>OX336390.1:834448834-840229985 GCA_946902985.2 Meconema thalassinum
GACACAAAAAGATCAGTACGAGATATGTGGAGATATCCAGGATCGTGACCATCTTCAGAGAGAAAACTCTTGGAACATCGGAGTTGCCAACCAAAACCGAAGTTGGAAACTGGAAAGGTGTGGAAAACGAGCGGAAGGTAGAGAAATGGACAAAACCGTCCACGAAGGACGAATGAAGGAATTGAAACCTAAAGGAAACAGTTGAAATGAAGTGGTCTTTAGTTGACAGAAACGAAACAAAAATAATATACTCTACTGTATGCCAATTGTTCCTTTTTCATCAATCATATCAAACTCCAAAGAACTGGAGCATTTGTATTGCATTGTGACTGTGAGGTGGTATATCTGCAAGGAAATTCTGAAATAAGAGATCTAATGGGGAAGCAAAATAACGAACTTAAAACCAATGATCTTCAACAAGAGAATAGATCTACCCCTGTCTTAAATCGAATTGCTGAATATGTAGACGTGACTGGGACTCGAATATCTAACAGCAATGGAGTCTGGTACTGAGTTCATATCACAAGTGAGGGATGCTTGACATTTGGTAAACCAGCCACTCCATCATGGTAAGTAAACAACCTCTACACTGTCAAACCCAGACCGGAGATATTATAGAGGCTTACGCACAGTACGTGGATTCTAGCTATTCAGTTCAGTCCATAGAATACAGATAGACTGTATATCCACAACACTGTCAAAACCAGGCCACGCATATTAAAGGGGCATATGTCCTTGGAATCAAGGTATTTTCTTTCTCTCTATAACAAAGATTCGCAAATTTACTAAATCGAAATTCATACCGTCACCGCATCGCCCAAGGAGTATAACGAGTTTGTCAAATTAAAATTTATGATATTGCTTAAAACTAGCTACTCATAGAATGTTATTGTAGTTAATTCATGAAATATTTTCCTCTCAAAAATAATACGTCTTTCATTACAATTCATGAAACATCTATTAAATTGAAGTACATAGCCTATATCTAAAGTAAAATGTATTCTAATTAAACCTTAGGGTAGAAATAACTAAACTGTAAATTAATACAGGGATATCCTTAAACAAAAAGAAATAAAAAAAAATAATTGAAACACTATAATTTTGAATTCTCTCAAAAAATAAAAAGTCAGCCCCTGGAACTATACAGCCCAAGACGGGTTAAGGCCGACCAAGCGACCGCTGCCCAGCCATTTGGCCTGCAGATATTGGGGTGACGCGTGATCGGCGCGTCGTGTCCCCTAAGCCGTTAATCTTAGTATTCGTGATCGGGGCGCCGTCTCACTGTCAGACAGCTACTCAATTGTCCACACGAGGCTGAGTGCACAACGTTCCAAACCTCACGTCAGTTTTAAAATCCCTGACGGAGCCGGGGATCGAACCCGGGACCTCCGGGTGAGAGGCAGGCGCGCTACGCCAAGACCACGGGGCCGGCATTTTGAATTCTGTTCAAAATTAAATTAAAGTGTTACCTAATGGATAGGTAAATAAATGATAATCCACTTTCAAAACAGTAATGTATTGAAACTAATTAGCCTATGAAGTAATACCAGTTTAGGATAACTTTTAACCTTCATCAGTTGTACTAAAATAATATATTAAACGAAGAGCATCACTCTAACATTAACATTCTATACAAATGATATGAAGACTAGAAATAAAATATTCTATACTGTGCCCATTTCAACAATGAAATATGCAAGTCACAGTTTGCCAGCAATGCTCAATCGGGAGTATCGGGGTTCATGGTTTGTTCTCCCACTCTGTGACTTACACACTTTGGACTAAGCAGAGGATACACTTCCAAAAAATAAACAAAAATCAAATCCTACTCTCAAAACATTTAATTATCCAAAAATATGGCGCTACAAAAATACTGACACTCCACTTCACACTTGTCCAAAGTTGAACAAGGAATTCATTTTAAACAATTACAAAATCATAATGACTGGCTTTCCAAAAACCAACAAAACTTCCACTAAGTTTCACTTCCATATGGTGTCAATTCACATTCTTTAAAATAACGAGCTCCAAATGGCTCGGTAAAGTTTACATACACTGTGCTATCAATATACTACACATCACTTACTATTTACATGAGTATATCTTTTTTTAAATAATAATTACCAAAGTTGGCTAATCATCAATTAATTTTGGGCTTTCACAATGCTCATATGTTACCATCCCTCTCTCTCAAGCTCCCAACTCACTACCGTGATTGGGAGAAATTTGCGTATTCTCGAGCTATAGAAGACTACTGAGCAAGTCAAACTTAAGATTACTCCCGGAATCTTAATGTCTGCAATAGAACTCGTGAATCACTGAATTATAGAATAATAAAGCTAGGGATTTATCATTTTTGTCTTAAAAGACAATTATACCTTAAGAAAGCAACGATCTGAAATCTGCAAGCGATAATAATGGATATAAAGGGACCTCGGTTCAAAGACCGGGTCGTTAAAACAATCTTTAAACACTTCTGTGTATTAAGACTCAGACAGTCCGTCCTAACCTACCGCACTACCAGAGGGTAAGGGTCTAATCTTAACTACTTGGCTTGATTTATTGCAGGGAGAGAAGAGAGCCCCCAGTATTGCTTTCACAAGGGACTGGCTACATCAGCTTTACACACAGCTGTTTCAAATGCAATTCTCTGAATGACAAGGCTACCGATACAAAATCATAAAACAACATATTTAGGTTCAACAGACCTATTTCTCTTAGCTTCGGTATATAATAATTATGAAGTGTCCTCATTAGCGGGAAAGAAAATTCAATAATACAACCAATATTAAGGGGCTTCAACACAGACGACTCTGAGTTCGATCCTTTCAAATGCCTCGGGAGCAGTATCCCAATTTTGAGGACTTATAACATTTGCGACTTAGGGTAGGCCTCGCCTATTACCAGCGCTTCATAATACAACATAAATAGCACCCTTTTAACATACAACACACAATGCCTCGTGATCACTATCACAACTTTGAGGGCTTATAACAGTTCATTTACCACGACTAACTGTCCGTCATAATTACTTTTACCGAGCATTTCAACGCATTCCTAGCGTGACAAATTACTGCAATGCGTGACATGGCGCTCATACGTTAATTAGCCAAGTTGCCTACAAAGAACTAAATACATTCAAGATCAATGTTTGATCTACATCTCACAATATATATTTTTCTCTCACCATTTACAATAATCATTTTTACCGTAAGGACATGTATTCATAACATGTATTAATTCATCTAAAGGAGCTCGGAAGCTACCACTTTTCATATAAAATTCATCACAATATGCATTCATTTATATAATTATTATTATTATTATTATTATTATTATTATTATTATTATTATTATTACGCTTGCTTTCTCATATTTATATCATTTATCAATTACACTGATATTTTACTGAATATTTTCCCCAAGGGATTCATTTTATTTGACATATTTATTATATTTCTCTCAAATTAATCGTTCAGATCGCGCAATCTTCCTTTCACCTGTTATTAAATATCCCTACTCTTACTCATGGGGATTATACGCAAATTCTCCCAAAACACACCATAATGAAATAGTTACTCACATGACTGTACGGTCAGCGACCGAATTCTCCAGCGATGGAACATTTTCGCCCACCAACTTCTTCTTAAGCCATTTTCATGGTTATATTTACACTCAATGACACTTTCTTAACAGCGCATAAAATATAAACCCTAATCACTTGGAATATAACGAATACCATTTTGTATTCGTTTTCACTTAACACAATACAATTTCACTAAAAATATTACACTCAAAAAATTCCACTATATTTACATTACATAAAAATATATCACTCTGGCGTTAATTATTTGCCTTACACACGTTATTTCTTTTCTTTTCCCGTTTCCAAGGGTTGCACTATAGCACGTCGGCTTCCTAATCTGATGAGATGATGGAAAGTCTCGATCGAACTAAACCTCACTGGAACGGCTGATCTTCTAATTCTGGGTTTGACTATCGGCTTCTATAACTTTACTGCACGATGTATCTTGCTAGACGCTACTTGTTCGTCTAATAAAAGTCTGTCCTTGATGTATTACTATTTCGATCGCTCGAACTGTTTATCGGTGACCTAGTAATTTCCTTGTATTACTTTCGTTACTTTGATTCGTTGCTTATTGGAGTACTCCCCAATGTTTGCTGTTCATTTGTCTACCTAGACAAAGCCTGGAACTACAATTCCTAATTTTTATCGTCCTGCGCTCTAGTCACCTTGATTCAGGAACACTAGGCGTTACTATTTCGTTCTACCCTGATCTGGCTCCTTAACGTAGATAGAACTGTCTATTTCACTTTCCTTGGGTACTTCGAAACCTTATGATGAGTCGGTTCTTTAACTGAACTATTATATTCGAGTACCTATCGTCTGTTATTTCTTAAGTCCACAGCCTAAACTTTGACTGTACTTGTGACTTTAACGATAATTGTTCCTGCGTGCAGCGTCTAAGCGCTCACTAAAATAACTTGTTGTACTTTGCGACACAGTATCACGCTCTCTGGCGTCTTTTATAACTGAATATACTTTGATGCAGCACTCCTGCACTAGGAGTTTACTTGTAGCTTGTCTTGTAATTGATGATCCATCGTGCAGCGCCTCTGCGCTCACGGAACTGAATGTACTCGATACAGCCGGACGCCCCCTCTCGGGCTCTCGGAATAACTGCATTTGCTGTGATGCAGCACCTCCGTACGAGGTCTGTTGTAAACTGCATGCTCCTCCTGGCACCTCCAGGGGTTTTATCCAAATCGGCGGCAAAAAGATCAAATCCGCGTCTTCTCCAGCAATAACGTTTGAAGTAATTGTCGAATAATTTTGAAAAATATATATCTGGAAAGCTCTTGTTTTACACGTCAACAGGTTTCTTTGATCATGAAAATCGATCACACAATTCCAAGATATTAAATAATTTGGCTCCTCAGATATGTGGGCGTTGAGGATTATTTTTCCATCCCTACCAACTCTGGGCTCGGGGAATTACTAACTACGTCATGCTGCGTCTGCACTTCTTTCCTGTGAAAATATTATAAATGTTTTCCCCACACAAAAATCTCTATTCCAGAATGATCAACAATGATGTGTTTCTTTCATTAAATAAATGCTTGCAAATGGCTTAATTCTAATTATTTCTCTTCTAGCGCCATGCGAGGTTGTCATTTTCTAGCTGAGTAAGGTCTATTTCCGAAACTCATTCTCTCTTACTCGTCGTGGAATGTTTTTATCGTTCTATTAATAATCATGCGCCAGCTTCTTATCGATGCGTCAAGCATGATCTCACGTCCGCATGACTCGTGGTCACCCATTCTTGCGCCACGTTATAACAGCCCACTTCTTAAAATCTTTCCAAGTCATTCTAAGGACTGTATTATTTCCTCTCTTCTTTTGCAAATAAAATATGGATTCGACGCTTGAACCAATTACAAATGGGTTCAATACAAAATGATATGAAGACTAGAAATAAAATATTCACTACAACATGTTATTCTCTGTAACCGTAGCTTTATCTTCAAATATTAAAAATTCTGTTAAAAATATTGTTTTAGATCCCTTATTTGGGGGTGGTTGGATCTAAAAGACAGAGTTATTGTGTTAATTTATAGAGCTGTGCCTAAACGGGGGTAGCTTCCCTTGTCAGGGTAAGCTGACCAGTGTAGAGTGTTGTCGTGTGCTAGGAGCTAGGGGGCGCTCCTATAAATAAGGTAGTAGTGTTTTAGGGGATGGGACCCAATGCAAGGGTCACTGTGCTGGTCGCTCAGCTGACTGGCTTATTATATAATTGAACGTGCTTGTATCAGCTAAGTGGCACGCGCTGCTCTCTAGTAGCCGGACCGCCGCGAGGAACACAATGATATCTGAGCTAGCACTATCAGACTACCGTATGTCACGTCTAACCGTGACGGGAATAAGGAAGGGCGTTGGGATGTTGTTGTTTGAGTCTTCAGCCTTTTGACTGGTTTGATGCAGCTCTCCATGCCTCCCTGTCCTGAGCTAAACGTTTCATCTCTACATAGCTACCACACCCTACATCCAAGGCAATCTGTTTAACATATTCTAACCTTGGTCTACCCCTACAGTTCTTGTCCTCGACCCTTCCTTCCATAACTAAGCTTGCTATTCCTGGATGTCTTAGTATGTGTCCTACCAACCTATCTCTTCTCTTCATTAGCAGTCGCCAGAAACATCTCTCCTCTCCCACTCGTCTTAATACCTCTTCGTTTGTAACCCTATCTACCCATCTGATCTTCATCATTCTCCTGTAACACCACATTTCAAATGCTTCAATTCTCCTCTTTTCTGCTGCACCAATAGTCCAAGTTTCACTTCCATAGAGCGCCACACTCCAGACAAAGGCTTTCAAAAATGACTTCCTAATACCTAAATCTATATTCGATGTCAGCAGATTCCTTTTTTGTAGAAATGCTTTCTTTGCCTGAGCCAACCTACTTTTTATATCCTCTTTGCTTCGTCCATCACTGGTTATTCTGCTTCCTAAGTAACAGAAGTCTCCTACTTCCTTCAGCTTTTCACCTGCCAATTTGATCTCCATAGAGGTTTCTGATTTATTTCGGCTGCATTCCAGTATTTTTGTTTTACATTTATTAATTTTCATCATGAATTCTTTCCGTAAGACTGAGTCCATACCATTCAAAAACTCATTCGAATCCTCAGGCTTGTCGGCCAAGATGACGATGTCATCAGCAAATCTCAGAGTTGAAATTATTTCTCCTTGAATCTTCACTCCCACTTTACATTTTTCTCTAATTTCCTTCATTGCTTGTTCAATGTAAAGATTGAAAAGTATGGGTGATAAGTTGCAGCCTTGCCTTACACCTTTCTGAATACCAGCTTCTCTCTCATGTCCTTCAACTCGAATGACTGCTGTCTGGTTTCTGTATAGATTGTATATCACCCTCCTATCCCTGTACTTTATTCCAATGGATTTCAAAATGTCAAACAATTTAGTCCAATCAACGTTATCAAAAGCCTTTTCTAAGTCTACAAAAGCCATGAACGTTCTCTTATCTTTCCTTATTCTACCTTCCAAAATCAGCCTAAGACTTAGTACAGCTTCCCTTGTTCCTACATTTCTCCTGAAACCAAATTGGTCTTCACCCAACTCCGTTTCTATCTGGCTTTCAATCCTCTTGTAAATTATTCTAGACAGGATCTTTGAAGCATGAGTAATCAAGCTGATTGTACGGTAATCTTCACATCTGTCAGCTCCCACTTTCTTTGGTATAGCGATGATTACATTCTTCTTGAAATCAGGGGGTACCTCACCTGTCTCATAAATCCTACACACCAAGTGAAATAACCTGATCAGACCTTCATCTCCTATGCAGCGTAGCAACTCAATCGGTATATCATCTATGCCTGGTGCTTTGTTCCTGCTTAAGTCTTCCAAAGCTCTATCAAATTCTGATCTCAATATTAAATCTCCTTTCGCATCCTCATCAATTTCCTCCTCCCTTTCCATTACATGATTCTCAATCTCCTTTCCCTTATACAAACTCTCTATGTAAGCTTTCCATCTCTCAACCTTTTCTTCCCTATCTGTTAGAGGATTTCCATTTTTGTCCTTAATATTACAGCACTTAGTCTTCTTTTCCCCAAAAGTATTCTTAATCCTTCGATAAGCTGTGTCTACTTTTCCTAATTTCAGACAATTTTCTATACCTGCACATTTCTCTTTCAACCATTCTTCTCTTGCTTCCTTGCACTTCTTGTTAACCTCATTTCTCAGACGTCTGTATTCTGCTTTCCCCTTTTCATCTCTTACATTCTTGTGTTTCCGCCTTTCATCCATCAATTCTAGTATATCCTGAGTGATCCACGGTTTTCTACCTATTCTTTCTTTCCTACCAATGTTTTCTTCTGCGGATTTTGTTATTTCATTCTTCAAAAGTGCCCATTCGTCTGCAATTGAAGTTTGTTTAGGGTTTTTCATTAGTCCTTCCTTTATACTCTTTGGGATGTAAAGAGGCGTATAAACAGTAAGGCGAGTGTAGAGTGTGGACCAAGTGTTTATTGGTCTTGTGATGTTATAGTATGAGTCCCTTGTAGGGAATGTAACAATGTAACAATGTTCAAGTACAAGCTGTGGGTTAGGTTACAAAAGTAGGAAATCTGAACACGACTGACTCACCTCTGATGACACCAGCGTAGCCTCCGGCTGTATCACTGAAAGACTGATAATGGAGAGACCCCCGTGACCTCCTTAGGCCTCCTTTTATATTCTTGGGCGCTATGCTGTCAGCAATGTGATGGCATAGCTGCCCCAGTTAATAATATGTCGCTGTGTGTAATAATTGTGCAAGGATTGAGCTGCTTTCTAGGATGGCAAGCTGTCCTTGCGGCGCTGATGTATGTTGGCCTGGCTTTACGAGGGTTGCCCGTTAGGATATTTAGATAGATGCTGGGGGGATGGTCTCCAAGGGGTGCGTACCCCTGGGGTACTGTACAATATTGTTAATAATCGGAAATACAGTCTAATTGAAATAAATCGTTAAAATATGGAAAAATATATAATGTAAACCTTCTTTAAAGATCAGACTTTTACAATTGAATCATTATTGAAATTTTAAAAACCATATAAAATATTGATTACAAAATAATTTTTGAGGTTCGAAATTTTAGAAGCCAGCCTTATGGCGTAGGGAACGGCATTGAAAAGATTATCCTCTGACTTCAAAGTGTTATTATCGTCAAATAAATTGGTCGTGAATTTCGATGATTTGTACCTTCTTTGGAAAAGGGTCAAATTGATGCGGCTGTGGATGTAGAATCTTTTTGAAGGAAATATTTCTGTTAAATATTTCAAACGTTGTATTGTATTGTTATTTTTGTAAGGGGAGGAACAGCAAGGCCATCTGCCCCTGATAAGTAAAACGTTAATGAATATTGTAAAAAAAACGTTGTTTCAGATATAAAGAAATTTCCATTGAGTTATTTACAGTTTAGTTATGTTTATTCAAAATTTTAATTTGAATAGATTTTACATTAGATAAAAGCTGAAGAATACTCCACTGAAGGGCCGAAACATGCAATACCATTAAATACATATTTCATGAGTTTTGATAGCCTTATTACTTTAAAGAGGAATCAATAAGTTAATACTGTAACGGTTCCTTTTCAAGTAGTCACATTGAAGTTAGAAATATGGCCACCTCTTGCTGGGGCACTACAGGGAGTCTAGTGTTTTGTGCCTACTGGATTCTCTGTGGTGACCTAGCAATGAGGTGACAGGGGGCTTTGCCCATTGCAGTTTTAATTCAGCAGTTTATATATTCCTTTTTTGATTGTGTGTTGTTTTTCGTTTTACTTCTATGAATGGCTATGGAGGAAGAGGCTTGTTGGAAAAAGATCAGTATAGAAGAAGGGAATTGATGTGTTTATGTAGATGATATGGAATATATAAGATACCATGATTAGAGATATGAATGTTGGCAGTGTGAATTTGAGTTTCTGAAGATAGTGAGTTACTTTTTAATAAACAATAGTTTGGTTTAATAAAGTTTTCCTTGTGTGCCTAATGCCAATCACGACCCCTACTACTATTACTACCAGTAAGTAAAGAAATTCGTAATATTACGGAAACAATATCTTGCATTACCGATCTTGGTGAATGTTATTGCTTTTTGGGAAGATTTAGGTCATAAAACCCACATACGTGAGGGTGACTAATAACCTATGATTCTGTGGTGACTGAAGTAGTAGTAGTATGGGTAACGGTAATTATTAGGGGTGGGAATGAGGTAGGTGCCCCGGGACGTGAAAAGGGGTGGAAGAAGCCGAAGAAAAAATCACTCAGGATAGCCACTGACAGCCCCGAGATTCGAACCTCCGATATCCGGACTTACTGCAGCTTCCTCATCGTAGTCGTGTAAGAGAAAAATAGGATGTTAGTAGATTATTGTTACAGTTAAACTTGCGATCATAAGGCACAGGAACTCGTTTTTTTGCGAGTTCGAAAATCTCACCTGCACATGGGACTATTTACTTGCTAAAACCTTAATTAGATTCTTAAGAACGGCTTTTAGGGTTATTAGGCCTTTTATTGTCATTATAGTAAATTGAGATTCAAATTCAATGGATGCTATTTTGAATTCAATAACAGGTGCGTGCATTTCCCATTGATTAACCGTTCCACATCATATAAAGTTACAATAGTTGGCGACGAGTGAAAAAGAAAAGTATAAAGAAGAGAAATGGATACCGAACAGTTCAAACAACTTCTGGATGCATTGCATGTACAACAGCAAACGTTACTGACCAGCTTGTATCTCATTTTCGCTCCGAGATACGACCGGAAATTCCCGTAAGTTTCTCCAGCATAACACCATTTCAGAATTTCGATCCCGGCAGGGAAAAGTTCACGTGTTACTTAGAGCGTTTTGAGAATTATTATAACATGAAGGGCATCACAGACCACGGGAAAATTGCTCAGCTTCTATGTGTATCTATTGATTCAACACATTATAACAGTTTAGCAGAATTTCTTGGTCCGGATAAACCAGTCAATAATCTAAACTATAACGAATTAATAATAGCATTTAAACAGATACTCATTCCTAAGAAAAGTGCAGTTGTCCCCCAGCATTATTTTTTCAACATTTACCAGAAACAAGGACAGACAATTGCTGAATATGTTGTTGCACTCCAACGTGACCTTATTGAATGTGAGTTCACTGTTAAATGTGAGTGTGACAAATCAGTTTCCATTGGTGACGTTTTTCTCAGAGCTCAGTTTATTCGTGGCCTGCGTGATGACTGGCTACGTGAACACATTTTGCAATCTAGTACTACTTCATTCGAAGACATTTTGGCAAAAGATATTGTTCTTGAAGCATCGAAAATTGAGAGTAAAGAATTAGCAAAAAGCTCCAGCCCTAGTCATTCAATTTTCAGCACAGATGATATTAGTAAAATCTCTACTACTTCAAGGCAGCGTTTCAGAGGGTGGCCTGATTACAAGGCTGTAGGCATCGAATATCTCTGTATAAGTTTCGGGAAAGAGAACCACAGAATAAAAAGTTGTCGCGTTGATAGAAACAAACTTAAATGTGAAGCTTGCGGAAAAGACGACCATGTTGCAAAAGTATGTATTGCAACCTTGTTGGCAGCCTCACGTAACAGATCACGTGGTTCCAGTTCTCCATCATCACTCCAGGCTGTGTCTGATAACCACGTTAGTAATTCTGATCATTCAGAGGTTCTGTTTCAGGTTTATTCTGGTGCTAAATTGTCCTTGCTGGCCGAAAATGATTTCAATTGACTAAATCTGGATGTGCCTAACGAAAATTCAAATATTGCATTCCGATCTTATTCGGGCAACTTAATTGAACCAAAAGGAAAAAAAAATCTGTCAACGTTGCGTACAACGGGAGAGATATACTTGGCGAATTACATATTGTAGCAGACGGGCATGAGGCTCTTCTTGGCCGACAGTGGATTCGAGGTTTAGCTATTGATCTTCAACATATTGATGCAGGACTCTCATCTTCATTATGTGAACTCAACTGAAGACATTTTCACCAACTCCATCTACCCCAATATTTTGAAACCATTGATGGTCATGACATTCACCCCTCTTACATAGAAAAATCAACGGACTGAATGTTTACATCACATAATCCTTAAACCAGATGGGTGGACGTCTGGCTCTCTGTGATGGACCCCGTGGATGGTCCTGTGTTACTTCAGGGACTGGTTGAGGATTCTGATCATTCAGAGGATCTGTTTCAGTTTGATATATCACTGAAGTTATTAGGCCTTTTATTGTCATTAAAGTTATTTAGAGTAGTAGAATTATGTATTAATAATTTGTAAACACAACATTTATGATGATAAATATCACTTATAACATACTAGTGTGTATAATGAACTGTATACATGAAGCACTCAGGAACATCATAGCATAGTAGGCCTATAGTATGCACACGACAACATAACTTGTATTGGCATTAGCTGACGTCCCATTTCCTTATATTAACTTACTAGCAGTAGTGCCCGGCTTCGCCCGGTGGATTTATTTGTTTTATGGATGATAATGAGTACCACTACAGAACTAGAGCGCTCAAGGATAAGGATCGGAATGCACCAACACTTATTGCAGCTGATAACCTCAGTATACTGCACCAACACCATCGCCCTTATACAGAGGCATACTATTGTCATGATGATAACTGTTTTAAAGGGCCTAAGAAATCTTTCTGCACGAATTACTCCCCGTGACTGCAATTTATAAGCAGCTCGCAATTCTGCACCAGAACACTGTTAGGGGTGACGTGATGCAGCCCGCATTACCAGGCAACAATAGACAGGTATTAATGGAGCTATCCGGGAGTGCTTGTTCTTCCGTCTTACTGAACAAAAATCAAACTTTATGGTTACCTGAGAGGTGTAGCATAAAGCTACATAGCCTAAACTAGTCCTCTCGAATCTGGCTATCATATACAAAAATAATTTTTCGAATCCGACTGGTCGTTCCAGAGATTAGCGCGTTTAAACGCACAAACAAACACACAAACTCTTCAGCTTTATTATAATTGTATAGATAAGGTTTATTAAGTGTAATTTATAATGTTAAAGTGAAGGCAAGCCTGCCCAAACACCCATCGTTTGCTTACGGTATATCCGGTTCAATATTTACTAAATTAGGTAGAAGTTTGAATCAATACTTATTCTCGTGTCTGTTGGTGGTAGTAATTGTTGTTTAATGGGATACAAATGTACGTCATGTGCCCCAAATGATATGGATGGCAATGACATAATTGAATACTATTACTACTTGTGCTTGCCACGGTGGTTAAGTGGTTAACGTGTCGGTCTACTAACCCCAAGCTTGCAGGTTCGCTCCTGGTTTTTGAAAGGCGGCAAAAATTACGACATGCATGTCATACGATGTTGGCATGTCAAGGAACCCATTTGAATTCAGTAGGCTGTATTCATAATGACAAAATTAATCTCGGGAGTTTCCGCCAATACAAAGTTCCTCATTTCTCTACTAGAAAGCGCTATGATGTTCAGGGAGCTTAGATATCTAACCTCCTTGACCTTCATAGTGCTTCAAGGAACAACGAAATTCGACCAAATTCGTGTTGACCGTCTGAAGGGCTACAAATAACAGTATAACTCTCTCTCTATATATATAAATGAAAGTTTGTCTGTTTTTTCTGAATTTCCACGGAAATTTGCGATATTTGCGAGTTTCAGACTGTTTTATGACGGATGCGCGCAAAAATAAAATTTTTGTCTGTCTGTATGTCTGTTTGTTTGTCTGTGGACAATTTTTTGTGTCCTTATAACTCGAGAACGGCTGGGTGGATCAACGTAAAATTTGATACAGATATCCATCAGAGGCACGACACTAATCATTGATGTAACTGTTCTCCGTACCTCTCATAAAAGGGGTCCTACCCCCTTAAAATGCATGCTGAAATAGGCGTAGAAGGGTGAGACAAAGCTCATTTTCAGCCCCTCAATGTGAGAACCACATTTTAAGGCCCTAGAATCAACAGTTTTTGAGATATTCCCAGAAAACTAATTTCACTTAATAATTTAATGAAAGAATGCATGCCGGTAACCATGGCAACTGAATCTCAGAGGTCCATCTATTTCTGTAAGACGCAATGCAATTCCGTTTATTACATTACTGTGAATGTTTGCAAACGGCTACCGTATAAGGTTACAACGGATCCAAATTAAGCTGAAATATTCATCAATACATATAATGCGCATAAGGGTCAAGGGGTACCCTAGATTTTTTCACGCGATTTACACGTGCGGGTATGGTACGGAAGGTCTGTTCTATATATTCTCTATTATATAAGACTGAAAGTCGCCTCCGTAGAATAGTGGCTAGCATGGTTAGCTGCCACCCGAAGGTCGTGGGTTCGATTCCCGGCTCTGCCACGAAATTTGAAAAGTGGTATGAGGACTGGAACGGGGTCTACTTAGCCTCGGATTCCCACCTCAACCATCCTCGAAGTGGTTTTCCGTGGTTTCCCACTTCGTCTTCGGGCAAATGCCGGGATGGTACCTCCTATAAGGCCACGGCCGCCTCCTTCCGTCTTCCTTGCCTATCCACCCCAATCTACCCTTACCTTCCCATCCCTCATGAGACCCCTGTTCGCTTTGCAGGTGAGGCCACCTAGGCGAAGTGCTGATCACACCACCCCAGTTGTATCCAAACCGACCAAGTGTTACCAGCTCTAGGCCACTGCCTGGAAAGGCTGTAGTGGTGAGTTCCCTCGCTGAGTCCGTGGGCACCACCAACCTGGAAGGTAAAATTAACTACAAAAAAGTTTGTCTTTATTTTCTGAATTTCTTCGGAAATACGTGATATTTGCCCGTATTAGACTGTTTTATGACAGTTGCGCGCAAACATATTTTTTTGTCTGTCTGTTTGTCTGTTGACAACTTTTTGTGTTCTTATAACTCACGGCTGGGTGGATTAACGTAAAATTTGATACATATAACCATCAGAGGCACGACACTAATCATTTATGTAACTCTTCTCCGTACCTCTCATAAAAGGGGGCCTACCACCTTAAAATGCATTCTGAAATAGGCATAGAAGGATGAGACGAAACTCATTTTCAGCCCCACAATGTGAGAAACGAAACTCGGGGGGGGGGGGGGCCTAAAAGGACCTCGAAAACCACAGTTTAAGGCCCTAAAACCAACAGTTTTTGAGATATTCCCAGAAAACTAATTTAATTTAATAAAATAAAGAGAGAATGCATAGGCCTACCGGTAACTATGGCAACTGAATCTTAGAGGTCCATCTATTTCTGTAAGACGCAATGCAATTCTATTTATTACATTACTGTGAAGGTTTGCAAACTGATATAAGGTTATAACGGATCCAAATTAAGCTGAAATATTCATCAATACATATAAGGCGCTTAAGGGGTCAAGGGGTACTCTAGAATTTCTGTTAAGGTATGCAAATGGCTATAAGGTTATCACTGAACCAACTGAAACTGTAAAATTCATCAATGCGCTTAAGGGATTCAAGGAGTACCCTAGATATTTTCACACGACTACACAAGCGTTATGTCGTACAGAAGGTCTATTATACCTCCAAACAGCAACATTATTTTACAAAATTCCTGATTTGAAATAGTAGACTATTTTTGCTGCTTTTAGGAATTTGGCCCATTGGAGTCTAAAAAACCTGAATTTTCATGTACCACAAGCCTGTATAATTTATAAAAGGGGTCTTCCAGTGGTTGGGCACTTGACACTACGGTTAGGGTCAGTTTGTATGTGACTTGTATTGCGATTCGTCAACGAGGCTTTCAATTTTATTTTCACGTCAGGAAGAACACGTTAGGTAAATTCAGTTTGACAGCATATTTTAACTAATCATTTTTCTTGGTCGACAAACAGGTTCCATGCCCCTAACCGTTGCAACAATAGCTCAATTGATAACGTCTGGTTATTAATACCTAAGACCGTTCGAAGAATGGGTACTTCTGCTAGTTTTGTGTATAAATCCGAAAGTGATTGGTGCTAATTGACGGTAGTTATATATGTTTAAAATTTCGAACTGCTGGTAATTTTCGAGTGTGGGGGATATGAAGCGCGGAAATATGTCGAAATTTTCAGGAAATCTTAACATGGTGCCCATACCAATAGATAGCTTTCTCATGAAATAATTAGGAACAGATGGCGCGGCTGTTCCACCCCTTAAAACTCTAATAACTAACAAACTCTCATTAAAAATATATGACCTCTCTAATTCGATTCTTTGGATAATACGAATTCTAGTTCATCCCTTCGACATCAAATTATCTAAGTCACACTGCATGTAATTTGTGCCATACTATTTTAGTAGAAGTGTCTTATACTTAAATTTGAAATTATTTTCTGTCGGTCAAAACGATTTTACCTGGGGACTTGAAGTAAGGTTTTATCCTGACTTTTGTCTGGAGAGAGACTGACGGCTGAGGGGAGCTGACACACTGACCACGCGTCTTCCCACAATCTGCAGAGCAAATGGCTGGGCAGCGGTCACTTGGTGGGCCTTCATGCGCTGTTGTTCCACGGTATTGTTTTGTCTGAAGAGAGTGCGGAAAACCCGGGCAAAAGTCACACTGAGGATAGCCGCTGTCAGCGCCAAGATTTGAACCTGAGATCTCCGAACTGGCTGCAGTAGCCCTCGCGGTCCTGCAACACGATATAACTAGCACGGCTAAGCCTCAAGACGTAGCCTAAGTGCTAGCTCACTTGCCAAACCCTATTTTATATGAAAATGAAAATCCTCAGCCTGCTTCCAGTCTCCGACCGGGTCAGGAATGGAATGAATGATGCCCCCAACTAGCGGCGAGGATATGAACTGTGCCGGCTGCCGAGGCCTGACGCACTCCTCTGGGGCAATGATTAAATGAGTGACAGATGAAATGAAATATAGCGGAGAGTGTTGCTGGAATGAAAGTTTGACAGGGAAAACCGGAGTACCCGGAGAAAAACCGGTCTGCCTACGTTTTGTCCAGCACAGATATCACATGGAGTGACCGGGATTTGCACTACGGACCCAGCGGTGAGAGACCGGCGTGCTGCCGCCTACGCCACGGAGGCTTTCCTATTTTATACCTTGACGAAAATATGAATGCTAACGTTTTCAGCCGTAATGTAAGAGATTTTGTCTTGCACTGTACCAAATACATGAGCACAAAATCACGCACTGTAATCCACATTTTAAGTGCCAGACGACATTCATGTGAACCTCGTAGTTTTTCTTAATGTCATTGTTTAGTGTGGTATCAGCTGCCCCGAATGTTTCAGAGCCACAAAAGCACTTCCAGTAATTACGTGCTATCGACCGATAGGACGACCACAACTCTTACGCTAAACTCTACTGTAGTCTGCCATCTTGTCCCCTACTTCCCAACAAAGAGGAAGAGCAAGAACCTGTACTTGACAAGTCAAACCATATGTCCTAATTTCATTGCGGACGTGTACTCCCTTCAGTGTATCTACATTACTGTAATGTTGGTGATACCATATATTCGGATCTCTTGAAGTAAGAACACCTCTAATTCAGGGTGTTTCTCCTTTAAGGTTGGTGTCAGAAAGGGAATCCCGCCGTAAAAAACACCCTCCACATCGAATTTCATCGCATCTCATCCCCAACCCCGGCGGAAACGGGAATAATAAGGAGTAGACATGCAGAGGTAAGTTGTGATAACTCGCAATGAGAGGAAGGAAAAATTGTTTCAGTGAAAAAAAAAATGAAAAAAACAAACAAAACAGGGACAACACTAAAGCCGCGTTTACACCGGAGTTGGCAACTGTGCAGCCAATAAATGTTGACAACATTTACAAAAAAAATTGTCAACATTGCTGCCAACAATGCTGTCAACACCGAAAAAGTGTTGGCAACATTACCCACCAGCAGTCTGTAAAGTTCAAAGAGTGTTGTTAATATTTGGGTCGAACATCAATACCGCCCGATTTTCCTCAATTCCACCCGGTCCTCCAAGGGACCCAAAAATAAGTTCCTCAACTCCGCTCAGACTTTGACAAGAGGTCGGCAAAGGGGTTATCCCCAATGACGTAAACAAATGTCATAACCCTCCTGCTCGCATACCAAGGGCCGGGTCAATGTCAAACACCTTCTGCAGCGCAAGAGCGAATTCTTGGATAGTTAGGGAATGAAAAGAGTTTCATCTAATGTTTTTTGTATAGTTTGAAATGAAGTAAAGATTTATATGATTTTAAGATGCTGATTTTTCTTATTTTATTAAATGTCCTGTCCATATTTTTATTTAACAACAGTGATTAATATCTAGCTCTTTGTATTATGTTTATATCTGATTTAATGATTGAGCGGACTTGGTGGTGGTGTTTTAAAATGAATCATAATATTCTTTTACATAAGTCTGCCAAGTTTTCTATTTTTTTCTACTCATGCGCTGCATAAGGTGTTTGACACGGCCCTTGGTATGCGAGCAGGAAGGTTATGACATTTGTTTACGTCATTGGGGAAAAGCCTGGGCGGAGTTGAGGAACTCATTTCTGGGTCCCTTGGAGGACCGGGTGGAATTGAGGTAACCCTGGCTACCTGACTGGAATTCCCGGGTGGAATTGATGCCCGCCCAACATTTGTTGGCAGCGATGTTGACGGGACATAAGTGATTCGCAACAATGTTGGCAACAATTCCCCTTCAACTGTCCAGCGCACGTGGTTGGCGCAGTTATTGCTAGTCTGTAATATTGGTGTCGCGTTTCGCAATTTTAGGTCCAATAGCTGTGAGTAGGTTTTCAGTCGCTGCTTGTCATCGTCAAGAAGGTTTTACACTGCCGTCACACCTCAACTCTCTTGACAATGGGTCGACATCGTCTTGATTTAAATCGGAAAGTAGGTCACTTCCACTATACACAGATCTGACCCTAAGGGAAGGCCTTACCCAGATTCTCTTCGGCCTTCTCTTTTTTTTTACCTATGATGACGCTCGCTGCTGCTACCGCCGCAAGTTCCTCTAGTGTTGACATCTCGGAATGCAGAATGCAACTGGCGAAACGCGCCAAAAATGAGCTAAATTGTTGTCAACAAATCTTACCATTCTCGATATTCGCCAACATTGCTGCCAGCATTTGTTGCCAACTTTTGTTGTCAACATGTTGGTAACGAAAGTTGGCAACATTTGGTGTGTAAACGCGGCTTTTAGTCAAGATTTGTTCGTATGACATCACACTGTATCTTTCGTTGGACCTACTTTAGTTTTAATTTACTTGTGGCAGTGATGGTTTCCTATAGGCAAATAACTTCGATGTTACACCTGTCACCACCACCATCTCATACTGTATAGTTAGGCTTGCCATACGTCCCGGTTTGACCGGGACAGTCCCGGTATTCTGCTGTTGTCCCGGTGTCCCGCCCGGTTTTATCAATGTCCCGGAAAACAGCTGTAAGATGTAAAAAGTAATGAATCTTTTATGAATCGGTTCCTTTTCAACAATCAACATCGTTGACTATCGCGCACAGCGTCAAAGAGATCAGAAGTATTCAAACGAATGACACAAAACAATAGCCCAAATTGTTAACTCATTAATTTATTGTTATTTTAGTTTGACAAAATAAGTTTTCTGTAATTGTTTTTGTGATTAGACAAGAAGTTGTATTTTTTCAAAAAATAATAAGACTTAGAAATTGTTCAATTAAACAATTTTATGAAGTATTTTAATTTGTATTTTTTAGCACTTCTTTCTAGATGGTAGACCAGAAAAAATCATTAAAAAGGAAAAATTATAGAATTTTATGTAGCAAAAAATTCTTATTTTCATTTTTAAAAGGTATGTAGAACTAACAATTTAGGGTGCCAGATTTCCCCCTCCCGTCACTTGCGAGGCTTAAAACTCACCATTTTGCTTCTAATGTTTAAAAAAAATCCCGGGGGAGGACCCTCCACTCTGCCCTCTCTCCCACCCCCACCCCCACCCCCCCTCTCTCTCTCTCATATTAATGTGTCCCGGTTTCACTCACCAAAAATATGGCAAGCCTATGTATAGTCACTTTAATTGCCTCGTCCTCAAATCCCAATTGAAATAACAGACTTAGATAAACAACAATCAACTGCTTACCCCCAGGTTACATTGTAGCAGCTGTCCTCTGTAGATAAACAATTGCCTATATTCGCGTTCTCGCCTTCAAGAGTTAATAAAATATTTGTTGGGAAAACGTTGATTTGTGTACATACCCCGCAGGGCGATCAGCTGGAGATTGGGCAAACAAGTCAGTTTGTGAATCTCTCGTAACGGAATATATCCACCATCAATGTAAACCCAACACAACTAAGTAGCACATATAAAATAGTAGCAATACAAATTTTGAAACCATTGACAAAATAAATAGACCATAGCAGCATTTCTAAAGCTCAGGTTAGCGACTAAACGAAGAATCCCGTGATTTCACTGAGTCCACCCCGTGGTGTTGTTTCAAGCATTCTTCACTGTGCCCTATGCCGTTCGGGTTGGATTCTCGTGTCTGCGAAGAAATTCAGTTCCGGTCGAATGGCCATAATGAGGTATAATCACTCTCTTGGAGCAGAACCGAGTAGAGATGGGCTCTATTCCCATATCAGTCATCCTAGAAGCGACTTTCCGTGCTTTACCACATTTACTCCAGGAAAATGGTTCCTAAATTGAGGCAACGGTCACGTCCTTCCCAATCTCAGCCCCAATCACAAAATCAAACCTTATTACATATAACACAAAGACACAGGTTATCAGAGAAGTTCCACACATGCCCAAGTTAACGGGGTTACACAAAATCAGTACTTACCGTTTCATTTCAAGGGCTTGAACGTCGTGGATATTTACCTCATGTAGGCTACTTGTTTTTGAGTGGAATTTGTCTGATAACCTATGTTATTGTGGATTCTGTCATAGTGTGTGTATTTGTAATTCAGGTAATGATTGGGAAGGAAGCGGCCATGGCCTGAAGTTAAGAACCTTCCCTGCATTCGGCTGGATTAAAAGTGGGTAATCTCGGAAAACCAGCTCCAGGGTGGCTGAGGTAGGAATCGATCCCACATCTTGTCAGTTCTGCCGCACGAGGCCCTCAAACCATTTTTTTTTTTTTTTTTTTGGTGGAGTCAGGAATATTTTGAGAAAATATCAGACACTATTAGAAAAATACGATTAAAATTTTGTGGATATATTCAATGAATGCACAATGCAAGACTTATTAAAAGGATATTAAATCATGCTTCCTCATTAAAAGCCAAGAATACCTGGTTAATATAATTTGAAAATGACCTTCAAGAAGTCATGGTAACAGACGTAATTTTACAGGACAGGCCTAGATTCAGACCGTTGGTGAACAAACATCATCTTGCTGCAAACCCCGGAATGAGAGGCACCACTGCATGGACAGCAGAAAGGAAGAATTATCACAGTGAGAGAATGAGGAGATTTTGGGAAGAGAAGGAAGCTAATACAAATTCATCTGTGAAATAGGTTCAATTGCTACTTGGTTGGGCATAACGTCGTAAAAGCATAATAATAAAAATTATAATAATAATAGAGGAAATTCACCAAATAATTTTCATTTTATCACCAATGTATGGGCACGTTTGATGTTGTAATACCCTCTGATATTATTGTTAACTTTAAAAGTGCACTTTCCCCATATTAGGCAACCGGGAGAAACCTCACGGTTTTTATTTATAATAGATACACTGAATAATATACACTCCTAATTAAAGCATTAATTATGACAATGTAATAAAATCATGAACATTAATAGTACAAAAATACAAAAACATGAACATTGTAAGTTAATAACATTCCTAGTTTCCTGTTGCCGAACTTCCAAACAAAACAACCTGTCTCTGAACACAATGCATAAGCCTAGCACTCTGTTTTGAATTAACGTGAGTGGAGTGTGCTACCAACTGTTTACATCCTTCTGTCGCCTCTTCAGGGCGATTGTGGGGCACGAGGGAAGGCATGGACATACAGGGAGAATTATTTGTATATTAACTCTGCTGCTCCATCACGCAATCCATTTCCCCTGTTAGCAGCCAATTTGGGATTGGAAGGATGTCTACAGTTCGCACTAGTGGGATAACCGCCCACCACCCCACAATCAGATGTTGAGGCCTCTGGTGAAATGTCACCACTTTTGTTTGGAGGAGAAGATCTAGATTTCCATTTTGTACCTCTACTGAGAAGTTCGGAAAATCATGGTCCTGGAATATGGTCTTATTGCACGGATAAAGCCCAGATTTACGGAACTCTCCAACATTTTCAACTTTTGCTGCCTTCAAATACGCACGACCAAACAGCTCACCAACCCATTTCTTATTTCCCGGCATCTAAAAACAAGTGATATGCCATTTAGTAAGAGCTGAACTATTCCATTACATTCAATAGAACGTAATATGAGTTTCCCCATATTAGGGGACAGTGAATTCCCCATATTAGGCTATCTCAGTGCCCATGCTTTAACATTTTATTTCCAAGAAATTTATAGGCTAAGACAAAATACTACAATAGTACGTTGAACCCCAACCCCTGACTGTATATGCAAACACATTTAGAAAATTAATTCACTTACCTTTTCTTATCAATTCGTACGAATTCAGAAAACTGAGAAATATTTCACAACGATGTAGAACAACAAACTTCAACAACAAAATGGCTATGATGCGCCGCTAACGGCAACTTCGTGCGTTACCCACACAGCACATGGACAACAATTTAGCGTATTCACCGCAAGGTTACAGCATCTAGTAATGACAAAATACTACCTCCCCATATTAGGAAACCTCCCCATATATGGCGACTTTCCTCTAATAATAATAATATTAATATTTGCTATCTCTCTATAACTGAATTGATACTAGCAGTAGTGCCCGGTGAATTTATTTGTTTTATGGATGATAATGAATACTACTACAGAACTAGCACATGGTATTTAAACTCACAGAAAAAAAATGATTAAAATATAACTTTTTGTGGTGGTGGTGGCGGTGGTGGTGGTGGTGGTAGTGGGGGTGATAAATAGTACAGTATAATGGACGTAACATTCAGGTCATTTTCCCGTATTGATAGTGATAATAATGAAAAGGGAAACGGCTATTTACTAACTACAGTACTGACACGTAAAATTTAAAAACGAATTGAAACAAGTAGTTCCGTGAAGAACTATACAGCCTATTTTCATATATCCTACTCATGATTATTGCCTCTATCAACATAAAAAAATCAGTTTGATTGTGAGATAGATTCGTAGATATTGACAGCCGTCTAAATATTTTAGATGGTCGCCAGGTTGGATTTTTATTTATGTACTATTAAATGAAGATTATTGTGTACGTGTAATATTCAAACTTCAATCGCATGATTAGGACACAAGAAGTAAAAACGTGATTTTTAAATTTCGCACAGCTGCCATCTTGTGGTTATGAAAACAATTGAAATAAGTTAGATGCCAGTGGATTAACATTTGTATAAGCATTTAACTTGGAAAGTTTCACTGAACTCGGATGGTTAAATCGGGGGAAATATCCATTTAAATATTTATACTTTGCGTCGCCGCCATGTTGGATTTGTGCTCACCAGGTTACTGAAAGTCCTATAGGTGAACTTATGTTCATAGCCTCTATGAACATAAAAAAATATCAGTTTGACTGGTGTAAAAGATTCGTAGATATTGAGAACCGTCAACATACTTCGGATGCTCGCTATTTTGGATTGTTATATGTATAGGCCGTAGAGTTATCTACCATTAAAGAAACATTATTGCGTAGCTTCACTATTCAAACTTCCACTTCGATCGCATGATAACGACCCAAGAAATAATAACTTAATTTTAAAATTTCGCACAGCCGCCATCTTGAGGTTATGTAAACAATTGAACTAAATTCGATGCATTACAACATGTATAATCATTTACTGTACCACATTTCACTGTGCTCAGATGGTTAAATCACGAGAAAAGTCTATTAAAATGTTTCAACTTCGCTTGGCCGCCATGTTCGTTTTGTACTTTACAGGTTTTTTAATGTTACATAGATAAACTTGTAGCAGAGACCTTTATCATCGTACAAAATTTCAGGGTGATATCTGTAATAGTTTCAGAGATATAGAATGCCAGTGAAATATTTCGCACAGCCGCCATTTTGAGGTTATGTAAACAATTGAACTAAATTAGACGCCAGTGAATTATAATGTGTATAAATATTTGCTGTACCAAGTTTCATTACGTTTGGATGGTTAAATCGCGAGAAAAGTCTATTTAAAAGTCTCAACTTCGCTCGGCAGCCATGTTGGTTTTGTAGATACCAGGGTTTTGAAGGTTTCTTAGGTGAACGTCTAGTAAAGTCCTTTATCACCGTACAAAATTTCAGGGTGATATCTGTAATAGTTTCGGAGATACTGAATGCTGGTGAATTAATTCGCACAGCCGCCATGTTGGATTGGTGAGAGACAATATAATTTGAAGGAAACGGTCGCGGTCGGCCAGAATGGGGCTATGATCTTACCGAGTTTCATTGAAATCGCTCCAGCCGTTCAAAATTTATTAGACACACACACACACACACATGGACAAAAGGTGGTCTCATAAGCCTATTTTTTCAAAATTGAAAATAGGCTAAAAATATGATTAGAAAGAGGATTAAGTGAAGTAGAAGACACTGCCTAGGGCCTATATCTCATTGGTTGTTAGAAAAGTAGAGACAAATAGTGTTCTCATTGTCACATAACGCCGTAGGAAAATAATCATAGCACTTTGGAAAACTTCGGCTGTCCCGAGCTCCTGAGGTAGCAATAGTGTCATTTATCTCCACATAGCAGTCTCTAACTTAATTGATATCGTGTTGACCGACTGAAAAGTTGCAAAATCAAATGTCAACAAGGCAACACTGATACATGTCTCTAAAGCTATCTATATTTTTATCTAAGGAAATGTGCCAGTTTATTTCTATGCCTGTTTACATGGAGTCCACCAGACTTTTATTAGCGAAGCTTCTGTTCTGTCCTGGAGGGTACAGAGCGCAAGAATATTATTTTCTTTCAACTGACTAGCCTCTGCCGTGTGCATATGTTTATCAAAGTTGCTGGCGCTGCACGGAAGACCACATTGTGTGGGACCATCAATTATTTATTGCAGAGTAACGAAGGTACATGAGTGAATCCAAGCAAGCGCCTTACATGTTATGAAGTCCCGGTCGCCGTGAGCTGGTGGGTAGTCGGTCAACACTGCAGGTGGTTGGCAAACCGCTGCGCCGCACTGAGGTGGCGTGTGTAAACAGGTGCACTGTGGGTAAACAGATGAAGAGCCATGCTGCCATTAGGGACTACTATTATGCTATAAACTGTTGTTATGTACCCACACGATATATCATTGTCATCTGGCCCTATAGCGTTATCTTTGTGTTTTCCGAGAATAATCTAGTTGGGATTTACAAGTTCCAAATCCGCCCAATAGATTGTATTGGATGTATCAGATAATATTATTATCCTGACTATATCATTGATGCTTTCACAATCATCTATCAGGTTAAAGGCTTCCTTTTGTAGGAGAGGGTATTACAAATTCTTCAAATTACTTTCCAATTTGGTCGTGAGTAAATATAAATAATTAATTAAATAAATAAATAAATAAATAGATTATTATAAATTTCATAATTATAATACCTTGCAATTCTTTCAAACAATAAGTAAACAATTCCACAGAAAACAAGTAGTTCCGTGAAGAACTATACAGCCTATTTTCATATATCCTGGTCATGTTAATTGTCTCTATGAACATACAAAATTTCAGTTTAATTGCTGTAAGAGATTCGTAGATATTGAGAACCGTCTAAATATTTCATATGGTCGCCAGGATGGATTTTTATTTTTGTACTATTACATTAAGATTATTGTGTACGTGTGGTATTAAAACTTCAATCGCATGATTAGAACACAAGAAGTAAAAACGAGATTTTAAAAGTACGCACACCAGCCATCTTGTGATTATGCAAACAATTGAAATAAATTACATGCCAGTGGATCAACATTTGTATAAGCATTTAACGTGCAAAGTTTCACGGCACTCGTATAGTTAATTCGCGAGAAACGTCCATTTAAATATTTATACTTCGCGTCGCCGCCATGTTGGATTTGTGCTCACCAGGTTACTGAAAGTCGTATAGGTGAACATTTGTTCATAGTCTCTATGAACATTAAAAAATTCAGTTTGGTTGCTGTAAAAGATTCATAGATATTGAGAACCGTCTAAATATTTCGGAAGCTCGCCATTTAGGATTGTTATATGTATAGGCCATAGAGTCATGTACGATTCAAGGACAATTATTGCCTAGTTTCATTATTCAAACGTTCACTTCGATCGCATGATTACGACACAAGAATAAAAACTTAATTTTAAAATTTCGCACAGCCGCCATCTTGAGGTTATGTAAACAATTGAATTAAATTAGATGGCAGTGCATTACAATCTGCAAAATCATTTACTATACCACATTTCACTGCGATCAGAGAGTTAAATCACGAGAAGAGTCTATTAATATATTTCAAATTCGCTTGGTCGCCATGTTCGTTTTGTACTTTACAGGTTTATGAAATATACATAGGTAAACTTGTATCAGTACCCTTTATCACCGTACAAAATTGCATGATGATATCTGTAATAGTTTCGGAGATGTAGAATGTCAGTGAAATATTTCGCACAGCCGCCATTTTGAGGTTATGTAAACAATTGAACTAAATTAGACTCCAGTGCATTAAAATGTGTATGAACATTTGCTGTACCAAGTTTCATTACGTTTGGATAGTTAAATCGCGAGAAATGTCTATTTAAAAGTCTCGATTTCGCTTGACCGCCATGTTGGTTTTGTAGTCACCAGGTTTTTGAAAGTCTCATAGGTGAACATCTAGTAGTGCCCTTTATCATCGTACACAATTTCAGGGCGATATCGGTAATAGTTTCGGAGATATTGAATGCTAGTGAAATATTTCGCACAGCCGCCATGTTGGATTGTTGGGACGTAACAAAATTTGGAGGGTACGGTCGAGGTCGTCGGGAATAGTGCTATAAACTTACCGAGTTTCATTGAAATCGCTTCAGCCGTTTAGATTTTATTAGGGGGGGACCCACACACACCTCTCTCTCTCACACACACACACACACATACACACGGACAAAAGGTGATCTCATAAGCCTATTTTTTTCAAAATTGAAAATAAGCTAAAAATCATGAAATACCAATACCAGCCAGAATAGGACTCCAAATTTTGTATGTGAAAACTAAATTCATGTAAAGATCTACATTAGGGTCCACCAGCCAACTTGTAATCACCAACTTTGGAAATATCTACAAAGTAAGGTAGACAAGGTAGATAATTGAAAGTATTTAAGTGAAATCATTCTGCCACCAGGGTTAAAATAAGTAGCAAACAAGGAAAGAAAATTGCAAAATTCAAGAAAAGCATATAAAATTGCCAGGAACAGATATAATATAGAATCTATATTAAAACAACGCAAACCTATGGCACTATAATAGTATGGCACTTTAATATACTATATATACTTCATGTATGTGAAACATTGACAATTGAGGGTAAACCACAAATTAAATACGAGAACCAAGAGACTAAAATCCTCAGACAAATCTCAGGACCAAA
The DNA here is from genome assembly GCA_946902985.2 of Meconema thalassinum. Taxonomy (NCBI): domain Eukaryota; kingdom Metazoa; phylum Arthropoda; class Insecta; order Orthoptera; family Tettigoniidae; genus Meconema; species Meconema thalassinum. The sequence goes on from OX336390.1 coordinate 834,476,022, forward strand.
ATGCGAAAACGGGGTTTGAATGAAAAAGAAGCCACAGGAAATTAATCAAATATTGAAAAAACACAGATTCCATCAGCAAATAGAGACTATAATTTTAGGGTCTGATAAACTGAATGGGTGACAATAGGCTAACAAAAAAATCTTCAATTTAGGACTCTATCTGTAAAACCACAAGACCAACAAGAAACTGATATTAACGAAGAAATTAATCACAATAGAAAAACATTTAGAACCCTAATAAACGGACACAAATTTAGCGAAAATCCTGCACGTAAGAATACAGGATTGACAGAAGGCTGCAAAAGAGAGCATAAAGAGAAATTGGGATGATAAGAGGAAACATTGCGATAAATAAGTTTATAGTGCTAGTTCGTTGGGTATAACGAATAATAAATAAATAAATAAAAAATAATAAAAAATTAATTAATTAATAAATGAATGAATGAATGAATGAATAATAGTACATTATGCAACGAGCCTATAATGGCTATAATTAAGACACGAGTATTTTTATAAAACGAGCGTATGCGAGTTTTATAATTTCCATACGAGTGTCTTAATTACCATTATAGGCGAGTTCTATACGACTGTTTATGTTCGACGATAATTATAACTTTATTATATGTTTTAACATAAATATTCATAAATATCTGTTGTGATTGTCACTAGAATTTTGTGATCGGGTGCTGCGCATGGTAGGATATCTCTGATGTCCAAGCTCACTGACCGACCGACGCATGCGCTCTGTGAGCTTCAATGCCGTATGTGCAGATTGAGCATCAGTATTCAGTAAAAATGTCACCGAAATCGTTTGAAAACAACCCGCTGTGTAGAAATTGGATTTAAGGATATTGAGGTACAGTGTCTCATATTCACCAGTTTATTTACGAGAACATTATGGACGGTGCACTTTCGGTAATTTATATAGACATGTTGGATTTTGAGCGCACGCGTGAAGGTATCGTTACCTAATTGGTCAATGAACGAGCTCTGATTGGCTGGAGAAACTGTATCATAATGAAAAAGAGTGTTATAATGACCATCATTATGATACAGTTTCCTGACACATAATAGTGGGGGTCGAACATAAATGAATAAATACTTCAAGAATAAATGTTAATTGTCTTAACGGGACTCCAGATATCCTTCGAGAAAACGGAATTTATAACAAATATTAAGTTAACACCCAACGTGCTAGCGATAGGAGAAGGGAAAATCAAACGAACAGGGAAATTTAAATATCTTGGAGAGTGGATGGATCCCAACACCTCGGAGAAAGAAGCCTCTATATCTCGGATCAGAAAAATGAAAACGGCATATCAACTAACTAAAAATGTCTACAAGAAGAAATCAATATCCATTAACGCCAAGATACGACATTACTGCACTGTAATACGACCGGAGGCTTCATATGGTGCCGAATGCCTTGCTATGAGTAGAAAGGGTTTGATCGAGAAGCTAGAAATAAGAGAAAGGCAGATCTTGAGAAAACTCCTAGGTCCAATCAAAGAAAATTGTGAGTTCAGAAGACGACACAATCATGAACTCTACTCTCATGTAGAAAAGAGGACAGTTTTTTATGGCCACATTGATCGTATGAGTTCTATAAGGTTGAGCAATAGGATCCTCAATTTTCTTCTTAACAAGAAAACCAAGGCGTCGTGGTTCTTAGGGTAGAAAAAGACCTGCGTGAAGTGGGATAAACCAGGAGGATATCCAGAAACATGTTCAACTAAAGTCGAAACTCCAAGAAAATGCAAAACTAAAAACTGGCAAGGCATGGACTGAAGCGAGGAAGGAACAACATAGGAAACGAATGCGGGAATACTGGACGAACGTTTAGGCCCAGGCGCAAAGACATGGAAAAGGGCAGTTGAAATAGCGTGGTCCGTAGATGGCTGAACCAAGAGCAAGAAGAAGAAGTTAATTATCTTAACTACAGAATTTTGGCTTTAGTGATGTTGGACTGCCTGATTTTCTCCCAAAGGGTATCTTTTACCTATGAGTAAATCTACTGGCATGGGTCTCCCCCTCAAATGCCAACTGACTGCTCTGGGATTTTATCCCTCAACCTTAAGCTCTGGGGAGGCCCTAACAGCTGTGCCACTCAGCCAGCCGTGCGATAATAGGGTCTAGGATTAGGATTGTTGTTTCTTGACTAGAAATAAGTTACATTTTGTAAACGAATGAGTTTTGGGATACCCGTGGATGGTAAATTTAGAATTTGTCCTGTTAGAGGCTAGATTTGAACTTCGGAATTTCTATCGGGTAAAACCTCCCAGTCCTTAGCGAGAAGTATTTCTTAAAACATTGGCTACGAAAGAAAGTAGGCCTCTTGCAGTAACGCACACTTTAAGCATCCGGGTAAATCGATAGAACGTGTTGTCTGACATGGGAGCTTCCCGATATTAAAGATCCTAAAGAGACCAGTCTCGTTGGTTAAATTCTGGCTTTCTAACCCAAAAGTTTTGAGTTCGATGACAACTCAATCAAAACAATTCAATCAGAAGGCGATTATATGCGACTGTCCCACGTCCGTAGATTTATAGTCACACAAAGTACCAAATAAAATAAGGCAGGGGTATTTGTTACACAATAGCACTTAAAACCACGGCATTTGTGGAAATCAAATTGAAGAGTTTGGTGCATGGGGAAAATAAAAGAAGCGATTGCATTGGTGGAGCAGTATGTACCACGTACTGACATGTAGTACTATCAAGCACTGAGGTGTACCTCAGGCGAGGCAAGTGGAGAATGTACTAACACCGCTCTAGAAAGCAAAATCACCGCCAGAATGAAACATTACACTTACTATGTTATTTTTAGCCTATTTACATTTATGATAAAATAGGCTTATGAGATCACCTTTGGTCCATGTGTGGGTGCGCGCGCGTATGTGTGTGTGTCATCTAATAAAATCTAAACGGCTAAAACGAATTTAATGAAACTCGGTGAGGTCAAATTACTATTCTCTCCGACCCCGACCATCCCTTTAAATTTTATTACGTCTCACCAATCCAACATGGTGCCTGTGTGAAATATTTCACCGGCATTTTATATCTCCGAAACTATTACTGATATCACCCTGAAACTTTGTACGGTGATAAAGGGCACTACTAGAAAATTACGTATGTGCTTATCAAAAACCTCTTAAGTACAAAACGAACATGGCAGCCATGTGAAGCTGAAACATTTAAATAGAGCGCGGACCATCCGAGCGCAGTGAAACAGGGTACAGCAAGTGTTTATACACATTGTAATGCACCGACAACTAATTAAGTTCAGTTGTTTTCATAACCTCAACATAGCGGCTGTGCAAAATTTTACAATCTTGGTTTTATTTCTTGTGTCCTAATCATGCGATTGAAGTTTGAATAATACACATACGCAATAATTTTCATGTAATAGTACATACGTCTATGGCCTACTGTACATATATAACAAGATGTTCAGTAAAGAACATATAGCCTACTTTCTCCTAAATGCATGGGTATTGTTATAACTCTTTGTCCTTTTCAAGGAGTATAATTGAATGTTGCTTGTAGTAGCTTGTTGAAATACAACGTGCTATAGGGATATTAAACATGAATATGAGGTGCCCTTTGCTAGTGCTACCTCTGTACCAAATTTCGTTCAATTCGGTTTCACCGTGTTTGAATTGATAGGGGGAATCGATTTGCACACATACGTGGCCACCATCTGCAAACTATTGGGCTGATGTTCTTGCAGTTTGGTCTGAATATGTTTCCCACATAAAGATATGGTGTTGCAAAATTTGGTAGAGACTAGATTATTAGGTTGGTCGTAATTACATTTTAGCTTTTAACATTTGGGTGGCCACGATTACGTTTCCGTCAAGATAGCGGTGATATAAAACATGACACTGAGGTGCCCTTTGCTAGTGCTACCTCTGTACCAAATTTCGTTCCATTCGGTTTCACCGTGTTCGAATTGATAAGGGGAATCGATTTTCACACAAAGATGGCCGCCATCCGCAAAATATTAGGCTGATGACCTATTAGTTTGGTCAAAGGATGCTCCCTCCATAAAGGTATGTTGTTGCTAAATTTGCTAGAGATCGGATGATTAGGCTAATCGTAATTTGATTTAAGCTTTGAACATTTGTGCGGCCGCCATTACGTTTCTGTCAATATGGCGGCGATATAAATCATGACACTGAGATGCCCTTTGCTAGTGCTATCTCTGTACCAAATTTCGTTCCATTCGGTTTCACCGTGTTTGAATTAATAGGGAGAATCGATTTTGACACAAAGATGGCCGCCATCCGCAAACTATTAGGCGAATGACCTATTAGATTGGTCAAAGGATGCTCCCTCCATAAAGGTATGTAGTTGCAAAATTTGGTAGAGATCGGATGATTAGGTTAATCGTAATTTGATTTAATCTTTGAACATTCGTGTGGCCGCCATTACGTTTCAGTCAAGATGGTGGCTATATAAAACATGACACTGAGGTGCCCTTTGCTAGTGCTACCTCTGTACCAAATTTCGTTCCATTCGGTTCCACCGTGTTCGAATTAATAGGGGGAATCAATTTTGACATAAAGATGTCCGCCACCCGCAAACTATTAGGCTAATAACCTATTAGATTGGTCAAAGGATGCTCCCTCCATAAAGGTATGCAGTTGCAAAATTTGGTAGAGATCGGATGATTAGGTTAATCGTAATTTGATTTAAGCTTTGAACATTCGTGTGGCCGCCATTACGTTTCTGTCAAGATGGCGGCGATATAAAACATGACACTGAGGTGCCCTTTGCTAGTGCTACCTCTGTACCAAATTTCGTTCCATTTGGTTTCACCGTGTTTGAATTAATAGGGGGAATTGATTTTCACACAAAGATGGCCGCCATCCGTAAACTATTAGGCTAATGACCTAGTTATTTGGTCAAAGGATGCTTCCTCTATAAAGGTATGTTGTTGCAAAATTTGGTAGAGATCGGATGATTAGGTTAATCGTAATTTGATTTAAGCTTTGAACATTTGTGTGGCCGCCATTACGTTTCCGTCAAGATGGCGGCGATATAAAACATGACACTGAGGTGCCTTTTGTTAGTACTACCTCTGTACCAAATTTCGTTCCATTCGGTTGCACCGTGTTCGAATTAATAGGGGGAATCGATTTTCACACAAAGATGGCCGCCATCCGCAAACTATTACGCTGATGACTTATTAGTTTGGTCAAAGGATGCTCCCCCCATAAAGGTATGTTGTTGCAAAATTTGGTAGAGATCGGATGATTAGGTTAGTCGTAATTTGATTTAAGCTTTGAACATTTGTGTGGCCGCCATTACGTTTCCGTCAAGATGGCGGCGATATAAAACATGACACTGAGGTGTCCTTTGCTAGTGCTACCTTTGTACCAAATTTCGTTCAATTCGCATTCACCGTGTTCGAATTGATAGGGAGGGACAGACATTCAGAGTACACACACTCACACACACACAGACACACACACACACATACACACACACAGACAGACACACTTTTTTTTCGCCCTGTGTTGATCTCATAAGTCTACTTTCATTTTTTGCAAAAATCGAAAGTAGGCTAAAAATCCAACATAGCGACCATCCGAAATACTTAGATGGTTCTCAATATCTACGAATCTATTACAGCAAACTGACATTTGGTATATTGATTTTAAGCAATTAACATAAGTAGGATATATGAAAATAGGTTATTTAGTTCTTCGCGGAACTACTTGTTTTAAGTGTATTTCGTTTCTATACTTATATTATGACAGGACATATCGTTTTCTACAGACCCTCTATCATCTTACACGCTATTTTATTGATACTGTATTTTGCTGCAAGACAGAGGTAATTCCATTTGTTGTTGTTTGAGTCTTCAGTATTTTGACTGGTATTATACAGCTCTCCATCCTCCCTGTCCTGAGCTAATCGTTTCAACACTTTACAGCTACCACATCCTACATCTGAGGCAATCTATGTAGCATTATTCTAGCCTTGGTTTACTTCTACACTTCTTATCCTCGAAATTTACTCCCAAAACGAAGTTTGCTACTACTGAGTGTCTTAGTAGGTCTATAAGTCCTACCAACCACCCCATTCTCTTTATTAGCCTAACCCCGTGGCACTACAGCCCTTGAAGGGCCTAGGCCTACCAAGCGACCGCTGCCCAGCCATTTGGCCTGCAGATTTTGGGGGTGACGCGTGGTCAGCGCGTCGGGTCCCCTCGGCCGTTAATCTTGGTTTTCGTGACCGGGGCACTGTCTCACTGTCCGACAGCTACTCAATTGTCCTCACGAGGCTGAGTGCACCCCGTTCCAACCCTCACGTCAGTTTTAAAATCCCTGACGGAGCCGGGGATCGAACCCGGGGCCTCCGGGCGAGAGGCAGGCGCGCTACCCCTACACCACGGGGCCGGCTCTCTTTATTAGCAGTCACCAGAAATATCTCTCCTCTCCTACTCGTCTTAATACCTCTTCATTTGTTACTTTATCTACCCATCTGTTCTTCGTAATAAATTCTCCTGGAACACCACATTCCAAATGCTTCTATACCCCTCCTTTCTGCTGTACCAACAGTCCAAGTTTCATTTCCATAGTGTGCCACGCTCCAGACAAGGGCTTTCAAAACTGATTTCCTATTACCTCTAGCATTATTTGATGTCAATAAATGTAATTGTTGTAAAAATGATTTCTTAGACTGCACCAACCTACTTTTTATATCCTCTTTGTTACGTCCCGTGGCTTATGATCTCGAGATTAACGGTCACGTAAAACTGCAATCTTCCTTCCTTCTTTGTTTGAGCTGGGTCTCCCCCTTTAAAGCTACAATGTTTTCAAATCCTCATTCTAACGAATTCATACCTTGGTACAATCGCCACAATAATACCGATTGCTGGATTGAATTGCTGTACAAGGTTTTGTGAGAGGTTCTTTGAGCTGGGTCAAAGCTACAATGTTTTCAAGTCCTCATTCTTGGAGGACTGGTTATTCTGCTTCCTAAGTTGTAAAAATCTCCTACTTCCTTTAGCATTTCAGCTGTCAAATTGACGTCCATAGGTGTTTCTGATTTCTTTCGGCTTCACTCCATTATTCTTGTTTTGCATTTATTGATTTTCATCTTGAATTCGTTGAAGACAGAGTCCATACCATTTAGAAAGTTTCTGGAATCTTTTGGTGAATCGGCTGAAATGACAATCTCATTAGCAAATCTCAGAGTTGAAATTATTTCTCCCAGAATCTTTACTTCCATTTAATTTTTTTCTCTGAACACCTTCATTGCTTATTCGATGTATAGATTGTAAAGTATGGGTGATAAGTTGTAGCCTTGCCATACACCTTTCTGAATACCAGCTCCTCTCTCATGTCCTTCGTATCTAATAACTCCCGTCTGGGATTTTGTATGGATTGCAGATCATTATCCTTTCCCTGTACTTTATTCCAATCGCTTTAAAAATGTCAAACAACTTACTCCAATCAAAGGCCTTTTCGATGTATATAAATGCCATGAACATTGTCTGTCTGCGACATACGTGCCCCAGATGAAACATCAGGGGATAAATGAAAATGTCGAATTAACTCTAGTGGACTGTATTTACAAAAATGCACATGTTACAAAAGACACAACACTTGATATGCGAAGGAGCTGCTGCTCCGAAACACAAACACATTCAGCCATGATGGCAACTTCACTCTCTGTCCAGGTCACTGCTGCCAACCTAAACATAATAAATGTATCTGTTACCAACTGTGGAAATAAAACACTATATAATTCTCCCTGAGAGCAAACATACTCCCCACCTTGAAATACATGGATTTCAATAATCTGAAATGGAAACATTGAAATGTTCCAATGACAAGGACATGAAACACTAAAATATTCACTAAGTTAAAACACTGACATATTATCAGTCAAAATTATGTGTCTGCTCAATTGGTAGCGGAGCTACCTTGGAAACTGGTCGTTTAAAAATACCACTGTTGCACTTCACTGAAACCACTCTTACCACATTGTCTTGACCACCATGCACTTCAGTGATAACACCAAGGGGCCACTGGAGTGGGGGAACATTGTCTTCCCGTATCAGCACCACAGTACCTGGTGATACGTTGCTGGAGGAGGTCGTCCATTTGCTGCGCTGTTGCAGATGGGTGAGGTAATCTAATGACCATCTCTTCCAAAAGGATTGGAGTCTTTGTTGCAGAACCTTATATCTAGTTAACAAAGGCCGTTTACATAATGTTAAATCGGGTTCGGGAAGAGTCGTGAGGGGTTCGCCTATAAGGAAGTGACCTGGTGTCAAGGTAGATGCATCTGAAGGATCATTTGACAGGGTTAGAAGGGGACGTGAGTTTAAGCAAGCCTCAATTTGCGCAGTTAATGTAGCCAATTCTTCATATGTGAAATGAAGTGTTCCGAGAACTCTTCTTAGATGATGTTTGAGGGATTTTACTCCGGCCTCCCAAAGCCCTCCAAAATTAGGGGCATGAGGAGGTATGAAATGCCACTTAACTCCACAACTACTGGCGAAGTTACTGATCTCCTCTCTAGTCCGTTCCTGAGTGAACAATTTCTTGAGCTCCTTTAGCTCTTTACTAGCACCTTGGAAATTTGTACCATTGTCGGAGTACATGTTGCTGCATAATCCTCTTCTTGCGACGAATCTCCTGAGTGCTGCGAGGAAAGCTTGAGTGGTTAGGTCGGAAACTATTTCTAAATGAATGGCCTTGGTGCACATACATATGAATATGCATATGTAACCCTTGACAATGGTCTTGCTACGTGGATTGCCGATCTTCAAGTAGAAAGGGCCCGTGAAGTCTGTGCCGGTGTTGCGGAATGGTCTTGCTTGAGACACACGAACTGAGGGCAACTGTCCCATTACTTGCTGTGTAGTTTTGGCTTTGAACCTGAAGCATTTTGTACAAGTGTTAATAACTCTTCGAACCACCGACTTTCCATTGATGATCCAGTAGCACTGTCTGATGGATGCTAAAGTCAACTGGTTTCCTGAATGTAGGAGTCTTTCATGTTCCTTCTTGATTATTAAATCAGTAAACTGATGTTTAGCGGGGAAAATCATCTGATGTTTGAAATCGTAGTCTTGATTGGAGTTCTCTAGTCTTCCTCCAACTCTCAGGATTTGATCCTTGTCTAAAAATGGTACTAAACTTTGAAGTTTGCTACGTCTTGACACTGCATTGTGTTTCAAAAGATCAGCTATTTCGTCGCGGAATGCTATTGACTGGACTAGTCTAACACATGTCATGTTAGTTTGCTGCAACTCTTCTATAGTTAATGGACCATGTTTCCGTTCTGAAGGTTTGTGTTTAGTGTTGTGCACGAATCTTAAACAGTATGCTAACACTCTTTGTAGCTTGAGATGGGAAGAAAATCTTGTGAGCACGTCTGCAGGATTAGAGTGGACTGAACAACTAAGCACTATCTTGCGTTGCTCAGGAATCTCTGATTCAGGTTGTTCACTGGAAGTGGGCCAGTTCCGTTCCGAACACTGTAGCCATTCAGGGCCATGCCACCAAAGATGATTATTTAAAAGGTTTGTAGGAACAGTTCTTCGAGAAATTAGATCTGCTGGATTGTCTGCTGATGCTACGTGCTTCCAATCCTTGACTGAAGTATTGCCTTGCACTTCAGCCACACGGTGCGCAACAAAAGTTTTCCATTTTGACGGTTCACCTGCTAACCATGCGAGAACAATCTTTGAGTCTGTCCACAGATGAATGCTATGGAATTCAATATTGAGAACATGACACATCTTTTTAACCACTTGTGACAATAGTACAGCTGCACACAACTCTTGTCTGGGTAGCGTGATCTGTTTCAGTGGAGCCACTCTGGACTTGGAGCACAGGAAATGTGTTATTACGTGACCTTGATCTGTTGACGAGCGTAGGAATAAACATGCACCGTAGCCCTTCAAGGATGCATCAGCGAAGCCATGCAACTGCACCTGAGTACAATTTTCTTGAAGCACAAATCTGTTAATATATATATTGTCAATCAAGGGTATTTGAGAATGCAGAGTACGCCATCTTGTAAGAAGTTCCGTTGGAAGTTCATCATCCCATCCTATCTTCTCTTGCCATAGTTGCTGCAGAAACATCTTGAATGCGATGACAATAGGACTAATTAGCCCAATAGGGTCATAAATTGACGACACAATCGATAACACCTTGCGTTTGGTCACTGGAGATCCACTTCCTTGTTCTTTCTGCACACCACTGGATATCTGTAGTTTGTCTGTCGCTGGATGCCAAAGTAGACCTAAAGTCTTTATATTTTCTCCAGAATCAATCTGAAGGGGAAGCTGCGTTTCTCTGCAGTCTTTTGGAACCGCCTCTAACAATGCTGGATGGTTAGAGCACCACTTGCGGAGCTTGAAGCCTCCCTTGGATAACAATTGGATCAGTTCACGTTGTAGGAGTAATGCATTGTCAACCTTACTTGTTCCTGAAATGCAGTCGTCTACATAAAAATCACGAAGAAGGACAGATGCTGCCTGCGGATACTGTTGTCCCTCATCATATGCCAATTGCCTTAAACATCTTATTGCTAGAAATGGAGCTGATGATGTGCCATATGTGACCGTCTGAAGTTGATACTGCTTGATAGGCTCATTAGGAGAAGCTCTCCAAAGGATGCGTTGAAGGCTGCTGTCTCTGGAATCAACCTTAACTTGTCTGCACATCTTCTCGATGTCAGCTGTAAAGCCTATGGCGTGAGTTCTAAATCTAGCGACAATCGAACATAAGTCTTGTTGAATAGTAGGACCCGTCATTAAAATATCATTAAGTGACTTTCCTGACCTCGATTTACAAGAAGCGTCGAAGACAACTCTAGTTTTTGTAGTAGTGCTGGATTTCTTGAATACCGGATGGTGCGGCATGTAGTATGCTACCGATGTTGCCATACTAGAATTAACAATATCCATGTGACCTAGTTCCTGGTATTCAGTGAGAAACTGGTCATAATCTACCTTCAGTTGCGTATCATTGTTAAGCCTACGCTCAAGGTATTGAAATCTGCTAGTTGCTGTTTGTAAAGAATTGCCTAATATACTTGGATCCTGCTTAAATGGTAGTCTGACTATGTATTTCCCAGATACATCTCGTGTCACATGGTCAGAAAAATGCTGTTCACATTCAATCTCTTCTTGCGACTTGACTGGCTCGTGAAGTTCTTCGATCTCCCAAAATCGTTGTACTTGGTTATGAAGGTGAACATCATTACGAAGGAAAAACGTTCCTGCTGCATTGTTTCTCTTTCTCGAGGTGGATTCATATGAACCTGACACAATCCATCCAAAATCTGTGTTTTGTAGGACTGGAAACTTCCCTGGTCTCGTCCTGTGTCCCCTCTGTAGAATTCTAAAGAATATATCAGCACCGAGAAGCATGTCTATCTTGGCTGGAGCATAAAACATTGGATCTGCTAACTGAATATCATTAGGGAGCTCCCACTCTTCATAGGGTACCTGCTGACTAGGCATGTCGCTTGTAATTTTGGATAGGATCAGACATTCAACATTGTGACGTGTGTTGCTTATGGAAGAATGCACTTCAACGCTCACACTATACTTGGCTTCAGACATGGACTGAGAAATACCTTCGATGGGTGTGAGATTCTTGGCCTTTCTTAAGCCCAAATTTTGAACCAAACTCTCGGTTACAAAATTGCTTTGACTGCCACTGTCCAATAAGCAACGAGCTAAGTGTAGCCTACCAGCACTATCCTTTACCTTTACTACTGCTGTAGAAAGTAGAACTTGAGTTTGTGGTTTGAGTTTCATAGTGCAATAACTGGAGGAGTTACCACGAACTTGAGCATTGTGAGCCTGGTTGGACTCGGGGTTTGAGCATCTGCTGATAGCTCCTTGCTGAGACTGTTTAGACGAGTTGGCATTGAATTGCTGATTCCCTGAATCAAAATGCAACAGTGAGTTGTGACGACCGTTGCAAGTTTTGCATGTTGACTTCGAAGGACAAGAACTTATAGCGTGTGATTCATGCAAACAGTTGTAGCAAAGCTTATGCTGCTTAACTAGGTTGTATCTACGATTAACATCATAACCTAAAAATTTATGACATCTGAAGATTGGATGTTGCCCCTTACAGGCTTCACAATTATTGTTAATTGCAATGTATGAACTACTTGTAAATGGTTGTTTCTCATGCTTGAAACCATGCTTAGAAGTTTTATCTTGATACAATCTGCTGATCTTATCACTGTGACCCTTAGTAGGTGAAAAATCAATTAATTCAAGGGTTTGAGCCCGCCTTTCAAGATATTCTAACAACTCCGTAAGTGTAGATAGTTCCTTGGATTTGTTGCTCATTTCCCATTGCTTACGTGTGGCTTCAGGTAACTTGTCAAGTATGATTTGACCTATTATGATTTCATGTAGGGGAATATTCAAATTCAAAGACTCAACAGCCTTTAAATTGGACTGAACTTGATTCAAAAGTGTGCGTAGACTAGAAGATGACTCCCTTTGGACGATATCTGGCGATAACAGTAATTTGATATGTGCATTTACTATTATCTTTGAATTGCGGTATCGCTTGCAGACCGTTTCCCAAGCTAGCTCAAAGTTATCTGCAGTAAGAGGAATGTTTTGAATGAGTTGATGAGCATTGCCACGCAGTGCTGACATTAAGTAATGGAACCTTTCAACATTACCCAAAGACTGATTCTTCAGTATTAATGAATCAAACAGGTCATGGAAATGCATGAATTGTGTAACATCACCTGAAAATTCTGGTAACCGTATCTTGGGCAAACTGTACGAACCTGTATTACTACTTGTAGATTCTCTACCGTTGCTAGAGACAGATGAGGCATGTGTGCAATGGGTATTTAGTAACTGTTGTAGCTTAGCCCTAAGTTCATCATAATCATCTTCGAATTCACACCGGACCTGCTCATGAAGATTTTTGTCATCCAAATCCTCCAATTTGCTTTGAATTTCATTAAATTCTGGTAATAGAGCTAATAAACGTTCATTCTTCACATTTAATACTTCAGCAGGAGTCTCATTATTAAATTCATTAATTTGGGTATGGAGTCTCGTGAGGGATGCTCGGAGAACACCTCTGCGCTTGGTCAGTGACTTTATCTCACGTTCAGTAGACATGCTTAAAATGGTTCATGCACAGGAAGGATTGCTTGGTATGGGAAGGAATTGCTATGAAATGCCTTTGTTAACTTATCTGGTGTAGAGGTTCTTTCAGTCTGCGTCGTCACCAAACGGTTGGATATCGAAGTCAGGACGTCTGAATGGAACTGCGTCTGTCAGGAATCGAAGGCTGCACCGCTGAATGGAACTGCGTCCGTCAGGAATCGAAGGCTGCACCGCTGAATGGAACTGCGTCCGTCAGTAATCGAAGGCTGCACTGCTGAATGGAACTGTGTCCGTCAGGAATCGAAGGCTGCACTACTGAATGGAACTGTGTCCGTCAGGAATCGAAGGCTGCACTGCTGAATGGAACTGTGTCCGTCAGGAATCGAAGGCTGCACTACTGAATGGAACTGTGTCCGTCAGGAATCGAAGGCTGCACTGCTGAATGGAACTGTGTCCGTCAGGAATCGAAGGCTGCACTACTGAATGGAACTGTGTCCGTCTGGAATCGAAGGCTGCACTGCTGAATGGAACTGTGTCCGTCAGGAATCGAAGGCTGCACTACTGAATGGAACTGTGTCCGTCTGGAATCGAAGGCTGCACTACTGAATGGAACTGCGTCCATTGATGCTTTCAACTGCACACCGAAACTTTCACAATACTGGATATGCTTTTACGAATATACAATTCATCATGATTAATTTTGCAAGTCCCGCTGCATGAATTAACTTATTCAAATATTAACCTTGTATTACAACAGCCGCGTTGTAAAAATGAATCAAACAGGCTGGCGAGCGCTGCCTGCTGGCGCTGCCTGCTGGCACTGCCATCAGCACGTGTATCGAAGCTTACCGATGCTAGCCGAAGCGACACGAAGCCAAAGCACACTGGTGGCTTTGTTTCGCAGCCACAATGCTCACTTTTCAAAATAAGTTAGATCGAACTCACAAACATTGATAAATAAATTGCAATTGCGCCTGCATTGTTCACAATAATGTACTAGTATTGTCTCTACATACGTATTTCGCACTGGTTCACTTAAATACAGCAGTTTTAGCGGTTGTCGAGACCACATGGCGTCAGTTGATATAGCGGGAATCCTGCCCGTGTTGGACCAAAACATATGTCTGTCTGCGACATACGTGCCCCAGATGAAACATCAGGGGATAAATGAAAATGTCGAATTAACTCTAGTGGACTGTATTTACAAAAATGTACATGTTACAAAAGACACAACACTTGATATGCGAAGGAGCTGCTGCTCCGAAACACAAACACATTCAGCCATGATGGCAACTTCACTCTCTGTCCAGGTCACTGCTGCCAACCTAAACATAATAAATGTATCTGTTACCAACTGTGGAAATAAAACACTATATAATTCTCCCTGAGAGCAAACAAACATTGTCTTATCTTTCCTTATTCTACCTTCCAAGATCAGCCTGGGAATTAGTACAGTTTCCCTTGTTCCTAAGTTTCTCCTGAAACCAAACTGTTCATCACCCTACTCTGTTTCTGTCTTTCTATCCTCTTGTAAATTATTCTAGTTAGGATCTTTGAAGCATCCTCAAAATAGACGTAGCAAAATATGACATATTAGCTTTCATGGCTAAGTAATTTGAAATATAGCAAATCTTCAAGGTTTTGCCATGTATTTCGAGAGTTTTCGCCTAGGAACACCAAGTCTGGCAGTGCATGGTCCACTACCTCAGCGCTGGTTCGGGCAGGGTGTGCCAAGAGACCGCTGAAGATCCAGACTTGGTGCATCGATGTGAAGAACCGCGAATAGCATGGTAAAACGTAGTCTATTAATGCTGAATTGCATTTTTGTACAAGGTTTTTTGAGAGGCTCAGTCATAAATGTATTAGTGCTAATTTGTATTGTTCTTTGAGCTGGGTATCCCCCTTTTCAAGTCCTCATTCTAACAAATGCGTACCTTGGTACAAACGCCACAATAATACCGATTGCTGGATTGAATTGTTGTACAGGTTTCTTTGAGAGATTCAGTCACCAAGATAATATTGCTATTTGTGTGGTTCTTTGAGCTGGGTCTCCCCCTTTAAAGCTTCAATGTTTTCAAGTCCTCATTCTAACGAATGCATATCTTGGTACAATCGCCACAATAATACCGATTGCTGGATTGAATTGTAGTACAAAGTTTTGTGAGAGGTTCAGTCGTAAGGATAACATTGCTACTTCTGTACGTAGTTCTTTGAGCTGGGTCTCCCCCTTTAATGCTACATTGTTTTCAAGTCCTCATTCTAGCGAATGTATATATCTTGGTACAATCGCCACAATAATACCGATTGTTGTATTGAATTGTTGTACAGAGTTCTGAGAGAGGTTCAGTGACCAAGATAATATTGCTATTTGTGTGGTTCTTTGAGCTGGGTCTCCCCCTTTAATGCTACATTGTTTTCAAGTCCTCATTCTAACGAATGTATATCTTGGTACAATCGCCACAATAATACCGATTGTTGTATTGAATTGTTGTACAGAGTTCTGAGAGAGGTTCAGTGACCAAGATAATATTGCTATTTGTGTGGTTCTTTGAGCTGGGTCTCCCCCTTTAATGCTACATTGTTTTCAAGTCCTCATTCTAACGAATGTATATCTTGGTACAATCGCCACAATAATACCGATTGTTGTATTGAATTGTTGTACAGAGTTCTGAGAGAGGTTCAGTGACCAAGATAATATTGCTATTTGTGTGGTTCTTTGAGCTGGGTCTCCCCCTTTAATGCTACATTGTTTTCAAGTCCTCATTCTAGCGAATGCGTATCTTGGTACAATCGCCACAATAATACCGATTGTTGTATTGCATTGTTGTACAGAGTTCTGAGAGAGGTTCAGTGACCAAGATAATATTGCTATTTGTGTGGTTCTTTGAGCTGGGTCTCCCCCTTTAATGCTACATTGTTTTCAAGTCCTCATTCTAACGAATGTATATCTTGGTACAATCGCCACAATAATACCGATTGTTGTATTGAATTGTTGTACAGAGTTCTGAGAGAGGTTCAGTGACCAAGATAATATTGCTATTTGTGTGGTTCTTTGAGCTGGGTCTCCCCCTTTAATGCTACATTGTTTTCAAGTCCTCATTCTAACGAATGTATATCTTGGTACAATCGCCACAATAATACCGATTGTTGTATTGAATTGTTGTACAGAGTTCTGAGAGAGGTTCAGTGACCAAGATAATATTGCTATTTGTGTGGTTCTTTGAGCTGGGTCTCCCCCTTTAATGCTACATTGCTTTCAAGTCCTCATTCTAACGAATGTATATCTTGGTACAATCGCCACAATAATACCGATTGTTGTATTGAATTGTTGTACAGAGTTCTGAGAGAGGTTCAGTGACCAAGATAATATTGCTATTTGTGTGGTTCTTTGAGCTGGGTCTCCCCCTTTAATGCTACATTGTTTTCAAGTCCTCATTCTAACGAATGTATATCTTGGTACAATCGCCACAATAATACCGATTGTTGTATTGAATTGTTGTACAGAGTTCTGAGAGAGGTTCAGTGACCAAGATAATATTGCTATTTGTGTGGTTCTTTGAGCTGGGTCTCCCCCTTTAATGCTACATTGTTTTCAAGTCCTCATTCTAACGAATGCATATCTTGGTACAATCGCCACAATATGACCGTATTTGTTTCCCAGAGAGATTCCATGCACAATACTATAATTGACCACCATATCCCAATCCCGTTAATGAAATAAATTACAGCTAATACAATGATACTATTCCTGGAATAATTGTTACAGCTAGGGTGAATATTGAATTAAATATATACCCTCTCTGTACTGAAGGACGCAAGTCATCCGGCTTTGGAAGCGAGCATAACTGCATCCAAGTTCTTTGTGTTGAAAAAGGCGTGTGTAGTGATAATAATCTGCTCTGTCTCCTGTTTCACATTGAATGTACCCCTGATTGTGATTATGGCTATATAATCAAACATTATCGCATCAGAGTGCGCCATTCACAAGTTACATTACAATATTTCTCGTCATGATTACAGTTATTCATTCCAGTCCTTTGGGACTAACGATCCAAAAGCAAATATAAATTGCACATATAGAGAGATGTCCGATATTTTCAGCTTTTGAAATTATATTCCACAACATCCATTCAGGAACGATTATCCAGTAGACTAGCGCAGTACAATGCGGAGAATACAATCAAAAGGCAGATCATTTCATTTTAACTCTTTGTTCGCTTCAAAAATTATATTTCCCCCAAGCCAAGCCAAGCCAAGTTTCTGTGTGTGTATGTGCGTCGCTGACATAACTAACGATGCTGCCAGACTAAAGGTACGGCTGGAATGTTGGTAGGAATGTACGCACTACTGTATTACGTTCACGACGAAATAGTTCACAATGTACTCGGTTGTGTTTGCCAGGAAAATATATTCGCAAGGAGGAATTTGAGAGAGAGGGATGGAGTCTGCGGTGCGGTACAGAACAAAGCCAGCTTCCGTGTAGCAGGAGTCTTCTGCCTCAGACCCTTCATGAGGGAGGAAATTTGTTCAGCCTTTTGACAGACATATTTTACACCTTAACAAGACTATCGGGATACGTTTTACGTTTTATTTTTAACAACTCCCTTTTTACTTATCAATGCTCAATCTATATTTGAATAACATAGATTTCAAACTATTTTTCAGAGTTACTTCTTCCTCTGCTTTTTCGTCTCTTTCTTCTTCTTATTTAGCATTTGTTCCACAAATCAGCAGGGCCTGCTTTTTTTGGTTCTTTGTCGCCATATTACATGATTGTGTGCCAAGTCAGGATGAAGTCTGGCAACTTTTTAAATCTTCATGTAGGGTGTCAAGTCAACGCTGTGTCGGTCGTCTTATTAGTCTCTTCTCATCTGATAGTAGACTTGAGGTGGCCGCTAATATCGCGAGACATAAGGTTCGCAACATCTTATCCCATCCCCTTCATGGTCATCAGCCACCTTCAGCTCGACTGAAGTCCAGGAAAAGTTTTCTACATTCTTCTTCTCCACTTGATTCTAACCCAAAAGAGGCCAGGGTTAAGCTATGGAATCAAAGGTATCCTGATCATCCGGAACATGCTGAAATTGAAGAAAAACTACCACCTGGTCACGAAGATGGATGGTGTAGCTGGAAGTCCTCAAACAGACTACGCACCGGTGTAGCAAGATCTAAGGACAATCTCATGAAATGGGGAATCTTGCATGATGGGGACACACTGTGTGAGTGCGGGGAAGAACAAACTTCTAGGCATTTCTTGAACTGTCGTCTATGCCCAGACTCAGGGTTGGCTCTGGCATTGGCTGGTAACAACACTGTCAATGTAGCCAAATACTGGTCACAACTCTTGTAAATATTGTATATTATAATTCCTGTTTCATTCCTCTTGCTCCTGTGTTATGTTATATGCAAGTGCTCTATTATGTGTTTTTTTTTCAATTTCTTGTTTGTATATTTTGATACCTCTGACACGAATATATTAAAAAAAACTATCCGCAATGCCAATCCAGTGTGTGCAACTATTGTATCAGTAGCTCGTAAGGCATGACCATACCAGAGGCTCATCTTTTCAGAAATTGGCGCTACTCCGTATCGCTTGCGAATATCATTATCGCTGACATGATCATGGAGTGTCAAGCCAGATGCACACCTGTGTATATTTGTCTCCATCATATCAAGTTGCTGCTCCAACTCCTTAGTTGAAGGGCAGCATTCTACCCCATACAGAGCAACGGGACGGACCACACAACGATAAACTTCAGACTTTAGCCCGTCTGGAATCTTCTTATCTCATAAGACACCGGACAAAGAGCGTCACTTCAGTCATGCGTAGCTCACGCGATGTGATATTTCAGATCTGAGGTTTCCGTCTGCAGTAATAGACGAGCCAAGATATTTAAACAACAATGTCTCTGGGAGGTCAACACCATTAATTTGCATCGTATTCCGATCATTTAGATCTGTTGTCAAATACTCAGTTTTCTTAATTCTGAGACGTAATCCAAATTCTGTGAGGTGGTTGGTCCATGCCTCAAATTGTAACTGTAGATAAGACTTATCCTCAGACGCCAGAAGCACATCGTCAGCATATAGCAAGGTCCAAGGTACAGATTTATGTCGATCCCTTGTAACCGTATCACTTTTCAGAGTTACCTAGTTCTAAAATATAACTTTTCAGTTGTTCAACAAAGTATACTCCCAATCACTTGGGCGTGCGATAAAATAACCTGAAAAATTACATGTAATTCAAAATTGACCTATTTTAGTTATGAACTACAGAAGAGTATTGGGATACATTCATTTATACATTTCTTTCAATAGGCTATTCTCTTTTTATTTAACAGTGCTCATTCTACATATGAGTATGACAGATTTGAAGCCACTCTTCAGTGTTACCTTATAGACTACTGATATTGCAACTTTTCAGTTAAGTATTTGGAGCTATTTGCATTCGGATCTGAGGATGCTCTCTTGACGAGAGAAACATGTCAACCAAAGATTTTCTAACTGTTCTGTAGTCCACAACAAATAAGTTATATACATATTTTAATAACATATAATTTTTGTCAGGTTATTTTGTCGCCTGATTTAGCAATTGAGATTATTTTGAGTTGACCGACCGAAAAGATGCAATATCATTTAGGAATATAAAACAAAATTTACCATTCTTAACCCACGTTAAAATATTGAAATGATTGAGGCTATTTTTCCGTGTTGCCTAGTTCAATTGAAGAGAGATTTCCAGTCGGTCAACACAACTTGTGCTCAATTACATTTGGCGGGAAAACAAGTATTTACATACCCTAACCTGAAATAAATAAGATGTTATTACACAATCACGGTTTTTTTAAGACTCTTGAAACATGTCATCAATTTAAGTACCCCATTTTGTACGTAGATCCGTGTTATTTTGCAATAATACCAAGGTGTTACAAGCCCCTTAAATGAAACAACAACTTTACTTAATTGCAATTTTTCTTTAGTTTCAAGAGTCCTTACATTGAGGAAAAGAGGATGATCATACGAAACATTATTTTACATATATATATATTATTCGACTTCGAAGGCGTAGTCGGTAGTGTGTAGAACTGCTATGCCCAAGATCGCGGGTTCAAACTCGGCCTAAGTCGTCCGATTTTTTAGAGTATTAAAATCCTTCAGTATGCCTTCCTTTGGAGGGAAAGTAAGGCCGGCGGATCCAAGTCATAGATGTATGCCTCGTAAAAGAACCTACCACTTGAATTGGTAGTGTAGCAAAATTTGTAGGCTATATTTGGCTAGGTAGAAACTATTTAGAAATTATTTTTTACTTTTCTTGTGATCTTCTCATCTTCCCTTATTTTGTCTTTCTGTTCTTGTAAGGTGCAATTTAGTTGTAAATCAGTAGTTAATTTTAGCTGAAGTTTTGCTTTTATATTTATTTTGCACCTAAATCATTATGGCGGAAGATCTAGATGTTTCTACCCTCAAAACAACACTTACAATCGCCACCTTAAATTAACTATTAATTAGATCAATAACAATTCATTTACTAGCTGAGATGAAAAAAAATTCGCATGTTGAAAGTTTAAGAAGGATGAGTGGCATGATTTATTAATTTAAACATCGTATGTGTACTTACGGGACGAGCATTATCGTTCAAATTTATTCGTAACAAGTTACAAACTAACACTCTGCGTAGGATGGAATAAAACATTTCTTTGTTGTTTTCAATATTAAATTTGAATAGTTTTTGATCTCGCCGTTTCATATGGCTCTATGGCCATTGTCCCGAATGGATTATAATATAATTCTAGATGTATAATACTGATTAACGTTTATCTGATGCTAATAAATAAAACAAGCATTTCAATATCACTGGAATCTGATAAAACAACATCAAACCTAACTGAATGGCTATTAATTTACTATCCAACAGTTCACATTACTGTAAAACACAAATATTTGTTTCTCAATCATCCAGCCTTCCATTTCGTATTTTCTTTCTCGGTAATCGAGTCGCATGAGATCTTGGAACGTTTAAGGTTGATATCCTTTATTTAGAAAATAGAAAATACTGTATTATAATATATGTATGTTTGCCTCTTATTAAAACCGGTACCGTGGTCTGTTAGAAGACACTGTCCCAGCATTTTCCTGGATTTGAAAATGGGAAAAATACGGAAAACCATTTCAAGGATGGCCAACAGTGGCGCTCGAACCCACGTATACCGAGTCCGCAAATAGCTTGGCTCCATGGCTTAGCGCTGCGCGTAAGTGAATGTAGCTACTGTCGTCGGTGTAGAAAAAATTATAATATAGGACTGATAATTGCACATGTTTTAACAGTCGATACAACCATAAGTGATTAACTGCGGCCAAATGCTTTATTTGTTTAATATTAAGTGAATAACAGTAACCCAGTCCCCCATTTTTGAGCTGGGCGTTTATTATTATTATTGTTATTACTGAATTTCAAATATAATAATATCGTACAAGCCGAATGTTTGTTTTCGACGATTGCCCTTGACCTTGAAACTTGTGGGTGAGCCTGTACATTGTCTCTCTCTAGACCTCTCGCTTACATTCTGATGTAATGGAAATCCAGACTTGAGCACGTGACGACACCACCGTGCAGACAGTACAGTCCACGTCAAAGTACACGTTACATAGTTACGAACAGAATGCCATTATATTTACCAATGACTGTACTTCAGCAGTAGTGTGAGATAGCTTTGTCCATCATCTGACCGCATGGGGCAGCTGACAACAACACAGGTACTGTAGTAACTCGCCTCCAGGCTTTCATTAAGATTTTTCACTCGTCTAAAACAAATGTCCGGCCTGTATGCGAGAGGTCTTCACTAAATTAAAGGCTTAATTTTGATTTCCGGCTCTACCAAGAAGTTTAATTCTGGTCAGAATTCTAAAACAAGACACTCAACCCCGTGAGTATGACTGGAACGAGGCAAAGTCAATCTCTGCCTAACCCATCCTTGGATGTGTTTTCTGTGGTTTCTACCCCCATGGAAGTGCCAGTATGATACCCACGGTCAACGTCACCCTATCATTACCCTGAGGATACATACAAACACTAATACAGAAACCACTATAACGACAGTTTATCGGAAAGAATCAACATGCACTCACGTACACGAGGCTTATGACCACTCTATCCCAGATCCTTCTATGAAACAAGAACTATCATATTGTTATCTTTTTAACCTGCTGTACTTCTGGTCTGATTTGGCTACTCATCTTATATATAAAAGTGAAAGTCTGTATGTATGTATGTGGGTGGGTGGGTCTGTTCCGTATACAAATCTACACCGTTCCACCAATCACAACAAAATTTTGCATACACATAGTTTAGGACCCAGAAGGAACCGCTGGCTACATTAATTTTCGATAGACTTTCTCATTCTTCTGATTTAGGCCCTTTTGCACTCAAGCAAAGGCTAATCAAATCATAAAACAAGATGTTCAGTAAAGAACATATAGCCTATTTCTCCTAAATGCATGGGTATTGTTATAACTCTCTATCCTTTTCAAGGAGTATAATTGAATGTTGGTTGTAGTAGCTTGTTGAAATACAACGTGCTATAGGGATATTAAACATGAATATGAGGTGCCCTTTGCTAGTGCTACCTCTGTAAAAAATTTCATTCAATTCGGTTTCACCGTGTTTGAATTGATATGCGGAATGGATTTGCACACATACATGGCCGCTATTTGCAAACTATTGGGCTGATGACCTTGTAATCAGTCATAAGATGCTTTCCACAAAAAGGCATGTTGTTGCAAAGCTGGTAGAGATCAAATTATTAGGATGGTCGTAATTTGTTTTAAGCTTTTAACATTTGGGTGGCCGTCATTCCATTTCCGTCAAGATGGTGCGATATTAAACATGACACTGAGGTGCCCTTTGCTAGTGCTACCTCTGTACCAAATTTCGTTCAATTCAGTTTCACCGTGTTTGAATTCATAGGGGGAATCGATTTGCACACATACTTGGCCACCTTCTGCAAACAATTGGGCTGATGATCTTGCAGTTTGGTCAGAATATGCTTCCCACATAACGATATGTTGTTGCAAAATTTGGTGGAGACTAGATTATTAGGTTGGTTGTAATTACATTTTAGCTTTTAACATTTGGGTGGCCGCGATTACGTTTCCGTCAAGATGGCGGTGATATAAAACATTACACTGAGGCGCCTTTTGCTAGTGCTACCTCTGTACAAAATTTCGTTCCATTTGGTTTCACCGTGTTCGAATTGATAGGGGGAATCGATTTTCACACAAAGATGGCCGCCATCCACAAAATATTAGGCTAATGACCTATTAGTTTGGTCAAAGGATGCTCCCTCCATAAAGGTATGTTGTTGCAAAATTTGGTAGAGATTGGATGATTAGGTTAATCGTAATTTGATATAAGCTTTGAACATTTGTGTGGCCGCCATTACGTTTCTGTCAAGATGGCGGCGATATAAAACATGACACTGAGGTGCCCCTTGCTAGTGCTACCTCTGTACCAAATTTCGTTCCATTCGGTTTCACCGTGTTTGAATTAATAGGGGGAATCGATTTGGACACAAAGATGGCCGCCATCCGCAAACTATTAGGCTAATGACCTATTAATTTGGTCAAAGGATGCTTCCTCCATAAAGGTATGTTCTTGAAAAATTTGGTAGAGATCGGGTGATTAGGTTAGTCATAATTTGATTTAAGCTTTGAACATTTGTGTGGCCGCCAGTACGTTTCCGTTAAGATGGCGGCGATATAAAACATGACACTGAGGTGCCCTTTGCTAGTACTACCTCAGTACCAAATTTTGTTCCATTCGGTTTCACCGTGTTCTAATTAATAGGGGGAATCGATTTTCACACAAAGATGGCCGCCATCCGCAAACTATTAGGCTGATGACCTATTAGTTTGGTCAAAGGATGCTCCCCCACAAAGGTATGTTGTTGCAAAATTTGGTAGAGGACGGATGATTAGGTTAGTCGTAATTTGATTTAAGCTTTGAACATTTGTGTGGCCGCCATTACGTTTCCGTCAAGATGGCGGCAATATAAAACATGACACTGAGGTGCCGTTTGCTAGTACTACCTCTGTACCAAACTTAGTTCCATTCGGTTTCACCGTGTTCGAATTAATAGGGGGAATGGATTTTGACACAAAGATGGAGGCCATCCGAAAACAATTAGGCTAAGGACCTATTGATTTGGTAAAAGAATGCTTCCTCCATGAAGGTATGTTGTTGCAAAATTTGGTAGAGATCGGATGATTAGGTTAGTCGTAATTTGATTTAAGCTTTGAACATTTGTGTGGCCGCCATTACGTTTCCGTCAAGATGGCGGCAATATAAAACATGACACTGAGGTGCCGTTTGCTAGTACTACCTCTGTACCAAATTTAGTTCCATTCGGTTTCACAGTGTTCGAATTAATAGGGGTAATCGATTTTCACACAAAGATGGCCGCCATCCGCAAACTATTAAGCTGATGACCTATTAGTTTGGTCAAAGGATGTTCCCCCCATATAGGTATGTTGTTGCAAAATTTGGTAGAGATCGAATGATTAGGTTAGTCGTAATTTGATTTAAGCTTTGAACATTTGTGTGGCCGCCATTACGTTTCCGTCAAGATGGCGGCGATATAAAACATGACACTGAGGTGTCCTTTGCTAGTGCTATCTTTGTACCAAATTTCGTTCAATTTTCGTTCACCGTGTTCGAATTGATAGGGGGGGGGGTGACAGACAATCAGAGTACACACACACACACACACACACACACACACAGACTCACACACACACATACACACACACAGACAGACAGACTTTTTTCGCCCTGTGTTGATCTCATAAGTCTACTTTCATTTTTTGCAAAATTCGAAAGTAGGCTAATATACTCATGAAGGAATGGCAAGGCAGATAGTTTCCATGGCAACATAGCTCAAGTCGAGACACGGCCGACTGGATGCCAATTGCGCTCTGCATTACCGGTATAGAAAATGAGGATCTTTACTTGAAATCCCGTTAGTTACTCAACGGCTCACACAGCACTGTCAACCGAGTTTAGCATAACAAAAACTTGACACTATCTACTATATATTTGTCGAATACCCCTCACTCATTCATTCATCACGAAATCTCAGAAACCACCGAACGGATTGGAATGAAATTTGGTATGCAGCTTCCTCAAGGGCAGCAAATGCCCACTATGAGAGGATTTTGGGATATTCAGGTTTTAAAGGGGTGTTAAGGGGGTAGACCTGCATTTCATTCATTAGCAATATCTCCCGATTGGTTTCATTGGGGGATGTGATACTCGGCATATAAACTCATCATTAAAATTAAGATGACACGTGTCTGAGAGTTTTTCGATGTGGTGTATATTATGAGGTGAAAGGGGTGAAAAGTGGGGATTGAAAGATTCCTAACGGAGCGTGTATCTCTTAAACGACAAGGCGCGGAGTTTGAAACTCAGCGAAAAAAATCAACATAAAAAAGAAGTAAATATGTGTTTGACCGTTTTTTCATAAATCCAATTTAAGGGGCCCATGGGGAGGGGTGAAAATCTGGGGGGGGGGGACAGGAACGAATGTGTCCAAACTGATTGACTCGACAGTTTTTTTATAAATCAAATTTAAGGGGTTCTTGGCGAGGGGTGAAATTCTGAAAAAAGAAAATGGAAAGAAAATGTCCTGACTCACTCACTCACTCACTCAACATCGCCCAGCCAAAATTATTGAAGTTAGAAATATGACAGCTTGGGGATATGTTCATTGTATGTCAAAACCGTCTACTAAGGGAGGATTTTCGGGTATTCAGGTTCTAAAGGTGTCTTAAGGGGGTTAAACCTGCATTTCATTGAACAACAATATCTCCCGATAGGTTTCATTGGGGGATGTGATACACGGCATATAAACTCATAATTAAAAAATAAGAAGACACGTGTCTGAGGGTTTTTCGATGTGGTGTATATTATGAGGTGAAAGGGGTGAAAGGTGGGAGGTTAAGGATTCCTAACGGAGCGTGTATCTCTTTAACGACATAGGCGAGGAGTTTGAAACTCAGCGGAAAAAAATCAGCTTAAGAAATAAGTAAACAGGTGTTCGACCGTTTTTTTTTCATAAATCAAATTTAAGGGGTTCATCAGGAAGGGTGAAATTCTGAAGAAAAAAATGAAAGAAAATGTCCTGATTCACTCACTCACTCATAATCGCCCAGCCAAAAATATTGAAGATGGAAACATGGCATTTTGGGGATATGTTCGTTGTATGTCAAAACCGTACACTAAGGGAGGATTTTTGGATATTCAGGTTCTAAAGGGGTCTTAAGGGGGTCAAATCTGCATTTCATTGAATAACAATATCTCACGAGTGGTTTAATTTGTGAATGTGATACTCGGCATATAAACTAATCATTAAATATAAGCGGACATATGTCTAAGGGTTTTTCGATGTGGTGTATTATTATGAGGTGAAAGGGGTGAAAAGTGGGAGTTGAAGGTTTCCTAACGGAGCGTGTATCTCTTTAACGACATAGGCGAGAAATTTGAAACTCAGAAAAAAAATCAGCTTAAAATAAGTAAATCGGTGTTCGACTGTTTTTTCATAAATTAATATAAGGGGCTAATGGGGTGGGATGAAATTCTGGGGGAAAAAAAGAGAGAAAGTGTCCTGACTGACTGACAAACTCACTCACTCATCAAACTCAGGGGAAAAAGACAGCTTAAAAATAAGTTAATAGGTGTTCAAGCGTTTTCTCATTAATCCAATTTAAGGGGCCCATTCGGAGGGGTGAAATTTTGGTAAAAATAATTGAAAGAAAATGTCCTGTCTGACTCACTCATCACGCCCAGCGAAAACTATTAAAGTTGGAAACATGAAATTTTGGGAATATGTTCGCTGTATGTCGAAAACGTCAACTTAGGAATGATGTTTGTTTATTAGGGATTTAAAGAGGTGTTAAGGGGGTAAACGTGCATTTCATTGAATAACGATATCTCATGAGTTACCTTTGGGGATGTGATATTCGGTATGTAAACTAATAATTATAAATAATTAGACATATGTCTAAGGTTTTATCGATGTGGTGAATATCATGAGTGAAAGGGGTGAAAATTAGGGGTTGAGGGATTCTTAACGGAGCGTGTATCTCTTAAACGACATAGGCGAGAAGTTTGAAATTCGGCGTGAAGAAACAGCTTAAAATATAAGTAAATACGTGTTCGACCATTTTTTCATAAATCCAATTTTAGGGTCCCTTGGAGAGGGGTGAAATTCTGGCGGAATAAAAAACAGGAAAGAAAGTGTCCTAACTCACTCACTCATCAAACTCAGGGGGGAAGAATAGCTCAAAAATAAGTAAATGTGTGTTCAGCCGTTTTTTTTTTAAATTCAATTTAAGGGGTTCATGAGAGGGGTGAAATTCTGAAAAATAAATGAAAGAAAATGTCCTGACTTTCTCACTCACTCATCATCGCCCAGCCAAAATTATTGAAGTTAGAAACATGACATTTTGGGGCTGTGTTCGTTGTATGTCGAAAACGTCCACTAAGGAAGGATTTTTGGATATTCAGGTTCTAAAGAGGTGTTAAGGGGGTAGACTTGCATTTAATTGAATAACAATATCTCCCGATTGGTTTCCTTGGGGATGGGATAGTCGGCATATAAACTCATCATTACGAATAAGAAGACACATATCTGAGGGTTTTTCGACGTGGTGTATATTATGAGGTGTATGTGTGAAAAGTGGGGGTTGAAGGATTCCTAACGGAGCATGTACTGTATATTTTATTCAACATAGGCGATAAGTTTAAAATTCAGCGGAAAAAGCAGCTTAAAAAATAAGTAAATAGGTGTTCGACCGTTTCTTCATAAATCCAATTTAAGGGGCCCATGGGGAGGGGTGAAATTCTGGAGAGAAAAAAAACAGGAAAGAAAGTGTCCTAACTGACTCACTTACTCACTCATCAAACTCAGGGAGAAAAACAGCTTTAAATATGTAAATAGGGGTTCGACCGTTTTTTTAATAAATCCTATTTAAGGGGTTCATGGGGAGGGGTGAAATTCTCAAAAATAAATGAAAGAAAATGTCCTGACTGACTCACTTACACATCATCGCCCAGCCAAATTTATTGAAGTTAAAAACATGAAATTTTGGGGAATGTTCGTTGTATGTCGAAAACGTCCACTAAGGAAAGAGTTTAGGATATTCAGGTTCTAAAGAGGTGTTAAGGGGGGTAAACGTGCATTTCATTGAATAATAATATCTCACGAGTGGTTTCATTTGGGGGGTGATACTCGGCATATAATCTAATCATTAAAAATAAGCTGACACATGACTAATGGTTTTTTGATGTGGTGTATATTATGAGGTGAAAGGGATGAAAAGTGGGGGTTGAAAGATTCCTAACGGAGGGTGTATCTCTTAAACGAGATAGGCGAGGAGTTTGAAACTCGGAGGAAATCAATCCGCTTAAAAATAAATAAATAAATATAATAAATAGGTGTTCAACCGTTTTTTTTTCATAAATCCAATTTAAGGGGCCTATGGGGAGGGGAGAAATTCTGGAAGAAAAACGTCCACTAAGGAGGGATTTTTGGATGTTCACTCTCATCGAGCAACCAAAACTATTAAAGTTAGAAGAATGATATTTTGGAGATATGTTTGTTGAGTGTCAAAAACGTCTACTAAGGAGGGATTTTTGGATATTCAGGTTATAAAGGGGTGTTAACGGGGTTAAACCTGCATTTCATTGAATAACAATATGACACGGCTATGACGCGAGCGAAGCGAAGCTAAAAATGAGATGGTCTGTGTATTACTCAATCACGCAAGTGCCACTGGTCCGATTTACATGAATTTTACATGGAAGTAACTGATTTACCTGGTTAACATATAGGCTACTTTTGATTTCAATACTATGTACTATTTAAAGATGGCGACCATTTGAGTGAAGTCACTACACCCTTTGGTTTCAAACTTTCATATTTCCATTTCAAATAAAAAGAGAACGCTAAGAAATAGTAAACTTTTGATGGCATATACGAGGTTTAAAATTGCATTTTCTATCCGAAAGGTATCTCCAACGGTTAGCGAGTAAAACCTAAATTTGTGGTATAAAACACGGTCAACGGCGAGTGGTGTAGTTGGACAAAATGTTCCATCCTTAATCTCCCTCTGCGCAGCACCTCGCCTATCCCCTGTTTTAACTGTCACCTTCACATTTTAATTCATTTATGTTGCGTAGCGATGCACGGGTACTTCAGCTAGTAAACAAATAAACTCAACTTGTACCGTATAAAGTTTACGTTTTCTTAAGTGCATTTTAATCATTCAGCTACAAAGTATAACTCAGGCATTTACATATTTTTATGTATATGCATTATGTATCGTGTACGTTTTATCATTTCAAATGATCTTGTCGGCTTTATCGTTATGCTTGAGTCTAACGTTATGCGTTACGGAGACGGCGACCGCGTGACGTCATTCAGCCGCGCGGGAAGCCTAAGTTGAAGGAAAGAAGGAGGATTGTTTTACGTGACCGTGAATCTTGTGATTATGGGCCACGGGACCTCCTTTTTACGTGGAATCCGAACCACAGGACATGGCATTTCACTTCGAAAATCTCACATGCATTGACCGGGAATCGAACCCGGACCACCTTGGTGAGAGGCATACAGCTAGACCGCTGAGCCACCACGCCCCTCAAGCCTAAGTTAATGGGTAATGGATGGCGAGTGCGTGACGTCATGCAGCCACGTGGGAAGCTGGAGTCTAACGTTATGCGTTACGGAGACGGCGACCGCGTGACGTCATGCAGCCGCGCGGGAAGCCTAGGTTAATGGGTAATGGGGTCTGTTGAAAGAGTCTTGGGGCGTCGAGCGACCTGGGGCTTCGAGCGAAGCGAGAAGGCAGTTGTAGCACGCGTCATTTGAAATGATATAAAGTCTAGTCTTTCAGACTGACTGTACCTCTTTTAAAGGAATTTTTGTTAACACTAAAATTATATGTTGGTAGCAATGGCTTTTCGCCTATTTTCATTTATTGGTTGATTAATAAACCGACGCAATAATCTTCATGTAATGGTACATAACTCTATGGCCTATTATATTATATTATAGAACATTCCAACAAGGCGATCATCGGAAATACTTCGACGGTTCTCAATATCTCCGAATCTATTACAGCAAACAAACTGAAATTTTGTTTGTTGATAGTGCCTATTAACAGAAGTCCACTTACCTGGTGAATACAAATCCAACATGGTGGCTATGCGAAATGATAATGTTTCTATAGATGTTTCTCGGAAAATCCTCGTAATAGGCAGGAGAATTTTAATGGAAAAGACCAGTGGGATAAATTAAAATAGGCTGTTTTGTTCTTCAAGAAACTACTTTTTGATGTGCAACATCTTTCCACTCGGTTGCTGGATATTTTTGTGGGAGTGATTGTGAAAAAATGGGACGGAAGTGAATCGGACGGAAGTGTGTAAGACGCACTGCCAGCTGGATCGCATCCTCCTGGCTGCTTTATCAGTGGTACCATGTGGAATGTATATCACATACGGATTACTTCAAGGTTTAAAGGCACTATTACAGTTATTTCTACAATAAATCTTCAAGTTGTCGTTCTTTGGTATACAAATATTCATTATATCATATTTGCTGAAAACAATTATGATTTATTAAGAGTCTGGTTTTCAATCTCTGGATAAAAGTGATGGGCATCCACTCCCCGAGTAACTTTGCTCAACACTTTCATACTAAACGGTAAACGCTCATGCTCACGCTCATCAGTACTTGAAAGATGATATGCTTTAATATGAAACATTGTAACTACTAGGTAGTCGGCAAAGCCGGTATTATGTTTCTGCACAATGGCTATTCAGATATTAACCCACATTGCGGTAATGCAGTGATCAAAGTAATATATATCGTTGTTTTATACGGGAACTGAGCTAGCCCTTCACGGACCACAATATTAATTCCCTTTCCTGTCAAGTAGGCGTATTCATAACTAATTTAAAACTCAATTCCACGCAGGAACATTATCGAAAAAGCAAAATATTAATGGAGCATAAAAAATACTTACATATTATTACCGTGAAAATGAGCAGCTGTCTTGTACTTTAAATTTCTGGGGTTGTAATGGCTGCGTGGATAGCATCTTGGTCTGCAAATCATGAGGTCTCAGGTTGGAACCCCAGTCCCGGCAATTATTTTTGCTGCCGGATTATCGATTTAAACGATATCTATCATAACATTATGCGTCATTTTAACAGAATCTACATGAAATAACGATTTATCTAATTGTAATTACAATAGTTGGCACCACGCAGGAGCTGGGAAATTTGATTGTAATGAACATTATTTCTAGTAGTCTATAGATAGGATAGAGACTATGGTTTCATTCCTCCTCTTAATTTACAATATAATATGTGGTGTTTGTTCAAACAAGTGTGACAGTATCATATCTCCAATTCAATCAATACATTCATCATACCACCAGTATGAAAATGGACCGTAAATTAACTTTTTAAGAATGTCCAATCTGTGTAGTATACGAGTAGGATAACATGTCAGATGTTACACATCATATGCGACTACTATAAGCCTCGTATCTTTTAATATTTAAAATAATACTCGGATATGTTATAAGAAATTAAATCGAAATTTGGAACGACTGTTAGTAACTACGAGTTTGTACTATCTTATGACCGACAGGGGAACTAACGTTTCATGATAGTATGATAGTAAGATAATCTTATAGCAACATAGAAGTCTCTACTGAACTAGAATGTGTAGATCTTGATGATGAACACTTGTTGCCATGGTAACCGACGGATATCCGTGTCGGTTTTCTGTCCATGCTAATCACAGATTGCCCTTAGCACTAAAACATATCCGTGTTAAAACATAAATGTTCGAAAAATCCTATAAACATGGAAAAAATTAGGTAAATGGCAGGAACATGTCGAAAATAGGTTAAATTTTGAAAACTGAATAAATACAGTTACGATGAAAATTTGTAAAAAATAGAGGTTTCTGTGTGGTATAAAAAATATTGTTTCCTTGGAAATGAATATATTCCTGGTACAAAATTTATTCCAGGTACATTCATAAAATTAACCCTTATTGTGCCAAATGGCCCATGTATCGGACGACGGAGGTTCTACTAAAAATGCTAAAGGCTAATATCATTATATTATTATTTTATTGTTTCCAGACAAGCAGCGCCGTCACTATTTTACGAAGGCAACGCAGGAATCATTCTCTCTCTGGTTTACCGATGTGTTTAAGTTCCGTGAATAACTGGAATTCTTTATTGTAAAGTACGGTATTCCTTGAATCACATGAAAGGAGCTGAATTCCCGCGCATGTTATCTTTTGAAGTACGGTAGTATTTATTTATGTTCGTGCTCGGAGCTAGTTAAGATACTTGGAAATAAAAATGGCAAGCTCTTTGAAAGAAGAGGCAATAGATAATATTTCAACTCTTAGTGAAGTATGTGAGAGTACATTTTCGATTAATGATAACGACTTTAAAAAATCCCATATAAATTTGAAAATAAAAATAATATTAAAATAATTTTTAATGAAAAACAACTATTAATTATTTAGCAATTATACGTTTAAAATATATTTACCTGCTCCGGAAAAGACTTGTAATTTCACTAAACTTGGGATTACGTTACATATTATTCATCCATTCACTCATATGCTTTACATTGTACAATGACATAGAACACGTCAAGAGTCGTATGAATACATATCATGAAACTACCGATACTCTAAGAACTCTGAGTAGAAGCAGTGTTCAAGCAAGTACTCTTTAGTCTTTCTTTTGAAGCTTGGGTAGTTTGCTGTGTTTTAATACAATTTGGCAAACGATTATTTAATGTTATAGCTGCATGAAATACACCATTTTTACAGTGTTCTATTTCCAGCGAGTGCATGAAGATTATTCTATAGTCTGGTAATTTTGTATATTTGAATTCATCTCAAAGATATCCTCATTTTCCAAGGTTTGTTTGACAAATCAGAGTAGGCATCAAAAGAGTTCATATTGTAACGGATTTGTCTCCTTAAGGTGGCACATACATCTTAAGGAGCCACAACAATAGCGATTTTAATATTATAACAATGCCTGTCATAAATCTTGTACAACAATGATATACATTTCCAAGGAAACACACACACCTTGCTATTAGAAGCCAAGTTAAAAATTTTCAAAATTCAAATGGTAATTATTTTTAACAATTTTTTCAAAATTGGTTCTTGTTTTGTGCTGACTTTCACCGTTTCCCTGATATCTCCCGTGTTCATAGGAATTTTTGGAGTTTTGTTTTTTTAATGTGGGTGATAAACTTTCTGCTACAAAATGAATCTCACTCAAAACCATTGTGGCTTTATTTAGTCTTTCTATGAAACGTTAACATTTTTTTTTAGTTTGCTCAGAATAAAAATGGAAATATTGACGCTTAATTAATTAATTAATTAATCATGTGAAAATATGCGAGATTCATTTTGTAGTGGAAGATTTAACACCCACATTAAAAAAAGAAAACTCCAATAATTCCTATAAACATCGGAGATATCAGGGAAACGGTGAAGGACAGCACAAAACAAGAACCAAATTTTGAAAAAAAATATAAAAATAATTACCATTTGAATTTTCAAAATTTTTAACTTGGCTTCTAATAGCAAGGTGTGTGTGTTTCCTTGGAAATGTATATCATTGTTGTACAAGATTTATGACAGGCATTGTTATAATATTAAAATCGCTATTGTTGTGGCTCCTTAAGCTGTATGTGCCCCCTTAAACTAATTCCCTCCATCCCTTAATTATGTAACTGAAGGTGGAAGGGAGAATGCTCGTCTTGAAATAACGCAAATACTACACCCAAAACGTTGAGCTGTCAGGTAGATGTATGTTGCAGAGGCCAAGTAATATCCAGTTTGGATTGCTTGTCAGTTTTCCTTGTTCCTGCCTTCATTTGTGCTGCTCGGAGCAGTCCAATAAAGCAAGCTCTTGCAATCCAACTCACAATGGACGCTATTCACAGTCTTGTTTACCTCAAGACTCCCAATAATAAAAGCTCGGCTAGCAATATCGGAGACTTGATATTACTCTGCCGTCATTGTGATTACAAGAATGGGCAACTTAACCGACCGTACTGCTATTGTCCGGCCCGGAGATCGACCTCTCCACATCTTAATAAGGTTGGCGTGTGCAACGGACGGCAGGGGTGTGTTTCATAGCAACTACTGAAGGAAAGCAGTACAAATTAAAGAAATCCGCGAGGTTGTGGTTACTACTGATGTGATATACTTTACTGAACAGAGATAGAACTACAAATAAGCAGTATTATTCTACGAATACTGTTATATGAAATAATGATACTTTTATTGTTGCCAAGTAGAAGAGGACATACTGGGAAGGAGAAGGCGAAAGAATAGTAAAAGAAGCCGAGAATGAGCCCTATATCGCTCTCAATCCAGGAAGCAAGCGCAAACACCCCATTTAAACATGGAGGAAAGGACGACACACTTTAGCAGTATATTCAACAAGGATGGAATAACAGACACACCAGATAACGCTCAAGAAACTGGCCTACAATCACCAAGAGAATGGACTCCACTGACTACGAACGAGGTCTAAAGCATCATCGAAAGCACAAAGAATAAAAAAGCTGCAGGACTAGACAACATAGGCCTATATAGTGAATAAATACAAGACACTGCTCATCTTCTATTTCCTATCAGACATGTTCTACACATACCCAAGTACATGAGTGTGACCATGTGGTCCAAGTTCCTCAAATTACAGAACAACAATAACAATAAGCTTCCGTACGGGCGTAGTGGTGCAGTGGTCAAGCTGCTTGCCTCTCACTAAGGTGAGCCGGGTTTGATTCCCGGTAAATGCATGTGAGATTTTTTTAAGACAATATCAGTTCTTGTGGTTCGGATTCCACGTAAAAATGGAGGTTTCGTGGCTCATGATCGTAAGATTATCTGTCAAATAAAATTACAATCGTCCTTCTTGCGTAACGGCTAGAATTCTTGACTGTCAGCGTGGAGGCCCGGGTTCGATTCCCGGCTCTGCCAAAAAAAGATGGACTTAAGGCTGGAACGGGGTACACTCAGCCTCGTGAGGCAAAACTGAGAAGAAGCAGGGTTCAATTCCTACCTCAGGCAAATGCCCCGTATTTTATAATATACAAATAAAACTGGTTGCTTATAATACGATGTATTATATGATTCTAAAGAAATGCACTAGGTTTATAAGCGCTAATCCTATTGTATTTAGGGTACTAATGTAAACGAGCTCTCTAGGTGTAGCCATGGAAATAAAATCAATCAGTCAATCAGCAATCCTGAAGTGGTTTTCCGTTGTTTGGTTGGTTGGTTCTTAAGTTTAGGGGCTGCGACAACGCGGTCATGTAGCCCCGTGTACTTTGGGTGTGTGAAGAATCTGTCTGATAACCGGTGTTAATTGAGTGATGACTGTATTAGTGTGTGTTATCTGTATTTTAATTTAAGTACTGCAACTTAGAATTTTTCAAATAGTTCCTACTTTTGCCGCCAAGCGCCACCGTCAACGACTATTAGGCCTAGTTCAGAACTTAGCTACTAGACGCCACCGTAGTCGGCTCTTGGCAACGAACGTAGAAACCTAAGAGCGTTGTTTACATTCTTAACCTATCCAATTTAGCTTCACACAGGTGCAATTAGTGGAAGGTTCTTTAACATGCCATAAATCTATGACATGGGACCGCCGGCTTTGCTTCCCCTCCGAAGGAAGGCATACTGAGGGATTTTTAACGCTCTTAAAATATCCGACGGCTTCGGCCGGGTTTGAACCCGCTATCTTGGGCATAGAAGCTCAGCATGCTACCGACTACGCCACCGAAGCCGCCTTTCCGTAGTTTCTTACTTCTATTCCAGGCAAATGCCATGATGGTACTTAACTTTAAGGCCACAGCCGTTTCCTAGACAAATCCTAACTCGAATACAAGTACACACACTAGTACACACATGACTGTGACACAGGTTATCAGACAACTTCTTCACACACCCAAGTACACCGGGCTACATGACCACGATGTCGCAAAGCCGATAAAGAATAAACAACAACCATCCTTCCTTCCTTCCTTCATTTCTTCCTTCCTTCGTTCCTTCCTTCATTTCTTCCTTCCTTCCTTCCTTCATTTCTTCCTTCCTTCCTTCATTTCTTCCTTCATTCATTCCTTCATTTCTTCCTTCCTTCCTTACTTCATTTCTTCCTTCCTTCCTTCATTTCTTCCTTCCTTCATTTCTTCCTTCCTTCCTCCCTTCATTTCTTCCTTCCTTCCTTCCTTCATTTCTTCCTTCCTTCATTTCTTTCTTCCTTCCTTCATTTCTTCCTTCCTTCATTTCTTCCTTCCTTCCTTCCTTCCTTCATTTCTTCCTTTCTTCCTTCCTTCCTCCCTTCATTTCTTCCTTCCTTCCTTCCTCCCTTCATTTCTTCATTCCTTACTCTCTTCCTTAAAATGCTTCGTAGTGTGCGGTGGAGTCTCTGTCTGTATCTCGGCTACCCAGTATGTCAGCTGCAGCGACTAGAAACATTAAATGAAATTTCTAAGAGATCTCCTCGAGGCCCGTTGGGCAAGAAACCGTGTTCCAAACCGCTCTCTGACAAGAGGAGTTGCGCAGAATATCACAGGTACTAGAATCCCTGGGGGTGAGCGGAGTTTAGCTACAGCGTGTAGACGATTTGCAGAACATCTACAAAGGGGAAACACGATATTTAATTATCGTTTGTGAAGTTTGTCTGTAGGAAGGCGAGAGCTTATTTTAATTGGCCTAGGGCTGGGAGAGAATGGTTATTTATATAAGACAGTGTGTTTATCGCGAGGTAATCAGCCCGGGAGCTGCGAGGGAGACGTGTTTACATTCACATGATAGTTCCTTGTTGATCAATTTGCTTTTCTTTTCTGTAGCTATAGTAAATTAAGAGCTGTTGTTGTTTGAGTCTTCAGTCTTTTGACTGGTTTCATGCAGCTGCCTCCCTGTCCTGAGCTAATCGTCCCATCTCTACATAGCTACGACACCCTACATCCGAGGCAATCAGTTTAACATACTCTAACCTTGGTCTACCCCTACAGTTTTTGTCCTCGACCCTTCCTTCCATAACTAAGCTTGCTATTCCTGGGTGTCTTAGTATGTGTCCTAAAAACCTATCTCTTCTCTTCATTAGCAGTCGTCAGAAACATCTCTCCTCTTTCACTCGTCTTAATACCTCTTCGTTTGTAGCCCTATCTACCTATCTGATCGTCATCATTCTCTTGTAAAACCACATTTCAAACGCTTCAATTCTCCTCTTTTCTGCTGCACCAATAGTCCAACTTTCACTTCTATTGAGTGCGACGCTCTAAAGAAATGTTTTCAAAAATGTCTTCCTAATACCTAAATCTATATTCGATGTCAACAGATTCCTTTTCTGTAGAAATGCTTTCCTTGCCCGAGTCAACCTACTTTTTATATCCTCTTTGCTTAGTCCATCACTGGCTCTTTTGCTTCCTTCCCCTACTTCCTTTAGTTTTTCCCCTGCCAATTTGATGTCCATACAGGTTTCTGATTTATTGTGGCTGCATTCCAATATTTTTGTTTTACATTTATTAATTTTGATAATTCATTCTTTCCTCAAGACGGAGTCCATACCATTCAAAAACTCATTCAAATCCTCAGGCATGTCGGCCAAGATGACGATGTCATCAGCAAATCTAAGAGTTGAAATTATTTCCCCTTGAATCTTCACCCCCACTCTAAATTTCTCTCTAATTTCCTTCATTGCTTGTTGCAAATAACACCTGTTTCGAGTGTTAATGATCGTAGAGCCTGGGAAATCCTTCGTCATCAACCCCATGTGGTTCAGTGTTTGTCTGCTAAGCTTTGTCGTTTTGGTGGCTGTTAGTAAGGAGAGTAGGTATAAATAATTGATTGTGCCTAGGATTGAGATAGGTGCTCTGGGACTTAAATAGGGTACCATCCCAGCATCAAAATGGAATGAGCGTGTAAGTTTATGGACAAATATCACAATCAGTGTAGATTCTGTCAGTGCTGTAATTGCAAGCCTGAATTTCCGAACGCCAGTTACTCAATATAGACCTGAAGCATGCCTTTAAAGTTCGGCTACTCCAGTGATTTCTTTTGATTGGGATTTTTTAATATTGAGGGGGCTAGTTTCAAATCCAGCAATCTCCATCTTTGATGATTTTGCAGCACAGGCCAAAAACTGTTGCACTAATTTCCCCTACATTTTGAAGGTGTACTTCTGTTTCTAACACGTATTTGGACCAATAAGAGTACATTTTCTGACTCACGTTTGAAGTAAGAACTGTTGATATGATGTAATATGCACTTAAAATATGGAGATTGCTGACTTTGAAGTAGCAACATGGAGATTGCTGAGCTTGATGTAATAGGATGTAGAGACTGCACACTTTACGTGAAAAAACAAGGGATAATGAAGGTTTTATGGATATTACTTCAATCCCAAGAGGATACATGAGATGCAGAT
This sequence comes from Meconema thalassinum, assembly GCA_946902985.2. Lineage (NCBI taxonomy): Eukaryota > Metazoa > Arthropoda > Insecta > Orthoptera > Tettigoniidae > Meconema > Meconema thalassinum. The sequence continues at coordinate 834,514,707 of OX336390.1, forward strand.
GCAGAAGAAACGACCAAGGGGAAGACCAAGAGATAGATGGCTGAAAGGAATGGAGGAATGTGTCCAGAAGAGAGACGAGGACTGGACTAGAGTGACAGCGGAGATTTGGTGGGAAGAAAGGACTAAGTGGCGTATTTAGATGGTTCTCAATATCACCTAATCTATCACACCAATTAAACTGAAATGTTTTATGTTGAAAAGGGATATTAACAGTAGTTCTGCTATGGGACTTTCCATATCTTCATGAGCACAAATCCAACATTGTGACAACGCAAAATGTAATAATTTAAATGGACATTTCTCGGGATTTAAACATCCGAACACAGTGAAACTTGGTACGGTAAATGCTTACACAAATTTTAATCCACTGACATATAATTTATTTCAGTTGTTTTCATAACTTCAAGATGGTGGCTGTGCGAAATTTTATAATCCCGTTTTTTTATTTCTTGTGTCCTAATCATGCGTTTGAAATCTGAATAATAAACCTCCGCAATAATCTTTATCTAATAGTACATAACTCTATGGCCAACATATATAAAAATACAATGTGGTGACCATCCGAAATATTTAGGACGGTTCTCAATATCTACGAATCTACAGCAATCAAACTGAAATTTTGTATGTTGATAGAGGCAATTAACATAAATAGGATACCGGTATATGAAAGTAGGCTATTTAGTTCTTCACGGAACTACTTGTTCAGCAATGCTTCAGTAATAGAAATTTAATATTTTAGATAATCAGCTAAGTACTTAAACCCCACATCTAAGGCAGAGCACCATTTACTAACTATTACAGTAAATTTGAAGGTAAACAGCCACTAACAAATCAGAACAAAAATCACATACTAACGAGACAAGTTTTGCAAGTTTACAATAAAATTATGTAAATAAAACAGAGTATAATAGTGTATATATCGTAACACACATCTTCATAGATCAAGATTGTTGTTATCGCTTATTTTAGAGACCTTGGCATCGTGGTCATGTATGTGTGTGTGTGTAGAATTTATGTGGTAACCTGTGTTATACTGTAGACATAGATTAATAGCCTGAGTGTAAAGGATACGATGATGATCGCTTAACGATCGAAACTGGTCATTTAAGTGTAATAATTAATCTTTTGTAAAAGTTTAACTTTTACTGTAACTAAATAAGTTTTCATAGAATGACATAAAAATGACATGATAGCCCGATTTCTTATGGAAGTGTTAATTATATTAAACTATTTATTTCCACCTGAAGTCAATATTTAGTATATTGAAGCCGTGCGGGTTTCGGATACATTGTGACCCTCTTCAGCGTGGTAGAAGAAGGGTGGGCATAGTGGCCACGGCGGGCATAGTTGCCACAGACTATTTTTCTACTGTATAGTGCTGCTACCAGGCCACAAGCGCCTAAACTACTCCATTAGACCGCCATTAGTATTGTGTTGAGCCTAGAAGCTGATCAGATTACGCTTTTAGAAGTTGTCATCAATTTTGTTGTTTTTCAAGTTGCTGATGTAAGGTAAGTGTACTGCATTAACTATTATAACTAAGTATATGATTCTAGTATGTATTGATGACAGCAATACCTGAAACAAGTGTAATTTAAGCTTTACATTCATCTTTGAAAGTAAGAGCTGGTGTAACTGGTTGGGCCTGCAGAGTCACATTTAGATAATGACGTAAAAGAGGGCAAAGTGGTCACGGCCATGGCCACGTTGCCCGACGCTACATATTATATATTTAAGTAAAATATTTATATGAAGCCCAGACCAAACAAACTTTGTGCTTTTAAATGGGATACATTTTGAATGTTTTAAACATCCCTCTGCATGAGCAGGGTGGTAGCTCAGTCAGTTAAGCGCCGGCCATCGGAATTGTGACATGCTGATGGTTCCAGGATCGAGCCCCGCTGGGCTGAGGTGATAAAGAGGTGATGAGGAAAAAAGGTATTCAGGAGAAAAGGAAATCAAAAGTGGCAAAACGTGCTTTGTTTACTAAAGGAGATAGTAACTCCGATAGTGACGAGAGTGATACAAATTACCTTTACTGCCAGGACGTATATTCAAAGTCCAAAAGCAATGAAGGGTGGATCAGATGCTCTATTTGCCTGAAATGGGCACACGGATTGTGCTGGGTATGAGGAGGAAGACAATGAATTCATATGTGAAATGTGCAACGAAACAAAAATAGGCTAAACACAATATCCATAAAATGTTTTGAAGCATTTCAACTTTCGTATTTTTTATTGTACTCGATAAAAATTTGGAAATTAGTTTTATAAAATGATAGAGACCTTTAAACATGTGTGGAGAGTTATAACAAAACATTAATTTGTAAAAAAATATGCTCATAAATTTTTGTTAAATGTATTTGCAGTGTTATGTGTAACATCGGGTATAGTGGTCTCCTAGTGGCCATTTTGCCCTTCCCCATAGGGCAAAGTGGCCATTTGGTAGAGGTAAAAAAAAACTCTTTTTTTTTTCAAAAAGTAACTAAGATATAGTTAAAATGATTTGTTTAAAGATATATAACTAAATAAGCTATAGTATGGCCAATTTACATTTGTTTTTAACAATTTTAACTTATTGAAAACAATGTTTTCCCGTTAGCGTGGCCACTATGCCCACCCTTCCCCTATATGTTGAGTAACTGAGTAGTAAAGGAAGCTTGTAGTTCAACGTGACCATTAATCTTGAGATCATGAGCTACGGGACCTCCTTTTTTAACTTGGAATCCGAAACACAGGACATGGCATTTCACATCGAAAATCTCACATGCATTGACCGGGAATCGAAATCGGTCCCCCTATGAGAGGCTAACAGCTTAACAAACCAAAACTTCACAGGGTAAAATATCAACAACAACAAAAAATAGATTTGTTACAATAATTTTGTTAATAAAGCATAAATAAATGTCTTTAAAAACAGCGGAGAAATGAGGAGATGTGTATGTGAAAATATGTACTGCATGTTGAAAAACTTGGGTTATAAAAATGATGCTTGATGTGTATTTGCCAGGTATTGTAGAGAAAAACTTTGGAATATGTGTGACTAAGTTATTATGAATAGTGTTGAGAAATGTATCGGTTGCCAAGTTTAGTTTAGTTTTCAAGACATTGTTTTCAATAAGTTAAAATTGTTAAAAACAATAGGAAGTAAGAGACTTCTGTTACTTAGGAAGCAGAATAACCAGTGATGGACGAAGCAAAGAGGATATAAAAAGTAGGTTGGCTCAGGCAAAGAAAGCATTTCTACAAAAAAGGAATCTGCTGACATCGAATATAGATTTAGGTATTAGGAAGTCATTTTTGAAAGCCTTTGTCTGGAGCGTGGCGCTCTATGGAAGTGAAACTTGGACTATTGGTGCAGCAGAAAAGAGGAGAATTGAAGCATTTGAAATGTGGTGTTACAGGAGAATGATGAAGATCAGATGGGTAGATAGGGTTACAAACAAAGAGGTATTAAGACGAGTGGGAGAGGAGAGATGTTTCTGGCGACTGTTAATGAAGAGAAGAGATAGGTTGGTAGGACACATACTAAGACACCCAGGAATAGCAAGCTTAGTTATGGAAGGAAGGGTCGAGGACAAAAACTGTAGGGGTAGACCAAGGTTAGAATATGTTAAACAGATTGCCTCGGATGTAGGGTGTCGGAGCTATGTAGAGATGAAACGATTAGCTCAGGACAGGGAGGCATGGAGGGCTGCATCAAACCAGTCAAAAGACTGAAGACTCAAACAACATATTAACATAATTATTTTAACAGATCTGTTTCTTTTATTTGTTTTATTTTTACTCTGTGAACTTTTGGTATGGTACTACTCAGTTAATCAACATATACCACGCTGATGAAGGTCACAATATGCTAAATATTGACTTAAGTTAAAAATAAATAATTTAATGTAAGTGTACATATTGTAAATAATATCACCCATACTTTTAGACATAGATTCAATAGCATAAGTGTAATGGGCGATTGAAACTGGTCGTCCAAGTGTATTTATTAATCTCATGGAATTCTTTTTTCACAATTCGGTACAATCATGTTGACCGACCGAAATACATCAAATTTCGATTACTAAGGCAACACATAAAAACGGCTTCAATCACCATAAAGCACAAATAGTGTTTACCTACAAGATACTCGTGGAAGGGAAATAACTTACAATGAGGACACGGTTTAAGTGGGGGTGATTGGCAGAGTTGGTAAGCCCAAGATTACGACTTCAATTTCGGTTCTAAGGTATGCAAATGAGACAGACCTGTGTCAGAGCATTTACTGGCACGTTCAAGGTAACTGGGAATACAACATTCTGGCATTCGGCGTCTAAACCAACAGGAGTTAAAATTATGTTCAGCCCATTTTACTACAGCGAATCGTGCAAGCACTCCCGAAAATCTATGAGAAATAATTTTTTGGAATTTTCCTGGCTAGAATTGATAGAGAAAACCAGAAATTGTTGTTAAATAGAACAATTGCCGATCTGAATGGCATCTCTGAGTTGCTGTAGGGTCTTCCCCGAGAATTTGAATGTTTTTAACAGGAAGATAATTCGATTAAATTAATGGGAGCTTGAATGAACCTATGTATACATGATATTTAATTTAATGATATTTGAAAATTATATAAAACCTAGTACGGTACCTTTAGGTTTAGGATATAGGAAATATAATTTACATAACGTAATTTGAATTGTCTTCACTCAATTATAATTACTTCAAGACATTTTCAATGTTGCTTAAGTAATCTATTAAGAGAAATGCTTTTCAACTGGTCAACACGACCCATTTATTTTGGGCAAGGAATAACAATTGATTTAACAACCTAATGCCTGAAAATTTTATTTGAATTATTTATTTATTTATTTATTTATTTATTCACTTCTTGAAAAAATTAGGGGGATTACGATTGCATTAGTTATTGTTTTGTTATTGTATACTTCTTCTTGCCACAATGAATCAGTGCCCAGTCGCAATGCATAATAATAATAACAATAATAGTCTTAATAGACGATATTAAATGGGTGTCAGAAATTAACTAAGTGTATACAAGGCTGGAAGGGGAGCCGCTCCTATTCATTGTATAGACAGCACTCAACATCCCGCTGAAAGTTCAATATTTGCCTATTCGATATCCACAATGTTTTGCAAGAAGCTTTCTCACAGGTGGAGGGAAATTACTGTGCAAACGTTTCAACGAACCTCACATCTCGTGAATGCTTCATGATCCAGAGCACCTGTTACTTGCATTAATTCAGGGTATTAGATAACAGATTGAGTGATTGTGCCCAGCATGGACTCTGTACGCACATTGGCCATCCTCATCACTCATCTTCGATGGTTCAGTAGTAAAGGCGCTGGACGTTGATTGTAAGTGTGCGGGTTCGATTACCAGCAGAAGGAATGTCATTTTGTAAGGGCGGAAAAATAGACGACACTACAAGTCGTATGATATTAGCTTGTAAAAGATCTCTATTATTACATTTGGTGATTGTAAGACGACTTTTATTTAAATATCAGCCTCAAATCCCCCAATATATTTCTGGCTGCTCTGCTAGATTTTAATTTCTGAATTGAAGTGTGGGGACCTAAATAGTTCCAACTAAGAATATCAATCAAGGGATCTGAGAGCATGTTATAATATTTATTTATTTATTTATTATTCGCTAACCGGCCAACTAGGGACCACGATAAGTTCCACTATACATTCTGGCATTTATTCAAATTTACGATTGATCCAATAAGTTTTCATTAACTTGCTGTGTCAAGCACGGCGTTCATCCGACCACTTTGCACCGGTTGTCCATGACTCATCTCGGAATGTCCGAAAGGTTACGATGCTTTTTCGGAAAAGGTCTCGTTTGTGCGCGTCACCAGGTTATAGGCCCATTTCATGGAGGTCTTTCTTGATGTTAACGTACCAGGGAATAATAATAATAATAATTATTATTATTATTATTAGTAGTAGTAGTAGTAGTAGTACTATTATATAATTCGCTAGGGCCATCTACTGTAGGACCATGTTAAATCTTGTTACATTTGACTTCTTTTGGGTCCAGAATTCACTCATGCTTTCGGAATGAGCTTGCTTGCGTTCCTCTGTCCGAGGGGTGGCAAGACTCAGTTAAGCCCGTTCGTCACTATCTTTTGTTAGAGACAGATGACCTCACAGTTCCGCCCCTTTAAGCAACAATAACTAACTCTATCTTTTGGTGGAAGATATACCTATCCAATCCAACTTCGGGATTGATTTTGAGCATTTGGAGTCCTTCTTTGGTGTTTCTAAACCAGGGCATCGCGATTTTGTGGTTGGAGTAAAAAATGTGAAAGATCTCCTTTGTCAACCTGTTGCCGTCCATTCGTCTGAGAGGGTCATAACATCAAGCCCTCCTCTTGGGAATTCTATCTGTAAGCTTCTCTATATTACTATAAACTTCCTTGTTGGATCTGTTTTGGTAGATGCCCTTCTTGTAATTGGATCCCATGATTCCACGCATGGTTCTGTGCTCTTCTTTATCCACTTCTTCAAGAATCCCTTTATTGACGTTTAGGGAAAGGGTTCCTGCTACATACATAACCACTAGCTTCAGAACCGTTTTATAGTGACCTATCTTACGAAGTGTTTTGGGAATGACAATCATTGTTATGAATCGTGCGTGATGTTTGGTATGATATTGCGTATTCGTGCCCGAAGCGCTTCCTTGTCCAGTCCATTTTTAGCCTACTTTTCACATTTTTCAAAAATGAGGAAAAAGTAGAGTATGAGATCGATCCGGGCAAATGTCTGTCTGTCTGTTCTTCTGTCTGTCTGTGTGTCCCCCCCCCCTATCAACTCCAAAATGGCTGCAGCAATCGAAACCAAATTTGGTATGAGTAAAGATCTATACCTGAATATCTCAACGCCATATTTGATAATGATGTCAGTGCTACCAACTGCTGAAAAACCACCATTGAAATTTGAGCTCCATGTTTGATATCTTGGAAGGAATGCATGGGAGCTTTTCCAAAATTAGTACACATATAGATAATAATATTTTAGTTTAATTTCTTGGAGGCCATACATGACAGTGTTGCCAAAATAATTCTAAGCCTCATGATAGGTCCAATATTGAAATGCATATAACTGCTACACTAGTAACTGGATTTCAACGACATTTCGTATGTACTATGTGTACATAAACAGATATGAATGAGCATATTCTTAAGAGCCATCAGGGCTGCCAACTGTTAATAAATGCACTCTCTATTTTTTCATCCCAATAGCAATATGTAAGAAAGTATGCAAGGCGAAAGCTTTAAACTATGCACACGTATAGTACCTAACATTCTAGATTAGTTTGGTGTAACTAATATACGTCAGTGCTACCAACCTGTTAAGTACAAAACGAACATTGCGGCCAAGCGAAGTTACACAGGCGCACACGTCTATGAAGAAGGTATACAAAAACTCGTGCCACGCTACGACAAATGCCTGCAACATTTCGACAGTTATGTGGAAAAGTAGTTAAAGTGTTGTAGAATTTTGTGCAATAAATAATTTTTCTCTATCTGTACACAATTTAATGTTATTACCAAACGGAACTTACATTCTGGACGTATTGTGCCCGTTTAGACCGGAGTCCGCACGACCACATATGCATTTTACCAATAATCAGTCAGCACGAGAATCAAAATATCCCGGAGCGCCAGATGGGTTAAAGCAAATCGCAAAAACGACATCAAATTTATAAAAATGCTTTGCTGATTTTTGGCTCAATGCAACAATAAGGATAGAAGGAGATTTAATTGGGTGAAACACATCTGGTAAAATTATCTCAGTTTATTTAAAGTTAAAATCTGACTGCAAGAATAATGCTCAAAGCAGCATCATCCACGTGTGGCGATCCACACTCTTATTTACACACAATATACAGAATCTTCCAAACACATCTGACAATCTTTTTGAAAACACAAGTCCGATTGTTAGTCCTGTGGACTGTGTTCCAAAATTATTAACATTTTATTCCAGTGCAAAATGAATTGTCCATACTGGAAATAACGTAGATCACTGTTTGACTATTTACATGATATTAACACTCGTAGAATAAATGTTTATAGAATTTCTTAGACTTTCATTTGTTTTCCAGTTTTCCAAAATATATCGTTGAAACTATTATCATCATCGTAGCAACACAAATTATTAACACATATTAACAACATCTAAAAAATATTTGACCATTGAGCATAGCATCGAAGAACTGTGCGAAGCACAACAACAATTAATTGTTCTTCTGACATTAAACATTCGAGAAGTGACTCGATTATGAACTTCAAGTTCCAAACAAAACATATGATTTCTGAATCATCAACTTGATCAATAAATGGTTGAACCATTCAACTATTAGATTTTCCACTTGGAATTATTATGAACAAAATATTTATATTTATGGCCATTTCTAGCAACTTTCACAACTTGCAATTCTTCGACAGAATGCGGAAATTAGAATTGTAGTCTTATAATGAATTCATTTAGTTCATGGCACTAGGATTGAAAATATCCTTCAAATTATTCGTGGTTAAAGAATTATTTTAAATTGGCAGTGGCCCATTCTACTATTTGTGTAAGAACACAATATTATAACAACAACAACAACGGCAAAGGTCTTCCTCTGAAGAAGAATAAACTACTATCATGACAAATCCGGGTTCTAGCAAAATCAAATTCTAAATGGAATTCGTAAACAAGGTTGAAATAAGAACTGATGGTTTCAAAGAAATAACCTTCGGGTTATTCATACGACGAAATGTGTGGCTCCAATACTCCTACTATAAACCTGAGCCATCGAACCTGCTATTTGATTGATGCTCGAAAAAACCTTCATTCCTGCGACTTAAACATGCGCACCTGGGAATGGCATTTCAACTATTCCACACACATAAATTATCTTCCCAAAATTTATACAATAAATCAAGCCTCTGCTTGTCATCAACACTGGAAGATTAATAAACTTACAAGTTTATTTTATTTTACCATTCAGTTCAACCCGTGAATTTACCATACTCATGAAAAGCTTCATTTCACTTTCGAAGTGTATTTACGTCATGATTTTATATAAATACAAAAATATCCTATTTGATACAAATATCAATTGCTTCCCGTTTCATGCCTCTCCGTGTTATATGAAACATATACTTTGCTCATTGCAAATATCAACTGTTCAACCAGAACTGAAATGTAGGTTGAATGCGGGCTTGCGCTAACCACTCTCCTTCGTAAAATCTCCTGTTCCAAACTAGAAATGTTTCAACTACTTCATAGGCTCTTTCTCAATACATATGATTATTATAAAATATAATATCCAAGAATTATTTAGAAAAATTATGAAAATTATTATTATTATTATTAGTGGATTATTATTATTATTATTATTTCAAATATGTTGAATTATCATCTCATTATGTGAGAATCCACATGTTCGAACCTTCGAATATGGAAAAAATATCCATTCCTCAACAAAAATAAATTTAACTTTTACAGTTACATCGGCTGATTACCGTGATTTCCCAAAAATATGAAAAATTCAAATAAATGCTCAAAATGCTCGGTCATCGATCCTAAACTGTTCTGAGTGCTGAAAATGCTCAGAATAAATCTTAACAAGTCTTGCGTAAATCATTACAAGCTTTAAATACTACGAAAAAAATGTGTTGGTCATCTGCAGAAAAATAGTTTGTTCCAATTAGCTAAGCATAAAATAATTCAAATGTGGCTTACATTTCTTGATGTTCTTGAAGTGTAGTAAACCTGGTCTATACCAGATTTATCCGTAGACATGCCCTATCGGACAAGCACGTATAATCCTTGTATCGGCCGCCATTGTAGACCCACAAATCGTCTAGTCAGACATAGTGGTAGTATCTTTCGACGTTTTAAATGACTGTAGTTCCATTTTAATATGGGCTTCTAACAAAGCCATAACAGTTTGTTTGAAAAGGGTCAGATCTAAGCGATCTCTTCTTAAATGTGTCAGTTGTAACTTAACTCACTGTAATCTCATCAGTACAAGAAAAACGTTGACAGTCTAAGCAGTTAACGGCTGTTCTGAAGATCGTTCCCTGGGCATGGTTTGTATATCACCATCTGCCATGCGCTAGACAACTTGCAGTTTCCCTTGCGTAGACTAATGAACGCCACCGTTATAGACTATTCTTCAATGTACTGACGGATCGAAGTGGTTAAATAGTTACAAAATATGAAAACTGACTTTAAATGGATTTAAACATCCAAGTATTAATTTACTATTGGACTGTGACAAATACTACTTTCTAGACCAAGTCTAGCATATGTCCTTTTGGAAATATAAGTATTTCCACCAATGTCTGTAGAAAAACAATCACCTCAGTGATTCTCCTCACCAGAAACTTACTAAGTTCCAACTCGTTTGCGCAGCACTTCTCGTGACTATCACGATTTGAAAAGTACTTCTTCGTAGACGTGGCAACCATGTGCCTTGGCTCAGCGTAGACGCAACTTGTTCGCCAAGTGCTTGTGATGAAGTGAGCTAACTAAGCCTGCTCCAGCTTGCTTTTATACAAAAACGGTCAGGGTCACGCGTCATCGCCTGATATCTAAAAATCATCATATCTCTTGAATCCTTGGTCCGATTTACTTGATACTACTTGCATTCTCTTTTATTTGGCCATGCCAGTAATCTGATCCCAGTCTCAAGTCTCTGCTCCATAGTTAACTATTTAATCAATAAATAGTCTCCACCTCTGCTGTGACTCGCTACGTCATTTACCATCCAACTATCGGTAATTTCCTTCGAATGGCTTCGAGAAGCAATGTAGCGCGATATTCAAATATCCGAACTTTCAAACGCTGCTACAGCCTTTCCCTTGATATCTAGGTGTCTGAAACTTGGAATACCCATTCCTAGAGTTGGGCACATCCACCCCACACCTAGCAAAAAAATAAAAATTGAAAAATTTTTATTTTTCCTATCTACACATTAAATTATCTGGTTCTTGAATAATAGATCTTCAAATTCGAAGCATTATAAGTTCCCACGATGTTACCAGTTCGTGTATTAGCTACTTCATAGCTTCCATTATTGTTTACTTCCACAATATTCAAAATCCTTAATTTTACCATTCCCCCGGGATTGTTGTGTTCCCGATGGACCTGGATCATTGGGCCTCTGCTCCACAAATTGTAAGGTATCTTGGTGTCTTGCTTCCAAGTTTTTCCTCGTTTCCTTGTTAAATTCTTCGTTGGACTGACGAGTATCTACATTCCCTCTGTTATTATAGTTATTACCATAGGATCTTCTTTCCTGGTACCTTCCTTGAGTATCACGTGGTCTTCTCCATCGAGTGTTGTATCGATTACCACCATCCGGTCTTGCATAGGGTTTGTAACTGTATCTGTTACGGTATTGGTTCCATCCTCTCGTATTGGAATCTTCCCTCGGCGATTTCTCTTCTCGCTCCTCTCGAATCTCTCGAGGTGTCTGAGAATAACTGTCAGCCATAACAGCATACACAGCGTTATTACTCTTTACTCCCTTCTGATGGAAGAATTGAGCGTTTGTATGATCCAGCTTCTGCAATACTTCATCAAACTGTTCCATATTGTAGATATCAGCAGCGATCAAAGTCCTCTGGACGTCTGCTGGAAATTGTCGTATCAATGCAGTAATCAACTCGTTATCTGGCATTGGCGGATCTAAATGTTGGAGTTTAGACAGCTGTCCAGAAAAGTATGTAGAGTATCGAGTAGGTTGTGACGTCGAGAATCTCTTCGAATACAACTCTGCTCTAACTTGCTGTTGGGTTTCAGGGGACCAAAACTTCTTCAATAACCCACGAGAACACTCCTCAAAAGTATTTAGAGTGGATCTAAATGCTCTAAACCACAAAAGTGCGGGACCTTCCAAGAACTTCCCTATTACCCTGATCTGTCTTTCTTTAGGGATCTTAGAATCTTTCAGGTAATCACCTGCTTCTCTCAGAAATTCCACGGGTGTTACAGAATCTCGCCCTGAAAATTTAGAAGGCTTGTCTTCTATATTCTTAAATACAGTTATGGGGTTGGATTGAAATACTGTCCTGACCTCATCCTGTCTTTCAGTCTCTCTAGCTCCTCCTAGATTTATCTGTATCTGTTCCTTTCCCCTTACATTCGGCATTTTCAAAAAATGATCAGACTGTTTCTCATCCTTTATTTGAGTTTTCATAGCCTCAAGTTCCTTCTGGTTTTCTTCTGCCATCTTCTTGATTGCTTCAGTCTCTTTACTATTTTCTTTAACATCAATGGATATCTGGTTCATAACAGCCTCATGACTTTTCAATGACCCTGTCATATCTGATATGTCCTTCTGAGTTGCTTGAATATCCTTGGCAATTACTTCAATGTGGGATGACAAAGATTCCCTAATCTCCTTGATTCCCTCTTGATTCTCCAGCTTGAGTGTGTCTTTAATTTCATTGACAACTGTGGTTTTAATCTCAGTTTGCAATTCATGAATCACTCCTTCTCTTATTTCTCCCATGACAAGTTCCTTGAATTGTTCCGTTAAACGCTGAACAACTAGAATTCCCATCTCGTTACTCTCCTTCTTCACTCTGACTTCCAGGTTGACCATGTCTTCACCAACTTTCCTAAGACCATGTTCTATCCTATCAGCTAAGCTTTGGGATCGAAGATCGGCATCGCGAAATTTATCGTCCATTATACTAGCGTTAGTAGCTAATGAAGTTTCGAGCTCATGTGTTTTATCGCATAATTTATTCATTTTACTTTCAAGTGTCATTTTCAAAATTTCAGAATTCTCTTTAAATTTACTTTCCATTGAATTAAATTTACTGTTTAAATTTTCCTTCAAGTTATCTTTTAACCTGCTTTCTAACAAGTCGGAATTTTCTTTGAGTTTATCAGAACTTTCTTTAAGTTTATTTTCTAAAGAATCAGAATTTTCTTTAAGTTTATTTTCTAAAGAATCAGAATTTTCTTTCAAGTTATCTTTTAACCTGCTTTCTAAAGAATCAGAATTTTCTTTAAGTTTATCATTCAAATTTTCTTTAAGTTTATTCTCTAAAGAATCAGAATTTTCTTTAAGTTTCTTTTCTAAAGCCTCAGTATTTTCTTTCATAATGGCTGCTACACGCAGTCCAGCCTGTTTTGAACTCTCCTCCAAACTCCTCATCATTCTCATCATTTCTTCCATAATTTCAATTATTCAAAACTTAGGGGTATACAACAGTGGCAAACACAAGCTTATAACTAGAACAAGAAATATGAATAGCTAATTGGAACACTATAATAAAATGAGATTTGTCCTAATATCGACGTGATGGAAAAACAAAATTCTCTACTTTTACGAATTACATTTACCATAATATCACAAGAAAAATATGCAAGTTCTCAAATATCCTCCACCTGGATTCTAACAATGTGTATCTCCAGTCATCGAACGTTTACTACTGAATTTACTTGACGCCCTAATGGTTAAGCCATTATCAAAAATAATCAAACCCATTCTAATTATTAACCAGGTTAAATTATTAATTTTCCCACTAATTGGGTTTCCTACTAATTTATTCATCCTAACCAGACATCTCTCAACTCCCAAAATATTTCTATAAAAATTATCACAATTTCAAATCGGCATGCGATTGACCATGTCTAAATCGGGACCCACGTTCGAAGCCATTTCTCTCTCTATCTTATTTTATGTGCCCGTTTAGACCGGAGTCCGCACGACCACATATGCATTTTACCAATAATCAGTCAGCACGAGAATCAAAATATCCCGGAGCGCCAGATGGGTTAAAGCAAATCGTATAAAAATGCTTTGCTGATTTTTGGCTCAATGCAACAATAAGGATAGAAGGAGATTTAATTGGGTGAAACACATCTGGTAAAATTATCTCAGTTTATTTAAAGTTAAAATCTGACTGCAAGAATAATGCTCAAAGCAGCATCATCCACGTGTGGCGATCCACACTCTTATTTACACACAATATACAGAATCTTCCAAACACATCTGACAATCTTTTTGAAAACACAAGTCCGATTGTTAGTCCTGTGGACTGTGTTCCAAAATTATTAACATTTTATTCCAGTGCAAAATGAATTGTCCATACTGGAAATAACGTAGATCACTGTTTGACTATTTACATGATATTAACACTCGTAGAATAAATGTTTATAGAATTTCTTAGACTTTCATTTGTTTTCCAGTTTTCCAAAATATATCGTTGAAACTATTATCATCATCGTAGCAACACAAATTATTAACACATATTAACAACATCTAAAAAATATTTGACCATTGAGCATAGCATCGAAGAACTGTGCGAAGCACAACAACAATTAATTGTTCTTCTGACATTAAACATTCGAGAAGTGACTCGATTATGAACTTCAAGTTCCAAACAAAACATATGATTTCTGAATCATCAACTTGATCAATAAATGGTTGAACCATTGGAATTATTATGAACAAAATATTTATATTTATGGCCATTTCTAGCAACTTTCACAACTTGCAATTCTTCGACAGAATGCGGAAATTAGAATTGTAGTCTTATAATGAATTCATTTAGTTCATGGCACTAGGATTGAAAATATCCTTCAAATTATTCGTGGTTAAAGAATTATTTTAAATTGGCAGTGGCCCATTCTACTATTTGTGTAAGAACACAATATTATAACAACAACAACAACGGCAAAGGTCTTCCTCTGAAGAAGAATAAACTACTATCATGACAAATCCGGGTTCTAGCAAAATCAAATTCTAAATGGAATTCGTAAACAAGGTTGAAATAAGAACTGATGGTTTCAAAGAAATAACCTTCGGGTTATTCATACGACGAAATGTGTGGCTCCAATACTCCTACTATAAACCTGAGCCATCGAACCTGCTATTTGATTGATGCTCGAAAAAACCTTCATTCCTGCGACTTAAACATGCGCACCTGGGAATGGCATTTCAACTATTCCACACACATAAATTATCTTCCCAAAATTTATACAATAAATCAAGCCTCTGCTTGTCATCAACACTGGAAGATTAATAAACTTACAAGTTTATTTTATTTTACCATTCAGTTCAACCCGTGAATTTACCATACTCATGAAAAGCTTCATTTCACTTTCGAAGTGTATTTACGTCATGATTTTATATAAATACAAAAATATCCTATTTGATACAAATATCAATTGCTTCCCGTTTCATGCCTCTCCGTGTTATATGAAACATATACTTTGCTCATTGCAAATATCAACTGTTCAACCAGAACTGAAATGTAGGTTGAATGCGGGCTTGCGCTAACCACTCTCCTTCGTAAAATCTCCTGTTCCAAACTAGAAATGTTTCAACTACTTCATAGGCTCTTTCTCAATACATATGATTATTATAAAATATAATATCCAAGAATTATTTAGAAAAATTATGAAAATTATTATTATTATTATTAGTGGATTATTATTATTATTATTATTTCAAATATGTTGAATTATCATCTCATTATGTGAGAATCCACATGTTCGAACCTTCGAATATGGAAAAAATATCCATTCCTCAACAAAAATAAATTTAACTTTTACAGTTACATCGGCTGATTACCGTGATTTCCCAAAAATATGAAAAATTCAAATAAATGCTCAAAATGCTCGGTCATCGATCCTAAACTGTTCTGAGTGCTGAAAATGCTCAGAATAAATCTTAACAAGTCTTGCGTAAATCATTACAAGCTTTAAATCCTACGAAAAAAATGTGTTGGTCATCTGCAGAAAAATAGTTTGTTCCAATTAGCTAAGCATAAAATAATTCAAATGTGGCTTACATTTCTTGATGTTCTTGAAGTGTAGTAAACCTGGTCTATACCAGATTTATCCGTAGACATGCCCTATCGGACAAGCACGTATAATCCTTGTATCGGCCGCCATTGTAGACCCACAAATCGTCTAGTCAGACATAGTGGTAGTATCTTTCGACGTTTTAAATGACTGTAGTTCCATTTTAATATGGGCTTCTAACAAAGCCATAACAGTTTGTTTGAAAAGGGTCAGATCTAAGCGATCTCTTCTTAAATGTGTCAGTTGTAACTTAACTCACTGTAATCTCATCAGTACAAGAAAAACGTTGACAGTCTAAGCAGTTAACGGCTGTTCTGAAGATCGTTCCCTGGGCATGGTTTGTATATCACCATCTGCCATGCGCTAGACAACTTGCAGTTTCCCTTGCGTAGACTAATGAACGCCACCGTTATAGACTATTCTTCAATGTACTGACGGATCGAAGTGGTTAAATAGTTACAAAATATGAAAACTGACTTTAAATGGATTTAAACATCCAAGTATTAATTTACTATTGGACTGTGACAAATACTACTTTCTAGACCAAGTCTAGCATATGTCCTTTTGGAAATATAAGTATTTCCACCAATGTCTGTAGAAAAACAATCACCTCAGTGATTCTCCTCACCAGAAACTTACTAAGTTCCAACTCGTTTGCGCAGCACTTCTCGTGACTATCACGATTTGAAAAGTACTTCTTCGTAGACGTGGCAACCATGTGCCTTGGCTCAGCGTAGACGCAACTTGTTCGCCAAGTGCTTGTGATGAAGTGAGCTAACTAAGCCTGCTCCAGCTTGCTTTTATACAAAAACGGTCAGGGTCACGCGTCATCGCCTGATATCTAAAAATCCTCATATCTCTTGAATCCCTGGTCCGATTTACTTGATACTACTTGCATTCTCTTTTATTTGGCCATGCCAGTAATCTGATCCCAGTCTCAAGTCTCTGCTCCATAGTTAACTATTTAATCAATAAATAGTCTCCACCTCTGCTGTGACTCGCTACGTCATTTACCATCCAACTATCGGTAATTTCCTTCGAATGGCTTCGAGAAGCAATGTAGCGCGATATTCAAATATCCGAACTTTCAAACGCTGCTACAGCCTTTCCCTTGATATCTAGGTGTCTGAAACTTGGAATACCCATTCCTAGAGTTGGGCACATCCACCCCACACCTAGCAAAAAAATAAAAATTGAAAATTTTTTATTTTTCCTATCTACACATTAAATTATCTGGTTCTTGAATAATAGATCTTCAAATTCGAAGCATTATAAGTTCCCACGATGTTACCAGTTCGTGTATTAGCTACTTCATAGCTTCCATTATTGTTTACTTCCACAATATTCAAAATCCTTAATTTTACCATTCCCCCGGGATTGTTGTGTTCCCGATGGACCTGGATCATTGGGCCTCTGCTCCACAAATTGTAAGGTATCTTGGTGTCTTGCTTCCAAGTTTTTCCTCGTTTCCTTGTTAAATTCTTCGTTGGACTGACGAGTATCTACATTCCCTCTGTTATTATAGTTATTACCATAGGATCTTCTTTCCTGGTACCTTCCTTGAGTATCACGTGGTCTTCTCCATCGAGTGTTGTATCGATTACCACCATCCGGTCTTGCATAGGGTTTGTAACTGTATCTGTTACGGTATTGGTTCCATCCTCTCGTATTGGAATCTTCCCTCGGCGATTTCTCTTCTCGCTCCTCTCGAATCTCTCGAGGTGTCTGAGAATAACTGTCAGCCATAACAGCATACACAGCGTTATTACTCTTTACTCCCTTCTGATGGAAGAATTGAGCGTTTGTATGATCCAGCTTCTGCAATACTTCATCAAACTGTTCCATATTGTAGATATCAGCAGCGATCAAAGTCCTCTGGACGTCTGCTGGAAATTGTCGTATCAATGCAGTAATCAACTCGTTATCTGGCATTGGCGGATCTAAATGTTGGAGTTTAGACAGCTGTCCAGAAAAGTATGTAGAGTATCGAGTAGGTTGTGACGTCGAGAATCTCTTCGAATACAACTCTGCTCTAACTTGCTGTTGGGTTTCAGGGGACCAAAACTTCTTCAATAACCCACGAGAACACTCCTCAAAAGTATTTAGAGTGGATCTAAATGCTCTAAACCACAAAAGTGCGGGACCTTCCAAGAACTTCCCTATTACCCTGATCTGTCTTTCTTTAGGGATCTTAGAATCTTTCAGGTAATCACCTGCTTCTCTCAGAAATTCCACGGGTGTTACAGAATCTCGCCCTGAAAATTTAGAAGGCTTGTCTTCTATATTCTTAAATACAGTTATGGGGTTGGATTGAAATACTGTCCTGACCTCATCCTGTCTTTCAGTCTCTCTAGCTCCTCCTAGATTTATCTGTATCTGTTCCTTTCCCCTTACATTCGGCATTTTCAAAAAATGATCAGACTGTTTCTCATCCTTTATTTGAGTTTTCATAGCCTCAAGTTCCTTCTGGTTTTCTTCTGCCATCTTCTTGATTGCTTCAGTCTCTTTACTATTTTCTTTAACATCAATGGATATCTGGTTCATAACAGCCTCATGACTTTTCAATGACCCTGTCATATCTGATATGTCCTTCTGAGTTGCTTGAATATCCTTGGCAATTACTTCAATGTGGGATGACAAAGATTCCCTAATCTCCTTGATTCCCTCTTGATTCTCCAGCTTGAGTGTGTCTTTAATTTCATTGACAACTGTGGTTTTAATCTCAGTTTGCAATTCATGAATCACTCCTTCTCTTATTTCTCCCATGACAAGTTCCTTGAATTGTTCCGTTAAACGCTGAACAACTAGAATTCCCATCTCGTTACTCTCCTTCTTCACTCTGACTTCCAGGTTGACCATGTCTTCACCAACTTTCCTAAGACCATGTTCTATCCTATCAGCTAAGCTTTGGGATCGAAGATCGGCATCGCGAAATTTATCGTCCATTATACTAGCGTTAGTAGCTAATGAAGTTTCGAGCTCATGTGTTTTATCGCATAATTTATTCATTTTACTTTCAAGTGTCATTTTCAAAATTTCAGAATTCTCTTTAAATTTACTTTCCATTGAATTAAATTTACTGTTTAAATTTTCCTTCAAGTTATCTTTTAACCTGCTTTCTAACAAGTCGGAATTTTCTTTGAGTTTATCAGAACTTTCTTTAAGTTTATTTTCTAAAGAATCAGAATTTTCTTTAAGTTTATTTTCTAAAGAATCAGAATTTTCTTTCAAGTTATCTTTTAACCTGCTTTCTAAAGAATCAGAATTTTCTTTAAGTTTATCATTCAAATTTTCTTTAAGTTTATTCTCTAAAGAATCAGAATTTTCTTTAAGTTTCTTTTCTAAAGCCTCAGTATTTTCTTTCATAATGGCTGCTACACGCAGTCCAGCCTGTTTTGAACTCTCCTCCAAACTCCTCATCATTCTCATCATTTCTTCCATAATTTCAATTATTCAAAACTTAGGGGTATACAACAGTGGCAAACACAAGCTTATAACTAGAACAAGAAATATGAATAGCTAATTGGAACACTATAATAAAATGAGATTTGTCCTAATATCGACGTGATGGAAAAACAAAATTCTCTACTTTTACGAATTACATTTACCATAATATCACAAGAAAAATATGCAAGTTCTCAAATATCCTCCACCTGGATTCTAACAATGTGTATCTCCAGTCATCGAACGTTTACTACTGAATTTACTTGACGCCCTAATGGTTAAGCCATTATCAAAAATAATCAAACCCATTCTAATTATTAACCAGGTTAAATTATTAATTTTCCCACTAATTGGGTTTCCTACTAATTTATTCATCCAAACCAGACATCTCTCAACTCCCAAAATATTTCTATAAAAATTATCACAATTTCAAATCGGCATGCGATTGACCATGTCTAAATCGGGACCCACGTTCGAAGCCATTTCTCTCTCTATCTTATTTTATGTGCCCGTTTAGACCGGAGTCCGCACGACCACATATGCATTTTACCAATAATCAGTCAGCACGAGAATCAAAATATCCCGGAGCGCCAGATGGGTTAAAGCAAATCGTATAAAAATGCTTTGCTGATTTTTGGCTCAATGCAACAATAAGGATAGAAGGAGATTTAATTGGGTGAAACACATCTGGTAAAATTATCTCAGTTTATTTAAAGTTAAAATCTGACTGCAAGAATAATGCTCAAAGCAGCATCATCCACGTGTGGCGATCCACACTCTTATTTACACACAATATACAGAATCTTCCAAACACATCTGACAATCTTTTTGAAAACACAAGTCCGATTGTTAGTCCTGTGGACTGTGTTCCAAAATTATTAACATTTTATTCCAGTGCAAAATGAATTGTCCATACTGGAAATAACGTAGATCACTGTTTGACTATTTACATGATATTAACACTCGTAGAATAAATGTTTATAGAATTTCTTAGACTTTCATTTGTTTTCCAGTTTTCCAAAATATATCGTTGAAACTATTATCATCATCGTAGCAACACAAATTATTAACACATATTAACAACATCTAAAAAATATTTGACCATTGAGCATAGCATCGAAGAACTGTGCGAAGCACAACAACAATTAATTGTTCTTCTGACATTAAACATTCGAGAAGTGACTCGATTATGAACTTCAAGTTCCAAACAAAACATATGATTTCTGAATCATCAACTTGATCAATAAATGGTTGAACCATTCAACTATTAGATTTTCCACTTGGAATTATTATGAACAAAATATTTATATTTATGGCCATTTCTAGCAACTTTCACAACTTGCAATTCTTCGACAGAATGCGGAAATTAGAATTGTAGTCTTATAATGAATTCATTTAGTTCATGGCACTAGGATTGAAAATATCCTTCAAATTATTCGTGGTTAAAGAATTATTTTAAATTGGCAGTGGCCCATTCTACTATTTGTGTAAGAACACAATATTATAACAACAACAACAACGGCAAAGGTCTTCCTCTGAAGAAGAATAAACTACTATCATGACAAATCCGGGTTCTAGCAAAATCAAATTCTAAATGGAATTCGTAAACAAGGTTGAAATAAGAACTGATGGTTTCAAAGAAATAACCTTCGGGTTATTCATACGACGAAATGTGTGGCTCCAATACTCCTACTATAAACCTGAGCCATCGAACCTGCTATTTGATTGATGCTCGAAAAAACCTTCATTCCTGCGACTTAAACATGCGCACCTGGGAATGGCATTTCAACTATTCCACACACATAAATTATCTTCCCAAAATTTATACAATAAATCAAGCCTCTGCTTGTCATCAACACTGGAAGATTAATAAACTTACAAGTTTATTTTATTTTACCATTCAGTTCAACCCGTGAATTTACCATACTCATGAAAAGCTTCATTTCACTTTCGAAGTGTATTTACGTCATGATTTTATATAAATACAAAAATATCCTATTTGATACAAATATCAATTGCTTCCCGTTTCATGCCTCTCCGTGTTATATGAAACATATACTTTGCTCATTGCAAATATCAACTGTTCAACCAGAACTGAAATGTAGGTTGAATGCGGGCTTGCGCTAACCACTCTCCTTCGTAAAATCTCCTGTTCCAAACTAGAAATGTTTCAACTACTTCATAGGCTCTTTCTCAATACATATGATTATTATAAAATATAATATCCAAGAATTATTTAGAAAAATTATGAAAATTATTATTATTATTATTAGTGGATTATTATTATTATTATTATTTCAAATATGTTGAATTATCATCTCATTATGTGAGAATCCACATGTTCGAACCTTCGAATATGGAAAAAATATCCATTCCTCAACAAAAATAAATTTAACTTTTACAGTTACATCGGCTGATTACCGTGATTTCCCAAAAATATGAAAAATTCAAATAAATGCTCAAAATGCTCGGTCATCGATCCTAAACTGTTCTGAGTGCTGAAAATGCTCAGAATAAATCTTAACAAGTCTTGCGTAAATCATTACAAGCTTTAAATACTACGAAAAAAATGTGTTGGTCATCTGCAGAAAAATAGTTTGTTCCAATTAGCTAAGCATAAAATAATTCAAATGTGGCTTACATTTCTTGATGTTCTTGAAGTGTAGTAAACCTGGTCTATACCAGATTTATCCGTAGACATGCCCTATCGGACAAGCACGTATAATCCTTGTATCGGCCGCCATTGTAGACCCACAAATCGTCTAGTCAGACATAGTGGTAGTATCTTTCGACGTTTTAAATGACTGTAGTTCCATTTTAATATGGGCTTCTAACAAAGCCATAACAGTTTGTTTGAAAAGGGTCAGATCTAAGCGATCTCTTCTTAAATGTGTCAGTTGTAACTTAACTCACTGTAATCTCATCAGTACAAGAAAAACGTTGACAGTCTAAGCAGTTAACGGCTGTTCTGAAGATCGTTCCCTGGGCATGGTTTGTATATCACCATCTGCCATGCGCTAGACAACTTGCAGTTTCCCTTGCGTAGACTAATGAACGCCACCGTTATAGACTATTCTTCAATGTACTGACGGATCGAAGTGGTTAAATAGTTACAAAATATGAAAACTGACTTTAAATGGATTTAAACATCCAAGTATTAATTTACTATTGGACTGTGACAAATACTACTTTCTAGACCAAGTCTAGCATATGTCCTTTTGGAAATATAAGTATTTCCACCAATGTCTGTAGAAAAGCAATCACCTCAGTGATTCTCCTCACCAGAAACTTACTAAGTTCCAACTCGTTTGCGCAGCACTTCTCGTGACTATCACGATTTGAAAAGTACTTCTTCGTAGACGTGGCAACCATGTGCCTTGGCTCAGCGTAGACGCAACTTGTTCGCCAAGTGCTTGTGATGAAGTGAGCTAACTAAGCCTGCTCCAGCTTGCTTTTATACAAAAACGGTCAGGGTCACGCGTCATCGCCTGATATCTAAAAATCCTCATATCTCTTGAATCCCTGATCCGATTTACTTGATACTACTTGCATTCTCTTTTATTTGGCCGTGCCAGTAATCTGATCCCAGTCTCAAGTCTCTGCTCCATAGTTAACTATTTAATCAATAAATAGTCTCCACCTCTGCTGTGACTCGCTACGTCATTTACCATCCAACTATCGGTAATTTCATTCGAATGGCTTCGAGAAGCAATGTAGCGCGATATTCAAATATCCGAACTTTCAAACGCTGCTACAGCCTTTCCCTTGATATCTAGGTGTCTGAAACTTAGAATACCCATTCCTAGAGTTGGGCACAGTACCTCGTATTTCCGATGGTCACAAATTTTGATTTTTATAAATGTTGGCCTTAGAGTTATGTAATGTTAGATGATGATTTTAGCGTTGACCTTGATCGCATGGTTAGGATACAAGAGATAAAAATGTAATTTAAAATTTCGCACAGCCACCATCTTAAGGTTATGTAAGCAATCGAATTAGATTAGATGTCAGTACATTGCAATGTGTATAAACATTCACTGTACCAAGTTTCACTGCGCTCGATGGTGAAATCGCGAGAAACGCCTTTTAAATGTTTCAACTTTGTTTTGCCGCCATGTTCGTTTTGTAATTAAAAGGTTCCTGAATGTTACATAGGTAAACTTCTAGTAGTGCCCTTTGTCACCGTACAAAATTTCAGGGTGATGTCCGTAGTAGTATCGGAAATATAGAATGCTGGTGAAATATTTCGCACAGCTGTCATGTAGAATTTCGTGAGACGTAATACAATTAGAAGGGAACGGTTGGGTTCGGACAGAATAATACTGTGTTCTTACCGAGTTTTATTGAAATCGCTCCAGCCGTGTATATTTTATTACAGAGGGGACACAAACACACTCACACAGACATACTCATACACATACACACGGACAAAAGGTGATCTCATAAACCTAATTTTTATTAAATGAAACTAGCCAAAAAATAGCTTCCAACACGATAACGAAAACATCATAATGTTAGCAGTGATTCTCGCATATGTTACTTCGATTGTAAGGGAGAATCTCTCTGTCTTAAGCAATATTTCTGACAAGAGTGCTTTTCATTAAAAGGAACAGTTAGTGAGGCTAAAGAAGGAAGGGAAGTTTGTAGTTTATGACTGCCGCAGAGCGGAGTAGGGAATATCTGTCTCTCTCTCTTTCTCACGGAGTACTTTCCTCAGCTTAATTACAGGCCTCGTGGAACAGTGTTGAGATTAAAAACCTCCAAACGACTTTTAATCCTGCTAATTTCTCGAGGCCCGGATATCCCTACCCCTCTTCCTTTCTTCTTCTTCTCAACTCAAGGAACTGATAAGAGGAGACAGGAGTTGCTGCAACCCACACTACGGTCTTCATCTTGATACTCTGATCAAGTACGATCAATTTGGTTCGGGCATTATTTTCAGGAGAACGTTTTAGCCTTGTACAGAGTAAGAAGGTATGTGTTTCTCCGTGTAACTACATTACTGTGGCGTAGAGTTGGAAGGTGACAGAAGAGGTCGTACGTACATTATATGGTAGGGGTGGTCAGTGATGACTAGGGCTCGGATTTTTAGGTAAATGAATATTTTTTTTATGTTAATACATATTTTAAACATTTTGTCTATAACTATAAAAATTCCTGCTTTTCACTTATTGGCACATAAAAAGGACATAATTTTTACATTAAAAAAAATCAGTGAGCTAGATATTTCAGTTCATTGCATTTTTGTTATGTTACTTTAACGGGAAAGAACCTGTGGGCTATCAAATCTTCATTCAGAGCGTACGTCAGCTTGCAGCTGTGTTTTCTTATTTTGTCGCCCCGTCCCACTCAATGAGGAAGCCGGGGATTTTCGTGTACATAGCCATATTGCACCACGTGCTAGACCTCCCTCCCATCTACCTGGGACCAGTGTCACTCACATGCTGTTCATTTCTGGCACTGTGAAGTGTAAGGCAGTTCTACGATGCCTAAAGTAGAAGCAACTACAAGTTATCGTCTGCAGCAGTATGTTGCAGAATTTAAGAATAACTTTACTTCTGATGGGGGCGTTCTGTTCTGCCAACCATGCGGGAAACCAATCAAGGCTGAACAGCGATCCCAAGTTACACCACACCCTGAGGGCAAGAAACCTAATGCCGGAGTTTCGCGCCTTCAGAAGAAGTGTTTCGCTATAATCGTCGGTCATTTGTGATGGACAACCTGAATATGTTCTCGTTGTGTAGTGCAATTCTTCAACAGTCAGTGAGGCATAGCATAAATTGCATTCGTGAGTACTGATTATTGTTTATATTGTCATTAATAAACTAAATTATAATTAAATAATTTTACTTTTTTGTCACATATTTCAGGTATTGTTAATACCGGTACATAAAAAATAAATATTTTCCCGATTTTTAGCACCTACAAATCCGAGCCCTAGTGATGACACATTACTCATTTAATTTTGAATTTGTTCTTTTTTATGTCAGTCATCAGACCCTTGTATTTAAGTGTGTATGGGATTTGTGTAATATCCTATATACTTGTGCTGACTGTAGCAGTAAGAGTGATACTGCACAATATGGAACCAGCATTTGTGTAGGACCCTTGGGACATCCCTGTGTTTCTCTGGAGTGAGTTTAATCATAATCATCGTCATCATCATCGTTTATTCGCTCCAGCAAGCCAGATGCGGTTATAAATGAGCCGTCTCCAATTTGTCCAGTCCATCCATAACTGTTGTTCCTGTATTTGATGGCAGTTGTTATCTCTAGCTTCAAGGTCCTTATAAATTTGCTTCTCCCACACATCGTGAGGTCTTCCACTTGGTCTCTTTCCAGGGACACTCTGACCAAAGTAAACTCGAGGTTTCCTGTGGGGAGCCATCCTCTTCATGTCACCATATCATTTCGATCTCTTGAGTTCGAGTGTCTCCAGCAGGCTCCTTTCCAATCCCAGTTGATGTCGGATATTCTCATTCCTTATATTATCCATTATCCATTTTCGTCTTTTGAAGGCAAGAACGGAGGAAATTCATTTATATTGCCAAGAGACGACTGTTTGTTGGCCCAGTACGGGAGTAATATAAAGTAAAGAAGAACATACTCATCTTGGCTGCTGTCAGTGCATGGATTCAAACGAAATATAAAGATAGGTTGGTTGGTTCCTCAGTTTAGGGGCTGCGACATCACGGTCATGTATCCCCGTGCACTTTGGGTGTGTGTAGAATCTGTCTGATAACCGGTTTTAATTGTGATGACTGTATTAGTGTGTGTCATCTGTTTTAAATTCAAGTAAGGACTGTAGACATTGAATTTTTCAAGTAGTTCCTACTTTTGCCGCCAAACGCCACCGTCAACGACTACTAGTTTTGATCTTGGTTACTAGATGCCACCGTATTCGGCTCCTGGCGACTAACGATGGAACCTAAGAGCGCTAGTCTAATTGAACCTTTAAGTTAGCTTCACACAAGTGTAATTAGTGGAAGGTTCTTTAATACGCCACAAATCTATGACATCGGACCGCCGGCTTTATTTCCCCTCCGAAGGGAGGCATACTGAGGGATTTTTAACGCTCTTAAAAAATCCGACGACTTCGGCCGGGTTTGAACCCGCGATCTTGGGCATAGAAGCTCAGCATTCTACCAACTACGCCACCGAAGCCGCTAAAATATAATGATAAGCAACCACTTTTACAGGTAAAATCTGTAATTTTTCTACAGATCTGTTCAAATTATCAGATGCAACACACAAATTCCCTCTATGTTTAAATTAATTGCAAGATGGCTGTTCATGGAAGGAAATGTTTGGTGTCAGAATGTTAGTATAATTGTTTTGTAATAACATATCACACTCCATTTATGCCTTCATCCAAGATGTTGGCAATTCTGTGTTGTATTATGGTTATTTTAATTTGGTGGGACACTCGCTACTCTGTGACTGAAGGTAAATGCGGGAATGCCGCTTCAAGCAACAATGAAAATGTGATATTACGGCAATTGTTAGGAGTTTCTGGGGAAGTTTAGATAGACTTTACATTTAAATCAGTCTTATCCATTCATGATTTAGCGCTCCGTAAAGTAAAATCTGATTGTTTTTGAATATTGAGAAAAGAGTGGCTTTGGTAGCTGATCGGCTATGCCCAAGATCGGTGGTTCAAACCTGGTCGAAGTCGTTAAGAGGGTTAAAATCCTTCAGTATGCCTTCCTTCAGAGGGGAAGTAAAGCCGGAGGGTCCATGTTATATATGTATGGCATGCAAATGAACCTACCACTACAATCGGTAGTGTGTAGCCACATTTGTAGGTTATATTTGGTTGATTGAAACGCTTTATCAAGTACCAACGCTCCCCACTAGGTGTTGGTGACAGTGGGTTCTGGAAGTCAAAGTTGGAGCTGCTTAAAATTGAACTTGTTGGGAGCCCATGGGCTTTCAATTAATATACCCTGCCATGGCCATTGACTGCAATTCATATATACTGTAAAACATTGAGAAAAGGCAAAGACATTTCCCTAGGTAAAGTTGCAGATGGTAGTGCTAAGCTTAATAAAAGAAGATTTAGTGAAAATAAGTTCTTGAGTCCAGTAATAATTTGAACAGATCTTTTTTTTTTGGTCTAATTGTCATTCAACTGTCACGGCTGAGTAGATATTCCACTTGCACGTTCCCAATGAATCATACCGTACTTCTTTTTAAGATGGTCTTTCACATGATTCCAATCCACAGGTTAACTCGAAACTACACGGCGCCCGAGAATGTTCTCCTCAGTGGTTACGTGGAGCTGTGAGTGGTTGCGTCATCGGTTTAGTTGGTACCTTGACAGGGTGAATCCCACACGTGTGGGCTGTAGCCTGTCGTAATCGTCAGTGTGTATTGCAATTAGCGAGCTTATGTGCCAGCATCTGTTATGAATGGCTGTGGTGAGTACAAAGTTTACTGTTTGCTTGTTATTAGGGAACACAGCGATGACAGAATGCATTCTGCACATAAGTCAAGCAGCATTGCGCGTCATAGGAGTTCATGTCACAACGGACACTTAAACGATGACAGAGGCTACTTGAGCTGAGTCATATCCTACTCGCACAACTGTACCTGTCAATGAAGCAGGCTGACGTATGACACAAGTAAACCTATCTCGACCGCCGGCAATCATTTCGTGAGAGGCTAATATGTTGCAAGCGGCAGCAGTACTGCCAACGTAACTTCTGTAGCTAACTCTCACAGACGCATGTAGGCGCTGCGGAGAACATTCCCGGACTCACTGTACTACTGGCGGCGCTAGGACCATGTCAACAACTGAATTTTATGGGATCTAGCGAGAGATGTCCTTGGCCTAGTTGGGCAATAAGACATGTGGTCGTGTTGGACATCGCTGATATAAAGCTCCACCCATACCAGTGTGTGTCCATGGATACATTATACAGGGTGTTTGAAAAAAGTGTCCGATATTGCAACAGGGGTTGGGATTGATCAATACGAGAAGAAATGTACCCATAAATATTTGTCCGAAAACAAATACCTGTTGAAATATGCACCATTTTACTCGCATGGAGGAGGCGTTTTGTTCGGTGGTGCAAGCGTCCTTCCGTTGAAGGTCGTTACATGAGTCGGATGTTCAGTCATAGTATGCGGTTGTGCTGGCAGGGCAGTGCAGTACCCGCACCAGACTGGTGGTCCCGTGCTGTGTGGACGACGTAAACAGTGCGATGGAGTATTCCTCGAGAGAAATGGCTGACATGGTTATTTGCTATGGATTAGAAAATGGTAGTAGCATGGCCTCCCCGTTCTCTGGACCTTAATCCATTAGATTTTTGGCTATTGGGACATTTAAAGACATTGGTGTATGCCACACCCATCGTCAATGTGCAGATGTTACAAGTGCGTGCGACTAATCAGAGTGCCCACATCCGCGAGCAGCCAGGCGTTATTGGAGGAGTTGGAGATTCCTTGCGAAGAAGAGCCAAAGCACGTGGTAACCATGTGGAGCATCTCTTGCAACGTGCATGTGGTAACCATGTGGAGCATGTCTTGCAACGTGCAGATGGTATCCGTGGACAGACCGCCTGAAATTATCACAGCTCCTGGTTTGTGGTGTGGATGGATGTTTGCCCAACGGGTGTTCTGTTAAACGTGTGTGACAGTCAAGTGTTCATTAGAAGTAGCTGGTAGGATGACGTCCATTGTCTGAAGTGTACATACACAACACAAATAAAATGGCTCACATCTCAACAGGTATTTGTTTCCGGACATATGTTTATGGGAACATTTCTTCTCGTATTGACCAATCCCAGCCCCTGTTGCAATATCGGACACTTTTTTTGAAACACTCTGTATAACCTACGTCATGCATCTACATATCAGGTTGACACTAAACTGAATGAGAAATTGTACAGTCAACTGAAAATGCAATAGTTATGCGTAAGTCTTACCTGCTGAGTGGGCAGTGTATATGAACTCAGTTTAATTTGTTCCAGATCAGTAGCAAGTATAGAGATTTATCATCTGGATTTTTCAAGCAGATTCTACAGCCATCCGTGACAGGTGATGACCTAAAGGTCACAGTAATAAAAATAATATGGCAGTACTATATTGAGCATAACAGGGTGTTGAAAAAATAATCATCCCAATGGCACAAGTAGTGAGATAAATTTCTATCTGCCATGCGGTTTGAGCAGGTCTGATACAAGTCAATTTAATGGAGACCCTCGTCATTCTCACATTGGTCATGTGACTGAAAATCGGTGAATTACATCGTACAGCAGCTTTCTCATAATATCTCTTTATGTTCTGAATTCAACTCCTAAGCAGGAGTGTCCATGTGTGTGTTTGGAGAGGTGAGTTCACCTCGATTGGCTTAAACCTGCAGTAAATCTTGTACATAGTATCAACCTGTTTTGGTCCACATGATGATATCACAATCGTCTCAGAGTTAAAGGTGACGAATCGCATGATTTTAGCCTAGTGGAACATGATTCTAAGCAGCGGGGATACGTTGGGTACAATATCTATGACAGTGTTCAGACTTTGGTTCACCTTGTAACATGTCCCAAATGTCCCGCCTCAGTCATCCAGAGAGATCATGTGACTACAACTCTCAAGTCTGGCAGCACGCCAAACATTTCTTGTTGTTGTTGGTTCATTTAGGAGATATGAGACATCGTAGTCATGTTTTCCCATTTACTTGAGTGTGCGTGACTTCTCTGGCGACCTGTGTCTTTGTGATGACTGTACTTGTGTGTGTATTTGTAATAGGGGAATGAGGATTGGGCACGAGGTGGCCGTGGCCTTATGTTAAGTGTCATTTCGATATTTGCCAACAGTTGAGTAGAACTAAGAAACCATGGAGAACCATTTGTAGGATGCCAAGGGTAGGATTTTATCTCGCCTCGTTCCTTCCCCCAGACCAGCATTACATTTATTGGCAGAGCCGGGAATCAAACCCCCAAATCAGAGGAGTTAGGCAAAGATACTTGACACTTTACCACGAGATTAACAAGCTCTCATCGGACAATGCGATCAACATGAAGAACAAGAATCAGATGAATTGAAGTACAGTGTGTACTTTCCACCACACCGCTATAATCAAACGTGGTATTTAGCTATTAGGATGTGGCGGACTCTAACGTACGACCTCAAATACGGCAGTATGTAAACTCATGTTCCTTACGAACGTCCTGTTCACAATTGTGCAATCTTGGTTTGCTCTCTTTTCTTTTTATTTCATATATGAATTACAGCCAGTGTCCATAGCAGGGCATTTCAATTGTACGCCCATAGGCTCCCAAGCAAGTTCAGTTTCAAGTAGTCCCAACTTTGGATACACGGTGTCAATGTCACTGACACCTACCCTCGAACGTTGATACGTGATAGAGCGTTTGTAACCAAATAACCTACACATTTTGACTACACACTACCAATTGTAATGGTAGATTCTTGTACATGCCATAAATCAATGATATGGGCCCACCGGCTTTACTTCCCCTCGGAAGGAAGGCATACTGAATGATTTTAACGCTCTTGACATTTGTATTTTCTTTTGAATTTTATGAAGAAGGCTGTTCATATTGCATGACAATCTTTTATTATAGGTAATTGAATAATAATAATAATAATAATAATGTTTTGTTATCGCGTATGTTGGATTTGATTGCTACATTTAGCGTTAAAATCCATAATGTACATGGAGTGCAAGCAATAAACGTTGACTAGAAATTGATCTGTCCAGAAACGGTCTTACTAATACAGTGTAGATGAGTTGGCAACAATCGTTATACCTAGGTCTGAATGAATGAATAAAACCTGTAGTGTCCCTAGAAGGGCGAAGACCTCCCTCGAAAGGGGGAGCTCGTTGATTATATCTCACGTGGTGAGCTAGTCTCGTGAGATGATTAGTTTTGCCACTATAGCAGTCATAATGTTTACTTGAACCACCGGGCACATCGTGAGATTTAACCTAAGCACATGGGCGCAGAGAACAACCGTGTGGGACCCATACACAGGCAAAAGAAGCCGCGGCAGGCCGAGAAGAAGATGGGCGGACGACTTCCGACAGCTACTGGAAC
Source organism: Meconema thalassinum (assembly GCA_946902985.2). Lineage (NCBI taxonomy): Eukaryota > Metazoa > Arthropoda > Insecta > Orthoptera > Tettigoniidae > Meconema > Meconema thalassinum. The sequence goes on from OX336390.1 coordinate 834,546,046, forward strand.
CACAATGGTCCAGGACAGAGAGCTACCCAGGTATACCTTTGCCAAATAGAGATAATGCCAGAACGTTGTAATTCCCGTGTTAATGTTTGATTTCTGCAGAGTTACTCACCAAACTTCTGCCTCCCCAATGACATGAGATGTTCTAATGAAATTACCTGCAACAAAAGAAAACAATCCTCGTTAGCAACTTAAAATCTAACATTGAAGAATACATTATATTGTGCTGCTTGTGACTACGCACGAAGGCAAAAGAAGGGACAGCAGATAATTTTACGTATAAAGAAAATGCATTCATGTCAATCCAGTTCTATTTTCTACTACTGTAGTATATAGGACATTGATCTAGAACATTACCTTTAAATTGATTGTAGTGTCTACTCATTATATCACGTTTCGTTGACACATGTTCAGTATTTGTAAATTGCGGAATGCACACAAGACAAGTATTATTTATACGTAAACATAATTAGTAGCATCTTGCCCATAATCTTGATGTTTCTCCGCTTATTATCATCACTAAGTAAAGAGATAAATTTCAATCCTAACTCTTGTAAGATCTTTAAAACGGACTAAAAGGATTGTGAGGCAGCCTAATTGGATTGGTGTTACATACAGAAATAAATAGTGGATGGCCGAACACAGACGGGTCAGTAAGTTTCAACTAAATTTCATTTAAATCGCACTGATCAATCAAACATTTTCACTGAGCACACAATACACACTAACACTCACGCAGACAAAAGGTGTTCTGATGTGAAAATATGCTAAAATGTCGGTAATATTGAGAGGGGGAAAGTGTAATCGCACACTCTTGCGCCCCATAGCGGACGCCCAGGAGTAGGCAGGCTGTGGATTATGTACATCCCTCAGTTCGTGTACAGAACACGAAATAATTCCTTTTATTTTATTTTAGGAGCATAGTAGACCGAGTTCTACTCATAATGTATTAATATCTACCCCTCATTAATTCCGTTTCTACGAAGTCGGGAATGAGATGCAATGCATTTTTATGTGGCGGATATATTTTTATTGTAGCAGGTTCTTTTTGACACCAACCTCTTGAGCGGAGTTGACGAGAAAATAAATACATGAAACTGGGCAAGGGTTTGGTATGAGGTGGCCATGGTTTATAATAAATACAGTCCGAAAATTTGCTTGACGCTTTAAATGGGAAACTATACAAAACCAATTTAAGCTTGAGAAAGGTAGCTTTGAAGCAATTTTTCAGTGTTTCATTATTAACAATTGATACGGTATTTCATTCTTACATAATATGAAAACTTCTTAAGAGATAATTGATTTTATAAAAGCTAATCAGTTTCAAAACATTCAAAATTATATAGTAGACTAATAGTTTACTACTGTATATCAAATTTGGTTTTCTGAGCAGTCTGTTGACATTCCTCAATTCAGATAAGTCGGCACATAAGATCTATCAACAAATTAACAGCAGACAAACAATATATCGCATGTTGTATTTGACGCTTTCTACTATCATCACAGTAGAGTGCTTGTAGGTCATTTCCGCATATCTCTTCTCTACTTAGTATAAAGCAAAGTCCCCGATTCTTGGATGTTACGGGTAAACTCGAGAGCCACTGGATGGATTTTGATGCGGTTTTCACCATTCTGTACAAGATATCTCGAGAATGATTTCTGTATAAAATAATTTAATTATGATCAAAGGAAGCCGAGCAGTAACGATTTCAGTGGAAAAGTCGAAACAAAATCCTGGCGTCCGAGCGCTTTGTAAGCTTACGCTGGGCAAACAGTTAAAAATATCTAAATACTATGAGTGTAAGAATTATTCAGCATGAAAAGTTCTACAAAGAAGTCCGCGAGAGCATATCTCTATCTTAAATACATCGCCCACTATAAGTGTTTTTAAATTTTAATTTCTTCCAACCATGTCCATTCAACTACTGAGGCGACAGTTTACGAGCTATCTAAGGACGAGTCTATCATTCCTGTTACAGCCTAGCTAGCGGGCGAACCTATTTCCCCAGATACAGCCAGCAGCAAACCGTTGAGTCGTGTAGAATTAAAACTTCTGAGAAGGGTGGTTGTGTTTGGAGTTTCCCTGGAAGTGCAACTAAGAATTTGTTGCACATGCATCTCCATGATAATATAATTAATAGTCCAGTCAGTATTTTTAACCCATCATGCCGAGACGTAAAACGGATATTGGTCGTTGTTCATTGACATTGAAAACAAAAAGCGCTGATGACGTAAAGCATTCATAACAGTTCCCGGGCGAAGCCGGGTCGAGTTGCTAGTTAGGTTATAATCTTAATAGTTTAGGGCGTATTGCTTTAGTGAATCACTGAAATATTAGCTGCATTTTCATAGATTAGTTGGGGGAGAAAGACTGTTTTGTTTGATGGGATCGTAATTTTGCAACTTTAAAATAAATAGTTCTTTTTTCTACTGCTTAATTCCGTTATATTATAACAATTACCACACTTACTAAGTTTCTGACTGGTTTTTATTTTTGTGCTTTTGAAGGGCGGAGACAGTTTGTGGGTGTCACTCTAGGTTTTGTGGTATTTTGTATAGCCATTCTTCTTGTAAATCTGGATCTGATGATGCTCGGTTGACGAGCGAAACATGCCATCACTTAGTTTTCTCCTTTTCAAATGTCCATATCAGTATATATCTTAATTAATGCGATTTATTTCAGGTTATATTTTGTTCACATACCGTATTCCAGTAATTGGAATTATTTTGTGTTAACTGACTGAAAGATGTTGTTGTTGTTTGAGTCTTCTGTCATTTGACTGGTTTGATGCAGCCCTCCATTCCTCCCAGTCCTGAGCTAATTGTTCCATCTCTAGATAGCTACCACACCCTACATCCGAGGCAATCTGGACTAATAATAATAATAATAATTTCGTATGGCCTCGGTTGCCGGGTGCAAGCTTTGTTAATTGACACCCAGTGGGCAGCTTGCATATCAAATTTCGTCGTTCCTTTGAAAGCTATGAAAGTCAAGGAGGTTATATATCTAAGCTCCTTGACACTACAGCGCTTTCTAGTAGAGAATGGAAGAACTTTGTGTTGGCGGTAAATCCCGAGATTAATTTTGCCATTGAACACGGCCTACTGAATTCAAATGGGTTCTTTAACATGCCAACATCGTATGACATGCGTTTAGTCATTTTTGCAGCCTTTCAAAAATCACTTACCACGGCCAGGAGCGAACCTCCAAGCTTGGGATTAGTAATCAGACACAATAACCACTCACCCACCGTGGCAAGCTACGTCCGGAGTAGTATTGCGCCTTAGTACACATGGCTACCGTGGTCGGTCGAACACTACTAGTATTGGTATATGAAATGAATACAGTTTCCCTTTGTGTTACATGTCTGAACACATTCTCCATACCAGCTCTCTATTCTACAGCAACGTTAGCTAAAAGCCTCATTCTTCCTCCCAGTCCTCTGAAATGTGACGTATGAGACGTACGTAACACGATCGTGGCTGCTAATGGATACGAACCTAATAACATCCTCACATGTTCTTTGTGTTCCAGAGAACAATGGTACTACAAGAAGAAAGAATATGTCACGTTGATGGGCTTCGCTCCATGGACCATTAGTGGAGAACAAACAGCTACCAACAGGTTGCCACGGTAACGGATCACTAGGCCTGGTTTCTTGGTGACGCAGAACAGAATAATGGGGTAGGGAAACTCTCATTTTTAGCCTACTTTCGATTTTTGCAAAAAATGAAAGTAGACTTATGAGATCAACACAGGGCGAAAAAAGTGTGTCTGTCTGTGTGTGTGTATGTGTGTGTGTGAGTCTGTGTGTGTGTGTGTATGTGTGTGTGTGAGTCTGTGTGTGTGTGTGTGTGTGTCTGTGTGTGTGTGAGTGTGTGTACTCTGAATGTCTGTCCCCCCCTATCAATTCAAACACGGTGAATGCGAATTGAACGAAATTTGGTACAAAGGTAGCACTAGCAAAGGACACCTCAGTGTCATGTTTTATATCGCCGCCATCTTGACGGATACGTAATGGCGGCCACACAAATGTTCAAAGCTTAAATCAAATTACGACTAACCTAATCATCCGATCTCTACCAAAGTTTGCAACAACATACCTTTATGGGGGGGAGCATCCTTTGACCAAACCAATAGGCCATCAGCGTAATAGTCTGCGGATGGCGGCCATCTTTGTGTGAAAATCGATTCCCCCTATTAATTCGAACACGCTGCAACCGAATGGAACGAAATTTGGTACAGAGGTAGTACTAAAAAAAGGCACCTTAATGTCATGTTTTATATCGCCGCCATCTTGACGGAAACGTAATGGCGGCCACACAAATGTTCAAAGCTTAAATCAAATTACGACTAACCTAATCATCCGATCTCTACTAAATTTTGCAACAACATACCTCTATGGGGGAGCATCCTTTGACCAAACTAATAGGTCATCAGCGTAATAGTTTGCGGATGGCGGCCATCTTTGTGTGAAAATCGATTCCCCCTATTAATTCCAACACGGTGCAACCGAATGGAATGCAATTTGGTACAGAGGTAGTACTAACTAAAGGCACCTCAGTGTCATGTTTTATATCGCCGCCATCTTGACGGAAACGTATTGGCGGCCACACAAATGTTCAAAGCTTAAATCAAATTACGATTAACCTAATCATCCGATCTCTACTAAATTTTGCAACAACATTCCTTTATGGAGGGAGCATCCTTTGACCAATCTAATAGGTTATTAGCCTAATAGTTAGCGGATGGCGGCCATCTTTATGTCAAAATTGATTCCCCCTATTTATTCGAACACGGTGGAACCGAATGAACGAAATTTGGTACAGAGGTAGTACTAGCAAAGGGCATCTCAGTGTCATGTTTTATATCGCCGCCATGTTGACAGAAACGTAATGGCGGCCACACAAATGTTCAAAGCTTAAGTTAAATTACGACTAACATAACCATCCGATCTCTACCAAACTTTGCAACAACATTCCTTTATGGAGGGAGCATCCTTTGACCAATCTAATAGGTTATTAGCCTAATAGTTAGCGGATGGCGGCCATCTTTATGTCAAAATTGATTCCCCCTATTTATTCGAACACGGTGGAACCGAATGAACGAAATTTGGTACAGAGGTAGTACTAGCAAAGGGCACCTCAGTGTCATGTTCTATATCGCCGCCATCTTGACAGAAACGTAATGGCGGCCACACAAATGTTCAAAGCTTAAGTTAAATTACGACTAACATAACCATCCGATCTCTACCAACCTTTGCAACAACATTCCTTTATGGAGGGAGCATCCTTTGACCAATCTAATAGGTTATTAGCCTAATAGTTTGCGGGTGGCGGCCGTCTTTATGTCAAAATTGATTCCCCCTATTAATTCGAACATGGTGGAACCGAATGGAACGAAATTTGGTACAGAGGTAGCACTAGCAAAGGGCACCTTAGTGTCATGTTTTATATCGCCGCCATCTTGACTGAAACGTAATGCCGGCCACACGAATGTTCAAAGCTTAAATCAAATTACGATTAACCTAATCATCCGATCTCTGCCAAGTTTTGCAACTACATACCTTTATGGAGGGAGCATCCTTTGACCAATCTAATAGGTCATTCGCCTAATAGTTTGCGGATGGCGGCCATCTTTGTGTCAAAATCGATTCCCCCTATTAATTCAAACACGGTGAAACCGAATGGAACGAAATTTGGTACAGCGGTAGCACTAGTAAAGGGCATCTCAGTGTCATGATTTATATCGCCGTCATATTGACAGAAACGTAATGGCGGCCACACAAATGTTTAAAGCTTAAATCAAATTACGACTAACATAACCATCCGATCTCTACCAAACTTTGCAACAACATTCCTTTATGGAGGGAACATCCTTTGACCAATCTAATAGGTTATTAGCCTAATAGTTTGCGGGTGGCGGCCATCTTTATGTCAAAATTGATTCCCCCTATTAATTCGAACATGGTGGAACCGAATGGAACGAAATTTGGTACAGAGGTAGCACTAGCAAAGGGCACCTTAGTGTCATGTTTTATATCGCCGCCATCTTGACTGAAACGTAATGCCGGCCACACGAATGTTCAAAGCTTAAATCAAATTACGATTAACCTAATCATCCGATCTCTGCCAAGTTTTGCAACTACATACCTTTATGGAGGGAGCATCCTTTGACCAATCTAATGGGCCATTAGCCTAATAGTTTGCGGATGGCGGCCATCTTTATGTCAAAATTGATTCCCCCTATTAATTCGAACACGGTGGAACCGAATAAACGAAATTTGGTACAGAGGTAGCACTAGCAAAGGGCACCTCAGTGTCATGTTTTATATCGCCGCCATCTTGACGGAAACGTAATGGCGGCCACACAAATGTTCAAAGCTTAAATCAAATTACGATTAGCCTAATCATCCGATCTCTAGCAAATTTAGCAACAACATACCTTTATGGAGGGAGCATCCTTTGACCAAACTAATAGGTCATCAGCCTAATATTTTGCGGAAGGCGGCCATCTTTGTGTGAAAATCGATTCTCCTTATCAATTCGAACACGGTGAAACCGAATGGAACGAAATTTGGTACAGAGGTAGCACTAGCAAAGGGCACCTCATATTCATGTTTAATATCCCTATAGAACGTTGCATTTCAACAAGCTACTACAACCAACATTCAATCATACTCCTTGAAAAGGAAAAAGAGTTATAACAATACCCATGCATTTAGGAGAAAGTAGGCTATATGTTCTTTACTGAACATCTTGTTGTACTTTTAAGCTAGTGAAAAAATAAAGTTCGTGCAAATCCAGACAGTTCACTGTTGAGAGTTTACACTCCTATGCAATGATTCTAGTTCTGTGAACAAGATTGTACTGTATGTAATATTTGGTTCATGATGTTTGTTTTCTGGGGAAATCCAAAGACTTCATTTGGTATGTGTTTCTTGATTTGTGGCATATCATTACGTTGATCCAAACCTTAAACATAAATCTTTGGGTTACTCAATTCATTCATAAAAATTGTTATAGTTAAATTTCAATTTATACAGTGGAATAATCAACGAAACATTGTGTAAAGCAAAAAGAGTTTGTCTCCACCTTTTTCTTGAAGTTATCTTCTTTGGAGATGGTTGGGTTGTTCTGCTACTTGTAGAGGATATTGATTTCTGAAGATATTCGTTCTGTGACATAGTAAAATATTAGAAATGCAAGCAAGATAAGTTTTTTATTTTTTTAAGTCAATGTGTATGGATCTCATTAATCAATAGATAGCCTATATGAGGATTTCTTCAGATTATAAAATCAACGTCAATAGAAATACAAATTTTTCCAAAGTTAATTTCAAGTTATAAACTGAAAGAACATCAAATTTTGATTACTACAGCAACTCTGAAAAAGGCCTCAAAAACCATAATGTTTTAGGTTATATTTGGTTGGTTGGTTCCTTAGTTTAGGGGCTGCGACAATGCGGTCATATAGCCCCGTGTATTTGGGTGTGTGTAGAATTTGTCTGATAACCGGTGTTAATTGTGATGGCTGTATTAGAGTGTGTTATCTGTAATTCAGGTAGAAGGACTCCAGACGATTATTTTTTCAAGTAGTTCCTACTTTTGCTACCAAATGCTACCGTCCACGACACCTAGCTGCGGACGTGGCTACTAAATGCCATCGCAGTCACCACCTGGCGGCGAACGTTGGAACTAATATAACCTACAAATTTTAGCTTCCACAAGAGTAGTTATTGGAAGGTTCTCTTTCATGCCATAAATCTATGACATGGAACCGCCGGCTTTACGTCTTTCTCTCCGAAGGAAGGCATACTGAGAGATTTTTAACGCTCATCAAAAATCCGACAACTTCGGCTCTGTTTGAACCCGCTATCTTGGGCATAGAAGGTCAGCATGCTACCAACTACGTCACCGAAGCCGACTAGGTTATATTTGATGTAACACAATAATAACCCTCACAACTCGCCTGATAAATTCTCTGCACTATCTTACATATTATAATGCAGATCATCAAGAGAATTACCCTCAATGAAGGCGTATGATGATGTATCCATTCTGTGAGAAAACTCTCTTTGACGACTGCTGGGTGGATTATTACTGCATCCAACCGTCTCGTCACTGAGGGATGTGATTATGTTGCCCCTGAACATTAGAAGAAAATGCCAAGTTGTAACACTATTAATTGACACTCACTCGCTATCTGTTGGCAATTTCTACAATAGTTCATTATGCAACGAGCCTATAATGGCTATAATTAAGACACGAGTATTTTTAAAAAACGAGCGTATGCGAGTGTCTTAATTACCATTATAGGCGAGTTGCATACGACTGTTAATGTTCGACGATAATTATAACTTTATTATATGTTTTAACATAAATATTCATAAATATCTGTTGAGAGTCAGCCACTTGAATTTTGTGATCGGAGAGCGAGCGCTGGGTATGATATCTCTGTCTTTCAAGATCTCTGAACGACCGACGCATGCGCTCTGTGTGCTTGCAATGCCATATTATGCAGGCCATATGTTTACATCTGCCGTCCCTCAGTAATATTGTCACCGGAGTCGTTTGAAGGCAATGCGCTGTGTAGAAATTAGGGTTGGTGATATTAAGGTACAGTGCTATTTCTTGTCTCATATTCGCCAGTTTATTTACGCGAACATATGGACGGTGCGTATTCCATGTCGGTAATTTATATAGAAAGATGTTGTATTTATGTCCGACATGTTGGATTTTGAGCGCATGCTCGAAGGTATCGTTACCTAATTGGTCAATGAACGAGCTCTGATTGGCTGGAGAAACTGTATCGTAATGAAAAACAGTGTTATAATGACCATCATTATGATACAGTTTTCTGACACATAATAGTGAGGGTCGAACATAAACTATTTTAAAATAGTACGTAGAAAATGCATCAGAGCGCAGTAGTGCCCATAACTCAATCTCATAAAAGAATGAGGGCTATCACTAAGTTGCCCCGATCCCTTTCTGCTGCTCAGCATATAAATACCAAGATGAACGCTATTCACAACTGTTCCTTTGCATCTTTCATGAGAAGCACGATACACGGCAAACATGTTTATTTTAGTGGTGGGGTAATAAATTCTCTTTGTTTGCTAGCTATTGAGCATGGTTTCAAATTCTATCTCCCGGCGCTTGGGTTAGAAACACGCATGCTGAAATTAAATTCATTGGATGATGAAAGCATGGGCTTGTATGGCCCACGGTTATGTAGTCTACCAGTTATTCAAAGGAGCTTCGAGTAAAACAGAAAAAACATTTTATGCTCAACATACAGGCAAATAAATCCTCTCTCCTTTTTTTTCAAACAAGACATACTGTGAAATCAATAGACTAAAAGAGCCGATTGCGGTGGCGTCTAGTAGCTAAGTTCTGAACTAGGCCTAGTAGTCATTGACGGTGGCGTTTGGTGGCAAAAGTAGGAACTATTTGAAAAATTCAAAGTTGCAGTCCTTACTTGAATTAAAAAACAGATACACACACTAATACAGCCATCACAATTAACACCGGTTATCAGACAGATTCTACACACACCCAAAGTACACGGGGCTACATGACAGGGTTGTCGCAGCCTCTAAACTGAGGAACCAACCAACCATTAATAGACGAAATTAAAATTTGTTTAAATCGGTCAATACGTTTGTACCAATTGTAATGGTTGTTGTTTCTTAAACATGAAAATTGAAGTGATAGAAGTCATCCTTCAGTGTTTCCTAGTTCTAATAAAGAAAGCTTTCCTGTCGGTTAACACAAATTGTGCCCAATTACATTAGGTACGAAAACAAGTGTTTACATGCCCTAACCTGAAAGAAATAACTGGACATAAAATATTTAAAAATGCTAGACTACAATCTTGGAAAGCTAAAGCTCATCTTCCTGGTGGCTGTACAACACTATCTGAAACATTACCACCGGGTCTTAACGAGGCATGGATGACATGGAAATCCCTAAATAGGTTGAGATCAGGAGTCGGCAAATCAAGAGCTAATATGGTAAGATGGAACTACGCTAAAGACGGAAACATCAAGTGCGATCGCGGAGAAGATCAGACTGTCGACCACATGTTTCAATGTCGTATGTGTCCAACCACTTGCACAACGGAGAATGCTCAACAAGTTGCCGAGTTCTGATCCAATTGTATTTAGTGAAATGTTTTGTATTGTGTAACATGTTTCTGATACGAGAATAATAATAATAATAATAATAATAATAATAATAATAATAATAATAATAATAATAATAATAATAAGATATTTATCACAAAATAACACGCTCTTATGTGCGAACATGGGGGTACATTATTGGATGACATGTTCCGAAAGCCAAGTGATCATCATCCAACCTTGCTCTCATAGGCTTAGTTAATGTACGATGTTTATGAGTTACACTAGTGTACAAATACTAAATATACAGGGTGTATTTTATGTACCTTCTGCCGTGTAGGGGACGGTATAGAAGTAATTTGAGATAGGGAACATGGGGTCGGAGCGGCCTCCTTAACCCCTAAAATAAGGGTTGATTCAGGCCCTCCACCCTGTAAGCTAGGCAACCTATCCAAGCCTATATTACCTTTCTCAATCGTTTAACTCTTGGCAAGATTCATTTCACCATGTGGCGCTGGCCGGGACTACCGGCTTGGGTCGGTTGCCTAACTTTTAGTGTGGAGGGCCTGAATCAACCCTTATTTTAGGGATTAAGGAGGCCGCTCCAACCCCAAGTTCCCTATCTCAAATTACTTCTATACTCGTCCCCTACACGAACAATCATTCTCCAAAGGTACATAAAAGACACTAATACTATCTGAAGTAACCGTTCTTCAAACGACTTTTAGTACTTGCTGGCCTAAATCATTCGTAATGTAGTTATGTTATTTCCGTGTTACCAACTAAATCCATAATTTAACCAGCGGAACCGAAATAAATAGTATTAAAACAGCTAAATAGTAGTGATTTGATTGCTTTCCGTGACATTGATGAAGTAGAAAGTGAACCAAGTTAGTCTTCGAAACTAAATAATAATTTGAACAATTTAAGTCAAGGCACGCCAGCTTAACGTCATCGATAACACAAGAAACAAAACTGAAATACCAGTTAAATAAAGCTCTTTGAAGTAACCAAATGGAAGGACAATGATGACGCGTACGTGCAATAACCAACACCCAGGACTATCGTATAAACAAAAGATGAATATACTCCTTAGTATTACAACAGTGAACACCTCAGCTGAAATTTCCCGATATGTATTTACGAAAACTTCGAAAATAGCAGATTTTTTAAAATGTACAGTTTGCTCCGTTAATGTACTATTCCATTTGTCCACACTAATGATTAACTCAACGATCACTTATAGTATACCACTGAATGGAAGTGTGAGTTTTTATGTGATCGTAAATGTGACGTCTTAAACAACGGGACATCTTTCTTATGTGGAGTCCGAACCACAAGATGTGACATCTGAACTTTATTAGCCGAGAAAAGTACAGTGTTAACTTTGTGACCTTAACGCAGCCGCAGTTTTCACGCCCTTAGCACTGATTGGCTTCTGCTTGATAATTCACAATGCCTCTACCTAATCCACAAATGAGTAAGAGATGTGTGAAAGCCACTGCACCGTAGTGAATGGATCACCGTCAATTTGAAAGAACGGTGATGAAAGATGGCGAGTCATAGTGACTTCTAAACATACGAAATCCTAAATGAAGGCCACGTCTGCCTCGTTCAATCCTTATCTGAATTAAAAATGCACACACTAATACAGCCATCACAATAAGACAGGTTATCAGGCAAATTCCCCACACACCCAAGTAAACGTGGCTACATACCCACAATATCGCAAAGCGCCAAAATAAATCATCAGCAACAACAATAATAACACCATAAATAACAGCAACACGATTGCAAGTATCAAAGAACGGCAATAGAATTAGTCGTAAAACTGGCTTAAATGTCCTAACGTTAAGTGTCTCAAAGAGTATAAAATTCGACTCAAAACCACGTTTGTTTCGCAAACCCATATTAGCATAATAATTGTAAAAGTAATCAAAAGAGCACGAAATATTATATTATTAAGAATATTAAAAAAAGAGTGAATTTCCAAATGTCCTTTCTAAGTGGTTGTTTCCGTCATGGAAATAAACCAAATTTCATACTTCTATATTAAGGGGTTTGGGCTTTTTAGCCTACTTTCGATTTTTGCAAAAAATGAAAGTAGACTTATGAGATCAACACAGGGCGAAAAAAGTGTGTCTGTCTGCGTGTGTGTATGTGTGTGTGTGTGTGTGTGTGTGTGTGTGTGTGTGTGTGTGTGTGTGTGTGTGTGTGTGTGAGTGTGTGTACTCTGAATGTCTGTCCCCCCTATCAATTCGAACACGGTGAATGCTAATTGAACGAAATTCGGTACAAAGGTAGCACTAGCAAAGGACTCCTCAGTGTCATGTTTTATATCGCCGCCATCTTGAGGGTAACGTAATGGCGGCCACACAAATGTTCAAAGCTTAAATCAAATTACGATTAACCTAATCATCCGATCTCTACCAAATTTTGCAACAACATACCTTTATACAGGAAGCATCCTTCGACCAAATGAATAGGTCATTAGCCTAATAGTTTGCGGATGGCGGCCATCTTTGTGTCAAAATCGATTCCCCCTATTAATTCAAACACGGTGAAACCGAATGGAACGAAATTTGGTACAGAGATAGCACTAACAAAGGGCATCTCAGTGTCATGATCTATATCGCCGCCATATTGACAGAAACGTAATGGCGGCCACACAAATGTTCAAAGCTTAAATCAAATTACGATTAGCCTAATCATCCGATCTCTAGCAAATTTAGCAACAACATACCTTTATGGAGGGAGCATCCTTTTACCAAACTAATAGGTCATTAGCCTAATATTTTGCGGATGGCGGCCATCTTTGTGTGAAAATCGATTCCCCTTATCAATTCGAACACGGTGAAACTGAATGGTACGAAATTTGGTACAGAGGTAGCACTAGCATAGGGCACCTCAGTGTCATGTTTTATATCACCGCTATCTTGACGGAAACGTAATCGCGGCCACCCAAATGTTAAAAGCTAAAATGTAATTACGACCAACCTAATAATCTAGTCTCTACCAAATTTTGCAACACCATATCTTTATGTGGGGAAACATATTCTGACCAAACTGCAAGAACATCAGCCCAATAGTTTGCAGATGGTGGCCACGTATGTGTGCAAATCGATTCCCCCTATCAATTCAAACACGGTGAAACCGAATTGAACGAAATTTGATACAGAGGTAGCACTAGCAAAGGGCACCTCATATTCATGTTTAATATCCCTATAGCACGTTGTATTTCAACAAGATACTACAACCAACATTCAATCATACTCCTTGAAAAGGACAAAGAGTTATAACAATACCCATGCATTTAGGAAAAAGTAGGCTATATGTTCTTTACTGAACATCTTGTTTTATTTTTAATTTCTTAATTGTATTCGCCTTGCGTGTTTTGACGAACAGCAACATTTGCAAAGGATAATGGTAGCCCGCAGATAAACGCTTAGAATCCCAGCTTTATAATCATACATGCATTTGATTAGGGAAATAACGAGTACCAAAAAAAATAAAAAATAAAAATACCATCCAAGAATCAGTATTACCAGCCACACTTAAATAAGAACTACTCATACAAGTGCAGAGACACCTAGGGACCGCGAGTCTAACTAACTCTAATCAGACACGAGATGAAAACCATACAACAAAAGGAACTGGCGAAGGAATGGCGAAATTTGACGACAAAAATTAGACGATTAGTAACAAATCCACTCTGAAGCTATATTTACCATAGCTCTCCATCTTCAGATAAAACCAATATTGGCACACTCGTACACGAAAAGCAACACGTAAAGTATAAAAAAGAACATTGAACAAAAAAGAAAAGACATGAAATATACACGAAGGCTAGCTATTGGCCGTGCTCAGTGTCAAAGGGCCGAAAAACTCACTTACAATTTGAATTTCCAAAAACCGTTTCTTAGTGAGCCCCTACAACCTAGGATCAACCGACATTATTATTAATATTATTTATTATCATTAATACACTACTAAGAAAGGGTCATGTTCGTGCTGTAGTCACGCTGCTTGCTTCTCACCAAGGCTGACGGAGTTTAATTTCCAGCCAAAGCATTTGTGTAGACTACATGCATTTTCACTCAACCAAATATTAATCAGAGGTAGGAAAGTGAAAATCCACAGCCTGCTTTCAGTGGACCGACCGGGCCAGGGAATGGAATGAACGAAGCCCCCATCAAGCGGCGAGGATATGAATTGTGCCGGCTGCCAAAGCCTGTCGCACTACCCTGGGGCAATGATTTTAATCTGACAGATGAAATGAAATGATAGTGGAGATTATTGCTGGAATGAAATTGTGACAGGGAAAATCGGAGCACCCGGAGAAAAAACTGTCTGCCTCCGCTTTGTAGGTAGGAAAGTGCGTTTATATATTGGAAATAAATTAATATCAGCTTCTATGTAGTAACATTTAAATAACCTTTCTTAAATATAGAACACCTATCGTTTAACGTCTTCAAACGATATTTTAACATTTAAACAGTATGCTAAAAATACATCAAACTTTGTATCAATTGTCATATCCGCCGTATGTAATATTGCGGAAAGTACGGATCATTTCATGATAAAGAGTAACAGTGACAAAAAACTTTAATCATCCCAAGTAATAATAACAAAATCAGTTTTAATCGCAGCAAATTTTCAAAGTGTATGCCGTGTCTTGTGCGATATTTCGCCTAGTAACTTCGAGACGGCTCATCATCGAGCTCTTGTTGTCCATTTGCGGACCAACAAAGGAGTAGGAAACAGCGCGCTACCTCATATTTTGTCTAGAACAGTCCGGTACTTTACTGCGAGAGCTAAACGCTCAAACAGTCTTTCACCTCCATATAAAGGCTTCCAAAATGATTGTATATTGAATTTCAGGGCCGATCAATTAAAATTCAGCAACCTTTCTAGGTTTACGCCGTGTTTTGTACGGTGATTAATTGGCCGTGAAAGGCAAATTACCAACTATATTGAAATAAGTTTACCCAATTCTCCAGTGAGATTAATTATGAAAACTAAATACACTAATGTGACAGTTGGTTGACTTCGACACATTAGTCTGTGAATTTGGGTTGCTGATCATGGTAAAAAGCGACAAAAAGCAGATAAATGTTGGCCAAGAGAATTATTCAGTTAACAAAAAACTAATCTATAAACAGTAAGAAAGCATACCGTGCAAAGTATAAAGTACTATAACATTGTAAAACAGCGTTAAGTTCCAAATACTCACATACTATAACCGGCACAAAGAGTATAAAATTACACTCAAAATCACGCCTCGTTTCAGACCCCACAAACCACCTCTATAAATAAAACAGTTCATGTAGGGATATAAGATTTGTACATTCCTCTCACATTGCTGTATCTGGCGACTTAAAATGAGCTAAATCCGGTCTTTGTAACTTTTGTCCATGCTCAGTGCCAAAGGGCCGAAAAAACTCACTTACAAATTGAATTTTCAAAAAACCTTTCTTAGTGAGCCCCTTCAACCTAGGATCAACCAACATGCACAAATTCAGCATTCTAGGTCTAGTGGTTTGAGCACTATAGACTAACATCGCTCGTCGTTGGCCGTGTTTTATAGCACAAATTTAGGTTTTACTCGCTAACCGTTGGTGATACACGAAAAAAGATCAGGGCATTTCGGATAGTAAATTAAATTTTAATCCTCGTATATGCCATCAAAAATTGGTATTTCTTAGCGTTCTCTTTTATTTGAAATGGAAATATGACATTTTGAAACCAAAGGGTGTTGTGACGTCACTGAAAGGGTCGCCATCTTTAAATTGTGCAAAATACCGAAATCAATAGTAGCCTGTATGTTAACCAGGTATGTCACCTACATCCATGCAAAATTTCATTTAAATCGGACCAGTGGTTCTCATTTTTAGCCTACTTTTCTCATTTTGCAAAAATGAGGAAAAAGTAGACATGAGATCATTTCGGGAAAATGTGTGTGCGTGTCTCTGTCTGTCTGTCCTTCTGTCTTCTGTCTGTCCTTCTGTCTGTCTGGTTGTGTGTGTTCCCCCCCCCCCCTATCAACTCCTAAACGGCTGCAGATATCGAAACAAAATTTGGTAAGAGAAAAGATCTATACCTGAATATCTCACGGCCATATTTGAAATTGACGTCAGCAGCTGCTGAAAAATCACAATTGAAATTTGAGCTCTATGTTGGATATCTCAGAAGTTATAGATGCGAACTCTTCCAAAATTAGCACACAAATAGACGATAACATTCCAGATTAATTTTCAGAAGTTCATACATACCAGTGTTGCCAACATGATTCTAAGTCTGCCGATAGGTCCATAATATAAATGCATGTAACATATATACTATCATTTGGATTTCAACCAACCTTCGTATGTACTATGTGTACTACAACAGATATGACTGTACGTATTCTAAGGAGCCACCAGGACTGCCAACTGTTGATAAATTTTCTCTCTAAGTTTTAACATTAATATCAATATATCAGAAATTAGGCAAGACAACGTCTCTAAACTTTGCACACGTATAGTACCTGACATTTTACCTTAGTTTGGCTTAACGTATATACATCAATGCTGCCAACAAGATTCTATGCCTGTTGATATGTCCAGTCTTTAAACGCATATAACTTCTAATGTAACAAATGGATTTCAAGCAAATTTCGTATGTGCCTTGTTTACCATAACAGTTATGACTGTACGTATTCTTAAGAACCAGCAGGGCTGCCAACTGTTAATAAATGCTCTCTCTAATTGTTCAATCCTAATATCAATATATCAGAAAGTATGCAAGCCATCAACTCGAAAGTTTGCACACGTATAATACCTGACATTCTAGATTAATTTGGAGTCACTAATATACCTCAGTCAGCCAACATGATTCTAAGCTTTCTGATAATTTCAAATTTTAATTTCAAGTAACTTCTATACTAACAATTGGATTTTATCCAAAATTGACACTATATTAGATCGTAATATTTCAGTTTAATTCTGAGCATCACATACATGACATTGTTCCCAACATGATTTTACGCGCACTGATAAATCCAATTTCAAACAGCATGTAACGTCCACACTATCCATTGGACTTCAACTAAATGTTGTATGTGCATTCTATACCTTAAGAGATGGAAGTAAGAATGTATTCAGAGTCCCCAGGGCTGCCAACTGTAGTAAGTTACTCTATTAGGCTTCACTATTTCAGGTGTATTTCAAACTGTAGTATTTATAAATGTTAGTATTACCAACTTGATTTCGTCATTATTCTAGATAGGTCTATATAGATTGGCATGAATCTTAAATTTTAAGAAAATTAGGCTCTTTAGTTCGTCACGGAACTACTTGTTATATATTAGTATGGATTGTAAAAACTTGTGTAACGTGTCAATCTTATTTGCAGCTAGTATTGCTCATTTTTATAGTTATTGCGTGATTATAATATGTTAACCGGTGATCTATTGAATTATTATTCTGACTAACTTCAGTAATTATCGCCTATTCTATTTTGTTATTAATTTTCTAAATCTAAATCAACCGTTCCTATTTAAACTGGTGACCTATTGTAATGTGGTTATAATCTCAATATGGCATTGTGTATGTTTTTTCTCAATCTCTTTTTGTGATAAATATGAGTAAAATAAAGTTCTGTTAAACGATACAACATCAGTACTAGCCACATATTATTAAGATTTTGAAGATTTTTGCGGATTAGTGTTGGAGGTTTCGGGATTATTTGTGATTAGCATTGTGGCTTATAATACAGTATTATGGAGCATATTTTTGTTGTCTGGTACATATCTTTGAAATTGATCTGATGACGTTCTCATAACGTACGAAACATCTTATTCTTGTAACCTCCCCTTGTAATCTGTGCCATGTAGTATTTTCAGGTAGAATCTCATTTCTCCAGCCAAATCATTGGGAAATAATTCGTGTTGACAGACTGAAAATTATCAATAATTTGTTTCATCAATCACTAAATTTGAGCGAGTCATTGTTACGTTTAAATTAAGAAAAAAAAAGACACACGTCCACTTGAATTGGCTATAGTAAAGCCATCATTACTTTCGACTTGACGTTTCAGTGTTACCCTCGAGTTATCTGGCGGTCAGAAGGAAAATCACTTGAACTAGACAATCATAGGCAGCCATTCAAATCGATATATCACGATAAATTGAGTTTCGTTCGCGATATCGCGATTTAGCGAACGAAACACTAGCCTAGCACTGAAACGTCAAGTCGGAAGTAATGATGGCTTTACTATAACTCATTGAATGCTGTTCTCATAAATTATAACGCTTGCTAGACTAATTGTTCTGTCAATTGAACCATGGAAACGAACATAATAACGAGCGTAGTTAATATAGTTTAAACTTGGAATTCATCATTGCAACAGGCGATTGGCAGAAAGCATGTGAGAAGGGCATCGGTAGTCATGGCAACCTCGTCAATGCTCCCATAGCAACAGATCACTCTCAAATAGCAAAGATAATAGACAGTATAGTCATTTGAGAAAACACAATACATTACGAACATCAGTGAATCACTTCTTGAACTACTTCTAGAACAGGGAAGGACCAAGAAAACCAACAAATTCAAGTACTTGGGTGAATGGTTGGAACCCAATCTCTCCGAAGGAACAGCATTATCAACTCGAGTAAATAAGCTAGAACTGTCATACCGACTGACTAAGAACATCTACAATAAGACGTGTCTCTCCCGCAACACCAAAATGAAACACTATCCAACGGCCATCCACCCTGGAGCTTTATATGCCTCTGAATACCTCATATTAAACAGGAAAGGACCCACGGACAAACTATAAATCCAAGGGAGGAAGATAATGACGATGATATTGGAACCAATCAAGGAAGGGAGTAAATATACACATGAGACAGCCCTACCAGGAGCTCTATAGTTACTCTGAAAGAATTACAGACATGGCCAGGAAGAGACGTCTAACATTTTATGGACACGTCTCCAGGATGAATCCAACCAGGCTGACCAACCACCTACTCACATACTGGCAAAGAAGGAAGACCAAGTCATCATGGCTGATAGAAGTGCAAAAAGATCTGCTGGAACTGGGAGTTACGGAAAAGGACATAAAAGATCGAACATCTCACAGGAGTAAATTAAAGCAAATAAAGTTCGAGGAAAAACCCCCAAGGAAGAAGACAGGTGACCTCTGGCCAAAGGAGAGAAAAGAACAACACAGTCAGAGGATGCGTGACTACTGGGCAAACATCAAGAACCACTCCAAGCAAAATAGTTGAATATCGAGGTCCATAGTTGGCCTATACGGAACAAGAAGAAGAAGACAGTACAGTGACTCCGTTACTTTCCTGCATAAGCCTTCTTTTGTTGAAAATACTGAAGCGCTCTCTATGATTATTCTTTTACAAGAAATCACTGACTGATGTATCATGACCCGTGGCTCTTTGACACCGCACTTCAGATTATCTCCGAGATTTACGAGAGCAGCTCCGGGGAATAGCTAACGTTAAAATGAATATTACAGCCTTACTTCCCGTGTCATGTTTTACTACGTGATTACAAATTTTATTGGAACGCGTGAAGACGTGATGCCCCTTTACGACCCACACTAGGGAAGACGACAGATGCTGCCCTCTAGGGACTGATATGGGGAAAGGCGGACAATGAGGTTTAATTTTGAAATCACTATAACTCACATAAAGTGCACAATGGGATACTGCGCACAGTATACAGAGCAGAGGGGTTATAAATACCTTTGCGTAGTATAAAGCCGGTGTATGTTGTGCTACCGCAGACAGGAATATAATGATAAGCAGACGAGTGAAAATAATGGCATGTGGCCTCCGAGGAGGCCTTGTGCAGTTCTTTCGAATTGACACTCGGGGGGTGACTAGCACTTCGTAATGAAGTCGAAATGAATAATGAGGACTTCATAAACCTCCACCTCAAACCAGGCAAATTAACCTTAGGAAATTAAATTCACCACAGCCCAGTGGGAAACAATCTCGGAACCCTTGATTCTAATGCTTAGCGTGCTAAACACTTAGTCAGAAGGTCACACAGCTAACTATTGAAATGGAATATAATGCTTAGTTAGTTAGTTGATTAGTTATTGTGTTTTTAGGGGGTGGATTAGCGCAGTCATCTGTCCCTAAAATAATGCTTTAACAGGATATAATTGGACGAAAGCCAAGAAATTTCGTACACAGGGAGTGGCAAGATATGGACCTATTTTGCTAAGAATTCGCAACGTGAATGTACGTTTATGGGGTAGTAGGGAAGAATGTGGGAGAACGAAGTTTTAAATATTGAAGAAAAGTATTTATTGTTGTTAAACGGCATACGTACATGAGAAGAACACAAAGAATTATGTCCAGTAGAACAGTGCTTTGTACTTGTCACAGCACCTCTTTTTAGACAATATTCGATGTTACAACGGATTCATCGGTTATTGTTGGCTCGGGAGTTTCTTCTACAGCAATTTTTACATTTGCAAATGATTGAACCCTAGAGAAAGTCTTGGCGAGACCACACCGGAGCCATCTGCTGAGAGACTTCTCAGCTAGCAGTACGCCACGCTCCCGCCGAATGGCTGCCGCCGCCGCGCTGCCCTGCGGTCTAGTGGCAGGCTTGCCAGGTTACGGTGCTCCCATTGTAAATGTACATTTTTTGAAGGTATTTATTTAATTGTGAGCCATTTAAAGAGGAAGTGAGTGCGTTTCGGGCACACATGGGGTTATGCGGAACCTGTAGGTACCCCATATAGGTTGGTGTTAACAGGACATTATTTTCGGTACAAAACCTGTATGGGACCTTAGCAGAACAATATAGGGAGGATCACGTGCAGCCGCCATCGTGAATATATAAAGTGAATGCATTTTCTCATTCAATATTGAAACAGACAAAACCTTTTGCTCCCAGATCAACTCCTTGAGACAATTATTCGTATTTTGAAAAAAATAAACCTATAATTCCGCAAATTGGAGCATAATTCACTAATGCCTTCAATGCAAATGATAAAAGTTAAGAGATGGCATTGTGAAATTCTTTCGGTTGAGCCATTTGCAAGTTAATATTGAGGAATAGACATACAGGCAGATATACTTATCTACAAACACTCTACTCACATTGATCTCATTAATCTACTTATCAAAAGGCTAACAAGTAGTTCCGTGAAGAACTATAAAGCCTATGTTCATATATCCTACTTATGTCAACATACAACATTTCATTTTGATTGCTGTAATAGATTCGTAGATATTGAGAAGCGTCTAAATATATCAGAGTGTCACCATGTTGGATGGTGGCGTAGTCGGTAGCATGCTGAACTGCTGTGCCCAAGATAGTGGGTTCAAACCCGGCCGAAGTCGTCGGATTTTTTAAGAGCGTTAAAATCCATCAGTATGCCTTCCTTCGTAGGGGAAGTAAAGCCGGCGGTCCCATGTCATAGATTTATGGCATGTAAAAGATCCTTTCACAGACTAAACTTCTGTAAAGCAAAATTGTTAGGTTAGATTTCGTCAGAACGCTCTATCAAAGTTCCAACGTTCACCACTAGGTATCATTGATATCTGGTGGCGAAAGTTGGAACTGCTTGAAATTGAACGTAACTTGTAGCTCACCCTTTAGGGTATCCGCTGGAAGCAGCTACAGACTCAGGCGAGCCGAACATGTCCTCGGACACTCCCGGCACTAAAATCCATACGATAAATACATAAATAACCATGTTGGATAGTTATATGTATAGGCCATAGAGTCATGTACCATTAAATGAAAATTATTGCGTGGGTTCATTATTCAAACTTTCACTTCGATCGCATGATTACGACACTAGAATTAATAACTTAATTTCAACATTTTGTACAGCCACCATCCCGAGGGTATGTAAACAATTGAACTAAATTAGATGCCCGTTCATTACAATGTGTATAAACATTTGCTGTACCAAGTTTCGTTGCGATTGGATGGTTAAACAGCGAGAAAAGTCTATTTAAAAGTATGAAAATCGCTTAACCGCCATGTTCATTTTGTTGTTAACAGGGTTTTAGAAAAGTCTCATAGAGGAACTTCTAGAAGTGCTCTTTACCACCGTACAAAATTTCAGGGTGACATCGGTAATAGTTTCGGAGATATAGTATGCAGGTGAAATATTTCGCACAGCTGCCATGTTGGATTGGTAAGACGTAAGATAATTTGAAGGATACGGTCGGTGTCGGCCAATTTGGTGCTATGACCTTACCGAGTTTCATTGAAATCGCTCCAGCCGTTTAGAAGTTATTAGGGGGAAACCCACACATACGCGCACATAAACACACAAAGATGATCTCATAAGCCTCTTTTTTCAATTTTCATCATTTTTTTAAATAAATTTCATAAATTTCCTAATTTATTTCATAATTGAATATAGGCTAAAAATACACACTGCCACAAACATACAATAACACAGATTTATCACACAAATTATACACACACTCAAGTTCACGGATTTGATGACCACGATTTCTAAGCTGCTAACTGAAACAACAAAAAAAGTCAAACTAGATAAATCGTATCCTTCTGGCATAGAAAGAACTACTTGTATAGATCCAGTAATGTATCTACCTAAAGGGAATGCTAACGAAATAATTTAGCAGGAAT
The DNA here is from genome assembly GCA_946902985.2 of Meconema thalassinum. Taxonomy (NCBI): domain Eukaryota; kingdom Metazoa; phylum Arthropoda; class Insecta; order Orthoptera; family Tettigoniidae; genus Meconema; species Meconema thalassinum. Next base: position 834,568,798 of record OX336390.1, read on the forward strand.
TCAAACATGAACGTTACTGATCGTAATATTTTAAGGAATTTTTCTGAATTAACCTACTTCTATGACACCCTGTATGAGAGATATTGCTCTATTTTGTCCTCAGTTTGTTGTTTGATTCCCACGCTCACTTTATTGACCGTTCTCTTTCCTGCCATACCTTCATAGAGAGTCTAGACATCAAAATTAGATTCCTTTGTAAATAATGTAAGCTGTCGAAAGTCAAGAAGAATTAAATGACAAAGGAGGGTGTAATATATTTGATTTAACTACATTACCAATTATTTGTGCCACTTAACGGCAAAGGCGGAGAAGTGTTGAATTAAATACAAGTGCTTCAAATTCTGCAAGGTAAGTGCCACATAATTTTAATCTGATATGAAAATCACATTGTTTGCCTTTAAACGTCTGAGACGGAAGAGACTATACTGAATCGAAAGGCTAAAATATGATTTAACCATCAATTGTAGCAGCTTCAATGAAATATAGAATCAAAGTAAAACATAGCATCTTGTCTGTTTCAACATTTGGATTTCATTCTCGTCTGCCTTTAGAACGAGAGAATCGTACGGCAATTATCCCGATGTGGTCTAAGCAAACACTTTTTCAGATTCTCTGTAATCCCTTTCAATCCATTTGTTTGATTCTGATTTGAGCGGGATTACCAACACAAAATGAATATTATTAGTTGAAGAGAAGGAAGGAGCTATTCCCGGAGGAGTGTTATTCATTCTAATTATAGTGAAGAGTACACCTGCATATGTTACAGAAGCACCTTTATTCCTTCAGGTTGACCTCTTCACGCCGTAGTGGCTAGCTTTCATGGCTGTCGCTCCATAGTTCTGTGTTCAATTCTGGGCTTTCCAAAGAAATTTAAATGCGATCTGAGAGCTGAAGTAAACCCTTTGAGGGTGAACTGACAAGAGATGTATTCGATTACTAACTCGGGCATCCAAGTAGTGGATTTCCTTGGTTTACCGCTTCTACCCCGAGCAAATGCCAGAATAATACCTAACATATACCACAGCTGCCTCTGGGCAATCCTAACTCTGATTACTAATACACGCACTAGTATAACCATCACAATGGCACAGGTTATCAGACAGATTACACACACACAAGTGTCTGGGGCCAAATGACCACGATGTCACATATTTCTAAACAAATCAAAACCGACGACAAATTCCTTCTGGTTAATATAATAGAGTATCATAATGTATTTTATGTTCGACGACGTCGAAATGTAAACATTATGTGCCGGAAAACTGTATCATAATGAGGCTCATTATAACACTATTTTTCATTATGAAACAGTTTCTTCCACCAATCAGAGCTCAAGAAACAGTTGTGTGGCCAATTATGTAAGGATATCTTCGCGCATGCGCTCAAAATCCCACATATTTCTGTGTTGGCAAGCAAAGTGAATGGTCTCTGCTTTCGGAGTGCCTTGACCCACGCATGCGCTCTGTTCAGTCAACAAAGCCAGCGCGCCCTGTTCACTAACTGAATTAACTGAATCCCACAGATATTTATGAATATTTATGTTAAAACATATAATAAAGTTATAATTATCGTCGAACATAAACAGTCGTATGCAACTCGCCTATAATGGCAATTAAGACACTCGTGTCTTAATTATTGCCATTATAGGCTCGTTGCATAATGTACTATTTGGACAAGTCAAGTACCCTCCCTGGGCGTGCAAGACGTAGAGTTTCTGTATTATCCATGTTATATGCATATTAATTATCATTCAATTTAAAATAGCCTATATATATTTTATTTCCACCTAGTCAATACTTCTAATACAAGTTATAAAACTTCGTACTGGATTATAAATTATTTTATGTTCGACGATGTCGAAATGTAAATATTATATGTCAGAAAACTGTATCATAATGAGGGTCATTATAACACTACGTAACATTATGAAACAGTTTCTCCCACCAATCCGAGCTCAAGAAACAGTTGTGTGATCAATTAGGTACGGATAGCATCCCATCTGCGCTGACTTCCACGGCCTCCAATTTTAAATTTCACTGCGTGGCTAGTGTCATAGTGGGGGTATTTGAGGAGGCCATGGTCAAATATAAGGTATTCTCTGCAACCCATGCGCTCTGTTCAGTACATATAACTGGCGAAATCTCGACAGATATTTATGAATATTTATGTTCGAACATAAAATAGTTATAATTATCGTCGAACATAAACAGTCGTTTGCAACTCGCCTTTAATTGTAATTAAGAAATTATAAATTATAATACTCGCTTAGCTCGTTTTATAAACATACTCGTGTCTTAATTATTGCCATTATAGGCTAGTTACATAATGTACTAGTCTGTTGCTATTATGGGTGTGACTTGTGCAGTTTCATAAGGGAGAAATTTAAATTTTCCAATATCATTGTTTTTTACAATTCGCCAGAATTGCAACTGGATTGTATTAATACTTAATGTGAAAATGTTTCATTTTAATTTAATTCAAATTTGTAAGGATATCCATTTTATTTTATATTTTTAATGTTATAAAGTAATAACACTGAAGAAGATACCATTGATATATTGAAATATGTTCGTTTAGAGTGTTAATAAACATTATTTAATAAACATTATTTCACATTATTGACAGGGTGGGTTACAAAACACAAATATTTTAAAACCAGAGTCAAAGAGCTCAATTTCGTTAGAATGGACCATAATTACAACTGATTCGAAAATGTTTAATCCTTGAAGTGTCTTTCTTCAAAAGACACACACACAATCATACTAATATCTGAACCATTAACTTTCGTCATTAATCAGTGTTTAAATGTAAGCTAGTAGGATAATAACCTAAACTCCGCTTGACTTACATTTATAACAGTGTACTGCAATCTGCATCCTCGATAAGAGTCGACCGCGGATCTACACAAAAACTCGTTAAAGAAACAGACAAACCAAATGTATGAACTTGATGATGATGATGATGATGATAATGATAATAATATTTTTTTGTTTTAAGGGGCCTAACATCTTGGTTATGAGCCCCTAAAACCAAACGGATGAGAAAACAAGTAGTTCCGTGAAGAACTAAATAGCCTATTTTCTTAATTATGTTAATTGCCCCTATCAACATACAAAATTTCAGTTTGATGCTGTAATAGATTCGTAGATATTGAGAACCGTCTAAATATTTCAGATGGTCGCCATGTTGGATATTTATATATCAAGGCCATAGAGTTATGTACTATTACAAAAATATTATTGTGTAAATGTATTATTGAAACTTCTATCGCATGATTAGGACACACGATTTAAAAACTTAATTTCAAAATTTCGCACAGCCGCCATCTAGTGGTTATGAAAACAATTGAAATAAATTAGATGTCAGTGGATTATAATTTGTATAAGCATTTACCGTACCACGGTTCACTGCGTTTGGGTGGTTAAATCGAGAGAAACGTCCATTCAAATAAATAAATTTGGCGTCGCCGCCATGTTAGTTTTGTGCTCACCAGGTTATTGAAAGTCCCATAGGTGAACTTATGATTCTAGCGACGATCAACATACACAATTTCAGTTTGATTGCTGTCATATATTAGTAGATAATGAGAAGCTTTGAAAGATTTAGGATGGTCGGCATGTTGGAGTTTTACTGTATATATGTAGGCCATTGAGTTATGTACTATTAGTTGTGGACTATTGCGTAGGTTCATTATTTAAACGTTGACTTTGATCGCATGATTAGGACACACGAAAAAAAAATTAACATTTCCCACAGCCGCCATCTTGAGGTTATCTAAACAATTGAACTAAATTTGATGTCAGTGCATTACAATCTGTATATGCATTTTCTGCACCAAGTTTCACTGAGCTCGGATGATTAAATCGCGAGAAACTTCTATTAAAATGTTTAAACTTCGCTTGGCCGCCATGTTCGTTTTGTACATTACAGGTTTTCATGGGTCACATGGACGAGCTTCTAGCAATGCCGTTTATCGCCGTACAAAATTTCAGGGTGATATCAGTAATTGTTTCGGAGATATAGAATCCCGGTGAAATATTTCGCACAGGCGCTATGTTGGATTGGTGAGCCGTTATAAGATTTGAAGTACACGGTCGGGGCTAAAGCAAACAGTACTATGGCCTTACTGAGTTTCATTGAAATCTCCAGCCGTTTAGATGTTATTAGGAGTGGTACACACACACAGACACACTCACACACACGGACAAAAGGTGGTCTCATAATCCTATTTTATTCATAAATGAAAATAGGCTAAAAAAATACAACGTTGTGGAAGAATGTCAAAGAGATGCAGATAGAGTCTGGAAGGTATACAGTGAGGCTTCAAGGTCAAGCTGACCAATCTGGGCAGATATATTTCTAGCCCCATTTCAGTGGTGGGGGAACAGCGACAGCAGTCACTCGTCGTCCGCTGCGCTGTCGACATCAAGTGTTAATGCTTGAGAAATGGGCAGGCAATCGTTTTGAGCTCGGCGCAGTTAAGGGAGGGTTTCTTCCTCCAGTGCTCCGGCTCCCCACCACACATACTGTACCGCGACCTAGCCTCACCACATACCATCCGTACTCTACGAGTATATTAATTATTCGATTATTTAAATAGGTACCGGTAATTAAAAGAACGCCAGCCCAGTGCTCTTGGGGTAGCGCGCTGCCTCTCACTTGGAGGCCCCGGGTTTGATTCCCGTCTCCGGCTCCGTGAGTACTGGAACGGGGTGCACTCAGCCTCGTGATCACAATTGAGTAGCTGTCTTACACTGAGGCAGCGCCCCAGTCACGAAACCAATATTTACGGCCGAGGGGTCCCGATGCGCTGACCATGTGTCACCCCAATATCTGTCGGCCTAATGGCTGGGCAGCTTGGTAGCCATAGGCCCTTCATGGGCTGTAGTGCCTTAGGGGGGAACAAATCACAGTTTCTTTAAATATCTCCTATTATTAAAATATTGGTGTGGCACCTGACAATCTTTGTCATCCCCGATTTTTGCAAATGAATGATGCCCAAATTAAGACCACGGCTGCCTCCCATTAAATCCTTGCCCCATTTAGAAATACAACACTAATACATTCACCACAATAACATAGGTTATCAGACATATTTCACACTCACAAACGTACACAAGACAAGGATATCGCAAAGCCTCTAAATGAATCAACAACCACGCAAAAGAAATAACAACAACACCAACGCATTGTTGTGTGGTTTCACACTCTGTCCAGCTGACTTCACTCCAAACTCATCGCTGAATGACAGAGCTTGACCGATTGATTCCAGCTCAATCATTCTGCACCATATGTTCAGATCCATTGAAATGTTCAGTGAGCGACATTTCCATATCCACACGCCTTCCAATTTCTATGAAGCAAAGTTTTTGTCTGAATGTTATTCTCAACTGCCAACAAAATACTTTCATATCGACATGTCATCATATAGACAGTGTGTGTGTGTGTGTCGAAGTTATTAAACCTGTGACATATCAAAGGAAACGTGCCTCATACTTGAACATACACATATCAGACAGAAGCTCAACGATGCTTTGTGTAGAATGATCTAAGCTACCTTTGACACTTAAAGCACCTGGGTGCATCTCATATGTTTTACTTCGTATATTTCAAGAGGTCGTCAATGAAGTCAAGTGCATAGGACAGTTCAACAAACAGTACATAGGGTGCCCAAAATTTCTTGTGTTTGCTGAATGAAACTGTCAGAGATCAGTATTAAGGGCCACAAATATTGAGTAAAGAATTCATGATGAAAATCAATAAATGTAAAACAAAAATATTGTTATGCAGCCGAAAGATATCAGAAACCCCCATGAACGTTGAATTGGCAGGCGAAAAGCTAAAGGAAGTAGGAGAATTCGGTTGCTTTTGATTTTGTCGGTATTGGCTCTGGAGTTACGACTGAACCGTTTTTATCAGGTTCATTATTTTTTGTCATATTATTATTATTATTATTATTATTATTATTATTATTATTATTATTATTATTATTATCATCATTTCCTTCATGTCGCATTATTGTGACATACGTTTCTCTGTCTCACCTACTGCGTTCAAACTTTGTAATTCTGCGTAAATGTTTCGCCAGATGGTGAAACCTTTCACCCCTACTGACACAGTTTTACCATTGGTTGAAGCATAACTTGTTGCTAAGCTTTGCTTCTCCCATTGGCCCCCTTTATGTTCTGGAGAGGGGGTGTTCTACGACTTATTTTTCTCGAGCGCGTTACTGCGTTCCCTTAGAGAAGGTGGCTTCTCTTCCATTTTTCTGACCGTCATGTGAAACGGTCACAGCCGTGTGTGTCGGGCTTTCGCCCGTGCCCAACGCAACTAAGCGTGAGTACGATTCGATCACTTGATTTATGTGGCATGCTATCATTTTTGAATTTCAGTTTATCCATTTTTTATTTTATTTCTGTGTCTCCTTTGATTCACTTACAATTTCCCTTTCTTATGATGATGTGAATTCGATCCATGAACCCAAGTCCCTTCGCCTTTGTTTACGTTAGTTTAGCGAAGCCTCTGTGTTTATTTGTCATCCCTACCTTTCATGTAATCGGTTTTATTTTTACTCAAATCTCTCAGGTCTGAAATATATGCTATTTTTCTACGAGGCTTAATTATGCTCTGTATTGCGTCACCACCTGGTTCGGCGTTCTTTTATGACGACCTCCGGTGGATTGTCGCATCAGAGCCTTGTTTTTATGGATGGAATCGGCGAAGTTACGGAGCTGAGTCTCACGTCTTCAGTCAGATCCTCCCTCTGTTTTATTGAAATGTATGTGAGCGATGGTCATCGTGCTAATCACTGTCCATGCGCCGCATTACTTTCTTTGTTTCATCGTATGTCGTTGTGATTCGGCATTTCTACCTCTGTGTAAGCCTACATCTTCCTACGAAGCATATTTCTTAGCTGATTGATTTTTTTTCTTTTATTTCCTGTCCCGGTAATGTCACGTAATTTAATGTAATTTTCATTTCCTTTATTTTTTGTGTTAATTTTGTGTTGCTTCCTCTGGCTTCGTTATATTACGTAACTCCGTGTCATCCCCCACCCCCGTTTCCTACATACGCACTCCTCCCATCCCCACCACTTTCACCCCCTACCCCATGATTTCACAACATCATGAGCGTTTTTAGTTCTGTTCTTGGCGCGGGGCATTCTAGTTCAGGTCATCCTCGTGAGTAGAGGTGTTCTCTTATTCGACCCGTTCATACTCTCTATCTTTTTTTTTTGTATTTTAAATTTTGGTTATCGAGTCGCGCTTACGGTTTAGTTGCACATTGATTGTAAGTACATTTTAATTAATCTTGTTTCATCTTTGTTTGTGCTTAAGTTCATTTATACACTTTTCTCTTGATATTATTTTTGTGTACCCCTTTCTTGGGTACCATCTTTAGTCATTAATTTTATTTGTTATTAAGTGATTTTAATACCTCTTCAAGTTTACCTTTCATTTTGTGTTTAGATTAATCCTTACTCTTATGCGCACCTGTTTTAGTTTGCTTTAAATACATTAGTAAGTAGTTCACTTTGGTTTCGTCCTCTTTCATTTGTAATTTTAAGTTCCCTCATCTCTCGTTCGATTTCGTCGGTCTTGGCTTCGTACTGTAACGCAGTCACGACCTACACGCTTCTGGGTTCTTCGATCAATTAGATAAATTTAATTCCGCTTTTGATTTGTTTTAAAGAATTCATTCGTTTCCTTTTTTGGAAAGTATCTTTCTTTCGATCCGGAATCTTGGGCCCAGCACGCATCGAAAGAGACATCCTTTCCCCGCTCCTTAGCGATCCTGTTTACGTTGTTGTTTTCGCTTCCTGTGTATTCCTCATGTCTCTGCTATTTTGTTTAACGTAAAAGCACAAAGCGGTGCACGACTAACGTGCCTCTGGGACCGTTTAAATTATTTCTTAGGATTTTTCTCTTCGGCTTTCGATTTTTTTTAAAGAGAACCTTCTTCTAGTTTGATTTACAAACCCAGGCCTTTCTATAAAAACATTTCCTTCCAGTGGTACTTCCGCTGCGACTGCGCTGTACTTACGCGAGTTCAATACATTTTGAGCGACACACTACTGACACGGCTCCCTCGCAATTTCTCACTTTCAATGCCAACTGACCGCACCAGGGTTCGATCCTGCAACACCTTGGGAACTGCAGGCAAGAATGTTACCGCTAGGCCACGCAGCCAGCCTTCCAGTAATGGAGAATCACACATCTAGTTTGAGAAGCTTTATGCAGGCTACTATTTCCTGACTGAATGATGCCCTTGCACTTCGTCTGACAAGTCTCCATATCACTCCTCGAAGGTACAATAACTACTGTTACAACGTAGATTAATAAAATGCATAGTTCGGAATGCGCGCGAAATCTTGTCTTCTTAGGTTACGCTTTCAAATAGAAGGAATGCTCACATGGCATTGCAAATTAATGTCTTCAGTATGGTGGTGAAGATATAAAAAAAGGGAATATTTCTAGTTTTTAGAGCAGCTTTGAACAAGTCACTGAGGTGTGATGTTTGTGGAGGAAAAACAAACACTGTACTGCAGTGTATTTTAAAAATCACTCTAGAATCCACCACATATATAATGTTTCTTAGTTTAATAGTACGTTCTGCAACGAGCCTATAATGGCAATAATTATCACACGAGTATGCTTATAACACGAGCGAAGCGAGTTTTATGATTTCCATACGAGTGTCTTAATTGCTATTATAGGCGAGTTACATCCAATTGATTATGTTCGACGATAATCATAACTTTATTATATGTTCTAACATAAATATTCATAAATATCTATCGAGATTCTGTCGGTTGATTTCTTCCTCTTAGGAATTGTGTGGGCTCAGCATTTTCTCTCTACCCAATAATAAATACCAAAGCTTTGAAACATTGTTTTTCCTGAAGTAGCACCAGCAGTATCAGATACCGCACAGGTACCAACCATGTGGGATCATTTTGTTATTTTGGTTAAATAACACAAAATAGGCTTTAAAATTAAAATTTAAATAATTATGTATCGTATTATCAACTAGTGATTCTTCAAATTCGATGCGTTTAGAATGACAACGGAAGGCAAATCAATGGAGTCCCTAATGGAACAGTCATGACATATGACGGAAAAGTTTCGCATAAGAAATCCCTTTATTGAAGAGAGAACTGGGCTATAATTTCCGTTGATCAAATGTCATATGCTTGCTGCGTCCATGACGTTCTAGTGTGTTTATATTAACAGCAGCATCCACTAAAATTGTCAGCGAATTAGTACGAATACAATGCCCTGTGTAGAAATTGGAGTTGCGGATATTAAGGTAGAGTGCTATTTATTTTTCAATATTCCGCAGATTGTTCATGCAAACATTACGGATGGTGCCCACTTGCCATGTCGGTAATTAATATAGGCTAGGGTAGAAGGATGGTGTGTTGCAAACTCCTGGACGTAGATTCCTAAATTTGTTGCACATTTCTTAGTATTTTCTAGTCACTGTAAAGGTTCGTGCTGATTTTGTCTTTGTGTTTGGGATTGTAACTATTAATCCGATATCTCTTACCTTGTCAACCTTCAAATCATATAATTCATGTCGGATGCTTGGATTATGAACACATTGGCTTCCTTAGTCCCTAAAGTATTTCGTAAATTAAGAAACGAATTCTCTAAACTCAACCCTTAATGGTCTCCAAAATGCTATAGCAGAATCCAGAGTGTTATGTAAACGTATCATTACTGACTGTTTGGTCCTTAGAAGCCGAAAATGATCACATAATAATATATTATATATTCGTAATTTAACTAAGTTATTAATATGCTATCATCTGGGGAGCGTGATGGTTCAGTGGCTTAGCTGCTCGTCTTTCACCCGGACGGCCGGGGTTCGAATCCCGGTACAGCGGGGTGGAATTTTCACCTGAAAAATCACGTGGCGTCAGGAAGGGCATCCGGCCTTAAATCCCCGGCCAAAACCAAAATGAGCCTGGTTGGCTCCGGCGACCCCAATTAATTGGGAAAAGCCGAAGGAAGGAAAGGAGGAATATGCTATCATCTACATTCAAAATTTAACATCCGGTTCCATTACTAATTAGCATAGTCATAGAGCAGGATAGTTACCAATCTCTACACAGTATAAAACTAAGTCCCCGATTCTTGGATGTACGGGTAATCTCGAGAACCACTGGATGGATTTTGATGCGGTTTTCACCATTCTGTAAAGGATATCTCGAGGATGATTTATGTAGAAAATAATTTATTTATGATCAAAGGCAGGCGAGCAGTGACGATTTCAGTAGAAAAGTCGAAAAAAATACTGGCGTCCGAGCGCTTTGTAAGCTTACGCTGGGCAAACCGTTAAACATATCTAAATACTGTGAGTGTAAGAATTGTTCAGCATGAAAAGTTCTACAAAAAAGTCCGCGAGAGCATATGACTATCTTCAATACATCGCCCGCTATAAGTGTTTTCACGTTTTAATTTCTTCCAACCATGTCCATTCAACTACTGAGGCGACAGTTTACGAGCTAGCTAAGGGCGAGTCTATCATCCCTGTTACAGCCTAGCTAGCGGGCGAACCTATTGCCCCAGATACAACCAGCAGCAAACCGTCGAGTCGTGTTGTGTTAAGACTTCTGAGAAGGGTGGTTGTGTTTGAAGTTTCCCTGGAAGTGCAACTCGGGGTTTCTTCATTTTGCCTGTGAAACACACACAAATTAAGATTGGACGGAAGGGGGATTTGAATTTCATTCACCTCGCCTTTCCCTGGAAGTGCAACATTCATTTCGCCTGTGAACGTTTCGTTCTGCAAAATTCACAGTCAATATAAGACTGGATGGAAGGAGGATTATAGTATATTAAATTATACTGATTGGCGTATAATCTCTACTTAGTATAAAACAAAGTCCCCGATTCTTGGATGTCACGGGTAATCTCGAGAACCACTGCATGGATTTTGATGTGGTTTTCACCATTCTGTAAAGGATACCTCGAGGAAGGTTTCTGTAGAAAATAATTTATTTACGATCAAAGGAAGCCAGGCAGTAACGATTTCAGAGAAAACGTTGAAAAAAATCCTGGCGTCCGTGCGCTTTTTAAGCTTACGCTGGGCAAACTGTTGAAAATATCAATATACAATGAGTGTAAGAATTGTTCAGCATGGAAAGTTCTACAAAAACGTACGCGAGAGCACATATCTATATTCAATATATCGTTCCCTATAGGTGTTTTTTAGATTGGACGGAAGGGGAATTTTGTTTCATGCACCTCGCCATTCTTAAATTATGTCTGACAAGAATGTGTTGCACATGCATCTCCATGATAATATAGTTAATAGTCCAGTCAGTGATTTTAACCCATCATGCCGAGACTTAAAACGGAGATAGATCGTAGTTCATTGACATAGTAAAGAAGCGCTTATCACGTAATGCATTCACCACTGTTCCCGGGCGAAGCCGGGGCGGGTTGCTAATTTACAATATAATCCAAATTACAAAGACAAATACTATTCATAGAACAATCTGCAATATCACGCAAAAGTTACTGTATTTCTGGTAAGTAATATAAAAGACGGCCGGTAGAGGATAACACTATCAACAATAAATAAATTCTGCATAAGGATATTAGGATTAATAAAACATAAACATTAACATATCATTAGTAGAACACATCTTAATGGAGAGTAAAACACTACAATTCTAGTATATATTACATAGCCTACAATATATTGCGCGTGATACCTTCCGTCATAAGGTATGGATTCAAATTCTACAGTAATAGCAGCGGCTTTAAGAGTACAAAATTATAGCCAAAATGTGACATTGGTTTCGGTGCCCTAAAGACAATAAATATTAAATAAACTTATACATAAAATGCAAAATCATTCAATCGACCACGCGGAATAGCAGCTAACATTCTCGGCTGTCGCCTTGGAGTTCCGAGTTTGAATTCCGGCTCTGTAAATAAATTTTTAATTCTGGTCTGAGAACTGGAACAGTGTACACTGTACTTCCCGAGGTAAAACTTCTACTCGAAGAAAATACCGGGATAGTTCCTAACTGAAGGCCACAGCAACCACCTTTCCAATCCTCATCTTAATTACAAATACACACCAAAAAGAACCCATAAAAATAAAAAGAACCATCTCAGTAACACAGGTTATCAGAAAAATGCCATACACACTGACGTTCATGGGGCTAGATGACCATGAAGTCGCAAAGCCTCTAAATCTGTCAACAACAACAGAATCATTTAAGCTCATTTAATCATAAGATACTAAGTTTCGTGATGATATCTCCAGCCGTTGTAACGTTTTTATCGTGGTTTGGATAGAAAATGGAGTTCCATGGCCTCGTACAGAGATAGATGGAAACCTGGTGGTCACGTCTTGAGCTACTGTTGCCGTGGAGAACTTGAAGTGGCATGGCCTCTTACAGAGATAGTTGGAAACATGGTTGTCACGTCTCGAGCTATTGTTGCCGTGGAGAAAATGGAGTGACATTATCTCTTACAGAGATAGCCTAGTTGGAAATTTAGTGGTCACGTCTTGAGCTACTGTTGCCAAGGAGACGACCTGCCTTGCCATTCAATCATCAGTTTATTTTTTGCCTATATTAGCCTTTGCTCAAGTGCCAAAAGGCCAAAATCAAAAGAATGGGAACGGGTATCGAAAATCCATATCGCCAGCGGTTCTTTGTGGGTCCTGAACTATGTGTATGCAAAATTTAGTTGAGATTGCTGCAACGGTGTAGATTTGTATAGATAACAAATATACATACATATAGACTTTCACTTTCATAAATAAGATAGGCAGCAGTTCAAAACGATTCTTTCTACAGAATAACTCTACAAGTTTTTTTGAATTCTAGGTTCATGTCGCATACCGAAAATACAGTCATTACTGCAATTATATTTTGACGGACGTTGTGATTTCAGATTTTCAGTAATATCTTTCTACTGTACACACCACGTTTTTAAAACACACCGAATATGAGTGTGGTCATGTGGTCTCCTGAGACACCGAGTGCAGGTCTTTCTAGTTGACGTCCGTGGATGACCTGCGCACCGGGATGAGAGATAGAATGGTTGAAAATGAATTAAAATGGACAAGGATGTGGAAGTAAGCGACCGTGGCCTGTCAGAAAGTACCGCCCCAGCATTTGTCTGGTGTTGAAAATGGGAAACCACGAAAACCATTTCAAGGACGGCCGACGATGGGGCTCGAACCCACGCGTCTACCGAGCGAGCGTAGCCACCGCTGTCAGTAGGATAATGTTGATGATAATATTCTAATAATTATAGTAAAAGAGACTGTCAGTCTGAAAGACTGGACTGTATATCATTTTAAATGCTTCAAATGCTGAAAAATGCTAGAAAGGCTGGAGGCTTCTCGCTTCGCTCGAAGCCATGGACTCTTGACATGTTAGATGATCAAGAAACAATCAAAACGCTAGAAAGTTACAAGTCATGAGGGAGCTGGAGCGCGCGGTGAAAGGAGGGAGCTGGCTGGATGTCGTCACGCTCGCCGTGTCGTTGCCGACTCGTAACTCCAGATCTCACCACTGAACTCAGTACACATGCACCAAGCGGTACACACCTCAGTGTATTCTCGGTACATTTCGTGACGTCGCCATAACGTAGAGACGAAGTCGACTAGATCATTTAAAATGATAATAACGACATACCACTAATAATAACAATAATAATAATAATAATAATAAAGTAAAGTTACAACAATAATAATATTAGTATTTTACCGTAGAGTTTAACGAGACATTGAGATCTGGAAAAGAGGAAGAACGATTTTTTCTCACAGAGAGCAAAATCTTACTATTATCTATAACGCATACAATCGTAACAGTGTCTCACACTCTTACCACTGCTGCAGTAGTAGTGTTCTACCTTATATAATGGTGATGAGAGCTCTGTAATGAAATAGTAACCCCACAGCTTACTGAGTGCCTCTCAGTTTTCACCCGACTGTGCCGTATATTTTGCGTGTTGTCACCATACTGCGAACGACATCGTTACAACGAGCAAGTCAGTACTTAGGGTTTGCCAACTCTGATACCTGTAATGCCATCATCTGCTTGGCTAATGACGTGCAAGGTTGCTGGTAATGAAGTGATAGCATCAGCTAATGTCCGGTGATACCAACATAACGAGTTCACCTGGGCGTTCATAACGATGTACATTCCAATTCCCCACCCTAAGACTGCATTATGCGTGTTTACGGCCGGAGATGAAAGAGTGCACTGGGGTGCTCGTTATCGGGCAGAGTTTTATATTCGTTATGTGTGTCATATTTAATGCTCCCTCATGTCGTCACATTCTGCTCAATATATGTATACTGTGTGCTGCAAAAGCATTCAAAAGGGGTGTACAACTAATGAACAGGTGCCATCCAAGTATTGTTTTGGTTGTCCCTGGAAAGAGCAGAAGAGAGACGTTGGGGATGATTGATTAATTTGTTCTTCTATCGCCCTTAGAGCTTAGAATTTCTTTGACAGCACAACATGCATATTCATAATTATTTTTTCTGTCAGCTCTGTAGCCATACACGGCTGTAAATTGTGGCTGTGAGTTCAGAAATATAAGGTTCAAATCCCAGCTTTTACTCGGCCATCCTGACTCTTAAATTACACCTTATCCTTCAGGCAACTCCCAGGATGGTATATTTTTTTTCTTCAGTCCAGGCGCAACTACCCCAGGCTTATATTATAAATAAAAGAGAGAAAGAAAAAATGTACACCACCAAAGTCGCCATAGAAACACTCAACCCACACCAAAGTACACGGAATCATGACAAAGGTTTACGAGTCCTTCGAAATGAATTAACAAGAACTTAGTTTTGCACAGAAAATACCATATCTGTATGTCTATCCTATATTACTGTATTACCGTTTTATAACTGGGTCGGGGATGAGAAGCGACGATAGTCTATGTGGCGGATAGTTTTTACGGCCGGATGCTCTTCCTGACGCCAATCTCATAAGAGGAGGTAATGAGAGATGAAATGAATGAATGTGAATGGAACTGGGCAACGATGTGGAAGGAAGCGGCCGTGTCCCACCATTTGCCTGGAGTTGGACATAGGGGAAACCGCGGAAAACCATTTCAAGGATGGTCGACAGTGGGGCTCGAACCCATGTTTAGCGAGTTCGTAGAGAGCTTGGCCCTATGGCCTTGCGCTGCGCGTTAGCCAGCGTAGCGACCGCTGTCGGTAGAAAATACAATATGTAATTTATACTATTTAAATGTAAATAAGATATTTCTTTCATACAGTAAAAATAGCTCTTGGACATACAATAGTTCTCCTTGAGCTGTCATATTTGTTGAGTAAGAGTTAAAATGTGTCTGTAGTTGGATTTCAAACCGGAATCTCCTGCTGTCCTAGCAGTTGCGTTTAGCCTCTTACATCAATAATTCGATTACTCTCCAACCACATCTCATGAATCAAGTCATAGATGGGGAGGCGTTGTTGCGGCGGTTTCAGGAATGACGTGGAGATAGCCTCGATCACGAATAGGTGGATCTGTGATGGAGTCGTCTGGGCGATTTATATACTTCATTTATATTTATATAAATAAAATTTAGACTCTTGACAAGTTTAGTAAGTTTTATTATAGGCTGAATCAATCTAGGTTGTGGATTTGTAGACTACATAAGTTCTACATTAATATTAAATTGTTTCCATAGTCCACATATATCCACTGCTTCGGGATACAATTCCCACACAAATGATCGGTAATTCTGGAATCTTCAGTAGAACCAACTTAAGAACATAATGACCGACAAAGTCAGAAATATTTCAAGTCAAATTCATGGTAAACACCGCCCGCTTTTCATCAACTTCATAAGCAAATACAACCCAGATTGCATACGGTTGACAGCACTCAAACCATATGAAATTCGATAAATCATGAGCTTCTGGGCTACATTTTGTGCCAAGTTTGGTTCAAATATAATTAATTCTTTAAGATTTCTTCAAGAGAAAATATTAAGTTGCTACCCAATGACGTACAGTTACCAGCACTGAAATTGTCTAAAACATCATAAATCGAGTTTTGGTATATTGCTTTTGTTTGTGCAAGGTTTCGCGAAAATACGTTCTGCCTTATACGAGATAATCAACGGGTTATGTTACGTTAGTACTATTTAACACTTATGGTAGACTAGAATAGTTTCAATGAGAACAACAAAAGTCGGATGTCTGGTTTGAATAACTTTATCACACCAAGTCCCATAAAAATACAAGTAGCCATTCAGAAGTTAATTACGAGACACACAGTCAACCAGACACAAACATACACACACGTACATTAAGTAACTGTGTCAGACTACTTTCGGGAGTAGTGTGGACCACGATACACTAAAACTTTGTCCTATAAACAAAATGGAGGCATCCATGACGTCATGGGCGATACTGAAATATTAAACGATCATTTCTATGAATTAATATCGCTATACATACGAACGAAAACCTAAGGCCTCCTTACTTGTAGTACAAACAGTAATTTTCGTCCAGTGGTCTAATTTAGTAGCGGCCAATGGCTTTGTCTCACCATGGCTTTGGATGACTGCAGTGGACGAAGCAAAGAGGATATAAAAAGTAGGTTGGCTAAGGCAAAGAAAGCATTTCTACAAAAAAGGAATCTGCTGACAACGAATATAGATTTAGATATTAGGAAGTCATTTCTGAAAGCCCTTGTCTGGAGCGTGGCGCTCTATGGAAGTGAAACTTGGACTATTGGTGCAGCAGAAAAGAGGAGAATTGAAGCATTTGAAATGTGGTGTTACAGGAGAATGAGAAGATCAGATGGGTAAATAGGGTTACAAACAAAGAGGTATTAAGACGAGTGGGAGAGGAGAGATGTTTCTGGCGACTGTTAATGAAGAGAAGAGATAGGTTGGTAGGACACATACTAAGACACCCAGGAATAGCAAGCTTAGTTATGGAAGGAAGGGTCGAGGACAAAAACTGTAGGGGTAGACCAAGGTTAGAATATGTTAAACAGATTACCTCGGATGTAGGGTGTCGGAGCTATGTAGAGATGAAACGATTAGCTCAGGACAGGGAGGCATGGAGAGCTGCATTAAACCAGTCAAAAGACTGAAGACTCAAACAACAACAGTGCAACTTTTCAATTACATATTTATTAATTTTTTGTTTAGCGTATGGCTTTACAGAAACAATATGTAATTTTCCACAGAATAAGTAGTATATTCTTGCGAACATCTCTTTTGAATTTCCCCTTTTTCAACAACTAACAAAGTAATCCAAGTTATGCTACTAATTTGGTTTTACACATTTTAAATCAACAAAACATACATATATTGCTTAAATTTATGTTTAAAGATCATCAATTCACACAAGGGCACTCCAATAAGTATAACATCCAACTTGAAGTTTTGGCGTCTTGCTGCTTTTAAAAGCCAAACAGGAGCAGCTATTTAAATTAATCAAGTTCTGTTGGCATTGTTATTGTCAGTTCTTGGTTATATCCCATGTTCATTATTGTATCTTGACTGGGATGACTTGTCCGGTCGCCTGTTCGCTGTTGCTCGCCTAGCACCACCCAGGGTCACGTGTAGAGTACTTTCAGGTGAAACCTACGGACGTGAGCAACAATGGACTCCCTTCAATTACATAGAACAAGCAAAAGTAATTTACGAATATTTGTAACCCACGAACAAACCTCGCACTTGAACTCATGCCACTACATCCGCATGTAACGACGCGCGGTGTGAAACCTCGTACGGCAATGAAGCCACAGCATCAAACGAACATCAACGTTTGCAAGTCATCCGCGACGTCATCAACTACACTAAAACATTCCCCTAGACACGTACGTATCGCGGTTTATTCTTGAACCCTATTTTTTTACTAATTTTTTGAATGAGATTAAGATAGCCTAAGAACTGTGTGCGTTTCTTTCGTTCTATGCCCGGATCTTTGTATTCACCTAGTAATGAACAACACTGGAAGACTGTTAAGAAGAATACAACAGAAAGTAGAACTTGAATTCCAGGTCCCAAGGCTACCGACCTGCCCCTCCCTGAAGACAAACAAGGGCAGTGTTTTTCTGTAGTGTTGCCATTACGTCTGACGATGAAGATTTCCCCTGTGGCACCTGAGCTAATTTAATTAAAAGCTTTAGATAACAGGCAGACAGGCCCCAGCAATAAACACGCACATACAAGCTATCTCCGGGCTAATCAATAGTAATTCGTGTCTTATTACCTCTCCTCATTAGCCCAGAGATAGCATCGTATCAGCAGACAACATGTTCATAGCGAGGCCACTGAATGGACATGTGTGCAGGGGAGCAAGGTTTATGGTTACCAGCAGACAAGATGTCAGATGTAGAGGGCACAGATCAGCTCTGAAGACTGAACAGGAATATGATGTCGGCAAGTAAGCCGGTTGGTGACATAGTACTGTACCTTATTACGCAAAAACATGCACTTGCCATAAAGTAACATAATGCCTTAAAGTAGCATAATAATAAATAATAAATAAAATAAATAACCCCTGGCTCTACAGCCCATGAAGGGCCTAGGCCTACCAAGTGACCGCTGCCCAGCCATTAAGCCTGCAGACATTGGGGTGACGCGTGATCAGCGCACCGGGTCCGCTCGACCGTTAATCTTGGTTCTCGTGGTCGGCGCACTGCCACACTGTCAGACAGCTACTCAATTGTTCTCATGAGGCTGAGTGCACCCCGTTCCAGCCTCACGTCAGCTTCTAAAATCCCTGACGGAGCCGGGAATCGAACCCGGGGCCTCCGGGTGAGAGGCAGGCACGCTACCGCCAACACCACGAGGCCGGCAGCATAATAATAATAAAATATATATTAATAGTAATAATAATTACTAGAAGGCCTTTGCTAGAAAACTCGCATGTGTTAAACCACACGCCTGGCTTTACTGTTATGCGAGCTCGACGCGACACAGCTCTGATAGGAGCTATCGTCTTGTTTAATTGTTTGAACGCACTTTTTTTTAAAATGTCGATATTATGAAATCACAGTGCAATTCATCACTGCTTCAGGCAATTCCCCTCCTTTTGAATGCTCATTTGTTACGAACGGTTACTTGTACATGCCCATGTCTACAGACGACCCGCCCTGCTTAACTGTTATGCGGGCTCTGACGGGGGCTAACGTATTGTTTATATCTTTAAACGCACTTTATAACAAATACATAATTATATAGTATTACCGTTGACTTTTCAAGAAATGCCAGATATTTCCTGTACTTTTGAGACGATCTGGAAACTTTTGGCACAAAACTGCCTCCGGTTTAAGAGCCTGAGTTTTGTGAAACATATACCTTAGCGTTTTATATCAATTATATGATGGCATGGTAATAATAATAATAATAATAATAATAATAATATCTATTTTATAATACGCTAATTTCGTCCGACAAAACTCAAGCTCCTGAACCAGAAGGAGTTAGAAGGTGCAGTTTATGCCAAAATCTTCCACATCGTCTCAATAGTACAGGAAAAATCTTGCATTTCTTGAAAAGTCAACGGAAATATATGTATTTGTTTAAAAAGTGCGTTTAAACAAATAAAAAAATGTTAGCTCCTGGTAGAACTGTGTCGCATCCAGCCCGCGTAACACTAGCGCCGGGCGGGTAGTCTGTACACATGGGGCGCACACAACCCATTGTGCATTGAAAAGAATATTCAAACATAATTGGATACCTATCAGTAGAAAGGTGCTAAGTGCCATTTTTATGAACATTGAGTATTATAGTAAAAAGTGTTTAGTAAGTTTATTTGTGAGTATTTATTCTTCTAATTTGAATAACATACAGATATAGTATTCCTTGCTATCCAGTGGCAGATATAGGTTCATAATATGATAATTGTGGAATTCGGTTTGAGTGAAATGATAGAAGTTGTGAAAGGTGCAATGTCCACTAGTCTTTACGAATGTGCTACGTGCTAATTAATCAAAGATGACGGCTTTCCGACACGCAAACACGTGACATACGGTTGTCCATGCAAGAAGCACTGAAACTCCAAGTTAATTCCACAAACTTCCAACGGCTGACCTTGTGATTTGTTGATGGTCATTGCGAATGCCAGAAGCATGGGAAATTGCAACCGTTTAAAATCGAATAGCACGTCCGTTGGAATCATTGGGATGCGCGGAATCAAAAAAACTTCTCCATCGATGACGTTCATTTGCTTTTCCACAGCAAGTCGTGTTCCATTGCATAGTCGAAGTTGATTGATATTACGCAACATGATGATGACTGAGCCTACTTTTAATTGCAAATTGTGAGGTGGTAATCCAGGCAATTCCAGCGAATTCAAAAATTATGTGAGATGGCTGAGTACCTCATCCTGGTTGATAACTGTGTCAACCGATTTGAAGGAAAACGACTGTCCCGGAATGCAATTTTGAATGGACTTGTTGGGATCTTTATTTTTCGCTGCCAATATGGGTCGTTCGCTCAGCCAATTATGGTTTTTGAAGTTCTGCGCTACATTCGAAAAAACAAGCCGAATGAGCTTCTCCTTTGATTCGGTCAACTGATGTTCCAGGTTCATAGGAGCATCGCGTCGGCGCAATCAGTCATGTCCATTGTGTCGTGCTCGCTGGTGTTGTGTTTGATATTCACGAACTCATTGCATTCTGAATCTATTCGCTGTTCGTTCATTTTCAGTCGTCTCGAACATAAGTTAGACATGCCCATACGACTATTTTCATTATCCGTCGCTCTTTGGTCATCAGTACGATTTGCACGTGAAGTAGCTCGCCGCGCATTTAACTGGCTCCGGCGACCGCTGTCAGCTCTTCCTCTCCTTGGCATTGTAATGGACACTAAAACGACACGGAATTTTAGTAATGAAACGGACACTGTAAAACGACACGGAATTGTTTTCATAGTAACTCAAATCTATCGAACCTACCTTGAGAACTTGACAATATTGACATCCTTTCCGTTAGTAGTACATTCTCACATTAAATATGTTGGTCGAAACACATTAACGTGAAATGTAATATTATTATAACATACTTTAATATGCCGTAATTGGATTATACAGTATGATTCTGTTAGGTTAAGTATTATTTTATTGCACTTATTGATCAAAGGGTATGGTATGACCTTTGCTCATAGAAGATTTTGAAGTGGATGCACTGTGTCACCATCTGTCAGTCAAGTTATTAGATTCAATATTGGCGTGGCTTTTTAATGTAAATTAATTTAAAAATACTGCCAATTCGATTTTGTTCAAACCACTTTCTAAACACTGTCTACCATAATGAGAACAAATTGTAAAATTTTCATTGAAATCGGAGTAGTAGTTTTCGAGATTTTGCGAGACTAATGCACGGCAAAGTCGCGTGTCCAACAGGAAACAAACTGTGATATCCGCACACAGGTTCCCACCAGTACGAACTGCTAATAATTTAGTATTCTAAGTTCCTTGAACAATTCTGTCAACGATGCACATATTGGAGGGAAATGAGAACAAATGATTGGCACATTGCACCTTTCTTATGAAAGAGCTGCAGGACTTACCACTAGTGCCATCTTGTGATGCTCTTGGAAGGTCCTTTGAAACCACTGAGGAGTTAGCCCTTTTGATATGTGATGCTACATCGCACATATCACCATTCTAGCAAAAAAACGGGTTTTTTTTTCAAAAAATGGCACTTAGCACCTTTCTACTGATAGGTATCCAATTATCCGCAACAATGACCAATTGCACTCTGATTACATAAATATCGACAATTTGTTTAAAAAGTGCGTTTAAACAAATAAACATATTTATAGAATCCCGCATAACAGTAAAGCCGGGCGGATGGTTAATGAATATGCGAGATATCTCGCACAGGTCTCCATGTTGGGAATTGACTTCCAACCTGGCCACAGATGGTGCCACCTCCCAAGCTCCATAGCCATTGACATTATGTTGGACTGCAGTGTGTGTGTGTTATATCTATCCCTCTCTGTTCTTTGTATTTTGTTACTCTGTATTCTGTGGTGTGCAATACAAGATGGCGAGTTTAGAATAGTGACCAGTGTGTGTTGTCTGTTTACACCACCTCTATCCCTCCACATTTGGTGCCGAAACACTCGGGAAGACTAAGGATTAACTTCTTCAACGGAATTGTATCTACAGACGAGCTTTCTACACTACAGGAAGCTCCACGACGAGGGAAAGAGGATAGATACTCCAGCACCACCCCACGCCAGACGCTGAGATGCCACCATTAGCCTACACTGCACTCTCAGATAAGTCAACTTCAATACGAAAGAAAATAGCATGTTGAAACAACTGATATTTCTTCATTATTATCATTTGGATTTATGAAGCTAATATACGACTGCTATTACACGAACAGGAACTGCGTATTGTCAACCAAGAAGCACGCATCCTGTCTACTGTATTTGTTTATTATTATTATTAGCGAGATAGACATAACTGGCCCTCGCTAAACAGAAACTGTATGCACGGATGTTGTATTATTATGAAATGCCTGCATGAATATTGTGCATGACTTATTAAGGAATCCATTGTTCCTTTAATCTACAGTATTCCAAAGTAGTAGAATATCTTTCCTCCGCTGGACTTTGCAACGGGTCACGCATGTGTAGTTCCGTTCAGTTCCGTGCGATCTGAGCGCACATGCCTAAATCAGCTCAACAGCGCCATCTATTAACTCACGTGCCCTACCAGTCATTCTCCAGCGCCATCTGTTAGCAAGGTCTTAAGATCTTCCACGGACCTAGCACGCCCTCTGTTAGCCCTCAAAGGTACCGGTGCGGTACGGATCCCCCTACCCGCCCGTAAGCTCACCGCTCACTACGTCACGTCTGGAGGGAGGCCTGTCAGTCAAGCTTAAGATTTATTGCACCCATTATGCCGACGGAACAAGAGACCGCTACTGCAGTAAGCCTTCACAATCTGAAAAGGAAAAGAACACGTGAGAGAGCAAATGCCACACGCTTCATTACAGCCATTAACAGCCTTACAGAAAACACAGCATTGGAAGACTTCACATTCCACCGCGATAGACTGCAGGAAACACTCACCAGCTTAACCCAACTGGACGATGGTATTCATGATCTATTATCTGACGCAGAATTCAATGCGGACATTACTGTATGTGACGAATATATTGACAATGCAAAGCGCGCCATACAGAAAGCTACTATTGGAGCGGACAAGAAGCTTTACTCTGTCACCTCTACACTGTCCATAAACGAAGCTCCTACCACTCCCACTGCCATGCCCACGTCACAACCAATTAAGTTGCCCACCATAAAACTTAGCCCCTTCACGGGAGATATTGAAGAATGGTCTCGTTTTTGGGAGCAGTTCACTACTTCCATTGACCAGAATCCTACAGTATCGCAGGTCAACAATCACGTCTTTCTGAGAGGTTACTTAGAAGGGGAGCCCAAGCATCTCGTAGACGGTATTGCTATCACAGCTGGCACTTATAATGCCACAAAGAAAATTCTCATTTCCAAGTACGGAGATGAAAATAGAATTATCCAGGCGCACTTAGACTATCTGGAAAACATACCGCCGATACACTCCGCCACCCCCGAGTCCCTAAATCACACTTACGTTGAGTGCAACCGACGGATTCAAGCACTGCAGGCTCTGGGAGAAAATATTTCCAACTACGGTCGCGTGCTAGCCCCCAAGATACTAAGAGCGTTCCCAGACGATATCTGCCGGCGTTGGATCATCCACACGCGGAGAGACAACGTTAGTGAAGGTGACATCATCAAACTCATGTGTTTTTTGAACGAAGAGGTTGAAGGTGCCCTCATTAGTCAAAGGATTCGGGGGGAATCTTATCAGCACCCGGCTTCTATCTATCAGCACCCGGCTTCTGTCCCAGCAACAGCGGCGTTCCAGATTGACACTCACGCCAAGAAAGGGAAGAAGAGAGAGAAGGAAAGACTACAGCCATTTTGCGTCTTTTGTGAGGGAAGAGGACACTGGGCTCAGGATTGTACTAAGGTAACCGGAACTGACGCTCGAACTCAGAAATTGAAACAATCATCGCGTTGTTTCCTCTGTCTTAAACGAGGCCATCACACAAAGGACTGTAGCAGGAAAGGAAGAGCTTCGTGTTCCCAGTGTGGAAAAGGTCACCATAGAGCGATTTGCAGCAACTTAAATCATTTCCCTGTCGCGAATTGCACAGAAACAACCGCCGTTGGTAAGATAAACGTCACTACTCCGGGATTTACCCATCTCCAGACTGCTAGAATATGGATCTCGGGACCAACGGGTTCGAGTAAGCTGACGAGGTGCGTTCTCGACGGAGGTAGTCAATCCAGTTTCGTCAAAAGTTCTTTGGTCGATGAACTGGGTCTGGAAGTCATTGGAGACGCATCATTAAAGGTTCACGCGTTTGAAACACCATCCAACACATCACATTCACGTAGGTTCGTTCGCCTGAAGACGAGAGGATTTTGGGACAGTACCCAAGTAACATTGACGGCATTTGAAACCACCCACTCCTTTTCTCACCACCCAGCAGTACCACGAGATATCACGATGACTGGACAAACGCGGAAACTGCAATTGGCTGACCCTACAGATGATTCAGCTGACCTTCCAATCGAGCTGTTAATCGGAGGAGATCAGTATTGGACAATCGTCAGTGACTCTGCCCCGATACGACTCTCCTCGTCAGTTGTGTTAATTCCATCGAAATTTGGATGGATATTCACCGGAAACCGCTCAGGTGTATCAGCTACTAACACGGTTGTAAACTTCATCGATGCATGTCACTCCATGCCCTGTGACGACTCTCTTCGGCGTTTTTGGGATCTGGAGTCCGTTGGGATCGCAGCTGAACAAGACCGAGCAATGAGCGCTAAAGACACCTCACTTCTAACACAATTTCACGCGTCTTACAGTATTGAGGACCAAAGAAGAGTCGTACGATTGCCACGCAAGGAAACTATGGAACTTGCCAACAACTATCACGTTGCAGAAAAACGATTCCAATCACTGGAAACCCGATTCCGGAAGAACGAAGCCCTGAGACAAACATACACGAACCACATGATGGACTACATAAGGAAAGGCCACGTGGAACTAGCTCCAGAGGAAACCCGTACGGATGAGTTTTATCTTCCTCATCACTTGATAAAGAAAGAGAAACATGGAACCATTAAATGGCGTATAGTCTTCGACGCATCGTCACACGAAGGAAACGCGCGCCCACTCAACGAGACCGTGGAAATGGGACCCAACCTACTCCCCGAACTGTTTGCAGTATTGTTGCGGTTCCGTTCATTCCCGTACGGTGTGATAGGAGACATCAGCCAAGCGTTTCTTCAGTTGTCCCTTCACGAAGAGGATAGAGACTTGACCAGATTCCTGTGGTACCGTGTTGTCGAAGATGAGAGCTGTGCTCAAGTGGCTTCCAACGAGCAAGCGATTTTTCGCTTCACAAGACTCCCATTCGGACTGACTTGCAGCCCATTTCTCCTTTCAGCTACACTGAGAGAACTAGCCACTAGAAACAGATCTCAGTTTCCTTCCGCGGCTTCATTCATAGATGAAAATACATTCATGGACGACATTATAGCAGGTACCCGAGGAGAAAATGAAGCGATCGCACTCTACTATGAACTCACCTCTCTCATGAAGAAGATAAGTCTACCCATGTCGAAATGGGCCACGAGTTCCCAACAGCTGATCCAGATATGGAAGGCCGAAGGAAGAGAGATAACTACGGAAACACACGTTCTTGGCGTTCCATGGAACACAGTAACAGACTCGCTCACTATAGATGTTACAGAAATCACAACGAGACTGAAGGACCGCCCCGCTACGAAACGACACCTGCTCCAAGCGACTGCTAGTTTCTACGACCCATTGGGCTTAATGACGCCGGTATCAATACTGGGGAAAATCCTATTTCAGGACACATGGCATAGAGGACTATCATGGGATGAACTCATACCGCAGGACCTCGCCAGTCGCTGGCACAGCTGGACCTCAAGTCTACCCCAACTCTCGCAGATCACCGTCTCAAGATGGGCAGGAACGCCCGAACACGACATCACAGATGTCCATGTGTTCTGCGACGCTTCAGAGGGAGCGTATGGAGCTGTTTTGTATATACGATCTCTCTGCAATGGCACCACATCTGCCCACATGTTGTGCAGTAAAAGTAGACTTGCGCCAGTCAAGAAGGTGACACTACCACGTTTAGAGTTGCTAGCAGCGGTGATCGGCGTTCGACTCTTGAATTACTGCGCTAAAGCGCTGACCTTCGACACAAGCAGAGGGACCCTGTGGACGGACTCAAGAGTAACCCTAGGATGGATTCAGAATGATCCGAGTCGTTGGAAGACGTTCGTCTGCAACCGCGTGACCGAGATTCAATCCTCTACCACTCCGTCACAATGGAGACATTGTCCAGGCAAGGACAATCCAGCAGATCACTTGTCACGAGGATTGACGGCAGAGAAGATCAAAACTCTTCAGGCCTGGTGGAAAGGACCATCATGGCTATCTCTCGACCAATGCCATTGGCCACACAGCTCACCCGTCTCTACGCCCCTCCCTGAAGCAAGAACTCGCGCTCAGGATGTGCTCCAAATTGAATCACCAGACCCAGTAATTGAAGCTACCAGATACAGCTCCTATATCAAACTTCTTCGCGTAACCGCAAGGGTTCTTCGCTTCGTACGCCTACTTAGACATGAGGACCAACCAACGGGGGAACTGACAGCAGAAGACATAAATGAAGCCCTCCGCTATTGGATAAAGGCAATGAAAATGGAATGTTTCCCTACCGAAATTGCAGCTCTCGAACGGAAGACACCTCTGCCTGAGAAATCGAAGATCAAATGTTTCAATCCATTTCTCCACAATGGCATACTTCGGCTCGGTGGACGCCTACAATATGCTGCGGTTTCAGAGAGTGAACGGCATCCAATCATCATGGAAGGACGACATCACTTCACACAACTGCTAATAAGAGACAAACACATACGGCTCCATCATCTCGGAGTACAGATTGTTCTCTCTGACCTCCGAAGCACCTACTGGATCCTTGGTGCTCGCCGTGCCATCAAACACGTCCTTCACCAATGTTTACCCTGCAAGATGGTAAAAAATGTTGGCGGCCAGGCAATAGAAGCTCCACTGCCCTCCGAACGAGTGACCCCGAGCAAGCCATTCGCTGTCACAGGTATCGACTTCGCGGGCCCGCTGTACGTCAGGGCAGGAACATCAGCCAAAAAGTGTTATATCACCCTCTTTACGTGTGCCACTACACGGGCCCTACATTTGGAATTGAGTGGTGATATGAGTGCCGACAGATTCATGCAAGCACTACAGAGATTCGTCGGTAGGCGCGGTCTGCCACACACTATTTATTCGGACAACGCCCAGACCTTTCACGCGGCTAACAAGGAACTGAGTGGCATTTGGGCTTCACTGTCTGCGGCAAAGACTCACCGCTACCTCTCCGAGCACGGTGTAACTTGGAAATTCATCGCTCCACGCGCGGCTTGGTGGGGAGGATGGTTGGATCGACGAAGCGGTGTCTACGGAAGGTACTTGGACGCTCCAGCATCGACGAAGAAGGACTTCAAACAGTACTGGTCAGCATCGAAGCCGCACTGAATTCTAGACCCTTGACTCGCAATGGAGACACCGGCGATGTGTTGACTCCCGCACACTTCCTTGTGGGAGAGAAACTCACTACAGTTCCATCTGGGCCTGAACCACCAACGGGAGTTCCTGTTCGAGAATTCCGACTGCGTCAACAACTGGCAGACGACTTCTGGAAGCGCTGGAGTAAGGAGTACTTACTGTTGCTGCAGAGCTTCCATCAAGTCCAGCAGCCCAAGAAGAACTCCACGCTGAGGGTAGGCGACGTCGCGCTCCTTCAAAGTGACCTTCAGCCGAGACATCTCTGGAGAAAGGTCCGGATCCACGAGCTGCGTACTGGAAGGGACGGGATCGTAAGGACTGTAATCCTTTCCACAGCAGATGGAAAACAACTGGCCCGACCCGTTCAGCTGGTCGTACCTCTAGAGGTAGACCAGGGTGGGGAGGATGTTGGGAATTGACTTCCAACCTGGCCACAGATGGTGCCACCTCCCAAGCTCCATAGCCATTGACATTATGTTGGACTGCAGTGTGTGTGTGTTATATCTATCCCTCTCTGTTCTTTGTATTTTGTTACTCTGTATTCTGTGGTGTGCAATACAAGATGGCGAGTTTAGAATAGTGACCAGTGTGTGTTGTCTGTTTACACCCCCTCTATCCCTCCACACTCCAAGTTGATTTTTATTCCTATTAAATACTATAGCTTTTAGAGACGCCAGGGTGGAGGATTGCACACTGAAAGGAATCTTTAATGAGCCAGTAAATTTACCAATATGACTTCCTCGTATTAAGCATCCTCAAAATTCCAAATGACTGTGCCTGGGTTCAGTCCCACAACTTGGGCAGAGCAAGCGAGAACTAAATCTAGTGTTAGCCATACGCGCTACAAGTCGTGTGTGTTATTTCACGTGCGAAACCCAAACACATCACAATATATTATTTTGATTAATAAGGTTCATTCAGTAACACTTACATAATTTGACCGGGCAACACATTCACATGTCACCCGCACGAGAAGTAACGTAACAATCAAACGCTCCAATGTTAACGTGATCTACTGACACGAGGTTGTCGTGTTAAAATGCTGTTTAATATCATCGGACTGAGACGGGATTTAACACACATTCATCGCCACTCAGCTTGACAGTTGTTCCAGTACGGATAGGCAGGCAGGTTGGATTGGTGACACTTATTGAAATATGAAAGGCATGGTCGAAGTCGGTCAGGACAGTAGTAAGTCCTTGCCAAGTCGCATTAACCCATTTGGAGACAAGTAATTATGAGTGTTTCCGTTAAAACTGCCAAGCCAAGATTTAAAAAATTACAAGCTTTTGATAATAAATTTCTCTTACCAATTTTTTATAGATAGACGTCAGGTAATAGTACATTATGCAACTAGCCTATAATGGCAATAATTAAGACACGAGTATGTTTATAAAACGAGCGTAAGAGAGTTTTATAATTTCCATACGAGTGTCTTAATTACCATTATAGGAGAGTTGCATACGACTGTTTATGTTCGACGATAATTATAACTGTATTATATGTTTTAACATAAATATTCAAAAATATCTGTTGAGATTCAGTCACTAGAATTTTGTGATCGGAGTTGCAAGAGCTGGGTAGGATATCTCTGTTTTCCAAGCTCTCTGACCGACCGATGCATGCGCTCTGTGTGCTTCAACGCCATATGTGCAGCACCAGTATTCAGTAAAACTGTCACCGAAGTCGTTTGAAAGCAATGCGCTGTGTAGAAATTGGAATTGGGGATATTAAGGTACAGTGCTATTTCTTGTCTCAAATTCGCCAGTTTATTTACGCGAACATATGGACGGTGCACTTTCGGTAATTTATATAGACATGTTGGATTTTGAGCGCATGCGCGAAGGTATCCTTACCTAATTGGACACACAACTGTTTCTTGAGCTCTGATTGGTGGGAGAAACTGTTTCTTAATGAAAAATAGTGTTATAATGAGCCTCATTATGATACAGTTTTCTGACACATAATGTTCACATTTGGACATCGCTGAACATAAATTTATTTAAATGAAATAGATGCAAAATA
The DNA here is from genome assembly GCA_946902985.2 of Meconema thalassinum. Classification (NCBI taxonomy): domain Eukaryota; kingdom Metazoa; phylum Arthropoda; class Insecta; order Orthoptera; family Tettigoniidae; genus Meconema; species Meconema thalassinum. Next base: position 834,598,480 of record OX336390.1, read on the forward strand.
ATAGTTTAATAAAAAATACATTCATTCTTCAAAATGTGAATAGGGAATTTTAACATAATTTTGATAGCCTACATACTTAATACATAATATATTTTGTCATTGCATGATAATACGTTTGAATTTCCTGTGAGTGTCCCAAGTTTCGAGTAATTATAACTGAAAGATTTCGTGTAGCCTACGATCAATTTCTACAAATAAACACGAATTCAAAGGTATCACGTGCAGGAAGTCAGCTGTTCAAACATCACATATTATGAATCTGGTTATTCACGGAACTTTAAAATATATATATACTAGCAGGTACCCGCGGCTTCGCTCGCGTCATAGTCGTGTCATATTGTTATTCAATGAAATGCAGGTGTACCCCCTTAACACCCCTTTAGAAACTGAATATCCAAAAACCCTTCCTTAGTGGGCGTTTTCGACTTACAACGAACATATTCCCAAAATTTCATGTTTCTAGCTTTAATAGTTTTGGCTGGGCGATGATGAGTCAGTCAGTCAGTCAGGACACTTAGTTTTATATAATAGATAAGCATCGGTCCTAGTGGAAAATAATTCTATCACCTGAAACCAAAAATGAATGGGACGAAAAAAAACATCAAAATATCATATTGGTTCCGGACCCTAAAAGACGTGAAAAATATAATAAAAGTATTAAAAAAAACTATTTTTCGAAATTTCATTCGAATCAATTTTCATGCCATTCCTGGGACTTAGAAAATTCCGGCCAAAAAGTACAAAATCATTAATAACTCCCTAAGTATTCGTCGTATGATGAAATAGCAAGAGACAAAAAAGATGTAATGTGTTACTGTCTACAACATAGGCCCTGTATAACTTTACACTCAGACATATTACGTTTCCTCCCCCCTCCCCATATTTTCACCCCTCCCCATGGGCCCCTTATATTGGATTTATGAAAAAACGGTCAAACACCTATTTTGTTATTTTTTATGCTGATTTTTTTCCGCTGAGTTCCAAACTCCTCGCCTATGTCGTTTAAGAGATACACGCTCGGTTAGGAAACCTTACACCCACTTTTCACCCCTTTCACCTCATAATATACACCACATCGAAAAACCCTCAGACACGTATCTTCTTATTTTTAATGGTGAGTTTATATGCCGAGTTTCAAATCCCCCAATGAAAGCAATCCGGAGATATTGTTATTCAATAAAATGCAGGTGTACCCCCTTAACACCCCTTTGGAAACTGAATATCCAAAAACCCTTCCTTAGTGGGTGTTTTCGACTTACAACGAACATATTCCCAAAATTTCATGTTTCTAGCTTTAATAGTTTTGGCTGGGCGATGATGAGTCAGTCAGTCAGGACACTTAGTTTTATATAATAGATAAGCATCGGTCCTAGTGGAAAATAATTCTATCACCTGAAACCAAAAATGCATGGGACGACAAAAAACCATCAAAATATCATGTTGGTTTCGGACCCTAAAAGACGTGAAAAATATAATAAAAGTATTAAAAAAAACTATTTTTTGAAATTTCATTCGAATCAATTTTTATGGCATTCTTGGGACTTTGAAAATTCCGGCCAAAAAGTACAAAATCATTAATAACTCCCTAAGTATTCGTCGTATGATGAAATAGCAAGAGACAAAAAAGATGTAATGTGTTATTGTCTACAACATAGGCCATGTATAATTTTACACTCAGACATATTACGTTTCCCCCCCCCCCCCCATATTTTCACCCCTCCCCATGGGCCCCTTATATTGGATTTATGAAAAAACGGTCAAACACCCATTTTGTTATTTTTTATGCTGATTTTTTTCCGCTGAGTTCCAAACTCCTCGCCTATGTCGTTTAAGAGATACACGCTCGGTTAGGAAACCTTCAACCCCCACTTTTCACCCCTTTCACCTCATAATATACACCACATCGAAAAACCCTCAGACACGTATCTTCTTATTTTTAATGATGAGTTAATATGCCGAGTATCAAATCCCCCAATGAAAGCAATCCGGAGATATTGTTATTCAATGAAATGCAGGTGTACCCCCTTAACACCCCTTTAGAAACTGAATATCCAAAAACCCTTCCTTAGTGGGCGTTTTCGACTTACAACGAACATATTCCCAAAATTTCATGTTTCTAGCTTTAATAGTTTTGGCTGGGTGATGATGAGTCAGTCAGTCAGGACACTTAGTTTTATATAATAGATATATATATCCAGTGAGAGGATGAGTCCCAGGTAGTCTTGGTTAAAACAGTGAGTGATAGCACTGCATAATTCGAAAGAAGAATACAATTTATATAACTAACGGGGCTGTTAGATCGCCCTTGGAATTCATAGCTGAAAATCTATCGGCCGATATATCGGGCCTTGGCACTGTAAGATTGTATTACAGGGACATAGGGTAAGTGTACCATTAATCGGCACCTTAAGACAAACCGCGTTACATCATCATGTGTAAAGTCATTAATATCTACAATACTGGTTGCAACTTACGTTGATATGGCACATAAATACCTTTGTATTCGAAAGGATATATTCAAGTGCTTGCAAGGACAATCCGTTCATTTCAAAGTAATTTAATTTACGAGTTGTACCCTGTGTACCGATGATCGGCAGCGCACGGCAGTGGCAACAAAAATGCTGTCAAGACAGATTTTATTTCTACCTTAATAATATAACATTTCACTCTAAATATTGAAACAGTATGTTTATTATTGAAGCACAATTAAATAACACACACAAGGAAACATTTCATTACAACACAGATTTGTGGTCTTAAGTACAGTAAGCCTATCCAAACAACGTTTACCTTTGTCATAATATTATAATTATGCGTACGTTTCGTCCATAAGAAACACTGACACTCAAAGGTTTATTCATTTACACAACTGTGGCATGTGAATGTCATGGGAGCCCTTTTTTTATTCATTCTGCAGCACTCTTCATGAAACCATGTTTTGCACTGTACGCACTGTATCATAGGTAATTTTTTGTCTTCTTCACATATTTCGCAATACCATGAATCATCTGCAACATCCGAAGATTTTTCCTACTCCTTCTCTTCTGAACGTTATTTTTATGTACAGCTTCCTTATTGTTTGCTTCCTGAACCTTACGAGTTGCAGTTTTAGGCAAAGTTTTCTTTTCCTCTCCTTGTTCTTCCTTTTTTGATTTTGCTTGCTCCCTTTTCTCTACGTTCCTCTAGTTCAGTTTTTTTTTCATCTTCCTTCTTTTGTTAGTATCTCATCCATTATACAGATGTTGCTACTACTGGTATCTTCTCCTTCTTTCTCTTCTTCAGAACTGGCTGATCTCTTGGCCAGAAAAGTATGCTTTTAAAATGAGACATAACTACCTGAGACGTGGAAGGTGGAGTAGACAGGTGTTTAGAACCCTACTCGTTGAAATTTCTGGTGTTGCACTTATCGAGTGTTTGATCCGACGCTGTCTCCTGATTTGAACATGTAGGTCTATCGTCTATCATATTGTCCGCTTGAGAATTATGATTCAATGTATCTCCAGAAACTTGAGTTGCACTGGTTGCAGATTCTGAAACTATCCCATTGCTATGATTAAAAAAAACGAGAAAGAGGGATAAATCTACTTTCTGACGTGGATGCATGACACTTGGATTCTTCACGATTTGTTACAGAGGGATCTATTCATCCTTTAACAGAGTTAAACTCTGGAAGCAAGCACTTCTTTGACATTCTAAGTGGTAAATCTCTGTTGAAGTTATCCGATTGTTCAAACAGTCCCCTATCTAAATCGGATATGTGTCCAGATAATTCTTCAATAGTCCCTCCTGAATATGAAGTATTCACACACTCACTTGGATGGGAAATCTCATTTGGAGTGTTAGTTAGGACTCCTTCAAATTCACTGAAATCGTGATTTTCTAAATACATTAAATGATCGGCACATACATGTCCTAGTGTTCGGCATTTCTTTTATCAAGCTATAAATTGAAACTGAGTGAATAATGTATATGCCGATTACTAGTTCAACTGTTCTCAATGTATTTCTTTTTGATATTTCAAACGGAGGGTTATGATGCAGGAGTTATATATTAAGAAAATGTGTACTTCCTGGAAGCCTCAGTTGCACTAGTTATCGGCACACCTGCCGATAAACGGTACGGCTGTGATTTTCTTTGAACTAGTATTCGGCACTGACCTAAAATATAATATAAATAATTAAAATCATGTTCTATGTGTTCTGATTCATTCAACACATAGTTTCGCAACATAATAATTCAAAGTTCAACGGTACTTACATTGCAAAACACGCCTATGTTACGAACACTGAAGTCCTACTCCTTAACAAGCACGTTAGGCAACGACAGTGACATCACCAGAGTTCACTTCAACTGGCAACGTAGCAGAACACCTTCGACACAAGCGCCTCTAGTGGAGTTTGAATGAATCATGTGTACCTAAGGTTTGTGAAAACCCCAGCAGATGGCAAACCTATTCAGTTAAAGCCTTGATATAGGCATTTAATTGCAAAAGTGCCGATCACTCGGTCATTGCCGATTAATGGTACATCCACCCTACATGCGCACACACACATGGACAAAACGTAATCGCATAATACAAAAGCCGACACTTCAGCTCATTTGAAGTAACAACAGGTAAAAAGGTCATTAAACCCACATAAAACAATCTCGTCTAGTACGCTGATGTGATACAAGTATTTCAAGTTGACACCATTTTGGTTAGACTACTTCTATGTCAACAAAACACTTCCTTTACCTCAAACCAGAATTAACAGTTTTGCGAGAGCCGGGAATCGATCTGGACATCCAGGATGACAACGAACAACGTTAACTGAATTATGGAATTATTTTGTTAAATAATATTGATATAATTATCTAGCTATTAAGTTGTAGGATGAATGGAACAACCCAGTAAATTACATTTAATATGAGAATTTCATAATGAATTCCAAAACAAATCAGGAATTAAAGGAGGTCGCGAGTTGAATTTCTAGTATGCATTTTTATATAAAAAAGTAATTAGGCTCCTATGTATACAGGTTTTGTAACATGAACTCAATGTATTTTAATAAGTGTCATATTACAATGTACGTGGCGTGGTTGAATTTAGAATATTAATAGCCTACTCAGTTGTTAGAAAAAATATGAAAAACGTTGTTTTTCCAATACCGTACGCGCAATATTTTTCCTATGAACTGGAAAATGAACTCCTAGTTCAGCTTAAAATACGATATTTTACAGTCCTCTTGTACTGCATGGTAAGCGCTTCTCCTGGTGCCCTCTTGTAGGACAGTTAGTTATTATATTATCTACAGGGTGTCTCAAAAATATACTAACATTTTTAATGACTATAAAATGATTATTTATGAACATAGAGACAAGTTTAAGAGCTTCAATTATAGAAGAGACATGTAATTAAAGACTCATGTTCGCAAATATTCAAATTGATCACCCTCAGTGTCCCGGAGTTCGACAAACCTTCACTAACGCACCGGACCATTGCTCGTATGAGAGATAAATTTGAAGCAGATGGAACCGTTCACAACGTCAACAAGAAACTTTTTCGAAATCACTACGACAAACGGCTCGAGAGACACACATCTCAAAAGATATTGTCCATCGCATTATGATGCATCTGCGCTGGAAATCCTACATTCCAACAGGAAATTGGAAATTGACAGACAATGTCACTAAATTCCAAATTAATTTTGTCATAACGCTTGCGAATCCATTGCTTCACGTTACCAGCTTTGTCTGGACACTGACGGTCATCAATTTGAACATTTGCGAACATGAGTCTTTAATTACTTGTCTCCTCTATAATTGAAGCCCTTAAGCTTGTCTCTATGTTCATAAATAATCATTTTATAGTCATTCAAAGTGTTAGTACATTTTTTGAGACACCCTGTATTGTTGTTTTAAGGGGAGAAACAGTGAGGTCATCGGCCCCACTCTTGTATGACATATAAAGCAAAGGTTGGCATCATATAATAAGTTCAAGTCGCCAGAATAGCTATGAAAATGGAATTGAATTGGACCCCGAAGGTATTAGGGTATCCGAGGTCTAGGGAGTCTTTCATCTTCCCGCCTTAATTGGTCCTTGCGTCATTATTACTGATATCCTCATTCCTCGAGGGGTCAGACCTCTTATTTTCTTTCCATGCTAATTACTGCCTTCTATATAAAGCCCTAATTGAGGCAGGATGTCAGTAACCCCTCCACGTTTGCTGCACTCTGGATATTGCTACAACATCAATAGCTCACAGATTGTGTGCTACGGAGTTGGCGATCCCGAAGGATTCCAGAATTGGGCCCGATTTCCCCTTCCTCCGTTGACGTTGGGGCGGACCCCGTTCTCTTTCACTTTCCAATGAGCCGTTCATGACTCTACTTATATCCGAGTCCCTCAGTTCACATTCTTCGATTTTTTTTTTTTTTTTTTTTTAGCGTATGGCTTTTAGTGCCGGGAGTGTCCGAGGACATGTTCGGCTCGCCAGTTTTGTAGCTGCTTCGAGACGGACACCCAATGGGTGAGCTACAGATACCGTTGGGGAGGGAAGGAGGGAAGTTGGAATGTAAGGACGAGGAGTTGGAAGGTAGCGGCTGTGGCCTATAGTTAGGGACCAACCCCGGCATTTGCCTGGAAGGAAGATGGGAAACCACAGAAGACCATCTTCAAGGTTGCCGGCGGGGGGATTCGAACCTCCTCGCCTCCCGGATGTGAGCGACTGCCATCAGTCATGCCGTAACCACCACGGCTAACTCACCCGGTATTCTTCGATAATAATGGACGTTTTTGTCCTTGGCTTTATTCATTTCCTTTTGCATTCGAAATGAGCCACTGAGAGTTAACAATACCATTTTCAATGCTTATCTCTTGTTCGTGTACCTGTTTTGATGTAAAGCCAGTATCTGTTGAGCCCATCATTCAGTTCCTACTTTCGATCTTCTGAAAGATGTACCCTATGTCTTTTGGGTTCTTAACCTACCTTAAAACCACGGTAATTTTTGAACATTTGTCTCAATTCATTCCTTTTCTGAATGTTGTCCTACCAGATACCTTGGAATCATCCCAAATGTTTTGTCTTTGGTTTCACGAAATTCCAAATTATCTTCGTCATTCGATCATAGGACATTCTGAAGATGTACCCGTAAAATAAAAACCTTTCATTTTTCATTGTTGACGTGACTGGTTCTATGTATCTGTATAAATCCATGTATTTTATTTTATTTATTCCTTCTAACCTGGATATGATTTTGAGCTGGCGCTCAATCAAAAATTTGCGTAAAAGGACCTAATAGTGTGACGGCCATCTAGGCCTCCTACATCGTTACCAAGGCAACAAGTATTCATCACTCTAAATCTCAAGTGTTATGGTCATCAAGGCCTCCTATATGGCTACTGAAGCAAAAAGTATTCATCATTTAAATCTCAAGTGTAAAGGCTATCTAGGCCTCCTATATGATTACCAAGGCAACAAGTATTCATCATCTAAATCTCAAGTGTAAAGGTCATCAAGGCCTTCTACATGGTTACCAACGCAGCAAGTATTCATCATCTAAATCTGAAGTGTAAAGGCTATCTAGGCCTCCTATATGGTTACCAAGGCAACAAGTATTCATCATCTAAATCTCAAGTGTGAAGACAATCAAGGTCTCCTACATGGTTACCAACGCAACAAGTATGCATCATCTAAATCTCCTATATGGTCCTCATGGTAACAAGTATTCATCATCTAGATCTGAGCTGTAAAGGCCATCTAGGTCTCCTATATGGTTACCAAGGCAATAATATTATTGAAAGATCATCTGAAGAACATTTCCATGATTCGGTAGTCAATAGTAGTTACAACAGTAGTTGAAGTTTCCATTTAATTCTATTTTCCCCCGTACTACTGTATTAGGGGGCCGATAACCTAGTTGTTAGGCCTCGTAAAACAACAACATCTAACACACTTCTCATAGGAGGTAAAAGCTCTTTCCCAGACGTTGCGCGCAACAAATTCACTTGCTCAACAGCCTCATCCCTCAAAGTGAGAAATAGCGTGTTTAGCACAGCCCTTACCTTGTTCCGTGTATCAGATCTGCGATCATTTTAATCAAGTAATAGTTCTGTGTTCCGGTGCAAGCGCTATGGAGCGTGAAAGAGGAGGTGGTGCAGTGATGCGTCACTATCCCATTGCCGCCGTCACAGGCTGGCAGTGATCGATGTAGGGCATGATATCGTCCTCATTGGAGAACAAGTACAGTCGGCCACGTGGAGTTCCTTCAGGTAAATATGGCATACTTCACGCATTGCAGAAATTACTACAAATTTGCCTATATTCACATACATGTACTACCCTAGCAGGGATTTGTTACCGCTGGACGGAGAGCGCAGTTATTGTGTATACATTACGTCATCTCGCCTCGTTATGGCTGCAGCGAGCAGCTTGCGGGGCAAGAGGGGTACGGATGTACAGTTATACAATGAGAACACACCGCACAGCGCACGAACCAGCATGAATCATGCACACAAGTGACACGCGATGAGGTTTCGCTGGCGACAACTGCACGTCTATTGCAGGCGTGTGGCTGGGCGGAGCGAATTAGTTCCGATTTCTGTCATTGGTAACAATTCGCTGGTAGAGTAGTAGATTGAATTCTGTTCCAATCATGTTACGAAATCATCTTGTTAGCATGTACTGCCCTCGTCAGTAATATTGTATCTTTTACTTACGAAAACATTTTGGAATTTTTAATGTCTTTCATTTGAGGCAATGTGTTTAACATATTCTAACCTTGGTCTACCCCTACAGTTCATGTCCTCGACCCTTCCTTCCATAACTAAGTTTGCTATTCCTGGGTGTTTTAATGTATGTGTCTGATCAAACTACCACTTCTCTTCATTAGCAATCGCCAGAAAAATCTCTCCTCTACCACTCCTCTCAATATTTCTTCATTTGATACACAATCTATCCATTTGATTTTCATCATTCTCCTGTAAGACCAAATTTCAAATGCTTCTATTGTCCTCTTTTGTGCTGTGCAACCATTCCAAGTTTCATTCCCATAGAGTGCCACGCTTCGGACCAAGACTTACCCATATAACTGTCTAAAACCCAAATCAATATTTGATGTCAGGAGATTCATTTTCTGGAGAAATGCTTTCCTTGTCTGAGCCAACCTACCTCTAATTTCCTCTTTGCTTCGTCCATCACTGATTTCTTTTCTTAATAGCATAAGTATCCGACTTCTACCAGCTTTTCACCTGCTAACTTGAAGTCAATTGGGGTTCTGACTTCTTTTGGCTGCATTCATTATTTTTGTTTTACATTTATTGATTTTCATCATGAATTCATTCTTCAAGACAGAGTCCATATCATTTAGAAACTCGTTCAAATTAATGTCAAGATTATTAAGTTTAAAATTCCTTTTGTCTAACAAATCCGGCTCCTTGGATAATAGCATACTAGGTTTTGTCCCAAAGGGTACCTGTTTCGAATCCCAGTCAAGCCGTGGGGAATTTAATCTCCTATGGGTAATTCACCTGGTTTGGGCCTGGGTGATTGTGACGTCTTAATAAAAATAGATATCGAATTTCCAACTGAAATGGTAACAGAGGAAAAGAAAACAATGTTCTCTTAAAGGAAGACAGACAATTGTTGTTAATTTTTATTTTCAGGACTTGACACATCTTGTCTCCATTTCATGTACTTGGGTGTGCAATGAATTTTCCTAATAAACTGTGCTTCTGTGGAGACTGTAGTAGTGTGAATTTCGTATTCCTTCTGTGAAGAAAAGAGCATTTTTGAACAGGATGTCACTGATGAAGGGATCTATGCCCTAATATTAAAAGTATTGTTCCGGTAGTGTGAAGAGACGTATACTACAGGAAACACAACCGCTGTATAACACATTAAATGAAGTGTGGCAACTTTAAAAAAATGTAAATCTTTATTGAATGGCAAAAAATGAACGGGATTATCAGTCTATTATAGTGTTGGAAGCTGTTTCTATGTGATTTCTCAGTAAAAGAAATGTAACTGCTTTTATGTTCGACCCTCACTATTATGTGTCAGAAAACTGTATCATAATGATGGTCATTATAACACTGTTTTTCATTACGAAACGGTTTCTCCAGCCTATCAGAGCTCGTTCACTGACCAATTAGGTAACGATACCTTCGCGCATGCGCTCAAAATCCAACATGTCGGACATAAACACAACATCCAACTATAATAAATTACCGACATGGAATACGCACCGTCCATATGTTCGCGTAAATATGGCGAATATGAGACAAGAAACAGCACTGTACCTTAAAATCACCAACACTAATTTCTACACAACGCATTGTCTTAAAATGACTCCGGTGACATTATTACTGAGGGACGGCAGATGTAAACATATGGCCTGCATATGGCATTGCAAGCACACAGAGCGCATGCGTCGGTCGTTCAAAGATCTTGAAAGACAGAGATATAATACCCAACGCTCGCTCTGCGATCACAAAATTCAAGTAGCTGACTCTCAACAGATATTTATGAATATTTATGTTAAAACATATAATAAAGTTATAATTATCGTCGAACATAAACAGTCGTATGCAACTCGCCTAAAATGGTAATTAAGACACTCGTATGGAAATTATAAAACTCGCATACGCTCGTTTTTAAAAAAATACTCGTGTCTTAATTATAGCCATTATAGGCTCGTTGCATAATGTACTACACACATCAAAAAAAGTTTTGCATCACCTCGGTTCCCAAATCTCCGGCATATAGACGTTGACTGTGTATATTGTATCCAAGATACAGTCCCTTTGACTGTTCATAGATGTCACTAAAACTGCTCAAAGATGTAAACAACCATGCATGAGCAGGGCCTATTAGACGGAGGGGGTACGACAGCCGATCAGTTCCAGTCATTCCACCAGGACGAAGGTACGCTGCTCATGTTGTCTGTAGTTCTACCATGCCTAGAAGGTCAATACCGCAGTTCGATCGCGTCCGCATTGTTACTTTGTGTCAAGAAGGGCTCTCAACAAGGGAAGTTTCCAGGCGTCTCAGAGTGAACCAAAGCGATGTTGTTCGGACATGGAGGAGGTACAGAGATACAGGAACTGTCGATGACAGGCCTCGCTCAGGCCGCCCAAGGGCTACTACTGTAGTGGATGACCGCTACTTACGGATTGCCGCTCGGAGGAACCCTGACAGCAATGCCACCATGTTGAATAATGCGTTTCGTTCAGCCACAGGACGTCGTGTTTCAACTCAAACTGTGCGCAATAGGCTGCATGATGCGCAACTTCACTCCCGACGTCCATGGCGAGGTCCAGCTTTGCAACCCCGACACCATGCAGCGCGGTACAGATGGGCCCAACAACATGCTGAATGGACCCCACGGAATTGGCATCACGTTCTCTTCACCGATGAGTGTCGCATATGCCTTCAACCAGACAATCGTCGGAGACGTGTTTGGAGGCACCCTGGTCAGGCTGAACGTCTTAGACACACTGTCCAGCGAGTGCAGCAAGGTGGTGGTTCCCTGATGTTTTGGGGTGGCATTATGTGGGGCCGACGTACGCCACTGGTGGTCATGGAAGGCTCCGAAACGGCTTTACGATACCTGAATGACATCCTCCGACCCATAGTGCAACCATATCGGCAGAATATTGGAGAGGCATTTGTCTTCATGGACGACAATTCTCGACCTCATCGTGCACATCTTGTGAATGCGTTCCTTCAAGATAACGACATCGCTCGACTACAGTGGCCAGCATGTTCGCCAGACATGAACCCTATCGAACATGCCTGGGATATGTTGAAAAGGGCTGATTATGGACGTCTTGACCCACCAACCACTCTGAGAGATTTACGCCGAATTGTCGTTGAGGAGTGGGACAATTTGGACCAACAGTGTCTTGATGAACTTGTGGATAGTATGCCACGGCGAATACAGGCATGCATCAATGCAAGAGGACGTGCTACTGGGTATTAGAGGTAGTGGTGTGTACTGCAATCTGGACCACAAATGCTGAAAGTCTAGCTGTATGATGGTACAACATGCAATGTGTGGGTCTCATGAGCAATAAAACGAGCTGAAATGTTGTTTGTGTTGATCTCTATTCCCTTTGTATTTAACGGTTCCGGAACTCTTGGAACCGAGGTGATGCAAAACTTTTTTTGATGTGTGTATTTAGTTGGTGAACACGATTGCACTTGAATTGCAATGGATGTGTATTAATTAATCTCATGTTATTTGTTACAGGTTTAGCGAATAACGCTCATTACGATTTGGGTACTATCGTGTTGACCGACTGAAAATAATTAAACATTTGTTAACTGAAAGGGACTAAAAGCTCGTTCTGTAATATGTAGTACTAGCGGACCTATGTGTATAGACCGCCCGCCCGGCTGTATTGGCATGTGGGGTGGACGCGACAGAGTTCCGGCAGGGAATATCGTCTTGTTTATTTGTTTAAACGCACTCTATAAACAAATATTTCCGTTGACTTTTCAAGAAATGCAAGATGCATCTTGTGTGATTGAAATGATTTGGAAGATTTTGGTACAAACCGCGCCTTCTAACTCCCTCTGGCTTAAGAGCTTGAGTTTTATGAAACATACACCTTAGCGTTTTATGATGAGTAAGGAATATGGATCATTAACACATTTATCCTAATATTTCCAAAAGCTAAATAATTATGTATTTTCTACTTAGTGTAGTTCAATACTATTTGATTAATAGTGTTTAGTCTCTAATTACGTAAGTATAAATCTAAGTCCCCGATTCTCGGATGTCTTGAGTAATCTCAAGAACCACTCGATGGAATTTGATGCGGTTTTCACCATTCTGTAAAGGATATCACAAGGAAGGTTTCTGTAGAAATATCTCATTTATGATCAAAGGAAGCCGAGCAGTAACGATTTCAGTTGTTGTTGTCGTCTTTGAGTGGTACGATGTCCAACAACTCCTCCATAACTTTAAGTTCACTATCGACGCTCCGCACAAAAGCAGCCATTTGCGCTACGTCCGTTGTAGATTCATCCAAGGCAATTGAAAATGCAATGAACTTGTCACATCTTTCCATTAATTGACTTTGGACATCCTCAGCTAAGTTGGCAACGCGGCGCCCTATTGTGTTACGCGACAGTGAAATATCCTGGAACTGCTGAACTTCCAACGGGCATAGCTGTTCGGCGGCGTAACTAGGGTAGCTTGCCACGGTGGGTGAGTGGTCATCGTGTCGGTCTACTAACCCCAAGATTGCAGGTTCGCCCCTGGCCGTGGTAAGTGATTTTTGAAAGGTGGCAAAAATACGATACGCATGGCATACGATGTTGGCATGTCAAAGAACCCATTTGAATTCAGTAGGCCGAGTTCATAATGGCAAAATTAATCTCGGGAGTTTCCGCCGACACAAAGTTCCTCCATTTCTCTACTAGAAAGCGCTATAATGTTCAAGGAGCTTAGATATCTATTATCTAACCTCCTTGACTTTCATAGTGATTCAAGGTACAACGAAATTCGACATGCAAGCTACCCTCTGGGTGTCAAATTACAAAGCTTGCACCAGGCACCCGAGGCCATACGATATTATTATTATTATTATTATTATTATTAGTGAAAGAGTCGAAAAGAAAAGCCTGGCATCCGTGCGCTTTTTAAGCTTATGCCGGCAAACCGTTTAAAATATCAATAAACTATGAGTGTAAGGATTGTTTAGCATGAAAAGTTCTACAAACAAATCCAGTAGAGAATATCTCCATCTACAATGCATCGCCCACTATAAGTGTTTTTACGTTTTCATTTCTTCCAACAATGTGAGGCGATAGTTTATGAGCTAGCTAGGAACGAGCCTATCACCCCAGTTACAGCCAAGCTAGCGGGCAAGCCTATTACCCCAGATACAGCCAGCAGCAAACTGTCGAGTCGTGTTGAGTTAAGACTTCAGAGAAGAGTGGTTGTGTTTGGAGATTACCTGGAAGTGCAACTCGGCTTTTCTTCATTTCGCCTGTAAACATTTCGTTCCGCCATTCCAAAATTACGTTTGTCAATAATTCGTTGCACATGCATCTCCATGATAGTATATTAATGGTCCAGTCAGTGATTTTAACTTACTATGCCGAAACGAAAAACGGATGTAGGTCGTAGTTCATTGACATCGGAAAAAAAACGCTTATCACGTAATGCATTTATAGGCGAAGCCTATGGTCATAAAGAGGAGCATTTTACATCTGCATAACAAACCTGTCTCTAAAGTAACGATAATTTTAGACTTCCCTCCCCTATTTGCAGTCGGATCGTGTTCCCCCTCTTGCCACAAGCCGTGAAGTGACTCACACGACACCCTCCTGTCATTCGATCGCGCTTGTTTGAATACGCCACACATTCCTCCTTTTAGCCCATAGGAGCCGGCACTCTCCGGTTCCTGTCACCTGTTACTCTTGCTATCGAGATCGTCTGTTGTTTCCAGGCCTCCCCTTCAGCTCATATCTCCAGCTATCATTACGTCACTCATTACTTTGGCATGTTTTATTACTACTATCTTCACCACTGTTGCCCGGCTTCAGTGGCGTAGTTGGTAGCATGCAGAACTGCTGTGCCCAAGATAGTGGGTTCCAACCCGGCCGAAGTCATCGAAGTTTTTAAGAGCGTTAGAAATCCTTCAGTATGCCTTCCTTCGGAGGGGAAGTAAAGCCGGCGGTCCCATTTCATAGATTTATGGCATGTAAAATATCCTTCCACAGACTAAACTTGTGAGAAGCTAAATTGTTAGGTTGGATTTCGTCGGAACGCTCTATCAAAGTTCCAACGTTCAACGATATCTGGTAGCGAAAGTTGGAACTACTTGAAATTGAACGGAACTTGTAGCTCACCCTAAGGGTGTCCGCTGGAAGCAGCTACAGACTCAGGCGAGCCGAACATGTCCTCGGATACTCCCGGCACTAAAAGCCATACGATAAATAAATAAATAAATAACCAGTGTTGCCAGGTGGTGATCGATTCCAGAAACATACGAATAATTTTAAAGTAGGCATATAATTAAGCACGTAAATACACATATAGGAGTTTGGGGGCAGATGACCTTGCTGTTCCGCCCAATAAAGCAACAATAATTAACTAACAACACATTTAGGAGAATAAGTGATGGTTCTGAATTTCTAGGTAATATTAGCGTATTTTGATTTTTGTAAAATATGAGATCTACACGGGCCAATTGTCGTTTATCTGTGTGTGTGTGTCCCCACCATTATCAATCACCACAGAATGAAACCGTAATGAAACAAATATGGTACAGAGGTCGCTCTAGTATAGGACACCCCGATGTCATGTTTCATATTGCCGCCCTCTTAAAGAATACAAAATGGCAGCCATCTTAGTGTTCCATGCTTATAAACTAATTGTCTGATCTCTAGCGATTTTTTGAAAAAATAGCCTTCACCATGGAAACGTATGGGGCCCAAACTACATGGCCATCAGCTTCATATTTTCAAGATGGCGACCGTGAGATTCTTGCAAGCAATATAAGTCATAACTTATGACCCCAAGTATCACTGCTCACGGTTAGGTGCCATTCAGATTGTTCTATATAAGGGCACACTGCTACCAACGTGATGACTGTATCAAAGTAAATATTACGCTCAGCTGTCATCTTGAAGTTATAAAATATAAAAATAAACAACTCTCAACACTTACTACCCAGCCAGGGAATTGTTACCGCTAGACGTGGACCGGGGCTGTTCTGTATACATTACGTCAGCTTGCCACGTTATGGCTGCCAAGGGCGGGTGCGGAGCAAGAGGGGGAACTCATGTACAGACATATAATGAGAACACACCACACAGCGCACGACCCAGCACGAAATATGCACACACACAACATGCGATGAAGTTTCGCTGGCGACGACTTCACGTCCATCGCAGGCGTGTGGCTGGGCGGAGCGCATTAGTTCTGATTTCCGCCACCGGTAACAATTCGCTGGCAGAGTAGTAAAAACTACAGTAACGAAAATTGGTGACAAGGTAGGACCGTATAATGTGCCCATGAATGGACAAGGCAAATGAATAGAGACAACATACTTTCACGATGGCGGCTGCACGAACTATGAGAACACAAAAATCGACTTCTCTGCTTGCCAGCTTGTTTAGAGATCCTCCTGTTTTTACATTTAATCGATCTCTGAAATAACGTCAGAATTATATTTATTGGGATTGAGTTACTTGAGAAACTTCAATTTCACCTTCTTATCTCCCTTGAGCATTCCATGTCTGTCCAGTTGATTGAATATTTGGATCCTAAGTGGTTGTGGACGAGACTGCAGTAGCTATGATTCCACACCGCCTGATTGCTTGGCTTGTCGTGATAGTTCTTATCGCGAGTTGGATATCACACAACTTCAATCACAGCACGGATGGGAGTATCAAAGCACGCAATACGAAACTCAGAGTCACGATAAACCTAATGACTTCTTCTCTGTTCCTTTTGCTCTCTCGGATAAGGCGAGAGTGGTCGGCCAAGTATGGAACACAGAGGTAAAATACGACGGGATACAAACGAAGAAACATTCTCACGTCGTATGAGGTGCATATGGATACAAAAATAAATACATAATTAGATAATTTTTTTTATTCACTGCTACTTGTTCTTTCAACTCTCGCACTGCGTCTTGATTATTCTCACACTGCCTTCTTGATACTCTGCTGCTAATCATATAAATATGACTCATTTTAACAGAATCCATATGAAATTACGAGTTGGTCTGTGAATCAAGAGGTCCGGGAACTGGACGAGCCTTTTACGATCTACTGCTGTGCCCATTGCATTTACTCGCAAGTTGGTCTATTTATAAGGAATTTAAGGTTATGAGCGATGTCGCGTCTATTAATCTGGTTGATCCATATCGTATTCTTTATTTAGGCTAGTGCTGGTGGAAGCTACAAATCATCTAATAAAATGATTTCCGTTTTATAAACTAAACTATCTGTAAAACACTCCCTTTTACAATAGATTAATATATGTGCCAAAAATATAATAAAATACCGGTGTATCAAAAATTTCACGTGAGGCTTCTTCTATATGAGATGTTACACATCACATGCGACTACTGTAAGGCTCGTAATTTTTTTTAAATTTAGTTATTCACTTAGTTATTATCAAAGAGTATAATAGAACTATTCTTTGTTGAAGACCTTAGAAACGATTTACCTCTACCAAACGCCACAACCTAGATAAAAACTGCTACCATCATTGAAGAAAGAAAGAAAGAAAGATAAGAAGTATATCAAGAATGTTATGGATCTGGAGACATAATCAACCGGACAGGCTGCGTGGCTCAGCGGTAACGTTCTCGCTTGCTGGGCCCTAGGTTGCAGGTTCGTATCCTGGCGCAGTCAGCTGGCATTTGAGGGTGCACAAATGAGAGGGAGCCGTGTCAGTACATTTACTGGCACGTTAAAGATCCCCTTCGGGCCAAAATTCCGGCACCCCGGTGTCTCTAAAAGCAGCAGTAGTTAAAAGGGATGTAAAACCAATAACATTATTATTATTACATATACGACCTGCCGTGGGCAACATCCAACTTTGAGTTGAGGCATGTCTTTACACGTCTGGTTGTGCATGGCTTTCACAACCCTAATTGAATTAACAAATCTTTCCATGACCCTACAGAGACGTGTGTATACAAACTATGTGGATATTTTCGATTGCTATTTGCCTGAAATAAAAGTAGTAATTAATAACCTGAATTCAGTTACTATGTGAAATCGTTTAGTTCTTTACTTCAAATAACATTTTCAAGTAACGCAAAATAGGCTGTTACAAACCCTTTAAAATAAAAAGTAAAAATGTATCGTAGTATCATCTTGTCATTCTTCAAATTCGATGCGCATAGAATGCCAATGGTGTAGTAATCAATGGAGCCCCACGTAGACTAGTCGTGACATCTAGTGGTGAAATATCGAACAATATAATCCTAACAGAGCGAGTGCATTCTAGCGGCCAGAAGAAGAAACTTTTCAATAAAATCTGGAAGTTAATCTAGTTACCTTTTTGGCAGCTAGATGTCTCGAGTAAATCTGCTGGCGAATTATGTTTTAATTAAATATATATTTTACACCATAATAAGCACAATATAACGCTTAATTTTAAAACATCTGAGTCATTACAAAACAATAAACATATAACATTTCAAGCAAAAAAACAAGCTCTGATCGGGTTTGAACCATAGGCATTTGAGCGATAGGCTAACGCTCTACCACTGAGCTAATTGTGTCAACGAATATCGTTCTATATAAAATGACTTACATAGAACTTGTTAGCAAATAATGATTTATACTAAACGATTTCATCACTGGAGTATATTATTTATATATAAAGCATTTCATACAAAGTTTATTTATTTTGTATCAGTACGCTATATTGCATGCAATACTCAAATTAGTGAAATATAAGTCAGGCACAAGATATCCGCTGCCATCTTGTCTTATTACTGAATCAGCTCAGCTTTTTAAAATCACGTCTGCACTATAGTATTACAAAATAAACTTTTAATTTCGAACGTGCCTCTTCCTTTAGAACAGTTAAAACGATTCTCGGCTCGATAATCGGAACTAGTGGGTCCCATGATATGGATTATAAAGTTTGCATAATTCGCACGGCCGCCATCCTGAAATGGTATGGCGGACGACCTTGTAGTTTGGTCACAAGACGCATCCTATACGAAGGTATGTTGTTACCAAATTTGGTAGAGATCGGATGATTTGGTTAGTGGTTATTTGATTTTACGTTTTGAACGTTTGAGTGGCCGCCATTGAGTTTTAGTAAAGATGGCGGCGATATAAAACATGACACTGAGGTGTCCTTTGCTAGTGCAATCTTTGTACCAAATTTCGTTCAATTCGCATTCACCGTGTTCGAATTGATAGGGGGGGACAGACATTCAGAGTACACACACTCACACACACACAGACAAACACACACACACACAGACTCACACACACACATACACACACACAGACAGACACACTTTTTTCGCCCTGTGTTGATCTCATAAGTCTACTTTCATTTTTTGCAAAAATCGAAAGTAGGCTAAAAATTGGCATGATTCGAAGATGTAACAAAGACCTTATAGAAATTGGTATTCCGGACTGCAAAATATGAACAGGTGTGAATTCAGACATGTAATCAAAAATTACCAGGGATTTAAGGTACGGACAGAACCCAATAGACGGAGGGGACCTCTTTCTGAAGATCGGAAGAAGGCGCTGAGTGATGGGCTCAAAAGTTACTGACATGACATCAAAGCTGGCAGACGATCTAGAACGAAATATTGATTTTGATTGTTACTACGTAGTCCATAGTGGCTCAATTCAAATTTATAAAAAGGAATTAATAAATAAAGAAACAAATAAACATATTCAAAGGAATAAGCAACTAAGCAATCAAACAAAGAAATAATCAAATCAATAAACAAGGAAACCAACAAACTAGTAAATAAATATATATATAAATAAATACATTAATTAATCCCTGTGGTCAACTAAGACACAGTCCCGTATAACAAATTAGGCTTTCACGGCTAGCTAGATCATACCTGTGCACAAGTTATCGGGGCTTGTAGGCCGTGGTAGAGGGAGGATATTTGCTCCCGACGTTTCACCGAAGACTGCGTTCGGCTTTATCAAAGGTCAACTGTTGACTAACGGAAGGAGCGAACCCTTGATAAGGGCGAACGCAGTCTTCGGTATAACGTCGGGAGCAAACATCCTGCCTGGAAGAGAGCTTACCAGCCAGAATAACTTGTACAAGGCAAAGAAGCCGTATGTTTTGGAAAATAACATTCAATTGTAGGATATTAGTTTAATATTTTTACCTTTTAAGTGCTGAGTTTGCTATTTCCTACCTCAGAGTTGAGTTTCTTCATTCGCATTTAAAATAAAATTGTAGAAGACGTAATTTTTTACGTATCAGAGGGACGTACAGTACAATGTCTATGGGTTTTTGGTTTTTATTAATCTAGTCTAAATGTAAATTCGAAATCATACATTTACTGTATATGAATGTTCCTTTTCAGACGAATCGAAATAAAAATTTGAATGCCCACGCTTGCATCACCTCCATACCAGGTCACAAAATAAAATAATTTCCTAAAATCAGTAGGCAAGTAATACATATTGCTCCTTACTAGTAGAAAAATTATATTTTTAGCCTACTTTCGATTTTTGCAAAAAATGAAAGTAGACTTATGAGATCAACACAGGGCGAAAAAAGTGTGTCTGTCTGTGTGTGTGTATGTGTGTGTGTGAGTCTGTGTGTGTGTGTGTATGTGTGTGTGTGAGTCTGTGTGTGTGTGTGTGTGTGTGTCTGTGTGTGTGTGAGTGTGTGTACTCTGAATGTCTGTCCCCCCCTATCAATTCGAACACGGTGAAACCGAATTAAACGAAATTTGGTACAGAGGTAGCACTAGTAAAGGACACCTCAGTGTCATACTTTATATCGCCGCCATCTTTACCAAAACAGAATGGCGGCCACTCAAATGTTCAAAACGTAAAATCAAATTACGGCTAAACTAATTATCCGATCTCTACCAAATTTGGTGACAACATACCTTTATATAGGACACGTCTTTCACCCAAAATTCAAGGTCATCGGCCACGCCATTTCAGGATGGCGGCCGTGTGAATTATGCAACCATTTTAATAAATAGCTTAAGACCCACCAATTCCGATTATCGAGCCTAGGGGGGTTTAAGCTATCCTGAAGGTCGTGATCCGTTATTTATTATAATTTAATATTATAATATTATACAGTATGAGTGGCTTAAAAGAGCAGAGCCGTTTGTGTCACACGACAAGATGGCAGCTGTCCTCATGTGCCTGTCTTATATTTCAGTAGTTTTAGTATGTTGTATGTGATATACCGTACTGATACAATAATATAAACTTTGTATGAAATGATCTTTAATGAAGATGTACTGCAGTGAAGAAATCGTTTATTTAAAGTCATTATTTGCCAACAGTTTGTATCTAATATGTCAGTTAAGAACACCTGACGTCATGGATACGGTTAGCTCTGGGCTAGCATGTTAGTCTGACACGCAGTTGACTGGGGATCGAATACTGCTACAGTTAGTTTTTTTTTTTCTTGAATTCTTTTACAAATGATGTGCACGAGCTTTTCCCACAGATACTGAATAAAATGTCATTTAGCTCAAAGGAGAGGATAAAGTATACACTCGTATATTAATAAAATCACAGTCCCAGCATCGCACATAAACAGAAGACATTAGAAAAAGGAGAATAGAAGAACTAGATACACGTTGTCATTAACCACAGCCTTCTTAATGCCTCTGTACGGTGCTGTCCTCTTGTGGGTTATGTGGGTAATATTGTTCCAAACATAACGCTGTGCAAATGCCTGAGCTGGCCTCCTGAAGTATGGCAATTTTGTAATACTGGTAGTTCAACTATTAGCCACGATCGCGCTCCGAATACCTTTAAACACTGCCAGCTGGATCGCCTCCCTCTTGGCTACTTTAAACTGCCTACTCATTCAACACCCATAGAACACTGCCATCGTAGTACATTACGATGGCAGTGCATAGGCGTACACGATAAAGATTAATTCACTGATAGGTCGCAGCACCACCTACTGTGATTGGGGCGGAAGATGATTGGGGCGGAAGATTCTTAATTTTGCAGGCTGGCTTAATATAGAGATTAACGGACGTGAATGCATTACAATAAGTTAGTAGTTTTGTTATTCAATCATCATAAAGTATATAATATTGATCTTGACACTTACTGGCTTATTATCAATATAAAAGAAAACAAACAATACATTGTGGTTGGGGTGATTGTTTTAGGGATGAGGACAAAGAGTCATAAAGATACCCATACATTTAGGAGAAAGTAGGCTATATGTTCTTTGCTGAACATCTTGTTTGTTACAAAATAACAACGTGGCGTAAAGGATTTGCATGTTATTCTGTAACGCTTGTTTAAATCTCAGATGAACTCTAGCTATAGAGGACAGACGTCTACAAAATGCTATGTTAGTTACGGTACTTTCAGAAGCAAACATCCAAACACAAGTAGTACTACATAATGCCTAACAGAAGGCAGAACATGACAGAGATCGACTCAGCACTGGAAATCAAATGGGGAATATGGAACAAACAAGTTCTTGTGCACCGTTTATAGACGGGCGAAGCACTCAACAGGTTAAAACTATTTAAAAGTGTCAGTCCTATAGTAAGGTCATCATTCAATGCTAAGCTAGAGCTATTTAGCGGTCAGAAATAAAATCACTTTAACTAGGCAAACACAGGCAGCCATTCAAATCGATATATCACGCGATATTGGATTTAGCGAACGAAACTCGATTGGAATGGCTGCCTGTGATTGGTTAGTTAAAAGGGTTTCACTTCTGACCATAGATAGCTCTAGCATAGCACTGAAACGTTGAGTCGGAAGTAACGATGGCTTTACTATAGACGAAGTAAAGGCTACAAAAATGAAATGAAAGATGTAAGACAAGGCTGCAACACATCACCCATACTTCTCAATCTTTACATTGAACAGGCAACGAAGGAAATTGGAGAAAAATTTAAAGTGGGAGTGAAGATTCAAAGAGAAATAATTTCAACTCTGAGGTTTGCCGATGACATAGTCATCTTGGCCGACATACCTGAGGATTTGAATGAGTTTTTGAATGGTATGGACTCCGTCTTGAGTAAAGAATTCACGATGAAAATTAATAAATGTAAAACAAAAATATTGGAATGCAGCCGAAATAAATCAGAAACCTCTATGGACAACACATAGGCAGGTGAAAAACTAAAGGAAGTAGGAGACTTTTGTTACTTAGGAAGCAAAATAACCAGTGATGGACGAAGCAAAGAGGATATAAAAAGTAGGTCAGCTCAGACAAGGAAAGCATTTCTACAGAAAAGGAATCTGTTGACATCGAATATAGATTTAGGTATTAGGAAGTCATTTTTGAAAGCTTTTGTCTGGAGCTTGGCACTCTATGTAAGTGGAACTTAGACTATTGGTGCAGAAGAAAAGAGGAGTATTGAAGCGTTTGAAATGTGGTGATACAGGAGAATGATGAAGATCAGATGGGTAGATGGGGTTACAAACGAAGAGGTATTAAGACTAGTGGGAGAGGAGAGATGCTTCTGGCGACTGCTAATGAGATAGGTTGGTAGGGCACATACTAAGACACCCAGTTATAGCAAACTTAGTTATGGAAGGGAGGGTCGAGGACAAGAACTGTAGGGGTAGACCAAGGTTAGAATATGATAAACAGATTGCCTCGGATGTAGGGTTGGTAGCTATGTAGAGATGAAACGATTAGCTCAGGACAGGGAGGCAAGGGGGGGGGGGGCTGCATCAAACCAGTCAAAAGACTGAAGGCTCAAACAACAACAAACAATGGTATCTGTTTTTTTTTTCAGTAGATTAGGTGTAAAATTTACCTACACTATTAAAATAGTAGCCGGTAAATTCGGGAATTACTATACTAAAAACGTACTCGTTGCTTATCATTCAGATACTTATAACTACTAGCTACATGCCCTTAGGCCATGGTTAAGGTTATGTAGAGCACGCAGATCAGATTCACTTTTTGCAACAGTCGATGCAATACTGAGCCTGGGCTTGTTCAGCCCTAACTCACAGGGAAGGAAAACATAGCCGAAGTTAAACATTGCGAGTTGCGGTCATTTAAAATTATCCACATCGGGTAATGCCAAACAGTGAATCATCCGCATCGTGTAATGTGTAATTTGAAGCACACGCACCAGCAAAGAAAAACAGACAACATAACAAATGCCATTAGGGATGATTATCGTAAACATTTAGTCCATAAAATTGTTAGCTTTCAAATGAAATAAGGTAGAAGTCTCACCTTGAAAAGAATATTTAATCAATCATCAGTTAATTAGAATTGGGGCTGGTAGACTACAAGTCTCATGCAGTCAACAGATTCGCCGAAGACTTGCCCTAGGAAGAGCAGCTTTTAAAGGCCTGGATAAGATCTTGAAGTGTTCCGATGTTTCTTTGCCTACTAAAATTAGAATGGTTAAGGCACTAGTCTTTCCCATAGCTACATATGGTTGCGAAAGCTGAACCTTAAGGAAAAGCGATAGGAAGTACAATATATCGATGCTTTTGAGCTCTGGTGTTGGAGAAGGATACTGAGTATTCCTTGGACAGCCAAAAAACCAAACCAGATCTGTCTCTTGGAGCATTGATAACACGATTGCAGCTGTCATATTTTTGACACATTATTAGGCATTCTGATTCGTTGGAAAAGACAATTATGCTTGGAAAGATGGAAGGGTCTTGGAGACGAGACGACTCCATCAAATCCAACATGAATATGTCAGTGAAGGATCTGAAGTACTACCCGACCAGCGAATTATTACCGGTGGCGGAAATCGGAACTAATGCGCTCCGCCAGCCACACGGCTGCGATGGACGTTATTTGTGTGCCTGATTCATGCTGGGCCGTGCGCTGTGCGGTGTGTTCTCATTGTAGCCTATGACTGTACATGAGTCCTCCCCTTGCCCCGCAAGCCACTCGCTGCAGCCATAGCGAGGCGAGATGACGTAATGTATACACAACAGCTGCGCTCTCCTCCTAGCGGTAAGAATTCCCTGGTAGGATAGTATTGTGCCCAAATCCAGTTGCCCAGATTGAAGGGTACAAGCCGTGAGCCTAGATTTGAGGGAACAGTCCACGATTCTAAGTTCGGACATGGATGTTTGAATAGCGGGCTCCAAACCTTGTTAGAAGCTTTTCGAAGGAATTTACAGCCAAGAAGTGGGTAAGTGATGTAGGAGGAGAGCGTCATAGTCGAGGCTATATGTCACTAAATATTTCCCGTTGAGATGGAAACATGAAACCTATATCAGATTACTGGCAAGAACAAGAGAAGAAGAATGAGCTTTGTTTCAAAGAAATTGATTGAAGAGAAGCCGAGTTATGAGCTGTTTTAGTTCCAGCGTTTTCGCCGCAGTGACCTCGAGCCAGCAAGCGGATGGGTATATAAGGCGAGCCTCGCAGGCAGAGGTAGGTTCACTTCGTCACAAGCACTCCGTTGACTTGGTCGTGCTACGCTACGTAAGCGCTCTAGCCGCTTGACTATCACCGAACTTCGAACATCGTTATTATCGCCGAGCACACGGTTGCATTTAAACTTCAACTTACAGCACAAGCTGTGGACTTAGAATTTTCGACAGTACATGGTTACTGAAAGTGTTAAACTATTTCGAGTGAGTTTAGAACTTTTCTTCGATTTCACAGAAGTGAAATAAGTCTGTGGCACATGGTAATTATTACCGCTACAACTTGGACATATGGTAGACTATGTCTACAACTTTTTCTTCAGTCCACATTCACTTATAGCTGGATTATTTATATCCAATAGTTGGACCAGCCAAGATAAGTAAGTAACTTCAAAACTAGTCTTGCATATTACAATTCGAAAGCCGAATGGGAATACAGGTTTAGCCTTGTGCGATCTGAAAAGTGAGAAGCTTTGCCCAGCCAACTCGACAGAATTTGTAATTGTGCTGAAAAGATTGTAAGAGTATTGGAATACTGATTGTATCACAGTGGGTCTTGGTAATTATTTCATCATGGATCGCTTAGATCAGACCCCTGTCAACTACACTTCAGCTCTTGAAGTTGCCAACATTTTTTCTGCAAGACATTATAATCGCCACTATGCCTGCGTAAACAGCTTGAGGGTATAACATGGAAGCTGATACGAGAATATAAGTACGCGTCCTAATGGGACATACAACAGGAAGATTGAGTAGTCTGGTTAAGTCCAGATTTCTACCATCAAGACCTACAAGAATGTAAGCTGCAATTTACATTATTTCTATGCGTAGTTAGTTGTATTTTATCGTATTTTCTACAGTCTTGCCAACACATTTTTTCTCTATAAGTTAGTCATCGATATGTTTATTTGCTTTTGCAAATATTTTCTTTCGAAACCTGAGCTAGGACCTGAGTTGATTTTTACTCAGATTTATACGATTCGATATTTATGGACGAGCAGAACGAGCATTTATTTTAGTTCGATATTTTTTTTTTCTTATTGCTGCCATTAGCCGTCATAATTTGAGATTTAAGAATTAATCTAAGTTGAGGAATGGATAGTTATCCTTCATTTTGAAGTCGAGGGTGATATTCCCCGAACAGTTTGATAACTTTAAACCTAGTTTTGGACATAATAATAATAATAATAATAATAATAATAATAATAATAATAATAATACTAATGGGATTTAATAATAATAATAATTATTTTTTATTTTTCTGGAATAATAATAATAAACATTTGTGGTTTATAATAATCATTTTCTGATTGTATGATTAATACAGTTGACATTTGAAGTCATACTCTAATTCGGATATTTGTTAATTCCGAAGGTTAGTGGTTAACACATGCCCACTTATAATGAACAGTTAAATTCAGTGAAATTGTTTCACGTTTGCATTTCATATTTAAAGCTTTGATAAAGACACGGAAAGAAGTGAAATGGGAAGCTAAGCATGTATAAAGCAGGGTTTTTGCTAGAGTTTATATAAAATAAAATCATTATGACGCAGCGTCTTTCACAACGTTTGCTAATATTAACACTGTGGGGAATTTCTGATGGTGAAATTATATTGGATATTGTCGTAAACTCATTTATGAGGTTTACTGATTTTTGAATCTTCCATTTGTCATAACAAGCAAAGGCTTGATTATTTTGTATAATTTGGGAAGATGTCATTGTGTGTGTGCAGATAATTATATGCCATTCTGAGTGCGCAATTTAAGTCGCAGGAATGAGGTTGTGTAAAATGGAGCACCAATCAAATTGTAGGTTGGATGTTTTTGATGTAATAGGAGAGTCGTTTTTCGCCACACTTTCGTCGTAATATAACCACATGTTATTTTGTGAACCATCATTATTAAATTATTGTTGATCCACGTGTTTGAAAATATTTCTAGTAATTGCTTACCCGGAAAATTATTATTCTACTAGTTCCTTTCATTCAGGAATGCTTTACCGTTGTCTAAATGCTGATTTATAATTCTGTGATTTTTATCACGTGTCATTCATATGGTCCAATGCTGTTGTTTGAAATTCTTTATTATTAACAACCACTATAAGCTGAAAGGATTTTCAGATCCTATAAAAATAAATATACATTTTCTTTAATAAGTTGATGCTAAACATATTTGACATTTTGTCAAAATCACTTTGATGATAATAATAATAATAATTTGTTTCATTATAAAACATGTTAAATGATATTTCAAATTCCTAATTAATGTTTTCAAGGAATAATTAATTAATTTGTTGACTGAATTCATATGGAATGGTAGTTATATAAGGGATAATTAATTTTGATTAAATCAAAATTATTTTGACAGACTTTGGATTGAGATCTATGTTTCAATAGATATTTTCTGTTTTTTTTGAATCCACAAAAATGCTCAAGGTCCATGTAAATCATAGTGTATTTCACTTATTATGAACAACTTTGTATTTGACAAATCCTAATATTACTATTGCCTAAGAAGTATTAGTCGAAATGCAACGATAATAGTTTTGAGAAATGAACAGTGAAAGTGATTTTCCAACCAGTGATAAATTTTCTTATTGATCTTCAACGTGTGAATGCTAAATAATTTAGGGATCAGTATGGACGATTGACTTTGCGCTGATAAAACCCTACCCCTGTACATAACTATGTTGAACGAAGTCAGCAGGACTGATATTCTGACCTCTCGTTTCAACATTGTTAGTGTTCATGTGTTGGCGATATTGTATATTGTGTAAATAATTTATTCTTTTCCAGTCATCTCTTATGCCATTTTGGGCATATTTTCTTCATGTCATTTTGAAGTTTTAATAAAAATGAGATAATTTTATGGTATGCAATCACCGTTTTCATGAATCTCCTTCTATCCTTATTGTTGCGTCGAGCCGAAAATAAGTTAAGCATTTTTTTGTTGGGTCTTTGCATTCGACTTTAACCCATCTGGCGCCCCGGGATATTTTGATTCTCGTGCTGACTGATTTTTGGTGAAATGCATATGTGGTCGTCCGGACTTCGGTCCAAACGGGCACAGTATATGACTGAAGACCGAATCTTATGGAGACAGTCCACCCATGCAATCGCTAGGAGCCGACTTGATGGCACTTGATCATCATCATCCGACTTCTATTAATCGATTATTTATTTATTTATTTATCGTAAGGCTTTTAGTACCGGGAGTGTCCGAGGACATGTTCGGCTCGCCTGAGTCTGTAGCTGCTTCCAGCGGACACCCTTATTAGGGTGAGTTACAAGTTCCGTTCAGTTTCAAGAAGTTCCAACTTTCGCTACCAGATATCAATGATACCTAGTGGTGAACGTGGGAACTTTGATAGAGCGTTCCGACGAAATCTAACCTAACAATTTAGCTTTACTCAAGTATAGTCTGTGAAAGGATCTTTTACACGCCATAAATCTATGACATGGGACCGCCGGCTTTACTTCCCCTCCGAAGGAAGGCATACTGAAGGACTTTTAACGCTCTTAAAAAATCCGACGACTTCGGCCGGGTTTGAACCCGATTAAATTCAGTTATCGACTAGTTGATTTTTTGAAGCAGAAAATCGATTATTATAAATAACAATTTATCGTTTATGCGTTTAATCGATTAACACATAATATGTCATTTAACCGATTAATCCGTTGTCGATTAAGCGATGTACTTCGCTCTTATCACTACTCTCTTACGCTTCGGTGGCGTAGTCGGTAGCATGCTGAACTGCTATGCCCAAGATAGCGGGTTGAGTTAACTAGGCAACGCCGCGCTATGCTATTGGCTGGCGCGAGTGAGTGACTGAATCTGGCTCCACCCTCATGTTCACAGTTGTTTTGGGTCTAGTATAGTGTTGATCTGTCGCTCCAACTGTTTTCGAGTTGTGAAGTGTTACTGAGGGTATAATTCTCATAATGCCTCCACGTGTGTACACGGTAGAGGAAAGGGTATTTATGTACGATAATTATGTGAAAACAGAGTCTTGCAGGGAAGTCGTTAGACGTTTCTTAACACATTTTTCAAGTGTACGCTCTCCACATAGAGGTACCTTGCGGAATCTCGTAAACAAATTGAGAGGAACACTCGATAAGAAGCGAAGTGTTAAATAACGTGTACTTAATGAGAAAAAAGTAAATGAAATCTCAGAAAGATTAGAACATACGCCTACAAAATCCCTAAGACGATTTGGACAAGAAGCCGGGGTTTCGAAGACCTCAGCATGGCGGGCTACGAAAATGTTGAAACTGAAGCCATAAGAGATAACTGTAGTACACGAACGGCATCCACGTGGTCATGATAAGGGGGTACGATTTTGTAATTGGGTGTTACGAAACGAACTGAAAGAACATATCCGGAGAGAAATAGCCTCAATTACCGAAGACGAAGAACTTATGCGTGTGAATCGGGGTTTCCTAAGACGATGCCGGAAATGTGTGGATGTAGGAGGAGAACATTTCTAACATCTCCTGTCATAAGGTACGACCTTAGTTTATTAATTCTTCCTTTCTTCATTTTAATTGTTATCTCATGTCATGCACGGATAAAGTGAGCCAAGTACTGTTCTGTTCTTATTGCGATGCATGCCGAGTGGGGAGTGCTGAGTCAACGGGAGATAAGCTCGGTGCGCTGGCCGGACGAGTCATGAGAGGAACTCACTGTATTTCTCTCAATGCTTTATTCTTACACACACCCATAAATCACCAAATTAGCCCCGTGTACTTGCCTGTGTGTATTCGGTCTGATGACCTTTAACTGCGACGGCTATTAGTGTATTTATAATTCAGGCTAGGATTGGGAAGGAGGCAGCCGTGGTCTTCATTTAGATGCCGTTCTGGTATTCGTCCGGAGTTCAAATTGAAAACTACGGTAAACCACTTCCAGAATGGCTGAGGTGGGAATCGAACACATTTCTTCTCAGTTCCGCCTCAAGTGGCTGAGCCTGCTCTGTTCCGAGCCTCAGATCAGAATTGCATTCCAATATATTTGTTTTACATTTATTAATTCTATGACATGGGCCCGCCGGCTTTACTTTGCCTCCGAAGGAGGGCATACTGAAGGATTTTAACGCTTTTAAAAATTGGACGACTGACTTGAGCATCTATCTCTTCAATAGTGTTTATATTGAGATCACATCGCGCCTTAAATTAACGGACGCATAATACAGTACTTTAAAAGCAATTTCAATTGCAATGTGTACATGGGCTGTTATCCCACTGGTAGATTAAAATCTAGGTCTCATTATTTAAATTACAACAATAAACTACTAATTGGTGGTATTTGAATTGTGTCAGGAACAAAAATAGTTTATCTTCCGTCACTTCAAAACGCCGTGATAACAGATCAAGCTACTGATTGGACTGTAATTTAAAACTAGCTCATTTGCCGTCCCAACTAGCATAATATTCTTCATTGATTCACTAGTCTATTTGTTTCCGGATTGTTTTTTGTGCCAATCAGCAATTTAATGACATCCACTAATAAACCAGGCTGTATTCTTTGAAGAGGAGCAGATGACATCATATTCGATGTCTTAAAAAGACAAACACCAACTTCATTGGAAATTGGGCCGATAACCTAGATGTTAGGCCCCTTAAAACAACAATTATCATCATCATCATAGCTTGCCAAGGTGGGTGAGTGGATAGAATGTCGGTCTACTAACCCCAAGATTTCAGGTTCGCTCCTGGCCGTGGTAAGTGGTTTTTGAAAGGCGGCAAAAATACGACACGCATGTCATACGATGTTGGCATGTCAAAGAACCCATTTGAATGCAGTAGGCCGTGTTCATAATGGCAAAATTAATCTCGGGAGTTTTCGCCAACACAAAGTACCTCATTTCTCTACTAGAAAGCGCTATAGTGTTCAAAGAGCTTAGATAGCTTAGATAGCTAACCTCCTTTACTTTCATAGTGATTCAAGGAACAACGAAATTCGACATGCAAGCTACCCTCTGGGTGTGAAATTACAAAGCTTGCACCCGGCACCCAAGGCCATACGATATTATTATTATTATTATCATCATCATCATTGGAAATTTCAAACTACCCACGTACTGTTAATTTACAATATGAGACTCCCAGGAAACTAGGACAGTATTTATTGTAGAATTTGCGAACTGACCATTTAGGACCTCAATAAGCTTCAATTTTGTTTCTGGAGTATCCTCCATCTTCAGTATTCCTTCCGAGTATTGCTGAGGTGTTGCCTTTGTTCTTCCATTTATGCTCTTCCGGTATTCGTAGCTTTTCTATAGTGTTGAAACCTTCCAAATGTTGTACTCTGCTCTGGAACATATGAAATGAAAATCCACAGCCTGCTTCCAGTCTCTGACCGGGTCAGGAATGGAATGAATGAAGCCCCCATCTAGCGGCGAGGATATGAACTGTGCCGGCTGCCGAGGCCTGACGCACTCCTCTGGGGCAATGATTAAATGAATGACAGATGAAATGATAGTGGAGAGTGTTGCTGGAATGAAATTTTGACAGGGAAAACTGGAGTACCCGGAGAAAAACCTGTCTGCCTCCGTTTTGTCCAGCACAGATCTCACATGGAGTGACCGGGATTTGAACCACGGACCCAGCGGTGAGAGGCCGGCGTGCTGCTGCCTAAGCCACGGAGGCTTCTGGAACATATCCGTTACTCAAATACGGAACTCTACAATGTTGGATCTTTCAAGGTCTTTCTAGGCTTCGTTAATCCATACCATAGTGGTCAGCTTGTACCAGAGGAAGGAAGGAAGGATAGAAGGAGTGCAGGAAGGAACGAAGGAAGGAAGGAAGGCAGGAAGGATGGATGGATGGAAGAAATGAAGGAAGGAAGGAAGGAAGGAAGGAAGGCAGGAAGGAAGGAGGGATGGAAGGAAGGCACGAAGGAAGGATGCCAGGAAGGAAGGCAAGAAGGAAGGAGGGAAGGCAGGAAGGAAGGAAGGAATGAAGAAAGAAAGGAAGGAAGGCAGGAAGGAAGGAGGGATGGAAGGAAGTTAGGAAGGAAGAAGGGATGGAAGGAAGTTAGGAAGGAGGGAAGGAAGGAAGGAAGGATGGAACGAAGGAAGGAATGAAGGAAGGATGGAAGGAAGGGAGGAAGGAAGGAAGGAAGTTAGGAAGGAAGGAAGGATGGAAGGAAGGCTGGAATGAAGGAATGAAGGAATGAAGGAAGGAAGGAAGGAAGGAAGGATGGAAGGAATGAAGGAAGGAAGGAAGGAAGGGAGGAAGGATGGAAGGATGGAAGGAAGGAAGGAAGGAAGGGAGGAAGGAAGGAAGGAAGGGAGGAAGGATGGCAGGAATGAAGGAAGGAAGTTAGGAAGGATGGATGGATGGAAGGAATGAAGGAAGGAAGGGAGGAAGGAAGGAAGGAAGAAGGGATGGAAGGAAGTCTGGAAGGTAGGAAGGAAGGAATGAATGAAGGAAGGAAGGAAGGAGGGATGGAAGGAATGAATGAATGAAGGAGGGATGGAATGTAGTTAGGAAGGAAGAAGGCATGGAAGGAAGGAAGGAAGAAGGGATGGAAGGAAGTTAGAAAGGAAGAAGGGATGGAAGGAATGAAGGAGGGAAGGAAGGAAGGAATGAAGGAAGGAAGAAGGGATGGAAGGAAGTTAGGAAGGAGGGAAGGAAGGAAGGAGGGAAGGAAGGAAGGAGGGAAGGAAGGACGGAATGAAGGAAGGAAGGCAGGAAAGAAGTCAGGAAAGTAGGAAGCTTGCAGGTTTACGTGGCCGTTCATCATGCGATTTTGAGTCACGATAACTCTTTTATACGTAGAATCAGAAACATCGGGTGTGACATTTCACCCTGATAATCGCACAAGCATTACAGGAAATACAACCCTGTCCGCTTTGATGAGAGGCAAGCCGCGTAACCACTACTTCATCACGCTCCCTTGTACAGAGGTAGTCAAATAAATATTAATTAATATTATTGACTTCTGAGAATACTTTACATATACAGTATGTATAAATTCGTATACCAACGTTTCACCCTCTACTGTAGAGGGATGTTTCAAGCTGTAGTAGATTATGGATATTGATAGTTTTAATTAACTAGGAACTTAGAATCAGATGTGTGTTTCATCATATGGTAGCTCAAAGTTCAATTATTGGCTGATTCTTGTATAATATATAATTGTCATCCTATTTCCACTTTCTAATCAGAACCTCATTCAAATCAAACCATTGTCCATGGTGGCAATCAATAAATCACAAAAGTGTTGGCAAAACGGTTACGGATAAACCCTTCTCACGAGTCTCACTAGCGTTGAGGTCAGATGAGTAACCCATATTTGTTAAACCTACGTAATAATACATCAACAATTGCACGAAGATTTAGTTTAACCATAAGAGTAATCTCTTAAAGTTGTTAGAATGCATTGACATCCAATTTTTATTAGGATTGCCATGGACACTATTCCAAGGATGATCTGATACCTTGACTATCAGCAATGCCGCTTGGTAGATTTAGAAGACGGTCTTGTGTTTTTAACAACCTACAAAATAAAATTAGATTGTGAGTTTCGCTTGGAGTGTCTCGATGTCACATGTGATTTACGCACAGTTTAATGCACGTTTGTTCCAAACAGTGGCTGCAGGCGATTGTAAAAAGAGAGTTATGTCTCCGTAAATGTCATAGCTTCGACTACGTGTGATAAAAATCATAAACCAGCAATGCAGCACATCATGGGAAGCTGTAAATAGACGAATATCCTTTGTAGTCAAACGTATCCTCAAATGTGATGTTTCAGGAGGAAGCATCAAACTCCTTTGAGTATTCATAAGAAGGTTACAATAATCCAAACGTGGTAGGTACACTCGCTAAGACGCAGAGCATGACAATGGGACAAAGCTGTTAGTGGACGCATTTGACAACAGGGTTTGAACCCCACCGTCGGCAATCCTTGAAATAGTTTTCCGTGATTTCCGTTTTCAACTGTACACAAATGCCGTGACAATGCCTACTATTAGACCATCCCCGCTTCCTTCCCACCCAGATCTATCTATCGTCTTTTATATCATCTCTCTGAGGGGCGTGGTCAAGCATCAAACCTCTCCTCAAGGCGGTCCGGATTGATTCTCGGTCAATTCATGTGAGATTTTTAAAGTGAAATGCCATGTCCTGTGGATCGGATCCCTCGTAAAAAGGAGGTCCGGTTGCTCATGATCGCGAGATTAGCGGTCACGTAAAACTACAAACTTCCGTACTTATTACTTCATCTCTCATTGACTCCACTCACGAGTTTGGAATCAGGAAGGGCCTCCGGTCGTAAAAAGTAACTCTCAAAATAGACATTCATTGCAACTCGTCCCAGATCCCACAGTAAGAGGAATAGTAAGGGGTAGGCATACATACAAGAAGGTTACAATTGACTGATATATTGAAAATAACCCATCACGTTGAACGCATAACAGAAATGGGACTTGAGATCTCTAGAAGCTCAGGATTTCGTTGTTCATTCATTTAGGGGCTCCACAACATCGAGGTCATGTATCTCCGTGTACTTGGGCGAGTGAATGAAATATGTTTGATAACCTGTGTCATTGTGATGACTCTAATAGCGTTGTTGTTGTTGTTGTTGTTGTTTGAGTCGTCAGTCTTTCGACTCGTTTGATGCAGCACTCCATGTTTCTTTGTCCTGAGCTAATCGTTCATCTCTACATACCTACCACACCCAACTTCTGAGGCAATCTCCTTAACCTATTCTAACCTTGGTCTACCCCTACAGTTCATATTCTCGACCCTTCCTTCCATAACTGAGTTTGCAATTCCTGGGTGTCTTATTATGTGTCCTACAAACCTATGTCTTCTCTTTATTAGCAGTCGCCAGAAACATCTCTCCTCTCCCACTCGTCTTAATACCTCTTCACTTGTAACCCTATCTACCCTTCTGATCTTCATCATTCTCCTGTAACACCTCATTTCAAACAATTTTCCTCCTTTCTGCTGCTACAACAGTCCAAGTTTCACTTCCATAGAGCGCCACGCTCCAGACAGAGGCTTTCAAAATTTGACTTCGCAAAACCTAAATCTACGTATATTCGATGTCAACAGATGTTCATAGAGGCTATGAACATAAGTTTACCTACAGGACTTTCAGTAACCTGGTGAGCACAAATCCAACATAGCGGTGTCGCGAAGTATTAATATTTAAATGGACGTTTCTCGCGATTTAACCCTCCGAGTGCAGTGAAACTTTGCACGTTAAATACTTATGCAAATTTTAATCCAGTGGCATCTAATTTATTTCAATTGGTTTCATAACCACAAGATGGCAGCGTGCGAAATTTTAAAAACCTTGTTTTTACTTCTTGTGTCCTAATCATGCGATTGAAGTTTGAATACCACACGTACACACTAGTTAGTTAGTTATTGTTGTTTTAAGGGGCGGAACTACGAGGTCATCTGCCCCTCTTAACACAGATTAAAGAATACGAATTTGGAATTGAATTTAAAATTTTGAGGTGGACGCCTAAATTTAAAAAGACAAAAAATTAACAATACAAAAACAAAAGCATTAAATAAATAAAATTATAAAAATAAACAAAAATTACGGAAAAACAAAACATTATCATTCAAAAAAGAGCAAGTCGTTGAGTCAATTTATACTGGAAAATTTAGATTGCTGGCCCTAACCCACTCTCACTTATAAAGCGGATAACGCGATCCACGTACACAATAATCTTCATGTAATAGTACATAAATAACAAGAAGTTCCGTGACGAACTAAAGAGCCTACTTTTCATGCCAATGATTAATCTACAGTATAAGAACCTATCTAGAATAATGACGAAATTAATTTGGTAATATCGAATTGTCTAATTAGTTCGAAATATTCCTGGTATAATGTAGCCTAATAGAGCACTACAGTTGGCAGCCCTGGTGACTGAATATATTCTTAGTTCCATCTTTTAAGGTACAGAATACAAAATTTGGTTGAAGTCCAATGGACGTTACATGCAGTTAATCTAGATCTATCAGCACGCATAAAAGCATGTTGGCAACAATATCATGCGTGTGCTGGTTAGAAATAATCGGAAATATTATGATATCTTGTTGTGCCGATTTTGGATGAAATCCATTTGTTAGAATAGAAGTTACATGTATTTTAAAATTGGACCTATCAGCAAGCATAGAATCATGTTGGCAGCACTAACTTATATTAATTGCTCCAAATAGATCTAGAATGTCAGGTGCTATACGTGTGCAAAGTATGGAGCTGTTGGCTTACATACTTTCTGATATATTGATATTAGGGTCAAAAAATTAAGACAGCATTTATTAACAGTTGGCAGCCCTGATTGCTCTTAAGAATACTTATAGTCATATCTAGAGACGAGAATTATAGGCACTAAAAACAATTAAAATAGGCAAGCATATAGGCTCTTAAAATAGCCAAAATAGGCATGTAAATAGGCACTAACGTGTAAAATAGGCAACAAAATAGGCATGAAAAAATTTCTTATAATTTAATAACATTTTTAATTACCTACTATAATAAGAATTAACAACAAGCAACTTTTCAATGTTTTCTGGTAATAAGTTTGTTCTCCTGTCATGAAGAATGTTTTTATATTGAGAGAAAGATCTCTCAACATCACATGAAGTGATTGGGCAAAACTTTAACGAAGCCACTGCATCTGGTTTTAGACCAATTGCTTCATCTATCTCACCTCGTAGCACACTGGCTACCTTTACCACTGCTTCTCTTCCTGGATTCCTCTGCAGGACCCTATCAATCTTTTCACTGACAGCGGCTATCTTCCCAGAGGTTCCTTCCAACCTTCCCCTGACTACTTCAACAATCCTACATGACTCTACCAGGGGTATTCCACTCTTCTCTATTTTCTGTTGCCTGCAATAGAACCTGCATGATGTGTACCCACAAGCATGCAATCCTCGTTGAAAATTAGAAAACCGCGTAATTTGAAATTGTGGCATTCGCCCATAACCTTACTTTTTGCCACAATTTAGCAAGACTCTAGAGGGGATGCTAGAGGCTTGTTGGCAATTTCGCGGCCCTAACCTTGGAGCTTAACGCTCTCCCAGACTAGAGCCACACATAGCGCTGGTGAAAGTTACTCGCGACTTTTTCAAAAAAATTGCATTTAAGTTGTAAATCTCTATTTTCACAGGAAATGAGTCAGAGTTCAAAATACCGATTTTTAATTTTCATTCACTCTGGGACAAGAGACTACCAGCGTTCTAACTCCTCGTTCAGTAATTAAATGATTATTTACATTGTATATAAATTATTGAGAGTTCATGTCTAATACAGCATTGCAGCAAAACAACTTGCCACAATACATAAATGAATAGGCCTATAAATGCTACAATGAAATGTGATCGTACTTCTCAATCAAAAAAACATAAAAGAAACAAACGAATTAACTCTTTACAGCAAGCTTGGCAGAAGACTACTCTTCCATCGGTAGTGAAATTTGTATCCCCTGTGATCCACTGCTTCAGGCAGTAAGACTTCTTTCGGCATTGCCACGGTCACACTTCTTCGTCACAATAAATCACACAAAGTTGTGAATCTGAAGTGAAGATAAAGCGTACGCTTACACAGTTCGCATCGAAAGAGAGGTAGGGGATACGGGTCGTGCAACATAATTCGACGTTGATTGGTTCTCGCATGTGTCTTGCGAGGTTGCAGGGGTTGAAGGCTTCGAAGTCAAATTGTTCCTTGTTTCTTCTGATGGAAATTTCCCAAGTGCTATTTCTGGTGACTTACGAGAATTCCCATTCTTGTTCGTGGGGGTAAACACATATTGAGAAATGAGAATATAATTCTGTCGAGCACACCAGCGGCAATATAATGCAATTTAAAATAGTGTCAAAAGGCATCAAACAGGCAATTATACTCCAAATAGGCACACACCCTTGAAATAGGCATTTATAGGCACAATAGAACCAACGAAATCTAGACTAAATGACCCTAAAACGGATTTATATCTCGAAAGCCTACGTTTCTAAATACAGGAATAAAATAGGCAAATAGGCAAATTCCCGTCTCTAGTCATATCTGTTATGTTACAAATAGCACATACGAAATTTGGTTGAAATCCAACTGAGTGTATAGAAGTTACATGTATTTCAAAATTGGTCCTATCAGCAGGCTTAAAATCATGTTGGTAGAACTGAAGTATATAAGTTACTCCAAATTAATCTAAAATGTCAGGTACTATACGTGTGCATAGTTTAAAGCTGTCGGCTTGCATACTTTCAGATATATTGGTATTTGGATAAAGAAAATAGAGAGAACAATATTATTAACAGTTGGCAGCCTTTGTGGCTCTTAAGAATACACTCAGTCATATCTGTTTATGTACACATATTACATACAAAATTTGGTTGAAATCCAATTGATGGTGTAAAAGTTATATGCATTTAAAAATTGGATTTATCAGAAGGCTTAAAATTATTTTGGCAACAATGTCATGTATGGCCTCCTGGAAATTAAACTGAAATAGTATTATCTACATGTGTGCCAATTTTGGAATAGCTCCCATGCATACCTTCCAAGATATCCAACATGGAGCTCAAATTTCTATTGCGTGTTTTCAGCAGTTGGTAGCACTGACATCATTTTCAAATATGGGCTTGAGATATTCCGGTATACATATTTACTCATATCAAATTTGGTTTTGATTGCTGCAGCCGTTTATGAGTTGATAGGGGGCGACACACACACAGCCAGACAGACAGACAGACAGAAGGACAGACAGACAGACAGACGGACAGACAGACAGACACACATTTCCCGGATCGATCTCATAAGTCTACTTTTTCCTCATTTTTGCAAAATTTGAAAAGTAGGCTAAAAATCCAACGTGGTGACCATCTGCAATATTTAGTCGGTTCTCAATATCTACGAATCTCTCAAAACAATAAAACTGAAATTTCGTATGTTGATAGAGACAATTAACATGAGTAGGATATATGAAAATAGGCTGTTTAGTTCTTCACGGAACTACTTGTTATAACTCATTCCTGACTACAATTTCCATACACTCTCCCACCATCGTACGTCATATTATTAAACAAACCAAGGTATATTTTTATTTCTTTTAGATGATAGGCTATATACAAAAATAACTTCTAAGATAAAGACTACGTTGGAAGCAAGGAGAAAGGGACAGTAAACAACAGCAAAATAAATGCTAGTGTTTCAAATAGAAGAAGACAAATTCTATGTA
The DNA here is from genome assembly GCA_946902985.2 of Meconema thalassinum. Taxonomy (NCBI): domain Eukaryota; kingdom Metazoa; phylum Arthropoda; class Insecta; order Orthoptera; family Tettigoniidae; genus Meconema; species Meconema thalassinum. The sequence goes on from OX336390.1 coordinate 834,637,731, forward strand.
ACCATGTTACAGGCATGTTCTAAAAACCAGAAAAATCATCAATTCCAATTCTCGCTAAAATATTTTTATAGATATAAAACTTCCCCTTATACCGGAACTTTTCACAAAACAAATCTGAAAGTTTTAGACGTAATTCCCCTATGTGTTATATTTTATTAAGTCTATTTTTCAAAAATTAATTTAGTTTAATTTTTGGACACGAAAATGTTCTTGAAAGTGCTCTTTAAACTATGCAATATTAAAAATATTCATAAAAGTTCAAAATTTTCATTTTTTTTCAAAACGCCTATGTTAATGTAAGGAGAGAGTCTTCCAGAACATCCTTGAAGACATTCCATTAATTCTCGTTAATAGTTACTGAGAAAAAACGTAAATAAATAGTTGGAAATGAGCATGGGCAATACAGGACTTACCACTGTCCCTTAACTTCGCATTGTCTTCGAAGTTTTGATGGAGGCTTTAATTGGGCTAAATCTTCATATAGGCTATAATAAAAAGCTCAAAGGACAAAATGCGACTCTTAGGTGAGACACCCGTTATGTATTAGCTTGTAACAAAACGGAGGAAGAAGATGCATTACATTATAAAGTCATATCGTTTCCTCTTTAAGTGCTTGGTCTAAAACATAGGTCAGCTGCCATATATATCCGACATCTGTACACAGAAACATGATGTTACATGTATCATGGGCCAGTCTAAACTCTCCGCTTGTGGTCGGCGATGTGCACTGTGTGCGAATTAGTACCTTACATATATTCATATTTCGGCTTCCAAAAGCTAATCTGCATGCAAATTTCATTCAAATTTCACAACGTGTGTGTGCACAATGGGTGTATCTTACTACTCGTTATCAGGGCTGTGTTTAGCAGCGCCCAACCACCCTTTCACTACCTACTTTGTTATCTCCCCTCCTTGTTGACTTTTACAATCACGAATATGTATTTTATTTCCATGAATAACACGATAACTTTAAATTATAAAGCTTGCATATGGAATTAGAAAAAGTTTGCTAGAGCATGTCTCCCCAAGTAAAATCACTACTCATTGTGGCCAAAAGCAACTACTGTGTTTACTGATCAATCACAGAGATACAGTAAACTCCCTATTATCTGGCTTAAACTTGCATTTGTCGTATGGGATACACCTCATGTGGGAAAACCTAACAATAACAGACATGAAAGCAATAGAAGGAGTCAAAGTCTGAAAAATATACTAGGAATAGTAAAAATATCATATTGTAGTGATAGAGGACATTTTTGAGTGTTTTTTTTTTCAGTCGTTCAACATGAATTGTGCCCAAATACAGTATATTAGGCGGGAAACAAATATTTACATACCCTACAAGCTAACACACGTTTTAACCCTCGGATTTATTTTGTTGTAGCGCAGAGTATATTTTTGCTAGGAATATTGAGAATCTCTGTAGCTGCCCGTTGAAGCTGTATTTAACAGACGGGTGTGATTCCAACTGAAGCAATTGCACCAAACTGACACCAGATGCATTAGAAGTCGTCTGGGCTACAATAGTAGCCCGCGCGAGCATCGCTCTTTTCAGAATTGAACATGCAAAGGAAACGTTGCCTCACAGGAGGCGGTCATGTAGATGACTTTCAAATCAGTCAGTGTTTAGATGAAAGTAATGATAGGTTGAGTGTAGTGGAAATAAAGTAGGCTGTTGCTTCTTGTGTGGACGAGGAAGAGATAAGTCAAAAAGGAACAGATGCGCAAAGTGCAATGAAGATCTTCTCGGATCATTGTGTCCATTTGCACAGAATACATGGGTGACAAAATTTGTGTGAGCATGTTTATGGTTATACTGAGCTATAGATTGTAGCCAAAAGGGCAAAAATAAACTTAAAAACTTCACGAAAACATAAATAAAAATAATGAAGTTGTTCTTAATAAGTGCTGATTTCCTAAGGAAATTATCTAGCCTAGTTTTATTTTTGTTTAATTCCAATCCAAATATGCACTACTATAAGTACATAGGTTTACATAAAATATAATTTAACAGTTCTAGTTCCATTAGTTTTACTTTTGTTGCAGTTTTGTCAATAATGTATGATACAATTGAATTTTCCTCTTAGGTTTGTATTTTCTCGACATATGAAAATAAATGCCTACATAAAATCTTCAGATTTAGCTTAGAATACTTATATATACTACAATTTATCTTATTATTGAAACTGAACACCAAAAATAACGTGTGAAAGCCCATCGGATCGAATAACTGTTTGGGCTACATGCTGTATGAAGCCCGCGCGAGTAACGCTGTATCTATTACTAGCGCGAGTGTCCGAGGGTTAAGTGAGTAGGTATTTGTACATAAAAAGTGTGTTAGCTTGAAGGGTATGCAAATTTTTGTTTCCCGCCTAAATTCGGCACTATTTGTGTTGACCGACTGAAAAGCTTTCTTTATTATAAAAATATCATACTCTAGATTGACTTATGAACTACCATCATGAGAACAATTCTTCACAGAATGACGGAGAACACAACTTTTTCTGCCTGTCACAGAAATGAAGCTAGAACTTCTGAAGATACGGAAAGGAAAGTCGAACACATAGAAAGCGATTTCTACGCCACAGAAGCAATGTGCGATAGAGAATGGATGGGATGAAACTGTCAGATGAGGAGCGCAATTACTAGATTGGTGGTGCTTGGCTTCCATCATCAGATGTGCAAAAGGACAGAATTCCATGATCCGGATGACCAGTGTGTGTGTACCCTCTGTGATAAAAGATGTGAATGGTACCACTTTGTGAAATGCCAGAAGAGAACTAAGTCGCTAAATGACTACAGTAAAGCATAGAGCATTCATTATGTGTTGTATCACAATTTACGTATGAAATTTTATGGCCTTTCAGCTGAAATAATTTCTTACGTAAACTTCCATATCCTTGTACAACTAGTGACATGTATTCACCGCTTATTAATGGAATACAATAAACTGCCAATTAGCTGGCAAAGAAATGACTCTTCTGTTGACATCAATAAATTTGCACAATTAATATTTATGAGTGTTTCCTGATTGATTTCTGGCACCATCGCAAAATAATTAGAACCATCCCGACATTGAATCCCAGCTGAATATTTCCCCCTCCTGTTGATCGCCCTAGCTCAGGGATTGGATATTTCAGAAGGCTTCATCACGACGCACGGGTCGATTAACAACATCACTTAAAAAAATCACTGAACTCAGGAACTCACGACTAGTACGACGTGGTTTTTACGACCACGGGACCCAATCTGAGTCCGGCAATTCTTTCACTTACTTGTGCCAAGCCCCTATCTTTCTATTTCCTGGTCAACCTTCCTTGGTCAACAATGTTTTTTTTTCGACCCCGACGGTATTGGGGTATCCGTGGGTTAGGGTGTCTCATTTCCCTGTCTTAATTGGGACTAGTCTTTAATTTCTTAATAACATCACATTAGAGGGGTCATACCTCGTCTTTTCTATAAATGGTATCTCTTTTCGTAGCAATTCTGTCTTGGGTCTTTCTATTCAATTTGAGCTAACCTGATATATAGGACCCTATGACTCCCCTCTTAATCTTACTACATTACCCGATTTAGGAGGATCCTACCTAACGCAGAAACAGAAGCATATTTTATTATTATTATTGACTAGAGACGCTCAAGATCGATCAGTATGGAAGAAAAAGTGCAGAAAAGCAGACCCTACAATAAAGCGGGATTAATGCTAGGAAGATGAGATTATTATTATTATTATTATTATTATTATTATTATTATTATTATTATTATTATTATTATTATTATTATTATTATTATTATTATTATTATATAATATTTACAAATGGGGGTAATTCCCCGATGGCAGATTGAACAAATACAGAAAATTACCCACAATAACATCAAACACTATATACACAATTCGCAAATTAGGAACTATAGTAATTACATCGTAGCCTAGTATTTACATAAAATTTCAATCTTCTCTTAAACACATCATTATGTTAGGGGAAAGGCTCTAAGGCTGAGCCAGGTAACGAGTTCCAATTATCAATACCACGGTTAATGAAAGAATACATCCCATAATTTGTACGCTTTGGTCGGACCTTAACTTTATGTGGATGATCTGCCCTGCTCAGGTAGGCGGGATTCCCCAGACGTTTGCTCATTTCTCCCCATGCTGGCCGATTAGTGTGTGTTTAACATAGCGTATAGTCTGGATTTCGTCCTTCCATCTTCCAGAGATTCCCACCCTAGTTTCAATTCTTATTTCCCTCTAAGATGGTAGCAACTTCCATTCACTTCTGGGCATTAGGTTGTTTACTGTATCGAGGGCTTGACCCCCAGCCCATGAACATATCCATGGGAAAACATGTTGCAAAGCCCCCAAAGAATCAACATCTATGCCAAGGAAGTGAAGAGGAATTAGAGGGACCTGTTCCATGACGTAATGTGAGGTACGTAAGTCTTCTTTACGCCGACCTTGAAGGTATATTGTCCTCCTTCTCAACGGGACACTGGAGTTGAGTCAAGTGGGGATAACCCGGCATAAGGGAACAAAAAGTTTGATACTTTTCAGTCGGTCAACACGATCGTTCCCAAATGAGATGTGCTATCCCCTCATCCTGGAAAAAGCCATATTAGTAACCCATCCCATTTGGGTACAAACGTGTTGATTGACTGAAAAGCATCAAACTTCTGTTTACTAAGGAAACACTGAAAAATGGCTTCAAACTCCATAACTGACATAAGGGGTTTTAAAGGTGAATATACCAGTGCTTTTGCAAGGGACATACGTTAAGGGGGTTTGGCCTGTGGCCTTACAAATTCCGTTATTGACAGTTACATATATATAATTCGTTGAGGCCATCTAGGACCACGTTAATTCTTGCTACACTTGGCAAAATGTTTCGCCTTCCTCTGAGCCCAGAATTCCCTCATTCTCTGTGAGTGGGCCATCTTGCGCTATGTCTCGTCTTGGGTTAGCCCATTAGACAGTGTCTTTTTGCGGAAGAGATCTCTATTGAAGGCGTCATCGGGTTTTAGATGCATTATTTTGAGGTCGTCTTTGGTATTCATAAACCAGGGCATTGTGGTGTTGGGTTTGGAGTCAAAGAAATGAAAAATCTGTTTAGTCAGGCTGTTTCCGTCCATTCGTTTGAGATGACCGTAACACCGTGCCCGCCTTTTACGCATCGATTCTGAAATTATCTCTATTTCACTGTCGACTTCTTTGTTGGTTTTTTTTATAGTGGATGCCATTCTTGTAATTTGATCCCATTATACCTCTGACGATTTTGCGCTCTTTTTTCTCCAGTTCTTCAAGGAGTCCTTGATTAGCATTTAGGTATAGGGTTTCGGCTGCATACATAACTACTGGTTTCAGAACAGTTACATAATGACGTTTAGTATTTTTGGACAGGCATTTTTTGTTGTATATTGAGCGCGATGTTTGATAGGCTATTTCGAGTTTGCGTACTAGTTCCTTGAGTGCGACTTTGTCCAGTCCACTTTTCATGATGATCTCTCCCGAATACTTAAAATTTTCCACTCTGTTGATATTCCCGTATTTTGTCTGCAGTATTGCTGGGGCGTCTTTGATGTTAGTCATTACTTCTGTTTTTTCGAATGATATCTGCAAGCCAGTTTGTTCAGCGATGTCTTTTAATAGGTCGATTTGCATCCTAACAGTTTCAACGTCGTTCGACAGAATGGCGATGTCATCAGCGAATGCTAGACAGTCAACTATGATCCCCTTGGATTTTGCTCCCATTCTCAGAGGGCTATACTCAGTTTCTAATAATTTTGTTCGCCAGGTCCGAATGACTTTTTCGTGGACGCAGTTGAAAAGCATTGGAGAGAGCCCGTCACCTTGTCTGACACCCGTTTTGACCTCAAAGGAATCCGACAGACATCCCAGGAACTTAACTTTGGATTTTGTTTCAGTTAGGGTGGCTCTAATTAATGCTAGCAGTTTCAGGTCTACCCAGAAAACGTTGAGGATGTTCAACAGAACTTCGCGGTCTATCGAATCGTAAGCCTTCTTAAAGTCCACAAAGACTGATACGTACGATTTGGACCAGAGATTGCAATATCTAATGATCGTTTTTAGGTTGTGGATCTGTTCAGCAGTTGAACGACCCTTTCTGAATCCCCCTTGGTATTCTCATATTTGATGCTCGACTTCGGATTTACAGTTATTATTTTAGAGGAAATATATTAGTAGGGAATATGCATGCTTTCTACTAGAGTTAAATAATAATAATATCGTATGGCCTCGGGTGCCCGGTGCAAGCTTTGTTAATTGACACCCAGAGGGTAGCTTGCATGTCGAATTTCGTCGTTCCTTTGAACGCTATGAAAGTCAAGGAGGTTAGATATCTAAACTCCTTGACACTACAGCGCTTTCAAGTAGAGAATGGAGGAACTTTGTGTTGGCGGAAAATCCCGAGATTAATTTTGCCATTGAACACGGCCTACTGAATTCAAATGTGTTCTTTAACATGCCAACAACGTATGACATGAGTGTCGTGATTTTTGTCGCCTTCAAAAATCACTTACCATGGCCAGGGGCGAACCTGCAATCTTGGGGTTGGTAGTCAGACACTATAACCACTCACCCACCGTGGCAAGCTTCTACTAGAGTTACTTCTCTCCCATTAATGTATGTAGATATACCCATGACTTCTCCCAACTTTGTAGGGTTAGGTATGAGGTGAGATAAATTCATCGGTGTGTATTGGCTTCTACTTCAGCATGCCCTTCATGGGATACGCCTATACTTGGTAGATGTTTGGGTGTATGTGATTCATTGATCATGTACTTTATTTGCAATATAACTACTGAGATTGAATATAAATAAAAATATATAAAATAAATCAAGATAACACATAATGAGTTATGTACATATATTTATGGGCAACCAAGAAGCAAAGTGTAATAATTAAATGTTCTTAGTCCAGCAGCGGGCGACATCAACATAAGTACCTAATATGGTCTTCGGGCTGACTACCTAACAGACATTTTATTTCCCTTTACAATAGAGAAATGTGCTTATGAAACTGATGTATTATAGCCTATGCAAAGTCAGTAGAAAATAAACAGCGTATGGTATTTTATACATTTCTCGTAGGCATATTTGCGCATGAGTCAATCGGATATGATTTACACGATTTTAAAAACAATTTGGTTGTATAGATAATTAAATCATTATCGACTATGTTGAAATGTAAATAAATCGAAATGTAAGTAAAGATACATTTCGCTAGGAGTTACAATGGTGTGCCCACTTTGCATGCTGATGACCAGACTTAAGGAAATAATAAAAGGGAAGAACACTATCCCGTAATGAGGTTTGTAGGGAATAAGTAGAAGATGTAGTCCAGACATTCTCAATCAGGTGCTCTTTAAATGAAATTTAGTGCTCACGTAATACGAGCCAAAAAAGTGCTCGTGAGCATAAACTCCTCTAAGTTCCATTCTTCGATTCAAATTATATTGCACGAACCGAATAAAAGTGTTTTCCTCACAAGTTTTGACAGTCAAAACTTTTATTATTTCATGACATAGTAATTTTGATCTACAGTTAAAAGAATCAAACATCCCTGTTTTATGAGTAACATAAAATATGCTGATTTGACTCTTCAGTATTTGAATATATGATTTTATGAGTACCGTAGAACAAAATATTCTGATTCGACTCAACTGTCCTTACTTATATATATCTTATCTGCATGATTCATGCAAGCATTTGCAGCAAGCCTGGTGAGCGGTGAATCTCTAGTTGTTTCAACATTTCTGAGAGAGAGAGAGAGAGAAAGATGCTTGTGCATTAATATTATTATTATTGTTGGACATCATTATCACGGCAAAACCGGGTGAGTTAGCCGTGGTGGTTACGGCATGACTGATGGCAGTCGCTCACATCCGGGAGGCGAGGAGGTTCGAATCCCCCCGCCGGCAACCTTGAAGATGGTCTTCTGTGGTTTCCCATCTTCCTTCCAGGCAAATGCCGGGGTTGGTCCCTAACTATAGGCCACAGCCGCTACCTTCGAACTTCTCGTCCTTACATTCCAACTTCCCTCCTTCCCTCCCCAACGGTACTTGTAGCTCACCCATTGGGTGTCCGTCTCGAAGCAGCTACAAAACTGGCGAGCCGAACATGTCCTCGGACACTCCCGGCACTAAAAGCCATACGCTAAAAAAAAAAAAAAAAAAAACACGGCAAATACGGGCTACATTTTATGTTACAGCCTCATTCGGCTTTAGCAAGGAACCATCTTTACTGAAGTATGTTTTTAGATTACACTGTTCAGAGACTTCGCATTACTGTACATCCATGTCGTGCCGTACTCTTCCCGAGTCTCCTTCATTTATAGGTTGAGCTAAATTTCCATCTGGATCATCGAGCCTTGCTGAGTGTTCTATCAGGGTATTTTCACCAAGGAACTTCCTGACAATATGGCAGGTGTATAACAGAACTGCCTTGGTATATCTGCGGATGCAGATTCAATATTGATAGACCACTGTGGAGAGTTTGGGGTATAACACCAGTGAAAAAAATCCACAGCCTGCTTCCAGTCTCCGACCGGGTCAGGAATGGAATGAATGAAGCCCCCATCTAGCGGCGAAGATATGAAGTGCGCCGGCTGCCGAAGCCTGTCGCACTCCTCTGGGGCAATGATTAAATGAAAGACAGATGAAATGAAATGATAGTGGAGAGTGTTGCTGGAATGAAATTGTGACAGGGAAAACCGGAGTACCCGGAGAAAAACCTGTCTGCCTCCGTTTTGTCCAGCACAGATCTCACATGGAGTGACCGGGATTTGAACCACGGACTCAGCGGTGAGAGGCCGGCGTGCTGCCGCCTAAGCCACGGAGGCTTCGGTATAACACCCGTACACGATACAATTATTATTATTATTATTATTGTAATCCATTTAATGGTGCTCGGTTACTTGGTATGTCATTGCTCACAGTAAAAGGTTGAGAATGCCTGAGTAGACTCTCACTTTTCTAATGCTATAATAATAATAGTAATAATAATAATAATAATAATAATAATAATAATAATAATAATATCGTGTGGCCTCGGATGCCGGGCGTAAGCTTTGTTATTCGACACCCTGAGGGCAGCTTGCATGTCGAATTTCGTTGTTCCTTGAATCACTATGAAAGTCAAGGAGGTTAGATATCTAAGCTCCGTGACTTTATAGCGCTTTCTAGTAGAGAAATGAGGAACTTTGTGTTGGCGGAAAATCCCGAGATTAATTTTGCCACTATGAACACGGCCTACTGAATTCAAATGGGTTCTTTAACATGCGAACATCGTATGACATGCGCGTTGTCATTTTTGCCGTCTTTCAAAAATCACTTACCACGGCCAGGAGTGAACCTGCATGCTTGGGGTTAGTAATCCGATACGATAACCACTCACCCACCGTGGCAAGCTCTAATGCTGTAACATGGTAATTAAATCAAGATAGCTCTTAGATGATTCCAAGATACAGTATAATAATAATGTCAGTTGGAAGTCGACACTACAGAACAACACCACATTATTTGGGAGCAAATAATTTTATATTGAATAGAGAAAAAGAGTCAAGAACTTGACCTGGTTATAATCCACAGCTTGACCGGACTGATGCTTATCGATAGAAACAATAATATAAACCAAAGGTCTGCGGGGAATCTAGAGCAAGTGGATAGTTTTGAATTATCTTGGCTCTCTACTCCGAAGTGCTGCCAACCGTAAAATAGAGGTTATAGGGTAAATTGCGCTCCAAATTGTAGCAATAAAATAGTTTACATGTTACCAAATGAGGCAGATCTGTAACGAAAAATAGATATACCCCTAGCATTTTATGGCATGTTATATAGCTTTGGGATTTGAGTACATACAACCAAGGTTCGACAACCGAATGATGTTCTGGTGGAGAAGATGTCGTGGAGAATTAGGATGACTGGAAATTGTTGAGCATCATAAAATACTTCTCAACACTTATCAGTCAGTTACAGAAAGCTTTCCAGTCAGTCAACACAAATTGTGCCCGATTACGTTACGCAGGAAAACAAGTATTTAAACACCCTAACCTGAAAAAAAAATATTACATGAGATATTTATCACAATATCACACTTTTATACAGGGTGCCATTTATGTACTTGAGTAGGCTTTCCATTAAGGGGCGTGTAGGGGTTGGGTAAAGTATCAATTTGAGATAGGGAACCTGGGGTCTGAATGGCCTCCTAACCCCAGAAAACGGCTTGTTTCAGGCCCTCCGCCCCTGTAAAGTAGGGAAGCACGCCATGTGTTACTCTGAGGTCAGGCACTCTTTCGCTGTCAAGGGTCTTGGCGCGACCACCCCTCAACGCTGCGGTGGCCGAGAGGTACAGTTGGTCACTAGTTGTGGCCGAGTGAGGTGCGCGTGTGAGAGTTGTGTGATCGCATTGGAAGAGTGTACGTTTCTTAATACTGGTGCTTCCGATCGTTCCACGGGTGTACTGACCTTCCGTGTGTCATTCGGACAATACTTTTCAAGTAGTGTTCCAGATAGGACAACAAATCAAGAAACCCAGAAAACCCCGCTGAAAATCATGTCCGGATACCAGAGGAAAAACACTGTACGCTGTCAATGGGACAGACAGAGTTCTCGCCCCACACCAGGAGAAATTCACCGCTGGATTAGCGATACCCTCCGGTTGACTGTCGACCAAGTAGAAGCCATCCAATTAAATGCGCAAGAAAGAACCATGTACATCAAGGTAATCAGCATATCTACTTATCAAAAATTGCTAAATACTTTTGAAGCTCCTATGAAATTTCAGTATGACTCAGGCGAGGTGACTAATGTTAAACTCTCCACAGCGGATTCCAATTTTACCACAGTGCGTATATTTAATGTCCCACTCGATGTTCCCCCTGAAATTTTCAAATCCGTCCTGTCGAAATATGGCACTGTGAGTGACGTCCGGAAAGAACAATGGTCTTCTGCTTATCAGTTCCCGGTGTATAATGGAATACGTGCAGTCACTATGGAAATCAAACAAGATATCCCCTCCACCGAGACTTTTGATGGCCATTCAGGCTATATATCTTATAATTGACAGAAACAGACCTGTTTAATTTGTAATGCTAACACTCATCTCCGTGTCAATTGCCCAAAGAAAATGATTCCCCTCGGTATTACTCCTACCCAACAAAGACGTGTCCAATACTCCGATGTTGTGACACAGCAAACGTCACATGAAAACATGCTTATTGATCAGTCAGCTGGGACACCGGCAGAAGTGGCCTCATTCATACATGACGCTACCACGTACCTTGCACTGAACAGAGCAGTGAGCTACATAGTGCCCCTGTGCCATCGGCCACCTGTATTGCAGCCATAGAGCCAACTCATCCATCAGTACAGGCTGCATCAGAAATTTTGTCTTCACTGCCCCCACCTACTCTAGTACCTACCGACTCACTGAAGCAGGTTGATCGGGGATCTGAGAACGTAACTAAGAAGATTAAAACAAATGCCTCGATCGCTGTGCCAGTCCCGAAGAATCAAACTGGTTCTACACATGCTCCCGCAGCTGTGAAAAAGAAACAAAATCTTCCTTCGACGTCATCTAGGGACCCACGAACGCTCTCAAACGCTGACAGCCGGCCAATGAATGACACTCATAAGGAACTCTCTCACCCTAATTTGACATAGTGCACCAGTATATTTCTCACCCGTGTCTTTCTTCTTTTTATTCTTTATCCTTTTTCTCGAGTCCACCTTCCAGGATGTCTAGCACAGCTTTTATACTCCTTTTAATGGCGCAATTTATCACTGTGGCCACTGTGAATATCAATGTAATAGAATGTCCCCTGAAATTTCAACTGTTGTAGAGATTCCTTCGCGATGCAGACATTGACATTGCTTTCATTCAAGAAGTTGCTATACCCTGTCTTCCCATATCTGCCTTCTACAAACAACACATCAATACCGGTACTAATAATAGAGGGACCGGCTTCCTCATAAGACATGATATCCCTCTTGAAGGTTTGCTATGTCATCCATCAGGACGCATAATATCTGGACACATAAACAATACCACCCTGATAAATATATATGCCCCATCCGGGTGCAGCAAACGTGTGGAACGGAAAATGTTCTTTCAACAGAGTATACTGCCTCATCTACACGACGTTAAGGAAAAACTTATTCATGCAGGGGATTTCAATTGTATTCAACGCCTAAAGGATTCCACTAGTCCATACCAAGGTGTCAACCCAGCTCTCAGGACCCTCCTTACTTCCTTACACCTCATTGATGCTGTGGATAGTTTAAGGGTGCCCCTGCCCCATTATACCTGTATAAGCCACAACTCATCACGAATTGACCGCATCTACCTTTCCCAAGAACTTATCCAGCCCAGACGATATGAAGTGATACCTGCCAGTTTCACTAACCATCATGCAGTCGTATGTACAATCTCTTATCCCCATACCGTTTCTCACATAGGAAGAGGTTATTGGAAGCTGAATTGCTCGCTGTTACTGGAGGAGGAATGCCAAGATATTTTCAGACAACACTGGACTCGATGGGTCCAACAAAATTGCAACTATCGCGACTGCGCAGACTGGTGGGATATTTTAGTTAAACCAGGAATCCGCCGCGTCTTTAAGAACATATCCTACCAAAGAGGTCGGCAAAGACGGGATACAGTTGAATTTTACTATCGAGTTCTTCGCCAGCTCCAGCAAAGATCTGATGCTGGGGAGCGTATCTATGACCAGATTCGGGAAGTGAAAGCCAAGCTCCTGTCTCTAAAGCAACGAACGCTCGCTCATATAAACGTGGCTTTAAAAGATTGTACAGTGCTCCCGGACGAAAGTGCAAGTGTATACCATATCGCCAAAGGACAACGTGAGCGGCAAGGTAAATATATCCACCGCCTCCGCACCAGTACTGGAAGAGTCATCACCTCCCCTGACGCTATACGTAGTGAAATATCATTATTTTATCATCGGTTCTACGCTAAAGCTCCAATTGATCCACAGCGGGTGACCCTATTGCTTTCATCTTGCAGTACCCAACTATCTCTGGACAACAAAACTCTGCTCAGCGCGGACATTACGGATGACGAGATTCACTCTGTGGTTAAGCACCTCCCAAATAACCGTTCACCTGGCATCGGCGGACTGCCATATGAACTGTATAAACACTTCTGGCCTCTCATTGGCAAAGAATTTTGTCACGTCTTGCGTACCATTCTCCAACGTCGTGCTCTTTGTCAATCACATCACGAGCGTACCAAAGTCCTCATACCAAAAAACATCCTCTCCCATGGCAGTTGGTGACTTCCGACCAGTTACTTTGCTCTGCAGTGATTATAAAGTCCTTACCAAAGTACTTGCATGCCGATTGAAGACTGTTCTACATGATATCATTGGTGATGAACAATGTTGCAGTATTCCTGGAAGAACTCTGTTATTGAACTTAGCGATACTACGGGATCTACACCTAAAAGCTGAAGTGCACCCCACTGAGCCAATGAGTTTTCTCACCTTAGATCTTGATAAAGTTTTCGACCGCATTAGTCATGAATACTTGTACATGCACTTTGAATTTCCTGCAATCTTAATGACTACATTCGTATGTTAAATTGTAATGCTACGTCTCGAGTGCTCGTCAACGGTTTTCTTTCCCCTCTGATTCCAATACAACGATCAGTTAGGCAAGGATGTCCCCTTTCCATGCTACTTTTTGTCATTGGCCTTGAACCGTTCATTCGGACTACCCAGGTGAAGCTACAGGGTTACAAACTGTCCACACATGTTTTCGGTATGTGCGCCTATGCTGATGACGTATCAATATCGATCCGCAATAATGAAGACATCTCTCACATCGATAACGTCCTTCTGCTCTACCATATCGCCTCTGGAGCACAATCGAACCCCCAGAAAACTGCTTTGCTTCCGCTCAATACTAACTCAGTGATTACCCAGCAGCCCTGGTTCCGGATAGTAAATGAGGTGAAAATTCTTGGCATTACCTGGAAGCAATCGCTTCTGGACACAGTGCAAGCAAACTGGTATAAGGTCATTGCCAAAGTTAGGGGAGTGCTGATCCAATTTGGTCAAAGAAACCTCAATATAGTGCAACGGGTCATGGTCCTCAACGAGTTTGCGCTCTCTAAAGTATGGTATGTCGCACAACTTTTCCCACTTCCCAAAATGTTTGAGAGCCAATTGTCAAAATAGACAGGTTGGTTTATATGGCAAGGATTTTTGTTTCGAGTACAACAGGAACAGTTGTATCTCCCATCCCGGCAAGGCGGGCTAGGGCTAACAGCTCATGGCATGAAATGCCGTGCACTCCTCTGCAAGAACGATATCACCATCCTTTCCCAACATGACACTTTTACGAAAATGCTATACAAGGATCTTCGAAACACAGCCCGTGGTTGTGATAGAGCTTTGCCGAAGATATTTAGGGACCATCAACAGCACCTTCTGGAAACTGTTCGCCAAATGCCTTCAGGGACTGTTCCAACGACGAAAAGTATTTATACCATGTTTCGGCAAGCTGTACACTCCAAACCGCGAATCGACGCCACCACCCTCTACGTCCATTGGCCCACTGTTTGCGCTGTCTCTGATTCAAACCGCTACCAAATGACTCGCTTCAAGGTACACGCCGTGCCTGTTACCACTGAGCTAGTTCACCATACTGGCAGTGGCAGCATTCCTCCGCGACTGGTATGGAACGGAAACATTAGAAAAAGTCGCACCTTCTCGGCGCACTGTTGCCAATTTGCCTCATTATAAGTTTTACATGTCGCTTCCGTAGCGTAGCGGTCAGCATGGTTAGCTGCCGCCCTGGAGGTCCTGGGTTCGATTCCCGGCTCAACCACGAAATTTGAAACGTGGTATGAAGACTGGAACGGGGTCTACTCAGCTTCGGGTGGTCCAAATGAGTAGAGATGGTTCGATTCCCACCTCATCCATCCTCGAAGTGGTTTTCCGTGGTTTCCCACTTCGTCTTCGGGCTTGGCTGCCTCCTTCGCTCTCCCTTTCCTCTCCATCCCAATCTTCTCCTCCCTTCCCATCCCTCATGAGGCTCCTGTTCGCTTTGCAGTTGAGGCCGCCTGGGCGAAGAGCTGATCACATCTCCCCAGTTGTATCCACCCATCCATCCCGACCAGATGTTCCAAGCTCCTGGACACTGCCCATAGTGGCTGAGTCCGTGGCAAACACCAACCTAGAGGGTAAAAAAAGTTTAACGTCGAAGAGATTTTTAACGGTTCTTTTTCCGGCCAGAAGTATCATATCTGAAGTTGCTTCAGATAAGAGCCGGAACCTCTGGTTTCAGTTGGTCGACGTAATTTTGCGACACCCTGTATACAATATGTAGATTATAAAAGTGGAAAATCTTGTGTAACGTATCAATCATATTTACACATATTATTGCTCTGTAGTTTTTACGTAATTATTAATGTGGTTTATGTATGTTAACCTGTGATCTATTGACTTATTTTTGTGACGAACTTCAGGTATAATGTTGTCTACACTTTCCTCTCACTTATCATTCTAATACAACCGTTCCTATTTTAAACTGGAAGCCTGAATATTGGACTCGCTCTCTCGTGTCCTTCGGGTCTAGGTTTCTAGCGTTCTTGGCTGTCACTCCGGGATTCTGAGTTCGATTCCCGACTCTGACAAGATACTTTAAATCTGGTGTGTGGGCTGGAACGGGGTTCACTCAGCCTCGTGAGGCAAAACTGAGAAAAGGAGGGTTCTATTCCTACCTCAGCCATCCTGGAAGTGGTTTTCCGTGGTTTTCCACTTCTACTCTAGACAAAGGCCGAGATGGTACCTATGTCAAGGCCGGCGAGTATGGGTGTCCAGTTTACTCTTTACAACAGTCATACCATATTTGTAATCATTGTAAATCCTTCTCTTCCTAGATCTCGAGTTGATATCATCATTGTAAGAAGGCAACAACAACTATAACATTCCTAGGTAATCACTGCTATTGAAAACCTATCTGCTATATTAGTGATTCGATATTAAAGTATTGCATTCAATAGCAGAGCAGAATTCGTTGTTTTTATTTGATTGCAATATCCATAACGATACTTTCATTATGTACTTCCTGGAAGTAATTAAATTTGCTATGAAAATATTTGCTATCCTATGGTAAATACATATGTATGTAGGTTTGTTATTTTTTATTTAATGCAAGTTATACTGGAAGATAAATATATTATTTTAATATCGAAACCATTCAATCAAACAAAACGATTAAAAGAATATATGAGAGAATAAATATATGCTTGTATTTTTAACCATGTAAAAACATTGTTAATTTTCATGCATCACACAACTCACCAAAGGCAGTTTGTGTATGTGGATAAGAGATATATAAAATAATTTCATGCTGATGGCTTCGGGTTATTTCATCTTATTTCCAGCGAAATTGCTTATTTGAAGTGAACACACTCCAGTGTTGTAATCAAGTACTACAAGCGCAGGCAATGTAACAATGATGACAGCCTTCACATAATAGAAAGTAAAAATCCATGGAACTAGGCCTATATCACATAAAAAAAAAGAGCCTTGGCCTAACAAGCGATCGAGGTTTAGCAATTTGGCCAGCAGATTAAGGGACGATACCTGGTGAGCGCGACGTATTCATTCGGCTGTCGATCGTGGCTCTTTTTGACCGGAGCGTTGCCTCTTTTACAAGTCAGGTACTCAATTGTTTTCACGAGGCTGAGTACACTCCGCTCAAGCCATCACGTCAGTGAAACCGATGACAAATTCTGGAATCGTACCCAAGACCTCGTGCTCCACCGAGCTGTCCATAAAATAATAGAGATATTTCAAAACTATTTGTTATCCAGTGGTTCTCTGTATCTTAAACAATTAAATGTACTCTAAACTCATTACTCGTAACATCATACACCACCCTCTTTCGCAGCCAAGCGGTCTAAAGTAGGCATGTGCAGAGTCCGAGAAGGTACGCAAACGCACACCTTAATTAACCCGGGTGTGAGTAAGGTGTCTGTATCCTCCTCCATATAACCAGAGTCAGAGTGCTAGAAGACTAGCCCGTCTCCATATCTTAAAATAAATGGACATTGCAGAGCATCTTAGTAAATACAGCACAGAAGGATATCCAGAAAGGTGACACCAGAGCTACCTATGTGCCATATAAATTGTCGCCAAAATTGCAAGCAGTAGCCCTCAAAACTCGCCTTTCTTGGAGCAGTATGCCTCTCACAGCTGCATGACAGCAATCAAACTGAAATACCTATCAGTAGAAAGGTGCTAAGTGCCATTTTTTGAAAAAAGCGTTTTTTTTTGCTAAAATGGTGCTATGTGCGATGCAGCATTACTTATCAAAAGGGCTAACTCCTCAGTGGTTTCGAAGGACCATCCAAGAGCATCACAAGATGGCACTAGTGGTAAGTCCTGCAGCTCTTTCAGAAGAAAGGTGCAATGTGCCAATCATTTGTTCTCATTTCCCTCCAATATGTGCATCGTTGACAGAATTGTTTAAAGAACTTAGAATACTCAATTATTAGCAGTTCGTACTGGTGGGAACCTGTGTACGGATAGCATAGTTGTTTCCTGTTGGACACGCGGCTTTGCCGTGCATTAGTCTCGCAAAATCTCGAAAACTATATCTCCGATTTCAGTGAAAATTTTACAATTTGTTGTCATTATGGTAGACAGTGTTTAGAAAGTGGTTTGAACGAAATCAAATTGGCAGTATTTTTAAATTAATTTACATTAAAAAACCACGTCAATATTGAATCTAATAACTTGACGGACAGATGGTGACACAGTGCATCCACTTCAAAATCTTCTGTGAGCAAAGATAACATCCCATACCATACCCTTTGATCAATACGTGCAATAAAATAATACTTTACGTAACAGAATCATACTGTATAATCCAATTACATTTCACGTTAATGTGTTTCGACCAACATATCTAATGTGAGAACGTACTACTAACGGAAAGGATGTCAATATTGTCAAGTTCTCAAGGTAAGTTCGATAGATTTAAGTTACTATGAAAATAATTCCGTGTCGTTTTACAGTGTCCATTACATTACTCAAATTCCGTGTCGTTTTACATTGTCCATTGTAATGCCAAGGAGAGGAAGAGCTGACAGAGGTCGTCGAAGCCAGTTAAATGCGCGGCGAGCTACTTGACGTGCAAACCACACTGATGACCAAAGAGCGACGGATAATGAAAATAGTCGTATGGGCATGTCTGACTTACGTTCGAGAGTGACTGAAAATGAACGAACAGCGAATAGATTCAGAATGCAATGAGTTCGTGAATATCAAACACAACGCCAGCGAGCACGACACAATGGGCATGACCGATTGCGCCGACGCGATGCTCCTATGAATCTGGAACGTCAGTTGACCGAATCAAAGAAGGAGATCATTCGGCGTGTTTTTCCGAACGTAGCACAGAACTTCAAAAACCATAATTGGCTGAGCAAACGAGCCATATTGGCAGAGAAAAATGAAGATCCCAACAAGTCCATTCAAAATTTCATTCCGGGACAGTTGTTTTCCTTCAAATCGGTTGACTTAGTTATCAACCTGGATGAGGTAGTCAGCCATCTCACAGAATTTTTGAATTCGCTGGAATTGCCTGGATTACCACCTCACAATTTGCTATTGAAAGTAGGCTCATCATCATGTTGCGTAACATCAATCAACTTCGACTATGCAATGGAACACGACTGGCTGTGGAAAAGCAAATGAACAACGTCATCGATGGAGAAGTTGTTTTGATTCCGCACATCCCAATGTTTCCACCGGACGTGCCATTCGATTTTAAACGGTTGCAATTTCCCATGCTTCTGGCCTTCGCAATGACCATCAACAAATCACAAGGTCAGTCGTTGGAAATTTGTGGAATCAACTTGGAGTTTCCGTGTTTCATGCATGGACAACTGTATGTCACGTGTTTGCGTGACGGAAAGCCGTTATCTTTGTTTAATTAGCACGTAGCACATTCGTAAAGACTAGTGGACTTTGCACCTTTCACAACTTCTAACATTTCACTCAAACAGAATTACACAGTTTTCATATTATGATCCTGTATCTGCCACTGGATAGCAAGGAATACTATATCTGTATGTTATTCAAATTAGAAGAATAAATACTCACAAATAAACTGACTAAACACTTTTTACTATATTACTCAATGTTCATAAAAATGGCACTTAGCACCTTTCTACTGATAGGTATCCAATTTTGTAAGTCGATAAAGATTATAAACATAATTTTCACCTAGGTTATGGGACTTTCAATAACCTAGTGAGCGCAAATCTAACATGGCGGTGACGTGAAATTTAAATATTTAAATGGATGTTTGTCGTGATTTAACCACCCGAACGCAGTGCATCTTGGTACGGTAAATGCATATTCAAATTTTAATCCACTCATTTCTAATTTGTTTCAATTTTTTCCATTAGATTTTGGTTGTGCGAAATTTTAAAATTAAGTTTTTAATTCTTGTGCCCTAATCATGCGATTAATGTTTGAATAATACATCTATGCAATAATCTTAATGTAATAGTGCTTAACTGTAGGGCCTTCATAATTATATAAAAATCCAACATGGTGACCATCCGAAATATCTGGGCATCTATTATAGCTATCAAAATGAAATTTTGTGTGTTGATAGAGGCAATTAACATACAATAAGTAGGGTATATGAAAATAGGCTGTTTAATTCTTCACGGTACTACTTGTCGGCTGTGGTTTTGAAATTTCTTGAAGAAGAAAAGAACAATGGACAGGATCTCGTAAGATGGTCAAGAAACTTAAGATGATGCCTAGCTTCTTGTGAGTAATAAAACTTCAATATTTTGCTTGGCGAGTCGTCTGCTGCGTGGAAGTGACTCCCCAGAAAATTAGCTGGATCTTCTATAATGGTTGTGCGTTGTGAAAATACTAGTGTCGATCGTGGCGGTGCACAGTGGGTCAAAATCGAAATCTAGGGGGACAAAATTATTTTTACGTTTAAATCATGAATATACAGTAGAGTGAAAGCAACGTATATAATTTGTTTACTTCATAATAAACATGAGTTAAGACCATTTTAATCGACGTTTACACAGGCAAGAAATTGTCTATGACTAAGAGTTGGATAGAGCATTCAGATATATCTTCAGAACAATTTTCTACCCCTAATTTACTTTTAACAACTTCACCAAGTTCCACTTTTGACATAATCGTCGAACCCAGTGCTTCAAACAGTTGTATTCGTGTGAGAACTGGTTGCGCGGCATCTTCTAAAATGTAAAATAACTAAGTAAGTTGCAAAAAGATGCAAAAAATCTTATAACAGGCGTAAACTACAAGACTTTATCTACATTTAACATTAAGTAATAAGTGACGCAGAGAGACGCGACATACTAAAAATCTAAGTTAAAATATAATATTAAAAATAATAGTTAAATATTATATAATGCAAATATAGCTAAAATTATGTAACAATTTCGCCCATTAATAACTGAAACACGTTACAAAGATCATACCTTCAGTTGCATGTTCCATCTTAAAACATCACACTAACCACAAAGACAACCAAACCACAGCCACTTACATTCACCCTCCAATTCAGACTGCTCGAACAGCGGTGGCAGATTTTCACTAAGATGCTTTTATATCCCAGAATAGTGAGCGGAAATTATATGAGAATGCTGTAGAAGTAATACATTTTGATTTTTAAATTATGAAAAAAAAATTGTCCTGCTAGAATTCGATTTTGACCCACTGTGCGGTGTCTTGTGAAGGACAAGGCTGATTAGCCTACGTAGTGTTAGTAGTGACGGATCGAATTATTGTGGTGTTTATATAAATGATAACTTCCATTTACGTTAGCCATGGTATTCGAATTTTTCGTCCAATAAATATTAGAACTAGGAACAGAGTGTCTAATCAATTTAATCAAGCCCTAATCGTATTGCTTGTAGGGCGCTATTGTAAAGGAGCTCTTAAGTTCTAAGTGTAGCCGTGAAAATAACATTAAAAAAACAAGATGTTCAGTAAAGAACATATAGCCTACTTTCTCCTAAATGCATGGGTATTGTTATAACTCTTTGTCCTTTTCAATGAGTATAATTGAATGTTGGTTGTAGTAGCTTGTTGAAATAAAACGTGCTATGAAATGAAAATGAAAATCCACAGCCTGCTTCCAGTCTCCGAACGGGTCAGGAATGGAATGAATGAAGCCCTCATCTAGCGGCGAGGATATGAACTGTGCCGGCTGCCGAGGCCTGACGCACTCCTCCGGGGCAATGATTAATGACAGATGAAATGAAATGATAGGGGAGAGTGTTGCTGGAATGAAATAGTTGACAGGGAAAACCGGAGTACCCGGAGAAAAACCTGTCTGCCTCCGTTTTGTCCAGCACAGATCTCACATGGAGTGACCGGGATTTGAACCACGGACCCAGCGGTGAGAGGCCGGCGTGCTGCCGCCTAAGCCACGGAGGCTCTGAAATAAAACGTGCTATACGGATATTAAACATAAATATAAGGTGACCTTTGCTAGTGCTACCTCTTTAAAAAAAAATCATTCAATTTGGTTTCACCTTGTTTGAATTGATATGGGGAATCGATTTGCACACATACATGGCCGCTATCTGCAAACCATTAGACTGATGACCTTGTAGCTTGGTCAAAGAACGCTTCTCACATAAAGGTATGTTGTTGGAAAATTTGATATAGATCCGAATATTAGGATGATCGTAATTTGTTTTAAGCTTTTAACATTTGGGTTACCGCCATTACGTTTCAGTCAAGATGGCGGCAATGTATGACATGAATCTGAAGTGCCGTTTACTAGTGCTACCTCTGTACCAAATGTTGTTCATTTCGGTTTCACCGTGTTTGAATCGATAGGGGGAATCGATTTGCACACATATATGGCCGCCATCCGCAAAGTATTGGACTGATGACCTTGTAGTTTGTTCAAAAATTACTTCATACGTAATGGTATAATATTGCAAAATTTGGTAGAGATCAGATGATTAGGTTCATCGTCATTTGATTTACGCTATTAACATTTGGATGTCCGCCATTACGTATTCGTCAAGATGGCGGTGATATAAAACATGTCACTGAGGTGTGCCTTACTAGTGCTACCTCTGTACCAAATTTCATTCAATTCGGTTTCACCGTGTTTGAATTGATAGGGGGAATCGATTTGCACACAAATATGGCCGCCATCTGCAAACTATTGGGCAGATGACCTTGTAGTTTAGTCAAAATATGCTCACCATATAAATATATGTTGTTGCAAAATTTGGTAGAGATCGGATGATTACGTTAGTCATAATTTGATTTAAGCTTTGAACATTTGGGTGGACGCCATTACGCTTCCGTCAAGATGGCGGTGATATAAAACATGGCACTGAGGTACCCTTTGGTCGTTCTACCTCTGTACCGAATTTCGTTCAATTCGGTTCCACCGTGTTCGAATTGATCGGAGGGCGACAGACATTCAGAGTACACACACTCACACACACACTCACACACACTCACACACAGACACACAGCCAGACACACAATTTTGGCCCTGTGTAGATCTCATAAGTCTACTTTCATTTTTTGCAAAAATCGAAAGTAGGCTAATAATCAGAACCTGCCTAGGATATTTTAGATGCGTGAAATTCTAACACTTGGAAATGATTCCCGGTCGAGCACCACCATAGTAGTGTGATTGGCTGGATGACGAATAGGTGGATGATATGAATGATTTATTTATTTATTTATTTATTTATTTATTTATTTATTTATTTAGCGTATGGCTTTTCGTGCCGGGTGGGGCCGATAACCTAGATGTTAGGCCCCTTAAAACAGCAATTATCATCATCATATCATTCACTAAATGGGAGCGAGGACTTGTTCGGCTCGCCTGAGGCTGT
Organism: Meconema thalassinum; assembly: GCA_946902985.2. Lineage (NCBI taxonomy): Eukaryota > Metazoa > Arthropoda > Insecta > Orthoptera > Tettigoniidae > Meconema > Meconema thalassinum. The sequence continues at coordinate 834,660,656 of OX336390.1, forward strand.
AGCTGCTTCAATGCGGACACCCTTGGGGTGAGCTACAAGTTCCGTTCAATTTCAAGTAGTTCCAACATTTGCTACCAGATGTCACTGACACCTAGTGGTGAACGTTGGATCTTAAATAGGGCGTTTTATCGAAATCTATCCTACGAATGATTATAGAGAAGAACTGGAAAAATGATATAGAGAGACAGTTGTTGTTGTTTGTTGCTCCATTTGCAAAGCTTAGACATCATGATAATTTAGCCCGTGTACTTGGGTGTGTGTTAAATTTTGTCTAATGGCCTGTTATGGCTGTATTGGTGTGTGTATTGATAATTCAGGTGGGGATTGGGAAGGAGCAGCCGTGGCTTGCTTTAAGTAAGGATCCATCTCGGTTTTTGCCTGGAATAGTAGTTGAAAATCTCTTCTAGGATGGCTGAGTCGGTAATCGAACCCACCCCTCCTCCGTTTTTCCTCACGAGGTTGAGTGGTTAGCCCGATCCAGCGCTCAGACCAGAATCGAAACCTGACCTCTTGGGTGACAGCCAAGAAGGTTAGCTGCTGGTGGTCGTATATAGAGAGACATGTCATCGCCTCTACCCTGTCCAGTAAAAATCCAAATGTACTTATTGTGAAATTGAACCCAAAGGAAAAAGAGAAGTCTGATTTGTAAGAACCATCCTACGTGTTCTAGGGTTAAGTGTAATAACTTCCCGTCCACACAATGCTGGTAGATTTCTGAAAGACCAACCTCAACACGTCACTTGATAACACAGTATATTTGACTGGGGAATCGTTTATACAGTGATAATTCACCTCGTGGTGTAGCAGCTAGCATTCTTGACTGTCGCCCAGGAGGTCAGAGTTCGATTCCTGGCAAAACTGAGAAGAGGCGGGTTTCATTCCTACCTCGACCAACCTAGAAGTGTTTTCCGTGTTTTCACATTTATACTCCAAGCTAATGCATGAATGGTTTCAAACTTATGACCACGATCGTCTGCTTCCCAATCTTCGTCTCAACTACAAATACACACTTATATAGAAACCACAGTAACGCGCACCCAAATTCATAGGGCTGAAATGACCGCGATGTCCAAGCTCCTAAAGGAAACAACAATTCAACAAGAAACTGAAACAAAAGAAATGGAAAACAAACGAAGGCGCATGCAGAACTTTTTCTTGACCTTGTTCGAAAGTAGCGACGTTTGGTACCTCGTTTACCTCACAGGAAATTTAGACGCTCCTAGTTGGTCCTCCTGAAATAAGGTACAGTTCTAGTTCTTTAGGCTAGGAACTTAATGTTGAAATAGTACATTATGCATGGAGCTTATAATGGCAATAATTAAGGCACGAGTATGTTTATAAAACGAGCGAAGCGATTTTTATAATCTCCATACGAGTGCCTTAATTACCATTATAGGCGAGTTGCATACGACTGTTTATGTTCGACAATAATTATAACTATTTTATGTTCGAACATAAATATTCATAAATATCTGTCGAGATTTCGCCAGTTTTATGAAGTGAACAGAGCGCATGGGACGCAGAGAATACCTTGTATTTGACCATGGCCTTCTCAAATACCCCAATATGACACTAACCACGCAGTGAAACTTAAATTAGGAGGCCGTGGAAGTCTGCGCAGATGCGATGCTATCCTTACCTAATTGGTCACAAAACTGTTTCTTGAGCTCTGATTGGTGGGAGAAACTGTTTCATAATGAAAAAAAGTCCTCTCGGCACGCCGGAAGGCGGAGGTAGATTTCACCGGACAAACTAGGGGATAGGCGAAAATAGGCAGAATATGCAGGTTTTCGTAGAAGGATCAGACCTCATTTATTGCGAGAAGATATTTTATAATTGGAGCTTAATTAACTTTGTTTTTCGTCATTTTATGCTTATTTTAAACATTTTATTGTCTTATGGGAACGGTAACCTTCTTGTCATTTGGGGTCCATTTTTATACTTGTGGTCACACTGTCCTTATGCAAGGTTTCGACACTGATGTGTGATTATGTAACGGTCTGTTACTTCTTCACGCAAAATTATATCTCCCGCAGAGATTTTGGTTGGTTGCTCAGTTTAGGGGCTGCGACAACGCGGTCATGTAACCCCGTGTATTAAGGGATGGCTGTATTAGTCTGTAATTCAGGTAAGGACTGCAGACGGTCAATTTCAAGAAGTGGTTCCTAATGTTGGTACCAGGTACTACCATCAACGAATCCTAGCTGTGAACTTGGCTACTAGATGCCAACGCAACCAGCAACTCGCAACGAACGTTGGAACTTCCCCTCCAAAGGAAAGCAAACTGAGGGATTTTTAGCGCTCTTAGAAAATCCGACGACTTCGGCCGACTTTGAACTCGCGACCTTGGGCATAGACATTCAGCATGCTACCAGTTACGTCACCGAAGCCGCTTCACACTTAGATGAAAATCTGAATCTGATCTCGTGCAAGTGCGTTATCTTGGCAACGTCTGATGGCTCATCCCTCATCAATTTAGTAGTGTTGCCATGGCAACCACTGATAGCTCTTGGCATTTTCTTATAATTCCGAAATTATTTTTCTCATCCCTTGGCATAATGGTGGGTCATATCAAAAATTCTTTCAGACGAAAGTTTTAGGTAATTATTAGGAGAATATTGTCCATTTTGTACGGTTTTGATATTGTGCCTATTAAGAGAGATATGATTAATGTTTCCCGAAAAACCCACATTTTCCCACCCCTTTGGTCAATGGTTGGTGCTATAAAAAACTCTTCAAACATAAATTTTTGGGCTTTATCCGACACATAGTATGAACGATGAACGGATTCGATATGTAACATATTAAGAGAGTTATAGCAATATTTCACTTTTTCGAAAAAAGCCCCCCATTTTCACCCCCTTCGACCGATTTAGCCCAGTAACGAACTTGACCGACATTTTATAGGTATACATATTCGGTAAAAAAAACAAAGTGATTGGTGCAAAATTACGGCAGTCATCGTGTCCCCAAGAAACTGATATATATATATATATATATATATATATATATATATAAACTTTTGAACTGACGGTGGTTTTGGGGTCTGGGGGATATGAAACGCGAAGATATGTCGAAATTTTCCGGAAGTCGAAACATGGTACCCATTGCAATAGTTAGCTTTCTAATGAAATCTACCTCTGGTTGGTTCCTCAGTTTAGGGGCTGCGACAACGCGGTCATCTAACCCCCTGTACTTTGGGTGAGTGTAGAATCTGTCTAATAAACGGTGTGAATTGTAATGGCTGTATTTGTCTTAATTCAGGTAAGGACTGCAGACGGTCAATTTCAAGCAGTAGTTCCTAATGTTGCTACCAGGTACTACCGTCAACGACAACTAGCTGTGAACTTGGCTACTAGATGCCACCCCAACCAGCAACTCGCAACGAACGTTGGAACTTTCTCTCCAAAGGAAAGCATACTGAGGGATTTTAGCGCTCTTAGGAAATCCGACGACTTCGGCCGGCTTTGAAACCGCGACCTTGGGCATAGACATTCAGCATGCTACCAGTTACGTCACCGAAGCCGCTTCCCACTTAGTCAGATGGAAATACTGAATCTGATCTCGTGCAAGTGCGTTGTCATGGCAACAATGATGGCTCGTCCCTAATCAATTTAGTAGTGTTGCCATGGCAACCTCTGATAGCTCTTGGCATCTCTCTATATATAAAAATGAAAGTTTGTCTGTTTTTTCTGAATTTCTACGGAAATTTGCGTTATTTACGCGTTTTAGACTGTTTTATGACGGATTCGCGCGAAAATAAAATTTTTGTCTGTCTGTCTGTCTGTTTGTTTGTTTGTCTGTGGACAATTTTTTGTGTCCTTATAACTCGAGAACGGCTGAGTGGATCAACGCAAAATTTGGTACAGATATCCTTCAGAGGCACGACACCAATCATTGATGTAACTTTTCTCTGTAGCTCTCATAAAAGGGGCCTACCCCCTTAAAATACTTGCTGAAATAGGCGTAGAAGGGCGAGACATAGCTCATTTTCAGCCCCTCAATGTGAGAAACGAAACTCGGGGGCCCTAAAGGGACCCCAAAAACCACATTTTAAGGCCCTAAAACCAACAGTTTTTGAGATATTCCCAGAAAATTACTTTCATTTAATACAATAATGAAAGGAAGCTAGCCGGTAACCATGGCAACAGACATTCACAGGTCCATCTATTGCTGTAATATAAGACGCAATACAGTTCCATTTATTACATTACTGAGATAGTTTGCAAACGGCTAGAAGGTTATAACGGAACCAAACTAAGCTGTAAAATTCATCAATACATATAATGAGCTTAAGGGGGTCAAGGGGTACTCTAGAATTTTTTCACGCGATTTACACGTGCTGGTGTGCCACGGAAGGTCTATTATATCCCTATCCCTATATTGTTATATTATTATTATAATTAATATTATTATTACACTACGGAATGGAAGACCCCAGAGGACTGGAAAAAGGGAATAATTGTCCCGATCTTCAAGAAAGGTAGTAGAACAGAATGCAGAAACTATCGGGGAATAAAACTGATGAGTCATTGTGCAAAGATGTTTGAGAAAGTTTTGGAAAGGAGAATTAGGACAAGGATAGATGGAGGGATGAGGGAAGAACAACATGGCTTCAGAGCAGGAAGGCCCACAGTGGATTTGATTTTTGCTGTAAGGCAGTTACAAGAACAGTACTGTGAGTATGGAACAGATCTACTGATGGCCTTCCTGGACATTGAGAAAGCATATGACAGTGAATGCAGAAAGAAAGTATGGAAGTCCCTGGAGGATAGAGGAGTAGAAAAATGGACTATAAGGAGGATAAAGGAGATGTACAAGGGAAGCGTGAGCTGTGTGAAAGTGGGAGGAGAGAGATCGGGCTGGGTGGAACAGAGAAACGGCCTGAAACAAGGAAGTGCACTGGCACCGTTACTTTTCATTGTGGTGATGGATGACATAATGACCCGAGTGGCACAAGTAATTGGGGAAGGAAAGATGAAAGCAATGGTGCTAGCGGATGATTTGATGATTTGGGGAAACAAGGAGGAGGAGGAGGTACAGGAACAGTTGGACGTGTGGGAAGGAATAATACAAGGATATGGGATGACATTTAGCATAAATAAGAGTGAGATGGTGATCACAACAAGGAAGAAGGAAAGAACCACAACGGGAATAACAACTGGTGGGGAACAGCTGAAGAAAGTGGAGAGTTTCAAGTATCTGGGAAGCCTGATACAAGATAATGGAAGAAACTATAGAGAAAAAATGAGCGGGGGAGACAGGCAGAAGCATTCCGGAGGAGTGTGAGAAGCATGTTATGGAGCAAGGATGTCCCTCAGAACAGATAAAAGATAATTATCGGACGTACTTTCCCCGTATCCTGACGTATGTCTCAGAGACCTGGGCTATGAAAGGAAGGGAGAAGAGCAAAATACAGGCCAGTGAGATGAGTTTCTTGAGAAGCAGTATTGGAGCTACAAAGATGGACAGAATAAGAAATGAGAGGACAAGAGAATTAATAAAGGAGGAACCATTACGGGATGGTATAGAGAAATCTAGACTTAGATGGCATGGGCATGTAAAACGAATGGAGGATAAGAGGATACCCAGGTGGATACACGAGACGAAGTGGGAAGGAAAGAGACCGAGAGGAACACCGAGAGGAAGACCGAGAGGAAGACCGAGAGACAGGTGGCTGAAAGGGTTGGAAGAAAGCGTGAAGAAGAGAGGATAAGACTGGACAGGGGTGGAAGCTGAGAGATGGTGGGAAGACAGAAGACGTTGGAGTGGCCTTTGTTCCAAACAGACCCGGCCAACGACTGAAAACTGTGCAAGAGGATGATGATGATGATACTACGGCCTACAACGACGAGACAAAGCTCATTTTCAGCCCCTTGGTGTCGAAAAAAAATACCTCGGGGCCCCTAAACAGTCGTAAAGGGTCCCCGAAAACTATATTTTAATGCTCTAAAACCAAGAGTGTCTGAGATATTCCCAGAAAACTAATTTCATTTAATAAACTAATGTAGGAATGCAAGCCAGTAACCATGACAACAGTGTCTCAAAAAGGTACATCCAACTTTCCATCTATTTCTGCAAGAAGTAATGCCACTCCATTTATTAAATTTCTGTGAAAGTTTGCAAATGGCTATAAGGTTATCACGGAACCAACAAAAACTGTAAAATTCATCAATGCGCTTAAGGGGGTCAAGGGGTACCCTAGATTTTTCACAAGACTTAAACGTGCGATGTGTCGTACAGAAGGTTTATTATATCTTCAAACAGCAACATTATTTTCAGAAATTCCTGAATTGAAATAGTTTATTTTTTATTTGATTTTTTTTTTTTTTGCTTTTAGGAATTTGGGCCATTGGAGGCTAAAAAACCTGAATTTTCATGCACCACAAGCCTTTATAATTTATTAAAGGGGTCTTCCTCTGGAGGCGCACTTGACACAACAGTGAGGGTCAGTTTTTATGTGACGTGAATTGCATTTCGCCTACGAGGATTTCAATTTTATTTTGACGTCAGGAAGTACACGTTAGGTAAATTAGTTTCAGAGCATATTTCAACTAATCATTTATCTTTGTCGACAAACAGGTTCCAAGCCCCTAACCATTGCAACAGTAGCTCAATTGATTACGTCTGGTTATTAATACCGACGACCGTTCGAAGAATGGGTACTTCTGCTAGTTTTCTTATAATTCCGAAATCATTAGCCTACTTTTCACATTTTGCAAAAATGAGGAAAAAGTAGACTTATGAGATCGGGCAAATGTGTGTCTGTCTGTCTGTCTGTCTGTCTGTCCTTCTGTCTGTCTGTCTGGCTGTGTGTGTGTCCCCCCCCCCCCTATCAACTCCTAAACGGCTGCAGCAATCGAAACAAAATTTGGTAGGAGTAAAGATCTTTACCTGAATATCACACGGCCATATTTGAAAATGATGTCAGTGCTACCAACTGCTAAAAAATCGCAATTGAAATTTGAGCTCCATGTTGGATATCTTGGAAAGTATGAATGGGAGCTATTTCAAAATTGGCACACCTACAGAACATAATATTTCAAATTAATTTCCAGGAGGCCAAACATGGCAGTGTTGCCAAAATGATTATAAGCCTCCTGATAGGTCCAATTTTTAAATGCATATACCTTCTACACTATCAAGCGGAATTCAACCAAATTTCGTATGTTGTATGTGTACATAACCAGATATGACTGAGCGTATTCTTAAGACCTACCAGGGCTGCCAACTGTTAATAAATGCTCCTAATTTATTTTATCCAAATACCAATATATCAGAAAGTATGCAAGCCGACAGCCTTAAACTATGCACACGTATAGTACCTGACATTCTATATTAATTTGGAGTAACTAATATACGTCAGTGCTACCAACATGATTCTAAGCCTGCTGACAGGTCCAAATTTAAATACATGTAACTTCCATACTATCATTTGGATTTCAACCAAATTTCGTATGTGCTATGTGTACCATAACATATATGACTATGCGTATTCTAAGGAGCAACCAGGGCTGCCAACTGTTAATATGTGCTGTCCCTATTTTTGTTACCCTAATATCAATATATCAGAAAGTATGCAAGCCAATAGCTCTAAACTTTGCACACGTATAGTACCTGGCATTCTAGACGAATTTGGAGTAACTAATATACGTCAGTGCTGCCAACATGATTCTAAGCCTGCTGATAAGTCCAATTTTAAAATGCATGTAACTTCTATACTAACAAATGGATTTCATTCAAAATTGGCACAACAATAGATCATATTATTTCAGATTATTTCTGACCAATACATGCATGACATTGTTGCCAACATGATTTTACGCGCGCTGTTAGATCCAATGTTTAACTGTATGTAACGTCCATGCTATCCAGTGGACTTCAACCAAATTTTGTATTTAGTACCGTAAGAGACGGAACTAAGAATATATTCGGTCATCAGGGCTGCCAACTGTAGTGCTCTATTAGGATACATTATGCCAGGTATACAGTATTTCGAACTAATTGGAAATTTCGATATTAGCAACTTAATTTCGTCATTATTCTAGATAGGTTCATATTCTGTAGAATAATCATTGGCATGAAAAGTAGGCTGTATAGTTCTTCACGGAACTTCTTGTTTTTCTCATGCCTTGGCGTAATGGTGGGTCATATCAAAAATTCTTTCAGACAAAAGTTTCAGGTAATTATTAGGGGAATATTGTCCATTTTGTACGGTTTTGATATTGTGCCTATTAACAGAGATATGATTAATGTTTCCCGAAAAACCCACTTTTTCCCACCCCTTTGGTCAATGGTTGGTGCTATAAAAAAACTCTTCAAACATACATTTTTGGGCTTTATCCGACACATAGTATGAACGTTGAACGGATTCGATATGTAACATATTAAGAGAGTTATAGCAATATTTCACTTTTTCGAAAAAAGCCCCCCATTTTCACCCCCTTCGACCGATTTAGCCCAGTAACGAACTCGACCGAGATTTTATAGGTATACATATTCCGTAAATAATTCAAAGTGATTGGTGCAAAATTACGGCAGTTATCGTGTCCACAAGAAACTGATATACATATATATATATATATACATACATAAATTATATATAAACTTTTGAACTGACGGTGGTTTTGGCGTCTGGGGGATGTGAAACGCGAAGATATGTCGAAATTTTCCGGAAGTCGAAACATGGGACCCATTGCAATAGTTAGCTTTCTAATGAAATCTACCTAATAGTGTTACAATGACCCTCATTATGATACAGTTTTCTGACATATAATATTTACACTTCGACATCTTCGAACATAAACATAACTTGGAAATTAAGATTTTAGGATAACAAAAGGTAAAGAATCAAACGTTAATTTAATTTAAATCATTAGAACAAATTCCATTTTAACATAAGCGTTTGCCGACCCAATCCAGGTTTGTCGCTGAACCTTACTACTTTCTGCTTTATTAATTCTATTATTCCTTTTTTCAATAGTTTGTTTATTTACCAAACGCCTCTTACGGTTGACGGCTTGGTGACACTTACTAAACTGACAAGTCATAGACAACAGGCGTTAGACCACATCCTTTGTCGTATGTAGTTCACTAAATCTATCACTACGAGCCCTCTTGTTGACCCATACAAGGTCATATCAAAATCAAAATATATACTTCCGTTGTGACGGATAAGTCATGCACACCAACAGTTAGACCATATTCTTTGTGGCCTAAATCTATCACTACGAGCACTAGTGTGAGCCAACAAGTGGTCAAATCAAAATCAAAATATCTACTTTCGTTTTGAGAAATTAGAAATCTGCTTTTCTCAAATTGAAGATAAATATTCAAAGAATTCATTAATATAATCAAACTTTAATTTAATTTAAATCTATAATACAAGTTCCATTTTAAAAGCAAGCGTTTTTAGCATGCATCATTTAAGCCGGAAGTAATTTTCAAAATTTTATTTTGAAATATGTTAGAACTTTTCAAATCACGCATTTTGATATTTTTCGGGGGTCTTCTAGCTTTTTAACGTTTGGCATTGTCAAAATGGCTTAACTTTACGTTTGTGCTCAACTGAACCCGTATAGCCTGAGTGCTCTTAGTAACATTAAGAAAAAGGTTTTCATCATTGAGATGTATTACAGGGAACGGGACAACCTCGTCCGCTCAGTAAATATAATACGATTAACAGAAGGCGAACTTCATCGCACTCGGATTGTTGACAACTGCAGTCGTTCATGCACTCCTTGTTATACTATTCTTAGTTGAGCTGTTAGACCATAGCTGCCTAAACAGCGCTGGTCAAACGGGAGTGCTTAGTACCAGTTGTTGTTGTTTGAGTGTTCAGTCTTTTGACTGGTTTGATGCACCTCTCCTTATCCTCTCTGTCCTAAGCTAATCGTTTCATCTCTACATAGGTACCACACCCTACATCCGAGGCAATCTGTTTAACATATTCTAACCTTGGTCTATCCCTACATTTCAGGGGCCGATAGCCTAGATGTTAGGCCCCTTAAAACAACAATTATCATCATCATCATCTATCCCTACAGTTCTTGTCATCGACACTTCCTTCTATAACTAAGCTTGCTATTCCGAGGTGTCTTAGTAAGTGACCTACTAACCTATCTCTTCTCTTCATTAGCAGTGGCCTGGCTGCGTGGCTCAGGGGTAACGTTCTCGCTCGCTGGGCCCAAGGTTGCAGGTTCGTATCCTGGCGCAGTCAGGTGGCATTTGAGGGTGCGCAAATGCGAGGGAGCCGTGTCAGTAGATTTACTGGCACGTTAAAGATCCCCTTCGGGGCAAAATTCCGGCACCCCGGCGTCTCTAAAAGCCAGAGTAGTTAATAGGGACGTAAAAGCAATAACATTATTATTTATCATTAGCAGTGGCCAAAAACATCCCTTCTATCCCACTCGTTTTAATACCACTTCATTTGTAACCCTATCTACCCATCTGATCTTCATCATTCTCCTGCATCACCACATTTCAAACGCTTCAATTCTCCTCTTTTCCAATGCACCAATAGTCCATGTTTCACTCGCAAAGAGTGCCACGCTCCAGACAAAGGCTTTCAAAAATGACTTTCGAATACCTAAATCTATATTCGATGTCAACAGATTCCTTTTTTTTTTGTAGAAACTCTGAATCGCTATTACGGAGTAGGAGAGGTTTTGTGGCACTATCTAGGGAGGGAATGCCATAAACTGTCACGTTGACTTGTGTTGCTGTTTCAAATTTAATTAAACGCGATGGAGACCAAGCGAAGGAAAAATGACCGCACCTGTTTTAAAATTACGCGTAAAGCTTTGTAGCTTATGTAGCAAGTGGATAAAATGTTTAGTGTTTTCCATGCCACACTATTTAAAAAGGAAAGACAACATAATGTGATGCTCAACTACAGGACCACGCAAACAAAAAGGTTTGGTCGATGGTTAATTGGCAAAGATCGCACAATAAAGAATATGAATGTTGTGCTGTCCCCCGATGTACTGTAGGTAGGTGTGAAATTTGTACATAATAATAATAGACTACTGCTTGATGAGAAGGTCAGCTGCAGGCTGAATGGAAAGATCTGAAAATCTGTGATGAGGCCTGCGATGCTCCATAGAGCAGAAACTTGGTCGATTACGAAAGCCCAAGAGAGAATGATGAAGGTGGCAGAAATGAGAATATTAAGGTGGATGAGTGGAGTGAAAAGAAAGGATAAAATAAGGAATGATTACATCAGAGGAGCATTGGAAGTGGGACCTTTAGGAAAGGAGGTTCTAGAGAGTAGGCTCCGATGATATGGGCATGTGCGGAGAACTAATGAGAACTACGAGGGGAAACGAGTTGGAAATATGAAAATTGAGGGGCAAGGAGAAGAGGGAGACCAAAAATGAGGAGGAAAGAAAAGGTTGCAGGGGACCTCAGAGAAAAAGGATCGGAGGAAGCACGGGATAGACATTTATGGAAGAGAAGAATCCAGAAAATTGCCGCTGACCATACGTGACGTGAAGAAATATAGTTATTTAGTTATTGTTGTTTTAAGGGGTGGAACTACGAGTTCATCTGCCCCTGAACGTGGAGAAAGGCTGAGATAAAGAATATTAATATAATTAAATGTATTTTCAATCTTCAGTTAACCTCCTTTCCTGGTGTAAGGACGTTTATTTGACGGTAATATAATATATGATTTATTTATTTTTCTAATCATTTTAGAACTGTTGCAGATCCCGAGATTTGAATGGAGAAATGTTGCGTTTGAGTCACAAACCCATGTATACGATTTGAATATGGGAAGTCATTTGCCAAGGCGACTGCATAAAGGAGTGTTTGATTGAGGCGGTAGAAGTATTACTGTAAGTTCCAATCAAATGCATCAATTTGAAGGAATTTGTCTCTCACGCACTACAATTGCTCACCGCTTAAGAGAAAATATGTTCCACAAAATGTCATAGAGAGGTCTAAACATGTTGGGACAAATTCATTGGCAGTTGACAAATAGACAGACTTATGTGATACGGCTCAGCTCACAGGTTCGCGAGTTGATAACAATCTGAATTTTACAGAAGAACGGCTGGATTTTATTTCATCAAAAGACGCTACTGCAAGGGAGGCCACTTTCATGGCGGTTGAGCAGTTGGTGAACGACGTTGGATGACCATGGGATCGTCTGATCTCCGAGAGAACAAAGGGGATCTCCATCATCGCGTGGACAACATTCTGGGTTTGTTGCCTTCGCATGGGAGACAGTTTTAAGTTCTAAGAGCTGTGATCTGATTGCAATCCAGTTTCATTCATCAAGAAATAATTTCTTTAAAATGTTCAAGATCATTGATGTTGTAGAAACAGTGGTAAAGTACGTCAATTATTTAAGACTATTTGGACTTACTCATCGAACATTTATTGAATACCTTCAGAGTATGGACTATCGTCGCGGAGTGTGGAGGCTGGCTTGGCCGAGCCAGAAAGTTAGAAAGATTTTGTAATCTTTGAGAGTCAACAACTGGTTTCTAGAAAGGGAACGGAAACCTGCACCATAACTTCGCGATCTCACATTGGTAGTCAACTTAGTGTTCTCTTGAATATTTGACCGTCTGAACAAGTTAAGCAGCTCCCTTCAGGCGAAAGGCTACCTCATTTTTAAAATATATCGAGGAAATTGCGAAAACTCACTCGTAAACTTTCGCGACGTATATGTCAATTTATTACTGGATGATGACCCAGTGTAATGTCCAACTTAAAAACCTGGAGCAGTATTAAAATGGTCATGTTGTAAATGAAATAAATTCTAGGTTTAAAGGCATTGAGATTGTTGAAAAAGAGTTTTGATTTCTGTTAATGCCTTTTTCAAAGCAGTTCAAACAGAACCGCTTTCTCTATTAATTATTTCGTCAACACTTTAAGTCAGGCTAAGTTTTATAAATCTATACCTCAGCAACATTATCATCGACAACGCATACTGGGTTTAAAATTATCACTGTGTTTAGCTGACATACAATCGCGATCTGATATTTAATAACATCATCTCTAGCAGCTTCTTTTTTTAAGATCTGTCCTTCTCCGTTCAGTTGCTAACATTATAGTGATAGTTTAATGCAGCCAATGGTCATAAAATACAACTTAATTTCTATTGATAACAATCGCACGATTACTATTAAAACATTGTAAATTAGTCTTGATCTCTGCTGCACTCCAACAGTGATTTCGTTATTTTGGAACATTCACCAAAATTGTATCTTGAGCACGATTTATGACACAATTTGCATACGCATTTTGGTAAAGGGTCGTGAAAGTCTGTTCTATTGCAAAGTTTATGGTGATATCCATGTATCGCTAGTCTCGTCACTACGCTGCGTATCGTGACGTTTGGTATACACATAAAGCAAACAAAATTATAAGGCATGATCAAAATGTGACCTGCTGCGTGAAGACGTCCGTAACCGTCTGCTGCACATCCTCGTCCAACTGGAATTGAGGGCCCTTCAAGGCCTTCTTAAAGGGATTGAAGGCGTGATAATCGCATGGGGAGAGATCAGGACTCTAGGGTGGGTACTTGAGGGTCTCCCACTTGAGTTGACGTACCTTTTGCGCTATGACCTTTACGGTATGGGGACGTGCGTTATCATGAAGCAGCAGTTGCAGTTTTCTCGGACGCCGTAATTTCTCCAGTGTTGCGCAGTAATGGATGAGGCTGGCCTCCCGCTTTGAATGGCGTCTTGGGTTGAAATACGACCAGCATGGAACCCGATGCACCATTCCACAACGGTGGTGTTTGACAGACATACTTCCCCGTACACAATCGTCATTCTCTGATGGATGTCCACCGGTGTTTGTACTTCGGCAGCCAGAAAAGAATAACACCAAGTTGGACCTGTTTGGACTCATTTGGTAATAACGTCGCCTTAGTTCCCGTTGCCGCATTTAAAGCACGCATCTCTGCAAAACACGACTGGCACACTAATCCCTCGCCTACGTGTCCGTGCATATATACCCGCATTAGAGTCGCTCTACATTGCATATACGCTACAGCAACGCCCTCATACTGAAACTATTAGATCACGCCTTATAGTAGGTCACTTTAGTATCACAAATGACTCAAACAACAACAAACAGATTACAGGTTTAAAAAAAAGATATTCTGGTTACTAATACGTTCTTGCATTCTTTCTGTGTTCGCTACATTGTACAACCCAATACCGTATCTTCCCACTTTTCCTCTTTCGCTGTACGCGAGCGTGGCAGTAGATACGTTCCGCTTGGGAGCTGTGACTCGTGTTGGCGGTCAGATTTCTTGTACAGATCTGAGCGATGTCTATGGCTGACATATATCACAGTTAGAGTGTCGTGGTTTAGTTCCACGTCGTTTAAACTGCTAAATGCTGGAGGGACGGGAGCGCGTGCCTGTTCCGTTATCTGCGGTTAGGCGTCAGTCTTTAATACTCACCATTTAACACCGTGACTCAGTTAACAGGACGGATCGGGGTTATCTTGGGAGATTCAACTCGTCCAATCTTGGTAAGTGATGTCAGTAATCCTTAGTGGTACGGTATTATTTGCTTTGGATTCAATGCTACTGCGGGTTTACCATCTCGTGGTGTAGTGGCTGTAATCCATGATGGCTGGGTTCAATTCAATTCCAACTTCTGATCTAAACGGCCACCACCTTCTCAATCTAAGCCAAAATAAATACATAGCTACTACAGTCGTCATCCCAACAACAGCGGTTATCGGATAGAAAGCACATACACACCAACTTTATTCTCATTTAACTGAGCGCAAATACGTGGTGACCACCTAAAAATCTTTGGTTGGTTGCTTCCTCAGTTTAGGGGCTGTGACAATGCGGTCATGTTGCCCCGTGTACTTTGGGTGTGTGTAGATTCTGTCTGATAACCGTTGTTAATTGTGATGACAGTATTAGTGTGTGTTACCTGTAATTCAGGTAACGACTGCAAACGATAAATTTCTAGTAGTTATTAATTTTGGTACCAAATGCTACCGTCAACGGCACCTAGCTGTAAACTTGGCTACTATATGTCACCGCAACCAGCACCTGGCGACGATCGTTGATACTTAGAGCGTAATCTAACCTACAAATTTTAGCTTCACACATGTTGAGTTAGTGGCCCTAAATCTATGACATGTGCCCGCCGGCTTTACCTCCCCTCTGAAGGATGGCATACTGAGGGATTTTTAGCGCTCTTAACAGATCCGATGACTTCAGCTGGGTTTGAACCCGCGATCTTGGGCATTGAAGCTCAGCATGCTACCAACTATGCCACTGAAACAACCCTAAAAATCTTTGAAGAATTATTGATGTGCCTCCCAATATAATTTGGAAAGAATAATTCACAGGAAGCACTACACCTTGTACTTTGGGTGTGTGTAGAATCTGTCTGCTAACCGGCGTTAATTGTGATACCGTAACTGTATAAGTGTGTGTTATCTGTAATTCAGGTAATGACTGCAGACGATCAATTTTAAGTAGTTCGTAAGTGCAGAAAGTATTTTTGGTAAATGTAACGAATTCTTCTCCGTAATCCACAGATGGATTTAGGCAGACTACCACGCTCTTGAAATGCACCGTAGCAAGGCATCCATCTTAAAAATCTAGGTCAAAATAAAATACAATTATTTGCGTGTTACCGCCATTGTATTTACTATCTCTTCCAAAAAAGTAGACGTCATTTTCAAAAAAATAATTCTGCACTCCTCATGTCAGAAACCGTTTGTTTAACTGATTTGCTGATGTTCAGATCTATTGCTGCACCATGCGTGGTCTGCGTGATAGTAATAGGCCTACTAACTGTATTGCTTGTCTACCGAGAAATTCAGAATACAGCTTCCACTTGGCATAACGTATAAAGTACCGACATTCCCTACCAATGTCCTTAATGAGACATAGTAGCACCTGCTACGGTATGTGTGCAATGGTTCATTGAAACACCAAAAAGTTTTCTTTAAGTTTGTATTTTAAATCTATAAATGCTTTACTCATAAGAAATGAAAAATGAACACATTGGTGTCAATTATCAGCCCAAAATGTGGATTGCTTTATTCTGTATTCATTCGCAAGAGTGCAAGCTCATCTTGGTATAAATGGGACGGCCATTTGTGGCGGGTCGAATACGCGTAAGAAATTTAAATCGAGTTTACATATTGTCCCGCGAAATCCTGTTGACAGTCTTCCGGCTCATTCACTCACCACCTTGTAGTCACTATGCTTGGGGCTCATACGTAAGATCAGCTTGTTGTGAGTCCGAGTATAACACTGTAGTACAGTACAGCTGGAATGGTTTTGTTCTAAAAAATGTGCTATGGTTGGCTTTTTGTAAATCGTTATAAAAGCACAAAAAAAAGCTTAACTCTGAATTTTAGAATAATTTGCACGATAGTTTTCCGATAAAATGATCGTGCAAATTATTCTAAAATTAAGAGTTAAGCTTTTTTTTGTGCTTTTCTAACGATTTATAAAAAGCCAACCATAGCACAGTTTTTGTAACAAAAGGTTTTTTTTTTCTGTTCAGCTGTCCTGTACTACTGAGACCAGACTGAATATGCACATGCATTGCGCACTTCATTTGCACTGGTCACAAACGTATGTAGGCTTATTGCGCACGTATTGTACTGGCCTTGAAGGAACGGCAGGCGGAAATATACACTCTGGGAGAGCACCTGTTAGTGTTATTAGTAAAAAATTGAAATGTGATAGGCATAATGGATGTTTTCTTCAAGAAGTCACTACACTCCAACGGTACTATGGTGATTTCGTTTTTTACGATGAATTATCGAAATTATTTGGCGTCTATAATTCTTATCTATAGACAGAGCGTTGATTCCAAAGACAAATAGTCATTACACCACTATTTAAATAAGAGAAGTCTCACTATTCCTACATTTCCTGTTATTTAAACTCCCGCATAAATTGGTCAGAAGCCACTAACGTGCAAAGGTTGCGATTTTAGAATTTAGTTGCAATATTTCAAAATATTATTGTCGCTGAACTTGTATAATCTTGCTAATTTGTACAAAGCTATGTTGGGGCTGCGACAACGCGGTCATGTAGCGCGGTGTACTTAGGGTTTTTATAGAATCGGTCTGATAACCAGTGTTAATTGTGATGACATTATTAGTGTGGATTATCTGTTTTAATTCAAGTAAGGACTGCAGACATTCAATTTTTTGCTACCAAACGCCACCGTCAACAACAACTAGTTCTGAACTTGGTTGCTAGATTCCACCGCAGTCAGCTCCTGGCGACTAATGTTGGAACCTAAGAGCGTTAGTCAAATCTAACCTATAATTTAGCTTCACACAAGTGTAATTAGTGGAAGGATGTTTTACATGCCATAAATCTATGACATGGGACCGCCGGCTTTACTTCCCCTCCGAAATAAAGGCATTCCTAGGGATTTTTAACGCTTTTAAAAGATCCGACGACTTCGGCCGGGTACGAACCCGCGACCTTGGGCATAGATGCTCAGCACTAAGTTATATCTTACTGAAAGATTTGTTTGCAGTAGTTCAAGAAGGAATTCTGTCTTTATCAGAATAATATGTAATTATGTTGTTATAATACCTTGTGCAGAATCAATTACCCTCTGAAATATTACAATTAAGGCTCCTTGTTCTGGGAGTTATTCATCAAACCGGCTGCGGCGTCATTACATTAAACAAATTATATTACAGGTGGCTTGGTCACCAAGGAAACACATTCAGGTCAAGAGGGATCGGGCGGGGCTCTAGTCAGGAGCTACTCGGGCCACAGTAGAGGCCTTGGTGGCGTAGTTGGTAGCATGCTGAGCTTCTATGCTCATAATCGCAGGTTCAAACCCGGCCGAACTAGTCGGATTTTTAAGAGCTTAAAAATCCCTCAGTATGCTTTCTTTCGGAGGATAAGTAAAGCCGGCGGACCCATGTGATAGATTTATGGCATATAAAAGAACCTTCCACTAACCACAATTTTGTGAAGCTAAATTTGTAAGTTAGATTTCATTAACACTCTATTAGTTCCAACGTTCGCCGCCAGGTGCCAGTCGTGTTGGCAACTGGTAGATAAGTTTGCGGCTAGGTGACGTTGAGGGTAGCAGTTGGTAGTCAGAGTAGGAACTACTTGAAATTGATCATCGGCAGTCCTTACCTGAATTACAGATAACACACACTAATACAGCCATCACAATTAACACCGGTTATCAGACAGATTCTACACACACCCAAATTACATGGAGCTACATGACCACGTTGTAGCAGTCCCTAAACTGAGGAACCAACCAACCAATCGGTCCTCAATATCGTCTCACAAGGCAACATCGCAAACGTGATTCTCCTTGTCTCTCCAATACTTTTAATGCTTTGGTCAGAAGGCTTCCATGATGGTATTTTACCCCCAAGTTCACTTGGGCTTTTTCCAGAGAGTGAAAAATTGTACGCGATTGAGCACAGCGTAGGTGGGTGAACTTCCCCCTCCCCATGGAACCACAGTCTTGGCCTACCAAGCGACCCCTCCTCGGCCATTTGTCTTGCAGATTGTGGGGTGACGCGTGGTCAGCGCATTGGGTCCCTTCGGCCATTAAAATTTGTTTTAGTGACCTGGGTGCTGTCTCACTGTCAGACAGCTACTCAATTTCCCTTTGAAATTATTGTCCCCGTTCCAACCATAACGTCAGTTGAGTTTGGGATTGAAACCAGGGCCTCCGGGTGTGAGGCGGGTGCGTTACCCCAAAAATACGGGACCGGTTTACCGAGTCCTTATGTTTTATTTCATCCAATTACCTAATTTGAGGCAGCCTGTCTACATGAGAGGGTCTTTGGCACATGCTAAGAATGTGCCTATAGCATTGCGATTGTTTGGAGAACACACGAGAACTCGGTGCATGCACCCTGTTCGGCTGCTCTAAGTCTCATGTACACATGTGTAGAGTTCCTTTCACTTTAGTGATCTTCCAATTACATTGGGACACAATACTATCTTAAATGTTTTTCTTCTATTCTGACCTGCAGTACATTTGTGCTAAATTTCAGCGAGATCGGGAGATTCCCATTCACAAATTTTCATTGTCAGTCGAATAGACTAGAGGATCCAATTGGGCACAGTAATTAGCCGCTACTCAGATCATCGTCTAACTGTCGGATCTTCAGAATATTATCAGCTGCATGTAGGATGTTATTTACAGCCAGTCAAATTCACTGCTAGCAAAAGTAATCATGTGTTAGGATCCGCGTGATTTATGTCCCAGCAAACAAAAGTGGTACCATATACCTTATCTCGTGTACGTTATATTCATTGAAATATGACACATGACACTGTTGAAAGGAAAGTAATCATTCAAGATTTGGGGCAAGTTTATAGCCGTAAATATGTCATCGCCTCTTCCCCAACTAGGACAAGGTTACTATCCAGTCAATAGTTCATCAACAATCAGATCTTAAATACTCGATAGATCTTCCCTTGGAGTAATTTACATCACTCCTACATAAAAATGTGATGATGATAATTGTTGTTATAGGGGGCCTAACATCTAGGCTATCGGCCCCTATACATGTAAGTGGAAGTGATGACTTGTTGGGACAGAAATGAACCGCCTAACATCTAGGTTATCGGCCCCTTTACATGAAAGTGAAAGTGATGTCTTGTTGGGACAGAAATGAACAGCCAGATAGCTCTGTTTCCCCAAAATTTTACCGCGCGTTAGTGGAGTTTTACTGAAAGTATCACAAGTAGAAACTCATGTCTCTCAGAAGAGAAGACGAGCATTTACAAGGTTTGGAAGCTCTTGATGCTGTCTTACTACCAGTCCCAATATATTATTGTTTTAGAATCATATCATTAACTCTGAATGCAGCAACAAAGTAACTAGCATAATGATTTTATAAGTTTAGCGACAATGTCCTCTTAGTATCCAATTGAACAATAAATTGATCATGCTTTTAGACAAATACATAAAAGTTGTTCAAAGTTTAAAAATAAGTTCTCAATCATCGTACCAAAAGTATCCTACTATTTCTTCACCAGCAAGAATAAATATTTAACCTTTGAAAAATATGAGTCTTGACTGGAGATTAAAATAATTTTATATTCAAGTAACGGCACTGCAGCCTTGGAATGTGAAGAATGTTCCTGTTTGACCTAGTTTATGATGTACACGTTTGAATACAGAATAGCGTCCACAGAACTTCCTCAAGCTACTGTGTACTGTGGAATGCGTATGAATTAGTGAGTCTTCTGTATCTTTCTGGAATTTTTAGCGACACATTCTCTTCGCATTTTGAAAGCTGTCTCTCTTGGTATTTTCATATCAAAACCACTCTTCAGTGGGGAGATTCATGAAGCATTCATGTCCCGTAGAAGCTACTTAACACATCAGGAAAAGTATGAGGAGTCTTCTTTTTAACCATAAACACTGAACTGCCGAATATGTTTATAAGAATCTACTTCCCTATATCCCCTTGGTGATGTAGTGACACACATACTTGACAATCACCTCTGAGGTTCAGGTTTGATTCCCGGTTCTGCCAATACATTTTAATTCTGGTGTGAGGACTGGAACAGGGTACACTCAGCCTCATGAGGCAAAACTGAGAAGAGGAGGGTTCGATTTCCTCCTTAGTCATCCTGGCAGTGGTTGTCCGAGGTTTCTCCCACTTCTACTCATGCAAATGCTGGATGATTCCTTACTTAAGGCTTGCTTGCGTTATCGAATGTCCTAGTTGTCACACGGACAGTCATCCCGTCATTACAGGTCTTCATTCAAATGGAGACAGCGGGATCCAACTTCTCTGACAGCATCGTTGGTTGACATGACGTTACAAGGCATAGCATCACAGAACACGACGGTATTTAGTGAAGTTGGATGGAGATGTCAGAATTAGGCTTGATCACTTAGCGCTAGGAGATAAATTTTGGTAGGTTGGTTCCTCAGTTTAGGGGCTGTGACAACGCGGTCATATAGCACCGTGTACTTTGGGTGTGTGTAGAATCTGTCTGATTACCGATGTTAATTATGATGGCTGTATTAGTGAGCATTATGTGTAATTCAGGTAAGGACTGCAGACATTCAATTTTCAAGTAGTTCCTACTTATGCTACCAAATGCCACCGTCAACAACAACTAGTTGTGAACTTGGTTACTAGAAGCCAGCGCAGCCAGCTTCGAACGTTGGAACTTAAGTGCGTTAGTCAAATCTAACTTATAATTTAGCTTCACACAAGTGTAATTAGTGGAAGGTTCGTTTACATGCCATAAATCTTTGACATGGGACCGCTGGCTTTACTTCACCTCCGAAGGAAAGCCCACTGAGGGATTTTAACGTTATTAAAATTCCAATGACTTCAGCGGGGTTTGAACCTGCGACCTTGGGCATAGAAGATCAGCATGGTACCAACTACGCCACCGAAGCAGGAACAGAAATTTTACTACACTGACCTTATATTAATTTTACTAAGACAGTTTGAATTCTCAGATGTTTCCAACAACGAACAGACTAATATTGTTGTTGTTTTATTTAGGGGCTTGAACATTTTGGTCATGAGCCTCGTAATTTAGGGGTATGTCGAACTTCTGATAATCATAGCTATTAGCCTATTTTCGAATTTTGTGAAAATTATAATTAGAGATACGAGACCTACAGGGGCCAAATGTCATGTGTCTGTCTGCGTGTTCACCCCTTGTCCCTGAATCAATTTGCAAACGCCGAATTAAATGACATTTTGAACAGAAGTAACTCTAGTAAAGACACCTACGTTTATTGTTTTATGTAGCAACAATGCTAACGAATACAGAAAGGTAGCCACCTGAGTGTTCAGCCACAATTGTGGAATTATAAAATATCATTTAAAATTACGTTCAACACATACGAGCTACAATAACGGAATTTAGTGACAAGACAGAACCACATATGTGATATTGTATCTATGAACGTGTAGCTACTATTGCTCTGATATACTTAGGCAATAAGCCCTAAACTAAATTTATAAACTTATTAGCCACCCTCCCCGGCTTCTCCCGGTATCTTTAACGGTTTACACAGCGTAAGCTTAAAAGACGCACGGACGGCAGGTATTTCTCCGACTTGATTTACTGAAATCGTTACGGCTCGACTTCCTTTGGTCATAAACTAATGTTTTTCGACAGAAACCTTCCTCGAGAAATCCTTACATCCAAGAATCGGGGTCTTTGTTAGCCTACTTTTCACATTTTGCAAAAATGAGGAAAAAGTAGTCTTATGAGATCGATCCGGGAAAATGTGTGTCTGTCTGTTTGTCTGGCTGTGTGTGTGTCCCCCACTATCAACTCCTAAACGGCTGCAGCAATCAAAACCAAATTTAGTATGAGTAAAGATGTGCACCGGAATAGCTCACGTCCATATTTGAAAATGATGTCAGTGCTACCAACTGCTGAAAAAACGCACTAGAAATTTGAGCTCCATGTTGGATATCTTGCAAGGTATGCATGGGAGCTATTCCAAAATTGGCACACATGTAGATAATACTATTTCAGTATAATTTCCAGGAGGCCAACCATGACAGTGTTGCCAAAATAATGTTAAGCCTTCTGATAGGTCCAATGTTTAAATGCATATAACGTCTACACTATCAACTGGATTTCAACCAAATTGTGTATGTAATATCTGTACATAAACAGATATGACTGAGCTTATTCTTAAGAGCCACCAGGTCTGCCAACTGTTAATAATTGCTCTCTCTATTTTTTTTTTAAATCCGAATACCAATATATCAGAAAGTGTGCAAGCCAACCGCTTTAAACTATGCACACGTATATTCTGGCATTTTAGATTAATTTGGAGTAACATATATACGTCAGTTCTACCAACATGATTATAAGCCTGCTGAAAGTACCAATTTTAAATACATATAACTTCTATACTATCAGTTGGATTTCATCCAAATTTCGTATGTGCAATGTGTACCATAACAGATATGACTATAAGTATTGTTAAGAGCAATCAGGGCTTTTACGCGTGCTGATAGATCCAGTGTCTAACTGCATGTAACGTCCATTGGACTTCAACCAAATTTTGTATTCTGTACCTTAAGAGGTGGAACTAAGAATATATTCAGTCACCAGGGCTGCCAACTGCAGTGCTCTATTAGGCTTCATTATACCAGGTATATTTTGAACTAATTAGATATTTCTATATTACCAACTTAATTTCGTCATTATTCTAGATAGGTTCATATACTGTAGAATAATCATTGGCATGAAAAGTAGGCTGTATAGTTCTTCACGGAACTTCTTGTTTTATACTATGTGGAGATATGGAGAAATGACCTGTGAGGTCTGCTGAGGTTATAGCAAAAAAACTAGAATTGTAGCATTGAATTGCAGTGTCTTTCTACTAACGCTGTGTTGAAAGATCTATTATTGAGCCTTATCTGTATTGGGTAATGTCTACAAGTTGCTCTAACAATGACTGTTCTGAGTATGTACGAGTATTAACTTTTGTATTTGAGGTGCTTCTTCTTCTTTCCTCGATTTTGGACATCTTTGGACCGCGTAAAATAACTCATTGCATTCACTGTCTCTTATTTCCTTTATCCTTTCTTGCCTTCCAGTATTTCTTCATTACTTCACTTTGTCTCCTTCTCTCTCCCGTCCAGATGTTAACCCGCTTCTTCTTTTCCTTCTCCTGGAAACCCTTGACATGTTTGATCATATTTCTGAAAAGTGGTCTGTCCTGAATAATATCTATTGTTACTTCCATCTCTTACAAATCCCTTTTAATACTTTGTACCCATTGATTACCATTCTTGCTTTTGTATACAGGACTGAAAATTTGTTTTGTGAGTCTGATGTTATTCATCCTCATTACGTGTCCAAAGAAATTAACGCTCCTTTTTCTGATCGTATCGTAGATTTTTTCAGTTTCTTTATTTTTGTAGAGGTCGTCATTTTTTCTGTATCTGAACACTCCACCTTTTTGCTTTTAATGGTCTCAATATTTTTCATAGTATCCTACTTTCCATTTGCTCTAGCTCTTCTATTTCGCCTATTTTTTTAATGGAAAACATACATTCTGAAGCATGGAGACTTTCCGGCTTAATTACCGTATTGCAATGTCGGATTTTAGTTGCAATAGAAAGATTTTTCTTATTGTAGGTATCCTTCGTCAGTTGAAAGGTTTGTCTCAATTTTCGTATTCTTGCTCTATTTGCTTCTTTGTCTAGTCCATTAATTTGAAGCATTTCGCCCAAATACATAAACGTTTGTACCTTATTGTGGTGCTTCTATTAACTCAGAATGTTATATTTTCGCATGACCCTGTAGCTTATAATGTGTTGGGCGAGTGAAATATTGCAATATCAATAATGTTGACTAACTCGAGGATTTGCGACAGCGTAGTTAAGTAACCTCGTGTATTTGGGTGTGTGTGGAATATCCGACAATCTGTATTATTGTGATAGTTGTATTGTGTGCATTTGTAATTTAGTCTAGGATGAGTAGGGGAAATCCGTTGCCTTAATGTGGGTGCCATCCCGACATTCGAGTGGTGTAGAAGCGGGAAGCCACAGAAAATTACTTCTATGATGTCTGAAGTGGAGTAGAACCCACCTATCTACAGTTCTACTCCGCGAGGCTGAGTGTAAGCCGTTGCAGCTCTCAGAATAGACTTAAGTATCTTGGAAGAGCCGGGAATCAATCCCAAACCTCAGGATTACCATCCAAAAATCGAATTTACCTCAACTTTGATAATTAAATAATTGTGTTGTGTATAGGCCTACCAGGTGATTCAGTAGCCCCTTCTAATATCATTTGCTGCAACCCAACTAACACGTATTGCCTGGAAGGTCGATAATTCTCAGCTTTCATCCCGTGAGGTACTAATGCAGCAACCAGTCTTTCGCCGTGTAATTGTGGCGGAAGTTTTCCTAGTATTCCATCTTTCTTCTAGAGTTTCATGAATGAAATGTAAATTGCAGTTACAAATTGCTACTGCTTGCTGTCCTTCACGTTTGCACCTCTGAGCGGAGCAAGTTTGTCCCGGATACAGTCCCTGTTCTCCTAGCTTATGCCACTACCACGCACAGGTTACTGTTGGCAAACAAGTCATTGTTTACGTTTGCATGTCCTCGGCCAGACCAGTCCAACAGGTTCCTAAGTGACTACACATTTGGTGTGTCTCCACTGAAACCAATTCAAAACAAAGACAGAATATTGTAGGTACTATCCTGCCAGAAAATTGTTGTCAGTGGCGGAAATCGGAACTAATGCGCTCCGCCCAGCCACACACCTGCGATGGACGTGCACTTGTCGCCAGCGAAACCTCATCGCATGTCGTGTGTGTGCATGTTTCGTGCTGGGTCGTGCGCTGTGCGCTGTGCTCTCATTGTATGACTGTACATGCGTTCCCCCTCTTGCCGTGCACCCACCTAAGCAGCCATAACGTGGCGAGCTTACGTAATGTATACACAACAGCCCCACTCCACGTCTAGCGGTAACAATTCCCTGGCAGGGTAGTACCTGTTATCATGCGCCTTTTGTATCTGTGTTCTTTCTATTGCTAAGTGTCTCGTGCATAGGATAGTGTTGTACTTGTTGCTGCAAATGACTTTACAAACTGTCTTCTTCTATCGGTGTGCTAGTTTGTATAAAGTTACTGTTGTGTTCTATTCCCCTGTACGTCAGAAAGACTAATCATCGCCGTTATCTCCACCATAACTCATTTTCTTGCTCATTTATCACTACATCATCACCCTATGTTGTGCCTTAAATCACAACAGTTTAAATAAATGTTTATGGAAGAAACATGCACTGCAAACGATAATAACCCCTGGCACTACAGTCCATTAAGGGCCTAGGCCTACCAAGTGATCGCAGCCCAGCCAATTAGCCTGCAGATATTGGTTTTTTTTTTTACGTACCGTCGCGTGTGGAGTGTTGTCTGGGGAGGAAAGTTTGAATGTAAGGACATGGAGTTGGAAGGTAGCGGCTGTGGCGTGTAGTTAGGGACCAACCCCGGCATTTGCCTGGAAGGAAGATGGGAAAACACAGAAGACCATCTTCAAGGTGGGGGGATTCGAACCTCCTCACCTCCGGGATGTGAGCGACTGCCAGAGTCATGCCGTAACGATCACGGCTAACTCACCCGGCAGATATTGGGGTGATACGTGATCAGCGCATCGGTTCCCCTCGGCCGTTAATCTTGGTTTTCGTGATCGGGGCGCTGCCTCACTGTCAGACAGCGACTCAATTGTCCTCAAGAGGCTGAGTGCACCCCGTTCCAGCCCTCACGTCAGTTTCTATAATCCCTGACGGAGCCGGGAATTGAACCCGGGGCCTCCGGGTGAGAGGCAGGCGCGCTACCCCCAACACCATGGGGCCGGCCCTGCAAACGATACTGAACCCTATTATTTTTCCCTCGATGTGACTACACTCCTCAGATGGTCTAACACTCAAGCTAGCATAAGTTATCTTTTCGATATTCCTGTTGAATTCAAACTGCAACTTCCGACATCGTCAGTAAGCCACGCTCAACCACAATCCCGATAATTTTCTATTATACAATACCCACTCATTAGCACAAAGAATTCAATGGCCTACAATCTGAACGAACGAAGTGGATATTTAGTTGGCAAAGTCTGGTGATTTAAAAGCCTGCATTTGAGTTCTTTAAAATGAGAGTAATATTCCACCGTAGCGCAGCCCATTTCTCAAGCTCCCTATCCCACTAGGTGACGCTCGAGAGCCTGAACATCTCCTTTAAAAGCGAAATACTCGATTGTGTTCAATCCCCTCATTCTTCATAGCTGCACTCTCGTTAGACCACGCAACAGCTGGCCCAGTATTACCATTGTCTTCCCTCCGTACGCCGTAAATCAAGCCCGCATACGCTAGTAACTCCATCTTCATAGCAGTTTAGCTTTCTCCCTCTACTAAATACACTTTATCATGATACAAAAAAGGAGACCTCACAGCAAAATCTCCATCGTAGGACTAAACCTAAGTGCACATATTAACAAACACATTCCATTTAAAGCTGCTTTTAACATGTAACAGAATATTTGGCCAGTTAAGATTTTGTTATGTAATGAGAGGGATATACAATTGTATACATATATTTATATAGTTATTTATTTATATATTTACCTATTAACCTATTTACCTATTTATATATTCATATATTCCCTTATTTACTTATTTAACCATTTACCTATTTACCTATGCATCTATTCACTTATTCACTTATATAATTATTCACTCATTTACGTATTTACCTACTGTATTTACCAATTTACTTATTTACCCATTTACCTATATACCTATTTATATATTCACATTCACGTATTCACTTATAAACTTATTTACCTATTTACGTATTTACCCATTTACCTATTTACCTATTTATATATTCACATTCACGTATTCACTTATAAACTTATTTACCTATTTTCGTATTTACCCATTTACCTATTTACCTATTTATATATTCACATTCACGTATTCACTTATTTACTTATTTACCTATTTACGTATTTACCCATTTACCCATTTACCCATTTACCTATTTACCTATTTATATATTCACATTCACGTATTCACTTATTTACTTATTTACCTATTTACGTATTTACCCATTTACCTATTTACCTATTCATATATTCACATATTCCCGCATTCAATTATTTCCTTATTTATCCTTTTACCTATTTACTTCTTTACAAATTTACCCATTTACCTATTAACCAATTTATCTATTCACTTCCTCATTTATTAGCTTATTTACTTATTTATGTACTTACCTATTTACCCATTAACGTTTACCTATTTACTTATTTACCTAATTACCTATTCTTTCATATAGTTATTTACCTAGTTATCTATTTACTTCTTTTACCTATTAACTTATTTTCCTGTTTACCAATTCTCTTATCATTTATTTACCTACTTACTTATGTACCAATTCACGTATTTACTTATTTACCTATTCGTACGTACTCACTCCCTTACGTACTTACTTACTATTTATATATGTATTTATTAATTAAATTATTTATTTATTTACGTATTTACTGTATTTGCGAACCGGCCAAAACTAAGGACCACGAAAACATCACTTATTTTCCTTCTCATCGTTCTTTCTTAATTTATTTCTTTCTTCCGACCTCTTCCTCCACATTTCCTTTTTTTTAGAGTGTTGCGCCTTTCTCTCTTCTGTCTATCCTCCTCCCCTGTGCTCTTTTCTTCCACAAGAACCTTTATGTTAGAAAGTCCTTCCCTGAATTGTTTTCTATCTTGAGAGTCTTCATCAGTGATTCCCAGCCTCCTCAGTGCTTCATCAGCTTGATGTAGCCCCCGCCCCCCTTAAATCCCTCCCCCCTCCCCCCTGGCTCTTCAGATTGTATATTTTTTCAAAAATTTCTTGATTTATCCTTGCTGGATCCATTCAGACCATGTGTCTATAGAAACTCAGTCGTCTTTTCCTGATCGTTGTTTCCACCCTTTCGTATAACTCCTTGTTTAATCTTAGTCTGTAGTTTTCCAGTACCTCTCTTGGGCCGTGAATCCTTCTCAGTATTCTCCTTCCAATCTTCAAGAGCTTTTCCACGCTTGTCAGGTTGGCAGTTTCCACACCATATAGGATCACTGGTTTTACCCCAGCATTGTAGTGCTTTATATTTGCGTTAATGGATTGGTTCTTTTTATTGTATAGGCCTATATCATTGGTGGCGAAGTTAAGTTTTTCTAGTTTAAGTCTTATGTTTTCAATTGCCTCGTTGTCTATTCCATTGTTGCTGATTAGGCATTTAAACTGTTTCGCGACCTTTACTCGCCCATATTTCGACCTCACTGTTTTCTTTATGTAGTTATTGTTGGTGCTCATCATCTCCATTTTTGTGAAGGAGATTAATTGTAGCCCTGATTTCTCAGCTATCCCTTTTAGTTCTTTTATCTGTGTTATTGCTTCCCGTTCCCTTTCATCTAAGAGTGCCAGATCATCCGTGAAGGCCAAACGTTGGGGTTTGATGTTTTTATTATTTATTTATTCATTGATTTATTTATTTATTTATTTATTTATATTTAACGACTCTGTTATGAGACTGATTGTGTGTTTTGGAGTTAACGTAAACCATGATTAGAATGCACCAATTTTCTGGATTACTTTTCCGTGGCTTTAGTAGCACGTGGTGAAGTATTTATTCTTACTGTGCGAGATTGGTTTGCTGTGTTTGATGTTCCATCCATTTCGGCAATGTTCCATCCATTTCGGCAGGGAAAACGGAAGCAAGTGGTCGTTTACTTGCTATCAGATAATTTCATATCCGATAGAAGTGTTCCTCGGATGTTATTCATGTGCCTGTCTTCCATTTTATATTGGAATTTTGTACATGTATATTAGTGTTTAATTCTCGTGGTGTAATGCCTAGCATTCCTTGCTGTCACCTCTGAGGTGTGATTCTCGGCTCTGGCAAGAATATTAATTCTGGTTTGAGGGTTGGAACGGGTTAAACTCAGGTTCGTAAGACAAAACTGAGGAGGGGTGGCTTCGATTGCCTTGTCAGCCGTCCTGGAAGTGGATTTATGTGATTTCTTACTTATACTCCAGGCAAAAGCCAGGATGGTTCCACGGCCACCTCCTTCCCAAGACTTTCCTCAATCTTTTGTTGAAGATCACCAATTATGTTGTGGTGAGCTCAGTCCGATCCCAATACAGTCTGAAATATTCATTTTCAGCCACGTTCTCTGGAATTCAGGCTAATGGTAGTTCAAAACCTTGTTCTGTTTAAAAGGCTGGAGTTTCCCAGCTAGCTCTTGGTGCAGGATTTTTGATAAAGTCATGCCTGCGCTTATATTCAGTTTCGGACAGCTGCGAGCATCAGGGGCGTATATACAATCTTTTTCGCGGGGGGGAGGGGGGCTGGCTATCCTGGAAAATTGTGAGTATTCTCAGGGGATTGTCATCGCAAAATACCCTGAAATACCAACCAATATCTTAGAGCATATAACTTTGTAAAATACAACACACAAATAACATTTTATACTTAATGAACTTTCTATTATGATCTATGGAGCATGAATGGAAATATCTAAATATTTGTCAATTTTCTACGCAGAAAGGTAAACAGGTTTTTTTTTTTTTTTTTACAAGTTGACAATTTAATTCTCAAAAGTAGCGTACTGTGGAATTCACAGTTTTGCCTCACAAGGCTGAGTGTACCCCATTCCAGCCCTCAGACTACAATTAAAATTTCTTGGCAGAGCCGGGAATCGAACTCGGGCAGCAGCCAAGAAAGCTAGCCACTACAACACGAGTTAGTATGATTTCAATCTTAATATTGTTTATAACTTAGCCAATAAGCTAAGATTAAGGCACAGCCAAATTTACAATTATTTTATGCTCTTACCAAAGCAACAATTTCTTAATTATTATTGGCTTTTTTCGGGGGGAGGGTGCTGAGTTGCAACATTTATCTTCACCAACTGATGATGACCTTGAGATAGTTTCTGGTAGAGGTAACTAGGTCTTGAATTGACAACAATAATATTTTTATTAGCCTATTTTCAATTTTGAAAAAATAGGCTTATGAGATCACCTTTTGTCCGTGTGTCAGTGTGTGCGTGTGTGTGTATGTGTGTGAGGTGTGTGTGTGTGTCCCCCCTAATAACGTTTAAACGGCTGGAGCGATTTCAATAAAACCCGGTAAGTTCATAGCACTATTCCGGACGACCCCGACCGTGACCTTCAAATTTTGTTACGTATCACCTATCCAACATGGCGGCTGTGCGAAATATTTCACTTGCATTCAATATCTCCGAAACTATTCCCGATATCACCCTGGAATTCTTATGGTGATAAAGGGAACTACTAGAAGTTCATCTATGTGACTTTTGAAAAACTGGTAACTACAAACCAACATGGTGGCCACGCGAATTTGCGACTTTTAAATAGACGCTTTTCGCGATTTAACCAACCAAACGCAATAAAACTTGGTACAGTATATGTTTATACACATTGTAATGCACCGACATCTAACTTCGTTCCATTGTTTACATAACCAGAAGATGGTGGATGTGCGAAATATTTCACCGGCATTCTATATCTCTGAAACTATTAGGGGTATCACCCTGAAATTTTGTACTGGAAGTTCATCTATGAGACTTTCAAAAACCGGTTAACTACAAAACGAACATGGCGGCCAAGCGAATTTGAAAATTTTAAATAGACCTTTCTCGCGATTTAATCTTCCAAACGCAATGAAATCTGGTACAGAAAATGTTTATAAACATTGTAATGCACTGGTATCTAATGTAGTTCAATTGTTTACATAACCTCAAGATGGCGGCTGGGCGAATTTTTAAATTAAGTTTTTATTTCTTGTGTCGTAATCATGCGATCGAAGTGAAAGTTTGAATAATGAAACTACGCAATAATTTTCCTTTAATGGTACATGACTCTATGGCCTATATATTTAACAATGCAACATGGCGACTATCCGAAATATTATGACGGCTCTGAATATCTACGAATCAATTATAGCAATCAAACTGAATTTCTTATGTTCATAGTGGCTATGAACTTAAGTTCACCTATAGGACTTTAATAACCTGGTGATCACAAATCCAACATGGCGGCGACGCGAAGTATAAATAATCACATGGACGTTTCTCGCAATTTAACCATCCGAGTGCAGTGAAACTTGGTTCAGTAAATCCTTATACGAATGTTAACCCACTGGCATCTAATTTATTTACATTGCTTCGATAATCACAAGATGGCAGCTGTGCGAAATTTTAAAATCTCCTTGTTACTTCATGTGTCCTAATCATGCGATTGAAGTTTGAATGCTACACGTACACAATAATCTTCATGTAACACTACATAAGTCGAGGACCAACATATATAAAATCCAACATGGCGACCATCCGAATTTTTAGTCGGTTCTCAATATCTGCGAATCTATTACAGCAATCAAACTGAAATATTGTATGTCGATAGTGGCAGTTAACATAAGTAGGATATATGAAAATAGGCTGTATAGTTCTTCACGGAACTACTTGTTATTATTGTCATCAGTTTAATTATTATTTTTATGATAGAAATCCTAAGAGCAAACCTTCACACCTTCTACAATCTCCGATTCTATGTATTATAGATAAAAATATTCACAAAACCATTTATTGTGCTCTGATTGAAAGCAAATTAAGATATACCTTATGAGCTTGGGGAAACCAAAACACAACTTGAATTAATAATGTGCAAGATAGCCAAAACAGGTTCTTAAAATATTTCACTGGTATCTCTTATTTTAATATGTACTTATTTATTTAGTTATGTATTTACCGTATGGCTTTTAGTGCCAGTAGTGTCCGAGGACATGTTCGGCTCGCCAAAGCCTGGAGCTGCTTCAAGCGGACACCCATAGGGTGAGCTACAAGTTCGATTTCAAGTGGTTTCTACTTTCACTACCAGATGTCAATGATACCTAGTGGTGAACGTTGGAACTTGGATAGAGCGTTCCAACGAAATCCAACCTAGAAAATTAGCTTCACACAAGTTAAGTCTCTGGAAGGATATTTTACATGCCATAAATCTATGACATGGGACCGCCGGTTTACTTCCCCTCCGAAGGAAGGCATACTGAAGGATTTTAACACTCTTAAAAATTCCGACGACCCGCTATCTTGGCCACGGCAGTTCAGCATATTAAAGTGTTGTTTCAAATTACTGTACTGAATCTCTACTACTCGGGCATAACGTACAGTACACACAAGAGCCATAACAAATATAAATATGAAACACCTTTATGTGTAAATAGCTATGGTCTCAAGAGACAAAATTATACGTATATTGTACTATCACTACTTAATGAAATACCCCCTGAATTGTCCAACACGAACAGCAAAGAACTAGCTATACGTCGCATTACAAATGATTACCTAAATAAACATTAATTTATAACCTAAACTTATTATTGCATGAACTCTTGGATTGAAATACAATCTCTATATAAAATGAAAATCCACAGCCTGCTTCCAGTCTCCGACCGGGTCAGGAATGGAATGAATGAAGCCCCCTTCCAGCGGCGAGGATATGAACTGTGCCGGCTGCCGAGGCCTGACGCACTCCTCTGGGACAATGATCAAATGAATGACAGATGAAATGAAATGATAGTGGAGAGTGTTGCTGGAATGAAATGTTGACAGGGAAAACCGGAGTACCCGGAGAAAAACCTGTCTGCCTCCGTTTTGTCCAGCACAGATCTCACATGGAGTGACCGGGATTTGAACCACGGACCCAGCGGTGAGAGGCCGGCGTGCTGCCGCCTAAGCCACGGAGGCTGTACAATCTCTATATATGTTGTAAAAATAATTATTATGTCTCAGAGATAATCTGTTCTGCTTTTGCCGTCAGATTAGTGAGACATATCACAAATGTATTAACAAAATAATTAATAAATACATTTAAAATCAAATTATTATTATTATAATAATTAGTATTAATATTATTATTATTATTTGACTCTTCCTAGTGTAGCAGTGGTAGTGTTCACCTTCTGATCCCAAAGTGACGAATTTATTTCTCAGCCGAGGAATTTGGATAAAGCGATGACGTTCCATGGAATTCCAAGTCGTGTGGTGTCCGTATAAAGTCATCTCACATATCACATTTGGTCATTACAGGAGAAAATATATTGAAATCTAAGGCACATGTCACCAATTTGAGTTCCGCTTTATCAGCTAGGTGATGGTGCAAACGGAACGTCGTCATTTACAACTGAAGCCATACAATTATCGTTTATATTCTTTATAATTATTATTGAGAATACAAAAATGATGAGCAATGTAATATTAAGCCACGTTAGCTGCAAGTTGGAAATTCCTTCGTTTCACTCAGCCAACTGGTACCTCATTTTGCCAAGAATGTTGTCTTGCATTACCAGACACGGAAAACAGCAGCAGTGAATGTGTTAAAATTTCTTTTGCTGCTGAGATTTGGTCGTTGTATGAGAATACGGCGATATTACTTCCATGAAGCCCCTCGCATTTCACATAGCAGCCCTCTGCAATTACAGCAGCCAGAGTTGGTGGGGTTGGGATGGCTGCAAGCCTACGCCACTCGCATTACAACGCAACGTGCACCTGCTGTAATAAGGCCTCAGACTAATACAGTCTCTTCAGAGGAAATGATGGGCTTGGAGGTAAAAATAAGAGCGTATAAGGTAAGTTTATTCATGCATACGTTTGATGAAACACTCTTCAGTAATGACCTGAATAAATTACATTGTTACATTGTTAGGTACATTGGCAAATTTCATTTTAGTTAGTCAGTTATTGTTGTTTTAAGGAGCGGAGCAGTGACGTCATCTGCCCATATACTTTTATTTTAATTTAGTTTCTGAACTATAATTGTGTAAAAGTGCAACACCTCTCTAATAATGTGCACATGAAGATGAAATCGATGATGACCATTCTAAAGCGAATACGTGTATTATTATTATTATTCTTTTGCTTTAGCGTTTGTCCCACCTCGTGGCAGGGTCCGCTATTTGAGTCCGCTGTCTCCACTTTACTCGGTCATGGGCCATGTCCGGATGAAGGTTGACGCCTGTCAAATCCCTGTGCAGTGTATCGGCCCAACGTTGTCTCGGTCGCCCCTTTGGTCTTTTCCCGGCGACCTCCAGTGTGTAGCCCTGTTTTGCAATGGTGCCTGCTCCTGACCGTAGCACATGCCCAAACAATCGCATACGACCCTCACGCATTTTATTACTGATTGCTGCGATACCAAATCGTTCTCTTATTCTTTGATTGGGGATGTGATCCAACCTAGTAATGCCTGCTGTCCATCTAAGCATCTTGGTCTCCATGACACTTAGCCGACGTTCTGCTTCCTTCGTGGTCGGCCAACATTGGGTACTATAAAGCGCTACGGGACGAATGACAGTGCGGTAAATCTTCGATTTTAGGTGGTCTTTCATCTGGCGATCGCACATGACACCTGTCGTTGTTCGCCACTTCATCCACGCAGCATTAATTCTTATGTTGATCTCCTCGGTGAGACGACCTTCAACAGTTATCGTAGAGCCAAGATACTTAAATTTTGTCGTTCGAGGCAGATCATCGCCGTCGACTTGGATTGTTCCGATTTCTCCAGCATCCGTTGTCATATATTCTGTATTATTATAATTTTTTTTTTTGTCGTTTACCCTCCAGGTTGGTGGAACCCACGGACTCAGCGAGGGAACTCACCACTACCGCCTCTACGGGCAGTGTCCTAGAGCTGGGAACATCGAATCGGAAGGGATACAACTGGTGAGGTGGGATTGGCACCTCGCCCAGGCGGCCTCACCTGCAAAGCGAACAGGGGCCTCATGAGGGAAGGTAAGGGATTGTGAGGATGGATAGGCAAGGAAGAGGGAAGGAGGTGGCCGTGGCCTTGAAGAAGGTATCATCCCGGCATTTGCCCGAAGACGAAGTGGGAAACCACGGAAAACCACTTCGAGGATGGCTGAGGGGGAATCGAACCCCCTCTACTCATTTGGGCCACCCGAGGCTGAGTAGACCCCGTTCCAGTCCTCATGCCACTTTTCAAATTTCGTGGCAGAGCCGGGAATCGAACCCAGGACCTCCGGGGCGGCAGCTAACCGTGCTGACCGCTACGCTACGGAGGCGACTTATTATTATTATTATTATTATTATTATTATTCGATTCTGTCAACTATGGACCACGTTACTTCAACCGCTCCCGTCCCTGAGCTTTAATTCTATCCCAGTATTCCCGCATGGATTTTCTGTGAGCCTCATTTCTCTCATCAGTCCACTTTGTTCCTGTTTTCAGCTTTCGCATTTCCGAGAATCGCTGGTGTGTTCCAAGTTTTCTCTGAAGTGGAGCACGGTGAATTAATACATCTTGTACGACTCTGGTTGAATGGGCAGGCAGTTTAAAGCAACCAGGAGGGATGCGAACCAACTGGCAGTGCTGAAAGGTAATCGGAGCATGGTCATGCATAGAAGTTGAACTAAATGTAATACCACAGGAGGACAGCATTTGCAAAGTGGAATGTTTGGAACAATTACCCACGTAACCCGCAAGAGGACTGCACCGTACAGAGACATTGAGAAGGCTGTGGATGACAACGTGAATCTCGTTTTTCTATTCTCCTTTTTCTTTTGTGTTTTGTTTATGTGCAATGCTGGGACTGTGATTATTAATAAACGAGTATATACAGTAGCCTCTCCTTTGAGCTAAATAGCATAATATTTAGTATCTGTGGAGAGAGCTCGTCCACATCATTTGTAAAAGAATTCAAGTAAAGAGAAAAATGCTAACTCTAGTAGGTTTTAAACCCCAGCCGACCGCGAGGGAGACCAATGCCCTACCTCAGAGCCAAACAAGTACATAACATCTCAGTGTTAATAACCGACTTAGATACAACGTCTTAGCAAATAATGTGTTGAAATAATCTATTTCTTCACTGCAGTATATCTTCATTATAAATAATTTGATACAATGTTCATATTATTTCTAACAGTAGGCTATATCGCATGCAACATACTCAAACTACTGAATTATGTGACAGAGGTGGCTCAGCTCATTTAAGTAACTGATAAAGTGTAATATTATTATATAAAATTATAATAAACAACGGGTCATGTCCATTAGGATAGCTCGATAATCGGAATTGGTAGGTCTTAAGTTAGCATCTGCTTGCATAAATCACACGGCCACCATATTTGAATGGTACGGCTGATGACGTTGTAGTTTGGGTAAAGGATGCATCCCGTATGAAGGTATGTTTTAAGGAAATCTTATCAAGATCCGATGATTAGTTTGGTCGTAATTTAATTATTTATTTTTTACCATTTGAGTGACCGCCATTAAGTTTTGGTAAAGATGGCGGCAATATAAAACATGCCACTGAGGTGCTATTTGCTAGTGCTTCCTTTGTATCAACATTCGTTCAATTTGGTTTCGTCATGTTTCAATTGATAGGGAGGGGACCCATACACACATATACACACGCACACACACACTCACGCACACAGACAGACACACAATTTTGGCCCTGTTTAGATCTCATTAGTATACCTTTTTTGTGTGTGCAAAAAATCGAAAAAAGACTAGTAATAGAGTTCAGTATCGTTTGCAGGTTAAGCCTGTAGTGCATTAGTACCATACGGGATGTAAGCAGAGAAATATCGACCTTCCTGATAACAACGCTAGTTGGGATGCATAAAACAATATTATTAGGGGCAGCTGATT
This sequence comes from Meconema thalassinum, assembly GCA_946902985.2. Classification (NCBI taxonomy): domain Eukaryota; kingdom Metazoa; phylum Arthropoda; class Insecta; order Orthoptera; family Tettigoniidae; genus Meconema; species Meconema thalassinum. The sequence continues at coordinate 834,697,855 of OX336390.1, forward strand.
CACCTGGTTATATAATTATGCACAATTCAAAAAATAGTGTTGATCGACCGAAAGTTACATTATCAACTGTCAATAAGGCAACACTACAAAATGGCTTTTAATCTTTTTTTTACGTAATTTGCCTAATTCCCCTTACCGATTGTCTATCTACAATACATACAGTTCATCATTTAAAACCATCCCATTATGAAACCTACATTTGTGTCGCCTACAGTGCAGTGATGTTCAAGTGTATAACAATATTTATTTCTCTATACTCTTCAGTTTTACCAAATTCTATTATTTTACCACTTCGCATTTGCTGGTACTGTTCTTTGTCTTCTAAGCTATAATTTCCATTTATCAAATTTATGTCGTAGATACATGTTCCTATACATTTCTCAATAAACTTTCTCAATTACTTCCTTTGATTTCTGGAGTTAGTTACACACATCTCATACTTAATTTTAAATATTTTAAACATGATAATAAAACTATTCACGCACTCCAACGAGCGCTTTCCGTGCTAATTTCTTTACTCCTTCATTTAATACTCTTCCACGTTTTTAACGTGGACTACAGTATTTTACAATTACTCTAATTTTCCTTTTAATACTCACCAATGCATTCATACCTTTTCCAACTTGACAATATGATAGCACATTCTTACTTTGATTGGCATTGCAATGCATGCCAGGTACAGCTAGAACACTATCATTAAGGCAATAGATTTTATACAGTAAAATATTGATTTCTTGCAAGACCACATCTTTGAATTAATAGGCTTTGAAATCCAGCACTTCAACTGGAATAGACTAGCTTAATGAAACATTCCTTTCAGTCAGAGCATTAGGAATATTTTGCCGGGGTGAGGGTAGAAGACATGAGGCAGCCCCGCACCAGTTTAAACAGTACGGCGAGTGTTGGATGATACTTCCATCGCAGCCTCATTTTCCTTAATGAAAGTGTCTTAAATGATCGCTTGTCTCTTGATGCCGCGGCCCGGAGACCTAAACAGCTTCAATCTTGCAGAAAATTCAATTTGTGGCTTTGAATAGGCCATTCCGTAGAGCACATAATAGTAGTTTTAATGTGTTTGCGCTAAACAGCCGGGAAGCGTCTTCTCGCTCTATTAGCCTCGATGGAGGATCTCAAGTCTGCCGCTGTGGGGGTGACGGGTGGGACATGAGGAGCCAGAGCGACAGATGAATAGTAATTAGGGTGCGTAGAAAAAGTGAATTTTCCAATATCATGTTCTAAAAGTGCGAATAAAACCGTATTCGTTCAAACTGAAAAATATCGGAAAAGTCCTATATTCAACCGTAAGTTCATGCAAAGGGCCTAGAATGTAAAACAAGCACAAAATAATACTAAATATTACCATACCCCACAACACATTAATACAAAAATTTCCGTGACGAAATAAAAATTGCCCACTTTTCTTAAAATGTATGATTCATACCAGTGATTGATCTATAAGCCCGGCCCCGTGGTGTTGTGGTAGCGTGCCACAACATGAATCTACGCATGCTGATAGGTTCAATGTTTAGCACATACATTGCATAAGTTACTAAGAATTGGATTTCATCCAAAATTGGTACACATATAGATCATAACATTTCAAGTTAATTTTGAGTAATCAATAAATGACAGCGTTGCGAACATGATTCTACACGTGCTCATAAGTTCAATATTTAACTGCACGAAACTTCCATGGAAACGAATGAATTTCATCCTTATTTTGCACAGCAGCCTTCTTGAGTAATCAAAACATTTGCAATTGACTAGATACCAGTAGATTAAATCTTGTATAGATATTTACCGTGCAATGTTCCTCTACTCTCGCATGATTAAATCGGGGGAACATTCTATTGAAATACAGTATTTCAATTTCACTTCGCCACCATGTTTGTTGAGTACATAACAAGTATTTTTAAAGTCACGTAAGTGAACCTACCTTAGTATCTTCTATCGTCATTAATATTTTCAGAATGATATTAGTAACAGTTTTGGGGATATAGCATGTCAGTGAAATTTTTGGTGTGGCCGCCATATTGGATTGGTGAAACATATTAAAATTTGAAAAGCACAGTCTAGGTTGGACAAAGTATTGTTATTTCGTTACTGTGTTTAATCGAAATCGCTCAAGCAGTTTCTATTTTATTAGGGTGACACCCACACTAATCACACACACATACAAACACACGAACAAGTGATCTCATAAGCCTATAGGCTTATGATCAGGCTGAACATCTGTTATTGTTCTAATATACTGATACTGTATACAGTCATTTATCGACTGGCTGCGTGACTCAGCGGTAACTTTGCCGCTTGTTGTAACCAAGGTTGCAGGATCGAATCCTGGCAGAGTCAGCTGGCATTTGAGGGTTCACAAATGCGAGGAAGTCGAATCAGACGATTTTTCTCGCACGGTAAATATCCCCTTCGAGGCAAAATTCCGGCACCCCGGCGTCTGTAAAAGCCAGAGTATTTAAAAGGGACGTAAAACCAAAAACATTATTATTACAACATAATATTGATTTTATTTCTTTTGATTACTATTTATCAGTTGTTAGCTTTTTTTCACACTTGGTACGAAATTTCCGTTCAAGGAAATTTATCAACTCTCTTCTACGTTCCTTGGCATTTTACTAGTACTGTAAGTGTTGAGAGACTCAGCTGGTTTCGGTGAGCGACTATAACGGCGTCTTTAGAGTTACAGTTAATTATTGTTTCTTTTGTAGTCTTTTTTGTTTAAAGCTGTATTGTAAATTATAATAGTGAATTTATGGTTGTTCTTTGTTACAAATCCTGTCATGTACACTGCTCTCAGTTATTTCTGAATTCAACATAGTCGAACCTTCATTATGATGGAGAATTTAGGTAATCTTACACCATGGAAAATGATCTCTGTTGTTATGCAACTTGCAAATTACAATCCCTTACTAAGAGAAATAAGCTGACGAATGGCCATATACAGTATCACGTGTCTGTGAGATAGATCAAAAAATAAAAGGAAATGAGAAAGATTTAGGATATTACAGGATAGAGGCACAAACCACAACTGAAGGCGTTCAGAGGTTCAAATAGCCTAAGTGATGTTATGGTAAATTTTATTATATTTGTATTGCAACATACTACACCAAACGACGATAGAGGAAAGTATTCCGTTTAAACTTCTTCAGTTCAGCTTTGTCTAAAGTGCTGAACGAATCTACGAGGTATTGAGATCTCTCGCGAACGGAACCTTTACCTCTTATGTCTCACCAGACTAGGCTTGGCTGGATAGTCTCGGTTAAAGAACAGAATTCTGGCGACAACTGGAACGGAGCAAAGGAAGAAGAAAACTAAATAATATCGTTTCTATAAATTTCCATGCGTCGAGCTGAATTTAAAGGGCGCACAGCGGGCGATCAATCGGCGAGCGTCGTTTGTACCAGCTCGCTCTGCCATTCTCCTTTCTATTACCCACTTCGTCGGAAAATGTTCTTCCCCCTCACATATTTCCTTCTTTCCTTCTCGCTCTGTTTTCTACTCCTCTTGGTGACAACGCAAGGCCTTATTCTCTCATAATGTCGAACCTCCTTCACCTGCACTCGCCTCACATAATTGCAGTCGTGTCTACGATGAGAGTTTATGGGTCGTAGACAACCTCGGCACCAATCTTCGGGTGTCGTTATAAGATGGGTGAGAGGAGGAGATTTCCGCTTCCCGTGACTACAATTCTATTCTTTGTAATTTTACGCGCAAGTTAAAGTCTGAAGGAGTAATCTTGTACTTGGGTGCACCGAAAAAAGTCTGTTTTATGATGAAAATTAATAAATGTAAAACAAAAATATTGGAATGTAGCCGAAATAAATCAGAAGCCTCTATGGACATTAAATTGGCAGGTGAAAAACTAAATAAAGTAGGACACTTCTGTTACTTAGGAAGCAAAATAACCAGTGATGGACGAAGCAAAGAGGATATAAAGAGTAGGTTAGCTCAGGCAAGGAAAGCATTTCTACAGAAAAGGAATCTGTTGACATCGAATATAGATTTAGGTATTAGGAAGTCACTTTTGAAGGCTTTTGTCTGGTGCGTGGCATTCTATGGAAGTGAAACTTGGACTATTGGTGCAGCAGAAAACAGGAGAATTGAAGCTTTTGAAATGTGGTGTTAAAGGAGAATGATGAAGATCAGATGGGTAGATAGGGTTACAAACGAAGACGTATTAAGACGAGTGGGAGAGGAGAGATGTTTCTGGTGACTGCTAATGAAGAGAAGAGATAGGTTGGTAGGACACTTACTAAGACACCAAGGAATAACAAGCTTGGTTATGGAAGGAAGGGTCGAGGACAAAAACTGTAGGGGTAGACCAAAGTTAGAATATGTTGAACAGATTGCTTCGGATGTAGGGTGTGGTAGCTATGTAGAGATGAAACGATTAGCTCAGGACGGGGAGGCATGCATGCTTGCATCAAACCAGTCAAAATACTGAAGACTCAAACAACAACAACATCACATGCACAGAAGACATCATTAGCCTCTTTCTGTGACCTTAAGGTATGTATTTAGATTCAGAATCCAATGGTCCTGAGCACGATTCACTTTTATGCGAAGAATTTTACTTCTGTCTGTAAGGTTCAAATGCCAAAACTTGGAAGAGACAGGTTTGATTCCCACCTCTACCATTCTATAATTGGTTTTCCATTATTACCCACTTATACTCCAGGTCAGTGCCAAGATGATTTCTAACATAAGAATATGGCTACCAACTTACAAACCTTGCCTCATTCACATATACACAAACACTACTACAGCGATCAAAAGGACACAGGTACCGGTATTCAAACAGTTATATACATAGCCAAGTGCACAGGGTCACATGACCACCGTGTCACAAAGACCCTAAATGAGTATAAAACATGGGTATCACATGTAAAAAATATGTAGATCTTAATTACATTCGAGAAATATGGGTCCTCCAAGTTTCTATACAAGGTAAGGTAACAAACATATAAATGTATTATTATTACCATTTTTATTATTATTATTATTATTATTATTATTATTATTATTATTATTATTATTATTATTATTATTGAGTAAGAATTACTATCTACTGGTGGTAGTTACTCGCTCCAAGGCATAAGGGTGTGAAGACAGACTATCCTAACATGGGGTGGACGAGTCTGTTCGAACCCCGCCGTTAGCCGTCCTGTTTGTGGTTCCTGTACAGTCTGGAAGGTAGTGTTGTTGTTGATGATGATGATGATGATATTTTTTGTTTTAAAGGGGCCTAACATCTTGGTTATCGGCCTCTAATGGTTTGGGTGATAGTGAAAGATGAGATGAGAATGAAAACTATAACTAATACTAACTACAAACTTACATACTAGGAGAAGAAATGGTAAACAGATAGAGGATAAGGCAAATAGAGGACAGAAAGAAAAGAAATGCCTTCAACCCTCGAAGAATGAGGATTGAAGAACTTGGAAGGAAGGGGAGCCATGAAAGACAGATAGGAAAAGGAAAGAGGAGAGCGCCCGCCCCAAGGTCAGAGGAAAAAGGGTACAAAACGGACCCAGCTCAGGAATCCCTCGGGGTCGGCAACTCCCGTACTCACCAGCCGTGAGACCTTGAGGGTGTAGCACTATCCAGAGTGCACCAGAAGCGGTGGGGATACATACACCCTGCCTCCTTGAGGGCCTTGTGTAGAAGGCAGGAGATAAAATGAAAATAAAAAGAAGGCTGACCCCTCGAAGAATGAGGGTATCAGGAAAGAAGAGACAAGGTTCAATTTAGGCGGGAAAGTGAAAGACTCCCTAGGCTTCGGATACTCTAATACCGTCGGGGTCGGATGAGAACAAGAGTTGACCAAGGGAGGTCGACAGGAAAGAAAACGGAGAGCAGCCCAACACAAGTAAGTGGAAGCAATGCCGGACTCAGCTGGGGTCCCGTGGTCGCCAACCCACGTCCCACTAGATGCGAGCCCCTGGAGAAGGAAGATAGTGTCGCCATGCAGAAACTCGTACGTTGTTGCCATGTTTATATCGAGGTTGGTGTCAATTATGTTGAGCAACTTCTCTGAGTTTGCACACAATTATGCGGTACCTCCGGTCCGTTCATGAACTGGCCGTTAGTTATAGTTGTCATAACGAACACATTTACTGTAAATAAACAGAAAAAAACAATAACCATGTTGTGTTACCTATGATTACACATTCACTGTCAACTAACATTACTAACTACTCAGGTCACCCCAGTCGTTTTACACATGATTACGTCCATGGCACCTCAGAGACCAAATGTTTCCTATGTCGATGTGCCCGGATCGCCGGTATCCGTTTGACACGTTCTCACTGAAATGTTTACTGATAACTCAAGTTGTTTGTCATTTCCCAATAGTTGGGATTGTAGGCTTATGGTGTCAAGCGACTGAAAATGCACAATAGCAATAATTTGTCAATAGGTCAACACTGACAAAAATGATTTCCAAGCACTCGATACTCGTTAACACACAGAGGTGTGCAAATTATAAGAATCAAATAAAGAATTTAAACGAGTCAGAATTTTTTATTCAAAATCATTTTATTGACCATCAGCTGGGATCTTTTATCACCCTACTTATGAGGAAAGTACCCCAGCTCGAATGGCGAAAACAGACTGAAAGTGGGTTTAAATTATACAATTGTACCTATGTCAATGGCTATCAATGCCATTCATTTATAAAAGTACGTGTTTGGTCGCCAGCGCCATCTGAGTATGTGATAATGTTATCACCGTGGCATTTGAGTTTGGAATATTGCAATGCAGGAACATTGTAAATAATGGAGTATGCCTACATGTTGCCCTTGTTAAGGCTGAGTACTGTTCCATTCCGCCGTGCTTTAATCACCTCATTGAAACTCCTCATTTACACTTCGACGTCGAATGAAGGACAACACAGTATCTTTTACTGTGGGGAAGATGACTATGTCAACAGGGTACTGCATGTGTTAAGATTTCTTGTTGCAAGCAAGTGTTCAACCTCTTGCCAGAAGATGCTGCACCACATCCGTTTCTTGTTAATATAATGGTCCGAATTGCCTGTTGCACGGTAGTTTCTGATGCGATTTCTGTTTCTGCAATCTTTTAGTAATGTTACCACATATATATGCTAAAGGTCGAACCAATTGCTAAGAATGGATTTTCCCTAATATAATGGTCCAAATCGCCGTTGCACGGTAGTTTCTGCTGCGAATTGTGTTTCTGCAATCTTTGGACGCCGTAACTTCCAAACATTGATTGTACACTAATGCGGGGTTTTACAGATAAATACCCGTGATGGGTAGTAGAACAGACAAATCTCGTATGTTAAGCGCACTGCCAGTCGGTTTTTGCCGTTCGAGCTGGGGTACTTCCCTCGTTAGTAATGTTTTCTCCCTTATGGACTTACACCATTTCCCATAAGGAAACTTTTACAGTAGAGGATTCCAAAGGATACCTGAGCTGGGTCCGTTTCCTATTTTTCATTAACTTTGGAATGTACCCACTAACTCAGATGATATCAATGCATGGTACATGAATAGCTCAAGAGCGGATCATCAGTTAAAAGACCCCAAATATCTCTGTTATAAATTCACACGAAAAGTAGAGTGAAGTAATCAAAACAAAACGCGTGGCATTCTGCATTAGCAAGGCTACTCTGTTAGTGGGAATTCTAAAAAAAACCTTTTGCTTTGAGTTTCTTAAAAGAAAATATAGTTATGACTCTTGCTTAAACATTGGAAGTGAATCCAAGGCACCGCAATAGTATATTATGCAACGAGCCTATAATGTCAATAATTAAGACACGAGTATGTTTATAAAATTGAGCGTATGCCAGTTTTATGATTTCCATACGAGTGTCTTAATTACCATTATAGGCGAGTTGCATACGACTGTTTATGTTCGACGATAATTATTATAACTATTTTATGTTCGACCATAAATATTCATAAATATCTGTCGAGATTTCGCCAGTTTTATGTACTGAACAGAGTGCATGGTACGCAGAGAATACCTTGTATTTGACCATGGCCTCCTCGATTACCCCACTATGACACTAGGCCTCGCAGTGAAATTTAAATTAGAAGGCCTTGGAACTCAGCACAGGTGTGATGCTATCCTTACCTAATTGGTCTAACAACTGTTTCTTGAGCTCTGATTGGTGGGAGAAACTGTATCATAATGAAAACGTGTACTATAATGACCCTCATTATGGTACAGTTTTCTGACATATAATATTTACATTCCAACATCGTCGAACATAAACATATTTTAATGCATTAAGACGTGAAAAGTATAAATGGAATTTTGGAAAACTGCCGTCAAGTCTCATAATTCGCACACCTCTGTATCACTATTTTGGTAATTAATATTCGCGATATACAACATCTATTCTCGTGATGTTCGGGCAGGTTGAGGGCCACCAATGCAGTGAATGTAGTCACTACATCGAGCACCTACCGCATACGCCTGTTTTGACTCCGGCAGCTTACACATCACATCCCCCTGTCTACTCTGCTTACACTACTGGCCACACACATACTGTCGTGAATACAGAGGACGCAAGGAGTCATGCTCACCCCCTTTATTAGAGGTAATACATTCACAAATACGCATATCTTCGAAGCGCATGGCTTTCTTGAGTCGGCCTCCATGCGTAGTGACTAGGGTTCTTGGTTGTCACCGCGGAGGCCCGGGTTCGATTTCGGGCTCTGCCAAGAAATGTAGTTGAATCGGCCGGAGCTGAAAAGTATTCAGTCAGATTTCACTTCTTTTCAGGAGACAGATAAAACGCCATTGACAAAACAAAACTTAACAAACACACTATATTAGTCATCTATGTTGTGAGGCAACTATTCAGGTTATATTTGTGTTGGCGGAATATCAGTTTTAATTTAATAAACATATTTTTCAAATCAAATTTGGAAACGTGACTTAATGCCTTTCAGCTCCGTGGTCAGTTTAGTGCGACATAAAGCCATCCAGAATGAATATTTCACATGATTCTTCTTGTTTCGAATAGGCCATCTATGGACCACGACGTTCAACTGTTACATTTGGAGTGGGCTTTGATGTTTGCCCAGTAGTTACGCATCCTCTGGCTGTGTTGTTCCCTCCTCTCCTGGGTCCAGAGGGCACCTGTTTTCTTTCTTGGCGGTTTGTCCTGGAACGTCAATTGCTGAAGCATCTTCCTGAGAGATGTCCAGTCTTTTAAGACTCTTTCCGTCCCTCCAAGTTCTTGCAGATCTTTGCTCACTTCCCACAACCATGGTGACTTGGTCTTCCGCTTTTGCTAGTAACCGAGGAGCTGATTGGTCAACCTGGTAGGATGCATCCTGTAGACGTGTCCATAAAATGCTAGACGTCGTTTTCTAACATCATCCGTGATTCTTTCACAGTACGTGTAGAGCTCTTGATTAGGACGCCTTCTGTATTCATTACCTAACTTAACAGGTCCCAATATCTTCCTCATTATCTTTCTCTCCTGTACTTCGAGTTTGTCCGTGAGTCCCTTCCGGTTGAATACTAGACATTCTGATGCATATAAGGCTTCACATGATATTATATTTTAAAATGGATTCTTAACAACAACAAAAAAAAACACTTTCACCCTGTACAAATTTAATATTTACAATAGCACTGTATCATGCTGGGATCTTGAAATGAGGCCAACATTACGTACGGAATACGGCGCTAAAAGGCAACAAGTCATTAACTTAATGCTTTAATCCTCTGATCGCACTAGGCCTACTTGTAACAGTGGTTTCTGGCTTAAACTGAAGGCTGACTTAAAGCTTTCCTATGCCGTTCCAAGGCCCTTGGGTCAATACTTCACAATACTAATTCTTTAAAATTGACCATTTTTGACTTAATGCATTTCAGATCCGACAGATTCAATTCTGGTCTGGGGCTGGAACGGTGTACACTCAGCCTTGTGAGGCAAAACTATGAAGAAGCAGGTTAGATTCCCCCCTCAGCCATTCTGGGGGTGCTTTTCCGTGGTTTCCCACTTCTATTCCAGACAAATGCCGGGATGGTATCTAACTTAACACCATGGCCGCTTCCTACCCGAATCCTACCTCCATTACAAATACACACACTAGTGCAGACATCACAGTAAAACAGATTATCAGGCAACTTCTACACACACCCAAATTCACGGGGCTACCTGACCACGATGTCGCAAATTGCCGATATAATCAACAACAACTTTCTCAAAAGTGGCTCTCATTCAGTCAATATTATATTCCTTCAGAGATGTCCGTTCTGACATTCGTTAAAGGTACTTAAATTACACCCTATGCTTCTACAAGTAGGCTATGTAAGATAACCAATGTGGTCACTCATATATTTCCTTCTCCTTATAAATGTGCGTGCTAATATTATAATTGTCATGGTTGTCAAGGTGACCATGAGTTCTAACGGATCGGATCATGCCTCGGTGGTATCGGAATAGAGTGGGTTCAAATCCCACCTCAGCAGTCCTCAAAATCGTTCTCATGGTTTGGTTTTCCATTTTCACCACTGTGCAAAAGCCTGGACGGTTCCTTTCAAAAGGTCCACGGCCGACTTCATTCCAAAACTCCTTCCCTGACCCTTAATGAGACCCAAGTTAGCGGTCGGTTGGGTAATCAGCCTGACACAATCCTCAGTTGTATCTGCTGACAAAGTTTGTTCACCTCTCAGGCGCCATCCTTGTGACGGTAGAGGAATGATCCCTCGCACTTTCCGTGGGTGAAACCGATCTGGGAGGATAAACTATTTAGAAATGAATATATTTAAGGGCTTGACACATATGTGATCATCTCCCGAGCAAACTGATCAGTAGAGCTGGATGAACTGTTTGATAGATGTTCTCACATATTAATTAATAACAATAATAACAATATTATTATTAAAATAATATGCGTGTGACGTCATTTTAACAGCTGTGGCGTTATAGAGCCTAGCTTTAATAAATTTAACCCGAAGTGAATCCATGGCGAACCAATTCTTTTAAGCACCTTCAAATATCTTCTGTGAATCTATCCCACAATTTTTGGTGCAGTAGAAGATAGCCTAACCGGTACACCACACAGTTTGCCACACACATGCCTAGTAATAAGTAATCAAAATCATTCAAAAACAATTACGAGCCTTACGGTGTAACATCTGACATGTTATTCGAATAATTCCAAATTACTTACTCGCATTTTTTAAAGAATGAACTCATAGTGCTACCTTGTGCCAGCAAACATGAAGGATTCCTTCGTGTTAGTACCATCGGTAAGTTCTCATGACTATTATTTCTGCAATAACTACTTGTAAAACTCCAGTGACAAATCCTTTCAGCAAATGATATAACAGTGCTGTATTTTGGCCGACAATACCTCGAGTGCTTACACTAAATAAGAACACAGCAAAAGTAGTAAGATTTAATAAATCATAATTGTTTTCATATGATTTAATGATTTTTTTCACACCAAAGAACGACAGTTTGAAGATAATTTATTGTATAAATATCTGTAAAGGGGTCTCCAAACATTGAAGTAAACCGTATGTGACTTACATTCCACGTAGCCACATGGCCGACAGTATGTCGTTGTACCAATCTCCGCCACCGCGCACGCTCATTGTTTCCGTTGCATTTCCGTCCCACTTCCGTCCCTTTTTACAAAATCACCCCCACACAAAAGTATACAGCAACCTAGTGGAATGATGTTACGCATTAAAAATATCCAGCAACCGAGTGGAAAGATGTTACACAGCAAAAATGAATGGTAAACTGTGTGTGACGTAACAACGTCCATGCAGGCAAACGTGAAGGAGAGGTGAGCGCTCTTTCTCACACATTGTTGTGCGTACCCAATAAAGTGTTAAAGTAATATTGTACTGGGGATGCGTTTTACACTTAAATTAATATTTCACGTTATTCCTCAGAAGCTTGGGTTTCTTTTTCTATGCGATTAGCGTTCTTTATTTCATTCCCTCTATACAGCCGGAAAGGGGAGGTTTGTGGGGGTACGGCATAAATAAAGAAGAAGCTGAGCTGTCATATTAAACTAATTTCCTCGGAGCTAAACGGGCCTGCGCCAAGCGAAGAGCTCACAGAATTAAATTCCGATATGAGTACAGTACTTAATTATTTCCACTCATATCTCATACAACAGCCTTACGTATGGACCTCGCCTTCTCCAACACTTTCAAGTGTGCCTGTCAAAACAATTTCCGGAGTATATATAGCTGACATAAATGGACTGCCAGGGTTAATACTGTACATAAGGATGAGTGGTCGCGCCGTTTTCAAACGCAGGCGACAAGTGAGTTCGAACCCTCGAGTCAGCCGTCATTGCTATGGATTGTCACAGTTTCCCGTTTTTGACTCCAAGAAAATGATGGAATGGTACCTAGCGATAGAACCCGGTCGCTAATTTTCAACTCTTTGCCCTATTTTAACCAACTTCACTAATTGATTCAGCCGGAGTTGAAAAGTATTCAGTCAATTTTCACTATTTTTCAGGAGACAGATAAAACGTCATTGACACCACAGAACTCGACGAACACACTATATTAGTCATCTATGTTGTGAAGCAACTATTCAGGTTATATTTGTGTTAGCGGAATATCGATTTTAATTTAATACACATATTTTCCAAATAAATTTTGGAAACGTGACCATGCCTTTCAGCTCCGTGGTCAGTTTAGTGAGGCATAAAGCCATCCAGACTGAATATTTCACATGCAATTTTATTTTAAAGTGGATTTGGAACATAAAAACCACCCAAACCCTGTACAAATGTAATTTACAATAGCACTGTAACACGCGGGAATTTTGCAGTGCGGCCAACATTAAATACGGAATACGGCGCTGAACGGCAGCAAGTTATTGTCTTAATGCGTTTCTCCTCTGATCGCACTACATGTTTCTGGCTTAAACGGAAGTCTGACCTAATTATTTCCTATGCTATTCCAAGGCCATTGGATCAATACTTCACAATACAAATTCTTTAAAAAATGACCACTTTTGACTTAATACTTTTCAGCTCCGACCAATTCAATGTCTTTACTCGTTACATTCTCAGATAGAGTTTGTCGCCCGAGAGGGCATCCAGCTCTAGAATCCATATGACCCACGAAATGCGGACAGTTGGTGAGCTTGCTATTTTTTTTTTCGGTCAACATCAAACGCGGCAATTGCTTGCGATAAATTATTACCCGCTTTGTATCGGTAGCTTACGTTCATCGCAGGCTGCGATATCATGCGATCATTCCATCTTCATTAATTTCTTCAGCCTCACTGCTCTAGTTGTTATTAAACCCCGCGGCGTAACTGTGTGCTTTAAAATCATCCACCCCAACCGCAGCGGAGATCTGCAGCAAGTCCGGAGATCGGAGGTTTAAATCCCGGAGCTGACAGCGGCAATCCTACTAAGTGTGGTTTGCCTCGGATTTTTGCACGCTCCCTACATGCAAACATTGGGACGGTAGAGATTAAAGCTCTTAGGAATGAAGCTTGTAGTTTTACGTGACCGTTAATCTCGCGATTCATGAGCCACGGGACCTCCTTTATTGCGTGGAATCCGAACCCCAGGACTTCATTGATCTTAATCGCATTCAATTTATTTCAGGTTATTCTTAGCCTATATTAATTTATGAAGAAATAGTCTTATGAGATCACCCTTTTGTCCCTGTGTGTATGTGTGTGTTTGTGTGTGCGTATGTGTGTGTGTGTGTGTGTGTGTGTGTCCTAAAAAAATCCAAACGGTAGGAGAGATTTCAATGTAAGCTCGGTAAGGTCATAGTACTATTTTGGCCGACCCCGACCATGCCCTTTCAAAGTTTATTACATCCTACCAATCCAATATGGCGGCTGTGCGAACTATTTCACAGACATTCTATATACGATAATATTACTCATATCTCCTGAAATTTTGTACGGTGATAAAGGGCACTACTAGAAGTTCGCCTATGTGTCTTTGAAAACTCTGTTAACTACAAAACGAACATGGCGGCCAAGCGAAGTTGAAATTTTTCTCGTGATTTAACCATCCGAGCTCAGTGAAACTTGGTACAGTAATACAAATTGTAACGCACTGACATCTAATTTACTTCAATTGTTTACATAACCTCAAGATGGCGGCTGTGTGGAATTTTAAAATTAAGTTATTGTTTCGTGTGCCCTGGAGCCTCCATGGCTTAGGTGGCAGCACGTCGGCCTCTCACCGCTGGGTCCCTGGTTCGAATCCCGGTCACTCCATGTGAGATCTGAGCTGGACAAAATAGAGGCAGACAGGGTTTTCTCCGGGTACTCCGGTTTTCCTTGTCAAGATTTCATTCCAGCAACACTCTTCACTATCATGTCATTTCGTCTGTCATTCATTTAATAATTGCCTCATAGGAGTGTGACAGGCTTCGGCAGCCAGCACATTTCATATCCTCGCCGCTAGATGGGGGCTTCATTCAGTCAAATCCCTGACCTGGTCGGTCGACTGGAAGCAGGCTGTGGATTTTCATCTCATTTCGTTTGTCCTAATCATGCGATCATAATGAACGTTTGACTAATGGACCTACGCAATGATCGTCATCTAATAGTACATCACTCTATGGCCTACATATATAAAAGTCCAACATGGCGACCATCCGAAATCAATCGACGGTTCTCAATATCTACTAATCTATGACAACAATCAAACTGAAATATTGTATGTTGATAGACGCTATAATCATAAGTTCACCTACGGGTGGCGTAGTCAGTAGCATGCTGAACTGCTGTGCCCAAGATAGCGGGTTCTAACCCGGCCGAAGTCGTCGGATTTTTAATAGCGTTAAAAATCCTTCAGTATGCCTTCCATCGGAGGGGAAGTAAAGCCGGCGGTCCCATGTTATAGATTTATTGCATGAAAAAGATCTTGCCACAGACTAAACTTGTGTGCAGCTAAATTGTTAGGTTAGATTTCGTTGTAACGCTCTATCCCAGTTCCAACGTTCACCACTATGCATCATTGATATCTGGTGGCGAAAGTTTGAACTACTTGAAATTGAACGGAACATGTAGCTCACCTAAGGGTATCCGCTGGAAGCAGCTACAGACTCAGGCGAGCCGAACATGTCCTCGGACACTCCCGGCACTAAAAGCCATACGATAGATAGATAGATAGATAGATAGATAGATAGATCGATAGATAGACCTATGGGACTTGCAATAACCTGGTGAACACAAATCTAACATGGCGGCTACGCAAAATTTAAATATTTAAATGGACGTTTCTCTGATTTAACTGTACGAGGCCAGTGAAATTTGGAACTGTATATGCTTGTAAATGTAATTGGTATTCTGCCCGAAGGGAGGTCCGAGCCTCCGAAGAAGCTATCCTTAGCCGCAGTTTACCTGCGGTAGGTTAGCCAGGGCCTTTCCGCTCCTCCTTACGTTGGCCAACAGCGCGCAGTACCTAGAACCAGTATACCATCCAAGTTCCGACCACGCCCAATGTTGCTTAACTGCGGAGTTCTCATGGGATCCGGTGTTTCAACATGGCCAGGCGGTTCGCCTGTATATGCTTAAACAAATTTTAATCGACAGGCATCTAATTTATTTCAATTGTTTCCTTAATCACAAGATGGCAGCTGTGCGAAATTTTTAAATCTCGTTCTTCTATTTCTTGTGTTCCAATCATGCGATTGAAGTTTGAATAATACACCTACATAATGACCTTCAAGTAATAGTACATAACTCTAAGGCCTACATACATAAAATCCAACATGGTGACCATACGAAATATTTAGACGGTTCTCAAAATCTATTAATCTATTACAGCAATCAAACTGAAATGTTGATAGAGGCAATTAACATAAGTAGGATATATGAAAATAGGCTATATAGATCTTCACGGAACTACTTGTTGCACATATTCCAGTCATTGGAGATATTGTGTTGACAAACTGAAAATGACAATATTAATAGACAACAGCTTGTCTCTCTGTGAAGGTTATAATGATAGAAGGAATGAGTAGTTTTTTTTTTTCGTGTGGTCTCCCGAAGAGACCGATTGCAGGTCTTTCTATTCGACGCCCGTGGGCGACCTGCGCGTCGGATGAGAGATGGAATGGATGAAGATGAATGAAACTGGCAAGGATGTGGAAGGAAGCGGCCGTGGCCTATCAGAAGGTACCGTCCCAGCATTTGCCTGGTGTTGAAAATGGGAAACCACGGAAAACCATTTCAAGGAAGACCGACGGTGGGGCTCCAACCCACGCACCTATCGAGTCAGCAGAGAGCTTGGCCCCATGACCTAATGCTGCGCCTAGCCAGCGTAGCCACTGCTGTCGGTAGGAATGAGTTAACAATGGCTCTTAGTCACCGTAAATATGTACTGTATAATTGTTAAAGCCGGCCCGGTGGTGTTGGGGTAGCGCGCCTGGCTCTCACCTGGAGACCCCGGGTTCGATCCTCGGCTCCATCAGGGATTTTAGAAACTGACGTGAGGGCTGGAACGGGGTGCACTCAGCCTCGTGAGGACATTTGAGTAGCTGTCTAACAGTGCGGCAGCGCCCCGGTCACGGAAACCAAGATTAATGGCCGAGGGGACCCGATGCGCTGACCACGCGTCACCCCAATATCTGCAGGTCAATTGTCTGTGCAGCGGTAGCGGCTTCGGTGTCGTAGTTGGTAGCATGGTGAACTGCTGTGCCCAAAATAGAGGGTTCAAACTCGGCTGAAGCCGTCGTATTTTTTAAGAGCGTTAAAAATCCTTTAGTGTCCCTTCCTTCGGAGGGGAAGTAAAGCCGTCGGTCCCATGTCATAGATTTATGGCATGTAAAAGATCCTTCCACAGACTAAACTTGTGTGAAGCTAAATTTGCTAGGTTAGATGTCGTCAGAACGCTCTATATCATTAATATCTGGAAGCAAAAGTTGGAACTACTTGAAATTGAACGGAACTTGTAGCTCACCCTATGGGTGTCTGCTGGAAGCAGTTACAGACTCAGGCGAGCCGAACATGTCCTCGGACACTCCCGGCACTAAAAGCCATCCATACGATAAATAAATAAATAAATAAATGAATAAATGGGCGGCGGTCGCTTGGTAGGCCTAGGCCCTTCACGGCCTGTAGTGCCACGAGGTTAGTTAGGTTATAGTCCAGTCAACACACGAATTTCTCCTTACATCAGATGCGGGATCGTTTTTTATTTCTGGATGTTGTTTAGGACCATTAGGTAGTTATTAATCCAAGTTTCCGTCATCCCCCACCTCTTGCTTCGTCCGCCATCTTGAAAAAACTGTCAGAAATCGGCACTTTTTTCAGTTTTTGGCCTCTAGCTCATTCCAAGTTCAGTTGTTTGAAGATATGTCTAAACAGGAAAATGTAGATTACTAAATTTCCAACAACTTTGATATGAAAGTTTTTATTGTAGGACCAAGCATATTCGAGATACGAGAAGGCGAAAAAGGGCGAAAATTGGCGATTCGGCAAATATTACACTTTCGCTCCAATTTCCATCGCAAAAACAGGGGGAAGACTTGATCTCAGTAAAATGTTTATTGAAAGATAGTTGTAGAGAATTTAATTTCCTTTGAAACTCGTGTATCAAAAAAATAATTACGAGCAATGGGTAGGAGCGGGGGTAAATTTAAGAAAACTAGAGGAAATGCCGTTTTTTGTGGTTCAGCCCTGGAGCGCCGTGTTGGTGAAATTTTTTCGTTTTCATTATATTACAACCATTTTCTGAACACAGCAGTGTTTCTAAATAATATTTAAATCATTTGTTTTTTGATAAATATGAATAGATGGGAGAGAATAAATTCGTTACACATTCATTTAAAAAAGAGACAGCCAGTCTGAAAGACTGGACTTTATAACATTTTAAATGCTACAAATGCTACAAAGACTCTTGACATGTTAGATGATCAAGAAACAATCAGAACGCTAGAAAGTTACTAGTCATGAGGGAGCTGGAGCGCGCGGTGAAAGGAGGGAGCTGGCTGGATGTCGTCACGCTCGCCGTGTCGTTGCCGTCTCGTAACTCCAGAGCCCACCAGTGAACTCGGTACACATGCACCAAGCGGTACTATGACGTCGCACACCTCAGTGCATTCTCGGTACATTTCGTGACGTCGCCGTAACGTAACGCCAGCCTCAACGTAACGACGAAGTCGACAAGATCATTTAAAATGATAAAAAGTTAGTGTGTATTTACAAAATATAGATTTCAATACAATGCGTTTTATATATTAATTATTTACATATTAATTGTTAGGGAATAATGAACACACTAAAATAAAAACTTTAAAATAGATGGGGTGTTGCTAGAGTAACCGGAGACCTTCGCAAGGGGGATCGGGAGGGTTGACTCTTCGGCAGGGTCTTCGTCGAATGGTATGGACGGGTCGTCGGATATTTTCCTCTTCCTCGTCAGCGGCTATCAAGGGACGGTTGTCGCAGGACTTTCCACCGCAGCAGAATTTGCCGAAAGTGGAGCAATGCAGACCGGTTTTTCTGCATCCACATGCTGCGGAACAGCCGGTGACACACCTGCATGATACCGTTTTCAGCAGGGTATGAGGAGCAGCATCTCTGGAGGTTGTTGTCGGAATCAAGCCCCTGCTTCCTCTTGTCCAGCCAAAGATGTTTGGGTCTTTCTTCCTGCTTATCCAGGACATCACTTGGTGGTATACTCTCAAGGAGTGGTATCGCGCTGCATCGGAGGATGAGGGCAGCTTTTCCAGGTTCAAGTTTGTCGTGGTGGCAACAAATTTTGTGTGTCGGAGGTCAGAAAGTGATTAGTCGATTTCCCCATCATAGAGGACGACCAATATTTGCTCTCCTGCTTTGGAGATGTCCTCTAATGTGGCTTCTAGGTCCATGAAGACATCACTTATCTCCAACATTAATGGATTCCTCCGGAACAGGGAACAAAATTTGGTTTTACCGAACCCATAAATGTTTGACGTTGTGTCACACCCGCTGATGGCGTGGATGAGCAGCAGGTTCTCGGCGAAGTCATACATAAATGATGAGGGGGAGTACACGACGTCAGGTGAATTGCCTCTTACTGTTTTTTTATGGTACACGCTGTTCGTCGTATATGCTGTCCCAGTGAGGATGACTAATAAATCGATGTCTTCCTCCACAATAATTACAGCGTCGTACGAAGAAGCCATCGATGTTGCAGTGGTCACAATGAGCACGTCAGAATTCTCCTCAGCTTGCTTGTTCATGACGTTGGACTCTTCAAGTGTTGTTCTGAGGAGGGCAACAAATCGTTTTTATTGCTTTCATTGGACAGAAATTTGTCTTGAGGAGTTGTGTTGACTGTGGCTTCATCAAATATCACATCTGCTGAGGCGTTCAGCTTGCGCCTTCTTGCTCTTCCAGCATTCTTGGTACTCATCAGAAGATTGTCTGGGTACACGTCGAAGATGACCATCACCACTGTCCCATAATGCTGGTGGATGTACTTGATATAATCGGCACAAATTTGTCCAAAAGTCGAGTTTCGATTCCACACAACTTTGTGGAGCAGATGCCCACCATCGATGACGGTGAGGTGATTTGAGGGGAGGTCGAAATCTATGGGCAGGGGTGTGAACGCTGCATATAAAGCAGACTTTGTACCCTTGCGCATTCCATCCTCGTTGAACAACGACATAGGGTACGGTGCAAGTTCATATGAGAGGTATTCCTCAAGGTCGTCCTGGGTTGTTTTTGCTATGCACATCCTGTGATAGAATGTGAGTGGGTCCACAGCAATCTTCTTTTCCCCAACTTTCAAGATGTTCTTGTCAGCTGCTAAAGATATCACTTTGTCCTTCTTTTTGAAGGGCACTTCACCGAAGGTTGTTCCCACTATTCTTGAGAGTACAGCCATACCGACTTGCTGGGCCTTGTAGCAGTTCACCTGCTCACTTCCAACTACACCAGAGCTGATGCTCATAATTTCCTCTGCTTCAGGGAAAGTGGGGTGTTTTGAAAACCATTCGAGCAGCCGTTGTACAACTAAGTCATACTTACACGTGACAGCAACTATGCTTTACAATTAAGTGAGAGAAACAGTTTTTGTCAATTATCTCAATTCATACAAAAATGACTTAGTGCCTTCTAACAATGACCTATTCAATTATATATGCACGTGTGAGAGACTGTGAGTGTAAGTGTGTGGTTACATTTATACCAAAAATGGTTCAAATATTATTTAGATGCATTGCTGTGTTCAAAAAATGCTTGTAATATAATGAAAACAAAGAACTTTCACCAACACGACGCTCCAGGGCTGAATCACAAAAAACGCATTTCCTCTAGTTTTCTTAAATTTACCCCCACTCCTACCCTTTGCTCGTAATTATTTTTTGATACATGAGTTTCAAAGGAAATTAAATTCTCTACAACTTTCATTCAATAAACGTTTTGCTGAGATCATGTCTTCCCCCTGTTTTTGCGATGGAAAGTGGAGCGAAAGTGAAAAATTTGCCGAATCGCCAATTTTCGCCCTTTTTCGCCTTCTCGTATCTCGAATATGCTTGGTCCTACAAAAAACACTTTCAGATAAAAGTTGTTGTAAATTCAGTAATCTGCATTTTCTTATTTTAACATATCTTCAAACAAATGAACTGGGAATGAGATAGAGGCCAAAAACTAAACAAAGTGCCGATTTCTGACAGTTTTTTCAAGATGGCGGACGAAGCAAGGGGGTGGGAGATGACGGAAACTTGGATTAATAACTACCTAATGGTTCTAAACAACATCAAAAAATAAAAAACGATCCCGCATCTGATGTAAGGTGAACCCCCTTTTTGAGCCTCTATTGACTGGACTATTAGTATAATTTTAATGTTAGGGGCCCCTCCAGGACTTGAAATAAGATATATGATCCCCGCACTTTTCAGGAGGGAGTTGGGAAATACCCGGCGAAAACTACACCCAGTATAGCCACTGTGAATAGCAGGCTTCGAACCTTCGATCTCTAGATTAGCTGCAGCTCCACACCATGGCAGTAGTGAGTGACTTAACACGCATGGCTAAACAGCGTGGCCATTGCATTAGCAGAATAGGGCCATACAGATGATACATTAATTCCGTTACATCCTGTAGAGCTATATATTCACATGAGCTCATTTTCTTTCTTTTGCCAAGAACTCTATTTCCTTATGTATGCTTTAGTCTTGATATACTTTGAGGAAGGGAATGACCAGATTTCTGTGTCACGAACTGCTCGTAAAGCCAACGTGGCACAAAGAAATGGACGCTGATGCCAAGATGCTCTGAAATTGAAATTCTGAATGAGCGTGTGTCGAGGAATCTCTATGATGCGAGACGAAAGTAAAATCTCAAACGAGCGTACCGTAAAGTTTCCTTTACATGAGAATATGTGAGCCAGCCTATATCCAGGAAAAGTTGCTGACGCTCAGAGCAGGAATTTGTGCAATAATTTTGTGATGCAAGTTGAAGACACGAAAGTGGCAAACTTGTAATATTTACTACAAAGAATACAAGAAGATTATGGAAAGATGTGTAAGGAACAGAGTGTAAATGTTCTTCAATTGCACATAGTGACGGAAATGGAAGGAAGTGCGTGCCGACTGAAGTGAGGGCTTTAAATTAGTTGGCGTACTAGAAAAGATCTATCACGAGGCTGAGTGCACCCCGTTATTGCCCTCTCGTCAGTTTCTAAAATCCCTGACGGAGCCGGGAATCGAACCCGGGGCCTCCGTGTGTGAGGCAGGCACGCTACCCCAACACCACGGGGCCGGCGAATTAAATACAACAACAACTAAATCGAGCGGGCCGATATACGTTATTCTCTGTTTCTTCAGGATGGCCGGCGTTACACGGGGGGGTTTGTAATTAGCCATCGTTAAGCGCTACCCAAACAATGGACGAAAATTACTACCACCTCAGCAGTATATTCGCCCAAATTACAAATTATAATTGCCTCACTTTCTCTCATGTTTTATATTTTTCATTGTACCTTTAATTCCCTTCATTATCGCCTTGTTCCCTTTAGACAAAGCGGAAGCACAGAATATGGTGAGAAAAAGAGAGAAAGGAAGACAAATGATGAGAATGACGTCATGATGCTAATTGCACCTGTCGGGGTGACGTCACACTTCATTAGACGGGTGGCGCCGCAACAAGTGCGCCTGTCTGTCGCCGGAAAAACTGCGCATTACTCTTGTAACGAGATCCGGGTCAGGGCGGCATAGCCTCACAACATACAGAGAAAGAAGAGGTCATACATCTACATATGAATGACCTGTTGCTAGTTTGTTTACGCCCCACGACGTAGGCAGGCACGTCAAATCGCTCACCATGATCGTGCAGGAAGTCCGGAGATCTGAGGTTCAAATCCCAGCGCTGTGAGCTACTATGCTGAGTGTAGTATTACCTGGGTTTATCCACACTTCCTCCAGGCGTGTGCCAGATTAGTACCTTATTTCAAGTCCCGGAACACTTACCGCATCCCCAACCCGATACTATGATGGGTGTTCAAATGAAAAGGTACGAAACGATACTGTGGGTACAATTTATTCGTAATTCAAAAGTAATCACCACAGGCCTGTGCACAGGTGTCGCATTAGTTCACTAGCCGCAGGATTCCCTGTTCCTAGAAGTCTTGTGATTGTGACAGGAGCCAATCCTGTACGGTGTCGTTTAGTTCGTCGTCCGATTGGAAACGTTTTCCCTTGAGATGTATTTTTTACTGACCAAACAGATGGAGCTCGCAGGGTGACAAGTCAGGGTTGTAGGGTGGTTGCTCAAGTTGCTCCTACTTGAACGTAGTCAATACACCTTGTGTGACGTTAGAGACGTGTGGGCGAGCGTTATCATGGAGCAGAATCACTCCCTTCGGAAGCAGTCCAGGCCGTTTGTTCTTGATGGACTTGCGTAGGCTACGGAGTGTCGCACAATACACGACACTGTTAATGGTTCGTCTCAAGGGAAAACCTTTCCAATCGGACGACGAACTAACGGAATTCCTGTGTGTGAGGGCATCTTAACTAAGATAAGAATTACCAGAGCCTCTGCCCTCCATCTTATTCTAACGATACCTTAATCCTAGCTATCATTCATACGTTTGCCTATTAGTTTAGTGCCTAATAGCCTTCAACCGGCAATATGGCACAGCTTTATGAGATCTCATAATACGTTCATGGTTGTGAAGAGTAATTAATAAATATTTTTGCTAGAATTAAAATGATACTTTTAGGGCAGCTTCATAATAACAATTTAGGGAAATCCGGTATCTTGGGGTCTACCTGAGACTTGTTCTCGAACAAACCTGTCGCTTTCAGTGACATCGGACAAGAGTGTAAACTCTCAAAGACTGATCACCACTTAAGTGGAAAATGCAGCGCGTCAATCTCATTAGGAGGAGAGTTGAAAAATTTGAATAATTGAGATTTACCACGCAAATAGATGATCAAATCACAAATAATGAGAAAACATAACAGTTTTTAGCAATATACGCAGAATAGGATGCAACTTTTAATATCATTATTTGTGATGCTCAACGTAAATATTGTTATTATTATTACTATTATTATTAAAAATTATAATTTTTAACACGATTGTGCCCAATGAAAGGGCGAGGTACAACATATAAATATGTAAACACACTCCTGGAAAAATACACGTATTATTTATCACAATGATGTCGGGCAATTATATTAATTAATTAATGCATGCATTTTTTTCCAGGAGTGTGTTAACATATTTATATCTTGTACTCCACTCATTCATTCGGCACAAATGGCTTTAAATCTCTGCATTTAATAGTAGTAAGCCTTTGTAGAGGCAATCCAAATTAATTGGGATAGCCGGAGCCAACCTGCACACTTAGATTTTTGTCGGGGATTTAAGGCCGGATGGTCTTTCTGAGGACACGTGATTTTCAGGTGAAAATTTACCTCCACTCTCACCAGGAATTTCAACGTGGCCAGCTGGGTGAAAGACAAGCAACTAATCCACTGAGCCATCACACTCCCTATAATTATTATTATTATTATTATTATTATTATTTTTATTATTATTATTCCGAATAGGCCAACTACGGACCACGATATTCAACTATTTTGCTTGGAGTGGGCCTTGATGTTTGCCCAGTAGTCACGCATCCTGGAACTGTATTTGCTTTAATTTACTCCTGAGAGACGTTTGATCTTTTCTGTCCTTTTCCGTAACTCCCAGTTCCAGCAGATCATTGTGCACTTCTATCAGCCATCGTGACTTGGTATTCCTTCTTTGCCAGTATGTGAGTAGCTGGTTGGTCAGCCTGGTTGAATGCATCCTGGAGACGTGTCCATAAAATGTTAGACGTCTCTTCCCGGCACGTCTGTAATTCTTTCAGAGTAACTATAGAGCTCCTGGTTGGGCCGCCTAATATATTTACTCCCTTCATGGTTGGTCCCAATTCTTCCTCTCCTGGATTTCTAGTTTGTCCGTGAGTCCTTTCCTGTTTAATATGAGGCATTCAGAGGCATATAAAGCTTCAGGGCGGATGACCGTTTGATAGTGCTTCATTTTGGTGTTCCGGGAGAGACACTTCTTATTGTATATGTTCTTAGTCAGTCTGTATGACAGTTCTAGCTTATTTACTCGAGTTGATAATGCTGTTTCTTCGGAGAGATTGGGTTCCAACCATTCACCCAAGTACTTCAATTTGTTGGTTTTCTTGATCCTTCCCTGTTCTAGAAGTAGATCATGAGGTGATTCACTGATATTCGTGATGTATTGTGTTTTCTCAAATGACACTTGCAGTCCTATCTTCGCTGCTTCTTGTCCCAGAATATTGAGTTGTTTCACTGATGTTTCTGTTGAATCAGATAGAAGTGCCAGGTCATCGGCAAATGCTAGGCAGTCCACAATGAGCCCATCACGTTTGTGTCCAAGGTAGATACCGCTTGGGATCCCCTGTTTAGCTATCACCTTTCGCCACTCTCTTATAACCTTTTCCAGTGCACAGTTATTATTATTATTATTATTATTATTATTATTATTATAAATATTCATTACACAACATCAGTGGGTACAAACCAACACACTGTCAGCTTATTTGCAAGACGGTATGACAACTTCCTTCGGGCTGGCACATTGAGAAACGAGCGAATTATGGAGCAGGTCTCCAAGATGACGGCCTTCTGCATGATACTCGTAATAAGTAGACCAGGATGTGCTCCCAAATTTTCGAGGTTGTGAGCCAATGATTTAGGCATGACGCCGGTATAAGAGATGACTATGAGCAGCCTCCTGTCTCCACATTTCCTGTAATTCCTCAGCCAAGGACAGATACTTGGTGATTTCTAACAGCAGGTTTGTTGCAGATAATGGGAATTACGCACGGCGATTTCAATGAGATGTCAGTTCTGGAAGCACAAATGGAAATTTGCCAAGAACCCTTTCTGCAACTGTGCAGATGTTCCTCAGACCATCAGTCACATCGCTATGGATTGCCCATTCCGTAGGTTCAGTGGTACAATGAAGGAGAGTCATCAAGCTAGTGATGAAGCTGTACAATGGTTAGATAAATTAGATATCCAGCTCTAGCAACACTGAAGCTACTTTCAGATCAATCTGTATATTTTTACTTGTAAATACTGTATATGTAAATAATTGTATATTGCATCTTCATGATATACGAAATATATAAGGTGCGTTCAAAAAGTAACGAGCCGGAGGCTGGAATGCGCAAACTGGTGACGACATCGGCTAATCGCGGCGTGTGTAACGAGGTGTGGTTCGGACCAGAGCGTGGAAGGTCACAGCCCGTCGCTAGAGGGCACGCGTGCATGTCACGTGACGATACAAAGCGAGCAGCAGCATGCATCAATCGTCCAACCAAGACCAAGACAATAGGCCATTCGACATGCTTCCTAGTGTGGTTGAAGACTGTGGGGCACCCATTGGGCACACATTTTCCGCAAGTGTAGTCGTTCCTTCATGATGGTGTGCACACTTCCAACGCTCAATCCGACCACGGCGGCTATGGCGTTCACTGTCACTCGGCGGTCCTGGGTAATGAGTGCATCAACCAGCTGGACGTTGTCATCGGTAATGCAGGGGGGTGCCCCAGACCAGGCATCATCGGCTAGCGACACCCGTCCTTCCCTGAAGCGCTTTTGCCACGCCTTGACCCTTGCAAGGAACATGCATTGTTCGCCGTACACCTGTGACATTCGACGATGAATGTCCGTTCCCCCTACTCCTTTCGCTGTCAGAAACCGAACAACACCTCTTTGCTCTTCGTTTGACGCCTCCATGTCACTGTTTGCAATGTGACTGGCAGCGTTGGACGATTGATGCATGCTGCTGCTCGCTTTGTATCGTCACGTGACGTGCACACGTGCCCTCTAGCGACGGGCTGTGACCTTCCACGCTCTGGTCGGAACCACACCTCGTTACACACGCCACGATTAGCCGATGTCGTCACCGGTTTGCGCATTACAGACTCCGGATCGTTAATTTTTGAACGCACCTTATATATAATGAGAAAGGTTCTAGGTTATCTAACGCACATTGTTCTTACTGGTATCATATTCTCTTTTACTATTAGATAATATTCCTGTGTCTACTAATACTGGCTGGCCACGTGGCCCAGCGGTAACGTTCTCGCTTGCTATGCCCAAGGTTGCAGGTTTGAATCCTGGCGCAGAGTGCGCAAATGCGAGGGAGGTGTGTCAGTAGATTTACTGGCACGTTAATGAACCCCTTTGGGGCAAAATTCCGGCACCCTGGCGTCTCTAAATGCCCCAGTAGTTTAAAGGGACGTAAAATAAATTACAATACAGTGTTATTATTATTATTATCAACTAATACTACTATAACTAACTGAAGGCACTGGAGTTATCTTCAAATTTATCATTCCATGTTGATAGTGAAGTTGTTCTTTCGTGTGGAACTATTCTCATTATCTCAGTTGGTTTTAAGAGAGACAGTAAGTTAAAGCAAAGCCAAGAGTAAAATGTACCTTGCCTTCTGTGTGAGCCAGTGGAAATGCGCTTAAATGGTGCGAACAAGCCAAGCCTAGCCACCGAGAGTCTGCGGCGGTCACACGCCAGCCCACACCTGCCGGCTGAGTATTCCTTTCAGCACTCTTCCCTCCCCATCTCAATCTCCCGTTCCCGGTACGGCATGCCGGCAGGCTTCTAAGTCGATCTATGTAAATCAGCATTAGGTATGCAAATCGCGAAGTGAATAATTAAGTTATCCCTATTAGGATCGCACGGGTAAAACCTAGCCTAATTACACATCCATTCATTCCGCTCGGCGTCCTAAATGACAATCATTAGTGAGCCGGCTGTAGCTGCAATACATATTTTAAATACAGTAGGAAGATGAGGGTGAGAAGATAAAGGGAGAACTTTCGACAAGTAAGACAGAAGCCAAGCAGATCTTGGCTGGTGATATGCTGCCTGACAGATTCTAAGGCCTGTTGTTGTTGTTTGAGTCTTCAGTCTTTTGACTGGTTTGATGCAGCCTCCCTGTCCTGAGCTAATCGTTTCATCTCAAAATAGCTACCACACCCTACGTCCGAGGCAATCTGTTTAACATATTCTAACCTTGGTCTACCCCTACAGTTCTTGTCCTCGACCCTTCCTTCCATAACTAAGCTTGCTATTGCCGGATGCCTTAGTATGTGTCTTACCAACCTCTCTCTTCTCTTCATTAGCAGTCGCCAGAAAAATCTCTCCTCTCCCACTAGTCTTAATACCTCTTCGATTGTAACCTTGTCTACCCATCTGATCTTCATCATTTCTCTGTAACACCACATTTCAAACGCTTCAATTCTCTTCTTTTCTGCTGCACCAATAATCCAAGTTTGACTTCCATCGAGTGCCACGCTCCAGACAAAGACCTTCAAAAAAAAATGACTTCCTAACACCTAATCTATATTCGATGTCAACAGATTCTGTAGAAATGCTTTCCTTGCCTGAGCTAACCTATTTTTTTCCAAGGCCTATTGCGTCAAAAATACAAGTCCATACGTATGCTACAGTTTAGATCACTATTACAGTATCTGTGTGCAATCTAAAGAGAAACCAGAATTGTCCACTTTTGGAGCAAATTTAGTTAAAAAACGTGTGCAGTGAATGTCCATGCCAAACTATAATACTAGCCGTGAAAAGCGGAGGAATATAATGCTAAAGAATTCTGCGAACATTTGCGCAGTGAAATGGTCTGATTCGGTCCGCTATTATTATTATTATTATTATTATTATTATTATTATTATTATTATTATTATTATTATTATTATTATTATTATTATTATTATATCATTTTTGCCCTATGGACAGTGTTTGAACTTAAATATCTCATGATGACACAATTTTCACTTCTCTCCCATCTTCCTCTTATCTTCCGAAAATCTCTTCATCCTTTGATTGTGCACCTGTTTCCGTTGTTCTGTCCACAATGTTCTTGTCTTCATCTTTTCATTTGTTTTAAATGTTGTGTTCTTAATTTTGTTTCTGAATTTTCCTCTGTCTCCAATCATTTGTCTGTCGATCCACCTGCCTTAAGTCTTCCTCTAGTTCATGATACCATAATTCTTCTTCTTTCGTCGTTATGCCCATTCAAAGAGCGCGTTTGAACTTGTTAGTTGGCCTGGTGATTTTCGCCTTCTTATCCTCCCAAAATCTCTTCATGAATGCACTGTGTTGCATCTTGCGTTCTGTCGACCACTTCCTACCAGTTTTCTTTATGGGTTTCTCCCTAAATTTATGGTTGGCTACCTTTGCCCTGAAAGCCCCACGATTGTCTATGATGTCGTCTGTGATATTCATTTCTTGGAGGTCCGCCTTAGTTCCTTCTAGCCATGTAATCTTGACCTTCTTTAAGTTGATTACTCTGAATAATCTCTTAGTTAGTCTGTCGCTGCTCATTCTGTAGATATGGCCATAGAAATTCAGGCGTCGCTTCCTTACGACATCAGTGAACCTGCCAGTGAAGGAGTAGAGGTCCGCTGTTCTCCTCTTAATCCACATTCCATTTTCTCCCGTCGGACCATACATTTTCCGGAGAATTTTCCGTTCATGTTTTTAAATGTGTGCAATTTTAGAGTGGCCACCCAGGCATATGGTTTCTGAGGCAAAAAAGCTTCCGTCAATACAACTTGTTTGTAGTGTCGTAATTTTGCATTACGCGATATGAATATATTGTTGTAGTAATTCCATGTTAGTCTGTACGCCTTATGGAGTTTGGTGGTTCTTTCTACATTTGCACTGCTGCCTAGTCCTGATGGTAGTATGATACCATAATTATTTATTATTATTTATTTATTTACTAGCACACAAGAAGTATGGAAGGCCTAGTGAAATTGGACAAACCCCACTTACAGAATTTATGCTTTACTGGCACAACTTTCATCTACCTTTCTTGTTTACAGTATTTACATGTTTTACAAAGGAATTTAAAGCATTTACATAGAATATTAATAATAAGCTAAATAGTATAGTTAACTTTATCCTGCTCAGTCACTCTCACCCCTAAGCACTTTAATCACCTAAATTACTAAATTTATTCTTTCATGTATTCATTCAGTTCATTCGGATACTCATTCATTTAGCGAGACAGTCAATCACTGATGCAGAAGTTTATTTACTAAATGTATTTTTTATGAACAACTTAAATTTTCAACGAGGCAAGATTTTGGCATCGCCTGGCAGTGTGTTCCATAACCGCTCATAGCGGTAGATACCAGTCCCCAGGCATTGCTACGAGCTAAAGTTGGAACAAGAGTTACTCTTCGTCTTCTCCAAACTGAGACAGTCAGCGAAAGGGGTCTATAGCTTATTTTGAGTAAAATCAAAGCAGTTTGTTTGGCTGTTGCCTATAAGGATGGACATTTCAACAAACGGGAAGGGGAAGACGAGAAATGGGCAATTTATTTATTGACTTAGTCTATTTATTTATGAACTAATCTTCGCTGCGCTAGAAAATTTAGCCATTCTAAAAGTGTGTTATTTATGTATTTATTTATTTATGAGCTAACCTTTGATGCCCTAGAAAATTCAGCCATTCTAAAACGCATTCGGCAAATTTACTTGCTTGCTTACTACTGTGCCTAAGGTCAGGAATCAGAAGACGAGACACGACAGAGGTTTAGTGTGTCAAAAAATCTATAAATATAAATAAGATAACACCAAGGTGACTTTATTAAATTACAACTGACGCTACTTACGGGAAACACCACATCACATTAACATGATTAACATAAACTATGTTCCTTCATGCCACTCTCCTCACAAACACCCGCAGCGTAGTCGACCTCGTGCATTCACTCTCGAAGACTGCGAGCTATGAGTAGAGGTTCGATTCTGCGCTCACAGTGGCCAAACGTGGTGAGGTTTTCCTCTACTCCTTGCGTGGATATTCCGATGAGGTACATTATTTTAAGTCATGAGGCACCTAACCTAATCCTAAACCCAAATAATTACAGTTAACCACACAGAGTTAAGCCACTGGGGAATTACCCCCATTTGCGAATAAAGTAGAAGAATGAATGAATGCAATAATGAATACTACATTCACCACAATAACAGAGGTTATCAGTCAAATATATTAATAAATAATAAATAATAATATTTGTCTACAATAATGTATTAACTACCTTCGTAATAGATCTGCTATTAATTTGGAACATTTCAGACATAAATTACAGATTCTCAACAGCGTAAATACTTCTCAACCGAAATGATTTGTCCACTAATTAGGTATTTTTCAATTACTTGCAACTTAACAACTGATTGTTTCTATAAACTGTGCCCGTTCAGACCGAAGTCCGGATGACCACATATGAATTTCACCAAAAATCAGTCAGCACGAGAATCAAAATATCCCGGGGCGCCAGATGGGTTAAAGTTGACTACAATAACTCGACAAAAAAAATGCTCTACTGATTTTCGACTCGATGCAACAATAAGGATAGAAGGAGATTTTCTAAAATGAATGCATCCGATAAAATTATCTCATTTTATTTAAAACTTTAAAATATTGACTGAAGGAATGCCAAAATGGCATAAAAGATGAATGACGAATCATATGTTATGTACAAAATATACAATTTCACCAACACATGAACACTTAACAATTGAGACGAAGTCAAATTAATAGTCCTGTTGACTTCGCTCAAAAGAATTATTTCCAGGAGTAGGGTTTTGTCAGTGCAAAATTTAATTGTCTTTACTGATCCCTATATTGTTTGTGTATTCACATATTGAAAAATATCACTCATTGAAAATATGTCACAGTTCACTTTTTTCAAAATATCGTAGCAACTTAACTAACACTTCAGGATTCAGTTACTGTACATCAAGATTTGTTCAAATACAAAGTTATTAACAAGAAATAGAACACAATATCATTTACATGGACCTTGAGCATTTGGATTCGACGAACTTCGATAAACAGAAAAATATTTATTGAATCATCTGTTCTCGATCCAAAGTCTATTCAGAGCTTTTGACTCAATCATAAAATAATTGTCAAAATATTATTATCAACAAAAGATTAATTCCATTCCATATGGACTCAACCATTTAATCAATTAATTATCACTTGGAAATATTATTTCGAAAATTTATCATAAAACAATTTCATTTATTATTATCAAAATTTCAATAATTTGTCAAAATGTCAAATATGTTAATCACCAAACTTATTTGCAAAATGTTTATATATTTTTATAGGATCACAAAATCCTCTCAGTTTGTAGTGGTTGTTAAGAAGTAACAGTTTTAAATAATTAATAGCATCGGCCCATTCGATTTAAATGCGACAAAATTACATAATTATAATTAGCATCTAGACAACGGTAAAGTTTTTCTCGTAATGAAAGGTACAAGTTGAACAATAATAATTTTCGTGTAAGCAATTACTAGGAATACTTCTAGAACACGTGGGTCAACTGTAAATTGACAATGATGGCTCAGCAAAATAACCATTGGTTATATTTCGACGAAAGTGTGGCTAAATTTCAACTCCTCGACAAAATTCAAAGACATCCAACCTACAATATGATTGATGCTTCATTTCACACAACCTCATTCCTGCGACTTAATTGCGCACTCAGAATGGCATATCGCACACACAACAATTATTCTTCCCAAATTATATAGACTAATCAAGCCTTTGCTTGTTACGACAACTGGAACATTTATAAATTGGTAAACCTCACCAATGAGTTTACAATAATAATTTTACCATCAATTTAAAACATGAATAATTCCACACCGTGTCTATTCTTAGCCAAACGTTTTGAAAGACGTTGCTCCATAATGATTTTATTTTTATACAAACTCTAGCAAAAACCCTGTTTTATACATGCTTTTAGCTTCCCGTATCATTACTTTCCGTGTCTTCTCAAAGATTTAAATGCATAGTGCAAGCGTGAAATAATTCCACTGAATTAATCTGTTATTTATTTGTGGGCATGCATTAACCACTAACCTTCGGAATCAACAAGTATCCGATCTTAGAATATTGTTTCAAATGTCAAATGTATAAATCATACAACCTGAAAATGATTATTAGAAATCACAAATATTTATTATTATTTCTGAAAATAGAAAAATAATAATAATTATTATTAAATCAACATTATTATTATTATTATTATTTCCTCAACAAAATGGATATAAAGTTGTTAAACTGTTCGGGGAATATCATCCTCGACTTCTAAATGATGGATAAATATCCATTCCTCAACTTAAATTTCTTATTAAATCTTTAGCTGATGACCGCGACTAGAAAAATACCAAAATTAACTAAATGCTCGTTCTGCTCGTCCATAAATTTCGAATCATTGACTTCTGAGTGTAAAAACAACTCAGATAAAAGCTTCTATTACAAAAGAAAAATATTTGCAACAGCAAAATAACATCTCGATGTATAGAAAATATGTGTTGGTAAGACTGTAGAAAAATATGAGAAAATCCAGCTAACTACGCATAAAATAATGCAAATTGTAGCTTACATTCTTGTAGATCTTGATGCTTGTAATCTGGTCTGAACCAGATTATTCAGTCTTCTTCTTGTCCCCATTAGGACACGTATTTATAATCTTGTATCGGCCTCCATTGTATACCCACAAGCTGTCTACACAGACATAGTGGTATTCATTCTTGAAGGCATAATATCTTGAAGAAAAATGTTGCCAGCTTCAAAAGCTGAAGTAAAGTTGACAGGGGTCTGATCAAAATGATCCATGATGAAAATTATTAACATGACCCAACTGTGATGTGTTCAGTACTCCTAATACGCTTATAATCTTATTCAACACGAGTACAAATTCTGTCGAGTTGGCTGGGCAGAGCTTCTCACTCTTCAGATCGCACAAGGCAAACCTGTATTCCCAATATCGGCTAAAGAATCGTACTGTGCAAGAATTGTAATAAAAGTACTGATTTATCTTGGCTGGTCAATTAACAAGACAAAAGCTTGTCCTCTGACTGTTGGATTAAATAATCCAGCTTTGAATAATTGTGGACAGAAGAAAGAAATGTAGACAAAGTCTACCATATGTCCAGTTGTAGCAGTAAATAATTACCAGGTGCCACAAATTTGTATCACTTCGGTGATAACGTTGAAAAGTTCGAAGATCACTTAAAATGTTTAACACTTTACTAATACCAGTAACCATGTACTGTCGAAACACTAAGTCCCAGCAACTGTGCTGTAAATAACGAAGACTTTGCCACCATGTGTATGAAGATTACAACAGTGTTCGGAGTCATAGAGTGTTGAGCGACTAGAGCGCTTACGTAGTACTGCACGTCCATAGCAACGGAGTGCTGATGGAGAAGTGAACATCCATAGCTCGTGCGGGCGTGCCTTATATACTCCTCGACTGGCTGCTCGAGGTCACTGCGGAGAATATGCTGGAACTAAAACATCTCATATCGCAGCTTCCGCTCAATCAATTTCCTCGAAATAAAGTACATTCTTCCTCCCTTGTCCGTGCCAGAAATCTGATATTAGTCTCAAGATTCTACTCCATCGGGAAATATTTAATGACATTTAGCCTCGACTATGACGCTTTCGGCCTACGTCACTTAACCACTTCTTGGCTGTCAAAACCTTCGAAATGCTTCTAAGAAGGTTCGGCGCGCGCTATTCAAAATTTCAATTCTGGACTTAGCCTTGTGGTCTGTTCCCTCAAATCTAGGCCACTGGATTTGGGCACAATACGATGGTTCATTATTTGCCAAGAAGCCCCATAATGTGGCTGAAACTGGTACAAAGGGAAATAATTATTATATTATTTATCGATTTCTTGATTCAGGTACTAGGAAGTAATTTTTGAAAGCCTTTGTCTGCACCGTGGTACTCTATGGAAGCGAACCTTGGGCTGTTGTAGCAGCAGAAAAGAGGAGAATTAAAGCGTTTGAAATGTGGTGTTACAGGAGAATGATAAAGATCATATGGGTGGGTAGGGTTACGAATGAAGAAGTATTAATACTAGTGGGAGAGGAGAGATGTTTCTGGCGACTGCTAATGAAGAGAAGAGATAGGTTGGTAGGACACATACTAAGAAACCCAAGGAATAGCAAACTTAGTTATAGAAGGATGGGTCGAGGATAAGAACTGTAGGGGTAGACCAAGGGTAGAATATGTTAAAGAAATTGCCTCGAATGTAGGGTATGATAGCTATGTAAAAATGAAACGATTAGCTCAGAACAGGGAGCGCATGGAGGAATGCATCAAACCAGTCGAAAGACTGAAGACTCAAACAACAACAACAACATTGATTAAAGGGTTTATTCTCTTTACTTTAATTTAAACATTTAAAACATGGTTAGTTTCACGTCTCTACGCAATAATACAAGTAAAATAAATAAATTGGAGCTGGTTGCGTGGCTAGAAAGGCCAAACGCCAAGAAATGTTTATAAAAAGAACTTTCTTTTTTGGAATTTATGTGCTGGCTTTTACCTATCCACATCTTAGATGTTTGTTTTGTCAGCCCAAGTGATCCCATTTCAACAACGTACTTACAGAGATGGCCAAATCATTATGGAAGAGCCGAATAGATCCAAATTCTTTGTTGTAAATTAAGATGCAATGCATCAAAATGGAGCATTTCATTTGAGGCCGAGTCTCTCTTGCGGGAATTTTCTTTGCGATATTTTGTCATTCTTTCACCAAATGTGCTACAGGAGATACTTTATGAACCAATACCGTATGTATTTACGCACCTTCACGCATTTGGCTTTAAACCACTTTTGTCTTATTTTCTATGAAATAATCAACATTAAAGGACAAATCTTAATAAAAGCAAAATCGTGTTGTGCTGGAATTTGGCCTGTCCTAAAACCAAGTTTGTCGCAGTTTCTTATTATGTAAAGAGTAGTGTGTGGTATACGAATACCGTACAAAGAAGAAATTATTTCACAGCAAATTATCACCTGAAAATTATTAATTTAATTAATTTCCAGACGCGTTAGCTCAATTGCGGTCTGGTTAGGATGCCACAATAACATATTATCTTCATCAGAGTACAGGAAATCTCTACATTGTTGAAGACTCTATGAATCAAAGTAACTATAAAGAATTAAGTCCTCTTCAAAATTTGCCATACTAATTAGACCACCTCTGTGGTTCTAAGTAGAACAAGGTGAAAAAATGAAAATCCACAGCCTGCTTCCAGTCTCCGACCGGGTCAGGAATGGTATGAATGAAGCCTCCATCTAGCGGCGAGGATATGAACTGTGCCGGCTGCCGAAGCCTGACGCACTCCTTTGGGGCAATGATTAAATGAATGACAGATGAAATGAAATGACAGTGGAGAGTGTTGCTGGAATGAAATTTTGACATGGAAAACCGGAGTACACGGAGAAAAACCTGTCTGCCTCTGGTTTGTCCAGCACATGAAGTGACCGGGATTTGAACCACGGACCCAGCGGTGAGAGGCCGGCGTGCAAGTAAGTTAACCCCTGTCACCAGTCTCCCGAATGCTATTATTTGTTACACTTAGAATGCAAACCCGTCAACGAAGGGTACGAAGAGCTCGTCAACAATAGAGTCATTGTCACCGCCGTCAATATTACACTAACTCAGTTCCGCTTTAACCAATGCATTTAAAATAAAGCGATCCTTACTGATGTCCATATACTGCAGGTTATATACAAGTTTATATATAAAAGACATAACAATATTGAGAAGCTACATTAGATATTTTTTTGAAATAATAATCTGAGAGCAGTTCTTCATTATTCTGTTTTGATGACTGGACGAGAAGTTCTTATATCACATTAGATCCTCATTACGCTTTACCGTTCAAGTTTAGTCCTCTTTGATCCTCATTAAAGGGTGAAATCCCTCCCTCCTTGACGACGGAGAACTTGAGGAGAGCCAAGGAGGAGAAGAAATAAAGTAACTCAACTTGAAAATCAATGCCAGGATCAAAGTTTCCAGGAGGCTTCTCGCATACCTCCCGTCTCGTACCGGTAATGAGCGCTTCTAGCAAAAGAATAACAATCGAAGTGAACTCCATCGGGAACTAGCATACCCAGCTTCTTCCGGTCCAATGATCATGGAGTATTAATGTATATTGATATTTATTTATGTATTTATTTATTTATTATTAAGCTAGCCTTTGGCAAGAGGGGTCCCGGGTTCGATTCCCGGCCGGGCCATGGGAATATTAATTTCCTGTGGATATTTCCCTGACGCGGGAATTTATTTATTCATTCATTCATTTATGTTTTTATTTATTAATTTACTTATTCATTTATTCATTTATTCCTTTTTTCATTTAATCATTTATGTTCGACCCTGACTATTATATGTCAGAAAACAGTATCAAAATGATGGTCATTATAACATTATTTTTCATTATGAAACACCTTCTCCCACCAATCACAGCTTAAGAAACATTTGTTTGACCAATTAGATTCCTTGTCTGTAGAAATTCTATCCTTGCGCTGAGTTCCAAGGCCTTCTAATTTAAATTTAACTGCTTTGCCTAGAGTCATAGTGGGGTAATCGAGGAGGCCATGGTCAAATACAAGGCATTCTCTGCGACCCATGCGCTCTGTTCAGTACATAAAACTGGCGAAATCTCTACAGATATTAATGAATATTTATGTTCGAACATAAAGTAGTTATAATAATTATCGTCGAACATAAACAGTCGTATGCAACTCGCCTATAATGGTAATTAAGACACTCGTATGAAAATTATAAAACTCGCATACGCTCGTTTTATAAACATACTCGTGTCTTAATTATTGCCATTATAGGCTTGTTGCATAATGCACTATTATTCATTTATTTGTATTCATGTACTTCTGTATTAATTCATTAATTAATGTATTTAGTTATTATTAAACCCAGTGACAATGTTAATACTAAAATGACTCATAGCATAATGAAGGTGACAATAAGAAAATAACAACAGAGAATCATTAGAGAAATTAACCAACACAATTGCTACAACGCGATAAGAAATCAAAAGGAAATCTTTTAAACCGGGATGTCCCACTATAAGCCTGTGTCATCAAAGATCATTGTGGTCTCTCCAATGGTTCTTTCACCATCAAAGAAGTTGCTAATAGCTTAATAATATGTCTCAGACCCTTCCCTCGTTTATCAGTGTCATATCTCACATGCAATGACTACATAGGGTTTACAGCTACGACGTCCGAAGTTGTAGCCTGACTACTTATATAGGAAATCTACAGCCAAACTACAGAGAAGTAGCAGAGATCGCACTTGCTTACCTCCTGATGCTGGGTTAACTGTCACATCCCTGTCCCAAGTGTAGAATGGGATGGGAAGGGTGGATGACCCTGATTAACCAAGGTATCAACAAGAGTTTTCATCAGTTTCGAGCACTTATTGTCAGCGTTAATTGCGGTGGAGCTGGTTTGATAAGTTTGATGAAAATAAGACGTGTCATGCTAACTCACAATCATTGCAACAGGTAGATGTCATGGTGTTCCGATATTTTTTGAATCACTGTGGTTCCATATCATTCTATTAATCCGAGGCAAACCAACTATTAGTCCCCACCTCTTCCCCCGTAATCCCTTGAATCGAAGTGATTGCCTAGTTATGCAGGAAGTACAAGATATTCCTATTTTATAAGTGATGTACATTATTAAATTTATTGGTGTGTTTTGTAATCCGTTGGCTTGGGCGTAAGATCTAAGTCATTTAGGCTATATTAATACGTATACTGTATATTCCACTTTCCAAGAATGATGAAAATGTAGACTTATGAGATCAATCCGGACAAATGTCTGTTTGTCCTTCTGTCTGTCTGTCTGTCTGTCTGTCTGTCTGTATGTGTGTGTCTTTTCCCATCAACTCCCAAATGGCTGCAGCTATCAATATCAAATTTGGCATGAGTAAAGATCTGTACCAGGATATCTCAAGCCCATATTTGGGTATGACGTCAGTGCTACTAACTGATTTAAAAAACACATTTGAAATTTGAGGTTGTAACGTGTTTTTCGAGGGTTTTTTATGCAACTGGCATAAGTCAGTAGGAAGCCACTCTATATTTATTTACGCGGCAAATTGTTCAGCCAAGAGAATTTTTCATGTTAATTTATTATTATTATTAATTTATTATAATTATTATTAAGGTATTTTCGGAGCATTTTATAAAAATTATTAGCATTCAGATAGGTTTTCTATGTCTTAGAAAACGCTATCAAGCAAATTATTACGAACGACAATATCATAGAAAATTATGTGATTGCGGAATTTTACGGAGTTTTCGTCAGTTAGGGTATATCGAGAGACGTGACTCACTGGGAATTCAAGTACACGCTTAATCTTGTCGGAAAGCATGACGCAATCCTGGGTCGCAGCGTCCAGGAAAGGCGAATAGTTGGAATGGAAATCGACTTCATCATCGCCGCGCCGAGTGTAATGAACTAGAGGAGGGGAAGTAGCGGGGTGGCAGAGCCAATCAGTGGAGACCACGTAAGCTAGAAGTCGGCTGAAGAGTGGGGGAGCCGACAGGTGCATATATCGTTCGACGCGCCGTGGAACCAAGACAATCTGTGAAATACTTGACGAGTATGGGTGCGCGTGCGAGTGGCTCCGATGTTCGGTGGAGTTAAGGACGATCTGTACAGAATTTAACGAGTACGGTTGTACGCGGGAATCGCTCCGATGTTCCGTGGATTGGAGGACTAACTTTTGTAAAACTTAACCAGTGCGGTTGTACGAGTATTTGGGTCCGAGGTACGGACCATAGAATTATCTAATCTACCAGAATCTCATCAAACATCGACGAAGATGACGACATCCAGAAGACTGTGGGAAGCTCACAGCATCATCCAGTACGAGGGAAAGGCTTCGGGCATTTCCAGTGGTAAGCGCTAATGACGCAGAAATACGCAATCTATCATTTCTCTTGGTTTTATATTTCATATTTCAGTAACTTCATAGCTTGGGATTAAGAGTAAAATCAATAATTTATCAGACTCCGTTTTCACGTAATTTTCTATCGGTAATATTCAAATCACAACGCTCCAATTTAAATTTTATACTTATTATTATTATTAATTTTGCTATACTTGTTTTATATAATAAATTCATTTCTTTTACAATGCAATCTTTGCTTTCAGTAGGTAGCATTAGATATAGACCAATTCCTTCTCCTGATACAATTGTTTGTTGGGTTAATGATCAAATCATACCACGATCTGAGTGAATAGAGTCTTGAATGTGTTCTGCCAGAGCTAGACGTTGTTAAATACAAATTTAGATTTCAACATTGCGTTGAGGTCTTGGCGCCCATTAAAACAACATA
The DNA here is from genome assembly GCA_946902985.2 of Meconema thalassinum. NCBI lineage: Eukaryota > Metazoa > Arthropoda > Insecta > Orthoptera > Tettigoniidae > Meconema > Meconema thalassinum. The sequence continues at coordinate 834,737,582 of OX336390.1, forward strand.
GCTTAGGCAAAGGTAAACAGTTACATTTCTCACCCAACAGTTAGGGGCTAGCAAAACGTTTCAAGGTCTACGTTGGATATCTCAGGAAGTATGCATGGGAACAGTTCCAAAATTGGCACACGTATAGATAATAATAATATTTCAGATTATTTTTCAGGAGCTCATACATTGCAGTATTGAAATCATGATTCTACGGGTGTTGGGAGAGGCAATTTTTAAAAGAATGTAACTTTCAAAACTTTTAATGGATAGTTATCAAAATGTTATAAATATAGTCTAAAGGATGAGACCTACTAACTTCATAATAACTCTCTCCCTGAGCATTTGGGGCGTAGAATCTCAGTTTATCTGTATTACAATTATTAGTGACAATATTATTTTAATTATCTCAACTGGTTTGTAATGAGACGTTAGAATTTTGCGAGATGTCAAATATTTCTTTCTGAAATGGACACACATGTAAGGCAACCCAATCACCAAGCTCAAAGTCTTATTCGAACCAGTAGCAGATACATTGCATAGTTTCGAAGGAACAAAACCTTACTCTGAACTAATCCTGCCTGCGAATGTAAATTGTAAAGTAACCTAAGACCCATGTAACCACTCCGTTCTCTCCCTTTGCTGAATACACTCATTGTTTCTCTCCCACCTTTCTGTCAACGTCACACTTTTTTCATTTGTCTCGCTCTCTCTTTGTTTCTCTTTCTCCTTATCCCCAAACCCCCTCAACCTACAGCGATGTAATTATATTTCATCTCCCGAGTTCATGCCGTCCTTTTGCAAACAGTTGTTATAATTTGTCAGTGTGTAATATTCAATTGTACTATAAATAATCCGAGGATAGAGGCACTGCATGTGTAATGCGAATCATGCGCACCAACTCTGCGTCTACGTACAGAGGATGTATTTATAACCCTGAAAATTTATCACTTATTGTGTTGTAACATTCTTCTTAATTGCATTTTATGGTCACTTGCTTAGAATGAAACACACACGATTGACAAACCGAATCTTTACCTATTTTAAAAATAAGGACACCAAGCCAGCCTGGTTGGAAGAGGTGGAAAGTGACCTGCAATAGATGGAGTTTACCTGTGGAGATATTCAAGATCGCAATCCCCTCAGGAAGAAGCTAAACGACCACCAGGGTTTTCAGGTAAAACCAAAGCTGAAGACGGGAAATATGTGGACGGAAGAAAGAAAAGAGCAACACCGGGAACGTATGAAGGATCACTGGCCCAGAGAGAAGCCAGTTGAAATGACGTGGTCCTTGGTAGGCCGATAGGATTAAAGAAGAAGGATAATAACACTCCCCCATTCCTGAAGTAGATGATTGGAAAAATCCATTTATTACCATACATAGGATGAATCCTAATAGTCAAGGGGAAGATGACCTCGTAGTTCCGCTCCTTAAAACAACAATAACTAACTAACAATAACTTATCCTAATAGTCACATTTGTTATGAATTCATTTGCAGACTATTAACTTGCCACTGCATTCGTGTAGTTGGCATTAGCATTAAAGCCTGTAGGAGTGGATAGATTACTGCTAAGATGGCATAAAAATCACTAGTGATTCCAGATGAAACCACCCGAGTGGATTACCTCCACCACTTTCTTACCTTATGAAATACCACGTATGTCGTACAGTGCCTAATTTCAGTCTGTTCCCTGATCACGAGGATCTCACGGCTACTCTCAACACCTCCTCCACTCGTGAAACTCGGGACCTTACCTGCAAACAGAAAAACCACTAGCATTAGCCTGGAATACGAATAAGTTTTAAGATCATTTTGAACATATACCTAGGTAAATAAGGCATAAATTATGTAAGATTAGTGATTAGTGATAGTGATTAGTAGTCCACGTTAGATAGAATGAAGGTAATTATTAACAATTCCTCGAAGAACTAATATAACTTCTTTCATTATATTTTGCTGGTTCTTTCCATCTCAACACACTTCCCTTCAAATGCATAACATTTTCGTGTGCTGGACTAATGATACTCTTGCTTTATGGGGCAACAATTAAACACCCATCTTCAAACCATTGTACTCATTTCAGACATAGACAAAGGAATATATTGTAAGGTGTAAAACAAAAATTTCCCTGAATAACTATACAGCCTATATTCATGTACGGTACCCAATTTATGTTGATTGCCTCTATCAACATAGACTACAAATTTTCAGTTTGATTGCTGTAATAGATTCGTAGATATTGAGAACCGTCTAAATATTTCGGATGATCGCCATGTTGGATTTTTTGAATGCAGTCCTTAGAGTTATGTACTATTTCATGAAGATTATTGTGTAGGTGTAGTATACAAACTTCAACTGCATGATTAAGGCACAAGAAATGAAAATCAGACTTTTAAATTTCTCACAGCTGCCATCTTGTGGTTATGAAAACATTTGAAATAAATTAGATACCAGTGGATTAAAATTAGTATGAGCATTTACCGTACCAAGTTTTACTGCGCTCAGATGGTTAAATAGTGAGAAACGTCAATTTAAGTAGTTATATTTCACGTTGCCGCCATATTGGATTTGTGTTCACCAGGTTATTGAAAGTCCCATAGGTTCATAACCTCTCACATCATTAAAAAATTCAGTTTGATTGCTATCATAGATTAATAGATATTGAGAACCGTCTAAATATTTCGGTTGGTCGCCATGTTGGATTTTATATATGTAGGCCATTTAGTTATGTACTATTAGATGACGATTTTTGCGTAGGTTCATTATTCAAACGTTCACTTCGATCGCTCGATTAATATACAAGAAATAAAAACTTAATTTTAAAATTGCGCACAGCTGTCATCTTGCGGTTATGTGAACAATTGAACCAAATTAGATGCCAGTGCATTACAATATGTATAAACATTTACTATACCATATTTTAGTGCGCTCAGATGGTTAAATCACGAGAAAAGTCTATTAAAATGTTGAACATTCGCTTGGCCGCCATGTTCGTTTTGTATTTTACAGGTTTTTGAAGTCTCACAGCTGAACTTCTAGTAGTACCCTTTAACACCGTACAACATTTCAGGGTGATATCAGTAATAATTTCGGAGATATAGAATGCCATTGAAATATTTCGCACAGCCGCCATCTTGAGTTTATGTAAACAATTTAACTAAATTAGATGCCAGTGCATTACAATGTGCATAAACATTTGCTGTACCAAGTTTCGTTGTGGTTGGGTGGTTGAATCGCGAGTAAAGTCTATTTAAAAGTTTTAATTCGCTTGGCCGCCATGTTCGTTTCGTAGTTAACAGGTTATTGAAAGTCTCATAAGTAAACCTCTAGTAGTGCCATTTATCACCGTACAAAATTTCAGGGTGATATCGGGAACAGTTTCGGAGATATAGAATGCCGGTGAAATATTTCGCACAGCCGCCATATTGGATTGGTGAGACGTAAGAAAATTTAAAGAGCACGGTCGGGGTTGACTGACATAGCATTATGACTTCACAGAGTTTCATTGAAATCGCTTGAGCCATTTAGAAGTTATTAGGGGGGATACACACACATACGCACACACATATACACACACACACGGACAAAAGGTGATCTCATAAGCCTATTTTTTTACATAAAATGAAAATAGGTTAAAAATATGGTCTTATTATGGTGGTGGAGCTTTTTCCATTTTAAATTCTAAGAGGCTCAACATACCTCCCATAAACATACCTACAGCACTGGAAAACATGTGTACGATATCCCATGAGGAACTATCTACTTTAGAATACATGAATACAGCTCTGAATAATTCTCCAACATAATACTTTGTTCATCATGCTGGTTCATTTTAACAACATTCCAAATAACCAATTCAATAGGATATAACTAAGACACGTTCAGTTTTGTAAATTAACATGTGAATCATCCATACATTATGTTACCTTCACCAGAAAATCGAGAAGGATTCATCGAAGATTAGAGATGAAGATTAGAGCTTCATTGTATATTTCCTGTCAAATCCAAACCATGAATTTGTGGATTCTGGACGCATTCTGCGCGAATATCTTCGGCGATGTAGTCTTTCTATTTCTCCCACAATTGTGCTGGTTGTGAACGTGAAAATACTGATAAATTAATTGCCAACAGCGTACGTATTTGAAATGAATTAGAAGTGGTGGCTGAATCTACGATGAAGATGTGCACTCTACTTTCTATTCACGGCGATGCCTAGGTCAACCATCTTTAAGATGGGCAATGTCCTTTAGCAATTTTTACCGGGCTATCATCATACGGAGAAAGTTGTTGTCGCCTAGCGACAATCTTTAAGACGGTCAATCTGTCCATCAAGTTAGATTCAGTATTGGTACGGCGTTGACTACCATGATACAGCGTTAGCCGTTGTCGCCTAGCAACAATCTGTCCGTCAAATTATTAGATTCAATATTGGTGTGGCTATGGAATTAATTACATCAAATTACTCATTAAAAGAAACTACCTATCCGATTTCATTCAAACCGCTTTCTAAACACTCTTCGCCTTGCCGTAATAAGAACAAAATGTAAACTTTTCAGCGAAATCAGAGCAGTAGTTTTCGAGTTTTGCGGCCACATACATACGCAGGCTGAAATTTTAGCCAACTTATCACATTTTGTAACAAGTAGCTCCCTGAAGAACTATACAGCCTATTTTCATATATCCTACTCATGTTAATTGCCTCTATCAACATACAACATTTCAGTTTGATTGCTGCAATACATTTGTAAATATTTCGGGTGTATTTGTATATATGTAAGTCTTAGAGTTATGTAATATTGCATGCAGATTATTGTGTAGGTGTAGTATTAAAACATCAATCGTATGATTAGGACATAAGAATTGTAAATCTGATTTTAAAATTTCCCAGAGCTGCCATTTTATGGTTATGAAAATAATTGAAATATATTAGATGCCAGTGGATTAAAAGTTATATAAGCATTTACCGTACCGTTTTACTGCGGTGGATGGTTAAATCGCGAGAATCGTAATGAATGCAAATAAATAAAACTGCTACGTGGCCATTTATTCAGTGTTTTATATTAAGAAACATTCCGATTTCAATCCCCATACGTGATTATCTGGATTGTAAAGGAAGGTTCAAACCGTCGCATCACGTGAATTGTGCTGGAGTGAAAGTTTAAAATAAAGTAATATCAGAATTTTAACCCATTCCACGGTTTAGTGTATTCTTTTTTAAAATAAATCGTTATCATTTAATAGCTGAAACTGGAGGTGGTGGTGGTTGTTTAATAAGTCGAGGATCTGTGTTATCACAATATAGTGTATAATAATAATAATGAAGATGTTGAATATATGATTTAAATGATATTTTGCACTACATTCTTGTAAGAAAGTTCAGTCCCGGTTGGCCAATTATTCTATAACAAATCACTCAAGAATTTAAAGAATGAATTTCACTGCTTAAAGCTGCTATCTGAAGATGACTCTCTAACTCTGTAAATAAAATCTACTGCGATAATTGCTGTTTACTGTTTCTGATTGAGTTTGTGATCATAAATTAGGTTAATACTTGTTTACTTTGGATATCCTGTATCATACGCCGTTTGATCCAAATGATTCAAGGGAATTAATTGGTGGCGTGATCAGTTTGAACACAAACACATTTGAGAGGACTAAATATGCTAGATAACTGGTCAGAAGTTGAATTCAGCCCAGTGTAAAATCAAACCTAGTAGTTACCGTATGGCACAAGCAAATAGGCCTCAATAATCAACTACATATGCCTTTAGTTACAGGCTATATAGGCCTATGTAACTAATGTATTTACAAAGCAAAACGATTAATTCGAAATAGTAAATGTAAATTAAACGCATCAAAAAACAAACCTTAGTGGTCAGTTTCCTTTATCAATTAATTCACCATTTATTTCTTAAATAGGGCTTCGGTGGCGTAGTTGGTATCATGCTGAACTGCTGTGCCCAGGATAGCGGGTTCAAACCCGGCCGAAGTCGTCGGATTTTTAAGAGCGTTAAAAATCCTTCAGTATGCCTTCCTTTGGAGGGGAAGTAAAGCCGTCGCACAGTGGTCCGGATCCGTAAAAAAGCGGACAAAAATCGATTTTTCAACTTTACTTTCGAAACGCCAAACCACCTTCCAAGTGAAGTATGTTAATCAGTGTACATTAATTTCACTTTTTCTTTGGAAATTGCTTCTGGGTTTCTCAGATATAATACTGCAAAAGTGATACAACTCTTCGTTTCTGAACTCCGCACTCCGTTAAGTAAACTTTGAAATATCATTCTAACTTAAAAATGAAACTGGGGATCTATAATACTGTATTTGTATGTAGTTTGTGATGTGATATATTTGTTTATATCATGATTTTCAGTTTCAGATAACTTAAAAGGACTCGTACACTTACTTTTATAGTGCATTATTTTCTTCAAGAAAAATAAATTTTGCTCGACCTACAAAAAAATATATACGTATGTATAGCATGAAACTTATGCAAGTTTTAAAATGAAGACTGGAGAATATATCCTTAAAGGTTTCATCGCCTGAACACGCCAGATGTGTGATTGAGGAGGTTGAGAACACTACTGCGCGCTTTGAGGATGAACACTCGCGCGAGATAAGGGCCTGTTGAGACATTTGTTTATGCTACGCAAGTGATATCCCGAGGCCAGGAAACCAAAATAATCTTCAGTCGCGAGAAGTAATTGATTAGTGATAGTTGTGTGTGTTGTGAAGTGTGATAAATGAATTTCGTTGTCAGTTGTGAGTCGTAGTGAACTTCGTAACAAGATTCGAGAGAACAAAAATCAGTCTCGCGCTCGCCAAGAAAAGTTTGTGGTAACATATCTCATTAACAAATTCCAATTAAATGTTGACGTGAGTGTTGAGAAAACAGTGTATAATAATTTAAGACCTTTTTTCTTTTTGCCTTATTTTTGACTGGTGGAGAAAGTGTCACTTCTTAGAACATGATTTTTAGAAAAAATATTGAGATTGGTTGAAAAAAGAAATTGTGATATCAATTCCGAGCATGCCTGACTCCACAAAATCAGAAGATCGAGGTCGTCCTTCAAAAGAATTTGAAGAACTAACGGAAAGAAGCAAAAGAAGAAAAATTAAAGACCTAAGGGAGAGTGCCACTTCATCAGAGCTTGCCTATGCGACCGCTATGAATTTAAGGGCAGAGGGAGACGATTCATCAGCCAAGCTATTAAAAGAAGCTACTACAACTACACCAACAAGGGGAAAACGAATACGGGATGCATGGAGAAAGGGGGGTCAACGATCTACGAAAATGTCAGAGGAAGAAGCCTTACCGTTCATAATTAAAGCAAAGTTATCCAAGCACCAGTATGTGACAATGAGAAGATTAGCTAATAAAAATAACCATGATTTATACCTTAGCTAATATGCTATTTTGATTGCTAAAAAGGCTACTTATCCACAAAATGTAATAATTAAGGAAAATGAATGTGAAGTGAAAATACAAGACTTGCTGGACCACACTTCCTCCAGAATGTAATCAATGTCACCAGATGTGAGTGATAAGAGCTATACATTATATTGTAAATGGGGCTTTGATGGCAGCTCCGGCCATTCCCAATATAAACAAACCTGGTCAGAAGCTGGAAGGAGTGACCAGAGCTTATTTATGTCATCTGTCGTGCCTCTGCGCCTTGTTGACAGTAAAACAGGAATTATTGCTTGGAAAAATCCAAGAACCTCATCTACACGATTCTGCAGGCCTATTCGAATGCTGTAGGTTCATGAAATATCGGAAATTACACGGACGGAAAGGATGTATCTAAATGATGAAATGCAGTATTCCTTAATATTGTCAATGATAGATGGAAAAATATGCAATGCCTTAGCACAGTCTTCAAGAACGAAATGCTGTATTTGTGGTGCGAAAATTTCAGAAATGAACAATCTACTAAACATGGCACAAAAGCCGTCGACAATTTACAGCTTGAATTTGGAATTTCAGTTCTGCACGCCCACATCCGATTTTTTGAAAGTCTCCTGCATATTTCATACCGCCTGGGTTTTAAAAGTGGAAAGTGAGCGTGAAAGATGGTAATCGAGACTTATTCGAAAGAAGGAAACAAATTGTGCAAGACTCATTCAGAACGAGATTAGGTCTTCTAGTTGATATTCCGAAGCCTGGATATGGAACAACCAATGATGGCAACACTGCCCGAAGGTTTTTTGAACAACCTCAAGTAGCATCCGAAATAACAGGGGTAGACTGTGAGTTAATAAATCGTTTTGGAATAATTTTAAAAGCAATTTCATCTGGTCATGAAATTGATAGTTCAGAGTTCAATTCCTACTGCAGCGAAACAACAAGCTTATATGTACGGCTATATCCGTGGTATTACACGCCTCCAACACTCCATAAAATATTTATCCATGGATCTTCTATTATAGAAGCTGCTATTTTGCCGACTGGAAAACTTTCAGAAGAGGCCTTAGAGTCTAGAAACGAAGACGTAGGAAAATAGAGGAAAGACCATACCAGAAAATCCTCAAGAATTTCCAATAATTTTGACTTGTTCCATAGACTATTGCTAAGCTCTGATCCAGTAATTTCAAACACGAGAGGTCTACCGAAAAAGAAAAGAAGACAATTGCCACAGGAAGTGTTTAATTATTGTCAATACCCGAGGACGAGACCGAGAAGGAAGGGGAAGAAGAAGTCGGCTCATCCGGATCAGAGGATGAATAAGTAAGTAATAATATGCACTACGACAAATTTGCATCATAGTAACATCTAATTTAAAGTTCTACACGAAAGTATTTCATTTCTATTAACGGAAAATATTTTTGTCCGCTTTTTTTCGAATCCGGACCACTGTGCGTCGGTCCCATGTCATAGATTTATGGCATGTAAAAGATGCTTCCACAGACTAAACTTGTGTGCAGCTAAATTGTTAGGTTAGATTTTTTCAGAATGCTCTATCAAGGTTCCAACGTTCACCACTAGGAATCATTGATATCTGGTAGCGAAAGTTGGAATTACTTGAAATTGAACGGAACTTGTAGCTCACCCTAAGGGTGTCCGCTGGAAGCAGCTACAGACTCTGGCGAGCCGAACATGTCCTCGGACACTCCCGGCACTAAAATCCATACGATAAATAAATAAAATAATAAATAATAATATCTAAAATGCCATGCATTATCATTAGACCATAATTTTTGACCACACTGTTAATTTGCAAGCTAATATAACTTAGAATTTTAATATTCACGATTACAATGATAGCTATATATGTTTTCAGCTACCAGGTCATTTTGTGTAAATAGGGTACCTTACGTTTATATAGCCGCTCGATGCGTAGTGGATAACATTCTTGGATGTACCCACAGAGACCTGGATTCGATTCCCGGCTCTGCCAAGATATTTAATTCTCGTCTGAGGGCTGTAACGGGGTCCACCCTGCTTTGTGAGGCAAAACTGTGAAGAAGATAGTTCGATTCTTACCTCAACCATCTTGGAAGTGGTTTCTGGTGGTTTCCTACTTCTACTCCAGCCAAATACCGGGATGGTACATAGCGTAAGGCTACGGCCGCTTCCTTCCCACCTCAATTACAAGTACACACATTATTGCAGTGATCACTAGGGCTCGGATTTTTAGGTGCTAAAAATCGGGAAAATATTTATTTTTTATGTATTAAAAATACCTAAAATATGTGACAAAAAGAAAAAATATTTAATTATAGTTTAGTTTATTAATGTGAATATTAACAATATGCATTACTCATGTATGCTATGTCTCACTGACTGCTGAAGAATCACAATACACAACGAGATACATCTTCAGGTTGTCCATCACAAATGACCGACGATTATCGCGAAACACTTCTTCTGATGGCGCGAAACTGCGGCAATATGTTGCTTGCCCTTGCGGTTTTGTGTAAATTGAGATCGCTATTCACCCTTGATTGCTTTTCCACATGTTTGGCAGAACAGAACGCCCCCATCAGAAGTAAAATTATCTGGAAATCCCCGGCTTCAACAGTGAGTGGTACGGGGTTACAAGTTAAGAATAACACAGTTGCAAGCTGACATACGTTCTGCATGAGGATTAGATAGCTCACAGGTTTTTCCCATTAAAGTAACACAGAACAAAAATGCAATAAACTAATTGATCGTGCATACTGATTTAAAAAAAATGTAAATATTATGTATTTTTATGTGCTAATAAGTAAAAAGCAGGAATTTATGTATTTAAAGAAAAAAGGCTTAAAATATGTATTTACATTAAAAAAATATATTTATTTACCTAAAAATCCGAGCCCTAGTGATCACAATGACACAGGTTTTCAGACAAAATGTAAACATGGGGCAACATGATCACGATGCTACAATGTCCCTAAGGAATTAACAACAAAACTACATTTATATGCATTATACGCCATGTATAAAATTTGGAGTAGAAGTGAAGATTCAAAGAGAACAAATCTCCGCTCTGAGATTTGCTGATGACATTACCAACTTAGCCGATTCACTAGAGGATTTGAATGAATTACTAAATGTTATGGACTCCGCCTTGAGGAAGGAATGAGCATCAATAAATGTAGAACAAACGAAACAAATAGTTCCGTGAATAACTAAATAGCCTATTTTCATATATCCTACTTACGTTAATTGCCTCTAATTGTACTATTAGATGAAGATTATTGCGTAGGTTTGTTATTCAAACTTCAATCGCATGATTAGAAATTTTGAAATGTTGCACAGTAGTCATCTTGAGGTCATGACACAATTGAAATAAATTAGATATCAGTGCATTAAAAATTGTATAAGCATTTATCGTACCAATAGTTAAATCGCGAGAAACGTCCTTTTAAATATTTAAATTTCGCGTCACCGCCATGTTGGATTTATGCTCACCAGTGTATTGAAAGTCCCAGAGGTGAACTTATGTTCATAGCCATTATCAACATACAAAGTTTCATTTTGGTTTCTGTCGTAGATTAGTAGATATTGAGAACCGTCTAAATATTTCGGATGGTCACCATGTTGGATTTTTTATATGTAGACCATAGAGTTACAGTATGTACTATTATATGACGATTAATGCGTAGGTACATTATTCAAACGTTGATTTCTATCGCATGATTCAGGCACAAGAAAGAATAATCATAATTTTAAAATTCACATAGCCGCCATTTTGAATTTTTGTAAACAATTGAAATGAATTAGATGTCAGTGCATTACAATGTGTATAAAAAATTTCTGTACCATGTTTCAGTACGATCGGATGGTTACATCACGGGAAATGTTTATTTAAATATTCCTTCTTCGATTGGCCACCATGTTCGTTTTGTACTTGGCGAGTTTTTTAAAGTCACGTAGGTGCACTTTTGGGTAGTGCCCTTTATCACCGTACAAAACTTCAGGGTGATATCGGTAATAGTTTCGAAGATATATAATGCCAACATTTTGGATTGGTGCATTGTAACAAAATTTGAAGGGCACGGTTGGGGTCGGACAAATGGTATTATGTCCTTACCTCGTTTCATTGAAATCGCTCTAGCCGTTTATATTTTATTTGTAATTCAGGCACACACATACGCTTCACACACACATACACACACACGGACTATTTTTAGCCTATTTTCATTTATGAAAAAAAAAAGGCTTATGAGGTCACCTTTTGTCCGCGTGTCTGGGTGTGCGTGTGTGTGTGATGGTGTGTGTATGTGTCCCTAATAACATCTTAACGGCTGAAGTTCATAGCACTATTCCGGACGACCCCTACTGTGCCCCTAAAATTTTGTTACCTCTCACCAATCCAACATGGCGGCTGTGTGAAATATTTCACCAGCATTCAATATCTCCGAAACTATTACCGGTATCACCCTGAAATGTTTTACGGTGATAAGGGGAACAACTAGAAGTTCACCTATAAGACTTTGAAAACCTGGTAACTACAAAACCAACATGGCGGCCAAGCGAAGTTGTGACTTTAAATAGACGATTCTCGCGATTTAACCAACCAAACGCAATAAAACTTGGTACAATATATGTTTATACACATTGTAATGCACAGACATCTAACTTCGTTCAATTGTTTACATAACCTAAAAATGGCGGCAGTGCGAAATACTATATTTCACCGACATTCTATATGTCTGAAACCATTAGCGGTATCACCCTGAATTTTTTAAGGAGATAAAGGGCACTACTGGAAGTCCATCTATAAGACTTTCAAAAACCGTTTAACTACAAAACGAACATGGCGGCCAAGCGAATTTGGAAATTTGAAATAGACCTTTATCGCGATTTAATAATCCAAACGCAATGAAACTTGGTACAGGAAATGTTTATACACATTGTAATGCACTGGTATCTAATTTAGTTCAATTGTTTACATAACCTCAAGATGGCGGCTGTGCGAATTTTAAAATTAAGTTTTTATTTCTTGGGTCGTAATCATGCGATCGAAGTGAAAGTTTGAATAAAGAACCTACGCAATAATTTTCCTTTAATGGTACATGACTCTATGGCCTATACATATAACAATCCAACATGGCGACCATCCGACAGCTCTGAATATCTACGAATCTATTATAGCAATCAAACTGCTGTATTTTATGTTCATATGGGCTATGAACATAGTTCACCTATAAGGCTTTCAATAAACTGGTGATCACAAATACAACATGGTGGCGACACGAAGTATAAATTGTCACATGGGCGTATCTCGCAATTTAACCATCCGATTGCAGTGACACTTGGTACAGTAAATCCTTATACAAATGTAAATCCAGTGGCATCTAATTTATTTCCATTGTTTCCATAACCACAAAATGGCATGCAGCTTTGAGAAATTTTAAAATCTTTTTTTACTTCTTGTGTCCTAATCATGGGTTTGTAGTTTGAATACCACACGTACACAATTATCTTCATGTAACAGTACATACCTCTAGGACCTCAAATTTTGTTACGTCTCACCAATCCAACATGGCACCCATCCGAAATATTTAGTCTGTTCTCAATATCTACGAATCTATTACAGCAATCAAATTGAAATTTTGTATGTTGATAGTGGCAATTACCATAAGTAGGTTATATGAAAATAGGCTGTATATTTCTACACGGAACTACTTGTTCTTAAATGAAAATAGGCTAAAATGGAATGCAGCCTAAAGAAATCAGAAACCTCTTTTGACATCAAATTGGCAGGCGAAAAGCTAAGGAGAGTTGGCGACTTCTGCCACGTAGGAAACAAAATAACCAGTGATGGTCGAAGCAAACAGGATAAAAAAAGTAGGTTGTCTCAGGCAAGCGAAGCATTTCTACTGAAAAGAAATCTGTTTACATCAAATATGGATTATGGTAGTAGAACGTAATTTTTGAAAGCCTTTTCTGGAACGCGGTGCTCTATGGAAGTGAAACTTGGACTCTTGGTGCAGCAGAACAGAGGAGAATTAGAGCACTTTAAAAGTGCTGTTACAGGAGAATGATGAATATCAAATTAATAGACAGAGTATTGAATGATGAGGTACTGTATTAAAACGAGTGTGAGAGCAGAGATATTTTGGCGGCAGCTAATGAAGAGAAGAGATAGTTTGTTAGGAAACATACTAAGAGACCCAGGAATGTCAAACTGAGTTATGGAAGTAGAGCTTGGGGTTATGAACTGTAGGGTACACTAAAGTTCGAATAAGTTAAACTAATTGTCTCGGATGTAGGATATGGTAGCAATTTGGAGATGAGACGATTAGCTCAGGACAGGGATTCATCAAACCAATCAATAAACTGAAGACTTAAACAACAACATACAATGCTACTTAATAGCTGAAAGCCAGTTTCGATATATAACAAAATTATTCTGAATTATGAATGTCAAATACGTTCTGTACACGGATAAGCATAAATAAAATAATGTAAATAAATAAATAAAATTAATTAATAAAATTAAGAGGTACATAACTAACTAAATAAATGTGTTTTTTTCCGTGTCCAAATAAAATTAGATTTTGCCAGTAAGTAGCAACAGTTATAGCATTAGCATTTGCAGCCAAAAGATCGTCTTTTGAACATATGTCCTCCATCAAGGGGCAGTTCAGCAGGTGTTCTGGGTCTTGTAAAATGCTGCAGTCACAGAACTGATCATTGTTGACGAGCATGTTCCATTTCTTGAGATTGTTCTTGCAGCGTGAAACCCCCGTCCTCAGCCTGTTCAATGATTTCCAAATTCCATATGGCAAGTTGTGACCAGGTGCCATTTTTTCTGATAGAGGAATAGTAGGGTCTGTGATCTCTGTCTTCCATATCTTCACACGGGCAGCTTCTTGTGAGCCTTCGAGGGCTGTTACTCCCCTCAAAAAGCTGTTTCTGGACTGGTTGTTGGCCGAAAAGTGGATGCCTTGAATCGGTTTCTTGCCGTTTCTTCTCAGATGCTGCTGCTACCATTCTTCGGACATGAGGTGGAGAAATTCCTATAAGAGGGTAGATCTTCTGAAGTGGTGTTGGTCTAAGACACCCAGATACAATCCTGGAAGTCTCATTCAGAGCTATATCCACCTCTTCGGAATGTGGAGAAGAAAGCCAAACTGGTGCTGAATATTCATCAGCTGAGAAGCTCAGTCCAAGGGCTGAAGTTCTGAGAGTGGTGGGGTGAGCACCCCATGTCCTTCCTGTTAGGCATCTTAGTATGTTATTTCGTGCATATACTTTACTTTTGGTGTTCAAGCAATGTTGCTTGAAAGACAGAGTTCGATCGAGGGTGACACCAAGATATTTTGGTGTAAAACAATGAAGGATAGTTTCATCTTGCCACATAATGTTCAATGTCCTCTTTGCTTCTTTATTTCGCAAGTGGAAAGCACAAACTTGCGTTTTGGCTTCAAATTATTTCTGTGATAGTATCGACCAAGTTCTTCCAAGGCACAGGACAAAGAATGTTCTACTTATTCAAAGCTACGACCTTGCACGGCTACTGCAGTGTCTGCGTAAATAAATCGCCTGGTGCCTTCTGTTCTGGGCTGGTCATTGGTGTATACATTGTAAAGCAGTGGTGCTAAGACGCTCTGGAGAGACACGTAAAATCTTCTGTTCTCAAGGAAAGTTCTTAGCAGTGAGGTCAACCTATAGTCCTTTGTCAGTTCATAAATCTTACGAAGTAGTGTGTTATTATTAAAAGTGTCGTAAACAGCAGTTAAATCTATGAAGGCTACAACAGTAGCACTTTTCCTCAAATGCATTCTCTATGTGCTGTGTAAGGTTCAGAATTTGTCCACAGCATGACCTGCCTGGTCTAAAGCCTGCCTGTTCAGAAATCAGTTTGCTATCTATAGAATCAGATATTCTATTAAGAATCATTCTCTCCAGCAACTTATAGGTGTGACACAGAAGTGAAACTGGCCGAAAGTTCTTTGGGCTATCAGGAGTCTTCCCAGGTTTTAGGATCACAACTATGCGAGCTTTTCTCCATACCTTAGGAATCTTCAGCCTGGATGCACAGTTGTTCATCAATGAAAGCAACCATTGCAGTGTTGCTGGTCCAAATTGTTTTATTTGCTCCGCTCTGAAATCATCCAACCCAGCTGCCTTGTTCGATTTCAGATCGTCGGTTGCTTTCATAAGTTCTTCCATCGTAAACAGGTCCTTAAGGAAATCAGTCTCTTCTTCAATACACCGTTCAAGTTTCTCTGTATTTGACTTAGATTTTGAAGTCTTTACATTTAAGATCAGTTGGTGTGCTATCTGATTAGCAGTTACTTGAGTAAAGTTAAAAGGCGGGCTAGTCGGATCTCCACTGAGGTTCTTAAGAAGACGCCATGCTTGTCTACTATTCTGTTTCATATCGATATTAGAAACCAAGCTATTCCATCTGTCTGTGCGTGTCTGACCGAGAGAAATCATCAGTGCATGCCCAGCTTCCATTGTTTCCTCGGAGAAGGGGTCCATATCATACAAGTTGCGGTAGTTATCCAAAAGAGATATATTCTGATCAGAAACACCTGGGATATATTCTGTTCTGCATCCTCTTGGTATGTTCTTTCGCGATACGTTTTTCACTACGGAAATAAAGGTGTCATAGTTTTCTGGTTGTGGTTCCACTTCCCCTATGGCTACATCAAGTTCACAACTGAACTTGGCCAGTTCGCCTTCTTGAAGTTGAACCTACGTTGGAAAGGTGCATTTTCTGGTTTAACAATTGGTTCGATTCTGCATAGTAAGGGTCGATGCTGTGAGCGGGGAATAGCCTTACCAACAATTTTGGTGCACTGCTCAGCTAATTTGTTGGTAATAAAAATTAGATCAGGATTATATCCTCTTCTCCATCGGCCGCTGTTAAACGATGGTGGTTGTTTAGGGTCCTGAACTAGACTGAGTCCATTATTTTCAGACCACTTTTCTAGCTCTGCGACATTTTCATCTGTATATGTATACCCCCATGTAGTTCCATGACAGTTGAAATCACCAAGTATTAAGTTGACGTTACTATATTTGAAATTGGTAGGTTCCTTAAACACAAAGCTCTCTTCGGGTGGCTTATAAACAGATGTTACAGAGAACTGCGCTGTTTCGATAGTGAGGATTTCCATGTTATTTTCCTCAGACAAAGCAACAGACGTGATATTTAATCCGCTCTTACAGAATATTGCACTACCATAATTATCGTGTGGACGTTCCAGAATAAGTTTCATACCTTTGATTTTCGGTCTTCGTCCCGATGGTCCTCTATGAGTTTCTTGTACAGCAATGACATCGCAGTTGCATTGGCTGCACAGATCTGCTAGTAGATATTCTTTCTGGATGGATAATCCCTCGATGTTTGTGGACATAACTACGAGTGCTGGCCTTTATAAAGGCCCACTGGTTTTAATTGATTTGGTAGTGAAAGGATCAGTCGTCAGCTTATTTTTAATCATTTTCTGACGTTGCCCAGGGTACGCTTGATTGCTCTTCTGTCACAATCTTCGGGGAGGCTCCTTTCGTGCACCCCAATAAATGAATGAGATAAAATAAATGCCTGCATGTTGTTGTTTGAGTCTTCAGTCTTTTGACTGGTTTGATGCAGTGCTCCATGCCTCCCTGTCCTGAGCTAATCGTTTCATCTCTACATAGCTACCACACCCTACATCCGAGGCAAGCTGTTTAACATATTCTAACCTTGGTCTACCCCTACAGTTCTTGTCCTCGACCCTTCCTTCCATAACTAAGCTTGCTATTCCTGGGTGTCTTAGTATGTGTCCTACCAACCTATCTCTTCTCTTCATTAGCAGTCGCCAGAAAGATCTCTTATCTCCCACTAGTATTAATACCTCTTCGTTTGTAACCCTATCTACCCATCTGATCTTCATCGTTCTCCTGAACACCACATTTCAAACGCTTCAATTCTCCTCTTTTCAGCTGCACCAATAGTCCAAGTTTCACTTCCATAGAGTGCAGCGCTCCAACAAAGGCCTTCAAAAATGACTTCCTAATACCTAAATCTATATTCGATGTCAACAGATTCCTTTTCTGTAGAATTGCTTTCCTTGCCTGAGCTAACCTACTTTTTATATCCTCTTTGCTTCGTCCATCAGTGGTTATTTTGCTTCCTAAGTAACAGAAGTCTTCTACTTCCTTGAGTTTTTCACCTGCCAATTTGATGTCCATAGAGGCTTCTGCATTTATATCACATTTTGAAGAACTGAATAATTATTTTTTTAAATATTGGTTTGCATTAATTTTCTTCATATAACTAATTAGCTCTAATCATAAAACCTCCTTTAACAATTAATTAATTTGGTTTCTGAAATGCATTTCATAATATACGACTTCGAATATTCCTTCGTAAACATGTGAAATACTTTTCAATAGAGACAACTCATTTTACACTGAACAGTACATGCAGCGGGCCTTTTCTAATGTCTATCGTTTTGCTTCAATGGCCAACAAGTGAAGACTCTTTTGATTGCGGACGGGGAATATTTCCCCACTCCACAAGAAATAATTCTAATCCGATTTCAGATTTTAGAACGAATCGCTTCACAGTTTATTATGAAATATTGCGGAGCGCTTTGCAGACATATGTAATTAACCGAAGCACTCTGGACAGAAATGTGGTATAATAACAAGATATATAATATTGAAGGCTTAGCTTATATACCATCGACCACGCTGATATTACTCTCGTAAAGTACACAAACCTCCACTTGCATAAACATATTGTATTGATGTTCCATAACTGAGTCATGGGGCATAAAAGCCTAGCTTTCCATTAAACGTTATGTAAACATCCGCCGTATTGAAATATGTGGCACTTACATCTGATGATATCGTTGATAGAGCTTGGATGGTTTTGTACCGAGTCCCGAATGACCAATTTACACAGCTACTGGCTGCTTTACGAGAAGTGGGTGTAACGGGACACGGGAAACTAATTAGCAAAGAAATGTTTTAACATCAAATATATTTGATTCTAATTGGTCCTTATTGGCAGAAATACACCCGTTGTGACCCCAAAATGAATGAGGACGTGATGAAAGATCCAAAGACAGAACCTGTATTAAACTACATAGTGGCGGCTTCGGTGGCGTAGTCGGTAGCATGCTGAGCTTCTATGCCCAAGATAGCGGGTTCAAACACGGCCGAAGCCGTCGGCTTTTTTATGAGCGTTAAAAATCCCTCAGTATGCCTTCCTTCGGAGGGGAAGTAAAGCCGGCGGGCCCATGTCATAGATTTATGGCGTGTTAAAAATCATTCCACTAATTACACCTGTGTGAAGCTAAATTGGATAGGTTAAGAATGTAAACAACGCTCTTACGTTTCTACGTTTATTGCCAAGAGCCGACTGCGATGGCGTCCAGTAGCTAAGTTCTGAACTTGGCCTAGTAGTCGTTGATGGTGGCGCTCGGCGGCAAAAGTAGGAACTATTTGAAAAATTATAAGTTGCAGTCTTTAATTAAATTTAAAAAAAACAGATAGCACACACTAATACAGTCATCACAATTAACACCGGTTATCAGACAGATTCTACGCTACCGACAGTAGTGGCTACGCTGGCTAACACGCCGCATTAGGTCATGGGGCCAAGCTCTCTGCTGACTCAGTAGACGCGTGTGTTCGAGCCCCACCGTCGGCCGTCCTTGAAATGGTTTTCCGTGGTTTCCCATTTTCCACACCAGGCAAATGCTGGGACGGAACCATCTGACAGGCCACGGCCGCTTCCTTCCACATCCTTGCCCAGTTTCATTCACCATCATTCATTTCATCTCTCATTAACTCCTCTCATGAGGTTGGCGTCAGGAAGGGCATCCGGCCGTAAAAACCATCGCCACAAAGACTTCCATCGCATCCCATCCCCGACCCCGTTGGAAAACGGGAATAATAAGGGGTAGACATACAACATCAGACAGATTCTACACTCACTCAAAGTACACGGGGCTACATGACCGCGTTGTCGCAACCCCTAAACTTAAGAACCAACCAACCAAACTGCATAGGAACCTATAGGAAGAACTGGAGAGTGACGTCAACAGAATTCCTAGGGTACAAGTCCCAAAGCAGATTGTACGATACCAACCAAAAGAGGTTCGATCTATTGGACGTCCAGTTAAAAGATGGAATGAAACTGTAACAGGCCACCTGACCTAATACTTGAGTGACAGATGATGATGATGATGATGATATTAATAAATACACAATAGTATTGAACCTCTATGGACAACAAATTGGCAGGTGAAAAACTAAAGGAAGTAGGAGACTTCTGTTACTTAGGAAGCAAAATAACGAGTGATGGACGAAGCAAAGAGGATAGAAAAAGTACGTTGGCCCAGGCAAGAAAAGCATTTCTACAGAAAAGGAATCTGTTAATATCGAATATAGATTTTGGTGTTAGGAAGTCATTTTTGAAGGTCTTTGTCTGGAGCGTGGCGCTCGATGGAAGTGAAACATGGACTATTGGTGCAGCAGAAAAGAGGAGAATTGAAGCGTTTGAAATGTGGTGTTACAGGAGAATGATGAAGATCAGATGGGTAGATAGGATTACAAACGAAGTTGTATTAAGACTAGTGGGAGAGGAGAGATGTTTCTGGCGACTGCTAATCAAGAGAAGAGATAGGTTGGTAGGACACATACAAAGACACCCGGGAATAGCAAGCTTAGTTATGGAAGGAAGGGTCGAGGACAAGAACTGTAGGGGTAGACCAAGGTTAGAATTTGTTAAACAGATTGCCTCGGATGTAGGGTGTGATGGCTATTTAGAGATGAAAAGATTAGCTCTGGACAGGGATGCTTGGAGAGCTGCATCAAATCAGTCAAAAGAATGAAGACTCAAACAACAACATTAATAGTTATCCACCAAAAGTCAATAAATTCAGTACTGGAAGTTCTTTAATAATGTACTTGTTTCAACCACACGGTGGTCTTTTTCAGCATACGTAATATTTGACAAGAATTATCACACATTTGAAAATTATTTTTTACAAATTTGATGAAATAAAAGTAGTTATAATTTTAAATTTATTCAACAGATGATTTTAAACAACATTCTTATACGTTATTTAGATTACGTTTTATCATATTTTTCAAATTTTTTAGAAAATTATTAATTCACATAACACATCTGATTTTTTAACATTTCCAAATGTTAGGAACATTTCAAAATAGTAAATATGTTTTACATAGCCTATAAGTTTGTATTTAGTACTATATGAAAACAATTACAATACCGTACTCGCAATTACTCGCTTGAGAAATATTACGTATGCTGAGAGAGACCACAATTTGGTTGAAACTACATCATTAAAGAACTTCCAGTACTGAATTGATTGACTTTTAGTGGATCGTTCCGAATAGTATTGTGTATTTATGAATAGCAATGAAATGTAAATATTAATCAAGCAAATAATGTAGCCTACTGTGTATAAACAAGATCAGGAACGTATTCAAGTACTGGGTAATTTTATCCACGGTGAAACCGAATTGAACGAAATTTAGTACAAAGGTAGCACTAGCAAAGGCCACCTCAGTGTCATGTTTTATATCATCGCCATCTTGACGGAAACGTAATGACGGCCACACAAATGTTCAAAGCTTCAATCAAATTACGATTAACCTAATCATCCGATCTCTACCAAAGTTTGCAACAACATACCTTTATGAGGGGAGCATCCTTTGACCAAACTAATAGGTCATCAGCCTAATAGTTTGCGGATGGCGCCCATCTTTGTGTCAAAATCGATTCCACCTATTAATTCGAACACGGTGAAACCGAATGGAACGAAATTTGGTACAGAGGTAGCACTAGCAAAGGGCACCTCAGTGTCATGTATTATATCGCCGCCATCTTGACGGAAACGTAATGGCGGCCACACAAATGTTCAAAGCTTAAATCAAATTACGATTAACCTAATCATCCGATCTCTACCAAAGTTTGCAACAACATACCTTTATGAGGGGAGTATCCTTTGACCAAACTAATAGGTCATTAGCCTAATATTTTGCGGATGGCGGCCATCTTTGTGTGAAAATCGATTCCCCCTATTAATTCGAACACGGGGTAACCAAATGGAACGAAATTTGGTACAGAGGTAGTACTAGCAAAGGGCACCTCAGTGTCATGTCTTATATCGCCGCCATCTTGACAGAAACGTAATGGCGGCCACACAAATGTTCAAAGCTTAAATCAAATTACGACTAACCTAAACAACATACCTTTATGGAGGTAGCATCCTTTGACCAAATTAATAGGTCATTAGCCTGATAGTTTGCGGATGGGGCCCATCTTTGTGTCAAAATCGATTCCCCCTATTAATTCAAACACGGTGAAACCGAATGGAACGAAATTTGGTACAGAGGGCAAAGGGCACCTCAGTGTCATGTTTTATATCGCCGCCATCTTGACAGAAACGTAATGGCGGCCACACAAATGTTCAAAGCTTAAATAAAATTACGACTAACATAATCATACGATCTCTAACCAAATTTTGCTACAACATACCTTTATGGAGGGAGCATCCTTTGACCAATCTAATAGGTCATTAGCCTAATAGTTTGCTGATGGCGGCCATGTTTGTGTCAAAATCGATTACCCCTATTAATTCGAACACAGTGAAACCGAATGGAACGAAATTTGGTACAGAGGTAGCACTAGCAAAGGGCACCTCAGTGTCATGTTTTATATAGTCGCCATCTTGACAGAAACGTAATGGCGGCCACACAAATGTTCAAAGCTTAAATCAAATTACGAATAACCTAATCATCCGATCTCTACCACATTTTGCAACAACATAGCTTTATGGAGGGAGCATCCTTTGACCAAACTAAGAGGTCATTAGCC
Source organism: Meconema thalassinum (assembly GCA_946902985.2). Classification (NCBI taxonomy): domain Eukaryota; kingdom Metazoa; phylum Arthropoda; class Insecta; order Orthoptera; family Tettigoniidae; genus Meconema; species Meconema thalassinum. The sequence continues at coordinate 834,759,850 of OX336390.1, forward strand.
TAATATTTTGCGGATGGCGGCCATCTTTGTGTGAAAATCGATTCCCCTATCAATTCAAACACGGTGAAACTGAATTGAACGAAATTTGGTACAGAGGTAGCACTAGCAAAGGGCACCTCAGTGTCATGTTTTATATCGCCGCCATCTTAACGGAAACGGAATGACGGCCACCCAAATGTTAAAAGCTTAAATCAAATTACGACCATCCTAATAATTTGATCTCTACCAGATTTTGCCACAACATATCTTTTTGTGGAAAGCATGTTTTGACTGACTACAAGGTCATCAGGCCAATAGTTTGCAAATATAGGCCATGTATGTGTGCAAATCTATTCCCCATATCAATTCAAAAACGATGAAACCGAATTGAATGAATTTTTTTACAGAGGTAGCACTAGCAAAGGGCACCTCATATTCATGTTTAATATCCCTATAGCACGTTGTATTTCAACAAGCTACTACAACCAACATTCAATTATACTCCTTGAAAAGGACAAAGAGTTATAACAATACCCATGCATTTAGGAGAAAGTAGGCTATATGTTCTTTACTGAACATCTTGTTCGTTTGCAAATTTAACAACAACTTTAATGGTTTAAAATTTTCAGAGGAAGACTCTATTCTACGATTAGAGACACAGATAACGTAAATGATTGAACGAATCAATGGAATTTCTCTTATAAATTTTTCTCATACGTAAATACAGAGGACACTGAAATTCTAAACTGTGAATTGGGAGTCATGGAGATTCTCTATCATGAACTTGCAGGTAGTATGGTGGAAGATTTTAAAATTAATACAATTAATAATAATTATTATTTATTAGATGACTCGGGGAGCCTCCGTGGCTTAGGCGGCAGCACGCTGGCCTCTCACCGCTGAGTCCGTGGTTCAAATCCCGGTCACTCCATGTGAGATCTGTGCTGGACAGAACGGAGGCAGACAGGTTTTTCTCCGGGTACTCCGGTTTTCCCTGTCACAATTTCATTCCAGCAACACTCTCCAGTATCATTTCATTTCATCTGTCAGTCATTTAATCATTGCCCCAGAGGAGTGCGTCAGGTCTCGGCAGCCGGCACAGTCCATATCCTCGCCGCTAGATGGGGGCTTCATTCATTCCATTCCTGACCCGGTCGGAGACTGGAAGCAGGCTGTGGATTTTCATTTTCATTTCATTTATTAGATGACTCGCTAGTTATAAAGTTGTATTTCCCTTTTCTACAGAAACTATTAATAGGAGCTAATTGATTTTCTTCAAGGATGTTATTCAAGACTCTCTCCTAACTTTGACGCAGTTTTTTGGGAAAATGAATGTATTTCTGAATATTCACGAATCTTTTCAAAATTGCATAATTTTAACCGCACTTTCATGGTCATTTCCATCTGGAAAAACTAAACTAAGATAACTTTTGAAAAACGGACGTGTTAAAATATAACACACATAAGAAGGATTTACATGTGAAAATTTCAGTTTTTTATGTTGAAAAGAACAAAAGAAAATAGAAGGAAATTTTATATCTAGGAAAGTATTTTAGCGAGAAATTGGAATCAAAGATCTTTCCGGTTTATTAAAACATGCAATTACCATAGAATTCATCTTCTTCCATTTTGAAACACTAGCAACCAGTTTGCTGTGGTTCCATGTCTCTTGCTTCTAAGGCTGTTTCTATTTTAAAGTTCTTTTTTTTTGTGCATAATATAAATAATAATACTAACAAGAAGTTCCGTTACGAACTAAAGACCCTACTTTTCTTAAAATGTAAGATTCATGCCTATCTAGAATAATGACGAAAATAAGTTGGTAATATCGAAATTTCGAATTAGTTAGAAATATACCTGCTATAATATAGCCTAATAGAGCACTATAGTTGGCAGCTCTGGTGACTGAATATATTGTTAGTTCCATCCCTTAAGGTACTGAATACAATATTTGGTTGAAGTCCAATGGATAGCATGGATAGCAGTTAGACATTGGATCTATCAGTGCGCGTAAAATCATGTTGGCAACAATGTCATGCATGTGTAGGACAGAAATAATCTGAAATATTATGATCTCTTGTTGTGCCAATTTTGGATGAAATCCATTTGTTAGTATAGAAGTTACATGTAATTTAAAATTGGATCTATCAGCAAGCTTAGAGTCATGTTGGCAACACTGACGTATATTAGTTTCTCCAAATTTAACTAGAATGTCAGGTACTATACGTGTGCAAGTTTTAAAACTGTTGGCTTACATACTTTCTGATATATTAATATTAGGGTAAAAAATAGAGACAATATTTATTAATAGTCGGCAGCTCTGGTTGCTCTTTAGAATAAGCATAGTCATATCTGTTATGGTACACACAGCACATACGAAATTTGGTTGAAATCCAATCAATAGTATAGAAGTTACATGCATTTAGAAATTGCACCCATCAGCAGGCTTAGAATCATGTTGGTAGCACTGACGTACATAAGTTACTCCAAATTAATCGAAAATGTCAGGTACTATACGTGTGCCTAGTTTAAAGCTGTCGGCTTCCATACTTTCTGATATATTGGTATTTGGATGAGAAAATAAAGAGCGAGCATTTATTGACAGTTGGCAGCCCTGGTGGCTTTTGAGAATACGCTCAGTCATATCTGCTTTTGTACACATAGTAAATACGAAATTTGGGTGAAATCCAATTGATAGTGTAGAAGTTATATACATTAAAAAATTGGACTTATCAGCAGGCTTATAATAATTTTCGCAACACTACCATGCATGGCCTCATGGAAATTAAACTGAAATATTATTATCTATATGTGTGCCAATTTTGGAATAGTTCCCATTCATACCTTCCAAGATATCCAACAAGGAGCTCGAATTTCAATTGAATTTTTTCAGCAGTTGGTATCACTGAAATCATTTTCAAATATGGGCTTGAGATATTCAGGTATAGATCTTTACTCATAACAAATTTGGATTCGATTGCTACAGCCGTTTGTAAGTTGATAATGGGGGGGGGGGGGGTGGACACACACACAGCCAAACAGACAGGTAGAAGGACAGACAGACATTTGCCCAGTTTGATCTCATAAGTCTACTTCTTCCTCATTTTTGCCAAGTGTGAAAAGTAGCCTAAAAATGTACTGTACATCGGTCCGTTAAATATAATAATATTTGATATGAAAAACGTATTTGTACCTTTAGAACGCTAAAGCTCCGTAGATTCATTTTGGCGTGAAAACGAATATCTCTTTAAATATTAAAGATTTTTGGCATTCCAAAGCCCCTTAACTTGTGTCACTGATCCATGTAGCAGTATATGCCAACTTCCAAATTAAACATAATCGACTGTATATTAATTACGAAGTTGCATTGAACTAGGTAAGTGTGGCCAAAATCCAGTGCTCCTTCAAGCAATTAGATGTATTCAATCAACTCTCCATAGAACAATTACATTGGCGAGTCACAGTGTGAGATACTGATTTTGAATATGTAAGACTTCCGTTTATTTCTTAACTATCCAGATGGACCTCCCTCGGAGTTCACAATACCCCAAGAAGCTATCAAACATCTTAGTGGATTCCGTCAGCTCATTAGCGGAACGAAGGATGTTCCATGTAAACCGTGTTAATAGAAGATTCTGCTCATTCAGCATCTTTTTGTTCTTCCATGTGAACAGTTGGCTTGACTGGAGGCACTTCACTGGCCACAGGCCAACTCCCTCATTGCTGCCAACATTAACTCAGGACTAAATGGAATGTAATTCACTGATCATTACCAACATAATCTCAAATTATCTTACAGACATAGGAGCTGGAAATAGCGATGACTGAGCATTTGCTACGAGTTATTACACTAACTTATCATTGAGATATGTTGCACTGGATGGTTCAGATATATATCGAAAGAGGTTATTATTCAGAATTCACGGAAATGCTATAACAAACAAGTTATCATGGTAGAACCGATGATGGGGAGGATAACCATAACGTTGCAAGACCTTAAATGTAATCACGAAACCACGTGCTCTATCTTGCGTCTGCATGTAAGCGCAAAACTGCAGCATTTATAAAGAGACGATAAAAGACTGGTCAGGTTAGAATCCACAAGAAATTAATGTGACGTAATTCATTCATTTTTAATACTAGGCTATTATTCCAATGGAATGCAATTTAAGACACAATTGTTGATGTAATACGCTAGTAGCCATTCCGAGCAAAATATCGGAAGTCGTAAGAATGCTAAACAGAAGCTAAGGAGCTGAATAACGACACCTTGCTCATGGTTCATGGCTGAATGTTCCATAAAAGCTTTATAGTCACGCTGCAGAAGTTATAGAATTCCTCAATCCAGGAAACCATTTCTACGGCTTGTTTGAACCTCTAATAAAACTGTTAGTAATAATAAGACAGTTGATGTGTTGTAACGTACCTTTGACAACATCTATGCTAGCATGTTAGTGTGATCAAAACCACATCTATTTCCGTGTAAGAAAATAACATTTTCTAATGACATCAGAATCCTACAATGTGCGCCAGATATTTGTCTGCGTAGACGTGTAGCGCTGTTCTGTGCTTATCTACATGGGCCTGCTTTACAGCTTCATAATAACCTCGGGTAGTTTATCAAATAACAAGATGTTTGGTAAAGAATAAATTGATGGCTTCTATTTTGACATACAATAACCCATTAGTATACAGGGTGTCTTTTATGTACCTTTGGAGAATTATAGGTCGTGTAGGGGACGGGTATAGAAGTAATTTGAGATAGCGAACTTGGGGTCGGAACGGCCTCCTTATCCCCTAAAATAAGGGTTGATTAAGGCCCTCCACCCTCTAAGTTTTTGGCAACCGACCCAAGCCTCTATTACCTTTCTCAATCCTTTATCTCTTGACAAGATTCATTTCACCATGTGGCGCTGGCGTAGTAAAATAACATAAAATAAAATAACATTAAAAAAGAAGATTTTGCCCAAGCCCGGAATCGAACCCGGGACTACCAGCCTTTCGGACCGCAACGCTATCCATTACGCCAGCCCCACATGGTTAGATTAATCTTGCCAAGAGTTAAAGGATTGAGAAAGGTAATAGAGGCTTGGGTCGGTTGCCAAACTTACAGGGTGGAGGGCCTGAATCAACCCTTATTTTAGGGGTTAAGGAGGCCGCTCCGACCCCAAGTTCCCTATCTCAAATTACTTCCATACCCGTCCCCTACACGTCCTATAATTCTCCAAAGGTACATAAAGACACCCTGTATATGGACATTGCTATGCAGTTTAAATCATTACACATTTTGAAATGGCAATACCCAGAGGAACGTAATACGTACGCTAAGTCCTATTGCTGAACAAGAGGCAAGAGAAGCCCTATTGTGTCCCATAACTCGCATTTATTCTTTATTGTACAGTGATACCCAACGATGTCCTATACTTAATTTTTACGTTACATTATTAAGGGGAGTAAGCATTTGAGAATTCATCAATTCATATTATTTGAGACAACTGAAGTCTCTTGTGAAATGCCCACATACAGAATATTTTAAGAATGCTAAAATAAATCGTTAGTTGTGTATTTACTTTTTAATGTGTATTTGTGGTAAAAATTGCTAGGTAGGGAAACAATAAATATTGAACATTTCTAATCCTATCACTTGCACCCTTATAACAATCAGTTTCACAAATTCTACTAGGCGTAGGCCTATTCTCAATTACCGCTTAATATTATCGTGTGTTGTTCTATTATGTAGTTTAATAAAGTAGTTCTGAGTAATGTTCGTCAAATAGTCTTGTTCAAGCGATGTCTCTTACATAAGATTTCACTTTGGCAAGTTTTGTGTCAATTATTTAGTTATATCCTAACTGATTTAAAGATTTTGAAAGTACACAATGAATGAATTAAGTTATTGGATGTGTGCTATCTGGTAAGAGAAAGTCTTGCACTCATCATCATTTCCCCTTTTCCAGTTGACACTGGGTGGGGGCAAATATTTTTCCTCTCCACTTTGTTCTGTCGTTCCACCATTCCTCTTCCGACACAGTGTTCCAATCCAGGTTCCGTTTTCTAATACTATTCTCCACCGAGTCCATCCAACGCATTCTTGGTCTTCCTCGTCCTCTCTTCCCTGTCATCCGTCGTTCCAGTGCTCGTCTTGGTAGCCTTACTTCATTCATCCGTTTGACATGTCCAAACCATCTCAATCTGTTTTGCTCCAGTTTGTCATTTAGTTTCTGTACTCCCAGTTCTTTCCGTATATCTTCATTTCTCACCCTGTCCCTCATCGTTTCCTGGACCAAACTTCTCAGGAATCTCATTTCAGCTGCCTGTACTCTGCTCTCATCCCTCTTAGTCATTGTCCAAGTTTCTGCTGCATATGCCATTATAGGAACATAATATGTTTGTATATAACTTCCTTAGCCTTAATTGGTATATCCTTGTTCCATACTAGTCCCCGTACCTGTTGGTAGAAAGCATTTCCGAGTTGTATTCTTCTGCTAATTTCCAAATCTAGTCTTCCATCTTCAGTCAGTTCACTTCCCAAGTATTTGAAGTGTTTCACCACTTCCAATTCCTACTCTCCGACTTTGATTAATCCTTTTCCTTCTTTATTATCTCTACTCATCACCACTGTTTTACTCTTCTCCGCATTTATCTTCAATCTCCATTGCTCAATCTTTTCATTTATTACGTCTAACTGTTCTTGTACCTCCATCTCATCCTCGCCCCAGATCACAACATCGTCTGCAAACAACATTACCTTCATCTTACACTATGCTATCAAATTACATAGTTTCGATATTCCAAATGTATCAGAAGTATATTATTGATTTATTGTTCGTATGTGCAAGATGGTGGTTGTGCGTTAAATTCGGTCTGATATGCGAGCACTGTCTCGTACACATGACTTCTCCTTCACACACGTTTGTGGTAATTGTTGAAGTATATCCTACAATATCTATCAAATATATGCATGGCCATCATCTTGATTGTATAAATCCTTCACTAGCGTAAAACTCTTGCACGATACCACCTTAGTAATAGTTATGGTTTTTAATATTTTCTTTGTTCAACATGGTGGTTGTGCATGTCTGGTGATTTGGGCAAGTGAAGCCTCTTAGGCTATACCAAGCTTTAATTTCGGGAAATTGGGTGGCCATTAAACAATTATGCTGAGCTATTTAAATTTTTTAAGTATACACAGTGCGCATGGCCGCCATGACGGCTGTGTCACTTCAGGGGAGTGACGTTCTTAAATGGTGCTGACTTTTTGTCGTTTGAATGTTGTAAGTTTATTAGATGGTAAATTGTCGATTATTATAATAAGTATTCAAGATGGAGGATTTGCCAAATATTCAAAGAACGTACTATCACCTGTGAAGCAAATTCTATTATACAATATTACCCTTTCAGAAATCTTGTCGGAATTGCTCAGCAGGTGCGGGTTATATTAAAAATGATGTAAGTTATCAGTAAACGTACAAAACTACTTTTCCTGTTGTGTTGCATCAATGTATAAAATTTCGTTCCATTCGGATGAAAGGTTTTGGAGCTATGAAGTCTAGTATAACAAGAAGTTCCGTGAAGAACTATACAGCCTACTTTTCATGCCAATGATTATTTTACAGAATATGAACCTATCTAGAATAATGACGAAATTAAGTTGGTAATATCGAAATATCTAATTAGTTCAAAATATACCTGGAATAATGTAGCCTAATAGAGCACTACAGTTGGCAGCCCTGGTGACTGAATATATTCTTAGTTCCATCCCTTAAGGTACAGAATACAAAATTTGCTTGAAATCCAATGGACGTTACATGCAGTTAGACACTGGATCTATCAGCACGCGTAAAAGCATGTTGCCAGCAATGTCATGCGTGTGTTGGTCAGAAATAATCTGAAATATTATGATATCGTGTTGAGCCAATTTTGGATGAAACCCATATGTTAGTATAGAAGTAACATGTATCTTAAAATTGGACATATCAGCAGGCATAGAATCAGGTTAGCAACACTGCCTTGTATTAATTACTCCAAATTAATCTAAAACGTCAGGTGCTATACGTGTGCAAAGTATAGAGCTCTTGGCTTGCATACTTTCTGATATATTGATATTAGGGTAAAAAATATAGACGGCATTTATTAACAGTTGGCAGCCCTGATTGCTCTTAACAATACTATTAGTCATATCTGTTATGGTACACATAACACATACGAAATTTGGTTGAAATCCAACTGATAGTATAGAAGTTACATGTATTGAAAAATTGGTACTATCAGCAGGCTTATAATCATGTTGGTAGAGCTGACGTATATAAGTTACTCCAAATTAATCTAAAATGTCAGAATATACGTGTGCATAGTTTAAAGCTGTTGGCTTGCATACTTTCTGATATATTGGTATTTGGAAAAATAAATAAATAGAGAGAGCAATTATTAACATTTGGCAGCCCTGGTGGCCCTTAAGAATATGCTCAGTCATATCTGTTTATATATAGATATTACATACAAAATTTGGTTGAAATCCAATTGATAGTGTAGAAGTTATATGCATTTAAACATTGGACCTATCAGAAGGCTTAGAATTATTTTGGCAACACTCTCATGGTTGGCCTCCTGGAAATTAAACTGAAATCGTCTTATCTACATCTGTGCCACTTTTGGAATAGCTCCCATGCATACCTTGCAAGATATCCAACATGGAGCTCAAATTTCGAGTGCGTTTCTTCAGCAGTTGGTAGCACTGACATCATTTTCAAATATGAACGTGTGATATTCCGGTGCACATCTTTACTCATACTAAATTTGGTTTTGATTGCTGCAGACGTTTAGGAGTTGATAGGGGGAGACACACACACAGCCAGACAGACAGACAGACAGACACACATTTTCCCGGATCGATCTCATAAGTCTACTTTTTCCTCATTTTTGCAAAATGTGAAAAGTAGGCTAAAATTTCAAATTGGTGCACTTGAAATCATAAGAAGTCAGATTATCTAAAATTGTATTTTTAAATTTCATGAATGTTAACAGCTCTTTTATTAACAATTGTCTCTGGCAAAATTAAACTATAGGGATTTAATAGCAGGATGTTGTAAAGAACATACTTTCTCCTAAATTCATGGGTATTGTTAAAACTCTTTGTCCTTTTCAAGGAGTATAATTGAATGTTGGTTGTAGTAGTTTGTTGAAATACAACGTGCTATACGGATATTATACGTTGATTGATTGAATCCTCACCTGAATTATATATATACACACTAATACAGCCATCACAATAACACAGGTTATCAGACCAAATTCAACCCTCACCCAAGTAGACGGGGCTAAATGACGATAATGTCCATGCATCTCAAATGAAACAACAACAGCTTCCTACCCAAATCGTTCCTCGTATAAATGTACACACACTAGTAAGCCTGCAGACATTACAGTAACATAGGTTAGCAGACAACTTCCACACACACCCAGGTACACGGAGCAACAAGACCATCATCCCACAAAGCCCCTATAGAATCAACAACAAAAACAAGAACAACAATAGACTCTCCCGCGGATCAAGGACTACGAATTTTAATTGCTGTAGTTGAGTGTTGCAATATGTGGTGTTATAAGTATATATATGATCTTTTCGATTGCAAATACACACTATATATTATGCTTAACATCATACCGTGTGAGTAGTTACAAATCAATAAATACAAAAAATTAAAGTAAAATAAATTGAAACTTCTTGGATTTGACCCACGAACCTCCAGGCTATGAGTCTAGGACGCTACCACTACGCTACCTGCCCACGCTCAGTTCCAATACTAGGTTAACAACTGGATTAATATAACTGCATAACATATTTTGTCTTGGAATGAACGATTTCAGTGGCGTTTTCTGCCGTTTTTATAAACCATTTGATACTAAATATGTATTATTTTGTTCAATGCATTCCCAAAAGGATATAAACTTACGAAGTTACTGAAATATGGACTAGCGAGCAATGAATGGCCTCCATTTTGACCCAACGGGACGGCACAGCCCAGCACGATATGGTCCGGTCAGCCTCAACTGTTAGTCACTGCTACGGTTACATATTCTATTATAGATTGCTAAAATCCTACCGGTCACCTCCTTGAGGACATTTTAAACCTCCCTATGTAGGATGAGCGGATTAGGTGAGGCCAAGCCTTGTTGAATCGTGAGTTACGGTTAGACTATAATATTTCCATGATTCATACATCCGCCATCTTGAAACTATTTGGCTGATGACCTTGTAGTTTTGGCAAAGACGCTTCCCACATTGAGGTATATTGTTGAAAAACTTGTTAGAGTTCGAATGATTCTGGTAGTCATAATTTGATTGAAGCACAAAATATTTGGGTGGGCGCCATTTCATTTTTGTTATTTGGCGGCGATATAGGCCTACAACATGACACAGACTTGTCCATTGCAAGTGCTACCTCCGTACCAAATGTGGTTAGATTCGGTTTCGTTGTGTTTGAATTGATAGGGGGATCGATTTGCACACATACATGGCCGCTATCTTCAAACTATCTGGCTGATGATCTTTCAGATTAGGCAAAATGCGCTTTCCCCATGATAGTATATTGTCGCAAAATTTGGTTGAGATCAGATGATAAGGTTAGTCGTAATTTGACTTAAACTTTGAACATTTGGGTAGCCGCCATTCCGTTTCCGTCAACATGGTGGCGATATACAGTAAAACATGACATGTCATTCAATTCGGTTTCGTCGTGTTCGAATTTAAAAGGGGGACAGATAGACGCACTCACACACACACACACACACACACACGCTCACACATGGACTGACAACTTTTGCCCGTATAGATCGCATGAGCCTACTTTCATTTTTTGATAAAATTGAAAGTAGGCTAAAAACGAACGCGTTAGAATATAACACATGTAAGGACGAATAAATCTCAATGTTTCAGCTTTGTATGTTGCAAATCTCTGAAAAATTAGAAATATTCTAGCGAGATATTGGAATAAAAGATTTTTATATTTTTTAGAACATGCCATTACCATGGTATTCTTCTTCTCCCTCTTCCATTTGAAGTACTAGCTGTTGTTCCATGTTCCTTTGTCCTTTCTCCTAACGCAGCTTCATTCTTAGATGTTTTTTTTGTATCTATCGTCTAAGAGAAATATTAAACAAGATGTTCAGTAAAGAACATATAGCCTACTTTCTCCTAAATGTATGAGTATAGTTATAACTCGTTGTTATTATCAAAGAGTATAATAGATTCATTTCTTGGTTGAAGACCTTAGAAACTATTTACCTCTACCAAACGCCACAACCTAGAAAAAAAACTACTACCATCATTGAAGAAAGATAGATAAGAAGTATCTCAAGAATGTTATGGAACTGGAGACATAATCGACCGGACTGGCTGCGTGGCTCTGCGGTAACGTTCTCGCTTGCTGGGCCCTAGGTTGCAGGTTCGTATCCTGGCGCAGTCAGCTGGCAATTGAGGGCGCACAAATGCGAGGGAGCCGTGTCAGTAGATTTACTGGCACGTTAAAGATCCCCTTCGGGCCAAAATTCCGGCACCCCGGCGTATCTAAAAGCATCAGTAGTTAAAAGGGTCGTAAAACAAATAACATTATTATTATTGTTATTATTACATAATCGACCTGCCGTGAGCAACATCCAACTTTGAGTTGAGGCATGTCTTTACACGTCTGGTTGTGCATGGCTTTCACAACCCTAATTGAATTAACAAATCTTTCCGTGTCCCTACAGAGACGTGTGTATACAAACTATGTGGATATTTTCGATTGCTATTTGCCTGAAATAAATGTATTACTAACCTGAACTAGTACCAGCGGCTAGAATTCAGTTACTATGTGAAATCGTTTTGTTCTTTACTTCAAATAACATTTTCAAATAACGCACAATAGACTGTAACAAACCCTTTAAAATAAGAAGTAAAAATGTATCATAGTATCATCCTGCCATTCTTCAAATTCGATTCGCATAGAATGCCAATGGTATACTATCAATGGAGTCCCATGTAGACCAGTCGTGAAATCTAGTGGAGAAATATCGAACATTATAATCCTAACAGGGCGAGTGCATTCTAGCGGCCATAAGAAGAAACTTTTCAATAAAATCTGGAAGTTAATAAGTAGGCCAGCGTGCAGTTACCTTTTTGGCTGCTAGATGTCTCGAGCAAATCTGCTGGCGAATTATGTTTTAATTAAATATATGTTTTGCACCGTAATATGCACAATATAAGGCTTAATTTTAAAATGTCTGAGTCATTACAAAGCAACAAATATGTAAAATTTCAAGCAAAGAACCAAACTCTGATGGGGTTTGAACCATAGGCATATGAATGACAGACTAACGCTTTACCACGGAGCCATTTGTGCCAACGAACATTGATCTATATAAAATGACTTACATAGAACTTGTTAGCAAATAATGATTTAGACCTAACGATTTCATCAGTGGAGTATATTATTTATGTATAAAGCATTTCATACTAAGTTTATTTATTTTGTATCAGTACGCTATATTGCATGCAATACTCAAATTAGTGAAATATAAGTCAGGCACAAGATATCCGCTGTCATCTTGTCTTCTTACCGAGACGGCTCAGCTTTTTAAAATCACTTCTGCACTATAGTATTACAAAATAAACTTTTAATTTCGAACGTGCCTCTTCCTTTAGAACAGTTAAATCGATTCTCGGCTCGATAATCGGAACTGGTGGGTCCCATGATATGGATTATAAAGTTTGCATAATTCGCACGGCCGCCATCCTGAAATGGTACGGCGGATGACCTTGTAGTTTGGTCACAAGACGCGTCCTATATGAAGGTATGTTATTACCAAATTTGGTAGAGATCGGATAATCTGGTTAGTCGCTATTTGATTTTACGTTTTGAACGTTTGAGTGGCCGCCATTCAGATTTGGTAAAGATGGCGGCGATATAAAACATGACACTGAGGTGCCCTTTGCTTGTTCTATCTCTGTGCCAAATTTCGTTCAATTCGGTTTCACCGTGTTCGAATTGATAGGGGGGACAGACATTCAGAGTACACACACTCACACACACACAGACTCACACACACACACATACACACACACAGACTGACACACAATTTTTGGCCCTGTAGTGATCTCATAAGTCTACTTTCATTTTTTGCAAAAATCGAAAGTAGGCTAAAAATTGTAATGTGGTGGCTTTACTACTAGGACGCCCAATTTTAGGAAAGTATTAAAAGGAGTCTCTGTTATGAGATATGAAAAAAAAAATGTTTCGTTAGAAAGTTAAAATTCCGTTTAATATGCCGCAAAAACAAAATTTTGAAACATTTGAATATCTCTGAACAGTATAAAACAAAATTCTCCATTCTTGGATGTAACGGGTAATCTCGAGAACTACTGGATGAACTTTGATGCGGTTTCACCATTATGTCAAGGATTTCTCGTGGATGGTTTCTGTAGATAAACATTTATTTATGACCAAAGGAAGCCGAGCAGTAACGGTTTCAGTGAATCACGTCAAAGAGAAACCTGCTGAACATGCGCCTTAATAGTTTACGCTGGGTGAACCGGTAAAAATATCTATATACTGTGAGCAAAATAATTGTTTAGCATAAAAAGTTCTACAATAAAGTCCGAGAAAGCATATCTCTTATATTTAATTAATTGCCAACTAGAAGTGATTTTTCCTTTTTTATTTCTTTCAGCAATCTCCATTCAGCAAGTGAGCATGCCTATCACCCCAGCTTGGGCCAGCATCAAACTGTCGAGTCATGTCTAGTTAAGACTTCAGAAAAGAGTATATGTGTTTGGAGTTTCGTTGTTAACCTCGAAGTTTCTGAATTGCGTCTGGGACCTGCCGTCATTACACTATTTAAGTTTACGCTGGGTAAATCGTTAAAGATAGTGGTCGAAGGCGGTGTGAGTTGCTAGTTCAATATAATATAACTGGGTATAAGTTCGTGCACTGTGAAAATTGGAAGTCAGAGTTTGGAAATTGTGGACACGTTCAAATACCTAGGAAGTGAATTGATGCAAACTGGTAGGTTGGACATGGAGATTGGCAGGAGGGTACAACAGAGCAATGCATTCAATCAAAGTGTAAGAAAACTTGTTTGGGATAAGGAAGTACCAAGGAAAAGCAAGGAGGTAATGTATAAAGTGTACTATGTACCCATATTAACTTATGCAGCTGAGACTTGGACCTTGATAAGCAGGCAAGAGAGTAGAATCCAAGCCAGTGAAATGAAATTCCTAAGAAGTATGATAGGAAACACAAAGAAAGACAGAGTGAGGAATGAAGATGTTAGGAAGGAAGTTGGGATGGGAAAACTAAATGAGAAAATTGAGAAGATTAAACTAAGGTGATTTGGACACGTAAAGAGGATGGAGGAAAATAGAATACCAAGACAGATGCTGGAGGCAAAGTGCAAGGGTAAGAGAGCAAGAGGAAGACCTTGAACAAGGTGGATCAATTCAGTGAAGAACAGCGTAAGAAAAAGAAATCTGGACTGGGACAAGATCATGGAAGAAGAATTGTGGAAGGAAAGAGGAAAGTGGAGAAGTGCTATAAATACCCCGACCCGGCAGGAACTGGATAAGGGGAAATGATAATGATGATGATGATAAGTTCGTGTTGACCTAATGACAGATATTAATCATCAAGTACACGAGGCTGACGGCCAACATGTCCGAAGCCTCCGATAGAAGCAACGGAAACTAACGAACATTTAGAATAATACTGTATTGAATAATCTAGGCTGTAGTGGTAATAACGGTAACAGTGGTGTAACCTGTGACATATAAAGGGTTCGTGCATGTAGCTCCAATTACACTGGTAACATCCAATGAGGCGTGTTGTTATTTTATTAATGCGTGCAGTCTGTCATTACCGGTGCGGGCATCTCAGTCGGGATGTCATGTTGAACCAGGCCAGGGCTTAGGTGGGCACACACAGGTAGGGCGTGGTCACTAATTGGATGGCCCGTGGGCTGATGAGCACGTCAAACCACACGTCATAACACAGAAAACTCTCCATTAGGTATTCACATAGGGAATAATACCATACAACACCCCATCCTAGTGTCTAATTTGTCACCCTTGCCTCAACCCTCTAAACTTGATACCACAAAGTTGCGGTCACCCCACATCTATAGGCTGCTCTTTCAATTTGAACTGTGTTGGTACAATCATCCTAACAACGGAATTCGTTTGGTTCGAAAGGGAGAATGCAAGTGAAAACATATGGATAATACAAATTGGCAGTCACAAAAACAGTGTGTGAATCACTACCTCGTAAAACGTTGCGTCTCATCATAGATACCAACCTTGCGGGACGACCTTGATACAAATGCAGTGCTACAATACTATGCTTTTACGCTGTAGTACAGTACAGCTGGAATGGTTTTGTTCCAAAAACTGTGCTATGGTTGGCTTTTTGTAAATCGTTAGAAAAGCACAAAAAAAAGCTTAACTCTGAATTTTAGAATAATTTGCACGATCATTTTGTCGGAAAACTCAAACAAACATTGAAAAGCTTTTTTTCTCTGAATCGACGTATTTTAAAGAAAGGTTTTTTAAACAAAAAATGTAGAGGACGTTGTCACCTACAATTCGTCTCATTGAGGTCATGTCATACGTTTTGAAATGCAGAAGCTAGGGGGCGCCAAATTTTCCAAAAAAGTATTTTTTCACTTTTTGTCCTAGAAAAAATAGTTTTTTCACAAAAGAGTGAATCAGAAATTTGTTCCTCTCAAAATTGTCTGCAACATTTATTTAAACGTTTGTTTCCACCGACTTACCGTTCCAAAGTTATAGCGCAGCAAATGCAACGCTGCGTAGTCAATGCTACTATTGTTACTGCGGAGAGAGCGGTGGGCATAATTTAGACAGGGACCGGTGTCGGACAGCTGCCTAAGGCTCGGTCAAACAGGACGCGGGCTGTGTTTGTTAATTAGCTCAAACAATCATATCTATTTCAATCGCAAAGTATCAATCATAACTGTACACATATTAACCTTTGTGCCATCTGAATAGTACAATTTTCACACTTCGGCAGACTATAACTTTGGAACGGTAAGGCAGAGGAAAAAAATGTTTCAATAAATTTTGTAGACAATTTTGAGAGGAACAAATTTCTGTTTCGCTTCTTTGTGAACAAAACATTTTTTCTAGGACAAAAAGTGAAAAAACACTTTTTTGGAAACTTTGGCGCCACCTAGCTTCTGCATTTCAAAACGTATGACATGACCTCAATGAGACGAATTGTAGGTGACAATGTCCTCTACATTTTTTGTTTAAAAACAATTCTTTAAAATACGTCGATTCAGAGAAAAACGCTTTTGAATGTTTTTTGGAGTTTTCCGACAAAATGATCGTGCAAATTATTCTAAAATTCAGAGTTAAGCTTTTATTGTGCTTTTCTAACTATTTACAAAAAGACAACCATAGCACAATTTTAGGAACAAAATGGTATTTTTCTGTGCAGCTGTCCTGTACTACAGTACTGACCTGATCAACATTCTTCAAATTGCAGTTGCGGGACGCCAAGAAAATGGCCAGATCACAGTGGAAGTGTACAGTATGCACATTTCTCAATCGCTACGGACTCACATTCAGCATTACCTCTGTATGATGAAACGTTCACAGCCTGCTTCCAGTCAACCGACCGGGTCAGGGAATGGAATGAATGAAGCCCCCATCTTGCGGCGAGGATATGAACTGTGCCGGCTGTCGAAGCCTGTCACACACCCCTGGGCCAATGAATAAATGAATTACAGATGAAATGAAATGATAGTGGAGAGTGTTGCTGGAATGAAATGGTCACAGGGAAAACCGGAGTACCCGGAGAAAAGCCTATCTGCCTCCGCTGTGTCCAGCACAAACCTCACACGGAGTGACCGGGGATTTGAACCACGGACCCAGCGATGAGATGGCCGGCGTGCTGCCGCCTAAGCCATGGAGGCTTCGTAATGTCATCGCGTCAGGGGATGGCAGTTGAACACGCTGTGACAGGGTGCGGGGGGGGGGGTCTTGCAGTACGCATAAGCGGCCCGCCTATTCCAGAACTAAATATATCGGCTTCCTGCATGCCAATCATTGTTATCCCAGCACACGACGTGCTGCCAGTGAAATAAGGAATGTGCTGAGTGAGAGAAGCAAGTAGTGACTAACTTAATGTTTTTGGAATGCGCTATACGCAGTGAGCGGGAAGACATCTGCGGTTCAAACCCAACTGCCAACTCCTGGCGCGATATCAGTACCTCTGTGTGATAACAGTCATAATTATCCCAAATGCTGCACTAATTACATTATCAAGTGATAGTACTGAAGAACCGATGTCTTAATCGTTCTTTTTCCAAACATACAGCAACATTGGCTGTATGTTCGTGGGGAAACTTGATTGTAGATCACAGATTGCTGTTTGATGATAAAATAGCGGCGGCCTTGTAAATTTACCTGCGGTTTGTCACACTGGATCCTTACCAAATCATCAGTTCACCTACCGAAATAATTGGACATCATGAGGTTGGTTAAATTTTGTTGATATTTCGGGTGATATTATCCTTTGTTCTGGAAACTATCATGTAAAAGGGAATATACATTATTTGGTTGGTTCCTTAGTTTAGGGGCTGCGACAGCGCGGTCATGTAGCCCCGTGTACTTTGGGTGTGTGTAGAATCAGTCTGATAACCGGTGTTAATTGTGATGACTGTATAGTGTGTGTATCTGTTTTAATTCAAATAAGGACTGCAGACATTCCATTTATTCAAGTAGTTCCTGTTTTTGCCACCAAACGCCACCGTTAACGACCAACTAGTTCAGAACTTAGTTACCAGATGCCACCGCAGTCTGCTCTTGACGTCAAACGTGGGAACCTACAAACGTTAATCAAATGTTTAACCTATATATAATTTAGCTTCACACAGGTGTAATTAGTGGAAGGTTCTTTAACATGCCATAAATCTAAGACATGGGACCGCCGGCTTTACTCCCATCCGAAGGAAAGCATACTCAGGGATTTCTAACGTATAGACATTATTTCCTGTACAGGTATCACACTACGATAAGCACTTTTCATCATCGGCAAATTCATCAAGTGTACAGTCGAAGGGGGCGCATACAGCTCAAGGAGCCACAACAATAATGATTTTAATAATATAACTGTGCCTGTCAAATCTTGTACAACAATGATATACATTTCCAAGGAAACACACACACCTTGCTATTGGATGCAAAGTAAAAAAAATCAAAATTCAAATGATAATTATTTTTATCATTTTTTTCAAAATTGGTTCTTTTTTGTGCTGACCTTCACCATTTCCCTGATATATACGGTGTTTATAGGGATTTTTGGAGTTTTCTTTTTTTAATGTGGGTGTTAAACCTTCTGCTACAAAATGAATCTCGCAGATTTTCACATTATTAATTAATTAATTAAGCGTCATTATTTCCATTTTTATTCTGAGTGAACTCAAAAGAAAAGTTAAAGTTTCATAGAAAGACTAATTAAAGTCACAGCGGTTTTGAGTGAGATTCATTTTGTAGCAGAAGGTTTAGCACCCACCTTAAAAAAAGAAAACTCCAAAAATCCCTATAAACACGGGAGATATCAGGGAAACGGTGAAGGTCAGCATAATACAAGAACCAATTTGGAAAAATTGATAAAAATAATTATCATTTGAATTTTGAAAATGTTTAATGTTTGTCGTACAAAATTTGTGGCAGGCACAGTTATATTATTAAAATCGTTATTGTTGTGGCTTCTTGAGCTGTATGTTCCCCCTTAGAGAGTTCTCATGTGTACTATCGACAGTTTGACACTTTTTCCTGCCTCCACACAAATGTTATGAGATCATGTTTCCATACGTTTCTTCACATCATTGTGGCAGAAATTCCCTTGGGTCTCTTGAAAATATATGAGTCGTCCAGTTTCAAAACTCGTTTAATCCACTTGTGAATAAGGATCATGTCGTAAAATTATTTATTTAATTATTTTATTTTATTTTATTTTGTTTTATTATGTTTTGTTAAATTTTATTTTACTATGTTTTGTTTTATGTTGATTTTGTTTTCTTTATTTTGTTTTATTATATTTTGTTTTATTTTGATTCTCCAGAAAACAAACATAAAACCAAAAACAGAAAACACGAAGCAAAAAAAAAAATCAAAAACAAAAGCAAAAGCAGAAAACAAAAAAAACAAGAAACATAAAGCAAAAAGCAAAATTCAAAAAAGCTGAAAAAAAAACACAAAACCAAAACCAAGAAAGAAAAGCAAAAAGTAAAATTCAAAAGCAAAAGCACAAAGCAAACACAAAACCAAAAACCAAAAACACAAAGCAAAACAAAAAGTAGAAAACAACAAACACAAAAGATATGCGAGGCAAATTTCAGAGAAACGTTTCTCATGAATATGATCCTTATTCACAAGTGGATTAAACGAGTTTTGCAACTGGACTACTCATGTGTACAGTAAGACTTGTTGGTTAGTCTGCCACCCATCGAGATAGCCACATCAAGTTGTATAACTATGCACAGACTGCAACACCCCACCTTTAGTTTTCTCTCCTTTGTGAGAGAGTGTGAATTATGATATTCTCACAATCAAACTGACTGGGATACTCCACATATAGTCTTTCCACCAAATCTCATGTGTAGGCCTAATGTGTTTGTTTACGTACCAAGCGCACTCCATTACATTTCGACGAATGGACTGAACACCTGCTATATCCTCACCTGTGACGAACATGGCATTTTGTATGGCTACAATTCATTCTTAAGGTTGATGAACGTAATGGACGCTTTTAAATTGTCACCCATCCTGTTAAGTATCAGACTGTATTCTTCTTCTTCTTCTTCTTCGTTTCGGCCCACTATGGACCACGTTACTTCAACTGTATCCGTCTTTGAGCTTTAATCTTTTCCCAGTTGTCCTTCATCCGTTTCCTGTGCGCTGCCTTTCTGTCAGCCGACCACTTCCTGCCTGTTCTCAGTTTTGGGCTCTTCTTGGAATCCCTGGTGTGCTCTAAGTTTTCTCTGGAGAGGAAGACGTTTTTGAATGTCCTCAAGCGAAATCCCTACTTCTATAAGATCTTTTTCAATCTCAGAAAACCATGTTCCCTCTGCGAGCTCATACGTGTGATGTGGCCATAGAAACTAATTCTCCGTTTTCGCAACAAGTCCGTCAGGCTGTATTATTGTTATTCTTCTCCTTCTTTCTTCGTTTAGGCCGGCTATGGACCACGTCATTTCAACTGCTTTAGTCCTTGGACCTTGATCTTTGCCCAGTGTTCACGCATTCGCTGCCTGTGGGACTCCTTTCTTTCTTCAAACCACTTCTTGCCGGTTTGTAATTTTGATTTTTCTTGGAATTGGTGGTGGGCTCAAAGCTATTCCTTAAAAAGGTCACGTTCCATAATGTCTGCGTGAGTGATCCCTACTTCGTGTAAATCCTTGTCTACCTCACAAAACCAGGGGCCCTTGGTTTTTTTTGTTAAGAAAATAGGTACATATCCGATTGGTGATTCTCTCGGGTTTCATACGGGTTAAGTGGCCATAGAAAGATATTCTCTTCCGAATTACTTGAGATATCCTTTCTACATGATGGTACAGCTCATTGTTATGCCGTCTCGTGTATTCACCATCGTCTTTCAACGACCCTAAGATCTTCCTGAGGATCTTCCTTTCCTTGGCTTCCAATTTTTCAACCAGTCCCTTCCTATTCATTGCCAGGCATTCTGCTGCGTACAGCGCCTCAGGTCGGATAACTGTACGACAGTGTCTTAGTTTGGCATTGCGGGACACTGTTCGCTTGTTGTACACTCATTTCGTTAGCTGGTAGGCCACTTCCATCTTGTTCATTCTTGACGCGAAGGCTTCCTTCTCTGATATGTTGGGCTCGATCCACTCCCCTAGGTACTAAAACTTTTTTGCCTGACAGATCTTTCCATGTTCAACATTTAATTATTATAATTATTATATTCATCATAACATAGTAGTCATATACATACTGTACCTACAGTATTTCCAATTCATTGTATCTTTTAAACTCTTCTTTTTAAAGTGCCCTGACATTTGAAATTGCTCGTTAACCTCCTAAACTTCCACATGACTTAACCATTTGTCAATATTATTCATCAACTTTGTGAGATTCCTTGCCTCTTTAAACTGCGCTGGAATGTAATCTGTTCTTCTTTCTTGTTGCATAGCTCCGCTCCATGGCTTCCTTTCTTTATTCACGTCCCGGCTTCTATTTGTTCCACCATACATCTTGATAGCACTCAGGAACGCTGCGCGGAGAAAAGACTTCTCCCCATCCCAACTAAAAGGCAGGACTTGTACCGCTACCCCACAGAATACAGCTGGCCAATTCGATTCTTCGCACTGCGTCATTGTTCATTTATAAAGCAACGAGTTGCTTGTGTAAGGTCAAGAGGAGGCGGGGGTCTCGCCTCGCGGGCATCCAGGTCAGTGGCTAATGGAGGGGTTGGGGGACGCGCAGAGTAATGGCGGAGAAACGTGGTGGCTAGGAGTGAATATCACTGGCATGTTTACACGTGCGACGGCAGGGAGGGTCTCTTGCTTGGGTTTTCAATGGGTGATAATATTTGAAATTTCTCGAGTTTGCAATAAAGATTCCGATGATACTCGCTTGACGAACGAAACATGTCACCTGGTAGTTTTCTCCCTTTTCATTGGTCCAAAATACACACTATACAGAGTGTCTTTTATGTACTTTTGGAGAATGATAGGTCGTTGTAGTCGGAGCGGCCTCTTTAACCCCTAAAATAAGGGTTGATTCAGGCCTTCCTCCCTGTAAGTTAGGCAACCGACCCAACCCTCTAATACTTTTCTCAATCATTTAACTTTTGGCAAGATTCATTTCGCCATGTGGCGTTGGCGTAAAGGATAGCGTTGCGGTGTGAAAGGCCGGTAGTCCCGCAACGCTATCGTTTACACCAGCGCCACATGGTGAAATGAATCTTGCCAAGAGTTAAAGGATTGAGAAACGTAATAGAAGCTTTGGTCGGTTGCCTAACTTAGAGGGTGGAGGGCCTAAATCAACCCTTATTTTAGGGGTTAAGGAGACCACTCCGACCCCAAGATCTCAAATTACTTCTATGCCCGTCCCCTACACGACCTATCATTTTCCAGAGGTACATAAAAGACACCCTGTATATATTATATTTTGAATGTGCCATTAACTTGTTCCTGTTGATTTATTTAAGGGCTTTGGGACATCGTGGTAATGTATCCCTGTGTACTTAGATGTGTGTGGAATTGGGTCTCATAACCTATGTTATTGATATGAATGCATTAATATTAGTATTGTGCAGTTGTAATTCAAATGGCCTTCAGTTAGGAACCATCCCGGTATTCGCCTGGAGTAGAAGTGGAAAACCACTGAAAACTACTTCCAGGATGGCTAAGGTAGGATTCGAACCCGCCTCTTCAAAGTTTTGCCTCACGAGGCTGAGTGTACCCCGTTCCCCACTTACCAATTTAACCTTAGAATACTGACATAGGTAAACTTCACTTGTGTGTGTTTGAGCCTTGGTTTGATGCAGCTCACTATGCCTGCCTGTCCGGAACGAATCGTTTCATCTCTACATAGTTACCATACCTTACATTCAGGACAATCTGCTTAACATATTCTAACCTTAGTCTACCCCTACGGTTCTTGTATTCGACCCTTCCTTCCATAGCTAAATGTTTCATTCCTGGGAGTCTTAGTATGTGTCCTACCAGCCTATCACTTCTCTTCATTAGTAATAGAAAAAAAAAGTCTCCTCTCTCCCACTTGTCTTAATACCTCTGTATTTGTTACTTTATCTACACATCTGATCTTCTCCTGTAACACCACCTTTCAAATGCTGCTGCGTCAACAGTCCATGTTTCACTTCCATAGAGTGCCACGTTCCAGACTAATGCTTTCAAAACTGACTTCCTAATACCTAACTCTATATTCGATATCAACAGATTCCTTTTCTGAAGTGGCTATTATGTCTTTGGCCTAAATGGGTATAAGTGGGCCGTTCGTTCTTGACCGGTACATATTACATGCGCAGTGGTGTCTCCACGC
This sequence comes from Meconema thalassinum, assembly GCA_946902985.2. Taxonomy (NCBI): domain Eukaryota; kingdom Metazoa; phylum Arthropoda; class Insecta; order Orthoptera; family Tettigoniidae; genus Meconema; species Meconema thalassinum. The sequence continues at coordinate 834,782,912 of OX336390.1, forward strand.
ACAGTGCGCCTGCATACCTATGTGATCAATGCGAATAAAGTATCGCGATGTGCCCTCGGCAGCGTATTTGCATATTCAGTGTTCTAATCGGGCTTTAAGAATAAATAAATAAGTAGATACATTTACATTTAATTAGTATTCTGCCCGAAGGCAGGTCCGAGCCTCCGAAAAGGCTACCCCCCGCTGGAGTTTACTTGCGGTAGGGTGGCCAGGGCCTTTCCGCTCCTCCTTATGTTGGCCAACAGCGCGCAGTACCTAGAATCGGCATACCATCCAAGTTCTGACTGCGCCCAATGTTGCTTAACTGCGGAGTTCTCATGGGAAATAGATAAATATATACAGAAAAATATAAACAAATGAATAATACATAAATAAATTAATGAATGAATGAGTAAATGAATAAATAAATAAATAAATGCAGAAAAAGCCTATAACAAATAAATGAAATGAAAATCCGAGGCCTGACGCACTCCTCTGGGGCAATGATTAAATGAATGACAGATGAAATGAAATGATAGTGGAGAGTGTTGCTGGAATGAAATTTTGACAGGGAAAACCGGAGTACTCGGAGAAAAACCTGTCTGCCTCCGTTTTGTCCAGCACAGATCTCACATGGAGTGACCGGGATTTGAACCACGGACCCAGCGGTGAGAGGCTGGCGTGCTGCCGCCTAAGCCACGGAGGCTATAAACAAATAAATAAATACATAAATAAATGAACGAATAAATAAGATAAATAAATACATAATAGTACATCTTAATTACCATTATTACAATTATAGGCGAGTTGCATACGGCTGTTTATGTTCGACGATAATTATTATAACTATTTTATGTTCGAACATAAATATTCATAAATATCTGTCGAGATATCGCCAGTTTTATGTACAGAGCGCATGAGACGCAGAGAATGCCTTGTATTTGACCATGGCCTCCTCGATTACCCTACAATGACACTAGGCCAGGCAGTGAAATTTAAATTAGAAAGCCGTGGAACTCAGCGCATCTAATTATCTAATAGGTCAAACAACTGTTTCTTGAGGTCTGATTGGTGGGAGAAACTGTTTCATAATGAACAAGAAGTTCCGTGACGAACTCAAGAGCCTACGTTTCTTAAAATTTAAGATTCATGCTAATGATTAATCTATATGAATCTATCCAGAATAATGACGAAATTAAGTTGGTAATATCGAGATTTCTAATTAGTTCGAAATACTGTATACCTGGCATAATGTAGCCTAATAGAGAACTACAGTTGGCAGCCCTGGTGACTGAATATATTCTTAGTTCCATCTCTTAAGGTACAGTATACAAAATTTGGTTGAAGTCCAATGGATAGCATGGACGTTACATGCAGTTAAACATTGGATCTAACAGCACGCGTAAAATCATGTTGGCAACAATGACGTACATGTATTGGTCAGAAATAATCTGAAATAATATGATCTATTGTTGTGTCAATTTTGAATGAAATCCATTAGTTAGTATAGAAGTTACATGCATTTTAAAATTGGACCTCTCAGCAGGCTTAGAATGATGTTGGTAGCACTGACGTATATAAGTTACCCCAAATTAATATAGAATGTCAGGTACTATACGTCTGCAGAGTTTAAAGCTGTCGGCTTTCATACTTTCTGATATATGGGTATTCGAATACAAAAAAATGAGAGCATTTATTAACAGTTGGCAGCCCTGGTGGCCCTTAAGAATACGCTCAGTCATATCTGTTTATGTACACTTAACGCATACGAAATTTCGTTGAAATCCAATTGATATTGTAGAAGTTATATGCATTTAAAATTTGGACCTATCAGCAGGCTTATAATCATTTTGGCAACACTACCATGTATGGCCTCCTGGAAATTAAACTGCAATATTATTATCTATACGTTTGCCAATTTTCAAATAGCTCCCATTCATACCTTCCAAGATATCCAACATGGAGCTCAAATTTCAAATGCGATTTTTCAGCAGTTGGTAGCACTGACATCATTTTCAAATATGGCCGTGAGATATTCAGGTATAGATCTTTACTCCTACCAAATTTTGTTTCGATTGCTGCAGCCGTTTAGGAGTTGATAGGGGGACACACACACACAGCCAGACAGACAGACAGACAGACAGACAGAAGGACAGACAGACAGACACACATTTGCCCGACCTCATAAGTCTACTTTTTCCTCCTTTTTGCAAAATGTGAAAAGTAGGCTAAAAATAGAGTTATAATGAGCCTCATTATAGTACAGTTTTCTGACAGATAATAGTCTGGGTCGAACATAAATACATAAATAAATGAATGAATGAATAAGTGAAATATAAAAAAATAAAAATGTGTCAATAAATACATAAATAAATGAATGAATAAATAAGAAAAATAAATAAATTAATAAATTACTAAATAAATACATAAATACATAAATAAATGAAAGAACAAATAAATACGTAAATAAATGAATGAATTTGGCCAAATAAATGCATAAATGACTGAATGAATAAATGAATGAATAAATGGAAAATAAATTAATGAAAGAATGTATGAAAGAAGGAATAAATAATTAAATAATTAAAGCGATCTCGCTAGTAAAACAAAATTTCATTTCATTTAATTTAATTAAAGAATATAAAACCATGGTTTAAAGCAAATGTTCCTGAAAAAGATTGCGGAGTATGTAAACTATTATGTCTATTTAGAGAATAACTGAATAAGAATGCGAGAATGCTGTTTAGTAAAGCAAATAGAAGACTGTATTCTTGTGAAAAGTAACCATCAGTAGTAAGTGTAGTCCTTCTTGACGGAAGCTTCGGCGCGGAGAAGCTGCAGTAGAATCACGTACCACTTCCACTAACGGAGCGAGACATGAGGAACATCTGTTAAGTACGGCAAGACTTGATGCTTGAGAACAGCACATTGCACACGAGAAGGAAACTTCGTGAACAAGAGTGGACATTAAGGGTCTAGCAAACTCCAGATTTCTTACACGTGTTCAACTACAGTAGTTGAGTAAAGCCTACGAGCACTAAACAATTTATGTCGATAATAATAATAATAATAATAATAATAATAATAATAAACCATTGAGCATATTACCAGCAGCTGCAGAATTCTAGCGCCAACATCTTACACCGAGAGGCATAACGATGTTGCCAAAGTCATTCATCAGGAACTCGCCCTAACCCGATCTCTCATACACGACAGGATGCCTTACTCTCCAGAAAGTGTGCTGGAAAACTAAGATTACAAGCTGTATTGGGATCGCACTATTCAAACTGACAAAACAACTCCTCATAATAGACCAGACATAACTGATAAGAAGAACCATCACACGTACTTGATTGACATATCTGTTCCGAATGACGATAATACCCACCATAAATACAGAGAGAAGATTGATAAATATACTCCTCTAACTATGGAGGTGGCTAGAATCTGGAAGCAAAAAAAAAAATGTGACGATTCTTCCCTTCCTCCTTTCTACCACTGGTCTGACACCTAAATCCTTTTCAGTAAATCTAGCCACACTAAATCTTCCCATATACACCCATACTATTGCACAAAAGGCTGCAATTCTGAAGACCTGCAGCATCGTTAGAGGATTTTGGAGCACACAATAGGATTTTCTTGGACCCTCTTGTGAAAAGGAGACGTGGAAGATAAGAAGAGAAAGAAAATTAACTGTCAAACGTCAATGTTATACCGTATAGTTTGAAAATGTATGCTATGGGCTCAAGTGTTACTTTACTCATTTTCTTGTAGGCAATGTACCAATATGAGTCATGTTACCAACTGTAAGTTGAGTAGAATAAGAAAATAATAATAATAATAATAATAATAATAATGAATAATATCGTATGGCCTCGGTGACGGGTGCAAGCTGTGTTATTTGACACCCAGAGGGTAGCTTGCATGTCGAATTTCGTTGTTCCTTGAAGCACTATGAAAGTCAAGGAGGTTAGATATCTAAGCTTCTTGAACACTATAGCGCTTTCTAGTAGAGAAATGAGCAACTTTGTGATGGCGGAAGAACCCGAGATTATTTCTGCCATATTGAACACGGCCTACTGATTTCAAATGGGTTCTTTGACATGCCAACATCTTATGACATGCATGTCGTAATTTTCGCCGCCTATAAAAAAAAAATCAGTTACCACGGCCAGGAGCGAACCTGCAAGCTAGGGGTTAGTAGACGATGATGATAATTGTTGTTTTAAGGAGCCTAACATCTAGGTTATCGGCCTCTAATGGCTGGGGTGATCGTGAAGATGAAAATGAAATGTAAACTACAACTAAAATTAACTACTAACTTATCTACTAGAAGAAGAAATGAAAAACAAAAGGAGAATAAGGCAAATAAAAGACATGAGGAAAAGAAATGCCCTCACCCCTCGAAGAATGCGGATTGAGGGACTTGGAAGGAAGGAGAGCCATAAAAGGCAGATAGGAAAGTGAAAGAGGAGAGGGTCCGCCCCACAGGTTGTGCATGAAAGTGGGAAAACCGGACCCAGCTCAGGAATCCCTTGGAGTCACCAACTCCCGAACTCACCAGCCGTGAGCCCCTGAGGGTGTAGCAATATCTAGGGTGCGCCAGAATTGGTGGGGCTACATACACCCTGTCTCCTTGAGGGCCTTGAGCAGAAGGAAGGAGATAACAGGAAAAGGTAAAGAAGGCTGACCCCTCGCAGAAGGAGGGTATTAGAAAAGATGAGACAAGGGCCAATTAAGGCGGGAAAGGAACAGACTCCCTAGGCCTCGGATACCCTACTACCGTCGGGGTCGGAAGAGAACAAGAGTTGACCAAGAGTGGTCGACAGGAAAGAAGACGAAGAGGAGCCCAGCACAAGTAAGTGGAAGCAATGCCAGAATCAGCTGGGGCCCCGTGGTCGCCAACCCACGTCCCACTAGATGTGAGCCCCTGGGGGGAGGGGTTAGTAGACCGACACGTTAAACACTTACCGACCGTGGCAAGCATAATAATAATAATAATAATAATAATAATAATAATGGCTGGTACATTTCATTGATTTATTTCAGTCATCGAATAGTTGACTAATCGAATCAGGTAAATCTATTCTTTGCTACAGATTTTGGTTAATCTATTGAACGTTAAATCGACTGGTAGTTTAATTGATTAATCGATTGGCCAAATAATTGATTAATTGTTTTGACGATTATCGATAATCTTCGCTCCATTCACTACGCTGTCACAAAAAAGGCATTATATAAATATATTTCATTTTAATTTTTAAATAATGTACCTTCTTTGTTATAAGTAGGCTTGTAAAACGTAAAACAAAAATGTCCATGTCCAAAATTGTAAGAATTTGACAAGAATTCAAAATCTTTGCAGAAAACCCTTCCCATTTGATTGATGTTTGTCACTGACTCTCATTTGGTTATTGTAAACATAAACAGGGAAGGTCACTTTGTAGACTACATTAGGCAAAAAGTAACTTTTTATAAATTTCTATACATCGATACGAAAATAAGCAAAACTCAAAGTAAGCGATGATTTCTCATTTGAACTTTGTTTCTTATCTCGTGTCTATTAAGCAATGAATCGATTCTTCGGGTAGCCGATCAATCGATTCTTCGGGTAGCCGATCAATCGATTCTTCGGGTAGTCGATCAATCGATTCTTCGGGTAGTCGATCAATGGATTGAACGGACAGTCGACTATTCAATTAATCGTTTTTGACAAATTCCAAATTATTTGAATAATAACCGAACATTGCTTATTACCAGCTCAAATAATAATAATAAGAATAAGAATAACAATAAATTAATAAATTACCGGTAGTAATAATAATCTCCAGTGTATTATTTAACTAAGGATTGCAGACGGTTCGGAGCACATATAAATGAAAATTACATGGGGAAATGGCTAAGTGAGCATTCATTAGAAGCATCATGACACAGGGCGTTCATCAAAACTATTAGTTCAACATTTGATCTCAGATAAGCTTAAAAATAGACAATAATTGTTTCCTAAAATGCTTTTTGTTCCGTATTGACTTACAATTGGATTGAAATCGATCTATATATTTCCACCTAGTCAATACTTAAGAATACCGGGTGAGTTAGCCGTGGTCGTAACGGCATGACTGTTGGCAGTCGCTCACATCCGGGAGGCGAGGAGGTTCGAATCCCCCCGCCGGCAACCTTGAAGATGGTCTTCTGTGGTTTCCCATCTTCCTTCCAGGCAAATGCCGGGGTTGGTCCCTAACTATAGGCCACAGCCGCTACCTTCCAACTCCTCGACCTTCCCTTCCTACTTTCCTCCCCCACGGTACTTGTAGCTCACCCATTGGGTGTCCGTCTCGAAGCAGCTACAAAAACTGGCGAGCCGAACATGTCCTCGGACACTCCCGGCACTAAAAGCCATACGCTAAAAAAAAAATACTTAAGAATTAAAATTTATTTAAAATAGTGTTAGTTTACATATGTTTCGAGTCAAATAGTACTCATCTTCAGCAATTCATTCAATGATGTAAAACATTTCTAAGACATGCTCTCCAGTCTACATCTATGGAGATGGTGTCATATGGGCCATCTACACACATAATGCACTGACAGCTGTGGCTACGCTCACTAAAGCGCAGCGTTAGGCTATGGGGCCAAGCTCTCTGCTGGCTCGGTAGACGTGAGTTCGAGACCCACCGTCGGCCGTCCTTGAAATGGTTTTCCGTGATTTCCAATTTTCAGCTCCATGCAAATGCGGGGACGGTACCTTCTGACAGGCCATGGCCACTTCCTTTCACATCCTTGTCCACTTTCATCCATTCATCTCATCTCTCATTCTGACGCGCAGGTTGCCCACGGGTGTCCACTAGAAAGACCTTCACTCGGCCTCTCAAGAGGCATCACGACAAAAAAAACTTTCCGATTTCCACTTCTATTTACCTAGAAACTGGAACATTAATGGGCAACCTATGGCCATTTTTGTCACCTCATCTTAAATATATGCGAGACTGTTCTAGCAAGCTGAATTGATATGACCCAAATTAATGTGGATTTTAGCCGTCAAATATATCCGACTCCCTAGCGAAGGAACCCAATCCACAATCTCAAGATCATGAGGTGGATACTCCAGTTTTGATTTATTGAGGATGATTCTGTTATATGATGAGCCAATTTCTATCCACGTTTCAGGCGATTAACATTTAAAGTAACGTTTGGCAACTAATATATTCAATACGAACTCGAGACATGTTAGGTTAGGACCACAGGGATCTAAGCGTAGAGTTTTTCAATAAAACGGTACACGTCACAGGGACTACTGTTCACCAATTCAATTATGCTTACCACATCCCATGAACAAGGCAACGAGAGAAGCAGGTGGTTAGGCATGCACTCTCTTTGAGGCTGTTCCAATTCGTACTCTCGCATGTTGTATTAGGAGCTCCAAAAATTGGATTACTGTCTCACTGAAACGCGCGCAGCCGAGGTAGTTGAACCTATTCTGGAACGTGTGAGGAAAGAATGCCACAACCTTTCAGTGCATTAGCAGTCAAACTCTCTCTCTTCCGTATAGAATATCGATCGCAAATTTCAGCCACAACAAAAATTCCGTATTACTTCTCCATAAATTAAGTTGTGGTTGTTGATTCATTTAGGGGCTTTGTGACATTTTGGTAGTGTATTCCTGTGTGCAAACTGTACGTTAGCGTATGCCGTTGTGTTGTCAGTGCGTGTGTAATTCCTTACATTGAAAATAATATCCTATTTATTTTCTGTTTATGATCCTTCCACTAACATGAACTTAATGTGAGGAATGGCTAGCATTCTAGGCTGTCACCGCGGAGGCCTGGGTTTGATTCCCGGCTTTGCCTAGGAATTTAATTCTGGCTTGAGGGCTGGAACGGGGTTCACTCAGCCTCCTGAGGCAAAACAGAGAAGAGGCGGGTTCGATTCATACCTCAGCCATCCTGGGAGTGGTTTTCCGTGGTTTCCAACTTCTACTCCAGGCAAATGCCGGGATGGTATCTAACTTAAGGCCATGGCCGCTTCCCACCCAAATCCTACCCCAATTAAAAATACACACACTAGTACAGACATCGCAGCGACACAGGTTATATCAGACAACTTCTACACACACCCAAGAACAAGGGGTGATATGACTACGATGACTCAAAGTCCCTAAAATAATCAACAAAATCAACAATAACAACAACAACAACAAGAAATGTTAGGATAAAATTAAAGCTAGGAATTGGGTACGAGGTAGCTGTGGCCTTAACTTTAGGTACCATCCCAGCATTAGCCTAGTGCATAAATGGGGAAAGCGCGTAGGCTAAGTCCACTTCTAGGTTAGCTGATTTATGAATCGAGCCCATCCTTTCTCAGTTTTGCTTCGAGACCTCAGACCAGAATTAACTTTATTCGTTGAGCCGGGAATCGATACTGGACCTACAGCCCGCAATGCTAGTTACTAAACAAAAAGGTGAACTGCATAAATTAATAGAACTATATGTTCTGTCAATTTATTTTCATAAATTCCATTTAAAATACCCATTAATCAGGGTGGAAGGTACCTTTAATTCTCATTGTCGGAAGGAACATTTAGTACAGCAAGTGTACATGTCCCCTATTAGCTAATTAATCAGAGCTTAGGGGTGCAAAGAGGTCACGGGTTGGAGTCCTCCATGGGTCAGATATTGTATATTCTCTAACTCCCAATTAAATAGTTGCTGTCCACCACGTGCAGTAGATACTAGCTTTCTTGGTTGTCGCCCCAAGACGTCCGAGTTCGATTCCCAGCTCTGCCATGAAATCTCATTCTTTTCTGAGGCCTGGATAGGTATGCACTCAGTTTCGTGAGATTAGCTCTTCCGTCTTCTATTCAAGGCAAATTGTGGGATGGCACCTACCTTAAGGTCATACAATAACTAGTTCAAAAATAGTAGGCTGAGTTGATCAGCTGATGAAGCGACGGTATTAAAATATAAAGAAATTGGGTTCGATCCGGGCTCAGATCGACGGCATTTGAGGGCTTTTAGATATAACATAAATATAACTTTATTATTATTATTATTATTATTACTGACAGTGGTGGCCACGCTCGCTAAAGCGCAGCGTTAGGTCATGACGCCAAGCTCTCTGCTGACTCGGTAGACGCGTTGGTTCGAGCCCCACCGTCGGCCATCCTTGAAATGGTTTTCTGTGGTTTACCATTTTCAACTCGAGGCACCTTCTGACAGGCCACGGCCGCTACCTTACACATCCTTGCCCAGTTTCATTCACCATCATTCATTTCATCTCTCGTTAACTCCTCTCATGAGGTTGAAGTCAGGAAGGGCATCCGGCCGTAAAAGCCATCCGGCACAAAAATTTACATCGCATCTCAACCCCGACCCCGTTGGAAAACAGGAATAATAAGGGGTAGACATACATACATTATTATTATTATTATTATTATTAAGCCTCCGTGGCTTAGGCGGCAGCACGCCGGCCTCTCACCGCTGGGTCCGTGGTTCAAATCCCGGTCACTCCATGTGAGATCTGTGCTGGACAAAACGGAGGCAGACAGGTTTTTCTCCGGGTACTCCGGTTTTCCCTGTCACAATTTCATTCCAGCAACACTCTCCACTATCATTTCATTTCATATGTCATTCATTTAATCATTGCCCCAGAGGAGTGCGTCAGGCCTCGGCAGCCGGCACAGTTCATATCCTCGCCGCTAGATGGGGGCTTCATTCATTCCATTCCTGACCCGGTCGGAGACTGGAAGCAGGCTGTGGATTTTCATTTCATTATTATTATTATTATTATTATTAGCCAGTTTAATTATTTGCCTTCCATCTGTATTGTGGATTATCTCTTTTACAAAACATGACATTTTGTAATAAAATCATTCTCGGTCATTATTATTATTATTATTAGTAGTAGTAGTATTAGTATTATTATACCAGCCATGTTGGAAGAAAATGCTAACGCGAATCGAATATCTTGAGAATTTTTCATATTATGAATTACAGAACCTCCACACATAAACAATAATGCCTTAAGTTATGCCTTGCTGGTATCGGGAGAGCGTGGGTTCGAATCCCACCGCGGTTTCCCATTTTCACCGCAGGCAAATGACGCGAAGATTCCTTTCAACAAGTCCACGGCTGACTTCCTCCATGAATCCTTTCCCTGATCCTTTCTTAATTAGACCCAAGTTAATGGTTGCCTGGATCAACGGCCTGTCATCATCCCCAGTTGTATCTACTGAACCCTTTATCCTCAGGCTATATAAAGGATTCTAATATTTATTCATCATCTTTTGATACATTTCTACAGACAACAGATATGAGAGCCAGACGGTGTTGGGATATATTGAGAAATCAGTGGCCGAGAGGACACAATGGTTTAAGCTCCTGTGGTATTTTAGGAGGATGCGTATATATTCTTGAGACATAGAGCAGGTGCAACTTTTAGCGCGAATGTTGGCTTGGGGACGCACACTATGGCTTGTTGCTATGAAGATTGGCGCCAAGGAAGAAATCGAATGCTACAAGGTAATTGGTCTATCATCATGTGAACCACTCCCTACGGCAGAAATGTTTGTAAAAACGCGCAAAGACATACAAGAGTCTAGGCAAATAGTATCAAGACGCCTTGTCTTAGCGGGAACTCGGCTTGGGAACGCGCACGGGTAGATTAACGCGGGAGTTATCTACAGATTAATTCCACGATCGATTCAAGCCGGCTACAGCAAAATCGTAACCTCCACACTGCTACGAACTCAATGATACCGATCGCATGCTAGTCTGATAGTTATTATGGAATATTTTTTAATAGATCCCCTTCCACACCTACCCTAGTCTGTGTCATTTATAAGGATCCAATATGCTTCGAGGAGGACCACTTATTTTGTACGTCTGAGGGCGTAACGTCGACCACTAATTTTTGTTCGTCTGAGGACGGAACTCATTACTTATTTATTATAGTATAACTTCAGTGATTTATTTGTAGTCCCAGTACTACCAGATAGGACCAGTTCATCAAAGTAATTCACCAAATAGACTGTCAAGGAATATAGTACTTGATAGGTGAATATAGTAGAAATTATATCGTGTGTGTATCTGACAAAACTTTATTTAATTCAGCACGTGATGACGTCCAAGAACGAGGATGGATCTCGGAACCAGCAGGACATTTGCCTGAAGATGTCAATGACCAGATAAACATCTTAAAGGAGATGGCCGCAGACGTAATTCCTGGCGCTGTTTTAAAGGATTGAGAGTAGTGTGTTTTGGATGGTTCTATACCCACCTCCACCTCCCCACCTCACAAAATGGCGGCGGTGCGATATCTCTCGAACCCGTGGTCGGATTTTGACAAATGAGGTGTCATTGAACTCGGGCTGACACCCCCTTTCCAATGGACAACATATTTCAACCCCAAAAGTAAAACCTACCCCTACTAGGGGGTGAAATTGTATTTTTTTAGAGAATCTCTCTTTCCAATTGCAACATGTGAGAGTTTGAATGCCGATATGGATTTAAACGTTGTTCCACATAAAGTGCATGTGTGCAGTGGAAAGTCACTATGAATTAGCATGCCCATTCAGGGCTTTTGAAGAGGGTGGGGGAGCGGATCCCTGTGGATGGGTTATTGTTGACGGGTCATTGTTGGCGGGGTCATTGTTGTCGGGTCATTGTGGTCGAGTCCTTATGGACAAGTCCTTGTTGACAGGTCCTTGTGGACAAGTCCTTGTGGACAAGTCCTTGTGGACAGGTAATTGTTGACAGGTCATTGTGGACGAGTCCTTGTGGACGAGTCCTTGTCCCTTTGGACTGATCCCTTTGGACGGGTCCCTTTGGCCTGGTTCCTACGGACTAACCCATGAATTTATTTAAATTATGTCAAAGGGCCTAACTACATTTGTGTGTGTGTTGAATTGACGTTGTTCACCACTACTATAATGGAATAACGATATGAAAGGAAAGTGGCGAAATACATGTGAACACGTGTGAAATGACCTTATTACCGTCCTCCTTGTGAAACAAGTCACATTCTGTTTTGCTTCATACGTGAGAAAATGTGAGTTCGAACCCGTGGTCGGATTTTGACGAATGAGGTGTCATTGAACTCGGGCTGATACCCCCTTTCCAATGAACAACATATTTCCACCCCAAAATAAAACCTACCCCTGCTAGGGGGTGAAATTGTAATTTTTTTAGAGAATCTCTCTTTCCAATTGCAACATGTGAGAGTTTGAATGCCGATATGGAATAAAACGTTGTTCCACACAAGAGACATGTGTTTGGTGGATAGCCACTATGAATTAACATGCTTGTTTTTGTTTTTTGTTTTTACGCATGCCCACTCATAGCTTTTGTAAGAGGGCAGGCTTTTTAAAAGATGGCGGCTGTAGTGTAACCTAACCTAACCCACGAGTGGTGATCAAAAAGTATTTTAAGTGACGCTTGTCGATTGGCAAACCAATAATCAAAGAGGGATATGTCAGGCCTTGAGGTGATAGCCCCTTTTGATTGATCCCTGTTGATTTATCTCTGTTGATTTGTCCCTTTGGACTGGTCTCTGTTGACTAGCCCCTTTTGGACGGGCCCTTTTTGACAGGGGGGTCATTTTTGATGGATCCTTTTTGACATGTGCTTTTCGACGGGTCCCTGTTGACGAGTCATTGCTGACGGGTCCTTGTTGATGAGTCCCTGTGGACGGGTCATTGTTGACGGGTCCCTATTGACAGGTCATTGTTGACAGGTCATTGATGACAGGTCATTGTTGACGGGTCATGGTTGATGGGTCCTTGCTGACAAGTCCCTGTTGATGGGTCCCTGTGGAAGGGTCCCTTTAGACCGGCCCCTTTGGACTGATCCCTATGGACCGGCCCATGAAATTTATCCAAATTATGTCAAAGGGCCTAACTACATTTGTGTGTAAAGCAGTGTGTTGAACTGACGTTGTTCACCAGTCCTTACTACTACAATTGGATAACGATATGAAAGGAATTGATTAACTAGACATGAGTTAACTACCAACGAAACACTTTGGCGACTCTGCTTGTTATTGACCAATGAGTAGGGTTTTAGAAAAACTGTTTGTTATTTTGGGTTATATACAAAAAATGCTTAGACCTTTTGAGTGACTATGTTTGCTAAACAAGACATTATACCAGACACGATTAGGATTCTTATGTAGCTCAGACAAGGAATGAATTTCTACAGAATCTGTTGACATTGAATATAGATTTAGGTATTAGGAAGTCATTTTGAAGGCCTTTGTCTGGAGCGTGGCACTCTATGAAAGTAAAACTTAGACAATTGGTGTAGCAGCAAAGTGGAGAATTGAAGTGTTTGATATGTGGTGTTACAGGAGAATGATGAAGATTAGATGGGTAAATAGGGTTACTAACAAAGAGGTATTAAGACGAGTGGGGGAGAAGAGATGTATCTGGCGACTGTTAATGAAGTAAAGAGATAGGTTGGTAGAACACGTACTAAGACACCCAAGAATAGCAAACTTAGTTAAGGAAGAAAGGTTCGAGGACGAGAACTGTAGGGGTAGACCAAGTTTAGAATATGTTAAACAGATAGCCTTGAATTTAGGGTGTGGTAGCTATATAGAGATGAAACGATTAGCTCGGGACAGATAGGCGCTGAGATCTGCATCAAACCAGTCAAAGGACTAAAGACTCAAACAACAACATGTAAGTTCACTAAAATAATGTTGTGTAACGGTATATGTTAGTCAACGAACAGTAATGCATTACTGAAACCCATGACACGATACCTGAGAGCTTTTCTAAAATGATTTTAAAATGCCTTTAACCCTATATTGAACACTCAGTTCACAAGACTCATAACTGCAATGTTATGGTAAAACAAAACAAAATCTATATTTCAAAACAAGCAAGTGGTTTAGTCAATGTATACTGGAAAAAGTTTTGTAAACACTCAAGTCCTCAAGACTAATTAAATTAGTAACTGTCAGGTTGACCGAGTGGTTAAGGTGTTTGACTTAAGATCAAATTTTCTGTATAAGGAAGCAAGGGTTCGAATCCCTTACCTGACATAAATATTGCCTTGACATGGCTTGGCCACACTGCATTATTATGACACTCGGTACACAAACCATAGATATAGTGTATTGTTTAAGGCCACTCTCTTTCTGAACATAGTCAGAGACTGTTGATGGTTAACAATTGTATTAATAGTGGGACATGGGGATAGTAATTAAGAAAAACAGACAATACCCATACAATATTTTTATTAAATTCATTTTATAATAGTTACACACTGAATTCAAGTCTATCTCTTTACCATTGTTCTATATAGATTTTTAAACACAACGCTTGTTGTAGATCCTTTTACAACTTTCTCCAGGTACTCTTGCTCTTAAAAACTGGGGAAGCCGCAATGGTTTTAAAAACATAAAACCCTCATCCTCTTCTTTTTCATAATTATCATCATCATCGTCATCATCATTATGAATATTATCATCAAAATTATTATAGTCATTGTCACCATCATTATCATCATCATCATCATTCTCAACATCACTAGAACTATCCAATTCCTCTGGTTTGTTTTCCACAGGGACCTCTTGTAGAGTCTGCGTTGCTTTTGATAGTGTTAAGGATTTTTTGAACGATGGTATTTGTCCTAACATGTCTTTTTTGAGGTGATGATGAATGCTTTTTAACAAACAATGCACTATCTTGAGCAGCAATATATTTTTCTTGGACTTGCTTTTTTATCTGGGTTAGAGTATTTTGCGTATTTAAATGTGTATTAATTTGAGATTCACAATGATGTTCTTTTGAAGTAAGTACGTTGGAGTCTTTTGTTTTAATCATTCCTCGACACTTTTTGGATCGTTGTTTTGAACATCGCCAAATAACAGTTCCATCTTTATTGGTTGTTTTTACAATATATGTATATCCTTTATAGAAGACACATGGCTTGCCATGACTGGTTGTTGAGACTTCCATATCAACTAATACATATGAATTACATTTTAGTAAAGTCACATGAACAATCTTTAGATTACAAGTGATTTACACACACACACACACTTTCCTAAATGTCAAGATTTATGGATGTTGTTTTTCCGCCAACAGCTGCTTACTGCGTATGACAAGGCTGGAGACTGGTAGGTGAGACGGTCTTTCACGATGTGAACACTGTAACAGGCAGTAGTCAACTGACAATATTCTTATACCCTAGTCAAGGTTAACAGGTACTTACTGCGTATGACAAGACCGTACACTCGTAGGTTAGACCGTATTTTTTGTTTGTTGCTAAGGATCCCATATATACTCTAGACATGTTAGTTCTGAACACTTAGTGGTTAATTGTATATATTGAATTTAAATACACAGCTCATACAAGAACGTTTTGCGGATGGGAGCGGTGAGAGGCTGGCAAAAAAGGAAATGTTTTAGTTTAATGAAACGTTATGTCCTAGTAGGCGTGATTTATAGTAGACGCAATTGTTAGTAGACATAATTGATAGTAGGTGTAATCGATACTAGACGTGATTAATAGTAGACGCAATTGATACTAGGCGTGATTGATAGTAGGCGTGATTTGTAGTAAGCGCGATTTATAGTAGACGCAAATGATAGTAGACGCGATTGATAGTAGGCGTGATTGATAGTAGACGCGATTGATACTAGGCGTGATTGATAGTAGGCGTGATTTGTAATAAGCGCGATTTATAGTAGACGCAAATGATAGTAGGCGCGATTGATAGTAGGCGTGATTGATAGTAGACGCGATTGATAGTAGGCGCAATTTGACATGGGCGCGACTCAGATCATTTTTGATATCATAAAGTTACAGTGTCAATGTTTATACAAAGTACAAGGTAGAGGGTATTTTAAGACATAACCTCAGCTCACTTAACATAACCTAACTTTACCTAACCTAACTTTGTCACGTGACATGTTCTACAAGTTTAGACTTGCTTTAAGACTGATTAGGACGTCATAGATTGATGGGAGGGGTGAGAGGCTGACAAAAAAAGGAAATGTTCTGGTTTAATGAAACGTCATGTCCTAGTAGGCGCGATTTATAGTAGACGCAATTGATAGTAGGCGCGATTAATAGTAGACGCAATTGATAGTAGACGTGATTGATAGTAGGCGTGATTTGACATGAGCGCGATTTATAGTAGACGCGAAAGATAGTAGGCGCGATTGGTAGTAGGCGTAATTAGACATGGGCGAGATTTATAGTAGACGCAATTGATAGTAGGCGCGATTGATAGTAGGTGTAATTGGTAGTAGGCGCGATTTGACATGAGCGCGATTTATAGTAGACGCAAATGATACTAGACGTGATTAATATTAGACGCAATTGATACTAGGCGTGATTGATAGTAGGCGTGATTTGTAGTAAGCGCGATTTATAGTAGACGCAAATGATAGTAGGTGCGATTGATAGTAGGCGTGATTGATAGTAGACGCGATTGATAGTAGGCCCAATTTGACATGGGCGCGACTCAGATCATTTTTGATATCATAAAGTTACAGTGTCAATGTTTATACAAAGTACAAGGTAGAGGGTATTTTAAGACATAACCTCAGCTCACTTAACATAACCTAACTTTACCTAACCTAACTTTGTCACGTGACATGTTCTACAAGTTTAGACTAGCTTTAAGACTGATTATGACGTCATAGATTGATGGGAGGGGTGAGAGGCTGACAAAAAAGGAAATGTTCTGGTTTAATGAAACGTCATGTCCTAGCAGGCGCGATTGGTAGTAGACGCAATTGATAGTAGACGCGATTAATGGTAGGCGCAATTGAAAGTAGGTGTGATCAGGTACTTACTGCATATCAAAAGGCTGTACACTCGTGTGTTAGACACTCTATCTTGTTAAGGACCCCTATATATTCCCTATACAAGGCTATACATGTTAGTTCTAAACACTTAGTGGTTATTTGTATTTTAAATTTATATACACAGGTTATACAAGCACGTTTTTTCACACAGTAAAACTTTGTCAAATAGCCACATGCGATACGCAAAGTATGTTTCCGCTATCTAGCGGTGACTATGGTAACTACCTGAACATATCCTAATCTAATCCTAGCTAACTTCACCTGACGTGACCATACCGGTTTGTAAGCAACAACAACAACACACTAAGATTCCATGAATTCCAGAATACTTTTAGATTAATTATCGACTCTCAACTCTTATAACTATGTCTATCCCACTCTGTCAAAAACACGATTTTTTTTAAATTTTTGCTTGATGTCAATACTAAAGTGATAATGGGTTTTCCGATCCTATCACTATAAATTCATTACCCCCACTCTTATCTCGGTCTCGACAACAACCATGCCTATTTTTATTATGTCAGATGATGTAATGTTCGAGTGCAAAGTGGGTGTAAAAGTGAGTGCAAAGTGAGTGCAAAAGTGAGTGCGAAGTAAGTGTAAAAGTAGTTGTAAAAGTGAGTGAAAAGTGAGTGCAAAAGTGAGTGCAAAAGTGGGGTGTAAAAGTGGTACCCTATTTGTAATGGCTTATTTGACAAGTTATTTTGTGGTACCCTATTCGTAATGGCTTATTTCACAAGTTGTTTTTGTCAATGTATTTAGAGGATATTTCTCTTGTTCATGGAAAGTATCTCAGCCCTTTTTATGATAGCATAATGCTTACCGTCATGTTTGTAAGCAACAACAACACACTAAAATTCCAAGAATCCAAACTACTCTAAGGTTAATGATGGTCTCTCAACTCCATTCCACGCCTAGTCAAAAACATTATACATTTCAAATTTTTCAAAAAAGGTAAATTGAGAAAGTGGGCTATATATTTAAACTAAAAATCATATGCTAACTCCAACACCTACGTCTATCCCATTCTCAGTCAAAAAAATATATATATATTCTTTAAATTTTTCCAAAAAATATTTGGAAAGTAGGCTATAATTTGAAAACTAATCATCCTAAAAAGTCATATATAGACTCAAACCAATGGCTTTTATGTCCTTAATCGTTAGAACAAAACATGGAATTTGACATTTTTCCAAATATTGATCATTTTAAAAAAAATGGGCTATATTTTGTAAACTATGAATTACACAAAAAATGTGTTTGACATAAAAATGACAGGTATTTACCCCCTCTACCCACAAACCAAGTCCCAGGTCTCTGGGACAAAATCCAAAAAGGTTCAATTTTGAAAGTAGACGATATTTTGAAAACTAATCATTCTAAAAAGTCATATATAGACTCAAACAAATGTCCTTTAAGTCCCTTAACGTTAGAACAAAACTTAACATTTTTTCATTTTTTCAAAAAAAGTCCAATTTTCAAAATTGCCTATATTTTGGAAACTAAGAATTAGTTCCAAAATGGCGGTCGTAGCTTAACTCAACCTAACCCTACGAGGTGTGATCAAAAAGTTCCAAAATGGCTGCCGTAGCTTAACTTAACCTTTGATTGATCCCTGTTGATTGACCCCTTTTGATTGATCTCTGTTGATGTATCCCTTTGGACTGGTCCCTGTTGACTAGCCCCTTTGGACGGGTCCTTTTTAAAGGGGGAGTCATTTTTTTACGGGTCCCGGAGGACGGGTCCTTGTTGACGGGTCCCTGTGGGCGGTTCCTTTGGACTGATCCTTATGGACTGGCCCGTGCATTTTATCCAAATTATATCAAACTAAGTTTGCTATTCTTGGGTGTCTTAGTACGTGTTCTACCAACCTATCTCTTTACTTCATTAACAGTCGCCAGATACATCTCTTCTCCCCCACTCGTCTTAATACCTCTTTGTTAGTAACCCTATTTACCCATCTAATCTTCATCATTCTCCTGTAACACCACATATCAAACACTTCAATTCTCCACTTTTCTGCTACACCAATTGTCTAAGTTTTACTTTCATAGAGTGCCACGCTCCAGACAAAGGCCTTCAAAATGACTTCCTAATACCTAAATCTATATTCAATGTCAACAGATTCTGTAGAAATTCTTTCCTTGTCTGAGCTACATAAGAATCCTAATCGTGTCTGGTATAATGTCTTGTTTAGCAAACATAGTCACTCAAAAGGTCTAAGCATTTTTTGTATATAACCCAAAATAACAAACAGTTTTTCTAAAACCCTACTCATTGGTCAATAACAAGCAGAGTCGCCAAAGTGTTTCGTTGGTAGTTAACTCATGTCTACTTAATCAATTCCTTTCATATCGTTATCCGATTGTAGTAGTAAGGACTGGTGAACAACGTCAGTTCAACACACTGCTTTACACACAAATGTAGTTAGGCCCTTTGACATAATTTGGATAAATTTCATGGGCCGGTCCATAGGGATCAGTCCAAATGGGCCGGTCTAAAGGGACCCTTCCACAGGGACCCATCAACAGGGACTTGTCAGCAAGAACCCATCAACAATGACCCGTCAACAATGACCTGTCATCAATGACCTGTCAACAATGACCTGTCAATAGGGACCCGTCAACAATGACCCGTCCACAGGGACTCATCAACAAGGACCCGTCAGCAATGACTCGTCAACAGGGACCCGTCGAAAAGCAAATGTCAAAAAGGATCCATCAAAAATGACCCCCTGTCAAAAAAGGCCCGTCCAAAAGGGGCTAGTCAACAGAGACCAGTCCAAAGGGACAAATCAACAGAGATAAATCAACAGGGATCAATCAAAAGGGGTTATCACCTCAAGGCCTGACATATCCCTCTTTGATTATTGGTTTGCCAATCGACAAGCGTCACTTAAAATACTTTTTGATCACCACTCGTGGGTTGGGTTAGGTTAGGTTACACTACAGCCGCCATCTTTTAAAAAGCCTGCCCTCTTACAAAAGCTATGAGTGGGCATGCGTAAAAAACAAAAAACAAAAACAAGCATGTTAATTCATAGTGGCTATCCACCAAACACATGTCTCTTGTGTGGAACAACGTTTTATTCCATATCGGCATTCAAACTCTCACATGTTGCAATTGGAAAGAGAGATTCTCTAAAAAAATTACAATTTCACCCCCTAGTAGGGGTAGGTTTTATTTTGGGGTGGAAATATGTTGTTCATTGGAAAGGGGGTATCAGCCCGAGTTCAATGACACCTCATTCGTCAAAATCCGACCACGGGTTCGAACTCACATTTTCTCACGTATGAAGCAAAACAGAATGTGACTTGTTTCACAAGGAGGACGGTAATAAGGTCATTTCACACGTGTTCACATGTATTTCGTCACTTTCCTTTCATATCGTTATTCCATTATAGTAGTGGTGAACAACGTCAATTCAACACACACACAAATGTAGTTAGGCCCTTTGACATAATTTAAATAAATTCATGGGTTAGTCCGTAGGAACCAGGCCAAAGGGACCCGTCCAAAGGGATCAGTCCAAAGGGACAAGGACTCGTCCACAAGGACTCGTCCACAATGACCTGTCAACAATTACCTGTCCACAAGGACTTGTCCACAAGGACTTGTCCACAAGGACCTGTCAACAAGGACTTGTCCATAAGGACTCGACCACAATGACCCGACAACAATGACCCCGCCAACAATGACCCGTCAACAATAACCCATCCACAGGGATCCGCTCCCCCACCCTCTTCAAAAGCCCTGAATGGGCATGCTAATTCATAGTGACTTTCCACCGCATACATGCACTTTATGTGGAACAACGTTTAAATCCATATCGGCATTTAAACTCTCACATGTTGCAATTGGAAAGAGAGATTCTCTAAAAAATTACAATTTCACCCCCTAGTAAGGGTAGGTTTTACTTTTGGGGTTGAAATATGTTGTCCATTGGAAAGGGGGTGTCAGCCCGAGTTCAATGACACCTCATTTGTCAAAATCCGACCACGGGTTCGAGAGATATCGCACCACCGCCATCTTGTGAGGTGGGGAGGTGGAGGTGGGTATAGAACCATCCAAAACACACTACTATTGGTAATGTAGATTATTAGTTTTTGTTTACTGACACATTAAATATGGGACTAGCCGAGCGTTGCGTAATTTTTATATTTTGTGATTGTATTTGGTTTAACTGTACGGGGCGAGACGCGCAGCCGATGGCCGATCTCGCTTGCGTAAATCGCGGTCAAGCATTATTATTCGGAGATTTGCCTTACAACAAAAATGGAACTGAATTAAGTTTGAGATTAAAAAAATAGAATTTGGAGGGTAAAAGATTATTTGTGAGTAGAATCTTATGACGGATCAGGATTGTTTTCGATAGTTGCTTTCCAGCAGATTTGAACGGGATGGCACTTTGCACCCGAGTTTCTGTTGTGTGTTCTTGTTAATGTGCCAATGGACGCAGTAGTATTGTTGATCTGTTTGAGCCGACCCAGAGAGTGAGGTTGTATGAGATTTTGTCCAAGCTATGGGTGCGTATGTTATTTTATGATGTGCTAGCGAGAATATATCATGGTGATTATTCTGACTTGCTCCATGTCAACCCAGTTCATGACCTCGAGGGGCTGAACTCGTGGTATATATTTGTTTCTCGCCATCCAGGGGATGCGTGAGATATGTTGATGTTTCCAGAGGGAACTGCACTTAGCTTGCCAGACAGAGAGAGAGGTATTTGTAGGACAGCGTGACTCATACAAGTTGGGGGGAGCTCAATCAGATAACGTCTTGTCATTAGTAACAGATCTGCTTTCTGTACTGCATTTATGATGTTGTTTTAAATTCACAAAACTGATCGGTTATAATGAGTATTGCTTGATTAATTGGGAGCTGTCCATACTGTAAGGTAGCCACCGAAATTCGTGTTTGTCTGGCGTTTCATATAAATGTAAACATTGTTTTTTTCAGCCGTTAGGCATGTATTTTGTTGTTGTTGGTTCAATATTTTTGGTGTGTTTATTTTGATGCGTTCTTGACCAGTGTCTAGTTAGGGTGCGCGGAGCTATGTCCCCAAGTTGATGAGAGCGGTTTTTGGCCTATTTCTGGCATGCTCTTTTTTTTAATTCCATGTGCTCCTGCACCAGCTAGAATCTCAGGGAGATTCTTCATTCTGTTTGTATTATTAGATCTTGCATGTGTCAGTAGTAGTTGTAGTGTATTAATTAAGGGTGGGTCCCATAGCCGTAGTGTGATTTAAAAGATGCACTCCGTAAGCAACATGTCTGTTTCAGTTGTAAACGGACTCGCATCAGTACTCAGTTTCTTATTAACGAACAGTAAACCACACATTATATGACTTCTTGACCAGAGAAAAATGGACTTGTATCCATATGTTGTGACGAGTGAGTTCATACCGCTCAAATGCTTATGTTATGATTTTATCAATTATGTGAAGCTGCATTCACATTGTCTTGTTGTGACGAGCGAGTTCCTACCGCTCAGTGTTATTATTATTATTTATTAAGGGGGTAAAAGTCAGGGAGGATTTATTTTATTATTATTATTATTATTATTATTATTATGCACATATTTTTAGTGATTAAATTTATTTTATTCTACTTGTTATTCATTTTATTTCTAGTATAGCCTCTGTCATGAACCTTTCTATTCATTAGAGCATGTTGTTTTAAGCGAACTTTGCTGTGTAACGCAGTCAGGACTGAACACGACCCCGTAGACGACTCTCGACAAAACCATGCTTTATTGAAGGGTGCACTACTTCGGAAATGTGTTCAGCTCCCAGACACTGTCCTTGTGACGGAAGAGGAATGATCCCTCTCAGAATCCAAGGCTGAAGACGGGACTGGATGGATAAGCGATCAAACATATTACTATTTCATAACAAAAAATTGAATAACTTACTGCCTGTCTTTCTTCCTCCCACTGCTATTCGTGACGCTTTGTTCGCCAGCTGTATGAACACTCTTTCTTCTCGACGAGTGTACTCATTATCTCATCAGAAAGGTTGCTGACTATTTTGTGTACAAAGCCTCCCCTAGTAATAAACAGCGCTGTATTCATAAATGAATAATGGGCGTAAGAGCAAATCTTTTTAAATTTCAGTACTGGATGCAAAGGCGTGCATGCTTCCCCGTTTTTATCTTCAACTTTCATCCTATTTTAATAAAACGTACTTAACTCGACATAAATGGAGACAAGAGGGTCTAATTTTTAACATACACTCACGCATGGCTTAGCATTTACTCCACTTCTCCATTTTAATAAAACTGTAGCCAATCCGCACTCTTTCACTTAATTCTGTTACCTCGTTACACAAATACAAGAAAAACTATTTCATATTACCACCGATATGTATGCGTTTGTAGATTTTGTTGACCGTTTGTCTCAACATTCTGTTGTTACTTCATATTTTAAGTTTACCCATGAATGAAATCTCAAAATTGTAAGCAAAGAGAGCAATTTAATACATTTTTGGCCAACTTTTCACAATTTGCCAAAATGAACAAGCAGTCTTATTTATTTATTTATTTAATAATTATTAGATACAACCATGAAAGGTCATTTTACACTAATATTTTAACAATTTCAAATAATATTAACAAAAACAACAAAACCAAAAACAGGTAACAATTGGCAGTGATGGCAGCACGGGACAAATCTCGGGAAAGACGCAGGGAAAGATTGGGGTAGTGAGTGATTAGGAGGGTGTGGGGGTATGAATTGAGGATGAAATGGATCTTCTAATGTTATGTTTGAATGTTCTATAGGGAGAGAATGTGACAATATTTGGAAGGGAGTTGCTAAGGGTAGGTAGACGGTGGAAAATAGACCGCTTCGGTACTTCAAGACGTGGGCGAGGTATATGGTGTAAATGGTTCTCACGTGTTGAACGGGAGGGAACATGGAGTGAGAAGTAGCTTAAGAGCATGTTACATTTTGTGTAACCATTCATAATTTTATGTAAGAAACACAGGTCAGTAAATTGTAGATGGCTTCTCAGGTCGAGTACATTGAGCTGATTTAGAACATCGGATTTGGCAAAGTGCCTTAGTGAAGGATTGCGAGCTTTGACTATTGATATGAGATCACCCGGGCTGATTGTGGTGTCTGTCCGTCCGTCTGTCTGTCTGTCCTGTTGTCTGTGGGCGTGTGTGTGGGTCCCCACCCCTATCTACTGCTAAACGAAACTATCGAAGCTATCGAAACCAAATTTGGTATGACTAATGATCTATACCAGGACATTGCACGGTCATATTTGAAAATGACGTCAGTGCTATTATCTGCTGAAAAATCATTATTGAAATTTGATCTCTATGTGGAATATCTCAAAGGTTAAGCATGATAACTGTTTCAAAGTTGGCACTCGTGTAGATAGCAACATTTCGGATTAATTTTCAGGAGCCAATATATGAGAGTATTGCATAACTCGATTCTACGCTTGCTGATACGTTCAATTTCTAAATACATGTAACTTCAATAATATAATTTCACTTTCAACAAAATTTTGTATGTGATGCCAACTGTTGAACAATGCTATTTTCTTTATTTCTCCATAATCTCAATATATCAGAAAGTATGCAGCCCAAGAGTTCTAAACTTTTCCCAAGTATAGTACCTCAAATTGTATATTAATTGTGCGTAACTGACATTCGACAGTGCTGCCAACATGATTATGCGCGTGCTGATAGGTTCAATGTTTAACCACATGTAACTTTCATACAAACAAATGAATTTCTTTCAAAATTGGCACATATTCAGATCATAATATTTCAGATTTAATTATATGGATAGAAGATGACACGCTTGTAAAATTAGGTCCAAAATTCAAAAAACTAGTTTAGCCCTTTTATCAATAGGGGTGTTGAAACATGGAATGAGTTGCCTGAAGAAGTCTCAAAATCTTTCCCTATCAGTTTTAAAGTTTTCAAGAAGAAAATTAATATTGTGTTCGTGGAACACAGAGGCATCATGGAGAGCAATTGAGATATCTGTAAATATATTGTTACTATCAGGTTTGGCCTAACTGTAGCAGTATCTATTAATAAAACAGAAAAGTAAGTCCCGTGGCTCTTGATCGCGAGATTAACCGGCACGTAAAACTACACACATCAAAAAAAGTTTTGCATCACCTCGGTTCCCAGATCTCCGGCATATAGACGTTGACTGTGTATATTGTATCAAAGATACAGTCCCTTTGACTGTTCATAGATGTCACTAAAACTGCTCAAAGATGTAAACAACCATGCATGAGCAGGGCCTATTAGACGGAGGGGGTACGACAGCCGATCAGTTCCAGTCATTCCACCAGGACGAAGGTACGCTGCTCATGTTGTCTGTAGTTCTACCATGCCTAGAAGGTCAATACCGCAGTTCGATCGCGTCCGCATTGTTACTTTGTGTCAAGAAGGGCTCTCAACAAGGGAAGTTTCCAGGCGTCTCAGAGTGAACCAAAGCGATGTTGTTCGGACATGGAGGAGGTACAGAGATACAGGAAATGTCGATGACAGGCCTCGCTCAGGCCGCCCAAGGGCTACTACTGTAGTGGATGACCGCTACTTACGGATTGCCGCTCGGAGGAACCCTGACAGCAATGCCACCATGTTGAATAATGCGTTTCGTTCAGCCAAAGGACGTCGTGTTTCAACTCAAACTGTGCGCAATAGGCTGCATGATGCGCAACTTCACTCCCGACGTCCATGGCGAGGTCCAGCTTTGCAACCCCGACACCATGCAGCGCGGTACAGATGGGCCCAACAACATGCTGAATGGACCCCACGGAATTGGCATCACGTTCTCTTCACCGATGAGTGTCGCATATGCCTTCAACCAGACAATCGTCGGAGACGTGTTTGGAGGCACCCTGGTCAGGCTGAACGTCTTAGACACACTGTCCAGCGAGTGCAGCAAGGTGGTGGTTCCCTGATGTTTTGGGGTGGCATTATGTGGGGCCGACGTACGCCACTGGTGGTCATGGAAGGCTCCGAAACGGCTTTACGATACCTGAATGACATCCTCCGACCCATAGTGCAACCATATCGGCAGAATATTGGAGAGGCATTTGTCTTCATGGACGACAATTCTCGACCTCATCGTGCACATCTTGTGAATGCGTTCCTTCAAGATAACGACATCGCTCGACTACAGTGGCCAGCATGTTCGCCAGACATGAACCCTATCGAACATGCCTGGGATATGTTGAAAAGGGCTGTTTATGGACGTCTTGACCCACCAACCACTCTGAGAGATTTACGCCGAATTGTCGTTGAGGAGTGGGACAATTTGGACCAACAGTGTCTTGATGAACTTGTGGATAGTATGCCACGGCGAATACAGGCATGCATCAATGCAAGAGGACGTGCTACTGGGTATTAGAGGTAGTGGTGTGTACTGCAATCTGGACCACAAATGCTGAAAGTCTAGCTGTATGATGGTACAACATGCAATGTGTGGGTCTCATGAGCAATAAAACGAGCTGAAATGTTGTTTGTGTTGATCTCTATTCCCTTTGTATTTAACGGTTCCGGAACTCTTGGAACCGAGGTGATGCAAAACTTTTTTTGATGTGTGTACAAACTTCGTTCTTTCACCTTATATACACACATCAAAAAAAGTTTTGCATCACCTCGGTTCCAAGAGTTCCGGAACCGTTAAATACAAAGGGAATAGAGATCAACACAAACAACATTTCAGCTCGTTTTATTGCTCATGAGACCCACACATTGCATGTTGTACCATCATACAGCTAGACTTTCAGCATTTGTGGTCCAGATTGCAGTACACACCACTACCTCTAATACCCAGTAGCACGTCCTCTTGCATTGATGCATGCCTGTATTCGCCGTGGCATACTATCCACAAGTTCATCAAGACACTGTTGGTCCAAATTGTCCCACTCCTCAACGACAATTCGGCGTAAATCTCTCAGAGTGGTTGGTGGGTCAAGACGTCCATAAACAGCCCTTTTCAACATATCCCAGGCATGTTCGATAGGGTTCATGTCTGGCGAACATGCTGGCCACTGTAGTCGAGCGATGTCGTTATCTTGAAGGAACGCATTCACAAGATGTGCACGATGAGGTCGAGAATTGTCGTCCATGAAGACAAATGCCTCTCCAATATTCTGCCGATATGGTTGCACTATGGGTCGGAGGATGTCATTCAGGTATCGTAAAGCCGTTTCGGAGCCTTCCATGACCACCAGTGGCGTACGTCGGCCCCACATAATGCCACCCCAAAACATCAGGGAACCACCACCTTGCTGCACTCGCTGGACAGTGTGTCTAAGACGTTCAGCCTGACCAGGGTGCCTCCAAACACGTCTCCGACGATTGTCTGGTTGAAGGCATATGCGACACTCATCGGTGAAGAGAACGTGATGCCAATTCCGTGGGGTCCATTCAGCATGTTGTTGGGCCCATCTGTACCGCGCTGCATGGTGTCGGGGTTGCAAAGCTGGACCTCGCCATGGACGTCGGGAGTGAAGTTGCGCATCATGCAGCCTATTGCGCACAGTTTGAGTTGAAACACGACGTCCTGTGGCTGAACGAAACGCATTATTCAACAGTCCAAAAATCAAGGGTATGAGCCTAATAGTTGAACATCCTCATCGACATTATGGCAGCATTATCTTTGCCAAACCTAATATTCAGATCGTCTCCACAGGAATTTCCATTGTAGATGACACCGAAATTCTTACAGTAGAGCTTAGCAATTGTTCTGTAACATCAGTTTATAAGCCCCCAGGTACTGTATTTAAATTTGTAGAACCCAGCAACTTCCAGCATCAATCTGTGAAGTTTGTTGTTGGATATTTTAACAGCCGTAACACAATATGGGGTTACTCAACTACCGATGAAAGTGGTGAGGCCGTGGCTGAATGGGCAGACTCATATGATCTCAACTTATTGCATGATAACAAACTTCCAGCATCTTTCAACAGTGCAAGATGGAGGCGTGAATATAATCCCGATATGATATTTGTGAGTGAAAACATATCTCATTTATCAATAAAATCAGTGGGTCAAGCTATTCCTCACACGCAACACCGGCCTATTATATGCCAGATTTATGCTGCCATTCGACCACAGTCAGTTCCTTTCCGACGTAGATACAATTTTAAGAAGGCTGATTGGGAGAAATTTACCATTTCTCTAGATGAGAATATTCTAAATATTGAGCCAGTTCCTGAATTATATGACGACTTTGTAAATATCGTGAAGTATTGTTCCCGTGTTTCAATTCCCCGAGGCTGCAGAGCACAATATATAAAAGGTCTGACTTCGGAAACTGAGGAACTTTTGAAAAACTATCTTGACCTCTTTGATAATGACCCATTTGGTAACGATACCCTTCAAGCTGGGGAAGATCTTTTAACAGCGATTTCCAAGAACAGGAACGATGCATGGTGCCAATTGATGGAGGAGACGGATCTAAGTAAGAGTAGTCAGAAAGCCTGGAGACTCCTTAAGTACCTGAGTTGTGATCCAACAACAAAAGAGGGACACAAAAATATAACAGCTAATCAGATTGCTCGTCAGCTTGTGGAAAATGGTAAATCTGACCATCCATTACGCAGGTCAGATCATAAAATTGCTCGGTCAGAAGAACTCGAGACTAGTCAACTTATGCAACCTTTTTGCATGGCAGAACTGACGGCAGCCATTGATAGTTGTAAGATCGGCAAGGCAGCAGGAGTAGATGATATCAGATTAGAGCAGATCAAACACTTTGGGGAACGAGCAAGAGAATGGGTCCTAGCTTTCTTCAACAACTGTTTGAAATCCTGCAATTTCCCAAAAACCTGGAGGAAATCACGAGTCATACCGATTCTGAAACCTGGTAAAATGTCAACTGAACCTCAAAACTACAGGCCAATATCCTTGTTGTGTCACCTGCTTAAAATCTTTGAACGAATGTTACTGAACCGCCTAGTTCATGTCGTAGAGCCTGCTCTCATACAACAACAAGCAGGCTTCAGACCAGGGAAAAGTTGTACATCCCAGATCCTTAACCTCACTCAATTCATTGAGGATGGCTTTGAAACACGGAATATCACGGGAGTAGCTTTTATCGATTTGACCGCTGCCTATGACACTGTCAATCATCGTGCTTTGTTACAGAAGATTTATGGAATCACGATGGATTACAGTTTCACAAAACTTATTGAAAGTTTCCTTCAAAACAGGAGATTTTATGTGGAATTCCAAGGACAGCGCAGTCGATGGAGACGTCAAAGAAATGGCTTACCTCAAGGTAGTGTTCTATCACCAATGTTGTTTAACGTCTACACTAACGACCAACCACTTCCAAGGAACACTAGAAGTTTTCTTTATGCCGACGATCTAGCATTAGCTTGTCAGGGGAAATCCTTCGAAGATGTTGAAGCTCATTTAACACAAGCATTGACTGAGTTGGATGTCTATTACTATGATAATCAACTTCGTCCAAATCCATCAAAAACTCAGTTGTGTGCATTTCATCTGAAGCACAAGCAGGCTCGTCGTGAACTTAACGTCTCTTGGCAAGGAACACGCTTAGTTAACACTCCTCATCCAAAATATCTGGGAGTTACCCTCGATCGTACTCTGACCTACAAACAGCATTGCCGGAATACCAGACTAAAGGTGGAAGCTAGGAATAACATCCTACGTAAGATCACTGGTAGCACCTGGGGCTCTCAACCATCAACCTTGAGAACGACAGCGCTTGCAACATGTTACAGTGTTGCAGAATATGCATGTCCAGTGTGGTACAAATCCACTCATGCAAATAATGTTAACAAGGCGCTTAATGAAACATGTAGGCTTATTACAGGTTGTTTGAAGCCTACACCTCTTGCAAAACTTTACCAGCTTGCAGGGATAGCACCACCGGATATACGTCGTGAGGTAGCAGCCAATGAAGAGAGAGCTAAACAGGTTAATCAGTTTTCCCATCCGTTGTACGGTTATGTACCAGCCACCCGTAGGTTGAAGTCCAGGAGAAGTTTCCTCAACACCACTGCAGTCTTGCTAACTACACCAGCTACAGCTAGAAAACAATTGTGGACTTCTCGGCTTGGGAATAACTCTCTATGGGATCACCCTTCGGAAAGCCTCCCACCTGGACATGATCAGAAATGGATCGTGTGGAGGGCACTTAATCGTCTCCGTTCTGCTGTTGGAAGATCTAAGGATAACTTGCAGAAATGGCACTTCCCCGTCGACTCCACCAACTGCGACTGCGGTATGCCCCATACCATGGAGCATCTACTGAATTGTCCGCTGTGCCCTGCCACTTGTACAGCAGAAGATCTTTTACTAGCAACTTCCAATGCTATACAGGTTGCACATTTTTGGTTGACCGTGGTTTGAAAAGACATTGTGTGTTGTATGGTTTACTTTTTGTAAATATGTATGTAATTTTAGTGTAATCCAGTATTTTGTTTGCTTCTGACACGAATAAATAAATAATACTACAAAACATCAAGCTATAATGTTTACGCACAAACCTCTTGCATTCTGAGCACACCACAGTGGTCTGCTGTCCTTGGATCGTGAGCAAATGGAGCACTCAATGCCCTGGAGACGCTGCTTTGTGTATAAATACTGTCACTGCTAAGAAGTATACACATTAACTGAAAGACAGTGGAAGTCAAGTAAAAGTCACAGTAGGTGGTCGCTATCAGGCGTATCAGCATAACGTAATCGGGGAACGAAAATTATCTGGGGCATTGAGTGTCCCACTGTAATGTTCCAGGGTTAACACTACATTTAAATCCGAGTTTTAGTTGATACATCTTTGTGCGGACGGGTTTGAAAGCAGGCCAAATGCGATACAGAAGCTATGAATACCTGTTACCTTCCTCAGGTGTCTACTGAGGTGAGATGCATGCACTGCTTGTACATCCTTCCTGAAGAGCGCTCGTATTATAGAGTTCAAACACGACATGTGGCTAACATGGAGGTTAATGAGGGCATTAGGATCGTGCAGTAGACCATCAGTGTGCGTGCTACCATGGAATATATGCGCGCACCAGCTCAAGTTTGAAGAAGATTACAGTGAACCTCCTTAAAAGAAAAGAGCTTTATTCGCGTTAACATACAATATCCGGTGAAGTTGGTTAACGTGCACTTTAATTGATTCTCGACACGAGAGCCCCGTGCCATCAAAAGAGATTTATAGGTCTCCTCGTCTTACTGTGTGTGTGTTATCTCGTCATTATTCGGATCAGACATCAAAGTGAATGTAATGAGGACCGCACGCTATCAGACGTGTGCAGAGCACGTCATATTCTATTAGCACAATCCACGCTGCGTGACGGCCTTCTTCACTTAAGGGTCAGTAACACCTCTCCCTGCAGTAGGCCCTTTTCAGGAGGAGAGAAAGTGGACATTTTACGCTAATACGAGTATTTCCACCAAATTATTATTTATTTAACGTATGGCTTTTAGTGCCGGGTGTGTCCGAGGACATGTTCGGCTCAATTGAGGCTGTAGCTGCTTCCAGTGGACACCCATAGACAAATCATTTTCTAAATGTGACAATGTCCTAACCTCATACACCATATGCTTTGAACTAACCTCTCTTTACCAAGAGATCACTCTCCATCACGTCGTATTACCTGAAACCGCTTTGATTTGAAAAGGCTTAACAATGGATCTATAAGCATACAGGCTCTTCATTAATTATAGACCTACACGGATTGGTGAAGTATTGGTATTCCAAATCTACCATTTCAAGCTGATCACCGTCACCATCTATTTCATTTCATTTTATTCTGATCTTATAACCTAAATTATATGGTGCACCATATTAGGTTTAATAACGTATCTTATTACTGTGCTACGTTTTATTTTGTTCTTTCAATATGTTTTTTAGCTGATGAAGGGGATAAAATGTAATTAATCCTCGAAACATGTACTAAAACAAGTTAAATAATTAATTTTCTTTGTAGTATTGATTCAGGCGGGTATACAATTCTTATTAAGAACTACCCATAGGGTGAGCTACAAGTTCCGTTCAATTTCAAGTAGTTCCAACTTTCGCTACCAAATATCAATGATACCTAGTGGTGAACGTTCGAACTTTGATAGAGCGTTTCAACGAAATCTAACCTAGAAATTAAGCTTCACACAAGTTTAGACTGTGAAAGGATCTTCTACATGCCATAAATCAGTGACATAGGACCTCCGGCTTTACTTCTCCTCTGAAGGAAGGCATACTGAAGGATTTCCACCGAAATACTCTAAATACTCAAGCAACATGAGATGCGTTGGGAAATCTGATAACTAAGCTGTTCTCCAATTTGATAGCACTGCCCTCTAGTGTAGAGAGCTTTGAAGTCATTTTTTCAGTGTTGCCATTTTGACAATTGATATTACAACTTTTCAGTCGGTCAACACAATATAATCCCAAGTTCTAGGACAGTGGCTCCCAACCTTTTGTGGCCATCTACCCTTTCTGGAGGTTGACTAGCACCTATCGCCCCCTTTTCATTTTAATTGTATGCTTATTTTTAATTTGAAGTAAAGCGTTAAAAATTCCTCAGTATGCCTTCCTTTGGAGGGGAAGTAAAGCCACGGGCCCATGTTATAGATTTATGGCGTGTTAAAGAACCTTCCACTAATTGCACCTATGTGAAGCGGACTGCGGTGGCGTCTAGTAGCTAAGTTCTGAACTTGGGGTAGTAGTCGTTGACGGTGGTGCTTGGCAGCAAAAGTAGGAACTATTTGAACAATTCTAAGTTGCAGTACTTAAATTAAAAATTAGATAACACACACTAATACAGTCATCACTATTAACACCGGTTATCAAACAGATTCTACACACACCCCAAGTACACGGGGCTACATGACCGCGTTGTCGCAGCCTCTAAACGTAAGAACCAACCAACCAACCAACCAACCAACCTACCTAACCCTACAGTTCTTGTCCTCGATCCTTTCTTCCATAACTTAGCTTGATATTCCTGGGTGTCTTAGAATGTGTCCTACCAACCTATCTCTTCTCTTCATCAGCAGTCGCCAGAAACATCTCTCATCTCCCACTCGTCTTAATAACTCTTCGTTTGTAACCCGATCTACCCGTCTGATCTTCATTATTCTCCTGTAACACCACATTTAAAACGCTCCAATTCTCTTCTTTTTTCTTCTGCACCAATAGTCCAAGTGAAAATAAATTTAGAAGGGGGTAAGGGCTCAGACTTAACACGACACAATAAGTGAATCCTAATATACGGTCCCGAAGTTTGATTTCATTAGCATTTGATACTTTGTATTTGCACTTACAGCGTTGCCAAGATGGGCTCCATCACGCGTCATGGCGCGCCTCGCTCGGAAGTGATAGGCTCCATATCAGCAACGCTGTACAGCATTTCCTGGAGCGGCTAGCTGGTGAACCATGTCTTAATTCCCCGTACAAATACAAACCGATATAAAAGAAGTGAATTAATTTACGTATTTCACAGTCATACAGCATAACGTTTTGATGTATAAGGATTACAACGCAACCAAGAACTACATTTTCCAACGACCCCGAGCCAAGAAAAAGTTACCTTACATAAATGATAACAACTTTCGTTCTTGAATACACAAAATTTTGACATTAATAAACCAGTTATACGACATTCCAATGTATATTGTGTTAAAATTTGTATTCGATCTGATGACGGGTTTGTGAGATAATAATTCTTAAATGTGACGCATGGTTGAAACAAGCTTAAAAACGGGCACTTTTTGTGTTTCAACTGCGATAAAAAATATTAAAATATAAATTAAAATTCCAAACCTACATGAACTAACGTAAAATAGAACGACAAAAATGATGATGTTTATAGATTTTATGTAGGTCTATTGGTTACTCCACAAACAACCTTCAAACTCGAGTTCACATAATATTTTGGTCGACAGTAGGCTATTAATCAACAAATATTCAAAAATGAACAGTATTGTCGATATTAAATAACTAGCAGTAGTGCCCTGCTTTGCCCGGTGGATTTATTTGTTTTATGGATGATAATGAGTACTACTACAGCACTCAAGGATAAGGATCGGAAAGCACCACCACTTATTGCAGCTGATAACTTCAGTATACTGCACCAACACCATCGCTCTTTTACAGAGACATACTGTTGTCATGATGATAACTGTTTAAAGGGGCCTAAGATATCTTTTTGCACGAATTACTCCCCGTGACTGCAATTTATAAGCAGCTCGCAATTCTGCACCAGAACACTGGTAGGAGCGACGTGATGTAGCCCGCATTACCAGGCAACAATAGACTTCGGTATTATTGGAGCTATCGGGGAGCGCTTGTTCTACCGACTTACTGAACAAAAATCTATCTTTATGGTAACCTGAGAGGTGTAGCATAATTCTACATAGCCTAAACTATTCCTCTCGAATCTGGCTATCGTATTCAAAAAGAATTTATCGAATCCGACCGGTAGTTCCAGAGATTAGCGCGTTTAAACACATAAACAAGCACACAAACTCTTCAGCTTTATTATATTAGAATAGATAATGTCCAGTTTCCTTCGCGAAATCACTAGCCCTTTCTATTCCCGACATTGCATAAATGTTAATATACTACGGATTACAACTAATGTTTGACTTTAAACAGCAATACAACTTAACACAATATTGTTCACTTTCCACTATGGCAACTACCACGTAGTGAATATTTGGAAGGGGGTGAAGAAATATACTGCTACACCCATCTCACTGCCACCCGTTTGTTTAACTGAGCAACTGACCATTTGGCCTATTCAGTAAGTGTTAAGTTAGGGTAACATTAAAAATGTTACACGAGTAAAAATACATCCTTTAAAACCCAATCCAATCATTTGTAATCAATCCAAAGATTGTTTTTCTTCATAATTTAAAACTTTATCAACTTTCATGTTGTCATAATTTGGCTCTGGGGAGGATTTAACCCCATGAATGCCTGTCGCATTTAGCCTACGCCACTGTTGAAAAATGACGACCTCGTAACAGTTTTCCTCCAGCAAACTAATCTATGAAGATGTAGCTACTATTGCTGTGATATACTTAATAAGTAAGTCATAAACTACTGTTGAATTGTTAACTACAGTATCATAATAATAATAATGATATCGTATGGCCTTGGTTGCCGGGTGCAAGCTTTGTTATTTGACACCCAGAGGGTAGCTTGCATGTCGAATTTCATTGTTCCTTGAAGCACTATGAAAGTCAAGGAGGTTAGATATCTAAGCTCATCAAACACTATAGTGCTTTCTAGTAGAGAAAGGAGGAACTTTGTGTTGGCGGAAACTCCCAAGATTAATATTGCCATTATGAACACGGCCTACTGAATTCAAATGGGTTCTTTGACATGCCAACATCGTATGACATGCGTGTCGTAATTTTTGCCGTCCTTCAAAAATCAGTTATCACGGCCAGGAGTGAACCTGCAAGCTTGGTGTTAGTAGACTGACACGTTAACCACTCACCCACCGTGGCAAGTTGTAAACTACAATAATATGCATGAATGATGTACAAGTGGACCTACTCTGCTGTTATGGTGGTAAAATGTTAGAACTGCAACATACATAAACAGTATTTGACTACTAATAATATGCTGAAAGATCTGATATCGAGACTTATCTGAAATTGTGGAATATCTACCAGCTGCTCTAACAACGACTATTCTGATTTAAGGACAATCCGTATGTGGAATCGATCACGAATCACTAACTATTACAAGTTTAGGAGCGTTAATTAAAGCAGTTGACATTGAACATTTTCCAGATTATATAAGATTATGTTAGCATTTTTCGCACGTCCCAATAATTGGGATTAGACAGGTTACTGAATGATTCTACCTCTATACCATCTTACATGACTATGATTTCGTAAAACTCTTGAATTAATCTACCGTAATACCTCTGTTGGTTTGCCGCGGTGGGTGAGTGGTTATCGTGTCGCTTTACCAACCCCAAGCTTGCAGGTTCACTCCTGGCTGTGGTAAGTTATTTTTGAAAGGCGCCAAAAATCACGGCATGCATGTCATACGTAGTTGGCATGTTAAGGAACCCATTTGAATTCAGTAGGCCATGTTCATAATGGCAAAATTAATCTCGGGATTTTCCGCCATCACAATTTTCCTCATTTCTCTCCTAGAAAGCGCTATAGTGTTAAGGGGCTTAGATATCTAACCTCCTTGACTTTTATTGCGCTACAAGGAAATACTAAATTCGACATGCAGTCTGCCCTCTGGGCGTCAAATAACAAAGCTTTACTTCGGTTGGCCTATCAGTCGACAAATTTAATGGACCACCTTGTGGTGTAGCAGCTAAAATTATTGTCAGCCTTGAGGTCTGGGTTCGATTCCCGGTTCTGCCGAGGAATTAAATTCTGGTTTGAGGGCTGGAACGGGGTACACTCGGCTTCGAGAGTCAAAACTGAGAAGGAGTGGGTTCGATTCAAACCTCAATCATCTTGAATGTGTTTTTCGTGGTTTCTCCCCTCTACTCCAGGAAAATGCCAGGATAGTTCCTGACTTAAGGTCACGGTCACCTCCTTCCCAATCCTCATCATTGCAAATGCACACACTACTACAGCCATCACAAAAAGACAGGTTATCAGAAAAATTCCAAGTCTCCGTGGCTTAGGCGGCAGCACGCCGGCCTCTCACTGCAGGGTCCCTGGTTCAAATCCTGGTCACTCCATGTGAAATTTGTGCTGGACAAAATGAAGGCAGACAGGTTTTTCTCCGGGTACTCCGGATTTCCCTCTCAAAATTTCCTTCCAGCAACACTCTCCACTATCATTTCATTTCATCTGTCATTCATTTAATCATTTCCCCAGGGGAGTGCGACAAGTTTCGGCTGCCGGCACAGTTCATATCCTCGCCGCTAGATGGGGGCTTCATTCATTCCATCCCTGACCCGGTCAGTCGACTGGAAGCAGGCTGTAGATTTTCATTTTCATCAGACATATTCCACACACACTTGTGTACACGTGGCTACATGACCAGGATGTCGCATTGCCCCTAAATCAATCAATCTATCAATGAATTAAGAACAACACATTTAACGGCAAATATTTTGAGAAAAGAATGAATTCAAGTGACCGAGAAGTACGGGTTGTTTTATTAATTCTTGTTAAAAACTTTCACGGTAACAAAGGCGTTCCAAATTAAAAGGGCATAGTTTAAAATACACCGGATATACTCAAGGAGGGAAGTTGTGATATAAATACAAAGTTTCCTATAATAATAACAATAATAATAATAATAATAATAAAGTATGGCCTCGGTGGCCGGGTGCACACCCATAGGGTAGCTTGCATTTCAAATTTCGTTGTTAATTGAACCACTAAGAAAGTCAAGGAGGTTAGATATCTATGCTCCTTGAACACTATAGCGCTTTCTGGTAGAGAAATGAGGAACTTTGGGTTGGCGGAAACTCCCGAGATTAATTTTGCCATTATGAACACGGCCTACTGAATTCAAATGGGTTCATTGACATGTCAACATCGTATGACATGCGTGTCGTAATTTTTGCCGCCTTTCAAAAATCTCTTACCACAGCCAGGAGCAAACCTGCAAGGTTGATGTTAGTAGACCGACAGGCTATCCTCTCACCCACCGTGGCAAGTTTCTTATTACGCAATCCCATATGAGCTACTTACTTGAAATCCTGGAACATGTTACTGTGGAGAAGATAAATATTTCAAGAATGGCACCATGGTTGGGGATCGAATCATTCATATAACCTTCTCAGTCATCTCGCCGAGTATCCCGCAGCAGGAAGTGAGTAGTTGGATTAGCATTATGTTTGATCGTGTTGGTTGATTCCTCCTCGCAGTACAGTAGTCTAGAGCAGTTCCCAAGCCTCCCAACTCTGTACTAATCCCTTGATCCCTGCATATCTCTGTGATATCAGTCCGAGATAACCAGTCCTACTAACATCACAGTGTGGGCAGTTCTGATTCCTCCCATCCTTTTACTCGTCAGCAATCCTCGGACATACGAGGGCGGTTTTATTTTAATTAGCTAGTTAGTTATTGCTGTTTTAAGGGGCGGAACTACGAGGTCATCTACCCCTCTTAAACAGATTAAAGAATACAAATTGGGAATTGAATTTAATATTTAGAGATGGACACCTAAATTTGAAAAGATCTAAAATTAATGGAACAAAAATTAAATAAAAATAATAATTATAAAATTAAACAAAAATTACGGATAAACAAAAAATTGTCATTCAGAAACGAAAAAGTCGTTGAGTCAATGTTCACTGGAAAATTTAGATTGCTGACCCTAACCCACTCTCACTTATAAAGCGGATAACGCGATCAGCAGCCACCGCGTCTTCGGCAAATATAAGTTTGAGTGTCATTTGCAAACTAAGGTTTCTTCGTGAGTCAGCAAGATCCACACACTCGGTTAAAATGTGGGCCACGGTGAAAATGGCTCCACGGTTTTATTAGCCTACTTTTCACATTTTGCAAAAATGAGCAAAAGTAGACTTATGAGATCGATACGGGAAAATGTGTGTCTGTCTGTCTGTCTGTCTGTCTGTGTGTGTGTCCCCCCCCCCTATCAACTCCTAAACGGCTGCAGCAATCAAAACCAAATTTAGTATGAGTAAAGATGTGCACCGGAATAGCTCACGTCCACATTTGAAAATGATCTCAGTGCTACCAACTGCTGAAAAAACGCACTAGAAATTTGAGCTCCCTGTTGGATATCTTGTAAGGTATACATGGGAGCTATTCCAAAATTGGCACACATGCAGATAATACTATTTCAGTTTAATTTCCAGGAGGCCAACAATGACAGTGTTGCCAAAATAATTTTAAGCCTTCTGATAGGTCCAATGTTTAAATGCATATAACTTCTACACTATTAATTGGATTTCAACCAAATTTTGTATGTAATATCTGTACATAAACAAATAAGACTGAGCGTATTCTTAAGAGCCAACAGGGCTGCCGACTGTTAATAATTGCTCTCTCTCTATTTTTTTTAATCCAAATACCAATATATCAGAAAGTTTGCAAGCCAACAGCTTTAAACTATTCACACGTATGTTCTGACATTTTAGATTATTTTGGAGTAACTTATATACGTCAGTTCTACCAACATAATTATAAGCCTGCTGATAGTACCAATTTTTAAATACATGTAACTATACTATCAGTTGGATTGCAACCAAATTTCGTATGTGCTATGTGTACCATAACAGATATGACTATAAGTATTGTTATGAGCAATCATGGCTGCCAACTGTTAATAAATGCTGTATATAGTTTTTACCCTAATATCAATATACCAGAAAGTATGCAAGCCAACAGCTCTATACTTTGCACACGTATAGCACCTGACATTCTAGATTAATTTGGAGTAATTAATACAAGGCAGTGCTGCCAACATGATTCTATGCCTGCTGATATGTCCAATTTTAAAATACATGTAACTTCTATACTAGCAAATGGATTTCATCCAAAATTGGCACAACAAGATATAATATTTCAGATGACCAGCACACGCATGGTATTGTTGGCAACATGCTTTTACGCGTGCTGATAGATCCAGTGATTAACTGCATGTAACGTCCATTGGACTTCAACCAAATTTTGTATTCTGTACCTTAAGAGATGGAACTGAGAATATATTCAGTCACCAGGGCTGCCAACTGTAGTGCTCTATTAGGCTACATTATACCAGGTATATTTTGATCTAATTAGTTATTTCGATATTACCAACTTAATTTTGTCATTATTCTAGATAGGTTCAT
Organism: Meconema thalassinum; assembly: GCA_946902985.2. Classification (NCBI taxonomy): domain Eukaryota; kingdom Metazoa; phylum Arthropoda; class Insecta; order Orthoptera; family Tettigoniidae; genus Meconema; species Meconema thalassinum. Next base: position 834,822,463 of record OX336390.1, read on the forward strand.
ATACTGTAGAATAATCATTGGCATGAAAAGTAGGCTTTATAGTTCTTCACGGAACTTCTTGTTTTACTTCCGATGATCATAAAAAGACAAATGTAAATAACAAAATTAATTTATTGCCTAACTGCAAACGAGGTTACTGTGGGACCGCAAAGACAGAGTCATTTGTCATATCTGTGGACATGTTTCCTTACATAGAATGTTGTCACCAGTGAGTTGACATTAGGGTTGTAGATATTTGAACATCAAATTTTTGGAATTATATAAAAACGTAGGCCTGTTATTAATATTGTAACAATCTGAATCATTTTTATGATTTTAAATGATCTTCTCGACTTCGTCGTTACGCTGGGGTCTGGCGTTACGTTACGGTGACGGGACGAAATGTACCCAGATGCACTGAGATGTGTGACTTCATAATACTGCTTGGTGCACGTGTTCCCCGACAATCTCTACTTCGTTAGTACAAGACAAAAATCCCCGATTCCTGGATGTCACGGGTAATCTCGAGAACCACTGGATGGATTTTGATGCGGTTTTCACCATTCCGTAAAGGCTATCTCGGGGAATGATTCTGTAGAAAATAATTTATGTGTAATCAAAGGAAGCCAAGCAGTAACGATTTCAGTGAAAAAGTCGAATACAAACTTGGCGTCCGTGCGCTTCTTAAGCTTACGCTGGGCAAACCGTTAAAAATATCAATATACTATGAGCGTAAGAATTGGTCAGCATGAAAAGTTCAACAAAAATGTCCGCGAGAGCATATCTCTATCTTCAATACATCGCCCACTATTAGTGTTTTAGACTGGATGGAAGGGGCAATTCCCCGCACGCTCTGGTGAGCGTGACGGCATCCCGCGCGCTTGACCCTGCTTTGCCCTTGGTTTGCAGTTGCCGTTCGCGAGTAATTTGAAAGAAGATAAGCAAGATAAGTATTATGCAGATAATTTTCTAACACGTCAAGAGTCTTTGGCTTCGAATGAAGCGAGAAGCCTCCAGCCTTTCTGGCATATTTCAAAATTTATAGCATTTAAAATGACACAAAGTCTAGTCTTTCAGACTGACTGTCACTTTTTCTTTCAACATTTCTAAATGTTAAGGACATTTCAAAAAAAATATAGTAAATTAGTTTTATGTGTACGTTCTTATTTAGTCCTATCAGAAACAAGATGTTCAGTAAAGAACATATAGCCTACTTTCTCCTAAATGCATGGGTATTGTTATAACTCTTTGTCCTTTTCAAGGAGTATAATTGAATGTTGGTTGTAGTAGCTTGTTGAAATACAACGTGCTATACGGATATTAAACATGAATATGAGGTGCCCTTTGCTGGTGCTACCTCTGTAAAAAATTCATTCAATTCGGTTTCACCGTGTTTGAATTGATCTGGGGAATGGATTTGCACACATACATGGCCGCTATTTGCAAATTATTGGACTGATGACCTTGTAGTCAGTCATAAGATGCTTTCCACAAAAAGGCATGTTGTTGCAAAATCCGGTAGAGATCAAATTATTAGGATGGTCGAAATTTGATTTAAGCTTTTAACATTTGGGTGGCCGTCATTCCGTTTCCGTCAAGATGGCGGCGATATAAAACATGACACTGAGGTGCCTTTTGCTAGTGCTACCTCTGTACCAAATTTCGTTCAATTTGGTTTCACCGTGTTTGAATTGATAGGGGGAATCGATTTGCACACATACTTGGCCACCATCTGCAAACTATTGGGCTGATGATCTAGCAGTTTGGTCAGAATATGCTTCCCGCATAAAGATTTGTTGTTGCAAAATTTGGTAGAGACTAGATTATTAGGTTGGTTGTAATTACATTTTAGCCTTTAACATTTGGGTGGCCGCGATTATGTTTCCGTCAAGATCGCGGTGATATAAAACATGACACTGAGGTGGCCTTTTCTAGTGCTACCTCTGTACCAAATTTCGTTCCATTCGGTTTCACCGTGTTCGAATTAATAGGGGGAATCGATTTTCACACAAAGATGGCCACCATCCGCAAAATATTAGGCTAATGACCTATTAGTTTGGTCAATGGATGCTCCCTCCATAATGGTATGTTGATGCAAAATTTGGTAGAGATCGGATGATTAGGTTAATCGTTATTTGATTTAAGCTTTGAATATTTGTGTGGCCGCCATTACGTTTCCGTCAAGATGGCGGCGATATAAAACATGACACTGAGGTGCCCTTTGCTAGTGCTACCTCTGTACCAAATTTCATACCATTCGGTTTCACCGTGTTCGAATTAATAGGGGTAATCGATCTTGACACAAAGATGGCCGCCATCCGCAAACTATTAAGCTAAGGACCTATTAGATTGGTCAAAGGATGCTCCCTCCATAAAGGTATGTTGTTACAAAATTTGGTAGAGATCGGATGATTAGGTTAGTCGTAATTTGATTTAAGCTTTGAACATTTGGGTGGCCGCCATTACGTTTCCGTCAAGATGGCAGCGATATAAAACATGACACTGGGGTGCCCTTTGCTAGTGCTACCTCTGTACCAAATTTCATTCCATTCGGTTTCACCGTGTTCGAATTAATAGGAGTAATCGATTTTGACACATAGATGGCCGCCATCCGCAAACTATTAGGCTAATGACCTATTAGATTTGTCAAAGGATGCTCCCTCCATAAAGGTATGTTTTTACAAAATTTGGTTGAGATCGAATGATTAGGTTAGTCGTAATTTGATTTAAGCTTTGAACATTTGTGTGGCCGCCATTACGTATCCATCAAGATGGTGGCGATATAAAACATGACACTGGGATGCCCTTTGCTAGTACTACCTCTGTACCAAATTTCGTTCCATTCGGTTTCACCGTGTTCGAATTAATAGGGGCAATCGATTTTCACACAAAGATGGCCGCCATCCGCAAACTTTTAGGCTGATGACCTATTAGTTTGGTCAAATGATGCTGCCCCCATAAAGGTATGTTGTTGCAAAATTTGGTAGAGATCGGATGATTAGGTTAGTCGTAATTTGATTTAAGCTTTGAACATTTGTGTGGCCGCCATTACGTTTCCGTCAAGATGGCGGCGATATAAAACATGACACTGAGGTGTCCTTTGCTAGTGCTACCTTTGTACCAAATTTCGTTCAATTTGCGCTCACCGTGTTCGAATTGATAGGGGGGGACAGACATTCAGAGTCCACACACTCACACACACACACACACAGAGAGAGAGACTCGCACACATACACACACACAGACAGACATACTTTTTTTCGCCCTGTAGTGATCTCATAAGTCTACTTTCATTTTTTGCAAAAATCGAAAGTAGGCTAAAAAAATATCTATACCGTACTCGCAATTATTAACAACTTGTCAATTGTTACTGTAATTATGCTGAGGAAGACCACAAGGTGGTTGAACCCAGTAGGCCTACATTATACAACATCTAGTACTGAATGTATTGACTTTTGGTGGATCATTCGTAATACAATTGTGTATTTATTGGTAAGATTCTGATAAAAGGAGCACAATATCCTTGTCACGAGGAGTTGATATTTTTCAAGCAATATTATTTTCAGAGTAAGAAACTAATCCCAGCCACGTAGACATAAGTTATATATGTACCTTAGTTTAATGTGAAGGAATTTTTAGTTTCGTTTTTTGAAATTAAGTTTTATATTATTTTATGCATTTAACTGATTTTGCATATTTGCGTATATTAAAGTATGATTATAACAATGTGCAGGGATTAGATAGACGTAGTTTAAGTCATGACCTGTCCTTCCAAGATACGGGTAGCTGTATCCTCACTTGGGACCACCCGCACTGTGGTTGGACTGGATGTTAAGGCAGGAATTATTCAGCAGCAGTTTAATAGGTAAGTACCATGTTTGTTTTTAGAAGTGCCAAGACGGTGTAGCAGTTGTTATAATAAAAACGGTATGTTTAGAAGGTCTCCTGAGTAAGCGCGCAATTTGCCTGACAGTGGTGGCCAAATGGCAGCATATCTTACAGGGAAGTTTTCTCTCTTTTCTACGAGTCGGCGGGACTCTCGATCGGCGATGCCATTTCAAAAGCTTTGCATCACACCCACGCATGGGTGACTTGCCGTAATGACGTCTAAGCCTTGCCAATAGATGCAGGTACACAGCGCACCTGCACGGAATGCCGACCGCAGTGCTGCAAAGGAGTAATATCACAACGGGTATTACTTAAAAAAACGCTCCTCGTAGTTTAAGGTACCTCCTAAGTAGTTGGAGAGGAAAGGGCTATATTTCTATGCCTTGTCCTGGCCGTGAACGTATAGTTCAAGTTTTCATTTTACACTATGTTTAACTCAAAAGGGAATATCGCTAGCGGTAAGCTCCCCTATCACGGTGAAAGTTTGCATACTTGTCCGTCAGAACACATGAGACACCTGTGATGGTATTTTATCCCCAAATTCTTTGAGACTATCCCACGTGAGAATGAAATTGTCCACGTTTGAATATGGATATGGGGCTTTAAGCATGGACTGAAGTGCGCACTGTACAACTTCTCAGTCGGCCAACACTATATAATCCCATCACTGGGACATACGAAAAAATAACCTCAAAGAAGTTACATTCGATTAAAAATATACATACACTGCCGGAAAAAAGAATTAGGTCACCATTTTAGAGGTTACCAATTCACTCAAGATGTATTGTGGCAACAGTGCATATTGAGTACATGAAATGATCTAATATACAGATCAATAGGTCAAGCAGTTCAGAGATATCAGGAATCGACCCATGCTGAAACACCCATATTAGTACGTGGTGTAGCCTCCACGAGCGGCAATGCAGGTACTGACTCTTGCATCCAGTCGATCATACAGATGGGGAATACTGTCTTGGGATACGTTATTCCACGCTTGCTTGACCTGTTCACACAGTTCTGTAAGAGTTGTGGGTGGACGAGTCGCACGAGTCACGTTTCGGCCCATCATTTCCCACACGTGCTCGATTGGCGACAAGTCCGGCGATCGTGCTGGCCAGCGAAGTTACTGCACGCCTTGCAGTGCACGTTGAGTTGAACGGACAGTGTGTGGGCGAGCATTATCCAGTTGGAACAACACATCCCCTTCATGTTGCAAGAACGGCAAAAGAACGGGTCTAACAACATCCTGCACGTACCGAGCGCTGGTTAGCGTTCCCTCCACAAACACCAAAGGTGAACGAGAGTTGTAGCTTATCGCACCAGACCATAAGGCCTGGGGTGGGGCCGGTGTGTCTTGGACGAATGCACTCTACGAGACAGCGCTCACCAGGTATACGTCGAACCAGTGGCGGATCCAGAGGGGGGAACCAGGGGCATGTGCCCCCCCCCCGAATAACCAGTTGTCTGCCACATTGATATTGCCGATAAATTGATTGTTTCTGCAAACTGCACTGCAAGTAAGATCTTTGCTGTATAGCCTGCATTCATGAATGTGGTCAATGTTTGTTATCATATAGTATGTACTGTAATGGCAACACTGTTATAGCCCAGTCGCTAAATCGACAGTGTTGCAAGTGCAGAGCGATCTTTCAGCAGCCTGTAACTTGTCAAATCATGGCTACGAACACGAATGACAGAGGAAAGGCTGAATGGCTTGTGTCTGTTATTTGTTCACCGTGATATAAATGTTGACGTTGAAAAAGTTCTAGAACGTTTCTCTAAAGGGGGTAAACGAAGGATTGCCCTGAGGACCTGTTTCATAAAACTCACTGATAATATTAGCTAATAATATTAGTACTCATAATATTTTTTATTAGTTAGTCAAATTCTGTTTCATAAAGAATCACGAGGGCTGATAAAATGTCTACTATAATATTATTAGTGGGCTCAGTCTTCGTATCAGCATTTAAGTGACATTATACTTAAATATGAAACAGTGTAACTATTTGGCAATACCGGTATTATGTTTCTGCACAATGGCTATTGAGATATTAACCCACAATGTGGTAATGCAGTTATTAACATAATATATATCCAAATGTTTATACGGGAACTGAGCAAGCCTTCACGAACTGCTGCTGTACATATTCCCTTTACTGGGATGTAGGCCTATTCATAAGGCATTTAAAACTCAATTCCACGCAGGAACATTATCGAAACAGGCAAAATATTAATAGAGCTTCCTTCCGTAATACAGTATTATTGGTATGAGAAAATAAGTAACCATCTTGTGCTACACAATTGCGTGGTCGAAATAGCTGCGCAGATAACGCGTTCATCTGTCAATTTAGTGGTCCCGGGTTCGAATCCCGGTCGAGGTAGATAGTTTTGCTACCAGATTATCGATTTAAACGATATTTACCATATCAATATGACGCATTTTAACAGAATCCACATAAAATTACGTGTTGGTCTGTGAATCAAGAGGTCCGGGAACTGGGCACATTGCCTTGACTGGCAAGCAGGCCTATTTATAAGGAATTTAAGGTTATGAGCGGTGTCACGTCTATTAATATAGTTGATCCATATCGAATTCTTTATTTAGGCTACTGCTGGTGGAAGCTACAAAACCTCTAATAAAATGAGTTCCGTATTATAAACTACAATATCTGTAAAACACTCCCTTTTACAATAGAGTAATATTTGTGCTAGCCTACATGAACTACTGCTATACACATTGCCTTTACTGGCAAGTAGGCCTATTTAAAACTCAATTGCACGCAGGAACAATATCGAAAAAGACAAAATATTAATGGAGCTTAATTCTGTAATGCAGTATTATTGGTACCGTACCGGTACGTGAAAATCAGGCACAATCTTGTGCACATTATTTGCGTGGTTGAAATAGCCTGGGTGATAGCATGTTTGTCTGAGAATCTAGAGATTGCGGTCGAAGTAGATATTTTTGCTACCGGATTATCGATTTAGACAATATTTATCATATTATCAATATGACTCATTTTAACAGAATACACATGAAATTACGTGTTGGTATGTGAATCAAGAGGTCGGGAACTGGGCAAGCCTTTCATGAGCTACTGCTGTGCACATTGCCTTTATTCGCAAGTTTATAAGGAATTTAAGGTTATGAGCGGTGTCGCGTATATTAATCTAGTTGATCCATATTGTATTCTTTATTTAGGCTATTGCTGGTGGAAGCTACAAAACCTCAAATAAAATGTGTTCCGTATTATAAACTACAATATCTGTAAAACACTTCCTTTTACAATAGATTACGGTAATATTTGTGCCAATAATATTACAAAATACCGGTGTATCAACAATTTCACGGGAGGCCTATTCTCACCAATAATATAAATTATTAGACTAAGCACTCTTGTGGAAATAAGGCTAATAATATTAGACTATGTTAATAGTCTTCCTTGTTTATGAAACAGTTACCTAATATTATTAGAAACCCTCACTAATATGAACTAATAACTAATATTTTTAGCTAATAAGTTTATGAAACAGAAAACTAATAATATTAGTTAATATTATTACTGTATTGCTAATAATATTAGTGGAAGATCTTTATGAAACAGGCCCCTGGATTTTATTTTGTAATAGGCATGTACTTTGCCTAGGATAGTCACCAAATAGAATCCCAATCAGTATTCAATACAACTGTTTTTTGTATTTATATTTAAGTGACTAGTAGTGACTCAGTGACTGATCATGTTGGTACTATGTACATATTTTGTAACATTTGTGTAGTAGACTTGAATACTGTCTTCAGATAGTCACTATGATTGCAAATTCTTCAATACATATTAGACTGTGTAATGTGCATTAAAATGTGGAAATGTACATATTCTGTAGAATTAAAAAGTTTGTTTACATAATGACAATTACTTGTGTTATTGAAACTGAAACCAATAAACCATTTTAATATAAAGAATTTCTTGTAGTATTATAAAATTTGGTGGTTGGATGTTTTGAGTAGTGTGTGTAGATTAAATACAAATTTAGTAATTTTATTACATATTTTCTCTAGCTACTCTGAAATCCTAGAGTGCCCCCTCCGAGGTGAACCTCTGGATCCGCCACTGTGTCGAACGCGCCAACGACCATCACTTGCGTGCAGGCAGAATCTGCTTTCATCGCTGAAGACCACTGCGCGCCATTCCACCTTCCAAGTGATCCTCTGACGGCACCAGTCGAGCCATGTACGTCGATGCTGTGGCTTTAGTGGAAGACGGGCTTGAGTTGTGCGTGCCCGTAGTCCCACTGCTAGTAACCGGTTCGCAACAGTTCGTGTTGACACTTCTGGGCTCACAAACCCTCGTATCTGTGCTGTGGTAGCTGTACGATCTGCCACTGCTGCCCTTACAATACGACGATCCTGGTGGACGACTGTGCTGCGTGAACGTCCAGAACCTCGTCTACGGGTGTGAGAATGTGCGCGTGACCACTGATACCAGCATCGTTGCACAACGGACACAGCACGTCCATCTTGTGTGGCAATTCTCCGAAAGGACCATCCCGCCACTCGGAAGGCCACATTTTTACCCCTTTCAAACTCGCTCAGTTGGCTGTAGTATGCACGAGTGTGTCTCCGTGCCATTGTACTTGCTTGCTTCACACGTTATCACCACAATGAGCCGTATGGCTGTGAGCTTTCCCTATTAAATGGTAGACACAGATGGCGCTCTGATAGCTATGCCACTTCGCTATCTGTCGGCGGACGACGTTGAAACACTTAACATACTATCACCAGGGGGCATCTGCCGTCATCGGATCAAAATCGATGTCGTCTTTACAGGTAACCTATTTTTTCCCCCGCAGTGTACTATATTTTTATGTCCTACAAAAAAGGGCGAAAACTATACGATGACATAGTTTCGCTAGTCAAGCGAGCATCATCAGATTTAAGTAAACAAGACAAAATAGCACTATATAATACTACCAACCACACGAAGACACCCACAAATAGTCTGTGCCATCCAAAAACCTAAATGACGGGAAAAACTTAGAAAGTGTTACAACCATTACTGATAAATACTGAGGCACTATGCGCCCAAAAAGAGATCTATTTATTTTAATACACGCAATGTTGAAAGACTGATAAATGATGATCACATCAACAAACAGTCTCCCTCCAACAAGTAATTTATGATGGTGTAGCTGCTATTGCTGCGATACACTTACACAATCAGCCCTAAGCTAAAATAATTGTAAACTTATATGCGGCAATGACCTACGAGCACTCTGCTAAGCATACAAAACCAGTGTTTGTCTACTAAAGACGAGTTGTGAGATCTGATATGTAGACTTATCTGAATTTTGTAATGTCTACAAACTTCTCTGACAACCACTGTTCTGAAGTAAAAACAGACGGTGCGTGGAACCACTCGCAAATCAATCAGCAATATCAAGATTAACTTTGTAATAAGTCCATTGATAGTAAAACAGTCCATCTGCTTTACATAATGAAGAATTGGTCGTGTGAACTATACAGACTTATGTTAAGTCTAATGATGTGCACACATTTGTAAGTAGTGCGAATGATCGAAGAGGATTATGATAAATCAACGTTCTTACTCACCAAAACCGTTCCAAGCCTCGCGTCAGTTCTCAGCCACTTGAAATGTTACCCTCTCTTGGGACGACGCATATGAATTAGGGTATGGAATATACAGGTGGCCTTATTATTATGGTAATGTTAAATGGAACCAAATTCTTTATTGTTAATTGGTTCACAGAACCTTCAACAATATACAGATATTCTGTACCCAGAGAAGGTGTCTTTGTGGCATACAAACCAGATCGTCGATTGGGCTAACGCGGTTGGAAATTAGTTAAATTAATCACTTCCAGTCGATGATTTAATTTTAATTTTCGGAGAGGATAAGTTCCGACACCAAACCTTTTCCTTTCTTAAAGATTAGCCTTTTAATTTCTATGTATTGTTTAATAGAAAATGAAATAATATAAAAACGCATTGAAATTAAATGCCAAAATGCACATGATGTTGGTTCGATAATAGTACATTATGCAACGAGTCTATAATGGTCATAATTAAGACACGAGTATGTTTAAAAAAAGAGCGTAAGCGAGTTTTATAATTTCCATACGAGTGTCTTAATTACCATTATAGGCGAGTTGCATACTACTGTTTATGTTCGACGATAATTATAACTTTATTATTATGTTTTAACATAAATATTCATAAATATCTGTGGGATTCAGTTACTTCAGTTAGTGAACAGGGCGCACTGGCTTTGCTGACTGAACAGAGCGCATGCGTGGGTCAAGGCACTCCGAAAGCAGAGACCATTCACTTTGCTTGCCAACTCAGAACACCTATTGTTTACAGCCTGCCGTCAAGCTCTATAGCATTCACTAATATTGTCACCGAAGTCGTTTGGAAGCAATGCGCTGTGTAGAAATTGCTGTTGGGGATATTAAGGTACAGTGCTATTTCATGTCTCAAATTCACCAGTTAATTTACCCGAACTTATGGACGGTGCACTTTCCATATCGGTAATTTATAATAGAAGGATGCTGTGTTCATGTCCGACATGTTGGATTTTGAGCGCATGCACGAAGGTATCCTTACCTAATTGGTCAATGAATGAGCTCTGATTGGCTGGGGAAACTGTTTCATAATGAAAACTACTGTTATAATGACCATCATTATGATACAGTTTTCTGACGTTTAGCCTAATATTCACATTTTGACATCGTCGAACCTAAACATCTCTTGTAGTACATTTGGTGAATACTTGACAATAAAATGCGTAAACATTGACCATTATAGCAATGGTAATAATTAATAACCGTGTTGACTGATAGTATTATCTTGTTATCACTTTGATTTGCATGTTTGTTGTCACAATCTACCAACATGTTATTTTAAATTTTTAAATAGATGATCTGCACATTGTGTTGCCCAATACGCATATAATATAGCAGAGAGAGCCAACAAATAAGAACCAACTGAGACATGGAAGTTTAGGAGAAGGTATTACCGTAAACTATTACGTTTCTCGTAACAGTATTCCATCTGAAGACGACACTGTGTAATATGATTGATTGCAGTTTTTGGTAAATACCATGTACATTACGTTACCCATTAAGCAACTAAAACAACAGAGTGGGCCATTAAGTTGGGAATCGACTGAAGTCTTAGGTTGGAGAACTGTATTACAAATTTTTTGTTCCGTTTGAGACGACAATTTGACCTACATCCTTTGCGCTTCTTCTTCTTCTGACAGCGACATCTTCTGTCACTACAGTTTTCGATCAAAATTATTGGAGTATTGACGTAGGCAGTTTATAAGGTAGATCTCTTATTTTAATAGAATCATATTACTATCATTTGTTAATACATGGCATTTAATTATTTGCAAACTTTTCCATTTTTGATGTAAAAAGGATATCCATTTCTTTTTGGCTTTGTTAACTAGTTTTAAGATATAATATCAATCACGCTGAGGAAGGTATCAATGAAATACCGAAACATGTACGATTAATAATGTAATTAAACATTTCTTTAGTGTTTAACCAGGCGGTTTTAACAAGATAATACTTGACAATATACAATCAAGAAATGTCCTGCAACGGATACTCGAACTCACATAAAATCATCCATTTAATGCATTGTACGGTATCCTAATTTTCAACTAAGATGTTGGTTCTATTAAGCTTTGCCAATTTGGCCACCTCTGTACCATCACAAAAATTGTCAATACTCAAAGTTTTAACGAGATGGTACCCTTTACATTTAAAATGTTCCCTTGTTAGTACAATATAGAAATACTAATTCTGCTGTAGATCTTTCAATCGTAGAACGGACAGTAGAAGAAACTTCGCATGGCTTTGGCTCTGTGTCACTATATCATTAATAAAGCCATTGTTCCATTTTCTGTGCAAGAAAGGTTCTTAAGATGTATAGGTACAGTCATTTGTCACCATCTCATCTCAAGTTAAATATCTTGTAAAACTATTATAAAGCATTTTGGGTCATTAATCTTTCTCTTGTTTCCATCAGTGGCCTTAATTTCATTATGAGCGCCACCTCCCTTGGTAATTTATTCTGTACAAAGCGAAGACAAGGAGTCATGCTGATAATTGAACGAATTCATGGCTATATTACAGCACTTGTTTAAGAGAAGAAGCCATCACCAAGTTCAGTAGATTGAGAAGAAAGGTTTTTGTTAAGAATAAGAGACACAAACTCAAAGCTGTTTGTGGTAGATATTTTACGTCTGATGTTGTCTACCGATGGGTTAGGTGTGGGTGATGATAGCTGAGCCCGGTATCATTTAAACTTACTGTACTTCGTCAACCTATGGCCAGCCGCTTTAGCTTAATTCAGAATTTGATGCCTCGATCTGTCATGAAATTTAGTTCGAGTCTGAACGTGAGTCCGGCTAATTGGTTATCATGCTGGTCGAGGGGTCCCAGGTGGCGTCTACATAACTGAAAGACCGAAAAAAATACTCAGAAGAAGTAAAACGAGAAATGTTAAGTAACGTAAAGAAAAGAAAGTACATTTAAAAGAAGGTTGGAGTGGAGAGAGTTTAGCCTTAATGGGCTCCATTCGCACCTCATCCATCCTAGGAGTGGATTTCTGTGCTCCCCACTTCTACTCCAGACAAATTCCAGGATAGTTCCTAAGATACCTTCATGGGAGCCACCATCTGTATCCGATCCCATTTACAAATACATACACGTTACACACCCCATTATTTTTTATTTAGCGTATGGCTTTTAGTGCCGGGAGTGTCCGAGGACATGTTCGACTCACCATAGGCTGTAGCTGCTTCAAGCGGACACCCATGGGGTGTTCTACAAATTCCGTTGATTTCAAGTATTTCCAACTTTCACTACCAGACGTCACTGACACCTAGTGGTGAACGCAAGAACTATGATAGGGCGCTTCACACAAGTTTAGTTAGTGGGAGGAACTTTTACATGCCATAAATCTATGACATGGGACCACCGGCCTTACTTCTCCTCCGAAGGAAGGCATACTGAAAGATTTTCAGGCTCTTAAACAAACCGACAACTTCGGCCAGGTTTGAACAGCAGTTCAACATGCTACCAACTACGCCACCGAAGCCCCTACACACCCCATAATAGCACATGATATCATGTCTACACACAGACAATTACTTGAGGCTGGTAAACACTACAGATTATTATAGAAAACTATTCAGTGGGTCAAAACAAATTATATGTACGAAATAGATAGCGCCACCGTATTCAAACGACGAAGCTAACTGAGCTTGCAGCTACCAGTCCAAGACGAGTAGTGTGAGATATGGACACAGTATAGGACTGAGGATTCAAAATACAAGCTAGGCTTACGTAACATTATTCAACTCCAGTTTATTGCACCATTCGTGTATTCGCACCATTGCCAAACTAACCGCATTAAAATAGGCCAATAGAATAAAACAGAAACGTTTGAAATAAGAACAGAAATAACAACATTATACCTAATGTTCGTCACAATAATAAGTCAATAGATCACAGGTTTACTTCAACTAAATAACTGTAGAAGTGAGTCAGACCAACTGAGCAATACTGTTTGTAAATACGAGGGCCGTTCTTTTTTAAGTAATACCCGTTGTGATATTACGCCATTGCAGCGCTGCGGTCGGCATTTGTATGTTTAGGAGTTCTCCTGATCACATACACAATTTGCCTGACAGTGGTGGCCAAATGGCAGCATATTTGACAGGGGAGTTCTCTCTCTTGTCTACGAGTCGGCGGGACTCGCGATCGGCGGTGCGATTTCAAAAGCTTGTCAACACACCCACACATGGGCGGATGGCGACTGTTGCCGTAATGGCGTCTCAGCTTTGCCAATAGATGCAGGTACACAGCGCACCTGCACGGAATGCCGACCGCAGCGCTGCAACGGCGTAATATCACAACGGTTATTACTTAAAAACGAGCCTCGTACCTTTGACACGTTACAGACGTATTCACCAACTTTCGTAATCTAAATATTGTATAGCCAATATACATATATTTGTACATAAGTGTAATAGTCTACATAATCATTGTATCTTATCTAAGTTCAAATGAGTAGGATCATACGACGATCACGTGTCGATCAAACAATATGTCATCCAATTAAGTACCCTTTTACATTTTGTATATACTTAAAAGCGTGTCATTTAGTGATAAGTATCTCATTTAATATTTCTATCATGTTAAATGATTATGTCGACTTCGCTGGGGTCTGGCGTTACGTTACGGTGACGGGACGAAATGTACCGAGAATGCACGGAGGTGTGTGACGTCATAGGACTGCTTGAGCTTCCTCCTTTCCCCGCGCGCTCCGGTGAGCGTGACGTCATCCAGCCAGCTACCTCCTTTGACCTTGGTTTGAACTTGCTTTTTTATCCTTTTTTTCTTATTTTTTTTCTTTTTTAATTTTTTTAAATTTGTTATTTATTTTTGCTAACGGTCTTTCAGACAGACTATCAGTGTTTTTCTTTCATGTTAGGTTGTTTCAATACTTGTATTTGTGTTGATGACTGGAAAGCTTTCTATAATAGAACTGGGCTTCTAATACTTCAATCAACACTAAGAAGGTGTGGACATTATTATCTCAAATACATATATTGAGTCCTTCAAATTCTTTGTTCTAAAAGATTTAATTGATCAGCTGATGACAACTTGTATTACCCTACTTTGTAATAATAATAATAGTAAAGGAAATAATAATATTGGTTTACAACCCTTCAACTACTGCGGATTTTAGAGACGCTGGGGAGCCGATATTATGCCCTGAAAAGGCTAGAATCGAAATTTTATACTCTCCTTTAAGGTTTGTTCTACTACTGATTTGTCGTTTATGTTTTTTAAATCATAATGTCCTTATACTGCATTCTTTTATTGTTGACAGTGTCTATGTCTACCAGCTGTATTATGTATTATAAATCAGAAATACAGTAACTTTTGCGTGATAATGCAGATTGTTCTATGAATAATATTTCCTTCAGTTATTCGGGTTATATTGTAATTGGTAATTATCCTGCTCTATGACTAAGCTAATTTGTAATGGAACCCGATGTTAAATTATGAATTTAGTTGATAACATGTCAATAACATATGGTAATTAAACTACGAATATATAATATTATGCGATAATTTTCTACAAGGACCAAACAGTAAGTAATGATACTTTGCCATAAGAATAACGAACCCCATTAAATAAAAAAATTAAAACACTATCAGGAAAGTAATTGTGAGACTGAGTTCTCAAGGAATTGCGTGTATACATCCCTTTTGACTCTTGTTGCATTCTCTGCTATGTTATTGTAGTCCATAGTACTGTACTTTTCGACTATTTACAGTTAGTTAATTTGTTGTTGTTTGAGTCCTCAGTCTTTTGACTGGTTTGATGCAGCTCTCCATTCCTCCCTGTCCTGAGCTAATCGTTTCATCTCTACATAACTACCACACCCTACATCCGAGGCAATCTGTTTAACATATTCTAACCTTGGTCTACCCCTACAGTTCGTGTCCTCAACCCTTCCTTCCATAACTAAGCTTGCTATTCCTGGGTGTCTTAGTATGTGTCCTACCAACATATCTCTTCTCTTCATTAGTAGTAGCCAGAAACATCTCTCCTCTCCTACTAGTCTCAATACCTCTTCGTTTGTAACTCTATCTAACCATCTGATCTTCATCATTCTCCTGTAACACCACATTTCAAACACTTCAAATCTCCTCTTTTCTGCTGAACCAGTAGCCCAAGTTTCACTTCCATAGAGTGCCACGCTCCAGACAAAGGCCTTCAAAAATGACTTCCTAATACCTAAATCTGTATTCGATGTCAACAGATTCCTTTTCTGTAGAAATACTTTCCTTGCCTGAGCTAACCTACTTTTTATATCCTCTTTGCTTCGTCCATCACTGGTTATTTTTCTTCCTAAGTAACAGAATTCTCCTACTTCCTTCAGCTTTTCACCTGCCAATTTGATGTCCATAGAGGTTTCTGATATATTTCGGCTGCATTCCAATATTTTTGTTTTACATTTATTCATTTTCATTGTTTCCTCAAGACGGAGTCCATACCATTCAAAAACTCATTCAAATCCTCAGGCGTGTCGGCCAAGATGACTATGTCATCGGCAAATCTCAGAGTTGATATTATTTCTCCTTGAATCTTTACTCCCACTGTACATTTTTCTCCAATTTCCTTCATTGCGTGTTCAATGTGAAGATTGAAAAGTATGGGTGATAAGTTGCAGCCTTGCCTTACACCTTTCTGAATACCAGCTTCTCTCTCATGTCCTTCAGATTGAATGACTGCTGTCTGGTCGCTGTATAGATTGTAGATCACCCTGCTATCCCTGTACTTTATTCCAATCGTTTTCAAAATGTCAAACAATTTAGCCCAATCAACGTTATCAATAGCCTTTTCTAAGTCTACAAATGCCATCAACGTTCTCTTAACTTTCCTTATGCTACCTTCCAAAATCAGCCTAAGACTCCCTTGTTCCTACATTTCTCCTGAAACCAAACTGGTCTTCACCCAACTCCGTTTCTATCTGGTGTCTATCCTCTTGTAAATTATTCTAGACAGGATATTTGAAGCATGAGTAATCAAGCTGATTGTACGGTAATCTTCACATCTGTCAGCTCCTACTTCCTTCGGTATAGGGATGAAGACATTCTTCTTGAAATCAGAGGGTACCTCACCTGTCTCATAAATCCTACACACCAAGTGATATAACCTGATCAGACCTTCATCTCCTATGCAGCGTAGCAACTCAATCGGTATATCATCTATGCCTGGTGCTTTGTTCCTGCCTAAGTCTTCCAATGCTCTGTCAAATTCTGATCTCAATATTAATCTCCTTTCGCATCCTCATCAATTTCCTCCTATCTTTCCATTACATGATTCTCAATCTCAGAATGAAAGAGAAGGATGTAAACGAAAGATTCAAGAAGAGTATAAAGGGAGGACTAATGAAAAACCCTAAACAAACTTCAATTGCAGATGAATGGGCACTTCTGAAGAATGAAATAACAAAATCCGCTGAAGAAAACATTGGTAATAAAGAAAGAATAGGTAGAAAACCGTGGATCACACAGGATATACTAGAATTGTTGGCCGAAAGGCGGAAACACAAGAATGTAAGAGATGAAAAAGGGAAAGCAGAATACAGACGTCTGAGAAATGAGGTTAACAAGAAGTGCAAGGAAGCGAAAGAAGAAAGGTTGAAAGAGAAA
Organism: Meconema thalassinum; assembly: GCA_946902985.2. Classification (NCBI taxonomy): domain Eukaryota; kingdom Metazoa; phylum Arthropoda; class Insecta; order Orthoptera; family Tettigoniidae; genus Meconema; species Meconema thalassinum. Next base: position 834,839,596 of record OX336390.1, read on the forward strand.
TGTGCAGGTATAGAAAATTGTTTGAAATTAGAAAAAGTAGACACAGCTTATCGAAGGATTAAGAATACTTTTGGGGAAAGGAAGACTAAGTGCTGTAATATTAAGGACATAAATGGAAAGCCTCTAACAGATAGGGAAGAAAAGGTTGAGAGATGGAAAGCTTACATAGAGTGTTTCCCTTTGGAGGGGAAGTTCCAACGTTCGTTGCGAGTTGCTGGTTGCGGTGGCATCGAGTAGCCAAGTTCACAGCTAGGTGTCGTTGACGGTAGTATCTGGTAGCAACATTAGGAACTACTGCTTGAAATTGACCGTCTGCAGTCCTTACCTGAATTACAGACTAATACAGCCATCACAATTCACACCGCTTATCAGACAGATTCTACACTCACCCAAAGTACACGGGATTACATGACCGCGTTGTCGCAGCCCCTAAACTGAGGAACCAACCAAAATCTCTACGGGTGATATAATTTTGCGTGAAGAAGTAACAGACCGTTACATAGTTACACATCAGTGTCGAAACCTTGCATAAGGACAGTGTGACCACAAGTATAATAATGGACCCCAAATGACAAGAAGGTTACCGTCCCCAAAAGACAATAAAATGTTTAAAATATGCATAAAATGACGAAATACAAAGTTAATTAACCCCCAATTAAAAAAAAAGAACTTTCTCGCAATAAATGAGGTCTGATTCTTCTACGAAAACCTGCATACTCTGCCTATTTTCGCCCATCCCCAAGTTTGTCCGGTGAAATCTACCTCCGCCTTCCGGCGTGCCGAGAGGACTTTTTTTTATAACATATATAGACACCTCTCGGGGAACGCCGGTACAATAGCACCCTTGCAATTGCCCACACTTAAATGCCAACAGACTGTGCCAGGATTCGATCCTGAACCCTTGGTGAGGCTAAGCCACGGAGCCAGTCCTACTTACAAAGTAATGTTCTCTTTCCTACGGACTTACAACTTTTCCTATAAGAAATTGCAATTCGATATTTTTGGAATTGGGTATTCTGTTTCTTCATCGACAATGGAATGTGCCATCTAAATCTGGTGATTTCAACCCATAGTCCATGAAACTTTGAATACTATACAAAGCTTCGAATCCTTCTGCTCTAAATTCACAGAAAATCAATCAACTGTAGTCAAACCAAACTTGTATTATTCTGCATTAGCAATGCACCTCTTTTATTGGAAACTAGCGGACCCATGCGAGAACTCTCGCCTGTGTATAAGCCACCCGCCTAGCTTTATTGGTGTGCGGGCTCGACGCGACATATTTCAGGCAGGGGCTATCGTCCTGTTTATGTGCATATACGCACTTTTTCAACAAATTGTCGATATTTATGGAATCATAGTGCGATTTGTCACTGCTGCGGGTAATTCTCTTTCTTTTGAATGCTTCTTTATTACGATCGGTTACTTGTCGCACCTCATCTATATACAGGGTGATTCAGCAGCCCCTTCTAATATCGTTTGCTGCAACCAAACTAACGTCCGTTGGTAGGAAGGTCAGCTTGCATCCTATATGGTAATAATGCACTACAAGCAATTCTTGGAAACGAAACTGACCCTAATATTTTTCCCTCGATGTGACTACCGACTAACACGAGGGGAATATAATAGTGTTATTACAGTATTAATATTATTGAAGCCTCCGTGGCTTAGGCGGCAGCACGCCGTACTCTCACCGCTGGGTCCGTGGTTCAAATCCCGGTCACTCCTTGTGAGATCTGTGCTGGACAAAGCGGCGGCAGACAGGTTTTTCTCCGGGTACTCCGGTTTTCCCTGTCAACATTTCATTCCAGCAACACTCTCCACTATCATTTCATTTTATCTGTCATTCATTCAATCATTGCCCCAGAGGAGTGCGTCAGGCCTCGGCAGCCGGCACAGTTCATATCCTCGCCGCTAGATGGGGGCTTCATTCATTCCATTCCTGACCCGGTTGGAGACTGGAAGCAGGCTGTGGATTTTCATTTCACAGTATTAATATTATTGTTATTATTATTATTATTATTATTATTATTATTATTAACCATCTGGGTTTAAGCACTGATCCATCCAGAAAACTGACTGGCCTTCAATGTACCGAGAATGCTAAGACCATCATTGAACAGGGTCCGCACAAATCTTGGACGTGGCAGTTTCTGGCTGCACAAGTGGGGAAAAAATGAAAACCTATTTTGCGGCTGTGCCGATGTACCTCAGACAATTCAGCATGTTTCCTTCGAGTGTCTAAGGAGGAGATTTGAAGGAATTAACCAAGACCTACACAGTGCTACCGATGATGCTGTCAACTGGCTTCAAATGCCTAAACTGTTATCTACAAACTACTTTGTAAACTTTATATAATACAGTATTTTGTCATTAATATAATCTGTTTTTAATTTATTTGTCAACAGTATTCTCATTTTGACACGCGAATTAAATAACTTATTATTGTTATTCTTTTTCTTATTATAATTGTGTTATTATTGCGCCTAATGCACGTTGCTAGTGAATAATCTTCCTTGATGTAAAATAGATTCAACAGAGGTTGATACGAGTGTACAATGTACATTCTAACAGGAACTGGATAAACTACAGCACTATATTTTATACGGAATGACAATACAATCTATTTTATGGAAATATATAAACATTGAAATTGGTATAACAAGATTTATATCATCTATCATTTTAGAGTCGCTGACATGCATTCCATTAGCAATGAGCGGTAATGCAACCAATGTCACTAATTCATATCATCAATCCTCAATACAATTCATTATTCATTTATACATGCTCTGATTCTGTTTAAAATGTCCAATCTAAAGTGTTTGTATGGTAAGAAATAGGTTAACATGCTTCATTCAGTTTCTTGTAATTTACGAATACAGTCTGTTTATCCTCTGCAGAAACAATGGTATAAAGCCGAGAGTCATTTACTAAGCTGGCAATAAATAGGCTACCTGTTCTTCGAACGCTCTTTGGTTTTTAACTAACAAGGCTACCACATTCGCATATTCATAATATATTACGTTTTAACCTGTTTATTTACAAAACCTCCGAAATAAATATTACTCTGACAACAAAGCTAAATGTGTGGCAGTAGTAGGTACGGAGACGCAGAAACGATAAAATGTATGCATGGTATTATTTTCTAGTCAACTACAGTACCTTCTTTTTCTACATAAAAATTATTGGCTTATAGCAATTAGAATGTGGGTCAGTTAGTGTAGATGGAGTCATTTCAGCAGCATTTCTGGATTAGTATATTATTTTCCCCTGTTACTTAATAGTTTATCGATAAATTAAATTAAATATTTGTCTGTAAAAAGACTGGTCATAGCCATTAATTATTACAATAACTCCAAGTATCTAGAAGAAAATATTTGTACTCCAGGCTTCTGAATATTATATGAGTTCCATTAATTTGTTCCCACTCTTCTTAAGTCGCCTTTTAACTTCAGAATTTTGGTTTTTGTGGAAGAAGGAGAATCAGTGGTAAATGAGTTAATGAGTGAATGTGTGAGCGAGGTCCTCTCTATTTCTACATAGAGATTAATGGCTTCTTCTTTCTTCTTCTTCTTTTTCTTTAGCGTTTGTCCCGCCTCGTGGCAGGGTCCGCTTTTTGAATCCGCTGTCTCCACTCTACTCGGTCATGGGCCATGTCCGAATGAAGGTTGACGCTTTTCAGATCCCTGTGCACTGTATCGGCCCAACGTTGTCTCGGTCGCCCCTTTGGTCTTTTCCCGGCGACCTCTAGTGTGTAGCCCTGTTTTGCAACGGTGTCCGCTCCTGACCGTAGCACATGCCCAAACCATTGCAGACGACCCTCACGCATTTTGTTATTGATTGCTGCGATACCAAATCGTTCCCTTATTCTTTGATTGGGGATGTGATCCAACCTAGTAATGCCAGCTGTCCATTTAAGCATCTTGGTCTCCGTGACACTTAGCCGACGTTCTGCTTCCTTCGTGGTCGGCCAACATTCGGTACTATAAAGCGCCACGGGACGAATGACAGTGCGGTAAATCATCGATTTTATGTGGTCTTTCATCTGGCGATCGCATATGACACCTGTTGTTGTTCGCCACTTCATCCACGCAGCATTAATTCTCATGTTGACCTCCTCGGTGAGACGACCTTCAGCAGTTATCGTATAGACAAGATACTTAAATTTTGTCGTTCGAGGCAGATCATCGCCGTCGACTTGGATTGTTTAAAGGCTTAAACTCTTAAAATATACATCAAAGCGCTACTAACCTAAACCTGTTCCTGTATTAAGAAAGAGAAAAACGAGACATTAAAAGCTAAATAATTTGTGAATGTTAAATATAAGAACAGGGGGAAGAATAAAATATAAAACATATGGTATAAAAATCCAATAGAACTTCCCAATAGAATAGAATAGCTGATAGATAACTACGTTATTAACCCCACAATAGAGTCTCATCCAGATTATAGTTTGATGGTCAATATTTCTGTTACGGATCAAGAAAAAGGAGAAACAATCTTGAGTAGTTTCGATCCCTGGATGTATGAAAGTATAAAGCAGAGAATAATACCGAAATAATGAGAAGTTCCGAAACTGACGACAGAGAGTAAATAGTTCCTTCCATAGTTCTTTGTATGGACTACTTGATCTTGAGAAAAATATTCTGTTGAACTAAGCTAAATAATAATAATAATAATCAACAAAAATCAAGGAATTAGAAAAACAAGAGAGAAAAATTCTGAGAAAGATCTACGGGCCAGTTCAGAAAGAGGGAATATGGATGAAGAGACCGACAATAGAACTGTACAAACAGACAGAGACGATTACAAACAACATAAGGAAAAGAAGGGCAAAATTTTATGGACATATACATAGGATGACCGAAGACAGACTGACCAAGAAAAATTTTAATATAGTTACGAATAGCACACTAAAAACCAATTGGGTAAAGGAAACCGTGGAAGACCTTAAGAAACTAAACATCTCTACAGAAGACATCGCAGACAGGAGCAAATACAGAGAAAAACTTAGACTGCAGAAGTTTGAGCAAACTCCCAAAGAGAGACAACCAGCAAAGAGGTGGACAGAAGAGAGAAAGAGGAAACATAGTGTGTATATGAGAGGTTTTTGGGAAAAAAAGAAGAAAGGTCCAGAATGAAACATGAAAATTGATTGTGTTGTAACGCTCTCCTTATGGGGAATTAACGAATAAATAAATAAAATAATAATAATAATAAATGTACAACACCATGAATGGAAGAAGTACAAAAAGACATGCGAACTCCTAAAATAACAGACACATCAGACAGAGACTCCTTCCGGAACGAAGTAAACAACTGGGAAGTCCAACCAGAGCAACCAAAACATACACCTTACAGACCTCAATGGTCTGACGAAAGAAAATTGGCATTCTCCAAGAGAATGAAAAAATGCTGGCAAATTAAGATGAACGCCAAGAATTGGGTCAATATGTTTAACGCTTTCCAATATTAGGAACATACGCTATAAATAAATACATAATAATAGACTAATAATAATAATAAAAATAATAAACCAATAATAATAATAATTAGACAGCGAAAAAAAAACGCAATATTCTTAGAACAATATTCAGCCCTATATAAGAAAATGGAATTTGGATCAAGAGACGAACTACAGATCTCTATGGTCTCACAGGCAGTTTCAAAAACACTGCATGCAGGAGACGGTTGAAGTTTCTTGGGCACGTATTTTGGATGGACAATATTACACTAACAAAAAGATTATCCAACAAAATTAATTCAAACAATTCCAAGGATAAGTTCGCTGGAGGAAACAAGTTCCATCACCTGAATGAGAAGAAAATCGAAGAGAACATAATGAAAACAAGTAGTTCCGTGAAAAACTAAATAGCCTATTTTCAAATATCCTACTTATGTTAATTGGCTCTATCAACATACAAAATTTTAGTTTGATTGCTCTAATAGAATCGTAGATATTGAGAACCGTCTAAATATGTCAGAAGGTCGACATGATGGATTTTTATATGTGTAGGCCATAGAGATATGTGCTATTACATTAAGATTATTGATTAGGTGTAGTATTCAAACTTCAATCGCATGATTAGGACACAAGAAATAAAAACTTGATTTTAAAATTTCGCACAACCACCATCTTAAGGTTATGAAAACTAAGTTAGATGTCATTGCATTACAAAGTGCATAAACATTAGCTGTGCCATGTTTCACTGCACTCGTATCGTTGAATCGTGAGAAAAGTCTATTTAAGTGATTTAAGTTCACTTGGCCGCCATGTTCGTTTTGTACTTAATACGTTTTTGAAAGTCACACATATGAACTTGTAGTAGTATCCTTTATCACCGTACAAAATTTCAGGGTGATATCGGTAATAGTTTTGGAGATAGAGAATGCCGGTGAAATTATTCGCGCAAACACCATGTTGGATTGGTGAGACGTAATAAAATTTGAAGGTCACGGTCGGGATCGGATTACATTGTACTATGACCTTATTGAGATTCATAGAAATCGATTAAGCCGTTTAGATTTTATTAGGGACACACACACACACGGACAAAAGGTGATCTCATAAGCCTATTTTTTTCATAAATGAAAATAGGCTAAAAACGAGAAATCGTCAGAACCACAGGACGAGATATTTCACTCCGAGAAACTATCGACGATAGAAAAGCAAGGAATTTCAGCCCATCGTTTAGTTTGTACCTCCGAAGAGTCGGTGCTGATCCAATGTTTACTTGCTGTGGGGTGGACTGTTCTTTTCCACTTCCACTTTCTTTCCCCTACATACAACACATAGTTTTCAAGATCCAGTCACCTGTCCATGTTCTGGTCAAACCCAATGTTCCTTAACTTTGGAGATCTCACGAGATACGGTTATTCAAAATGGCCAAACCGTTAGCTTCTCTTAATGCTAATATGTGCTAATTATTCTTAGATTACAGAGAAAAACAGAGATGTTAATGTACGTAGCACCTGATAATGGAGATCGTAATAATTGTGTTCTGACTGCAGAGATTACATCAAGGGATAGCTTACAATAAAACCTTGAAGCAATGCTATAGCTCTGCGTGATAGCAACAGTAGGAAAAAAGTACCGTGAAAGATGGCTGAGAGAGGGCAAAGAAATCTGATGTGTTTAAAAGCTTAGAAAGAAAGAAGTGAAAAGGAAGAAACTGGAGTCGTCAAGAGAGAGAAAAAAAAGGGAAGTTTAAAGTTGTTGTTATAAAAACGTATCCAATTACTTAGACCATTTGATATCGTGAAAGAAGAAAATGGCGAAGCTTGACTCGGTGAGGTGATTAAGACTGGTTTGGCCTGCTCTTGTTCTTACTGTGGGCCATTGTTGCGTGACGAGGGAAATGAGCGAATCGCGTGACTACTTCAGAAGGCCTTGCTAGAAGCCGGTCAAGTCAAGCAAACACAATGGCAAACCAGAACCAACCCTAACTGCTGATATCCCTAAACAAAACAAAAAAAGAAAAAAAAAGAAGGTGAACTCAAGGTTCTACTCACAATTTCGAGTAACTATGAAGTAACTTTACTCTTAGGACTGTTATTTTACAGCAAGACCTAAACTTTGGTTTTAAAACCATCAACCTGTAATCATGAAGTTTTATGAAGTTTTGCTGTTATTCTAGTATTAGGCAACTCTGACCTTCTTCTTGAAATTCCATTTTAGCATTCGCAGGTCGATAAAACATCCTGGTTCATTCATTCAGCCGTAGAAGGGAATTTATTTGGAAATTGATGTAAATTCTCTTCCTTGTTACTGACAACTAATAATCTCATTTGTAATGAGTCATTACTTATGCTGTTGTTAATTCTTGATGGGTACTGCTCGGGTGCAAGCTCTGTGAACTTGCGGCGTGAGAGGAAAGGGCAGGGAAGGGTCAGGCGAGAAGAGAAGGATCTGTCAACAGTCCACCGTGATATGTGGTATTCCTTTCTATTCCAATACTGCTAACATAGGGCCGTTGCTCAAACCACCGTGGTGTTACGAACGAGTGAGTCACCGACCAATGTATTTGGTTCTGTACTATGCACGGACCGAGAAACCTCATCACTCGTCAACACCACCTCTCATGGTCCGCGATGCACATTTCTCTCAGGTTCACGCAGCGCATACCCGAGCAGTATGTATGTGTGTATGTATGTATGTCTGTATACCCCTTCAAATTCCCGTTTTCAACGGGTTCGAGGATGAGATGCGATGAAAGAGTATGTGCCGAGAGGATTTTGTGGCAAGACGCTCCTGATGCTAACCCCATGACAGGGGTTAATGAGAGATAAAATGAATGAAGATGAATTAAACTGGGCGAGGATATGGAAGGAAGTGGCCGTGGCTTGTCAGAAGGTACCATCCCTGCATTTACCAGGAGTTGAAAATGGGAAACCACGGAAAACCATTCCAAGGACGGCCGATGGTGGGGCTCGAATCCACGTACCGAGTGCACAGATAGCTTGGCCATGGCCTAACGCTGCGCTTAAGCGAGCGTAGCTACCGTTATTGGTCGTTGTTAATTCTTGGTGAATGCATTTTTAGCCTACTTTTCACATTTTGCAAAAATGAGGAAAAAGTAGACTTATGAGATCGGGCAAATGTGTGTCTGTCTGTTCTTCTGTCTGTCTGTCTGTCTGTCTGTCTGTTCTTCTGTCTGTCTGTCTGTGTGTGCCCCCCCCCTATCAACTCCTAAACGGCTGCAGCAATCGAAACAAAATTTGGTAGGAGTAAGGACATATACCTGAATATCTCACTGCCATATTTGAAAATGATGTCAGTGAAACCAACTGTTGAAAAATCGCAATTGAAATTTGAGCTCCTTGTTGGATATCTTGGAAGGTATGAATGGGAGCTATTTCAAAATTGGCACACGTATAGATAATAATATTGCAGTTTAATTTCCAGGAGGCCATACATGGCAGTATTGCCAAAATGATTATAAGCCTGCTGATAGGTACACATTTTAAATGCATATAACTTCTACACTATCAATTGGATTTCAACCGAATTTCGTATGTGCTATGAGTATATAAACATATATCAATGAGCGTATTCTTAAGAGCCACCAGGGCTGCCAACTGTTAATAAATGCTCTCAATTTGTTTAAATCCAAATACCCATTTATGAGAAAGTATGCAAGCCGACAGCTTTAAACTATGCACACGTATAGTACCTGACATTCTATATTAATTTGGAGTAACTTATATACGTCAGTGCTACCAACATGATTCTAAGCCTGATGAGAGGTCCAAATTTAAATACATGTAACTTCTATACTATCATTTGGATTTCAACCAAATTTCGTGTGTACCATAACAGATGACTATGCCGATTCTTAAGAGTAACCAGGGCTGCCAACTGTTAATGAATACTGTCTCTATTTTGGTTACCCTAATATTAATATATCAGAAAGTATGCAAGCCAATAGCTCTAAACTTTGCACACGTATAGTACCTGGCATTCTAGATTAATTTGGAGTAACTGATATAGGCCTACGCCAGTACTGCCAACGTGATTCTAAGCCTGCTGATGGGTCCAATTTAAAATGCACGTGACTTCTATACTAACTAATGGATTTCATTCAAAATGACGCAACAATAGATCATATTATTTCAGATTATTTCAGACCAATACATGTATGTCATTGTTGCCAACATGATTTTACGCGCGCTGTTAGATCCAATGTTTAACTGCATGCAACGTCCATGCAATCCATTGGACTTCAAATTTTGTATTCTGTACCTTAAGAGATGGAACTAAGAATATATTCAGTCACCGGGGCTGCCAACTGTAGTTCTCTATTAGGCTACATTATGCCTGGTATACAGTATTTCGAACTAATTAGAAATTTCGATACTTCCAACTTAATTTCGTCATTATTCTAGATAGATCCATATAGATTAATCAATGGCATGAATCTTAAATTTTTAGAAAAGTAGGCTCTTAATTCGTCACGGAACTTCTTGTTAGTTAATTTATGTATTAGCGCTGCCCATAGCATAATATATTAGTATAAGCGTTTTAGTCGGTAAACTCCACTTATACCTTGGTAACAAAGATAAATGGCTTCTATTATTATTATTATTATTATTATTATTATTATTATTATTATTATACCGACAGTAGTTGCTACGCTGGCTAAAGCGCAGCATTAGGTCATGGGGCCAAAGCTCTCTGCTGACTCGGTAGACGCGTGGGTTCGAGCCCCACCGTCGTCCGTCCTTGAAATGGTTTTCCGTGGTTTCCCCATTTTCAACACCAGGCAAATGCTGGGACGGTACCATCTGATAGGCCACGGCCGCTTCCTTCCACATCCTTGCCCAGTTTCATTCACCATCATTCATTTCATCTCTCATTAACTCCTCTCAAGAGGTTGGCGTCAGGAAGGGCATCCGGCCGTAAAAACCATCGCCACAAAGACTTCCATCGCATCTCATCCCCGATCTCGTTCGAAAACGGGAATAATAAGGGGTAGACATACATACATACATTATTATTATTATTATTATTATTATTATTCGTGTTATTATTATAATTGAATCGGTCAGAGCTGAAAAACATTAATTCAAAAGTGGTCATTTTTTAAACAATTAGTAGCCTATTTTGAAGTTTTACCCAAGGGCCTTGGAACGGTACAGGAAATTATTTAGTCAGCCTTCTGTTTAAGTTAGAAACCACTGCTACATATAGTGCGATGAGAGGAGAAAAGCATTAAGTCAATAACTTTCAGCGCCGTATTCCGTACTTAATGTTGGTAGCACTGTTTTATTCCCGCGTGTTACAGTGCTATTGTAAATTGCATTTGTACATGGTTTAAGTGGTTTTTATGTTACAAATCCATTTTAAAATAAAATATTGTGTGAAATATTCATTCTGGATGGCTTTATGCCGCACTAAAGTCTCCACGGAGCTGAAAGGCATTAAGTCACGTTTAAAAAATTGATCTGAAATATATGTTTATTAAATGAAAACTGATATTCCGCTAACATAAATATAACCTGATTAGTTGCTTCACAACATAGATGACTAATATAGTGTGATTGTTAAGTTCTGTTCTGCCAATGACGTTTTGTCTCCTGAAAAGTAGTGTAAAACTGGCGTAATACTCTTCAGCTCCGGCCGATTGAATTATTATATGAAATTTACACAAAAATACAAAACAATCACCGTCGGACTCCTTACAGAGATGATAGCACTGGGTCTCAAGATGTTCAGAGTCACTGAAGAGACAAAAACTTCACTATACTTGTAGCACCAAGGAGAGCAGCCTTTTTCATGAACTGCATGTGGTTTCTCTTCAAGCCAAGGTTTTCCTTTGCATTTTCCAAGTCCTTTGTAACTAAACCATTTTCAAAGACAACAACTGGGATGACGAAAATTTCCTTTAAGTCGAATAAGTGATTGAGTTAAGGGCAAGTGTCTGGTATTGGCGTCTTGCCTCAGCCACCGTATTCTGTAGGTTTTCGTTGTGAGGAACAGAAACATGGACGATGATAGCCTTGTGTGTTTATTATTATTATTATTATTATTACTATTATTATTTATTTAATCCTACTAAGGAGCGCCTATGATTAGTCCTTTATCGATGCCATCTTTCGTTCCCAATATCTCTTGAGCCCATAATATAGATATTCTGTGGCCCCATGGTGTTGGCGTAGAGCACCTGCCTCTCACCCGGTGGCCTCGGGTTATATCCCCGGCTCCATCAGGGACTTTAGAAACTGACGTGAGGGCAGGAATGGGGTGCACTCAGCATCGTGAAGACAATTGAGAAGGCGTCTGACTGTGAAGCAACGCACCGGTCACAAAAACCAAGATTAATGGCCAAGGGAACATGAAGCACTGGCCACGCGTCACCAACAACCTGCAGGCCAAATGGCTGGGCAGCGGTCGCTTTGTAAGCCAAGACTCTTCATGGGCTGTAGTGCCCCGAGGGAGGGCGGAGGTTATGTAGATTTTCACATTTATGACTATTCTTATATCGAAACAAATGAGGTCCGGGTGATGCTGAATTGGGCCAAGACAGTGCCTCTGGATGATCCGAAGGGTGATAATCAAAGGACCATATTGTTCTTGTATTATTTTTGGCCTGTAATCTTGGGATCAGCAACTCGGTGTGCTTGAAAGGGACCAGCTTTTCAGTACGTAGCCTACCCCGAGACCTCAGGAGGAGCTAAATTAATTAAGGGTCTATAGAAAATTTTAGTCAAAAGCATTTTCACTTCCCTAGACATGCTCGTGCAATAAATGTAACCACAGTATGCTCAGTGATCCATGCATTTATTAAAAAGGAAGTCAAACTCAAATGTGGAAAGTAATATTTATTAATACGGAAGTGAAACCTGTTTAAAACAACATCAGACGTGTGTATTTCCCTCTCATTTAACATTGCTAAAGTTATATCACCACGAGCAGAATGTTCGAAATGTAGTTTTAGTTCTGCATAAGAAATCTTGGTGTGAACTATTTACCACGAAGGCGTTATTTCCCAGCGCCCATGCTGCTTGTCTATCACCAAGGTGGACAGTGTACAATTCATTTTCTGAATTGAAAAGTCACCTACAGGGGTTCACACTCCATGGACGGAAGAATATCCTGCTGCTTATAATCTTAGTTAAAGAGCTACGGTACGTTAAAATTTAAGATTGTTATTTTTTTCTTTTTTGTCCTTCTTGCATTATATTTTATCTGAAAAAATGATGCATGTCATCAAAAAGGACTCTGTGAATAACCTGCATGCTTATGTAACTTCACTGCTACTTTGCTCTGATTTTTATGTGTCGAGACTCTTATTTGCTGTTATTTTTCACTTCCGGAATTAAAAGTAATGCTACTTACCAATTTAAATTCAAACCGTAGTATTCCTGGGCCTTGTTAAATTACAGATTTGTCGTTACGTTTGATGTTTTATTCAACTCAGAATCACATCGTAAAGCATACCCAACTTAGAAACTCTATTTTCTATTCAGCTTGTTGATTTATCACACAACACTCACATAACGAAGGCATATTTGTGCAAACACAAAGATAATGTGTTCGTACAGTCACCTTTAATATCTCGTTCTTCGTTTTATTTTTAGCTCATTTTCATTTATGAAACAAGTAGTTCCGTTAAGAATTATAGAGCCTATTTTCATACATCCCATTTATGTTAATGGCCTCTATTAACATACACATTTTCAGTTTAATTGCTGTAATAGATTCGTAGACATTGAGAACTGTTTAAATATTTTGGATGAACAAGAGTTTAGTGCTTTTCAGTCGGTCGTGTTGACCGACTGAAAAGCACTAAACTCTTGTTTACTTAGGCAACACTGAAAATATGGCTTCAAACACCACAATATTTTGGATGGTTACCTTGTTGGGTTTCTATATACAGTACATAGGTCATAGAGTTATGTACTATTACATTAAGATTATTGTGTAGGTGTATTATTCAATCTTCAATCGCATGATTAGGACACAAGAAATAACAAGCAGTTCCGTGAAGAACTATATAGCCTATTTTCATATATCCTACTTATGTTAATTGCCTCTATCTACACACAAAATTTCAGTTTGTTTGCTGTAATAGATTCGTAGATATTGAGAACCGACTAAATATTTCGGATGGTCGCCATGTTGGATTTTATAAATGTAGGTCCTAGAGTTATGTACTGTTACATGAAGATTATTGTGTACGTGTAGCATTCAAACTTCAATCGCATGATTAGGACCCAAGAAGTAATAAGGAGATTTTAAAATTTCGCACAGCTGCCATCTTGTGGTTATGGAAACAATTGAAATAAATTAGATGCCAGTGGATTAACATTCGTATAAGGATATACTGTACCAAGTTTCACTGCACTCGGATGGTTAAATTGCGAGAAACGTCCATGTGAATATTTATAATTCGCGTCGCCGCCATGTTGGATTTGTGATCATCAGGTTATTTAAAGTCCTATAGATGAATGTAAGTTCATAGCCGCTATGAATATAAAAAAATCAGTTTCATTGCTATAATAGATTCGTAGATATTCAGAGCCGTCTAAATATTTTGGATGGTCGCCATGTTGGATTATTAAATGTATAGGCCATAGAGTCATATACCATTAAAGGAACATTTTTGCGTAGGTTCAATATTCAAACTTTCACTTCGATCGCATGATTACGACACAAGAAATAAAAATTTAATTTTAAAATTCGCACAGCCGCCGTCTTGAGGTTTTGTAAACAATTGAACTAAATTAGATACCAGTGCATTACAATGTGTATGAACATTTTTTGTACCAGATTACATTGCGTTTGGAACATTAAATCGCGAGAAAGGTCTATTTAAAGTTTTCAAATTCGCTTGGCCGCCATATTCGTTTTTTAGTTAACCGGTTTTTGAAAGTCTTATAGATGAACTTCCAGTAGTGCCGTTTATCTCCGTACAAAATTTCAGGGTGATACCGCTAATAGTTTCAGAGATATAGAATGCCAGTGAAATATTTCGCACATCCGCCATCTTGTGGTTATGTAAACAATTGAACCAAGTTAGATGTCGGTGCATTACAATGTGTATAAACATATACTGTACGAAGTTTTATTGCGTTTGGTTCGTTAAATCGCGAGAAAAGTCTATTTAAAAGTCGCAAATTCGCTTGGCCGCCATGTTGGTTTTGTAGTTACCAGTTTTTCAAAAGTCACATAGGTGAACTTCTAGTATTTACCTTTATCACCGTAAGAAATTCAAGGGTGATATCGAGAATAGTTTCGGAGATATTGAATGTTGGTGAAATATTTCGCACAGCCGCCATGTTGGATTGGTGAGACGTAACAAAATTTGAAGGGCACGGTCGGGGTCGCCCTGAATAGTGCTATGAACTTACCGAGTTTCATTGAAATCGCTCCAGCCGTTTAGAATTTATTAGGGGGGGGACACACACACCTCTCACACACACACACACACACACACGCACACACACACGGACAAAAGGTGATCTCATCAGCCTATTTTTTCAAAATTTAAAATAGGCTAAAAACGAGATTTTAAAATTTCGCACAACCACTATCATCTGTTTATGAAAACAATTGAAATAAGTTAGATACCAGTGGAATTAAATTTATATAACCACATACCGTACCACGTTTCACTGCGCTCGGATGCTTAAACAGCGAGAAAAGTCCATTGGAATATTTAAATTTTGCGTTGAAAGTCCCATAGGTGAACTTATGATTGCAGCTTTTATAAACATACAACATTTCAGTTTGATTGCTGTCATAGATTAATAGATATTGAGAACCATATTTCGGATGGTCGCCATGTTGAATTTTAATATAATTTGGTAGTCCATAGCGTTATGTACTATTAGATGAGGAATATTACGTAGGTTCATTTTTTAAACGTTGATTTCAATCGTACGATTAGGACACAAGAAATAAGAACTTAATTTAAAAAAATTTGCACAATCGCGATCTTGAGGTTATGTAAACAATTGAAGTAATTTAGATGTCAGGGCATTACAGTTTGTGTAGAAATTTGCTTTACCAAGTTTCTCTGTGTTCGGATGGTTAAATCACGAGATAAGTCTATTTGAATGTTTCAAATTCGCATTGCCGCCATTTTCGTTTTGTAGTTAACAGGTCTTTGAAAATTACATAGGTAAACTTCTAGTAGTGTCCTTTAACACCGTACATAATCTCAAGGTGATATCAGTAATAGTTTCGGAGATATAGAATGCCGGTGAAATATTTCGCACAGCCACCATGTTGGATTGGTGGGACGTAATAAAATTTGAAGGGCACTTCTACGTAATAATGGCCTACATATATACAAATCCAACACGGCGACCATCCGAAATATTTAGACGGTTCTCAATATCTACGAATCTATTACAGCAACCAAACTGAAATGTTGTATTTTGATACATGGAATTGACATAAGTAGGATATATGAAAATAGGCTATATAGTTCTTCAGAGATCTACTTGTTACACCTTACTTTTATCGTTACCGACGGCAGTGGCTACGCTGGCTAAAGCGCAGCATTAGGTCATGGGGCCAAGCTCTCTGCTGACTCGGTAGACGCGTTGGTTCGAGCCCCACCGTCGGCTGTCCTTGAAATGGTTTTCCGTGGTTTCCCCATTTTCAACACCAGGCAAATGCTGGGACTGTACCTTATGACTAGCCACGGCCGCTTCCATCCACATCCTTGCCCAGTTTCATTCATCTTCATCCATTCCATCACACATCCCGAAGCGCAGGTCGCCCATGGGCGTCGACTAGAAAGACCTGCACTCGGCCTCTGAGGAGACCACACGACAAAAACAAAACTTTATCGGTTGAACGGGGTTAGGAATGAAATGTGACGCTTAGCTAGGTGGTAAACTGCTCATTTAGGATGATCCTCTTCCTGACTCCAACTTTACGAGAGGAGTTTAAGAGTGAGGTATGAAAGTGTGTTAGGAATTGGAAGGAAGCATACTGTATGCGGACTTTTAATAGATACCTTTGTGGCATTTTCCAGGTGTTAGACAGGGACTAACATGTAAAGACATTTCACGGACGACCAACGTTGGGATTTGAACCTACAGTACTTGTCTTCCAATTACGGAGAAAGCGTAACTTCAAGGCATCGTCTGTTGACACGTATCCCTGGTCGGTCCTTGAGTGGCAGACCCTTATTTACACTCTCTTCATTTCAAGAAATTAACGTTTAAAAATTCACGATCTCATCTTCGTTAAACCCCACTCAATTCGTTAAATTGGCATGGAACACAAGTGCAGATATAAAGGCTGTATTCTGAACATCGTCATCCTCGCATTCCGATTCGAATAAATTAAACTTATCAAGACTCGAAGAATGATCTAGATGTTTCATTTTCTTAACGGGGTCGGGGATGAGATGAAAGGCTACTTGGTAGGTGGTTTTAACGGCAGAATTCCTCTCCTGACGCCACTTCACTAACTCTAGGCACTTCATTTTTAATAATATATATATAACGAACAAAGAATAGCTTACTCCCATGGTCTTGACTATTTGGCATACTGAGCTACCAATTATGGAATGAATACTCCAATATCAACTCATTTATTTATGCATTTTGAACAAAAATAGGCTACCATTTTCTCCTTACCATGGTTTTACCAGTGTACTGCAAGCTGATTGCCTGATGACCTGTAGTCAAAAGCTTTATTAGCCTACTCTTCTCGTTTTGCAAAAATGAGGAAAAAGTAGACTTATGAGATCGATCCGGGAAAACGTGTGTCTGTCTGTCTGGCTGTGTGTGTGTCCCCACTCGCCCCCCTATCAACTCCTAAACGGCTGCAGCAATCGAAACGAAAGTTGGTAAGAGTAAAGATCTACACCTTAGAATCTCACGGCCATATTTGAAATTGACGTCGGTGCTACCAACTGCTGAAAAAACACAATTGAAATTTTAGCTCTATGTTGGATATCTCAGAAGTCATGAACGCGAAATGTTCCAAAATTGGCACACAAATAGATGATACCGTTCCAGATTAATTTTCAGAAGTTCATACACAACAGTGTTTCCAACATGATTCTGTGTCTGCCGATATGTCCATAATAAAAATGCATGTAACTTTTATACTATCAATTGAATTTCAACCAAATTCCGTATGTACTATGTGTACTACAACATATATGCCTGTACGTATTCTAATGAGCCGCCAGGGCTGCCAACTGTTGATAAATGCTCTCTCTATGTTTCAACATTAATATCAATATATCAGAAAGTATGCAAGCCAACGGCTCTAAACTTTGCACACGTATAGTACCTGAAATTTTACCTTAGTTTGGCGTAACTAATATACCTCAGTGCTGCCAACTTGATTCTAAGCTTTCTGATAGCTTCAAATTTTAATTTCATGTATCTTCTATACTAACAAATGGATTTTATCCAAAATTGGCACTATATTGGATCGTAATATTGCAGATTAATTCTGAGCATCACATATAAGACATTGTTCCCAACTTGATTTTACACGCACTGATATATCCAATATCAAACAGCATGTAACGTCTATACTATCCATTATACTTCAAATAAATGTTGTATGTGCATTCTATACCTTAAGAGATGGAACTAAGAATATATTCAGAGTCGCCAGGGCTGCCAACTGTAGTAAGTTACTCTATTAGGCTTCACTATTTCAGGTGTATTTCAAACTGTAGTACTTATTAATGTTAGTATTACCTACTTGATTTCGTCATTATTCTAGATAGGTCTACTGTATATAGATTGGCATGAATCTTAAAATTTATGAAAAGTAGGCTCTTTAGTTCGTCACGGTACTACTTGTTTTTCTTTTACCTTTTTGCACGCTCTCATCTCTAAAGGTGTATATAGATATGGTACATTAGTTCATCCTTCCACCACTATATACCAATGCACTAAGGCCTATAGACCGATGTCTCAACGACCAGTATGTATAACTCTTTCAACCTTAGAGTCGTATTATTAATTTTGGGATATATTCCTTGAACCTATAGTAATAGCTGAAGTTCATTGTTTGCAGTGGGAAATAATTACCAACCTTTCGTTTTTAATGAGAAATCGATCCTTGGTCGACTTTGTGAAGCAGTGCAGCATGCAGACCGTGAAATGAGTTCTCTTGCGGCTTCAGGACCGTACAACTAATATTCTGATTCACTTCAGATTCCTGACTTAAAGGTGCTGGAATACTGATTAACACTCCCCACAGTTGTTACACACGCTAAAAAAATATACCAGATATAGATTCTATATACAGGGAATGTTGTAGGGAAAGTATTTCATTACATAGACCTAGGTATTATAATACCCCAGAACTTGTTGTCTATGATATATATGGCATGACAGGATAGGACTGTATAGGATAGGATAGGAGAGGAGGGGATAGAGAAGGTTATAATATACTCTTTTTAACGATTTGTATTGTACTGATCTATTTCTTATAGCATTATTAAGTTATTCTGAACGTGAGCAGTGATAATATTATAGGCAATGCAGGATGTTACTGTAAATGATAGGGGAGATGGTGACCTCACTGTTACGCCCCTTTTAATAACAATAGTTAACTAAATAATAGAGTTCGGAAGTTAGGAAAAATGCCTTTTCAATCTGGGGGAATATTATAAAGAATCAGATATAAATATGTTTCTGTGCATTAAGGGACAGTAGAGACAGTTTTTATTTTGATGTTTGCCTATTTTGGTTTTAATGCCCTTTCTTTTTTGCCATTTCGATCATTATGCATTTTTCTGCGACCTACACACTTTAAAAAGCACATCATGAATTTCCAAATATCGAATATAAAAAGGTTACAAAAATTAAATTACATATTGACGTCACAAAAATACATATTTAGAATGTTGTTCCCTTTAAATTGTTTATTTGTTTTCAAGCAGTCGAAGCTTATTTCCTCAGCCCATCCATTTAAGCTCTTAAATTGCATAGCCTTCTTTAGTGAATGGAATGCACGGGCATAATGAATACCAGGAAAGAGAGAGGACGAGGGAAGTAAGTCTCTTCCCTTTTCTCATACCACTCTTGCTGTGACAATACATAATTGCGTAATATTCCCGGTTTTGAAAAGATAGGATAATGCTGAGATAGAAAGAAAATCACATCTGTCTAACAGGGCAAACATAAAAGCTGTTAGTCTGCTGTTGAACTTATGAAAGGCAACTCGAGTGTTCACGCTGACTTATTTTTCATGCCAAAATTGTCATTGTTGAGTGGTTAATTACGCGACTGTGTTCGCGAATTCGGTTCAGTCACACACAAATCCCTATCCCTTCCTATATTATTCTGCTAAGGTCCCATTCCAGTTTAATACCGAAAATAAGGTCCCCATTAACACCAACCTACACATATGGGGTACCTACAGGTTCAGCATAACCCAATGCGTAAGCAAAACGCACTCACTTACTCTTTAAATGCCTCACAATTAAATAAATACCTGAAAACATGTATATTTACAATGAAATAATGAAAGACTGCAGCACGATAACCATGGTAACAGAATCTCACAGGTCCATCTATTTCTGTAAGACGCAATGAAATTCCAATTATTACATTACTGTGAAAGTTTCCAGACGGTTATAAGGTTAACACTGAACCAAATTAAGCTGTAAAATTGATCAATACATACAGTATAATGCGCTTAAGGGGGTCAAGGGGCACTCTAGAACTTTTTCACGCGATTTTCACGTGTGAGTATGGTACGAAAGGTCTTTTTCACCCGACTATAAAGGGTCTCCGAAAACCACATTTAAAGGCCCTTAAATTAACAGTGTATGTGATATACCCAGAAAACTAACTTCGCTGTGATATACCTATGAAGTAATGACATACCCCTAATCACTGCACCAGTAGCTGAATTAATAAAGTCTGATTATTCGTACCAAGGATAAATCAGTCATAGCATTCCTGATTGAGATTTTGCTAAGTGTACTCTGTACAACTAGAATATTCGCGGGCGAAGCCTCGGCGGGTAATGCTAGTTTTAATTATATTACTGTCTATTTTCAGTAATTTAAGTGCCATTTTGCCTGCCTATTTTAACCAAAATAAATGCCTGAACTTCCGGGCTCTACTAATTACTATAAAGGAACTCCTAAGCTGTAAGCTTAGCCGTAGATAAATCGATCAATCAATCAAACATTCAATTAACCAATCATTCAATAAATCAATCAATCCTCAAGTGAATTCGTTTAAGGGGGCGTGGTGGCTCAGCGGGCTAGCTGTATGCCTTTCACCAAGGCGGTCCGGGTTCGATTCCCGGTCAATGCATGTGAGATTTTCGAAGTGAAATGCCATGTCCTGTGGTTCGGATTCCACGTAAAAAGGAGGTCCCGTGGCTCATGATCTCAAGATTAACGGTCACGTTAAACTACAAGCTTCCTTTTGAATTCGTTTAATTTGGACTCACATTTCCCATGCTTTGAGACACCGCGGTACCTCTGTTGTTCAGTTTTATCGAAAAGTCCTTCTTCTGTGTCTTGAGAAATACTTTGATATGCAAACCCGCAACACAGACAGTTCTGAAGATATAATTTTACATGCGACCGATCATGTCTTTGAGAATGCTATTATTTCCAAAGATTCTCTTACCTCCAGTCGTTATAACCACATATGTTTCCATTATTGTATCACATATCGTTCACAAGAGGTTACAGTGTGTATAATGTTACTTTTGTGTTTTCCATAACACAGACCACCTGAAGCGATGTTTCTGTTTTCGACTGTTCCATAAAGAAACGTGATATCAAAACAGACGGTAATGCCGCTGAGTAACATGAAACAAGCTTTTAAGGGAGCAGAATATTGTACGGCTCGTCCCTTGCGACTCCTGCTTGCGAGGTCGGACCAAGGTAGCTGAGAAGATAACTACCCCACTTTACCCTTCACACACGATACAATGAGAGAGCCTTCCTCTCGATCCACGAACCCATAACAAATTGGGCTACAGTAAAACCTGCCTTCAACGAACCCTTTATTAAACGGAAATATTTGACGGTCCCGTGAACTTTATCAAAACTCAAAAGCCACCTGAAAGCCAAGTGATTACTTGTTGTACAACATATTTATTTACTTTTTACATTGTAACTAAGTATATCAAAAAATATCCACTTTACAATACACATTTTTTATCACACGATGTCCTTATAAACTATGATACATGTTTCGGCTCATTTTGAGCCTTCTTCAGTCAATAGCACTAATGAAATTCTCATAAAACAGTCTAGGGTTGATCAGTGTGACCTCTCAATAAAATTTGTTAATAGTACATTATGCAACGAGCTTATAATGGCAATAATTAAGGCACGAGTATGTTTATAAAATGAGCGTATGCGAGTTTTACAATTTCCATACGAGTGTCTTAATTACCATTATAGGCGAGTTGCATACGACTGTTTATGTTCGACGATAATTATTATAACTATTTTACGTTCGAACATGCTGTAAATATTCATAAATATCTATCGAGATTTCGCCAGTTTTAGGTACTGAACAGAGCGTATGAGACGCAGAGAATGCCTTGTATTTGACCATGGCCTCCTCGATTACGCTATTATGACACTAGGCCAGGCAGTGAAATTTAAATTAGAAAGCCGTAGAACTCAGCGCATCTAATTATCTAATTGGTCAAACAACTGTTTCTTGAGCTCTGATTGGTGGGAGAAACTGTTTCATAATGAAAATAGTGTTATAATGAGCCTCATTATGATACAGTTTGCTGTCCTATAATAGTCAGGGTCGAACATAATAGTACATTATGCAACGAGCCTATAATGCATATAATTAAGACACGAGTATGTTTATAAAACAAGCTTATGCGAGTTTTATAATTTCCATACGAGTGTCTTAATTACCATTATAGGCGAGTTGCATACGACTGTTAATGTTCGACGATAATTATAACTTTATTATATGTTTTAACATAAATATTCATAAATATCTGTTGAGATTGTCACTAGAATTGTGTGATCGGGTGCTGCGCTGGGTAGGCTATCTCTGATTTCCAAGCTCTCTGACCGACCGACGCATGCGCTCTGTGTGCTTCAATGCCATATGTGCAGATTGAGCACCAGTATTCAGTAGAAATGTCACCGAAATGGCACGCGCTGTGTAGAAATTGGATTTGGGGATATTAAGGTACAGTGCTATTTCTTGTCTCATATTCACCAGTTTATTTACGCGAACATTTGGACGCTGCACTTTCGGTAATTTATATCGACATGTTGGATTTTGAGCGCATGCGCGAAGGTATCCTTATTTAATTGGCCAAACAACTGTTTCTTGAGCTGTGATTGGTAGGAGAAACTGTTTCATAATGAAAAATAGTGTTATAATGACCATCGAACATAAAAAGTTTTATAAGATTTTTACGTCGTCATGGCAATTAAAACATTGGACATAAAATGCTTAAGGAATTTAAAAACTATATAAAATTCAAGTTGTGGACTCATCGTCGTTGAAATCATTTCCAAATAAGGGATCTGTAACAACAAAAAGCTCCTGACAATCTACATTTCTTACTTGGAAAACCTGAACTGATAACTCTGATTGGGCGATAACTTACCCCATTGTACAGACGTCTTGTATAAGAATCGTGTGTTAGTTATCCTGATAGAGACGAAAATACGGAAATTGCTTGTTTAATAATTTTTAGCCTATTTTCATTTTATGAAAAAAAAAAGGCTTATGAGATCACCTTTTGTCCGTGTGTCTGTCTGTGTGTGCGCGCGCGCGTGTGTGTGTCCCCTAATAACTTCTAAACGGCTGGAGCGATTTCAATGAAACTCGGTAAGGTCATAGCACCATTCTGGCCGACCCAAACCGTGCCCTTTAAATTTTATTGTGTCTCACCAATCAAATATGGCGGCTGTGCGAAATATTTCACCAGTATTCAGTATCTCCGAAACTATCACCGATATCACCATGAAATTGTGTACGGTGATAAAGTGCACTACTAGAATTACACCTATGAGACTTTCAAAAACCTGGTAACTACAAAACCAACATGGCGTCCATGCGAAGTTGAGACTTTTAAATAGACTTCTCGCGATTTAACCAACCAAACACCGACAGTAGTGGCTACGCGGGCTAAAGCGCTGCGTTAGGTCAAGGGGCCAAGCTCTCTGCTGACTCGGTAGACGCGTGGGTTCGAGCCCCACCGTCGGCTGTCCTTGAAATGGTTTTCCATGGTTTCCCATTTTCAACACCAGGCAAATGCTGGGACAGTACCTTCTGACAGGCCACGGCCGCCACTTCCTTCCACATCCTTGCCCAGTTTCATTCCTCTTCATCCATTCCATCTCTCATCCCGACGCGCAGGTCGCCCACGGGCGTCGATTAGAAAGACCTGCACTCGGCCTCTCAGGAGGCTACACAACAACAACAAAAACAACCAAACGTAATGAAACATGGTACAGCAAATGTTTCAGCACATTGTAATGCACTGGCGTCTAATTTAGTTCAATTGTTTTCATAACCACAAGATGGCAGCTGTGTGAAATTTTAAAATCTCGTTTTTACTTCTTGTGTTCTAATCATGCGATTGAAGTTTGAATACCACACGTTTACAATAATCTACATGTAATAGTAGCCTACATAAATAATAATCCAACCTGGCGACCATATGAAATTAGACGGTTCTCAATATCTAAGAATCTATCACAACCTTCAAACTGAAATTGTGTTCTTCACCCGCAATTTGGAGACCAGGACTGTCACATCACACATTGAAAGAAATACAACGAATGTGTTTATGTCCGTCGTTGCTTGTCTACCTATGATAATAATTTAGTACTTAATGTAAAAAAATGTAAAGTCATGGTATTTACAAGGAAGAAGGAGTATATAAATCCTAAATATTGTCTTGGAGAAACAGCACTCGAAATTGTACCGTCGATAATTGATTTAGGAAGTATTTATGACAGCAAATTAACCTTTAATAGCCATATTGCAAATATAATTAGTTCGGTCAACAAGATGCTTGGTTTTGTCATTAGAAACTCCAAATTATTTACTAAAACTGGAGTAATTGTTAAGTTGTATGAACGTTTAGTTCGAAGCAAGTTAGAATATTCAGCAGTAATCTGGGATCCCTTTTATTAAGATCAAATTCATCACATTGAAATTGTGCCAAATACATTTCTAAGATACATGTATTATAAGACGTGCAATGTATTTTTTCCATTTGACACTTCGACTCAGTTTTTACTAAATTTGTTCAATTTCTTGTCTTTGAAAAGTAGAAGGTCGTTAAGTTCTTTGCACCTGCTGAGGAAAATTTTAACTGGAAATATTGACTGCCAAGAATTATTTCAATTCATCACTTTTCATATACCACAAGTAAGATCTCGACAGCAAGCACTCTTTCACGTCCTAAGATCTAAAAGTGTTCACCATTCTAATTCGCCGTTAGTTAAAATATTATCATTTTATAATTCAATTGATGTTCAAGTAGATTTATTCGCTGGCGCTAACTTATTCAATAAACTAGTAAAAGCAGCTGTTCCTTGAATACTGGGTACTCTTTCCTCCTTTATTTTTGTACATTCTTTTTTTTTACTTTGTACAGTTTTGTTTTCATTTTATGGTTTATATTTTCACGATCTCCTTTGTAGTATTTATCTTCTGTTCTTCATTTGTGTAATTTGTGTAATTTGTGTAACCTTTTTTCTCTTTTTTCACTGATACATGTTGTTGTTTAATCAGATAATGTCAAGAAGGAATGTATTTGGGCTGGTGCCTGTGTTCCTTCATATTGCTCAACAAATAAATAAATAAATAAATAAATAACTGGCTAACTGACCGGCATTGGTACTGCGCACATTTCGTGACTGTTTTGTGAGTATTTCATTAGTGCTATTGAATGAAGAAGGCTCAAAATGAGCCGAAATATGTATCATAGTTTATAAGGACATCGTGTGATAAAAAATTGTATTGTAAAGTGGATATTTTTAGCCTATTTTCATTTATGAAAAAAAATAGGCTTATGAGATCACCTTTTGTCCGTGTGTCTGTCTGTGTGTGCGTGTGTGATGGTGTGTGTGATGCTGTGTGCCCCCCACCCCCTAATAACTTTTAAACGGCTGAAGCGATTTTAATGAACCTCGGTAAGTTCATAGCACTATCTCGGACGATCCGAACCGTGCCCTTAAAATGTTGTTACGTATCACCAATCTAACATGGCGGCTGTGCGAAATATTTCACCAGCATTCAATATCTCCGAATCTATTACCGATATCCCCCTAGGATTCTGTACCGTGATAAAGAAAACTACTAGAAGTTGAGCTATGTGACTTTTGAAAACCTGGTAACTACAAAACCAACATCGCGGGCAAGCGAAGTTGCGACCTTTAAATAGAAGTTTCTCGCGATTTAACTAACCAAACTCAATAAAACATGGTACTGTATATGTTTATACACATTGCAATGCACCGACATCCAACTTTGTTCAATTGCTTACATAACCTCAAGATGGCGGCTGTGCGAAATATTTCACCGTCATTCTATATCTCTGAAACTATTGGTGGTATCACCCTGAAATTTTGTACGGTGATAAAGGGAACTACTCGAAGTTCATCTATAAGACTTTCAAAAAACCGGTTAACTAAAAAACGAACATGGCGGCCAAGCGAACTTGAAAATTTTAAATAGACCTTTCTCGCGATTTAATGTTCCAAACGCAATGAAACTTGGTACAGGAAATGTTTATACACATTGTAATGCACTGGCATCGAATTTAGTTCAATTGTTTACATAACCTCAAGATAGTGGCTGTGCGAATTTTAAATTAAGTTTTTATTTCATGTGTCGTAATCATGCGATCGAAATGAAAGTTTGAATAATGAACCTACGCAATAATTTTCCTTTAATGGTACATGACTCTATGGCCAATACATTTAACAATCCTACATGGTGACCATCCGAAATATTTAGACGGCTCTGAATATCTACGAATCTATTATAGCAATCAAACTGTTTTTTATGTTTATAGGTGCTATGAACATAAGTTCACCTATAGGTCTTTCAATAACCTGGTGAACACAAATCCAACATGGCGGCGACATGAAGTATAACCATCCGAGTGCAGTGAAACTTGGTACTGTAAATCCTTATACGAATGTTAATCCACTGGCATCTAATTTATTTCAATTGTTTCCATAACCACAAGTTGGCAGCTGTGAGAAATTTTAAAATCTCTTAGTTACTTCTTGTGTCCTAATCATGCGATTGAAGTTTGAATGCTACACATACACAATAATCTTCATGTAACAGTACTTAACTCTAGGACTTAAATATATAAAATCCAACATGGCGACCATCCGAAATATTTAGTCGGTTCTCAATATCTACGAATCTATTACAGCAATCAAATTGAAATTTTGTATGTTGTTAGTGGCAATTAACATAAGTAGTATATGTGAAAATAGGCTGTATAGTTCTTCACGGAAATACGTGTTATAATATATCATAATCAATACGGGAAAATTTAGAATTATGACTAAAGTCATAAATATTCATTGTAACTAAGTGTTTATTTTTGTGTGAATGTATATCTCTACATAATATAAAACAAAATCCCTGATTCTTGGATCTAACGGGTAATCTCCACAACCACTGGATGGATTTTGATGCATTTTTCACCATTCTGCAAAGGATATCTCGTGGAAGGCTTTGTAGAAAAACATTAATTTATGACCAAAGGGGGCCGAGCAGTAACGATTACAGTGAATCGTTTTGAAGACGCCTTTTAAGCTTGGTTGGTTCCTCAGTTTAAGGGCTGCGACATCGCGGTCATGTAGCCCCGTGTACTTTGGGTGTGTGTAGAATCGGTCTGATAACCGGTGTTAATTGTCATGGCTGTATTAGTGTGTATTATCATATAATTCAAGTAAGGACTGAAGACATTTTCAAGCAGTTCCAACTTTTACTACTATACGCCACCGTCAACGACCAACTAGTTCTGAACTTTGTTACTAGATGCCACCACAGTCGGCTCCTGGCGACGAAAGTTGGAAACTAAGAGCGTTAGTCAAATATAACCTATAATTTAGCGTCACACAAGTGTAATTAGTGGAAGGTTCTTTATCATGCCTTACATCTATGACATTGGACCGCTGGCTTTACTTTCCCTCCGATGGAAGGCATACTGAGGGATTCTTAACGCTCTTAAAAATTCGACGACTATGGCCGGGTTTGAACCCACGACCTTGGGCATAGAATCTCAGCATGCTACCAACTACGCCACCTTTTAAGCGTACGCTGGATAAACCGTTAAATGTATCTATATACAGTACTATGAGTGTAAGTATTGTTCAGCATGAAAAGTTCTACAATAAAGTCGTGGACAGCATATCTCTATCTTTAATACATCGCCCACTATAATTGTTTTTACGCTTTCCTTTCTTCCAACAATCTCCATTCAGTGGAAATATAAATTACTAGCTTCAGAGTGAGTTTATAAGCTAGTGAGTGAGCCTATCACTCAAGTTTCGGTCAACATCAAACTGTCGAGTCGTCTCGAGTTAAGACCTCAGAGAAGAATATATGTGTTTGAAGTTTCGCTTTTCACCTTGGATTTTCTGTATTGCGTCTGGGACCTGCCGTCCATGCGCCTTTTAAGCTTACGGTGGGTAAACCATTAAAGATACTGGGCGAAGTCGGGATGGGTTGCTAGTTTTGTACAGTATATAAGTGTGTCACTGCCTGTTTCTGTTTGTGTATATTCTGTATATAAGTTAATGTGGCGGCGGAGACACTGCTCTTTTAAGGGTATTTTATGCTCAACTCTGCTTCCACTCACAGGGAATGTAATTATTTAGGATACTGCGGAAAAATAAATAATAATAATACTGATTACGGGTGAAAATTTAGTGTCTCACGAGAGAAAATGGAGTGTTGATTAAGAGGAAAACCGCGGACCTCTACTCCTTCACTGACAGGTTCACTGATGTCGTACGGATGCGACGCCTGAATTTCAATGGCCATATCTACAGAATGAACACCGACAGACTAACTAAGAGATAATTCAGAGTAATCAACTTAAAGAAGGTCAAGATTACATGGCTAGAAGGAACTAAGGCGGACCTCCAAGAAATGAATATCACAGACGACACCATAGACAATCGTGGAGCTTTTAGGACAAAACTAGTCAACCATAAATTTAGGGAGAACCCCAAAAAGAACAAATAGTTCCGTGAAGAACTATACAGCCTATTTTCATATATCCTGCTCATGTTAATTGCCTCTATCAACATACAAAATTTCAGTTTAATTGCTGTAACAGATTCGTAGATATTGAGAACCGTCTGGAGAAAAGTTCTGCCCTAAAACTTCCCCATACGGGAGAACGCATCAGGCGAGAGCCTGGACAAAATAACTACAATTGGTCAAGAAAATTAGACTGAAGCGGTGCGGGGTAGTGGGCATGAAATACATCACTAGAAAACCAATGTAGGTAACCACACATTAACAATGTTTATTTCTAATAATAAATTTATAACCAATAAACAAATTGCACTTAAGTGCTTATCACAGAAATGAATAATTATAAATGGAACAAAGTGTGAGGGCCTGATGACAGAAACCCAGACTAAGGAAATGCCAATGAAACAAGCTAGCTTAATTCGAGAGAAGTTGAGCTTAACATAAAAAAATGCACCTTATAAAAAAGAACCATAAAACTGATTAAGAGTGTAAGATAACTAGTATGATTTAAATTCTTCATAAAATTGAACTTATCTTCTCAAAGGGTTGAAGAGCCAGCTCCTTAAAAGTTCCAGCTAGCATAAGCGTTGATTAAGAAGTCCTCACAGTTTCTTCTGAAGGAGGCGTACATGGCCTAGAGATAAGTACACAATTGATTAAAAAAAAGGTCAGTTCTCTCTTCTTCTCTTGCGAAGGAATGACACTTATAGCGTCCAAGTGGTGATCCAGTAGCATTTTGGAAATTCGTTGGCGGCCGAAAGGACTGCAGCTACTTCGAAAGACGAATCAAAGTACCCCATCTAAGGTACGGCTTGAAGAGTACGACGGTTGGCAATTATTCTTGCCATCTTGAGCAATACGTCAGGGTGCAGATCTCGTGACGTAACTGCTGGGTAGCGTAGAGACTAGCGATGGTGTCATGAGATGCAGTAGCGGTGACTAGCAGGTTGAAGTGATCAGAAGTGATGATTGATCAGAAGTGGTGAAGAACGCCAGCAAGTGGCGTCTTAAATAGTGATCATGGAACAATCTCGAAGCTGGAGATTGCCCGACCAGACAAAGACCTGCCATTGGTCGAACGAAAGTCAGGGTGACGTCAGTCGACCCTGCTCAGTAGACAGCAGATCAAGCAGTAGATGCCCTGTATGTCGGGAGTGAGGACGCTTGAGGTAGCGAGCGACTGGAACACTCAAGGTGAGAACTATAATATCTATGAATAGGTGATTGATAACAAGATTATGCATATGGTTTAAGCAATTAATACATTTACAAAGAAATAATTACCATTCGGGGATCTCGGTAACAAGAAACAAAATTTGACCGACAAATGGGCCAAGCTAAACATTGAAAGTATCACTAAAGTGATCATGCTCCGAGAACTCCGAATGAAAACAAACAAAAGAATCAGTCAAAGCAAAACATGGATAACAGACGAGGAGAAACTAAGACTCGAAAGGCAAAACAGAGATAGCAGAGATGGGTCTAGTAGTTAAAATATCAACAACTCTGACGCGTTTATCACGGCCAAAGTGGCAGTGAATAACTCTGCCCAGGTTCCACACGAGAGGCGGAGATGGGTCTCGAAGAAGAACCATGTCCCCCACTCGTACATCTGGTTGAGGAAGCCGCCATTTCTCACGCCTATTTAGCAAGCTGAGATATTCTAACTTCCATCGGCGCCAAAAAGAACAGCGCAAAGATTCTACTTTTCTCCAAAAGATAGGTAGGTTAGGATCACAGCGTCGAACCAGCAAAGGCGGAGTAGCAGCAAGCGAACAGCCAATCAGGAAGTGACTGGGTGTTAAAGGTAAAAGATCCTTAGGATCGTTTGAAAGAGGGGTCAGAGGTCTGGAATTTACAATACCTTCGACTTGAATAATTAAAGAGTTGAATTCCTCATAAGAAAGTATGGTAGGACCAAGAGTTTTCTTAAGCTGTCTTTTAGTAAGTTTGATGCAGGACTCCCATCGGCCCCCATGATGGGGAGCATAAGGAGGGGTTAAATGCCATTTGAAGCCTTTAGAATAGGAAAAGTTGGAAATTTTTTCTTTAGCAGAAGGGGAGCTTAACACTTTTTTCCAGAGATCAGAAGCGCTTACAAAAATTTTTGCATTATCTGAAAAGACTTCAGATGGGACACCCCTTCTAGCAGCAAATCTAGAAAAGGCGGCCAAAAAGTAAGATACAGAAGCGTTCGTAACCAACTCAAGGTGGATAGCTCCCGTCATCATACATACAAATAACGAGATGTAAAGTTTACCTAAGATTTTGCGCTTAGATGAAGAGGGATTGGTCTGATATAAGTAAGGACCAGCGTAATCGATCCCAGTAAGAGCGAAGGGCTTACTAGGTTCTGAACGAAATGGAGGTAAATTACCCATAATCTGCGTGGCGGGCCGTGGTTTAACCTTAAAGCAAGGTATACACTTTTTGACAACAGAAGAAACCTCATGAACGCCATTGATGATCCAGTAGAGTTCACGAATTAGACAGAGCAAGGTGCGAGTGCCAGCATGAAGGTGTTTATAATGAAACTTTTTTATTATAAGGGTAGTGATAGGATGCTTTGAAGGAAGGATGATGGGATGCTTTTTCCCATCCTCACAACTAGACATAGCTAATCTTCCACCCACACGTATTATGCCGTCCTGGTCTAGAAAAGGCGTGAGTGGTGAAAGCCTGCTAGACTTGGGCAAATCTTTACCACTTATAAGAGCTTGCTTTTCAGGAGCAAATACTTCCTGCTGAACAAGTAACAAAATCTTGCAAGTAGCAAATTCTAACTCTACTCTGGTGAGAAAGGGTTGAGGCTTCAATGGTTTATCAATTACTAAATATTTCCATCGGAAGATATACGACACTACACGAATCAATTTATCAAATGAAGAGTATCTATGAAAAAGGCTAGTAGAAGTAGAAGTAAGATGCGACGTGACAAGGTCATTACGGGCATCATGTACTTCTTCTGCAAATTGATTAGCTAAGCGAGGCCAGCAAGATGATTCCTGACTTAGCCAAGGAGGACCATTCCAGTACAGGTCTGAGGAAATCAATTTTTTAGGTGTGCAACCACGTGATATTATATCCGCGGGGTTTTCACGGCTAGGAACATGTCTCCATTGTTCAGAATGAGAGACTTCATGAATCTTAGAAACGCGATTTGTCACAAAGGTATTCCAATGAGAAGAAGGCTTGGAAATCCAAGCTAATACAATAGAAGAATCGCTCCAAAAAAATGTGCGGGAAAATTTTAACTTTAAACTGACATTTAGTTTAGTAGCTAATTCTGTTGCCATTAAAGCAGAGCATAATTCTAATCTCGGCAATGATACCGTTTTAAGTGGAGCAACTTTTGATTTAGCGCACACTAAATTAGAAAATCCAGGGGAAGTGGCTGAGGAACGTCGACTATGTATGCACAACAGCCATAATCCCGTTCTGAACTATCAGAAAATACATGCAGGTCATACTGCTGGTATAAGGGATTAGAAATTAAAAGGCGGGGTATAGAAACCTTGGAGAGATCCAGCAAACTGCTGCGATACTCTAACCATTCTTCTACAAGAGGAAGGGGGAGATTTTCATCCCAGTCTGATTTTAATGACCAAAGCTTTTGCAAGAACATTTTTGCAACAATAACTATAGGAGCAATATATTGCAAAGGATCAAATATCTTTGCGATTTCTGACAGAACTTGTCTCTTAGTTACAGGGGGAGATTCTGACAAATGTACCTGATAAGAGAAGGTATCAGAAGAAGGACACCAAAAAACACCCAATGCTTTTACGGCTGCTTCATCAGTAGGAATAGCAACAAATTCATCAATTGGGACCTCTGATGAAAATTTTGATATAAATTCAGTAGAATTTGAAGTCCATTTATGGAGCGGAAAACCACCTCCTAGGAGCAGGGATTTCAAATCTTCGCACACAAGGAGTGCTTCAGAAATATTAGGGAAAGAGCACAAGAAATCGTCAACATAAAATGCCGTTTTTAATGACTCAGAGGCCAAAGGATGATACAGATGACCATCTTGCTCGGCTAACATGTGGAGAGACCGAATCGCAAGAAAGGCTGAAGGCTTCAGGCCATATGTCACAGTCTTCAATCTAAATATCTTTATGGGTTTGGAACTCTCATCGCGCCACAATATTCTTTGCAGATCTTGCTGCTCAGAATTTACGAGAATCTGCCGGTACATCTGCTTAATATCTGAGATTACAGCAATAGGAAACCGTCGAAAATTAAGCAAAACAGAGGTGAGATCTGTTTGAATCGCGGGACCACATTGCAAGGTATCATTTAAAGAGACTCCATTGGAATCTGGTGATGAGCCATTGAAAACTACTCTTATATTGTCTTGTGTTAAGGAATTTTTCCATACCGGGTGATGATTCAGATAAACTATTTCATTTAAAGGATGATCAATTTCTTCTGATTTAGAAATTACCTCCATGTGATTGGATGATTCGTATTCCTCCATAAAGGAAGCATACTGAGTTTTAACAGAAGCATCTTGTTTGAACCGATTTTCAATAGCAAATAGTGCCCTATGTGCTCTGGAATGCGAGCCCGTAATGGCGGGAGGATTCGGAATACGTGGAAGAGTTACTATAAATCTGCCTTCAGCAGTACGGACAGTGGTTTCCTTGTATAACTTTTCGCAAATTTCGTTAGAAGAGGAAGAAGTAGCCTGAACATTCTCAAGATCCCAGAAGTTGGTTAGCTCTTGACTCAAATCGGTACCAACAAAATAACAATTCGATACAGTTTGAATAGGATTACGGTATATTTGGCCAGTAGCGATCCAACCAAAATCAGTTTCGCGGAAGAAAACATTAGGAGCAATTTTTACTTTGTTGGAATGAAGACATTGCCAAAATACGCTTGGGCTGAAAAGAAGCTTTACGGGCGAAGCTCTGTTGAAATGAGGGTCAGCTAGCTGGACAAAATTCGGGATATTCCAACTTTGAATAGGATAAGAAGTGCCAGGAATATTGTTGCCTATGGACTTGATAATCAAACAATCTAATTGCAACTGCGTGCCAAGATTATTAGAGTCCTTCAGATCCACTTTAGCAAAGCTTAAGGATTGCGATTTAGAGCAGTTTATTCCTGTAACCTCTATTGAGGTAGGATGTTTTGGGAGGCCTAACTTTTGTACCAAAGATTCATTAATAAAATTGTTGGTAGCGGCATTGTCTAACAATCCCCTGACAGATACCCATTTCCCGTGAGAATTTTTCAATAGAACCTGCACGGTAGATAATAAAACCTGGACTTTGCCAAGCGAGGTAGAACTTTGAGCATACGACTGCGCACTATTTTGAGAAGTCTCAGAATTAGACTTGGTATTGGAACTGCTTGGTCCTGATAACCGTGATCTTTCATGTCTGTGTAAAAGGGAATGGTGTCTAGCCTTACAATGAAAGCATAAACGTTGTGAACGGCAATTGTTTAACATATGCGTTCCTGACAAACAGTTGAAACAATGTTTTTTGTTCGTAATGAACTTTCGTCTTTCATCTACTGATAAATATTTAAATTCATCACAATTGTATAAATTATGCGATTGCTGACACAGACCGCACGTTTGCATTTGGTTAGGTGACCGAGCATCAAGAGGAAGAGCCTGTGATCTTAAAATTCTTTGATTAGAACTGCTAACCTTATCTTTTGAGAAGGCTTTTGAATCTGAACTACTAGTTTTTTGATTAGCTATGGCGGAAAAGACTTGGCTTCTAGCCTTCAAAAAGTTAATAATCGCCTCATAAGTGCATTGCAAATTCTGGGAAAGTTCTGTTTCCCAGGCTTTTAATGTATTTGCATCCAATCTTGCAGAAATGAGGTGAACTAGAAATAAATCCCAGTGATTTACAGGTTGGGTTAAATTGGACAATGCTCTGACGTGTAGCTCTACAGAGTCAATCAACTTACGAAGTGATAAACTGTTATCTGCTTGCACGTTAGGTAACTCGAATAAGCTTTGTATATGGCGTTGAATAGATAAACGAATGTTCCCATATCTATCCTTAAGAAGATTCAGAGCAACTTCATAATTATCACTGGTCAAAGAAAGTGCTTGGATCAGGTTAAGTGCGTTGCCTTGAACTGCCAGACGCAAGTAGTGAAATTTTTGAATTACTGGTATAGAAGAATTTTCATGTACTAAAGAATTGAATAATTCAAAAAATGGCTCCCATTCTATGTCCTTACCAGTGAATTTGGGTATTTCTAATTTGGGTAATATAATGCGTGAAGAAGATGTAGAAGATGCTGCAGAAGTTTGATCTTCTTGTTTTTCTTTTAAAGTTAAAGCCCTAATAAGCTGTTTAGCTTCAGCAAATCCCTGATAGTATAATTTTTCAACTTCCAACCTATCACTTTGCTGGTCCGGATGCTGAGTTTCTATACTGCATTGTATCTCATCATATTTCTCAAAGGCTTGTTCATAATTCTTAAGCCTCTACGAAATTATGTCAAGATTACGCTCTTGGGGTTCAAGCTCCGTTAAGAAAGTACGAAACCGTGTGAGCTTGCCCTTACAAGAGGCTCTGGCGTTGCTGAGTTTTTCATCAAGGTTAGGCATGTTAAAAGTTGTTTGTTACTCACGTCAATATTGTGACTTCGAGTACTGGAAGCCAGAGGATCACAGCTTGCTAGGTAGTAAGGTTTAGTCTGATGCGGAAGAAACCGGCTTAGCTTACGTTTCTCTCCTCCTCTGCTGAACATGCGCCTCAGGCTGAAACTTACAATGTGAATTAGTGTTGAAACACAATGAACAAAAATTGTTAATGTGAAATTCAAGATATGAAACTTGTAAAATTCCCAGGGTGCAACAGATATGTTTCCCGGGGGTGAGGCACCAAAAATATGGAGAAAAGTTCTGCCATTAAACTTCCCCATACGGGAGAACGCATCAGGCGAGAGCCTGGACAAAATAACTACAATTGGTCAAGAAAATTAGACTGAAGCGGTGCGGGGTAGTGGGCATGAAATACATCACTAGAAAACCAATGTAGGTAACCACACATTAACAATGTTTATTTCTAATAATAAATTTATAACCAATAAACAAATTGCACTTAAGTGCTTATCACAGAAATGAATAATTATAAATGGAACAAAGTGTGAGGGCCTGATGACAGAAATCCAGACTAAGGAAATTCCAATGAATCAAGCTTGCTTAATTCGAGAGAAGTTGAGCTTAACATAAAAATGCACCTTATAAAAAGAACCATAAAACTGATTAAGAGTGTAAGATAACTAGTATGATTTAAATTCTTCATAAAATTGAACTTATCTTCTCAAAGGGTTGAAGAGCCAGCTCCTTAAAAGTTCCAGCTAGCATAAGCGTTGATTAAGAAGTCCTCACAGTTTCTTCTGAAGGAGGCGTACATGGCCTAGAGATAAGTACACAATTGATAAAAAGGTCAGCTCTCTCTTCTTCTCTTGCGAAGGAATGACACTTATAGCGTCCAAGTGGAGATCCAGTAGCATTTTGGAAATTCGTTGGCGGCCGAAAGGACTGCAGCTACTTCGAAAGACGAATCAAAGTACCCCATCTAAGGTACGGCTTGAAGAGTACGACGGTTGGCAATTATTCTTGCCATCTTGAGCAATACGTCAGGGTGCAGATCTCGTGACGTAACTGCTGGGTAGCGTAGAGACTAGCGATGGTGTCATGAGATGCAGTAGCGGTGACCAGCAGGTTGAAGTGATCAGAAGTGATGATTGATCAGAAGTGGTGAAGAACGCCAGCAAGTGGCGTCTTAAATAGTGATCATGGAACAATCTCGAAGCTGGAGATTGCCCGACCAGACAAAGACCTGCCATTGGTCGAACGAAAGTCAGGGTGACGTCAGTCGACCCTGATCAGCAGACAGCAGATCAACCAGTAGATGCCCTGTATGTCGGGAGTGAGGACGCTTGAGGTAGCGAGCGACTGGAACACTCAAGGTGAGAACTATAATATCTATGAATAGGTGATTGATAACAAGATTATGCATATGGTTTAAGCAATTAATACATTTACAAAGAAATAATTACCATTCGGGGATCTCGGTAACAAGAAACAAAATGTGACCGACAAATGGGCCAAGCTAAACATTGAAAGTATCACGAAAGTGATCACCATCTAAATATTTCAGATGGTCGCCAGGTTGGATTGTTAGCCTAATTTTCACATTTTGCAAAAATGAGGAAAAAGTAGACTTATGAGATCGATCCGGGAAAATGTGTGTCTGTCTGTCTGTCTGTCCTTCTGTCTGTCTGTCTGGCTGTGTGTGTGTGTGTGTGTGTGTGTCCCCCCCCCCTATCAACTCCTAAACGGCTGCAGCAATCAAAACCAAATTTAGTATGAGTAAAGATGTGCACCGGAATATCTCACGTCCATATTTGAAAATGATGTCAGTGCTACCAACTGCTGAAAAAACGCACTAGAAATTTGAGCTCAATGTTGGATATCCTGCAAGGTATGCATGGGAGCTATTCCAAGATTGGCACACATGTAGATAATATTATATCAGTTTAATTTCCAGGAGGCCAACCATGACAGTGTTGCCAAAATAATTTTAAGCCTTCTGACAGGTCCAATGTTTAAATGCATATAACTTCTACAGTATCTATTGGATTTCAACCAAAGTTTGTATGTAATATCTGTACATAAACAGATATGACTGAGCATATTCTTAAGAGCCACCAGGGCTGCCAACTGTTAATAATTGATCTCTATATTTTTTATCCAAATACCAATTTATCAGAAAGTATGCAAGCCAACAGCTTTAAACTATGCACACGTATATTCTGACATTTTAGATTAATTTGGAGTAACTTATATACGTGAGTTCTACCTACATGATTATAAGCCTGCTGATAATGCCAATTTTCAAATACATCTAACTTCTATACTATCAGTTGGATTTCAACCAAATTTCGTATGTGCAATGTGTACCATAACAGATATGACTATAAGTATTGTTAAGAGCAATCAGGGCTGCCAACTGTTATTAAATAAATGCTGTCTATATTTTTTTTAACCCTAATATCAATATATCAGAAAGTATGCAAGCCAACAGCTCTATACTTTGCACACGTATATCACCTGACATTCTAGATTAATTTGGAGTAATTAATATAAGGCAGTGCTGCCAACATGATTCTATGCCTGCTGATATGTCCAATTTTAAAATACATGTAACTTCTATACTAACAAATGGATTTCATCCGAAATTGGCACAACAAGATATCATTATATGTCAGATTATTTCTGACCAGCACACGCATGGTATTGTTGGCAACATGCTTTTACGCGTGCTGATAGATCCAGTGTCTAACTGCATGTAACGTCCATTGGACTTCATCCAAATTTTGTATTCTGTACCTTAAGAGATGGAACTAAGAATATATTCAGTCACCAGGGCTGCCAACTGTAGTGCTCTATGAGGCTACGTTATACCAGGTATATTTTGAACTAATTAGATATTTCGATATTACCAACTTAATTTCGTCATTATTCTTGATAGGTTCATATACTGTAGAATAATCATTGGCATGAAAAGTAGGCTGTATAGTTCTTCACGGAACTTCTTGTTATGTTTGTACTATTACATTAAGATTATTGTGTACGTGTGGTATTCAAACTTCAATCGCATGATTAGAACACAAGAAGTAAAAACGAGATTTTAAAATTACGCACAGCAGCCATCTTGTGATTATGCAAACAATTGAAATAAATTAGATGCCAGTGGATCAACATTTGTATCAGCATATAACGTGCAAAGTTTCACGGCACTCGGATAGTTTATTCGCAAGGAACGTCCATTTAAATATTTACATTTCGCGTCGCCGCCATGTTGGATTTGTGCTCTCCACGTTACTGAAAGTCATATAGGTGAACGTATGTTCATAGTCTCTATGATCTTAAAAAATTTCAGTTTGGTTGCTGTAAAAGATTCATAGATATTGAGAACCGTCTAAATATTTCGGAAGCTCGCCATTTAGGATTGTTATATGTATAGGCCATAGAGTTATGCACCATTCAAGGACAATTATTGCCTTGGTTCATTATTCAAACTTTCATTTCGATCGCATGATTACGACACAATAAATTAAAACTTAAATTTAAAATTTCGCACAGCCGCCATCATGAGGTTATGTAAACAATTGAATTAAATTTGATGGCAGTGCATTACAATCTGCAAAATCATTTACTGTACCACATTTCACTGCGCTCAGAGACTTAAATCACGAGAAAAGTCTATTAAAATATTTTAAATTCGCTTGGTCGCCATGTTCGTTTTGTACTTTACAGGTTTATGGAATATACATAAATAAACTTGTATCAGTACCCTTTATCACCGTACAAAATTGCAGGGTGATATCTGTAATAGTTTCGGAGATATAGAATGTCAATGAAATATTTCGCACAGCCGCCATTTTGAGGTTATGTAAACAATTGAACTAAATTAGACTCCTGTGCATTACAATGTGTATAATCATTTGCTGTACCAAGTTTCATTACATTTGGATAGTTAAATCGCGAGAAAAGTCTATTTAAAAGTCTTAACTTCGCTTGGCCGCCATGTTGGTTTTGTATTCACCAGGTTTTTGAAAGTCTCACAGGTGAACTTCTAGTAGTGCCCTTTATCACCGTACACAATTTCAGGGCGATATCGGTAATAGTTTCGGAGATATTGAATGCTAGTGAAATATTTCGCACAGCCGCCATGCTGGATTGGTGGGACGTAACAAAATTTTAAGGGCACGGTCGAGGTCGCCGGGAATAGTGCTATGAACTTTCCGAGTTTCATTGAAATCGCTCCTGCCGTTTAGATTTTATTAGGGGGACACACACACACACCTCACACACACACACACACACACACACACACATGCACACACACACGGACAAAAGGTGATCTCATAAGCCTATTTTTTCAAAATTGAAAATAGGCTAAAAAAGGTAGGAAGTGTTCAACAGAACACAAGATGCAACACAGTGCATCCATGAAGAGATTTTGGGAGGATAAGAAGGCGAAAACCACCAGGCCAACTAACAAGTTCAAACGCGCTCTTTGAATGGGCATAACGATGAAAGAAAGAAGAAGATGATGATGATGATGATGATGATGATGATAATTGTTGTTTTAAGGGGCCTAACATCTAGGTTATCGGCCCCTAATGGTATGGGTGAACGTGAAGATGAAAATGAAATGTTAACTATAACTAAAACTATCTACTAACTTATCTACTAGAATAAGAAATGGAAAACAAAAGGAGAATAGGCAAATAAAGGACAGGAGGAAAAGAAATGCCCTCAACTCTCGAAGAATGTGGATTGAGGGACTTGGAAGGGGACCCAGCTCAGGCATACCTCGGGGTTGCCAACTCCCGGACTCACCAGCCGTGAGTCCCTGAGGGTGTAGCATTATCTAGGGTGCACCAAAAGTGGTGGGGCTACATACACCCGGCCTTCTTGAGGGCCTTGAGCAGAAGGCAGGAGATAACATGAAAAGAAAAAGAAGGTTGACCCCTCGCAGAAGGAGGGAATCAGAAAAGATGAGGCAAGGGCCAATTAAGGCGGGAAATGAAGAGACTCCCTATGCCTCGGATACCCTAATACCGTCGGGGTCGAAAGAGAACAAGAGTTGACCAAGTAAGGTCGAAAGGAAAGAAGACAGACAGGAGGCCGGCACAAGTAAGTGGAAGCAATGCCGGTCTCAGCTGGGGTCCCGTGGTTGCCAACCCACGTCCCACTAGATATTAACCCCTGGGGGGAACAAAAGAAGAAGAATTACGGGTGAAAAGTGTGTTAAAATCCTTTCATAAAACGGAAACTGTGTTCCGTGGACCACAGAAATCAAAATGCCATTTAGACGGAAAATGTCCAAGTTCTGGAATAGAGAGTTAGAAAATTTTCAGACATTTTATAAATATCTACCTTTCTGCTGTAACAGTTGATTCTGTAACTATCAAAGAATGTACAAATATGTCTTTCTTCTTTCCTTTTCCAAGTTACACATTAAAGTGTACGATTATTTGTCTTTTCCCTGTTGCTAATGTCTTTCTCAATTCTCCCTTTAATGATCTGCCAACCAACAAATTCCTGTATTTATGTTCATTGTAAGTTTTGCTTGTACAGTACTGTATTAATTCGTAGCAGAAATATGGAAATACAACACTGAGTAAGGTAAGTACATAATTTTTTCAGTAAGTTATGTCCATTATATGCATATTTATGGTGGCATAAGTTAATATTCCTTCTTTGGTATTTCAATTTGATGTTTCATTTATATTGTGTATCTGTATCCCATCCAGCATGGTGGAAAGAGGAACAAGTAATTTAACAATCTTTCTTTATTCGTGTCACAAGTATTAAAACAATCAAAAAGATGTAACTGAAGTTTTAAAAAATATAAATTTATCCATTAGAGCAGTTTTTTAATGCTCTTGCAAGTGACACTTGTGACACTTTTTCCCGGCAATGTTCATGCAGCACAAGCCTTTATAATTTATTAAAAGGCCTAATCCTGAGGATTAGGACTTTCCACAACGGTGAGGGTCAGGTTTTTATTTGACATATATTGCGTTTCGTCTACGAGGTTTTCAATATTATTTTCACGTTAGGAAGTACACGTTAGGTGAATTTAGTTTGAGAGCACATTTTAACTAATCATATTTTTGTCGACAAACGGGTTCATCGTGAAGATGATTTTGTTTGATACTGTGTTGTTGATATCTTTATGTTTATGTACGCCTATAATTCATGTTCGGGTGCTTGGGGCATCGTAAAATTAGGTATTGTAACCATGAGTCAATACACCAATCATTTAGAAAACTCTTCAACGTACTTCTCATAGGAGGGTGGGTATAAGGAACAACTTTTCACAATACATGCTAAAATAGGCGAAAAATAAAAATTATCCCAGAAGGACGACCAAAGCATATGTTGCACTTCCCAATGTGTGACACAAAATTAGGGAGTCTATAAAGAGCCTCTGAAAACCACATTTTATGGCCCTTAAATTAACAGTGTCTGCGATATTCCCAGAAAACTAACTTCGTTCTGATAAACTTATGAAGGAATGATAAGCCCCTAACCATTGCAACAGTAGCTCAATTGTTAGCGTCTGGTTATTAATACCGAAGACCGTTCGAAGAGCGGGTACTTCTGCTAGTGAATATGATAAAGGAGTAAAATGCTACTCGGACAATGTAAAAATTAACTTCTAGTTAAGTTCCTGCAAAAGTACTAGTAATCATTTAGCCACAGGACATAAGAACGGGAGGAAGCTTTAATTTAGAATGCAGTTGCGTTATATGAAAAATAATTATGTTGATATTCATCAAGGTGAGTAACTTTGGCTGTTCAAAACATCCACTGTTATCGCTATATACTGGCAGAAGGGATTGACTTCCGGAAATAGATTGTACAGTATTTTACTCTTAGCCAACTTTGTTTCATTTGTAATTGACAGTAAGTGATTGAAAATGATCGATTCAGGAACTCTTTGTCGTTGCAGAGCTCAGGGGCTAAGCTGGTTGTTACTGGAGTGCCATCTCGTGTTAACATAGCAGCGCGCTGTGAAAGAAGACACCCGCGCTTTGCTGTGTCGCGTTAATCATTAGCCAGCTGACCTTTGGTACGTACTCCTCTTACAACCATCCGCTGCCCAGGGAGCGTTCTCTGGTAACACACTTCAATGCTAGAGTGTCGTGAATCAGAGCTCATTAAGACTAGAGGGTAAACTAATTTACAACGCTAAAATAGTGGGTTGCAAATTAAGTTCTGCACCTCCTGAGTAGATAACAACCCATCGTGCAGGTGCGTGAGGTGCGTTGTAGAAACCACGGTTAGGAAGGATGAACGGATGCTAGACGTAGTTTGTAATGTCCCACTCAAAACAAGGCACGGTGACGTATGCATCTTTTCTGTTGTAGCTGTGCTTTTTTGTTCCGGTCCCTAAAATCTGGGGCAGTGCTCCTTTTTGAAGATCAAACATTGCATTTCGACTTTGATTACGCAAGAGATTACATAGAGTGACATCTAACTGCTAGGTAAGCAGAAAAGGAAATACAATTAGGAGCTATGACTTGCTGAAACTTCAGATGAATGGATAAAAATAGAGGTTTTTACTGTAATACAGTGAAATCTAATTTCCAGGAAGACGGATAAGGAACTAAGGCTCTCAGAGATTTCGGATGAATGGATCAAATAGAGGCTTTTAATACAGTGAAATCTAACTGCTAGGTAGACAGAAAATGACATTGCATCAGGAACTATGACTTTATGAAACTTAGATCAAATAGAGG
Organism: Meconema thalassinum; assembly: GCA_946902985.2. NCBI lineage: Eukaryota > Metazoa > Arthropoda > Insecta > Orthoptera > Tettigoniidae > Meconema > Meconema thalassinum. The sequence continues at coordinate 834,882,607 of OX336390.1, forward strand.
TCTTCAATACAGTGAACAGAAAATGATATTGAATGAGGAACTATGAAGTTTTGAACTTCAGATTAATGTATCAAATGGGGCTTTTCTTATAGAGTGAAATGTAACTGCTAGGTAGACAGAAAAGGACATTGCATCAGGAACTATGACTTTCTGAAACTTCAGATCAAATAGAGGTCTTCAATACAGTGAACAGGAAAGGATATTGAAACAGGAACTATGAAGTTTTGAACTTCAGATTAATGTATCAAATGGGGCTTTTCTTACAGAGTGAAATATAACTGCTAGGTAGACAGAAAAGGATATTCAATCAGGAACGATGACTTTCTGAAACTTCAGATTAATGGATCAAATATAGGTTTTTTTATACAGTGAAATCTAACTGTAAGGTAGACAGAAAAGGATATTCAATCAGGAACGATGACTTTCTGAAACTTCAGATTAATGGATCAAATAAGTTAGAGGTTTTTTATACAGTGAAATTTAACTGTTAGGTGGACAGAAAAGGATATTCAATCAGGAACTATGACTTCAGATTAATGGATACAATAGAGATTATTTTATTCGGTACTCCTTAAGGGGAGGTATGACTGAATTTTTCGGATTTTCAAGCAAAAACTCGTTTTTTTGTTTTATTTATATAAAATACCCTAATTCTTCCTCTTTCAGAAAGTCATCTCAGTTTAGTAATTCCGGCTATTTTGAAGCTTGTAGAGGCCATTTAATGTGAGCGCGCATGGCATTTAATAGCCCACTACCACGCCCACTTTTCCTGTAATAGCATAATGATAGTTTTCTGTATGTTTTTTGTCGATTATTCAAGTATTCCGCGGCGTATGTGTCGTAGAGGCACACCTGTGCAAGCTGACAGTCGTTTGTTTACTACGTAGTCCATATAACTACGTTATGTCATTTAATAGTTCAATTTTAACTAATTTAGAGAACGATTTCTCTCTTCTAAATTGCATTCCATTTTTTTCACACAACTATACTATGATAGTTAATATTATATATATATATATATATATATATATATATATATATGTTTGTATTATTTACATTCTGAATTTCGTATTTGTGTTGACTGTAGTAGTACAAGCATGGCTTCCCTGTTTGTTTATGTTATTGTAATGCAAAAGTAACGTGTGGTTTCAGTACAGCGAATTACATATCCAAACTAGTGATTATTCAGTGATGTGTTTCGTCTTATTTCCTTTGTAGTTGTGTAATTTATAGTGTAGAGGTCTTAGTGCGTCGTTTTAGTGTATAGATAAGTAGTGATTATAGTTTTTAGGTTAGGCCTATAGCAATAGTGATTATTATTATTAGTGAGAAACCATGGAAATTCAAAAGAGTCCTAGGTGTAGCTATAGACCAGTGAAAAAACGTCCCTCAAAGAAAAGCAAGGCTGCCAAATTAGCTATAGCTAAAAGAAAGAGTCAGAAACCAGGACAAGAAGTCAGTTCAGTTAGGCCTAATGAAGAAGTGAATAACGTTTCTAGTAGCTCACTAGATGCAGATATGTCTGCATCTGAGAGGAAAATAAATTTATTTTCTGTTTCTGCCAGTGCAGAACAAAGTGTTGGGTCTGTGATCTATACCTTGGTGCATAAGGATGTTTGGCAAGAACTAGTGAAGGAGCTACTGTGTGGTGAGTGTAAGAACAAATCTATTTTTATTGAATTTAGGGAAACTCGTGGGTTCTCCTCTAAAATTATAATTAAATGCAGAACATGTGGTTATGTTTCTGCTAACACCTACACTTCACCAAGAATTAAAGATGATAATTCTCGAAGACCTGGTTTCCATGTGAACAATGCTATGGTTGAAACATTTAGTAGTTTAGGTAAAGGCCAGCGTGGGCTGGAGACATTTTCTATAGGTATGGGTATGAACACTTTAGGTCGAAGGCCTTTTGCAAAACACCTTAGAATTCTCATAGATGAGGGAAAATTAATGAGAAGAGAAGTACTTTCTATGGCTGCACAAGTAGCTCATGGGGCTAGTGATGAACAGACCATTGACATAGGTGTTTCATATGATGCAACATGGCAGAAACGTGGCCATACATCGAATTATGGTGCAGGATTCGTAATTGACATTCTGACTGGAGTTGTGTTAGACTACCATGTTCTGTCAAAGTATTGCCATCAGTGTGTTATTGCAGAAAGGGACCTGGGAAAAAATAGTGCAGAATATAATATTTGGTGGGAGGGTCATAAGAGCTCAGATGAATGCCAGAAAAATTATGATGGGTCCTCCAATGCAATGGAAAAAGACATTGGAGAGATCCTGTGGAAGAGATCCATTGACAATGGTTTTCGATACACATCGGTGTTGTCAGATGGGGATGCCAAGACCTACGCCCACTTGAATGAGATTGAGGTGTACGGTCCAGAACAAAGGATTGAGAAAGAAGAATGCATAAACCATATTTCTAAGCGACTTGGTACTGCTCTTCGTAACACTGTAAAGGAATGGAGGGCGAAGGGTGTGACACTGGGTGGGCGTAAAGAGGGCAACTTGAAAGACAGCACTATAACTAAATTGACCCATTATTATAGGCATGCCATTGTCAATAATATTCCAGGTGTAGGAAAAATGAAGAGGGCAGTTTTTGCAACTCTTAGACACTGTATGTCAACTGACCGCAAGCCTCAGCATTTGACTTGCCCTAAGGGTATCAACTCCTGGTGCTTCTATAACCGACAACAGGCAGAAGGAAAACCAAATGATAGCCACAGTAGAATGAGTTGCAAGCTGAATCCTTCTGTTGTTGAGAAGATAGCACCTGTGTATCTGAGACTAGCATCAGATCAGATATTGCAGCGTTGTACAGCGGGGAAGACTCAGAATGCTAACGAGTCCCTCCATAATGTAGTGTGGAGTAAATGCCCTAAGGAGATATTTGTTTCCAAGACAAAACTGGAACTTGGTATCCTCAGGGCTGTCTCAGAATTCAATATGGGGCACTACAAAACTCTGGAAACCCTTCATTCCATCAGAAATTCGACCATCCCTATAAAGTCAAGTTCTCTATGCAAACTACAAGATGTTAGACGTGTTACTCAGGCACAAAAGAGGGGCTGTGATCGGGAGAAAATGACTAGGAGGCATGTAAAATGGCAGAAGATATCTAAGGAAGAAAGAACGAGGAGATGTGAAGGGGAAACATATGGGGCAGGGCAGTTTTGATTGAGTAAATATTAACTTGCCTTTTTCTCGCATTGCTCTTTTCCAATGTTTTTCTGTGTACAAAATGCTCCTTGCGATGCAATTCTTTTCAGATGTTGTTGAAACTTGGTAAAGTAGTTGCAAAAGGTACACTAATGTAAACTTGTTTCTGGTTTTGAACTTCTCTGAGTTTTAGTATGAAATTTGATAGATAACTTTAAACTATTAATGCTGAAATTTTAAAAATATATAAAATGAAAGTTTAAACTTTTCTGGAAAGAACAGTATTCATCTAACACAAAAACCCAAAGCAATTATTGTTTCTATACATCATAACAACATTTTTTTTAAAAATCAGCTTGGTCGAACAAAAACTTTGTCGCAAGGGACTTTTTTTATGTGACCACTTTTTGAATACAAAAAAGTGCAATATCTCAAAAACTAACAAAGCTATTTAATTACAAATTAGAACATTAGATGCCAGCAACTGTTTATGCAAGTGGTTTAAATTTGGTAATGATATGATAAAAACTGTGGAAGTTGAAAAACTCAGTCATACCTCCCCTTAATGGTCAGTAAAAGAAAGTGTGATTCTTTCAGCAAGGCTTTCATATTTAGTTGCATTTGATGTACAGTGGAACTTGAATAATTCGAACAGTAAGGGACCAGTAAAAAAGTTCGAATTATCAAAAAATTCGAATTAAGAAAGTTCTTTGAAAAGGGTAGAGAAAATATGTTGTATTACGTTTACATAATGATTTACGTTCAACAAAGCAGATTAACAGACAACGGTACTTTAAAAAGATTGTATCGTGAATAACCTCAAAAGTTTAAAATGAAGAATAAAACCAAAATTAACTATTCAACTATTTAACGACATTAATAATCCAGCAATCTAGTTAGGTTTTAGAGAAATGTACTGTTTTTCAAAATAGTTTGAGATTTTACCTGTTTCCTACAATTAAGTCTCTCAGCCATCACAAAAGTACCGTATCTAACAAATTTAAGGAACAGAAAACAGAACTACTTACGACATTTCTATTTAAAAAAAAAACGCGTATGTTCTGTTATGTGGTTTGATGCTTGGGCTGCACTCGGAACAGTTTTTTTCGGGAATTGACCCAACTGTCCCATCTGTTTGGCTTCCGATCGGCTTTTTACTCTAAAATCTTCGAATTATCCAAAATATAATTCGAATTAACCACGATTTTTAACATTGATTGTATATAAAATGCTAGGGACCAAGAGAAAATTCGAATTAAAGAAGATTTCGAATTATAGACGTTCGAATTAGCCACGTTCCACTGTATAACATACTAGGGTGTGATAGATTACCAGACAGTGCCTAGAATATCAGATATGTGTGGGGAGAATGACCAATACATCATTACCTAGTAAAGGAAGCAATACGAATAACAGAGATAAACACTTCCTTCTGAAAATCTCCGAAATTAGTGGGTGTAAAATAATGAGGTAAATACTCAAAGGGTTTCCCTCGACTCCACGCGTTAAATTGTGTTTGGAATTGGATTTATGCAAAAGTTTGCATAGAGTGAAACAAGCTTTGTGAGAATCTATGGATGGTTTAATGAAAGGCGATACACGTATTCTCGAAACGCTAATGAAAGGAGAGCAGTGGACTTGGAGAGAAAAGGTGTGTTCTCTTTGTAAGGCCTACAGAGGATGCCTAATGAAAGGCGGTCGGTAACGATAGATCAGATGAGCTTGCAAACAAGGAGGCGTGCTAATTAGAGAGACTGCTTTGGTGACGTGTCGAGTTCTTTGATTAGATCTGAGAAAAATGTTGCAAAATGGATCACATCTACACATCGGCGCGCGGGGTGGTTGATTTTACTGGCTACTCTCCTTTAGGTTGCAGAGTTTTTAAAATTGGTGTGAACAGTGATGAATGGCCACGTATTGTATATGAGGAACCCATGGGAAAAACAGGGTAAGTCACATGCTGCAAATTTTTCGGGAGAGCGAATTTAAACTGTTGTTGTTTGTGTCTTCAGTCTTTTGACTGGTTTGTTGCAGCTCACCATGCCTCCCTGTCCTGAGCAAATCGTTCCATCTCTACATAGCTACCACACCCTACATCCGAGGCATTCTGTTTAACATATTCTAACCTTGGTCTAGTCCTACAGTAACATGCCCTCGACCCTTCCTTCCATAACTAAGCTTGCTATTCCTGAGTGTCTTAGTATGTGTTCTACCAACCTATCTCTTCTCTTTGTTAGCAGTCGCCAGAAACATCTCTCCTCTCCCACCAGTCTTAATACCTCTTCATTTGTAACCCTATCTACCCATCTGATCTTCATCATTCTCCTGTAACACCACATTTCAAACGCTTCATTTCTCCTCTTTTCTGCTGCACCAATAGTCCAAGATTCACTTCCATAGAGCTCCAGACAAAGGCCTTCAAAACTGACTTCATAATACCTAAATCTATATTCGATGTCAATAGATTCCTTTTTTGTAGAAATGCTTTCCTTGCCTGAGCTAACCTACTTTTTATATCGCCTTTGCTTCGTCCATCACTGGCTATTTTGCTTCCTAAGTAACAGAAGTCTCCTACTTCCTTTAGTTTTTCACCTGCCAATTTGATGTCCATAGAGGTCAGAAGTGACAAAGAGGAAAACTGACATTCTACGGATCGGAGCGTGGAATGTTAGAAGTCTGCTAGGAGATGGAAGGTTAGCAAACTTGGAAAGGGAAATGGATAGGTTGAGGTTGGATTTGGTTGGGATTAGTGAAATGCGCTGGCAGGAAGAACTGAACTTTTGGTCAGGTGACTATTGGGTCATTAGCACTAAATCAAACAATGGCCAAGCAGGGGCTGGTCTCATATTGAGTAGGAAACTTGGACAGCGGGTGGAATATTATGACCAATATAGTGAACGGATTATTGTAGCAAAAATCAATACTAAACGAACATGCACCACAGTGGTACAAGTCTATATGCCTACCAGTCAAGCTGATGATGAAGATGTTGAAATGGTCTACGAAGAAATAGATGAAATTCTGAGGTATATCAAGGGTGATGAAAATGTTATAGTAACGGGAGATTGGAATGATGTGGTAGGAAAAGGCAGAGAAGGGAAGATAGTAGGAGATTTCGGATTAGGTGAAAGGAATGATCGAGGAAGCAGGCTGATGGAATTCTGCACCGAGCATGAGTTGGTCATAGCTAACACCTTATTCAATAACCACAATAGAAGAATATACACATGAATGAGACCAGGAGATACAGGGTGTTACCAAATCGACTTCATTATGGTCAAACCGAGGTTTCGAAACCAGATTTTGGATTGCAAAACATATCCTGGTGCTGACATAAACTTTGACCACAATCTGGTTGTTATGAAATGCTGATTAAAGTTGAAGAAACTGAAGAAAAGTCAAAAGCCAAAAATTTGGGCAATAGACAGACTGAAAGTGAAGGATGTAAACGAAAGATTCAAGAAGAGTATAAAGGAAGGACTAATGAAAAACCCTAAACCAACTTCAATTGCAGACAAATGGGCACTTTTGAAGAATGAAATAACAAAATCCGCAGAAGAAAACATTGGTAGGAAAGAAAGAATAGGTAAAAAACCGTGGATCACTCAGGATATACTAGAATTGATGGATGAAAGGCGGGAACACAAGAATGTAAGAGATGAAAAGGGGAAAGCAGAATACAGACGTCTGAGAAATGAGGTTAACAAGAAGTGCAAGGAAGCGAAAGAAGTATGGTTGAAAGAGAAATGTGCAGGTACAGAAAATTGTCGGAAATTAGGGAAAGTAGACACAGCTTATCGAAGGATTAAGAATACTTTTGGGGAAAAGAAGACTAAGTGCTGTAATATTAAGGACACAAATGGAAAGCCTCTATCAGATAGGGAAGAAAGGGTTGAGAGATGGAAAGCTTACATAGAGTGTTTGTATAAGAGAAAGGAGATTGAGAATCATGTAATGGAAAGGGAGGAGGAAATTGATGAGGATGAAAAAGGAGATTTAATATTGAGATCAGAAATTGACAGAGCATTGGAGGACTTAAGCAGGAACAAAGCACCAGGCATAGATGATATACCGATTGAGTTGCTACGCTACATAGGAGATGAAGGTCTGATCAGGTTATTTCACTTGGTGTGTGGGATTTATGAGACAGGTGAGGTACCCCCTGATTTCAAGAAGAATGTTATCATCCCTATACCGAAGAAAGTGGGAGCTGACAGATGTGAAGATTACCGTACATTCAGCTTGATTACTCATGCTTCAAAGATACTGTCTAGAATAATTTACAAGAGGATTGAAAGCCAGATAGAAACGGAGTTGGGTGAAGACCAGTTTGGTTTCAGTTGAAATGTAGGAACAAGGGAAGCTGTACTAAGTCTTAGGCTGATTTTGGAAGGTAGAATAAGGAAAAATAAGAGTACGTTCATGGCATTTGTAGACTTAGAAAAGGCTTTTGATAACGTTGATTGGACTAAATTGTTTGACATTTTGAAATCTATTGGAATAAAGTACAGGGATAGGAGGGTGATATACAATATATACAGAAACCAGACAGCAGTCATTTGAGCTGAAGGACATGAGAGAGAAGCTGGTATTCGGTAAGGTGTAAGGCAAGGCTGCACCTTATCACCCATACTTTTCAATCTTTACATTGAACAAGCAATGAAGGAAATTGGAGGAAAATTTAAAGTGGGAGTGAAGATTCAAGGATAAATAATTTCAACTCTGAGATTTGCTAATGCCGAAACGCCTGAGGATTGGAATGAGTTTTTGAGTGGTATGGACTCCGTCTTACGGAATGAATACATGATGAAAATTAATAAATATAAAACAAAATTACTGGAATGCAGCCGAAATAAATCAGAAATCTCTATGGACATCAAATTGGCAGTGAAAAGCTGAAGGAAGTAGGAGAATTCTGTTACTTAGGAAGCAAAATAACCAGTGATTGACGTAGCAAAGAGGATATAAACAGTACGATGGCTCTGGCAAGGAAAGCATTTCTACAGAAAAGGAATCTGTTGACATCGAATATAGATTTAGGTATTAGGAAGTCATTTTTGAAAGCCTTTGTCTGGAGCGTGGCGCTCTATGGAAGTGAAACTTGGACTATTGGTGCAGCAGAAAAGAGGAGAATTGAAGCATTTGAAATGTGGTGTTACAGGAGAATGATGAAGATCAGATGGGTAGATAGGGTGACAAACGAAGAGGTATGAAGACGAGTGGGAGAAGGGAGATGTTTTTGGCGACTGCTAATGAAGAGATTAGTAGAACACATACTAAGACACCCAGGAATAGCAAGCTTAGTTATGGAAGGACCTAGGTTAGAATATGTTTAACAGATTGCTTCGGATGTAGGGTGTGGTAGCTATGTAGAGATGAAACGATTAGCTCAAACAGGGAGGCATGGAGTGCTGCATCAAACCAGTCAATAGACTGAAGACTCAAACAACAACAGAGGTTTCTGATTTATTTCGGCTGCATTCCATTATTTTTGTTTTACATTTATTAATTTTCATCATGAATTATTTCAAGACGGAGTCCACACCATTCAAAAACTCATTCAAATCCTCAGGCGTGTCGGCCAAGATGACTAAGTCATCGGAAAATCTTGAATCTTCACTACCACTTTAAATTTTTCTCCAATTCCCTTGATCAACACTAAAATGAAATACTTAACACACCCCAATTGACCGTAAGCAATGTAGGGTAAAGTAAGGTAATTTGGTGATAATTTTATATTATAGCAATATTAAGTATAAATATACATATTTTATTTACTTTAAATTCAATGTATCATAGAGAACAGACCGTTAGCTACAGGTTTTGATCATCAATGTCTTCTTGTAATTATTTTTTATTGATATCTATGTCATTTTGTACAACTCACTTGAGTAAGGTTATTTGGTGATACATATATGTAATTTGGTGACAGTAGGAAGGTAATTTGGTGATAGTTGTCTAAACATGTTTTTACTTTCTAGAGTTGTTTAACTACATTCCACAGGAGTTTTTGTCTTATGATGAGTTTTCACAACACACGTCACACATGTACACGATTACATCGTCGTCAATATCAGGCTTTCGTTTCATGTTGTCTTTTTCCGGCATTTTACCGTAAGGTAATTTGTTGACAGTCTATTTTTTGAAAATAATTATGAAATTTGTTAATTTACACTACCTACAACTCTAATATCTATTAAATTCTCATTCCTTTAAACATTTAAAGAAATCAGACTCGAAATCTGATAAAAAAAATATAAAATAACAATATTGTGGCTTACCATCAGCTGAGTAGAAAATGCTTAAATATTTCGGTATTATCCTAAGGTTTGTGCCGAAAATGTCTGTGGTATCGAACTCTTCTCTCACTGTTAAAAATAAGTCACTTTCTTAGGAACAGATTGACACAAAGACTAACTAAAATAAACGATATATTGACACACTAAATTTCACTTGAAGAGAACACTGTATTTAAGACGTCAGCACTTGTCAATTCACTGCCACTAAGTGTTACAAAATCGCATACCTCAGTAAGTGGAAGGGTCTAAGGATTATACGTGAGCTCAGAGCAAAGGAAAAACCCAACACTCCCTTCAAACAACAGGCGAGCTCAAGAATAGAATAGGTTTTGTGGTGGCATTCTTTTAAAAGTTTGTCACCAAATTACCTGTCTCGCCAAATAACCTTACTCCACCCTACAGTAGATATTTTTTGCCAAATTTATTTCGTACAAAGGAAGTACATGTCAAACAAATAACAACTAAAGTTAAGTTATGAAAAATGTTAGTTGATATGGAACGTTCTTTCTGTTTCCACTAAAAAATAAAAACCTCTGTATCTCGGTGATCATCATCATAATCATCGTGCACAGTTTCCAGCCACTGGCCGGGTCTGTTTGGAATACAAGCCTCTACAACGTATTTCTGTCTTCCCACCATCTCTCAGCCTCCACCCTTGTCCTGTCTTCTCCTCTCTTCTTCACGCTTTCTTCCATCCCCTTCAGCCACCTGTCTCTCGGTCTTCCTCTCGGTCTCTTTCCTTCCCACTTCATCTCGTGTATCCTTCTGGGCATCCTCTTCTCCTCCATTCGTTTTACATGTCCATACCGTCTAAGTCTAGATTTCTCTATACCATCCTGTAATGGTTCCTCCTTCATTAATTCTCTGGTCCTCTCATTTCTTATTCTGTCCACCTTTGTAGCTCCAATACTGTTTCTCAAGAACCTCATCTCACCTGCCTGTATTCTGCTCTCCTCCCTTCCTTTCATAACCCAGGTCTCCGAGGCACACGTCAGGATAGGGACATAGTACATCCGATATACGATCTTTTTGCCGTTCTGAGGGACATCCTTGCTCCATATCATGCTTCTCACACTCCTCTGGAATGCTTCTGCCTGTCTCCCCCGCTCATTTATTTCTCTATAGTTTCTTCCATTATCTTGTATCAGGCTTCCCAAATACTTGAAACTCTCCACTTTCTTCAGCTGTTCCCCACCAATTGTTATTCCCGTTGTGGTTCTTTCCTTCTTCCTTATTGTGATCACCATCTCACTCTTATTTATGCTAAATTTCATCACATATCCTTGTATTATTCCTTCCCACACGTCCAACTGCTCCTGTACCTCCTCCCCCTTGTTTCCTAACTTTATCGGTGATATTCCCCTTAATTTGAAATTAATTTCAACTGATCTGCAGTGCCGATGGCTGGCCACCAGAATGCGCCATAAACTCATTTCTGAAAATATGGACTTACCCCGTTCTTTCTGTGGGGTCTTCATATACAAACAGTCTTGAAACGTTCGTTGGCAAATTATTAAGCATTGATATGTCCGTGAAGAATATTGTGGACACATTGTTTGAAATTATTCTACAGTATATATGAATTGCAGCCAATGGCCAAGGCTGGGTTTATTTATTAATCGTATGAATTTTAGTGCCGAGAGTGTCCGAGGACATGTTCGGCCCACCAGAGGCTGTAGTTGCTTCAAGAGGACACCCATAGGGTGAGCTACAAGTTCCATTCAATTTCAAGTAGTTCCACAACTTTCGCTACCAGATGTCAATGATACCTAATGGTGAATGTTAGAACTATGATAGAGCGTTCCAACGAAATCTAACCTAGAAATTTAGCTTCACACAAGTTTAGTCTGTGGAAGGATCTTTTACATGTCATAAATCTATGACATGGGACCGCCGGCTTCACTTCCCCTCTGAAGGAGGGCATACTGAAGGATTTTAAAGCCCCTCAAAAATCCGACGACTTCGGCCGGGTTTGAACCCGCTATCTTGGACACAGCAGTTCCATGGCTGGGTACTTTTGATTGAACGCCCGAGTAGTTTCAACTTTGGTAACTAGATGCTACTGTCACTAACACCAAGCCGTGAACGTTGGAACTTGATAGAGCGTTTCTAACTAGCCAAATATAACCTACAAATTTGCTACACAATACTAACTGCAGTGGAAGGATCATTTACATGTCATAAATCTAATGACATGAGCCCACCGGCTCCAAAGGAAGGCATACTGAAGGATTTTAACGCTCTCAAAAATCCGACGACTTCGGCTGGATTTAAACCTTCGATCTTGGGCATAACAGTTCAGCATAAAATACTATTATAATTGAAATACGTACAGTGTTGATGTATTTCACATCATTATTGTTATTTAATAACTCTGATATTTAACTACACTAGCGCCATATGTGAGAACACCCACTCACAAAAGCTGGAGTAACCATTCTTCTCTTTTTATCTTTTTTGATCCTACAATAATACTATTCAGTCGCCTTTTTGAATAAAAACAAAGATCGCTTTCAAAGTTTATTCATTTATGTTTGTTAATTTATTTCAAATAAACCAACAGGTTGGGGTGTTTCAAAAAGAATATACGTATTACAAAGTATTATTTTGTCCAAACTATCGATCGCTGCGCCTTGGCTCGGCTATTGGAGAAACGAATACATAGTCCAGTTTATATTAATAGCCGCTAGATGTCAGTTGTTTCTGCTTTGCTTGGTAACCGTCATATGGCTACTCCGCAGCAGAAATCATTTTGTGTTCTCGAGTTTGCGAAGTGCAATTCCGTGATTACAGTGCATAGACGTTTCAGGTTGAGGTATCAAATTGATCCTCCGAATGGGTGGAGCATTCGCAGGTGGTATCGATAGTTTGTTGATACAGGATGTTTATGAAAAGGGAAGAGTCCTGTCCGCCCTCATGTTTCTGAAGAAAATGTTGCACAGATTCAAACTGCATTCCAACGTAGTCCTTCAAAATCAGCTCGTCGTGCCAGTCGGGAGTTACAACTGCCTAAACCAACAATTTGGTGTGTTTGGAGAAGTCGGTTGGTTATGAAGCCGTACAAGTTACAGCTGTTACAAGCTCTGCGTCCTGATGACAAACACAAACGTGTGGCATTTTGTAACGAGATTCATGATGCTATTGACAATGATAACACTTTCGCAAAACGCATAGTGTTCAGTGATGAAGCGACTTTCCATGTTAGTGGTCAGGTAAACAAACACAATGATCAAATTTGGGGCCTACAGAACCCACATGCAGTCATTGAACATGTACGAGATTCGCCCAAAGTCAATGTGCTTTGTGCGATATCCCGATCATCTGTTCACGGCCCATTCTTCTTTGATGGAAACACGGTTAACAGCCAGCAGTATCTAGCTATGTTACAAAACTGCTTGTTCCCGAGGCTGCACGAAGACAACTTCATTTTTCAACAAGACGGGGCACCCCCTCACTGGAGTCGCCAAGTGCGTGAATGAAACTCTACCGAACCGTTGGATTGGTCGTCAAGGAGCTGACGACTTAGCATGTCTCAGCTGGGCTCCATGGTTACCGGATTTGACACCCTGTGACTTTTTCCAGTGCGGTTTCGTTAAAGACAACGTTTATGTACCACCAGTCCCACAGAACCTGGAAGAGTTGAAGAACCGGATCCGTACAGCCATAACATCAGTGACAAAGGACATGCTTGCCCGAGTATGGGAGGAATTTGAGTATCGGTGTGATATTGTTCGTGTCGCTGATGGAGGACATGTTGAACATCTGTAATCTAAACATGAGAGGTTCGTAAGTATGTGTGTAAAGTTTCATATTCGTATGTCTTAAAGTTTAATAAATATATGCATGCGAAATACGTATATTCTTTTTGATGTATGTCAAGATTGATATTGTAAACATTTACCGACTGTATATAATGATTACCATAAGAAATATGTTAGAAATGAGGAAGCGAATTTGGGTTGGTATTCTGTATTGCCTGTTTGCCATCTCTTGATGAATGCAGTACATTTGCATATGTCTGTTGGCACAGGCTAGAGTAAAATGTGGCATTTCACCGATGTCTCAGTCTCACTCATGGCTGTGATTATATGGAAGCTACTGAGGTGTGGGTGGTGCTTAGTAATGACTAGGGCCCGGATCTTGATGCCGTAAAAAGTTTAAAAAAATCACTGAAAACTTTCAAAAATGACTGTAATAAATGCCCTAAAAATTTGAAAAATGCAGTATAAAATGGAGAAAATGATCTTATAATAATAACCTCACCAATATTTCAAAAATGACATCTTGCTCAAACTGAAAAGTCAATAAAAAAGGTTTATGTTCACTTTAGTCTGAGTTGCACTGCACTATGCATGTCGTTCTGATGTTACCAAATGTTAATGATCTACGATTATCAGCCAACAAGTTTTTATATCTCGAAAAGCTGCGTTCAACGTCAACTGATGTGATCGGAGTGTACTTGAAGTGAGCAAGGTCGTTTGCTGCTAAATCCTCCTCAATCCCATCCGTGCATTAGTTTTCACCAGAAAGAATATCTGAGATTTTGCATAATGTTTTATACCCGGTCTTTTTGTCCGGCAATTTTTTCAGTTTTCATGCAATACCCACAGCAATTTTGCCACGATTGTTGCTAAGTCTAGTTTCCACTCACTTGATTAAGGAAATGGAATCAATATTTCAAATTATCTTGTATCAGCTACTAACTTCTTCTTAATTCTGAGAGACGTAACTCCCTCATATAAAGCTGTGACACGACTAAATTGAAAAAATAAATTACCTCAAAAGGCCGATTTCTCTAAAATAAGACAAAAAATCTACCAAATTAAAAAAAATGCTCTTAAACTGAAAAAATAGCAAAAAATTCAAAAAGATGCCAAATATAAATGACATATTTGAAGACGGGGTGGCCCGTCTGGAGTTTCTACGTACTTCAGCATTGTTTCAGACAGCTCAGTAAAAAGATGACATGTCATCAACATCCGGGCCCATCAGGGCACAACTAGTGTCTGTGTGCACTCTTAAAGGTGCTACTCATAGTGTCCGTGCTTTGTTCTGACTCGGTGAGGAAAGTAATGACAAACTACCTCACTCCTCATCTTGCCTAGTACGCCTCATTATAGTGCTGCCTTAGGTTTCTGTGGTTATCAACTGACCTAAACAATGGCTGTATTATTGTTACTATTATGGTACACAACTGAATATATGAAATACAAAATGAAGGAGAATAGACATCGAAAAATCATGCCAACATTTTAAAAAATGATAGCACCGAAACCCTTTATGTTAAACGTGTAATTCTTTCACTGAACGCCAACTGGTTAAAGTAAGTTCTGTTTTGGAGGGGACATGACCTTGCTATGCACACACTAGATGCGCAGTAGTTACTATTATGGTACACAACTGAATATATGTGTCGTCCAGTTCCATAACTCGTTATGTCCATTTACCAAAATTTTACAGGAGACACGAAAAACTCGTATCTTCTCTCCTATGAGAGATTTTTTACCGAATTTTCGTTCTAGTTATACATTAAGCCGTACAGATTTAGGCTGTCTCACTCTACAAAATGTGTACATGGAGGTTTCTGTTAAAAATGCATAATTGTGTTGGACATAACGAGTTATGGAACTGGAAAATGGACATAACGAGTTTTGGAACAGGTTTTTAGGATGGAAGTTTTTAATTTTGGTTTTAATAAGATGCAAATATTGCTTTCTGTAAGGAAATGTGTTATTGTTACAATGAAATAAATGTTCATTCGGATACAATCATAAAAACGAAAAATTTAACTTGTTTTCTTTAAGTCTCAAAATCTTACAATATCAAAATGTCCTGACTGTCCATAGCAATTTCCCCAACATATTCATGAAAATGAGCAATGTAACTTGTTTTCTAAAGTCTCAACATTTTACACTCCCAAAATGTCCTCACTCTCCATAGCAATTTCCCCGACATCATCCTCCTCTTCCTGTCGAAGTGTATCACCTTGATCGACAAGAGCTTGCTGATCGGCACAAAGTTGAGAATAAAACTTAAGGGTTGGATCCATCTTCCAATCTGACCCGAAGTGGGTTTGTAGCAGTGATTTTACATCATTCAATTTTTGAGGCTTGATGAGGACACCTTTGGCTATGAGATTGGGTGTGGTTTCGGTCCAGGACTTGCCCTTTCGACAGATACTTCGGGAACTCCCCAAATTCATGTTGTAGGCTACTTCACCTCGTACTTTTATGGTTTTGTTAGACTCTTTGGTGATAATTATTCGTTTGCTGGGCTGGAACTTGAAGTGCCACTTACCTATTGGCTTGGCAGTCCCTGGGATGGCAGGGATCTCACCTTTCTTAGGAGCACCCATTGCAGCAGTTTTCCAATCATATACGTTTACATCGGTCCCAACTTTAAACACGGTCCCAATTGAGTCAAACAGGGCTTCATATTCTTCTGGAATTAAAATTGAAGCTTTGGTCTTAACTTCTTTCTCAATACGTCCGAATATTCGGTCTGGTGGAATGTAGGAGTGGCCTACTATTGGAAACAAAAGGATGACTTTCTTTACACTATCTGGAGCATTTTGTGCAAGCCAAATACAAATAATTCCAACCATGGTTGAATTTTTATTTTGTCCACCACAACCATCAGAAACTAGCTTAACGGTAGTTACTTCCTTCAAGTCAGTGTTACACAAACGGTGGTAAACTGAAGACACAATTTGGCAAGAACCTTTGGGAAATTCATGCTCGAGCCATACATAGCAAAACGTGTTATCTTTGGTTTGACTTGCAGTTGATAGACCTTCACAAACAGTAAAATTATAGTAATACAACTGTCTTAAGTAGTAGGATGACTGATCTGGTAGTTTTGGTAATATCAGATTCTTCTGACAGTCAAAACTAATAACTTTGACACCTTCTATCTCGGTTCGAAGATTATCGTAATAGGCCTTGGCCTTTGCCTTGTGAACTGTTAGTTCTGCTTGCACCGTTTGTTTTTCCTCTCCGGTAGGCAGACGTTTTAATTTTTCTTGATGCATTAGGCAAAAGGAACAAACGTCAGTTGCCGGGGACCCAAATCCAATATTGAAGTTGTTATCAAAAATGTTTCGGAAAAATTCATACTTAACTTTCAAATCCTCAGTAGCTTTTTCATTGTACATGCGATATAGTTTTGTTATTGACAGCTCACTTGGTAGATAGTACCTATGAACATTTCTGGACCTACAATAATGTTTCCCAAGCGGAGGAATTGATAGAATGAAGGATTTGACAGCATCTCGCCTACTTTGAAAGTGGCCTGATCTTGTGTCACCTCCCCGTTTTTCCACAGGTGTGGTTCCTGATTCAAAAAACTTTCTGCATACATTTTGAACACGATCCCGACTAACACCAAGGATATTAATAAAGGTCTTCTTACATATCTGCAACCTCGTTACAACTCCATCTCTTTGCTTATTGCAGAAATACTTGATGGTCACATTTTTCTGTTGCATATTTACTCGTGATCTGCTGCGGTGTGGAGTTTCAACTGTTACATATTTCAAAATGTATTCATTCTGAACCTGGCGGTTTTGTGTTGAATAAAAATGTTGGTTCATTCGTCGGATGTCTTGCATTCCTAGTTCACTACATTTAAAAACTCCCCCTACATGACCACATGTAGGCATGGATGGTGGACCTTTTGAAGAATACCTGAAAGAGAAACCCCATTATTAGATTTATGAAGTAAATTAATACATTCTTTAATAAAAAGGCTCATAAATTGTCTAGGCTATAGCACTAACCTCATTTTCTTGGCTACAACTTTTGTCCATGCTTCCTGGTTTTTCTTTCTTTTCCTTGATTGACCTGGTCGTGCCGGAGTAATAACGTCACCCTCAACAATCCCTTCGTCATTCCCCATGTTTAAATTAGCCTTAAAACACTTTCAAACACTGTATAACAGAGAAAAATTAAACGTTCACAGCTGAAAACTAACACACAAGCAGAATGCCAGGTTATGGCTTTACTACAGTCCCCTTTCAAAACAAAACAAGTGTACCAACCTCCATAAAGTTCCCTAACCTCATTTGTTCAGTTGTAGAAACGGAACAACACCTTAATACCCGAAATATGTTGGCAAAACCAGCTGAATTAATTTGTCGGACATAACGATGTATGGAACTGTAACACTTGCCAAGTGTGGGAAATGAGTTGGACATGACGAGTTTTGTTTCTGTGCTCTGGCAATGGACATAACGGGTTATGGAACAGTTTCTGCTGTGGACATGACGAGTTTTGGAACAGTACTCCATTTTCAATGCTCAATTTAAGCGTGAAATAGCGACTTACGGAACAGTTTGGCATATTGAAGACATGCATATGAATGCCCTCTACAAAATGGCGCAATAAAAAGGAATTTCATTTTTTTGGACATAACGTGTTATGGAACTGGGCGACACATATGAAATACAAAATGAAGGAGAATAGACATCGAAAAATCATGCCAACTTTTTAAAAAATGATAGCACCGAAACCCTTTATGATAAACGTGTAATTCTCTCACTGAACGCCAACTGGTTAAAGTAAGTTCTGTTTTGAAGGGGACATGACCTTGCTATGCACACACTAGATGCGCAGTAGCCAAGGTCGGCCAGGGGAGCGCGCGTCAATGACTGCACAGCCCGACAAACTGCACCTGATTACAAACATACAAAGCTGTAATTCGATGGTTGAATCACTTTAAGGAAACAGGGACTGTAGAGAAAAAATCTAGGCCAGGTCGACCACCAACATCAGCATTGAACGCACGCTTTCCCAATGGCTGGGTTGATACGTTCAATCATTTCAGGAGTAACTGTCAAGATGGCGGCAGAAATTCGCTCCCGCAGGTGCTCCAAATCCCGAATTTTTTCCTCATACACAATGTTTTTAATGTACCCCCAGAAAGAAAATCCAAAGGGGTGAGGTCAGGACTTCTTTGGCGCACGCGCGCCCCCGGCCGACCTTGGCTACTGCGCATCTAGTGTGCGCATATCAAGGTCACGTCCCCTCCAAAACGAAACTTACTTTAACCAGCTGGCGTTCAGTGAAAGAATTAACGTTTAACATAAAGGTTTTCGGTGCTATCATTTTCTTAAATTGGCATTATTTTTCGATGACCCTGTGTTATAATCTGAAGTCCAGTGCTGAAATGTTGTCCACTGACGCAGGAGTCATGAAGGTGTATTCCATCACGTCTCCTCTATAAGCTTGAATGTTAAAATCTTGGACTATGTACTTTAATGTTTGCCTAGCAGAACCGCAATCGCACTTTGGGGATTTAATTTACTTATTGTATGTATCGTATGGCTAGCAACTAGGTGAATTACAATATAATGTTTTCGGGAAGTGAGATTGGACTTGGATCGGATGGGGCTGAAAGAAGAATACATAATGGACAGAGAGCGATTTAGACGGCTGGTTAAGGGGGCACATACAGCTTAAGGAGCCACAACCATAACGATTTTAACATTATAACTGTGCCTGCCACAAATCTTGTACAACAATGATATACATTTCCAAGGAAACACACACACCTTGCTATTAGAAACAAAGTTAAAAATTTTCAAAATTCAAATGATAATTATTTTTGTCAATTTTTTTCAAATTTGGTTCTTGTTTTGTGCTGACCTTCACCGTTTCCCTGATATCTCCCGTGTTTATAGGAATTTTTGGAGTTTTCTTTTTTTAATGTGGGTGTTAAACCTTCTGCTACAAAATGAATCTCGCATATTTTCACATGATTAATTAATTAAGCGTCATGATTTCCATTTTATTCTGAGAAAACTAAAAAAAAGTTAACGTTTCATAGAATGACTAATTAAGGTCACAACGGTTTTGAGTGAGATTCATATTGTAGCAGAAGGTTTAACACCCACATTCAAAAATGAAAACTCCAAAAATTCCTATAAACACGGGAGATATCAGGGAAACGGTGAAGGTCAGCACAAAAGAAGAACCAATTTTGAAAAAATTGATAAAAATAATTACCATTTGAATTTTGAAAATTTTTAACTTTGTTTCTAATAGCAAGGTGTGTGTGTTTCCTTGGAAATGTATATCATTGTTGTACAAGATTTATGACAGGCACAGTTATAATGTTAATATCGTTATTGTTGTGGCTCCTTAAGTTGTATGTGCCCCCTTAAGGAGTTTGCAGGCTTCCAGGAGACAGGGGAGTTGTCAGTGAGGAAAGCAAAATCTTACACGGAGGAACAGAAGAAGGAAGTGGGAGAGAGGATGAAGAGATATTGGCAGAGAGTGAAGACAACAAATAAAGTAAAAGCTGTCAAACGTGGTCTATAGTTGGCCGTAACGAATATATATATTTAAATAAGTAATTCATATGTACAAAATATAGCCTACATCACAAGAACATTGGTTGCGTTTGCAATCATAACGAGATATCCAGTTGTTGAAGCCAGCCCAGGTGCAGCAGAAATAACATCTTGACTTTGGGGATGAAAGCTTTTGCCATTTGTACAGGGAGTCTGCACAGATTCCAGAGTTGGTCCTACGAGAAAGATCAAATCAAGTAATTTCTGATGTGACTGATGGCATGAGCTGAAACTCAGGAGGGGCAAAAGCTGCCCAATCATGTGACCATTATAGCACTAAATTCCGTCCAAGCAATCTGCGAAGTGCCAGTGTGAAAACACATAGTTTGCGCACAGGAATGACTCGGCTGACTGGCCAAATTAAGGGCGATGCCACTGAATAATAAGCGCAGGAGGGTGGCGCGACCCCTGGTTTCAACCAACTCTCGCAACGGCTTGGCTGTCAAGCTCCGCCCATCGCATTCTCCGTTCACTTCCTCTGTGTGACGTCATGCGCAAACCTTCTTCACAGATTCCGTGGATGAGGTATAGGTCGAAATTTTCATTGAGTAGTATTGAAGCTGTTTTCAAAGAGAGCACCTTAAGTGAAGCCAGGTAAGGGAAGCATCCGATATATCAGCATGGATTGAAAGGTTCCAATTTTGCATTATCTTGTGATACTATTTAATGAGAGCTTGCTGTCATCACGCCAGGAGATGGCAGTTCACCACGCTGTGACGGGGTAAGGGGAGGGGTCTTGTAGTAGGCATAGCGGCCCGCCTATTCCAAACCTAAATATATCAGCTGGCAGTCAGTTGCTGCTACTTCCTGGTTCCTGCATGATAATTTGTTATCGGGCTTCACGTGTGTTTGTATTGTTACCTTCATTCCTACTGTCGATATTCTTACAAGCCTTTGTGTTTACTTTTAACAGTGTGGCAGTGTCTGGTACAGTAATGGAAACAGTGACCAACTTAATGTTTTGGAATGCGCGATACACAGTGAGCAGGAAGACAACTGCAGTTCAAACCCGACTGCCATCTCCTGGCGAGATATCAGTAGCTTTACATCTGCGAAGGTGAGGTGGAAGAATATGGCTCAAGATTGTCAGCCCTTGGGTAGGAGTGCACTTGATTGTTCCCGATATCAATCACATGGAGTTGTTCTGTGCGTGGGGGCTATTTAGCCACACAGGGACGTAGATAAAAAAAGTCCAATAGCCGAACATCTAAGAGTTGTAGAGCTGAAGTCCTATGTCCTTCCGCATAGTCTCAGAAGGATGTTATTGCGCGAGCTCAGCTTTGCAGCAGTCTTCACCAAAGGTTGTTTGAAGGACAATGTTATATCCAAAGTAACACCCGGGTATTTGGGATGTCTATTGTGCGGCAAAAGTTTGTTTTTTAGGAGAAATTGTAAATAGATATGCAAGTACAGTTTCTACTCTACCCTTTATTAATCCTCCTTCCAACAGGCTGAGGGATGAGATGCGATGAAATTCCACGTGGCTGATGGTTTCTACGGCCGGGTTCCCTTCCCGACGCCAATCTCAAGACAGGAGTTAATGAGAGATGAAATGGATGAAGATGAACGAAAGTTCAATTTCAATTAGTTCCAACTTTGGCTACCAGACACCGCTGTCAACAGCCAGCAGCGATCGTTGGAACTTGATACAGCGTTTCTCACCAAATAATTTACAAATTTATCTACACACTACCAATTTTAGGGGTAGGTTCTTTTTCATGCCATAAATCTATGACACGGGCCCGCCGGCTTTACTTCCCCTCCGAAGGAAGGCTACTGAAGGTTTTTTACGCTCCTAAACATTCTACGACGTCGGCCGGGTTTGAACTCGCGATCTTGGGCATAGCAGTTCAGCATGCTACCGACTACGCCACCGAGCCCTTATCAGAGAGATTTAACACACACTTAAGTACTTGGAGTACGATATCACGAGACCCTTAATGATACAACAAGTGTTTGATAACTCACAGTCTGCCGTCACCAGTCGCAGGAAACGAGTACTCACCTACAAACAAGAGAAATGCAACGTTAGTTATTTAGAATAGGGCATGGTACCATAATATATGTAGGGGATGGGAGAGGGAAGCATGGGAACATGACAATGACTAGAGCGTCTCGCACCAAATAACCTACACATTTAGCTACACTACCAAAATTGTAGTGGTAGGTTCTTTTACATGCCATAAATCTATTACATGGGCCCGCCGGCTTTACTTCCCCTCCAAAGAAGGCATACTGAAGGATTTTAACGCTTTTAAAAATCCGACGACTTCAACCGGGTTTGAACCCGTGACCTTGGGCATAGCAGTTCAGCATGCTACCGACTACGCCACCGAAGCATGAGTGATGTAAGTACAGTATATATTGTTATTGTTCTTTCATACGAGAGGCTTAGACAACGTGGTCATTTAACTCCGTGTATGTGGGAGTAAATATATATATATGCCTATTTATAAAAGTGGCTAATAACCTGTGATATTGTGGTGTATGTAGAAGCGTGTGTACTTGTAATTCAGATGATGGAAGGAAGTGACCGTGGCCCTTAGTTAGGAACTATTCCGGCGTTTGCCTTAAGTGGAAGTGGAAAAACTAGGTAATAACCACTTCTAACTAGCTAAAACATGAATCAAACCCACTACCGGTACTTGTTAGTTTTGCCCCTCTATGCTGAGTGTACTCGGTTCCAGCTATCATACCCGAATTAAATTTCTTGGCAGAGCCGGGAATCGAACCCGGACTTTCGAGGTGACACCTAGGAATGCTTGCCGCTACGCCACTAGGTGGTCTGAAGCATATAGTATGCTAGCAATGAGGAGCAAATCTTCGGAAGGATTGACATTTCAGAAAATCTTTTGTAGAAACGTTGTACTAAAAAGTGATTAAGGGTGGTGGTTTCAGGAATTCAATGCTGAAGAAATTTGGACAAACTAACAAATGAGATGTAGAGTAATATTAGTAGTTAGTGTTGTTTTCAGAGGTGGAACAGCGGGATAATCTTACCCATGAAGAAAACTGGATGTAAGTGCTAAAGAATGGTGATGTCAGTAAATTGGTATTAAGCATAGGCATAAAGTAATTGTATTGTAACATTTTTGTTGGTTACTTAAGAAGAAAAATATCCAGTGATGGACGAAGCAAAGAGGATATGACAAGAATTTCCGTGACGAAATAATGAGCCTACTTTTCTGAAAATTTAAGATTCATGCCAATGATTAATCTAAATGGATCAATCTAGAATAATGGCTAAATTAAGTTGTTAATATCGAAATTTCTAATTAGTTCGAAATACAGTATATCTGCCATAATGTAGCCTAGAGAGCACTGAAGTTGGCAGCCTTGGTGACTGAAAATATTCTTAGTTCCATCTCTAAAGGTACAGAATACTAAATTTGGTTGAAGTCCAATGGATAGCATGGACGTTAAATGCAGTAAGACATTGGAACTAACAGCGCACATAAAATCATGTTGGCAACAATGTCAAGCATGTGTTGGTCAGAAATGATCTGAAATAATAAGACCTATGGTTGTGCCAATTTTGAATGAAATCCATTAGTTAGTATAAATGTTACATGCATTGTCAAATTGGACCTATCAGCAGGCTTAGAATCATGTTGGCAGCACTGACGAACATTATTTACTCCAAATTAATCTAGAATGCCAGGTACTATACGTGTGCAAAGTTTAGAGCTATTGGCTTGCATACTTTCTGATATATTGATATTAGGGTTACAAAAATAGAGACAGCATTTATTAACAGTCGGAGGCCCTGGTTGCTCTTAAGAAGACGCATACTATTATCTCTTATGGTACACATAGGACATACGAAATTTGGTTGAAATCCAAATGATAGTATAGAAGTTACATGTATTTAAAATTGGACCTATCAGCAGGCTTAGAATCATATCGGTAGCACTGACGTATATTAGTTACTCCAAATTAATATAGAATGGCAGGTACTATACGTGTGCATAGTTTAAAGCTGTCGGCTTGCATACTTTCTGATATATTGGTATTTTGATAAAAGAAATTGAGAGCATTCATTAACATTTGGCTGCCCTGGTGGCTTCTAAGAATACGCTCTGTCATATCTGTTTATGTTCACATAGTGCATACGATGTTTGGTGGAATTCCAATTGATAGTGTAGAAGTTATATGCATTTAACAATTGGGCATATCAGCAGACTTAGAATTATTTTGGCAACATTGTCACATATGGCCTCCTGGAAATTACACTGAAATATTATTATCTATAAGTGTGCCAAGTTTGAAATAGCTCCCATGCATACATTCCATGATATGCAACATAGAGCTCAAATTTCAATTGCAATTTTTCAGTAGTTGGTAGCACTGACATCATTTAGAAATACGGCATTGATATATTCAGGTATAGATCTTTACTCCTACCAAATTTTGTTTAGATAGCCGCAGCTGTTTAGGATTTGATAGACAGACAGACAGACAGACATTTGCCCAGATCAATTTCATAAGTCTACTTTTTCGTCATTTTTGCAAAATGTAAAAAGAAGGCTAGAAATAGGCTGGCTCAGACAGGGATAGTATTTCTACAGAAAAGGAATTTGTTGACATCGAATATAGATGTAGGTATTACGAAGACATTCTGAAACGCCTTTGTATGGATTGAAACTTGGACCATTGGCACAGTAGAAGAGAGGACAGTAGAATCGTTTGAAAAGTGGTGTTACAAGAGAAAGATAGAGAAACAAATGAAGAGGTATTTAGACGAGTGGGAGAGGAGAGCTGTTTCTGGCGACTGCTAATGAAGATGAGAGATAGGTTGGTTAGAGTCTAAGATACCCAGGAATAGCAAACTTAGTTAAGGAAGGTTTTAGGACAATAACACTAGGGGAGACCAAGGTTAGAATATGTTGAACAGATTGCCTGGATGTAAGGTGTGGTACCTCCTTACAGGTGAGACAATTAGCTCAGGACAGGGAGGCATGGAGGGCTATGTCAAACCAGTGAAACTTCTGAAGACTCAAACAACAACAAATGATGAAAAATTTCGATTTCCCTGGTTTTGTTGAGGTTTAAGAACAACTGACAAAAATAAAACTATTATAGGAAAAAAAAAGATGTTCAGTAAGGAACACGTAGCCTACTTTCTCCTAAATGCAAGGGTATTGTTATAACTCTTTGTCCTTTTCAGGGAGCATAATTGAATGTTGGTTGTAGTAGTTTGTCGAAATACGACGTGTTATATGATTAATAAACATGAATATGAGATGCCCTTTGCTAGTGCTACCTCTGTACAAAATTTCATTAAATTCGATTTCACCGTGTTTGAATTGATATGGTGAATCGATTTGTAGACATACATGGCCGCTATCTGCAAACTATTCGGCTGATGACCTTGTTGTTTGGTCAAAAGATGCTTACCACATAAATGTATATTGTTGAACAATTTAGTAGAGATCAGATGATTAGGTTGGTCGTAATTTGATTCAAGCTTTTAACATTTGGGTGGCGGCCAATGCGTATCCGTCAAGATTGCGGCAATATAAAACATGACACTGAGGTGCCCTTTGCTATTCCTGCCTCTGTACCAAATTTCGTTCAATTCGGTTTCACCGTGTTTGAATAGATAGGGGGAATCGATTTGCACACAAACATGGCCGCCACCCACAAATTATTGGGCTGATGACCTTGTAATTCGGTGAAAAGATTTCTTTACATAAAGGTATAATGTTGCAAAATGTGGTAGAGATCTGATGATTAGGTTGGTCTTAATTTGATTTAAGCTTTTAACATTTGGGTGGCCGCCATTACGTTTTCGTCAAGATAGTGGCGATATAAAACCTGACACTGAGGTGCCCTTTGCTAGTGCTACCTCTGTACCAAATTTAGTTCAATTCGGTTTCATCGTGTTTGAATATATAGGGGGAATCGATTTGCACACATACATGGCCGCCATCCGCAAATTATTGTGCTGATGACATTGTAGTTCCGTCAAAAGATTTTTTCTACATAAAGGTATAATGTTGAAAAATTTTTTAGAAATCAGTTGATTAGGTTGGTCGTAATTTGATTTAAGCTTTTAACATTTGGGTGGAAGCCATTTCGTTTTCGTCAAGATGGCGGCAATATAAAACATGACACTGAGGCGCCCTTTGCTAGTGCTACCTCTGTACCAAATTTCGTTCTATTCTGTTTCACCGTGTTTGAATTGATAGGGGGAATCGATTTGCACACATACATGGCCGCCATCCTCAAATTATCGGGCTGATGACCTTGTAGTTTGGTCAAAAGATTCTTCATACATAATGGTATAATGTTGCAAAAATTGGTAGAGATCAGATGATGAGGTTGGTCGTAATTTGATTTAAGCTTTTAACATTTGGGTGGGCGCCATTACGTTTCCGTCAAGATGGCGGCGATATAAGACATGACACTTATGTCACCTTTGCTAGTGCTACCTCTGGACTAAATTTAGTTCAATTTGGTTTCACCGTTTTCGAATTGATAGGGGGGGGGGGGGCGCAGACATTCAGAGTACACACACCCACACACGCACACACACACAGCAATAGATATAGGAAATGATACGATACAAGAAGTGATTGAGTTTAATTATCTGGGAAGTAAAATAACGAATGATGGAAGAAGCAGCAGAGAGATATTTAGTAGGATTGTCCAAGCCATGAACGCTTTCTATAAAAAGAAGAACCTACTTACTGCAAAGAACATAAGTCTTGATGTGAGGAAACATAATGTTGAAGACCTATGTGAGAAGCTTATTTCCAAAAGATACCAAATCCAAAAAAATCGAAGTTGAGATTATGATGAAAAACGTACGTTGGTAGGAAGCTCCATCATATGAAAGAAAATGAAATTGCCAAAACGACCTAAATCCATAACAAACAGGGCATTAAAAATCTCGTTTGATGCCAATGAGTACCAAATCCTGTGGCCTGAAAGTGCCAATACGTACCGTATCCATGCAGCAAATGAGAGGCCATTTCTTTTAGTACTGGATAATATTATCCATTGTCAGGTTCACAAGTTATTTACCATATTCATGTTCATTAGACACACACTACAATCATAATTCCAAAAGTTCAGCACTGGTAAGTTACTTTGCATAATATTCATAGTTTTGTTCAATTTTATTTAATACTAGCTGTACCCGGCATGCGTTGCAATGCCAATCAAAGAAAGTGTTGGCGTTGTAACTTTGTTTGTTGAAGTGCTTTTGGATTCCCAATATTTATTTATTTTCCGTTAACCACCTCTAAACTATTGTAAAATTGATTTACTATCTCAAACAAATCATGGGAGCGTGCTCAGCAACTCACCAAAGTTTCATCGCAATGAAAAGAATGGTATATGAACGCATACGGGACTTTGTTGAAACGATTCTAGCGCCGTCACCCATTTGTTGTATATACTCGTAGGCCTACGCTACCTATTGTAAAATCGATTTACAAAGTCGAAAACCTTCCCTGGCGTGTACACAACAACTCATGAACGTTTCATCGCACTCGGATGAATGGCATATGAACGCTTCCGGGATTTTGTTTCAATGATTCACGCGCCTTCACTAATTTGTTGAATCTTCTTGTGCGCCACCCAGTGAAAAACGGATTTACTAATTCATACACCTTCGCAGGACTGTACTCAACTCACCAACGGTTTATCACAATCGGATGAATGGTATATGAATGCATACGGGACTTGGTTGAAACGATTCACGCGCTGTCGCCATTAGTTGAATCCACTCGTGAGCTACCAATTGTAAAATGGATTTACTAAATCAGAAATCTTTGCGGGAGTGGAAACAACATTTCTCTAAATTTCATTGCAGTCGTATGAATGGTATATGAAAGCATTCGATTTTTTTAAACGATACGCGCGCCGTTACTCATTTGTTGAATCTACTCGTGCGCAACCTATTATAAAAAGGATTTACTAAGTCAGGAACCTTTCCTGGAGTGTGCACAACAATTCAACCAAAGATTCATAGCAATCGGATGAATGATATTTGAACGCTACGGGACTTTGTTTAAGCGATTCGCTTGCCGTCGATCATTTGTTGAATCTACTTGTGCGATATCGATTGTAAAGTGGATATACTAAGCCAGAAACCTTCCCTGAAGTGTACACAACATCTCACCCAAGTTTCATCGCTATCGGACGACTGGTATATGAACGCATACGGAACTATGTTGAAACACTACGCGCGTCGTCCCACATTTGTTTAATCTACTTGTGCGATACCTATTGTAAAGTGGATTTACTAACCCAAAAAGCTTCCCTGAAGTGTGCACAACATCTTACTCAAGTTTCATCGCTATCAGACGAATAGTATATGAAAGCATACGGGACTTTTTTGAAACGCTTCGCGCGTCGTCGCTCATTTGTTGAATCTACTCGTGCCCTACCCATCGTAAAGTGGATTTACTAAGCCAGAAACCTTGCCTGAAGTGTACACAACCTCTCACCCAAGTATATAGAGATAAAAAAGAATGTCTGTCCGTTCGTCATGTTAATTGTCTCTATCAACATACAAAATTTCAGTTTAATTGCTGTAACAGATTCGTAGATATTGAGAACCGTCTAAATATTTCATAAGGTCGCCAGGATGGATTTTTATTTTTGTACTATTACATTAAGATTATTGTGTACGTGTGGTATTCAAACTTCAATCGCATGATTAGAACACAAGAAGTAAAAACGAGATTTTAAAAGTACGCACACCAGCCATCTTGTGATTATGCTAACAATTGAAATAAATAACATGCCAGTGGATCAACATTTCTATAAGTATTTAACGTGCAACGTTTCACGGCACTCGGATAGTTAATTCGCGAGAAACGTCCATTTAAATATTTATACTTCGCGTCGCCGCCATGTTGGATTTGTGCTCACCAGGTTACTGAAAGTCCTATAGGTGAACATATGTTCATAGTCTCTATGAACATAAAAAACATTCAGTTTGGTTGCTGTAAAAGATTCATAGATATTGAGAACCGTCTAAATATTTCGGAAGCTCGCCATTTAGGATTGTTATATGTATAGGCCATAGAGTTATGTACCATTCAAGGACAATTATTGCCTAGCTTCATTATTCAAACTTTCACTTCGATCGCATGATTACGACACAAGAATAAAAACTTAATTTTAAAATTTCGCACAGCCGCCATCTTGAGGTTATGTAAACAATTGAATTAAATTAGATGGCAGTGCATTACAATCTGCAAAATCATTTACTGTACCACATTTCACTGCGCTCAGAGAAAAGTCTATTAAAATATTTCAAATTCGCTTGGTCGCCATGTTCGTTTTGTACTCTACAGGTTTATGAAATATACATAGGTAAACTTGTATCAGTACCCTTTATCACCGGACAAAATTGCATGATGATATCTGTAATAGTTTCGAAGATATAGAATGTCAGTGAAATATTTCGCACAGCCGCCATTTTGAGGTAATGTAAACAATTGAACTAAATTAGACTCCAGTGCATTACAATGTGTATAGACATTTTGCTGTACCAAGTTTCATTGCGTTTGGATGGTTAAATCGCGAGAAATGTCTGTTTAAAAGTCTCAATTTCGCTTGACCGCTATGTTGGTTTTGTAGTCTCCAGGTTTTTGAAAGTCTTATAGGTGAACTTCTAGTAGTGCCCTTTATCACCGTACACAATTTCAGGGCGATATCGGTAATAGTTTCGGAGATATGGAATGCTAGTGAAATATTTCGCACAGCCGCCATGTTGGATTGGTGAGACATAACAAAATTTGAAGGGCACGGTCGAGGTCGCCGGGAATAGTGCTATGAACTTACCGAGTTTCATTGAAATCGCTCCAACCGTTTAGATTTTATTAGACACACACACACACACACACACTCACACACACACTGACAAAAGGTGATCTCATAAGCCTATTTTTTCAAAATTGAAAATAGGCTAAAAATGAAAGTTTGTCTGTTTTTTCGAATTTCCACGGATGTTTGAGTTATTAACGCGTTTCAGACTGGTTTATGACGGTTGCGCGCAAAAACAAAATTTTTGTATGTCTGTCTGTCTGTGTACAACTTTGCACACGCATCACTCGAGAACGGCTGAGTGGATCAACGTAAAATTTGGTACAGAATCCATCAGAGGCACGACAGTAATGATTGATGTAACTCTTCTCCATACCTATCATAAAAGAGGGCCTACCCCCTTAAAATGCATGCTGAAATGGGCGTAGAAAAACGAGACAAAGCTCATTTTCAGCGTCTCAATGTGAGAAACAAAACTCGGGAGCCCTACGGGCCCCGAAAACCACATTTTAAGGTCCTAAAACCAACAGGTTTTGAGATATACCCAGAAAACTAATTTCATTTACTAAGCTATTGAAGGAATGCAAGCCGGTTACCATGGCGACACAATCTCTGAAGTCCATCTATTTCTGTAAGACGCAATGCCATTCCATTTATTGCATTACTGTGAACGTTCGAAAACAGCTTTAAGGTTATCACGGAACCAACTTAAGCTGTAAAATTCATCAATACGTATATAAAGTGCTTAAGGGGGTCAAGGGGTACTCTTGAATTTTTTCACGTGATTTACACGGATGGGTGTGGTTCTAAAGGTCTATATTATTATAAAATTATTAAATTATTATTATGATTATTATTAAAATATGGCGTACAAGGGCGAGTAAAACTCAATTTCAGCCCTTCGGTGGCTACTATGTTTTGAGGCTCTAAAACCACGTTTCTGAGATATTCCCGGAAAACTAATTTCATTTAATAAACTAATAAAGACCACCTCGTGGCGTAGTGGCTAGCATTGTTGGCTGTCACCCCCGAGGTACCGGGTTCGATCCCCGGCTCTGCCAATAATTTAAAAGTCTTGGTATGATCTGGTACGGGGTCTCCCAGCCTCGTGATGCAAAATGGGAACCTGCTGGATGCTATGGTAGGAGGAGGAGCGGAAAGGAACTGGCCACCCTACCACACGCTAACTCTGGCTCGGGATGCCTGGTTAGTGATCCCTTGACCTAGTCAAGGGCTCTTATTCAGGTCGCCTAGGTCCTTGGAGGGGATATGGCACTCTCTTATTTTATAAACTAATAAATAGATGACGAGTACAGAAGAAGACCAAATCAGGAGCTATATAGATATACTGAGAAAATCACAGATATGGCCAGGAAGAGACGTCTGGCTTTCTATGGACATGTCTCATGGATGAACCCAACAAGACTCACCAACCGGCTTCTCAACTACTGGGGGAAGAGAAAGAGCCTGGCACTGTCGCTAACAGTAGATAACAAGGTTATCCAAAAACTGAAGATAATGAAAAGTGATATTAGAAGCCGAGACATCTCAGAAAGATACTTAAACAGAAGAGTTTTCAGGACAGACGACCCTGTAAGAAAGCCAGCATCATCTGGACAAAAGAAAGGAAGGAAAGACATAGCCAGAAAATGTGCGAATATTGTGCAAACACCAAGTCCCTCGCCAAGCTGAAAAGTATAACGTCGTGGTCCTTAGCTGGCCCAGCCGAAAGAAGAAGAAAAAGAAGAAACTAATGAAGTAATGCAAGCCGGTAACCATGACAACAGTGTCACACGAGGAGACATGCAACTTTCCATCTATTTCTGTAAGAAGCAATGCTACTCAATTTATTACATTTCTGTAAAAGTTTGCAAATGGCTATAAGGTTATCGTGGAATCAAACATAGACTGTAAAATTCAACAATGTGATTAAGGGGGTCATGGGGTACCCTAGAATTTTACACGTGACTTACACGTGACATATGCGATATGTTGTACAGAAGGTCTATTATATCTCCAACAGCAACATTATTTTCAAAACATTCCTGAATTGCAATAGTGTTTTTTGCAGTTTTTGGGAATTTGGGCCATTGGAGACTAAAAATCCCGAATTTTCATGCACCAAAAGCCTTTATAATTTATTAAAGGGGCCTTCCTGGGGATGAGGACTTTCCAAAACGGAGAGGATCAGTTTTAATTTGACATATATTGCGTTTCGTCTACGAGGTTTTCAATAATATTTTCACTTCAGGAAGTACACGTTAGGTGAATTTAGTTTGAGAGCACATTTTAACTAATCATATTTTTGTCGACAAACGGGTTCATCGTAAAGATGATTTTGTTTGATACTGTGTGGATGATATACCTTTATGTTTATGTACACCTATAAATCATGTTCTGGTGCTTGGAGCATCGTAAAATTAGGTATTGTAACCATGAGTCAATACACCAATCATTTAGAAAACTCTTCAATGTACTTCTCATAGAAGGGTGGGTATAGGTAACAACTTTTCATAATACTTGCTAGAATAGGCGAAAAAAAAATCCTAGAAGGACGACCAAAGCATATGTTGCGCTTCTCAATGTGTGACACAAAACTAGAAAGTCTATAAAGGGTCTCCGAAAACCACATATTACGGCCCTTAAATTAACAGTGTCTGCGATATACCCAGAAAACTAACTTCGTTCTGATAAACTTATGAAGGAATGACAAGCCCCTAACCATTGGAACAGTATCTCAAAACGTCTGGTTATTAATACCAAAGACCGTTCGATGAGCGGGTACTTCTTCTACTATATATATATAAGATTATTTAAATAATCTATGCCTTCACTGTAAATACCTTAAATCTAATTATTGCATAAATAAATACAATCAGTTTTCTCGAAGATTCTGATGACTGCAGTGAAATTTATGTATTTCCGTTGAAAGTATTTAGAGTTTCAGTGCCAAAAAGTACCAAATTCATCATTTTCTTTGAATATTTCCTAAACTTGGTATAATGATGCATTTATTCTATCTGATCATAATAAATGTGCTCAAATGGATTTTCAGATGAAATTTTACACTCGGAGTGTTTTTCCTCTCTCCTGTAAAATATTACTTTTTGGATTTGGTACCTTTTGGAAATACGCTTCTCATGTATGGAGCGTCGCGCTATATGGCAGCGAATCTTGGACAATATGAGAGAGAGAGAGGAAAAAACTACTAGCATTTGAAACCTGGTGCTATAAAAGGATTATGAAAATCAGCTGGAAAGAAATGGTCACAAATAAGGAAGTATTTAGAAGAGTGGGAGAGAGAAGTTGCTCATTAAATATTTAAAACGAAGACGGAATCAACTTGAGGGCCACATACTGCGACACAATGGACTGCTTAAGCTTATAATCGATGGAGCAGTAGACGGTAAGAAATATAGAGGAAGACCCAGACTGGAGTACATGAGGCAAATACTGGAAGATATGGGTTGTGGCTCATACTGTGAACTGAAGAGGAAGGCGGATAGACGGGAAGAATGGCGAGCTGCTGCCTCACGGCTGTTAACCACAGAGAGAGATAGGAAAATATCCAAATTAATGACTAAATGTACAAAGTGAATGTTAGAAAAATTGTGTGTAGATTTCGGTCAGTTATATACATCGATAAAATCAGAATGTAGCCTATTGATTAAATTTGTTCACAAGTAATAAAGGATTTGTATAACCCGCATGATAAAGCCTCCACATGAGACCTGAAGAGGGGATGCAAGTAGACATCAGAACATATATTCTAATCAATTAAGGACCTGAGCTTCTACAGGAATTACTGATGACTTTATGGTCCACCTCAAGTTAGGAGGTGTTTACTTTTGATCAATCCACGATAACTCTTAAGAGATAGTAGTCCATGGTGCCCTTAACTCGCTTATCTGCGGCTAATTGTTACCTGAAATGGCTTGGAGGGGCGAGCGCGTGTCGGGCCAGGTTACAGTCTCATGTTTCACATCCCTGTCCTAATTAGAGGGACCACACAAATTACCGTGGCCCAAGATTACTCCCGTAATGAAGGAGCACGTGTTTGTCAGCCATTACGCTGCCCGATAATGGGCCGGTCACTATGTCCGCACAGTACACATGCTCCCGGAAACAACTGATCATCACCCAGTAAACACGCCTCAAAGTAATTGGTTTATGACAATGGGAGTAGGTGTTGCGAGTAGGATGATATAATAAAAATATTAATAGTAACAATAATAATAATAAAAATAATAAAATGACAGCCAGATATATTTACAGTATATCAAGCGATCAGTGTCTAACAACGCCATGCTCAGACATTGCTGTTAAGGCATTCGTCCACAGGCCCTGTAAGCAACAGAATGCCTTGTATTGAATAACGAAACTTTTACAGCTGTAGCTTTGCACAGAGCTGTGATACTTGAAATACAATTTTATTTTTATTATTAAAGAAAACTTTCCAGTCGGTCATTCTTATTGGTTATTGTTGACAGAGTTGTTGCCTATTAGTGTGAACGCTCCAGGAATGTGTGTTCATTATATACATTATTTCAGTAGTATAGATCGCTCCTGCGGCGCTTACAAGCGACCGATAGTGACAAATGAGCATTCAAATGAAAGAGAATAGACATTAGCAGTGACGAATTGCACTCTAATTTCATAAGTATCTATAATTTCTTTAAAAAATGACTTTAAAAAATGTACGAAGTGTGTGATTTGCAGATACAGTTGCTGTACGTAATTTACTTGACGCACTGTTTCTTGGCATTAAAATAAGTACCCTGCCGAATTTGAGTATGGGTTTGTTTATTTAAATTGCTATTGTGGAGATGCTTACCTAGTGTGTTGTTTGTACTGAATGCTACTTTGATTCCTTGTTTCTAGAAAAGATTAGTGATTTTGTACGAGTTAGCATTCCTTTCTTGAATAGAATTAGGCAACACTGAAAAATGGCTTCTATCATTTCAATTTGAAATAGAACCAAAACAGGAGTAGGCAGCCTGAGCATCTAGTGGTGCTTTGTGGTTCATAACGAATGAACACATTAATTTGTTTTTTGTCGTTTAACAGAAATCTATTGAGAATATTTATTTTAATTGAGCCGATTTTATTATGACTTCGCCAAAAGCCGAACAGTTATGATACCAAAGAAAGGAAGTAGTGCAGAATGCTCTGAACACAGAACCATAACACTGCTCTCTCATGCATCTAAAATTTTACTGTCAATACTAAAAGCCAGAATAAATAACGAACTTGATTTCCAAATTGATCCAGATCAGTTTGTTTTCAGGAAAGGAATGGGAACAAAAGAAGCAATCTTGGCTCTACGAACAATATTAGAGAGAAGAATGGAGATGAACAGAAACACATATATAGCATTTGTAGATATTGAAAAGGCCTTTGATAATGTAAGTTGGGGCCAACTCTTCAAAATTATTAAATCTTCGGGATTATACTGGAAAGATAGGAGGCTGATACTACGACTTTATGAAAATCATACCACAATAGTAGACAACAAAGGAAGCAGTCAGGAAGTAAAATTCAGGAAGGAAGTAAGACAGGGTTGCCCCCTTTTACCGTACCTCTTCAATGTATTCATCGAAAAAGCTATAAATAAGTTCAAAACGAACACAAAAGGAATTAGAATAAATGAACAACAAATCCATTGTATTCGCTTTGCAGATGATATAGCAGTGGTTGCAGACTCAGAAAAGGAATTATCCAAGATGCTGAATATACTGTCATCATATTTAGTAGATTTATACTTAAATAATCATTAACGTGATGAAGACAAGAATATTAGTTGTAAGTAAACATCCAGAGCGAATTCACACCAACATCAGGCTTGCTAACAAAGTAGTGGAACAAGTCACCAGTTTCCCTTACCTCGGAAGTTTAATCAAAAATGATAACCGCTGCAGCAAAGAGATAAGAAGAAGGATAGCGCTTGCCAAACAAGCATTCATCAACAAAAGAACTCTTCTGACCAATATACCTCTAGATATTGAGATTAGGAAAAAAATTATGATATCATTTGTGTGGAGCGTACTCTTATATGGATGTGAATCTTGGACAATTCGAGAACAGGATGGGAAACGGCTTGAAGCGTTTGAGATGTGGGTCTGGAGGCGAATGCTTAAGGTCAGTTGGACTGAAAAAAGAACAAACTAAAGTATACTGTGAGAAATCCAGGGGAAGAAACAGCTGATGGTAACAGTACATAGAAGAACAGCTAAATTCATTGGACACACCGTGCGTCATAATACCTTTCTAACCAATCTACTAGAAGGAACGGTCTTAGGAAAGAAGGGACGAGGTCGACTTAGGAAGCAATTCCTTCAAGTATTGATGCAAAATATAGGCTGTGGTTCCTACTGTGAGATGAAAAGACAAGCTGAAGACAGAAGACAGTGGTTGAATCGACAAGGCATTGCCTTTAGACATTGATTGATTGAATTAATAGGTTTTTCACGCACCTTGTGTCCTGAAACTTCTAACGAATACTCATTTTTGTAATGCAGCGTAGTCTCCTTAATATTGGTTCCAAACGGTCTGCAATCCTTAGTGAAGCAATATACATCATATTGTATTTTGATGATACATGCTGTTCGTATGAGCCTATTCATACAATGGGGGCAAGTGATGTAAATAGTTGAGGAACATTTTCCTAAGACAGTGGTTCTCAAAGTAGGGTCCCCGACATTTTTTTGAGGGATCCACTGACACTTTAGCGTATTATTCTCTGTGTCTATTCTATAGCCTCTATACTCCTTCTCCATTTGCATGTTATAATCTAAAACAATTAAGAAATCCTTATTTTTTCACTTAATTGGAATTGTACAAGAAATTTTAAGTTATTTGTTTAGTAAAGTATTTACAATTCTTATCATCTCGCGTAGAAAACCCTCTTGTCAGCTAGATCGAATGGTGAATTCTGAGATGACAATAATAAACAAAATTTTCTGTTGAGAAGTGAACATCCTATTTCCTAAAACACTTTGGAATTTATCGTTACTTTAGAACCAACTATTACTTACGGCTAGTAACTCTGGAACGACCTCAGACCTTATAAGTTGTGTATTGGTGGTTTATTTATTTAATCGTATGGTATTCATAACAAGCAATTCATAAGACCAAGTACAAGTCCTTCAACGACTCTACAGTACTATCTGATTGATGAAACAGGTCGCTGGGGCTTCCGGAGTAGGCATGAAGAGGGCAGCGCAGGATGACTTGGTCTATGGTCTGCTCCTCTTCACTGCATTCACAAATTGGATAATCCATCCACCCCCACTTATGGCGCAGCGTCCATGCCCAGTTCTCAGTCTGTTGATGCGACACCATAGTTTTCTTGGGAGTTCGAATCCATTTATTTTGCGAGTTGCATTTAGCTCATGAGGATTAGTACCAGATGTTGAATTCGACCAATCTTGCCACCAGCTCCGGTTTAGGTTAAAATTATCCCTCAAGATTCAGCCGGCCTAGATGACCGGAACTTATTTGTTTCTCTCAGCAGAGCTTCCTTTCTGCTCATATGGGGTGGTGGGATATCACTAAGAACGGGTAACTAGTCGTGGACATTTAAGAGTGATATTAAGAGAAACATAAAATGTTGGGTGTTCAGTAGTAACACCAACAGACAAAATTTGTATTCTAAGAGCAGCCGTTCAGAAGTTAATAGTGGGTACACCCCCTACCCCGATATAGGAATAAAGATACACAGCTTCACAAACAGACACACGTACATCACACCATGATTGATCTCAAAATCCTCCTTTCTACTCAACTTAATAAGGAAAGTAGGTATAAAATATAACTGTACGTTGCTTGTTGAAAGGTACTTAGCTGGATTATGCTACACATAATATGGTTGAAAAGTTAGAGTCGAGGTAGACAATGCTAGTTGCGTAACTATAACCTTACGTCAGACATTAAACTAAACATTCCAGACTTACTTGTTGAAAAGTACCGTCATCTTCACTTTACACCATGCTCTGTAAGTCATTATATTAGAACTATGCTAGTTGATGACCTCTTTCTTTTAATGCATTGTATTAAAACGCAAGAGAACAAAACACATACTTTCATTTTAATAAGAATTACTCATGTTTGAATTGGTTAGGAAATCAATCTGTTTGGAGCCCCTGGTTGGGGCAACTACCAATTAAGATCTTCTCTCACTTGTTTTGTGTTTCTTAAAGTTTATTTCAAAATTCGGAATGGGTCTACGAAACTCTCCATTTTCTCGGACGTCAGTGGACTGAATAGTTGTGAACCTGTGACCTAGGAAGTTTAATGAAATCGGAGATAGAAAAGATGTGAAGCGGTGATAAACAAAGGAGGTGATGGTTGGATTCATTATTTAGAGATTTCAAGCTGGGAGGTGTTGAAGCAGTACTATATATTATATTTATATTTCCGTGTCCGGGAGACACACTAAATGCTGCCTTTCCCGAACTCTGCAACTCATATTCCTCGGTCTGTGGCCAACATAAGGTCTTCCTGGCTGCAGGTGTCATTCAGATATTGGCACGTGAGCAGGGGTTGTGGAGTCTGGATTTATCCACAGCCAAATCTTGGATCTTCTGCATAACCCCACTTCACAAGGTTACTAGGACATTTATGCACTCCTGTTCTCATCCGGTTTAAGGATCCCCAGGTGGTATAAGGCAAATGACTACCACTGCTCATTTCTTCTTTACGGGTAAACCCCTCTGGTATTATTTGTTTCTAGAGTGACACACGCCGGACGCCTAATTGGTATGGAGGAGTACTGTTCTCTTAATAAAACTCTTCCTTGATCTTAGGCGAGGAGTGATCACCTTGTGGTTGAACATTTAATGTCTGGGATCTGTATTATGCTTGTCTCTATTTCTCTGCTGCCACCACGTGTCGAATACCTGGAGGCACAATGCCAGCGAGAGTGTATATGAGTAGTAATAACTGCTAATAGCAGATTATTGTGTCCAAGTTTGCAGGCAAGACTAGACGCTGAAAGGTAAAGAGTCTGTAATGAAAATGAATTTATTTTGTCGACGAGGCGATACCAGCTGTGTCTATTTCACTTGTATAAAACTCTGTGCTTGCATGCTACGAAGCAGTTTGTTAAGGCTAAATTGCGCCCAGAAGGAGTGAAATTTTGGAATGTTCCAACACAATGATAGTTTCATTAGTCTTATAGTACAACGTATTAAGGGACACTAGGGCTGAGTTTTCCAACTTCCACATTTTTTATCAGAATGAGTTGAAATTTAAACTGCATATTTAGAATAGTAACACTAAGTCACATACCAAATTTGAAAACCATTGGATGAAATGTAATGGATTTTTTACTAATTATATTAATAAAAAATACTGTGTGATCAAAATGCTCCATGCGCATTAGCAATTGTGTAAAACGCTTGATATTTTCATTACATATACATAAAACTATTCTAAATATTATAACATTGAGACATTTCAGGAAAGTGTTACGTGTATGCTGTCAGATTAATTTTTTCTTTATGTGCCACCATGTTTTATGAATTTCGAGAATATTTCATAGTTTTTTATTTTTTTGGTCTGTAATTTACAAAGTGGCTGGAGATATTGCAATGTTATCTTGCAGCACATGTGTTTCTGAATATCCAGTGATTTTTTTTAGTAAAATTGGTGAATACCTCATGCACATGGAGCATTTTGATTACCTAAAAACTTTGTTAGGAGATAAAAGCATTTTTATAAAATCGCATGCTATATTAACCAGTTTGGCTCACCCTATCAAACGTTTGTGGAAAAAAATTGTGAAAAATACAATGTTTTGTTGTAGAGATAAAGAGCATTTAGACCTTTCGTTTGAGTTAACCTACGACTTTCTAGGATTTCTAGTTTTAAAAGTATAGCCTACTTTCTATGATTTGCCTTCCATCTTCTTTTAACGCAGAGGAGATTAAAAAATGTCGCTGAGCCTTTAAAAATGGCGGTGCATGAAAACTGTTTTACTGAAATTATCCTCAGGGGTCCATAAGATATATATATGGGAAAAACAAAAAACAGTTATTTTGTCATTTTTGCCTAAAAACTCAGCCCTAGTGTCCCTAAACCCATTATGTGCCACTGTTCCAAAAATGGAAACGTTGAATTAAATCTCTAGGATTCTTTAAATTTTCAATAGTTGTCAGGTATTTCGCTATGGGGTAATGAGGTTGGCATACCTGTCCTACATCTCACACAATTATCAATTGTTTCTATTGCATTCACATCAAACTGTGTGCAGCCACATTTTTTGATGGTCTAGCTAGACAATGGCTTCCAGAGGCATTGTTGCAACAAATTAATACTTAGCAACGAGGTGTTCATTCTTGATATTCTGTGTGGCCAAACTATTACATTGCCATATTTCAGCTAAGAAATAGTTGTACAGTAAGCAAAATTTGTTCTAGAATGGCACAAAAGTCCCTGTTCCAGAAATGAAACAATGGTCACGAATGGGTTCAGCTAGATATGCACCTGAGTTCTTATTCCTACAACATTGTATTGTATAGTCTACAAATGATACACACGAGGTGGAATTTTTCATTAGTTATTTTAACCCGTCCCTAGGCCACCTTGATGTCATGGTTAGCTTCCAATCGACAGTGTCAGAAACATTAATTTTGTTTGTGATTTGTTTGTGTTTGATATTGTGGTTGTTTGAGGCTTGAGTTTGTGAATGTGTGGGGTACTTTGTAACGAATGTAATGGAGCATTGATGTCAGATCTGGGATATATCTGTGCTTTGTAAGTGAAGAGTGTTAATATGGGAATGCACGCAGAGGAGCTGTTCCCGTTCTCCAGGCTCAATCGCCCGCCAGAGGCTTCGCATGCCGGTATTTAGTAGGGGAATGTGATCTGTTAATATGCTGCCTCAATGGGGATAAACCCAAGCTGGTATGCCATTGTGAAACCTTGCAAATTACTCAGCGAGGAATTAATTATTGATTATCGATATAACAGAACGACGAGGTAGAACAGGCAGCTCAGACATGTCCAAGTATCCCAAGCTTTCGATTCCCACTACCGTCAGATATTTTAGAAACTAGCGTGAGGGCTGGAACGGGGTGCACTCAGCCTCGTGAGGAAAATTGAGTAACTTTCTGACAGTGAGGCATCGCCCCCGATCATGAAAACTAAGATTAACGGCCGAGGAGACCCGATGCGCTGATGACCTGTCACCCCAATGTCTGCAGGCCAATTGACTTGGCAGCGGTCGCTTGATAGGCCTAGGCCCTTCATGGGCTGTAGCTCCAGGAGTTAGGAAAATAACTACATTAACCTTTGTACGTTACTTCAGTAACATATTAAGATACACCAAGTTGTTGTTATTATTATTTATTTTGCGCATGCGCCTACACATTCTCAGCGTATTTGATGGAAGGAAAACATTATTGATAGTATTATTATTATTATTATTATTTATTTATTTATTTATTTATTTATTTATTTATTCGTTAATTCCCCATAAGGAGAGCGTTACAACACAATCAATTTTCATGTTTCATTCTGGACCTTTCTTCTTTTTTCCCAAAAACCTCTCATATACACACTATGTTTCCTCTTTCTCTCTTCTGTCCACCTCTTTGCTGGTTGTCTCTCTTTGGGAGTTTGCTCAAACTTCTGCAGTCTAAGTTTTTCTCTGTATTTGCTCCTGTCTGCGATGTCTTCTGTAGAGATGTTTAGTTTCTTAAGGTCATCCACGGTTTCCTTTACCCAATTGGTTTTTAGTGTGCTATTCGTAACTATATTAAAAATTTTCTTGGTCAGTCTGTCTTCGGTCATCCTATGTATATGTCCATAATATTTTGCCCTTCTTTTCCTTATGTTGTTTGTAATCGTCTCTGTCTGTTTGTACAGTTCTATTGTCGGTCTCTTCATCCATATTCCCTCTTTCTGAACTGGCCCGTAGATCTTTCTCAGAATTTTTCTCTCTTGTTTTTCTAATTCCTTGATTTTTGTTCGCCCCTTGATTGCTGTCGTTTCTGAAGCGTATAAGGCCTCTGGTAAGACTACTGTACGGTAGTGTCGTAATTTGGCATTGATGGAAATTATTATTATTATTATTATTATTATTATTATTATTATTATTATTATTATTAGCATTACGGTGTTTGAAGTAATTTTCAGTATTGTCTTACTAATCGCAATTTAATGTTTTTCAGCCGTTCAAAACGATTGAACCCAATTGTAATGGGTGGTTCCCTACTCATGAAAAGAAATACACGAGATTAATAAATACAATTCAATAACCAGTTTCGATCGTCAAGCGATCATCATCAGATCCATTACACTTGGGCTATTAAATCAATGCCTACAAGTATGGCTGATGGTAATTAGAATATATAAACTTATCTACACCCTGGGCACAAAGTCCCATTACCCCTATACATTTCAGGAAATACATTGATTTTTTTAACATTTTCTGTTTCAGATATAATCAATGGCTGATACTAGTGACTATAGCATTGAAGAACGCATTGTCACAAGCACTTGGGTTCATGAGAGACCAAGAACAGGGAAAACGTTGGAACAGGTGCGTACTGACTTTGAGCAGCGATTCGGACGACAGCCTCCTCAAAAGACAACACTTTTACGTTGGGAAAAGAAACTGTTCGCTACAGGCAGCGTGAAGGACAAACCAAGAAGTGGTCGACCATCAACAAGAGAGGAACAATGCCGAGAAGTTGCGGAGTCAGTGGAAAGACCACCAACGAAGTCAACTCGAAAACGATCCGCGGATCTGGGTATACCCCGGTCAACTCTGCGCAAACACATGAAACATGACTTAAAGTTGCATCCATATCGACCAAAGAGTTGTCTTTTGAGGAGGCTGTCGTCCGAATCGCTGCTCAAAGTCAGTACGCACCTGTTCCAACGTTTTCCATGTTCTTGGTCTCTCATGAACCCAAGTGCTTGTGACAATGTGTTCTTCAATGATATAGTCACTAGTACCAGCCATTGATTATATCTGAAACAGAAATTGTTAAAAAAAGCAATGTATTTCCTGAAATGTATAGGGGTAACCGAACTTTGTGCCCACCTGTAGTTCCAGTAGTAGTTAAACTAAGAGCCTCCGTGGTTTAGGCGGCAGCACGCCGGTCTCACACCGCTGGGTCCGTAGTTCAAATTCCGGTCACTCCATGTGAGATTTTTGCTGGACAAAGCAGAGACAGACAGGTTTTTCTCTGGGTACTCCGGTTTTCCCTGTCAAAATTTCATTCCAGCAACACTCTCCACTATCATTTCCTTTCTTCTGTCATTCATTAAATCCCCTGTTCTTGAAATTAGGTATTATCCCTGCGTTTGACTATTTTGAATGTTATTAGGCGTTCCTGGATGTCTTCATGCATGATCCATACTTCTGGTAGATCTTGGTGAATAAGGGACCCTCGGTTTTCTTGATTACAATGTAGAAAACTACTGGCAGGACAGGCTCTGCGAGCCTGTACGTGTTATGTGGGCACACAATTATTGTGCCGGATCTGAGAAAGAAGCCTACGTTTGTGACTTCTGGAAATAGACTAAATTTTATAACACTACTTTAGTTTCGGTAATCTTGTTATATGTTATCAATTTTTAATTTGAATCTTTATTACTTTGTAGAATACAAAGATGTGCATTAATATAATAACTTGGGGTGTGTAAAAAATTAGTGATAATTATATTTGCATGAATAATACAGTATTGTTCGTATTATGCCTGATATTTTTAGAATGATGTGTGGAGCACAATAGTTTTTGGCGCGAAAAGTCAATATTTTGGGAAATTAAAAATATGTGTTAACATTATGTCAATACCGTTAATATTGCTTTATTATGTAATATTTTTTTTTAAGGTGTAGTCTACATTCATCAAGTCTCAGATAGAAAATGGATACTAAATTTGGAAAATATATAGCTAAAAAGCAAACCTCCTTTTCCTCTATTACAGTAGTATAATTAATATTTTTTAAGTGGCGGGAGAATCCTAGTAAGAAGTAAAATATAGCGGCCTGAGTTCCTTTGTTCACCTTAGAGCGATAGGGAAATGGCCAATCTGACGGAATTATTTGTTTTATGGCTCGTATCATTTCTGATCAACTGAATCTAATGAGCCTTTGGGGAACGACCATAACAAGCATACACAAACAGCTATTGTAGAATATACCTCTTTCATACCAAGTTCACTTACTAATACTAAGTATTAATAGGGATTAAATAGGGGCTAACTCTTTGTGTTAGACCTCCCACATAAAAATAGCCCATGCATACAACAAAGAGGCTGATTCCGAGAATCAATTAAGCTCGCACGATTGCTGCCCCTGGATGTTGCTGTTCATTATGGTATTCCGATAATGGCTGTACCCCGACACGTTATAGCATTCAAGGTAGATAATGGGCCGCCCTAACACTGTACCGTATTCCCAAGTCTATTCCCGGAAGATATGCAAATCCAGCTGGCAGAATATTGAATACAAATAACAATGTTCGATAGTGTTATTGAGGCTCATAGTGCAATAAAGAATTACAAAAACAATAGAGCAAATTTATTGCTTGAAATCTAGATGTATTAAATTATTTTTAAAACTTTTGTAGTAACTTACCATGGCACTAAATCAGAGGCATTGACATTCATATCTGTTGAGTTCATTCTGCGTGCTCAATCGATTTCAAATCATCTTAAATCAGTCTAAGTTAGTC
The DNA here is from genome assembly GCA_946902985.2 of Meconema thalassinum. Taxonomy (NCBI): domain Eukaryota; kingdom Metazoa; phylum Arthropoda; class Insecta; order Orthoptera; family Tettigoniidae; genus Meconema; species Meconema thalassinum. Next base: position 834,926,907 of record OX336390.1, read on the forward strand.
AGTTAGTTATTGAGGTTTTAAGGGGCAGAACTACGAGGTCATATGTCCCTTAAATCACTCATTACGACCACGCTGGGGAGCTGCAGTAAGTCGGGACATGTAGGTTTGAATCTCGGAGCTGGCAGCCGCTAAATATAAAGTGAGTGTTATTTTTTCTCAGGTGTTTATTCCACACATCCTACAAGAAAATGGCGGGACAGTGTCTTTTTGAAGTAACGGGGATCCTACCCTATTCTCGAAGCTAACAATTGAGGCTGGGAAATAAAAACCCACTAACTCCAATAAACCAAATTATACAAGAGAGAGAAAAAACTGATAATCTCCCTCACTGACTTAAAATCTAATGGGATTATGTACTTATATTAAGTAAAATTATATTCTTTATCAAATAAATACTTCAAATCCTAAGTGTTTAAATTACTTAATGATACAATTCGAATTAAATCGTGGTGGAGTAAGGGGTTTATTGACTTCCGGAGTGTATGAAATTTGAAATAGGCAATAAATATTACAGAAAAGGTACCAATATATCATAACTACCGTATGAAACGATCTAATATGGAAGTTTATTATTAAAATTAGCATTGTTACATTTAAAAATTCAAATTTCAAAGGGAATCCATTAATTACTCTAATCTAAATCAAATAATTTCAACTCTGAGATTTGCTGATGACATCGTCATCTCGGCCGACAAGCCTGAGGATTTGAATGAGTTTTTGTATGGTATAGACTCCGTCTTACGGAAAGAATTCATGATGAAAATAAATAAATAAATGTAAAACAAAAATACTGGAATGCAGCCGAAAAAATCAGAAACCTCTATGGAGATCAAATTGGCAGGTGAAAAGCTGAAGGAAGTAGGGGACTTCTGTTACTTAGGAAGCAGAATAACAAGTGATGGACGAAGCAAAGAGGATATAAAAAGTAGGTTGGCTCAGGCAAAGAAAGCATTTCTACAAAAAAGGAATCAGTTGACATCGAATATATATTTAGGTATTATGAAGTCATTTTTGAAAGCCTTTGTCTGGAGCGTGGCGCTCTATGGAAGTGAAACTTGGACTATTGGTGCAGCAGAAAAGAGGAGAATTGAAGCATTTGAAATGTGGTGTTACAGGAGAATGATGAAGATCAGATTGGTAGATAGGGTTACAAACAAAGAGGTATTAAGACGAGTGGGAGAGGAGAGATGTTTCTGGCGACTGCTAATGAAGAGAAGATATAGGTTGGTAGGACACATACTAAGACACCCAGGAATAGCAAGCTTAGTTATGGAAGGAAGGGTCGAGGACAAAAACTGTAGGGGTAGTCCAAGGTTAGAATATGTTAAACAGATTGCGTCGGATGTAGGGTGTCGGAGCTATGTAGAGATGAAACGATTAGCTCAGGACAGGGAGGCATGGAGAGCTGCATCAAACCAGTCAAAAGACTGAAGACTCAAACAACAACAACAACAAATCATACCAAAATACAGATATAAAACCACAAATGAACTTAATACTTTCATCACTCTGATTCGTGATACGGGTGTTCTGTTTCACTTTCAATCTCTTATTCAGTCTGTGAATCAGCAAACAGAGTCTTGTTATACATCCTACTTTCTTCAGACATGAACTTCATTAAATATAGCAATCCTTTAGCTTTTCTATTTTCAGTGGCAAGTGTGAGTTGTACTTTTGTTGAGTGGGAAATGATGCAGTTGTATTGGGTCTCGGGATGTTAAATCGACTCCATATTGTACCTTTCATAGTTTTACTCACATGGTTTTCATTTTTGTGGGATGCCGAATATCGGATCAGTATACTTTCTGATATGAGGAATTTATCGGTTGGATTATGCTTAGTTTCTTTAGTACTTGGCTTTCTCTTTAATATTAACCTCGCGATCTCTGCTGGTTAAGCTATGGTGTTGCCATCTACCGGGAAATAAAGCATGGAGAGCGAGAACTCTCTAATTCCATGGAATAAGAGGTGTTTAGATTTCCATAGATTTTAAAAATACCTCCTGACGAATGACGGAATTAGGGTATTCTTGCCTTCCATCCATGCGGAACAAACTAAAAATCCCCTTCCAGCCAATAACTCAATTTAGCCAAAAATTGGGGCTAGTGGGTTTTTGATCTCCATGCCTCAATTACAAATACACATACACTACTTTAGTCGCCACACAAACACAGGTTATCAGTGAAATTCAACACTCATTCAAGTATAGAAAAGATGGTAAGTCAGGTTTGATTGGTCGATGATACACCTAGGCCATGGTTTATACTGTTACGTGGGGAGAATAGAATAGCCACGAACAGGACTGTTGAAGGATCGGGGAGAATGATCCAAGACGGAATAGCGATCGGACGTTTCCACGAAAATCTCCAGTCAAATAGTATATGTAGGAACTTTGGTGTGAGCAGTGGAGTCCATGCAAGGAATGTGAACGATATGATAGACATCTTGGATTAGCCAGGGAAGAATGAAGAATTAGAGAAACAATCTGACAAGTCTACTCGAATAAATTGTAAATATGAACATATTGTATAGTGGGCTAAGGAAATAAATGAGCATTAATTATGGGTAACGATCATTACTTTGGAAGCAAAATATCCAGTGACGGACAAAGCAAAGAGGATATAAAAAGTAGATTGGCTCAGGCAAGGAAAGTATTTCAACAGAAAGAAGTCAGTTTTGAAAGCCTTTTTATGGAGCGTAGCGCTCTATGGAATTGAAACTTGGACTGTTGGAGCAGCAGAAAATAGGAGAATTGAAGCGTTTTTAAATGTGTTGTTACAGGAGAATAATAAAGATAGGATGAGTAGATTGGGTTACAAAGTAAGAGGTATTCAGACGAGTGGGAGAGCAGGAATGTTTCTGGCGACTGCTAATGATGAGAAGAGATGGGTTAGTAGGACACGTACTAAGAGACCCATGAATTGCAAGATTAGTTATGGGAGAAAGGGTTGTAGAAAATAACTGTAGGGTAGACCAAGTTTAGAATATGTTAAACAGATTGCCTCGGATGTAGGGTGTGGTAGTTATGTAGAGATGAAACGATTAACTCAGGACAAGGAGGCGTGAACATCTGCATCAAACCTGTCAAAAGACTGAAGACTCAAACAACAACAACAACAACCAACATCGCTGGTAATTATTGAGTTCCCAGGACTCAAACACACAGTCAATTGACCACTCGACCGGTAAATATGATACTTCACATTCATGGAAGGAACGACGATTGAATTGGAAAACGAAACTTCTAAAGTATCAAAACATTTTCCACATTTGTGACAATTTCTCGGGATTGTGAATATGGAAGAATCAATGAAATATTAATTCATAATTTACGAAGGAAATACGTTTAGGAAGATCTGCATGAAAGTTTATTTGTAAACAATCCAGTTTTGTAGACAATTCTAATCCCAGGGATTCAGATGGGTTGGAGGAAGCTGAAGGAGTTTTATCGAGTGTCTTCCTTGAGGAAATTTCCCTCCAGCTTAACTTATGAATGAACCTATCACTTTATTAAGGCAGAGATTCAAGGGTGCCAACATTTCCTCTATAATTTAACTCTTCATAAAGAATTCAGAAGCACTTAATCCCACCCCGCGTTAGTCGGCTGATGTACACAGACTCTCCTCAGTAGAATAGCACGTTCGCCTCGCTCACGCTGAAGAGCGCAAACCGAGCAAAACGAAGACAATCGCGAACAAAAGCCGTCCTACTATTATGAAATAAACAATTATTCAGAAACCTTCAGCACTCTTGTGAAACTCAATAGCTTGATAAAGCAATCAGTGATATTGTATTTCTATCGTTTATTGTTCCCGTTTCTAAATAATCAGTTGTCAATTTATTCTAGTGTCTTTAGATAAATGAGTCGTCCAGTTGCAAAACTCGTTTAATCCACTTGTGAATAAGAATCATTGTTATGAGAAACATTTCTCCGGACTTTGCCACGCGTATATTTTGTGTTCGTTGTTTTCAACTTTTTTCTTTTTGCTTTGTGTTTTTGGTTTTTGGTTTTGTGTTTGCTTTGTGCTTTTGCTTTTGAATTTTACTTTTTGCTTTTCTTTCTTGGTTTTGGTTTTGTGTTTGTTTTCTGATTTTGCTTTTTTTGAATTTTGCTTTTGCTTTGTGTTTCTTGTTTTTGGTTTCTGCTTTTGCTTTTGTTTTTGAATTTCATTTTTTGCTTCGTGGTTTTTGTTTTTCGTTTCATGTTTGTTTTCTGGAAAATCAAAATAAAATAAAACAAATTACAATAAAACAAACAAAACAACATCAAAATAAAACAAAACAAACAAAACAAAATAAAAACAACATAAAATAAAACAAAACAAGAAATTAAATAAAACAATTTAAAACGAAATAAATTAAAACAAAACAAAATAAAAGAAAACAAAATTAAATATTAAACAAAAATAAATAAAATAAAAATAAAGTAAAATAAAATAAACTAATTGAGTCGTCTAGTATCAAAACCGACCAAGTCACAAAATTTACGAAAATGAGTTAAGGTTATCAATTTGAAGTAGAAGTATAGCACTATCGGGCGAAACAAGAATATGCTTCAAAATCGTCCATGTCTTCATGTTACAGAGCACTGAATTCTTGGTCGTGCAACAAAATGAGCCAAGTCATGCAGGCAGTGCTTTCATAACCGGCCATGTCAAAGAACGAGTAGCACTCTTCATGTCGCAGCATTGTTGTTTGGAATCTTGCTTTGTTAGATTATGCAAGAATGTGATAATATCAGTAGGCAACATTGTTCCTTATACTGTATACTCTTCGATGTCATAAAAATTTATATATTTTTTAGTTTGCAACACTGACTTCCTAATTCACGGGCTTCTTACCGCATTGGCGCGAAAGCAATCGTATATCCTGTGTGCTCGTATTTTGTCATTATTGTGTAGTATAACTGTATATTGTTCCTATTTTAATAAGTGACTCATTTTCTTTTACTGTGTTCAAGATCTAAGTGAACTACTAACTTTTAATGATATAATACCTATTTTGTATTCTCCTCAGCTTTCTGATGTTCATCTTCATATATTACTATTACTATATATTACTATCCAATTTAAGCAGAATGCTTTCGTTTTTATTGCAATAATGTCAATTTATTTTAATTTAATTGCCTTTTTATTCACTGGAGTTTGGAATTTAAAAAGAAAAGTTTTACAAAAAAATATTAAAATTATACCAAATTGCAACAAAAACGGCCAAGTCAAAATTAATATTAGCAAAAAAGATGGATTCATTATGAATCAGATTTCTCAAAATAGCAGAACTTAAATATTAAACCATTACGGATGTAACCATGCAATAAAATCTTTTGTGACCACCATTGCTTTGTCTCTAGAGGTTTTTCATCCATACTGAAAAATATGCCTTCAGTGACTTGGCCGGTTTTGATACTAGACGACTCAATTAAATAAATAATTTTACGACATGATCCTTATTCACAAGTGGATTAAACGAGTTTTTCAACTGGACGACTCATGTATTAGTCATCAGAACCTTGGATGTGTAATGAATTTCCCTGGTAATCTGCTTTCATGTGGTGACTGTAATGTTGCTTTTCAATCGGTCAACACGCGAGTGTGTAGAATTAGATTGAAATAAACGTCATATGTTTTATTTATACACTTAATCACACACTTTCTGAATAAAAAAAGGAGGCCGGGGGGTATTTAATTTAATGAACAGTTTCGATCGTCAAGCGATCATCATCAGATCCTGTCATTTGGGAGATTAGGTTCGGCGAAATTAATGCCTTTTAGTCGGTCAACACGATTGTAGCAAATTGCTAAGGGTGTTTTCGTAAACCTGATTTTTTTTACATGAAATTAATAAATTCGATTGGATGACCAGTTTCAATCGTCAGCATTCATCATCAGATTCATTGCACTTAGGCCATTAAATCAACGTCTACAAGTATTTACAATATTTACATTTATTAAGATACAGCAGTTATTATAGTTGGTTGGTTTCTCAGTTTAAGGGCGGCGACAATACGGTCATGTAGCCCCGTGTATTTTGAGGGTGTGTAGAATCTGTCTGCCATTAGGGGCAGATGACCTCGTAGTTCCGCCCCTTAACTAACTAACTGATAACGGGTGCTAATTGTGATGGCTGTATTAGTGTATTATCTGTGATTCAGTTAAGGACTGCAAACGATAAATTTAATTTTGAAATAGTCCTACTTTTACTACCAAATACTACCGTCAACGACAAATAGCTGTGAACGTGCTTACTAGATGCCTCCGCAGCCAGCACCTGGCGATGAACGTTGGAACTAATAGAGCATTAATGAAATCTAACCTAGAAGTTTAGTTTCACACAATTGTAGTCAGTGGAAGGTTTTTTCATGCTATAAATCTATGACATGGACCCGACGACTTTACTTCCCCTCCGACGACTTCGGCCAGGTTTGAACCCGTATTCTTGGGCATAGAATTTCAGCATGCTACCAACTACGCACCGAATCCGCTACAGTTACTATAAACGTGTGCAATGTCAAAATTTACTAGTCATAGGCTATGTGATGATTTCTTAAAATATTGTCAGTGGTCTTTGACCTTCAAGTTCAATTGTTTAGTTTGATATCCGTGATTGGTAGTGAATGGTCAGGTTGGGATTGAGCATGAACTTATATTACTGTTTGAGTGGTTTGGGATCTGTTCTCGTACAACTTCTACTTCGTGTTGGCCGACTGAAAAACATTACTTTTGATTACTAAGGCAACCCTGAAAAATGCCTTTCAACACGATAATTAGTTTCGGTGGGTAAATGTATGTTTACACAAATGCACAAAAATATTTAATTATTATTATTAAATTACATTAGTACATTATGTAACGAACCTATAATGGCAATAATTAAGACACGAGTATGTTTATAAAATGAGCGTAAGCGAGTTTTATAATTTACATACGAGTGTTTTAATTACCATTATAGGCGAGTTGCACACGACTGTTTATGTTCGACGATAATTATAACTTTATTAGCCTGTATGTTTTAACATAAATATTCATAAATATCTGTGGGATTCAGTTAATTTAGTTATTAGTAAAACAAGGCGCACTGGCTTTGATGACTGAACAGAGCGCATGCGTGGTCAAGGCACTGCGAAAGCAGAGACCATTCACTTTGTTTGCCAACACAGAAATATGTTGGATTTTGAGCGCATGAGCGAAGGTATCCTTACCTAATTGGTCACACAACTGTTTCTTGAGCTCTGATTGGTGGGAGAAACTGTTTCATAATGAATAATAGTGTTATAATGAGCCTCATTATGATACAGTTTTCTGACACTAATGTTTACATTTCGACATCGTCGAACATAATAGTACATTATGCAACGAGCCTATAATGGCCATAATTAAGACCATTACCATTATAGGCGAGTTGCATACGACTGTTTATGTTCGACGATAATTATAACTTTATTATATGTTTTAACTTAAATATTCATAAATATCTGTTCAGTCACTAGAATGTTGTGATAGGGTGCTGCGGTGGGTAGTATATCTCTGTCTCCTAAGTTCTCTGGACAACCGACGCATGCGCTCTGTGTGCTTCAATGCCATATGTTCAGATTGTGCTCCAGTATTCAGTAAAACTGTCACCGAAGTCGTTTCAAAACCACGCGCTGTGTAGAAATTGATTTTGGGGATATTAAGGTACAGTGCCATTTCTTGTCTCAGTTTATTTACGCGAACATATGGACGGTGCAATTTCGGTAATTTATATAGACATGTTGGATTTTGAACGCATGCGCGAAGGTATCCTTATCTAATTGGTCACACAACTGTTTCTTGAGCTCTGATTGGTTGGAGTAACTGTTTCATAATGAATAATAGTGTTATAATGAGCCACATTACGATACAGTTCTCTGACACATAATAGTCAGGGTCGAACATAAAATATTTTTATGAACTTGTGTAACTTATCAATCTTTTTACAACTGCAGCAAAGTTTCTAAGTCTGGTGATGGTTGTGGAGATTGTTGCTTCAAGGAGCGGAACATCAAGGTCATCGACTCAAAACCATCGGAAAATAGGATGGATATAAACTTGCCATGATGGGTGAGTGTTTATCGTGTCAGAATACCAACCCCAAGATTGCAGGTAAATCTCGGCACACATGTCATGATTAGTTGGCATGTTAAGGAACCAATTTGAATTCAGTAGGCCGTGTTCATAATGCCAAAATTAATCTCGGGATTTTCCGCCATCACAAACGTTCCTACTTTCTCTACTAGAAAGCGCTATAGTGTCAAGGAGATTAGATATCTAACCTCCTTGACTTTCATAGCGCTCCAAGGAACAACAAAATTTGACATGCAAGCTGCCCTCCTGGTGTCAAATAACAAATTTTGCATCCGTCACCCGAGGCCATACGATATTATTATTATTATTATTATTATATATATATATATAATTCGTTGAGGCCATCTAGGACCACGTTAAGTCTTGCTACACTTGGCAATTTGTTTCGCCTTCCTCTGAGCCCAGAATTCCCTCATTCTCTGTGAGTGGGCCATCTTGCGCTCCGCTGTCCAAGTGGTACCTTGTCTTCTTTTCGGGTTCAATGTCTCGTCTCGGGTTAGCCCATTAGTCAGTATCTTTTTGCGGATTATTATTATTATTATTATTATTATTATTATTATTAAGATGGATATACGTGAGCCGGGATATTTGATAGTGTGCCATCTCAGCATTTGGTAGGAGGGAGAGCTGAGAAAACAGGTATAAGTCCACAGTCAGAATGGCTGAATAAGCGCCGGAGTTCCAACCTCCTCTATCTGGATCTCCATTCCTCCTATCAGTTGAATGAACGCATACTGCTGCATTGCAAAATTAATAGAAGCTAGAGTGAGGTGGAGTTCTGTTGTCAAATACACAACCGTCGCGTTGCTATCAAAGATCACCTTACACAAAATTTAATTTTATTCCACCCCTCAGTTGAGACTGCTTTGTGACATTGCGCATGCGTGATTATAACAATACTATAACTGGCCACGGTGGGCAAGATTGCTAACGCTGGCATCGGGAAGGCGAAAGTTTGAATTCCACCTCATCCATCCTGAAGATTTTTTTTTTTTTTTTTTTTTTAGCGTATGGCTATTCTAGCGGTTTCCCAATATCAACACCAGACAAATGTCGGGACAGTTCCTTTCAAAAGGTCCACGGCCGATTTCTTGCTAAAATCTGTTCTCTGGACCCGTCCCGAAAGGGATATAGAAGACTGATGGCTGCATAAATTGAAAAGAAACATAACAATTCTATAGCGTTAGCAAAATGAAACACACTAGGACGATGGTAGTCGTTTTTTAAGAGGAGGAATAGCTAGCTTAATAATGCCTATGCTTGAAGAATCATTTTATTCGGATAAAATAAGATTGTGGATATTATACTAAAATAAAAATTACCGATCATTGAATTAAACTCTATCTGAATACCAATAGCGAATTATTGTTTCATGCCAATATGGCTCAATGACCTCCCTTTCAACCAAATTGAATTTTTACTCATTGATATTTTCATACCGCAGTATATTATTAATTGGATTGAATTCTAATCGTCATAGCTGTTAATAACAGCAATCTCCCATACCTATGATACCACAACAAATCATTTAATTTTTTACTCTCATGCACATTTCTTAATTAAAAATATGTTTCCTCGCTATATCGAAAATAGAAGGCAATTTTCAGTCAATTTCCAGGAGTTTTATCTGCTGACTATCCACTGGGATACAGGACAGCAATGGTGCTCACCCTATAGTACAGCCGTGCTCGACTGGCTGCGTGTGCTCAGTGGTAACATTCTGGCCTGCTGTACCCAAGGTTACAGGATCGAGTAGTGTTCAATGACTGTATGAGGAGTAGGAAGTCCAGAAAGTTGTTCTTTATGTTGATTTATTTAAGGGCTCTGCAATATCTAGATCATTTAGCGCCGTGTACTTGGTGTGTGAGATATGTCTGACGACTAGTCTTATTGTGATGACTGAGTTAGTGATTGTATTTGTAATTCAGGTGAGGATTGGGAAGGAGACAGCCGTGGCTTTAAGTTAGGACTCATCCCGGCATTTGCCTGGAAGTGGCCAACCACGGAAAACAACTTCCAAGATGGCTGGGGTGGAAAAAAAACTATTCTTCTCATTTTTGCGTTCTTCTTTATGGTGAAGAAGGCTATACTATACCAGAAGCATGTGAACAATATATTAAGTTTCCTAATGTAAATAGTTTTGAAAAGGCGGTTTAAAATGAACAATTTGTTTTCTAAGAATTCTGAGGGATGTTGTTCTAATACACTAATAATTTGTGTACACCCATAACTCAAAGAAAAGGAAGAGGAATCTGAAATGTTGGCGGTGTGTGCATTTAGAACGTTCCTCTTGTGATGGACACCCCTAACCTCAAGACTGTGACGTCACTGTAGGAAGAGGAATCTGAAATGTTGGCGGTGTGCATTTAGCACGTGCCTCGATTGATGAACACCCCCAACACTAAGACTGTAACGTCACTGTAGGAAGAAGAGGAATCTGATCTGTTCACGGAGTGTGGATTTAGCATGTGCCTTGTCTGATGGAACCCTAACTCAAAGACGGTGACGTCATTCTAGGGAGAGGAATCTGAACTGTTGGCGTTGTGTGCACTTAGCACGTACTTTCTGTGATGGACAAACCTAACCCCAAGTCAGTGACGTTACTGTAGAATGAGGAATCTGATCTGTTCTCGGAGTGTGCACTTAGCACGTACTTTCTGTGATGGACAACCCTAACCCCAAGACGGTGACGTCATTGTAGGAAGAATAATCTGAACTGTTGGCGTTGTGTGCATTTAACATGCGCCTTATGTGATGGACAAACCTAACCCCAAGTCAGTGACGTTACTGTAGAACGAGGAATCTGATCTGTTCTCGGAGTGTGCATTTAGCACGTGTCTCGTGTGATGGACAACCCTAAACCTAAGATGGTTACGTCACTTTAAAAAGAGGAATATGATTTGTTGGCGGCGTGTCCATTTAGCACGTGTCTCGTGTGATGGACAACCCTAACCTTAAGATGGTTACGCCACTGTAGAAAGAGGAATATGATTTGTTAGAGGCGTGTTCATTGAGCACGTGCCTCGTGTGATGGACAACCCTAACCCCAAGACTGTGACGTCAGTGAGGGAAGAGGAAACTGAACTGTTCACGCTGTATGCATTTAGCATGAGTTTCGTGTCGCGGAGAGTGACACCAGCTAGTCATTTGCATGCGAGAATAGCTTCTATCACAGCGAATGTCACACGGTTTGATTGTCGAAGACTAACTCAATTCTTTCGACAGCGAGAAACATGGCTCTCTACTTAGCGGGTCCTGCTCTGGAGCGTTCATTATGGAAGCCCTTTCTCCGAAGCTCGTCTTAAAGGCTTAATCGTCTTGATATTCCTCCACTATTAATGTAATTAGAACAAACTTTCCTGAGCTAAGGTCAGAGGTCATGAAAGGTTAGTCTTGCGCACGGGAAGCAATCAAAACCACGCGACAACAGGTAGCTTTGACGAGGAATCTTCCCAAGGGACCCCTTTTATCAGCAGCAACGTCTTCCCTCTTGAGGTGTTTAAACTCGCGCTCCGCTAACTTGAGTCTTGTATTCGTGTTCAAACTAATATTACCTGACTAATATCGGTATATCTTGCATGAAACTTCTTCAATTCTCCAGGTGGCGGTGAAAGTAAATGTAGGAAAGTTCAAAATATCTCTGCATGAATCTACCCTCATTAATACTCATGGAGTATTGTTGGATACAGGGTGAATGAAGTTTTGAGTACAAAACTATCACAAGATATTCGGTAGTTTAATAGGAAACAGGGAGAATTTTCTATCGACCTTTGCCACTCATCATCATCATCATCATCTTCATTTCCTCTTTTCCAGCTGACACTTGGTGAGGGAAAATATGGTTCTTCTCCTCTTTGTTCTGTCGTTCCACCATTCCTCTTCCGACACGGTGTTCCAATCCCGGTTCTGTTTACTAATGCTATTCTTCACCGAGTCCATCCAACGCATTCTTGGTCTTCCTCGTCCTCTCCTCCTTGTCATCCGTCGTTCCAGCGCTCGTCTTGGTAGCCTTACTTCATTCATCCGTTTCACATGTCCAAACCATCTCAATCTCTTTTGCTCAGGTTTGTCATTTATTTTCTGTACTCCCAGTTCTTTCCGTATATCTTCATTTCTCACTCTGTCTCTCCTCGTTTTCTGGACCATACTTCTCAGGAATCTCAACTCAGCTGCCTGTACTCTGCCACTCCTAACTCGATAAATTTATTCTTATCCAATGATCCTTTCCTCCTGATCTAGGAGAAATAGCCTTCTCATGTCTTTTAAAAATGTTATAGAGAGTCCATTAGATTACATTTTAACGTTTCTGATCTGTATCTGATTAAACTTTAATATATCATTCTGAGCTCTAAATATTTAGAATTTTCTATCTTTTTCAATATTTTGCTAATATTACGTATTCAATCAAAGCAGTAAAATATTATTGACCTTTCTACTCGAGAATATATTTCACGCAACACGACTGCGATGGGCAGCTGCAGAAGTCCGGAGATCAGAGGTACGAATCCCGATGGTAACATTGGCTTTCGTAAGTGTGGTTTGTCCATGGGTTTTCGACACTTTCTCCACGAAAATGCAGGTATATTACCTTATTTTACGTTCCTAGGCACCTACTTCATGGCAAATGAGGGCTTTAAGCTATTAGATCATGAAATGTAGGCTACAAATAATGCAAGCCATGTGGTGGGACTACAATAATTGAATCCCATATGGGTCAGATATTTTAACTCTCTCACATCCATCTAAATGGTTTACATTAGTTGTGGATTACACCACCTAATAGTTACAAGTTTAAATTTGTTAATTAACAGTTACGTTGTTTTAAAAGGCACCTGCTGCATACATTCTAGATCCTCCTCACCTTTATTTTCCTCTTAAGAGTCTTCCTCCTCCTTGAACTACGAGCGATAACAACAGAGATGTTGTTTCATTTGTGGAGTTTGGACATCGAACTCATTCAGCCCCGTGTATTTGGGTGTGTGTAATATTTGTCTGATAAACTGTGTTATTGTGAAGGCTGTATTAGTGTGTGTATTTGTAATTCATGTAAGGCTTGAGAAGGAGGCGGCCGTGGCTTAAGACCATAGGAACCATATCTGTAGTTTCCTAGAGTAGAAGTAGGCAACCACGGAAGACTACTTCCATGGTTTGAAAATCGAACCAATCTCTTCTCAATTTTGCGTCACGATTTCAACCACGGACCCAGCGGTGAGAGGCCGGCGTGCTGCCGCCTAAGCCACGGAGGCTTCTAAACAAGAAATGTACGGATTTCAAAAAATTCAGAATTCAAAAAGAACAAAGTCTTTGAATCAATAATCACTTGAAAATTTCGATTGCTAGATGCTTCCTATTTTGTGTACTGTATAATATGTAAGATTGATTAAAAGAATGAATGATGAATGAATGAATGTGAGTACTTGTGTATTTATGTATGTATGTATGTATGTATGTATGTATGAATACAGACAGTATATGTGTATGTATGTATGTAAGTATGTATGTATGTATGTATGTATGTATGTATGTATGTATGTATGGACAAAAGAAAGTTATTGAGAGCTTGCAGTGGACAAGTGTTACTTGAATAGAAATTCCTCCGCCCACCAGCACCTCAAATAAAACATGTACGACATGGTGGTGATGCGCGTGTGTAGAATAGCTTCAGCCAGTCTTGTAAAATGGATTATTTAACACCTCAGTGTATCTGTTGTGTCCGCTCCCTGCTGAACGCGTTTGCAAGTGGTCGGCATGGAAACCGAACTGCGTCACTTATCGCGCGATATATTTTGTGGTGGGTGGACGGGAAATTGCTACCCACCTCCTCCCCTCATCCCTCTCCACCCATTCAGCACTCTTTTAAATTCTAGTCGTTGAATGTCCGATGCCGGCAGACCAATGGAAACTCATAGCAATGATGACGTCATCATATTGATCGCAAGCGACGCAGAGATGTTTCCTAATGTTCGCTAGATTAAACTTCGTCGATCATGGGAGCAAATAAACCTTGCCACGTGTCCAGAGTGTCACTCAACTGTTCATGACTTTGAATTCAACCCAATAAAAGCACCTTAGGGCTGGATGCTAGCAATACTAGCGGCAAATGTTTTACCAGGAGGCATGGATAATTATATACCGGTGCATTTGAATTAATTTTCATTTTATTGATGATAACATTGAAACTACACTGCTAGGATGTTGTAGAGTAAGGAGTTATTTCATAGTAAGTTAGGTTATATATATTATAATTATCATTATTATCATCTTTAATAATATCTGGGAGAATTTATCGAACCAACTGGATCCAAAAAATCTCACAACAAAACCGTCTACAAAAAACCAGGAGAGCACTCGGACTTATCCAAAACCTCTATAACAAAAATGCATGTCAAGACTAACTAAACTTCGATACTACAACACTGTCACCAAACCGGCAAGTCTCTATGCAAGCGAAACACTTACACTCAATAAGAAATATGAGTTTGAAGACTTCAAGAAAGAAGAAAGAAAAATCATTCGGAAAATACTAGGAGCAAGACTCACTCCTGACGGGTACCGACTACAAGCAATCAAGACAAGTGAAAAATACTCAAATATCGAAGTCGACATCAGAAAAAGACGATTGAAATTCTTCGGGCACATAAGTAGACTGCCGAATACCCGACTAACCAAAAGAATACCAGATCACACAATCATAATCACTCAAAAGTGGATGAAAGAAGTACAAAAAGACATGCGAACTGATAACATAACCGACACATCAGACAGAGACTCCTTCCGTAACAAAGTGAACAACCAGAGCAAGCAAAACCTACATCTTACAGACCTCAATGGTCTGACCAAAGAAAATTGGCATTCTCCAACAGAATGAAACAATATTGGCAAAATAAGAAGAATGTCAAGAATTGAGTCAAAGTGCTTAACGCTTTCCAATATTTAGAAAGTACTCTGTAAATAAAATAAATAATATTAATATTACCAACAGCGGTAGCTACACTCGCTGACGTGCAGAGATAGGCTATGGGGCCAAGCTATTTGCAGACTCGGTAGACGTGGGTTTGAACCCCACCGTTGGCTTTCCTTGAAATGATTTTCGGTGATTTCCCCATTTTCAACTCCAGGTAAATGCTAAGATGGTACCTTCTGAGTACCCACGGCCGCTTCCTTCCATGTCCTATTCCAGATTCATTCGTCGTCAGTTAGGAACCATGCCAGTATTGACCTGGAGTAAAAACGGGACACCATGAAATACCATTTCTAGGATGGCCACGGTGAGAATCGAACACGCCTCTTCTCAGTTTTGCCTCACAAATCTGAGTTTACCCCCTTCCAGCCCCTGAACCAGAATTAAATGTCTTGGCAAAGCCTGGAATCGAACCAGGACTTTCGGGCTAAAGCCAGGAATGCTAGTAACTATGCCACGTGGTGATCTTATCGAAATGATGGTCCTCAGCTGTTAGGTCAAGTAATGTACAAAAGGTGCAAGCCATGCACAAAAAAGTTACAGAATTGAACCAAGCGGGACATAACCCGCAATAGTTGTGGCCCTTATTAGACAGAGCAGTTTCGACGCGGCGATCTCTTAGATCGTCTAGTTGTAAAATAAGTTTAAATGCCCTTATATATTAAAATATAATCTAGAGTGAATGGAAGAAATAGAAAATAGACCAGGAAAGTTTGCTATTATGATCAGCTTAAAATAGGTATTCATATGATACTATTTAGAGGGAAGAGTTGGAATTAAACATGAATTGCCTTTTTCCAGCGTCACCTATAAAATAATGTTTTATATATGTTGTAAGACTGTTCTAAACAAAGCCAGAGTAGTTAAAAGGGACTAAAAACCAATAGCGTTATTATGTTCTAAACATATCAATTTTATCGCCTATGATTCCAACAATACGTCAAACCTAATGAAGGTTAAATATGCTGATCTGTAATTAGGACATTATGTTATCAACAAGGACTCCCGCAAGAGTCGCGGTGATCTGTGAGATCAAACTAGCTCCTGCATGAAATACTATTGATAGACGAGGAATTTGAATCACACTGACTGGTTCCAACCGCCAAGCTAGGAAGATAGCGGAGGGGTAGGGAGAGGCTTGCCACTCTTCAGTAAGCAATGAATGAAAATGTCCCTTCCAGATCTGTGAGATCAGTCGCGACTAATGCTGGGTTAAAGTTACGACCTTTGGATTTGGACTCAGGTACTCAGACCTGTGAGATATATAGTGACACTTTAATTCTCATTTGGGAAATGATTCCTTTGCCTTTTGGCGTGCCACGTCCAGCGTTGTAGACATTCACGTAGTGAGGTCATCTAATGATCAGCGCCTTCGGTGGCGTAGTCGGTAGCATGCTGAGCTTCTATGCCCAAGATAGCGGGTTCAAACCCGGCCGAAGCCGTCGGGTTTTTTAAGAGCGTTAAAATCCCTCAGTATGCCTTCCTTCGGAGGGGAAGTAAAGCCGGCGGTCCTATGTCATAGATTTATGACATGTTAAAGAACCTTCCACTAATTGCACCTGTGTGAAGCTGAATTGAATATGTTAAGAATGTAAACGCTCTTAGGTTTCTACGTTCGTTGCCAAGAGCCGACTGCGGTGGCGTCTAGTAGTTAAGTTCTGAACTCGGCCTAGTAGTCGTTGACGGTGGCGCTTGGCGGCAAAAGTAGAAACTATTTGAAAAATTCTAAGTTGCAGTACTTAAAATTAAAAAAAAAACAGATACACACACTAATACAGTCATCACAATTAACACAGACAGATTCTACACACACCCAAAGTACACGGGGCTACATGACCGCGTTGTCGCAGCCCCTAAACTTAAGAACCAACCAACAATCTTATGATGAGTGTTTACAATGTTTAAGGTTATGGATCGGCGCATTGACTGTGAGATACGGACCTTGATTCATCCCTTAAATACGCGAAAAAATAACAGCTGTTGCCATTGTTTGCCAAGTGAATGTGCCCTGTCAGCTGGAAAGGTGAGGAATGGGTTTTGTTGACAGTTGACGGTCGCATACGAGTGCATGACCCTACAGACCTGATTAGGCATTAATTAATTTCCATATTTCCCTTTATCTAAAGAGTTACTTGGTGGCAAGCGCACTTAAGTCGATGGTCATCTCCAAGAGGATACAGACAGGAGAAGACGAGATGATTCATTACAAACCATAAAGGATGCTCTTGAGCATATGAATTTTGTACTTTATCAGGCATAATTTCACTGAATATTTCCTTCGTTTTGTGGTAATCACTTGGCAAATGTAATGTGCAGAAAATAACTTATTCTGAACTTGATGATGACCGTACGATGAGATTTTGAGGTTAGAAAATGTGGAAAAATGAATACAAATTGAAACAAAAGAAAATAGTGACCTTAGTTCATTCAGGAACACTTAAATTATTTTTAGCCTATTTTCAATTTTGAAAAAATATGCTTATGAGATCACCTATTGTCCGTGTGTGCCCGCGCGCGTTTGTGTGTGTGTGTGTGTGGAGTGTGTGTCCCTAATAACTTCTAAACGGCTGGAGCGATTTCTATGAAACTCGGTAAGTTCATAGCACTATTCAGGACGACCCCAACAGTGCCCATCAAATTTTGTTACGTCTCACCAATTCAACATGGCGGCTGTGCGAAATATTTCACCAGCATTCAATATCTCTCAAACTATTACCGATAACACGCTGGAATTTTTTTCGGTGATAAAGGGAACTACTACAAGTTCACCTATGTGACGTTTGAAAAACTGGTAACTACAAAACCAACATGGCGGCCACGCAAATTTGCGACATTAAATAGACGTTTCTCGCGATTTAACCCTACCAAACGCAATAATACTTGGAACAGTGTATGTTTATACACATTGTAATGCACCGACATCTAACTTCGTTCAATTATTTACATAACCACAATATGGCGGATGTGCGAAATATTTCGCCGACATTCTATAGGCCTATCTCTAAAACTCTTAGCGGTATCACCCTGAAATTTTGTACGGAGATAAAGGGCAGTACTGGAAGTTCATCTATAAGACTTTCAAAAACCGGTTAACTACAAAACGAACATGGCGGCCAAGCGAATTTGAAAATTTTAAATAGACCTTTCTCGCGATTTAATGTTCCAACCGCAATGAAATCTGGTACAAGAAATGTTTATACACATTGTATTGCACTGGTATCTAATTTAGTTCAATTGTTTACATAACCTCAAGATGGCGGCTGTGCGAATTTTAAAATTAAGTTTTTATTTATTGTGTCGTAATCATGCGATCGATGTTAATGTTTGAATGATGAACCTACGCAATAATTTTCCTTTAATGGTACATGACTGCATGGCCTATACATTTAAAAATCCAACATGGCGACCATCCGAAATATTTGGACGGCTCTGAATATCTACGAATCTATTATAGCAATCAAACTGAATGAACTTAAGTTTACCTATAGGGCTATAAATAACCTGGTGATCACAAATCCAACATGGCGGCGACGCGAAGTATAAATATTCACATGGATGTTTCTCGCAATTTAACCATCCGAGTGCAGTGAAACTTGGTACAGTAAATCCTTATATGAATGTTAATCCACTGGCATCTAATTTATTTTCCATAACCACAAGATGGCAGCTGTGCGAAATTTTAAAATTTCCTTGTTACTTCTTGTGTCCTATTCATGCAATTGAAGTTTGAATTCTAGACGCACACAATAATCTTCATGTAACAGTACATACCTCTAGGACCTACATATATAAAATCCAACATGGCGACCATCCGAAATATTTAGTCGGTTCTCAATATCTTCGAATCTATTACTGCATTCAAACTGATTTTTTTAAATGTAGATAGAGGCAATTAACATAAGTAGGATATATGAAAATAGGCTGTGTAGTTCACTTGTTTTAGAACCACATAACAAACACTGAAAACAAATAACTTCATAATGTTAACTGATAATAATTTCCTTCAGATATTAGCAAGCCGAGAAAGAAATTGGAATCCAGTAAAACAATAATAACAAAAAAAAGTAAATTGGTAGCTTGCCACGGTGGGTGAGTGGTTATTGTGTCGGACTACCAAACCCAAGCTTGAAGGTTCGCTCCTGGCCGTGGTAAGTGATTTTTGAAAGGCGAAGAAAATCACGGCAAGCATGTCATATGTTGTTGGCATGTTAAAGAACCCATTTGAATTCAGTAGGCCGTGTTTGCAATGGCAAAATTCATCTCGGGATTTTACGCCAACACAGAGTTCCTCATTTCTCTATTAAAAAGCGCTATAGTGTCAAAGAGTTTAGATATCTAACCTACTTGACTTTTATAGCGCTCCAAAGAAGGACAAAATTCGACATGCAAGCTGCCTTCTTGGCGTCAAATAACAAAGTTTGCACCCAGCATCCGAGACCATACGATATAATAATAATAATTATTAGTACATTATTGTATCTTATTTTGTATTGTAATATTAATGAAAAAAAAAATAAGTTAACATACTGAAGTTATATCTTCTCAGTTTGTGATAAAATTTGGGGGAGTATGTAGCTGAAAGGAAATCTGAGATAAGTGTTCTCTGGCTGAACTGATGTTAATTTATTTCGGAATTTTCTCTTTTGAGAATTTGTGTTAATTTTTGAAATTTACAAACTCAAAATCTCATTATATCGTTATCATCCAGTTTAGAATAAGTTACTTCAGCACAAAAAGATTGTATATTGGCTTTCACGGCCGGTGAATTAAAACTCAGCAATTCTTCTAGGTTTGTGCCGTGTCTTATGTGGGTCCGGGCGGAGACACCAAGAGCCCGCCGATGAGCCTAGTTTGGTGTCCTAGGCGAAACCCCACATAAGACACGGCACAAACCTAGAAGAATTGCTGAGTTTTACTTCAGCACGTTACAAAAATCTTAATAATACCTTATCACAATACGAAGAAATGTTTAGTCGCCTATAGCCTAATGTTGCCTGATAATGTGCACATTCCTATGTCCAAGAGTACATGTTATCCTCAATAATTTCCTTATGCTAAAATAATAATGATTAGAAGAATGACATAATGACAATAACAAAATTTCTCCATGGACTAGTGCTGTAGTTTAGTGAGGTTAGCTACCGCTGTCGGTATTACAAACAAGACAACAATACATTATGAGGTTTGACGCCATTTTTTCAGTGTTGCTAATTGAACATATTGTATATATTTTTCACCTGTATTCTCAAACATAGATGTTATAGCCCAAGTGTAATGGATCTGATGATGATCGCTTGACGATCGATACTGGTCATCCTAGTGTATTTATTAATCTTATGTTATTTATTTCAGGATCAGGGCATAACCCAGCTCTATTTGGGTACATTCGTGTTGACCGACTGAAAAGCACCAAACTTTTGTTGACAACAATACATGTTTCCCTATCCACACATACGAGTACATGTGGCCTACATACGGCTCAAGACTGAGACGCTACCACACCCTCGGAACCATCCAATGAAACTGCTCACTACATAACACATCCCACACCTCACATCGTAAAATCGTTGCATTTGACTGACGTTGGTAACTACCAATAATTAACGGACTGAATTATGCTTCAGGCGTTCTATCCCTTAATAAGATTAATATTTTTACTCGTTCGTGCCTGAGTAATGATTGTTCCATTATTTATCATTTCATCTACATGCCGCCAGCATGTGCTATTTTATTTCACTTTACGATATTAGTGACATGGTCGATTTATAATTCAGAGAGTGCGGCACATTTTTCTCCCGTGGGGTCGTTAATATCACATTTGCACTGAGTCGACGCTTAACATGAGGATTATCGGGCCCTCACTATCCAAGTGCTATGATACTGCACGCGCAATGCCTGTATGTGTGCTCGTGTAAAGGTTAAAAGTGCAAAAGTGCAAACATTTCAATTAATAATGACTGATGCGAGTTTCACATAGTTGTTGGTTGTGAATAAAACAAAAGTAAGCTCAGTTTGCAAACTTCTTGCGTAATTTAATTGAATTTAATAGAAACTCATAGAAATTTAATAGAAGCCTCCGTGGCTTAGGCGGCAGCAACGCCGGCCTCTCACCGCTGGGTCCGTGGTTAAAATCCCGGTCACTCCATGTGAGATTTGTGCTGGACAAAGCGGAGGCAGACAGGTTTTTCTCCGGGTACTCCGGTTCTCCCTGGCACAAAATTTCATTACAACAACACTCTCCAGTATCATTTCATCTGTCATTCATTTAATCATTGCCCCAGGGGAGTGCGACAGGCCTCGGCAGCCGGCACAGTTCACAACCTCGCCGCTATATAGGGGCTTCATTCATTCAATTCCCTGACCCGGTCGGTCGACTGGAAGCAGGCTGTGGATTTTCATTTTCAGAAACTTGTAGCACAAGCATAATTCATGCTTGTAATCGAAAACACTCGCACAGTATATCAAAATGAACGACGGCTTCGGTAGCGTATTCGGTAACATACCGAACTGCTGTGCCCAAGATCGTAGTTTCGAACCGAAGACGTCGGAGTTTTAAGAGCGTTAAAATCCTTCAGTATGCTTTCCTTCGGAGAGGAAGTACAGCCGGCGAGGCCATGTCAAGTCAAGTTCTGGGCAGTGTCATCCCTTGGTGCGCGTAAGCCCATGGGATGGTATCAAGGGACTGGTGCTCCTATTGGTGCTCCTTTTACCCTTAAAGTAGTAGCTTTATAAATGAAGTTAAATAAAAATAATAATCTATTTGTAGCTATTAAATTTTATCTCCTCGTGTGAAATTGAGGGGAGAAAATTTTTCTTTTATAGTTGTTCGTCCGTCCTTAAGTAATGTTTTTAAGTACCGGTAGTTGAAGATTTGAAGTATAACTAGACTTGCTTGAATGGTTTAGTATTTGGCCCGGCCATGGCTAGGTCTACATTACATGCGTATGTGAGTCGAATGGACCGCCCAGTGACTATAGGCCCAGATGTTTAGTTCATTTTGTAACAGCAGCATCTTCAGTATTTAATAAGTATATTAATTTTAATAATAAAGTATTTTAAGGTGCCGTAATAATTTTGAAAAGAAGAGGAAGATAGAAAGACCTCTAGTAGATTGATTTTGGTAGTATGAAGAAAGTTAAATTCCTATAGTAGGTTGGCGTTATTTAAATAATATGTTGAAATAATAATAATAATAAGCCTCGTTTGCACAGAAGGGAGTGGTATTATGTTTTAAGTTGGGTTTGTAGCTGGAGATTGAAGTGAATTGAGTTGTCATTGTAGATGTAGATGCGTTGTGATTGGGTAGAAAGTGAAATGGGTCTCTGTGATTGGTTGCTGGTAGTTTTGATTTATGCATGTTTTAGTAGCGAAAAGTAAATGTTCTGTGTTTCGAAATGAGTTGTATTTTGTTAATAAATGAGTTAGTAAAGCGATATTTCTTAATTAAGTTCAAGTTTTTTCGGGCTTGCAGGCTGTGGTCCAGGACCAGCTCAACAGCCTCAACACCAGCATAAACTTTACAATGGAAAAGGAGAAAGACAACTGCCTGACCTTTCTTGACGTGCTAATCACCAGGACTAATGACCTGCGCTTGGGGAACACCGTATACCGGAAACTCACACACACCGACCGGTATCTACACAAGACATCTGATTACCATCCTCAACAGAAACACGGAGTTATTAAAACACTGGTAGACCGTGCTAGGAGAATCGGAGAGCCATCCAACCTCAACCAGGAATTGCAACATATAAAGAGGGCCCTATGCGCTAACGGATACAGCAATAAGGAGATTGAGCGAGCCTCTCATCCCAGGTGCCGGAGGACGAGGAAATAATCTGAGGAAACTCCGGTGGCCACCGCATTCCTGCCATACGTGAAGAAGGTGACGGATAGGATAGGCTAATTACTCAAGACCTATAGGGTGAAGACGGTTTATAAACCCACCACCAAAATCCTGGACTTGCTGCGATCCGCTAAAAACAAGCGCCACCCACACTCCACTGCAGATGTCTACAGAATCCCATGTTCCTGTGGACAGGTGTACATAGGAACGACGAAGAGGAGCGTGAACACCAGACTCAAGGAATATAACAGACACAGACGCCTGGGTCAAACTGAGCAATCGTCAGTCGCTGAGCATTATTTCTTGCCCGGTCACGATGTACAGTAACGGGGACACGGAGATACTCGCCACGACCACACACCACCACGCCAGGCTGCAACGGGAAGCCATAGAAATATTCAAACACCCCGACAACTTCAATCGAAAGGAAGAAATTGAACGTGTGCGTAATACATGGATCCCGGCCATTAGGAACACCAAGGCCAAGATATCACGCATTCGTCAACCTGAAGAACCTTCCCGTTACAGCCCGGCAGTCACCTAGGGAACACCTGACCCTCACAAACTCGGTCGCTGAAGCCGGAGCACGCACCGCACCCCGCAACATGTACGCGAGACCAGACGGAATGCAAAGAGAACGCGCGGCTCACTATGCTAATTTTATGATCCAAACGACATAGGAGAACACCAAGGCCAAGATATCACGCATACGTCAACCTGAAGAACCTTCCCGCTACAGCCCGGCAGTCACCTAGGGAACACCTGACCCTCACAAACTCGGTCGCTGAAGCCGGAGCACGCACCGCACCCCGCAACATGTACGCGAGACCAGACGGAATGCGAAGAGAACGCTCGGCCCACCATGCTAATTTTATGATCCAAACTGCCTCCAGCCGTTAATTCATCGCCAAGATCCATCCAGCCAACAGTCATATTCAAGCAACAATACCCCACTACAAACCGTTACCCATTATTTCAAGCCTCTTCCTCATTCCACTGCTGACCAAGGAAAGGAGCGAACCCTTGATAATTCCGGACGCAGTTTCCGGTGAAACGTCGGGAGATATCTTGTGTGGACCACGGCCTACAAGCCCGAAAAACTTGTACTTAATTACGAACGCCGGCCGTGAAAGCCTAAGCCGATATTTCTTAGTTTTAAGTTCCGGTTTGGAGTCCCATCATCCCAGGCCTTTACTCCCCAGGCAGACAGGCCATGTAGCCACATTCATTGCATGTAAAAGAACTACCACTGCAATTGGTAGAGTGTTGCTACATTTATATGTTATTTGGTATGATAATAATATCGTATGGCCTCGGTGCCGGGTGCAAGCTTTGTACTTACACCCAGAGGGCAGCTTGCATGTCGAATTTCGTCGTTCCTTGGAACGCTATGAAAATCAAAGAGGTTAGATATCTAACTTCCTTGACACTATAGCGCTTTCTTGTAGAGAATGGAGGAACTTTATGTTGGCAGAATTTCCCGACATTAATTTTGCCACTTTGAATGCGGCCTACTGAATTCAAACGGGTTCTTTAACATTGCAACAACATATGATTTGCATGTCGTGATTTTTGTCACCTTTCAAAAATCACTTACCACTGCCAAGAGCGAACCAGCAAGCTTGGGGATGGTAGTCCGACACGTTAACCACCCACCCACCGTGCTATTTGGTTAGAAACGCTCTATCGAGTTCCAACGTTCGTCGCTAGGTGTCAGTGACAGTGGCATCTCTAGTAGCCAAAGTTGGAACTACTTGAACTTGAACTTGATGGGGAGCCTTCGGACGTTCAATTAAAATACCCCGCTATGGCCATTGGCTGCAATTCAAATATTTTAATATCAAAGTGAATTTTTCCATAATAAATAATTGAAATGCAGATGATTTGTCAAAACACTTGAGCCTCCGTGGCTTAGGCGGCAGCACGCCGGCCTCTCACCGCTGGGTCCGTGGTTCAAATCCTGGTCACTCCATGTGAGATTTGTGCTGGACAAAGTGGATGCGGACAGGTTTTTCTCCGGGTACTCCGGTTTTCCCTTTCAAAATTTCATTCCTGCAACACTCTTCACTATCATTTCATTTCATCTTTTATTCATGCAATCATTGCCCCAGGGGAGTGCGACAGGCTTCGGGAGCCGGCACAGTACATATCCTTGCCGCTAGATGGGGGCTTCATTCATTCCATTCCTGACCCGGTCGGTCGACAGGAAACAGGCTGTGGATTTTCATTTTTCATGATTTGTCAAAGCACAAACTCCTAGCGTTTATCCCGCCGTACAAGGTCCGCTGCTTTGATACATCTCCACCATTTCAGTCTGTTGTTGACATATTCAGGTTTTAAGTCAAGATTGAGCATTTCGACCTTGATATTATCGGTCCACAGATTTGTTAGCCTACTTCCGATATTTGAAAAAAATGAAAGTAGACTTATGAGATCTACATAGGACCAAAAAATGTGTATCTGTCTGTGTGTCTGTGTGTGTGTGTGTACTCTGAATGTCGGTCCCCCACTATCAATTCCAACAAGGTGAAACCAAACTGAACGAAATTTGGTACAGAGGTAGAACTAGCAGAGCGCACCTCAGTGTCATGTTTTATATCACCGCCATCTTGACGGAAACGTAATGGCGGCCACCCAAATGTTAAAATACTAAATCAAATTACGACCATCCTAATAATCTGATCTCTACCAAATTTTGCAATATTATACTTTTATGTAGGAAGCATATTTTGACCAAACTACAAAGTCATCAGTACAATAGTTTGCATATGGCGGCCATGTATGTGTTGAAATAGATTCCCCCTATCAATTCAAACACAGTGAAACCGAATTGAACGAAATTTGGTACAGAGTTTGCACTACCAAAGGGAACTCCAGTGTCATGTTTTATATCGCCGCCATCTTGACGAAAACGTAATGGCGGCCAGCCAAATGTTAAAACCTTGAATCAAATCACGACCAAACTAATCATCTGATCTCTACCAAATTTTGCAACATTACACCTTTTTGTATAAAGAATCTTTTGTCCAAAGTACAATGTCATCTGCACAATATTTTGCGGCCAGTTATGTATGGAAATCGATTCCTCCTATCTTTTCAAACACGGTAAAACCGAATTGAATGAAATTTGGTACAGATGTAGCACTAGCAAAGGGCACCTCATATTCATGGTTAATATCCGTATAACACGTTGTATTTCAACAAGCTACTACAACCAACATTCAATTATACTCCTTGAAAAGGACAAAGAGTTATAACAATACCCATGCATTTAGGAGAAAGTAGGCTATATGTTCGTTACTGAACATCTTGTTGATCTTCCAGGCAGTCACATTCCACCTGGGTGAATTTGAAGAGTGGTTTATCCTGACTTCTCAGTTACGTACATGACCGTACAAGAGGAGTCGAGATTCCCTCACTTTCTCCACGATGGGAGGGATGCCTAATCTTCGTCAATCATCTGTATTCCATACGTGGTCACATCGAGTCATTCCTAGGGTCCATCGGGTGCATCTTCATCTCCATTGTATATAGAGCCCTGCGCGGATACATAAAACGTTATCCGCATTCGCCCCGCATCCGCACGACTTTTATCCGCATCCGCCCCGCATCCGCACGACTTATATTCGCATCCGCCCCAAATCCGCACGACTGTTATCCGCATCTGCATGACTTTTATCCAAATCCGCTGATATTTCAATATTATGCTTAATTTATTAGATAAAGCATAATGTGTTCAACCAACACATTTAGCCATTTGAGGAGAAAGTTGTTCCTGACAATTTGCTTCATTGCAAGGGACTTCAAGTTGGATGACACTTCTGATTCCTTGACCTCCGCTTTAGACAAAAAATTGGCTATACTTTTTTGGCTACTTTCGCACTTGTGCCTCAGTAAGTTTGATGTGCCGGATTTGTGTCCTGAGTATGAATACACTTTTTTTTACAGGTAAAACATCCTACTATATCGTTCACCTTTTCGTCTCCTTTGATAACGTAACCAAATGTCTGCCATATCGTTGACTTGAGCTTTGTTTCACGCGCTATTGAATATTCACCTTGTTTTATTTTAATAGATAGTTTATCCATGTTGGTGAAATTATGTTCATACTCACGGTCGCGGTAACATTCACTAATAAGTGAACTTCTCTTTACGCTTGGGGAAAGGGATTGACATTTGGCCGGAAATTCCATGTCAGTCATCATCATTCAGCTTCTTGACCCATCCATGTTCGCATAGTTGATGTTATAACGCGTGCTTCAGTGCCAAGTTGGAAATAAATGTACAGATAAACCTGGAACCATATCTTCCAGGATAGCTTAGACGGCGAAGTAGCTGACATGAGTAATGATGTCACCACGATGAACTAACAAGTTTATTGACAGCATTAGATACCTCGTACGTATAGTAATAATGGCAGTGAGAATTGATGATGAGATATCAAGACCATCTACTAGAAACATACGGTACTTAATAAAATGTAGTTGAGAGCATATGAGTAAAATAATCTTCTTTTGTATAAGTGCAATACGTGTCTGAATATTTCGTACGCATTATAGGGGTATTCCTCTTTTAAGCATGAAGCTATAGATTGGCATATCAAATATGTAATATTATCGTAAGTTTGTATTCCATAAACTATCCGCAAATTTACTCGAAACATTATCCGCAGCGCATCCGCTATCCGCACAGCCACGCAAACTATATCCGCGTGGCGAAAATATTTGCGGATATCCGCGGGTTTATCCGCGGATATCCGCATCCGCGCAGTGCTTTATGTATGTAGTGTCTGATCATGCTTCTTGTCATTGCGTGACATTCTGCCCCATAGATTGCCGCTGGGCGTACAACGGGTTTGTAAAATTCTGCCTTTAAATATGGAGGCATCGTTTTATCACAGAGAACTCCGGTGATATGTCTCCACTTACGCCAAGCTGCATTTACCCTCACTCGGGTATCAGAAGTAGAATCACAGCTGGAGGTAATTGATTCTAGACTCTGCGCTATGCACAACACGTATACAAATCAACCAATCATAGGGTGAGCTTAGCAAACCTATGGGAAAGCCCTCTTGCATGAGTAGGAGTGATCTTTCTTTCAACGTTAAGGGCCGATCACAGCATACTAAATATGGTAAATATATCTTCGTAAACCGTGCCATTGATAAATGGAAATCTCTACCTGCCACAGTCTTAGAGCCTTTTTCCAAATATATAGGTGTGTTTAAGAAGACTGATGATTTGTATAAATACTCCAGTTTAATTGTTATTGAATGGTTATGTATAATTGTTTATTTGTTATGCATACCCAATTTGACACCAGGGAACACACCCCTAATTGCAAATAAATTAATGAATTTAAAACACTCACAGACCAAGTTACTCGCAATCTAAGGTTCTACTGTATTATGACAGATGTTTTCCTGGTTTATATTCCATGGCCACTACAGGAAATGTCTGAGTCTCAGAAATCAATATACTTACTATAGAGGGTGTGTGATTGAAATTACATTTTGTTGCATGGGCCTATATTGCACCCCTAAAGGAGACTGACATATGTCAAAAAACGCACTTGCAAGATAATTGCTTTTGAAGCTATCCAAGTCATGTAATGAAATGTAAATAAAATACTACATAACCAACTTATCTTAATGGCGATTGAATCCCTGGCGTAGAAAAATGTTGTTGTTGTTTCCTATGGCTAGCCCGGATTCCAATCCATCAGCTTTCTTGCGTTCCAATAGAGTTGTGTAAGGTTTCCAGAAGTTCTAGCAGTCACATCAAGTTTGTTGCAATGTAGCAGGTGCCCCTTATCCATTTTACTTCCAGGTTCGTGACAAAGTGTGCATTCATCAGATCTCAGGATGTTGATTCGTTTCAGATGAGCTGCAAGGCAGTCGTGGCCAGTGTTAAGTCTGAAGAAGGCTACAGCTTCTCTTCTTGGTGTTAGTTTATATTGATCCCATTAAGCATCAATGTATTTCCATAATTTGGTTTCTGCTGTTTTCTTTGCCATTTCTTCATACCTGTTTTGATAGTATTTTTCAAGATGTAGAAAAATGTTCAACTGGCAAAATGCCTTACCACAACACACAATTGTACAGTTCTTGTTACAGTTACTGTGGCTGTTGTTGTTGTGGAAGGAGAGACCATCAGCGTTCAATTTACAGTCTCTGGGTATACGACCCATTTCATTGCAGCGATAACACCTGTCTTGTTCTTCGGTGCAATCACGAGCGAAGTGACCGTAGTTATTACATTTGTAACTTTTATTTTCTTCACGAGCTCCGCTGCCGCCTCCACCACCATCGTTGTTGTTGTTGTTTGAGTCTTCAGTCTTTTGACTGGTTTGATGCAGCGCTCCATGCCTCCCTGTCCTGAGCTAATCGTTTCATCTCTACATAGCTACCACACCCTACATCCGAGGCAATCTGTTTAACGTATTCTAACCTTGGTCTACCCCTACAGTTCTTGTCCTCGACCCTTCCTTCCATAACTAAACTTGCTATTCCTGGGTGTCTTAGTTTGTGTCCTACCAACCTACCTCTTCTCTTCATTAGCAGTCGCCAGAAACATCTCTCCTCTCCCACTCGTCTTAATACCTCTTCGTTTGTAACCCTATCTACCCATCAGATCTTCATCACTCTCCTGTAACACCACATTTCAAATGCTTCAATTCTCCTCTTTTCTGCTGCACCAATAGTCCAAGTTTCACTTCCATAGAGCGCTACGCTCCAGACAAAGGCTTTCAAAAATGACTTCCTAATACCTAAATCTATATTCGATGTCAACAGATTCCTTTTTTGTAGAAATGCTTTCCTTGCCTGAGCCAACCTACTTTTTCTATCCTCTTTGTTTCGTCCATCACTGGTTATTTTGCTTCCTAAGTAACAGAAGTCTCCTACGAATGGGCCACCTCCTTGTGGACACTCTCGAGCAAAATGTCCAGGGTGATGGCACTTGTAGCATGCGTTAGAAATAATATTCTACTGTTATTCTACGTAAAAAACACACAACGCTACAACCCGACCGCCTCCAGCACTCCACGTGGAAATGTTTAGAAGCATAAATCCATTACTGGCACAAACCTCAAAATAGCAATTCGCTGTCATGTAGGGAGTAAAGAAGAAGCTAGTGTTGTAGCAATTTTTCAGCATCACGTAGTATATCTCAAGATAAGATATTCTTTGACTTATGGTAGCTTTCTTCCAGGAAAGGGAATGCCCATTCCTTAGTATAAGGTGCGTTCAAAAAATAAGGGGCCGGAGGCTGGAATACGCAAACCGGTGACTACATCGGCTAATCGTGGCGTGTGTAACGAGGTGTGGTTCCGACCATAGCGTGAAAGGTCACAGCCCGTCACTAGAGGGCATGCGTGTACGTCACGTGACGATACAAAGCGAGCAGCAGCATGCATCAATCGTTCAACGCTGCCAGTCTCATTGCAAACCGTGACATGGAGGCGTCAACCGAAGAGCAAAGTGGTGTTGTTCGGTTTATGACAGCGGAAGGAGTAGGGGGAACGGACATTCATCGACGAATGTCACAAGTGTACGGCGAACACTGCATGTCCCTTGCAAGGGTCAAGGCATGGCACAAGCGCTTCAAGGAAGGGCTGGTGTCGTTAGCCGATGACGCCCGGTCTGGGGCACCCCCGTGCATTATCGATGACAACGTCCAGCTAGTTGATGCACTCATTACCCAGGACCGCCGAGTGACAGTGAACGCCATAGCCGCCGTGGTCGCTCCACGACAATGCACGACGTCATACGGCCAACACAGTCGCGGCACTCCTGCAGAAATTCAAATGGGAGGTTCTCGGCCACCCTCCATACTGTCCAGACCTCTCACCCTGAAAAGGCTTCTGCGGGGCCAACGATTCACCTCGGAAGCCGACGTCCAGCTGTACGTGCGGAACTGGTTCACAACGCAGCCCAGGGAATTTTATGAGACAGCCATTCACCGCCTCGTGTCACAGTGGGACAAGTGCCTCAACAGCCAGGGCCAATACTTCTAACATAAAGGTACTGGTTTCTGTAATTATGCCTCCGTCTCGTTACTTTTTGAACGCACCGTATACTGTATTAAAATGCCCTGAAATTTGACATGCAGAAATGTATGATTAACACAAAAAACTGGGAGAACAGAGCTTCTAACCGACAAGCTTGGCATCGGCTTGTTCACGGAGATCCACAACACTTGGAACACCAACGTCGATGATATGCAGTGGATATGCGACAGGCAAGGAAAGAACGAATGGCCGCTCAAAGGAACAATCCTCAGCGAGTTGCGGTTGAAATATTTATTTGTGAACATTGTGGAAGGGCTTGCTGCTCCAGAATTGGTCTACACAGTCATCAGAGGACCCACAGACATTGAGGTCTTATAGACCCAAAGAAGACATCTTAATCGTTAGCGAGTGATAGACTATCAACACTGTACTTTGAAAATGTTTCAGCCTTAGCATTTGAAAATGATATTCAATTAGTTGCAAAAGAAAAAAAATTCAGCTCAAGAACTTTTAAAGATCGCCATAACTAATTTATCTGCTGTAGGTCTTTCATTAAATCCATCAAAAGTTCAATGACCAACACTACAGAAGGGCATCTTTTTATTTTGAAGACATTGATGTTACAATTGAAATGACTGCCATGGCATGTGGAAAACTTAAAGAAACGATCAAGTATCCAAGCGTAACATTTGAGGATTAACTTGTGTTTGACAAGAGTTAACTGATAAATCATTTAGAAAGGACTCTAATTCTGTCACATTTTTATGGTTACTGAAATCGGACCAAAATATAGACTGAAATAACCAATACACTTGGTCAAGCTTGATTTATTCAATATAGAGTAAACTGTTAAACAAAATTATTTCAAGCTCACTGGCAGATGTTGGAGAACTATCAACTATCAAGGATTTACTCTAGTTGGTTTATCACATGACTGTCCCAATAATATATTGTATGTGTCCAAGAATGATCGAGGACTCGGATAAAGGGACCCGGGAATCGTGAAGCGACAGGAAAGTCCAGAGCCCTATATTTGATAGTGTATATCTAAACGTATTTCAGATATTTTCTTACAACTTTCTCGAAATGCAAATGACACCTCTGAAATTATATCTAGAGGAGTTAGTATGCTGTTGCTTGTGGTTATCTAGAAACCAATAGCAATTGTCATAGATAGATTTAAAACAATTGTTACATTCGGGTGCCATTTCCTCAGAAACTTTTGACAAACATTCAAGATATTTTACACACACATTGTTGTAACAGATCTTAAGCTTCTGTAGTATAACTGTTGCCCTGGTATGTATAAAACTGAAGAAACAAATATCTTTGTCTATCATAATTTATTCGTATGTTTTTAGCAACAATATAGCCTAAGTGACTGTCAGTCAGGTTTCCAACAATCAATAAAGGTATCTGAATACATTTACTACCACTTATACAAAACCCAGATTTAAAGCATCATACCTAGTTTAACCGAATAGGTTTTGAGAAAATGGTGTATGAAAATAACAACTATTTTAAAAAATATTTAACCCTCTATATGAATATGGTTACTGTTTTCTAGACAACCACAAGCTAGAGCATACTGAAACCCTCTACACATATTAAAGAAGAGTTGTTTACATTTCAGGAAAGGTGTAAGGAAATATCTCAAATGCTTTGTGATATACACTGTGAAATATAGGAAGCTGCACTATTCTGTCCCTTAACACTTTCCGGTTCCCCTGAAAGTCTAATTGGAAGCACATGTAAAGCATTTTAACATCGTTCTGGGGTTTGAAGCCATTTTTTTTTCAGTGTTGCCTTAGTACACAAGAGTTGAGTGCTTTTCAGTCGGTCAACACGAATGTACCCAACAGAGATGGGTAATGCCCTAATCCTGAAATAAATTACATGGGATTAATACATACACTAGGATGACCAGTTTCGATCGTCAAGCGATCATCATCAGATCCATTACCCTTAGGCTATAAAATCTACGTTTGGAAATACAGGTGAAAATATTTATGTACAATTATTTAGTTGCAGTATTGGTACTGCAACTGTCGGTGTATGCTAAATGCAGTATATATAGATGTTAGGTGTAATGCTAAATGGTGATAGATATCCGGAGTTGGTAATTTGGAGTGATTATATGGTTGTAAAGAACAACTATGGTTAAAATGTAATATTACAGGCTACTTATCTGGTTGTCTTCCTTGCTGGAGCTGCGCGTAGTTTTCGTGTTCACTGTAACTCCAGGTGTGGTCGACTGAGAGGGGCTGTTATCTCAACGACACGGGTTTTTCCCTTTTCTTCCCCCTGTTCATATGTGCTGTGCGGAGTCAGTGCGATGTGTTTATGTGGATTGTTGCCAACCTAGATAAGATATATGTTATTGAATGAGGTGGGTCTACAACTATCAAAGACCGTGGAACATTCCCCACCGCTCCTGGACCATAAGCTATTATAACTAAGCGCTGCCCGGTCTTATGAGGACGTCCCGGCACCTTTAATACTGCCGCGAATACGGGCCTTGGTTTATTGCAGAAGAAAAGTACATCGTACAACTGATCCAGATAACATTTACCTATTAAAACACCCTAATTCCCCCCCCCCCTTTTATCTAGCTTGGCTGTATCGCTAAGTTGTGTCTTGTTTCCGACAGGGTGTGTTTTTTTAGTAGCGTGAAGAGGGGTGAGCTCTCCATGAACGTGTGTTCATTTAGGTTGTTGGGATTGTTTCGTTTGGCTAGGTGTATTTATGCTTTATGCTTCCTGATGATGGTCGATTGACGATCGAAACTGGTCATCCTAGTGATGTATTAATCGCATGTAATTTATTTCAGGATTAGGGCATAACCCAGCTCTTTTGGGTACACTCGTGTTGACCGACAGAAAAGCACTCAACTCTTATTTTAATATCGTTCAAAGTTACATGGTGTGGAAGATGTTGATTTAGATATTTATAGAAATCATATTGGTAAAATCTTGATTTTCCATCCAATGAATGTGCATAATCAAAATTATAATGTAGTGTAGAAAATGAGCTAAGTAAATGGCCATATGAAGCTTAGTGCAATCTTCCTCATAAATATAAAGGTGTAGAAATGTATGACGAACATCTAAAGGTGGACTCGTGGATAAAAGGCAGAAAAGGCTTACCGTTTTCTGAATGGACTAACGCTATCAAAATGTCCTACAACATATCAGCAGTGAGATTCGATCTTGGAAACAACATTAAGCTGACAACCAGGATGTGACTAATCACAGATGCTATGACAATATTCGCAAGGGCACGTACTAGAAAATCACTGCCATCACAAAGTACGATCGACGTTTGACATATAAAATTAAAATGGAAATTTAAGACAAAGTATTTGTATTTAGATATAAATTAATGATATTGTTTATACCTTCTTCTTAACTACTGAGGCTTTTAGAGCCACCGGGGTGCCAGAATTTTGCCCCGAAGGGAATCTTTAACGTGCCAGTAAATCTACTAACACGGACCCCTCGCATTTGTGCACCCTAAAATAGACGGCACAAGAATTAGATGCTGCAACCTTGGAAACAGCTGACGAGAACGTTACCACTGAGCCACGCAGCCAGCCGTTTTGCATTAAAAAAAAAAAAGACAGTAACCATAGAGTAGATAACATTTCCATTGAAAGGAAAAACAAAAGAGGTTTAATCGTGGAATCAACGGTTCAAATGGAAGTGGACAGTCAACGAGGAGAAAAAAGAAATTTACCACCAATGCACACCTCAACTGAGTGAGAAGTACAATCTGACTGAAAATAAATTTAAAATAAATTGCATCTTCTTTGAAGCTCTAAGAACAGTGTTCGAGTGCGTCGTGAATATTCTCAAAGAATAATACCGAATAGGGAACACAAAGAGGAACACCAAGACGAAGTTAAACAATCCAATTGTCTAATAAGCAAATGGGGTAATATTTACTTCCTCACTTCGATCGTTAGACTAACATGCCCCGGCAATTGTTTTCCTGCTATAAATATAATCGCTAGTAGAACTCATTAACGTGGATGTAGAACACCTACAAGACAAGCAGAATGGATTGTCTAATCTATAACACTCCACAGTGCATACACAATTACAACTTGTACATAACATGGGAGTGCTAATGCGAAGACATCTATCGATCCCAGATTGTGGTTGCACTGAATTTATTATTACTTATTATCGCTTTACGAACACTTCCGTCATGGTTAAAGGTTATGGACATTGGTATATTCAGTACACTACTTTTTCATGTAATAACTCATGATGGAAATTAAAAAGATGTAAAACATGAGTAATGGAATGCGGCTGAGAGATATGAGATGCCGTACCCCTGCTGACATTGAATTAGCATGTGAAAAGCTGAAGGAAGTATGACACTTCCTTGCAATCCTTACCTCTATTACTGTACAATAAAACACACACTAACACAGGCACCAGGAAAACACAAGTTTGCAGACAAGATCTACACGCACCAAAAGAAAATGGGACTTAAATGACCACGATGGTTTTTTCCCTTTTTTTTTCGTGTGGCCTCCTCAGAGGCCCACTGCAGGTCTTTCTATTCGACACCCGTGGGCGACCTGCCTGTCGGGATGAGAGATGGAATGGATGAAGATGAATGAAACTGGGCAAGGATGTGGAAGGAATCGGCCGTGGCCTATCAGAAGGTACCATCCTAGCATTTGGCTGGTGTTGAAAATGGGGAAACCACGGAAAACCATTTCAAGGACGGCCGACGGTGGGGCTCGAACCCACGCGTCTACCGAGTCAGCAGAGAGCTTGGTCCCATGACCTAACGCTGCGCTTTAGCCAGCTGAGTCACTGCTGTCGGTTGACCACGATGTGAAAGCCCCTAAATACCACAACACAAAAATTACGTACATATCTCTAAAGAAATTTAAAGAAGAAGAATTCTCATTTCTCATGCTTTTTATAAAAGAGTCCTAACCTCACAACATCTTGCCAACACCTTTAGCTTGCAAGATATTAGTGTTCAGTTAACTACTCTATTCCTGACATTTATTATATTGAACTCTGTTAAAAGATATTCTAACACATGCAAGCATATTAACTAGGATACGGTTTTGGACTGGTGATCAAACAAAACTTTGCGTAAGAGTGTGACGGGCACCTAGGCTACCTATATGATCACCAAGGTAACAAGTATTCATCATCTAAGCCTCAAGTGTAAAGGCCATCTAGGCCTCCTTTATGGTTACCAACGGAACAAGTATTCACCATCTCAATCCCAAGTGTAAAGGCCATCTAGACCTCCTATATGGTTACCAAGGTAATAAGTATTCCATCATCTAAATCTCAAATGTAAAGGCAATCTAGGCTTCCTATATTGTTACCAAGGCAACAAGTATTCATGATCTCAATCCCAAGTGTAAGGGCCAACTAGGCCTCCTATATGTTTACCAAGGCAACAGGTACTCATCATCTAAATCTCAAGTGTAAATGCAATCTCGGCCTCCTAAATGGTTACCAACGCAACAAGTATTCATCATCCAAATCCCAACTATAAAGGCCATCTAGGCCTCCTAAATGGTTACCAACACAACAAGTATTCATCATATCAATCCCAACTATAATAAAGGCCATCTAGGCCTCCTAAATGGTTACCAACGCAATAAGTATTCATCATCTCAATCCCAAGTGTAAAGGCCATCTAGGCCTCCCAAATGGTTACCAACGTAACAAGTATTCATCATCTTAATCCCAAGTGTAAGGGCCAACTAGGCCTCCTATATGGTTACCAAGGCAACAAGTGTTCATCATCTAAATCTCAAAAACATATCCATGATTCGATGTTTCTCAGTGTAGCGAAGGAACTTTAATTAAATATTTTCTTCCCTCTGGTAAAGCGGACATAGCAAGACAAAATTATTCAAAATCAAATATCAAGAGCTTTGTACTCCAATATAAGCGAATATCCATACAAATAAAAAAAATATATACGAGACTTACAGTAGTCGCATATGATGTGTAACATCTGACATATTATTCGAATAATTCATGATACAATAGTGCAATATTTTGGCCGACAGTACCTCGAGTGCGTACATTAAATACTTTTTTGAGTGCCGAGGCGTTATACAATTGATCATTATATTGTGCATTGTGCAATGGATAATATATATTTAATTAAAACAAAGTTCTGCAATGGATCTGCAGAGTGACATTTACCTGCAACTAATTGACTACGATATGCGGGAGCAATCCACTGCCTACTTGCTGCGAGCTGCGCTCCATACTGGCCAGTTAGTGAACCCATGCCAGCTGTGTTATTGAAAATGGCCTCTTTTTTCCGATAGAGCGCACTGCCAAGTATAGGCGCGATTAAAAATTATGTGTGCATTAGGTATATTAAATATGTTTCTCCCAGTGATACGTTTTCACCAACGAAGTTTCAATTATTGTTTGTAGCCGGTGTTAATATACTGAATTTCTACGTTGTTTGGAGTGTTTGTTGATGCGATATAGATTTCACATAGCCAGATGGGCGACAGTACCTCGAGTGCTGATATTAAATAAGAATACAGAAAAGTATGAAGATTTAATAAATCGTAATTATTTTCAGCAAATATGATATAATGAATATTTTCACACCAAAGAATGACAAATTGAAGATGATTTATTGTAGGAATATCTTTAACAGGTTCTCCAAACATTGAAATAAACAGTATGCGATATAGATTTAACATAGCCACATGGCCTACAGTACGTCGTTGTACCGATCTCAGCCACCGCGCGCGCTCATTGTTTCCGTCCCATGCACTTCCGCCCCATCCACATCCGTCCCCTTTCCAAAATTACTCCCACAAAAATGTCCAGCTACCCAGTGCCACAAAGTATCCAGATACTGAGTGGAGAGATGTTACACATAAAAAATGTGTTCAAAATTGTGAGTTATGCATACAATAGTTGCGAAGATTGGTGGAAATTTTAATTAAGTGGCTGGTGATCCAGATAATGAAAAGTGACAACGAGTGTGTCAGTTATCAGCTATAGAGTGTGTAACAGTAATTATCAAAACCTTACACTATAACCGAGTCCTTACATATTGTACCATCCCAGCATTGGTTTGAAGTGGCCTTACCAAGCTGACTGTTGTTATTGCGTTACAAGCCTAGAATCTGTGATCGGTACAACGTATCTGTTCCGTTTGTGTAGTGTGTCTAGATTATATCAACTGCCGGGTTGATAGGAAACTAATAAGTAGATTAAATTGAATAAGAATTTAATGTAGGTATCCATTGTAACCGCATTATGTCAGCCCAATCTGATATCTGAAATTTATTTTTAACATGTGTTTTATATTAATCCGGAACAATTTTTGCTAACAATAAAATCTAAGTCAAAAGAGTATCAATGATACATAAGTCTCAATCTACTTCACTTCACTCATTATTCACTGGTGTAGTGAGAAATACAAAGAAAAAGGCTGAGTGTACCTCGTTTCACCTCTCAGACCTCATCGAAATTTTTTGACAGAGCTGTTAATCAAACACGAATCACAGTGGTGACAGATAGGAATGCTAGCCACTACACCACGAGGTGTTTGGAGATTAACTTATGAGCCTTCCTATGGCCAGTATAAAGTTCGTCGTAATTTTTCCTTCGCCGAAATCTTCAGCTATTGACTTCACACATTACTTCATAGAAGTATTACATTAGAAAACACGGAGAATAAATAACGTGTAACCCCTCCTGTGCTCAGGAAGGACGTTTTGAAGGTTATTTCATAGTCTGTATCTTAAATTATTGACTTCCCTCATTACCGGAATTTAATGTTATATGCCCAGTCAACATAATTGTACCCAATAGTAAAAAGTGTTATCTTAATCCTGAAAATCATTTACGTGGAATTAATATAATTTAAGACAAGGAGGAAATGCTAACAGGTAGCAATGATTGGGGAAAATATACCAACAACGTTCCAAGGAACGTATTTCACATTCCTCAGCTTCAAATGTACTGTAAAAATGACGTTTAGAGGAATAGGGATCCCCCCCCCCCCCCCATTACAATTGTGTACAATTGTGATGACCGTCAGAAAAACATTAAATTTCGATTTCTAAGGCGAAACTGATAAGATGGCTTCCAACACGATAATTCCCACATTACTTCACAAGAGTATTAAGCAATTCGTGCAGTAACTTATGAGCCTTCTTGTGCTCAGTAAGGAGTTCCTGGGGCGGATATTCCATTGTCGGTGTCCTCAGTTATTGATCGACGAACAGAAACTCAAACACACACACTATTTACTCGCCGGCCGGCTAACTTGCCCATTACGGAAATACGGTCTCTGGGGAAGTATGTCTTGATAGTGCACTCCAATTTTCACTCGTTTTCCTGCTAGTAATGTGCAGACTAGGAGGAAATGCTAACAGGTAGTGTGGATCATTAGCAACGATTGGGGGAAATATACCAACACGTACCAAGGAACGTATTTCACATTCCTCAGCACCAGATGTAGTTAATGCATCTTGAACATATACAAATGACCAGCCAATACCAGTAGGTACTCAAAGCTTTATTTATGCGGATGATCATGCCATTACCGTCCAGGCGGATCAGCTTGAAGGTGTGGAAAGACGTCTATCTGAAGCTCTAGAGGAACTAAGTGATTATTATACAGGAAACCAATTGAAGCCAAACCCTTTGGAAACACAAGTCTGCGCTTTCCATCTCAAGAACAGGCAGGCAAAGAGGAAACTGCATGTAACGTGGGAAGGCAAGCGGTTGGATCACTGTGCGAATCCCAAATATTTAGGGATTACATTGGATCGTGCACTCACTTATGAAAGACATTGTCTAAACACCAAAAATACAGTATCCCCAAGAAACTGCCTTCTTCGCAAATTATCTGGTACCAGCCGGGGGACTCAAGCTCAAACAATAAGAACCACTGCTTTAGCACTCTGTTACTCTGCAGCAGAATATGCATGTCCTGTGTGGTATAGGTAGTGTCATACTGTACCCGTTCGTCCTGGGGATGCGATGACCCATCTGCTATTACATCGCATTCCTGGATTTCCAGGACAGAGCGGAGTTAAATGAACACCTAGTCAAATAAGGAATGTGTCGGAAATTCAGTTGGAATATCTCAAAAGCAGAGGGTAACACAAGATAAAGTATCTCCAGGGTCGTTACGGGTTTAAATTTAATAAAAAAAATACAAATATCAATGGGCGCCATCAACTGAATCCCTAGCAAACCACATCCTTCCTGGTTAAGCCTTAATTAAGACAAGGAAAGAAAATAGGAAAATCACATCACCATCAGATCACAACTAAGATAAAAACAAATTTATTCAACTTTGATAGTCAGACAGACATATTAAACACTCATCCTACCTGAGAGCATGATCGAAGGCCAACGTTAAATTGTCATTGTCCAGAAAATCGAACCATCTCCATTCTACTCAAAGTCTATTTAATCCACATAAAATAGGAAAAATTTCTAAAGTTCTCTTGGGTTCTCAGGATCACCGTAGCACTATGTCTTTGCGTCACTGACATTCGTGATAACTGAGACCTAACTTCTCTTTAAATTAACATCATGAATGTGGATGTAAAAAAAATATTATTAATCTGTCTAAACACATATATTATAAACACATATTTAAATATCACATAATTTATGGCTTGCATGGCATTATTCAAATGCTGAATTTGTTAGTAAAATGCTCCTAAACATCGAATAACTAATTTACACTATTTACACTGTCATTAATCATTGCTTATTTGTGAATCACAGAAAATACACTATTCATTGGTTATAATTATCATCATCATCAAAATTAATTGTTTAATTCATCAACACAAGTTGCAATTCTTCAAATCATTCTCAAATAAATGTATTTAAATTCATAAATTTATAAATCATTAGCTTCTTTAGTTAATTATCACCTTCTAATTCAGTTATTCATCATCTATTCAATCATCTATTAATTTATTTAAGTCAGCTTATTTATTCAATCTTTAATTCATCCATTTATTTAATTCATTGATCTATTCCAAAATTTAATTTATCAACTTATTTAAATTTTATTCATCTGGTTATTTAGATTTTTATTATTTCATCTAGTCATTCTGATTTTTATTTCATTAGGTCAGATCATTAATATGTTTAAATTTCAGATTATTATTTCATTAATTATTATTATCAGAAAATCTTGTATTATCAACACTATTTATTTGTTTAATTTCCTAACAAATTGTTTAATATGGGTTATAGAACGTTGTCTTACAGTTTTATCACTTCCAAGTTATATCTCGTATTTAATTATCCTGCCAAAAAATATTATTGCCTTCACAAATTCACGTTGGATCTCACTATCCACAACTACATTATATATTTTCACTTTATCAAATATCACATTTGAATACCACAAACTTCATAAATATTCAGCGCACAGCATGAATCTCAAAAATTATGCTAGACTGGGTTCGACAACCTCATGTCTACTTCAAAATACATCAGCAATATTGCAACTTCCACTTGGCAACTTCCACAAAATGCCTATCACAAACTTCATTTAATCACGTTGCATGATCTACAAAAATACATACCTGGCTTCAAATTATCAACGCACACAATCTTCAATAACTGTAATTAATCTGATCACATCTAGACAACTTCTTAAACAATTAGGACAAATATTACCTTAGTAATCGAAATAAAATTCAAAATCTGCTTTCAAATAGCATAAATTCTCTTAAATTTCTCATAATTCACTTCACAGAAAAACACCAATGTGCTATAATCTCTCACATCGAAATATGCAATACTGATCTGCCTTAAAATAAATCTGACTATTAATGATTCATCTTACAAGATTCAATTACTTTAAATCCTTCTCAAAGGTATCAAATTCAATCATAAACATTATCAAAAGCATCAACTGTATCAGCTGTTAAATTGAAAGTACTCTCAAAAGAGTATAGCAACAAAATATTGGATTGGCAAACAAGAATTACAAAATGTAACCCTGCTGACATGTATTTTAATTTATTTAACAAAATTCGACTGATATGTGACTAGTAGTTCCTTGTTTGATCCTCTTACAATCTCAAGTTCACTCGGATGATAAAAATGAGTTCCTCAATGGCAAGTAAGATGAGTAACCACCACACGATCGTATAAATACGAAAGGCCTTGCCCCGTCGTCTAACATGATAATGCCCTGAACGATGGGTAAAGATGTGTACCACCACGCAATCGTATAAATATGAAAGGCCCCATCTCGTCGTCTCATGAGTGAATGTACCAGATTGGAATCAACAAGTCTCTAGTTGTCACATAGAAGCGATATTCATTCACTTGAGTGAATAACATCTTAATATATCCAAACAATCCAATGGAAAAAATCCCTACTGATGAATAATACACACTCGCTAGTATGCAATGAACTGACGAAGTAATTTAAATAATCCAATTGCAGATCACGAGTTCGAAATACTCGCCACAAAAAAATAACTATCCATGAAAACTATCCTTACTGGAAAAATGTCTAAAAGACCAAACATCTGCTTAATAAAGCCAACCAAAGGTGAGAATTTCGTATAATGGTGCCTGCCATATCATATGGTAACGCCATATTTTAGCATAATTGGAGCAAATAATGTTTAAGCCATGTCTCAATAATCGTATAACTCCTACTAGAAAAATATATACATGTATGCCCAGTGTTCATGAAAAAGTCATATTAGAAAGTCATAACTCTTACAGTACCTTCTCATATCAGCTGTTATTATATTTCCAAGATCGTCGATTATTCTCATGTGTAATAAATTTCTCGAAAGATCGACGTGAATATCGTTTCACCCACGCGATAACGATCGCCTTCATATCCCAAGTGAATGAGCTGTTAGACCTCCACTTCTTCAGGAATCGAATCCATCGCTCCGTGGTGCTATCGCGCCTCTGTCTTCGTTTACTCCGACATGATGAACTGCATGTTATCTATAATGGATACTGTCCAAAATCTTACGTAAAAGTTCATAAAAGCAGCGTACCCCATATTCCTCTTCTATGTTACGCCACTGTCCCATACAATGTTCGGTTTGCTTGTTAAAAGTTCAATCTCCACAGCGGTTAAGTCTCACTTGCAGAAAATAAATTTTATTTATGAGAGTGTATAAGTTTTTGAAACACCCTGTAGCTGTGTTCGTACTCGATATTTTATGATAATTCATGAAAAAAAGAATTCTATCATTGCACATGCCAATGTTCAAAAGTGAATATAATTGTTACAGTTCGTTTGCTTAAAAGCGTTAATGTTGTTTGGACCCCATGGTCGCTCTACATATTCCGTTATAAAATGCATAATCGTAATGTAATTTGAATATCTAAGTTCATAATTGCATATTGTAACTATCCGCCTGCACAA
Source organism: Meconema thalassinum (assembly GCA_946902985.2). Taxonomy (NCBI): domain Eukaryota; kingdom Metazoa; phylum Arthropoda; class Insecta; order Orthoptera; family Tettigoniidae; genus Meconema; species Meconema thalassinum. The sequence continues at coordinate 834,970,234 of OX336390.1, forward strand.
TTCTATTACTGAATACAAGTCCCAACTCAATGTTGTAACTGAATGTTGAAATGAAGTTCAGCTTCTTTAATGTTGCCTGCGTATAAAAGTCGGAACTAGCCCGCTCTGATCTACTGCATTGTTCCAGAATGAACTATGCTTAAAGCCGGCCTCGCCATGCCGCTTTGCTATACTGTTCTGCGTTATAAAATGCAGCTCGGAATAAAGTTCTCAAACTCGTATTACAATGCTGTTCTGAACCCCGGCTTTTTCTCCTCCGTACACGGCCCGTACAGCCTGTCGCCTAACCGGTCTTCTCGCTGTCTGCCCTGCGTTGTTCGCCTTGGCTCACTGACCTACTTCCTGCTCTCTGCTTGGTTAAGTGATACTGTCGCCTTCGCTTTACGTAACAAGAGCTGTTCACCGCTCGACTTTACCGTACGCTCTGCGCATGTGTACCGCTCAGCTCGCTGGCTGAACTCGACTGATGTGTCTGGACTACGTTAAGGAGCTCGTACCTGGCGCAGTCACGCGATGCATCCCCCACCATCTACGGTCGTGCGTCACAAATATAATCTCGACTCCCATCATCTCGGCTATTAAGTCATACAATAACTTAAGGGATTATCTGTCTTTCTTCAAGTTATTATCATATATAATGCTTGTTATTTCTTCTCTTCTGAGATGATTAAATATACTGTTCCATAAAGATCTTAATAAAACTTTAATATTCCTCCCACAATTCCATCTGCTTGACTGGCAGTGCCTTCTTGATCCTAGGCCTTCTACGTCATTTTCTAACATTCCTCTCTACTCGATGTGAGCGCTATCTTTACAATTTTTCCCATAAATCTCAACTATGGCTTAATGTCAGCTGGCGTAGCCGATAGCCTAAACTAGGTATCGGGTACATCTCTCCCGTACATCTCCTTTTTTTTAATCAGGCTTGAGAAAAAAAATACACTCTCAGGCATTCTATACACAACATATGTACACGATAGCTCTACAATCCTCTTGCTCAGCATAATGATATTTTCTAATGCTAGCTGCGTTAAAAGTCCCCACAACTTCATTAGCATCCATTCCCTCGATGTACTATATCTCCTTAAATTAGATCCTCTTCTTTGACTTGCTATCTCTCAACAATGATGATTGATTCCCAATGATTAGTATTCTGATTCTTCGTTACTTTGTCGTTTATTTCTTCCTTCACCACTCGTGCTTGCTCGATTAACATCTCGAGTTATCTCTTCGAGTGGTGCACTAGGCTGTCTACTTTCTTGCCTTGATCTCCCATATTCTCGATTGTCTTGTCTTTCATTTGGATCATTTCTTCTGCTATCCTGCCTATCGTTCTGATTAGATTGCTGACCTTGGTTCCAGTTGTATCGACCTCGATATCTATTATTGTACCTATTCCTATTTTGGTATCTGGAATTCTGATCATAGTTCCTGTATCTACTGTTTCTTGCGTCCTGATCGTATGGCCTCTCGTATGGTCCTCGATATCGATCATTCCCGCGAACGTTGTGAATATTACCTATATTCCCTTCGTTCCTTCTGTTTCCCCAGGAATCTCTTCTATCCGTCTGTGCTGCGTTATCGACAACTACCGCATTCACCTCTTGCGTGTTTCGATTCTCGTTCCGTGCAGTTCTGGGTGTGATTTGAGCGCCTGTGTTATCTAATCGTCGTAAGATATCGTCATAGTGCTCTAGTGTGTTCGCTCCCGATGCTATGAGTGATCGTTGTACCTCAATTGGCAACTGTCTTGCTATAGCTTGCAAAATCTCTTCTTCTGGCAATGGAGGAATCAAAAACTGCAACTTAGCCAATTGCGAGGTAAAGTAATTAGCATAATGCGTTGGATGTGACGTAGAGTAACGCTTCGAATACATTTCTGCTCTTACGTTCAGCTGATCCTCTGCACTCCAAAATCTCCTTAAGAATGATGTGGCAAATTGTTCCATATACGCAAAATTGCTCCTGAATGCGCGAAACCAAGTTAACGCAGACCCGTCTGAGGCGCGTTCGACTATCCTTAGTTCTCTTTCCTTGGCTACTCTATGTTCCGCCATGTAATCGCGAATATCCCTCAGAAATTCGACTGGTGTGACTCCTGTGTTTCCTGAAAACTTCCTTGGTTTGTCGTCCAAATTTCTGATGATGGTCACTGGACCTGAGTATCGTTCACTCGTACCAAACGTACTCCTATTCGAATTCGGATTATCTTGAGGAGTTGAACTAGCCCTTTCGAATGTTACATTCTGTTGCGTTTGACGGTCTTCTCCCACGCTAACCTCTTGACTGTTCATACTGCGGTCTATCGGTGTCTGATTCATCGATACCTCCCCCGTTGTAACATTTTGACTTGTGAAACTCTCTATTATAGATTCTATTTTAGTCATCCTATATTCTGTTCTTTTTTCTACGGTCATGACCTGAGTCTTCAAATCATCTAACGACGTAACATTCTGCGTTCTGTTACTCTCTTCTAAATCGTTCTTTAATTTGTCTATCTTGTCTTCGTATGTAGTCTTTACTGATGCGACTTGTTCCTTTAACTGATCAACATCTGTCCTAAACTGAGTTGAATCTATCTCCATCGCTTCCTTATTCTCAGTAAATCTCGCTTCCAAGTTCGCCATACCTGCGATTAATTTCTCATCCAACCCTGCACGTTTTTCTTTTGCTTCGGCATCGACCTCACTATACCGTTTTCATTAACTTTCTGCTCTATATCATCATCAATTTTCCTAATGTCTATCTGCAATTGGTTTTCTAAGGATTTTAAGTTAGAATTAACCTCTCCTAAGACTTCCTCTTTAACGGTCCCAATTACTGACATTAAACCTTTGATTTCATTACCGAGATCCATTTCTAGACCTTTGATTATAGTTTCGAAAGATACTTCAGTAGACCAGTCTTGTATTTTGCCTACATCTGCCACTAAACCATCAATGTCGAATCTCAACTTCGATACATCAGATTTGATATCTTTCTGTATAGACATAACATCTGTTCTTAAATTAAGGATTTTTTCTTCTTCTCTAATTTCTAAATCAATAATATTCTTTCTTAACATTTGCACATTTTCCTCTCCTTTCATTTCTACTGCTTTTATATCTAATTGTAAAGCCTTAAAGATGTCATCATTCTTTAATGTTAATCTATTCTCCAAACTAGTTAAATTGTTTTTCAACTCTGTGTTATTTTCTTCACTACGAGCTTGTAATCTAGTTTCTAATAATTTAAAACTATCCTTTAAGTTAGCTTCATTACTGGTTTGTAATCTAGTCTCTAATGACTTTAAATTATCTTCATTACCAGTCTGTAATAATTTTAATTCATCCCTACTACTGGACTGTAATCATTCTTCCAATAATCTCAAATTATTTTCGTTACTAGTCTGCAATGACATCAATTCATCTTTAATATTTGACTGTAATCTAGTCTCTAATGATTTTAATTCATCTTTACTATTTGACTGTAATCTAGTCTCTAATGACTTTAAATTATCTTTCAGATTGTCTTCATTACAAGCCTGTAAAGCTTCCACATTTTCTTTACATCTAGCTTCTAACCTAGCTTCTGAATTATTTATCTGCTCTTTAACTTCTGTTTCCATTTTAGAAATAGTTACTGCAGTACTAGACATGCCATTCTGTAACTCTCCTAACACCTTAGCTAAATCTTCCAGTAACATAATTATATTTTTTTAATAAACGTTTTATTCAGAGACGTTAGACAACAACACATCACAATGTATCAATTCCTGCATTCACTTGGGTATAAGAAACATGACTTATAACTAAACATGATATAATACTAATATGATTAACATAATCACTGGAATGGGCATACAAGTATATTGTCTGACTAAGTTTAATAAATTTTATAACACCATTAAATGAAATTGAGATCAATCTCTCCGTAATCTAAATCTGATGTGATTCCATAGAATAAACAAAATCGAAGCCCCACAGATGGGTAAAGCCAATTCTCCCTCTCTCTCTCTGTACCCGTTCGTCCTGGGGATGCGATGACCCATCTGCTATTACATCGCATTCCTGGATTTCCAGGACAGAGCGGAGTTAAATGAACACCTAGTCAAATAAGGAATGTGTCGGAAATTCAGTCGAAATATCTCAAAAGCAGAGGGTAACACAAGATAAAGTATCTCCAGGGTCGATACGGGTTTAAATTTAATAAAAAATACAAATATCAATGGGCGCCATCAACTGAATCCCTAGCAAACCACATCCTTCCTGGTTAAGCCTTAATTAAGACAAGGAAAGACAATAGGAAAATCACATCACCATCAGATCACAACTAAGATAAAAACAAATTTATTCAACTTTGATAGTCAGACAGACATATTAAACACTCATCCTACCTGAGAGCATGGTCGAATGCCAACGTTAAATTGTCATTGTCCAGAAAATCGAACCATCTCCATTCTACTCAAAGTGTATTTAATCCACATAAAATAGGAAAAATTTCTAAAGTTCTCTTGGGTTCTCAGGATCACCGTAGTACTATGTCTTTGCGTCACTGACATTCGTGATAACTGAGACCTAACTTCTCTTTAAATTAACATCATGAATGTGGATGTAAAAAAAATATTATTAATCTGTCTAAACACACATATTATAAACACATATTTAAATATCACATAATTTATGGCTTGCATGGCATTATTCAAATGCTGAATATGTTAGTAAAATGCTCCTAAACATCGAATAACTAATTTACACTATTTACACTGTCATTAATCATTGCTTATTTGTGAATCACAGAAAATACACTATTCATTGGTTATAATTATCATCATCATCAAAATTAATTGTTTAATTCATCAACACAAGTTGCAATTCTTCAAATCATTCTCAAATAAATGTATTTAAATTCATAAATTTATAAATCATTAGCTTCTTTAGTTAATTATCACCTTCTAATTCAGTTATTCATCATCTATTCAATCATCTATTAATTTATTTAAGTCAGCTTATTTATTCAATCTTTAATTCATCCATTTATTTAATTCATTGATCTATTCCAAAATTTAATTTATCAACTTATTTAAATTTTATTCATCTGGTTATTTAGATTTTTATTATTTCATCTAGTCATTCTGATTTTTATTTCATTTGGTCAGATCATTAATATGTTTAAATTTCAGATTATTATTTCATTAATTATTATTATCAGAAAATCTTGTATTATCAACACTATTTATTTGTTTAATTTCCTAACAAATTGTTTAATATGGGTTATAGAACGTTGTCTTACAGTTTTATCACTTCCAAGTTATATCTCGTATTTAATTATCATGCCAAAAAATATTATTGCCTTCACAAATTCACGTTGGATCTCACTATCCACAACTACATTATATATTTTCACTTTATCAAATATCACATTTGAATACCACAAACTTCATAAATATTCAGCGCACAGCATGAATCTCAAAAATTATGCTAGACTGGGTTCGACAACCTCATGTCTGCTTCAAAATACATCAGCAATATTGCAACTTCAACTTGGCTACTTCCACAAAATGCCTATCACAAACTTCATTTAATCACGTTGCATGATCTACAAAAATACATAACTGGCTTCAAATTATCAACGCACACAATCTCCAATAACTGTAATTAATCTGATCACATCTAGACAACTTCTTAAACAATTAGGAAAAATATTACCTTAGTAATCGAAATCAAATTCAAAATCTGCTTTCAAATAGCATAAATTCTCTTAAAATTCTCATAATTCACTTCACAGAAAAACACCTATGTGCTATAATCTCTCACATCGAAATATGCAATACTGATCTGCCTTAAAATAAATCTGACCATTAATGATTCATCTTACAAGATTCAATTACTTTAAATCCTTCTCAAAGGTATCAAATTCAATCATAAAAATTATCAAAAGCATCAACTGTATCAGCTGTTAAATTGAAAGTACTCTCAAAAGAGTATAGCAACAAAATATTGGATTGGCAAACAAGAATTACAAAATGTAACCCTGCTGACATGTATTTTTAATTTATTTAACAAAATTCGACTGATATGTGACTAGTAGTTCCTTGTTTGATCCTCTTACAATCTCAAGTACACTCGGATGATAAAAATGAGTTCCTCAATGGCAAGTAAGATGAGTAACCACCACACGATCGTATAAATACGAAAGGCCTTGCCCCGTCGTCTAACATGATAATGCCCTGAACGATGGGTAAAGATGTGTACCACCACGCAATCGTATAAATACGAAAGGCCCCATCTCGTCGTCTCATGAGTGAATGTACCAGATTGGAATCAACAAGTCTCTAGTTGTCACATAGAAGCGATATTCATTCACTTGAGTGAATAACATCTTAATATCTCCAAACAATCCAATGGAAAAAATCCCTACTGATGAATAATACACACTCGCTAGTATGCAATGAACTGACGAAGTAATTTAAATAATCCAATTGCAGATCACGAGTTCGAAATACTCGCCACAAAAAAATAACTACCCATGAAAACTATCCTTACTGGAAAAATATCTAAAAGACCAAACATCTGCTTAATAAAGCCAACCAATGGTGAGAATTTCGTATAATGGTGCCTGCCATATCATATGGTAACGCCATATTTTAGCAAAATTGGAGCAAATAATGTTTAAGCCATGTCTCAATAATCGTATAACTCCTACTAGAAAAATATATACATGTATGCCCAGTGTTCATGAAAAAGTCATATTAGAAAGTCATAACTCTTACAGTACCTTCTCATATCAGCTGTTATTATATTTCCAAGATCGTCGATTATTCTCATGTGTAATAAATTTCTCGAAAGATCGACGTGAATATCGTTTCACCCACGCGATAACGATCGCCTTCATATCCCAAGTGAATGAGCTGTTAGACCTCCACTTCTTCAGGAATCGAATCCATCGCTCCGTAGTGCCATCGCGCCTCTGTCTTCGTTTACTCCGACATGATGAACTGCATGTTATCTATAATGGATACTGTCCAAAATCTTACGTAAAAGTTCATAAAAGCAGCGTACCCATATTCCTCTTCTATGTTACGCCACTGTCCCATACAATGTTCGGTTTGCTTGTTAAAAGTTCAATCTCCACAGCGGTTAAGTCTCACTTGCAGAAAATAAATTTTATTTATGAGAGTGTATAAGTTTTTGAAACACCCTGTAGCTGTGTTCGTACTCGATATTTTATGATAATTCATGAAAAAAAGAATTCTATCATTGCACATGCCAATGTTCATAAGTGCATATAATTGTTACAGTTCGTTTGCTTAAAAGCGTTAATGTTGTTTGGACCCCATGGTCGCTCTACATATTCCGTTATGAAATGCATAATCGTAATGTAATTTGAATATCTAAGTTCATCATTGCATATTGTAACTATCCGCCTGCACAATTCTATTACTGAATACAAGTCCCAACTCAATGTTGTAACTGAATGTTGAAATGAAGTTCAGCTTCTTTAATGTTGCCTGCGTATAAAAGTCGGAACTAGCCCGCTCTGATCTACTGCATTGTTCCAGAATGAACTATGCTTAAAGCCGGCCTCGCCATGCCGCTTTGCTATACTGTTCTGTGTTATAAAATGCAGCTCGGAATAAAGTTCTCAAACTCGTATTACAATGCTGTTCTGAACCCCGGCTTTTTCTCCTCCGTACACGGCCCGTACAGCCTGCCGCCTAACCGGTCTTCTCGCTGTCTGCCCTGCATTGTTCGCCTTGGCTCACTGACCTACTTCCTGCTCTCTGCTTGGTTAAGTAATACTGTCGCCTTCGCTTTACGTAACAAGAGCTGTTCACCGCTCGACTTTACCGTACGCTCTGCGCATGTGTACCGCTCAGCTCGCTGGCTGAACTCGACTGATGTGTCTGGACTACGTTAAGGAGCTCGTACCTGGCGCAGTCACGTGATGAATCCCCCACCATCTACGGTCGTGCGTCACAAATATAATCTCGACTCCCATCATCTCGGCTATTAAGTCATACAATAACTTAAGGGATTATCTGTCTTTCTTCAAGTTATTATCATATATAATGCTTGTTATTTCTTCTCTTCTGAGATGATTAAATATACTGTTCCATAAAGATCTTAATAAAACTTTAATATTCCTCTCACAATTCCATCTGCTTGACTGGCAGTGCCTTCTTGATCCTAGGCCATCTACGTCATTTTCTAACATTCCTCTCTACTCGATGTGAGCGCTATCTTTACAATTTTTCCCATAAATCTCAACTATGGCTTAATGTCAGCTGGCGTAGCCGATAGCCTCAACTAGGTATCGGGTACAATACGAAGCATGTTGATACTGCATTAAATGAAACGCGTAGACTCATTACTGACTGCCTGAAACCCACGCCATGTGATTAACTGTATTGTTGAGCAGGCATTGCACCCCCAGATATCAGAAGAGAAGTTGCAGCTAAATGTGAGAGATCTAGGGTTGATGTGTCTCAAGCACAACCATTGTACAGATTTCAACCAGCCCACTCTCGACTGAAGTCCAGAAGAAGCTTTCTTCACACAACTGAATGCCTAACTGACAAACCTCAGGTTTTGAGGATTACATCTTGGTTGACCAGAAGCCCCCACATTACTCAGTGAAAGGCTCCATCTGAAAGGCTCCCAGCAGGACATACAGAGGCTTGGACAACTTGGAAGTCTCTCAACAGTTTGCGATCTGGGGCTGGCAGATCCAAGTCCAACATTCATAAATGGATGGGGTTTTTGCTGCGATTTGGTCCTTTGTGAATTCGGTGAAGAACAGACTATGGGTCATCTGCTTCAGTGCAGTCTGTGCCCTATACTGTGCACCATGGAGGATTTGGTCAAGGCTACACCAAATGGACGTGTCATGGCAAAATATTGGTCATGCATTATTTAGAATCTTAAATGTTCAAGTTTGGCATATTTGTTGCCCATTTTGTACATACTTTCTTATGTAATATTTTTGTTCCTGACACGAGTAAATAAGTGCTGAACTTTGCATAATTCTATTCTGTCCTCAGAATTATACCAAGTTGGATTGTTTGATGAATATAAAGACACAAGACAAGAATGAAGCAAGTGTTTAAAATATACTTGTACGAGTACGTGTATCTCAAAAGGATCAAGTTGTCGGGTATTAAGCTTAAACCATTTCTGGGCAATATACACTACACCTGTACGTAAGTATCAAAGTTATTTCTTGATTTTTTTATGGTTATTTGTTGATTAAATAAACGAACGCATAACTCTCAACATACGGTATGACTTCGGGCTTAGAACTTAGGCTAGAATAATTAAATCGGTTACCTTTATTTCGTATGTTGGAACTTGCTCTTAACTGGCTGAAGCACGTGAAGGAGATTTGGTTTATCGACTTATTTCCGGAATGATTGGGTTTCTGAAGAGCCCGCGGCGTAGCTGTGCGATTTAATCGCTCACTATGACCCCAATGGAGTGCTGCAGCAGGTCCAGACATTCAAGGTTCAAATCCAGACGCTCTGTTATCGGCTTTCCTGAATGAGAATTTTCTCCGGATTATTCCACACTCACTCCAGGCAAATGGCAGGATAGTACCTTATTTCGAGTCCTGGATCACCTACGCCATTCCCAACTTTCTAATTCCATTTACACATAGCCTACTACTATATAGACTACACAGAGACGCAGGTTATATCAGACAAATTGAAGACACAACCAAGCATACGGGCTGTTGACCAATATGCCCCATGGCCCCTAAAAATAACTAACAACTAAAAGGTTTCTATGAGGACATTGCATACGACAAATGTTCCTGGAAATAAAATTTAAGATTTTATGTTGTATTCTATATTATTTTGGACTCTCGCGGTGGAGCCGTGCTCGTTAAATCGTGCACCTCGGCCATGGGGGCAGCTTCAACAAGCCCGGAGATCGTAGATTCAAATCCCGGCGCTGATAGTGGCTATTCAGAGTGTGGTATTTCCCCAATGCCAGAATAATACCTTACTTCAAGTCTCGGGACACCGATCTCATTCCTCTCCTTAATGCAGTTACACACACTACTACAGTCGTCAGATAAATACAGGTTATATAGTTCTATTAATGCATCCATTTATTTTATTTCAGGACTGGTCAGACAAGGGATTTTGAAAGAAAATTGGTCGTGGACCTGTTGTAAAGAACCGTTCCGGCATTTGCCTGGTGGTGAAAATGGGAAACAACGAAAACCATTTTCAGGATGGCCGAGGTGGGCACGATGTATGTTTCAAGGATGCTCATGCGCTTGCCCTTGTTAAGCACAACTGGTCTACAATATTATAAGGGAGGCAGTTGAAATTCTAAAAAAAAAAGCAATAACTTTATCAGGGACACTGGCTATCACCTAAGTGACACTTGGCTGCCAGTTATTAAAGATCTCGGAAGATAGTTCGCCTCTCAGTTTCTCTATTTCTCCATCTGTTTCAAATTGCACGGTTTCGTCTATGGCTCCAGGGCCATGACTTGATCACCATTGTTCGTCACTGGAGGAGTTTCCATCTGTTTATTTACCTAGGCCTGTATGACGTTGGGTACTGTGCTCTTATATGTAAATGAGCTTGGAAATATTCATCTCTTCAAAAGTTTTCTAAACTGTCCCATGATAAAATATAGCGACTCGGGAAACAAACCACAGAACAGGTTTGTACCTCACCGAGTTAGGCAGTTAACCGAGCCGACGAATGAGAAAATTAGCAGTCACGTGGGAGACTTGGCACTAGACTGCACAATTCTTAACAGAAAGGAACTATGTTGCACGGAGATAATCGAGGACTCCCGAGGCGAGCCGATTCCCGCACGCGCTGTAAGTGTGCCTCGAGTATGGTAGGGGAAGACTCGAGCAATACGCGTGTCTCACAGCCAATGAGAAGCGACCTTACTTAGATAAGAGAAAACAATGTAATGAGCATAGCTAATTACTAGCATGATTTTAACACATCGTAATATCATGGAAGATATTAAATAATAAATAAGAACTATTTATTAACATTGCGGCTAATTATATGTTTAATTAAGGATTATTACTATCATCGATAATAAGCAACCAATCAGATCCATGTTCTGAAAAGGACGCTTACTTGAGCATTGACGAGGGTGATGAGAGAGAAGTATCGAGGCTCTTAATACTTACAACTTCGTGAGAGAAGGACGTCTCAACGAAATACTCAACAATATAACAAAGCTGCTAGAGATTACGATATTTCTGAAGAAGATATTAACGAACGAAGGCACTTAGTTTGTGCAAATATATATCAAGTCGACATACAACGATATTTAAAAGTTTATTGAAATTAATCTACATTTTTAACCATGTCGAAATTACTGAAGTTGGCGGAGGAATATACGACTGAATCTACAGGAGTTAAAATGACCAACTAAGATGTTAAAGGGAACAGAACTATGACGACAACGAGAGTATTCGAAATGACATAACATCAATCTCGTGGGGGAGATTAACATCTCGTCTCTCCCATGTAAAATATTCTACATCTACAATGTTATTTCACCAACTAAAATGACGAATACATATATCAGAACTTTGGCAAAGAAGACAGAAGAATTCACGAACGAGGGCGGCTAGGGTTGATCCCAGTGCCATCAGGCGAGAAAGGGTATCCCATCTCACACAAGAATATTCACCAGCAGAAAGGACGGCCACACGAAGATGATGGAGTTGGAATCCCGTACCTGACGGCATGGGGACTTCTGTAGGAGACCGTAGAAGCCCACACGACAGCATGCAGTCTCGCGCTGTTAGAAACAATCCGTTTCTGAGGGATAGCGAAGAAAGCCCACTTCTAGACATCTATAACGCAACACAAGGTAGTCTAAGGACCAAGGATATATCCCATCTTGTAGAGTATTGTAGAAACTTTTGAGAATATCCGACAACTGTTTATTAATGCCATTTTTCTACGTTTGCCTAATTTTGTTATAGTTTTTGATGTTATATTTTCATAACTACGTCATGCGGATGTTTATTCACGATTTTCGTCGATTTTGACTATTTAGAATTTTTATTTGAATTTTTGGAATTTTGCGACTTTCGAAATTTGAATGAGGAGATTTTACAATTTAGTTCAGAATATTTTTATGGTCAAGTTTAAATGTGTTTAGATCACATTTTTCAGTTTTTTGAACTGTAAGATATCGTTCTTTGACAACGATGATAATGATGGAAATTTATTCCAAGAATATTATACAGAGGTATATTTTAGACAATGCGATTCATAAAGATCTTATGTAGATATCCATGTAAAGTCACGATCTGATAACTTATAGACAGATTTGGTTATAAATATTTGGTGACTAACAAACATAAAGTATAAAAGTTTATGAGAAATATATTAAAGAAAGAATTTGTAAAAGAATAAAATGTGAAGTTAGTAAATACGAATTACAGCGTATTGTTGAAGTACAGTAATAAGATTTTGAAGAAAGAATTTAAAGGAAATATCACAGCTAATAGGAAGCTGTATGGAAATGTGAGTGATATATAAAATAAATAATATTATTAGAAGAAGACTAGTATTTTATCGTATTACCTTTTAAATTAATTCATCGATAGAACCAGAATTTTTATGACATATTTTTATTAAGGATGTTGAGACTACGAAAAGAATTTGTTAACGAGAAGTTAGTTCCGAATAATATGTTTTTGGAAGAAACTGCGAAGCATCTCTAAGAGAGAGATTTATTTATTCCCATAGCAGGCGGAGGTATTTGTTGTATGACAATGAGCATTGTGAAGCCATTGGTCAATTGTTCAAGGAATGTCTGTAGTGACAGACTTGCGTATATTTTGATGTTGAAATAAGATGTTTTATGAAGAAGCAGTATTGTTGGTGTTTATTAATATTGGAAGTTATTGCAATAGTCTCAAAAAGTTGAAACTCCTTGAAAGCATTAGGACAGCGGATCCTAAATAAAGTTGAATCTGAAAGAAATTATAGGATCAATGGATCGTTGTTGAAACTGAGAGTAAACTGAGCTCTATTTAAATGGTTCTTAATCATATATTTAATTTACGGTAATTATTCAACGAATTGGAAGATTATATTTTTATTAAGTATTGTTATTTTGATGACAGACCAGTTGTAGGAGGTCTATGAACTATGTCTTTACTTAATTGTATGGATTATAGAATCCCGAATTGTAACAGTTTCACGAATGAGACATAGTATGGTGAATGATAATTGTCTAAAGTCCGTTGAAAAGTAGTGAAGAGATAGGAAGACAATTTATGCCTATATTGTCTATAAAGAAGGCAGTTGGCCCGTTGTATATATTCTATTTTGAAATTGAGTAGTTGCTTAACTACAGCGTTAATATTTGTGTTGTATATAAATAATATTTAGAATTTAAAGAAAGGTTTATATTTATATTTATACGTATTCTAATTTTTAATTTGTAGTTTAAATATGAGTAGAGAATTTTTATCACTTCTATGAGAAGGATTTAAGTGATAGCAGACGGAAGATTAATTGTATAGAGTAATGAATAGTTTTTGTAATGACGAAGATCTAAGTCAGGTGTAAATTAATTTTATTTGGGGATATTTTTTAACTTTATAACATTTTATCTTGTTATAAAACTCTCGTTACCTAGGGCACAGCAGTTTTATGCTGCGATTTATTTCATTATTTTATTTGAGCTTATGAAAGCGTCTAAAAATAATTTTATTGGTTTCTAGAAGAAACAAACATGTATTTAATGTAGCAAAGTAATGGAATTTAGTCATTTGATCTAATTGAACGTTATTAACGCATATAATGAATGCTAGTGTTAGGAAACGTGTATTTGTTAATGTCAATAAATATGACAGGCACGTTTTTACGATTCCCTGATCTTGTATAGAAATTTGGCATTGTCTTTGTAGTTAAAAGGTAGTGGAATGTGCTGTAGGGTGAAAGTTCCCGAGGGACCTGTTCCGCATCCTTACGCCCGAGATTTTCGTAGATTGTCGTCTTTCCTGAGTAGATAGAGAACCCTACTGTTCTGTAGTTAGTTACTATAGCACATTCTGTTTGATAAAATCCTGTTCCTTATTCTGAGTGTGTTTTAGCACTGTGTTGTTTTAGCAGGGACTTCAAGATGCTACAATCCATTATTTTTTCCATCCTTGGATTTTGGTGGATCATCCAGATATAAGGGTACAGTACCGTACCGTTTCCTTATATCCATCCCTCCCCCTCACCGCCCTTTCCCCTTATTTGGACCATTCTTTGAGGACTCTCAATTATTTCCCCCGCCCCCTTTTCCTTCTCCTTCCTTACTATTCTTTCCGCCGTTTTACTTAATATGGCGCGTTTTTCTACGTAGGTCCTTACAGTAGCTTCTGGCTGTTATCTGGTGACGAACAGAGGAATTTCACTAGTTATTTTTTTATATTTTTGTAAGCTCAGACACCCACCCTCGAAGTGGTTTTCCGTGGTTTCCCACTTCGTCTGTAAGGCCACGGCCGCCTCCTTCCCTCTTCCTTGACTATCCATTCTAATCATCCACTCCCTTCCCTCATGAGGCCCCTGTTCGCTTTGCAGGTGAGGCCACCTGGGCGAGGTGCTGATCCCACCTCACCAGTTGTATCTACTCCGATTAGATGTTCCCAGCTCTAGGACACTTCCTGAAAGGGCGGTAGGGGTGATTTCCCTCGCTGAGTCCATGGGAGCCACCACCTTGGAGGGTGAACTCGATTTTAAAAAAAAGGTTCAGACACACATTCTTTGGCCACATTGTTTTAATAGTCCAGTATTGAAAAAGGAGGCAAGGTCCCTCTCGAAACGTCTAGGAATTGTAATTTTTTTAATTTTCACATCCAAAAAATATGAATAATTTTAATAGTATTCCGGACCATGAGAGCCTTAATCTACACTATAATAATGTTATTGGTTTTACGGCCCTTTTAACAACTGCGGCTTTAGCGACTCGGGGGTGCAAGAATTTTCCCCCAAAGGGGATTTTTAACGGGCCAGTAAATCTTCTGACACGGCTCCCTCGCATTTGCGCACCCTCAAATGCCAACTAGCTACGCCAGGATTCGATCCTGCAACCTTAGGAACAGCAAGCAGGGAACGTTACCGCTGAGCCACGCAGGCAGCCACTGAGGGCAAGAACTGTAGAGGTACACCAAGGTTAGAATATGCTAAACAGATTGCCTCAGATGTAAGGAGTACTAGCTATGCAGAGATGAAACGATTAGCTTAGGGCAGGAAGGTATGGAGCGATGCATCACACCGGTCAAAAGACTGAAGACTCAAACAACAGATGAAATAATAACAACATCAAAACACAGATTCGTTCCAAACTTCTAGCCAGGTTATTTCATTGTTTACAAGTAAGCTTGCTGTGGATATAAGCACATTTTGTGATGGTTAGACTGGCGCACAGTTACATACAACAAAGGGGACAGCTATTAACGATACTGTATTATAGTGCGGTCAAGCCTGTCACCCAACATTTTGTGATTGATTTTGTGTGCAAGGAAAATATTAAATTTGCCCGCACGTGTGTAAGGGAAATGCTCTGTTGGAAGACTGGGTTTAACATAAAACAAAACTGCATGCAGGATAATAGGATGTACATATTGTGCGCTGCACCATACCGATAATAAACTCAACTGCGCTGTGCATTCAAGTTAGAGTGAATGGAATGTCAGACGCACACACGTGCATAATTTGCATGTCAGTGGTGGAAAGCGGATAGAACCAGTGTTCTGTCAACACCACACCATATTATAATTTTATGGTATGTAAGCTCTTGTAAAATAATCGAACTATGTTGAAATGAATTTTGCAGTTTCATATCGGTCAGGATTTTTAAATAGCAGTGTACTGAAATACCTCTGTCGAATGCAGATTTTTATAATATATTTTTAGAGGGAAGTGTATTGTTAATTGTTTGCGTGAAAGGGTATTCCACATTCAATTCAAATAGCACTGATTCCAATCATATATATTGAATATTATCTACGTCAAGTGGAGCGATGAGGATGCGATGTTTAGTTACCATACTTTTAATACCATGGTCGATGCTAGAGAAGCGTTATTCAATATTATGAGGCTAATGTTTACCTCTGATATTATACACAGTATCTCCCTAGGTGGCATCGGAAGAGCGTGGGTTAGAATCCCACCTAGGCCCTCCTGAAAATGGTTTTCGTGGTTTCCCATTTTCACCACGAGGCAATTGCCGGGACTGTTCCTTTCAACAGGTCCGTGGACGAATTACTTCCAGAATCCCATCTCTGATCAATCCTTAATTAGTTCCAAGTTAACGGTAGCTTGGGCAATCGGCCTGACACCATCCCCAGTTGTATTTGCTGACGAAATGTGTTCAGCTCCCAAACTCCCTCTTTGCGACGGCAGAGGATTGATCCGTCTCTGAGTTCGTGGGTGAAGCCGAGCTGGGAGATTAAGTAATTAATAAAGGAAAAAGAATAATCTACCCAGGATAGGCTATATATTGGTAGTTGAAACTCGTTGAAGACATATATTATAGTGTAGATTGCGCAAACCAATTACACCTCGCCGAAATTGGCTCAATTAAGTAAGTAATGGCTGAAACTACGAAGCGCTTTACGGTTCGAATCCTGACGGTGATGTTTTTTCAATGTTTACAAATCTCCTTATTTACGCAATTTTGCAGTGTCCGATTTTCAAGTCTTACTGTTCAAACTATTAATTCAATCTTTGATATTCACGATGACATCAAATAATGCTAGTCCCTACGCCACAAGGTGGAAGTTCCATGCCTCACGACAGATGTGAAATCTCTGGCAGAGTCTTGAAATGAGCGCAAGGCCGTCTACGTAAGAGGCAAGTGCACAACGCTCTCACCATGACATCCACTTTGATCCGCATTGCTCACTATTAAGACGTATATATTTTAAAGGGGAGTATATGGCTGAAGGAGCCACAATTTTAAAGTTCTGAATGTGCCAGTCATAGATAGATCTTGTACAACAATTATATGCAGTACATCTCCAAGGAAACACGTACATCTTGTAATAGAAATATAGTTTTAAACGTTCAAACCTCAAATCGTAACTACTTTTATTCATTTTTCAAAATTTGGTTTTTGCATTGTGCTGATCTTCACGGTTTCCCTCATATCTCCCAAGTTTTTAGGAATTTTTAGATTTTTCATTTATTTCAGCTACAAAATGAGTCTGACTCATTTCCGTATTATTAATTAATTAACGTTAAAATCCCACAGTATGCCTTCCTTCGGAGGGGAAGTAAAGCTGGCGGTCCCATGTCATAGATTTATGGCATGTTAAAGAACCTTCCACTAAATACACCTGCTTGAAGCTACATTATATAGATTAAGAAAGTAAACAACGCTGTTAGGTTCCTACGTTCGTTGCCAAGGAGCCGACTGCGGTGGCGTATAGTAGCTAAGTTCTGAACTAGTAGTCGTTGACGGTGGCGTTTGGCGACAAAAGTAGGAACTATTTGAAAAATTCAAAGTCTGCAGTCCTTACTTCAATTAAAAAACAGATGACACACACTAATACAGTCATCGCAATTAACACCGATTATCAGACAGATTCTACATACACCCAAAGTACACGGGGCAACATGACCGCGTTGTCGCAGCCCCTAAACTGAGAAACCAACCAACCAATTAGTTAAATATTATAATTTCATTTTTATTCTGAGCCCACTCAAAAATAATTTTAACATTTCATATAAAGACTAATAGCTACTAAAGTTTGTGATAGATTCATTTTGTAGCTGAATATTTGACACCCTCTTGAAAAGAAGAAAATATTGGGTGTGTGCAACTACGATGCGTGACGATATCTGAGCGTGACAATGTATTCTCGGACTGATTTGTATAAACTGTCACTCTTTCGAAACTTCAGCTTCGTATATTTTTAATTAAGTATTTTGCGAAACGGAAAGTTCACAGGCGAAATGAATAAAAGCCGAGTTGCACTTCCAGGGAAACTCCTAACACAACCACTCTTCTCTGAAGTTTTAACTCAACACGACTCGACAGTTTGCTGCTGGCTGTACTGTATCTGGGGTAATTTGTTCGTCGGCTAGCTAGGCTGTAACTGGGGTGATAGGCTCGCCCCTATCCAGCTCGTAAACTGTCACTTCAGTATTTGAATGGAGATTGTTGGAAGAAATGAAAACGTAAGAACACTTATAGTGGGCGATGTATTGAAGATAGAGATATGCTGAACAATTCTTACACTCATAGTATGCAGATATTTTTATCGGTTTGCCCAGCATAAGCTAAAAAAAAGCGCACGGACACCATGTGTTTTTTCGACTTTTTCACTGAAATCGCTACTGCTCGGCTTCCTTTGATCACAAATAAAATATTTTCAACATAAATCTTTTTCGAGATATCCTTTACAGAATGATGAAAACTGCATCAAAATCCATCCAGAGGTTCACCCGTGACATCCAAAGACGACAGTAGCGACACTCGAGCGCAGCAACAGAAGAGAGAGAGAGAGAACGTTGCAGCAGAAGAGAGAGAAACGATATCATCACCTTTCACTGTAACACTTTTTCAGGAACGTCACTGTATTCCAACAATTTATCTGACGTTGTCACGTCAAAAAGAAAGTCCAGTAATTCTTTTAAAGTTGTGAGATATGAGGTAAATGTGAAGATAACACAAAGCAAGAACCAAATTTTGAAAAATGAAAAAAAAGTTATGATTTTGGTAATGAAAATTTGAAACGTTGCTTCTAATAAAAGGATGTGTGTTTTCTAGGATAATGAAAATCCACAGCCTGCTTCCAGTCTCCGACCGGGTCAGGAATGGAATGAATGAAGCCCCCATCTAGCGGCGAGGATATGAACTGTGCCGGCTGCCGAGGCCTGACGCACTCCTCTGGGGCGATGATTAAATGAATGACAGATGAAATGAAATGATAGTGGAGAGTGTTGCTGGAATGAAATTTTGACAGGGAAAACCGGAGTACCCGGAGAAAAACCTGTCTGCCTCCGTTCTGTCCAGCACAGATCTCACATGGAGTGACCGGGATTTGAACCACGGACCCAGCGGTGAGAGGCAGGCGTGCTGCCTCCTAAGCCACGGAGACTTCTGTTTTCTAGGATATGTGATATAAATTGTTCTACAAGATCTATGATATTCACAGTTATAATATTAAAATCCCTCAATATGCCTTCCTTCGGAGAGGAAGGAAAGCCGGCGGTCCCATGTCATAGATTTATCGCATAATATAGAACCTACCACAAAGACACTAATTACACCTGTGTGAAGCTAATTTGTCTAGGTTAAGAATTTAAACAACGCTCTTAGGTTCCTACGTCATTGCCCAGAGCTGACTGCGGTGGCGTCTGGTAGCTAAGTTCTGAACTAGTAGTCGTTGACGGTGGCGTTTGGGGGTAATAGTAGGAATTATTTGAAAAATTCATACGTCTGCAGTCGTTACTTGAATTAAAAAACAGATAACACACACTCGTACAGTCATCACAATTAACACCGGTTATCAGACAGATTCTACACACACACAAAGTACACGGGGCTACATGACCGCGTTGTTGCAGCCCCTAAACTTAGGAACCAACCAACCAATATTAAAATCGTTATTGTTTTGGATTCTTACGCTGCATGCTTTAATTATGTTCCCTCGTATTTTGTGAAATCCTCGTGGTCCGTCTCGTTGGCCCATTCTTGCAGAGGAAATGAGTTAAATAAAAATCGGCAGGATTAAAATGATCCTACGACAGAATCCTATTTACGAGAGAAAGGATGTTTGTTCCCAAGGAGAAATAAGGGAGTAGCTGCTCTTAATACGGGCGCTACACAGTCTTTGATTAAACTCGCAGGGTGCAATCATGTCAGCGAGGATGCACGATGGTTTGCAGCTAATATGTGACACAATGACGCCGAGCAGCTGAGGGTATTATCGTGTAAGCTTGCCGCACTAATCATCAAGCTTCACGAAATATCAATGAGGATCGTAAATAAAAACATAGTGTTCAGAGTAGCTATTGAGATGCATGCCACGCATGAATCACCACCGACTACTCAGTGACATATGTGTTGCACCATGTCTGCATTGCAGAGATATAGCAAGTTCAGTTTGGAATCGCGGCACTGATAGCGACTATTCTGAGAGTGGTTTTATCTCGGCTATTCTACGCCCCTAAAGAAAAATTCCGGGTCGGTACCTTGGTTGGTTGGTTCTTAAGTTTAGGGGCTGCGACCACGTGGTCGTGTAGCCCTGAGTACTTTGGGTGTGTGTAGAATCTGTCCGATAACCGGTGTTAATTGTGATGACTGTAATAGTATGTGTTATCTCTTAGGTAGATTTCATTAGAAAGCTAACTATTGCAATGGGTCCCAAGTTTCGACTTCCAGAAAATTTCGACATATCTTCGCGTTTCACATCCCCCAGACCCCAAAACCACCGCCAGTTCAAAAGTTTAAATATAATTTATGTATGTATATATGTATATATGTATATATAGGCCTATATGTATATCAGTTTCTTGTGGACACGATAACTGCCGTAATTTTGCAACAATCACTTTGAATTTTTTACCGAATATGTATACCTTTAAAATCTCGGTCGAGTTCGTTACTGGGCTAAATCAGTCGAAGGGGGTGAAAATGGTGGCTTTTTTCGAAAAAGTGAAATATTGCTATAACTCTCTTAATATGTGAAATATCGAATCCGTTCAACGTTCATACTATGTGTCGGATAAAGCCCAAAAATTTATGTTTGAAGAGTTTTTTTTATAGCACCAACCATTGACCAAAGGGGTGGGAAAAAGTGGGTTTTACGGGAAACATTAATCATATCTCTCTTAATAGGCACAATATCAAAACCGTACAAAATGGACAATGTTCCCCTAATAATTACCTAAAACATTTGTCTGAAAGAATTTTTGATATGACCCACCATTACGCCAAGGGATGAGAAAAATGATTTCGGAATTATATTAAAATGCCAAGAGCTATCAGAGGTTGCCATGGCAACACTACTAAATTGATGAGGGATGAGCCATCACACGTTGCCATGAAAACGCACTTGCACGAGATCAGATTCAGTATTTCCATCTGACTAAGTGTGAAGCGGCTTCGGTGACGTAACTGGTAGCATGCTGAATGTCTATGCCCAAGGTCGCGGTTTCAAAGCCGGCCGAAATCGTCGGATTTTCTAAGAGTGCTAAAATCTCTCAGTATGCTTTCCTTTGGAGGGGAAGTTCCAACGTTCGTTGCGAGTTACTGGTTGGGGTGGCATCTAGTAGCCAAGTTCACAGCTAGGTGTCGTTGACGGTAGTACCTGGTAGCAACATTAGGAACTACTGCGTGAAATTGACCGTCTGCAGTCCTTACCTGAATTAAGACTAATACAGCCATTACAATTCACACCGTTTATCAGACAGATTCTACACTCACCCAAAGTACACGGGGTTAGATGACCGCGTTGTCGCAGCCCCTAAACTGAGGAACCAACCTGAGGTAGATTTCATTAGAAAGCTAACTATTGCAATGGGTACCATGTGTTTCGACTTCCGGAAAATTTCGACATATCTTCGCGTTTCACATTCCCCAGACCCCAAAACCACCGTCAGTTCAAAAGTTTATATATAATTTATGTATGCATATGTATATGAATATATATATATATATATATATCAGTTTCTTGTGGACACGATAACTGCCGTAATTTTGCACCAATCACTTTGAATTTTTTACCGAATATGTATACCTTTAAAATCTCGGTCGAGTTCGTTACTGGGCTAAATCGGTCGAAGGGGGTGAAAATGGTGGCTTTTTTCGAAAAAGTGAAATATTGCTATAACTCTCTTAATATGTGAATTATCGAATCCGTTCAACGTTCATACTATGTGTCGGATAAAGCCCAAAAATTTATGTTTGAAGAGTTTTTTTTATAGCTTGAACCATTGACCAAAGGGGTGGGAAAAAGTGGGTTTTTCGGGAAACATTAATCATATCTCTCTTAATAGACGCAATATCAATACCGTACAAAATGGACAATATTCCCCTAATAATTACCTAAAACTTTTGTCTGAAAGAATTTTTGATATGACCCAACATTATGCCAAGGGATGAGAAAAATGATTTCGGAATTATAGGAAAATGCCAACAGCTATCAGTGGTTGCCATGGCAACACTACTAAATTGATGAGTGATGAGCCATCAGACGTTGCCAAGACAACGCACTTGCACGAGATCAGATTCAGATTTCCATCTGACTAAGTGTGAAGCGGCTTCGGTGACGTAACTGGTAGCATGCTGAATGTCTATGGCCAAGGTCGCGAGTTCAAAGCCGGCCGAAGTCGTCGGATTTTCTAAGAGCGCTAAAAATCCCTCAGTATGCTTTCCTTTGGAGGGGAAGTTCCAACGTTCGTTGCGAGTTGCTGGTTGCGGTGGCATCTAGTAGCCATGTTCACAGCTTGGTGTCGTTGACGGTAGTACCTGGTAGCAACATTAGGAGCTACTGCTTGAAATTGACCCTCTGCAGTCGTTCCCTGAATTACAGACTAATACAGCCATCCCAAAGTACACGGGGTTACATGACCGCATTGTCGCAGCCCCTAAACTGAGGAACCAACCAATATCTCTGCGGGAGATATAATTTTGCGTGAAGAAGTAACAGACCGTTACATAGTTACACATCAGTGTCGAAACCTTGCATAAGGACAGTGTGACCACCAGTATAAAAATGGACCGCAAATGACAAGAAGGTTACCGTTCCCATAAGACAATAAAATGTTTAAAATAAGCATAAAATGACGAAAAACAAAGTTAATTAAACTCCAATTATAAAATACCTTCTCGCAATAAATGAGGTCTGATCCTTCTACGAAAACCTGCTTATTCTGCCTATTTTCGCCTATCCCCAAGTCTGTCCGGTGAAATCTACCTCCGCCTTCCAGCGTGCCGAGAGGACTTCTTTTTAAAATTCAAGTAAGGACTGCAGACTTTAGAATTTTTCAAATAGTTCCTACTTTTGCCGCCAAACGCCGCCGTCAACGACTACTAGTTCAGAACTTAGCTACCAGACGCCACCGCAGTCGGCTCTTGTCAACGAACTTAGGAAACTAAGAGCGTTGTTTACATTCTTAACCTATTCAGTTTAGCTTCACACAGGTGTAATTAGTGGAAGTATCTTTAACATGCCATAAATCTATGACGGCTTTATTTCCCCTCCGAAGGAAGGCATACTGAGGGAATTTTAACGCCCTTAAAAATCCGACGACTTCGGCCGGATTTGAACCCGCGATCTTGGGCATTGAAGCTCAGCATTCTACCGACTACGCCACCGAAGCCGCCGGTCGGTACCTTATTTGAGGCGGAGGGCGATTGCTGGCGCAGCGGCCAAACTGCTTGCCACTCACCAAGATAGACCTGGTTTGTATCCTGGTCAATGCATGTGAGATTTCTAAAGTGATATATCACATCCTACGGTTCGGATTTCACGTAAAAATTGATGTATCTTGGATCATGAACGCGAAATTATCGGTGACGTAAAACTAGAAGCTTCCTACCTATTTCTTTATATTGTTTCAAGTCTAGGGAAACTTACTCCATCTGTAACCGTAATTATTAGTTGCATACTTTACTACTATCGCCATAGACGCACAGGTTATGTAACAAAATCCAATAATGATAACAATAATTACTAAGTAGCCAAGATCATCCACCTGAACCTGGCAAAGAAGCACTCCTTAAGTATTAATGTTCTGCCTCACTATCAATATATTCCTGATACTGTTCTGGAGAACGATACATACAAGTTTCTCTAGGACAGGTCTTTGATCACAGATATCAGCTAACAGACCAGATATTATTCGTATTGATTAAGTGCAGAATAGAACTCTTCTAATAGACATTGCCGTTCCTAACTCGCATAATATTCAACACATTTATGCTGAGAATGTGACGATATACATGCCTCTAGCTGAAGAGATTAGAAAGATGTGGCGACAGGAATTTGTCACTTTAATGCTGAATTTTACCCAATGACAAGGTGAACATATGAATAATAATAATAATAATAATAATAATAATAATAATAATAATAATAATAATAATAATAATAATAATAATAAAAGGCTGGTTCAGTGAAGTAGAGAAAGATCTGTTGGAGACAGGGATAACACGTGATGATGTCCAGGAACGTGGCCCACTTAGGGAAAAACTTCAGAAACATCGGAGTTTTCAACTTAAGCCGAAGCTAAAAACTGGGAAGGCGTGGACGACGGAGAGAAAGGTGCAACATCGATTGCGAATGAAGGAGTACTGGGCCAACATTAAAATGCAGAAAAAACAGTTGACATGACGTGGTCCTTAGTTGGCCGTAATGAAGGAAGAAGAAGAAAAATAGGCTTATTAATAATAACAATAATAATATCATTGTCTCTTTGTCTGTTTTCTGGGGCTATCGAATGCCCAAAATCTTCAACATTAATATTAATATTAATCTACGGACGTTCAGCTTTCTAAAGGAACATTTCCTTCTTTCAAATCTCAGTTTGAGGCTACTTTCCAAAGGCCATAGTTTCCTACTATAGAGCGTTTTATTAGTAAACTTAGCAAAGTATGTTATAATTTCTCTTTGTCGATGGATTAAAATCAATTTTTTAAGAAATATAGTATAATGTTAGGTCTGTTGATTTTACGTCCCTTTTAACTACTGTGTCTGTTAGAGACACCGGGGTGCCGGATTTGGCCCGAAGGTGATCATTAACGTGCTTGCTGCGGTGGGTGAGTGGTTATCGTGTCAGACTACCAACCCCAAGCTTGCAGGTTCGTTCCTGGCCGTGGGTAAGTGATTTTTGAAAGGCGACAAAAATCACAGTACGCATGTCATACGATTTTGGCATGTTGAAGAACCCATTTGAATTCAGTAGACTGTGTTCATAGTGGCATAATTAATCTCAGGATTTTCCGCCATCAGAAAAGTTCATCCTTTCTCTACTAGAAGGCGCTATATTGTCAAGGAGATTAATAGCGCTCCGAGGAACATCAAAAATTCGACATGCAAGCTACCCTCTGGGCGTCAGATAACAAACCTTGCACCCGTCACCCGAGACCATACGATATTATTATTATTATAACGTGCCAGTAAATCTACGGACACTACTCCCTCGCATTTGCGCACCCTCAAATGCCAGCTCACAGCGCCAGGATTCGATCCTGCAACCTCTAGCCCAGCTAGCGAGAACGTTACCGCTGAGTCACGCATCCAGCCTTTTAAGAAAGAGGCTACGTTAGAAACAGGGCAAATGGAAATGTAACAACATCAAAATGGATGCTCAGTCTTCAAATAGAAAAAGATAAATCGTATGGAAATGGCGTGTTCAAAAAAAAAAAAAAAATGAAGTTTGATTCCAATTTCTCGCTAAAATGTGTTTCTCGATATACAAAATTAGCCGACGCCGTGGGGTTGGGATAGCGCACCTTCCTCTTACCCGGATAACTCATGTTTGAATCCCTGCTCCATCAGGGATTTTAGAAACTGACGTGAGGGTTGGAACGGGGTGCGTTAGCCTCGTGAGGACAATGAAGTATAGTCTGACAGTGAGGCATCGCCCCGTTCACGGGGATCAAGACTAACGACTAACGACCAAGAGGAGCCGACAACGCGTCACTCCTTATAATCTTCAGGTCAAATGGCTGGGCAGCGGTCGCTTAGTAGGCGTAGACCCTTCACTGACCGTAGCATCACGGGGAGAGGGGAGGAAGATACACAATATTTTCTTCGGATATTTTCAGCAACCTTTGGATTTGATTAGTCCTTATAAGTGTTATATTTTAACACGTCCGTTGATCTTTATTTAAATTTAATTTTTAGTTGTTTTTTTTATAAAAACGTTTATTACAGAGTTGTTAATAATATTCAAGTTTAAAAAAAGATCCATAAAAAATACATTCATTTTCAAAAAGTCTCTGTCAAAGTAAGGAGAGAAACTTGAAAAACATCCCTGAAGAAATTCGATTAGTTTATGAGAAAAAGGGTAATTAGAAAATTAGTAATTCACATGGGCAATATAGGACATTCCGGAGTACATTAACTACCAAACCTTTAGACACGCCGGGCTGCTGGAATGACAACGCCACTGCACGAGATCACATTCGAATTTTCATCTGTCTCTATGGGAAGCAGCTTCGGTGGCGAAGTTTCTAGCACGCTGAGCTTTTAGGCCCAAGATGGCGGGTTAACACGGCTGAAGACGTCGAATTTTTTAAGAGTGTTGAAATTCCCTCAGTATGCCTTCCTTTGGAGGGAAAGTAAAGCCAGCAGGCCCATGTCATACATTTATGACATGTAAAAGAACCTTCCACTAACTACAACTGTGTGAAGCAACATTTGTAGGTTAGATTTAATTAACGCTCTAAGTTCCAACATTCGTCACCAGGTGCTGGATGTTGTGGTATCTAGTAGCCAAGTTCACAGCTAGGTGTCCTTGATGGTAGCATTTGGTAGCAAAAGTAGGAACTACAACTTGAAAATGACCGCCTGCAGTCCTTACTTGAATTACAGACTAATACAGCCATCACAATTAACACCGGTTATCAGACAGATTCTACACACACCCAAAGTAAACGGGACTACATGACCGCGTTGTCGCAGCCCCTAAACTGAGGAACTAACCAACCTCTCTGTGGGAGATAAAATTTTGCGTAACAGACCGTTAGATAGTTTCACATCAGTGTAGAAACCATGCATAAGGACAGTGTGACCACCAGTATAAAAATTGACCCCAAATGACGGAAAGGTTACGTCCCCATAAGACAATAAAATGTTAGAAATATGTATAAAAAGAAGAAAACAAAGTTTATTAAGCTTCAATTGAAAAATACATTCTCATAATGAGAGGTAAAAAATTAAGTCTGGTCCTACGAAAACCTCCATATTTTTCGCCTATCCCCTAGTATGACCGGTGAAATCTACCTTCCGGCGTGCCGAGAGGGATTCTTTTTAATGTAAGTTGCAGAATAATATGTCATGCAATGACGCTTTAACAATAACTAGCGGACCCATGCGAAAACCACACTTTCCCCAATAGTTTTATAATGAGAGACTTAAGGAGAAACGTTGCTACGTTTTTATTTCACCAAATGATTATAGAACACCATTTACTTTTCAGTTAGAATTCCAAATTCTACGTTCGCTAACTTAAGAAGGCAATCACTGAAAATTGGATCATCATAACACTCACCGGTTATTCGACATTTATGAAATTATACGATTTGAGTACTCATTCCTTTGATTTACTGTTTCTGAAATCCATGCAAAATGATAAAGGAAATACCTCAGAATGTTAAAATGACATGAAACAGGCGTCACAGTGGCCAAAATGTGAAGTGGACAGAAATTATGGGGCGTATTTGGCTACAGCAACAGTATCTGCAAATCTCACACTTCGCACATTTTTTAAATAAATTTTACATATTTATGAAATTAGAGTGTGATTCGTCACTGCTGATGTCTATTCTCTTTCATTTTAATGCTCATTTGTCACTATCGGTCGCTTGTGAGCGCCGCAGGAGTGATCTATACTACTGAAATAATAATTACTAGCATTACCCGTCGCGGCTTCGCCCGCAAATATTCTAGTTGTAAGGAGTACACTTAGCAAAATCTCAATCATGAATGCTATGACTGATTTATCCTTGGTATGAATAATCAGACTTTACCAATTCAGCTACTGGTGCAGTGGTTAGGGGTTTGTCATTCCTGCATAGGTATATCATAGCGAAGTTAGTTTTCTGGGAATATCACAGACACTGTTGATTTAAGGGTCTTTAAATGTGGTTTTCGGAGACCCGTTATAGTCGGGTGAAAAAGACATTTCGTACCACACTCATTTGTCATTCCTTCATAGGTATATCAGAGCGAAGTTAGTTTTCTGGGAATATCACAGACACTGTTAATTTACGGGCTTTTAAATGTGGTTTTCGGAGACCCTTTATAGTCGGGTGAAAAAGACCTTTCGTACCACACTCACACGTGAAAATTGCGTGAAACATTCCAGATTGCCCCGTGACCCCCTTAAGCGCATTATACTGTATGTATTGATGAAATTTACAGCTTAAATTGGTTCAGTGATAACCTTATAACCGTCTGGAAACTTTCACAGTAATGTAATAATTGGAATTGCATTGCGTCTTACAGAAATAGATGGACCTGTGAGATTCTGTTACCATGGTTACCTTGTTGCATTCTTTCATTATTTCATTGTAAATATACATGTTTTAAGGTAAGTATTTAATTGTGAGGCATTTAAAGAATAAGTGAGTGCGTTTCGATTACGCATTGGGTTATGCTGAACCTGTAGGTACCCCATATGTGTAGGTTGGTGTTAATGGGACCTTATTTCGGTACAAAACTGGAATGGGATCTTAGCGGAATAATATAGGGAGGGATATTATGGTTTTGAAGTCACTGAGATATACCCTGGCATCAGAGACGCCCTGTTAGCAGAATATTCTCCAGGGAAAGCGAGAAAGGTTATTTAAACTGCCAGTGATTTTAAAAATACGAGGCTGCTATATCAGTACCTTTGTATAATATCGGACGGGTCTTTGATAGAAACCTCAATCTCAAGGTTTGATGACCAACTGGGGAAGAGCAGTTTACACTCACCTCTCACTCGCTCTCCAGTCCACACAAACTAAAGAAGAATTGCATTTGTCTCTTTAAAATTCATAGCTTATTCCTTCAGATCGATTTACACCGAAAAAATCCCACCCCCAGTAAATATTTTCACCCATCATGTGTGAAACCTTCTACTTTAATGCGACTGTTAATCTCACGATCATGATCCACGGGACCTCCTTTTTTCGTGGAATCCGAATCACATTTCAAAAATCTCACATGGAGTGACCGGGAATGAAACCCCTCTGCCTTGGTGAGAGGCAAGCTGTTTGACTGCTGCGCTACCAGTCCCCACCTTTCTCCTGTGTGGTTTAAAGATGTGAAGTCTTGAATCCATGTTCTCCAGTGTTACCTCCAAACCATCAGTTGTAACCCTTTGCAGTCAGTCAACAAAATTGTGGCAACCGTTTAGACTCCATTATTTCATGTCCACGCGGTAGGCACGATATTTCGTGGTTTATCATCTGCATTTTGTCACGTTGCAACTATATGTAATGTTTCTTATACTGAAAACCCTGTTGTATTTCTGCATGTATTCCAAATAAGAATTGAAGAAGAATTGAATTAGAAGTGTTTCAGATTATCGTTCTATTGCAAGAAGTCATACGTTGTCGTTTCTGCTGGAGGTGGTAATAAGCGGTGTTCAGTAATCGAATAAATCGAAAATAATTGTGAACGATTAATCGAATAATCGACTGACAGCTCTAATGATTAATCGACTAATCGAATATTAGATTAATCAGCTAACCAAACAATCGATCAATTGATTAGTAGATAAGAAAATAAGTTTAAATGAGAGTTCATCGCGTAAGTTGAGTTAAGCTTATTTTCAGAATAACGTATAGAAATATATAAAAGTTACTTTTTGCCTAAACATATAAAGTGTCCTTCCTTGTTCGTTAACAATAACGGTAAAGGATTCAGTGACAGTGGAAGAGTAAACATAAATCAAATTGGGAACGGTTTCGAAAAAGAAAACGAAGAGTTTTCAGCATAGGATTTTGAATTCTTATTCAATGATCACAATTTATGATAGGAACATTTTTGTTTAATTTTACTTAGTCTATTTTCTCAAGGAAGACACTTTCTTTAAAGATATAGGATACAATATATTTTTATTAAATAAATGTATGTATTTCTTCTGTGAGAGATTAGTGAAAGGAGTGAAGTACATGGATTAATTGACAAAACAATTAATCAATTATTTGACTAACCAATTAATCGATTAAACAGCCTATCCATCAATCTAAAAACTAACTATCGATTAGTCGTTATTTGTAGCATTTAATTGACGTTCTGCTTCGATTGATCCATTAATCGATAACTGAAATTAATCGGTTAAAAGTGCCAGCCATAGTTTATACATTGTAACATTTCATGAAGCTGTGTGGGTGCTTTGGAGCGCTAGTGTGGTGGAGTCTTGAACTTGGTATGTGAGAGTGCAAGTCTTGATGTTCCATAGAGGAGGAGCTGGTCGAGCGGGAGTGTCAACTCTGTGGATTCCAGAGATAGTGGTAACGAAAAGGTAAAAAAGGAAAGAATTGTTAGAGGTTATTGCTGATATATATAAAAAAATATATTGTATGAAACATATTGTATGAATCATAATCGTGAAGGAAGATATAAGTTGAGTTATTCTGTCTTCTTTACTACGTCGTATTGGTTATATAACTACAGCTTCTAATATAGCTTATCCAAAGAAGTGAAACCTGAGTAAATGAGAAATCGATTGGAGCTATAAAATTGGAAATTATATCTTATTGTGACAGCATTATTGTTACAACTTATATATACATCCCTTTATTCTACAAAATAGTAAGTGGCATTCCAATGTATTATGGTTATGTTGCAGCGTATATTAATCTGCCTTGTTCACTGAAGGGTCTTGGTTGGTGTTCAAAATAGACCACCACTTGAGATGAAAGTGTTCTTGTGTTCTCTATCAAAATATCGTTCATAGTATCCTATTTATGAACTGGCGCCATCCCGGTTTTATTATTATTAGTATGTTCCTTAAAAGAAAATAATTACATGTGCGGTTGAGAGTGGAGTGTACAGAATAACTTGCACTCAATCGATGACACTTTTGCACTCTGACTGATCTGTCAGCATGATAGCGAAGTGGGTTAAGGCCTTTGTTTTCTTTCTGATGACGTAGTCTCGCGTGTCGTGTTAGGTAACGTTCATGCCGTAAATCAACTATTTCATTTGTTCTATTGTAGCGCCGCCATGTGTCGATATTTCCATTATGAGTTCCCCAGATTATTTGGTTAACTTGTTGGCTTGGAAGCTATTAGTTACAGCATTGGCTCTCGCTAAGGAAAGGTCACTATGAAGTCCTACATTTAATATTCTTTTGTGTTTGAATGTCACTGATATCATTAATCCTCTGTGTGTCGCCAAACATATCCAGCTTTCTCAGCAAAAAATCTGCCCCGTACTTTTGCATTATGTATAGAATAGTGCTCCTTGCTGAATCGAAACTCTCTAGTAACGCTTTCTGGTGGCCAAATTATTCTGCTGAACTGTAATGTACCAACATAAACAAATTGGACTAATATATTTGCTACCGTCCTCATATGTCAGTAATATAAGTGATGCCAATTTCTTCTTCAATTTCATTCTTGACTTTCATTGCGAGAGTAAGATTGAGAATTCTTTTGGTGAACCTGTCATTGCTCATTCTGAGATTGTTGCCGTAAACTTCAAGTGCCATTTGCTGAAGGTGTCAGTGATCTTTAATACACATTCCTTCTGAGCAGACTGGACCAAGGATTTCCCTCAATATTTTATTTTCTTGTTACACTACGTCGTAAGTAAGAGATCGGCCTTAAATATTCAAGGTTCGAAAGGCGTATAGTGATTCAGGTTTGATTACTGAGGTATAATGTTTTAATTTTACTTTCTTCGATATTATTTTTGTGATATCTGTTCCGAAGGATTCTATAGGCCTTCTGTAATTTCAAAATTCTCTCTTTGTTTAATTAGAAACGAAGATTATAGTATTATTGCTACTATTATTATTACTTTTAAGTACCAATTCATCAGCGTAATATAACTTACTGATCATCAAACAGAGACCAACTTACGTGTGAATCAGGTGGCCACATGGTAAGTCTTCGAAGAAACGTTCTTCGGCGTGCTCGTAAATTACACTTAGAGAATATCGTCGGGTTTGAAGTGAAACTCACTAAGACAGAGAACAGGTACCTGGTAAATTGAATCTTCAATATCCTTACGTACAACTTACTCGTAGTTCCCCATAAACTAGGTCACTGTTTTAGGCCCTGGACGTCCGGGTTCGATTCTTGGCCCCACCAAGAAATTAAAGTTTGGTCTGAGGGATGGAACGGAATACACCCAGCCTCGTACCGCAAAACTGGGAAGAGGTGGGTTTGATTACCATCTCAGCCATCCTGGAAATGGTTTTCTGTGGATTCCCAATTCCACTCCAGGCAAATGCTGGGGTAGTTACTAACTTAGCTTACGAGCGTCTCCTTCCCAATCCTCACCTGCATTACAAATACACACTATGACTACTACTGGTACTTCTACTACTACAATAACATAGGTTGTCAGAAAATGTATTTATTTACTCATTTATTTATTTAATTAATTATTTATTTATACATGTTCACACCCAAATACCCTTGTGAGCCGACGAATGTGATATTCAGCGGCCTTGGAAAATTACATGAAGGAAAGAAATCATCAGGCTGACTTTTTATGCATTTATAATCTACCATTTACTGGAATAACTTTCAAATCTCCATGAAGTGAAACGCTAAGAATATGCTCGTCAACTTTGAAAATATACATAAACTAACTCGTGTAATAATATCTTGGGTGCAATTCGGATTACGAGGATTTTCTCGAATATTTCTGTAAACATCATTGGATCTGTGAACTTTAAGAAGGTGGTAAATAGCTGTTCTAATACATGTTTGTTGGCAGAAATACACATTCACAAGACTAAAAGCATAGACCCCTCATCCTCAGTAGCTAGAGACTCTGCGTGGATTTTGGACATACCTTCTTGATGTTTAAAGCTCCAACAGGATCCCCAAGCAACTTGCGTTGTATCTCAAATTGCCACAACATTTACATACAATAATTAAAGAACTTCCTGCAACAGATAATATTATCGGCTACTGTTAATTACTACAGAAACAGTGCTATGTAAATTTAGCTTCAATTTAAACTTTGCCTCAGCTTTATGGAGGGCTCGCCGTAAACTAGCGCTATCTGCCGGCCCTCGAGGGCGTCCGGAAGTACACGGTAACACCGGGTCCTCGTGCCAACAATATCATAGATCAAGATTCCTATCGTTCGTTCTGTCCCTACCAGTAGAGACTTCCTGGAACTATCATAACTTGTTTTAAACTATCAGCATGTAGAGGTAGCACGCTAGACTTTGGTGCTAAGATTATTCACACAAAAGTTGTTGTTGATTCTTTTGGGGGTTTGCGATATCGTGGTCATATTGTAGCGCCGTTTCTTGGGAGTGTGTAGAAGTTGTCTGATAACCTGTGTCACAGTGATGTCTGTACTAGTGTGTGTATTTTCAATCGAGGTAGGATTTGGGTAGAAAGCGGCCGTGGCCATAAATTAGGAACCATCCCAGCATTTGTTTGAAGTAGAGGTGGGGAAACCATGTGAAACCACTTCCAGGATGGGGTTGAGTTACGAATTAAACCCTCCTCTTATTAGTTTTGCCTCACGAGGCTGAGTGCACCCCGTTTCAGCCCTCAGATTAGAATTACATTTCTTGGCTCAGTGAACACGTTTATGAGGAAATACGAGTAAGCTGTAAGTAAGAATATTCAAGGTTCAATTTCTCATAAAACTGTTCTGTGATTTCGTGTGTTTCACTTGAAAGCCGACGATTATACTCTTAGCGCACACTGCGTGCAAGCCACGGTACGTTTCTTCGATGGTTTGCCATGTGACCACCTGATTCACACGTACATTGACCCTAGTCAGGTGTCAGTATGTTCACATTGGTGCATTGATACTTATAAATAATAATAATAATAATAATAATAATAATAATAACTGGGGGCGTGATGGCGCAGTGGCTTGGCTGCTCGTCTTTCACTCGGACGGCCAGGGTTCGAATCCCGGTGACAGTGGGGTGGAATTTTCACCTGAAAATTCACGTGACGTCAGGAAGAGCATCCATCCTTAATTCCCCATCCAAAACTAAGACGAGCCTGGTAGGCTCCGGTGACCCCAATTAATTGGGAAAAGCCGAAGAAAGTTTTTACTATTATTATTACTGCCAAATTAGAAGCCAATGAAAGGAAAATCCTGACTAAGATCCTTGGATCAATCAGAGAAAATGATGATTATAGGAGACGGCATAACAGCGATATCTACCTGCAAATTGGAAGGATAAAAACACCATTTGGGAAAGGATGATTCAATTTTATGGCCACGTAACACGCATGAACTCGCAGAGACAGGCCGACAAGATCATTTCCTACATTATTTACAAGAAAACCAAGAGACCCTGGTTCATCGAAGTTGAAAAAGATCTTCAATAGGTAGGAATCACACTTGAAGACATCCAGGAACGTGCACCTCTCCAGAGAAGACTTCGAACATACAAGAGCTTCCAAGAAAAGCCAAAATCGAAAACCGGCAAGAAGTGGACTGATGAAAGAATGGCTACTCACAGAACGTGAATGCGAAACTATTGGGGAAGAGTTAAAGCTCTAGGGTGCAAACGGTTGAAGTAACGTGGTCCACGACAGAACTAAACGAAGCGAGAAAGAAAGAAAGAAAGAAAGAAAGAAGAACTGCCAGGCATTCTAGCCGCTACACCATGAGGCGTTACAGTACAACATACGGTAGGCCTAGTGCAAGCACAAAGTAATAGCTCGTACGATTAGCCTGAATAGATATTCATTCATTCATTCATTCATTCATTTATTTATTTATTTATTTATTTATTTTCAGTTGGGGATGTGTCCCCAGGTGGAAAATTAGATATACATAACAAATAAATAATTATACATGACAATTCAATAACAATTAAAATGGAGTATTTACACATTTCTTTGTATTTCTTAAACACACCTATATGTTTGGGAAAAGACTCTAAGACTGCGTCAGGTAGAGAGTTCCAGTTATCAATGGCACGGTTTAAGAAATAATATTTACAATAATTTGTTCGCTGTGGTCGGGCCTTAACTTTGAAAGGATGATCACTCCTGCTCATGTAAGTGGGCTTTCTAATACGTTTGCTAAGCTCACCCCATGCTGGTTGATTTGTATACGTGTTGTACATAGCGCAGAGTATAGATTTCATCCTCTTAGCCTCAAGTGATTCCCACCCAAGTTTCGTTCACATACGACTCACACTGCTCATGGGATTAAAGTCACTGAGCACAAATCTAGCGGCCTTTCTTTGTAAAATATCCAACAAGTGACAAATATCCTAATTCTTTAGCATAGGTACTACTTCCTTTTAATACCCTTATTACAAAGTGCGGGGGAAGCCTCCGTGGCTTAGGCGGCAGCACGCCGGCCCCTCACCGCTGTGTCCGTGGTTCAAATCCCGGTCACTCCATGTGAGATCTGTGCTGGACAAAACGGAGGCAGACAGGTTTTTCTCCGGGTACTCCGGTTTTCCCTGTCAAAATTTCATTCCAGCAACACTCTCCACTATCATTTCATTTCACCTGTCATCCATTCAATCATTGCCCCAGAGGAGTGCGTCAGGCCTCGGCAGCCGGCACAGTTCATATCCTCTCCGCTAGATGGGGGCTTCATTCATTCCATTCCTGACCCGGTCGGAGACTGGAAGCAGGCTGTGGATTTTCATTTCACAAAGTGCGGGGATTTGTAAGCTTTAGAAACTATACATCCTACATGACTACTCTTTTCATATCATTACTTACGTGAACGCCCAAATATTTACAAGAATCTTCTTCTACAAGTATTTCCGAGGCAATGTTATATTGAAAATCATGCCTTCGCACTTTCCCTATTTTTATGAGACTACATTTTCGTGTGTTTATTTTCATTTGATTTTCAATCACCCATTTATAGACCAGGTTAAAGTCATCATGAAGTACTGCGTAACTACAGTATGCAACCTATTCCCGCTAAATCACGAACTATGCACTATACCTACCTTTTTCACACATTTTGACGTTTACTGACATGAGGAATCACCTTGTATCTCTCATCGCTTGTATTAACCACACAAAAGTTGATCCAAATAAGTAAAATATGAGTGCATTTCTGAGCCTCTATCCTTAAGGCCATACAACAAATGTGAAAGTAGCTAATCAATCAAACGGTGAACGTGACTATTCTTAATAATTTTAAGGATACTGTGCATCATTGAGCACGATAATTGTGTACAGGCCTGATTATACTAAGCATTTTAGTTGTGGTATGGTCATGGCACGATTCTTATAACTTGAAAAAATGCAACTTATAATAAACTCGATGATAACCATTTTGAAGATATTTTCAGGTTCCAAAATCTGAAGCAAAAACATATAAGTTACCATAATTTATAATGTGCTAGTATACTTATTAACTAAGTTAATGGAATTTAATGATGATACCTGTTAATACTATCATTAAATAATTGAATAATAGAAGTATTAACTGGTGCCTCCATTAAATATTGTTAGAGAACCTAGAAAATTAAAACAAACTATACAAAAGAAAATTTAGAAAAAAAAAGAGTTTCATTGGTTTATTCAAGAACACTTTTCTCAGTTGATTTTCATGTACTAAGATTAGCTAACTTCAGAAATTTAACATATTTAGTTCATTAATAGGAAAACATTTGTTAAAACCTTTATTTGGAGTGTGCTAACTTACTGATGTGAGACCTGGACTTTGGAAAAACAAACACAAAGTGCTGACAAGACTGACAAGGACGAGTAGGAGGTAAAAGAAGACTAATGAACAAATCTTGGATGACGTTAAGGAGAAACGGACATTACTTAATTCATTAGAGCAGAGGAAAACTACATTTCTTGACACGTCTTACAGCACGACACCTGTCTTCGGATTGTCTTCGAAGGCAAGGTCCTAGGGACGAAATCGTGAGGAAGACCACGTCTCTCGTACCTTATATACAAAATCACTCAGCTGGGTTTTGTTTCCTACGTCATGATGAAGAGAACTGCTGAAGATAGTGGGCTCTATCTGCATTGACAAGGAACGTGCACCTCTCCAGAGAAAAATGATAAATAGGCCTATTAGAATAGAATCCAAGAAACAAAGCCCAACGAACTTCCTTATTTATTAATTTTTATTTCATTAATTATTTTCTCAGCTTTCTAATATCTGTTGAATTTTACTATAGGTTAACATTCTGAAGTTAGCAATTCTCAGTAGGTGAAAAAACTTTGAGAGTATTTGGTTGAAAAACAATTGAGGTACGGTAATTTTTCCTGAATAAACCAATGTTACTTTTATTCTGAATTTAGTTCTTTTACAATTTGTATTAATTTTCCAGATTTTCTAATCTCAAATTATTTTCTAAGTAACATATCATAAGGCTTTTTATTTCAACGTAAACATAATATGATCACAATTACATATCATCCCAATATCAAAAGAAAAATTTCAATGAACCATTATATCAGTTCGACATCATTGACATTTCCACTTCGAGCTGTCTTTCCAAGAGATTTATCTTTCATCGTTAATCTAAAAATTGTAACAGCTCTGATTTTTAGTCTTTTATTTTTAATCATTTTCGATAATTAGTATTTAGGAAATAATGTTAAAATCAGCTGTTTTATAAAAAAATATTTTGTCAATCCTGCGACTTGATTTGTATCAACTACTGTTTGCTGAAGAAAGTTATAATGCAACCTAAGCAGGTACACTGTACTCAAGAATTACAATTCATTGACTTAAGGTATTATTTTATTATTTCATTAATATACTGATGCCTGACAATATGCACAATTCACATGCTTAACAGTACACAGTTTCCTTAATAATAATGAACGATCACTCAAGAAATATTGAAAAGTCACCATTTCTGGTAGCTTTATCAACAAGTAATTTTAGCGGTTGTATTTGTATATGAACGATAGATTACAGTTAGTTATGTAGGTGAACATGAGGTGAAATGAATGAGCTCAGCGCTCAGTAGACATATCGATACACCATCGATAAATTACACGTGTCCATTGATGGTAAAGCATAATGTGCATTTCAGAATACTGGGCTGCTCTGTACATTGATTGATCACACACGCTCCATGGCCATGAATGGGGCTGCCATAATACTGTAGTTCGTATGCTTGCTAATGAGACCTCAGCACAATACTGTAGAGCCTCTGTAAATAGAAAGTGAAAACACACCTCGGGAAAAAAATAAGATCTATTTTCAATATGTATGGAACGACTGACACAGTTCCGTATGGTATATTATTTGTGATTCGAGTTACATTTCTGAAAGCAAATTCTTATTCATTACACTCATTTAGGTAGTAGCCTATTGTAGTAATGCAATGTTTAAGGAAAAATCGTTAATAATACACACATCAAAAAAAGTTTTGCATCACCTCGGTTCCAAGAGTTCCGGAACCTTTAAATACAAAGGGAATAGAGATCAACACAAACAACATTTCAGCTCGTTTTATTGCTCATGAGACCCACACATTGCATGTTGTACCATCATAGAGCTAGACTTTCAGCATTTGTGGTCCAGATTGCAGTACACACCACTACCTCTAATACCCAGTAGCACGTCCTCTTGCATTGATGCATGCCTGTATTCGTCGTGGCATACTATCCACAAGTTCATCAAGACACTGTTGGTCCAAATTGTCCCACTCCTCAACGACAATTCGGCGTAAATCTCTCAGAGTGGTTGGTGTGTCAAGACGTCCATAAACAGCCCTTTTCAACATATCCCAGGCATGTTCGATAGGGTTCATGTCTGGCGAACATGCTGGCCACTGTAGTCGAGCGATGTCGTTATCTTGAAGGAACGCATTCACAAGATGTGCACGATGAGGTCGAGAATTGTCGTCCATGAAGACAAATTCCTCTCCAATATTCTGCCGATATGGTTGCACTATGGGTCGGAGGATGTCATTCAGGTATCGTAAAGCCGTTTCGGAGCCTTCCATGACCACCAGTGGCGTACGTCGGCCCCACATAATGCCACCCCAAAACATCAGGGAACCACCACCTTGCTGCACTCGCTGGACAGTGTGTCTAAGACGTTCAGCCTGACCAGGGTGCCTCCAAACACGTCTCCGACGATTGTCTGGTTGAAGGCATATGCGACACTCATCGGTGAAGAGAACGTGATGCCAATTCCGTGGGGTCCATTCAGCATGTTGTTGGGCCCATCTGTACCGCGCTGCATGGTGTCGGGGTTGCAAAGCTGGACCTCGCCATGGACGTCGGGAGTGAAGTTGCGCATCATGCAGCCTATTGCGCACAGTTTGAGTTGAAACACGACGTCCTGTGGCTGAACGAAACGCATTATTCAACATGGTGGCATTGCTGTCAGGGTTCCTCCGAGCGGCAATCCGTAAGTAGCGGTCGTCCACTAC
Organism: Meconema thalassinum; assembly: GCA_946902985.2. Lineage (NCBI taxonomy): Eukaryota > Metazoa > Arthropoda > Insecta > Orthoptera > Tettigoniidae > Meconema > Meconema thalassinum. The sequence continues at coordinate 835,009,433 of OX336390.1, forward strand.
AGTAGTAGCACTTGGGCGGCCTGAGCGAGGCCTGTCATCGACAGTTCCTGTATCTCTGTACCTCCTCCATGTCCGAACAACATCGCTTTGGTTCACTCTGAGACGCCTGGAAACTTCCCTTGTTGAGAGCCCTTCTTGACACAAAGTAACAATGCGGACGCGATCGAACTGCGGTATTGACCTTCTAGGCATGGTAGAACTACAGACAACATGAGCAGCGTACCTTCGTCCTGGTGGAATGACTGGAACTGATCGGCTGTCGTACCCCCTCCGTCTAATAGGCCCTGCTCATGCATGGTTGTTTACATCTTTGAGCAGTTTTAGTGACATCTATGAACAGTCAAAGGGACTGTATCTTGGATACAATATACACAGTCAACGTCTATATGCCGGAGATCTGGGAACCGAGGTGATGCAAAACTTTTTTTGATGTGTGTAATTGGAGATTTATTTCGTTAAGTCTAATTAATACACTTTGGATTTCACTTTTAGGAGTAAACAGGGTATTATATAAGCTGCCTTCTGTGGTCTAGGGGTACGTGTAGTGTCACCAATTCCAATGGTCCTGGGTTTGATTATCGATTCTGTCAAGTTATTTAATTCTGGTCCGAGCCACACGCTCATTGTATATGGGGCTGAAAAGACCACGAACTTCAAGCTTCTAAATAAAACAACAACAAAGAATGGTATTATTTATAAATTACTTTTCATTGTACAAATTCTGCAGCACCTCAATTATGTAATACTTCGAAAAGATAATATGGCCGAAGACAGTTTATTCATGTGGTCTCTGTGTGGTAAATGCTACATAAATAAAGGATACTACTTATATAGAGGAATTTGATAAGCACTTCTATAGGGATATTTAAAGTCTACCGCACGACAGCATGTACAAAGAACTTTATAAGAACGGTTGTAATTATTAATATATAAATACTGTAAGTCTCTCGTCTATAATATTTGGATGCTCTTCAGGCAGAAACGGATTTATGAAATGCCAAGAGAATTTATCACAGCCTTCAGTGCAACATCAAATACTAAAGATCTTGGAAGGTTTTATAATTCCCTAATTTCCAATACTGCTAAATTATACACTCATCAATCAGTGTTTCAAGTCACTTCTGTACATACTGTCCTTGTGTTGCCAGCATAGTGCATGCCAGTAAGAAGAGAAATTCATCATTCATAACTGATATGTATTTCAGTAACATCTTCCTTTCATCGTATTAAACTCTGAGCATTGCACGAAATAATGTGTGTGTACTTGAGAGACAGCAATCCAAGTGTCTCCTATATTCAAAACCTCGAAGTCTCTGTAATAAAATATATGGTTGGTTGGTTCTTAAGTTAGGGGCTGCGACAACGCGGTCATGTAGCCCCGTGTACTTTGGGTATGTGTAGAATCTGTCTGATAACCGGTGTTAATGGTGATGACTGTATTAGTGTGTGTTATCTGTTTTTTTTTAATTTAAGTACTGCAACTTAGAATTTTGCAAATAGTTCCTACTTTTGCCGCCTAGCGCCACCGTCAACGACTACTAGGCCAAGTTCAGTACTTAGCTACTAGACGCCACCGCAGTCGGCTCTTGGCAACGAACGTAGAAACCTAAGAGCGTTGTTTACATTCTTAATCTATCCAATTTAGCTTCACACGGGTGCAATTAGTGGAAGGTTCTTTAACATGCCATAAATCTATGACATGGGACCGCCGGCTTTACTTCGCCATTGAAGGAAGGCATACTGAGGGATTTGTAACGCTCTTAAAAATCCGACGGCTTTGGCTGGGTTTGAACCCGCGATCTTGGGCGTAGAATATCAGCATGCTACCAACTACGCCACCGAAACCACTGTAATAAAATATACAAGCGTATTATTTTCAAGTCTAAGAACAAGTGCCTTTGTTCCACATATTTTAAGTTAGTGTATGGGTTACACATGAGGCGGTGTAGATGGATGACAAGAGAAGTATACTTGAGCCTGGAGTTGAAGATCAAGATGTCTCTAGCCTCTAAAATATAGAAACAACATTTAAACCATGACTGTTTTTCAAATACCTACGAAATCATAATTAGCTACAAAGATACATTTTGTCTTACAAGACCCCTAGCTTTTAAAATTTATCTGTGTGTATTAAGAAATAATTATTTCATACTGTAATAATATCAGGCTATGCGCCTTATGCACCAGCTTCTTCCTCCTCATTCAGCAAAACCCCTCTATTGTCCATGGCTGGTCCGTGCAAGTGTTCATGCATTGTTGTTCTCCTTGATACAGTGTTAAACAACTAGTTATATCAGTGGTTACGGTAGAAAACTTGATGATTTTTCACTACTCTTCTTGCCTAGAACGCCTCAAAATAGCGCTGCCTTGGGTTTTTGTGGGTATCTACTCACATAACGTAACGGCGGTACTTTTTGAGGATCCAACCAGCCTTCGGGCTGACTATCTAACAGACACATACATCAAAGGGTGTACATTTTTTATGAAGCTGCTCTGGACTTTATTGAAACCCACGATCATGTCCCTCTCGTAGCAAACCATACTATATGTCTCTAAGGTTTTCGGTGAATAAAGAGCAAAGTTAGCTCAGCAGTATTAACGTGAAATTAGCTTAGATTATATACAAGGAACATAGCGGCTTCGTTCATACAAGAACAGTAAACATCAGTTAGTCCCTGTAATTTGACAGACAAAGTGTAAGTTTCCTTCGTAGATACCGTTAATACACGTTTAAACTAAGCTATTAGAATTCTGAACTGCGAACAATTTTAACTAGGAGTTGTAGAAAGAAAAGGTTATTCTTTGTTGCCAGACAAAAGTGTTACAATATAGTCTGGTATTGAGCGGGACTGTAGTCTTCTTCCAAATGGGTGGTAAGAATCGTTTCTTCGTGACTTTTTATGCACCCTGCTCTGCTGATTATGACGTGCCCGTTTGTTGAGGAATTTCGAAAGGAAATTTACGACGACGATAATCGAGACTTGTATTCCATAAAAAATGTGACGTTCTCCCTTTATATGTTTCGCTGACATATATTGACTTCGCAAATAAAATTGGGGGAATTATGCAAAATTCTATCTTGCACTCATAAGTTGATAACCATTCTAAATGCAGCGAGAGGGCCATCTCCATGACCAACTCGTTGTCACGCCACACTTATGTACACAAAACACACATAATTGAGGCTACACTAAAATGATGGATAACTAGCTCAATGGTTTGGTGATGTACATCTGCTAGATAGACGCATAGTGCAATAGTGTGAGGTGAGGAGAATGTCACATAATTTTTAAATAGTTTATAATATCTGCATTCGTTATAGCGTTATGTCCTCATTACAATCTCTTATATGCTGTACATTGGTACAACTCAGGTGCAGTTCTTATGCAAACAATATTGCTTTACATGGACCTTTTATTCGTTAAGTCATTAATGCAAATAACTCCGTCAATATAGAAAGAAATTAAATTCACAATATATCCTCTTCAGAACTACACCTTACTAAAAACCTCAAGATACTCTTTCTTTCCATAGCATCACTGTCTTTCGACTTATTTTAGTTGTCGCTGTCGATATTGCTGCTACATTATAAAATATAACATTCATAGTCCCGTGTACAAAACTGTGCATGGAATTTATCCAACATCAGCTTTTCACACGACGTTATGGGTTCTAATTGGTAATAAATGGTGGAAAGGTGTGATCAACTGTTCATCTTTCCAATTATTGACGTTCGAGTTTGGTATGCCAATAAACAGCGTGTTGCTTTCATTTAAGACTGACTTTGGGAGATCTCTTTTCATTCATTCATGCATTAATTAATTCATTCAGTCAGTCAGTCAATCATTGATGTGTTGTTCCATTCTCAAATTAGTTCTCTGCTCTGAAAGGATGACATTGATGAGGAGAGGAAGCTAGTCATTTGGAGTGATCAAACCGAACCGCTGATCATTCGCAGGGTATTATTAAGGTAGGTGTCAATTAGATTCACATAGGGTCTGTTTAGCCTAACTGGACCATAGTATTCAGCCATGGGAGGCATTTAAGCGTTGTTGCTATTTCCCCAACACCGTTAAACAAATATTTTCCAACTAATTGGTGTGGCTTGTCACTCTAGTGGCAATATTTCAGGCCGATAGACGCAATACTGGTAAAATTCACTTATCACATGAATATAATGCTCCATCACTGCCAACTTGAAGAGCAAAAAGAAATAACATTCACCATGTTAGTAGAATGTATGATTTTTACCGTATTGATTAATATTTATATAAATCTCAAAAAATACTACGCCTATGTATACACATTATTATTATATTGTGAATTAAGCCTCCGTGGCTTAGGCGGCAGCACGCCGGCCTCTCACCGCTGGATCCGTGGTTCAAATCCCGGTCACTCCATGTGAGATCTGTGCTGGACAAAACGGAGGCAGACAGGTTTTTCTCCGGGTTCTCCGGTTTTCCCTGTCACAATTTCATTCCAGCAACACTCTCCACTATCATTTCATTGCATCTGTCATTCATTTAATCATTGCCCCAGAGGAGTGCGTCAGGCCTCGGCAGCCGGCACAGTTCATATCCTCGCCGCTAGATGGGGGCTTCATTCATTCCATTCCTGACCCGGTCGGAGATTGGAAGCAGGCTGTGGATTTTCATTTAATTATATTGTGAATTGAGGCCAATGGCCACAGCAGGGTATTTTTAATTGAAATTCCGTAGGCTCCCCAAAAAGTAATATTTCAAGTAGTTCCAACTTCGGCTATCAGATACCACTGTCACTAACCCTAGTGGCGAAGGTTGGAACTTGATAGAGCGTTTCTAACCAAATAACCTACACATTTAGCTACACACTACCAATTGTAGTGGTAGGTTATTTTTCATTCCATAAATCTATGACATGGGCCCACCGACTTAACTCCTCCCCCTCGATGGAAGGCATACTGAAGGATTTTAACGCTCTTAAAAATCCGACGACACAGGCCGGGTTTGAACCTGTGATCTGGGGCACAACAGTTTAGCATGCTACCTACTACGCCACCTAGGCCGATTCAATTTTTGAAACAACAATAACTTCTGAGGATCAGTGATAGCAAATTGCTGTTTTTGTAATCAAAAATTAAAAAAATTGACACTACAATAACTTAGTTTAATATTCTTCATTGAGCATTTAGCTGAAGAAGGCTTCATTGTCAAGCCGAAACATGTAAAAGAATTGAACAATTGAGAAAATATTCAACAATTGAATAGTTGTTTCTTACTTTGTATTGTTTGGCGTAGTCTCTTTTAAGAATAATAGCATGAAGAGAGTTGCACCACGCGTTGTCGGACTTATTTAGAAAACTATCCGTGGATTTCTACGAAATACAAACACTCCATGATAAATAATTCACTATGTACTGTGCCTCAATCCTTTCATTGCATATGATAATATTTAGCCAATCCATTGGGATTTAATCATAGGCTAATATTTATGTCCATTATTAAACATGCGCACTTGATTCAATTACGAGAAAGCGATAATTTCCGAGCTTTAAATATACGTATTATAAAGTGATGACTTTATGGCTGTTATTGGTTAATATTAGACACATTGCAAAACGTTACTGACAAATGGGTTACAATAGTCGTATGAAAGGAACAGTTTCTAGTAATATAACGAGTGCTCCAGTGTTGATCGTTACGAGAATCTAAAGCTCATAATGTATTTACAATTTAGCTACTTAGCAAATAATCACGAAATTCAACAAGTAATATTCATTAAAAATACAAAATTACTTGAACAGATACACTAAAAGAAATATACAACAAAGGAAAAGACATTATAACATAGTCGTTAAAACAGAAGCTGAAGCTATTATAATTGGTGGCAAATCTCGAATAAAAACAAGTAGTTCCGTGAAGAACTATACAGCCTATTTTCATATATCCTACTTACGTTAACTGCCACTATCAACATACAAAATTTCAGTTTGATTGCTGTAATAGATTCGTAGATATTGATAACCAACTAAATATTTCGGATGGTCGCCATGTTGGATTTTATATATGTAGGTCCTAGAGTTGTGTGCTGTTACATGAAGATTATTGTGTACGTGTAGCATTCAAATTTCAATCTCATGATTAGGACACAAGAAGTAACAAGGGGATTTTAATATTTCGCACAGCTGCCATCTTGTGGTTGCAATAACATTCAAAACAACAAACAACTCAAAGAAATAAAGTCGTTGAAACAAAAAATAAAAGAACATGACTTAATCATCACAAAAGCAGATAAGGGAAACACTACAGTAATTTTGAACAAAACAGAATACATTGAAAAAACAGTCGAATTCCTAAACAACAACGAAATCAAGGAATTAACAAAAGACCCCACCAACAAATTCCAAAAACAAATAAAAAGTGCGCTAAAAGAAACAGAATACATACTGACCAAAGCCGAAAAATCAAAACTAATAAACATGAACCCGAAAATACCGTCATTGAGGGGACAACCAAAAATACACAAAAAGGAATGCCCAATGAGACCAATAGTCAATTGTAGGAATGCCCCTAATTACAAAATCAGCAAAGAGTTACTAAAAATCTTAAAATGCCGTCTTTCCAACGACAAAAACAACTCTGTAAAGAACACAACAGAACTAGTAACAGCATTGAACACCCTACAAATGAAACCTAGCTTCAGGCTAGTATCCTTCGATGTAACTAACATGTACACCAATATTCCGATTATTGAAGCAATCAACACTATCGAAAACAACTTAAAATCCAACAATTCGGTAAAAGAAATTGAAGAGATTGTGAGATTACTGAGGGTCGTTCTCACCCAAAACGTGTTCCAATTCGACAATAAAATATACACACAGAGAGAAGGCCTAGCAATGGGATCGCCACTAAGTGGGTTAATCGCTGACATCTTCATCAATGCACTAGAAAATGCGTTCTTAGAAAAGACTTCAACAAAGGGAATAGTAATATGGAAAAGATACGTAGATGATGTAATTTGCATCTACGATACTGAACTAACAAGCGAAGAAACAATTCTCCAATCCATTAATAGCCTTCACCACTCTATCAAATTCACTAAGGAATCCGAAATAGACCGGAAAATAAATTATCTCGATATAACTATTGAACGTAAAGACCACGACCTTTCATATTCCATATTCCGGAAAGCAACACAAACCTCGCATGCAATCGACAATCAGTCTAATCACCCCAGTACGCACAAACTAGCGGGTTTCAATTCAATGGTGCACAGAGCTTTAAACATACCCATGTCAAAAGACAACTATAATAAGGAAATAAGAACTATTATGCAAATAGCAAAGGAAAACAACTTCTCGCCAAGCAAAATAAATCAAATTATAGCCAAACATAAAAATAAAGATAAAACGATTCCCAAACCAGACAGTAATGAGAAAAAATTTGCGCGTTTCAACTATGTGAATGCGAATACATATAAAATCACTAACCTATTCAAAAAACAAGGCATAAAGATAGCTTTCACGACGAAAAACACAACCGCTAGGCACCTCCTAAATAGTAATCTAAATAAACGTGACCCGTATTCAAGGTCAGGGGTATATTCTATAACGTGCCAAGACACCGATTGTCAAGCTAATTACATCGGGCAGAGTGGAAGGCGAGTAGACACACGTTATAATGAACATATGAATGCGATAAGATACGGAACACATTCAGCCGTGTGCGAACATATGTGTGACGCAGGGCACAGCTTTACCAACATAGAGTCGGACCTTAAAATAATCCATCACGAATCGAAAGGCAGAGCTCTTGACATAAAGGAAGCAATCGAGATACACCTAGCCAAACGAAACAATCCCAACAATCTAAATGAATACACGTTCATGGAGAGCTCACCCCTCTTCACGCTACTAAAAAACACACCCTGTCGGAAACAAAACACAATTTAGCGACACAGCCAAGCTAGATAAAAAAGGGGGGAAATTAGGGGTTTTTTAATAGGTAAATGTTATCCGGATCAGGTGTACGATGTACTTTTCTTCTGCAATAAACCATGGCCCATATTCGCGGCAGTATTAAAAGTGCCGGGACGTCCTCATAAGACCGTCAACGCTTAGTTCGAATGGGTTATGCTCCACGCGTGGCGAGGGCTAATCCACGGTCTTTAATAATTGTAGACCCACCTCATTCAATAACATACATCTTATCTAGGTTGGCAACACCTCACATAAACACATCGCTATCACTCCCCACAGCACGTAGGGACAGGGGGAGGAGGCAGGGAAAAACCAGTCGTTAAGATAACCACCGCAGTCGACCGCACAGCGAGTTTCAGTGAGCACGAAAACTGCGAGTAGCTGTAATACGGAAGACAATCAGATAAGTAGTTAGCCAAATATTGTATAGTTTAACCATAGTTTACAACCATATAATCTCTCTAAAGTACAATCTCCGGATAGCTATCACCATTTAGCATTTCACCTAACATATATACTGCATTTAGCATACACTGACAGTTTCAGTACCAATACTGCAACTAAATAATTGTACATATTGTAAATATTTTCACCTGTATTTCAAACATAGATTTTGTAGCCTAAGTGTAATGGATCTGATGATGATCGCTTGACGATCGAAACTGGTCATCCTAGTGTTTTATTAATATCATGTAATTTATTTCAGGATTAGGGCATAACCCATCTCTTTTGGGTACATTCGTGTTGACCGACTGAAAAGCACTAAATTCTTGTGGTTATGGAAACAATTGAAATAAATTAGATGCCAGTGGATTAACATTCGTATAAGGATTTACTGTACCAAGTTTCACTGCACCCTTGGATGGTTGAATTGCGAGAAACGTCCATGTGATTATATATACTTCGCGTCGCCGCCATGTTGGATTTGTGATCACCAGGTTATTTAAAGTCCTGTAGGTGAACTTAAGTTCATAGCCCCTATGAACATCAAAAAATTCAGTTTGATTGCTATAATAGATTCGTAGATATTCAGAGCCGTCTAAATATTTCGGATTGTCGCCATGTTGGATTGCTAAATGTTTAGGCCATAGAGTCATGTACCATTAAAGGAACATTATTGCGTAGGTTCATTATTTAAACTTTCACTTCGATTGCATGAATGCGACACAAGAAATAAAAACGTAATTTTAAAATTCGCACAGCCGCCATCTTGAGGTTATGTAAACAATTGAACTAAATTAGATACCAGTGCATTACAATTCGTATGAACATTTCCTGTACCAGATTTCATTGCGTTTGGAACATTACATCGCGAGATAGGTCTATTTAAAATTTTCTAATTCGCTTGGCCGCCATGTTCGTTTTGTAGTTAACCGGTTTTGATAGTCTTATAGATGAACTTCCAGTAGTGCCTTTCATCTCCGTACAAACTTTCAGGGTGATACCGCTAATAGTTTCAGAGATATAGAATGCCGGTGTAATATCTTGCACAGCCGCCATCTTTTGGTTATGTAAACAATTGAACCAAGTTAGATGTCGGTGCATTACAATGTGTATAAACATATACTGTACCGAGTAGTATTGCGTTTGGTTGGTTAAATCACGAGAAACGTCTATTTAAAAGTTGCAAATTCGCGTAGCCGCCATGTTGGTTTTGTAGTTATCAGTTTTTCAAAAGTCACATAGGTGAACTTCTGGTAGTTCCCTTTATCACCTTAATAAATTCCAGGGTGATATCGCGAATAGTTTCGGTGATATTGAATGCTGGTGAAATATTTCGCACAGCCGCCATGTTGGATTGGTGAGACGTAACAAAATTTGAAGGGCACGGTCGGGGTCACCCGGAATAGTGCTATGAACTTACCGAGTTTCATAGAAATCGCTCCGACCGTTTAGAATTTATTAGGGGGGGGGGCACACACACACCTCACACACACACACGCACACACACACGGACAAAAGGTGATCTCATAAGCCTATTTTTTCAAAATTGAAAATAGGCTAATAAAAATGATCGAAAAACAAGAGAGGGATATCCTTAAGAAAATCTTAGGACCAAATTGTGAAAATGGAATTAGGATGAAAAGGAAATGACATGAAATTTATCAAGTTACTGAAAATAATTACAGATTCCATAAGGAAATGGCGGCTACAGTTTTACGGACACCTGGGATAGCCTTCAGTTGGGTCGTCACATTACGTTGGATGTCCGAAATGTTCGAAAACCTCTGGCCCTTCGGGGCTTTTCAGTGTCCCTTGACCTGGACCCCGCCACTCCATACTTTGACGCTTGACTAAGGGGTCGTACCTCAGACACCAGGTCTCGTCACCCGTGACGATGGTTTTCAGATAAGCCATTCCATTCCACAGAACATTCACCCTACTCCCTATAACCCGCCATACAAATGTGCATGGTAGGATGCATAAATGCATCATTCTCACTGCAACCCGCCGAACAGGTGTGCTTGGTAGGTTGCTTAAATGAATCCTTCTAAACACGCACTGTGTCAAACGGGTCTTACACTTAGCGTTTTGTGTCGCCAATGTTGCCAGGTCGACCGTTCTGACTTTATTCACCGAACTCAACGCGACGAGCCTTTTGAACACCATCCCAAAGGACACCTTCTTGCAAAGTTTCCAGGACATGTATCGCCGATCTCAGCATTGCATAGTTACGGGAGGGGACTATTTCGAACGACAATAGGGTCACTGTCGTGCATTGTTCATCTATGTTGATAGTATAAGACTATTCACCGAACTTTATTGTCACAGGCTGTAGAATGGATGACTGGCTCACTAAGAAAATTTTCAACCTAGCCTTATCAATAAAAAAAAGTGACAGTCAGTCTGAAAGACTAGACTTTGTATCATTTTAAATGCTACAAATGCTAAAAAGGCTGGAGGCTTCTCGCTTCGCTCGAAGCCAAAGACTCTTGACATGTTAGAAAATTATCTGCACAGTACTTATCTTGCTTATCTTCTTACAAATTACTCGCGAACGACAAGTGCAAACCAAGGGCAAAGCAAGGTCTGGAGCGCGGGATTCCGCACGCTCACCAGAGCGCGCGGGGACGTGCCCCTTCCATCCAGTATAAAAACACTTATAGTGGGCGATGTATTGAAGTTAGAGATATGCTCTCCCGGACATTTTTGTAGAACTTTTCATGCTGACCAATTATTACGCTCATAGTATATTGATATGTTTAACGGTTTGCCCAGCGTAAGCTTAAAAAGCGCACGGACGCCAAGTTTGTTTTCGACTTTTCACTGAAATCGTTACTGCTTGGCTTCCTTTGATCATTCATAAATTATTTTCTACAGAATCTTTCCTCGAGATATCCTTTACAGAATGGTGAAAACCGCATCAAATTCCATCCTGTGGTTCTCGAGATTACCCGTGACATCCAAGAATCGGGGATTTTTGTCTTATACTAACGAAGTAGAGATTGTCGGGGAACACATGCACCAAGCGGTACTATGACGTCACACACCTCAGTGCATCTGAGTACATTTCGTCCCGTCACCGTTACGTAACGCCAGACCCCAGCGTAACGACGAAGTCGACAAGATCATTTAAAATGATAAAATCAAAACAACTCGCCAAAAGAAATCGGTGAAGACATAAATGAAATAGGCTGCAATAAAGAAACCATTCAAGAGAGAAAAAATTCAGAACTTTAATTCATGAACTCAAATTTTCTGAGAAGCCCACCCGACAAAATACGGGATGGACAGAACAGCCTAAAAGGGAACACAGCGGGAGGATGAAGAGATATTGGAAAGGGAAGAGGAAAAAGTGCTAATAAGTTCAAACACGCTCCTTTGTTGCGCACAACGAATCAATGAAAGAAAAAAAAGGAATATGAAACCAATCGAATATAAATGCGGCTTCATTCATTCTTTCATTCCAAAATATCTTTGAAGACATTTTTCAGTGTTGTCTTATTGAAAATTGATATTGTAACTTTTGATTTGTAATTGGGGTAGAATCTGGGTAGGGAGTGGCCGTGGCCTTGCGTTTGGTACCATCCCGGCATTTGCCTGGAGTAGAAGAGGGAAAACAACGGAAACCACTTACAGGAGGACTGAGATAGGAATCGAACCCGCCTCTTCTCAGTTTTGACTCACGAGACTGAGTGCACCTCGTTCCAGCCATCAGATCAGAATTTAATTTCTTGACAGAGCCGGGATTCGATCCAGAGCTTCCGCGATGACAGTCAAGAATGCTAACTACTACGCAAATAGGCGGAAATTTGACTGAAGTGTGAATTATTATCAATAATAATAATAATAATAATAATAATAATAATAATAATGAATATTGGACCTGGCCTATAGATTAACTCAGAACAGGTATAACAAACGAGCGATAGCATACATAGCAAAACTAAGACATTACAGTACAGTGGTAAAGCCAGAGGGTCTGTGTGCCTCCGAGTGTCTAACCCTGAACAAAAGAGGGGAGCTGAAGGAACTTCAGATAAAGGAAAGGAGGATCCTGAGAAAAATTCTCGGACCACGGAAAAAGAGGAAAAATGAAGATCTGTATATGCAGACCGAAACAAGAAGGCTAGGATTTTACGTGCATTTGATGAGAATGAACGGGAACCGGCTGGCAAAGAAAATTTTTAAATACTTCACAGGGTTGAAAGCTACTACAAAATGGGTAGAAGAGGTCAAAAGAGACGCCATTAAAGTTGGACAAACTGAACATGTCATTCTTGATAGGAAAACGTTTCGAAGCCGAGTTGACAATATCAAGACGTTCAAAGAAAAACCACCACAACACATGCCAAATTTGGTAATAACAGAGGAGCAGAGAAAGATTAGAAGTGAAAGAATGAAGAGGTTCTTGGAAGAAAAGAAGAAAAAATTGACCAGAAAGCCTTAGGTTCCATGCGGTCCACAGTTGGCCAAAGTCGGAAACAAAACAAAAAATATATATATAATACACGATTGATGAACCGGATCTTTACCTATTGCAAAGATAAGAAGACCAGGCGAGGCTGGTTCGAAGAGGTAGAAAGTGACATACGGAAGATAGAGATTACCTTTTAAGATAATCTAGAACGCCCTCAGGAAGACACTAAGCGACCACCTGGGTTTTCAAGAAGAAAACAAGTTGAAGAAGGGAAAGATGTGGACGGAAGGTAGAAAATAGCAACACCGGCAACGAATGAAGGAACACTGGGCAAAAATCGAAACTCAGAAAAGACAGTTGAAATTACGTGGTCCTTAATAGGCCGATAAGATTTCTTTTAAATATCGGTTTTACATCGCTTTTAACTACTGGGGCTTTAAGAGACGCCGGGTTGCCAAAATTTTGCTCCCGAAGGGGATCTTGACCGTGCCATTAAATTTAATGACACGGCTCCCTCGCATTTGCGCACCCTCAAATGCGAGCTGTCTGTGGCAGGATTCTATCCTGCAACCTTGGCAACAGCAGGCGAGAACGTTACCGCTGAGCCACGCAGCCAGCCAGCGATACGATTGAATAATAATAATAATAATAATAATGAAAATGAATTGTATTTCTGTTACATATTTATTATTGTTCTAAGAAGCGAAACAGGGAGGTCATCTGCCCTTAAAATGACTTTTTAACTTCTACAGCTTTTACAGACGCCAGGTTACAGGAATGTTTCCCTGAAGTGGACCTTTAACGTGCCAGTAGATGGTTCTCTCAAATTTTAGCACATTCAATTGTGGACTGACTGCGCCGAGACTCGATACTGTACCCTTGGGCACAGCAGACAAGAGTAATAAACGTTGTAATTTAACGTGACCGTTATTCTCGCTATCATAAGCCACGGGACCTCATTTTTACGTGGAATCAGAATCACAGGACATGGCATTTCACTTAAAAAATCTCACATGCATTGACCAGAGATCGAACCCGGTCCGCCTCGGTGAGAGCTTGACCGCATCGCCATCACGCCCCCTAAAGCATACAAGAGTGTTACCGCTAGTCGCAGAGCTCTTGCGATGTAAACTAGCGCATATTTGTCTTATAAATTGTCGAGATTGTTACAGCTGTTTTGTGATGTTCTTGGAGATTTACTCGAACTAGAAACTATTCTATTAGCACTTGAGCCAATATTTACTGGCGGCGTGTTAGGAACGAAAGAGACGCTCGGTGCGCGTATCTTCCCCCGCCGGGAGTCATAAATATAGATCAAAAGAAATGAGAAGTGCGTCCCAACCTACTAATGTTTATTTCATAACAGGGAAATATTAATAGCGGCATGCAGTGACCAGCGAGGACGCAAAACTCAAAGTGCAGTACACTCTCGTATATACTGTAAGTTTCATACCGTGTTCACTATCTGCTTTCACATGTTTATAGTCGCCATGGAGCCGATGAGTTGTAAAAAAATACCGTATAAATCCTGATGTTCAAGAGATAAGTCATGATACCAAACATTTCAGTACAATATTCCTATTTGGTAATGTAACATGCTCTACTCTCATGTTTTATTGCCTGCATACATTGCAGGCGTCATGTACGTTGTGCTATGATAGATATAAAATATACTGTACAAAGAGGATATACCATACGACGTTGCGAGTGGTGGGAATAGGCCTAGTTTTATTTTAAGTGTTTTGCAGTGATTTGAACTAAAATGAAAATCCCTCTTTCAGAATTGAAAAGTTCACAATCAAGAAAAGTTAGTTGGCTGGTCGGTTCCTCAGTTTAGGGACTGCGACAACGCGGTCATGTAGCCCCGTGTACTTTGGGTGTGTAGAAACTGTCTGATAACCAGTGTTAATTTTTTGTGATGGCTGTATTAGTGTGTGTTATCTGTTTTTAATTCAAGTAAGGACTGCAGACATTCAATTTTCGAGTAGTGTAGTTCCTACTTTTGCCGCCAAACGCCACCTTCAACGACTACTACATAGTTCAGAACTTGATTACTAGATGCCACCGCAGGCGGCTCCTGGCGACGAACGTTGGAACCTATGAGCGTTATTCAAATTTTAACGTATAATTTAGCTTCACACAGGTGTAATTAGTGGAAGGTTCTTTAACATACCATAAATCTATGCGATGGGACCACCGGCTTTACTTCCCCTCCGAAGGAAGGCATCAAGAAAAGTTAAATCCCAATTTTCATCCATGTTTTATCATAATTTTCGAGACTAGTGATTACTGTATCGTATATGTAAATGATCGAATTGGAAGCAAAAGAGATCACATGGCGCATAACAGGGTGACTTCCTGAAAAATCAGGCAAAAGTATGGTGGACTTGTGTGGTTCTCTGGCCTGTGAGCGCCTTTCAACATGGCAACACTTGAGTGATTTGCATATCAACAATACTGCTCGAGTAGCTTACGTTACTCGAGAATTAATTACTTTACAGGGATGGTACTCGAACCAGGGTCTCCGATGTGGTAGCAAACTTTGCTAATCAAGAAATGTTGTGGGTAGTACTGGAGGTAGTACAGGAGGCGTACTGAGTGAATTGAAACAACTGCCTCCTTGTTTAATGTCGTTAGGTTTATAGAGCATGCAGTGAAACGATTTTCGTTTGTCGGACTTACCCCGCACTCACAAGCAGCATTTGTAAAATCAACCTCTCTGATTTCAAACTATTTCATTAAAGTTTTCCTATGAAAGCTACAAACTTAGGTATGTCTACCGAAATAATAGTGTTCGAAAGGGAGCTGGGGTATTTCCTACATTCCCTTGGCTCTTCAGTCTATTGAGTGCCTTGACCTACCAAGCAACCGCTCCTCAGATAAACTGTATGCTCTGCAGATTATTGGGTGACGCGTGGTCAGCGTTGTGTCTCCTCAGCCGTCAATATCGGCTTTCTTAACCAGGATTGCTGGCTCTCAGTTCGGATAGCTACTCAGTAGTCTCCATCAGGCTGAGTGCGCCTCGTTACAGACATCCCAACTCGTCCCTGCCGACCGACTGGGTCGAAGCCTGTCGCACTCCTCTGGGGCAATGATTGAATGAATGAAAGATGAAAGGAAATGATATAGGAGATTGTTGCTGGCATGAAATTGTGACAAGGAAAACCGGAGTACCCGGAGAAAAGCCTGTCTGCCTCCGCTTTGTAGGTAGGAAAGTGTGTCTATATATTGGAAATAAATATCAGCTTTTATGTAGTAAAAGTTAAATAACCTTTCTTAAATATTGAAAACCTGTCGTTTAACGTCTTCATACTATATTTAAACATATAAAAATTATGCTAAAAATACATCAAACTTGGTAGAAATTATCATATTCGCAGTAAGTAATATTGCGGAAACTACGTACCATGTCATGATGAAGAGTAACAGTAACGAAACAAAATTCAATCATCCCCAGTAATAATAACAAAATAAGTTTTAATCACAGTAGCGGAGTAGTGAGAGTTCTACTTTACTCCAGAACATACATGCCCTTACTACTAAGCCTCAGCCATTTAATATTTGTCAATATTTGGCCAACCCATGGTTCGATTTGACAAATGAGGTGTCGTTGGACTCGGGTTGACGCCCTCTTTCCAATGGACCACTCATTTCAACCCCTAAATAAAACCTATCCCTACTAGGGGGTGAAATTGTATTTTGTTAGTGAAAGTCTCTTTTCAAATGCGACATGAATAAGGTGCGCTGCTAAAATGAAATTAAATGTCTTTGCTCATATAGCGCATGCGTTTTGCTGGATGTCGCTATGAATGAAAATTTTTGTTTTTGTTTTGTACGCATGCGCACTTGGGATTTTTGTAAGAGGGCGAGCTCTTTGAAAAAAAAAGATTTATAAGAAGGGGTTTTGGTGGTGAGGAGAGAGCCAGATAGTCGCCTACTTTCCTACGAAGTTTGCTGATATCTCTCGATCGCAAGGTCGGATTTGGACGTGTGACGTGTCAAATCGCTTGTCTCGAAGCCATATATATGTTATTAATAGGTTAAAGTTTTGAGAATGAGGGAAACAGGCTTTTTGGGGTAAAACCATGATTTTAGACTTTTTCTGATATTTCACGAATGCATGGTCGGATTTGGTCCTATGACGTGTCAAATGGCTTGTCTCGAAACCCTCTTTATTTTGGTAATAGGTTAACGTTTTTGAGAATGAGGGAAACAGAATTTTTTGGTGTAAAACTGTGATTTTAGACTTTCTGTTATATCTCACAAACCAACAACGCCAGAGACGTATACGAGGGGTCGTAGGACTCGGGGTGACGCCCCTCCCCTCCCCCCCCCCCCTTCGAATATAGTATTTATGTTTAAAAAATGCGAAAGGGTCTAACGTCACTTTTGTTAAAACCATTTTAGTTTTTAAAACTTAAAAAAAAATCTGTCTAAAAAGTTCATGAAGAGTGGTTGTAGATAGAGACGATACCACTGGGTACGTGTTTCAACGAAGCTATTACTGGCCACGGTGGTGATATACCAATACAGTATTCGCTATTTCGATGAGACGGCGGGTCGAGGGTTCGTTTTCCGATTTTTCCTATGATGGAATTCCTAATTCCTAAACCCCCTGAAGGGGGTCTTTAACATTTAAACGATTATGAGTGACATGACAAATGATAATTTCTTGATCAGATGAAGTTGGCTTTATATAGAACAAACAGAACTTGGTTATACACACATCAAAAAAAGTTTTGCATCATCTCGGTTCCAAGAGTTCCGGAACCTTTCAATACAAAGGGAATAGAGATCAACACAAACAACATTTCAGCTCGTTTTATTGCTCATGAGACCCACACATTGCATGTTGTACCATCATACAGCTAGACTTTCAGCATTTGTGGTCCAGATTGCAGTACACACCACTACCTCTAATACCCAGTAGCACGTCCTCTTGCATTGATGCATGCCTGTATTCGTCGTGGCATACTATCCACAAGTTCATCAAGACACTGTTGGTCCAAATTGTCCCACTCCTCAACGACAATTCGGCGTAAATCTCTCAGAGTGGTTGGTGGGTCAAGACGTCCATAAACAGCCCTTTTCAACATATCCCAGGCATGTTCGATAGGGTTCATGTCTGGCGAACATGCTGGCCACTGTAGTCGAGCGATGTCGTTATCTTGAAGGAACGCATTCACAAGATGTGCACGATGAGGTCGAGAATTGTCGTCCATGAAGACAAATGCCTCTCCAATATTCTGCCGATATGGTTGCACTATGGGTCGGAGGATGTCATTCAGGTATCGTAAAGCCGTTTCGGAGCCTTCCATGACCACCAGTGGCGTACGTCGGCCCCACATAATGCCACCCCAAAACATCAGGGAACCACCACCTTGCTGCACTCGCTGGACAGTGTGTCTAAGACGTTCAGCCTGACCAGGGTGCCTCCAAACACGTCTCCGACGATTGTCTGGTTGAAGGCATATGCGACACTCATCGGTGAAGAGAACGTGATGCCAATTCCGTGGGGTCCATTCAGCATGTTGTTGGGCCCATCTGTACCGCGCTGCATGGTGTCGGGGTTGCAAAGCTGGACCTCGCCATGGACGTCGGGAGTGAAGTTGCGCATCATGCAGCCTATTGCGCACAGTTTGAGTTGAAACACGACGTCCTGTGGCTGAACGAAACGCATTATTCAACATGGTGGCATTGCTGTCAGGGTTCCTACGAGCGGCAATCCGTAAGTAGCGGTCATCCACTACAGTAGTAGCCCTTGGGCGGCCTGAGCGAGGCCTGTCATCGACAGTTCCTGTATCTCTGTACCTCCTCCATGTCCGAACAACATCGCTTTGGTTCACTCTGAGACGCCTGGAAACTTCCCTTGTTGAGAGCCCTTCTTGACACAAAGTAACAATGCGGACGCGATCGAACTGCGGTATTGACCTTCTAGGCATGGTAGAACTACAGACAACATGAGCAGCGTACCTTCGTCCTGGTGGAATGACTGGAACTGATCGGCTGTCGTACCCCCTCCGTCTAATAGGCCCTGCTCATGCATGGTTGTTTACATCTTTGAGCAGTTTTAGTGACATCTATGAACAGTCAAAGGGACTGTATCTTGGATACAATATACACAGTCAACGTCTATATGCCGGAGATCTGGGAACCGAGGTGATGCAAAACTTTTTTTGATGTGTGTATATTGCTTGAAGTGAGTATAGAAAACAAACTTGCTGGGGCAGACTGACAGGATGTGGATGTTATTTGAGCTTAATGGAATGCATTGACCTGACTTGACAACAGGCAATAACAAAAAGCACAGAGATGCTGAGGACACTTGAAGGTCAAGTGTGGGAGGGGGAAGCGAGGATGATGTCGCCGATCCTGTTCAATGTTCAATAGATGAATTTATATTTTGCGGAGAGGGTTATGTGACGACTTGTTTTAAGGGTATTATTTTTTCCGATCTTTCCTATGGTGGACTCATGGATTGAAATAATCCAAAACTGCTAGGGCATGGCCTTGAGATTTTATAAATCGATAATGGGATTTTGACATACAAGGTCCACTCAGAACTTGACATGATGTCATTCTTCTTATGGCTTATGAATTTCCCCAAGAAAAGACCCAAAACAACATGATCATAGACTTTTGCTTTTCTTAATATATTGCAAACCCATAATGTTAGATGTTTACTGTGAGTGACGAAACCTAGCTAGGTAAAGAAATAATTATTGTAGGCTGCATGTATGGTGACTGACTCGTCTTTGACCATTGGAACTTGTTTTCAGATCTGACTGTAGTACATAGGGAGTATAGGTTGTAGGCATGGCTTGACAAACGGTGTACACAAAATTCAATTTATCGATTCAAGAATTAAGAGTAAACTATCATTAATTAATTGGTTAAAGAGTGTAGCTAAAAATTAAAAAAATGGTGACTACATTAAACTAAACTGAACCAAGTCGAATCAAACCCAACTGAACCAAACCAAGCCTAAAGCAAACCAAGCCTAATCAAGAACAAGCTAAGAGCTTAAGTGTACAACTTGTGGGGGAATGCAGTCATTGGCAATGTCCAAAGGAATGGATAACGCTCTACCTTTAGAGGGTAAGGTAAAGCTAGCGCATGGTGCTAATGCATATTCCCAAGTACATGAACCACACTCACACACAACTATCCTATGCTGTTTTCATGAGTTGACTGTTAAAACTTACTCAGTGGTTACTGAGCAAGATGGTCGCTACACACAACAAGCTTTAAATACTTGAGGCTATTAATCTATACACACACACAGACACACACTCGCTTGTTCTAAACTAAACTGTCTTGCTGGCAGTGCTCACACAGTAGGCAAATGACAGAAATGCTTGGCTAACAGAAATACAATCATTTTCGGTTGTCTAATGTTACCAGCTAACCATTACGTGCTATAGTAGTGAGCACATGTGCCTCTTGCACTGGAGATCGTAACTCGATTTCTAGCTCTAAGGCCTAGAACGAATCAAACTAAGAAACAAGATGTTCAGCAAAGAACATATAGCCTACTTTCTCCTAAATGTATGGGTATCTTTATGACTCTTTGTCCTCATCCCTAACACAATCACCCCTACCACAATGTATTGTTTGTTTTCTTTTATATTGATAATAAGCCAGTAAGTGTCAAAATCAATATTATATACTTTATGATGATTGAATAACAAAACTACTAACTTATTGTAATGCATTCACGTCCGTTAATCTCTATATTAAGCCAGCCTGCAAAATTAAGAATCCTCCGCCCCAATCACAGTAGGTGGTGCTGCGACCTATCAGTGAATTAATCTTTATCTTGTACGCCTATGCACTGCCATCGTAATGTACTACGATGGCAGTGTTCTATGGGTGTTGAATGAGTAGGCAGTTTAAAGTAGCCAAGAGGGAGGCGATCCAGCTGGCAGTGTTTAAAGGTATTCGGAGCGCGATCGTGGCTAATAGTTGAACTACCAGTATTACAAAATTGCCATACTTCAGGAGGCCAGCTCAGGCATTTACACAGCGTTATGTTTGGAACAATATTACCCACATAATCCACAAGAGGACAGCACCGTACAGAGGCATTAAGAAGGCTGTGGTTAATGACAACGTGTATCTAGTTCTTCTATTCTCCTTTTCCTATTGTCTTCTGTTTATGTGCGATGCTGGGACTGTGATTTTATCAATATACGAGTGTATACTTTATCCTCTCCTTTGAGCTAAATGACATTTTATTCAGTATCTGTGGAAAAAGCTCGAGCACATCATTTGTAAAAGAATTCAAGAAAAAAAAACCTAACTGTAGCAGTACTCGATCCCCAGTCAACTGCGTGTCACACTAACATGCTAGCCCAGAGCTAACCGTATCCATGACGTCAGGTGTTCTTAACTGAAATATTAGATACAAACTGTTGGCAAATAATGACTTTAAATAAACGATTTCTTCACTGCAGTACATCTTCATTAAAGATCATTTCATACAAAGTTTATATTATTGTATCAGTACGGTATATCACATACAACATACTAAAACTACTGAAATATAAGACAGGCACATGAGGACAGCTGCCATCTTGTCGTGTGACACAAACGGCTCAGCTCTTTTAAGCCACTCATACTGTATAATATTATAATATTAAATTATAATAAATAACGGATCACGACCTTCAGGATAGCTTAAACCCCCCTAGGCTCGATAATCGGAATTGGTGGGTCTTAAGCTATTTATTAAAATGGTTGCATAATTCACACGGCCGCCATCCTGAAATGGCATGGCCGATGACCTTGAATTTTGGGTGAAAGACGCGTCCTATATAAAGGTATGTTGTCACCAAATTTGGTAGAGATCGGATGATTAGTTTAGCCGTAATTTGATTTTACGTTTTGAACATTTGAGTGGCCGCCATTCTGTTTTGGTAAAGATGGCGGCGATATAAAGTATGACACTGAGGTGTCCTTTACTAGTGCTACCTCTGTACCAAATTTCGTTCAATTCGGTTTCACCGTGTTCGAATTGATAGGGGGGGACAGACATTCAGAGTACACACACTCACACACACACAGACACACACACACACACAGACTCACACACACACATACACACACACACACACAGACTCACACACACACATACACACACACAGACAGACACACTTTTTTCGCCCTGTGTTGATCTCATAAGTCTACTTTCATTTTTTGCAAAAATCGAAAGTAGGCTAAAAAGGGTATAGTGACGCAGTGGTTAAACTGTTAGCCTTTCACTAAGGTAGACTAGGGTTTGATTTTAGGTTAATATACATGTCATAAACAAACAAACATACAAACAAACAAACAAACAAACAAACAAAAAAGCAGAGATAATGTTTAAAACTGATTACACTTGTCTCTTTTCAAATTATTACTTAGATTACAAATACAAAGGTGGACTGGGTTTGATATACAGTTAATGCTGCCTATCGCATACTAGCTTGTAAGAAAGCCAAACAAGCAAAAGGCGTAGGTAGAGCAGTGGTAAAATCGCTATGTGTAGAGAACTACCTAACGGTTTTATGAACTGGCAAAGGTATGTCGCATAAACAGTGCAGGATACAATCCAGCAACCATAATTTTTATTTTGTGGAACAGAGAAAACATATATATAGAGAGAGATATAGAAAGCTTATGTTAGTATGGGTAGCATTGATTGTTTGACCAGAGAAAATACGGTGAGGTAGAGTGGGGAGAGGGAGAATTAACACTTATATATGAATGGTAAATAGTATTTTTGTTTTTTCCAATAGTTTTGTTTTTCAAATACAGTGGTAGATAGCCGTTATTTTGTAAAACATTCTTACTTGCCTATACGGTTCCGCTTACACACATAGACAGACTGTACTATTGCCATGGTCAAGCACTCACATTAAGATCATTTACAAAAACATAAAATGAAAAATAAAAAATCTTGTTTTGGAAATATCGTTTTTCAACATACACAAAATAAATAAAAAATGTGTAAACAGCAAAATGGAAAATCCATGTTTCTATATAGACAAAATTTAAAAACCTTAAACGAACATTTTAACAAGTAGTTCCGTGAAGAACTAAACAGCCTATTTTCATATATCCTCTTTATGTTAACTGCCACTATCAACATACAAAATTTCAGTTTGATTGCTGTAATAGATTCGTAGATATTGAGAACCGACTAAATATTTCGGATGGTCGCCATGTTGGATTTTATATACGTAGGTCCTAGAGTTATGTACTGTTACATAAAGATTATTGTGTACGTGTAGCATTGAAACTTCAATCGCATGATGAGGACACAAGAAGTAACAAGGAGTTTTTAAAATTTCTCACAGCTGTCATCTTGTGGTTATGGAAACAATTGAAATAAATTAGATGCCAGTGGATTAACATTGGTATAAGGATTTACTGTACCAAGTTTCACTGCACTCGGATGCTTAAATTGCGAGAAATGTCCATGTCGATATTTATACTTCGCGTCGCCGCCATGTTGTATTTGTGATCACCAGGTTATTTAAAGTCCTATAGGTGAACATAAGTTCATAGCCCCCATGAACATATATAAATTCAGTTTGATTGCTATAATAGATTTGTAGATATTCAGAGCCGTCTAAATATTTCGGATGGTCGCCATGTTGGATTGTTTAATGTAAAGATCATAGAGTCATGTACCATTAAAGGAAAACTATTGCGTAGATTCATTATTCAAACTTCCACTTCGATCGCATGGTTACGACACAAGAAATAAAAACTTAATTTTAAAATTCGCACTGCCGCCATCTTGAGGTTATGTAAACAATTGAACTAAATTAGATACCAGTGCATTACAATGTGTATAAACATTTCCTGTACCAGATTTCAATGCGTTTGGAACATGAAATCGCGAGGAAGGTCTATTTAAAATTTTCATATTCGCTTGGCCACCATCTTCGTTTTGTAGTTAACCGGTTTTTGAAAGTCTTATACAAGAACTTCCAGTAGTGCCCTTTATCTCCGTACAAAATTTTAGGGTGATACCGCTGATAGTTTTAGAGATATAGAATGCCGGTGAAATATTTCGCACATCCGCCATCTTGTGGTTATGTAAACAATTGAACGAAGTTTGATGTCGGTGCTTTACAATGTGTGTAAACATATACTGTACCAGGTTTTATTGCGTTTGGTTGGTTATATCGCGAGAAACGTCTATTTAAATGTCGCGAATTCGCGTGGCCGCCATGTTGGTTTTGTAGTTACCAGTTTTTCAAATGTCACTTAGGTGAACTTGTAGTAGTTTCCTTTATCACAGTAAGAAATTCCAGGGTGATATCGGGAATAGTTTCGGAAATATTGAATGCTGGTGAAATATTTCGCACAGCCGCCATGTTGGATTGGTGATACGTAACAAAATTTGAAGGGCACGGTCGGGGTCGTCCGTAATAGTGCTATGAACTTACCGAGTTTCATTGAAATCGCTCCATCTGTTTAGATTTTATTAGGGGGGGACACACACAACTCTCTCTCTCACACACACACACACACACGCACACACACACGGACAAAAGGTGATCTCATAAGCCTATTTTTTTCAAATATTACATGGCTGAGGCTTAGTAGTAAGGGCATGTATGTTCTGGAGTGAAGTAGAACTCTCACTACTCCACTACTAATCACAGATAAATTTTCTAAGTTTATGCGTGTCTTTTGCGAGATTACGCCTAGTACTCCGAGATGGTTCTTCAGCGAGCTCTTGTGGTTTTTGCGGACTACCAAAGGGGTAACAAACTGCGCGATACCTCAATTATTATTTAGAACACCTCCGCTACTTTACTGTGAGAGCTAAACGCTAAAACAGTCTTTCACCTCCCTATAAAGGCTCCCAAAATGATTGTATATTGAATTTCAGGGCCAAGCAATTAAAACTCAGTAACTTTTCTTGGTTTACGCCGTGTTTTGTGCGGGGTTTCATTAGCCGTGAAAGGCAAAATACCAACTTTATTGAAATAAGTTTGCCCAGTTCTGCAGTAAGATTAATATGAGCACTAAATGAACTACTGTGACAGTCGGTAGTCTTCGACACATTAGTCTGTGAATTTGGTTTTCTGATCATGGTAAAAAACACCAAAAAGCAGATAAATATTGGCAACAGAAATATTCAGTTAACACAAAACAAATCTATAAAATGTAAGAAAGCGTACTGTGCAAAGTAGAAAGCACTATAACATTGTGTAACAGCGTAAAGATACAAATACTCACATACAATAACCGGCACAAAAAGTATAAAATTAGACTCAAAATCACGTCTCATTTCAGACCCCACAAACTACCTCTATAAATAAAACAGTTCATGAAGAGTCTAACATAGACTAACATAGACTAACATCGCTCGGCGTTGACCGTGTTTTATAGCACATATTTAGGTTTTATTCGCTAGCCGTTGGAGATACACGAAAAGTGACAAGGACCTTTCGGATAGAAAATTAAATTTTAAAGCTCGTATATGCCATCAAAAGTTTGCTATTTCTTAGCGTTCTCTTTTTATTTGAAATGGAAATATGAAAATAGTCGCCATTTTTAATTAGTGCAAAATATCTAAATCAAAAGTATCCTATATGTAAACCTGGTATATCAGCTAAATCCATGCAAAATTTCATTTATATCGGACCAGTTGTTTTTGCGTGATTCAGTAACATCGTCTCATTTTTAGCCTACTTTTCACATTTTGCAAAAATGAGGAAAAAGTAGTCTTATGAGATCGATCCGGGAAAATGTGTGTCTGTCTGTCTGTCTGTCCTTCTGTCTGTCTGTCTGTCTGTCTGTCTGGCTGTGTGTGTGTCCCCCCCTATCAACTCCTAAACGGCTGGAGCAATCGAAATAAAATTTGGTAGGAGTAAAGATCTATACCTGAATATCTCACGGCCATATTTGAAAATGATGTCAGTGCTACCAACTGCTGATAAATCGCAATTGAAATTTGAGCTCCATGTTGGATATCTTGGAAGGTATGAATGGGACCTATTTCAAAATCGGCACACTTATAGATAATAATATTGCAGTTTAATTTCCAGAAGGCCACACATGGCAGTGTTGCCAAAATGATTATAAGCCTACTGATTGGTCCAATATTTAAATGCATATAACTTCTACACTATCAATTGGAATTCAACCAAATTTCGTATGTTGTATGTGTACATAACCAAATATGACTGAACGTATTCTTATGAACCACCAATGCTGCCAACTGTTAAAATATGCTCTTAATTTCTTTTATCCAAATACCAATATATATGAGAAAGTATGCAAGCCGACAGCTTTAAACTATGCACACGTATAGTACATGACATTCTATATTAATTTGGAGTAACTTATGTACGTCAGTGCTACCAACATGATTCTAAGCCTGCTGAGAGGTCCAACTTTAAATACATGTAACTTCCATACTATCATTTGGATTTCAACCAAATTTCGTATGTGCTATGTGTACCACAACAGCTATGACTATGCGTATTCTTAAGAGCAACCAGGGCTGCCAACTGTTAATAAATGCTGTCTCTATTTTGTTACCCTAATATCAATATATCAGAAAGAATGCAAGCCAATAGCTCTAAACTTTGCACACGTATAGTACCTGGCATTCTAGATTACTTTGGAGTAACTAATATACGTCAGTGCTGCCAACATGATTCTAAGCCTGCTGATAGTTCCAATTTTAAGATGCATGTAACTTCTATACTAACTAATGGATTTCATTCAAAATTGGCACAACAATAGATCATATTATTTCAGATTATTTCTGACCAATACATGCATGACACTGTTGCAAACATGATTTTGCGCGCGCTGTTAGATCCAATGTTTAACTGCATGTAACGTCCATGCTATTCATTGGACTCCAACCAAATTTTGTATTCTGTACCTTAAGAGATGGAACTAAGAATATATTCAGTCATCAGGGCTGCCAACTGTGGTGCCCTATTAGGCTACATTATGCCAGGTATACAGTATTTCGAACTAAATAGAAATCTCGATATTACCAACTTAATTTCGTCATTAATCATTGGCATAGATCTTAAATTTTAAGAAAAGTAGGATCTTTATTTCGTCACGGAACTTCTTGTTATATATTAGTATGATGGGGCGTTCTGTAAGAGAAGGGCGAACCGGCCAAATGTGCATTTGGAGATAATCAGTGTGCAGGGATCGTGCTCGTGAATTGTAGAAGGGCGAAGCCACCATTCAGTGCTCCGGGCATGTTAATGTTGTGAGCAGTTTCAAATGCTCACTGTATTGCAATACTAGAACTACTATTGAAATATGAAACAAAGTACACATATTTATTTTTACCGATGTTACTCGTTGTAAATGAATATACACAATCTAGGTTCATTATTGGAGATAAGGCACTACGGTGAAACATAGTATTGTAACATAATAGACATTAAACATGATGACAAACAACGGATAGGATAACGCAACACAATACTAACGTACTACATCACCTCACCAACGCGATCACACCACGACTGGGGCTGTGACTGGCCGTGGTGCGTTCGCCGTTCTCTTCGGGAACACTTCAATGAACATGACACTTCGGCCGCCGCCGTGTCGCAGCAGGCTTCAATACAATGCTCACTTTCCGGACGATAAGGGCGAGCTCGTCAGCATGGGGCACCTTTACATTATAAAGCATAATACGTAAAGAAAGAAACCGACTCACGGATGACTCGCCCTTCTCCTACGGAATGCCTCGTATGGACTGTGGTAGAGGGAGAAAACTATAGCGGTGACATGTTTCGACCATCTAGCGATCATCATCAGATCTAAATATACAAGAACAAATAGATCTACAACACTATTAAACCCACAACGACACCCACAAATGGTCTCTACCCTCGTAATGAAGAGGCAAGTTTGCAAACCATATTTCAGGTGACATTAAAACTTTAATCTGTGCAAATTGTATGACTGTACTGACGCAAAGGTGTGTTTGCAGAGCCAACAGGAACATTGAACATCAGTACCAAATGCCCTTCATACACTTCATGGTGCGTTCACTAACTTATTGCACATGTTTATTGTCGCTGTGGAGCCGAAGAGTTGTAAAAACATAATGTGTAAATACACTAAGCCCAAGAGATAACTAATGTAATGATACATTCTACGCAATGAGCAGCTCAGACATTTATGCCCTTCCCTTAATGTCAAAGGGAATTATGGTGCAGTAGATAGGTCAAAAGCCGTGATATTAAATTATTGTTGTGTCGCTAGCGTGGGTGTCGTTAAGTCTGTCTCACTAAAACAGAACCCTAACTCGCAATCTCTTTGTTGGCATATGGGCACTGCAATCCTCTCACCCACGCACTACATGGTACACTAAAGTGTCCTGGATTAAATATACGAGGTGCAGCACTTAGATAATTATCTCTAGTTTAGGTAAGTTCCTAGTTTAATCCCGGAACTGAGACTGTTTCTGTGAATTCTATCTTGAAAATAAGGCGATAGTGCAAACTTCCAGTGAAGCACAGACTATCCCGGTCAGGCACTGTAGCTAATTGGTTAGCATGCTTAACTTTGGGCTGAATAGTTCCAGATTCCAATCCTGGCTGGGCCGTTGGAAGTTTAATCTTCTATGTGTAACTCTTCTAGCTTGGACATTGGGTGTGTGTGACGTCTTCATAAAAATAAATAACAAAACAATCATGATTTGTAAAAGAAAGAAATGTATTTTTATCAAGTATTGCAAGAAACCATTTCTACTAAAAGGAATGTGTGTCGTCCAATATAGATTTAGGTATTAGGAAGTCATTCTTGAAAGCCATTGTCTGGAGCGTTGCGTAAGACACCCATGAATAGCAAAGTTAGAAATGAAAGGAAGGGTCGAGGAAAAGAACTGTAGGGGTATGCCAAGGTTAGAATATGTTAAATATATTGCCTGGGTTGTAGGGTGTGGTAGCTGTGTAGAGATGAAACGATGATCTCAGCACAGGGATGGATGGAGGGCTGCATCAAACCAGTCAAAATACTGAAGACTCAAACAACAACAACAACAACAACAAGCAGTGGTTGTCATTGCCACCAAGTTATTAAAGAATTAAATATTTTCATTATAAAAAATATTTACAATAGCATTATGATGTCAAATTGGAAATGAATCATGTTCTTTTTAGAAATGATACATCAATATTAACATGTATGTTCACTGAAGTTTCAGCATGTCAAATATTTTGAGACACCTTTAAACAGGTCGTTTCAATATAAGAACGGTAAATTCAGAAAATCTTAACTGCGTGTATCATAAGATGGCAACCTATTTCCACTTCACTGTGACACCACAATTCATCATCAGTTATATTGCTTTGGGAAATGCCACATCATTGGGAGTGTTCTCAATGAGGTGTCCTCAAAATTATAACCACACTTGACGTGTTATCTCAGATGGAACGACATTCAGTGTTCAATTTTAAATAAGTGGTCAAAACTCACATGTCATTGTCTTAAAATCACCAAAGTTAAACTACAACACTGGTAATGTTCAAATATATTTCCAGGCTAGCGAGACAACTGCCATGGCTTTGGCAGCAGATTCGTACTATGCATAATACGAGCATATACTGGACCATCGCTGACTCCAGGATCATTAGACATGATATAGACGTTGGATTTCCCTCATCCGCAGTTTTAATGTTGGTTTTAATGTGTGATGGGTTCAATTGAAGAAGGACATGTTTGGTTCGCGGCCCTGCCTAGCCGGAAAGTTATCATTCCTTAGCACTGGATGACGCATCCATCTTCCTTGACCGGGCACTTTGCTGATATATGGTTAGAATGAAATATAATGTTATTCATGATAATATTTACAAAGAAAATAATTCTTATTGAAATATTTTGAGGAGAAAAGTTGTATATTATACAGGGAGTCCTAGAATGTTCTCCGCGGTGGCTACGTTTAGCTGCGAGTGGTTGCGTCATCAGTTTAGTTGGCAGCACAGTGTCTTTGATAGGGTGAAGGCCACATGTGTGGGCTGTGGGCTGCCGAAATCGTCAGTGCGTATTGTTAGATTATTGGAAGAGTGCAACAGTGTGTTATGAATGGCTGAGGTGAGTATACAGTTTACTGTTGGTTTTTTATGATACAACCGACAGCCGTGCTGCCAACGTAACTGGTGACGTAATCTCTCGAAGCATCTTGTAGGCACTGCGGAGAACATTCCCGGACTCCCTGTAGTAAAAGTTTTAATTCATTATGTTTAAGTACACTAGAAAGCAGCCTCCAAACTTCCGTATAGCCATACACAATTCACTCAAACGGTGTATACAGTATTTCTCGAACAAAGCCTTCTTCAGGTGGATAGATGTCCTGTTAAAAGTCATTTGATGAACGAATGGACGTATGCTGAATATAGTTTATTATTTATTCATACATTGTCCTCCCCTGAGTTAATAAATTGTAAGATAGATACAAAGGGAATCATGTTGTATTATGCACGAAATAGAATAAAACGATGCTGTCTTGGAAATCGCTCACATGAAGAACCAGTCAGTTCAGACTATATGTAGGATGCCAGCACCTTCAAGGCATTCATCCAGTAGTCGAATCCTGTACTTTAAAAGGCATAATATAGAGCAAGCCGCCAGGGTCTCATGCCAGCCTGGAGTACACCAATGCCTGAACAAGAAGCCAGTCTTTTTGGCAAACTTCTTTGCCTGCCGAGAAGCAGAGTCCTGGTTCCGTATCGTCTGTCGAGTAGACTTGGAATCATGAAAAGACTTCGGAATTCCTCGGTATAAGTAAGCCAAGAACTTCTACACAGGCTCTCACTTTCCTTAATTCAAACCCTTCCATTTCAGAAGGTCGTAACTTTTCTCCTAGTCTGCTATTGAAATAAATTACTGCCTTGTAGAAGTGAGGCCTACTGAGCGTTTAGTATATGAAATTAGCTATATTACTCACATCCTCCAATTTAGTTAAGTGCCATGCTGCACATCAATTGCATGGCCACTCTTGAATATTTCCAGTGTACCCTTTCTATATCTCTGCAACGAAGGATTTTAATTTCTTCTAAAAGCGAAAGGGAGTCACTGGAGGTAACTCGAGGACCAGTCGAAGAGACTAAAGGACAAGCTGAGAAAATTTGCGGTTGCAGAAACATACTCTTTATGGAAACTAGACATTATTCTGAGTAGTGATTTTTCTTGAACTTACTGGCAATCAGGATCCAAAATATATCATTCATACGAATATAGCATAGATATCATATTTAGACTGCTCATAATCAGTAACACGGGATAAAACTAACGATTAAATAAATATATGAAGTGAGTCAAAATGAACGTCAACCGTGAATATCTTCTGAACGATTTATGTTAACAATTAACATGTCACGCTATAATTTTCTCCGTCTTCTGCAGTCTATAACAAATCTATACTAATATATAAAAAGGAGATGGTGTGTGTCTGTGTGTCTGTGTGCCTCTGTATTACTCAATAACGCAAGAACCACTGGTCCAATTAACATTAAATTGTGCATGAATGTAGCTGATTTACATGGTTAACATATAGGCTGCTTTTGATTTCGATACTTTACAATATTTAAAGATGGCTGCCATTTTAGTGACGTCACTACACCCTTTGGTTTCAACATTTCATATTTCCATTTCAAATAAAAAGAGAACGCTAAGAAATAGCAAACTTTTGATGGCATATACGAGGTTTAAAATTTAATTTTCTATCCGAAAGGTCCGTATCACGTTTCGTATATCTCCAACGGTTAACGAGTACAACCTAAATTTGTGCTATAAAACATGGTCAACGCCGAGCGGTGTACATTGAGGTTATCAGCTACAATAAGCGTTGAAGCTTTCAAATTTACTTTCATTTATTCGGATCCTTATCCTTGAGCGCTATTTGGCGATAAATGACACTACTGCTACCACAGGAGCACGGGACAGCTGAAGATTTCCTAAGTCTTTTCTTACGTCGCTATGCGACCAAAGACGACACTATTGGTCTCTACTTTTCTAACAGCCAATGAGATATATATTTCTCTTACTCCTCTTTCTAATCATATTTTTCAGTTCGTTTGTAAACTATATGTGTCAGTGGTGTCGTTAGTAAATAGCCGTCTACCTATTCATTATTATCATTGTCATTATCATTACGGGAAAATGAACTGATTGTTACGTCCATTATACTGTACTACTTATCACCCCCACTACCCCCACCACCACCACCATCACAAAAATGCATATTTATATATTTATTCTGTTAGTTTAAATATCATGTGTCAGTTCAGTAGTAGAATTCATTATCCATAAAACAAATAAATCCACCGGGCAAAGTCGGGCAGTACTGCTAGTAGCATTTCTACAAAAAAAAAAATCTGTTGATATCGAATATAGATTTAGATCATTTTTGAAAGCCTCTGTCTGGAGCGTGGCACTCTTTGGAAGTGAAACTTGGACTGATGGTGCAGCAGAAAAGAGGAGAATTGAAGCGTTTGAAATGTGGTGTTACAGGAGAATGATGAAGATCACATGGGTAGATAGGGTTACAAATGAAGAGGTATTAAGACGAGTGGGAGAGGAGAGATGTTTCTGGCGACTGCTAATGAAGAGAAGAGATAGGTTGGTAGGGCACATACTAAGACACCCAGGAATAGCAAGCTTAGTTATGGAAGGAAGGGTCGAGGATAAGAACTTGTAGGGGTAGACCAAGGTTAGAATATGTTAAACAGATTACCTCGGATGTAGGGTGTGGTAGCTATGTAGAGATGAAACGATTAACTCAGGACAAGGAAGCATGAAGATCTGCATCAAACCAGTCAAAAGACTGAAGACTCAAACAACAACAACATGTAATTCTTTTCAGTACTTTTTGCATGTCCCAGTAATTTGGATTATATTGTGTTGACCAACTGAAGAGTGCCCAAAGCAAAAAGACAGAGTGAATGAGTTCTACGAACACTACTCTGGAAACTAAAACTACAAATTGATGATTACGGTGATGATGATGATGATGAAGGTGGTTCCTGAAATGGTCTCCATGAATATCAATTGAGGTTGCAAATTTTCTCTGTCTGTTTCTACTGGTATTTAACAATAAACTTTCGTGGCGTTGGCTATGCTATAAGTTTTAACAGAAGTTAGTTATTTCAATTACATGCGTATATGTGTGTTGGTTGTAGAACTACTGGTGTATTAGAAACAGTTACATAGTTGTTGGAGCGCCATGTTCTAAATCTTCCCCCACATATCGCACAGCCACAACTTACGCTATGTAATTACCTCTGTTGACTCCAACTTCTCATATAATCTCCCACTATTTCATTACATCAGTAAATGTTTGTGTTTCAAACAATGTGCACACAGCACCAACTAAACACCAGTGTTTCTTTTAGCCCATTTTAGCTGAAGGACATGAGAGAGTAGCTGGTATTCAGAAATGCGTAAACCATGGCTGCTAATTACCATCCATACTTTTCAATGTATACATTGAACAAGAAATGAAGGAAATTGGAGAAAAATGCAAAGTAGGAGTAAAGATTCAAGGAGAAATAATTTCAACTCTGAGATTTGCTGATGACATCGTCATCTTAGCCGACACACCACAGGATTTGAATGAGTTTTTAAATGGTATGGACTCCGTTTTGAGGAAAGAATTCACGATGAAAATGAATAAATGTACGACAAAAATATTAGAATGCTGCCAAAATAAATCAGAAACCCATATGAACATCGAATTGGCAGGTGAAAAGCTAGAGGATGTGGGAGAATTCTGTTACTTAGGAAGCAAAATAACCAGTGATGGACGAAGCAAAGAGGATATAAACAGTAGGTTATCACATACAAGGAAAGCATTTCTACATAAAAGAAGTCTGTTGAAATCAAATGTAGGTATTAGGAAGTCATTTTTGAAAGCCTTTGTCTGCTGCGTAGCACTATATACAAGTGAAACTTCGACTGTTGGAGCAGCAGAAAAGAGGAGAATTGAAGCGTTTGTAATGTGGTGTTAGAAGAAGAATGATGAAGATCAGATGGGTAGATAGAGTTACAAATGAAGAAGTATTAAGACGATTGGGAGAGGAGACTAGTTCACCTATATTACTTTGATAAACATGATTAGTACAAAACTAACGTGGCGATCAAGCGAATTGTAATATTAAAATGGATTTTTCATGCATTTTATTTACCAAAGAGCAATGAGCCCTGGTTTTATAAATCGTAATGCAAGGCCCAATGTATTGGCATCAAATTTAATTCAATTGTATTCAGATATTCAACATGGCGGCTGTGTCACAATTTTGTATAATGAACCACCCTATTAATGTTAATAGCCTATTCTTGTACATAAATCTATGGTCAACATATAGAAACAATCCCACATGTTAACCATGATTAATATCTCATATTTTGTCAATATCTACGAATACAGTACACTACATAAATCGAACTGAATTTTTGTATTGCGATAGAGGCTATTTAAGTAAGATTATCTATGGAAATTTCAATAATCTGATGGGCACAAAAAATATAGTGGCAATGCAAGTTTTAAATATTAAAATGGGCTTTTTTCGCGGCGAAATTATCTAAGCGTTATGACACTTAGCACAAGAAATCTGTATACAAATATTTATACTGGTGTATAATTCCGTAAGCATAATCTCCAAGATTCTGTACGAATATCTTCATGTCTCTGTTGGTTTCATAAACAATATTCTATTCTCCTTTTAAACCCTTCATGACTTTAAGTACCCCATTGTTGTCCTTCTCCCGCTGTTATTACCTTCTATATTTCAATTCATCCGGCGTTATATGACATCTTTATAACTTAAATATGTTTTCTATCTTTGTTTTTGTTTTATACGTGTAGAAAAAACTCATATACATCCGTTACACTTACTGAAATAATGTTTACGAAATGTTTCGGTACGGTATCTTATTATTATCTTATATTTCCATGCAACACATTACAACTAACTGTCCTCTGAGGGCATATGGAGGGGACTGGATCGACTTTCTGTTGGCGACACCTGACGTGGTCCAATGGATAGACTCATTAGACCTGAGACTGTAATAATAGTGTAAACAGTAAAAATAATGTACAGTAGATTTTAAAGTGATTTTCTTTGTAACTTTCTCTGAAATCTTGTATTGCCAAACGATAAAAAAAAAAAAAAATCTTATATTTGTAGACACTCAATCCGGCGGGTTACGACGTGGATAGGAAAGAGTGCCTTCTCTTTTTTGGTACAACGTGTAGAAAGTTTGGGATCCATAATTATTTCTATTCATAATGTTTGCCTCCTGTTCCCAAGGTTGCGAGATCGAATCCTATAGTTTTCAGTTGGCATTTGAGGAAACACAAATGCGAGGGCGCCGTGTCAGAAGATTCACTGGCACGTTAATGACAAAATAAGCAAACTTCTGGCACCCCAGCGTCTCTGAAAGCCGCAATAGTTAAATGAGACGTAAAACCAATAACATTATTATTCATATTCATATTATTGACATTATTATTCGTTCCTTCTACAAACAATTTCTTCTACAAACAATGAAGAACTGAGAGTATATTTATGAGGAAACCATGGTGTATTCAAGTTCCTTTATATGGCGTGTTTACTTAATATTATGTGTGGCCTACATTCTATTATACAGTTTATTCGTTGGTATTTACAGTTAATTTAATATATTGTTCTTTTTGCGGGTGATTTAACACAGTTTTTTTCAGTATATTAATAAACTTTTTAAAAATATTTTCTTGTATTTATATCTATGATTTGTATTCAATAGCTCAGCGTTAAAAATTTACTATTTTAATAACATAAGCATTTTCTGATTGGAATGCAAGGTACTCTGATATATATTACTCAGTTTCAGTTTGTTTAACTTAATATTTTGTTAAGCTTTAATTCTAGCAGCAGTGTAAGTGGAGGATACCTATAAATAGGGCTCGGATTTTTAGGTGCTAAAATTCGGGAAAATAATTATTTCTTATATATTAAAAATACCTGAAATATGTGACAAAAAGTAAAAATATGTAATTATAATTCAGTTTATTAATGTGAATATAAACAAAATTAACAATATGCAGTACTCGCGAATGCAATTTATCCTATGCCTCACTGACTGCTGAAGCATTACGATACACAACGAGATACATCTTCAGGTTGTCCATCACAAATGACCGACGATTATCGCGAAACATTTATTCTGATTGCTTGATTGCTTTCGCACATGGTTGGCAGAACAGAACACCCCCATCAGAAGTAAAATTATCTTTAAATTCTGCAACAGACGATAACTTGTAGTTTTTTCTACTTTAGGCATCGTAGAACTGCCTTACACTTCACAGTGCCAGAAATGAACAGCATGTGAGTGACACTGGTTCCAGGTAGCTGGAGGAGTGGGAGGTCTAGCACGTGGTGCAATATGGCTATGGACAAGGAAATCCCCGGCTTCCACAGTGAGTGGCACGGGGCGACTAGTTAAGAATAACACAGTTGCAAGCTGACATACTGAGCCCGTCAGAGGAGCTGCCAGGATAGCCAACAACCGCAATGACTTCCTTAACATCTCATCCGTCGGACCTAACTGCCGTGAGGATCAGGTGAACTTCCAAATAGGCCAAAGCGGCACGAGAAACTGTAGTCCACGGGGATCGTGGTACATGGTGACGAAGGTCATAGACTGCCTAAGGAAAGGTTCACCTTAAAAACTAGACTGAGAAAAGAAACATCCAGACTTATGTAAAACACCGTGAAAATTTATTGTAAATTTTACAAACCCCTAGCCTAGTTCTGAGGGTTTCTATCGGCTAATCCGCAAGCTAATAAATAATCAAAAACAAGATGTTCAGTAAAGAACATATAGCCTACTTTCTCCTAAATGTATGAGTATAGTTATAACTCGTTATTATCAAAGAGTATAATAGAACTATTCTTTGTTGAAGACCTTAGAAGCGATTTACCTCTACCAAACGCCACAACCTAGATAAAAACTGCTACCATCATTGAAGAAAGAAAGAAAGATAAGAAGTATATCCAGAATGTTATGGATCTGGAGACATAATCGACCGGACTGGCTGCGTGGCTCAGCGGTAACGTTCTCGCTTGCTGGGCCCTAGGTTGCAGGTTCGTATCCTGGCGCAGTCAGCTGGCATTTGAGGGTGCACAAATGCGAGGGAGCCGTGTCAGTACATTTACTGGCACGTTAAAGATCCCCTTCGGGCCAAAATTCCGGCACCCCGGTGTCTCTAAAAGCAGCAGTAGTTAAAAGGGATGTAAAACCAATAACATTATTATTATTATTATTATTACATATACGACCTGCCGTGGGCAACATCCAACTTTGAGTTGAGGCATGTCTTTACACGTCAGGTTGTGCATGGCTTTCACAACCCTAATTGAAAAAAAAGGAAGGAAGATTGTAGTTTTACGTGACCGTGAATCTTGTGATTATGAGCCACGGGACCTCCTTTTTACGTGGAATCCGAACCACAGGACATGGCATTTCACTTCGAAAATCTCACATGCTTTGACCGGGAATCGAAAACCCTAATTGAATTAACAAATCTTTCCATGACCCTACAGAGACGTGTGTATACAAACTACTATGTGAAATCGTTTTGTTCTTTACTTCAAATAACATTTTCAAGCAACGCAAAATAGGCTGTTACAAACCCTTTAAAATAAAAAGTAAAAATGTATCGTAGTATCATCTTGTCATTCTTCAAATTCGATGCGCATAGAATGGCAATGGTATAGTAATCAATGGATCCCCACGTAGACTAGTCGTGATATCTAGTGGTGAAATATCGAACAATATAATCCTAACAGAGCGAGTGCATTCTAGCGGCTAGAAGAAGAAACTTTTCAATAAAATCTGGAAGTTAATAAGTAGGTCGACGTGCAGTTACCTTTTTGGCAGCTAGATGTCTCGAGTAAATCTGCTGGCGAATTATGTTTTAATTAAATATATATTTTACACCATAATATGCACAATATAACGCTTAATTTTAAAACATCTGAGTCATTACAAAACAATAAACATATAACATTTCAAGCAAAAAACCTAGCTCTGATCGGGCTTGAACCATAGGCATTTGAGCGATAGGCTAACGCTCTACCACTGAGCTAATTGTGTCAACGAATATCGTTCTATATAAAAGGACTTACATAGAACTTGTTAGCAAATAATGATTTATACTTAACGATTTCATCACTGGAGTATATTATTTATATATAAAGCATTTCATACAAAGTTTATTTATTTTGCATCAGTACGCTATATTGCATGCAATACTCAAATTAGTGAAATATAAGTCAGGCACAAGATATCCGCTGCCATCTTGTCTTATTACTGAATCAGCTCAGCTTTTTAAAATCACGTCTGCACTATAGTATTACAAAATAAACTTTTAATTTCGAACGTGCCTCTTCCTTTAGAACAGTTAAAACGATTCTCGGCTCGATAATCGGAACTGGTGGGTCCCATGATATGGATTATAAAGTTTGCATAATTCGCACGGCCGCCATTCTGAAATGGTATGGCGGACGACCTTGTAGTTTGGTCACAAGACGCATCCTATACGAAGGTATGTTGTTACCAAATTTGGTAGAGATCGGATGATTTGGTTAGTCGTTATTTGATTTTACGTTTTGAACGTTTGAGTGGCCGCCATTCAGTTTTAGTAAAGATGGCGGCGATATAAAACATGACACTGAGGTGTCCTTTGCTAGTGCTACCTTTGTACCAAATTTCGTTCAATTCGCATTCACCGTGTTCGAATTGATAGGGGGGGACAGACATTCAGAGTACACACACTCACACACACACAGACACACACACACACAGAGACTCACACACACACACACATACACACACACACACACAGACTCACACACACACATACACACACACAGCCAGACACACTTTTTTCGCCCTGTGTTGATCTCATAAGTCTACTTTCATTTTTTGCAAAAATCGAAAGTAGGCTAATAAAGAGCAGGTCCCTACCTGAGAAGTTACAGTAAACCCTCGCGAAAGATCTGTCTCACAATAATAAAGCAACAACAGCAACACGAGGAAAATGGTACAACGCAAATCCCTAGGTCAAGTTACAAGATCAAGCTAATATCAGAATTTACATTTAACAGGGTAGCAAAACAAATCTAAGTTAGGATGATACCATCTCCACATTTACATTTAACGTTAATTCATCTAGCTATGTCCTATCAATTAATAACAAAATTTACGTTGGTGACGTCCGTAATATCAAACAATTACATTCAAAGCTAAGTGACCAGCCATAGAAAGAAACATCTAAGTCATTCTTATAACTAGGTGCTAGTCAGCACACAAAAGGGTAACATAGAGGATTCGCACACTTTTACATTAATAAGTAAATAAATAAGAGACCACAGTTTTATTCAAATGCCTGCCTGCACCTTGGTTTACTGTTTGTAAGCCATAGTCATCTAATGTGTGTAATTACGGTGACGACTGCGTAGTGAAGACTACGTCTAACATCGTATGGCCTGCGCTCCACCAGCTACGAACTCAAGGTTCGAGCAAGCTTCAGTCGCAACAAAAAGTGTCAGCTGTCCTCAAGTCATTTCCTCCAGGAAATACCTTCATTAGCATGGCTATGTCAGCAGGTTCCAAATGCAAATGAACAAGGTTAAGCAGAAAGGATTCGTTAGATAGCTTTTGTTTATCAAAATTATGCGTTTTATTATTAAGATGTCGGTTTAGGTTATCGTTGGTTTATGGCGAATAATACTGACAAGCCTGGGCACGGAGTGTCTCCCTTGAGATCATCTCTGCCAAAAAGCCTCGACTCAAAAGTCGGAATACCATAAACGAGCAATAACAACTCGGACACACAATAACACAAGTTACCAGCGGCGCACAGCTCGCGTTCAATAACTCTGGGACGGGCCTGGACACAAGCAGTTAACCTCCCTAAATATCTGGTCCACGGGAACAGTCCCGGACATGGTACACAAAAATACCTTCATACATGAAAAACCTCCCTAACGGGGCTAGCCTACAACGTACTATAGAAAACCTGACATAACTGTACTCGTCAAAACAACGGTACACGCAACAGCGTTTAACTAAAAAAATGACAATCTACAGAACATATGATCAGATACAAGAATGGACACTGGGTTCCATGAGCTATAAATGCAATGAAAGGGAAAAGTGAATGCTAAAAGCATTCTGTACTATGTTATCATCAGTCCGTCTCACTCAGAAGCATGCGCTCTCGCACGGGCGCTGAGAAGTATTCACAAGACCAGTTCGTGTCGCCGCAGGCTACAAGATTCCTGCGCTGTATGACACAACACACTAACTAGGCCGGCAATTTAAGCAAGATAATAACTGTACAACTGGCCTCATCGTAATACCTTTACCATAGGTTATAAACCTCGAAGAATATGTGCATAAAAAGCACGCTATAAATCTGAATACAATCATATAACTCTGTCTTTCACAACAAAGACGTTTAAAAGGTAGCAATGTCACTAATTGTTGGAGCTCTCTGCTCTCAAAGATAAAATACTCTTCATTTCTGACTTGTATCAAACTTCAAATAAATACGTGTCATCACACTTGACACAACAAAATAATAATTGTGGCGCAAATACCACTCTCTTGGATCTGCTTAATGATACGTTGGGAACTGGGTTAGATGCTAGGCAACGACAAAACGTCCCTTTTACTTATAAGGTCCACACATGACCTGGATGGCTTCTGAGCTCATCTCAAATGAAATAAAATGCAGTTACAAAACTGGTAATTACAGTCGATTACCCAAATTATACGACTACTCTAACGAAGTCAGGGGTGTACATAGACTGGCTGCAAAAAGTGCAGTTAAAGAAACATAACCATGGCATCAGGTTGCCATAACTAAAGTCTGCAAAGACTTGAAAATCACCCCAGATAGGGTTAAACAAAGTAGCCTCAAAATGACTACAGTCACGTTTAGCAATAGGCAGAAATTGGCGTCCTACGACGTCCATCAAGCTGCACCAGGGTTGACCAAAATGTCGAACCCAAGGGTGACTCACAATCACTGTAGATAAATGACATCTAATTAGACTAATTACATTCCCTACCTATGAAATGGCTGTCACTATGTTCGGTTGGTTCACAAACTACACTAATCTAACTATACCACCAGAAACTAGAACAAGGAAGGGTTGTACAAAACTCACGATATGAAGGAGCTCACACTTGGCTCTCTGTCCAACAACAAGGGTTGAACAAAAGCACCTCTGGCTTTCAGGGTTGGCATCGTCCTCATCAGAACTTCCATCTGTGCTCTCCCAAAGACCAGGGTTCGGTCTGTCCCTGTAGTTGACCTCGTGAATGGACTGGACATGCCTAGGAAAGGCATCCTCGGTTCCTTCCTTCTCGTTCGATGTTCTAGAAGTTCCATAATCAAGCTCGTCCCATCCGAGACATCTCCCTCATACCATAATGGTATTAGCCCATGGTCTCGGCCTCGAATATGGTGTTGAAAAAGTTGACCACGTGGGCGGTAGTATAAGACTTGTAGTAGTTCATTATTATCACTTGAAAATTACAGTATTCGTCGTAGATATCACAGGCTTTAAATATAACTGGTAACACAGCCTCTACACTTTGCAGATGTAAATGATAAATGGCCATGCACTGTTCTGCGGTTCCACACGTGTACAGACGCTACTTTTTCTATCACGTGGCATCCGTGAAATGGGCGTCGTTTTATTATAGATAAATTCACCGTAGCAATTTCTATATCATGTACCTTTATAATCACACTTGTTCAAAGTAATAATATCACATTTACCTGTATATTTTCGCACCAGGCTCTCGGCCCTCCACAAACACGTGGGTGAAAAAAATGTGGTGCTACAGTAATGTCGTAAATTTCACAATACTTGCCAAATATTTCACTTTACAATTTGTGTTGATCACTGCACATCAACAACAGTGATTCGTAGTATAATTTGTGCTCGATGGCACCCGATAATGATTTCCACGCTGAAAAGCGGACTGTTTGCCACGTCTAATGCGACGGATATAATTACACGCCTACACAGGGCGGATTCTCCAGACGTAGTGCAAGGAACTGCGTTCCTCTTGGAAGCAAGTCGTCAAACTAAGTCGTTGAGCGACTACTTACATTCCTGTTTGCGTATCTGCAATGATATTACCTTACCTTAAAGTGAAAAAAAAAACATTCTCCAAAATGTTTCAATAATACTGAATGACGAAATGGAATATTCTGAGTCTTGTGGAAAGATAAAATTGATTAATAAGACCTCAGATAAATAATTAGCAGACTTCACAAAAGTCAAAAGTGCGATTCTTCGCTACTTCAAAGAGAATTGTATGAGCTCTCGGCTTCTCGTAGCTTTCTGGGTGTGTTCAAAGGTACTATATCCCATCATAAATGTGCTGTCGTGAAAAATATCACATGAACCTTAGCTCAGCGGGTACAATACGCTCTGCATGATGATAAGATAGCTCACAGGTTCTTCCCCGTTGAACTAACACAGAACAAAAATTCAATAAACTGAAAGATCTAGCATACTGATTTTAAAAAATGTAAATATTATGCCTTTTATGTGCTAATAAGTGAAAAGCAGGAATTTATGTATTTATAGAGAAAATGCCTAAAATATGTATTTACATAAAAATATTTATTTACCTAAAAATCCGAGCCCTACCTATACAATAAATAATACGAGTGATGTGTGTCAAGTGGATAACTTGAAGAGATGTTACAGACTTAGAATGTATGATTACTTTCATAAACCACCCACATAGACGAGCATGCTAAGACACTAGGGGACTGGTGAACCGAAGAACACTGGTTCTATCTTTTTCTTGATACATATGTTATGTTGATATTGTTCACTGATAATATACTTTTAGAAAATTTAGTGATCCACGTCATTAACGGAGAAGAAACGCTAAGACAAACAGGAGAGTCTACTTCGACATTTGTTTCTTTGTACAGTGTTCCAGAGATAGCATTACGCTTCTGTTGCAATACTGGTTGTTGTTGTTGTTGTTGTTATTGTTTTATTTAGGGACTTTGCGACGACGTGGTCAAGTAGCCTCGTGTACTTTAATGTGTGGGGAATTTGTCTGATAACACTACACAAAAACTTTTTTTTACAAAGGCCAAAATAGTTGTATATATATGGATTTGAGTGTGCTGAAGTTGAAAATAACAGTTAAGAATCTAGATTAACAGAGGTTTGGAAGTTATTGTAATTTTTTGTTATTCACATATTTTAATTGGCCAAATATTGTTGGGGTCATTAGCACATCTGCGGAGCTTTATAACAGAAGTTTTGATTACACACAGCTTAGGGGCCGATAACCTAGATGTTAGGCCCCTTAAAACAACACATCGATTCCACAGAATAAGTTTCGTCACACTACACAATGCATCACTACGGAAGACAAGCAACCTCAGACTGTGTGTTAGCTAGAAGCAAAACACAGCATTAATTGGGATTCTTGAAATAATGAAAAACGAGAGCTAAGAACAGAAATAAGGATGTAACAAATTTTGTATAGCACGAAAACAGGAGCTAAAAAACGAAAATTATTATCATTTTCGAATTCAGCGTACCAAGCAAGATCAATAAAAATTGGGTATTTTTAGCCTATTTTCATTTATGAAAAAAATCGGCTAATGAGATCACCTTTTGTCCGTGTGTCTGTCTATGTGTGCGTGTGTGTGTGTGTATGTAAGGATTTTTGTGTGTCCCACCTCTGATAACTTCTAAACGCTGGAGCGATTTCAATGAAACTCGGTGAGTTCATAGTACTAATCCGGGCGAATCCAACCATGCCCTTCAAATTTTGTTACGTCTCACCAATCCAACATGGCGACTGTGCGAAATATTTCACCAGCATTCAATATATCCGAAACTATTACCGATATCACCCGGGAATTTTGTACGGTTATAAAGGGAACTACTAGAAGTTCACCTATGTGACGATTGAAAACCTGGTAACTAGAAAACCAACATGGCGGCCAAGCGAAGTTGCGACTTTTAAATATACGTTACTCGCGATTTAACCAACCAAACGCAATGTAACTTGGTACAGTATATGTTTATACACATTGTAATTCACCGACATCTAACTTCGTTCACTTGTTTACATAACCTCAAGTTGGCGTCTGTGCGAAATATTTCACCAGCATTCTTTATCTCTGAAACTATTACCGGTATCACCCTGTCATTTTGTACGGAGATAAGAGCACTACTGGAAGTTCATCTATGATACTTTCAAAAACCGGTTAATTACAAAACGAACATGGCGGCCAAGCCAAGTTGAAAGTTTTAAATG
The DNA here is from genome assembly GCA_946902985.2 of Meconema thalassinum. Taxonomy (NCBI): domain Eukaryota; kingdom Metazoa; phylum Arthropoda; class Insecta; order Orthoptera; family Tettigoniidae; genus Meconema; species Meconema thalassinum. The sequence goes on from OX336390.1 coordinate 835,053,607, forward strand.
GCTTTTCTCGCGATTTAATGATCCAAACGCAATTAAACTTCGTACAGCAAATGTTTATACACATTGTAATGCACTGGTGTCTAATTTAGTTTAATTGTTTACGTAACCTCAAGATGGCGGCTGTGCGAATTTCGAAATTTAAGTTGTGTTCTAATCATGCGATCGATCATTTGCATAATGACCGTAAACAATAATCATCTAATAGTACATAACTCTATGGCCTACATATATTAAAATCCAACATGGCGACCATCTGAAATATTTAGATGGTTCTCAATATCATTTAATCTACTACAGCAATCAAACTGAAATTTTGTAAGTTTATAGAAGCTATAAGCATACGTTAGGCTATGGGACGTTCAATAACCTGGCGAGCACAAATCCAAAATGGGGGCGACGCGAAATTTAAATATTGAAATGGAGGTTTCTTGCGTTTCTTTTAACCATCCGAGCGCAGTGAAACTTGATACGGTATATGTTTATACAAATTTTGATAAACTGGCATCTAATTCATTTAAATTATTTTCATAACCTCAAGATGGCGGCTGAGCGAAATTTTAAAATCCCGCTTTTATTTCTTGAGTCCTAATCATGCGATTGATGTTTGAATAAAACACCTACACAATAAACCTAAGGCCTATAATATAAAAATCCAACATGGTGACCATACAAAATATTTAGACGGTTCTCAATATCTACGAATCTATTACAGCAATCAAACTGACAACTGGCAACTGTCTGTTGATAGAGGCAATTAATATTAGTACGATATATGAAAGTAGGCTATTTAGTTCTTCACGGAACTACTTGTTCATTATGTAACAATGCCATCTGTCTTATTGTGATGGCTGTATTACTGTGTGTATTTGCTATTCAGGTGAGGATTGGGAAGGAGACGGCCATGGCGGTAAGTTAGGAACCATCCCGACATTATCCTGGTGTGGAAGTGGAAAACCACGGATATCCACTTCCAAGATGACTGGGGTGACAATCGAACCCAGCTTTTCTCAGTTTTGAATCACACGGCTAAGCGTACACCACTCCGGCCCTCGCAGCAGAAAAAAAATCTTGGAAGAGCTGGGAATTAAACCCAGACCTTCGGGGTGACAGCCGAGCATGCTGACCGCTACACCACGAGATGGTCAATGCAGAGATGTTCCAAATGATCACACGTTGCGTTAATGCAATCATACAATATTCGGCTGGGGCGGCTTCGGTGGCAGCATTCTTAGCTTCTATGCCCAATATCGCGGGTTCAAATCCGACCAAAGCCGTCGGATTTTTCAAGAGCGTTAAAGATCCCTCAGTATGCCTTCCTTCGGAGGGGAAGTAAATCTGGCGGGCCCATGTCATAGATTTATGGCATGTAAAAAACTGCCACAAACTACAATTGTGTGAAGCTAAATTTGTAGGTTAGAGTTGATTAACGCTCTATTGAGTTCCGATGTTCACCGCCAGGTGCTGAGTGCGGTAGCATCTAGTAGCCAAGTTCGCAGCTAGGTGTCGTAGCATTTGGTTGCAAAAGTAGGAACTACTTGAAATTGTTCGTCTGCAATCCTTACCTGAATCACAGATAACACACACTAATACAGCCATCACAATTAACAACAGTTATCAGACAGATTCTACACACAACCAAAGTAGCCAACACAGGGCTACATGATCACGTTGTCGCAGCCCCTAAACTGAGGAACCAACCAACTAATATTCGTCTGATAGTATGTGCCCGATGTCAGTCTGATTCTTTGGCAGCTATGTTATATCCACCGATGAAGTACAGAACGTCAATGGTGGAAATGGGTTCTCAATAATTCCTTTCAAATGGTTCCACAAAGAATACTGAATGTAAGCATGGGGCACGTTGAGGTCACGGAGAGGGTTCGTAGTGAGAGATCCATTTCTTAGAGGATTGGTCATAGCGAAGCCAAGAAAATGGACCAGTGTACCATCATGCATATCCAGGTATGGTACCTAATAACCCGCGGGATGTCTTGCGAAAATTGCATTTCTCTGCAATAAATTAGCATAGGAATTTCCTGATCCGCCCTAGATAACATTCCACAATACATACGCCTAATGGCACCTCGGAAATGAACAAAATCGTACACATGTGTATATAGAGTTTCTCTTCCTTGGGCTCTTCCTATCCCCTGGTGACGTGGGTCCCATATGTAAATATACACTCTGCATATTTACGTTGTATTCCCTATATCAAAGTCAACTAGTCATTGTAAAAATAATGAAACTAATTTTCCTTACTTTAACACATTTGGAAATAATCTTAATTTGTACAAGTGGAATAATGCTTCCTCACCTCAGTGCAACTGTGGATTTGAAAGACAGACCATCCAATATATTGTGGAGGACTTCAGCCTTCGAGCCTATAATGGGAACTTGAAAGACTTTCATGATGTAACGCAGCCTGCTCTTGATTGGATTTCAAATTTAAATATTACCTTGTAAATCTGAACATTTTATCTGTAGAATACGTGTCTCCTCATCAAAATTGATTTTAGTATTTATTGTTCCTTGAAATGCTAATGTATAATATGTTTAGTGCGTTCCTCAGCTTGCAATTATGTAGATGTACCATCCCATACTGTGAATAAATAAATAAATAAATAATTTGGGAAATGAACTAGTGAAAAAATTAAAGCTAGAGCAAAGGATACTAATTATTGCTTCATGTATCACAATATAGTAAATGAAATGATTTTTCAATACGTTATAAACAGAAATAATGCACATACTATGTTCAACATGTTCTCCGTGGAACTGATATTTGTCCTCGGTAAAATGCCATTCACCTTTTGTGGATTCATATTTTCAACTGTGTCCTGCGGCATGGAGGGCTGCATCAAACCAGTCGAAAACTGAAGACTCAAACAACAACCTGATATCTGACCAGGAGCCATTAGATTGAGCGCAATTAGTATAACTACGTTGTTGAACTACCGTGTCACTGACTTTTTGTTTCTACAGTAGTTCAGGAGACAATACAGGTGTTCACTGTACAACAACATGACCAATCTGCATCTGCATTCTAGCCCGCTGTTGGGCTGAATTCAAAGTCCTCTCTCACCGGCATATTTCAGTTCCATACGCTAAATGGGTCGTCAGCCAAGGCACTAGGTTGGATCAAGGGAAGTAGATTGGATGAGATTTCTTATTACATATACTGTACGTATTCACTTATTTGCTTATTTACATATCTGTTAATTTACTCAACTTATTTATTTAGTTATTTACTTACTTATTTACTTATTTGTTTATTTAATGATTTAATTATTTACGTATTAATTTATTTATTTACTTAATTACTTACTTATTTACTTATTTACTTAGCCTATTTATTTACTTATTTACGTATTTACCTTTCTGCTTATTTACTTATTAACTTATTTATTTACTTATTTATTATTTACATATTTACTTATTTACTTATTTACATATTTACATATTTACTTACGTATTTACTTATTTACTTATTTACTTACTTATTTACTTATTTACTTTTTTAATAATTTAATTGTTTACTTATTTTCTTATTTACGTATTTACTTATTTACTTATTTACTTATTTACTTATTTACTTATTTACTTATTTACGTATCTGCTTATTTACTTATTTACTTATTTATTTATTTACTGACTTACTTATTTACTTGTTTACTTATTTACTTATTTACTTATTTACTCACTTACTTATTTACTTATTTACTCATTTACTTATTTACTTATTTACATATTTACTTATTTACTTATTTACTCATTTACTTATTTACTTGTTTACTTATTTACTTATTTACTTATTTACTCATTTACTTATTTACTTATTAACTTATTTACTTATTTACTTATTTACTTATTTACTTATTTACTTATTTAATTACTTATTTACGTACTTATTTATTTATTCATTTACTTTATTATTTATTTTTTAACTTATTGGGTAGTCTTTGAACCCAAAATTCAAAGCAATGTGTAGACTAACCATGCAATATAAAATCTTACAAATACTAACACCATTGATAGGCTCTCGTCTTCACCCAGCGTTGGGACTCGACCACAATATTTTCCATTGCAATCAAGCTTTGTTTGAGTGACAGATCATTGCTTATGAAGTTTAAGTCTTGAGTGATTCATAGAATTGTGTTATCCGAGTGTCTCTGTGCATAATGTTCCTGCGAGCACCTACCCGAGAATCAGCAAAACGCTTGCGTCGTGGACTGAGTATTAACCCCTGTGAGATATGAGAAAACAAAGAAAGTCTAATATAATCATTATACCGGGTGCTATACACCGCATGTGTTTATCATACTGTATTTTCGTAGCTTGAGAAGTGTCAGAAAGTTTGATCGTTTCAAAATAAGTATTATGTTCTCATGATTCTCGCAGCTTATTTTATTACGTCTCGCAAACTCAGGGAGAAATATACGGTTGTTGGAGCTGTATGCAGGGTATTCGAACTCATTACATCAATAGAGCAATTCACGCTTCAATATCTCAATTATCCCGCCAGTCGAAGTTCGCTAACAATCCCCGCGATAGCAATATACGATCTCAATGACTTGTTATTGGGATATAAGAAGACTTCGCTCCGTCAATTACACATATACCTAGCGCCGTTACAGCGGAAATATGCAATAATAATAATAATAATAATAATAATAATAATAATAATAATAATAAATTGTTATAATAATAATAACAATCACAGTAATATTAAGACGGAAACCAAGGTTCACTAAATCAATACACAACTGGTAGCGTGCGTTACTAATTAGCAAATTTTATTATGACCACTGTACAATTATTTACATAGTTCTCGCGCAGCAGTCTTCTACAGTCCACAGTTCACAACTCTCACCTCAGTGCAGTTCCTGCCCGAGTCCCGCTTGTAGTCCCCGTGTCGCTCCACACGTCACGTCAAACTCAGGGCCTCCAGCACTGTCGGCAACTACCCTCCCATACAACGTTCCATGGCACACAACACTCACTTACATCAGCGTACTGGCCTACTCCACCGCACCCTCTGCCACCAGTTGTTCACAGCCGTCAGTCACCGTTGAAGCCAGTTCGTCTCGCCCTAGCTTCACTGGTCTTTTCTAACCTGCTAACGGTCTCTCCAGCAACTTCTTGCCTACCCCAGGGCTATTGGGCGATGACATGTGTCCCGAACAGTCCAGAAGCTCGCCTCGTCCTGCTGCGTACAGAAATAGAACAGTCTAGTAGTACCCAGAACGCCAATGAATCGAAGGACTCAACAGGATCTTTTGTTTGCGTGGGCAGCCCCGCGGCCAACTAAATGGATGTGGCACGGGAACTCCAACTTCTTCTCATCCGCCGGGAATAACTGTTGCAATAATGTAATGCGTTTAATGTTCTTTTGAAATGCTCTGGTTTTAAAGACGCTACGGTGCCATATTTTTGTACAGGAAGACGATAGCAACAATAATAGTAATAATAGTAACAATAACAGAAACAACAACAATAGTTTTCCTGTGACTTATAGAGACCCAGGATTGCCAGAATATTCTTCGAAAGGGTTCTTCAACGTGACATATCTACTGACAAGGCTCTGGAAGAGGTTATACTTATGTTAACAGTATTTCTACTAACCCTAGGTTGTCGCATTTAAACACTAACAAATGTCATTGGACTGGCCTGAATTTGAACCGACAGTCTGGGATATTGATGGCCGATACGTCTGTCTGTCCTCCATTAACATTTTCTAAAAAGTTATTGAAGTACGGTAGTATATTTGTGTTGAAGTGAAAGACATAATTCAGAGTAAATTATCACAGTAAACTTGATTCTTAACATCAAGAGTATTTAAGAAAATAATGTGGTCATGTTAATAACGGCCCACACAATCTGGGGAAAGGAGAAGGTTGTATTGGCAAGTTGCTAGCCCAGATGTCCAATGATACAGAGAAAACAGGCTCTTTCCTTAACGCGTTTGTCTAACACACCTACATTCAGGGACGAAGTTCCATCGAGCCAACAACGGTTTAAGTACAAAATGAAAAACCACTGAGGAAGGAAAAGCACAGTTCTTCACTTGCTACTCTAGGAACAAAACCCAAGGTAAGGTATACCAACATACCGCTAAGCTGGAGTTTTGCACAGTGATACACAACTATTCGTATACTGTAAATTAAGTTCATAATTGTGACTTTCAGAACTGTCAAATACCAGATCAACATTAAGACAATATTGTGGCCACGCGTATTTGAAGAGTTGAAATTGACTTTTCGGTGTTCTAATCGTTCGAGCACAATAAAACTTTTCACAGCCAATATATATATTTAGAGGTCACTGCATTAGATTCAAATATTTATTTAATTGATTTCAAAACTTTAAGGTGGCTGCGCAAAAATTCAAAGAATTGTTTGATAAATACTGTTATAAAAGTATTCTTCAGACACAGAATTCTCTAGCTACTTTTCATAAAATATAAATGCTGTGCGTATGACTTTCGTGAAAATGGAAAACGTATTTATTAGAAGGGGAGATTTGAGATGGAAACGACCAATAGAAGACTTGAAAATAGGTTATATTGGTTCTACATAGAACAAATTGATTGTTTGTATAGAGGAACATTTGAGATAAATTGTCAATAGATATAGATTTTATAAAATATTTGGGCTTTGATGGCTAGTTTACTGTATTTTATTATTAATACATGACACTTAAATTTATGAACGGACTGTACCAATTACTTCCCTCTAAAATACACAAACGATGCAGTGTACTAAACAAACGTTAGAGAGTTACTTAGGTCACAAAGTGCCAGTTGAGTGCATGAGTGTGTAATGTACCTTAGCCTCAAGTTATTTCAGAAACAGTTAAGTTGTGATTAGCATACTGTGCTAAACAGAAATATTTGCAGTCACTGTGGACTAGGACTCCCTGGGTCATTTTCTCCATTATCTGAGCAATTCAGGGAAATATTAGCCCATAACTAATCTGATGATCACAGTCTGTTCATTTTAAAACATACTTTTGTACAATACCTGTAAAACGGAAAGACGTTAACACATATTCCATGGCATGAATATGGATACCGGTCAAGATGGCCGGGAACGGTAACACGCTATCTCGTGCCTCACTGGCATCAGGAGAGCGTGGGTTCGAATCCCACCCCGGCTGTCCTGATAAATGGTCTTTACTCCCAGAAATTACCCTGGTACTCATTTCTGGTGTAGGCTAAGTGAACCCCAGGGCTATTTGCGTTTCTGAAAGTGGTAGTTTTGTTACAAAGAAATACAGGCACACTGATAACCGCGACCAAAAGTTGCAACTTCTCTTTATCTGTAAAACGACGCACCTGATTGTTGTAGTAACTACAGCAATAGGCCTAAACGTCTGTTTTTGAACAACTTAAGTTGACATCTTTAATTCAGGGAAGAATAACGCCATGGAAAATCATGGCACTATTTTGCATGGCACCCTTCTTATATTTCAACGGAATGGAAACAAAGGTTGGTTGGAACCTCAGTTTAGGGGCTGCGGTAACGTGGCCATGTAGCCCTACGTACTTTGGCGTGTGTAGAATCTGTCTGATAACCGGTCTTAATTGTGATATGTATTAGTGTGTGTTGAAGCCTCCGTGGCTTAGGCGGCAGCACGCCGGCCTCTCACCGCTGGGTCCGTGGTTCAAATCCCGGTCACTCCATGTGAGATCTGTGCTGGACAAAACGGAGGCAGACAGGTTTTTCTCCGGGTACTCCGGTTTTCCCTGTCAAAATTTCATTCCAGCAACACTCTCCACTATCATTTCATTTCATATGTCATTCATTTAATCATTGCCCCAGAGGAGTGCGTCAGGCCTCGGCAGCCGGCACAGTTCATATCCTCGCCGCTAGATGGGGGCTTCATTCATTCCATTCCTGACCCGGTCGGAGACTGGAAGCAGGCTGTGGATTTTTCATTAGTGTGTGTTATATGTAATTTAGTTACGGACTGCAGACGATCAATTTCAAGTAGTTCCTACTTTTGCTACCAAATGCTACCGTCAACGACACTTAGCCACGAACTTGGCTACTTGATACCACCGCGACCGGCAACTGGCAGCGTGGTGAATGTTGGAACTAATAGAGCGTTATTCAAATCTAACCAACATATTTAGCTTCACACAATTGTAGTTAGTATAAGGTTCTTTTACATGCCATACATCTATGACATGAGCCCGCAGGCTTTAATTCCTCTTCGAAAGAAGGCATTCTGAGGAATTATTAACGCTCTTAACAAATCCGACGAACAATCCACTTCACATCACCTGCTTTCCAAACCTCCAAATTGTTTTTAGTGCCTTGATCTTCTACGTACATTTTATCTTTATTTCCCATGAGCACTCAGTCAATTCCCTTGTGTCAATTGAGGAATAAGAGTAACCGTCAATTTTGCAAGGAATCTTGCTTTTTATGATTTTTTTTACTACCAAATATGTGTTAGAAATGCGTTGAACTAGTTCATTTATTATTTTACTATACATATGGACATAAATCATACAATTAGGGCTTGCAAACACGTGGTAGAATTAAAAATTGAGGAACCTAGACATGACAAAAATATAGGCTACGCTTGTTCTATTTATGAAGCTAACCTGGACTAACTGTTGCAGGATCGCAATTCAACCAGTGTCCAGGAAATAGTCATTTTGGCACATTTTAACCGCCCACCGTCTGGATCCCACTAAGAAGCCAAAAGGTTTTGACCTACCGAGGTACCTTTGATGCCGTCTCTACAGGCTAAGGACTGAACATGGCTGCTGTAACTTCTTTAGGTACAAGTGGGGATGGATCAGCTAACCAATGTGCGAGTGTAATCTAGAAGAACAGACGATTGAACATCTAGTACAACGCTGCCCTCATCATTCATACTCTGGAATTCCTGACGACTTGTTCAGTCTCACTCCAAATACAATTAGTTGGCAGAAAAGCGAGGATTTTAAGTGTAATTATGTCTTATGTTTATTGTACATTGTAAGTAATCACCATATGATTAAATAAACAAATAGTTTAACCTTAAACTTCTGAATAAGAATTGTCTTGAACTCAATATTGTAAGACATGGGATGAAAAGGATCCACTTCCCCATTTATGTGCTTGCATCCAAAGTATGGTGCGTGTACATGTCGGTCTGTATGTTAGGTAGTCAGCATTGAGGCTAGTTGGATCTTCATAAAGCACCGCCATAGATTGGGTAATGATCCACAGAATATTGACGCAGTGCCATAATGAGGATTTTGGTTCCTCAGTTTAGGCCAGGGTTTGTGACAGCGCGGTCATCTAGCCCCTGGCATAATGAGGCGTAAGCCTACTAGACGGGTGAGGAGTGCGGTAGTTTGCCATTGCTTTCCTTACAGTGTCAATACAACAATCCTGACCCTATGAGTAGAACCTTTCACATCACTCACAGGCACGTACTATGCCTCAAAAGCCATTATTCAAGACCATCCATACCTCAGACAAATGCATAAATACGGCATTTTAAGGTTTGAAAACAGACCAACTTTCCCAACAAATGGAAGGTAGTTCTGGAGGATGATTAATATGGCTCTCTCACTGTTTGATATCTAATTCACTGACCCGACTTCCCTGGAAAATTCAAACACATTGATGGCCTATGGTATATATATTCCTTCATCTGCTATTGATAGTGTAAAGCGCTCTAGTGTTCAAGGAGCTTCGATACCTAACCTCCTTGAATTTCATAGTGCTTCAAGGAACAATGAAATTTGACATGAAAGCTACCCTTTTGGTGTCAAATAACAAAGCTTACACCCGGCATCCGATGCCATACGATAAAATATAAAATAAAAAATAAAAAGCTGTAAAGATTAAAGTGTATAAAGTTTCCATTATTATAGTCTTCCCTCCAAGGATTCTGTTATAACACGGTAAGCATTTGTATCCATACGACTTATTAAGGAGTCTACGGTGCACATGCATATAAGGATTCTATTTTTATTTTTTTAGGAATTCAAATGTGAGTATTTGAGCACCAACTACGGACTGCATGACAGACATGCAACCATACAATTGAGGTTAGTACTGGAATTGGGACTTGGAAGAATGATTCTTGAAGACACAGTAAGAGAAAAACAACAGCCAATACTTCAACAGATCTCAGAAAGTGCTCCATAGCAAAGTTTGGAGAGTAGAAGAACGTATGCACTTTAAGACTTCTAGCTTATAGAATCCATTTTACAGTTCACCAACACTATCCGATTTATGTGTCTATGTAGGCAGAGGTTTGCATAAGTCAGTTATTTCTCGGAACAAGGACTGGGAGGTGTAAAACAGTTAGGTCCTTGACAGCAGAGAGGATACGAAAGGAATCGTTACTCTGTGGGGGTGATATGGATAGGCAATTCCCCTGGAAAATTGATGGGAAGGAGTGGCAAAGTTCTGTGTTAAAGGTCAGGACATTCTTCTTGCAGTCGACGGTAGTAGGCACAGCGTCCCGCTGTCGAATTGAATACGGATGTATTTCTCAGTGTGATATAAATTGCTTCGTATTGCATAGACGATATTGTAGTGTACATTAAATATAAGGAAATGCTAAGTTCAATATATATAGCCTAAATTGATCAAATATATGAGCTGAGTTTAACGCCCGTCTTTATGGAAACTATATAGTCTATTCTACTAGTTCAAGCTCTCCACATGGCTTACACTCACAGTATAATATCTCGATGTCTCGTGTATTGGTCTGTGAAAATATCTATAAATAGTACAATATGCAACGAGCCTATAATGGCAATAATTAAGACACGAGTATGTATATAATTTCCATACGAGTGTCTTAAGTATCATTATAGGCGAGTTACGTACAACTGTTTATGTTCGACGATCTTTATAACTATTTTATGTTCGAACATAAATATTCAGGAATATCTGTCGTGATTTCACCAGTTTTCTGTACTGAACAGAGCGCTTGGGACGCAGAGAATACCTTGTATTTGACCATGGCCTCCTGAAATCCCTCACTATGACACTCGCCACGCAGTGAAATTTAAATAGGGGGCCATGGAAGAGAGCGCAGGTGCAATGCTATCCTCGCCTAATTGGTCACACAACTGTTTCTTGAGCTCTGATTGGTGGGGAAAACTGTATCATAATGAAAACATGTACTATAATGAGCCTCATTATAGTAACTTACAGTTAGCGGCTTCGGTGGCGTAGTCGGTAGCATGCTGAACTGCTATGCCCAAGATAGCGGGTTCAAACCCGGCCGAAGTCGTTGGATTTTTTAAGAGCGTTAAAAATCCTTCAGTATGCCTTCCTTCGGAGGGGAAGTAAAGCCGGCGGTCCCATGTCATAGATTTATGGCATGTAAAAGATCCTTTCACAGACTAAACTTGTGTAAAGCAAAATTTGTTAGGTTAGATTTCGTCAGAACGCTCTATCAAAGTTCCAACGTTCACCACTAGGTATCATTGATATCTGGTGGCGAAAGTTGGAACTACTTGAAATTGAACGGAACTTGTAGCTCACTCTTTAGGGTGTCCGCTGGAAGCAGCTACAGACTCAGGCGAGCCGAACATGTCCTCGGACACTCCCGGCACTAAAAGCCATACGATAAATAAATAAATAAATAACTTATAGTATTCTGACCTATAATATTTACATTTCGCCAGGGTCGAACATAAAATAATAAATTAGTAATACCGTTATATTAATAAGTTAGGGGGCATGGTGGTGCAGCGGTCGGGCTGTTGGCTTCTCGCCAACGTGGAGGGGGATCGATTTCCGGCCTATACGTGTGAGATTTTTGAAGTGAAATGACATGTCCTGTGGTTCAGATTCCACGTAAAAGGAGGTCCCGTGGCTCATGATCGTATGATTAACGGTTACGTAAAGCTACAAGATTTCTTCCCTTTTTTATAAATTAAAACGTATTTATGCCAAGAAAACTACAGGTATAATGCACTGTATGGAATTGTTGGCTCCCTAATGTCATTGTGCATGAATACTTGTCTTCTTGAGCCACGGAAAATTTATTATTTAAATGTTCATTGAGCATCACAGAAAAGGGCTTTAGAGCTTTCTATACTATATTTAAAACCTGCAATCCCAATCCACTTGGCTGGGTGACTGGCTCAGCGGTTACGTTCTCGCCTGCTGCTCCCTAGGTTGCAGGATCGCATCCTGGCATTCGAGGGTGCGCAAATGCGAGGGAGCCGTTTCAAAGGATTTACTGACACGTTAAACATCCCCTCGGAGAAACATTCCGGCACCCCGGCGTCCTTAAAAACTGCAGTAGATAAATGGGAAACCTTTCTGATGGAAAATCTCAGGACCAAATTTAATCTACCTTTTACTATCAACTGGGAAAAACAAGTGGAAATAAGAATACAAAAGTCAAAAGAGATACGGCCTGACTTCTATGCAACGGAGGCCATGGTGAATAGATCATAGATGGAAACCAACCAAGACCTGCGCCATTTCGTGAACTCATTGGCAACGCACGGATAACACTACAGAGTGTGCAAATTGAAGAACCATCACGAGCCGAACGAAACATGTGTATGTGATCGTTGTGAACGCCCATGTCATCGATACCACATTACAAGATGCTAAAAACTATCCAAGGCAATAATCGAGACCTGCTTAGAATCATAAGACTGAAACAACGTGAAATATAAAATAATTAATGTAGTGTAAATGTATTTGTATGCTTAATGCACAACTTGTGCGAGCTTCTTTAATAATAAATGGGACGTAAAATGATGGTGATGATAATTGTTGTTTTAAGGGGCCTAACCTCTAGGTTATCTGCCCCTATGTGGACGTAAAACCTATGATATAATAATAATTATTATTAATAATCCACTTCTGTTTCATTTCCTCACTTTCTTATGTGATGACCCGTGTATTAGCCGTGCTTGTTAAATCGTGCACCACGGCCACTAGAGCAGTTTCAGCAAGTCCGGAGATCGCAGGTTCTAATTGCGGTGCTTTCTATCCAGTATTAAACTCGCAGGCCTGTTCAATGTCTCTCTTAAAACGGACTGTTCGGTCTATTACGATAAATGATGTCTGCTAGTCTGACAGATCCTGATACAGACGGGCAGAGCACTATCGTTCATGAACTTCATCAACTCGTCAAATTGATTGCCAAAGAGTACAAGTCAAATATGACTGCATTCAGAAATGTCGCGTATTCCTGTCATAGTTAAGGATTCTTATGATCGTGAAAATACACACTGAAATATTCAAATATTTGAATTCATTTTCAAAACCAATTAAAGCAATTAATTACATTAAAATTGAATGTTAGCTATGTCACTATACGCTATGAACGATTTCATCCAAATAAATTCAAAAAATGATATTTTGGGATGGTTTATTCTATTTTAAAGTTCCTTATAAATACGGCCTGGATTGTTTGGTCATGTTAGCCTCTGTTTTAGATTTCCATGACCACACGAATAGGCTTTTTTAGGTTTCCTTTGTGAATCTATATTACTAACACCAATAATTTTCAGTTTCTCATTTTAGACCAGACGTCTATGATTAGGTTTTTATACTCTAAAATATGTTTCTTATGAATAAATGCTAACATCAATGTTGTTTGTGTTCTTTTTATTTTAGTAACATTTATTTATAACATTATTTCACAGAAATACACCTCATCAATAAAGATCAGAAAACGTACAGAGTACATTTTACTTTCCTGTCTTTTAACAACGCAGTAGATAACTGATTAAATGTCCAATTAACTGTCTAGCGTAAACGATGTCTTATTATCTTTCTGTTTCTCTTATCTATTAAGATTTATTTCAATGCACATATTTCATGAGAGTTTGTTCTATCAAAATCTATTTAAAAAACACACACACAGAATATATGTCATTGTTTGTCTCGGTATTTTTTTTGCATTGCGGTAGATACAATACTTCAAACATGCTATAAAAGTTGTTTTATATTTGGATAATTACGTATTTATCTTCTGAAGAAGTGAATATAGCAATAGGTCGCATTTAGAACTTCTAGGTCCTATGAAATGTTTATATTTAGCTCCAGAAAGTGTGGCCTAAGCTGTAGACAATTACGCGTTCAATCTCTTATGTCTCTTGGTATTTTATCATACGACGAAGGATAAAGAAGGTAGGCCAATCTATGATTTTCGATTATTGGCCGTACGATTTCTGTCATTGAACTGTTATTGAAAGTGAGGCGAATGAATTTTGAGATTTGTCATTTTAGAAATAATTTTATTGGGTTTCTTAGGTCTTGTTCGGTCCGTAACCGTAAAGTAATTTTCTTTTTTGTTGTATTTTTCTTACGACTTATTTTCATTTTGGTCTTGAGTGATAGCATTTTTCCAGATATGTGTCCAGATATTCATTCATTAAATGGCATGATACACAATAGGTTAAAATCGAAGAATCCAGGCCGTAAGTATGGATTTAGAAATTTTCCAATTTATTTCAGAAACCTACTTTTTATCTTTTATTTTAAGATGAATGAGGTATGCTACGTCTTATTTGGCAATATTAATTGCACGCAGCGATACGATGAACAATTATCTTATCTTTAATAATCGTATGCTAATAGTGTGTGATTTATCTTCGATTAAATAATATGATACATTGGGTTATAATATTTAATTGTTGGTTTTAAGATTTTGACAGATATATTTCTTACAGTTCAGTCGGCGAGGCTATCAACAGGTGAGATGAAGGGCCTAGCGAAGTGGAAGAGAAATTTGGTGAGCAGAATCCACAGTAGCCAATCAAGCACTGCAAATAGACGGAGACGCTCGCCCCGACATTGCACCAATCATGTTCCCTTTAAAGTGTTGCTGACGACCCAAGACGTCGCTGACTCATGATCCTGTCTCAACATAAAACGAAAAATAGACATTTCTATTGGTGGACACACCAGTTGCACACACGCTTTATGATACGAGCATTGGAAACTTGTGCAGTAGCATCTGAGTGATATTTTAGCAGGGCTATCCATTCAATTTATTGAATATGGAGTAGGAGATGCTCCAAGTTGGGAAACTTTTATTCAGATTTAAAAATATAGTTCTGTGGGTTTTATTTATTTTTCTTAAATATGTATAAAATTACAGTAAATGCTGTATGAACAATTCCAATATATTTTGTCACATTTTTAACATTCCACTGTTATATATTCATCGGTTGATGGGTTGGTTTCTTAGTTTAGGGGCTGCGACAACGCAGTCAAGTTGCCCCGTGTACTTTGGGTGTGTGTAGAATTTCTGAATTGCGTCTTGGACCTGCCGCCCATGCGCCTTTTAAGTTTACGGTGAGTAAACCGTTAAAAATACCGGGCGAAGCTGGGGCGGGTTGATAGTTAATTAATATATCCATGGAAATACTTACTACGTAATCTTACAATAAAGGATTAATGCAAACTCTATACTGTACAGCCTACTTACTGTAGTTTACTGAGCCGACATTGTGTCCTATACATTTTGAGATGGATGTTAACCAACACTCAATTCTATGAAGTTCTGAGATAGTTCTATTGGCTGGTAGATATAATGGGTGGGTATGTAACATAGAAATATTTTCCTCAATCTCACGGGATAATGCATGATTTGATAAGAATTTGTAGTCCATATGGTAATTCCTCGTACTTCGAGCCTTTTTTCAGTGTTGGCTAGGGTATCTAATATAAGAAGGTTTTGAGTGAGTCAACACGATTGAACCCAATTGAATCAGTCGGAACTGAAAAGCATTAACTCAAAATTGGTCATTTTTTACAATTAGTATTCTGAAATATTGACCCAAGGGCCTTGGAACGTGCATAGGAAATAAATAAGTCAACCTTCTGTTTAAGCCACAAACCACTGCTACATGCAGTGCGATCAGAGGAGAAAAGCATTAAGTCAATGACCCGCACTGCAAGATTCCCGCGTGGCACAGTGCTATTGTAAATTACATTTGTACAGGGTTTGGGTGGTTTAAATGTTACAAGTCCATTTTTAAATAAACTATCCTGTGAAATATTCATTCTGGATGGCTTTATGCCACACTAAACTAACCACGGAGCTGAAAGGCATTAAGTCATGTTTCCAAATTTGATTTGAAAAATATGTTTATTAAATTAAAATTGATATTCCTCTATCACAAATATAACCTGAATAGTTGCCTCAAAACATAGATGCCTAATATAGTGAGTTTGTTAAGTTCTGTGCAATCTATGACGTTTTATCTGTTTCCTGAAAAATAGTGAAAACTGACTTAATATTTTTCAGCTCTGGCCGATTCAATTGGTTACAATCGTGTTGACCGACTGAAAAGAATATTATAATAGTACTCGCACCTTGAAACTTGCAACACGATTAGAATAACAATTAAATGTTCAAATATTTAAAGAAACAAGTCCTTCCTATTCATCTTTCCTGAACTACGACACACCACGCTGTTGGGTAGTCCTTTTGTACTGTACGTAGGTGCAGGTGATTATAACTCATTGTACTCATTGTGCTTTTAGTCTACCCCTCAAGTAGTTTCAAGACTGTTGTTGCCATTGATTCATTGAAGAGCTCTGCGATATCGTAGATTTGTAGCCCCTTGTTGTTGGGTGTGTGTGGAACCTGTCTGTTAACCTGGGTCATTGTGATGGACGAACTTGTGTGCTTATTTTTGATTGGGGGTTAGGATTGGGTAGGAGGGGTCTCTGACTTCAAGTTAAGGTACCATCCCAGCATTGGCCTGAAGTAGAAGTGAGTAAACCACGGAAAGCCACTTTTAGGATGACTGAGCCATAAATTGAAGCCATCTCTTCTCAGTTCGCTCTCATGAGACTGAATGTGTCCCGTTCCAGTCCTCAGACCAGATTGAAATTTCTTGGCAGAGCCGATAATCAGACCTGGACCTAGCCAAGAATGCTAGCCACTGTATCATGATTTGGTCGGTTTGAATTCTTTATTTGCGAAGCTATAATATTTTTTGAATTCAACAATTTTCGCGACTATGCTATTTCACGCTAGTGCTAAGTCCTAGGGGAGTCGAGTTATACAGAGGTGTCGTAGAAGAGACAGATAATAAAGAGTAACACACAAAATGTTCGACTCTTTCAGGATTTGAGCTCGCAATCTCCTGATTTCTAGATATACACTCCAAACGAATTGTCTTCATTCCCGGCAATTTATCAGGAATCAGGTGTTCTAGATATTGAGAAACCAACTTTAAAGAATTACATTTGGTCCACACACGCACGTCTGGTAGTAATCGATGAATGCTTTACTGAAGCGCTTCCTATCTTTGCGTGGAAAAAACATTTTGCCTCTGATGCTTGGTAGCGTGTTCCATAGGACTCGGAGGAAATTGGTCAGAAACACGAAGAATAAAAATGTTACCAAGTTGTAGCGATTTAACGGCTTGGACTTCTGAATCCTAACTGAAGGTTTGGAGTTGAGTTTGTAACACTATGAAGTCGTTAACTTATCTTTTACGATGCTGGAATTGAAGAAAAGGGACTGTTAAAATAAAAATTGGAAGACTTCAAGTCACGATATACCTCTCACCATATTAGCCACATTTTAGTACTAGTGAACTGGTATTGTATGAACCCATTCCTTACTGAATTCAAGGGCATTCAAGGATGCATTGATCCTATTTTCTGCTACTTAATTTCTAATCGCAAATGATGATTGAATTTCTAATCTAGGGAACATATTTTTAGCCACTCAAACAAGGATTGAGCACACTCTCGGTAAGTGTCAGCTTACACGAGAACCTTTCTAGTAGTGGTAAGGATTATATTTTCTGAATTTTACTAATTCCATCGAGTTTTGTTGATGTTGGTTGTTGATTGATTTATGGGCTTTGTGGCATCGTAATCGTGTAGCCCCAAGTACTTGAGTGTGTGTGGACATTTTATGATAACTTCTGTACTTGGGATGGCTGCATTAGAGTGTGCGTTTGTAATTCAGATGAATATTGGGAAGAAGGCGGCCATGAGATTATGATAGGAACCATCCCGGCATTTGCCTGGATTAGAAGTGGGGAACCCACGGAAAAGCCCTTCCAGGATGGCTGAGGTAGGAATCGAACCCTCTTATTCTCAGTTTTGCCTCATATGGCTGAGTGTTGGTTGGTTCATAAGTTTAGGGGCTGCGACAACGTGGTCATGTAGCCCCGTGTACTTTGGGTGTGTGTAGAATCTATCTGATAACCGGTGTTAATTGTGATGACTGTATTAGTGTGTGTTATCTGTTTTTTAATTCAAGTAAGGACTGCAGACTTTTGAATTTATCAAATAGTTCATCATTTTGCCGCCAAACGCCACCGTCAACGACTACTAGTCAGAACTTAGCTACCAGACGCCACCGCAGTCGGCTCTTGGCAACAAACGTAGGAACCTAAGAGCGTTGTTTACATTCTTAACCTATACAATTTAGCTCCACACAGGTGTAATTAGCGGAAGGTTCTTTAACATGCCATAAAGCAATGACATGGGACTGCCTGCTTTACTTCCCTTCCGAAGGAAGGCTTACTGAGGGATGTTCAACGGTCTTAATAATCGGACGACTTCGGTCGGATTTGAACCCGCGATCTTGGGCATAGAAGCTCAGCGTGCTACCAACTACGCCACCGAAGCCGCAAGGCTAAGTGTACGCCGTTCCAGTCCTCAGACCAGAATTCAATGTTTGGCAGAGCTGGAAATCGAACCCGGACCTCTGGGATGACAGCTAAGCATGCTAGCCGCTACGCCACGAGGTGGTAAGGAATGAAAGAGTGAACCTATACATACTGTTACCAGGAGCTAGGTGATTCAGCAAATGCCTTCTACCAGGGAAGAATTTTAAAGGAACAAATGTTAATCTCTAAACGGGAGGGTATTGTTATGCACCCTTATGAGAATTCTTTGTAAACATGAGGAAGTGTAATGTACAATGGTGCAAAATAATGCAGTTCGTCTACATAGTCAGTTTACAAGAAAACTCAGCCAACGGGCAGATGATCACGCTCTTTCGTCTCTTAAAACAATAATAACTATCTAAACCAAGAGCTTTGATATTCGTTATGTAGTTCTCTATGAAACAAGCAAAGCTTTACGGTAAAAATGATGTATCTAAATACTTTATCTCCCTTAGAACTAGAGTATTCTATTTACTTACATAATTTCACGAGTTAAATTATTGAATTATTGATCAGTGAAACAAACGTAGGTGAGAATTCCGGTTGTGAAATTGAGAAATAGCTGAATATCATACAGCACAGAAGAGAAAGAGGGCAACTAGTTCTGAAATAAGCGATACCATATTGGAGTTGAAGAAATATCAATTTGTAAAGGTAAAAGGGAACGTTTTGGTATTCTTTCATAACGATAGCCATAATGAATGTTAACCTAAGAATGCAAAGGTGTGTGCTTGAGTCTTCAGTCTTTGAAGTGGTTAGATGCAGCCCTCCAAGCCTCCTTGTCCTGAGCTTATCGTTTCAACTCTACATAGCTCTACATCTGAGGCAAACTGTTTTAATATTCCAACCTTGGTTTACCCCTACAGTTCTTATCATCGACCCTTCCTTCCTTAACTAAGTTTACTATTCCTGGGTGTCTTAGTATGTGTCCTACCAACCTATTCTTCTCTTCAAGAACTTTCGCCAGAAACATCTCTCCTCTCCTACTCGTCTTAATAACCCTTCATTTGTAACTCTACAGTATCTACCCATCTAATCTTCAAATGATCCTATTCTCCTCTTTTCTTCTACACCAACTGTCCAAATTTCACTTCCATACAGCGCCACGCTCCAGAAAATGGCTTTCAAAAATGACTTTCTAATACCTTAATCTATATTTTCTGTCAACAGATTTTTTTTATTTCTGTAGAAATACTTTCCTTGCCTGA
The DNA here is from genome assembly GCA_946902985.2 of Meconema thalassinum. Taxonomy (NCBI): domain Eukaryota; kingdom Metazoa; phylum Arthropoda; class Insecta; order Orthoptera; family Tettigoniidae; genus Meconema; species Meconema thalassinum. The sequence goes on from OX336390.1 coordinate 835,073,455, forward strand.
GCTAAGTGACATAACTAAATTAAACAGGCTGGTCAAAATTAAAATATGCTGGTCAAGAACGAGAAAGCAAACTTAATTGTCAATACCGTGCATTGCAGGTTGTGTACATATAGTGAAAGTTATTTCTTTCTTTACCTTTGCTGCCCCGTTACTGCGGAGATTCCAGTCTAATTATCGACACTACGTCACTGAAATATATTCAGGGGTACTTCATAGTGGTTTCGGTGGCGTATATGGTAGCATGCTGAGCTTCTATGCTCAAGATCGCGTGTTCAAACCCGGTCGAAGTCGTCAGATGTTTTAAGAGCGTTAAAATCCCTCATTATGCCTTCCTTCGGACGGGAAGTAAAGCTGGTGCGTGGCGGTCCCATGCCATAGATTTATGGCATGAAATAGAACACTAACAACACTTGTGGAAGCTAAAATGTGTAGGTTAGTTTGTTAACGCTATATTAGTTCCAACGTTCGCTGCCAGGTGCTGACTGTGACGGCATTTAGTAGCCACGTCTGCAGCTAGGTGTCGTGGACAGTACCATTTGGTAGAAAAAGTGGGAACTACTTGATAAAATTAATCGTCTGCAGTCCTTCTACCTGTATCACATATAACATACACTAATACAGCCATCACAATTAACACCGGTTATCAGACAAATTCTACACACACCCAAAGTACACGGGGATACATGACCGCGTTGTCATAGCCCCTAAACTAAGGAACCATCCAACCTGGGGTATTTCATTTCAGTAGCGTTAAATTAAAAGCGAGATCTTTCAGACGCTCTATGAATTTCTCTATTACACGCTTGGGGCACACAGGACAGGACAGACACCCCCCTCGCAGTGAGCAGTGGGAGCCCCGCGATAAGGCGTGAAACGTGGGACAAAGGTCCTCACAATGCACAGAGCATGACATGTGACGATGCATCAAATGGGATCCATTTCTCTGCTAGGAAACAAGTTGACAAGAATGTCACGGGGTAAAATATCACCGGTGAAAACAATCTGAAATTCATTTCACAGATCATTGCTCCAGTAGCTACCTTATCTTGTCACTGACTACGCCAAGAACTGAGATGGAAGATTTGAAACCTAGAAATAGCTATGTGGTATTTTTGATCATTAATGTGTCCAAATATACGGGAAAGTATGAATCTTAAATAAAATACACGCTCACAGGTAGATTATCCAGTACGTTAATTTGTTGAATCTTCAGGAACTTTTTGGTACTTTTCCAGCAGTAATCCCTTCGGGTTTGCATTAAATATGTCTAGAGAAATTTATCCTCGATAATAGCCTATATACGGCAAAGAATTCTGTAAACGTTTTTTTTAATGAATCATCTACTATGGAAGGAAGGGTCGAGGACAAAAACTGTAGGGGTAGACCAAGGTTAGAATATGTTAAACAGATTGCCTCGGATGTAGGGTGTCGGAGCTATGTAGAGATGAAACGATTAGCTCAGGACAGGGAGGCATGGAGAGCTGCATCAAACCAGTCAAAAGACTGAAGACTTAAACAACTACTTAGGTTATAAAATATCGTATTTCTTTTTTCCAAGAAAAAATATGGTGTTTGAAGCCATTTTTCTGTGTTGCCTTAGTAAAAGACACTTGATGTTTTTCAGTCGGTCAACACATTTGCACCCAATTTTAAATGTTCAGCACATTTTTTTCGTCTGTGCTTTTTTACACATTCACGTCCTGAACCATATCTCTGAAACCAAATACAGTACATCGAACGCCACTGGAATTATTCGCATGGAAATTCGTTCAGAAACAGAGTAAATGCCTACGAAATGAATCTAAACAAGTTAAAAGCTATTCTCAAATAACTCATCAATGGAATTTAAATATTAGAAGTGTTGACTAGTAATTTATTATTAGAAGCTATTCAGTCGGTCAACACGAGTGTGGCCAATTAGAGCGGGGATTTACAGTTAATTTCCTAGTGCCTGAAATGAATTTCGTGAATTACTGTATTCATACACTTAATAAAACACTTTTCACATGAATGGGGTCTAAATTGGATATTTTGGGTTCATGTTCAGATTTTTTCGATTTTTGGCCTTTGTCAGGTATGGTGCTTGACTTTATTTAACGCACTTTTAATTCATACTGGAATTCATTGTTACGGTCTTTTCCTACCTCATTAATTACATTGATGTTCAAGAAGTCTATTGTTTCGTTCACATATTCCTCTTTTTCCATTAATATTGTGGTGCTGCTTTCATCTTTTTTTCAGAATTAGGTCCTGTTTGCTTTTTTTGTTTCAATATATTTTAACGATTTCCTTCTGCTTTACTTAATTTATTATTACCATTACTTTCTTGTTTGAGGATTTTCCTAACTTTACTGGTAGCTAAGTTTATTTTTGTTATTTTTCTTTATCTGGTAGTTTATCTCACGATATATCGACGTGACTGGCAGTCAGTATTTACACGTGTGTGCCTTATTGGGTTGCGCGGGGAGTTACAATAAATACCTTACTGCCTAAAATAAATTAGGCTACATGAATTATTTATATTCTGAATAAGGCATTTATCAAATTAATAGGGGGCTAAATTGGATCCAATTAGACACACTCGTTTTGACTGACTGTAGATCTTCAAATAATACATATTTCACAGTGTATAAACCTGAGGGATGAAAACTCTACCTTCCCGTCCTCCCTTTCTAAGACGCAGAAGAAGACCGCATAATCTGATTCTGATCCTGGGCGTATTGATGAAGATTATCTTTTATGTTTTTCATCCCCTTCTATAAGAAGTTAAATAAACTAAGTTAACTTCAGACCATCATGTGGTTTCACAAAATACTTTCCAAGTTTTACATTGAGTTATGAGAATACGCAAGACTCGTTGAGCTCGCTCAATATTTATCAGGTGGGTAGCGTTGAGCACTGCCAATATATCCGTTCACCTGAGAGAGAGAGGGAGGACGTCAAACTTGCCAACTTGGCAGCCAAGTAATTACAGGAATACAAAGCTTATGGTGTGACGTGATGAGGAAATAACACAACTCAAATTACTTCATAAGGCGGAAATTTCCTCTTACTCGCAACCTCCTAGACGCCAGCTCTTTGAGTACTAATACGGAAAAGAAATATTAATATCTCATGGATAATGATTAAGAGTGAATTTCAAGGGTGGATGATCTTTCTGATCTATCCAGAGCAGTCATACCCGTGTCGATAGGTTAATCGATGAAACTTCCCTAAAGTTATAGGTCTAATAGTCGGCACAGGGTGCAACGTAATATCCCATTTCAATGGCACAATTCAACGTTTGCTGTTTTTTTTTTCAATTAACGAACTTTGACAACGGAAACATTTTAGCCCCGTGTATTTGAGTGCGCTCACAATTTGTTTGACATTCTATGTAATGGAGATGTCTATAGGAGGATGAGTATTTGTATTTGCATTTAAGATAGGATTGAGACAAACACGGCCATGGCCTGTTAAGAACTAACTCGGCAATTGCCTGGAGTGTAGGGGGAAAACCATAGAAGACCGTTTCTACAATAAGATGATGGGTGGGAATCTAACCCACCTCTTCGTAGTTGAGTTGCAGCCCTCAGAGTGAAATAAAAGTTCTTGGTAGAGCCGGCAATCAAACGCAAACATCAAGGGTTATCGTCAGAAATGTTAGCCACTACATACGAGGTGGTCTCAAGGGTTGCATATGTCTAATACTCGTATTTATAATGTAGTCTTTCCCGACCAAGAACCAACCTAACCAACTACCTACACCAACAGTAACTTCCTCCATTGTAAGCTGCGAGATGTTACAGCATATTATGTTGACTGACGCAGCAATCTCCATTGCCAGAAATAGCCGTAAAATATCTGAAGAACGAACGATGTTTACTTAAATGACAGATTTTTAAAAATATTTCTCAATTTTCATTTTTCATTTTTGTCCAAAGGAACAGCTTATTAATTCTGTGAAATAATTAGAAACTATCACATAATCAATCATCTCCCATTAACGGCTGGTGAAGAAGGGAGTAAACTCCAATATCGCCAACCAATGTCCTTCTAAACTCGGTGTTAACAAGTAGTTCCGTGATGAACTATACAGCCTATTTTCATATATCCTACTTATGTTAATTGCCACTATCAACATACACAATTTCAGTTTGATTGCTGTAATAGATTCGTAGATATTGAGAACCGACTAAATATTTCGGATGGTCGCCATGTTGGATTTTATATATGTAGGTCCTAGAGTTATGTACTGTTACATGCAGATTATTGTGAACGTGTAGTATTCAAACTTCAATCGCATAATTAGGACACAAGAAAAAACGAGGAGATTTAAAATTTTTTCACAACTGCCATCTTGAGGTTATGGAAACAATTGAAATAAATTAGATGCCAGTGGATTAACATTCGGATAAAGATTTACTGTACCAAGTTTCACTGCACGCGGATGGTTAAATTGCGAGAAACGTCCATGTGAATATTTATAATTCGCGTCACCGCCATGTTGGATTTGTGATCACCAGGTTATTTAAAGTCCTATAGGTGAACTTAAGTTCACAGCCCCTATGAACATTAAAAAATGCAGTTTGATTGCTAAAATAGATTCGTAGATATTCAGTATCGTCTAAATATTTCGGATGGTCGCCATGTTGGATTGTTAAATGTATAGGCCATAGAGTCCATGTACCATTAAAGGAAAATTATTGCGTAGGTTCATTATTCAAACTTTCACTTCGATCGCATGACTACATCACAAGAAATAAAAACTTAATTTTAAAATTCGCACTGCCGCCATCTTGAGGTTATGTAAACAATTGAACTAAATTAGATACCAGTGGATTGCAATGTGTATAAATATTTCCTGTACCAGGTTTCAGTGCGCTTGGAACATTAAATCGCGAGAAAGGTCTATTTAAAATGTTCAAATTCGCTTGGCCGCCATGTTCGTTTTGTAGTTAACCGGTTTTTGAAAATCATATAGATGGACTTCCAGTAGTGCCCTTTATCTCCGTACAAAATTTTAGGGAGATACCGCTAATAGTTTCAGAGATATAGAATGCCGGTGAAATATTTCGCACATCCGCCATCTTGTGATTATGTAAACGATTGAACGAAGTTAGATGTCTGTGCATTACAATGTGTATAACCATATACTGTACCAAGTTTCATTGCGTTTGGTTGGTCAAATCGCGAGAAACGTCTATTTAAAAGTCGCAAATTCGCTTGGCCGCCATGTTGATTTTGTAGTTACCAGGTTTTCAAGAGTCACATAAGTGAACTTATAGTAGTTACCTCTATCTCCATAGAAAATGTCAGGGTAATGTCGCTAATAGTTTCGGAGATATTGAATGCTGGTGAAATATTTCGCACAGCCGCCATGTTGGATTGGTGAGTCGTAACAAAATTTGATGGGCACGGTCGAGGTCGCCGGGAATAGTGCTATGAATTTTCCGAGTTTCATTGAAATCGCTCCTGCCGTTTAGATTTTATTAGGGGGGGGGGGACACACACGAATCACACACACACACACACACGCACACACACACGGACAAAAGGTGATTCCATAAGCCTATTTTTTCAAAATTGAAAATAGGCTAAAAATGGTGACACCGCCTTAGCTAGGCATAGCCCGTGAGACGAAATCCGCCTCAATCTTTTACGGAGGTTGTGCGGATGAGTCGCAGGAACATCACCATGTCATTCTCTCAAAGGTTTTGGTCAAAAGACGCGTTAAAGTAACCTCAATGGGCTGAGTGCGAGCTGCATTCGATAGGGGGAAATCATATCGCTGTTTTGTCTGGCTGCGTGGCTAATTGGTTAGCGTGCTAGGCTTTGGATTGAAGAATCCCGGGTTCTAATCACGTCCAGACCGTGGGGATTTTAATCTCCTGAGAGTAATTCCCCTGGCTCGGAGACTGAGGGTTTCAGACGTCTTAATGATATGAATACCGGAAGTGAAAGCAAAAGGAAAAAAAGTGAAAAAGAAAAACGTACAGTAAAACAAAAGTGAATAAGAAAAGATAATAAGAGAAAATAATAAATGAAAACTGTATGAATTGAAATTATATTAATAATATACCGTACGCAGATGATACTGTATTGATTGCAAATAGTTTCGACGGACTTAAAGAGATTGTTACTATGGTGTATCAAAAGAGTAAACAATATGGCCTTGATCTCAACATTAAGAAAACAAAATATATTATAATATTGCGAAAACCAGCATTGTCACAAACCCTTTTAGTCGATGGACATCAGATTGAGCGAGTCAAGAGTTTGGTTTATTTAGGACAGAATATTAATGAGAATTGGGATCCTTCGGTTGAAATAAGATGCCATAGAGTGAAGGCTAGATCCATGTTTATGACAATGAAACAACTACTATGCTGTCGAGATCTCAGTATGACGCTTAAGAAAAGAATTGTAAAGTGTTATGTTGTCTCCACCCTTCTTTATGGTGTTGAAGCTTGGACCATGTCCGTAGCTACAGAAAAGAAGATTCGAGCTTTTGAAATGTGGATATACCGGCGGATTCTTAAAATATCGTGGACAGAACATGTGAGTAATGCCGAGGTTCTTCAGCGTGTGAGCAGCCAGCCTGAGCTGTTAAACACAATTAAGAAGAGGAAATTGGAATACTTGGGACACATGATGAGGAATCCAAAATACCGTCTGCTCCAAGTTATACTTCGGGGTAAAATTGAATGTCAGCGTGGACCGGGAAGGAGACGAATAACTTGGATGGATAATTTAAGAACGTGGTTTGGGCTGTCTTCCTCGGAAATCTTCAGGATTGCACAGGATAATAAGGTGTTAGCCATGGTGGTAGCCAACGTCCGTATCGGATAAGGTAGAAGAAGAAGAAGAAAGACAAACAGACATATTCATTTCGTCGGACTTAGCCACACGTAAGACATTAAGGTATGCAATATGTGATCACCACTCCAATTGTCTACTGACAAGTTCAGAGCTTGTTAGGAAAAACAAGTCACCTGTTTAAAGAAGATGCCAAAGTTTGGACACTAGTAAATAATATTTGCTGTTACTGAACGAATATTTCTTTGATGCAGAAAGTATATTCATTTTGATCCATAAATCTACAAGACTCCTGTGACAATTACGAGAAAGTAAATAAAAAATATTGTGAATAACTACGTAACATAGCGGCGCCAAACTTCACTATTCCGCTGCAAATGAAGTGTCAACAATAAAACTAAATCTAGATGCGAGGATGGAGCCCACATCTCCAAGAAAGAAGCATCCGTGTCACGCATGAACAAAAAATAGGAGATGGCGTACTATCGAACCAGAGGCGCCTACTATAAAAGATCAATACCCACAACAGCGACTCCCTTAATGAGAAACTCAAAGGATTTCTAATAAGAGCTGAAGATGAGAATAGCAAAGGTATGGGCTGAGGAGAGATGAAAGAACAATTGAAATGAATGTTGGGTTGTGGGCAAGTTCGGGGAAGGAGACTGTTGAAATAAGGTAGGCATTGTTAATATATTATTATAATTATTATTATTATTCGCTTTTAGTGCAATTTATGAGCGTTACCTATACGCATTGGCATGAAATTCAATATATTTAGTCTACTGGTAATACATTTAATTTAGAAAACATGGTTGGCTAAAACAGCAACAATTTCTAGAAGCATTGCAAAGTGCGTTACACGGTCTGTCCCCTACGTTCTGGCCAGAGAATTTGTTACTAAGAGACTACGTGTTACATTTAGTGAGTGTCTGGTGTTAGTATTGCATAATATCTTGTTTCACATACTAGTGCCTTTTGCCTTTATTGGATACCTAACATTTTATAGTAAGTTGTAGTTGTTTCGTTGTTGGCGAAGACTCGGATTTGATTCCCAGCTCATCCAAGAAATTTCATTCTGGCTTGTGGTATTAGAACAGTATCTTTGAAAACGAATCATCCATGTGGTGTCAATTTCGCAGGCGTGCATCAGACCAGAAAGCCACACGAGTTTACTTTCTATTATTTCTATTTGTTATCCAAAGATCACGACATGATCCTGGGTAAAACATACATTACATACTGTAGGCCTACATACATTCATTTTCAGTTGAGACTGTTTTGCCTTTCAGCATACAGTCAAGTTAGCAAGCTTCTGTTTGCGAACAAGCCGCCTTCATAATTCCTTAATAGCAGTTAGCACTGCGGCCTCATCTGCTCCTACACCTCTCACTTTGAAATCGTTGAACACTGAACCTGACCATCGCCTCCTATGTTTTCCTCTGCTTCTCTTACCCTCAACAGTCGAAATCATTTACCTCTTAGGTAATCTCTCCTCCCCCAGTCTCTTCATATTATGACCCCAACATCTGAGTCGGCTCATACGAACAGCTTCATCTAGCGTGTTCATTTCTAACTTAGCCGTTATCTCTTCATTACGAATACCTTCCTGCCTTTGCTCCCACCTATTTGTCCCAGCAATCATTCGTGCTACCCTCATATCAGTTACCTCTACCTTATATATCAGATATCCTGTTCTACGCAGCTCTCTCTTCCATACAGCAAGGTCGGTCTGAGTGGTGTAGGAAGAATTTCGTTGCTACCGTAACTTCTTTCCTGCAGAATATTGTAGATCGCAATTCACAACACTCTGTAATGAAATTGTAAGGATACAATAACAAATTACGGAATATAAGAGATGTATGCCCGTATACATGTTCTATATATAGGCCTATATGTGTGTATGAGTGTACGCACATTACTGTACCAGAGATAGCTTCAAAAACGGGGTTGTCTTGCAAAAGGTGGGATGATTTTGATTTTCAGGTATGTTGTATGTATTGCCGTTCTGTACACTACTGCACATATGGTGCTTTACTTCAATTAATAAACAAACTCGTGACCGTCTGATGTTCCGTCAGGTCATCCGACAGGGCGTTTACCCAACGTCCCTTACACGTAAGAAGACTACAGGGGCTAAGTGGACAGAAGAAAGAAGACTGACTCATAGTCAGAAAATGAGGGACTATTGGAAGAAGAAGAAAGCAACAACTTTACCGAAGAGTAGATACGAGCCCCGTGGTCCTAAGTAGGCCTAAACGATAAAGGAAGAAAGAAAGAAAGAAAGAAAGAAAGAAATTCATCCTGAAAATGTTAAGCTACATAATCTACCCTTTATTAATTTAGGCTTGAGTAATTTACCGTAAGTTTACAGTTATTCGCTATCTTACCTGGAGATGCCCTACGATGCAGTGAGATTAAAATCAGTGACGTTTCTGTTATAAAAAAGAAGGTCATTCAGAGTCCAGTCCGGGTCATATCACACCCAAGTAGCCTACCTCCATCTGCTTCGCACATACTTGTAGGGTACTACCTTGATGATTCTTTCGTACTTTTCGATAATTGATCTCATTGTGGAAACTGTTTGGTAGGTAGTAAATTCAATATTTCTATATTAAAAGGTAAACTACTCATTCAGAACAGGCGCAGAATTTATCTAACATATGTAATTTAATTTAATTTAATTTTGCATGGTTTCCTGAGAGACCAACTGCAGGTTTTTCTAGTTAGCGCCGAAGGGTGACTTGCACCTCCTAATGAGGATAAAGTGATAATGAAGACATCATATATACACCCAGTCCACTGGAATCAAACCCAGGAGATTGAAATCCCTAATAGCCTGGCCGGGATTCGTGCCCGGGACATTTTTGGGGCAAAACCTAGCGCGCAAGCAAATTCGCCATGTGGCCCGACGTCGTTCAGATAGTATAACCCTATAAAAGTTTCACAACAACGTTTGATTGATACAGTATTCAATATTTTGCAGCTGCCACTTGCCAGGTTGAATAATACTTATAGCATATCTATGAAAGAGTTTTGGCTACATTGGTTGAGTAATACATTAAATTGGATGATTATGTTATTGGCTTAACGTCTCTTAACTACCGCGGCTTGTAGACACGCACGGGTGACGGAATTTTCTCCTCAAGGGGACCTTTATCGTGCCAGTAATTCTACTAACACGGCTCTCTCACAATTTCGCACCCTCAAATGCGAACTAACTGCACCAGAATTATATTAACCAGAAAGCCATGAATGATACCACACATACGAACACAAATTTGAAATTTGGTTAAATAACACTACGGAGGATTGAAATTCATATCAATTGCCGTTCAAATAAATACATTCATTCTTACACAAATTCAACCATTTCACGTGGATTCATCACAGGTTCTTAAAATAAATTAGCCATTATTATTCCAACCTTGAGACGAATATACCACGTTTTAGGAGCGTAAGCAGCTAAACGACCCTTTAAGAAACTATAGAAAGTTAAAAATGACCTCTGGAACTTCATAGGACTGATATGGAATCTAGCAACCATGTGAGTATGCAACAGGTAAGACAAGAGTACTTTGCCTCAGTTGATGTGTTAGGGGATGCTTTTCCGATAGATGAGACGTTGCGTGTAGAAAAATATCGCTTATTTGTGAGTTAAATCATGTGATTTGATGGGGAGTTTAATTACCAACATTTTTTGCCATGGAGTGAATATGTGAGAGTAGTTGGGAGGTGTAAGATATATATTTATATGCACGTCAAATGTTCATTATAAATGAAACGACCCGTCTTAGATTGCCTATGTCAGAGTATAAGAAAAATGAAACTATCGCAATACGAGTAGACAGGGCCACTTATTCAAATAAAAGTACTTGTCGAAGAAATGTATTGCAAGCTGACGTCCCATTTGCATAAATATACAGTCTATAGTGGATGTAAAGGTCTAAAATTTGGTGACCATTAATCATTGAGGTATTGAAAGTATTGAAGTATTGTTGCCGAGTTCTACTGAAAAATGCTTTCCATTCGGTCCACACAAATTGTGCCCAATTACATTAGGCGTAAAACAAGTATCTATACACCCTAACCTGAATAAAATATCACATATTATATATTTATAACAAAATAGCATGCTTTCATGTATAAAATTGTACAAAAATGTGCATAAAAGGGTGTTATTTTGTGTTGAAAAAAATTAGAAACCTCTACGGCCATCAAATTGGCAAGTGAAAAGCTAAAGGAAGTAGGAGACTTCTGTTACTTAGGAAGCAAAATAATCAGTAAAGGACGAAGCAAAGATATAACAAGTAGGTTGGCTCTAGCCAGGAAAACATTTCTACAGGAAAGGAATCTGTTGACATCGAATATTGATTTAGATATTAGGAAGTCATTTTTGAAAGCCTTTGTCTGGAGCGTGGGACTCTATGGAAGTGAAACTTGGACTATTGGTGCAGCAGAAAAGACTAGAATTGAAGCGTTTGAAATGTGGTGTTACAGGAGAATGAAGAAGATCAGATGGGTAGATAGGGTTATAAAGGAAAAGGCATTAAGACGAGTGGGAGAGGAGAGATGTTTCTGGCGACTGATAATGAAGAGAAGAGATAGGTTGTTAGGACACATACTGAGACACCCAGGAATAGCAAGCTTAGTTATGGAAGGAATGGTTGAGGACATGAATTGTAGGGGTAGACCAAGGTTTGAATATGTTAAACAGATTGCCTAGGATGTTGGGTGTGGTAGCTATGTAGAGATGGAATGATTTGCTCAGGACAAGGAGGCTTGGAGCGCTGCATCAAACCCGTCAAAAAACTGAAGACTCAAACAACAACAACAACAACATATTTATAACAAAATAGCTTGATTTTATGTATAAAAATTTACAATAATGTACATAAAAGGTTGTTATTTTGTGATAAATATTTTGTATAATATTTCTTTCAGGTTAGGGCGTATAGATACTTGTTTTCCCTTCTTATGTAATAGGGCACAATTTGTGTTTACCGACTGGAGTGCTTTCTCTAATAGACCCTTAATCAATTGCCACAGAAGTGACTTATTATAATCGGTACAACACATAGAGTTCATAAATGGTTCAGAATTCAGTTTTTCACTCCCATCAATGGCTGTAGGAATCAAACGGTGGAACTGCAGGTTTCAAGGCATGAGAGTACATTTTAAAGTTGTTACTTTCATAGCTGCTCTGCTTGAGTGGTAAAAGTGTGTGACGCGCTCGACTCAAGATTTACGGAGAATCAATGTGTTTGAGCTTAAAAGGCAGGCTTTCCAGCAGTACTTTACGTATGTGAAGTCGATTCTCCGTGTCACAGTGAAGGATTTCAGTGAATATTCTCAATGATTTGTCGTCGTATAAATAGTTTAACGTCACATTACCCGCCACTTTATATAGTGCCTAACATTGAGTTTAGTGACAATAACAGATGTACCAATGCACTCAGCAATGGTCTAAGAAGAGAAACAGGTGTTTTCACTGTTAATAAGGACATATGTTCACAGATTTCTATTTTCATACCTCTGTACAATCACGTGATGGCCATGAAATGAAAGAGTCTAAAACTGTTCCTAACATTGCCTTAAAGGGTGTTCTTCTAGTAAAGACACGGTGGAAATAATATGATTACACGTGTCCTAAACTATATAATACGTCAAAAATTGTATAAAATTAACAGATTACGTACGTGTGATTTTTCTATTGGTCATAGGGAGTTCAATAATTTGTTTTCTTTGAAATGTTTATGTTATTCTGCATTAATGCACCTCTTCTCAACTTAGAAATGTTTTATTTCTGCCTGGTCTCCTTATTTTTGGAATTTTCTGATTCTGCGTATTTAGGACAATATCCTGAGGGGATGTTCTCTATAAGAAAATGTCGGAAGGATCCCGATTATAGGAGCATGAAACTAGACTTTATGAGTGAGATTTGAGGGGAAAATATATATTGCATGTGAGTGAAGTGACTATTAGTCCAGTGGGGGTTCTATTTGCTCAATAGTTGCGCAATAATTCTTTAAATGTTTGCGTGCATGTTATTCCGTATAAATATATTATTCCTCAACTTGGAGATATTTTATTTCTCCTTGGACTTAATGGCACAGCGGTCGAGCTTTTTGCCACTCAATAAGTTGCACCAGATGCGATTCCCGGTTAACGCATGTGAGATTTTCGAAGTGAAGTTTCATCTCCCGTGTTTCACATTCCACCTAAGTGGGAGGTCCTAGGCCTATATATTATGATCACGGAACTAAAGATAACGTGAAAGCACAAGTTTTCTTCTTATATTTTTTACAAAACTATGACTGTCCAGTAGCATTATATACGCTAGGCTACTAATAATGATATGATTGACTGTATTGGATAAGCTCGTCAGCGTTATGTCCTTGCTTGGAATACCGCATTACTTAAACTTGTTCATTGTGGCTACAGAGCCACGTAAATTATGTGTTTTGGCGCTAGGCAATTATGTTAATTCAGTCTACTTACAGCTTCTCCAGAGAATTAACTTCGCCCGCCAACCTCAACGCTCGCAGTCTATCTCGGCTCAGTCAGTAATCCTGTTCACAACTTCACTCTGGCCATTCCTAAGGGAATGTCATACTACTTAAGTTTCTACTTCCAGGTGGGGGATATAGAGTTTTATTCATAAACCAGCAAGTAATATTAGGTGATATGCCAATTTCCGTAGCCTGTATTGAGCATATGAATAGGGCATTTCATACAACTTGAGTTTCTATATCCAGATAGGGGATATACCCTTTTATTCATAAACCATCAAGTAATATGAGGTGTTATACCACTTTCCATATCCTGCATGGAGCATCTGAATAGAGTCTAAGGTTACAGTTAGTACTTAATACACCCTGGAGTGTGTTTCAGTTTGTATGTTCTTGGTGCATTTCAGTATTTCATAAGAGGAACTGCCTAAACATCTGGTTATTTCATAACAATACGTAATTATGAAATCAATGAATAACAGTTGATTAGATAAATCTGGAAATTACTATACAATGTTGTGATAATTTTAGCTTAAATATGCAGTGAATTCATCCCGAAACTACAAATTGAGGCTTATAACATTCAGGTCTGGCACATCCATGAGACGCATCTACTCGTATGTGAGATGTTTACTTCTCTTCTATGTAACTACTTCAAAGTTGCATGTAAGACTAATATATTGGAGTACCGTATATGGGAGATAAGAAACTGGCTGTTTTGTAAGATGTACCACAATTGCCATCATACCAGTTTTATTATTTACCCCGTGAAGGCTTATTAATACATATCGTAGTATGGGCCTATTAATACCACAACCCATCCTAATTTTTGAAAGTTATGTGTTATAATTTCCATTATTATTATCAAAAATCGAAAGTCAAAGTCCTCAACTTCGTGGTCGGAGAGATACAATCTTCAAGAGAGCTGCTCATCGGTATTCAGGTTCTGAAAATGTAATGATAGTTGCATGTACTTGTTATATCTCAGCATTCTTTTCTGGTGATAGCGTGTCTATAAACAGGAGTCATCCTGAGACATAAAACGATAAGTTAAATCTTCTCGAGGACGAAATTTCTAACAGAAAATTTGGAAGATTTTATTAGGAAATTAGATGAAGTAAGAAGGCTGTAGGATACATGAAACCTTATGGTCTTACCTGTCATCATAAACGAAGCCAGCGTCCAAGGTGTTATAGTAGAGCAAGCCAGCGACTAGACAGCAGACGAGCCCCACGACATCCATAGTGCCTTCCTTCCTTCCGCAGGCTTTCTCCACTTGTTGCTCCGCGGTGCGCAACAATCACAACTGTCAGACAGCCTTAAAAACCAAAGGAAACAAAAAAACTTAGAGCAAACAAACAAGATTTGTGTTGCTACTAAAACCAACAAACCGAAAAGTGAGTCAGTGAAGAAAGAGTGTTCCGCGAAGGAAAAGAATTAAGAAATTGATTTCTCGAATAGAAAGTGATTGTTCCACTAATCTAACTTCACTTTACCAAAAAGCAAAATAACAAAAAAAAACATTGACGCGTAGTTAACTAGTAAAAAGCACACGACTCATGTCAAAATTTAAAATGTCGTCAAAAACACTTGTTCCGCTATAGGAACGCACTTTGAAGTCATCACATTAAAAACACAGTCTTTGTGTCAAAAAGTATATTATCCAAAAACTCTCGAAGTTTTCCTGTGATTTTTAAGGAATTGTCATTAAAAAGTCTTGTTTAATACCGCAGATAAGTGCTCGTTGATCTCTTAAAACAATGAACTTTACGTTAATACTCTCCAATGAAAATGGATTTCTTCATAATGCTCCTCTCAAGACGTAGGGTTTCATTAAAAGGATCAGATACATTTATCCAGTACTCAATCATCTTAAGAAAAAACTTATAATGCTCCTTATCATGCGAAGTGATGATAGAGGAAATGTTTTTAAGTATTGTCATTCACAAAAAAGTTGACATTAGCATAAAATACTACTGTACAAGTTGATGAGTATCGTCTGTTAACTCACAAATGCAGAGGAACAACTACACATATATTATCAAACAACTGTAAGAATTGTCTTTATGAAGTAGTTTATGGATCCAGGGTTCGGCCAGTTGAAGAATGTTTGTTCGTTGTGTTTGGTGACTAAATTTGGAATTATTATTCCATCAGTAAATGTTCCTAGCATTACGCACGAATGACAGCTAAGTAAATGTTACCGCAGATATGTACAAGGAATAGTTATGTAGCTTGTTCTTCACAGTGTATGTTACAGATGCATTAAAAAGTTTGTAAAATGTTTGCAATACTTTTGAAAAGTTTTGTCAGCCCCGTTTCTGTATACCAATACTTAACGTACTTGTTAGTCAAATTTTGGTATTTTATTTTTTAACAAAGCTATGGAAATTTCATTGGTCACTGCTGATGATCGTCGCTCCGAGTGCCACTGCAGACTGCCGGCGTACAGCCGCTCCGAACCGCACTTTATACCACACTGACGGAGCTACGTGGAGACGCCCGCAACTTTGATCGATACGACGCCCGCTCTACTGCTCGGCGCCCCAGTCGCTACTCCTCTGCTGTCTGACTCCAGGCATGCGCAATATTATCTCATCATTTCGCCCACGCCTACAGTCGTCATGCGCACTCGCAATGCTCCATCAGGCTCTGAACCAGTGACGTCCGCTCTCATCGCTAATTTCCCGACAAGATGTTCCCAACATTCCGTCGTATTGAAGTAAGGATGCAGAGAGACAATGGAAACTCACTTCGAAAAAAGATCATTTTAAACGATTAACTAGTTGAAACCCGTCAAAAATGACGGTCAATAGAAAAATATTTACTGAAGAATTTTCTTATGTAGGCCTACTGTATATTCTTTGTACGATTATTTTTTGGCTCTATTGAAACTATAAGGGCGTCAAAAGATTTCACTCTCAACATTGCAAAATACTGCTGGCCATGACTGCAAAATTGATGAGGCAAATTGAGACCTATACGTTCCAGAGTTTTCCCTTGAGCTTTATTGATTGTGACAGAGTATGCCAAATAAATTGGAAAATATTGCCTCTTAAAACAAAATGATAGTGTTGTATCGGATGCTGTTAAATCAAGTAGAAGGATTAGACCTCTCTGCCTAATTTTAACTGCACTTATTATTTCCAAATCCAAGCAATATAGTTGCATTTAGGAGCCCTTGGGAATCGTTCAGATTTCTAAGCAGCATAACGGTTCAAGCGTTTGGAATATGTGGAGGCAAGTCATTTAGTTCCAAGGAATTCAAGAACTCTGAGGAGTCTAATAAAACTGGCCGCAAACCGTCATATATAATTTTGGAATATAACGAAGAAATGCGATGATGTGCACCTCCATACATCTTAAAACAATGTGGACCGTATGGGTGTGGCACAGTAACATTGGCACCAAATGAAACGAAGGACATAGCATTGTACTGCCGATTAGTCTCTCTGAAATTCCTTGAGATATCATCTCCAGTGAAAAATAATTGTTGCAGCATGTCAAATATTTTATATTTAGTCAGATTAATCCATTACAACAGCAAAGGTCAAAGTAACCAAGTGTAGATTTCTCTCAAGAGAAAGACAGTGCAGAACAATGTTTACATTTGTTCGTCAAGGACCCTAAACTGTAACGGCATAGTATCTGGAATTGTTTCTGAAATGCCATATTTATATTGGATTTTAAAAGTGGCTTCGTATTTTTCTCCGATTTCCCACTTTTTTGCGGCTAATGTTCTATTTCGTCAAATGGGTTTATTTATAGCAGCATTTCTGCCCAAATTAACGTCATTTTATATAAAACTATAGTGGCCTGCATCAACGTAGCCGCCAAATATTAAATGGCAAATAATAACTTACTTCCATTGCCAAAATCAACTGCGTGGTTAGACCCATTGTTATGCACTCTAAACAAATAATCAATAAACAATAATATTCACATATACAATGAATACTTCCATTCTCAAGTTGGTTGCTGATGATAATGCGATGAGATTGATCGCCAATAATAAAATCCTTGCAATTGTTGCAATTTGCTTGCAAACGCAACTCAGGATGACGATCTTCATTTTGAAATAAACAGAATGAAACTGCTCTAAATAATGAATTTCCATCACCTGTTGAAGGTACAATACTTTGTATTTCCATGACAGTAAATTATGCAAGGGAGCATAGAATCACTTCGCCACTACTGGAATGAGCATAGACTCACTTCGCCAGCCACAGTAATGGAGGGAGTTTTAGAATTATATGTTCAGTGCTTGTCAAAGATCGTATTAACACAGGGAAGCCCATTCTTAAGGCTACATTCTGAGCTATTGCCCCGGATTCCAGGTTCGATCCCCGCTCTGCCAAGAAATGTAATTCTGGTCTGAGGACTGGAACGGGGCGCACTCGTGAGGCAAAACTAAGAAGAGCAAAGTTTGATTCCCATCTCAACAATCTTGGATTTGGTTTTCCGTGGTTTCCCACTTCCACTCCAGGCAAATACCGGGATAGTTCCTAACTTAAAGCCTCGGTCGTTAACTCCCCATTCCCCACATTAATTACAAATGCACACATCAACACAGCCATCACATTAACACAGGTTATCAGAGAAAAGTTTACACTCGCACACCTGTTCGCCAATATGTTAACGCTGATGTATGTGTTTGAACTACTGGATATAAGTTCAATGTTCCCCATCTCTTGATGAATACAGTACTTTTGCATTTGTCAGTTGGCACAGGCTAGAGTAAAAGGTGGCTTTTCACCGATGTCTCAGTCTCACTCATGGCTGTGATTATATGGAAGCTACTGAGGTATGGGTGGTGCTTAGTAATGGCATTCGGGGCACAGTCAGTGCCTGTGAATGCTGTGAAAGGTTCAACTCATAGGGTTAGGACTACTGTTCTGACTCAGTGAGGAAAGCAATGGCAAACTACCTCTCTCCTCTTCTTGCCTAGAACGCCTCAAAATAGCGCTGCCTTGGGTTTTTGTGGGTATCTACTCACATAACGTAACGGCGGTACTTTTTGAGGATCCAACCAGCCTTCGGGCTGACTACCTAACAGACAGACAGACAGACTTTAAAATTAATATCATTGCATTGTTGCAGCTTGGCAAATATTTTATATTTCAGCAGATCAATTTTACCATCACAACAGTAAAGGCCAAAGTAACCGCGCGTAGATTTTACGCAAGAGAAATACAATGTAGAACAATGTTTACATTTGATCGACAAAGACCTTTCACTGTACTGCATAACATCTGGAATTGTTTCTGAAATGGCCTATTTATATTGGATTTTAAATGTGGCTTCGTATTATTCGATAACACTATAGTGACCTGCAATATCGGAGCCGCTAAATATTAAATGGCAAAAAATACTTCCATTGCCGAAATCAACTGCGTAGTTAGATTCAGTACTCTAAACAAATAATCATTAAACAACTGTCTTATACAATGAAGTTCAACATGACCGTCCAGAGACTCTCATACTCAAGTTGGTTGGTGAGGAGAATGCGATGAGACTGATCGCTTACAATAAATTCCTTATAATTGTTCCTGCCAGCGAAATGTTTGGCAATAGCTTGAAAACGCAGCGCAGAATGACGTTCTTCATTTTGATATAAACAGTACAAAACTGCTCTAAATAAGCTATTTCCATCACCTGTTATAGTATATGGCAGTACATTTTGCAGGGGAACATAGAATAACTTCGCCAACTACTGGAATGAGCTTAGGCATATACTCAATACTCACTTCGGCAGTCACCCTAATGGAGGCTGTTTTAGAATTCTATGTCCCGTGCATGTCAAAAATCGTATTAACACATGGAAGCCCACCCATTCTTGGCTATCGCCTCGGAGACCCGGGTTACATTTCCTGCTCTGCCAAGAAATTTAATTCTGGTCTGAGGGCAAAAACGGGGCACATTCAGTTTCTAGAGGTATAACTAAGAAGAGGAAGGTTTGATTCCCACCTCGACAATCTTAGATGTGGTTTTCCGTGGTTTCCCACTTCCACTCAAGGCAAATACCGGGATGGTTCCTAACTTAAGGCCTCGGCCGTCACCTTGCCATTTCCCACCTTAATTACAAATACACAAAGTAATGCAGCTATCACAATAATACGGGTTATCAGAGAAAATTTTACACTTACACACCAAAGTACATGGGGCTGAGTGACAACGATGTCGGAGCCCTTCAAACGAATTATGTTTGCCAAGTGTCTCTCATGGCGGAAGCAATTGTGGACACGCGCCAGGGCCTGGAAAACTACCTTTTCACTAATAATTTAAGAGTATATCGACGTTGCATAATTTATAACTTTTAGTCTAGGATGCTACCAACTTGACCACCGAAGCATTGGGAAGAAATTGCAATATTAAAGTACATAAACAACATAGCCTACACACTCAACTGTCAGTTAATGTTCTTCAACGTTTCCCTTCTTAAAAATTCCCCTCTATAACTCTCCATCACTTGAAAACGCGCCATGTTTTGTGTTTTAAATATATCGATGCAATGGTGCTGCCATCTGTTGTTAGTTACTGAAACTATATGGGCGAGGTACTGCCATCTTTTGTCAGTTACTGCAATTGATGGCAGATATTAGCTCTTTTGACCACATGCTGTAATGCAATGGTAAAACGGAAATAAAACTTATTGAGAGGGAATGTAGGAATCTTTAACTGACATAAAACGTTACTAATAATCCTTGATAAAACAATATTTAACTATCACGCGAAAACTCGCCATCAAGGTCATGCCTTGTGTTTTAAATATATCGACGCAATCTGCTCTCAGTTACTGGAACTATATTGGCGAGGTACTGCCATCTGTTGTCAGTTACTGGAACTGATTGCAGATATTCAAACGACGTATTGAGGACATGCTGTAATGCAATGGTAAAACGGAAATAAAACGTGTTGAGAAAATGTGTAGAAATATGTATCTTTAACTGACATAAAACCTTACTAATACTCCTTGATAAAACAATATTTCAGTGGCAAAAAAAAAAAAAATACTGGCAAGAGTTGGGATCGAACCTGCGATCCTTGGATCCACAGTCAATCGCCTTAACCAAATAGCTACTCGCGCACTCACATTTAGATGCAGACGCAACCATTCACTATCTTCAAAAGCCGCTATCTGAAGAAAATAATCCAATTCATTATCAATAAAATCAATATACATTCGTATATGTTCATACTGTTATTATATTGTATTGTCAGAACTTGGTTAATGTATGTTTTCAATTACATGGAAGCTTATTAAATAACTTACATTTTAATGGACTTCTCACCGCCATTTTGTCATGAGCCCAGGCGGATTGTGCGCATGCGCGAGGGGCGAGAATTCTGCTATTTTCTATATTTATTTAAAAATATACCGTATTATATTTGTTTATTTTAGAGACACTCTGCAAATCTACAGGCCAAGAGCTTTCGTTAGAGTGCTCTACGAAGTAAATCGGTTCTGTCGTTCTCTCTATCTCGTGATAACAAAAATCACCTTACTGTTTTAAATATATAGATTCTGCCTCATTGATTGATACCAGACCTATGTCATACCCTATACCATTTAGTGAGAGTTAACATCCCGCGAACTAACACTTGCAGTAGTTGCACTTGGTATAATATGATACTGTATTTATTGGAAAGTGTAAATACTTTTACACATTTAATGACTCACCATAATACTACAGTAAGTTGCTGGTCCCGAGTTAAGACGCTTACATCTTAACTAAGAGGTCCAATGTTTGATTCCAGCTCCATTAGGGATTTTAGAACATAAAGGAGGCCTAAAATGTGATGTAATCAGCCTCGAGACGACAATTGATTAGCTATCTTATCTGAGTCATGGCGACCCCAGTAAAAATAAAAAATAAAAAACAACAACTCACTTGGGCCGTGTCGGCTTTGATGGCGTAGTTGATGGCATGCTGAGCTTCTATGCCAAAGATCGCGGGTTCAAACCCCACCAAAGTCGGATAATTTAAGAGCGTTAAAAATACTGCAGTATGCCTTCCTTCGGAGAGGAAGTAAGCCGGCGGCCCATGTCATAAATTTATGACCAGTAAAAGAACCTTCCACTAATCACACTTGTGTGAAGCTAAATTTGTAGGTTAGATTTAACTCTCTATTAAGTTCCGACGTTCGCCATCAGCCTAGTTTACAGCTAGGTGTCGTTGACGGTAGCATTTGATAGCAAAAGTAGGAACTACTTGAAAATGATCGTCTGCAGTCCTTACCTGAATTACAGATAACACAGCCATCACAATTAACAACGGTTATCGGACAGATTCTACACATACCCAAAGTACACGGAGCTACATGACGAAGTTGTCGCAGCCCCAAAACTGAGGAATCAACGAACCAATCACCTGGGCCGAATTTAATATCCACAGAACTGATAACAAGGCACATTTATTCAAGACTTACATAAGAGATTTTCTGTTATATGGCTAAAAGCACCATTGCATAAATTAAATAAAACTTCAGTGCCCAATCCCCATCCATAACACGTAAATGATTTTTAGCCTACTTTTCACATTTTGCAAAAATGAGGAAAAAGTAGACTACTGAGATCGATCCGGGCAAATGTGTGTCCGTCTGTCTGTCTGTCCTTCTGTCTGTCTGGCTGTGTTTGTGTCCCTCTTTATCAACTCCTAAACGGCTGCAGCAATCAAAACAAAATTTGGTAGGAGTAAAGATCTATACCTGAATATCTCAATGCCGTATTTGAAAATGATGTCAGTGCTACCAACTGCTGAAAAATCGCAATTGAAATTTGAGCTCCATGTTGGATATCTTGGAAGGTATGAATGGGAGCTATTTCAAAATTGGCACTCGTATAGATAATAATATTGCAGTTTAATATCCAGGAGACCATACATGGCAGTGTTGCCAGAATGATTATAAGCCTGCTGATAGGTCCAATTTTTAAATGCATATAATTTCTACACTATCAATTGGAATTCAACCAAATTTCGTATGTGCTATGTGTACATAAACAGATGTGGCTGAGAGTATTCTTAAGAGTCACCGGGGCTGCTAACTGTTAATAAATGCCCTCAATTTGTTTTATCCAAATACCATTATATCAGAAAGTATGCAAGCCGACGGCTTTAAATTATGCACACGTATAGTACCTGACATTCTATATTAATTTGGAGTAACTTATATACGTCAGTGCTACCAACATGATTCTAAGCCTGCTGAGAAGTCCCAATTTAATTACATGTAACTTATATACTAACATTTGGATCTCAACCAAATTACGTACGTGCTATGTGTACCATAATAGATATGACTATGCATATTCTCAAGAGCAACCAGGGCTGCCAACTGTTAATAAATGCTGTCTCTATTTTTGTTACTCTAATATCAATATAACAGAGAGTATGCAAAGAAATAGCTCTAAACTTTGCACACGTATAGTATCTGGCATTCTAGATTAATTTGGAGTAACTAATATACGTCAGTGCTGCCAACATGACTCTAAGCCTGCTGATAAGTCCAATTTTAAAATGTATGTAACTTCTATACTAACTTATGGATTTCATTCAAAATTGACACAACAATAGATCATATTATTTCAGATTATTTCTGACCAATACATGCATGACATTGTTGCCAACATCATTTTAAACGCGCTGTTAGATCCAATGTTTAACTGCATGTAACGTCCATACTATCTATTGGACTTCAACCAAATTTTGTATTTTGTACCTTAAGAGATGGAACTAAGAATATATTCAGTCACCAGGGCTGCCAAATATAGTGCTCTATTAGGCTACATTATGCCAGGTATACAGTATTTCAAACTTATTAGAAATTTCGATATTACCAACTTAATAACTGTACACTGCTGCATAGAATCTTCGCTACGCCTGAAGGTAAGTTTATTTGGAAGTTATGTTTTCCTGTGAAATGGAAATGATTTGTGCCCTTGCTCAGCAATGGTCATTTAAAAATCTAACAAAAAACTTAATTGTACTTAAGGTCTTAGTTATATTTTTAGCCTCCTTTCGATTGTTGCAAAAAGTGAATGTAGACTTATGAGTTCTACACGGTCCAAAAGTTGTCAGTCTGTCTGTGCATATATCTACCCTCCCCTCCCCTCATCCCCCCCCCCCCCCGTCCCCTTATTAATTCAAATGCGACGAATCCGAATTGAACGAAATTTGGTTCAGAGGTAGCACTAGCAAAGGACACCCCAATGGCTCTGGAGGGCTTCTCGCTTTGCTCGAAGCCCCAGGACTCTTTCAACAGACTGCATTACCCATTAACTTAGGCTTCCCGCGCGGGCACCTCTTTAAGGGTCACGGGAAGAAATGTGTTTCTTGTACTTGTATTAGAGATGTGTTTGGTTGAATAAAGCGTAAATTGTGTACTTTTTGATAGTGGTTTTGTGGCCCATCATCCCAGGCAAGCCGGCGGAAACCTTTGCCTCCCTGTCAGAAGGATCATTTGGCCGTAAATTTGAATTAGTGTAAGGATGTAGTATGAGTGTCCAGATTTAGACAATAGCCTACTCCATGAAGGGGTCATGACTATCTTTATATATATAATTCTTCGACACGTGTGTATGTGACTGAACTCCTCCTAAACGACTGAACCGATTTTGATGAAATTTTGTTTGTATGTTAGGGTGGGTCCATGTATGGTTTAGATTCACAATTTGACCAGGTAGGTGGAATTTTAGAATTTTAGAACCATAATTTACACACAATTTTAGAACCATAATATACAGTCATAAACAGTCGTCATGGAAACCGCTAGCTTTAGTGAAAAGTGATGCTTTTGGACTGTTTGTCTCTGCACGTAGAGCCACCTGGTCGCAACCTGTGCAACTACCGCCATAACATACACTCCGCCCGTGGCGGAATGTTGTGTTTTATACCAAAGGTGGCAGTGATGTCGAATTCTACTTTTTGTCTCTGCACGTTAGAGCGTTTCGAAGTCCCGTATGCGTTCATATACCATTCATCCGATTGTTATGAATCTTGGGTGAGATGTTGAGTGCACTCCAGGGAAGGTGTTTGGCTTAGTAAATTCATTTTACAATAGATAGCGCACGACTAGATTCAACAAATGAGCGACAACGCGCGAAGCGTTTCGAAAAGGTCCCGTATGCGTTCAAATACCATTCGTCCGATAGCGATGAAACTTGGGTGAGATGTTGTGTACACTACAGGGAAGGTTTCTGGCTTAGTAAATTCATTTTACAATTGGTAGCGCACGAGAAGATTCAACAAATGAGCGACGACGCGCGAAACGTTTCAACAAAATCCCGTATAAGTTTATATACCATTCATCGATTGCGATGAAACTTTGATGAGCTGTTATGTACACTTACGTGAAGGTTTCTAACTTAGTAAATCCATTTCACAGGAGGTTAAGCACGAGTAGATTCAACAAATGAGCGACGACGCGCGAAGCGTTTCAACAAGGTCCCGTATGCGTTCAAATACCATTCGTCCGATAGCGATGAAACTTGAGTGAAATGTTGTGTACACTCCAGGGAAGGCTTCTGGCTTATAAATCAATTTTACAATAGGTAGCGCACGACTAGATTCAACAAATGAGTGACGTCGCGCGAAGCCTTTCAACAAAATCCATATACCATTCATCGAATGAGATGAAACTTTGATGGGTTGTTGTGTACACTTATGTGAAAGTTTCTAACATAGTAAATCCATTTCACAGGCGGTTGCGCACGAGTAGATTCAACAAATGAGCGACGACGTGCGAAGCTTTTCAACAAGGTCCCGTATGCGTTCAAATACCATTCGTCCGATAGCGATGAAACTTGGGTGAGATGTTGTGTACACTCCAGGGGAGGCTTCTGGATTTGTAAATCCATTTTACAATAGGTGAGCACGAGTAGATTCAACAAATGAGCAACGACGCACGAACGTTTAAACAAAGTCCCGTATGCGTTCATATACCATTCATCCGATTGCAATGAAACTTGGGTGAGATGTTGTGTACACTCACGTGAGGGTTCCTAAGTTAGTAAATCCATTTCACAGGAGGTTAAGCACGAGTAGATTCAACAAATGAGCGACGGCGCGCGAAGCGTTTCAATAAGGTCCCGTATGCGTTCAATTATCATTCGTCCGATGACGATGAAACTTGGGTGAGATGATAAGTACACCCTACGGAAGGTTTCTGGCTTAATAAATTCATTTTACAATAGGTAGCGCACGAGTAGTTTCAACATATTAGTGACGGCACGTGAATCATTTCAACAAAGTACCGTATGCGTTCATATACCATTCATCCGATTGTTATGAATCTTGGGTGAGATGTTGAGTACACTCCAGTAAAGGCTTCTGGCTTAGTAAATTTATTTTACAATAGGTAGCGCACGAGTAGATTCAACAAATGTGCGAAGGCGCGCGAATCGATTCAACAAAGTCCTGTATGCATTCATATACCATTTATCCGATTGCGATGAAACTTTGGTGAATTGTTGTGTACACTCCAGGAAAGGTTTCTGGCTTAGAAAATCCAGTTTTTAATAAGTAGCGCACGAGTAGATTCAACAAATGAGCGATGGCGCGCGAATCGTTTCCACAATATCCCGTATGCGGTCATATATCATTCATCCGATTGCGATGAAACCTTGGTGAATTATTGAGTACACTCCAGAAAAGGTTTCAGGCTTAGTAAATCTATTTTAAAATAGGTAGCGCATGAGTAGATTCAACAAATGAGTGACGGCACGCGAATCGTTTAAAGAAAATCCCGTATTCGTTCATATGTCATTCATCCGATTCCGATGAAACATTGATGAGTTGTTGTGTACACGCCAGGGAAGGTGTTCAACTTGGTAAATCCATTTTACAATATTGGTAGCGAAGGAGTAGATGTAACAAATGAGTGACGACGCGCGAAGCGTTCCAATAAAATCCCGCATGCGTTCATATACTATTCATCGATTGCGATGAAACTTTGATGGGTTGTTGTGTACCCTTACGTGAAGCTTTCTAACTTAGTAAATCCATTTCACAGTTGGTGGAGCACGAGTAGATTCAACAAATGAGTGACAGCGCACGAATCATTTAAACAAAATCCCGTATGCGATATATGCCATTTATCCGATTGCGATGAAACGTTGGAGAGTTGTTGTGCACGCTCCCACGAATGTTTCTAGATTAGTTAATTCATTTCACGATAGTTTAGAGGCAGTTAACAGAAATTGAAAAAAATATTGTGTATCCAATAGCACTTTCTTTGATTGGCAGGACAACGTCTGCCGGGTCAGCTAGTCTTTATATATATAATTTTTCGACACGTGTGTATGTGACTGAACTCCTCCTAAACGCCTGGGCCGATTTTGATGAAATGTTGTATGAATGTTAGGGTGGGCCCATGTATGGTTTAGATTCACAATTTGACCAGATAGGTGGAATTTTAGAATTTTAGTACCACAATTTACACACAAATTTAGAACTAGAATATACAGTCATAAACAGTCGTCATGGAAACCGCTAGCCTTAGTGAAAAGTGATCCTTTTGGACTGTGTTTCTCTGCACGTAGAGCCACCTGGTCGCAACCTGTGCAACTACCGCCATAACATACACTCGGCCAAGGCGGAAAGTTGTGTTTTATACCAAAGGTTGCAGTGATGTCGAATTCTGTTTGTCTCTGCACGTTAGAGTGTTTCAAAGTTCGGTATGCGTTCATATACCATTCATCCGATTGCGATGAAACTTGGGTGAGATGTTGAGTGATTTCCAGGGAAGGTGTTTGGCTTAGTAAATCCATTTTACAATAGATAGCGCACGACTAGAATCAACAAATGAGTGACGACGCGCGAAGCGTTTCAAAAAGGTCCCGTATGCGTTCAAATACCATTCGTCCGATAGCGATGAAACTTGGGTGAGGTGTTGTGTACACTCCAGGGAAGGCTTCTAGCTTAGTAAATTCATTTTACAATAGGTAGCGCACGAGTAGATTCAACAAATGAGCGACGACGCGCGAAATGTTTCAACAAAATCCCGTATAAGTTTATATACCATTTATCGATTGCGATGAAACTTTGATGAGTTGTTGTGTACACTTACGTGAAGGTTTCTAACTTAGTAAATCCATTTCAAAGGAGGTTAAGCACGAGTAGATTAAACAAATGGGCGCCGACGCACGAAGCGTTTCAACAAGGTCCCGTATGCGTTCAAATACCATTCGTCCGATAGCGATGAAACTTGAGTGATATGTTGTGGGCACTCCAGGGAAGGCTTCTGGCTTAGTAAATTAATTTTACAATAGGTAGCGCACGACTAGATTCAGCAAATGAGTGACTACGCGCGAAGCGTTTCAACAAAATCACGTATAAATTTATATACCATTCATCGATTGAGATGAAACATTGATGAGTTGTTGTGTACACTTACGTGAAGGTTTCTAACTTAGTAAATCCATTTCACAGGAGGTTGCGCAAGAGTAGATTCAACAAATGAGCGGCGACGCACGAAGCGTTTCAACAAGGTCCCGTATGCGTTCAAATACCATTCGTTCGATAGCGATGAAACTTGGGTGAGATGTTGTGTACCCAGCAGGGGAGGCTTCTGGATTAGTAAATCCATTTTACAATAGGTAGCGCACCAGTAGATTCTACAAATGAGCGACGATGTGCGAACGTTTAAATTAAGTCCTGTATGCGTTCAAATACCATTCGTCCGATTACGATGAAACTTGGGTGAGAAGTTGTGTACACCCTACGGAAGGTTTCTGGCTTAATAAATCCATTTTACAATTGGTAGCGCACGAGTAGATTCAACAAATGAGTGACGGCACGCGAATCCTTTCAACAAAGTACCATATGCGTCCATATACCATTTATCCGATTGCAATGAAACTTTGGTGAATTGTTGTGTACACTTCAGTAAAGGTTTCTGGCCCAGTAAATTCATTTTACAATAGGTAGCGCACGAGTAGATTCAACAAATGTGCGATGGCGCGCGAAATGTTTCAACATAGTCCTGTATGCGTTCATATACCATTTATCCGATTACGATGAAACTTTGGTGAATTGTTGTGTACACTCCAGGAAAGGTTCCTGGATTAGTAAATCCAGTTTTTAATAAGTAGCGCACGAGTAGATTCAACAAATGAGCGACGGCGCGTGAATCGTTTCCACAAGGTCGCGTATGCGGTCTTATATCATTCATCGGATTGCGATGAAACCTTGGTGAATTATTGAGTACACTCCAGAGAAGGTTTCAGGCTTAGTAAAACTATTTTTCAATAGGTAGCGCATGAGTAGATTCTACAAATGAGTGACGGCACGCGAATCGTTTAAAAAAATCCCGTATACGTCCATATGTTATTCATCCGATTCCGAAGAAACTTTGATGAGTTGTGTATACTTACGTGAATCTTTCTAACTTAGTAAATCAATTTCACAGTTGGTAGAGCACGAGTAGATTTAACAAATGAGTGACAGCGCACGAATCATTTAAACAAAATCCCGTATGCGTTTTATGCCATTTATCCAATTGCGATGAAACGTTGGAGAGTTGTTGTGCACGCTCCCACGAATGTTTCTAGATTAATTAATTCATTTCAAGATAGTTTAGAGGCAGTTAACAGAAATTGAAAACAATATTGTGTATCCAAAAGCACTTCAAGAAACAAAGTTACAACACTTTCTTTGATTGGCAGGACAACGTCTGCCGGGTCAGCTAGTGCCATATATGTTTGTTTAATGAATAGTGTATCTGAAATAAGGGAAGAATACCGGTACTGATTTACAGATTTGTGGAGTGAGTTTCTGATTTTTTAAAAGGTCGCTCGACGCCAGGCCTCTTTCAACAGACTCCAATAATCATTAACGTCTGGTTCTCGCTCCCCGCGTGAGCATGACGTCACGTTCCCGCGCAGCTGCATGACGTCACTTCCCGCGCGGCTGCATGACGTCACGTCCGTCACCGTGTCCGTGTCCGTGTCTGTAATGCATAACGATGGACCCCAACCATAATGACGAAGTCGACAAGATCATTTGAAATGATAAAACGAAGCACCTTTGGTACAGAGGCAGCACTAAGCAAGGGATAACTCAGTGTCATGTTGTATATCGCCGCCATCATAGCTAAAATGATATGGCGCCCACCCATACGTTCTAAGCTTAAATCATATTACAACTAACCTGGTCATCTCATCTCTACCAAATTTTACAATAATCTACTTAAATGTGGGAAGTGTCTTTTGCCCAACCTACAAGGTCATCAGCCAATTTGTTTCAAGATGGCGGACGTGTGAATCATGCAAGTATTGTAGTCTAACCGTTACTTGTGATTCAAGAAGGCCCGGCTTCACCAAATCCATTTATCATACAGAGGGTGGTTTAAACTGTCCTCAAGGAGGTGACCCGTAGGATATCAACATCTTATAATAGAATATTATACCATAGCAGTGATTAACAGTCGAGGCCGACCGTGCCGTATCGTTCTGGGCTATGCCTTCCCGTTTGGGTAAAATGGGGGCTATTATTAGCTCGCTAGTCCATATTTTAGTAGCTTGATAGTCTTCCAGGAATGTACTGAACAAAATGATACAAATTTAGTTTCTAGTGGCTTATACAAAATGGCAGAAAGCGCTAATGAAATCGTTCATTCCAAGACCAATAATAATTGAGCCGATATCTCGTCTCGTTTTACCCTATCAGCTTCTTCACCTTGGCGTAAGTAATTGCTGCCTGGTTTGTCCACGGCCGACTGAATGCGCTCCAGCTCGTATTCAGTCGGCCGTGGTTTGTCACATTCAGTTCTCTGTTTCCCGCTAGAGAGCTGCACCGCAAGGTAAGATCTTGTGTATGTCTTATTCTACAGAATGTAGTTGGTGCCCTGGTCCAGAGAGCGAACGCCGAGATGTTCTTCGTTTATTTAGTTGTTATTTTACAGTCAAGTATGAGGGATGCTTGGAACGTATATTATAGAGGTTTGAATTGGATCTCCGTGGGAAGATTCCGTGAAAAGTTTGGCTGCGAGTCCCGATTAGGAATCCAGGTGGCCTGGGAAGGAGCATTAACATTTAGATGTTCTATTTATTGGTCTTGTAAGAATTGTGGTGGCCGTGAATGACATGAACAGGCCTAAGAGTAGAGAATTTGTATCGTAAGTTGTATTGGGTTTATATTAGCTGGTGTTTTGTTTTATTGAATCTTCTGTTGGCGGACTATAACATTGGTCGTGCGTCAGCTGATTGTAAAAAAGATGAGAGCTCTGGGAGCCATGACTGGAAGAAGTCGTCTAATATTTTACTGCGGGGATAGTCATGAATTATTGTAAAGGACAAAAAAGGATTCTGGCACCTTGACATGTACTAAGACATGTATGTGTGTTAAAGCAGTAACAATTGGTACATTTGGAAGGGTATGCGAGTCGTCTTGATAGAGAGCGCACGTCTTATAATGTTTACTGTGGGAATAGTCACGAGTTGTTTAATGAAGAAACGAATTCTGACATCTGGACGTGTACTAGGAGATGATATGTTTCGAGCGGTAATATTAGTAATGTTGCAGACTTCATAGAGCTATGACGACGGTTGATGGATTTGAAAAGTTTCTTTGAAAAGGTCTTGGATTATTTGTGGGGAGGATGTATCCTGACTTCTGGACATGTAGTAAGACATGTTTGAGCATCGTATAGAACCTTACTGGTGTTTTTTAAAGAAGGGAAGTAAATACGAGTCGACTCAGAGAGAAGAAATTATATTGATGAGTGTATGTTATTGTCACCTGGGTTGTGGCTGGATTACTATGAATATGACGGACTGTTAACAATAAGGCAAGTACCTTTGGGGGCTTATGTTATTTCCATATCTTGTTTTCATATTTGTGTTGTTATTTGTTTTATGTGAATGTGTAACTCCGTGCCAGGTGCAGCTTCCATGGGGGAGGAGCTCTGAACTGAGTAAGGGCTTTTCTGTAATCTGTGGAAGACGGATCTGGGCGGGGAAGTCCTCAACCCCGACACGGCGCGTCCCAATGGCTGATAGGGGCTCTTGTTGAGAGTGGTGCTTGCACCCGCGGATGAACTGAGGACATGATATAGTGGCAGCAGCTATATCATTATTGTTGATACAAGACCGATCTGTCGACCTTGCATCAGCAAACAGCTGCATCATATCATGGCATCCTTGGATGTTGGGATGTGATGTGGTTACTGCGCATTGAGGAAGGCAACGGGAAACCACCTCAATTTTTCCCCCAGGATAATCTTCATGGCTGAAAACCCAATTACATTGGCCCTTAGTCCCGGGCAGACCTTAAGTGGACAGAGGGTTCGAAGAATCTCCCGGTCAGCCCTGAAGATAGGAACGTGGAATGTACGGAGTATGTTTGAAGCAGGAAAGATTCACAATACAATTCATGAGATGAAGAGGATGAATGTATCCATAATGGGTATAAGTGAGATGAGATGGCCGGGGACAAGAGATTGTAAAGTGGAGGATTGCATGGTATATTACAGTGGTAATAATGATGGCAGGCATTTGCATGGAGTGGGTTTTATAGTGGACAAAAGTTTGCAGTCTGCTGTTATCAGTTGTAGCCTATACCATTCTCCAGTAGAATAATGATGTTAAAGTTACGTGGTAAACCTTTCCACATTAATCTCATTCAAGTGTATGCCCCTACTAGTGACAAAAACGATGAAGATGTTGAGGAATTCTATGCCCAAATTCAGACCGTCCTCAAAGACACCAAAGAACATGATGTAACCCTTGTTATGGGAGATTTTAATGCAAAGGTTAGGAAAGGTTCTGAAGAACACATTGTGGGCCAGTGGGGTCTCGGACAAAGAAACAACAGAGGGGATCGTTTAGTGCAGTTTTGTAGAGAGGAGACCTTTGTCATTGCTAATACTTGGTTTAAGCTTCCTGCCAGGAGACTTTATACGTGGAAAGCACCTGCTGATAGTCCAGACAACATAATAAGAAATCAAATTGATTTCATTCTAATTAAAAACAGATTTAGAAACAGCGTGATTTTTGCAAAAACCTATCCAGGAGCAGATGTTCCTTCTGACCACAATCCTCTCATTAGCAAAATTTGTGTCCGGCTTAACAAGATTCCGATAAAAACAACACAAAAGAAATATGATACTGATGCCCTTCGGGAAATGAATACAAGGTCACAGGTGGCTGCTGCTCTTGCCACTGATCTTAAGACGTTGAATTCAAATGACATGCAGCCCTTGGAACTTTGGGACACTTTTAAAACCTCATTGAAGAGGGTTGGAGATCATTTTCTTAGGAACAAGAGACAACATAACAAAAGGAAGGCATGGATGACGGATGAAATATTGAATCTAATGGATAAACGAAGAGAAGTCAAAGGAAGAGATAATGAAGAATATTGGTTTATTCATAGATTGATAAAGAATAAGATCAGACAAGCCAAAGAAGAAGAAGAATGTGTAACTTAAATGTTTGTGAATAGAAGTTGTTACTTAAAAGTGAAAAGGTGTAATTTCTAGGCGTACATTTGATACTGTAATCTCTAAACATTTCTCTGGGTCATGTCGCAAATGGGTTAGGTCCTTCTGCACGCTTAAAAAGGTGGTGTGTCAATAATATGCTAGGCACTAATAACTTTTTTATTTTTTTTTATTTTTATTTAGTCAATTTACCCTCTAGGTTGGTGGTTCCCACGGACTCAGCGAGGGAACTCACCATTACTGCTTCTATGGGCAGTGTCCTGGAGCGTGGAACATCTGTTCGTGATGAATACAACTGGGGAGGTGTGATCAGCACTTCGCCCAGTCGCCCTCACCTGCAAAGCGAACAGGGGCCTCATGAGGAAGGGGAAGGGATGGAAGACTGGGATGGATAGGCTAGGAAGAGGGAAGGAGGCGGCCGTGGCCTTACAGAAGGTACTGCACCGTATATTTTCATAAGGTTATGCCCAGATACTGTAGTGGAGACGACGAGAGACGCGATGCTGTTGAGCTCGTGAGTCAAGTCATGATCTATCACGCCATTAATATAAGAAGTGTCATTCGGTTCTAGATAAAAAATTAACGAGCATTCCCGAGTGGTTGGACTCACATCCAGACCGATCAATAAACATATATGTGACGTAATGTCATATATCGATCCACGCTACAGGATTATCTTTATTGTTTTGAGGCGAATTAGAGTATTAGAAGACTTTTCAAAGGACGTAGGACGCAGATTACCATAGCAGAAAGCTATTTCATATGAGGAATATAATATAATAAGCGATGTGCAAGAATAACATCTATAATGATCAAGCCATAAGCGAGTTATTGACAAATCGAGATATCGATGAAGGAAGGCAGTAGAGGGGATTCCTTGCTGTGGCGTTTGGCTGCAAGCAAGGCGACTTCACTGGGACTGGTACTTTTGTATTCGGAGTGTCATATGTGTGGTTACGCAACTCTGCTAGTAAGCGAGATCGCAGGTGCAAGGCAGGCTGTGATAACTCCGTGTGGAGACGGCTCGCGTTTATACTCAGCGAAGCCGAACAGTTCTTTTTCAAAGTGCGTTATAAACGTGCAAAGTATTTCGTGTCTCGACAAGCGGACGTGTACCGTACACAAGTACTTATTAAAGCTACCATTTTATAATGGATCCGAGATATTTTCAGAACAGTTGTAAATGTATACTGCCATCTTGGTCAAGAAGAATTGTGTCGAAAGGGAACGCGGACTGACTGTATGCCTCTGTCCAGCGGTGTCCATGATCAAGGCAGCCATTTCGAAACCTTGTGAGGTCTTCATCACGAGCAATAGTAACGTGTATGATTGTGCTGATACATGCTAACTTCAGGACTTGTTAAGCTGTACATTATGCAGACACTAGAACGCATATTATCGTCTGAGATGTCAGTGGGGAAGTTCAACGTTATAGTTATGACTTCCAGAATGGCAGGCTAGATTAAATGGGGTAGCTTCATGAGAAGTGCATAACCGAAATGACTGCCACCCACAACTGCATTCTCCTTGTTGGAGAGGAGAATACTTTCACCGCACTCCAGTGGTTGTTTGCGAGTGCTTTCATGAGCTGCGACATGCAGGACAGTGCTTTTTATCAGGCGGATGATAGTATTTCTGGCATGATGGGAGTAGGCTCGTATGGTCGTCTGACCAGTATGCGTGTGCGCTGAAGGCCCGGGTTCGATTCCCAGATCCAGAGAAGAAGAAGAGTGTATTATCTGATGATACCCTGGATACTCATCAGATATTTATATATCCCGCTTAAGACGCTTCAAGGTGCAACAAAAGGTACTGGAACAGCAGACTCTCTAACGTAGTTTAGTAGAGGCACTTGTTAGCAATTCCAATTTTCATTTCATTTTTGTAGATTAAATGGGTATTCACAAGTTTAGGTTCGATGTTTCTGTCGAATCTGACTTGCTGTGTTCCCAGGATTTTGTATTCGCTTAACGAATTCATCCCTTGTGTATAATTAGTTTGGATCATTTAATCAGTAGAATCAGTAATTTCTTAGTAGTGCGTATTTTTATTTGCCGAGAAGAGAATTTAGGGGAAGATCTCCAATATTTTGTCCAAGCATAGTTTTAATCGCGTTTGTTTCTCAGTGTTTGGAACACTGATTTCTTTGAGGCCAGTACATGTTTTTCATGCACTACTGTTCTGTTAGGAACTTCGTTTTCTCGCAGCAAGTTGAATCTTGGAAAGTTTATCTTGGTGTCCGTTGCATTTATAGTTTTAATCCACCTGTTGGATTATTTTTATGGAAAACACTTCGCTTTTGTGAGTGCAGATTTATTAGTGGATTTACTTAATGATTGTCATTGGATTAACCTGATTAGTTAACTTGCTTTCTTGGTGTAAGTTTTATCCACTGATAATTCGAAACCCACCGAAGTTGGAGGCTATCCTGGTTCACAAAAAGATCAGTTTTACCTTCTATTAGGTATTGATTTGAGATTAACTTAATTTAGGATGTCATTTTGAGACATGTATTTTCCACAGTATTAAAGTAAATAATTGCATTTAATGCAATTGTGTGAGTGAGATATAGTATAGCAGTTTTGAACACCATTCACAAAGTTGATTAAATTATTCCAGGAAAGCTTGACTTGGAGTCAAGAAAAATGAACAAGTATTATTAACATACATTATCGGGAGGCAAGATAGGTTAATTTGCTAGTGGAATGTTTCAGTGTCTCGACTTTGAACAACGTGCTTAAGGTTAGTGTGTGAGTTAAGCATGTTTGTAGCTCTTGTGTGAGTATTGAGATTAAATAATAGTAGTGTTTTGAAGGTTCGTATAACCTTGTTGTGTTGTGTTTTGGATGCACATTTGGGATGATGCATATTTGTGAGATTTTATGCTTGCTGAAGCATTAGGCCTATTTTAGATTGAGCCGGTAAGTGCCAATCTGTTTGTGACTTCGAGTAGTCAACACCCGTGTTTGGTGTTACGTTAATAAAGATGAGTTTTCTGGTATTTTAATGTCTGTTGCAGACATTGGCGTCGTCATTCTTATAGAGCGATCCTACATGCTTTTTCTTCACCTAATCAAAGGCAACGCTTGGCTAATCTGTTCGAGTTACTTAAGACATTTCCACAGCATATAATCATCAAAACATCTACAATTTTGTACAAGTTTACTTGAAATTTAAATCATGAACATAGTCGATAGATACACTACTTAGCTTAATTGCTAGATAAAAATTAGTAACCCGATGTATTGAATGTTAATTACACATCAAGATGCGAATGTTATAGCCAAGATCAGCTGTTTAGGCTGAATCATGTAAATGTCTGAGGACATTTCTATATATATTCTTATAAATACTTGTATATAATCTTGATATTGCTACACTTTTGGAATATCGTTTAAGACGATACACGTGTAAAAATTTTGATAATTCTTCTTTATTCATCGTCTAATATTTCATCCAGTCCTCCTAATATCATTAGGAGATTGATGCCTAATATACTTGTTTCATAATGTGAGATATTATATTTAGAATCACCCCAGCGTGTAGGTGATGATCGTAATCCATTTCTGGAATCATTTAGGATTTTCATACTACAGTTGTGTTTAGCTGTGTTTTTTTACGACAGGGTTTTAATATTTTATTTTCTTGTCTGTTACCTTGTTCTCTTGGAATAAATTGTTTTCCCAATTTTAAATCATGGTGTGATATTTTAACGAAGAGATTGAAGGTCGTTTTAAGAAAGCCATCGCTTGGATTTTCTTTTTCCAGGGTTTTCCACCCTTGAGATAGTTCTTTTTTAAGAGTTGTTTTTCGTGTTCTTGAGCTAGTTCCTTTTTTGTTCGTTCGTTGTAGCCATGGTCATTCTTAAAACAGCCTGATAGGATGACTAGTACCCCTATTCATTCCTCTACTTGTTGGTAGGAACTGGGAGAGTTTTTCGCTGGGCATTTTTCAGGTTCTACGATACAGTGATCATCGAGGGATTTCACCAGGTATTGGTAAGTGTTTCGGGTACATAGTTATGAGGCGCCGAACGTTTGGGCCCGAATAAACTTGGATTACCAGGTTTATAGCCATAGTTTTGTGGAGGCCAACGTTATGGTTTCGAATAGACCTGGTTTACCAGATTTATCGCCACAGTTGTAGGCCTAAAATAAAATTGGAACACCAGAGAATGGAGACCAATCTTATTATCATGCTATATCGAGCGCGAATTGGGACATCGTGTTTCGTTGTGGTAGTGATGAAGGCACATGGATAATGGTGAATCAATATTTTGGCACAAATTATTGAAATTCCTGTGGAATAAAAGCAATTACGATGTTACTCGAACTACTTGATTTTGGTAGTATTGCAACCGTTATCAGATTCTTGATTTAAATATATTGAAGTGGTGCCCCACTTTTTATTTGTTTATAAACGACTAGAACTTGTTCAATAAGAGTTATTCACAGTAATCTCCTTTGACGTGTTCAGTCGAGTGAGACACTTATTGTAACACACGTGTGAGGTGATTTGTCCTATTTAACTCCGGCTGATGATTTTGCTGACATCATCTTTAACTTAGGATGCTTCGTGTAAGATTAATTCTGTTTTATGATAGAATCTAGGACCATCTCTGATTTAAAATATCACACATATTGGGATTTTAGGCAATCTCAAAATGATACTGGATGACATGAATTTAATTTAAGTTTAGATATAAGTTAATGCAAGGCAATAAAAATACGCACTTTTATGGCAATTTGTGGTTGTGTGCAGATGTTTTCGCTATGCTTTCTCATGAAGTGTTCCCATGTTTTCTAGTGACAAATGTATTTGTGTTGAATTATGGCTGATAACCAGGCAGTCACTGTTGCAGACTTTAAAAAATGTTTGAGAAGATAGAAGGCAAGCTACAGCATCTCAATAATGACATTGAGAATATCAAATCTCCAACTAAGACTACATTTGAAAATATATATGAAAATGCAACACATAATAATGAAATTCTCAAGGATGCAGTAACTGAAGGCATCCGGGGTGAATTAGATAACTTAAGGTCATCCATGAAAGAAATTAAAGACAGTTCAAAAAAATTCAGGCTAATGTTTGTCATGTTAGGACGAATCAACAATCCATGGAAACAAGTATTAGCAATGTCCAAACCAATGTTACAAATAGTCTTCAAACTGAAATTAGCAATGTTAAAACTGAATTTAGCAATGTTACAACTAGTCTTCAAACTGACATCAGTGATGTTAAAACTAGTCTTCAAACTGAAATTAGCAATGTTAAAACTGAAATTAGCAATGTTACAACTAGTCTTCAAACAGATATTGGCAATGTTAAAGTAGAAGTTTGGAATGTTCAGGCTAATCTTAATAAAGAGATCACTAATGTCAAAACTAATCTCGATCAAGTACAGGAAAGTCAAAAAGAGGTTGAAAAAACTGTTAAAGATGTTAGCACTAACGTTAGAATGATGCAAGCACAGGTTAACGATCTGAAAACAGATATGGGTTTAGTAGAAACCACACAGATAGAAATACAATCTCAGGTTAAGTACATTCAAAATGACGTCAATCAGATTGAGTCGAAACAAACCAAGATCCAATCCCAAGTAAATAAGATCGAGTCAAGTCAAGCCTATACTGAAATAAAACTTAATGAAATGGAACAGTCAAATATCAATTTCCGTAGCGAAATCAAATGGGATTTCGAAAGGAGTAAAAAGGAAAGTAAGGACCTTATTGACGCACTACAGTCGCAATTTACTCACGACACCAGTCCAACGCAAAATAGTTTGGAGCATTTGAAAGGTGAAATGAGCACGTTGCAAACTCAAGTGACTGATCATACTAAATTAATTAAGGCAGACTTTGACATCGACCTCAAAACTATTATTAATGAAAATCTTGCTCTTTTAAAACAAGAACTGAATAAGGTCAATGAGGATAGTTTTCAAAATGCTAAATCTAGTATAGAAAAGAGTCTTGCCACTAAACTTTCCAATGCCACTAGGGAAATCATTGAAGTAAGGACTGATTTAAACAAAAGAGTGGATGCTGTTCAAGAAAAACAGATAGATAATTTTACAGGGCTAGAAACTCGAATTAAAGCCGTAGAACTTAAGATTGATCAGGGACAGATTGATTTAAACGAGATAAGGGAAAAGAAAACTTCCGAGATCAATGAGCCAAGGAAAGGCCTCGAAAGCATTAATTTGGGAGGTAGTATCAACTTGGATACTCTTAAAGAACAATTGCGATTGCTAATAAATAGTGATTTTAGAGTCGTTGTAGATGAGCCAATTAACCCAGTACAGGAACAAAAAGGAATTGACATTCAGGAATCTTTTAATGCTCCAACGTCTGTTCAGTTTAGTCCGATGGAACAGTCGAATAGGGCTATACCTCTCACATCAGAACTCCAAACCCAAGCGGAAGAATTTACTTCGTCAACTCTCAATGTAGGTGGAAATAGTAATGTCACAAGAACATCAGATAGGGCATCTAATATAACCATCATTAGGAACTTTGAAGATAAACCAAGGAAATTTAACAATCTAGATGGAACCACTCCTTTAGAATTTATTAGAGGCAACCAAGATTATTTTGTGGAATCTCATGTACCACATGAACGGAAATGGCGGGTAGTAGAGAGGTTTTTATCGGACGCTCCTCTTCAGTGGATCAAAGCGTTCAGGTACACCTTTGAGGATTTCGACCAGTTCACACAAGCGTTTGTTCAGCGTTTTAGGTCAATTGAGGCCCAACAGAACATAAGATCCGAGATTTATTCAATGAAGTATGCTACTACAGGACTGACTAGTTATGCAGAATATTTCGCTTGTCAGTTGGCTAAACTGAGATTTCTTGATCCACCCTTGTCGCAGGTTGAATTAGTAGAAGCCATATCGCGACAGCTTTCAGCTGAAGTTAGGAAGTCACTCATAACCACTGGTATCCCGAACTTAGCATCGATGGATGATCTATTGCGTCGCCTCGATCATATTAGTTTAATGACGCAACCGACAGTCACCAAGAGTTCTAGACAGGAACCTAAGACTGTAAACGCAGTCATGATGATTAGGACTCAACAAACTGAGCGTTTCCAACCTCGAAATGAAAATCGAACAGGTCCAATCAGGAATAGCTATCAGAACGATAGGAGATGGAACGACCAACAGAGAGATGAAAATAGTAGACCTTGGTAACGTCGATATGATGACAGAAATTAATATAACGGTCGATATAGTCAGAGTGACAGGGATCGGAGAGAAGCTCCATACGACAGGAACCAGAGAGAAGCTCCATATGACAGGGATCGGAGAGAACTCCATATGACAGGGATCGGAGAGAAGCTCCATATGACAGAAATAGGAGAGAAGCTCAGTACAACCGGAATGAAGTCGATAACCGACAGAATCAAGGTTATTCCAGATATTAAAATTAGAGAACAGAGGAATATGAAAGAAAGAGACAGCAGGATAGGCTCAAGAGAGGGCGAGATAGGTCCCCAGAAGAAGGGCGAAGAAGGTCGAAAGAGAGAAAGGAGGGAGTGAGAGATCAGGCTCAAGCCAGCACCAGCAGAAAGAATAGAAGTCAGGAGAGAACCTCTGACAGAGAAAAGGAAAAGATTAAACGAAGAAATTGAAGACTGACGCTGGCATAGCATTTGCATCAAGAGTCCATTTAAATAGAAGGCCAGAGAGAGCTTGGACAGAAGTTATATGATAGCAAGAGCATTTGAAAATGACTGCTACGAGATTGTAAGCACAAATGGTAGAGATGTTATAAGACGTTTTAATGCTAAAAACCTCAAGAGATTTGTGGAGAAGATTGTTTAAGATCTGTATGAAAATAACGATACATATATCGAAATTACCTCAATTGGTGCAAATAAAAGCAAAATGACTTTTATCTGCGATATCAGTGGGGAAATGTACCGTATATTTTCATAAGGTTATGCCCAGATACTGTAGTGGAGACGACGAGAGCCGTGATGCTGTTGAGCTCGTGAGTCAAGTCATGATCTATCACGCCATTAATATAAGCAGTGTCATTCGGTTCTAGATCGGAAAGTAACGAGCATTCCCGAGTGGGTGGACTCACAGCCAGACCGATCAATACATATATATGTGACGTCATGTCATATATCGATCTACGCTACAGGATTATCTTTATTGTTTTGAAGCGAATTAGAGTATTAGAAGACTTTTCAAAGGACGTAGGACGCAGATTACCATAGCAGAAAGCTATTTCATATGAGGAATATAATATAATAAGCGACGTGCAAGAATAACATCTATAATGATCAAGCCATAAGCGAGTTATTGACACATCGAGATATCGATGAAGGAAGGCAGTAGAGGGGGTTGCCTGCTGTGGCGTTTGGCTGCAAGCAAGGCGACTACACTGGGACTGGTACTTTTGTATTCGGAGTGTCATATGTGTGGTTACGCAACTCGGCTAGTAAGCGAGATCGCAGGTTCAAGGCAGGCTGTGATAACTCCGTGTGGAGACGGCTCGCGTTTATACTCAGCGAAGCCGAACAGTTCTTTTTCAAAGTGCGTTATAAACGTGCAGAGTATTTCGTGTCTCGACAAGCGGACGTGTACCGTGCACAAGTACTTATTAAAGCTACCATTTTATAATGGATCCGAGATATTTTCAGAACAGTTGTAAATGTATACTGCTATCTTGGTCAAGAAGAATTGTGTCGAAAGGGAACGCGGACTGACTGTATGTCTCTGTCCAGCGGTGTCCATGATCAAAGCAGCCATTTCGAAACCTTGTGAGGTCTTCATCACGAGCAATAGTAACGTGTATGATTGTGCTGATACATGCTAACTTCAGGACTTGTTAAGCTGTACATTATGCAGACACTAGAACGCATATTATCGTCTGAAATGTCAGTGGGGAAGTTCAACGTTATAGTTATGACTTCTAGAACGGCAGGCTAGATTAAATGGGGTAGCTTCATGAGAAGTGCATAACCGAAATGACTGCCACCCACAACTGCATTCTCCTTGTTGGAGAGGAGTATATTTTCACCGCACTCCAGTGGTTGTTTGCGAGTGCTTTCATGAGCTGCGACATGCAGGACAGTGCTTTTTATCAGGCGGATGATAGTATTTCTGGCATGATGGGAGTAGGCTCGTATGGTCGTCTGACCAGTATGCGTGTGCGCTGCAGGCCAGGGTTCGATTCCCAGATCCAGAGGAGAAGAAGAAGAGTGTATTATCTGATGATACCCTGGATACTCATCAGATATTTATATATCCCGCTTAAGACACTTCAAGATGCAACAAAAGGTACTGGACCAGCAGACTCTCTAACGTAGTTTAGTAGAGGCACTTGTTAGCAATTGCAATTGCCATTTCATTCTTGTAGATTAAATGGGTATTCACAAGTTTAGGTTCGATGTTTCTGTCGAATCTGACTTGCTGTGTTCCCTGGATTTTGCATTCGCTTAACCCAATTTTAAATCATGGTGTGATATTTTAACGAAGAGATTGGAGGTCGTTTTAAGATGGCCATCGCTTGGATTTTCTTTTTCCAGGGTTTTCCACCCTTGAGATAGTTCTTTTTGAAGAGTTGTTTTTCGTGTTCTTGAGCTAGTTTCTTTTTTGTTCGTTCGTTGTAGCCATGGTCATTCTTAAAACAGCCTGATAGGATGACTAGTACCCCATTCATTCCTCTACTTGGTGGTAGGACCTGGGAGGGTTTTTCGCCGGGAATTTTTCAGGTTCAACGATCCAGTGACCATCGAGGGATTTCACCAGGTACTGGTAAGTGTTTCGGGTACAGTACCATCCCGGCATTTGCCCGAAGATGAAGTGGGAAACCACGGAAAACCACTTCGAGGATGGCTGAGGTGGGAATCGAACTCCCTCTACTCATTTGGACCACCCGAGGCTGAGTAGACCCCGTTCCAGTCCTCATACCACTTTTCAAATTTCGTGGCAGAGCCGGGAATCGAACCCAGGACCTCCGGGGTGGCAGCTAACCAAGCTGACCGCTACGCTACGGAGGCGACAATGGTTTTATTAGTGAATCTATTCAATACGGACCTAAAATGGAGAATAAAGCTCTAATATGCTAGGCTGTTATACTAAAGCTGTTGTTAACGTTGCCAGACGTAGTGAGCATCTGTAGCAGCGTGGTAGTGTGCTAGACTCCTGACCTGAAGATTTGAGATTCAAATTTTCTCAATGTGTGTCAATCTGTCCTTCTATCTATGTCCCCCACCCCCTTCCCCCCTATCAACTCCTAAACGGCTGCTGCTATCAACACTAAATTTAATTTGAGTAAAGATCTATACGTGAATATCTCACGGCCATATTTAATAATGACATTAGTGCTACCAACTGCTGAAAAATCACAATTGATGTTTGAGCTGTATGTTGGATATCTCAGAAGTTCCTACATGCGAACTGTTCCAAATTGGCACACGCGGAGGTAGTAAGATTCCACATTAATTTTCAGGAGCCCATATCTGACAGTGTTACCAACATGATTCTAAGCTTGCTGATAGGTCCAATATTTAAATGCATATAACTTCTGCTGATAGTCCAGACAACATAATAAGAAATCAAATTGATTTCATTCTAATTAAAAACAGATTTAGAAACAGCGTGATTTTTGCAAAAACCTATCCAGGAGCAGATGTTCCTTCTGACCACAATCCTCTCATTAGCAAAATTTGTGTCCGGCTTAACAAGATTCCGATAAAAACAACACAAAATAAATATGATACTGATGCCCTTCGGGAAATAAATACAAGGTCACAGGTGGCTGCTGCTCTTGCCACTGATCTTAAGATAATAATAATAATGTTATTGGTTTTACGTCCCTTTTAACTACACTGGCTTTTAGAGACGCCGGGGTGCCGGAATTTTGCCCCGAAGGGGATCTTTAACGTGCCAGTAAATCTACTGACACGGCTCCCTCGCA
The DNA here is from genome assembly GCA_946902985.2 of Meconema thalassinum. Lineage (NCBI taxonomy): Eukaryota > Metazoa > Arthropoda > Insecta > Orthoptera > Tettigoniidae > Meconema > Meconema thalassinum. Next base: position 835,117,142 of record OX336390.1, read on the forward strand.
TTTGCTCACCCTCAAATGCCAGCTGACTGCGCCAGGTTTCGAACCTGCAACCTTGGGCTCAGCAAGCGAGAACGTTACCCCTGAGCCACGCAGCCAGTCAATGATCTTAAGACGTTGAATTCAAATGACATGCAGCCCTTGGAACTTTGGGACACTTTTAAAACCTCATTGAAGAAGGTTGGAGATCATTTTCTTAAGAACAAGAGACAACATAAAAAAAGGAAGGCATGGATGACGGACGAAATATTGAATCTAATGGATAAACGAAGATAAGTCAAAGGAAGAGATAATGAAGAATATTGGTTTATTCATAGATTGATAAAGAATAAGATCAGACAAGCCAAGGAAGTTTGGATGTCAGATAGGTGCAAAGAAATTGAAGAACTTAATAGTAAATATGATACTTTCCAGGTCCATAAGAAAATCAAAGAAGTTTCAGGTAGACACAGGAAAAGAAACACAGTCAACTTGGTTGATAGTCAAGGTAACACGGTATTTGAAGTTGAAGAAAAATTACAGGTTTGGGAGAAATATATACAAGAGCTTTTTAATGATGATCATCGTCCTTCCCGACCCGAAATTCCTTCAGTTGTTGGACCCATGATCACCATGGATGAAGTGAAATATGCGATTAGGATAGCGAAAAATGGTAAGGCTCCTGGTCAAGATGACATTCCAGTGGAATTATTGAAGATCTTGGATGATGATAGCATTGTGACGCTCACTAATTTATATAACAAGATATACGACACGGGCATATTACCAGAAGACTGGCTCTTGTCTACATTTATTGCTCTTCCGAAGAAACCGATGGCTAAGTCATGTAGTGACTTCAGGACAATCAGTCTTATGAGTCATGTGCTCAAGATATTTCTCAAAGTTATCCATAATCGCATATACAGGAAATGCGAGATGAATATCAGTGACACGCAGTTTGGGTTCCGCAACGGTCTAGGAACTCGTGAGGCATTATTTGCGCTTCAAGTTCTTTTCCAGAGATGCCGTGAGGTGAATCAGGATGTATATGCATGTTTTCTGGACTATGCAAAAGCCTTTGACCGTTGTCAGCATGATAAGTTGTATAATGCACTCAAGAACTCAGGAATAGATGAGAAAGACATTCGGATGATCATTAATTTATACTGGGGTCAAAAGGCTAGTATCAGAATTGATGGACATATATCGAGATCAGTGGAAATAATGCGTGGTGTGAGACAAGGATGCATTCTTTCACCACTTCTTTATAATATCTATGCAGAACAGATTTTCTCCGAGGCACTTGATGGCATTCAACAAGGTATTAAGGTCAATGGTAATTATATTAATAATATACGGTACGCAGATGATACTGTATTGATTGCAAATAGTTTCGAAGGACTTAAAGAGATTGTTACTATGGTGTATCAAAAGAGTAAACAATATGGCCTTGACCTCAACATTAAGAAAACAAAATATATGATAATATCGCGAAAACCAGCATTGTCACAAGTCCTTTTAGTCGATGGACATCAGATTGAGCGAGTCAAGAGTTTGGTTTATTTAGGACAGAATATTAATGAGAATTGGGATCCTTCGGTTGAAATAAGATGCCGTATAGAGAAGGCTAGATCCATCTTTATGACAATGAAACAACTACTATGCTGTCGAGATCTCAGTATGACGCTTAAGAAAAGAATTGTGAAGTGTTATGTTGTCTCCACCCTTCTTTATGGTGTTGAAGCTTGGACCTTGTCCGTAGCTACAGAAAAGAAGATTCGAGCTTTTGAAATGTGGATATACCGGCGGATTCTTAAAATTTCGTGGACAGAACATGTGAGTAATGCCGAGGTTCTTCAGCGTGTGAGCAGCCAACCTGAGCTGTTAAACACAATTAAGAAGAGGAAATTGGAATACTTGGGACACATGATGAGGAATCCAAAATACCGTCTGCTCCAAGTTATACTTCAGGGTAAAATTGAAGGACGGCGTGGACCAGGAAGGAGACGAATAACTTGGATGGATAATTTAAAAAAGTGGTTTGGGCTGTCTTCCACGGAACTCTTCAGGATTGCACAGGATAAGAAGGTGTTAGCCATGGTGGTAGCCAACGTCCGTATCGGATAAGGTAGAAGAAGAAGAAGAACTTCTCTACTATGGATTTCGACCTAATTTCCAGTGTGATTTGTGTACCGTAACAGATATGACTATGCGTGTTCTTGAGAGCCATCAGAGCTGCCAACTGTTAATAAATGATCTCTCTATTTTTTTATCAAGGTAATAAATAGGTATTGTTAATGCTTTACATTTTACAATAATTTTTTCTTCCATAAAAACAGGCAAGACATCAGCGGAAGCAATACTCCTGTTCCTCCTTCATCATGATTTGGGGCGTGGTGGTGCAGTGGGCAAGCTGCTTGCCTCTCACAAAGGCGGACTAGGTTCGCTTCCTGGTCAATGAATGTGTGGTTTTCGATACCGCAATGACTGGCATGGCGTAATTTAGCAAAATTTAGCGAGGTCAAAATGTGAATGTGCATTAAACTTCAAGAGTGGTTCAAATAAAGGAAATTAATATTTAAAAAAAAAACTATCACATGGATAATATATGCTAGTATTATATATTTCGGTCGCATAATGAGCGTTTACAAGTACAGAATTCAGCAGTTAGTACCACAAGGGAAATGCATGGGAAAACATTGACCTGGTATGTACAAAACATCGTTATGAAAATCTTCAAGAACTGGTACAGTGGCCCTGTCGCATGCCGTCTCTTTAAAACTAGGATCGCCTGGATGGCCCCTAACATCCACTAGGAGATGATCCAAGAAGAAGTAGAAGAAGAACAGGAATTTTTCCAATCTTCGTTTAGTTTTAAACTTCCTGTATTAGAGTTCAGATAAGGAAGAAGGAAGGAAGATTGTAGTTTTACGTGACCGTGAATCTGGTGATTATGAGCCACGGGACCTCCTTTTTACGTGGAATCCGAACCACAGGACATGGCATTTCACTTCGAAAATCTCACATGCATTGACCGGGAATCGAACCCGGACCGCCTTGGTGAGAGGCATACAGCCAGACCGCTGAGCCACCACGTCCCTGTGTTCAGATAATGTGATACCAGTAGTCTATCTTGAATAAACATCCTCCAATCATGCCAATGTTTGTTAAATATCCACGTTATAGCACAAGTTAAAACTCGTATGAAGAATATTTAAAGTCATAAGAAGTTAGTGAAGTCACTCGTACTAAATAATCTCAAGCTAGACCTTTTTTTTTCCTTGTCTCACGCATTTCCTTGGTTTATATGAATCTACTTCTCTCTCTCTCTGCCTTTCTAATTTGGCTAATTTGCCCTCGCTGTCCTTATTTCTGTTCTTTTGCTCTCTATTGCCTCCCATCTAGTCCCTGTTTCCTGTAGCAACTTAGCGTTTGCTACAGAGGACGGCTTAGCATCTTGATACACTGCTCCATTGACGGTTCTTAGAACCCATTTGCTCGCCTTGCTAGCCTGTAAATATTTCCTCTCACAATTTATTGTTTTCATTTAAATAAAACTCAATGTATGTAACGTGCCATATTATTGCTCAAAATAAATGATCCAATGCAGTCCTGAACAAGGAAGACGTAAATCAGGGCGAGTTATTTTCTTAACAGCGTTTTCAAGATTGCAATGTTATTCCTTACACTGACTAGGTCAAGTATTTCAAATTATAGTACGATATGTTTCATGGGTGTATTCATTATTTCCAAACAACCGTTAATGTCACTTGATACACCTGGGTAGCATGTTGCTAGAAATAACGCAGCGATTCTTGACTGAAAAAAAAACAAGTAGTTCCCTTGGAGAACTAAATAGCCTATTTTCATATATCCTACTAATATCCATTGACTCTATCATCATACAAATTGTCAGTTTGATTGCTGTAATAGATTCGTAGATATTGAGAACCGTCTAAATATTCTGGATGGTCACCATTTTGGATTTGTATATCATAGGCCTTACAATTATGTACTATTACATGAAGATTATTGTGTAGGTGTTTTATTCAAACTTCAATCGCATGATTAGGAGACAAGAAATAAAAGCGGGATTTTAAAATTTCGCTCAGCCGCCATTTGTGGTTATGAAAATAATTTAATGAATTAGATGCCAGTCGATTATAGTACATTATGCAACGAGCCTATAATGGCTATAATTAAGACACGAGTATTTTTATAAAACGAGCATATGCGAGTTTTATAATTTCCATACGAGTGTCTTAATTACCATTATAGGCGAGTTGCATACGACTGTTTATGTTCGACGATAATTATAACTTTATTATATGTTTTAACATAAATATTCATAAATATATGTTCAGTCACTAGAATGTTGTGATCGGGTGCTGCGGTGGGTAGTATATCTCACTTTTCCAAGCTCTCTGGACAACCGACGCATGCGCTCTGTGTGCTTCAATACCATATGTTCAGATTGTGCACCAGTATTCAGCAAAACTGTCACCGAAGTCGTTTCAAAACCACGCGCTGTGTAGAAATTGGTTTTGGGGATATTAAGGTACAGTGCTATTTCTTGTCTCAAATTCACCAGTTTATTTACGCGAACATATGGACGGTGCACTTTCGGTAATTTATATAGACATGTTGGATTTTGAGCGCATGCGCGAAGGTATCCTTATCTAATTGGTCACACAACTGTTTCTTGAGCTCAGATTGGTGGGCGAAACTGTTTCATAATGGAAAATAGTGTTATAATGAGCCTCATTATGATACAGTTTTCTGACACATAATAGTTAGGGCCGAACATATTTTTTTTATAAGGATATACCGTATCAAGTTTCACTGCGCTCGGATGGTTAAAACATAAGAAACGTCCATTTGAATATTTACATTTCGCGTCACCGCCATGTTGAATTTTTGCTCGCCAGGTTATTGAACGTCCCCTAGGTGAATTTAAGCTTATAACCTCTATACACTCACAAAATTTCAGTTTGATTGCTGTAGTAGATTAATAGATATTGAGAACCGTCTAAATATTTCGGATGGTCGCCATGTTGGATTTTAATATATGTAGGCCATAGAGTTATGTCCTATTAGTAGATGATGATTGTGTACGTTCATTATGCAATTGTTGATTTCGATCGCATGATTAGAACACAAGAAATAAAAACTTAATTTTCGAAATTCGCACTGCCGCCATCTTGAGGTTACGTAAACAATTGAACTAAATTAGATACCAGTGCATTATAGTGTGCATACACATTTGCTGTACGAAGTTTCATTGCGTTTGGATCATTAAATCGCGAGAAAAATCTATTTAAAACTTTCAACTTCGCTTGGCCGCCATGTTCGTTTTGTAGTTAACCGGTTTTTGAAAGACCCATACATGAACTTCCAGTAGTACCCTTTATCTTCGTACAAACGTTAATGGTGATACCGATCATAGTTTAAGAGATATAGAATGCCGGTGAAATATTTCGCACAGCCGCCATCTTGAGGTTATGTAAACAATTGAACGAAGTTAGATGTTGGTGCATTACAATGTGTATAAACATATACTGTACCAAGTTTTATTGCGTTTGGTTGGTTGAATCGCCAGAAACGTCTATTTAATAGTCGCAAATTCGCTTGGCCGCCATGTTGGTTTTGTAGCTACCAGGTTTTCAAACGTGACATAGGTGAACTTCCAATAGTTCCCTTTATCAGCGTGCAGAATTCCAGGGTGATATCGGTAATAATTTCGGAGATATTGAATGCTGGTGAAATATTTCGCACAGCCGCCATGTTGGATTGGTGAGACGTAACAAAATTTGAAGGGCACGGTCGGGGTCGCGCGGAATAGTACTATGAACTTACCGAGTTTCATTGAAGTCGCTTCAGCCGTTTAGAAGTTATTAAGGGGGACACACAAAAATCCTCATACATACACACACACGCACACACACCCAGACACACGGACAAAAGGTGGTCTCATAAGCCTATTTTTTCAAAAATGAAAATAGGCTAAAAACAACCAACTTCCAGAATTATACTTATCACTTAGCATGGTCCCCAACTTCTCTCCACGGGTGATGCTTGAAGCAGGTACGTTTTGATCTCTTTGACAATCTGCTCATCACAATCTCGAGGAAATTAATGAATAAGATGTCACAATGCCACCGATACCCGGGAACTGTACCAGGGAAATCAACCATAATAGGCCTAAGTTAAAATACAGGGCACTTCAAACCATCCACTCAATCACGAAGCCGGGCAATATTTAAAAAAGTTCTATGAATTAATATGAATTAATTCTGTATTCAGGAATAAAATTCCCTGCACAGAAGGCAACACAAGGGCCAAGAAATGGCACCAGTGTCGTTTCCTCCATGTAGTACGTGAGAATCATCCTACAATCAGCTCTCAGCTGTAACTGCTTAAAAAAATTAAATAAATTGCAAAATCGTCTTTGGAACTACCTTGCGTGCCCTCTCAATAAGCTCTGTCTTCCTGTCACTGCCATCACTTGTAACTACTGTAGTTCTACATTTCACCCCTAGATGGGTGAAATGTGACCTTCACCACCCAGAGTAGAAAGATGAGGAACGATGCCTTTTATCCTTAAAGCATGTGTTCATAGCTTTAAAAAGGTATCATCAATTAATATGATAATATTCGTCCGGTTAACTCAAACATAAAATGCCAGCGTTTCGCCCTAGTGTGCCGTTGGGCTTGTCAGTTGGCACAGATACACCTTACCAATACGCGTGGCTAGCACATACTGAGAAGGCCATCACAAGACACAAAATACAAGTAGTATTGAAGTCACTAGTGTTGCCAATGTGCTACGGAAGTCAAGCTTCCTTTCATAAAACAAAAGCCATACCTTGGCGAACTAAATAGGTTATGATGTTCCCGAATGGAAATATGATGTTATTTCCGTTTGAGCAGATGAATTATCAATTAATATGATAATGTTGGTCCGGTTAACTCAAACATAAAATGCCAGCGTTTCGCCCCAGTGTGCCGTTGGGCTCGTCAGTCGGTACAGACACACCTCACCAATACTACTTGTATTTTGTGTCTTGTGATGGTCTTCTCAGTATGTGCTAGCCACGCGTATTGGTAAGGTGTGTCTGTACCAACTGACGAGCCCAACCGCACACTGGGGCGAAACGCTGGCATTTTATGTTTGAGTTAACCGGACCAATATTATCATATTGTTGCATCCGTAGGATGGCACCCTCATCCCCTACTATCTACGACCCACACATCTATACCCAAATAAACGCCTTCTGAATACACCATAAAAATTTACTACACATCTATAAGTCTAATACTTCTTCAACAACCTCCAATAACCTCACAACTTGAACCTCATCGACCCCGGCCAGCACCTCACATCCTGAGGAATTTGCAACTATGCGCACTCGACACACGGAAAGCTATAAAACAGTAGAGGTGAGGTCACTCGGGGTCAGTCTCCCTTAGTGCTACCTAGTGCTAGACCGCAGCTGAGCGCCGTTCCGACGACTGCCGAAGGGTAAGAGTCTAGCGATCTCAACTCCTCACACAGACATTCACACTTTCATCCCCTAGTGCTTGGATTGTAATAAGCATCTGAATTATTAACTGCTCTGCTAAATCTAGGAGTATTTCAAGTCAGAAGTACTCATTAAACTCAGACATATTAGAAGCAACTGGTCTTTTAGTTTATTTCTCTAGTTGTTAAGACCCTGCCCTTCTTCCCTCGTCCCGGTAGGATCCAGGTAACACTTAGTTAATTGTTCCGTGGCTTCCGCATTCAGCCACTCGTCTACGTCACAGTGATTGTCTCGCGTATAGCACGAGCTGACAGTCGCCCACGTTAGCAGTAATCATAGTAGCAGCTCAGCTGTTTAGAGCCTTCTTCACCATACCGTCCTTAATCCCGATAATCACACCCTCCGAGCTACCCAACCAGACAGCACAATTGGGAGTTCTCCTTTCGAGCTCCGTCCACGCTCTTGGACTGCTCAAACGCCCACACTTCCTAAACACGAACCTCCAGCATCTCCCCAGGTTCCCATTTCTCATCCCTCCAAATATTACATTGTAGAGGGCACACACTCAGGTCCCCTACAATATTAATTGATAACTAGATGAAACCCGTCAAAACATGACGGACAATGGAGAACAAAATTACTGAAGAAGCTTCTTATATAAGTTACATTCTTTGTACGATTACTTTTTAGCATTATTGCAATTTTAAGGGCGTCAAAAGATAGCACTCTCAGCATTGCAACATATTGCTGGTCATGACTGAAAACGTGATGAGGTAAATAGCCCAATACGTTCAAGAGTTTCTCCTTGAGCTTGATTGATTGTGATAAAGTAGGCCGAGCGAATAGGACATTGTTGCCTATTAAACGAATATGCACTGTACCTGCAAGTGTTTTATCGGAAGGTGTTAAATCAAGTTGTAGGATTTAAGCTCTCTGCCTAATATTACTGCACCTATTATATCCGAATCCAAGCAATTTCTTACATATTTCTTACAATTAATATGTTTCCATGTAGGATTCCTTGGGAAACTAACAGATTTCTAAGGAGCATAACTATGGCTCAAACGTTCGGAGTATGTGGAGGCGAATCACTTAATTCCAAGGAATTAAAGAATTCTATAGTAGGGAAATGAAGTAGCTGGCTTTAATATTCAGTATCTAATCTGCTAACGCTGATGTATGTGTTTGAACTACTGGATATAAGTTCAATGACTTTTAAATTAATATCATTACATTGTTGCAGCCTGTCAAATATTTTATATTCCAGCAGATCAATGTTACCCTCACAACAGTAAAGACCAAAGTAACCACGCGTAGATTTTACGCAAGAGAAATACAATGTAGAACAATGTTTACATTTGATCGTCAAAGACCTTACAGTACACTGTACTGCATAATATCTGGAATTGTTTCTGAAATGGCCTATTTATATTGGATTTTAAATGTGGCTTCGTATTATTCGATAACACTATAGTGTCCTGCAATAACGGAGCCGCTAAATATTAAATGGCAAATAATACTTCCATTGCCGAAATCAACTGCGTAGTTAGACTCAGTACTCTAAACAAATAATAATTAAACAATTGTCTTATACAATGAAGTTCAACATGACCGTCCAGAGACTCTCATACTCACGTTGGTTGGTGAGGAGAATGCGATGAGACTGATCGCTTAAAATAAATTCTTTATAATTGTTCCTGCCAGCGAAATTTTTTGCAATAGCTGGAAAACGCAGCTCAGAATGACGTTCTTCATTTTGTTATAAACAGTACGAAACTGCTCTAATTAAGCAATTTCCATGACCTGATATAGGTTATGGCAGTACATTTTGCAGGGGAACATAGAATCACTTCGCCAACTACTGGAATTACCATAGGCCTATACTCAATACTCACTTCGGCAGTCACCCCAATGGAGGCAGTTTTTGAATTCTATGTCCCCTGCATGTCAAAAATCGTATTAACACATGGAAGCCCACCCATTCTTGGCTATCGCCTCGGAGACACTGGTTACATTTCCTGCTCTGCCAAGAAATTTAATTCTGGTCTGAGGGCAAAAACGGGGCACATTCAGTCTCTTGAGGTATAACTAAGAAGAGGAAGGTTTAATTCCCACCTCGACAATCTTGGATATGGTTTTCCGTGGTTTCCCACTTCCACTCAAGGCAAATACCGGGATGGTTCCTAACTTAAGGCCTTGGCCTTCTCCTTGCCATTTCCCACCTTAATTACAAATACACACAGTAATGCAGCCATCACAATAACACAGGTTATCAGAGAAAATTTTACACATACACACCAAAGCACACGGGGCTGAGTGACCACGATGTCGGAGCCCTTCAAACGAATTATGTTTGCAAAGTGTCTCTCATGGCGAAAGCAATTGTGGACGCACGCGAGTGCCTGGAAAACTACTTTTTTCTTTAATAATTTAAGAGTAGGTATCGACAATGCATAATTATAACTTTTAGTCTAGGACGCTAATAACTTGACCACCGAAGCATTGTGAAGAAATTGCAATATTAAGGTACATAAACAACATAGCCTACACATTCAACTGTCAGTTAATGTTCTTCAACATTTCCTTTCTTATACAGGGTGTATTTGATATGATGAAGTCCGTTGCACTGGTGACAGAAGAAACTATTCTAAGCTTCCTAGGTAAAAAATTTGTCACCTATCTTGAAATTGATAATTAATCATTAAAAAGTCAATGGTTTTAGTTATTTCAGAAACTAATCAGGCAGAAAGTGGTGCGGCAGGCTGGGGGAAACGAGGCGGAGCCAGGTGTTACGACGCGCGAAGGGGAAGTTGTTACGTAATCGGAGCATTGACCTTACCGGTTGACTCGAGGGGTGGTAGGCTATCAGCTGTTATGAGGATACGCGCTACCGCCTCGTAAGAAAATGTGTATTGCCGTTGTTCTTGTTGTTGTTGTTGTTGTTGACAACGCACGCAATGGCTTGGGACGTTAGGACCGGTAGTATTGTGTAGCCTACTTTGTAAGTGTGGAATTCATTGATTGATGTTCATGTATAAAACAATTTCGATACTCAGCCCTGGTGTATCATTGGCGTCCGTGTCGGACCTTCTGTTGACTAGTTTCTGAAAATACTAAAAACATTCACATAATGAAATAGAGTGTGACAAAATTCCGACATCCCGTAGTCTGTTCAGAACTAGGCAATTAAGACGGAAGTAAATTACTTGATGTTTGTTTGAGAGGCTTGGCGATTTTGGTCATTTAGCCCCATGTAGCTGGGTGTGTGTAGAATGTGTGTGATAACCTGTGTTTTTGTGGTTTCTGTACTAATGTGGGTATTTGTAATTCAGGTGAGGATTCGGAAGAAGGCGCCGGCCCTATGGTGTTGGGGCAGTGCAACTGCCTCTGACCCGAAGGCCCTGGGTTCGATTCCCGGCTCCATCAGGGATATTAGAAACTGACGTCAGGGCTGGAACGCGGTGCACTAAGCCTCGTGAGGGCAATTGACTAGCTGTCTGACAGTGAGGCAGTGCCCGAGTCAGAAAAATCAAGATTAATTGACGAGGGGACCTGATGCACTGACCACGCGTCACCCTAATATCTGCAGGCCAAAAGGCAGGACAGCGGTCGCTTGGTAGGCCTAGGCCCTTCATGGGCTGCACTTCCAGCGGTTATGCTTATTGAGAAGGAGGCGGCCGTGGCCTTAAGTTAGGAACAATCCCGGCATTTGCCTGGGGTAGAAGTGGGAACCCATGGTACATACATATGAAAATGCACGAAAATGAAAATAAAATTCAAATACATTGTTATAATACAGTGGTATTAAATATAATAATAATAATAATAATAATAGGCTAATAATAATAATAATAATAAGAGTCATATGTGTAGTTCTGGTGGTAGAGTGCTAACCTTCCCGAGGGTGCGATCTACGTTCAGTCATGTAGTAAATGAATGGGATCTAATACGATCATGTCCATGGATTTCATGGCACATACAAGAAATCCTACGTACATTAAAGTCTGGCAACTCGACATACCAAAAAGAAACATAAAAGAAGTTAGTGTGTCTAAAAGCCTATTATTACTATTATTAGTATTATTAATATTTTTATTACAGTTGTTGCACTATCTTCACACAAAGATAGACCAACAGTTCCTTAAATTAATTACCCAAATCTTTAGGATTTCTATTTTCTATGCATAGTCCATGATGCTGGCAAAAACCTAAACAGATCCACCATCACTAGTCATGTAGCCACTCCCCATGAAGGTGTGAATCAGCTGTTCATAGGCTCGTTTTGTGTATTTCAATGCCATTGGCAGACAAGGCGAGTAGGTCACTAGTGCAATCTAAAAAACGATCCGCAGGTTTATAGTCATTGCAATGAAGATAATAAATTTCCATTTTCAAAGCAATATCATAAGATTTATGACGCGAGTAACATTTTGAATGCCTGAAAAAGTGAATCCGAGAAAACAGCAATTTTCTAAAGTGATGCACAATTTACAAGGTTTCAGCTTACCAATGACATTAGGACTGTCCTACAGCAAAGATGACACCCTCCTTCTTCTGTTTTGCAGCCTCCTCCTTCGTTTCTGTCAGTTTCACCTTCCGTCGACATGCCTTTCGCTTCTCCAATTACGACCGCGGACTTACATACTTCCTGCGACTGTCACATCTTTCAAGTGTTTGTGCTGTGACATGAGATACTGAAGTTAGTCTTATTCCTGATTTCAACTCTGTTGTTGCACTACACCCCATGTTGAATTCTGCTACAGAATTCCAAACAGCAATTTCAAGTATCTTCCGTGAAATAAAAATCTCTTTTGGGCACTTCCTCCAGATAACAGAATGCAGAGACTCATTCTGATTTTCAGTAGCACCACGGATGCATCTGGATAGTAGCTCATCTGATGCCAGCCTTTGATAAATAGGCATAATATTGACAACTAAGGGTTCTTAAAGTTCTACAGCCATTTTGTCATGACTCTGTGGTGTTTTACCAGCTGCTATACTTCGATTGTAGAAACACCAAGACTCAGAACCTTCAGGACACTTACTGTGCTGGGGCGTTTAAAGGACACACCGTGCATTTTAAAGCTACGCCAGGGCTTTAAAAATGGCGGAATTCGGATAAAACACCGCTATATGATCCGCAGGGGATAGGGGTGTATTAATATGGAAAAAACCGAAAATCGACATTTTCCACAAATTTCACTAAAATTTCAGTCCCAGTGTCCCTTCATGATGCTGGCAAAAACCTAAACAGATCCACCATCACTAGTCATGTAGCCACTCCCCATGAAGGTGTGAATCAGCTGTTCATAGGCTCGTTTTGTGTATTTCAATGCCATTGGCAGACAAGGCGAGTAGGTCACTCGACTTCAGACTCTTGTCAACATTCCTCAACGTAGGAGGGGAGGGCGACGGGGAGAGGTCAGCTGTGCTGCTGAGGGGAAGGCAGCCTAATACCTTTCCCAAGACATTGACCGACGATTTTTGTGATTTAATTCCACCTACACTAATTAAGATACGACTAAATTTCATGAAGATATGAGCTTAGAATAGTCGCTTCTATCACCAGTGTAATAGACTTCCATCATATCAAATACACCCTGTATATTCCCCTCCTTTATAATTCTCCATCACGTGAAAATGCGCCATGTCTTGTGTTTTAAATATATCGATGCAATGGTGCTGCCATCTGTTGTCAGTTACTGGAACTATTTGGCGAGGTACTGACATTTGTTGTCAGTTAATGGAACTGATTGCAGATATTCAAACGGCGTATTGAGGACAACAGTTAGCTCTTTTGATTACATTCTGTCATGCAATGGTAAAACGGAAATAAAACGTATTGAGAGGGAATGTAGAGATATTTATCTTTAACTGACATAAAACGTAACTAATACTCCTTGATAAAACAATATTTAACTATCACGTGAAAACGCGCCATGTCTTGGTTTTAAATATATCGATGCAATGGTGCTGTCATCTGCTGTCAGTTACTGGAACTATATGGGCGATGTACTGCCATCTGTTGTCAGTTATAGGAACTGATTGCAGATATTCAAACTGCGTATTGAGGACAACAGTTTGCTATTTTGATCACATGCTGTAATGCAATGGTAAAACGGAAATAAAACGTATTGTTTTAGATCCCTTATTTGGGGGTGTTTGGATCTAAAAGACAGAGTTATTGTGTTAATTTATAGAGCTGTGCCTAAAAAGTGGTAGCTTCCCTTGGCAGGGTAAGCTGACCAGTGTAGAGTGTTGTTGTGTGCTAGGAGCTAGGGGGCGCTCCTATAAATAATGTAGTAGTGTTTTAGGGGATGGGACTCATCACAAGGGTCACTGTGCTGGTCGCTCAGCTGACTGGCTTATTATATAACTGAACGCGCTTGTATCAGCTAGGTGGCACGCGCTGCTCTCTAGCAGCCGGGCCGCCGCGAGGAACACAATGATATCTGAGCTAGCACTATCAGACTACCGTATGTCACGTCTAACCGTGACGGGAATAAGGAAGGGCGTTGGGATGTAAAGAGGCGTATAAACAGTAAGGCGAGTGTAGAGTGTTGACCAAGTGTTTATTGGTCTGTGATGTTATAGTATGAGTCCCTTGTAGGGAATGTAACAATGTAACAATGTTCAAGTACAAGCTGTGGATTAAGGTTACAAAAGTAGGAACTCTGAACACGACTGACTCACCTCTGATGACACCAACGTAGCCTCCGGTTGTACCACTGAAAGACTGATAATGGAGAGATCCCTTGACCTGATTACGACGCCTTCTTATACACTTCGGCGCTATGCTGTCAGCAATGTGTTGGCATAGCTGCCCCAGTTTATAATATGTCACTGTGTGTAACAATTGTGCAAGGACTGAGCTGTTTTCTAGAGTGGCAAGCTGTCCTTGTGGTATTAATGGATGTTGGTCTGGCTTTCTAAGGGTTGCCAGTTAGGAGATTTAGCCAGATGATGGGGGGATGGTCTCCAAGGGGTGCATACCCCTGGGAGGCTGTACAAGCGTCTTCCTTCATTTGTTCGCGTCCTCGCGAACGGGAACGGAACTGGAGGTTGGGATGCTGATGAAGTCGTTCGTGAGGCCCCCTCGTATCGTCTGGCGGTGTCTTCCTCGTTGTCGTCGGCGTTGTCGTGTAGAATAAGTGATGTCGTGAAGTGTAGGTGTGAGATCAGCCCGTGTTCAGAGGGGAGGGTTATGGGATGTACAGATATATGTATAACACTGATATTGGCATTGTGAAAATGGAAATTGACAAAACAAAAAAAAATTGACATTGCGAAAAATTTGACATCGAGAAAAAAATTGACATTGAAAGGAAAAAAAAATTGCCATTGCCATTGCTGGCATATTGCTAGTTTCAAAAAAGAAAAAAAACATGGTTTTGATAGTTACATATTTGTGCAGGGAGGAAAAACCCAGCTAGACGAGGAATTGTGCCGTCTGGCTTTATTTTGGGGAAAAAGTGCTCCCTGCGGAGAGAAAGATAGAAGAGAATAGAAAAAATGGGTGTTCCAGGGTATAATTTAAGGGCAATATTCAAAGTATTTATTTGTTTGGGAAAAAACGGAACACCCTGACAAATTTGGGCGTTAGTAGAGTAGAAAGGAAAAAACAAAACCGTATATTCAGTGTTGCCATTATGGCAGTGTTGAGTGGCGTGACATATTGTTACATTTAATTTACAAGCATGATATTATATATATATAAACCTTTAATTTACAAACATGATATAATGTATATATAAACCTTTAATTTACAAGCATGATATAATGTATATATATAAATAAGAATCTTATTGTTAAACCGGTTTGCTCATGAGCCTGGTACCTTTCATTTCGTAGAGCTCTTTACCTGACCTTTGTATACCATTCGCTGATTCTTTCCTGGCCCTGTTCCACTCAGCCATTTTATCGTAGTTTAGTGGCTAGGCCGCTAATTCCTTCTCCATTGAGCTTATGTCCTAGTGGTTTTCCCGCCGTGGGTTGGGAAATTCCACCTTGGCGTCGAAGGTTCGGCCCTTACAATATTTGTGCCGCCCTTTGATGCCGAAGTCACGCCTTATTTGCGTGCATCTTGTTTTTGGCGTTCATCGATGCCCAGTATCCCACGGATACTCTGCTTCGGTGGTCGCTACGCTGTCACCTTTAGGAGGCGCAACGGAAATTGAAAAAGAGTGTGTGTGTCTGTACAAGGACGTGTGGTATTTTTTTGTGTTGAGATATGTATATACAACAGGTTAGTGTACAATGCTCGTCATCTGCAAAACAAAATGTGTTAATGGCCATATATCTGGAAACATGTACATTCAGTCGCTTCCTTGCTTTCCTGCAAATAGAGTGTATTAATACATATAGCAGTTCCATCGCTGCGCCTATTATATAAAATCAATTATGTTGCCACTTAAGTCTAACTTAATCTAGGTTAGCCTATGTTAGTCTAGTTTATCCTAAGTATGGTCGGGCTTACCTCGGTAACGGATTTTTAGTCACCGAGTGCCGAGATATTCTACTGTAATCTATATATATATAATAAAAAAAAAATTGCCTTGAATGTAGGCTTATGCTATCTTACGACGAATTATCATGACTTATCATGAGTTGTCGGACTTACCCTGATGCCGGGTTTCTGGGTCATCAGGCGCCGAACGGCGTTACTTAGTGCTATCTATCTTAATTATGGTCTAATAAAAAAATGCTATTTCTAAGCCGAAAGGGTTGCCTTAATCTACTGCCGAAATGTGCTGTGCCATACCTGGCAACAGCGGTGAATAAATTTGCTTAATCCTAGGTTGCGTGTCAAATGCAACCGTCTTACAGCTAAATTTGGCCTAGAACGATCGCCTGGGGCAATTTACTTCCCCAGGACACCACCCGCACGAGTCCTAGAAACACCGGTTGTCTCTAGGATCGCTGGATTCCGTTCCCTTAATTCTAGGTGTCGACGTCTATTACTAGTACTAATCTAGTCACAGGCGGCTTACGGTGCCACTAAGCAAACCGTTTCGCCTGCTGTACCTATCATTTCTTTGCCGTTGCCATTGCGTGTGTAGTCGTATCTGGGCCGCCCACGTAACCCTTATGAGGCGCTCGCAATGCCCCTCTCTTAATGCCCATTGGCTGCCCGATGCATCGCCATTTATGTGGGCATTGGACATTGTCGTCCAATGGCATAATATTCTCTTCGCCTTTGTCGGCAATCGTAATCTGCTTTTCGCAGTAATCTTCGCCTGTATCGGCCGTAGTAGTATGCTTTTCGCATTGTAGGAATCTCTTCGCCATTGTCGGCATTGCTGGGGTGGCCCACTGAACCCCTTTGAGTGCCCGCTATGCTACTCACTTAAGATCTCTGGCGACCCGTTGTCATCCATTTACGTGGGCGCAGGACCGAATGAGCGCGTACATTCCATATATATATATTCATATTTCATTCTTCATTATTGATTAACGTCGTGGTCTTTACCTTCACCTCGCGGGGTAAGGACTTGTCGGATCTAGGATTGGTCCTGCTGAACCCTAGGATCCTGCTTCACTCCTGACGAATAGGAGTCTGACTCCCCGCCATGGAAGTCCTACTTACGTAAATTTAACTAACAGTCTAGTCATAATATGGGTCGTCTCTAGGGATAGCTCTCGAGTCCGGCGCTGAGTGAGCTATTTCTCCCGCCATTCTCAGAAAGTCTCCCTGCAGGTCTTGGCTTCGACGACCGTGGCACAAAGTGGGTGTAGCATCCCTTCCTCCCAGGGGCGGTTTATGCGCACCTAGGATTCCAGAGCTTGCCCGGCCAGGCCGCGAATGCTTTGACCTTACGTGGTTCGTCTGTTTGGTCTAGCCGTCAAGTTAAGTGAGGTCGCTGCGCTGTTGAGCCAACTGGGGTAAGGGTCCACATCGCCTTCCCCAGCTCTCAAAGTGTTGTCCCTCTGACCTTCGGCTTACGCCGTTATCATCAATCAGATCGTATCAGATTCCTTTGCAAAAAAAAATGTAGCGTAACCTGTGTAAACAGTTTAATCTCTGTGTAAAATGTAAAATATTTCCAGTGTTGTGGGGTTGTAGATCTTCTAAGTACATAGGCTACTTCTGGTCTACCATTGCTACGTCAGCTTTCCAGAAATAATGCTCTCTTTACCTTAATGGAGGTGTTAGTAGGGTCTGTAATGTCAGGTACCCTGTTATTAGGATCTGGGGGTAGTTATTTGTCGAGTGGGCTGAAACAAGGCAGGAAGGGGTTGCGCACCTTTGGGTTCCACATTAGTGGTGGCCTGGAACCGGTGATGGCGCTGGAATGCTCCTATAGTGAGTGGACTGGGGAGGTAAATTCCCGGGATTGCAAAGATACGAAAATTCCATGCAGGTTTGATATTAATATCCCGGGTGAATGGATGGGATAGTCATGCATGTGTCTGGATATGAGGCGTCTGCCTTCATGTACGGATAGGTGTAGGGTGGGGCATAATACCAATATATTCCTGTCATGCGGGAGTGTTTAATTAATAAAGAATGGTTAGTATATATATCTATGGCCTCATCTCTCATTTGGAGATGCGCATTATGCTTATTTAATTTTTGCCGACCCACCCCTAATACTCAGGTGGTAGCATTGTGGTCCAAGGCGTAGCATGCCTGCTCTTTAGACGCATGAAGTCCATCAACCCCTTGTGTGTACTCTGTAAAGTAGTGTAGCTGTTTTGATCGTGTTCATTTGTCTGCGTTGGTTTATGTTGGACGTGCGAGGGTTATTGGAAGGGAATTGGGTATTAACCATGGTAGCCTGCTGTAGTATGTCGGTAATCCCTCTCGGATTATCCACCTATGGTTTGTCATCCTCCCTTGGTCCATGCTTGCTTTCTATCCGCGCCTTGGGATAGTAAAGCTTCACGACCTAATCTGGTCTGCCATTTGTAGTGTAAATGTGGCCAGTGGTCGTAGTGCGACTGGCCATGTCCTAGTCACCTGTAATGATTCCTATGCCTTACGATCGATAAAAGAAGTTATTAGGGGGAGATCTTGTCTGTGTTTGCTCCTAATTGTTGAGTGCATGTGCGCGTGTGTGACTATGTTCCGCTACACCACGCGGAAGGTTGGTCTGTTACAGGCTAAGTCGTAATATGTATCACGTGTATGGGCGGGAGGCGCCCGTGGCCTGTCAACGTCTTGTCCATTGCCAAGTGCTTTTGCAGTGTAATAAAAAAAATGTATGTTGTTATGATTGTTTTGCGTTTTTGATTTCATTGTCAATGCCGACAAACAATAGTGTCCTGTCATCAGCAGTATTGCAGTATGACTAGTCTGCAAGTCAGCAGTTGGTATGTGTAATGTCAGGCTGGGATGTTATTGTTTGTCATCCGCCGGCAAGTGCTTTTCTGCACGTATGCAAGTGTGGTCATTGTTTTAGATTCCTAGCGGACTAATGTAGCAATTCATCCTAATTAGCTAATGATGTTGTGTGGCCATTGTTTCCTAAAACTTGTGTCTTGCGAAATTTTCCTACCTGTGTTTGGGAAATGTATTTTCTATGTCTGGTGTAATTTGAAATTTTATGTCTGGCTTTTGGTGGGAGGAAATGTAGTATTCCCTGTTCATGCATTTGTATGGGCCAATTTCGGTGTGGTTGGAAGCCTGGATAATAGCATTCCCTTGTGTCTAATTTTTACTAGGATTGGAACCCGTGACCTTATGTCATTCTCTGTGTTCTATATATTATGGCTCATGTACTGTGTATTTGCTATGCGCAAACGAAAGTACCCAATACTGTGAGGAGTTTGCGTATTTTTGAACTCTCCTCGTAGTGTAATTTTGGAAGTTATAGGGTCCTTGGATCGGACGTGAATGATGCGTTTATTCCTGCTCACTAGGAACTGGCTTAGTTCGTCTGTGTCGAGCAGTCTTGTCCATTGAGGTGTGTGACTGCTGACTCGATGGTGTTGAATTACGATGTTGTGGGCTTTCATTTGTTTTATGTTCAGCCCAAGTCCTTGTTTCCTGCACGTGTGTGTGTGTGGACTTGATTGTTGTCTGTAGTAATTGCGAGCAGTGCTTCTCACATTGTAAAAAAAAACTTGTGGTTTAACATGACCGTTAATCTGTAGATCATGCGCCACGGGACTTCCGTTTTACGTGGAATCCAAACCACAGGCCATGGCATTTCACTTCGAAAGTCTTACATGCATTGGCCGTACTTGTAAAAGAACCTCTTGCTAACTACCCTTGTGTCCCCAATTGTGTGTTACTGTAACGTGGTTCGAGTATGTTCTTTATCCATGGTACAAAATGTCGTTATGCACGAGTGTCTCCGGGATAGTTCTGGTGAGTGTTAGGATCATATCCCGGTTCGGTCAGTGGTGTTTGAAGGCTATTTCTTGGTCTTTTTTCCACGTCTGCCAGCGGGATCGTTTCCTTTTCTTTTAGCAGTGTGCCCGCCTGTACGTGTAGGTGTGTGAGCTTTACGTGTATGATATGCCTTCATCCGGCGGGCATGAATAGTGTCCTTTATGAGTTTTCTCCCATGGCGCACGCTCACTATATAATTTAGGTCAGATACCTTCCTGCAGACTTTGAAGGGACCTGACCAGCGTGGCAGGAGAAATTCGGACACGTTTTTCTTACGGGCAGAATTGGAGACCATGACCAATTGCCCGGGTGTGTATTCCACGGTCTTCCTATTTCGATCGTACCGCTCTTTTTGCTTTTTCTGGGCTTCGGCTATGTTTTTTCTAGCGTCCATGCGGGCTATTTGCAAATGCTCTAGCCGGGCCGCGTTGTCTGTGTGGGCGTCCTGTGGGATACATATATTGTCTATGGGACTTCTGGGTGTGTATCCGTGCAGTAGGAAGTGTGGAGAGTGTTTCGTAGCCGTAGATACCGAGGTATTATAACTAAAAGTAATGCTTTGCAGGTATTCATCCCAGTCTGTTCCTGCGTCCTCTGTAAATTTAGCCAGCGCTATTCCAAGTATTTTGTTCATACTCTCCGTGAGTCCGTTGGTTTGCGGGGAAAAACTCGTGGTAGTGTATGCCTTATTCCTGAGTATCTCCAGAAACTGTTGGAGCACTCTCGAGGTGAAAATAGTACCTCTGTCGGATAATAAGGTTTGGAATAGGCCATATCGTGTAATTATATCAAATAGAAATTCGGCTATGCTGTTCGTGTCTGCTTTGGGAACGGCCTTTGTAATCATATATCGTGTGAGATATTCGGTGGCCACCAGGATATATTTATTGCCTTTCTGACTTGTCGTAATGGGGCCTTTCACATCTATCCCGCCTCTGTGAAATAACTCTCCCACGGGAATTGGGTTGAGTAGGCCATGAGGCTTGCCAGGTCTTGTTTTGAATCGTTGGCAAGTGTAACATGTCTTTATAAAGGTATCTATGTCGGTCTTCATGTTTACCCAATAGTACTTGTCACGGATTCTAAGGTATGTTTTATGCGTACCTAAGTGTGCCCCTGCCAGTGGGCTACTGTGGTGTCCGATCATGATATTTTCTCTCAATGATTCCGGAACCGCTATAGGTGCGCTATCGTGCATGGCCGTGGGCTTAACTTTCAGTACCCCGTCTTTGTCTAGGAAAAATCGCCTAGACAGCCGTGCTGTCTTGGAGTCCACTTCATCCAAGTCTTCTAGTGCCAATAGAATCTGTTTCAAGTACGGATCACTTTCTTGCTCCTGTTTGATGTTAATCACCGTCAGGGCAAAGGTGGGCATATCGTCCCAGTCGTGGTCCTTACTGTCATCCGGGGGATCGGCTACTGGCAGTCTAGACAACCCATCTGCGTCTAGGTGTGTAGTGCCTTTCTTGTGTTTGACCACGAAGTCATATTCATACAGGCGGAATATGAACCTGTTGAGCCGCGAATTTGGGTTTTTAAATTTGTCCCAAAAAAGCAAGCTCGCGTGGTCAGTCACTACCGTGAACTTGATACCATAGAGGTATACCCTGAAATAGTTCACTCCCCACGAAAATGCCAGCATTTCCCGCTCTGTGGCAGAGTATCTAGTCTCAACGGCCGTTAGCTTCCTGCTAGCGTAGGCGACGGGCCGTTTGCGCCCTTCGGCGTCTTCCTGCAATAGGGCTGCTCCCAGACCATACAGGCTGGCATCCACGTGTAAAATGTGGGCCTATCACTGTGGAAGTGTTGCAGTAATGGAGGTGAGGTCAATAGTTGCTTCAGTGTGTTGAAGGCATCTATGTGTTTCTGCTTGATGCTGAAGGGCGTTTTTTGACGTGTGAGTTCAGTTAGGGGATGGGCGATGTGTGCAAACCTATAGATATGCTTGCGATAGTACGAAGCCAAGCCAATAAAACTGCGCGATTGTTTCAAATTTGTGGGCATTGGGATGCCCGTTATTGCGTCAGTCTTAGCTGGGTCGGGAATAATGCCCTCCCTGTTGACAATATGGCCCAATATGTTAATTTGCTGTCTGGCAAATTGACATTTCGCAGGTTTAAGCCTTAATTTAGCTTCTCTGATCCTTGCGAAAGCCTCCTCCAAATGTACGATATGCTCGTCAAAAGTGTTGGAGAAGACCGTTATATCATCCACGTACACTAATACGGAACGCCACTTAAGCCCTGAAAATGTCTTATCCACTAGCTTTTGGAAGGTTTGGCTGGCGTTACGGAGACCCATCGGTAAACGGGTGTAGGTAAATAATCCGTTCTCTGTAACGAACGCCAGCTTGTGCCTATCTGGTTCATAGACGGGGATTGAATAGAATCCACTATAGCAATCCATCGAACTGAACCAGCTAGCTCCACCAAGGGCGTCCAAATAGGTGTCTGCCCTTGGTAGTGGATAACTATCATTTTCGACTAACTTATTGAGCCTCCTGTAGTCAGTACAAAACCTGTGCGATCCATCCTTCTTTTTGGTCAGCAGAACTGGAGAGGAATAGTTAGAAATAACTGGAACAATGACCCCTGCCTCGAGCATCTCTGAGATCTGGGCATCGATGGCATGTCTCTCCTTCTGGCTCACTCTGAAGGGAGGCTGGTGTTCTGGTCGGTCACTAGTGAGTGTGACATGGTGTTCAATGAGGTCTGTCACAGCGAGATCCTTCATTGAGTGGGCAAAAATATCTCTGTTGGTCTCCAGGAGCTCCGTGAGTCTTTTATTTTGCTCCGGAGTCAGGTCCTGCCTGTGGTTCTGGCTGGCCGCCTTATCTGTGTGTGTGTGTGTGTGTTGGCTGATATTATGTAGTGCAGAGGCCTGTTGCTCGTGATTTTCTCGCTCCGCTCGAATCCCATTTATGTTCGTGGTGTATATCATGGGATGTGTGGTGAGCCTCTGGTCGTGCTTTAAAAGCATCTGACCACTAGCGAAATTTATGCTAGCCTCATATTTAGCGAGAAAATCCATGCCAATTATGGCTGACGCAGAAAGGTGTTCGATAACGAACATGGGGTGCGTTGTGGCAAAATGGTCTATCTTAAGATGTATGTTTGCCACCCCCCGCGTTCTCTAACGTCTGAGCATTGGCCGTTACCAGCCGGATGTCCCTCGTGACACCGTGTATTTGGGCTTCGGTAACGTGTCTCCTATTAACACAACTTACTGCTGCCCCGGTGTCAATTAGGGCCTGCACTTTGTGGCCATTTATGGTGGCGTGTATCGTGAGGGCCGATACCTGAAATCCACTGCCCTGCACCGATGTGTTGTGTAAGATGTATGTTGTTGTTGTTGTTGTTGTCGCCGGCGTGACATTTGTGCTGGGAAGGCACGGAGCTGTCCGCTTATCGTACCTGGCACGCTTCGCCTCTCGGCTGACTTCCTGTCCTGAATACTTTGCCCCGGTCAGCAAAGTGCGTTCGCTAAGTACATTGCCGGCTCTTTTAATCGGTCTTGCTGTTATACTAGGAGTCTGCTGGCGAACGTTTAATGTATTAACCGTTCCCAGCCTTTGTGTAGTTATGTTGTTGTTGGTTTCTTCCTTTCGGGAAGGTGTGTCTGCGAACGTGACCCTGAGCTTGCCCTTGTTACCCTGCCTTTTGTTCCAGGCGGTCGCGAGTTCGACTCCTGTTGCTGGCTTCCCTATGCCGAGCGAGCTCGCGTCATGCGCCTGTGTGTGGTCAATTCCCCCCCTGTGTTGTGGTGAAGGGGGTAGGGTTTTCTGTTTGGAGGGTGTGGGCGTGTTCTCAGGCTGTTTGCTTCTGATTGTGAGGGGTGTGTAATGTCCCGCCTTAGGGTTTCCTGTAAAAAGTACATGTAGGTCCCTATCGAATCCCGCAGTTGAGAATAGCGGAGGCGAGTGCACATCAGTGTATACATGGATGTTGGCTTTCAGCACCTTGCCGAGAGCGGTCACCTCTACGGCACTGCCATAGGTGCCGTCCTTACCCATGTATTTACTGTAATCCGCCCCGGTCTGGAATGGGTTTTCCCTCTCGTCCGACACAAAGTCCCGGTACTCTTTCCAGTTGGCCAGGATATGTTTGACCGTTTTCTGTCTGTAGTCCCCATGATAGTCCTCGGTATTCCGGATTAGGAAGCTCATGGCCCTAAACAGACAGTTGCCGTCTCCTTGCACGGGGTGTGTTTGGAAACGGTCCGGGGGCGGATCGTCAGCCTTAGCTTTAGCCGGCTGCTTCTTCCCCTTACTCTTGCGAGTTTGCTTGGGGGAAGGGCCTTTCTTGTGTTGTGTTGGGGGAGGAACCTCAGCCGCTTCATTAGCTGGCCGAACCTCCCCGTCTAGGCGTTTTTTGAAAATGTGGGTGTACGCCTACCTGTAATGTATGTGCGCCCCCCCTCGGGGTGGCTGCGCCAGCTCCCCGCCTGCGGTGTGTGTCTAGGCGTAGGGAGTATTGCCCCCCTGTCTGTCCTGTGGGGTGTTTCATCCCTGAACTCCCTCGGGTATTCGTCGGGTAGGGGGTAGTGTTCCGGGCCCTTCGTGTGTTTTCTTCCCTGTCTATTATTGCCCGGGGGTCTGTTTTCCTGTTCCCTCCAGGGTGGGGTGTATGTCTGATTCTGGGGGAGCGGGTTTTCCCGTTGGTTCCCCTTTTCCCTATATTGGGTAGCGGCATACTCCTGTCTGGTTGGGGGTGGATTTCCTCGCCTGTCCCTATTTCCCCTGTATTGTGGGGGTGTATAGCTTTGCCTGCGTGGGGGCGGGTTCTCCCGATATTCCCCATTTCCCCTGTACTGCGGGGCTGCATAGCCCTGCCTACGTGGGGGCGAGTTTTCCCGGTACTGCCTGTCTGCCCTGTATTGTGGGGCAGCGTAGGACTGTCTATTTGGTGGCGGGCTGTTTCGTCGGGGGATGTCGTGGTCGTACTCATCAGGGTAGTACTCCCGTGTGTACGGAGATGGTGACCGCCGTGGGGGGTATGTCGGCTCTGTGTCCGTGTATGACATCGGTGAGTATCGAGGAGGGTAGTGTGGCCTATCCTGTGGGGGAGGTGTTGTTGGCCGCTGTGGAGGGTAGTAATTTTCCTCCCTCCCGTAGCGTCTCCTCTCTGTGTACCCCCTGTCCCTCTCAGTATGATAGTGTTCTCGTTTGTCTGCGTGCTCATCCCTTAGCGGTCTCCCGCCCGCTTGGATGGCAGCTATGGTAAGTTTCTCCATCCTGTCCACTAATTCGTCCATTTTATCGTTAGTGTCGTCTTTCTGAGTTTGGAAGTGCAGATCCACGGCTTTTTCCGTAGCCTTTTCCGTGATCTTTCTCCCCTCCTCTATGGTCTTTATGTTATTTAACATATGTTGGACCGTGGGGTTGTTCATGATGCATAGCATTTCCACTATGGCTGGTCTGAGGCCCTGCATTAACAGCTTGACTTTCTGTTTATTTGTCATGGCTGCATTGTACTTTTCGCACATTATCAATTTAACATTGATGTATGCCTGGGCGCTCTCTTTGGGTCCCTGTGACCTCTGTCTAATCTGGTCATAGAGATCGTCATCGTCTGGTATGAGCTGGAACTCATCCTTCAAGAGTAAAGCGGTTTCCTCCCATGTGGCAGCTTCTAGCGTGTCCTCATGGAGCTCATACCACGTCATGGCCGCCTTTGTGAGATAGGCAGGAAGGAGTCGTTTCCTAACTTCCTCGCTCCAACCGTTGATCCGGGCCGTTCTATTGAAGGCCTTGAGGTATTCCTCGGGATCCTGGCCTTCCCCCGTGAACTTTGTGGGGTGGATCATGGGGTACTCAGTGTGTCTATTCATCTCGTTTTCAGCTGTGTCTCGTTGGTTGTGTAATGCTTCTGGTCTGTTTGTGCCGTTCACCCCGCTGTCGTGTGCCGAGGTGTTTGGGCTGTTTAGAGGGGAATTAGCCTCGCTTCCCGTGTACGACACCTGTGTTACGTTACCAGGTGGCTCGTCACCTGATATGTCTGTGCTGATGGATGGTGTATTGTCGTACTGTGTGGATTCGACTATGTGTACGGTTCTGTCTAAATCCTGTTTTACTGTTTCCAAAATAGTGTGGATGTCAAGAACCGCTTCTGTCGTGTGATTATTGGCTTTAATAGTGTCTGTCTCTAATAGCTCTGAAATGCGCTCGAGCAGGTTACTGGCTTTCTGCTCTGTGATCTGCAGTTGCTGCAACAATAGGGAATGGAGTGTTGGCAGGCAATCTACTTCACTAGCGCTGGATACTGGTGACTCTTGTGTGTGTTCACTGGCCTGGGACCGTGTAAAATGTATAACTTGTGCTGCGGCGGCAGGGTGTTGAGCACAGATCTGTGCTGTTTTGAATTCAAGGTCCCTGAGAAGTTGTACTGCAGTCTGGTCAGTTATTAAGTCACCGTTCCTAATTTTTAGCTTCGGCAGGAGTGGAGTTGTACTAGCCGATAAATGGTGTGCAAAGTCTCTTAATGTAGTTCTAAATGTGAACATTTAATTTAAAAAAATGTGTGACGCAATATGAGGTTAAAAAAATTCACTATCTGCTTGGCTTTTTGCGGTACGGAAGGGGTCGTTTTACCTACGAGGGCTCGTTGGTTGAGTCCTGTTCTCTATGCGTAGTACCCCGCCTCCACCAGTGTTTTAGATCCCTTATTTGGGGGTGTTTGGATCTAAAAGACAGAGTTATTGTGTTAATTTATAGAGCTGTGCCTAAAAAGTGGTAGCTTCCCTTGGCAGGGTAAGCTGACCAGTGTAGAGTGTTGTTGTGTGCTAGGAGCTAGGGGGCGCTCCTATAAATAATGTAGTAGTGTTTTAGGGGATGGGACTCAACACAAGGGTCACTGTGCTGGTCGCTCAGCTGACTGGCTTATTATATAACTGAACGCGCTTGTATCAGCTAGGTGGCACGCGCTGCTCTCTAGCAGCCGGGCCGCCGCGAGGAACACAATGATATCTGAGCTAGCACTATCAGACTACCGTATGTCACGTCTAACCGTGACGGGAATAAGGAAGGGCGTTGGGATGTAAAGAGGCGTATAAACAGTAAGGCGAGTGTAGAGTGTTGACCAAGTGTTTATTGGTCTGTGATGTTATAGTATGAGTCCCTTGTAGGGAATGTAACAATGTAACAATGTTCAAGTACAAGCTGTGGATTAAGGTTACAAAAGTAGGAACTCTGAACACGACTGACTCACCTCTGATGACACCAACGTAGCCTTCGGCTGTACCACTGAAAGACTGATAATGGAGAGATCCCTTGACCTGATTACGACGCCTTCTTATACCCTTCGGCGCTATGCTGTCAGCAATGTGTTGGCATAGCTGCCCCAGTTTATAATATGTCACTGTGTGTAACAATTGTGCAAGGACTGAGCTGTTTTCTAGAGTGGCAAGCTGTCCTTGTGGTATTAATGGATGTTGGTCTGCCTTTCCAAGGGTTGCCAGTTAGGAGATTTAGCCAGATGATGGGGGGATGGTCTCCAAGGGGTGCATACCCCTGGGAGGCTGTACAGTATTGAGAGGGAATGTAGAAATATGTATCTTTAACAGACATAAAACCTTACTAATACTCCTTGATTAAACAATATTTCAGTAATAAAAAAAACTGTCGAGAGCTGTTATCAAACCGGTGCTCCTTGGAACCACAGTCAGTCGCCTTAACCACATAGCTACTTTTTTTATTAGCTCTTTACAGAATTACAGAATTTTCAGATATGATAAATACCATATTATTGCATCACAAGAAATCCAGATAGTGTCCATATTTATCGTACAATTGTCCACTTTCACTAAGCTTCCAACGCTCTTTCTGCAGGTGATACCTGAGATCCAGGAATAAGAAATGTTGATCATTGTCCATCACGAAGTGTACATATTGGCCCATTATCCACACAATGGCAGTCTGTTTAATTTGGGGGAAGGCGGTCACCGACAAACGAATCAACTTCCTGTCATCAAGGTCATCCGTGGGCACATTTAATAGTTGACATACTTTTCCCTTACACCACAGCCACGTGGAGGCAACTCGCGTGCATGATGTGAAGCGGTGTATCGCCGTATCAGTTTGACCACATATAGTACACCATGGGTAAGCTTCAAGACGGATGGTATATCGTCGTAGAGCGGTTGGGATGAGATAGTTGAGGAAGATAAAAACCTGGGAGTGTACAGCAGAAGAAATGGTCATAGCCCCAAAATTTTTCCAAACAGTGGGCCAATGAACGTAGAGGGTGGTGGCCTCGATTCGTGGTTTGGAGTGTACCACTTGCCGCAACATGTTATAAATACTTTTCGTCGTTGGAACAGTCCCTGAAGGCATTTGGCGAACAGTTTCCAGAAGGTGCTGTTGATGGTCCCTAAATATCTTCGGCAAAGCTCTATCACAACCACGGGCTGTGTTTCGAATATCTTTGTATAGCGCTTTCGTAAAAGTGTCATGTTGGGAAAGAATGGTGATATCGTTCTTGCAGAGGAGTGCACGGCATTTCATGCCATGAGCTGTTAGCCCTAGCCCGCCTTGCCGGGATGGGAGATACAACTGTTCCCGTTGTACTCGGAACAAAAATCCTTGCCATATAAACCAACCTGTATATTTTGCCAATTGGCTCTCAAACATTTTGGGAAGTGGGAAAAGTTGTGCGACATACCATATTTTAGAGAGCGCAAACACGTTGAGGACCATGACCCGTTGCACTATATTGAGGTTTCTTTGACCAAATTGGATCAGCACTCCCCTAACTTTGGCAATGCCCTTAGTCCAGTTTGCTTGCACTGTGTCCAGAAGCGATTGCTTCCAGGTAATGCCATGAATTTTCACCTCATTTACTATCCGGAACCAGGGCTGTTGGGTAATAACTGAGTTAGTATTGAGCGGAAGCAAAGCAGTTTTCTGGGGGTTCGATTGTGCTCCAGAGGCGATATGGTAGAGCTGAAGGACGCTATCGATGTGGGAGATGTCTTCATTATTGCGGATCAATATTGATACGTCATCAGCATAGGCGCACATGCCAAAAACGTGTGTGGACAGTTTGTAACCCTGTAGCTTCACCTGGGTAGTCCGAATGAACGGTTCAAGGCCAATGACAAAAAGTAGCATGGAAAGGGGACATCCTTGCCTAACTGATCGTTGTATTGGAATCAGAGGGGAAAGAAAACCGTTGGCGAGCACTCGAGACGTAGCATTACAATTTATCATACGAATGTAGTCAATAAGGATTTCAGGAAATTCAAAGTGTTGCAAGACCATGTACAAGTATTCATGACTGATGCGGTCGAAAGCTTTATCAAGATCTAAGGTGAGAAAACTCATTGGCTCAGTGGGGAGCATTTCGGCTTTTAGGTGTAGGTCCCGTAGTATCGCTAAGTTTGTTAACAGAGTTCTTCCAGGAATACTGCAACATTGTTCATCACCAATGATATCATGTAGAACAGTCTTCAATCGGCATGCAAGTACTTTGGTAAGGACTTTATAATCACTGCAGAGCAGAGTAACTGGTCGGAAGTCACCAACTGCCATGGGAGAGGATGTTTTTGGTATGAGGACTATGGTACCCTCGTGATGTGATTGACAAAGAGCACGACGTTGGAGAATGGTACGCAGGACATGACAAAATTCTTTGCCAATGAGAGGCCAGAAGTGTTTATACATTTCATATGGCAGTCCATCAATGCCAGGTGAGCGGTTGTTTGGGAGGAGCTTAACCACAGAGTGAATCTCTTCATCCGTAATATCCGCGCTGAGCAGAGTTTTGTTGTCCAGAGATAGTTGGGTACTGCAATATGAAAGCAAGAGGGTCACCTGCTGTGGATCAATTGGAGCCTTAGCGTAGAACCGTTGATAAAATAATGATATTTCACTACGTATAGCGTCAGGGGAGGTGACGACACTTCCAGTACTGGTGCGGAGGCGGTGGATATATTTACGTTGCCGCTCACGTTGTCCTTTGGCGATATGGTATACACTTGCACATTCGTCCGGGAGCACTGTACGATCTTTTAAAGCCACGTTTATATGAGCGAGCGTTCGTTGCTGTAGAGACAGGAGTTTGGTTTTAACTTCCCGAATCTGGTCATCTATACGCTCCCCAGCATCAGATCTTTGCTGGAGCTGGCGAAGAACTCGATAGTAAAATTCAACTGTATCCCGTCTTTCCCGACCTCGTTGGTAGGATATGTTCTTAAAGACGCGGCGGATCCCTGGTTTAACTAAAATATCCCACCAGTCTGCGCAGTCGCGAAATTTGCATTTTTGTTGGACCCATCGAGTCCAGTGTTGTCTGAAAATATCTTGGCATTCCTCCTCCAGTAACAGCGAGCAATTCAGTTTCCAATATCCTCCTCCTATGTGAAATATGGGATGGGGGTAAGAGATTGTACATACGACAGCATGATGGTTAGTGAAACTGGCAGGTATCACTTCATATCGACTAGGCTGGATAAGTTCCTGTGAAAAGTAGATGCGGTCAATTCGTGATGAGGAGTTGTGACTTATACAGGTGTAATGGGGCAGGGGCACCCTTAAACTATCCACAGCATCAATGAGGTGTAGGGAGGTAAGAAGGGTCCTGAGAGCCGGGTTGATACCTTGGTATGGACTAGTGGAATCCTCTGGGCGTTGAATACAATTGAAATCCCCTGCAAGAATAAGTTTTTCCTTAACGTCGTGCAGATGAGGCAGTATACTCTGTTGAAAGAACATTTTCCGTTCCACACGTTTATTGGACCCGGATGGGGCATATACATTTATCAGGGTGGTATTGTTTATGTGTCCAGATATTATGCGTCCTGATGGATGACATAGCACACCTTCGAGTGGGATATCATGTCTTATGAGGAATCCGGTCCCTCTATTCGTATTACCGGTATTGATGTATTGTTTGTAGAAGGCAGATATGGGCAAACAAGGTATAGCAACTTCTTGAATGAAGGCAATGTCAATGTCTGCATCTCGAAGGAATCTCTCCAACAATTGAAATTTCAGAGGGCATTCTATTACATTGATATTCACAGTGGCCACAGTGAGAAATTGCGCCATTAAGAGAAGTATAAAAGCTGTGCTAGACATACTGGAAGGAGGACTCGAGAAAAAAAAAGAAAAAAGAAAAAAGACACAGGTGAGAAATATACTGGTGCACTATGTCAAATTAGGTTGAGATATTTCCTTATGACTGCCATTCATAGGCCGGCTGTCAGCGTTTGAGAGCGTTCGTGGGTCCCTAAATGACGTAGAATGAAGATTTTGTTTCTTTTTCACAGCTGCGGGAACGTTTGTAGAGCCAGTTTGATTCTTCGGGGCTGGTACGGCAATCGAGGCATTTGTTTTAATCTTCTTAGATACGTTCTCGGGTCTCCGATCAACCTGCTTAAGTGAGTCGGTAGGTACCAGAGAAGGTGGGGGCAGTGAAGACAAAATTTCTGTGGCAGCCTGTAGTGACGGCATAGTTGGTTCTAAGGCTGCGATACAGGTTGCCGATAGCTCAGGGGCACTCTCTGGCTCGCTGATCTGGTCAGTGCAAAGTACCAGTTCTGCGTCATGTGTGTCCGAGGCCACTTCTGGTGTTGTCCCAGCTGTCTGATCAATAAGCATGTTTTCATGTGACGTTTGCTGTGTCACAACTTCCGAGTATTGGACACGTCGTTGTTGTGTAGGAGTTATACCGAGGGGAATCATTTTCTTTGGGCACTTGATACGTAGATGTGTGTTAGCATTGCAAATTAAACAGGTCTGTTTCTGTCCATTATATGATATATAGCCAGAATGGCCACCAAAAGTCTCAGTGGGGGGATATCTTGTTTGATTTCCATAGTGACTGCACGTATTCCATTATACACCGGGAACTGATAAGCAGAAGACCATTGTTCTTTCCTGACGTCACTCACAGTGCCATATTTCGACAGGACGGATTTGAAAATTTCAGGGGGAACTTCGAGTGGGGCATTAAATATACGCACTGTGGTAAAATTGTAATCCGCTGTGGAGAGCTTAACATTTGTAATTTCGCCTGAGTCATACTGAAATTTAATAGGATCTGCAAAAGTATTTAGCAATTTCTGATAAGTAGATATGCTGATTACCTTGATGTACATGGTTTTTTCTTGCGCATTTAACTGGATGGCTTCTACTTGGTCGACAGTCAACCGGAGGGTATCGCTGATCCAGCGGTTAATTTCTCCTGGTGTGGGGCGAGAACTCTGCCTGTCCCATTGGCAGCGTACGGTGTTTTTCCTCTGGTATCCGGACATGATTTTCAGCGGGGTTTTCTGGGTTTCTGGTTTTGTTGTCCTATCTGGAACACTACTTGAAAAAGTATTGTCCGAATGACACACGGAAGGTCAGTACACCCGTGGAACTATCGGAAGCACCGGTATTAGGAAACGTACACTCTTCCAATGCGGTCACACAGCGCGCACACACGTACCTCACTCGGCCACGACTAGTGACCAACTTCCTACTCGCTCACTCACATTCGATTGCAGACGCAACCAGTCGCTATATTGAAAAGCCGCTGTCTGAAGGAAATAATCCATTTCATTATCCAAAAAAAAAAAAAAAAAACAATGTTGCACATTCGTATACGTTCATACTGTTATTATATTTTACTGTCAGAACTTTGTTAATGTATGTTTTCAATTACATGGAAGCTTATTAAATAACTTACATTTTAATGGACTTCTCACCGACATTTTGTCATGTGCCCAGGCGGATTGTGCGCATGCGTGAGGGGCGAGAATTCTGCTATTTTCTATATTAATTTAAAAATATGTCGCCTCCGTAGCGTAACAGTCAGCATGGTTAGCTGCCGCCCCGGAGGTCCTGGGTTCGATTCCCGGCTCAGCCACGAAATTTGAAAAAGAGGTATGAGGACTGGCACGGGGTCTACTCAGCCTCGGGTGTTCCAAATAAGTAGAAGGGGTTCGATTCCCAACTCAGCCATCCTCGAAGTGGTTTTCCGTGGTTCCCCACTTCGTCTTCGGGCAAATGCCGGGATGGTACTGTCCCCGATAATCCGGATAGTAGGCTGTCATATATCCGCCCCCTCAATCGGATTGCCAATAATCAATCGCACCGGCACAGCTACATCAATGAAAATGGCACTGACAGATACTACCGAGATTAGAGCACAGTAGTTAACATGAAATTATTGTGGAACACACCAAAATATACGGGGGTTCATACTTACCTTTTACTTACCTATTCAATTTAATCTCGGGTCTGGGTTTTCAACTGGATCACTTAATAGTATGCCCTCACAATAACCTCCACCACGATATTTAAAATGAACCAAGTCGAAAACAAGAAAATTTAAACTGCACAATAATTTATTTCACATAAAGGAAAAAAAATTTTTACAAAATTTAACAACAAAATATAAGTGGCAATCAGAAGCCATTGTCAATGCAATCATGTCCTCCTGTAGGACTTGTAGACTTCACATACAAAATTTCAGCTTTCTCTAGCTCAAAAGAACGTAATAATAACAACAATGCACATTGGAATGGATAAGGGAGCTGGGACGAGACATATAGCATTTGTTTCCTTGTTCATGAATTTCACATTTTATTTATAACCGCAAGGCTGCTATGTAGATGACCTTGGCCTCTATTATTCAGTTATCTGGCCACCTGTAATACACCCTGCACCGTGTCGCATGCTTGCTTCGTCAAATGGACGCACCTGTTCAACCAATGTTAGCATATGCTAGTTACCTTAGAGCCTAGCTCCTTTTCAAAACACTTTAAATGTTCACATCTCAACTCAAATATTATCACGCAAATCTTTTAAATGCTCCGTTCAAATATCAATGGATTACTCTAATAATCCCAAATCTTGTTTAATTGTATATTCCAATTGTTGAACTAGCGTTGTTTAGAGTATAATAACGAAAACGCTTAATGTTTATAACAAAATGTTCATTAATTATTTATAACATTTTAAATTGTTTATAACATTGTCAAACGACAATTGAAAAATTTATACACGCCTCTATTAATCCCGTTCGTTTCAAATTATTATTAAAGATATTTACATAGTTATTTACATTATTTATATTAGAAATACATTGAACCACACGTTTATCCGGTTGATAATTACTTAAATCGTGGTGATATAATCGACCAATAAAGGTTAGTTATATTTAAATTTTAGATTCAGGTTTAATAAGATTTAATAATTATTATTTGTGACGGTAACCTCCATTCAAAATCGTTATCTCAAATTATTTAAACACTCTTGTTAATTTTAACAGTAACTTTACATGAATAATTTTCAATGGACCTGAACAATACACTCAGCGGAAAAATACCTCGCTCAAAACGCACAAAATTGCTCCAAAATTGGCCCATAATTCATCATATATCTCATTATATATGGCATCAAAATCTTCCACAATACACACAAAAAAACCTCCACTTATAAATTCATCATCATCATCAATATTACTGTGGGAACCTCCTTCACTTATTACAGGGCATTATTCATCAGCGACTTTTACACGTCCAATGAACTAACGATTATACATCCATAGTTCCTCTTTAAAAATTCTTATATTCATCAATTGTATCAAAAACTGTTATTATATTTAACCTTCGTGGGTTTCATTCATGAAGCGATATGAAGTAAAAATTTGCCAGTCACAAATAAATTTAATAGCAAATACGATTAGACACGCCTCCCTGGTCTATCAAAATTGAGATTAATATCATCAAAGTATCGCAGTATAACAATACTATCTTCAATCAAAGTTCATCTAAACTGCATAAATAGTCGAATAGAATACAATTAGACTGTGGACTGCAAACATTATTGTTCCAATCTAGAATTGAGAAAAACTCCTATCAAATGTTCATTACTATAGTGTACTCAATAAATCGAACTCAAAGTTCATATTTCATAAAATTGTCTATAATGCAATGGTATTTCAGAATTGACGATAAATGTCTATGTTGCAATCATGTTCATAAAACGACTAGTATTTCCAAGATCGTCGATATAGTAGTAGATTTTAACGCTCTAAAATCTTTTAATCATTCTTCTTTCTTGAGGATGACAGAAAATTGGTCAAAGTAATTTACTGAATAGAATTACTTTAATAAAATGACACGCTGTCTGAATTCAAACTTGCCATAGAAAATCGTTAACTTTACAGTCAAATCGTGACTACAAAAATATGCAAATTACTGAAAGAATATATATTATCAGTCTCAACTGATCCAAAATTATTTAAATATGCCAATGACATAATCATGTCTCAATAAATCGTAGAAAAGGGCATAAATCAGCAAAGTGTACAGAGTACAGAAATATCAAGCAAGAATATGGGGCAAAATATATGGGACAAAAAAAATATATGGGAAAAATGGTTGCTCAGATATCGCTAAATGGCTCAAATAAATCAAGAAACATTCACGACTACCTTATCTGTTGATTGAAGTTCAAGAGGAAAATTTCCAAAGAAGACTGCTGTTGGTTCCATTTCACCACCGTAAAGATGTGCTCCGACCTCGAACCTGGAACCTGCGCCCTCGGAGAATAGAACTGCTTCCTCCTCCGGAAATTGCACTGCTCCGTGTAGACGATAGACATCCTTCTGGCAAAACTCTTCTGTGTGAGCCGGGTCCACCCTGGCCTCTCTTGAAAGTTCCCTGAAGTTCTGGTAGAAATTCGCCATGAAGTTTATTGCAATTATTTCCGCAGAAATGTTCATAATTGTGGAGTATGAAGATATTTCCACTGCCATTTGATGTAATTCAGCGATGGATTACGATGCATGAGTGTAGTTGGATGTTCACTACATGCTCGCTTTTGTAGAATGACGATTAACGAAGCTCCATGCTGCTATTTCACTCCATTGATGTATGTCCCAATTGCATTAAAGTTTTAGTCTTCCATCTCCACTTCCGTTATAATAATAGTCGAAAGTACTGCCAGATTATATAGTTCCATAGTAGAATGTAGCGTTGTATCACCAAATGTAATCTTCAGTATCACGGTTGCAATACATGTGTCAGCCGTAGCGTAGAATGTGGTATTATAAAAGTGCTTCTCAGGTGTCGAGAAAATCACTTTTGTCTGCAGTCTTAAAACGCGAATATCTTCCAAAGTATAATAGTGAAAATGTTCAACTTTCGTACACGCCTCAATATTGTAATGCACAATTGAATTAGCATAAATGCAGTAGCTAACTTTTGATAGATAAACTTGTAGACTCGTTTATATGTGCGCTCCAACTTCGCCTAGTTTTAGTAACCGTAAAATTGCACTGCTGCACGCTCAGTGCTTGTTCGATGCTGTGGGCTCTGCCACACTTGCTAATGACGACTTGCTTCACTGAATAATATATACTTGTTCTATCGGAATTAAGAACTCGAAGTCTGACAATATGAGAATGAGAAAATGAGCCATGAGCTCTGAGACATGAGACATGAGACATGAGAACTTCCTCTCTGCTGTGCAAGGCCTTTTATCAACTTCTTAAGGGGCGTATCCATCCCTATCATAGCTTGTTCCTCCGTCATTGCTAGAAGTTCTAACTTTGGCTATACTTGACGGATTTTCAAATTTCAAAAACTCATAATTAATTTCTTCAAAATTCCAAATCAATGCCATAACTGAAAATAGTTTTCCACAATTCTGCATGCCAAAAGTAATTAAATATGGTAATTTCAGTAATCTCCGTCTCCCCTCAAGCTATCATTCATTGGTTCGAGCCTCTCCTCCAATAGCGTAACTTCTTCCTCAGCACAATTCCTTGCTTCCCTGCGACTGCGTCATAAATCTCAGATCGTTCTCGAACAAAATCATGACGTCACCAAGAATCTCAGCTCATCCAGCCTACTTGCATGAAGTCTGCGTCATCCGTGCTTAAGTCATGAATATACACGTCACAACTATGACGGCCATAACTTTATTCACATATGCCAATACAGCCACCGTGGTCTCAGTATAATTCAATTTACGGGGGCAGTACCTTCTTCAAGGCCACGGCCGCCTCCTTTCCTCTTCCTTGCCTATCCATCCTGACCTTCCATTACCTTCACTCATGAGGCCCCTGTTCGCTTTGCAGGTTAGGCCGCCTGGGCGAGGTGCCAATCACGCCTCACCAGTTGTATCCCCTCCGATTAGATGTTCGCAGCTCTAGGACACTGCCCGTAGAGGCGGTAGTGGTGCGTTCCCTCGCTGAGTCCGTGGGTTCCACCAACCTGGAGGGTAAACGACTAAGAAAAGAAAGAAATTTAAAAATATACCGTAATATATTTGTTTATTTTAGAGACATTTTGCAAATCTAGAGGCCAAGCAAGAGCTTTCGTTAGAGTGCTCTACGAAGTAAATCGGTTCTGTCATTCTCTCAATCTCGTGGTAACAAAAATCACCTTACTGTTTTAAATATATAGATTCATCTGCTCAAACGGAAATAACATCATGTTCCCATTCGGGAACATCATAACGTATTTTGAAATGTATGTTAGACCTTGAGAGGGAAGGGGCAGGTTTGGTCTGTTTAATGGCGCTCTGAGGACGTCTACTGAGATCCTCAAATCTCGCAATTGTTTGAATTTAAACCGACACTATGGGCTTGTTGGTTAGGATTTTTCGCGGTCAGAACGGAGAGTCTGCTTTCAGCGTTGCACATCTTTTGAGAGGTATTCGATTGTATTGTGTAAAGTGTTCGAAATAGTGCTGCGCGCCTGAATAATATTAATATTAGACCGAGTCCAATACCTCAATTAGTCCAGCTATAGTAGTTATCTTAAGTTAATAAGTAGCCTATCCTATTACGTCCTACACATTGTAAAATTCAGGAGTCGCCTTGAATGCCACACAGAAGTAGCGAGTTCTTTCAAACTCTCAGTCATAGTCAATCAACAGTTGCTAACTCTCCGTGAAATTGGCGAGTTCAATTTTGGTTAAATATAAGCTAACAATTATTCATTTGATCCCTATCGTTATTATTATTATTATTATTATTATTATTATTATTATTATTATTATTATTATTATTATTATTATGTTTTCGTCGTATTATTGTTGTTATTATTAGCCTATTTTCATTTATGAAAAAAGATAGGCTTATGAGATCACCTTTTGTCCGTGTGTGTGTGTATGTGTGCATATGCGTGTGTGTGTGTGTGTGTGTGTGTGTGTCCCTTCTAATAAAATCTAATCGGCTAGAGCGATTTCAATGAACCTCGGTGAGGTCATAGCACCATTTTGTCTGACTCCGAACGTGCCCTCCAATTATATGTCATCACACCAATCCAACATGGCGGCAGTGCGAAATATTTCACCGGCAACTATTACTCACATCACCCTGAAATTTTGTACGGTGATAGAGGGCACTATTAAAAGTTCACCAATGAAACATTCAAAAACCTGGTAACTACAAATCGAATATGGCGGCCAAGCGAAATGAAACTTATAAATAATTCTTTCTCGGTATTTAACCATCGAAACGCAGTGAAACTTAGTACATCAAATGTTTAAACGCATTGTAATGCACTGGCGTCTAATTTAGTGCAATTGTTTACA
The DNA here is from genome assembly GCA_946902985.2 of Meconema thalassinum. Classification (NCBI taxonomy): domain Eukaryota; kingdom Metazoa; phylum Arthropoda; class Insecta; order Orthoptera; family Tettigoniidae; genus Meconema; species Meconema thalassinum. Next base: position 835,155,513 of record OX336390.1, read on the forward strand.
TGACCTCAAGATGGGTGCTGTGCGAAATATTTCACCGGCATTCCATATCACCGGAACTATTACTGATATCTGTTGCGCATTCCAAAATGCTCATCGCACTGCGCGTGGCCAAAACAAGGGTGCTTTAAATGGCGAGCACAATCCGCTGTCACCATCAGTCGCGAACCTCGTGAGTTTCGAGGTCAGTGAGTAAACTATACTTCGTCACGCCTACAAAACAAACTCGTCAATTACGGGTACAAAAGTATAGTTCTTTTATTATTATTATTATTATTATTATTATTATTATTATTATTATTATTATTATTATTATTATTTAAATCGTTATTCCCAACTACGGAGCGCGCTTGAACTTATTTTGCACATTGTTCCTTCTTTTCTTCCCTGTATCTCTTCATTCGTTCACTGTGTTCCTTTCTGCTTGCTTCTGAAAGGCCTGTATTTTTCCTTTTAGGTTTCTCGCAAATTTATGTTTGTTTACTAGGCTTCTAAATTTTACTTTATCTGGAACGGTTCTGTCAGCAACACCCATTTCTTGTCGATCTTCATGTATTTCTGTTAACCAATTGTTGCGGATTTTCAGATTTAACGCTAGATTTAGAATTCTCTTTGTCAGCCTGTCGTTATCCATTCTGTGAAGGCGTCCGTAAAATTTTAATCGTCGTTCTCTTATAGTATCTGTGATTTTTTCTGCGGATTGAAAAATTTCATGTGGTTTCTTTTTCATCCAAATTCCATTTTCAAACTTTGGTCCTAGGATTTTTCTGAGAATTATCCTCTCTTGTTTCTCGATGCTTTTCATTTGTGACCTGCCCCCAATTATCAGTGTTTCGGATGCATACAGTGCCTCTGGTTTGATGACTGTGTTGTAGTGTTGTAATTTTGCATTCTTAGAGATACATATTTTGTTGTATCTGTTCCATGTGATTTTGTAAGCCCTTTGCAATTTAGCAGTTCTTTTTTGTTAGCTTCCTGATTTAACCCTGCTGGCTGAATAATTTCGCCTAGATACTTGAATTTGTCTACTTGGGAAAATACTCCGAATTTGGTGATTAGTGGATGATTGTCAAATCTTGATTTAGTGACCTCCATAAACTGCGTCTTTTCAAATGATATTTGAAGTCCGGTTCTTGCGGCTATTGCATGCAATTTTTGTATGGCGTGGATTGCTTCTTGTCTGTTGTTTGAAAGGTTTGCAAGGTCATCTGCGAAAGCTAAGCAATCAAGATGAATTCTGTCTTTAAGACGTCAGCCAATGGTTAAACCTTTAGTTTCTTTTCTCCATTCACGAATCACTGTTTACAAAACTAAATTGAACAGTAATGGGGATAGTCCATCTCCCTGTCGGACACCAGTTCTGATATCAAACGGTTCAGAAATTTCTCCCAAGAACTTTACTTTTGATGTTGTGTTGGTCAGAGTTTGTTTAATCAGTTCCCTCGTTTTGTGGTCGACTTGGAATTCCTCTAATATGTTGAACAGGGTCTGCCGATCTATGAAATCATACGCCTTTTTGAAGTCAACAAATGTGATTACCGTTTGTTTGGTTTTGCGAATCTGAAGTATGTTTTTTTTTGGTTTATGATTTGTTCTGCGCAGGATCTCCCTTTTCGGAATCCAGCCTGATAATCTCCGATCAGGTGGTCTGTTTGTTTCTCTATTCTATTAAGTGAGACTTTAGATAAGATTTTATAGATGAGTGAGATGAAAGAGATTCCTCTGTAGTTAGTAATATCTGATTTGTCCCCTTTCTTGTGTAGTGGGCGAATCAATGCACATTTTCATTCCTCTGGAATTTCTTCAGTATACCATATGTGTCGTACGATTTCTTGAATACTCTGGGCCAGTTTGTCACCAACTATTTTCAACATTTCAGCGATTATTCCATCTTCTCCTGGTGCTTTGTTGTCTTTTAAATTTCTGATTATTTCTTGGACTTCGTGTAATGTGAGGGGTTCTGAATCTGGATTCGATGTTGGTGTTTCATAGGTGAATTGTTCTTTCGGAGATTCACAGATTAAAAGGTCCCTGAAATAGTTTGCAAAGAGTGCACAATTTTCCTTATTACTTGTTTCCAAAGTCCCATCTGTACGTTTGAAGCAGAGTCTAGGTGCCTGGTAATTGGATATTTCTTCTCTAAATGTTCTGTAGAAGTTCCGTGTGTTGTTCTTCTTGAAATCATCTTCGATTTCTGCCAGTCTGTTATGATCATATTTTCGTTTTTCAGATCTGGTGATTTTTGAGGTTTGCTTCTGCGATTTGAAGAATTCTTGGCTATTTTGATCTGTTTTATGAAAATTCCAGTTTAGCCAGGACCTAATTCTGGCTTCGATGGCCTTGTCACAAATGTCATTCCACCACCTGTGTTTGCGTTTCCTTGGGGGTTGGCTGATGTCTTGGGAAGCTTTCAAGAGTGTGTCCCTGATTTCTAGCCAGTTTCAAGGAGAATCGATAGAGATATTCGCGAGGAAATTGTCTGAGTTCTGTTTCATAAATGCAGGGTCGATACGTGGTTTCCTGATCATTTTGGTTATTTCCTGTTGGGTTGACACTTCACTTTAACAAGAGATAGGTGGTGGTCGGAGTCAATAATTCCCTTTTTGACTTTAACGTTCATAATTTCTTTTTGATTTTCTTGGATATAGCCACATGGCCGAGTTGAAATACTCCTAAATGCGAGTTAGGGGATCTCCATGTCATGTTATTTCTCTGAAGTGCCAAAAAATGGGTTGACATCAACTTTAGATCAAAATTCTCGCAGAAGACAATTAATCTTTCCCCATTTGTATTTGTGCTTTTGTGAGCAGGGTGAATTCCAACGGTGGTCCTGAATATCTTCTCTTAGCGAATTTGTGCATTGAAGTCCCCCAGTAGAATTTTGACATGGTGTTTTGGAACCTTAGCTGTAGCCTCCTCTAGCAATTCCCAGAAGTCATCTCCCCTCTGGGGGTCTTTTTGATTATAAATGGTAGTAGGTGCATGTGCATTGATTGATGTATAAGCTTTGTTCCCTGATTTGCTTGTCATTAGTAAAATTCTTTCGGAAGGTGATGTAAAGTTTAATATCGAATTCATGATATTTTTTCTCACTGCAAAACTAGAGTAAAATTGTAATATTTTGTTAGGGAGGAGGATAGCTGGTTTACCTTTATAAATTCTATAGTTTGCTGATTCAAAAGGGTTTTCTTCACTGTACCTAGTTTCTTGGAGTGCCAGAATTTGAATGTTCAGTTGGTCTAATGTGTCTGTTCAGTGCTTCAACTTGCCAACTCTGCGAAGCGTGTTGATATTTACGGTGCCAATATAATGCTTTTCCTTTGGTCGAAGAAATTTGGGAAGATCCGATACATTCCCGCATGACGTCCTCGGTCCCCCAGAATCCGATGAACGAGACAAACTAGGGCCTGGGGTAGTAGTATCCTTGACTGACGTTACCATCATGTATGTAAGTTGAAGATAATGAGGAAATCGATCTTGGTCGATCTCATAGTTACAACTGAATGTATTGAGCCTCAGAGGTTGCCTCAAGCTGTTTTCTGACTGTACCTGTTTTTGGTCCCCGAGAGGTATTTGATTTCCCTCAAGCCCTCCGGACAAGTCCGGCGAGCCCCCCGATCCGCCACCTGGGACGCTCCCGATAGGTGAACAGGAAAAAAAACACAAAAAAACACGGGTTTATTATTATTATTATTATTATAAAAATAATTCATATGTCTCACATATAATCTGTACTAATTTTGCCGTGAGATTCGTGAGACATATCACAAATCTATTGAAAATGAAAATCCACAGCCTGCTTCCAGTCTCCGACCGGATCAGGAATGGAATGAATGAAGCCCCCATCTAGCGGCGAGGATATGAAGTGTGCCGGCTGCCGAAGCCTGTCGCACTCCTCTGGGACAATGATTAAATGCATGACAGATGAAATGAAATGATAGTGGAGAGTGTTGCTGGAATGAAATTTTGACAGGGAAAACCGGAGTACCCGGAGAAAATCTGTCTGCCTCCGTTTTGTCCAGCACAGATCTCACATGGAGTGATCGGGATTTGAACCACCGACCCAGCGGTGAGAAGCCGGCGTGCTGCCGCCTAAGCCACGGAGGCATCACAAATGTATTGAAAATGAAAATCCACAGCCTGCTTCCAGTCTCCGACCAGGTCAGGAATGGAATGAATGAAGGCCCCATCTAGCGGCGAGGATATGAAGTGTGCCGGCTGCCGAAGCCTGTCGCACTCCTCTGGGACAATGATTAAATGAATGACAGATGAAATGAAATGATAGTGGAGAGTGTTGCTGGAATGAAATGTTGACAGGGAAAACCGGAGTACCCGGAGAAAAACCTGTCTGCCTCCGTTTTGTCCAACACAGATCTCACATGGAGTGACCGGGATTTGAACCACGGACCCAGCGGTGAGAGGCCGGCGTGCTGCCGCATAAGCCACGGAGGCATACCATGTTATTATTATTATTATTTATTATTTATTTTTTAATCGATTGTTTCCCTATAGGAGAGCGACTGAACTTGATTACATGATTTCATCTTCTGGCGTTTTCCAGCTTCTCTTCCCAAAATCTCTTCGTCCTCTCAGAATGCTCCTTCTTCCTCTCAGCTGGCCATTTTCTTCCAAGCTGTCGTGATGGTCTATGCTCAAACTTAATATTTTTATTTTATTCCGGCACTCTGTGCGGTCCTTGGGATTTTCTATGTTAACCTGTTGTAGATCCCTCTGGACCTCGGTCAGCCACCCCGTGCCACACTTACTCTGTGTTATAAGGTTGAAAATGTATTATTATTATTATTATTATTATTATTATTATTATTATTATTATTAATACTGTGTATTTTCACAGCATACTAATTATTTATATACACTGTGAATGAAAGGAGAGTTGAGCATAAATTACCCTTAACACAACAGTGTCCCTGCCACCACATCTGCTGCATCTTGCGGTCTGTGGACCATTGCCTACCAGTTTTCTTTTTGGGCTTCTCCATGAATTTCTTGGTTGTTTTCTCAGTTTAGGGGCTGCGACAACACGGTCATCTAGCCCCGTGTACTTTGGGTGTGTGTAGAATCTGTCTGATACTCGGTGTTAATTTTGATGGCTGTGTTAGTGAGTGTTATCTGTTTTTAATTCAAGTAAGGATTGCAGACATTCAATTTTCAAGTATTTCCTACTTTTTATACCAAACGCCACCGTCATCGACATCTAGTTCTGAACTTGGTTACTAGATGCCACCGCAGTCGGCTCCTGGCCACGAACGTTGGAATCTAAGAGCGTTAGTCAAGTTTAACCTATAATTTAGCTTCACACAAGTGTAATTATTGGAAGGTTCTTTTACATGCCATAAATCTATGACATGGGACCACCGGCTTTACTTCTCCTCCGTATGAGGCATACTGTGGGATATTTAACTCTCTTAATAATCCGACGACTTTGGCCGCGTTTTAACCCGCAACCTTTGGCATAGAAGCTGAGGATACTACCAACTACGCCACCGAAGCCGCCTCCACGAATTTGTGCTTGGCTACATTAGTAGCCTACTAAAGGCTCCACAATTTACTAAGATGTTATCAGCGATATTCATTTCTTGGTGATCCGCCTTAGTTTCTTATAGCCAGATTATTCTGATCTTTGGGTGTGTGTAGAATCTGTCTGATAGCCGGTGTTAATTTTGATGGCTGTATTAGTGAGTGTTATCTGTTATTACCATTATTATTTTACTAACCGTTTTGGCCACTTAGGCCCACAGTTAACACACTATTGCAGCGAACATGGACCAAATACCTGTTTTTAGTTATTTTATATTTTAATAATAAACATTTCAACTCAAATTTAAAATTAAGTATATCCAGGGCTAGATTTGTGACGGTACGCCGTACCGAAACCCCTGATTGGGGGAAAAGTCGAATATAACATAATTTTTAGAACTGTGGAACGTTAGTTGTAAGTCAAGGTCAACTTGGTCTTTGACTGGACTGTATTTAAAAGTACGAGGAATCTTGGCGGCTTCGGGGACGGCACTCCGCTCTGGATACTAACAGGAGGATGAGAGAGAGAGAGAGAGGAGGCACATACAACGAATACTTTTCTAAACTTTGGTCAATTTTATAAATTGTGAGGTAAAACATATTTTGGTACAGTACCTTTTATGATAAAGAATTATTTCAGGAAACTGTAAATACAAAATTATAAAAACGAGAAATAAAAGATTGTTGGTAAACATGTGTGTATTATCAAACCGAATGTATTTAATTTTTTTAAATTACGCAAAAAAATTAAATTGATATAATGTACATTGTTTGAATGGTAGCCTAGTTGGCCGACATTAAAATGTAATATAGGCCAATGGTTATGGTAAGAAACAAGTAGTTCCGTGAATAACTATACAGCCTATTTTCATATATCCTACTTATGTTAATCGCCTCTATCAACATACACAATTTCAGTTTGATTGCTGCAATAGATTCGTAGATATTGAGAACCGACTAAATATTTCGGATGGTCGCCATGTTGGATTTTATATATGTAGGTCCTAGAGTTATGTACTGTTACATGCAGATTATTGTGAACGTGTAGTATTCAAACTTCAATCGCATAGTTAGGACACAAGAAAAAACAAGGAGAGTTTAAAAATTTTCACAGCTGCCATCTTGAAGTTATGGAAACAATTGAAATAAATTAGATGCCAGTGGATTAACATTCGTATAAGGATTTACTGTACCAAGTTTCACTGCACGCGGATGGTTAAATTGCGAGAAACGTCCATGTGAATATTTATAATTCGCGTCACCGCCATGTTGGATTTGTGATCACCAGGTTATTTAAAGTCCTATAGGTGAACTTAAGTTCATAGCCCCTATGAACATTAAAAAATGCAGTTTGATTGCTAAAATAGATTCGTAGATAATCAGTATCGTCTAAATATTTCGGATGGTCGCCATGTTGGATTGTTAAATGTATAGGCCATAGAGTCATGTACCATTAAAGGAAAATTATTGCGTAGGTTCATTATTCAAACTTTCACTTCGATCGCATGACTACATCACAATAAATAAAATCTTAATTTTAAAATTCGCACTGCCGCCATCTTGAGGTTATGTAAACAATTGAACTAAATTAGATACCAGTGGATTACAATGTGTATAAATATTTCCTGTGCCAGGTTTCAGTGCGCTTGGAACATTAAATCGCGAGAAAGGTCTATTTAAAATTTTCAAATTCGCTTGGCCGCCATGTTCGTTTTGTAGTTAACCGGTTTTTGAAAGTCTTATAGATGGACTTCCAGTAGTGCCCTTTATCTCCGTACAAAAGTTCAGGGTGATACAGCTAATAGTTTCAGAGATATAGAATGCCGGTGAAATATTTCGCACATCCGCCATCTTGTGATTATGTAAACAATTGAACGAAGTTAGATGTCGGTGCATTACAATGTATATAAACATATACTGTACCAAGTTTCATTGCGTTTGGTTGGTCAAATCGCGAGAAACGTCTATTTTAAAGTCGCAAATTCGCTTGGCCGCCATGTTGGTTTTGTTGTTACCAGGTTTTCAAAAGTCACATAAGTTAACTTATAGTAGTTCCCTCTATCACCATAGAAAATGTCAGGGTAATATCGGTAATAGTTTCGGAGAAATTGAATGCTGGTGAAATATTTCGCACAGCCGCCATGTTGGATTGGTGAGTCGTAACAAAATTTGAAGGGCACGGTCGAGGTCGCCGGGAATAGTGCTATGAACTTTCCGAGTTTCATTGAAATCGCTCCAGCCGTTTAGATTTTATTAGGGGGGGACACACACACGAATCACACACACACACACACACACGCACACACACACGGACAAAAGGTGATCTCATAAGCCTATTTTTTCAAAATTGAAAATAGGCTAAAAATGATGCTACAGCAGTCTCAATTTAATTTAAAATTGCAATGAAAATTAGATTGCTATTTTACCCAGTGATTAATTTTCAAAGGTGTTCAGAAAAGCGTAAAAATATCGTTTTTAGAACTCTATATTTCAATATTCCATAAAGCCCCCCCCCCCCATCGGAACCTCTTTTCTTACAAATCAAGCACTGAGTACATCTATATTATTTTATTTTAATTCTTAATTGGCTTCATTTAATTTGAGCTGAAGAAGACCTCAATGTCAGGTCGAAACATGTACGATATATAAAAAATGTATATTTGTGTGAGCACTGATTGGCGTATAATTCAACTTTTAATTCATCTATCAATACGGATACTTATAACATTTGTGTTATCAATGGCAAATGTATTTGCATTCTATGAAATTCCAGTTGTTTTCTGGAAGTGAGAATACCACATTTAGAACAAGCACTCATCCACTTATTCTTCTTAAGTATTCAATCCATGGATTGGTCTGCGGCAGTTCTCCAGTCGGCTCTATTTATAGTTTTCCTCTTCATCTCTTCATAGTTTCTGCATCCTACATCGGACAAGAATTGCTGTACATATTGTAGGCGTGGTCTTCCTCGACATCTTTTGCCTTCGACCATTCCCTCCAATACCGTTTTCAGCAGGCTATCGTGTCTCAAAATATGTACTATCAGTCTAGTACTTATCCTCTTTATGCTTTTCTATAAGGTATAATTTTCCTCCACCTTTTTAAATACTTCAGCATTCGTTATTTTTTTCTGTCCAGCTAATTTTTAGCATTCTCCTATAATTCTCAAAAGAATTTAACCTCCTTTTTTTTTCTTATTTTCCAATTGTCCACGTTTTGCAACCATAAAGGACAATACTCCAAACATACGCTTTTAATAATCTTTATGTTCGACCCTCACTATTATGTGTTTGAAAACTGTATCATAATGATGGTCATTATAACACCGTTTTTCATTACGATACAGTTTCTCCAGCCAATCAGAGCTCGTTCATTGACCAATTAGGAAACGATAATTTCGCGCATGCGCTCAAAATCCAACATGTCGGACATAAACACAACATCGAACTATAATAAATTACCGACATGGAATACCCACCGTCCATATGTTCGCGTAAATAAACTGGCGAATATGAGACAAGAAATAGCACGGTACCTTAAAATCACTAACACTAATTTCGACACAGAGCATTGTCTTCAAATGACTGCGGTGACAATATTACTGAGGGACGGCTGATGTAAACATATGGCTGCATATGGCATTGAGAGCCCACAGAGCGCATGCGTCGGCCGTTCAAAGCTCTTGAAAGACGAAGGTATAACACCCAACGCTCGCTCTGCGATCACAAAATTCCAGTAGCTGACTCTCAACAGATATTTATGAATATTTATGTTAAAACATATAATAAAGTTATAATTATCGTCGAACATAAACAGTCGTATGCAACTCGCCTATAATGGTAATTAAGACACTCGTATGGAAATTATAAAACTCGCATACGCTCGTTTTATAAAAAATACTCGTGTCTTAATTATAGCCATTATAGGCTCGTTGCATAATGTACTATTTTCTGGTTTTAAGATTAATGGAATTTGTAGTGATTAAACGTTTCTTTTTGTGAAATGCTAATTTGGCTTGTAAAAATCTACATTTGATTTCTTTCTTGCTTCTTCCATTTTGGTAATTTTGCTTCCGAGATATTTAAATTCTTGAACATTTTGTAGTGTTTTGTTGCCCACCACTATTTCCATACTCCTCAGCTATGGACCACCTATTCAGGAAAGCAAGTTGATTCGCGAATAACTGTTCAATTATCAGACTTCTGACTTAAATAAACTGCATTGTAACAACTGTCGCAGTCAGCTCTTTGGTACCATGAGCACAAATACAGCTCGGCCTAGTTCATGAATGAGCAACTAATTGGGAAATGGATAATGTAACTAACCTATGGCAATAGAGAGGGATCGAACTCCTGAATACAAACAAATTGACACCATTGTCATAAATGAACTTTCAACAAAAATATACCAATTATGGAGCAGACACAGCGAGCGAATGAACAAATGCACTAGTGTTGATTGCATTCGTTAGTAAATTCTGCGTTAATCTATATGAGCCCTCATGGGATTCTAAAGCAGATTGAAAAAAAATAAAAAAGTGTTAAAATTAGAACTTAAATTAGAATTAGAGTAGACCTACATCTAATAAATAACTCAGTTACCCTCGGTATATAGATAGGATGATTTATTTGTTTATAAGAACAATCATCAGTTTTCAAATATGTAATTCACCGCACTGGACAGAGCAAGCCGATTCATTTATTTTAAAACGTTATTTCATGCTCTGATGGAATGGTCAGATAAATATAAACAAAATAATTTTGAATTTCGGCTTAAACATCATATTTATTACGAGTGAGGTGTAAAATGACAAGATAAACCCCCTGTTTATTCTTCTTTCTGTTTGTAATGGTTTGGCATCAAATCTACTGAAGTCCGCTTCATTGCGTAATGGCTAGCGTTCTTTGGCTGTCACCGCGGATTCCAGGTTAGATTCCCGGCTCTGCCAAGAAATATAATTGTGGACTGAGGGCTAGAATGTGGTACACTCAGCCTCCTGAGGCAAAACTGAGAAGAGGTGGGTTCGGTTCCTACCTCAGTCATCCTTGAAGTGGTTTTCCGTGGTTTCCCACTTCTACTCCAGGAAAATGCCGGGATGGACACTGAGAAACTGTACTGTGAAGTTGACGCTTCAGATAAACGAATCGTTGAACATCCTGAGGTTGAATTACGCTTCTAATCGCGATGTGATTGAAGTGCTAATGTGCACCGTGACGTTCGCTCGTGAACATCAGGATGAGCAATTGATGAGCGTATCGTTTATTTCAAACGTAAAATTCACGTTACAATTTCTCAGGAAGTAAATGCAACAAACGCCATTATTAACGTGAGTTTCCATGTTATCCGTTTCAAAACACATAAGTTTATGTTGAGCATCATATTTTAAACTACCCATACCAATTACATTAATGAGCCCTTTCCCTGCCTTCATACATGAGAGCGTCTTTCTTTTTTTTGCACCTATTGTTGCTGAAAGATTAAAGTGGACCACCCTACATGTTATATATTTAATTACTAGAAATTCTCATTGACGTCAGTTTGGATTTTGTGTAACCAATTGAAATTCATTAAAAATAATATACAGTAGATTCTTACAATTAAATGTAAAACGTCAACATTGTTAGTCGGTAGTCGAACTAACCTCCCTTTGATATGAAAATATTTACAGAATAAAACTGAAATAATAATGAACGTGACGGCTGACCGCACAGTGTTTGCTGGACTTGGCATTGCGTCAGGCCACTTGTCGTGACAAGCACATGGTACTACAGTAAACTGGAGCACCGCTTCACTACGCTCCAACACCTGCATGTACTAACTGGAGTACCTCTAGTTTGGGGATTCTAATTACGATACAGGGACAGGGGCGTAGGTAGGTCAGGTGTTGGGGGTCAAAATACTGCTTGTTGTCCCCCAACAATGATAACAAACCTGTTCAGTTTCTTAATTAGTTCATTATGTATTTCTATGTCATACGTCTAGATTTGTTGATTATATTCATACTTTACCACTTTCCAATACATTCCTTACACTTATACACCATTATTAGTACATGTTTCGGTCTGTTTGGCCTACAATGTAGCAATCTCTTATACATGAATTATTACATCCCCAAAATATTTTTTGCAATATATATGAGTTTCAAGACAAAATAATTTTCCTTGCAATGATTTAAAAAAAACATTTAAAATGTATAAAAGTTTCAAGAGGTTAATAATGTTTTAAATACATTTGAAATATACAGTACTTTGGAAGTTCATTATTCCATGTCTGATAGCAGTGCCTAATGTCATGAGAATAAAGTTGTTCTATGCGCCTCAAATTCTTGTCTTGTCTTTAGAATGTAATGTTGTTATTAAGTAAAACTAATTTGCAGCAAATTCTAAAATATATTTTCAGTGTATTTAAAATATTAACCTTTTTTAACTTTAATAACTTTAAAATTCTATCTTTTTAATCGTTGCAAAGAAAATTATATTGCCTTACGACTCTTATATGTTGTAAAAATAATGTATTTTTAAGCTATAACAACATAACAAAATGCTACATTGTAGCCGAAGACGGTCAAACAGACAGAAACATAATACTAGACCTACTATTAGTGTATAAGTGTAAAAAAATGTATTGAAATGTGGTAAAGATTGAATATGATAGTTTATTATGTCCGATAGATATTTCAATCTTTCAAAACTCCGTAAAATGATTGCTTGGTTTCTGTTCAGTTTTGCGTGTTACTGAAAGTCTTCCCTAACAGGGAATAGTTTCCGATAGCTGTGGAGCGCAGCTGTAGTGTGTACATTACGTCATCTCGCCTCGTTATGGCTGCAGCGAGCAGTTCCGGGGCAAGAGGAGTACGCATGTACAGTTACACAATAAGAACACACCGCACAGCGCATGAACCAGCATGAATCATGCACACAAATGACACGCGATGAGGTTTCGCTGGCGACGACTGCACGTCTATCGCAAGCTCCCTTTAATAAAACCAAAACCTTACCTTGGCAAATCCAAATAGGTTATGAACATTCGCAAATGGTAATATGATGTTAATTTCCGTTTGATCACATTAATAGGAGATTAATTATTCCGTAGCACATTGGCATCACTCGTGATGTCAATACTACTTGTATTTTGTGTCTCGTGATTGCCTTCTCAGTATGTGCTAGCCATGCAAATTGGTGAGGTGTGTCTGTACCAACTGACGAGCCCAACGGCATACTGGGGCGAAACGCTGGCATTTTATGTTTGATCCGGCCGGACCAATTTTATCATATTGATTGATACCTAACAGACAACAGACAAACACCCAGTACAACTAAAAAAGTCCTCTCGGCACGCCGGAAGGCGGAGGTAGATTTCACCGGACAAACTTGGGGATAGGCGAAAATAGGCAGAATATGCAGATTTTCGTGCAAGGATCAGACCTCATTTATTGCGAGAAGGTATTTTATAATTGGAGCTTAATTAACTTTGTTTTTCGTCATTTTATGCTTATTTTAAACGTTTTATTGTCTTATGGGAACGGTAACCTTCTTGTCATTTGGGGTCCATTTTTAGCCTATTTTCAATTTTGAAAAAATAGGCTTATGAGATCACCTTTTGTCCGTGTGTGTGTGCGTGTGTGTATGTGTGTGTGATTCGTGTGTGTGTCCCCCCCTAATAAAATCTAAACGGCTGGAGCGATTTCAATGAAACTCGGAAAGTTCATAGCACTATACCCGGCGACCTCGACCGTGCCCTTCAAATTTTGATAACGACTCACCAATCCAACATGGCGGCTGTGCGAAATATTTCACCAGCATTCAATATCTCCGAAACTATTACCGATATTACCCTGACATTTTCTATGGTGATAGAGGGAACTACTATAAGTTCACTTATGTGACTTTTGAAAATCTGGTAACTACAAAACCAACATGGCGGCCAAGCGAATTTGCGACTTTTAAATAGACGTTTCTCGCGATTTGACCAACCAAACGCAATGAAACTTGGTACAGTATATGTTTATATACATTGTAATGCACCGACATCTAACTTCGTTCAATTGTTTACAAAATCATAAGATGGCAGATGTGCGAAATATTTCACCGGCATTCTATATCTCTGAATCTATTAGCGGTAAAACCCTGAAATTTTGTACGGAGATAAAGGGCACTACTGGAAGTCCATCTATAAGACTTTCAAAAACCGGTTAACTACAAAACGAACATGGTGGCCAAGCGAATTTGAAAATTTTAAATAGACCTTTCTCGCGATTTAATGTTCCAAGCGCACTGAAACCTGGCACAGGAAATATTTATACACATTGTAATCCACTGGTATCTAATTTAGTTAAATTGTTTAATAACCTCAAGATGGCGGCAGTGCGAATTTTAAAATTAAGATTTTATTTATTGTGATGTAGTCATGCGATCGAAGTGAAAGTTTGAATAATGAACCTACGCAATAATTTTCCTTTAATGGTATATGACTCTATGGCCTAAACATTTTACAATCCAACATGGCGACCATCCGAAATATTTAGACGATACTGAATATCTACGAATCTATTTTAGCAATCAAACTGCATTTCTTAATGTTCATAGGGGCTATGAACTTAGTTCACCTATAGGACTTTAAATAACCTGGTGATCACAAATCCAACATGGCGGTGACGCGAATTATAAATATTCACATGGACGTTTCTCGCAATTGAACCATCCGCGTGCAGTGAAACTTGGTACAGTAAATCCTTATACGAATGTTAATCCACTGGCATCTAATTTATTTCAATTGTTTCCAAAACCTCAAGATGGCAGCTGTGAAAAATTTTAAAAATCTCCTTGTTTGTTCTTGTGTCCTAATTATGCGATTGAAATTTGAATACTACACGTTCACAATAATCTGCATGTAACAGTACATAACTCTAGGACCTACATATATAAAATCCAACATGGCGACCATCCGAAATATTTAGTCGGTTCTCAATATCTACGAATCTATTACAGAAATCAAACTGAAATTGTGTATGTTGATAGTGGCAATTAACATAAGTAGGATATATGAAAATAGGCTGTATACTTCTTCACGGAACTACTTGTTATACTTGTGGTCACACTATCCTTATGCAAGGTTTCGACACTGATGTGTAACTATGTAACGGTCTGTTACTTCTTCACGCAAAATTATATCTCCCGCAGAGATTTTGGTTGGTTCCTCAGTTTAGGGGCTGCGACAACGCGGTCATGTAACCCCGTGTACTTTGGGATGGCTGTATTAGTCTGTAATTCAGGTAAGGACTGCAGACGGTCAATTTCATGCAGTAGTTCCTAATGTTGCTACCAGGTACTACCGTCAACGACACCTAGCTGTGAACTTGGCTACTAGATGCCACCGCAACCAGCAACTCGCAACGAATGTTGGAACTTCCCCTCCAAAGGAAAGCATACTGAGGGATTTTTAGCGCTCTTAGAAAATCCGACGACTTCGGCATGCTTTGAACTCGCGAGCTTGGGCATAGACATTCAGCATGCTACCAGTTACGTCACCGAAGCCGCTTCACACTTAGATGGAAATCTGAATCTGATCTCGTGCAAGTGCGTTATCTTGGCAACGTCTGACGGCTCATCCCTCATCAATTTAGTAGTGTTGCCATGGCAACCACTGATAGGTCTTGCATTTTCTTATAATTCCGAAATTATTTTTCTCATCCCTTGGCATAATGGTGGGTTATATCAAAAATACATTCAGACAAAAATTTTAGGTAATTATTAGGGGAATATTGTCCATTTTGTACGGGTTTGATATTGTGCCTATTAAGAGAGATATCATTAATGTTTCCCGAAAAACCCACTTTTTCCCACCCCTTTGGTCAATGGTTGGTGCTATAAAAAAATCTTCAAACATACATTGTTGGGCTTTATCCGACACATAGTATGAACGTAGAACGGATTCGATATTTCACATATTAAGAGAGTTATATCAATATTTCACTTTTTCGAAAAAAAAACATTTTCACCCCCTTCGACCGATTTAGCCCAGTAACGAACTCGACCGAGATTTTATAGGTATACATATTCGGTAAAAAATTCAAAGTGATTGGTCCAAAATTACGGCAGTTATCGTGTCCACAATAAACTGATATATATATATATATATATATATATATATATATATATATATATATACATATACATACATAAATTATATATAACTTTTGAACTGACGGTGGTTTTGGGGTCTGAGGGATGTGAAACGCGAAGATATGTCGAAATTTTCCGGAAGTCGAAACATGGTACCCATTGCAATAATTAGCTTTCTAATCAAATCTACCTCTGGTTGGTTCCTCAGTTTAGGGGCTGCGACAACGCGGTCATCTAACCCCGTTTACTTTGGGTGAGTGTAGAATCTGTCTGATACACGGTGTGAATTGTAATGGCTGTATTAGTCTTAATTCAGGTAAGGACTGCAGACGGTCAATTTCAAGCAGTAGTTCCTAATGTTGCTACCAGGTACTACCGTCAACGACACCTAGCTGTGAACTTGGCTACTAGATGCCACCCCAACCAGCAACTCGCAACGAACGTTGGAACTTCCCCTCCAAAGGAAAGCATACTGTGGGATTCTAGCGCTCTTAGAAAATCCGACGAATTCGGCCGGATTTGAAACCGCGACATTGGGCATGGAAGTTCAGCATGCTACCAGTTACGTCACCGAAGCCGCTTCCCACTTTGTCAGGCGGCTTCGGTGGCGTAGTCGGTAGCATGCTGAGCTTCTATGCCCATGATAACGGGTTCAAACCCGGCCGAAGCCGTCGGATTTTTTAAGAGCGTTAAAAATCCCTCAGTATGCCTTCCTTCGGAGGGGAAGTAAAGCCGGCGGTCCCATGTCATAGATTTATGGCATGTTAAAGATCCTTCCACTAATTGCACCTGTGTGAAGCTAAATTGGATAGGTTAAGAATGTATACAACGCTCTTAGGTTTCTATGTTCGTTGCCATGAGCCGACCGCCGCGGCGTCTAGTAGCTCAGTTCTGAACTTGGCCTCGTAGTCGTTGACAGTGGTGCTTGGCGGCAAAAGTAGGAACTATCTGAAAAATTGTTAGTTGCAGTACTTAAATTAACAAACAGATAACACACACTAATACAGTCATCACAATTAACACCGGTTATCAGACAGATTCTAAACACACCCAAAGTACACGGGGCTACATGACCGTGTAGTCTCAGCCCCTAAACTTAAGAACCAACCAACCAACCAACCACTTAGTCAGATGGAAATACTGAATCTGATCTCGTGAAAGTGCATTGTCATGGCAACGTCTGATGGCTCAAGCCTCGTCAATTTAGTAGTGTTGTCATGGCAACCACCGATAGCACTTGGCATCTCTATATATATAAGAATGAAAGTTTGTCTGTTTTTTCTGAATTTCTACGCAAATTTGCGTTATTTACGCGTTTTAGACTGTTTTATTACGGATGCGCGCGAAATTAAATTTTTTGTCTGTCTGTCTGTCTGTCTGTTTGTCTGTCTGTGGACAATTTTTTGTGTCCTTATAACTCAAGAACGGCTGAGTGGATCAACGTAAAATTTGGTACAGATATCCTTCAGAGGCACCACACCAATCATTGATGTAACTCTTCTCTGTACCTCTCATAAAAGGGGGCCTACCCCCTTAAAATACGTGCTGAAATAGGCGTAGAATGGCGTGACAAAGCTCATTTTCAGCCCCTCAATATGAGAAACGAAACTCGGGGGCCCCAAAGGGACCCCGAAAACCATATTTTAAGGCCCTAAAACCAACAGTTTTTGAGATATTCCCAGAAAATTAATTTCATTTAATACAATAATGAAAGGAAGCTAGCCGGTAACCATGGCAACAGAAATTCAAAGGTCCATCTATTGCTGTAATATAAGACGCAATACAATTCCATTTATTAGCCTACTTTCGATTTTTGCAAAAAATGAAAGTAGACTTATGAGATCAACACATGGCGAAAAAAGTGTGTCTGTCTGCGTGTGTGTAAGTGTGTGTGTGAGTCTGTGTGTGTGTGTGTATGTGTGTGTGTGAGTCTGTGTGTGTGTGTGTGTGTGTGTGAGTGTGTGTACTCTGAATGTCTGTCCCCCCCTATCAATTCGAACACGGTGAATGCGAATTGAACGAAATTTGGTACAAAGGTAGCACTAGCAAAGGACACCTAAGTGTCATGTTTTATATCGCCGCCATCTTGACGGAAACGTAATGGCGGCCACACAAATGTTCAAAGCTTAAATCAAATTACGACTAACCTAATCATCCGATCTCTACCAAATTTTGCAACAACATACCTTTATGGGGGGAGCATCCTTTGACCAAACTAATAGGTCATCAGCGTAATAGTTTGCAGATGGCGGCCATCTTTGTGTGAAAATCGATTCCCCCTATTAATTCGAACACGGTGCAACCGAATGGAACGAAATTTGGTACAGAGGTAGTACTAACAAAAGGCACCTCAGTGTCATGTTTTATATCGCCGCCATCTTGACGGAAACGTAATGGCGGCCACACAAATGTTCAAAGCTTAAGTTAAATTACGACTAACATAACCATCCGATCTCTACCAAACTTTGCAACAACATTCCTTTATGGAGGGAGCATCCTTTGACCAATCTAATAGGTTATTAGCCTAGTAGTTTGCGGATGGCGGCCATCTTTATGTCAAAATTGATTCCCCCTATTAATTCGAACACGGTGGAACCGAATGAACGAAATTTGGTACAGAGGTAGCACTAGCAAAGGGCATCTCAGTATCATGTTTTATATCGCCGCCATATTGACAGAAACGTAATGGCGGCCACACAAATGTTCAAAGCTTAAGTTAAATTACGACTAACATAACCATCCGATCTCTACCAAACTTTGCAACAACATTCCTTTATGGAGGGAGCATCCTTTGACCAATCTAGTAGGTTATTAGCCTAGTAGTTTGCGGATGGCGGCCATCTTTATGTCAAAATTGATTCCCCCTATTAATTCGAACACGGTGGAACCGAATGAACGAAATTTGGTACAGAGGTAGCACTAGCAAAGGGCACCTCAGTGTCATATTTTATATCGCCGCCATCTTGACAGAAACGTAATGGCGGCCACACAAATGTTCAAAGCTTAAGTTAAATTACGACTAACATAACCATCCGATCTCTACCAAACTTTGCACCAACATTCCTTTATGGAGGGAGCATCCTTTGACCAATCTAATAGGTTATTAGCCTAATAGTTTGCGGGTGGCGGCCATCTTTAAGTCAAAATTGATTCCCCCTATTAATTCGAACACGGTGGAACCGAATGGAACGAAATTTGGTACAGAGGTAGCACTAGCAAAGGGCACCTCAGTGTCATGTTTTATATCGCCACCATCTTGACTGAAACGTAATGGCGGCCACACGAATGTTCAAAGCTTAAATCAAATTACGATTAACCTAATCATCCGATCTCTACCAAATTTTGCAACTACATACCTTTATGGATGGAGCATCCTTTGACCAATCTAATAGGTCATTCGCCTAATAGTTTGCGGATGGCGGCCATCTTTGTGTCAAAATCGATTCCCCCTGTTAATTAAAACACGGTGAAACCGAATGGAACGAAATTTGGTACAGAGGTAGCACTAGCAAAGGGCACCTCAGTGTCCCGTTTTATATCACCGCTATCTTGACGGAAACGTAATCGCGGCCACCCAAATGTTAAAAGCTAAAATGTAATTACGACCAACCTAATAATCTAGTCTCTACCAAATTTTGCAACACCATATCTTTATGCGGGAAACATATTCAGACCAAATTGCAAGAACATCAGCCCAATAGTTTGCAGATGGTGGCCAAGTATGTGTGCAAATCGATTCCTCCTATCAATTCAAACACGGTGAAACCGAATTGAACGAAATTTGGTACAGAGGTAGCACTAGCAAAGGGCACCTCATATCTATATATTTAAAACACTAAGCTGTTTTTTGTACACACGAGATTGTGAAAACGACTTAACCGATTGGCTTCGTAAGACATTCTAACGAAAGCTCTTGGCATGCAGATTTGCAGAGTTTCTTTAAAAGGAAAATATATGTTACGGTATATTTTTAAATGATTAAAGAAATATGTAATATTTGACACTCCCGCGCATGCGCACAATGGCCTTTCTCAACAAGGAAAATGGCGATTCCGGTCGCATCTAACTGAGATCTTTGTTTATGAGAATTAAAAAGGGTCTCCAATAATGTTAATTATGTTTTTACAATATGCATTGAAATAGAATTATATTAAATAAACCACAAATTGAAGGACTTAAACTGCAGGTTGAGTGTGTATACTGGTTAGATAGCTTAATACTGAAGTGTGCCATAGTTGTGTGGATGGCCAAGGAGATAAGGTTACTGCTTAGAAATATGTATTATGCATGATCGAGAGGGTTCGAGCGCGTCTTAATAAATTAAAATATTGTTTTTTTATTTTGTTACAAGTTACACAACGGAAAATGTCGAAACACGTAGTCGAGTGTTTAGGGCCTATGTAGTTAAACTGTCTTAATATTGCGCATCATTACAAGTAGTTCGGTAGCTCAGGTCGTAAAGGCAAGAAATCTTAATTTATGCATCGCGCAATGGAAGCTGTTCGAGTCCCACCTCCGACATGTTTTTTTATTTCTGTTTTTTTTATTTCTTGGTATTGCTATTCCATTGTCAAAACATATTAAATCTTAGCATTCCCGTAAACTAAGGAATTCGTATATATTTTAAATTAATATAGAAAATTGCAGAATTCTTTCCCCTCACGCATGCGTACAATCACCTTGCCTCATGACAGTCATGGCGGTTACAAGTGCATCGCGTTTCAATTTGATAGTTATTTATAAGAAATATAGAAGAAGTGAACATTATTTGTGACGTTCCCACGATGTATAGGCTACTGGAATACATTTATACACGACGGAAAATGTTGAAACACGTCAACTGACAGTCGAGTGTGTAGGTCCTATGTCATCAATATGTCTTGATATTGCGCATCATTACGAGATGTTTGGTAGCTCAGGTCGTAGAAGCGAGATATCTTGATTTATGCATCGCGCAATGGAAGCAGTTCGAGTCCACCTCCGACATGTTTTTTTTTATTTCCGTATTTTTATTCCTTGGTATTGCTATTCCATTGTCAAAAAATATTTAACTCTTGGCATTCCCCTAAACTAAGGAATTCGTATATTTTTAAATTAATATAGAATTATTCTTGCCCCTCACGCATGCGTACAATCGCGTTTGATAGTTATTTGTCTGTCATGTCTGTTAGGTAGTCAGCCCGAAGGCTGGTTGGATCCTCAAAAAGCACCGCCGTTACGTTATGTGAGTAGATACCCACAAAAACCCAAGGCAGCGCTATATTGAGAAATTCTAGGCAAGAAGAGGAGTGAGGTAGTTTGCCATTGCTTTCCTCACCGAGTCAGAACAGTAGTCCTAACCCTATGAGTAGAACCTTTCACAGCATCCACAGGCACTGACTGTGCCCTGAAGGCCATTACTAAGCACCACCCATACCTCAGTAGCTTCCATATAATCACAGCCATGAGTGAGACTGAGATATCGGTGAAAAGCCACCTTTTACTCTAGCCTGTGCCAACTGACAAATGCAAATGTACTGTATTCATCAAGAGATGGCAAACAGGCCATGATAGTTATTTATTAGAAGTATAAAAGAAGTGAACATTATTTATGACGTTCCCACGATATATACTGGAATACAATTATACACGACGGAAAATGTTGAAATATGTATACTGACAGTTAAGTGTGTAGGGCCTATGTTGTTTAACTAACTTAATATTGCGTCGTATTATCAGTGTTTCGGTAGCTCAGGTCGTAGCGTCAGAGACTCTTAATTTATGCATCGCGCAATGGGAGCTGTTCGAGTCCCACCTCCGTCACCTTTTTTTCCGAATTGTTATTTCTTGGTATTGCTATTCCATTGACAAAACATATTTTACTCTTAGCATTCCCGTAAACTAAGAAATTCGGCGCGATTGACATTGCCATATATATATTTAAAACCCTAAGGTAACAAAAGCATACACCATTGTTACAGATTAAATAATGAATATGAAAGCCAGATTCTTCTTACAGAATTCTTGAATTCCTCGGAATTTTGCTTCCACATATTCATACTCCTAATGTTCGAGCCACAGTTATGCTCCTTAGGAATCTGGACATTTCTCAAAAGCTCCTAATTGGTGCCAGATTAATTATAAGAATTATGCATGAGAATTGCTTGGATTTGGAAATAATAAGTGCAGATAATATTGGGCAGAGAGTTCTAATCCTTCGACTTTATTTAACACCATCCGATGAAACACTTCCATTTTCGTTTAGAGCACTAATTTGCAATCGCTTGCCATACCTTATCACAATCAATAAAGCAGAAGGGGAACTCTGGAACGTGTAGGTCACTATTTGCCTCATCAAGTTTTCAGTCGTTGCCTCCGTAGCTCGCCTCTGTAGCGTAGTGGTCAGCATGGTTAGCTGCCGCCCCGTCCTGAGTTCAATTTCCGGCTCTGCCACGAACTTTGAAAAGTGGTATGAGGACTGGAACGGGGTATACTCTGCCTCGGGTGGTCCAAATGAGTAGAGGGGTTTCAATTCCCACCTCAGCCATCCTCGAAGTAGTTTTCCGTGGTTTCCCATTTCGTCTTCGGGAAAATGCCGGGATGGTACCTACCGTAAGGCCACGGCCGCCTCCTTCCCACTTCCTTGCCTAACCCTCCCGCTCTTACCATCCCTTCATCAGGTCCCTGATCGCTTTGCAAGTGAGGCCGCCTGGGCGTAGTGCTGGTCACACACCCGAGTTGTATCCCCGACTCAGAGTCACAAGCTCCAGGACACTGCCTTTAGAGGCGGTAGAGGTGGGACCCCTCGCTTAATCCGTTGGAAAAGACAACCCTGGAGGAGAAAAAGGTTAACGCAAACGTAACGTAACGCAAGTTTTCAGTAATGGCCAGTTATATGTTGCAAAGTCGATCTTTCTCTGTAATCATACAGAGAATGCATATAAGAAAGTCCTACAGTAAATATTTTCCCAATGACCGTTATGTTTTGCACATCATCGCATTTCTTCGTTATATTCCAAAATTATAAGCAACGGTTTGCGGCCAGTTGTATTAGACCCCTCAGAGTTCTTGAATTCCTTGGAATTATAAGATTTGCCTCCACATACTCTAAACGCTTGACCCATAGTTATGCTGCTTAGAAATCTGAAGGTTTCCCAAGGGCTCCTAAATGCAACCATATTGCTTGGATTTGGAAATAATAAGTGCAGTAAAAATTAGGCCAAGAGGTCTAATCCTTCGACTTGATTTAATGCCATCCGATATAACACTATAATAATTCTTTTAAGAGGCAATATTTTCCAATTCGTTTGGCATACTCTATCAAAATCAATAAAGCTCAAGGGGAAACTCTGGAACGTACAGGTCTCAATTTGCCTCATCAATTTTTCAGTCATTGCCGGCAGTATTTTGCAATGTTAAGAGTGCAATCTTTTGACGCCCTTATAGTTTCAATAGAGCCAAAAAATAATCGTACAAAGAATGTACATTAGGCCTATATAAGGAGATTCTTCAGTAAATATTTTCCCTTTGACCGTCATGTTTTGACGGGTTTCAACTAGTTCATGTTTAATATCCCTATAGCACGTTGTATTTCAACAGGCTACTACAACCAATATTCAATCATACTCCTTGAAAAGGACAAAGAGTTATAACAATACCCATGCATTTAGGAGAAAGTAGGCTATATGTTCTTTACTGAACATCTTGTTACATTACTGAGATAGTTTGCAAACGGCTAGAAGGTTATAAGGGAACCAAACTAAGCTGTAAAATTCATCAATACATATAATGCGCTTAAGGGGGTCAAGGGGTACTCTAGAATTTTTTCACGCGATTTACACGTGCTGGTGTGCTACGGAAGGTCTATTATATCCCTATCCCTATATTGTTATATTATTATAATAATTATTATTATTACATTACGGAAAGGAAGACCCCAGAGGACTGGAAAAAGGGAATAATTGGCGAGATCTTCAAGAAAGGTAGTAGAACAGAATGCAGAAACTATCGGGGAATGAAACTGATGAGTCATTGTGCAAAGATGTTTGAGAAAGTTTTGGAAAGGAGAATTAGGACAAGGGTAGAAGGAGGGATGAGGGAGGAACAACATGGCTTCAGAGCAGGAAGGTCCACAGTGGATTAGATTTTTGCTGTAAGGCAGTTACAAGAACAGCACTGTGAGTATGGAACAGATCTACTGATGGCCTTCCTGGACATTGAGAAAGCATATGACAGTGTATGCAGAAACAAAGTATGGAAGTCTCTGGAGGATAGAGGAGTAGAAAAATGGACTATAAGGAGGATAAAGGAGATGTAAAAGGGAAGCGTGAGCTGTGTGAAAGTGGGAGAAGAGAGATCGGACTGGGTGGAACAGAGAAACGGCCTGAAACAAGGAAGTGCACTGGCACCGTTACTTTTCATTGTGGTGATGGATGACATAATGACCCGAGTGGCACAAGTAATTGGGGAAGGAAAGATGAAAGCAATGGTGAGAGCGGATGATTTGATGATTTGGGGAAACAAGGAGGAGGAAGTACAGGAACAGTTGGACGTGTGGGAAGGAATAATACAAGGATACGGGATGAAATTTAGCATAAATAAGAGTGAGATGGTGATCACAACAAGGAAGAAGGAAAGAACCACAACGGGAATAACAATTGGTGGGGAACAGCTGAAGAAAGTGGAGAGTTTCAAGTATCTGGGAAGCCTGATACAAGATAATGGAAGAAACTATAGAGAAAATATGAGCGGGGAAGACAGGCAGAAGCATTCCGGAGGAGTGTGAGAAGCATGTTATGGAGCAAGGATGTCCCTCAGAACAGAAAAAAGATCATATATCGGACGTACTATGCCCCTATCCTGACGTATGCTTCGGAGACCTGGGCTATGAAAGGGAGGGAGAAGAGCAAAATACAGGCCAGTGAGATGAGGTTCTTGAGAAGCAGTATTGGAGCTACAAAAATGGACAGAATAAGAAATGAGAGGACCAGAGAATTAATAAAGGAGGAACCATTACGGGATGGTATAGAGAAATCTAGACTTAGATGGCTTGGACATGTAAAACGAATGGAGGATAAGGGGATACCCAGGAGGATACACGAGACGAAGTGGGAAGGAAAGAGACCGAGAGGAAGACCGAGAGACAGGTGGCTAAAAGGGATGGAAGAAAGTGTGAAGAAGAGAGGAGAAGACTGGACAGGGGTGGAATCTGAGAGATGGTGGGAAGACAGAAGACGTTGGAGTGGCCTGTGTTCCGAACAGACCCAGCCAACGGCTGGAAAATTGTGCAAGAGGATGATGATGATGCTACTACGGCCTACAACGACGAGACAAAGCTCATTTTCAACCACTTGGTGTCAGAAAAAACCTCGGGGCCCCTAAACAGTCGTAAAGGGTCCCCGAAAACTACATTTTAATGCTCCAAAACCAAGAGTTTCTGAGATATTCCCAGAAATCTAATTTCATTTATTAAACTAATGTAGGAATGCAAGCCAGTAACCCTGACGACAGTGTCTCAAAAAGGTACATCCAACTTTCCATCTATTTCTGCAAGAAGTAATGCCACTCCATTTATTAAATTTCTGTGAAAGTTTGCAAATGGCTATAAGGTTATCACGGAACCAACAAAAACTGTAAAATTCATCAATGCGCTTAAGGGGGTCAAGAGGTACCCTCGATTTTTTCACAAGACTTAAACGTGCGATGTGTCGTACAGAAGGTCTATTATATCTTCAAACAGCAACATTATTTTCAAGAATTCCTGAATTGAAATAGTTTATTTTTATTTAATTTTTTTGCTTTTAGGAATTTGGGCCATTGGAAGCTAAAAAACCTGAATTTTCATGCACCACAAGCCATTATATCTTATTAAAGGGGTCTTCCTCTGGATCCACACTTGACACAACAGTGAGGGCCAGTTTTTATGTGACGTGAATTGCATTTCGTCTACGAGGTTTTCACTTTTATTTTCACGTCAGGAAGTACACGTTAGGTAAATTAGTTTCAGAGCATATTTCAACTAATCATTTATCTTTGTCGACAAACAGGTTCCAAGCCCCTAAGCATTGCAACAGTAGCTCAATTGATTACGTCTGGTTATTAATACCGACGACCGTTCGAAGAATGGGTACTTCTGCTAGTTTTCTTATAATTCCGAAATCATTTTTCTCGTCCCTTGGCGTAATGGTGGGTCATATCAAAAATTCTTTCAGACAAAGGTTTTTGGTAATTATTAGGGGAATATTGTCCATTTTGTACGGTTTTGATATTGTGCCTATTAAGAGAGATATGATTAATGTTTCCCGAAAAACCCACTTTTTCCCACCCCTTTGGTCAGTGGTTGGTGCTATAAAAAAACTCTTCAAACATAAATTTTTGGGCTTTATCCGACACATAGTATGAACGTTGAACGGATTCGATATTTCAAATATTAAGAGAGTTATAGCAATATTTCACTTTTTCGAAAAAAGACCCCCATTTTCACCCCCTTCGATCGATTTAGCCCAGTAACGAACTCGACCGAGATTTTATAGGTATACATATTCGGTGAAAAATTCAAAGTGATTGGTGCAAAATTACGGCAGTTATCGTGTCCACAAGAAACTGATATACATATATATATATATATACATATATACATACATAAATTATATATAAACTTTTGAACTGACGGTGGTTTTGGGGTCTGGGGGATGTGAAACGCGAAGATATGTCGAAATTTTCCGGAAGTCGAGACTTGGGACCCATTGCAATAGTTAGCTTTCTAATGAAATCTACCTAAATCACACAACCTGGTTTGTAATGATACTACTGCCTCCTAGAGCAAATCCAAATGTGATTTAAGGTCTATTTACACTTAGTAGTGGCGTAACCGTGACGTGACCGGCACGTGCTTCTACCGGCGAGCCTGAGATTATTCTTGTATGATATTGAGTGGTGGTGTTCACACCCGACCGGGACCTGGCCGTGACAGTGCTCTAACCGTCGCCGTACCGTGACAGTCACGTTAGTCCCCGTTGTTGTGTGAGTCTTCAGTCTTTTGACTGGTTTGATGCAGCGCTCCATTCCTCCCTGTCCTGAGCTAATCGTTTCATCTCTACATACCTACCACACCCTAATCCGAGGCAATCTGTTTAACATATTCTATCCTTGGTCTGCCCCTACAGTTCTTGTCCTCGACCCTTCCTTCCATAACTAAGCTTGCTATTCCTGGGTGTCTTAGTATGTGTCCTACCAACCTATCTCTTCTCTTCATTAGCAGTCGCCAGAAACATCTCTCCTCTTCCACTCGCCTTAATACCTCTTCGTTTGTAACCCTGTCTACCCATTTGATCTTCATCATTCTCCTGTAACACCACATTTCAAATGCCTCAATTCTCCTCTTTTTTGCTGCACCAATAGTCCAAGTTTCACTTCCATAGAGCGCCACGCTCCAGACAAAGGCTTTCAGAAATGACTTCCTAATACCTAAATCTATATTCGATGTCAACAGATTCCTTTTTTGTAGAAAGGCTTTCCTTGCCTGAGCCAACCTACTTTTTATATCCTCTTTGCTTCGTCCATCACTGGTTATTCTGCTTCCTAAGTAACAGAAGTCTCCTACTTCCTTCAGCTTTTCACCTGCCAATTTGATCTCCATAGAGGTTTCTGATTTATTTCGGCTGCATTCCAGTACTTTTGTTTTACATTTATTAATTTTCATCATGTATTTTTCCGTAAGACGGAATCCATACCATTCAAAAACTCATTCAAATCCTCAGGCTTGTCGGCCAAGATGACGATGTTATCAGCAAATCTCAGAGTTGAAATTATTTCTCCTTGAATCTTCACTCCCACTTTAAAATTTTCTCCAATTTCCTTCATTGCTTGTTCAATGTAAAGATTGAAAAGTATGGGTGATAAGTTGCAGCCTTGCCTTACACCTTTCTGAATACCAGCTTCTCTCTCATGTCCTTCAGCTCGAATGACTGCTGTCTGGTTGCTTTATAGATTGTATATCACCCTCCTATCCCTGTACTTTATTCCAATAGATTTCAACATGTCAAAAATTTAGTCCAATCAACGTTATCAAAAGCCTTTTCTAAGTCTACAAATGCCATGAACGTTCTCTTATTTTTCCTTATTCTACCTTCCAAAATCAACCTAAAACTTAGTACAGCTTCCCTTGTTCCTACATTTCTCCTGAAACCAAACTGGTCTTCACCCAACTCCATTTCTATCTGGCTTTCCATCCTCTTGTAAATTATTCTAGACAGGATTTTTGAAGCATGAGTAATCAAGCTGATTGTACAGTAATCTTCACATCTGTCAGCTCCCACTTTCTTTGGTGTAGGGATAATAACATTCTTCTTGAAATCAGGGGGTACCTCACCTGTCTCATAAATCCTACACACCAAGTGAAATAACCTGATCAGACCTTCATCTCCTATGCAGCGTAGCAACTCAATCGGTATATCATCTATGCCTGATGTTTTGTTCCTGCCTAAGTCTTCTAATGCTCTGTCAATTCTGATCTCAATATTAAATCTCCTTTTGCATCCTCATCAATTTCCTCCTCCCTTTCCATTACATGATTCTCAATCTCCTTTCCCTTATACAAGCACTCTATATAAGCTTTCCATCTCTCAACCTTTTCTTCCCTATCTTTTAGAGGCTTTCCATTTGTGTCCCTAATATTACAGCACTTAGTCTTATTTTTCCCCAAAGTATTCTTAATCCTTCGATAAGCTGTGTCTACTTTTCCTAATTTCAGACACTTTTCTATACCTGCACATTTCTCTTTCATCCATTCTTCTTTCGCTTCCTTGCACTTCTTGTTAACCTAATTTCTCAGATGTCTGTATTCTGCTTTCCCCTCTTCATCTCTTAGATTCTTGTGTTTCCGCCTTTCATCCATCAATTCTAGTATATCCTGAGTGATCCACGGTTTTCTACCTATTCTTTCTTTCCTACCAATGTTTTCTTCTGCGGATTTTGTTATTTCATTCTTCAAAAGTGCCCTTTCGTCTGCAATTGAAGTTTGTTTAGGGGTTTTGATTAGTCCTTCCTTTATACTCTTCTTGAATCTTTCGTTTACATCCTTTACTTTCAGTCCGTCTATTGCCCACCTTTTTGGCTTTTGACTTTTCTTCAGTTTCTTCAACTTTAATCTGCATTTCATTACAACCAGATTGTAGTCAGAGTTAATGTCAGCACCAGGATATGTTTTACAATCCAATATCTGGTTTCGAAACCTCTGCTTGACCATAATGAAGTCGATTTGGTAACGCCCTGTATCTCCTGGTCTCATCCATGTGTATATTCTTCTATTGTGGTTATTGAATAAGGTGTTAGTTATGACCAACTCATGTTCGGTGCAGAATTCCATCAGCCTGCTTCCTCGATCATTCCTTTCACCTAATCCGAAATCTCCTACTATCTTCCCTTCTCTCCCTTTTCCTACCACAGCATTCCAATCTCCCATTACTATAACATTTTCATCACCTTTGATATACCTCAGAATGTCATCTATTTCTTCGTAGACCTTTTCAACATCCTCATCATCAGCTTGACTGGTAGGCATATAGACTTGTACCACTGTGGTGCACGTAGGTTTAGTATTGATTTTTGCTACAATAATCCGTTCACTGTATTGCTCATAATATTCCACCCGCTGTCCAAGTTTCCTACTCAATATGAGACCAACTCCTGCTTGGCCATTGTTTGATTTAGTGCTAATGACCCTATAGTCTCCTGACCAAAAGTCCTGTACTTCCTGCCAGCGCATTTCACTAATCCCAACCAAATCCAACCTCAACCTATCCATTTCCCTTTCTAAGTTTTCTAACTTTCCACTTCCTAGCAGACTTCTAACATTCCACGCTCCGATCCGTAGAATGTCAGATTTCCTCTTTGTCACTTCTGTGATGTTAACCCCCTCTCGAGTAGTCCCCACCCGGAGATATGAACGGGGGACTACTTTACCTCCGGATTGAAATTTTACAAGGGAGGAGTTCATCATCACATGTAATTATGCATAGAGAGGTGCATATCCTCGGGAATAGCATTACGGCTGTAGTTTCCCGTTGCTTCCCCACCGATATTTTTCTCATTTCACGGCCGTATCACCCATACTTTTCAATCTTTACATTGAGCAAGCAATGAAGGAAATTGGAGAAAATTTTAAAGTGGGAGTGAAGATTCAAGGAGAAATAATTTCAACTCTGAGATTTGCTGATGACATCGTCATCTTGGTGGACACGCCTGAGGATTTGAATGAGTTTTTGAATGGTATGGACTCCGTCTTACGGAGAAATACATGATGAAAATTAATAAATGTAAAACAAAAATACTGGAATGCAGCCGAAATAAATCAGAAACCTCTATGGACATCAAATTGGCAGGGGAAAAGCTGAAGGAAGTAGGAGACTTCTGTTACTTAAGAAGCAAAATAACCAGTGTTGGACGAAGCAAAGAGGATATAAAAAGTAGATTGGCTCAGGTAAGGAAAGCACTTCTACAAAAAAGTAATCTGTTGACATCGAATATAGATTTAGGTATTAGGAAGTCATTTTTGAAAGCCTTTGTCTGGAGCGTGGTGCTCTATGGAAGTGAAACTTGGACTATTGGCGCAGCTGAAAAGAGGAGAATTGAAGCATTTGAAATGTGGTGTTACAGGAGAATGACGAAGATCAGATGGGTAGATAGGGTTACAAACGAAGAGGTATTAAGACGAGTGGGAGAGGAGAGATGTTTCTGGCGACTGCTAATGAAGAGAAGAGATATGTTAGTATGACACATACTAAAACACCCAGGAATAGCAAGCTTAGTTATGGAAGAATGGGTTGAGGACATGAACTGTAGGGGTAGACCAAGGTTAGAATATGTTAAAGAGATTGCCTTAGATGTAGGGTGTGGAAGCTATATAGAGATGAAACGATTAGCTCAGGACAGGGAGGCATGGATAGCTGGATCAAACCAGTCAAAAGACTGAAGACAACAACACGGCCGTATCACTGGCTCATTTCAAAGTTTTAAGGATGAAGGATGAAAAACTTATTGAACAATTGCTCAATTATCCTGTGCTGTATCATCTTTCCAACCCTAAGTACATGGACACGGACTTTAAGAATAATATAATGAACCCGCTGAGCTATGGTTCATGTGATACTTTTTTTTATGACAGAGCATTCATGATGGGATGTTGTACTTTTGAACACACCCAGGAAGCCACGTGAAGCTGAGAGATCACGCGATACTTTTTGAAGTAGCGGTGAATTGCACTTTTGACTTTGGTGAAAACTGCTAATTATTTATCTGAGGTCTTATTAATTATTTTTATCTTTCCATAAGACTCAGAATATTCCATTTCGTCATGCTGCATTATTAAAACATTTTGGAGAATGTTTTTTTTTTACTTTAGGTAAGGTAATACCCTTGCAGATACGCAAAAGGAACGTAAATAGTCGCTCAACGACTTCGTTTTGACGACCTACTTTCTAGAGACACCCAGTACCTTGCACTGCGTCTTGAGAATCCGCCTTGTGTAGGCGTGGAATTACATTTGTCCTACGAGACGTAGAAGTATATCCGCTGTTTAGCGTTAAAAGTGATTATAAGGTGCAATCGAGCACGCTAATACTATTATTCACTGTTGTTGAAGCCCAGTGAACTAAAGAAGAAGCTTGGGAAATAATTATTCGCAAGTATAGTGTATTGCACAACATTGCTGTAACACCACATTTTACCCACGCGTATGTGGAGGGCAGATGCCTAGTGGAAATATACAGGTAATAGTGTTACAATTATCCTGAATAAGTGTGATTATAATTGTATGAGATATTTAAATTGCCATAGTGAAAATTTCATTTTGAAAACGTCGTATAATTCACGGATGCTGCGTGATACAAAAATAGCGTCACTAGCACGTGCAGAATTATAAAACAGTGTTAGCTCACATGCTAATCCACATCTGAAAAATTAAGGCTGTGTCGTATTTTATAATTGAAGCCTATAGCATTCACGACGGACATTATAATTTTGAAAGTGAGAGGATGAATTATTACGCAACTTATTTCACTACCCACGTGATTGGACTTTTCTTCACCATGATTGAAGCAGTCACCATGGGCTAATACCATCCCGGTATGAGGGTGACGTTTCTACAGGAACCAGTATGATGGTGGAACTTCCAGGACGACGAACGAGAAGGAAGGAGCCAAAAATGCCATTTCCAGGCATATCCACGAAGTTGTCGACAGGGACAAATCGAACCCTGGTCTTTGGAGGAGTCCAGATGGGAATCCTGATGAGGAGGATACCGATCCAGAGAGCAAGAGAGGATTTTGTACAACCCTTGTTGTGGAATAGAGAGCTGAGTGAGAGCTCCTCCATTTCGTGAGTTTTTGTCACACCCCTTCTTTGTTCTAGTTTCTGGTGGTATAGTAGATTTAATGTAGTTTGTGAACCAACGGCACTCAGTGTCAGCCATTTTTCTAGGTAGGGATGTTACTAGATTAGTTAGATGTCATTTATTTCAGTTTAGAGTGAGTCACCCTTGGGTCAGACATTTTGGTCAACCCTGGTGCAGCTTGATGAACGTCGTAGAACGTCAATGCCTACCTTTTGCTGAACCTGACTGTAGTCATTTTGAGGCTATTTTGTTCAACCCTACTTGGGGTAAATTTCAAGTCTTTGCTGACTTTAGTTATGGCAATCAGATGCCATGGTTATTAATTAACTGCATTTTTTGCAGCCATCCTTTGTTATACCCCTGACTGTCGTTAGAACGGTCGTATCATTTAGGTAGTCGACTGTAACTACCAGTTTTGTAAATGCATTATATTTCATTTTGAATAAGCTCAGGTAGCTATTCTTGGTCATGTTTGAACCTAACATCTAGAAGGAATGTTTCGTTGCCTAGCATCGAACCCAGTTCCCAACGTATCATTAAGCAGATCTTTGTAGTGAATCTGCGCCACAATTATCATTTTTGCTTGTGTCATGTAAGACACGTTTTTATTTAATGTACTATCAACTACTGAATTGTATTTTTAAAGCATAGAGCTTCAGTTATTGTAAGATTACTTTCATTTAGACGTCTTTGGTAGAAAGACGGAATTGTATTGTTATATTCAGATTTATAGCGTGTGTTTTATACACGGACTCTTTAGAAGTCCGTAACCTATGGTAAAGTTTGTTATGAACTGGCCAGGTGCAGTTTTATATTGATTAAATCGCCGACCTTGAATAAACTGGTTATGTAACCCAGTGACCTGAAAGCACGCCTGCTTCATTGTGAGACAAAACTACTATTGACAAGGACAGAGTACGATTTGTATTCGCTTCTCCTTTCATTGCTATTTTGCTTATGGAAATCAGTTTCCACTCTTGTATTTGATCACATGTTTTATAGATGTTTTTTTTGTTAGTTAAACGCTCTGTTGCGTGTACTGTCTTCTGACAGGTACAGTTATGTAAGGTTTCTATAGTATGGTGAAGGCTACCCTGTTATAGCAGGATGTTATTGTATGAAGGTATTTTGAGAATGCCTTGTCCGGGAATGATCCCGTTGACCAGATGTTATTGGAAGGTAACTGTTGTGTACAGGCCTATCCCAGAGTTATTGAACGCGAGCTTAGCGCCGCTGGTAACCCGTGTTATTGTGTGTCCGAGTTGTTGTACTCGATGATTATATTCCGACTGTTGAGTCGAGGCTTTTTGGTGGAGAATGATCTCAGTGGAGACACTCCGTGCCCAGGCTATTGTCAATGTTATTCGCCATAAACCTACGATAAACCTATAAACCGACATCTTAATAATAAGACGCATAATTGTTGTAAAATGAGGCTAACTAACGATTCTTTCTATCTAACTTTGTTCTTTGCATTTTGGAACTGTTGACATAGCCGTGCAGTTGAAGATAATTTCCTTGTGAGGAAATGACTAGGACAGTTGACATTTTTGTAGCGACCTGAAGCATGCGCGAACCTAGAGTTCGTAGCTTGTGGAGCTCAGGCCATGCGATGTCAGACGTAGTCTCAACTACGCATTCGTCACCGTAACTATACACATTAGATGACTATGGTTTACAAAGAGTAAACCAAGGTGCAGGCAGGAATTTTTAATAAAACTACTGTGTCTATTTCATTACTTATTTATGATGTCAAGTGTATAAATCCTACATGTTACTTTTTTGTGTGCTGTTAGCACATAGTTAT
Organism: Meconema thalassinum; assembly: GCA_946902985.2. Classification (NCBI taxonomy): domain Eukaryota; kingdom Metazoa; phylum Arthropoda; class Insecta; order Orthoptera; family Tettigoniidae; genus Meconema; species Meconema thalassinum. The sequence continues at coordinate 835,189,345 of OX336390.1, forward strand.
TAAGCATAATTAAATTGTTTGTTTTTCATGGCTGTACACTTAGCTTTTGGATGTAATTGTTTTCTTTTACGGACGTCACCGCCGTAAATTTTGTTAATTGATAGGACTTAGCTAGATGAATTAACGTTAAAAGTAAATGTCGAAATGGTACCATCCTAACTAAGATTTGTTTTGCTACCCTGTTAAATGTAAATTCAGATATTAACTTAATCTTGTAACTTGAGCTAGGGACTTGCGTTGTACCATATTCCTAGCGTTGCTGTTGTTGCTTTATTATTGTGAGTTAGATCTTTCGCGAGGGTTTTCCGTGTCTTCTCAGGTAGGGACCTGCTCTTTATTTTTGTTTATTTATTAGTTTGCGGACTAGCCGATTATAACCCTCCGAACTAGGCTAGGGGTTTGTGAATTTTAATTAATTTTCACGGTGTTTTACATAAGTCTGGATGTTTATTTTCTCAGTCTAGTTTTAAGGTGAACCTTTCCTTAGGCGGTCTATGACCATCGTCACCATGTACCACGATCCCTGTGGACTACGGACTCTCGTGCCGCTTTAGCCTTTATGGAAGGTCACCTGATCCTCACGGTAATTTTATTCGATTTATGGGACGTTAGGAAAGTCATCGTGGTTGTTGACTCGACCTTGACGGTCACAATATGGAGTAAAATAGGTGAGGAAATGTAACCAACTGGTAAATACTTTTAAAACAGCATTATTGCGAACCAGTTCAATAAGTTGTTCGTCATTCATTTTATATTCACAAGAACGTACAAACTCAGACCACAGCACGTTCGTGGAAACAGCGACAATACTCAATATCACGTACCGGACACCGCACTGATATTGACACACAAAATATGGCACTGCGCCGGACAAGTGTGAACGCGCCAGAGAGATTCAAAGGAACGATATGAATCGTCACTGACACTGGTACAATATCACGGAACTGACACGTCACGGCACTGACACGTCACGGATATGTGTGAATGGACCTTTAATACTCAAGGAGACCACACCCGTCACGGTAGACACGAATCAAGGATTTGAACTCGGCCTACTCGTTCTCTTCTGCGTAGTTAACGACAACTTTTGATAGGTCTGTTGGCAACTCTGGCACTGTGCATTCTCTGCTGGCAGTTGGTCCCCCTGCTGAAAGGGTTGTTGACCCAAAGGGTCGTGTTCTTACCTGCATCCAGCAGCACCCTCACTTGTTTACAGGTAGCACTGGCTACCAGACATGGTGTCAGCGCATGTAATATCTACTTAAAAAGTGTTTAACCATCTACATACAATGTCAAATATATTTCGTTATACTGAACAGTCCATCACATCTTATTCTATGTATTCGACAAGGTCATTTACGCAGGGCTGTTCCATTTTCTGTCTTCCACTTACGGAACCAGGTGCAAGGAAATGACTTTTTATATGGATTTGAGGAACATTAGTGTATATGGAAGAACGAAGGAAACTTCAAAATTCCTTTAATTTTTAAATTTAGCTTAAATATGAAATGGTCTTCATCATCATCTTTATTTCCCCTTCTCCATCTGACACTGGGTAATGGGGAAATATAGTTCCTCTCCACTTTGTTCTGTCGTTCCACGATTCCTCTTCCGACACGGTGTTCCAATCCAGGTTCCGTTTACTAATGCTATTCTTCGCCGAGTCCATCCAACGCATTCTTGGTCTTCCTCGTCCTCTCCTCCCTGTCATCCGTCGTTCCAGTGCTCGTCTTAGTAGCCTTACTTCATTCATCCGTTTGACATGTCCAAACCATCTCAATCTGTTTTGTTCCAGTTTGTCATTTATTTTCTGTACTCCCAGTTCATTCCGTATATCTTAATTTCTCACTCTGTCTCTACTCATTTTCTGGACCATACTCCTCAGGAATCTCATCTCAGCTGCCTGTACTCTGCTCTCATCCCTCTTAGTCATTGTCCAAGTTTCTGCTGCATATGTCATTATAGGAACATAATATGCTTTGTACATAACTTCTTTAGCCTTAATTGGTATATCCTTGTTCCATACCAGTTCCCGTACCTGTTGGTAGAAAGCACTCCCGAGTTGTATTCTTCTGCTAATTTCCAAATCTAGTCTTCCATCTTCAGTCAGTTCACTTCCCAAGTATTTGAAGTGTTTCACCACTTCCTATTCCGTATCTCCTACTTCGATTACTTCTTTTCTTTCTTTCTTACCTCAACTCACCACTACTGTTTTACTCTTCTCCACATTTATATTCAATCCCCATTGCTCAATCTTTTCATTTATTACGTCTAACTGTTCTTGTACCTCCATCTCATCCTCGCCCCAGATCACAACATCGTCTGCAAACAACATTACCTTCATCTTTGCCCTACAATAGTCTTTAATTGCTGCCTTCATGATGTCATCCAATCACCATTAAGAACAATAATGGTGACAACACACTTCCTTGCTTTAGTCCAGTGACAAATTTAAACCATTCCGATGTCCTGACTCTAGTCTTCACACTACTGAAATGGTATGGAGGAATAAATTAATGCCATGAAATAATTATACAGAATAGAAATCAAGTTAAGGAACTAGTCGAATCTATTTTGATTAGATAAAGTGATTTACCGTAGAAACTTAGGCAAAATGTTGAGTACAGAAAAGTAAGTGTATTACCTAAGAAGAAAGAAATCCCGGGATGGCTGTACGTCTCTATAGAGTTTTACTTTTAGCGTCTTCGATTGATGTTTGTAATTCCTCTGAGGGACAATGACTGTTGGCATAGATAAATGGAAAATAATAAATACAAATGTAATAGTCAATTAAGTTTTTATTTATTTATTTATTTGTCTAGAAAATGATTCCCGAGAGCTGAGCTCCGTCGTGGAGAACAGATGACGGACTAACTGTACATACGCTAAATTATAATACGTTTAGAGTATACAAATATGCAATTGCAGTGTATTCCAAGCTATGCTTTTGACACATTATAGTTTCATAACACATGAATAAGGAAAACGTGTTACAATATAATTAGAGAAAATGAAGGTATAAACAATACAAAGTTCTGATAAACGTAAAATATATTTGGAAGAATATGTTATCATAAGAGAAATTTATTTATCGTATGGCTTTTAGTGCCGGGAGTGTCCGAGGACATGTTTGGCTCGCCAGAGGCTGTAGCTGCTTCAAGCGGACACCACTAGGGTGAGCTACAAGTTCCGTTCAATTTTAAGTAGTTCCAACTTTCGCTACCAGATGTCAATGATACCTAGTGGTGAATGTTGGAACTTTGACAGAGCATTCCAACGAAATCTTACCTACAATTTAGCTTCACACAAGGGGCAGATGACCTCGTAGTTCCGCCCCTTAAAACAACAATAACTTACTAACTAGCTTCACACAAGTTTAGTCAGTGGAAGGATCTTTTAAATGTCATAAATCTATGACATGGGACCGCCGGCTTTACTTCCCCTCCGAACGAAGGCATACTGAAGGATTTTAACGCTCTTAAAAATACGACGACTTCGGCCGCGTTTGAACCCGCTATCGTGGGAACAGCACTTCAGCATGCTAACTACTATGCCACCGAGGCCGCTATCATAAGAGTAAACATTCAGAGTCAGCAAATATTACGTTTTCAACTTTTATGAGTTTCAAATCATTATATGAGTTGGGTGAAAATTGGGCAGCTGTGTCTGGTAACGATGAAAATCTATGAACATTAAGATGGGAAAAGTGAATACGTTGTTAATTTATTTAGTGAATTTGAGATATCTTGGTCATGTAGCCCTGTGTCATTGTTATGGATACACCGGTGTACATATCCTTAATTTAGTGTGGGACTGAAATGGAGGTGACCGTGAGCTTAAGTTAGGGACCATCCTGGCATGTGTCTGGATTAGAATTTCGAAACCATAGAAAACCACATCTAGAACGACTGAGGTGGGAATAAAATCCTATCTTATCAGTTTTGCCTCACAAGATTGAGTTTACCCCTTACCAGTAAAAATCCCTCAGTATGCCTTCCTTCGGAGGGGAAGTAAAGCCGGCGGTCCCATGTCATAGATGTATGGCATGAAAAAGAACTTTCCACTAACTACACTTGTGGAAGCTAAAATTTGTAGGTTAGTTTGATAACGCTATATTAGTTCCAACGTTCGTTGCCAGGTGCTGACTACGATGGTATTTAGTAGTAGCCACGTCCGCAGCTAGGTGTCGTGGACGGTAGAATTTGGTAGCAAAAGTAGAAACTACTTGAAAAAAATTAATCGTCTGCAGTCCTTCTACCTGAATCACAGATAACACACGCTAATACAGCCATCACAATTAACACAGGTTATCAGACAGATTCTACATACACCCAAAGGGCACTGGGCTGCATGACCGCGTTATCGTAGCCCCTAAATTAAAGAACCAACCCCTTACCAACCCTTAAGCCAGAATTAAATTTCTTGTGAGAGCCGCGAATTCAACCCAGGAGCACTGGAGACCAAAGATGGTGGCAATGGATTTTGACAAAGGAGTGAGGGACAGTGGCGGGACACTCACTCAGGCGCTGGTGAATAGCAGCCTTGTTACCGCGGGTTAAGTGGAGGACAAAGACAGTTGTGGAATGCTGAGGGCAGAATGCGTTGATCATATTGCCTTTGATCTAGCAAGCAGGAGCTATTAGCACTTGAAACAAGGCATAAGTGAAGGCTGGAGACCGATGTCTCAAGTTGACAAGACATATTTTGAAACAACACACAGCCACTTGTGCGCTAAGGTCAGAATCTGACGGAATATTTGAAACTTAGAAATAGCTTTTAAGGACATAGCTCTCTCTGGAAAGGTCATATCTATAGCGTAGGCTTTGAACTTTTGCCGCGTTTGGTGCGTGGTTGCACAGGTGTGACTAAACCCTGGTTCGAAATTCGATTTCTAGTTTGAATAATGGAATGGGGTACACTCAGCCTTGGAAGGGGCGGGCCGTCCTAGAAGTCATTTCCCATGGGTTCCCACTTCTGCTTCTTGGAAATTCCGGGATGGTTCCTTACTTATAGCCACGGCTACCTCCATCCAATACCTAATCTCCATTCCAACAACTGTCTCTTTCTTATCGACGTCACCTATGTGTTTTAAATAATGATTTTCATGCCAGATTATACATTTCTCTTTAAGTTCTAACATGTTAACTTGTAAACTTTCGACGGAGTCTGTCATTAACAACCAGGTCATCAGCATAGGCCAGACTGCTTACCTGGTTTCTACCTAATTGATTCCCACCCAGTCAGTTCATGCCCTTCAGCAAATGGTCCATATCTAAAATAGACAGTAGTGGTGTAGGAGTGCAGCCTTGCCTTACTGCTGTGAAGACATTAAACTAAGAACTCATTCTACTAGCAACTCTCACTGCAGCCTGATTATCAACATAAACACCTTTGATTACCTGTAGCAGCCTTCCCTGGAGTCCATCATTCCTCAGGAACCTGAGCTTTTTTCCCCCTTGCAACTACGCCTTGTGTATATCTACAAATAACAAACATAGCTTTCAATTTCTCTCGTAGTATTTCTCAATAGCTTTGCGCATAATAAAAAGTTAATGCTGACATCAACGTTCTGGTCTAAAGGCTCACTGGTCTTCATCCACCATACTCTCTGTCAACGTTCGCACTTTCCTTTTACAATGACGGAGTACACCTTGGACGGGACACTTACCGATAAGATGCCTCTATAATTGTTGCTATCTCCCCTGTTACCTTGGTTATACATTGGTGCGCTAATTGCTTTTGTCCCACCCGAGGGACCTTTCGTAAATTCCAAATCGTTTATCCTATACAACCATTTCATTATTGCTCCCCCTAAATACTTTTCGATTTCTGGACGAATTTCATCTACCAATTTGTCACTACATCTAGTGACATAAAATTATTTTCAGACTCCTGAAAAGGAGCAAGCAAACACCAGCCATTTTTTTACAATGTAGTTTATTACCACCCTCTCTACTTTCTCAACCGAGATCCTCTCCTCATTCACCTCCTGTATAATATCAAATTCTGCCTCATTTCCAGATAAGTCTCCATTTACATTTAGCGAGCTTACAAAGTAGTCTTACCATTTTCGCAGTGATTCCTTGGCATCTAAAAGAAGTTACTCTGAATTATCCAAAACACTACTCATTTCAATATTTCCCCTGCATTTAAAAGTTTCTTTGTTACAGTCCAAGAAGAATTTCCTACCACCTGACCTAACGTTTCTAATTTATCTCTAAATTCCTCCAATGATTTCCTGTGGCCAATACTGTTCATTGTTTGGTTCTGTTCCTTTCCACTACAAGAAGGTGTTTGCTTGCTCCTTTTTAGGAGTCTGAAAGTAATTTAATGTCACAAGATGTAGTTACAAAATAATTTAACCAGTACTACTGAAAAATATGACATTTCATTTATAGTGGGTCTATTCTTGCATCATGAATACAGAAAGTGTAACTTAGCTTGTAAAGTGCGAAGTTATGACCACATGTTTATCTCTTCAGTCACTAGTTCAGTTGTTTATTGCTCAGTAGAGAATTTACACATATTTGAGTGCTAGTAGCAATCTATTGTGTGTTACTAATTTTTGTGCTTTACTTGAGAAACATTTAACTTGGATATGCGCTTGCTCTTAGGGTTTAGCTTCAATAACTTCCCGTCACCATGGTAACTATGGCAACCAGGGTTCTTAATCTATGTGTACTGGACAGGAGCGTCACCTATACTTTGGTATAGGAACATAAGCTTTCAGTTGGTATCTTAGTTAGGTAGTCTTTTGTATGTTTTGTTACGAATTTACTTGTTTAGTATATTTTGAACGACGAGAAAGAAATAAGAGAATGAGTTTGAAAAATTCATCCTTAACACGCCCTTCCCGTCTACAAGTACTGATATAGGTAGCTGAAAAGTTTTCAATATCAACTGCTTTAATAGACCCCCCCTCCCAGGGGCTCACATTTAGTGGGACGTGGGTTGGCGACCACGGGGCCCAGCTGAGTCCGGCATTGCTTCCACTTACCCTGCTTCTGCGAGGGGTCAGCCTTCTTTTTCTTTTCCTGTTATCTCCTGCCTTCTGCTCAAGGCCCTCAAGGAGGCGGGGTGTATGCAGCCCCACAATTTCTGGTGCACCCTTGATATAGCTACACCCTCAGGGGCTCACGGCTGGTGAGTTCGGTAGTTGGCGACCCCGAAGGATTCCTGAGCTGGGTCCGGTTTTCCCCCTTTTCTCCATTACCTGTGGGACGGACCCTCTCCTCTTTCACTTTCCTATCTGCCTTTTATGGCTGTCCTTCCTTCCAAGTCCCTCAATCCGTATTCTTCGAGGGTTGAGGGCATTTATTTTCCTCCTGTCTTTATTTGCCTTAGTCTCCTTTTGTTTTCCATTTCTTCTTCTAGTATATAAGTTAGTAGTTAGTTTTAGCTATAGTTTACATTTCACTATCATCTTCACGATCACCCAAACCATTAGGGGCCGATAAACTAGATGTTAGGCCCCTTAAAACAACAATTATCATCATCATCATCGCTTTAATAGACGCTCCTAAAACTGTAAGTGATTTGTGACTATGCACACATACATACATAAGTTATTGTCACAGCAGTTTGTAGACATTCCACAATTTCAGATTTTGTAGGTCTCCAAAACAATTCTTTCAACACATTATTAGTAGATAAACGCTGATTTTGAATGTTGCAGTTATAGATTTTAGCATCATCTCAGCAAAGTACTCAGGTCATTTCTGCATTAATTTACAATAATATTCTGCAAGAGTTAAGGACTTATTGCTTAAGTATGTCACAGCAATAGTAGCTACATTTTCATAGATTATTTGTTAGAGTGAGACTGTTTGTTGAGATTGTCATTTCTCAGTCTTGCTACATAGTATGTAGGCTACCGTATATAAATAGTTCTCTTTTCGGATGCTGTAATTTTACATGTAATATTTGCCACACTTTGTAACATTTTGACGGTTTTGTTTTTGTTTTCGGAGGGCAGTTACCGTTAATGGGTATCATTTTAGGTTTGGTGGTGTTTTGTAGAGGTATTTTGTCTTGTCATCCCTTAGCTTTCTCCCTGTTCTGTAGCCCGAGACAAATATACATTTATAAATATAAGGTGCGTTCAAAAAGTAACTAGCCGGAGGCATAGTTAATGAAACCAGTACCTGTATGTTAGAAGTATTGGCCCTGGCTGCTGAGGCACTTGTCCCACTGTGATACGAGGCGGTGAATGGCTGTCTCATAAAATTCCCTGGGCTGCGATGTGAACCAGTTCCGCACGTACAGCTGGACGTCGGCGTCCGAGGTGAATCGTTGGCCCCGCAGAGCCCTTTTCAGGGGACAAAACAAGGCGTAATCATAGGGAGAGAGGTCTGGACTGTTTGGAGGGTGGTCGAGAACCTCACATTTGTATTTCTGCAGGAGTGCCGCGACTGTGTTGGCCGTATGAGGTCGTGCATTGTCGTTGAGCGACCACGGCGTCTATGGCGTTCACTGTCACTCGACGGTCCTGGGTAATGAGTGCATCAACCAGTTGGACGTTGTCATTGGTAATGCAAGGGGGTGCCCCAGACCGGGCATCATCGGCTAATGGCACCCGTCCTTCCCTGAAGCGCTTGTGCCACGCCTTGACCCTTGCAAGGGACATGCAGTATTCGCCGTACACTTGTGACATTCGGCGATGAATGTCCGTTCCCCCTACTCCTTCCGCTGTCAGAAACCGAACAACACCTCTTTGATCTTTGGTTGACGCCTTCATGTCACTGTTTGCAATGCGACTGGCAGCGTTGGACGATTGATGCATGCTGCTGCTCGCTTTGTATCGTCACGTGACGTGCACGCGTGCCCTCTAGTGACGGGCTGTGACCTTCCACGCTCTGGTAGGAACCACCTCGTTACACACGGCACTATTAGCCGATGTCGTCACCTGTTTGCGCATATCAGCCTCCAGCTCGTTACTTTTTGAACGCACCTTATATTTTAATCACATGTAATTTATTTTCGGTTATTTTTCACATATCCCAGAAACTGGGATTCAATAGTGTTGACCAACTGGAAAGTTGTAATATCAATTGCACGTACTGACGCAGCATAGAATAAAGATTTCGTTTCAATGACACAAAGAAGCTCTCTGGTCAGAAAGTCGTAAACACATCAATAATTCAATGCTATTGTTTGCAACGGATAAAAAGTATGCTCTTTTTATTGATGTGTAACATCTTTCCGCTCGGTTGCTGGATAGTTTTGTGGGAGTGATTTTGAAAATTGGGGACGGAAGTAAATCGGGCGGAAGTGGATCGAACGGAAGTGGATCGGACGGAAGTGAAGACGCACTGCCAGCTGGATGTACAATTGAAAATGTGTGTATTGGAAAAAAGGCAGTGTGTGCTCTGTAACGCGAGAATGTTACGGCAATACAGTAGGCAGTGCATTTAGCAGGCACTGGCTTGACGAGCACAGTGGCAAATGTTTCACCGACTTTCATTTGTCATTGAGCAGTTTATGAAGCTTCACGTTCAACGTTGAATATCACATGGGGTAGGACAAAGACGACAAATTACATTTAAGTAAGCGGCATTATTGTCAAGCTGTGGGTGAGTAGTCTGATATTAAATGCATAACAGAATGTTGTTATATGAGTGGAATAAAAGCTGTATTTTCATCATATGTGAGACTAGGTCATTTCATGATTTTAGGAAGCCTTGTTTTGATTGTTTACGACGAACTGTATGCGAGCCTTGAGAATAATGAATGTTACAGTTACTGAGGAATGTTCTCACAGTATTTGAGAGTACTGTCGACGTTGTGTGTCACTTTGTTATTATGAATTATTAATGTAAAAGGAAGGAAGGAAGCTTGTAGTTTTGCGTGTCCGTTAATCTCACGATCATGATCCACGGTACCTCCCATTTACGTGGAATGCGAACCACAGGACATGGCATTTCAATTCGAAAATCTCACATGTATTGACCGGGAATCAAACCCGGTCTACCTTGGTGAGAGACTAACAACTTGACCGCTGCGCCACAAATGTGACAGTAGCATATCTCCAATTCAATCTATACATTCATCATAGTACCAGTATGAAAATGGAGTGTAAATTAACATTTTAAGAATGCCCAAGCTGTGTAGTATACGAGTAGGATAACATGTCAGATGTTACACATCATATGCGATTACTGTAAGGCTCGTATCTTCTTTTTTATCATTACTGAATAATCTAGGGGCAGAGTATCATTCTAGGGGGTGGCCTTGTGTCCTTCCAAACCCACCCCTGTGTATTCTATTCTGTATTTTGATAAAATGGAACAGCTTTTTAGAAACATGGCTTATACGGAACCAGTTACTGTTATTAAGTTACAAACGAGCCGGCCAGCACACTTGCTGACTGCCATCAATCTTCAGGAACACAGCGCACTCATGAGCGATATTCCATATCTTGCTACAGCGGATTACAAGCTGTGAACAGTGCCTGCCAGCCCGTCACGATACAAGCGGCATACCAGCTCAACATGACTACAGGTCACAGGGAATAATGTGACAACAGCCAGAGGCAAGCGACATCGCTGGCTCTTGATTGCATTCTGATACGAGATTAATGGCCACTTCCGTCGACAATGTTACCTAGCTGTTACAATCATAAGTTCTAATATTAGATGGGCTATATGAAAACTTTTCGGTGATAATGAACCCTGTCTTCGGTTGGTTGGTTCCTCAGTTTAGGGGCTGCGACAACGCGGTCATGTAGCCCCGTGTACTTTGGATGAGTGTAGAATCTGTCTGATAACCGGTGTTAATTGTGATGGCTGTATTAGTGTGTGTATCTGATTTTTAATTCAAGTAAATTCGAATTTTTCAAATAGTTCCTACTTTTGCCACCAAACGCCACCGTCAACGACTACTAGGCCTAGTTCAGAACTTAGCTACTAGACGCCACCACAGTCGGCTCTTGGCAACGAACGTAGGAACCTAAGAGCGTTGTTTACTTTCTTAACCTATACAATTTAGCTTCACACAGGTCTAATTAGTGGAAGGTTCTTTAACATGCAATAAATCTATGACATGGGACCGCCGGGTTTACTTCCCCTCCGAAGGAAGGCGTACTGATGGATTTTTAACGCTCTTAAAAAAACGACGACTTCGGCCGGGTTTGAACCCGCTATCTTGGGCATAGAAGCTCAGCATGCTACCAACTGTCTTCGTCAATACAATAATTGAAGAGGGGCAGATGACCTCGCAGTTACGCCCCTTAAAACAACAATAATTAACTAACTATAATTAAAGCCATATTTCAATTCAATGCATACGTACTGACTCTCCCCTTCCACAGAACCTACAGTATGTTCAATTTCTTATTTTGCCATGAAATTTAATTCGTCTGAAAGCTTCTAATGTAGTGACGGCCCTCCCTTTTAAACGGAGCTTTTCAGAGGTCGTACTAAGGACAGAACGCAATGAGTCACCGCGAGATTTATATCATGTACCGATTACAACAGCGGGATGGGAAGCCCTGGATGCTGTCATAGAATTTATTACATACGCAGCTGCCAAGATACCTTAGCTGTGATAATTAAGACTTGCTGTGAAGTACTGTAGCCTAACTCGTATCCCGTGAACATGGTTAGGTATAGAACAAAACATCGAATTTTCCTGGTGGAAACTTTACTTCTCAAGAAGATATTTGCAGTAAATGTGTTCGTAAGTATCAGCGCCATACGTTTTTTACTTGTGGGGAATCTCAAACAAAAGGTATACAGAAACAATCCGCGTACTCTGGAAGCTCTTGAGAAGGAAATAACTGCACTGATGTAAAATATCAGTGAGGATGAATTAGAGCGAGTGTACCAAAACTTCCTACGTCGTTACAACGTGTGTTTAGAAATTAAAGGACGGCATTTTCAGGAACTACTCTGAAATTCATTTAATAATTGTATTAATGCAGCCAATGGTCATGTACCAATACTTCTCTTTTCAGGACGGGTCAGGGAAGGGATATTGGATGGAAATCGGCCGTGGACCAATTGAAAGGAACCGTCCCGACATTTACCTGGTGGCGAAAAAGGGAAACCACGAAAAACATTTTCAGGACGGCCAAGGTGGGATTCGAACCCACAGTCTCCCGATGCCAGTGAGGCACGAGGTAGTGCGTTAGCGCTCTCGGCCACCGCGGCCGGTTGAAATTCATTTAAGTAATTATGATTACTAAATACGTTAAAAAGTGTAAAAGTGTTAAACTAGATGGGCGCTACGCTGTTTCTAACACCAATGCCTTGCTCGACATGCTGCAATACACAAAGCCACAGCCGCCACACGGCATCTCCGAGTCTCCGTTTCATAATGGGAGCCCCTCACTCTATAAGGTGCATTCAAGTTTAAAGATCTATTTATTCCTCGAGATTTGGGGAAAATAGCTACAGTACATGCGACCTAGGCTCTAGGAACATCTGCCATCACAGGTGTGGTTTTCTGAGGTTTTCCACTTCTATTCCAGGCAAATTCCGTGGAAGTACCTAGCATAAGGCCACGGCCACCAACATTCTCATCCCAACATCAATGTCAAGTAAACACATTTTTCACTGGCTCCAGTACAACACAGGTTGACAATTTCAACAAAAATCAAATTACATGTGGCTGATGACCAGTATATTACAACCTCTTAAATGGGACTAAAACGGCAATGGCATTGATATATATGCATGCGCTACCAAAGTATGCAGAAAAGTCATGGTGCGAATTGATTTCGTCTCGTCACTCGGAATAATAAGTGAAATGTCTTTATTCCATATTTCTGGTATTGAAGTTCGTTGTGTTTCTTATTCATGCTAATACAAGGTGCACATAGCTATATGCGGTATTGCTGTACAGAATGGACCACCACAGTGGTCCTTCTTCAAGGTAGCCAAGAAGGGTAAAGCCACTGGGTCCTTGTGGATCAAACAAATTGAGAAGTATCTTGCTGAACTTAATATTCAGCAAGACACACTAAATGACAGAATTCGCTACCGTCTGACGCCATTACATAACTTCACCACAACGCGTCCAGGAACCGAGGAACGTAAGATAAAATTCAGAATGAAAATGAATGATTACTGGTCCAATAGAAAGGCTTATAATTTCAGCACAAAAGGAGTAGCCAAACAATCCACCGTAAACACCAGAAGTGGCAGAAAACTGCTAAAGTTCAAGCACCGTGGTCCATAGGTGGCCCAAACGACCAAAGAAAAAAAAAAGATCATGCGGTATTGGTTCATATGATGAAGTACATCTTGTGAATGCTTGGCAGAGATGGCAGTGTACATAAACTTACAGACAGCTGCTGGAGTGAGAAGCGTTTCTGGTGCTTAAAATGAAGACGTTTGCCTTCTGTGATCAACATTTAGTTTTTTTTTCTCTTGTAGCCTATACAAGTTGTGTGTAAAGATTCATTGCGCCTAGTAAGTTACATTTCACGAGATATCCCAGTAACCAACGTCGAGAACGTACTTCTATAAAATTAATGAATCATGGGATATATTTTAACCTTGTCATTCCGATCCTGCCAATTGATTCGCCATTGAAATGTATTCAAGAAAAACGAACTGTTGTCCATTACTCGTAGTAGTAGCATACGGCAATTCATCATGACAGCCGTCATATTCGGTTTATGTTAATTTGGTTTATTAAATAGCATGAACGAAAATATATTATGGATTGCAGGTGGCACTGCATCGTCCTACACAGGCGGAACCATAATGAAACTAGTAAATCACATTCAGCGTGACATGAATGCATTAGTAAGCTTATCGATAGACCAGAGATTATGATATAATACAGTGTGTTGCTAAATAAATTACTTCTATTAAGAAATCCATGATGAGCATTAAAAATTTACGGGGTATGTATATCATACTAATATATAAAAATGAGATGGTGTGTGTCTGTCTGTCTGTTACTCAATAACGCAAGAACCACTGGTCCGATATAAATGAAATTTTGCATGGATGTAGCTGATTTACCAGGTTTACATATAGGATACTTTTGATTTCGAATTTTTGCAGTATTAGAAAATGGCGACCATTTTAGTGACGTCACTGGACCCTTTGGTTTCAAAATTTCATATTTCCATATCAAATAAAAAGAGAACGGTAGGAAATAGCAAACTTTTGATGGGACATACGAGCTTTGAAATTTAATTTCCTATCCGAAAGGTCCTTATCACTTTTCGTGTATCTCCAACAGTTAGCGAGTAAAACCGACATTTGTGACGTCACTACACCCTTTGGTTTCAAAATTTCATATTTCCTTTTCAAATAAATAGCAAACTTTGATGGTATACATGAGCTTTAACATTTAATTTTCTATCCGAAGGGTCCTTATCACTTTTCGTATATCTCCAACGGTTAGCGAGTAAAACCAAAATCTGTGCAATAAAACACGGTCAACACCGAGCAGTGCAGTAGATCTCTCTATATAGTGTACAGGCCCCCAGGGGGCTGCACCCCCTGGAAGCCACCCTCCATCATCTATTAAAACCACCCCTAACTGGCAAATCTCATAAGTCCAGAACAACATCTTTCACACAGAAAGTGCAGCTAACCAGCCTGGAAGGCTTGCCAAACACTTGCATCACACCATAAACAGCTACACTATAACTAACTGGGGCATCTATGCCAATGGAATGCTGACAGCACAACACCAAAGCCTATAAGAGGAAGGCCTTAAGGAGGACAGCTCTCTCTCGATTATCAGTCATACAGTGTGTCAGCCGGAGGCCCTAGCTGTTATCATCAGGTGAGTCAGCAGTGTTCAGAGATCCTATATTTTGTAACCTACCCCACAAACTTGTACACTTAAACTTATAACATTTATTACATTCCCCTAAAAGGGACATACAATTTCATACATCACTGACCAATAAATACTTGGACAGTACACTACACTTGTCTTACTGATTACACGCCTCTTTACGTCCTAACGCCTTTTCTGATTCCCGCCACGAGTAAGCGTCACAACAGTAGCTTGTAATCGCCGGCTCAAGTTCTATTGTGTCTCTCACACGCGACCGCTGGCTGCAAACCGCCAGCATAGCTGACACGAGCAGGAATGTTATATAATTCCTTTCGACCAGCTGGGAGTCCAGTACATTAACCTGGCTCAAAGGATCATCCCCTGGAATACACTTACGTCTTTATAGGAGCATCCCCTAGCATCCTAACACTAAACAACACTCTACACTGGTCATCTTACCCAGCCACGGGAAGCTCCCCCCCCCCCTCTAGGAATCATTCTCCAAATCAGCACAATAACACATCCGTTTTAGATCTAACTACCCCCAACTAAGGGATCTAAAACAGATTGGTGGAGGCCGGGTACCACGCACAGTAGACAAAGGGCTCATACAACGAGTTCTCGTGGTCAAAACGGCCCGTACCGCATACAGCCAAGCGAGACTGAATTTTTTTTTCTCAGACAGAAAGTAGCATTTTTTTGCTTCGCACTACCTACACAGGGGAAATTCTTAGCAAACCAACCCCCAAGCCCCCAGAAAGAATCAGAGAGACACAAGATACACTGCCACACACGCACAGTTTTTTTTCATCAGAAGACGCATACACTTCATTCAGCATGGCCCCCCTATACCGCCTAGCTGTGCTGAGGAGCATTGGGGAGTACCAGGAATTAATTGCCTGGCACAAAGTCTTTGAAACTAGGCAGGACTACCTCAGAAGGTTTCAGCAGCTCCTGCACGCCCAGTATATGCGGATCATAAGAGCACTTGTCCGGCCACTCCGCAGCGCTAAGAATCGCAAGATTCGGGCGAAAATCCCCACCCTCCGTACACAAATCATTAAGGCACACTGGCAATTACACTGCCGACATGAGTTCATGTTCCAGCAATGGGAAACACTCATCAGGGAACACCAACGCATAGGGACTAATGGCACAAAAGTCGCTGAGCAGGCCATGAGCCTCAACAGGCAGTACACCCAAATTTGGGACGAGTACCGCGAGATCCAGGATAACAAGGCCATTTTTGAGTTCATGGCAGGGCCACCAGCCCAGCCGAGAGAGGACATAAGCGTAGATACGCTAACTCGGCAATTTGCGAGGATGTCCCTCTCGCCATGTACTGCCACGCCAGGGAAGGAGTTCACCGTGGCCACAGTCCAGAAGACGGCCAGGTTAGACTCCAATACACTGCGGGGACAAAGTTACACCATTACACATCCCTTAGCTCCGGTTCGGAAGGCAATTTTGCCAAACCGAGGAGCAGAACCTACGCCAACCCCCTCGGAACGGACGAACGAGAGGGAGTTGACGCCAGGACTCTCGGTCACACATGACACAACAGGGAGTAAACAGGAGGTAACCACGTCATGGGCTGAGGACGTAGAGCCCGCCCTACAGCACATTAAGCCTACACACACCTACACAAATAGGCAAACAGAAGGGCAGGAGTCTACCGTGGCCACAGTCGAGAAATCGGCCAGACTACGCTCAAATACATTGTTAGGGCAAACACAGGCAATTAAACGGCCTTTACCGCTAGTTCAAAGGGCAAGTTTGCCAGAATGGAAGCTAGCACCAGCATTTGTACCCCAGGTGCGAATGCATAAGAGGGTGTTGCCTTCAGGCCCTCAGGGTAGGTTAAGAATGTAAACAACGCTCTTAGGTTTCTACGTTCGTTGCCAAGAGCCGACTGCGGTGGCGTCTGGTAGCTAAGTTCTGAACATGGCCTAGTAGTCGTTGACGGTGGCGCTTGGAGGCAAAAGGAGTCTGTACTTAAATTAAAAAACAGATAGCACACACTAATACAGTCATCACAATTAACACCGGTTATCAGACAGATTCTACACACACCCAAAGAACCAACCAACCAATTATTTAATGAAAGTATACTATTATCTCTAATTATTTGGAAACCTCTATGGACGTTGAATTGGCAGGTGTAAAACTAAAGGAAGAGGAGACTTCTGTTACTTAGGAAGCAAAATAACCAGTGATGGACAAACCAAAGAGGATATATAAAGTAGGTTAGCGCAGGTAAGGAAATCATTTCTACAGAAAAGGAATCTGTGGACATCGAATAGCCTATAGATTTCGGTATTAGGAAGTCATTTTTGAAAGCCTTTGA
The DNA here is from genome assembly GCA_946902985.2 of Meconema thalassinum. NCBI lineage: Eukaryota > Metazoa > Arthropoda > Insecta > Orthoptera > Tettigoniidae > Meconema > Meconema thalassinum. The sequence continues at coordinate 835,206,437 of OX336390.1, forward strand.
TAGGATACTTATTAAGACATCCAGGAAAAGCAAAGTTAGTTATGGAAGGAAGGGTCAAGAATAAGAGCTGTAGGGGTAGACCAAGGTCAGAATATGCTAAAAAGATTGCCTCGGATGTAGGGTGTGTCAGCTATGTAGATGTGAAAAGATTAGCTCAGGACAGGGAAGCATGGAATGCTGCATCAAACCAGTCAAAAGACTGAAGACTCAAACAAAAACATTTCGAATTATATAATGCTAATGCGATACAATTAATACAATGCAAATGAGTGAGCAGTGGCCGCTTGGTAGGCTAAGGTCCTTAATTGCGTATATATCCAATTATTTTTAATAGAGAATTATACTCGTACATTTTTAGCCTACTTTCTATTTTCGCAAAAATTTGAAGTAGACTTATGAGATGTACACAGGCCAAACGTTGTCGGCAGTGCCGGATTAAGGTAAAATGAGGCCCAAGTCCCTCAGATTTTTGGGGCCCCTTTATTTTTTGAAATCGTTTTTATTTTTTAGCACCTGTATATTTAATAAAGTATATATAAGACTTTTTTCTCAAGATGAATAATACACTTTTTATTAAATCATGTATATGTCGTAGTCAGATAGTGAAATCCGTCATTTCATGAAGATCCTAGGCACTTCATGAAAAGCCGGCATATGATGTAAAAAGAGATAGTTACACCATCTGACGCGTTTCTTCATGAAATGACGGACCGATTTAGGCAGATGGTGTAAGAAATTATTTTACATTATCAGCCGAGGCACTTCATGAAGTTCCGGTATTTGTCGATTCGGCACTTCATGAAATGACTGACGCATTGAAACCGCAAATTAATTCATTTAATTGTTCTATTCCAAGAAATAAATTAATGCTTGTTTATTATGGGTTTCGAAATTAATTTTCACATAACAGCCTAAATCTAATCGTGAAATATCGGTTACTCTTTACTCTCTATCTCTCTCTCTCTCTCTTTTTTTGTAGAAGTTTGTATTTTTATTTTTACATTTCTTATTTTTTGTACATTATTTTTTCTAATCAGTAATGCATACTTTCATAATTTAATTTGTAGTTTTTCTTTTTGTTCTTCAATCGTGTATCTTTTTTCTCTCTTTCCTTCACTGATGCAATTTGTATTTTTGCACTTGATATGCCAAGAAAAAACATAATTAGGCTTACGTCTGTGTACCTTAATATTGTTAAATAAATAGCTTAAATAAATAAATGAATACACACATGCATTAGAATACTTACATTGCATAGTATACTGTAAAATATTTGTCGAGCCCTGTGTACTTGGGAGTGTGTAAAATCTGTCTGATAATCAGTATTATTATGGTGTTTGTAGTAGTGTGTGTATATGTAGTTCAGGTTAAGATTGGGAAGGAGGCGGCCTTGAACCCGGCATTTGTCTAGAGGAGAAAGGGAAACTACGGAAAACCAATTCCAGGATGGCTAAGGTAGGAATGGAACTCTTCTCAGTTTTGCCTCCCGAGGTTGATTGTACCCCAATTCAACCCTCAGACCATAATTATGTTCCTATCCGTGGTAACCATAGTTGATATCATAAGTCTACTTAACGAGTAGGCCTATATGCTTGTTTTAAAGGGTGGAACAGCGAAACCAAGTCATATTATACTATCGGTTATCTAGCTCTCATGTTTTAAAAACAAAATGGATCTGAACGACGTTCTTCTTCTGTTCACAGTACGGCGGCATAATATTCCTTCTAGGCGCAAGGCCAAACAAGATGCTGGGGAGGGAATTAGGGGATAAATGAGGTCCAGACCATCATACATTTGTACCATATGTCACAGTGTTCACTTTCTGAGGTAATAACAGCCCTTTAGTGTCCACATTTTTATCCGATTAATTCTTGAAAATCACACTTCCCTCACACGTGATCACCGCTGCCGCTACGGTACTTCATGAAGTGACGGGCTGGATTTCCCGTCAGATGATGTACAAAAAGAATTACACAATGTGACGGCGAAATTTAGTCATTTCATGAAACCACGCGTCAGATAGTGCAACTGTACCTTTTTACATCATATGCCGGCTCTTCATGAAGTGCCTAGGATTTTCATGAAATGACGGATTTCACTATCTGACTACGACATATACATATATAAAGTAAATACATTTCAATTGAAACGACCATCGTTATTTGATAACATATCAGATGATTTGATGAACAATCTAACAAATCATACTATTTTTTACTTCTGTAAAATGTATTCAATTTTGTTCGTTTTTTTTCGGTCAATGAAATCTTCTACAATGTCATCAACATCAATTTCCCGCAGAACATCTGACTCGATATACATTTACCTTAGCATGTCTAATCGTTCTTGTGACATGATACTTCTTTGCGCACTTTTGATCCGTTTCAATTTGAAAACGAGCGCTCCGCAGAACAGTTCGTTATCATGAGGGTCAGAAAAAATGCGAAAAGCGATTTCAACGTTCGGAAAAACCGACTCAAGTTTGTCTCGAATAAGAATTTCGTAAAGTTCAGAATGAGTGAACTCAGTTTTTAAAGGACATTGTAATTATTTAATATAATGTTGAAACAGTCTCATTTCTGGTTAAAATTTTTCTGAATCTTCGGAATAAAATACTGGGGGCCCCAGATAATTGGGAGCCCTAGGCCTGGGCCTTGTCGGGCCTAATGGGTAATCCAGCACTGGTTGTCGGTCTATTTGTGTGTGTGAGTGTGTGTGTGAGTGTGTATTCTCCCTCCCCCTCAATATCACTTCAAACACGACGAAACAGAATTGAACGAAATTTGATACATAGGTAGCACTATCAAAGCCTCCGTGGCTTAGTCGGCAGCACGCCGGCCTCTCACCGCTGGGTCCGTGGTTCAAATCCCGGTCACTCCATGTGAGATCTGTGCTGGACAAAACGGAGGCAGACAGGTTTTTCTCCGGGTACTCCGGTTTTCCCTGTCAAAATTTCATTCCAGCAACACTCTCCACTATCATTTCATTTCATCTGTCATTCATTTAATTATTGACCCAGAGGAGTGCGTCAGGCCTCGGCAGCCGGCACAGTTCATATCCTCGCCGCTAGATGGGGGCTACATTCATTCCATTCCTGACCCGGTCGGAGACTGGAAGCAGGCTGTGGATTTTTTTTCAGGTAGCACTATCAAAGAGCACCTCAGTGCCATGTTTTATATTACCAAACCTTAATGGCGGCCACTCAACTGGTCAAAACTTAAAATTAAATTACGACCTGACTATTCATCGAATCTTTACCAAAATTTGTAAATACATACCTACGTATAGCATTCGTCGTGCGCCCAAACTACAAGGTCGTCAGCCATACCATTTCAGGATGACGGCCGTGTGAATTATGCCTTCTCTATAATCCATAACTAGGGACCCACCAGTTCCGATTACCGAACAGAGAATGGTTTAAACTGTTCTAAAGGACGCGGTCCGTTCGAAATCAAAAGTATAAAGCCTATTATATCATTATACTGCAAAAGTGTCTTTAAAAAGCTGAGCCATCTTAGTTACAAGACAAGATGGCAGCTGATCTCTCGTTCGGACCTATATTTCACTAATTTGAGTATGTTACATGCAATATATCCTACTGATAGAATTAATATACACTTTGTATGAAATGGATTATAATGAATATATCCTCTAGTGAAGAAATCGTTTAGTCCAAGTCATTATTTGCTAAAAGGTTGTATTTAAATCGATTGTTAGCGTGAAATTTCGGTGGACACGTTTCTCTCTGTGGTTAGAGCTTTAGTTTTTCACCCGGCCGCCAGGGGCTCAAAACCTATCAGAGTTGTATTTCTTTGTTTGATTTTTTCATATTTAGTGTTTATTATTGTTTTTTAAGAACTGAGTTGTTATGAAATTGAGCATTATGTTGTGCATTTTTCAATGGAAAATATATATTTAAATTGAACCAAAGTTCTCCACCGGATCTGCACTTGTGACATCTACTAGCAACTAGTTGAACTATGCATGTGCTAACCACAGCCTACTAGATGCGAGCTGCGCTCTATACCGGCCTTGATATTCCCAGTTAGTGAACCCACTCATAAGGTTTAATTGAAAAATTTCCTCTTGTTGCCGATAAAGCGCACTCTCCCCCAAGATAGGCGCGATTAAAAATTAGCTGTGCTCTAGGTTTCTCCCAGTGATACGTTTAGACCAACGAAGTTTTGTTTCAGTTGCAATTATTGTAAGTAGTCAGTAGCGATATTGACTTCTTACATTGTTTGGAGTGTTTGCTGAAATAGATTGTAAAATGCTGGGGTCAATTATAAACTATGATATGAACGTCGCTGCTCAAATCCAATATGTCATACTGTTGTGTGCCATTTTGCACTTCGAATAGGAAGAAGGAGGTGATAAGAATAACTATATCCATGCATTTAGGAGAAAGTAGGCTATATGTTCTTTGCTGAACATCTTGTTATTAATTCGGGATACTGAAGAAAATTGCAAAAAATTTACAGTCCACACTATTATTGTCCATCTCACAGCTATAATCAGAGAAAAGAAGGAAACGTGTGTTACGATCCCCTACAGCAATGGGGAGTTACATTTCTGAGATACAAGATTCAAATCCCACCTCTGGCAGTGCCCATCTGGGACGTTGTTCATCCCTGGTGTGTCCATCTCGGGACAGTGCCTTATTTCTAGTGCCAGGCAAGGTGTCACTGGTTGAACCGTATTCTTCCATTTGTAGTCATTTCCCCCTTTTTTCTTTTCTTCTGCGTGTCAATTATCGGAATTGTTCTCTTTTCTTCTTGGTCGTTACTGGCCAGGATAACCGAGCAGATCGGTGGGCTTTTCTATAATTGCTGATCAAGGTTCGTTATAGTAACTTTTGCTATGCCGAATTAGTGATTAGTGGCACCTCTTCCCTTTTTACTTCTCTTTTTCGGTTACCAGTGACAACCCCTTGTTTGTCTCTGGGCAGTCTTCTGTTTTGTCTCTCCCAAGTAGGATTCAATATTTTTAAGCTCCCGCTCTCGTTTTCCAGATGCCGTGCTCCCTTTATCTTTTTATCCCTTTTTTAGTGTTTTTATAAAAGATGCGCGTAGTGGCGTAAATCTGTGATGCCTGACAGTCCTGATTCCTTCAAGGTAATTCACGACTTACTTCCCTAGCGTGTGTGAGTACGTATTTGTGTATTTTATGGAATACTATGGTGTCTCGCCTATTTAGTATGTCCATAGTGTGTTTGTTTGTTCCTGTTACCTTTATCTCCTTACCTTTGTCCCTTTTGTGTGGGTATTTTGGTCTGGGTTTACTGTGGTGCTTCCGCCCGAAGTAAGACCAATACCATACGCCACTTACCTTATGTGTGCCTTCATTATTTTAAGATTGCGTCTTTTCACGCAAGTCTACGAGTTTACCTTATTCCCTTTATCGTAACTTATTTTGATGGATATCTTTTATTTTGTGTTGCGATACCTTTCTCGTAATTATTTTTAATCTCGGTTACTTGCCCCTTTTTATGTTTGGTTATTTATGTCAGATCTACGCGTGCTTTTATTAAAACTCCGTCCTTTTCGAAATCCCTCGCTTCCTCTGTTCTTTCCGGGCTATTAGGGTTACCGTTCGCTACTTTGACGGTAGGCCCATTTTTCCTGACTCTCTTGTCTAGTCCTTTTAATCTTTATTTTTCACAATGTAATTTTACTCTTTATGAGTATACTTTTCCCAAATGTGGTCCCCCCTTTACCGTTACCTCCTATTGATCATGCCATTTACGTTTCGATCCTGTCGCCCATTATTTTACCTAATGTCACATGTTTGATGTCCACTTAACCTCATTCATAGCATGTAATGCTTCCTCGTCATTCCTTGATGTTATCTCTTTGGTCAATACCTTACCTCTCCATTGCTTATGCGTCGTGTCTGAGTTCTTTCTTTCGTACGATGTTTGGTTCGTTATCTTTATGCAACTAGGCTAGGCCCATGGTTCTTTATAATTACGGCATTCGAATTGAACTTGCATTCACAGCAATGTGAATGTACGTTCAGTCCACGCCTCTGAGACAATTCTCATTTCATTCACCTAATCTTGTTTCATGGGCCCAGTGCAAGACTAAAAGGTGCACGTTTCCACTGCTGCAACATCTTCAATAAAGTGAGGATCCTCACCAATAGTAAACGGAAGGTTACATGGTATACAGGGTGTATCATAATTATAGCGACAAAAAATCAGGGGTGCTCTGCGTGTTATGTAAAAGACGATGCTTGCAACTGCTGTGCTCCAGGCAACAGAAGAGAGTGTGATAGAAGGAGACAGAGATTGTGGCGGGAATGCGCAAGTTTCCTCGTTCACCTCGGCTTGCACTCTGACTCAACAAATACGGTGAGCCCGTCAATTTGAATCGCGCGCCTGGAAGTGACAAAGTAACCTCTTTTTCTCGAAGGGAAACATTTTCTCCACCAATCTGATTGCGGCATCGTCTTTTACATAACATGCAGAGCGTCCCTGATTTTTTGTCGGTATAATTAAGATACATCCTGTATATAATTACCCACACCCACAATTGTGGGGGAGCCCATGCAGCCTCTTATAATGGTTGCAGGTACATTAAAACTACCATAAGGCAAAGAAAGTTACAGCTCAGACAACGCTCTAACACTTCCGTCCCCCCTCCCCGTCCTACACCGGACGCCACTGCTCTGAGACAGTTGCTAAGCTTGCTTCAGCAACTCTCAGCCATAACCATGTAAACCATAGCTAACTCGAACCCAGAACCCAACTCTCAAGTACATTTAAAGCCCATTTAAAACACATACAGACTAACCAGGCTCTGATTGGCTGCTTCAAGACTCGAGCGGCCAATCAGAGCTGAGCACCCTCAAATTCAAACTCCCGCTATAAAACTCCATTAAATTTCAAGTACACAGTCCAGTAACACATACATTACTCGACCCACGACCGCGCTGGGTGCCTGCTCACGGAGTTGGCCACGGCCGACTTATTCGTGAGGGTGCCCCGTGGTTCGTGGGTTCGATCAAACAGAGTCCACACTTCACATATACAATAATTATACTAACACATTACATACACCTACATTTAAACCCAAATTACACATCTGAGGCTTATTATTATTATTATTGTTATTATTATTATTATTATTATTATTATTATTTTCCAACACACAACCTACTACAGGTCTTGAACTTTTCATACTACCAAAAACAACCTACTATGAGGTCTTTCTCACTTTAAATAACTAATTATCTTTAAAAATCTCAACCACTTTCATTATTATTATTATCAAAGTATCAAATTGCTGAAGCTACTACTGCAACAACAACAATTAATAAACTCCTTGTCTCGCATGTCCAGGAACTGAGGGGCAAAGCCATGGCGAAGAACGCAAGAGGGATAATCATATCTCATTACTAAAATTAAAAACAAGCAAAATTAAACACAATCACACTTTACACCCGCTGCTGACATTTATCAGTATGGTGCAAAATATATCAAATCAAAAATGCACTACAAAAAAAATAATCAAAATCAAAATAAAAATTCAATTAATTAAGGGACATAAGGAATACCGACAGTAGTGGCTGTGCTCGCTAAAGCGCTGCGTTAGGTCATGGGGCCAAGCTCTCTGCTGACTCGGTAGACGCGTGGGTTCGAGCCCCACCGTCTGCCGTCCTTGAAATGGTTTTCCGTGGTTTCCCATTTTCAACTCCAGGCAAATGCAGGGACGGTACCTTCTGACAGGCCACGGCCGCTTCCTTCCACATCCTTGCCCAGTTTCATTCACCATCATTCATTTCATCTCTCATTAACTCCTCTCATGAGGTTGGTGTCAGGAAGGGCATCCGGCCGTAAAAATTATCCGCCACAAAGACTTCCATCGCATCTCATCCCCGACCCCGTAGGAAAAACGGGAATAATAAGGGGTAGACATACAAGGGACATAAGGAGCACATTAAGAGCACCAGGTTCCCGCATTTTCCAAAGGCATGTTTTATATGTCTACAAGCTTGATTATCTCACAGGCTACGTAACCAATCTAACATACGACCAATTTATACGGGGTCAAAATTCCCTAATTAAGATAAAGGATTTGCAAGTTGCAATCAACATACTAAGCGAATGGGCCCAGGAAAACGAACTAACAATCAACGAGGATAAGACTGAGATGGTCGTCTTCCGGAACGGGGGCAGGTCAGCGTAATCAGACCAAGTGCTATGCAACGGCAAGGAAGTAAACAATTTCAAATACCTCGGCCTCACGCTCCAGGTAACAGGCCGAAGCTTCAGAATACATACAAGAGCGAAAGCGGCCGCAGCAGTGAAGGCCATAAACGACATAAGCCATATTACCCAAATATCGCTGGAAACAGCAATGATGCTCCTCCGAGCCAAGGTCATACCCGTACTAACATACGGTCTGGAGCTAACATGGGAGTTTCTCAACTACAAACAGCTGGAGTAACTCGAAAAGGTGAAATCTAGGTTCCTCAAAAGAGCCCTCGGAGTCTCCAAGTCAGCCAAATCTCGGCTGGTATATGAACTGGCGAGAGAAACGTTCCTAATAGAGGATCTTCGGTCACTTTTACTGTTGCCTTCCACAGAAAGCTTCAGAAAATTACTCCAGGATCTGCAAAGCAAAAGGCTTGACATTCCGAAGGAATTCTACGCGACTGATGCCATGGTGGACAAAAGATGGATGCAACCCATATCCGAAATGAGACACGTCGTGACGGGACTCGCAGTTCATGGGTTCCACCATAAGGTCTGCTCTCGAAAGACATTTCATTACCCGGATGAGAGGTGTATATGTGAGCTGTGTAGGAACGAATGCGGCAGGTACCATATCACGACATGCCCCAACAAAACTTTATCAATAGTGGCTTATAGTAAGGACTAGAAGCGAACCATAGTATCTAGTAAGTGTACATATCTGTAACATGTAATATGGCCAACTGGCTGCAATATAGGCTATTAAAATTCCCTAACATTAATAACAACAGCAATAATTATACGCTTATTGAAGAAAGTACATGAACCATGGAGTCCGTGTCCAGGAATCTACAATTTCACTTATTTTTCATGTAATGGAGAGAAAATAATGATTTCATAAAAGAAAGCTTTGTGCTATACATAATTTACTTTCGTCACCTAGCTTGAGGGTAAACAACAAGGGTAAATAAGTTTACAGTGGTCGGAAAAGAACGACTTGAATATTATAAAATTGTATTTGTATTTAAAAAAATTTATCTCGGCACGCCGTAAGGCGGAGGTAGATTTCACCGGGAAAACAAGGGGATAGGCTATAATAGGCAAAATATGCAGGTTTTCGAAGGAGGAGCAGACCTCATTGATTGCAAGAAAGTATTTTACATTTGGAGGTTAATTAACTTTTTTTTTTCGTTTTTGTATGCATATTAGCCTACTTTCGATTTTTGCAAAAAATGAAAGTAGACTTATGAGATCACTACAGGGCGAAAAAAAGTGTGTCTGTCTGTGTGTGTATGTGTGTGAGTCTGTGAGTGTGTGTGTGTGTGAGTGTGTGTACTCTGAATGTCTGTCCCCCCTATCAATTCGAACACGGTGAGCGCAAATTGAACGAAATTTGGTACAAAGGTAGCACTAGCAAAGGACACCTCAGTGTCATGTTTTATATCGCCGCCATCTTGACGGAAACGTAATGGCGGCCACACAAATGTTCAAAGCTTAAATCAAATTACGACTAACCTAATCATCCGATCTCTACCAAATTTTGCAACAACATACCTTTATGAAGGGAGCATCCTTTGACCAAACTAATAGGTTATTAGCCTAATAGTTTGCGGATGGCGGCCATCTTTGTGTCAAAATCGATTACCCCTATTAATTCGAACACGGTGAAACCGAATGGAATGAAATTTGGTACAGAGGTAGCACTATCAAAGGGCACCTCAGTGTCATGTTTTATATCGCCACCATCTTGACGGAAACGTAATGGCGGCCACACAAATATTCAAAGCTTAAATCAAATTACGATTAACCTAATCATCCGATCTCTACCAAATTTTGCATCAAGATACCATTATGGAGGGAGCATCCTTTGACAAAACTAATAGGTCATTAGCCTAATATTTTGCGGATGGTGGCCATCTTTGTGTGAAAACCGATTCCCCCTATTAATTCGAACACGGTGAAACCGAATGGAACGAAATTTGGTACAGAGGTAGCACTAGAAAAGGCCACCTCAGTGTCATGTTTTATATCACCACCATCTTGACGGAAACGTAATCGCGGCCACCCAAATGTTGAAGGCTAAAATGTAATTACGACCAACCTAATAATCTAGTCTCTACCAAATTTTGCAACAATAAATCTTTATGTGGGAAGCATATTCTGACCGAACTGCTAGATCATCAGCCCAATAGTTTGCAGATGGTGGCCAAGTATGTGTGCAAATCGATTCCCCCTATCAATTCAAACACGGTGAAACCGAATTGAACGAAATTTGGTACAGAGGTAGCACTAGCAAAAGGTACCTCAGTGTCATGTTTTATATCGCCACCATCTTGACGGAAACGGAATGACGGCCACCCAAATGTTAAGAGCTTAAATCAAATTTCGACCATACTAATAATTTGATCTCTACCGGATTTTGCAACAACATGCCTTTTTGTGGAAAGCATCTTATGACTGACTACAAGGTCATCAGCCCAATAGTTTGCAAATAGCGGCAAATGTCTGCAAATCCATTCCCCAGATCAATTCAAACACGGTGAAACCGAATTGAATGATTTTTTTTTACAGAGGTAGCACTAGCAAAGGGCACCTCATATTCATGTTTAATATCCCTATAGCACGTTGTATTTCAACATGCTACTACAACCAACATTCAATTATACTCCTTGAAAAGGACAAAGAGTTATAACAATATCCATGCATTTAGGAGAAAGTAGGCTATATGTTCTTTACTGAACATCTTGTTTTTATAATTTTATTGTCTTATGGTGATGGTAACCTTCTTCTCATTTGGGGTTCATTTTTAGCCTACTTTCGATTTTTGCAAAAAATGAAAGTAAACTTATGAGATCAACACAGGGCGGAAAATGTGTGTCTGTCTGTGTGTGTGTATGTGTGTGAGTCTGTGTGTGTGTGTGTGTGTGTGCATGTGAGTGTGTGTACTCTGAATGTCTGTCCCCCCTTATCAATTCGAACACGGTGAACGCGAATTGAACGAAATTTGGTACAAAGGTAGCACTTTCAAAGGACACCTCAGTGCCATGTTTTATATCGCCGCCATCTTGACGGAAACGTAATGGCGGCCACACAAATGTTCAAAGCTTAAATCTAATTATGACTAACCTAATCATCCGATCTCTACCAAATTTTGCAAAAACATACCATTATAGGGGGAGCATCCTTTGACCAAACTAGTATGTCATCAGCCTAATAGTTTGCGGATGGCGGCCATCTTTGTGTCAAAATCGATTCCCCCTATTAATTCAAACACGGTTAAACCGAATGGAACGAAATTTGGTACAGAGGTAGCACTAGCAAAGGGCACCTCATTGTCATGTCTTATATCGCCGCCTTCTTGACAGAAACGTAATGGCGGCCATACAAATGTTCAAAGCTTAAATCAAATTACGACTAACATAATCATCCGATCTCTACCAAATTTTGTAACAACATACCTTTATGGAGGAAGCATCCTTTGACCAATCTAATAGGTCATTAGCCTAATAGTTTGCGGATGGCGGCCATCTTTGTGTCAAAATCGATTCCCCCTATTAATTCGAACACGGTGAAACCGAATGAAACAAAATTTGGTACAGAGGTAGCACATGCAAAGGGCACCTCATTGTCATGTTTTATATCGCCGCCATCTTGACGGAAACGGAATGGCGGCCACACAAATGTTCAAAGCTTAAATCAAATTACGATTAACATAATCATCCGATCTCTACCAAATTTTGCAAAAACATACCTTTATAGGGGGAGCATCCTTTGACCAAACTAATATGTCATCAGCCTAATAGTTTGCGGATGGCGGCCATCTTTGTGTGAAAATCGATTCCCCCTATTAATTCGAACACGGTGAAACCGTATGGAACGAAATTTGGTACAGAGGTAATACTAGCAAAGGGCACCTCAGTGTCATGTTTTATATCGCCGCCATCTTGACGGAAACGTAATGGCGGCCACACAAATGTTCAAAGCTTAAATCAAATTACGACTAACCTAATCATCCGATCTCTACCAAATTTTGCAACGACATACCTTTATGGAGGGAGCATCCTTTGACAAATCTAATAGGTCATTAGCCTTATAGTTTGCGGATGGCGGCCATCTTTGTGTCCAAATCGATTACCCCTATTAATTCGAACACGGTGCAACCGAATAGAATGAAATTTGCTACAGAGGTAGCACTAGCAAAGGGCACCCCAGTGTCATGTTTTAAATCGCCGCCATCTTGACGGAAACGTAATGGCGGCCACCCAAATGTTCAAAGCTTAAATCAAATTACGATTAACCTAATCATCCGATCTCTTCCAAATTTTGCATCAACATACCATTATGGAGGGAGCATCCTTTGACCAAACTAATAGGTCATTAGCCTAATATTTTTCGGATGGTGGCCATCTTTGTGTGAAAATCGATTCCCCCTATTAATTCGAACACGGTGAAACCGAATGGAACGAAATTTGGTACAGAGATAGCACTAGAAAAGACCACCTCAGTGTCATGTTTTATATCACCACCATCTTGACGGAAACGTAATCGCGGCCACCCAAATGTTGAAGGCTAAAATGTAATTACGACCAACCTAATAATCTAGTCTCTACCAAATTTTGCAACAATAAATCTTTATGTGGGAAGCATATTCTGACCAAACTGCTAGATCATCAGCCCAATAGTTTGCAGATGGTGGCCAAGTATGTGTGCAAATCGATTCCCCCTATCAATTCAAACACGGTGAAACCGAATTGAACGAAATTTGGTACAGAGGTAGCACTAGCAAAAGGCACCTCAGTGTCATGTTTTATATCGCCACCATCTTGACGGAAACGGAATGACGGTCACCCAAATGTTAAGAGCTTAAATCAAATTTCGACCATACTAATAATTTGATCTCTACCGGATTTTGCAACAACATGCCTTTTTGTGGAAAGCATCTTATGACTGACTACAAGGTCATCAGCCCAATAGTTTGCAAATGGCGGCAAATGTGTGCAAATCCATTCCCCAGATCAATTCAAACACGGTGAAACCGAATTGAATGAATTTTTTTACAGAGGTAGCACTAGCAAAGGGCACCTCATATTCATGTTTAATATCCCTATAGCACGTTGTATTTCAACATGCTACTACAACCAACATTCAATTATACTCCTTGAAAAGGACAAAGAGTTATAACAATACCCATGCATTTAGGAGAAAGTAGGCTATATGTTCTTTACTGAACATCTTGTTTTTATAATTTTATTGTCTTATGGTGATGGTAACCTTCTTCTCATTTGGGGTTCATTTTTAGCCTACTTTCGATTTTTGCAAAAAATGAAAGTAAACTTATGAGATCAACACAGGGCGGAAAATGTGTGTCTGTCTGTGTGTGTGTATGTGTGTGAGTCTGTGTGTGTGTGTGTGCGTGTGAGTGTGTGTACTCTGAATGTCTGTCCCCCCTTATCAATTCGAACACGGTGAACGCGAATTGAACGAAATTTGGTACAAAGGTAGCACTTTCAAAGGACACCTCAGTGCCATGTTTTATATCGCCGCCATCTTGACGGAAACGTAATGGCGGCCACACAAATGTTCAAAGCTTAAATCTAATTATGACTAACCTAATCATCCGATCTCTATCAAATTTTGCAAAAACATACCATTATAGGGGGAGCATCCTTTGACCAAACTAGTATGTCATCAGCCTAATAGTTTGCGGATGGCGGCCATCTTTGTGTCAAAATCGATTCCCCCCATTAATTCAAACACGGTTAAACCGAATGGAACGAAATTTGGTACAGAGGTAGCACTAGCAAAGGGCACCTCATTGTCATGTCTTATATCGCCGCCTTCTTGACAGAAACGTAATGGCGGCCATACAAATGTTCAAAGCTTAAATCAAATTACGACTAACATAATCATCCGATCTCTACCAAATTTTGTAACAACATACCTTTATGGAGGAAGCATCCTTTGACCAATCTAATAGGTCATTAGCCTAATAGTTTGCGGATGGCGGCCATCTTTGTGTCAAAATCGATTCCCCCTATTAATTCGAACACGGTGAAACCGAATGAAACAAAATTTGGTACAGAGGTAGCACATGCAAAGGGCACCTCATTGTCATGTTTTATATCGCCGCCATCTTGACGGAAACGGAATGGCGGCCACACAAATGTTCAAAGCTTAAATCAAATTACGATTAACATAATCATCCGATCTCTACCAAATTTTGCAAAAACATACCTTTATAGGGGGAGCATCCTTTGACCAAACTAATATGTCATCAGCCTAATAGTTTGCGGATGGCGGCCATCTTTGTGTGAAAATCGATTCCCCCTATTAATTCGAACACGGTGAAACCGTATGGAACGAAATTTGGTACAGAGGTAATACTAGCAAAGGGCACCTCAGTGTCATGTTTTATATCGCCGCCATCTTGACGGAAACGTAATGGCGGCCACACAAATGTTCAAAGTTTAAATCAAATTACGACTAACCTAATCATCCGATCTCTACCAAATTTTGCAACGACATACCTTTATGGAGGGAGCATCCTTTGACAAATCTAATAGGTCATTAGCCTTATAGTTTGCGGATGGCGGCCATCTTTGTGTCCAAATCGATTACCCCTATTAATTCGAACACGGTGCAACCGAATAGAATGAAATTTGCTACAGAGTTAGCACTAGCAAAGGGCACCCCAGTGTCATGTTTTAAATCGCCGCCATCTTGACGGAAACGTAATGGCGGCCACCCAAATGTTCAAAGCTTAAATCAAATTACGATTAACCTAATCATCCGATCTCTTCCAAATTTTGCATCAACATACCATTATGGAGGGAGCATCCTTTGACCAAACTAATAGGTCATTAGCCTAATATTTTTCGGATGGTGGCCATCTTTGTGTGAAAATCGATTCCCCCTATTAATTCGAACACGGTGAAACCGAATGGAACGAAATTTGGTACAGAGGTAGCACTAGAAAAGACCACCTCAGTGTCATGTTTTATATCACCACCATCTTGACGGAAACGTAATCGCGGCCACCCAAATGTTGAAGGCTAAAATGTAATTACGACCAACCTAATAATCTAGTCTCTACCAAATTTTGCAACAATAAATCTTTATGTGGGAAGCATATTCTGACCAAACTGCTAGATCATCAGCCCAATAGTTTGCAGATGGTGGCCAAGTATGTGTGCAAATCGATTCCCCCTATCAATTCAAACACGGTGAAACCGAATTGAACGAAATTTGGTACAGAGGTAGCACTAGCAAAAGGCACCTCAGTGTCATGTTTTATATCGCCACCATCTTGACGGAAACGGAATGACGGCCACCCAAATGTTAAGAGCTTAAATCAAATTTCGACCATACTAATAATTTGATCTCTACCGGATTTTGCAACAACATGCCTTTTTGTGGAAAGCATCTTATGACTGACTACAAGGTCATCAGCCCAATAGTTTGCAAATAGCGGCAAATGTGTGCAAATCCATTCCCCAGATCAATTCAAACACGGTGAAACCGAATTGAATGAATTTTTTTACAGAGGTAGCACTAGCAAAGGGCACCTCATATTCATGTTTAATATCCCTATAGCACGTTGTATTTCAACATGCTACTACAACCAACATTCAATTATACTCCTTGAAAAGGACAAAGAGTTATAACAATACCCATGCATTTAGGAGAAAGTAGGCTATATGTTCTTTACTGAACATCTTGTTTTTATAATTTTATTGTCTTATGGTGATGGTAACCTTCTTCTCATTTGGGGTTCATTTTTAGCCTACTTTCGATTTTTGCAAAAAATGAAAGTAAACTTATGAGATCAACACAGGGCGGAAAATGTGTGTCTGTCTGTGTGTGTGTATGTGTGTGAGTCTGTGTGTGTGTGTGTGTGTGAGTGTGTGTACTCTGAATGTCTGCCCCCCCTTATCAATTCGAACACGGTGAACGCGAATTGAACGAAATTTGGTACAAAGGTAGCACTTTCAAAGGACACCTCAGTGCCATGTTTTATATCGCCGCCATCTTGACGGAAACGTAATGGCGGCCACACAAATGTTCAAAGCTTAAATCTAATTATGACTAACCTAATCATCCGATCTCTACCAAATTTTGCAAAAACATACCATTATAGGGGGAGCATCCTTTGACCAAACTAGTATGTCATCAGCCTAATAGTTTGCGGATGGCGGCCATCTTTGTGTCAAAATCGATTCCCCCTATTAATTCAAACACGGTTAAACCGAATGGAACGAAATTTGGTACAGAGGTAGCACTAGCAAAGGGCACCTCATTGTCATGTATTATATCGCCGCCTTCTTGACAGAAACGTAATGGCGGCCATACAAATGTTCAAAGCTTAAATCAAATTACGACTAACATAATCATCCGATCTCTACCAAATTTTGCAACAACATACCTTTATGGAGGGAGCATCCTTTGACCAATTTAATAGGTCATTAGCCTAATAGTTTGCGGATGGCGGCCATCTTTGTGTCAAAATCGATTCCCCCTATTAATTCGAACACGGTGAAACCGAATGAAACAAAATTTGGTACAGAGGTAGCACTTGCAAAGGGCACCTCATTGTCATGTTTTATATCGCCGCCAACTTGACGGAAACGTAATGGCGGCCACACAAATGTTCAAAGCTTAAATCAAATTACGATTAACATAATCATCCGATCTCTACCAAATTTTGCAAAAACTTACCTTTATAGGGGGAGCATCCTTTGACCAAACTAATATGTCATCAGCCTAATAGTTTGCGGATGGCGGCCATCTTTGTGTGAAAATCGATTCCCCCTATTAATTCGAACACGGTGAAACCGTATGGAACGAAATTTGGTACAGACGTAATACTAGCAAAGGGCACCTCAGTGTCATGTTTTATATCGCCGCCATCTTGACGGAAACGTAATGGCGGCCACACAAATGTTCAAAGCTTAAATCAAATTACGACTAACCTAATCATCCGATCTCTACCATATTTTGCAACAACATACCTTTATTGAGGAAGCATCCTTTGACCAAATTAATAGGTCATTCGCTTAATAGTTTGTGGATGGCGGCCATCTTCGTGTGTAAATCGATTCCCCCTATTAATTCAAACACGGTGAAACCGAATGGAACGAAATTTGGTACAGAAGTAGCACTAGCAAAGGGCGCCTCAGCGTCATGTTTTATATCGCCGCCATCTTGACGGAAACGCAATGACGGCCACCCAAATGTTAAAAGCTTAAATCAAATTACGACCATCCTAATAATTTGATCTCTACCAGATTTTGCAACAACATGCCTTTTTGTGGAAAGCATCTTATGACTGACTACAAGGTCATCAGCCCAATAGTTTGCAAATAGCGGCCATGTATGTGTGCAAATCCATTCCCCATATCAATGCAAACACTGTGAATCCGAACTGAATGACATTTTTTACAGAGGTAGCACTAGCAAAGGGCACCTCATATTCATTTTTAATATCCCTATAGTCAACAAGCTACTACAACCAACATCAATTATACTCCTTGAAAAGGACAAAGAGTTATAACAATACCCATGGATTTAGGAGAAAGTAGGCTATATGTTCTTTACTGAACATCTTGTTATACTTGTGATCACAATGTCCTTATGCAAGGTTTGGAACTAATGTGTAACTATCTGACAGTCTGTTACTTCTTCACGCAAAATTTTATCTTCCGCAGAGATTTTTGTTGGTTCCTCAGTTTAGGGGCTGCGACAACGTGGTCATGTAACCCCGAGTACACTGGGTGTGTGTAGAATCTGATAAACGGTGTTAATTGTGATGACTGTATTAGTCTGTAATTCAGGTAAGGTCGGCAGACGGTCAATTTTAAGTAGTAGTTCCTAAGAAAGGTGGAAGGAGAGTTGCAAGAGGAACAGTATGGCTTCAGGAGTGGAAGATCCACAGTGGACCCAATCTTTAGCTTGAGGCAGGTGATGGAAAAGAACTGGGAATATGGAGAGGATTTGATCATGACATTCATAGATCTAGAAAAGGCATATGATAGTGTCCCCAGAGAGAAGGTATGGGAAACCATGGTTAAGAAGAGACTGGGAAGAGAAATGTTGGAAATGGTGCAAGCAATGTACAACAACTGTGTTAGCAGGGTTCTGACCCCTGTTGGAAAGACAGATTGGTTTACGAACAAGACTGGACTAAGACAGGGGAGTGTGCTGTCACCTCTCTTGTTCATAATGGTGATGGATGAAATAGTAAAGGAAACAAAGGAAGCATATGAACATAAAGAAATGAAGTTACTGTTATTTGCAGATGATATTGTGGTCTGGGGAAGGAACACCGAAGAAGTGCAAAAACAACTAGATGCACTGAACGAAAATATTCAGAAGTATGGCCTGAAAATCAGTATAGAGAAAAGCAAGACCATGGTGATGACAAGAGGGGAAAGACAAGGAAAGGGCACTGTGAAAATTGGAAGTCAGAGTTTGGAAATTGTGGACACGTTCAAATACCTAGGAAGTGAATTGATGCAAACTGGTAGGTTGGACATGGAGATTGGCAGGAGGGTACAGCAGAGCAATGCATTCTATCAAAGTGTAAGAAAACTTGTTTGGGATAAGGAAGTACCAAGGAAAAGCAAGGAGGTAATGTATAAAGTGTACTATGTTCCCATATTAACTTATGCAGCTGAGACTTGGACCCTGACAAGCAGGCAAGAGAGTAGAATCCAAGCCAGTGAAATGAAATTCCTAAGAAGTATGATAGGAAAGACAAGGAAAGACAGAGTGAGGAATGAAGATGTTAGGAAGGAAGAGGGGATGGGAAAACTAAATGAGAGAATTGAGAAGAATAAACTAAGGTGGTTTGGACATGTAAAGAGGATGGAGGAAAATAGAATACCAAGACAGATGCTGGAGGCGAAGTGCAAGGGTAAGAGACCAAGAGGAAGACCTAGAACAAGGTGGATGGATTCAATGAAGAACGGCATAAGAAAAAGAAATCTGGACTGGGACAAGATCGTGGAAGAAGAATGGTGGAAGGAAAGAGGAAAGTGGAGAAGTGCCATAAATACCCCGACCCGGCAGGAGCTGGATAAGGGGAAATGATGATGATGATGATGACTAACGTCATACGACACCTAGCTCTGAACTTGGCTACTAGATGCTACCGCAACCAGCAACTTGCAACGAACGTTGGAACTTGCCCTCCAAAGGAAAGCATGCCGAGGGTTTTTTAGCGCTCATAGAAAATCCGACGACTTTGGCCGGCTTTGAACCAGCGACTTTGGGCTTATAAGTTCAGCATGCTACCAGTTAGCCGCTTCCCACAGAGTCAGATGGAAAAATGAATGTGATCTCGTGCGATGGCGTTGTCTTGGCAACCTCTGATAGCTCATCCCTCATCAATTAAGAAGCGTTGTCATGGTAACCTCTGATGGCACTTGGCATTTTCTTAAATTCCGAAATCATTTTTCTCATCCCTTGGCGTAATGGTAGGTCAGATCAAAAATTCTTTCGGACAAAGCTTTAGGTAATTATTAGGGGAATATTTTCCATTCTGTACGGTTTTGATATTGTGCCTATTAAGAGAGATATGATTAATGTTTCCCGAAAAACCAACTTTTTTCCACCCCTTTGGTCAATGTTTGGATCTATCAAAAACTTTTCAAACATAAATTTTTGGCACTTATCCGACACATATTATGAACTTAGAATGGATTCTATATTTCACGTATTAAGAGAGTTATAGCGATATTTCACTTTTTCGAAAAAAAAAAAAGAAGAAAACCCCCCTCCCTTCAACCGATTTTGCCCATTAACGAACTCGACCGAGATTTTAAGGGGATACATATTATGCAAAACATTCAAAGTGATTGGTGAAACATTACGGCAGTTATCGTGTCCACAAGAAACTGATATATATGCATATATAAACACACACACATATATATATATAAACTTGTGAACTGACGGTGGTTTGAGGGTCTGGGGTATGTGAAACGCGAAGATATGTCGAAATTTTCCGGAAGTGGAAACATGGGACCCATTGCAATGGTTAGCTTTCTGATGAAATCTACCTAAATTGCAATAGTTAGCTTTCTGTTGAAATCTACCAAAAATAGGCTACATAATTAAAAATACTCCCATCAACGACACCTAGCTGTGAAGTTGGCTACTAGATGCCACCGGAACCATCAACTCGCAACGAACGTTGGAACTTCCCCTCCGAAGGAAAGCAAACTCAGGTTTTTCTAGCGCTCTTAGTAAATCCGACGACATCAGCCGGGTTTGAACCCGCGACCTTGGGCATAGAAGTTCAGCATGCTACCAGTTCCGATACCGAAGTCGCTTCCCACAGACAGATGGAAAACTGAATGTTATCTCGTGCAGTGGCGTTGTCATAGCAACTGCTGATGGCTCATCCCTTATCAATTCAAAGTAAAGTTTTCATGGCAACCTCTCTTGGCACTTGGCATTTTCATATAATTTATATAATTTTGCTCACCCCGTGGCGTAATGGTGGGTCATATCAAAAATTCTTTCAGACAAAAGTTTTAGGTAATTATTGGAGGAATATTGTCCATTTTGTACGGTTTTGATATTGCGCCTATTAACAGAGATAGGATTAATGTTTCCCGAAAAACCACTTTTTCCCACCCCTTTGGTCAATGGTTGGTGCTATCAAAAAACTCTTCAAACATAAATTTCTAGGGCCTTGTCCGACACATGAACTTTGAATGGATTCAATATTTCAGATATTAAGAGAGTTATAGCGATATTTCACTTTTTCGAAACAAAAGCCTCCCATTATCACCCCCCTTTGACCGATTTTGCCCATTAACTAACTCGACCGAGATTTTAAGGAGATACATATTATGTAAATAATTCAAAGTGATTGGTGCAAAATTACGGCAGCTATCGTGTCCACAAGAAACTGATATCTATACACATATATATATATATATATATATACTGAACCCGAGGAGGTTATGCTGACTGGAATCGAACGTGGTTCTCAGAGACTGTGATCTCAGTATAAAGGTTCCACCAGGGAACGAACCAGAGATCTGTAGAGGCAGTTTCATGGTAGAAACCCTTCGAAAGAAGTGTATATTTAATCACTGGTGTGATTTTGGTGCAATGACATTATTTATTAAAATAATGCAGGGAAAAATGAGCAGATTACAGCATTATTAGACTACTTGGTGTAGGCTATACGAGGCTTGAAGCACGGAGAGGACAGAGTTGACATTTTACAAATTAGCCCAGGATTGTGGGAGGGCCCCAGTGGAGCCATGTCCATCTCTGTGACCCCATTCTGTCGTCTGGAGCAGGGGGGAGGCCTGAATAATGACCCAGTTATTCCCCGACGGAGAATAGATTTGAGGAGGGGGAGGAGAGATGCCCAGGAAAATCATTGATTACTCGTGATTGAAGTAACGAATTGAGGGGAGAGTTGCTCACAGGTGAATCTTTTGGCAGGAGGCTAATTTTAGAGCCTTTTACCTGCGAAATTGAGGCATATTTAATGATATGCGGAAGGACTGTAAAACTACCATTGTTCGCGGATAGATTTGAGAATGTTGCCGGGGAATACCCGTAAGATAGCGTCCCACGCTATGGAGAAAGGAATTAATATTAATTAATTGGACGAGCGATTCCTTTGCACGCAGATAGTTTTGGGATCTGTGATGAAAGAGGAACCCAATGATCATGGTTTGGAGACCAGAACCATGCTGGGAGAGGAGCCAAGATTACGCGGGAAGATTTAGCCCTACTTTCCGTGGGAATCCGATATAAGGGAGTAGACCCTTGGAGGAGCGCTCAGTCTCAGCTCAGTTCAAGCTCAGTCTACGCGCAGTTCACGTGCAGTTACAACCAGTTACAGTCGAGCAAGTTGAAGTCTTACGCAGTCTTCACGACGTTAGAAGTTACCCAGTTGTAGCACAGTTGCAGTAAGTTGCAGTCAGTATGCAGCAGTACGAGACAGTATGTAAGCAGTCTACAGCAGTCTTCAAGTAAGTTACGAGCAGTCTTCGAGTGAAACTTCAGTCAGTTACAGCCAGTTTGAAGCAAGTTTGTCAAGGCAGAACGCATGGCGGTCACACTCATAAAGACGCCGAACAAAGACTGGTACATGTAAATGAAGCATTTAATAAGCTTGTATGAATAATAGTCGTGCTATAGGCATAATCAGCAGTACGAACTATGGCGTGTTCAGTTACGAAGCACCGTATAAGACTAATGGCAGAACTATTGTAAATAATTATTTGTGTAAAGTATTGGACAATGTTAAGCGCAATGTGTAAAGTATTGACTGATCGTATATGTGTAATTACGATGGAATGCGCTAATGAAGCTCTACGAAGCGTTTGGTAATGTCATGAGAGTACCAGATGATAACACTCAGGACGGGAGCTAGCATATTTATGCAACGCAGGACGCTTACCGTAGGAGTAAGAAATATAAAAACTGTTGGTGAATTCCGAGAGCAGATAAACCAGACTTTCAATCAGGAGTTGATAGGAGCACGGGAGATGCCGTCGACACCTGTAATCTCGATCTTTGCTAGGGAATTTCAGCATTGAAAAGTGTATAAAGTGACGTGTGTTAAGTGTACAGCATATGAAAAATATCCTTTAAAGTAGTGATTAGATAAGTGTTTCACATGTTTGGGAGCAATAGCTTCCTGAGAGTTATGCAACGTGTCGTGTTGTTGATGAAAATTATGTGTTATAAAATGTGTGTATTCAAGATGAATATGTCGCGTTAAACCTGCTAATGGCGGGCGAAATGGAGAAATATGATTGGTCGGAGCCACCATAAGACGCCTATAGAGATGTAAGTACCCCACAAGTTATGATTATGTAGAAATATGGGCCACTGCATGTTGTGATTCCGTAAAGATGCCAGTAAAAATCAGTTTAGGAGGCAGATCCTCCATGTTTAATCTTTATTGTGTTGATTTTTATAGAGTTGAGATGTTAATTTGCATCATTAAGTGGAGTAATTATTCCCACTATGAATTAAGAATGGCAATCAGTTATGTAAATGTGACGAACGCGATTGTTCGGATTTTAAGACGTTTAGCTATGTCGGATTTTTGGTAATTTATGTGAGAATAATAATAAAGTAATGATTTTGGTCATTTATGTCAGTGAGATTAATAAGAATAATAAAGTAATGATTTTGGTCATTTATGTCAGTGAGATTAACGGTAATAATAATAATGAATATTAAAAGTATGAATGAACACATCAGGAAACAAATAAATGTTGTAAGCGAGAATTAGTTACGCTAATTGCAAGACTTATCAATCTAAGCAGTAAGATGATACAGTAAGATTACATTACAGTAATTAAGGAAAGAAGTTTTATATCAGAATATTGCATATATTCAATAATGATGCCAGTAATGAAAGAGCTTTTAGTGAATTGAATTTGCAGCTTATTTGAGAAGCTTTTAGAGTAATTGATAGATTTCTCTTAATAATATAGGTCGGAGGTCGTAGCATTGAGTAAGGGGCCAGGTGGTCTATTCTACGTATGAAATCTCCTATGTCATGGGCATAAGTGGAGATATAATTTATGCCAGAGTTGTAGTGTGCACCCTAGCTCTGAGGAAGGATATGAAAGTGTTCCGGGTTGGAATCCTGTGATAGAGACGAGGAAAACGAGGACACCTCGAAACTCTATGGTCTCCCGAGAACTTATTGATGAGTTATTCCGCTCGTGGTAGCGAAACTCATGGCGACAGCCTGGACTGAGCGCCTATATTTTACTTGAGACACCGGTCACCCGTCAGACTAATGCACTACGAACCCCGAACCTTCATGTTGAATGGACCCGTGTGAGGCCAGTAATTATTATATCCTCTGTGTAGGAGTAATTATAAAAGCTCATTCAATACCTGTTTGCATAATAGTCAATTAAGATCCTTTGGGATATGTGTGTCGTTCAGACAACCGTATTTGTCTTGTAAATCTTTACTGCTTAGAAAGGAAAGCATTCAAACCTTTAAGGAGGGTCGAGGTAATTGGTGGAACACCCATCCCACTTTCTATTGTGTACCGACTCCTCTAGCCGAGGGGCTGCAGGCGGGCACTCGAACCGTCAAGGCAAGTTGAAAGGAAAAGATTTTAGACCCTGGTAAATGACATATAATGAAAGATTGTTATGTTGAGTAATGTAGCCATGTGGTTTAGGAACACATGGATAATTATAGATCATCCTGATGGTTCATTATTTTAGCTATCTGACGAATAGTTAGACGATGTATTTGTACTGTCACTGAAACCAAGTTATGAAGTTGGTTACTAGATGCCAAAGGCGACGAGCGCAAGGTAGTCTAATTGTACCACCCGACACAAGCTATAACGTAACGTTTTATGTAGGAATCACAGACAGCATTCGGTGGAACCATATAAATAGAGGAAGTGGAGGGGTAGCTTACATAATTATGGAGTTGCACGTTGATTGCGGTGCAACGTCCGAAATGGTAAATGCATGCAAGCATTTGTTTGGTGAGAAGAGAAAAATCAAAACACGTACGGCACACATAATTGTTAAAACTAAAGAGGTTTAAGGAATAATTAATTTGTGATATTAAAGAAGTCACATTGTATGACTGTTATATCAATGTACAGTTGGTTTTGAAGTCGTAGGTGCATCAGCGCACCAGTATATCTTTATGAAGTTCACATAAGGGTACAGCTTTATGGTTTAATATGACTTTATTATGATTTTATTTTTGTTTGTTTGTGGATTGTGGAAGTAAATTTTTGTTTGCTTTGTTTTTATGGTTTTGGGATTGTTTTTGTGTTTGAAGCCATGATTTCATTTACTGAATTAAAGTTTTAGAATAGAGTTGTGCCTTATCATTGTAGAGTTGATACCTTATAGCCTCAAATCCAAAATATGCACTGCTCATTTGGGGAGACGGTACACGCCTGAGACCTGATGCTAGCTGGAGGCAGATGCATATTTACCATCGAGATTACTCACATGGGTACATGGGATTTGATGTCCTATACTGTGGTTTGAGCTATTGGTACAACTAAAGTTGGTCAGATTTAATGCACACAACTCTATTAAAGTAACAATTAACGAAGTAGGGAATGACCGCTCCTATCCCTAGATAAGTTCCGATACGTACATATAAATTTTGATAGATGTATAAGTACAAGTACTACTCCTTTGTAATTATCATATAATTTATCATGGCCCAAGCAACGTGGAGCGGTATTAATTCATTTTGGAACCGCCTGCGTAAGTGCAATATGAGCGATTTTGGCATTGCACATGCATGGCATACATTGACCGATAACTGCATCTAATTTATCATGGCGCCCAGGTACGTGGAGCTTATGGGATTTAGGGAAAACCCATAGATTTTTATGGTATTTCATGGGGAAAACCATAGTAATTGTTTTGCCTCAAACTGTGTTTGAGTGATTTTTGAATTCAGTAGGCTTTTTATGTAACGCAGAATCTCTCTATTGAGAAGAGGATTGCCCAAGGGTACGAGCGCTACATACCCGATCCACAATCTACCATAATATTCTCAGGTTTTGTACGACTTCACAATATGTGTGCAGTGTTTGATGTTTCTCTTCGAAACGTATCCACATATTTTTCCAGGAAGCCTGCCTGCATATTTAAGTGTGTTATTGTAAAATGTCAGGTACGCAGGAGATCTTGCAAGTTATTGCAGGATTGAAACAGCACTTTGATGCTGCTAACGAGCAGAATAAACTGGAAGCCAAGGCTTTCCAGAATAGCATAAACAATCGTTTAGATGCCAATCAGGAGGCAATTAATGCAAATCAGGTTGCAATGAATAATAACCAGATTGAATTAAACAATCGGTTAGATGATAATAAAGTTGAATTAAACAATAAGTTAGGTCAAATGCAAGAGGTAATTAAGACCGAATTAACAGATACTGTCGTAAGCATTGTATCGGAAATGCAGGTTAAAACTGATAAACGTTTCGAGGATATAGAAGCCAAACTTGAGGGTAATTTACAAGCGTGTAAGCATGCTCAGGAGGAAACCAACAGTAGATTAGATGCGTTGTCTAACGACATTAAGGATATTCAAATCCAAAATGAGGCGAATCTCGAACGCCAAGCGAAACAGTTCGCAGAGTTTACAAGAACGGTAGACCAGAGATTAGAGGAGAACGACTCCAAATGGGACCAGAAATTGAAAAGCTATGCTAGAGCAATTAACGGTGACCTCAAGAAACAGGACCAGAATATATTAGGTCAATGCCAGGAAATAGGCGAAATTAAGGCTATCGCTCATGAAAGTAAGGAGCTGGTAAGCAACGTGAAAAGCCAGATGGGCAAAGTTCATCAAGAACTGGACCAAGTTCAGAGTGACATTGTCATAGTTAACAAAAGGCAAGAGGAGAATAGAGGTGAGATCACCAAGGTCCGGAATGAATTGTCAAAGTCAATGGACACATTCAAGATGAAATTAAAGGGTTGAGAGAAGAACTCGAAATAAGAGAAGGCCAGAAAACAGAGGCAAGCGACAAGACCCTTGCTCAAATTAAAGAAGATGTAGAGGATGAAATATCCCATATCAAACAAAGTCTGAAAGAAGACAAGGTGAAAATATTTCAAGTAGCCGAGGAAAACCGAGATAGACTTACAAGAATAGAGAAAGAAGTCATTACTCGTCTAGAAAGAGCAGAAATGCGCCACAATCAAATGGAGACTAGGATAATAGCACAGGAGGAAACGCTTCTGAAAGATCCTAAGTCAAGTGAAGGCAGCATAGAGGATATGAGGAAAACAAGGTGGGCAGACTTGGAAACCCAACCTATAAGCAGGAATGCTACAGGCTCAGGGGAAAGTCCTTATATGACGCCAGGTGTACCAATTGCGGCATCGACGCCACATGAAAATGCTATGCACACCCAGGTGATAAACGTCATTAGGGCAAGCGAAGAAAATCCAAGGAAATTTTCAGGTAGCCACTGTAGTATGACACCAAAATATTGGTTAAAGGAAGTGACTGAATATCTAAATGATGCACGAATACCGCAGGAGCGTAGGCTACGTGCAATAGAGAAATTAACAGAGGGGGAGTGCGCATTATGGTTTCGCAGCTTCCGTTACACTTTCGATACTGTTGAGGAGTTTCGTGAGGCATTCTTGAAAAGATATTGGGACGCCGCGACTCAACAGAATTTACGGTTGGATTTATATGCAAAGAAATACAGTACTAATAATCCAACGAAGTACGCAGAATTCTTCATATCGCAGATGTGTCGCTTTAAAGAGCTGGATCAAAAACCGAGCGAACTGGAGCTATGTATTGCTATCGCCAAACAGCTTCCATACGAGATCCAAAGGCTACTAATCTCGGCTAATGCGAAAACTGCTATGGAAATGGAGACAGTTCTAAGGCAACTGGACCTCACCACAGCAAATACAATGCGTCAGAGTCGAACCGTGGAACAAGTCCACGTGACCAACACACAGACTGACCAACAGCAAGCTCCAAGGAACAACAAAGCTACGAGCACAGAAACCTTAGATTCCTATGGACGGCAATGGGAACAGGAACCCAGAAGATGGCAGTCAAAGTTCAAAGGAAATGCTAATAGAGGAGGAAGAGGTCGAAGTTCGTGGAATAAGCAGAATAACAGGGGTAAACCGTACCATAACAATGGAGGTAACAATGGCCAAGAAGGCAACAATAGAAATTGGAGACCCCAAGAAAGAAGAAGTAACTTCGATGACAAGGTAGAAGAACGATATCATGCTTCTTTGCGATACCTCGAAGAAAGGGGAGATGAGCCCCAGAAACAACAAGTCCGCTGGCAAGAAGTCATGCAGAACAGGACATCGCCAGACAGATATAGAGATGGAGCTAAGAGTTTGGAACTACAGCGCAGCGAACAGGAGAGAAGAAACTCCAAGGGGGCGGGCGCTGAAGAAAAAAAAACGCCAAAATTAGGAGAGTTTGAGACTGATGGATGGAAGTCTATTAACATCATCAATTGGATAGCCAAACCAGAAGAACTAATTGAGGATACAGGAGGACCACAGGTCATGGTCAAGAGAGAATTGCCCATTATAATTGTAAGAGTGGCAGGATTAAAAATCAGAAGTCTGCTAGACACAGGGTCAACAGTGAGCCTCATGACACAAGCTTTATATAATGAAATAGCCCGGAGAGAGAACATTTTGAAAATACCGATCTCTAGCGTCAAGATAAAAGGGGTAATTCCAGACCGAACAATGATATGTAAATACCAGGTATTCCTAGATTTACAGATAGGAGGCTCTATTTTCTCACAGAGTTTTCTGTTAGTAAACAAACTGCCTTATAACCTACTTATTGGGGCAGAGTTTATAAGGGAATACAGAGTGATAATCGACCTAGCACAGGACAGGGTTATGTTCCATGTGAATGAAGAAGCTGAAGGCTTAGAGGTCGCACTCAATGAGATTGAACCAGGATCAAGCGAACAAGTATGGCATACATACAGAGATGTGGCTGAGGAAGGAGTGTTAGCTATTGAGCAGTTAGAAGAAGAGCTTAAAACACTAGCCACAGACTTGGAAAAAGATCTGGAACCCAAATTGGAAGAATATATTTCGGAAAAGCTAGAAGAAGCGAAAATTGGGCTAAAAGAGAAGGAAAATTTAAAGCAGTTATTACTGGAACAGAAGGAAGTCTTTGATTCGAGACCTGGTCGGATAAAGAACTTCACTTATGCTTTTCAAGTCAGTGATTGGACACCATTTAGGCAGAAACCCTACCCTATAGCTGAAAAGCATTATGCTAAAGTGAAAGAGGCAATTCAGGAGATGTTGGAGGCCGGTGTTATTGAGAAGACACCTACGCCTTATGTAAGTCCATTGGTAATTGTACCAAAGACAGACGGATCTGTCAGAGTCTGCCTGGACCTGAGACGCTTAAATTTGAGAGTTATTCCGGAATTTGACCAAGTGCCACCTATTAAAGAGATCCTCAGGAAGTTTAAAGGAAAAACCATATTCACAAATTTGGATATCACATCCAGATTCCATCATCTTGAATTAGAGAAGAAAACTAGTCTGTTGACAGGATTTATGTTTGATCAACATACATTCACATTTTTAAGGCTACCTTTTGGGTTGAAAACAGCTGGTTCAGCCCTGATAAGAGCGTTAGATCGCAATCTATCAGATGAGGTTAAAGAGAGTACCATCAGATATGTAGACGACATTCTACTCACATCAGAATCTCTGGAGGAGCACATGAGAGACCTGAAGAAGTTGCTAGATGACCTTCGAGAAGCTAACTTTAAGGTTAATATCAAGAAATCGCACTTCTGTCAGAGGGAAGTTAAATTCCTAGGGCATGTTATTGATGCAAATGGAGTGAAGCCTAACCCAGATAACTTGGAAGTAATTCGAAATTTCCCTCGACCCACGAAAGTAAAGCACGTCCGACAGTATTTGGGAGTAATTGGATTCTTTTCGAACCACTGCCCAAACTATACTGCGACAGTAGCACCCCTGCAGGACCTATTGAAGAAAGGCGGCAGATGGAATTGGACGGAGCAATGTCAGGAAGCATTCGTGAGGTCAAAACAAATGCTTTTGGAATATGTGAAGCTGGGATACCCGGATTATACCCAGAAGTTCATCATACAGACGGATGCATCACTTATTGGGATTGGAGCGATGCTATTCCAGGAAAATGTTGACCAGCCTGAGAAGAAAGTTTTTATCGCCTTTATAAGCAGGAGACTGAAAGCCCATGAGAAAAACTACACGATCACAGAAATAGAGTTGCTCGCAATTTTGTACGCGTTGCAATCTTGGCACAAACTCGTGTATGGCTTCCAAATAGTCCTCAGAACAGACCATAAAGCTTTAACATTTTTGTTAAAAACAGACTTGTCTAGCCAGAGATTGACAAGATGGTCCCTGTATATCCAGCAATTTAATGTGGAAATAGAATACTGTCCAGGGAAAGAGAATGTAATACCGGACATATTAAGTCGTTACCCTAGAGAAGAGGAAGCGCCAGCGGTCCAGATTGAGAATCGAGATCAGAAGACGTTGGATGACTTAAGGAATCTTACCAACCTACAACGCGAAGACCCATGGTTGAAGATGATAATCGATTACTTTGAGGGACGCTTAGCAAGGGGAACTGCGGTATACAGAGAGGCGGAGGCATTGGCAACAGATTATGTATGGCATAATCAGATATTACACAAGTGGGACGATGTAGATCATACACGTCAAAGGATTGTAATTCCTGCATCTTTGCAGAGAAGATTGGTATGGCTAGCCCACAGAGCATTTGGACATCCCGGAATAGATAAAATCTGTGCTCTGTTGAAGGAAGCATTTACTTGTCCTAAATTGAGAGAAACGGTGAGAAATGCTATTAGGACATGTGATCTATGCCAGAGGGTAAAGCCAAATCCCTTTTTAATGAGGCAACGACCTATCCCGTTGTTACCGGAGAAGCCAAGGCAGCTATTGAGTATAGACAACTTTGGACCATTGCCTAGAGCACGTAGAGGCAATAGACACATTTTTGTAGCCATGGATGTATTTTCGAAAATGGTGGTGTTATGCCCCATACAAAAGACAAGTTCAAAACAGGTCTTGTAGCGCCTGAAAGAGAGAGTTATTCCGATTCTTGGGAAGCCGGATAACATTCTCTCGGACCACGGAAGTTGCTTTACAAGTGCAGAATTTCGTCGAGAACTGGAAACTCTAGGAATTAGGCAGATTTTATCTACCATTCGCCATCCTGAGGCAAGTCCAGTGGAGAGAGTAATGAGAGAGATCCAAAAATACATGAAGATCTACTGCTCTGAGGAGAATTGGCGTTGGATAGAATTTCTAGAAGTGATTGAATACTGTATAAATAATACTGTACATGAGGCGACAGGTCAGGTTCCCGTGACTCTACATCTGGATCAAAGACCGGAGAGACCGTGGACTGGTGTTATTCCATTGCCAGTAGATGCACAGCCAGGTAGAGAATTGAGGATCCAACGAACCTTTGAATATCTCAAGGCACAGGCGGAGAGACGTCAGAGAAGAAATCGTGCGAAGAGGTATCATATACCGCTTTTGGTGGGAGAGAAAGTGTTAATTAAGAAACCCGCCAGTTCAGATCCAGAGGCACGCAAGTATAAAAAGTTCAATTTTGCTTATAACGGCCCGTTCGAGGTGATAAGAGACCTCCAGAACAATGCATACAGGTTAAAGCATTTAGAGACTGGAAACGAGGTCGTTATGAACGTAGCCAATTTAAAGGTGTATTATCCGCCAGAAAATTTGACGAACGAGAAGAGGTATTAATAACGCACACCCAACTCAACGTGGAGAGCGAAGGCAGCCAGGCAGTCAGAACTGAAAGTTCGAGCGGCAAGACGGAACGAGAAGCAGACAGTTTGCCCAGTGGAAGGGACGAACAACAAAGATGCCAGTGTCTGCGAGAATTCTATGAAGAAATGGTCGGAGTGGCGAGAGAGGTTGAAGCAATAAACGCGACCCTCCGCATGGAGAATGAACAGCTTAGGAACAAGGCCGAGTGTGGAAGGGGGAACAGTACTAACCTACTCGCAGCCAGACGAGGTGAAGGACCCCAGATGTAAACACAGACAGTGGTAGACAGTCAGCTGGTTACTTATAGAAGCCACTTGCAATTGACTTTTATAAGTTTCGCAAGGGGAATATGAACCCGAGGAGGTTATGCTGACTGGAATCGAACGTGGTTCTCAGAGACTGTGATCTCAGTATAAAGGTTCTACCAGGGAACGAACCAGAGATCTGTAGAGGCAGTTTCATGGTAAAAACCCTTCGAAAGAAGTGTATATTTAATCACTGGTGTGATTTTGGTGCAATGACATTATTTATTAAAATAATGCAGGGAAAAATGAGCAGATTACAGCATTATTAGACTACTTGGTGTAGGCTATACGAGGCTTGAAGCACGGAGAGGACAGAGTTGACATTTTACAAATTAGCACAGGATTGTGGGAGGACCCCAGTGGAGCCATGTCCATCTCTGTGACCCCATTCTGTCGTCTGGAGCAGGGGGGAGGCCTGAATAATGACCCAGTTATTCCCCGACGGAGTATAGATTTGAGGAGGGGGAGGAGAGATGCCCAGGAAAATCATTGATTACTCGTGATTGGAGTAACGAATTGAGAGGAGAGTTGCTCACAGGTGAATCTTTTGGCAGGAGGCTAATTTTAGAGCCTTTTACCTGCGAAATTGAGGCATATTTAATGATGTGCGGAAGGACTGTAAAACTACCATTGTTCGCGGATAGATTTGAGAATGTTGCCGGGGAATACCCGTAAGATAGCGTCCCACGCTATGGAGAAAGGAATTAATATTAATTAATTGGACGAGCGATTCCTTTGCACGCAGATAGTTTTGGGATCTGTGATGAAAGAGGAACCCAATGATCATGGTTTGGAGACCAGAACCATGCTGGGAGAGGAGCCAAGATTACGCGGGAAGATTTAGCCCTACTTTCCGTGGGAATCCGATATAAGGGAGTAGACCCTTGGAGGAGCGCTCAGTCTCAGCTCAGTTCAAGCTCAGTCTACGCGCAGTTCACGTGCAGTTACAGCCAGTTACAGTCGAGCAAGTTGAAGTCTTACGCAGTCTTCACGACGTTAGAAGTTACCCAGTTGTAGCACAGTTGCAGTAAGTTGCAGTCAGTATGCAGCAGTACGAGACAGTATGTAAGCAGTCTACAGCAGTCTTCAAGTAAGTTACGAGCAGTCTTCGAGTGAAACTTCAGTCAGTTACAGCCAGTTTGAAGCAAGTTTGTCAAGGCAGAACGCATGGCGGTCACACTCATAAAGACGCCGAACAAAGACTGGTACATGTAAATGAAACATTTAATAAGCTTGTATGAATAATAGTCGTGCTATAGGCATAATCAGCAGTACGAACTATGGCGTGTTCAGTTACGAAGCACCGTATAAGACTAATGGCAGAACTATTGTAAATAATTATTTGTGTAAAGTATTGGACAATGTTAAGCGCAATGTGTAAAGTATTGACTGATCGTATATGTGTAATTACGATGGAATGCGCTAATGAAGCTCTACGAAGCGTTTGGTAATGTCATGAGAGTACCAGATGATAACACTCAGGACGGGAGCTAGCATATTTATGCAACGCAGGACGCTTACCGTAGGAGTAAGAAATATAAAAACTGTTGGTGAATTCCGAGAGCAGATAAACCAGACTTTCAATCAGGAGTTGATAGGAGCACGGGAGATGCCGTCGACACCTGCAATCTCGATCTTTGCTAGGGAATTTCAGCATTGAAAAGTGTATAAAGTGACGTGTGTTAAGTGTACAGCATATGAAAAATATCCTTTAAAGTAGTGATTAGATAAGTGTTTCACATGTTTGGGAGCAATAGCTTCCTGAGAGTTATGCAACGTGTCGTGTTGTTGATGAAAATTATGTGTTATAAAATGTGTGTATTCAAGATGAATATGTCGCGTAAAACCTGCTAATGGCGGGCGAAATGGAGAAATATGATTGGTCGGAGCCACCATAAGACGCCTATAGAGATGTAAGTACCTCACAAGTTATGATTATGTAGAAATATGGGCCACTGCATGTTGTGATTCCGTAAAGATGCCAGTAAAAATCAGTTTAGGAGGCAGATCCTCCATGTTTAATCATTATTGTGTTGATTTTTATAGAGTTGAGATGTTAATTTGCATCATTAAGTGGAGTAATTATTCCCACTATGAATTAAGAATGGCAATCAGTTATGTAAATGTGACGAACGCGATTGTTCGGATTTTAAGACGTTTAGCTATGTCGGATTTTTGGTAATTTATGTGAGAATAATAATAAAGTAATGATTTTGGTCATTTATGTCAGTGAGATTAATAAGAATAATAAAGTAATGATTTTGGTCATTTATGTCAGTGAGATTAACGGTAATAATAATAATGAATATTAAAAGTATGAATGAACACATCAGGAAACAAATAAATGTTGTAAGCGAGAATTAGTTACGCTAATTGCAAGACTTATCAATCTAAGCAGTAAGATGATACAGTAAGATTACATTACAGTAATTAAGGAAAGAAGTTTTATATCAGAATATTGCATATATTCAATAATGATGCCAGTAATGAAAGAGCTTTTAGTGAATTGAATTTGCAGCTTATTTGAGAAGCTTTTAGAGTAATTGATAGATTTCTCTTAATAATATAGGTCGGAGGTCGTAGCATTGAGTAAGGGGCCAGGTGGTCTATTCTACGTATGAAATCTCCTATGTCATGGGCATACGTGGAGATATAATTTATGCCAGAGTTGTAGTGTGCACCCTAGCTCTGAGGAAGGATATGAAAGTGTTCCGGGTTGGAATCCTGTGATAGAGACGAGGAAAACGAGGACACCTCGAAACTCTATGGTCTCCCGAGAACTTATTGATGAGTTATTCCGCTCGTGGTAGCGAAACTCATGGCGACAGCCTGGACTGAGCGCCTATATTTTACTTGAGACACCGGTCACCCGTCAGACTAATGCACTACGAACCCCGAACCTTCATGTTGAATGGACCCGTGTGAGGCCAGTAATTATTATATCCTCCGTGTAGGAGTAATTATAAAAGCTCATTCAATACCTGTTTGCATAATAGTCAATTAAGATCCTTTGGGATATGTGTGTCGTTCAGACAACCGTATTTGTCTTGTAAACCTTTACTGCTTAGAAAGGAAAGCATTCAAACCTTTAAGGAGGGTCGAGGTAATTGGTGGAACACCCATCCCACTTTCTATTGTGTACCGACTCCTCTAGCCGAGGGGCTGCAGGCGGGCACTCGAACCGTCAAGGCAAGTTGAAAGGAAAAGATTTTAGACCCTGGTAAATGACATATAATGAAAGATTGTTATGTTGAGTAATGTAGCCATGTGGTTTAGGAACACATGGATAATTATAGATCATCCTGATGGTTCATTATTTTAGCTATCTGACGAAAAGTTAGACGATGTATTTGTACTGTCACTGAAACCAAGTTATGAAGTTGGTTACTAGATGCCAAAGGCGACGAGCGCAAGGTAGTCTAATTGTACCATCCGACACAAGCTATAACGTAACGTTTTATGTAGGAATCACAGACAGCATGCGGTGGAACCATATAAATAGAGGAAGTGGAGGGGTAGCTTACATAATTATGGAGTTGCACGTTGATTGCGGTGCAACGTCCGAATAGGTAAATGCATGCAAGCATTTGTTTGGTGAGAAGAGAAAAATCAAAACACGCACGGCACACATAATTGTTAAAACTAAAGAGGTTTAAGGAATAATTAATTTGTGATATTAAAGAAGTCACATTGTATGACTGTTATATCAATGTACAGTTGGTTTTGAAGTCGTAGGTGCATCAGCGCACCAGTATATCTTTATGAAGTTCACATAAGGGTACAGCTTTATGGTTTAATATGACTTTATTATGATTTTATTATTGTTTGTTTGTGGATTGTGGAAGTAAATTTTTGTTTGCTTTGTTTTTATGGTTTTGGGATTGTTTTTGTGATTGAAGCCATGATTTCATTTACTGAATTAAAGTTTTAGAATAGAGTTGTGCCTTATCATTGTAGAGTTGATACCTTATAGCCTCAAATCCATAATATGCACTGCTCATTTGGGGAGACGGTACACGCCTGAGACCTGATGCTAGCTGGAGGCAGATGCATATTTACCATCGAGATTACTCACATGGGTACAATACATACATAAATTATATTAAAACTTTTGAGCTGCCGGTGGTTTTGGGGCCTGGGGGATGTGAAACGCGAAGATATGTCGAAATTTTCCGGAAGTCGAAACATGGGACCCATTGCAATAGTTAGCTTTCTAATGAAATCTACCTAATACCACGGTTCATAACCTGTAAAGGTTCATCAAACTACTTCAATTCATTTCCTTGGCCCACAAAATGGAGTTTCTTTATTAATATTAATTTAATTGGAAAAGGTAGAGTAAGATGCCAAATAAGTACGTTGAAAATTTCCAACATTTTAAAGCATTTTGTCGGTAATGAATCCTGGCAACAAGCATCATAGTTCGTGAATAAGCAGTTACCAACACTTGGATATTTCCTTCCTATTTTTCTTTCCTGGATACACGCATTAAATTTATACATAACGTCGACCCTAAATTCTACAGTCAAAATAAGGTAGATTTGATCATCGGATCAGAGCTATTTTATAACATTCTAAGGACTGAACAAAAAACACGGGCAGGTTTCCCTGTTTTACAAAATTCCCTTCTGAGTTGGATAATTTTTGGTAAATGCCCACAAACCAGCAACAGAAATGCAACGTCCAACAAAGTCACTCCTCTTTTCATCAAAGAGGAAAATACACTATACATTCAGCTTATGAAATTCTGGGAAATAGATGAATTGCATGCCAAACCTGAAACTCCAGAAGAACAACAATGTACATTTCATTTCCAAAACAACACAACACGTATTTCTGATGGTTGATATGTTGATAAGCTACCTCGAAAGGAAACTCTGTCACCTTTAGGAAAGTTCTATGATATGGCACAAAAATGATCTTACCAATTGGAAACTAAGTTCAAGAGAAATCCAGAATTACAGGAGCAATATTTACAATTCATGTCAGAGTATGAACACTTGGGTCACATGAAGGAAGTAAGTGCGATATATGATTCAGAACACTACTAGATTTTTCACATCACGCCGTATTCAACCAAAGCTCAACCACATCAACTACAATAGTTTTTGATGCATCAGACAAAATCACCACAGGAGTATATCTCAATGACACATTGTCAGTATGGCCAACTGTACAGTAAGATCTGTATTCGATTGTGTTGAGATTCAAAACCCATAACATTGCATTTATTGGAGACATTTGAAAATTGTATAGACAAATTCTGGTTCACAAGGATGATACAAGATTACAATGAATCATACGGAGGGAATCTCCTCACACACTTGTCAAGTCTTACGAATTACTAACAAGCACATATGGGACAGCGTCAGCTCCTTATTTATCAACTTAGTGCCTCAACCAACTAGCTCAAGATGAAGCAGCTTCTTTTCCACTTGCATCAGCTGTTCTACAAAGAGATTTTTGTGTTGACGATGCTCTATGTGGTGCTTCAAACATTTCAGAAGCACTACATTTGCGAAATTAACTCATTTCTTTATTCAACAAAGGAGGCATTCCCATCAGAAAATGGTGCTCGAACCATCCAGCAATACTGGAAGCTGTTCCACCTGAAGACAGGGAAATGAGTTTACCGTTCCAGTTTGACAATGATGATACAATACAAGCATTAGGTTTAGCATGGCATCCCACATCAGACAAATGTTTAATTGCATTTAAAATCAAACATGTTCCTGCAAACAGAAGCATTACTAAACGCATAACTACACCCACAGTTGCTTCAATCTTTGATCCATTGGGCCT
The DNA here is from genome assembly GCA_946902985.2 of Meconema thalassinum. Classification (NCBI taxonomy): domain Eukaryota; kingdom Metazoa; phylum Arthropoda; class Insecta; order Orthoptera; family Tettigoniidae; genus Meconema; species Meconema thalassinum. Next base: position 835,244,085 of record OX336390.1, read on the forward strand.
CATTAGCCCATTAGTAGATATTCCTTCAGAAATTGCGGTTGATTGTGATCACCAATTATCTGATGACCTGTCTGCAGAATGGAAGGCACTCCAAAGTCAGCTAATACACCTTGATCACACTCAAGTGGACAGACATGTTTTAGGAACAGGAAGGTGTAGTACTAGTCAAGTACATGGTTTCTCAGATGCACCTCAAACAGCATACGGATCAAGCATCTATCTTCGGTATGTCGATCAACAAGGAAAAACTTCAGTCAAGCTGTTGTGCTCAAAATCCAGAGTAGCTCCAGTCAAACAGGTTACAATTTCTCGTCTTGAATTTCTTGGAGCCCCATTGCTGACACACTAACTTCAAAAATCCATTCCAATCCTAAATCTAGAAATTAACGAGACCTATTTATGGACAGATTCTACAGTAGTCTTGTCATGGTTGGCTTCCCCTTCATCACGTTGGAAAACATTTGTAGCCAACAGAGTAACAGAAATTCAGCAATTAACAAATGTAGAAAATTGATATCATGTTTCATCTCAAGAAAATATTGCAGAATTAATTTCCCGAGGAGTTAAGCCCCAAGAGTTGCAGCAATCTGCACTATGGTGGTCAGGCCCATCATGGTTATCAGAATATAAATGCAACATGCCTCAGACATTGATCGGTGAGAATTACCACACCACATTGGAAGAACGAACAGTCTACCGCAATAGATTTATCCATAACTCCAAACAGTCAACCAACAAAAATACGGAGCATTTATCAGTTGAAGAACTTCAGAAGTCATTGAATACATGCATTCGCATAGCTCAGGCAGAATCATTCAGTGAAGAAATCAAAGATTTACAGAAGAAAGATGCCGTATCCAAAAACGAGCCAGCTAAACATCTGTGTCCATTTTTACATGACAACATACTCAGAGTAGGTGGTAGGTGGAAAAACACATCATTATGATTTTCTACAAAACATCATGTATTATTGCAATCCAAGCAACATCTGACATCACTTATTGTCAATCATGAACACCTGCAGCAAGCCCAAGCAGAACTGTTAGCAGCCATTCGTGAAAGTTATTGGATCTTAACTGGTGGAAACATAGCCAGACAGCAAGTTCACAAGTGCCTAATTTGTCATACATTAAAGGGAGCAATCATTAATCAGCTCATGCCAAACTATCCCAAGCAACGAGTTCAAGCAGCACGTCCATTCAGTGTATGTGGCATTGGCTATGGGGGTCCAATCTTAATCCGCCCACTTAATAAGAGAAGTATGATAGCATTCGATTTAAAGCACACATTGCCCTATTTGTTTGTTTTGCAATTAAGGCTGTGCATCTAGAAGTAGTCAGCGGTCTTACCACAGATGCATTCCTAGCCGCATTACGCCGGTTCGCTGCCAGAAGAGGCAAACCTTCAGATATTTGCAGTGATAATGTTACAACATTCATTGGAGCTAACAAGGCGCTACAACACCTTCATCAATTTATAACATCACATCAACAAAGAGAAGATATTGCAAGTAACCTAGCAAATACAGGTACAACTGGCATTACATTCCCCCACGATAACCCCATTTTGGAGGGCTATGGTAAGCTGGTATAAAATCTGTAAAGTATAATTTGCATTTAGATGTTGGAAACTCTTCGCTAACATATAAAGGACTCGTTACTGTGCTCACACAAATTAAGGCTTGTCTAAACTCTAGACCCTTAACATTTCTATCCTCAGATCCCCTTGATCCTCAATGTCTCACTTTTTAATTGGTTACAGTCTAAAATCAATCCCTGAACCCAATCTGACTTTAATTCCAAGCAATAAACATTGAATGTGGAAACGATTGCAACAAATGGTGCAACATTTCAGGACAAGATGGTACAAGGAGTACTTAACGCAGCTTCAAAGTAGATCAAAATGATTCTCACAGCAGCAAAATATTCAAGTTGACACAGTAGTAATTATAAAGGAGGACAAACTTCCTCCTATTCAGTGGAAAATAGGCATCATCGAGGAACTTCACCCTGGCGCAGATGGACTGGTGCGAGCAGTCACCATCAAAATTGCCAATGGAAAATTCAAGAGGCCAATAGTGGAAGAGTGACCCTTTCTCGATGAGTGAAATATTTCCTTAAAGTGAGTTATTTTGTTCTTCTTTGAATTGACATTCATTTCTTATTGGCTATGTGTTTAAAAGGATAAAACTCAGCTTGGTGAGATGCAATATGAATAGTGATGAACTCACATATGATTGCTAATTCAATTTTGTGTTGTGCCAACTTGATTAATGTGGAAACGATTGCAACACATGGTGCAACATTTCTGGACAAGATGGTACACGGAGTGAATTTTTCTTCTTTTCATTTTTAAATGCATTCAGGTAAGGTTTTATGTGTAACCATCCTCAGTTTCTGTGTACTGTTATTTATTGATTGCATTCAATCAACAAGGGGGAGTATGCTTGTACCTATCAATTATTCTTAGATTGTGTTTTGTTTTCCTTCATGTTCTTTGCTAACTGCTTGATGTTAGTCTTGTATTTATTAAGAAAGGAAAAACGAGCATCTAAGAGATGAGAACCACGCCGTGTTTTATTTAATACAGTTCACTTGCCCAGCATCATGGGGTATATTAAACAAGGACCCAAGTGATTTCAATGAAACTCTGTAAGCAGATACTACTACCTCGTTCGATCTCGACAGTACCGTTTCACCTATTCAACATGGCGGCCACGCGAAATATTTCATATGCTATATCCCCGCAACAGTAACAGATATCACCCTGAAATTGTGTACAGTGATAAAGGGTATTTCTGGAAGTCTATCTGTATGGCTTCCAGAAACTTATTAAGTACAAAACAAACATGGCTGCCAAGCGAAGATGTTATATTTTAATGTTTTTTCACGCGATTTAACCGTCCGAGCGCAGGGAAACTTGGTACAGTAAATGTATACACACATTGCACTGGCATCTAATTTAATGCAATTGTTTGCATACCCTCAAGATGGTGGCTATGCGAAATTTTAAAATTATGCTCTTATTTCCTGTGTCCTAATCATGCGATCGCAGTGAGAGTTTGAATAATGAACCTTCGCAGTACAAACCTCTGTGGCCTACATACGTAACAATTCAGCATGGCGATCCTTTTCATAGGCGTGAGGATTTTTGATAGAGAAGACGAATAGGATTATGAAAACAGGCTATATAGTTCTTCACGGAACTACTCGTTTCCTATGAAGCCAAATTTAAAAAAAATATAAGCGTCAAAAGAGGGAGAATTGCGACGAAAAATATATATTTCCCAAAGTTAATTGATAAACCCGGATTATATCATTATTCAAGACTGAGGTACCTTTAAGCTGGGTACACCTAACTCACGCCCTTATCCTGTGCTGCCTGTGATGTGAATAGCACTATTGGCCCTATAAACACATGCAGGGAGGATCACGTGCAGGTACCCATCATGCTATATGATCAACAGAAAAATAACTGGCGATTGCTATTTTATAGGAGCATTTTCGACCCACCATGACTGGCTACCATCATTTTTATGAACGACTTTTATCGTGCATCGTCGCGTTCGTAAAATTTATGACGAAGACGTCTTGCACAAATGAAAGTAAAGATATTTCCCTTTACTTACCATGGAGAGAAGGTCTCTCACCACGCAGACGTGTCCAGTAATACAGCATTCTACCTGTAAGAAGATGACCGTAGATCATCAATAGGATCCATGCCTCCCGCTTAAAGGACATGAACCCTGACGTTGCAAACAACGAAACCACGACATACACTTATTAAAACCAGATTTTCTGCGTGGTGGTGCTTGATTAATTGCCTCCAATAACAAAAATGGCTCGGGTGGGTGGCGGTAGAGTGTTCCTCGTATTAAATCTGCTGGTTCAATTCCGACCAAATTTGGAGAATTCTTAAAATATGAAATATGGAGTACAGTATCCTAATGTCGTATAAGGCATGAAAAGGAGCCCTTAAATTCCTATTTTCCATTTAATGTTATCGAAAAATTTCAATGTCAGTCTTATTACGCACCTGTGGTATTATTTACTAAGCTTACTGCCGTTTCATTGCTGTCATTTGTCAATATTACACGGTACCAATTTTGCAGTTGTAAAACTCACGAAGACTGACCTAATTTTGATATAACATTGTGCAATAAATTATTTTTTAATAACAGAATGCTTTTCAGTGTTGCCTAATTGTACCATGAGGGTACGTAGCTTTAACACATGATTTTGTGTAATTTTCGATTTCTCCGTTGTGATTAATAGCAAATGATAAGAGTTAACAACTAAACAGTTGTCTTTGAATAATATGCAATCAACTTACCCATCGTTGACAAACCGTTGAAGGACCAATGCAAACACTAGTAACACTTAATTGATTATGTTTTAGTTGGGTTCAGTGCTGCCACTTGTAAATAATAGTTTGTACCAACTTAAAGACTAACCTTGAATAACTCTTAATGTTGTAGAAAGTAAGCTGTTCAATCTTTTATCAGAACTTCATGCATATCAATTGATATTTATTTGAAACTTTGTGTGGATTTTAGAATTGTAAATGTTAACTGTTTGGGAGGATTCACGCAGATGAGGAATCTTTAGCAGCACTATGGAAATTGCAACCTTGAATATCTGATGGCTCTGGTTTGGTGTCAATAACATGAGTTAAACTATTTTTTCCCGTCCCCCTTCCTAAGAAAATGAAAAACCACAGCCTGCTTCCAGTCTCCGACCGCGTCAGGAATGGAATGAATGAAGCCACCATCTAGCGGCGAGGATATGCACTGTGCCGGCTGCCGAGGCCTGACGCACTCCTCTGTGGCAATGATTAAATGAATTACAGATGAAATGAAATGATAGTGGAGAGTGTTGCTGGAATGAAATTATGACAGGGAATACCGGAGTACCCGGAGAAAAACCTGTCTGCCTCCGTTTTGTCCAGCACAGATCTCACATGGAGTGACCGGGATTTGAACCACGGACCCAGCGGTGAGGGGCCGGCGTGCTGCCGCCTAAGCCACGGAGGCTCCCCCCTTTCCTACGACAAGTGAGAATTAAGACAGAATTGAAAATGAAACACTTCATATTCAATATTGCAACACTAAAGGTTATAAACCATATCCATTGTATATCAAAGATACCAAACATAAACTCAGCTGGTATTGATCAAAACTTGCTGCTCAACAACTGGAGGCTTAATAGTTTCATGTACTGTACATTAATTTATAGTAATTTGAGGAGTCCGCTGTTCTTGGGGGGTAAATTTGAAACTTGTTCTCGTACAAAACTGTCGCTTTAAGTGACATCGGCCAAAAGCAAAAGCCTTCAAGGATAATCGCCATTTGAGTGGAAAGAGCAGCACATCAATGTGGTTCTCATCAAGAGGATAAATGTATAGTAATTTGAAACTTCGTGTGGCTTTTAGAATTGTAACACATGCATAACATACCGTAGCTGAAGTTCTGTTTCAAATTTCTGGTCAAATAGCAAAGGTGTTTCTTGTTTAGAAACTTTTCATAAGCAGGATTTAACATATTTTTGCTTATGGTAAGGGCTTGAAGAAACAAACTGACAGTGAGCACATTTTCATTTTTCGTGCGTAACTTTCCTTCATAGAAAACCAACGTCTTGGCTAGGTTGAAACTACGTGAGCTCTCGAAAGTTAAGCAATATTGGGCTTTGTTATAGCTTGGTTGTGTGACAAAATTTGGGCAACCAAGTGTTCTTGGTGGGGGAAAAGAATGAAATGAAGAAAGGAACTGGCCACCTCACCTCAAGTAAATAACGGTCTAGAATCACCTCTTCGGAGATGCAAACCAGCCTACAGGCTGAAAACTCTTCTCAACAGAAAACTGGTGCTTTATACTATCCTGTGATTAAACAAATTTGAACATTTGAATGGAATCATGTGCTAGACATCACAGATAGAAGTTACAATGATATTAATGGACATTTGGTGACTGGAAAAGAGGACTGGGTGGGTTAGTTAGTTAGTTATTGTTGTTTTAAGGGGCGGAACTACGAAGTCATCTGCCCCTAAACTGGGTGGATTAATACACACAAAACTACTGTGAGCAGGGGTAGTTGTACGGTACTAAATGTAAAAGAACCCTCAGTCAGTGAGAATTAAAGTGTGATTGGCGAAAATATTCACAACCTTCAGAAACTTAAATATTATTTTGCTAAACATTTCTTCCTACAACACTGCTTTAAAATAATTTGTATGTACACTCAAGAAAACGGGCATTGCACTGTTATGATGGAATCGATCGCTTGTATTGGTTTTAGTTTAATGGAACGATGAGATGTAATAGCCCAGGCAAATTAGACCTAAAAAAAGCCGTTATAAGCAAAGAACTGCAAAACGTTCACACATTTCGAGATGGTTTGACTCCCAAAAGTTAAGCAGAAGTCCGAACCCGTCGCAAACTCACAGGACTCTTATTTGGGACCCCCAAAAGGTAATAAAACATATTCCAGCTTTGGATGATTTTTCGGGAAGCATATGTCTAATTTGCCTGGGCTATAAGTATACCTAATAAAACAATAATATTCAGGGGCTCATTGAGTTGTTTATTCAGGTCTCCCCATGTGATAGGTCACGGAGGAATCACCTTCAGTAGCATAAATCACTTGGAGTCTGTCACTGAACAACCACCTAACTTGCCTCTGTAACCCATATCACTGGAACAACTATCCCGTGCAGTGTAACAAGTATAGACCACAATATTCCTCTAGAAGTGGACTCATGGACTCCATGAATTTGAATGGAAATGTATTGCAGCTCGTGGTGGACACATCCTGTATTATTTTTCTTCATATTTGAGGTCATAAGGACCATAAATTGTTAACATCGTATCACAGCCAAACACTCGCCTTGCATGTTCGTTTAACTACGGCAGTCCAGCAAACAGTCATGGTGTTGGAATTTCCATTTTCCTTTCCTTCCTTCCCTCCTTCCTTCTTGCTTTCCTTCCTTCTTGCCTTCCTTCTTGCCTTCCTTCCCTCCCTCCTTCCCTCCTTCCTTCTTGCCTTCCTTCCTTCTTGCCTTCCTTCCCTCCCTCCTTCCTTCTTGCCTTCCTTCCTTCTTGCCTTCCTTCCCTCCCTCCTTCCCTCCCTCCTTCCCTCCTTACTTCTTGCCTTCCTTCCTTCCTGCCTTCCTTACTTCTTGCCTTTCTTCCTTCTTGCCTTCCTTCCCTCCCTCCTTCCCTCCTTCCTTCTTGCCTTCCTTCCTTCTTGCCTTCCTTCCTTCTTGCCTTCCATCCTTCCTTCTTGCCTTACTTCCTTCTTGCCTTCCTTCCCTCCCTCCTTCCTTCCTTCTTGCCTTCCTTACTTCTTGCCTTCCTTCTTGCCTACCCTCCTTCCTTCTTGCCTTCTTTCCTTCCTGCCTTCCTTCCTTCTTGCCTTCCTTCCTTCCTGTCTTCTTCTCTACCTTCCATCCGCACTTCCTTCACCTTTGCAGCTCCAAAACTTGCCATTCATCCAATCATCTGGGTGCACACCTTTCTTGTTGTTGATTCATTTAGGGCATTTACGACAATGTGGTCATATAGCTCCATGTTCTTTGGTGTGTATGTGTGCATAATTTGTCTGATAACCTGTGTTATTGTAATGGATGTATTAATGTGTGTATTTTTAATTCAGGCGGTGATTGGTTAGGAGGCAGCCATGGCAATAAGTATGTACCATACGGGCATTTGTCTTGGGTAGAAGTGGAGAAACCACTGTAAAACACTTCCAGGTTAGCTGAGGTGGGATAGAACCTGGTCCTCAAAGGTGACAGCGTAGAAATCTAGCCACTGTGTCACGACGAGACCTTACAGCTTTCTTCAAGAGGCTAGGGTAAGCTAGATCATACTAGTAATCACGTGGTTGCGTTCTGTTATTTGTACTCAGTAATTATTCAGTAAACTATATTGCTATTTATCTCTTGAATGATTCCAGACTAATAAGCAATTAATCAAAATATCATATTCTGTTAATTATAATTGTAATTATAAATGACAGGTAATTATAGTAGAACAATAAACAGACTCAACGCCCAATTAGGCCAGTACTGGAAATAAAATAAATGCGGCTGACTGTTGAAGCTGACTACATGGGTCTAGAAAAACTACAAGATTGTTACATATTAAAGGGATAAGATATCGCAATATTGGAACTAAGCCGACCCCGTGGTGTTGGGGTAGCGCGCCTCCCTCTCACCCGGAGGCCCCGAGTTCGATTCTCGTCTCCGTCAGAGATTTTAGAAACTGACATGAGGGCTGGGACGGGTGCACTCAGCCTCGTGAGGAAAATTGAGTAGCTGCCTGTCAATGAGGCAGCGCCCCGGTCCCGAAAACCAAGATTACCGGCCGAGGGAACTCGATGCGCTGACCAGGCGTCACCTCAATAACTGCAGGCCAAATGACCGGGCAGCGGTCGCTTGGTAGGCCTAGGCCCTTCAAGGACTGTAGAGCCACGGGGTTAAATATTGGAATCAATTCTGTGACGTATTGTTCTTTACAAGGAAAACATTCAGATTGTGATGCAAAATGTTCAGAGTCTCCAATATTACAGACACGACAAGATCACGTACGAGATATGGAGAAAAACCCAAATTCTGAAAGCATGCCACACATAAACTTCGTCATTCCGCAACTTTCTCCTTAGAGTAATCCATTCTGCTGTGATGACGGGATGCTACTTAGTTACGGAAGATATGACTTATATTTCACTTTTCTCTAAATCAACAACCTTTGCCGAAATCAGCCATCTTTGGATGCTGGATAAGTTCTCGAACCGAACAATTGGGTCTAAAATACGTCACGCAGAGTTTTTGTTTAATTTCCACGAATGTCAATTCTTCTTTGCAACAGAATCCTAGCTACTGACCAAGGGCTTCAATCTCGTTACAATATTCGTGGTCGCAGCGAGTTTTACGGAAGCTTTTACCTGGAGTAGCTCCGACTGCTAGTTATGTTGCATAACATCTTCAGAGCGTTCGACCATCCTGTAAGAAAATATTTTCCCTTCTAATTGTGAAACTACAAATGATCCAGTATGACAGTTGTACATATTTTATTCCATTCCGATGACTTTTTATAAAAGTTCAATTCAGCTAATTTTGTACATAATACACACATCAAAAAAGTTTTGCATCACCTCGGTTCCAAGAGTTCCGGAACCGTTAAATACAAAGGGAATAGAGATCAACACAAACAACATTTCAGCTCGTTTTATTGCTCATGAGACCCACACATTGCATGTTGTACCATCATACAGCTAGACTTTCAGCATTTGTGGTCCAGATTGCAGTACACACCACTACCTCTAATACCCAGTAGCACGTCCTCTTGCATTGATGCATGCCTGTATTCGCCGTGGCATACTATCCACAAGTTCATCAAGACACTGTTGGTCCAAATTGTCCCACTCCTCAACGACAATTCGGCGTAAATCTCTCAGAGTGGTTGGTGGGTCAAGACGTCCATAAACAGCCCTTTTCAACATATCCCATGCATGTTCGATAGGGTTCATGTCTGGCGAACATGCTGGCCACTGTAGTCGAGCGATGTCGTTATCTTGAAGGAACGCATTCACAAGATGTGCACGATGAGGTCGAGAATTGTCGTCCATGAAGACAAATGCCTCTCCAATATTCTGCCGACATGGGTGCACTATCGGTCGGAGGATGTCATTCAGGTATCGTAAAGCCGTTTCGGAGCCTTCCATGACCACCAGTGGCGTACGTCGGCCCCACATAATGCCACCCCAAAACATCAGGGAACCACCACCTTGCTGCACTCGCTGGACAGTGTGTCTAAGACGTTCAGCCTGACCAGGGTGCCTCCAAACACGTCTCCGACGATTGTCTGGTTGAAGGCATATGCGACACTCATCGGTGAAGAGAACGTGATGCCAATTCTGTGGGGTCCATTCAGCATGTTGTTGGGCCCATCTGTACCGCGCTGCATGGTGTCGGGGTTGCAAAGCTGGACCTCGCCATGGACGTCGGGAGTGAAGTTGCGCATCATGCAGCCTATTGCGCACAGTTTGAGTTGAAACACGACGTCCTGTGGCTGAACGAAACGCATTATTCAACATGGTGGCATTGCTGTCAGGGTTCCTCCGAGCAGCAATCCGTAAGTAGCGGTCATCCACTACAGTAGTAGCCCTTGGGCGGCCTGAGCGAGGCCTGTCATCGACAGTTCCTGTATCTCTGTACCTCCTCCATGTCCGAACAACATCGCTTTGGTTCACTCTGAGACGCCTGGAAACTTCCCTTGTTGAGAGCCCTTCTTGACACAAAGTAACAATGCGGACGCGATCGAACTGCGGTATTGACCTTCTAGGCATGGTAGAACTACAGACAACATGAGCAGCGTACCTTCGTCCTGGTGGAATGACTGGAACTGATCGGCTGTCGTACCCCCTCCGTCTAATAGGCCCTGCTCATGCATGGTTGTTTACATCTTTGAGCAGTTTTAGTGACATCTATGAACAGTCAAAGGGACTGTATCTTTGATACAATATACACAGTCAACGTCTATATGCCGGAGATCTGGGAACCGAGGTGATGCAAAACTTTTTTTGATGTGTGTAGATAGTTTAGGTCAGTTTAATTTTACCCAAAAATTCATATTGTTGATAATATTAAAATGCATATTATTTAGTACTGAGGCTCCATCGGTGATTAATAAACAGAGAATTGCGCATGAATGTGCATTGAAATACATAGATATAATGTTCTTAATGTTCACTCACAGCAAAATTGAGTTAGCGATTTCTTCCTTTGTTCGCAAATAAGTAGCCTACATGGTATCTGTCACAGAAACACTCGCAGAGATTACACATGCTCGTAGAAGTTGGATCATGGTACTCTTTAGTTCGGCAGAGCCTGAAGTGGAAACCGTGTACTGCCAAGCGCGTGGTCACATGACAGACCATTGGATGCTCTCTTCCAATCATGTGACATCATCGCATGTGTGATGTAAAAGTCGTTCCTTTCTAGTTCAGATAGTAGTGTCACATAATGTGCTGTTGCTGGCAGTAGTAGCTGGATGCGCAAGTCCTCTATGTAGAAAGTCTCTCTGGTGAGCTCAAAAGCTTGACGTGATGGGGAGAATTTGGAGACACAAAGTATCCTTTTCAGGTATGTTGCCTTGACTTTTCCTATTTGTTTGAGGTTGGTTTTGTTTAAATTTTTCCAGATTATTTCCAACTCGTATGTACCTATGTGGTTGATTTTTGCCTTGAAGAGCTTCATCGCTGTATCAAGTGAGAGCTTGCTTATGTCTTGTATGTCCAGCATTTCTATTATGGCGTGTGTTGCTCTGTTTCTGATGTGGCTGTTGAAAACGGTTCCGTGTGTCTGTAGGATTATTTCCAGATAGTTGAATTCATTCACTTTCTGCAGTGAAATTTCATTCACTTTTAAAGTATCATCTGTGGCTCTTCTACCAACTTTCTGCAAAATGAGACACTGTCTTGTGAAGATTTATTTCGAGATCCCTTTCTCTTGCCAATACTACTAACTGGTTGAATGTTTTTTGGAGATTATCTCTGTAGGTGGAGGATATTGCAAGGTTGTCTGCTTACACGTTAATTTTACTGCTTCTGTTGTGATGATCTCCGATTTATTCGCAGTAGCTATGTTGAATAATATGGGGCTTACGGGGTCTCCTTGGACTACCCCGATAGTTTGTTGAATTCCATTCGAGAAGCAGATACCATCGTCTATTATTATACTGTTATCGTGCAGGATGTATTTTGTTATCTTGGTGATGTGCTCCTCGCTAATCATTTCTTCCAGCTTATGTATGATGTCTCCGGTTTAGTATTTCAAAAGCATTGGTATAATCCACGAAAACTGTGTACAGTTTCCCCTTTTTGTGACGCAAAGCTTCTGTTATGTCGTCTTTTTGACATTCTACTGCTTGTAATGTAGATATTCCAGCTCTGAATCCAAATTGGAACTCTGTAAACATTGAGTCTTCTAGCTGTGTTAGCCTCTGCGTCAGTATTTTTGTCAGTAGCTTCAGTAGGCCTAAGGTATTTTCCGAGGCAATGCCTCTATATGAGTTGGGGTTTCCTGCGTCTCCTTTCGCTCTATATAACATCTTATTTTCGGATACTCTCAATTTAGTTGCAACGTGACCGTGTTTCAGACAATCGTTTAAAAGAAGGGTCCAGGCGTCAACCATCGTTGGAGCTGCTGCTTTGATTAGCGGATATCCGGTGGTTACCATGACAACAGCTGTTCGTCACCTTAGCATATGCATTCTAGTTAGTAGGAACATCAATATGGTAGTTACATCTTAGTTACTATTATTATTGAATGTTAGTACGCCTATCGGTCGATAGAAAGTACCAACTCATGGTGTAGGACTTAAAAGTTCCTAAAATTACTAAAAATCGTTCAAAATTTCGATTATTTTCTTCTAGCCTCTCCAAGTGTATTTTCAATTAAAAATTCAGTGTTTCCAACACACAGTTTTAGTGTGAAGACAAATTCCCTAAATTGTAAATAAATTCAAACTCCTTCAAAAATGTTACATTGCGCTAGTGATCTTGGTCTACAGTATATGGTTATCAAAATGACAACGCTCTCAAAATGGGCCATTACTCTGAGTTACATCAAATGTCCCAGTAATAATAATAATAATAATAATAATACTATATCCTTGTATCAGTGAGTCTCATTGCATTGGAGTAATTTACAATTTACTTCTGTTTTTAAAATCGTTTGACCTCGGGTGCCGGGTGCAATCTTTGTTAATTGACACCCAGAGGGAAGCTTCCATGTCGAATTTCATCGTTCCTTTGAACGCTATGAAAGTCAAGGAGGTTAGATATGTAGGTTCCTTGACACTATAGCGCTTTCTAGTAGAGAAATGAGGAACTTTGTGTTGGCGGAAAATCCCGAGATCAATTTTGCCATTATGAACACGGCCTACTGAATTCAAATGGGTTCTTCAGCATGCCAACAACGTATGACAGCCATGTCGTGATTTTTGTCGCCTTTCAAAAATCACTTACCACGGCCAGGAACGAACCTGCAAGTTTGGGGTTAGTAGTCCGACACGTTAACCACTCACCCACCGTCACAAGCGATGGCTCTAATAACGCTAGTCAATTAGACACTGAGCCCGACTGCTTTTCTGAGACGAGCTTTTTCCGTAATTCAGTAATTCTTTTCAGGTAAAACATAATAAATTGTTACTTCTCGCCCAATTTGTTTTGTCACAGTGGTGTTGACCGTATGAAGAGCAATTCTGTTGACTATAGAGGCAACATTAAGAAATAGTTCCTAACATTTCAATACTTGAGTGGTCCGTACTGTAAAATATATCATGTTGCCTTGCAATCAAGTATTGAAATGTTAGAAACTATTGCTCTATGTGGAGTGGATTCAAAGCAGAGCTTTGCGGCATCATGGTTTTGTATCCCCGTGTACTTGGGTATGAGTAGAAGTTGTCTTATAACCTGTGTCATTGTGATGTCTTTAGGTTTGCTAGTGTGTGTGTACTTTTATACGAGGAAGAATGAAGGTAGGAAGCTGTTGTTTCATTTGAGATGCATTGATATCAATGTCATTTATCCCCATGTACTTGTGTATGTTGAAATTTGTCTGATAACCTTTGTTATTGTGATGGCTCTATTAGTGTGTGTATAATTATATAATTCAATTGTGAGTTTCTTTTTCACTTTCAATGGCAATATGACTGGCATTGAGGTTGATCGAACAAGTAATTGACATACAGAGGTGTAAATATTGAACCATTTATTCAATAAAAATTAATAATAGGAGCGACAACGGTGATGGCAAAAATGAAAAAGCACTATATGACAGCTTTAAAGATAGTGTTGTGTGCATGCGTGTGTGTGGATGTTGGGGGAAGAATGAGCAACTGGGCTATCAATAGTGAATGAAATGTGTTAGAAATTAGGAAATACTATGATAAATACTCACATTTTGTTTTGGGCGATCGGAAAAAAAATGCACTTCCGATCACGCACGGCGGTAGTCTACCGCTCGACTGCGCCCTTAGCACTTAAATGAACAACTGAGCGAAAACGTCGCAATCAAGAACCACTACTCCTCTGTCATCTAGCGAAGGATATCGTACCTTGAGAATACATGTGCCTTTTCCGCACTTTGTAATGTTCAGAGGAACTCTACGCGCGTTCTTTTCAATAGGACGGTAATCTACCGCGGGCGCAACCGGTTGAAGGTTAATATTCGGAAAGAAGGTAACTGTACAACCTGGAATTCTAACCCTGAAGCATACTCCTCGTTAATGAGCTATGTAATTGTGCGTACGTCGATAGACGTGAACCTATAATAACAGACTATGTTTCCTCAGAGCATACACCATTATCTTGGTGCTAATATCGTATTACAGTCAAAGAGAGACTGTTGTTACACACGCAGTGACGGTAGAGGACTCTCATTTACCTCGTTACAGGAGAAGAACTAACAGACATACTCACATTGCTAATAACGTAATGGGATATACACTGCTCTATAAGCAGGCCTTAAGAGAACTTCAACCTAACACCTAGAATTATACAGGTTTAATTGTAACAACTTCCTCTCTTCAATGAGAGACAGAGGGCATAATTTATTATTGATGATATTATTATTCCGATAAGACCTGCTATGGACCACGCGCCAATTTCTATTCTTCACTCTTTGTTTTCTCTTCCGCTCTTTCCAATATGCCTTCATTCTTAGACTATGCTGCTTCTTTCTATCGTCAGACCACTTCGCCCCAGGTTTCCGTTCCACTCTTCCCTGGAATCCTTCTTTCGACAAATCTCTCTGTCCACAGTGTCTTCTTCTCTTATATTATTTATTTCTAAATCTTTCTTTACCTCTTGAATCCAGCTAGTCGTTGACCTTTTTCCCCAAAGGTACTAGAATATCCTCTTTGTTATTTTATTTTATTTTTATAATCGTTTCCGTCATCTATGGACCACGTTGTTTCAACTGCCTTTTCCCTCTTTCTTTCACATTGGCCCAGTATTCGCGCATTCTTCTTCGGTGAGCTTCCTTCCGTTCTTCGGTCCGTTATTTTCTCCACATGTAGATAAACCTCTTTGTTAATTATTATTATTATTATTATTAATATTATTCTTCTTTACTTGTTTCACCCAACTTTGGGGTACATGAAATCAATCCCTTTTTATTGTTTTGAGCTTTCCTTTTGGCCCAGTATTGCCTCATCCTTTGAGATCTTGCTTCCCTTTCTTCGGCAGAGATGTGGATCGTACGCTTTTGTTTGAGTTTCACTTGGAACCGTTGCTTCTTATCCTTGGTGACGGTTTTGGCCGTTTTGTCCATGAGCATGGTGTCTGTAATTTGGAGTTCCACGAGGTCTTTATCTGTTTCCTTAAACCAAAGCGTTTTTTTTTTTTACAGAAGTGGCCGAAAATCTTTTTGGTTAATCTATTTGAATTCATCCGGAGGATGTGCCCATAAAAATCAATTCTCCGTTTTCTTATCGTGTCCGAGAGTATTATTATTATTATTATTATTATTATTATTATTATTATTATTATTATGATTATTGTGAGTTAAAACTACAACCAATCTTTTAGGCCTATTTTAATATGATAATATAGGATCTTATTTGTCAGTGATCGTTATTCCAAATGATATATAATGAGTTGTACAAAGGATGAAGGGTTTGAGGAGTAGGGTATGAGTACAAAATTGAATTTGTTGTGTTTATAGAATAGATCTATAGTGTACTGTTGATAATTGGTTATCAATCGGTAACATTGAGCTTTGTGACAGGGATACCTGTATAGGCCAATAGGCCTATATGAAAATAGGCAGATCCATTCTTCACTGAAAAACTAAACGCTAGAGCGGCACACGATGACCTTTGGAAGTTGAGGCCTGTGTTTCAAGTACGACAAGGTAGCAACTATGTTTCTCATTGTCTCCTGAAATTTGTTCAGTCTTCCAAAATTGATATAATTGCTAACAATGGTTAACAAATCAGGAAAATAATCAATTTGGAGGGGGATGATGAAACATCTGGAGCTTATCATTATTTTCTACCAACTCGTTGTGATGCTGTCTTCGCTGTCGCCCCAGAGTTCCGGGTTCGATTCCCGGCTCAGCCATCCTGGAAGTGGTTTTCCATAGTTCCCCCACTTCTACTCCAGGCTCATGCTGGGATGGATCCTCACTTAAGGCCACGACCATCTCCTTCCCAATTTTCACCTGGATTACAAATAAACATACTAATACAGCCATCACAACGAAACAGACAGTATTCCACACTAAGGCAACCACACGGGGCTAAATAACCACGATGATACAGTAATAATAATATCGTATGGCCTTGGGTGCTGGGTGCAAGCTTTGTTATTTGCAACCAGAGGGCAGCTTGCATGTCGAATTTTGTTGTTCCTTGAAGCACTATGAAATTCAAGGAGGTTCGATATGTAATCTTCTTGACACTATAGCGCTTTCTAGTAGAGAAAAGAGGAACTTTTGTGTTGGCGGAAAATCCTGAGATTAATTTTGCCATTATGAACACGGCCTACTGAATTCAAATGGGTTCTTTAACGTGCCAACATCGTATGACATCCGTATCGTGATTTTTGCCGCCTTTCAAAAAATCACTTACCACGGCCAGGAGCGAACCTGCAAGCTTGGGGGGGGGGGGGGGGTTAGAAGTCCGACACGATAATCACTCACCCACCGTGGCAAGCAATGATCACGATGTGCAACCCCCTGAAATGAAACAGCAACAACATCAATTAGCAGTGACTGCACAAGTACAAATTCCACATACAACATACACGGGGCTATAAGACCGCGATAAATCGTCCCCTAAAGTAAACAATAACAACAACAACAACAACAACGTATTTTGAAGCATGTAATAACTGATTGCAAATGCTGTAGTATGCCCCGACAACCTAGAAGGCAAAGCTTGGCAAGGAGCCTACTTGTTAATGACGGTTAGGTCATAAGCACACTGTCTGCAAGATGCAGCAAATCTTACCTTGTAATAAGTACGGGATGACATGCCGTGTCCTAATGTTTGTCATTGTCTGGGGAGTGCAGGCAGACTCTCTTCAGCGAGACCTCGTAAAGCAGCCCGTGTTGTCGTGTTTAAATTAATCCCTCCCGCAGGTAGACATGGGGTGTGATGAATGGGAGGACGCCTTGAAGCGTGGATTAAGGAACACCTTCCAGTTGGTTGCACGTCGTGAGCACAGGGAACATGAGTCACTGTACTCTCATTACTTCTTCATCACAAGGCTCGGAAATATACACTGCAGGGCGATTTCAATACATTGCAGTTACTGTACGGTATATATGTCGCAGTCACATAGTGAAATCTGTCATTTCAAAAAAGAAGCCGGCATGTTATGTAAAAAGGGAAAGTTGCAATATCTGGTGCGTTTCTTCATAAAGTGACGGACGAATTTAGGTGGAAGGAATAAAAACAGATTTTACATTACCAGCCGAGGCGCTTCATGAAGTTCCGATGTTTGTTGAAACGACTCTTCATGGAATAACTGACGCAATAAAATCGTACATTAACTTTTCGCCATCATACACGAGCTTTGCCAAGAATCAAATGGTTGTTTATTGTGGTTTAAAATACATTTTAATACTAAAATAACACTGACATAACAACAGAACTAGAGTATATTAAAATCTTCAGGTTGAAAGAACAAGCAGTTCCGTGAAGAACTATACAGCCTATTTGCATATATCCTACTTATGTTAATTGCCTCTATCAACATTTCACTTTGATTGCTGTAATAGATTCGTAGATATTGAGAACCGACTAAATATTGCAGATGGTCGCCATGTTGGATTTTAATATATGTAGGTCTTAGAGTTATGTACTGTTACATGAAGATAATTGTGTGCGTGTAGTATGCAAAATTCAATCGCATGATTAGGACACAAGAAGTAAAAACGAGATTTTAGAATTTCGCAGAGATGCCATCTTGTGGGTATGGAAACAATTGAAAAAAATTAGATGCCAATGGATTAACATTTGTATAAGGATTTACTGTACCAAGTGTCACTGCACTCGGATGGTTAAATTGCGACAAACGTCCATGTGAATATTTATGTATTTCGCGTCGCCGCCATGTTGTATTTGTGATCACCAGATTATTGAAAGTCCTATAGGTGAACTTATGTTCATAGCCCCTATGAACTTGAAAATATTCAGTTTGATTGCTGTAATAGATTCGTAGATATTGAGATCCATCTAAATATTTCGGATGGTCGCCATGTTGGATTGTTATATGTATAGGCCATAGAGTCATGTACCATTAAAGGAAAATTATTATTATTCAAACTTTCACTTTCACTTCGGGGTCGTCCGGACTAGTGCTATGAACTTACAGAGTTTCATTGAAATCGCTCCCGCCATTTAGAAGTTATTAGGGGGGGACACACACTATCACACACGCACACACAGACAGACACACGGACGAAAGGTGATCTCTTAAGCCTATCTAATATATAAAAGTGAAAGTCTGTATGTATGTGGGTATGTGGATCTGTTCCGTATACAAATCTACACCGTTCCACCAATCTCAACCAAATTTTGCATACACATAGTTTAGGACCCAGAAGGAACCGCTGGCTACATGAATTCACGATAGTCTTTCTCATTCTTCTGATTTCGACCCTTTTGCACTCCAGCACATGCTAATCAAATCATAAAATATACTCATGAAGGAATGGCAAGGCGGATAGTTTCCATGGCAACATAGCTCAAGTCGAGACACGGCCGACTGGATGCCATTTGCGCTCTGCACTACCGGTATAGAAAATGAGGATCTTTACTTGAAATCACGTTAGTTACTCAACTTCTCACACAGCACTGTCAACCGAGTTTAGCATAACAAAGACTTGACACTATCTTCTACTATATATTTGTCAAATACCACTCACTCACTCATTCATTCATCACGAAATCTCAGAAACCATCAAACGGATTGGAATGAAATTTGGTATGCAGTTTCCCCAAGGGCCGCAAATGCCCACTAAGAGAGGATTTTTGGATATTCTGGTTCTAAAGGGGTGTTAAGGGGGTAGACCTGCATTTCATTGAACAGCAATATCTCCCGATTGGTTTCATTGGGGGATGTGATACTCGGCACATAAACTCATCATTAAAAATAAGAAGACACGAGTCGGAGGGTTTTTCGATGTGGTGTATATTATGAGATGAAAGGGGTGAAAAGTGGGGATTGAAAGATTCCTAACGGAGCGTGTATCTCTTAAACGACATAGGCGAGGAGTTTGAAACTCAGCGGGAAAAAATCAGCATAAAAATAAGTAAATATGTGTTTGACCGTTTCATCATAAATCCAATTTAAGGGGCCCATGGGGTGGGGTGAAATTCTGGAGGGGGGGGGGGGAGAAACAGGAAAGACAGTGTCCTAACTGATTGACTGACTCACTCACTCATCAAACTCAGGGGGAAAAACTGCTTTAAAGTAAGTAAATAGCTGTTCGACAGTTTTTTTCATAAATCAAATTTAAGGGGTTCATGGGGAGGGGTGAAATTCTGAAAAAAGAAAATTGAAAGAAAATGTCCTGACTCACTCACTCACTCACTCACTCATCATCGCCCAGCCAAAATGATTGAAGTTAGAAACATGACAGTTTGGGGATATGTTCATTGTATTTCAAAACAATCTACTAAGGGAGGATTTTCGGATATTCAGGTTCTAAAGGGGTCTTAATGGGGTTAAACCTGCATTTCATTGAAAAGCAATATCTCCCGATTGGTTTCATTGGGGGATGTGATACACGGCATATAAACTCATCATTAAAAAGTAAGACACGTGTCTGAGGGTTTTTCGATGTGGAGTATATTATGAGGTGAAAGGGGTGAAAAGTAGGGATTGAAAGATTCCTAACGGAGCGTGTATGTCTTAAACGACATAGGCGAGGAGTTTGAAACTCAGCGGAAAAAAATCAGCATAAAAATAAGTAAATATGTGTTTGACCGTTTTTTTTCATAAATCCAATTTAAGAGGCCCATGGGGAGGGGTGAAATTCTGGGGGGGGGGGACAGGAAAGAAAATGTCCTAACTGATTGACTGACTCACTCACTCATCAAACTCAGGGGGAAAAACTGCTTTAAAGTAAGTAAATAGCTGTTCGACAGTTTTTTTTATCAATCAAATTGAAGGGGTTCATCGGGAGGGGTGAAATTCTGAAGGGAAAAAAATTAAGAAAGAAAATGTCCTGACTCATTCACTCACTCATCATCACCCAGCCAAAAATATTGAAGTTGGAAACATGGCATTTTGGGGATATGTTCGTTGTATGTCAAAACCGTACACTAAGGGAGGATTTTTGGATATTCAGGCTCTAAAGGGGTCTTAAGGGGGTTAAACCTGAATTTCATTGAATAACAATATCTCACGAGTCGTTTCATTTGTGGATGTGATACTCGGCATATAAACTAATCATTAAAAATACACAAGTCCAACCCCTCCTCCACGTGGTGGGAGACGGGCAACGGCATGAAGTAGGGGATTGCCTGTAGGGGTGAAGTACAGTGGGGACTTTGTGCGCCCCGGGACCGCTACGGTAGCTGTGAAGGCTCTATGGGAACTCTGAAAAGTGACGGCTGACGGGGCTCTGGTGAAGCTACGATAGGCCTAGCAAGCCAGTAGTGGATATCATATTTGCTTTCAAACCAGGAACAGGCCTCGGAAATGACGGATGCAAACGACGACGACCCGGATATGCTAATGGACTACGAGTTGGGACATTAAACATACAGACACTGACAGGAAAAGTGGAGGAGATTGTATATGTGATGGAGAGAAGAAAACTGGATGTACTGGGCTTGGCAGAAACAAGATGGAAAGGAGAAGGTCGTAGAGAACTGAGGAAAGGGTACCGGTTGTACTGGAGTGGGAACAGTGAAGGAAGGAGCAGCGGAGTAGGAGTAGTTGTGAGAGATGGAATGAAGGAAGAGGTAAAGGGAATAAGTGACAGGATCATGAAGATCAGAGTAACTGTAAAGAGAAGAAGCCTGGAGATAGCCCAGGTATATGCCCCCCCAAGTTGGATGTACAGCTCAAGAGAAGGAAGACTTTGAGGAGGAGCTACAACAGCAGTTGAATGGGCAGAGCATCATTGTCATGGTAGATTTGAATGCACATGTAGGAAGTGAAAGGCAAGGATATGAAAATGTATTGGAAGCAGAAGGATGGGGTAGCAGGAATGAAGAAGGGAGAAAGTTGCTGGATTTTTGCAAGAGAAACGGTTTAGTGGTAGACAACTCCTGGTTCCGGAAGAAAGAAAGCCACAAGGTAACGTGGTACAGCAGTGATTTAACAAAGAAATCTTTGGTAGATTACATGTTGTACGACTGGGAAATGAAGAGAAGTGTCAGAGATATAAAGGTAATACCATCAGAGGCCTTAGATAGCGACCATAGAATACTTGTAATGAACCTGGGAGTTGTTAAGGATAGCAAGAGGACAGAGTACCAGGAAAGGAGAATCAAAGTATGGAAACTCAAGGAAAAGGAAGTCAAGGAAGAATTCCAGAAGATAATAAGGGAAAGGATGCCAACAGACAATCCTTAAACGGGGGAAGAGGAATGGAAGCAATTCAAAAACACAATGGTGGAAGCTGCAGTGGCAGTTTGTGGAAGAACAAGCAACAGAAAGCGGTGTAAAGAGACACCATGGTGGAATGAGAGAGTAAAAGAAGCTGTGGGAAGGAAGAACAAGGCTTTCAGAGTGTGGTTCCAGGAAAGAACTGATCTGACAAGGGAAGATTATAAGATAAAGAAGAAAGAAGCAAACAAGATTGTCGCAAAGGAGAGGAAGAAGTGGATGGTAAAGTGGACAGAGATGATGGAGGAAGACAGCAGAGGAAATAAGAAAGTACTTTATGGGATGGTCAAAAGTAAGAGAAGAGGTCTGCGAGAGGATGTGGTAATGATGGACAAAAACGGAAATGAGGTACACAACAAAGAGGCTCTCAAGACAGTGTGGAAAGAGTACTTTGAGGATTTGCTGAATCCAAATGGTCATAGGGAGGAAGACAATGTATTGGAAGATGGAGAAGATAACACAGGAATGGAAAAGGACCTGACTTTGAGAGAACTGGAAATGGCTATAGACAAGATGAAAGGAGGAAGGGCACCAGGTGTGGATGAAGTGAGTGTAGAAATGGTGAAGGCAGCAGGGGAGGTTGGGAAACAGTGGCTGTACCGTGTGATGAGGGTGATATGGAAGGAGAAAAAGACCCCAGAAGATTGGAAGAAAGGATTAATTGTCCCAATATTTAAGAAAGGAAGCAGAAAGGAGTGTAGAAATTACAGGGGAGTCACACTCATACCTCACTGTACCAAGATATATGAAAAGATATTAGAAAGTAGAATACGAGCCAAAGTGGAGAGAAAATTGAGAGAGGAGCAGTATGGATTCAGACCTGGGAGATCAACAGTGGATCTCATATTTTCAGTGAGACAGCTCCAGGAACACCACTACGAATTTGGAGAGGATCTGTTGATGGCCTTCCTGGACATCGAAAAGGCCTATGATAGTGTGTGTAAGGAGAAGGTTTGGAAAGCAATGGAAAACATGGGAGTGGAAAAAGAGACTGTAGGCAGAGTGAAGGAGATGTATTGTGGAAGTGTGAGTTGTGTGAAAGTTGGAGGGGAAAGAACAGACTGGTTCAGACAAATGAGTGGCCTGAAACAAGGTAGTGCGCTGTCACCCTTTCTCTTTATTGTGGTTATGGACGAGGTAATGACACGGATAGCAGGAAAGATAGGAGAAGATAAGATGAAAGCAGTGGTGTTTGCAGATGATCTCATGGTCTGGGGAAACAAGGAGGTGGAAATTCAGGAGCAACTGAAGGCTTGGGAAGAAACAGTGGGAGAGTACGGATGGAAGTTCAACATCAGTAAATGTGAGATCCTGTTAACAACCAGGAAAAAGGACAGACCAATGAGTGGGATAACACTTGGAGGTGGACAGCTGAAGAAGGTGGAAAGTCTCAAGAACTTGGGAAGTATAGTGGAGGAAAATGGCAGAAATGACAAAGAGATTACGGAACGTGGCAGACAGGCAGAAGCATTTCTGAGAAGCATTAGGAGCTTAGTGTGGAATAAAGATGTCCCACAAAAAAGCAAGGAAGTGTTATACAGAAGCTACTATATCCCGATACTGACCTATGCTTCAGAAACGTGGACAATGAAGAAAAGAGACATAAGCAGAATACAGGCAGGTGAAATGAAGTTCCTGCGAAGTAGGATCGGAGTAACAAGAAGAGACAGGGTGAGGAATGAAAAGGTCAGGGAAATGGTGAAAGAGGAGCCCTTGCAAGGTAGGATTGAGACATCAAGACTGAGGTGGTATGGATGAGAAGAAGATTCCCAAGAGGATACATGAGATGCAGATGCAGAAGAAACGACCAAGGGGAAGACCAAGAGATAGATGGCTGAAAGGAGTGGAGGAATGTGTCAAGAAGAGAGGCGAGGACTGGACCAGAGTGACAGCGGAGAGGTGGTGGGAAGAAAGAACTAAGTGGCGAGGCTTATGTTCCAAACAGACCCAGCCTGAGGCTGGAAACTGTACAAGATGATGATGATGACGCAGACATGTGTCTAAGGGTTTTTCGATGTGGTGTATTATAATGAGGTGAAAGGGGTGAAAAGTGGGGGTTGAAGGATTCCTAACGGAGCGTGTAGGCCTATCTCTTAAACGACATAGGCGAGAAATTTGAAACGCAGCGAAAAATCATCAGCTAAAAAGATAAGTAAATCGGTGTTCGACCGTTTTTTCATAAATTAATTTAAGGGGCCAATGGAGTGGGGTGAAATTCTGGGGGAAAAAAGGAGAGAAAGTGTCCTAACTGACTAACTCACTCACCAAACTCAGGGGAAAAAGACAGCTTTAAAAATAAATTAATAGGTGTTCAAGCGTTTTTTCATCAAACCAATTTAAGGGGCCCATGGGGAGGGGTGAAATGCTGGTAAAAATAATTGAAAGAAAATGTCCTGTCTGACTCACTCACTCATCACGCCCAGCGAAAACTATTAAAGTTGGAAAAATGAAATTTTGGGAATATGTTCGCTGTATGTCGAAAACGTCAACTAAGGAATGATTTTTGTTTATTCGGGTTTTAAAGAGATGTTAAGGGGGTAAACGTGCATTTCATTGAATAACGATATATCATGAGTTGTTTCTTAGGGGATGTGATATTCGGTATATAAACTAATCATTAAAAATAATCAGACATATGTCTAAGGGTTTATCGATGTGGTGTATATTATGAGGTGATAGGGGTGAAAATTGGTGGTTGAGGGATTCTTGACGGAGCGTGTATCTCTTAAAGGACATAGGCGAGAAGTTTGAAATTCGGCGGGAAAAGAACAACTTAAAATACAAGTAAATAGGTGTTCGACTGTTTTTTTTTTCATAAATCCAATTTAAGGGGCCCTTGGTGAGAGGTGAAATTCTGGGGAAAAAAAACAGGAAAGAAAGTGTCCTAACTGATTGACTCACTTACTCACTCATCAAACTCAGGGGGAAAACAGCTTTAAATAAGTAAATAGGTGTTACACCGTTTGTTTCATAAATCCAATTTAAGGGGTTCATCGGGAGGGGTGAAATTATCAAAAATAAATGAAAGGAAATGTCCTGACTGACTCACTCACTCATCATAGCCCAGCCAAAATTATTAAAGTTAGAAACATGACATTTTGGGGATATGTTCGTTGTATGTCGAAAACGTCCACTAAGGAAAGAGTTTTGAATATTCAGGTTCTAAATAGGTGTTAAGGGGGGTAAACGTGCATTTCATTGAATAACCATATCTCACGAGTGGTTTCATTTGGGGATGTGATACTTGGCATATATACTAATCATTAAAAATAAGCTGACACATGTCTAATGGTTTTTCGATGTAGTGTATATTATGAGGTGAAAGGGATGAAAAGTGGGGGTTGAAAGATTCCTAACGGACCGTGTATCTCTTAAACGACATAGGCGAGGAGTTTGAAACTCGGAGGAAATCAATCAGCTTAAAAATAAATAAATAAATAAATAAATAAATAATTAATTAAATAAATAAAATAAATATGTGTTCGACCGTTTTTTCATCAATCCAATTTAAGGGGCCTATGGGGAGGGGTGAAATTCTGGAAGAAAAACGTCCCCTAAGGAAGGATTTTTGGATGTTCACTCTCATCGACCAACCCAAACGATTAAAGTTAGAAGAATGATATTTTGGAGATATGTTTGTTGTGTGTCGAAAACGTCTACCAAGGAGGGATTTTTGGATATTCAGGTTCTAAAGGGGTGTTAATGGGGTTAAACCTGCATTTCATTGAATAACGATATGACACGACTATGACGCGAGCGAAGCGAGGTTAAAAATGAGATGATGTGCGTCTATGTATTACTCAATCATGCAAGTACCACTGGTCCGATTTACATGAATTTTACATGGAAGTAGCTGATTTACCTGGTTAACATATAGGTTACTTTTGATTTCAATACTTTGTACTATTTAAAGATGGCGACCATTTTAGTTACTTCACTACACCCTTTGGTTTAAAACTTTCAGATTTCCATTTCAAATACAAAGAGAACGCTAAGAAATAGCAAACTTTTGATGGTATATACGGGGTTAAAAATTACATTTTCTATCCGAAAGGTATCTCCAACCGTTAGCGAGTAAAACCTAAATTTGTGCTATAAAACACGGTCAACGCCGAGCGGTGTAGTTGGACAAAATGTTCCATCCTTAATCTCCCTCTGCGCAGCACCTCGCCTATCCCCTGTTTTAACTGTCACCTTCATATTTTAATTTATCTATGACGCGTAGCGAAGCACGGGTACTTCAGCTAGTTTTTCATAAATGACAAAAATACTCCTCAAGAAACAGTAGCTTTTGATAGTCCACGGTGACTTCCATTCCGTATATTGTCACTGTTAATACTTATCTCACCACGAGCACACTGCTACTGCTACTTCATGAAGTGACGGACCGGACTTTCCGTCAGATAATGTAGCCTATAAAAGGAATTACACTGTGTGATGGCGAAATGTAGTCATTTCATGAATCCACGCACCAGATAGTGCAACATTCCCTTTTTACATCATATTCCGTTTTTTTTTTCATGAAGTGCCTAGGATATTCATGAAGGATTTCACTATATGTCTGCTACATATACGTCGACAAGCAAATGGACCTAGAGTTCACAAAGGTAACGTCTCAGAGATGCCTTGTTACAGGGATTTCTGCCGTAAGGCCCTCATAACTTTGGGACCGTGTTTGCTAACTGCAGGGACAAGTTTAAACATGGCGAGGCTTCTCTCTAAATTATAGTTGTTCTCTAGATCATTATTTTATTTATTTTTATTACATTTCTATATTGCCAGATTGCTAAATCTTCGTTTTCAAAAATCATCCGGGTGATGAAATTTTTCTGTGTCGTATAACTGAGCATTGCAGCGTCGTGTCGTCGAGGATTGCAGAAAATAAGTTGATGTTAATTCATTTTAGGTACTTGGGACCTAATTTGTATACGAGTAAATAATATTCATACATAATTCACGAACCAGTATAGATAAACTTAACTAACATGATATAACGAGATTCAAATAGAGAATCAAAACCTAAACACCAATTGTACGCACTACAACATTTATGTAGTTAGATAATATTGTATACAAATTTGAACCTCATCTCAGTGATCAGGATTTGATGATGACCGCTTGAACGTCGAAACGCGTAATCCTGAAGTTGTCCCATTATGATAGTGATCATAACTATTGCAAGTAGTGTTTGTCAGGAATGTAATTTACTTTCTGTTCATATAATATACTTATTTCCACAAGAACATCCGCCCGGCTTTCCGGGAGACCATAAAAATCCAGAATAATTTACAGTAGGCCTATAGGCACATTGTGGGCACTACAGTACATATAAAGTACGATACATCATTTAAATGGTTATGTAGCAAGTGGATTGAACCTCTCAATAGCAGACCTTCTCAAGATCATCCTCGATGATTCCAAATTCTTTCAGGATGTTCACGATGAATTGAAGGCCCCGAGCCCCTAACAGGACCGACTGAAGACCTACAGCTGATAGTGCAGATGCACTCAAACTTCCCTAAAACAAAATTACATTCAACTTTCATTCAATAATTAATTAATTCATACTGGCATTACCCGTTGAGGCTTCGCAAGCGAATATTATAGTTGTAGAGAGTACACTTAGCAAAATCTCAATCATGAATGCTATGACTGATTTATTCTTGGTATGAATAATCAAACTTTATCAATACAGCTACTGGTGCAGTGGTTAAGGGTTTGTCATTCCTTCATAGGTATATCAGAACGAAGTTAGTTTTCTGGGAATATCACAGACACTGTTAATTTAAGGGCCTTTAAATGTGGTTTTTGGAGACCCTTTATAGTCGGGTGAAAAAGACCTTTCGTAGCACACTCACACGTGAAAATTGCGTGAAAAATTATAGAGTGCCCCTTGACCCCCATAAGCGCATTATACTGTATGTATTGATGAATTTTACAGCTTAATTTGGTTCAGAAATAACCTTATAACCGTCTGGAAACTTTCACAGTAATGTAATAATTGGAATTGCATTGCGTCTTACAGAAATAGATGGACCTGTGAGATTCTGTTACCATGGTTACCGTGTTGCATTCTTTCATTATTTCATTGTAAATATACATGTTTTAAGGTATTTATTTAATTGTGGGGCATTTAAAGAGTAAGTGAGTGCGTTTCGGTTACGCATTGGGTTATGCTGAACCTGTAGGTACTCCATATGTGTAGGTTGGTGTTAATGGGACCTTATTTTCGGTACAAAACTGGAATGGGACCTTAGCAGAATAATATAGGGAGGGATATTTTTCAATTAATTCAATCCCAAAATTTAAAAAAACATTAATAAATGTATTTACAGAAAGTACTATACAAAGGGAAAACTGGAGTTACAGAAAAAAAAAGCATTCCAAATAGGCAAATACCATAAATGGAATGAAAGGGAGAATAATGTATAGTAACTGGAAGCATTGAGACAAAAGTGACAAATGTGGATGTAGAAAACACATAGAGAGGAACTGTGCGTGGGGCTGTGAGGAATCTCTGCGAATCAGTACCTAGTGGGTAGATTATTGGCTGAGGAATAACCCACCCACCAAGGGAAGATGATTAAGAAAAGGAAGTGGGTTTCGGACTGGAGAAAAAGGATAGATAAATAGGATGAGAGTTCCACAAAAGTTATAAATTTAACCTTTAATGCACTTAGAGGCGGTTTCCACTGAAAATCCGTTCTTTTATACCTAAAATAGGTAAGAGCTTGGTCTAAGCTGACGGGAAATACAGCTAGGACTTGGGCGGTTTGCAAGAGAGTGGCCTTAGTATATTACCTCTCAAGCAGGCATAAGACTACTATGGGAAAGAGGGTTTGTTTGGAAAGACTGAGAGTAAAAGATTTATTGTACGCATGTTCAAAGAAATTCGTTTTTGCAAGGTAATTCGAAGGATGCCAATAATTTGAATCAGGTTTGGTATTTCCAGTTTTCGAAGTTATAGAGTTCCTGAAAAAGCGACCAAGTGCTTCCAGGAAGGATAATGATAAAAAATTATACCTTGGGGAGTAATTTTGGGAAGTGGACCAATGGTTGCATTTGGAAATGGCTAAGCTTTTACTCAGCGAGAGGCCGGCTAAAAGTTTAGGCAAAGAAAAACACTTATCTTTTGGAAAACTGACCATAAGTTTTCGGAGAGGATCTCCACAAGCAGGTAGCAGGCGTAGCGAGCTTTACTTGCCTTACTGACCAGTTAGAATTAGCTATTAAAGCTAAGAGAAACTTTAACGAGATTACCACTAAGAGTTCTTGCTCAAATGAAACGAGTGGTGAAAGCCCTATCAAAAGATTTAATAGCATCGAGTAGGGAGAGCCAAGGAGGACAGGACCTTGCCTAACCGTTGTACTAGAAAAATGAAAAGGCAGAAAGAAACTCTTAATTTATTTAACAATTCAAAAGAAGTTGATAACTTTAATAAATATATATTTTCAATTTGGTTAACAATTTTGGGGTCACAGACCTCAGAAAACATTAAACGTTTGCTCCAGGCACTTAACAATTCTTTAGGTTTCAAACCTTATATATGTACTAAAATCTTTGTAAGATTTAAAAAAGACAAATGAAGTAATTAAAGTTTAAACATTCAACTGAGTACAAGGAGTGTACTTTAAGAAAATTCCAGGTAACTATTTTAGAAAAAGTTACAACTTCGAAAATAACAAAGAAGAAAGAGGGTAGAATAAAGGAGAAGTTCCTACAACTTCTTATATTTATACAGAATTAATGTTGGTTAATTATACAAATAAGGGCAGGTCACTTACTGTGAACCTGAAGAGAAAATCAAAAGGAAGGTTCTCGACTTCCTATGTTTTAAGTAGGAATCACGAGCTAAATGGGGCAGTTTCCATTTCGTGAGACCTAGAAATAACTCACTCAAGAGTTGAAAGAATTGTTTTCCCTTATTATAAGGTAGAAACAATGTAAGTTTGAACCGTGTATAAAACACGTAGTTATGCAGAAATTAAGCAATGCTAAACAAACAAGATGGAAGGGCACTTTTTTAGAGTGACACCTTATTGGAAATGATCCAGATTTATAATTTTATTAATATGGTTTGTTAGTAGAAGGTTTAGGAAAGATCGATTGGGATGGAGGAAAAATGTTCATGGCCTTATTTAATGTAAACGGACGATCGCGACGCGGAAGAAATACTGAAAGCACTGTTTCTCACTATAGTCTTTTGAATAGATGAAAAATTCACTGTAGTAACACGAAAGTTTATGGGAAAGAAAGTTATTGCAATGATGAAAATAACTGGTTGCACGAGGTCGGCGAGAGTCTATTTCTTGAGGAGGTTGTGAATTACAATTAAATGCGCCATAGAACATTCCAGCGGTGGAAGAAAATTCGCTATTGCAGTAATTTATAATGAAGATTCCTCATTTTAAATAGTATTCCCACAAGTAGGTGAAAAATACATGACGGCAAGACTTGTAGATAAAGTACAGGATCTGGAAGGTTCCAGACCGATCTTAATAGAAGAATGGGGCCAAAGTTAATCCAGCGGAGGAATTGGCTTTGTGATTTATAGACAGCGGGTAATAAATAATATCCCACGTGGTGAGAAGATTTCTCATTTGGTTGGCTTAAGAAAAGCTACTTTCCATTAAGGTTGGCTTAGACAGACAAAAGCTCAACATGGCAAATCCCGCGAAGAGTGATTATTTCAAAAAATAAATAATATCACACTGCCTATAAAAGATCGTTAAAAGCATGTAGAAGTTAAAACCATGAAGATGAGGTTAAAACTTGAAGTTTGTACTTAACTTGATTGCATGTCGAAGGTGAAGTTCCGTTTGATGTTCAAAGTTACCACATGGCGTGGAATCTGAAAAATGCCTCGTTAGGTCAGGAGGCTAGCTCTAGTTGAACCTTAACTGAGTCGACGGCCGGCGCACTAGTGAGACCTGCTCAGCGACGCACAGAGGGATCAAGGAAGGGAAAGGAGTGGGGGTAGGAGACAAAAGGTATACATATCAGCATAACCAACATAAGAAATGAAATTCTCTTGAGGAGATGGTCTTCAAAGAGTTGATAGCAGGCGATACTAGCACAGCATGGTGAGTGAAACAGTAGACGAAAGTCTCTTGCTCATGGAGATAACAGCTGGCGATGGTAGCAAGATCTGGTGGCCAGATGGAAAAGGAAGTCCTCTTGCACCAGGAAGAGTTGAAGAGCTTCAGAGATTCGCTGCTAGATGACGCTAGGTGGGTCATGGAAGATATATATCTAGAACAGACTCACAAAAGATATAAACGACATGATCACCAAAGAGAAAATAGAAGATCACTGTTGGTGTTTGATGAAAAGGAAGGAATGAACAAGCAAAGAGCATTAAACTTTATATTCTCTCATACCGTGTATTCCAAGAATACACCACCTAGGCCTGAAAGTGAAACGTTCGGAGTGGATCTGGATTTTTCAATCCCTATATTAGTCCAGCTCGATCCCACCTAGAGAGAGCCAGACGTGGCTAGAAGGTCCACGGCTCTCTGGCACTGATATAATTAAAAGAGTGTATGCAGTCGAGAGTATGGACAGTTTTAGAGAGATAGTAAATCGACCAACAGTATAGTCTGCAAGTGCAGTTACGTCGATTAGTTTTGGGCACAAATCTGTCAGCGAGATAACCTGTGACAGTCAAGTACTGTGACATCTTGGAGCATTAGTGTTCCAGGAGAGATCTGCGAGGACCTGAGTTTGACGCGATACGGAACAGGAGCGCTTTAGAAGCTAACCCAGCGGTATTCTGGTGATACAATTCTGAAGTGACTGCACAGAGAGGTGTACAGTTTCTGTACTGTAATTATCTGCGTACAGAGAGTGTGCAGTGTAAAGCTGCACCCTGTAAATACTGATGTACATGTAGCAATAGAGTAAATTCTAGTGAAAGCCATACACGCTACCAGTTGTTTTTGTAGCATATTCACGAGTGAACCCGTTTCTCGGTATTAATACCCTTCACTGCTAACGACTTATTGTGAATTTGGCGCACTACGTCACATGATATATCTTCTTAGTATAAAAGAACGTCCCCGATTCTTGGATGTTAAGGTCAACTCGAGAACTACTGGACGGATTTTGGTGCAGTTTTCTCCATTCTGTAAAGGATATCTCGAGGATGATTTCTGTAGAAAATAATTTATGTATGATCAAAGGAAGCCGAGCAGTAACGATTTCAGTGGAAAAGTCGAAAGAGAACCTGGCGTCCGAGCGCTTTGTAAGCTTACGCTGGGCAAACCGTTAAAAATATCTAAATACTATGAGTGGAAGAATTGTTCAGCATGAAAAGTTCTACAAAACAGTCCGCGAGAGCATATGTCTATCTTCAATACATCGTCCACTATAAGTGTTTTTACGTTTTAATTTCTTCCAACCATGTCCATTCAACTACTGAGGCGACAGCGTACGAGCTAGCTAAGGGCGAGTCTATCATCCCTGTCACAGCCTAGCTAGCGGGCAGACCTATTTCCCCAGATACAGCCAGCAGCAAACCGTTGAGTCGTGTTGAGTTAAGACTTCTGAGAAGGGTGGTTGTGTTTGGAGTTTCCCTGGAAGTGCAACTCGGGTTTTCTTCATTTTGCCTTTAAACTTTTCGTTCCGCAAAATTCACAGTCGAGTTAAGATTGGACGGAAGTGGGATTTGTGTGTCATGCACCTCGCCATTCTTAAATTACTTCTGACAAGAATTTATTGCACATGCATCTCCATGATAATATAATTAATAGTCTAGTCAGTGATTTTAACGGATATTGGTCGTTGTTCATTGACATTAAAAAAAAAGCGCTTATCACGTAATGCATTCATAACTGTTCCCGGGTGAAGCCGGGTCGGGTTGCTAGTAATAGATATTAAGAAGTTATGATGAACGATTAACTAAACGGTACCGGGTGAGTTAGCCGTGGTGGTTACGGCATGACTAATAGCAGTCGCTCACATCCGGGAGGCGAGGAGGTTCGAATCCCCCCGCCGGCAACCTTGAAGATGGTCTTCTGTGGTTTCTCATCTTCCTTCCAGGCAAATGCCGGGGTTGGTCCCTCACTATAGGCCACAGCCGCTACCTTCCAACTCCTCGCCCTTCCCTTCCAACTTTACTCCCAAACGGTACTTGTAGCTCACCCATTGGGTGTCCGTCTCGAAGCAGCTACAAAACTGGCGAGCCGAACATGTCCTCGGACACTCCCGGCACTAAAAGCCATACGCTAAAAAAAAAAGAAGAAAAAATAAAAATAAAAAAAAACTAAACGGTTTGAGGAAACCGGTTGAAAGTTCCTGATTTACACTGTTGGAGATATTATGGCCATAAAAGACCCATAACTTGTTTTCCAACGCTTGTTCTTTTGTTGAAAATCTGTATTCAACTTGTAACGAAAGGATGAGTTTGTATTTCAAGATATGATTGGTGAGCCCGCTGATGTACACTACGGTGGAGCAAACAGAAACATTACCCGCACCTACCTAATGAGGCGTTGCGTTACGCTACTCGTTAGAGCAGACAGTAGTTTATGATACGGGCTGTGGGACCAACATTATTTACATTCATCGTTACACGGTATTCCCTTTCAAACCATCCAATTTACTGCTCCTCGGGCCATTTCAAGACGTGCCAACTAGCGGTAGACGAATTTCGTTTGCTCCTATGTGCAAGTTGTGGAGAGCTAATTACATAGATGACCATAGTATATTTTTGTTCTATAATTAAAGTAGAAAATCGCACCGTCTTGAGTAACAACAGTTCTCAATGATAAGTTACCGTTCGTGATTTAGGAGAATATTTAATTAGCAGTGACTGCGTAAGATATCACCATACCGGTGGATTTTCTGACTCAGAAAGAGTAATTTGAAATGTAACATACCAGATTAGCAAATCAAAGAACAAAGTAACTATTAAGAAAATGTCTGACGATATATTGCCCAGTCCTTACCACGTACTGAGATATGGCATCGTTGCAGACGATACATCTGCTAGGTACACTACTCTGGCACTTAGTCACTCCTTGATGCGATCGTAAGCTTGATCTGGGTGGAGACCAGCGACCTTCAGTGCTGTATGAGAACTGTCAAACCAACACTACTTTGGTCATCCACTCAATCGCTTCCCTTACACCACCAGCTGGTATTCACTCTTCGCAATCGTGTCGTTCTTTGCCCAAAGTACATACCAATTCCACCACCGTGTGATCAGTGCCACTCCGTATGCGGACCTTAATGCTGGTAACAAGGTCATGCAGTGTTAGACCAGAGATTCAACGAAGTATCCTTATTTACATTACAGCTAGACGATGCTCTGTCGCTTTGTAAAAAAAAGTGAGAGTCAGCCTGAAAGACTAGACTTTGTATCATTTTAAATGCTACAAATGCTGAAAAATGCTAGAAAGGCTGGAGGCTTCTCACTTCGCTCGAAGCCAAAGACTCTTGGCAAGTTAGAAAATTATCTTCATAATACTTATCTTGCTTTATAATACTTTACCTTGTTTCAAATTACTCGCGAACGGCAAGTGCAAACCAAGGGCAAAGCAGGATTTAGCGCGCGGGATGCCGTCACGCTCACCAGAGCGCGAGGGGACGTGCCCCTTCCATCCAGTCTAAAACACTTATAGTGAGCGATGTATTAAAGATAGAGCTATGCTCTCGCGGACTTTTTTGTAGAACTTTTCATGCTGACCAATTCTTACGCTCATAGTATACTGATATTTTTAACGGTTTGCTCAGCGTAAGCTTAAGAAGCGCACGGACGCCAAGTTTGTTTTCGACTTTTTCAAGCTTGGCTTCCTTTGATCATACATCAATTATTTTCTACAGAATCTTTCCTCGAGATATCCTTTACAGAATGGTGAAAGCCGCATCAAAATCCATCCAGTGGTTCTCGAGATTACCGTGACATCTAAGAATCAGGGATTTTTGTCATATACTAACGAAGTAGAGATTGTCGGGGAACACATGCGCCAAGCGGTACTATGACGTCACACACCTCAGTGCATGGGTACATTTCGTCCCGTCACCGGAACGTAACGCTAGACCCCCAGCGTAACGATGAAATCGACAAGATCATTTAAAATGATAAAAACAGCCAGTATTCAGCACCATATAAGGCAACTGGGCGGATGACATATCAATATATATTTGACTTGGAGTGGGCTGGGATTTCCTTATCACAGAGTACACAAGTCATCATCATTAAAATAATTAAAGTCCTCATGGTGTTCAGTTAACCTCCGAATCCATTTCAATTACTCCTAATATTAATTCTCTTTGATCATGTAAGCGAGTGAACTTCAAGGAAGAACTATTGTTCTACTAGACGATTCAAGCTATCTGAAACCTTTCTGCAATGGAACGTGCCACATTGTCTGTGTAACAGCATCTCTCACTACCATATTAATTATTGAACAAAGGGAAACCTCTTGAAGCTCCACAAATAAAACAGAGCACTGAGAACAGTAAAGGGGAGTTCACAGTCAGATCTACTCACTCACAACAGTAAGGGTCATAGACCTTTAATATTAAAGGGACTGATTAGAACTACGAAATTCCTAGTGTGACTGAGGAATACTTTTAACAAGAAGTT
This sequence comes from Meconema thalassinum, assembly GCA_946902985.2. Lineage (NCBI taxonomy): Eukaryota > Metazoa > Arthropoda > Insecta > Orthoptera > Tettigoniidae > Meconema > Meconema thalassinum. The sequence goes on from OX336390.1 coordinate 835,279,309, forward strand.
CCGTGACGAACTAAAGAGCCTACTTTTCTTAAAATTTAAGATTCATGCCAATGATTAATGACGAAATTAAGTTGGTAATATCGAAATTTCTAATTAGTTCGAAATACTGTATACCTGGCATAATGTAGCCTAATAAAGCACTACAGTTGGCAGCCCTGGTGACTGAATATATTCTTAGATCCATTTCTTAGGGTACAGAATACAAAATTTGGTTGAAGTCCAATGGATAGCATGAAGGTTACATGCAGTTAAACATTGGATCTAATGGCGCGCGAAAAATCATGTTGGCAACAATGCCATGCATGTATTGGTCAGAAATAATCTGAAATAATATGATCTATTGTTTTGCCAATTTTGAATGAAATCCATTAGTTAGTATAGAAGTTACATGAATTTAAAGTTGGACGTCTCAGCAGGCTTAGAATCATGTTGGTAGCACTGGCATATATAAGTTACTCCAAATTAATATAGAATGTCAGGTACTATACGTGTGCATAGTTTAAAACTGTGGGCTTGCATACTTTCTGATATATGGGTATATGGATTAAAACAAATTGAGAGAATTTATTAACAGTTGGTAGCCCTGGTGGCTCTTAAGAATACGCTCAGTCATATCTGTTTATGTACACATAGCACATACGAAATTTGGTTGAAATCCAATTGATAGTGTAGAAGTTATATGCATTTAAAATTTGGACTTATCAGCAAGCTTATAATCATTTTGGCAACACTGCCATGTATGGCCTCCTGGAAATTAAACTGCAATATTATTATCTATACGTGTGCCAATTTTGAAATAGCTCCGATTCATACCTTCCATGATATCCAACATGGAGCTCAAATTTCAAATGCGATTTTTCAGCAGTTGGTAGCACTGGCATCATTTTCAAATATGGCCGTGAGATATTCAGGTATAGGTGTTGAATCCTACCAAATTTTGTTTCGTTTGCTGCAGCCGTTTAGGAGTTGATAGGGGGGACACACACACAGCCAGACAGACAGACAGACAGAAGGACGGACAGACAGACAGACAGACACACATTTGCCCGGTCTCATAAGACTTCTTTTTCCTCATTTTTGCAAAATGTGAAAAGTAGGCTAAAAAATATCGCTACTTTACGCGACATACTAAAAGCAATTCAGGTGGCACTAAGTGAATAGTGGAACAAAACAGTTCAGTTTCATAATATGCTCCGACCACACAAGCTACTAAATCAATGAAATGTAAATTTATCATTATTTACCTTCTTGAGATAAAACAGTTAATTTTCTGAAAATATATTATAATTCACTCATACCAACAATACAATTAATGAATTTTTGAAAATATAATAATAATAATGATAATAATATCACATGGCCTCGGTGCTGGGTGCACGCTTTGTTATTTGACACGCAGAGGGTAGCTTGCATGTCGAATTTCATTGTTCCTTGAGCACTATGAAAGTCAAGGAGGTTTGATATCTAAGCTCCTTGAACACTATAGCGCTTTCTAGTAGAGAAATGAGGAACTTCGTGTTGGCGGAAACTCCCGAGATAAATTTTGCCATTATGATAACAGCCTACTGAATTCAAATGGGATCTTTGACATGCCAATATCGTGTGACATGCGTGTCGTATTTTTCCGCCTTTCGAAAAATCACTTACCACGGCCAGGAGCGAACCTGCAAGCTTGGGGTTAGTAGACCGACACGTTAAACACTCACCCACCGTGGCAAACGGTACATTTATGACCTAACTATTGAAGTTAAAAGGTTTACACTCAATTCAATTGAAGAAGATTTGATGACTTGCAATCCAAATTAGAATCATGATTCTAGTGCTTCAAATGTTTTATTTGTTAATTTTTCTTTGATAATTTTAGAAAGTTTTGAAGCTATGCATTTTTTCTCAACTTACTTAAATAATGCAGCCATTACTCTGGGTCATATTAAGTCACATATGCACAAAAAGATACTGTGAAAATTTCAAGTAGTTCGGTGAAGTAATTTCTGAAATAATGTACGTTATTGGCAAACAGATAAAAGTTGTCAGTAATGGCTGTCAAAGAAATGTCTGTAAAGGTAAATGAATAATGATTTGGTAGATGTTTGACAAAGTTGTCAAACTTCTGAAACCCTTATCTTTGAAACATATTATCATTTTTGCTCCAAACTAACGTCCTATAATAATTCAATATGCAGAGAACCCAGAATATCAGAAAAAAGAAAAAAAAATCCAACCGAAACCTTAGTTATCGCTACCTTAAGATTTTTAACAATACTCAAACTCTTCGTTGTTGTTGTTGTTCCTGTTATTGTTGTTGTTCTTATTTCTTGCGACATCATGATCATGGTGCCCCGTCTACGTGGGTGTGTGTAAGATTATTCTGATAACCTTTGTCATTGTGGAGTCTGTATTAGTGTGTGAAATTTAGAATTAAGAGCAGGATTGGGAAGGAGGTGACCCTGGCAATAAGTTGGAGCCATCTCGGTATTCGTAGGAAACCACAGAAAACCTCTTCTATGATGGCTGTGGTGAGAAATAAACTCACCTCTTCTTATTTCTGCCTCACGAAGCATTCCAGGCCTATAGCCCATTCCAAACTTCAGATCTAGGGGCAGATTACCTTGTAGTTAAACCCTTAAATCCTCAATAACTAACAAACTACCTAACCTTCAGACCATTAAAATTATAATAAGGAAATAAGGACCGTTAAACAAATAGCAAAGGAAAACAATTTCCCGCCAAGCAAAATAGACCAAATTGTAGCCAAACATAAAAATAAACATAAAAAGATTCCAAAACCGGACATTAATGAGAAACAAGTAGTTCCATGAAGAACTATACAGCCTATTTTAATATATCCTACTCATGTTAATTGCCTCTCAACATACAAAATTTAAGTCTGAAGGTTGTGATAGATTCGTAGATATTACGAACCGTCTAAATATTTCAGATGGTCGACAGGTTGGATTTTGTATTTATGTACTGTTATATGAAGATTATTGTGTACAAGTGGTATTCAAACTTCAATCGCAAGATTAGAACACAAGAAGTAAAAACGAGATTTAAAAAATACACACAGCTGCCATCTTGTGGTTATGGAAACAATTGAAATAAAATAGATGCCAGTGGATTAACATTTGTATAAGCATTTAACGCGCAAAGTTTCACTGCACTCGGATGGTTATATCGCGAGAAACGTCCATTTAAATATTTATATTTTGCGTCGCCGCCATGTTGGATTTGTGCTCACCAGATTACTGATAGTCCTACAGGTGAACTAATGTTCATAGCTCTATGAACATACAAAATTTCAGCTTGATTGCTGTAAAAGATTTGTAGATATTGAGAACCGTCTAAATATTTCGAATGCTCGCCATTTTGGATTGATATATGTATAGGCCATAGAGTTATGTACCATTCGAGGAAAATTATTGCCTAGGTTCATTATTCAAACTTTCACTTCGATCGCATGATTACGACACAAGAAATAAAAACTTAATTTTAAAATTTCGCACAGCCGCCATCTTGAGGATATGTAAACAATTTAACTAAATTGGATGCCAGTGCATTACAATATGTATAATCAATTACTCTACCACATTTCACTGCGCTCAGAGAGATATATCACGAGAAAAGTCTATTAAAATGTTTCAACTTCGCTTAGCCGCCATGTTCGTTTGTTACAATACAGGTTCATGAAAGATACATAGATAAACTTGTATCAGTACTCTTTATCACCGTACAAAAGTTCAGGGTGATATCTGTAATAGTTTCGGAGATATAGAATATCAGTGAAATATTTCGCACGGCCGCCATTTTGAGGTTATGTAAACAATTGAACTAAATTAGACTTCAGTGCATTACAATGTGTATCAACATTTGCTGTACCAAGTTTCATTACGTTTGGATAGTAAAATTGCGAGAAAAGTCTATTTAAATATCTCAAATTCGCTTGGCCGCCATGTTGGTTGTGTAGTCACCAGGTTTTTGAAAGTCTCATAGGTGAACTTCTAGTAGTGCCCTTTATCGCCGTACACAATTTCAGGGCGATATCGGTAACAGTTTCGGAGATACTGAATGCTGGTGAAATAATTCGCACAGCCACCATGTTGGATTGGTGAGACACAATATAATTTGAAGGGCACGGTCGGGGTCGGCCAGAATAGTGGTATGATCTTAGCGAGTTTCATTGTAATCGCTCCATCCGTTTAGAAGTTATTAGGGACACACACACACACACCTCACACACACACACACACACACGCGCACACACATGGACAAAAGGTGATCTCATAAGCCTATTTTTTTTCATAAAATGAAAATAGGCCTAAAATTCGCACGCTTCACCTATGCGAATGCGAACACGTATAAAATCACTAATCTATTCAAAATCAAGGCATAAAAATAGCATTCACAACGAATAATACGTCCGGGATGCACCTGCAAAATAGTAATCTAAATAAACAAGACCCGTATTCAAAGTTAGGGGTATATTCTATTACATGCCAAGACACTGGTTGTCAAGCTAATTACATTGGACAGAGCGGAAGACGAGTAGATACACGTTATAATGAACATAGGAATGCAATAAGATACGGAACACATTCAGCCGTATGCGAACATATGTGTGACACGGGGCACAGCTTTCCTAAAATCGAGACTGACCTAAAAATAATTCATCACGAATCGAAAGGCAGAGCTCTCGCTCGACATAAAGGTAGCAATCGAGTTTCACCTAGCCAAACAAAACAATCCCAACAATCTAAAAGAACACACTTTTATGGAGAGTTCACCCTTTTTCACTCTACTAAAAACCCACCCTGTCGAAAACAAGACACAACCTAGCGATACAGCCGAACTAGAAAAAAAGGGGGGAAATAGCGGTGGTTATAGGTAAATGTTATTTGGATCAGGAGTACTATGTACTGCGCTCGAAATCATGTCTAGTTGAGAGAGAAGAAGACAGGACGAGGTTCGAACTGAGGACCACCTCAGAAAAATGGCATATTTAAAAATTTGGAATTATGGATAATATTTACAGTCTGGATGGAAGATTATGATTAAATGAGCATTTGAAAAAAAAAATCGCCTAGAGAAATATTTTTATTTCAAGAAATGATGGAAATTTTATGATCTGGTAATTTTTAACCAAGCATAAATGATATTTGAAGAGTCTTGGAATCTACACTTTCGTCGATGATAGTAGTGAGAAACCTTTTTGATCCGAGGGAGAAGTAGCAAGGTCGGCTGGAGGACAGACACGTGCCACGATCTAGAGTGGGGGAGCAAACGCGTGTCGGGAACGCACCAGAACTTGCTATTGACCAATGGGTAAATAGTTTGAATACTAAGGAATAAATAATTATTAAAATCATAATTTTAATATTTTATGAGAGTGTTACATATTGAACTCACCAGCAGAGGAAAAGAAATGTAATTGGCAAAACGGATATTAAATGAAATGGCTGAGAGAGAAGTTATGTATAAATTAGTCAATTTTCATAACGGTTGGAGGCTAGTTGACCAGATTTGCGAGGGAAATCTGATCGACGAGGCTAGCAGACGCTAGGAGACGAGGCTCTTTCTTTCTGGACAGTCGAGGAGGCAAGTCGTTATAATTTTCACTCTTCGAGAAGTATAGACAAAGGTCTTTGTGAACCTGAGACTTCAAGATGAAGCAACAAGTCATTGAGAGGAGGAATACGCATTATTAATCAACAGTATTAAGGAAAAGTATTTTTACTACATTTAAAGAAGAAATGCGTGAGTGGAACAAAACTTGTCCTCCAAATGTAAAGATTGGTACTAATATAAAACTGAATTGCATGGCCTTTGCGGATGACCTTGCACTGCTTGCAAACAGTATAGATGAGGCTAAACACCAAATTGAAGAACTTGGGTCTATTGCAGCAAAAGTAGGACTTCAAATTTCATTTGAAAAGACTGAAATCATGGCATCCTTTGATGTGGAAACACAAGCTATTACATTGATCAACAATAAAGAAATTAAAGTTGTACATAAATTTAAATATTTAGGAGAGATTATAACATGGAATTTGAATGAGAAAGCGTCAATCGAAAATAGAACAACAAAGTTAAGACAAGCGCAATACATTACTTGGTCTAGTTACAACAAAAAAAAAAACACTCTCCATAAATGCCAAATTACGACATTACGAATCAGTTATTAAACCGGAAGCAATATATGCTTGTGAAACACTTTTCAAGTTAAACACTCGATCAGTTACTGACACATTGCAGAAGATTGATAGAAGAATTCTCAGAACTATAATTAATAAAAAACATCAGGTGGATGGTCAATGGCGTCTATTACCAAATGAAGTGGTTTATAAAGAAACTGAGTCTATAGTCGATACTATGCGAAAAAGGCGAATTGCTTTTTTTTGTCATCTCTCACGCCTGCCGGATACCAGACAATTAAAAGTATTATTTAATTATTTTTTCAAAAGTAAAACAAAGAACTCTTGGTTTATGGAAATTCAAAATGATCTGGATGAACTCGGCTTGACAATATCCCAAATTGCTAACAAAGACGAGAAGAATATCTTGAAAAACAAGAACATCCGACTTCCCTTAAAAACCTTTAACCGCAAAACTTACACCATAAGCGATGCAGAGAGAGCGGCAAGGTCGACTAGAATGAAAATGTTTTGGGAAAAGAAGAAAAATAAGAAGCTGAATCATTAATACTGTTTTTAGCCTACTTTCGATTTTTGCAAAAAATGAAAGTAGACTTATGAGATCAACACAGGGCGAAAAAAGTGTGTCTGTCTGTGTGTGTGTATGTGTGTGTGTGAGTCTGTGTGTGTGTGTGTGTATGTGTGTGTGTGTGAGTCTGTGTGTGTGTGTGTGTGTCTGTGTGTGTGTGTGTGAGTGTGTGTACTCTGAATGTCTGTCCCCCCCCCCTATCAATTCGAACACGGTGAATGCGAATTGAACAAAATTTGGTACAAAGGTAGCACTAGCAAAGGACACCTCAGTGTCATGTTTTATATCGCCGCCATCTTTACTAAAACTGAATGGCGGCCACTCAAACGTTCAAAACGTAAAATCAAATAACGACTAACCAAATCATCCGATCTCTACCAAATTTGGTAACAACATACCTTCGTATAGGATGCGTCTTGTGACCAAACTACAAGGTCGTCCGCCATACCATTTCAGGATGGCGGCCGTGCGAATTATGCAAACTTTATAATCCATATCATGGGACCCACCAGTTCCGATTATCGAGCCGAGAATCGTTTTAACTGTTCTAAAGGAAGAGGCACGTTCGAAATTAAAAGTTTATTTTGTAATACTATAGTGCAGACGTGATTTTTAAAAGCTGAGCTGATTCAGTAATAAGACAAGATGGCAGCGGATATCTTGTGCCTGACTTATATTTCACTAATTTGAGTATTGAATGCAATATAGCGTACTGATACAAAATAAATAAACTTTGTATGAAATGCTTTATATATAAATAATATACTCCAGTGATGAAATCGTTTAGTATAAATCATTATTTGCTAACAAGTTCTATGTAAGTCATTTTATATAGAATGATATTCGTTGACACATTTAGCTCAGTGGTAGAGCGTTAGCTTATCGCTCAAATGCCTATGGTTCAAACCCGATCAGAGCTAGATTTTTTGCTTGAAATGTTATATGTTTATTGTTTTGTAATGACTCAGATGTTTTAAAATTAAGCGTTATATTCTGCATATTATGGTGTAAAATATATATTTAATTAAAACATAATTCGCCAGCAGATTTACTCGAGACATCTAGCTGCCAAAAAGGTAACGCCACGCCGACATACTTATTAACTTCCAGATTTTATTGAAAAGTTTCTTCTTCTGGCCGCTAGAATGCACTCGCTCTGTTAGGATTATATTGTTCGATATTTCACCACTAGAAGTCACGACTAGTCTACGTGGGGCTCCATTGATTAATATACCATTGGCATTCTATGCGCATCGAATTTGAAGAATGACAAGATGATACTACGATACATTTTTACTTTTTATTTTAAAGGGTTTGTAACAGCCTATTTTGCGTTACTTGAAAATGTTATTTGAAGTAAAGAACAAAACGATTTCACATAGTAACTGAGTTCAAGCCGTTGGTGTTAGTTTAGGTATTAATTACTACTTTTATTTCAGGCAAATAGCAATCGAAAATATCCACATAGTTTGTATACACACGTCTCTGTAGGGTCATGGAAAGATTTGTTAATTCAATTAGGGTTTTCGATTCCCGGTCAATGCATGTGAAATTTTTGAAGTGAAATGCCATGTCCTGTGGTTCGGATTCCACGTAAAAAGGAGGTCCCGTGGCTCATAATCACAAGATTCACGGCCACGTAAAACTACAATCTTCCTTCCTTTTTTTTCAATTAGGGTTGTGAAAGCCCTGCACAACCAGACGTGTAAAGACATGCCTCAACTCAAAGTTGGATGTTGCCCACGGCAGGTCGTATATGTAATAATAATAAAAATAATAATAATAATAATATATATATATATATATATTTTTTTTTTTTTTTAGGGGAAGAAATGCATTTACGCACAGAGTGTCGGGCTCCTGCTGCTGAGTAGCAGACTACCGACTAAAACTCCCCCTTTACTTCTGAACACTAGCCTGGAACCGTTTAGCACATTAAAACAATAATAATAATAATAATAATGTTATTGGTTTTACATCCCTTTTAACTACTGCTGCTTTTAGAGACACCGGGGTGCCGGAATTTTGGCCCGAAGGGGATCTTTAACGTGCCAGTAAATGTACTGACACGGCTCCCTCGCCTTTGTGCACCCTCAAATGCCTGCTGACTGCGCCAGGATACGAACCTGCAACCTAGGGCCCAGCAAGCGAGAACGTTACCGCCGAGCCACGCAGCCAGTCCGGTCGATTATGTCTCCAGATCCATAACATTCTTGAGATACTTCTTATCTTTCTTTCTTCAATGATGTTAGCAATTTTTATCTAGATTGTGGCGTTTGGTAGAGGTAAATCGTTTCTATGGCCTTCAACAAAGAATAGTTCTATTATACTCTTTGATAATAACAACGAGTTATAACTATACTCATACATTTAAGAGAAAGTAGGCTATATGTTCTTTACTGAACATCTTGTTTGAGATATGTATATACTTGTTTTGGTTATGTGCTCCAATGAGGGCGTAACATATGTAAATAAATAAATAAATAAATAAATAAAGAAAGAAAGAAATATACGTCGTAATATAATATTTGAAAGTTACAACCTGAGACATCGAACAGGCAACTACACAGGAAGGAAGTCAAAAGAAGTGAGATTTTGTATTGTGAGAAGTTCATCAATCTACACAAGAATGTATAAAGAATTAGGTCGGAGGGGAGAGACTAAGACTTCACATCGTTTGGTGGAGAGGAGATTGTTTTAACTTCACTATGTTGGGAACGTAGAGCTATGCTAACTAGCGAAATCCATAAATGACCAGATAACATAGCAATACGAGTAGCGAGATGCAGAACATCGCAATTTTCGCTCACCTAACGCTTCAAGCGACTACCAGGGAAATCCACATTATGGAGGTGATTTCTTGTGTTGGAAAGAACACTGCAAGCTACCTACTTCAATGAACATCGAGATCTAAGGAGTAGACGAGCGGCATTCGAGATGGAGAACGCGGGGAATCTGAAGCTGGAGATCGCCAAGCACCGAGAGCTGCGAGGGGGACGCGTCATTGTGGAGGACGAAGGAAGCAGGCCAGCAGTCGAGTTTCCAGCTGAGAACCGGTTGGGTTAAATCATCCCAGGGCATTCACCTGCACCAGAGGCCAGACGTCGCAGAGATGACATAATGAAACCAGTCCGCAAGAGGCGTGCTGCATTCCAGAGAAGCTCGTGGCGAGATTCCATGGACAGAAACGTCATCAGGTCTGTCACCAGCGATCTCAGAATGAAGTTAGAGAAGTGCAATTTTACACACATCTGTAGTTATTTCTTGTACACGTTATTCCAGAATTTTGACCAACATATTTGCATTTATAACCTATGTTATTGTATTGTCTTGAGAATATTTAATAATTTTTATAGTTAGTTTCATACGCCACTCGGACGTATTATGAAGGCTTGATCGATGATCTTAGACATCGTTAAATATTTTTCATTGTCATTTTAGAGCGTTTAAATTTTCTTACAGTTAGTTTCGTTGCGATTGCTTACGTATATTCCGTAGATTTGTTGTAACACATATGTATTGGAACTTGAGAGGAGAAGCGTAAATTTGTGATAAATAAATAATGTATCAGAGAAAGAAAATAGTCATGTGTTTGACGAACGTAAATAAGTTAATAATCTAATATCAGAGAAAGGGAGGACATGAGAATCCTATGATTAAGAGTTTATTCATCTCAGAAACGATAATACTATCTATAAAACGAAGTTGTTGATAGGGGTATTCAATATTGGCATTGAAGGAACTCCAGTATGAAGGGAAGATAAAGATATTGTAAAACCCAGAAGTTTTGTTGTATGGAAAAGGACAGTATGCGATAGTAAAGGCATAACTAAATAATAAACGCTATTATGGAATGTTATGAATGTATATTTATTATAAATGAAAATGTGAAATGGAAGGAAGGATATTAGCATTTATTGTTAACAGAAACGTGAGGAAATGTAATTGTTATTTTCATGGCAAACGCAAGCAGACTTAAAATTCAGAGTTAAGTGAGGAATTCTAACAAGAAAGTATTTGAAGGAGAGAAGGAAGAAATGAGATGGGTTATGGTAGTGAGAATTGTGGAGAGTTTGTGCGATAATATTATGATCGAGAATCTAAGTGGAAAGGTTTTAAACAGAGCACGGAAATGTTTAATCGATAGAGGATTTTGTAGAAGGAGGAGTAGTGTATTCGTGAAAGTTATTGCATTTGTAATGTCTAGTAGGAATACTGAATATCATACTTTGTTGAAAGTAGTTGATATGGAACCGTAGGAGTTTTGTGAAAGCGCTGATGGAGGAAATATTAATGAGATGCAATTATATTGATGAAGGCGTAAGAGAGACGCGATGATATGAAGCGTGAGATGATGACGTTGAGTGGAAAGGTTTTGTAATATTTTGTGGTGATTAAGAGAAACCGTATTTTGTATTTTGTGAAGATGAGAGTGTGGGAAGTGAAGGTTAATGCCACACACACTCGATATTTGGTTGGAGAGCTTATCTGAATAGTCATGCGTTGCAAGGTTGTATAATTATTAATTTATTGGATACCGGAATTGTAAACTTTAGTGATGAGATATTAACTTAATTGTTTGTGTCCATGATTCACATGGAATTGACGCATAAATACCTATTATAACCAGTTTTATTGTGTAAAATACGAAGAAATATTGTGAAATACGGAGAGAGATTTTGTAGTAGAAGAAAGTTGTGAGATACGGAGGAATGTTGTGAAATGAACTCTAATAAATTTGAGACAGATACTATGAAATTGTGCGGGTCGCGATCATGTAAATGAATGTAAATAATTTATTATTATTAATATTATTAAACATTTTTAATAGTATTTAGAAATCTTAACATTATATTTGGAGGACTTTAACGGATGTATTACATAGGGAGTATGTCTGTTATTTTGGAACGTTAAAGCACAAATTTTCAGTGAACAGTTAGGACAGATACTAGTGTCCTAAAATTTAAATAATGTGTATTTTAAAAATATCTTGGAGCAAGTTGTATATTTCATTTGTGAAAGGATGCAAGAAAGACTCTTGTTAAACGCATCAAGCCTAAATTAGGCGTAGAGATTTCATTTTAGAGGGTAATTTATTTCTATATTTATTATTGGTGATGCGACATAAGTTGTTATGTCGTGTTAATATTTTTGTCAATAAATGGCAAGCGTATTTTTATTCTTGCTAAGTTTTCTAGAATTGATTCTTGATTCAATGCTTAATTACACTAGAACGATACCGCTAGCTTGATGCAGACAGCCGATCGACAATTTGTCTTAACGCCCGAGAGCCGAGTTGCTTGTTAGTGCTCTATCTTTTATATTTAATTTTCTTGTCCTGTATGCAACTAGTTAGTAATATAGTCAGAGATGTATATGTGTGCTCCTAGGGTTCCCTAGTCATTAGTCCGTTAGGAGTTGTTCAACTCTAAGTCGGGTGTTGAATTTCCTACGATCCTTTTACCATCTGCGCGGATTTGGGACTGTGGCCTAGAGGAATTCGGGCGCATATATAACGTATCTAATTGATGGTCGCCCAACAGGTGGGGTTTCGACGTTGTCGATTGCCTGGGTCTCTCGAATTTGTGAATTTGAATTCCCAGTGCTGAGTGAGGAGCGGTTGTGTCGAGTTTGTTACACTAGGTGATATTTCGTAATCACGGCTATTTTAAGCATGTTTGGTGTACGACACAGTCGAGTTTTTTTTTGTATTTTGAATGCCGATCCCAATCTGACAAGTTGTGGAGATGAATGCCCGTTGTCTGATATGTGGAGTACCAGTTGTTGTGAGGCATATCTTGCACTGTTCCGGCGAAAGACTTTTTGGTCAAGTATAACGTAAATGTAAAATTATGTCATGTTTAAAAAAATTTGGGTTAGGATTAAGCGTTGAAATAAGTTCAGCGTTGGTTATTAAAAGTGCTGGATACCGTTAGCGTTAGTATAGACGTTGGTTGGGAAGGAAAAACATTTCTGCCGAATGCATGAGTATATCGTAGGAAATTTAAAATGTTGGTCATTCTGGAATTTCGCTGTGTTTAGCATAGTGATACTTCCCATTTTCTCATTGTATTAAGATTATATCGTCTGAGGACATGACCTACATCAGGTCTATTTTGGAGCAGATGAGGACCAGTCAGGCAGGTTTGACCGCCGATGTTGAAGCCCTACACACTATCACACATGATAACACTAAAAAGTTAGGGAAAGAAATTAAGGACACTAAGGTAGCGATGAAGGAAGAAGCAAGAAAGGCACAAAAGGATGCCAAAGAACTGTTAGAAAAGACGCAAGAAGAAGCTAGGAAAGTACAGGAGGTGATCAAAACAGCTTTAGAAAAGACTCAGGAAGAAAGTCGACTGACGCAAGAAGAAGCCAAGAAAGTACAGGAGGAGATCAAGGGAGCCCTGGAAAAGGCACAGAACGAAGGAATGGTATCACAGGAAATGAGTAGACTAGCTCAGGAAGAAAATCGACTGGCACAAGAAGAAGCTAGAAAGGCACAAGCTGAATCTAGAGAGAAAGAAGCAAAGGCACAAGCAGATTCGGAGAAACGACTACAAGAGCTACAGCAGACTCTACAGAATAGTATAGACACTATAAAGTTTGACAACACAAAACATTTTAACACTATTTCAGGATCCCAAGGTGAATTGCAGAATCAGCAGACTACCTTAAATGGTACAGTTGATGAGCTCCATCAAATGTAATTAATCAACAAAAGTTGATCTCTGAGGGTATCAATGTTGACATAAAAAATGTATTGTTGATGCTGTGTTAAAACTGAAGGAGGAAGTGTTAAATAGTAGTAGTGATCATATTTATGAGATGCATGGTAAGATCATGAAAGAGGTAAAAGATATTGAATGTAAAACAAATACCCGTGTAACTGGGTTGCGAGAGGAATTAACTAAACGAATAGACTCTTTAGAGGAAACCAATGTTATAACAATAAACGAAATAACGAGTAAGACTGATAGGATTAAATTCAAAGAATTAGACAAAATTAGGAAATTAGTTGATGAGGTCAATACTGAAATAGCGAAACACAAGTCTAAACAAGAGAAAGAGATAGGTGAGCTGAATGGACAGATGAAAGCACTGTCGATGAGGGAAACATCTAATATGAAGCAAGATCTTCAAGACTTCTTTAGAGAAAGAGATAGTCAATTGAGAGGAGAACTGAACCGATTAGGATTTGGTCAAGGTGAACAGGAAGATGATAAGAAGAGCGTAGACACTCACATGTTTGGTAGGTCACGCAATATAAATGGAACAGAATGCACTGAAAGAAACACAAGAGAACCGGACATGGTAGGAAGAACATACAATCAGGGTGCTAGTAGGAATAATCAAAATGTAGTGGTAATAAAAAGCCATGAGGAAAACCCCGACAAGTTCACTGGGGAAGGAAATGTCACAGCTATCGAATTTTTGAGGGACATGCGATATTACCTGGAGGAGAACAAAATTCCTAGAGAGAGAGAGAGAGATGAGAGTAGTGGAAATGTATTTGGCATCAGAGGCGTTAATTTGGCATAGAGCATTTAGATACACCTACACCACGTTCGATGAATTTGCTGAGGCACTGTTGAAACGATTCTGGAGTGAAGAGTTGCAACAAGATATCAGAGCCGAAATGTATTCTAAGAAATATCCATACTCTGTACCGGCACGTTATGCGAGCTACTTTACAATTCAGTTAGCCCGTCTACAACATCTTCATACCCCACTGGCAGAACCGGAGCTGATACACGTCATATCCAGACAGTTACCAGCCGAGGTTAGGAAGCACCTTATTTCATCAAACGTGAATACATTAGAGGATATGGCAGAGTTGCTGCGACGATTAGACCACACAAGTTCTATAGCGCAAACTCAAGGGCAAACTCATAGTCAAAATTCAAGAGCCAGACATGAAAATAGAGAGATACATACAGTATTGGTTGATCAACAACAACAAACTGATGTAACACCAAATAGGATAGGACCAATCAGGAATAATAACAATGGTAGGATCAGGTACGATCCAGGGTATAACCAAGCGAGAGAAGGTTGGCCTTACAAGAACCGTTAATGGAATGATAGGCAGAGAAGGTCTAGATGCCAGTATAACAACAACAATATTGGATTTCACAGGAATAACTACCCTGAGAGGCAGAACGAAGGAGATCCTAGAAGGTATTCCAGATACAGAAAGTGGAATGAAGGAAACCAACAACAACAACAACAACAACGACGTCCTATGCAACAACAACAACAACAACAACCGAGGAACAACTATCAAAGGAGCAGATGGAGAGATGACGGAAACGTTCAGAGGTACTACGAAGATCGAGAAAGAGAAAGTCAGGATTATAGAAGAAATCAGAGGGAAAGAGAAGGAAGAAAGGAACAACCCCAACAACAGGCGCAAGTGAGTGATGAACCTCAACCAGGAACTAGTCGTGAAGGTCAAAATCACGACAGGACTGGACAAAAAAACGCCATTTCAGAAAAGAAAGTAGGAGGAAGCGTAGATCACACAATAATGAGGCAGTAGATCGCCATAAATGAACTGTACGAGGTCACAGATGAGGAGTTGTTATATTAAAGAGAGGAGCCGAAGAAAGGAAATACAGCCAGACTACACATTATTCTTATGAAAGTAGTAGAGAATACTTTAAGAACGCTTATAGACACTGGCGCTACGGCCTCAATAATATCTGAGAGTAATTTCCAGAAGTTAGAAGCTGAGAACTTATTAACCGCATTGCCTGTATCGACAATTAAAGTGAGAGGAGTGTTCAATGACAAAACTATGAAATGCAGAGTACAAGGATTATTGGAATTTTCTATAAACGACCAGAGATATGAACAGGTATTCATAGTGTTGAACCATATTAGTTTTGATGCAATACTGGGTATTGATTTTATTACGCAGTCAGGAGCAGTCAGACTTGAAAAATGGAATTATTCGATTTAATAATGGTGAAGCAGAGAGTGGAACTTCAAGCTCGAAGGAACAAGAGTACTGCATAGAAGATGGTATTGGTGAAGGGAGATTGGAGGAGATGGTCTTGGAAATGGAAGAGGAAGGAAGAAGACATCCCACTTATCCCATAGAAAATTGTTGATATTATCAGGAGAAATTGGAGGCATTAAATTCACACTTCGCTGATATTTTTGATGACAAACCAGGAGTGATCAGAGGTTTCAAATATCAGATTCGCTTGATAGATAACGCTCCATTTCAGAAGAAACTCTATCCGATACCTGAAAACTATCAAGAAGAAGTTGCCGAGATTATAAAAGGCATGGAAAGGGATGGAATCATTCTGAAACAGGCTACCCCTTACTTAAATCCGATTACTGTGGTGAAGAAGGCAGATGGAAGTTTGAGGGTTTGTTTAGATGCCCGTCAAATTAATATGTTAACGATGAAGGAACAAGACAGGCCACCTAAGATAAGGGAATTACTGACAAAATTCCGTGGAAAAACTTGCTTTCCCGTGATAGACCTGACGGCCAGCTTTTATCAAATAGAGTTGACTGAAGATAGCAGATGCTATACTGGATTTCTACTTAACGAAACTAGCTTCACGTTTCGTCGAGTTCCGTTTGGTCTAGTGAAGTCAAGCCCAGCACTTATCAGAGCTCTCGATAATAAGCTGAGTGAAGAGGTTAAGAAGTACGTCATATGCTACGTTGACGACTTGATTATTTCCTCAGAAACGCCAGAGCAGCATTTATTGCACATGAGAAGATTATTTGAAGATTTAAAAGAAGCTAATATAAAGGTCAACTTCAACAAATGTCACTTTTTCCAAGAGAAAATACACCTCTTAGGACACACCATATAGCAATTTGGTTATCATCCAAACAATAACAAAATTGAAGCAATTTCGGAATTTCCTAGACCTAAGAAGATAAAGGATCTTCGAGCCTTTTTAGGTCTTTGCCAATTTTTGAGCAGTCATTGTCCACGCTATTCTGAAGTGATGGCTCCACTTCATGAACTCTTGAAGAAAAATAATAGATGAAAATGGGACGCTACAGTAGAAAATGCTTTTGTACTAGCTAAGGAGATGCTTAAGAATAACATTAAGCTGGAATATCCTGATTTTGAGAGGACATTCATTGTGGAGACAGACGCATCGAGGATTGGAATAAGCGCTGTGTTATACCAGAAAGACGCTGAAGGAAACAGCCACTATATAGCCTTTAATAGTAGAAAACTACGGTCACCCGAGGTGAACTATTATACTACAGAGCTGGAGGCTTTAGCTGTCATTAACGCATTACAACACTGGAAGAATCTATTGATAGGCCATCCCATACTTATAAGAACTGACCATAAGGCACTAGAATTCATGCTGAAGTCTGATTTGTCTAGCGACAGAATGACTAGATGGACTATGTTCTTGCAACAGTTCGATGCAACCATTAGTCATGTGCCAGGTAAAGATAATCTGTTAGCAGATTTACTATCGAGGCATCCAACATCCAAGACTAACGTCAGAGTTAATGTCATACAGACAGATGACGAAGATCAGGCAACATTGGACAGGTTAGCCAGAATTTTCACTTTTCAGAGGAAGAACGCATTTCTGAGAAACATGTACAAGTATTTGTCAGGAAGATTGAATGTACAGAATGCCACTTACGAAGAAATGAGGAGCAAGTTCAGACATTTTGTACTGCAAGGAGACAAGGTCTGTAAATATGTGGATGCAGGTCATACCAAGATTAGAGTAGTGATACCACCAGAACTAATTGTACCAGTTGTTTGGTTAACACACAAGTCTATTGGTCACGGGGGATTAGACAAGACCTTCAGTACCGCCCAGGAAAATTTTACTGGATCAATATGCGGGAATCTATTGTAATTGTCATACGATTTTGTGAACTATGCCAAAAGAACAAATACAATTCAGAATTGTTATTCGAAAAACTGAAGGCTATTATACCAACGAAGCCATTGGAATAGTTCAGTCAGGACATTTTCGGTCCTGCCCCAAAGAGTTTGAGGGGAAACCAATATGTACTTGTCACCATGGATGTATTTTCTAAAATCATCATGTTAAACCCCATGCAGAAAGCAACAACGAAAGCAGTTTTGAAGCATATAGAGAAGAACGTGATACCGAAGCTAGGAAAGCTAGAGAAATTAATAACGGATCATGGAACTCAATATACAGCTGCCGAATTTGAAGAAACCATGGAGTGATTGAATATTAGCCATATTTATATTTCTATACGTAGTCCACAGACAAATCCTATAGAGAGATCTATCCTAGAACTTTCTAAATGCATACGATTATAGAGTTCTGAAAATCAAGCGAACTGGGTGAAGTTAATACCACTGGTAGAATACTGCATGAACAGCACTCGTCATGAAAGCACGAATGAGATTCCCACAGTACTGCATTATAATGAAAAACCTAGAAGTCCATGGGATGGAATCATAGATATCCAGGAGGATATAGAGATCCCTATGGATAGAAGAATAGAAGAGGCCAGAGAACATCTCAACAAGCAAGCAGGAAAGCGACTGAAGAGAACGAGCGACAAGCAATTCAGCAGACCACTGAGAGAGGGAGACTTGGCTCCTACTAGAACAAATGTGAAAGCCGACGTCTTGAAGAAGGTATTCGTCAAGTTCAGTAACATCTTCAAGGGACCTTTCAAGGTAACGAAGGTTTATGGACATAATTGCTATGCCATAGCTAGACTGAGCGATGATCGTATTATTGGAAAATACAATCATTCAAAGTTAAAGAGATTTTACTCCAAGATTCAATAGTGACACAATTTCGACAGCATATCTATGTGTAGTAATGATATGTAGTAACAGAAAGTCCATTCTTTACTTTCTATTAAGGTCGTATGGGGAAATGCGCTCGAAATCATGTCTAGTTGAGAGAGAAGAAGACAGGACGAGGTTCGAACTGAGGACCACCTCAGAAAAATGGCATATTTAAATATTTGGAATTATGGATAAAATGTACAGTCTGGATGGAAGATTATGATTAAATGAGCATTTGGAAAAATTTCGCCTAGAGAAATATTTTTATTTCAAGAAATGATGGAAATTTTATGATCTGGTAGTTTTTAACCAAGCATAAATGATATTTGAAGAGTCTTGGAAATCTACACATTCGTCGATGTTAGTAGCGAGAAACCTGTTTTGAGCCGAGGGAGAAGTAGCAAGATCGGCTGGAGGACAGACACGTGCCACGATCTAGAGTGGGGGAGCAACCGCGTGTCGGGAACTTGCTATTGACCAATGGGAAAATAGTTTCAATACAAAGGAAAAAATAAATATTAAAATCATTATTTTAATATTTTATGAGAGTGTTACATATTGAATTCACCAGCAGAGGAAAATAAATTTAATTGGCAAAACGGATATTAAATGAAATGGCTGAGAGAGAAGTTATGTATAAATTAGTCAATTTTCATAGCGGTTGGAGGCTAGTTGACCAGGTTTGCGAGGGAAATCTGATCGACGAGGCTAGCAGACGCTAGGAGACGAGGCTCTTTCTTTCTGGGAAGTCGAGGAGGCAAGACGTTATAATTATCACTCTTCGAGAAGTATAGACAAAGGTCTTTGTGAACCTGAGACTTCAAGATGAAGCAACAAGTCATTGAGAGGAGAAATAAGCATTATTATTCAACAGTATTAAGGAAACGTATTTTTACTACATTTAAAGAAGAATTATACGTCGTGATATAATATTTGAAAGTTACAACCTGAAACATCGAACACGCAACTACACAGGAAGGAAGTCAAAAGAAGTGAGACTTTGTATTGTAAGAAGTTAATCAATCTACACAAGAATGTATAAAGAATTAGGTCGGAGGGGAGAGACTACGACTTCACATATTTTGGTAGAGAGGAGAATGTTTTAACTTCACTATGTTGGGAACGTAGAGCTATGCTAACTAGCGAAATCCATAAATGACCAGATAACATAGCAACACGAGTAGCGAGATGCAGAACATCGCAATTTTCGCTCACATAACGCTACGAGCGACAACCAGAGAATTCCACACTATGGAGGTGATTTCTTGTGTTGGAAAGAACACAGCAAGCTACCGACTTCAATGAACATCGTGATCTAAGGAGTAGACGAGCGACATTCGACATGGAGAACGCAGCGAATCTGAAGCTGGAGATCGCCAAGCACCGAGAGCTGCGAGGGGGACGCGTCATTGTGGAGGACGAAGGAAGCAGGCCAGCAGTCAAGTTTCCAGCTGAGAACCGGTTGGGTTACAACATCCCAGGGCATTCACCTGCACCAGAGGCCAGACGTCGCAGAGATGACATAATGAAACCAGTCCGCAGGAGGCGTGCTGCATTCCAGAGAAGCTCGTGGCGAGATTCCATGGACAGAAACGTCATCAGGTCTGTTACCAACGATCTCAGAATGAAGGAAGACAAGTGCAATTTTACACACATCTGTAGTTAGTTCTTGTAAACGTTATTCCAGAATTTTGACCAACATATTTGCATTTATAACCTATGTTATTGTATTATTTTGAGAATATTTAGTAATTTTTATAGTTAGTTTCATACTTTAATCGGACATATTTTGAAGGCTTGATAGATGATCTTAGACCTCGTTAATATTTTTCATTGTCATTTTAGAGCGTTTAAATTTTCATACAGTTAGTTTCGTTGTGATTGCTTACGTATATTCCGTAGATTTGCTGTAACATCGGAGAACGATCTTATATGTATTGGAACTTGAGAGGAGAGGCGTAAATTTGTGATAAATAAATAATGTATCAGAGAAAGAAAACAGTCATGTGTTTGACGAACGTAAATTAGTTAATAATGTAATATCAGAGAAAGGGAGGACATGAGAATCCTATGATAAACTGTTTATTCATCGCAGAAACGATAATACTATGTAGAAAACGAAGTTGTTAATAGGAGTATTCAATATTGGCATTGAAGGAACTCCAGTATGAAGGGAAGATAAATATATTGTAAAACCCAGAAGTTTTGTTGTATGAAGAAGGACAGTATGCGATAGTAAAGGCATAACTAAATAAGAAACGCTATTATGGAATGTTATGAATGTATATTTATTATACATGAAAATGTGAAATGGAAGGAAGGATATTAGCATTTATTGTTATCAGACACGTGAGGAAAGGTAATTGTTATTTCCATGACAAACGCAAGCAGACTTAAAATTCAGAGTTAAGCGAGAAATTGTAACAAGAACGTATTTGAAGGAGAGAAGGAAGAAATGAGATGGGTTATGGTAGTGAGAATTGTGGAGAGTTTGTGCGATAATATTATGATCGAGAATCTAAGTGAAAAGGGTTTAAACAGAGCACGGAAATGTATAATCGATAGAGGATTTTGTAGAAGGAGGAGTAGTGTATTCGTGAAAGTTATTGCATTTGTAATTTCTAGTAGGAATACTGACTATCATACTTTGATGAAAGTAGTTGATATGAACCGTAGGAGTTTTGTGAAAGTGCTGATGGAGGAAATATTAATGAGATGCAATTATATTGATGAAGGCGTAACAGAGACGCGATGATATGAAGCGTGAGATGAAGACGTTGAGTGGAAAGGTTTTGTAATATTTTGTGGTGATTAAGAGAAACCGTATTTTGTATTTTGTGAAGATGAGAGTGTGGGAAGTGAAGGTTAATGCCACACACACTCGATATTTGGTTGGAGAGCTTATCTGAATAGTCATGCGTTGCAAATTTGTTTAATTATTAATTTATTGGATACCGGAATTGTAAACTTTAGCGATGAGATATTAACTTAATTGTTTGTGTCCATGATTCACATGTAATTGGCGCATAAATACCTATTATAACCAGTTTTATTGTGTGGAATATGAAGAAAGATTGTGAAATACGGAGAGAGATTTTGTAGAAGAAGGAAGTTGTGAGGTACGGAGGAAAGTTGTGAAATGAACTCTAATAAATTAGAGACAGATACTATGAAATCGTGCGGGTCGCGATCATGTAAATGAATGTAAATATTTTATTATTATTATTATTATTATTATTATCATTATTAACCAATTTTAATAGTATTTTGAAATCTTAACATTATATTTGGAAGACTTTAACGGATGTATTACATAGGGAGTATGTCTGTTATTTTGGAACGTTAAAGCACACATTTTCAGTGAACAGTTAGGACAGATACTAGTGTCCTAAAATTTAAATAATGTGTATTTTAAAAATATATTGGAGCAAGTTGTATATTTCATTTGTGAAAGGATGCAAGAAAGACTCTTGTTAATCGCATCAAGCCTAAATGAGGCGTAGAGATTTCATTTTAGAGGGTAATTTATTTCTATATTTATTATTGGTGATGGGACATAAGTTGTTATGTCGTGTTAATTTTTTTGTCAATAAACGGCAAGCGTATTTTTATTCTTGATAAGTTTTCTAGAACTGATTCTTGATTCAATGCTTAATTACACTAGAACGATACCGCTAGCTATATGCAGACAGCCGATCGACAATTTATCTTAACGCCCGAGTGCCGAGTTGCTCGTTAGTGCTCTATCTTTTATCTTTTATTTTTCTTGTCCTGTATGCAACTAGTTACTAGTATAGTAAGAGATGTAAATGTGTGCTCCTTGGGTTCCCTAGTCATTAGTCCGGTAGGAGTTGTTCAACTCTTTGCCGGGTGTTGAATTTCCTACGATGCTTTTACCATCTGCGCGGATTTGGGACTGTGGCCTAGAGGAATTCGGGCGCAGTACGTTTTCCTGCAATAAACCTAGGCCAGTATGCGCGGCAGTAATAAAGGTGCCGGGACGTCTTCTATAGACCGTTTACCGCTTAGTTTGAATGCCCTTTTAGTCCACGCGTGGCGAAGATAGTTCAACGGTCTTTAATAATTGTAGATCTTCCTGTAGTCAATAACATACATTCTTATCTAGATTTGGCAACATCACACAAATAAACACGGCACTGAAGTCAGAAAGAACTTAGGAACAAAAGGGGGAGAAAGGGAAAAACCTGTTCCGCCCAGTTAACACCCGGGTTAGTCGGCAATAACTGGTGCCAGCGCGAACACGAAAGTTCCAGTTAGGGGGACAACCGGATATGTATCAGCCTGTATTATTACATTTTAACCATAGTTGATTTTGCATAACTATATAATCACCCCCAAACAGACAAATTGCGGATTTTTTTAATCAACATTTTAGAAGTTCACCTAACATTGGATATACTACATTTAGCTTACACCGACAGTTGCATTACCAACACTGCAACTAAATAATTGTACATATTGTATATATTTTTCACCTGTTTTCTCAAACATACATGTAGATGTTATAGCCTAAGTGTAATGGATCTGATGATGATCGCTTGACAATCGAAACTGGTCATCCTAGTGTATTTATTAATTTCATGTAATTTTATTTCAGGATTAGGGCATAACCCAGCTCTATTTGGGTACATTCGTGTTGACCGACTGAAAAGCACCAAACTTTTGTTTTTGCTTCAGACCATAACTAAACTTCTGGCCAAAGCCGTGAATCTAGCTCAGACCACTGAGTTGCCAATCAAGAATAGTAGCTAACTCATCTCTCGAAATTTCGGTCAGGAAGAGAATCCAGCCGTAAGAAACAACCGCCCTTCACAAATTCATGGCATGTCATCCCCGACCCCGTTGAAACTGCATTAATAATTGAGTAGATATAAATTATATACTCCTCTTCAGTCGGTGTTTTTGGTTAGTTGTCGAGATGACACTTCATCCACAGTCATCTATTTGAAGATACAATAACTCATTAAGGGATGCCAAAATACTTGATTATTAATTGTGATGGGTTTTACCGTCACTTTAGTGGATACTAGAAATGTCGGGCTTTCTCATCAGGCAGGGACAATGGGAATTGTGAATGAAGAAGCTGAGGACACTCAGCGCTAATGGGAATATGGAGTAGGCTGCTGGTGCAATTTATTCCTTGGAGACGAGGAATGTAATAGATTGTTGGCGGTTCTATTAATAATTTTATCTGAATTTTGATTAGAATGAATACAAGTATTTCTGTGCATGAAAATGACATTCTGTCAAAATAATTCTTAGAATTACGCTTGATTATGGGCACTGATATTTGGGGTATTTGTAATTACACAACGTCTTCATTAAAATAGGTCTATACGCATCGTATTGACTATTAATAGAACCCCTACGGATAGCAGATTAAATAATAAAGGTCATAGACGTATTTTAACAGAATTTCCTTGTTACTTTACATGCTTTTTACATGTTATAACTTGAACAGAAATACAGTATGATGGGTATGTTATGAAGATCAACATTTTAAGGACGAAGGTTATGTCAGTAGAGAAGAAATGTAAAGCAAGATGTTCAGGAAAGAACATATTGCCTACTTTCTCCTAATTGTCTGGGTATAGTTATAACTCTTTGTCCTTATCACCTCCTATTTTTTTCCTATTTGAAGTGCAAAATGGCACACGACTGTATGACATACTGCATTTTACCTGCGGCGTTCAAGACGTAGTTTATTCTAGCATTTTACAATGTATCAGCAATTACTCAAAACAACGTAGGAATTCAGTATATTAACACTGACTACCTACGAGTACAATAATTGAAACAGAAACAAAACTTCGTTCGTCTAAAGGTATCACTGGTAGAATCACATTTAATATACCTACTGCACATCTAATTTTTAATTGTGTCTATCCTTGGGGGCGAGTGCGCTTTATCGGCAACAAGAGGATATTTTTCAATTACACCGTATGCTTGGGTTCACTAACTGGGAATGTCAAGGCCGGTATATAGCGCAGCTCGCATCTAGCAGGCCGTGGTTAGCAAACGCATAGTTCAACTGGTTCCTGGTAGAGGTCACGCATGCAGATACGGTGGAGAACTTGGTTTTAAATTAATATATATTTTCCTTTGCAAAATGCACAAGAAAACATTCAATTTTATAACGTCTCAGTACTTAAAGAACAATAAATGTAAAAAAAAACAAGCAACTAATTACAACTCTGATAGGTTTTTAACCCCGGCCGGCCGGGTGAAAAACCATAGCACTAACTACAGAGCCAAACGTGTCCACCCAGGTCAATGTTATCAATCGATTTACATACAACGTCTTAGCAAACAATGACTTGGACTAAACGATTTCTTCACGGGAGTATATATTAATTATAATTCATTTCATACGAAGTTTATATTAATCTTATCAGTAGGTTATATTGCATACAACGTACTCAAATTAGTGAAATATAGGTCAGAACGAGAGATCAGCTGCCATCTCGTCTTGTAACCGAGACGGCTCAGCTTATCAAAGTCATTTCTGCAGTGTATTATTATAATATAAACTTTTAATTACGAATAGGCCACGTCCTTTAGAACAGTTTAAACCATTCTCGGTTCGTTAATCGGAACTGGTGGTTCTCAAGTCATGGATTATAAAGCTTGCATAATCCACAAGGCCACCATCCTGAAATGGTACGGTTGATGACCTTGTAGTTCGGGCGCAAGACACAACTCACTAGAAGGTATGTTTTTACTGAATTTGGTAAAGATCCAATTATTAATTTGGTCGTTATTTAATTTTAAGTTTTGACCATTTGAGTGGCCCCCATTAAGTTTTGGTAAAGATGGCGGCAATATAAAACATGACATTGAGGTGCTCTTTGCTACCTCTGTATCAAATGTCGTTTAAGTGTGATTCTCTCAGGTTGCTAGTATTAGGAAGGAAATAGAGTCGAGGTGTGGAAATGCCAATGCAGTGTGTTCTCAGTTGCGATCTACAGTATTCTGCAAGAAATACGTTAGTGTAGCGATGCAACTCCCTCTGCATCGCTCAGTATTTAGACCGATCTTGCTGTATGGAAGTAACAGCTGTGTAGATTGAGGATATATGTTACATAAGCTAGAGGTAGGCCTAACTGATATGAGGGTAGCACAATTGATGGCTGGGAAATATTGATGGGAGCAATAGGAGGAAGGTACACGTAATGGAGAGATAAAAGCTATGTTAAATTATTATTAATCGTATGGCATTTACACATCACTTTTGGAACACAAGAAAAATATATACAGGATTTACAAATGTACAGATAAATTATTTACAAAGTCAATTGCATTTGCTGTAACATGCAAAAAGTCCAATCGGTTACCACAAAACAAATTCTGAGGGCACTCTTCGACTATATGTATGATTGTCTGACGCGGGTATCCACAGGTGCACTCAGGAGAGGCGATCTTTCCTCTTTTCTGAAAAAGATCACCACATCTCCCATGGTTGGTACGTATCCTATTCAGAGTACACCAAGTCCTACGGGGCAAAACAGGTTCCCATGATTTGTTGTTGCTTTGGAGAAAACTGTGTAGCTCTGGTGAAGTGTTATTACACCATTCATGTGCCCAGACTTCATGGAGTTATAGTTTGCCAGGTTGATTGCTGTTCTGATTGCAGGATGTCTGGAGCGGAGTCTGTTGATTTGGATGGCAGGTATGTCCTAATGGATTTGCAATTGTTGGTTGTTGCTGATTCTGTTATATTCTCTCAGGAGACTATTCTTTCTTCTTGGCGTAGGAGGTGGAATACGGCTCAGGACAGGCAGCCAGACAACAGGTGTGGACCTGATTGTACCAGCAGTAATCCACATAGTTTGATTTAGCTGTACATTTACTAGCTCGTGTGGCTACTGTTTAACCAAACAAGGCTGCAATATTCTGCTGCTGAGTATACAAGACCTAAGGCAGTTGAACGAAAGGTAGAAGCAGTGAAACCCCGTGTTGTACCACACAGTTTTTGTAGGATGTTATTTCTTGATCTCAATTTGGCTGAAGTCTTTGTTAGATGCTGTTTAAATAAGAGCGTTCTGTCAAGTGTATCTCCAAGATACTTTGGGTATTTGTTATGGAACAGACGTTTACTTTCAAAATATGTGTTTAGTTCATGGTTTGCTAAGATGTTGCTCAGATGAAAGCATGTGAATTCAGTTTTGTTAGTGTTTGGTTGAAGACCCCATTTACGGAAGTATTAAAAATAACCATGCTAGATGAACACACGATATGAAGCTGTTCGTATGAGCCGACCCAGATGGTGGGGTCATGTGAAGAGAATGGGGAAGGCGAGATTAATGAGTTCAGCGGAAGAGAAGCAGAGGCGGTTGCAGTGCTAACTGCTAATAGGGGATCTTGGAAGTGACAGAGGCTTGCACACTACACTGAACGCTGAAAGGCAAAACAGTCTAAAATGAAAATGAATAAGTGAGTTAATGTTGTTAATTGCGGGATAGATTGTGATAGCTGATACAAACAATGAAGGAAATTGGAAAATTGGAGAAAAATTTAACGTGGGAGTGAAGATTCAAGGAGAAATAATTTCAACTCTGAGATTTTCTGATGACATCGTCATCTTGGCCGACATGCCTGAGGATTTGAATGAGTTTTTGAATGGTATGGACTCTGTCTTGAGGAAAGAATTCATGATGAAAATTAATAAATGTAAAACAAAAATATTGGAATGCATCCGAAATAAATCAGAAACCTCTATGGACATCAAATTGGCAGGTGAAAAACTAAAGGAAGTAGGAGACTTCTGTTACTTAGGAAGCAAAATAACCAGTGATGGACGAAGCAAAAGGATATAAAAAGTCGGTTAGCTCAAGCAAGGAAAGCATTTCTACAGAAAAGCAATCTGTTGACATCGAATGTAGATTTAGGTGTTAGGAAGTCATTTTTGAAAGCCTTTGTGTGGAGCGTGGAGCTCTATGGAAGTGAAACTCGGACTATTGGTGCAGCAGAAAAGAGGAGAATTAAAGCGTTGGAAATGTGGTGTTACAGAAGAATGATGAAGATCAGATGGGTTGATAGGGTTACAAACGAAGAGGTATTAAGACCAGTGGGAGAGGAGAGATGTTTCTGGCGACTGCTAATGAAGAGAAGAGATAGGTTGGTAGGACACAAACTAAGACACCCAGGAATAGCAAGCTTAGTTATGGAAGGAAAGGTCTAGGACAAGAACTGTAGGGGTAGACCAAGATTAGAATAATTTAAACATATTGCCTCGGATGTAGGGTGTGGTAGCTATGTAGAGATGAAACGATTAGCTCAGGACAGGGAGGCATGGAGGATGGAGAGCTGCATCAAACCAGTCAAAAGACTGAAGACTCAAACAACAACATACAAACAATTACCAAAGTGGGTGGTGTGACAGTAATAGAGGGTGATGGTGTGGCAACGCTTTGTAATAAATCAGGATTTGACCTCATGACGTCATCCTCCAACTTTTGTTAGAAACTGCTGTATACAGAAAAATACATTCACCGCATCATGCTGTGGTATATATTGATAAACCCATTTACATTTTACTGAAAATGGTGCTGTTGAATGCGACAGTTTTATTTCAATTCCACCTTGTACTGCAATTTAAGCGTTCCTTTCCGCTATTTCGTTTTAACAATGTCATTCTCGTATTCCTTTATTGAAACTAGAGACCTATTATTCTCTACGACTCAGTCGAATAACGAACTTGTCTGATGTTTCCAATTTGTCAGCCAGGTAATTTGAGTCCAACGTGTCGTTATTGGATTCTGTAATTTGTTCACGGGAAGAAAACACCGTGTAGATACTGTACTAATTTATTTTTGACGTGACAAAATACTTGCCACCATTATTTCTAAACCTCTTTAAAAGCTAGAAAACTGTAACTAGTCAACCCTCGACATAGATGTAATTGCTATTATTGATTAATATTCACTAGCTGCGTAGCTTAGTGGTAACGTTCTCGCCTGTATTCCCAAGGTAGCGGGATCAAATCCTAGAGCTGTCAGTTGGTATTTGATGGTGGGCAAATGCGAGGGAGCCGTGTCAGTAGATTCACTGGCACGTTAAAAATCCTCTTCGGGGCACCCCGGTGTCTCTAAACGTCACAGTAGTTAAATAGGACGTAAAACCAATAATATTATTATTATGATTAGAGTTGGGTTAATGGCGTGTCTTGGTATTTCGGTATTTGTCCGCCTCGTTGAGTAGTAGCTACTGTAGCATCTTGGCTGTCACCACGTAGGCCCGTGTTCGATTTCCGTTTCTGCCAAGAAATTTAATTATGGTCTCTGGGCTGGAACGTGGTACACTCAGTTTTGTGACGGAAAATTAAAAAGAGGCGGGTTGATTCCTACCTCAACTATCCTAGAAGTTGTTTTCCGTGGTTTCCCACTTCTACTCCAGGCAAATGCCAGGATGGTACCCAATGTAAAGCCGTGGCTGCTTCCTACACAAATCCTACCTCGATTACAATATATACACTAGTACAGGCATCACAGTGATTCATGTTATCCGACAACTTCTACACACTTCCAAGTAGCCTACATGGCCACGATGTCGATAAGCCCCTAAAATAAACAACAACAACAAACAACACCTCTCCTCCCGAACGAGAGGACTTTACAAAGATTTTCAAGCTCGGAAATCTGCTAAGTGACCTGAAGCTAGTTTTTGTGAGAAACGTATGTCATTTGAGAAAAGTGTCAGTGTTATATGCAATCTGTGCCTGTTTTATGAGCATTAAGTGACAAGTGTTATTTTAATTAATGTAACGCATTATGTTGTTTTTGCTTTTCGTAGTGTTTAGTTTTATGTCTTATCTTATTTTAATAAAGTCAAAAGATGATTCTACATGGGAACTGGTTCTTTGTCAGTATTATCATATCTTATATATAAAAGTGAACGTCTGTACGTATGTGGGTGGGTGGATATGTGGGTGGGTGGGTTTGTTCCGTGTACAAATTAACACCGTTCCACCAATCTCACCCAAATTTTGCATACACATAGCTTAGGACCCTGAAGGAACGGCTGGCTACATGAATTTTCGATACTCTTTCTCATTCTCCTGATTTCGGTCCTTTTGTACTCGAGAAAAGGCTAATATAAAGTCATAAAATATACTCATGAAGGAATGGCAAGGCAGATCATTTCCATGGCAACATAGCTCAAGTCGAGACACGGCCGAATGGATGCGAGTTGCGCTCTGCACTACCGGTATAGAAAATGAGGATCTTTACTTGAAATCCCGTTAGATACTCAACTGCTCACACAGCACTGTAAACCGAGTATAGCATAACAAAGACTTGACACTATTTGTCAATATAATTTCCGCAATATCAAAATGCAAATTATATCACAAAATAATATGATAATAATAACCCCTGGGAATACAGCCCATGAAGGGCCTAGGCCTACCAAGCGACCGCTGCCCAGCCATTTAGCCTGCGGATATTGGGGTGACGCGTGATCAGCGCATCGGGTCCCCTCGGCCGTTAATCTTGGTTTTCGTGATCAGGGCGCTGTCTCACTGTCAGACAGCTACTCAATTGTCCTCACGAGGCTGAGTGCACCCCGTTCCAGCCCTCACGTCAGTTTCTAAAATCCCCGACGGAGCCGAGAATCGAACCCAGGGCTTCTGGGTGAGAGGCAGGTACGCTACCCCTACACCACGGGGCCGGCCACCAAATAAAATAGCGTGATATTAAATGACAGAAACCAAACATATCATTGCACCTTATTAAAATAGAATTCCATTAGGTTCACTCGATTTTTATAAACCTTTATGAACTTTCCTGCTGGCAAGACCGCTGCTGCGGTCAGGTTTATGAGTGGAGAGAATTACAGTTCTGAGAAATGCAATCCAAACATTTCATACAATAAATTCTTTTCACTGTGAATACAACTTAAACCAGACTTTCAGTTTTCGTTGTAGGAAAATATATTGCAGAAATTGTAATTTGATGATGATAGTTGATGTTAAAGGGCCTAATATGGAGGCTATAGGCCTCTTAATTCTTTGGGATGAAAAAGAAGAATGATGATAAAATGAACACTAGAACAAAAATAACTACAACTTACAACCAAATTACGGATTAGGAGAAAAAAAAAGAGAGACAAAGGAAGGAATAAGGGAAATAAAATGGAGGTAAATGAAATGCTCTCAAACCTCAAAAATGAGAATTGACGGATTTGGTAAGGTGTGCCATGAAAGGCAAATAGGAAGGGAAATAGGAGAGAGACCTTCCCAGAATCACTGGAAAATGGGAAAAAAATATCCAGCCTACGTATCCTTCCAAACGCAACAGCTGTGAGCCCTTCAGAGTGTAGCACATCCAGTGGTGGGACTACACACACCCTGCCTCCGTTATGGCCTCGTGCAGAAGGGAGGAGATATGATGAAAAGAAAAACAAGAGATCTGACCCTTCGAAGAATGGGGGTATCAGGAAAGATGAAACAAGGTCCAATTAGGGCGGGAATTTTGAAAGACTTCTTAGACCTCAGATATCCTAATACCATCAGGGTTGGAAGAGAACAAGAGTTGGCCAAGGGAGGCCGACAGCAAATATGCCAGACAGGACCCCGGCACAATTAAGTGGAAGCAATCGTGAACTCAGCTGGGGTCCCTTGATCGCTAACCAGCGTCCCACAAGTTGTAAGCCCCTGATGGAGGGGGAGTGTCGTTATGTCGTAAGTGAACGGGAGGTGACCAAGGGTGGTCGACAGGAAAGATGACAGAAGGGAGCCGGGCACAAGTAAGTGAAAGCAATACCGCACTCAGCTGGGGTCCCGTGGTCACCAAACCCACATCCTATTTCGTGAGCCACTGGGGGATGTACTGAAGAATGATTCAACAGGATCGCAAGAAAACATTATGATACCCATTTTTCAAAATATAACTTATGGATATGCACTGGACTGTTGATTCCGTAGTTAATTGGATATCATCGTAGGTATCAGAGGCAAAGAAGTCACTATCCTGTGCGTTACTAGCATTGGTTACTAGGATAGTTTCGAACCTACGATGTCTGGACTTGCTACAGCTGCCCTAGCAACCGTGGTGCACGATTATACGATCACAACTACGGTGCGGGACTCTCGAAATGACTACACACAACAAACGAAGGAGTGTTTGTGTCCGGAACAAAGTTATCGCCGGACATCACGTAAAACGATCATCACACCTAACTCTGTCTCACGTAAACTCGGGAAATGAAACACACCTCCTGTGGGGGACCAAGAGTAGTGTTGAATGCGACATCTACCATCGGTACTTGCAACTGGAATATGTAATGCCATTGTAGGTATGTTTTGTTCTCTTTCATAATAGCTTTAAACTGCCTGTTCATTTAACATAAGACAAGATAGGTTGCAGCACCATTTTCGCTGCCAGCTGGATCGCATCCCTCCTGCCTGCTTTAAAATGCCTGCCCATTCATTCTCAAACGCGTACAGGATCTTTTCACTGTAGCGCTCCATTCGTATTTACGTCTTTTTCCAGAACTAGCACTGACGTTATTTCGTTTCTTACAACCGTCTATTTGAGTTTTTGGACTTCGCTAAACCCATAAAATATTAAACAATAGACAAATCATTTTCTAAATGAAACATTGTCTTAACTTCAAGTAAGTTATCGTATTTATTAAATTTATATTCATTCAATGTCATTTAAATTAGATTGCATAATGATTTTAATATATTTTTTCATCTTAGTCACTTTTATAATTAGCCTATATTTGCTTTTTCATTGCTTTCTTTTTAGACACCATATACTTTAAGCTAACCTCTTTACTTTCCACGACGTCGTGTTACTTGAAGCCGCTTTGATTAGAAAAGGCGTATGGATTTTTAAGCATACAGGCTCTTCATTAATTATACACGGATTGGTGAAGTATTGATATTCCAAGTCTGCCATTTCAAACTTTTGAACTATCTTACGAAATATTTTAGGGGCTAAAGAAGAAGCCCAATGTGTTCTCAATCAATGCATCTCATTTGACATTATACTGGGACTAGCAGGTACCCGCGGCTTCGCTCGCGTCATAGTCATGTCATATTGTTATTCAATGAAATGCAGGTTTAACCCCGTTAACACCCCTTTAGAACCTGAATATCCAAAAATCCCTCCTTAGTAGACGTTTTCGACATACAACAAACATATCCCCAAAATTTCAAGTTTCTAACTGCTATAGGATTGGCTGGGGGATGATGAGTGAATATCCAAAAATCCTTCCTTAGTTGACTTCTTTCCCAGAACTTCACCCCTCCCCATTGGCCCCTTTAATTGGATTTATGAAACAAGCTGTTCAGCAAAGAACATATAGCCTACTTTCTCCTAAATGTATGGGTATCTTTATGACTCTTTGTCCTCATCCCTAAAACAATCACCCCAACCACAATGTATTGTTTGTTTTCTTTTATATTGATAATAAGCCAGTAAGTGTCAAGATCAATATTATATACTTTATGATGATTGAATAACAAAACTACTAACTTATTGTAATGCATTCACGTCCGTTAATCTCTATATTAAGCCAGCCTGCAAAATTAAGAATCTTCCGCCCCAATCATCTTCCGCCCCAATCACAGTAGGTGGTGCTGCGACCTATCAGTGAATTAATCTTTATCTTGTACGCCTATGCACTGCCATCGTAATGTACTACGATGGCAGTGTTCTATGGGTGTTGAATGAGTAGGCAGTTTAAAGTAGCCAAGAGGGAGGCGATCCAGCTGGCAGTGTTTAAAGGTATTCGGAGCGCGATCGTGGCTAATAGTTGAACTACCAGTATTACAAAATTGCCATACTTCAGGAGGCCAGCTCAGGCATTTACACAGCGTTATGTTTGGAACAATATTACCCACATAACCCACAAGAGGACAGCACCGTACAGAGGCATTAAGAAGGCTGTGGTTAATGACAACGTGTATCTAGTTCTTCTATTCTCCTTTTTCTAATGTCTTCTGTTTGTGCGATGCTGGGACTGTGATTTTATTAATATACGAGTGTATACTTTATCCTCTCCTTTGAGCTAAATGACATTTTATTCAGTATCTGTGGGAAAAGCTCGTGCACATCATTTGTAAAAGAATTCAAGAAAAAAAAACCTAACTGTAGCAGTATTCGATCCCCAGTCAACTGCGTGTCAGACTAACATGCTAGCCCAGAGCTAACCGTGTCCATGACGTCAGGTGTTCTTAACTGACATATTAGATACAAACTGTTGGCAAATAATGACTTTAAATAAACGATTTCTTCACTGCAGTACATCTTCATTAAAGATCATTTCATACAAAGTTTATATTATTGTATCAGTACGGTATATCACATACAACATACTAAAACTACTGAAATATAAGACAGGCACATGAGGACAGCTGCCATCTTGTCGTGTGACACAAACGGCTCAGCTCTTTTAAGCCACTCATACTGTATAATATTATAATATTAAATTATAATAAATAACGGATCACGACCTTCAGGATAGCTTAAACCCCCCTAGGCTCGATAATCGGAATTGGTGGGTCTTAAGCTATTTATTAAAATGGTTGCATAATTCACACGGCCGCCATCCTGAAATGGCATGGCCGATGACCTTGAAATTTCGGTGAAAGACGCGACCTATATAAAGGTATGTTGTCACCAAATTTGGTAGAGATCGGATGATTAGTTTAGCCGTAATTTGATTTTACGTTTTGAACATTTGAGTGGCCGCCATTCTGTTTTGGTAAAGATGGCGGCGATATAAAGTATGACACTGAGGTGTCCTTTACTAGTGCTACCTCTGTACCAAATTTCGTTCAATTCGATTTCACCGTGTTCGAATTGATAGGGGGGGACAGACATTCAGAGTACACACACTCACACACACACAGACACACACACACACACACAGACTCACACACACACATACACACACACACACAGACTCACACACACACATACACACACACAGACAGACACACTTTTTTCGCCCTGTGTTGATCTCATAAGTCTACTTTCATTTTTTGCAAAAATCGAAAGTAGGCTAAAAATGGTCGAACAGCTACTTACTTATTTTTAAGCTGATTTTTCCCCCTGAGATTTACACTTTTTGCCTGTGTCTTTTAAGAGATACTTGCTCCGTACGGAATCCTTCAACCCCCTCATTCCACCCCTTTCACCTCATAATATACACCACATCGAAAAACCCTCAGACACATGTCTTCATATTCTTAATGATGAGTTTTTAAGCCGAGTATCACATCCCCAAGGAAACCAATCGGGAGATATTAATATTCAATTAAATACTGGTCTACCCCCTTAACACCCCTTTAGAACCTGAATATCCGAAAATATTTCTTTAAGGGACGTTTTCGACATACAATGAACATAACCCAAAAATTTCATGTTTCTAACTTCAATAATTTTGGTTGGGCGATGATGAGTGAGTGAGTAAGTCAGGACATTTTCTTTCATTTATTTTTCAGAATTTCACCCCTCTTAAATTGGATTTATGAAAATAAAAACGGTCGCACACCTATTTACTTATTTTTAAGCTGTTCTTCTCCCCCTGAGTTTGATGAGTGACTGTATTAATCAGTTAGAACACTTTTTTTTCCCTGTTTTGTTCCCCCAGAATTTCACCCCTCTCCAAGGGCCTATTAAATTGGATTCATGAAAAAAAGGTCGAACATCTATTTACTTATATTTTAAGCTGTTTTTTCCGGTGAAATTCTCGCCTACGTCGTTTAAGATATACGCGCTCCGTTAAGAATCCTTCAACTCCCAATTCTCACCCCTTTCAACTCATAATATATACCACATCGATAATCCCTTAGGCATATGTCTGCTTATTTTTAATGATTAGCTTATATGCCGAATATCACTTCCCCAAAGAAACAACTCATGAGATATAGTTATTCAATGAAATGCTCGTTTATCCCCCCTTAACACCCCTCTAGAACCCGATTAAACAAAAATCCTTCCTTAGTTGACGTTTTCGACATACAGCGAACATATTCCCAACATTTCATGTTTTCAACTTCAATAGTTTTCGCTGGGCGATGATGAGTGAGTGAGTCAGTCAGGACATAATCTTTACCAGAATTTCACTCCTCCCCATGGGCCGCTTAAATTGGATTTATGAAAAAACGCTCGAACACCTATTAATTTATTTTTTAAGCTGTCTTTTTCCCTGAGTTTGATGAGTGAGTGAGTTTGTCAGTCAGTTAGGACACTTTCTCTCCTTTTCTTTTCCAGAATTTCACCCCACCCCATTGGCCCCTTATATTGAATTTGTAAAAAAAAACAGTCTAACACCGATTTACTTATTTATTGAGCTGATTTTCTTCCGCTGAGTTTCAAACCCCTCGCCTACGTCGTTTAAGAGATACACGCTCCGTTAGGAATCCTTCAACCCTCACTTGTCACCCCTTTCACCTTATAATAAACACCACATAGAAAAATCCTTAGACACATGTCTGCTTATTTTTTAATGATTAGTTTATATGCTGAGTATCACATCCACAAATGAAACCACTCTTGAGATATTGTTATTCAATGAAAATCAGGTTTAAGCCCCTTAAGATCCCTTTAGAACCTGAATATCCAAAAATCCTCTCTTAGTGCACGGTTTTGACATACAACGAACATATCCCCAAAATGTCATGTTTCTAACTTCAATAATTTTTTCTGGGCGATGATGAGTGAGTGAGTGAGTGAGTCAGTACATTTCCTTTCTATTATTTTTTTCAGAATTTCACCCCTCCCCATGAACCCCTTAAATTTGATTTATGAAGAAAAACGGTCGAACACCTATTTACTCTTTTTTTAAACTGATTTTTTTCCGCTGAATTTCAAACCCCACGCCTATGTCGCTTAAGACATACACGCTCCGTTAGCATTTCTTCAACCCCCACTTTTCACCCCTTTAACCTCATATATACACCACATCGAAAAACCCTCAGACACATGTCTTCCTATATTTAATGGTGAGTTTATATGCCGAGTACCATATCCCCCAAGGAAACCAATCGGGAGATATTGTTATTCAATTAAATGCAGGTTTAACCCCCTTAAGACCCATTTAGAACCTGAATATCTGAAAATCCTCCCTTAGTGGACGGTTTTGACATACAATGAACATATCCCCAAAATGTAATGTGTCTAACATCAATAATTTTGGCCGGGCAATGATGAGTGAGTGAGTCAGAACATTTTCTTTCAATTTTGCTTTTTCAAAATTTCACCCCTCCCCATGAACCCCTTAAATTGGATTAATGAGAAAAACTGTCGAACAACTATTTACTTTTTTTAAGCATTTTTCCCCCCTGAGTTTGATGAGTGAGTCAGTCAGTCAATGAGTTAGGACATCCTCTTTTCTGTTTTTTTCACCCCCAGAATTTTACCCCTCCCCTTGGGCCCCTTAAATTGGATTTATGAAAAAACCGTGAAACACCTATTTACTTATTTTTTATGCTGATTTTTTTTTCGCTGAGTTTCAAATTCCTCGCCTATGTCGTTTAAGGGATACACGCTCCGTTAGGAATCCTTCAACCCCCACTTTTCACCCCTTTCACCTCATAATATACACCACATCGAAAAACCCTCAGACACGTATCTTCTTATTTTTAATGATGAGTTTATATGCCGAGTATCAAATCCCCCAATGAAACCAATACGGAGATATTGTTATTCAATGAAATGCAGGTGTACCCCCTTAACACCCCTTTAGAACCTGAATATCCAAAAAACCTTCCTTAGTGGGCGTTTTCGACTTACAACGAACATATTCCCAAAATTTCATGTTTCTAACTTTAATAGTTTTGGCTGGGCGATGATGAGTCAGTCAGTCAGTCAGTCAGTCAGGACACTTAGTTTTATATAATAGACTAGCAGGTACCCGCGGCTTCGCTCGCGTCATAGTCGTGTCATATTGTTAGTCAATGAAATGCAGGTGTTCCCCCTTAACACCCCTTTAGAAACTGAATATCCAAAAACCCTTCCTTAGTGGGCGTTTTCGACTTACAACGAACATATTCCCAAAATTTCATGTTTCTAACTTTAATAGTTTTGGCTGGGCGATGATGAGTCAGTCAGTCTGTCAGTCAGTCAGTCAGTCAGGACACTTGTTTTTATATAAGAGATAAGCATCGGTCCTAGTGGAAAATAATTCTATCACTTGAAACCAAAAATGCATGGGACGAAAAAAAAACATCAAAATATCATGTTGGTTTCGGACCCTAAAAGACGTGAAAAATATAATAAAAGTATTAAAAAAAACTATTTTTTGAAATTTCATTCGAATCAATTTTTATGTCATTCCTGGGACTTAGAAAATTCCGGCCAAAAAGTACAAAATCATTAATAACTCCCTAAGAATTCGTCGTATGATGAAATAGCAAGAGACAAAAAAGATGTAATGTGTTATTGTCTACAACATAGGCCATGTATAACTTTACACTCAGACATATTACGTTTCCTCCCCCCTCCCCATATTTTCACCCCTCCCCATGGGCCCCTTATATTGGATTTATGAAAAAACGGTCAAACACCTATTTTGTTATTTTTTATGCTGATTTTTTTCCGCTGAGTTCCAAACTCCTCGCCTATGTCGTTTAAGAGATACACGCTCGGTTAGGAAACCTTCAACCCCCCCACTTTTCACCCCTTTCACCTCATAATATACACCACATCGAAAAACCCTCAGACACATATCTTCTTATTTTTAATGATGAGTTTATATGCCGAGTATCAAATCCCCCAATGAAAGCAATCCGGAGATATTGTTATTCAATGAAATGCAGGCGTACCCCCTTAACACCCCTTTAGAAACTGAATATCCAAAAACCCTTCCTTAGTGGGCGTTTTCGACTTACAACGAACATATTCCCAAAATTTCATGTTTCTAACTTTAATAGTTTTGGCTGGGCGATGATGAGTCAGTCAGTCAGTCAGTCAGTCAGTCAGGACACTTGTTTTTATATAAGAGATTACACGTTGCTGCTTTTACTGTAACTAGGTGAGATAGGTTAGTTGGTTCCTCTGTTTAGGGGCTGCGACATCGCGGTCATGCAGCCCCGTGCACATTGGATGTGTGTAGAATCTGCCTGATAACCGGTGTTAATTGTGATGGCTGTATTATTGTGTGTTTTATGTAATTCAGGTAAGGACTACAGACAGTCAGTTTTAAGTAGTTCATACTTTTTATACCAAATGCTACCGTCAACGACACCTAGCTGCAAACTTGGCTAATAGATACCACCGCAACCAGACGGTGACCCTTGGAACTTAATAGCGCTAATCAAATTTTACTTTTACACGAGTGTAGTTAGTGGAAGGTTCTTTTATGTCACATAAATCTATGTCCTATGACATGGGCCCACCGGCTTTACTTCACCTCCGAAGGAAGGCATACTGAGGGATTTTTAACGCTCTTCAAAACTCCGATGACTTCAGCCGGGTTTGAACCCGCGACCTTGGGCATAGAAGCTCAGCATGCTACCAAATACGCCACCAAAGCCGCCCAATATGAGATAATAGGCATGGAAATACAGCAATACTAATCCCTAATATGCAGCTATAGTAGACTACACACTGCCTTATGTACATGAATAAGCCATTTCTCATTAATCACACCATTCGTGCGGAGTTAAAAATCGTAAGTATATTTGACTCCAGAAAGATGACTTTATATTCTAAATATTGAATAATGTAAATATTGTTTCCTTTCAAAAAGTTAGATGCAACAATTTAAAAATGAAAGAGAACTATGTGAACAAGGCGTCTAAATTACACTCATTACAAGAGAAATAAAGACTATCCGGAAAATACTGTAATTGTGAGACTAGGTCCTTGAGAAATGTGCATATACAGCCCTTTTTGTTATTGATGCATTCTCTACTACGTTATTGTACTCCACAGTACCTTTCGCCTAGATTTACAGTGAGTTAATATTGCCCTTGATTAACTTCAGAGCCCAGGATAACTATGTTTTAAACTCACTTCGGGGCAAAGTGAATATACCTTGCGTAATATATTGGCTGTATCTTTCTATAACATGTAAATACACCTCTCGGGCAACGCCGGGTAAAATAGCTAGTTATTCATAAGTTCCAACAAACAAATAATTGGGGGTTGTGTAGTGGCCAGCGTGATCTGCTTTTAAACAATTAACCATGTAGCGTTGGTGTATAGCCTCATTCGCGTAAAAAATCCTTTAGTATGCCTTCTTTCTGAGTGGAAGTAACCAGGTGCTGTTTGCGGTGGCATCTAGTAGAATAGTTCACAGCTATGTGTCGTTTGTACGATAAGTAGGAACTACTTTAAATTGATCGTCTGCAGTCCTTAGCTGAATTACAGAGAACACACACTAATAAAGCCATCACAATTAACACAGGTTATCAGACAGATTCTACTCACAAAGTACATGACCGCGTTGTCGCAGCCCCTAAACTGAGGAACCAACCAACCAACCGCTAGAATTTGGTCAGTGATTACAGTTTATATTCTATTCGTCATGGTATGGGTATTGTTACAGCTCCTTTCCCAGTGGCCTGGTACTACTCTTCAAAATTAACACCACTTGAGTCCGCTATTCCAGCACCCCAAACCAGAATTGCATTCCTTGTTAGAGCAGAGAATCGAAACCTGACATTCGGGGTGGTTGCCTACAATGCAAACCTCTACATCACGAAGTGCTCAGGATGATCCAATGTTAACGGCATGCAGAGACGGTGGGCTGAGTGAAGTAATAGCCACCAGAATTATTATTATTATTATTATTATTATTATTATTATTATTATCAGCCTATGATAAATCCCTTAAAGGGCGAAGGCCTCCTGCAAGCAGGGTAGCTCTAAAAGATTTCATCAGATGAGCTAGGCTTAATAGAAACTTAAAGATAGTAGTAGTGAACTGTATACACTCCTCTGCATCTTTCTCACAAATGATCGTATTTTATTAAACACTAGCTATACCCGGCATGCGTTGAAATGCCAATCAAAGACAGATAGATAGAAAGAAAGGAGGATAATACTGTAATAATGTTATTGGTTTTCCAAGCTTAAGTTCGGTTTTAAGAACCGCCGGCCAAAAACCGTAGCGTGAATAGTGTGGCAATAGACCGCGTTACCAGATAACAAGGCGGCTGCTGACAGTCTCCTCATGTCACCTTGCGATGAATCAGCAAGCCATTCTTACATCAGGCGTTGCTGTGTGATAAGTAGGGCCCGGATGTTGATGTTATCGAAAAATGTCCTATAAGATTCCCCTAAAATTCTCTTAAAATGACATCTTTAAAAAATGACCTAAAAATGATCATTAAAAATAATACCTAAAGATGATCAATTTCATGATTGTCTTGGTCAAATAGGCTAATGGTTCGAATAACAAGCCTTCTTAGTAGAATTATTAATCAATATTTAACAATACGTCATTTTCATTTCTACTACAAAGTGAAACAAGAAGTTCCGTGAAGAACTATACAGCCTACTTTTCATGCCAATGATTATTCTACAGTATATGAACCTATCTAGAATAATGAAGAAATTAAGTTGGTAATATCGAAATATCTAATTAGTTCAAAATATACCTGGTATAATGTAGCCTAATAGAGCACTACAGTTGGCAGCCCTGGTGACTGAATATATTCTTAGTTCCACCTCTTAAGGTACAGAATACAAAATTTGGTTGAAGTCCAATGGACGTTACATGCACTTAGGGACTGGATCTATCAGCACGCGTAAAAGCATGTTGCCAACAATACCATGCGTGTGCTGGTCAGAAATAATCTGAAATATTATGATATCTTGTTGTGCCAATTTTGGATGAAATCCATTTGTTAGTATAGAAATTACATGCATTTTAAAATTGGACATATCAGCAGGCATAGAATCATGTTGGCAGCACCGCCTTGTATTAATTACTCCAAATTAATCTAGAATGTCAGGTGCTATACGTGTGTAAAGTATAGAGCTGTTGGCTTGCATACTTTCTGATATATTGATATTAGGGTAAAAAGAATATAGACAGCATTTATTAACAGTTGGCAGCCCTGATTGCTCTTAACAATACTTATAGTCATATCTGTTATGGTACACATTGCACATACGAAATTTGGTTGAAATCCAACTGATAGTATAGAAGTTACATGTATTTAAAAATTGGTACTATCAGCAGGCTTATAATCATGTTGGTAGAACTGACGTATATAAGTTACTCCAAATTAATCTAAAATGTCAGAATATACGTGTGCATAGTTTAAAGCTGTTGGCTTGCATACTTTCTGATATATTGGTATTTGGATTTTAAAAAATAGAGAGAGCAATTATTAACCGTTGACAGCCCTGGTGGCTCTTACGAATACGCTCAGTCATATCTGTTTACGTACAGATATTACATACAAAATTTGGTTGAAATCCAGTTGATAGTGTAGAAGTTATATGCATTTAAACATTGGATCTATCAGAAGGCTTAAAATTATTTTGGCAACACTGTCATGGTTGGCCTCCTGGAAATTAAACTGAAATAGTATTATCTACATGTGTGCCAATTTTGGAATAGCTCCCATGCATACCTTGCAAGATATCCAACATGGAGCTCAAATTTCTAGTGCGTTTTTTCAGCAGTTGGTAGCACTGACATCATTTTCAAATATGGACGTGAGCTATTCCGGTGCACATCTTTACTCATACTAAATTTGGTTTTGATTGCTTCAGCCGTTTAGGAGTTGATAGTGGGGGACACACACACAGCCAGACAGACAGACAGAAGGACAGACAGACAGACAGACAGACAGACACACATTTTCCCGGATCGATCTCATAAGACTACTTTTTCCTCATTTTTGCAAAATGTGAAAAGTAGGCTAAAAATATACTGCTAACTAAACATACCTTAGTTAGCGTTGCAATACACCACCATCGTCATTCTCAAGTTATCATAGGTGATTCAACGGTGGTTGTCAGCTAATTCTGTTTTATATTTCGAGAAACTTCTCTCCACTTCCACTGATGTAATAGGAGCATATTTGTAAAACACTGTCACTGGCTGTTAAATCCTCTTTAAAAATGTCAGTTCTGAAGTCTTCTCCCGACAAAATACTGGCTATTTGACACACTGTCTGATAGCCTTTATTACCTGGTGAGTTAGCCGAGGTCGTTGCGGCATGACTGTTGGCAGTCGCTCACATCCGGGAGGCGAGGAGGTTCGAATCCCCCCGCCGGCAACCTTGAAGATGGTCTTCTGTGGTTTCCCATCTTCCTTCCAGGCAGATGCCGGGGTTGGTCCCTAACTATAGGCCACAGCCGCTACCTTCCAACTCCTCGACCTTCCCATCCAACATTCCTCCCCAACGGTACTTGTAGCTCACCCATTGGGTGTCCGTCTCGAAGCAGCTACAAAACTGGCGAGCCAAACATGTCCTCGGACACTCCCGGCACTAAAAGCCATACGCTTAAAAAAAAGCCTTTATTCTTGTCCAATACAAATGTTATTTTCTGTCTGACTGTGTCCCCAATCCCACCTTTTACATGTTTTATATAACCTTCAGCATTCCTGACTAACTTTATTGACTTGGCCAAAAACATGCCACTTTCTTCTAGGCAGGTTATAGTTTCTGGCAAAAATGAAAAATTTGATTTTATGCACGCCAATTTACCTCCTATTTGAGGATCAGAAATCAGGACCTGTGCACTCCTAATAGCCTTAGCATCTGTCCTATCAAAGCCATTCACTACTTCTCTCACTATCTGAAAATTGTCACAATAGCATATGCATGCAGTCAACTAGGTACCCCAGCGTGTTAAAACAGGTGCGGGGGACAATGTTACATCAGAGGACTTGTCTTTGAAATATTTATTGCGGGATGGTGCTTTGACAAAGACTTTCTTTACTGTGGAAACTAGTCTATCTACTTCTGAAAATTTTGATCGGACCTCTTCTGCAATTCGATGAAAAGCATGGGCCAGACAAGTAACATGCACCATCTTATTTTAAAATGCTTTGATAGATTTTGCTGCCTTTAACATGTAAGGTGTTGCATCTGTTAGGAAGAGGAGCATATTCTCATGTTGTATTCCCCTAGGCCATATTAAACACATGAATGTATCGAATAGTTTGAATATCTGAGTGTGGTTAACCGCTTCCAAAACCTCTGAGGTCAGCAGAAAAGTTTGCACGGGACTGTTTGTTCTAGGGTCCCTATCACTACATTTCCTGCGTTAAGTCACTCTGAATCTGCAGTCTCGTCAATTGATACGTAATTTTTTCCCCCATTCACACATTCACGTATTCGGTTCCACGTGTCTACGTAACATTTTGATAGGTAGTTTTACGCAATGTTGATTCGTCTGGAATAGTATGACCAGTATGGCGTTCGAGGAAACCACTTAATTTAGGATTGCTTAGTTTCCCTAGTGGAATATTAGCACTAACAAACACTTCACATAATTCTTTATAAAAGGAAGATGACTTGTTATTTGATGTCGAAGCAGTTTCTTTTAACAATAATTGAGACACTTTCCCATTTCCCACATTTTCAAGACCACGCAAATGTTTATCACGCCCGACATGTTGTTGTACGGTGAACCGATTATCTGCAGCTACTTTAATATCGCACACT
The DNA here is from genome assembly GCA_946902985.2 of Meconema thalassinum. Taxonomy (NCBI): domain Eukaryota; kingdom Metazoa; phylum Arthropoda; class Insecta; order Orthoptera; family Tettigoniidae; genus Meconema; species Meconema thalassinum. The sequence goes on from OX336390.1 coordinate 835,323,426, forward strand.
TTACAGAACAAAATAGTTCCTTCAGTTGAGAATATGTTTGCACCGACATCTGACACATACTGTTGTAGACGGCTTGCAGTTGACTGCTTTTGCTTTGGCATTTCAATGCACTGCACAACAAAACGTCACACACCTTAAAAGTCCTATAGTTGCCCGGTAACTGAGTGAACGATCAGAGGCCAGAGCCGGCCAGATCTGCGTCAGAGCAGTCAACACTTCTAATAAAGATTAACTCGACACAAACCACATGGTGCTGAGGAGATAACCCCGTTTCTTTTCTCAGACTGACGCAATACTCACGTGCACGTGAAGAAATCGGTGATCCAAACTGTACACACAAATGCACCGTCAAGAAAAATTAAATCAGCTGCGTGGATAAGAAACGGGTAATGAAAACAGATGAGCACTGCAGAACTACAGTATATGGGTTAGTCCAAGAATGTTAACGCTGAAATGTTTAAAAATACAGGTACTAAAAGCATAACTTTAAAATGAGCATTTAACCATATTCAATAAAACAAATGTCCTATAAACGTATAACACATGAAAAATGACCTAAAATGCACCTAAATGTTAGAAAATGACTTTATTCTGGAAAATGTAGGAAAAATACATTTTGGTGACTCTTAAAACCCCCATATATCTAACATATATATTGTAGAATACACTTAATTACCACTAAACATCGTCTCCGTGTACTCAGAAAAAAGATGACTTTTCATCAATATCCGGGCCCTAGTGATACGTATACAGATTGTGCACTTAGGATACTGTGGGATTTAAGGGCTCCTGTTAAGTCCCTCACTCTTTTGTGTTACATAGATAATTTGTAGCTAGAAATCCTCCATAGAGTGCACACAACAACTCGCCCAAATTTCATCGCAATCGGTTGAATGGTATATGAACGCATAGAGGATATACATACAGACAGACGAACTATAGAGTTTCACTGGTAGAACTTGGGCCTAGTTCATAATACCCTGAAGATTTAACTAAGCTAACGATGAATCTAAGGATGTTTCGAACATACTGTTTCGATGACAGTCTTCCTCGAATTCCGTTAATTGCCGATCTCATCCACCGCTTCCCGATCGTCGACTGTAACTCGTCTGAATACCTAGTCTTCGGACGGCCGGAGTTTCTTCTTCCATCTGTAGTTGAGTAGGCCCACCTAGAGTGACCCATTCTCAGAACAAGGCCTGCCCATGTCCATTTCAGTTTTCTGGCCCTCGTGATGACATCCTCTAGCCCTGCCCTCTTCCTGATTTCCTCGTTTCTAATTCGGTTCCTTAATGTAATGTTTAGGAGATTTCTCCCCACTTTCCTTTGGCAAACTTCTAATTTTGAAGCTTCTTAATTATTGACCACGTTTGTGCTCCATAGAGGAGAACGGGAAGTACACAAGAGTCCATCGCTCGTCTTTTTGTCTGACGGCAATGCACTCTGCTGTTAAATATGAAGGACAGGCTCCAGAAACGTTGCCATGCTGACGATATCCGCCTGTTGATTTCATTATCAATATTTTGCTGAAAAGATAGGTACTGGCGTAGTATGGTCCATATTAATAAGAGTACAAGAATTCAGAATTTTCCGGGACGCGTAACACACACATCCATAGTTATCTGCATAAATAAAGTAAGCTTACTGTCGGAGCATTTTGAATTTTTGGCTAAAACTTAGTATTTATCTTGAATGGGATGTGTAGTGACCCCATAAACCTTCATTTTCATTTTTGTCTGGTTCTCGGTTTGCTATGGGCTTGGTGTCAAAACTACTGGAGCGATTGACATAAAATAAATTTCAAGCCTCTAGGACTAAAACTGTGCAGTAGTGGGGTAAGGACGGCTCTACCCATAATCGCGCGTGTGCCTGAATACGTATGGCTATCTTGGAAAAAGTTGGTGGTGGGGGAGGACTAGGGTCGAGTGAGGGGTCGTTTAGATGGTATTTTTTTCCGTCCTATTTGATGGTGAGGTTATTTTTTACAATGGGTGGAATTTGGCAACGCAATTTGAGGTAAACCTGCGTTTTTGACATTTTGGTGATATTTAATGAGTTTGTAAGGCTAGAACGATGTGTTGTTTAGGAACGAGGTGACGCCCTCTTGGCTAAGAATGTGTGTTGATTTTTTTTTGAAAATTCTTGTTTTTTTTGGATTGGCGCTATTTTGAAAACGGTGAATGTTGGAAAAAAGTTTGTTTGACGTTAATGAAAGGTGGACATGCCCTCTAGTGTGGCAGCAAGTTTCAAAGGTGTAGGAGGAAAAAAAAACTGATAGCCTACTTTCTAGCGAACATTGGTGATCATTGGCGAACGGATGGTCGGATTTTAACAAATGAGGTGTCGTTGGACTAGAGCTGACATCCTCTTTCCTATGGACTACTCGTTATATTTTTCAATTTTTTTTTTGAAAAATTTTGTTTTTGAAAGTAGGCGATAGTTTGAAAACCGAACATGATAGAATGTTGTGCCATAGTTCAAACCAATGGTCTCTAAGACCTTTATTTCTTCATAATAAAACTTTTTTATATTTTGAGATTTTTTAAAACCCTTAAATTTTGAATTTTTACTATTTCGGAAACTAACATGTTGAAAAAAAAATTGTGTGACATAAATGAAAAGTCCTTATCCCCTCTACCATGAAAATAAATGTATCGTCTCTACGACAAAAAACTATGCATTTTTTTTAAATAAAAGCGTGTTTGTAGACAGAGAGCCGGTAGCGCTTGACGTATGTTGCAACGGGGCTATGATTGGCCATGGTGGATACTGGAAATGGCTATTTCGACGGGGAAATATATGGCAAAACGAGGGGTCGCTTTTCGATATATATTTTTCCTATGACGAACGAATAAAGGCGAATATTTTCGAAAATCCCTCATGACGATCTTTAAACATTATGGTAAACACTGACCAGTAACCAGACAAAATTCATAATGCTATGAGACGAATAAAAATAGTCGACAACAACAGAACTTGTTTTTCTATGTATGTCTAACTGGCAGCCAGAATGGGAAAACAGAGTATCTGCTCGAGAGACCCGCTTGGAGCCTGGCTAGCCAGCTATGAGAATGGAATGTGGGTGAGAGCTGACAACATTGTTGTAAGATGATAACTGGTTGCAACCATTCGACAACTCTGTAAAAACGTGATAACGGCTAGCCAGGCGAGCAGCAGCAGCAGCAGCAGCTGGCAGGCAGGCAGAGAGGAAAGGGGAAAGAGGAAGGGTGAACACAAAGAGAGAACAGGAAATCACGTGACCACTGCAGAGAGGTGAGGGGGTGGGGCCAGAGAGCCGGAGGAGAGGTGAGGGGGAGTGGGAGAACCCATGACAGCCAATAGCTGAACGAGTTGTATGTCATCATGGAGTGAAGGAGTGAGACCAGAACACAATGTTTCATTTTAATTTTAAAAAAATCATGATGTTGATGGGCTAATTTTTCATTTTCACATTTTCACACATTGTCATTTGCCAATTTGCAATTTACAGTTTTTAAAAAATGTATGTTTCAAGTTATGCGTTTTTAATGATATGGATTCTCCATTTTTGTAGATGACACTTTTTTTTAAATGTTCGTTTGAAGTTTTTGAATTTTTATATTTCACACTTGAGCATTTCCAGTTTTTAAAATTGTCCGTTTCAAGTTTTGCGTTTTTTGATTTTTGGTGATATCGAAACATGGATTTTCCATTTTGCTGTTTGCACATTTTTCCATTTGGTGTATGTTGAAAGATGAGATTTGTCAATGATATTAATGCGAGCGCTTGACCATGATGATGATTCAGTGAGTTTATGTGTGTTTGGAGAAACGTCGAGGTCTACGACTACTGCAGGTAGGACTGTTTCTACAAACTAATGTCTATTCACCGCTACATTTCAAAGAAAACAAAACTATCGACAAAACAAAATGAGTATATAAGTGAAAATTTCCCCCTCCCCACCCACCCTACCTCACCGTGTCTGGCTGCGTGGCTCAGGGGTAACGTTCTCGCTTGCTGAGCCCAAGGTTGCAAGTTCGAAACCTGGCACAGTCAGCTGGCATTTGAGGTTGCGCAAATGCGAGGGAGCCGTGTCAGTACATTTACTGGCACGTTAAAGATCCCCTTCGGGGAAAAATTCCGGCACCCCAGCGTCTCTAAAAGCCAGGGTAGTTAAAAGGGACGTAAAAACGATAACATTATTATTCACCGTGTTTGCTCTGGTCATACACACACACCAGCTTTCTCTCTACTCACACAACCATACCTGTCTTTGGGAAAAAACACAACCACTTTATTTATCCCCAAAAGCTCATTCTACACATGCACACTCATCCCAAAAGAACTTTTTTTAGTTTTCCATTTACGATTTACATTACAAAAAACAATATAAATACTAGTCATTAAAGTTACTAAAAAAATACTATTACTCATTTCATATTTACAAACACTACAACTTTGTACAGCTTTAAAAGAATCACACTATATACCATTTTCCAATTCCGAACTCGGTTAAATTTAAAATAAAAATAAAAATAAGGTTGAATAGAACTTTTTTTAAGAGCAAAAGGTTCAAGTGGGTTGCCACTATTTACAAAATCTACTATTTGCAATGGCAAAAACCAATATTTACAAAATACAAAATACTAAATCAACGAGTTACAAAAAAAAAGCCATGTCCCTAAACGAACAAACAGAAAAATCACACCTCCTCCTCCTTGCGGTCATAACCCCAGGGCAGGCTCGTGAGCAAGTTATTAGCCCACACACGTTTGTTATCCATGGAGGCGAGGGTGCGTTTTCTCTGTTCTATAAGATACAAATGATGGTTGCTGGATTGTATCCTGCACTGTGTATGGGGCATAGCTTTGCCAGTGCGTAAAACCGCTAAGTAATCGTCTACACGTAGCGATTTTACCACTTCCCTACCTACACCTTTTGCTCTTTTGGCTTCCTTACAGTCTAGTGTGCGATAAGCATACATTTTCGAAGCCAAACCTACGAATTCCGTCATAATGGAATCACCGCATTCATCTTGTTTTTTTATGGGCAGCTGAAACATGTTGTCAGCACTATACGAAGAGGTGTCGAACCAGTCACTATGCTGCCTCATGACGTCATAGGAGTTGCAGTGGCGAATGTGGTAAAGGAATGAGTCCGTATCCATATGCAAAAGAGATACGTCCTCAAAATGGCGTTCGGCAAACTCATAGTGGAATCGATACATGACCGATTTAGAAAAGTATAAAATGACTTGGCCCAAGTAAATAGGCTTATCCATGGTCACGCTGGTCCTACTCAATTCAATAGTGGCCAAATCCTCATCGATAATGTTGATCGATTTGAAATTTGGCTTGGCAATTTACCGCCGGGCACCCCACCGCCCCTCCCAGATATTCACCAATTTAATGTCGCGGTATTTGCGGAGATTCTCCAAGGACTTGCCATATGCAGTTGTTCATTAATTTAAAAAAATCAAACTGCTGTGTTGCCATTTGTCGGTGCTCTGTGTTGAGTTGCATGTAAGGCTTGAGCCATGGTTTTTGAGCAAAAGAAATACCCCTGTGGATTTTCTTCAACACTAAGCCTTGGGCGAGGCATTGCACCAACATTTGGATGTGTAGCACATACCGATTTTTGTTGTAAAGTGTGCCCGTGAGTTTTTCAATTTTCACTTTACTGTCAGGGGGAACCATTTGCTTAAGGCAGAATGGGAAATCAGCATGTTCATCATACAAGGATGAGGGATATTCAATATCCACTTCTAAGACATATCCACGGCCTGTTTCTTGGCTAGCCATGTTAACATCATATTCGGACACTTGTTTGTCTGTCAGCCAAGCAAACTTCCCATAGGGCAAAGGCTGACTCATGGCGTAAACATACAAATTATTCACGTCATAGTACATTAAATACGATTCTGGTTTGTCTGGTGAATAATCAGGCATGTTGACATTGTTCGCTTCGGCATGGCGCTGGTTAAGCAACACAAAGCCACCGCGAATGCCCTTTTCAAAAAATAGAACCATGTCTACATCAGTGAGTAAATCCAATTCCACTTGAGTGTATTTTAAATCGGCATCAAACGAGAGCCCAGGACTCGTATAATAGTGAGCCGGGTCAAGACCATAAATGTGTTGACACAAGTTACGGAAATTTTCAAACACATCGGTGAGCAGCAATACATCCAGTTTTAGGTAATGCATAGCATATTCACTTAGCGTCTTCATGTCAAAAACTCGCCAAACTTGTAATGCATGTGCATAGTCTTCATCGGAAACGGTACTGCGTGTTAGTTTCGAGTAAAATTTATCTTGTGGTGGGAGTTTTGTTTGCTTTAACACGTCCCAGCTGTTGCAGAAATCGTACGGGAATATACCTTTCCGAATGCACAATTAAAATTACTTGGGATCATTAAAATGCATTCTGGTATCTTTTAATTCCTCCTCGTTCAAGCCATTCACAAGACTGTCTAGCGAGGATGCCATAAACTTAAAGGAATCCAAAAAACGCTCATGGTTTTGGGGGATAATGGTGAACGAGCCCTTGTTGGCATGAGCCAATTCACGAATCAAAAACTGAATGTCATAATTTGCCAGATTGTGGAAAAAGACACTGATGAAACGAGGAGCTGGAAAGTTCAAATTGCATTTACTATGCGCAGCTCCACGAAACTCTCCCGTAAAGTGCGAGTGATCACGAACGGTGTCTTCAGCACTGATCAGTGGCTTTTTGCATATATGGCATGTCGTGGCATGCACATACTGCTGCTGCTGTTGTGGCGTTAGGCTCATGGGCACTGGGTGGGCCAGTAATCCCTGTACATGTTCGGTCAACTATGCAAGTTCATCCAAAAACCATCTGGCACAATCTGGCCCCTCACGGTATTTGTAAACGGATTGTGTGGGGTCATAGGCACACACCACATTAAATCCTATGGCAAAAGGTTCATGTTTTTGAATGGGTGTGGTTGAGCTCATGGTGGGATCTGGTTCACATCCCGCCATGGGTGTGTTGAGAGCTTCGAAATCTGCATACACCACATAGGGAACAGTGTCACGCTTATGAATATCCTTAAACTTTAACACAGCCTTGTCCCCTTGCGGCAATATCAGTCTCACCGCTTCCTGAGAAACACAATCTACCCTTTGACGTTCTAAAAGCGTAGGGGTTTTAATATATCGCAAGCAACGATCACAAATATGTTTTGAACGCTTGTCCTTAGACATTTGACTGCTTAGCAATCTACTTAAGCTTTTAATCAGGCAATAGTGATTCACCTCTCCCTCAGATAAATATAAAACATGAATGTGGTGTCGTTTCGGTTCTTTTGTGGCATAAAGAGGACCCACAATCTCATTACCATCAAGGCCATACACCATGAACGAAAAGTCCTGGTTGTCTTTTTCAAACCTATGAATTTCCGTTAAGTCCATAGGGAACGATACTCGAGTTAAATTTAACGTTTGTTTTAATTCATCAAACTTGGCCTTGTACATTCCTGGTCGACAACTGTCACGTTGTGCTGGCTGCAAATATCCAGCCACACACCAGAGGAAACATTTATCGTCTTTATTTTCAATATTTACCACCGCTCTCCGACAGGCAATCGCTGATGGTAAGGAAATGTGTCTAGACCCAGCATTCAACGGGTTGAAATGACAAATGTTGATTTGCAGGTAATGGATTTTGTCTAACGCTAAACCACTTGGTCCTTGTTGTAGTTTATCAAATTTTGATACCACTCGTTCAGATTATCGGCTATCAAAAGCTCTTGCATTTTACTGCCAATATAAAATGGTTTTTAATGCTCCCCGTCCTTGTTTTTAGCCTACTTTTCACATTTTTCAAAAATGGGGAAAAAGTAGACTTATGAGATCGGGCAAATGTGTGTCTGACTGTCTGTCTGTCTGTCCTTCTGTCTGGCTGTCTGTCTGTGCGTGTGTCCCCCCCCCCCTATCAACTCCTAAACGGCTGGAGCAATCGAAACAAAATTTGGTAGGAGAAAAGATCTATACCTGAATATCTTACGGACATATTTGGAAATGATGTCAGTGCTACCAACTGCTGAAAAATCACAATTGAAATTTGAGCTCCATGTTGGATATCTTGGAAGGTATGAATGGGAGCTATTCCAAAATTAGCACACATATAGATAATAATATTGCAGTTTAATTTCCAGGAGGTCGTACATGGCAGTGTTACCAAAATGATTATAAGCCTACTGATAGGTCCAATATTTAATGCATATAACTTCTACACTATCAATTGGAATTCAACCAAATTTCGTTTGTACTATGTTTACATAACCAGATATGACTGAGCGTATTCTTAAGAACCACCCGTGCTGCCAACTGTTAATAATTGCTCTTTATTTCTTTTATCCAAATACCAATATATCAGAAAGTATGCAAGCCGACAGCTTTAAACTATGCACACGTATAGTACCTGACATTCTGTATTAATTTGGAGTAACTTATATACGTCAGTGCTACCAACATGATTCTATGCCTGATGAGAGGTCCAACTTCAAATACACGTAACTTCCATACTATCATTTGGATTTCAACCAAATTTCACATGTGCTATGTGTACCATAACAGATATGTCAATGCATATTCTTAAGAGCAACCAGGGCTGCCAACTGTTAATATATACTGTTTCTATTTTTGTTACCCTAATATCAATATATCAGAAAGTACGCAAGCCAATAGCTCTAAACTTTGCACACGTATAGTACCTGGCATTCTAGATGAATTTGGAGTTACTAATATCCGTCAGTGCTGCCAACATGATTCTAAGCCTGCTGATAGGTCCAATTTTAAAATGCATGTAACATCTATACTTACTAATGGATTTCATTCAAAATTGGCACAATAATAATTCATATTATTCCAGATTATTTCTGACCAATACATGCACGACACTGTTGCCAACATGATTTTACGAGCGCTGTTAGATCCAATGTTTAACTGCATGTAACGTCCATGCTATTCATTGGTCTCCAACCAAATTTTGTATTCTATACCTTAAGAGATGGAAATAAGAATATATTCAGTCACCAGGGCTGCCAACTGTAGTGCCCTATTAGGCTACATTATGCCAGGTATACAGTATTTCGAACTAATTGGAAATGTCGATATTACCAACTTAATTTCGTCATTATTCTATATAGATTCATATAGATTAATCATTGGCATTAATCTTACATTTTAAGAAAAGTAGGCTCTATAGTTCGTCACGGAACTTCTTGTTATATATGAAATCGCACACGAGTTGTGTATTGAGCTTTAAAGCCGTATGCAACCTTTGCGCTGTACAAATTTGTTCTTTAAAAATTTCAAAACAAGATTCGACAAAGTCTTTTGGAATCAAACTCTCTCTAACATTCACTATGCGGCCAGAGCACACATGTGACTTGAAACAGGACCCAAGCGGCTCCCAAGTTAATGTATCTGTAGCAGTGGCAAAAGACATGGTTTTTATAAAAAGAACAATCTCACCATTGTTTTCAGCCGTAGACTGCCTGGTAAGCAATAGCCCCAAACACACACGTTGCGGGTTTTCAGCAGTAGCTGTAGTGGACAAGCCTTTTTCCAACACACACTAAAAAAAAGAAATAAAATAAATAAATCACCATGAGTATATCTATTACAAATAGCACCTTTCATAAACAAAAATAAATAGGTAAATAAAATATAAAAACAGTTTTTTTATATATAACAAAAAAATCTTACTTTGCTTTGTAAAAAGCCCTGCGTTTGCCTTTCCCTAGGTTCGAGGGGAATGGGGTTTCACTCTCCCAACACCAGGTATGCCAATTATCTAAAACAAAAAAAATAACAATACATCAATCAAATGTTAAACCAATAATCATTTAATCATTGATTAGCATAAAATAAACTAAACAGTGTTATTCCAACACTTACCTCAAATATATAATGTATCCTATATAGTAACCAACTGGGGTTGAGCACACGAATGCAATTAATTTTATACACATAAGACACAGCCTATGTTAACACAGTAACGTGTAAAACAGTAATGACTGACTGTGTGTCATAACATGATCAACACTCTAATACCCCCCCCTTGCCCTCTTCTCCTCACCCAGCCCCTCGCCCTGTGTTCCTCTTACCACAGCTGTTAACATCGCTCTTGCCCTGCAATTGGCTATGGCAATGGTAGGGGGGAAGAGTTACACTCGCTTACTGCATTATTTCTCTGACGTCGTTGCGATATTTTTCGACCTCCAAGTGACCTCTACGTCACGGTAATTTTCCATTGGCCTGTTGTCTGCTCTGGCCACATTCCTGAAACGCGATAACATGTCACATCCTGTCAACCAGCCAGCCAAGCTTCTAGCAGTCCTCTCGAGCAGATATTCTGTTGTTTTTTTTCATTCTGGCTGCTAGTCTCATTCGTCTCATAGCATTATGAATTTTATTTCGTTACTGGTCAAGTTTTTACTAACCTATTTTAAAGATCGTCATGAGGGATTTTCGAAAATATTCGCCTTGATTCGTTCGTCATAGGAAAAAAATATATCGAAAAGCGACCCCTCATTTTGCCATACATTGACCCGTCGAAATAGCCATTTCCAGTATCCACCATGGCCAATCATAGCCTCGTTGTAAAATAATTCAAGCGCTACCGGCTCTCTGTCTACAAACACGCTTTTATAAAAAAAAGTCATCTCGGCACGCCGGAAGACGGAGGTAGATTTCACCGGAAAAACTTGGAGATAGGCGGAAATAGGCAGAATATGCAGGTTTTCGTAGAAGGATCAGACCTCATTTATCGCGTGAAAGTATTTTATAATTGGAGATTAATTAACTTTGTTTTTCTTCATTTTAAACATATTTTAAACATTTTATTGTCTTATGGGGACGGTAACCTTCTTGTCATTTGGAGTCCATTTTTGGCCTATTTTCAATTTTGAAAAAATAGGCTTATAGGATCACCTTTTGTCCGTGTGTGTGTGCGCGTGTGTGTGTGTGTGTGTGTGTGAGTTGTGTGTGTGTCCCCCCCTAATAAAATCTAAACGTCTGGAGCGATTTCAGTGAAACTCGGTAAGTTCATAGCACTATTCACGGCGACCTCGACCGTGCCCATCGAATTTTGTTACGTCTCACCAATCCAACATGGCGGCTGTGCGAAATATTTCACTAGCATTCAGTATCTCCGAAACTATAACGGATATCGTACTGAAATTGTGTACGGTGATAAAAGGTACTACTAGAAGTTCACCTATGAGACTTTCAAAACCCTGGTGACTACAAAACCAACATGGGGGTAAAGCGAATTTGAGTCTTTTAAATAGACTTTTCTCGCGATTTAACTAACCAAACGTAAGGAAACTTGGTACAGCAAATATTTATACACATTGCAATGCACTGGAGTCTAATTTAGTTCAATTGTTTGCATAACCTCAAAATGGCGGCTGTGCGAATTATTTCACTGACATTCTATATCCCCGAAACTATTACAGATATCACCCTGCAATTTTGTACGGTGATAAAGGGTACTGATACAAGTTTACCTATGTATAATTCATAAACCTGTAAAGTACAAAACGAGCATGGCGACCAAGCGAATTTGAAATATTTTAATAGACTTTTCTCGTGAGTTAACTCTCTGAGCGCAGTGAAATGTGGTACAGTAAATGATTTTGCAGATTGTAATGTACTGCCATCTAATTTAATTCAATTGTTTACATAACCTCAAGATGGCGGCTGTGCGAAATTTTAAAATTAAGTTTTTATTTCTTGTGTCGTAATCATGCGATCAAAGTGAAAGTTTGAATAATGAACCTAGGCAATAAGTGTCCTTGAATGGTACATAACTCTATAGCCTGTACATATAACAATCCTAAATGGCAAGCTTCCGTAATATTAAGACGGTTTTCAATATCTATGAATCTTTTACAGCAACCAAACTGAAATTTTTATGTTCATAGAGACTATGAACATATGTTCACCTATAGGACTTCAGTAACCTGGTGAGCACGAATCCAACATGGCGGCGACGCGAAGTATAAATATTTAAATGGACGTTTCTCGTGAATTAACTATCCGAGTGGCGTGAAACGTTGCACGTTAAATGCTTACAGAAATGTTGATCCACTGGCATCAAATTTATTTCAATTGTTTGCATAATCACAAGATGGCTGCTATGCGTAATTTTAAAATCTCGTTTTTACTTCTTGTGTTCTAATCATGCGATTGAAGTTTGAATACTACACGTACACAATAATCTTAATATAATAGTACAAAAATAAAAATCCAACCTGGCGAACATCTGAAATATTTAGACGTTTCTCAATATCTACGAATCTGTTACAGCAATTAAACTGAAATTTTGTATGTTGATAGAGGCAATTAACATGAGCAGGATATATGAAAATAGGCTGTACTGTTCTTCACGGAACTACTTGTTATACTTGTGGTCACACTGTCCTTATGCAAGGTTTCGACACTGATGTGTAACTATGTAACGGTCTGTTACTTCTTCACGCAAAATTATATCTCCCGCAGAGATGTTGGTTGGTTCCTCAGTTTAGGGGCTGCGACAACGCGGTCATATAACCCCGTGTACTTTGGGTGGGTGTAGAATCTGTCTGATAAACGGTGTGAATTGTGATGGCTGTATTAGTCTGTAATTCAGGTAAGGAATGCAGACGCTAAATTTCAAGCAGTAGTTCCTAATGTTGCTACCTGATACTAACGTCAACGCCACCTAGCTGTGAACTTGGCTACTAGATGCCACCTCAATCAGCAACTTGCAACGAACGTTGGAACTTCCCCTCCAAAGGAAAGCTTACTGAGGGTTTTTTAGCGCTCTTAGAAAATCCGACGACTTTGGCCGGCTTTGAACCCGCGACCTTGGGCATAGATGTTCAGCATGCTACCAGTTACGTCACCGAAGCCGCTCACACTTAGTCAGATGGAAATCTGAATCTGATCTCGCGCAAGTGCGTTGTCATGACAACGTCTGATGGCTCATCCCTCATCAATTTAGTAGTGTTGCCATGTCAACCAATGATAGCTCTTGGCATTTTCTTATAATTCCGAAATCATTTTTCTCATCCCTTGGCGCAATGGTGGCTCATATCAAAAATTCTTTCAGACAAACGTTTTAGGTAATTATTAGGGGAATATTGTCCATTTTGTACGGTTTTGATATTGTGCCTATTAACAGAGATATGATTAATGTTTCCCGAAAAAAAAAACTTTTTCCCACCCCTTTGGTCAATGGTTGGTGCTATCAAAAAACGTTCCAAACATAAATTTCTGAGCTTTATCCGACACATAGTATGAACTTTGAACGGATTCGATATTTCACATATTAAGAGAGTTATAGCAATATTTCATTTTTTCGAAAAAAGTCCCCCATTTTCATCCCCTTAGAGCGATTTAGCCCAGTAACGAACTCGTCCGAGATTTTATGGGTATACATATTCGGTAAAAAATTCAAAGTGATTGGTGCAAAATTACGGCAGTTATCGTGTCCACAAGAAATTGATATACATATATACATATATTACATAAATTATATATAAACTTTTGAACTGACGGTGGTTTTGGGGTCTGGGGGATGTGAAACGCGAAGATATGTCGAAATTTTCCGGAAATCGAAACATGGTACCCATTGCAATAGTTAGCTTTCTAATGAAATCTACCTAAAATACTACCGTCAACGACACCTAGCTGTGAACTTGGCTACTAGATGCCACCTCAATCAGCAACTCGCAACGAACGCTGGAACTTCCCCTCCGAAGGAAAGCAAACTCAGGTTTTTTAGCGCTCTTAGTAAATCCGACGACTTCAGCCGGGTTTGAACCCGCGACCTTGGGCATAGAAGTTCAGCATGCTACCAGTTCCGATACCGAAGTCGCTTCCCACAGACATATGAAAACAGAATGTGATCTGGTGCAGTGGCGTTGTCATAGCAACTGCTGATGGCTCATCCCTTATCAATTAAAAGTAAAGTTGTCATGGCAACCTCTCTTGGCACTTGGCATTTTCTTATAATTTAAATCATTTTGTTCACCCCGTGGCGTAATGGTGGGTCATATCAAAAATTCTTTCAGACAAACGTTTTAGGTAATTATTGGAGGAATATTGTCCATTTTGTGCGGTTTTGATATTGTGCCTATTACCAGAGATATGATTAATGTTTCCCGAAAAACCCACTTTTTCCCACCCCTTTGGTCAATGGTTGGAGCTATCATAAAACGTATATGACATAAATGTTTGGCACTTATCCGACTCATATTATGAACTTTGAAGCGATTCGATATTTCATGTATTAAGAGAGTTATAGCGATATTTCACTTTTTCGAAAAAAGCCCCCCATATTCACCCCCTTTGACCGATTTTGTCCATTAACGAACTCAACCGAGATTTTATTGGGATACATATTATGTAAAAAATTCAAAGTGATTGGTGCAAAATTACGGCAGTTATCGTGTTCACAAGAAACTGATATATATATATACATTATATATATATATATATATATATATATATATATATATATATAGATAGATAGATAGATAGATAGATAGATAGATAGTCTACATATATACATAAATTATAAATAAACTTTTGAACTGACGGTGGTTTTGGGGTCTGGGGGATGTGAAACGCGAAGATATGTCGAAATTTTCCGGAAGTCGAAACATGGGACCCATTGCAATAGCTAGCTTTCTATTGAAATCTACCTAAAATATATATATTAAAATGCATAGTTTTTTTGTCCTAGAGACTTGACATTTATTTTCGTGGTAGAGGGGTAGGGACCTTTCATTCATGTCAAACTATTTTTTTGTCAACATGTTAGTTTCCAAAATAGTAAAAATTCAAAATTTAAGGGTTTTCAAAACTCTCAAAATTAAAAACGTTTTATAATGAAAAATTAAAGGTCATAGAGACCATTGGTTTGAACTATGGCACAACATTCTATCATGTTTGGTTTTGAAACTATCGCCTACTTTCAAAAACAAAATTTTTCAAAAAAAATTTAAAAATATAACGAGTGGTCCATAGGAAAGAGGACGTCAGCTCGAGTTAACGACACCTCATTTGTTAAAATCCGACCATCCGTTCGCCAATGATCACCAATGTTCGCTAGAAAGTAGGCTATCAATTATTTTTTCCCTCCTACACCTTTGAAACTTGCTGCCACCCTAGAGGGCATGTCCACCTTTCATTAACGTCAAACAAACGTTTTTCCAACATTCACCGTTTTCAAAATAACGCCAATCCCCCCCCCCCCCAAAAAAAAAGATTTTTCAAAAAAAAAAAAAAATCAACACACATTCTTAGCCAAGAGGACGTCACCCCGTTCCTAAACAACACATCGTTCTAGCCTTACAAGCTTATTAAATATCACCAAAATGTCAAAAACGCACGTTTACCTCAAATTGCGTTTCCAAATTCCACCCATTTTAAAAAATAACCTCACCATCAAATAGAGCGGAAAAATACCATCTGAACGACCCCTCACTCGACCCTAGTCCTCCCCCACCACCAACATTTTCCAAGATAGCCATACGTATTCAAGCACACGCGCGATTATGGGTAGAACCGTCCTTACCCCACTACTGCACAGTTTTAGTCCTAGAGGCTTGAAATTTATTTTGGTGGTAGAGGGGGTCAGGGCCATTCATTTATGTCAAACAAATTTTTTTGTAAACTCTTTAGTTTCCAAAATATACAAATTTCAAAATTTAAGTATTTTCAAAATATCTCAGAAAATAAAAAGTTTTATTATAAAAAATAAAGGTCATAGAGACCATTCGTTTCAACTATGGCACAACGTTCTATCATGTTTGGTTTTCAAACTATCGTCTATTTTCTAAAACAAAAATTTTCAATTTTGTTTTCAAAAATATGACGAGTGGTTCATAGGAAGGAGGACGTCAGCTCGAGTCCAACGACACCTCATTTGTAAAACTCCCACCAGGCGTTCGAAAGATATCAGCAATGTTCCCAGGAAAGTAGGCTGTGCGTTTAAACCCCCCTTACCCCCCCCCCCCCCTTCTAACACAAAAGGGAGAGGGTGTTAACAGGAAGCCTTAAATCCCGCAGTAACCCAATTGAACAAACTGCATTCTTCTCTTGACATCACAATGCCAAGTGTGAGGATGGCTAGCTGATTTGCCCCGAGGAAAAATAAAAGAGAGAGTTTATTAAAAGGAACGAAAAAGGAGATGAAAGAAAATAAAGGGCGAGAAAAAGGAGAGAAAAGGAAAATTGCGAGGAAGAAAGGAAAGGAAAGGAAGGTAAGAATAATAGGATTGAGAGAAAAGGAAAGGAAGTGAAAAACAAGTAGTTCCGTGAAGAACTATACTGCCTATTTTCATATATCCTACTCATGTTAATTGCCACTATCAACATACAAAATTTCAGCTTAATTGCTATAACAGATTCGTAGATATTGAGAACCGTCTAAATATTTCAGATGGTCGCCAGGTTGGATTTTTATTTTTGTACTATTACATTAATATTATTGTGTACGTGTGGTATTCAAACTTCAATCGCATGATTAGAACACAAGAAGTAAAAACGAGATTTTAAAATTACGCCCAGCAGCCATCTAGTGATTATACAAACAATTGAAATAAAATAGATGCCAGTGAATCAACATTTGTATAAGCATTTAACGTGCAACGTTTCACGGCATTCGGATAGTTAATTCGCGAGAATCGTCCATTTAAATATTTATACTTCGCGTCGCCGCCATGTTGGATTTGTGCTCACCAGGTTACTGAAGTCCTATAGGTGAACATATATTCATAGTCTGTATGAACATAAAAAAATCAGTTTGGTTGCTGTAAAAGATTCATATATATTGAGAACCGTCCAAATATTTCGGAAGCTCGCCATTTAGGATTGTTATATGTATAGGCCATAGAGTTTATGAAATATACATAGACTAACTTGTATCAGTACCCTTTATCATCGTACGAAATTGCAGGGTGATATCTGTAATAGTTTCGGAGATATAGAATGTCAGTGAAATATTTCGCACAGCCGCCATTTTGAGCTTATGTAAACAATTGAACTAAATTAGACTCTAGTGCATTACAATGTGTATAAACATTTGCTGTACCAAGTTTCATTACGTTTGGTTGGTTAAATCGCGAGAAAAGTCTATTTAAAAGACTCAACTTCGCTTTGCCGCCATGTTGGTTTTGTAGTCACCAGATTTTTGAAAGTCTCATAGGTGAACTTCTAGTAGTGCCCTTTATCACCGTACCCAATTTCAGGGCGATATCGGTAACAGTTTCGGAGATATTGAATGCTAGTGAAATATTTCTCACAGCCGCCATGTTGGATTGGCGAGGCATAATAAAATTTGAAGGGCACGGTCGAGGTCGCCGGGAACAGTGCGATGAACTTACCGAGTTTCATTGAAATCGCTCAAGCCGATTAGATTTTATTAGGGGGACACACACACACACCTCACACACACACACACACAGGACAAAAGGTGGCCTCATAAGCCTATTTTTTTTTCAAAATTGAAAATAGGCTAATAAATGAAAATGTGAGGAAAGTAAATAAAAGAGAAACCAAAGGAGACGGAAGAAAAATTAAACAAGTAGTTCCGTGAAGAACTATACAGCCTATTTTCATATATCCTACTTATGTTAATTGCCACTATCAACATACACAATTTCAGTTTGATTGTTGTAATAGATTCGTAGATATTGAGAACCGACTAAATATTTCGGATGGTCGCCATGTTGGATTTTATATATGTAGGTCCTAGAGTTGTGTACTGTTACATGCAGATTATTGTGAACGTGTAGTATTCAAACTTCAATCGCATAATTAGGACACAAGAAATAACAAGGAGATTTTAAAATTTTTCACAGCTGCCATCTTGAGGTTATGGAAACTATTGAAATAAATTAGATGCCAGTGGATTTACATTCGTATAAGGATTTACTGTACCAAGTTTCACTGCACGCGGATGGTTAAATTGCGAGAAACTTCCATGTGAATATTTATAATTCGCGTCACCGCCATGTTGGATTTGTGATCACCAGGTTATTTAAAGTCCTATAGGTGAACTTAAGTTCATAGCCCCTATGAACATTATAAAATGCAGTTTGATTGCTAAAATAGATTCGTAGATATTTAGTATCGTCTAAATATTTCGGATGGTCGCCATTTTGGATTGTTAAATGTATAGGCCATAGAGTCATGTACCATTAAAGGAAAATTATTGCGTAGGTTCATTATTCAAACTTTCACTTCGATCGCATGACTACATCACAATAAATAAAATCTTAATTTTAAAATTCGCACTGCCGCCATCTTGAGGTTATGTAAACAATTGAACTAAATTAGATACCAGTGGATTACAATGTGTATAAATATTTCCTGTACCAGGTTTCAGTGCGCTTGGAACATTAAATCGCGAGAAAGGTCTATTTAAAATGTTCAAATTCGCTTGGCCGCCATGTTCGTTTTGTAGTTAACCGGTTTTTGAAAGTCTTATAGATGGACTTCCAGTAGTGCCCTTTATCTCCGTACAAAATTTTAGGGAGATACCGCTAATCGTTTCTGAGATATAGAATGCCGGTGAAATATTTCGCACATCCGCCATCTTTTGAGTATGTAAACAATTGAACAAAGTTAGATGTCGGTCCATTACAATGTATATAAACATATACTGTACCAATTTTCATTGCGTTTGGTTTGTCAAATCGCGAGAAACGTCTATTTAAAGTCGCTAATTCGCTTGGCCGCCATGTTGGTTTTGTAGTTACCAGGTTTTCAAAAGTCACATAAGTGAACTTCTAGTAGTTCTCTCTATCACCATAGAAAATGTCAGGGTAATATCGGTAATAGTTTCGGAGATATTGAATGCTGGTGAAATATTTCGCACAGCCGCCATGTTGGATTGGTGAGACGTAATAAAATTTGAAGGGCACGGTCGAGGTCGCCGGGAATAGTGCTATGAACTTTCCGAGTTTCATTGAAATCGCTCCTGCCGTTTAGATTTTATTAGGGGGGAACACACACACGAATCACACACACACACGGACAAAAGGTGATCTCATAAGCCTATTTTTTCAAAATTGAAAATGGGCTAAAAATTAAGTGAGGGGAAAGGAGAGAAAATAAACGAGAGAAACAAAGGGACAGAGAAGCAGAGAAATAGAAGAGGACAGAAGAGGTAAGAATAGGAGAGCAAAGAAAGGACTGAAGAAGAGGCATGAACGAAAAGGAAAGAAAAACAAGTAGTTCCGTGAAGAACTATACAGCCTATTTTCATATATTCTACTTATGTTAATTGCCACTATCAACATACACAATTTCAGTTTGATTGCTGTAATAGATTCGTAGATATTGAGAACCGACTAAATATTTCGGATGGTCGCCATGTTGGATTTTATATATGTAGGTCCTAGAGTTATGTACTGTTACATGCAGATTATTGTGAACGTGTAGTATTCAAACTTCAATCGCATAGTTAGGACACAAGAAAAAACAAGGAGAGTTTAAAATTTTTCACAACTGCCATCTTGAGGTTATGGAAACAATTGAAATAAATTAGATGCCAGTGGATTAACATTCGTATAAGGATTTACTGTACCACGTTTCACTGCACGCGGATGGTTAAATTGCGAGAAACGTCCATGTGAATATTTATAATTCGCGTCACCGCCATGTTGGATTTGTGATCACCAGGTTATTTAAAGTCCTATAGGTGAACTTAAGTTCATAGCCCCTATGAACATTAAAAAATGCAGTTTGATTGCTAAAATAGATTCGTAGATATTCAGTATCGTCTAAATATTTCGGATGGTCGCCATGTTGGATTGTTAAATGTATAGGCCATAGAGTCATGTACCATTAAAGGAAAATTATTGCGTAGGTTCATTATTCAAACTTTCACTTCGATCGCATGACTACATCACAATAAATAAAATCTTAATTTTAAAATTCGCACTGCCGCCATCTTGAGGTTATGTAAACAATTGAACTAAATTTGATACCAGTGGATTACAATGTGTATAAATATTTCCTGTGCCAGGTTTCAGTGCGCTTGGAACATTAAATCGCGAGAAAGGTCTATTTAAAATTTTCAAATTCGCTTGGCCGCCATGTTCGTTTTTTAGTTAACCGGTTTTTGAAAGTCTTATAGATTGACTTCCAGTAGTGCCCTTTATCTCCGTACAAAATTTCAGGGGTTTACCGCTAATAGTTTCAGAGATATAGAATGCCGGTGAAATATTTCGCACATCCGCCATCTTGTGATTATGTAAACAATTGAACGAAGTTAGATGTCGGTGCATTACAATGTATATAAACATATACTGTAGCAAGTTTCATTGCGTTTGGTTGGTCAAATCGCGACAAACGTCTATTTAAAGTCGCAAATTCGCTTGGCCGCCATGTTGGTTTTGTTGTTACCAGGTTTTCAAAAGTCACATAAGTGAACTTATAGTAGTTCCCTCTATCACCATAGAAAATGCCAGGGTAATATCGGCAATAGTTTCGGAGATATTGAATGCTGGTGAAATATTTCGCACAGCCGCCATGTTGGATTGGTGAGTCGTAACAAAATTTGAAGGGCACGGTCGAGGTCGCCGGGAATAGTGCTATGAACTTTCCGAGTTTCATTGAAATCGCTCCAGCCGTTTAGATTTTATTAGGGGGGACACACACACACGAATCACACACACACACACACGCACACACACACGGACAAAAGGTGATCTCATAAGCCTATTTTTTTCAAAATTGAAAATAGGCTAAAAATTACGGGAGAGAAAAAGAATGAAAAGAAAATGAAATAAAGGAAATTTAAGTTAAAATTACACATTCTTGCGCATGTTGGGTAGGAATTATTTTTGTTCCAATCTGAGGATTTGACATTGTGTCGTTTTAGCCCTGTTTACTTGGGTGTGCGTAGAATTTTTCTGATAACCTAACGATTGTGTTGTCTGCAGGAGTGTGTATTTGCAATTGAGTAGACGATTGGGAAGAAAGTGGGCGAAACCTTAAGCCAGCAACCCTCCCAGCATTTGCCTGGAGTAGAAGAGGGGAAACCATGGGAAAGCACTTCTAGAGTGGCTGAAGTGGAAATCAAGTCCATCTCTTCCCAGTTTTGCATTTTTGCGTCACGATGCTCCGTGTAGGCCTACCTATTTCCAGCAGAATTAGATTTCTTGGCAGTGCCAGCAATCAAACCGGGACTTCAGGAGTGACCACCCAATAATCTACAGTAGCCACTGCAACGCATTGAGAAGGGCGATACTGGGAATTTAAAGATGTCAAACTATCTAATACCATCAAGACGGTGAAATCTGTAACACAGAAACCTCTAAACTTGATGAACGCCATTACTTCTACAAAGAGCGCATGCGCGACAAAGCAAGCCGAGATAAGCTGGAGCTTGTTAATAAACTGAACTATACCGGCATATGGGGAACAGAGGCTGTATAATGTAACTTAATTAAGTAAAATTACACAAACTGACGAGTAATTATATGGTGAGGGAAGTGGCGGTTACACAATTAGTGTCATTGTTTACTAGGAGAGCAGCCAAAAGAGTGAATGGCTTCACGAGCGGCTAATTTGATAAACATCTGCTACAATTGCTTAAAGTACTGTGTGCGCGCAAAATGATAACATCTCGAAAATTCTACTAACAATGCTGGTAGAACGGAGGAGAAATGCTCTCTTATGCAGCTAATTAACTTCCTGACTTTGAAGTTCCACTGTCGTTATCTAATTAGTCATTTTCAATGATTATTCAGGGGCAGATGACCTTGATGTTCCAACCCTTAAAACAACTAACAACTGCAAAACCCTTTATGTGAAAATATGTCAATATATTGGTTAGGTTTTCCAATTGTCTTTATTAGCATGAAAAATCAGTAAACACTATATAGTCTTGCTCTATGGATTAGTAGTTAGTAACCGGGTAAGTTAGCCGCGGTGGTTACGGCGTGTCTACAGGCAGCCGCTCATATCCGGGAGGCGAGGAGGTTCAAATCCCCCGCCAGCAACCTTGAAGATGGTCTTCTCTGGTTTCCTATCTTCCTTCCAGGCAAATGCAGGGGTTGGTCCCTAACTATAGACCACAGCCGCTGCCTTCCAATTCCTCGTCTTTACATTCAAAACTTTCCTTCCCTAGACAACACTCCACACACGACGGTACTGTAGCTCACCCCATGGGTGTCCGCCTAGAAGCAGCTACAAACTGGCGAGCCGAACATGTCGTCGGACACTCCCGGCACTAAAAGCAATACGCTAAAAAAATAAATAAAATAAAAAAGAGGTAGTTAGTACCCTTGTCATTGCTCTACAGGGTCTTGTATTTGATTCCGGGCCTGTCCTTAAGATATAAAATCTTGTATGGTTACGTCACCTAGGTTTCAGCGTACGTAATTCCTTTCCCTTTGCGATACACATATCTCCTACGGGCGTGAGATTATAAATATGGTATGGTTACGTCACCTAGCTTTCAACGTACGCAATTCCTTCCTCATTACCAGGGGGATGACAGATCATAGGGAGCGCGTGGGTCATTGCTCTGCTCTGGATGTTCTGCCAACCAATGAAGAATTAATTTTAGCACTAAGGTTCCATAGTTGGCGCTCATGAACGCTCACAACAAACCGACTGGCGGAAGCGGGAATAGTCTGTTTTGATTGAATTTCCTCGTGGTGTTGTTGGTTGTTTTGATTTGTTCGGTATTTTGATTATTTATTTGAATTTAATTGAGAGTCAATCATGCCACTGCAAGGGAGAAAAAAATGCCAAGCACCGGGATGTAAGAATTATAATGATGGTAAGAACAATACGGCAATTTTCATCTTCCTTGTGTTCACCATGTGTAAAACTATTGGGCAATATGGACCACTCTCGAATAACAAGAAGTTCCGTGACGAACTAAAGAGCCTACTTTTCATGCCAATGATTATTCTACAGTATATGAACCTATCTAGAATAATGATGAAATTAAGTTGGTAATATCGAAATGTCTAATTAGTTCGAAATATTCCTGGTATAATGTAGCCTAGTAGAGCACTACAGTTGGCAGCCCTGGTGACTGAATATATTCTTAGTTCCATCTCTTAAGGCACAGAATATATAAAATTTTGGTTTAAGTCCAATGGACGTTACTTGCAGTTAGACATTGGATCTATCAGCACGCGTAAAAGCATGTTGGCAACAATGTCATGCGTGTCCTGGTTAGAAATAATCGGAAATATCATGATATCTTGTTGTGCCAATTTTAGCCAATTGTTAGTATAGAAGTCACCTGTATTTTAAAATTGGACCTATCAGCAAGCATAGAATCCTGTTGGCAACACTGACTTATATTAATTACTCCAAATTAATCTAGAGTGTCAGGTGCAATACGTGTGCAAAGTAGAGAGCTATTTGCTTGCATACTTTCTGATATATTGGTATTTGGATTAAGAAAATAGGGAGAGCAATTGTTAACAGTTCTCAGCCCTGGTGGCTCTTAAGAATACACTCAGTCATATCCGCTTATGTACACATATTACATACAAAATTTGGTTGAAATCGAATTAATAGTGTAGAAGTTATATTCATTTAAATATTGGACCTATCAGAAGGCTTTAAATCATTTTGGCAACACTGTCATGTATGGCGGCCTGGAAATTAAACTGAAACAGTGTTATCTACATGTGTGCCAATTTTGGAATAGCTCCCATGCATACCTTCCGTGATATCCAACATGGAACTAAAAGTTTCTAGTGCGTTTTTTCAGCAGTTGGTAGCACTGACATCATTTTCAAATAAGGGCTTTAGATATTCCTGTATACATCTTTACTCGTACTAAATTTGGTTTAGATTGCTGCAGCCGTTTAGGAGTGGATAGGGGGGACACACACACAGACAGACAGAAGGACAGATGAATCACATAAGTCTACTTTTTCCTCATTACCCATTCTCCTTTGCATTGCAATAAAATTTGTGGTTTAGGGCTACGGGGAGGGGTGGTTGGCAGCCGGCATGCTAGGTAAAAAGTGAGGTTATGGCAATATAGTGTGTGCATTTGGACAGTTTTCTTTATATTCATCGAATATCAAAACAATTCTGTAGAGTAGGAGAGCAATGTTTAATTAGCGTAAAGGTGAATTAAGCTCAGGACGGTATAACTGTGTCCTTCGTGACAAATCTATTGCCAACATTGATATATATATATCAAAATGTATTATTTTCCTATCTGAACGTATATTTCAGCGCCTAGCGAAGGGCGCAATTATGTTTGTGTTATTTTCATCAATAATCAATAACTCATCGCAGAACATACTGTTAATTACGTGTAATAAAGGCTACATTCATATGGCTTTTTACTTTTTATGTTGCCAGACTTGCCGGAGCAGTACATAGCCTCAGGCGTTGCTCTCTCTCGGAAATTCTATAACCAAAAGTGACGAATCTCTTATAGTTACATGATCCTTGCTCATTGCGAAACACATATCTCCTACGGGCGTGAGATTTTAAATATGGTATTGTTGCGTGACGTGGCTTTCATCGTACGTAATTTCTTTCTCATTGCGATACACATATCTCTAACTGGCGTGATATTTTGGGTGATACCGAGCTCCGCTAATGAGTCCTCTCCACGGGGGTCAATTAGGAAAATCCTAACAGGGGAAGTTGCCTGAGGCGTGTTTTACTGCCCCCCACTCCAAACTGCACGTGAAGGTAGTAATATCAACGGAATGTGTCAACCTGCGATGATCCTCACTATCTACTCTTGTTATCTCAAACACGTAGTCCATACCACTCATTAGAAATTCTAGGCGTACTATACAAATCAATATGCACATTAATTTGTATGTTGTAGCTTTGTAAAAATGTTATCATATGAAAGTTATAAGCAGCAGTATGAGCATTACAACGATATTCTGCTACAAGGTGCAAAACTGCACACAAAATCTTTGCTTCCACTGACAGTTCGTGGAGTTAACGTTAAAACTTGGACGGCATGAAAATAATTCATCTTCTTAGTATTTTCATTCAATCAAGACGAAGTACTGGTATAAGAACAAAATTGAATGTAGAAATTTTATGACACATCGTTTAAGTCTTAAGAGAATAAAAATAACTTTTACCACAAGTTGATTTCTTAAAGTCTGCAAATGTGTAAATTGAGGGGATCAAAGTGAAACGATCATGGTGGTGGGGAATTGTGTTTAAATGCACCTCCTGTATTAGTCCAATAACTAACCAAAATACTCATTCTACTAATATTTCATATAACAACCGCTATTTTTTTTTTTTGGTGGGGTGTGAAATTTGTCACCGCACTGGTAGCCCCACTAAACTACATTTAGTGGCAATATACCTAAATGAAACCTTGTTATTGTCACATTGCATTACATTTCATTTGCATATTCCTTGTTGGTGCACACTGTTTCTTGAAGATACTTAGTTGAGTTTATTCTCGACTTATCCATATATTTTGGCCCATCAATGTCTAAGTATTTCATTCAACCTATAAATATACTTGGCAAATTGAATTATGATATGAAATAAATCACCCGTTTGGACTGCTAGTTCTACAGAGCTAACATAGAAGTAGGATCCTCTGGTTTTATTCGAGGTTAGTTAGTTAGTTAGATGGTTTTATATTTATAAAACATATTTACGGTGTTCGACCATCTGGAAACAACATATTGTAACCACAAACATACTTCAACAGTACTCTTTATAAGGTTAGATGACTTCAAAAATTTTACGCATTGTTCCATATCAGTATGCCTGGCTGGAAACAACATCCCATAGCATCCATCAGCGACATCCGTTTCAATATATAATAATAATAATAATAATAATAATAATAATAATAATAATATCATATGGCCTCGGGTGCCGGGTGCAAGTTTTGTTATTTGACACCCAGAGGGTAGCTTGCATGTCGAATTTTGTTGTTCCTTGAAGCACTATGAAAGTCAAGGAGGTTAGATATCTAAGCTCCTTGACACTATAGCTCTTTCTAGTAGAGAAATGAGGAACTTTGTGTTGGCGGAAACTCCCGAGATTAATTTTGTCATTATGAACACGGCCTACTCAATTCAAATGGGTTCTTTGACATGCCAACATCGTATGACATGTCGTAATTTTTGCCGCTTTTCAAAAATCACTTACCCCGGCCAGGAGCGAACCTGCAAGCTTGGGGGTTAGTAATCCGACACTATAACCACTCACCCACCGTGGCAAGCAATATATTATTATTGAGCCGTATTGAAGAAATCTAGTCTAATATAGGCCTAATATAGAAAGTTTGGGTTCAACTAGAACGTTTTTCAAGGTTAGAGGACTTTATCATTCAAAAATTGTTACGCATTTCACCAATTCTTTATACGTGGAAACAACATCTTTTTGCAATCAACAGGAGATCCGATTCATTATATTGAACCATAATGAAGAAGTATAATGTAGACAATCTATTAAGGTAGATTTATATTAACTTTAGTCTTTTTCTTGTTTTTTGTGACCTTTCACTTTATTTAAATTTTAATGTGTACTTTGTAAAGATATCCATTTTCACTTTGGCATTAATTGTTAACATAGTGTTTAAGATTCTTTTATTATTTCAATCTACGCTGACGATTAACATTGTAAACCGAAACATGTACGTATTAATTTAAATATTAAACGTCTTTTAAGTGTTTGACTAGGCGGCTATTATAATTTGAGATTAATATAATGAAAACCAAAATGTTAATGTATAATCTATATAATTTTAAAGCTTATAAAACAGGTTACAACGTTAATACTGAGAGCTCTCCGTTATTTTTTGACGGAGGTCTATGTTTTATTCCCGGCTCTGCCATGAAATTTAATTCTGGTCTATGGGTTGGAACGGGGTACACTCAGCCTCACGAGGAAACACTGAGAAGAGATGGGTTCAATTCCCACCTCAGCCATCCAGGAAGTTGTTTTCTGTGGTTTCCCCACTTCTACTCCAGGCAAATGCTGGAAGGTTCCTAACTTAAGGTCACGGCCACCTCCTTCCCAATCCTCCAGTCTAGTCTGCAAGCCTCTGTTTGTGAACAAGTCACCTCCATGATCTCCTATTAGCAGTTAGCACTGCGGCCTCCTCTGCTTCTACACTGAATCTAACCATCGCCTCCTAGGTCTACCTCTACTTCTCTTACCCTCTACAGCCAAACTCATTAACCTCTTAGGTAATCTCTCCTCCCCCATTCTCTTCACATGACCCCACCATCTGAGTCGGCTCATACGAACATCTGGCGTGTTGATTTCTAACTTATCCCGTTTCTCTTCATTTACATACAACACTACTTAAATGCTCCGTCTATAAAAATAGTTTCTCTTTTACACAAGTATTTCAAATTTGATGCAGTAGAAAACATAATAAAGTTATTCTCTCTGTCTTTTACCAGAACATATTTTCTTTTAGTCGGCCCCGTGGTGTTGGGATAGCGCGTCTGCCTCTCACCCGGAGGCCCCGGGTTCGATTCCCGGCTCCGTCAGGGATTTTAGAAACTGACTTTAGGGCTGGAACGGGGATCACTCAGCCAATATTAACGGCCGAGGGGACCCGATGCGCTGATCACGCGTCACCCCAATATCTGCAGGCCAAATGGCAGGGCAGCGGTCTCTTGGTAAGCCTAGGCCCTTCACGGGCTGTAGTGCCAGGGGTTATTATTATATTTTCTTCTAAGTTCGATCGAATACCCATAATGGCTAGAGTATCATGAACTTCTTGCTTATTTTGAGGCAGAGGTGGTAAGTTTCTCAGTCGCAATATTATTTTAAATCCTCTCTATGCCATTTGATAGTAAATTATCAGACAAGTGCTTAGGGGCAGCAAGTATATCCTTTCTCATCAACTTCGATGGCCGTTTACATATATTGTCACGTACATTTCTTTATACATTGTTCGAAATAAATTCTTGATTAATCGTCGTACATGGTTCGTGATAGTGAGACCCACATAACAGAAAGGTACCATCATTTGTAAATAAATGGGCAGAACATTCATTGACACCTCCACTGTAGGCCCCATTTTGACAACTCACACTTATGAAATTTATAGTTTCCTATAATTCTCAATTCTCCAACTCTTTGACTGTACTTGGATAACATGTTCGCTGCACTGATTATATCTACAGAAACCCCAGGGGGTCCAGGTGTATGTAGCTGTCAGTCAACTCATGACTTACAAACATTTCAGGAGAGGTTGCCTACCCCCACTCTCTTCCCAAACCCATTAGCGTGAGCTGACAGGACTGTTTGGGTTTAACCTAATCAGCGGAGTTCGACCATCCCGGATATTTTAAATATACGGTTCCGTCGCCTGACTTTCATCGTACGTAATTCCATTCTCATTGCGATAGACGTACCTCCCACGGGCCTGAGATGATCATGGTTTTTAAAGGTATGGAACAATGGGGTAATTTTCCCCACGTAACATTGTCGAAAAACAAATGTTGATGACTTAGGAAGATCACGTGATTGCCTAACTACGAAATGAGCCTAATTTAAATAAAACATAAAATAAAATTAAATAAAGCTTGTAATAAGAATAACAATAACAAACTTAAAAGTCAGGAATACTAAATAGGAATTTATAATAAAGTAATTCTCCCCCATACTGGGGATGACGAGAACAGTAGCCACAAATGTGTATGTGGAGACCATTTCTCCCTCTTAGATCAGTAAGATCCACTTACTCAGTTAAAATATGGGTGACGGTGAATACCAATCCAGAGGTATAAAGTTGGGAGACCTTGACTTCTCACCAGATACGAGTGGATGGGTCCTGCTTGACAACCTTAATCTGCATAAAATGACGTACTCCTTCTGTGCCAGGAAGGAATATGGTCTCAATATTATGGTTCTTAAAAATCCCCACATGTTGATCGCTCTGTGCATGTAATTTAACCTAGGATTAGGATGTTAAATTCGGTGCAATCCTAGAACTATCCGTCAATGGAAAAGGGAATCCACGGAAATCCATTTCTAGGAAAGACCAAATTGGAAACTATTTGTTCTTAATTCATTTTGAGAATTTGTGATATCGGTGTCATATTGCGCCTTATCTGATAACCTGTGGCACTGCGTTGGCTGTACTAGTGTATATATTTGTAATTTGATAAAAGACAGGGTAAGAGGCCACCGTGAAATTACGTTACATGCCATCCTGGAATGTATCAGGAGTAGAAGTGGGAAACCGCTGAAAACCAATTCTAGGATGGCTGATGTGGGAATCAAACACACCTAATCTCAATTGTCGCCTCACGAGGCTGAGTGTACCTTTCCAGCCCTCACACAGGAATTAGATTTCTTGGCAGAGCCGGAATTTGAACCATGACCTTATCTGAAATAGCCACTATTCCACGAGGTAGACGTATGGAAAGTGAAACTATCAGTTCTCAGTTTTCTCTTCGACGCTTAGTATTACCCATTCCAGCCATCGCATAGGAATTTAAATAGTTGGTACAGAGGAGAGTCGAACTCAAGTACTTCGAATCGAGTCTCTATGCGTATATCCTAATATAGGCTATATAGGTTATCTATTTTTCCTTTTAAGTTACTTGCGTTATAAAGATGGCAGAAGACGTGGAAAGGTGAATTTATGAGCCTCATACTGCCAGCGAAAAGGCCTCAAACATAGCGATTTCTTTAGCGTATCACAAGGTACGTGAGGCGAATGATTTAGGTATCGCTCCATTATTTTGATTCTGAAGACTCATGGACTGTAAATTTTAAAAATATCAATAAATAATCACGTATATTTAATGCCATCTGGGGCAGATGACCTTGTAGTTCCGCCCCTTAAAACCTCAATAACTTTCAATTGCCATCTGTTGTCTAGCTGTTGCATAATGTGATTCCCATCTTAGACATTCTAGAAATGTACAGTATTTCCATGGTATAACATTTCTATACCCATGGCAAATGTTGGAATAATTCTTAAGACCATGACCATCTCATTCTCAATTTCAGATTAAATATTATGACTACACACACTAGTACTGACACCACAACAGTAATGGTTTTCCAGAGAGATCTCAATGTTTATTGGACTTAAGCCCTTGATGTTGCCGGGATGATCGAACTCCGTTAATTAGGTTAAACCCAAACAGTGCTGTCAGCTCACGCTAATGGGATAAGGAAGAGAGTGGGGGTAGGCAACCTCCCCTGAAATGTTGGTTAAGCCATGTGTGACTGACAGCTACTTACACCTGGACCTCCTGGAGTTTCCGTAGATATAATCAGTGCAGCTAACATGTTATCCATGTACAGTCAAAGAGGCGGAGAATTGAGAATTATAGGAAACTATAAATTTCATAAGTGTGAGTTGTCAAGACGGGGCCAAAAGTGGAGGTGTTCAAACAAGGAATGTTCTGCCAATTTATTTACAAATGGTGGTAACTTTCTATTATGTGGGTCTCACAATCACGAACAATGTACCACGATTAATCGAGAATTATCTTGCCACGGTGGGTGAGTGGATATCGTGTCGGTCAACTAACCCCAAGATCGCAGGTTCGCTCCTGGCCGTGGTAAGTGATTTTTTGAAAGGCGTCAAAAATACGATACGCATGTCATACGATGTTGGCATGTCGAAGAAACCATTAGAATTCAGTAGGCCGAGTTCATAATGGCAAAATTGATCTCGGGAGTTTCCGCCAACACAAAGTTCCTCATTTCTCTACTAGAAAGCGCTATAGTGTTCAAGGAGCTTAGATATCTAACATGTAACCTCCTTGACATTCATAGTCAAGGAACAACGAAATTCGACATGCATGCTTCCCTCTGGGTGTCAAATAACAAAGCTTGCACACGGCACACGAGGCCATACTGTAACGTGTTTTTCGAGGGGTTTTTATGCCACTGGCATAAGTCAGTAGGAAGCCATTCTATATTTATTTACGCGGCAAATTGTTCAGCCAAGAGAATTTTTCATGTTAATTTATTATTATTATTAATTTATTATAATTATTATTAAGATATTTTCGGAGCATTTTATAAAAATTATAAGCATACAGATAGGTTTTCTATGTCTTAGAAAACGCTATCAAGCAAATTATTACGAACGACAATATCATAGAAAATTATGTGATTACGGAATTTTACGGAGTTTCGTCAGTTAGGATATTATGAGAGACATGACTCACTGGAAATTCTGGTACAGGCTGATTCTTGTCAAGAAGTATTACGCAAGCTTGGGTCGCAGCGTCAAGAAAAGGTGGATAGTTGGAACGGAAATCGACTTCATCATCCGCGCGCCGTGTGTAATGAGCCAGAGAAGGGGAAGTAGAGCGTGGGGAGCAGCCAATCAGTGGAGACCACGTAAGCTGGAAGTCGGTACCGAGGTGGGGAGCCGACAGGGGCATATATCGTTCGGCGCGCCGTGGAACGAGGGACAATCTGTGAAATACTTGACTAGTTCGGTTGCAAGTGGGTGTCGCTTCGATGTTCCGGGGAGTGGAGAACTATCTGTTTAAAACTTAACCAGTGTGGTTGTACGAGGGTATGGCTCCGACATTAGGACCATAAAGTCACCAAATCTACAAGTATATCATCAAATATCGACGGAGATGACGACGTCCAGGAGACTGTGGGAAGCACACAGCATCATCCAGTACGAGGGAAAAGCTTTGGCAATTTCCAGTGGTAAGCGCAAATGACACAGAAGTACGCAATCTCTCGTTTCTCTTTGATTTATATTTTATATTACAGTAACTTCATAGCTTGGGAATAAGAGTAAAATCAATAATTTATCAGACTCCGTTTTCACGTAATTTTCTATCGGTATTATTAAAATCGCAACGCTCCAATTTAAATTTTATACTTATTATTATTATTAATTTTGCAATACGTGTTTTATATAATAAATTCATTTCTTTTACAATGCAATCTTTGCTTTCAGTAGGTAGCATTAGATATAGACCAATTCCTTCTCCTGATACAATTGTTTGTTGGGTTAATGATCAAATCATACCACGATCTGAGTGAATAGATTCTTGAAGGTGTTCTACCAGAGCTAGACGTTGTTAAATACAAATTTAGATTTCAACATTGCGTTGAGGTCTTGGCGCCCATTAAAACAACATAGCTTAGGCAAAGGAAAACAGTTACGTTTATCACCCAACAGTTAGAGGCAGTCAAACTGTTACATTTGTCGCTCAACGTGAGGGACAAACTGTTACACTTGTCGCTACCAACATGGGGCGATCATTACCATTACAATTGGCGCCCAACGTGGGGAATTAATTGACGCTACACTTGTCGCCGACAACTTGGGGCTGAAAACCTAATAACATTTGTGGAAGGAGAAGGATATATATTTCTGTGCCTGTATTTTGGGGGTTATTTGTCTGTATCAGTGTATATCATTATGGGGGATGAGAAAGAAAGACAGATGAGGTTACGTAGTGGTCATCAACTGGAGAGTGATGATACGAGCAGTATGTCGAGTGATGGTAGTACCGGGGTAGCGGAGGTAAATCCCGATACTGAAACAGGGAGTGTAGGCGGCCAACCAGAATTAAAAACTTTACTTCTCGAGTTCATGTATCAGAACAAAGTTAGTAGTGATGCCTTAAATGCAAAATTAGAACAAAACAGTAGGGAAAATAAAGAGAGTAATAGGGAATTGAGCGATAGTTTAAACGCCAAATTAGAACAAAACAGTAGGGAAAATAAAGAAAGTACAGATGCCTTAAACGCCAAATTAGAACAAAACAGTAGGGAAAATAAAGAAAGTACAGAAGCTTTAAATAAAAATTAGAACAGAATAATGCAAAATTAGATAAGAACAACAAGGAAATTAGTGTGAAAATGGAGCAGATTAGAGGAGAAATCAGAGGAGTAATGGAAGAGAAGGTTAAAGAGATCATTGCAGATGTAGACAAGAAATTAGGAAAAGTACAGGAGGAGTTTGAAAGTAGAATCAGCACACAGGCTGAAAATTTAAAGGAATTAGTTAAATTAGAAACACTGCAGGTTAAAAAGAAATTGGGGGGAGAAATTGACAAGATTCAAGTATCAACTAAAGAGGTTAAGGAACAGCTGGGGGGTTGAATTGAGAAAGTCCACTCGCAAATAGTTGCAGAAGTAAATGATTTAAGAGAGAGTAATAGAGAGAGCATTAGCAAGATTGAGGAGAAACAAGCAAAGCTATATGATAAAGTAGAAGAATCAGAAGGAAACATTAAATTAACAGTAAACAGTATTGAGAGGAAGGCTGAGGAGAAAATCGAAGAATTAGAATTAAAATTAAAAGCTAGGATCAGGCAAGAAAATAGTCAGAATAGGCCAGTTTTTGTGAATAGCACACACAGGGAGGTAGAACTGGGTAAGTTCAGCAATCGACAGGGGTGCCCAATGAAGTTCATGAATACTATAGAAAATAAATTCGGGGAGAGGTTGGAAAATGGTAGTATTGAGTGGTGCCAGGTAGTTGAAATTTTAGAACAAGTGTTTGTGGGGGAAACGAGGAATTGGTTTGCTGTCTACAGAGACAAGTTTACTGATATTAATGATTTTAAAATGAAATTCTGAAAAAAGTTCTGGAATGAGGTTATTCAGTCGCAGCATCGTGAGGGAGTAGTGTGTGGTAAATATAACCCTAAAGGAAGCTCCACCATGACCGAATACTTTTTAGGGCAGGTATTTGTGTGTAAATATCTTGATGACTTGAAGGAGGAAAGTGATGTGGTGAGGTTGCTACTTAGGCACTTTCCCTATAGGATCAAGGAGGCTGCTTGTATCCAGAATGTAAAGACAATATCACAAGTAGAAAATTTGTTAAGCACATTTGATGCACAAGGGAGAGGGGGTTATGAGGACAATTTCAATAGGAACCAGGGTAATAATAATAATAGGCCTAATGAAGCCAGGCATCAGGAAGTTCAAGGGAACGGTGGCGAAGGGGCCAACGCTCAAAATAGAAATAATAATAATCAGCTAAATCAGAGGAAATGGCTATGGTAATCAGTATCAAGGGAGGAACAATGATTTCAGGGGAAATCAAGGGAGGAACAATGATTACAGGGGAAATCAAGGGAGAAACAATGATTTCAGGGGAAATCAAGGGAGAAATTATAATGACAATAATTACAACCAGAATAGGGGTCAAGGAAGAGGACAGCCTAGTGGTAGTAATATACAGCCAAACAATGACAACACAGCCCAGAACAACCAGACCAGTTTAGTAGTTAGTAGTATTACGGCCAGCTGTAGCGGTTCTTTAAACGCGAACCAGGCTGCGAAGTAAGGTCAGAATCTCAGTCTGTAGCATGCCCTGTCCATACAATTATACAGGAACCCTATGACCTAACTGTAAGAAATGAATTATTACATGAACTAAATGATGAAGGTATTATTCAGGAAGTGGTTAGTAAGAGCCCCATAGTTAAATTTAACGTGTCCGAGGCGTACACAGATGTTTTAATTGATAGTGGTTGTATGAAGAGTTGCATAAGTAGTGCATTTTATGATAAAATGAAAGGAACTGGAGTAAATTTTGAAGAGATGCCAATTAAAAGCACTTTTGTTATCACAGCTGTTGGGAAGAGGTCTAAAGTAATTTCTAAGCAAGTTTTAGTAGACATTAAAATTAATAATCATACATACTTTCTAGAGAAGAAAACAAAGGGGGCATGGTTCACTGAAGTTGACAGAGATTTGAAAGAAATTGGGATTACAAGTGATGATGTACTGGAACGTGTAAAATTTAAGGTGAAACTTACAACTCACCGGAGTTTCCTAGAGAAACCTAAGCTCAAAACAGGCAAGAAGTGGACAGAAGAAAGGAAGCAACAACATGGAGAATTCATGCGGCAGTACTGGGCGAATGTTAAAGCTCAAAGCAGAAACCAGTTGAAATAACGTGGTCCTTAGTTGGCCGTAACGCAAGAAGAAGAAGAATCATGTAGAGAAGCAGATTTGCCTTGTAATTCCAAATTTAGTATTCAGTGTTATCTTGGGTTCAGAGTGGCTAAGTAGAGTGTCTGGTAACTTATGTTATGATGTAGGGAGTTTGAAATTTAAATGGGGAGATTCTGAAGTAGAAGTAGCGTTCAATGACCATATTCAGAGGAGTAGTATTGTAGGTGTGATTTGTACTTTAAATGAGATATCGCCAGCCGTAGAGCGGGGTTCTCCATGTTTTGTGGGCAGTGTGATTACGAACGGAAGTCTAGAGGACTCGTTACGTGATGCTGCATTTCAGGGAAATATAGAGGTGGACCAATGTGTTCGGCTCTATGATGTGTTATGGTGTAATAGGAGAGTTTTTGAGGATCGCATTTGTATGGCCAATTGCTATACACATTCATTGAACGTTATTGATAGGTCAGTATTCACAGGACATAGATATCCTGTACCTTTCGCTTATCAGAGTGCAGTTGAGGCACAAATTAATCAGATGCTTGAAGATGGGATTATTGAGCACTCTGACAGTCCATATGTTAATTCTTTGATCACGGTACCCAAGACCGACGGCACAGTTCGTATTTGTTTAGACGCTCGTTTGGTTAACAGTAGAATTAGTTCAGATCAGCTGAAATCTATGTCAATAGAAGAATTAATGCAAACATTTGAGGGGAAGAAGTATTTCACTTGTGTAGATTTGAGTTCCAGTTTTTGGCAAGTGCCACTTATTAACAAATTCACAATGAAATTTGATAAAATGGTCCGGTTAACTCAAAACAGTTGCCAGCGTTTCGCCCCAGTGTACCATTGGGCTCTTCAGTTGGAATTGGTACACCTCTCCAAGACGCGTGGCTAGTACATACTGAGAAGGCCGCTGCAAGGCACAAATGTCACCACGAGCAGCGCCAATGTACTACGGAAGTCAAAACTTCCTTTCAAAAATAATGTTAGCTTACCTTGCTAATCCAAATTGGAAATATCTGTTCCCGAAAGAAACAGGATTTAAATTGTCTGATTGAGTTATGTATATTAACAAATTCACAATGAAATTTGATAAAATGGTCCGGTTAACTCAAAACAGTTGCCAGCGTTTCGCCCCAGTGTACCATTGGGCTCTTCAGTTGGAATTGGTACACCTCTCCAAGACGCGTGGCTATTACATACTGAGAAGGCCGCTGCAAGGCACAAATGTCACCACGAGCAGCGCCAATGTACTACGGAAGTCAAAACTTCCTTTCAAAAATAATGTTAGCTTACCTTGCTAATCCAAATTGGAAATATCTGTTCCCGAAAGAAACAGGATTTAAATTGTCCGATTGAGTTATGTATATTAACAAATTCACAATGAAATTTGATAAAATGGTCCGGTTAACTCAAAACAGTTGCCAGCGTTTCGCCCCAGTGTACCATTGGGCTCTTCAGTTGGAATTGGTACGCCTCTCCAAGACGCGTGGCTAGTACATACTGAGAAGGCCGCTGCAAGACACAAATGTCACCACGAGCAGCGCCAATGTACTGCCCCCGGAAATTGAATTATATTGAGACCACGATGGCTGTATTGGCAAATATGAGTAAAGTTATGAATGTCATAGTTATGACGTGGATATTCATGACGTAGGCACGGATGACGCATAATTGAGGCAAGTAGGCTGATTGAGCTGAGATTCTTGGTAACGTCATGATTTTGTTCGAGAAAGATCCGAGATTTACGACGCAGTCGCAGGAAACAAGGTATTGTGCTAAGGAAGAAGCTACGCTATTGGAGGAGAGACTCGAACCAATGAACGATAGTTTGGAAGGAAGACGGAGATTGCTGAAACTACGATATTTAATTACTTTTGGCATGCAGATTTGTGGAAATCTATTTTCAGCTATGGCATTGATTTGGAATTTTGAAGAAATTAAATTTGAATTTTTTGAAATTTGAAAATCCGTCAAGTATAGCCAAAGTTAAAACTTCTAGCAATGACGCAGCAACAGGCTATGGAAGGGATGGATACGCCCCTTAAGAAGTTGATAAAAGGTCGTGCACAGGAGAGAGGAGCTCTCAGATCTCATATGTCAGATCGCATATATATTTCTGGTGATATATAGTTATTTTCAAGTGATTCAGTGAAGTAAGTTGTCTTTAGCGTGGTTAAAGCCCGGCGCATCGAACGAACTCGGAGCAGTTCCATTTTACGCTGCTCGAAACTAGGTGAAGTTGAAACGCTCACATTAACGTTTCCACCAGTTAAGATATCAAGCGCTAACTTCAGCCTGCATTATAATTCTATTGGGCAGTATAACATTGAGGTGTGTAGAAGATTTGAACAATTTCACAGTTATACTTCGAAAGATATTGGAACTTTAAGGCTGCCAACAAAAGTGATTTTCTCGCCACATGAGAAACACGTTTAAGATTCCACATTATACACTACGGCTGACACGTGGAGTGCAACAGTGATATTGGAGAATACGTTTGGTATTACAACGATACATTCGACTATGGAACATTATAATCTTACATTGCTTTCATTGATTATAACAGTAGTTGAGATGGAAGGCTAAGGCTTTAATGCAATTGGGACATATAACGTTGGAGTAAAGTAACCGCATGGAACTTCGTTAATCGTCTTTCTACAAAAGCGAGCATGTAGTGAACATCCAACTACACTCATGCATCGTGAATCCATCGCTGAATTATACCAGATAACAGTGGAAATATTTTCATACTCCACAACTATGAATATTTCTGCGGAAATAACTACAATAAACTTCATGGCGAATTCCTGCAAGAACTTCAGAGAACTTTCAAGAGAGGCCAGGGTTGTCCCGGCGCACAAAGAAGAGTTTTGCCAGAAGGATGTTTTTCGTATCCACGGAGCAGTGCAATTTCGGAGGAGGAAGCAGTTCGATTCTCCGAGGACGCTGATTCCAAATTCGAGGACGGAGCACATCTTCACGCTGGTGAAATGGAACCAACAGCAGTTTTCTTTGAAAACTTCCCTCTGGAACTTCAATCAACAGATAAGGTAGTCGTGAACGTTTCTTGTATTATTTGAGTCTTGTAGCGATATCTGAGCAACCTTTCTTCCCATATTTTCTGTCCTATTTTTGTCCCATTTTCTTGATTGATATTTTTTGTACTCAGTACCCTTCGATGATTTATGCCTTTTTCTTCGATTTTTGAGACATTGCTATGTCATTGGCATACTTAATAATTTTGGATCAGTTGAGACTGATGATTTAGATTCTTTCAATAATTTGCATATTTTTGTAGTCACGATTTGACTGTAAAGTTAACGATTTGCTATGGCAGATTTGAATTCAGACAGCGTGTCATTTTAGTAAAGTGATTCTATTCAGTAAATTACTTTGACCAATTTTCTGTCATCCTCAAGAAAGAAGAATGATTAAAAGATTTTAGAGCGTTAAAATCTATTACGATATCGACGATCTTTGAAATACTAGTCGTCTTATGAACATGATTGCAACATAGACATTTATCATTGCATTATAGACAATTTTATGAAATATGAACTTTGATTACGATTTATTGAATACACTATAGTAATGAACATTTGATAGGAGTTTTTCTCAATTATAGATTGGAACAGTAATGTTTGCATTCCACAGTCTAATTGTGTTCTATTCGACTATTTTGCAGTTTAGATGAACTTTGTTTGAAGATAGTATTTTTATACTGCGTTACTTTGAAGATGTTAATCTCAATTTTGATAGACCAGGCAGGAGTGTCTAATCGTATTTGCTATTAAATTTATTTGTGATTGGCAAATTTTTACTTCATATCGATTCATGAATGAAACCCACGAAGGTTAAATAATAACAGTCATTATTACTATTGATGAATATAAGAATTTTTAAAGAGGAACAATGGATGTATAATCGTTAGTTCAGTGGACGTGTAAAAGTCGCTCTTGAGTAATGCCCTTGAATAATGAAGGAGGTTCCCACAATAATTAATGAAGTTGATGAATTAATAAGTGGAGGTTTTGTGTGTAGTTTGGAAGATTTTTATGCCATATATATGAAGATATATGATGAATTTTGGGCCAATTTTTGTGCAATTTTGTGCGTTATAAGCGAAGTATTTTCCCGCTGAATGTTGTTCTTGTTCTTTGAAAGATTATTCATATGAAGATACTGTTAAAATTAACAAGAGTGTTAAATAATTTGAGATAAAGATTTTGAATGGAGGTTACCGTCACAAATATTAATAATTATTATTAAACCTTATTAAACCTGAATTTGACAGTTAAATATAACTAACCTTCATTGGTCGATTATATCAACACGATTTGAGTAATTATCAACCGGATAAACGTGTGGTTTAATGTATTCCTTGTATAAATAATATAAACAATTAATATTGTAAATAATTTTGTAAATATCTTTGATAATAATTTAAAATGATAGTGATTAATACAGGCGTGTATAAAATTTTCAATGGTCATTTGACATTGTTATAAACAATTTATTATTGTTATAAATAATTAGTGAACTTTTGTTATTAACATTTAGAGTTTTTTATACTCTAAACAACGCTAATTAAGCAAGTGGTTTGAACAAATAATCATGATTTGGGATTATTGGAGTAATCCACTGGTGTTTGAATGAAGCATGTAAGACATTTGCGTGATAATATTTCAGTTGAGATGTGAATTTTTACGTATTTGAAAAGGAGAGCCCAGCTCTGAGGTAACACGCTTATGCTAGGGTTGAACGAACGGGAGTCCGCTTTGACAATACAGGTGCCTTGCAGCTGGCCCGGACAACTGTGTTACAGAGGCCAAGGACGTTCCATAATAGCCTTGTGGCTATAAATAAAATGTGCAGTATATAAACACGCAAAACAATTGATATATGTGTCTCATCCCAAATCCCGTTTCCATTCCATATGCATTATTATTTTACGTTGCTATGAGCTTGAGAAAGCTGAAACATTATATGTAGAGAATACAGGTCCTACAGGAGGACATGGTTATGTGGTCGAAGGCTTCTGATTGCCACGTTGATTTTGTTGTTTTTCATTTTTGTAAAATCATTCTTTATGTGAAATAAATTATTGTGCAGTTTAAAGTTTCTCGTCTTCGTTCTGGTTCATTTTAAATATCATGGTGGAGGTTATTGTGTGGGCATACTTTTAAGTGATCCAGTTGACAACCCAGTCCCCGAGATAAATTTAAGAGGTAAGTAAAGGTAAGTATGAACCCCCGTATATTTTGGTGTGTTCCACAATTATTTCTTGTTAACTATTGTGCTCTAATCTCGATAGTATCTGTCAGTGCCATTTTCATTGATGTAGCTATGCCGGCGCGTTTGATTATTGGCAATCCGATTGAGGGGGCGGATATCTGACAGCCTACTATCCGGGTTATCGGGTACAGTAGGATTGGCGACCCTAAAACGTGGGGCTTGTTCTACAAAACTGGATTACCAAGTAGGATTGGCGCAATCAACGTGTGGGGCTCGATTGTCTCGATTGGCACGATCAGCAAAACATTGGATTACCAAGTTATTGCAGTAGAATTGACACCGCAATTTTTGTGGAGTGTTCGAATAACATTGGATTACCAAGTTATCGATGTCAAAGGGATTGTGAAGACTCAAATAAAGAGGTTGATTCTTTGTTAGATGTCTTAGCCAATTGTAGAATTTGAGAGTGTGATTATATAGGGATTAAATGTTGTATTGTATTAGGAAAATTACACTCAGAAAAGATCAGATCTTATACAACTTGAGAGAGGTTAAATAGGCAGGAAACTTAGAAAAATCGCCTATGATCTGGAATCTTATTTTATTTGACCGGCTTATGACATGTATAGTCATATTAAAGATAAAATTAAACTATTTGGATTATAAATGTAAATTATTTGTGTTAGGATATTTTAAAATGAACCAAAGAAACTTGAACATGTGCTTGAGTTTATTTCAACATGAAGTGTCTACGAAGGTTAATTATAAGGTAATTATAAGTTAGATTTAAGACAGAAATTTGCTCAAATTTTATATATGGTGAAAAATGTTGCTCAGATGTTGTTATTTTGCTCTGTTTGATGTATGTCCCTAAAGCAGTTTATTATTGAAATATTATTGAAATGGCAGATGAAAGTCTGAGAATGATGTTAGAGGAGATGTCTGCTAACTTGAAAGCTAGCATGAATGAAAGTGTGAGGGAAATGGAAGCTAGGAATACTAGTCGAATGGAGGAGAATGCTAGTAATATGTCTGCTAATTTGTCTATTAGAATGCAGGAGATGATGAAGGAGAATGCTAGTAATTTGTCTACTAGGATGGATGAAAATTTGAAAGTTATTCAGACCAGTTCTGCAAACCTAGAAAATAATGTGTCGCGTTTACAGATTAGTACCCAGGGAATCGAGAATGCTGTAACTGACATGCGCACAGACGTGTCCAATGTCCATAAAGATTTATCCAATGTGCATAAAGATGTGTCTGATGTTAAAAATGATGTGTCTAAGGTACAAAAAGATCTTACCATGTTGAATCTTGATGTTGCTAATGTCCGGGGTGATATTTCATATGCTAGAGCTGAAGTAATTGTTGTAAGGAATGATGTTGCTACTGTACAGGATAAAGTAGAAGAAGTTCAAAGAGAGGTTAGTAATGTTCGAACTGATGTGTCAAATGTTCAAGTAGACATCAATAATATTCATTCAGATGTTAACGATATGCAAAGCGATATCAATAAAATACAAGTAGAAGTCAATACTGTTTTTGTAGACATTGCTAAAGTTCAGACTGATGTCAACAAAGTTAGGGAGGAAATTGAAACTCCAAAAACACTTTGTACTCGTAACATTAGTGCATTAACATCTCGGTTAGTTGACGAGTCTGTCAGGACAACGGCTTCTTTAGCTGGTTTAAAATACGATGTAGAGGTCATGAGAACCCAAGTATTAGATAACAATCGTTTACTTAAGGAGGACATCGAAGTAGATATTGCAGAAATGTTAACTGCAAATGTAACAGTGTGGAAAGATGAATGGAACAAGTCAAGTGGGGAACATGTAGATCAAATTCAGGAACGAATTGAAAGAAAACTTGCCAGTACACAAGTAGACATTAATAACGAAGTAGTTCAGATTAGGAAAGACTTGAATGTAAGGATGGATTCGCTATCCGAAAAGCAGGTAGAGGATAGAACTCAAATAGGTCAGGACGTGCAAGCATTAAAAACTGCGTTAGAGGAACAGATTCATAAGGTTGTCTCTGATGTTAATGAAACTACGAGCAAGCTTCAGAATTTGAAACTAGGAGAAGCTAGCATGATGGAAACCTATAAGGAAGAGTTGATTAGGAAAGTCATCACGGAAATCACAGACAAGGATACCGAAGGATTGACTGGTGAAGAGGAGAGAAATTACGTGAGAAGAGGTAACCTTAATACAGAAGAGAGAGATATTAGTCCTGAGGAACGTATATCCAGATTCAGGGAAAAAGAAGAGGATCGGAATATTGAACCCGAATGGAAGTATCGTGATAGTGGGAGGAATTATATGGATTCATATCCGAGAAATGTGACAGTCATCCGGAATTTTGAAGACAAACCTCAAAAATTTAGCAACACTGATAGTCTCACACCGATCGAATATATCAGGAATCTTAAAGACTACTTCCTAGAAGCCCACTTTCCTAGAGAGAGAGAGATGAGAATCGTAGAAAGATTTCTAGCTGGAGGACCCCTCGAATGGTTTAGAGCATTTCGGTACACTTTCAGCAATTTTGACGAATTTGCAGAGGCACTGATTAAACGATTCTGGTCAATAGAAGCTCAGAATTCACTAAGAGCTGAAGTATACTCGAGAAAGTATTCAGGTACTCTTCCAACACGG
The DNA here is from genome assembly GCA_946902985.2 of Meconema thalassinum. Lineage (NCBI taxonomy): Eukaryota > Metazoa > Arthropoda > Insecta > Orthoptera > Tettigoniidae > Meconema > Meconema thalassinum. The sequence continues at coordinate 835,366,198 of OX336390.1, forward strand.
TACGCTGATTTCTTCACGAGTCAACTATCACGCTTGAGATTTTTGCAACCCCCATTGTCAACAGAGCAGTTGATAGATGCGATTTCACGTATGCTACCTGTGGAGGTAAGAAGACTGATCATATCGTCAAACATTAGAGATTTGACAAGTATGGACGAATTGTTGAGAAGGCTTGACTACACGAGTCCAATGCCAAATTTGGTACAAAAAGGTCAGAGGCACGAATTCAAAGACGTTAATACGGTCTACATGGATCAAGTGCAACAAACTGATAAGCCTGAGGAAGGAAAAACTGAAAATGTAGGTCCTCACAGGAATAATTATTTCCGCAACCACAGATCCCAAGGTTACCGTCCATATCAGCAAAGACGAGGATGGAATAATAATAGAGGGAATTACAACAACGGGTGAAGCCTCCGTGGCTTAGGCGGCAGCACGCCGGCCTCTCACCGCTGGGCCCGTGGTTCAAATCCCGGTCATTCCATGTGAGATCTGTGCTGGACAAAACGGAGGCAGACAGGTTTTTCTCCGGGTACTCCGGTTTTCCTTGTCAAAATTTCATTCCAGCAACACTCTCCACTATCATTTCATTTCATCTGTCATTCATTTAATCATTGCCCCAGAGGAGTGCGTCCGGACTCGGCAGCCGGCACAGTTCATATCCTCGCCGCTAGATGGGGGCTTCATTCATTCCATTCCTGACCCGGTCGGAGACTGGAAGCAGGCTGTGGATTTTCATTTCATTTTCACAACAACGGAAGAGGTAGATACTACAACAATGGTTATAATCGAAATTATAACAGAAATAACCAGTACCAGAATCAGAATCAGAATTCTCAAGGTCAGGTTATGACACCCGACAAGTATCAAGAAAGAGAGAAGGAAAGTCAGCAGTATCTGAAGGAATTACGAGAAAAGGAAGCTGAAAATCAAAAGAAAAGACAGGATGTAGTGATCGATCCTGGTCCTTCTACAAGTCAGCAGAACTTGGAAAACAGATATTCAGGACAGAAGAGACAGTAGAGAGGAAAGAATGCATTAGCCACACACAAACCAGAAAAGAAGAGACTTATGATTAAGGAACATAGAGGAAATATCATATAAGAGTAAGCCAATAATAATTCAATTTCGTGTTCAAGTGAATTGAGATATTTATAACACAGAGTTTAAAAACAATTTGCAACTGTTTTTAAAACGTGGTGAAGGGAGAATGCCCCCGGAAATTGAATTATATTGAGACCACGATGGCTGTATTGGCAAATATGAGTAAAGTTATGAATGTCATAGTTATGACGTGGATATTCATGACGTAGGCACGGATGACGCAGAATTGAGGCAAGTAGGCTGATTGAGCTGAGATTCTTGGTGACGTCATGATTTTGTTCGAGAAAGATCCGAGATTTACGACGCAGTCGCAGGAAACAAGGTATTGTGCTAAGGAAGAAGCTACGCTATTGGAGGAGAGACTCGAACCAATGAACGATAGTTTGGAAGGAAGACGGAGATTGCTGAAACTACGATATTTAATTACTTTTGGCATGCAGATTTGTGGAAATCTATTTTCAGCTATGGCATTGATTTGGAATTTTGAAGAAATTAATTTTGAGTTTTTGAAATTTGAAAATCCGTCAAGTATAGCCAAAGTTAAAACTTCTAGCAATGACGCAGCAACAGGCTATGGAAGGGATGGATACGCCCCTTAAGAAGTTGATAAAAGGTCGTGCACAGGAGAGAGGAGCTCTCAGATCTCATATGTCAGATCGCATATATATTTCTGGTGATATATAGTTATTTTCAAGTGATTCAGTGAAGTAAGTTGTCTTTAGCGTGGTTAAAGCCCGGCGCATCGAACGAACTCGGAGCAGTTCCATTTTACGCTGCTCGAAACTAGGTGAAGTTGAAACGCTCACATTAACGTTTCCACCAGTTAAGATATCAAGCGCTAACTTCAGCCTGCATTATAATTCTATTGGGCAGTATAACATTGAGGTGTGTAGAAGATTTGAACAATTTCACAGTTATACTTCGAAAGATATTGGAACTTTAAGGCTGCCAACAAAAGTGATTTTCTCGCCACATGAGAAACACGTTTAAAATTCGACATTATACACTACGGCTGACACGTGGAGTGCAACAGTGATATTGGAGAATACGTTTGGTATTACAACGATACATTCGACTATGGAACATTATAATCTTACAGTGCTTTCATTGATTATAACAGTAGTTGAGATGGAAGGCTAAGGCTTTAATGCAATTGGGACATATATCGTTGGAGTAAAGTAACAGCATGGAACTTCGTTAATCGTCTTTCTACAAAAGCGAGCATGTAGTGAACATCCAACTACACTCATGCATCGTGAATCCATCGCTGAATTATACCAGATAACAGTGGAAATATTTTCATACTCCACAACTATGAATATTTCTGCGGAAATAACTACAATAAACTTCATGGCGAATTCCTGCAAGAACTTCAGAGAACTTTCAAGAGAGGCCAGGGTTGTCCCGGCGCACAAAGAAGAGTTTTGCCAGAAGGATGTTTTTCGTATCCACGGAGCAGTGCAATTTCGGAGGAGGAAGCAGTTCGATTCTCCGAGGACGCTGATTCCAAATTCGAGGACGGAGCACATCTTCACGCTGGTGAAATGGAACCAACAGCAGTTTTCTTTGAAAACTTTCCTCTGGAACTTCAATCAACAGATAAGGTAGTCGTGAACGTTTCTTGTATTATTTGAGTCTTGTAGCGATATCTGAGCAACCATTCTTCCCATATTTTCTGTCCTATTTTTGTCCCATTTTCTTGATTGATATTTTTTGTACTCAGTACACTTCGATGATTTATGCCTTTTTCTTCGATTTTTGAGACATTGCTATGTCATTGGCATACTTAATAATTTTGGATCAGTTGAGACTGATGATTTAGATTCTTTCAATAATTTGCATATTTTTGTAGTCACGATTTGACTGTAAAGTTAACGATTTGCTATGGCAGATTTGAATTCAGACAGCGTGTCATTTTAGTAAAGTGATTCTATTCAGTAAATTACTTTGACCAATTTTCTGTCATCCTCAAGAAAGAAGAATGATTAAAAGATTTTAGAGCGTTAAAATCTATTACGATATCGACGATCTTTGAAATACTAGTCGTCTTATGAACATGATTGCAACATAGACATTTATCATTGCATTATAGACAATTTTATGAAATATGAACGTTGATTACAATTTATTGAATACACTATAGTAATGAACATTTGATAGGAGTTTTTCTCAATTATAGATTGGAACAATAATGTTTGCATTCCACAGTCTAATTGTGTTCTATTCGACTATTTTGCAGTTTAGATGAACTTTGTTTGAAGATAGTATTTTTATACTGCGTTACTTTGAAGATGTTAATCTCAATTTTGATAGACCAGGCAGGAGTGTCTAATCGTATTTGCTATTAAATTTATTTGTGATTGGCAAATTTTTACTTCATATCGATTCATGAATGAAACCCACGAAGGTTAAATAATAACAGTCATTATTACTATTGATGAATATAAGAATTTTTAAAGAGGAACAATGGATGTATAATCGTTAGTTCAGTGGACGTGTAAAAGTCGCTCTTGAGTAATGCCCTTGAATAATGAAGGAGGTTCCCACAATAATTAATGAAGTTGATGAATTAATAAGTGGAGGTTTTGTGTGTAGTTTGGAAGATTTTTATGCCATATATATGAAGATATATGATGAATTTTGGGCCAATTTTTGTGCAATTTTGTGCGTTATAAGCGAAGTATTTTCCCGCTGAATGTTGTTCTTGTTCTTTGAAAGATTATTCATATGAAGATACTGTTAAAATTAACAAGAGTGTTAAATAATTTGAGATAATGATTTTGAATGGAGGTTACCGTCACAAATATTAATAATTATTACTAAACCTTATTAAACCTGAATTTGACAGTTAATTATAACTAACCTTCATTGGTCGATTATATCAACACGATTTGAGTAATTATCAACCGGATAAACGTGTGGTTTAATGTATTCCTTGTATAAATAATATAAACAATTAATATTGTAAATAATTTTGTAAATATCTTTGATAATAATTTAAAATGATAGTGATTAATACAGGCGTGTATAAAATTTTCAATGGTCATTTGACATTGTTATAAACAATTTATTATTGTTATAAATAATTAGTGAACTTTTGTTATTAACATTTAGAGTTTTTTTATACTCTAAACAACGCTAATTAAGCAAGTGGTTTGAACAAATAATTATGATTTGGGATTATTGGAGTAATCCACTGGTGTTTGAATGAAGCATGTAAGACATTTGCGTGATAATATTTCAGTTGAGATGTGAACATTTACGTATTTGAAAAGGAGAGCCCAGCTCTGAGGTAACACGCTTATGCTAGGGTTGAACGAACGGGAGTCCGCTTTGACAATACAGGTGCCTTGCAGCTGGCCCGGACAACTGTGTTACAGAGGCCAAGGACGTTCCATAATAGCCTTGTGGCTATAAATAAAATGTGCAGTATATAAACACGCAAAACAATTGATATATGTGTCTCATCCCAAATCCCGTTTCCATTCCATATGCATTATTATTTTACGTTGCTATGAGCTTGAGAAAGCTGAAACATTATATGTAGAGAATACAGGTCCTACAGGAGGACATGGTTATGTGGTTGATGGCTTCTGATTGCCACGTTGATTTTGTTGTTTTTCATTTTTGTTAAATCATTCTTTATGTGAAATAAATTATTGTGCAGTTTAAAGTTTCTCGTCTTCGTTCTGGTTCATTTTAAATATCATGGTGGAGGATATTGTGTCTGCATACTTTTAAGTGATCCAGTTGACAACCCAGTCCCCGAGATAAATTTAAGAGGTAAGTAAAGGTAAGTATGAACCCCCGTATATTTTGGTGTGTTCCACAATAATTTCTTGTTAACTATTGTGCTCTAATCTCGATAGTATCTGTCAGTGCCATTTTCATTGATGTAGCTATGCCGGCGCGTTTGATTATTGGCAATCCGATTGAGGGGGCGGATATCTGACAGCCTACTATCCGGGTTATCGGGTACAGTACTACGGAAGTCAAAACTTCCTTTCAAAAATAATGTTAGCTTACCTTGCTAATCCAAATTGGAAATATCTGTTCCCGAAAGAAACAGGATTTAAATTGTCCGATTGAGTTACGTATATTAACAAATTCACAATGAAATTTGATAAAATGGTCCGGTTAACTCGAAACAGTTGCCAGCGTTTCGCCCCAGTTTACCATTGGGCTCTTCAGTTGGAATTGGTACACCTCTCCTAGACGCGTGGCTAGTGCATACTGAGAAGGCCGCTGCAAGGCACAAATGTCACCACGAGCAGCGCCAATGTACTACGGATGTCAAAACTTCCTTTCAAAAATAATGTTAGCTTACCTTGCTAATCCAAATTGGAAATATCTGTTCCCGAAAGAAACAGGATTTAAATTGTCCGATTGAGTTATGTATATTAACAAATTCACAATGAAATTTGATAAAATGGTCCGGTTAACTCAAAACAGTTGCCAGCGTTTCGCCCCAGTGTACCATTGGGCTCTTCAGTTGGAATTGGTACACCTCTCCAAGACGCGTGGCTAGTACATACTGAGAAGGCCGCTGCAAGGCACAAATGTCACCACGAGCAGCGCCAATGTACTACGGAAGTCAAAACTTCCTTTCAAAAATAATGTTAGCTTACCTTGCTAATCCAAATTGGAAATATCTGTTCCCGAAAGAAACAGGATTTAAATTGTCCGGCCTTCTCAGTATGTACTAGCCACGCGTCTTGGAGAGGTGTACCAATTCCAACTGAAGAGCCCAATGGTACACTGGGGCGAAACGCTGGCAACTGTTTTGAGTAAACCGGACCATTTTATCAAATTTCATTGTGAATTTGTTAATATACATAACTCAATCGGACAATTTAAATCCTGTTTCTTTCGGGAACAGATATTTCCAAAGTGCCACTTATGTACGAAGATAGACCATTTACAGCTTTTAGTCATAAATATAACCTTTATCAATTTTGTAGAACACCTTTACGGGTTAAAGAGTAGTTCAGCAGCTTTAATTAGGGCTTTAAACATCGCATTAGGGGATGACACAGGAGAGTTTGTAACCATTTACATGGATGATATGGTAATTAGTTCACGCAGTTTTGAGGAGCATCTACGTCATTTAGATATAATTTTTCAGAAGTTAGATCAGGCAAGGTTCACTTTGAAGCTGTCTAAGTCGTCATTCTGTCAGTCAGAACTGACATTTTTAGGTCATAGAGTGTCGAGTAGAGGTGTGACACCAGAAGAAAGTAGGGTTAATAAGATACTTAACGCAGAGGTGGCACAGAATGTTAAACAGTTAAAAACTTACCTGGGAATTTGCAACTTTTTCAGGAGGTTCGTTCTTAAATACTCAGGGTTGGTAGAACCATTCAGGGAATTGCTTAAAAGTGGGACTCGGTGGAGATGGGAGTCCAAGCATGATCAGGCTTTTAGAGCGCTGAAGGAAGGTTTTGAGAAAGCTGTAGTGCTGAAATATCCGTTAAAAGATAAGGAATATGTGGTTATGACAGATGCTTCACATATAGGCATTGCTGGAGTATTATGTCAGAAAGATGATGAGGGTAATCTGTGCATTGTATCTTTAGCCTCGCGAGGACTGACTGCAGCAGAGAAAAGATACACGATTACTGAGTTAGAGCTTTTAGGTATTGTTTTCAGTTTAGGTAAATTTAGAATGTATTTAGTAGGGGGGAAATTTGAGATCCACACAGATCACCATGCATTACTGTATATGAGAACTTGTAAACTCAGTTCTAACAGAGTTAGTAGGTGGATTCTTGCTCTGCAGGAATACGAATTCACAGTAAAATATATAAAAGGTAAAGATAACATTCTTGCAGACATGCTATCGAAGGACACTAATTTATGTAGGGATTATCCTGTGGTTAAAGCAGAGGACGGTATTTTAATATGTGCATGTGTGGACAGTAGCAACAGGGCATCGTTACAGACACTGAGAAATATGCTAGTGGAGCAACGTGATGACGTTAAGTTAAAGGAGCCACTGGCTAGGTTGGAAATAGGTGAAGAAGAGTATGTGAAAGTAGGACGGTTCACGTACAAGATGCAGGATGGGCTTCTTGCAAGGAAATGTAGGAATAATCGGTGGGCAATATGTGTTCCTGCCACTTTGCGGGAGGAGCTAATTTGGTTCATTCATAGGGAATTAGGACACTTTGGTGCTCCCAAGGTCTTCTATGAAATTGGTCGTGACTTCATTTGGAGTAAAATGGGAAGGGATGTTAGGAGGGTTTTAGGTAAGTGTGACACCTGTCAAAGGAGTAAATATCCAGTTAAATATTTAGTGGGGGAGAGATCTGCAGTTCTCACCAGTAGCCCCGGCGAACTACTGTGTGTGGATTTATTTGGCCCGATCGTTAAAGGACAGTACGGCTACGAGTACATTTTTATAGTTATTGACGCTTTTAGTAAGTATGTCAAGCTATATCCGCTAAGGAAAGCCACGGGACTAGCGTGTAGCCGTCTGATCATTAATAAGTATGTACCTGAGTTTGGCATTCCTCTCAGGATACTATCTGACAGTGGACCACAGTTTACTGCAAAGAAATGGAGAACCAGTATGCAGGAAGCTGGTATAACACACGTTCATTCCTCTGTAAGGTACCCTCAGGGTAGTTCTGTAGAGCGTCCATTAAGGGAAGTGGCTCGTCTTTTTCGGACTCTAGTGCATGACAAGCATGCGGCCTGGGCTGGACATTTTCCCAAGGTCGAGACTTGGCTGAATTCTGTCCAGCATGAGAGCACGAAATTGACGCCATACGAAGTTCACTTCGGAGAAAGACCACAAAATGAACTAGCGAGGGTGTTGGGATTAAATGAGGGTAAGCAACCGGGGATGGATTACATTGTCCAGTTGGCGAAACAGAATTTATCTAAGTCAGCACAAAAGAGAATTCGCCAACAAAAAGAAACTAAATTTGACCTATTCGAGCCGGGAGACAGAGTCTTACTTAGAGTGCCGAAACAGTCAAATAAGCTAGAGAAAGTCATGTCCAAGTTCTTTTATCTCTACGAGGGTCCATTTATAGTTTCCAAACGTATTGGGAAAACAGCATATGTGCTGGAGAATAGTGAGGGAAACAGATTATACGGGACGTATAATATACATAGTCTCCAAAAGTATGTGTCATAAAGTGAGGATGTTTAGCTGGCGAGCCAGCCTATCAAATGAGTAAGTGTGGAATTTGGTGCGTGGGAGGAGATGGTCTTCCAGGCAGGCGTATCAGAAGTCACACAGGGGGGTAGTATGTAAGTAAATGAGAGTTTTTAAGGTACAGGGAAATATGATGGGATTGTCGGATGCTCTTGAGCACTAAAATGTCTCGATACACCAAGGCCAGAATTTGGTAGCGCTGGTGAATTCCCATTTGTCCCCAAGAGATGGGTGAGCACTTGGACAGGGTATTTTTGATTAAGGCGTCCACGGGACAAAAGATGGGCCATCAGAATGCGAGACAGTCCTTCATGAAACTCATACATAACAGCACCCGTGATTTCTGTTTACGGGCTCGCCATGTAAGATTTGTAAGTGTGTAATTTAAGGTAATTTGTACAAAGGTATTATTTGTGTGAGGAGAACTGGTATGTGTTGAGAACTAGTATTAAGTAGACTATGGTCTACGGGAACTTAACAAGACAGGGCGATTACGGCACAGAAATATTTGGTGTTATATGTAATGCGCACTTACTGTTTTTTTTTTCAGAAGTCAATATTAATTTCATCTTTTATAATGAGAGATTAAGTATTATGGTCACGAGGCGCTGCCACAATAGTGTGATCGTGTGCTCAGTGATAAGTGGGATTAAATTTCACCATAAGGAAGGGACCTCCTGTGAAATTAGGAAGTTCTATGGTGATATAAATATATCAGAACACCTTCAATGCGTGTAATATGACATCATAAATACATAGTGCTCACACATTAATTATGTCTATTTTCCAACATAGAGAAATTTGAGAGGCGGAAATATCCGTGGAACACTATTCTATATGTAAAACATTGGACTGGTTGCAAAGTGCAATCCATAGTGACAACAAACTTTGAGGCAAAGTGCGTGAAGAAAAATTATGAGTGTATATATCTGTAATTTAGGGTGATTTCATTTATGTAATATGTATTTTGGATGGGGTTTATTAACGTGTCTGGGATAATCGGATAATGGACCGTCGTCACGCTAAATCATCCGATGATCCGAGGCGAATATGTAACGTGTTTTTCGAGTTTTTTTTATGCCACTGGCATAAGTCAGTAGGAAGCCATTCTATATTTATTTACGCGGCAAATTGTTCAGCCAAGAGAATTTTTCATGTTAATTTATTATTATTATTAATTTATTATAATTATTATTAAGATATTTTCGGAGCATTTTATAAAAATTATAAGCATCCAGATAGGTTTTCTATGTCTTAGAAAACGCTATCAAGCAAATTATTACGAACGACAATATCATAGAAAATTATGTGATTACGGAATTTTACGGAGTTTCGTCAGTTAGGATATTATGAGAGACATGACTCACTGGAAATTCAGGTACAGGCTGATTCTTGTCAAGAAGTATTACGCAAGATTGGGTCGCAGCGTCAAGAAAAGGCGGATAGTTGGAACGGAAATCGACTTCATCATCCGCGCGCCGTGTGTAATGAGCCAGAGAACGGAAAGTAGAGCGTGGGGAGCAGCCAATCAGTGGAGACCACGTAAACTGGAAGTCGGTACCGAGGTGGGGAGCCGACAGGGGCATATATCGATCGGCGCGCCGTGGAACGAGGGACAATCTGTGAAAGACTTGACTAGTTCGGTTGCAAGTGGGTGTCGCTCCGATGTTCCGGGGAGTGGAGAACTATCTGTTTAAAACTTAACCAGTGTGGTTGTACGAGGGTATGGCTCCGATATTAGGACCATAAAGTCACCAAATCTACAAGTATATCATCAAATATCGACGGAGATGACGACGTCCAGGAGACTGTGGGAAGCACACAGCATCATCCAGTACGAGGGAAAAGCCTTGGCAATTTCCAGTGGTAAGCGCAAATGACACAGAAGTACGCAATCTCTCGTTTCTCTTTGATTTATATTTTATATTTCAGTAACTTCATAGCTTGGGAATAAGAGTAAAATCAATAATTTATCAGACTCCTTTTTCACGTAATTTTCTATCGGTATTATTAAAATCGCAACGCTCCGATTTAAATTTTATGAAAATGAAAATCCACAGCCTGCTTCCAGTCTCCGACCGGGTCAGGAATGGAATGAATGAAGCCCCCATCTAGCGGCGAGGATATGAACTGTGCCGGCTGCCGAGGCCTGACGCACTCCTCTGGGGCAATGATTAAATGAATGACAGATGAAATGAAATGATAGTGGAGAGTGTTGCTGGAATGAAATTTTGACAGGGAAAACCGGAGTACCCGGAGAAAAACCTGTCTGCCTCCGTTTTGTCCAGCACAGATCTCACATGGAGTGACCGGGATTTGAACCACGGACCCAGCGGTGAGAGGCTGGCGTGCTGCCGCCTAAGCCACGGAGGCTTCTCCGATTTAAATTTTATACTTATTATTATTATTATTAATTTTGCAATACGTGTTTTATATAATAAATTCATTTCTTTTACAATGCAATCTTTGCTTTCAGTAGGTAGCATTAGATATAGACCAATTCCTTCTCCTGATACAATTGTTTGTTGGGTTAATGATCAAATCATACCACGATCTGAGTGAATAGATTCTTGAAAGTGTTCTACCAGAGCTAGACGTTGTTAAATACAAATTTAGATTTCAACATTGCGTTGAGGTCTTGGCGCCCATTAAAACAACATAGCTTAGGCAAAGGAAAACAGTTACAATTATCACCCAACAGTTAGGGGCAGTCAAACTGTTACAATACGATATTATTATTATTATTAATCGATAATTTATTTCGATCAGTGTAAAAAGAAAGGTACGTGACGAGATATGTGAACGGACATCGAGGTTGATGAGAAAGGACATACAACATACAAATTAACATATGCATATTGATCTGTATAGTAACTCCGAACACACAAAGAAAATTATTGCACTTGAGCTTTAAAGGCAAATCTGGAATAACGCCTAATGAGTGGTATGAAATACGTGTTTGAGATAACAAGAGTAGATAGTGAAGATCAGCGCAGGTTGACACATTCTGCCTTTTTATTTGTTTAGCGTATGGCATGGTTACATAATTACAAGCTAAAGAACACATTCAACATACACATTCGTATTCTGCCAATATTTAGGGAGAAATGGAACTGCGCCCATAATCAGTGGTATTTCCAGATCCTTTTAATTAGGCCGATTGAACTGCGCCCATAGTCAAGTCGGCTGTTAGCCCAAGGTCGGTTTAAGGGGAAGTGACGGACTGTCTCCCACCACTAGCTTCTGCGCTGCTGAGAATAAGAGGTAGTCATCCGTCCCAATAAGCAGCTGTACTACGAGACTCCGGGGGTGGCAGCTAAGCACACTAACCACTTCGCCACAGAGGCGAATAATAATGATAATAATAATAATAATAATAATAATAATGAAAATCCACAGCCTTTTTCCAGTCATTGGACAGGGTCAGGGTTAGAATGAATGAAGCCCCCATCTAGCGGCGAGAATAGGCATTGTGCCGGCTTCCGAAGCCTGCCGCACTCCTCTTGGACAATGATTAATGAATGACAGATGAAATGAAATGATATGATAATGGAGAGTGTTGCTGGAATGAATGATGACAGGGAAAACCGGAGTACCCGGAGAGAAACGTGTCCCACCTCCGCTTTGCCCAGCACAAATCTCACATGGAGTGACAAGGATTTGAAGCACGGAACCCAGCGGTGAGGGGCCGGCGCGCTGCTGCCTAAGCCACAAAGGCTACACTAATATTAATAATAATAATAATAATAATAATACAACTCTCTCTAATCCACCATAAATAACTACCCCTCTAGTTTTGTTATACAATAAAAAATATAATAATCTTCTAAATGGTAAGATTACCTCAAACTAGATTATTAAACATTTGCAATAACAAAACTATTTTTAAAATAAGGTTAGGTTGTCGAAAACATCCCATGTACCAGTTAATGCTAATATTGCTAAACAAAAATTAAATATTAATGTGTTTTGAAAACTGTACCTGTTTTATGTATCCCAGGCCAACACTAATCTCTTGTCCTCAATCTGGACAGGGTATATTTAGTTTTTCGCAATCTGGACGGTTTTTGACTTGTTCGCAATCAAGACACAATGAGTCACTTCAAATTCACACCACTTGACACAACATAATTCGGTAGAGGGGTGGAGGGAGGGAAGCTACCTGACCGCTCTCAATGGGCGCAGTTCCACAGCCAATTTTTGAAGGCTGATGCTAATGACCAGGGTCATTAGTGAAGATTGTGCACAGTTCCATACAACCCAATATTTACTACCACGTCCACTTTGCCTCAGGCAACTTCCCCTGTTAGGATTTTCCTAATTTAACCCTGTGGAGACAACTCATTAGCGGAGCTCGGTATCACCCGATGTCGCAGGCTCACTAGGAATTAACTCTTAAAATAAAATAAAATGTACCATACTGCATTGCAATAAACAAATATCCTCACTTTAGTATGAATTCAAGTAAGCTCTGAACGTTTTATTGACTCGGTCTAGAGTTGATAAACTACCAAATGGCAATCACTCTATTAACAGACCCTAGCTTGGATATTGGCAGTTTGTAAAGATGTGTTATCGTCAGCGTCATGAATACATAGCGATCTCGCGTGCAAAACAAAATTATTTCATGTCAATTTTGCACATCCAATCAGTACAACAGATGAAGCGATAATGTATGAACTTTGTGTACCACAATTTAAAATTCAGAGCGGAGAAATTAATCTCGTGGTGTGGGTGTTCATTGATCGATTGTGGTAACTGGTTTGTAAATGTACGAGTGGGTTTTGAACTGCGACCTTCTTTTAAACTTTGTACATCAATATTCTGACAGCATCGGGTGTTATGTGCACGTATTATTGACTGCGCAGTCACTAATAATATCAAGGATTTCAAGGCCGGAATACTATATAGACTAAGCATTCATATTGTAGTTTTGCTGTGTTGAATTCAACCAAATATCCTACATACTATAGTACCCAGCTTTGCCAATAGTTGAGAGTTAAACGAGCTTAATAATATGGATGTACCAAAGAGAATATCGGAAAAGTAGGTAATTTGAGAATTAAAACTGCAAGAAGTTCCTTTGTTTGACACTAGGTGGATGACAGGAACCGCTGCTCAGATTGAGACAGACAATGCGACATTTTTGGAAGTATTTCTCGAAGAATGACTATGTCTGGTTGGGAACGGGCAGAGAGAGAGAGAGTAATCTTAAAACATAAAAGCAGGAAGTAAAATAAACACAACCCTCTGAACCAAATCGAAAGGGCTAGAAGTAAATAATTGAGGACCAAGAGACTTGAGACATTTGTTAAAAGATATGGTGGAGGTGTTGAGCAAAATGTTGATAAATCTTCAATGGAGAAGTATAGACTTAGGTAAGTTACATCATAAATAAATACATAAATATTACCTCGTTCAACTCTCAACTATTGAGAAAACTGGGCACTGATCTCAGCAAAACGTATAAGAAATTCAATTCAACCACTTAAAGTAACATGTTACATATGTTCGTCCGCCGGATTATGATTGACAAATGTAGTGACTGATTTATCCTCGCTCCGAGGGAAGGACTTTATGAAAAATAAATTATACATTTGAGGGGAAAAAACAAGATACAATAGACCACGAGGTTCCAGAATGGGGGTTGATGGTGAACTTAATCAACACCTCAGGCACAAATGCACATTAGTGCTCGAAATACAAATGACAATATTCATAATTATGTTTTGTATAAAATATTATCCTTTTATTCAGGAAAAATCCAAATAAATCAATACAATATTTCTGAAATAGAAAACATCCTACGTCAATAGTCGAAACAAAATTAACAACCAGAGTCCTACATTGAAAAATAAACGTATGGATATACAAGGATTCGAAAGAAATAAGGCATGACACATTTTCTACTTCATCCACACGTCACTAAAATAGAATAATTCATGCATCAACGCAAAACAACGCCACAATAATTGAAGCGATGCGCCGAACAGGGGTCTAACCACCAAAAGCTGTAGCCTATTATGAGTTAATTGCAAAAAACGTCGTTAAACGAAATGTAGGTATAATTAGTGTCGTTATGTGCAGATTGATAATGATGATTGAGGCAATGAAACAGCTCACGATTTACGTACATAAGAAATTATTTACAACAAAAAGAAAAACAATTCTGGTGCTATTTCCCTAGAACTGAAGTATATGCCAAGTCAGCATCCCTTGCGCTTGACGTCCTTCCACTCATCCACGTTACGTTTGCGTTTACTAGTTGCATTTTCATGCTTTAACGCTCTCGTTGTCCCAAGCAAAGAACTATGCTCCGCCATCTTGTAATGGAGTGAGATCCCTATTACGCGCGAGACGGAATGTCCCCACTCCCTAGCACCACAACAAGTTCCGAATTCTTCCACATGACTACACCACATTTCAGGAACGTTCATATACAATAGATCCATATTCCAATGTATCACTTCGGGGAAATAGCGGTTGGATCTGTTTTCGGTGCATCACTTCAATTAGCTATTTTTCTTACTGTGAATTATTAACATCAATTGCGTCAACCAAAATAAAAAATATATAATAACTGATCAATGCACAATCCAATATCCTACGAAATAGCCGATATTGGTCACAACACTTCGATATTTAATAAATTCTCTCATTATGTAAATTGTGAAACAATATTTCTGTTGCACAGAATTTACTAAACAAAGACATATTATTTTAACTGAGATCCGAAATATCCGAAATGCGATTTGTTCGACAACTAATCCTCCCTATTATACAGTATTTCATCATAGCCAAATCCAGTGATACTTGCCGTTATGAATTATTTGATGAGATGTTTTACCAATGCAGTGGAGCGTCGATAATCCGGATTAATTGTGACCAGACTCTGTCCAGATTATCAAAATATTCGGATTTTTGAAAAGAATCAAAGAAAGGTCAATTGAGTAAGTAACAAAAAGAAAACTTGCTAAAACCGTTAATAATTCACTTTATTGATTAAATAATTGGAGCAGAAAAATAAAACCATTAAGTTTAGTTAATATGAACTTATAATTTACAGTATTTTAATGTAAGAATATACATATGTTATGTAAATATGTACAATATGTACATATTTACAGAATACTGTACAGTTTATAAATTGTCAGAGCTCTTAAAAAATCTGTTATTGATTTTTGAACTGCAGCAGTGGTTCGTTAATTTTCGGCCAAGTCTTTGATTTATAGCGGTAGGACGCATGTCGCATTTGATCACAAAATAATATGTATTCACTTCAATTATTTTTTTGATCGGAATTGAATCCGGATAATCGACGGTCTGGATTTTTGACGTCTGGATTATCGACTCTCCATTGTACTTGGAAATGCGAGTTATCAGCCATCTATTCTAGTATGGTGTCCAAAATATCCAATAATTAACAAATCTATCATCAACCAATAAATGATGTGTAGTAGTTAGTACATTTCAACCATGAATTAGCACTTAATATGACTGAATATTATTTACATACCTCCTGGGTTTTTATCAAGATAATCAAATTTTGGCTTAATCAAATCGTCCTGTAAAACTGATTGCCTTCTGTATAAGACCTTTTCATAATTAAATACCTCATAAAAGATTTACCCGTACTTCACATAACTCCTTATTTTAACACCCTGAACGTTAATTTGGTGATGGTGTGGCTACTTTCCCACCACGCCTATACATTTGTCATTTAATTAATTATTACTGAATCTGAAATGGACGTAATACTGGACTAAAATTTCTGAACATGTGTTGGAACTACTGTACACTCAATGGTGTATGCCAAATTACCTAAAATCACATGGCAATCAACAAAAAACAGCTGATCATTCATCAGAGCACCTGTGAACTCACTTCCTCTCAACAATTTAAAAAAATTAAATTAACGGAATTGCTAATAGAGGCATAGAAAGAAGAGACAGTCTGTCTGAAAGACTGGACTTTATATCATTTTAAATGCTAGCAGCCGAGTACCAAGAAGGCAGTGCGAGAACAGAGTTTCAAGATTCTATTTTGTTTCTTCACTGCCTACTTGATTGTTCTCGCACTGCCCTCTTGAAACTCTGTTATCGCACTGCCTTCTTGGTACTCGGCTGCTACATCGTACTATGACATCACACACCTCAGTGCATTCTCAGTACATTTCGTGACTTTGCCGTAACATAACGACGAAGTCGACTAAACCATTTAAAATGATAAAACCATTGCAGTGAGTTCTCAGTATTCTGTAAGAAAGAAGTTAGTGTAGCGACGAAACTCTCACTATATCGCTCAGTATTTAGACGGACCTTGCTGTATGGAAGTGAGAACTGAGACGACTCAAGATACGAGTATGTCATACATAAGCTGGAAGTAACTGATATGAGGGTAGTACGAATGATTGTTCGGATCAATAGAAGGGAGCAATGCAAGTAGGGTGCTCATAATGAAGAGATAAAGGCTAAGTTATAAATGAACAAACAGTTAGGACCACTGCGATCATTCGTTGTTTGGGAGATTGCATATTGAAATCAATGTTGTTGTTTGAGTCTTCAGTCTTTTGATTGGTTTGATGCAGCCCTCCATGCCTCCCTGTCCTGAGCTAAACGTTTCATCTCTACATAGCCACCACACCCTACATCCGAGGCAATCTGTTTAACATATTCTAACCTTGGTCTACCCCTACAGTTCTTGTCCTCGACCCTTCCTTCCATAACTAACCTTGCTATTCCTGGGTGTCTTAGTATGTGTCCTACCAACCTATCTCTTCTCTTCATTAGCAGTCGCCAGAAACATCTCTCCTCTCCCACTCGTCTTAATACCTCTTCGTTTGTAACCCTATCGACCCATCTGATCTTCATAATTCTCCTGTAACACCACATTACAAATGCTTCAATTCTCCTCTTTTCTGCTGCACCAATAGTCCAAGTTTCACAACCATAGAGCGCCACACTCCAGACAAAGGCTTTCAAAAATGACTTCCTAATACCTAAATCTATATTCGATGTCAGCAGATTCCTTTTTTGTAGAAATGCTTTCTTTGCCTGAGCCAACCTACGTTTTATATCCTCTTTGCTTCGTCCATCACTGGTTATTCTGCTTCCTAAGTAACAGAAGTCTCCTACTTCCTTCAGCTTTTCACCTGCCAATTTGATCTCCATAGAGGTTTCTGATTTATTTCGGCTGCATTCCAGTATTTTTGTTTTACATTTATTAATTTTCATCATGAATTCTTTCCGTAAGATGGAGTCCATACCATTCAAAAACTCATTCAAATCCTCAGGCGTGTCAATAGTACACGCAGAAACATAAAATCACGGATTTCGTATGGAGTTCAAAACTGATAATACATTTAGTAAATGCCCGTAAAGTTAGTAAATGGATATCAGCATCTGTTATTTTATCAACTATTTTGGGCTCAGATGAAGCATGAAGTGAGTTTGTTAGCAGAACACGCTCACAATCAGCTATAGTGTATAGCTCAATAACGCCTAGCAGTGAGGCAACTTATCTGACAACTCTGTACGGTGGATAGCCCCCATGTGGCGCTGACAGGCGAACAGCTGGCCTGTCTGTTGCCTGTCAAGCACGACCTGTGTAACGAGGGAACAGCTGACAAGGTTCCGCAACCAAAATATATAAAGATGTGTAATTGAAAACTTTTCCCCGTTCTTTGGCCTTTATGTAACGTTTACTGGGATGACCTCTATAACTATTATGGGACTGGCAATGGAACTGACGTAGGAAACAAGAGGTGGCGCATGCACTCATACGAAGTGAATTACTTTCAGCAATGTTGAATGAAACTTACCCACTCATGGAAATATTATGTCGAGTTGTAGTCCATCACTTAGGTTATCAGCATTTACAAAAGTTTGGTGCTTTTCAGTCGGTCAACACGAATGTACCCAAAAGTGTTGAGTAATACCCTAATCCTGAAATAAATTACATGAAATTATTAAATACACTAGGATGACCAGTTTCGATCGTCAAGCGATCATCATCAGATCCATTACACTTAGGCTATAAAATCTAGGTTTGAAAATACAGGAGAATATTTTACATATTCTAAAAAATATTTTCGTATGTATTTTCAAACCCAGATTTTATTGCCTAAGTGTAATGGATCTGATGTTAATCGCTTGACGATCGAAACTGGTCATCCTAGTGTATTTATTAATTTCATGTAATTTTTTTCAGGATTAGGGTATTACCCAACTCTTTTGGGTACATTCGTGTTAACCGACTGCAAAGCACAAACTTTTGTTTACTAAGGCAACACTATAATAATATCGTATGGCCTCGGTTGCCGGGTGCAAGCTTTGTAATTTGAGACCCAGAGGGTAGCTTGCATGTCCAATTTCGTTATTCCTTGAATCGCTATGGAAGTCAAGGAGGTTAGATATCTAAGCTCCTTGAACTTTAACATATTGCGCTTTCTGTTAGAGAAATGAGGAACTTTGTGTTGGCTGAAACTCCCGAGATTAATTTTGCCATTATGAACACGGCCTACTGAATTCAAATGGGTTCTTTGACATGACAACATCGTATGACATGGGTGTCGTATTTTTCTGCCTTTCAAAAATCACTTACCACGGCCAGGAGGGAACCTGCAATCTTGGGGCTAGTAGACTGACACGTTATCCACTCACCCACCGTGGCAAGCTCATAAAGAGATGATAGATACAGAGTAATACCACAACACCCCAAAGAAACCAGGAGTGTAGAAAAGCAGGTGATGTACAGTTTGGAATGTGTAGTCATTTAAAATACTGGTATGAAATATCTCGAAGTATGTCTTGAATTTCCTATGCTCAGATTAGAATTGTGTTGGCACAAAGTTCGGAAAAAGTATTGTACTTTGAAATCAATGGTGAAACTCAGGAAAAAATATTTCTCTCGTAACACATCCATGCGAAGTTGAGGTCCAAATGTTATTCCACTGGTGAGTTATGTAGTTTTTGATATTTTGTTTCGGGTGACATATTGGGGTTTTGTCAAATGAAACTTCCATTCGTGATTGTGCAGCCCTTTCGTTAGTTCATCTCCTCATTTGCGGCTTCGGTGGCGTAGTTGGTAGCATGCTCAACTGCAGTGCCCAAGATAGTGGATTGAAATCCGGCCAAAGTAGTCGGATTTTTAAAGAGCGTTAAAATACTGCAGTATGCCTTCCTTCGGAGGGGTAGTCATAGATTTATGGCATGTGAAAGATCCTTCCACAGACTAATTGTGTGTGAAGCTGAATTTATAGGTTAGATTTTGATGGAACGCTCTATCAAAGTTCCAACGTTCACCAATAAGTATCAGTGATATCTGGTAGCGAAAGTTGGAACTACTTGAAATTGAACGTAACTTGTAGCTCACCTCATGGGTGTCCGCATGAAGCAGCTAGAGCCTCTGGCGAGCCGAACATGTCCTCGGACACTCCCGGCACTAAGAGCCATACGATAAATAAAAAAAGATACGAGCCTTATAGTAGTCGCATATGATGTGTAACATCTGACATGTTATCCTACTCGTATACTACACAGCTTGGACATTCTTAAAATGTTAATTTACACTCCATATTCATACTGGTACTATGTTGAATGTATAGATTGAATTGGAGATATGCTACTGTCACATTTGTGGCGCAGCGGTGAAGCTGTTAGCCTCTCACCAAGGTAGACCGAGTATGATTCCCGGTCAATACATGTGAGATTTTCGAATTGAAATGTCATGTCCTGTGGTTCGCATTCCTCGTAAAAGGGAGGTACTGTGGATCATGATCGTGAGATTAACGGACACGCAAAACTACAAGCTTCATTTCTTCCTTTTACATTAATAATTCATAATAACAAAGTGACACACAACGTCGATAGTACTCTCAAGTACTGTGAGCACATTCCTCAGTAACTATAACATTCATTATTCTCAAGGCTCTCATACAGTTCGTCGTAAGCAATCAAAACTTGGCTTCCTACAATCATGAAATGACCTAGTCTCTCATATGATGAAAATACAGCTTTTATTCCACTCATATAACAACATTCTGTTATGCATTTAATATTTGACTACTCACCCACAGCTTGACAA
The DNA here is from genome assembly GCA_946902985.2 of Meconema thalassinum. Taxonomy (NCBI): domain Eukaryota; kingdom Metazoa; phylum Arthropoda; class Insecta; order Orthoptera; family Tettigoniidae; genus Meconema; species Meconema thalassinum. Next base: position 835,386,551 of record OX336390.1, read on the forward strand.
TAATGCCGCTTACTTAAATGTCATTTGTCGTCTTTGTCCTACCCCATGTGATATTCAACCTTGAACGTGAAGCTTCACAAACTGCTCAGTGACAAATGAAAGTCGGTGAAACATTTGCCACTGTGCTCGTCAAACCAGTGCCTGCTAAATGCACCGTCTACTGTATTGCCATAACATTCTCGCGCTACAGAGCACACACTGCCTTGTTTCCAATACACACATTTTCAATTGTACATCCAGCTGGCAGTGCGTCTTCACTTCCGTCCGATCCACTTCCACCCGATTCACTTCCGTCCCATTTTTCTGGCAGTGCGTCTTCACTTCCGTCCGATCCACTTCCGTTCGATCCACTTCCGCCCGATTCAATTCCGTCCCCAATTTTCAAAATCACTCCCACAAAACTATCCAGCAACCGAGCGGAAGGATGCTACACATCAATAATAAATCTGCTCATTCATTCCTAGTTGTCCCTGTGTGTCTATGAACCCAGAAAAGATAGGCATCGAAACCATGGCGAGTTGGTGATCAACTTGCAGCACTCCGGTTTCAAATCTGTAACAGATATAACAGTTGTGCTGTAATCCGAGGAATTGCGGGGCCAAACAAGTAGGTTATACTGGGTACTGGCTAAACCAGATACTGTTAGCTGGTGGAAGATCAGAAGGGAGCTGGGCTACCATTAGGAAATATACTCCATATCAGGAACCCTGTTCAGTGAAGCCTCAATGCAGGTGAGGAAGGTCAGTAGAGAAGTAATCAGATCCGTCACAGCCTAGACCTCGATAGGACACAAAGTGAACAAACAATGTAATGTAAATCAAACTCTCATGTAACTAATATCCATGTTGAATGTATTATGTAATTACCGTGTGTACCTATCATTGACAGGCTCTGTTTATATATGCCGTAGTATTTAACTGTTCTTGATATCTTTACAGAACAATACGCGTCACCCAATTTGAGCAATGCGCGTTTACAAAATATATTTCCCCTCTTTTATAGAAATGCTGAAAAACAAAAATAAAAGTCTTTACAGAAGACTATACCTTCCGAGAATTTAAAATTCTCAATCCAAATTAGCTTTAATAATTAATTTTTGAAAATTGTAAGAATGGAAATTATTAGATATATAAGGATTCAAAGGCAGTAGAGGGAAGATAATTGGCTAAAATTGTTCCGAGGAATGTAGAATGAAACACAGTGAAATTATTAAATAATACTGGAAAGTAGGGGAAATACGAACTGTAAGGAACTGAAATTTGTCCCTAGGTGGCTTCAAACGGAAGGAATATTACTACTACTACTAGTAGTAATAATAATAACATACGGACTTGGCTGTTGGAATCATATATGGAGAATGGCAAAGATCAGGTTTCATTCAATTATTATATCAATTAGTGGAATTGTTCCTACGACTACAACATTGCACTCCAATTATTTGCATTTAGAAGGCATTTTTTCCTGGACACGTCTCGGATAACTAGAAGATGACTGAGGTGGTAATCGAACCCATAATTATCTTCTCAGTTTTGCCTCTTGAGGCTAAGAGAACCCCGTTCCAGTACTCAGACGAGATTTAAATTTCTTGGCAGAACCGGGAATCGAAGCAGGAACATAGGGGGGAGGGGGTGGGGGCAGTCAAAAATTCTAGCCCCTACGCCATGAGGCTTGCACGATATAACAATACACCTATGATCTCCGCGGCGTAAATGTGCGCGTGAAATTGTTCACCACGACCACAACGGGGGGCTGCAGCAAATCCGGAGGTTGGAGGTTCGAATCCCTGCAATGATAGCTGCTATCCAGAATGTGATTATCTTGAGTTTTTCCACACTATCTCGAGGCAATCTTATTTCAAGAACAGGGGCTCCTATTCCATTCCCGTCCCCAACAATCACAGCTACACACACACTTCTACAGTCACCACAGGAACACCGGTTATAAGAAATATTCAGCACAAACCAAGTACACGGGACTGATGCCCAGAAATGTCGCTAGCCCCTAATACGAATTAACAAAGCAACTAATAAACCACCGTCCACAGTGATCGAGAGTGCTAACGCTCTATCTAGTGACTCCCTGGCTTCGGGAGAGCATGGGTTCGTATCCCAACTCGGCCTTCCAAAAAATGGTTTTCGTGGTTTCCCATTTTCACCTGACCCTTCCTTAGTTAGACCCAAATTAGCGGTCCCCTGGGCGATCGGCCTGTCACCATCCCCAGTTTTATCTGCTATCTAAGTGTGTTCAGCTCTACGACACTGTCCTTGAGACGGTAGAGGAATGATCCCTCACAAGGTCCGTAGGTGCAGCTGAGCTGGGAGGCGAGCGATTTTAAAGAAAAACAAGTAAACCTAATTAGTTTAACCCGGCAGTGGTCGCGTGGTGAGTGAATCCCTCACTTCTCGAAATGAAGTGTTGTCATTGCTCTACTCTTGTGCGCAGCTACCCTCCCCTCCTTGGCCAATCCCTTATCTACCATGCAGGATGTTCAGTTTTAGTCAGCCGTTCACTTAAGAGGAATTATTTTTAGCCTACTTTTCACATTTTGCAAAAATGAGGAAAAAGTAGACTTATGAAATCGGGCAAATGTGTGTCTGTCTGTCTGTCTGTCCTTCTGTCAGTCTGTTCTTCTGTCTGTCTGTCTGTCTGTCTGTGTGTGTGTGTCCCTCCTATCAACTCCTAAACGGCTGCAGCAATCGAAACAAAATTTGGTAGGAGTCAAGAACTATACCTGAATATCTCACGGCCATATTTCAAAATAATGTCAGTGCTACCAACTGCTGAAAAATCGCAATTGAAATTTGAGCTCCATGTTGGATATCTTGGAAGGATGAATGGGAGCTATTTCAAAATTGGCACACGTATAGATAATAATAATAATAGATATAATAATAATAACATGGCAGTGTTGCCTAAATGATTATTAGCCTGCCGATAGGTCCAAATTTTAAATGCATTTAACTTCTATACTATCAATTGTATTTCATCCAAATTTCGTGTGTGCTATGTGTGCATAAACAGATATGACGGAGCGTATTCTTAAGAGCCACCAGGGCTGCCAACTGTTAATAAATGTTCTCATTTTTTAAAAAAATCGAAATACGCATATATCAGAAAGTATGCAAGCCGACAGCTTTAAACTATGCACACATATAGTACCTGACATCCTATAATAATTTGGAGTAACTTATATACGTCAGTGCTACCAACATGATTCTAAGCCTGCTCAGAGGTCCAACTTTAAATACAAGTAACTTCTATACTATCATTTGGATTTCAACCAAATTTCGTGTGTGCTATGTGTACCATAACAGATATGACTATGCCGTTTCTTAAGAGCAATCAGGGCTGCCAACTGTTAATAAATATTGTCTCTATTTTTGTTGCAGAAAGTATGCAAGCCAATAGCTCTAAACTTTGCACACGTATAGTACCTGGCATTCTAGATTAATTTGGAGTAACTAATATAGGCCTACGCCAGTGCTGCCAACATGATTCTAAGCCTGCTGATAGGTCCAATTTTAAAATGCATGTAATTTCTTTACTAACTAATGGATTTCATTGAAAATTGACACAACAATAGATCAGATTATTTCAGATTATTTCTGACCAATACATGTATGTCATTTTTCCCAACATTATTTTACGCGCTGTTAGATCAATTGTTTAACTGCATGTAACGTCCATGTTATCTATTGGACTTCAACCAAATTTTTTATTCTGTACCTTAAGAGAAGGAACTAAGAATATATTAAGTCACCCGCGCTGCCAACTGTAGTTCTCTATTAGGCTACATTATGCCAGGTATACAGTATTTTGAACTAATTAGAAATGTCGATATTACCAACTTAATTTCGTCATTATTCTAGATAGATCCATGTAGATTAATCATTTGCATGAATCTTAAATTTTTATGAAAAGTAGGCTCTTTAGTTCGTCACGGAACTTCTTGTTGTTCTTAGTATGCAGTGCGCTCGGTGAGGTATTTGCTCAGCACGTGGCCACTAGTGTTGCTATTTTATTACAACATGGCAATGTATATCCAGTGCATTGTTTTATTTGTTAGTGTGTTCTTTCATTAGTGATTTATTGCGTTGTGATCATTTTGTAGTTATTCAATGGCAAATCCACAAGAATAGCGAATGGACTAAGTGAAACAGGTACTAAAGCAAGTATGAAATGTGGTTGGTGAAAATGATTTGGCACAATTTGGTGTTCTTTATTACAAAAGAAAGGAAAAACAGCTAAACAAACATTAAACAGAACCGATTTGAGCATTGGTTTTGAAGAGAGTGAAATGCTCATGACGCGACCACTTCTGTATCGGAATGACATCAGACTAGAAAATTATGAAGGAAACTAACACTGTAAATAATTGGTGAGCTATTTGCGTTCATATTAGGTACGTGAAAAGGCATGTGTCCGTGAAGACTCCATACCATTAACAGATGCATTTAAGAAAATTAATTATCACAAAAATAGAAAAATCACTGGGTGAGGGAAACCCTCAGATGCGACCATTTATGTGCCAGCAATCACGTGACCACTGCCAAGTTATCATCATATATATTATTTCAGTAGTATAGATCCCTCCTGCGGCGCTCACAAGCGACCGATCGTGACAAATGAGCATTCAAATGAAAGAGAATATACATTACCAGTGACGCATTGCACTCTAATTTCATAAATATCTATAATTTCTTTAAAAATGACTTTAAAAAGTGTACGAAGTGTGCGATTTGCAGGAAGATACGTTCCACAATTGTTGTCTACTTCACATTTTGGCCGCTGTGACGCTTGTTTCATGTCATATTAACATTATGTGGTCTTTCCTTTATCAGTTTTCATGGATTTCAGAAACAGTCTAATTTAAAGGAATTAGTGCTCAAATCGTATAATTCCATAAATATCGAATAACCGGTGAGTGTTACGGCTAAGCTGTCAATCAACGGACCCAGCCCTCGAATGACATTAGCAGTGACGAATTGGATTCTAATTCATTAATATCAATTTTTGTAAGGAGTGTGCGATTTGAAAATACTGTTGCTGTAGGAAAATACGTGACATCATTGCTGTTTAGTTAGCATTTTGGCCTAGGGACGCCTGAAACGTAAATAGTGTTCTATAATCATTTGGTTCAAATAAAAACATAACAACCTTTCTCCTTAAGTCTCTTATTATATACGTAGGTATATCGGGGAAAGTGTGGCTTATGAACATGCGAGATTTCTCGCACGGGTCCTCTAGTATAATATAATATGTCAGGACTAGCACTGTATTTGATGACCATAAACGAAAACTATACTAGCACAATGAAAGAAGTATCAGCTTTGTAAAGAAGGAGAATGATAAATGGTCATAGTGGTGTTAAACCCGGAGTTCTATCCCCAATACTTAGTAATGAACAGTAGCATGCGAGTGCAGTTTATTGACTGCACAGAGTGGTGCTGCTAGCTAGCGGGAATATGACGAACTAACCAGAGGCGTGCAATCTCAGGTGCACAGAACGTTGCTACTCTCACCACAAGTCATTTCGTGTTCCTTTCCATTTTATTTCAAACCAAACAACCTCCATGTGTTGTTCTGTTGCTGATTTTAGGGGCTTTGCGATATCGTGGTGATGTAGCCCCACACACTTGAATGTGTGTGGAATTTGTCTGATAAATTGTGTTAATGTATTAGTGTGTGCATTTGTTATTCAGACAAGGATTGGGAAGGAGTTGGCCGTGGCTTACCTTAGGAACATCCCGGAATTTGCCTACAATAGAAGTGGGGAAACCACGGAAAACCACTTCAAAGATGACTGAGATGGGAATCGATCCCAGACCGCCGGGGTAACAGCCAAGAATGCTAAACGCTACACAACGAGGTAGTCTTGCTAAGTGTTGTTATTGCATTTAGGGGCTTGGACATTGATATAATTTAAATCCATATAACCGGGTGACTGATAACCTGTGCTATTATGGTGTGCTTATTTCCTATTGTCCACCTCGTGCTGTAGCGATTAGAATTCTTGCCTGTCGCCTAGAGGTCCGGGTTCGAATCCCGATTCTTCCAAAGAATGTAATTCTGGTCTGAGGGCTGGAACGGGGTAGATTCAGCCTCTTGTAGCGAATCTGAGAAGAGGCGGATTTGATTCCCACCTTAGCCTTCCTAGAAGTGCTTTTCCATGGATTCCCATTTCTACTCCAGGTTATTAAACAACACACGATATTGACAAATAATATATACACTCAAGTACACGAGGATCCATGACCACGATATCGCATAGACCCGGGATGAAGCAACACCAACGTATTTATAATTGAAGCAAGGGTTGGGAATGAGGCGCCCGTGGACTAAGGACTACGGAAACCCACGTCTAGGATTACTGACGTGGGAATCGAACTCACATCTTCTGAGTCATGCTTCAGGAGGCTCAGTGCACCTCATTCCAGCTCACAGAATGTCATTCATAATGTCAACAGAAGTTGGTTGGTTGGTTCCTCAGTTTAGGAGCTACGACAACGCGGTCATGTAGCCCCGTGTACTTTGGGTGTGTGAAGAATCTGTCTGATGAAAATCCATGGCCTGCTTCCAGTCAACCAACCGGGTCAGGGAATGGAATGAATGAAGCCCCCATCTAGTGGCGAGGATAGGAACTGTGTCAGCTGCCGAAGCCTGTAGCACTCCTCTGGGGCAATGATTAAATGAATGACACATGAAATGAAATGATAGTGGAGTGTGTTGCTGGAATGATATTTGTGACAGGGAAAACCGGAGTACCCGGAGAAAAACCTGTCTACCTCCGCTTTGTCCAGCACAAATCTCACAAGGAGTGACCGGGATTTGAACCACGGACCCAGCGGTGAGAGGCCGGCGTGCTGCCGCCTATGCCACGGAGGCTCTAATCTGCCTGATAACCGGTGTTAATTGTGATGGCTGTATTAGTGTGTGTTATCAGTTTTCAATTCAAGGAGGGACTGCAGACATTGAATTTTTAGGCTACTTTTCACATTTTGCAAAAATGAGGAAAAAGTAGGCATGAGATCGGACAAATGTGTGTCTGTCTGTCTGTCCTTCTGTCTGTCTGCCTGTCTGTCTGTCTGGCTGTGTGTGTGCCCCCCCCCCCCTATCAACTCCTAAACGGCTGCAGCAATCGAAACAAAATTTGGTAGGAGTAAAGATCTATACCTGAATATCTCACGGCCATATTTGAGAATGATGTCAGTGCTACCAACTGATGAAAAATCGCAATTGAAATTTGAGCTCCATGTTGGATATCTTGGAAAGTATGAATGGGAGCTATTTCAAAATTGGCACACATATTGATAATAATATTGCAGTTTAATTTCCAGGAGACCATACATGGCAGTGTTGCCAAAATTATTATAAGCCTGCTGATAGGTCCAAATTTTAAATGCATATAACTTATACACTATCAATTAGATTTCAACCAAATTTCGTATGTGCTATATGTACCATAACAGATATGACTATGCCGATTCTTAAGAGTAACCAGGGTACCCTAATATCAATATATCAGAAAGTATGCAAGCCAATAGCTCTCAACTTTGCACACGTATATTACCTGGCATTCTAGATTAATTTGGAGTAAGTAATATACGTCAGTGCTACCAACATGATTCTAAGCCTGCTGATAAGTCCAATTTTAAAATGCATGTAACTTCTATACTAACTAATGGATTTCATTCAAAAGTGACACAACAATAGATCATATTATTTCAGATTATTTCTGACTAATACATGTATGTCATTGTTGCCAACATGATTTTACGCGCGCTGTTAGATCCAATGTTTAACTGTATATAACGTCCATGCTATCCACTGGACTTCAACAAAATTTTGTATTCTGTACCTTAAGAGATGGAACTAAGAATATATTCAGGCACCAGAGCTACCAACACTGTAGTTCTCTATTAGGCTACATTATGCCAGGTATACAGTATTTCGAACTAATTAGAAATGTCGATATTACCAACTTAATTTCGTCATTGTTCTAGATAGATCCATATAGATTAATCATTGGCATGAATCTTAAATTTTAAGAAAAGTAGGCTCTTTAGTTGGTAACGGAACTTCTTGTTTTAAGTAGTTCTTACTTTTGCCGCCAAACGCCACCGTCAACGACTACTAGTTCAGAACTTGGTTACCGCAGTCGGCTCCTGGCGACGAACGTACGAACCTAAGAGCGTTTGTCAAATGTTTAACCTAACCTAATTTAGCTTCACACAGGTGTAATTAGTGGAAGGTTCCTTAACATGCCATACATCTATGACATGGGACCGCCGGCTTTACTTCCCCTACGAAGGAAGGCATACTGAGGGATTTTTAACGCTCTTAAAAAATCCGACGACTTCGGCCAGGTTTGAACCCGCGATCTTGGGCACAGAAGCTCAGCATGCTACCAACTCTGCCACCGACGCCGCTTGTCAACAGGTGGATTGATTTCGGAAACAATTATCAGTATGGAGAACACTGGATGACTAGATGATGTCTGATTCACGATTTCTGTATGTTTTATTTAATATTCATTTTATGGGCTTAGGACATCTTGGTCATCAGCCTTTTGAACCTATGTGTATTTTATACTTGTCCGATAATCTTTGATTTTGATGTGACTACGGTAGTGCATGTAACTGTACCTTTTTGGTCTAGGTTTGCGGCAGCTGCTCCGAGTCATAGTATTAGGTAGTCTTCCATTCCCGGCATTTGCCTGGAACACACTCAGAACTCAGCGCTGGGATTCAAAACATTGGGGTGGCATTGTTTTATATGTGACGGTATGTCCCTCAATGGCTAGATATAAACACGCTGATGATGATGATGATGATTATAATAGTTATTTTAAGGGGACTAACATCTAGACTATCGGCCCTAATGGTTTGGGTGATAGTGAAAATGAATGATAATGCCAAGAAACGTATAGCTAAAGCTAACCTTCGTACTAGAAGAAGAAATGAATGAAAAACAAGTAGTTCCTGAAGAACTAAAGCCTATTTTTATATATCCTAGTTAGGTTAATTGCCACTATCAACATACAACATTTCAGTGTGACTGCTGCACTAGATTCGTAGATATTGAGATCTGTCTAAACATTTCGGATGGTCGCCATGTTGGATTGTTATGTGTATAGGCCATAGAGTCATGAGCCATTAAAGGAAAATTATTGCGTAGGTTTATTATTCAAACTTTCACTTCGATCGTATGATTACGACACAAGAATTAAAAACTTAATTTTAAAATTCGCTCAGCCACAATATTGAGGTTATGTAAACAATTGAACTAAATTAGATAACAGTGAATTACAATGTGTATAAACATTTGCTGTACCAAGTTTCATTGCAATTGTATTATTAAATCGCGAGAAAAGTCTATTTAAAACTTTCAACTTCGCTTGGCCGCCATGTTCATTTTGTAGTTAACCAGTTTTTGAAAGTCTCTTAGATGAACTTCCAGCAGTACTCTTTATCTCCGTACAAAACCTCAGGGTGATACCGGTAATAGTTTCAGAGATATAGAATGCCGGTGAAATTTTTCGCACAGCCGCCATCTTGAGGTTATGTAATCAATTGAACGAAGTTAGATGTCGGTGTATTACAATGTGTATAAACATATACTATACAAAGTTTCATTGCGTTTGGTTGGTTAAATCGCGAGAAACGTCTATTTAAAAGTCGCAATTTCGCTTGGCCACCATGTTGGTTTTGTAGTTACCAGTTTTTCAACGGTCACTCAGATGAACTCCTAGTAGTTTCCTTTATCACCGTACAAAATTCCAGGGTGGTATCGGTAATAGTTTCGGAGATATTGAATGCTGGTGAAATATTTCGCACAGCCACCATGTTGGATTGGTGAGACGTAACAAAATTAGAAGGGCATGGTCGGGGTCATCCGGAATAATTGTATGAACTTACCGAGTTTCATTGAAATCACTCTAGCCGTTTATATGTTATTAGGGGGACACCCACACGAATCACACACGTACACACAGACACACGGACAAAGGTGATCTCATAAGCCTATTTTTCATAAATGAAAATAGGCTAAAAATGAAAAAAATGCACAGGAGGAAAAGAAATGAAGAGTGAGGGACTTGGAAGGAAGGAGAGCCACGAAAGGCAGGTAGCAAAAGGAAAGAGGAAAGGGCCCGCACCAAACACTCATAGAAATAGGGGATAAAACAGACCCAGCTCTGGAATCACTCGGGGTCGCCAACTCCCAAACTCACCTGCCGCCCTTGAGGGTGTAGCACTATTCAGGGTGCACCAGAAGTGGTGGTGCAATATTGGCTACACCCGAACTCTTTGATAGCCTTGTGCAGAAGACAGGAGATATCATGAGCAGAAAAATAAGAGGTCTGACATCTCAATGAATGAGGGTATCAGGAAAGATGAGACAAGGGCCAATTAAGGCTGGAAAGTGAACGACTTCCTAGGCCTCGGATACCCTAATACCATCGGGGACGGAAGAGAACAAGTGTTGACCAAGGGAGGTCGACATGAAAGATAACTAAAAGGACCCCGGCAAAAGTAAGATGAAGCAATGCCGGACTCAGCTAGGGTCCCGTGGTCGCCAACCCACGTTCCAAAAGTTGTGAGGCCCTGGGGGTTAGATGTAAACATTAGTTCCATTTGTATAGGGAGTCATGGTTCAAGAGATGTTTGTAATTTAAACTACCATCGCAACCCTCTCACTATTGAGAGACTGACACACCTCGGGTCTGGCTTCAATTCCCGATCTTGCCAAGAAACATAAATCTAGTGTGAGGATTGGAACGGTGTACACTCAGCTTTGTGAGGCTAGACTGATAAGGCATTGATTAAAATTCCCACCTCAGGATCCTAGAGGGGTTATCTGCGGTCCCACTTCAGTTAAATGTCTGCACTGTACCTAAATTCAGGCCACGTTAGCCTCCTTCAATAATGGACACAATTTATAAGTACCCACACTTTAAACACAATAAAAGAAATAATAACCCCTGGCCCTACAGCCCTTGAAGAGCCTAGGCCTACCAAGCGACCGCAGCCCAGCCATTTGGCCTGCAGATATTGGGGTGACGCGTGGTCAGCGCATCGGGTCCCCTCGGCCGTTAATCTTGGTTTACGTGACAGGGGCGCTGTCTAACTGGCAAGACAGCTACTCAATTTTCCTCGCGAGGCGGAGTGCACCCCGTTCTAGCCCTCACGTCAGTTTCTAAAATCCTGGACGCAGCCGGGAATCGAACCCGGGGCCTCCGGGTGAGAAGCAGGTGCGCTACCCCAACCCCACAGGGCCGGCGATACACTTAAACACAGGTTAACAGAAAATTACACATCCGAGTAGGCCTATACGTTGTTGAAGACAATTATGTTCAAGTTACAGTCAGTTAGTAACGAACCTATATCAAGGTGCAGGAAATCTGAGACAACCACCGTTGAGAGAAAGCTACTACGCAGTTCACTTCTGGATTTGATGGTATCTTCTTTTTACCTTGCAAATTTCCAAGAAGTGCTACCACCATCTGGAATCCAGAACAGTCTCACACAATGGGCTCCTTTGTTGTAAGAGCATGACAGTCTTTTATGTCACCAGCACACTGCACTGTCCTTCACGTCTGCCCCAGCTGCGCCAGATATGTAGGCTAGAGGCACGCTTGAAAGAAACCTCATGCACAAGGAAGATGATGTGTTTCTATGGCAACGGATGTTATCACTTAAGAGCCACACACAGCATTGCTCCCCTCAGGGGTTCACAACTTGTTGGATGAGGGTTGGTGACACAGGACCGTACAACTGAGCTCCGCATTGCTTCCACTTGCTTGAGTCGGGCTCGTCATTTGTCGACCTTCTTTGGCCAAAACTTTTTTTTCCTACTACAACAATATTAAACATCGGTGAAATTCAAACCGGAGGCCGAAATTGTAGTATGTGGCTCTGTGAGTGCATTTCCTCTTGGTGGAAATTAGCTAATATAAAGCAAGAAATAGCATTTACTCCTACTTCTGTCTTTCTTTCTTTCTTTCTTTCTTTCTTTCTTTATTCGTGTCAGAAGTATCAATATGAATATTGAATACAGAATATCTACATTTCTACCATACATATACAGGGTGTATCTTAATTATACCGACAAACAAATCAGGGACGCTCTGCGTGTTATGTAAAAGACGATGCCGCAGTCGGTTTGGCTGAGAAAAATTTTCCCTCCGAGAAAATGAGGTTCCTTTGTTACTTCCGGGCGCGCGATTCAAATCTACGAACTCGCCGTATTTGCTGAGCTAGAGAGCAAGCCACTTGCCACTGCTATGCTTCAAGCAAGGGAAGGGAGTGTGATAGAAGGAGACAGAGATATGCTGGCGGGCATGCGGCAAGCCGAGGCGATCGAGGAAACTTGCGCATGCCCGCCAGCATATCTCTGTCACCTTCTATCACACTCCCTTCCCTTGCTTGAAGCACAGCGGTGGCCAGCGGCTTGCTCTCTAGCTCAGCAAATACGGCGAGTTCGTAGATTTGAAACGCGCGCCCGGAAGTAACAAAGTAACCTCATTTTCTCGGAGGGAAAATTTTCTCCGCCAATCCGATTGCGGCATCGTCTTTTACATAACACGCAGAGTGTCCCTGAAATTTTGGCGGTATAATTAAGATGCACCCTGTATACAGGTCTATTAAACAAATCAAATATTGAAGCAACAAATTTGAGCTAGATGATTTTTGCCCACCATTGGGCGACGTCAGTAGCGCAGGAGGAGGCTGCAATCAAATCTTACATAGTGCACTTTGAAGGACTTTGTCACTCTGACATAAATGTTGGATTGTCACCAGCTCTCCACAGTAACAGAGTGTTGAGTCGCTTGAGAAACCCCACTTCCGCAGATTTACTCTTGTTCTGCCGACTCCTGTATGGAGTCTGTTAAGGGCTTTCCAAGTTGTCCATTTCTCCTGGTGTCCACATGGAAGACTTTCCTTCGGCTCTATCCAGTTGGAAAGGTGGTTAGTTCTTTCTTTCCACATCTTGATCCTAGCATTCTCTGCTTTCCCTCGAAGCTTAACTGATGTGCGGAGAAAACACTTTCTAGATTTCAGTCTCCGTGTGGCAGGATGGTATCCATAGAGGGGATGAGCATCTGAAGTAGATGATTGGAGCCTCTCTTTGTTAGCTCTCCCTACGAATCTCAGCAGGAGCAATACCAGCTATAAGTTGGATCTTCACAATTACTCCTACTAAGTCCTATGCATGCAAGTTCACGTCATGACTCCTGGGCAACGGGCACATTTAGGGTACACGGCTAAGCCAGTAAGGGCAAATAAGCGAGTTTCTGATGCTTTACAATCATTTAAACCTCGAAGTGCTATCGTCTCACTACGAGGCGATTAGGACCCCCGCTGAAGTGCTATCGTCTCACAGTGAGACTATTCGTAAAATCGATATAACAAATCGTAACATCTATATAACAATCGACTTTACGAATAGTCTCACTGTGAAATTAAATTCCCTATCTGGTAGGCAATGCAAGTTGGTTTTTGATCTTTTGAAAGAAGAATAACGACTTTCTACGTATGTATATACTATGTGATTGAAATTCTGTGAAATGTGATATGGTTAGACTTCTTTCCTGCCACTTTTTTATTATTCATTATTCATCAAAGTTTCTATTATTATATATCATTGCGCTAGTAATGAAATTTGGAACATTTTTTTATATCTTTGAATTTTATTTCAGATAAAGTAGTGTTTGTGACCAACCTCTAAAATTGGAATTTCTTTTGATTTTTTTAAAATCTGGCTAATCATCCATTATACTTCTACTGGATACTTGTAAATAAATAAAAAACTATTATTGTCTTATTCTTTAATTTTTCCCTGAATACATTGATATATAATATGCCATATATAGTTACAAATTTGTATTTATTATATATTTTTTAAAATATATCTATCTGCACGCTGCCTTAAAAATGTTTAGCACTTAAGACTGAGTGAGACGTTCAGCACTTGGAGGGTTAGGGAAGGCAACTCCGACTGAAAACATCAGTTCTCTAGGATTGATGGGGGTTGGCGTTGGGTTGAAAACTCAACCTGTAAAAATCAATTGTTACGAGATTTGAGGAAGTAATAACCAGCCTGGCCTCTTTTTGACGACCTGGTAAACGTTTGTAGGACTTAGGAATAGAGTCACGGAATATTCTAACTCTACATCAGGCTGAAGCTCCTAAAAACTATTAGACCATCAAGACATGCACCCGATTAAACATGTTGTTATTCAAGAAGTGAGATTGATAGAGAAGATGAATAACATGCCAAAACAAAAATCACATATTTGGTACTGGTTTTATTGTAAATAATCAAAGAAACCATCACATTTTGGACTTAAAAGCTACTGTTAGCAGAGAGGATGTTAAGATCCTTACGATTACCATTCGGAAGCTCGGCACTAGATAGGGCAGAATGGAAGAAACTTCTTCAGAAGGCCAAGGCTCACAGAGAGTTGTCGTGCCAGTGTTGATGATGTTGTTGATGATGATATTGATGTTATTGTTGATGATGATGATGATGATGATGTTGTTGTTGTTGTTGTTGTTGATGATGATGATGATGTTATTGTTGATGATGTTGTTGTTGATGGTGATACTGTTGTTGTTGATGAAGATGATGTTGTTGATTATGATATTGATGTTATTGTTGATGATGATGATGATGATGATGATGTTGTTGTTGATGATGATGTTATTGTTGATGATGATGTTGTTGTTGGTGGTGATACTGTTGTTGTTGATGAAGATGATGTTGTTGATGATGATATTGATGTTATTGTTGATGATGATGATGATGATGATGATGTTGTTGTTGATGATGATGTTATTGTTGATGATGTTGTTGTTGATGGTGATACTGTTGTTGTTGATGAAGATGTTGTTGTTGATGATGATGTTATTGTTGATGATGTTGTTGTTGATGATGATGTTATTGTTGATGATGTTGTTGTTGATGGTGATACTGTTGTTGTTGTTGTTGATGAAGATGATGTTGTTGATGATGATATTGATGTTATTGATGATGATGATGATGATGATGATGATGACGTTGTTGATGATGATGTTATTGTTGATAATGTTGTTGTTGATGGTGATACTGTTGTTGTTGATGAAGATGATGTTGTTGATGATGATATTGATGTTATTGTTGATGATGATGATGATGATGATGATGTTGTTGTTGATGATGATGTTATTGTTGATGATGTTGTTGTTGATGGTGATACTGTTGTTGTTGATGAAGATGTTGTTGTTGATGATGATGTTATTGTTGATGATGTTGTTGTTGATGATGATGTTATTGTTGATGATGTTGTTGTTGATGGTGATACTGTTGTTGTTGATGAAGATGATGTTGTTGATGATGATATTGATGTTATTGATGATGATGATGATGATGATGATGATGATGATGACGTTGTTGATGATGATGTTGTTGTTGATGGTGATACTGTTGTTGTTGATGAAGATGTTGTTGTTGATGATGATGTTATTGTTGATGATGTTGTTGTTGATGATGATGATGATGTTGTTGTTGATGAAGATGATGTTGTTGATGATGATATTGATGTCATTGATGATGATGATGATGATGATGATGTTGTTGTTGATGATGATGTTATTGTTGATGATGTTGTTGTTGATGGTGATACTGTTGTTGTTGATGAAGATGATGTTGTTGATGATGCTATTGATGTTATTGATGATGATGATGATGATGATGATGATGATGATGACGTTGTTGATGATGATGTTGTTGTTGATGGTGATACTGTTGTTGTTGATGAAGATGTTGTTGTTGTTGATGATGATGTTATTGTTGATGATGTTGTTGTTGATGATGATGATGTTGTTGTTGATGAAGATGATGTTGTTGATGATGATATTGATGTCATTGATGATGATGATGATGATGATGTTGTTGTTGATGATGATGTTATTGTTGATGATGTTGTTGTTGATGGTGATACTGTTGTTGTTGATGAAGATGATGTTGTTGATGATGATATTTATGTTATTGATGATGATGATGATGATGATGATGATGATGATGATGATGTTGTTGATGATGATGTTATTGTTGATGATGTTGTTGTTGATGGTGATGTTGTTGATGATGATGTTATTGTTGATGATGTTGTTGTTGATGGTGATACTGTTGTTGTTGATGAAGATGATGTTGTTGATGATGATATTGATGTTATTGTTGATGATGTTGTTGTTGATGATGATGATGTTGTTGTTGTTGATGATGATGTTGTTGATGATGATGTTATTGTTGATGATGATGTTGTTGATGATGATGTTATTGTTGATGATGTTGTTGTTGATGGTGATACTGTTGTTGTTGATGAAGATGATGTTGTTGATGATGATATTGATGTTATTGTTGATGATGTTGTTGATGATGATGATGTTGTTGATGATGATGTTATTGTTGATGATGATGTTGTTGGTGATGATGTTATTGTTGATGATGTTGTTGTTGATGGTGATACTGTTGTTGTTGATGAAGATGATGTTGTTGATGATGATATTGATGTTATTGTTGATGATGTTGTTGTTGATGATGATGATGTTGTTGTTGTTGATGATGATGATGTAATTGTTGATGATGTTGTTGTTGATGATGATGATGTTGTTGTTGTTGTTGATGATGATGTTATTGTTGATGATGTTGTTGTTGATGAAGATGATGTTGTTGATGATTTTGTTGTTGTTGTTGATGATGTTTATCATGATGTTGATGATGATTATGTAGATGATATTGATGATGTTGATGTTGTTGTTGATGATGGTGATGTAGATGAAGATGAAGATGATGATGAAGTTGTTCATTTTTTTAATTTTATTTTTTTGGCATGTAGCCTCCTGAGAGGCCGAGTGCAGGTCTTTCTAGTCGACGCCCGTGGGCGACCTGCGCGTCGGGATGAGAGATGGAATGGATGAAGATGAATGAAACTGGGCAAGGATGTGGAAGGAAGCGGCCGTGGCCTGTCAGAAGGTACTGTCCCAGCATTTGCCTGGTGTTGAAAATGGGAAACCACGGAAAACCATTTCAAGGACAGCCGACGGTGGGGCTCGAACCCACGCGTCTACCGAGTCAGCAGAGAGCTTGGCCCCTTGACCTAACGCAGCGCTTTAGCCCGCGTAGCCACTACTGTCTGTATGAAGTTGTTCATGATGATGATGATGATGATGATGTTGATGATGTTTACGATGATATGATGATTATGATGATGACATTAAAACAATTTTAAGAAAAGGATCCGCTTTGGCCTACAAAAATAAACCATTTTTATATTTTTTGATCTATTTCACCTTGTCAATATTACCAATTCTAGAATACAGTATATGAGTGCCGGTGGCAGAGGTGGGAACTATTCTTTGTTAATACGCGGCACGATGTCAGCCTCCTTGGTTGACAGGTACAGTTGCCCGGGTAAGGATATGCCTCAGCTCCAGTAACCTCAGTCATCATTCTACTCTCCGTGGTGACATGAGCTCCTGTTACGCTTAACAGTGCTGTTGCTAAACAATTAGAAACTCACCATTCTTATACGCAATTATTATTATTTTTCCGTTATTGTGAATTATTCACACTGTAACTTTTGTCTAACACAAGTAGCACACGCAGTGCTCCTTGACTTATGTGCAGACTGCCCTCTGTCATCGCTGTGTTCACCTGCTCGTCCCAGAAGGCTCAAGATGCTATTATCAACAACCACTGGCGCATCCAAGTTCAGTGGCACTGGTATTCTGAAAGGCTAATGTCTAAAATTCATGTGGAAGAAATATGTTTATCGTCAACTAGAAGAAATAAATAACAAGTAGTTCCGTGAAAAATTAAATAGCCTATTTTCATATATCCTACTAGTCTTACTTAGGACACGATACATGTACACGATATTTAAAAAAAATACACAGCCGCCATTTTTTAAGTTCTCATAAAATTTTATTAAATTAGACTTCAGTATATTAAGGCTTGTATGAAGATACACCATGCCAAGTTTCACTGGGCATGGATGATTAAATCACCAGGTTATAAACGGTCCCATAGGTGAACTTAAGTTAATAGCCTCAATCAACGTACAAAATTTCAGTTTTATTGCTGCAATAGATTCGTAGATATTGAGACCCGTCTAAATATTTCAGATGATCGCTTTGTTGGATTGTCATATATGTAGGCTATAAGATGTACCATTAGATGATGATTATTCTGTAGGTTCATTATTCAAAAGTTCACTTTGATCGCATGATTAGGACACAAGAAATAAAAACTCCTTTTAAAAATTTTGCACTGACGCCATCTTGAGGTTATGCAAACAATTGAGCTAAATTAGATGTGTTTGCATTACAATGTGTATAAACATTTGCTGTGCCAAATTTCACTGCGCTTGGGTGGTCAAATCGCGAGAAAAGTATATTCAAATGTTTCAAATTCGCTTGTCCGCCATGTTCGTTTTGTATTTAACAGGCGTATGAAAGCCACATAGATGAATTTCTAGTATTACTCTTTTTTACTCTACAAAATTTCAGGGTGATATCTGTTACTGTTGCGGAGTTATGGAATGCCAGTGAAATATTTCGCGTGGCCGCCATGTTATATTGGTGAAACGTATTACAATTTCAAAGGCACGGTCAAGGTCGGACGAGGTAGTAGTATGTAGGCCTACTTACTGAGTTTCAATGAAATTGATTCGGCTGTTTAGATTTGATTAGAGGGGACACTCTCATACACAGTTACACACACGCTTACATCCGCACACCCACACACACACACATGGACAAAAGGTGATCTCATAAGTCTATTTTCATTTTCATAAATGAAAATAGGCTAAAAATGACAAGCAAAAGACATATTATAACTATGAATATTAAGGTGAAAATCCACAGCCTGCTTCCAGTCTCCGACCGGGTCAGGAATGGAATGAATGAAGCCCCCATCTAACGGCGAGGATATGAACTGTGCCGGCTGCCGAGGCCTGACGCACTCCTCTGGGGTAACGATTAAATGAATGAAAGATGAAATGAAATGATAATGGAGAGTGTTGCTGGAATTAAATTTTGACAGGGAAAACTGGAGTACCGGGAGAAAAACCTGTCTGCCTCCGTTTTGACCAGCACAGATCTCACATGGAGTGACCGGGATTTGAACCACAGACCCAGCTGTGAGAGGCCGGCGTGCTGCCGCCTAAGCCACGCAGGCTTAATTATGAATATTAAGGTAAACATTGAAAAGTGTCTAGATTGCGCAATCCTACCAAAAACCTCAATATGCTCAAGAACATAACATACTGGTATGCTGTTTGTAAAACATATTATCTACTGTATAATCCTCCTTATCAATTATTCATAATTTTACTAGAAGAGACTCTAATGTGGTATATTCTTCTTCTAATTGATGTGACCACCTCGTGCTGTAGCGGCTAGTATTCTTGGCTATCGGCCCGGAGGTCATGCCGAGAAATTGAATTCTGGCCTGAGAGTTTGACCGGGAAACACTCAGCCTCGTGAGGCAAATGTGAAAAGACGCGGGTTCCAGCCATCCTGGAAGTGGTTTTCCGTGGGTTCTCACTTCTACTCCAGGCAAATGCAAGGATGGCTCTCAACACACTCCACGACCACCTCCTTCCCCAATAACGCCGGTTATCCGACAAATTTTGAAAAGAAAACACACACTCAACTACACGAGGCTACATACCACGAATCGCAAAGCCCTAAAATAAATCAACAACAACTATTCTCAGATTGTATCATGAGTCTGAGTGTACGCCATAGCAACACTCAGATCAGTATTACATTTCTTGGTAGAACCCGGGTTCGAGCCCGGACCTCCATGGTGACAGCCATGATCGCTAGTCGCTACGTCACGAGATCGAGTTTCAAACTATGCTTTTAACGCAACTTCTGTAGACGTATATCGAATTAAAATAAATTAATTCTATAGTACTTAAACGTTATTATTATTATTATTATTATTATTATTAATATTATTATTATTAGCAGTAGTAGTAGTAGTAGTAGTAGCAGTAGTATTAAAGTTGTTGTGGTTAATTCATTTTAAATGCTTGAAACATCTTACGTTTCCATCCTCTCGTACTAAGGTTGTGTTGGATGTTTCTGACAACTTCTGATCATATGGTACCTGTAGTACTGCGTGCAACTGTAGTTATTTATATGAAGGGTAGGTGCCCCTGGACTTAAAATAAGGTTCCGTCCCGGTATTTGCCTGATAGGAGTGTGGAAGACCCCATGGAAAATCACACTCAAGATGACCGCTGTCAGCGCCACGATTCAAACCCCTGGCCTCATGACTTGCTGCAGCTCCTCATTGCAGCTTTGGTACTCAAATCAACGCGAATGACTACCCAGGGAGATGCAGTAGACCATATCCACTGTGTCTATCATTAAAAGCGGCATACTAAATATCCTCCCCCATATGGTTCATTAGAAATTGTAATGTGTCTGGCGCAATGTACTGGAGACATACCGTACATCAGCTCTTAACTGAGATGTAATGGATTCCACACCATGAAGCTCAAAATGTCTGCTTCTTGGCTGCTACATCCGCCAGACCGGAAACACTTAGCCGATTTGGATGCACAGTTGTGCTAATTTCAAAGTTTCCCACAAGGATTTATACCTCTTGAAGTTCAGCCCTTGGCGCAATATGTTTCTGCAGCTGGGTCATTCATGACGCGTTAACTCTGGTAAATCTTCGTGTGTCTCGGATAGTTCGTTTCCCTCCAGGGTCTCACAATTACTGGGACGTGGAATGGCAACCATGTGACCCCAGCTGAGTCTGGTATTCCTTCCACTTCTGCCAGGCTCCTCATTTTCGTCTTCCCAGTCGACTTTTCTTGGCGAACTTCTGTTTCCTTTCGACCCCAACTTTGTCACGGTATCCGAGAGTGTCTTACAATACCCTCATTATTCATAGGCTCAACCACTTCTTTCTTCTAATGGAATCCTATTCTCTATGTATGAGGCTCTAAAGAGGACAGGGTGTGTGTAGTCCCATAATGCATGGTTGACCCTGGATAACACTACACCCTCAGGGGGTTACAGCTGATGATTACTGGAGTCGATGACTCCGAGTAATTTCTGGGCTGGGATTGGTTTTACCCGTTTTCTATTGATTCTTTCCCCATCTGCCACTCATAGCTCTACGCGTTTCAAGTCCCTTAATGCTCAATTTTCGACGGTATGTCTTTCATCTGTTCCTTTTTCCTTTTAATCCTATTTTCTTGTCCAATTTTCTTCTAATATGTCATTTGTAAGTGAAGTGGCTTCAGTGCCGTAAGTGGTAGCATGCTGAACTGGTATGGCCAAGATCTTGGGTCCAACCCCGGTCGAAGTCGTCGGTTTCTAAGAGCGTTAAAATCCTTCAGTATGCCTTCCTTCGGAGGGGAAGTAAAGACCATGTCATAGAGTTATGGCATGACAAAGAACCTACCACTACAATTCGTAGTGTGTAGCCGAATTTGTAGGTTATATTTCATTAGAAACGCTCTATCAAAGTTCCAACGTTCGCCGCTAAGTGTCAGTGGCATCTCGTAGCCAAAGTTGGAACTACTTGAAATTGAACTTTTATTCATCTTCATTCATTTCATCTCATCCACACGCGATGGTACTTGTAGCTCACCCCTTGGGTGTCCGCATAGAAGCAGCTAGAAACTCTGGCGAGCCGAATATGTCCTCAGACACGCCGGCACTAAAAGCCGTACGCTAAATAAAATAATAAAATTTGTGAGTAGTTTTGTTTAATTGTAGTAGTTATTATTCTCATCCTTATCATTAGCGACAGATGACCTGCATGATTCACCCCTTTGAAACAACAACAACAACAACAACAAAATCCAAAGATGCTTAGGCCTTTGATGTTTATCTTGCACAGCTCAAGAAATATGCAGGTGGTTTATAAAGAGCTTTACAATTACTTAAAGGCAGTAATCATTTTTCACACTAAAATGGATGTACGCCAGACATTAATACTAAGCGTATGCCTTCAGGACGTCATTGTGACGTGGAATCCGAATCAACGGACGTGATATTACAATTCAACAAGATGTTCAGCAAAGAACATATAGCCTACTATCTCCTAATGTATGGGTATAGTTCTCTTTGTCGTTATCAAGGAGTAGAAGGTTCGTTGTAGTAGAATTCGCTGCAGTTGCATTCTTAAGTCCTCAATCAAACAGGTTTCCCTGGCTAGGACATTTAGTATTGGTAGGAGGCATTAGTAAGCAACGATCGACTTTCGCCAATCTTATACAAGGAACTGCCCACTCTTCTCTGCGTCACTTAAAGGTAATCGGAGCACGCTCATGGCTAGAAGTTGAACTATTACATGGTTGTAATATACTTCAGGAGGCCAGGGATTTACAAAGCCACCCACTCTACCTCAGTAATTTCTGGTCTGTGTTTATATTAACACTGCTTACTCTCAGAAAGCGCTATATATTCTTAGGATCTTCTAGGTAGATTTTGAGAAGCTTCTCAAAATCTCTTCACATTATAATAAGAAAAGCATATCAAGACAGGCCAAACTTAGACACTACAAAACAGTTGTATTGCCAGAAGCATTGTATGCGTCAGAAACGACCACAATTGGAGCATCTGGCATCATAGAAACAGAAAAAAAATAACGTAAAATTCTGAGAAAAATATTAGGAGCAGTACACAGAGATGGGATATGGATGAAAAGACCTACAAAAGAGCTATATGAACACACAGACAGACTCACAGATATCATTAGAAAACGCAGACTAACTTTCTACGGGCACATACAGAAAATGAACAATAAATGACATACAAAGACAATCTTTGAGGTAGTAAACAGTTCAAGAAGGAAAACAAATTGGTATCATGAAATAGAAGACGACTTAAAGCAAAGGATGAAGAGATTTTGGGAAGAGAAGAGGAAGAAGGGCAAGAAGTGAAAATTGTGTCATCATGAGATATTTAAGTTCAAACACTGTCCATAAGGACAAAAATGATGTAATAATAATAATAAATGGAATTAAGTAAGAGAAGCAAACTAATAGGTTTCGAACCCCAGCCGATTGCGTGAGAGATCAACGCTTTACCACAGCGCCAAACATATCCATAATAACTCAGTGATATCAGCCGACTTGAATACAACGTGTGAGCAAATAATGACTTGAAATAAACGATTACTTCAGTACAGTACATCGGCATTATAATCCATTTCATTTTTATTTTATTTAGTCAATTTACCCTCTAGGTTGGTGGTGCCCACGGACTCAGCGAGGGAACGCACCACTACCGCCTCTATGGGCAGTGTCCTAGAGCTTGGAATATCTGGTAAGGATGGATACAACTGGGAAGGTGTGATCAGCACTTCGCCCAGGCGGCCTCACCTGCAAAGCGAACTTGGGCCTCATGAGGGATGAGAAGGGATGGAAGATTGGGCTGGATAGGTTAGGAAGAGGGAAGGAGGCGGCCGTGGCCTTACAGTAGGTACTGTCCCCGTATATTCTAGAGGCGGTCTGTTGGATATCCGAAGCACCAGCTGGATTCGTAGACCCTGACTGCTCCGGCGCAAAATACTAGTCAAGGATCTACCTCCAACTAGACCCTCGTGAATATACGTGGCGGAAATTAAAATACGACTGTGAATTACAAGAAAATACACTTAGCTCGCGGTAAAACACCTACCTTATTCTCGGGGATCTCGTGGTCAGCCTCTCTGGACCTAAAATGGGTTTCACAGTTGCATCTCCTTATATCTAAAATGAATCATGACGACACGGCTTCCAATAAAACTAAACGATTTAATAACAAATGTAAACTAGGGCTAAACATTCACACATCAAAATAAAAATCATACTCCCATTCGCTCACCTCTACACTCACGCCACTGGTAAAACTGCGTTCTATGAACATAATGACACAATTTGGTGTAGCTTGTGTCCATACATCAAGCTGTACAATAGTTACACACCTCTGTGTATTTACATTCTTCTGGCACGCTCCCAAGCACATCTGGGTGCTCGGCGCACGCGACCCTCGCCACGTGTCCGACGACATAACATTCACCGTTGCATTCCCAGTCTAGCTGGTTTAAAAAAGAAAGAGCGCGAGCCGTGCAGCAGGGCCGTGCAATGGGCAAGGTGAAGCAGTGCTAGCGAGAAATTTACTCGTGCCGGCTGAGCGCAGCCCTACTCGGTCCAGTTCTGAGCAGTGCAGCACGACAGCACACTAGCACTGCAGCGCTTAGTCGCACAAGCACTGTCCATTTGACCGGGTACTGAAGTACGTTTAGTACTGAGCGCGGAGCCTGCACACTAGGCGCACTAGAACCAACATTGTGGCATATGCGTGTGGTCTGCCGTGCTCATAACGTGGGGAGGACAAAAATAGCATAGTGGGAGGGTCACACATTAATGAATCAAACCGTAGACATATAAGACATGATATTTGGACGCACATGAACCAGATCTGCAGCAAGGATACAGAAATGTGCATACTTTTTGGGTGATGTAGCAGGTGCAGCGAGATATAATAGTCCTAAAATAGAATCAGGGGCCGGTATGGAATCAGGAGAGTTAAAATACATTTTTTAATTTGTTGACATAATGTCACAAACCAGCCGAGGTAGCTAAACACGTTAACGTGCATGGTCAGACTACTCCAAACTCGAAAGACCACACACAGCCACTCCATACAATACCTCATTAATTTTATTTGTCATTAACTCCTCTCATGAGATTGGCGTCATGAAATCATTCCCACAAGGAAACTGTCTCACCACATCCCCTACCTTATAGCAACCGGAATAATTATGGGTAGAACCAAAGAAACTACATTAGGACTATAAAACTGTATTTCAATAACAAGATTCTGAATTCACCAAATGACTAGATTGATGCTCTTCATGGATATGTGAGTTCGAGAAAAATGCGTTAGTAAAACTCAGCTGAGTTTTAATTCACCGGCTGTGAAAGCCAATATACCATCTTTTTGGAAGCCTTCATAGGGAGGTTAAGGCTGCTTGAGCTTTTAGTTCTCGCAGTCAAGTGGTGCAGTTGCACCTAATATTAAGGGAGGTGGCGCGCAGTTCATCACTCCTGTGGGGATCCGGGCGGGGACACCAAGAGCCCGCCGATGAGCCAGCTTGGTGTCCTAGGCGAAACCCCACACAAGACACGGCACAAACCTAGAAGAATGCTGAGTTTTAATTCACCGGCCGTGAAAGCCAATATACCATCTTTTTATGCGTTAGTAAATTCATCAGGATTTTAAAATGAAAGATATTCCGTCGCAATCTAAGGTCATTTATGTATTTTATTCTTATATTCAAGTCGCCTCCGTGGTGTAGTGGTCAGCATGATTAGCTGCCACCCAGGACTTCCGCGGTTCGATTCCCGGCTCTGCCACGAAATTTGAAAAGTGGTATGAGGACTGGATTGGGGTCTACTCAGCCTCGGGTGGTCCAAATGAGTAGAGGGGTTTCGACTCCCACCTCAACCATCCCCGAAGTGGTTTTCCATGGTTTCCCACTTCGTCTTCGGGAAAATACCGGGGTGTTATCTAACGTAAGGCCACGGCCGCCTCCTTCCCTCTTCCATGCCTAATCTTCCAACTCCCATCTCTTCATCAGGCCCCTGTTCGCTTTGCAGGTGAGGCCGCCTGGGCAACGTGCTAGTCACACTCCCCAGTTGTATCCCTGACTCAGAGTCCCAAGCTCCAGGACACTACCAGTGGCGGTAAAGGTGAGATCCCTCGCTTAGTCCGCGGGAAAAGCCAACCCTGGAGGGTAAACGATAAAAATAAAAAAAATCTTATATTCAACATGGCCTGAAAAAATACCTCGTGGAATTTACCTACACATAAGATATACGGCAAAATAAGCAAGAAGACACGAAATCCTTCAAACCTTCAAGTTTTAGGACAATATTCATTATTTCAACACTATGGAGACCAAGAGTGCTATTCATTATATAACAATTAGCCTATTTTGCTCTAAAAATTACAAAATATGTTGTCTGTCTTTCTACCAGCTTGTCTGTATTTCTTTCGGTGGAGTGCCTAAGACTGTTTTGTTTGTTAGTTCTTGGAACTATTCGACTTTAGGGTTATGGTACGCGAACCGTCTTCCTAACTTACCAGGGGCTATGCAATGCCAACAATACGAAGAAATGTGTACTATTATAGTTCGCCCAGTGAAGAAATTACATGGTATCGTGCAATTGATTGAGCTGACAATGAAAGAGACCACCTTGTAGTGTAGCGGCTAACGTTCTTGGCTGTCGCCCCGGTGGTCCGGGTTTGATTCCCTGTCCTGCCACGAAATTGAATTTCGGTTTGGGGTACTGAAATTGTATCGATGATACGTAAATCATCCAAGCGGTGCTCATTTCGAGGACTTGCGCCAGGCCAGTGGGCACGAGTTTTCTTTTTTATACATTCTTACTCTGCAATCGAATTGAGAGCACATCACTGCGTAGAGTTGTTAGAATAGCTTCCGTAAAATATTCTCAAAGTCCAATGCTATAAGTAGCCCTCATGAGTTAATCCAATTGCATATGTATATCTAGGCTAATCCAGATATGGTATTTAAGACATTTGATTATTATTGCATTCTAAGTTCTGGGCATAGGAAAACCTCGAAGCTAATTTTGAAATTTTAAGTGAATGAACATCCAAAGTATAGTAAGCATCATGTAGGGAGACTGTACCAGAGAGAGCATGCATTGCTTGAAGACATGATGACATAGTGCGTAAGTTGTGCTCGTACAACGAAGGAGGTTGTCAGGACGGTGTTGATGATGAAAATGGTGATAACGATGAAGACGGTGATTAATTATTTAGGAACCAAGGGAATATAAATAACCGATACTTAAGACTGATGCGGATCTATGGTAAACACAAAATGAAATTGCAGGTTGATTGCGAAAGTACAGAAACTATCCAATCACCATATTTTATCGAGACTGACTAATCCAGAAGTAGACATGAAAGTGAGTAGCCTAGTAAAAATAGGTGGAAGCAAAGGATGCTCTTGTGTGAGACCTCCATGGGCGTAGCCAGGACTCTGTATACTGCAAACACTGTGGAGTGCCTGATACCCTAGCTCACGTTCAAAAAACATAATTAAGAAGGGGATTTACTACAAACGTTAGGAATCACCGAAATAGATCTAAGATGCAGCTGTAACATTTCAGAAATGTTACGCGATCCATGTTTTCGTGTCTTTCTCGTGTTAGAAGCATAAATACAATGGGCATAATAATTGTTATTGGCCATAAGAAGGATACAAGATTTATGCTGGACCCCACCATCAGATGTGAAGTAACCTTCGGCATAACAAAACAGGTCGTTTAGAGATAACGATAGGCTTCAAAGAGAAGAGAAAGCTTGTGGTACGTTTCGATTAAGCGAGAGGATCAACATCAACATTTTTAAATCACTCATCAAGTTTGGGTAAGCCTAAGTATAAATGACCTAATTTTGCTATCAATGAATCCATTCAATAATAGAGAATTCATTTTCAATGTACTCGGGAACAGTGTGTGACGTAGTCTATTGGTACCCAATATCATTTTATTGCTAATATTAATAGTGTTATAATAATAATATTAATATGAAGGGAAGATAAGAACGGCTTTACGAAACCATGTCGGTACGGGCTGGCCGTGCGCGCCTGAACTGACGAGTTCCAGCGTAGACGGTGCTGGCAGTGTGAGGCAAGGTCATACGGCCCTAAAAGCACTTGCCAGGCTTGCAGGGCACTACGCCATACTATACACAGCTCGGTCGCACATGTAGCGAGCGGCAGGTGGGGAGAGGCAAGGACATGACGTCACGCGCTTGTGGCTTACTTCTTAGACTGTCCGTAAGGGAGCAGCAGGATAGAACATACTACAGGCACTAGCTACGCAGGGCCCTGCCGTGCAGTTCGCAACATCTCTCCCCATTTGTGTGGCCTGGTCGAGCTATGGCCTTGGCTAGAAACGAGTTTTAAAGAAGTCCTCGCTATTCCCGCCTGGTCCACAAATGTGCTCTCCATAACAATAAAAACTGTGTTAAAATGAAACAGATTCACGTCAGACAATTACGTGAACTATTATACTAGCAGTGTGGCATAATTGCAGAAACCAATACCTGTATGTTAGTAGTATTGGTCCTGGCTGTTGAGGCACTTGTCCCACTGTGACACGATTCGGTGAATGGCTGTCTCATAAAATTCCCTGGGCTGCGATGTGAACCAGTTCCGCACGTACAGCTGGACGTCGGCGTCCGCGGTGAACCGTTGGGCCCGCAGAGCCCATTTCAGTGGACCAAACATGGCGAAATCACAGGGAGAGAGGTCTGGACTGTATGGAGGGTGGCCGAGAACCTCCCATTTGAATTTCAGCAGGAGTGCCACGACTGTGTTGGTCGTATGAGGTCGTGCATTGTCGTGGAGCGACCACGGCGGCTATGGCGTTCACTGTCACCTGGTGGTCCTGGGTAATGAGTGCATCAACCAGCTGGACCTTGTCATGCCCCAGACCGGGCATCATCGGCTAACGACACCCGTCCTTCCCTGAAGCGCTTGTGCCACGCCTTGACCCTTGCAAGGGACATGCAGTGTTCGCCGTACACTTGTGACATTCGGCGATGAATGTCCGTTCCCCCTACTCCTTCCGCTGTCAGAAACCGAACAACACCTCTTTGCTCTTCCGTTGACGCCTCCATGTCACTGTTTGCAATGCGACTGGCAGCTTTGGACGATTGATGCATGCTGCTACTCGCTTTGTATTGTCACGTGACGTGCGCGCGTGCCCTCTAGCGACGGGCTGTGACCTTCCACTCTCTGGATGGAACCACACCTCGTTACACACGCCACGATTAGCCGATGCAGTCACCGGTTTGCGCATTCCAGCCTCCGCCTCGTTACTTTTTGAACGCACCTTATATATAAAATAAAATTATAATAACCAACCGGTCACGTCCTTTAGGATAGCTTAAACCAGCCTCGCCTCGGTTCGATAATCGGAAATGGTGGGTCCTAAGTTATTAATTATAATGCTTGCACAATTCACACGGCCACCATCATAAAATGGTACGGCTGAAGAGCTTGTAGTTTGGGCGCAAGATGCGTTCTATGCGAAGTTATGTTGTTATCAAATTTGGTAGAGATCGGACGATAAGTTCAGTCGTAATTTGATTTTACGTTCTTAACGTTTGAGTGGCCGCCATTCAGTTTTAGTAAAGATGGCGGCGATATTACGCATGATACTGAGGTGCCCTTTGCTAGGGCTACCTCTGTACCAGATTTCGTTCAATTCGGTTTCGTTGTATTTGAATTGGTAGGCTTATCCCAGTTACAGCTTAGTTAGCTATACAAACTCACCCACACTCACACACGGACAGACAACTTTTGGCCCTTGTAGATCTCATAAGGCTACTTTCATTTTTTTTACAAAAATCGAAAGGGGGCTAAAAATCGTATATGCATAAACTAGGAATCGAGTAAAGTCAAACTCAGTGATAGCCATGCAGCTTGACTACTGCATCATAACGCAAGAACATGATCACGAAGCAAGAATCAGAAGATTGACAAGCAAAAGTACAATAATAATAATAATCAGACCTAAAATATTTCGAGAAGATGTTTGGGATGCAATCTAAGTGGTATGCGATGAACTTTGACAGTGATGTAATTTTGTGAGTTAGCCGTAAATAATTGTGATATGAGATGCAACTCGGAGTTTCATGATATTTCCTGTCATTCGACCATTTAACTTCTCCGGCTAGGAATCGAACATAACATTTAGGGATTATGAGGTGAATATCTGACAACTGATCAACTGAGAAAGCTACTTTGTTCGATAATAATGAGTTCACTGCTTACTTAAGATCTTTATTATTCTGTTTAAAATATTATTGTCTTATATTTCAGGTTATTATAAGAATACTAGGGGATCTGTGCGAGGAAGCTCGCATGTTCAGTAACCACCCGCCCGGCTTTACTGTTATGCGGTATTCTATAAATATGTTTATTTGTTTAATTCACGCACTTTTTAAACAAATTGTCGATATTTATTAAAAGAAAGAGTGCAATTCGTCACTGTTGCGGGTAATTTGGTTTGCCCAATGTACAATGGGTTGTGTGCGCCCCATTAGTGTTATGCGGGCTGCGCGCGACACAGTTCTGCCAGGGGCTATGTCTTTTTTATTATTAAAATACACTTTCTATGTTCGACGATAATTATACTGTAACTATGTTTTAACATATACACACATCAAAAAAAGTTTTGCATCACCTCGGTTCCAAGAGTTCCGGAACCGTTAAATACAAAGGGAATAGAGATCAACACAAACAACATTTCAGCTCGTTTTATTGCTCATGAGACCCACACATTGCATGTTGTACCATCATACAGCTAGACTTTCAGCATTTGTGGTCCAGATTGCAGTACACACCACTACCTCTAATACCCAGTAGCACGTCCTCTTGCATTGATGCATGCCTGTATTCGCCGTGGCATACTATCCACAAGTTCATCAAGACACTGTTGGTCCAAATTGTCCCACTCCTCAACGACAATTCGGCGTAAATCTCTCAGAGTGGTTGGTGGGTCAAGACGTCCATAAACAGCCCTTTTCAACATATCCCAGGCATGTTCGATAGGGTTCATGTCTGGCGAACATGCTGGCCACTGTAGTCGAGCGATGTCGTTATCTTGAAGGAACGCATTCACAAGATGTGCACGATGAGGTCGAGAATTGTCGTCCATGAAGACAAATGCCTCTCCAATATTCTGCCGATATGGTTGCACTATGGGTCGGAGGATGTCATTCAGGTATCGTAAAGCCGTTTCGGAGCCTTCCAGGACCACCAGTGGCGTACGTCGGCCCCACATAATGCCACCCCAAAACATCAGGGAACCACCACCTTGCTGCACTCGCTGGACAGTGTGTCTAAGACGTTCAGCCTGACCAGGGTGCCTCCAAACACGTCTCCGACGATTGTCTGGTTGAAGGCATATGCGACACTCATCGGTGAAGAGAACGTGATGCCAATTCCGTGGGGTCCATTCAGCATGTTGTTGGGCCCATCTGTACCGCGCTGCATGGTGTCGGGGTTGCAAAGCTGGACCTCGCCATGGACGTCGGGAGTGAAGTTGCGCATCATGCAGCCTATTGCGCACAGTTTGAGTTGAAACACGACGTCCTGTGGCTGAACGAAACGCATTATTCAACATGGTGGCATTGCTGTCCGGGTTCCTCCGAGCGGCAATCCGTAAGTAGCGGTCATCCACTACAGTAGTAGCCCTTGGGCGGCCTGAGCGAGGCCTGTCATCGACAGTTCCTGTATCTCTGTACCTCCTCCATGTCCGAACAACATCGCTTTGGTTCACTCTGAGACGCCTGGAAACTTCCCTTGTTGAGAGCCCTTCTTGACACAAAGTAACAATGCGGACGCGATCGAACTGCGGTATTGACCTTCTAGGCATGGTAGAACTACAGACAACATGAGCAGCGTACCTTCGTCCTGGTGGAATGACTGGAACTGATCGGCTGTCGTACCCCCTCCGTCTAATAGGCCCTGCTCATGCATGGTTGTTTACATCTTTGAGCAGTTTTAGTGACATCTATGAACAGTCAAAGGGACTGTATCTTGGATACAATATACACAGTCAACGTCTATATGCCGGAGATCTGGGAACCGAGGTGATGCAAAACTTTTTTTGATGTGTGTATATTCATAAATATCTGTTGAGAGTCAGGCACTTGACTTTTGTGATCGGAGTGCAAGCGCAGGGTATGATATATCTGTTTTTCAAGTTTTCTGACCGACCGACGCATGCGTTCTGTGTGTTTGCAATGACATATGCAGGCCATATGTTCACAGCCAGCCATCCAACTCTCTAGTATTCACTAATATTGTCACCGAAGTCGTTTGAAAGCAATGCGCTGTGTAGAAATTGGAGTTGAGGATATTAAGGTACAGTGCTATTTCTTGTCTCATATTCGCCAGTTTATTTACGTGAATATATGGACGGTGCTTATTCCATGTCGGTAATTTATATAGAGAGATTCTGTGTTTATATCCGACATGTTGGATTTTGAGCGCATGCTCGAAGGTTTCCTTACCTAATTGGTCAATGAATGAGCTCTGATTGGCTGGAGAAACTGTGTCGTAATGAAAATCAGTGTTATAATGACTATTATTATGATACAGTTTTCTGGCACATAATGTTCACATTTCGACAACGTCGAACATAAGTATATTTCTGTTGATTTTTCAAGAAATGTAAGATTTTTCCTGTACTATTTAGACGATTTGGAAGATTTTGGCACATAACGCATCTTGTAGACCTAACTCCTTCTAGTTAAGAAGCTTTAGTTATTTGCCGTATTAGCGTATTATATAATACAGTAGAAGGTCAAGTTACATGTGCAGAGAAAAATAAATTAAAAATAATAATACACATGTTTAACATTCCATTTAACTGATCACCTCGTGGTATAGCGGCTAGCGTTCTTGGTTGTTGCCCCAGATGTCCGAATACAATTCCCAGCCCTGCCAAGAAATTTCAATTTTGGTGTGAGGGCTGGAACGGGTTGCAACACTCAGCCTCGTGAGGCAAAATTGAGAACATTAAGGTTCGATTCGCACTTGGGCAAATGCCGGGATGGTTCCTAACTTAATGCCACGTTGTCTCCTTCTTTACCATAGGCTATCCCCAATTTACAAATACCCACCCTAGTACATCCATCACAAAAACGCAGCTATTCACACAAATTCCACACACACCTAAATACATGGGGCTAAATGACCAAAAAGTCGCAACCCCTAAAATAAGCAACAACAACATTCCTTTTAATTTATTTGGCTTTAATGAAACAGCGGTGCCAGAATTTTGCCCTAGAAGGGATCTTTATTGTGCCAATGAATGCACTGACACGAGGTTGTCACATTTTAACACGCTAAAATGCCAACGGAGTGAGCAAGGATCGAATCGCAAACTTAGGAGTTAAAGGGAAAAGCCTAACTGGCTTTGCCACTCAGTGTACCTCGCAGCGTTACCCTGATCCAGACTGATTTTTGTACCAAATCCGGAGATTGAAACTGCGAACCCAGCACTGACAACGGCCAAC
This sequence comes from Meconema thalassinum, assembly GCA_946902985.2. Taxonomy (NCBI): domain Eukaryota; kingdom Metazoa; phylum Arthropoda; class Insecta; order Orthoptera; family Tettigoniidae; genus Meconema; species Meconema thalassinum. The sequence continues at coordinate 835,419,685 of OX336390.1, forward strand.
AACAGTGTGATTTTATCATGATTATACTTTTAGGGTTGGGGGTCAAGCCATTCTTTGAATGATACAATTTGCGTTATACAGAAGTAAGTGTGACGGTCTACCGCTTACCTTGCCTCTAAGTGGGCGCGCGTATATACTACCCACATCTCATTGTGTCAACAACTTCATAAAGAAACTGGTTTACAGACCAATCCTCATGCAAATTGCGAGTGGTGTAAACCCATGCTCATGTTAGAAAGCTTAGCACATTATTCATCATCTAGGTCTGAAAAATATATCCATGATTCGATATTCCTTAATGTGGAGGAGGATTTTTTTTGTGTTTTTGTTTCCTGGTTTTTCCACATTCCCTCCAGGCATCTGCCGGGATGGTACCTTAACTCAAGCTCTTGGAAAACTACCCCTATCATGGGTCCAACATTTACACAAACAACACAGGCACCACAGTAACTAGGTTATCAGACAAATTCAACACGTGACTAAGTACACGGAGCTGATGACAAGGGTGACACTCGCTCCCAAATTGGATCAATAACAACGGCACTCAGTAAAAACCGAGGGTGAGTCAATCATTTGCTAGCAGGTTTTGAGGCAGTAGGATCCAATACTATGTTCTCATTAACACAGAGCAACCTTGTAGTTCAAACAGCAATAATGAAACCCAAAGGAGGTGTAACTGAGTGGACCGTCTACTACAGTAAATTGCAGCAGTGAACTCAACCGTATCTCAATTGTAGTCTCGATATGTGCGAATAGGATTCGGAGAAACAGGATATAATACCAATCCCCTCACGAGATTAGTAGCCTAGAGTTTTGGAAACCCTTTGTGTTGATATTACAAGACCATATACCTGTCATAAGAGTAGTATTAGAACTGATTGTTCTATCGCTCATTTATTTAGTGACTTATGACATTGTGCCCTTGGGTTTGTATGGAAATTTTCTGATCACTGATAAGTATTTGAATTTTGTGTATGCTGCAAGGGAAATTATTACTGATTCTTGTTAATAAAGTGCCGTGAAAGGGAAAGTGCGAAGGCAGGATTTTCAATATAACATTGGCTCGGAAATACTTGTAGAAGAAGATTCTTGCAAATATTTGGGCGTTAACGTAAGGAATGATATGAAATGGAGTAGTCATGTAGGATGTGTAGTTTCAAAAGCTTACAAATCCCTGCACTTTGTAATGAGGGTATTAAAAGGAAGTAGTACCTCTGCTAAAGAATTAGGCTATTTGTCACTTGTAAGACCTATTCTGGAATATGCCTCGGCGGTTTGGGATCCATATCAAGTAGGGCTCATCAATGAGTTGGAAATGGTACAAAGAAAGGCCGCTAGATTTGTGCTCAGTGACTTTAATCCCAGGAGCAGTGTGAGCCGTATGTTAAAGAAACTTGGGTGGGAATCACTGGAGGCTAGGAGGATGAAATCTAGACTCTGCGCTATGTACAACACGTATACAAATCAACCAGCATGGGGTGAGCTTAGCAAACGATTGGGAAAGCCCACTTACATGGGTAGGAGCGATCATCCTTTCAAAGTTAAGGGCCGACCACAGCGAACAAATTATGGTAAATATTCTTTTGTAAACCGTGCCATTGATAACTGGAACTCTCTACCTGCCGCAGTCTTAGAGCCTTTTCCCAAACATATAGGTGTGTTTAAGAAAAGACTGACTATTTGTGTAAATACTCCAGTTTAATTGTTGTTTAATTGTTATTGAATTGTTATGTATAATTATGTATTGTTATGTATAATTATGTATTTGTTATGTATATCCAATTTGCCACCGGGGGACACACCCCCCATTGCAAATAAATGAATGAATGAATGAATGAATATATGTGTTCAGATTATCTGTATCACATAAGTTGTTTTTGTAATTTTGGAAATAAAATCTATTAAAGTCAAAATTGGCAAGGTTCATCATAAAAATACATATACATTATATTGTAACCTAGCAATTTTTCTAGGTTCGTGCCGTGTCTGGTGTGGGGTTCCGCCTAGGACACCATGCTGGCTCATCAGCGGAGTCTTCCGGTGTCCCCGTCAGGACTTCGACAGGAGTAACGAACTGCGTGGTACCTTCCTTTTTATGAAGCGCACCTGTGCCTCTTTACTGTGAGAACTAAAATCTCAAGCAGCCATTACCTCCCTATGAAGGCTTCCAAAACGATGGTATGGTATATTGGCTTTCACTGGCCCTCTCCTATCTGCCTTTCATGGCTCTCCCTCTTTCCAAATCTCTCAATCCTTATTCTACGAGGGTTGAAACATTTCCTATTCTTCCTATCTTATATTTCCTTTTCTCCTTTAATTTCCCTTTCTTGTTCTAGTTTGTAAGGTAGTTTTAAGTCAGTACTTAGAAGTAACATTTTTCGCTATCTCCCAAACCATGATGGTTCGATAACCTAGATGCTTCTTCTTCTTCTTCTACCTTATCCGATACGGACGTTGGCTACCACCATGGCTAACACCTTCTTATCCTGTGCTATCCTGAAGAGTTCCGTGGAAGACAGCCCAAACCACGTTCTTAAATTATCCATCCAAGTTATTCGTCTCCTTCCCGGTCCACGCTGACCTTCAATTTTACCCTAAAGAATAACTTGGAGCAGACGGTATTTTGGATTCCTCATCATGTGTCCCAAGTATTCCAATTTCCTCTTCTTAATTGTGTTTAACAGCTCAGGTTGGCTGCTCACACGCTGAAGAACCTCGGCATTACTCACATGTTCTGTCCACGAGATATTTAGAATTCGCCGGTATATCCACATTTCAAAAGCTCGAATCTTCTTTTCTGTAGCTACGGACAATGTCCAAGCTTCAACACCATAAAGAAGGGTGGAGACAACATAACACTTCACAATTCTTTTCTTAAGCGTCATACTGAGATCTCGACAGCATAGTAGTTGTTTCATTGTCATAAAGATGGATCTAGCCTTCTCTATACGGCATCTTATTTCAACCGAAGGATCCCAATTCTCTTTAATATTCTGTCCTAAATAAACCAATCTCTTGACTCGCTCAATCTGATGTCCATCGACTAAAAGGACTTGTGACAATGCTGGTTTTCGCGATATTATCATACATTTTGTTTTCTTAGTGTTGAGGTCAAGACCATATTGTTTACTAAGGCGGTCCGGGTTCGATTCCCGGTCAATGCATGTGAGATTTTCGAAGTGAAATGCCATGTCCTGTGGTTCGGATTCCACGTAAAAAGGAGGTCCCGTGGCTCATAATCACAAGATTCACGGTCACGTAAAACTACAATCTTCCTTTTCATATTGTTTACTCTTTTGATACACCATAGTAACAATCTCTTTAAGTCCTTCGAAACTATTTGCAATCAATACAGTATCATCTGCGTACCGTATATTATTAATATAATTACCATTGACCTTAATACCTTGTTGAATGCCATCAAGTGCCACAGAGAAAATCTGTTCTGCATAGATATTAAAAAGAAGTGGTGAAAGAATGCATCCCTGTCTCACACCACGCATTATTTCCATTGATCTCGATTATGTCCATCATTTCTGATACTAGGCCCCGTAAAACAACGATTATCATCATCATCATTGATGTTCCTCTATAAGAACAAACTGAAGCAGGAAGGGGACTGTACTCGCATGAAACTAGTCAGCTATTCTGCTATTGGCGTCCCTCATCGCCACGTCGCGCCGCGTCGCTCCTGCTCAATGCGAACTGCTATATTGTGTCTGACAGCCCCACAATATGCAGTATATCCTTTAAGGCATAAGCGCGTAGCGAAATCGGTGATTTAGTACAATGAGTGAATAGCTCACCGCAGAAGCCAGAGAGCTCAGTCATTAGGCTCAAATTGGCCACATCTCAGTGCTGCGTCTCCTCGCATTACGCGAGAGCACGCTATGTATCACACTCTGTCAATATCCACTTGACACTCCCTTGTTAACCGTACACTTCACAACAAGAGTTAATAAACTTCCCTCAATACGCTCTGACAGACAAGATGTCATGGGTTAATTCTGACACACACTTCTTCATTTACACCACACAGCAAACAAATAAACATCGCCCTATTTGTTATTATTCACAATTCACTCAGAAGCTTCTTTTTGGGGGAGTTCCAATAGATAAAATATGAAACAAGATGTTCAGTAAAGAACATATAGCCTACTTTCTCCATAATGCATGGGCATTGTTATAACTCTTTGTCCTTTTCAAGGAGTATAATTGAATGTTGGTTGTAGTAGCTTGTTGAAATGCAACGTGTAATACGGTTATTAAACATGAATATGAGGTGCCTTTTGCAAGTGCTACCTCTGTACCAAATTTCGTTCAATTCGGTTTCACCGTGTTTGAATTGATAGGGGGAATCTATTTGCCCACATACATGGCCGCTATCTGCAAACTGTTTGGCTGATGACCTTGTCGTTTAGTCAAAAGATGCCTTCCACACAAAGGTATGTTGTTGCAAAATTTAGTACAGATCGGCTGATTAGGTTGGTCGTAATTTGATTTAAGCTTTTAATATTGGGTGGCCGCCATTACGTTTCCGTCAATAAGGCGGCAATATAAAACATGACCCTGAGGTGCCCTTTGCTAGAGCTACCTCTGTACAAAATTTCGTTTAATTCGGTTTCACCGTGTTTGAATTGATAGGATAATCGATTTACACACATACATGGCCGCCATTCGCAAATAATTGGGCTGATGACCTTGTAGTTCTGTCAAAATATCCCCCGTAAATAAAGGTATAATATTGCAAAATTTGGAAGAGATAGGACGAATAGGTTGGTCGTAATTTGATTTAAGCCTTTAACATTTGGGTAGACGCCATTACGTATTTGTCAAGATGGCGACGATACAAAACATGACACTGAGGTGCCCTTTATGTGTGCTACCTCTGCACCAAATTTCGTTCAATTCGGATTTTCCGGGTTTGAATTGCTAGGGGGAATCGATTTGCACACAAACATGGCCGCCATCCGTAAACTATTGGGCTGATGATCTTGTAATTTGGTCAAAGGATGCTTCCCACATAATGTTATGTTGCTGCAAAATTTGGTAGAGATCAATATATTAGGTAAGTCGTAATTTGATTTAAGCTTTGAACATTTGGGTGGCCGCCATTACGTTTCCGTCCAGATGGTGGCGATATAAAACATGACACTGAGGTGCCCTTTGCTAGTGCTACCTCTTTACCAAATTTCGTTCAATTCAGTTTTAGCGTGTTCGAATTGATAGGGGGGGGGACGGACATTCAGAGTACACACACACACAGACTCACACACCCACACACAGACAGACACACAATTTTTCGCTCTGTGTTGATCTCATAAGTCTACTTTCATTTTTTGCAAAAATCGAAAATAGGCTAAAAATGTACTTTGGCGGGTTCACTAATTAGATTTGAGATAGTTTTTGTTGTTGTTGTTGTTTGAGTCTTCAGTCTTTTGACTGGTTTGATGCAGCCGTCCACGCCACCTGTCCTGAGATAATCGTTTCATCTCTATATGGCTAGCACAGCCTACATCCGAGGCAATCTGATTAACATATTCTAATCTTGGTCTACCCCTACAGTTCTTGTTCTCAACAGTTCCTGGTTGTCTTAATAAGAGTGTCCTACCAACCTATCTCTTCTCTTCATTAGCAGTCGCCAGAAACATCTCTCCTATCTCACTCGTCTTAATACCTCTTCATTTGTAACCATATCTACCTATCTGATCGTCATAATTTTCCTATAACACCACCTTTCAAACGCTTCAATTCTCCTCTTTTCTGCTTCGCCAACAGTCCAAGTTTCACTTCCATAGAGTACCACACTCCAGACAAAGGCTTTCAAAAATGACCTTCTAATACCTAAATCTATATTCGATATTAACAGATTCCTTTTCTGTAGAAATGCTTTCCTTGCCTGAGCCAACCTATATTTTATATCCTCTTTGTTTCGTCCTTGACTGGTTATTTTGCTTCCTAAGTAACAGAAGTCTCCTACTCCCTTAACTTTTCACCAGACAATTTGATGTCCATGGAGATTTCTGATTGAAGGTAATAAAGGATTATAATATTATTTATGTTCGACCCTCACTATTATGTGTCAGATAACTGTATCATAATGATGGTCATTATAACACTCTTTTCCATTATGATACAGTTTCTCCAGCCAATCAGAGCTCGTTCATTGACCAATTAGGTAACGATAACTTCGCGCATGCGCTCAAAATCCAACATGTCGGACATAAACACAACATCGAACTATAATAAATTACCGACATGGAATACCCACCGTCCATATGTTCGCGTAAATAAACTGGCGAATATGAGACAAGAAATAGCACTGTACCTTAAAATCACCAACGCTAATTTCTACACAGCGCATTGTCTTCAACTGACACCGGTGACAATATTACTGAAGGACGGCAGATGTAAACATATGGTTTGCATATGGCATTGCAAATACACAGAGCGCATGCGTCGGTCGTTCAAAGCTCTTGAAAGGCAGAGATATAACACCCAACGCTCGCTCTGCGATCTCAAAATTCCAGTAGCTGACTCTCAACAGATATTTATGAATATTTATGTTAAAACATATAATAAAGTTATAATTATCGTCGAACATAAACAGTCGTATGCAACTCGCCTATAATGGTAATTAAGACACTCGTATGGAAATTATAAAACTCGCATACGCTCGTTTTATAAAAAATACTCGTGTCTTAATTATAGCCATTATAGGCTCGTTGCATAATGTACTATTATGTTCGAAATGTAAATATTATATATCAGAAAACTGTATCATAATGAGGGTCATTATATCACTATTTTTCATTATGAAACAGTTCTCCCACCAATCAGTGCTCAAGAGACAGTTGTGTGGCCAATTAGGTAAGGATAGCATCGCACCTGCACTGACTTCCACGGCCTTCTATTTTAAATATCATGCGTGGCGAGTATCATAGTGGGGTATTCAAGGAGTCCATGGTCAAATACAAGGTATTCTTTGCGTCCCATGCGCTCTGTTCTGTATATAAAATTGGCGAAATCTCGACAGATATTTATGAATATTTAATAAAACAATTCAAATATATATATATTTTTGAAATATAATATTTCAACAATTCAAATATATATATTTTTGAAATATTATATTTCAAAAATATATATATTTGAATTGTTTTATGAACGATTGTGGGAAAGTAGACTCGGAAATGAGATATTTACCGTTAGATAACTAAAAGTGTGTAGATTAATTTGGCACAAAAACAAAATTTTGAAATGTTTGAAGAGTTTGGGAATTCTGGTGCTCCTGAAAAGGGAGGAACTAATTCATTTATACTTGTAAGCTACTGAAATGTGGAAGTTCCGAAACTTGATGTTGTAATATCAGCAGACTTTCTTGTGCTCTATTTACCCGAGAAGGGAATCCAATGAGCTGAGGAATTCGTTAGAAACTTTGTTGTGTGGGAGTAGTTTCTCTGTTTCGCCGGTAAGGAGCTGGGTAACGGCGGTACTTAGGAGCGGTGAAGGAAGAGCTACTCTCGCCCAGTAATGAGGTGACGACTTGGCTCCCTCGCCCGGGCTACAGCTTGATGGACCGCGAGCGATTTCCGCTAAACAGTAAATCGCTGTGATATGTTCACCGGATGTGCCAAACACCATCGGCTCTCATCCATAACACCGGTACACAAAACATCGACTGCGAGGCTCTTATTTCTACCTGCCCTCTTATTTATAGCAGTAATAATGTTAGCTTCAGAAAAATCTGTGCCACCAACACCATCCTCCCTTCCGGTTAAAAGAATAAGCAGAGTTAACATCCCCTTCAGATTTATATCTCACCCCTCCGGCCTAGCCACTCGATAACAGCGGTTCGTATATGGTTCATCTGGAATTTATTATTATGGCTGCATATTTGAGAGATTTGTATACGGTGGTACATTATATCATGATGATAGGTAGGGGACTGAATGCACGGCAGGAAGGAGGAACCAATTCAGAGCAAGTAACCTATACGCAAAATCCTTCTTTTTCGCATTTTTTCTATGTTCATATAAAACACTCACCTGCCGGAGCTTTAAGAAATAGTCTTCAAAGGTAAAGTGACCTGGGCAATGCCGTATTGTATCAAGTCCATAATTTTATGAAAAATAAATTAGTTTTTATTAAAAACATGGTGAGATTTTCATTTGAACAAGTAGCTGTCTTGATTTTCTAGTTTTACCAACTTCTAAAACTAAACCATTTGTTTGGTTCATTTTAGTCTTTTTTAAGATTTAAATTCGTTTAAACATACAGGGAGGGTATCAGACAAAAGAATGCGATGCACAATATTCACATTTACTACGTATTTCCTTTCTACAGGACAGTGAAAATATGTTGTTTGAAGAGGAGAGAATTGTCATTCTATTCTTGTTTCACCAATTTCTCTATCCAAACCTTTTGATTGATAAATATTAGGCCTATTAAGGCTGAAATTTGGTTAATAAATGTTAAAAAAATTCAATGTACAATATCAAAATATACTACTTTATTTCTTTATTGTATTACAATAAAAAGGTAGGCCTATGTTCTTCAAGGAAAATAACACTATAAAACACCCTCTACTTATTTCAGGAAGTGTCATTGTTGTTTTACTTGTGTATTTAGCTGAAGCCTTACCTTGTAAGTTAGGGGCAGATGACCTCGTAGTTCTGTCCCTTAAAACAACAATTACTTGTAAGTTGAGTATAAAAATCATTGTAGTTTTACTTGTAAAATTAGCAGACGCCTTGCCTTGCAAGTTGAATCTAAAGGTCATTGTAGATTTACTTGTAAAATTAGCCTTGCAAGTTGAATCTGAAGGTCATTGTAGTTTTACTTGTAAAATTAGCAGACGCCTTGTCTTGCAAGTTAAATCTAAAGGTCTTTGTAGTTTTACTTGTAAAATTAGCAGACGCCTTGCCTTGCAAGTTGAATATAAAGGCCGTTGTAGTTTTACTTGTAAAATTAGCAGACGCCTTACCTTGCAATTTGAATCTAAAGGTCATTGTAGTTTTACTTGTAAAATTAGCAGACGCCTTGCCTTGAAAGTGGAATCTAAAGGCCATTGTAGTTTTACTTGTAAAATTAGCAGACGCCATGCCTTGCAAGTTGAATATAAAGGTCATTGTAGTTTTACTTGTAAAATTAGCATACGCCTTGTCTTGCAAGTTGCCTCGCCTTGCAAGTTGAATCTAAAGGTCATTGTAGTTTTACTTGTAAAATTAGCAGACGCCTTGTCTTGCAAGTTAAATCTAAAGGTCTTTGTAGTTTTACTTGTAAAATTAGCAGAAGCCTTGCCTTGCAAGTTGAATATAAAGGTCATTGTAGTTTTACTTGTAAAATTAGCAGACGCCTTGCCTTGCAAGTTGAATCTAAAGGTCATTGTAGTTTTACTTGTAAAATTAGCGGACGCCTTGCCTTGCAAGTTGAATCTAAAGGTCATTGTAGTTTTACTTGTAAAATTAGCAGACCCTTTGCCTTGCAAGTTGAATCTAAAGGTCATTGTAGTTTTACTTGTAAAATTAGCAGACGCCTTGTCTTGCAAGTTAAATCTAAAAGTCATTGTAGTTTTACTTGTAAAATTAGCAGACGCTTTGCCTTGCAAGTTGAATATAAAGGTCATTGTAGTTTTACTTGTAAAATTAGCAGACGCCTTGCCTTGCAAGTTGAATCTAAAGGTCATTGTAGTTTTACTTGTAAAATTAGCAGACGCCTTGCCTTGCAAGTTGAATCTAAAGGTCATTGTAGTTTTACTTGTAAAATTAGCAGACGCATTGCCTTGCAAGTTGAATATAAAGGTCATTGTAGTTTTACTTGTAAAATTGGCAGACGCCTTGCCTTGCAAGTTGAATCTAAAGGTCATTGTAGTTTTACTTGTAAAATTAGCAGACGCCTTGCCTTGCAAGTTGAATCTAAAGGTAATTGTAGTTTTACTAGTAAAATTAGCAGACGCCTTGCCTTGCAAGTTGAATGTAAAGGTCAGTATTGTTTTACTTGTAAAACTAGCAGACGCCTTGGTTTGTAAGTTGAATGTAAATATCTTCTTGCATTACATAGAAAATTAGCCGAAGCTCTTTCTTGTTCAAACAATTCTTCTATGCAGGTCATAAAGAGGTACAAAAAATATTTATTATTTTATTTATTTATTTAGTCAATTTACCCTCTAGTTGGTGGTGCCCACGGACTCAGAGAGGGAACTCACCACTACCGCCTCTATGGGCAGTGTCCTGGAGCTTGGAACATCAGGTCGAGATGGATACAACTGGGGAGGTATGATCAGCACTTCGCCCAGGTGCCCCCCCCCCTGCAAAGCGAACAGGGGCCTCATGAGGGATGGGAAGGGACGGAAGACTGGGATGGATAGCCTTGGAAGAGGAAAGGAGGCGGCCGTGGCCTGACAGAAGGTACCATCCCGGCATTTGCCCGAAGACGAAGTGGGAAACCACGGAAAACCACTTCGAGGATGGCTGAGGTGGGAATCGAACCCCCTCTACTCATTTGGACCACTCGAGGCTGAGTAAACCCCGTTCCAGTCCTCATACCACTGTTCAAATTTCGTGGCAGAGCCGGGAATCGAACCCAGGACCTCCGGGGTGGCAGCTAACCATGCTGACAAAAAATATTTAATGTAAAATAATTGTTTGTACATTCGTTGTGCTTTCTTGCCCCCAAAGCAGCTCACGAAACTTCAGCGTTGTTTTGTTTTTGAAGTAATAGATGTTCCTGAGTCTCTGATATTATGTTTCTTGTTTCATTTGAATCATACGGATAAATCGTGACGAAAATGAAAATATTATGTATTGCTCTGTGATTATGAAATATAGGGGGGGGGGTCATTTCATGCATAATAGATCAACGTATCAAACTACTCTAATTGAAGAGGGTCTGCAGCCATTGGAATCCTTGATTCAAGTTTTAGTATTAAGAGAACATAATTTCATTTTAGTATATTTGAATACCTTATGGGAACATACGAAGGAGCAGCTCCCTTCAAGGTGGAAAATGCAAGGTGGATGAGGCAACTCACAAACTTTGTCTCAACTAGCGCAATTTATCACAAAGTAAGTTTCCTTAGCAAGTGAACTTCAAGCATCTTCAGTTATAGCATTTGACAGCATCTTTATTCGCCTTTCTCCTTTTCTCATAAAGTCACTTGTAAGTCAGTCCGTATTCATAACTAGATCGAACACCATAACACACGACTCACTGGTAAAAAGTGCAATGGTTTAGTCCCAGATCACCATGACTTCAGTGGGCTATCTTAGGGCGTTATTCTCTCGTGTGTAAAGAAATGTATTAGTGGTCTGAACTCAGGAACGGTGTACATTCAGCTTATCTATGATAACTGAGAAAATATGCTTTCCTTTCCCACCTTCGTCTTCCTAGAAATGGTTTCCGTGGTTTCCTTACCTCTGCTACAGGTAAATGCTGGGATAGCACCTAACTTAAGGCCAAAGCCTCCTTCTTCAATATCCTATTTCCCATTACAGATGCCCACCCTTGTACGCACATAGCAATTACAAACGTTACCACACAGTTCCTATACACACACTCAACCAAAGTACACGAGAATGCTGACCACGATGTATTTAACCTCTAATAAATGAAACAAGAAAATCAATCCCTATAATTTCCAGCTCTCTTCAAATACATGCAGTATTTGTGACGTAACTGGCTGCGGTGGCACGAAAGCACTAAATCATGCCGTGCTGGCATCGGGAGAACGTGGTTTCGAATCGCACCTCGGCCGTCCTGAAAATGGTTTTCCGTGGTTTCCCAATTTTTCCCACCAGGCAAATGCTGGGAAGGTTCTTCTCAACAGGTCCACGGCCGACTTCTTTCCCACTCCCTTCCCTGACCTTTCCTTAAATATAACCAAGTTAGCGGTCACCTGGTCGATCGGCCTGTCACCATCCCCAGTTGTAATTGCTGACTAAAAGTGTTTCGTTTCCAGACACCGTCCTCGTGGCTGTAGAGGAACGATCCTTCCCAGCGTCTGTGTGTGAAGCCGAGGGAGGATAAGTGATATAAACATTCAAAAAATTGGTTACGTATTTTAAGTTCTGGACAAATCTTGGTACTGTACCCATTCAACAATGAAATATGCAAATCACAGTTTGCCAGCAATGCTCAATCGGGAGTATCGGGGTTCATGGTTTGTTCTCCCACTCTGTGACTTACACACATTGGATTAAGCAGAGGATACACTTCCAAAAAATAAACAAAAATCATATCCTACTATTAAAACATTTAATTATCCAAAAATATGGCGCTACAAAAATTAAACAAATAAAAATACTGACACTACACTTCACACTTGTCCAAAGTTGAACAAGGAATTCATATAAAATAATTACAAAATCACAATGACTGGTTTTCCAAAAACCAACAAACTTCAACTAAGTTTCACTTCCATATGGTGTTAATTCATTTTTTTTTTAATAAAGAGCTCCAAATGGCTCGGTAATGTTTACATACACTGTGTTATCAATTTTATACACATCAATTACTATTTACATGAGTATATCTTTTTAACCATAATTATCAAAGTATGGCTAATCATCAATTAATTTTGGGCTTTCACAAGGCTCACATATTACCATCCCTCTCTCTCAAGCTAACAACTCACTACCGTGATCGGGAAAAATTTGCGTACTCCCGAGCTATAGAAGACTACCGAACTAGTCAAACTTAAGATTACTCCCGGAATCTAATTTCTTCAATAGAACTCGTGAATCACTGAATCACTGAACAATAAAGTTAGAGATTTATCATTTTGTCTTCAAATACCATTATATTATAAGAAAGCAACGATCTGAACTCTGCAAGCGATAATAATGGATATAAAGGGACCTCGGTTCAAAGACCGGGTCGTTCAAACAATCTTTAAACACTTCTGTGTATTATGACTCAGTCAGTCCGTCCTAACCTACCGCACTACCAGAGGGTAAGGGTCTAATCTTAACTACTTGGCGTGATTTATTGCAGGGAGAGAAGAGAGCTCACAGTCTCGCTTTCACAAGGGAATGGCTACATCAGCTTTCCACACAGCTGTTTCAAATGCAATTCCCTGAATGACAAGGCTTCTAATACATAATTAGCCAAGTTGCCTTCAAAGAACTAAATAAATTCAAAATCAACGTTTGATCTACATCTCAAAATATATATTACTCTCTCTCCCTTAACAATAATCCTTTTTACCGTAAATAACATGTATTCATAACATGTATTAATTCATCTAAAGGAGCTCGGAAGCTACTACTTTCTATATAAAATTCATCACAATATTCCTTCATTTATATAATTATTATTATTATTACGCTTGCTTTCTCATATTTATATCATTTATCAATTACACTGATATTTTACTGAATATTTTCCACAAGGGATTCATTTATATATGCCGGCCCCGTGGTGTTGGGGTAGCGCGCCTGCCTCTCACCCGAAGGCCCCGGGTTCGATCCCCGGCTCCGTCAGGGATTTTAAAACTGACGTGAGGGTAGGAACGGGGTGCACTCAGCCTCGTGAGGACAATTGAGTAGCTGTCTGACAGTGAGACAATGCCCCAGTCACGAAAACCAAGATTAACGGCCGAGGGGACCCGACGCGCTGACCACGCGTCACCCCAAAATCTGCAGGCCAATTGGCTGGGCAGCGGTCGCTTGGTAGGCCTAGGCCCTTCAAGGGCTGTAGTGCCACGGGGTTAGGTTAGGTTAGATTCATTTATATTTCACATATTTATTATATTTCTCTCAAATTATTCGTTCAGATCGCTCAATCTTTCATTCACCTGTTATTAAACATCCCTACTCTCTCTCTCATGAGGATTATACCCAAATCTTCCCAAACACATAATAATGAAATAGTTACTCACATGACGGTACGGTCAGCGACCGAATTCTCCAGCGATGGAACATTTTCACCCACCAACTTTTTCTTAAGCCATTTTTATGGTTACATTTACACTCAATGACACTTTTTTAACACCACATAAAATATATACCCTAATCACTTGGAATATAATGAATACCATTTTGTATTCGTTTTCACTTAACACAATACAATTCACTAAAATATTACACTAAAAAATTTCACTATATTTACATTACATAACAATTTTATCACTTGGGCGTTAATTATTCGCCTTACACACGTGATTTCTTTTCCTTTCCCGTTTCCAAGGGTTGCACTATAGCACGTCGGCTTCCTAATCTGACGAGATAATGGAAAGTCTCGATCGAACTAAACCTCACTGGAACGGCTGATCTTCTAATCCTGGATTTGACTATCGGCTCGTATAACTTTCCTGCACGATGTCGTATCTTGCTAGAAGCTACTTGTTCGTCTAAATAAAAGTCTGTCCTTGATGTATTACTATCCGATCGCTCGAACTGTTTATCGGTGACCTAGTAATTTCCTTGTACTTTCTGTTACTTTGATTCGTAGCTTATTGGAGTACTCCCCAATGTTTACTGTTCATTTGTCTACCTAGACAAAGCCTGGAACTACAATTTCTAATTTTTATCGTCCTGCGCTCTAGTCACCTTGATTTCAGGAACACTAGGCGTTATTATTTCGTTCTACCCTAATCGGGTTCCTTAACGTAGATAGAACTGTCTATTTCACATTCCTTGGGTACTTCGAAACCTTATGATGCGTCGGTTCTTTAACTGAACTATTATCTTCGAGTACCTATCGCCTGTTATTTATCAAGTCCACAGTCTAAACTTTGACTATACTTGTGAACGTTATAAAGTCTGAAGCTTGCCGATATTATTCCTCTACTAGGATTCTAATGTGTCTTCACACGGCGATACTAATGACGATACTGCACGGCCACTCCCATACGGGGTGCTCGTTGGTGATACAGCGTAACACGACCTCTCAAGGTCTGGTAAAGACTGCATGCTCCTCCTGGCACCTCCAGGTTTTATATCCCAATCGGCGCAAAAAGATAAAATCCGCGTCTTCTCCAGCACTAACTTCTGAAGTAATAGTCGTATAATTTTGAAAAATATATCTCTGGAAAGCTCTTGTTCTAAACGTAAACTGGTTTCTTTGATTATGAAAATCGATCACACAATTCCGAGATATTAAATAATTTATCTCCCCAGATATGTGGGCGTTGAGGTTTATTTTTCCATCCCTACCAACTCTGGTCTCGGGGAATTACTAACGACGTCATGCTACGTCTGCAGTTCTTTCCTGTGCAAATATTATAAACTTTTTCCCCACACAAAAATCTCTGTTCCTGAATGATCAACAAAGATGTGTTTCTTTCATTAATTAAATGCTCGCAAATGGCTTAATTCTAATTATTTCTCTTCTTGCACCATTGCGAGGTTGTCATTTTCTAGCTGAGTAAGGTCTATTTCCGAAACCTCTTCTCTCTTACTCGTCGTGGAAAGTTTTTATCGTTCTATTAATAATCATGAGCCAGCTCCTATCGATGCGTCAAGCATGATCTCACGTCCGCATGACTCGTGGTCACCCATTCTTGCGCCACATTATAACAGTCCACTTCTTAATATCTTTCCAAGTTATTCTACAGACTGTATTATTTCCTCTCTTCTTTTGCAATAAATTATGGATTCGACGCTTGAACCAATAGCACATGGGTTCAAATCTCCCCTCCTTAGATAAATAAATTTTCGAAATTTTGAGGAAATTTATTTAAGTGTTTTTTTCCCCTAGAAATTCTTGTTCTTTCAGTGTCGAAGCCATCATAACATCCCGCAGTACATTTATTTTATTTTCTCATAGAATTCCACGATGATTCGTGTTTTCCAATTTTTAAGTCATATCCGGTAATGGTGTAGGTTGAGCACGCTCTGTCCCTACCCGTTCTTCCTTTCTGATTTTTCTGGACGAAAAGTCTACAGTACTTAATCCTTCGTTACGGGTGTGGTCTATCCCTACCCGTTTCTTTCTTTCCTCATTTTCTTCTTCCATTAAATCAATTATCTCTCTTAGCTCCGAATACGTTTTCTCTAGTCCACATTCACAATTGAATGGTTGACCTCTATTTTCTCGTTCTATTTCACTCCTATTTGTATCAAAAGTGGATTTATCATTTCGAATTTGTTCCATAACCAGGGCTTGTTCATTTGCTTCATCGAAGTCTTCGGGAGGGTAATATACTTTCAGTTTAGCTGAATTCATAGTCACTTCGTGATTCGTTTCACAGTGCCGAATTCTCCTAGGCATTATTTCTTAAATCCCTTATTATTCGATACGGGCCGTACAACACCATTTCTCCTACTAGTAGTGGTCGATGATACCACTTGTGCCTGTTTCTCCTTTCTCTTCTATCGGCTTGAGCTTTTAGATGCTCAAAGGCTCTTCTAATTCGTAGATCTCTTCCAGGCTGAGCGTCTGTTGGCCTAGGAATGACCAGACTCCAAGGTCTCTGGTTGCTCATTCCGATGTAATGTTATTGGTATCTCTCCCGTAGATTCGTGAATCGTATTATTTATACAAAATTCGATGATGTCGAGGATGTCTATCCATTTCCAATTTTCCTCGGCACAGTATATCCTACAATACTTGGCCGTTTCCCTCATAACTCTTTCTACAGGATTTGCCTCAGGATGGCCAATTCTGGACAGGATCTGACGTATTCCAAGTCTCTCTAATTCCTGTCTAAATTCAACACTTGTAAAACAACTACCGTGATCCGATAACAAATTCTCTGGTTTACCCAGAATAGGTATCACTTTTTCTTTGAGTCGTTTTAAAACTTGTTTGGTACTCGTCTTCTGTATGGGAGCAAGAACAACCATTTTTGTGAAAACATCCATAGCCACCATTATATGTCTGTTTCCCCTCCTGGGCTCTATTTCATAAAACTCGACAGGTCCGACAATTGTGACAATTTGACATAATTGTCAACATGTCGCGACACTTCTCTCTGACTATATGTCATTGTGTGACAGGAGAAATATTGTAAAATTTACGCCTGTCACAGAGCCCTTTTCATAACCTTGACAAATTGTCAAATCCACCTGTCGAGGTTATGTACACTTCGATAGTTCCGAGAATCGATAATGTACAATAACTATCGATACACATGAACTGTTCAACGCGAGATAATCATAATAAAGGATTTACTATTTATTAAAACATTCATTTACTTGAGGAAACACGCCCAAACTGTGCAGAATTACTATATATATATTTATAAACTTGACTGCAAAAATGTGATTATCATTACAGCTTCTAATAATACTTGACAGGTCAACCATTTACCTTTCTGATAATCACGAATAGCCTAAAGCACTGTACTTAACCTCAAACTCTACTCAAACACTAGGAAACTCTCAATTTCGAAAATATTCGTCTTAGGAAAAATTACGTAGGTATTAAAAAAACTGTTCTTGCCCCAGTCCTCGGCACGATGTCTTTGGATTTTTCCTATATTTGTCACCCGTTTGCACTAATTGCCGTCACATTGTTAGTTTTCTCTGTCTGCTGTTTATAATGCATTTTTGTCAATTGGTGCGTAAGACACCGATTCATCGACTTGGAGGCTAACATTTACGAATACGGTAATACAGTACCAGTAATTACGTTTTCGGGAAGCGGGAATGGTGGGTAGAAGACATACAGGCATGAATATATCGTAATTCTGCTCTAAGCACATTTATTATAGGATATTTTTGTATTAACTTAAAGTGCATTTGAAATACAATAATAATAATTGAAATTCGAACAATATAACCACAAGAACGTGTATTGATGTAGGCTTCCCCGACCGGTGTTCAATAGCGAATGGTCATTTCCCGGGCTGATATGCCGTGATCTTTTTTATTTACTTTTTTCTACGGGGTTTGGGAGGCGTAGTCACATAAAAAGTGAGACAGACCATGGCATAACATAACGTCTGCGTTGAACAATCGCCGAGGGTCTGACAAGATAGTGTGCAAGTCGTTTTCCACCAAAAACAGTATATTTTAATTTGATGTTCTGTAATATTGCAGCACGGTTTACTGTCAAATTTATGAATAATAATCGAAATATCATTTTAATAATGTACTACTACCTTAGGCCTACTGTATGAATGAAACCCCCCAGAAATAATTCCTACATACGTCACTGATCTTAATTTCTCTCTACTACTCCCGCTTTTTAATCGCTCAATTCTAACGATTCTAACAATACTGTAGGCTATTAATGTAACGGGAGACTTCCAAACGCACCGAGATACGAAAAGATAGGTTACGGTAATAATCGACATGTAACGAGGCGCCTGTCGAGTTTTCGATGACAATTTGACAATTGTACAGCAGCGGCTGACATATTCATTAGTTCATAAAGAAAAACTGGTGACATATGTGAAAAATTTGTCAGATTTCTACCTGTCGGAATTACAACTTTATGAAACAGATTTCTGACAATATGTCACGACAATTTACAAACTTGTCGCGACATATTTGTCGAATTGTCATGCTTTGAGAAACGGAAACTTGTCGAACTATCGAATTGTCAGACATTTTATGTCATCCGACATGTGTCGACTTGTCGAGTTTTATGAAATAGGGCCCTGGCCTTTGGCAAAGATCCAAAGTTGTCAATAGAAATAATTTGACCTGGTCTCTCGGGCAACAGTGGTATTGGCCTTTGTCTCATCAAAAACGCATTTGGCTTAATCCTTTGACATACGTCACATGTCATTAGTGTATCCCTTACAGTTTCTCTCAGTCTCGGCCATACAAATGCTTCTTTCAGCATCGAGACTGTTTTGTCGACTCCCATGTGTCCAAACGATCTACGGGCCAACCATACCATTTTCCTCTGCAAAATAGCAGGTATAATGATCCTAAATCGAGTATGGCCAGAGTCCGCAAACTTATATAATAATCCATTAAATAAAGTTAAATCTTGAGCTATCTTATTAGCTTCAGTATACGCAGGTGCTCCCCTTATCAAACTCCCTTCTAAGAAAGATATGAGCATGTTCATCCATGGATCTTCACGTTGTCGTTGACCAATGCTTCTTAATTCATCCAAAGTACGCTCCTCTCTGTCTTCCAAATCAATAGCCATTACTTCCTCTTCTGTGGACTCTGGCTGTCTACTTAAATAATCTGGAACTACATTTTCTTTCCCTGGACAATACTCTATGTTTACATCGAACTGTTGTACTGTATATATAAAGCCCAACGCATCAACCTTTGACTGGATAAATCCGTCTTCATCAAAAAGGTTAAGGCTTTATGATCGGTTCTTAAAATGACTGGAAACCCATATACAATCTTTCGCCAAAATTGCAACGCATGCAATATCGCTAACAGCTCGATCTCGCTGATTGTATAATTTTCTCGTATGATTTCAGTCTTTGACTCGTGAAAGCTAGATAATTTTTCTTCTCAGGGTTATCCGGGTCTTCCTGATACAGCATTGCCCCTATTCCAATCTGGGATGCATCCGTCTGTATTATAAATCTCTGATTAAAATCAGGATATCCTAGCTTCACATAATTTAAGAGCATTTCCTTGGCCTCTATAAACCCTTTCTCCGTTTCCTCCGTCCATTTCCACTTGCCACCCTTCTTCAGAAGGTCCTGTAGTGGTGCAACAGTTTTGGTGTAGGATGGACAATGTCCTGAGAAAAATCCTATCAATCCCAAAAACTGGCGAACGTTTTTCACTTTCAAAGGCCTGGAAAAATTTCTTATCGATTCTAATTTGAATGGATTTGGTTTGACACCATCCTTGTCAATCACATGCCCCAAAAACGTAACTTGTCTTTGACAAAAGTTCGATTTCTTCAAGTTAATCTTGAAGTTAGCCCTTCTCAAATCTTCCAATAATTTCTTTAAATTTTTCAAGTGTTCCTCTATGTTTTCCAAGGTAAGCAATATGTCTTCCACATAACGGATAGTGCAATCCTTTACTTCCTCTGACAGGTTGCGATCAAGTGCTCTTATTAATGCGGATCCTGCTGTCTTCAAGCCAAATGGACATCTCATGAAGCAATACGTTTGTTGATCGAACTGAAATCCAGTTAAAAGACTGGTTTTCTCTTCAAGTTCGAGATGATGATATGAAGAAGTCATGTCAATATTTGTGAAAATCTTCTTGCCTTTAAATTTCCTCAGTATTTCTTTTATAGGTGGTGCCAATCATTTTCTGGTATAATCTTAGCGTTCAAATTCCTGTCATCCAAACACACCCTTCCTGAGCCATCCGGTTTACTCACAATTGCTAATGGACTAACATATGTTGTCGCCATCTTTTCTATTACACCTGCATCACTCATCTCCTGCAGTGTTTTCTTTGTTTGTGTGTAATGTTTTTCTGCAACCGGGTATGGTTTTTGTCTAAACGGTGCCCAATCATTTACTTGAAATGCGTATTTAATATTTTGGATCTTTCCTGGCTTGGAATCAAATACGTCCCTGTAATTTAACAGCAATTCCTTTAAATTTTCCTTATTTTCGAGGGTAACTTTGGCTTCTTCCTCTATTTTTCCTGACAGGTTGGTCTCGAACTCGGTTTCCACACTATCTTCAAGTTCTATGTTTAGGACTTCAAATACCTTCTCTATGTCCCTACATCCTTCCCCGGTCATTTCTTCCACATGCCATACCTGTTCTTCTATTTTTGCATCCTGTTCATGTAAAATAATGTTTTGTTCATCCACATCCTCTCTTTGAATCCTAATGCAATTTTGCGCTAGATCTATTATGACCTTGTTCTCACGGATAAAATCAATACCCAATATAATACTGTATGGTAATTGATTTACCAGCAAAAAGCATTGTGAAATTTCAGTGTTACCCATGATCAAGTCAATGTACACCTGAAATTTACATGTCAAAGATTTTTCAGGAATAATTCCCTTAATCTTCACGCTTGACTTGGGAATTTTTAATACACGACATCTTGTTTCTAATTCATTTATGAGGCTTTGCGTTATCAAACTTATAGTTGATCCAGTATCTATTAATGCTCTGACCAGTAATCCTTCTATCCTTAACATGATGATAGGTAATTCTCTTCTAACGGGTGGGATTCCTTCCACGTCCTCTTTAATTAGTTCATCTGGTCTCGCTATCCAATTTATAATCTCAACCTCCTCCCAGCTCCTGGTATGTTTCCACATTTGATGATTTAAATTTGGAGTTTTTTTTATCTTGAGGGCTTCCTTTCCCCTCACTCTTCAACTGAGCTTGAAACTCCAAACTTTGAGCTCCTTCCAGTCGGTCGGGTGATTTTCGGTTCTTCATTGCCTTACCCAAACAGGCTCTTCCCGTCTCAGGTTCGTCTGTTCGTTCATTCATATAACGAAGACTTTTCTGATACCTTTCTTCAATTTCAGCCCGATATTCATCGTTTCTATCCTCAGGCCTCACAGTCCTTCTGGGATAATTTTCCCATCTCTTTCTGTTGTCCTGCCTTTGATTATTATTATACGGTCGGTTGCCTATAACCCGTATTTCTTCCTCGATATCCTCCTCTATAGTATGGCTGTATTCCCCTAGGCTCTTGATGTCCATATTCTCGACCCAGTCCTTGAGTATTTGTACTAGTTGACTGATTTCTTGTCGATGGTTTCTCTCTATCCTCTTGACTACTGGCCATTTGTACTTGTTCAGTATGTCTTTGATGCCTGGGAGTAACGTGTGAAGTCGTCATGTCTAACTGACGTAATACGCTCTCCACTTCCACAGCACTTCTGGCTTTGGATGAGATTAGCAACCTTTGTATCTCATATGGAAGTTGTCTTGCAATGGCGGCACACAGGTCGTTTTTGGCTGGGGCGATATCAAGTTCACGGAATTTACACAGCTGAGCGGTGAAAAATTCTGAGTATTTAGTGGGGGCATTCGTACTATATTTCCCAGAGTACAGATCTAGCCTCAGATTTTCCTGTACATCTGCTGCCCAATATCGTTTCAGAAAAGCTTCTCTAAAACCTTCCACCGTGTCAAATGTATATCTGAAACTCCTGAACCAGGTGAGACAATCACCTTCCAACAGCTTTTCAATAGCTCTCAGTCTCCGATCCAGAGGAACTTTCATCTCATTCAAGTATTCTGCGACCTCCTTCAACCAGTATTTAGGAGTAATTGACATATTATTACCCGGAAACTTCACCGGCCTATCCTCATTTGACTTGATAATATTAATTATTTGTCCATTTGTTTGGTTCATATAAGGGGTTGACATCGCCATCGGATATCCTGGGTTCTTAATAGGGCTCTCCCCTCCTAAGTCCCTATCTTGATTAGTGTCTCGTTCATGGGGATCTACCCATCCTGTCTTCTGGAATTCATCCTGACATTCAAATTCTAGTTTTCTTTCTCTTCTGGCACTCTCTTCTTGAGACATGAGCTGAACCTCAATTTGACTGTTCTTATGTTCAGTCCTTTCCAACCGTGAGCCAGATTCATTCTGAAATCTTTCCTGTTTCTTCTTACTGCTTTCAACTTCTTGTTTGATTTGGAATTTCTCTTCCCTGAAACTATCCCTTATTTCAGCTAATTGATCTTCTACCTCCTTCTTGATGATCATGACCTGTTTTTCTATAATTTCTGGCTTGACATCACCTTTGGTATCTAGGTCTTCTCGTATCCCATTTATCTTTTTCTCCATTTCTTTTCGTCCCTTGACAATCTCCTCCTTCATTCCCTCAAGCTTTTCCTCAGTTTTCCCTTGATTTTTATACAATACCGTTAAGTCATCTTTGACCTGGTTTACTTCAGTATTGGTTTTTCCTACTTGTCCCTTTAATGTTTTTATGATTTCCTAAACCCCATTGATACCCTTACTTATTTCGTCTATCTTCTGAGTATTCTCCTTATGTTCTTCATCTCGTTGCTTTATTTCTCCCTGGAGATTTTTTTCATATGTACTTAATCTCGTATTTATTCCTTCCTCGTGCTTCCTCAAGTTCTCATCTACCTGCCCGGTAAATTGATCAAATCGCTCTTTCATGCTTTTCGCATCCGCTTGATTTTGAATTTTCATATCATTTACTTCGGCCTGAACTCCCACGACTTTTTTCTCGAGTTTTCTTACCTTACTTTCAATCCCCATGAACCTATTACCTAAGTCTCTGAGCTCTTCCTTAATTTCATCCCGTGATCTCTGACAAAATTACCTATTTGACCCTATCTGATCTATTAACTCTTTTTGCACCCCTTGGATCTGGGTTACAAGTTCCTTTTTACACGCTTCTACATTCTCTTTACAAGTTCCTTCCATGTTACTTAATTGAGTTTTCATAGAACCAAAATTACCCTTTAAGTTTTCAAAATTATCTAGACACTTTTTTGACTCTATACTATTTTGTTCTATAGTATTTATTTGGATTTTCAATCCTGCATTAAATGTGTTATTTTCAATTTGAAATGCCTTTAGCTGGTCCCCAAATTTGGTATCAAATGTTTGAAATTTTGAATCTATGTTTTCTTCTATACTCTCTCGGAGTTTATTTGACCCCTTTTTTATTTCCTCAATTTCAGCCTTCAGTGCCTCGTTATTCATTTTACTGTCGGCTTTTAGTTCCTCCTTTACAGTTATCAACTGTTTTTCAATGTTTTCCCCATTTTCCGTCTTTATACTATCCTATTTGCGTTCTATCTCTGCCTTCAGTTCACTGTTCATGTTTATACTGTCGGTTTTGATAGATTCTAATGTCTCCTCCATCTTAACACTGTCAGTTTTAAGAGATTTTAAATTCTGATTAATGGATTCTAACTCCTTCTTATTTGCATTCTGTTGGAGGTCCAATTTATTGTCTATAGTTTCGAATCTATCTTTACTATCCGCCTTCATGGCGTCCAAAAGCCTCTGCCTCTCTTCACTACTGTCTGCCTTCATGGCCTTCAACTTTTCACTACTATCTGCCTTCATGGCCTCAAAGAGCCTCTGCAATTCCTCCCTCAATGACATCTTACTATCTGAGAGAATACAGTGGGCTACTCCGTCCCATCGTCGGTTCATGCATGAGAGATGGTATCCTGAACTCTTGTGTCCCAATTTCCAAAATTCAACCTCAGTACGGGTGTTTACTAAAACGTACCCGTCTGGTATACTCATTCTAATATCAACACCTTTATGGAAGTGATTTTAAAATTCAAAAATTTTGAAAAACCATATTTTTTTTTTAATGAAAAATTTGATTCTTCAAAAAAACTTGGGTTTTCCCTAGGAAAACTCACCCCTACGTACTGGGCGCCATAAAATATGTATTCGGGGTTGTTTAAGGGCTGCTTGGTGTGAGTTTCCAGGGTCCCAATGCGGTCAGTTAATTTTATATTTCGTAGCTAATTCTATCACTACTTCATCTTCATGTGATATGACCGTCTTAAGTGTTCCTAAAAGCATTAATCCAAGCACATTATTTCTATGCCCCCATGTGCCCATTCAACAATGAAATATGCAAATCACAGTTTGCCAGCAATGCTCAATCGGGAGTATCGGGGTTCATGGTTTGTTCTCCCACTCTGTGACTTACACACTTTGGATTAAGCAGAGGATACACTTCCAAAAAAATAAACAAAAATCAAATCCTACTATTAAAACATTTAATTATCCAAAAATATGGCACTACAAAAATTAAACAAATAAAAATACTGACACTCCACTTCACACTTGTCCAAAGTTGAACAAGGAATTCATATAAAATAATTACAAAATCACAATGACTGGTTTTCCAAAAACCAACAAACTTCAACTAAGTTTCACTTCCATTTGGTGTTAATTCATTTTTTTTAAATAAAGAGCTCCAAATGGCTCGGTAATGTTTACATACACTGTGTTATCAATTTTATACACATCAATTACTATTTACATGAGTATATCTTCTTAATCATAATTATCAAAGTATGGCTAATCATCAATTAATTTTGGGCTTTCACAAGGCTCACATATTACCATCCCTCTCTCTCGAGCTAACAACTCACTACCGTGATCGGGAAAAATTTGCGTACTCCCGAGCTATAGAAGACTACCGAACTAGTCAAACTTAAGATTACTCCCGGAATCTAATGTCTTCAACAGAACTCGTGAATCACTGAATCACTGAACAATAAAGTTAGGGATTTATCATTTTGACTTCAAAGACCATTATATTATAAGAAAGCAACGATCTGAACTCTGCAAGCGATAATAATGGATATAAAGGGACCTTGGTTCAAAGACCGGGTCGTTCAAACAATCTTTAAACACTTCTGTGTATTATGACTCAGACAGTCCGTCCTAACCTACCGAACTACCAGAGGGTAAGGGTCTTATCTTAACTACTTGGCGTGATTTATTGCAGGGAGAGAAGAGAGCTCACAGTCTCGCTTTCACAAGGGAATGGCTACATCAGCTTTCCACACAGCTGTTTCAAATGCAATTCTCTGAATGACAAGGCTTCTAATACAAATTCATAAAACAACATATTTAGGTTCTACAGACCTATTCTCTTAGCTTCGGTATATAATAATTATGAAGTGTCCTCATTAGCGGGAAAGAAAATTCAATAATACAACCAATATTAAGGGGCTTCAACACGGACGACTCTGAGTTCGATCCTTTCAAATGCCTCGGGAGCAGTATCCCAATTTGGAAGACTTATAACATTAGCGACTTAGGGTAGGCCTCGCCTTTTACCAGCGCTCATAATACAACATAAATAGCACCCTTTTAACATACAACACATAATGCCTCGTGATCACTATCACACCTTGAGGGCTTATACAGTTCATTCCCCACGAATAACTGTCCCTCATAATTACTTTTACCGAGCATTTCAACGCATTCCTAGCGTGATAAATGTCTTCAATGCGCTACATGGCGCTCACACATTAATTAGCCAAGTTGCCTTCAAAGAACTAAATAAATTCAAAATCAACGTTTGATCTACATTTCAAAATATATATTACTCTCTCTCTCCCTTAACAACAATCCTTTTTTTGTCTGGGTGCGTGGCTCAGGGGTAACGTTCTCGCTTGCTGAGCCCAAGGTTGCAGGTTCGAAACCTGGCGCAGTCAGCTGGCATTTGAGGGTGCGAAAATGCGAGGGAGCCGTGTCTAAAAGGCGTCTCTAAAAGCCAGTGTAGTTAAAAGGGACGTAAAACCAATAACATTATTATTAATAATCCTTTTTACCGTAAACAACATGTATTCATAACATGTATTAATTCATCTAAAGGAGCTCGGAAGCTACTACTTTCAATATAAAATTCATCACAATATTCCTTCATTTATATAATTGTTATTATTATTATTATTATTACGCTTGCTTTCTCATATTTATATCATTTATCAATTACACTGATATTTTACTGAATATTTTCCACAAGGGATTCATTTATATTTCACATATATATTATATTTCTCTCAAATTATTCGTTCAGATCGCGCAATCTTTCTTTCACCTGTTATTAAACATCCCTACTCTCTCTCTCTCATGAGGATTATACCCAAATCTTCCCAAACACATAATAATGAAATAGTTACTCACATGACGGTACGGTCAGCGACCGAATTCTCCAGCGATGGAACATTTTCACCCACCAACTTCTTCTTAAGCCATTTTCATGGTTACATTTACACTCAATGACACTTTTTTAACACCACATAAAATATATACCCTAATCACTTGGAATATAATGAATACCATTTTGTATTCGTTAACACAATACAATTCACTAAAATATTACACTAAAAAATTTCACTATATTTACATTACATAACAATTTTATCACTTGGGCGATAATTATTCGCATTACACACGTGATTTCTTTTCGTTTCCCGTTTCCAAGGGTTGCACTATAGCACGTCGGCTTCCTAATCTGACGAGATGATGGAAAGTCTCGATCGAACTAAACCTCACTGGAACGGCTGATCTTCTAATCCTGGATTTGACTATCGGCTCCTATAACTTTCCTGCACGATGTCGTATCTTGCTAGACGCTACTTGTACGTCTATATAAAAGTCTGTCCTTGATGAATTACTATCTCGATCGCTCGAACTGTTTATTGGTGACCTAGTAATTTCCTTGTGCTTTCTGTTACTTTGATTCGTAGCTTATTGGAGTACTCCCCAAAGTTTACTGTTCATTTGTCTACCTAAACAAAGCCTGGAACTACAATTCCTAATTTTCATTGTCCTGCGCTCTAGTCACCTTGATTTCAGGAACACTAGGCGTTACTATTTCGTTCTACCCTAATCGGGTTCCTTAACGTAGATAGAACTGTCTATTTCACTTTCCTTGGGTACTTCGAAACCTTATGATGCGTCGGTTCTTTAACTGAACTATTATCTTCGAGTACCTATCGCCTGTTATTTCTCAAGTCCACAGCCTAAACTTTGACTATACTTGTGAACTTTAGTAAGTCTGAAGCTTGCCGATATTATTCCTCTACTAGGATTCTAATGTGTCTTCACACGGCGATACTAATGACGATACTGCACGGCCACTCCCATACGGGGAGCTCGTTGGTGATACAGCGTAACACGACCTCTCATGGTCTGGTAAAGACTGCATGCTCATCCTGGCACCTCCAGGGTTTATATCCCAATCGGCGGCAAAAATATAAAATCCGCGTCTTCTCCAGCACTAAATTCTGAAGTAATAGTCGTATAATTTTGAAAAATATATCTCTGGAAAGCTCTTGTTCTAAACGTAAACTGGTTTCTTTGATCAGGAAAATCGATCACACAATTCCAAGATATTAAATAATTTATCTCCCCAGACACGTGGGCGTTGGGGTTTATTTTTCCATCCCTACCAACTCTGGTCTCGGGGAATTACTAACGACGTCATGCTACGTCTGCAGTTCTTTCATGTGCAAATATTATAAACTTTTTTCCCCACACAAAAATCTCTATTCCAGAATGATCAACAATGATGTGTTTCTTTCATTAATTAAATGCTCGCAAATGGCTTAATTCTAATTATTTCTCTTCTTGCACCATTGCGAGGTTGTCATTTTTTAGCTGAGTAAGGTCTATTTCCGAAACCTCTTCTCTCTTACTCGTCGTGGAAAGTTTTTATCGTTCTATTAATAATCATGAGCCAGCTCCTATCGATGCGTCAAGCATGATCTCACGTCCGCATGACTCGTGGTCACCCATTCTTGCGCCACATTATAACAGCCCACTTCTTAAAATCTTTCCAATTTATTCTACAGACTGTATTATTTCCTCTCTTCTTTTGCAAATAAATTATGGATTCGACGCTTGAACCAGAAGCACATGGGTTCAGTAAAAACAATTGAAATTTCACATGCTTCATTGACACTACATTACTACAGGAGGATGCACGTTTTCTCTCATGCTCACAAGTACGTTGTTCCTACTACTACAGATGTCCTTAGTAACTCCATAATCAACAAAAGTTCATTCAGTTCCTACAACAAACAAATTTCAAGTGATTACATTTAGCTACAGTATGCATCCAATTTATGTGGGTAAAGAACTTGTTTCTGGCCTATTGCCGTATGAGGGACATATAATACAATCCCCGTTAGATGGATAGGGGTTTACTCTGGTGAATAGTGTCGTGCGGTGTAACTCGTATTTGGGAACTAGAACTGTATCGTAGATCTGGTGACAAGGAATATGATCTGGACGTAAATTCAGCCCCCTTATTCACCCCACTTACTTACTTCCAAACAACCAAACACTTAAAAATCCCCGAGCAATATAAGTTACTCCATCTACTTTTGGCAATTGCAACCATTGTTTCTGTGTTTTCTTTAATCTTCGAAAGTTTGGAAGGAAGGACTCCTGTGCAAATTGATCAGAGTCATCCCCTATCGAAATACACTGAGATTACTTAATAACATGCTCTCAGACAGACACTTCCAAGTAGTACAGGATAATCGTATAAGTAACAACGGAAACTCAATAATGGACTACCCCAGGGGTAAGTACTATCTCCCGTTCTTTTCAACCTATATATTTCTGACGTACCTGAAAGCAGTGCAAGGAAGTTTGGATATGCTGATGATTTGGCTCTGGCTGTTCAACACAAGGAGTTCAAAGCTGCTGGAAACATTCTAACCGATGATCTCAATGAACTTCATGCATATTTCTCTAACTGGAGACTCGTACCAAATTTTTCCAAAACCGAAGTCAGCAGTTTCCCCTTAAACAACAGAACAGCGGACTATAAACTGGAAGTCCGAATGAACAACACTGTGCTTCCCTACCAGAGTCATCCAAAATATCTTGGAGTGACTCTGGATAGGACTCTATCCTTCAAGGAACATTTGGAAATTGCATCTCAAAAACTACGCACACGAAATAACCTCATCCAGAAACTTTGCAGCACTAGTTGGGGAGCATCAGCAGACACTCTTCGAACTTCTGCGCTCAGTTTAGTATATTCTACTGCTGAATATTGTGCGCCGGTATGGATGAACAGCCCCCACGTAAAGAAGGTAGATACACAGTTCAACATAGCCATGATAACCATCTCTGGTTGTAGAAGAACTACTCCACTCTACTGGCTGCCAACACTCAGCCACATAGCCCCTCCGGTGTTAAGAAGACAGGATGCACTGAGAAAGGAATATTCTAAAATAATGAACAACCCTGCACTTCCAATCCATGACGTCATTCCCACTCTGGCAATAAACCGGCTCCGGTCTAGGAATTCACCCCCTGCGAATGGCTCAACAGCTTGCTGATAGTAATTATAGCATTACGGCTAAATGGCGTGAAACTTGGACTAGAAATGCCCCACCCGAATTTCGTGACTTCATAGATCCTGTAAAAAAATCAACGGCTTTGAACAACCGCGAAATTTATGGAAGACCATTAACCGCATCCGTACAGGACATGGAGTTTGTGCGTACAACCTGCGTAAATGGGGAAAGCGGCCAGACCCCTGCTGTGATTGTGGTTCACCCATCAGGCACATTGTTAAAGGCTGCAAAATAAGACCATACCTAGGTGACCCTATCGAATTTTTCAGGGCTACACCATCGAGCCTGGACTGGATCAATAGTCTGGACATAAGGTTATAGGTCGATATCTGTGCTTGTATATACTTTTATTATTATTATTATTATTATTATTATTATTATTATTATTATTAAAGCCTCCGTGGCTTAGGCGGCAGCACGCCAGCCTCTCACCGCTGGGTCCGTGGTTCAAATCCCGGTCACTCCATGTGAGATTTGTGCTGGACAAAACGGAGGCAGACAGGTTTTTCTCCGGGTACTCCGGTTTTCCCTGTCAAGATTTCATTCCAGCAACACTCTCCACTATCATTTCATTTCATCTGTCATTCATTTAATCATTGCCCCAGGGGAGTGTGACAGGCTTCGGCAGCCGGCACAGTTCATATCCTCGCCGCTAGATGGGGGCTTCATTCATTCCATCCCTGACCCGGTCGGTCGACTGGAAGCAGGCTGTGGATTTTCATTTTTCATTATTATTATTATTATTATTATTATTATTATTATTATTATTATTATTATTATTTGTTATTATGATTGTGTTTTTTGTGTTTCATGTTAAATAAACAAAAAGTTCCGTGACTAACTAAAGAGCATACTTTTCTTAAAATTTCACATTCATGCCAATGATTAATCTATTTGGATCTATCTAGAATAATGACGAAATTAAGTTGGTAATATCGAAATTTCTAATTAGTTCAAAATACTGTATACCTGGCATAATGTAGCCTAATAGAGAACTACAGTTGGCAGCCCTGGTGACTGAATATATTCTTAGTTCCATCTCTTAAGTTACAGAATACAAAAATTGGGTAAGTCCAATGGATAGCGTGGACGTTACATGCAGTTAAACATTGGATCTAACGGCGCGGGTAAAATCATGTTGGCAACAATGTCATCCATGTATTGGTCAGAAATAATCTGAAATAATACGATCTATTGTTGTGCCAATTTTTAATGAAATCCATTAGTTAGTATAGAAGTTACATGCATTTTAATATTGGACCTATCAGCAGGCTTAGAATCATGTTGGCAGCACTGACATTTATTAGTTATTCCAAATTAATCTAGAATACCAGGTACTATACATGTGCAAAGTTTAGAGCTATTGGCTAGCATACATTCTGATATATTGATATTAGGGTAACAAAAATAGAGACAGCATTTATTAACAGTTGGCAGCCCTGGTTGCTCTTAAGAATACGCTTAGGCATACCTGTTATGGTACACATAGCACACACGAAATTTGCTTGAAATCCAAATGATAGTATAGAAGTTACATGTATTTAAAGTTGGACCTCTCAGCAGGCTTAGAATCATGTTGCTAGCACTGACGTATATAAGTTACTCCAAATTAATATAGAATGTTAGGTACTATACGTGTGCATAGTTTAAAGCTGTCGGTTTGCATACTTTCTGATATATGGGTATTTGGATTTAAAAAAATTGAGGGCATTTATTAACAGTTGGCAGCCCTGGTGGCTCTTAAGAATACGTTCAGTTATATCTGTTTATGTACACATAGCACATCGAAATTTGGTTGAAATCCAATTGATATTGTAGAAGTTATATGCATTTAAAATTTGGACCTATGAGCAGGCTTATAATCATTTTGGCAACACTGCCATGTAAAGCCTCCTGGAAATTAAACTACAATATTATTATCTATACGTGCGCCAATTTTGAAATAGCTCCCTTTCATACCATCCAAGATATCCAACATGGAGCTCATATTTCAATTGCGATTTTTCAGCACTTGGTAGCTCTGACATCATTTTCAAATATGGCCGTGAGATATTCAGGTATAGATCTTTACTCCTACCAAATTTTGTTTTGATTGCTGCAGCCGTTTAGGAGTTGATGGGGGGGGGGGGGGACACACACACACAGCCAGCCAGCCAGACAGACAGACAGACGGACAGACAGACAGACAGACACACATTTGCCCGATCTCATAAGTCTACTTTTTCCTCATTTTTGCAAAATGTGAAAAGTAGGCTAATAAATCTTCGAAAGATATCAGTCATTTAAAATTATACCTATAATTAATAAAGCAGTCACCCTACTCCCCCTCATCGCCATTCCTTCATCTACTCTCCCTTCTCAGAAGCGGTACTCCTCCCCCCCCCCCCCCCCAGCCCATCTCCAAATTTCACCGGTATGCCCCAACTAAAAATGCAAACACACTTTCTTCTAAATTCAAAAACCAAACTCCCCCATCACCAAAATTTACACCTCTCCCATAAACCTTATCTCCTTGGCCCGAAGAGACAGCGAAACCGTCTAAGAGGGCCCACCGCAGGGGCAATAGCGGAATTAAACGACTGCTATTGATTGATGGGTGACAAGGAATCCGAGGTCAAAAGGATGCTTGTAGTTTTACGTGACCGTTAATCTTATGATCATGAGCCAATGGACCTCCTTTTTACGTTGAATCCGAACCACAGGAAAGGCTTGAAATGGTAAGATTTGCCTTGTTAGCAGTCACTCACACCTGTTATTCCTTTCCTAGTGCATGGAGAGGTAAAACGTCAAGGTAATATGGCCAATTTTTCTGAGCTATATAGTACGTCGTA
Organism: Meconema thalassinum; assembly: GCA_946902985.2. NCBI lineage: Eukaryota > Metazoa > Arthropoda > Insecta > Orthoptera > Tettigoniidae > Meconema > Meconema thalassinum. The sequence goes on from OX336390.1 coordinate 835,452,175, forward strand.
TATGAAAAATATTCCACTTTAAAATGGTGTCCTCGAGGCAAGTGACCACACGCCACTGGTATAGCTACATCATGATTAAAGAGAACGAACAGCTCAACAGTGAAGGTTACCCCTGAAGGTAGAGCTTTAACACGAGCTGCCTTTGTGCCTATCTGAGTCTCCATCTCAAGCAGAATATACGATCAAAGGAAGAAATTTCTGTTAGTTGTGAATAACTCAGTAGCCACAGTGCGCTGATAGGGAGTGCGGGAAAAACATGTGCACTGGTGTGATAAGGTTCATAATACGTGGTTTGTATGCGAACCCTGGCGACTACTCCCTGTTCTAGGAACTCAACAGGGGGCCCCCTTTACTGCAACATGTTTACCAACAGCGACGAGAGGAGCAGCTCAGTTAAAGCATTACAGATGATATTTTATTACTTCTGAGAAGATTCTACATCACATACGAATAAAAGTAGAAACAGCTGTGTATGACATAAACATTGTGACTGCAGATATTTCAAGCATAGTTACTGCTGATGATTCATGCAGGGTAATTTCAGCCCTGTGTACTTGAGTATGTGTGGAATGTGTAGTGACTGTATTAGTGAGTAGGCCTATAATTTCAATTCAGGTGGGGATTGCGATAGAGGCGGCTGTGGCCTGAAAGGGAGCCGGAATGTCCATGATACTTCTCAACTTTTAATTTAACATGTTCTCAAGAAATACAATTAATAGGAACTAATTGCAATTGCTCAAGGATGTTCCTTGATGCTCTTGCCTTATTTTAACACGATCATTTTGAAAATAAAAAATTTAAAATGAGGATTTTTTTAAATGGCGTAATTTTAAGAGCATTTTTATGAAGTCAAAACTATGAGGAGATGTACACCTTTCATGGTGAAAACATTTTATTCTTTTAATGAATGATTTGAAGGACTGATATTTTATCTTTCATTCGGTGAAAAATAAATGAAAATATATTCAATACTTCCAGAGACATACCCCTAAATGTTAGTTGCTGTCCCGTAAGTTGTCTCTTTAAATTCCACCCTGACTAATAGAGTGAAAACTGAGATTCTAGAGAGAAACCTAACGAAACCTACAGAGAAAAATGCAAATCCACATTGAGGGTTTACTAATAGGATGCATAGTTGTGGGAAATTATAGGAAAAGTAGTATTAAAAAGAGCCACGAGGAAAATAAATGTACCGTTAGAAAGTTGAGGGTCCGTAGCTTAATATGACGTAAATACGTTATGAAACATTCCGGCAATTTTAGAGGAAGAAATGGGCTTTGTTTCCAAGTCAGCAACAGATTTTTGAAGTGTTTGTTTGTATGTGGATTACTATCAAAATTGCATTTTTAGCCCACTCTTCACATTTTGCAACAAGAAGTTCCGTGACGAACTAAAGAGCCTACTTTTCATGCCAATGATTATTCTACAGTAGATGAACCTATCTAGAATAATGACGAAATTATGTGTCCAATTAGTTCGAAATATTCCTGGTATATCGTAGCCTAATAGAGCACTACAGTTGGCAGCCCTGGTGACTGAATATATTCTTAGTTCCATCTCTTAAGGTACAGAATACAAAATTGGTTGAAGTCCAATAGACGTTACATGCAGTTAGACATTGGATCTATCAGCACGCGTAAAAACATGTTGGCAACAATGTCATGCGTGTGCTGGTTAGAAATAATCGGAAATATTATGATATCTTGTTGTGCCAATTTTGGATGAAATCCATTTGTTAGCATAGAAGTTACATGTATTTTAAAACTGGACCTATCAACAAGCATAGAATGATGTTGGCAGCACTGACTTATATTAATTACTCCAAATTAATCTAGAGTGTCAAGTGCTATACGTGTGCAAAGTATAGAGCTGTTGGCTTGCATACTTTTTGATATATTGGTATTAGGGTAAAAATAGACAGCATTTATTAACAGTTGGCAGCCCTGATTGCTCTTAAGAATATTTATAGTCATATCTGTTATGTTTCACATAGCACATACGAAATTTGGTTGAAATCCAACTGATAGTATAGGAGTAACATGTATTTAAAAATTGGTCTTCTCAGCAGGCTTAGAGTCATGTTGGTAGAACTGAAGTATATGAGTTACTCCAAATTAACCTAAAATGTCAGGCACTATACGTGTGCACAGTTTAAAGCTGTGGGCTTGCATACTTTCAGATATATTGGTATTTGGATGAAGAAAATAGAGAGAGCAATTATCAACAGTTGGCAGCCCTGGTGGCTCTTGAAAGTACACTATGTCATATCTGTTTATATACACATATTGCATACAAAATTTGGTTGCAATCCAATTAATAGTGTAGAAGTTATATGCATTTAAAAATTGGACCTATCAGAAGGCTTATCATTATTTTGGCAACACTGTCCTGGTTGGCCTCCAGGAAATTAAACTGAAATAGTATTATCTACATGTGTGCCAATTTTGGAATATCTCCCATGCATACCTTCCATGATATCCAACATGGAGCTCAAATTTCTATAGCGTTTTTTCTGCAGTTGGTAGCACTGACATAATTTTCAAATATGGGCTTGAGATATTCCGGTATACATCTTGACTCATACTAAATTTTGTTTCGATTGCTGCAGCCGTTTAGGAGTTGACAGGGGGGACACACTGCCAGACAGACAGAAGTACATACAGACAGACAGACAGAGAGACAGATAGAAGAACTGCCAAACAGACAGACACACACACATTTTCCTGGATCGATCTCATCAGTCTACTTTTTCCTAATTTTTGCGAAATGTGAAAAGTAGGCTAAAAATGAGGAAAAAGTAGACTTATGAGATCGATCCGGGCAAATGTGTCTGTCCTTCTGCTGTCTGTCTGTGTATATGTCTCCCCCCCCCCCCTAAACGGCTGCAGCAATCGAAACAAAATTTGGTAAGAGTAAAGATCTACACCTGAATATCTCAATGCCGTATTTGAAAATGATGTCAGTGATAAATCGCAATTGAAATTTGAGCTCCATGTTGGCTATCTTGGACGGCATGAATGGGAGCTATTTCAAAATTGGAACACGTATAGATAATAATATTTCAGTTTAATTTCCAGGAGGCCATACATGGTAGTGTTGCCAAAATGGTTATAAGCCTGCTGATAGGTCCAATTTTTAAATGCATATAACTTCTGCACTATCCATAGGAATTCAACCCAATTTTGCATGTGCTATGTGTACATAAACAGATATGATTGGGCGTATTCTTAAGATCCACCAGGGCTGTCATCTGTTAATAAATGGTCTCAATTTATTTTATCCATGTACTCGCCTAATATATCAGGAATAAAGTACAGGGATAGGAGGGTGATATACAATTTGTACAGAAACCAGACAGCAGTCATTCGAGTTGAAGGACATGAGAGAGAAGCTGGTATTCAGAAAGGTGTAAGGCAAGGCTGCAACTTATCACCCATACTTTTCAATCTTTACATTGAACAAGCAATGAAGGAAATTAGAGAAAAATTTAAAGTGGGAGTGAAGATTCAAGGGGAAATAATTTCAACTCTGAGATTTGCTGATGACATCGTCATCTTGGCCGACAAGCCTGAGGATTTGAATGAGTTTTTGAATGGTATGGACTCCGTCTTACGGATAGAATTCATGATGAAAATTAATAAATGTAAAACAAAAATACTGGAATGCAGCCGAAATAAATCAGAAACCTCTATGGAGATCAAATTGGCAGGTGAAAAGCTGAAGGAAGTAGGAGACTTCTGTTACTTAGGAAGCAGAATAACCAGTGATGGACGAAGCAGAGGATATTAAAAGTAGGTTGGCTCAGGCAAAGAAAGCATTTCTACAAAAAAAGGAATCTGCTGACATCGAATATAGATTTAGGTATTAGGAAGTCATTTTTGAAAGCCTTAGTCTGGAGCGTGGCGCTCTATGGAAGTGAAACTTGGACTATTGGTGCAGCAGAAAAGAGTAGAATTGAAGCATTTGAAATGTGGTGTTACAGGAGAATGATGAAGATCAGATGGGTAGATAGGGTTACAAACAAAGAGGTATTAAGACGAGTGGGAGAGGAGAGATGTTTTTGGCGACTGCTAATGAAGAGAAGAGATAGGTTGGTAGGACACATGCTAAGACACCCAGGAATAGCAAGCTTAGTTATGGAAGGAAGGGTCGAGGACAAAAACTGTAGGGGTAGACCAAGGTTAGAATATGTTAAACAGATTGCCTCCGATGTAGGGTGTCGGAGCTATGTAGAGATGAAACGATTAGCTCAGAACAGGGAGGCAAGGAGAGCTGCATCAAACCAGTCAAAAGACTGAAGACTCAAACAACAACATATACGTCAGTGCTACCAACATGATTCTAAGCCTGCTTAGAGGTCCAAATTTTAATACACGTAACATTTATATTATCATTTGTATTTCAACCAAATTTCGTATGTGCTATGTGTACCATAACAGATATGACTATGCGTATTCTTAAGAGCAACCAGGGCTGCCAACTGTTAATAAATGCTGTCTCTAATTTTGTTACCCTAATATCAATATATCAGAAAGTATGCAAGCCAATAGCTCTAAACTTTGCACACGTATAGTACCTGGCTTTCTAGATTAATTTGGAGTATCTAATATACGTCAGTGCTGCCAACATGATTCTAAGCCTGCTGATAAGTCCAATTTTAAAATGCATGTAACATCAATACTAACTAATGGATTACATTCAAAATTGGCACAACTATAGATCGTATTATTTCAGATTATGTCCGACCGATCCATGCATGACATTGTTGCCGACATGATTTTACGCTCGCTGTTAGATCCAATGTTTAATTACATGTAACGTCCATGCTATCCATTGGACTCCAACCAAATTTTGTATTCTGTACCTTAAGAGATGGAACTAAGAATATATTCAGTCACCAGGGCTGCCAATTGTAGTGCTCTATTAGGCTACATTAGGCTACATTATGCCAGGTATACAGTATTTCGAACTAATTTGAAATGTCTATATTACCAACTTAATTTCGTCATTATTCTAGATAGATCCATATAGATTAATAAATGGCATAAATCTTAAATTTTCAGAAAATTTGGTTCTTTAGTTCGTCACGGAACTTCTTGTTATATGTAATTATGTAGCCTTTGTATTGCACAAAATCTTCATTTGCAACAAATTGGTGCAAAACGCTTATGAAAACCTTGGATGCTACAAAACTCTAAATTGTAATTCTTAGACCTGGCAGCGAGGCTCAGCTGTATCGTGTTCGCCTGCTGTTCCCAAGGTTGCAGGATCGAATCCTGCTGAAGACAGTTGGCATGTGCGCAATATTTAGGGAGACGTGTCAGTAGATTTACTGACACGGTAAAGATCCCCTTAGGGGCAAGATTTTGCAACCCAGCGTCTCTAAAAGCCGCAGTTGTTAAAAGGGACGTAAAACCAATAACATTATTATTGTAATTAATGTAATTATTAGATGATATGAAACGCTAAAACTGAGAATCATAGACCTAACAAAACGATACAAATGAAAATGATAGTTGCTAAAAAAAACGAGAATGCTGCAGAACGCTAAATTATAAATGCTACAAAACACAAAATCTGATAATCATAGAAGCAACAAAACGCAAAATCTGAGAATCATAAATGCTACAAAACAGTAAACTGAGAATCATAAACGCTACAAAACAGTAAATATGAAAAACTAGATGCTATAAAACGCTAAATCTGAATTATATATGCTGCAAAACACACTATGTAGTTCATAGATGCTACAAAGCGCTTAATTGAAAATCTTATATGATACAAAACGCTAAATTGAAGATCATAAAAGCTACAAAACGATTAATTCAAATTCATAGATGCTATTAAGCTAGATTTGGAATTCAAAAGTTTAGTATGTGTGGTTTGGAGTCTCTCTCTTCAGTTACGATAATTAGCTTAAATTAAATTTGCCTGAGGGTTAAAGTAAAGATACCAACCATCTTTCTATTTAACTATCTCAGAGAGAAACTAATGATAATCTCTTTCAGAACGAGCTCGTAAGCTCTAGTGATCGACCACCCTGCTTCGACTTCCGAATCTAGCCATACAAGGTGACAGCACACGCGCGACTATAATGGACGCTTATCAGGAAGTAAGATCAGAGGAAAGGCTAACAATTTAGTCGGCCTGGGGACGGTTGTAAATCTCGAACTTCCGTCGTAGGGAAGTAAATGGGATCCTGCAAAGAGCAGTAATTGTTTTCCGGAAGATAAGGACATGGTTAACACGTTGTAGTGTAATAAGATTTTGAAAGAGAAAAAGGAAACAGCTGATATACATCAGACTTGCTCGAAGCGAGTGTTAAACCTATGCTGGTGTAATCACTGACACGTTAAACACAATTCCCTGCTGTATACTGGCTGCTCAGATTAAGCTATGACTGGGGAGAACTGGTTGGATAATTCCGACACCATTCAAGTCAATAAATCTATTAATAATAATAAATCTATTGTATAATTTTAACCCACCAGGGTATCGTAACTTAGGAAGTTGTTCCGATATTACTCTCACTTACGCCTTACTTGTGCCGGGCTCCTCCCGTCCATCCTTCCGATCAACCACCCTTGGTCAACTCTTGTTGCCTTCCGTTCCCAGTGGTATTAGTGTACTCGGAGATAAGGGTGTATTGATTAGCCCTGGATTATTTATTCCTAACTAGCAATCTACCCCGGCTTCGTCCGGTATCCTGAACAGTTTACCCAGCGTAAGCTTAAAAGGCGCACGGACGGCAGGTTCCAGACGCAATTCAGAAAAGCCGAGGTGAACAGCGGAACTCCAAACACATATATTCGACACGACTCAACAGTTTGATGCTGGCCGAAGCTGGGGTGATAGGCTTGCTCACAAGCTCGTAAACTCGCTCCGAAGCTAGTAATTTAAATTTCCACTGTATGGAGATTGTTGGAACAAATGAGTGGCTCAGTGGTAACGTTCTCGCTTGCTGGGCCCATGGTTACAGGTTCGTAACCTGGCGCAGTCAGCTGGCATTAGAGGGTGCGCAAATTCGTGGGAGCCGTGTCAGTAGATTTACTGGTACATTAATGATCCCCTTCGAGTAAAAATTCCGTACCCCCGGTGTTTTTAAAAGCCAGAGTAGTTAAAAGGGACTTAAAATCAATAACATTATTATTATTCACTACTATTAATATGAAAATGCCACATGTTATTTACCAGGACCATCGGGGTTTGAATTCCAATGACTAGAAAATTGAATTTTTAAGCGAGGCGTCAGGAAGGGAATTTCCATCTCATGACGCACACGAAGATTGTAGTGCCTTCCATACTTCCATACGTGTATTTGATAATCACAGTGCCACGTATTACCAGCAGAGTTTTTGAAGTCACAACATATTATGGTCAGTATTCATTAGAATCTCATTGTTCTATTGTGATTTGTAAGGCTAAGTTGATCGAATTAAGAGAAGAATTGTGGAAATTTGGAAGAAACACCTAACTATACTGAATTTCCTGTAAAGAATGACGAAGTGTGTAACTCGTTTGTTTCTATTGGAAAGCCACGTCCTCAGTAAAATGGGCCACTTGTGGTGCAGGCAGTGAGACAAAGAGGTCCTTGATGACATCTCGTTAACCACCCATTGCTCTTCCATTCGTCAGCTCTAGGGGGCTCATTCTCAGTACTCAGAACAATACTCTCAGCTCTCGGAGTTTGCTTTGCTTGTGTCAGGAGCCAGGGAGCGAGAGACAAAACCAGAAAAAAACCATGAGTGTATACTTAGCACTAAAATCGTGTATCTTCAAAAACAATCACTTTTGGCACAAGAAAATGTTCAAAAAATATGGAACCTGTACTTTACCTCTGACGAAGGGCATTGCACACTATTCATTGAATTAGTACATTATGCAACGAGCCTATAATGGCTATAATTAAGACACGAGTATATTTATAAAACGAGCGTATACGAGTTTTATAATTTACATACGAGTGTCCTAATTACCATTATAGGCGAGTTGCATACGACTGTTTATGTTCGACGATAATTATTATAACTATTTTATATTAGAAGATAAATATTCATTAATATCTGTCGAGATTTCGCCAGTTTTATGTACTGAACAGAGCGCATGAGACGCAGAGAATGCCTTGTATTTGACCATGGCCTTCTCGATTACTCCACTATGACACTAGTCAACGCAGTTCAGAAGGCCTTGGAACTCCACGCAGGTGCGATGCTAACCTTATCTAATTGGTCAAACAACTGTTTCTTGAGCTGTGATTGGTGGGAGAAACTGTTTCATAATGAAAAATCATGTTATAATGACCATCATTATGATACAGTTTTCTAACACATAATAGTCAGGGTCGAACATAATAGTACATTATGCAACGAGCCTATAATGGCTATAATTAAGACACGAGTATATACTCGTGTCTTAATTATAGCCATTATAGGCTCGTTGCATACGACTGTTTAAGTTCGACGACAATTATTATAACTATTTTATGTTCGAAGATAAATATTCATAAATATCTGTCTAGAGTTCGCCAGTTTTATGTACTGAACAGAGCGCATGAGACGCAGAGAATGCCTTGTATTTGACCATGGCCTTCTCGATTACCCCACTATGACACTAGTCAACGCAGTTCAGAAGGCCTTGGAACTCCACACAGGTGCGATGCTAACCTTATCTAATTGGTCAAACAACTGTTTCTTGAGCTGTGATTGGTGGGAGAAACTGTTTCATAATGAAAAACAGTGTTATAATGACCATCATTATGATACAGTTTTCTAACGCATAATAGTCAGGGTCGAACATAAATTATATTACTAGATTATCGTGTTGGAAGCCATTGTTCTCAGTGTTGCCTTAATAATCAAAATATTGTATTTTTCGGCCGGTCAACACGATTGCACCCAATTGTGATGGGTGGTTCCCTAATCCTGGAAAATAAAATACAGGAGATTAATAATTCCGTATGGACAATGACCGGCTTACAAAGAAAATCTGGAATTTTCTAAAATCCAAGACGTCTAGAATTAGGTGGTTCCAAGAGTATGAGAAAGATCAGAGAGATGGGCATTGCAAATGATAAATGACAGCGACAATATTTCAGAAGGACTGTGAAAAACCATCAGGGTTCTATAGTGGATTCAGAAGCGGCTTCAGTGGCGTAGTTGGTGGTATGCTGAACTGCTGTGCCCAAGATAGCGGGTTCACACCCGGCCGAGGTCGTCGGATTTTTTTAAGAGCGTTAAAATACTTTAGTATGCCTTCCTTCGGAGGGGAAGTAAAGCCGACGGTCCCAAGTCATAGATTTATGGCATGTAAAGCGGCTTCGGGGGCGTAGTCGGTAGCATGCTGAGCTGCTGTTCCCAAGATAGCGGGTTCAAACCCGGCCGAAGTCGTTGGATTTTTTAAGAGCGTTAAAAATCCTTCAGTATGCCTTCCTTCGGAGGGGAAGTAAAGCCGGCGGTCCCATGTCATAGATTTATGGCATGTAAAAGATCCTTTCACAGACTAAACTTGTGTAAAGCAAAATTTGTTAGGTTAGATTTCGTCAGAACGTTCTATCAAAGTTCCAACGTTCACCACTAGGTATCATTGATATCTGGTGGCGAAAGTTGGAACTACTTGAAATTGAATGGAACTTGTAGCTCGCCCTTTAGGGTATCCGCTGGAAGCAGCTACAGACTCAGGCGAGCCGAACATGTCCTCGGACACTCCCGGCGCTAAAAGCCATACGATAAATAAATAAGTGGATTCAGAACCCAGGAAACAGAGAGGACCTTTATCCGAAGACAGAAAGAAAGCGCTGATTGATGGGGTCAAAAAATACTGGAAGGATATCCAAGATGGCAAACGCACAAGATCTACTCGTTACTAAAGTGAAATTGGCTGTTAACACGTAGTCCATAGAGGCTCAATTCGGATGTTAAAAAAATCACGACGTACTGTGAGCCATGTCGGCTATGTGGAATGTATATCGCATACGGTTTACTTGAAGGTTTGGTGGTCCCATTAAAGATATTCCTACAATAAATCATCGTCAAATTGTCGTTCTTTGGTGTGAAAATATTCATTATATCATAGTTGATGAAAACAATTATAATTTATTAAGAATTCATACTATTGCCGTATTCTTATTTAATGTAAGCACTTAAGGTGCTGTCGGCCAAAATACAGCACTATGTGCTATGTATATTGCAAACTTCAAGGTTTGGAGACCCCCATTAAAGATATTCCTACAATCAATCATCGTCAAATTGTCGTTCTTTGGTGTGAAAATATTCATTATATAATATTTGCTGGAAGGATTTGGCACAGGAGGTTTATAATTGCTTATTTCAATGACCAACAGAGTTCACCTTTAACAAGGGATTTGCGCTCCCAGCAGACACATAGTAGGATACTATGTCACATGTTACACATCGTATGCGACTACTGTAAGGCTCGTGATTTATTTTTTGTTAAGATACTATAGTGGTGTAGCAGTTCAGTGCACGCAGTGGGAGACGACATCTGCACGAGAACGGAACACACATCGCTCAAACAGCTAAGTGCACAATCCACAATAACCTGAATATTTAATAACAGTCACATAATCACACTAAGCAAACAAACTGTAGGTCAATCACCACTATAATACTCATAGTAACAAAAGAAGAAACGGCGGGAGATTTGGTTTGAGGACACCACACCACACTGTTTTGCTTTCTGTAAGATTTGTCTTACAGAAATAAAATCAAGAATTCTCAGTGGCAACAAAAGCTACTGCTCTCTGCAAAATCTCCTAAAGAGTAAAATTTTATCTTGGAAAACTAAAGTGAGAATTTATAAAAGCATTATACTTCCTGTTGTCACGTAATGCTCAGAAACCTGGGTATCGTCCAAGCGAACTGAAAGGAAATTAGTAACTTTTGAAAATAGAATACTACGACGCATTTCGGACCGATAGTAGAAAATGGCCAGTGGAGAATTAGAACAAATAAGGAATTGCGGGATCTCTAAAAAGAACTGGATATCGTGGCCCGTGCCAAAAGCCAAAGACTGCGCTGGGCCATTCATGTACATAGAAGAAGTAGAGAATTGAATTTAAGAGCAGTTTTGGAAGGTGTACCCAGAGGCAAGCGACCATTGGGAAGACCGAGACTTCGCTCGTGGGACCAAGTCCAAAAGGATATGAAAACAAGAAGTTCCGTGACGAACTAAAAAGCCTACTTTTCTTAAGATTTAAGATCCATGCCAATGATTAACCTATATGGATCTATCTAGAATTATGACGAAATATAAGGTTGTAATATCGAAATTTCTAATTAGTTGGAAATACTGTATACCTGGCATAATGTAGCCTAATAGAGAACTACAGTTGGCAACCCTGGTGACTGAATATATTCTTAGTTCCATCTCTTAAGGTACAGAATACAAAATTTGGTTGAAGTCCAATGGATAGCATGAACGTTACATGCAGTTAAACATTGGATCTAACAGCGCGCGGAAAATCATATTGGCAACAATGACATACGGTACATCTATTGGTAAGAAATAATCTGAAATAATATGATCTATTGTTGTGTCAATTTTGAATGTAATCCATTAGTTAGTATAGAAGTTACATGCATTTTAAAATTGGACCTATCAGCAGGCTTAGAATCATGTTGGCAGCACTGGCGTAGGCCTATATTAGTTACTCCAAATTCATATAGAATGCCAGGTACTATACGTGTGCAAAGTTTAGAGCTATTGGCTTGCATACTTTCTGATATATTGATATTAGGGTAACAAAAATAGAGACAATATTTATTAACAGTTGGCAGCCCTGGTTACTCTTAAGAATCGACATAGTCCTATCTGTCATGGTACACATAGCACACACGAAATTTGGTTGAAATCCAAATGATAGTATAGAAGTTACATGTATTTAAAGTTGGACCTCTCAGCATGCTTAGAATCATGTTGGTAGCACTGACGTATATAAGTTACTCCAAATTAATCTAGAATGTCAGGTACTATACGTGTGCATAGTTTAAAGCTGTCGACTTGCATACTTTCTGATATATGGGTATTTGGATATAAAAAATGGGTTTTTATTAACAGTTGGCAGCCCTGGTGGCTTTTAAGAATACGCTCTGTCATATATATTTATGTACAAATACCACATACGAAATTTGGTTGAAATCCAATTGATAGTGAAAAAGTTATATGCATTTAAAAATTGGACCTATCAGCAAGCTTATAATCATTTTGGCAACACTGCCATGTATGGCCTCCTGGAAATTAAACTGCAATATTATTATCTATACGTGTGCCAATTTTGAAATAGGCCCCATTCATACCTTCCAAGATATCCAAAATGGAGCTCAAATTTCAATTGTGATTTTTCAGCAGTTGGTAGCACTGACATCATTTTCAAATACGGCCGTGAGATATTCAGTTATAGATCTTTACTCCTACGAAATTTTGTTTCGATATCTGCAGCCAGATAGACAGACAGACAGACAGACAGACAGAAGGACAGACAGACAGACACACATTTGCCCGATCTCATAAGTCTACTTTTTACTCATTTTTGCAAAATGTGAAAAGTAGGTTAAAAATCGGAGTCACAGAGGACATAATGGATGATGGAGAAACATGGCACCATGCTGTTGGCGAGGCCGAAATCCTGTTTAGGTTTGAGTGGCCATCTAGGTAAGGTAAGGTAAGATTTGTATTTTAATGTCTATTGTCTAACAAGATATAAGATTTAAGTGGTTTAAAGTTAAATTAATGGGCCTACTGATGGCTTCGGTGGCTATGCCAAAGATCGCGGGTTCAAACCCGGCCGAGTCGTCGGATTTTTAAGAGTGTTAAATTCCTTCAGTATGTCTTCCTTCGAAGGAGAAGTAAGGCCCATGTCATAGATTTATGGCATGTAAAAGAACCTACCACTACAATGGGTAGTGTGTAGCTAAATTTGTATGTTATTTGGCTGGAAACGCTCTATCAAGTTCTAACGTCCACCGCTGGGTGTCAATGACGTCTGGCGTCAGGAGGTGCCTCCGGCCGTAGAAACCATCAGCCACGTCGAATTACATCGTATCTCAACCCTGAGCCCGTTGGTAACGGGATTAATAAGGGATACACATAGATAGATAATATACGACAAGTCTGTTGTTTGGACAACATGTCCATCAGCCCCGTTACATGGATGGGTGTTGGGTTTGATAACCTGTATCATTTTGGTGTTTATATTAGTGTGTGTATTTGTAGTTGAGGATAGTATCGATATCGGAAAAGACGCGTCTGCTACTTTAAATTAGGAACCATCCAGGCATTTGTTATTCTATTTAAGGGCTTGGAAATCGTGGTATTTTCAGCCTCATGTATTTTGTTATATTTATCTAATAAACTGTATATTTTTTGTGTCTGTAGTATTGTGCGTGTATAGTTACTGAGGCTATGCTTGGAAGGAGACAGTCGCGGCCTTGAGTTAGTAACCATCTCAGTATTCATTTTATATGTGGCTAAAATGGAGGAAACCCCGAAAAAACATTTTTTGACTGGCTTAGGTGGGAATCGAACCCACCTATTTCCAGTTCTGCCTCACAAGAAAATGTGTACCACTTTCAAACCTTCATCTAAGAATTAAATTTCATGGCACAGCATGGAATCAAACCAGGACCACAGGACCAAGAATGCTAGCCACTATACCTTCAGGTATTCTCCCGGCAATCGACTGGAGTAGAGTTGGAAAACCTTGGTAAACCAATTGTAGATTGATTGAGCTGGGAATCAAGTCCTCCTGTTCACAGTATTGGCTCACGAGACTGTGTCACATTTCAGCTCTGAGATTAGAATTACATTTATTCGCAGAGTAGGGAATTGAATTCGGACTTCAGGGATGACAGCAAAGGCTGCTAGCCACTACACAGTGAGAGGCATGTTTTTAAGTCTTACTCGAGAACCACTTTGAGATGAGCTATTCTCTATGATTCTAAATGTATTCTCGTGGGTTCAATGAACACCCACACTCTCCCAGCACAAGGGCACTTGAAACGCGCATCGTGTGCCAGCATCTTCCTTACGCAACACAGACAATGTGCAGAAGTCTGCAATGGGCTGCCATAAATCTCCTCGGCATTGCTGCAGTGCATATGGTACGAGGTTTGACGCACTCAACCAGTCTTAAAAATACTCGAGGATGAAGCAGAAAATATGAAAAACGAATTCAGACATTATAGGGGCATAACCATCTGCCGAAACCTTTCTCTTTGTATGAATACGCAGGACATACGCTAGAATACATAATGTTTTGAATGAATTACCCGGCCAGGCAATACTCTGCATATAAATGTAAATAAGACCAACCATGACTAAGAAATCTGCTCTTTAAAACTAGGTTTCCATCGATCCATTCAATAGCAATAGTTGTAGTTGTTGTGATCATTATTTTTGTTAGCGGCATGAGGCATTGTAGCCTCGTTAGCCTCGGGCCTCGTGTACTTGGTTCTTAACACGCCAGAAGTCCGCGCCCGGTTTAGAACGCGACAGGTCGTACGAAGGCAAATTGCTCACGCTTAATATTTTCAGCACCAGCTATTTTTCTCCAGAAGTAAATGCTCTGACAAAATTACGTAACTACCTTTCAACTGGTATTAATATAATGAGTGTGTAAAACTATTGTCTCAATGTAAAATAAATCTGATGTATTGCATAATCTCTTGTCATCAGGAAGTTTAACGCTGCGCGTGAGCAAACTGTCTCAACGTGTGCATTTCAAAGAAAGATTTTTTCACAATTCATGTAAATATTGTAAACCATTTAGAAACAATGGCCGGTCCCGTGGTGTTGGAGTTGCGCGCCTGCCTCTCACCCGGAGGCCCCGGGTTCGATTCCCGGCTCCGTCAGGGATTTTAGAAACTGACGTGAGGGCTGGAACGGGGTGCACTTAGCCTCGTGAGGAAAATTGAATAGCTGTCTGACAGTCAGGCAGCGCCCCGAGCACGTAAACCAAGATTAATGGCCGGGGGACCCGATGCGCTGATCACGCGTCACCCCAATATCTGCAAGCCCAATGGCTGGGCAGCGGTCGCTTGGTAGGCTTACGCCTTTCACGGGTTGTAGTGCCAGGGGTTATTATTAAGAAACAATGAATTTCACTTAAATCAAACTATCTTAGAAATGCAGAATGTTGCAAAAATGTATTTCACGAGAAATCGCACGAAGGCAAATTGCCACGGCAGTCATAAACCACTCGGGAACGGGACGGACGTGTCTCTGACAATCGCCAAGGTCAGGCGCGAGAGAGTACTTGGAGAGATGAAATGGGCGCCCAAAACTCTACCGCAAATAGCAACATAATTATTAAGAAAATTCAAAAAGTGCGTCAAACTGCCACGGGCGTGACTTATCGCGTGTTAATGCAAGAAAGTCTCCCTTTAGGATTACAGTAACACGAGGGAAGCCTGGTTATTCTGAACGTTTATAACATGTTTTCTAATTGTATTAGTAGTAGTATTAGTAGTAGTTGCTGTTGCATAAATTAGGAGCATTCCATATCTTTGATCATTATCCCAGGTGTATGTTATTTATCTGATGAAGTGAAGTAGTGTGAGTGAATATAGGATCATTCTTAGAGTGTAGAACTGAAGAAGGTCAGTTTCCATCTCTTGATAAATACAGCAATAGCCTGCTTTTGATTCAGCGATTATGATATTAAACTTATAAAATCTACATGGACCAAGTGCCCTTATCTCTGTGTGTCCTTGTGTAGTGGCTATCATTTTTGACTATCGCCACTTCATCTCAGTTTTAACTCATGCGGCTGAGTGTACCTCCCTCCAGCCCTCAGTAGAGAATTAAATTTCTTGCCAGAGCCAAAAGCGTTACTTTCAGTAGGCTATTAGATGAATTAGAAAACCAATGCCAGTTGAATTTTTAGCCTATTTTCAATTTTGAAAAAATAGGCTTGTGAGATCACCTTTTGTCCGTGTGTGTGTGTGCGTGTGTGTGTGTGTGTGTGTGTGTGTGTGAGGTGTGTGTGTGTGTCCCCCTAATAAAATCTAAACGGCTGGAGCGATTTCAGTGAAACTCGGTAAGTTCATAGCACTATTCCCGGCGACCTTGACCGTGCCCTTCAAACCGTGCCCAATCCAACATGGCGGCTGTGCGAAATATTTCACTAGCATTCAATATCTCCGAAACTATTACCGATATCGCCCTGAAATTGTGTTCGGTGATAAAGGGCACTACTAGATGTTCATCTATGAGACTTTCAAAAACCTGGTGACTACAAAACCAGCATGGCGGCCAAGCGAAGTTGAGACTTTTAAATAGACTTTTCTCGCGATTTAACTATCCAAACGTAATGAAACTTGGTACAGCAAATGTTTCTACACATTGCAATGCACTGGAGTCTAATTTAGTTCAATTGTTTACATAACCTCAAAATGGCGGCTGTGCGAAATATTTCACTGACATTCTATATCTCCGAAACTATTACAGATATCACCCTGCAATTTTGTACGGTGATAAAGGGTACTGATACAAGTTTACCTATGTATAATTCATAAACCTGTAAAGTACAAAACGAAAATGGCGACCAAGCGAATTTGAAATATTTTAATAGACTTTTCTCGTGAGTTAACTCACTGAGCGCAGTGAAATGTGGTACAGTAAATGATTTTGCATATTGTAATGTACTGCCATCTAATTTAATTCAATTGTTTACATAACCTCAAGATGGCGGCTGTGCGAAATTTTAAAATTAAGTTTTTATTTCTTGTGTCGTAATCATGCGATCGAAGTGAAAGTTTGAATAATGAACCTAGGCAATAATTGTCCTTGAATGGTACATAACTCTATGGCCTATACATATAACAATCCTAAATGGCGAGCTTCCGAAATATTTAGACGGTTCTCAATATCTATGAATCTTTTACAGCAACCAAACTGAAATTTGTATGTTCATAGAGACTATGAACATATGTTCACCTATACGACTTTCAGTAACCTGGTGAGCAACAATCCAAAATGGCGGCGACGCGAAGTATAAATATTTAAATGGACGTTTCTCGCGAATTAACTATCCGAGTGCCGTGAAACGTTGCACGTTAAATGCTTACACAAATGTTGATCCGCTGGCATCTAATTTATTTCAATTGTTTGCATCATCACAAGATGGCAGCTGTGCGTACTTTTAAAATCTCGTTTTTACTTCTTGTGTTCTAATCATGCGATTGAAGTTTGAATACCACACGTACACAATAATCTTAATGTAATAGTACAAAAATAAAAATCCAACCTGGCGACCATCTGAAATATTTAGACGGTTCTCAAAATCTACGAATCTCTTACAGCAATTAAACTGAAATTGTGTATGTTGATAGAGGCAATTGACGTGAGCAGGATATATGAAAATAGGCTGTATAGTTCTTTACGGAACTACTTGTTTAGATCTGAATTTATGTCACAAATATGTATTATTAATTTTCGAAACCCTTTCCCTCAATATTAATCTTGTTTACCATCAAAGTGTTATTATTTCAGAGTCTCCTCTAAATAGAGATTTAACCCTTATAGTGCCAGGAATCAGATGAGGAAGCTTCTACTAAAAATAACAAGCAACCCGACCCGGCTTCGCCCGGGAACAGTTATGAATGCATTACGTGATAAGTGCTTTTTTCCAATGTCAATGAACAACGACCAATATCCGTTTTACGTCTCGGCATGATGGGTTAAAATCACTGACTGGACTATTAATTATATTATCATGGAGATGCATGTGCAACAATTTCTTGTCAGACGTAATTTAAGAATGGCGAGGTGCATGAAACACAAATCCCCCTTCCGTCCAATCTTAACCTGACTGTGAATTTTGCGGAACGAAAATTTCACAGGTGAAATGAAGAAAAGCCGAGTTACATTTCCAGGGAAACTCCAAACACAACCACTCTTCTCTAAAGTTTTTAACTCAACTCGACTCGACAGTTTGCTGCTGGCTGTATCTGGGGGCAATACGCTCGTCCGCTAGCTAAGCCGTAACCGGGGTGATAGACTCGCCCCTAGCTAGCTCGTAAACTGTCGCCTCAGTAACAGAATGGAGATTGTTGGAAGAAATGAAAACGTAAAAACACTTAGGCTATAGTAGGCAATGTACTGAATATAGATATATGCTCCCCCGGGCTTTTTTGTAGAACTTTTCATGCTGAACAATTATTAGTGACATAGTATATAGATATTTTTAACGGTTTGCCCAGCATATGCTTAAAAACCGCACGGACGCCAGTTTTTTTTCGACCTCTTCACTGAAATCGATAGTGGATGACTTCCTTTGGTCATAAATAAATAATTTTCTACAGAAACCTTCCTCGAGATATCCTTTACAGAATGGTGAAAATCGCATCAAAATCCATTCAGTGGTTCTCGAGATTACCCTTGACATCCAAGAATCGGGGACTTTGTTTTATACTAAGTAGAGATTATACGCCAATCAGTATAATTTAATAAAATATATTCCCCCTTCCGTCCAATCTTAAATTGACTGTGAATTTTGCGGAACGAAAAGTTCACAGGCGAAATGAGAGTTGCACTTCCAGGGAATGGCTAGGTGAATTAAACTCAAATCCCCCCTCCGTCCAATCTTAACAAGACTGTGTTTCACAGTCGAAATGAAGAAAACCCAAGTTGCACTTCCAGGGAGACTCCAAACATAACCACCCTTCTCAGAAGTCTTAACTCAACACGACTTAACGGTTTTCTGCTGGCTGTATCTCGGGCAATAGGTTGGCCTGCTAGCTAGGCTGTAACAGGGATGATAGACACGTAAAACCACTTATAGTGGGCGATGTATTGAAGATAGACATATGGTCTCACGGACTTTTTGTAGAACGTTTCATGCTGAACAATTCATACACTCATAGTATTTAGATTTTTTAACGGTTTGCCCAGCGTAAGCTTACAAAGCGCTCGGACGCCATTTTTTCGACTTTTCCACTGAAATCGTTACTGCTCGGCTTCCTTTGATCATAAATAAATTATTTTCTACAGAAATAATCCTTGAGATATCCTTTACAGAATGGTGAAAACCGCATCAAAATCCATCCAGTGGTTCTCGAGTTTACCCGTAACATCCAAGAATCGGGCACTTTGTTTTATACTAAGTAGAGATTCCTGCCACGCAGTGCTAAGTTATCACTGTTTTAAATAAGACCACGTGGGAATCGTTCTCTCTCTGGATATAGCGCATTTAACTTCCGTGAATTACTGGATTCATATTAAGTGTTCTTTGAACAAGCGGCAGGCAACTGATTTCCCGCACATGTTATGTTTGAAGCCATGTGTGATTGTAGAAATTGATCGTACACCAAACCTATTTGATAGAATTACTCTAACCGCAGGCTAATTATACGAAATTCAAAAGTATTACCACGCAAATAATAAAATATATTATTTAGACTATGTAGGCTGTCAAAATGTTATTGAAATAAATTATTAATTAAAATATATTAAATTTTGAATCAAAAAATTCAAGTATTTTTAATGAAATTATTTCACATCTAATACATTTAAATCTATTTACCTGCTATGGATTGTTTTTACTTACAATTTCACTGGCTTGGTATTGTTAACACAAGCTCTTATAACAACTAGGAATTACAAGGTTTATGAACAACCTCACAGTGTTACAACATGCTAAGTTCTATCTATCTCTCTATTTTCGGGTTAGCTTCGTAAGTTTTAAAATGCTGAGCAACCTTGCTTATATCCAAACACGATTATCAATAAATAACAAAACGGAAGATTAAACAGCAGACCAGCACATAAACGCACGTTATCTTTCGGGTAGAATTAAGCGCTTTATTCCGTGCAAAGCAGATAATGCTCTTATTAATGTTAAAAGTTTATAATGCATAACTCACACAACGGATAGTCCATACGTCTTTGTTATCTGCAACCGATTCTTCTATCCCCAAAACTAATGATGTCACGTATGCGAGCAGGTTCCGCATTGGCTGCGTCCTATTACGTGAATCAGATTAGCAGTAATATTAACCTATCTTCGACGCTAGTCTTTATCAGAAAACAACCTCTCATCCTGCATTTCTCCCAACTCTACCTCTCACTTTATCCTGTTCTGCCGAAAACCACACCAAAGTTCAAATAAATTCAACGATTATTCTTTCCACTTTATACTTTCTCCATTCTTCTCTGTGAAAATATCTGAGGAGCAGAACATTCCGTTTAATACCATCCATTACAATGGAGCTGATAAGGAAATGCTATTAAGATAGCGAAAGACACACACTCGCCATCTCTCTCGCTTACAATTTACGCCAACTTAAGTTGTTCGATTTGCTATTACCACTGTTGATAACCCTGGACTCGTGTCACGATGCTACGATTGGCTCCACTGGCACCGTCTATCTCGGAGAGCAAGTAAGTTATAATGAAATGAACTCGTTGAGAAAAGTTTAGACTTAATTAATACAGTTTATATCTTTATTGTTTGAAGCAGACAGAGAAAGAGAATAAGACGTTTGATGGCCTACGTCGGAGATCGAGATACTTATTATCAATAGACAAGGAAAAAGAGAAGAGAGAATTTATTTTTAAAAGGTTTTGTTCAGAACTTCGAGAACCCCACCCCACTTAACGTGATGAAAGGTTTTATAATATCAGTTGAAGATCGACTACTAAGTCGTTAATATTTATTTTCCCTTCATTTGTCTAAGAGAAGTTTCTTCTTCTTTTGCAGCGTCATTAAAGGACGTTATATGAGAAGATCAAAACGCTGTCCGAGGTAACCCAATGCGTTCAAATGTAGGGACCTGGGATTAGCGTATAATCGGACTCATGAGACGAGTGGGTTCGAACGCTACTGTCGGACTTACTTATAAATATCTTTCGTAGTTTTCACCTTTCAAGTTCAGACAAATTCCTGACGGTACTTACTAATAAGCCACGGCAACTTCCATCCAAATCTCTACACAATTTTATTCATAATAGAAATTGATAAGTGTGAGACCTTTAATTAATGAATAATTCTCCTTCTTATAGAACCAGTTTCGGCCACATAATGACCTTCATCAGCAAAAGAATTAACATTTTAAAAAGAAAGAAGTGTTAATTTACTAGTCAAAGAAAATATCTTATATATAAAAGTGAAAGTCTGTATGTATGAGGGTGGGTTGGTTCCGTATACAAATCTACACCGTTCCACCAATCTCAACCAAATTTTGCATACACATAGTTTAGGACCCAGAAGGAACCGCTGGCTACATGAATTTTCGATAGTCTTTCTCATTCTTCTGATTTCGGCCCTTTTGCACTCAAGCACAAGCTAATCGAATCATAAAATATACTCATGAAGGAATGGCAAGGCAGATAGTTTCCATGGCAACACGGTCGACTGGATTCGAGTTGCGCTCAGCACTACCGGTATAGAAAATGAGGATCTCTACTTGAAATCCCGTTAGTTACTCAACTTCTCACACAGCACTGTCAACCAAGTTTAGCATAACCAAGAATTGACACTATCTACTATATATTTGTTAATTACCACTCACTCACTCACTCACTCATTCATTCATCACGAAATCTCAGAAACCACCGAACGGATTGGAATTAAATTTGGTATGCAGCATCCTCAAGCGTCGCAAATGCCCAGTAAGAGAGGATTTTTGGATATTCAGGTTCTAAAGGGGTGTTAAGGGGGTAGACCTGAATTTCATTGAATAGCAATATCTCCCGATTGGTTTCATTGGGGGATGTGATACTCGGCATATAAACTCATCATTAACAAGATGTTCAGTAAAGAACATATAGCCTACTTTCTCCTAAATGTATGAGAATAGTTATAACTCGTTGTTATTATCAAAGAGTATAATAGAACTATTCTTTGTTGAAGACCTTAGAAACGATTTACCTCTACCAAACGCCACAACCTAGATAAAAACTGCTACCATCATTGAAGAAAGAAAGAAAGAAAGAAAGAAAGAAAGATAAGAAGTATATCAAGAATGTTATGGATCTGGAGACATAATCGACCGGACTGGCTGCGTGGCTCAGCGGTAACGTTCTCGCTT
This sequence comes from Meconema thalassinum, assembly GCA_946902985.2. Lineage (NCBI taxonomy): Eukaryota > Metazoa > Arthropoda > Insecta > Orthoptera > Tettigoniidae > Meconema > Meconema thalassinum. Next base: position 835,474,221 of record OX336390.1, read on the forward strand.
GCTGGGCCCTAGGTTGCAGGTTCGTATCCTGGCGCAGTCAGCTGGCATTTGAGGGTGCACAAATGCGAGGGAGCCGTGTCAGTACATTTACTGGCACGTTAAAGATCCCCTTCGGGCCAAAATTCCGGCATCCCGGTGTCTCTAAAAGCAGCAGTAGTTAAAAGGGATGTAAAACCATTATTATTATTATTATTATTATTATTATTATTATTTTTATTATTATTATTATTATTATTATTATTATTATTATTATTACATATATGGCCTGCCGTGGGCAACATCCAACATTGAGTTGAGGCATGTCTTTACACGTCTGGTTGTGCATGGCTTTCACAACCCTAATTGAATTAACAAATCTTTCCATGACCCTACAGAGACGTGTGTATACAAACTATGTGGATATTTTCGATTGTTATTTGGCTGGAATAAAAGTAGTAATTAATATCCTGAACTAACACCAACGGCTTGAATTCAGTTACTATGTGAAATCGTTTTGTTCTTTACTTCAAATAACATTTTCAAGTAACGCAAAATAGGCTGTTATAAACCCTTTAAAATAAAAAGTAAAAATGTATCGTAGTATCATCTTGTCATTCTTCAAATTCGATGCGCATAGAATGCCAATGGTATAGTAATCAATGGATCCCCACGTAGACTAGTCGTGACATCTAGTGGTGAAATATCGAACAATATAATCCTAACAGAGCGAGTGCATTCTAGCGGCCAGATGAAGAAACTTTTCAATAAAATCTGGAAGTTAATAAGTAGGTCGACGTGCAGTTACCTTTTTGGCAGCTAGATGTCTCGAGTAAATCTGCTGGCGAATTATGTTTTAATTAAATATATATTTTACACCATAATATGCACAATATAACGCTTAATTTTAAAACATCTGAGCCATTACAAAACAATAAACATATAACATTTCAAGCAAAAAACCTAGCTCTGATCGGGTTTGAACCATAGGCTAACGCTCTACCACTGAGCTAATTGTGTCAACGAATATCGTTCTATATAAAATGACTTACATAGAACTTGTTAGCAAATAATGATTTATACTAAACGATTTCATCACTGGAGTATATTATTTATATATAAAGCATTTCATACAAAGTTTATTTATTTTGTATCAGTACGCTATATTGCATGCAATACTCAAATTAGTGAAATATAAGTCAGGCACAAGATATCCGCTGCCATCTTGTCTTATTACTGAATCAGCTCAGCTTTTTAAAATCACGTCTGCACTATAGTATTACAAAATGAACTTTTAATTTCGAACGTGCCTCTTCCTTTAGAACAGTTAAAACGATTCTCGGCTCGATAATCGGAACTGGTGGGTCCCATGATATGGATTATAAAGTTTGCATAATTCGCACGGCCGCCATCCTGAAATGGTATGGCGGACGACCTTGTAGTTTGGTCACAAGACGCATCCTATACGAAGGTATGTTGTTACCAAATTTGGTAGAGATCGGATGATTTGGTTAGTCTTTATTTGATTTTACGATTTGAACGTCTGAGTGGCCGCCAATCAGTTTTAGTAAAGATGGCGGCGATATAAAACATGACACTGAGGTGTCCTTTGCTAGTGCTATCTTTGTACCAAATTTCGTTCAATTCGCATTCACCGTGTTCGAATTGATAGGGGGGACAGACATTCAGAGTACACACACTCACACTCACACAGACACACACACACACATACACACACAGACTCACACACACATATACACACACACACACAGACTCACACACACACATACACACACACAGACAGACACACTTTTTTCGCCCTGTGTTGATCTCATAAGTCTACTTTCATTTTTTGCAATAATCGAAAGTAGGCTAAAAATAAAAAGACAAGTGTCTGAGGGTTTTTCGATGTGGTGTATATTATGAGGTAAAAGGGGTGAAAAGTGGGGATTGAAAGATTCCTAACGGAGCGTGTATCTCTTAAACGACATAGGCGAGGAGTTTGAAACTCAGCGAAAAAAATCAACATAAAAAGAAGTAAATATGTGTTTGACCGTTTTTTTTTTCATAAATCCAATTTAAGGGGCCCATGGGGAGGGGTGAAATTCTGTGTGTGGGGGGGGGAAGGGGGAAACTGGAAAGTAAGTGTCCTAACTGATTGATTGACTCACTCATCAAACTCAGGGGGGGGGGGGAACTGCTTTAAAGTAAGTAAATAGCTGCTCGACAGGTTTTATTTTCATAAATCAAATTGAAGGGGTTCATGGGGAGGGGTGAAATTCTGAAAAAAGAAAATTGAAAGAAAATGTCCTGACTCACTCACTCATCAACGTCGAGCCACAATTATTGAAGTTAGAATCATGACAGTTTGGGGATATGTTCATTGTACGTCAAAACCATCTACTAAGGGAGGATTTTCGGATATTCAGGTTCTAAAGGGGTCTTAAGGGGGTTAAACCTACACTTCATTGAATAACAATATCTTCCGATTTGTTTCATTGGGGGATGTGATACACGGCATATAAACTCATCATTAAAAAGTAAGGAGACACGTGTCTGAGGGTTTTTCGATATGGTGTATATTATGAGGTGAAAGGGGTGAAAAGTGGGGATTGAAAGATTCCTAACGGAGTGTGTATCTCTTAAACGACATATGCGAGGAGTTTGAAACTCAGCGGAAAAAAATCATCATAAAAAATAAGTAAATACTAGATGAAACCCGTCAAAACATGACGGACAATGGAAAACAAAATTACTGAAGAAGCTTCTTATATAAGTTACATTCTTTTTACGATTACTTTTTAGCACTATTGCAACTTTAAGGGCGTCAAAAGATAGCACTCTCAGCATTGCAATATATTGCTGGTCATGACTGAAAACGTGATGAGGTCATCATCATCTTGCACAGTTTCCAGCCACTGGCCGGGTCTGTTTGGAACACAAGTCTTTCCAACGTCTTCTGTCTTCCCACCATCTCTCAGCCTCCACCCTTGTCCAGTCTTCTCCTCTCTTCTTCACGATTTCTTCCTCCCCCTTCAGCCACCTGTCTCTCGGTCTCCCTCTTGGTCTCTTTCCTTCCCACTTCGTCTCGTGTATCCTCCTGGGTATCCTCTTCTCCTCCATTCGTTTTACATGTCCATACCATCTAAGTCTAGATTTCTCTATACCAGTCTGTAATGGTTCATCCTTCATTAATTCTCCGGTCCTCTCATTTCTTATTCTGTCCATCTTTGTAGCTCCAATACTGCTTCTCAAGAACCTCATCTCACTGGCCTGTATTTTGCTCTTCTCCCTTCCTTTCATAACCCAGGTCTCCGAGGCATACGTCAGGATAGGGACATAGTACGTCCGATATATGATCTTTTTGCTGTTGTGAGGGACATTCTTGCTCCATAACATGCTTCTCACACTCCTCCGGAATGCTTCTGCCTGTCTCCCCCGCTCATTTATTTCTCTATCGTTTCTTCCATTCTCTTGTATCAGGCTTCCCAGATACTTGAAACTCTCCACTTCCTTCAGCTGTTCCCCACCAATTGTTATTCCTGTTGTGGTTCTTTCCTTCTTCCTTGTTGTGATCACCATCTCACTCTTATTTATGCTAAATTTCATCCCATAACCTTGTATTATTCCTTCCCACACGTCCAACTGTTCCTGTACCTCCTCCTCCTTGTTTCCCCAAATCATCAAATCATCTGCAAGCACCATTGCGTTCATCTTTCCTTCCCCAATTACTTGTGCCACTCGGGTCATTATGTCATCCATCACCACAATGAAAAGTAACGGTGACAGTGCACTTCCTTGTTTCAGGCCGTTTCTCTGTTCCAACCAGTCCGATCTCTCTCCTCCCACTTTCACACAGCTCACGCTTCCCTTGCACATCTCCTTTATCTTCCTTATAGTCCATTTTTATATTCCTCTATCCTCCAGGGACTTCCATACTTTGTTTCTGCATACACTGTCATATGCTTTCTCAATGTCCAGAAAGGCCATCAGTAGATCTGTTCCATACTCATAGTGCTGTTCTTGTAACTGCCTTACAGCAAAAATCAAATCCACTGTGGACCTTCCTGATCTGAAGCCATGTTGTTCTTCCCTCATCCCTCCTTCTATCCTTGTCCTAATTCTCCTTTCCAAAACTTTCTCAAACAACTTTGCACAATGACTCATCAGTGTTATTCCCCGATAGTTTCTGCATTCTGTTCTACTACCTTTCTTGAAGATCGGGACAATTATTCCCTTTTTCCAGTCCTCTGAGGTCTTCCTTTCCTTCCATGCTGTCTTCATCACTCGGTACAACCATTGTATCCCCACCTCTCCTGCTGCTCTCACCATCTCCACACTCAACTCATCCTCACCCGGTGCCTTCCCTCCTTTCATCTTCCTCACTGCATCTTCCACTTCTTTCCATGTTAAGTCCTTTTCTGTTTGCAGTTCATCTACTGTACCTCTTCCCCGATTTCTTCCTCCTCGCCGTGGTTTCCATTTGGGTTCAGGAGTTCTTCAAAATATTCTTTCCACATTTTCTTCAGTTCTTCCCTATTTTCTATCCCTTGTCCCCTTTTGTTCACCATTCTAACATAATCCGTAGGATCCTTCCGCCCCTTATTCTTTACCATCCCAAACAGGACCTTTTTTGCACCTTCACTATCCTGCTGGTCATGACTGAAAACGTGATGAGGTAAATAGCCCAATACGTTCAAGAGTTGCTCCTTGAGCTTGATTGATTTTGATAAAGTAGGCCGAGCGAATAGGACATTGTTGCCTATTAAAATAAAATGTACTGTACCTGTAAGTGTTTTATCGGAAGGTGTTAAATCAAGTCGTAGGATTTGAGCTCTCTGCCTAATATTACTGCACCTATTATATCCGAATCCAAGCGATTTCTTACAATTAATATATTACCATATATGAGTCCTTGGGAAACGTTCAGATTTCTAAGAATCATATCTACGGCTCAAACGTTCGAAGTATGTGGAGGCGAATCTCTTAATTCCAAGGAATTGAAAAATTCAATAATAGGGAAATGAAGTAGCTGGCTTTCATCTTCAGTATCCAATCTGTTAACGCTGATGTATGTGTTTGAACTACTGGATATAAGTTCAATGACCTTTAAATTAATATCATTACATTGTTGCAGCTTGGCAAATATTTTATATTCCAGCAGATCAATTTTACCCTCACAACAGTAAAGACCAAAGTAACCACGCATAGATTTTACGCAAGAGAAATACAATGTAGAACAATGTTTACATTTGATCGTCAAGGACCTTACAGTACACTGTACTGCATAATATCTGGAATTGTTTCTGAAATGGCCTATTTATATTGGATTTTAAATGTGGCTTCGTATTATTCGATAACACTATAGTGTCCTGCAATAACGGAGCCGCTAAATATTAAATGGCAAATAATACTTCCATTGCCGAAATCAACTGCGTAGTTAGACTCAGTACTCTAAACAAATAATCATTAACAATTGTCTTATACAATGAAGTTCAACATGACCGTCCAGAGACTTACATACTCAAGTTGGTTGGTGAGGAGAATGCGATGAGACTGATCGCTTAAAATAAATTCCTTATAATTGTTCCTGCCAGCGAATTTTTTTGCAATAGCTTGAAAACGCAGCTCAGAATGACGTTCTTCATTTTGTTATAAACAGTACGAAACTGCTCTAAATAAGCAATTTCCATCACCTGTTATAGGTTATGGCAGTACATTTTGCAGGGGAACATAGAATCACTTCGCCAACTACTGGAATGACCATAGGCCTATACTTAATACTCACTTCGACAGTCACCCTAATGGAGGCAGTTTTTGAATTCTATGTCCCGTGCATGTCAAAAATCGTATTAACACATGGAGGCCCACCTATTCTTGTCTATCGCCCCGGAGACCCGGGTTACATTTCCTGCTCTGCCAAGAAATTTAATTCTGGTCTCAGGGCAAAATCGGGGTACATTCAGTCTCTTGAGGTATAACTAAGAAGAGGAAGGTTTAATTCCCACCTCGACAATCTTGGATGTGGTTTTCCGTGGTTTCCCACTTCCACTTAAGGCAAATACCGGGATGGTTCCTAACTTAAGGCCTTGGCCGTCTCCTTGCCATTTACCACCTTAATTACAAATACACACAGTAATGCAGCCATCACAATAACACAGGTTATCAGAGAAAATTTCACACATACACACCCAAGTACACGGGGCTGAGTGACCAAGATGTCGGAGCCCTTCAAACGAATTATATTTGCCAAGTGTCTCTCATGGCGAAAGCAATTGTGGACACGCGCGAGTGCCTGGAAAACTACTTTTTTCTTTAATAATTTAAGAGTATATCGACGATGCATAATTATAACTTTTAGTCTAGGACGCTAATAACTTGACCACCGAAGCATTGGGAAGAAATTGCAATATTAAGGTACATAAACAACCTAGCCTACACATTCAACTGTCGGTTAATGTTCCTCAACATTTCCCTTCTTAAATATTCCCCTCCTTTATAATTTTCCATCACGTGAAAACATGCCATGTCTTGTGTTTTAAATATATCGACGCAATGGTGTTGCCATCTGCTGTCAGTTAATGGAACTATATGGGCGATGTACTGCCATCTGTTGTCAGTTATAGGAACTGATTGCAGATATTTAAACGGCGTACTGCCGACAATAGTTTGCTATTTTGATCACATGCTGCAATGCAATGGTAAAACGAAAATAAAACGTATTTAGAGGGAATGTAGAAATAAGTATCTTTAACAGACATAAAACCTTACTAATACTCCTTGATTAAACAATATTTCAGTGGTAAAAAAAAAATATACTGGCGAGGGCTAGGATCGAACCTGCGATTCTTGGAACCACAGTCGGTCGCCTTAACCTCATGGCTACTCTCGCACTCATAATTAGGAGCAGACGCAGCCATTCATTATATTCAAAAGCCGCTGTTTGAAGGAAATAATCAATTTCATTATCCAAATAAATCAATGTTGCACATTCGTATACGTTCATACTGTTATTATATTTTATTGTCAGAACTTGGTTAATGTATGTTTTCAATTACATGGAAGCTTATTAAATAACTTACATTTTCATGGACTTCTCACCGCCATTTTGTCATGACCCCAGGCGGATTGTGCGCATGCGTGAGGGACAGAATTCTGCTATTTTCTATATTAATTTAAAAATATACCGTAATATGTTTGTTTATTTTAGAGACACTCTGCAAATCTAGAGGCCAAGAGCTTTCGTTAGAGTGCTCTACGAAGTAAATCGGTTCTATCGTTTTCTCAATCTCGTGGTAACAAAAATCACCTTACTGTTTTAAATATATAGATGTGTTCGACCGTTTTTTCATAAATCCAATTTAAGGGGCCCTTGGGGAGGGGTGAAATTCTGTGGGGGGGGGGGAGGGGGAAACAGGAAAGAAAGTGTCCTAACTGATTGACTGACTCACTCACTCATCAAACTCAGGGGGAAAAACTGCTTTAAAGTAAGTAAATAGCTTTTCGACAGTTTTTTTGATCAATCAAATTGCAGGGGTTCATTGGGAGGGGTGAAATCCTGAAGAAAAAAAATGAAAGAAAATGTCCTGACTCATTCGAGGATATGTTCGTTGTATGTCAAAACCGTACACTAAGGGAGAATTTTTGGATATTGAGGTTAGAAAGGGGTTTCAAGCGGGTTAAACCTGCATTTCATTGAATAACAATATCACACGAGTGGTTACGTTTGTGGATGTGATACTCGGCATATAAACTAATCATTAAAAATAAGCAGACATATGTCTAAGGGTTTTTCGATGTGGTGTATTATTATGAGGTGAAAGGGGTGAAAACTGGGTGTTGAGGATTCCTAACGGAGCGTGTAGGCCTAACTCTTAAACGACAAAGGCGAGAAATTTGAAACTCATCGGAAAAAAATTCAGCGAAAAAGTAAGTAATTCGGTGTTCAACCGTTTTTTCATAAATTAATTTAAGGGGCCAATGGGGTGGGGTGAAATTCTGGGGGAAAAAGGAGAAAAAGTGTCCTAACTGACTGACTAACTCACTCACTCACTCATCAAACACAGGGGAAAAAGACAGCTTAAAAAAGTTAATAGGTGTTCAAGCGTTTTTTCATCAATCCAATTTAAGGGGCTCGTGGGGAGGGGTGAAATTCTGGTAAAAATAATTGAAAGAAAATGTCCTGTCTGACTCACTCACTCATCACGCCCAGCGAAAACTGTAAAAGTTGAAAACATGTAATTTTGGGAATATGTTCGCTGTATGTCGAAAACGTCAACTAAGGAATGATTTTTGTTTATTCGGGTTTTAAAGAGGTGTTAAGGGGGTAAACGTGCATTTCATTGAATAACGATATCTCATGAGTTGTTTCTTTGGGGATGTGATATTCGGTATATAAACTAATCATTAAAAAGAATCAGACATACTGTATGTCTAAGGGTTTATCGATGTGGTGTATATTATGAGGTGTAAGGGGTGAAAATTGGGGGTTGAGGGATTCTTAACGGAGCGTGTATCTCTGAAACGACATAGGCGAGAAGTTTGAAATTCGGCGGGAAAAAACATCTTAAGATACAAGTAAATAGGAGTTCGACCTTTTTTTCGTAAATCAAATTTAAGGGGTCCTTGGAGACGGGTGAAATTCTGAAAAAAAAAAAAAAAACAGGAAAGAAAGTGTCCTAACTGATTGACTCACTTACTCACTCATCAAACTCAGGGGAAAACAGTTTTAAATAAGTAAATAGGTGTTCGACCGTTTGTTTCATAAATCCAATTAAAGGGATTCATGGGGAGGGGTGAAATTATCAAAAATAAATGAGAGAAAATGTCCTGACTGACTCACTCACTCATCATCGCCCAGCCAAAATTATTGAAGTTAGAAACATGAAATTTTGGGGATATGTTCGTTGTATGTCGAAAACGTCCACTAAGGAAAGAGTTTTGGATATTCAGGTTCTAAAAGGTGTTAAGGGGGAAACGTGCATTTGATTGAATAACAATATCTCAAGAGTGGTTTCATTTGGGGATGTGATACTTGGCATATATGCTAATCATTAAAAATAAGCTGACACATATCTAATGACTTTTCGATGTAGTGTATATTATGAGGTGAAAGGGATGAAAAGTGGGGGTTGAAAGATTCCTAACGGAGCCTGTATCTCTTAAACGACCTAGGCGAGGAGTTTGAAACTCGGAGTAAATCAATCAGCTTAAAAATAAATAAATAAATAAATAAAATAAATAGGTGTTCGACTGTTTTTTAATAAATGCAATTTAAGGGGCCTATGCGGATGGGTGAAATTCTGGAAGAAAAACGTCCACTAAGGAAGGTTTTTTGGATGTTCACTCTCATCGACCAACCATGATATTTTGGGGATATGTTTGTTGTGTGTCGAAAACGTCTACTAAGGAGGGATTTTTGGATATGCAGGTTCTAAAGGGGTGTTAACGGGGTTAAACCTGCATTTCATTGAATAACAATATGACACGACTATGACGCGAGCGAAGTGAGGCTAAAAATGAGATGGTGTGTGTCTGTGCATTACTCAATCACGCAAGTACCACTGGTCTGATTTACATGAATTTTACATGGAAGTAGCTGATTTACCTGGTTAACATATAGGTTACTTTTGATTTCAATACTTTGCACTATTTAAAGATGGCGACCATTTTAGTGACGACACTACACCCTTTGTTTTTAAACTTTCATATTTCCATTTCAAATAAAAAGAGAACGCTAAGAAATAGCGAACTTTTGATGGCATATACGAGGATTAAAATTACATTTTCTATCCGAAAGGTATCTCCAACGGTTAGCGAGTAAAACCTAAATTTGTGCTATAAAACACGGTCAACGCCGAGCGGTGTAGTTGGACAAAATATTCCATCCTTAATCTCCCTCTGCGCAGCACATCGCCTATCCCCTGTTTTAACTGTCACCTTCACATTTTAATTTATTTATGACGCGTAGTAAAGCACGGGTACTTCAGCTAGTATCTGATAATTAGCAATCAATAACATTTACTATGTTATAAAAATATATGATATGTACAGTATTGACTAATAGATAACTGTTAACATTACTAACGCCTACCTATATAAATTGTACAACATCTATTCAACAGTTGTACATCTACAGTATTCAATTGTTGTACATGTTTCGGCCTACGATGAGACCATCTTCAGCAAACTTCAGATCAAGAATATATTTTAAGTAAAATAGAATTAATTAATATATTAATATACTAATGAAGAAATATAGTTCTACAATTTAAATACCTTGGAGAAATTGTTATAAATAACTTAAGCGAAAAAACATGGATAAATAGGACCAACAAAATGAAAATTGCACATTTTCTAACCTGGTCAACTTATAAAAAAAAGGAGTTCCGTGAAGAACTATACAGCCTATTTTCATATATCCAACTCATGTTAATTGCCTCTATCAACTTACAAAATTTCAGTTCGATTGTTGTGATAGATTCGTAGATATTGAGAACCTTCTAAATATTTCAGATGGTCGCCAGGTTGGATTTTTATTTATCTACTATTACATGAAGATTATTGTGTACATGTGGTATTCAAACTTCAATCGAATGATTAGGACACAAGAAGTAACAAGTAGTTCCGTGAAGAACTATACAGCCTATTTTCATGTATCAGATTCATGTTAATTGCCTCTATCAACATACAAAATTTCAGTTTGATTGAGGTGATAGATTCGTAGATATTGAGAACCGTCTATATATTTCAGACGGTCGCCAGGTTGGATTTTTATTTATGTACTATAACATGAAGATTATTGTGTACGTGTGCTATTCAAACTTCAATCGCATGATTAGGACACAAGAAGAAAAAACGAGATTTTAAAATTTCGCATGGCTGCCATTTTGTGGTTATGAAAATAAATGAAATAAATTAGATGCCAGTGGATTAACATTTGTATAAGCAATTAACGGGCAAAGTTTCACTGCACTCCGATGGTTAAATCGCGAGAAACGTCCATTTAAATATTTATACTTCGCGTCACCGCCAAGTTGGATTTGTGCTCACCAGGTTACTGAAAGGGCTATAGGTGAACTTACGTTCATAGGCTCTATGAACATAAAAATTATCAGTTTCGTTGTAGTAAAAGATTCGTAGATATTGAGAACCGTAAAAATATTTCGGATGCTCGCCAGTTTGGATTGTTATATCTATAGGCCATAGAATTATGTACCATTAAAGGAAAGATATTGCGTAGGTTCATTATTCAAACTTTCACTTCGATCGCATGATTACGACACAAGAAATAATAACTTAATTTTAAAATATCGCACAGCCTCCATCTTGAGGTTATGTAAACGATTGAACTAAATTAGATGCCAGTGCATTACAATATGTATAATCATTTACTGTACCACATTTCACTGTACTCATATGGTTAAATCACGAGAAAAGTCTATTTAAAAGGTTCAACTTCGCTTGGCCGCCATGTTTGTTGTGTTCTTTACAGGTGTTTGAAAGTTACATAGATAAACTTATAGCAGTGCCCTTTATCACCGTACAAAATTTCACGGTGATATCAGTAATAGTTTCGGAGATATAGAATGCCAGTGAAATATTTCGCACAGCCGCCATTTTGAGGTTTTGTAAACAATTGAACTAGATTAGACGCCAGTGCATTATAATGTGTATAAACATTTGCTATACCAAGTTTCATTACGTTTGGATGGTTAAATCGCGAGAAAAGTCTATTTAAAAGTCTCAACTTCGCTTGGCAGCCATGTTGGTTTTGTAGTTACCAGGTTTTTGAAAGTCGCATAATTATGTGAAGTTCTAGTAGTGCCCTTTATTACCGTAAAATATTTCAGTGTGATATCTGTAATAGTTTCGGAGATACAGAATGCTGGTGAAATATTTCTCCCAGCTGCCATGTTGGATTGGTGAGACACAATAAAATTTGAAGGCCACGGTCGGGGTCGTTCAGAATGGTGCTATGATCTTAGCGAGTTTCAATGAAATCGCTCCAGCCGTCTAGAAGTTAATACGGGGGAACATACACATGAATCACACACAGGCGCGCACACACACAGACACACGGACAAAAGGTGATCTCATAAGCCTATTTTTAGCCTACTTTCGATTTTTGCAAAAAATGAAAGTAGACTTATGAGATCACTACAGGGCGAAAACAAGTGGGTCTGTCTGTGTGTGTGTATGTGTGTGAGTCTGTGTGTGTGTGTGTGTGTGTGTGTGTGTGAGTGTGTGGACTCTGAATGTCTGTCCCCCGCTATCAATTCGAACACGGTGAGCGCAAATTGAACGAAATTTGGTACAAAGGTAGCACTAGCAAAGGACACCTCAGTGTCATGTTTTATATCGCCGCCATCTTGACAGAAACGTAATGGCGGCCACACAAATGTTCAAAGCTTAAATCAAATTACGACTAACCTAATCATCCGATCTCTACCAAATTTTGCAACAACATATCTTTATGGGGGGAGCATCCTTTGACCAAACTAATAGGTCATTAGCCTAATATTTTGCGGATGGCGGCCATCTTTGTGTAAAAATCGATTCCCCCTATTAATTCGAACACGGTTAAACCGAATGGAATGAAATTTGGTGCAGAGATAGCACTAGAAAAGGCCACCTCAGTGTCATGTTTTATATCGCTGCCATCTTGACAGAAACGTAATGGCGGCCACACAAATGTTCAAAGCTTAAATCAAATTACGACTAACCTAATCATCCGATCTCTACCAAATTTTGCAACAACATATCTTTATGGGGGGAGCATCCTTTGACCAAATTAATAGGTCAACAGCCTAATAGTTTGCGGATGGCGGCCATCTTTGTGTGAAAATCGATTGCCCCTATTAATTCGAACACGGTGAAACCGAATGGAACGAAATTTGGTACAGTGATAGTAATAGCAAAGGGCACCCCAGCGTCATGTTTTATATCGCCGCCATCTTGACGGAAACGTAATGGCGGCCACACAAATGTTCAAAGCTTAAATCAAATTACGACTAACCTAATCATCCGATCTCTACCAAATTTTGCAAGAACATACCTTTATGGAGGGAGCATCCTCTGACAAATCTAATAGGTCATTAGCCTAACAGTTAGCGGATGGCGGCCATATTTGTGTCAAAATCGATTACCCCTATTAATTCGAACACGGTGAAACCGAATGGAATGAAATTTGGTACAGAGGTAGCACTGGCAAAGGGCACCTCAGTTCCATGTTTTATATCGGCGCCATCTTGACGGAAACGTAATGGCGGCCACACAAATATTCAAAGATTAAATCAAATTACGATTAACCTAATCATTCGATCTCTACTAAATTTTGCATCAACATACCATTACGGAGGGAGCATCCTTTGACCAAACTAATAGGTCATTAGCCTAATATTTTGCGGATGGCGGCCATCTTTGTGTAAAAATCGATTCCCCCTATTAATTCGAACACGGTTAAACCGAATGGAATGAAATTTGGTGCAGAGATAGCACTAGAAAAGGCCACTTCAGTGTCATGTTTTATATCACCGCCATCTTGACGGAAACGTAATCGCGGCCACCCAAATGTTAAAGGCTAAAATGTAATTACGACCAACCTAATAATCTAATCTCTACCAAATTTTGCAACAACAAATCTTTATGTGGGAAGCATATTCTGACCAAACGGCTAGATCATCAGCCCAATAGTTTGCAGATGGTGGCCAAGTATGTGTGCAAATCGATTCCCCCTATCAATTCAAACACGGTGAAACCGAATTGAACGAAATTTGGTACAGAGGTAGCACTAGCAAAAGGCACCTCAGTGTCATGTTTTATATCGCCGCCATCTTGACGGAAACGGAATGACGGCCACCCAAATGTTAAAAGCTTAAATCAAATTTCGACCATCCTAATAATTTGATCTATACCGGATTTTGCAACAACATGCCTTTTTGTGAAAAGCATCTTAAGACTGACTAACAAGGTCATCAGCCCAATAGTTTGCAAATAGCGGCCATGTATGTGTGCAAATCCATTCCCCAGATCATTTCAAACACGGTGAAACCGAATTGAATGGAATTTTTTTACAGAGGTAGCACTAGCAAAGGGCACCTCATATTCATGTTTAATATCCCTATAGCACGTTGTATTTCAACAAGCTACTACAACCAACATTCAATTATACTCCTTGAAAAGGACAAAGAGTTATAACAATACCCATGCATTTAGGAGAAAGTAGACTATATGTTCTTTACTGATCATCTTGTTTAGCCTACTTTCGATTTTTGCAAAAAATGAAAGTAGACTTATAAGATCACTACAGGGCGAAAAAAAAAATGTGTCTGTCTGCGTGTGAGTGAGTCTGTGTGTGTGTGTGAGTCTGTGTGTGTGTGTTTGTGTGTGTGTGTGTGTGTGTGTGTGAGAGTGTGTGTACTCTGAATGTCTGTCCCCCCCTATCCATTCGAACACGGTGAGCGCAAATTGAACGAAATTTGGTACAAAGGTAGCACTAGCAAAGGACACCCCAGAGTCATGTTTTATATCGCCGCCATCTTGACGGAAACGTAATGGCGGCCACACAAATGTTCAAAGCTTAAATCAAATTACGACTAACCTAATCATCCGATCTCTACCAAATTTTGCAACAAAATACCTTTATGGAGGGAGCATCCTTTGACAAATCTAATAGGTCATTAGCCTAATAGTTTGCGGATGGCGGCCATCTTTGTGTCAAAATCGTTTACCCCTATTAATTCGAACACGGATAAACTGAATTGAATGAAATTTGGTACAGAGGTAGCACTAGCAAAGGGCACCTCAGTGTCATGTTTTATATCACCGCCATCTTGACGGAAACGTAATGGCGGCCACACAAATATTCAAAGCTTAAATCAAATTACGATTAACCTAATCATCCGATCTCTACCAAATTTTGCATCAACATACCATTATGGAGGGAGCATCCTTTGACCAAACTAACAGGTCATTAGCCTAATATTTTGCAGATGGCGGCCATCTTTGTGTGAATATCGATTCCCCCTATTAATACGAACACGGTGAAACCGAATGGAACGAAATTTGGTACAGAGGTAGCACTAGAAAAGGCCACCTCAGTGTCATGTTTTATATCACCGCCATCTTTATGGAAACGTAATCGCGGCCACCCAAATGTTAAAGGCTAAAATGTAATTACGACCAACCTAATAATCTAGTCTCTACCAAATTTTGCAACAACAAATCTTTATGTGGGAAGCATATTCTGACCAATCTGCTAGATCATCAGCCCAATAGTTTGCAGATGGTGGCCAAGTATGTGTGCAAATCGATTCCCCCTATCAATTCAAACACGGTGAAACCGAATTGAACGAAATTTGGTACAGAGGTAGCACTAGCAAAAGGCACCTCAGTGTCATGCCTTATATCGCTGCCATCTTGACGGAAACGAAATGACGGCCACCCAAATATTAAAAGCTTAAATCAAATTTCGACCATCCTAATAATTTGATCTCTACCGGATTTTGCAACAACATGCCTTTTTGTGGACAGCATCTTAAGACTGACTACAAGGTCATCAGCCCAATAGTTTGCAAATAGCGGCCATGTATGTGTGCAAATAGAGACTATGAATATGCTCATGTTAATTGTCTCTATCAACATATAAAATTTCAGTTTAATTGCTGTAACAGATTCGTAGATATTGAGAACCGTCTAAATATTTCATATGGTCGCCCGGATGGATTTTTATTTTTGTACTATTACATTAAGATTATTGTGTACGTGTGGTATTCAAACTTCAATCGCATGATTAGAACACAAGAAGTAAAAACGAGATTTTAAAAGTACGCACACCAGCCATCTTGTGATTATACAAACAATTGAAATAAATTACATGCCAGTGGATCAACATTTGTATAGGCATTTAACGTGCAACGTTTCACGGCACTCGGATAGTTAATTCGCGAGAAACGTCCATTTAAATATTTATACTTCGCGTCGCCGCCATGTGGGATTTGTGCTCACCAGGTTACTGAAAGTCCTATAGGTGAACATATGTTCATAGTCTCTATGAACATAAAAATTTCAGTTTGGTTGCTGTAAAAGATTCATAGATATTGAGAACCGTCTAAATATTTCGGAAGCTCGCCATTTAGGATTGTTATATGTATAGGCCATAGAGTTATGTACCATTCAAGGACACTTATTGCCTAGGTTCAGTATTCAAACTTTCACTTCGATCGCATGATTACGACACAAGAAATAAAAACTTAATTTTAAAATTTCGCACAGCCGCCATCTTGAGTTTATGTAAACAATTGAATTTAATTAGATGGCAGTACATTACAATCTGCAAAATCATTTACTGTACCACATTTCACTGCGCTCAGAGAGTTAACTCACGAGAAAAGTCTATTAAAATATTTCAAATTCACTTGGTCGCCATGTTCGTTTTGTACTTTACAGGTTTATGAATTATACATAGGTAAACTTGTATCAGTACCCTTTATCACCGTACAAAATTGCAGGGTGATATCTGTAATAGTTACGGAGATATAGAATGTCAGTGAAATATTTCGCACAGCCGCCATTTTGAGGTTATAAAAACAATTGAACTAAATTAGACTCCATTGCATTGGAATGTGTATAGACATTTGCTGTACCTAGTTTCATTACGTTTGGATAGTTAAATCGCGAGAAAAGTCTATTTAAATGTCTCAACTTCGCTTGGCCGCCATGTTGGTTTTGTAGTTACCAGGTTTTTGAAAGTCTCATAGGTGAACTTCTAGTAGTGCCCTTTATCACCGTACACAATTTCAAGGCGATATCGGTAATAGTTTCGGAGATATTGAATGCTAGTGAAATATTTCGCACAGCCGCCATGTTGGATTGGGCACGGTTTGAAGGGCACGGTCAAGGTCGCCGAGAATAGTGCAATGAACTTACCGAGTTTCACTGAAATCGCTCCAGCCCTTTAGATTTTATTAGGGGGGGCCACACACACACTTCACACACACACACGCACACACACACACGGACAAAAGGTGATCTCATAAGCCTATTTTTTCAAAATTGAAGATAGGCTAAAAACAGATAACACACACTAATACAGTCGTCACAATTAACACCGGTTATCACACAGATTCTACACACACCTAAAGTACACGGGGCTACATGACCGCGTTGTCGCAGCCCCTAAACTGAGGAACCAACCAACCAACCTTCTCATTAGGTATGAGTGGGTGGATCTTTTATAACCTATCCTTAGCCTACGCAAAATGACGGACTCCCTCCGTGACCGGAAAGAACTCCGACACACGCGAGTAGTTCCCTTTCTCGCTCTCAGTTTACTGTGTATTGGGTCAGCTAGCCACTGATTAGCTGGCTTTACCCACTTACTCTCACTGCCTGAGGTGTACATTGTCTTCTACCCGTCTTGCAGCCTTAAATAGCATATAGTAAAGCCATCATTACTTCCGACTTATCGTTTCAGTGCTAGAGTAAGTTACTAGAGTTTCGTTCGCCAAATCACGACATAGCGAACGAAACTGGATTTGTCGTGATGTATTGATTTAAATGACCACCTGTGATTGGCTAGCTTAAGTGTTTTCCTTCTGACCGCTAGATAACTCTAGGGTAACACTGAAACGTCAAGGTGGAAGTATTGATGGCTTTACTATAACAAGCTACTGACACAAATTGACATAATTCCCTTGTCACACCTAAGGAACGTAATTTAACTGAATTTTCACCCCAACTTCAGAATAAAGACACACCTTTTATATCCGGGGAACAAAATATCATTCGAGTTTTCAAAATATTCGAACAGTGGAACTTCGAATTACAGAAAAGACATGACATATAAATTGTGTAGAACTTCGCCAGGGAATTATAATTACTTCGATTATCGAAAATTTGAGATATAGAAGTTCAACTTATACAATTTCGACTTTATTTTTAAACATCTCGCAGAGAATGCTTAGAAGTTTGGTTGGTTCCTCAGTTTCGGGGCTGCGACAACGTGGTCTTGTAGCCTCGTGTACTTTGGGTGTGTATAGAATCTGTGTGATAACCGGTGTTAATTGTGACGACTGTATTAGTGTGTGTTATCTGTTTTTAGCCTATCTTTAATTTTGAAAAAATAGGCTTATGAGATCACCTTTTGTCCGTGTGTGTGTGTGCGTGTGTGTGTGTGTGTGAAGTGTGTGTGTGGCCCCCCCTAATAAAATCTAAACGGCTGGAGCGATTAATTATGATGGCTGTTTTAGTATGTGTATCTGTTTCAATTCAAGTAAGGACTGCAGACATTGAGCCTCCGAGGCATAGGTGGCAGCACGCCGGCCTCTCACTGCTGGGTCCGTGGTTCAAATCCCGATCACTCCTTGTGAGATCTGTGCTGGACAAAACGGAGGCAGACAGGTGTTTCTCCGGGTACCGGTACTCCGGTTTTCCCTGTCAAATATTTCATTCCAGCAACACTCTCCACTATCATTTCATTTTATCTGTCATTCATCTAATCATTGCCTCAGAGGAGTGCGACTGTCTTCGGCAGCCGGCACGGTTCATATCCTCGCCGCTAGATGGAGGCTTCATTCATTCCATCCTTGACCCGGTCGGTCGACTGGAAGCAGGCTGTGGATTTTCACTGCAGACATTGATTTTTTCAAGTAGTTCCTACTTTTGCCGCTAAACGCCACCGTCAACGACTACTAGTTCAGAACTTGGTTACCAGATGCCACCGCAGTCGGCTCCTGCCGACAAACATAGGAACTTAAAAGTGTTAGTCAAATGTTTAACCTACAATAATTTAGCTTCACACAGGTGTAATTAGTGGAAGGTTCTTTAACATGCCATAAATCTATGACATGGAACCGCCGGCTTTTCTTCTCCTCCGAAGGAAGGCATTCTGAGAGATTTTTAACGCTGTTAAAAATTCCGACGACTTTGGCCGGGTTTGAACCCGCGATCATGGGCATAGAAGCTCAGCATGCTACCTACTACGCCACCGAAGCTGCTGCTTAGAAGTTTGATTTGGTATGAATAGCCACGTCACCTTTATGTAGGCTACTGTACAACTCCAAGTACAGTGGAAATACTAACCTAGTCAAAAGATGTACGATAGTCTGTATGGCCCCAAGAAGATTTATTAGGTACGAATGCAAGTGACTTGATGAATCAGACAAAATAACTCAGTCAGCCACAATTAGAACGGGACGAAGAGGAAATAGAAGATAAAGTGTGGGAGAGAGAAGAATAAGAAGAAGAAGAAGAAGAGGGGATGGTTTATGGACTATTTCAATAGAAGAACAGGGCGTTGTATTCTGCAGATCCTATTTCAAACGGAGATTTATAAGTATTAGAAAATACTATATGTATACATGGGGACGCCATTACAGTGCGGGCCGCGCGCTTCGCGCACCCACCAATACGTTTCTTTCCAATTTAATCCAAGATAGAAGAAGGCTACAAGGACATTGAAAGGAGTTCTACAGATTTATGTGACACAGTTTGTGCGACTCACAGCGAAAACGGAGGGGAGGGGGATGGAAAGGGGTAGGGGAGGGGGTTGATATTTATTATGCACCACCAACTCAGTCGGGGGTGAAATTGAAAACCAGATCAAGACAAAGTAACAATGCGTTCTCTATCTTGTTACAAGCTGAAGATCTTCCCTAGGGGTCGCAAAAGATGTGAGCAGCTCACTAGACTGGATAAAGGGGTTGTGGCACCTTAAAAGTAATATTATAACTTTCTCAAATAAATTTTAAAAGTTTTTAAACAGAACAAGGGATCGATAGAAACTGTTCTGGAGTCCCAAAATCTATGGGGAGCGATTACAATAGTGTTTATGACGTAAGAAAACATATTGCTGCGATGGTGAAGTAAGTTTTGTCACTGTTCTTTCAACAGGCGCGAGAAGAATGGAGGGGAGGGAGTCTCGAGCCGAATTAACCAAGAGGACACGGAAAACGTTGGATCACAACAATATAATCAACGCTCCCATGTTATTGAAGAAATATCATTTTTGTGTTGAATCACAATACGTATACTGCAATTAGTACTGAGTGCACCAAGGTGAGATTAGTAATGTCATTCTTGTGTAGATTTTAGCTTTCATATAAAAACCCGGATGTCGCCCACGGGCGTCGACTAGAAAGACCTGCACTCGGCCTCTCAGGAGGTCACACGACAACAACAAAAAGTTTTGTTTATAGCCATCATACGTTGGGCAACATTTATTTTAGTGGTATGAGGACTGGAACGGGGTCTACTCAGCCTCGGGTGGCCCAAATGAGTAGAGGGGGGTTCGATTACCACCTCAGCCATCCTCGAAGTGGTTTTCCGTGGTTTCCCACTTCGTCTTCGGGCAAATGTCGGGATGGTACCTACTGTAAGGCCACGGCCGCCTCCTTCCCTCTTCCTCGCCTATCCATCCCAATCTTCCATCCCTTCCCATCCCTCATGAGGCCCCTGTTCGCTTTGCAGGTGAGGCCGCCTGGGCGAAGTGCTGATCACACCTCCCCAGTTGTATCCCTCGTGACCAGATGTTCCAAGCTCCAGGACACTGCCCATAGAGGCGGTAGTGGTGAGTTCCCTCGCTGAGTCCCTGGGAACCACCAACCTAGAGGGTAAATTGACTAAATAAAAATGAATTTAAAAAAATATTTATTTCTCTGATACAGGCCACTATGCTACAAAACCTCTTGACGCAGCTCTCTTCATTCAGAGGGTGGTTGAATACAATAAATGAAGAAAGAAAAAAAACTTAACCTAAATATTCAATTGGCAATAGAAGTTCTTGTTATTACATCTGTTCACCTTGATCATGATATTTGTATAGATGATAGATTACCATGAAGGGAGTGTTGTATCGCTCGTATGGGAAGTCCTGAATACTGGTGCAATTTATATTTATTCCAGAGAATACTAGTAGAAAAACGGAATGAACTTTTACATTTTTCGGTTCTACAGTATGATGAGGTATCTGAAGCATTACTGCAGTGTGTCTATTCGCAAGGTTATGCACTGACTACATGGGAGTTATGTAGGCTATGTATGTATAATCTATCACTTTCTTGCGGGCAGAATATCTATCGCAATTTTGCACCGATCACTTTCAACTTAATATACACAGTAGCATGTATCCATTTCAAATCTTGGTCGAGTTCGTTCATGGGCAAAACCTGACAAATGGGGTGAAATAGGGGGGGGGGGGCTTATTGGAAAATATGAAATATCGCTATAACTCTCTTAATATGTGAAATATCGAATCCATTCTTCGGATAAGGACCAAACATTTATGTAAGTACTATTTTTTGATAGCACCGACCATTGATCCAAGGGGTGGGAAAAAGTGGATTTATAGAGAAACACAAATCATATCTCTCTTAATAGGCACAATATCAAACCCGTTTAAAAAGGTTAATTCCCCAATTATTACCTAACACTTTTGTCTGAAATAATTTTTGATATGAACCACCGTTAGCCCGTTACGCCAAGGGATGAGGAAAATGATTTCGGAATTATAAGAAAATGGCAAATTGATAAGGAAAGAGCCATCAGAAGTTGCCATGACATCGCCACTAAACTGATGATGGTAAAACCATCAGAGGTTGCCATGACAACGCCACTGCACGAGATCACATTCGGTTTTCCATCTGTCTCGGAGGGAAACGACTTCGGTGGCGTAGTTGGTAGCATGCTGAACTTCTATGCCCGAGATCGCGGGTTCAAACCCAGCCGAAGTCGTAGGATTTTTATGAGCATTAAAAATCCCTCAGTATGCCTTCCTTCGGAGGGGAATTAGAGCCGGCGGGCCAATGACATTGATTTATGGCATGTAAAAAACCTTCCGTTAACTACAATTGTGTGAAGATAAATTTGTAAGCTAAATTTGATTAACGCTCTCTTAGTTCCAACGTTCGCCACCAGGTGCCGGTTGCGGTGGCATCTAGTAGCCAAATTCACAGCTAGGTGTCGTTGATGGTAGCTTTTGGTAGTAAAAGTAGGACCTACTTGAAATGGATCGTCTGCAATCCTTACCTGAATTATAGATAACACTCACTTATGCAGCCATCACAATTAACGCTGGTTATCAGACAGATTCTACCCACACCAAAAGTACACGGAGCTACATGACCGCGTTGTCGCAGGCCCTGAACTGAGGAACATGTAATAATATAATGTTATTGGTTTTACGTCCCTTTTAACTACACTGGCTTTTAGAGACGCCGGGGTGCCGGAATTTTGCCCCGAAGGGGATCTTTAACGTGCCAGTAAATCTACTGACACGGCTCCCTCGCATTTGCGCACCCTCAAATGCCAGCTGACTGCGCCAGGTTTCGAACCTGCAACCTTGGGTTCAGCAAGCGAGAACGTTAACCCTGAGCCACGCAGCCAGACGAACTGAGGAACAAACCAACCTCTCTGTGGGAGATAAGATTTTGCGTGAAGAAGTAACAGACCGTTAGAGTGTTACACATCAGTGTCGAAACCTTGCATAATGGACAGTATAAAAATAGGGGATCTTTAACGTGCCAGTAAATGTACTGACACGGCTCCCTCGCATTTGTGCACCCTCAAATGCCAGCTGACTGTGCCAGGATACGAACCTGCAACCTAGGGCCCAGCAAGCGAGAACGTCCAACTATCAGCGTCGTTGAAAGCATAGACTGTCGTTATGACAGGTGGTTAATATACTGTAGGGACCACTATCCCATAAAGCGTTAATGACAGGCACAAATATTAATATCGTCATTGTTTTTGGCTCTTTAAGATGTATGTTCCCCCCTTAACCTGAAACGAAGACCAATGACGTATTTTGAAAAATATTATTTGATTCATATCAACTTAAAACTTGTGGACAACTGTGAAACACACCCTACGGATATTTAATACATAACGAAATGTGCATGACTCAGTTCAAAAGCAACTCAAGGAAACTTTTCTACAAATAGTGGTATTAATGAATTATTAGCCTATTTTCAATTTATGAAAAAATAGGCTTATGGGATCACCTTTTGTCCGTCTGTGTGTGTGTGTCGAGAAGACCCGACGCGATGACCACGCGTCACCCCTATATCTGCAGGACAAATGGCTGGGCAGCGGTCACTTGGTAGGCCTAAACCTTTCCATGGGCTGTAGTGCCACGGGGTTGTTATTTATTAGTTCTGATCAACTGAGATATCATTTTCATGAGCCCCTGTTCAGCGATTCAACGATATAACATAGTCCGCAAATATTTCCTTCGTAGACCAGCACGGTAACTAGATACTGAAGCGGAGAGATTCAACAAGCTTCTGAAGAAGTAACAAGAATAGCACATGAATTCTAGGGTCGACACGGCAGCAATGACAAGCAGTTGGGGATTTGATTTATGTCATACGAGATTTCAGAAGGAGGAATGGGAAGCAAAGGTTGGGATCGGAAGATTCTGGTAGTGCTAAAAGGCAATGCTATCCTTCAGCTATAAAGTGTAAAAAAAAATCTATTTAGTTAGTCACAGCAAATCTTATATATAAAAGTGAAAGTCTGTATGTATGTATGTGGGTGGGTGGGTTGGATCCGTATACAAATCTACACCGATTCACCAATCTCAACCAAATTTTGCATACACATAGTTTAGGACCCAGAAGGAACCGCTGGCTTCATGAATTTTCGATAGACTTTCTCATTATTCTGATTTCGGCACTTTTGCACTCAAGCACAGGCTAATCAAATCATAACAAATAGTTCCGTGAAGAAATATACAGCCTATTTTCATATATCCTGCTCATGTTAATTGCCTCTATCAACATACAAAATTTCAGTTTGATTGCTGTAACAGATTCGTAGATATTGAGAACCGTCTAAATATTTCAGATGGTCGCCAGGTTGGATTTTTATTTTTGTACTATGATATTAAGATTATTGTGTACGTGTGGTATTCAAACTTCAATCGCATGGTTAGAACACAAGAAGTAAAAACGAGATTTTAAAATTACGCACAGCAGCCATCTTGTGATCATGCAAACAATTGAAATAAATTAGATGCCAGTGGATCAACATTTGTGTAAGCATTTAACGTGCAACGTTTCACGGCACTCGGATAGTTAATTCGCGAGAAACGTCCATTTAAATATTTATACTTCGCGTCGCCGCCATGTTGGATTCGTGCTCACCAGGTTACTGAAAGTCCTATAGGTGAACATATATTCATAGTCTCTATGAACATAAAAATTTCAGTTTGGTTGCTGTAAAAGATTCATAGATATTGAGAACCGTCTAAATATTTCGGAAGCTCGCCATTTAGGATTGTTATATGTATAGGCCATAGAGTTATGTACCATTCAAGGACACTTATTGCCTTGGTTCATTATTCAAACTTTCACTTCGATCGCATGATTACGACACAAGAAATAAAAACTTAATTTTAAAATTTCGCACAGCCGCCATCTTGAGGTTATATAAACAATTGAAATAAATTAGATGGCATTACATTACAATCTGCAAAATCATTTACTGTACCACATTTCAGTGCGCTCAGAGAGTTAACTCACGAGAAAAGTCTATTAAAATATTTCAAATTCGCTTGGTCGCCATGTTCGTTTTGTACTTTACAGGTTTAAGAATTATACATAGGTAAACTTGTATCAGTACCCTTTATCACCATACAAAATTGCAGGGTGATATCTGTAATAGTTTCGGAGATATAGAATGTAAGTGAAATATTTCGCACAGCCGCCATTTTGAGGTTATGTAAACAATTGAACTAAATTAGACTCCAGTGCATTGCAATGTGTATAAACATTTCCTGTACCAAGTTTCATTACGTTTGGATAGTTAAATCGCGAGAAAAGTCTATTTAAAGTCTCAACTTCGCTTGGCCGCCATGTTGGTTTTGTAGTCACCAGTTTTTTGAAAGTCTCATAGGTGAACTTCTGGTAGTGCACTTTATCACCGTACGCAATTTCAGGGCGATATCGGTAATAGTTTCGGAGATATTGAATGCTAGTGAAATATTTCGCACAGCCGCCATGTTGGATTGGTGAGACGTAACACAATTTTGAAGGGCACGGTCGAGGTCGCCGGGATTAGTGCTATGAACTTACCGAGTTACACTGAAATCGCTCCAGCCGTTTAGATTTTATTAGGGGGACACCCACACACACCTCACACACACACACACACACACACACACACACACGGACAAAAGGTGATCTCATAAGCCTATTTTTTCAAAATTCAAAATAGGCTAAAAATACTCATGAAGGAATGGCAAGGCAGATAGTTTCCATGGCAACATAGCTCAAGTCGAGACACGGCCGACTGGATGCCATTTGCGCTCTGCACTACCGGTATAGAAAATGAGGATCTTTACTTGAAATCCCGTTAGTTACTCAACTGCTCACAAAGCATTGTCAACCGAGTATAGCATAACAAAGACTTGACACTATCTACTAGATATTTGTCAAATACCACTCGCTCACTCACACATTCATCACGAAATCTCAGAAACCACGCAACGGATTGGAATGAAATTTGGTATGCAGCTTCCTCATGGACCGCAAACGCCCACTAAGAAATGATTTTTGGGTATTCAGGTTCTAAAGGGGTGTTAAGGGGGTAGACCTGCATTTCATTGAATAACAATATCTCCCGATTGGTTTCATTGGGGGATGTGATACTCGGCATATAAACTCATCATTAAAAATAAGAAGACACGGGTCTGAGTGTTTTTCGATGTGGTGTATATTATGAAGTGTAAGGGGAGAAAAGTGGGGGTTGAAAGATTCCTAACGGAACCTGTATCTCTTAAACGACATAGGCGAGGAGTTTGAAACTCAGCGGAAAAAATCAGCAGAAAATAAGTAAATAGGTGTTTGACCGTTTTTTCATAAATCCAATTTAAGGGGCCCATGGGGAGGGGTGAAATTCTGGGTAAAAAACAGGAAAGAAAGTGTCCTAACCGATTGACTCACTCGCTCTTCAAACTCAGGGGGAAAAACTGCTTAAAAATAAGTATACAGTATGTGAGTTCGACAGTGTTTTGATAAATCAAATTTAAGGGGTTCAACGGGAGGGATGAAATTCTGAAGAAAAAAAAATGAAAGAAAATGTCCTGACTCACTCACCCATCTTCGCCCAGCCAAAAATATTGAAGTTGGAAACATTTCATTTTCGGGAAATGTTCGTTGTATGTCAACACCATACACTAAGGGAGGATTTTTGAATATTCAGTTTCTAAAGGGGTCTTAAGGGGGTTAAACCTGCATTTCATTGAATAACAATATCTCACGAGTGGTTTCATGTGTGGATGTGATACTCGGCATATAAACTAATCATTAAAAATAAGCAGACATGTGTCTAAGGGTTTTTCGATGTGGTGTATTACTATGAGGTGAAAGGGGTGAAAATTGGGGGTTGAAGGATTCCTAACGAAGCGTGTAGGCCTATCTCCTAAACGACATAGGCGAGAAATTTGAAACTCAGCGAAAAAAAATCAGCTTAAAAATAAGTAAATCGGTGTTCCACCGTTTTTCATAAATGAATTTAAGGAGCCAATGGGGCGGGGTGAAATTCTGGGGGAGGGAAAGGAGAGAAAGTGTCCTAACTGACTGACTAACTCACTCACTCATCAAACTCAGGGGAAAAAGACAGCTTAAAAATAAGTTAATAGGTGGTCAAGCGTTTTTTCATCAATCCAATTTAAGGGGCCCATGGGGATGGGTGAGATTCTGGTAAAAATAATTGAAAGAACATGTCCTGTCTGACTCACTCACTCATCACGCCCAGCTAAAACTATTAAAGTTAGAAACATTAAATTTTGGGAATATGTTCGCTGTATGTCGAAAACGTCAACTAATGAATGATTTTTGTTATTCGGGTTTTAAAGAGGTGTTAAGGGGGTAAACGTTCATTTCATTGAATAACGATATCTCATGAGTTGTTTCTTTGGGGATGTGATATTCGGTATATAACTAATCATTAAAATAATCAGACAAATGTCTAAAGGTTTATCGATGTGGTGTATATTATGAGGTGAAAGGGGTGAAAATTGGGGGTTGAGGGATTCTTAACAGAGCGTGTATCTCTTAAACGACATAGGCGAGAAGTTTGAAATTCGTCGGGAAAAGACAGCTTAGAATATAAGTAAATAGGTGTTCGACCGATTTTTCATAAATCCAATTTAAGGGGCCCTTGGAGAGGGGTGAAATTCTGGGGGAATAAACAGGAAAGAAAGTGTCCTAACTCACTCACTCATCAAACTCAGGGGGGAAGAACAGCTCAAAAATAAGTAAATAGGTGTTCGACCGTTTTTTTTCATAAATCCAAATTAAGGTGTTCATGAGAGGGGTGAAATTCTGAAAAATAATTGAGAGAAAATGTCCTGACTTACTCACTCACTCATCAACCCCCAGCCAAAATTATTGAAGTTAGAAACATGACATTAAGGGGCTATGTTCGTTGTATGTCGAAAACGTCCACTAAGGAAGGAATTTTGGATATTCAGGTTCTAAAGGGGTGTTAAGGGGGTAGACTTGCATTTAATTGAATAACAATGTTTACCGATTGGTTTCCTTTGGGATGGGATACAAGGCATATAAACTCATCATTAAGAATAAGAACACACATGTCTGAAGGTTTTTCGATGTGGTGTGTATTATGAGGTGTATGTGTGAAAAGTGAGTGTTGAAGGATTCTTAACGGAGCAAGTATCTCTTAAAAGACAGAGGCAAAAAGTAAGAATCTCAGGGAGAACAAGAAGTTCCGTGAAGAACTATACAGCCTACTTTTCATGCCAATGATTATTCTACAGAATATGAACCTATCTAGAATAATGACGAAATTAAGTTGCTAATATCGAAATTTCCAATTAGTTCGACATACTGAATATCTGGCATAATGTATCCTAATAGAGCCCTACAGTTGGCAGCCCTGATGACTGAATATATTCTTAGTTCCATCTCTTAAGGTACAAAATACAAAATTTGGTTGAAGTCCAATGAATAGCATGGACGTTACATGCTGTTAAACATTGGATCTAACAGCGCGCGTAAAATCATGTTGGCAACAATGTCATGCATGTATTGGTCAGAAATAATCTGAAATAATATGATCTATTGTTGTGCCAATTTTGAATGAAATCCATTAGTTAGAATTGAAGTTACATGCATTTTAAAATTGGACTTATCAGCAGGCTTAGAATTATGTTGGTAGCACTGACGTATATAAGTTACTCCAAATTAATATAGAATATCAGGTACTATACGTTTGCATAGTTTAAAGCTGTCGGCTTGCATACTTTCTGATATATTGGTATTTGGATAAAATAAATTAGGAGCATTTATTAATAGTTGGCAGCCCTGGTAGGTCTTAAGAATACGCTTAGTCATATCTGATTATGTACACATACAACATACGAAATTTGGTTGAATTCCAATTGATAGTGTAGAAGTTATATACATTTAAAAATTGGACCTTTCAGGAGGCTTATAATCATTTTGGCAACACTGCCATGGTTGGCCTCCGGAAATTAAACTGAAATATTATGATCTGTACGTGTGCCAATTTTGAAATAGCTGCCATTCATACTTTCCAAGATATCCAACATGGAGCTCAAATTTCAATTGCGTTTTTTTAGCAGTTGGTAGCTCTGACATCATTTTCAAATATGGCCGTGAGATATTCAGGTATAGATCTTTACTCCTACCAAATTTTGTTTCGATTGCTGCAGCCGTTTAGGAGTTGATAGGGGGGGACACATACACAGCCAGACAGACAGAAGGACAGACAGACAGACAGACAGACAGACAGACAGACCGACAGACAGACAGACAGACAGACACACATTTGCCCGATCTCATAAGTCTACTTTTTCCTCATTTTTGCAAAATGTGAAAAGTAGGCTAAAAATCAGATTGAAAAAGTAGTAAATAGGTGTTCGATCGTTTTTTCATAAATCCAATTTAAGGGCCTCATGGGGAGAGATGAAATTCTGGGGAAAGAAGTCCACTAAGGAAAGATTTTTGGATATTCACTCATCATCCCCCAGCAAACCTATTGCAGTTAGAAACTTGAAATTTTGGGGATATGTTCGTTGTATGTCGAAAAAGTCCTCTAAGGATGGATTTTTGGATATTCATGTTCTGAAGGGGTGTTAAGGGGGTTAAACTTGCATTTCATTGAATAACAATATCTCACGATTTGTTTCATTTGGGGATGTGATATTCGGCAAATAAACTAAGCATTCAAAATAAGCAGACATATGTCAAAAGGTTTATCGATATGGTGTATATTATGAGGTGAAAGGGGAGAAAATTGGGGGTTGAAGGATTCTTAACGGAGCGTGTACTGTATCTCTTATTCAACATAGGCGATAAGTTTGAAATTCAGCGGAAAACGCAGCTTAAAAATAAGTAAATAGGTGTTCGACCATTTCTTCATAAATCCAATTTAAGGGGCCCATGGGGAGGAGTGAAATTCGGGGGGAAAGACAGGAAAGAAAGTGTCCTAACTGATTGAATCACTTACTCACTCATCAAACTCAGGGGGGAAACAACTTTAAATAAGTAAATAGGTGTTCGACCGTTTTTTTTTCATAAATCCAATTTAACGGGTTCATGGGGAGGGGTGAAATTCTCAAAAATAAATGAAAGAAAATATCCTGACTGACTGACTCACTCATCATCGCCCAGCCAAAATTATTGAAGTTAGAAACATGAAATTTTGGGGATAAGTTCTTTGTATGAGGAAAACGTCCACTAAGGAAAGAGTTTTGGATATTCAGGTTCTAAAGAGGTGTTAAGGGGGTAAGCGTGCATTTCATTGAATAACAATATCTCACGAGTGGTTTCATTTGGGGATGTGATACTTGGCATATATACTAATCATTAAAAATAAGCTGACATATGTCTAATGGTTTTTCGATGAGGTGTATATTATGAGGTGAAAGGGATGAAAAGTGGGGGTTGAAAGAGTCCTAACGGAGCGTGTATCTCTTAAACGACATAGGCGAGGAGTTTGATTTTCTCCGAGTTTCAATCAGCTTAAAAATAAATAAATGAATAAATAATTAAAATAAGTAGGTGTTCGACCGTTTTTTTTTCATAAATCCAATGGGGAGGGGTGAAATTCTGGAAGGAAAACGTCCACTAAGGAAGGATTTTTGGATGTTCACTCTCTTCGACCAATCAAAACTATTAAAGTTAGAAGAAGGGGATATGTTTGTTGTGTGTCGAAAAAGTCTACTAAGGAGGGATTTTTGGATATTCTGGTTCTAAAGGGGTGTTAAGGGGGTTAAACCTGCATGTCATTGAATGACAATATGACACGACTATGACGCGAGCGAAGCGAGGCTAAAAATGAGATGGTGTGTGTCTGTATATTACTCAATCCCGCAAGAACCACTGGTCCGACTTACATGAATTTTACATGGAAGTAGTTGATTTACCTGGTTAACATATAGACTACTTTTGATTTCAATACTTTGCACTATTTTAATATGGCGACCATTTTAGTGACGTCACTATACCCTTTGGTTTCAATTTTTCATATTTCCATTTCAAATAAAAAGTGAACGCTAAGAAATACCAAACTTTTTATGGCATATACGTGGTTTAAAATTACATTTTCTATCCGAAAGGTATCTCCAACGGTTAGCGAGTAAAACCTAAATTTGTGCTATAAAACACGGTCAACGCCGAACGGTGTAGTTGGACAAAATGTTCCATCCTTAATCTCCCTCTGTGCAGCACCTCGCCTATCCCCTGTTTTTACTGTCACTTTCACATTTTAATTTATTTATGACGCGTAGCGAAGCACGGGTACTTCAGCTAGTAGCTTATAAAGGTAATAGTGGAATCTCCGCCGGAAAAGCATGTGCTTGCCTGGAGACAGCGATTGAACTGCCATCTCTTGGTGTGTGTTGAAGCATCACTCATCTTGTCACCCACGGCTAGCATTTCTCAATGTGAACCCCCCAAAATTGCTTTGTGGTGTTAACACTTGTCATGGTATGATATTTAGGTATTAAGTCATTTAAAGAGTAGGGTTAAAGGAAATGAAGAATACTAGATTATGTACAGTTTAATTAGCATTCGAAAAAATATTGCAGATATTTCATGACATGGTGATGGTATGGGCTACTTTAGTCTGGAATAGGCCCATACATTCAAACACAACTCGTAAGCATGTGCACTTATTGTAATGTTACTTTTCGTAGTTTAACATTCGCTACCGGTACCTATCCTTTAGTTAAGGAAGGAATGGTCGAGGATAGTAGTGGTAGACCAAGGTTAGAATATGTTAACCAGATTGCCTCGGACGTAGGGTGTGGTAGCTATGAAGAGATGAAACGATTAGCTCAGAACAGGGAGGCATGGAGTGCTAGATCAAACCAGTCAAAACAACTAGTTCCGTGAAGAACTAAAGCCTATTTTCATATATCCTACTTATGTTACTTGCCACTATCAACACACTGAATAAAATTTCAGTTTGATTGCTGTAATAGATTCGTAGATATTGAGAACCGACTAAATATTCCGGATGGTCGCCATGTTGGATTTTAATATATATATAGGTCCTAGAATTATGTACCGTAA
Organism: Meconema thalassinum; assembly: GCA_946902985.2. Lineage (NCBI taxonomy): Eukaryota > Metazoa > Arthropoda > Insecta > Orthoptera > Tettigoniidae > Meconema > Meconema thalassinum. Next base: position 835,505,762 of record OX336390.1, read on the forward strand.
CATTAATATTATTGTGTACGTGTAACATTCAAACTTCAATCGCATGATTAGGACACAAGAAGTAAAAACGGAATTTTAAAATTTCACACAGCTGCCATTTTGTGGTTATGGAAACAAATGAAAAAAAATAGATGCCAGTGGATTAACATTTGAAGAAGGATTTACTGTACCAAGTTTCACTGCACTCGGATGGTTAAATTGCGAGAAACGTCTATGTGAATATTTATACTTCGCGTCGCCGCCATGTTGGATTTGTGATCACCAGGTTATTGAAAGTCCTATAGGTGAACTTATGTTCATAGCCCATATGAACATTAAAAAAGTCAGTTTGTTTGCTATAATAGATTCATAGATATTCAGAGTCGTCTAAATATTTCGGATGGTCGCCATGTTGGATTGTTATATGTATAGGCCATAGAGTCATGCACCATTAAAAGAAAATTATTGCGTAGGCTCATTTTTCAAACTTTAACTTCGATCGCATGATTACGACGCAAGATATAAAAACTTAATTTTAAAATTCGCACAGCCGCCATCTTGAGGTTATGTAAACAATTGGACTAAATTAGATACCAGTGCATTACAATGTGTATAAACATTTCCTGTACCAATTTTTATTGCGTTTACATCATCAAATCGCGAGAAAGGTCTATTTGAAATTTTCAACTTCGCTTGGCCGCCATGTTCGTTTTTTAGTTAACCGGTTTTTGAAAGTCTTTTAGATGAATTCCAGTAGTGCCCTATATCTCCGTAATAAAAATTCAGGGTGATACCGCTACTAGTTTCAGAGGTAAGGAATGCCGGTGAGATATTTCGCACAGTCGCCATCTTGAGGTTATGAAATAATTGAACGAAGTTAGATGTCGGTGCATTACAATGTGTATAAACATATACTGTACCAAGTTTTATTGATTTTGGTTGGTTAAATCGCGAGAAACGTCTATTTAAATGTCGCAACTTCGCTTTGCCGCCATGTTCGGTTTTTAGTTACCAGGATTTCAAAAGTCCCATAGGGGAAATTCTATTAGTTCCCTTTATCACCGTAAGAAAATCCCGGGTGATATCCGTAATAGTTTCGGAGATATTGAATGCTGGTGAAATATTTCGCACAGCCGCCATGTTGGATTCGTGAGACGTAACAAAATTTGAAGGGAACGGTCGGTGACGTCCGGAATAGTGCTATGAACCTACCGAGTTTCATTGATATCGCTCCAGCCATTTAGACGTTATTGGGACACACACACACATACACCATCGCACACATGCGCACTCTCAGACAGACACACGGACAAAAGGTGATCTCGTAAACCTACTTTTTTCATAAATGAAAATAGGCTAAAAATGAAGACTGAAAGAACAACAACACCTATCTTTACATACGATTCAAAAGGAGCATTTGTCTTACAGTAGGCCTATTCACAGAGAATTTCAAAATATTTGCTAGCTAACGACAAAATACAATATTCTCACATACTCTCACCAGTGCGGCACGTTCATGCAAAGTTAATCATCTTCATTTTGACCCCATGCATGTTTTCAATCAAAAATTGATGAATATTATAACTGAATACCTTAGACATGTTGTTTGATAGATCTTGAGCACATTCGTTATGATAATGCCTGAGCCGTATTCCACCTCCTACGCTGAGAAGGAAGAATATCCGCCTGAGAGAATATAACAAAATTAGCAACAACCAACAATTGCAAATCCATGAGGACATACCTGCCATCCAAAACAACAGACTCCGCTCCAGACATCCTGCAATGAGAACAGCAATCAACCAGGCAAACCATAACTTCAATCTTCACGAAGCCTGGGCACAATAATGGTATAATAACACTCCTTCAGAGCTAAATATTTTTCTCCAAAGCAACAACAAATCATATGAACTTGATTTTCCCGGTAGGACATGGTGTACTCTGAATAGCATATGTACCAACCATTGGAGATATGGTGGTCTTTTTCACAAAAGGGGAAAGATCGCCTTTCCTGAGTGCACCTATGGATACCCGCGTCGGACAATCAGACACATAGTCGAAGAGTGCCCTCAGAACTTGTTTTGTGGAAACGGATTGGACTTTTTGCATGCTACAGCAAATGCAATGGACTATGTAAATAGTTTATCTGTAAATTTGTAAATCTTGTATATATTTTTCTTTATGTTCCAAAAGTGATATATAAATGCCATATGATTAATAATAATAATGAAACCGCATTTTGCTTGATTCTTACGTTGTCATTTGCTCATTATAACTGAATGATTCCCGAACCATTTTACGCTCAGAATCCTGTCCACTACAGGCCCAAACCCATAAGACAACAAAACTTACCCTTTGCTATTTGACCGAAAGTCATGTGTTTCATTGCGATCGTATTTTTAGAGCACGGAGTATAAATAGGTCTTCAAGTGTAAAATTTGGTTGTTGTTGCTTATTTTAAGGGCTGTAACATCATGGTCGTGTAGCCCCGTGTACTTGGGTGTATGTGTAATTTGTGTGTTGTAATAATAATAGAGCTGATTACGGCCAGACGGGTCCACAGGTGACGGATAGTGGATCGCCCTCTAGATATGGAGGGTAGCTGCGACCTAAGACGGGCAACCTGACGAATAAGCAGTCCCGGACCAACAGCGGCATTGCTTACAGGATGTATGGGAATGTGGATGGCACCACAGTCTCTATAAAATCCCACATATATCCAAAGACAGCAATGTGACAAGGCGAGTCAGTGCCGCCATAAGCACTAGCCAACAGCGTCTGTACTCCATGTTAGGGGCGGCTGTGAAAGGCGTCTGTACCCCATGTTAGGGGCGGCCTAAATGAAATCCTGGCAGTAGGTATAAAACGCAACCCATTGATAATGGAGAAAATGTCAAAGAATAATAAGCCTCGGAAAAGTACGCTACCCGAGGTGCAGGTTTGGAGCTGGTGCTGAACGTGACAGCAGGCGAACCACCAGTGACATGATGCTGAAAAGGCGGGCACATGTCGGGTCACCCGAAAATTCTACAGCCGATAACGGAGATAGGAGAACCCAACAGCCGTCGTCTCCCCCTGTCGAAAGTGTTTCAAACAATCAACTGACCACTAAGGCAGGCAAACTGAGGCAGCGCTTAAAATGGACTGATGAGATGAACAAATTCATAATGCGCTCCTACTTTATTGTTACAAACTTAGAGAGAGACCTCACAACATATAGGAAAGATTTGCACAAGTTGTTTGTGGAGAATTTTCCTGAGTACTCTTTCATTACAAAGCAAAGAATTGCAGCCCAAAGACGTGTAAGAGTGAGGAACGATAGACTTAGAAGAGACAGGCCTGGGCGTGGGGGTGGTGTTGTCATTGCTACGCAGTCTCAGTTGCGTGCTAAGAGAAGAGCGGACTTAGAAAGTGAATGCGAAATTATTTGGTTGGAAATCCAAGGAAGGTCTAGTGTGTTCGTGGGCTGTGTGTACCTACACCCGCCTGCCTCTTTAAACCACTTGGAGGAGCTACATACCTCTCTCAGCAGGGTGCACGCCCAGTTGAAGGACAAGGATACAGTTATATTGTGTGGGGATTTCAACATGCCGGACATCTCATGAGGACAGCAGGAAGGGCCTTCTCTCATACCTTTAAAACTAACTGAAAGTGCAGTGAACTCGATCTTCTGCGAGATAATTGAGGAATTCTCTCTGCATCAATTGAATCCACATCTCACGCGCGGACAAAACTATCTCGATCTTCTGTTTACTAATATTCCTAAAATCTCTCAATCTGTAGAGTTAGAAAAACCGGGGTGGATTCCATCTGACCATAGTGCTCTAATATGGAACATTGATTTTCACGACGCTAGTTTATTTCAAAAACTACCTCGCAGGGAAATTTTTAACTGGAAGAAAGCAGACATGAACCACCTGAAACTTCTACTGGATTATTGCCCATGGTCCCTCCTTGACATCAGGAACGACATTAATGTGAATTGTGAGATATTTTATGATCTCTTGATGTCCGCAGTTCGAGAAGCAGTTCCTCGTGTGAAGGTTAATCCCTACCGTTATCCACCTTGGTTTGATGCAGATGTAATCAGCGCGCTACATTCGAAAAATAGGGCTCATCGTCAATGGAAACGCTCTTCTTTGGAATGCCATAGAATTGAATTTGTGGTCAGGAGACTCGAATTCAAAGAAATTCAACGCCGAAAGTATGACGCCTACCTGGAAGACATAGACTCCAGTGTTAAAACTAATCCGAACAGACTATGGTCCTTCATTAAGCAGAGATCTAGGAACACCAGATTACCAGTCTCGCTCGAGTATGACGGACGTACCAGTACTGATGCAAACTCTGCCTGTGAGCTGTTTTCTGATTATTTCTAAACCTTATTCCTTCCTGTAAATTCTATACCGCCACCATTACCTGATCTGCCACCCTCCAGTAACGACAGCATTTCGTACTTCCATATTTCCGAAGACTGCATCAAGAATAAATTACATATTCTATCCTATGGCAAGTCTCCCGGTCCTGATGCCATTCCTATAGAAATAATTAAATCTTTATGCCACCAGCTATCTCGTCCACTTTACATCCTATTCAACCAAGCCATCAGTGAAGGAGTGTTTCCGGATTACTGGGAATCAGTTCATATCACCCCAGTGTTAAAGAAAGGCTCCAGGCAGAAGGTAGTAAATTACAGGCCAGTAACACTAATGTCTATTTTCGCGCGAGTCTTTGAATCAATTGTTCGAGACGAAGTGTACGCTCACGTGTCACCATTCATCACTGAACTTCAGCACGGCTTTCTTCCTAGGCGATCCACTGCTACCAACCTAGCAGTCTTCACTCATGATGTATCCACCTTTATGAATAACCGTGGTAGTGCTGATGTTATCTATACTGACTTCTCTAGGGCTTTCGACAGCGTTCATCACAACCTACTGCTTCATAAACTTTCAAACTTTGGTATAACTGGTAATCTTTTACGTTTCTTCAAAAGCTACCTCTCAAATAGAACCCAATCAGTTGTAATTAATAATAATAAGTCTAAATCTGTTAACGTTACTTCCGGTGTCCCTCAGGGTTCTGTATTGGGCCCTCTGCTTTTTATACTTTTTGTAAATGATATCCCTCGTATAATTCATAATTCTAGGTGCCTGATGTACGCTGATGATCTTAAACTGTATATGCCCATCAGTACTATAAATGACTGTGAGATGTTGCAACAAGACCTACACCAACTCAGTGAATGGTGTGAAACATGGAAACTGAAACTGAATACTGAAAAGTGTAAAGTTTTGTCAGTTTCATTGAAACGTAACCTCCTACCCAGGTTTAATTACTGTATTAAAAATGAAACGCTACGTAGAGTGTCAACCATTAAGGATCTAGGGGTGACAATCACTAATAATTTCTCGTTCGATGAACATATTTCAAAAATATGTCGTGAAAGTTTCCGGATCCTGGGATTTTTAAAAAGAAATTGTTTAAATTATTTTTCGGACATAACTCTATCCAAATTATTTAAGTCACTCATTCGGCCTAAATTAGAATACTGTAGTGTGATCTGGAATCCCTTTCTCAGTAATAAAATTGACGCCATCGAACGTGTGCAAAAGAGATTTATTAAATGGCTCTGTTACAGGGGTGGACGACCGTACCATAGAGCTGAGTATGAGAGTTATTGCAACGTGTACAGTCTTCCTCCACTTAGCAGTCGGCGCACAGTGGGTGACGTGAGATTCCTTTGGAAGCTGGTAAATGGCGGAATTGACTCTAATCAGTTGCTAGATGACTTGGGTTTTCACGTCCCTCAGAGAACCACCAGACGGAAGCACACGTTCGATGGGGTCAGATCGAGAATTAATGTGCACAAAAATGCATGTCTGATCCGGTTGCAGTCAACATACAACTTGATGGAGAGTAGAAGTGCTACTGATATTCACTTCGACTCTCTATTAACTGTTATGAGAGATATCTCAAGTGGGCTGTAAAATAGTGTATTCCATATTGTGTTAATTTCTATTTGCGTTGATTGATTGAACATGTGGTCGAATGAATGGTTGATTGATTTTTTGATTGAATGTACGAGTGAATGAAGTAATGTATTTTTTGTTTGCTGTTATCTAGATCCTTGAATGTCGCTCTTGTATTACTTTCCCTAGTTTCTGAACTTTGTCTTCTTATCTTTTATTTTATTTTTTTGCCTGTTTCTGTTAACTGTTGATAGTTTTTTTCTGTAATAATTATTGTAATGTTTCTTGTACAAAGGGATTGCATGAATGAATGTTTGAGATAGGATGTTTGAGTTCGTGTCTGTATGGTTGTGGTTGCTGATTTATAATAGATTAGTGTATTGCTATTTTTGTACGTGTTTGCTGTTTTTGTTTTGTTTATAATTGTAAATTTTATTGTTAATTATTATATTGTCACTAGTGGAGTCTATCTGTCTGACAATAAAGAATACATACATACATACATACTTCCTGCAATAACGATTCAAAGTCTTAAAGAGGAAGCAGCAAAAATTCTAGCATCAGAATCCAACAATGAAAGCTGACCCACATTATTGATTCAAGCTGTTCAGGAAGAAAACTTCAGAAATGACACAGGGGAAGAGGAAATTATTGAACAAACTATCCCTACTAATATCTCGAGTTCTGATGAAACAAGTTGTATTGAACATTTGTTTAAAGAGGCAATGACATAATTTATGGGCCTTAAAGTAGACTATCGACCAAAGCTGCCCAAACCCCTAGAAACAGCAAAGAGTAAATCTCTTGTCAGTATGACAAATAACATCCTATAACAGTATGTGGAAACATCCGATAATCTAGAAGAAACACACTCTCTTGTATATTGTGCAGCAGTAACTGTGATAAGGCTGAACAACCAGAAACTAATACCTATCTCTGAAAGATCTCTTGGAAAAGGTGCTGATGCAGAATACATTCCACCCTGGCAGCGTCGATTAGAAAATGACATCAAGGAACTGAGGAAAACCATAGGCCAACTAACAGCATATTTAAACAATAAAACTAAACCCAAAACTAATCGAAAGCTGAGGAATGTATTCAGAAAAACCAATAGCCATATAAAGGAATATGATCACACAGAAAAAATCAAGGCATACATTGACAACCAAAAGCTAAAATTATGCGCAAAAGCAGCGAGACTCAGGAGGTACAAGGAATCACGAGCAAGGAAAACACAAAACAAACTTTTCTCCAACAATGAAGGTCAGTTCTACAGAATGATCAAACGAAACAAACAATCCATGACAAAAGCAGAACCTCCTAGCACGCAAGAAACAGAAGATTTTTGTAGAAGTGTATGGGCTGCGAAGTCACCGCACAATTAAAATGCAAATTGGATCAACGAAGAACGAAATAGCAATAATGTATTTGAAGAAATTGATTTTGATACCATTGAAGAACGGCATGTGTATGATACTATAAGGAGAACTCAGAATTGGAAAGCGCCGGGCACAGATAAAATTCACAATAATTGGTACAAACATTTCATGTGCGTGCACCAGAAGATTGCCCAGCAATTTACTTACCGCTTCCATCATCCTGAGGAATGTCCTGATTTCATTACTGCTGGAATTACATAATTATCTTATCTCAAAAGAAAGTGGAAATACTAAAGACCCATCATACTACAGTACTATCACCTGTCTCCAAACACTTTACAAACCACTTACGTCCATAATTGCGGACGAAATATACAAGTATCTCGACAAACATAACATTTTGGCTGAGGAACAGAAAGGATGCAAGAAGCTGTCGCAAGGATGCAAAGAACAGATAGTTATTGATTCTGTGATAACACAACAGGCGATACATAATCAAAGGAATCTGTATACGGCATACATAGATTTCCAGAAAGCATTTGATTCCGTCCCGCATTCATGGCTGAAAGAAATCCTCCATCAGTATAAGATTAACCCTGCTATAATTCACTTCCTGGAGGTCACGATGGATAATTGGAAAACAGTACTTTATACTAAGACAGACAATGAATGTGTCACATCTGACACAATAACAAGAAGTTCCGTGAAGAACTATACAGCCTACTTTTCATGCCAATGATTATTCTCAGTATATGAACCTATCTAGAATAATGACAAAATTAAGTTTGTAATATCGAAATATCAAATTAGTTCAAAATATACCTGGTATAATGTAGCCTAATAGAGCACTACAGTTGGCAGCCCTGGTGACTGAATATATTCTTAGTTCCATCTCTTAAGGTACAGAATACAAAATTAGGTTTAAGTCCAGTGGACGTTACATGCAGTTAGACACTGGATCTATCAGCACGCGTAAAAGCATGTTGCCAACAATACCATGCGTGTGCTGGTCAGAAATAATCTGAAATATTATGATATCTTGTTGTGCCTATTTTGGATGAAATCCATTTGTTAGTATAGAAGTTACATGCATTTTAAAAATGGACATATCAGCTGGCATAGAATCATGTTGGCAGCACTGCCTTGTATTAATTACTCCAAATTAATCTACAATGTCAGGTGCTATACGTGTGCAAAGTATAGAGCTGTTGGCTTGCATACTTTCTGATATATTCATATTAGGGTAAAAAAATATAGACAGCATTTATTAACAGTTGGCAGCCCTGATCGCTCTTAACAATACTTACAGTCATATCTGTTATGGTAAACATAGCACATACGAAATTTGGTTGAAATCGAACTGATAGTATAAAAGTTACATGTATTTAAAAATTGGTACTATCAGCAGGCTTATAATCATGTTTGTAGAACTGACGTATATAAGTTACTCCAAATTAATCTAAAATGTCAGAATATACGTGTGCATAGTTTAAAGCTGTTAGCTTGCATACTTTCTGATATATTGGTATTTGGATAAAAAAAAATAGAGAGAGCAATTATTAACAGTTGGCAGCCCTGGTGGCTCTTAGGAATACGCTCAATCATATCTGATTATGTACAGATATTACATACAAAATTTGGTTGAAATCCAATTGATAATGTAGAAGTTATATGCATTTAAACATTGGACTTATCAGAAGGCTTAAAATTATTTTGGCAACACTGTCATTGTTGGCCTCCTGGAAATTAACTGAAATAGTATTATCTGCATGTGTACCAATTTTGGAATAGCTCCCATGCATACCTTGCGAGATATCCAACATTGAGCTCAAATTTCTAGTGCGTTTTTCCAGCAGTTGGTAGCACTGACATCATTTTCAAATATGGACGTGAGATATTCCGGTGCACATCTTTACTCATACTAAATTTGGTTTTGATTGCTGCAGCCGTTTAGGAGTTGATAGGGGGGGGGGGGGGGACACACACAGCCAGCCAGACAGACAGACAGACACACATTTTCCCGGATCGATCTCATAAGTCTACTTTTTCCTCATATTTGCAAAATGTGAAAAGTAGGCTAAAAATTGAGCGTGGTATCTATCAAGGTGAGTCGCTAAGCCCATTATGGTTTTGCTTAGCCATCAATCCTCTCTCATTCTATAATTCACAGGTTTCGGATTTGACATCAAATACTACAACAGGAAATACAGAATATCCCATCTCCTTTATATGGATGACCTCAAAGTATATGCACACAATGAGACTCAAATGAATGCCATGGTAAATATAATAGATTCATATTCATCCCATGTCCGAATGACGTTGGGAGTGAAGAAATGCAAGCGTTTGACAATTGAAGGAGGTAAATATGCAACTTCTTAACCACATGAGCTACGCAAAGGATCTCTAATTGAAGGAATGACTGAAATAGAAACTTACAAATATCTGGGATTTGCTCAAAATACAACTTTGGATCATAAAAGTATCAAAGTTGAAGTCATTGGAAAATATACCACAAGGCTACATCAAGTGCTGCGAACCAATCTATGTGCAAAGAACAAAATTAAAGCTATCAACACATACGCTATAGCAACCCTAGTATATTCATTTGGGATTCTGAAATGGTCAGCAACAGAGATGGAAAGCCTGCAGAGAATAACAAGGACCCTTCTCACTACTTACCGTTTACATCATCCAAACGCCTGAAAAGAAAGGGTCACTCTTCCACGAAAGATGGGAGGTTGAGGAGTACTGGATTTACAAATTTTGCTCCAGAACCAAATTAAAACTCTTGGAAAATATTTCTATCAAAGAAAGGAAAACAGCATTCTCCTTAAAGCCATTGTATTTGCTGATAAACACACTATATTGATCCTTCGTACAACCTCTGATGATCATATCAGCCAGTCACTACACTTACATGAAAAAGAAAAGGTATGGGGAGAAAAGACCCTCCATGGAAAATACTACAGCAACCTATCCCAACAGAGTATTGATAAAAACGCATCGTGTATGTGGTTACAAAGTGGTCGACTGTTTGGAGAAACAGAGGGATTCGCAATTGCCATCCAAGATCAAGTCATTGCTACAAAAAGTTACAAGAAATACATCATCAAAGATACCAGTGTAATTTCAGACAAATGCAGGCGATGCGCCATTCATCTCGAGACCATTGACCATGTCACTGCAGGTTGCCCAATACTAGCATCAGTTGATATACAAAACGACACAATTAGGTTGCAGGCATCATTCATCAAGCACTGGCACAGAAATATCAATTAACTGAGGAGTATATCCCTTACTACAAGTATCATCCACCATCCCACCTCGAAAATGAGTTGTGTAAACTATATTGAGACACTCGAATTGTGACAGATAAAACAATAGATCACAATCGACCAGACATCATAGTAGTAAATAAGGTTGATGGCACTACATTTATAATAGACATAGCAGTCCCCAACGACACCAATATCGAACGGAAACACAATGATAAAATCACCAAGTATACACAGCTTGCAGAGGAAATCAAGAGGATATGGAAGATGAACTGCGTCCGGATAGTGTCTGTAATCTTGTCAGTCAAAGGCTTCATACCTCACACTCCACAAGAGTCTGAAGGAATTGGATCTTCCGCCGACCACCTACAAGAGTATGCAGCATTCTGTCCTATTGTCCACATGCAATATTGTGCGATCCTTCCTTGCGAGTGAAAGAGTGTTAATGAACTCAATATTTTGTATATACATGATATGTATGTATTATAGTTTGTATTATAGTTTTTATGTATTGTTGTAAAGCACTTGGTTTAACCCGTGCTTTAGAGTAACCCATGTTTGTAATGGTGAATTGAATAAATAATAATATCGTATGACCTCGGGTGCCGGGTGCAAACTTTATTATTTGACACCCAAAGGGTAGCTTGTATGTCGAATTTCGTTGTTCCTTGAAGCACTATGAAAGTCAAGGAGGTTATATAAGTAAGCTCCTTGAACACTATAGCGCTTTCTAGTAGAGAAATGAGAAACTTTGTGTTGGCGGAAACTCCCGAGATGAATTTTGCCATTATGAACATGGCCTACTGAATTCAAATGGGTTCTTTGACATGCCAACATCGTTTGACATGGTGTCGAGATTTTTTCCCCCTTTCAAAATTCACTTACCACGGCCAGGAGCGAACCTGTAAGCTTGGGGGTTAGTAAACAGACACGTTAACCACTCACCCACCGTGGCAAACTATTTGTGTGATAACCTGTGTCATTGTGATGGGTGTACTAGGGTGAATATTTGTAAACTGAAGCGAGAATGTACTGTAAGAATTATATTTTGTTTGCTAGCAAAATATTTTGCAATCCTCATAAAGCCAAGAAAACAAATGAATCGTATGTAGAGATAGCTACCGGCCGTGGCCTTAAAGTTAGGAACGATCCCAGATTTTGCCTGGAGTAGGTGTGAGAATCCACAGAAAACCGCTTCCAGGTTGGATGACGTGGAAATCAAATCCTCCTCTGCTCAGTTTTGCTTCACGAGATTGAGTGTACCCCGTTCCGGCCCCCGCACTTGAATTTAAATTCCTTGGCAGAGTCGGGAATCGAACCCGGTCCTCCGGACGATAGCCAAGAACTCAAGCCGCTACACCACAAATCGGTTCGTAATGAGGACATATCTTTATATTAATATAACAAGTTCTTGTTCCTGAAATCTTTCTCCACAAAGTGGCCTAAGCATACAGCATGAGTTCTTTTTAAATGTCTGGAACATTCCTTTTCAGTACGTCATCTAAATTATTCAAGCCGAATATCGTACAAATAATTCTAGTACCAATCATTACAATATGGATAGTTAAAAAATCTACAGGTCGATATGTTTTACAATGTTTCGCTGCAAATTATCTGATCCTTTCAGTTGCAACCTATATTTCCAACTCGAATCGCTGGGAGGTGCTGGGGAGCGCTGTAGCTCACTTTGGGTGAAGAGTTTCCGCTGTTATCGTTATAAGCTACTTGGTAACAGTGTACATATTGATCATCCTAATTAGCACGTGTGTCAGAAATCCCTCCACTATGGCATAGTTGTCAGGATTTCTGGGGGCGAATGTGATATACTCAGAAATCGTGACTGGGCCTATTTAAATGTGAACTTGTGCAATTGCGATGAGTTGTTGGAAGGAGACGTAATGGTAGCATTCCTGAGAAGATCCATAGATGTACCTGTATTGGTATCTTATTATCTGCACCCTGATTTGCTAGCATGGAGTAAAGAAACTGTGAAGGTATTATAATAGATGCGAAACAGGCTTTATATAAATAACGTGCAAGATTGCTGCTATGACTGAGGGATCTGATATAGTGGTGAAACGCAGAACTCAAGAGATTTTACATCGGTAACGTGCAAAATAGCTGCTGCGGCGTTGAATTTGATGTAGTGGTGATATTTTGAACTATAAGAACTAGATCGTCTAGAAAAGAAGAGCCTACTCTAATTGTTCATTCGGGGAGAAAAGATTTAACATAAGAGAGGAAAAGAAAGAAAAAGATTATCCGTGAATGAATTCAGTTTTGGACAGTTGCGACAGTCAAAGAAAACTAATGTGTATGGAGAGATAGGAATTGAGTTGCTAGAAATTATGTACGGAGCAGGATTAAAAGAGGCATGTTTAACACACAGGCGATTAGTACCATGAAAATAATGTACATTGTGAGGTAACAACTAGAAAGGGAGTTTGCCCAAATCAGAGCCATTTTCCCAGGGAGTGATGCTTTGCTGATATCAATTGAAAGTGTTTTCTCATTCATGTCAGAGCCACAGCCAACTCTTTTATTACGGTTCCCACTACCACCACTTGTTATATGTTTTCACCACATGTGTAAGTTGTTGGTAAATTACATGACAGTATACAGTATCTTACCTCTCGTCTAATGATTCTGGTTGGTGGTTATGTCACACCACGGCTCGAGGAGGGAGGGTTCTGCTGTGCTCTACCAAATATCAATTGTTTAATCGTTTACAAGTACTTCCCTTGTAAACTGGCGCCCACATATACTGGGATAGCATTATCCATAAACAAGATATTCAGTAAAGAACATATAGCCGAATTGCTCCTAAATGCGTGGGTATTGTTATAACTCTTTGTCCTTTTCAAGGAGTATAATTGAATGTTGGTTGTAGTAGCTTGATGAAATACAACGTGTTATAAGGATATTAAACATGAATGTGAGGTGCCTTTTTCTAGAGCTAACTCTGTAAAAAATGTCATACAATTCGGTTTAAACGTGTTTGAATTGATATGGTGAATTGATTTGCACATATACAAGGGCATTATCTGCAAACTATTGGGCAGATGACCTTGTAGGTCAGTCAAAAGATGCTTCCCACAAAAGGGTATGTTGTTGCAAAATTTGGTAGAGATCAAATGATTAGGTTGGTCGTAATTAGATCTAAGCTTTTAACATTTGGGTGGCCGCCATTCCGTTTCCGTCAAGATGGCACCGATATTGTTACGTGCCACCCCCTAGTGGCACCTTTGTTAACTGGATTATGGTGGGTAGGAAGCACAACACCAATTACTGCTTAAAGAAATAATTAACTTTATTGCGGCCAGGAGGATACAGCACTCTTCAGTAAATACAAGCAATTATTACCTTACTCCAGTTTCCTTACGGCGAGAACACTTCCCCTTTCACTTGTCAACAGACCACAGTTAATCCTCTTCGCTAATGAGTCCGGTCCCGTACGCTAGCTGGAAATAGCTGCACCCAGCCTGTCACCGTACTACACACTGTTTCACAATGTAGCACAATCACTTCTGTCGCACTGGAAATAAACACACTCGCTCAAGACACAGTTCCTCTGTAGGAGTCTCACTTCCCCGCTCTACTAGGGGTTTCGCAAGTCACCACACATCTGTCGCTCAGGATAATCGCTCACACTAGCTCGTAAAACACAACAACAACCACTGCTTGACAGGTCGCACTTATATAGCAGGCCGGTGACTCAATAAATGATTCTAGATCCATCCAGGGTCAACGGCTTCTCGAGGTTTCCATCGCTGGTCCAGTCACGAATATTCTGGACTATCCCTTTGTCCTAGTAGCCCTGTTGCATAAGGCGCACGCAATACAGGAGGCAGGGCACAGCCCAGCCCTGGGGCAGTTGTGACTCATGCGGCGAGCGATGACACAAACTCACAGCCGTAACAATATAAAGCATGACACGGATTTGCCCTTTGCTGTTGCTACCTCTGTACCAAATTTCGCTCAATTCGGTTTAACCGTGTTTGAATTGATAGGGGGAATCGATTTGTACACATGCATGGCCGCCATATGCAAACTATTAGACTGATGACCTTGTAGCTTGATCAAAGAACGCATCTCCCATAAAGGTATGTTGTTGCAAAATTTAGTAGAGCTCAGATGATTAGGTTGGTCGTAACTTCATATAAGCTTTTGAAATTTGGGTGGCCGCCATTATGTTTCCGTCAAGACAGCGGCGATATAAAACATGACACTGAGGTGCCTTTTGCTAGTGCTACCTCTGTACCAAATTTCGTTCAATTCGGTTTCACCGTGTTTGAATTGATAGGGGGAATCGATTTGCACACATACTTGGCCACCATCTGCAAACTATTGGGCTGATGATCTAGCAGTTTGGTCAGAATATGCTTCCCACATAAAGATTTGTTCTTGAAAAATTTGGTAGAGACTAGATTATTAGTTTGGTCGTAATTACATTTTAGCCTTTAACATTTGGGTGGCCGCGATTACGTTTCCGTCAAGATGGCGGTGATATAAAACATGACACTGAGGTGGCCTTTTCTAGTGCTACCTCTGTACCAAATTTCGTTCCATTCGGTTTCACCGTGTTTGAATTAATAGGGGGAATCGATTTTCACACAAAGATGGCCGCCATACGCAAAATATTAGGCTAATGACCTATTAGTTTGGTCAAAGGATGCTCCCTCCATAATGGTATGTTGATGCAAAATTTGGTAGAGATCGGATGATTAGGTTAACCGTAATTTGATTTAAGCTTTGAATATTTGTGTGGCCGCCATTACGTTTCCGTCAAGATGGCGGCGATATAAAACATGACACTGAGGTGCCCTTTGCTAGTGCTATCTCTGTACCAAATTTCATTCCATTCGGTTTCACCGTGTTCGAATTAATAGGGGTAATCGATTTTGACACAAAGATGGCCGCCATCCGCAAACTATTAGGCTAATGACCTATTAGATTTGTCAAAGGATGCCTCCTCCATAAAGGTATGTTGTTGCAAAATTTGGTAGAGATCGGATGATTAGGTTAGTCGTAATTTGATTTAAGCTTTGAACATTTGTGTGGCCGCCATTACGTTTCCGTCAAGCTGGCGGCGATAAAAAAAACATGACACTGGGGTGCCCTTTGCTAGTACTACCTCTGTACCAAATTTCGTTCCATTCGGTTTCACCGTGTTCGAATTAATAGGGGCAATCGATTTTCACACAAAGATGGCCGCCAACCGCAAAATATTAGGCTGATGACCTATTAGTTTGGTCAAAGGATGCTGCCCCCATAAAGGTATGTTGTTGCAAAATTTGGTAGAGATCGGATGATTAGGTTAGTCGTAATTTGATTTAAGCTTTGAACATTTGTGTGGCCGCCATTTCGTTTCCGTCAAGATGGCGGCGATATAAGACATGACACTGAGGTGTCCTTTGCTAGTGCTACCTTTGTACGAAATTTCGTTCAATTTGCGCTCACCGTGTTCGAATTGATAGGGGGGGACATACATTCAGAGTACACACACTCACACACACACACACAGACAGACACACTTTTTTTTTCGCCCTGTAGTGATCTCATAAGTCTACTTTCATTTTTTGCAAAAATCGAAAGTAGGCTAAAAATGTTTGTTTTAGGGCCTTAAAATGTGGTTTTCGGGGTCCTTTTAGGGCCCCCGAGTTTCGTTTTTCACATTGAGGGACTTGTGCTTTGTCTCACCCATCTACGCTTATTTCAGCATTTATTTTAAGGGGGTAGGCCCCTTCTTATAAGAGGTACGGAGAAGAGTTACATCAATGATTAGTGTCGTGCCTCTGATGGATATCTGTATCAAATTTTACGTTAATCCACCCAGCCGTTCTCGAGTTATAAGGACACAAAAAATTGTCCACAGACTAACAGACAGACAGACAAAAAAAAAAATTTTTGCGTGCATCCGTGACAAAACAGTCGGAAACGGGCAAATATCGCAAATTTCCGTGGAAATTCAGAAAAAAAACCATTCATTATTAGCCTACTTTCGATTTTTGCAAAAAATGAAAGTAGACTTATGAGATCAACACAGGGCGAAAAAAGTGTGTCTGTCTGTGTGTGTGTATGTGTGTGTGTGAGTCTGTGTGTGTGAGTGTGTGAGTCTGTGTGTGTGTGTGTGTGTGTGTGTGTGGCTGTGTGTGTGAGTGTGTGTACTCTGAATGTCTGTCACCCCCTATCAATTCGAACACGGTGAATGCGAATTGAACGAAATTTGGTACAAAGGTAGCACTAGCAAAGGACACCTCAGTGTCATGTTTTATATCGCCGCCATCTTGACGGAAACGTAATGGCGGCCACACTAATGTTCAAAGCTTAAATCAAATTACGACTAACCTAATCATCCGATCTCTACCAAATTTTGCAACAACATACCTTTATGGGGGGAGCATCCTTTTACCAAACTAATAGGTCATCAGCTTAATAGTTTGCGGATGGCGGCCATCTTTGTGTGAAAATCGATTCCCCCTATTAATTCGAACACGGTGCAACCGAATGGAACGAAATTTGGTACAGAGGTAGTACTAACAAAAGGCACCTCAGTGTCATGTTTTATATCGCCGCCATCTTGGCGGAAACGTAATGGCGGCCACACTAATGTTCAAAGCTTAAATCAAATTACGATTAACTTAATCATCCGATCTCTACCAAATTTTGCAACAACATACCTTTATAGAGGAAGCATCCTTGACCAAACGACTAGGTCATTAGCCTAATAGTTTGCGGATGGTGGCCATCTTTATGTCAAAATTGATTCCCCCTATTAATTCGAACACGGTGGAACCGAATGAACGAAATTTGGTACAGAGGTAGCACTAGCAAAGGGCACCTCAGTGTCATGTTTTATATCGCCGCCATCATGCCAGAAACGTAATGGCGGCCACACAAACGTTCAAAGCTTAAGTTAAATTACGACTAACATAACCATCCGATCTCTACCAAACTTTGCAACAACATTCCTTTATGGAGGGAGCATCCTTTGACCAATCTAATAGGTTATTAGCCTAATAGTTTGCGGGTGGCGGCCATCTTTATGTCAAAATTGATTCCCCCTAATAATTCGAACACGGTGGAACCGAATGGAACGAAATTTGGTACAAAGGTAGCACTAGCAAAGGGCACCTCAGTGTCATGTTTTATATCGCCGCCATCTTGACTGAAACGTAATGGCGGCCACACGAATGTGCAAAGCTTAAATCAAATTACGATTAACCTAATCATCCGATCTCTACCAAATTTTGCAACTACATACCTCTATGGAGGGAGCATCCTTTGACCAATCTAATAGGTCATTCGCCTAATAGTTTGCGGATGGCGGCCATCTTTGTGTCAAAATCGATTCCCCCTATTAATTCAAACACGGTGAAACCGAATGGAACGAAATTTGGTACAGAGATAGCACTATCAAAGGGAATCTCAGTGTCATGATTTATATCGCCGCCATATTGACAGAAACGTAATGGCGGCCACCCAAATGTTAAAAGCTAAAATGTAATTACGACCAACCTAATAATCTAGTCTCTACCAAATTTTGCAACACCATATCTTTATGTGGGAAACATATTCAGACCAAACTGCAAGAATATCAGCCCAATAGTTTGCAGATGGTGGCCAAGTATGTGTGCAAATCGATTCCCCCTATCAATTCAAACACGGTGAAACCGAATTAAACGAAATTTGGTACAGCGGTAGCACTAGCAAAGGGCACCTCATATTCATGTTTAATATCCCTATAGCATGTTGTATTTCAACAAGCTACTACAACCAACATTCAATCATACTCCTTGAGAAGGACAAAGAGTTATAACAATACCCATGCATTTAGGAGAAAGTAGGCTATATGTTCTTTACTGAACATCTTGTTATATAATAGAGAAGGGATTTAATAGACCTGCCGTACCATACTCGCACGTGTAAATCGCGTGAAAAAATTCTCGAGTACGCCTTGACCCCTTAAGCGCATTGTATGTATTGATGAATATTTCAGCTTAATTCGGATCTGTTATAACCTTCTAGCCGTTTGCAAACCTTCACAGTAATGTAATAAATGGAATTGCCTTGCGTCTTACAGAAATAAATGGACCTCTGAGATTCAGTTGCCATGGTTACCGGCATGCATTCTTTCATTAATTTATTAAGTGAAATTAGTTTTCTTGGAATATCTCAAAAACTGTTGGTTTTAGGGCCTTAAAATGTAATTTTCGGGGGTCCTTTGGGGCCCCCGAGTTTCGTTTCTGACATTGAGGGGCTGTAAATGAGCTTTGTCTCACCCTTCTACGCCTATTTCAGCATGTATTTTAAGGGGGTTGGGCCCGTTTTATGAGAGGTACGGAGAAGAGTTACATCAATGATTATTGTCGTGCCTCTGATGGATACCTGTGTCAAAATTTACGTCGATCCACCCAGCCGTTCTCAAGTTATAAGGACACATAGTTGTCCACAGACAGACTGACAAACAAACAGACAGACAAAAAAATTATTTTGCGCGCATCCGTCATAAAACAGTCTGAAAAGCGAAAATAACTCAAATTTCCGTGGAAATTCAGAAAAAAACAGACAAACTTTCATTTTTTTATATATAGAGATGGTTGGTGCTGAGTAATGACCTTCAGGGCACAACTAGTGTCTGTGTGTACTGTGAAAGTTTCTACTCATAGGGACAGTGCTATTGTTCTGTCTTGGTGAGGAAAGCGATGACAAAAAACCATACTCCGCACCTTGCCTGGTTCCGGGTTTGCCTCATTATATTGATGCCTTGAATTTTATTTTTATGTTTTTGGGTGTATGCTGACCTGTCCTGTGGCAGTACTTTTTGAGGATCCAAGCAGCCTCTGGGTTGACTACCTAACAGACCGAGATATTGTTATGAACTATTAAAGAAGGAGAAAGTAGTCCATAATCACATGGAATTTATTTCAGACTATTTTAGCCTATTTTCATTCATGAAAAAATAGGATTATGAGATCACCTTTTGTCCGTGTGTGTGTGTGTGTGTGTGTGTGCGTGTGCGTATATGTGTCCCTAATAAATTCTAATCAGATATAGCGATTTCAATGGAACTCGGTAAGGATATATTACTATTTTGTCCAACCCCGAACGTGCTCTTCAAATTTTAATACGTCTCACAAATGTAACATGGCGGATGTGTGAATTATTTCACTGGCATTCTTTTTTAAACATTTAATGCAGCCAAGTGGCCATAGGTTTACAAAAATACTATTTACAAAAACTTAATTTCTTTCGATTCGCATAATCACTGATTGTCCTTGTTCTTTTTGTACAGATTTCCAAGTGGTCATAGTGATCGCATGCATGTCCACAGAGTTGACACTTGCATGTAATTGAAGGCTCATGATACGTCTTGTTGTGACAAATGATGTGATGGAAGCCGTGTACTGCCATTCTTGTATAGACGTGACGCATTTCAAAGTTTGCTTTCGTCCATGATCGAACAATCATGGCGCCAGATGCAAAAAACTCCGGATATACGTCTTCTCGCTTTTGGATGAGTGTTGTCAATAGGTTCTCTGTTGCATTTGTGTTGGGTAGATGTATTTGCGTCCTAAGATCTTCTATGAGGAAGGGTTCCCTTGCCAGGAGATCAACTACTCTGGATCTTGTTGTCTTTGAAACTTCAATTGCTTTCTTAATGTATACTGCTTTTACTCTTTCTACGGTGGAGAGGTTTTTCATTGAGAGATACGGCCAGATAATTTCTAAGCCGTACATCAATATTGGCAGTATTTTTGCTTTAAATAGAGACATTGCTGTCTCTAATCTGAGGGCATTCTGTATCTCCGGAACTAGGGGCAGATGACCTCGTAGTTCCGCCCCTTATAAAAACAATAGCTAAATTACTATCCCCGAAACTAATACTGACATCACCCTGAAATTTTGTACGGTGATTGATAATACTCAGTTAAATTTAGCTATGTGATGCTTAAAAGCATGCTAGGTACAAAACCAACATGGCGGCCAAGAAAATTTAAAATATTTAAAAGGCATTTTATCGAGATTTAATCAACCGTGCGCAATGGAACTTAGTACGATAAATGTTTACACATAATTTAATCTACTGGCATATGTTTCAATTCAATGGTACTCATAACTACAAGATGGCGGCTGTGCGAAATTTTATATTATCTTTTATTTTCTTGTTTCCTAATCATGCGATTGAAGTGAACGTTTGCATAATAAACCTATGCAATATTGTTCATCGAATGGTACATAACTCTATGGCCTTCATATAGAACAATCTAACATGGCGATCATCTGGAATTTCAACGGTTCTCAATATCTCCGAGTCTATTACAGAAATTACTGAAATGTTGTATGTTGATAGAGGTTATTAACATAAGTTCACCTATAGGCTTTTCAGTAACCTGATGATCACAAATACAACTTGGCGGCGATGCAAAATTTAATTATATATACAGTATAGATGTTTCTCGGAAAATTCTTGTGACAAATAGGCAGGAGAATTTTAATGTAAAAGATGTGGGGATATATGTTACATATTATATGAAAATAGGCTATTTAGTTCTTCACGGGACTATCTGTTTCAAATATTCCAGAAATTTGAATTTATTTGTGTTGACCGTCTGAAAGTTACAATACCGATTTTTCATAAGGCAGCACTGAAAAATGGCGGCAAATAATTATTTTCAGTCCATCAACTTCCAAATCTATGAGTGCAAACTAAGAGAAAAGCTTGCATTCTCTACTTAGTATAACCCAAAGTTCCCGATTCTTGGATTTCACGGGTAATCTCGAGAACCACTGGACGGATTTTGATGCGGTTTTCACCATTCTGTAACGGATATCACGAGGAAGGTTTCTGTAGAAAATAATTCATTTATGATCAAAGAAAGCCAAGCAGTAACCATTTAAGTGAAAAAGTCGAAAAAGAAACCTGGCGTCCGTGAGCCTTTTAAGCTTACGCTGGGCAAACCGTTAAAAAAATCAATACACAATGAGTGTAAGAATTGTTCAGCATGAAAAGTTCTACAAAAAGTCCGTGAGAGCATATCTTCAATACATCGCCCACTATAAGCGATTTTACGTTTTCATTTCTTCCAAAAACCTCCATTCAGTTACTCAGGCGACAGTTTACGAGCTAGCAGGTAACGGTTCCCACGCGAAGCCGTGTTGCTAGTTCATAAATAAAACTATGAATGATACTTCATAATAAATGATGTGTGCCCCAAATCCTCTGTATAACAATGAATTAAATCTAAGCCATAAGTCTACTTTTAACGAAATGAAACAAGATGATTAGTCATGTAGTATCTCTGTGATACGTTCAACTATTGAAATCTTGAATGTGGACAAGCAATGATTTATTCGTTCTCGTGTCGAGTTTTCTAGAACTGTCCACTATGATATACTAGGCTACATCCGAGTATCCATTACTTGATAACAAGAAGGCCGGCCACCTGCCACCCAGAACACGTGAGATGTCCTCTTGATGAAGCACTTCGTTACAGCTCGTTACCCCTTACCAAAGTAACACAAAACAAAGGTTTGTTGCATTATTAACTGAGCTACGGGGCCGGTCGCCATTAATCACAGGCGAGGGCTGATCAAAGCGACGTCTAGGGACGCTCGTTTGAACCATCACCAGATTTCCATCCGAGACGGCTAGCCCCTGAGGTCACCCCATCTTAATCATACCCTCGCTAAACAGGACTCCAATCATTAAGGAACAAAACATGTACAACTAATGAGAAGATATTCACAATATGGGTCATCCTGTCCCTTTGATATTACCCACATGTACTGCTATTATAGCAATGTCATCTTCACAATATTAATAATAACAATAATAATAATAATAATAATAATAGACTAGTAATATTAAATAATATCGTATGGCCTCGGGTGCCTGGTGCAAGCTTTGTTAATTGACACCCAGAGGGTAGCTTGCATGTCGAATTTGTCGTTCCTTTGAACGCTATGAAAGTCAAGGAGATTAGATATCTAAACTCCTTGACACTACAGCGCTCTCAAGTAGAGAATGGAGGAACATTGTGTTGGCGGAAAATCCCGAGATTAATTTTGCCATTGAACACGGCCTACTGAATTCAAATGGGTTCTTTAACATGCCAACAACGTATGACATGAGTATCGTGATTTTTGTCGCCCTCAAAAATCACTTACCATGGCCAGGGGCGAACCTGCAATCTTGGGGTTGGTAGTCCGACACTATAACCACTCACCCACCGTGGCAAGCAATAGACTAGTAATATTGACGCGTTTCGGAAAAGACGGGTTACGTTTTATGGCCCGAATGATGTCAACGCGATTATATTAAATTTTAAATTGCTTTTGTTTGGTTGGTTGGTTGGTTCTTAAGTTTAGGGGCTGCGACAACGCGGTAATGTAGCCCCGTGTACTTTGGGTGTGTGTAGAATCTGTCTGATAACCGGTGTTAATTGTGATGACTGTATTAGTGTGGGTTACCTGTTTTTTAATTTAAGTGCTGCAACTTAGAATTTTTCAAATAGTTCGTGCTTTTGCCGCCAAGCGCCACCGTCAACGACTACTAGGCCAAGATCAGAACTTAGCTACTAGACGCCACCGCAGTCGGCTCTTGGCAACGATCGTAGAAACCTAAGAGCGTTGTTTACATTGTTAACCTATCCAATTTAGCTTCACACAGGTACAATTAGTGGAAGGCTCTTTAACATGCCATAAATCTATGACATGGAACCCCCGGCTTTACTTCCCATCCGAAGGAAGGCATACTGAGTGATTTTTAACGCTTTTAAAAAATCCGACGGCTTTGGCCGGGTTTGATCCCGCTATCTTGGGCATAGAAGCTCAGCATGCTACCGACTACGCCACCGAAGCCGCTTTAAATTGCTTTTGTAAGAATGTTCATTTTTACTAGAATTGTAAATTCAAAATTGTCATTCTCAGGGTTAAGGTTTATTTACTGTAATTATTTTTTCGTAAATAATGCCCTATTTTGTGTATAGTAAGTTAGAGCAATGCGACCCATACTGACTAAGACCCCATTAAAGGGGTGAAATCATGTCATAAAAATAAACATTATAATATTATATTATTAATAGGTGTCCTTAGTAAATTTAATTAAATAAGATACTAACTTAGAAAGCAACCCCGAATAGCCTACGATCAGTTGATGTGTCAGACTTTCATGATATGACTCAATTTTAAAGTAACCCCCTTTTTTTTAGAGCAGTGTATATTGGTTTAAGTGTCACAAAATTTCCGACTGGAATTTACATCCAAAGTAATTTAATGCTCTAAATACGATGTATACCATATTTATTATTATGGTGATTACATAAAGACATACATCTGTAGCTGTGGGGAATAACAGCTTCTTGTCTGTGGTGCATGCGGCACGAAATGGTGAGTTCGTTAATGCTAACGTCAAATCTATCAAATTGTACTTTAACGACTCCGTTTCATGGCTCGTAAATGTTATTGAATAAGGTAGGAGCGCCAAGAAGATAAAAGTAATAAGATCTGCTCACGCAAACTGGCAGCTCCACGCTTACAGGTGGCTGGCTGATAATAAAACCTGCAACGCAGAGTATGTCTTCTGCAGTAGAACAGATGTAGTTCCAATTATATTTTGTAATGCAATATTACACAGGAGGTTTGAACATAAGTCTAAATCCAGGATGATTTGCTAGAACTGTGCTCTGAAACTCACATGTCAACAGCACACCCCGAGCCCTCTCCCAACCCAAACAAGTAGTTCCGTGAAGAACTAAACTGCCTATTTTCATATATCCCACTCATGTTAATTGCCTCTATCAACACACAAAATTTTAGATTGAAGGTTGTGATAGATTCGTAGATATTGAGAACCGTCTAAATATTTCAGATGGTCGCCAGGTTGGATTTTTATTTTTGTACTATTACATTAAGATTATTGTATACGTGTGGTATTCAAACTTCAATCGCATGATTAGAACACAAGAAGTAAAAACGAGATTTTAAAATTTCTCACAGCAGCCATTTTGTGAATATGCAAACAATTGAAATAAATTAGATGCCAGTGGATTAACATTTGTATCAGCATTTAACGTGCAACGTTTCACTGCACTCGGATAGTTAATTCGCGAGTAACGTCCATTTTAATATTTATATTTTGCGTCGCCACAATGTTGGATTTGTGCTCACCAGGTTGCTGAAAGTCCTATAGGTGAACATATGTTCATAGCCTCTATGAACATAAGAAATTTCAGTTTGATTGCTGTAATAGATTCATGGATATTGAGAACCATCTAAATATTTCGGATGCTTGCCATTTTGGATTGTTTTATGTATAGGCCATAGAGTTATGTACCATTCAAGGACAATTATTGTCTAGGTTCATTATTCAAACTTTCACTTCGATCGCATGATTACGACACACGAAATAAAAACCTACTTTTAAAATTTCACTCAGGCGCCATCTTGAGATTATGTAAACAATTGAACTAAATTAGATGCCAGTGCATTACAATATGTAAAATCATTTACTGTACCACATGTCACTGCGCACAGAGAGTTAAATCAAGAGAAAAGTCACTTAAAATGTTTCAACTTCGCTTGGCCGCCATGTTCGTGTTGTACTTTACAGGTTTATGAAAGTTACATAGATAAACTTGTATCAGTACCCTTTATCACCGTACACAATTTCAGGGTGATATCTAGAACAGTTTCGGAGATATAGAATGTCAGTGAAATATTTCGCACAGCCGCCATTTTGAGGTTATGTAAACAATTGAACTAAATTAGACTCCAGTGCATTACAATAAGTATAAACATTTGCTTTACCAAGTTTCAATACGTTTGGATAGTTAAATCGCGAGAAAAGTCTATTTAAATGTCTCAAATTCGCTTGGCCGCCATGTTGGTTTTGTAGTCACCAGGTTTTTGAAAGCCCCATATGTGAACTTCTAGTAGTGCCCTTTATCACCGTACATAATTTCAGGGCGATATCGGTAACAGTTTCTCAGATACTGAATGCTGGTGAAATATTTCGCACAGCCGCCATGTTGGATTGGTGAGATACAATAAAATTTTAAGGACACGGTCGGGGTCGGCCAGAATAGTGTTATGATCTTACCGAGTTTTATTGTAATCGCTCCAGCTGTTTAGAAGTTATTAGGGGGGCACACACACCTCTCTCTCACACACACGGACAAAAGGTGATCCTCCTAAGCCTATTTTTTTTTTCATAAAATGAAAATAGGCTAAAAATTTGCAAATATCTATAAAATTGGATCCGATTATCTTACTTTCTCTGAGTTAAAATAAGAGAATTATTTTTAATCATTTCGTATCACAACTATGCTGAAATAGACTTCTCTCTTTGTCTGTCTGTCAGCGTATATTCCAATTATCATTTGATTATTTCAACAATCCACAAAGCATGTCAATACCTCCATGTCCTTGCCCAATACATCTCATGGAGTTATTAATATGCTTTGTGGATTGCTAGATCAGTGTACGCAATACATCTCATTGGCGCTCTTTGTTTTACCCGTAGGGGCTGGTGACCTAGATGTTCCTCCCCGTAAAACAGCAACAACTAACTAAGTGACTAACTGTTTTGCCAATCTTTAAACTGAAGAAAAATGAGACGTTATCTGCACCCTTCTCACGAACAATAAATGATTTACAACCCAACCCTGACACATATTGCAATGTAAAACAGATAATCCCACCACATACTCAACGAGGCGTTTTTAGCCTATTTCAAATTTAGTAAAATATATATATATATATATTTCGTATGACATACACAGGATACAGTGTTACTATATACTGAGCCCGTGGAAGCTCATGGCTCGGTGATATGTTGGAACTTATGAGGAACAAGTCATGTCTGTGAAACAGAACGCGCCCTGTTATAGCGCGGGACATACAAGAAGATATGGGAGTTGTCTTGACTCTGGACACTCACCTGAATATTTTATTCTGAGCACAAGTATTACCTATTTTGCATTTAAAAGTCTCATATCATACCATTATGTAATACTACTTCGAGGAAACATTTCGATGTTAACCGCATTTTTGTTATAAGTTAAAAGGTATTTGCACCGTAGATTGGCGGGAGGAAATGGACCGTCAACGACTCAACTTTTGACCCTGCACGAGGCAGAGAGACCTGGGTAGATTATTGGCTGAGGAATAACCTAACCACCAAGGGAAGATGATTAAGAAAAGGAGATAGGTTTCAGACTGGAGAAAAAGGATAGAAAAATAGGAGGAGAGTCACACAAAAGTTATAAATTTAACCTTTAATGCACTTAGAGGCGGTTTCCACTGAAAATCCGTTCTCTGATACCTAAAATGGGTAAGAGCTTGGTCTAAGCTGACGGGAAATAGAGCTAGGACTTGGGAGGTTTGCAAGAGAGTGGCCTTGGTATATTCCCTCTCAAGCAGGCATAAGACTACTATGGGGAAGGGTGTTGGTCTGGCAAGACTGAGAGTAACATATTTATTGTATGTCTGTTCAAAGAAATTCGTTTTTGCAAAGTAATTCGAAGAATGCCAATAATTTGAATCAAGTTTGGTATTTCCAGTTTTCGAAGTTATGGAGTTCCCGAAAAGGCGACCAAGTGCTTCCAAGAAGGATGATGATAAAAAATTATACCTTGGGGAGTAATTTTGGTAAGTGGACCAATGGTTGTATTTGGAAATGGCTAAACTTTTACTCAGCAAGGAGCTGGCTAAAAGTTTAGACGAAAAGAAACACTTATCTTTTGGAAAACTAACCATAAGTTTTCGGAGAGGATCTCCACAAGCAGGTAGCTGGCGTAGCGAGCTTTACTTGCCTTACTGGCCAGTTAGAATTAGCTTTTAAAGCTAAGAGAAACTTTGACGAGATTAACACTAAGAGTTCTTGCTCAAATGCAACGAGTGGTGAGAGCCCTATCAATAGATTTAATGGCATTGAGTAGGGAGAGCCAAGGAAGACAGGATCTTGCCTAACCGTTGTATTTGCGAAATGATAAATCCAAAAACAAATATTTGATTTATTTAACAAGGCAAAAGAAGTTGATAACTTTAACAAAGATTTTCAATTTGGTTAACAATTTTGGGGTCACAGATCTCAGAAAGCATTAAACGATTGCGCCAGGCAATTAACAATTTATGAGGTTTCGAACCTTATATATTTTCTAAAATCTTTGTAAGAAAAAAACCAAATGAAGTGATTAAAATTTAACAATAAGTAGAGTACAAGGTGTGTACTTTAAGAAATTCCTGAGAGAATATTCTAGAAAGAGTGACAACTTCGAAAATAACAATAAGAAAAACATGAAGAATAAGATAGAAGTTCCTACAACTTCTTATATTTAAGCTGAATTACTTTTGGTTCTTATACAAATAAGGGCAGGTCACTTACTGTGAAACCTGAAGAGAACATCAAAACGAAGGTTCTCGACCTCCTATGTTTAAGTAGGAATCACGAGCCAAATGGGGCAGTTTCCATTTCGTGAGACCTAGAAATAACTCACTCAAGAGTTGAAAGAATTGTTTTCCCTGATTATAAGGTAGAAACAATATAAGCTTGAACCGTGTATGAAACACGTAGTTATACAGAAATTAATTAATGATAAACAAGCAAGATGGAAGGGCACTTCGTTAGAGTGACACCTTATTGGAAGTGATTCAGATTTACAATTTTATTAATATGGTTTGTTAGTAGAAGGTTTAGGAAAGATCGATTGGGATTGAGGATAAATGTTCATGGCCTTATTTAATGTAAACGGACGATCGCGACGCGGTAGAAAAGTTGGACAAGCACTAGTTCTCACTATAGTCTGTTAAATAGATGAAAAGTTCACTGTAGAAACACAAAAGTTTATGGGAAAGAAAGTTATTGCAATGATGAAAATAACTGATTGCACAAGGTAGGCGAGAGTCTATTTCTTGAGAAGGTTGTGAATTTCAATTAAATGCGCCATAGAACATTCCAACGGTGGAAGAAAATTCGCTATTGAGCTTTAATTCAGAAGTGAGATTCTTCAATTTTAAATAGTATTCTCACAAGTGAGTGAAAAATACATGACGGCAGGACTTGTAGATAAAGTACAGGATCTGGAAGGTTCCAGAACGATCTTAATAGAAGAATGGGGTCAAAGTTAATCCAGCGGAAGAACTAGCTTGGTAATTTATAGACAGCGGGTATTAGGTAATATCCCACGTGGTGAGAAGATTTCTCATTTAACAAGCATAAGAAATGCTGCTTTTCACCAAGATTGGCTTAATTAGACAAAAGCCCAACATGGAAAATCCCGCGAAGGATGATTATTTCAACAAATAAGTAATTTCACACTGCCTATAAAAGATCGTTAAAAGCATGTAGAAGTTAAAACCATGAAGATGAGGTTAAAACTTGAAGTTTGTACTTAACCTTGCTGCATGGCGAAAGTGAGGTTCTCCTTGATGTTTAAAGTTACCACATGGCGTGGAATCTAAAAAATGCCTCGTTAGGTCAGGAGGCTAGCTCTAGTTGAGACTTAACTGAGTCGACGGCCGGCGCACAAGTGAGACCCACTCAGCGACGCACAGAGAGTCCAAGGAAGGGAAAGGAGTGGGGGTAGGAGACAAAAGGAATACATATCAGAATAACCAACATAAGAAATTAAATTCTCTTGAGGAGATGGTCTTCAAAGAGTTGATAGCAGGCGATACTAGCACAGCATGGTGAGTGAAATAGTAAACGAAGTTCTCTTTCTCATGGAGATAATAGCTGGCGATGGCAACGCGATCTGGTGGCCAGATGGAAAAGGAAGTCCTCTTGCACCAGGAAGAATTGAGGAGCTTCAGAGATTCGCTGCTAGATGACGCTAGGAGGGTCATGGAATATATATATCTAGAACAGACTCACAAAAGATATAAGCGACATGATCACCAAAGAGAAAATAGAAAATCACTGTTGGTGTTTGATGAAGAGGAAGGAATGAACAAGCAAAGAGCATTAAACTTTATATTCTCTCGTACCGTGTATTCCAAGAATACACCAAGACCGACACTCATGGCTCTTACTGTTTGACAGCCGTCGAGTACAGACGTGCTGGGATGGACCGTCCTGTGTGACGAGGAAATATTCAAAGTTCACCGTGTAGGTGATGAACAATTTGTGTATCCGACTACGTCGATGTATAAGTATTACTTTTGCACGAATGTGTGCTGTGCTACGTTGCGAAAAGTATTTATTTAATTGTGAGTGGAAAATTGCAATTCACGTCCAAGCGACGACCACCACATGCTACGTCCACGAGGTGGAGATAAAATCCACAATCATCTGTGAGGGATTAAGTGTGAAATTAATTTAATGGTGATAATTGTTACCAGTGTTATTCAGTGGAAATGCACATGTCAAGTGCGATATTTTTGTAACAATTGTGTCGGATATTTCGTGGAATACCACATTTTCATTGTGAACGCCATACTGCACGTTACCCCGAGCGTGTTAAAATACAGTCAATCAGACATGATCACCAAACCATCCATCAAAGTATAAGTGCTTCATTTTACTACATATAACGCCGCACTTTACGTATGAATTTTTCGCCAGATCAGTGCGATATTTGTGGATGTGTAAAATACATATTTGAATCAGTGATTGGTGACAACGCATGTCTATTAAATGCAGTGAAGCAGACAGTGAAAGTCCATTTGTTGAACGTCTGCACCATAAAGCCAGTGATTTGCTATACTGTTATACTGTGCTTAACTTCAAATCAGTGGAAAACACGTGTGATAATTTCACGATGTACATGAACGTCAACCACGTGTACGCTATTATTACAACGCCCATGATGACCAGTATCATGGAGTAGACACCATGAGGTGAGGAATATTTCGACAAGGAGGAGGACGAATCTACAACCATGGCAGTAGGATCAAAGAACACCTGGATGTGGAGATCCATGGTACACTCAACCCTACCGTTGACCATGAGGAGGAGATCTTTACTCGAGAGACGAGAAACCCATGGAGAGGAATGGAGTGGTATAAGCTCGATGTCCGAACAGGTTCATGGAAGATTGCCAACCATCCAGAATCTCTGTTACACCATACTGTTGGAACCTTCGATTATGGTGGCTTCAGAGTGAGTCAAATCTTTTCTTTTGTACGGGTTGATCTGTGGTAGTAGATTATAGATTGTACAATGTAGACATTAACCGAACTTGTGACACCAGTCAGGCCGGGATTTCTTGTAGTTAGTTTAATTATGTTTTATTTCAGTGGATGAGTTAGTCACCAGAGTGTTTGGTGCAATTAAAAGTGTTCGCAGGATTTTTGTCCTAATTTTGGTTATGGAGACCTCAAATCAATTTGATTTGATTTGGTCTGTCCTTCACATGGACTAGAATAGGAATTTGGAATAATGGACAACCATTATTCGCTTATTTTTCCTGACCTCCTGTTTGCGAGCCTCTCATTTACGCCACTGTTTGTTTTTGAGCTATTTAAGCCTCGTATCATTTTCGTGATCGACAGAAGTCATGACCTTTTTGAATGGATTTATTTAGGCTTTAATGTGAGCTTTGATGCCACAACAGTTCTGAGGAGAACTATATTTGGGAGCATTATTGTAGATGCCAACCCAGCATCGAACCCGATGCCATTGTATCATTTAAGACGATTTATCAGTTAGTAGGATTGTCAACTGTTTATTATTTTTGGTTCAGTGTCAAGTTGTGAGACACGTGAAAGATTTGTAAAGGCCTATTGTACAGAACATAATAGGAGTGGAATATCTTTATCCAATTCCAAAGTCATTTTTAGAGTGGAATATCTCCACTATTTTGTCTTTGTAACATTTTGACGTTAACTATCAGTGTTAATGGAATTTTAGCGTGGAAGTGAAACCACAGGAAACTATTTCGTAATTGTGATAAATTTTAAGCCAGCGTTATACCAGAAAGACTTCTATTTGAGAGATATTATACGCCTGTGTAGTTGGTTACATCGCAGACGCGATGAGATGAGTGTGAGTGCTTTGACAAGCTACTAAATGTTAGTGAACTGTATGGAGATCCGCAGCGGTCAGGTGAGAGGACTTGTAGTTTTTTTTTTGTATAGTCTCGACGCGCATGCGCACAACCCAATTCAACGTGACGGAATGTATTGATTACTTTGGGTCAAGGTTATATGAATGTTCATAGCTGCCACATGTGTATTACGTCATTGGACGATATTTACTAGAGTTACCGCTTTAGGAAGCGAGATGTTTGAACACCAGGAGTGTATATTCTGATGAGTTGAAGCTTTGGTCTGTTTTATGAGATGTTTTCACACCGTTTTTGTAGGCTTGTGTTATTGTTGTGACGCCTTGTGTTGTGTCGTTGTACAGATTGTTATATCTGCGACCATTTATTCCGGCCAGGTGTGAGCCGATGATGATGTCCAGGTCAGTACCTGAAGACTGTTATGGTGAGCTTCGAGCCCCGACAGTGTTATTGTGAATTCCGGCCAGATGTGAGCCGATGATCTTTAGTGTTGTTCTTAGAGAGACTTCACGAGTTTAAGCCCAGGTGTCCTTTGAGGAATGAGCCAGTACTCTAAAACGACGACAGATAATAATCACGCTTCTAATAATAATAATAATAACTAATTGTTATAACTAGAATAACTGAAATGGCAGTAAAACTTTGACTTGCGATTGGTTGCGAACTGGCCTACTCATAGGATCAGTCATATTTCCGAGCGGGGAATGACTTGTAATTTTTGATAACACTACTTTTTGACGACAGAGTTGTCGCGGACCATTAGTTCTCAGCTAGTGGCTCACGACACCTCAGTAATATAAGACGTGTTTTGGGATCACGCATTTACAAACATAACAAACACTAGATGACCCAAGGATGCAAATAGTATTCTTGCGTGAACGTAGGGCAATAATATGTAGGTTTCTGAAAGTTGTGTCTTATTTATTTATGTATTTATTTATTTGTGTATAAATGTATGTTTACCCCTCGTACCTGATAGTTTGTAAGGAACTCAGTTGATTTTATACTGGTTTGTCACATAGCTTTGTTATTAAATGTTTGTTTGTTACGGTAGTCAGTCACCGTATACTTTGTTGTAATTGTCAGGATTTAGCTAGATTTAACTTATTTAAAAATAAATAAGGGAGTGGTACCATCATAAATTCTTTTGATCTTTGTTGTTGTTAATTTGAATTCATAAGTAACCCGTTTCTTTGTGTAGGGTGTACTTAACGTGCCACTGCCCTAGCTTGCTGCTTTTGCATTTTTAGCCTATTTTCAATTTTGAAAAAATAGGCTTATGAGATCATCTTTTGTCCGTGTGTGTGAGCGTGTGTGTGTGTGTGAGAGAGAGGTGTGTGTGTGTGTCCCCCTAATAAATTCTAAACGGCTTGAGCGATTTCAATGAAACTCGGTAAGTTCATAGCACTATTCCGGGCAACCTCGACCGTGCCCTTCAAATTTTGTTACGTCTCACCAATCCAACATGGCGGCTGTGCGAAATATTTCACCAGCATTCAATATCTCCGAAACTATTACCGACATCAGCCTGGAATTTATTACGTTGATAAAGGGAACTACTAGAAGTTCACCTATGTGACTTTTGAAAAACTGGTAACTACAAAACCAACATGGCGGCCACGCGAATTTGCGACATTTAAATAGATGTTTCTCGCGATTTAACCAACCATACGCAATAAAACATGGTACAATATATGTTTATACACATTGTAATGCACCGACATCTAACTTGGTTCAATTGTTTACATAACCACAAGATGACGGTTGAGCGAAATATTTCACCGGCATTCTATATCTCTGAAACGATTAGCTGTATCACCCTGAAGTTTTGTACGGAGATAAAGGGCACTACTGGAAGTTCATCTATAAGACTTTCAAAAACCGGTTAACTACAAAACGGACATGGCGGCCAAGCGAATTTGAAAATTTTAAATAGACCTTTCTCGCGATTTAATGTTCCAAACGCAATAAAATCTGGTACAGGAATTGTTTATACACATTGTAATGTACTGGTATCTAATTTAGTTCAATTGTTTATATAAACTCAAGATGGCGGCTGTGCGAATTTTAAAATTAAGTTTTTATTTCTTGTGTCGTAATCATGTGATCGATGTGAAATTTTGAATAATGAACCTACGCAATAATTTTCCTTTAATGGTACTTGACTCTATGGCCTATACATTTAACAATCCAACATGGCGACCATCCGTAATATTCAGACGACTCTGAATATCTACGAATCTATTATAGCAATCAAACTGAATTGTTTTATGTTCATAGGGGCTATGAACTTAAGTTCATCTATAGGATTTTAAATAACCTGGTGATCACAAATCCAACATGGCGGCGACGCGAAGTATAAATATTCACATGGACGTTTCTCGCAATTTAACCATCCGAGTGCAGTGAAACTTGGTACAGTAAATCCTTTTACGAATGTTCATCCACTGGCATCTAATTTATATCAATTGTTTCCATAACCACAAGATGGCAGGTGTGCGAAATTTTAAAAACTCCTTGTTACTTCTTGTGTCCTAATCATGCGATTGAAGTTTGAATGCTACACGTACACAATAATCTTCATGTAACAGTATGTAACTCTAGGACCTACATATATAAAATCCAACATGGCGACCATCCGAAATATTTAGTCGGTACTCAATATCTACGAATCTATTACAGCAATCAAATTGAAATTTTGTATGTAGATAGAGGCAATTAACATAAGTAGGATATATGAAAATAGGCTGTATAGTTCTTCACGGAACTTCTTGTTTGCAACTAGATCTTTCGCGAGGGTTATTTCAATTTACAATCTGTTTAGGATCATCAACTTTAACCTTTTTTATTTAGCTTGCGGGATTAGCCCGAGATTAACCCTCCGAACTAGGATAGGTGTTTGCACATTTAAATTCTATTCGAGTTTATCATAAGA
The DNA here is from genome assembly GCA_946902985.2 of Meconema thalassinum. Lineage (NCBI taxonomy): Eukaryota > Metazoa > Arthropoda > Insecta > Orthoptera > Tettigoniidae > Meconema > Meconema thalassinum. Next base: position 835,540,313 of record OX336390.1, read on the forward strand.
CTGGATGTTATCATTTTAAGCTAAGTGTTTATAGAGTGTGCTTCTTGGGTCCATTCACCTTTATGGCCGTGTCTGCTCGATCGCCCCGGGATGCTGTGTCTTCGTGCGCAATGACCTATAGGAAGTACACTCAAGCCATCTCGGCTTATGCGTCCAGACGGTTAGTTGTCTGGGAAGACATTTCGGTTAGTGGCAACCCAAACAACTCGTCTGACGGGCTCAATGCAATATATACAAGTAATAAATATCTAGTAACATCCACTATTCGTGATCACTAAAAGTCACAGTTGAATGTCCAGAGAGGTAATCCACTCCACTGCGTCATCACTTGCATTCTGCAAGTCGTCTTATCGTCCCTTGAAGGACCGTGAAGGGCATTCCGACACAATATGATGGATTGTCTGCACTGCATCACCACAATCACACTGAAGGCTAAACATTTTCCCCCATTTGTGGAGCCAACATTTACATCTTCCGTGACCGGACCGCACTCTGTTCAGGGATCGGTGATCAATCCTAGCTCATCAGGGTTTGATGTAGTCAATTCTTCTCGCCAAGTTTCGTCCATATTGAACTTTGATTCAGCAAGTATCTTGCCTAGTTGCCATGATGGATATCGAGATTTGAATCTCCCTTGCTGCTGTGGATTACAGATCTGATATACGGGTAAGAGATCATTTGCAGTGCATTTTGACCATTCCCTTTTTGGAGCTGTTAGCCTTCGCAGTAAAAAATGAAAGTAAACGTATGGGATGTACACGGGCCAAACGTCTTAGCGGCTTCGATGGCGTAGTTGGAAGCATGCTGTGCTTCTATGCCCAAGATAGCGGGTTCAAACACGGCCGAAGCCGCCGAATTTTTTAAGAGCGTTAAAATCCCTCAGTACGCCTTCCTTCGGAGGGGAAGTGAAGCCGGTGGTCCCATGTCATATAATTATGGCATGTTAAAGAACCTTCCTCTAATTACACCTGTGTGAAGCTAAATTGTATAGGTTAGGAATGTAAACAACGCTCTTAGGTTTCTACGTTCGTTGACAAGAGCCGACTGTGGTGGCGTCTAGTAGCTAAGTTCTGAACTAGGCCTAGTAGTCGTTGACGGTGGCGCTTGGTGGCAAAAGTAGGAACTATTTGAAAAATTCAAAGTTGCAGTCCTTACTTGAATTAAAAAACAGATACACGCACTAATACAGACATCACAATTAACGCCGGTTATCAGACAGATTCTACACACACCCAAAGTACACGGTGCTACATGACCGCGTTGTCGCAGCCCCTAATCCGAGGAACCAACCTACCAACCAAAGGTCCGTGTGTGTATGTGTGTCGTCATCCCCGCCTATTAATTCCCAAATAACGAAACCAAATTAAATCAAATTCAGTATAGAGGTAGCACTAGTAAAGGGCACATCAGTATTATGTTTCATATCGCCATCATAACCAAAACAATATGACAGCCATCCAAGTGTTTGAAGCTCAAATCGACTTGCGACCAAACTAATCATGGGATCTCTACCATATTTTTTGAGAAATGAACCTTCATGTATGATGTGTCTGTAGCCCATATGAATTGGCGTGTGCCAGCGATTGTTGGTTGAGTTGTCTCTCCAGATAGAACTCCATGGATAGAACGCAGAAACGACTTCGATCATATAGCTAGAATTGAAAAAAATCCGACATCCTCTAGAAGTAAATGAACTGTGTCTAAACAGAATCAATCTCTTGTGTATTCAGCAATGTGTATTATTTCTACGGAAGGAATTTATATGTATTGGTACAAAAAGGAGGCCATGGCCTAGGTGCGAAAATATATTACTATAACGCGAATTTTTAAATGTATTTAGGGGGTATAAATGAAAGCAAACCTGTCAGTCCAACATAACATAGAAGGGGGTGGTAAGGACAGCTTCGAGCTACGTTACGATTTAGAGAGTGAGCTGTAGAGTTAAGTAAAAATCTCTGGGATAGTTTTAAATACACTCAGGCTTGAATTTCATTCGATGTACAAATCAATCACCAGGCTCGCAGAAAACGAGTAGGGACCTTAAAAGAATGAACTAACAACAACTCAGAAACCTGAGGTTCTGATCCCAGGCCTGACAACGGTTTTTCTCAGTGTTTCCTAACCGTTAATGCTGGACTAGTATCTCACTACAAATTCCTACTCCAATTATTGACCACAGTAATTGGAGTTATACACACTAATAGAGTCACAACATTAGCACAGATTATCGTACGAATTTCAGGGGATGAATAAATTCCTCCTACCCCCTAAATAAAGCAACAACAGCAAAACTTTGAAGACTATGGTGTAGGAAGTCTTCCCAATTGAGTATTCTAAGATGACCTGGATATTCTTGAGAAACGCTAATGCTATAATTTCATTAGAACTAGAGACCTGAGGGTTAGACACTGTAGAATAAACGAATGGTGTGCAGTAGCGCTGTGACGTCATACCGTCGAGAAACCCCCTTTTCTCCACCACCCTCCAAACTGTTGGCGCTTCCTCCCAGCCGAGATAGATTTATGACGTAGTGGGGTCACAAGATAAAGTATGTTGCTACTTAATTTTCAGTTTTCATGCAGTCGGAGAGTGTCATCAGGAATACGGACATTTCTCACGTCGCGCGCCATTACCCTAACTCGACACAAACAAGAACTAGCGAAAATTAAAACCTGCATTAGATTAACGCCGAGTGGAAAAATTGGATTTATACGTAGCCAAGTATGAAGAAGGACCATTAATTAAAGAGGGTAGATTCGTCCCTAAAATGTTTTCTTAACCAGCTGAGGATGTAACCTTTTTAAGCGGAGAACACTTGAGAACTGTCGCTGCAGATAAGACCGAAATATATGTAGCGCGGGAAGTAACCTCAGTTCAGGTTTTCACGACACGCAGATATTGTCGATACGACTCCTTACAAAAGGCTCGTTCTTGTTCTTTCATTGAGGTACTTAAACACCCTGTTCAACAGAACCGGGTTTTTAGTGCATGTATACTTTGTCTGATAACCTGTGTTATTGTGGTTTTGAATTAAAGTCTTTATGGAGATTTGGAGCCATTCTTTCAGTGTTGCCTTTACAAAATTGTTATCTGTTGCTCTTCAGTCAGTCAACATGAGTATGTCCAATGAATGGGGAGGGGGGGGGGGGCACACGATAGTTAGTCATTGTTCTTTCAAGGGGCGGAACTACGAGGTCATCTGTCCCGGGGTACACGATATAAATAAGTAAATACACTCCTGGAAAAAATAGCCTACATGTATTCGCTATTGCCCCACGTCACATTAGAACAGAACTATCTAAAGTCCAAAAAAATGCAATTTTGAGTTTAGTTAGTCCTACATTAATAATAAAACCCCGTGGCACTACAGCCCGTGAAGGACCAATGATAAAGTAATTACCGGTACCACACTTAAGGTAAAATATTATGTGGTGTCAGTGTAACTAACAATTTGAAGATGGTCTGGTGTAGCTTCAAGTTGATTAACGTGCATTTGTTTGGTTTATTCTTATATGTCATCCTGTTGTACAGATAGTTGAGAAAGAAATATTAAGATGTATCGAACAAGGTCATAAAATTACCAGTGTACTAATTAACTCAACTTTCCAGATAAATATTATGAAACATATTGATCGTAATAATAATATTAAAGATGGTTTGCCTTAAAATTGTTAAATTATTCACGTATTGTACCTTATATTCAGCAATTGCTAACATTCCGTACTTCGATTTCATCGACCTTCCGTGCAATACATACCTGTCGTTTTTAAGTTTTGAGTACCATGTCCGTTCAATTTGGTTCCAGTTTCCATGTAACTATAAGTTATGTTCAAAAAGTAACGAGACGGGCGCAATTAAAATCATGTAGGCTATGGTTATGATTTTAGGAAACCAACTGTACAAGTATTTCAGGAGACAAACATATTGCCATTACGGAGCCTGCTCAACTACTCTGAAGCATTATTTATATTATTCTATAATTTACAGAGCCATAAAGAATAATGATGACGTCAAAGCACTACAGGAAGATCTGGACAGTGTGGCACTGTGGTGTGATGTAAATAAGATGACCTTGAATGTAAACAAGTGTAAATATATTCGGCTAAGTAGGGCCAGACAGCCTGTTGAACATAGCCTTTCACTGAGCGGCAAAATTCTTCCCATGTGCAATTCACTGCGAATGCTGGGAATACACATTTCCAGCAATTTTAAGTGGAATGTACACGTTGAGGAATCAAGGTGTAAGGCATTTAGAATTCTAGGATTTGCAAGACGCAATCTTCTGGGATTCAGAAGCCGTGCACTCCGAGCGGTGTATCTCTCCACTATACGGCCCATTCTTATGTATGGACTTCCTGCCTGGCATCCTACTACCGAGGAAAACATGAGGAAGTTAAGTGCAGTCCAACGTCGAGCAGAGCGACTCATTTACAGACAGGAAAACAGAGTTTTGACAAAACCACTAACATCAATCAATGACATATGTGGCCAAATAGATCTCACCTTTCTCCGAAAATCTCTAGCTGGCACCATTAAACTGTCCCCATTTCACCGCCTTCAGCTGTCATATCGCTCAGTCCGTAGAGCACAGGGTGTCACCCTCGTTCCTCCATTCGCTAGGACAACAGATTATCAATCTGGGTTCTACAATCGCTCTGCCCGACTTTGGAATGACCTGCCTCATGCAATAAAAGACCTTCCTCCACGAAAGTTTTGCCGCAAAGTGAAGGCTCTAAAGGGACTAAAACCCCATGTAAATTGAATTTATATAATGTAACTTTGTGAGTGAGTGGGAGTGTGTGCGTGCGTGTAGGTATGCCTGCATGTGTGCGTGCGTGAGTGTGTATATGTGTGTGTGCGTGCCTGTATCTTCCCTTTTATTTATTAATTGTATGATATAGACGTCGTGTTCAGCAGATTATGTGTATATAGCAATGTAAAGTTGTAAATTATATATATGTAACATATCAGATTTGTGTAGATTTAATGAACGGAGATGGAGACACTGCTGTGTATGTGGGGCTTGCCCTTTCTCTATCTGCCGTCCATACATTGTGAGCACAATTTCTGGTAAATAATAATAATAATAATAATAATAATAACCAGTACCTGCATGTTAGAAGTATTGGCCCTGGCTGTTGAGGCACTTGTCCCACTCTGACACGAGGCAGTGAATGGCTGTCTCATAAAATTCCCTGGGCTGCGATGTGAACCAGTTCCGCACGTACAGCTGGACGTCGGCGTCCGAGGTGAATCGTTGGCCCCGCAGAACCCTTTTCAGGGGACCAAACATGGCGTAATCACAGAGAGAGAGGTCTGGATTGTATGGAGGGTGGCCTCCCATTTGAATTTCAGAAGGAGTGCCAGGACTGTGTTGGCTGTATGAGGTCGTGCATTGTCGTGGAGCAACCACGACGGCTATGGCGTTCACTGTCACCCGGCGGTTCTGGGTAATGAGTGCATCAACCAGCTGGACGTTGTCATCGGTAATGCAGGGGGGTGCCCCGGACCGGGCTAACGACACCCGTCCTTCCCTGAAACGCTGTGCCACGCCTTGACCCTTGCAAAAGACATGCAGTGTTCGCCGTACACTTGTAACATTCGGCGATGAATGTCCGTTCCCCCTACTCCTTCCGCTGTCAGAAACCGAACAACACCTCTTTGCTCTTCGTTTGACGCCTCCATGTCACTGTTTGCAATGCGACTGGCAGCTTTGGACGATTGATGCATGCTGCTGATCGCTTTGTATCCACGTGACGTGCACGCGTGCCCTCTAGCGAGGGGCTGTGACCTTCCACGCTCTGGTTGGAACCACACCTCGTTACACACGCCACGATTAGCCGATGTCGTCACCGGTTTGCGCATTCCAGCCTCCGGCTCGTTACTTTTTGAACGCACCTTATACAAGTGCAGAACTATCATAACTTCCTCTTAGGATACTTCCACGGCAATTAACTCCCATTGCAGCAAAGCAGAACTATCTTAACTTGAAGTTGAAATAGTTTTGCAGTGATTACTTCATTTGCATGATATCTTAAGTCCAGTTATTTGCGAAAGAATACTTTCCTTTCAAATAAGAGGCTATACGGAGCTATTCAAACAACAAATACAGATTAACAAAACAAAAATTATTGGACAAGTCTTTCTGATAAATAAGTTATTCACATAGTAAATGATCTCCAGCTTCTCCTGTAAAGTTGTGTTTTCGGCCTTAAGATAGTTCTATTGAAAGGTGACGCCTGAGTGATAATTAATTGCCCCCATTTAATAGTGATAGTTAGCTACCAGGCTTACGAGACATAATGGCCATGATTAGAATGTCCAGGTACAAGGAAGTCCATGCCTTTTGGTCCAGGTCTTAAATGGCCAGGTTCTTTGGTCCATTGGCTTTTGTCCACATGTCAAAATGTCCAGAGTGCAAAACGGCTGAAGGTCAAAATGTCCAGAGTGCCAAACGTTCCAAGTGGGAAATGTCCAGAGTGCAAAACCTCTAAAGTAAAAAAGTCCAGGACTTAAAACATCACGTGGCCTGGTGGTCGGCGAGTTGTTGGGCGTGGTCCAGCTCAGCCAGCGCCAATCTTAATTGTAGGCAATTACCAAACATACAAAGATGGCGTAGACATCGCCGTCTACCTGAGGGCGATAGGCTATCACCTTAAGAGTGGTGGTCCTGGCCGTCACGAGGAGCCCCTGATCTTGAGGAAGAACAGGAGTAAATTCTTCCTGCGAGGTAACATACTGAACCCATGTACCATTGGTTCAAGGGGTCGAATCCATGTATTTTGGTAAAAGGAAGGAAGGAAATATACAGTCTTCAGAGGAACAAAGAAAGATTTTATACAAGAAGGCTAGCATAACGTTGTGAAATAAACTGAAGCCAGGTGGCCAGGAAATGAGATCATGCATGACGCATTAATAAGGAGCCAGTCACAAATATAAATAGAACGAGTGGAATTTTCCAAGCGAGTGACGAAGAGCGTGTTTCGGAAATCGCCCTTACGTTGCAGTAAAATGGCAACCGCGCAGCTGTGCCAGAAGAAGAAGAATTAGATTTAATCCATTTGCAAGAATAAAATTAACTAAAGAAATACAGCATTGTGAATCATTTCAGAATAGAGATTTTTGTGTGGAGAAAGATGTTATAATAAAGGCCCAGGAAAGAAGTGCCGACGTGGTCATACGTCATTGGGGGTTTCCCAAGACCCGAGGAGGGGGAAATTAAAAATCAACTGTAACACCCACACAGCTGAAGTCTAAATTTTATTTAATATCTCAGAACTGCACGATCGATTTTCATGTGCAAAGAAGTCAGTTTACGTTTAGAAAACGAGCTTTCCAGAGATATAATTTTAAATAATGTGCGACCATTACTTTAAAAGTTGGTTCCGAAAAAGACGTAGAATTTATCTTTTTGTCGCCGATTTGTATAAAAGCCCTGGCAGGGCCAGGCTAATCATGCAGTTATTCCGAGAGCCCGAGAGGGGGCGTCCGTCTGTATCAGTATTATTCAGTCTTGAACGACCGCTGAGGCGGGTCGTACTGTTTCACCAATCATCCAGTTCCGTGAGCGCCGAGACGCTGCACGATGAAGCATCAGAGTACGATAAGTATCATCATAGTATCGCCGTGTGGAGAATTAGGAAAATCCTAATACAGGATTTAGTTCCGCCAATACTAGTCTTACAGTGAAAAGTTCAGTATTACAGTCGAAGTAGGCTGCGAACTTAAAGAATAGGCGATAGGTCTTCAATAACAGTTTATTTAAACGACCAAGTGTATCGTAACATTTTGAAGTACCATAACAGCGAAACAAACATTCTATCAACGTTAAAAGAACCCGATCAGGGCCGGACAAAATAAGGTCCGCATAGTATTCTGAAAAGAGAGGAATTATAGAACTGAGTAATCAGAAAAGAGAAGCAAATTCAAGGCGTTGTTTCAAGGAAACGAACGAACTATAAAAAGCACTATGTTACGAGGAGTATTAGATGCTAGAAAATAATAGGTCACCGATAGAGTATTTGGGGAGACCGAGAACGAGACAGACTTTCGCTAGACGACTAATAGGATCTAGAAAGAAGCAGGTTTGAGCTAAAAATAATAATAGCCGATCATCAGGAAACCGGATTCGAAGAAGTACCATTCCAGGGAGGGGTAGAGTGTTCGAGAATTTCATATTCTGGTCAGATAGGAAGCCGACATCTACTAGTTCACCCTTGGAGACGGGGAAGCAAATATCACGTGTGCAAGGCCTAATCAGAGCCTCAGTGATTAGAATCAGTGTAGTGTAAATATATTAAAAATTTGTGTTAGATAGTAATTTTTCAGTGATTTTATTGTGTGTAATAGAAGAATACCGAAGTATTTTAAAATGTTACCAGTGTTTAAAGTATATAAAGTATATGTGTGTCAAGATATGTCAGTGTATGAATTGAATTTGAGCACGATGGTGTAATCACAAATAGTGGGCAAAAATGAAACATCGTAGGAAAGCACGGTATTGGACCGTCTGAACATGTAAGTAGCTATTTTCATTATGTTATGTGTTGGGGGAATATTTGTGTACAATCCACCTGAGAATGATAAATAGGGATGTTATGAATAACAAATAACAGAATAAGAGCGCGATCTGAACAACTAAAAATTGAGAAATTATAAAATGATTATGTGAAATGAATAAATCCTTAGAGGAAATGTATGAAATAAAATATCAGTGTATTTGATAAATGTTATGAAAGCAAGCGGAAAAATATAATAATAATAAAAATTATATATGCCACCCGTGGACGGCTAGCGTGGGTGGCCCCTACTTACCTTTCATTTAGAGGTCCGCCTCGCTTCAACAATAAATCACCTCCAGATGACATGTCCCAACAGAAGAGCTCCAAAAGGGGTGGAAGGAAAGTGGAGAAGGGGAACGCACTGGCTATTCTACAGACACCCCCAATAACGGACAGAACTGCTGTCGATGAAATAATGCCACAACAGTTGCTAAAAAATGAAAATAAAAAATGTAATGTTAAAATTTAAAGGAGCACCTCCACAAGAAAAACAACATGCTTGCTTGCAAAACAAAAAAGACAAGAATTAAATTAAAAATTAAAATGTTATAAAGCCCAAAAATTAAAATAAAATTACATGCATGATTAAATGAGAAAGGGCTTGATAATTTACAAGGGAATGCAATACCGACCCGACATGCGGAGATCCAGGCCACGATAAAACGAGAAATTAAAAATTAAAAATTAACCAAATAAAATAGGATCAGAAAATAATTCAAAATTTGCATGACGGAGAAAAACACAGGAACATTTACCAAAAACACAAAGTTAAACCAACAAGATTAAATTAAAAAATATTAAGCTAACACCACAACACGTTAGAGCTTCGCGGTCGGCGCCAAGAGACTGACTTCGAGACCAGAATGCATTTCGGCAAAACAAAAAACAAACATGGCCACAAAAAACAGGAGACCGCATGCCCGATCGAATTACGGCAAACAATTTAGCAAAACTAAATTTTAAAATCAGCAGAAAGAAAAGAACGGAGGAAAACAATTACGTCTAAACACTATTAACAAGAGGGAGGAGCCACGGATCTTAAATCAGATAAATAATATGCCAATCCCATGATTGCCAAAGGAAAATAAATAATAATTAAAAACGTAAAATAACCTTAGAAATGTGTCTCCAGAAGGTACGAAGAAAACAAAAACCTTTTTTTTATATATCAGGTAACGTTGACAAACAGAAATATTAGGCCTATAAAACAAAATAAGGTACAGAATTAAAACATTACTATAAGACGATATCGGAGCTCCATAACAATAATAAATAAAAATGTATAATTCAACGTACCTTACATCCTTCTCAGCGGAGACACAATGAAAATAAAATAATTAACACACAATATAAATTAAATATAATCTGGCACTTGATTGCCTTTAAAATGGCTAACACGCCCATGCGCCGTTTTGATGTCACAAGCACTCCTGTTGTATCCAGATGCGATTTATTTTGCATATTTCCTCTTCACGGCGGAACGATGAAATCAAATCCTTATGTAGCACAGGCGTTTACTTTTCTTGAATTTGTATTCATTTTTGGTAAAAGCTAGGGTCCAAGGCTCCCCTAGCATAACGGATAGATACTGTTCCAACCAGCTGGCTTGTTGTTTTTCAAGACGACAGACCATGAACTCCACAAGATGGCGGAGAATTCCGCGTCAGATACCGAACTGCATTCATGTAAATATTCAACGTCCAATCAAGGCTTGACACCTCAATCAACAATGTCATAATTAAGTAACAAATTTGGCGGTATCATGAAGTATATATATTCTTTTGTTTATGACGTGGAATATAATTGCCATCAATTATGCCACGAAAAGGAAGAGTTTTATAAGGCACAACTAACGCATTCTAGCGGAGAAGAAGGAACCTTTTGAAGGAACCCCGAAGTCCGACAGTAGGTGCCATCTCGTGTTCACAAATGGGATCAAGTCACCAGGCGGTCGATTCAAAATGTCATGAATTCCACCCAGGGGTAGATACATGTTTGAAACGTTGGGACGGGCTCTTGCACGTAACAGTCTCCCTCCCTTAAGCGTGAACACCGTTCACGAATATGCCTAGGCATAGGCAGAGCTCCTTAACTAGTCGATTCACCAAGCATGTTTCCAGAAGATAATGTTCACCAGTTAACTCCAATTGATGGATGAAACCGTATCGTTTTGGTTAGGAAGAGTGCAGGGTCAGATTATCAGTGATGGGATAATTGATCACCTCGCAAACCACTTAGTCAACAGCATCACTGTGTCCATCAGTCTTCAGAAACGCAGAACACCAGCACCAGCAATGCTTTCATAGTCCGACACACGTTAGGTAATTTTTTTTAAAGTCCAATGTAGTTCGCTTTAAACGACGTAGGTGGAAGAAATGTGCCTGATATCATGCGACGCGTGGCCAGCCATTTACAAAATAGAAGTTAATCTAATTTCAAAAATAAAGGTTTACAGAACTACAATTTCTTACTACATTTTACAAAAGAGAAACAAAGTTGAATTTATATGAAGAAAATATTTCTGACCATGACCTAGATCCGTGTTTACAAAATTTCATTTACAAATTTACCTTTTTACAGACTAGAAGTACCTTTCAAGATGACATGAGTTAAACGACTATACCTTTAGAAGGAACTACGGTAGCGGAATGACCACTCAAATTCCCAAAGGAACATGTATACAAGATATCATGAGTTAGGTCTCCCACCGAGTCCAACTTACATGTTAGCAACTTTTATGAAAACATCAAAATTTAGTTTCAAATTTTACAATTTACCACAAAATTGGGAATTACCCAACAGTTACAAGTTGTATCCCAGTAGAGATTGCAAATCCAGTTCAAAATTCCAGAAGGAACAGATGCCTGAAGGCTTCAATGAAGGTTAGGGATACTCTACATTATACAAAATCAGTTTACAAAATTTATGGTAGCATTTCCTCATTAGAAACCTCTCCACCTCGTTTAATGTGCGACAGATGCAATCTGGAAATTTTCTTTGATTTGGGGTTTCTAATAAGCAGAGTAACGGGAGTCAGGAATGCCTCTACATAACATGGGCCCTTGAAACGAGGGGTCAACTTGCTTGAAACTAGATTACTGACGCCCTTGGGCTCGAAATTGCGAACGTACACAACATCACCAATTTCCAAATCCGTTGGCTTGCGACAGGCATTGTGTCGCTTGGCAAGTTGGTCATGTGATACCTTAATATTCTCTCTAGCCTTGTCGAATTTCGCCCTCATATCCTCGGGCGTGAAACTGTCTGGAAGGAGATCGTGCAGGTTCCACAAATTAGACAACGGAGAATTGGCCATAAAGGAAAACATTAACGAAAAAGGGATGGCTTGCGTGCTCTCATGCATGGCGGTGTTAAAAGCATAATTGAGCCAATGCAAATTAGAATCCCACTTGGAATGGTCGTCGTGGTGGAAAGCAATCAGAGCAGAACGGAGATTACGATTGACTCGCTCAGCGAGAGACGGGTTAGGAAAATAGGGAGTGGTGGTTACATGCGAAATAGCATAATCAAATAAGAATTGACGGAACTGATGAGATACAAAGCATTTGTCATTATCTGATACCAGGAACTGACATGGCCCAAAAGATGAAAAGATGGAATTATGACACTTTATGACGGAACTGGTCGTAGCCTGTCTGGTGGGGAAAATCCAACTAAACCGGGTGAAACCGTCAGTGCAAACAAGCGCAAATTGGTTTCCCCGACCAGAGCGAGGGAACGGCCCAACATGGTCGATAAACAGCCTCTCCATGGGTCTAGATGCCGATTCAGATGACAACAGGCCAACCTTAGTAGAAACCGGAGGTTTGCTAATACTACATGCAGCACAATTCCTAATGAGCCTCCTGATGTCGCCATCCATACTTTGCCAAATGAAAAACTGTCTGATTTTAACTCGGGTCTTGAATACTCCTAGCTGGCCACCAATAGGAGATTCGTGATAGTAACGAAAGATTTCCGGAATTAAGACTGACGGGAGCACAATTTTAGGTAGACGGTCATGACGAGACGAACAACACAATACACCGTCCTTCAGAGAGTAGGGCTTGATCACTTCACCAGAATTGATTCGGTCAATTAGGCTAGATAAGGAGGGATCTTCTTTCTGGAATCGTCTGACATCCTCAAAAAGCACAGTGGAATTGCTAAGAACGACATTGACACAATTTACAGCAGATACAAGGTTTACGGGTTCACATTCTTGAATATCCTCTTCAGCTGTTTCCTCGTACTTGCGGCTTAATGAATCAGCTACCGCATTTTCGGACCCACGAATATGGTGGACAGTGAACTGGAATGACAGAATCTTAGTTGCCCATCTGGCAATCCTACCAGTTTTACGGGGTTTCCCTAAGACCCAGCTCAAGGCTTAGTTATCGGTCTCAAGGAGAAACTTAGTGTGCTCAAGATACATACGGAATTTTTCTAGAGCGAACAACACAGCTAAACCCTCAAGTTCGTATATGGAATACTTCCTCTCTGCGTCCGTTAAGGTACGAGAAGCGTATGCAATGGGTTGCCTACCCAGATCAGATTCCTGCAGTAGGACACAACCAACACCACGACCAGACGCATCAGTCTGCACAATGAACTGCTTCCCAAAATCCGGAATGGCTAGCACAGGGGCGTTGGAGAGCGCAAGCTTAAGATCTTCGAAGGCTGCTTGCTGAGAGGGACCCCACTCAAACTTCACAGCCTTTTTGCGTAATAGATTTAGAGGAGCAGCACGGTCGGCAAAGTTACTGATAAACTTACGGAAGAAGTTCACCATACCAATGTAACGAGCAACACCCTTGGCGTTCTTGGGTGGTTTAAAATCTCTGATGGCCTGCGTACGAGACTGGTCCACGGAGATACCAGATGCGGAAACAATATGTCCCAAGAAGGAAATTTTGGGCTTGGCAAAGGAAACCTTGGACAATTTGACGGTAAGGCCAGCGTCACGCAACCGATCAAGTACAACTTTCAGATGATCAACGTGTTCCTCGAAGGACTCAGAATAGATCACCACATCGTCAAGGTAGTGGTACACAAACTTGAATTTAATTTCGGAAAACACCTTGTCCAGAAGTCTGCTCAACACAGCGGCTCCGGTGGATAGGCCAAACGGGACACGGGCATACTAAAACAGGTTCCAGTCAGTGGAAAAAGCTGTAACATGCCTGGATTCCGGAGAGAGGGGAATTTGGAAGTAAGAAGAATTTAAATCGAGGATCGTGAACACTTTCGCGTTGCGAAACCAACTAAAACATGTGTGAAGGTCCGGCAAAGGAATGGATTGCAAAACAACTTTTTGATTAAGAGCCCTATAGTCGACCACCGGCCGAAAACAACCGTTAAGTTTTGGCACAAGAAACACAGGGGATGAGTAGGCAGAGATAGAGGGTTGGATTACACCTTCTTCTAACATCTTATCGATAATCTTACGAAGTTCAGCCATCTTGGGCGGGGCAAGGCGATACGGGCTGGAACGCACCTGCACAGAATCGGTTAGCTCAATCTTGTATTCCATCAAATGGGTTACACCCAACTTGTCAGTAAATACATCACTATACTCCTGACATAACCTCTTAATGGCATCCTTTTGAGGACTCGTTAAATTTTCCAGATCGAGATCCTCAATAGTCACAGGTTCACTAACTGAATTGACAGCCGGAGAAGATAAAACCGGGTTAAATGATAATTTACTCTGCGGATTAAACTTAAACCATAAGTTGCGAGCACCAAAATCAAGAAGCATACCAACGTGTGACATGAAATTAGCTCCAATGACCACAGAACAAGAAAGATTTCTGGCAACAAAAAATTTAAATTTCCAAGAAAAATTTAGAATATGAATTTTGACAGTCATACTACCCAAAATATTTAAGTTTGAACAATTTGACGAAATAAAAGATTCATTGTTAGGCTCTAACTCAGGAAATTTGCAAATACTCTTCATAGATAAAAACCAGTCCTCGCTTATAAAGGATGCGACACTACCAGAATCAAGCAATGCAGAAACGGGCTCGTCATTAACACAAATTTCAATAAACGGGGATATTCCTTTAGCCACAGGAGAAATTCCAAAACCATTACTCACTCTAAAACGATTACAAGTAGATGACGAGGACACCCGCACCACAGGTTTCACATTATGTTTAGAATTAGGCTGACTTGCCACGACATTGCTCACCGACAGGTTAGGTAGGTCAGCGACATAAGCAGAATTAGCACGTGAAGATTTAGTTTTCAACGAGTTATCAAGACTTTCATTGGTAGGGCGACCAGAAACTTCACAGGGTTTTCCCAAATTCACATGCACAGAAATATCCTTAGAAGTAACACCCGAGTTGGTCTCCACAACATCCCGTCATGGGCGATACACAACCTGGTTACTCGGACACACCCTCTTGACATGTCCCACGCCACCGCACGTGTGGCACTTAATATTGGGTCTTGGGTGGAACATAACCTTAGGCGGGGGACGAGACATCAAGGAAGGAGGGGGACGAGACATCAAGGAAGGAGGAGGAACATTAGCTACCCGAAGGGAAACTGCATGTTTCACAGCCATAGCCTCTATAACGACCTGTTTCAGCTCGATAAAAGACGAAGGCCTGGTACACATAGTCATGTATGACCTATATAGAGGCGAAAACCCATTTACAATAGATGACACCAACTGTCGTTCAGTTAAAGGCTATGCAAATACCTGGGCATACACCTTAATGTCACTGACATAGTCGTTAAGTGACTCGTCCAACCTTTGGACACGATATAAAAACTTTTGCTCGAGAGCACTAAGGGCACTCGCAGGGACAAAAAAAAACACAACACTTCCCTAATAAACATGGCTAAGGACATGCGGAGGTGGATAGCTTCAATTAGCTTATCGCGCAGCATACCGGAAGCAACCGGATATAACAGTTGGAAAATCTGATTTTCCGACATCCCAAAAATCGAGGCATGGTTACCCAATTCGACCACTTGCTTTAAAAATTGGACCACTTGGGTAACGTCATCTAGGTTGAAATGCTATAACTTAGTTAAGAAACCAGAAATAGGATGAGGAATCGACCCATAATTAACGGTAGGCGAGAATGTAGCATTAGGAAAAGAGACATTGTTACCAGGGTAGCCCGCTCGCTCACCCTCTACAGGAGACAAAACATTTACATTACTAGAGAAGGAACCGGGATGCAATGGGTCGGCAGGGCCCAGGAAATTATTAGGTGACCTAACATGAGAAGAATGACCGTAAGCAGATTTAAGAGGTCTGGGCGAGCCAGAACTAGACAAAAGAGGGGCAGGCAAACCACTACTAGAAATCGATCCCAAAACGTCAGACCTAGTAAACAGAGGTGATTCACGTTCAACCCCAGAAGAACTCTCCAAATTCACAAGGTTATCTCTTAAGTCAATTAAATCGAAAACACTATTGTTGTCGGCCATTTTGGAAAACACAGAATGCAGACAGCCAATATAGAAGGAAACAAATTTTAGGAATTACAAGGACAGTTTACACTTTCACAACAAAACCAATACTACCAATTACCACCACCATAGATTAGGTTGACACTCGAACACAGCCACCACCTATAATACAAGATCATGCACAATGCTGTCCAGAACTGCATACGTCACCGCCTGCTTGGCTCGAGAACAGGAAGCTAAATTACAAAAATTGGCACAAAACACATGGCGAACAGCCTCCGATAGGGCTCCAGGATGCCTTCACTCGTAGCTTGTAGGCTATCAGAATATTAAGAAATCCCCATTTCCCATGCCAAGAACACATGTCATTCACTCACCGAGCTTCTTTTTCAGTGGGGATGCTGCATACAAACAGGGTAAAATACTGCAGCAAACGCCTCGCTTCTAAACAGGTCACTTACAGCTCACCACATGGATATTCAGAGGCAAACATGAAATAAAACAAACGAAAAGGATTAGCAAAACATAACATTAAGTGCACTGCCATGACGAGATCCCACCAACAACCGCCCCATCAGCATTAGAAGGGTCCATAAAACAAGCCTGCGGGTACTGGGGAGGGGATAGTTATGGAAGCGAACTCGAGCGCGGTCTGCTACCAGAATGCCACCCGTGGACGGCTAGCGTGGGTGGGCCTACTTACCTTTTATTTAGAGGTCCGCCTCGCATCAAACAACAACTCACCTCCAGATGACATGTCCCAACAGAAGAGCTCCAAAAGGGGTGGAAGGAAAATGGAGAAGGGGAATGCACAGGCTATTCTACAGACACCCCCCCAATAACCGACAGAACTGCTGTCGATGAAATAATGCCACAACAGTTGCTAAAAAATGAAAATAAAAAATGTAATGTTAAAATTTAAAGGAGCACCTCCACAAGAAAAACAACATGCTTGCTTGCAAAACAAAAAAGACAAGAATTAAATTAAAAATTAAAATGTTATAAAGCCCAAAAATTAAAATTAAATTACATGCATGATTAAATGAGAAAGGGCTTGATAATTTACAAGGGAATGCAATACCGACCCGACATGCGGAGATCCAGGCCACGATAAAACGAGAAATTAAAAATTAAAAATTAACCAAATAAAATAGGATCAGAAAATAATTCAAAATTTGCATGACGGAGAAAAACACAGGAACATTTACCAAAAACACAAAGTTAAACCAACAAGATTAAATTAAAAAATATTAAGCTAACACCACAACACGTTAGAGCTTCGCGGTCGGCGCCAAGAGACTGACTTCGAGACCAGAATGCATTTCGGCAAAACAAAAAACAAACATGGCCACAAAAAACAGGAGACCGCATGCCCGATCGAATTACGGCAAACAATTTAGCAAAACTAAATTTTAAAATCAGCAGAAAGAAAAGAACGGAGGAAAACAATTACGTCTAAACACTATTAACAAGAGGGAGGAGCCACGGATCTTAAATCAGTTAAATAATATGCCAATCCCAAGATTGCCAAAGGAAAATAAATAATAATTTAAAACGTAAAATAACCTTAGAAATGTGTCTCCAGAAGGTACGAAGAAAACAAAAACTTTTTTTTTACATATCAGGTAACGTTGACAAACAGAAATATTAGGCCTATAAAACTAAATAAGGTACAGAATTAAAACATTACTATAAGACGATATCGGAGCTCCATAACAATAATAAATAAAAATGTATAATTCAACGTACCTTACATCCTTCTCAGCGGAGACACAATGAAAATAAAATAATTAACACACAATATAAATAAAATATAATCTGGCACTTGATTGCCTTTAAAATGGCTAACACGCCTATGCGCCGTTTTGATGTCACAAGCACTCCTGTTGTATCCAGATGCGATTTACTTTGCATATTTCCTCTTCACGGCGGAACGGTGAAATCAAATCCTTATGTAGCACAGGCGTTTCCTTTTCTTGAATTTGTATTCATTTTTGGTAAAAGCTAGGGGCCAAGGCTCCCCTAGCACAACGGATAGATACTGTTCCAACCAGCTGGCTTGTTGTTTTTCAAGACGACAGACCATGAACTCCACAAGATGGCGGAGAATTCCGCGTCAGATACCGAACTGCATTCATGTAAATATTCAACGTCCAATCAAGGCTATATAATTGCCATCAATTAAGCCACGAAAAGGAAGAGTTTTATAAGGCACAACTAACGCATTCTAGTGGAGAAGAAGGAACCATTTGAAGGAACCCCGAAGTCCGACAGCAGGTGCCATCTCGTGTTCACAAATGGGATCAAGTCACCAGGCGGTCGATTCAAAATGTCATGAATTCCATCTAGGGGTAGATACATGTTTGAAACGTTGGGACGGGCTCTTGCACGTAACAATATAAATGAAGATTAAGTTGAATTATATGAAAGTAATAGCTTTTGAGCTTTTGTAAAGGAATAAAGACATGGTGTGAATACATGTTCTTAAAGTATAGCGATTATTGTCACGGGAGAGGATTAATATGAAAGTTTGAGATATAGATCAAATGATGATTTTGAATTTATCAGTTCTCTGGAAGACGCTAGGCCTTAAAGTAATATATAGCGCATTGTCACGCATTAAAGTAAATTGTCACGCTAGGAAGGCGTTGAATCTAAATATACTTGGTAAATTAATTGTGAGGGACAGTTGATTGCGGTAATTGATGATAAGTCCTCCATATAGTGATGTAGATCACGAGGCGTTGTATAATGGGTGCGAATTATTGTATTGATGAGCGCAGGTTAGACCGAGGTCGCCCTAAGCCGCTAATTTGTTGTAAAGTCCTCCAGTACGGGATTGGTTCCCGAGGCAGTTGAGAGAGTCGAACCCAGACTCGTATAGTTGTTGAAGCCCCTAAATATTGTTGTTGTATTGAATTATTCTTACCCATCAATGATGACATTTCATTTCCATTTATTTCCTTTCGCTCCGTGCGGAGCATAGGGCATCCAAGAATGATTTCCATCGGGCTCTGTGTGTTGCCAAGTTCTTCACTTCCATCCAAGTCTTTCCCACTTTTCTGGCCTCCTCTTCAATGGTGCGTTTCCAGGTGTTCCTAGGTCTTCCCCGTCTCCGAGACCCTTGAGGATTCCAGTCCAGAGCTCTCCTTTCTACTGCATCATTCTGTTTCCGCAGAGTATGCCCAATCCAGCCCCATTTCCTCCGTTTAATTTGGACTTCTATACGTTGTTGGTTAGCCCTTTGCCACAGTTCTTCGTTTGGGATTATATCTGGCCATCGTATACCCAGAATTCGACGCAGACAACGATTGATGAATACTTGAAGTTGGTGGCTGATAGGATTGGTAACTTTCCATGTTTCACATGCATACAATAGGACAGCTTTCACATTGGTATTAAAAAGTCTGATTTTTGTCTTCCTGGATATGTTACGGTTTCTCCATACTGGATAGAGCTGCACAAAAGCCCCATTTGTCTTTCTTATTCTGCTCTTGACATCCTCCTCAGCCCCTCCACTTCTCGTTACCACGCTTCCCAAGTAAACAAATGTATCCACCTGTTCTACATCTACACCTCCCACAGTGAGACCAGCCTGTACTGTGGAGTTCACTCTCAGCTCCTTTGTCTTCTTTGGGTTTATCTTAAGTCCAACCTTAGCAGCTTCAAGTTCTATGTTTGCCAGTTTTCCCTCTATGGCTCTAAAGCGCTGTGCTAGCATACAGATGTCATCAGCAAAATCAAGATCCTCCAACCTGTCTCGAAGTCCCCACTGTATCCCTCTCTTCCTTCCTCTCCCCACCTTCCTAAGAGTATTATCAAGAACAATCAGGAACAAAGTGGGAGAAAGTATACATCCTTGTCGTACTCCAGTCTGGATGGCCAATGGCTGGGATAGCTGACCCTCATGCAGGACTTGACATTCATAACCAGAATACATCTCTCGTATAATGTTAACTATTTTACTTGGTATACCATATTCCTTTAAGGTCTCCCACATGACCTTCCTATTAATGGAATCAAAGGCCTTCTCAAAATCTATAAATGTGATGTACAGTGCTGCTTGCCATTCGTCACTCTGCATCAATGATGACACTTCATAATTATTAAATGCCAAGGTTACGAAAGTGGTCTATGAACCTAAATAATGTTGTTTAAATGAATGAAAGAAACGCCAGGTCTGTTCAGAGAACTGTGTTTGAGAAATAGCTGTTTTAAAGCATGAGTAGAGCGGTCCCGTGTGGGCGATACTGAGGGTCTCCCTCCCGGGCAATAAATCTAGTCGAGTGTCACGGTCCAACCCCTCGCTATTGAAAGTATGGTTGGTCAGGGGAACCGTCTATATGAAGTAATAATAAACCATGAGTGTTTAGAGTTTGTTAATGACCCGGGATTCGAACCGAGGTTCTTGTAGATGAAAGTTACCGCTTGCAAGTTCAGATCGTTTGCTTTCTTATGAGATGATGGTCTTTTAAGACAGATAATAATAAATATAAATCCCTAATGTAATGAGATATTGATGTAGGATTTCACGAGTTCAATGAAGACAATTAGATTTCGGGAGTGATCATAATTTTTGACTTTGTTCAAGTAGTCTTTTATAACTCGGGAGTACACAAGTATTTTTCCCGATCACTGTAGTGAATTTGTTAACTTGAGAGAGGTGGTAACATGAGAACATTGTGAAATGCCCAAAAATTTAAGTAAAGGAGTAACAATTACTTTGAATAAGATTATATAAAGTTTTGATTATAAGAAACTCATAAAATAGATATTGAGGTGTGTAAAAGAATACCACAGTTTATAGTGGAAAGTATCGAGCCATTGGAGCTCGTGATTGTAGTGAAGTTTAAAAGGGATACTTTATGGAAGTGAAAAGAACTATAAGTTTGCTGGTTTGAAGGAAACCATGTATTTTAATAGAATATTTGTTTGATTCCTTGTTCATTTTGGACAAGTTAGAAGGATTGGTCAGTAGTTTATTTGTTTAATTTGTTTGTAGCGCCATAATTTTGGTTAATTAAATGTTTTATAATGGGAGTTGATTTTGTTTTTATTTTGGAAGTGTATCCTCTATTTAATCCAAAATGTGTAAGTCACAGAGTGGGAGAACATACCATAACCCCGAAAATCCCGATTTGAGCATTGCTGGCATACTGTGATTTGCATATTTCTTGCTAAAAGGGCACAGGGGGGCATAGAAGTACTGTGCTTGGATTAATAATTAGAGGAACACTTAAGACGGTCATATCATGTAAAGTAAAGTAATGATAGGAATAGCTACAACATATAATGTTAACTGACCGCATGGGTCCCTGGAATCTCACACCGAGCAGCCCTGAATAAATAAAAATATAAATACCCCCCCCCCCGTAAAAATCATTTTATTTTTGGCGCCCAGTACGCAGGGATGAGTTTTCCTAGGAAAACACGAGTTTTTCTTAAAAATTCAAAATTTTTATTTTTTTGAAAAAAAAAATGGTTTTTTGAAATTTTGAATTTTTAAATACTTCCATAAAGGTTTTGACATTGAATAAGTGTATCAAAAGGGTACGTTTTAGTAAACACCCGTAACAAGGTAAAATTTTTGAAAATTGGGACACAAGAGTTCGGATTACCATCTCTCAAGCATGTACCAGCGATGTGGCATAGTAGCCCATTGTATTCTTATATTGTGAATAAGATGTTGTCAATAAGGGATTTTAAGGAGTGCCTGGGGGAGCATTTCAATAAGGAGATGGAGGAAATGACAAAGATGTTATTAAGTGATGAAAGGCAGAGGTTATCGGAAGTTGTAGAAGTAGGAAGTAAGAATAGATTGGAATCTATAGATGATAAAGATTACCCAAGTAAAGAAAACGTAAAGGTTTCTTTAGAAAGCATGCGTGCACCTGGAGACATAGTTACACGAAGAGAAGGTAACATGTCTGCAGACAACAGGGTAAAAGTTGAGCCTTTAGAGCTCCAAATGGAAAGAGAAATATGTGAACCGATTCCATGGGAATGTGTAACTAGTACAGAAAATAATAGTGATAAGGATGATTTTAAGTCTCATGCATCAAGGCAGGTTCATGTACGCTCGGAAAACGAAGGGGAAAAGAACGATAGCCTTTGCGTTCAGGATCAGGAAAAAGTAGAAATGGCGACCTGGAAAGAAATAAAAGAGTTCTTGGATATAATTAAAGAAATGTGGAAAGAGCACATGAAGATGGAGGATGAACAAGGGGAATTAAAGGATTTCAAATTAAGAAGGAAGGAAGGAATTGAGGAACAAAGAGAAAGTATTTCGGAGGAAATTGAGAAGAAGACAAACTCCGTGAGAGGGCAAGTAAAAATTGGTATAAGATACCTAAACAGGAATTAGAGGAATAATACAAAGAAATCCCTAAGGTTAAAGAGTCATTCAGAGAGACGAGAAAGGAATTTGTGAGACGCATGGAGAAAGAAGGGACAATAGAAATAGCTTCGTGGGAACAGATAAAAAGGTTTACTGAGGACGTACGTGAAATAAAGAACTCATTATGGGAAACGAGAGATAAATGGAATGAGATATGGTGGAAGACCTTTTATAAAGGGCAAGACGAAGGAAAATACGTTCAGGAACAGAAAGATTGGATATAGAAAGAAAGAAGTAAGATGCATCAGTTCATAATGAGCATATATGAGGACAAAGATATAATAAGCATTCAGGAGTTGGCTGAAGTAAGAGAAGTCAAGATTCCGGAATACAAAGAAATATTAGAGGCCGTCCAGAAGAAATATGAGGAATACATGGTGGCGCAGAACCATCAATTAAAAGAAACAGTTGTCCAGACTGAAAATAAAACAGAGATTGTAAAAAAACAAGAAGTCATGCCGGAAGAGCTCGAAATTGAGATTAGAGAAGAAGAACAAGAAGTAGAAATTGTGACGACTCCAGTGGAAACTGAGAAAAACTTTGAGATCCCTCCAGAGAAACAAATGGAAATTCGGGAGAAATAGTAACTCCAGACCAGGAGGACAGCCGAAATGAAAAGGAGCTGCAAAGTGAAGAAGAACATTTTTATGAAAAGGTTGAGTTTGAAGAGCAAGAGAAAAACCCAGAACCAGAGATAACAAAATAATTGATAGTTGGAGAGATGGAAATAATAATTCCTGAAGAAATGGAGAAAGTAAATGAAACGATAATAGAAACTATTGTCGAAGCACAGATGGAAGCAGAGGTTCAAGAGTTCATAGAAATTGAAAAGGAAAACCCAGAAGGAATTCAGGAGGATAAGAAAGATATGATACAACTAGAAGAAGAAGAAGGAAAATTGAAAGCACAGATCCTTGAATTAATGATAAAATGTCAGGATTGCCAACGAAAGAAAAGAGAAATGGAAACAGATCCAAATGAGAGCCCTGGAAACCTCAAAGGAAAAGATGAGATTGTTGGAAATAATGAAAAAAGAGAGGAGATGCTTTTGAAAGTAATGCGGAAAGAGGAAGAAGACCGAAATTGGTAGTCGGTTTACAAGAGAATAGATACCCCATGGAAATTAGGAGAGGAGGAGAAACGACGTACAATGTCTTGGAGAAAGAGGAAGCACAAGCGTATTTCAGTTGGAAGATTCGTAGGAAGAAAAGGAATGAAAGAAAGGAAAAATGGAAAAAGGGAGATAGAAGGAGAGCACGCTTATGGACAAGGATGAAAGGAAGACGGAGATGGTTCATAAAACAAAAGAGATATAGAGTGTGGAAAAGAAGGAATAAAACTTATATAGAAATAAGAAGACGAGAGAATATGGAATGTAAAGAAATAAGAGAAGATGGAGAAAGAGTAAGGGATGAAGAGAGTCAGAAAGATGCTGAAATCATAAAGAAAATAGAGCATTATATAAGAGCCATAGAAAGATGTGAAGGAGATGAAGAAAGAACGATGCATTGTTTAAAACAAATATATAACTTACCAATAAATGTTCGGCATCTGGAGAAAACAGGAATTGGCAAGGTTGTAAATGGAATAAGGAAAAGAGACGGTCTGGTAGGAGATGTATCTAGAGCATTGATAAAACTTTGGAAGGAAATGGTAATGGAAGACCAAAGTGATGAAGAAGAATGCGAAAGTGAAGAAACAGAAAGAGATACTATGGAAATAGAAGATAATGAAAGTGACGAAGAAGAATTCAAAGGTGAAGAGGAAGAAAGTGATGAGATGGAAACAGAAGATAATGAAAGTGAAGAAGAAGATGAAGAAGAAGAAGAAGAACAAGAGATGGTGGGAAATGAAAGTATGGAATTAACAAATACCATCATTTATTATCAGAAAGCCATTGAAAGGTGTATGGGTAATGAAAATGTTTTGTTGTATTGCCTAAGCATATTAAAACATTTACCCATAACTGTTCAACAGTTAATAGAAACAAATGTTGTAGAGACAGTTGAAGGTATTCTCGAACAAGGAGGGGACGTGAATATACGAGCTCAAGAGTTGCTTATAAAATGGGAAAATGAAATGATAGAAGATTTAAGAGCAGGAGGAGAAGAAGTTATGGAAATGGGAGATATGGTCGAGGAAAATAATGAGGAAGACTCAGAAGAATAAGAAGAGAATGAGGAAGGAGAGCAAGGAGGAATAGTAACAGTTGGAGATGTAAGGTGGAGGCACAAAGGATAGAAAAAGGATACTCTAGCCTAGCTAACGGGTTAAGCCGTACGCACCCGTTAAAGAGTAAGAGAATAAAGGGAGTTTTCTTGAAAATGCCATCTCAAGAAGAGATGAGGAAAACGGAAGAAAACCAAGAAGAGTCGGGTGAGGATAGACCGAGCTCTTAAAGACAAAATGAAACTCTACAGACTGGGAGTCTAAAAACAAGAATGAAGAAGTAACGGGTTAAGCCGTATGCACCCGTAAGGTATTTAAAGAAGGTCAATTGGATGACAGTACATAATGAGAAAAGAGAGACAGACCGGCAGAAAGCCCGTCTTATGAAACATGAAAGGAAACAAAACTGTTTGACCCAAGTTTGGAGAGCGCGCGCCAGACTAGGGGAGAATCATAAACACCTGAACGAGACGAGTAATTTATAGCCCTGAGTGTGGACGTCCGCTAAGGGAAATGAATGAAGGGGAACTTGGAGAGACCCAAAACAAGCCAGAGAGGAAAAGGACTTTGGAAATAAAGGAAAGAAACAAAAGGTACTGAGAAATGTTAGGATGGCTTCGACACTAAAGAAAATAAGATTTTATGAAAATGAAATAAATTTCCTCAAAATTTTTCGAAAATTTATTTACCTAAGGAGGGGAGAGATGAACCCATGTACCATCGGTTCAAGGGGTCGAATCCATGTATTTTGGTAAAAGGAAGGAAGGAAATATACAGACTTCAGAGGAACATAGAAATATTTTATACAAGAAGGCTAGCATAACGTTGTGAAATAAACTGAAGCCAGGTGGCCAGGAAATGAGATCATGCATGACGCATTAATAAGGAGCCAGTCACGAATATAAATAGAACGAGTGGAATTTTCGAAGCGAGTGACGAAGAGCGTGTTTCGGAAATCGCCCTTACGTTGCAGTAAAATGGCAACCGCGCAGCTGTGCCAGAAGAAGAATAATTAGATTTAACCCATTTGCAAGAATAAAATTAACTAAAGAAATACAGCATTGTGAATCATTTCGGAATAGAGATTTTTGTGTGGAGAAAGATGTTATAATAAAGGCCCAGGAAAGAAGTGCCGACGTGGTCATACGTCATTGGGGGTTTCCCGAGACCCGAGGAGGGGGAAATTAAATATCAACTGTAACACCCACACTGCTGAAGACTTAATTTTATTTAATATCTCAGAACTGCACGATCGATTTTCATGTGCAAAGAAGTCAGTTTACGTTTAGAAAACGAGCTATCCAGAGATATAATTTTAAATAATGTGCGACCATTACTTCAAAAGTTGGTTCCGAAAAAGACGTAGAATTTATCTTTTTGTCGCCGATTTGTATAAAAGCCCTGGCAGGGCCAGGCTAATCATGCAGTTATTCCGAGAGCCCGAGAGGGGGCGTCCGTCTGTATCAGTATTATTCAGTCTTGAACGACCGCTGAGGCGGGTCGTACTGTTTCACCAATCATCCAGTTCCGTGAGCGCCGAGACGCTGCACGATGAAGCATCAGAGTACGATAAGTATCATCATAGTATCGCCGTGTGGAGAATTAGGAAAATCCTAATACAGGATTTAGTTCCGCCAATACTAGTCTTACAGTGAAAAGTTCAGTATTACAGTCGAAGTAGGCTGCGAACTTAAAGAATAGGCGATAGGTCTTCAATAACAGTTTATTTAAACGACCAAGTGTATCGTAACATTTTGAAGTACCATAACAGCGAAACAAACATTCTATCAACGTTAAAAGAACCCGATCAGGGTCGGACAAAATAAGGTCCGCATAGTATTCTGAAAAGAGAGGAATTATAGAACTGAGTAATCAGAAAAGAGAAGTAAATTCAAGACGTTGTTTCAAGGAAACGAACGAACTATAAAAAGCACTAAGTTACGAGGAGTATTAGATGCTAGAAAATAATAGGTCACCGATAGAGTATTTGGGGAGACCGAGAACAAGACAGACTTTCGCTAGACGACTAATAGGGTCTAGAAAGAAGCAGGTTTGAGCTAAAAATAATAATAGCCGATCATCAGGAAACCGGATTCGAAGAAGTACCATTCCAGGGAGGGGTAGAGTGTTCGAGACTTTCATATTCTGGTCAGATAGGAAGCCGACATCTACTAGTTCACCCTTGGAGACGGGGAAGCAAATATCACGTGTGCAAGGCCTAATCAGAGCCTCAGTGATTAGAATCAGTGTAGTGTAAATATATAAAATTTGTGTTAGATAGTAATTTTTCAGTGATTTTATTGTGTGTAATAGAAGAATATCGAAGTATTTTAAAATGTTACCAGTGTTTAAAGTAATATAAAGTATATGTGTGTCAAGATATGTCAGTGTATGAAATGAATTTGAGCACGATGGTATAATCACAAATAGTGGGCAAAAATGAAACATCGTAGGAAAGCACGGTATTGGACCGTCTGAACATGTAAGTAGCTATTTTCATTATGTTATGTGTTGGGGGAATATTTGTGTACAATCCACCTGAGAATGATAAATAGGGATGTTATGAATAACAAATAACAGAATAAGAGCGCGATCTGAACAACTAAAAATTGAGAAATTATAAAATGATTATGTGAAATGAATAAATCCTTAGAGGAAATGTATGAAATAAAATATCAGTGTATTTGATAAATGTTATGAAAGCAAGCGGAAAAATATAATAATAATAAAAATTATATAAATGAAGATTAAGTTGAATTATATGAAAGTAATAGCTTTTGAGCTTTTGTAAAGGAATAAAGACATGGTGTGAATACATGTCTTAAAGTATAGCGATTATTGTCACGGGAGAGGATTAATATGAAAGTTTGAGATATAGATCAAATGATGATTTTGAATTTATCAGTTCTCTGAAGACGCTAGGCCTTAAAGTAATGTATAGCGCATTGTCACGCATTAAAGTAAATTATCACGCTAGGAAGGCGTTGAATCTAAATATACTTGGTAAATTAATTGTGAGGGACAGTTGATTGCGGTAATTGATGATAAGTCCTCCATATAGTGATGTAGATCACGAGGCGTTGTATAATGGGTGCGAATTATTGTATTGATGAGCGCAGGTTAGACCGAGGTCGCCCTAAGCCGCTAATTTGTTGTAAAGTCCTCCATTACGGGATTGGTTCCCGAGGCAGTTGAGAGAGTCGAACCCAGACTCGTATAGTTGTTGAAGCCCCTAAATATTGTTGTTGTATTGAATTATTCTTACCCATCAATGATGACACTTCATAATTATTAAATGCCAAGGTTACGAAAGTGGTCTATGAACCTAAATAATGTTGTTTAAATGAATGAAAGAAACGCCAGGTCTGTTCAGAGAACTGTGTTTGAGAAATAGCTGTTTTAATGCATGAGTAGAGCGGTCCCGTGTGGGCGATACTGAGGGTCTCCCTCCCGGGCAATAAATCAAGTCGAGTGTCACGGTCCAACTCCTTGCTATTGAAAGTATGGTAGGTCAGAGGAACCGTCTATATGAAGTAATAATACACCATGAGTGTTTAGAGTTTGTTAATGACCCGGGATTCGAACCGAGGTTCTTGTAGATGAAAGTTACCGCTTGCAAGTTCAGATCGTTTGCTTTTTTATGAGATGATGGTCTTTTAAGGCAGATAATAATACATATAAATCCCTAATGTAATGAGATATTGATGTAGGATTTCACGAGTTCAATGAAGACAATTAGATTTCGGGAGTGATCATAATTTTTGACTTTGTTCAAGTAGTATTTTATAACTCGGGAGTACACAAGTATTTTTCCCGATCACTGTAGTGAATTTGTTAACTTGAGAGAGGTGGTAACATGAGAACATTGTGAAATGCCCAAAAATTTAAGTAAAGGAGTAACAATTACTTTGAATAAGATTATATATTGTTTTGATTATAAGAAACTCATAAAATAGATATTGAGGTGTGTAAAAGAATACCACAATTTATAGTGGAAAGTATCGAGCCATTGGAGCTCGTGATTGTATTGAAGTTTAAAAGGGATACTTTATGGAAGCGAAAAGAACTATAAGTTTGCTGGTTTGAAGGAAACCATGTATTTTAATAGAATATTTGTTTGATTCCTTGTTCATTTTGAACAAGTTAGAAGGATTGGTCAGTAGTTTATTTGTTTAATATGTTTGTAGCGCCATACTTTTGGTTAATTAAATGTTTTATAATGGGAGTTGATTTTGTTTTTATTTTGGAAGTGTATCCTCTATTTAATCCAAAATGTGTAAGTCACAGAGTGGAAGAACATACCATAACCCCGAAAATCCCGATTTGAGCATTGCTGGCATACTGTGATTTGCATATTTCTTGCTAAAAGGGCACAATAC
Source organism: Meconema thalassinum (assembly GCA_946902985.2). Lineage (NCBI taxonomy): Eukaryota > Metazoa > Arthropoda > Insecta > Orthoptera > Tettigoniidae > Meconema > Meconema thalassinum. The sequence continues at coordinate 835,569,256 of OX336390.1, forward strand.
CTGGACACCGAAATTCGAAAATATTTCATTTGGAATGAAAGCGGGTCCAGAAGTCCTTTCCTGTTATTTCACACAGGTACCAACAACCGGGCGTACCCAGCTCTTTTCGGCACCGACACAACAGCATGTGCATCTCCAGGCTGTCTCCAGGTGGACTCCAGGCGGTAGTGCCCACCTCTAGCTCGCTCCCGGCATTTCACTTTGCTTCCTTATTGAACCTATAATTAAATCCTCAGCCTGGACATTTTTCATTCCAATTCACAAATAATAGTTAAGAAAGAGTTGAAAAAGATAAGAATCCTGTCTTAATGAACATCAATATTTGAGGACATTTTGAACGGGGTTTAAATATTCCTGCTGCTAACTACCGCATTGTGTTCGTTGTTCAACAAATTATTGTGAAGTCTGTCACTGAAGGTCCCTTTCCAGAGTACAGAGTGCAAATAAAGAAAAAAAGAAGGCGTAAATTGGTGAAGCTGGCAGTAACCTACTCCATTTTCTTTGAATGCGTTTTATGCATTACACGGGCAGATGTCTGCAGTTCAAACCCAGCTGACTTCTACTGGCGGGCAGACTACGATGACATAGGTACACATACAGCGAAGAGAGTTTCCGTGCCCTTAAATTAGGCAACGTCCCAGAATTTGCAGGAGAAAAGTTGAAAACGACGAAAAGTACTTCAAGGATGACTCATGTATACCTCACGGGACAAAGACCTTCTTCACGCGGAGCAATTCAAAAGAAACTGTTGTATTCTGGATACCAGTAAACTGGGCGACTAAGCTACTCAAGTTGTCCGTTCTCTTCACGTGGTCTATGCAACTTCGAGTAGCGGCCACGTGCTAATATTCGTGAAAATGTCTGATTCTAATACCCAAAGGACATTATCGTCAATATATTAGTATTATTATTATCGCTACAGAAGGAGACATAGAAGAAGATTCTGGATTCAGCCATATATTGAATGAAACATCAACTGTAGATGTATTCGTCGCTGCAAAGAATTGCAAGTAACGGACTCCAAATTTCATCTTGAATCTTTTGTAGTTGTACAGCACAGGATGCTTTTCAACTTCGCACACGAATTTCAGGATAAAAACTTGTTCTCTCATTGTGTTTGCCTAGCCCCAAATCTGGAGTATCGATGAGAGCAGCATGCTGGGTCGTGGATACTCGGGTCGGTTTGGTCTCCCAGTCCCTCCGAACCCAGTATCACCGTCTGAGTGGTGCCATAGAAATACACAAGCCGCGTTGCCTGGTATCCAGGCTACTACAGTTTCTTTTGAGTTGCTCCGTGTAAGGAGGGCCTAAGTGAAACTCGTTCCAGGCCTCAGACCAGAACATGGAATGGAATCAGGAACTTAATTGTGACAGCCTAGAATTCAAGCCACTACACCCTGAAAGTAATCAGGTGTATAAAATAACGGAAGATATGCCGCACAAAAATAAATGTCAGTTTACATTTCCGTTACAACACACAAACACTAACAATTCTGACCCCAAGCCTATCGGTTCTATTGTCCTGAGTAAAATTCTCAATTTTATATTTGTATCGTAGGTACTAGCTCACTCGTTGCACACAATTTGCATAGTAAATATCCAATTAGATGGTATATTGGCTTTCACGGCCGGTGAATTAAAACTCAGCAATTTTTCTAGGTTAGTGCCGTGTCTTGTGTGGGGTTTCGCCTAGGACACCAAGCTGGCTCATCGGCGGGCTCTTGGTGTCCCCGCCCGGACCCCCACAGGAGTAACGAACTACGTGCTACCTCCCTTTATATAGAGTGCAACTGCACTCCTTGACTGCGAGTACTAAAAGCTCAAGCAGCCTGAACCTCCGTATGAAGGCTTCCAAAAAGATGGTATATTGGCTTTCATGGCCGGTGAATTAAAACTCGGCAATTCTTCTAGGTTTGTGCCGTGTCTTGTGTGGGGTTTCGCCTAGGTCACCAAGCTGGCTCATCGGCGGGCTCTTGGTGTCCCCGCCCGGACCCCCACAGGAGTAAGGAACTACGCGCTACCTCCCTTTATATAGAGTGCAACTGCACTCCTTGACTGCGAGACCTAAAAGCTCTAGCAGCCTGAACCTTCCTATGAAGGCTTCCAAAAAGATGGTATATTGGCTTTCACGGCCGGTGAATTAAAACTCGGTAATTCTTCTAGGTTTGTGCCGTGTCTTGTGTGGGGTTTCGCCTAGGTCACCAAGCTGGCTCATCGGCGGGCTCTTGGTGTCCCCGCCGGGACCCCCACAGGAGTAACGAACTACGCGCTACCCCTCTTTATATAGAGTGCAACTGCATTCCTTGACTGCGAGACCTAAAAGCTCTAGCAGCCTGAACCTCCCTATGAAGGCTTCCAAAAAGATGGTATATTGGCTTTCACGGCCGGTGAATTAAAACTCAGCAATTCTTCTAGGTTTTTGCCGTGTCTTGTGTGGGGTTTCGCCTAGGAGACCAAGCTGGCTCATCGGCGGGCTCTTGGTGTCCCCGCCCGGACCCCCACAGGAGTATCGAACTGCGCGATACCTCCCTTTATATAGAGTGCAACTACGCCGATGAGCCAGCTTGGTGTCCTAGGCGAAACCCCACACAAGACACGGCACAAGCCTAGAAGAATTGCTGAGTTTTAAATAGCCAATTGCTATGTATCTTCCGTATCTGTGACCATACTATGCAAGAATATGAGTATGAAGGGCAAATGACCATGAAATCAAGAATCTCCAGTCATCACTACCACCATGAATATGTTTAGCTTACATGCTGAAGCATCTGGTAATGATAATAATAACACCATGTTATGGATATTACGACCATTTTAACTACCGTGGCATTAAAAACACCGAGATACTGAAATGTTGCGCGGAGAGAGCTTTAACAGGCCTTTAAATCTACTGAAACTTGTGCCTTACATTAAAGAACCACAAAATGCCATCTGGCTGTACGAGAATATGATTCGGCAACCATGGGCATAGATGGCGAGGATCGTATCCTTGTGCCTCCCAGCAAATCAATGTGGACAGTATTAGGTGGGCCAATTCTGTTTGTAGTTGTCCCACTGTTTTTACCTTGGAGTTTTCTTGTTTAGAACTTCAGTCAATTGGTCATAATTTGTCATTGAAGATACAATTTTCTTTGCCTTTCTTTTATTGTTCATGGCTTGAAGGGTTACTAAACAATTACCATTAATTATTATCTGTTACCACAGTATTCTGGTTTTTTATCTAGAGATATTCTAGATGCAAAGACGGAAGCAATAACTATCCAGAAATACGTTCATCATTTATTCATTAAAAACCATGTGAATCAGTTTAAACCAAAGATTTCATTAACAACTCAAAACAAGATGTTCAGTAAAGAACATATAGCCTACTTTCTCCTAAATGCATGGGTATTGTTATAACTCTTTGTCCTTTTCAAGGAGTATGATTGAATGTTGGTTGTAGGAGCTTGTTGAAATACAACGTGCTATAGGGATATTAAACATGAATATGAGGTGCCCTTTGCTAGTGCTACCTCTGTACCAAATTTCGTTCAATTCGGTTTCACCGTGTTTGAATTGATAGGGGGAATCGATTTGCACACATACGTGGCCACCATCTGCAAACTATTGGGCTGATGTTCTTGCAGTTTGGTCAGAATATGTTTCCCACATAAAGATATGGTGTTGCAAAATTAGGTAGGGACTAGATTATTAGATTGGTCGTAATTACATTTTAGCTTTTAACATTTGGGTGGCTGCGATTACGTTTCCATCAAGATAGCGGTGATATAAAACATGACACTGAGGTGCCCTTTGCTAGTGCTACCTCTATACCAAATTTCGTTCCATTTGGTTTCAGCGTGTTCGAATTAATAGGGGGAATCGATTCTGACACAAAGATGGCCGCCATCCGCAAACTATTAGGCGAATGACCTATTAGATTGGTCAAAGGATGCTCCCTCCATAAAGGTATGTAGTTGCAAAATTTGGTAGAGATCGGATGATTAGGTTAATCGTAATTTGATTTAAGCTTTGAACATTCGTGTGGCCGCCATTACGTTTCAGTCAAGATGGTGGCGATATAAAACATGACACTGAGGTGCCCTTTGCTAGTACTACCTCTGTACCAAATTTCGTTCCATTCGGTTCCACCGTGTTCGAATTAATAGGGGGAATCAATTTTGACATAAAGATGGCCTCCATCCGCAAACTATTAGGTGAATGACCTATTAGATTGGTCAGAGGATGCTCCCTCCATAAAGGTATGTAGTTGCAAAATTTGGTAGAGATCGGATGATTAGGTTAATCGTAATTTGATTTAATCTTTGAACATTTGTGTGGCCGCCATTACGTTTCCGTCAAGATGGCGGCGATATAAAACATGACACTGAGGTGCCTTTTGTTAGTACTACCTCTGTACCAAATTTCGTTCCATTCGGTTGCACCGTGTTCGAATTAATAGGGGGAATCGATTTTCACACAAAGATGGCCGCCATCCGCAAACTATTACGCTGATGACCTATTGGTTTGGTCAAAGGATGCTTTCCCCATAAAGGTATGTTGTTGCAAAATTTGGTAGAGATCGGATGATTAGGTTAATCGTAATTTGATTTAAGCTTTGAGCATTCGTGTGGCCGCCATTACGTTTCAGTCAAGATGGCGACGATATAAAACATGACACTGAGGTGCCCTTTGGTAGTGCTACCTCTGTACCAAATTTCGTTCCATTCGGTTCCACCGTGTTCGAATTAATAGGGGGAATCAATATTGACATAAAGATGGCCGCCATCCGCAAACTATCAGGTGAATGACCTATTAGATTGGTCAAAGGATGCTCCCTCCATAAAGGTATGTAGTTGCAAAATTTGATAGAGATCGGATGATTAGGTTAATCGTAATTAGATTTAAGCTTTGAACATTTGTGTGCCGCCATTACGTTTCCGTCAAGATGGCGGCGATATAAATCATGACACTGAGGTGCCTTTTGTTAGTACTACCTCTGTACCAAATTTCGTTCCATTCGGTTGCACCGTGTTCGAATTAATAGGGGGAATCGATTTTCACACAAAGATGGCCGCCATCCGCAAACTATTACTCTGATGACCTATTGGTTTGGTCAAAGGATGCTCCCCCCATAAAGGTATGTTGTTGCAAAATTTGGTAGAGATCGGATGATTAGGTTAATCGTAATTTGATTTAAGCTTTGAACATTTGTGTGGCCGCCATTACGTTTCCGTCAAGATGGCGGCGATATAAAACATGACACTGAGGTGCCTTTTGTTAGTACTACCTCTGTACCAAATTTCGTTCCATTCGGTTGCACCGTGTTCGAATTAATAGGGGGAATCGATTTTCACACAAAGATGGCCGCCATCCGCAAACTATTACGCTGATGACCTATTGGTTTGGTCAAAGGATGCTCCCCCCCCATAAAGGTATGTCGTTGCAAAATTTGGTAGAGATCGGATGATTAGGTTAGTCGTAATTTGATTTAAGTTTGAACATTTGTGTGGCCGCCATTACGTTTCCGTCAAGATGGCGGCGATATAAAACATGACACTGAGGTGTCCTTTGCTAGTGCTACCTTTGTACCAAATTTCGTTCAATTCGCATTCACCGTGTTCGAATTGATAGGGGGGGACAGACATTCAGAGTACACACACTCACACACACACACACACACACACAGACACACACACACAGACTCACACACACACATACACACACACAGACAGACACACTTTTTTCGCCCTGTGTTGATCTCATAAGTCTACTTTCATTTTTTGCAAAAATCGAAAGTAGGCTAAAACAGTAACGCTTCAGAGAAACATGTCTGTGAGTTCAAGGAAGGAAGTTCGTAGTGTTACATGACGATTAAAATCGTGATCATAAGCCTATTTATGTAGGACTCAAAGCATCGGATGTGACATTCTACCTTGAAATCTGACATACATTCACCAGTTATAGAATCCGGTCCGCCTTGGTGAGAAGACAAGCGGCTAGACCGCTGCCCTTTTCTAGAGAGAGAAACCCATATCGGATAGCTGTCGTTATTCAAAGGTTATCACAATGATACAGCCTACCAATTATATTAGTTGAACAATCTATATATATATAAAACTCAAAGTTTGTTTGTTTGTTTGTTATTTATACAAATCTGCACCGTTCCACCGATGTGCACCAAATTTTGTATACTTACCCTTTGGGACCCAGCGGGTAACACTGTCCACTTTAAATTTCGGACAGACCACTCCATTCCCTGCATTTAGGCCCTTTTGCACAAATTTACACCATTTCACCGATCTAATAACTTGACGGATATATTGTCGCTAGGCGACAACGACTAGCACTAGATCACGATAGTCAACGCCGCACCACTGATGGACAGGTTGTCACTAGGCAACAACGATTTCCTCTGTATCATTATAGTCCGGTAAAATTTGCTGAATGTCACAATGAGAAAACTGACCGATGTAATGCTATCATGTCAGAGAAATATAGTGGCATACATCCCTATATTCCCCTATCACCATTTTGCAGTTTTCATTTGTAGACAGTTGTTATTTCATTTGCGGGGCTTAGACATCGTGATAAATTTTGCCCCGTGTACATGGATGTGTGTGTAGAATATTTGTGATAACCTGCGTTATTGTGATTGTTGCACTAGCATGTGTAAATTGGAGATAGGATATGGTATTTGAAGCCATTTCTCAGTGTTGCTCAAGGATTTATTGAACTGTAGTATTCTCTATGCATTCGTATACCCTGCGGGTAACACTGTCTACTTTAAATTTCGGACAGACCACTCCATTCTCTGCATTTAGGCCCTTTGTCACAAATCTATACCGTTTCACCGATCTGAACCAAAATTTGTATAATTACCCTTTTGAACCATGCGAGTAACACTGTCTACATGAAATTTCGGACGGACCCCTCCATTTCATGCATTTAGGCCCTTTGGCACAATCTACACCGTTTCACCGATCTGAACCAAATTTTACATACTTACCCTTTGGAGCCCTGCGAGTAACACTGTCTACATGAAATTTCGGACAGACCACTCCATTCCCTGCATTTAGCCCTTTGGCACAAATCCACACTGTTTCACCGCTCTGAACCAAATTTTGCATACTTACCCTTTGGAACCCTGCGAGTAACACTATCTACATGAAATTTTGGACAGACCACTTCATTCACTGCATTTAGGACCTTTGGCGCAATTCTACACAGTTCCACCGATCTGAACCAAAATTAATACTACCGTTTGTAACCCAGCAGGCAACACTGCCTACTTTAAATTTCGGACAGACCACTCCATTCCTTGCATTTAGGCCCTTTGGCACAAATCTACACCGTTTCACCGACATCTAGCAACATTTGTATATTTACCCTTTGGGACACTGAGAGTAGACTAACACTGTCCACATGAAATTTCGGACAGACCACTCCATTCCCTGCATTAAGACCCTTTGGTGCAAATCTACACCGTTTCACCGATCTAAACCAAAATTTGTATAATTACCCTTTGGAACCCGGCGAGTAACACATTCTACATGAAATTTCGGACACACCACTCCATTCCCTGCATTTAGGCCCTTTGGTGCAAATCTACACCGTTTCACCGATCTGAACCAAAATTTGTATACTTTCCGTTTGGAACCCTGCGAGTAACACTATCTACATGAAATTTTGGACAGACCACTCCATTCACTGCATTTAGGACCTTTGGCGCAAATCTACACAGTTCCACCGATCTGAACCAAAATTAATACTACCGTTTGTAACCCAGCAGGCAACACTGCCTACTTTAAATTTCGGACAGACCACTCCATTCCTTGCATTTAGGCCCTTTGGCACAAATCTACACCGTTTCACCGACATCTAGCAACATTTGTATATTTACCCTTTGGGACACTGAGAGTAGACTAACACTGTCCACATGAAATTTCGGACAGACCATTCCATTCCCTGCATTAAGGCCCTTTGGTGCAAATCTACACCGTTCCACCGATCTAAACCAAAATTTGTATAATTACCCTTTGGAACCCGGCGAGTAACACATTCTACATGAAATTTCGGACACACCACTCCATTCCCTGCATTTAGGCCCTTTGGTGCAAATCTACACCGTTTCACCGATCTGAACCAAAATTTGTATACTTTCCGTTTGGAACCCTGCGGGTAACACTACATGCAATTTCGGACATACCACTCCATTCCCAGCATTTAGGCCCTTTGGTGCAAATTTACACCGTTTAACCGATCTGAACCAAAATGTGTATACTTACCCTTTGGAACCCTGCGGGTAACACTGCCCACATGAAATTTCGGACAGACCACTCCATTCCCTGCATTTAAGCCCTTTGGTACAAATGTACACCGTTTCACCGATCTGAACCAAAATTTAAATACTTCCCCCATTGGAACCCGACGAGTAACACTGTCTGCATGAAATTTCGGACAGACCACTCCATTCCCTACGTTTAGGCCCTTTAGCACAAATCTACAATGTTTCACTGATTTGAACGAAATTTTGTATACTTACCCTTTAGAACCCTGTGGGTAACAATGTCCAATTGAATTTTCGGACAGACCACTCCATTCCCTGCACAAATCTACACCGTTTCACTTAAATGCACCAAATTTTACATACTTACCCTTTGAAATCCTGCTGGTACCACTGTCCACTTGATAGTTTGGAAAACCCTCTCCATTCCCTACATTTAGAAAACAGACAAAATGAACTTGAAAACCACGTTATTAGGCCCTAGAACATGTCCGTAGTAGTGTACCTCTAAGAATATTTTAATAAGTTTATTGTTGGCTGGTAATTTGGGCTGCTTCACGTCGCCCCTACCAGTGTTCTGGTGTAGAATTGCAAAAATAGTTACATCTTGCGCTGCTTATAAATTGCAGTCACGAGGAATAATTAGTGCAAAAAGATTTCTTAGGCCCCTTAAAACAGTTGTCAGTATGAATATTATGCCTCTGTATAAGTGCGATAGTGTTGGTGCAGAACATTGAGGTTATCAGCTACAATAAGCGATGGTGCTTTCAAATTTACTTTCGTTTATTCCGATGCTTATCCTTGAGCGCTATGTGCCGATAAATGACACTATTGCTGCCTCAGGAGCTTGGGACAACCAAGTGCTCTGATTATTTTCCTACGGCGCTATGCGACAAGAGACGACACTATTGGTCTCTATTTTCCTAACAGCCAATGAGATATAGGCCCTAGTCCGTGTCTCTTATTTCACTTACTCCTCTTTCTAATCATATTTTTCAATTCGTTTGTAAATTACATGAGTCAGTACTGTAGTTAGTAAATAGCAGTTTCCCTGTTCATTATTATCATTATCATTACGGAAAAATATCCTGAATGTTACATCCATTATACTGTACTACTTATCACCCCCACTACCACGACCTCCACAAAAAGTTGTATTTTTTCTTTCTGTTAGTTTAAATATCATTTGCCAGTTCTGTAGTAGTATTCATTATCAACCATATAACAAAGGAATCCACCGGGCGAAGCCGGGCACTACCACTAGTGAGCAATACAGAGGCGATAAAGAAAATTTTATCGCCTTGAAGAATGATGATCAATCGGCTGAGGACGGCCCGTATTTATTAATAAACTAGCTGAACCCGGCATGCGTTGCAACGCCAATCAAAGAAAGTGTTGGCGTTGTAATTTTGTTTCTTGAAGTACTTTTGGATACACAATTCTTTTTTTCCAATTTCCCCTAACTGCCTCAAAACTATCGCAAAATGGATTAACTAATTTAGAAACATTCGTGGGAACGTCCACAACAACTCACCAAAGTTTCATTGCAATCGGATGAATGGTATATGAATACATACGGAATTTCATTTATACGATTCGTTTGCTGCCACTCACTTGTTGAATCAACTCATTCACCACCCACTGTGAAATGGATTTACTAAGTTTAAAACCTACACGTAAGTGCTCACAACAACTCATCAAAGTTTCATCACAATCGATGCATGGATATGAACGCATACAGGATTTTGTTGAAACGCTTCAAGCGTCGTCACTCCTATGTTGCATCTACTCGTGCGCTAAATATTGTAAAATGGATTTACTAGGTCGAAACCCTTCCCTGGCGTGTAGACAATAACTCATCAAAGTTTTATCGCAATCGGATGAATGGTATATGAACGTATACGGGACTTTGTTGAAACGATTCGCGTGCCGTCTCTCATTTGTTGAATCTACTCGTACGCTACTTATTGTTAAATGGATTTACTAAGCCTGAAACCTTCCCTGGAGTGTACTCACCGATCCACCAACGTTTCATCGCAGTCGGATGAATGATATATGAACGCATACGGGACTTTGTTGAAACGATTCACGTGCCGTCTCCCATTTGTTGAATCTACTCGTGCGCTACCTATTGTAAAGTGCATGCACTAAGCCAGACACCCTACCTGGAGTATAAACAACAATTCTTCAAAGTTTCATCGCAATCGGATGAATGTTATGTGAACGCATACGGGACTTGGTTGATACGATTCGCGTGCCGTCGCCCATTAGATGAATCTACTCGTGCGCCACCTAATGTAAAATGAATTTACTAAGCCAGAAACCTTCCCATTAGTGTACACAACGTCTCACCCAAGTTTCATCGCTATCGGACGAATGGTAGACTATATGAAGGCATACGGGCCTTTGTTGAAACGCTTCGCACGTCGTCGCTCATTTGTTGAATCTACTCGTGCTCTACCAATATTGTAAAATGGATTTACAAAGTTGAAGACCTTCCCTGGCGTGTACACAACAACAAATCAAAGTTTCATCGCAATCGGATGCATGGCATATAAACGAATACGGAATTTTGTTTAAACGATTCGCGTGCCGTCACTCGCGCGCTATCTATTGTAAATTGGATTAACTACGCCTATAAATATCCCTGGAGTGTGCACAACAACTCATCAAAGTTTCATCGCAATCGATGAATGGTATATGAACGCTTACATGATTTTGTTGAAACGCTTCACCCGTCGTCACTCATTTGTTGCATCTACTTGTGCGCAAAATGTTAAAAATTGCAGTTGCTAAGTCGAAAACCTTCCCTGGCGTGTACACAATAACTCATCAAAGTTTAATCGTAATCTGATTAATGGTATATGAACGCATACGGGACTTTGTTGAAACGATTCGCGTGCCGTCGCTCATTTGTTGAATCTACTCGTCCGCTACCTATTGTAAATTGGATTTACTAAGCCAGAAACCTTCCCTGAAGTGTACACAACATCTCACCCAAGTTTCATCCCAATGGGATGAATGATATATGAATGCATGTGGGACTTTTTTAAAACGAATCGCACGGCATTTTGTTGAAGCTACTCGCACGCCATCTATTGTAAATTGTATTTACTACACCTATAAATTTATCGGGAGTGTGCACTACAACTCACCAAAATTTGATCGCAATTGGATGAATTGTATATGAACGCATCGCCATCGCTCATTTCTTTAAACTACTCGCGCACTATCTATTGTGAAATGGATTAACTATGCCTATAAACCTCCCGGAAATGTGTACAACAACTCACCAAAATTTGATCGCAATCGGATGAATGGTTTATGAACGCATACAAGACGAACAGAGAGACATTCCTTATATATATATATATATATATATATATATATATATATATATAAGATTGTATTAATTTATTTATTTATGTGGTCATGCCTAATTAATCAGTTAATAACAAAATGGTAGAGAGCTAGAACGTCGAAGCACGAACAGGCGCTTCATGTAATGGAAATGAAGATGTTGGGGTGGACCAATGGTTTGACTCGTCTGGACCATATTAGGAATGATGCCGTGTGGAAGGATTTCAAGGTTGCCCCAATCACAGAGTAAATGCGTGAATCACGTCTGTGGTGGTATGGACATGTGCTCCGTAGGTGAAACCTCAGTTGCTAAGACTATCCTTCAACTAAATGTGGAGGGTCGTCGACCTCGAGAGCGACCTCAAAGACGCTGGTGGGATAGGGTGAGAGATGACATGCGGCTCGCTAAACTCCGCCCCCGGGACGCTATGGTTCGATTGAAGTGGAGGAAACATTGCAGGAAGGCAGACCCCCCGTCAATGGGAAAATGCAAGGAAGATGATGATGCTAGAGTGCTAGAAAACATAGGTCAAGTTAGAAATTAATCATAATGAAATCCGAACTACTATTAATACTATTAACACTATTAGTAGTGTGTTTTGATCGGTTCCGCACCCTCCACCTCCACATTCCTCCACACAAGATGGCGGCGGTGCGATATCTCTCGAATGCATGGTTGGATTTAAAAAAATAAGGTGTTATTGAATTCGGGCTAACACCCCCTTTCCAATGGACAACATATTTCAACCCCAAAAATAAAACCTACCCTACTAGGGATGAAAATTGTAATTTTTTAGAAAATCTAGCTTTCCAAGTGCAACATGTGAGAGTTTGCATGCCGATATGGATATAAACGTTGTTCCACATAAAGTGCATGTGTTCGGTGGATAGCCACTATGAATTAACATGCTTTTTTGTTTTGTTTTTACGCATGCCCACTCAGGGCTTTTGTAAGAGGGTGGGGGAGTGGATCCCTGTGGATGGGTTATTGTTGACAGGTCATTGTTGACAAGTCATTGATGACAGGTCCTTGTACGAGTCCTTGTGGTCAGGTCCTTGTGGACAGGTCCTTGTTGACAGGTCCCTGTGGACGAGTCCTTGTACCTTTGGTGATCCCTTTGGACGGGTTCCTTTGGCCTGGCTCCTACGGACTAGCCCATGAATTTATTTAAATTATATCAAAGGGCCTAACTACATTTTGCGCGTAAAGCAGTGTGTTGAACTGACGTTGTTCACTAATCCCCCCACTAATATAATGTAATAATAACGATATGAAAGGAAAGTGACGAAATACATGTGAACATACAAGGGATCTAACTTGGTGGATGGATGTGTTCTAACGAGTCATTTGTAGTTGAAAGAGAATAATACATGTTCTTAAGATGTTAAAACTGAGGAGATGGCATGTACAGTAAGACGTCTTGTTACTTCCTGTGTCATATTACAGACATGACAGAGAGCGCGCAGATCTGTTGCTATGACTAACGATGCAGTAATTTGAAACCGCAAGTGTTCATGAAGACAATGGATGATGATCATGCAAAGTTAGCAGTTATTGGATATTACACAGGTGTTCCTTCCGGTGTCATGTTGCTGACATGGCAGGGAGCGCACACTGCTGTTGCTATGACTGACGCTGCAGTAATTTGAAACCTCAGGTGTTGATTAAGACAATGGGTGATGATTATGCAAAGTCAGCAGTCATTGGATACCACACGGGTGTTCCTAGTGTACTTTGGACTCTCAGCTGTATTGGGAAAGGAATTGCAATGATCTGCAAAAAACTGCTGACACGAGCGATGAGAGTTTATATAAGAGAGGTGTCCTATATTTCCCTACTGTCAGTCTTTATTGCTCGCTTTGAGTGAACAGTGCTCTATTACTGCTCAAGAGTTGTAAGAAAGCCTTTTTGGTAGAAAATCATTACATTATTTTGCAAGGTAAGTACTTATTATTAATGGATTGTAGTCTTTTATTACTAATTGATGTTGAAGTTATTGATTGGAATGTATTTATTGATTGATTGTTTGATTGTTTTGTTTACAGATAATTGGGTACCTGTAGGCTACCAGATTTCTACAATCTGTTCATTCAGTGGCAGCAGTTGATAAATTATAAAAAGGTAATTGCCCTTCTAAGAACTTTTAAACTGTTAGAGTGATATTTTCCAATGTTCACTACTAGATGTCAGTGAAAATGGTATATTTGGCAGTCAAAAGTTGGAACAACTTGACCACGGTGTGTAAAGCTAATTTTGTAGGTTAGATTTTGATTACCGCTCTATTAAGTCAGAATGTTCGTTGCTAGGTGTCAGTGACATAGGGAATATTTAAAGTCTTAACCTCAGTTCACCTAACATAACCTAACTTTACCTAACTTAAACTTATCACTTGACATATTTTACAAGTTTAGACTTGCTTTATAACTGACTATGACGTCACACTTAGCTCACTTAACTGGTGGCTGCTGGTTTCTATCACGTGACATGTTCTACAAGTTTAGACTTGTTTTAAGACTGGCTATGACGTCACACTTACCTCACTTAACTGGTGGTTGCTGGTTTCTATCACGTGACATGTTCTACAAGTTTAGACTTGTTTTAAGACTGGCTATGACGTCACACTTAGCTCACTTAACTGGTGGCTGCTGGTTTCTATCACGTGACATTTTCTACAAGTTTAGACTTGCTTTAAGACTGGCTATGATGTCACACCTAGCTCACATAACTGGCGACCGCTGGTTTCTACCACTCTATCAAGTTCCAATGTTCACCGCTAGGTGTCAGTGACAGTGGTATATAGTAACCCCCAGTTAGAACTACATGAAGTTAGACTAGCTAGGAGATCACAAATGATCGATTTAAATACCCTGCTATAACCATTGACTGGAATATAATTAAACTATTGATATTGTAGTTTGTTTTATCATTTATTAACGTTTATGATTTCTTTCTTTTATAGGTAATTTCGAAAGTGATCATCATGTTCAAGTGTGGTGACTGTAAGAAACAGTTCTCAAGACCTGACAACCTTCAACGACACGCAAATGCTAAACATAACATTAAAATGTTTGTGTGCAGTCATTGTGCTACCACATTTAACAGACAGGATAGTCTTGGACGGCATGTAAATTTAAAGCATGTTAGTTCAGCACCATTTTCGTGTTCAGTTTGTGAACTCGGTTTTTCTGCTGTAAAGCGATATCAATCCCACATGGTTGAAGTGCATGGAGAACAACAGGAAATGAAATCTGTAAAACCATCAACTAGCACGGAATCTTTAAACGAAAGTGATGCTCAAAAGCGTAAACGTTCTCAAGATTGTGAAAATAGTTGTGCAACAAAAATAAAGAAGAATGGTGAACCTTCGATAACACATTGTGATGTATGTAATATTGATATACCTTCTTCATTCATTCATGGACATTTACGCAGTATTCAACATAAAAATAACGCTTGCCATGAAAGAAATTCTGGAAATATTCAACAAATTGGTATTGCATTTAAAAGTCAAATTTCTAGTTATCGACTTTATAGCGAAGAAAAAACTCAAAGTATTGAATCATTTTTAAGAAATGTTCAACCTACTGTGTTTGGCTTGGTAGAAAATGTTTTTATTAGAGCATAAAACAATTAAAATTAATTTTGAACTTTTTGGACTCTATGTAAAAACTGGGAGTGAAGGTGAAATTACAGATATCAAATCTTTTAATACAAAAAACATAATTGTTAGCGAATCAACTAATATTAGTGATATATACCAAAATATTTCAAGTGCCATCATTGTGAAGAGTTCCAGGAAAGAGAGTCAGGCTGGGCGTTGGTTGAAGTACTTTATTTAGAAACCAACATGAATAAATATAATCCCCGTCGAGCATCATCATATATTGATTTGCCAGGATGGATCAAACGTAAGAATGCTTGTGTAAACGTTATGAATAATGATGACGCATGCTTTGCATGGGCTGTAACCTCAGCTCTCCATCCAGCAGTGATGCATGAGAATAGAACATCATCATATCCTCACTATTCTTCAGTGTTAGATTTAAAAGAAATGGAATTTCCTATGGCGATAAAATACATTCAACGTTTTGAAGAGCTGAACAATGTAAGTATTAATGTTTATGGAATTGAAAATAAGAGAATAGTAGGTCCTCTATATTATACTCAGGAAAAAAAGGATGCTCATGTAAATTTACTATACATAACCGAAGGTGAAAATGCTCACTATTGCTGGATAAAACATTTCAGTAGACTTGTTGGTAGTCAGCTATCAAAAGGTGAATCTAAGAAGTGGTTGTGTGATGGCTGTTTGCTATATTTCAGAAAAGAGGACCAACTAACTCAACATCAAAAATGGGGGTGTAATCATGTGTGTACGGTATTACCGACTCCTAAAAATAACATTCTAAAATTTAAGGATTATGAGAAACAGCTTCGAGTACCATTTGTTGTATGTGCTGACTTTGAAGCTTTGCTAAAACCATTTAATACATGTTTATCGAATCCAGCCCAACCTTTTACCAACACTACTCACATTCATGAACCTTTTAGCGTTGCATATTATATTAAATGTAGTTATGATGACTCTTTAAATAAGTTTGAGCTCTATAGAGGACCTAATGCACCTAAAGTTTTTATGGAAAGGCTTGAGAAAGATGCCATCCGTATATCCTCTATTTTAAATACAATTATTCCAATGGAGCCACTAACTTCATCAGAGCAAATTAATTTTGAAACTGAAACTAATTGTTTTATATGCGGTGAATGTTTATATACAGACAGGGTTCGCGATCATGACCATTTAACAGGAAAATATCGTGGTGCTGCTCACCAAGAATGTAATTTAAATTATAGAGTAAGTAAATTCATTCCGGTCATTCTACACAACGGTAGCAAATACGATAACCACTTTATCGTTAAAGAATTTGGAGCTTCAGATGTGAAAATTGATGTGATTGCAAATAATAAGGAACAATACATATCGTTCACAAAATACATCAAAACTGACAATAAGAAAACGATAAAACTGCGATTTTTAGATTCATTCCGCTTTATGCCAAGTAGTCTTGATAAGCTTGCTAGTAATTTAAAATCAGATCAGTTTCATGAAATTCAACGTGTCTTTCCTAAAGAAGATGATTTTAATTTGATTTGTCAAAAGGGTATATTCCCTTACGAATATATTAACTGTGTGGAACGTCTTGAGGAGTGTTCTTTACCACCGAAAGATGCATTTTACAGTTCCTTAAACACAAGTCATATCAGTGATCAGGAATATTTACATGCACAACGTGTATGGGCACAGTTTGACATTCAAACTTTAGGAGAATTTTCAGACCTATATTTGAAGACAGATGTGTTGTTATTAGCAGATGTTTTTGAAAATTTTCAGAATGTTTGTATGAAAACTTATGACCTTGATCCTTGTCAGTATTTCACTGCTCCTGGGTTAAGTTTCAGTTCAATTTTGAAAAAAAAAGAAAGTAAATTTAGAATTAATGACTGATATAGACATGATCAATTTTATAAAATCATCAATTCGAGGTGGATTAAGCCAATGTAGTGGACGGTACTCTAAAGCGAATAATAAATACATGCCTAGCTACAACCCTTGTGAAGAGTCAAAGTATATTGTCTACCTCGATGCAAATAACCAATATGGTTGGGCTATGAGTCAATATCTACCACTGAAAGATTTTCGCTGGCTGACACAACCTGAAATTGATGTCTTACATGTTGACACTCCTAATGATAACGATGATAAAGGATATATTTTAGAGGTAAATCTTGAGTACCCTAAAGAGTTACATGATGATCATAATGATTTACCATTTTGTCCTGAGAATATGAAATCTCCATACATCACATCACGAACAAAAATATTAATTGCTAATGTGAATGATAAATGTAAATATGTAATACTTTATCAAAACTTGAAACAGTGTCTACAGCATGGATTGAAATTAACTAAAATTCATCGCGTATTGCAATTTCATCAGTCAGCATGGCTCAAACCGTATATTGATCTGAACAATAATTTAAGAATACTGTCAACAAACGCGTTTGAAAAAGATTTTTATAAACTCATGAATAACAGTGTTTTTGGAAAGACTATGGAGAATGTTGATAAACGAGTTGATGTAAAGTTCATAACAAAGTAGGAGAATGATGGTAAACGGTATGGTGCGAGCAACTTAATAAGCAAGCCTAACTTTCATAGCTGTTCAATTATTCATGAGGATGTAGTTGTAATACAAATGAATCGTCTTAAAGTAACTTGCAACAAACCCATATATGTGGGTTACACCATTCTGGAATTGTCAAAAACACTTATGTATGAATTTCACTATGATTATGTAAAGAAAAACTATCTTCATAATGCTAAATTACTCTACACAGACACAGATTCTTTTATTTATGAGTTTAAAACTGATGATTTTTATGAGGATATCAAAACTGAGCTAAATAGGTTTGATACAAGTGACTATCCCGAGGATAATATTTACCATTTACCTCTAGTAAACAAAAAGGTTCTTGGGAAATTTAAGGATGAATGTGCTGGTGTTATTATAGACACCTTTGTAGGCACAAAATCTAAATCATACAGCTATATGACAATTGATGATGTAGTAGTAAAAAAATTAAAAGGAGTGAAAAAGAATGTTGTTAGTAAAGAGTTAGATATAAGTGATTATAAAAACTGTATAGTTAGTAACCCACCTGTATTATATAAGAAAATGAGTGTATTTAGAAGTAAAAATCATCAGCTACATACCAATTTGCTGAACAAAGTTGCTTTAAGTAATGAAGACAACAAACGAATCATTATACCCAACACATTTGATACTTTTGCTTGGGGAAACAGTCGCATTGACGACTATTACTTTACTTAAGTCTAATGATCACTATATTGTAATATTTGTAGTGTGTTTTATATTGTAATATTTTTTGGTAAAAAAACTGTAAGTAGAATGTATAATGTTAGGCTACTGTAGTTTAGTAAAAATAAGATAAGTAATACATTTTAGAGTAAAATATTTGCTTTTGTATGTTACGAAAAATATTTTTAAAAAATGTACAGAATGTGTGAACTAAACAAGGGAAATGTAAAAATGTGAAGTGGAAATTGTAAATATCCATGTGTGAAAAAGTGAAATAGTTATCACCATTTTAAAATTAAAAGACATTGTGATCTGGTAAACCTTGTTTTTATTTCACAACAACAAAAATGTACAGAATGTGTAAACTAAACAAGGAGAATGTAAAAAATGAAAAGTGGAAATTGTAAATATTCATATGTGAAAAAATGAAAATAAAGAAATGTCTATCACCATTTAAAATTAAAAGACATTGTGATCTTGTAAACCTTGTTTTTATTTCACAACATATATGGCTTTACAAAATAGAATACAAAGAAATACCATTTCCTCAATCCTTTTCAATGTTCATGTCCACTCATCATTAACTTCCCTTTTATAGCAGTAATCACAATGAGGGCTGCCAATCTCTCCCCCACTGAGCCATTATAGGATGTCAAACGTTGCTTAGCTTTTCAACGATACTTTATCCACCACACGTATTAAATCATAATGACTATGACGATAAGAAAGGTCGTGTTCTTTACATGCTTAATCCAAAGAAATAATAGGTATTTACTTAACACAAGGTCTTGAGTCCATGAGTTTGGTACATGTTGCAAGATTTCTTTCACGGCATTGACTGTCACAAAATAAATGAAAACTTGGAGAGCACCAATAATTCATCTTTAGTAAGACTATCCAGGATCTTGAGTCCATGATTTTGGTATAAGTTGCCAGATTTCTTTCACGGCATTGACTGTCATATAATAAATGAACAACTTGGAGAGCACCAATAATTCTTCTTTGGTAAAACTATCTGCATATCGATGACAGATAACCTTTTAGTTCCACCCTTAAAACAACAACACTACCTCTTGCATAACCTGCGATGTTGATGGCTCTTGAGACGTGAAAGATGGATTAAACATAACTTTTACATCAACAAGAGTTAGACTTTGCTCAGTAAACAATGCACTGTCACGAGCCACAGTATTTTTTTCTTGGACTTGCTTTTTTCTTTTCTTTATAAGTGTTTGAAACGGTGTATTAAAAGGGTTGTAGCTAGGCATGTATTTATTATTTGCTTTAGAGTACCGTCCACTACATTGGCTTAATCCACCTCGAATTGATGATTTTATAAAATTGATCATGTCTATATCAGTCATTAATTCTAAATTTACTTTCGTTTTTCTCAACATTGAACTGAAACTTAACCCAGGAGCAGTGAAATACTGACAAGGATCAAGGTCATAAGTTTTCATTCAATCATTCCGAAAATTTTCAAAAACATCTGCTAATAACAACACATCTGTCTTCAAATATAGGTGTGAAAATTCTCCTAAAGTTTGAATGTCAAACTGTGCCCATACACGTTGTGCATGTAAATATTCCTGATCAATGATATGACTTGTGTTTAAGGAACTGTAAAATGCATCTTTCGGTGGTAAAGAACACTCCTCAAGACGTTCCACACAGTTAATATATTCGTAAGGGAATATACCCTTTTGACAAATCAAATTAAAATCATCTTCTTTAGGAAAGACACGTTGAATTTCATGAAACTGATCTGATTTTAAATTACTAGCAAGCTTATCAAGACTACTCGGCATAAAGCGGAATGAATCTAAAAATCGCAGTTTTATCGTTTTCTTATTGTCAGTTTTGATGTATTTTGTGAACGATATGTATTGTTCCTTATTATTTGCAATCACATCAATTTTCACATCTGAAGCTCCAAATTCTTTAACGATAAAGTGGTTATCGTATTTGCTACCGTTGTGTAGAATGACCGGAATGAATTTACTTACTCTATAATTTAAATTACATTCTTGGTGAGCAGCACCACGATATTTTCCTGTTAAATGGTCATGATCGCTAACCCTGTCTGTATATAAACATTCACCGCATATAAAACAATTAGTTTCAGTTTCAAAATTCATTTGCTCTGATGAAGTTAGTGGCTCCATTGGAATAATTGTATTTAAAATAGAGGATATACGTATGGCATCTTTCTCAAGCCTTTCCATAAAAACTTTAGGTGCATTAGGTCCTCTATAGAGCTCAAACTTATTTAAAGAGTCATCATAACTACATTTAATATAATATGCAACGCTAAAAGGTTCATGAATGTGAGTAGTGTTGGTAAAAGGTTGGGCTGGATTCGATAAACATGTATTAAATGGTTTTAGCAAAGCTTCAAAGTCAGCACATACAACAAATGGTACTCGAAGCTGTTTCTCATAATCCTTAAATTTTAGAATGTTATTTTTAGGAGTCGGTAATACCGTACACACATGATTACACCCCCATTTTTGATGTTGAGTTAGTTGGTCCTCTTTTCTGAAATATAGCAAACAGCCATCACACAACCACTTCTTAGATTCACCTTTTGATAGCTGACTACCAACAAGTCTACTGAAATGTTTTATCCAGCAATAGTGAGCATTTTCACCTTCGGTTATGTATAGTAAATTTACATGAGCATCCTTTTTTTCCTGAGTATAATATAGAGGACCTACTATTCTCTTATTTTCAATTCCATAAACATTAATACTTACATTGTTCAGCTCTTCAAAACGTTGAATGTATTTTATCGCCATAGGAAATTCCATTTCTTTTAAATCTAACACTGAAGAATAGTGAGGATATGATGATGTTCTATTCTCATGCATCACTGCTGGATGGAGAGCTGAGGTTACAGCCCATGCAAAGCATGCGTCATCATTATTCATAACGTTTACACAAGCATTCTTACATTTGATCCATCCTGGCAAATCAATATATGATGATTCTCGAAGGGGATTATATTTATTCATGTTGGTTTCTAAATAAAGTACTTCAACCAACGCCCAGCCTGACTCTCTTTCCTGGAACTCTTCACTCTTCACAATGATGGCACTTGAAATATTTTGGTATATATCACTAATATTAGTTGATTCGCTAACAATTATGTTTTTTGTATTAAAAGATTTGATATCTGTAATTTCACCTTCACTCCCACTTTTTATATAGGGTCCAAAAAGTTCAAAATTCATTTTAATTGTTTTATGCTCTAATAAAACATTTTCTACCAAGCCAAACACAGTAGGTTGAACATTTCTTAAAAATGATTCAATACTTTGAGTATGCTTCGTATAGCTATAAAAGTCTATAACTAGCAATTCGACTTTTAAATGCACTACCAATTTGTTGAATATTTCCAGAATTTCTTTCATGGCAAGCGTTATTTTTATGTTGAGTACTGCGTAATTGTCCATGAATGAATGAAGAAGGTATATCAATATTTCATACATCACAATGTGTAATCGAAGGTTCAACATTCTTCTTTCTTTTTGTTGCACAACTATTTTCACAATCTTGAGAACGTTTACGCTTTTGAGCATCACTTTCGTTTAAAGATTCCGTGCTAGTTGATGGTTTTACAGATTTCATTTCCTGTTGTTCTCCATGCACTTCAACCATGTGGGATTGATATCGCTTTACAGCAGAAAAACCGAGTTCACAAACTGAACACGAAAATGGTGCTGAACTAACATGCTTTAAATTTACATGCCGTCCAAGACTATCCTGCCTGTTAAATGTGGTAACACAATGACTGCACACAAACATTTTAATGTTATGTTTAGCATTTGCGTGTCGTTGAAGGTTGTCAGGTCTTGAGAACTGTTTCTTACAGTCACCACACTTGAACATGATGATCACTTTCGAAATTACCTATAAAAGAAAGAAATCATAAACGTTAATAAATGATAAAACAAAGTACAATATAAATAGTTTAATTATATTCCAGTCAATGGTTATAGCAGGGTATTTAAATCGATCATCTGTGAACTCCTAGCTAGTCTAACTTCATGTAGTTCTAACTGGGGGTTACTATATACCACTGTCACTGACACCTAGCGGTGAACATTGGAACTTGATAGAGTGGTAGAAACCAGCTGTCGCCAGCTAAGTGAGCTAGGTGTGACGTAATAGCCAGTCTTAAAGCAAGTCTAAACTTGTAGAAAATGTCACGTGATAGAAACCAGCAGCCACCAGTTGAGTTAGCTAAGTGTGACGTCATAGTCAGTTATAAAGCAAGTCTTAACTTGTAAAATATGTCAAGTGATAAGGTTAAGTTAGGTAAAGTTAGGTTATGTTAGGTGAACTGAGGTTAAGACTTTAAATATTCCCTATGTCACTGACACCTAGCAACGAACATTCGGACTTAATAGAGCGGTAATCAAAATCTAACCTACATAATTAGCTTTACACACCATGGTCAAGTAGTTCCAACTTTTGACTGCCAAATATACCATTTTCACTGACATCTAGTAGTGAACATTGGAAAATATCACTCTAACTGTTTACAAGTTCTTAGAGGGGCACTTACCTATTTATAATTTATCAACTGCTGCCACTGAATGAACAGATTGTAGAAATCTGGTAGCCTACAGGTACCCAATTATCTGTAAACAAAACAATCAAACAATCAATCAATAAATACATTCCAATCAATAACTTCAACATCAATTAGTAATAAAAGACTACAATCCATTAATAATAAGTACTTACCTTGCAAAATAATGTAATGATTTTCTACCAAAAAGGCTTTCTTACAACTCTTGAGCAGTAATAGAGCACTGTTCACTCAAAGCGAGTAATAAAGACTGACAGTAGGGAAATATAGGACACCTCTCTTATATAAACTCTCATCGCTCGTGTCAGCAGTTTTTTGCAGATCATTGCAATTCCTTTCCCAATACAGCTGAGAGTCCAAAGTACACTAAGAACACCTGTGTGGTATCCAATGACTGCTGACTTTGCATAAACATCACCCATTGTCTTAATCAACACCCGAGGTTTCAAATTACTGCAGCGTCAGTCATAGCAACAGCAGTGTGCGCTCCCAGCCATGTCAGCAACATGACACCGGAAGGAACACCTGTGTAATATCCAATAACTGCTAACTTTGCATGATCATCATCCATTGTCTTCATGAACACTTGCGGTTTCAAATTACTGCATCGTTAGTCATAGCAACAGATCTGCGCGCTCTCTGTCATGTCTGTAATATGACACAGGAAGTAACAAGACGTCTTACTGTACATGCCATCTCCTCAGTTTTAACATCTTAAGAACATGTATTATTCTCTTTCAACTACAAATGACTCGTTAGAACACATCCATCCACCAAGTTAGATCCCTTGTATGTTCACATGTATTTCGTCACTTTCCTTTCATATCGTTATTATTACATTATATTAGTGGGGGGATTAGTGAACAACGTCAGTTCAACACACTGCTTTACGCGCAAAATGTAGTTAGGCCCTTTGATATAATTTAAATAAATTCATGGGCTAGTCCGTAGGAGCCAGGTCAAAGGGACCCGTCCAAAGGGATCAGTCCAAAGGGACAAGGACTCGTCCACAGGGACCTGTCAACAAGGACCTGTCCACAAGGACTCGTCCACAAGGACCTGTCATCAATGACTTGTCAACAAGGACCTGTCAACAATAACCCATCCACAGGGATCCACTCCCCCACCCTCTTACAAAAGCCCTGAGTGGGCATGCGTAAAAACAAAACAAAAAAAGCATGTTAATTCATAGTGGCTATCCACCGAACACATGCACTTTATGTGGAACAACGTTTATATCCATATCGGCATGCAAACTCTCACATGTTGCACTTGGAAAGCTAGATTTTCTAAAAAATTACAATTTTCACCCCTAGTAAGGTAGGTTTTATTTTTGGGGTTGAAATATGTTGTCCATTGGAAAGGGGGTGTTAGCCGGATTTCAACAAGATGTCATTTTTTAAAATCCAACCATGCGTTCGAGAGATATCGCACCACCGCCATCTTGTGTGGAGGAATGTGGAGGTGGAGGGTGCGGAACCGATCAAAACACACTACTACTATTAATTAAATTAAATTAAATTATATTATAAGCACCTAGAGGAAGTTTATTAAGAAATATTATGATGGTGACTGAATAATTGACAAAGAGTCTCTGAGAACATTAAGGGAGATTATTAATTACAGTTTTGTATAATGGATACCAAATGTTCTGTAAATATAACTGTGAATTTCGAAATCACTCCTCTAGCTAGCAAGAATAATCCAGTGGCTCCCCAGTTAATAATATTCCATACTTCTCTTGCATGTAACCAATGCAAAGTTCATAATGGGATTTCTATTCTAAATCAACCTCAATGGCTTCATCTGCATTCGGATTAAAGCATATTGTATAAAAAAGAAACAACGTACTGTATGGTTCGTCGAGTTGATGGTGATATGGGGTAGTTATATATCCAGATTATAGTAATATTATTATTGGTATTATTAGATCACTTATTGACAGTGTAACTATTTGTGTTTTTAATTATTTAATTAATATATATCTCATTATAATCCCTAATTTTAAATCAATAATATATAATTATATCAAAAATACTAAAAAAGAGCCTCCGCGGCTCAGGCGGCAGCACGCCAGCCTCTCACCGCTGGGTCCGTAGTTCAAATCCCGGTCACTCCATGTGAGATCTGTGCTGGACAAAACGGAGGCAGACAGGTTTTTCTCCGAGTACTCCGGTTTTCCCTGTCACAATTTCATTCCAGCAACACTCTCCAAGATCATTTCAATTCATCTGTCATTCATTTAATCATTTCCCCAGAGGAGTGCGACATGCTTCGGCAGCCGGCACACTTCATATCCTCGCCGCTAGATGGGGGCTTCATTCATTCCATTCCTGACCCAGTCGAATACTGTAAGCAGTCTGTGGATTTTCATTTCATTAAAAATAATAAAAAAATATATTTAAAATAATATATAAAAAAGTAACACGTATTTTGCGTGCTCGCCTGTATTTAAATACAATCTACACATGTTGTAAATAATAATTAATTATAATGTATCACATATAATTATCTGTGTTATAATCTACACTGGATTTGCCGTCAGATTCGTGAGAGATATCACAAACTGTACTTTCAATAGTAGGCTATTTAATAAATACATTGAATTAAAAATTGAATTTTTTATTATTTATTTGTTTATAAAGTGCTTTTAAACAAATAAACAAGACGATAGCCCCTGCCAGAACTGTGTCGCGTCCATCCCGTATAACATTAGAACCGGGTGGGTAGTCTGTACACATGGGGCGCATAGCACCCAATATGCGAGAGTTCTCGCACGGATCCGCTAGTTACTATTATTCCTAAGCTGCGATTTTCCCCTGTTAAGGCACCTCACGTGGACTCATGCAATTTCTCGTCTGCCTTTCATGGCTCTACTTCTTTTCCAATCACTCAACCCTTTTCTTTAAGGTGTGAAGGTAACATTTCCCTGATTTACTCCCCTTACTATTATATTATTATTATTATTATTATTATTATTATTATTATTATTATTATTATTATTATTATTATTATTGTTAGAGTACTGATATTATTATTGTTATTATAATTATTATTATTGCCATTCTCGAAATTTGAATGCGAGGCATATCGGGGAATGAGTAATAAAATGAACTCGTTGGCCGATAATAGAGAATGGAACGCTGATAACATAATGATGGAGATAGCGATGCGTGAAACTCCTGAAACAATGAGCATTGATCCGTGGATTGACAGCTGAATGGTTGCAATGAAATCGACACCAGCTCAATGGAGAGGTAAACGACAGAGATAACTTTCAAAGGAGAAATGCCGGTTACCAAATAAAAAATAAAATAAAAACTTCATCGGATAATGAACAAGGAAATTGTTACTGATCTTCATATTGTACCCAATCGTCATCATATGGAACATGTGTTCGTATCCCAGCTAACTCACGGTATTTCGAGGTATGGGACATTCATGCCCACCATACGATCACATGCTCAGGATTTGAGTCTGTCAGGTGACTACTCTACTTGAAAGAAACAACATATTCCTAAATATAACATTTAATGATAGAAACTCATGGCTATACAACATAAAACACAAACAAAGGATAGTTTACATTTACTCCCACAACAAAAATCAAAGTTATCTGTGAGTCTCTCCTTAAAATTAGTGCTTCATCGCACTCAAGTCTATTCCTAACATCCTATTATTGATACTCTCTGACATTTGCGAGTGTCCATAGTTCTTCACGTGGCACAATTTAACACAATCTGGAATATCACAACACAATAATCACAATTTATCTTTAAATGACATTAATCTGCAATTATTAAACATGTATCCGTTTTACACGGGGCATTTACTTTCAGTAACATTAATTCATTATCTTATGCCTTAATTAACCAGTGTTGTGTCGTGCAACTCGTATTCTCTTTCCCATCAATTTGAAACGCTGAAGTGGTACGTTTTCCCTTCCAAAATACATATGGATAGAAATGTTTATAGCTTCACCATACAACGATTTTCTGGGTCTGGTCAAAACATTATCGTTACAAAAGTGTCATGTCATTGAAATTACTCTACCCGTATGAATAAATTAGTGTAAACTGGGCAAAATCACTTTACAAAGATGCCTATATTGATTGGTGCAATATTCCTCCTCAGAGAATAACTTGGCCAAATATTATCAGATCACAGCGATCCAACATGGTATGTGCGTGGAAATGAAGCATTTAATTCAATTGGCATCATCACATCAATCATATCTTAATTACTTTTCGAAATATCGAGATTCTTCAGTGTCCCACTACGCTTTTAAAATAAAAGGATCAGGTCAACAGACATCCTTTCCAAGCGGACAATAAATTAGTTTCGGCTGACTGAGAAAGATGGCCGCCGGTCTAGTAGCCTTCCAACCACCCCATCTGGCTCCTAGCAAGGTCAAGTTTGTTTACTGGTGCAGTTATACTGGAGGTACCCTGAGTGTTGTCCCTAGTTATTGAGTCATTCTAATTATTTAACACCTACATTTAGAGTATCATGGGCCCAACTCGGCTCCTAATTAATATTCATGGCAGGGGATGGATCATGTAATAGCTTTGCCGTTCTGTGGCGACATTAGTGGCTTCTGGTACGCATCTCAAGTGAGTATCACAGTTCTCTCACTGGTGCAGCTGCCTATAATAAGGAAATCGGCGTTTCCCTATACGACGAACCATTAGTCTTACCTCTAAGGGCAGATCAATTAATACATGGGCTCACACAGGGTCTCTAATAGTTATCCTTCCTGGCAACGATTCTGCAAGCGGTGGATACAGACAGTCTCTGTCCCACTTCGCGGCGAATAATACAAGTATGCTCCAAGACGATACTATCTCGTAGATTAGCCGACTTTTCACCTAACGCGCAAGCTATGTTTGGATGATCCCCGCAACTTATTGACGTAAATCTCTTGATTCTACGTTACTTGCTCGCTGTACGCGGCTCAAACAATACTTCTCATAGATGACTCAATTATTAAAGCACTCACGACCTCTCTGCAATTACTCTTAAGCCAAAGCTTTATGTAGCTCCCAAACCAAGCATAAGTTTACTGGCTTACATTACCTACCTTAATTGTTCTCAAATACAACCCTGTAGAATTTACCATAGTAAAAATTCATTCAACAATTCAATGACACTGAAAAATTCTCATTATCTCGTTACTTTACGTTTCTTTCTTACTGTTTACAATAATACAGTATTTTTACGTTAGACATGACACACTTTGCACGTACTATAGGCCTGACATGCCTATTATTTTATTTATTACTGGTACCGACCCCAGATTATTATTATTATTATTATTTAACGTTACCGTTACTTTCATCATTATCTTAGGCCTAAATGGCCGTAAACAAATCACCCTCCAAGCCATATTTTACCAAAATACGAGGGATGTAAGCTCGTACATAAATGAATGTTACTTCTTAGTCTCAGAGTGATGCTTCGTTGTATGGTGAACTATTTAATCATATCAATATTTTAAATTTGTACTCACTTTTCATTTTTGCTGGGTTAGTCCAGCACGCCAGCCACGAGCCTACCATGATGCTTAGCTTAAGCCATTATGATATTTATCACACGACACATGGTATACACTTCACACATGATAATCATATTTTCATCACTGGCTTTTCTCACTTTGACACAATATATATTATTTTACCACATACATAAACACTTTTAAAAATCACTGTAATATCACTTCATTTACAATTCCTGCACTATTTCACACATGGATCCTTGATTGGACTCCAACTATCGCCTGACCTCAGAGATGCGATGCAGCTAACTCCTGACAACCGCTAGTTTCCATGAAAGTCTATCTAGCGTGTGCGTTCGATTCCCGTCACCTACAGTTCATATCACCTCTAATGCAATTCTGTTCAATCCTCTGTCACGATTACCTATGACAACACCTCCTGGTATGTTCACTGTCTATAAACATCCTAAATTATCCCTACGCTGTCCTGGATTATTCTTGCGTATGTTATTGGTTAAATATCTGCTGTAGACTAAATCTTACACGATGCATAATTACTATTGTGAAGCTGCATGGTGCGCTTCCATTGTTCTCCAAATATACTTGAGCGTCGATACTTAATAAATTCGCGCACTTTCTTGCGTGATCTGGCAGCGCGTTAGTTCACGTGTTGAGTCAAGACGAACTGAAGACGAACTAACTTCCCTGCGAAGCTTCCCCCTATATAAAGCTTTCTTGTGAAACATAGTCCACTGGACACACAGGACCGACTCCCTTCCTGGAATAATACATTTCCAGACAAAGTGAAGTATAATCCTCGTTTGTCTAGGTGTGGAGGTCCCAAAATCACTGGCGTGCGAGCGATCGCTTCGGCCAATTAATTACAATTAATTGCCTTCTACCATGGCGTCATGACGCTATCCTGGTACTTCCCCCTCTGCTGGTCTCCAAAACCTTCCTCCCGAGCGGAAGCAGTGTGTTCAGAGGCTCGTTAATAGATGTAGGCTTTAATTTAGGCGTGAGAACACTCCTAAATTATCTTTCCTAGAATATATTCACCTGGGTGTATGTTTTATTTCATTTCAATGATCCAATTGGCTGTAATCAATTAATTTCCGTGGGCGACTGCCCCCTCTCTATTCTTAGGCCTTGTGAACTGGTCGATCCCAGAGTCATTAATCTTGAGCTGTTCCTGTGGTCCAGACGAAAATTTGTTCCCTGGCGTCACCTAAATACGCCCCTTCGCTAACTCCGATTTGTCAACTGTCAAGCTGGTTTACTTTCATGCATTCGGGCTTCTATAACTGTAGATAGGCCTGCATTTTCTTGCAATCATCCACCTTAAAAAGCTATGATATTCCCGTTCTAGCCGTGAAATCCTGCTATTATGATTATATGCAGATATAACTCATTACCCTTCAGGTTTCCTGTAGCAGTTCCCCCTCAGAGATCAATGATTCGATTCTGGGCAGAATCATGGGCCTGGTCTTCTTTGATAAGACCCGAGTTCGATGCCAGTCTGCCGTGTCTAATTGGGCACAATATACAGGTAGATACAGTGAGCTTATTCAGAACCTACAAGAGACTACGATATGTCATCATGATCTTTCTGCACTCTCCCGAGTCTCGCATGGGTTGGCGACCACTTACCCCTCGTAGTTCCGCCCCTTAAAACTAACTAACTACTCTCTTTCCTTTCTTGTCAACCTGATTTTTGGTTAACTCTAGTTTTCTTCCGACTCCAATGGTACAAGGATATCCAAGGTCCAGTGAGTTTTTCATTTCCCCGCCATAATTGGTGCTTGTCTGTTATTTTCTGACACCCTCATTATTGGAAAGGTCAGACCCCTTCTTTTTTTCGAGGTATATCCATACCACTGGAGACCACCTCATGATGCAGCGGCTAGCGTTCTTGGCTGTCGCCCCGGTTATCCGGGTCCAATTCCCGTCCCTGCCAAGTAATTTAATTCCAATCTGAGGGCTCGAACAGGGTACACTCAGCCTCGTGAAGCAAAACTGAGAAGAGGCGGGTTCGATTCCTACCTCAACCATCCTGGAAGTGGTTTTCCGTGGTTTCCCACTTCTACTCCAGGCAAATGCCAGAATGGATCATAACTTATAGCCATGGCCACCTCCTTGCCAATCCACATCTGCATTACAAATACACACTCTAATACAGCCATCACAATAACACAGGTTATCAGACTTAACCCCCCACACTCACACGTGACAAAATCAATTAACAGCAATTCAAGTACGCGGGACTGAATGACCACAATGTCCAAGCCCTTTAAATTAAACAAGAACTCTTACCTACTGTAGGAGGCCTCAAAGAAGACAGGGTGTGTGTATATGATGATGATGATGAGAATGATGAGAATGAGGATCATTGTTGTTTTAACCCTTAATTGACCTTGTGTGGTCCCTGGGACCTGAGACGTTTTTCTTATCTTCGTAAATGGAGTATTTTACCACCGATCGACTCCCCCCTCCCAGTACCTTCCTGAAGTCGCGCCAGGAAGGCTGTGGTGAAATGTCGTGAACGTGCGGTCTTTCGGTATGTAGGTATTTAATTGGTCCGTGGGACCATACGAGGTCAGCTACGTAACGTTTTTTTAAAATTCTGACTGAGTCTAATCTGCCTTTATTCTGATGAATCTTGGCATAATGGACCATTATAAACCTGCCCAGTTGGCATAACGTGCAATCCACTAACTTTGAGAATGTTGTTACTGACTGGCTGCAAGCAGATGAAGAGATACAACAAAATGTGGCAGACTCGTAAGAGAATGCTTCAGAAGAAGAATATTCAGACCAAGATGATGCCGAATATATACCTAGTGATCAGGACACAGCTCCAGAAGTAAGCGCATCTGAAAATGAAGGCACAGAGGCTGAAGGTGAGGACGCGGCAACTGAAAAAAGGATTACCCGGGGACAGTTTTTCTACTATGGCGCTCGGGATTGCCCGCAATCTAAAACAAAATCTAGATCCCAACAATAGGCCTAAGTCGGAGGAAAAACATTGACCTCCACAAACGAAAATGTTGCTAAGTGTGTCCAGAGAAGAAGAGAACTATTATCAGCCCACCTGCATTACGAATGAAAGCTACCAATCTGCTTAATACACAGCAAGAAAGTTTGCAATGGCTGCGTCAGTGACAACAATTAGAGCATCTGGACCCCTTGCAGGATTCTATTCTTTGTGTTTGGAACCAGTTTGAATTTTACTGTTATTTAGATGATATATTTGTGTATTAAAGGATATTACATTTAATTGCCAAATTTGAAAGTTTCTTTGTGCGTTTAAAAATCACAATATACTATATTTACGTCTGTATCTTGTCTCATTTGCATTAATATGAATGTAAATACCATGTTATTTAAATCAGTAAAAAGAAAACAAAATCGTTTCCAAAATATATTGTCTTAAATTCCGTGGTCCGTGGGACCACAAGAGGTTATTAGTGTGAATTTTTTCCACGAGCTCAATTAAGGGTTAAGGGGCATAATATCTAGGTTATGGGTGTGTATAGCCGCTCCACGAAAGGTGCACCTTGGATAGCGCTATACTCCCAAGGTTTCACTGCTGTAAGCTCGGGAATTGGTGATCAAGAAGGGTTCTTGAGCTGAGTCCTTCCCTTCTTTATTCAGATATCTCGGGTTGGATCCATTCCCTTTCCCCCCTCTGTATGACTCTCACCAAGGCGATCCGGGTTCGATTCCCGGTCAACGCATGTGAGATTTTCGAAGTGAAATGCCATGTCCTGTGGTTCGGATTGCACGTAAAAAGGAGGTCCCGTGGCTCATAATCACAAGATTCACGGTCACGTAAAACTACAATCTTCCTTCATTTTCCCTCTGCCTTCACGGCAATACTGTACTTCTTTCCCATCTCAATCATTAACCTTCAAGGTGAGGTGAATAAAATAAGTGTTTGGCTCTCTGTATAGACATCAGAAAGTGTCTGCAAATGTCTGCTATTGGGTTGTGTATTAAACAAAAAGTACAACACACTTAGGTGAAAGATAGAGAATGACAATACGGAACTCGATACCACGACCTCCAACTTGGTACATCGTTGATCTGTCTACTGAGCTCTTAAGGTACTGTATATTCTATTTGGCATTGTGGCAAGCCAGCATATGCTTTGCACAGGTACATTGTACAGTATTTGTAGCCTGCTGTGGGCTTTAGATTCAAGAAATCGATTGTCACGACCGTACTGATGAAAAATGGTCTTTACAGCTGTGATGGCGTGTGTTGTACTAAAAGGTACAAGCCGTTTGGATGAAAGGTAGTGAATGCAAGTGCTTAGTGGAAAATACAGTACATTTTAATTCTCATCCTTGCACATGTCCCAATGAAGTGCTTTTCGCCATATCACGGGAGTGCTAAGTAGATTCGGATCCATCTCCTTGCTCGTTCCATGAATCATTGTTAAGACATGGATATGAATTGAGCAATTGTTTCACTGGTAGTATTTATGATTTTCTATTACAATCCTCACCCCTTTGTATTACATAAATAATTGTAGCGTATTTTTTTCCAGAGGTGTCTTTTACTTACAAATTGCCATGCCATCCACTCAAGTAGTTATGATGCTAACTGAAAACAAATAGACAAAACAACAAAAATAAATCTGAGAGTTTATTTGGTCTTTATAACTTAGGCTCCACCTCAGGAGCAGATAACCTTGCTGTTCTTCCCCTCTAAAGCAACAATAACTAACTAACCAACTAAGTAACTTACACCTTATTTCAGTTCAAAATTCAAAATGTTCAGGCAGAAAGCTTACGTTACTGCACAGGTGCAAGCCAGTGAAGTGTGAACACCTGTACGATGAATGTGCTTGAATAAAATACTCTAACGATTAAGTACCCATAATCATTAGTGGAAGTCAATGCACATGCTCCAATTTCAATACATTGTTGTGTAGCTTAACTATTTACACGGGCACAATATTCATACATAGATTGCAAACATATTATAACACAACATCATACAAGATACTGTCTTTTAAGTAGTCAGCCCAGAGGCTGGTTGGGACCTCAAAAATTACCGCCTTAGGTTAGGTCAGTAAATACTCACAAAAGCTCAAAGCAGCACTATGAGACGTACTAGGCAAGATGAGGAGTGAGGTAGTTTGCCATTGCTTTCCTTACTGAGTCAGGAAAATAGCACTGACCTTTCACAGCACACACGCACACACACACACACACACACACACTAGTTGTGCCCTGAATACCAATACTCTGCACCATCCATACCCCAATAGCTTCCATATAATCACAGCCATGAATGAGGCTGAGACATCGATGGAAAGCCATATTTTACTCTAGCCTGTGCCAATAGACAAACGCAAATATATTGATAATGAGATTCACTGCGACTCATAAATACTAACATTAACAAGACAAGCTATACCAAGTAAACCAAAACATTTTCTAAATCATCATCATACTAATATATAAAAATGAGATGGTGTGTGTCTGTCTTTCTGTCTGTCTGTCTGTTTGTCTGTTACCTAATAACGCAAGAACCACTGGTCCGATTTAAATGAAATTTTGCATGGATGTAGCTGAAATACCAGGTTTACATATAGAATACTTTTAATTTCGATATTATGCACTATTAATAAATGGCGACCATTTTAGTGACGTCACTACACCCTTTGGTTTCAAAATTTCATATTTCCATATCAAATAAAAAGAGAACGGTAGGAAATAGAAAACTTTTGATGGCACATATGAGCTTTGCAATTTAATTTCCTATCCGAAAGGTCCTTATCACTCTTCGTGTATCTCTAACGGTTAGCGAGTAAAACCTACTTTTGTGACGTCACTACACCCCTTGGTTTCAAAATTTCATATTTCCATTTCAAATAAAAAGAGAACGCTAAGAAATAGCAAACTTTTGATGGTATACACGAGCTTTAGCATTTAATTTTCTATCCAAAAGGTTCTTATCACTTTTCGTGTATCTCCGACGGTTAGCGAGTATAACCTAAATTTGTGCAATAAAACACGGTCAACACCGAGCGGTGCAGTATATCGCCATATATATAAATAGAAAATTTGTCTGTTTTTTTCTGAATTTCTACGGAAATTTGAGTTATTTACACGTTTCAGACTGTTTTATGATAGATGCGCGCGAAAATAATGTTTTGGTCTCTATGTTTGTTTGATTGTCTGTGGACAAATTTGTTCCCTTATAACTCGAGAACGGCTGGGTGTATCAACGTAAAATTTGGTACAGATATCCATCAGAGGCACGACACTAATCATTGATGTAACCCTTCTCCGTACCTCTCATAAAAGGGGGCCTACCCCTTAAAATGCATGCTGAAATAGGAGTAGGAGGACGAGACAAAAATCATTTTCAGCCCCTCGATGTGAGAGACAAAACTCGGGGGCCCTGGAGGGTCCCCGAAATCCACATTTTAAGGCCCTAAAACCAACCGTTTTTGAGACTTTCT
Source organism: Meconema thalassinum (assembly GCA_946902985.2). Lineage (NCBI taxonomy): Eukaryota > Metazoa > Arthropoda > Insecta > Orthoptera > Tettigoniidae > Meconema > Meconema thalassinum. Next base: position 835,604,333 of record OX336390.1, read on the forward strand.
CCACTTCTTTTCAACTGTGTCCTTGAAAAGGTTGTGAGAGAATGGCGCAAGGAACTGACCAATATGGGTGTCCAGAGTGGGATATACCTGGGGCGTAGGAAGGAAGGACTGGTTGTAGATTGCCTGGCCTTTGCTGACGACATGGCACTTATTGCCGATTCTCTGGATACAGCAACAATGCAGGTCAATTGCCTCAGAAGACAGGCAGCCAAAGTGGGTCTTCAAGTGTCGCTGGAAAAAACAGAATTCTTCACCAACATCAAAGAAGCTAACAGAGAGATGCTACTAGAACAGGGAAAAATCAAGAGGATTGAGAAATTTAAGTATCTCGGCGAATGGATTGAACCCAACTTATCAGAAAGAGCATCATTATCCATGAGAGTCAACAAGCTGGAACTGGCTTATCGACTGACAAAGAACATCTACAACAAGAAATGCCTGTCACGCAACCTGAAACTGAAGCACTACACCTCAGTCATACGACCAGAAGCCCTGTATGCCATGGAGTGTCTCTCATTGAACCGAAGTGGTCTGATGGAGAAAATGGAAGTCAGAGAGAGGAGAATTCTCAGGAAGATCCTAGGTCCGGTAAAGGAAGATGAGGAATACCGTAGGCGGCACAATTCCGAGCTCTACGGACATATAGAAAGGCTCTCTGACTGTGCTAGGAAAAGGAGAGTAGCATTCTATGGTCATGTGGCAAGATTGCCTCCCAAAAGACTGACCAATAGGCTGTTCACTTTCTGGCAGAACAAGAAGGTTCGTACCACTTGGCTGACAGAAACTGAGAAAGACATTAATGAACTGGGAATATCAGATCTTCAAGACAGGCAATCTGTGAGACATGCCCTGAAGGAAGTCCATGGATTTTAGGAAAAAACCCGGAAGAAAGGTACCCCTTGGACAGATGAAAGGAAGGAGTTACACCGGCAGAAAATGCGACAACACTGGGCAAAGATCAAAGCTCAACAGTTGAACAAGCGTGGTCCAAAGTAGGCCCATTCGAAACAAGAAGAAGAAGAAGAAACTAATGAACGAATACAAGCCGGTAACCATGACAACAGATTCTCATAAGTCCATCTATTGCTGTAAGACGCAATGCAATTCCATTAATTACATAGGTGTGAAAGTTTGCAAACGGCTAGAAGGTTATCACGGAACCAAATTAAGCAGAAGAATTCATCGATACGTATAATGCGCTTAACGGGGTCAAGGGGTACAGTAGAATTTTTTCACGCGATTTACACCTCCGGGTGTGGTACGGCAGGTCTATTATATTCCTATCCCTATATCATATTATTATTATTATATTATGGCGTACAACGAGGAGACAAAGCCCCCTCGGTGCCAGAAACAAAACTTGGGGGCCCTAAAGGGTTCTCGAAAACTACATTATAAGGCCCTAAAACCAAAAGTATCTGAAATATTCCCAGAAAACTAATTTAATTTAACAAACTAATGAAGGAATGGAAATCGCTAACCATGACAACATTATCTCAAAGGGTGGCATCCAACTTTCCATCTATTTCTGTAAGAAGTAATGTCACTCTATTTATTACATTTCTGTGAAAGTTTGCAAATGGCTATACGGTTATCACGGAACCAACGTAGACTGTTTAATTCATCAATGCAATTAAGGGGGTCAAGGGGTAACCTAGATTGTTTTCATGCAATTTTCACGTGCGACATATAGTACAGAAGGATTATTATATCTCCAAACATTTGCAAAGTGAAATGCCATGCCCTGTGGTGCGGCTTTTAGGAATTTGGGCCATTTGAGACTAAAGAACCTGAATTTTCATGCACCACAAGCCTTTATAATTTATGAAAGAGGTCTTCCTGTGTATGTGGACCTAACACAACGTAGAGGGTCATTTTTTATGTGAGGTGTATTGCATTTCGTCTACAAGTCTTTCAATTCTATTTCACGTCAAGAAGTACAAGTTAGGTGAATTTAGTTTGAGAGCAAATTTTAACTAATCTTTCTTTTGTCGACATACGGGTTCATCGTAAGGATGATTTTGTTTGATACTGTATGGCAGATATACCCATATTTGGATATCTGGGTGATATGTTGTAGACAATAGAATTGTCTGTCTGTCTTTCTGTGTATCTTTATGTACGCCTATAAATCGTGTTCATAGGCGTGGTGCATCGTAAAATTAGGTATGGTAAACATGAGTCAATACACCAATCATTTATAAAACTCCTCACCGTACTTTTCAAACAGTAGAAGGGTGGATATAGGGAAAAACTTCTCAAAATACATGCTAAAATAGGCGAAATATAAAAAATTATCCTAGAAGGACGATCAAAGCATATGTTGCGCTTCTCAATGTGAGACACAAAATTCGCGAGTCTATAAGGGGTCTCCGAAAACCACATTTTAAGGCCCTTAAATTAACAGTGTGTGTGGTATTCCCTGAAAACTAACTTCGTTCTGATAAACTTATGAAGGAATGAAAAACCGCTAACCATTGCAACAGTAGCTCAATTGATAATGTCTGGTGTTAATATATAACACCGTTCGAAGGACGGGTACTTCTGCTATACTAATATATAAAAATGAGATGGTGTGTGTCTGTCTTTCTGCCTGTCTGTGTGCTACTCAATAACGCAAGAACCACTGGTCCGATTTAAATGAAATTTTGCATGGATGTAGCTGATTTACCAGGTTTACATATAGGATACATATTATTTCGATAATTTGCACTATTAAAAATGGCGACCATTTTAGTGACGTCACTACACACTTTAATCAAAACTTCATATTTCCTTATCAAATAAAAAGAGAACGCTAAGAAATAGCAAACTTTTGACGGTACATACCAGCTTCACTTTTCGTTTATCTGAAACGGTTAGCGAGTAAAACCCACATTTATGACGTCACTACACCCTTTGGTTTCAAAATTTGATATTTCCATTTCAAATAAGAAGAGAACGCTAAGAAATAGCAACCTTTTGATGGCATACATGAGCTTTAACATTCAATTTTCTATCCAAAAGGTCCTTAACACTTTTCGTGTATCTCCAACGGTTAGCGAGTAAATCCTAAATTTGTGCAATAAAACACGGTCAACACCGAGCCGTGCAGTATATCTCTTCATATATAAATAGAAAATTTGTCTGTTTTTAGCCTATTTTCAATTTTGAAAAAATAGGCTTATGAGATCACCTTTTGTCCGTGTGTGTGTGTGTGTGTGTGTGTGTGTGAGAGGTGTGTGTGTGTCCCCCCCTAATAAAATCTAAACGGCTGGGCGATTTCAATGGAACTCGGTGAGTTCATAGCACTATTCCCAGCGACCTCGATCGTGCCCTTCATATTTTGTTACGTCTCACCAATCCAACATGGCGGCTGTGCGAAATATTTCACTAGCATTCAATATCTCCGAAACTATTACCGATATCGCCCTGAAAATGTGTACGGCAATAAAGGGTACTACTAGAAATTCATCTATGTGGCTTTCAAAAACCTGGTGACTACAAAACCAACATGGCGGTCAAGCGAATTTGAGACTTTTAAATAGACTTTTCTCGCGATTTAACTATCCAAACGTAATGAAACTTGGTACAGCAAATGTTTATACACATTGTAATGCACTGGAGTTTAATTTAGTTCAATTGTGTACATAACCTCAAAATGGCGTCTGTGCGAAATATTTCACTGACATTCTATATCTCCGAAACTATTACAGATAACACCCTGCAATTTTGTACGGTGATAAAGGGTACTGATACAAGTTTACCTATGTATATTTCATAAACCTGTCAAGTACAAAACGAACATGGCGACCAAGCGGATTTGAAATATTTTAATAGACTTTTCTCGTGATTTAAGTCTCTGAGCGCAGTGAAATGTGGTACAGTAAATGATTTTACAGAGTGTAATGCACTGCCATCAAATTTAATTCAATTGTTTACATAACCTCAATATGGCGGCTGTGCGAAATTTAAAAATTAAGTTTTTATTTCTTGTGTCGTAATCATGCGATCGAAGTGAAAGTTTGAATAATGAAGCTAGGCAATAATTGTCCTTGAATGGTATATAACTCTATGGCCTATACATATAACAATCCTAAATGGCGAGCTTCCGAAATATTTAGACGGTTCTCAATATCTATGAATCTTTTACAGCAACCAAACTGAATTTTTTTTAAATGTTCATAGAGACTATTAACATATGTTCACCTATAGGACTTTCAGTAACCTGCTGAGCACAAATCCAACATGGCGGCGACGCGAAGTATAATTATTTAAATGGACGTTTCTCGCGAATTAACTATCCGAGTGCCGTGAAACGTTGCACGTTAAATGCTTATACAAATGTTGATCCACTGGCATCTAATTTATTTAAATTGTTTGCATAATCACAAGATGGCTGCTGTGCGTAATTTTAAAATCTCTTTTTTTACTTCTTGTGTTCTAATCATGCGATTGAAGTTTGAATACTACACGTACACAATAATCTTAATGTAATAGTACAAAAATAAAAATCCAACCTGGCGACCATCTGAAATATTTAGACGGTTCTCAATATCTACGAATCTGTTACAGTAATTAAACTGAAATTTTGTATGTTGATAGAGGCAATTAACATGAGCACGATGTATGAAAATAGGCTGTATAGTTCTTTACGGAACTACTTGTTTTTCTGAATTTCTACGGAAATTTGAGTTATTTACACGTTTCAGACTGTTTCATGATAGATGCGCGCGAAAATAATGTTTTGGTCTGTCTGTCTGTTTGTTTGATTGTAGACAACTTTGTTCCCTTATAAATCGAGAACGGCTGGGTGTATCAACGCAAAATTTGCTACAGATATCCATCAGAGACACGACACTAATCATTGATGTATCTCTTCTCTGTACCTATCATGAAAGGGGGCATACCCCCTTAAAATACATGCTGAAATAGGAGTAGAAGGATGAGACAAAGCCCATTTTCAGCCCCTCAATGTGAGAGATAACATTCGGGGGCCCTAAGAACACATTTTAAGGTCCTACGTCCAACCGTTTTTGAGATATTCCCAGAAAACTAACTTAATTTAATAAACTACTGAACGAATGCAAGCCGATAACCATGGCAACAGATTCTCAGAGGTCCATCTATTGCTGTAAGACGCAATGCAATTCCATTAATTACATTAGTGTGAAAGTTTGCAAACGGCTAGATGGTTATTATGGAACCAAATTAAGCTGTAAATTTCATCAATATGTAAAATGCGCTTAAGGGGGTCAAGGGGTAGTCTAGAATTTTTTCACGCGATTTACACCTGCGGGTGTGGTATGGCAGGTCTATTATATTCCTATCCCTATCTTATATTATTATTAGTAGTATTATATTATGGCGTACAGCGACGAGACCAAGCCCCTCGGTGCCAGAAATAAAACTCTAGGATCCTCGAAAACTACATTATAAGGCTCTTAAACCAACAGTTTCTGAAACATTCCCAGAAAACTAATTAAATTTAATTTAACAAACTAATGAAGGAATGCAAATCCGTAACCATGACAACATTATCTCAAGGGGTGGCATCCAACTTTCCATCTATTTCAGTAAGAAGCAATTTATTACATTTATTACATTTCTGTGAAAGTTTGCAAATATAAGGTTATCACGGAACCAACGTAGACTGTATAATTCACCAATGCAATTAAGGGGGTCAAGGGGTAGTCTAGGATTTTTTCATGCAATTTTCACGTGCGACATATAGTACAGAAGGTCTATTATATCTCCAAACAACAACATTATTTTCAAAAATTCCTGAATTGAATCAGCATTTTTTGCGGCTTTTAGGAATTTGGGCCATTTGAGACTAAAGAACCTGAGTTTTCATGCACCACAAGCTTTTATAATTTATGATAGAGGTCTTCCTGTGTTTGGGGACCCAACACAACGTAGAGGGTCAGTTTTTATGTGACATGTATTGCGTTTCATCTACAAGACTTTCAATTCTATTTCTTGTCAGGAAGTACACGTTAGGTGAATTTAGTTTGAGAGCACATTTCAACTAATCTTTTTTTTTTCTTTTTTTTGTCGACATACGGGTTCATCGTAAGGATGATTTTCTTTGATACTGTGTGGTAGATATACCCATATTTGGATTTCTGGGTGATATGTTGTAGACAATAGAATTGTCTGTCTGTCTTTCTGTGTATCCTTATGTACGCCTATAACTCATGTTCGGATGCTTGGTGCATCGTAAAATTAGGTATGGTAAACATGAGTCAATACACCAATCATTTATAAAACTCTTCACCGTACTTTTCATACAGTAGAAGGGTGGATATAGGGAAAAATTTCTCAAAATACATGCTAAAATGGGCGAAATATAAAAATTATCCTAGAAGGACGACCAAAGCATATGTTGCACGTCTCAATGTGAGACAAAAAATTCGCGAGTCTATAAAGGATCTCCGAAAACCACATTATAAGGCCCTTAACTTAACAGTGTGTGTGATATTCCCAGATAATTAACTTCGTTCTGATAAACTTATGAAGGAATTACAAGCTGCTAACCATTGCAACAGTAGCTCAATTGATAATGTCTGATGCGTCTCTAAAAGCAACAGTACTTAAAAGGGATGTAACACCAATAACATTGTTATTATTATTATTATAATGTCTGGTGTTAACACCGAACACCGTTCGAAGAACGGGTACTTCTGCTAGTATGTGTATAAATTTAAACTTCAACCCTAGTGATCAGGATCTGATGATGACCGCATGGTGGTTGAAACGCGTAATCCTATATCCCCCCTTTATCAGTGAATAATATTAATAAATATGATATTTTCTGGAAAGTGTGATATATAATTATATATATATAGCCTTATCTAATTGGGCAAAAGCGTGTTGACGGACTGAAAATATATTATTAATTGATAGCTTACACAGGCAACACTGAAAATATGGCTTCAAAATTTCACACAGAGATTATAACATTCTGTAAAACGCTGTTAGTTATTTCAGTGACATCCTGTGACAACAACAATAGGAATGTGCGTAATGTAATATTTTCAGTCAACGTACGGCAGGTAGATGTATCGATTGTGATGCCGTCAGCACTGAGGGGGGCTAATTCATGTTACACTGTTCAAACTTCTCAACCGACTGGTCTGTCACAAACAGACAAACGCGAGCCCAATCCCATTTATTTCGAATGTCTTTTTCATCGTGGTCCTTTTTTTGTCCATCTTATTTTCCCTTATCTCCGATTTTAATGGCTCTCCTTGTAGAGTAATCTCAGTTTTCAAGAGAGATGTCCAGTTGTATCACTGTAATCGAGTACATTGCGCTCTACAGCCACACTGCCAAATCAAGTGATTCTCTCCGACAAGATACATATTACGTAGTAGTTATTTCACCAATAATTGCACGGTAGTTTTTAAATTATAAGACGTACAGTAGGATGACTAATGAAAGTTGTAGTTCCGCATAAACATACTGGTTGTAACAACACAAATAAATTACTGTACTAAATACACAGAAAATAAAAAGATCAGTCAGTCTGAGAGACTAGACTTTATATCATTTCAAATGACGCATGCTACAAATGCTGCACATGTTAGAAAGGATCAGGAGGGCTTCTCGCTTCGCTTGAAGCCTCAGACTCTTTGCACTCTGCTGCATGACGTCACGCACTCGCCGTCTCCGTATCGCATAACACCAGACCCCAGGAGTAAACTCAGACTCAACAGACTACATTAACCTTTAACTTAGGCTTCCCGCGCTGGGGCTGCATGACGTCACGCACTCGCCGTCTCCGTTCGCATAACGCCAGACCCCCAGGAGTAAACTCAGACTCGGTGCATATGCACTGAACAACATGATGACGTCATACACTCCGTAACCGTGACGCATAACGGTAAACCTAAGCATAACGATGAAGTCGACAAGATCATTTGAAATGATAAAAATTAAAAACTTCAAAAAATAATGTACTTTGGTTAAATGCCATTTTTAAAGAACTTTTCTATTTAAAATCGCAGGAGTAAGTTACTTGAAATTTAGAAATAATTATTCCTTACGTACATTTAATTACATGTAAGGATTACACTTGTTATTTCAACATTACTTAATTTGTGAATTTTTAATGTGAAGCCAAATATTATATTTTATTTACATTTAATTACATTGTAAGGATATCCATTTTATTATTTTACTGTATTTAATTATTTTAATTATAATTTATCATATGCATATTTTCATATCAAACATTCATCATTAGACTTTGTCTAAGTACATCATTAGTATTTTAATTCTTAATTGGGCTGAGGAAGACCTCAATCTCAGGTCGAAACATGTAGCCAATCCTATAATATAAGAGCTATATTTTAATTCATGTATTGATTGGCATGTGTGAGTGTGTACGTGAGCCTTTTGTGGAATACTATGGTGTCTCACCTGTTTAGTATGTCCATAGTGTGGTTGTCTGCTTCCTTGAGTGCTTCCCGTTGCCTTTATCTTCCCCTTTGTCCCATTTGATTTGTGTGGGTATTTTGATCTCGGTTTACTGTATGGCGTCTTCGCCCGAAGTAAGACCTATACCGTACGCCACTTATATCTTACCTTATTTTGTCCCTTGATTATCTTATGTTTGCGTCTTTTCACGCAAGTCTTCGAGTCTATCTTATTCCCTTTATCGTACGTAACTTACCTCACTGCACTCAACCTGTTTCCATCCCTTTATCGTGACTTATTTTGATGGATTTCTCTTATTTTGTTGTGCGTTACCTTTCTCGTAATTATTTATATACTCGGTTGTTTGTCCCCTTTTTATTATGTCCATTTACGTCAGTTCTACGCGTACTTTTCCTTAAGTCTCCGTGCTTTTCAAAATCTCCCACCTCCTCTGTTCTTTCTGGGCTCTTCGGGATATCGTTCGTGTCTTTGTCGGTATGCCCATTTTCCTTGACTTCCTTGTCTAACCACTTTAATCTTTATTTTTCCCAATTTAACTTTTTCTACACGAGTATACTTTCCCCTTAATGAATCCTTCCCCCTCCCTTTACCTCCTACGCTCATGACATTCTCGCCTTGATCATTTCTCCCATTATCTCACTTAATTTCATATGTTTGGCATCGCCTTAACCTTACTTCTAGCATGTATTGCTTCCTCGTCTTTAACGTTTGCTTGGTCATTGATCAATATACTATCTACCCGCCTTATCGGTGCTGTGTCTGAGTATTTTATTTAGACTGGTGTTTGGATTATTATTCTTGGTTATGTCTTTGATTGTAGGCTAGGCCCATGATTCATTATGAGTACGCCATCGTATTGAACTTGCATTCACTGCTATGTAAATGCACGTTAAGTCCACGCCTCTGTTATATTTCACTCCACCTTACTTACCATTATTTGGGTCATTATCCCTTCAACACCCAGTCCTGTTTCATGGGCCCAGCGGAAGACTAAAAGTGCACGTTTCAACTGCCGCAACTACATCTGCGTGAAAGGTAGGACCGTTCATTGGTAGCAGAGCGTGGTTTTGGTTGAAGAATGGAACGAAGTGTTGAAGCCAAGACAGAAATATTGAAGGTTCACGTCCCATGGCCGCGTTGTGAAACGCAGAAATGCAAGCCTTCAAATTCCTATGAAAACGTTATACGTGGTTTCCTTGGGGGCGATAGGGAGACAGGAATACATGAGTAATACCCCAATTGAAAGTCATGGTCTCAAAAGCCTTTGATCTGAACACAGTAGCGTTGTCAGACACAAGATATTTGGGAGGTCCGAATACACCAAATATATATCTACTCAGGATTTTTTAAAGTTCTTGACGTAATTTCTCTCACTGGGAAAAGCCAAACGAATTTAGAAAAAACATCTATAACAGTGAGAATGGCCTGATTACCTAATTTTGATCGGACTAGAGGACGAAAATAGTCGATGAACAAACGTTCTCCGGGTCGAGACACAATATTTGCTTGGTGCAGACCTACCTTGGTGTTTTGCGCAAGTTTAAAACGTTGACAAGTTAAACATTTCCTGACAAAACCAAAGGAATCAGTCTTAATCGAAGGCCAATAAAACTCGCTAGAGATATTTCTGATGGTTCTGTTCATACCAACGTGTGCACCAAAGGTGGAGGAATGGTAATACGTCAGAAGCATGTTGCGAACAGCTTCAGGAGCGAATATCCTAAACTTCGAAGACCCAGGTAATGTGTACCCGATGACATCATTCCGAATACAAAAGTCGGAACATGAGGGGTCTTTGTTCGACATCTTTTCACGTAACTCCATACAATATGGATCCTCAGCTTGAAAGGTTGGGATATCCACGAAAGACCAGGGACAGTGTTGCAGTAGTAACAAAGGTTCGGGAGGTTCTGAAGAAGGTGGAGGAGAAGGAGCGGGAATGGAAACATTTTCTTCAAACATACGTGAAAGGCAGTCAGCAACAGAATTCTCACTGCCTTTCATATGTATAATATCGAAATTGAAGGGAGATAGTCGTAAAACCCATCGATCAATACGACCTAATTTCTTAACATGGGACAGACTCCACTTTAAGGCTTCGTTATCAGTATACACAGTGAAACGTCTATGCTCCAGAAAACTGCTAAACCGTTCACACCCGAACACTACAGCTAAACTCTCTTTCTCGAAAATAGTGTAACGTCTTTCATGGTCATTCGGCATTCTACTAGCGAAAGCAATGGGAGCAAATCTCCCATCTACTTTTTGGCTCAGCACGCTCGAGACCGCTAGGTCACTCGCATCACAATGCAGAAAGAATTACGAATTAAAATTAGGTGAATGTAATACTGGAGCACTAGACAAACATTCCTTCAGGCTTACAAAGGCACGTTCTTGCTCGGGTCCCCAAACGAAAGTACAATTCTTCTTCATCAAGGCATTTAAAGGGGCCGCAATATCGGAAAAATGTTTTATGAACCTGGAATAAAATGTGATCATTCCCAGCACACGACGTAAGGATTTCAAGGAAGTAGGATGGGGAAGTTCGTGAAGACATTTCACGAGTTCGGGGTTAACTGAGATACCTCCACCAGACAGCACGTGACCTAGAAACTTTATCTGGGTGGACCCTAACGAACTTTTCCCAGGATTGACAGTTAAACCTGCTCGCCTTAGACGCCCGAATACTTCACGAAGATGACCGACGTGTTCTTCAAAAATGTTACTGTAGACTACGAGGTCATCAAGATAATTGAAAACGTTTTGAAACCTCAAATCTCCCAATAGGTCTTCCAGTACGCGGCTAAATACTTGAGCTCCAATGGCAATCCCCATGGGCAATTTTTGAAAATCAAACTAACCAAAGGTAGTCGAAAAGGCAGTAACCTTACGGTTTTGCTCATCTAAAGGAATTTGATAATAGGCGGCATTTAATTAACTATTTGAAAGAATTTCGCGTTGTGAAAGTGTTGGAAAGCCGATTCCAAAGTAGCAAGTGGGAAATTATCAAATGCAACCTTCTTGTTTAACAGTCGATAATCCACCACAAGAGGAAACTCATTTTCCTTCTTAGGAACTAAGAAGGCTGGCGAGCCATAAGCAGACTTGGAAGGCCTTATTACATGTCTTTCTAAAAGGTCACTTACATGTCTCTTCATGGCTAAAAGTTTGGCAGGAGAGCAAGGAAACGGTACAGGTCTCACAGGGACAGAGTCAGTCAAATCGATGTGACATTCATATCCAATGGCAGTTCCCAGTTGATCAGTGATCACGTCAGAAACTTCACCCACTAAATCATATAAAACCTGGCGTTGATCAGAAAACAAGGAAAGAGGTAACTGTACCACAAACTCAGATAGGACATTAAATACTCCAAGCATAACATTCTCGAAAGGAAACCTCTGGTTAGACGAGAAATGAAAGCTATAAGTGTCATCACTGAAGTCTAACCTCAACCCAGTCTTTTTCATAAAATCAGAACCCAGCAGGATAGGTGCTGCTAAGTTGCTCATGATATGAAATCCATGGTCCCAAGAAAAATCAGGAATTTTAATGTGGAAAGATATGCTTTCGTAGACATTAATAGGATTGCTAGAGGCAGAGACAAAGTAGTTTCGGGTTTTGTGTAAACGTATACATGTGGGAGGAATTTTCTCAACAACGGAACTATGCACAAAGCTACGACATGCACCACTGTCTAAAAGAGCTGGGAAAGGCAGACGGGAAATGAAGAGGTGAGCCCACGGTTGAACCATTTTTGCGAAAACGACATCAGGTACCACGGAAGTATAATCCTTACAGAAATAGTTATTCACAGCCTCACGATCAGGTTCCTCATCACAAGACTGTACTAGTTACCCGAATGATCATTATTGTTACAGCGAGGACAGATCAGTATAGTTACCCCCTGTAATCCACAGCCAAAACAAAACTTTTGTTTTCGCGGTTCCGAACATTCACGATAAACATGCGAGCCTTTTAAACAGTTCCAGCATTGCACAGAGGACCGGGGAGCATTTACACGAGGACGGGCATTTAAACTATGATAGTTGTAACGGGAAGTATAACCTTGGACATGGTTAACAGCGTTAAAGCGAAATTTAGATCCATGCGAATTAACACCACGGGAAGTATCAAAATAGGACGGACGAGCTATGGCCTCGATTGTTAGATTGTAGTGTTGACCAACGAACGGGTGCAGAGTTGCCACGTCGCTTACTTCTCTCATCGATGCCAAAGCTAACTCTGGGAATATAGATTCTGAAGGCAGTGAATGTGGAGAATATTGTTTACACAATCGGGAAGTTGGTTCAAACTCTCGTCCTTGGACGAAGATGTCTCCTAGATCTAATACCGATGAACGTCGAATGAACTGTTTATACGCCTGGTGCAGATTACGAAATAGAGTGTCAATGGTTTCACGTAATTACTGTGAAACAGGGAGGCGAGATATCATGGTTCGAATAGCAGTAACATAGTCATCGTTTGCTTGGTCATTGATTAATATACTATCTACCCACCTTATCGGTGCTGTGTCTGAGTATCTTATTTAGACTGGTGTTTGGATTATTATTCTAGGTTATGTATTTTGATTGTAGGCTAGACCCATGATTCATTATGAGTACGGCTTCGTATTGAACTTGCATTCACTGATATGTAAATGCACGTTCAGTTCACGCCTCTTGGTGTATTCTTTGGAATACACGGTAAGACAGAGTAAGCTTTTGCTTCTCTTTGCTTTAGTTCATCCCTTCCTTTTTTCGCAAACACCAACAGTGACCTCCTGGTTACTCTTTGTTGGTATATTTAACTTACACTACCTGTGAGTCTGTTCTAGATATATATCTTCCATGACCCACCTAGCGTCATCTAGCAGCGAATCTCTGAAGTTCCTCAATTTTTCCCTGAACAAGAGGACTTCCTTACCAATCTGGCCACCAGATCTCGTCGCTATCGCCAGCTATCATCTCCGTGAGTAAGAGGACTTCGTCTACCTTTTCATCCACCAGTCTTCGCTAGTGACGCCTGCTATCAACTCTTTGAAGACCATTACATCAAAAGAAATTATTGTTACAATGTTGGCTATTCTTATGTGTATTCCTTTAGTCTCCTACCCCCACCTCTTTCCCTTCCCTGGTCTCTCCGCGCTTCTTTGAGCTGGCCTCACTTGTGCGTCTAAAGTCAAACCAGTCAGTTGGAGCTAAACTAAAGCTCGCCTCCTCTACTCGAGAGGCAAACTTTTAAATTCGACGCCATGTTCGAGTTTTAAAATCAACCGTCAACAGCAACATCGCCTTCTTCATGAAGCAAAGATAAGTACCGACTTCATGTTTTAAACACATTCTCGTCGCTTTTAAAAAGCTAAATGCTTTTATTTTGATTTTATAGACAGTGAAAATTGCTATATGTGATAAAATAACTGCCTTCAAGAGATCTTCTTGATTAAACTCGAACTATCAAGTCTATCTTTCAAAATAAAATAGTACTCCTTGTACAGATTTTCTGAGATGCTATCTCACATCGAGGGATATTTCTAAAATACCCACTGTCTATATAATCTAGTTTTCCGCCGAGGGATTTTCTACCCATTTCAACAGTCATCATTACTCTGAAACTTTCCAGAACAAACAATCTATCTACCAGTTAAACTGTCAAGTATTTTCCACTTTGATATGGGAGTACTTTTTCTTCACTGAGAAACTTATGTGGCATAAACTTCTAATCCCCATAAATTTTCTTCCTACGTGGGGAATTTTCTGCAGTATTTAACTGCCGCCTATAGAAACTACAACTCATAATTCTCTCAAGCTAAAACTCAACTTTTACACAACTGCAATAACTTTTCTTTCTATAAACTTTTTGTGCTACTACAGTGAACTTTCAACTATATCAACAGACTATAGTGAAAACAGTGCCTGTTCAACTTTTTCATCCGCGTCGCGATCGTCCGAGTACAATAAATACGGCCATGAACACTCTTCCACAATCCCATTTGATCTTTCCCAAACCATTTACTAACAAACTAGAGTAATAAAATTGTAACTTTAGGTCTTTTTTCAATGAGGTGTCACTCTCAGTAAGTGCCCTCCCATTTTGCTCCATTTACCACTAATTAATGTCTGTACAACTTCCTGTCTAGTACACACCTTAAAATATGTTGTTTCTCCCTTCTAATGAGGGAATCCAATTCTTTCTACTCAAAAGTGAGTTATCTCTAGGTTTCACGAAAGGGAAATTTGCCCTATTTTCTCGTGATCCCCACTTAAACATAGAAGTTCTAGAAACTTCTACTTAATTTTTCTCTACAGGTTTCACAATAAGTGACCTGCCCTATTTGTATAAATCACCTCAGTAATTACTGTAAAAATATTGGAAGCTATAGAAACTCCTATTTAATCTTTCTCTTTTTTTGTTGCTTTAATTTCAAATTTAATATTTATTCACACTTTTAGAACATCCATTAGGAATTCTCAAAGTGCATATATTGTACCTGATTAATTCTGCTACGTTAGAATTACTTGTTACAAACGAGAAAATTTTCCATTTTTAGCACCACTTTTAAAATCTTATTAAGATTTTTAGTGATTACCACAAAATCTTAAACTTGTAATTGATTTAAAATTGTTTGCCAATTATAAACTTGTTATCTTTAGGTCTCAGACCTTCACATGTGACCTTTTAGAAATCACAATCATGATCTAACTGTTGTTAATTCTTTGTCAATTCTTCAAATTTTAATTTATTGTTAATAAACCTATTATATTTTTCTCGTTATTCTTTTCGCTAGATTCACGCTTAGGTAGGACTCTGTCTTCCCTGACTCTTCCTAGGTTTATGCCCTCTTTAATAAAAATAAATCCATTGATAAGGTTTGCACTACTTGTAGCATTTGAGCAAAAACTCTTCATATAATCTGTTTCCAAGTCTTTCTCAGCTTTTATAGCTAATTCTAACTCGCCAGTAAGGCAAGCATAGCTCGCTCCGCCAGCTTCCTGCTTGTTGAGATTTTCTCTCAACTTATGGTTGGTTTTGCAAATCTAAGTGTTTCTCATTGCCTAAACTTTTAGTCGGCATTTTGCTGGGTAAAAGCTTAGTCATTCCTCAATGCAACTATTGGTGCTCTTACCAAAATTATTCACAAGGGTATAACTAATTTATAGCTACCTTTCTTGGAGACATTCGGTCGCTCTTTAGAAATTCTACAATTTCAAGAACTAAAACATCACGGCTGATTCAAATTATTTGCATTCTTGAAAATATTTGTTTAAAACAAACTCCTTTGAAGGGATACACAGTAAATCTGTTACTCTTTGTCTTGCCAGACCACCACCCTTCCCCATAGTAGGTAAATTTATGCTTGAGAGGGAATACGCTATAGCAGCTTGCTTGCTAATAGCCCAAGTTCCAGCTGCGTTTCCTGTTAGCTTCGCCCAGGTCCCTACCCACTTTAGGTATCGGAAAGCGGGTTTACAGTGGCAGCTGCCTCTGAGTGTACTTAAAGTTAAAGTTATAAATTATGTCAGACTCTCTTCCTATTTCTCCATCCCTTTTCTCCAGTCCGAAACCCACTTCTTTTCTTCTTCATCTTCCCTTGGGGGTCAAGTTATTCCCAAGCTAATAATCTACCCACCTCTGTTACATTTCACTCAACCTTATTTACCATTATTTGGGTCATTCTCCTTTCAACACCTAGTCCTGTTTCACGGGCCCAGCGCAAAACTAAAGGTGCACGTTTCCACTGCCGCAACTACATCTGCGTAAAAGGTAAGACCGTTCATTGGTAGGCAGAGCGATGGCTTCAAAATTGTCTCTCTATACATAACTTCGCCTAATTTTCAATTCTGAAATGACATAGGAGATCTACCTAGGCCTATAAATACGTCCATCTATTTGTGTAAGTTGGCAACTATATCGTTTGCTTTTTGTTTTTCATGGGTCGAGAATTGAAAGATGGAGAGGATTGTTGTGAAGAAGAAAGAATAAACAGAAGACTACCCAGAGACAAACAAGGGCTTGTCCCTGGTAACAGAAAAACAGAGATCAAAAGGGGAAGAGGTACCACAAATCAGGATTCAGTATAGCAGAAAGTTACTATAACGAACCTTGATCAGCAATTATAGAAATGTTCACTGATCTGCTCAGTTATTCTGGCCAGTAACAACCAAGAAGAAAAGAGAACAAATCCGATAATTGGCACACAGAAGAAAAGAAGGGGGGGGGGGGGGTGTAACTAAAAATGGAAGAAAATGGTTCTCAACACACACCCAAGTAAACGAGGCTACAAGACCATGATGCCACAAAACCCATAAATAGTCCTCAACAAAAACAACTACAACAATAGACTCGACCGCGGATCAAGGTCAACGAATATTAATCGCTGTATTCGAGCGTTGAAATATATGGTGTTATAAGTACTGTATAATTATATATATATAATATGTTCGATTGCAAATACACCCTGTATACGCTTAACATTTTACTGTGTGAGTAGTTATAACTCAATAAATACAAAAAAAAATACTACAGGGAATTCACAACGAACCCCCAAACTATGAGCCCAGATCGGCACCATTACGCCACGGATGCGGTTCAATAGTACTTCGTAAACAACCTGTTTAGTATAACTGTATCATATTTTGTGTTGAAATTAACAGCGTTTTCTGGCGTTTCTACAAACCTTTTGATACTAAATATGTATTATCTTGTTCATTACATTCCTCAAAGGATATAAACTAACGAAGTTATGGAAATATATGGATTTACTAGCAAATATAGGGGCCAATTTGACAACCGGATGGCTCGCCTCCACAACGATATGGCACGGTAAGCCTGACCTCTTAGTCACTTCTACGGTTACATATTCTGTTATAATATGCTAATATCCTACCTGTCACCTCCTTGGGGACAGTTTAATCCTCCCTATTTACGATAAGGTGAATTGTTGAGGCCAGGTCTTGTTGAATTGGAGGTTATGGTTAGGCTATAATACCTGCATGATTCATACACCCACCATCTTGAAACTATTCGTCTGATGACCTTGTAGTTTGATCAAACAACACTTCCTACATTAAGGTATATTGTTGCAAAATTTGGTAGATATCGGATAATTAGGTTAGTCGTAATTTGATTTAAGCTCAAAACATTTGGTGGGCGCCTTTTCTATTTTGTTATGGTGGCGGCGATATACATCATGACACTGAGTTTTCCCTTGCTAGTGCTACCTCTTTGCCGAAGGTGGTTGATTTGGTTTCGTTGTGTTTGAATTATGGGGTGGGGATCGATTTGCACACATACATGGCCACCATCTTCAAACTATTGCGCTGATGACCTTGAAGTTTGGTCAAAAGACACTTTCTACATGACGGTAAGATTTTGCAAAATTTAGTAGAGATCAGATGATTAGGTTAATCGTAATTTGATTTAAGCTTTGAACATTCGGGTGGCCGCCATTACGTTTCCTTCGAGATGGTGGCGATATAAAACATGACACTGAGGTGTCGTTTGCTAGTGCTACTTCGGTACCAAATTTCGTTCAATTTGGTTTCACCGTATTTGAATTCATAGAGAGCGGGGGGGGCAGACATGCAGAGTACACACACTTACACACACTCACAGACACACAGACAGACACACAAATATCGGCCCTGTGTGGATCTCAAAAGTCTCCTTACATTTTTTGAAAAAATCGAAAGTAGGCAAAAAAATTACCGTCCCGGTATTTGCCTGGAGATGAAAATGGCGAAACCTTTAATAGTACATTATGCAACGAGCCTATAATGGCAATAATTTAGTCACGAGTATGTTTATAAAAGGAGGGTATGCGAGTTTTATAATTTACTACGAGTGTCTTAATTACCATTATAGGCTAGTTGCATACGACTGTTTATTTTCGACGATAATTATTATAACTATTTAATGTTCGAACAAAAATATTCATAAATATATGTCGAGATTTCGCAAGTTTTATATACTGAACAGAGCGCATGGGACGCACAGAATACCTTGTATTTGACCATGGCCTCCTCGATTACCCTACTATGACACTAGGCCACGCAGTGAAATTTTAATTTGAAGGCCTTGGAACTCAGCGAAGGTGCGATGCTACCCTTACCTAATTGGTCAAACAACTGTTTCTTGAGCTCTGATTGGTGGGAGAAACTGCCCCATAATGAAAACTTTTACTATATTGAGGCTCATTATAGTACAGTTTTCTGACATATAATATTTACATTTTGACATCGTCGAACATAAAAGCATTATAGAACGATTGACGTGGGATTCAATTCAAACCCACCCGTCTACCAAGTACGCAGATAGTTTGGCCCCATGTACTAGCACTGCGACATAGCGAGCATAGCAAACGCTAAAAGAAAAAAGACTCCCCCTCGGCACGCCGAAAGGTGTACTGTAGATTTCAGCAGGAAAAGAAAAATATTTGCAATTCACTAAATTTGTCAACTGTTGTATACTTACTAAAGCTCTTAATTTTTAAAATGCGAGAAGCCCCATCTCCTTATAATTCCGAAAACCTTTCGCTCATCCCTTGGAATAAGTGTGGTTTATATGAAAAAATGTTTCACTCATAAGATTTAGGTAATTTTTAGAGGAATATCGTCCAGTTTAAACGGTTTGGATAGTGGGCCTTTTAAGGGAGGTGTGATTTTTTTTCCTCTCAAAATTCCATTTTTCCCACCCCTTTGGTCAATGGTGCTGTCAAAAAATTGAGTGAGGTACGTTTTTGGCCCATATTTGAAGACAGCACGAGCGTTGAATGGAATCGAATTTTCACATACTAAGAAAGTTGTTAGGGATATTAATGAAAATTTTGACTGCTGCTAAAGTGCTGCTATTAGCGCCGGCTATGTATGAACTTCTTTTGTAAGCTTCTTGGAGAACACAGTTCGTATCTAGTCGGCAGTGGCTTTAGATAGTTAATAACGCCGCGCTGTCGAAAGTCAATATTGTCAAACAACCATGGCATTGATGATACAAGGCAATAAGCGAGAAATATAAGTAATCTCTCTCTATATAACAAGAAGTTCCGTGACGAACTAAAGAGCCTATTTTTCTAAAAATTTAGATTTATGCCAATGATTAATTTATATGGATCTATCTAGAATAATGTCGAAATTAAGTTGGTAATATCGAAATTTCTAATTAGTTCGAAATACTGCATACCTGGCATAATGTAGCCTAATAGAGAACTACAGTTGGCAGCTCTGGTGACTGAATATATTCTTAGTTCCATCTCTTAAGGTACAGAATACAAAATTTGGTTGAAGTCCAATGGATAGCATGGACGTTACATGCAGCTAAACATTGGATCTAACAGCGCGCGTAAAATCATGTTGGCAACATTACATGCATGTATTGGTCAGAATTAATCTGAAATAATATGATCTAGTGTTGTGTCAATTTTGAATGAAATCCATTAGTTAATGTAGAAGTTACATGCATTTTAAAATTGGACCTATCAGCAGGCTTAGAATCATTTAGGCAGCACTGGCGTAGGCCTATACTAGTTACTCCAAATTAATCTAGAGACAGTATTTATTAACAGTCGGCAGCCCTGGTTACTCTTAAGAAACGGCATAGTCATATCTGTTATGGTACAACTTAGCACACTCGAAATTTGGTTGAAATCCACATGATAGTATAGAAGTTACATGTATTTAAATTTGGAGTTTCAGCAGGCTTAGAATCATGTTAGTAGCACTGACGTATATAAGTTACTCCAAATTAATACAGAATGTCAGGTACTATACGTGTGTATAGTTTAAAGCTGTCGACTTGCATACTTTCTGATATATGGGTATTTGGATTAAGCAAAATTGAGAGCTTTTATTAACAGTTGGCAGCCCTGGTGGCTCTTAGGAATACGATCAGTCATATCGGTTTATGCACAAATAGCACTTACGAAATTTGGTTGAAATCCAATTGATAGTGAAGAAGTTATATGCATTTAAAACTTGGACTTATCAGCAGGCTTATAATCATTTTGGCAACACTGCCATGTATGGCCTCCTGGAAATATTATTATTATTAATATCTATACGTCTGCCAATTTTGAAATAGCTCCCATTCATACCTTCCATGATATCCAACATGGAGCTCAAATTTCAATTGCGATTTTTCAGCAGATGTTAGCACTGACATCATTTTCAAATATGGCCGTGAGATATCCAGGTATAGATCTTGACTCCTACCAAATTTTGTTTCGATTGCTGAAGCTGTTTAGGAGTTGATAGGGACACACACACACACAGCCAGACAGACAGACAGACAAAAGGACAGACTGGCAGACAAACAGACATTCTCCCGATATCATAAGTCTACATTTTCCTAATTTTTGCAAAATGTGAAAAGTAGGCTAAAAATGAAAGTTTTTCGTTTTTTTTTCTGAATTTCCACGGAAATTTGAGTTATTAACGTGTTTCAGACTGGCTTATGACGGTTGCGCGCAAAAAGTAAATTTCTTGTCTGTCTGTCGGTCTGTGTACAACTTTGTACGCGCATCACTCGAGAATGGCTGAGTGGATCAACGTAAAATGTGGTACAGATGTCCATCAGAGGCACGAAAGTAATCATTGATGTAACTCTTCTCCGTACCTCTGATAAAAGAGGGCCTACACCCTTAAAAATCCTGATGAAATGGGCGTTGAAAGACGAGACAAAGCTCATTTTTAGCGTCTCAATGTGAGAAACAAAACTCGGGAGACCTACGGGCCCCGAAAACCACATTTTGAGGTCCTAAAACCATTTTTTTTGAGATATTCCCTGATAACTAATTTCATTTAATAATCTAATGAAAGAACAGCCGCCGTGGCTTAGGCGGCAGCACGCTGGCCTCTCACCGCTGGGTCCGTGGTTCAAATACCTGTCACTCCATGTGAGATCTGTGCTGGATAAAACGGAGGCAGACAGGTTTTTCTCCGGGTACTCCGGTTTTCCCTGTCAAAATTTCTTTCCAGCAACACTCTCCACTATCATTTCATTCCATCTGTCATTCATTTAATCATTGCCCCAGAGGAGTGCGACAGGCTTCGGCAGCCGGCACATTTCATATCCTCGCCGCTAGATAGGGGCTTCATTCATTCCATTCCTGACCCGGTCGGAGACTGGAAGCAGGCTGTGGATTTTCATTTCAATCTAATGAAAGAATGCAAGCCGGTAACCATGACAACACAATCTCAGAAGTCCATCTATTTCTGTAAGACGCAATGTAATTACTGTGAACGTTCGCAAACGGCTATAAGGTTATCACGGAACCAACTTAAGCTGTATAATTCATCAATACCTATATAATGCACTTAAGGGGGTCAAGGGGTACTCTTGAAATTTTTCACGCGATTTACATGTGCGGGTGTGATACTGAAAATTTTTATATCCCTATCCCTATATTATTAAATTATTATTATATTATGGCGTACAAGAACGAGACAAAACTCATTTTCAGCCCCTCGGTGGCTCGGAGGCTACTACGTTTCTGAGATATTCCCAGAAAACTAATTTCATTTAATAAGCTAATAAATACACGACGAGAACAGAAGAACACCAAACCAGGAGCTATATTGATATACTTAGAAAATCACAGATGTGGCCAGGAAGAGACGTCTGGCTTTCTACGGACATGTCTCAAGGATGAACCCAACAAGACTAGCCAACCGTCTTCTCAACTACTGGGGGAACAGAAAGAGCGTGACACCGTGGCTAATAGAAGTTAACAAGGACATCCAAGAACTGAAGATGATGGAAAGTTATATTAGAAGCCGATGACATCTCAGAAAGATACTTAAAAATAAAAGCTTCCAGGACAGACCATCCTGTAAGAAAACCGGCATCATCTGGGCAAAAGAGAGAAAGGAGAAACATAGCCAGAGAATGCACGAATATTGGGTAAACATCAAGTCCCTCGCCAAGCTGAAAAGTTGAACGTCGTGGTCCTTAGCTGGCCAATCCGACAGGAGAAGAATAAGAAGAAACTAATGAAGTAATGCAAGCCGGTAACCATGACAACAGTATCTCAGGAGGTGCCATCCAACTTTCCATCTTTTTTGTAAGAATCAATGCAACTCAATTTATTAAAATTCGGCGAAAGTTTGCAAATGACTAAAAGGTTATCATGGAAACAAACATAGACCGTAAAATTCATCAATGCGCTTAAGGGAGTCAAGGGGTACCCTAGATTGTTTAAAAGTGACTTACACGTACGATATGTTGTACAGAAGGGCTATTATATCTCCAAACAGCAACATTATGTTCAAAAATTCCTGAATTGAAATAGTTGTTTTTTACAGCTTTTGGGAATAGGGCCATTGGAAGCTGATAATCCTGAATTTTCGTGCACTACAAGCCTTTATAATTTATTAAAGGGGTCTTCCTGGGGATGGGAACTTTCCACAACGGTGAGGGTCAGTTTTTATTTGACATATATTGCGTTTCGTCAACAAGGTTTTCAATATTATTTTCACGTCAGGAAGTACACGTTAGGTGAATTTAGTTAGAACATATTTTAGCTAATCATATTTTTGTCGACAAACGGGTTCATCGTAAAGATGATTTTGTTTGACACTGTTGGTGATATATCCTTAAGTTTATGTACGCCTATAACTCGTGTTCGGGTGCTTGGAGCATCGTAAAATTAGGTATTGTAACCATGAGTCAATTCATCTATCATTTATAAAACTCTTCACCGTACTTCTCTTAGAAGGGTGGGTATAGGGAAAAACTTTTCTAAATATATGCTAAAATAGGCGAAAAAGAAAACTTTTCCTAGAAAGACGACCAAAGCATATGTTGCGCCTCTCAATGTGTGACTCAGAAGAATTGTGTCTATAAAGGGTCTCCGAAAACCACATTTTAAGGGCCTTAAATTAACAGTGTCTGTGATATACCCAGAAAACTAACTTCATTCTGATAAACTTATGAAGGAATGACAAGCCCCTAACCCAGGCTGTTCCAGCCGAGCAGCGCGCCAGTGAGCAATGGAGTACTCGCCGCATTGCGCGAGTAAACCTGCAACATGCAATACAGCTCTACTGTGGGGGCTGCCATCACTGCGCGGTGGATACATCAAGACTGGCAAGAATCACATGGACTTGTGTTATGACCTTCGCCCAGTGACGTAATGGCTATCGCCCCCAGTCCCTCTGCAACCGAGCTCTGAGCATCACTGCTGAGTACTCGCGTGTACGCGTACTCAAATTCGTGGATTTGGAACAGCCTGCCCTAACTATTGCAACAGTAGTTCAATTGATAACGTCTGGATATTAATACTGAAGACCGTTCGAAGAGCGGGTACTTCTGCTATTTTTTACTAAAGAGTCATTACATCACCAAAAGCAAACCTAACTCATTAACAAACGTTATAGCAATATTACACTTTTATGAAAAAGAAAAGACTCCCCTCCCCCATTTCCACCTCCTAGGTCCAATTTTGCCCATTAACTTTAATTGGGTTATAATTATAAATATTTATTGCAGCCAAGTGGCCATAATGGACAGTAATAAGGTGTGCTTACAAATAATTATTACAGTTATAATTATGTAGACCTATTAATTTCAAAGGGATTGGTGCAAAATGACGGTAGTTATTGTGTCCATCAGAAAGTGATATATACAGACTGAAACAAGACTTAAAGACGAAACAGAACGACATTTGGAGCGACTTCTACAGCACGAATGCGGAGATAGACAAAGACTCACATGGAGTGGCCGGGATTTGAAACACGGACCCAGTGGTGAGAGGTCGGAGTGCTGCCGCCTAAGCCACGGAGGCACGGGACTGTACGTTCTATTTTTCAGTTTTCTTTTCATGAAGACGTCACAAACACCAGCCCCCGAGCCAGGGGATTTAACCATAAAAGATTACATTTCCCTCAGCCCGGCCGGGAATCGAACCCGAGACCCTTAGCGTCAGTGCCCAGCTTACTAACCAATTAGCAGCGGAGTCCGGACATACTCTCGGTCACCGCGACTTGTCCAAAAGGGATCTTTAACACGCTGTTCCGGGATGCGATCCCGCAACTATGGCCAAAGTAGTTGAGAATCTCTACGCTGCGACATGCAGCCGGCCGGTATTTATTCAATTGTGAATAATAACTGTTATAAGTGAAATTATCGATTTTAAGAAATCATATCTCTTCTTTATAAGTACACTATCATGATTTACGTCATAATACAAGTATTTTCGTCGACGAGAGGTATGCAATTTTATAATAAATGATACCTTTTAAACTGAATTACCATATTACAGTTTGATTTTTCACCGCGTTTGCCAATAAATCAGTTATCATTGTATAAATAATGAGGAACTGTATGAAAGATTTCTAGCCCGTCAAGAATGATTAGTGAAACCAACGTCTGTCAGTTTTCAAACTTTACCTGACGTGTTGCGTCCATGACAAGGCGAGTTTGTTATTGACATTTCTGTGGCTGGACGGATAGCGAACTGTCAATTAGACACACACAAAACAAATTGACCTCAAACAGAACTTGGGCTTTTCACATTAGCGCCATAATGCGGGCACACCAGGCTCATCATTACTGTCAACCTTAATTCGAGCCGTGGTGTGGCGTGGCACAGCCTGCATTCAGCAGTTTTATCATGACATCACCACTGACAAGCTATTTCCAAATGAAATGTAACCCTTCTCATATTTCATTTAACGTGAAAAACCTTCCAAGGAACTGTAATGTGATATAATTACTCTCCTGGAGTCTGTCAGTGAAAGGAGATTGTGGTAAGCGAAAGACAGAACTTGAATTCTAACATGTTATCACAAAGGCTATTAAAAGCTTATAAGAAACTTCAAAGCATTAGACCAAGATTCAGCAAGAAACTCCGTATCAAAGAACAGGGTACCATTTCTCAAATGATTGTCTCTAGTGGCGTCAAATTAAATAAATACATAAATAAAAGTTACTAAATAAATAAATAAATAAATATATAAATAAGTAAATAATTAAAGGACTAACAAATATGAACAAGTGGAGAGCATTACAACAACTATGAGGAAGAGGAGGTTGATCATCTGGTTGGTTGGTTCCTTAGTTTAGGGGCTGCGACAATGCGGTCATGTAGCCCCGTGTGGGTGTGTGTGGGTGTGTGTAGAATCTGTCTGATAACCGGTGTTAATTGTGATGGCTGTATTAGTGTGTGTTATCTGTTTTAATCCAAGTAAGGACTGCAGAAAATAATTTCAAGTATTTCCTACTTTTGATACCAAATGCTACCGTCCACAACACCTAGCTCGCGGACTTGGCTACTAGATGGCTCGCAGTCAGCACTTGGTGGCGAACGTTGGAGCTAATAGAGCGTTATCAATTCTAACCCACAAATTTTGGCTCCACACAAGTGTAGTTAGTGGAAGGTTCTTTTTCTAGCCATAAATCTATGACATGGGACCGCCTGCTTTACTTCCCCTCCGATGGAAGGCATACTGAGGGATTTTTAAAGTTCTTAAAAAATCCGACGACATCGGCCGGGTTTGAACCCGCTATCTTGGGCACAGTAGTTCAGAATGCTACCAACAACGCCACCGAAGCCGCAGGGTGATCTTCTATGGTCATATTGTGAGAATGGATAATCAGAGGCTCACCTCCAGAATTTTCAACACTGTCTCTAGAGGGAAAACAACTAACGCCAAGTGGACGAAAACAGTTAGAAAAGACCTTGAACAATATTGGATATAATAATAATAATATTGTATGGTCTCGGTGCCGGGTGCAAGCTTTGTTATTTGACACCCAAACGGTAGCTTGCAAGTCGAATTTCGTTTTTCCTTGAAGAACTATGAAGTCAAGGAGGTTAGATATCTAAGCTCCTTGAACACTATAGCACTTTCTAGCAGGGCAATGGGAAACTTTGTGTGGGCGGAAACTCCCGAGATTAATTTTGCCATTATGAACACGGCCAACTGAATTCAAATGGGTTATTTGACATGTCAACATCGTATGACACAGTGTCGTAATTTTTGCCGCCTTTCAATTTTTGTCTTACCACGGCCAGGAGCGAACCCATAGCCTTTATCAACATACAAAATTTCAGTTTGATTGCTGTTATAGTGATATTTGTATTGATTTGACGGAAAGTTTCAACTGATTAAACTATTTTGCTGTTATAGTAGTAGTATTAGTAGTAGTAGTAACATCTACGACAGGAATAATAATATAGAACTTTGATCAGAACATCAGACTCTCTCCAGTCACCAACAGCAAAAGCTGTGTGTCCAGGAGTAGGTGTGAAATGAACTCGGGAGCGGAAGGACATTCACAGTTGCAGGATGAATGAATACTGGGCTAAGGTGAAAGGTAACCGAGACAAGAACCACCTGGTCCATAGCCGGTCCAAGCGGATCTAAAGGGGACTGGTAAGGGGTGAGTAGTTAGCACCCCAACTGGGAAAAGGGGGATTGGGATTCGGGCACACAGTGAAATTTAAATAGAGCGATGAGGAAGAGACCAAATATTGATAACCAAGGTTTGATACATTTATTTAATTTGTGAAGCAATAACAAACATTTTCATTTAGAAGAATAATTAAAAGAAGCTAATAAAAATGCAAGGTTTCTCCAGGAAACTTAGAATAAAGAAGAATTATAATAAAAATGCATAAAAAGGCCATATAAAGGCGATTAAAAAATATGTTTAAGAAAAATATCTAAAAACAAGCAAGAAGCAAGAAAAAAGGCTTAGCCTTGAAAAATGTATAAACCAAGTGAAGGTAGTTCACGTTACCAATAATTCGATACTTTTGTACTTAGTATTTGGCCCGCAGGAAGCGGGTTGTGATCCAAACGAAGGCTTCCTCTAAGCTGCCTCGGCATGCGTTCCGAGAAAGATGGATGGTGGCTCCATTGGCGAATTGCACCCCGCAGGAACAGACCTCTTGGTAATGATCTGTCCGGCGGTTTACAATCAATTGTAGGTTCTCATCGCCGAGTTGTAGTGAGCTAGCGGGCTGACTTAGTTGCTGAGGTGAAGGTCGTTGACTCATGCTTCGCCCAGCATGACAGAGTCCGAGTGATGAAGCATGCCGCCTGGCAAGGTTCCAGCCACTCAACGTTTACTAACAGGGCCTTCCCAAGAAGGGCCTTGCTGTGGAACGGCAGGCAGCCGTGGTCAGACTGGTTCAAGCAGGTAGATGTAGACAAGGCCGCAGAACGGCGAAGCGGAGAATTTGTAGTGGAAATGACGACAGCGCGTCGAACAATCCAGAATAAAGGCGGGGCGTCAAACAGCCAATCAGCGCACAGCCCCAAGCACATTGCGACGGTTGCCGCTGAGATGAGCACAGTACCTCATGAAAAAGTGTGACAGTATGGTGCGTCTAGAAAGACACTTCAGAAAAAGGTGAGTTGACAAGAATAATAAAGAACAATAATTCAAAAGAAACGTGAGTTAAGTAAATAATCAGAACACCGTGTTCATACTGCAATTATAACGGAAAAAATAATGGGGCAAAATTGAACGAGTGTTTCAAACCGTGCGGGAAACATAGCCACACAAAAAAAAAAACATTCGCAAAAGCGAACATGCTGGGAGGGGCGAGAAAAAATTGCAGTAAGAAGGCGCAGAAGTTAGGTCTCGCGTGGCAAAGGAGCAATCATAGTGATTGGCCTGAGAAACTGGCCAGCAGAAGTCTGCAGTTTTACCACGCGAATCCTACCATCTCTGCCAGGAAAGCACTCAACAATCCTACCCAAATTCCAGACAAGAGGGGGACTAGGGTCTTTCAAAAGGACCAAGTCCCCAATCTGAAGGTTAGAGCAGGAAACACGCCATTTGCCACGCTGCTGAAGCAAACCGAGGTATTCCAACCTCCAGCGGCGCCAAAAATTGTTGCGCAAACTTTCAATTTTGCGCCAAGAAATGGCTAAAGAAGATGGAGAATTAGAATATAATAAAGATGGGGAGGCAGTCAATGGGCCACCGATAAGAAAATGGCCCGGCGTTAATGGTAGAAGATCTGAAGGGTCATTAGATAAGGGTGATAAAGGACGAGAATTAATTATGCCCTCAATAAAAATAATTAAGGAGTTAAACTCTTCATGAGATAGGGGGGTGTGGCCACAAACACGTCTAAGGGGTTTCTTGGTGAGTTTCACACAAGACTCCCACCGTCCACCTTGATGGGGCGCATAAGGGGGGATGAAGTGCCACTTAAAATTTCTCTGGTGAGCATAATCAGTAATCCTTTCCAGCGCTGCATTTTGAGTAAGAGCTCTCTTAATTTGCTCAGAAGCTCCGATAAAATTTTTAGCATTGTCGGAGAATACTTCTGAAGGAAGCCCTCGGCGAGCAGAAAATCTGGCAAAAGCTGCCAAAAAATAAGCGGTAGAGGCGTTGGTAACTAGTTCTAAGTGTACCGCTCCGGTGACCATACATACAAACAGCGAAATATAGAGTTTTCCACAAATACATCTTTTGGCCTCAGGAGAATTTTTTCTGTAAACAAAAGGCCCGGAATAATCCACCCCCGTAAAGGCAAAAGGTCTAGCAGGCGCAGATCTAAAGTTGGGAAGATCACCCATGAGCTGAGTGGTAATTTTAGGGTTGGATTTAAAACATGGAATGCACTTCCGGATAACAGAGGTAACTTCATGGACTCCGTTTATGGGCCAATACCTTTCCCGAATGATGGAAAGTAATGTACGGGTTCCAGCATGAAGATGCTGGTAATGATACTGACGAATGATTAGAGAAGTGACATGATGCTTTGAAGGAAGAATAATTGGGTGTTTTTTATCCTCAGAAAGATCAGCCAAAGATAAACGTCCTCCCACTCTTAATAAACCATCAGCATCCAAAAAGGGGGCGAGTGAGGATAGCCTACTCGATTTCTTGAGGGATTGACCTTGAGACAACACCTGACATTCTTCAGAGAATATTTCTTGTTGAGTAAGCCATAAGATTTTTGTAGTGGCTAAACCTAATTCAGAAATGGTTAAATATGGCTTAGGAAAAAGAGGTTGTTCTACCACAAAATATTTCCAACGAAGGAGATAAGCCATAACCCTCACCAATTTATGAAAAGAGGAATATCGCTGCAAGAGAAGGGGAGAGTCAGAAACGAAAAGAGAAGATCCAGTAATCTTACCAACATCTGGCAAGTCTGATAATTCCGGAAGAGGAAAATTTGGCCAAGCGGAAGGTTCTTGTAGAAGCCAAGAAGGACCGTGCCAGTATAATGTCAGGTTAGCCAACATAAGAGGGGAACATCCCCGAGAGATGACATCTGCAGGATTCTCCTTGCCAGATACATGATGCCATTGTTCAAAGTTAGACAATTGTTGAATTTTGGACACTCTATTAGCTACAAACACCTGCCAATGCGAGGAGGGTTTGGCAATCCATGCCAACGTGATGGCTGAGTCACTCCAAAAGTAAGTTTTGCTAAATCGGATTTTCAAAGATTGGCGGATTTTGACCGATAATTCAACCGCCAGAAGAGCAGCACAAAGTTCCAGTCGTGGCAAGGATAAGGATTTAAGAGGAGCCACCTTTGACTTAGCGCAAATTAAATTGGAAAATAAATATGACTGGTCAAAATTGCGGCAAACAATATACGCACAACACCCATAAGCTTTCAATGAGCTATCGGCAAAGATGTGAAGTTCATATCCTCCACAGGAGGGAAAGGGAATAATCACTCGCGGGATAATGACATTGGAGAGATCTTCCAAGCTATTTCTATAAGAAATCCATTTTTTTTGCAACTCGGAAGGAACTGGTTCATCCCAACCAGTTTTCAAGGACCAAAGGTCTTGCATGAAAAGTTTTGCGGTGACGATAATTGGCGCCAAAAATTGGAGAGGATCAAATATTTTTGCAATCTCAGACAAAATTTGCCGCTTAGTTTGCGGTTTGATGTCACTGAGATTAATTTTGAAAAAGAAAAAATCCTTTTGAGGACTCCAATAGATGCCTAGAGTTTTGATAGAATTATTTTCATGAAGAAGCTCTACTGAGTCGTTATAGGCTGAAGTTAATGGAAATTTAGAAAGGAATTCTTCCGAATTAGAGTTCCACTTGCACAAGGAAAATCCGCCTCCCAAAAGCAAAGCTGTCAAATCCTTAGAGACTTGCAGGGCTTCAGGCACTGACTCAAATGAATGAAGAAAATCGTCAACGTAGAATGATGATTTTAACACTTCAGAAGCCTTAGGAGAATACAACGGGCCATCCTGTTCAGCAAGTAATTTCAACGTACGTATGGCTAAAAAAGCAGAAGGCTTTAGTCCATAGGTTAAGGTTTTTAGCCGAAAGATCTTGACAGGTTTAGTAGGCTCGTCGCGCCAAAGAATTCTCTGAAGGTCGCGCTGTTGTTGATCGACCAAAATCTGTCTATACATCTGCTTGATATCAGATATCACTGCGATAGGGAACAAGCGAAAATTCATTAAAACAGAAGAAATGTCAGATTGAATAGGGGGGCCTGATAATAATGTGTCATTCAGAGAAGTTCCATTGGCATCCAAAGCAGAGCCATTAAAGACCACCCTTATGTTTTCCTTTAAAATCTCATTCTTCCAAACTGGGTGATGATTGAGGTAAATGACTTCAGATGGGGTATAAGAAGCCTCATCTTTCTTGGTAACAACCTCCATGTGATCAAGTGCCTCATATTCCTCCATAAACGTGGAGTATTGAGCTTTAACAACAGGGTCACGTTTAAATTTGTTTTCCACAGCATAGAGTGCTCTAAGAGCCCTAGGGTGTGTTTCAAATAAAAGAGGTGGATTATCCACTCGGGGCATTGTTACGACAAATCTACCCTCTGAATTGCGTTTGGTTGTTTCGCAAAACAGTTTTTCACACATTTCATTTTCAACCGAGGAAGGTGAAGCTGAATCTATAGTTTCGATTTTCCAAAATCTTTCTAAGTTGTAATCGAGACTTGTATTGACAAAATGACATTGAGAGAAATTTTGAAACGACTTACGAGGGACCTGACCCGTTACTAACCAACCTAGCTTGGTATGATGAACAAACACTCCAGGTGATATTTTAACCTTAGAGCTAAGGAGACATTGCCAAAATACTTGGGCACTGAGAAGTATGTCTACCGGGGCGCTCGTATTAAATGTTGGGTCCGCCAACTGAATGTTATGAGGAAATTGCCACTTTCTAATTTCAAAAGAAGTACTAGGGGTATTACTGCCAATAGTATCAATGGCAAGGCAATTCAACTGAAATGTTGTGTTAGAATTAACAGCATCTTTGATGTGAACACGAACAAAATGCAAAGATTTAACATTGCTATTGTTAATACCGGTAACCTGAATTAATGTAGGTTGCTTGGGAAGACCAAGTTTCTTAATGAGACGCTCACTTATGAAGTCATGGGTGGCAGCATTATCCAATAGGGCACGTGCTTCAAGCCATCTACCAGAAGAGTCTTGAACTTTTATTAACACGGTTGATAGTAGCACCTGGGAACTACGAATTGAGCTAGAGCTCTGAGTATAAGATTGCGCATTAGCTCCTGGGGATGCATCTTTAGAACATCCAGGGGAAGGAGCCTGACGTGGCTTTTCAAACCTATGAAGCAAGGTATGATGTTGAGCCTTGCAATGGGAGCAAGTATTTTTAGATAAGCAATCAGGCACCATATGCCTAGTTGACAAACAGTTATAGCAATATCTTTTTTGAGCTATTAATTTGCGTCTTTCATCGGTAGAAAGGGCTTTAAAGGCAACGCAGGAATATAACCTGTGAGGTGCTTTACAGAGAATACAATCCGTTGAGTTATGCTGAACAGTAAAGACAGCAGATTTGTTTATTTTTGCACCGACTGGTTTCACAACATTAGATTTGTTATCTGCACTCCCTGACATATGACAGGCTACAGCTGACAAAACCTGACATCTATTATTCATAAACGTAAGCAATGAGCCATAAGTATATGAAGTGTCATTTGTTAGTTCCCTCTCCCATGCCTTTAAAGTTGATGAATCAAATTTAGAAGTAACCAAGTGAACTAAGAATAGATCCCAGTGCTCGACCGGTTGATTCAACCGCGCCAATGCTCTGACGTGTAGTTGGACCGTGTCACTTAAGGCTCGCAGTGTTGACAAGCTGTCAGCTCGCAATGCGGGCAGGTTAAATAAGGCTTGAATGTGCCTCTGTAAACATAATTTTTCATTGCCATAACGGCCTTTAAGAAGCTCGATAGCAATGTTATAGTTTTCTCTGTTAAGGGAAGTTCTCTTATAAGTTGAAGGGGTGGCCCCTGCAAAATGGATTTTAAGTAATGAAATTTCTGAATTTCCGGAAGTGTGGCATTATTATGTACTAATGAACTGAACAAATCAAAGAATGATTGCCACATCTCTTCCTTTCCTGAAAAATGCGGAATTTCAATTTTAGGTAGCAATGGTTTGATACCATTCCCATGGTCGCTAATTCTTCCTTGAATTTCCTCTACCTTCAACGCCAGGGTCAAAGTTCTTACTAATGCCACAGCCTGAGCGTGTGTATCAAAATAATTACTCTCTACTTCTTCCCTATCTGATTGATGTTCTGGACTTTTGATTTCAATTTCAAGTTGCACGAGATCATATTTCTCGTACGCCTGTTCAAAAGCTTTTAAACGCTGAGATATAATATCAAGATTTTGTTCCTCTTTCGGTAGAGTGGCTAGATATTTTTGAAAACGGGTAAGTTGACCTTTGTAGGCCGCCCGAGAGTTTAACAGTTTATCGTCTATTATTACTGGCATGGCTGGGAAGTTGGAATAACTCACCTACCAAAGCTGCTTGCGGCACCAGACAGACCTGCTTTCCAGAAAGAAACCAGTTATGTAGTAAGCTGGGATTGTCTCCGCTTTCCCGCAGATCTCCTGCGCTAGCCACGATATACTGAAATGTATAAGGCAAATATTAGATTACACAAGTTCTGTTTTTTTGGAATAGAATTTGTGGTCTCAGAATAAAGGTTCTGGGTTCGATCCCGGGGTTGAGGTACCATGGAAAGGGGTGAGTAGTTAGCACCCCAACTGGGAAAAGGGGGATTGGGATTCGGGCACACAGTGAAATTTAAATAGAGCGATGAGGAAGAGACCAAATATTGATAACCAAGGTTTGATACATTTATTTAATTTGTGAAGCAATAACAAACATTTTCATTTAGAAGAATAATTAAAAGAAGCTAATAAAAAATGCAAGGTTTCTCCAGGAAACTTAGAATAAAGAAGAATTATAATAAAAATGCATAAAAAGGCCATATAAAGGCGATTAAAAAAATATGTTTCAGAAAAATATCTAAAAACAAGCAAGAAGCAAGAAAAAAGGCTTAGCCTTGAAAAATGTATAAACCAAGTGAAGGTAGTTCACGTTACCAATAATTCGATACTTTTGTACTTAGTATTTGGCCCGCAGGAAGCGGGTTGTGATCCAAACGAAGGCTTCCTCTAAGCTGCCTCGGCATGCGTTCCGAGAAAGATGGATGGTGGCTCCATTGGCGAATTGCACCCCGCAGGAACAGACCTCTTGGTAATGATCTGTCCGACGGTTTACAATCAATTGTAGGTTCTCATCGCCGAGTTGTAGTGAGCTAGCGGGCTGACTTAGTTGCTGAGGTGAAGGTCGTTGACTCATGCTTCGCCCAGCATGACAGAGTCCGAGTGATGAAGCATGCCGCCTGGCAAGGTTCCAGCCACTCAACGTTTACTAACAGGGCCTTCCCAAGAAGGGCCTTGCTGTGGAACGGCAGGCAGCCGTGGTCAGACTGGTTCAAGCAGGTAGATGTAGACAAGGCCGCAGAACGGCGAAGCGGAGAATTTATAGTGGAAATGACGACAGCGCGTCGAACAATCCAGAATAAAGGCGGGGCGTCAAACAGCCAATCAGCGCACAGCCCCAAGCACATTGCGACGGTTGCCGCTGAGATGAGCACAGTACCTCATGAAAAAGTGTGACAGTATGGTGCGTCTAGAAAGACACTTCAGAAAAAGGTGAGTTGACAAGAATAATAAAGAACAATAATTCAAAAGAAACGTGAGTTAAGTAAATAATCAGAACACCGTGTTCATACTGCAATTATAACGGAAAAAATAATGGGGCAAAATTGAACGAGTGTTTCAAACCGTGCGGGAAACATAGCCACACAAAAAAAAACATTCGCAAAAGCGAACAGGGACTAACCAGCAAGACAATTGTTTGCTGTGGTCCAAAGTAGGCCAAAACCGAACAAACAAGATAAATAAATAGAAAAATTAATAAATTAATACGGTACATAATAATAGGAAAATAAATGAATAATTAAATAGATAGAAAAACAAGAAGTTCCGTGAAGAACTACACAGCCTATTTTCATATATCCTACTAACGTTAATTGTCACTATCAACATACAAAATTTCAGTTTGATTGCTGTAATAGATTCGTGGACATTGAGAACCGACTAAATATTGCGGATGGTCGCCATGTTGGATTTTGATATATGTAGGTATTAGAGCTATATACTGTTACATGAAGATTATTGGGTACGTGTAGTATTCAAACTGCAATCGCATGATTAGGGCACAAGAAGTGAAAACATAATTTTAAAATTTCGCACAGCCACTATCTTGTGGTTATGGAAACAATTGAAAAAAAATAGATGCCAGTGGATTAACATTTGTATAAGGATTTACTGTACCAAGTGTCACTACACTCGGTCGGTTAAATTGCAAGAAACGACCATGTGATTATTTATACTTCGCGGCGCCGCCATGTTGGATTTGTGATCACCAGGTTATTGAATGTCCTATAGGTGAACTTATGTTCATAGCCCCTATGAACATAAAAACATCAGTTTGATTGCTGTAAAAGATTCGTAGCCATTGAGATCCATCTAAATATTTCGGATGGTCGCCATGTTGGATTGTTATATGTACTGTATAGGCCATAGAGTCTTGTACCATTAAAGGAAAATTATTGCGTAGGTTCATTATTCAAACTTACACATCGATCGCATGATTACGTAACAAGAAATAAAAAAGAGATTTTAAAATTTCGCACAGTCGCCATCTTGTGGTTATGAAAACAATTGCAATAAATTTTATGTCAGAGGATTAAAATTTGTACGAGCATTTACCGTACCAAGTTTCACTGCGCTCGGACGGTTACATCACGAGAAACGTCCATTTAAATATTTAAATATCGCGTCGCCGCCATGTTGGATTTGTGCTCACCAGGTTATTGAAAGTTCCATAGGTGAACTTATGTCCATAGCCTTTATTAACAAAGAAAATTTCAGTTTGATTGCTGTTATAGTAGTTATTGAGAACTGTCTAAATATCGTAGCCATGTTGGATTTTTATATATGTAGGCCATGGAGTTATGTACTATTAGATGACGAGTATTGTGTAGGATCACTATTCAAACGTTGACGTCAATCGCATGATTAGGACACAAGAAATTAAAACGTAATTTAAATATTTCACACAGCCGGCATCTTAAGGTTATGTAAACAATTGAACTAAATCAGATATCAGTGTCTTATAATGTGCAAAAACATTTGCTCTGCCATGTTTCACTGCGCTCGGATAGTTAAATCGCCATAAGTCTATTTAAATGTTTCAACTTCGCTTGGCCGCCATGTTCATTCTCCATCTAACAGCTTTCTGAAAGTTACATAGGTGAACTTAAATAGTGCCCTTTATCACCATACAAAATTTCGGGGTGATATCAGTAATAGTTTCGGAGATATAGAATACCGGTGAAATAGTTCGCACAGCCGCCATGTTGGATTGGTGAGAAGTATAAAAATCTGAAGGGTTGGACCAGATAGCACTATGACCTTACCGAGTTTCATTGAAATCGCTCAAGCCGATCAGATTTTAATACGGAGGGGGGTACACACACACACGGACAAAAGGTGATCTCATAAGCCTATTTTTTAAATAAGTGAAAATAGGCTAAAAATCATAATTAAGTGAATACATAAAAGTCGCGTCCATAGCGTAGCGGTCAGCATAGTTAGCTACCGATTCGATTCCCGGCTCTGTCACGAAATTTGAAAAGTGGCATGAGGACTGAAACGGGGTCTACTCAAACTCGGGAGGTCCAAATTGGTAGAGGGGGTTCGATTCCCACCTCAGCCATCCTTGAAGTGTTTTTCCGAGGTTTCCCACTTCATCTTCGGGCAAATGTCAGGATGGTCCCTACTGTAAGGCCACGGCCGCCTCCATCCCTCTTCCATGCCTATGCCTCCTAATCTTCCTCTCCCTTCCCTCATGAGACCCCTGTTCGCTTTGCAGGTGAGGCTGCCTGGGCGAAGTGCTGATCACACCTCCCTAGTTGAATCCAATCCGACAAAGTGTTCCCAGCTCTAGGGCACTGCCTGTAAAGGCGGTAGTGGTGAGTTCCCTCACTGAGTCTGTGGGAACCACCAACCTGGAGGGTAAAATTTACTGAAAAATAAATAACGTAAATAATAATAATAATAATATTAATAATAATGGTTTACTGGTAAAGGTTATCTGGCGTTCCGTGTGACAAGAGACTCAATATAAAGGTAAAAGGAGAAGCTTACTGCCGTATGGCGAGACGTGGGGAGCAACAAAGTCACAGTCTAATAAACTGTATAGGATTGATACAAAGATGCTTAGATGGATGAGTGGTGTTACTAGGAAGGACAACATAAGAAATGAGAAAATTAGAGGAACTGTTTAAGTGACAGAAGTCGCTAAGAATTGTATTGTGGTGTTTGAAGCCTTTTTCATTGTTGGCTTAGTAAACGAAAGTTTGATGCTTTTCAGTCCGTCAACACGATTTTACCAAAATATTAATATTAATCTCATGCATTTTTTCAGGACTAGGGAATAACCCATCTCATTTGGGTACAAACGTGTTGACCGACCGAAAAGCATCAAACTTTTCGTCGCTAAGAATCTCAAGGAGAGAATACTGCTGTGGTATGGACATATTATGCAAAGGGACGAAAACTATGTACAGTATGGAGGAGAGTGATGGATCTGATGGTGGACGGAACGGGAAATAGTGGCAGTCCCAAATGAAGATGGACTGACATTATTCGGGAAGACCTGAAGAAGAACAAGAAGTTCCGTGACGAACTAAAGAGCCTACTTTTCTTAAAATTAAGATTCATGCCAATGATTAATCTGTAGTATATAAACCTATCTAGAATATTAGGGTAAAAAATATAGACAGCATTTATTAACAGTTGTCAGCCCTGATTGCACTTAAGAATAAGCATAGTCATATCTGTTATGGTACACATAGCACATACGAAATTTGGATGACATCCAACTGATAGCATAGAAGTTACATGTATTTAACAATTGGTCTTATCAGCAGGCTTAGAATCATGTTGGTAGTACTGAGGTCCATTAGTTACTTCAAATTAATCAAGAATGTCATGTACTATACGCGTTCATAGTTTAAAGCTGTCGGCTTGCATACTTTCTGATATATTGGTATTTGGATAAAAACAGTAGAGAGTGCATTTATTAACAGTTGGCAGCCCTAGTGGTTCTTAAGATTACGCTCAGTCATATCTGTCTATCTACACATAATAAATACGAAATTTGATTGAAATTCAATTGATAGTGTAGAAGTTATATGTATTTAAAAATCGGATCTACCAGCAGGCTTAGAATCATTTTGGCAACACTGTCATGTATGGCCTCCTGAAAATTAAACTGAAATATTATTATCTATAGGTGTCCCAATTTTGGTATAGCTCCCATGCATACCTTCCAAGATATACAACATGGAGCTGAAATTTCAATTGCGATTTTTCAGCAGTTGATAGCACTGACATCATTTTCAAATACGGCATTGAGATATTCAGATAAAGATCTTTACTCATACCAAATTTGGGTTCGATTGCTACAGCCGTTTAGGAGTTGATAGGGGGGGGGGGACATACACACAGTCAGACAGACAGACTGAAGGACAGACGGACGGACAGACAGACAGACACACATTTTCCCGGATCGATCTCATAAATCTACTTTTTCCTCATTTTTACAAAATGCGAAAAGTAGGCTAAAAACTTAGGTGAAGATGACATGTGGGATAGGCTAAGAAAAAAGAACAAAAAACTTGCCAGAAACATCGACCCCGCATGAAGTGTGATAACATGAGGATTAAGAGGAAGAAGATTGATTTAAGGACAATTTTAACTATTGAGGCTTTAGGAGACGCCAGGGTGTCATATTTTGCCCCAAAGGGTATCTTTAACGTGCCAGTTAATCTACTGTGCCCTTTCAGCAAGAAATATGCAAATCACAGTATGCCAGCAAAGCTCAAATCGGGATTTTCGGGGTTTTGGTATGTTCTCCCACTCTGTGACTTACACATTTTGGATTAAATAGAGGATACACTTTCAAAATAAAAAAACAAATTCAACTCCTATTTAACATATTTAATTAACCAAAATTATGGCGCTACAAACAATTAAAATAAATAATTAAACTATTGACCACTCCTTCTACTATTATTATATTAAAATAATGGTTGCATTCCAACCAACAAATCAAAATTATTTTCACTTCCATAATGTATCTATCTCAAAGTCCAATATAATCACGAGCTCTAATGGCTCGATACTATTCAATATTGACGGTGTCCTTCTTTTACACACCTCTTTAATTATTTTATGAGTTTCTTTTCATCAAACAAATATATTATCATATTTAAAAATACATATTACTTCTCTGCTTAAATGTTTGGGCATTCCACAATATTCTCAACATTAACATCTCTCTCAAGTTTTACACATTCACTACTGTGATCGGGAAAATACTTGTGTACTCCAGAGTTATAAAAGATTACTTGACAAAGTCAAAAACTATGATTACTCCCGGAATCTAGTTATCTTCATTAAACTCATGGCATCCTACATTCATACAACATTACGTTAGGGATTTGTATTTGTTTATTTGTCTTATAAGACCATTATCACATAAGAAAGCTAACGATCTGAACAGGCAAGCGGTATTTTCAACTACAAGGACCTCGGTTCAAATCCCGGGTCATTAACAACTTTTAAACACTCACGGTGTATTTTTACTTCTTCCAGACGGTCTTTTTCCCGACCTAGGGCACTTACAATAACAAGGGTAGACCGTAATCATTTGGACGAGATTTATGACTGAGGGGACCCTCCTGCCGGGAAAGCGTGGCAGCTCTATTCAAATACTTTTAAAACAAATCTTTCTTTCTTCAGTTCTATGGAGAGACCTAGCGTTTTCTTTCATACACTTTCAACAAACATTATTAGGTTCATAAACCACTTTCATAACCTTGGCATTGATTAATTACGAAAGGTCCTCATTGATTGGTAAGATTAATTCACATACAACGACGAATATTTTAGGGGCTTCAACAACTTGACGAGTCTGGGTTCGACTCTCATTAACATGCCTCGGGAACCATTCCCATATTTGAGGACTTATATAAATGCGACTAGGGTCGGCCGTGGCCTTCATTACCTGCGCTCATAATACCATACATTTGCTCCCTATTACCATAATAATATAACACACATAGCCTCGTGATCTACGTCACTATTAGAGGACTTACAACAATAACACAATTACCACAATCAACTACCCCTCGTAAGTAATTTACCAAGTACATTTCGATTCTACGCGTTCCTAGCGTGACAATTTACTTTAATGCGCTCCATTGCGCTATACATTATTTTAAGCCTAGCGTCTTCCAAAGAACTGATAAATTCCACATTAACAATTGATCCATATCTCAAATTTTACATTAATCCTTCCCCTTGACAATACTCGCTATATTTTAAGAACATGCATTAACACCATGTCTTTATACTTTATTAAGGCTCAAACGCTCTTAATTTTATATCATTCAATTTAATCTTTATTTATACTTCTTTACCTTGTTATTATTATTATTCATATCATGTCTTCATTCCTTACAAAAGCTCACAAGCTATTTCTTTCATATAATTCAAATTTACCTTTATTTATATATCTTTCATGACGATTATTATTATTACGCTTGCTTTTATCGTATTTGTCAAATACACTGACATTTATTTCATCCCCCTAGGGGCTCACATCTTGTGGGCGTGGGTTGGCGACCACGGGGCTCCAGCTGAGTCCGGCATTGCTTCCACTTACTTGTGCCGGGCTCCTCTCTGTCTTCTTTCCTGTCGACCTCACTTGGTCAACTCTTGTTCTCTTCTGACCCCGACGGTATTAGGGTATCCGAGGCCTAGGGAGTCTCTTCCTTTCCCGCCTTAATTGGCCCTTGTCTCATCTTTTCTGATACCCTCCTTCTGCGAGGGGTCAGCCTTCTTTTTCTCTTCATTTTACCTCCTGCCTTGTGCTCTAGGCCCTTAAGGAGGCAGGGTGTATGTAGCCCCACCACTTCTGGTGCACCCTAGATAATGCTACACTCTCAGGGGCTCACGGCTGGTGAGTTCGGGAGTTGGCGACCCCGAGGGATTCCTGAGCTGGGTCCGTTTTCCCCTTTTGTCCCATACCTTTGGGGCGGACCCTCTCCTCTTTCACTTTCCTATATGCCTTTCATGGCTCTCCTTCCTTCCAAGTCCCTCAATCCGCTTTCTCCGAGGGTTGAGGGCATTTCTTTTCCCTCTGTCCTTTTATTTGCCTTATTCTCCTTTAGTTTTCCATTTCTTCTTCTAGTATGTAGGTTAGTAGTTAGTTTTAGGTTTAAGTTCGCTTTTCATTTTCATCTTCACGATCACCCAAACCATCAGGGGCCGATAACCTAGATGTTAGGCCCCTTAAAACAACAATTATCATCATCATCATCATTTATTTCATACATTTCCTCTACAGGATTTCACATAATTATTTATAATTTCTCAAATTTAATTCGTTCAGACCGCGCTCGTATTCTGTTATTTGTTAATTAGACATATCCCTTTATCTCAAAACTCCGGTGGATTGTACACAAACACTTTTCCAACACAAACATCATGAAAATCCTTACGCACATGTTATAGGTCTTCCTGACCGTCCTTTTTCCTGCGACGTTTCATTTTGGCCCACTATTTTGAAATTACTCCATTTTGTACAAATTCATTTCATGTACTGACATATCTTGACACACACTTAATTCGTATATATTTAACACTGATAACATTTTAAATACACTGGTGTATTCCTTCAGAATACACGACAAAAACACTGAAATTATTACTTTTAACACAAATTTATATATATTTAAACTTCACAGATTCTAATCACTAAGGCTGCTATTAAGCCTTCACACGTGATTTCTTGACCTCCCGTCTCCAAGGGTGAAATTTAGTAAATGTCGGCTTCCTATCCTGTCAGAATGTGAAAGTCTCGAACCACCTACTTCTTCCCTGGAATAATTCTCCTTCAAATCCCGTTCCTGACGATCTGCTATTTTCTCTGGCTCGAACGGCTCCCTTTTAGACCCTATTGGTTGGTCTAGCGAAAGTCTATTCCGTCCGCGGTTCCCCAGAAAATCTATTGGTGATCTCGTGATTTCTAGCAACTAATACTCCTCGTAACTTAGTGCTTTTTGCATGGTTCGTCTGCTTTCTTGAAGCAATGTCTAGAGTTTCCTTCTCCTTTCTGCTTATTCGGTTATCGAATTCCTATCTCTCAGGAATACCTTGCGAACCTCGTTCCGTCCGTCCCTACACGGGTTCTTTACAGTTGATAAAAATGTTTATCTCGCTGTTACGTTACTTCAATACGTTATGATACTTTTGGTCGTCTAACTTAAGACCTATCGCCCTGAGTTCTAAGTTCGCAGCCTGCTTTGACTGTAATTTAT
Organism: Meconema thalassinum; assembly: GCA_946902985.2. NCBI lineage: Eukaryota > Metazoa > Arthropoda > Insecta > Orthoptera > Tettigoniidae > Meconema > Meconema thalassinum. The sequence continues at coordinate 835,646,519 of OX336390.1, forward strand.
GAACTTTTCACTGTAAACTTTATACTGTCGGACCTAAATCCTGTAACTAGGATTTTCCTAATTCTCAACGCGGCGATACTGTAATAATACTTCTTGGCTACTCCTTATGGATGCACGTTGGTTATCGATATAGCGACGCCCCCGGCTGTCGGATACTGTCTATACGAGGTAATACAGCGTTTCCCCTTTAGGAAAGCTTGTAGACTGTCTTCGGTGTGATGTAGCTTTACGTCCCCTGCACGATGTGATCTGGCATCTCCCCTCAAGGAGTACTGGTAAACTGCATTCGATGTGTTACAGCGTGACGCCCCCTCACGAGCTGTCGGAATAACTGCATGATTGGTCTGGCTTGGCCTGGACTTTTATACTATTTAGTCAAAAATAAATAAAATCCTAGTCCTTTTCGTGACCAACTTTTGAAATAATTGTCGCACAATTATAAACATTATATCTCCAGAAAGCTCGTCTTCCAAACGTAAAATGATCTTCCTGCGCGTGGAAATCGATCGTGCATTTCCGAGATATTAATTAATTTTTAGTCTTCAGCTGTGTGGGTGTTGCTGTTGAGTTTTAAATTCCCCACTCCTTGGGTCTCAGTAATTCCCCGATGACGTATGCTGCGTTTGCAATTCTCTCCTGGGCAATTATTAAAAGCTTTTTCTCTACACAAAAATCTCTAATCCGAAATGATTCACAGTACTGTATTTATTTACTTACTTTTATTCTTGCAAATGGGTTAAATTTAATTATTCTTCTTCTGGCACAGTTGCGCTGTTGCCGTTTTAATGCAACGTAAGAGCGATTTCCGAGTCATGCTTCTCTGTCATACAGTCGAAACTTTCCACTCAGTCTAATTATACTCATGACTGGCTCCTTTTTAATGAGTCAGGCGTGATCTCATTTCTCGGCCACCTGGGTCTAACTTCTTACGCAACATTATGCTAGCATCCCTTGCATGAAATCTTTCTATGTGTTCCATTGGACTGTATATTTCTTTCCTTCCTTCTTACAAATATACATGGATTCGACCTCCTTTGAGCCAATGGTACATGGGTTCACTACTGACACAGCTCCCTTGCTTTTGCGCGGCCTCAATTGCCAACTGACTGCGCCAGGATTCAAAGAAGCTACAGAAGCTTGTAGTTTAACGTGACCGATAATCTTAACATCATGAGCCACGGCGCCTCCTTTTTACACGGAATCCGAACCACAGGACATGACATTCCAACTCAAAAATACCACATGCATTCACCGGAAATCGAACCCAGTCTGCCTTGGTGAGAGGAAAACTGCTTGACCACTGCGCCACCACGTTCCCTGCCAGGAATCGATCCTGAAACCTTGGGAACAGCAGGAAATAAATATGAAGCTGCTAGGTGAAGAGTACCGTACTCAGTTACTGGAAATAAAAGGTAGTTATATCATTACATTAATTTACGTGGCCTTAAGACGACTTATAACGAATAATGATAGGTCTAATAATAATAATAATAATAATAATAATCATAATGATAATAATAAATATTAGATATCTCCTATTTTCATGCTCAGGTTCTAGGAACATTGGAGGTCCAGAATTTGCCCTGGGGTGAATTTTAACGTGATGGTAAATCTACTGATACGAGGCTGTCATATTCAATTATTCTCAAGTGCCACTTGAGTCAGCAGGAATTGAACCCGTCATTTTGGAGTTCAAATGACAGCATGTAACAATTATGGCAATGCCTAACATTTGGCTTGTTCCATTGTCTGAAGTGCATCATCTTACACTTTATAGGCTGCCTGCGTGGCAGAGCAGCGATGATTTGCCTGATGCATCCAAGATTGCACGATCAAATCCTGGCATTTGAGAGAGTCTGTTAGTAAATTTACTAGCGGCTTCGGTGGCGTAGTCGGTAGCATGCTGAACTCCTATGCCCAAGATAGCGGGTTCAAACCCGGCCGAAGTCGTCGGATTTTTTAAGAGCGTTAAAAATCCTTCAGTATGCCTTCCTTCGGAGGGGAAGTAAAGCCGGCGGTCCCATGTCATAGAGTTATGGCATGTGAAAGATCCTTTCACAGACTAAACTTGTGTAAAGCAAAATTTGTTAGGTTAGATTTCGTCAGAACGCTCTATCAAAGTTCCAACGTTCGCCACTAGGTATCATTGATGTCTGGTGGCGAAAGTTGGAACTACTTGAAATTGAACGGAACTGGTAGCTCACCCTTTAGGGTGTCCGCTGGAAGCAGCTACAGACTCAGGCGAGCCGAACTTGTCCTCGGACACTCCCGGCACTAGAAGCCATACGATAAATAAATAAATAATAAGTAGATTTACTGTCACGTTAAATATAACCTATTTTAAGTCAATTTTACCCTCCTGGTTGGAGGGAACTGTACGGGCAGTGTCCTGGAGCTTGGAACATCTGGTCGGGGGGATACAACTGGGGAGTGGTGATCAGCACCTCGCCCAGACGACCTCAACTGCAAATCGAACAGGATCCTCATGAGGGATGGAAAGGGACGGGAAGATTGGAAGGGATAGGCAAGGAAGAGGGAAGGAGGCGGACATGGCCTTACAGTACGGACCATCCCAGCATTTGCCCGAAGACGAAGTCGGAAACCATGGAAAATCACTTCGAGGATGGCTGAGGTGGTAATCGAACCCCCTCTACTCATTTGGACCACCCGAGGCTGTGGAGACCTCGTTCCAGTCTTCATACCACTTTTCACATTTTGTGACAGAGCCGGGAATCGAACCCAGGATCTCCGGGGTGGCAGCTAATCACGCTGACCACTACGCAACGGAGGCGACTAAATATAACTTTAAGGGCATAATTCTCACATCGCGGCGTCTAAAAGCCGCAGTAGTTGAAAGGGACGTAAATCCTATAACAAATGACATTTTTTAGTCACTGATTGAGCTATTAAAATATTGTTCAATGGTTATATCCCAGCTGGGATTGAAAATTTACATGACTAATTTTCTCATGGTTCGGAAGGTTTTATTGAGATGTTCAATTCAATGCTTTGAGAAGAATTCATACATTTTCATGCGGATATGTTAATGTCACTATTTTGAACATTCTTCTTGTTTGTATAAGTATGCTTCAACGATATCAGCAACTCCCAATAGATGATTTTAAGAACCTAATTATAAACTATGAAAATAATATATACCCACCCCTGTATCAGCTCAATGCAGACTTTGGTTGATTGGTTCCTCAGTTTTGGGGCTGCAACAACGCTGTCATGTAGCCCCGTGTACTTTGAATGTGTGAAGGATCTGTCTGATAACCAGTGTTAATTGTGATGACTGAATTAGTGTGTGTTATCTGTTTTTAATTCAAGTAAGGATTACATACATTCGATTTTTCAATTAGTTCCAACTTTTGCTACCAAACGCCACCATCAACGACCAACTAGTTCTGAAGTTAGTCACTAGATGGCATCGCAGTCGGCTCCTGGTGACAAACGTTGGAATCTAAGAGCGTTAGTCAAATCTTAACCAATTTAGCTTCACACAGGTGTGATTAGTGGAAGGTTCTTTATCATGCAATAAATCTATGACATGGGACATACTGAGGGATTTAACGCTCTTAAAAATTCCGACGCCTTCGCCCGTGTTAGAACCCGCGATCTTGGGCATAGAAGCTCAGCATGCTACCGACTACGCCACCGAAGCCGCTAGCTGTGATGGGAATCGAAACCTTCTCTTCTCAGTTTTGCCTAATGGTCCTGAGCGTACCCCGTTCCAGCCCTCAGACCAGAATTAATTTTTTTGGTATTGCTGGGAATCGAACCTGGGCCCCGGGGGCGGCAGCCAAGAATTTTAGCCGCTTTACCAGGAGGTGCAAGACCAATTATTCTGAACCAGGTTATAATGTCTTACAATCAATGAAGTATATGTATTCATCATAAATTTCCTCCAAATGAAATTAACGAACGTGTATAGTAGATAAATTATGAGATTTAGAGGATAGTTACTTTACTTGCGGCATTAACCTGAGTAATTTAAAAAATTCTAAATCAATAACGTAGGAAATACATAGCCTATATACCGTATAATTGTTTCATGTTATGAGCGATGAATATCACGTATGGCGTGCTTCCTGTCGACCAAAATATTAAGTGCACTCGAGTTTGAAGGTTGTTTGTGAAGTAACCCTTGACTTACTGACTTACTTGACTTAATTCCTATGTCCCCTCTCGGAGCAAAGGGCTGCAACAAAATTTCTCTACTGATTTCTTCTCCCCTTCAGCCTCTGCAGGTCTGCCCAGGATTTGCCAGTCGCCTTCCTCTCCTCCTCAACACTTCTTCTCTAGGTATTTCTTGGCCTACCCCTTCCTCGGGTGCCCTGGGGGTTCCAACTAAGTGCTTCTTTTCCAATGGCGTCCTGCTTTTCTCCATTTTCTACGTTTTATTTCTAGATGTATAGGCCTTTCGTTTGTTCTCTTCAGAAGTTCCTCATTTGAAATGGTTTCTGGCAAATAAATGTGTAGAATCCTTCTGAGGCAACGGTTAGTGAAGACTTGGAGACTCCTGGTGATCAGGGTTGTAACTTTCCAACTTTCACTTCCATAAATGAGAACTGCTTTGACATTACTACGAAAGATTCGTAGTTTCGTCCTGGTCGAGATGTCACGAGCTTTCCAAAACGGATATAATTGAACAAATGCAAAGTTTCCTTTTTTGATGCGGCTCATAGCATCTGCGCTAGCACCACCGTCCTCTGCAATGATGCTACCAAGATATGGAAACTCTCTCACAGATTCAATTTCTTCTCCATTTATTTTGCACTTGCGGTTTGTATTTATTAAACTGTTTACTTGCATTGCTTTGGTCTTGTTGCAATTTATCTTCATTCCTGCTCTTGCTGTCTCTTCTGTGATGCGCCTAACTTCATTTCCATATCAGTAAAGTTCTGAGAGATTGCACAAACATCGTCAGCAAAATCCAAGTCTTCTAGCTGTTGCATCAACTTCCATCGCAATCCAGTTCTTAGACCTACATAAAATCCAATAACATCATCATTTTCATCGTTCTATTTTACGTTAGTTCATGTAGGTTTGGAAATTTTAATTTATATTGTAATATTTTTTATCGCAGTTGGAACACAAAAAGTACCCGTTTTTAGCGTGCTTCAATCAAGCGTCATCTCACAAACGCGTCATCAGATCGAATCCAAATTTTAATACAATATACATTGGAATGTTGTATAACTGGTTTATTAATTTCAAAATTTTGTGTGTCCAAGAGAGAAAGTTGTTATCATTTGTGTTCGGTAACTTTTTCTCGTCTCGGGGTCGTTGGAAAATGTATTTCTTTATCGCCCAACATGCGTCATGGCGCGCCTCGCTCGGAAGTGATGGGCTCCATCTCAGCAACGCTGTACAGCATTCCCCGGAGCGGCTATCTGGTGATCCATGTCTTATTTCTTCATACAAATACAAACCGATATAAAATAAGTGAATTAATTTAAGTATTTTACAGTCATACAGCATACCTTTTTGATGTATAAGGATTACAACGCGACCAAGAACTACATTTTCCAACGAACCTGAGCCGAGAAAAGGTTACCTTACAAAAATGATAACAACTTTGTTTTTTCGCCAGACAAAATTTTGAAATTAATAAACCAGTTATACAACATTCCAATGTATATTGTGTTAAAATTTGGATCCGATCTTACGACGAGTTTATGAGATAATAATACTTAAATGTGATGCATGGTTGAAACAAGCTTAAAAACGGGCACTTTTTGTGTTCCAACTGCGATAAAAAATATTAAAATATACATTAACAAGGAGTTCTGTGATGAATTATACAGCCTATTTTCATATATCCTACTTATGCGAATTGCCTCTATCAACATACAATATTTCAGTTCAATTGCTGTAATATATTGGTAGATATTGAGAACCGACTAAATATTGCGAATGGTCGCCATGTTAGATTTGTATATATTATGTAGGCCTTAGGGTTATGTACTGTTGCATGAAGATTATTGTGTACGTATAGTATTCAAACTTTAATCGCATAATTAGGACACAAAAAGTAAAAACAAGGTTTTAAAATTTCCCACACCTGCCATATTTTGGTTATGGAAACAACTGAAAAAAATTAGATGTCAGTGGATTAACATTTGTATAAGGATTTACTGTACCAAGTGTCACTGCACTCGGATGGTTAAATTGTGTGAAACGACCATGTCAATATTTATATTTCGCGTCGCTGCCATGTCGGATTTGTGATCACCAGATTATTGAAAGTCCTATAGGTGAACTTATGTTCATAGCCCCTATAAACATTAAAAAACAGTTTGATTGCTGTAATAGATTCGTAGATATTGAGATCCATCTAAATATTTCGGATGGTCGCCATGTTGGACTGTTATATGTATAGGCCAAAGAGTCATGTACCATTAAAGGAAAATTATTGCGTAGGTTCATTATTCAAACTTTCACTTCGATCGCATGATTACGATACAAGAAATAAAAATAATAATTTTAAAATTCGAACAGCCGCCATCTTGAGGTTATGGAACCAATTGAACTAAATTAGTTACCAGTGCATTACAATGTGTATAAACATTTCCTGTCCAAGTTTCATTGTCTTGGGATCATTAAATCGCGAGAAAGGTATATTTAAAATTTTCAACTTCGCTTGGCCGCCATATTCGTTTTGTAGTTGACTGGTTTTTGAAAGTCTTATAGATGAAAATCCAGTAGTTCCCTTTATCTGCGTTCAAAATTTCAGGGTGATATCTTTAATAGTTTCAGAGATATAGAATGCCGATGAAATATTTCGCACAGCCGCCATCTTGAGGTTACGAAAACAATTGAACAAAGTTAGATGTCGGTGCATTACAATGTGTACAAACATAGACTGTACCAAGTTATATTGCGTTTGGTTGGTTGAACCGCGAGAAACTTCAATTTAAAAGTCGCAACTTCGCTTGGCCGCCATGTTGGTTTTGTGGTTACCAGGTTTTCGAAAGACACATAGGTAATCATCCAGCAGTTCCCTTTATCACCGTAAAATATTCCCGGGTGATAGCGGTAATGTTTTCGGAGATATTGAATGCTGGTGAAATATTTCGCACAGCCGCCATGTTGGATTGGTGAGAAGTAACAAAATTTGAAGGGCACGGTCGGGGTTATCCTGATCAGTGCTATGAACTTACCGAGTTTCATTTAAATCGCTCGAGCCGTTTAGAAGTTATTAGGGGGGGGGCACACACCATCTCACACACACCATCACACACACCATCACACACAGACAGACACACGGACAAAGGTGATCTCATAAGCCTATGTTTTCATGAATGAAAATAGGCTAAACATTCCAAACCTACATGAACTAACGTAATATAGAACAACGAAAATGATGATGTTACTGTATTTTATGTAGGTCTAATTGTTACTTCACAAACAACCTTCAAATTCGAGTGCACATAATATTTTGGTCGACAGTAGTCCACGATTGCTGAAGGAGGCAAAGCTAAATAAGACAACTCTAAAGCGATTTTATAACTGGGATATAAACTTCGGGATTGTTTTATGACAATCATTGATACTTTATTCATGGAATGCTGTACCTTGTAGATGATTCATGAGTTAATTAACTTACAACACAGTAATTAATTATTATACGTATAAACATAATAAATGAGTAGATAAATAAACAATGAAATAGTAATTAATTTGTAAATAGTTGATAATTAATTATTAAACCAATAATGAGCTGTGAATCATATTCGAAACGCCATGCTGTGTGTATGATTATGCTACGTTAATAGTTAACTGATCATTGAGCTAAATAAGTAACCACATTGCAATGTGTAATTTTTCCAGATGTGGCTCGGGAATACTGATTTCTCTTTTTATTGTAAATGAAGTAATTACCGCAGTCCATTCACCACCATGCAAATGCCGGGACGGTTCCTTTCAATAGGTCCATGGCCGATTCCCTTCCTTCATCCGTCCTAAAAATAAAAATAAATGGCCATTGGCTGTATTCATACAATTATTATTATAGCTTGCCACGGTGGGTGAGTGGATAGCGTGTCGGTCTACAAACCCCAAGATTGCAGGTTCGCTCTTGGCCGTGGTAAGTGACTTTTGAAAGGTGGCAGAAATTCGACACGCATGTCATACGATGTTGCCATGTTAAAGAACCCATTTGATTTCAGTAGGCCGTGTTCATAATGGCAAAATTAATCTCGGGAGTTTCCGCCAACACAAAGTTCCTCATTTCTCTACTAGAAAGCGCTATAGTGTTCAACGAGCTTAGATATCTAACCTCCTTGACTTTCATAGTGATTCAGAGAACAACGAATTTCGACATGCAATCTACCCTCTGGGTGTCAAATTACAAAGCTTGCACCCGGCAACCAAGGCCATACTATATTATTATTATTATTATTATTATTATTATTGTTTTTAAAATATTAGTGTCATGTAATAAGGCAATAGCTAACAGAGTCAAATAGTAGTAAAATAGGCTGATTAGTTAGCTTAGGCTACATTTGATTCTAAAAAAATAAAATAAATAAAAAACCAACGAATGTTATATGATCTACACGGGCCAAATGTCCATGTGTCGGTGTATGTGAATGTGTGTGTCTATGTCTGTCCCTCCCCCTCCCCCCCCTCTCACCCTCCTTTCCCCCACTCCCCCCCCCCCCTAATTATTAAAACATGATGAAACCAAATTGGTACAGAGGTAGCACTACTAGTATAGTTCCCTCTCTTTCCTGGTTAACGAACGGCGACTCAAACGTAAAACAGTAGAACGCGCCGACAATAGCCATTGTTCGCTACTGACCAATAGCTAGTATTGTTGACCAATAGAATGCTTCCTCTTTCACTCCACAGGGACTCTTAAGTCCCGCCCTGGGCCTAGCTTGTGTCTCCGACTGGTATCAGTGTCCAATGTTGCACATCTGCACATAGTTCTGTCCAGTCACGCTGCTTGCCCTCAGTGGCTACGGTGGAAATTTGACAACGCTGTGTCTCACGTTGGGAAAGCCTTGGTCCCAGGTGCAATGGAATGTAAGCATATCTGCCCAGCTAGATTTCAAAGGGGAAACCAGGAAAGTGAAGCAACTATACCTCCCAGGGAACTGAGCAAGAGAGCAGCGTGCTGGAGTGGCCGTGTGCGCTCGACTCTGTCCTACATGATGTGCAATGCACAAAGCATATGGCACAAGGTCATACAATAATAATAGCAAAATTGGTTAATGGCTCAGCTATGCCACGGCTTGAGAGAAAGATGTTTCGAGTGCTCTATCACTATTTCAATTAAATACTTTGGCACATCTAAAGTATCAGATGTCCTGGCGCCCACACGAGCTGATTATAATCATTGATAATGAACAGGAAAGAGGTAAGTATCCTATTGGTGGTGTGAGTAAAGCGGTGCTTGCTCTTGTTGCGATTCTTCTACTTTACTCCAGGAGAACGCAATATTGGAGACCCGCCAGGAACGTAACCGTTGGTCACTTAGAAGGACCGGGAACGTTACAGCACGTGCCGACAATAACCTCTGTTCGCTACTGACCAATAGCTGACGGTTTTTGACCAATAGAATGCTTCCTCTATCACTGAACGTGGACTCTTAAGTCCCGCCCTGGTGGCTAGCTTGTGTTTCCGACAGGTATCAGTGTCCAATGTTGCACATCTGCACATAGTTCTGTCCAGTCTCGCTGCTTGCCCTCAGTGGCTACGGTGGAAATTTGACAACGCTGTGCCTCACGCTGGGAAAGCCTTGGCCCTAGGTAAACATATCCGCCCAGCTAGATTTCAAAGGCGAGCCGCACGTTAACCAGGAAGGTGAGGCAACTCAAAATGACACCACACTATCATGCTTTATCTTGCCACCATCTTAAGTGAAACTAACTTTGTTCACAGGTCTATAGGTTAACGAAGTCACCATTCGTCCGTATGCGAGAGTGATCATGTTGGCGAGTTCCAAGAATAAATTATAAATGGCCACACTGTGTAAACGTTCACGGAAACTTTGTGTACGAGGTAGATGCAACTCTTGTTTGACGAGTTCGATCCAGCTCTAAACCCTGTCGTCATGATTGTGATCTCGGTCCAACTATTTGTTCCTGACCGGCTCGTTCCTCCATGGAGGCGGAGTGAAGATGGGATCACTGTGAATGTAGAGGGAGCAATGTGAAGCTAGGCTACTTGGAATATTTATGCAGGGATGCATGGGCTCTTCATGCGTTCCTGGCCGATCGTGAATTAAAGTACCGCACCCTTTCAGTGGATAATCTTTACAGCTCACCAAACTGACTTGTTGGCTGCTAAAAATATTCCATCACTGTTAAATATCTCGGCTCTTTCCCCCATTCCTTGATAACTTGGTTCAGCACTAAGTCTAAGAGGAGCGGAGAGAGTCCGTCACCTTGGCGAATACCTGTATTGATCTGAGCTAGTTCTGAGATTTCCTTCATATCATCAATCTACTTCATAAAATTAACAATAACTACAGTCATTTTATTCCACCACATGGCAATTATACGTGTGAAGCATGGGAAACGGTTTCGCCGTTTGTTGTGGACTTTTGGAGTGGCGACTCGGTAGCCGTCTAAAAGAAGAATATTTAACTCTTATGTTTTTCTTTTTCACTATATGGTGGCAGTTCCTCGAATTCCGAAAGAAATAGTTTTATTTTGTGATCCATTGAACCGATCTCAGCGAGGTCTGGTATACTGAACTAGAACTATCACCTAAATTCTGCATTGCAGAATTCTTCAACGTGAGAAAATGAACAAGTAACTTGTAACTGGTTTCACAGTTCATTGTACACTTAGCATAATCAATCATTAGCCTACAATGAAAACTAGTAGTTCCGTGAAGAACAAACACAGCCAATTTTCATAGAATATTATGCCGGTGTATCACACCATAAAGCTTCCCAGCCTATTTAATACACTTTTCATGTGATGGATTAAATAACTTATGTATTATGACCTATATTGTGATAAAATATAAGGTAACAATTTCAAACTACCAAAGACTACTATTTAGGGGAAGAGAACCTCCCTATTCCGCCCCTTAAATCAAGTCCTTGCCCTATCTTCCTGGTTTTGAGAATAAGCTCAGAAGGGTTTCTGTCTTCCTGGATCTTTCAGCAGCCTATGATACTGTCTGGAGGAAAGGACTTATCCTCAAACTTATAAAGGCAGTTCCTTGGCTCAAAATAGTCACCCTGATTGGCAATATGCTGAGTAACAGGCTATTCCAAGTGTTCACTGAAAATGTTAGAAGCAGGTTCCACACTATTAATAATGGTCTTCCACAGAGATCAGTTCTATCCCATGTGCTTTTCAATTTGTATACCCATGATCTGCCCGAAACTCTATCCCGAAAATTCATCAATGCGGACGATATAATTCTTACAGTCCAAAATACCACCTTTAATGAAGCAGAGGATATAATGAATGTAGATCTTCAGAAGATGGATGAGTACTTCAAGAAGTGGCACCTCCAGCCAAGTGCCTCAAACCTGAAGTTGCCACATTCCATCTTAACAACCTAGAGGCTAACTACCAACCTAGAGTTAAGTTTAGGAATCAATAACTTAAGTACAACAGATGTCCTAAATACTTAGGCATAACATTGGACAACCGGGTGAGTTAGCCGAGGTCGTTGCGGCATGACTGTTGGCAGTCGCTCACATCCGGGAGGCGAGGAGGTTCGAATCCCCCCGCCGGCAACCTTGAAGATGGTCTTCTGTGGTTTCCCATCTTCCTTCCAGGCAAATGCCGGGGTTGGTCCCTAACTATAGGCCACAGCCGCTACCTTCCAATTCCTCGACCCTCCCATCCAACATTCCTCACCAACGGTACTTGTAGCTCACTCATTGGGTGTCCGTCTCGAAGCAGCTACAAAACTGGCGAGCCGAACATGTCCTCGGACACTCCCGGCACTAAAAGCCATACGCTAAAAAAATAACATTGGACAGGACACTGACTTATCAACAACATACAGAAGAAAAAACTGCTGCAAAACTAAAAAGTCGCAATAACCTACTTAGTAGGTTAGCTGGAACATCATGGGGCGCTGACGCCAGCACACTCAGGACTACCGCTCTGGCTGTCGTATATTCTCCAGCTGAATATTGTGCAGGCGTGCGGTTGAACAGCGCTCACTTCCAACTCTTAGATATACAACTCCGCCAGGCAATACGCATCATCTCTGGCACTCTACGTTGCATCCCTACCCAGTGGCTACCTGTACTTTGTAATATTGCTCCACCCCATATAAGGAGACAGCAAGCTCTTGTTCGCTTGTGGTACAGGATCAACGAAAATGCTGAGCTTCCTATTCATCAGGATGTCATACGGCTCTCTACAAAGAGGTTGAAATCCCGAAAGCCAGCATGCAAAACAGCTATTGATCTTTCGTCCACTGAGTTCATCCTCCGAAATGCCTGGAGAGATGAATGGCGAAACTCCTCACCTCGCGGCCTACTTCGAATCAGTGACCCCACCACAAGACTTGCAAGACTTCCTCGGGCAGTTTGGTTAAGGCTCAACAGAATCCGATGTGGTACTGGTCGAACAGGTGCATCCCTACACCATTGGGGTTGGATAGATTCCCCCCGATGTGACTGTGGTTTTGAAATGCAGACTATCGAGCATATTGTGCAGGAGTGCCCTCTGCATTCATATCCCGGCGCCTTGGATGATCTCCACTCAGCAACTCCTGATGCAATTGCATGGATTACAGACCTTCCTGTCCAAATTTGAAGAGATGGTCCTAATGCTGTAAATAGAGTTTATTGTAAATAGTGTAAATAATTATTTTCTATCTTGTAAGCATCATACGCTAAATAAATAAATAATACTTATAACCTTTGTGATTCTGAAGACTGGTTCAGCGTGAAGCCGCGATTATTTCAGTCTAGGATTGAGCCAAATGATCTACGCATTGAAATAAGGAAGTCCTGGAATCATTTCGGCCACTGTTTGTATCAGGATTTCAACCTCAGTTCTCCAAACTCTTGCTACCCAATCTATACATGGAATGTGACTCAGGCCACTAGATTTTACTGCTAGGTCTACAATGTGAGTTACTTGCTTGCGTTCGGTATACGAGTGGTGTTCCACGAGCGTTAAAAATTGAAAGGTTGAATTATTTCAAGGGATAATTCATTGAAGCATGTTTTGTATAGGCAGCGGAACATGGAGACTGCCATTTATCAACTGATGGGAAAGTATTGTTCTGTCAGTCGTGTTTGAATGTGGCAAGCTAACATTTTAAATACGCATGAATTTATTTACGCCTCGTGTTTGCTCTGATTGCCGGTACTGGGAAATATTGATTAAGCATTGTCATTAAAAATTAATTTTGCTGCAGTGAGGTAAGTTTCAAAGCAAGGAACAGCAATGTGAATATTCGGAATTGCAGGCCAAACTGTGGTCTACAAATATCAGAATGCCGACAAAAGAGATACAGTGATAATACACCAAAGGAAAACCACCAATTTTCAACATAACTTACTTACAAATCAGAATGGTTCCAATCCAATACGGTTTTAAATCTTTCAATTATAAGCCAAAAGTGCAATAAACTAATGATCATGATGTTTTGTTTCAACAATAAAACTTTCTTCGGCTTTTCCCAATTAATTGGGGTTGCCGGAGTAACCAGGCTCATTTTGGGATTGGCCGGGGATATAAGGCCGGATGCCCTTCCTGACGCCACGTGATTTTTCAGGTGAAAATTTCACCCCACAGTCACCGGGATTCGAACCCCGGCGTTAGAAATAAAATAACAATTTTGTTGTTGTTGTTGTTGTTGTTGACGTGTGGCCTCCAAAGAGGACTGGTATGCGTGTTTCAAATTAACGGTCATAGGTGACCTACGTCTCAAATCATCACAACAACGTGTCCCCAAACAAGAGGTGTCAGTCATATGAAGTTAAAATCCCTGACCCTGCTGGGAAATCAAACCCAGGGCCCCTCACACCAACGTTTAACCCTCTAAATACTTAGCCACAAAGCCGGACAGTTGATTAGGAGTACTTAAAAGCTAACGATGCCATTCTGTTTTCTCTATGTACGAATTCTGTTTGTATCTTTCTTTGACCTTATTATTTTCTCCTTGTATGACGTGAAGTAACAATAAAAGAAAAACTTGTGTGTGCATACACGACACTCTTAATTTCACAATTCTTCTAACAGTCTTTCCATGCTGGGTTGAGTGACTTATTTGAAAACTCATGATTGCAGGTTCGATCCCGCCTCAGTCTGTTGGAATTTAAGGGTGTTTGAATACAAGTTTTTGTCGGTAGATTCACAGAGACGTCCATAAACCCGATCCAGGGCGAAGTTCCAACACAATGCGATTTTTAAATTCACAGTAATTAAATGGGATATTAAGCCTTTGCATTTTATAAAATATCTAGTACTAGCAGGTACCCACAGCTTCGCTCGCAATCAAGACAAAGGGGACGATGCATTATTGCTGATAATTGGTCTATTCTATTACAGCAATCGCGGCTACGGGTGGGTCCATTCTAATTCTGAAAATTTTGATGCATACAGTATATTGATATGATAAGCAAAGTGGGAATTTTATAGAGTTGTGAAAGTCTGCAGGGTACGATGTTACATTATGTGAACACATTTGAAAATTACGTTTTTGGTTTTGCCATCTTCTGCTGAGACATAACGATTTTGTTGTCCGGATAATCGCGAGCACGCCACATACCGTTACGCGTGGGAAAAAATGGTTTTGTCTAAATGTACACCAGCTGCTGTTAAGTGTGTGTCATTGCGCTTTGTTAATAGAAATTGCGAATATTGTTTGAAGAGTGAACTGCACTCTTACACACTGGAATGGCAAATCTATCGGAATATGGGGAATTAAAAGTATTTTCCCTTAAGCTATTCTGGGTGTAATTTTGCCACACTTATTGATGATTTGAACGTCAACATGTCGCTATTAATAGACCTATAGTAAAATATCTCTCACCTTGGCCGCTGATGTACATTATGCAGTCTCTTCCAATGTTACATAACAGGGATTGATATCTCCAACAACCCTTTTGCCTCACATGCATATCGAAGTAATTAAAATTCCTGATTTTTGATGTTTGAGTCTTCAGTTTTTTGACTGGTTTGATGCAGCCCTCCATGCCTCCCTCTCCTGAGCTAATCGTTTCGTCTCTACATAACTACCACACCCTACATCCGAGGCAATCTGTTTAACCCTGGTCTACCCCTACAGTTCTTGTCCTCGACCCTCCCATCCATAACCAAGCTTGCTATTCCTGGGTGTCTTAATAAGTGTCCTACCAACCTATCACTTCTCTTCATTAGCAGTCGCCAGAAACATCTCTCCTCTCCCACTCGTCTTAATACTTCTTCATTTGTTACCCTATCTACCCATCTGATCTTCATCATTCTCCTGTAACACCACATTTCAAACGCTTCAATTCTCCTCTTTCCTGCTGCACCATTAGCCCAAATTTCACTTCCTTATAGTTTCACGCTCCTGACAAAAGCTTTCAAAAATGACTTCCTAATACCTAAATGTATATTCGATGTCAACAGATTCATTTTCTGTAGAAATGCTTCCCTTTCCTGAGCCAACCTACATTTTATATCCTCTTTGCTTCGTCCATCACTGAATATTTTGCTTCCTAAGTAAGAGAAGTCTCCTACTTCCCGTAGCGTTTCACCTGCCAATTTAATGTCTATAGAGGTTTCTGATTTATTTCGGCTGCATTCCAATAATTTTATTTTACATTTATTGATTTCCATCACGAATACTTTCCTCAAGACGGAGTCCATACCATTCAAAAACTCATTCAAATCCTCTAGCGTATCGGCCAAGATGACGATGTCATCAGCAAATCTCAGAGATGAAATTATTTCTCCTTGAATCTTCGCTCCCACTTTAATTTTTTCTCCAATTTCCTGATTATTGTGTTTTAGAGATATTTGAAATGCGTTGCCCTCGCGCATGGTGTAGATGCATTGTCAAAGGAAAACATTCCATGTTACGAACATGGGCCACATAACCTGTACCGAAAGCTTCTGCAGATTTAACAGAAGGCCTATTCTGAACAGCAGTTCCTTGAACTCAGATTTGCCAACATTTTATTGTATCTTTCCATGTGGTATATCTCTGTACCTCAACATAGAGAAGAGTGCTTTAAAAATCTTGCCTTGTGTACATTTTGGAAAAGGTAGTGAGTGTGGTTTATGCCAGAGTGGATTCTCACTCGTAGAAATTCTTTTAGTAAAATAGACTGGTTCACATTGAGGTATGTGACGGCGGGATGCCTTAAATGTTACGGAAAGGGTAATAGCCGCCATAGAGCTTCGTTACTGCTGAAATAACGACCAGACTGATATTTGTACTTAACTATACGGGATTTGTGAGCCCAGTGTTTATGAAATTCAACGTAGCTATGTCGCTACCTTTATTTAGTAGCCGCTACTGAAGTGTTTAAAAATTAAAGTTGGTATTAGAAGGCACTTTCCCTATTTTTTTTTTACCCCTGGCACTACAGCCTATGAATGGCTTAGGCCTATCATGCGACCGCTTCCCAGCCATTTGGCCTGCATATATTGTGGTGATGCGTGGTCAGTTCATCGTGTCCCCTCGGTCATTATTCTTGTTCTTCGTGGCCGCGGCGCTGCCTCACTATCAGACAGCTACTCAACAGCTACTCAATTGTCCTCACGAAGCTGAGTGCACCCCGTTGCAGCGCTCACGTCAGTGTCTAAAATCTCTGACGGAGCCGGGAATCGAACCCGGGGCCTCCGGATGAGAGGCAGGCGCGCTACCCTGTTCTTATTGTGTTTATATATATCTTGAAAAAGATAATAAATGGATTGGCATTGCCTCCTACAGGAATATAAAGAAAATCGGATGACATACCTTGAGGTAATGTTGCCATGGAAACGGACTTGCCATTAGTTCATCAGTTTATCAGAGCGAAGATAGTTTTCGGCGAATATCATTGAAACTGTTAGTTTTAGGGCTTTAAAATGTGGTTTTCGGTGTCCCGTGGGGACACACCGAGTATTGTTTCTCGCATCGAGGGGCATAAAATGAGCTATGTCCGGTCCTTATGCGACAACTTTGATATTTTGTCCCAGTTGAGTAATTTTGGAGACTTTTCAGTTATGTTTCCAAGGGGCCAGAATGGAGTGGTCTGTCCGAAATTTAATGTAGACAGTGTTACCCACTGGGTTCCAAAGTAAGTATACACATTTTGGTTCAGATCGGTGAAACGGTGTGGATTTGTATAAATAACAGACAAACCAATATTGAGTTTTATATATATAGATAGACACACAAAGGGTTTGATTCCCTGTTTTACCAGGAACGATTAAATTCGGTACGAGGGTTGGAGTGAAGGTTCAACTAACAAGGGAACTCGGGTAGCGTCGTCCCCTTCACCAATCAGATTGTAACTGGCAGAAGATACCCTTGGAAGGTCATTCTATACGGTGGTGGTAAAAATAGGCTAAAATTAACATCAATCCTCTGTGTAAATAAATTGGAACGGCGCGGAACAATGAGTCAGCGCGTGTAAATGGTACGCGGTCGTCCGTATGCTGTTTTCTCCAAGCGACCAGGCAACTGGCAGACTTCCATCTCCACGCGGATACTCCCTATTCCACGTCTTTTCAATCGATTTAAATAGAGGCTTATTGTTAATTTTAGCCAATTGTTTTACCACCATCGTATAGAGCAGTGGTTGGTTGGTTGGTTGGTTCCTCAGTTTAGGGGCTGCGACAACGTGGTCATGTAGCCCCGAGTATTTTGGGTGTGTGTAGAATCTGTCTGATAACCGGTGTTAATTAATTGTGATGGCAGGTATAGAGCAGTGGTTGTCAAACATTTGTATATACGGCTCTCTTGACAACAATGACCCATGGCTCCCTAGTACATGACAACACACTTGAAGTATGAGGATAAGTAAACTTACGATTCGACACCAATGAATAAGAGTTTTTTTTTCTTCTAAAATCAACTATTGAAATAACAGTGACACATTTCAGTCAACATTTAATTTTATGACAATATTCTTGTAAGAAAATCAATGGGAATGATGAGCTTGCTTTTTCATAATCAATTCTTCAAATCTGAGCGCAAAATTAGAAACTGCAACTCGCATCTCTTTCTCAACGTTCAATCGGGACCTGTATTTGGATTTCATCGCTGCCAATACTGAAAATCCTACCTCACATAAGTAGGATGTCGCGAAAGGAATCATAACTCGTAGAGCCTTGTTACCTAATTGTGGATATTCAAACTCCAAAACTCAATCAGTGATGATGAAACGAACTATGATTTCAATGTGGTGTCTGAAGAAATATCAATGAGTTGCTCTTGTTCTCCCGAGGTAAGCGCTGATGGAAGTTCTGCATTAAAGGGATCTTTGATTCAGTTGTGATGATCAATCTCTTCCGGATAGTAAATGTGAAAACAAATAATGAGCCCACATAAATGATCCAAAACCGCAGACTTCAATTCTCCAGTCAAGTGTAAGTCACTGTCTTCCAATATCGTGTGCAGAGCAGGGAAACAATCATGAATATCTTTAGCTTCCAACTTCTTCTTCCACAAGAGTAATTTCTTTTTGAATGCTGAAATTGTGTCTGTCACTGGCAGAAGGTGGGTCTCTTTACCTTGCAGGGACACATTTAATACCGTACATTGTGATTTTCAAAGATATCACAAAGATACGGCAGCTTACGTTGAAAGTCACTGTCTACGAACTTCTCGGAACTCAAATGTTTCTCTTGAACAAGATAACTGTTAAGTTCATTCCTGAGTGCATACACCCTTTTCAAGACTTTTCCGCGTGAAATCCACCGAGAGTTACTGTACATTAATAAAGTAGGGCAGTGTGTTCAGCCCCCATATCAATGCACATTCCTTTAAAACACCTGCACTTAAGTGGCCGACTTTTAATGAAGTTTACCACTTCGATCACTGATTGAAGACACTCATGGAGAGCAGGGCTGTTGTTTTGTTGGTGCCAGTGCTTCCCAATGTATAACACAGTTTGTCCTAATAGCATGAGGAACTTGTTTGCAGATCAGAGCATGCAGTCTACCATAGCAGCCAGCCATGGAAAGACCTCCGTCTGTATACAAGCCTACACAATTCTCCCAGTTAATGCTGTTTCTCCTCTCAATAAAAGAGTGCAGTATTTCAAAGAGGTATGTAGCTTTTGTGCAAAGAGTTATAATATCTGCAGAAAATTACATCTTCATGAAACTTTTTATCCTGTATAAACCTCGCGTAACAAATTAAATTTGCATCATTACGGCTGTCAGTAGCTTCATCCAACTGAATAGCGAAATCACCTACCTTGAGTTTCTCAATAAACTTATCATTAACATCGTTAGCCATATTGAGTATTCAACGCCTAATTGTGTTGTCTGATAAAGGCACACTTATCAGTTGCTTGGCAGCAGACTCTCCTATCATATAGAAACCATGTCCATAGCAGCTGGTAAAATAAGGTCATCCGCAATGGTGTGAGATTTCTTGCTCTTTGCTACAATGTAGGCAACTTTGTAAGATGAATGAAGAGCATTTGTGGGAAGCATAGCTTGTCTAGTGAAAGTTGTTTGCTGTCCAATAATTTCCTTCAACTTACGGAAAAAGAATTCCCTTGGTTTGTTGACTAAATTACCCTGATTTTTTTCGAAATGGCGTTTCATTTTATTAGCAAGCATGCTTTCACTAGTCAGGACTTTCAAACAAATGCCACACTGTTGCCGTTCTTCATTTGCAATAACAGTGCATGTAAAACCGTATTCCAATTACCTGTCGTCATAATTCCTGTGTATTCGTCCCCTACTTTTGTCTTTAGAACTGCATGGTACGTCTATCATACCTTGTTTTGTACTTACATTTAAAAATCCCTCAATACTGATTTAAAAACACAAATATCATAGAGTTGCCAGAGCAACAACAGTTCTCTCTCGGCCCGCTAGATATCAGTAGTGACTAGTCCATAGCCCACGTCATAGCAAGCATTATCAGTCAAAACTCAGCAATTTGTCTAGGTTTGTGCCGTGTCTTGTGTGGGGTTTCACCTAGGACACCAAGCTGGATATCAGGGGGCTCTTGCTGTTCCCGCCCGGACCCCCACAGGAGTTGCGGACTGCAAGACACAAGACACGGCACAACCCTAGAAAAATTGCTGAATCTGATTCACTGGCCGTGAAGGCCAATATACCATCTTTTTGCAAGCCTTCATAGGGAGGTTATGGCTGCGTGAGCTTTTTGTTCTCGCAGTAAAGAGGCGCAGGTGCGCTTCATATAAAGGGAGGTAGACCGCAGTTCGCTACTCCTGTGGGGGCCCGGGCGGGGACAGCAACCCCACACAAGGCACGGCACAAACCTCGAAAAAATTGCTGAGTATTAATTCACTGGTCGTGAAAGCCAATATGCCATTGTCAGTCAGTTTGCTGCTTTGTTAAACCTACGGTCATATACACTTCGGTAGTTTTGTTCTATTTTTGAATTTATAGTTTAGGATTTAGAGAAAATCATTAATGACTAAGGCTGATTATTAAAAGAAATCTCAATTTTACTAAACTCTGCGACGCCCCTACGTAAGCTCGCGACGCTCCAGGGAGCCGAGAAGCATTGAAAATCTCTGGTATAAAGTGTATCCTCTGCCAAGTACAATCTGATCGGGGGGTAGACGCTACCAGTCCCCTTGTGAGAGGAGGTTGGCAAAGGCTTTCCACTTCTACTCCAAGCTAATGATGAAATGGCCCCTAGCATAAAGCTAAGGATCCCTCTTTCATAATAACAGCCTCAATATTATTCGTAGGTTACACACTTTAGCGCAGAAACCACACCAGAGTGCAAGGTACTGATGGCAATCATGTCACAAGGCTCTAAATAAATCAACTATATCGGTACTACTTTATAAACTATTGATTTTCATGATAATAATAATAATAATAATAATAATAGTAATGTACGACTGACTAAGAAAATCTGAAATTTCACAAACCTAAAAGAAACCAAATGGAAATGTTTCCAATATTGTAAGAAAGACCTGATGCAAATTGGTATTCCGGAAAAGAAAATGCATGAGAGATATTAATCTCGAGAAATGGTTGGGTGCTGTCATGGCCTTAAATTGGAATTTGAATCCAGAAAACGGAGAGTGCCTCTGCCAGATCATGGTAGAAAGTTGATCAATAGATTCAAGAAATACTGGGAGGATGTCAAAACCAGTAGACGAACAAATCTAACCACAAATTAAATTAGTTGTTACCGTGTCGGCTTCGGTGGCGTAGTTGGTAGCATGCTGAACTGCTGTTCCCAAGATAGCGGGATCAAACCCGGCTGAAGTCATCGGATTTTTTAAGAGCGTTAAAATCCTTCAGTATGCTTTCCTTTGGAGGGGAAGTAAAGCTGGCGGTCCCATGTCATAGATGTATGGCATGTAAAAGATCCTTCCACAGACTAAACATGTGTGAAGCAAAATTGTTAGGTTAGATTTCGTCGGAACGCTCTATCAAAGTTCCAACGTTCACCACTAGGTATAATTGATATCTGGTAGCGAACGTTTGAACTACTTGAAATTGAACGGAACTTGTAGCTCACCCTAAGGGTGTCTCCTGGAAGCAGCTACAGACTCAGGCAAGCCGAACATGTCCTCGGACACTCCCGGCACTAAAAGCCATACGATAAATAAAGTTGTTACGGTACCATTTAGTTCTTAAAGGCTCAATCCAAATGTAAATAATGATAATATTAATAATAACAACAATAGCAATAAATACACAAGGCTGCCATAATCGACGTTGCTGTTCCACTCGATGAAAACCTGAAAGACACAGTGGCAAAGAAAGGGCGTATCACCAGCCACGTGCGACTGAGTTCATTCATATAAGACGTTTCTGTCTTCCCAGTGAATAGTTAAGTTACCCAGCACTGGAAAAATGCAAAAGAGAAACTTGGCTTGCAGAAACGCCATATGCAGATAATGCATTGGTACTGCATGCATAGAACACAATATTTTGTCTCTTCCGTAACTAATAAAGAAAGCTTTTCAATCGGTCAACAAGAATTCCTGTTGACCGACTAAAAGCATTTTTTATTAGAATTGACATTGACAAATGGTTTCTATCACAACAATTCTTCAGTAACTTGCTCTAAACTTTAGATCCAGTGCTAATTGGATAGGAATCCAAAGGTGATGCTTTTGTATTTTTTAAATACAGTATAAATTTCACACATGATAACAATAAAATGTCGCCTCCGTAGCGTAGCGGTCAGCATGGTTACCTGCCGCCCCGGAGGTCCTGCGTTCGATTCCCGGCTCTGCCACAAAATTTGAAAAGTGGTATGAGGACTGGTACCGAGTCTACTCAGCCTCGGGTGTTCCAAATGAGTAGAGAGGGTTCGATTCCCACCTCAGCCATCCTCGAAGTGGTTTTCCGTGGTATCCCACTTCGTCTTCGGGCAAATGCTGGGATGGTACTGTCCCCGTTTACCCGGATAGTAGGCTGTCAGATATCCGCCCCCTCAATCGGATTGCCAACAATCAATCGCACCGGCTCAGCTACATCAATGAAAATGGCACTGACAGATACTACCGAGGTTTGAACACAGAAGTTACCAAGAAAATTATTGTGGAACACACCAAAATAGACAGGGGTTCATACTTACTTCTACTTACCTCTTATAAATATCTCGGGGATTGGGTTGACAACAGGATCTCTAAAGTATGCTCCCACAATAACCCTCACTATGACATTTAAAAATGAACCAGAACGACGGCAAGAACTTTGAACTGTACAAAAGCTTTATTTCAAATAAAGGGTATGATTTTAACAAACTCAACAAAATAAATGTGGCTATCAGTAGCCCATGTCAATCTGACTATGTCCTCCTAAAGGACTTGCAAAGTTATCAAACAATATGTTAGCTCCCATGAGCTCAAATAACGTAACATTCAAAACACATTTGGATTGGATGAGGAAGTCAGGATACGACATATATAGAGCATTTGGTTTCTTTTAATAAACATCACACTTGTATTAATAGGCCCAAGGCCAGAGTATCGACCTCACCCGCTGATAACCAGATGTCTGGCCGGCTGGTCTACTCTTCAACCTGGCGCATGCCTGTCAAATGGGGCTCACTCGTCACGCCACACTGCGTAAGAATTCAGCTCCTCTCAAAGCTTTAAATGTCTACAAGACAACTCATATATATTGACGCAAATCTTTCAAATGCTTAACTCACATACCACTGGATTATTCTGACAATCCCTAAACTTGTTAAGTTATCATCCCAATGTTTAATAAGTATAGTTTAGAGTATAAAACACACTCTTAAATGTTTATAACAAAATCACATAAATTATTTATAACAATTAGAAATTGTTTATAATATTGTCGAAGAATAAGAACCTCAGAGTCAAAGGTTTAGCATTTGCTGACGACGTAGCGTTGTTTGCTGAATCAGAACAAGAAGCTATTAACCAAATTGATCAGTTAAAAGAAACGGTGGAAAAAGCGGGCTTACAGATTTCGTTGGTAAAAACAGAGATGATGACAAGTGATCAGAAATACACTAAGAAAATGATAAAAACAAATTATGGGAGCACCAGGGTCACTGACCGATTTAAATATCTTGGAGAAATAATTAGTAGCAATGGGACGGATAAATTGGCAATCGAGAACAAAAAAGGGAAATTGGAAAGATTAAATTTTTGTACAAAAAATATATACAATAAAAAGAACCTGTCTATCAATGCAAAATTACGACATTTTAATACTGTTGTTAGACCAGTCATCTTGTACGGCATGGAAACTACAAATATAACCGGAATGGAGAATTTGCTCAAGATAGAAAGAAGAATTTTAAGAAGGATTTATGGTCCTAGGAAAACACAGGAAGGTTATAGACTGAGATCGAATGCAGAAATTTATAGTAAAATCGACAACCTTGAAGTGATGATCAGAAAACGGCGACTTCAGTTCTACGGACATATGGTCCGCATGGATTGCTCAAGGTTAAACAAACAAATTTTTGATAAAATCTGGAACTATAAAGGACAAGGAGGCTATGTAAAACAAATGAAAGAAGAACTTCAAAAATTCAAAATTACTGAAGAAGATTGTCTAAATCGAATAGAGTACAGAAAAAAAATTTTTGGTCTCAAAATTCTTGTCGGGGAGAAGAAAAATCTCAACAGAGGAGAATGGACTGCTGAAAGAAGAGCTGCACAGTCGACCAGGATGAAAGACTTCTGGAAGAGAAAGAAGGAAACTAGACCTATAAAGAAGTGATATTTGCGTGGTCCTTGTTGGCCTGTCCGCGGTGTATATATATATATATTGTCGAAGATAATTACAAAAATTTTAAACACGCCTTTAACATTATTTTCGTTCCACATTATTGTCAAAGATATTTACATTTATTATTTACAATATTAACATTTAAATTATTTAAATTATTAATTTAAGAAATACATTGAACCACATGTTCATCCGGTTGGTAAATTCATAATCGTGTTAATATAATCGACCAATGAAGGTTAGTTATACATGTTAATGTCACAATCTGGTTTAATAAAGGTTGTAATAATTATAATTATTTGTGACGGTAATCTTCATTCAAAATCTTATCTCAAATTCTTTCAAAACTCTTGTTAATTATAACAGTAAATTCACTTGATTAATTTTCAACGAACTATGACAATACACTCTAGCGGAAAATACTTCGCTTACAAAATAATGCACAAACTGCATTAAAAATTAGGCCCAAAATTCATCATATATTAAAATATACGGCATAAAAATCTTCCACAGAATTTACAAAAACCTCCACTAACACAATCTTTATCATCATTAATTACTGTGGGAATCTCCTTCATTTATTTAAGGGCATTATACATCAGCGACGTTCAACATGTCCGCTGCACTATCGATTATACATTCATAGTTCCACTTAAAAATTCTTATAATCATTAATTGTTTCAAAACTGTTGTCATTTAACCTTCGTGGATTTCATTCATGAATCGTAATGAAGTAAAAATTTGCCAATCACAAACAAATTTAATAGTGAATACGCTTATATACGCCTGTCTGGTCTATCAAAATTTAAGATTAACATCTTCAAAGAATTGTAGTATAAAAATACTATCATCAAACAAAGTGCGACTAACTGCAAAATAGTCGAATAGAATCCAATTAGACTGGGGAATGCAAACATCATTATATAAATCTCTAAATGAGAAAAAACCTAACACAAGTTTCACGAATTTAATGCATTCAATAATTCATAATTAAAGTTCATCTTTCACAAAATGGTCTATGATGCAATGATCGTTCATGACTGACGATAAATGTCTGTGTTGCAATCAATTCAAATAACGACTAGTATTTCCAAGATCGTCGACAACGTAATGGATTTTAACGCTCTAAAATCATTTAAATGTTCTTCCTTCTTGATGATGACAGAACATTGGTCAAAGTAATTAAACTGGGGTAGAATTACTTTAATAAAGTGACACGCTGTCTGAATTTAAATCTGCCATAAAAATCATTAACTTACAGTCAAATCGAGACTACAAAAATAATAAGCAAATTACTGAAAAATCTAAATATCAGTCTCAACTGATCCAAAATCATTTAACTATGCCCATGACATAACAATGTCTTAATAAATCGTCGAAAAAGGCATAACTCATCAAGGTGTACTGAGAATATGAATCTCAAACAAGAATATAGGGCAAAATACATGAGGACAAAAATATGGGAAAATGGTTGCTCAAATATTGCTAAGAAACTCAAATACAATAAACGTTCACGACTACCTTATCTGCCGATTGACGTTCCAGAGGAAAATTCCCCAAAGAAGACTGTTGATGGATCCATTTCACCAAGTTAAAGCTGAGCTCCATCCTCGAAACAAGAAACAGCACTCTCGGAGAATCGAACTGCTTCACGAAGACGAACGACATCCTTCCGGCAATAATCTTCTTTGTGAGTCGGGACAACCCTGACCTCTCTTGAAAAATCCCTGAAGTTCCAGTTGAAAATCGCCATGAAGTTTTTGTAGAAATTTCCGAAGAAATATTCATATTCAGAGAGTATGAAATCATATCCATTGCTGTTTGATAGTATTCAGCCTGTAATCACGAAACATGGGTGTAGATGGTTATTTACCACATGCTCGCTTGTATGGAATAGCAATTAGCGAAGTTCCATGCTGCTATCTTACTCCGTTGAAATATGTCCCAATTGCATTAAGTCCTTTAGCCTTCCATCTTCTCTTCGGTTATGGTAATAGAAGAACAAACTGCCATATTAAACTGTTCCATAATACTGTAGCGTTGTGTCACAAAAGCAATCTGAAGTCTCCCTATTTCACTAGCCGTGTCAGCCGTGGCGTAGATTCTGGCTATACAAAGTACTTCTCAGTTGGCGAGAAAATCACTTTTGTCAGTCGTCTAATATTGTCAATAACTTCCAAAATACTTCCTCGAAGTTGTTCAACTTTTCTACACTCCTTACTGTAGCAATGCACAAGAGAATTAGCTTATAGGCGACCGCTAACTGTTCACAGCTAATCTCGTAGACGCGTTATAATGTGCGTTTCAACTTCACCTAGATTTACTCACAGTAAACCTGCACTGCTTGTCCGCTCGACTCTCGTTTAATGCAGTGGATTCACCACGCGTTATAAAGACGACTCTTTCACTACTAATCTCACTCGACGTTTCACTGAAAAGACTATTTGAGATCTGACGATTGAATATCAGACGATTGATGATCTGAGAATGAGGCTCCTCTCTTCTGCGCAAGGCCTTTTATGAACTTCATGAGGGGCGTATCTATCCCTTCCATCGCGTGTTACTGCGTCATCGCTAGAAGTTCCAACTTCGTCAATACATGACGGATTTTCAAAATTCAAAAACTGAAAATAAATTTCACCAAAATTCCAGATCAATGCCTCTACTGCAAATGGATTTCCACAATTCTGCATTCCAAAAAGTAATAAAAATACCATAGTTTCAGCAATCTCCGTCTTCCTTCAGACTATCGTTCATTGGTTCAAGTCTCCCCTCCAATAGCATAATTTCTTCCTCAGCAGAATTCCACGTTTCCTGCGACTGCGTCGTAGATCTCGGATCTTTCTCGAATAAATGCTGACGTCACTGAGAATCTCAGCTCAAGTAACCTGCTGGCATAACATCTGCGTCATCCGTGCTTACGTCATGACTACCCACGTCATAACTATGACAGCCATAACTTTCTTTATAATTTCCAAATTAGCCACCGTGTTCTCTATATAATTCAATTACGGGGGCATTCTCCTCTCACCACGTTTTGAAAACAGTTGCAAATTGTTTTTTAACTCGATGTTACAAGTACCTCAACTCTCTTGAACACGAAATTGAATTATTACTGGCTTACTCTAGTATAGTATATTTTCAAATTTCCAGCATTGAACTTGCCGTAAATGACATTATTCTCATCATCGTAGAGTTCATAGCAGTTGTTTCCATAGGCGTTCGTAATCCTGAACGGACCCATGAATACATTTCCAAATTTGGGGTAGATTTTCTTGCTCATATCAGCCTTGACAGGTCTGCGTAATAATACAAGATTTCCAACTTGTAAGGGTGTACCAAAACGTTTTCCAGCTACTCTTTTCAATCGTTTCTCTGCTGCTTTCTGGAGTTGTTCCTTCGCCTTGTCAATCCTCTGCTGCCTTCCTAGGTCGGGATCTCTAGGAATGTGGTTGAAAAGATTATCCCACGGCCTTTCTGGGTTTCTTCCTAGATGAAGTCGCATTGGCACTTCTCCTGTGCTCTCCTGCACTGTAGAGTTCAGACATTCCTCAATAAGGGGTACAAATCTCACCCAACCAGAATGATCATTTGGACAGAAAATTCGACAGAATTTCGAAAATTCAGCCATATATCTTTCTGAGGAATTCGATTCTGGGTAACGCACGCTTGAAAATAAGTGCTTAATGTCAAGCCTTTCCATATCCGCTGCAAATTCCACGGATGTAAACTGCGTTCCACGATCTGACAGTAGATATTTCGGTTTACCAGCTTTAGGAAATACATCATTTTCCAGTCTGCTTACAACGTTCCTTGTGTTAGCTTTCTGCATGGGACTCATTGTAACAAATTTTGAGAAAACATCCACGGTAACCAACAGGTACTGGTTACCCTGATATCCCTTCGGACAGGGGCCAAATATGTCCGTCGCCATTAGTTCGTTTGGCTTAGAAGGAATCATAGCCTTCGGTTTTCCTTTTAATAAAGCAGAAGCATACTTTGCTCTTTGACATTTGTCACATGATCGAATGACCTTGGCAATGCTGGAACGCATGTTAGTCCAGATAAATCTCTCTTTAAGAGTATTAAGAGTTTTATCTAAACCGGCCTGTCCAGTTGCGTGATGAGCTACCCACACTAAATTGACAACAAGTTTAGGTGGCACGACTATTCGGAGTTTTGTATGCGCAGAGTCAGCATACTTGCATACGATGTCTCCACTCAAGACAAAGTGTCGTGAATTTCTCCGTGTAACTGCATAGTCAACATCCGTATTGTCCATGTAACCCTTGAGGAACCTGTACATTTTCCTTATTGGAGCGTGTCTCTTCTGTGACACACCGATTCGGGCTAACCTCCTAACGGTTTCTTGATCTTCTTGCTCCAATTGTACATGGTGTATCTGCACCATTTTAATAGGGTTACGTGATAGAGCATCAGCCAGTAAGTTATCTTTCCCAGGCTGGTGGACGATAGTGGCGTTAAACTGTTGGGTGAACAAAGCCCAACGTGTCAATCTATCACTTGACATGTCAGTTTGCAGCATAAACTGTAGTGCTTTATGGTCAGTAATAATGATGACCTTATGTCCCAGCAGTATTTTCTTCCAGGCTTGCAATGCTGTTACAAAAGCTAACGCTTCAAGTTCTGTCGTGAAGTAATTTTCCTCGTGTTTCTTCAACTTCCGACTGGTGAACGCAATGTAGTGCTTGTTGCCTGCCTCGTCTTTCTGGTATAAGACTGCACTAATGCCTATTCTTGATGCATCAGACTCAATATAGAACACCTTCTCAAAGTCTGGGTACTCCAGTTTCACATTATTTCTGAGCATCTCTTTTGCTTTCTCAAAAGCCTCGTCTGCAGCGGTACTCCATTTCCATGTGTTGTTCTTCTTGAGTAAGTCATACAGAGGAGCCATAATTTCAGAGTATCTTGGACAGTGGCTGCTAATAAATTGGCATGCGCCTACAAATTCTCTGACTTGTTTCACCTTAGTTGGTTTTGGAAATCTCGTGATCGCATCTACTTTTTTCATGTTTGGATGATATCCATCTTTATCAATAGTATGCCCCAAGTAATTTATCTCCTGCTTCAAGAATTGACATTTTCCAAAATTGACCTTGATATTGGCCTCCCTTAAATTCTCGAACAACTTTCTCAAGTGCACTAAATGTTCTGCGGCGCTGGGTGAAGATACGATTAAATCGTCAATGTAGCAGATTACATTTTCTTTCACTTCGTCAGTAAGCTTACTATCAAGTGCTCGAATAAGTGCTGGTCCATTGTTAACCATACCAAAAGGCATTCGGACAAAGACCCATGACGTCTGGTCAAATAGGAATCCAGTGTACTGCATACTATCTTCTTCTAGCTGAACTTGATAAAATGAAGACGTCAAGTCAAGAACGCTGAAACATGCTCTCCCTTTGAATTTTCGAAGCAGATCTCTGATCTTGGGTGGTCGGTCATTTTCTGGAAGAATCTTCAAATTGATGGTCCTGGCATCGAGACAAAGACGTATCTGACCATTACTTTTCTTCACTACTGTGATGGGGTTTATATAAGACGACGCCTGTTTTTTTAATAATCCCGTCTACCTCCATTTTTCTGATTAACCCTCGTACTTCTTGATAGTATTTCTCAGGAATGGGGTATATTCTCTTCTGGTAAGGGGTTTCATCTGTCAGTCTTATCTTGTATTTATAATCCTTAATCAATCCAGGCTTTTCATCAAAAATATCTTGGAATTCCTTTATCAGATCCTCAAATTCCCCCTGAATTTCTTCAAATCCTTCAGTTTTTCTACTGGGTATTTCTGCTAAATTTTCCACTTCATTAATGATGGTATTCAAAATTTCTTCCCTAAGGTCTATTTCCAGACTGTTTTTCACGTCCTGTTTTTCTATCTCTTCTGTGATCATGTACCCATCATTAAAGCTAATACTTCTGTTCTTCATGTCAATAATAGCTCCGACCTTCGATATAAAATCGATTCCAAGCACCATATCAAAATTGATCTTGCTCACCACAATGAATATCTGTTCATAATTCCTTCCATTGATCTCAAAGTTCAATAACACTTGAATCTTGCACTTCACTGCCTTATCTTGGAATATCCCTCTCACTTTAACGGTAGAAACAGGTAGAACTGTCATGTTCTCTCCTCTTAGCAGACTTTGATAACATTCCTCTGAAATGATGGAGATAATTGCACCAGTATCCATCAGGGCTTTATACTGTTGGCCTTCTATCCGTACAGAAATAATAGGTAAGGCACATGGTCTTTCCTCTTTAACGATACCCCTCTCTTCTAGCAAATCTTCATCAGTCACTTCATATATCTCATTAATTGTAATCAGGTGTGGTGTGGCAATGTATTTACAAGTTCTCACTGACGTTGAGAAATCGGCGTTTTTTTTTTGTGTTACCGACCTCAAAATTCTGCTGGCTCGTAGAAGGCCCAGGATCGATTACAACATCCTGCCTTTTCTTTTGGTTGTCGGCTTCTTTTTCCCGTAATTCTTTCAGGTATTGCTGGCTTTCCTTCTCTCTTTCCTGATACTGATCGGGTGTCATAACCTGACCTTGAGGATTCTGATTTCTGTTTTGGCTCTGGTTATTCCTATTATAATTCCTGTTATAACCATTATTGTTGTAATATCTGCCTCTTCCATTGTAATTTCCTCGATTATAGTTCCAGCCTCTTCTCTGTTGATACGGTCGGTAACCTGGCGATCTGTTATTTCGAAACTGATTATTCCTGTGAGGACCTACATTGTCAGTTTTCTCCTCATCTGGCTTGTCAGTTTGTTGGACTTGGTCCATATATACAGTATTTATTTCTTTAAAGTCATGCCTTTGACCTTTCTGTACCACGTTAGGCATTGGACTTGTGTAGTCTAACCTCCTCAGTAATTCATCCATGCTGGTTAAATCCCTGATGTTTGATGAAATAATTAGTCTCCTCACCTCCACAGGCAGCATACGAGAAATCGCATCAATTAATTGCTCCGTTGACAATGGGGGTTGCAAAAATCTCAAGCGGGATAATTGACTCGTAAAGAAATCAGCGTACCGCGTTGGAAGAGTACCTGAGTATTTTCTTGAATACACCTCCGCTCTTAACGAATTCTGCGCTTCTATGGACCAAAATCGTTTGATTAATGCCTCTGCAAACTCGTCAAAGTTACTGAATGTGTATCTAAATGCGCAAAACCATTCGAGGGGTCCTCCAATCAAATATCTCTCCACTATCTTCATCTCTCTCTCTCTGGGAATGTGAGCTTCGATGAAATAATCTTTGAGGTTCCTTACATATTCTATGGGTGTCAAACTATCAGTGTTACTGAATTTTTGCGGTTTATCTTCAAAATTCCTGATGACCGTTACGTTCCTAGGATATGAATCCGGGTAGTTTTTCCCACTATCTCGATAGTTCCACTCAGGTTCCATATTCCTCTCGTCATCTTCCCCCCTGAATCTGGATATACGTTCTTCAGGAGTCACGTCTCTCTCTTCTGGATCTAGGTTATATCTTCTGGCATAATTCCTATTGGTTTCGCAAGCCAAGCCTTCTGTATCCTTGTTAGTGATTTCCGTTAAGACTTTCTTGATTAACTCTTCTTTGTAGGTCTCTATCAAACTAGCCTCTCCTAACTTCAAATTTTGCAGTTTGCTCGACGTTTCATTCACATCAGAGACAACTTTATGAATCTGTTCCTCTAATGCAGATTTTAATGTTTGCACATCCCGATCTAATTGTGTTCTATCTTCAACTTGTCTTTCGGATAGCGAATCCATCCTGACGCTTAAATCTTTCCTAATCTGTACTACTTCATTGTTAATATCAATTTGAGTACTGGCAAGTTTTCTTTCAATACGTTCCTGAATTTGGGTTACATGTTCCCCACTTGACCTATTCCACTCGTCTTTCCAAACTGCTACATTTGCCGTTAACATTTCTGCTATGTCTACTTCGATATCTTCTTTAAGTAATCTATTATGGTCTAATACCTGGGTTCTCATGACCTCTACATCAAACTTTAAACCTTCTAAAGACGCTGTCGTTCTAACTGACTCATCAACTAATCTAGTCGTTAATGCACTTATATTACGTGTACAAAGGGTTTTCGAATTTTCTATCTCTTCCCTGACTTTGTTTACATCAGTTTGGACTTTAGCAACATCTACGAAAACTGTGTTGACCTCTACTTGAATTTTATTTATGTCACTTTGCATCTCGTTTACATCCGAATGAATGTTATTAATATCAACCTGAACATTGGACACATCAGTTCTAACATTTTGGATTCCTCTTTGGACTTCCTCAACCTTGTCTTGGACAGTCGCAACGTCATTTTTAACAACAACTACCTCAGCCCTAGCACAAGAAATATCACTTCGGACATTAGCTACATCTAGATTCAACATTGTAAGATCTTTATGCACATTAGCAACATCAATTTTAACATCAGCAACATTTTTATGCATATTAGACACATCTATTTTAACATTGGACACGTCTGAGCGCATGTCAGTTACAGCATTCTCAATTCCTTGGGTATTAATCTGTAAACGCGACATATTATCCTCTAAGTTAGCAGAACTAGTCTGAAGACCCTTCAAACTTTCATCCATGCTAGCTTTCAAATTAGCAGACAAATTACTAGCATTCTCCTCCATTCTTGCTTTCAAATTAGCAGACAAATTACTAGCATTCTCCTCCATTCGACTAGTATTCTCCTCCATTCGACTAGTATTCCTAGCTTCCATCTCCTTCATACTCTCACTCATCTGCTTCATGTTAGCAGACATCTCCTCTAACATTATCCTCAGACTTTCATCTGCCATTACAATATTATTCAAAAATTAGACTGCTGTAGGGACATACATCAAAAGAGCAAAATAACAACATTTGAGCAACACTTTTCACCATATATAAATTTGATCAATTTTCTGTCTTAAATCTAAATTATAACTACCTTATAATTAACTTTCGAAGACCCTTCATGTTGAAACAAACTCAAGCACATGTTCAAACTTCCCTGGCCCATTTTAAAATATCCTAACACAAATAATTTACATTTACAATCCAAATAATTTAATTTTATATTTAATATGACTAAAATGTCATAAGCCGGTCAAATAAAATAAGATTCCAGATCATAGGCGATTTTCCTAAGTTTCCAGCCTATTTAACCTTTCTCAAGTTGTATAAGATCTGATCTTTTCTGAGTGTAATTTTCCTACTACAATACAACATTTAATTCCTATATAATCACACTCTCAAATTCTACAATTGGCCTAGACATCTAACAAAGAATCAACCTCTTTATTTGAGTCTAATCGATCCACACGTTTTAGGTTTGCCAATCCTACTGTTGACTCAGCCCCACGTTCTAGGTGTGCCAATCCTTCTGTCCCCATTTACCCGGATAGTAGGCTGTCAGATATCCGCCCCCTCAATCGGATTGCCAACAATCAATCGCACCGGCTCAGCTACATCAATGAAAATGGCACTGACAGATACTACCGAGGTTTGAACACAGAAGTTACCAAGAAAATTATTGTGGAACACACCAAAATAGACAGGGGTTCATACTTACTTCTACTTACCTCTTATAAATATCTCGGGGATTGGGTTGACAACAGGATCTCTAAAGTATGCTCCCACAATAACCCTCACTATGACATTTAAAAATGAACCAGAACGACGGCAAGAACTTTGAACTGTACAAAAGCTTTATTTCAAATAAAGGGTATGATTTTAACAAACTCAACAAAATAAATGTGGCTATCAGTAGCCCATGTCAATCTGACTATGTCCTCCTAAAGGACTTGCAAAGTTATCAAACAATATGTTAGCTCCCATGAGCTCAAATAACGTAACATTCAAAACACATTTGGATTGGATGAGGAAGTCAGGATACGACATATATAGAGCATTTGGTTTCTTTTAATAAACATCACACTTGTATTAATAGGCGCAAGGCCAGAGTATCGACCTCACCCGCTGATAACCAGATGTCTGGCCGGCTGGTCTACTCTTCAACCTGGCGCATGCCTGTCAAATGGGGCTCACTCGTCACGCCACACTGCGTAAGAATTCAGCTCCTCTCAAAGCTTTAAATGTCTACAAGACAACTCATATATATTGACGCAAATCTTTCAAATGCTTAACTCACATACCACTGGATTATTCTGACAATCCCTAAACTTGTTAAGTTATCATCCCAATGTTTAATAAGTATAGTTTAGAGTATAAAACACACTCTTAAATGTTTATAACAAAATCACATAAATTATTTATAACAATTAGAAATTGTTTATAATATTGTCGAAGATAATTACAAAAATTTTAAACACGCCTTTAACATTATTTTCGTTCCACATTATTGTCAAAGATATTTACATTTATTATTTACAATATTAACATTTAAATTATTTAAATTATTAATTTAAGAAATACATTGAACCACATGTTCATCCGGTTGGTAAATTCATAATCGTGTTAATATAATCGACCAATGAAGGTTAGTTATACATGTTAATGTCACAATCTGGTTTAATAAAGGTTGTAATAATTATAATTATTTGTGACGGTAATCTTCATTCAAAATCTTATCTCAAATTCTTTCAAAACTCTTGTTAATTATAACAGTAAATTCACTTGATTAATTTTCAACGAACTATGACAATACACTCTAGCGGAAAATACTTCGCTTACAAAATAATGCACAAACTGCATTAAAAATTAGGCCCAACATTCATCATATATTAAAATATACGGCATAAAAATCTTCCACAGAATTTACAAAAACCTCCACTAACACAATCTTTATCATCATTAATTACTGTGGGAATCTCCTTCATTTATTTAAGGGCATTATACATCAGCGACTTTCAACATGTCCGCTGCACTATCGATTATACATTCATAGTTCCACTTAAAAATTCTTATAATCATTAATTGTTTCAAAACTGTTGTCATTTAACCTTCGTGGATTTCATTCATGAATCGTAATGAAGTAAAAATTTGCCAATCACAAACAAATTTAATAGTGAATACGCTTATATACGCCTGTCTGGTCTATCAAAATTTAAGATTAACATCTTCAAAGAATGGTAGTATAAAAATACTATCATCAAACAAAGTGCGACTAACTGCAAAATAGTCGAATAGAATCCAATTAGACTGGGGAATGCAAACATCATTATATAAATCTCTAAATGAGAAAAAACCTAACACAAGTTTCACGAATTTAATGCATTCAATAATTCATAATTAAAGTTCATCTTTCACAAAATGGTCTATGATGCAATGATCGTTCACGACTGACGATAAATGTCTGTGTTGCAATCAATTCAAATAACGACTAGTATTTCCAAGATCGTCGACAACGTAATGGATTTTAACGCTCTAAAATCATTTAAATGTTCTTCCTTCTTGATGATGACAGAAAATTGGTCAAAGTAATTAAACTGGGGTAGAATTACTTTAATAAAGTGACACGCTGTCTGAATTTAAATCTGCCATAAAAATCATTAACTTACAGTCAAATCGAGACTACAAAAATAATAAGCAAATTACTGAAAAATCTAAATATCAGTCTCAACTGATCCAAAATCATTTAACTATGCCCATGACATAACAATGTCTTAATAAATCGTCGAAAAAGGCATAACTCATCAAGGTGTACTGAGAATATGAATCTCAAACAAGAATATAGGGCAAAATACATGAGGACAAAAATATGGGAAAATGGTTGCTCAAATATTGCTAAGAAACTCAAATACAATAAACGTTCACGACTACCTTATCTGCCGATTGACGTTCCAGAGGAAAATTCCCCAAAGAAGACTGTTGATGGATCCATTTCACCAAGTAAAAGCTGAGCTCCATCCTCGAAACAAGAAACAGCACTCTCGGAGAATCGAACTGCTTCACGAAGACGAACGACATCCTTCCGGCAATAATCTTCTTTGTGAGTCGGGACAACCCTGACCTCTCTTGAAAAATCCCTGAAGTTCCAGTTGAAAATCGCCATGAAGTTTTTGTAGAAATTTCCGAAGAAATATTCATATTCAGAGAGTATGAAATCATTTCCATTGCTGTTTGATAGTATTCAGCCTTTATTCACGAAACATGGGTGTAGATGGTTATTTACCACATGTTCGCTTGTATGGAATAGCAATTAGCGAAGTTCCATGCTGCTATCTTACTCCGTTGAAATATGTCCCAATTGCATTAAGTCCTTTAGCCTTCCATCTTCTCTTCGGTTATGGTAATAGAAGAACAAACTGCCATATTAAACTGTTCCATAATACTGTAGCGTTGTGTCACAAAAGCAATCTGAAGTCTCCCTATTTCACTAGCCGTGTCAGCCGTGGCGTAGATTCTGGCTATACAAAGTACTTCTCAGTTGGCGAGAAAATCACTTTTGTCAGTCGTCTAAAATTGTCAATAACTTCCAAAATACTTCCTCGAAGTTGTTCAACTTTTCTACACTCCTTACTGTAGCAATGCACAAGAGAATTAGCTTATAGGCGACCGCTAACTGTTCACAGCTAATCTCGTAGACGCGTTATAATGTGCGTTTCAACTTCACCTAGATTTACTCACAGTAAACCTGCACTGCTTGTCCGCTCGACTCTCGTTTAATGCAGTGGATTCACCACGCGTTATAAAGACGACTCTTTCACTACTAATCTCACTCGACGTTTCACTGAAAAGACTATTTGAGATCTGACGATTGAATATCAGACGATTGATGATCTGAGAATGAGGCTCCTCTCTTCTGCGCAAGGCCTTTTATGAACTTCATGAGGGGCGTATCTATCCCTTCCATCGCGTGTTACTGCGTCATCGCTAGAAGTTCCAACTTCGTCAATACATGACGGATTTTCAAAATTCAAAAACTGAAAATAAATTTCACCAAACTTCCAGATCAATGCCTCTACTGCAAATGGATTTCCACAATTCTGCATTCCAAAAAGTAATAAAAATACCATAGTTTCAGCAATCTCCGTCTTCCTTCAGACTATCGTTCATTGGTTCAAGTCTCCCCTCCAATAGCATAATTTCTTCCTCAGCAGAATTCCACGTTTCCTGCGACTGCGTCGTAGATCTCGGATCTTTCTCGAATAAATGCTGACGTCACTGAGAATCTCAGCTCAAGTAACCTGCTGGCATAACATCTGCGTCATCCGTGTTTACGTCATGACTACCCACGTCATAACTATGACAGCCATAACTTTCATTATAATTTCCAAAATAGCCACCGTGGTCTCTATATAATTCAATTACGGGGGCAGTACCTTCTTCAAGGCCACGGCCGCTTCCTTCCCTCTTCCTTGTCAATCCATCCTGACCATCCTTTACCTTCCCTCACGAGGCCCCTGTTCGCTTTGCAGGTGAGGCCGCCTGGGCGAGGAGCCAATCCCACCTCACCAGTTGTATCCACTCCGATTAGATGTTCCCAGCTCTAGAACACCGCCCGTAGAGGCGGTAGTGGTGAGTTCCCTCGCTGAGTCCGTGGGTTCCACCAACCTGGAGGGTAAACGACTAAGAAGAAGAAATAAGAGAGAAAAGATAACAATAAATTTTTTCGTAGTCAGTTTACCCTCCAGGTTGGCATTTCCCACGGACTCAGCGAGGGACCCCACCTTTACCGCCTCTACGGGCAGTGTCCTGGAGCTTGACATCGGGTCTTGGGATACAACTGGGGAGGCGGGACTAGCGCCATGCCCAGGCAGTCTAACCTGCAGAGCGAACAGGGGGCCTCATGAGGGATGGGACGGGATGGGAACAATGGGAGGGATAGACAAGTAAGAGGGAAGGAGGCAGCCGTGGCCTGATGGTAGGTACCTTCCCGGCATTTGCCCGAAGACGAAATGGGAAACCACTTCGTGGCTGAGGTGGGAATCGAACCACCTCTACTCATTTGGACCACCCGAGGCTGAGTAGACCCCGCTGCAGTCCTCATACCACTTTTCAAATTTCGTGGCAGAGCCGGGAATCGAAGCTCGGACTTCCGGGGTGACAGCTAAGCACGCTGACACCTCAGAGGCGACACAATAATAATAATAATAATAACAGTTCGTTTGATATATTTCGCATACAAAGTAGATGAGTTGGAATGTTAGATTTCTTTTCGCAATAAAAGCTTTGTCCAGACAAACACAATCTTCTCTAAAAAACATCGATATCGCTCGAGACGAACATTGCATGTGGTAAAAGGCACTTCTAAAGCGATCTGGAAACCAATGGAGATTGGAACGGATTCTAATCTCCAAGGAAAAAAGGGGAAGAGAGAGCGAGTAGAAATGGTGACTCAATTCCAGCCTCCATCGAGAACAAGATAACGTTCTATTACAGAGCAGAAAATATCCGACATTTATTTTGAAGCTGTCACATCTAACAGAAAAAAGAAAAGTTGGAACGAGATGGTCCGGAAGGGTGAGGCAATAGTGTGGTGGGGGAATATGAAGTGGGAGGGGTTACGCATATGAGCTTTTTGAATATGAGGTCTGCTTGGTTTGCAGACCACTCAGGATATTGCCAGGAAACTTTTGTGGTTTCCTTAATACGAGTATTAAACCTCCCTAGAAATCATTGAATTTCTGAATAGAGCCGTAACTCCAGCTTTATTTGGAAGCTAAAGAGATCGTTGTCATCAACCTCATGCACTAATACACACTGTGTGAGGCGCTTATGTGTTTGTCACTTTTGGGACAAGAATTGATTCCATTCTTTGTCAGGATTTTTAACATTTTTGATCTAATGTGAATAGCCTACTCACAAAGAATATTCATCAAGAGTCCGGCAGTCGTTGGTATAATATTAAATATTGTTTATTTACCAAACATCTATTGGCACAGGCTAGAGTAAAATGTGGCTTCTCACTGATGTCTCAGTCTCGTTCGTGGCTGGGATTATCCCTCCAGCGGGCGTGCTGGGGTATAAAGTACACCACTGTTAATGTTTTTCAACTTGGTAACAATGCAGCCTCACTAAGGCGGGTTGCTGGTCTGCTATTCTTGCAGTCTGACCTTAGTTGTTGAATGTGACAGTTGGAGTCTCTGTGAGTGCACCTTAACGGCTCTATCTTTGCTTCAATTCGGAACGTGTCACAAACGGGCTACATTTTCAAGCACGGTAGTGTTTAAAACACTGAAATTACTATTATTTCTTCAACTACAATATATTTCCGTTTATTTAGGATACTGGCACCTGAGGAAATAGCCAAATTACTCCATTAACAGCCAGAAAAAGACCACTTGGACAGCGCGGAATCAGATGAAGAACATGAAGACTTTTTCACTTTGCTACAGTGTATAATATGGCAAAATTGTAATTATTACTGATGTGAACAAATAACATCTGGTAAAAATGAGGTATTTCCCATTATTATGTGATAAGATGTGATGTTAAGGTGTGGGGTATAAAGTACACCACGCGCCTGGTCATGTATACTTTTTAAGCGCGCCTGCTGGAGGGTTATATGGAAGCTACTGAGGTAGCTGGATAAGACATTTGGGGCACAGGTAGTGCCTGTGGATGCTGTGAAAGGTTCTGCTCGTAGGGTTGGTACAGCTGCACTGACTCAGTGAGGAAAGCATAGCAAACTACCTCATTCCTTACCTGCCTAGTATGCCTCATTATAGTGCTGCCTTGGGTTCTGTGGATTTCTACCGCATAACCTACTGTATGGTGGTGCTTTATGAGGATCCAACCATCCTCCGAGCTGACTACTTAACAACAACAACAACAACAACAACCAAGCTTATCTGCATAAACATGTTTAATTACCACCATGGACAGTTAAATTGATAAATTGCACACTTTTTCCGAATAGTGTAGTAGATACAGTTTATTTTTCTTTCTTTTCCCAAAACAGGCAGATAGCAGGTTTAGAAGACCTGATTCCAAGAAGGCACTCCTCTACGGACGTCTTTTAGCACATCTTTCTGGACAAGTTAGATTGCGACACTGAACATATGAGGTC
Organism: Meconema thalassinum; assembly: GCA_946902985.2. NCBI lineage: Eukaryota > Metazoa > Arthropoda > Insecta > Orthoptera > Tettigoniidae > Meconema > Meconema thalassinum. The sequence goes on from OX336390.1 coordinate 835,686,840, forward strand.
ACGGAACATGACGATAGTGTGCTTCTCTCTTCCAATAGGATGTCACTCCAGTATATACCGGTATATTTAGCTCAGAAGCAATTAGCAGACAAGGAAATGCCATGTTATGTCTTTTAGGAAACCCGAGCACGAACTGCATCTCAAGTATATGATACTGGATGAATATTGAAAATTTTAATGTACTGAAGCTCTCTTGTCAGTTTGTATGATTAAATATGTCTGGTGTATTATCGCTGATCTCGTCTTGGCACTTAAGACGTTTATTTATTTATTTATTTATTTATTTATTTATTTATTTATTTATTTATTTATCGTATGGCTTTGAGTGCCGGGAGTGTCCGAGGACATGTTCGGCTCGCCTGAGTCTGTAGCTGCTTCCAGCGGACACCCTAAAGGGCGAGCTACAAGTTCCGTTCAATTTCAAGTAGTTCCAACTTTCGCCACTAGATATCAATGATACCTAGTGGTGAACGTTGGAACTTTGATAGAGCGTTCTGACGAAATCTAACCTAACAAATTTTGCTTTACACAAGTTTAGTCTGTGAAAGGATCTTTTACATGCCATAAATCTATGACATGGGACCGCCGGCTTTACTTCCCCTCCGAAGGAAGGCATACTGAAGGATTTTTAACGCTCTTAAAAAATCCGACGACTTCGGCCGGGTTTGAACCCGCTATCTTGGGCATAGCAGTTCAGCATGCTACCGACTACGCCACCGAAGCCGAACTTAAGACGTTTACTGTATGTTAGTGATACTCTACCTATCCCAAAAATTCGTGTTATCTTTCATAGTTTTTAGGGCATATTTTATAGTTTTTAGGTCATATTTAGCTAGTTTTTAGGTCATATTTAGCTAGTTTTTAGGGCATATTTAGCTAGTTTTTAGGTCATATTTAGCTAGTTTTTAGGTCATATTTAGCTAGTTTTTAGGTCATATTTAGCTAGTTTTTAGGTCATATTTAGCTAGTTTTTAGGTCATATTTAGCTAGTTTTTAGGTCATATTTAGCTAGTTTTTAGGACATATTTAGCTAGTTTTTAGGTCATATTTAGCTAGTTTTTAGGTCATATTTAGCTAGTTTTTAGGGCATATTTAGCTAGTTTTTAGGTCATATTTAGCTAGTTTTTAGGTCATATTTAGCTAGTTTTTAGGTCATATTTAGCTAGTTTTTAGGTCATATTTAGCTAGTTTTTAGGTCATATTTAGCTAGTTTTTAGGGCATATTTGCTTGCATATTTTGTACTTCTTTAGGTCTTAAACTCCCGAACCTTACTTATTAGTTACATTGGCCATTTCAACGCAGCGCTTCAGGGCTATGAGACACTGATGGTGCACTGTGGCATCCCAGGACTAATCTCCCCTTGCACTATATCGCTATGGATATATATGATGTATGACGGAGGGAAGATAGGAAGGAAGGAATGTAGTTTGTAGTTGTACGTGACCGTTAATCTCGCTATCGTAAGCCATGGGACCTCTATTTTACGTGGAATCCAAACCACAGGACGTGATATTTCATTTCAAAAGTCGCACTTGCATTGACCGGGGATAGAACCGCTATGTTGAGAGGCAAGCAGTTTGACCACAGCACCATCACGCCCCTATTCACCCTTATCAATTCTTCCCATCTCCGTCCTTCAGAGCTAACTAGTCCAGGGTATGTTGCGTTCAATGAATTAATCAATTCTATAAATCAATCAATTAATTAATCAATCAATAAATCATTTATTCATTCAATCATTTCATTCATTTTTTTATTTTTTTATTTAGTCAATTTACCCTCTAGGTTGGTGGTTCCCACGGACTCAGCGAGAGAACTCACCACTACCGCCTCTATGGGCAGTGTCCTGGAGCTTGGAACATTTGGTCTGGATGGATACAACTGGGGAGGTGTGATCAGCACTTCGCCCAGGCGGCCTCGCCTGCAAAGCGAACAGGGGCCTCATGAGGGATGGGAAGGGATGGAAGATTGGGAGGGATAGGCTAGGAAGAGGGAAGGAAGTGGCCGTGGCCTTACAGTAGGTACCATCCCGGCATTTGTCCGAAGAGCCTGAAGATGAAGTGGGAAACCACGGAAAACCACTTCGAGGATGGCTGAGGTGGGAATCGAACCCCCTCTACTCATTTGGGCCACTCGAGACTGAGTAGACCCCGTTCCAGTCCTCATACCACTTTTCAAATTTCGTGGCAGAGCCGGGAATCGAACCCAGGACCTCCGGGGCGGCAGCTAACCATTCAGACCGCTACGCTACGGAGGCGACATTAATCAATAAATCATTTATTCTTTCAATCATTTCATTCATACGTCTTAATATAATTAGTTCTGTAATGGTTTAACAACGAATGAAGAGTTATTTTATTGACATTGGTTAATCTTGATCAGGCTCCAGTAAAATTCCAGAGAAAACCAATAAGGCGTCTATGTCAAACAATTTTGAAAGATAGATAATCAATATTGGTAGCGTTGGTGGCCTCGTTGCACCTTCTTAAGGGTTTTAAACAAAACAAAATGAGTTTACACTTATCAACTCAATGGTAGTTCGTAGATATTTGCCTCAGTCGCCTCCGTAGCGTAGTGGTCAGCATGGTTAGCTGCCGCCCCGGAGGTCCTGGGTTCGATTCCCGGCTCTGCCACGAAATTTGAAAAGTGGTATGAGGACTGGAACGGGGTCTACTCAGCCTCGGGTGTTCCAAATGAGTAGAGGGGGTTCGATTCCCACCTCAGCCATCCTCGAAGTGGTTTTCCGTGGTTTCCCCACTTCGTCTTCGGGCAAATGTCGGGATGGTACCTTCTTCAAGGCCACGGCCGCCTCCTTCCCTCTTCCTTGCCTGACCATCCATTACCTTCCCTCATGAGGCCCCTGTTCGCTTTGCAGGTGAGGCCGCCTGGGCGAGGTGCCAATCACACCTCACCAGTTGTATCCACTCCGATTAGATATTCCCAGCTTTAGGACACTGCCCGTAGAGGCGGTAGTGGTGAGTTCCCTCGCTGAGTCCGTGGGTTCCACCAACTTGGAGTGTAAACTACTAAGAAGAAGAAGATGTTTGGCTCAACATACTCTGTGCTGCTAAAAATTGTTCTCCCTCGTAAGTTCGTGACATCAAATAAATTCCAGGTGCCTTCCTAGGTACAGAAATAAAGGACAATATTTCTGGCATTGCCTAGTAGAAACATTTTTGCGATTCTCAAAATGGGCTTCACACACCTCAATTCCAAATTCCCCCTCAATGATCAGTATTCCATCACCTTTCCACTCTGTCTACTGACTAGGAGGCGCACACAGTTCCAATAAACCAAGTCAATTCTGGGCAGGTGGCTTCGGTGGCGTAGTTGGCAGCATGCTGAGCTTCTATGCCCAAGATCGCGGGTTCAAACCCGGCTGAAGTCGTCGGACTTCTTAAGAGCATTAAAAATCCCTCAGTATGCCTTCCTTTGGAGGGTAAGTAACGCCAGCGGGCCCATGCCATAGACTTTTGGCATGTAAAAGCTACCTCTAAATAAACTTATGTGAAGCGAACATTTGTAGGTTAGGTATGTTTATTGCTTTTAAGTTCCAACTTTCGTCACCAGGCGTTGTTTGCGCTGTCATCTAGTAGCAGCCAAGTTCACAGCTAGGTGTCGTGAATGGTAGCATTTGGTGGCGAAAGTAGGAACTACTTTAAATTATCGTCTGCAGTCCTTATTTCAATAAAATACAGATAACTCACACTAATACAGTCATCACAATTAACACCGGTTATCAGACAGATGCTACACAAACCCAAAGTACACGGGGCCACATGACCGCGTTCTCGCAGCCCCCAAACTAAGGAATCAACCAATCTGGGGCAACCACAGGGCATCACTGATCGCTGTTTTCTTGAAATGGTCTGGGACACCTAAAAGCAACTGATATGAATACAACTTCGGTCGAATTTTTATTCTAGGTTGATCCTTTTGTCGTTTCCCACTTACCGGCATGACACATCGGCTACGGTCATGACCACTAGCTTCCAGTCCTTATCGCAAATAAATGTATCGACAGTTTTAAGGGAACGTAGGCTTTAATATTATTTTCTTCAAGTAACTGGGGTATAGGTTTAGCCAAGTACCTGTTCAGCGCGGCTCAATGGCTCGCGTGACACAGCTATTTGGCGACATCTATACTAGGTTCTAGTCCATTTATTAGGCCTACTAGCCAATTTTCAAATTAAATAAATAAATAAATAAATAAATAATAATCATATGGCCTCCGTTATCGTGGCGTAAAGCTTTTGAGTTGGAGCAATTAAGGCGATTATCTCTCCAATGTCAACGCTCAGTTCAACACTGCCATCTGGTAGTGAAAACCAGAATTGTACTGGGTGGCCTGTGGCTGAGGTTTAATTACTGTATTATTCTTTGGTAATCTCCAAAATAATGTTACACGAGAGATCTTTTACGAACGTCATATGACTTGGAGTACAGTATAATTTTGCGGTTCTTCAAAAATTAACCTCCTTGGCTGGGAATTGAACCCCCTATCACGTTGGCATGAGGCGGACGCTCTCTAACACTATAAAAAAGATTAAATTACCATTTCTGGGCCGTATGGAATGCGCCGTATTTCAAATAAAACGGAGAGAAAAGAAGGAAGCTTGTACTTTTACGTGGGGGTGAGCACCTATGTCCTAGGTCGCGGGTCCAAACCTGGCCCAAGTCGTCAGATTTTTTAAGTGCGTTAAAAATCCCCCAGTATCCCTTCCTTCGGAGGTGAAGTAAAGCCAGCGGGCCCATGTCATAGATTTATGGCATATAAAAGAACCTTCCAGTTACTAAACGTGTGTGAAGCAAATTTTGCAGGATAGGTTTGATTAATGCTTTTAAGTTCCAACGTTCGTCACCGGGCGCTGGTTGCGATGGCATCTAGTAGTAGCCAAGTTTACAGCTAGGTGTCGTGGACGGTAGCATTTGGTGGCGAAAGTAGGAACTACTTGAAATTATCGTCTGCAATCCTTACTTGAATTAAAAACAGATAACACACACTAATACAGTCATCTCAATTAACACCGGCTATCCGACAGATTCTACACACACCCAAAGTACACGGAGCTAAATGTCCGCGTTGTCGCAGCCCCTTAACTAAGGAACCAACCAACCAACCGTAGTTTTACGTGACTGTTAATCTAGTGATCATGAGTGACGTGACCTCCTATTTACGTGGAATTCGAACCTCAGGACATGGCATTTGACTTCAAAAATCTCACATGCATTGACCAGGAGACGAACCCAGTCCTCCATGGTGAGAGACGAAGAGCTTGACCACAGCGCCACCACGACCCTCCAAAGCGGAGAGAGAGAGAAAGTGTGGGGACCGAGAGGACTCCTTTTTACTCAACGAAATTAACTTTACTGAACTGAATTTGATAAAAGAGAAATTTATTTCTTAACCCTACAAAGTCGCCTCCGTGGTGTAGTGGTCAGCGTGCTTAACTGCCACCCCGGAGGTCCGAGGTTCGATTCCCGGCTCTGCCATGAAATTTGAAAAGTGCTATGAGACTGGAACGGGGTCTATTCTGCCTCGGGTGGTCCAAATGAGTAGAGGGGTTTCGATTTCCCACCTCCGCCATCCTCGAAGTGGTTTTCCGTGGTTTCCCCACTTCGTCTCCGGGCAAATGCCGGGATGGTACCTAACGTAAGGCCAAGGCCACCTCCTTCCCTCCTCCTTGACAATCCCTCCCAATCTTCACCTCCCTTCTCATCCCTCATAAGGCCCCTGTTCGCTTTGCAGGTGAGGCCACCTGGGCGAGGTGTTTTTCCCACCTCCCCCGTTGTATCCCACGATACAATGTTGCAAGCTCCAGGACACTGCCCTGGTGGCGGTAATATTGAGATCCCTCGCTGAGTCCGAGAGGAAAGCCACCCTGGAGGGTAAACCGACTAAGAAATCAAAAGAAAACAAAACCTACAAAAGGAAGCTACCTCAGTGGTTGGTTGAGTGGTATCGCGAATGCGATTCTCGGCCGAGTTAGTCAGATTTACTGATATATATATATATGGGGTTGTCTCGTGAAGGACCTATGGTATCCCAATTTGTTGAATAGATGGCAATATTAATTTAATATTAGCCACAGGTCACCTAGTGGAGTTCAGGTTTCACTGCTGGGCATCAGTACAAGTGGAACGTAGAAATAGGAGCGTCAACTGCCTAATAAGATTATTATTATTAATAACTTATTTTCCCCCAATTATTTCATGCGGCAGGAGCTGTAGAGGGGTGTACCGGTGATAAGGAGGGTGCGGGAACACAGTATGGATCCTCCCTGCCTACGTCGTTGCATCCTCGAAACATTATATTGATCTGAATTTGAAAGCTATCTTTACGATCTTGACTTGACTGCTTCCAGGTAAAGCTTCATACAACTAATCCATCACACCACTAAAGAATACAAAGTCACGCTGAATGGGTTCGAGGTTCCGTTCTGATCTGACACGGAACATGGGCTGCTACTTTCGGTATTGCTCACGAGATGGCTCCAACTCCCACTCGGTCTCCTCGTCGCGACTCGATATCTCTCTAAGTGAGGAGTGAAGACGCACATAAATACCGTCCAGAAGCAATGAGAGACAGGAATCTATTCTTACGTCATGAAACTGCCTCTTTCATTGACTCAATCTCCCCTGCCTTTAACCCTATAGAGCGTCTCAACCTTAAAAGACAGTATGGAATTAAATGTAGTATTTGCCTCTCACTCGCACTCCTATGTCCTGCAATTAGCTTCGTCCTCTTCTACCCCGGCGATGTTGCCATTTCCCAATAATTAAAAGTGACAAATCTAAGAAAATGTTTGCGTGGTATTATAGAGAATTTCCCGCTCTTTATGATGGTGTAAAAATAAAAGCCATAAATAATTAACACATGGCCCAATTTTCACAATTACGATATTTTAGCGCGAATCTATATTTTTGCATTTATAAAACTTATCACGCCATAGATAATGAACTAATGATCGCAACAGATCAAGAATTTATTTTTAGATTGCCTGATGTTGGTAGAAGATACCCTACTTCTCAGGGCAGTAATTATTTTCATAATAAGAAAGTTATGATTTGTTTTCTTAAATGTTACTTGAAAAATCTGGGATGGTGTCACATAAAAGTTAGCTAGCGAGAAAGTTTTTTGCTGTTGACTTTACGTTGGGGACTAAGCGAGAAGAAATGTTCATTAATGTCTGAAATAGTTTTTAAAACAAACCAGAGCTCAATATTAGTTAGCATTCATAAGTTACAGCACTTCGCTTAGTCCTCCCGCTCAGCGCTGACGCACCGGAACTTTGTTTACTAACGTGGCCCGCAGGCTATCTCCCCCGACTACGTTTGAAGGAGGGTAGGTGATGATGTGAAGTAAAACTAAGAAATGAAGTGGATTTTGTGTTCTTTATAAATTGAAGCCCTGAGTTTCACAACTGCACAAGTCCCATTTAGTAACTTCCGAGATAATTTAAAAAAACTTCATAACCTTTCGAAATGGGCGCTTAGCACTTTGATTTTTTTACTGTAGAAACTGTGTCCAATTACGAATTACACACAATTGACTAAACTTAGCGATTATTTGTACTTTTTGTGTAATAAATTAATGAATATGGTGGACTTGTGTTGTTATGAAACTCATCAATATAATTTTTCGGTTCCAGCGATAAAAGTATTGGATTAAGTGGATAGTTGGTACATACAATAAGTAAACTGCACAATAAAAACAAAAGAGTACAATATGGCAATACATTTTATTGAATAAAGTTGAACAGATTGGGCATCAGTCACACCTTACAGTGAAACACATCCACATTTTAATCTGAGTCCCAGACTTCACTTCCTGACTCTTCAACATTAACATTTTGAACCTTCCCATATTTGTTCATAAGATTTTGGAAGTAAGGACGATGTTCAGGGTGAATAGAAGAGATGTATTTACGGATATCTTTCGCTTTATGAACTTTGTTCCGGAGTTCAGTCTCATATGTCTGTTTCAACTGCCCTATCTTAACACTGCCATTCAAAAGAAAAGTTTCACTTAGAAAACCACTTGATGTTGTGCTCGTAGTTATGGAGTTTGATCTATATTGCAATGGGTCCCATGCTTCGACTTCCGGAAAATTTCGACATATCTTCGCGTTTCACATCCCCCAGACCCCAAAACCACCGTCAGTTCAAAAGTTTATACATAATTTATGTATATATATATATGTGTATATCAGTTTCTTGTGGACACGATAACTGCCGTAATTTTACACCAATCACTTTGAATTTTTTACCGAATATGTATACCTAAAAAATCTCGGTCGAGTTCGTTACTGGGCTAAATCGGTCGAAGGGGGTGAAAATGGGGGGCTTTTTTTCTCTCCAAAAAGTGAATATTGCTATAACTCTCTTAATATGTGAAATATCGAATCCGTTCAACGTTCATACTATGTGTCGGATAAAGCCCAAAAATTTATGTTTGAAGAGTTTTTTTATAGCACCAACCATTGACCAAAGGGGTGGGAAAAAGTGGGATTTTCGGGAAACATTAATCATATCTCTCTTAATAGGCACAATATCAAAACCGTACAAAAGGGACAATATTCCCCTAATAATTACCTAAAACTTTTGTCTGAAAGAATTTTTGATATGACCCACCATTACGCCAAGGGACGAGAAAAATGATTTCGGAATTAAAAGAAAATGCCAAGAGCTATCAGTGGTTGCCATGGCAACACTACTAAATTGATGAGGCATGGGCCATCAGACGTTGCCATGACAACGCACTTGCACGAGATCAGATTCAGTATTTCCATCTGACTAAGTGGTTGGTTGGTTGGTTCTTAAGTTTAGGGGCTGCGACAACGCGGTCATGTAGCCCCGTGTACTTTGGGTGTGTGTAGAATCTGTCTGATAACCGGTGTTAATTGTGATGACTGTATTAGTGTGTGTTATCTGTTTGTTAGCGGCTTCGGTGGCGTAGTCGGTAGCATGCTGAACTGCTGTGCCCAAGATAGCGGGTTCAAACCGGGCCGAAGTCGTCGGATTTTTTAAGAGCGTTAAAAATCCTTCAGTATGCCTTCCTTCGGAGGGGAAGTAAAGCCGGCGGTCCCATGTCATAGATTTATGGCATGTAAAAGATCCTTTCACAGACTAAACTTGTGTAAAGCAAAATTTGTTAGGTTAGATTTCGTCAGAACGCTCTATCAAAGTTCCAACGTTCACCACTAGGTATCATTGATATCTGGTGGCGAAAGTTGGAACTACTTGAAATTGAACGGAACTTGTAGCTCGCCCTTTAGGGTGTCCGCTGGAAGCAGCTACAGACTCAGGCGAGCCGAACATGTCCTCGGACACTCCCGGCAGCAAAAGCCATACGATAAATAAATAATAATAATAATAATCTGTTTGTTAATTTAAGTACTGCAACTAACAATTTTTCAGATAGTTCCTACTTTTGCCGCCAAGCGCCACTGTCAACGACTACGAGGCCAAGTTCAGAACTGAGCTACTAGACGCCGCCGCAGTCGGCTCTTGGCAAAAAACTTAGAAACCTAAGAGCGTTGTATACATTCTTAACCTATCCAATTTAGCTTCACACAGGTGCAATTAGTGGAAGAATCTTTAACATGCCATAAATCTATGACATGGGACCGCCGGCTTTACTTCCCCTCCGAAGGAAGGCATACTGAGGGATTTTTAACGCTCTTAAAAATTCCGACGGCTTCGGCCGGGTTTGAACCCGTTATCTTGGGCATAGAAGCTCAGCATGCTACCGACTACGCCACCGAAGCCGCCTGATAAAGTGGGAAGCGGCTTCGGTGACGTAACTGGTAGCATGCTGAATGTCTATGCCCAATGTCGCGGTTTCAAAGCCGGCCGAAGTCGTCGGATTTTCTAAGAGCGGTAGAATCCCTCAGTATGCTTTCCTTTGGAGGGGAAGTTCCAACGTTCGTTGCGAGTTGCTGATTGGGGTCGCATCTAGTAGCCAAGTTCACAGCTAGGTGTCGTTGACGGTAGTATCTGGTAGCAACATTAGGAACTACTGCTTGAAATTGACCGTCTGCAGTCCTTACCTGAATTAAGACTAATACAGCCATTACAATTCACACCGTGTATCAGACAGATTCTACACTCACCCAAAGTACACGGGGTTAGATGACCGCGTTGTCGCAGCCCCTAAACTGAGGAACCAACCAGAGGTAGATTTCATTAGAAAGCTAACTATTGCAATGGGTACCATGTTTCGACTTCCGGAAAATTTCGACATATCTTCGCGTTTCACATCCCCCAGACCCCTAAACCACCGTCAGTTCAAAAGTTATATATAATTTATGTCTGTATATTGTACCCATGTGAGTAATCTCGATGGAAAATATGCTTCCGCCTCCAGCTAGCGTCAGGACTCGGGCGTGTACCGTCTCCCCATTGAGCAGTTGCATATTTTGGATTTGAGGCTAAAAGGTATCAACTCTACAATGATAAGGCACAACTCTATTCTAAAACTTTAATTCAGTAATAAAATTCATGGCTTCAAACAAACAAAACAATCCCCACAAACATAAACCAAAAATAAAATAAAATTTACTTCCACAATCCACTAATATCAACATAATATTATCACAATAAAATCATATCATAACTCAAACCTTTACCCTTATATCAACTTCACAATATACGATAGTGCGCTGATGCACATACAACTACAGAAACAAACTGTACATTGATTCTACTGTCATCCAATGTGACTTCATTAATTCTACAAAATTATTTATTCCTTAAACCTTGTCTTAATTTGACAATAAAGTGTATCGTGTGTGTGTTTTGATCTTTCTCTCCCCACCAAATGCTTTACATGCATTAGCCTATTCTGGTGTTGCACAGCAGTCTACATGCAACTCCATAAGTATGTAAGCTACCCCTACACTTCCTCTATTTATATAGTTCCACTGCATGCCGTTTGTGATTTCATCTTAAAAACGTTAATTATTGCTGTGTCGGATGGTACAATTAAACTACCCTTGCGCGCGTAGCCTGTGGCATCCAGTAGCCAACTTCTGAAAATGATGTCAGTGACAGTACAAATGCAACATCCAACCATTCGTTAGATTGCTAAAATTATGAACCATCAGGATGATCTATAATTATCCATGTGTTCTCAAACCACATGACTTCATTACTCAATATAACAATGTTTCATCTTATGTCATTAACAGGGTCTAAAATCTGTTCTTTTCAAACTTTCTTTCACGGTTCGCTTGACCGTCCCGACCCTCTTCCAAGCGGTCTGTACACAATAGCAGTGGAGTGAGGTCCTACAGTGCCTCGACCCTCGTTTCATGCCATATGTCTTACCTCCCCTAAGCAGTATAAGATTTTAACAGACAAATACCATGGTCCTAGTGACACACATATCCCAATGGATTTAAACTGAATATTATGCAAACAGGTACTGGATGAGCTTAACATTTACTCCTACCCTGAGGATAATAATAATTGGCACCAAATAGGCCCATTTCAACATGAAGGCACGAGATTCATAAAACATTGGTCTAGTAGGTAACCGGTATCTTTAATAAATGCTGCGGTCTGTCATAACATGCTGCCGTAATACGATTCGCTTCAACGAGCCGAATCACTCAATAATAAGTTCTCGGGCGATCAGATAGAGTGCAGAGATGTCCATCGTTTTCCTCTCACCTATCACGGGATTCAAACACGGAACATTCCATATCCATCATCAGAGTTGGGGTCCATTCACTAAATACACTCTGGTACAAAGCACATCTCCAATTATGCCCACGGCATACGAGATTTCATACGAAGAATAGATTACCTGGTCCCTTACCTAATGCTATGATCTTCGTCCTATAATTATTAAGAGAAATCTATCAATTACTCTGAGCTTTTACATAAGCTGCAAATTCAATTCACTAAAAGATCTTCCATTTCCTGGCATAATTATATTCCCATTAATACAATATATTCTGATATAAAACACTTTTCTTAATCCCGTAATGTAATCTTACTGTATAATCTTACTGCTTAGATCGATAAGTCTTGCTCTTTAGCGTAAATATTTCTTGCTTACAACATTTTTACCTGATGCGTTCATTCATACCTTTATTATATTATTATTATTATTATTATTATTCTCACTGACATAAATTACCAAAATCCGACACAACTAATCATCTTAAAAATCGAACAACCGTGTTCGTTTCATTTACATAACTGATTTGCCATTTTTAATTATAGTGGTAACGATTAATCCACTCACTGATGCAAAATTAACATCTCAACTCTATTAAAATCAACACAATAATGATTAAACTTGGAGGGTCTATCTCCTAATCTGATTCTTACTGGCATCTTTATAACTCTGAAATCACATTACATGCAGTGGCCTATACCTCTACATCAACATAATTTGTGGGGCACTTACATATCAAGGCTCATCATGGTGGCTCCAACCACTCATATCCTTCCGGGTCGCCTCCCATATGCAGATTTAGTGCGACATTTGCATCTTGAATACACACATTTTATGATACATATCTTCCGTTAACCACACGACACTTTGCATTTCTATAAAGAAGCTATTGCTTCTAAAACACATGACACTTTATAACACTTATTAAACCATTAATTCAAAAGATATTTCACATATGATTTATACATAACACACGTCACTCTGTAAACTTTTCATTGGTTGAAATTCCCTAGCAAAGATATCAAAATTGCAGGTGTCGACGGCATCTCCCGTGCTCCTACCAACTCCTGATTGAAAGTCTGGTTCAATTGCCCTCGGAATTCACCAACAGTTTATCCATACTCCTACGGTAAGCTTCCTGATTTGCAGAAATATGCTAACTTCCGTCCTGAGCGTTACTATTTGGTATTCTTAAGACATTACCAAATGCTTCGTCAAGTTTCTCCCAGCGCATTCCAGCGTAATTAGACATGTATGAACAGTCAATATTTTATACATTGCGCTTAACACTGTACATAACTTTACACAGATTATTATTTACAATAGTTCTGCAACTTATCTCACACGTTGCTTCCTAAGTGAACACACCATTGTTCGTACTGCTGACTACACATGCAGCACGACTATTATTAATAAAAGCTTACTAAATGTTTCACTCAAATGTACAAGTCTTGGTTTGAGCGTCGTTTCATGAGCCGGACCGCCATACGTTCCGCCTCAACAACTGCTTGACAACTGCGTTCTGACTGTCTGACAAAAACTGTGTAGCGACGACTGTCTGCGACTCTCTGTGACAAACTGGGTCCAACTGGGTAAACTGCGTAAGACTGGGGTGCTCTGCCAAGGGTCGACCCCCTTATATTGGATTCACACAAAAAGTAGAGATAAATTTTCCCGCGTTATCTCGACTCCTCTCCCAGCATGATTCTGGTCTCGAAACCATGCTCATCGGGTTCCTTTTTCTTCACTGATCCCCAGAACTATCTGCGTGCTGAAGGATCGCTCGGCCAATTAATTAATATTAATTCCTTTCTCCATAGCGTGGGAACGCTGTTTCACTGGGAATCCCTGGCGACCTCGTCAAACCCAGCCGCGAACAACCATAGTGTATGTTCTTCCGCACTTCATCAAATATGCGTCAATTTCGCAGATTAAAGGCTCTAAAATTAGCCTCCTGGCTAAAGATTCACCTGTGTGCAACTCTCATGTCATTGCGTTACTCCAATCACGAGTAATCAATGATTTTCCTTGGGATCTCTCCCCACTCTTCTTCGTACTATTCTCAGTCGGGGAAAAACTGGGTCATTATTCAAGCCCCCAACCTCTTCCAGACGACATAACGAGGTCAGCAAGATTAACGTGGCTCCAAGGGGCACCTCCCACAATTCTGGGCCAATTAGTAAAACGTCAAACTCTGCACTTTCTGTGCTCCAAGTCCAGTATAGCCTACTCCAAGTAGTCTAATAATGCTGTATTCCGCTCAATTTCCCTGCATTATTTTAATAAATAATGTCATTATCAACTGAAATCACACCAGTGATTATATATACACTTTTCTCTAGGGGTTTTTACAATGAAACTCCCTCAACCGACCTCGGGTTCGTTCCCTGGTGGAACCTTTATACTGAGATCACAGTCTCTGAGATCCACGTTCGATATCAGTCAGCATAACCCCCTCGGGTTCAATATGTATATGTATATATATATATATATATATATATATATATATATATATATATATTGTGCCCAACTGGCCACGGCAGTCTGGCATCGAACTCAGGTCTCTTCAGAAAAGACCAGGCACATGGTTATGCCTAGAGTCGAACCATTGATCTCTGCGGGGGAGCAATTATTGGGAACCCAAAGAGCAATGAGAGGGATACTGACATATAAGAATGTAGCGTGATTTCACGATCTATAGGTGAATATCATAGCAATTTAAGAGAAGAACTGTAGCCAAATGCAAGGAAATATACATTTTCAGAGCATACGAATGTGAGAGAAGGCCAGTTTGAAGTTTTACAAATGACCCTTAGCAAGTGGGCGGAGTAGTCTAGGCGCCTACCGAACTACTTACGTCTGGAGCGGAGAGACAGCTCAGAATTAATGACTCGGGTATCCACCGCTTGACAACGGTGCAAGCTATGGCGGGATCGACTGCACATGGAAATTAATTGATTACAGCTAAGTGGAGTATTAAAATGCATTGAAATATACACCCAGGTGAATATATTCACGGAGAGGTAATTTAGGAATGGTTTTTCACCTAAATTAAGGCCTTTATCTCCAAATGAATGCATCACAACCTACCCTACGCTCAAGAGCATTGACTTAGTGACCAGTCAACGGGGAAGTACCATGATAGCGTGCCCACGCGCTGAACTAAGGCAATTAATTGTAATTAATTGGCCGAAGCGATCGCCGGCACGCGAATGTTTTTGAAACCTCCACACCTAAATAAACAAGATGTAGATGTCATTTCGGCTGAAGAGGTATTATTTCAAGAAAGGAGTCGCTCTCGTGTGTCCAGTGGACTATTTTGTACGAGAAACCTTAATATAGGGGGAGCGAGGCAAGCCAAGGGGAGTCTTCTGCAGTTCGTCACCAGTTCTTTACCAGTCTTCTACAGTACACACGTAACTAAGACGTTGCTAGTAGCGCGCCAAATGTTAAAGTATCAACGCGTCGCCGTTGGAGAACAATAGAAGCAAGTTATAAAGCTTCGTAAATAATCATGAAGTGCGTCGAAAGTAAATTATTACAGATATTTACATATTATCTGACGCAAATATAAATTCGCCACAGTGAAAAGGAACGTATAATGTTTTGAACAGTTCTGATACCGGGAGGTATTGTCAGAATTATATATGACAGCATCATCAGAAACAATACAATGATGGGAGCTTGGAAACCATTGCCACCTAATTTGGATAGTGAGCTGAACAAGATTGCAGGGAACGAGGATTGAAC
Organism: Meconema thalassinum; assembly: GCA_946902985.2. NCBI lineage: Eukaryota > Metazoa > Arthropoda > Insecta > Orthoptera > Tettigoniidae > Meconema > Meconema thalassinum. The sequence continues at coordinate 835,702,280 of OX336390.1, forward strand.
GTCCGTAAAACGCTGTTAGATTGTCACGGAGACCAGCGGTTGTCATAATTACAGCGCATCTCTGAGATCAGGCGTAGGAGAAGTCCAATTTAAGGATCAACATGTGAAGTAGTGGATAAATGTATATAAATTGTGAAATAGTGTTTTAAAGTGTTCATGTGTATAGTGATTAATATGCAGTGTATTGCAATGATAAAAACCACTGATAAAAATATGTGTATCATGTGGAAAGTGTATGAATCTAAGTGTTGTGTCAAGGATAACATGATGTCTTAAGTCAAGCGTCATGGTAGCGCTACAGCTGAGGCGCTGGCACTATCCAGCAAAGAGGAAAAAAGTGAGTACCCATTTTTTATAATGTAATTATAACTAAGTAGTTCACCATGTAACGATTTATCACTTTGAGTAAGATGTAATAGTCACTTACTGAACGAGTTTTCACCACTCGTCTTGAATAAAATATGGCTTGGAAGGTGATTTGTTTGAGGCCATTCAGGCAAAAATAGTGATGGATGTAACGGTAACGTTAAATGATAATAATAAATAATATTATGGGTCGGCAAACAGTAAAGTAATAGGCATTTTTGGCCTAAATAGTGTTCAAATAGTGTCATGTCTAATGTAAAGATACTGTATTTGGTAAACAGTGAGAGTATAACGTGAAATATAAAGAAATACGAGAGCTTTTTCAGTGTCAGTGAAATATGAATGAATATTATTGATATGGTCAATCCTTAGGAATATTGTTTGAGGACCATTAAAGTAAAGTAAGCCAGTAAATTTTGATACATTTGTGTTAGGAGCTATGTAAAGCTTTGGCTTAAGTGGTATGACAGAGAACGCGGGTGCCTTAATAATGGAGTCATATATGTGAAGTATTGTTTGAGCCGCTTGTAAGCGTGTAGAATTAACGTAGAATCCAGTGATTTACGTAATAAATATAGCGGGGACAACTAGTATAGCTTGCACGTTAGGTGAGAAGTTGGCCAAATCTACGAGTAGTATCGCCCTTGTGCATACTGTATTATGTCGCAGCGAATTGGACAGAGTCTGTCTGTATCCAACGCTTGCTTGAATTATGACACTATTGACGTCCGTCGAGACGCTGTGAGCATGTGTGTGTTAATGACCCACCCTGCGAGGTGAGGATCATATTCGTCGTTTAGGAACGCAGGTTTTCTTATATATTATTGACAGCTGCTGGTGAAAGTCGTTGGATTTTCACTATGATGCGCGTCTAAAAGCCACTAGTCGTCACCATAGAACGGCAAGACTATCACTAGAATGCCACCCCAGCCATGAATGTTAATTAAGGAGCCAGTTTGAGCCCAAGACACTATAAGGATAGATGTTAAATATTTAAATTGACTCAATTATTTAGGAGCCACACTCAGTGTTACTCTAGTCTGCACTTTGTAAACAAACCTGACCTTGATCTTGACAGAGTGAGAGAGAGGGGAATGGTAGACCATTTCTGTAGCGGCCATCTTGGAGAGCCGGCTGGAAAGAATTTTAGTGCCTGCTAAGGGGGAGGAAGGTCGTCCGACCGGTCCCTTGTAAATTGGTCACACTAGGACACTGAGAAATCTCGATATTTCAATATGCAAGTAAGATATGATTATTTTGATGATGCCAAGTGAATTAAATGGTGGGTTGCAACTCACATACGTTGTTGAATCATAGAAATCAGATAATATTTGGCTCAATTATTCTCTGAGGAGAAAAGCTGAACCAAAATAATGTAGGCATCTTCTTTTAGAGTGCATTTTGCCATTCCTGCTAATTTATGCAGACGGGTATGTGTTCTTCCAAGAACATGACACATTTGTAACAATGATAAGCCCGACAAGACCCAGAAAATCGTTATATGGTGAAACTATAAAATTAAGTACCACTTTTCCTAAGGCGTTCATATGCATGGAAGGAGGGAAGATGATTCACGCAACACAAAAAAAATATCTGTTAATGATTGCAGAAAGTAATGTATTCATGTTAATCAAGGTAAATGCCATAAGAAATGGGAAAATGTTTTATTAGTATCATTTTATGTGATATGTGATTTTTGTGTTATGATACTCCCATTAACTAAAGTTGTGTTAGTTGTTGAACACTATGGAAACCCATGGAAGTCTGAAAATATCATTGACAGGATGTTAGAATTAGATTTGAGTGCAGTGTAGCACTGTTTGAGAAGAAATCTCACAGAACAACCCTATTTTATTTGTGGGAATTAAATGTAATTTGTCCTTTGTTTTGTATTTGTTGTATAGCCATTGATTTTATACCAGTAAATGTGTTACCTTTAGGAAAATGTTGTGTATTTCCTGTAGAGTAGTTACCTGGTAGACTCAAATCCTGAGCATGTGGTCGTATGGTGGGCAGGAACGTCCCATACCTCGAAAGACCGTGAGTTAGTTGGGATACGAACACATGGTCCACATGATGACAATCGGGTACAATATATATCAGTTTATTGTGGACACGATAACTGCCGTAATTTTGCACCAATCACTTTGAATTTTTTACCGAATATGTATACCTATAAAATCTCGGTCGAGTTCGTTACTGGGCTAAATCGGTCGAAGGGGGTGAAAATGGGGGGCTTTTTTTCTCTCCAAAAAGTGAATATTGCTATAACTCTCTTAATATGTGAAATATCGAATCCGTTCAACGTTCATACTATGTGTCGGATAAAGCCCAAAAGTTTATGTTTGAAGAGTTTTTTTATAGCACCAACCATTGACCAAAGGGGTGGGAAAAAGTGGGTTTTTCGGGAAACATTAATCATATCTCTCTTAATAGGCACAATATAAAAACCGTACAAAATGGACAATATTCCCCTAATAATTACCTAAAACTTTTGTCTGAAAGAATTTTTGATATAACCCACCATTATGCCAAGGGATGAGAAAAATAATTTCGGAATTATAAGAAAATGCCAAGACCTGTCAGTGGTTGCCATGGCAACACTACTAAATTGATGAGGGATGAGCCATCAGAGTTGCCAAGATAACGCACTTGCGCGAGATAAGATTCAGATTTCCATCTAAGTGTGAAGCGGCTTCAGTGACGTAACTGGTAGCATGCTGAATATCTATGCCCAAGGTCGCGAGTTCAAAGCCGGCCGAAGTCGTCGGATTTTCTAAGAGCGCTAAAAATCCCTCAGTATGCTTTCCTTAGGAGGGGAAGTTCCAACGATCGTTGCGAGTTGCTGGTTGCGATGGCATCTAGTAGCCTAGTTCACAGCTAGGTGTCGTTGACGGTAGTACCTGGTAGCAACATTAGGAACTACTGCTTGAAATTGACCGTCTGCAGTCCTTACCTGAATTACAGACTAATACAGCCATCCCAAAGTACACGGGGTTACATGACCGCGTTGTCGCAGCCCCTAAACTGAGGAACCAACCAAAATCTCTGCGGGAGATATAATTTTGCGTGAAGAAGTATAAAAATGGACCCCAAAGGACAAGAAGGTTACCGTTCCCATAAGACAATAAAATGTTTAAAATAAGCATAAAATGACGAAAAACAAAGTTAATTAAGCTCCAATTATAAAATACCTTCTCGCAATAAATGAGGTCTGATCCTTCTACGAAAATCTGCATATTCTGCCTATTTTCGCCTATCCCCAAGTTTGTCCGGTGAAATCTACCTCCGCCTTCCGGCGTGCCGAGAGGACTTTTCTATATTCTGCTTGGTGTTGGTTCCCGCCATAATATCCAAGGTCTTTGCTTCCCGCCATATGGCAATTTCCGTGCAGTGCTACACTCTTGTGCTGTTATGATGCTCAATTACGCAGTAGGCTTGTATGGCCGGGTGACTTCCTTAACAACACAAGTCCTGCACTTGTGTAGTTTTGAAACTAACTAACATCATAACATAGGCTAAATGTTCGAAACTTGTGTTGATTTGTTCATCATTAGGTAGAGCTCAGTGAGACGAATTCAGTGATATATATAACCCATATAGTGTCAAAAAGTGGACTTTTGCAGTTATGATATTCAGGGCTTCAATTGTCCGCCTCGTTGCGTTCTTGGCTGTCACTGCTGTCACTGTGGAGGCCCGGGTTTGAATCCCGGCTCTGCCAAGAAATGTAATTCTGGTCTGAGGGCTGGAACGGGGTGTACTCAACTCCATGAGACAAAACTGAGAAGAGGCGGGTTCGATTCTTATCCCAGCCATCCTCGAAGTGGTTTCCGTAGTTTGCCTGTGTTCGTCCCGGGAACTAAGAAGGGTTCGTTAATGGTGCAGAGTTAACGTTTCTGTGCCAAAAAGAACTCGGTAGACACACACGACAAAATGACAGGTGAAGTATATGAAAAGTGGTTCGCCGAGCAATATTGTTGCTCAATGTTCCCGAAGGATCTAGCCTAGTAATAGACAATGAAGGCTATCACAGCAGAGAAATATGTCCTTGCTTGCCACCTTACCACACCACCATACAACAGTGAACTTAATCCCATCGAAATGGTATGGGCGTAAGTGAAGAACCATATAAAATAGAAAAACGTATCGTTCAAGAAACAAGAAATGAATAATTTAATTTCGGCTGTATACCCCCACTCATGGCTAGTGTGCATGGTCCTAGACAAAGCAAGCGTCGACTACTGTTGTCCAGAGCGCAGTCTATTCTCCTGTATGGAGCTGAGATTTGGTTTGATTCGCTGAGGATAGAGAAATATAGGAAACGCCTAGCTGCAATTCAGAGGGGAGGAGCTATGAGGGTGGCGTGTGCTTACCGTACAGTTGTCTCAGGGTGCCAATAGACTTACTGGCGCAAGAACGTACCCAGGTCATGGCTACTTTCGGTGTTACCTTCATTGTATGGCCAAAGTAAGGAGTCCAGTATGTATTTACTGCCAGAACGAACGAGATGGCGTATATCATACGTTCTTCGTCTGCACTCGTTGAACAGAGGAAAAACAACGACTTGAAGCTGAGGTTGGTCCAATAACGCCGGGCAATATAGTTGGAATTATGCTGAAGAACGAGCTCAGCTGGGATACGGTCGCTTTCTTTGTTGAGGTGGTCCTTCCCCAGAAGAAGTCGGATGGGGACTTGCTCGATTTAGTTGATTAAGTCTGCGAACCGCGGACTATGAATTGAGAAGTAAGATGGTGCTTGCGATGCAAAGAAAATGGCTCAATCCTGAAGTAATACGAAAGTGGTCCCGGGATGGGTTTTGTCAAGAGGACAGGGTGTGGTTTTTTAGTGGGTAAGAATCCCACACTCTTGAGGAGTGCGGACCCTCCTCAAGGTCTTATGCAATATTTTTCCACTTCCCTCGTAAAAAAATATTATTATTATTATTATTATTACGGTACCGTATGTCATATTAAAATTTATTATAACCTATGATATTCGAGAAAAAGGCCTTAACATATTCATGTATAATTGAATAATTGAAAATTATAAATTATTATAATGTGTGCATTAAAATCGCGCTCTGAGCTTCGGTGTATCATAATCTAAATATTGTACCGTCTTTCGCTTCAAGGCATGAGGTACAATTATATACAACAAACACATATTTTGGAAATTTCCCGAGTTTTGCGTAAAAGCACGCCTGTATACGAGTTATGTTACATCATGTGCCCTGCCTTGCAGAACTTTGTATATGCAGCAGATCTGGCATCAGCGCGCTCCATTTAATGCGTACTGTCTTTTAAGGTAGAGACGCACTTTTTAGCCTATTTTCAATTTTGAAAAAATAGGCTTATGAGATCACCTTTTGTCCGTGTGTGTGTGCGTGTGTGTGTGTGTGTGTGTGATTCGTGTGTGTGTGCCCCCCTAATAAAATCTAAACTGCAGGAGCGATTTCAATGAAACTCGGAAAGTTCATAGCACTGTTCCCGGCGACCTCGACCGTGCCCTTCAAATTTTGTTACGACTCACCAATCCAACATGGCGGCTGTGCGAAATATTTCACCAGCATTCAATATCTCCGAAACTATTACCGATATTACCCTGACATTTTCTAATGTGATAGAGGGAACTACTATAAGTTCACGTATGTGACTTTTGAAAACCTGGTAACTACAAAACCAACATGGAGGCCAAGCGAATTTGCGACTTTTAAACAGACGTTTCTCGCGATTTGACCAACCAAACGCAATGAAACTTGGTACAGTATATGTTTATATACATTGTAATGCACCGACATCTAACTTCGTTCAATTGTTCACATAATCACAAGATGGCGGATGTGCGAAATATTTCACCGGCATTCTATATCTCTGAAACTATTAGCGGTATCTCCCTTAAATTTTGTACGGAGATAAAGGGCACTACTGGAAGTCCATCTATAAGACTTTCAAAAACCGGTTAACTACAAAACGAACATGGCGGCCAAGCGAATTTGAAAATTTTAAATAGACCTTTCTCGCGATTTAATGTTCCAAGCGCACTGAAACCTGGTACAGGAAATATTTATACACATTGTAATCCACTGGTATCTAATTTAGTTCAATTGTTTACATAACCTCAAGATGGCGGCAGTGCGAATTTTAAAATTAAGTTTTTATTTCTTGTGATGTAGTAATGCGATCGAAGTGAAAGTTTGAATAATGAACCTACGCAATAATTTTCCTTTAATGGTACATGACTCTATGGCCTATACATTTAACAATCCAACATGGCGACCATCCGAAATATTTAGACGATACTGAATATCTACGAATCTATTTTAGCAATCAAACTGCATTTTTAATGTTCATAGGGGCTATGAACTTAAGTTCACCTATAGGACTTTAAATAACCTGGTGATCATAAATCCAACATGGCGGTGACGCGAATTATAAATATTCACATGGACGTTCCTCGCAATTTAACCATCCGCGTGCAGTGAAACTTGGTACAGTAAATCCTTATACGAATGTTAATCCACTGGCATCTAATTTATTTCAATTGTTTCCATAACCTCAAGATGGCAGCTGTGCAAAATTTTAAAATCTCCTTGTTTTTTCTTGTGTCCTAATTAAGCGATTGAAGTTTGAATACTACACGTTCACAATAATCTGCATGTAACAGTACATAACTCTAGGACCTACATATATAAAATCCAACATGGCGACCATCCGAAGTATTTAGTCGGTTCTCAATATCTACGAATCTATTACAGCAATCAAACAGAAATTGTGTATGTTGATAGTGGCAATTAACATAAGTAGGATATATGAAAATAGGCTGTATAGTTCTTCACGGAACTACTTGTTTTTTTATAGAATGGTAACGTCCGTCTCCGGGATACACTCCTGCTTCCCCCACTTCTCCCTTTGTCCCAATCTTCACCAGAGTTTGTCAGTCGTAAAATACAAAGCAAATTAGTCGAAATAAATATAGGCTATATTAAAAAATTACACAAAAAATTCAAAATTAATCGAAATCCATAAAACACAAAGTAGAATCTAAAAAACATCAAAACATCGAAATTAGTCAAACTGCAAAGAAAAGCAATCAAAATCAGTCAAAAAATCTCAAAAGTCCACAAAAAATAAAAAATAGTCAAAATCCCAAAAATTAACAATCACAATTAGTTAATCAAAATTAGTGAAAACCAGTTCAAAAAATAAAAAATAAAATAAAAATAATTAGTCAAAATCCTGAGCCTCCGTGGCTTAGGCGGCAGCACGCCGGTCTCTCACCGCTGGCTCCGTGGTTCAAATACCGGTCACTCCATGTGAGATTAGTGCTGGACAAAGCGGAGGCAGCCAGGTTTTTCTCCGGGTACTCCGGTTTTCCCTGTCACAAAATTTCATTCCAGCACCACTCTCCCCTGTCATTCCATTCCGTCTGTCATTCATTTAATCATAATAATAATAATATCGTATGGCCTCGGTGCCGGGTGCAAGCTCTGTTATTTGACACCCAGAGGGTAGCTTGCATGACGAATTGCATTGTTCCTTGACTATGAAAGTCAAGGAGGGTAGATCTAGATGCTAGATATCTAAGCTTCTTGAACACTAAAGCGCTTTCTAGTAGAGAAATATGGAACTTTGTGTTGGTGGAAACTCCCGAGATTAATTTTGCCATTATGAACTCGGCCTAATGAATTCAAATGGGTTCTTTGACATGCCAACATCGTATGACATGCGTATCGTATGTGTGCCACCTTTCAAAAATCACCTACCACGGCCAGGAGCGAACCTGCAATCTTGGGGATAGTAGACCGACACGATATCCACTCACCCACCGTGGCAAGCTATTTAATCATTGCCCCAGGGGAGTGCGACAGGCTTTGGCAGCCGGCACAGTTCACATCCTCGCCGATAGATGGGGTCTTCATTCATTCCATTCCCTGACCAGGTCGGTGGACTGGAAGCAGGCTGTGGATTTTCATTTTTAGCCTACTTTCGATATTTGCAAAAAATGAAAGTAGACTTATGAGATCAACACAGGGCGAAAAAAGTGTGTCTGTCTGTGTGTGTGTATGTGTGTGTGTGAGTCTGTGTGTGTGTGTATGTGTGTGTGTGAGTCTGTGTGTGTGTGTGTGTGTGTCTGTGTGTGTGTGAGTGTGTGTACTCTGAATGTCTGTCCCCCCCCTATCAATTCGAACACGGTGAATGCAAATTGAACGAAATTTGGTACAAAGGTAGCACTAGCAAATGACACCTCAGTGTCATGTTTTATATCGCCGCCATCTTTACTAAAACTGAATGGCGGCCACTCAAACGTTCAAAACCTAAAATCAAATAACGACTAACCAAATCATCCGATCTCTACCAAATTTGGTAACAACATACCTTCGTATAGGATGCGTCTTGTGACCAAATTACAAGGTCGTCCGCCATACCATTTCAGGATGGCGGCCGTGCGAATTATGCAAACTTTATAATCCATATCATGGGACCCACCAGTTCCGATTATCGAGCCGAGAATCGTTTTAACTGTTCTAAAGGAAGAGGCACGTTCGAAATTAAAAGTTTATTTTGTAATACTATAGTGCAGACGTGATTTTAAAAAGCTGAACTGATTCAGTAATAAGACAAGATGGCAGCGGATATCTTGTGCCGGACTTATATTTCACTAATTTGAGTATTGCATGCAATATAGCGTACTGATAAAAAATAAATAAACTTTGTATGAAATGCTTTATATATAAATAATATACTCCATTGATGAAATCGTTTAGTATAAATCATTATTTGCTAACAAGTTATATGTAAGTCATTTTAAATAGAACGATATTCGTTGACACAATTAGCTCAGTGGTAGAGCGTTAGCCTATCGCTCAAATGCCTATGGTTCAAACCCGATCAGAGCTAGGTTTTTTGCTTGAAATGTTATATGTTTATTGTTTTGTAATGACTCAGATGTTTTAAAATTAAGCGTTATATTGTGCACATTATGGTGTAAAATATATATTTAATTAAAACATAATTCGCCAGCAGATTTACTCGGGACATCTAGCTGCCAAAAAGGTAACTTCCAGATTTTATTGAAAAGTTTCTTCTTCTGGCCGCTAGAATGCACTCGCTCTGTTAGGATTATATTGTTCGATATTTCACCAATAGATGTCACGACTAGTCTACGTGGGGATCCATTGATTACTATACCATTATCATTCTATGCGCATCGAATTTGAAGAATGACAAGATGATACTACGATACATTTTAACTTTTTATTTTAAAGGGTTTGTAACAGCCTATTTTGCGTTACTTGAAAATGTTATTAATGCACATTATGGTGTAAAATATATATTTAATTAAAACATAATTCGCCAGCAGATTTACTCGAGACATCTAGCTGCCAAAAAGGTAACTTCCAGATTTTATTGAAAAGTTTCTTCTTCTGGCCGCTGGAATGCACTCGCTCTGTTAGGATTATATTATCGAAAATATCCACATAGTTTGTATACACACGTCTCTGTAGGGTCATGGAAAGATTTTTTAATTCAATTAGGGTTGTGAAAGCCATGCACAACCAGACGTGTAAAGACATGCCTCAACTCAAAGTTGGATGTTGCCCACGGCAGGTCGTAATAATAATAATAATGTTATTGGTTTTACATCCCTTTTAACTACTGCTGATTTTAGAGACACCGGGGTGCCGGAATTTTGGCCCGAAGGGGATCTTTAACGTGCCAGTAAATGTACTGACACGGATCCCTCGCATTTGTGCACCCTCAAATGCCAGCTGACTGCGCCAGGATACGAACCTGCAACCTAGGGCCCAGCAAGCGAGAACGTTACCGCTGAGCCACGCCGCCAGTCCGGTCGATTATGTCTCCAGATCCATAACATTCTTGATATACTTCTTATCTTTCTTTCTTCAATGATGGTAGCAGTTTTTATCTAGGTTGTGGCGTTTGGTAGAGGTAAATCGTTTCTAAGGTCTTCAACAAAGAATACTTCTATTATACTCTTTGATAATAACAACGAGTTATAACTATACTCATACATTTAGGAGAAAGTAGGCTATATGTTCTTTACTGAACATCTTGTTTTTCAGTCAAAATCCCCCCATAATAAAAAAACAATCAAAAAAATTCAAAAGCAGTCTCCATTCTGCTACCCTAGAGTGAGAAATTAAAGTTGACGTAAGTGGTATTTATTATCAGTTTCTAGAATCATAGTCGTCGCCGCTATCGATAACAACGTTGCAATTAGCGCTACCGTTTTAGGGTTAAGAATTTAAGACTCAAAATACTCCGCGGTATCAGTGCATCTTTCAAAAAACATTTCTCCGAGGAGGAGGGATTTATAAATTCGATGGTGAGAGTAACAAGAAATATAAATACTTCGTAAGTTACCATCCATCTCTGTTTGGAGTTACACATTCTCCATTCCTTACCCTGTCATGTTATATATTGAAAGGAAGCTTTTGGTTTTACAAGACCGTTAATCATGCGTTCATGAGCCACGGGACCTCCTTTCCACGTGGAATCCGAACCACAGGACATGGTATTTCACTTCAAAAATCTCACAAGTATTGACCGGGCATCGAACCAGGTCCATCTCGGTGAGATGCCAACAGCTTGACCACTGCGCCACCACGGCCCGTTATAATATTAGCACAAATGTAATCTTATTTGAGGTTGATCCCCACATTGACTTACAATGTTTGAAATATTAGAAGACATTTTTAAATATTGCCAAGTAGTTTATTAGTAGAATCACTTTTCAGTCGGTCAACACGAGTGTACCCAATCTGATTGGACGGATATTAACAAATAATTACCTACTGCCTGAAATAAATACACGAATATTATTTTTACTCTTTATACGAAATACAGGGTGATTCTCTATGTAGTTTACAACTTCAATAATGTGTAATTATTTATTGGAACCACTTACAGACTTGGTTTATATGTTATTATATTGCAAAACACTTCAAGTTTTGACTCACATAGTTTGTAGTTGCACAGTTGTCCGCAACGCGCGCCACCTGTCATTTGTTGGAAATGGCATCTTTGGAGCGGAAAGAGCGAAATGCGTGTTCTGGTTTGAAGAAACCAAGTCAGCAACGAGTGTACAGCCGAGGTTTCACACAGATTTTGGCAAAGACCCACCCAGCAGACCAACAGTGTACAAATGGCACCAGACATTTACCGAAACAGGTTGTTCTGTGCGACACACAAAGGCGCCAGGCCGTGCACCTGTGACTGGCGATGTGGTGGAAACTGTCAGGGAGAGGTTCGTCCGTCGTCCGGAAAAATCGAAACTGGTATCCCTCAGACCACTGTTTGACGGGTGTTGCGTCGACATTTGGCCATGAAAGCATACCGATTGCCCTTGGTTCAAGCACTAAGTGAAGCGGATAAACATACCCGACATGAATTCTGTGTTGAAATGATGGATCGCATCAGCCGTGATGAGTCATTCTTGAACAATGTGGTCTTCAGCGATGAATCAACGTTGCACCTTTCTGGCCAAGTCAACACAATTGTCGTATTTGGGGCATGGACAAACCACATGGGCACCACGTGACAGCCCCAAAGTGAACGTTTTCTGTGCTGTTTTGAGAGAAACAATTACCTGGCCACCACGGTCCCCAGATTACACACCACTGGACTTCTTTATGTGGGGCTTTGTAAAAGATAGGGTGTACATCCCTCCCCTACCTGCAAATCTTGTTGAACGTAGACATCGCATCACAACAGCCATCGCCTCTGTTATCCCGGAAATGCTGGTTCATATGTGGCGGGAAATCAACTTCCGTTGGGATGTGTCCAGGATGACAAATGGTCCACACATTGAGCCGTAATGGATTTGTCAAAAAAAACTTGAAGTGTTTTGCTATGTAATGACATATAAACCAAGTCTGTAAGTGGTTCCAATAAATAATTACACATTATTGAAGTTGTAAACTACATAGAGAATCACCCTGTACACTTCGCATCAAATTAAACCTCCCCCTTGTACACTCCCACCCTTTAAAATCCAGCTTACTTGGCCGAGAATCATACCCACAACCTTGGGACCAGGAGGTGGTTACTCCAGCACACAATCTTTTGAGCTGAGTTCCCTGATGCGACAGTGATATCTAGCGTTTTGTTCCAACAGTTGAAGGAGTAAGGTGAGGTCAAACTGCTGTCGGGGTTTCGAGATGCCATCAGTAATGATAGATAGATGCTCTCGTTCCGAGCCAATCCCACAGATTACTCCCCACAAGGGAAAACCAATTTCCTTACAGAGTTCTATGACAATTGCTTTCTCCGTCTTGTGGTCATTTCTACTTGTCACGACACACGGATCGGATCGGATCGGAGTGATGGCCTATTTTAAGAACACGAATACGTTTAAGAGAAGCTCGCGTTTTCTCTCCTGCAGTTCCACATGCTCACAAGAATACCAGTAAAGTAGATCTAGAGAATATAAATTGCCGAATAAGACTCTTTCTAACCAAGTTAATACCATCTGCGAATACGAATATTTTATCCTTGCCTTTAATGATCCATATTGCTCGAGTAGTTCACATCTTGTGGGACGTGGGTTGGCGACCACGGGACTCCAGCTAAGTCTGGCATTGCTTCATCTTACTTGTGCCGAGCTTCTCCATTTCATCTTTCTTGTCAACCTCTCTTGGTCAACTCTTGTCCTCTTCCGATCCCCACGGTATTAAGGTATCTGAGGCCTGGGGTGTCCTTCAGTTTAGGCCTTAATTGGTCCTATTCTAATCTTTCCTAATCCGCTCATTCTTCTAGTGGTCAGACTTCCTCCGTTTCTTTTCATGGTATCTCCTGTCATCTGCTTAAGGCCCTAATAATTTATTCGTATGAGAAGTAAACATTTAACATTTAAAATATGGTACTTAACAATGCACATATCAAATCGTTTCTGTCCAAAATTTTGCCAAGTCACGGGCATTAGGTGTCGCAGCCATCAAGTCCTCCATTGTGCAACTTAAAGGACACTTAATGCAGTTCATGAAATGGACTGTGATTTGGACTTCACCACAATCACATAGCCTGGATGTGCCAGGAAAACCCTACTTTAACATATTGGTTCTTGATCTACCAACACCAGTGCGAAGCCTGTTCAATGACTTCCACTAGACCAGTGTTCCTCATGTCGTGGAGGGAGATGTTCAATTGGTAGCATCCAGCCATCAAGTTGAGTATTTCTAGATCTCCATAATCTTAACCTTGTGGACTTAGCAGAATCATGTAGATCTTCTGTTGTACTCAGGAAACTCCTCCTAGACCTCAGTCGTCGATAGTCAGGTTCATATCCGTACAATGGATGTGCGCATGAGGTAATTACTTTGGATTCCTCAGTCCTGGTTGCAACTTCTCTTCTAATATCTGGTGGGGCAATTCCAGCCAAACAGTAGATTCTAATCATCCAGCTTCCCATAAAAGAGCAGCACTCGCATGTTTCGTCAATAGAGCGTTGAACGTCCCACTATCTGACGTAGATTATCGTAAAGAAGTTTCAATAATTCACCAAATTGCCGAAGCTAATGGATTCAATAGTAAATATGTTAACAATATAATTAACAAAACTAAGAACAAACCCGTTTCCAGATTAGCAAAAGAAGACAAAAAACCTTCCACATACGCAACGTTCACTTTTGTGAACCAATCCACATACAATGTTACTAGTGTACTAAAAAAATATAAAATAAAAACAGCGTTCAGAACCAATAACACTAATCATAATAAATTTTTCAACTCACATATTCTCAACAAAACCAACAAATACAGCAATTCAGGTATCTACAAGATTAAATGTAACGAGTGTAATGCCGATTACGTGGGACAAACGGGGAGAGGGTTCAACACCAGATTTTTGGAACATGTCAATGCCATCAAACATAATAAATTTTCAGCGATGGGTAACCACATGGCAGAAACTGGGCATAAATTCACAACCATAGACAATGACTTAGAAATTTTACATCAAGAAAATAAAGGCACGCTCATGAATATTTTGGAACAAATAGAAATTGATAAAGCACAGAGATTCAACCCTTCACACAATCTTAATGAAATAATATTTGAAACTAGCATTTTATACAGAACATTAATAGACGAATTATATTGTAATAGATAAAATTCCCGCTATATTCCACTATTCATACCCATCATTTTTCATAACATACTAAAGATTGACACACTCATTCTACGCATTAATCAATCTCCATAATAGGCGCGTCAACAAACCTCACTCATTCTCATTTCCTTAGCCTCCCATCTCCCACAACCCAAACGCCACCTTTTCCCAAGCACGTCACTAACACTCAGATGTAAAAGACTTCGCAAGGTGAATTCCGGTTTGTTTTTGTTCACGCCCTGCGCACTGCAGTTCCTGGCGGCGCGTGACGCGGCCACAAATTTTCTCGCCTTGACGTTTGCCAAGAGCAACAAGGGGACTAGAGTGGTCCCACGATGACGCAATGGGGACAGCGGACCGCAGCACCGGCCCAATTCAGGAGTTCTGATGCGCCTAGGCCTTAGTGATGCAATAAAAGTATCTTCTTTGGAGCGTCGAGCGGGACTGTAAATAATATTTCTTTATTCTTTGTTCTTCATGTATTTTGTATGAACTTGTACATGGAAAGTTTTTCCATTGTGTAGTTTTGTTGGACAGGCTGAGGAAGGGGGAGTATTTACCCCCGAAACTAGTCCCTGTAAGTAATAGAAATAAACAGTATTGAAGGCGGAAAATCCATTATTCTTTCAAAGTTTTAGTAGATTCTATCTCGTGATGTTGGTCTCAAACAGCCAGTGACAAGTCGGCATGTTTCATTAAGAGAAGTGTCAACTTGTTTAACATGACTGGAACTGTACCAAACAGGACAAGCGTACTCTGCAGCGGAGTAACACAGAGCCAGGGCTGTAGTTCGCATCGTCTTTGGCTGTGTACCCCAATTGGTTCCAGACAGTTTGCGAAGAATGTTGTTTCTGGCTGACACTTTCTGTTTGACGTTTATAGGTGAGAGCACGAAGGCCCTAATGAAGTTAGGGTATAAGTAGCCTCATTACTAAAGGCTCGGTCACACACAAAGCGGTCTGTCGGGGCGGGAAGCGACATCTGACCAAGGCGGTCAGGCGGTCCAGTTGTATTTCCCAAAGTTGCATCAATCCTGGCACACAGACCGCAGTCTACCGTCAAAAGGCTTGGCTATACAGAAAGCTGTCTGTCGCGGCGGGAAGCGACATCTGACCGCGGCGGTGAGGCGGTCCAATTGTATTTCCCAAAGTTGCATCAATCCTTGCACACAGAACGCAGTCTACCGTCAAAAGTCTCGGCTACACAGACTGCGGTCTGTCGCGGCGGGAAGCGATATCTGACCGAGGCGGTCAGGTGATCCAGTTGTATTTCCCAAAGTCTCATCAACCCTGGCACACAGCACACGGTCTACCGTCAAAAGGCTCGGTCACACACAAAGCGGTCTGTAGCGGCGGGAAGCGACATTTGACCAAGGCGGTCAGGCGGTCCAGTTGTATTTCCCAAAGTTGCATCAACCCTGACACACAGAACGCGATCTACCGTCAAAAGGCTCGGCTATACAGAAAGCGGTCTGTCGCGGCGGGAAGCGATATCTGACCAAGGCGGTCAGGCGGTCCAGTTGTATTTCCCAAAGTTGCATGAACCCTGGCACACAGAACGCGGTCTACCGTCAAAAGTCTCGGCCACACAGAAAGCGGTCTGTCACGGCGGGAAGCGATATCTGACAGAGGCGGTCAGGCGGTCCAGTTGTATTTCCCAAAGTTGCATCAACCCTGGCACACAGAACGCGGTCTACCGTCACCCGCTAGTCTTTGTCACGACGACGAGCGATCCGGTTGTACAAAATATGTACAGATTGCCCGCCTGACCACCGTGCCACCTTCGATTGTGATGAGTGATCAAACTGAAGTATTTATTGAAACTGTGCAAATACACATATTTGTACGACAATTCACACGGATATTATAAAAATGTTTTAAAGAAGGCTGAAGGATGGAATCGTGCAATTCCTCGAAACATTCTCGCGACATACAAAAATACATGAATAACCAATCTTCATGTGACTCCAGTTCGATACATAAGCGCTGGTTTTCTCCTAATCGCTCTCTCTTCTTATTGATGTCATGCACCCAACTTTGTGTTTTCCTCTTTGTGTTTTGCAAAGCAAATAGGAGAAGGAGTTGTTCTTCGTCCGAGCTCTTACTCATTCATAATATCAAACAAGATGTTCAGCAAAGAACATATAGCCTACTTTCTCCTAAATGTATGGGTATATTTATGACTCTTTGTCCTCATCCCTAACACAATCACCTCTACCACAATGTATTGTTTGTTTTCTTTTATATTGATAATTAGCCAGTAAGTGTCAAAATCAATATTGTATACTTTATGATGATTGAATAACAAAACTACTAACTTATTGTAATCCATTCACGTCCGTTAATCTCTATATTAAGCCTGCCTGCTAAGTTAAGAATCTTCCGTTTTGGGTATCTTCCCCTTTAAAAATCCACGCCGATCACAGTAGGTTGGTGCTGCGACCTATCAGTGAATTAATCTTTATGTTGTACGCCTATGCACTGCCATCGTAATGTACTACGATGGCAGTGGCCTAAGAGTGTTGAATGAGTAGACAGTTTAAAGTAGCCAAGAGGGAGGCGATCCAGCTGGCAGTGTTTAAAGGTAATCGGAGCGCGATCGTGGCTAATAGTTGAACTACCAGTATTACAAAATTGCCATACTTCAGGAGGCCAGGTATTTACACAGCGGTAAGTTTGGAACAATATTACCCACATAACCCACAAGAGGACAGCACCGTACAGAGGCATTAAGAAGGCTGTGGTTAATGACAACGTGTATCTAGTTCTTCTATTCTCCTTTTCCTAATGTATTCTGTTTATTTGCGATGCTGGGGCTGTGATTTTACTAATAAACGAGTGTATACATTAGCCTCTCCTTTGAGCTAAATGACATCTTATTCAGTATCTGTGGAAAGAGCTCGTGCACATCATTTGTAAAAGAATTCAAGAAAAAAAAAGTTAACTGCAGCAGTACTCGATCCCCAGTCGACTGCGTGATAGACTAACACGCTAGCCCAGAGCTAATCCTATCCTTAACAACTTAGTGTTCTTAACTGACATTAGATACAACCTGTTGGCAAATAATGACTTTAAATAAACGATTTCTTCACAGCAGTACATCTTCATTAAAGATAATTTCATACTAAGTTTATATTATTGTATCAGTAGGGTATATCACATACAACATATTAAAACTATTGAAATATAAGACAGGCACATGAGGACAGCTGCCATCTTGTCGTGTGACACAGACAGCTCAGCTCTTTTAAGCCACTCATACAGTATAATATTATAATATTAAATTCTAATAAATAACGGATCACGACCTTCAGGATAGCTTAAACCACCCTAGGCTCGATAATCGGAATTGGTGGGTCTTAAGCCATTGATTAAAATGGTTGAATAATTCACACGGCCGCCATCCTGAAATGGTACGGCCGATGACCTTGAATGTTGGATGAAAGACGCGTCCTATATAAAGGTATGTTGTCACCAAATTTGGTAGAGATCAGATGATTAGTTTAGCCGTAATTTGATTTTATGTTTTGAACGTTTGAGTGGCCGCCATTCTGTTTTGGTAAAGATGGCGGCGATATAAAGTATGAATCTGAGGTGCCCTTTGCTAATGCTACCTCTGTACCAAATTTCGTTCAATTCGGTTTCACCGTGTTCGAATTGATAGGGGGGGACAGACATTCAGAGTACACACACTCAAACACACACACACAGACTCACACACATACACACACACAGTCAGACACACTTTTTTCGCCCTGTAGTGATCTCATAAGTCTACTTTCATTTTTTGCAAAAATCGAAAGTAGGCTAAAAATACTTATTATGAAAACACACTGCATATTCTCTAGAAGGAAGCGACCATACTGGACCGCTCACACAAATGTATCCCGTCCTATGTGACGTCTCCATATCGCAGACCGCCGCGAAGACCGCTGGATCGCTTCCCGCCGCGACAGACCGCTTTCTGTGTTGCCGAGCCTTTAAGGTGCACCCTGGATAGTGCTACACCCTCAAAGCCTCACACCTGGTCATCTCAGGATTTGGCAATCGCGAGGGCATCCTTAGCTGGGTCCAGGTTTTCCCCTTTTAACATTGCTTTTGTGGCGAACCCCTCCTCTTTCCCTCTAGTATCTGCCTTTCATGGCCATGTCTGAAATGTATTTTCCCGGTCAGTGTATGTACTTTTTCCTTTATTTATTTGTATCCTTGTCTTCTTCTAGTTAACTCTTAAGTCATTAGTTAGTTCTATTTGCAGGTTTGATGTCCTCATCCTTAATTTTTCACTATCACCCAAACCATTATACTCTCATTTACAAAAGATGCTCGGTGAAAGCTGTCAAACGCTTGATGGGTGAGGTGAGGAGTGCTGACGAGAGGGGTAACGGTCTCCGTAGCAACAGCAAGCAATGTTGCAATGTATGCCGACACAGCAATAAGCACATGTTTTGATTCAGTGTGTCTTCACTCGTCACGGTCATTAGAGCGCCAAGTAGGGGGGCTAACTTCCCCAGTATTTGTGTCTTCCTGCAAGCTTCTTGGAATGTTATGAGTCATAATCTGCCTCAGTGACAACGCAGCATTTCCCCACGTGCTAGCTTTGACAGCTGTCAGCGAGCTTTATGGGTAATTCAGAGTATAGGGACCGATAACCTTGATCTTAGGCCCGTTAAAAAAAATTATCATCTTCATCATTAATGTCCCATATTTTTTATGAAAAGTTAATGTTCTTATTTTAAAGTAGGCTACTATATACCCGTAAAAGGTATGTGATTTCCCTAAATAAAGAAAACTGTGAGGTTCGATTATGAAATTTCTGCTTAAGCAATAGAAGTTGTTTTGGTGTTCTTGTTGTTTATACGTATTAGGAGCTTGGGACACTTTTGGATATCAGCCGCGAGTACTTGGGTGTATGTTTAACTTGTCTGATAACCTGTGTTATTGTGGTGTCTGCAGTAGTGCGTACATTTGTAATTCACATAATTGGGAAGGAGGTGGACATGGCCTTAACTTGTAAACCATCCCTGCATTTGCCTAGAAGTGGGAAACCACGGAAAAACACTTCCAGGTTGGAAGAGGTGGGAATCAATCTCACCAGGAGGCTGAGTGAACCCCTGAGACCAGAATTAAATTTATTGACCGAGCTGGGAATCGAGCCCAGATCTCAGAAATGACAGCCAATAATTCTAGCCACTGAGCCACGAGACGGACTGTAATTACGGTATTTGGATCGGAAAGGGGTGGGTCTCCTTAGACCTGAAATAAGGTACTATCCCGGCTCATGCCTGGAGGAAACGTGGACAAACACTGGGATAGTCCCCATTAAACATAGCCGCTGTCAGCGCCGGAGATTCAAACCTATCCGGACTTGCTACAGTTCCCCATCATGGTCCTTGTGTGCCATTTACTGCTGCATGCACGACCACGCTGCGGGATTTCGTAAGTTCTGCTTAAGTGACACCGGAAAGCTCTATCTTGCCAAACCGGCCCTCAGTAATCCGGCCCACACCCGGCCTCGAGTCGCTCAAGCAGAAACAATGCACACAACAATGAATTAGCTTTCACAACTATGTTGCTAGTTAACTACAATTTTAAACGACGCTATACTTACAGTACAGTATTTGAAATTGAGGCTATCTCTACAGTTCAGTACCATAGTTTCTAAACGGTCAGGGCCGATAACCTAGACGCTAGAACCCATAATACAACAATTATCGTTTAGATGGTATATAGGATTTCCGGCCCGTGAATTAAAACTTAGCAATCTGGCTCATCAGAAACCTCTATTGACATCAAATTGGCAGGTGAAAAGCTGAAGGAAGTAGGAGACTTCTGTTACTTAGGAAGCAAAATAACCAGTGATGGACGAAGCAAAGAGGATATAAAAAGTAGGTTGGCTCAGGCAAGGAAAGCCTTTCTACAAAAAAGGAATCTGTTGACATCAAATATAGATTTAGGTATTAGGAAGTCATTTTTGAAAGCCTTTGTCTGGAGCGTGGCACTCTAAGGAAGTGAAACTTGGACTATTGGTGCAGCAGAAAAGAGGAGAATTGAAGCATTTGACATGTGCTGTCACAGTAGAATGATGAAGATCAGATGGGTAGATAGGGTGACAAACGAAGAGGTATTAAGACGAGTGGGAGAGGAGAGATGTTTCTGGCGACTGCTAATGAAGAGAAGAGATAGGTTGGTAGAACACATACTAAGACACCCAGGAAAAGCAAGCTTAGTTATGGAAGGAAGGGTTGAGGACAAGAACTGTACGGGTAGGCCAAGGTTAGAATATATTAAACAGATTGCTTCGGATGTAGGGTGTGGTAGCTATGCAGAGATGAAACGATTAGTTCAAGACAGGGAGGCATGGAGAGCTGCATCAAACCAGTCAAAAGACTGAAGACTCAAACAATAACAACAACAGTAGGCACTCGGTGTCCGCGCTCGGACCCCCACAGGAGTAGTGAACTGTGCACTACCTCCCTTCTTATGAAGCGCACATGGGCATCTTAACTGCGAGAGCTAAACGCTCACGCAGCCTTTCACCTCCCTATAAAGGCTTCCAAAAGATGTCAACAGATTCATTTTCTGTAGAAATGCTTTCCTTGCCGGAGGCAACCTACTTTTTATATCCTCTTTTCTTACCCATGAAAAACGGTTACAAAAGTTCTCGAAACAAATCAAAACCGAGAGAAAAAATATTGTAAAATATATTGTGCCCTTTGGGAGAGATGACATTACACGAGAAAACTGCGGGGTCATGATCGGTCACTATTGATTTATAGAACATGCCTCTCATAAAGTTTCCAGGGTCCATAAGGTTCTAATGTTATGAATAATTAAAATGACAGGTTAAAACAAAATACAATTTAATACTGAATCAGCCATAGAACAAATATAGCCTCCCTTGCGTGTGCTGATGACCCTACCGTCTGTTGGTGGTAACAGCTGGGAGTTCATCAACCCACTTAGCGTGTATGAGGACTGGCGATATGCCAACGTCAGCTGTGAGACGGAAGCTCCATTTGCCCGTGTTGACAAAATTGCCACTCACCGCAACAGCCAATAAAATGAATAACTGATCTGCATGTCAGTTTAAATAGAATTATCTAAACACTTGGCTTAGACAGCCTTAAACCCACGTGATCTAACACAACACGATACAAAAATTTACATAATGAACAAACAAAATAAAAATACCTGAAATAAAATACAATATTATGTGCCGCGCTATACGTTTCCGAACTACACTTTGATTAGTTGAGTACTTAGACCGGAATTCACTTCCGTGCGCTACATACGACTGGGCCGTGAACTCCTGTCTGTGGGAAAATTAATCACGTCACTACTGGAAAATATACAGAATGGTTAAGACAAATTAATATATATGCCGGCATGCACTAACCCTTTACAAAATAAACACATAATATCACGAATTGATATTTACAGATTACAAGCGGCCTGTAAGCAGGTCTTATGCCATTTACTCAAAACAGAGCACTACGTGACAAGGCAAAACAGAAAGAACCGCCGAATGCGTCCCGATAATTACATTAAATTCACACGGCCGACGCCGGTCACACAACAAGATTGCTTACAGCAATAAATGACATGAAATGCAATGCCAAATGGACAAGCACAAAAACACTCCGATTAATACGACGAAAAATCTTTAGACAAAGCGGCGTGGGCATCCAATCCCTTAATTCAATAAAAGTATTTACGCATCGTTAAGTAAGACATTTATACAATTTATGGGCCTAATATCTCAGCACAATGCCGGATGCCTAATAAACATTCCAATTCTGGGTCCAAGGTCAAACAAGCGCTGAATCGGTGCCATGTGTGTGCATAATATTATTATTCAAGCCCAAAGCCTGAATCCTCGTAGAAGTCTCGCAGCTCCTGTAATCGCGACATAATAAATTCATCGTTCTTAAAAACACAAAATCCCTACCTGGGTTATCAAGATTCAATCTCAGCAAATACGCCCCATAGGTCACGTACCCTGAAAAGTAATAGCAACGGCACTGGATATCACATCCCCGCCAGCTCTCATGTAGAATCACACCGTAGCACACACACATAATATAGCTTGTCAAAAAGACCCAACTGGTACCACAGATCAGAACTGAAGCAATAAAACATCAAATACGGTGAGGTAGAAATTCCTCCCGTGCAACTACTGTTGCTAAAATTACAAAGGACAAAATCACTGCATTTGCATAACCCTCGTAAATATCAGAATTCCCAAACCAGACCTGACATTAATATTATAAAGTCCCACTTGTCACCGCTTATCTAACATTTCCGTGATAATTAACCTCTTAAGTACTGGGCTTTCAAGTACACAACAACTTGAAAAACTTGTACTCTAATAATAACAAATCAAACAACAGCAAGTGCCAATAGAATATTAAATGCAAAAAATCAGCAAAATTGTCACGTACCGCTATTTAAAATATTATGCCGGCAGAATCTACATATTCGCACACAAAACAATGTTATTTACAAAAATATACAATTTTCCAGTTATACGCGATTTTTTTAGCCCATCAAAATGAATTAATTCAAATTTTTACTCAACACATCTGCATCTAGTCCGGATGCCATGGAAATGACCTCATCATCATCCCATCTTATGGACCTAGCCTTCCATCGATACACCTCTTGAAGACGTTGCTGATGATACCATGTTCCTCCTGTCGTCGGTCGTCATCTTGATGCTGAATGAAAGTGTGTAATGGTTAATATCAAAAATATATAACTGCTTATTTCTGCTACTATATTCACACAAGATTCAATCTCAGCAAATACGCCCCATAGGTCACGTACCCTGAAAAGTAATAGCAACGGCACTGGATAAATAGCAGTATCGCAGACTTGCTCTGACTTCGTGATGTAAGAACCACTTAAGTACTCACTAAAATTGCAATATGTTGCTCGGCACACAACTTACTAAGTTTTAGTCACAAACACAAGTAAAAGTTAGAGTCCTAATCGCTCTACAGACCGGCATGGCTTCGCCGTCAGCTTCGTAAAATCGTGTGTCGTTTAATGTTGCTCGGCTCCCAGTATTCATTCAATCACTCAAATCTTTAGGAGAGGGGAGGTTCGCTCCTCAATAAATCGATAAAATTGTCCTATCACGTTTGAATACATATCAAAAGTCTTGTAAAAATTCGCACATTACAGCCGTACTATTGCGGAGAATATTGCATCATAGGATCTATTAATACACTGTCGCGTGGGTACCTCTAGATTCGCGCCACGCTAAGCATTCGCCTTTCATTGGTCACAAGTTCAAATCCTTTTTAAGCATTATGTTCATGGTCACACCTCTTCGTGACGTTAATCAGCGCGGAGACCCCGTGCGCATTCAACCTTCACTGTCCTACAACCAGGAAACTTCTTACCGACGTGCGTTCAAGCTATGACGACTTACCTCAGTTTCCTTGTTCGCAAGGTGCGAGCCAAAAATACATTGTCCAGACTTCTTGTCTCCAGAGTTGTGACATATCTCAGCTCTCTGAGCATCACGGCCTTCATCAAGCTAGCCAGAACTTCATTCAAATAACATAAAGTTATGCCCAATGAAAAGAATAATATGAACACTGAAATGTTAGCATAGGATTTTAGGGTACAATATATAAATCAAATTTATCAGTACGAAAACTACATAATTACAGATGATTTAAAATGCGGATTTCATAGATTCACGAAACCCTAAACAATTTAAAACAAGTAGTTCAGTGAAGAACTAAAGCCTACTTCCATATATCCACTAGGATATGTTAAATGCCACTATCAACATAAAAAATTCAGTTTGATTGCTGTAATAGATTCGTAGATATTGAAAACCGACTAAATATTTCGGATGGTCGCCATGTTAAATTTTTATTTACGTAGGTCTTCGAGTTATGTACTGATACATGAAGTTTATCTCGAAAATATATCATTTCCTAAATGTCCCATCCTTAGTTCATAACAATTAACATAATGTTATCAGGCTAATGCCTACAGACACCTGATGATAAAATATGTTCCAAGGCAGTAACAACAAAGTAAGCAAATAAGCTTCCAGCCAACCGTGGAACACGGCCGCGTGACGAACAAACAGTACACTTTGGCAATGTTTTCTCAAAATAAAATAGATTGCAGTTTGGTTTTGTAGCGATTGATCGGATAACCTACCGCAATGTAAACGTGGGATGGGCTAGAAAACAGCGGACGAGAAGTGGCATGTTGGGAGTGGAGCACGTTTTATTGTTTGCTTTTGGATTAGATCACGAATTGACACGACCAGTTCACTCAATCTCTTGTATGTGGTGGCAGATATACCAGATTCGATCATTCGCAGCAAACACAGGTCAACACAGACAAACACAACATTTTTATTGCGAGAATTTCATTCATCAGATTGAACCTCTGACAAAATATAAGTGAGTAGATAAAGGTTTTCACGGCCCGGAATAGGCTACTATTAAAATTATTCATGCTTTTGGAATATTACCGTATGAAGATAACATTTACAACTCGAAACATTTCGAAAGGAATCTTGCCTCCGTTTACAATCGAATCAAAACAATGTGTCTAAAGAACGTGTGTCAATGAGCTTACAAAAACTAGAGAAATTCCACTGTTCGTCACCAGAGAGCAGCCAGAATAGTACTTTATGCAACGAGCTTATAGTGGCAATAATTAAGACACGAGTATGTTTATAAAACGAACGCAGCGAGTTTTATAATTTCCATACGAGTGTCTTAATTACCATTATAGGCGAGTTGCATACGACTGTTTATGTTCGACGATAATTATAACTTTTTATAATGTTTTAACATAAATATTCATAAATATCTGTGGGATTCAGTTACTTCAGTTAGGGAACAGGGCGCGCTGGCTAGGCTGATTGAACAGAGTGCATGCGTGGGCCAAGGCACTCCAAAACCAGACACCATTCACTTTGCTTGCCAACACAGAACACCTATTGTTTACAGCGTGCCGTCCGCTCTATAGCATTCACTAATATTGTCACCGAAGTCCCAGAAATTGGGCTTGGGGATATTAAGGTTCAGTGCTATTTCTTGTCTCATATTCGCCAGTTTATTTACGCGAACATAATTATGGACGTTGCACATTCCATGTTGGTAATTTATATAGACATGTTGGATTTCGAGCGCATTCGCGAAGGTATCCTTACCTAATTGGTCACACAACTGTTTCTTGAGCTCTGATTGGTGGGGGGAACTGTTTCATAATGAACAAGTAGTTCCGTGAAGAACTATACAGCCAATTTTCATAGAGCCTACTTATGTTAACTGCCACTATGAACATACAAAATTTCAGTTTGATTGCTGTAATAGATTCGTAGATATTGAGAACCGACTGAATATTTCGGATGGTCGCCATGTTGGATTTTATATTTGTAGGTCCTAGAGTTATGTACTGTTACATGAAGATTATTGTGTACGTGTAGCATTCAAATTTCAATCGCTTGATTAGGACACAAGAAGTAACAAGGAGATTTTAAAATTTCGCACAGCAGCCATCTTGTGGTTATGGAAACACTTGAAATAAATTATATGCCAGTGGATTAACATTCGTATAAGGATTTACTGTACCACGTTTCACAGCACTAGGATGTTCAAATTGCGAGAAACGTCCATGTGAATATTTATACTTCGCGTCGCCGCCATGTTGGATTTGTGATCACCAGGTTATTGAAAGTCCTAAAGACCCCATGAACCTAAAGAAATTCAGTTTGATTGCTATAACAGATTCGTAGATATTCAGAGCCGTCTAAATATTTCGGATGGTCGCCATGTAGGAGTGTTAAATGTATAGACCATAGAGTCATGCACCATTAAAGGAAAATTATTGCGTAGGTTCATTATTCAAACTTTCACTTCGATCGCATGATTACGACACAAGAAATAAAAACTTAATTTTAAAATTCGCACAGCCGCCATCTTGAGGTTATGTAAACAATTGAACTAAATTAGATACCAGTGTATTACAATGTTTATAAACATTTCCTGTACCAAGTTAAATTGCGTTTTGAACATTAAATCGCGAGAAAGGTCAATTTAAAATTTCGAATTCGCTTGGCCGCCATGTTCGTTTTGTAGTTAACCGGTTTTTGAAAGTCTTATAGATGAACTTCCAGTAGTGCCCTTTATCTCCGTACAAAATTTCAGGGTGATACCGCTAATAGTTTCAGAGATATAGAATGCCGGTGAAATATTTCTCACATCCGCCATCTTGTGGTTATGGAAACAATTGAACGAAATTTGATGTCGGTGCATTACAATGTGCATAAACATATACTGTACCAAGTTTTATTGCGTTTGGTTGGTTAAATCGCGAGAAACGTCTATTTAAAAGTCGCTAATTCGCGTGGCCGCCATGTTGGTTTTGTAGTTAGCAGTTTTTCAATAGTCACATAGGTGAACTTCTAGTAGTTCCCTTTATCACCGTAAAAAATTCCCGGATGATATCGGGAATAGTTTCGGAGATATTGAATGCTGGTGAAATATTTCGCACAGCCGCCATGTTGGATTGGTGAGACGTAACAACATTTGAAGGGCACGGTCGGGGTCATCCGGTGTAGTGCTATGAACTTCCCGAGTTTCAATGAAATCGCTCCAGCCGTATAGAAGTTATTAGGGGGGATACACACACACCTCACCCACACACACACGCACACACACACGGACAAAAGGTGATCTCATAAGCCTATTTTTTCAAAATTGAAAATAGGCTAAAAATAGTGTTCTAATGAGCCTCATTATGACACAGTTTTCTGACACATAATGTTTACATTTCGACATCGTCGAACATAAACTACTGTAAGGACCTTGGTAGAAAAAAACGTGCCATACTAATATGTCCGCCGTTCTAATATGGCGCGTTTTTTTCTACCAAGGTCCTTACAGTAGTTTCTGGCGGCTCTCTGGTGACGAACAGGGGGATTTCTCTACTTGTTGGTCACATTGTTTTAATTGTTTTAATTCTATTGAAAACAGAGGCAAGGTTCCTTTCGAAACGTTTAGAGTTTTAAATGTTACTAGTGGGCCCGTGCGAGCCTTCGCAACGTGAATGTAGGTTTATGGGGTAGGGGGAAGAATGTGGGAGAACGAAGTTTTAAATATTGAAGAAATCTATTTATTGTTGTTAAACGGCATACGTACATGAGAAGAACACAAAGAATTATGTAGAACAGTGTTTTGTACTTGTCACAGCACCTCTGTAGACAATATTCGATGTTACAACGAATTCATCAGTTAATGTTTGCTCGGGGGTTCCTTCTACAGCAATTTTTACATTTGCAAACGATTGAACCCTAGAGAAAGTCTTGGCGAGACCACACCGGAGCCATCTGCTGAGAGACTCCTCAGCTTACAGTACGCCGCGCTCCCGCCAGATGGCTGCCACCGCCGCGCTGCCCTGTGCTCTAGCAGCCGGCTCGCCAGGTTACGGTGCTCGCATTGTAAATGTACATTTTTAAATGTATTTATTTAATTGTGTGGCATTTAAAGAGGAAGTGAGTGCGTTTCGGGCACAAATGGGGTTATGCGGAACCCGTAGGTACCACATATGTGTAGGTTGGTGTTAACAGGACCTTATTTTCGGTACAAAACCGGAATTGGGACCTTAGCAGAATAATATAGGGAGGATTTTCACACGGCAATATCACAAAAGCATGAATAATTTTAATAAACTATAAGTAATTCACGTTGTTGTCAACTTGCTTTAGGAATTGGGTCATCTTTGGTCATCGGCCCCTTGTACTTGGGTGTGTGCCGAATTTGTATGATAACCCATGTTTCTGTGGTGTCTGTAGTAGTGTTTGTAGCTGTTAGTGAGTTATTGTTGTTTTAAGGGGCAGAACAATGAGGCCATCTGTATCTTTTGTAGCTGCAAACAAGTCGGGGATGAGGTAGGTGTCCGAGAACTTGAAATAAGGTATTATCCAACCCGGTCGTGGTAAGTAGTTTTACGTGCATGGTTACGCCGTTACAATTTAGTTGGAATCTTAAGAGATATAATATTGTACAGCATGTAGGCATTTACTTCCGGCCCTTATTATTGCACAGGCTATAGGGAGAAATGCGATTCGTTTATATGCACTGAGCTCGTTAGAGGAGGTTATCCGGTACCATCCGCCGAAAGAAATGGTACTTCGAAAGACTCCGTCCTTCAAACCCAACACCTCAGAGGATCGACTGAATTCCTTTGTAGGCTTGCTCAGCACGAGGGGCTTGATCCTGGGGATCAGGGTCATTTAGCACGGAAACAATCATAGACACCCAAAGAAATACATCCGAAAAATACAAAGCTATCCATAAAAAGAGATCCAGTCTTAAGTTAGATTCGTGCATGATTTATTCATCTAAGACCCCTAAACTACTTCCGAGGGTCGAAATCGGCTAACCCGCTACTCTATTTACAATAATGAGTCGTTCCCTAGTTTGATGTTAAGTACCCTCACGAAGTCCTAGTTACATGAAACAACAGCAAAACTAACTAGGCGCGTGGTACAAGAAGAATTAACGCGTAGCAAATTTACAAATAAATGACTCGATATAATTTACATTTAACAGCTAGCAAACCAATCCCTAGGTTAGGATGGTACCACGTCCACATTTAATATTACATTTAAATTCTGTCTAATGCCTATGCGAACGAAAGTATTACGACGAGACGCGTCGTAAACAAATGCTTATTACCAAATCTAATGATAGTTTGACCACTGACTATTAAATAAAAAAAATTAAATAACACTCTTGTGTCTAACAGGAACAATAGGGTAAATACACTCGGGAATGAATAAATAAACACTCTAATACTAGCCTGCCTCCGCGAACTGACGTACTGTTTGTACCCAGTCGTCATCTCATGCATGTGAATTAGGTTGGCAATGCGCAATCATCACTGCGTCTTACAAGATTTGAATCACGTGGGCCACAAGTTACTGATTTCTTGTCCCGAAGAGCCATGTGTCAGCTCATTTAAAGGTCATCTCCCACATGGAAATGAATTGAAGTCACGGTGTCAATTAATCTACAAGGACATGGTTGCAATGTTATGGCTGTAATTATTTATAATCAATTAATTAATCCGTTGGTTTAGGATAATTATGCTTTTGATTTATCAGAAGGTTTAAATACTGTTTAGTTAGTTCAGTTCATGACACCAGTCGTAGGCAGCAGCATGCGATCTCGCTTGAGATTCACTCGAAGAACATGACTTCTACAAGTCAACAATAACACATGTTGGCGCGTCTTACTCCCATTGCGCGCAAGTAACATCGGTCGTCTTGGCCACAGCTCAAAGAACGCCGGAATAAACCAACAATAGGCGGACATTCATCCGTCCTGCCTAATTGCCAATAATGTGTTCACGGACACAACAATTACACTTGCTAGCCTTACATTATACAGAAACTGGATCAATTAACATTATTGTTTAAGCCATTCTATAACAAGCCAGATGAATCAATGTCATCGGCTCAAAACATTAAAGGAATTCGCGTACTGCGAGCATTCCCTCACTCTTTAAAAGTGGTGAAAGAAATAACAGATGTTGACAGCTTACACAGCTGTTCTGCAAAGCAAGGTTATATTAATAACAGTGACCTTCAAAATTCATAGGACTTGTGACGTAAATTAGCAAACAAAAAAGTCAATATTGTCGTCTCCCGTTGCATCTCGGGTAGCAACCTGTTATCAGCTGGCGCGCTCCAACAACTTTCACACTGCATCGCGTACAGCTTTAGCATAGCAGAGATTGTGTTTCAAAATGATCATTTTAATCTTGCAGTAGCACGAAATACAGTCCTCAAGTACTCTGCAGATTGTATAAAAATGCATCATCACTTCCCTAACAGTGTTTCTTGGGATATTTTACCCTTCAATAATATATAATGCAGTAATAATTTCAAATAATACTAATATAAAGATGACACACTTGTGCAACTAACTGCACTGACATTCGAAGAAATGTCACTCACTCTTTGTACACGTGGGCTTTGTTATGCGTGGCTTGGCACTTTCCACAACAAAAGTAAAACATCTAACCTCTGCTGCGATGTTTGAAATGATACGTTGTAGGTTTACCCACCTATCTTACTGTGTATAGGTTCGTTCCTCTGGAACTTCACGTAGTAAATAGTACTCACGAAAAATGTCAAATAAAGAGTACAAAAATGTTTCAGCGCTTTCGGCTGAGAAATGATACGAAAATAAAGCTCTTTCAATTTAAAATAAGGGACCTAACTATAGGGTGTCCCCTAAACTTTCAGAAGCCTGCACCTTCTGTTCTTAAGATGTCGTTTACATGACATAAAATCACAGCTCCTTGTTGGCTTATAAATACACTGAAAAATATATGTGAATGTGCACCTGCCGTATAAGACACGGACTGTGGTGACTAACTGAAAGATTGTCCCAGTGCCAAGAAGAAAATATGTACATTCCTACCTAAGTGGTCAAATTATCGAGTCGTTTCGGCTAAAAATACATTCAGTCCACATCAACCTGGACAAACCTCGTACATAGAAAATACAGGACTCACGATTACTTCATAAGTTAGATCACCTTCCATAATTCCTATTAGAAGGGGTAATATGCTTCCAGGGCTCCAAGCATATTCATGGTTAAGGCTATGGATTTCAGCCTGTTCTTGTGGTCCTTGGTTCTCGTCTTGTATATGGCTTGTACCTGGTGGTGTTGGTTGGACAATTCCACGGTGGCGGTTTATTTCATCGGTGTTTCCCTCACATTAGGAATTATTCCATCACGACGCTCTCAAAGTAAAGTCGAAAAATCACCAACACGTGGTGCATTAACGTAGGCATTGTGGTTATTAAAATACACAGATTCTATGGAATTATGATTATATAAATGCACACTGGCTTTAATAATTGCAGGTGATCAAATACTCAGCTTTTGCCTGCCACAGACTCTAGTAATACCATATACGTGGTATTGTTCACAGATTTTACACTATGTCAAATCGCTGTAAATCTGAACAATCACTGTCGCATGCGTGCGATGCGTAGCTTTATCATAGTTGATTTTCGTAGTAGTACACACGGGCTATAAGACGTAGCTGTAGCCTAAATATTTCACGTTTGCCTGAATATTTCACGTCTGCCTTTCAGACGGTCCTCGTGGTTGGTGAAAAAAAATATGTCGAATTCACTCAATTAAATTTCAACTTTCACAATAACGTAGCACTGGCCTTGCATGGCCGAAATAAAACTTTTCGTGCGCTTAACTCGTAATACGCAGCTCGATGGCTGTAGATTGTAGTCCTCCCAATTATGGGGTATGCATTCGCCAAAAATTGCCTTCGTCTTAATGACTGACAATCGACACAATACGTCCTGCCTCAGTGGATTATCAAAACGGTGTGTCTGTGCGTAGCACGGCTTCCTGTTTTGAAGGAAGTAGTTGAGTTGATTAACGACTATTTACATTGTCCTCCGCGTGTCTGCGGTGAAATATACCTTTACCATAAAGTGATTTACCATTTCCAAAAGGCATAGAAGATGGTAAATTATACAAAATTAATTATTATATGATCCTTAGATATGTGGCATTAAAATAGTAAGTAATATATCTCAAGGAAGAAAATAAGTTGTCCTCTCCGAAGTCAAAATAGCGGATTGTTCATGAGGAAGCTTCAGGGTGTGTTCTGTCGAACTGAGCGTGTGAAGTAAGTATGCTCCCAAAGAAATATTTGACGCATGAGCCTAGGCGGGCTCAGAATCGAGTTATATTTAAGCGGCCCATAGACGGTCAATATTATTGTACAATTTAGATTGCACAATAATTTGACGGTTAGCCTTAGACGTTCAATAATATTGTGCAATAAATTTGTGTGCGCAATAATTTGAGTCGTGTGTAGGCAATATTGAAGGTTGTGCAATATTTTGCGCAAACACGAGCGCAGACGTACAACCTCAATGTCAGTAGGCTATATTTTGCAACCTCCACACAACGGCAACATCAGTCTCCGCCAGAGTTTCATGTTCCGTTCCTGACTTATGTCCATCGTACTGATGGAAGCAGTAGGTGTTTCTTGACCTGCAAGAAACTTCATTTCCTCGGAATACCATATCATAGGTTCAACATACTCCACACCGGCACCACTTCTCTGAGCATCGCGAATACGTTTCAATTCTTTGCGGAAGTTAGTACGCAAATATTTTTTTCTTACCACATGTTGTTTGTCCGCGTCTTGGTATTGTTCGCGGTATTTTTCTAAGAGTACATCATACTGCTCCCCCGTTTTGACACGATTACTGTAAACCTTGCACTTCACATTCCAAAGAGCCGGAAGACCAGGATACACTTCAACAAATTCTAAAATAAATTGTTTTATGTTCGACGATGTCGAAAAGTAAATATTACATGTCAGAAAACTGTATCATAATCTTCTTCTTCTTCTTCCTAGCGTTTTCCCGCTGCTGCAGGGTCCGCTGTTTTGGTCTTGGCTCGCCATTTTGCACGATCTTGGGCATCATGAGGTCTTAGATTGAGAGTCTTCATATCCGCATTTGCTGTATCATGCCAGCGCTGTTTTGGGCGCCCACGTGGACGGTGCCCATTAACTTCAAAGGAGAGAGCGGAATTGGCAACAGTTCCAGGTGCAGCACGCAAGACGTGGCCATACCATCGAAGCCGTTTTTCCCGTGCCTTCTCAGTGATGGGTGCAACTCCTATTTGCTGGCGAACAGAGTCATTCTTTATATGATCTAGGAGTGTGATGCCCATCGACCAACGGAGCATACGCATTTCCATGCTATGTAATTGGCGCTCCGTAGCTTTGTCAGCTGGTCGACATTCAGCACTGTACAAAGCAACAGGACGTACTATCATGCAGTATATTTTGGACTTAAGGTATAGTGGCATCCTTCTGTCGCAGAGTACGCCTGTAACTTCCCTCCATCTCATCCATGCAGCCTTTATCCTACTTCGCACTTCATCACCTATCTCACCATCAGCTTGTAGGCGAGATCCTAGATACCTGAAGCTTAAGGTCTTCGTCAATGTCTCTCCATCAACTTGGATGGATCCGTTGGTTGGGACAGTTTCAAGGTATTCGGTCTTCTTTTTGTTCAGTCGAAGACCGTATTGTGAGAGACGGC
Organism: Meconema thalassinum; assembly: GCA_946902985.2. NCBI lineage: Eukaryota > Metazoa > Arthropoda > Insecta > Orthoptera > Tettigoniidae > Meconema > Meconema thalassinum. Next base: position 835,735,922 of record OX336390.1, read on the forward strand.
TGTTCCAATTTTCAACTTGACGCTGCAATCCTATCCTGGTGGTATCAGCAAGTGCGACATCATCAGCATATAAGAGTGTCCAAGGGACATTCCTTTGCAGATCCCGTGTGACTGTGTCCATGACTAGGACAAAGAGCAATGGGGACAGTGCAGATCCTTGGTGTACACCGACTTTCACTGGGAAGCTCTCCGAGGTGCCAACAGCACAACGTACACAACTTGTGGTGTTTGTGTATAGCATCTTGATCCAGCTGATAAGCATTTCTGGTACACCATGGTTACGAAGTGCATACCAGATCACACGATGTGGAACACGGTCGAAAGCCTTTTCAAGATCAAGAAAGGCGATATGCAGTGGCTGTTGTTTCTCGCGATGCTTTTCGATGAGCATTCTGGCAGCGAAGATTGCATCAGTTGTTCCCGCACCCTTGACGAAGCCGCACTGGTTGGTACTAATACTGACGATGTCCCGCAGTCGTCGATCAAGGATTCTCTCAAAAATCTTCATAGTGTGCGACAGGAGGCGAATTGGACGATAATTTGCACATTCTGCTGGATCACCTTTTTGTTTAAAGATAGGTACAGTGATGCTTGTAGCCCAATCACTGGGAACAGTTCCAGAGTCAACTATGGCATTGAAAAAGTTGGTCAGCCAGTTGATCGCGGGTTCTTTTAATTCCTGCAACTTCCAGAAGTCTGCCGGCAGGTCATCTGGTCCTGGTGCTTTTTGATTCTTCATACTCCTAATGGCACTGGTGACTTCCTCAGATGTGATGTGTGAGATAGGACCTGCTGTTGGAGTACCTTCTGGAATAGAGGGATGTGGGAACTCAATGTTGGAAATCTCTTCAAAGTGTTGTTGCCAACGTTTGAGGATATCCTGTTTGTCTTGTAAACGTTGACCATCTTTGCCTTTTATGCACACATAGTGCTCAATATCCTGTACTGACTTTGTTCTAGCTTTGGTCAGCCTGAAGATAGTTTTCTCTCCTTCCTTTGAGTCCAGTGTTGTATACAGGTCATCATAGTGACTGCACCTAGCTTCAGCAACAGCTTTCTTAGCCTCACGTTTGGCTATGGCATACCTTTCCCTGTTCTCTAGAGTCTTTTGTGAGACCCAGTTTCTGTATGCCTTCCTTTTTTCATGCACCTTTTCTTGCACTTGGGGTGTCCATAGCCACGTTTGTTTATCAATTCGGTGGGAGCTAGGTTTTGTTGTACCCAAAGTTGCTGTGGCGGTTTCAGTGACAGATTTACAGAATGTAGTCCAGGTGTTGTCTATCGCATTCAGGTCGATGGGAGGAAAATTTATACTGCCTGCTAAAGTCTCCTTTTGGTCTTTAAGCTTCCACCACTTGATCTTCTCAAGGACATTTATCCCTCTGCCTCTACGATGTTTAGAGATTCTTAAGTCTGCCGTTAGCAACTTATGTTGAGGGGCTACACAGTCATATGGTATGACCTTCACATCGGAGATCACGGTGTCGAACAAGGATGAAGTCAATTTGGCTGCTGTAGTCACCACTGGTGTAGGTGATGAGGTGGTTTATGCGCTTTTTGAAAAACGTATTACCAATAACCAAGTCATTCGCCTCGGCGAAATCCAAAATTTGTGTTCCATCATCATTCCGGGTACCATAGCCATTACCACCGTGGCAGCTATAACCGTCCTTGGTATGACCAACATGACCATTAAGATCACCACAGAGAAGTGGAAACTCATCTTGAGGACATGCTGAAACATGATCTTGTAGCTCTTGCCAAAACTGTTCCTTTTCTAGCTTATCACAGCCAGTTTGTGGTGCATATGCTGAGAAGACACGAAGCCGAGAAGATGCAATGTCGATTGTAATTGACATAAGGCGGTCTGAATAGCGCTGAACCTCAGCAACTCGGTCTCTCAGGCTGGCACAAACGATGACAGCAACACCATTTCTGTTGGACGTACCATGGTAGATCAGTTTATAGCCATCTCCGATGTCACGAGATTTTTGCCCCTTCCAGCGTGTTTCTTGTACACATGCAATGTCCACTTTCCGTTCTTTCAGCATCGCTGCTAGTTCACGGCTGCGTCCAGTAAGAGTCCCAATGTTGAGCGTGGCGATGCGTAAATTTTGTCTGCTTTGGACTTGCTTCTTTAACTGGTTCCGCCCTTGAACCAGTAGCCCTTGTCCATTTGTCGCGGCGGTCAGGCGAGGCCGACGCGCGTCGCTTCTGGGGGACGCCCTAGCATTATCCGACAAAATTGACGTAGACATGATCCATGGGTTGCGACAGAGTTACCAACCGGCTTGTCGCCACAGCCTGGCGTCGGGCATTTTAGAGCTACTGCCAGCAGGAATTTGGGCCGCTCCTAACATGGAGAACAGACGCCCTTTGCAGCCGCTCGATCCGAGTCAGACGCTGCTAAAAATAGTTCATCCACCTTCTTCGTCGTTGGGACTCGAAGTCTTCATCCGGCGTTGAAGCTGTTGACCATTTTACTCTTCCCCCTCCTCCTTTCTCAACCGGGCTTGGGACCGGCTACGGCGGAGTTAGAAAACTGTATCATAATGATGGTCATTAAAGTACTAGTTTTCATTTTGATACAGTTTCTCCAGCCAATGAGAGCTCAAGATGTATGATGTGTGACCAATTAGGCACTTGAAAGACAAAATCAGCCCACACCTTTAAGGTACAGTATAAGAAAATACTATGACATATGCAAGAAATTTATGAATCTACGTCCAGAAGATTGCAACACAGCATCCTTCTATATAAATTACCGACATGGAAAGTGCGTCGTCCCTAATGTTCGCGTAAATAAACTGGCGAATGTGAGAAAAGAAATAGCACTGTACCTTAATATCCCCAAATCCAATTTCTACACAGGGCATTCTTTCATACAACTTCGGTGACAGTTTGAGTGAATGCTGGTGCAGATTGGCAGGCTGTAAACATATGGCATTGCCAAGCAGACAGAGCGCATGCGTGGGTCAGAGAACTTGTAAAGCACAGAGAGCAAACTCAGAGCTTGCACTCTGATCACTAAATTCAAGTGACTTAATCTCGACAGATATTTATGAATATTTCTGTTCGAACATAAAATTAAATAAAATAAAGTTATAATTATTGTCGAACATAAACAGTCGTATGCAACTCGCCTATAATTGTAATTAAGACACTCGTATGGAAATTATAATACTCGCTTCGCTCGTTTCATAAACATACTCGTGTCTTAATTATTGCCATTATAGGCTCGTTGCATAATGTACAATTTCTGCATTCTTGTCAACCATGACGACCCAAACTCGACCACTTATAGATACCAACTGGCGGGTCATTGCGCAATACTGCCAACAGACGGCACAATATTTTCGCGTTTGCACAATATATTTTCAGCTTTTTGAAAATCACGCAATATATTGCACAATCTTTCAATATCGTCTACACACCGTCAATTATATTGCACAACCCGAAATATTGCGTAATAATATTGACCGTCTATGGGCCGCTTTATGTTTACAGCGGATTGCCCTTCCTCGAAACAACTTCAAGTTGTCGTGGATTCATTTAGGGTCATTGCGACATCGTTGTCATGTAGCTTCGTGTATATGTGAGGAACCTGTCTGATAACTTGTGGCATTGTGGTGACTGTACATGCGTGTGTGTTTGTAATTAAGACTAGGTTTCGGGTAGGAGGTAGCCGTGGTCATAATTGAGGTAACCTACAAACCGGTATTCTCCTGGAGTAGATGTGGTAATCCACCTATAACCACTTCTGGAATGGTTGAGATAAAAATCGTCTAACTTGTTCTCAGTTCTGCACCATGAGACTCGGTGTTCCCCATTCCAGCCACCAGACCACTAGAACCGAGAATCAAACTCGTCCCTCCGCGATTACAACCAAGAATGCTAGCCAATACACCAGGAGGGAGACAACCTCATTAGAGACCAATTGAATAAAGATGCTTGAATCAGGGAAAGGTCTAGGAAGGAGGCGGCCGTAGTTATTCCATCCCAAAATTGACCTTTAATGAAAATGAGAAATCATTGTAAGGACGGCAAACGATGGCGTCGACTCCACTTGTATCCCAAATCCCAAGTGCTTTGTCAGCTTGACTATCCCTGGTCAAGCTGTGGGTGTGTGTGAAGTGGGGCTACGTCATTTGCTTCGAATTATCTTCATTGTTATCGTGTGTCATTCCTGTTGGTATATGAGTGAGACGTTCCAGATACAGATAAAGCTGGCTAAGAGGCTGACTGCCTGATCTCACGTAATTAGGCCCTACTTACGAATGGCAATCACCCTTTTCCTATAATGAAACCATTAGTATTTAGTCATTACCGGTATTGTATAACATTTCTTTAATACAATATAAATGTATAAAAATCACGAATATTTCCGTTAAGTACTTTCTTATTTCTCAAAAACTACTGAAGATATTTAGATAAAACCTGTTTTAATATAAAATTTGAGCTTTCAACTTGAATCCAACAGCGACGAATTCCTTTGTGCATTGATCACCGTAATTCTTAAGCGTAGAGAAGAATTACTAGGCTGTAAATATTCACGTAATTTTAGCCCATATGATCAGTTCAAAGCATTATTATTGTCATTATAAACACCTGTGTCTATAGACCCCATTGAGGGCCTTGGCCTACCAAGCGATTGCTGCCCAGCCATTTGGCGTACAAATTGTGGGGTGACACGCGGTCAGTGTGACCCTTTCCCCTCGGCCATTATTGTTGGCATTCTTGAGCAAGGTCACTGCTTCTCGGATCAGACAGCTACTCAATTGTCCTCAGTAGGTTGAGTGTACCCTGTTCCAGCCCTCATGTCAACTCTAAAATCCTCGATGGAGCCGGGAATCAAATCTGGGGCTTCCTAGGTAAGAAACAAACACGCTACTTCTACTCCGCGAGGTTGGATATGCATGTCAATGCCGAAGAAATCATCGTTTTCTGTCCCTAATTACGCGATGTATAGTCATTTGAGCACATACAGTAACTAATTACTGATATGATTGCTTCAGCCGTTATGCCCAGATAGAAACCGATTTTCAGTTGGAGAACGCGGGTGTACGTAATTAGATTGAACAATTAATTTCCTATTACCTGAAATAATAACATGAATTATTTATACCCTTAATAAAACACTTGCCATACAAATGGTATTTTTTATTGGATGACTAGTTTCGTTCGTACAGCCAACATTATTAGATCCTACTCACTTTGGCTTAATTTAGGTTCGGTGGATAAGTAGTCCTATATAACATTAATGTATAACAGTATTTACAATTATTAGTTGGTTGGTTGGTTCTTAAGTTTAGGGGCTGCGACAACGCGGTCATGTAGCCTCGTGTACTTTGGGTGTGTGTAGAATCTGACTGATAACCGGTGTTAATTGTGATGACTGTATTAGTGTGTGTTATCTGTTATTTCTTCGGTGGCTAGTCGGTAGCATGCTGAACTGCTGTGCGCAAGATAGCGGGTTCAAACCCGGCTGAAGTCGTCGGATTTTTAGGAGCTTTAAATCCTTCAGTATGCCTTCCTTCGGAGGGGAAGTAAAGCCGGCGGTCCCATGTCATAGACTTATGGCGTGTAAAAGATCCTTTCACAGACTAAACTTGTGTAAAGCAAAATTGTTAGGTTAGATTTCGTCAGAACGCTCTATCAAAGTTCCAACGTTCACCACTAGGTATCATTGATATCTGGTGGTGAAAGTTGGAACTACTTGAAATTGAACGGAACTTGTAGCTCACCCTTTAGGGTGTCCGCTGAAAGCAGCTACAGACTCAGGCGAGCCGAACATGTCCTCGGACACTCCCGGCACTAAAAGCCATACGATAAATAAATAAAATCTGTTATTTAATTCATGTAAGGAGAGCAGACTTTTGAATTTTTCAAATAGTTCCTACTTTTGCTGCCATACGCCACCGTCAACGACTACTAGTTCAGAACTTAGCTACCAGACGCCACCGCAGTCGGCTCTTAGCTACGAACGTAGGAACCTAAGAGCTTTGTTTACATTCTTAACCTATACAATTTAGCTTCACACAGGTGTAATTAGTGGAAGGTTCTTTAACATGCCATAAATCCATGACATGGGACTGCTGGCTTTACTTCCCCTCCGAAGGAAGGCATACTGAGGAAATTTTAACGCTCTTAAAAAAATCCGAACGACTTCGGCCGGATTTGAACCCGCGATCTTGGGCATAGAATCTCAGCATGCTATCAACTACGCCAGCGAAGCCGCCAATTACTATTATTAAGTCACAGAAGTTGTTTAGTTGAACTTAAACAGACCAGATATCTTCAATCAAATCTTTTCCGTTTAGTTTTTTAGACTTCTGTAAGTATTTCGTTTTTGTGAGCACCTTTCGAATCGCTAACTTCTACCGTAGCGAGGTTCTTACGTGTATGTGTTGTAAGTAATTTAGTAACAGTTACTATTTCATTTTCTTATTTATGTGATGAATTTTGGAATTGGTTAGTATGTTTAATCACTTAAACAAACATTTATATAACTGAGTTGATAATGTAGTTGTATAGACTTAGCTGATTCTTGGAGGTTCCTCTACTGACGTCCACTACACCTCACTCCACACGCAGGGCCGATATGTTAGATGTTTGGCCCCTTAAAGAACAATTATCATCATCGTTAACGTCGGACTGACGCGCGTAGTTCCAGCATGGCTATTCGTTAGTTGCTGGCGATATCTAACGTTGTCCTTTGAGCTACAGTTGTTGGCACGCCTGAGAGATACTAACGCTATCTGTTGTTGCATCGTGCAATTTATCAGTTATGTGTGCGGAGTAGGCAATTAGTCCTTCGTTAATACTACTGTACCCGAGGGTTAGGTAGACTGAGTCGGGATGGTCCAACGGTGTCGTGTCGGATGCGACCGTGCCAGATGCGACCCGTGCCGCAAGCAACCCACCAATTTGCCATCGTGCCACTAGCAACACAAGCACTGATGTATCGGTGGAATCTGGAAATTTCTAACACATCTCTCTCTGCTAAAATTTCGCTTACGTTAGGTTTGGCGCCGTAAAAATTGAAGAGCTTTTCCAAAGTGACGTAAATCCAAAATTGACGGTTTTTCAGTTTTGACTTTAATAAGCAAGTTTCTAGGTTCTCTCAACAAAGCGGGGGTTTGAAGTCGCAATACGTCGTACATCCCATATTAACATATATCTAAGAACTACGATTATTTGCAAAGCGATGTAACTCCAACGGGTATTTATTTCCATGTTGACCAATCCGATGGTTCTCTGGAGTGATAAATCAAGGCCATGGCTAACTTTGAAAAATATGTAGAGCATCAGTTTGTGTTTGTTGTGTTTAAACCATTTAAATGTTCATAATTGCCACTCAAAGCGTATGTCAATATATGATTTATTTCCAAAACGTCCTAACTCCATCTTACAGAAGACGTTTACCACAATTTCCAATGATAGGAGATTTTTAAAAATGCATTATAATCTTAATCATATCTGAATTTAATTATAGTAAGAAACAAAAACGCGATTTCTGAAGTTTTGCATTTCATGGATTTACGTCACGTTGGAAATAAGCTCTTCAATTCTTCTCTCGAACAATGGGTCGAATGGGGCACTCGAAGCTACTAGCAAGGTCGCTACAGCCACGATTTTTACTGGGTCGCAACCGGCACGGTCGCACTCGGCACGTAATCGGTCCAACTGCGCTATTGGGTTAAATCACTGATCTCTATACATGGACGGTAGCTAAGGCAGCAGTAAGCCGAATAGACGATGACAGGTATAGCAAGATGGCAGCGAGCGCATGGTGCAATATTGCGAATCCGGCTCTGTGATTGGTTACTGGTAGTTTGATGTTATACATGTATTTATACTGGCAGTAAATATTTTGTGTATCTTGTAAAATAGGCTGAATTTGGTTATTTAAAGCGTAACATCATAGTTTTAAGTACCGGTTTGGTGACCCATCATCCCAGGCAAGCCGGTAATACCTTTTCTTCTCAAGCAGATAGGTCGCTTAGCCGTAATTTTGAAGTTATTGTGAAGTTAAGTATACATATGCGGTGCTGAAGCAGACGTGATCGGGCTAGGCTATTGCGTGTTTAAATTTGATCCCATTTCAGGGTTTTTCGGTTCTGGGTGCAAATAGTTCGCTTAATAGTTGTAAAACGGTGGGGAGAGTATATTTTGAGTAGGTTTTTAGATGTGTTAAGCTTTTTGTAGAGCTGAGGATTGAAATTGGTTTGGCTTCAAGTGCATTTTTGGCTTTGATCTACTTCCCGTTATTATTAAGTTTATTGTGCTGTTAGCGTGATTAAAAGCTGTAGTATTTGAAGTAGAGTGCAGGGATTACTTGGAGGAAGTGTTGGTTATTTCATTGAAACAGGAATTCATTACCAATTACCGATTACGATATGTCGAATCTAGGCCTGTATAGTGAGCTACGTTTAGGCCTATAGATACATCATTTGAAGAATGCATAATTTTGTGGCATATATACATGTATACCGTATATAGTCTACAATTTACAAGAATGTTTCCAGAAATTGTTTTTACTCGTTACTCTGTTACTGATCGCTAATTGCGTGTACTCAGCACCTAAGTTGATATTCGTCAGCCGTTATTATACATTCATTTTTATTGATATTCCGGAGATTTACTAACCTCGGAATGACGTGTCAGTGATCCCAATGCTCGTATGCTATGAGTGAACATATCTGTATATTTTATGTGCTCCAAAGCACCATTAATTACGATTTAAAATTGACTAGATTATCATTGCTTGCCCATAAGGAGGGCTTGAGAATGGGTAGACCAACATGGCGGACCGCGCGCTCAACCTGGCGTACTTTCTCGTGCAGCGGAGAGCTGCCATCAGCGATCCATGTATAGAGATCAGTGGGTTAAACCCAGAGGGTCCAGTTAGTTTACGCTAATGGGTTTGGGAAGAGAGTGGGGGTAGGCAAACTCTCCTGAAACATTGGTTAAGCCATGAGTTGACTGACAGCTACGCACACCTGGACCCCCTGGAGTTTCCGTAGATATAATCAGTGCACCCAACATGTTATCCCTGTACAGTCAAAGCGGTGAAGAATTGAGAGTTTTAGAAAATTATAGGCTATATTTCGTGAGTGTTAGTTGTCACAAGGGGGCCAAAAATGGAGGTGTTCGATCAAGGAATGTTCTGCCCATTTATATACGAATGCACCTTGCTTTGTAGCAGAATACATAAAAGCAGTTTGATTCCCACGGATATCGTTTTAAAGCTCATAGTGCAGCTATAACTTTCATACGAAGACATTTTTACGAAGCTACAACGTAAATATTGAAATGTGCAGATCTGAATAGTAACTGTGAAACAGGAAGAAAAGGACCGAATTTGCACTTTAAGGCTAGTCTAAAGAAATCCCGGAATCTGGAATAATGAAAAAAATTGCTAATGAATAGTACCGAATAGAACTTTGAGAAAACAAGAGTAGATAGTGAAGAACTCCGAACATGTCAGCGCAAGTTGACACATTCCGACAATATTTACCATCACATCTAGTTTGAAGTGGGGGACAGTGAAACACGCCTCAGGCAACTTCCCCTGTTAGGATTTTCCTAATTTACCCCCGCTGAGAGAACCCATTAGCACAGCTCGGTATCACCCGACTGTGTACGAGAATTATGAGGCATCCTGTGTGGGTAATGTTTCTGAGAAGTCTTGTGATTGTTAATAGTTCATTTCCATTCTTCATTCACCTTGTTATTTTACCTTAATCAGCAACGGGTCAGGTCACCGAAGTTGGACAGGTCTTCCGTTTCGTTTATCTCCTGATAGAACTTCCAGCATGCTTAGCACTCCGAAGAGAAAAGACAAACAGAAGAAGTTGTTTGATGCTCTTCAACTCAGCAGCATTACCTTAAATTTACTGGAACAATATACCGCCGCCATCACGTCCTGGAAGGAAAACTTCGTTAAAAAGAAACAATATAAATATACTCTATTTTGGAGAGTTAAAAGACGGGCATAATATTTCTTCCTCCTTTCTTCACCTTGAAGTGGTTAAGTTTCTCATTTGTGCTCGACGTCAGAAACAAAGGAGCGGCACGTCACGTGAGTGATGGGGTCAACATGGCTACTGGGAACGACGTCAGGAATTGTCAAGAGAGATGGCCCAGCCCATCCTGTCCACTACACAGTGCTCTGCTCTAAAAAATGAGACACTCTTTTTGAGGAGCTTATATAGATCGATTGGATTATACGCTTATGATTGCAGGGCTCTTCTGCGTTTAAGGAAATGTTATGATGTTAAGAACTAATAAAATAATTATTATGTTATTGGTTTCACGTCCCTTTTAACAACTGTGGCGTTTAGAGAAGCTGATGTGCCAGAATTTTACCCCGAAGGATATCTTTAACGTGCCAGTAAATGTATGACCAGTGGTGCAACTGAGGATTCAGTACATTGAAAAGAAAAGAGTAAATCTGGTCAGTGCCGTAGTACTCCAGGTTTCTTATTAACAAAGTGTTGTATGCAAACTATTGTATAAGGTGGCAAACATATAGAAATAGGTCTAATCTTTTCCTCTGACTTGTCTCTCTATTCTCTATCTTTAATACGATATGTAGGACAAATATTTTAAGTGCTAAAACAGATTTTAACAGATGGAAGACACTAAATATGATACATTATTTATCTACCAAAAGTATACAACTGAGTTTTCTACTGTTCTGGACAATATATTCATTATGTTGTATATCAAACTTAACTATTTTCATCAAAATATGGATAATCTTAACATAGAGCATTAGCATAAAAACTGGATTTGTTGATTTTCGGACTTGTATATAATTCTTATCGTCGTTGATTGCGGAAAGTGAAAAAAACCACTTTACTACACTCAGTTGTAACGGAATACAGTGATTACTTCTGGGAAATCACCTTAATGTATTGTATAAATTATTGTAACTGTGTCACAATTTGTTAAATTCAATATCATCCTACATTCTTAAAATATATATATATTGTTTAGTTGCGGTAACAATACTGACACCGGGGCCGATAACCTCGATGTTAGGCCCCTTAAAACAACAATTATCATCATCATCAATACTGACACCATCGTTCAAATGTTTCTTGCATACAGGCTTCTACTTGCATCGATCAACTAAGAACCATTGCATGTGGCCATAAAACCCCTACGGGTTTGTGTATTATGCACGCCTATAATAACAGACCAAACTTATATAACGAGAATCAAACTGTGAATTATAATATAAACACCAATTAAACGCACTGCAATGTTTTGTAGTTAGATAATATTTGTATGTAAGTGTAAACCTCAACTCAGTGAACAGGATCTGGTGATGATGACCACTTGAAGGTCGAAGCGCGTAATTCTAAAATTGCCCCATAGTGATCATTACTAATAAATGTATGTTTACGTGGAGTATTAATTACATATTATCCATAATTAACTTATATACATTGTACAAGCCAAATTATCATTTCACAAAAAGAAACGTTTATTCATTTCAAATTCCATTAATCTTAAAACCAGAAAAAGATTATTAAAAGCGTATGTTTGGAGCATTGCCCTTTATGGTTGCGAAACGTGGACAGTTGGAAAAGAAGAAAAAAGGAGGTTAAATTGTTTTGATCAATGGTGTCATAGAAGAATGCTAAAAATTAGCTGGACAGAAAAAATAACGAATGCTGAAGTATTTAAAAAGGTGGAAGAAAATGATACCTTATGGAAAAACATAAAGAGGAGGAGGACTAGACTGATAGGACATATTTTGAGACACGATAGCCTGCTGAAAACTGTATTGGAGGGAATGGTTGAAGGCAAAACATGTCGAGGAAGAGCACGCCTACAATATGTACAGCAAATCATGTCTGATGCAGGATGGATAATCTATGAAGAGATGAAGAGGAAAGCTAATAGAGCCGACCGGAGAACTGCCGCAGACCAATCCATGGATTGAATGCTTAAGAAGAAGACTCCGCCCAGTCTTTGGGCAAATTCGTGTTGACCGACTGACGAATTACCACTGACATATTTTCAGTAACATACATATTATTTTTGCGACAGCTGCAACCCTGGTTTCTTAAACATTTCGCATTCTAAGGGGAGTGCTAAGCATCATCCTGTATTACAACCTGCTATTCTAAATGGGAATTACTTGTCCGTTATGTCTAATCATCCAACTTCAAGGTTAGCAAAAGTTGCTTTGAGTTTGAATTGTTTGCCACATCCAGACGTTATTCTCTATTGCCAGGTTGGTACAAATTATTCATTACTGTCTAGAAAAGTAAGTTTCATTGGAATAATTACAATTTTTTTCGCAATTAAAAATTTTAGTACTTACCGTATCACAGAAGTTAACAGTGATCTATAAACCATGGACCATTGAACTGTTTCTTTTGGCGGATGAAATAAGCTCGGTTTTTTGACATGCCAGGCAGAATTTAAATATAAATGATCGATTTGCACTGAACCAGCTGTTACAGTTGTGTATGATGCAGCAGGTTGGCTTTCATTATTAGAATTGGCTATGCAGGGTGATAAAATAAGCGAATATGATATTGCGAACACTGTAAGTTATACTAGTGAAGATATCGCATTACTATGCACTCTACTCTATATCACGTGACTCAGTTTATTCGGAAAGTACCAGGCCGAATCAGAATGGAACTGATGTAACATTTTTTAGGGACAATGTACAATTCAGTCATTATCCCCATGTACTTGGGTGGGTGATCAATTTGTCTGATAACTTGTGTTTCTTTGGTGACTGAAGTATAGCGTGTATCTCTAAGTATTATGATTGGAAATGGGGTAGGTGTCACTGGATTTGAAATAAGCTACTATCCCGACATTTTCTTGAATGAATGTGTGGAAATAACCGGGGAAAACCCACACACAGGATAACATCTTTCAGTGCCTCGATTCGAACCCCTAATCTCCTGACTTGCTACAGCAACCTATCACGATAGCAGTGAGCGATTTAATACGCACGGCTACGCCGTGGTTTGGAATGGATCTGTTGGAGCCAAACAATTTGCTACCGTAGTGTACCACTTGCTTCTATTCTTACACACTTTATAATACATACAAAATAGAGATATAATATTGTCGGCTTCGGTGGCGTAGTTGGTAGTATACTGTGCCCTTTTAGCAAGAAATATGCAAATCACAGTATGCCAGCAATGCTTAAATCGGGATTTTCGGGGTTATGGTATGTTCTCCCACTCTGTGACTTACACATTTTGGATTAAATAGAGGATACACTTCCAAAATAAATAAACAAAATCAACTCCTACTATAAAACATTTAATTAACCAAATATATCGCGCTACAACAAATTAAACAAATAAAATACTGACCCAATTCTAACTTGTTCAGAGTGAACAAGGAATACATAATTAAACAAAGGTTAAATCATAATAAATGGTTTTCATAAACCAACAAACTTATATTTCTTTTCACTTCCATATAGTGTCCTTTTAAAATTCAAATAATCAAGAGCTCCAATAGGCTCGATACTTTTCAATACACTGTGTTATTCTTTTTTCACACATCACTTCCTATTATATGAGTATCTTATAATCAAAACAATATATAATTCTTATTAAAGTCTTTTTACTCGTTTACTTAAACTTTGGGCTTTCACAATGTTCTTATGTTACCACCTCTCTCAAATCAACAATTCACTACTGTGATTGGGAAAACATTTGCGTACTCCCGAGCTACTGAAGACTACTTGAACATGTCAAAAATTAAGATCACTCCCGAAATCTAATTGTCTTCACTGAACTCGTGAATCACCACCTTATAATTATAACATTACATTAGGGATTTATTATTATCTGTCTTAGAAGACCATTTTCTCATAAGAAAGCAACGATCTGAACTTGCAAGCGGTAATCCTCATCTACAAGAACCTCGGTTCGAAGACCGGGTCGTTAAAACCAACTCTAAACACTCTGTGAATTATAACTTCAAAACATACGGCAATTCAAACCTACCACAACATCAATGGCGAGGGGTCTGGCCTGGCCACTTACCGTGATTTATTGTTGGGGAGCAGGAACATTACGGTCAGACTCGCAAGAGGCGAGCTACCGTCCGCTTTCATACAGCTTTTTCTTAAATGCAGTTCTTTGAACAAACAAGGCTTCATTCTACTTATTTTAACAACTTATTTAGGTTCACTAGACCCATTCTTTTTACCTTGGCATTTATTAATTATGAAGTGTCCTCATTGGTGGGTAAGAATAATTAAATACAACATCAAATACTTAGGGGCTTCACATAAACGAATCTGGGTTCGTTTCTTTCAACTGCCTCGGGAACCATATCCCATACTGGAGGACTTATATATTAGCGACCTATAGCAGGCCTTTGCCTTACACTCGCGCTCATAATACAATTATTTCGCACCCTTTTATAATACAACACACATAACGGCCTCGTGATCACATCACTATATGGAGGACTTACTATAGTTCAATTACCACGACCAACTGCCCCTCATAATTAAATTTTACCAAGTATATTTAGATTCAACGCCTTCCTAGCGTGACAAATTACTTCAATGCGCTACATTGTGCTATACATTTTCTGCCAAGTTGCTTCCAAAGAACTGATAATTCAACATCAACATTTGATCTACATCTCAATTTTATATTAATTCTCTCCCGTGCAATAATCGCTTTACCTTAAGAAACATGTGTTCACAACATGTATTTATTCTTTTAAAGGAGCTCAAAAGCTACTACTTTCCTATAATTCATCATAATTTTTACTCATTTATATCATTGTTATTATTATTATTATTACGCTTGCTTTCACATATTTAAATCATTTATCAACTACACTAAAATTTTATTTCATACCTTTTCACAGAATTATTTTATACTTTCTCAATTTTAATCGTTCAGATCGCGCTATTATTCTGTTCTTTGTTATTCAACAACATCCCTATTTTCTCATTCTCAGGTGGATTGTACACAAATATTCCCCAACACATAACATAATGAAATGGTTACTCACATGAGGTCACGGTCACCGATCGTATTTTCCAGCGATGATTCATTTTCGCCCACTTAATGTGTTTAAGCCATCTTGATTAATCCCATTTCACCCAATGACATTTCTTGATACACATACACATGATTTACCTTATACACTGGTAACATTTTGAATACAATTCTGTATTCTTTTATCATACACAAATAAATTCACTAAAAATTATTACACTAACACAAATTTTCTATATTTACAATACACTGCTTTTAATCACTGAGGCTTTGATTTTGCCTTACACGCGTGATTTCTTCTTCCCGTTTCCAAGGGTGAAACTCATATATGTCGGCTCCCTATCTGGCAAGAAGTTGAAAGTCTCGATCAATCTACCCCTCCCTGGACCGGCTATTCTTCCAATCTGGTTTCCTGACTATTCGGCTTCTATTTTACTAGCTCGAAGTCGTCTCTTTCTAGATACTATTTAATTTGTCTAGATAAGGTCTATCTTGTTTACGGCACCTTGAATACTTTATCGGTGACCTATTCTTCTCTAGCATTTACTGCTATTCCTTAGTTTCGTAGCTTAATGCTTTTACTGTTTGTTTGTCTCCTGTTAGACAACGTCTTGGATTAACTTTTCCCTTCTTATTTTCTTCGCTCTAGTCCCTATCTTATCGATACACTAGGCGTTATTTATTTCGTCCGACCCTGATCGGGTTCCTTAACTTTGCTGGAAATGTTTGTTTCACGATCTTTGGTACTTCAAAACGTTACGATACTTTCAGTCGTTTAACTGAACTGTTATTTGAAGACCTATCGCCTGTTCTTTAAGTTCGCAGCCTAACTTGACTGTAATACTGAACTTTTCACTATAAAGACTGACGCTTGCTGAACTAAATCCTGTACTAGGATTTTCCTAAGTCTTCACACGGCGATACTATGATGATACTTCTCGTACTCTGACTTGGACACTGTGATGCAGCCCCACGAGGTTTGCTGTAAACTGCATATACGATGCTCCAACGTCACGCCCCCCTGGGCTGACTGATACTGCATGATTGGTCTGGCTCAGCCAGGACTTTTATACTTTTTGGCTAAAAAAAACATAAAATCCTCGTCTTTTTCATAACTAACTTGTGAAGCAATAGTCGCACACTATTGAAAATTATATCTCTGGAAATCTCGTTTTCTAAACGTAAACTGACTTCTTTGCACATGAAAATCGATCGTACAATTCTGAGATATTAAATGATTTTTGCTCTTCAGATACGTGGGCGTTGATTTTTATTTGTAATCCCTACCACCTCGGGTCTCGGGGAACTTTAAATTACGTAATGCCGCATTTGAACTTTTTCCTGGGCAATTATTAAAACACCTTTTCCCACACAAAATCTCTATTCCGAAATGATTCACAATGATGTATTTCTTTTGTTAATTATATGCTCGCAAATGGCTTAAATCTAATTATTCTTCCTCTTGCACAACTGTGAGGATGCCATTTTACTGCAACGTAAGCTCAATTCCGAAACCTTTTCTCGCTCACTCTGAACGGAAAGTTCCTCTCGTTCTAATTATAGCCATGATCGCTCCTTATCGGTGCGTCACGCGTGATATCATTTCCTGGAGCCACCTGGGCTCTTATTATTGCACAACATTAAACCAGTCCTCTTGTATAAAATCTTTCTATGTTCCTCTGAAGACTGTATCTTTCCTTCCTTCTTTTACCCATAAAGCATGGATTCGACCCCTTGAACCAATGGTACATGGGTTCATCTCTCCCCAACTTAGATAAAGAAATTTTCGAAATTTTGAGGAAATTTATTTAAATATTTTTATAAAATTTTATATTTTCCTAGTGTCGAAGCCATCATAACATTTCTCAGTACCTTCTGGTCTTTCTTTTTCCAAGCCCTTCCTTGCTCTTTCTTGTTTTTGGGTCTTACAAAGTTTCCATTCGTTCATTTCTTTTAAGCGGACGTCTCCACTTTAAGACCATAAATTATTCGTCTCGTTCGGGTGTTTCTAAGTCTCCTCTTAGTCTGGCGTACGCTCCAAACTTGAGTCAGACAGTTTTTTTCTTTCTTGTTTCATGGGACGGGCATTCTGCCGGTCTGTCTCTTTTCTCAGGTTATTCAATATTAACCTATTTACATTCTATTAAGACTTCACGGGTGCATATAGCCTTTACCCGTTACTTCTTCATTTTGGTTTTCTGTACTCAAAGTCTACAGAATTTCATTTGTCCTTAAGAGCACGGTCTGTCCTTACTCGTCTCTTCTTGGTTTTCTTCCATTCCCCTCATCTCATCTCGAGATGGCATTTTCAAGAAAAATTCTTTTCTCTCTCTTACTCTTTAACGGGTGCATATAGCCTTAACCCGTTAGCTATTCTAGAGTAACCATTTTCTATCCTTTGTGCCTCCACCTTACATCTCCAATTGTTACTATTCCTCCTTGCTCTTCTACCTCATTCTCTTCTTCTAAGTCTTCCTCATTATTTTCCTCGACCATATCTCCAATTTCCATAACTTCTTCTCCTCCTGCCCTTAAATCTTCTATCATTTCATATTCCCATTTTATAAGCAACTCTTGAGCTCGTATATTCACGTCCCCTCCTTGTTCGTGAATGCCTTCAACTGTCTCTACAACATTTGTTTCTATTAACTGTTGAACGGTTATGGGTAAATGTCTTAATATGTTTAGGCAATACAACAAAACATTTTCATTACCCATACACCTTTCAATGGCTTTCTGATAATAAATGATGGTATTTGTTAATTCCATACTTTCATATCCCACCATCTCTTGTTCTTCGTCTTCTTCTTCTTCTTCTTCTTCTTCACTTTCATTATCTTCTGTTTCCATATCACCCCTTTCTTTCTCTTCACCTTCGAATTCTTCTTTATCACTTTCATTATCTTCTATTTCCATATTATCTCTTTCTGTTTCTTTACTTTCGAATTCTTCTTCATCACTTTGGTCTCCATTACCATTTCCTTCCAAAATTTTATCAATGCTCTGGATACATCTCCTACCAGACCGTCTCTTTTCCTCATTCCATTGACAACCTTGCCAATTCCTGTTCTCTCCAGATGCTGAACGTTTATTGGTACGTTATATAATTGTTTTAAACAATGCATCGTTCTTTCTTCCTCTCCTTCACATCTTTCTATGGCTCTTATATAATGCTCTATTTTCTTTATGATCTCAGCATCTTTCTGGCTCTCTTCATCCCTTACTCCTCCCTCTTCTCTTATATCCTCACGTTCCATATTCTCTCGTCTTCTTATTACTATATGATAAGTTTTATTTCTTCTTTTCCACACCCTATATCTCTTTTGTTTTATGAACAACATCCTTCTTCCTTTCATCCTTGTCCATAAGCGTGCTCTCCTCTATCTCCCTTTTTCCATTTTTCCTTTCTTTCATTCCTTTTCTTCCTACGAATCTTCCAACTGAAAAACGCTTGTGCGTCTTCTTTCTCCAGGGTTATGTGCATTATTTCTCCTCCTCTCCTAACTTCCATAGGGTGTCTATTCTCTTGTAAACCTGCTACACTTTGCGGTTGTCTTCCCCTTTCCTCATTTCCTTCCACGACATATCCTCTCTTTTCTTCATCAACTCCCATAGTCTCATCTTTTCCTTGGAGGTTTTCTTGGTTCTCATTGGCATCTGTTTCCATTTTTCTTTTCTTTCGTTGACATTCCTGATATTTTATTATTAATTGAAGGATCTGTGCTTTCAATTTTTGTTCTTCTAATTGTATCTTATTTTTCTTATCCTCATTAATTTCTTCTGGATTTTCCTTTTCTATTTCTATGAAATCTTGAACCTCTACTTCTCTCTGTGCCTCAACGATATTCTCTCTTATGATTTCATTAGATTTCTCCATCTCTCCAGGAATCATTATTTCCGTCTCCCCAACTTTCATTTCTTTTGTTATCTCTTGTTCTGGGGCTTTCCCTTGCTCTTTAAGCTCAACTTTTCCATGAAAATATTCTTCTTCACTTTGCAACTCATTTTCATTTCTGCCGTCTTCCTGACCTGGAATTCTCATTTCCTCTTGAGTGTCCATTGTTTTCTCTAGAAGGATCTCATTGCTTTTCTCAATTTCCACTGGAGTCATCACGATTTCTACTTCTTCTTTTCTAAGGCCAGTTTCGGGCTCTTGCACCATGACTTCTTTTTCTCTTTCTATCTCTATTTGATTTTCAGCTTGGGCAGCTACTTCATTTAACCGATGGTTCTGCGCCACCATGTATTCCTCATATCTCTTCTGGACGGCCTCTAATATTTCTTTGTATTCCGGAATTTTGACTTCTCTTATCTCCGCTAACTCCTGAACACTTATTATTCCCTTGTCATCATATATGCCCAATATGAACTGATGCATCTTATTCTTTTCTTTTCCTATCCAAGCCCTCTGTTCCTTCGGATATTTCCTCCTTTCATCATCAAAGCAACTCATCTCCCATAAAATTTTAGACCATTTATTATCCACTTCCGACCATTGTCTCCTGATTTCACTAATTTCCTCCGTAAATGTCTCTATCTGTTCCCACGAAGATAACTCTATTCTTCCTTCTTTAACCATGCGTCTCACAAATTTCTTCTTTGTCTCTCTTAATGACTTTTTGACCTCAGGAATTTCTCTATACAATTCCTCGAATTCTTGTTTGGGCACCCTATACAAACTTTTACTTGCCCTATCACGAAGATCGAACATCTTATAAATTTCCTTACAAATATCCCCTCTTTGTTCTTCAATTTCCTCTGTCTTGTTTTGATTTTCATACTCCATTTTCCCAAGTTCCTCACTCATCTTAGTATGCTCTTTTCGCATTTCTCTAATTATACCCAAGAATTCTTTTATTTTATCCCAAGTCGCCATTTCTACGTTTTCCGGATCCTGAATGTTAAGACTATCATTCTTTTTCGCTTCGTTTTTCGAGCCTACTTGAACCTGCCTTAATACATGAGACTTTGAATCTTCTTTATCATTATTATTATCTGTACTTGTTACACATTCCCTTGGAACCCGTTCACAAATTTCTCTTTCTATTTGGAGCTCTAAAGGCTCAATTTTTACCCTGTTGTCTGCAGACATGTTACCTTCTCTTCGTGTAACTATGCCTCCAGATACACGCATGCTTTCTAAAGAAATATTTACATTTTTTTAATTGGGTACCATTTATAGATTTCAATCTATTTTTACTTTCTACTTCTACAACTTCCAATAACCTCTGCCTTTCTTCACTCAATGACATCTTTATCATTTCCTCCATCTCCTTATTGAAGTGCTCCCCTAAGCACTCCTTTAGATGCCTTCTCTTCCACATCTTATCCACAATATAAGAACACAGTGGGCTACTATGCCACATCGCTGGTTCATGCATGAGAGATGGTACTCCGAACTCTTATGTCCCAATTTCCAAAATTTAAACCTTTGTACGGGTGTTTACAAAAAGTACCCTTTTGATATACTCATTCAATGTCAAAACCTTTATGGAAGTGATTCAAAAATTCAAAAATTTCGAAAAACCATTTTTTTTTTCAAAAATGAAAATTTTGATTTTCCAGAAAAACTCGGGTTTTCCCTAGGAAAACTCATCCCTACGTATTGGGCGCCATTAAAATATGTTTTCTATTAGGGTGTATGATATAATCATACAAGCCCCACGTTGGAAATTAAACAAATAAAATACTGACCCAATTCTAACTTGTTCAGAGTGAACAAGGAATACATAATTAAACAAAGGTTAAATCATAATAAATGGTTTTCATAAACCAACAAACTTATATTTCTTTTCACTTCCATATAGTGTCCTTTTAAAATTTAAATAATCAAGAGCTCCAATAGGCTCGATACTTTTCAATACACTGTGTTATTCTTGTTTTACACATCACTTCCTATTATATGAGTATCTTATTATCAAAACAATATATAATTCTTATTAAAGTCTTTTTACTCGTTTACTTAAATTTTGGGCTTTCACAATGTTCTTATGTTACCACCTCTCTCAAATCAACAATTCACTACTGTGATTGGGAAAACATTTGCGTACTCCCGAGCTACTGAAGACTACTTGAACATGTCAAAAATTAAGATCACTCCCGAAATCTAATTGTCTTCACTGAACTCGTGAATCACCACCTTATAATTATAACATTACATTAGGGATTTATTATTATCTGTCTTAGAAGACCATTTTCTCATAAGAAAGCAACGATCTGAACTTGCAAGCGGTAATCCTCATCTACAAGAACCTCGGTTCGAAGACTGGGTCATTAAAACCAACTCTAAACACTCTGTGAATTATAACTTCAAAACATACGGCTATTCAAACCTACCACAACGTCAATGGCGAGGGGTCTGGCCTGGCCACTTACCGTGATTTATTGATGGGGAGCAGGAACATTACGGTCAGACTCGCAAGAGGCGAGCTACCGTCCGCTTTCATACAGCTTTTTCTTAAATGCAGTCCTTTGAACAAACAAGGCTTCATTCTACTTATTTTAACAATTTATATAGGTTCACTAGACCCATTCTTTTTACCTTGGCATTTATTAATTATGAAGTGTCCTCATTGGTGGGTAAGAATAATTCATTACAACAACAAATACTTAGGGGCTTCACATAAAGGAATCTGGGTTCGTTTCTTTCAACTGCCTCGGGAACCATATCCCATACTGGAGGACTTATACATTAGCGACTTATAACAGGCCTTTGCCTTACACTTGCGCTCATAATACAATTATTTCGCACCCTTTTGTAATACAACACACACAACGGCCTCGTGATCACATCACTATTTGGTGGACTTACTATAGTTCAATTACCACGACCAACTGCCCCTCATAATTAAATTTTACCAAGTATATTTAGATTCAACGCCTTCCTAGCGTGACAAATTACTTCAATGCGCTACATTGTGCTATACATTTTCTGCCAAGTTGCTTCCAAAGAACTGATAATTCAACATCAACATTTGATCTACATCTCAATTTTATATTAATCCTCTCCCGTGCAATAATCGCTTTACCTTAAGAAACATGTGTTCACAACATGTATTTATTCTTATAAAGGAGCTCAAAAGCTACTACTTTCCTATAATTCATCATAATCTTTACTCATTTATATCATTGTTATCTATCTATATATTTAAAACAGTAAGGTGATTTTTGTTACCACGAGATTGAGAGAACGACAGAACCGATTTACTTAGTAGAGCACTCTAACGAAAGCTCTTGGCCTCTAGATTTGCAGTGTGTCTATAAAATAAACAAATATATTACGGTATATTTTTGAATTAATATAGAAAATAGCAGAATTCTTGGCCCTCACGCATGCGCACAATCCGCCTGGGGTCATGACAAAATGGCGGTGAGAAGTCCATTAAAATGTAAGTTATTTAATAAGCTTGCATGTAATTGAAAACATACATTAACCAAGTTCTGACAATAAAATATAATAACAGTATGAACGTATACGAATGCGCAACATTGATTTATTTGGATAATGAAATGTATTATTTCCTTCAGACAGCGGCTTTTGATGATAATGAACGGCTGCGTCTGCTGCTGACCAAGAGTGCGCGAATAGCTATGTGGTTAAGGCGACAGACTGTGGTTCCAAGGTTCACCGGTTCGATCCCAGCCCTCACCGATACTTTTTTTACTACTGAAATATTGTTTAATCAAGGAGTATTAGTAAGGTTTTATGTCTGTTAAAGATACGTATTTCTACATTCCCTTTCGGTATATTTTTGAATTAATATAGAAAATAGCAGAATTCTTGCTCCTCACGCATGCGCACAATCCGCCTGAGGTCATGACAAAATGGCGGTGAGAAGTCCATTAAAACGTAAGTTATTTAATAAGCTTCCATGCAATTGAAAACATACATTAACCAAGTTCTGACAATAAAATATAATAACAGTATGAACGTATACGAATGTGCAACATTGATTTATTTGGATAATGAAATGGATTATTTCCTTCAGACAGCAGCTTTTGAAGATAATGAATGGCTGCGTCTGCTGCTGAACAAGAGTGCGGGAGTAGCCATGTGGTTAAGGCGACTGACTGTGGTTTCCAGGTTCACCGGTTCGATCCCAGCCCTCGCCGATATGTTTTTTTTTTTTACCACTGAAATATTGTTTAATCAAGGAGTATTAGTAAGGTTTTATGTCTGTAAAAGATACATATTTCTACATTCCCTCTCAATACGTTTTATTTCCGTTTTACCATTGCATTTCAGCATGTGATCAAAAGAGCAAACTGTTGTCCTCGGTACGCCGTTTAAATATCTGCAATCAGTTCATATAACTGACAACAGATGGCAGTACATCGCCCATATAGTTCCAGTAACTGACAGCAGATGGCAGCACCATTGCATCGATATATTAAAACCCAAGACATGGCACGTTTTCACGTGATGGAGAATTATAAAGGAGGGGTATATTTAAGAAGGGAAATTTTGAGGAACATTAACCGACAGTTGAATGTGTAGGCTATGTTGTTTATGTACCTTAATATAGCAATTTCTTCCCAATGCTTCGGTGGTCAAGTTATTAGCGTCCTAGAGTAAAAGTTATAATTATGCATCGTCGATATACTCTTAAATTATTAAAGAAAAAAGTAGTTTTCCAGGCACTCGCGCGTGTCCACAATTGCTTTCGCCATAAGAGACACTTGGCAAACATAATTCGTTCGAAGGGCTCCGACATCGTGGTCACTCAGCCCCGTGTACTTGGGTGTGTATGTGTGAAATTTTCTCTCATAACCTGTGTTATTGTGATGGCTGCATTACTGTGTGTATTTGTAATTAAGGTGGTAAATGGCAAGGAGACGGCCAAGGCCTTAAGTTAGGAACCATCCCGGTATTTGCCTTAAGTGGAAGTGGGAAACCACGGAAAACCACATCCAAGATTGTCGAGGTGGGAATTAAACCTTCCTCTTCTTAGTTATACCTCAAGAGACTGAATGTGCCCCGTTTTTGCCCTCAGACCAGAATTCAATTTCTTGGCAGAGCAGGAAATGTAACCCGGGTCTCCGGGGCGATAGACGAGAAAAGGTGGGCCTCCATGTGTTAATACGATTTTTGACATGCACGGGACATATAATTCAAAAACTGCCTCCATTAGGGTGACTGCCGAAGTGAGTATTGAGTATAGGCCTATGGTCGTTCCAGTAGTCGGCGAAGTGATTCTAAGTTCCCCCTGCAAAATGTACTGTCATAACCTATAACAGGTGATGGAAATTGCTTATTTAGAGCAGTTTCGTACTGTTTATAACAAAATGAAGAACGTCATTCTGAGCTGCGTTTTCAAGTTATCGCAAAAAATTTCGCTGGCAGGAACAATTATAAGGAATTTATTTTAAGCGATCAGTCTCATCGCATTCACCTCACCAACCAACTTGAGTATGAAAGTCTCTGGACGGTCATGTTGAACTTCATTGTATAAGACAATTGTTTAATGATTATTTGTTTAGAGTACTGAGTCTAACTACGCAGTTGATTTCGGCAATGGAAGTATTATTTGCCATTTAATATTTAGCGGCTCCGTTATTGCAGGACACTATAGTGTTATCGAATAATACGAAGCCACATTTAAAATCCAATATAAATAGGCCATTTCAGAAACAATTCCAGATATTATGCAGTACAGTGTACTGTAAGGTATTTGACGATCAAATGTAAACATTGTTCTACATTATATTTCTCTTGCGTAAAATCTATGCGTGGTTACTTTGGTCTTTACTGTTGTGAGGGTAAAATTGATCTGCTGGAATATACAATATTTGCCAAGCTGCAACAATGTAATGATATTAATTTAAAAGTCATTGAACTTATATCCAGTAGTTCAAACACATACATCAGCGTTAACAGATTGGATACTGAAGATGAAAGCCAGCTACTTCATTTCCTTATTATTGAATATTTCAATTCCTTGGAATTAAGTAATTCGCCTCCACATACTCCGAACGTTTGAGCCATAGTTATGCTCCTTAGAAATCTGAACGTTTCCCAAGGACTCATATATGGTAATATATTACTGTAATTGTAAGAAATATGTAAGAAATTGCTTGGATTCGGATATAATAGGTGCAGTAATATTAGGCAGAGAGCTCAAATCCTACGATTTGATTTAACACATTCAGATAAAACACTTGCAGGTACAGTACATTTTCTTTTAATAGGCAACAATGTCCTATTCGCTCGGCCTACTTTATCACAATCAATCAAGCTCAAGGAGAAACTCTTGAACGTATTGGGCTATTTACCTCATCACGTTTTAAGTCATGACCAGCAGGATAGTGAAGGTACAAAAAAGGTCCTGTATGGGATGGTAAAGAATAAGACGCGGAAGGATCCTACGGATTACGTTAGAATGGTGAACAAAAGGGGCAAGGGATAGAAAATAGGGAAGAACTGAAGAAAATGTGGAAAGAATATTTTGAAAAACTCCTGAACCCAAATGGAAACCACGGCGAGGATGAAGAAATCGGGGAAGAGGTACAGTAGATGAACTGCAAACAGAAAAGGACTTAACATGGAAAGAAGTGGAAGATGCAGTGAGGAAGATGTAAGGAGGGAAGGCACCGGGTGTGGATGAGTTGAGTGTGGAGATGGTGAGCGCAGCAGGAGAGGTGGGGATAAAATGGTTGTACCGAGTGATGAAGGCAGCATGGAAGGAAAGGAAGACCCCAGAGGACTGGAAAAAGGGAATAATTGTCCCGATCTTCAAGAAAGGTAGTAGAACAGAATGCAGAAACTATCGGGGAATAAAACTGATGAGTCATTGTGCAAAGATGTTTGAGAAAGTTTTGGAAAGGAGAATTAGGACTAGGATAGAAGGAGGGATGAGGGAAGAACAACATGGCTTCAGAGCAGGAAGGTCCACAGTGGATTTGATTTTTGCTGTAAGTCAGTTACAAGAACAGCACTATGAGTATGGAACAGATCTACTGATGGCCTTCCTGGACATTGAGAAAGCATATGACAGCGTATGCAGAAACAAAGTATGGAAGTCCCTGGAGGATAGAGGAGTAGAGAAATGGACTATAAGGAGGATAAAGGAGATGTACAAGGGAAGCGTGAGCTGTGTGAAAGTGGGAGGAGAGAGATCGGACTGGGTGGAACAGAGAAACGGCCTGAAATAAAGAAGTGCACTGTCACCGTTACTTTTCATTGTGGTGATGGATGACATAATGACCCGAGCGGCACAAGTAATTGGGGAAGGAAAGATGAAAGCAATGGTGTTAGCGGATGATTTGATGATTTGTGGAAACAAGGAGGAGGAGGTACAGGAACAGTTGGACGTGTGGGAAGGAATAATACAAGGATATGGGATGAAATTTAGCATAAATAAGAGTGAGATGGTGATCACAACAAGGAAGAAGGAAAGGACCACAACGGGAATAACAATTGGTGGGGAACAGCTGAAGTAAGTGGAGAGTTTCAAGTATCTGGGAAGCCTGATACAAGAGAATGGAAGAAACGGTAGAGAAATAAATGAGCGGGGGAGACAGGCAGAAGAATTCCGGAGGAGTGTGAGAAGCATGTTATGGAGCAGGGATGTCCCTCAGAACAGCAAGTAGATCATATATCGTACTATGTCCCTATCCTGACGTATGCCTCGGAGACCTGGGTTAAGAAAGGAAGGGAGAAGAGCAAAATACAGGCCAGTGAGATGAGGTTCTTGAGAAGCAGTATTGGAGCTACAAAGAGGGACAGAATAAGAAATGAGAGGACCAGAGAATTAATGAAGGAGGAACCATTACAGGATGGTATAGAGAAATCTAGACTTAGATGGTATGGACATGTAAAACGAATGGAGGAGAAGAGGATACCCAGGAGGATACACGAGACGAAGTGGGAAGGAAAGAGACCAGAGGGAGACCGAGAGACAGGTGGCTGAAGGGGGTGGAAGAAAGCGTGAAGAAGAGAGGAGAAGACTGGACAAGGGTGGAGGCTGAGAGATGGTGGGAAGACAGAAGACGTTGGAGAGGCTTGTGTTCCAAACAGACCCGGCCAGTGGCTGGAAACTGTGCAAGACGATGATGACCTCATCACGTTTTCAGTCATGACCAGCAATATGTTGCAATGCTGAGAGTGCTATCTTTTGACGCCCTTAAAGTTGCAATAGTGCTAAAAAGTAATCGTACAACGAATGTAACTTATATAAGAAGCTTCTTCAGTAAATTTGTTTTCCATTGTCCGTCATGTTTTGACGGGTTTCATCTAGTCTATATATTTAAAACAGTAAGGTGATTTTTGTTATCACGAGATTGAGAGAACGACAGAACCGATTTACTTCGTAAGACATTCTAACGAAAGCTCTTGGCCTCTAGATTTGCAGAGTTTCTTTAAAAGGAAAATATATGTTACGGTATATATTTAAATGATTAAAGAAATATGTAATATTTGACACTCCCGCGCATGCGCACAATGGCCTTTCTCAACAAGGAAAATGGCGATTCCGGTCGCGTCTAACTGAGATCTTTGTTTATGAGAATTAAAAAGGGTCTCCAATAATGTTAATTATGTTTTTACAATATGCATTGAAATAGAATTATATTAAATAAACCACGAATTGAAGGACTTAAACTGCAGGTTGAGTGTGTATACTGGTTAGATAGCTTAATACTGAAGTATCTCATAGTTGTCTGGAAGGCCACGGGGATAAGGTTACTGCCTAGAAATATGTATTATGCATGATCGAGAGGGTTCGATTCCCACCTCGGATATGTTTTTTTATTTTCGTTTTCTGCCTTCCTACGATTGGTATTGCATTGTAGAGATATATTTCACTTTTTCATTCCCGTAAAGTAACGAATTCTCTGTTGCCATCCTTTGCATGGTCGAGAGGGTTCGATTCCCACCTCGGATATGTTTTGTTTTTGTTTTCATCCTTCCTACGATTGGTATTACATTGTAGAAATATATTTCACTTTTATCATTCCCGTAAAGTAACGAATTCTCTGTTGCCATCCTTTGCATGGTCGAGAGGGTTCGAATCCCACCTCGGATACGTTCTTTTATTTTCATTTCTTCCTTCCTACGATTGATATTACATTGTAGAGACATATTTCACTTTTTTCATTCCCGTAAAGTAACGAATTCTCTGTTGCCATCCTTTGCATGGTCGAGAGGGTTCGATTCCCACCTCGGATACGTTCTTTTATTTTAATTTTCTTCCTTCCTACGATTGGTATTACATTGTAGAGATATATTTCACTTTTTCATTCCCGTAAAGTAACGAATTCTCTGTTGCCATCCTTTGCATGGTCGAGAGGGTTCGATTCCCACCTCGGATATGTTTTTTTTTGTTTTCATCCTTCCTACGATTGGTATTACATTGTAGAAATATATTTCACTTTTATCATTCCCGTAAAGTAACGAATTCTCTGTTGCCATCTATATATTTAAAACACTAAGCTGTTTTTTGTACACACGAGGTTGTGAAAACGACTTAACCGATTGGCTTCGTAAGACATTCTAACGAAAGCTCTTGGCATGCAGATTTGCAGAGTTTCTTTAAAAGGAAAATATATGTTACGGTATATTTTTAAATGATTAAAGAAATATGTAATATTTGACACTCCCGCGCATGCGCACAATGGCCTTTCTCAACAAGGAAAATGGCGATTCCGGTCGCGTCTAACTGAGATCTTTGTTTATGAGAATTAAAAAGGGTCTCCAATAATGTTAATTATGTTTTTACAATATGCATTGAAATAGAATTATATTAAATAAACCACGAATTGAAGGACTTAAACTGCAGGTTGAGTGTGTATACTGGTTAGATAGCTTAATACTGAAGTATCTCATTGTTGTCTGGATGGCCACGGGGATAAGGTTACAGCCTAGAGATATGTATTATGCATGATCGAGAGGGTTCGATTCCCACCTCGGGTATGTTTTTTTATTTTCGTTTTCTGCCTTCCTACGATTGGTATTGCATTGTAGAAACATATTTCACTTTTATCATTCCCGTCAAGTAACGAATTCTCTGTTGCCATCCTTTGCATGGTCGAGAGGGTTCGATTCCCACCTCAGATACGTTCTTTTATTTTCATTTTCTTCCTTCCTACGATTGATATTACATTGTAGAGACATATTTCACTTTTTTCATTCCCGTAAAGTAACGAATTCTCTGTTGCCATCCTTTGCATGGTCGAGAGGGTTCGATTCCCACCTCGGATACGTTCTTTTATTTTCATTTTCTTCCTTCCTACGATTGGTATTACATTGTAGAGATATATTTCACTTTTTCATTCCCATAAAGTAACGAATTCTCTGTTGCCATCCTTTGCATGGTCGAGAGGGTTCGATTCCCACCTCGGATATGTTTTTTTTTGTTTTCTTCCTTCATACGATTGGTATTACATTGTAGAAATATATTTCACTTTTATCATTCCCGTAAAGTAACGAATTCTCTGTTGCCATCTATATATGTAAAACAGTAAGGTGATTTTTGTTACCACGAGGTTGAGAGAACGACAGAACCGATTTACTTCGTAGAGCACTCTAATGAAAGCTCTTGGCCTCTAGATTTGCAGAGTGTCTATAAAATAAACAAATATATTACGGTATATTTTTGAATTAATATAGAAAATAGCAGAATTCTTGCCCCTCACGCATGCGCACAATACGCCTGGGGTCATGACAAAATGGCGGTGAGAAGTCCATTAAAATGTAAGTTATTTAATAAGCTTGCATGTAATTGAAAACATACATTAACCAAGTTCTGACAATAAAATATAATAACAGTATGAACGTATGCGAATGTGCAACATTGATTTATTTGGATAATGAAATGGATTATTTCCTTCAGACAGCGGCTTTTGATGATAATGAACGGCTGCGTCTGCTGCTGAACTAGAGTGCGCGAGTAGCTATGTGGTTAAGGCGACAGACAGTGGTTCCAAGGTTCACCGGTTTGATCCCAGCCCTCGCCGATATATATACATATATATATATATATTTTTTTTACCACTGAAATATTGTTTCATCAAGGAGTATTAGTAAGGTTTTATGTCTGTTAAAGATACATATTTCTACATTCCCTCTCGGTATATTTTTGAATTAATATAGAAAATAGCAGAATTCTTGCCCCTCACGCATGCGCACAATCCGCCTGGGGTCATGACAAAATGGCGGTGAGAAGTCCATTAAAATGTAAGTTATTTAATAAGCTTCCATGTAATTGAAAACATACATTAACCAAGTTCTGACAATAAAATATAATAACAGTATGAACGTATACGAATGTGCAACATTGATTTATTTGGATAATGAAATGGATTATTTCCTTCAGACAGCAGCTTTTGAAGATAATGAATGGCTGCGTCTGCTCAGGAAAAAGAGTGCGCGAGTAGCTATGTGGTTAAGGCGACTGACTTTGGTTCCAAGGTTCACCGTTTCGATCCAAGCCCTCCCCGATATATATTTTTTTTTACCACTGAAATATTGTTTAATCAAGGAGTATTAGTAAGGTTTTATGTCTGTAAAAGATACATATTTCTACATTCCCTCTCAATACGTTTTATTTCCGTTTTACCATTGCATTACAGCATGTGATCAAAAGAGCAAACTGTTGTCCTCAGTACGCAGTTTAAATATCTGCGATCAGTTCCTATAAATGACAAAAGATGGCAGTACATCGCCCATATAGTTCCAGTAACTGACAGCAGTTGGCAGCACCATTTCATCGATATATTTAAAACCCAAGACATGGCACGTTTTCACGTTATGGAGAATTATGAAGGAGGGGAATATTTAAGAAGGGTAATTTTGAGGAACATTAACCGACAGTTGAATGTGTAGGCTATGTTGTTCATGTACCATAATATTGCAATTTCGTCCCAATGCTTCGCTGGTCAAGTCATTAGCGTCCTAGACTAAAAGTTATAA
Organism: Meconema thalassinum; assembly: GCA_946902985.2. Taxonomy (NCBI): domain Eukaryota; kingdom Metazoa; phylum Arthropoda; class Insecta; order Orthoptera; family Tettigoniidae; genus Meconema; species Meconema thalassinum. The sequence continues at coordinate 835,766,846 of OX336390.1, forward strand.
TTATGCATCGTCGATATACTCTTCAATTATTAAAGAAAAAAGTAGTTTTCCAGGCACTCGCGCGTGTCCACAATTGCTTTCGCCATAAGAGACACTTGGCAAACATAATTCGTTTGAAGGGCTCCGACATCGTGGTCACTCAGCCCCGTGTACTTGGGTGTGTAAGTGTGAAATTTTCTCTCATAACCTGTGTTATTGTGATGGCTGCATTACTGTGTGTATTTGTAATTAAGGTGGTAAATGGCAAGGAGACGGCCAAGGCCTTAAGTTAGGAAACATCCCGGTATTTGCCTTAAGTGGAAGTGGGAAACCACGGAAAACCACATCCAAGATTGTCGAGGTGGGAATTAAACCTTCCTCTTCTTAGTTATACCTCAAGAGACTGAATGTGCCCCGTTTTTGCCCTCAGACCAGAATTCAATTTCTTGGCAGAGCAGGAAATATAACCCGGGTCTCCGGGGCGATAGACAAGAATAGGTGGGCCTCCATGTGTTAATACGATTTTTGACATGCACGGGACATATAATTCAAAAACTGCCTCCATTGGGGTGACTGCCGAAGTGAGTATTGAGTATAGGCCTATGGTCGTTCCAGTAGTTGGCGAAGTGATTCTATGTTCCCCTGCAAAATGTACTGTCATAACTTATAACAGGTGATGGAAATTGCTTATTTAGAGCAGTTTCGTACTGTTTATAACGAAATGAAGAACGTCATTCTGAGCTGCGTTTTCAAGCTATCCCAAAAAATTTCGCTGGCAGGAACAATTATAAGGAATTTATTTTAAGCGACCAGTCTCATCGCATTCTCCTCACCAACCAACTTGAGTATGAAAGTCTCTGGACGGTCATGTTGAACTTCATTGTATAAGACAATTGTTTAATGATTATTTGTTTAGAGTACTGAGTCTAACTACGCAGTTGATTTCGGCAATGGAAGTATTATTTACCATTTAATATTTAGCGGCTCCGTTATTGCAGGACACTATAGTGTTATCGAAAAATACGAAGCCACATTTAAAATCCAATATAAATAGGCCATTTCAGAAACAATTCCAGATATTATGCAGTACAGTGTACTGTAAGGTCTTTGACGATCAAATGTAAACATTGTTCTACATTGTATTTCTCTTGCGTAAAATCTATGCGTGGTTACTTTGGTCTTTACTGTTGTGAGGGTAAAATTGATCTGCTGGAATATAAAATATTTGCCAAGCTGCAACAATGTAATGATATTAATTTAAAAGTATATCCAGTAGTTCAAACACATACATCAGCGTTAACAGATTGGATACTGAAGATGAAAGCCAGCTACTTCATTTCCCTATCATTGAATTTTTCAATTCCTTGGAATTAAGTGATTCGCCTCCACATACTCCGAACGTTTGAGCCATAGTTATGCTCCTTATAAATCTGAACGTTTCCCAAGGACTCATATATGGTAATATATTAATTGTAAGAAATATGTAAGAAATTGCTTGGATTCGGATATAATAGGTGCAGTAATATTAGGCAGAGAGCTCAAATCCTACGACTTGATTTAACAACTTCCAATAAAACACTTGCAGATACAGTACATTTTATTTTAATAGGCAACACTGTCCTATTCGCTCGGCCTACTTTATCACAATCAATCAAGCTCAAGGAGAAACTCTTGAACGTATTGTTCTATTTACCTCATCACGTTTTAAGTCATGACCAGCAGGATAGTGAAGGTACAAAAAAGGTCCTGTATGGGATGGTAAAGAATAAGAGGCGGAAGGATCCTACGGATTATGTTAGAATGGTGAACAAAAGGGGACAAGGGATAGAAAATAGGGAAGAACTGAAGAAAATGTGGAAAGAATATTTTGAAGAACTCCTGAACCCAAATGGAAACCACGGCGAGGAAGAAGAAATCGGGGAAGAGGTACAGTAGATGAACTGCAAACAGAAAAGGACTTAACATGGAAAGAAGTGGAAGATGCAGTGAGGAAGATGTAAGGAGGGAAGGCACCGGGTGTGGATGAGTTGAGTGTGGAGATGGTGAGAGCAGCAGGAGAGGTGGGGATACAATGGTTGTACCGAGTGATGAAGGCAGCATGGAAGGAAAGGAAGACCCCAGAGGACTGGAAAAAGGGAATAATTGTCCCGATCTTCAAGAAAGGTAGTAGAACAGAATGCAGAAACTATTGGGGAATAACACTGATGAGTGATTGTGCAAAGATGTTTGAGATAGTTTTGGAAAAGAGAATTAGGACAAGGATAGAAGGAGGGATGAGGGAAGAACAACATGGCTTCAGAGCAGGAAGGTCCACAGTGGATTTGATTTTTGCTGTAAGTCAGTTAGAAGAACAGCACTATGAGTATGGAACAGATCTACTGATGGCATTCCTGGAAATTGAGAAAGCATATGACAGTGTATGCAGAAACAAAGTATGGAAGTCCCTGGAGGATAGAGGAGTAGAAAAATGGACTATAAGGATGATAAAGGAGATGTACAAGGGAAGCGTGAGCTGTGTGAAAGTGGGAGGAGAGAGATCGGACTGAGTGGTACAGAGAAACGGCCTGAGACAAAGAAGTGCACTGTCACCGTTACTTTTCATTGTGGTGATGGATGACATAATGACCCGAGCGGCACAAGTAATTGGGGAAGGAAAGATGAAAGCAATGGTGTTTGCGGATGATTTGATGATTTGTGGAAACAAGGAGGAGGAGGTACAGGAACAGTTGGACGTGTGGGAAGGAATAATACAAGGATATGGGATGAAATTTAGCATAAATAAGAGTGAGATGGTGATCACAACAAGGAAGAAGGAAAGGACCACAACGGGAATAACAATTGGTGGGGAACAGCTGAAGAAAGTGGAGAGTTTCAAGTATCTGGGAAGCCTGATACAAGAGAATGGAAGAAACGGTAGAGAAATAAATGAGCGGGGGAGACAGGCAGAAGCATTCCGGAGGAGTGTGAGAAGCATGTTATGGAGCAGGGATGTCCCTCAGAACAGCAAGTAGATCATATATCGTACTATGTCCCTATCCTGACGTATGCCTCGGAGACCTGGGTTATGAAAGGAAGGGAGAAGAGCAAAATACAGGCCAGTGAGAAGCAGTATTGGAGCTACAAAGAGGGACAGAATAAGAAATGAGAGGACCAGAGAATTAATGAAGGAGGAACCATTACAGGATGGTATATAGAAATCTAGACTTAGATGGTATGGACATGTAAAACGAATGGAGGAGAAGAGGATACCCAGGAGGATACACGAGACGAAGTGGGAAGGAAGGAGACCAAGAGGGAGACCGAGAGACAGGTGGCTGAAGGGGGTGGAAGAAAGCGTGAAGAAGAGAGGAGAAGACTGGACAAGGGTGGAGGCTGAGAGATGGTGGGAAGACAGAAGACGTTGGGGAGGCTTGTGTTCCAAACAGACCCGGCCAGTGGCTGGAAACTGTGCAAGATGATGATGATGACCTCATCACGTTTTCAGTCATGACCAGCAATATGTTGCAATGCTGAGAGTGCTATCTTTTGACGCCCTTAAAGTTGCAATAGTGCTAAAAAGTAATCGTACAAAGAATGTAACTTATATAAGAAGCTTCTTCAGTAAATTTGTTTTCCATTGTCCGTCATGTTTTGACGGGTTTCATCTAGTCTATATATTTAAAACACTAAGCTGATTTTTGTTACCGCGAGTTTGAGGGAACGGTAGAACCGATTCACTTCGTAGAGCAATCTGTCGAAAGCTGTAGGCCTGTAGATTTGCAGAGTGTCTTTAAAATAAACAAATATGTTACCACATATTTTTAAATTTATAAACAAAACTGCAAAATTATTGGCTCAAGCGCATGCGCAGAATCATCTTGGTTAATGACAGACATGGCGGATGTCCACCGCGTTTGAATGTAATAGTTTTTTATAAGAATTATAATAAAGGAGGGGAATATTGATTATGAAGTTTCCACGATATAAACAGGAATAGAATATTATAAACGACGGGAAATGTAGAACAACTTATACTGACTGTTGAGTGTGAATGTTCTTTAAGTACCTTAATATTGCATTCTTCTATCTGTGATTCGGTAGCTTAGACGGTAGCGTTCAAAACTCTTAATTTATGCATCGCGCAATGGAAGCAGTTATATCCCACCTCCGACATATTTTTATTTCTCAATTATTCTTTCTGCCTATTGGTAATACATTGTCTTAAAATATTTTACTTTTATTATTCCCATAAAGTAAGGAATTGCCACGATTTACGTTCCCATATACTTTTAAATTATTAAATAAAAGATGGCCACAATCGCTTTCGCCATGAGAGACAATTGACGAACATAATTCATTTGTTGGACTCAGACATCGTGGTCACTCTGCCCTGTCTACTTTGGTGTGTGTGTGTCAACTTTTCTCTGATAACCTGTGTTATTGTGATGGCTGTTCTGATGTGTGCATTTGTAATTAAAGTGGGGAATGGGAAATTGGCGACCGAGGCTTTAAGTTAGGAACTATCCCGGTATTTACCTGCAGTTGAAGTGGCAAACCACGGAAAACCACATCCCAGATTGTTGAGATGGGAATCGAACCTTGCCCTACTTAGTTTTGCCTGAAGAGTGTGCCCTGTTCCAGCCCTCAGACCAGAATTACACCTGCAGTGGAAGTGGCAAACCACGGAAAACCAAATCCCAGATTGTTGAGATGGGAATCGAACCTTACCCTTCTTAGTTTTGCCTCAAGAGTGCGCCCCGTTCCAGCCCTCAAACCAGAATTACAGTTCTAGAGAAATGGCGGATAAAGGATTCACCGTATCGTAGTGTGATCTTTGTTTTTGAGAATTAAAAAGAGGGGATTGAAGAACTTCAACAGGCGTTTGAGTTCGTTTGTTGTTTAAGTAACCTAATATTGGTTTAGAAGTCTGTTGACTGGGTGGCTCAGGGGTAACATTGCGGACCCAGGAATGAATTTTGCATAGTCGAAGGAGTCTCACCTCAGACATGTAATAAAAGATGGCCACAATCGCTTTCGCCATGAGAGACAATTGACGAATATAATTCATTTGATGGACTCAGACAGCGTGGTCATTCAGCCCCATCTACTTTGGAGTGTGTGTGTGTGTGTAAAATTTTCTCTGATAACCTGTGTTATTGTGATGGCTGTACTGATGTGTGCATTTATAATTCAAGTGGGGAATGAGGAATTGACGACCGAGGCTTTAAGTTACGAACTATCCCGGTATTTACCTGCAGTGGACGTGGCAAACCACGCAAAAACACATCCCAGATTGTTGAGATAGGAATCTAACCTTGCTCTCCTGAGTTTTGCCTCAAGAGTGCGCCCCGTTCCAGCCCTCAGACCAGAAGTAAATTTCTTGGCAAACCAGGGATCGAACTTGGAATCCGGGGCGATAGCTCAGAATGTAGCCTTCAGATTGGGCTTCCCTATGTTAATACGATTTTTGACAAGCACTGAGCATATAGTCTAACTCTTAAACTCCCTCCATTACGGTGGCTGTCGAAGTGAGTCTATGCTCATTCCAGTAGTTGGCGAAGTATGCTCCCTTGCTTAATTTACTGTCATGGAAATGCAAAGGATTGTACCTACATCAGGTGATGGAAATTGCTTATTTAGAACAGTTTCGTACTGTTTATTCCAAAATGCAGGATGCAAATTGCAAAAATTTTTGCCGGAAAGAACAATTATAAGGATTTTATTATTGGCGATCAGTATCATCGCATTCTCATCAGCAACAAACTTGAGAATGAAAGTATCTGAACTTCATTGTATACGTGAATGTTATTGTTTATTGATCATTTGTTTAGAGTACATAACAATGAGTCTAACCACGCTGTTGATTTCGGCAATGGAAGTATTATTTGCCATTTAATATTTGGCGGCTGCGTTGATGCAGGCCACTATAGTGTTATTGAATATGACGTTAATTTAGAGAGAAATTCTGCAATAAATATACCCATTTGACGAAAAAGAACATTAGCCACAAAAAAGTGGGAAATCGTAGAAAATACGAAGCCACTTTTAAAATCTAATATAAAAATGCCATTTCAGAAACAATTCCAGATATTATGCCGTACAGTGTATGGTCCTTGACGAACAAATGTAAACATTGTTCTGCACTGTATTTCTGTAGCGAGAAATCTACGCCTGGTTACTTTGACCTTTGGTGTTGTAATGGCAAAATTAATCTTCCTAAATATAAAATATTTGACAGACTGCATCAATTTTTCACTGGAAATGATATCTCAAGGAATTTAAGAGAGAACTTCGTTAATGTATATTCAAAAATTATAAGCGACGGTTCCTGCGGCCAGTTGTATATATTTGACTCCTCAGAATTCTTGAATTCCTTGGAATTAAGTGATTTGCTTCCACATACTCCAAACGATTGACCCATAGATATGCTCCTGAGAAATCTGAAGTTTCCTAAGGGCATCTAAATGCTACCATATTAATTATATTAATTATAAGAAATATGTACGAAAATTGCCTGAATTTGGAAATAATAAGTGCAGTTAAAATTCCATATTAATTATATGAAATATGCATGAAAATGCTTGGATTTGGAAATAAGTGCAGTTAAAATTAGGCAGAAAGGTCTAATCCTTCGACTTGATTTAACACCACCGGATAAAACAATCATTTTCTTTTAAGAGGCAACATTTTCCGATTCGCTTGGCATACTTTATCACAATCAATAAAGCTCAAGGGGGAATTATGGAACGTATAGGTAACTATTTGCCTCATCAAGTTTTCAATCATGGCCAGCAGTATGTTGCAATGTCTAGAGTGCAATCTTTTGACGCCCTTAAAGTTTCAATAGTGCCAAAAAATAATTGTACAAAGAACGTATATAATAAAATTCTTCAGTAAATATTTTCTTGTTGGCCGTCATGTATTGACGGGTTTCAACTAGTTATTATTATTACGCTTGCTTTCACATATTTAAATCATTTATCAACTACACTAATATTTTATTTCATACCTTTTCCCTAAGGGATTTATTCATTTCAAAGAATTATTTTATACTTTCTCAATTTTAATCGTTCAGATCGCGCTATTATTCTGTTCTTTGTTATTCAACAACATCCCTATTTTCTCATTCTCAGGTGGATTGTACAAAAATATTCCCCAACACATAACATAATGAAATGGTTACTCACATGAGGTCACGGTCACCGATCGTATTTTCCAGCGATGTTTCATTTTCGCCCACTTAATGTGTTTAAGCCATCTTGAATAATCCCATTTCACACAATGACATTTCTTGATACACATACACATGATTTACCTTATACACTGGTAACATTTTGAATACAATTCTGTATTCTTTTAACATACACAAATAAATTCACTAAAAAATTATTACACTAACAAAAATTTTCTATATTTACAATACACTGCTTTTAATCACTGAGGCTTTGATTTTGCCTTACACACGTGATTTCTTCCTCCCGTTTCCAAGGGTGAAACTCTTAGATGTCGGCTCCCTATCTGGCAAGAAGTTGAAAGTCTCGATCAATCTACCCCTCCCTGGAACGGCTATTCTTCCAATCTGGTTTCCTGACTATTCGGCTTCTATTTTTATTAGCTCGAAGTCGTTTCTTTCTAGACACTATTTAATTTGTCTAGATAAAGTCTATCTTGTTTACGGCACCTTGAATACTTTATCGGTGACCTATGCTTCTCTAGCATTTACTGCTATTCCTTAGTTTCGTAGCTTAATGCTTTTACTGTTTGTTTGTCTCCTGTTAGACAACGTCTTGGATTAACTTTTCCCTTCTTATTTTCTTCGCTCTAGTCCCTATCTTATCGATACACTAGGCGTTATTTATTTCGTCCGACCCTGATCGGGTTCCTTAACTTTGCTGGAAATGTTTGTTTCACGATCTTTGGTACTTCAAAACGTTACGATACTTTCAGTCGTTTAACTGAACTGTTATTTGAAGACCTATCGCCTGTTCTTTAAGTTCGCAGCCTAACTTGACTGTAATACTGTACTTTTCACTATAAAGACTGACGCTTGCTGAACTAAATCCTGTACTAGGATTTTCCTAAGTCTTCACACGGCGATACTATGATGATACTTCTCGTACTCTGACTTGGACACTGTGATGCAGCCCCACGAGGTTTGCTGTAAACTGCATATACGATGCTCCAACGTCACGCCCCCCTGGGCTGACTGATACTGCATGATTGGTCTGGCTCTGCCAGGACTTTTATACTTTTTGGCTAAAAAAGATAAAATCCTCGTCTTTTTTATAATAGTCACACACTATTGAAAATTATATCTCTTGAAAGCTCGTTTTCTAAACGTAAACTGACTTCTCTGCACATGAAAATCGATCGTACAATTCTGAGATATTAAATGATTTTTGCTCTTCAGATACGTGGGCGTTGATTTTTATTTGTAATCCCTACCACCTCGGGTCTCGGGGAACTTTAAATTACGTAATGCCGCATTTGAACTTTTTTTCCTGGGCAATTATTAAAACATCTTTTCCCACACAAAAATCTCTATTCCGAAATGATTCACAATGATGTATTTCTTTTGTTAATTATATGCTCGCAAATGGCTTAAATCTAATTATTCTTCCTCTTGCACAACTGTGAGGATGCCATTTTACTGCAACGTAAGCTCAATTTCCGAAACCTTCTCTCGCTCACTCTGAACGGAAAGTTCCTCTCGTTTTAATTATAGCCATGATCGCTCCTTATCGGTGCGTCACGCGTGATATCATTTCCTGGAGCCACCTGGGCTCTTATTATTGCACAACATTAAACCAGTCCTCTTGTATAAAATCTTTCTATGTTCCTCTGAAGACTGTATCTTTCCTTCCTCCTTTTACCCATAAAGCATGGATTCGACCCCTTGAACCAATGGTACATGGGTTCAATACTGAGCTCTTATGCCCAAGGTCGCGGGTTAAAACCCGGCCGAACTCGTCGGCTTTTTAACAGCGATAAAATCCCTCAATATGCCTTCCTTCTAAGGTGAAGTAAAGCCGGCGGGCCTTTGTCATAGATTTATGGCATGTAAAAGAACCTTCCACTAACTAAACTTGTATGAAGCAAAATTTGTAGGTTACGTTTGATTAATGCTCTTAAGATCCAACGTTCGTCACAAGGCACTGGTTGCAATGGCATCTAGTAGTAGCCAAGTTCACAGCTACGTGTCGTGGACGGTAGCATTTTGGTAGCGAGAGTAGTAACACCTGAAATTATCGCCTGCAGTCCTTACTTGAATTAAAAACAGATAACACACACCAATACAGTCGTCACAATTACCACCGGTTATCAGATAGATTCTACACACACCCAAAGTACACGGGGCTACATGACCGCGTTGTCGCAGCCCCTAAACTAGTGAACCAACCAACCGAGATACATAGTATAATTCGACAATATTCCTCACCCACATATCTTCAACTACACTGGCGGAAATAAAATATTCCAACACCAAGATTAACGAACGTTGATAGGCGTGTTCATATAACTGAAAGATCGCTAGTAGTGGCCTCATGACGTTGCACATCAGGTTTGCTTTTAAATACGGGCTGTACTGTGCGAGAGTGTTAGTTACCTGTGAGATTGGACGGAGTGACTGTGAGTGGGTAATGATTGCCTTTACGACGACAAAGAGGCCAGTATCAACAATAGTTCCGTGGAGAACTATACAGCCAATTTTCATATATCCTACTTATGTTAACTGCCACTATCAACATACAAAAAGGCGGCTTCGGTGGCGTAGTCGGTAGCATGCTGAGCTTCTATGCCCAAGATAGCGGGTTCAAACCTGGCCGAAGCCGTCGGATTTTTTAGGAAAGTTAAAAATCCCTCAGTATGCCTTCCTTCGGAGGGGAAGTAAAACCGTCGGTCCCATGTCATAGATTTATGGCATGTTAAAGAACCTTCCACTAATTACACCTGTGTGAAGCAAAATTGTATAGGTTAGGAATGTAAACAACGCTCTTAGGTTTCTACGTTCGTTGTCAAGAGCCGACTGCGGTGGCGTCTAGTAGTCTAGTTCTGAACTAGGTCTAGTAGTCGTTGACGGAGGCGTTTGGCGGCAAAAGTAGAAACTATTTGAAAAATTCTAAGTTGCAGTCCTTACTTGTATTAAAAAACAGATACACACACTAATACAGCCATCACATTTAACACCGGTTATCAGACAGATTCTACACACACCCAAAGTACACGGGGCTACATGACGGCGTTGTCACATCCCCATAAACTAAGGAACCAACCAACCAACCAACATACAGTATTTTAGTTTGATTGCTGTAATAGATTCGTAGATATTGAGAACTGACTAAATATTTCGGATGGTCGCCATGTTGGATTTTATATATGTACATCCTAGAGAATAAATAATAATAATGTTATTGGTTTTACGTCCCTTTTAACTACACTGGCTTTTAGAGACGCCGGGGTGCCGGAATTTTGCCCCGAAGGGTATCTTTAACGTGCCAGTAAATCTACTGACACGGCTCCCTCGTATTTGCGCACCCTCAAATGCCAGCTGCCTGCGCCATGTTTCGAACCTCCATCCTTGGGCTCAGCAAGCGAGAACGTTACCCCTGAGCCACGCAGCCAGACTGAACGTCCTAGAGTTATGTACTATTACATGAAGATTATTGTGTACGTGTAGCATTCAAACTTCAATCACATGATTAGGACACAAGAAGTAACAAGGAAATTTTAAAATTCGCAAAGCCGCCATCTTGTGGTTATGGAAACAATTGAAATAAATTAGATGCCAGCGGATTAACATTCGTATAAGGATTTACTGTACCATGTTTCACTGCACTCGGATGGTAAAATTGCGAGAAACATCCATGTGAATATTTATACTTCGTGACGCCGCCATGTTGGATTTGTGATCACCAGGTTATTTAAAGCCCTATAGGTGAACTTAAGTTCACAGCCCCTACGAACATAAAAAATTCAGTTTGATTGCCATAATAGATTCGTAGATATTCAGCGCCGTCTAAATATTTCGGATGGTCTCCATGTTGGATTGTTAAATGTACAGGCCATAGAGTCATGTACCATTAAAGGAAAATTATTGCGTAGGTTCATTATTCGAACTTTCACTTCGATCGCATTATTACGACACAAGAAATAAAAATTTAATTTTAAAATTCGCAAAGCCGCCATCTTGAGGTTATGTAAACAATTAAACTAAATTAGATACCAGTGCATTACAATGTGTATGAACATTTCCTGTACCAAGTTTCATTGCGTTTGGAACATTAAATCGCGAGAAAGGTCCATTTAAAATTTTCAAATTCGCTTGGCCACCATGTTCGTTTTGTAGTTAACCGGTTTTTGAAAGTTTTATAGATTAACTTCCAGTAGTGCCATTTATCTTCCTGCAAAATTTCAGGGTGATACCGGTAATAGTTTCAGAGATATAGAATGCCGGTGAAATATTTCGCACATCCGCCATCTTGTGGTTAAGTAAACAATTGAACGAAGTTAGATATCAGTGCATTACAATGTGTATAAACATATACTGTACCAAGTTTTATTGCGTTTGGTTGGTTAAATCGCGAGAAACGTCAATTTAAAAGACGCAAATTCGCGTGGCCGCCATGTTGGTTTTGTAGTTACCAGTTTTTCAAACGTCACATAGGTGAACTTCTAGTAGTTTCCTTTATCACCGTAAAAAAATCCAGGTTGATATTAGTTTCGGAGATAATGAATGCTGGTGAAATATTTCACACAGCCGCCATGTTGGATTGGTGGGACGTAACAAATTTGAAGGGCACGGTTGGGGTCGTCCGGAATAGTGCTATGAACTTACCGAGTTTCATTGAAATCGCTCCAGCCGTTTAGATGTTATTAGGGGGACACACACTCACACACACACACACACACGGACAAAAGGAGATCTCATAAGCCAATTTTTTTTTTCAAAATTGAAAATAGGCTAACAACTCACTGCGTTTCAAGGAGGCCGTGTAATAGAGCTACATGAAGGTGGATTTTCCTTCCGCGCTATTGCATAACGACTTGGCAGGAATGTCTCCACTGTGCATGCGTGCTGGAAGCAGTGGTCACAAGAAGGTACGGCCGCAAGAAGATCGCGCTCCAGACATTCCCGTGGCACCCCCGAGAGGGAGGACCAGCAACTCAGTTCGGTAATAGGTATTAGGTATTGGGAGGCCCACTACAAAATCCAATACGCATGTTATTAATCCTAATGCATTAAATGCTCACTTTGCTCGAGAAATAATTAGTAGGCTACTCTTCTTCTTGTTCTCCTTAGTGTCATCCCGTAGGAACAGGGTAGGCTTTTTGGATCAATGCACGTCATTTCTTGCGATCTAATGCTTCGCGCAATTTCAAGTTTCTTGTTCGTAAATCTGCGTTAATAGTGTCCAGCCACCGCAATTTTGGTCTCCCACGCTGTCTCTGGCCGTCGACCGTTAGATGGTAGGCCGATCCGATGACTGAACTTTGTGGTGCACGGAAAACGTATCCATACCAACGGAGTCTCCATTCCTGAATTTTCTCATTGATTGGAGCCACGCCAGCTGTATGTTGAATCGTTGTGTTAGGGATATGGTCGAGCAGAGAAATGTCTAAAGATCTTCGCAGCATCCGCATTTCCATGATATGAAGTGAGTGCTCAGCACTTCTAGGTGCTGGCCAACACTCGGTACCATATAATGCAACTGGTCTCACCATTGTGCGATATATCTTTGATTTTAGGCGGATAGGCATCTTCTTATCACAAAGAACACCGGTGACATCTCTGAATCACATCCAAGTAGCATTGATTCGTGCTCGCACATCTTCATTCACAGAGCTGTCGCCATTCAATCGTGAGCCTAGGTATCGGAATGTATTTACCTTGGTAAGAGGAGCTCCATTAATACCTATAGTTCCAGGGGATGGAATCGTTTCGAGGTATTCAGTCTTGTGGATGTTCAAACGAAGACCAAATCCTTGCAGACGATCATGCCATGTCTGCACTTGGGTTTCAAGATCCTTCCTGGAGTCTGTCACAAGCATCACATCATCAGCGTATAGCAATGTCCATGGGACACACTTCTGCAGGTCTCGCTCGCGTAATGTAATTCATGACAATAACAAAGAGCAGGGGAGACCGAGCTGAGCCTTGATGAACCCCAACTGTCACAGGGAAGCTGTCAGCCAGTCCTGCAGGGCATCGCACGTGGCTTTTGGTGTTGTTGTACAGCATTTTTACCCAGTTTATATACATTTCTGGGACTTGATGATCTCAGAGATCCCCAAATAATACAAACAATATATTCACTGCAATGTGTCCCACTACCTCACCAACCGTTATTCAAGTTTCGTAACATAAATGAAATTGTCGTAAGAAAAACAAGTAGTTCCGTGAAGAACTATACAGCCTATTTTCATATATCCTTCTTATATTAACTGCCACTATCAACATACAAAATTTCAGTTTGATTGCTGTAATAGATTCGTAGATATTGAGAACCGACTAAATATTTCGGATGGTCACCATGTTGGATTTTATATATGTAGGTCCTAGAGTTATGTTATGTTACATGAAGATTATTGTGTAGGGGAGACTCGGCAAATTTGGCAGTAATTTTAATAATTGGACTGGTTTTAAAAAGACAAAACATATTTTCATCATTTGGTACATAAAATACTTACATTCAGACATTTCCTCTTGAGAATCTATATTTTAAAACAAAAGCTAAATGCAAGAAATGCCTCATAGTTTGATTACAATGAAGGGAAACACACTCGTTTAAATTGGCAAGTGTCTAGGGTATTTTGGCAATAGTACTCGTTTAATTTGGCAATAGTGTTATTTTTATTTATTTAACAGCGTTTCACTTAACAATCTTCAGATATTATCTAATACTTGTGTTAATTCATTTTTCACTGCGCTCGTTATATTTCAAGTTCAGTTGGTATCGCTTCAGGCCTTGGCAATTCTCATGATAACAATCCAGACACCCTGTACATTGAATCCAGGATTCAGCATCACGGCCCTCATCGAATGAACCATCACATGTTTTGCAGACATCTCTACTCGGCGACGTGCTTGCTTATGTGTTTATGTTGCGTTTGTGAGTCTCACTGGTCTTCGTAAGAATGTTCGTCATTTCATCATCATCATCATCATTATTGAAGCCAGCACTGGCAGACGTTGATGAAAAACTCTCGAACCCACGAGCTCTTGGCGGTGCGTTAAGTCTTTGACGCTCGCTTGGAAACGGCTGTGGCAAGTGCATATTGACTCCTGGCCGTGCCATGCTATGTTCCAGGATGATACACATCCTCGAAGGGCATTTCTGTTCCAAGGATAAATCCCGGTGGTTCGGAAACCAATCCCAACCTGCTAATCCTTCTTCAGCGTTGAATGGATTTTTACGCCCAATCTTGGCGACGAGGCCATAGGCTTGTTTGCGGACATCTGTAGCGGTCAATCCAAAGCCAATATCCTGCATTTCAATGACATAAGAGAGTGCCAGTGAGAACCAGATGTCTGCCCTTTTTTACTTCTGGAACATCGTGTGGTCCGGAAGAAACGGTCAGATATCTCTTTAAAGCATCAAATGGGATATTAAACTCAATGGACGATCGGTACACTGACCAGCCATCAACTAACACCTTTCCTACAGCAGACTTTATTTCATCCTGATAACGTCTAAAGCCGTACTTCCCGCGTTCCCCTGGCATACCTGCAACACACCTTACACCACAAAAGTGATAAAATATGATGCGGTTACAACAGCCAACATAAGAATTCGTTATAATACACATTGTGGCCCATAGGTGGCAGGAAATATCAGAATTCGTAAACGTGGCCTTGGAACACACCGGCAGCAACTGTATCATGCCATTAAGAAAAGTCACATTTATGTTAAGCCCTTATTCCACTTAAAATCAATATATATATAAAATGTTGATCATACCTTGTATACAGATGTTTAATCTTCAAACTTATGTATAATTCAGTTACATCCAGCAGCTAATAACGCTACAATCTTGAAAACAATACCAGTATTACACTCACCACTCGCTGTTACTCAACTTCTAACAACAAGTAGTGTTTGTTTTCCCGTACAGCCACCGGTAGCCCTCGAAACACTCAGCAAAAAATCCACAAGGTTTGAAACATGCTGCACCCTGTTGGTGCAAGCTTGAATCTTACAAAAACTACTCGGATAAGTTAGAAATAATTATAACATAAAATACTGCCAAATTAAACGTACTGCCAAATTTGCCGAGTTTGCCCTACGTGTAGCATTCAAACTTCAATCGCTTAATAAGGACACAAGAAGTTACAAGGAGATTTTAATATTTCGCACTGCTGCTATCTTGTGGTTATGGAAACATTTGAAATAAATTAGATGCCAGTGGATTAACATTCGTAAAAGGATTTACTGTGCCAAGTATCACTGCACTCGGATGATTAAATTGCGAGAAACGTCCATGTGAATATGTATACTTCGCGTCGCCGCCATGTTGAATTTGTGATCACCAGGTTATTTAAAGTCCTATAGGTGAACTTAAGTTCATAGCCCCTAAGAACATTAAAAAATCAGTTTGATTGCTATAATAGATTCGTAGATATTCAGAGTCGTCTGAATATTTCGGATGGTCGCCATGTTGGATTGTTAAATGAATAGGCCATAGAGTCATGTACCTTTGAAGGAAAATTATTGCGTAGGTTCATTAATCAAACTTTCACTTCGATCACTTGATTACGACACAAAAAATATAAACAAAATTTTAAAATTCGCACAGCCGCCATCTTGAGGTTATGTAAACAATTGAACTAAATTAGATACCAGTGCATTACAATGTGTATAATCATTTCCTGTACCAGATTTCATTGCGTTTGAAACATTAAATCGCGAGAAAGGTCTATTTAAAATTTTCAAATTCGCTTGGCCGCCATGTTCGTTTTATAGTTAACCGCATTTTGAAAGTCTTGTACGTGAACTTCCAGTAGTGCCCTTTATCTCCGTATAAAATTTCAGGGTGATACAGCTAATTGTTTCAGAGATATAGAATGTCGGTGAAATATTTCGCTCATCCGCCATCTTGTGGTTATATAAACAATTGAACCAAGTTAGATGTCGGTGCATTACAATGTGTTTAAACATATACTGTACCAAGTTTTATTGCGGTTGGTTAGATAAATCGCGAGAAACGTCTATTTAAAGGTCGCAAATTCGCGTGGCCGCCATGTTGGATTTGTAGTTACCAGTTTTTCAAAAGTCACATACGTGAACTTCTAGTAGTTTCCTTTATCACTGTAATAAATTCCAGGGTGATATCGGTAATAGTTTTGGAGATATTGAATTCTGGTGAAATATTTCGCACAGCCGCCATGTTGGATTGGTGAGACGTAACAAAATTTGAAGGGCACGGTCGAGGTCGCCCGGAATAGTACTATGAACGTACAGAGTTTCATTTAAATCTCTCCAGCAGTTTATTAGTTATTAGGGGGACACACACACACACACCTCACACACACGCACACACACACACGCACACACACACACGGACAAAAGGTGATCTCATAAGCCTATTTTTTTTCAAAATTGAAAATAGGCTAAAAATCTATCGAACCACAAGCAGTCCGAGTAGATGACATCCCCATTTCCCTTATCGGTAACATGATAGAGGTAGTCCCCCAATTATTAAGCATATGTGTAACACATGTCTTTTAGAAGGTTTCTTCCTAACAATATGGAAATATGCCTTAGTTATTCCAGTTTCGAAAAATTCACTTGCAAATTCTCCATCCGACTATCGATCTGTAAGCATACTTTCCTCAATTTCCAAATTACTTGAATAACTTATGCATGGGCAACCTCTCCAGTATTTGACGCAATACTCACTACTCACTACTCGTCCAAACCTTGATACTCCCTATATTTAATTAAATTTATTAGAGCACAAAATATGCAATTGAATGAAACATGACTTATCTTTTCCTCGAACATCATCATCATCATCATCATTAATTACTTATCACTAGTACAAAACTGTGACAGAGATAACTTCCTCTCATCACACTGCATTACATGATATCTGTCACATGCTTTGCCTCAGAGGGCACACACGCACCAGCAATCCGGCTGATGGTACATTTTGTTTGCACACACCCTGAAGTGGAATCCATGCACCGCGAATCTGGTTATCAAGTGTCTCATCTCATAGAAACCCCTCGTCCAATCCCGCGATGTCATCGCATCCGTGATATAAAATTCCTGCCATATGCTTCCTCTCTTTAACTTCATTTCCTGCATTAGTCTCTCATAACCCGATGTAGATGGCAGGAGCAGCTGTAATCTGAGGTCTTCAACAAAAGGAGGCTCTTTCGCGAGTTCATACACCAACCGAGAAAGAGTGAATTTCGAAAGACAAATTACCCTTTTCAGGTAGGTAGCTTTCACCTTCTCCAACTCTACGAGTTGCTTATACTTAAGGTGATGCCAAATACTTTCCAAACCATATGCAACTACAGGAATGATCTTCAGCGAGAAAAGTCTCATCGCTGTCTGTAATGACAGTGTTCGGAAATGTCGTATGTCACTCATGGCCTTTATAGCCGCGTTTGTTCTGTCCTTGATATGAATAGTGAAGACGTTTCCGTGAGTCTGGAACGTCACCCCCAGATACTTGAAGTGCGTAACACATTCCAGCGGTCTATTTTTGTAGAGAATTGTCGCTCCTCTTCCCCCTTTTCTGAAAGTCATTGCAACTGTTTTCCTTTCATTCAGATAGAGTTCATTCTCTTCCGCCCACTCCGCAACTCTGTCAAACGCCTGCTGTAAATCCTTTTCACTGGTTGAAATTAGAGCCATATCGTCTGCGTAAATGTATATTTTTACATTTGGGGGTAATATTTCCACCACATGTGCCGTAGAGAGGATGGGGCTTAAGGGATCCCCCTGCAGTACTCCAATTGTCTGCTGTATTTCCTTGGAAGTTGTAATGTTGTCCGAAATAACTATGTAGTTTTCGCTCAACAGGGTCCTAACAAATCTCGCCAAGTAGTTGCCTTCACCAATCTTGTTGTCTAATTTCCTTACTAGCATTTGTCTAATGATGGTATCAAAGGCCTTTGCATAGTCCGAGAATACCACATGTAGTTTTCCCCCGGGTGGTTTCAGGGCTTCTTCTATGTCAGCCTGCAGACATTGTATAGCCTGAGTTGCAGATCGTCCCCTCCTAAAACCAAATTGCTCTTCCAGTATCTGAGATTCTATTGCCTTTATCAAACGAATGCAAACTATATTGCTGAGGAGTTTCAATACTGTCGACTCTAGGGCAATTCCTCTGTACGAGTTAGGGTCCCCACAATCTCCCTTTCCTTTCTACAGCATCTTTATTGTCGATTTTCTCCACCAGTGATGGATTGTACCATATCTTAAACATGCATTAAAAAGAGCGACTAAGCATCTACTCAGTTCTATTGATGCAAGCTTTAGGTGCTCGTTGTATATGAGGTCAGGCCCACACGCCTTGTTATTCCTTGATTTTCGTATAGCCATCATGACCTCCATGTCCGAGAGCAGCTCTGATTCCTCTAGTAAAATAGGGAAGGGCGGTGATTGAATAATAGGACGGGTATCCCTGCCTTGTAAAACTACTGTCAGGTGGTCTTCCCAAGTCTCTATTGGAATGTTTCTAGGATATTTTGGTTGCCTAGGGTTCAGAGCCTTATAAGGGTTATCTTCTGCTTCGTCAATTAGTTTCCTTTCTTCCTCCTGGTGGTAGGATTCTTTGGCCGTTTGTAGCATGTCCTTGTACTTCTTCCTCTTGAGCCGATAAACCTTCAGAAGATGTTCTGATGGATCCATGCGAGCTATGTGTAGAGCTTCTAATGCTTCTTTACGGGCCATGTAGCAACTTTCATTAAACCACCTCTTTGCTTTTCTTTCCCTTGAAGTGGCAAACGTGGCTTTTGTGATAAGAGACTCTAACCTGATCGCTGCCGCGTCCAAGTTACCTAACGAAATTAGCTCCATGGACTTACTTATTTCCGACTCACTCAACAAAACTGGATTTAATTTCCGAGACGTACACTGTGGTCTTCCGTACTTTCTGGAATCGGCGGAGAACAGTTCAAATATTGTCAAAACTGGCAAGTGTTTCCTTAGAGTCTCTCCAAGAGTACTCTGTGAACCGACTTGATATTAAACTCGTTTGTGAAAACTAGATCTATTACACTGGATCCGTTATGGCAGAAGTATGTGGGTCTATTGCTTTCGTTAATGAGGATGAAACCGGCTTCTTCAAAAAATTCCATGACATGAGTTGTCTTGAGAGAGTATTTATCTATGCGACAATTCAAGTCGCCGGCTACAATGACTGTCTCGTTGCAATCTGTTGTTTCCAGCGCAAGTGATAATTCCCCAATTATTTCATCTTGGGCCATTTCTGGTTGAAAGTACATGCATATGATTACACATAAACTTGATTTTATCACAAGGACGTTTTCTGAATCATATATAGTTCTAAATGGCTAAAGTATCAGATTCAGAAGGCATGTGATGCCTCCTGTTGGTCTCCCTCGTTGTCCCTGTCTCGCTAACCTGTTAATCGTATATGCGTTTCCTGCAGCCCATTCTGTCGTTAGCTTCGTTTCCGTTAATATCACTATGTCATAGCGTTCGAACATATCGTCTGGTAGAAGGCTAATTGCATTTCTCAGTCCCTCCACATTCCATATAACATTCGCAACTGTGTCTTTCCCTGCCTGGATCTATTCCAGATGAACCCCTCTGTTGAACTGTCTCTGTCTGGGGGCTTGAAAGGGCCGTACGAGGATTTCTTTTGGCCGGAACTCTGCTTTTTCCACTTGATTTAAGTCTTTAAAGGGAAGTCCTAATTTAAAGGCCTTATCTGTCCCTATAGTTCGCAATTCTTCGCAGCTTGTGGGTTTTTGAATTCCTTTCGTGGAGAAATGATCTTTAAGTGTCTCACTGGTGGTCTGTTGTGATAGTCGTCCCACGTATAGCCAAGCGGTTCTCTGTCCTGCCTGCAAAATGGAATTTGGTGATTCATCCGTTCCAATGATGATTTTATTTCTCCTGTCCGATCTGTATCGCCGTCGGCGCACTACTTCAAAACCGGCGTCCTCTTCTCTGTCTTCCCTACTCCTCGTGCTTTCGTCCGTGCGGTCTGCATCAGCCCGTATATTGTCTCCCTTCCTCTCCATCTTATCGATGGGTTTCATCGTTGTATTTATTGTCTCAATGTTGGTTCCTTTTCTGTTAGGTCCCCTATGATTTTGGTATGAATGCCTATCGCCTCAGTGTAGCGTTTTGGTCTCTGAAGTTGTACCGCTGCAGACCTGTCGTCTTCCACCTGAGGTCAGAACTCTTTTCTTATTCCCAATGTATGTCCTATGGGTTCTTGAGAGCCCATCTGAACGATGCTCAGTGTCTCCTCTGCTCCCTGGAACTGTTGATTTTTCCTCATGACACTCATGACTTCATAAACGTCCTCCTCTTCTGTGTGCTCCCTACTCCGTGTGATTTCTTCCGTGTGGTCTGCATCAGCTCATATATTGTCTCCCTTTCTCTCCATCTTATCAATGGGTTTTATCACTATATTTATTGTCTCATTGTTGGTACTATTTTCCGTTAGGTCCCCTATCATTTTGGTATGCGTGCCTATCGCCTCGGAGTGGCGTCTTGGTCTCTGAAGGTGTGCCGCAGCAGACCTGCCCTTTTCAGCCTGGGATCGGATCTCCTTACTGATTCCCAATGTCTTTCCTATGGGTTCCTGAGAGGCTATCTGAATGATGCTCTGCCTCTCCTCTGCTCCTTGGAACTGTTGATTTTTCCTGGGGCGTGGTGGCTCAGCGGTCTAGCTGTATGCCTCTCACCAAGGCGGTCCGGGTTCGATTCCCGGTCAATGCATGTGAGATTTTCGAAGTGAAATGCCATGTCCTGTGGTTCGGATTCCACGTAAAAAAGGATGTCCCGTGGCTCATGATCTCGAGATTAACGGTCACGTTAAACTACAAGCTTCCTGTTGATTTTTCCTCATGGCACTCAGTGAGTCCGTTATCACGTACATTCTTTTATTCATGTCCGCGCGTAGTTTTTCCTGTTCCACGTGTATGGACTTCCCTGCCTTATAGAGCATATAGTCTTGTTCACAGTTATGGCATAGCCGTATTAGCTTACACTTCTTTTTATGACTTACTCTTAACACGTCATATTACCCTTTCTGAAGTTCCGTGCAAGATAGGTGATGCCATCTTTGGCATGTTCCATCACACTCCACAGCTTCATCAGTGGAATGGACTACCCGCTCACATGTGGGGCAGATATCCATTTGGGCACTGTGATCGGCACGTAGCGTGCTTACTATATTTAACATTGCGATGTGGTATTAGTAGATGCTACCGGAGAATAAAACAAGAAACTTCAGAGAGCTTTCAATTCCAGTATTAGGTTTATTTTGTCCTTAAAATTTTCCTCGTACGTATCTCCTTTTTAAGCTCTACTTTCCTGGTTAAAAGTAGAACATTAAAGAAACCTGCAGATATGTACACGCATCTATCGACTTCTTAATGAAAGTACACCTCACTATCTCTCTTGTCATTTTCATTTTCTTTCTTCCTTTTATGAATGTCACACGCGATCTGGATCTATAATTGCAATTCCTCATCATCATGCATCTGCCTTCAGAAACTCTTTCCTCGTGTCGGGAACTGGAATTCGGAATAATATTTTGTCCTCGTGACGTTAGAAATCGTACATCCCTAACAACTTTCAAACATGCATGTAAAGATTTCCTCTTGAATTCGTAGGCCAACTAGAACAAATTGTGTAAATGTGCGAGTGAATGACCATAGTAAAACTTTGTTAAAACTCCATGTATCGTTATTACTGTATGTAATTTGTATAGCGTAGTTAATATTACACAGTTACCACTTTAATTGTTGTATTTAAGATTTCCTGGTATTTATGTTTGGTGGGTTAAGAATGACATATTTGAGTATTCGTGTAAGTTGCATTGTGTGTGGTTAAGTGTAAAAGAGGGCTTAGAGCCCTAACTTCGCCACAATAAAGGCACCAATAAATGTTGTTGTTGTTATTGTTTGAGTGTTCAGTCTTTCGACTGGTTTGATGCAGCTCTCCACGCCTCCATGTCCTGAGCTATTTGTTTCATCTCTACATAGCTACCACAACCTACATCCGAGGCAATTGTTTAACATATTCTAACCTTCGTCTACCCCTACAGTTCTTGTCCTCAACCCTTCCTTCCATAACTAAGCTTGCTATTCCTGGGTGTCTTAATATGTGCCCTACTAACCTATTTCTTCTCTTCATTAGCAGTCGCAGGAAGCATCTCTCCTCTCCCACTCGTCTTAATACCTCTTCATTCGTAACCCTATCTACCCATCCGATCTTCATCATTCGCCTATAACACCACATTTCAAACGCGTCAATTCTCCTCTTTTCTGCTGCACCAATAGTCCACGTTTCACTGCCATAGAGACAAAGGCTTTCAAAAATGACTTCCTAATACCTAAATCTATATTCGATGTCAACACATTCATTTTCTGTAGAAATGCTTTCCTTGCCTGAGCCAACCTAATTTTTATATCCTCTTTGCTACGTCCATCACTGGTTATTTTGTTTCCTAAGTAACAGAAGTCTACTACTTCCTTTAGTTTTTCCCCTGCCAATTTGATGTCCATAGAGGATTCTGATTTATTGCGGCTGCATTCCAATATTTATGTTTTACACTTATTAATTTTCAACATGAATTCTTTCTTCGAGACAGAGTCCATACCATTCAAGAATTCATTCAAATTCTCAGGCGTGTCGGCCAAGATGACTACCGGTATGTCATCAGCAAATCTCAGAGTTGAAATTATTTCTCCTTGAATCTTCACTCCCACATTACATTTCTCTCTAATTTCCTTCATTGCTTGTTCAATGTAAAGATTGAAAAGTATGGGTGATAAATAAATAAATAAATAATATTCGGCGTATGGCTTTGGCGCATCGGGCTGCGCCCGCGGCAGCAAATCGAGCGGCAATTGGCACCACAGTGACGCAACGAACTGTTCGTTATCGGTTATTATCCTTGAAGGACAGCTCCGAGCCAGATGCCCTGCGGCGTACATTCTACTTACCCTAAACCACCGTCTTCTGCGACTTCAGTGGTGTCCAACTAGAGCTCATGGGAGGATTGAGTGGAGGGCCGTTGCGTTTCCCGATGAAAGCCGATTCTGCGTTGGTGCCAGTGATTGCCATGTGTTGGTTAGAAGGACGCCAGGTGAGCGCCTGCATTCCACCTGTCTACGGCGTCGACACATTGGACTTATACTGGGCGTTCTGGTCTGGGGAGCAATTTCCTATGACAGCAAGACCACTCTTTTGGTTATCCCACGCAACCTGACTGCAGATGTGTACGTCCATCTGGTGATTCGACCTTTTGTGCTGCCATTCAACAGCATTCTCGGAGAGAGGGGGGGGGGGGGTAGGTTTCCAGGAGGATAACGCACGCCCCCATGCCACTGTTGTAGTCCAACGTGCTCTACAGAGTGTCGACATGCTGCCTTAGCCTGCTCGAACCCCCGATCTGTACCCAATCGAACACTCATGGGACATCATTGAACGACAACTCCAGCGTCATCCACAACTGGCATCAACCATCCCTGCATTGACCGACCAAGTGCAACAGGCATGGAACTCCATCCCACAAGCTGACATCCGACACCTGTACAACACAATGCATGCACGTTTGCATGCCTGTATTCAACAGTCCGGCGATTATACCGGATATTATTGGACCAGCATGGCACATTTGCGATGGCTTTTGTCTCGCGGACATTAACCTGTTTATTTTGTACCTTTAATCAATTAAATATGTTACCTCACCAAATATATTGCCGAAATTTCCGTACTCTACATTCCTTGTTTCATGGTGTTGTGATATTATTTTCCGCCAGTGTATCTACCGGCAAAAGGTACAACACCTCATCCTCAATAAGTACACGAGACTGAGATATGTCAGAAATAAAATCCGAACTCCTTATTGACATCTATTATGAAGATGAAAATCTAAAGGAGGTAGGATTCTTCTGCTACTCTGGATGCAAAATAAGCTGTGATGGACGAAACAAAGAGGATATAAAAATAGGTTGGTTCAGGAAAGGAAGGAGTTTCGTCAGGAAGGAAATCTGTAGATTTAGGTATTAGAAAGTCATTTGTGAAGCATTTGTCTGGATGTTGTTGTTATTGTTGTTGTTGTTAATTCACTTGTGGAGCTTTAGACATCTTGATCATCAGCCCCGTGTAGTTGAGTGTGTGTTGAACTTTTCTGATAACCTGTATTCCTGTGATGACCCTAGCAGTGTGGTAACTGAATTGAGGATAGGGATGAAGTAGGCGCCCCAGGATTTGAAGTAAGATCATTTGTTCCAGATGGAGTGTAGAAAAACCCTGTGATAAGAATTAAATTTTGATAGAGCCTGGAAACGAACACAACCTCTGGGGTGACAGCCAAGAATGCTAGCTGCTACACCACGAGATTGTCATAATTACCTGAAAAGCCGTTTTGAAGATTTGGTTACTATTTTCGATGATTGTAGATATATTCTAAAATACTCTCTAGAACACTAAAATACCTCACAGTCTTTACACACAAGCAATTTAAATGTATAAAAATACACATAATTCAAGAAGACAATAGAACTACAGTACAGGCTAAGGATAAGATTTGAAAACCGGCAATAAATCTCTCCCATGACAGAATAAGAAGCCCACGTCTCATTTACAGGAGAAATTTAGATATTAATAAGCGTATAACATAACCTAACGACCGGAAAAGCCATCTTGAAGATTATTCACACGTTCATGAAAACGTATACCAGTATAATAATCATACCTAATTGCCCAGACAAATTCGTCTTGATTCCTCTTCATTATTTCCTATATTATCGTGTTTTCAGTGTTGCCTTGAAATCAAGTCAGTCAACACCATTGTTCTCGATTGTAATGGGTGTCTCCATAATCCTGAATTATTGTTGTTGTTATTATTATTATTATTAGATGTAGTTCCTTTTTAAGAGGCGGAACAGCGAAGTCATCTGCCCCTTATTATAATTATTATGATTACTTTGTGGGTGGCGATCGATTTCCGTCTCATTCATCCTGGAAGTGGTTTTTCCTAGTCTCCCACCTCTACTAACAAATCTTGCGCAAGTTTATAGTAACTGCAATAACTAAATAAGTGTTTGGTATATATAGTGGCTTCGGTGGCGTAGTTGGTAGCATGCTGAGCCTCTATGCCCAAGATCGCGGGTTCAAACCCGACCGAAGTCGTCGGATATTTTAAGAACGTTAAAAATCCCTCAGTATACCTTCCTTCGGAGGGGAAGTAAAGCCGGCGGTCCTATGTTAAAGAACATTCCACTAATTACAACTGGGTGTAGCTAAATTAATATAGGTTAAAAATTTTACTAACGTTCTTAGGTTCCTACGTTCGTCGTCAAGGACCGACTGCGGTGGCCTCTGGTATCTAATTTCTGAACTAGTAGTCGTTGATGGTGGCGTTTGGCGGCAAAAGTAGGAACTACTTGAAAAAATTCAATGCCTGTAGTCCTTACTTGAATTAAAACAGATACCACACTCTAATACAGTCATCACAATTAACACCGGTTATCAGACAGATTCTACACACACCCAATGTACACGGGGCTACATGACCGCGTTGTCGCAGCCCCCAAACTGAGGAACCAACCAACTAAATAAGTGTATAAATGTGTTAATACCATCACCCACACACTTGTAGACGGATTAAAAGGGATATGAGTCAAGGATCTGATGATAATCGCTTGACGATCGAAACCGGTTATCCAAGTGAATTTACTAATACCATGTAAAGATCTGATGATGATCGCTTGACGATCGAAACCGGTTATCCAAGGGAATTTACTAATATCATATAAAGATCTGATGATGATCGCTTGACGATGGAAACCGGTTATCCAAATGAATTCACTAATACCATGTAAAGATCTGATGATGATCGCTTGACGATCGAAACCGGTTATCCAAGTGAAATTACTAATATCATGTAAAGGATCTGATTATGATCGCTTGACGATCGAAACCGGTTATCCAAGGGAATTTACTAATATCATGTAAAGATCTGATGATGATCGCTTGACGATCGAAACCGGTTATCCAAGGGAATTTACTAATATCATGTAAAGATCTGATGATGATCGCTTGACGATCGAAACCGGTTATCCAAGGGAATTTACTAATATCATGTAAAGATCTGATGATGATCGCTTGACGATTGAAACCGGTTATCCAAGGGAATTTACTAATATCATGTAAAGGATATGATGATGATCGCTTGACGATCGAAACCGGTTATCCAAGTGAATTTATTAATCCCATGTAACTTAAGTGTTTTTCTGGTTTAGGCAAACGCCCATTTCAATTGGGTACCCTACAATCATATTGACTGAGTAAGATGCATTACATCTCGACTATCTCCTATATTAAATGAAAACATTTGTTCTTAACACTGTTTTATGAGACCAGGGATTGAAGCTATATCGTCTTTCTTTACTCACACACAAACAGGAGATAAATACCGAGGGAAGGCGTTCTGTGAAGCCCCAAGCGTTGTCGGGTTGATGGCTGTGCGTCCACCTGACGACAAATGGAAGACGGCGAAATTAAAAGTGAAGATGAAGCCTGTAATTAATGAAATGGCTGTGGCACGTAGTACAGTCTCTTCTTAATAATAAGTTGGACACTTACCTGTTACTATGTCCATTTGATGTGTTCACATATAGACTATATCAATAACAGAGGAAGAGCAGAATAAAAATAAAAAAAGTCCTCTCGGCACGCCGGAAGGCGGAGGTAGATTTCACCGGGCAAGCCTGGGGATAGGCGAAAATAGGCAGAATATGCAGGTTTTCGTAGAAGGATCAGACCTCATTTATTGCGAGAAAGTATTTTATAATCGGAGCTTAATTCACTTTGTTTTTCGTCATTTTATGCATATATTAAACATTTTATTGTCTTAAGGGGACGGTAACATTCCTGTCATTTGGGGTCCATTTTATACTTGTGGTCACACTGTCCTTATGCAAGGTTTCGACACTGATGTGTAACTATCTAACGGTCTGTTACAGGTTCACGCAAATTTTTTTCTCCCACAGAGATTTTGGTTGGTTCCTCAGTTTAGGGGCTGCGAAAACGCGGTCATGTAACCCCGTGTACTTTGGGTGTGTGTGTAGAATCTGTCTGATAAGCGGTGTGAATTGTGATGGCTGTATTAGTCTGTAATTCAGGTAAGGACTGCAGACGGTCAATTTCAAGCAGTAGTTCCTAATGTTGCTAACAAATACTACCGTCAACGACACCTAGCTGTGAACTTGGCTACTAGATGCCACCGCAACCAACAACTCGCAACGAACGTTGGAACTTCCCTTGCAAAGGAAAGCATACTGAGGGATCTTTAGCGCTCTTAGAAAATCCGACGTCTTCGGCCGGCTTTGAACCCGCGACCTTGGGCATAGAAGTTCAGCATGCTACCAGTTAAGTCACCGAAGCCGCTTCACACTTAGGGCCGGTTCTACCACATCCGGGTAAAAGTTGCGGGCAGCAACCCGGGTGATGAAAGCCATTGACCGTATAACGCGTCACCACAAGCCTAAGATCGTAGTTCTGTTTGTCAAGGCTTTAGTGACGTAGAAAACTACAAAATGCAATGCCCTAAATATCAGGTCTTATGCTGCATAAGCAAAACACCATGACAATGACAATGTATAGTACGGTACAGAACCTGAATAATGTCCTGTACACTCTGTATTTCTCATGCACACGTGTGCGAATTTATTAAATTATATGAGCGCTTCATACAGTATTCCTAAACATGTAATAGAGATAATATTTTGAAATCTATGATGGTTCCGTACGGTAATCACTAGGCGGTCGTATTTCATGTCCAATCAACCGCATCAAATATAAAACTGTTGGCTTTTGCAGCCTGAACCGGACGAAGAATTCCTCATTCGACCAAATTTCATTATGCCCCAGCCGATCTCTGTTCCGTCTTGGACGTGTGACTGCGTCTTCTTCTACGTCGACAAAAAAGTTATACATTTTCAGGACGTCAATTAGCTCTGTGCCTTAAAATAAAATATGATCGGCCTAACTGTTACATCCCTTATAATTAATTAATAATTGTAATTATATCATTATGTGACAACAAAATTACCAAATGATTCTAATTGTATTATTAGTAATTTATGAAGAGGTTATGTACAGCATAGATGATGCAAAGAAACGCTTACGCACGGCTCAAATCTGGCTGGTAATGCTTTATCGGCCTCTCGAAGCTCCCGAAAATTTACACTTCGGGTAGACGAAGTTTATACCGCCGATAGCGCTACCCGTTGATGGTCGAACGGAAATTCTTACTTATTCCGACGGGCAAGTTATCGGCCCCTTTGCCCGGATGTGGTAGAACCGGCCCTTAGTCAGATAGAAAACTGAATGTGATCTCGTGCAAGTGCGTAGTCATGGCAACGTCTGATGGCTCATCCCTCATCAATTTAGTAGTGTTGTCATGGCAACCTCTGATGGCTCTTGGTATTTTCTTATAATTCCGAAATAATTTTTCTCATCCCTTGGCGTAATGGTGGGTCATATTAAAAATTCTTTCAGACGAAAGTTTTAGGTAATTATTAGGGGAATATTCTCCATTTTGTACGGTTTTGATATTGTGCCTATTAAGAGAGATATGATTAATGTTTCCCGAAAAACCCACTTTTTCCCGCCCCTTTGGTCAATGGTTGGTGCTATCAAAAACGTTTTAAACATAAATTTTTGAGCCTTATCGGGCACATAGTATGAAGTTTGAATGGATTCAATATTTCAAATATTAAGAGAGTTATAGCGATATTTCACTTTTCAAAAAAAAGCCCCCCATTTTCACCCCCTTCGACCAATTGTGCCCATTAACGAACTCGGCCGAGATTTTATAGGGATACATATTATGTAAAAATTTCAAAGTGATTGGTGCAAAATTGCGGTATTTATCGTGTCCACAAGGAAGTGATATATATATATAGATACATGTATACATATATACATAAATTATATATAAACTTTTGAACTGACGGTGGTTTTGGGGTCTAGGGGATGTGAAACGCGAAGATATGTCAAAATTTTCCGGAAGTCGAAACATGGTACCCATTGCAATAGTTAGCTTTCTAAAGAAATCTACCTAATAGAACAACTGTTTTGAAGTTTTATTTGTAGATAGTATTTTTACTCAGCATGGAGGTAGAAATTTTAACCGAACTGTTTGAACAGAATATTTATGAACCAACAATGGGATACTTCAAATCAAAGTTTAATTTTATAAAAGTCTCTGCGATTGGTTTAATGGTTGTTATTATCCCTAAGGAATTTGTAAATTTTGTCGCACATTTTCAATTTCTAAACAGTTAATTTGTAAAGAGGCAGAACAACTTATATAGCATAAAATAAGGTTTTGCTTGTAACAACGCCAGAGATTTTTATTTTCATTATACTTACGGTGGATAACTTATTGGACACTTTTTCACTCAATTAAAAATTGTTATTAGGTCTATAACTGATTCTTGATAGTGGAACTACTTTTCATATGACAATCTAAACTGGCAGAATGAAAATAAATAAATAAATAAATAAACACATTTTGAAGTCTGTATGTGTAAGCTGCTCAGATGACCCAACGATTATCACCAATAACACAGAGTAAACTAGATATGCTCTAGAGAGAATGGCAGGGCTCCAGATATCGTACGATAAACCAAAGTACGTCAAAAAGATTTATTGAAATGTAAGAAATACCAACTAATAATGGAATATACGAAGGGTGACCAGAAATTACGGTTACAAACCTGCAGTGAAACGTGTACAATTTATTTCATACAACCAATACAGCCAAGTGATAGCACACACATTAGGTTATTTATGGACATAGTCTTCATATGGGTTTAGGAACTGTGGTGTGTGAGTGTGTCTGGTAGCAGTTGCATTGTTTATTAGTTAACTAGCTGAAGTACCCGTGCTTCGCTACGCGTCATAAATAAATTAAAATGTGAAGGTGACAGTTAAAACAGGGGATAGGCGAGGTGCTGCGCAGAGGGACATTAGGGATGGAACATTTTGTCCAACTACACCGCTCGGCGTTGACCGTGTTTTATAGCACAAATTTAGGTTTTACTCGCTAACAGTTGCAGATACCTTTCGGATAGAAAATGTAATTTTAATCCTCGCATATGCCATCAAAAGTTTGCTATTTCTTAGCGTTCTCTTTTTATTTGAAATGGAAATATGAAAGTTTGAAACCAAAGGGTGTAGTGACGTCACTAAAATGGTCGCCATTTTAAATAGTGCAAAGTATTGAAATCAAAAGTAACCTATATGTTAACCAGGTAAATCAGCTACTTCCATGTAAAATTCACGTAAATCGGACCAGTGGTACTTGCGAGATTGAGTAATACACAGACACACACCATCTCAATTTTAGCCTCGCATCGCTCGCGTCATAGTCGTATCATATTGTTTTTCAATGAAATGCAGGTTTAACCCCGTTAACACCCCTTTAGAACCTGAATACCCAAAAATCCCTCCTTAGTAGACGTTTTCGACACACAACAAACAAACATATCCCCAAAATATCATTCTTCTAACTTTAATAGTTTTGGTTGGTCGATGAGAGCAAACATCCAAAAATCCTTCCTTAGTGGACGTTTTTCTTCCAGAAGTTCACCCCTCCCCATATGCCCCTTAAATTGCATTTATGAAAACACGGTCGAACACCTATTTATTTTATTTATTTATTCATTTGTTTATTTATTTTTAAGCTGATAGATTTCCTCCGAGTTTCAGACTCCTCCCTATGTCGTTTAAGAGATACACGCTCAGTTAGGAATCTTTCAACCCCCACTTTTCATCCCTTTCACCTCATAATATACACTACATCGAAAAACCATTAGACAAGTGTCAGCTTATTTTTAATGATTAGTATATGTGCCAAGTAACACATCCCCAAATGAAACCACTCGTGAGATATTGTTATTCAATGGAAAGCACGTTTACCCCCTTAACACCTCTTTAGAACCTGAATATCCAAAACTCTTTCCTTAGTGGACGTTTTCGACATGCAACGAACATATCGCCAACATTTCATGTTTCTAACTTCAATAATTTTGGCTGGTCGATGATGAGTGAGTGAGTCAGTCAAGACATTTTCTTTCATTTATTTTTGATAATTTCACCCCTCCCCATGAACCCCTTAAATTGGATTTATGAAACAAACGGTCAAACACCTATTTACTTATTTAAAGCTGTTTTCCCCCTGAGTTTGATGAGTGAGTAAGTGAGTCAATCAGTTAGGACACTTTCTTTCCTGTTTTTTTTTTTCCCAGAATTTCACCCCTCTCCAAGGGCCCCTTAAATTGGATTTATGAAAAAACGTTCGAACACCTATTTACTTGTATTTTAAGCTGTTTTTTTCCCACCGAATTTCAAACATCACGCCTATGTCGTTTCAGAGATACACGCTCCGTCAAGAATCCCTCAACCCCCAATTTTCACCCCTTTCACCTCATAATATACACCACATCGATAAACCCTTAGACATATGTCTGATTATTTTTAATGATTAGTTTATATACCGAATATCACATCCCCAAACAAACAACTCATGAGATATCGTTATTCAATGAAATGCACGTTTACCCCCTTGACACGTCTCTAAAACCCGAATAAACAAAAATCATTCCTTAGTTAACGTTTTCGACATACAGCGAACATTTTCCCAAAATTTCATGTTTCCAACTTTAATAGTTTTCGTTGGGCGTGATGAGTGAGTGAGTCAGACAGGACATTTTCTTTCATTTATTTTACCAGAATTTCACCCCTCCCCATGGGCCCCTTAAATTGGATTGATTAAAAAACGCTTGAACACCTATTAACTTATTTCTTAAGCTGTCTTTTTCCCCTGAGTCAGTCGGTTAGGACACTTTCTCTCCTTTTTTTCCCCCAGAATTTCACCCCACCCCATTGGCCCCTTAAATTAATTTATGAAAAAACAGTGGAAAACCGATTTATTTACTTTTTAAGCTGATTTTTTTTTTCGCTGAGTTTCAAATTTCTCGCCTATGTCGTTTAAGAGATAGGCCTACACGCTCCATTAGGAATCCTTCAACCCCCACTTTTCAGCCCTTTCACCTCATAATAATACACCACATCGAAAAATGCTTAGACACATGTCTGCGTATTTTTAATGATTAGTTTATATGCCGAGTATCACATCCACAAATGAAACCACTCGTGAGATATTGATATTCAATGAAATGCAGGTTTAACCACCTTAAGACCCCTTTAGAACCCGAATATCCAAAAAACCTCCCTTAGTGTACGGTTTTGACATACAACGAACATATCCCCGAAATGTCATGTTTCCAACTTCAATATTTTTGGCTGGGCGATGATGAGTGAGTGAATGATTCAGGACATTTCCTTTCAATTTTTTCTTCTTCAGAATTTCACCCCTTCCGATGAACCCCTTCAATTTGATTGAAAAACAAACTGTCGAAAAGCTATTTACTTACTTTAAAGCAGTTTTTTCCCGTGAGTTTGATGAGTGAGTCAGTCAGTCAATCAGTTAGGACACTTTCTTTCCTGTCCCTCCCCCCGAATTTCACCCCTCCCCATGGGCCCCTTAAATTGGATTTATGGAAAAGCGGTCAAACACATATTTACTTATTTTTATGATGATTTTTTTTCCGCTGAGTTTCAAACTCCTCGCCTATGTCGTTTAAGAGATACACGCTCCGTTAGGAATCTTTCAATCCCCAATTTTCACCCCTTTAACGTCATAAACACATCGAAAAACCCTCAGACACGTGTCTTGTTACTTTTAATGATAAGTTTATATGCCGTGTATCACATCCCCCAATGAAACCAATCGGGAGATATAGTTATTCAATGAAATGCAGGTTTAACCCCCTTAAAACCCCTTTAGAACCTGAATATCCGAAAATCCTCCCTTAGTAGACGGTTTTGACATACAATGAACATATCCCCAAACTGTCATGTTTCTAACTTCAATAATTTTGGCTAGGCGATGATGAGTGAGTGAGTAAGTGAGTGAGTCTGGACATTTTCTTTCAATTTTCTTTTTTCAGAATTTCACCCCTCCCCATGAACCCCTTAAATTTGATTTATGAAAAAAAAATGTCGAAAAGCTATTTACTTACTTTAAAGCAGTTTTTCCCCCTGAGTTTGATGAGTGAGCCAGTCAGTCAATCAGTTAGGACTATTTCTTTCCTGTTCCCCCCCCCCCAGAATTTCATCTCTCCCCATGGGCCCCTTAAATTGGATTTATGAAAAACTGTCAAACACATATTTACTTCTTTTTTATGTTGATTTTTTTTCGCCGTGTTTCAAACTCCTCGCCTATGTCGTTTAAGAGACACACTCTCCGTTAAGAATTTTTAAATCCCCACTTTTCACCCCTTTCACCTCATAATATACACCACATCGAAAAACCCTCAGACACATGTCTTCTTATTTTTAATGATGAGTTTATATGCCGAGTATCACATCCCCCCATGAAACCAATCGGGAGATATTGCCATTCAATTAAATGCAGGTCTACCCCCTTAACACCCCTTTAGAACCTGAATAGCCAAAATTTCTCTCTTAGTGGGCATTTGCGGCCCTTGAGGAAGCTGCATACCAGATTTCATTCCAATCCGTTCGGTGGTTTCTGGGATTTCGTGATGAATAAATGAATGAGTGAGTGAGTGGTATTTGAAAAATATATATAGTAGAAAGAAGATAGTGTCAAGTCTTTGTTATGCTAAACTCGGTTGACAGTGCTGTGTGAGCAGTTGAGTAACTAACGGGATTTCAAGTAAAGATCCTCATTTTCTATACCGGTAGTGCTGAGCGCAATTGGCATCAAGTCGGCCGTGTCTCGACTTGAGCTATGTTGCCATGGAAACTATCTATCTTGCCATTCCTTCATGAGTATATTTTATGATTTAATTAGCCTGTTTTTGAGTGAAAAAGGGCCAAAATCAGAAGAATGAGAAAGACTATCGAAAATTCATGTAGCCAGCGGTTCCTTCTGGGTCCTATACTATGTGTATGCAAAATATGGTTGAGATTGGTGGAACGGTGTAGATTTGTATACGGAACCAACATATATACATACATACATACATACAGACAGACTTTCACTTTTATATATTAGATAGTTCATTGTTTCAGTAGACTGTGATGTGTGAGGGTGCATGCGAGTGTGCCTGGTGACAGACTGTTTTAGTGGTAGTATTTGTTGTTGGTGGAACTTAAGTATTTTTTCGTTAGTAGAATTTTGGTATTTAATTGTTAGTACGGTAGAAGTTTAGTATTTTTGTTAGTAGAATTGCTTTTTACTTATTAGGTAGATTTCATTAGAAAGCTAACTATTGCAATGGGTACCATGTTTCGACTTCCGGAAAATTTCGACATATCTTCGCGTTTCACATCCCCCAGACCCCAAAACCACCGTCAGTTCAAAAGTTTATATATAATTTATGTATATATGTATCTATCTATCTATATATATATATATATCAGTTTTTTGTGGACACGATAACTGCCGTAATTTTGCACCAATCACTTTGAATTTTTTACATAACATGTATCCCTATAAATTCTCGGTCGAGTTCGTTAATGGGCAAAATCGGTCGAAGGGGGTGAAAATGGGGGGCTTATTTCGAAAAAGTGAAATTTCGCTATAACTCTCTTAATACGTGAAATATCGAATCCATTCAAAGTTCATAATATGTGTCGGATAAGTGCCAAAAATTTATGTCAAATAATTTTTTTGATAGCACCAACCATTGACCAATGGGGTGGAAAAAAGTGGGTTTTTCGGGAAACATTAATCATATCTCTCTTAATAGGCACAATATCAAAACCGTACAAAATGGACAATATTCCTCCAATAATTACCTAAAACGTTTGTCTGAAAGAATTTTCGATATGACTCACCATTACGCCACGGGGTGAGCAAACTGATTTAAATTATAAGAAAATTCCAAGTGCCAAGAGTGGTTGCCATGACAACTTTACTTTTAATTGATAAGGGATGAGCCATCAGCAGTTGCTATGACAACGCCACTGCACGAGATCACATTCTGTTTTCATATGTCTGTGGGAAGCGACTTCGGTATCGGAACTGGTAGCATGCTGAACTTCTATGCCCAAGGTCGCGGGTTCAAACCCGGCTGAAGTCGTCGGATTTACTATGAGCGCCAAAAAACCCTGAGTATGCTTTCCTTCGGAGGGGAAGTTCCAACGTTCGTTGCGAGTTGATGGTTCCGGTGGCATCTAGTAGCCAAGTTCACAGCTAGGTGTCGTTGATGGTAGTATTTTAAATTATGTAGCCTATTTTAGGTAGATTTCATCAGAAAGCTAACTATTGCAATGGGTGCCATGTTTCGACTTCCGGAAAATTTCGACATATCTTCGCGTTTCACATCCCCCAGACCCCAAACCACCGTCAGTTCAAAAGTTTATATATATGTGTGTGTATATATATGCATATATATCAGTTTCTTGTGGACACGATAACTGCCGTAATTTTGCACCAATCACTTTAATGTTTTACATAATATGTAACCCCTTAAAAATCGGTCGAGTTCGTTAATGGGCAAAATCGGTTAAAGGGGGTGAAAATGGGGGGGGGGGGGGGGTTTCGAAAAAGTGAAATGTCGCTATAACTCTCTTAATACGTGAAATATCGAATCAATTCAAAGTTCATAATATTTGTCGGATAAGTGCCAAAAATTATGTCAAATAGGTTTTTTGATAGCACCAACCATTGACCAAAGGGGTGGAAAAAAGTGTTTTTCTTTCGGGAAACATTAATCATATCTCTCTTAATAGGCACAATATCAAACCCGTACAAAATGGAAAATATTCCCCTAATAATTACCTAAAACTTTGTCTGAAAGAATTTTTGATCTGACCTACCATTACGCCAAGGGATGAGAAAAATGATTTCGGAATTAAAGAACATGCCAAAGTGCCATCAGAGGTTACCGTGACAACGCTTCTAAATTGATGAGGGATGAGCTATCAGAGGTTGCCAAGACAACGCCATTGCACGAGATCACATTCATTTTTCCATCTGATTGTGGGAAGCGGCTAACTGGTAGCATGCTGAACTTATATGCCCAAGGTCGCTGGTTCAAAGCCGGCCAAAGTCGTCGGATTATCTAAGAGCGCTAAAAATCCCTCAGCATGCTTTCCTTTGGAGGAGAAGTTCCAACGTTCGCTGCAAGTTGCTGGTTGCGGCGGCATCTAGTAGCCAAGTTCACAGCTAGGTGTCGTTCACGTTAGTATATGGTACAAAATTAGGAACTACTACTTAAAATTGACCATCTGCAGACCTTACCTGAATTACAGACTAACACAGTCATCACAATTAACACCGTTTATCAGATTCTACACACCCGGGGTTACATGACCACGTTGTCGCAGCCCCTAAACTGAGGAACCAACAAAAATCTCTGCGGGAGATAAAATTTTGCGAGAAGAAGTAACAGACTGTCAGATAGTTACACATCAGTTCCAAACCTTGCATAAGGACAGTGTGATCACAAGTATAAAAATGAACCCCGAATGACAAGAAGGTTACCATCCCCATAAGACAATAAAATGATAAAAATATGCATACAAAATCGAAAAAAAAGTTGATTTTTAACCTCTAATTGTAAAATACTTTCTTGCAATCAATGAGGTCTGATCCTCCTACGAAAACCTGCATGTTTTGCCTATTATAGCCAATCCCCTAGTTTGCCCGGTGAAATCTACCTCCGCCTTCCGGCGTGCCGAGAGGATTTTTTCTGAAAGGGAGTAGCAGCCTTTCAGAATAAATCAATTCTTTACTAGTCTTATAGACGGTTAAGATATTGATAATATAAGCCAAATAATGGCTACACTGCGTCCTGCTGCACGGCTGAAAGCAACGGGAAACTACAGCCGTATGCTATTCCCGAGGATATGCACCTCTCTATGCATAATTACATGTGATGATGGCCTCCTCCCTTGTAAATTTTCAATCCGGAGGTAAACTAGTCCCCCGTTCGGATCTCCGGGTGGGGACTACTCGAGAGGGGGTTAACATCACAGAAGTGACAAAGAGGAAATCTGACATTCTACGGATCGGAGCGTGGAATGTTAGAAGTCTGCTAGGAAGTGGAAGGTTAGAAAACTTGGAAAGGGAAATGGATAGGTTGAGGTTGGATTTGGTTGGGATTAGTGAAATGCGCTGGCAGGAAGAACAGGACTTTTGGTCAGGAGACTATAGGGTCATTAGCACTAAATCAAACAATGGCCAAGTAGGGGTTGGCCTCATATTGAGTAGGAAACTTGGACAGCGGGTGGAATATTATGAACAATAAAGTGAACGGATTATTGTAGCAAAAATCAATACTAAACCTACCTGCACCACAGTGGTACAAGTCTATATGCCTACCAGTCAAGCTGATGATGAGGATGTTGAAAAGGTCTACGAAGAAATAGACGAAATTCTGAGGTATATCAAGGGTGATGAAAATGTTATAGTAATGGGAGATTGGAATGCTGTGGTAGGAAAAGGGAGAGAAGGGAAGATAGTAGGAGATTTTGGATTAGGTGAAAGGAATGATCGAGGAAGCAGGCTGGTAGAATTCTGCACCGAGCATGAGTTGGTCATAGCTAACACCTTATTCAATAACCACAATAGAAGAATATACACATGGATGAGACCAGGAGATACAGGGCGTTACCAAATCGACTTCATTATGGTCAAGCAGAGGTTTCGAAACCAGATTTTGGATTGTAAAGCATATCCTGGCGCTGACATAAACTCTGATCACAATCTGGTTGTAATGAAATGCAGATTAAAGTTGAAGAAACTGAAGAAAAGTCAAAAGCCAAAAAGGTGGGCAATAGACAGACTGAAAGAGAAGGATGTAAACGAAAGATTCAAGAAGAGTATAAAGGAAGGACTAATGAAAAACCCTAAACAAACTTCAATTGCAGACGAATGGGCACTTTTGAAGAATGAAATAACAAAATCCGCAGAAGAATACATTGGTAGGAAAGAAAGAATAGGTAGAAAACCGTGGATCACTCAGGATATACTAGAATTGATGGATGAAAGGCGGAAACACAAGAATGTAAGAGATGAGAAGGGGAAAGCAGAATACAGACGTCTGAGAAATGAGGTTAACAAGAAGTGCAAGGAAGCGAAAGAAGAATGGTTGAAAGAGAAATGTGCAGGTATAGAAAATTGTCTGAAATTAGGAAAAGTAGACACAGCTTATCGAAGGATTAAGAATACTTTTGGGGAAAAGAAGACCAAGTGCTGTAATATTAAGGACACAAATGGAAAGCCTCTAACAGATAGGGAAGAAAAGGTTGACAGATGGAAAGCTTACATAGAGGGTTTGTATAAGGGAAAGGAGATTGAGAATCATGTAATGGAAAGGGAGGGGGAAATTGATGAGGATGCGAAAGGAGATTTAATATTGAGATCAGAATTTGATAGAGCTTTGGAAGACTTAAGCAGGAACAAAGCACCAGGCATAGATGATATACCGATTGAGTTGCTACGCTGCATAGGAGATGAAGGTCTGATCAGGTTATTTCACTTGGTGTGTAGGTTTTATGAGACAGGTGAGGTACCCCCTGATTTCAAGAAGAATGTAATCATCCCTATACCAAAGAAAGTGGGAGCTGACAGATGTGAAGATTACCGTACAATCAGCTTGATTACTCATGCTTCAAAGATCCTGTCTAGGATAATTTACAAGAGGATTGAAAGCCAGATAGAAACGGAGTTGGGTGAAGACCAGTTTGGTTTCAGGAGAAATGTAGGAACAAGGGAAGCTGTGCTAAGTCTTAGGCTGATTTTGGAAGGTAGAATAAGGAAAGATAAGAGAACGTTCATGGCTTTTGTAGACTTAGAAAAGGCTTTTGATAACGTTGATTGGACTAAATTGTTTGACATTTTGAAATCGATTGGAATAAAGTACAGGGATAGGAGGGTGATATACAATCTATACAGAAACCAGACAGCAGTCATTCGAGTTGAAGGACATGAGAGAGAAGCTGGTATTCAGAAAGGTGTAAGGCAAGGCTGCAACTTATCACCCATACTTTTCAATCGTTACATTGAACAAGCAATGAAGGAAATTAGAGAAACATTTAAAGTGGGAGTGAAGATTCAAGGAGAAATAATTTCGACTCTGAGATTTGCTGATGACATAGTCATCTTGGCCGACAAGCCTGAGGATTTGAATGAGTTTTTGAATGGTATGGACTCCGTCTTACGGAAAGAATTCATGATGAAAATTAATAAATGTAAAACAAAAATACTGGAATGCAGCCGAAATAAATCAGAAACCTCTATGGAGATCAAATTGACAGGTGAAAAGCTGAAGGAAGTAGGAGACTTCTGTTACTTAGGAAGCAGAATAACCAGTGATGGACGAAGCAAAGAGGATATAAAAAGTAGGTTGGCTCAGGCAAGGAAAGCATTTCTTCAGAAACGGAATCTGCTGACATCGAATATAGATTTAGGTATTAGGAAGTCATTTTTGAAAGCCTTTGTCTGGAGCGTGGCGCTCTATGGAAGTGAAACTTGGACTATTGGTGCAGCAGAAAAGAGGAGAATTGAAGCATTTGAAATGTGCTGTTACAGGAGAATGATGAAGATCAGATGGGTAGATAGGGTTACAAACAAAGAGGTATTAAGACGAGTGGGAGAGGAGAGATGTTTCTGGCGACTGCTAATGAAGAGAAGAGATAGGTTGGTAGGACACTTACTAAGACACCCAGGAATAGCAAGCTTAGTTATGGAAGGAAGGGTCGAGGACAAGAACTGTAGGGGTAGACCAAGGTTAGAATATGTTAAACAGATTGCCTCGGATGTAGGGTGTGGTAGCTATGTAGAGATGAAACGATTAGCTCAGGACAGGGAGGCATGGAGCGCTGCATCAAACCAGTCAAAAGACTGAAGACTCAAACAACACTTCGTGGTATGAGTTTGAATATTCCCTCATGGTAAAAATCCTGTCCTTGCGTGTTGAACCATGTTATCGTGAAGTGTTTCACCTCCACTTCTGAAGCGTATCGTCGACCTCTTAGGTGCTCTTTCAAGTGAGAAAACACGTGAAAGTCGCTTGGAGTGAGGTCCGGGTTGAAGAGAGGGTGGTCAATGATGTCCCAGTATAGACCTATATACAGGGCGCCAGGAAATGTTCTCCGCAGTGACTCCCGGCTTCTACCAGAGCTAGCATCAGCAGTTTAGATGGCTGCACGGTGTCCTTCACAGGGTGAATCCCACACGTGTGAGCGGTAGGCTGTCGAAATCGTCAGTGTGCATTGCAATAAGCGACCGTATGTGTCATCAGCACTTCCAGCATTATGATTGGCTGTGGTGAGTACAAATATTACTCTTTGTTTGTTTTGATACAAGCGACAGTAGTGCTGCCAACCTAACTACTGATGCTAGCTCTCGCAGACTCATGTAGGCACTGCGGAGAACATTTCTTGGCGCCCTGTATATATTTCGTATGACATACAGAGGATAGAGTAATAATACAGTATATACAATATATACAATTTATACAGGTAATAAATATCTAGTAACATCCACATACGAAACTAAAAGTCACTGATGAATGTCCAGAGCAGTAATCCACTCCACTGCATCATCTGTTGCGTTCTGCAGGTCGTCATATCCTCCCTTGCTTTACGCCCGTAAGTGTAACCTTAAAGTGCCCTACACGTGTCCCGCGGGTGGTGCTAAATAAAAAACCAACATTGGCTGCTGGACCAAAAGAACTTTCTTGCGGATATCCCAGCAATTTGAGGATGTCCCAGTAAAACCACTTCAAAAGCGGAGTGGTCTTTTGGGCCGTATGAGGACCTGCGTTGTCATGAAGAAAGATGCCCCCCTGAGCCAGACGTCCTCGCCATTATCTTCTGATTGCATCGCGCAATTGTGTCAAAGTCTCGCAGAATCGGCCAGCGATCACAGTGTGCCCTCTTTCCAAAAAATCCACGAGTTTGCGACCCACGCTTTCCCAGAACACTCTGAAACTCTGCACAGTTACCAACCTTTTGTATTTGAATTAATTGACACTAATTTCTCTTTAACAGACGAAACTGCGGGAATAGCGGTCCTGTAACTTTAGTTTCTGATCACCTCTTGTAGGATGATCTCGCAGATGTGCTCCATTGAATACCTAAGATAAATCATTGAAGTATTAGAAGCCATTTTTCAGTGTTGCCTAGTTCTACTAATGAAAGCTTTCCAGTCTGTAAACACAAATTGTGCCCAATTACATTAGGCAGGAAAACAAGTATTTATACAACCCCCACTATTGTACATAAAAGCGTGCAATTCTATATATATAACAAGAAGTTCCATGACGAACTAAAGAGCCTACTTTCATGCCAATGATTATTCCAGCGTATATGAACCTATCTAGAATAATGACGAAATTAAGTTGGTAATATCAAAATGTCTAATTAGTTCGAAATATTCCTGGTATAATGTAGCCTAATAGAGCACTACAGTTGGCAGCCCTGGTGACTGAATATATTCTTAGTTCCATCTATTAAGGTACTTAAGGTAAGTTAGACATTGGATCTATCAGCAAGCGTAAACGCATGTTGGCAACAATGTCATGCGTGTGCTGGTTAGAAATAATCGGAAATATTATATCTTGTTGTGCCAATTTTGGATGAAATCCATTTGTTAGTATAGAAATTACATATATTTTAAAATTGGGCATATCAGCAAGCATAGAATCATGTTGGCAGCACCGACGTATATTAATTACTCCGAATTAATCCAGAGTGTCAGGTGATATACGTGTGCAAAGTATAGAGCTGTTGGCTTGCATACTTTCTGATATATTGATATTAGGGTAAAACAAGTAGTTCCGTGAAGAACTATACAGCCTATTTTCGTATATTCTACTTATGTTAATGGCCTCTATCTACATACAACATTTCAGTTTGATTGCTGTAATAGATTCGTAGATATTGAGAACCGGCTAAATATTACGGATG
The DNA here is from genome assembly GCA_946902985.2 of Meconema thalassinum. Lineage (NCBI taxonomy): Eukaryota > Metazoa > Arthropoda > Insecta > Orthoptera > Tettigoniidae > Meconema > Meconema thalassinum. The sequence goes on from OX336390.1 coordinate 835,808,998, forward strand.
GTCGCCATGTTGGATTTTATATATGTAGGTCCTAGAGTTATGTACTGTTACATGAAGATTATTGTGCACGTGTAACATTCAAACTTCAATCGCATGATTAGGACACAAGAAGTAACAAGGAGATTTTAAAAATTCGCACAGCTGCCATCTTGTGGTTATGGAAACAATTGAAATAAATTAGATGCCAGTGGATTAAAATTCGTATAAGGATTTACTGTACCAATTATCACAGCACTCGGATGGTTAAATTGCGAGAAACGTCCATGTCAATATGTATACTTCGCGTCGCCGCCATGTTGGATTTGTGATCACCAGGTTATTGAAAGTCCTATAGGTGAAATTAAGTTCATAGCCCCTATGAACATAAAACACAGTTTTATTGCTGAAATAGATTCGTAGATATTCAGAGCCGTCTAAATATTTCGGACGGTCGCCATGTTGAATTGTTAAATGTATAGGCCATAGAGTCATGTACCATTAAAGGAAAATTATTGCTAAGGTTCATTATTCAAACTTTCACATCAATCGCATGATTACTACAGAAGAAATAAAAACTTAATTTTAAAATTCGCAAAGCCGCCATGAGGTTGTGTAAACAATGGAACTAAATTAGATACCAGTGTATTACAATGTGTATAAACATTTCCTGTACCAGATTTCATTGCGATTGGAACATTAAATCGCGAGAATGGTCTATTTAAAATTTTCAAATTCACTTGGCCACCATGTTCGTTTTGTAGGTAACCGGTTTTTGAAAGTCTTATAGATGAACATCCAGTAGTGCCATTTATCTCCATACAAAATTTCAGGGTGATACCGCCATTTTGTGGTTATGTAAACAATTGAACCAAGTTAGATATCGCTGCATTACAATGTGTATAAACATATACTGTACCATGTTTTATTGCGTTCGGTTGGTTAATTCGCAAGAAACGTCTATTTAAAAGTCGCAAATTCGCGTGGCCGCCATGTTGGTTTTGTAGTTACCAGTTTTTCAAATGTCTCATAGGTGAACTTCTAGAAGTTCCCTTTATCACCGTAAAAAAATTCAGGGTGATATCGGGAATAGTTTCGGATATATTGAATGCTGGTGATATATTTCGCACAGCCGCCATACACCACTATGTGAAGCTGTTGGTGATTACCGAACAGTTGCACGTTGGGTGGAGGCTTTCCGACATGGACGCGCTGCAACTGCAAACTTGCCGTGAAGTGGGCGCCCCTTGTCTGCCAGAACTGACATGTCCGTGTCTGTTATTGAACAGAGTTCCAAAGCCTTGGAAACGGTGCCCTGGATGTTAATTGATTGATTTGTGTTCCATTTTGTAATGGTGCAAAACAAATTTACACCGAGTTCCATTGTGTGGTTTTCATTTGTACCTTTGCCGTTAACTCCTGGACTCGAACCCTATTTTTATTGGCATTGAGATATCACATGGCCATAACGGTTCAATGCACATCGTGGATTTCCCATGCTGTAGCATTATCGTGAGATATAACATAGTTGCCATGACCTATGGAATGACCCTCTTAGAAAGAGCCACCACATTCCAGAAGGTATTCGGGTTCACATGGAATCGCTATGTTAAAGATTTTGGTGAGTCTGTTGTTGTCCACAATAGGGATATGTCATAGCATTTCAAGAGTCTCTTGCTTATTGTATTATTTGAATTTTCTGCTATATTGTCAACAGCAACATTCCATTTTTTGCGTTTCAAATTCTGCTGTTTTATAGTGACCTCCAAAGATTTTGGTTTCTTTACTTTTCAATTTTTTATTAAAGAAAGTCATCACGTTATACTAAATCATGACACTACGAAACAGTGGCCTTGCTGGTTGCCCTATAGGCACTACTCATTGAAAACCATAAGTATAGGTATATAGTATTATTTTAATTTTCTGTTACATAGTGTAACGTGTTTTTCGAGGGTATTTTACGCCAGTGACATAAGTCAGTAGGAAGCCATTCTATATTTATTTACGCGGCAAATTGTTCATCCAAGAGAAGTTTTCATGTAACATTATTATTATTAAGGTATTTTAGGAGCGTTTTTTTTATAAGATTATAAGCATACAGATAGGTTTTCGATGTTATAGAAAACACTATCAAGCGAATTATTACGAACAACATTACCGCGGAAAATTATATGATTACGGAATTTTACGGAGTTTTGTCAGTTAGGGTATTGTGAGAGAGATGAGTCACTGGGAATTCGGCTACAGGCTTATTCTTGTCGAGTAGCGTGACGCAAGCGGGGTTGCTGCTTCAAGAAAAGGCGAAATGGCCTGGAACGGTAATCGACATCGCGCCGAGTGTAATGACCCGGAGGAGGGGAGTATCGCGTGGTGGCTCAGCCAATCAGTGGAGAGCGGGCGAGGAGAAGACGGGACCAGAGAGGGGAGGCGAAGAGTGCATATATGGTTTGCGCGCCGAGGAGGCAGGGCGATTATCTTTGTAAAACTTGACCGTTGTGGTTGCTCAAGTGGTTTGTTCCGGTGTGACCGGACCATAATATAACATTGGATAGTGAAGAGACGAGCAGTATGCCTAGTCTTGGATATGAAAGCAGTACAGGGATGTCGGAGGAAAATCCCGATACTGAGGGGGGTAATTAAAACAGTCAAGCAGGGTTAGAGAGTTTGCTTCTTCAGTTTATGCAACAAAATAAAATAAGTACAGATGCTTTAAACGCCAAACTTGAACAAAATAATGCTAAACTCGAACAAAGTAGTAGGGAAAATAGAGAGAGTACTGAAACTTTAAATGCTAAACTCGAACAAAATAATGCTAAACATGAACAAAATAATGCTAGACTTGAACAAAACAGTAGGGAAATTAGTGATAAATTCGAACTGATTAGAGGTGAGATCAGAGGGGTGATGGAAGAGAAGGCTAAAGAGATTATTATGTAGACAGAAAATTAGGAAAAGTACAGGAGAAGTTAGAAATTATAATCAGCACACAGGCTGAAAATTTAAAAGAACTAGTGCAACGTGAAACACAGCAGGTCAAAAAGCAATTGGGGGGAGAAATTGACAAAATTCAGGTAGCAACTAAAGAGGTTAAAGAACAGCTGGGGGAAGAATTGATAGAGTTCATGCAGAAATAATCACTGAAGTTAATGATTTAAGGGAGAGGAATAAGGAAAGCATTAATGAGATTAATGAGAAACAAGCTAAGTTAAGTGGTAAAGTTGAAGCGTCGGAAGGGAGCATTAGGTTAACTGTAACTAATATTGAAAGAAAAGCTGAGGAGAAAATTGCTGAATTAGAACAGAAGTTGAAGGGTAGAAATAGGCAGGAAAATAGTCAGAGTTGGCCAGTTTATGTGAATAGCACACACAGGGAAATATAACAAGGAAAATTCAGTAATCGGCAGAGTTGTCCAATGGAGTTCATGAAGACAATAGAAAATAAATTCGGGGAGAGGTTGGAAGATGGTAGTATTGAGTGGTGCCAGGTAGTTGAGATTTTAGAGCAAGCGTTTGTAGGGGAGACAAGAAACTGGTTTGCTGTCTACAGAGACAATTTCGAGAATATTTCAGATTTTAAAGTTAAATTTTGTGAGAAAATTTGGAATGAGGTAATTCAGTCTCAGCATCGTGAGGGAATTGTGTGTGGGAAATATAACCCGAGAGGAAACTACACTATGACCGAGTTCTTTTTAGGACAGGTATTGACGTGTAAATATCTGGATGGTTTGAAGGAGGAAGGTGATGTAGTCAGGCTATTACTAAGACATTTTCCATATAGAATCAAAGAAGCTGCCTGTATCCAAAATGTTAAATCTATTTCACAAGTGGAAAATGTATTGAGTACATTCGATGCTCTGGGAAGATGTGGTTACGAGGAGAATTTCGGTAGGAACCAGGGTAACCATAATAACAGGCCTAATGAGAATAGGAATCAGGACGTTCAAGGGAACAGTGGCGAAGGGGCCAATGTTCAAAATAGGGGGAACCAAAATAATAATAATAATAATCAGCAAAACCAGTACAGAGGAAATGGGTATGGTACGAACTGCCAAGGTTGAAATAATGATTTCAGGGGAAATCAAGGCCGAAATAATTATTTTAGGGGTAACCAAGGGAGGTGTAATAACAATAAGAATTATAACCAGAACAGGGGTCAAGGAGGGAATCAGCCCAATGGTAATAACGGACAGAGAAATACCGTTAACACAACCCAGAACAACCAGACCAGTGCAGTAGTGAGTAGTACTACACCAAGCGGTAGCAATGCTTTAAACACGAACCAGGCTGCGATGTAAGGTCAGAATCTCAGTCTGTAACATGCCCTGTCCATACACTTATACAGGAACCCTGTGACCTAAATGTAAGAAATGAATTATTACGTGAACTAAATGATGAAGGTATTATTCAGGAGGTGGTTAGTAAGAGCCCCATAGTTAAATTTAACGAGTCCGAGGCGTACACAGATGTTTAAGTGGTTGTATGAAGAGTTGCATAAGTACAGGCCGGACGTTTGTTTTAGACGAGTGAAAAATCTTAATGGAAGCCTGGAGGCGAGTTACTGCAGTACCTGTGTTGTTATCAGCTGCCCCAAGCGGTCCGATGATTGACGAAGCTGTCTCACACTTCTACTGAAGTACAGTCATCGGCAAGTATAATGCCGTTCTGTTCGTAAATACGTAACGTGTACTACCGCGTCACACAATACTTCGACGTTGACTGTACTGGCTGCAAGTCGGTGTCGCCACGTGCCCAAGTCTGGAATTCCATTACATCAGATCGGTGGTGACAAATGTGAAGCGATTTGAATTTGAATTTTGAATTTATTGTTTCTCTTATACAGGCCACTGAGGCTACAAAGCCTCTTTATGCAGCTCTCTTCATTCAGAGGGCGGTTATATACAATAGAATAAATGAAGAAAGAAAAGAAAAACTTAACCTATACATACAGTTGACAATAATAAATGAAGAAAGAAAAGAAAAACTTAACCTATACATACAGTTGACAATAGAAGTTCTTGTTATTACATCCGTTCACCTTGAACATGATAATTGTATAGCTGATAGATCACAATGAAGGGAGTGTTTTATCGCTCTGATAGGAAGTCCTGAATACTGGTGCAATTTATATTTATTCCAGAGAATACTAGCTGAAATACGGAATGAACCTTTGCATTTTTCGGTTCTGTGATGAGGTATCTGGAGCATTTGTGCAGTGTGTCTATTCGCACGGTTATGCACTGATTGCATGGGAGTTAGTGTGCAGTAAATATAAGACGGAATTTTGAATTTTAGAATTTTTATCACAGTCAGAGCCATGGCATACTGTCTTCGTTCCTTTAACTTTAGCCATCCAATCTGGACGTAAAATGGAGTTATATGAGACTCTCTTGGTACATTGAGTACAAACCGCAAGCAAGCATTTTGCATTCTTTGCAATTTTGTATTGAGGACCTCTCCCATATCATGGTAAATTATAGATCCATAGTCAAATATTGGTAATATCAAACTCTGTATCAGTATCTTTCGTACATTTTGGGGCAAATAGAAGCAAGTTCGCCTAATTTGATATAATGACGATGCAACCCTTTTCAGAATCATGTTTGTGTGATCCTGCCACGATAATCGAGAGTCAAAAATAACTCCCAGATTTCTTACTGCTGACTGGTACGGAACTGTTTGAGATGCAAGCTGTAAAGGTGGTACTGGGTCAGGTAGGGAACTGAGTAATTTGGTATAGCCGATGATGATCGGTTGCGTTTTTTCGAAGTTAAGTATTAGATTATGATCGAGTGCGTACTGAGATAGGCTTTGAATGTCACTGTTAATTAGAGCTACCTTCAAATGAATGGATTTCAGATCCGTGTGTAGATATAGCTGAAGGTCATCTGCGTACATATGATGTTGACAGAATTTAAGGACAGATGGAAGGTCATTTATATACACGGAGAACAGGAGTGGACCAAGGACCGAACCCTGCGGCACACCTGTTGTTACTTCACACCATTCTGAAACATTGTCATCTGCTAGGACTACTCTCTGACATCTGCCTGTTAGGTAAGACCTAAACCAGTTCGTTACTGACTTTGAAAGGCCTAGATTTCTTAATTTAACTAGTAGGATCTCATGGTGAACTCTGTCAAAAGCTTTGCTGAAATCGAATAGAGATAATATAGTTATTTCCTTCCGGTCCATTGCAAGACGAATGTCGTCTGTGACTTTAATAAGGGCTGTCAGAGTACTATGTTTTGATTTATATCCAGATTGGTTCGGGTTTAGGATATTGTTGGAATTTATATATTCATAAAACTGATCAAAAACAATCCGTTCTAACGCTTTCCCAATTGCACACAATATACTTATTGGTCTAAAGTCACTACAGTTTAAGGCGTTCGTGAATTTTGGTATTGCTTTGATGTTGGCTTTTTTCCATTGTGTCGGATAAATACCCATTTGCAGGCTATAGTTAAATATATGCAATAAAACTGGCATGAGAAGGTCCATGTTCCTTTTCAATAGCGTAATAGATATATGATCTGGTCCTATGGCTTTTGAAGTTATCCTAAATATGGCTAAATGAATGTCCTCTGGATATATATAGCCAAAATGAAATTCTTCCCGTCGGTCAGTAAATTTTTCCCTGTAGTTAGCGACAGTTGACAAAACTCTATTGCTGTCTACAACGGTTGATACGTTTAAATAATGCTTATTAAGCTCATCAGCGCTCATTGTTGGGTTATTGCTTTTGTGTCTGGATTTTCCAACACCGAGAGTTTTTATAGCTCTCCACAAAGCCGAAGAGTTTTTAGCTGAATTAATTAGCGAATGAGTGTAACGTATCTTTGTATTACGAATAACTTGCTGGGTTCTGTTGCGTAAGCTTTTGTATTCTACAATGTCCTCGGGTTTCTGTGTTCTGTTGCACTTCTTTCTGGCTCTATTTCGAGATCTTATTAGATCTTTTATTTCTGTGTTGATCCAGGCAGCTGGTGCGTGCCTCACGTTAGCTGAGCGCACTGGGGCATGGCGATCATATAAATCAATTAAAAATGTGTTGAATGTTTCGACCTTCTCATCTATAGTTTGCTGCTCGAGAACAGTGTGCCATGGAACTGAGATGGCATCAGCCTTAAACCTTTCATAATTAAACCTGCTGAAGTCTCGAAAAGTTCGAATACTGGGCTTATATTTTGGAGTTGACAGGGTATATACTGCGTATAAGAGATCATGTGCTGAGAAGCCAGAAGCAGCTGTTTGGCCAAACTCAATCACGTGCTCATTGCAGTTGGATGCTATTAGATCCAGAGTAGAAGAGGAGGTTGCAGTGTGATGTGTATCTTGATACGGGAGCCACGACAGATTGCAAGTATTTAGAGTTTCTACTATGTTCTTCGTTTCAAATGTAGCCGACCCAAAATGGGCATTGAAATCACCGGCTAATATTACATATTTATAACTAAAAATGTGTGAAAGCATGTCATTTAATAGTAGTTCCATAAAACCGACTTTGGGTGCTCTATAAACACAAATAAATAATACTTTAGTATATTTCAGGCAAATCTCTACGAAGAGGTACTCAGGTCTGAAATTCTCATTATTTGGGGATTTGCAGATAACCCGGCACTTAATGTGCTGTCGAACATACACTGCTACTCCACCCCCTTCTCTACGTTGTCTGTCATTGCGGTAGATATTATATCCTGGCAAGGTTACAGATGAATCAGTAATGGACTTGTTGAACCATGTTTCACTAACAGCGATTACATCAATACCGGAGTTAACAAATGTGTATTCAAATTCTGCGAAATGTTCTAGCATTTTAAGTGACTGCGTGTTCAGGTGAGTTACTTTAAAATCATTGGGTAATCTATCAGCTATATCACAAAGATAAGCATGCGTATCATACTCATTGGTACTAATATCCATGCAAAAGATAATTGAAAGTTATCGTAAAATTGTTAAACAAGAAATATCAAAAATTACAAAATCTAAAACTTAAGCTATTTTCTAAATATTAATCAATAATATCGGCTTGTATTTTGGCTATACACTGTAGTTCAAGTTCCACCAGTAACCATATTACATGTCTGTGCTTACACTTGTAACTTTGATCAGTTGAGCCCCCTCACACTGGCACGTATGAGGGTCCTTTACGTACGAGGAGCGGGAAACTTTTTCTTCAAAAAGTCCAATTCTCGGAGTGTTTTCACACGATGCCTCGTGTCATCAATGCGGATCAGAACAACGCCATCTGCAGTCCAGACACCGTGTAACCCAAAGTGGCTTACTGCTTGTTTTACAATATCAGTCCGGGTTTTCGTCAGATCTTCTCTTACAGTTATGCCGGTATTCCTTAAGTATTTCTTCGACCTGAAGAGTGCTGCTCGATCTGCATAGGACACGAACCGCACTATTATTGGCCGCTTCTTTCCAGCATCCCGGAGTCCTACACGATGAGATCGGTCTATTCTTTGGGGATCGAGTGTTACATTCAACTTGGCAGCAACATCCATTACACACCTGTTGGTGTCCTCACCTGGAGTTTCAGGAATACCAAAAATTCTGAAGTTATTTCGACGCTGGTACTGCTCAAGTTCGTCAGTGCGGTCATTCAGTTGCAGCTCAAGTTGATTTATAGTGTCGTCTCGCCTGGCAAGTTCCTGTCTGAGTTCATTGATGACCTGGGTGTTAAAATCTATTGTTTCTTTTAGTTTATCAATCGCCTTATTAGCAACTCGATCCACGAGCTCCTCGATTAGGTTCGTATTACTCAGCAGGCTTAAAATGTCAGCTGAGTCTCGGCGCACATCCTGCGTAGCTTGATTGTTGTCCGCTGATGAAAAAGTAGTGCCACTGTCCTTCCAGTTCCTTTTTGAGCCGTCAGCTTCGCTAGCATTGCGACAACCGCCACCCTGACTGCGATCCACGGTCTTCAATTGTTCTCCCGAGCTGCTACCTGCTCCGTTCCTCTCTAGGGCGCTAGGGTCGTCTGCTTTCACTTGCTTGCGCTGTCCACCCTTCGTTTGTTCACGAACTCCGCGCTCCCCACTGCGGTCAACTGCCTTCTTTTGTTTGTCTTTGCCCGTCATTTTGTAGTTTTCAACTCTAACCTCTCACACACTTTAATACTTGTTTATCAAAATAACAGCAATATTTCAACTTACTGCGTTTATCACCGAACGTTCTGCTGTTGATTTACTTCTCACTGATCACTATTGCAATGCACTGCTTCTACTTTGTCACCTTCTAAAAGCAATTCTGGCTAGGAACTATCACTCACGTTTATACCGCCATATGAGGTCGACAGGCTTCAAGGTCAAGGGCAATCGTCTAAACCAAACGTCCGGCCTGTAGTGCATTTTATGATAAAATGGAAGGAACTGGAGTAAATTTTGAGGAGATGCCAATTAAAAGCACTTTTGTTATCACAGCTGTTGGGAAGCGGTCTAAAGTAATTTCTAAGCAAGTTTTAGTAGACATTAAAATTAATAATCATGTAGAAAAGCAGATTTGTCTTGTAATTCCAAATTTAGTATTCAGTGTTATCTTGGGTTCAGAGTGGCTAAGTAGAGTGTCTGGTAACTTATGTTATGATGTAGGGAGTTTGAAATTTAAATGGGGTGATTCTGAAGTAGAAGTAGCGTTCAATGACCATATTCAGAGAAGTAGTGTTGTAGGTGTGATTTGTACTTTAAATGAGATATCGCCAGCCGTAGAGCGGGGTTCTCCATGTTTTGTGGGCAGTGTGATTACGAACGGTAGTCTAGAGGACTCGTTACGTGATGCTGCATTTCAGGGAGATATAGAGGTGGAACAGTGTGTTCGGCTCTATGATGTGTTATTGTGTAATAGGAGAGTTTTTGAGGATCGCATTGGTATGGCCAATTGCAATACACATTCATTGAACGTTATTGATAGGTCAGTATTCACAGGACATAGATATCCTGTACCTTTCGCATATCAGAGTGCAGTTGAGGCACAAATTAACCAGATGCTTGAAGATGGGATTATTGAACACTCTAACAGTCCATATGTTAATTCTTTGATCACGGTACCCAAGGCCGACGGCACAGTTCGTATTTGTTTAGACGCTCGTTTGGTTAACAGTAGAATTAGCTCAGATCAGCTGAAATCTATGTCAATAGAGGAATTAATACAAACATTTGAGGGGAAGAAGTATTTCACTTGTGTAGATTTGAGTTCCAGTTTGTGGCAAGTGCCACTTATGTACGAGGATAGACCATTTACAGCTTTTAGTCATAAATATAACCTTTATCAATTTTGTAGAACACCTTATGGGTTAAAGAGTAGTTCAGCAGCTTTAATTAGGGCTTTAAATATCGCATTAGGGGATGTCACAGGAGAGTTTGTAACCATTTACATTGATGATATGGTAATTAGTTCACGCAGTTTTGAGGAGCATCTACGTCATTTAGATATAGTTTTTCAGAAGTTAGATCAGGCAGGGTTCACTTTGAAGCTGTCTAAGTCGTCATTCTGTCAGTCAGAAGTGACATTTTTAGGTCATAGAGTGTCGAGTAGAGGTGTGACACCAGAGGAAAGTAGGGTTAATAAGATACTTAACGCAGAGGTGCCACAGAATGTTAAACAGTTAAAAACATACATGGGAATTTGCAACTTTTTCAGGAGGTTCGTTCTTAAATACTCACGGTTGGTAGAACCATTCAGGGAATTGCTTAAAAGTGGGACTCGGTGGAGATGGGAGTCCAATCATGATCAGGCTTTTAGAGCGCTGAAGGAAGGTTTTGAGAAAGCTGTAGTGCTGAAATATCCTTTGAAAGATAAGGAATATGTGGTTATGACAGATGCTTCACATATAGGCATTGCTGGAATATTATGTCAGAAAGATGATGAGGGTAATCTGTGCATTGTGTCTTTAGCCTCGCGAGGACTGACAGCAGCAGAGAAAAGATACACGATTACTGAGTTAGAGCTTTTAGGTATTGTTTTCAGTTTGGGGAAATTTAGAATGTATTTAGTAGGGGGGGGGGGGGGGAAATTTGAGATCCATACAGATCACCATTCATTACTGTATATGAGGACTTGTAAACTCAGTTCTAACAGAGTTAGTAGGTGGATTCTTGCTCTGCAGGAATACGAATTCACAGTAAAATATATTAAGGGTAAAGATAACATTCTTGCAGACATGCTATCAAGGGACACTAATTTATGTAGGGATTATCCTGTGGTTAAAGCAGAGGACGGTATTTTAATATGTGCATGTGTGGACAGTAGCAACAGGGCATCGTTACAGACACTGAGAAATATGCTAGTGGAGCAACGTGATGACGTTAAGTTAAGGGAGCCACTGGCTAGGTTGGAAATAAGTGAAGAAGAGTATGTGAAAGTAGGACGGTTCACGTACAAGATGCAGGATGGGCTTCTTGCACGGAAATGTAGGAATAATCGGTGGGCAATATGTGTTCCTGCCACTTTGCGGGAGGAGCTAATTTGGTTCATTCATAGGGAATTAGTACACTTTGGTGCTGCCAAGGTCTTCTATGAAATTGGTCGTGACTTCATTTGGAGTAAAATGCGAAGGGATGTTAGGAGGATTTTAGCTAAGTGTGACACCTGTCAAAGGAGCAAATATCCAGTTAAATATTTAGTGGGGGAGAGATCTGCAGTTCTCACCAGTAGTCCCGGTGAACTACTGTGTGTGGATTTATTTGGCCCGATCGTTAAAGGACAGTACGGCTACGAGTACATTTTTATAGTTATTGACGCTTTTAGTAAGTATGTCAAGCTATATCCGCTAAGGAAAGCCACGGGACTAGCGTGTAGCCGTCTGATCATTAATAAGTATGTACCTGAGTATGGCCTTCCTCTCAAGATACTATCTGACAGTGGACCACAGTTTACTGCAAAGAAATGGAGAACCAGTATGCAGGAAGCTGGTATTTCACACGTTCATTCCTCTGTAAGGTACCCTCAGGGTAATTCTGCAGAGCGTCCATTAAGGGAAGTGGCTCGTCTTTTTCGGACTCTAGTGCATGACAAGCATACGGCATGGGTTGGACATCTTCCTCAAGTCGAGACTTGGCTGAATTCTGTCCAGCATGAGAGCACGAACTTGACGCCATACGAAGTTCACTTCGGAAAGAGACCACAAAATGAATTAGCAAGGGTGTTGGGTTTAAATAAGGGAAATCAACCTGGGATGGATTACATTGTCCAGTTGGCGAAACAGAATTTATCTAAGTCAGCACAAAAGAGAATTCGCCAACAAAAAGAAACTAAATTTGACATATTCCAGCCGGGAGACAGAGTCTTACTTAGAGTGCCGAAACAGTCAAATAAGCTAGAGAAAGTCATGTCCAAGTTCTTTTATCTCTACGAGGGCCCATTTATAGTTTCCAAACGTATTGGCAAAACAGCATATGTGCTGGAGGATAGTAAGGGAAACAGATTATACGGGACGTATAATATACATAGTCTACGAAAGTATGTGTCATAAAGTAAGTGTGTTTAGCTGGCGAGCCAGCCTATCAAATGAGTAAGTGTGGTATTTGTTGCGGGGAAGATCTGGTCTTCCAGGCAGGCGTATCATAAGTCACACAGGGGGGTAGTATGTAAGTAATTGAGAGTTTTTAAGGTACAGGGAAATATGACGGGATTGTCGGATGCTCTTGAGCACTAAAAGTCTCGATACACCAAGGCCAGAATTTGGTAGCGCTGGTGAATTCCCATTTGTCTCCTAGAGATGGGTGAGCGCTTGAACAGGGTATTTTTGCTTAAGGCGTCCACGAGACTAAAGATGGGCCACCAGAAGGCGAGACAGTCCTTCATGAAACTCATACATAACAGCACCCGTGATTTCTGTTTACGGCCTCGCCATGTAAGAGTTATAAGTGTGTAATTTAAAGTAATTAGTACAAAGGTATTATTTGAGTAAGGAGAACTGGTCTGAGTTGTGAACTAGTATTAAGTAGAATTTGGTCTACGGGAACTTAAGAAGACAGGGCGATTACAGCACAGAAATATTTGGTGTTATATGTAATGCGCACTTACTGGTTTTTTTTCAGAAATCAATATTAATTTTGTATAATATACAGAGAGATTAAGTATTATGATCACGATGCGCTGCCACAATAGTGTGATCGTGTGCTCCGTGAGATCAGTGAGACTAAGTTTCACCATATGGAAGCGACCTCCAGTGAAATTAGGAAGTTCTGTGGTGATATAAATATATCAGAACACCTTTGATGCGTGTGATGTGACATCATATATACACAGTGCTCACACATTATTTATGTATATCTTTCCCAACATAGAGATATTTGAGAGGCGGAAATATCCGTGGAACATTAATCTAAACGAAAAACAATGGACTGATTGCACAGGGCAATCCAAAATGACAACAGACTTTGACGCAAAGTGCGTAAAGAAAATTATGAGTGTATATATATGTAATTTAGGGTGATTTAATTTATGTAATATATTTTTTGGATGGGGTTTTATTAACGTGTCTGGGATAATCGCATGATGGACCGTCGTCACGGTAAATCATCCGATGATCCGAGGTGAATATGTAACGTGTTTTTCGAGGGTATTTTACGCCACTGACATAAGTCAGCAGGAATCCATTCTATATTTATTTACGTGGCAAATTGTTCAGCCAAGAGAAGTTTTCATGTAACTTATTATTATAATTAAGGTATTTTTTGGAGCGTTTTTTTATAAGATTATAAGCATACAGATAGGTTTTCGATGTTATAGAAAACATTATCAAGCGAATTATTACGAACAACATTAACGCGGAAATTTATATGATTACGGAATTTTACGGAGTTTTGTCAGTTAGGGTATTGTGAGAGAGATGAGTCACTGGGAATTCGGCTACAGGCTTATTCTTGTCGAGTAGCATGACGCAAGCGGGGTTGCTGCTTCAAGAAAAGGCGAAATGGCCTGGAACGGTAATCGACATCTTCGTCGCGCCGAGTGTAATGACCCGGAGGAGGGGAGTATCGCGTGGTGGCTCAGCCAATCAGTGGAGAGCGGGCGAGGAGAAGACGGGACCAGAGAGGGGAGGCGAAGAGTGCATATATGGTTTGCGCGCCGAGGAGGCAGGGCGATTATCTTTGTAAAACTTGACCGTTGTGGTTGCTCGAGTGGTTGGTTCCGGTGTGACCGGACCATAATATAACATTTCTACAAATATCTCTTCAACTGACGAAGAAGATGACAACGTGCAGGAGACTGTGGGAAGCTCTCTTCAACATCCAGTACGAGGGAATTCTACGGCAATTTCCAATGGTAAGCGCGAATGACTCAGAACTACATAATCTCTCGTTTCTTTGTTTCATATTCAGTATTTCAGTAACTTCATAGCTTGGGAATAATAGTAAAATCAGTAATTCAGCCGACTCCGTTTTCACGTAATTCTCTAGCGGTAATATTCAAATCGCATCGCTCCAATTTAAATTTAAAATATATTATTATTATTAATAATTTTGCCATACTTGTTTTTTATAATAAATTCATTTCTTTTAATCATGCAATCTTTGCTTTCAGTAGGTAGCATTAGATATAGACCAAATTCCTTCTCCTGATACAATTGTTAGTTGGGTTAATGATCAAATCATACCACGATCTGAGTGAAAAGATTCTTGAAGGTGTTCTACCAGAGCTAGGTGTTGTTAAATATAAATTTAGATTTCAACATAGCGTTGAGGTCTTGGCGCCCATTAACACAACATATCTTAGTCAGAGTAAATATTTCAAAGTGCAAGGCACGGCTAGTAGAAACGTTTCACTTGTCACCCAACAGTGAGGGGTAAAGAAAACATTACAATAGTAGAAGTCCGTTATTCTTCTCATCATCAACATTCCATTTTTTCATATCGGGCCGAATATTTGTCTGAGAATTGTGTTTCATATTCTGCTATATTACAGTGACTTCTAAAGGTTAAGCTTTCCAATGAGTAGTGCCTATATGGCATCCGATAAGGCCACTGTTTCGTAATGTCACACTTAAGTAAAACGTGATAACTTTTTTTAAATAAACACGATGTTCAGTAAAGAACATATAGCCTACTTTCTCCTAAATGCATGGGTATTGTTATAACTCTTTGTCCTTTTCAAGGAGTATAATTGAATGTTGGTTGTAGTAGCTTGTTGAAATACAACGTGCTATAGGGATATTAAACATGAATATGAGGTGCCCTTTGCTAGTGCTACCTCTGTAAAAAATTTCATTCAAATGGTTTCACCGTGATTGAATTGATATGGGGAATGGATTTGCACACATACATGGCCGCTATTTGCAAACTATTGGGCTGATGACCTTGTAGTCAGTCATAAGATGCTTTCCACAAAATGGCATGTGGTTGCAAAATCTGGTAGAGATCAAATTATTAGGATGGTCGTAATTTGATTTAAGCTTTTAACATTTGGGTGGTCGTCATTCCGTTTCCGTCAAGATGGCGGCGATATAAAACATGACACTGAGGTGCCCTTTGCTAATTCTACCTCTGTTCCAAATTTCGTTCAATTCGGTTTCAACGTGTTTGAATTGATAGGGGGAATCGATTTGCACACATACTTGGCCACCATCTGCAAACTATTGGGCTGATGATCTTTCAGTATGGTCAGAATATGCTTCCCACATAAAGATATGTTGTTGCAAAATTTGGTAGAGACTAGATTATTAGGTTGGTCGTAATTACATTTTAGCTTTTAACATTTGGGTGGCCGCGATTACGTTTCCGACAAGATGGCGGTGATATAAAACATGACACTGAGGTGTCCTTTGCTGTACCAAATTTTGGTCCATTCGGTTTCACCGTGTTCAAATTAATAGGGGGAATCGATTTTGACACAAATATGGCCGCCATCCGCAAACTATTAGGCTAATGACCTATTAGATTGGTCAAAGGTTGCTCCCTCCATGAAGGTATGTTGTTGCAAAATTTGGTAGAGATCGGATGATTAGGTTAGTCGTAATTTGATTTAAGCTTTGAACATTTGGGTGGCCACCATTACGTTTCCGTCAATATGGCGGTGATATAAAACATGACACTGAGGTGTCCTTTGCTAGTGCTACCCTTGTACCAAATTTCGTTCAATTCGCGTTCACAGTGTTCGAATTGATAGGGGGGGGACATTCAGAGTACACACACTCACACACACACACAGACTCACACACACTCATACACATACACAGACAGACACACTTTTTTTTCGCCCTGTGTTGATCTCATAAGTCTACTTTCATTTTTTGAAAAAATCGAAAGTAGGCTAAAAATAGAAAAATAAAGAAACCATAACCTTTGGAGGACACTACAAAACAGAAGAATTTGAAACACAAGAACGAAGAATTGTCAGAAAAATATTTGGCCCGATATGAGAAAATGGAATGTTGATAATGTTGATGTTGACGATATAACAGAAAATTCAAATAAAATATCATAAGCAAGAGGCTCATGAAATGCTATGACATATCTCTATTGTGTACAACAACAGACTGACAAAAATCTTATTTGTTATAATAAATTTCCAGACGAACAATAACAAGTGGATGGACATTGGGTACTGTACCCGTTCGTCCTGGGGATGCGATGACCCATCTGTTATTACATCGCATTCCTGGATTTCCAGGACAGAGCGGAGTTAAATGAACATCAAGTCAAATAAGGAATGTGTCGAAAATTCAGTTGAAATATCACAAAAGCAGAGGGTAACACGAGATAAAGTATCTCCAGGGTCGTTACGGGCTTAAATTTAATAAACAAAATACAAATATAAATGGGCGCCATCAACTGAACCCTAGCAAGCCTTAATTAAGACAAGGAAAGAAATAGGAAAATCACATCACCATCAGATCACAACTAAGATAAAAACAAATGTATTCAACTTTGATAGTCAGACAGACATATTAAACACTCATCCTACCTGAGAGCATGGTCGAATGCCAACGTTAAATTGTCATTGTCCAGAAAATCGAACCATCTCTATTCTACTCAAAGTGTATTTTATCCACATAAAATAGGAAAAATTTCTAAAGTTCACTTGGGTTCTCAGGATCACCGTAGCACTATGTCTTTGCATCACTGACATTCGTGATACCTGAGACCTAATTTCTCTTTAAATTAACATCATGAATGTGGATGTAAAAATATAATTAATCTGTCTAAACACATATATTCTAATCACATATTTAAATATCACATAATTTATGGCTTGCATGGCATTATTCAAATGCTGAATATGTTAGTAAATTGCTCCTAAACATCGAATAATTAATTTACACTATTTACACTGTCATTAATAATTGCTTGTTTGTGAATCACACAAAATCCACTACTCATTGGTTATAATCATCATCATCATCAAAATTAAATATTTCTCACATTAGTTCTCATCTCAAAATTCAATATGTTCATGTCAGAATAATTAATTCATTATCATCAAATCATTTAAATGAATATTATAATCATCAATTCTTTACGCTCTCTAATTAATCACACACTCTCATTTCATCATCTCCTTCAGATTAAATCATCTTAATTCATCAATATAAATTGTTTAATTCATCAACTCAAATTGCAATTCTTCAAATCATCCAAATCATATCTCTCAATTAAATTTATTTAAATCCATTTAAATGTATTAATCATCAGTTTCTTTAATTAATTATCACCCTCTAATTCAGTTATTCATCATCTATTTAATCATCTATTAATTTATTTAAATCAGCTTATTTATTCAAACTTTAATTCATCCAGTTATTTAATTCATTGATTTATTCCAAAATTTAATTTATCAATTTATCTAAATTTTAATCATCTGGTTATTTAGATTTTTATTATTTCATCGAGTCATTTAGATTTTTATTTCATTAGGTCAGATCCTTAATATGCTTAAACTTCAGATTATTATTTCATTAATAATTATTATCAGAAAATCTTGTATTATCAACATTCTTTATTTGTTTAATTTCCTAACAAATTGTTTAATATGGGTTATAGAACGTTGTCTTACAGTTTTATCACTTCCAAGTTATATCTCGTATTTAATTATCGTGCCAAAAAAATATTATTGGCTTCACAAAATCACGTTGGATCTCACTATCCACAACTTCATCATCTACTCTCACTTTATCTAATACCATATTTGAATACCACAATTATTCCACGTAACATCATAAATATTCAGCGCACAGCATGAATCTCAAAATTATGATAGACTGGGTTCGACAACCTCATGTCTGCCTCAAAATACATTAGCAATATTGCAACTTCCACTTGGCAACTTCCACAAAATGCCTATCACAAACTTCACTTTATCACGTTGCATGATCTACAAAAATATATAACTGCCTTCAAATTATCAACGCACACATTCTCCAATAATTGTAATTAATCTGATCACATCTAGACAACTTCTTAAACAATTAGGAAAAATATTACCTCAGTAATCGAAATCAAATTCAAGATCTGCTTTCAAATAGCATAAATTCTCTTAAAATTCTCATAATTCACTTCACAGAAAAACACCAATGTGCTATAATCTCTCACATCAAAATATGCAATACTGATCTGCCTTAAAATAAATCTGACCATTAATGATTCATCTTACAAGATTCAATTACTTTAAATCCTTCTCAAAGGTATCAAACTCAATCATAAAAAGTTATCAAAAGCATCAACTGTATCAGCTGTTAAATGAAAGTACTCTCAAAAGAGTATAGCAACACAATATTGGATTGGCAAACAAGAATTACAAAATGTAACCCTGCTGACATTTATTTTTAATTTATTTAACAAAATTCGACAGATATGTGACTAGTAGTTTCTTGTTTGATCCTCTTACAATCTCAAGTTCACTCGGATGATAAAAATGAGTTCCTCAATGGCAAGTTAGGTGTGTACCACCACGCAATCGTATAAATACGAAAGGCCTTGCCTCGTAGACTATCATGATAATGCCCTGAGCGATGGGTAAAGATGTGTACCACCACGCAATCGCCTAAAGCGAAAGGCCCCATCTCGTCGTCTAATGAGTGAATGTACCAGATTGGAATCAACAAGTCTCTAGTTGTCACATAAAAGCGATATTCATTCACTTGAGTGAATAACATCTTAATATCTCCAAACAATCCAATGGAAAAAAATCCCCACTGATGAATAATACACACTCGCTAGTATGCAATGAACTGACGAAGTAATTTTAATAATCCAATTGCAGATCACGAGTTCGAAATACTCGCCACAAAAAATAACTATCCAAGAAAATTATCCTTACTGAAAAATGTCTAAAAGACCAAACATCTGCTTAATAAAGCCAACCAATAGTGAGAACTTCGTATAATGGTGCCTGCCATATCATATGGTAACGCCATATTCTAGCAAAATTGGAGCAAATAATGTCTAAGCCATGTCTAAATAATCGTAGAACTCCTACTAGAAATATATACAAGTATGCCCAGTGTTCATGAAAAAATCATATCAGAAAGTCATAACTCTTACAGTACCTTCTCATATCTGCTGTTAATATATTTCAAAGATCGTCGATTATCCTCGTGTGTGCAATAAATTTCTCGAAAGATCGACGGGAATATCGTATCACCCACCAGAATAACGATCGCCTTCATATCCCAAGTGAATCAGCTGTTGGACCTCCTCTTCTTCAGGAACCGAATCCATCGCTCTGTGGTGCCATCACGTCTCTGTCTTCGCTTACTCCGACATGATGAACTGCATGTTATCCGTAACGGATACTGTCCAAATTCTTCCGTAAAAGTTCATAAACGTAGCGTACCCCATATTCTTCTTCTATGTTACGCCACTGTCCCATACAATGTTCGGTTTACTTGTGATAAAAGTCAATCTCCACAGCGGCTAAATCTCACTTGCAGAAAATAATTTTTATATAAAAGTGTATAAGTTTCTGAAACATCCTGTAGCTGTGTTCGTACTTGAAATTTCATAATAGTTCATGAAAAAGAATTATATTAATTCACGTGCCAATGTTCATAAGTGCATATATTCGTAACATTTCGTTTGTCTAAAAGCGTTAATGTTGGCTTGACCCCATGGTCGCTTTACATATTCCGTTATGAAATGCATAGTTTGATAAGCCATAATGTCATTGGAATATCTAAGTTAATTTGAAGTTCACAATTGCAGTATATGATAACTATCTGCCTGCACAATTCGACTACTGAATACAAGTCCAAGCTCATAAAGTTGTAACTAAATGTCGAAATGAAGTTCAGTTTCTTTAATGTTGCCTGCGTATAAAAGTCGGAACCAGCACGCTCTGCTCTACTGCACTGTTCCAGAATGATCGATGCTTGAATGCGGCCTCACCATACCGCTTCGCTGTGCTGTTCTGCGTTACAAAATGCTGCTTGAAATAAAGTTCTCAATCTCGTTATAATGCTGTTTATTCCTTAACATTTGAAAAAGCATTGCTGCCTCGCATAGCTGTAACTACGATGTTGGAAATAATGCTGTTCTAACACCGGCTCTTCTCTCGCTTACACGGCCTGTACAGCTTGCCTCGACAACCGGTCCTCGCACCGCCTACCGTGCCTTGCTTGCCTTGACTCACTGACCTACTTTCCGTTCTCCCAACGCATGCTGCTATCAGCTCCGCTTGTTGAAGTAATACTGTCGCTTTCACTCCACGCAACAAGTGCTGTACACCGCTCAACTGCCGTTCTCTCTGCGCAACATGTGTTCTACTCGGCCTCGCTGGCTGAACTCAACTGCTGTCTCTAGACTGCGTTGACCAGCTCCTACTCCGCGCTGTCACGTGATGTTCCCCTACCTTCTGCGGTCATGCGTCACAAGTATAATCTCGACCACCATCATCTCGGCTATTAAGTTATACAAAAACTTAAGGGATTATCTGCCTTTCTTCAAGTTATCACCATATATTTTGCTTGTTATTTCTTCTCTTCTGAGATGATATAATACTATGTTCCATATTGAGCTTAATAATACTTCAATATTCCTCCCATAATTCCATCTGCTTGACTGGTAGTGCCACCTTTATCCTTGGCCTTCTACGTCATTTCATAACATTCTTCTCGACTCGATCTGAGCGCTATCTTTACAACTTTTTCCATAAATCTCAACTACGGCTTAATGTCAGCTGGCGTAGCCGATAGCCTCAACTAGGTATCGGGTACAGTACAAACTTCTAATAAAACGATCTACAAGGAAATTTGATTAGTATTGAGCAGAATTAGGACAAAACGCATATCATACATTGGACATTTAATCTGGATATCGGAAAGCAGATTTAGTACGAGAATAATAGAAATATTATGGAACAGTGAGAGTAATATTAGATCGATTCTGGAAATTAAGGGCGATACGAGAGAATTGCAAATTACTGTTGTGGATTTAACAAGTTGTTCCGCGAGGAACTAAAAGAACCTACTTTTCTTAAAATTTTAGAATCATGCCGATGATTAATCAATATACCAGAAATAAAAGAATGGTGCATTGGATCTATTAGCGGGCATAAAATCATGTTGGACAATGTCATGTATGTGTTGCTCAGAATATCTGAAATTATATATTATGATCTATTTTTGTCCCAATTTTGGATAAAATCCATTTGTTAGTATAGAAGTTATAAGTATTTGAAAATTGGACCTATCTGCAGGCTTAGAATCATGTTGGCAGCACTGACTTAATGATAGGCAACATGGATTTCGGAAAGGTTACTCATGCGAGAGTCAGATGCTAATCTACCTATCAACACACACAGACAGACAGACAGACAGACAGACAGAAGGACAGACAGACACACATTTGCCCAGATCGATCTCACAAGTCTACGTTTTTAAAAAATATGAAAAGTAGGCTAAAAATGAAAACAGACAATATTAAGAAACTCCAAGATAAAAAAAAAGCACATTACTAACTAATATCAACAAACTGACGATAGTAAGTGTGATTTTAGACTGAGAAAGAAGACTGCGATCCGACAGAAAGAAGATGTACCGGGTTGATAGAAAAATCGGAAATCCTTTGTATAGAGTTGACTTAAGTGGACAACGAAGGCCATAAATTCTAACTACTTGTAAGTTAACAGACGTCCAAAATAAGCCGGTTGAAAGAAATGAAGGAAAACTTACACGAAATACAAAATTTATTAAAAATTTCACTTCTCTGTTGCAAATGAAGTGTTCATAAATATGATTGTTAATACATTTTTGATCCTCTGTTTTGGGACTCTCTACATATGTTATAAATAACAGAGCTTGCATTTGTGTGCAGGTGAATGATTTGGCCACAATGTAAACAAACAGGTGGATTGGAGGCACTTAGTTGAAAATCCCCAGCTTTTGCTGCCACTTCCATGTTGGCGTTATATTGTCAAACGTAATCTAAACGTCACGGGGCCATTAGTCAAGTCATACATCATTAAGTGAGACATAGCCATTACGACAGCTCTTCATCAACGACAGGGCAGGCAGGTTGGGCACAGGTGGGCCCGGGTAATAAGTACATCACTGCTGTCACAACAGAGCACGTCTTGTACATTATAACTTACTCTATACTGCAGTCACCTTACACTTGCTGATAATCACTAACAAGCACTCAACATATGTTAAGTTATGAAGATATTTTATCAGTGTTGCCTGTACAAACTGTAAATTTATGAAAAAGATGGTATATTGGCTTTCACGGCCGGTGAATTAAAACTCAGCAATTCTTCTAGGTTTGTGCCTAGCCAATATACCATCTTTTTGGAAGCCTTCATAGGGAGGTTAAGGCTACTTGAACTTTTAGTTCTCGTAGTCAAGTAGGTGCAGTTGCACCTTATATAAAGGGAGGTGGCGCGCAGTTCGTCACTCCTGTGGGGGTCCGGGCGGGGACACCAAGAGCCCGCCGATGAGCCTAGCTTGGTGTCCTAGGCGAAACCCCACACAAGACTCGGCACAAACCTAGAAGAATTGCTGAGTTTTAATTCACCGGCCGTGAAAGCCAATATACCATCTTTTTGGAAGCCTTCATAGGGAGGTTAAGGCTACTTGAACTTTTAGTTCTCGTAGTCAAGTAGGTGCAGTTGCACCTTATATAAAGGGAGGTGGCGCGCAGTTCGTCACTCCTGTGGGGGTCCGGGCGGGGACACCAAGAGCCCGCCGATGAGCCTAGCTTGGTGTCCTAGGCGAAACCCCACACAAGACACGGCACAAACCTAGAAGAATTGCTGAGTTGTAAATTTATGCCTTTCAGTTGGTCAACAGGCATTTTTCCCGATTTGATTTAGTGAATGAACTATATTTATAACAGAATAATCCCGAAAAGAATACATGCATTTTTAGCCTACTTTCGATTTTTGCAAAAAATGAAAGTAGACTTATGAGATCAACACAGGGCGAAAAAAGTGTGTCTGTCTGTGTGTGTGTATGTGTGTGTGTGAGTCTGTGTGTGTGTGTGTGTGTGAGTGTGTGTTCTCTGAATGTCTGTCCCCCTCTATCAATTCGAACACGGTGAATGCGAATTGAACGAAATTTGGTACAAAGGTAGCACTAGCAAAGGACACCTCAGTGTCATGTTTTATATCGCCGCCATCTTGACGGAAACGTAATGGCGGCCACACAAATGTTCAAAGCTTAAATCAAATTACGACTAACTTAATCATCCGATCTCTACCAAATTTTGCAACAACATACCTTTATGGGGGGAGCATCCTCGGACCAAACTAATAAGTCATCAGCGTAATAGTTTGCGGATGGCGGCCATCTTTGTGTGAAAATCGATTCCCCCTATTAATTCGAACACGGTGCAACCGAATGGAACGAAATTTGGTACAGAGGTAGTACTAACAAAAGGCACCTCAGTGTCATGTTTTATATCGCCGCCATCTTGACGGAAACGTAATGGCGGCCACACAAATGTTCAAAGCTTAAATCAAATTACGATTAACCTAATCATCCGATCTCTACTAAATTTTGCAACAACATACCTTTATAGAGGAAGCATCCTTTGACCAAATAACTAGGTCATTAGCCTAATAGTTTGCGGATGGCGGCCATCTTTGTGTGAAAATCAATTCCCCCTATTAGTTCAAACACGGTGAAACCAAATGGAACGAAATTTGGTACAGAGGTAGCACTAGCAAAGGGCACCTCAGTGTCATGTTTTATATCGCCGCCATCTTGACAGAAACGTAATGGCGGCCACACGAATGTTCAAAGCTTAAATCAAATTACGATTAACCTAATCATCCGATCTCTACCAAATTTTGCAACTACATACCTTTATGGAGGGAGCATCCTTTGACCAATCTAATAGGTTATTAGCCTAATAGTTTGCGGGTGGCGGCCATCTTTATGTCAAAATTGATTCCCCCTATTAATTCGAACACGGTGGAACCGAATGGAACAAAATTTGGTACAGAGGTAGCACTAGCAGAGGGCACCTCAGTGGCATGTTTTATATCGCCACCATCTTGACTGAAACGTAATGGCGGCCACACGAATGTTCAAAGCTTAAATCAAATTACGATTAACCTAATCATCCGATCTCTACCAAATTTTGGAACTACATACCTTTATGGAGGGAGCATCCTTTGACCAATCTAATAGGTCATTCGCCTAATAGTTTGCGGATGGCGGCCATCTTTGTGTCAAAATAGATTCTCCCTATTAATTCAAACACGGTGAAACCGAATGGAACGAAATTTGGTACAGAGATAGCACTAGCAAAGGGCATCTCAGTGTCATGATTTATATCGCCGCCATATTGACAGAAACGCAATGGCGGCCACACAAATGTTCAAAGCTTAAATCAAATTACGATTAGCCTAATCATCCGATCTCTAGCAAATTTAGCAACAACATACCTTTATGGAGGGAGCATCCTTTGACCAAACTAATAGATCATCAGCCTAATATTTTGCGGATGGCGGCCATCTTTGTGTGAAAATCGATTCCCCTTATCAATTCGAACACGGTGAAACCTAATGGAACGAAATTTGGTACAGAGGTAGCACTAGAAAAGGGCACCTCAGTGTCATGTTTTATATCACCGCTATCTTGACGGAAACGTAATCGCGGCCACCCAAATGTTAAAAGCTAAAATGTAATTACGACCAACCTAATAATCTAGTCTCTACCAAATTTTGCAACACCATATCTTTATGTGGGAAACATATTCAGACCAAACTGCAAGAACATCAGCCCAATAGTTTGCAGATGGTGGCCAAGTATGTGTGCAAATCGATTCCCCCTATCAATTCAAACACGGTGAAACGGAATTGAACGAAATTTGGTACAGATGTAGCACTAGCAAAGGGCACCTCATATTCATGTTTAATATCCCTATAGCACGTTGTATTTCAACAAGCTACTACAACCAACATTCGATCATACTCCTTGAAAAGGACAAAGAGTTATAACAATACCCATGCATTTAGGAGAAAGTAGGCTATATGTTCTTTCCTGAACATCTTGTTTATTATTCACTGATAAAGGGGGGAACTTTAGGATCAAGCCCTTCGACCATCACGCAGTCATCTGTGACTGATAACCTGTGAATTTGTCGTATCTATAGGAGTGTGTGCATTTGCAACAGAGGCAAGAAGCAAGAATTGGGAAGAAGGTGACCGTGGCCCAAAGTTGAGAGCCACCTCGGCATTGGCCTGGAATATTATAATCACATTAAGTTGTTCTCTTCGGAGGACCAGCGGTAAAGTGGCTATATCATGGTCCCTAGATCACGAGTTAGCTACTTGTTCGAGGAAGGCTGAGTTTTGAAGACCAAGGACATTTCACGCTTCACGTAACGATGTCGGATCTTAAATAAAATATCTCGAATCACGTTTGTAGTTTACAATTCAAGATGATAACTACAGGTTGACGATTAGTATTCAGGTGGCAGTGTAAGTGGAACTTCAAAATTCGAGAGATTGCCTAGAAGTGCCTTACTCGAAAGATGAAGCCAGATTATTATAATTATTATAATTATTATTGTAATTATTACTAACTACCGTAGGGTGTATATAGAGAGAAATATATGATGACTTTGAGACTTAAATTAATAACGTTATTGAAATTGCGTCAAACATTGCGAAGAAAATCGTTAATTCATTACCTCTCCTACCCGTTAGTTGATAGTATTTTTCAAATACAGAGTTAAACGGCGTGTTTGTACCACAAGTGGATCACGTCCAATCAGGGACGGTTAGACATATTCACCCGTAAAGTTGGTGGGCTTCTTTAAATTCCACTAAGCATACGTTGCTTTGGATTGCACGATATAATGACGTAAGCATACATAGTGAGAATGATTGTGACAACAAAGAATAGTTTTTTCATTGTTTGAATTAAAAACAGTATAAACCATAGTTTGGGTTCACTTGATCTTAAAATATTCTGAATATGTTGTAAAAGTACAAATATTTTATTAAGTACTTAACAAGATTGGAATCTTAATTAATAAAGGAAAACGATGCTTTTGCGTCACGCTTGAATAAAATTGAAATGGCTTACCATCTAACTAAGAATGTGTATAACAAATGCAAAACAGAAACACTACTGCACGGTCATCCGGCCAGAAGCTTTGTATGCAGCGGAATGTCCCTCCATGAATAGAAAAGGCATAATGAAAAAACTGGAGACCGAGGAAAGGTGGATATTGAGGAAAATCCTGGGTCCAGTCAAAGAACACGACAAGTTCCGACGACGCCACAACCAAGAGTCGTACACACGCGTAAAGAAAATAACTGACGTGATGAGGAAAAGGAGGATTTCTTTTTATGGACATATAACCCGAATGAAATCAACACGGCTATCCAACAGAATTTTTGCTTTTCTGCATGAGAAAAAGACAAAGGGGGCCTGTTTCAGTGAAGTAGAGAATGATCTGTCGGAGACTGGGATAACATGTGAAGATATCCAGGAGCGTGGCCCACTTAGGGAAAAACTTCAAAAACATCGGAGTTTTCAACTTAAGCCGAAACTAAAAACCGGGAAGGCGTGGACAACAGAGAGAAAGGTGCAACATCGATTGCGAATGAAGGAGTACAGTACTGGGCCAATATTAAAATGCAGAAGTAACAGTTGACATGACGTGGTCCTTAGTTGGCCGTAACGAAGGTTGAAGAAGAAAGGTAACAGAAATGTATAAATTTACAAAATGTAGGTGCATAAACTCGTCCTTGTGAACGTCGCTATATTCTCGTTCATGATGATACAAGCGAAGTAATATTTTCACTATAAAGAAAGATACGTCCGAGTCCATACTTGTAAATGTGGAGCCGACCTTGAGGTCTCCTGTTCTCAAAAGACAAATGGCATTCTACTCTTGCGACCAAAAAACAAACTACAGAGCGTCGCTGATGGCCCAACGGACAAGGGGTATCCTGAGCAAACATTGCACTCATTATCTCGATTTATTTACAAAGTAGACTTAATCCACTTGCGATATAATACGCCAAATACCTATATCAATATTCTTGTGAATCCTATTAGTGAATGTGAATGATAGGATGTATAAATTATGCTGGATTCTTATGGAACAGTCTTATTTTGTGTAATGAAAATTGATATTAAGTGAGTTCAAAATAAAAGACAAAACATTCACTGTCTGCTAACAAATGGTGTTCTATTCTCTAAATCTGATTCTGTTGAAGATTTCCGGCTTGAGAATCCATTGTGTTAATCATTCAAGACATTCGATTATGTACTTTATCCAATTACAGCTTTGTGAATTCAATTTTCTAACAGTGACTAAGACAAGCGTCTAGGATATAGGTTTATTTCAGTTGAAGGATTAGCTGAGTAGGCCCACCATTTCATTTCACAGGGAGCAGACGCACCCACCGTAATGCTCCACAAAATGGATACACGATTGCACAGAACCAATTTATATCTCATTAAGACCTGTTTATAGGGAACTCTGTCAAATTAACACCAGGAATGTCCAATTAACCCTGGTATTAGGATACAAATAAACACCGGTGGGAGGTACACTGAAGTTACGTGTAACAACGGAAACAAATTTCAGTAACACCGGGAATAAATAGTAAACTGTAATTGAGGACATGCTCTGGTCATCTGTATTCTGTGGTTCCGTACATCACAACAAATCTAGTAGGTTTAAATTGAACTGTTTTATTACTTTAAAATTGTAAATTGAAGTATTAGATCTCAGCGATTCTTCTAGGTTTGTGCCGTGTCTTATGTGGGGTTTCGCCTAGGACTCTTCAGTGGGTTCTTGGTGTCCCCGCGCGGACCCCCAGAAGAATTGCTGAGTTTTATTTCACTGGCCATGAAAGCCAATATACCACCATTATGAAATACTAGCAGTAGTGCCCGGCTTCGCCCGGTGGATTTATTTGTTTTATGGATGAAAATGAATACTACTAGAGAACTGGCACATGATACTTAAACTAACAGAAACCAATATTTTAAAAATATATCTTTTTGTGGTGGTGGTGGTGGTGGTGGTGGTGGTGGTGGTGGTTGTAGCGGGGGTGATAAGTAGCACAGTATAATGGACGTAACAATCAGGTCAATTTCCCGTAATGATAATTATGAATAGGGAAACAGCTATTTACTAACTACAGCACTGACACGTGTAATTTACAAACAAATTTACAAAAAAATAGAAAGAGCAGTAAGTGAAACAAAAGACACTGCCTAGGGCCTATATCTCATTGGCTGTTAGAAATGTAGAGACCAATAGAGTCGTCTTTTGTTGCATAGCGCCGTAGGAAAATAATCAGAACTCTTTGGCAAACTTCAGCTGTCCCGAGCTACTGAGGTAGCAATAGTATTATTTATCGCCACAAAGCGCTCAACGATAAGTTTCGGAATAAATGAAAGTAAATTTAAAAGCACCAACGCTTATTGCAGCTGATAACCTCAATGTACTGCACAAACACCATTGCACTTTTACAGAGGCATAATATGTTCATGATAATAACTGTTTAAAGGGGCCTAAAAATCTTTTTGCACTAATTACCCCCCGTGACTGCAATATATAAACAGCGCAAGATGCAACTATTTTCGCAATTCTGCACCAGAACACTGGTAGGGGTGACGTGATGCAGCCCGAACTGCCCGTCAACAACAGACTTATTAAAATACTCTTACAGTTACACTACTACGGAGATGAATGGTTCTAGAGCCTTAATACGTGGTTTTGAAGTTCAGTTTGTCTGTTATTCTAAATGTAGGGAATGGGGGCGTTGTCCAAAATATCAAGTGAACAGTGTTACCAGCAGGGTTTCAAAGTGTATGTAAAATTTGGTGCAATTAAGAGAAACGGTATAGATTTGTGATGAAGGGCCTAAATGCAGGGAATGGACGGGTCTGTCCGAAATTTCATGTAAACAGTGTTACTCGCAGGGTTCCAAAGGTAAGTATACAACTTTTGGTTCAGATTGGTGAAAGGGTGTAGATTTGTGCCAAAGGGCCTAAATGCAGGGAATGGACTGGCCTGTCATAAATTTCATGTAGGCAGTGTTACTCGCAGGGTTCCAAAGGGTAAGTATACAAATTTCGGTTCAGATAGGTGAAGCGGTGTAGATTTGTGCCAAAGGGCCTAAATGCAGGGAATATAATAGTCTGTCAGAAATTTCATGCAGACTGTGTTACTCTCAGGGATCCAAAGGGTAAGCATACACATTTTGGTTCATATAGGTGAAACGGTGTACGTATCACTAACCATAACGCCAGCGCATGCGGATAGAGCTGTTCGGGAGCGCTTGTTCTACCGACTTACCGAACAAAAATCAATCTTTAAGGTTACCTGAGAGGTGTAGCCTAATTCTACATAGCCTAAACTATTTCTCTTGAATCTGGCTATCATATAAAAAAAAGAATTTTTCGAATCGGACTGGTAGTTCCAGAGATTAGCGCGTTTAAACACATAAACACACAAACACACAAACTCTTCAGCTTTATTATATTAGTATAGATTAGAACCCATTTTCAGTGTTGCCTGATTCTAGTAAAGAAAACTTTCTAGTCGGTGAGCAGTGAGCGAGAACGGACGCCATAAAGGACCCAGAATCAAAAACCGGCTAATTTCACATAACTTTATTCCACTTTAAAGTATTGTACCATTTGTGTGTTCGCCACATTGACAAGCTAACCGCATTACAATAGGCCACTTGTTTACATAGGAACGGTTGAATTAAAATCATAAATAACAAAACAGTGTAGACAACATAACTACTAAAGTTCGTCAAAATAATAGTTCAATATATCACAGGTTAAAATACTTAAACTATATTAATAATAACGCAACAACTATAGAAGTGCTTCAAACCAAAATAAACAATTTTTTTAGCGTATGGCTTTTAGTGCCGGGAGTGTCCGAGGACATGTTCGGCTCGCCAGTTTTGTAGCTGCTTCGAGGCGGACACCCAATGGGTGAGCTACACGTACCGTCGCGTGTGGAGTGTTGTCTGGGGAGGAAAGTGTGATTGTGAGGACAAGGAGTTGGAAGGTAGCGGCTGTGGCCTATAGTTAGGGACCAACCCCGGCATTTGCCTGGAAGGAAGATGGGAAACCACAGAAGACCATCTTCAAGGTTGCCGGCGGGGGATTCGAACCTCCTCGCCTCCCGGTGTGAGCGACTGCCAGCAGTTATGCCGTAACGACCTCGGCTAAATCACCCGGTAAAATAAACAATAATATCTGTAAATAAGATTGACACGTTACACCACAAGCTTTTACAAACTTTTGTAATCTAAATTATTGTATACTAGTAACCCGCCCCGGCTTCGCCCGGGAACAGTTATTAATGCATTACGTGATAAGCGCTTTTGTTTCGATGTCAATGAACTACGACCTATATCCGTTTTACGTCTCAGCTTGATGGGTTAAAATCACTGACTGGACTATTAATTATTATATTATCATGGAGATGCATGTGCAACGAATTCTTGTCAGATGAATTTAAGAATGCCGAGGTGCATGAAACACAAATCCCTCTTCCGTCCAATCTTAACTTGACTGTTTATTTTGTGGAACGAAAGGTTTACAGGCGAAATGAAGGAAAGCCGAGTAGCACTTCCAGGGAAACTCCAATCACAACCACTCTTCTCTGAAGTCTTAACTCAACATGATGGGTAGTTTGCTGCTGGCTGTATCTGGGGTAATAGGATCGCCCGCTAGCTAGGCTGTAACTGGGGTGATAGGCTCGCACCTAGCCACCTTGTAAACTGCCGCCTCAGTAATTGAATGGAGATTGTTTGAAGAAATGAAATGGTAAAAACACTTATACTGTAGTGGGTGATGTATTGAAGATAGAGATATGCTCTCGCGGACTTTTTTTTTTAGAACTTTTCATGCTGAGCAATTCTTGCACTCATAGTATATTGATATTTTTAACGGTTTGCCCAGCGTAAGCTTACAAAGCGCACGGACGCCAGGGCTTTCTTTCGGCTTTTTCACTGAAATCGTTAGTGCTTGACTTCCTTTGATCAAAAATAAATTATTTTCTACACAAACCTTCCTCGAGATATCCTTTACAGAATGGTGAAAACTGCATCAAAATACATCCAGTGGTTCTCGAGATTACCTGTGACATCCAAGAATCGGGGATTTAGTTTTATATTAAGTTGAGATATATTTGTAGATGCGTGTAATTCTTAAACATCGTACATTAACTAAGCCAAAGTGAGCATGAGCTGATGATGATCGCGTGACGATCTAAACATATCATCCCATTAACTATCTCTGCCCCATTTTTGTACTTAAAAGTGTGTTATTTTGTTATAAATATCTCTTGTAATATTTCTTTCAAGTTAGGGTGTATAAATACATGTTTCCCGCCCAATGTAATTGGGCAAAATTTTGTGTTAAGAGACTGGAAAATTTTCTTTATTTCAAAAATTTTAATGAAATTTACTGTCTGTATTATCTGAATTTTCAAAATGTTAAATTTATCCATGTCTAACAAACAAGCATGCAAGTTTTTAAACTTACAAAAAGACAGTGATTTGTCACATGTCTCTGTGACTAAATGAATGACTCCACACAGTTCTGCCGTTGCTTCAATTTCATTGTGGTCATCAGCACGGTATGTTTTGATGTGTGTCGATATTTTCTGAATCGGTTAGGTTTGGGAAGTAGGTAACCACGGCCTTAACTTACAAACCATCTCGGAATTTACCTGGATTAGATCTAGGAATCTACGGAAAATTATTCCTATGATCTCTCGTCCTTTCAACAGTCATCATCTTCCTAGCGTTTGTCCCGCTTTGGAGCAGGGTCCACTACTTTACATGCCAATCTCCATTTCTGTCGGTCAAGGGCATCATGCGGTCACAGATCAACTTGTCGCATGTCTTCTCTAAGGCTATCAAGCCACCTCTTCTTTGGTCGCCCACGATGTCGTTTACCATCCGGGTTGAGGCACAATGCAGTTTTAGCCAATGAATGTTCGTGACTACGTTGCCGTACCAGCAAAGACGAGCCTCCCCATTTTATCCTGTATGGGCGCAACTCCCATCCTCGCTCGGACATCGCAATTCTTGATATGGTCAAGTCGCGTCAGACCAAGCACCGAACGAAGCATGCACATCTCCATAACATGCAGGGCTTGCTTGTGTTTAACAGAGGCCGGCCAGCATTCAGAACCGTAGTGGGTGACTTGGCGCACGACGGTCTTGTAAATCTTGGCCTTAAGATAGGTGGGTATCCTGCGGTCAAAGAGGACTCCAGTTACCTCCCTCCATTTGAACCAACTAGCACTCACACGACCTCGGGCATCAGGGAGGGTGTCACCACCTGGACGAGTCAAGGAGCCGAGATACCATAGTGATTGTGGAAAATCAATTTCCAAAGAGCACTGTAGATACATACTTAATTTATTTTAAACAAATCCACTCATCTATTCTTTCTCCATATTTCCTTCTGTGGCCAGCAATGTTAACCTCCATGCAGTAATCACAGAAATCGAACTCAGCCCCGTCGCTAGCGCGCTGCGAGCAGATTTTAAGCCAATTGCGGGTGGGTAGGCAACCCATTTTACAGTTCCGTGTTGAATCGGAACACGCTGTACAGCTAAGCTGCAGAGATTCCATTGTATAAGCTGATAATATGATCACGTGAGGTCATTCATTCATGTGGTCTTTAAATTTAGTTGGGTCCTTGTATGATGTTTTAACTTAGTTACATCATGCTGGAAGTGACGACATCCTACTCACATCTGTGAGGATCTGATGGCACGATTTCCGGCCGCGGCGTGTGTGTAGATGATGCGAAGTGTTCCGGAGCTTACAGTACGCATACGGAAAGCGGAAGTTGCGTGACATAAACTTCCTTGTCTATCAGCACGAGCCACATCCTAAAATAATATTCCCGGGATAACCACTTGGATAACTAGGAACTAAAGCAGTGTTACCAATATATTAATCACGGTTTACAAATAGGCTGCTATCACATCCTGTTACTCAACTGGTAAGATATACAGATTCATCCACTGACGTAGAGATGCGATGATATACGCTGTCTGACCCAAATCATAGTTGATAAAACGTTTATCTGCCTCTCAGGCAAAATTCGTTCAAGCATTTAAGCAATTTTTCAGTATTGCCAAATTAATAATTCAATGATAACTTTCACTCGGTCGGTACGAATGTATGCCCATTTATATCTGCAAGGAAATATGAATCTATCTGAGAATCCGCTTTTGATTATTTGTACAGTCTACAATGGGGGATTTTAAATGTGTGTATAAAGTGTTATTTGTTCTGAATGCTATTTTGAGTTCTTGTTTTTCTTATTTTATTCGTTTCACCCAGCTTTGGGGTACATTAAATCAATCACTTTTCAATGCTCTGTGTTTTCCTTGTAGCCCAGTATTGCCTCATTCTTTGTGATCATGCTTTCTTTTCTTCATCAGAGATTTGGATCTTTCTCTTGGGTTTGACTTTGACTAGGAACTGTTGTTTCTTGTCCTTGGTTTTGGTTGTATTATCCATGAAAATATTTTCTGTGATTTGGAGTTGTAATAAGTCTTTCTACATTTCCTTTAACCACAGTGGTTTGGCTCTTTTGTTACGAAAGTAGTAAAATAAAAATCTATAAAAATCAATTTTTCCTTTTTTTATTGCGACTGAGAGTTTTTTCTGTACTTTGGTAAAGGGTTCTTGTTTTTATTGTTGGAGTTTTATTAGCCTACTTTCGATTTTTGCAAAAAATGAAAGTAGACTTATGAGATCTACACACGGCCAAAAATAGTGTGTCTGTGTGTGTGTGAGTCTGTGTATGTGTGAGTGTGTTTACTCTGAATGTCTGCCCCCCCCCCTATCAATTCAAACATGGTGAAACCGAATTGAACGAAATTTGGTACCGAGGTAGAACTAGCAAAGGGCACCTCAGTGTCATGTTTTATATCGCCGCCATCTTTACCAAAACTGAATGGCGGCCACTCAAAAGTTCAAAACGTAAAATCAAATAAAAACTAACCAAATCATCCAATCTCTACCAAATTTGGTAACAACATACCTTCATATAGGAAGCGTCTTGTGCCCAAATTACTAGGTCATCCGCCGTACCATTTCAGGATGGCGTCCGTGCGAATTATGCAAACTTTATAATCCATATCCCATGGGACCCACCAGTTCGGATTATCGAGCCGAGAATCGTTTTAACTGTTCTAAAGGAAGAGACACGTTCGAAATTAAAAGTTTATTTTGTACTACTATAGTGCAGAAGTGATTTTAAAAAGCTGAGCCGTCTCAGTTACAAGGTAAGATGACAGCGGATATCTTGTGCCTGAATTATATTTCACTAATTTGAGTATTGCGTGCAATATAGCGTACTGATACAAAATACTGTAAATAAACTTTGTATGAAATGCTTTATATATCAATAACTAGCAGAAATACCCGCTCTTCGAACGGTCTTCGGTATTAATAACCATACGTTATCAATTGAACTACTGTTGCAATGGTTAGGGGCTTGTCATTCCTTCATATGTTTATCAGAACGAAGTTAGTTTTCTTGGTATATCACATACACTGTTAATTTAAGGGCTTTAAATGCAGTTTTCGGAGACCCTTTATAGACACCCTAGTTTTGTATCACACATTGAGAAGCGCGACATATGCTTTGGTTGCCTTTCTAGGATAATATTTATTTTTCATCCATTTTAGCATGTTTTTTAAAAGGTTTTTCCCTATACCCACCCTTCTATGAGATGTACGGTGAAGAGTTTTATAAATGATTGGTGAATTGACTCATGGTTCCAATACCTAATTTTACGATGCTCCAAGCACCCGAACACGAGTTATAGGCGTACATAAACATAAAGATATATCAACCACACAGTGTCAAACAAAATCATCTTTACGATGAGCCCGTTTGTCGACAAAAATATGATTAGTTAAAATGTGCTCTCAAACTAAAATCACCTAACGTGTACTTCCTGACGTGAAAATATTATTGAAAATCTTGTTAACGAAACGCAATATATGTCAAATAAAAACGGACCCTCACCGTTGTGGAAAGTCCCCATCCCCAGGAAGACCCCTTTAATAAATTATAAATGGTAGTGGTCTATAAAAATTCAGAATTTGTAGCCTCCAATGGCCCAAATTCCCAAAAGCTGCAAAAAACAATATTCAATTCAGGAATTGTTGATAATAATGTTGCTGTTTGGAGATATAATAGACCTTCTGTACAACATATCGCACGTGTAAATCGCGTTTAAACATTATAGGGTACCCCTTGACCCCCCCCTTAAGCGCATTGATGAATTGTACAGTCTATGTTTGTTTCCATGATAACCTTATAGCCATTTGCAAACTTTTGCAGAAATTTAATAAATTGAGTGGCATTGCTTCTTACAGAAATAGATGGAAAGTTGGATGTCACCTCTTGAGATACTGTTGTCATGGTTACCGGCTTGCATTACTTGATTAGTTTCTTCTCGTTCTTATCCTTTCAGATGGTCCAGCTAAGGACCACGACGTTGAACTTTTCAACTTGGCGAGGGACTTGATGTTTGCGCAATATTCTCTAGCTATGTTTCTCCTTTCTCTCTTTTGCCCAGATGATGCCGGTTTTCTTAAAGGGTGGTCAGTCCTAAAAAACTCTGCTGTTTAAGTATCTTTCTGAGATGTGATGGCTTCTAATATCACTTTTCATTATCTTCAGTACTTGGATGTCCTTGTTAACTTCTGTTAGCCATGGTGTCACGCTCTTTCTATTCTTCCAGTAGTTGAGAAGCCGGTTGGTTAGTCTCGTTGGGTTCATCCTTGAGACATTTCCGTAGAAAGCCAGACGTCCCTTCCTGGCCACATCTGTGATTTTCTCAGTATATCTATATAGCTCCTGATTTGGTGTTCTTCTGTACTCGCCATCTATTTATTAGTTTATTAAATGAAATTCGTTTTCTGGGAATATCTCAGAAACGTGGTTTAGAGCCTTAAAACGTAGTAGCCTCCGAGCCACCGAGGGGCTGAAAATGAGTTTTGTCTCGTCCTTGTACGCCATAATATAATAATAATCATAATAATAATAATTTAATAATATAGGGATAGGGATATAATAGACCTTCTGTACCACACTCGCACGTGTAAAACGCGTGAAAAAATTCAAGAGTACCCTTGACCCCCTTAAGCGCACTACGTACGTATGATGAATTTTACAGCTTAAGTTAGTTCCGTGAAAGCCTTAGTCGTTTGCGAACGTTCACAGTAATGTAATAAATGGTATGGCATTGCGTCTTACAGAAATAGGTGGACACCTGAGATTGAGTTGCCATGGTTACCGGCTTGCATTCTTTCATTAGTGTTTATTAAATGAAATTAGTTTTCTGGGAATATCTCAAAAACAGTTGGTTTTAGGACCTTAAAATGTGGTGTTCGGGGCCCGTAGGGCTCCCGAGTTTTGTTTCTCACATTGAGACCCTGAAAATGAGCTTTTTCTTGTCTTTCTACGCCCATTTCAGCATGCATTTTAAGGGGGTAGGCCCTCTTTTATGAGGGGGCGTGGTGGCTCAGCGGTCCAGCTGTATGTCTCTCACCAAGGCGGTCCGGGTTCGATTCACGGTCAATGCATGTGAGATTTTCGAAAGGAAATGCCATGTCCTGTACCCATGTGAGTAATCTCGATGGATAATATGCATCTGCCTCCAGCTAGCATCAGCTCTCAGGTGTGTACGGTAACCCCAATTTAGCAATGCATATTTTGGATTTGAGGCTAAAAGGTATCAACTCTACAATGATAAGGCACAACTCTATTCTAAAACTTTAATCCAGTAAAATAAATCATGGCTTCAAACACAAAACAATACCCAAAAAAGCATAAAATAAAGCAAACAAAATTTTTACTTCCACAATCCACAAGTAAACAAATATAAAAATCATAACAAAGTCATACCTAGCCA
The DNA here is from genome assembly GCA_946902985.2 of Meconema thalassinum. Lineage (NCBI taxonomy): Eukaryota > Metazoa > Arthropoda > Insecta > Orthoptera > Tettigoniidae > Meconema > Meconema thalassinum. Next base: position 835,846,316 of record OX336390.1, read on the forward strand.
TAAGGCTTTACCCTTCTGTGAACTTCACAAGGATATACTAGTGCGCTGATGCACCTACGACTTCAAAACAAACCGTACATTAACATAACAGTCATACAATGTGACTTCTTTAATATTACAACAAGGATTATTCCTTAAACCTCTTTATGTTAAACAATTATGTGTGCCGTGCGTGTTTTAATATTTTTCTTCTCACCAATGAAATGCTTTGCATGCATTTACCTATTTGGACGTTGCACCAAAATCAACGTGCAACTCCATAATTATGTAAGCTACCCCCTACACATCCTCCAATTATATGGTTTCACCGCATGCTGTCTGTGATTCCTAGATAAAACGTTACGTTATAGCTTATGTCGGATTGTACGATAGACTACCTCGCGCTCATGGCGATTGGCATCTAGTCACCAACTACATGACTTGGCTCCAGTGACAGTACAAAATATATCATGTAACTATTCGTCAGATAGCTAAAATAATGAACCATCAGGATGAACTATAATTATCCATGTGTTCATAAACCACATGGCTATAATACTCAACATAACAATCTTGCATTATATGTCATTTCAACAAGGTCTAGAATCTCTTCCCTTTATAACTTGCCTGAGCGGCCCGAGTGGCTAGCACCGACCCTCGGCTAAGGAAGTCGCTACACAATAGAAAGTGGAATGGGTCGTTTCACCAATTATCTCGACCTTTCTAAAAGTTTGAAAGCCTCCCTCTCTAAGCAGCGAAGATTTACAAGACAAATACTGTGTCCTGACCGACACACATGTTCCCAAAGGATCTTAATTGACTATTATGCCAACAGGTATTGAATGAGCTTTTGTAATTATTCCTACGTCGAGGATAACGATTAATTAATGGCCTCACATGGGTCCATTCAACATGAAGGTTCGGGGTTCGTAATGCATGAGCCTGGCGGTTTGACCGATGTCTCAAGTATAATATAGGCGCAGAAAACCACTGTCGCCATGAGTTTCGCTGCCACGAGCGTAAATAACTCATCAATAAGTTCTCGGGAAATCATAGAGCTGCGAGGTGTCCTTGTTTCCTCGACTCTATCAAGATTCCAATCCGGAACACATTTCAATCCTTTCTTCAGAGTTAGGGTCCTTCACTAAAACTCTGGAATAAATAATATCTCCAACAATGTCCACGACATAGGAGAATTCATACGTAGAATAGACTATCTGGCCCCTAATGCTCCATGCTACGACACTCCGACCTATAATATTAAGAGAAATCTAACATTTACTCTATAAGCTTCTCAATTAAGCTGCAAATTCAATTCACTAAAAGCTCTTTCATTACTGGTATCATTACTGAATATATGCAATATTCTGATATAAAACTTCTTTCCATAGTTACTGTAATGTAATCTCACTGTAACATCTTCCTGCTTAGATTGATAAGTCTTGCAATTAGCGTTAATAATTCTCGCTTACAACATTTATTTGTTTCCTGATGTGTTCATTCATACTCTTAATAACCATTATTATTATATCATCATTCTCATTGACATAAATGACCAAAATCATCCTTTATTATTATTATTATAAATCTCATTGACATAAATGACCAAAATCATTATTTATTATTATTCTCATATAAATTACCAAAATTTCCGACATAGCTAGACGTTTTAAACTCGAACAATCGCGTTCGTTGCATTTACATAACTGATTGCCATTCTTAATTCATAGTGGGAATAATTACTCCACTTAATGATGCAAATTAACATCTCAACTCTATCAAAATCAACTCAATACTGATTAAACATGGAGGATCAGCCTCCTAACTGATTTTTACTGGCATCTATAAGGAATTCACAATACCTTTACGGAATCACAGACATGCGGCGGTCCAAACTTCTACATAATCATAACCATAATTTGTGGGGTACTTACATCTCTATAGGCATCTAAGGTGGCTCCGACCAATCATATTCTTCCATGTCGCCCGCCATAATGGGTTTAACGCGATATATTTCTCTTGTTTACACACATTTGATTACACATAATTTCTATCACCAACACGACACGTTGCATACCTTTCAGGAAGTTATCACTCCCCAAACATGTGAAACACTTCATCAAACACTACTTTAAATGATATTTTTACATATACATTACACTGAACACTCGTCACTTTATACACACTTCAATGCTGAAATTCCCTAGCAGAGATCGAAATTGCAGGTGTCGACGGCATCTTACGTTACCAACTCCTGATTGAAAGTCTGGTTATCTGCTCTCGGAACTCTCCAACAGTTTTATGACGATCATTACTCCTACAGTGAGCGTCCTGCGTTACATCAATACGCTGGCTCCCAAACATGAGCGTTAACATCTGGTACTCTCATGGCAATACCAAACACTTAGTAGAGTTTCTTTCGCGCATTCTATCGTAGTTACACATATACGATTTGTTAATACTATACACATTGCGCTTAATACAGTTCAATACTTTCACAAATAATTATATACAATAGTTCTACCGTTAATCTATACGGTGCTTCGTAACTGAACACGTCATAGTTCGTGCTGCTGATTATGCCTGTATCACGACTATTATTCATACAAGCATATTTACTGTTTCTATTACACATACCAGTCTTTGTTCGGCGTCTTGATGAATAGATCCGTCATGCGTTTTACCTTGACGAACTTGCTTCAACCTGGCTGTAGCTGACTGAAGTTTCACTCGAAGACTGCACGTAGCTTATTTGAAGACTTCTGTATGTGGCTTACACGCTGTCTCGTACTGCTGCATATTTGCTGCATACTGATTGCAACTTATTGCCATTGTGCTACAATTGACAATTGAGTAAGACTGTAACTGGCTGTAACTGCGCTTGGCGGCATGTAGACTGAGCTTGGCTGCGTTACCACTGGGCTTCAACTGGGCTTCAACTGAGTTAGACTGAGCTTGACTGAGAGCTCCTCCTGGGGTCTACTCCCTTATATCGGATTTCCACAGAAAGTAGAGCAACATCTTCCCGCGTAATCTTGGCTCCTCTCACAGCATGATTCAGGTCTTCAAACCATGATCATTGCGTTCCTCTCTCTTCACAGGTCCCAAAACTATCTGTGTGCAAAGGAATCGCTCGTCCAATTAATTAATATTAATTCCTTTCTCCATGGCGTGGGACGCTACCTAACGGGAAACCCCCGGCAACATCTTCACATCCATCCGCGAACAATGGTCGTTTTACAGTCCTTACGCACATCATTAAATATGCACCAATTTCGCAGGTAAAAGACTCTAAAATTATCTTCTTGCCAAAATATTCACCTGTGTGCAACTCTCATCTCGATTCGTTACTCCAATCACGAGTAATCAATGATTTTTCTGGGCATTTCTCCGCCCCTACTCTAAATCCATTCTCCGTCGGGGAATAACTATGTCATTATTCAGGCCTCGCCCCTGCTCTAGACGACATATTGGGGTCACTGAGATGGACGTGGCGCCGCTGGTTCCAACCCACAATTCTGGGCCAATTAGTAAATGTCAGCTCTGCCCTCCTCTGTGCTTCAAACCTCCAATAGCTTACACCAAATCGTCTTATAATGATATAATCTGCTCATTATTTCCTACATTATTTTACTAAATAATGCCATTTCATCAAAAATCACACCAGTGATTAAATATACATTTCTTTCGAGGGGTTTTTACCAAGAAACTCCCTGTACAGATCTCTGGTTCGCTTCCTGGTGGAACCTTTATACTGAGATCACAGTCTCTGAGAACCATGTTCGATTCCAGTCAGCATAACCCCATCGGGTTCATGTTCCCCTTGCAAAACTTATAAAAGTCCAATGCAAGTGGCTTATATAAGTAACCAGCTGACTGTCGACCACCGTCTGTGTTTACATCTGGGGTCCTTCACCTTGTCTGGCTGCGAGTGGGTTAGTAGTGTTCCCCCTTCCACACTCGGCCTTGTTTCTGAGCTGTCTATTCTCCCTGCGAAGGGTCGCGTTTACAGCCTCAACCTCTCTGGCCACTCTGACCATTTCTTCATAGAATTCTCGCAAACACTGGCATTCTTTCTGCTCTCCGCTTACACTGGGTAAACTGTCTGCTTCTCGTCCCGTCTCGCCGTTCCAACATTCAGGTCTGCCTGCTTGGCTGCCTCCGCTCTCCACGTTGAGTTGGGTGTGCGTTACTAATTCTTCTTCTGGTTCATCGAATTCTTCTGGCGAGTAATAAACTTTTAAGTTGGCTATGTTCATAACGACCTCGTTTCCATTCTCTAAATGCCTTAACCTGTATGCATTGTTCTGGAGGTCTCTTATCACCTCGAACGGGCCGTGGTAAGCAAAAATGAACTTTTTATACTTCCGTGCCTCTGGATCTGAACTGGCGGGTTTCTTAATTAAAACTTTCTGTCCCACGAGAAGCGGTTTATGATACCTCTTCGCACGATTCCTTCTCTGACGTCTCTCCGCCTGTGCTTTGAGATATTCAAAGGTTCGTTGGATCCTCAATTCTCTACCGGGCTGTGCGTCTACTGGTAATGGAATAACACCATTCCACGGTCTCTCTGGTCTCTGATCCAGATGTAGAGTAACGGGAACCTGACCTGTCGCCTCATGTACAGTATTATTTATACAGTATTCAATTACTTCTAGAAATTCAATCCAACGCCAATTCGCTTCAGAACAGTAGATCTTCATGTATTTCTGGACCTCTCTCATTACTCTTTCAACGGGACTTGCCTCAGGATGGCGAATGGTAGATAAAATCTGCCTAATTCCTAGAGTTTCCAGTTCTCGACGAAATTCTGCACTAGTAAAGCAACTTCCGTGGTCCGAGAGAATGTTATCCGGCTTCCCAAGAATCGGAATAACTCTCTCTTTCAGGCGCTTCAAGACCTGTTTTGAACTTGTCTTTTGAATGGGGCACAACACCACCATTTTCGAAAATACATCCATTGCTACAAAAATGTGTCTATTGCCTCTACGTGCTCTAGGCAATGGTCCAAAGTTGTCGATACTCAATAGCTGCCTTGGCTTCTCTGGCAATAACGGGATAGGTCGTTGCCTCATTAAAAAGGGATTCGGCTTTACCCTTTGGCAAAGATCACATGTTCTAATAGCATTTCTCACCGTTTCTCTCAATTTTGGCCAAGTAAATGCTTCCTTCAACAGAGCACAAATTTTATCTATCCCAGGATGTCCAAATGCTCTGTGGGCTAGCCATACTAATCTCCTCTGCAAAGATGCAGGAATTACAATCCTTTGACGTGTGTGATCCACATCGTCCCACTTGTGTAATATCTGATTATACCATACATAATCTGTTGCCAATGCCTCCGCCTCTCTGTATATCGCAGTTCCCCTTGCTAAGCGTCCCTCGAAGTAATCGATTATCATCTTCAACCATGGGTCTTCGCGTTGTAGGTTGGTAATGTTCCTTAATTCATCCAACGTCTTCTGATCTCGATTCTCAATCTGGACCGCTAGTACTTCTTCTTCTCTAGGGTAACGACTTAATATGTCCGGTATTACATTCTCTTTCCCTGGACAGTATTCTATTTCCACATTAAATTGCTGGATATACAGGGACCATCTTGTCAATCTCTGACTAGACAAATCCGTCTTTAACAAAAATGTTAAAGCTTTATGGTCTGTTCTCAGAACTATTCGGAAGCCGTACACGAGTTTGTGCCACGATTGCAACGCGTACAAAATTGCGAGCAATTCTATCTCTGTGATCGTGTAGTTTTTCTCATGGGCTCTCAGTCTTCTGCTTATAAAGGCGATAAAAACTTTCTTCTCAGGCTGGTCAACATTTTCCTGGAATAGCATCGCTCCAATCCCAATAAGTGATGCATCCGTCTGTATGATGAACTTCTGGGTATAATCTGGGTATCCCAGTTTCACATATTCCAAAAGCATTTGTTTTGACCTCACGAATGCTTCCTGACATTGCTCCGTCCAATTCCATCTGCCGCCTTTCTTCAATAGGTCCTGCAGTGGTGCTACTGTCGCAGTATAGTTTGGGCAGTGGTTCGAAAAGAATCCAATTACTCCCAAATACTGTCGGACGTGCTTAACTTTCGTGGGTCGAGGGAAATTCCGAATTACCTCCAATTTATCTGGATTAGGCTTCACTCCATTTGCATCAATAACATGCCCTAGGAATTTAACTTCCCTCTGACAGAAGTGCGATTTCTTGATATTGACCTTAAAGTTCGCTTCTCGAAGGTCATCTAGCAACTTCTTCAGGTCTCTCATGTGCTCCTCCAGAGATTCTGATGTGAGTAGAATGTCGTCTACATATCTGATGGTACTCTCTTTAACCTCATCTGATAGATTGCGATCTAACGCTCTTATCAGGGCTGAACCAGCTGTTTTCAACCCAAAAGGTAGCCTTAAAAATGTGAATGTATGTTGATCAAACATAAATCCTGTCAACAGACTAGTTTTCTTCTCTAATTCAAGATGGTGGAAACTGGATGTGATATCCAAATTTGAGAATATAGTTTTCCCTCTAAACTTCCTGAGGATCTCTTTAATAGGTGGCACTTGGTCAAATTCCGGAATAACTCTCAAATTTAAGCGTCTCAGGTCCAAGCAGACTCTGACAGATCCGTCTGACTTTGGTACAATTACCAATGGACTTACATAAGGCGTAGGTGTTTTCTCAATAACGCCGGCCTCCAACATCTCCTGAATTGCCTCTTTCACTTTAGCATAATGCTTTTCAGCTATAGGGTAGGGTTTCTGCCTAAATGGTGTCCAATCACTGACTTGAAAAGCATAAGTGAAGTTCTTTATCCGACCAGGTCTCGAATCAAAGACTTCCTTCTGTTCCAGTAATAACTGCTTTAAATTTTCCTTCTCTTTTAGCCCAATTTTCGCTTCTTCTAGCTTCTCCGAAATGTATTCTTCCAATTTGGGTTCCAGATCTTTTTCCAAGTCTGTGGCTAGTGTTTTGAGCTCCGCTTCTAACTGCTCCATAGCTAACACTTCTTCATCAGCCACATCTCTGTATGTATGCCATACTTGTTCACTGGATCCTGGTTCAATTTCATTGAGTGCGACCTCTAAGCCTTCAGCTTTTTCATTCACATGGAACATAACCCTGTCCTGTGCTAGGTCAATTATCACTCTGTATTCCCTTATAAACTCTGCCCCAATAAGTAGGTTATAAGGTAGTTTGTTTACTAACAGGAAACTCTGTGAGAAAATAGAGCCTCCTATCTGTAAATCTAGGAATACCTGGTATTTACATATCATTGTTCTGTCTGGAATTACCCCTTTAATTTTGACACTGGAGATCGGTATCTTCAAAATGTTCTCTCTCCGGGCTATTTCATTATATAGAGCTTGTGTCATCAGGCTTACTGTTGATCCCGTATCTAACAGACTTCTGACTTTTAATCCTGCCACTCTCACAATTATAATAGGCAATTCTCTCTTGACCATGACCTGTGGTCCTCCTGTATCCTCAATCAATTCTTCTGGTTTGGCTATCCAATTGATGATGTTAATAGACTTCCATCCATCAGTCTCGAGCTCTTCTAATTTTGGCGTCTTTTTTTTCTTCAGCGCCCGCCCCTTTGGAGTTCCTTCTCTCCTGTTCGCTGCGCTGTAGTTCCAAACTCTTAGCTCCATCTCCATATCTGTCTGGCGATGTCCTGTTCTGCATGACTTCTTGCCAGCGGACTTGTGATTTCTGGGGCTCATCTCCCCTTTCTTCGAGGTATCGCAAAGAAGCATGATATCGCTCTTCTGCCTCGTCATCGAAGTTACTTCTTCTCTCTTGGGGTCTCCAATTTCTATTATTGCCTTCCTGGCCATTATTACCTCCATTGTTATGGTACGGTTTGCCCCTGTTATTGTGTTTATTCCACGAACTTCGACCTCTTCCTGCTTTATTAGCATTTCCTTTGTACCTTGACTGCCATTTTCTGGGTTCCTGTTCCCATTGCCGTCCATAGGAATCTAAAGTTTCTGTGCTCGTGGCCTTGTTGTTCCTTGGAGCTTGCTGTTGGTCAGTCTGTGTGTTGGTCACGTGGACTTGTTCCACGGTTCGACTCTGACGCATAGTATTTGCTGTGGTGAGGTCCAGTTGCCTTAGAACTGTCTCCATTTCCATAGCCGTTTTCGCATTAGCCGAGATTAGTAGCCTTTGGATCTCGTATGGAAGCTGTTTGGCGATAGCAATGCATAGCTCCAGTTCACTAGGTTTTTGATCCAGCTCTTTAAAACGACACATCTGCGATATGAAGAATTCTGCGTACTTCGTCGGGTTGTTCGTGCTGTACTTTTTGGCATACAAATCCAGCCGTAAATTCTGCTGAGTCGCGGCGTCCCAATATCTCTTCAAGAATGCCTCGCGGAATTCCTCAACAGTATCAAAAGTGTAACGGAAGCTGCGAAACCATAATGCGCACTCCCCCTCTGTTAACTTCTCTATAGCACGTAGCCTACGCTCCTGCGGTATTCGTGCATCATTGAGATATTCAGTCACTTCCTTTAACCAATATTTTGGTGTCATACTACAGTGACTACCTGAAAACTTCCTAGGTTTTTCTTCGCTTGCCCTAATGACGTTTATCACCTGGGTGTGCATCGCATTTTCATGTGGCGTCGATGCCGCAATTGGTACACCTGGCGTCATGTAAGGACTTTCTCCTGCGCCTGTAGCATTTCTGCTTATAGGTTGGGTTTCTAAGTCTGCCCACCTTGTTTTTCTTATATCCTCTATGCTGCCTTCACTTGACTTAGGATATTTCAGAAGTGTCTCCTCCTGTGCTATTATCCTAGTCTCCATTTGGTTATGGCGCATTTCTGCTCTTTCTAGGCGAGTAATGACTTCTTTTTCTATTCTCGTAAGCCTATCTCGGTTTTCCTCGGCTACTTGAAAAATTTTCACCTTGTCTTCTTTCAGACTTTGTTTGATATGGGATATTTCATCCTCTACGTCCTCTTTAATTTGAGCAAGGGTCTTGTCGCTTGCCTCTGTTTTCTGGCCTTCTCTCATTTCGAGTTCTTCTCTCAGACCTTTAATTTCATCTTGAATGTGTCCATTGACTTTAGACAATTCATTCCGGACCTTGGTGATCTCGCCTCTATTTTCCTCTTGTCTTTTATTGACTATGACAATATCACTCTGAACTTGGTCCAGTTCTTTATGAACTTTACCCATCTGACCTTTCACGTTGCCTACCAGCTCCTTACTTTCATGAGCGATAGCCTTAATTTCGCCTATTTCCTGGCATTGACCTAATATATTCTGGTCCTGTTTCTTGAGGTCACCGTTAATTGCTCTAGCGTAGCTTTTCAATTTCTGGTCCCATTTGGAGTCGTTCTCCTCTAATCTCTGGTCTACTGTTTTCGTAAACTCTGCGAACTGTTTCGCTTGGCGTTCGAGATTCGCCTCATTTTGGATCTGAATATCCTTAATATCGTTAGACAACGCCTCTAATTTACTGTTGGTTTGCTCCTGAGCATGCCTACACGCTTGCAAATTACCCTCAAGTTTGGCTTCTATAGCCTCGAAACGTTTATCAGTATTTACCTGCATTTCCGATACAATGCTTACAACAGTATCTGTTACTTCGGTCTTAATGACTTCTTGCATTTGACCTAACTTATTATCTAGTGCAACCTGATTTGCATCTAACCGACTGTTTATTTCAACCTGAGTTGCATTAATTGCCTCCTGATTGGCATCTAACCTGTTATTTAACTCTCTCTGGTTCTCATCTAACCGAGTGTTTATACTATCCTGGAACGCCTTGGTTTCCAGTTTACTCTGCTCGTGAGCAGCATCAAAATGCTGTTTCAGTCCTGCAATAACTTGCAAGATCTCCTGTGTACCTGACATTTTCCAATAACACACTTAAATATGCAGGCAGGCTTCCTGGAAAAATATGTGGATACGTTTCGAAGAGAAACATCAAACACTGCACATATATTGTGAAGTCGTACAAAACCTGATAATATTATGGTAGATTGTGGATTGGGTAAGTAACGCTCGTACCCTTAGGCCATTCTCTTCTCAATAGAGAGATTCTGCGTTACCTCAAAAGCCTACTGAATTCAAAAATCACTCAAACACAGTTTGAGGCAAAACAATTACTATGGTTTTCCCCATGAAATACCATAAAAAATCTATGGGTTTTCCCTAAATCCCATAAGTTCCACGTATTCTGGGCGCCATGATAAATTAAATGTATCGTTGCCCGGTTCGTGCAATGCCAACATCGCTCATATTGCACTGACGCAGGCGGTTCCATAAAGAGTTAATACCGTCCCACGTTGCTTGGGCCATGATAAATTATAGAGATTTTACTACCATAGACTCCACAGACGGGCGTCATGATAAATTATATGTATGGCTATGGTATTAGTAGGACATCGGCCATATTTTAATTTACTATAAAAACTGTTCAGGGAGTGGTTTTTACTGCCGAAAGCCCCACGTTGGGCGCCATGATTAAATTAAATGTATCGTTGCCCGGTTCGTGCAATGCCAAAATCGCTCATATTGCACTGACGCAGGCGGTTCCATAACGAGTTAATACCGTCCCACGTTGCTTGGGCCATGATAAATTATATGTATGATGTCTATAGGTATCTATCAAAATTTATATATACGTATCGGAACTTAGCTATGGATTAGGAGCGGTCACACCCTACTTCGTTAATTCTTACTTTAATAGAGTTGTGTGCATTAAATCTGACCGACTTTAGTCGTACCTTTAGCTCAAATCACAGTATAGGACATCAATTTCCATGTACCCATGTGAGTAATCTCGATGGATAATATGCATCTGCCTCCAGCTAGCATCAGCTCTCAGGTGTGTACGGTAACCCCAATTTAGCAATGCATATTTTGGATTTGAGGCTAAAAGGTATCAACTCTACAATGATAAGGCACAACTCTATTCTAAAACTTTAATCCAGTAAAATAAATCATGGCTTCAAACACAAAACAATACCCAAAAAAGCATAAAATAAAGCAAACAAAATTTTTACTTCCACAATCCACAAGTAAACAAATATAAAAATCATAACAAAGTCATACCTAGCCATAAGGCTTTACCCTTCTGTGAACTTCACAAGGATATACTAGTGCGCTGATGCACCTACGACTTCAAAACAAACCGTACATTAACATAACAGTCATACAATGTGACTTCTTTAATATTACAACAAGGATTATTCCTTAAACCTCTTTATGTTAAACAATTATGTGTGCCGTGCGTGTTTTAATATTTTTCTTCTCACCAATGAAATGCTTTGCATGCATTTACCTATTTGGACGTTGCACCAAAATCAACGTGCAACTCCATAATTATGTAAGCTACCCCCTACACATCCTCCAATTATATGGTTTCACCTCATGCTGTCTGTGATTCCTAGATAAAACGTTACGTTATAGCTTATGTCGGATTGTACGATAGACTACCTCGCGCTCATGGCGATTGGCATCTAGTCACCAACTACATGACTTGGCTCCAGTGACAGTACAAAATATATCATGTAACTATTCGTCAGATAGCTAAAATAATGAACCATCAGGATGAACTATAATTATCCATGTGTTCATAAACCACATGGCTATAATACTCAACATAACAATCTTGCATTATATGTCATTTCAACAAGGTCTAGAATCTCTTCCCTTTATAACTTGCCTGAGCGGCCCGAGTGGCTAGCACCGACCCTCGGCTAAGGAAGTCGCTACACAATAGAAAGTGGAATGGGTCGTTTCACCAATTATCTCGACCTTTCTAAAAGTTTGAAAGCCTCCCTCTCTAAGCAGCGAAGATTTACAAGACAAATACTGTGTCCTGACCGACACACATGTTCCCAAAGGATCTTAATTGACTATTATGCCAACAGGTATTGAATGAGCTTTTGTAATTATTCCTACGTCGAGGATAACGATTAATTAATGGCCTCACATGGGTCCATTCAACATGAAGGTTCGGGGTTCGCAATGCATGAGCCTGGCGGTTTGACCGATGTCTCAAGTATAATATAGGCGCAGAAAACCACTGTCGCCATGAGTTTCGCTGCCACGAGCGTAAATAACTCATCAATAAGTTCTCGGGAAATCATAGAGCTGCGAGGTGTCCTTGTTTCCTCGACTCTATCAAGATTCCAATCCGGAACACATTTCAATCCTTTCTTCAGAGTTAGGGTCCTTCACTAAAACTCTGGAATAAATAATATCTCCAACAATGTCCACGACATAGGAGAATTCATACGTAGAATAGACTATCTGGCCCCTAATGCTCCATGCTACGACACTCCGACCTATAATATTAAGAGAAATCTAACATTTACTCTATAAGCTTCTCAATTAAGCTGCAAATTCAATTCACTAAAAGCTCTTTCATTACTGGTATCATTACTGAATATATGCAATATTCTGATATAAAACTTCTTTCCATAGTTACTGTAATGTAATCTCACTGTAACATTTTCCTGCTTAGATTGATAAGTCTTGCAATTAGCGTTAATAATTCTCGCTTACAACATTTATTTGTTTCCTGATGTGTTCATTCATACTCTTAATAACCATTATTATTATATCATCATTCTCATTGACATAAATGACCAAAATCATCCTTTATTATTATTATTATAAATCTCATTGACATAAATGACCAAAATCATTATTTATTATTATTCTCATATAAATTACCAAAATTTCCGACATAGCTAGACGTTTTAAACTCGAACAATCGCGTTCGTTGCATTTACATAACTGATTGCCATTCTTAATTCATAGTGGGAATAATTACTCCACTTAATGATGCAAATCAACATCTCAACTCTATCAAAATCAACTCAATACTGATTAAACATGGAGGATCAGCCTCCTAACTGATTTTTACTGGCATCTATAAGGAATTCACAATACCTTTACGGAATCACAGACATGCGGCGGTCCAAACTTCTACATAATCATAACCATAATTTGTGGGGTACTTACATCTCTATAGGCATCTAAGGTGGCTCCGACCAATCATATTCTTCCATGTCGCCCGCCATAATGGGTTTAACGCGATATATTTCTCTTGTTTACACACATTTGATTAAACATAATTTCTATCACCAACACGACACGTTGCATACCTTTCAGGAAGTTATCACTCCCCAAACATGTGAAACACTTCATCAAACACTACTTTAAATGATATTTTTACATATACATTACACTGAACACTCGTCACTTTATACACACTTCAATGCTGAAATTCCCTAGCAGAGATCGAAATTGCAGGTGTCGACGGCATCTTACGTTACCAACTCCTGATTGAAAGTCTGGTTATCTGCTCTCGGAACTCTCCAACAGTTTTATGACGATCATTACTCCTACAGTGAGCGTCCTGCGTTACATCAATACGCTGGCTCCCAAACATGAGCGTTAACATCTGGTACTCTCATGGCAATACCAAACACTTAGTAGAGTTTCTTTCGCGCATTCTATCGTAGTTACACATATACGATTTGTTAATACTATACACATTGCGCTTAATACAGTTCAATACTTTCACAAATAATTATATACAATAGTTCTACCGTTAATCTATACGGTGCTTCGTAACTGAACACGTCATAGTTCGTGCTGCTGATTATGCCTGTATCACGACTATTATTCATACAAGCATATTTACTGTTTCTATTACACATACCAGTCTTTGTTCGGCGTCTTGATGAATAGATCCGTCATGCGTTTTACCTTGACGAACTTGCTTCAACCTGGCTGTAGCTGACTGAAGTTTCACTCGAAGACTGCACGTAGCTTATTTGAAGACTTCTGTATGTGGCTTACACGCTGTCTCGTACTGCTGCATATTTGCTGCATACTGATTGCAACTTATTGCCATTGTGCTACAATTGACAATTGAGTAAGACTGTAACTGGCTGTAACTGCGCTTGGCGGCATGTAGACTGAGCTTGGCTGCGTTACCACTGGGCTTCAACTGGGCTTCAACTGAGTTAGACTGAGCTTGACTGAGAGCTCCTCCTGGGGTCTACTCCCTTATATCGGATTTCCACAGAAAGTAGAGCAACATCTTCCCGCGTAATCTTGGCTCCTCTCACAGCATGATTCAGGTCTTCAAACCATGATCATTGCGTTCCTCTCTCTTCACAGGTCCCAAAACTATCTGTGTGCAGAGGAATCGCTCGTCCAATTAATTAATATTAATTCCTTTCTCCATGGCGTGGGACGCTACCTAACGGGAAACCCCCGGCAACATCTTCACATCCATCCGCGAACAATGGTCGTTTTACAGTCCTTACGCACATCATTAAATATGCACCAATTTCGCAGGTAAAAGACTCTAAAATTATCTTCTTGCCAAAATATTCACCTGTGTGCAACTCTCATCTCGATTCGTTACTCCAATCACGAGTAATCAATGATTCTTCTGGGCATTTCTCCGCCCCTACTCTAAATCCATTCTCCGTCGGGGAATAACTATGTCATTATTCAGGCCTCGCCCCTGCTCTAGACGACATATTGGGGTCACTGAGATGGACGTGGCGCCGCTGGTTCCAACCCACAATTCTGGGCCAATTAGTAAATGTCAGCTCTGCCCTCCTCTGTGCTTCAAACCTCCAATAGCTTACACCAAATCGTCTTATAATGATATAATCTGCTCATTATTTCCTACATTATTTTACTAAATAATGCCATTTCATCAAAAATCACACCAGTGATTAAATATACATTTCTTTCGAGGGGTTTTTACCAAGAAACTCCCTGTACAGATCTCTGGTTCGCTTCCTGGTGGAACCTTTATACTGAGATCACAGTCTCTGAGAACCATGTTCGATTCCAGTCAGCATAACCCCATCGGGTTCAGTCCTGTGGTTCGGATTCCACGTAAAAAGGAGGTCCCGTGGCTCATGGTCTACAGATTAACGGTCACGTTAATCTACAAGCTTCCTTCCTTTTTTCCTCTTTTATGAGAGGTATGGAGAAGAGTTACATCAATGAGTACTTTTGTGCCTCTGATGGACATCTGTACCAAATTTTACGTTGGTCAATTCAGCCGTTCTCAAGTGATGCGCGTAAATAAGTTGTACACAGACAGACAGACATTTTTTTTGCGCGCAACCATCTTAAACCAGTCTGAAACGCGTTAATAACTCAAATTTCCATGGAAATTCAGAAAAACAGACACACTTTCTTTTTTATATATAGAGAGATATACTCCACTGATGAAATCGTTTAGTCTAAATCATTATTTACTAACACGTTCTATGTAACTCATTTGATATCGGACGATGTTCGTTGGCACGTTTTGCTCCGTGGTAAAGCGTTGGCCTATCACTCTTATGGCTATGGTTCAAACCCCATCAGAATTAGCTCTTTTTGCTTGAATTTTTTTATATTCACTGTTTTGTAATGACTCAGACGTTTTAAAATTAAGCGTTATATTGTGCATATTACGATGGAAAATATATATTTAATTGAAACAAAATTTGCCAACAGATTTGCACGTGACATCTAGCAGCAAAAAGTGAATTATCATGGCCAACTGGTGGCGAACTGCACGCCGGCCTACAGATTAACTTAAATATTTTATTGAAAAGTTTATTTTTATGGCCGCTAGAATGCACTCGCCCTGTTAGGATTATCTTGTTCGATACTTCTCCACTAGATGTCACGACTGGTCTACGTGGGACTCCATTGATTAGTACATCATTGGCATTCTATGCGCATCGAATTTGTAGAATGACAAGATGATACTACGGTACATTTTTACTTTTTATTTTAAAGGGTTTGTAACAGCCTATTGTGCGTTATTTGAAGTAAAGAACAAAACGATTTCACATAGGCCTAGTGCCTGAACTCTAGCCGTTGGTGATATTTCAGGATATTAATTAATACTTTTATTGCAGCCAAATAGCAATCGAAAATATCCAGATAGTTGAACTGGCGGATCCTGGCCTTGCGGGGCCCTGGGCGATATGATAAGGTGGGGCCCACAACAATAGGAAATAAAATAAAATCAAATCAAATGGAGAATAGTTTTTTAATAATAATAAAATAAAGAATAGTTACAATATTTTGAATACACTACAGTGCATTTTTTTAATATGAAAGAAACCTTTAAGTCTCAATGACGAAGATTATGTAAACTATGAAATATTAAAATATTACTTTGCGACTTTTTTCCTGGCTGAAATCTTCTATTATTTCACTGAAATCAGAACTTGCTAAACGGTCACGGAAAGTCATATCTGCATTGAAAACAGAATATGAATTATAAATTAGTTTGAAAAGTTTGAAAAGTATAATTAATTAATAAATTAACTTTAAAACAATCCATGGCACAGGGCCCCTCGGACCGCGGGGCCCTGGGTGGTTGCCCCCCTGGCCCTCCCCTAGATCGGCCCCTGCATAGTTGGTATACACACGTCTCTGTATGGTCATGGAAAGATTTGTTAATTAAATTAGGGTTGTGAAAGCCATGCACAGCCAGACGTGTAAACACGTGTCTCAACTCAAAGTTGGATGTTGCCCACGTCAGGTCGATTATGTAATAATAATAATAATAATAATAATAATAATAATAATAATAATAATAATAATAATAATAATGTTATTGGTTTTACGTCCCTTTTGTTTTAACTACTGTTGCTTTTAGAGACACCGAGGTGCCGGAATTTTGCCCCGAAGGGGATCTGTAACGTGCCAGTAAATCTACTGACACGGCTCCCTCGCATTTGTGCACCCTCAAATGCCAGCTGACTGCATTAGGATACGAACCTGCCACCTAGGGCCCAGCAAGCGAGAACGTTACTGCTGAGCCACGCAGCCAGTCCGTTCGATTATGTCTCCAAATAGATAACATTCTTGAGATAGGCTACTTCTTATCTTTCTTTCTTCAATGTTGGCAGCAGTTTTTTTCTAGGTTGTGGTGTTTGGTAGAGGTAAATAGTTTCTAAGGTCTTCAACCAAGAAATGATTCTATTATACTCTTTGATAAAAACAACGAGTTATAACTATACTCATACATTTAGGAGAAAGTAGGCTATATGTTCTTTACTGAACATCTTGTTTTTCTTTTATTTTTGTTATTCTAGTGTTAAAGCGCAAGAAGCTGTCCTCCTACTCGGGTGGTAGAGACTTCACTTTTTTTTTTTTGCCATCTATTTCTGATTAGCCTATTTCACACTGTCGCCAGAAATCTTTAACTATAAAGCGGCTTCGGTGGCGTAGTCGGTAGCATGCTGAACTGCTGTTCCCAAGATAGCGGGTTCAAACCCGGCCGAAGTCGTCGGATTTTTTAAGAGCGTTAAAATCCTTCAGTATGCCTTCCTTCGGAGGGGAAGTAAAGCCGGCGGTCCCATGTCATAGATTTATGGCATGTAAAAGATCCTTTCACAGACTAAACATGTGTAAAGCAAAATTTGTTAGGTTAGATTTCGTCAGAACGCTCTATCAAAGTTCCAACGTTCACCACTAGGTATCATTGATATCTGGTGGCGAAAGTTGGAACTACTTGAAATTGAACGGAACTTGTAGCTCGCCCTTTAGGGTGTCCGCTGGAAGCAGCTACAGACTCAGGCGAGCCGAACATGTCCTCGGACACTCCCGGCACTAAAAGCCATACGATAAATAATAATAAATTTAACTATAAGATAAGTACCCGCGCCGATTAAATCGGCTCTGGTACGTTTAGCGCGAGGAGCAAAAGCCAATCTTATCGGTGCCTGGCATTAAGATTTAGAAACACGATAATAATTAGACTTCAAGGGAAATATTACGAATATTAAAGTATATCATTCCTGAAGTGGCACAAGCCAATATTGCTCGCTTATTACTTTACAATTCTTTTCTTTTATAGTGAGCATTGGTATAACATCCAGGTTAAGGAAGAGACATAAATCATTTACCAATAAACAAGTAGTTCCGTGAAGAACTATACAGCCTATTTTCATATATCCTGCTCATGTTAATTGTCTCTATCAACATACAAAATTTCAGTTTAATTGCTGTAACACATTCGTAGATATTGAGAACCGTCTAAATATTTCATATGGTCGCCAGGATAGATTTTTATTTTTGTACTATTACATTAAGATTATTGTGTACGTGTGGTATTCAAACTTCAATCGCATGATTAGAACACAAGAAGTAAAAACGAGATTTTAAAAGTACGCACACCAGCCATCTTGTGATTATGCAAAAATTGAAATAGATTACATGCCAGTGGATCAAGATTTGTGTAAGCATTTAACGTGCAACGTTTCACGGCACTCGGATAGTTAATTCGCGAGAAACGTCCATTTAAATATTTATACTTCGCGTCGCCACCATGTTGGATTGGTGCTCACCAGGTTACCGAAAGTCCTATAAGTGAACATATGTTCATAGTCTCTATGAACATTAAAAAAACAGTTTTGTTGCTGTAAAAGATTCATAGATATTGAGAACCGTCTAAATATTTCGGAAGCTCGCCATTTATGATTGTTATATGTATAGGCCATAGAGTTATGTACCATTCAAGGACAATTATTGCCTAGCTTCATTATTCAAACTTTCACTTCGATCGCATGATTACGACACAAGAATAAAAACTTAATTTTAAAATTTCGCACAGCCGCCATCTTGAGGTTATGTAAACAATTGAATTAAATTAGATGGCAGTGCATTACAATCTGCAAAATCATTTACTGTACCACATTTCACTGCGCTCAAGTGAGTTAAATCACGAGAAAAGTCTATTAAAATATTTCAAATTCGCTTGGTCGCCATGTTCGTTTTGTACTTTACAGGTTTATGAAATATACATAGGTAAACTTGTACCAGTACCCTTTATCGCCGTACTAAATTGCATGATGATATCTGTAATAGTTTCGGAGATATAGAATGTCAGTGAAATATTTCGCACAGCCGCCATTTTGAGGTTATGTAAACAATTGAACTATATTAGACTCCAGTGCATTACAATGTGTATAAACATTTCCTGTACCAAGTTTCATTAGGTTTGGATAGTTAAAACGCGAGAAATGTCTATTTAAAAGTCTTAATTTCGCTTGACCGCCATATTGGTTTTGTAGTCACCAGGTTTTTGAAAGTCTCATAGATGAACTTCTAGTAGTGCCCTTTATCACCGTACGTAATTTCAGGGCGATATCGGTAATAGTTTCGGAGATATTGAATGCTAGTGAAATATTTCGCACAGCTGCCATGTTGGATTGGTGAGACGCAACAAAATTTGAAGGGCACGGTCGAGGTTGCCGGGAATAGTGCTATGAACTTACCGAGTTTCATTGATATCGCTCCAGCCGTTTAGATTTTAATAGGGGGACACACACACCTCACACACACACACACACACACACACACACACGCACACACACACGGACAAAAGGTGATCTCATAAGCCTATTTTTTCAAAATTGAAAATAGGCTAAAAATGGGAAATTGGTTTAAATATATAAATAATTTATTCTTCTTCGCAGTTTAGTCCACTCTCCTTTAAAATTAATGATTTTGACTAGTTCCACTTTTCGCCGGCACTAATAATTGTAATATGAATAGTGTACGGAAAATCCACTAACTCAAAACTATAACATATGCTCTACTGAAGAGGAATTTATTCGTTGTTATTGTACAGATCTAAAGTTTGAAAATTGGCATAAACATCCAGAGAGAACAATCAGAGCGTTTGAGATGTGAGTCATAATGGTCAATGAAGTTGGCTGAGATTCACATTCCGGCCAACGTGCACATATTAAAGCATATTTTTTCAATAATATCAACGAACAGGATTGCAAACAAAATGCTGGAACATTTTGGTCATGTCATTAGAGACGATGTTAAGCAGTCCTTTTTTTTTCTAAAAAAGATTTAAGGAGTCATCTCAGTAGTAGTGGACAAAACATCACGTTCTTGCAATTTTCGGCAATTTGCTAAGTCAGGTCATTGTGTTCGAATCATCAACTTTCATCTTCTTCGATGCCTGAGTGGATGTTAAATAGTTTCTTATTTCTTCATCTTTCAAAACTAACCACACGTACAAAAATAACAACCTACCCCGCCTCCAAACACTAGACTGAGTGCTTTATAAGAACGGAGTGCCGAGTTGCCGACCAAAAGAAACTGATTCGATAAATAGTTTTAATCGAGGATAACTCTAAATCTCCTCCAGCTGTTGTGAACAGCGCGTTGAAGCCAGCTGATCGATGAACTTTCAAGTCGAAAGTTATATTTGCCGGACAAGATACAAATGTACCAATATTTTTTTCTTAAAGAGTTTTCAAATATTTCAGGGGTACGCGTACCCCCGCGTTCCCCCTGAATAAAAGAGACTGATAGTCTGAAAGACTGGACTTTATATCATTTTAAATGCTAGCAACCGAGTACCAAGAAGGCAGTGCGAGAACAGAGTTTCAAGATTCTATTTTGTTTCTTCACTGCCTACTTGATTATTATCGCACTGCCTTCTTGAAACTCTGTTCTCGCACTACCTTCTTGTTACTCGGCTGCTACATCGTACTATGACGTCACACACCTCAGTGCATTCTCGGTACATTTCGTCCCGTTACCGTAACGTAACGCCTGACCCCAGATAAAGTCGACACAATCATTTAAAATGTTAAAAGCACTGATGTTAAGTATCGAAAGCTCCAAATGGTTATTCATGTCGTGATATTTCTTCTAATTAATTCACCACCTTAGAGTGGTGTGGAGTGTCGTCCGAAGAACCGTAAGCAGTACAGCCTCCACCATATGGCAACCAACATCCGGAAATGATAAGGCACTAGGAGAAGAGAGAGATTAGCCTGTACAACGTAGTAGTGGATAACGGAAATGAAATCTTGCGAAATAATAGGGTTTATTGCAGTACACAGAGCAATCATCCCAACCTTTGGTACACACTCTGATAAAAGATAAGGCTTTACCTGTGATGATAATAAACACAGCCCGTCTCATTATCACTTGATCGTTTGAAGCCTTTGTTACAGTTAGCGAATGAAACCTGATATATTATTAGGCAAGAAGTTGTAAAGTGCAGATGGGGGCCAGTCCACAATTTCGGTTGTGCTAATAATACACACTGTGTAAGGGTTAAAGGTATAATAATATAAAATTTAATGACTTGAGAAGTAGTGGAGATATTCATTGGCGGTTTGTTTCTAATTCATAATGGCAGTAATTGAGGTCCGTATTGACTAACTATATAATAGAAAGAAATAAAGGGATTCTGCCTTTTCAATACATATATTAAACCTACTCACAGGTACATGTTTCGAGGGTTGTTAACTCCCTCTTCCTCAGCCTGTACAATAAATATCAAAGATTGATTTCCTTTACAAGTACATAAGTGACATGAATACAGATAAACTGTATTATTGTCACTTATGTACAGATACAGATAAACTGTATTCATGTCACTTATGTACAGATACAGATAAACTGTATTCATGTCTCTTATATACAGATACATATAAACTGTATTCATGTCACTTATGTTCAGATACAGATAAACTGTATTCATTTCACTTATGTACAGATACAGATAAACTGTATTCATGTCACTTATATACAGATACAGATAAACTGTATTCATGTCACTTATGTTCAGATACAGATAAACTGTATTCATGTCACTTATGTACAGATACAGATAAACTGTATTCATGTCTCTTATATTCAGATACATGTAAACTGTATTCATGTCACTTATGTACAGATACAGATAAACTGTATTCATGTCACTTATGTACAGATACAGATAAACTGTTTTCATGTCACTTATGTACAGACACAGATAATCCGTATTCATGTCACTTATGTACAGATACAGATAAACTGTATTCATGTCACTTATGTACAGATACAGATAAACTGTATTCATGTCACTTATGTACAGATACAGATAAACCGTATTCATGTCACTTATGTACAGATACAGATAAACTGTATTCATGTCACTTATGTACAGATACAGATAAACTGTATTCATGTCACTTATGTACAGATACAGATTAACTGTATTCATGTCACTTATGTACAGATACAGATAAACTGTATTCATGTCACTTATGTACAGATACAGATAAACTGTATTCATGTCACTTATGTACAGATACAGATAAACTGTATTCATGTCACTTATGTACAGATACAGATAAACTGTATTCATGTCACTTATGTACAGATACAGATTAACTGTATCCATGTCACTTATGTACAGATACAGATAAACTGTATTCATGTCACTTATGTACAGATACAGATAAACTGTATTCATGTCACTTATGTACAGATACAGATTAACTGTATTCATGTCACTTATGTACAGATACAGATAAACTGTATTCATGTCACTTATGTACAGATACAGATAAACTGTATTCATGTCACTTATGTACTTGTAAAGGAAATCAATCTTTGATATGTATTGTACATGCTGAGGAAGAGGGAGTTAACAACCGTCGAAACATGTACCTGTGATTAGGTTTAATATATGTACTGAAAAGGCAGACATTCCCTTTATTTCTTTCTAATATATAGGTTTGTTTCTACGAATAGGGTAACTCAAAATGTTTCTTTAGATACCTAATAAGTTACATCTCGATATGCGCACCATTAGTTGCGCTGCAGACATCTAATCTGTGTTCCACTTCTCTCCAAGTGTTCTGCAGCATTGTAGGCGTAACATTTGCAATAGCTGCACGAATGCGATGACACAGATCTGGTAGATCACGAACTGGTGACTGGTACACTTGATTCTTGACAAACCCCCACAGGAAAAAATCAAGTGTCGTAATGTCGGGGCTTCTAGCGGGGCAAGCACTTGATGGACTACCTCTCCCAATCCAGCTATCTCGGAACTCACGATTTGTTACGTAAGTGGGAACATCATTAGTTGGTAACAGTCCATACTTACGCCGAAATCTAAGTTGTACTAGTGTAACAGATTTTATCATTTTAAATGATCTAGTGGACTTCGTCGTTACGATACGGTGACGTCGCGAAATGTACCGAGAATGCACAGAGGTGTGTGACGTCATAGTACAGCTTGGTGCATGTGTACTGAGTTCACTGGTGAGCTCTGGAGTTACGAGACGGCAACGGCATGGCGAGCGTGACGTCATCCAGCCAGCTCCCTCCTTTCACCGCGCGCTCCAGCTCCCTCATGACTTGTAACGTTCTAGAGTTCTGATTGTTACTTGATCATCTAACATGTCAAGAGTCTTCGGCTTCGAGCGAAGCGAGAAGCCTCCAGCCTTTCTAGCATTTTTCAGCATTTGGAGCATTTAAAATGATATACAGTCCAGTCTTTCAGACCGACTGTCTCTTTTAGCTCCTCAAGCGAAAGCACACAGAACACCTTCTGCTGAGGAGACTACATGGCTACTGGTACCACCGCAAGTGAACACAGAAAACATTTTGAGTTACCCTAGTTGTAGAAACAAACCGCCATTAAATATATCCATTATTTCTCAAGTTATTAATAGTACATTATGCAACGAGCCTATAATGGCTATAATTAAGACACGAGTATTTTTTATAAAACGAGCGTATGCGAGTTTTATAATTTCCATACGAGTGTCTTAATTACCATTATAGGCGAGTTGCATACGACTGTTTATGTTCGACGATAATTATAATTTTATTATATGTTTTAACATAAATATTCATAAATATCTGTTGAGAGTCAGCCACAAGAATTTTGTTATCGGAGAGCGAGCGCGAGACATCTCTCTGTCTTTCAAGATCTTTGAACGACCGACGCATGCGCTCTGTGTGCTTGCAATGCCATATGCAAGCCGTATGTTTACATCTGCCGTCCCTCAGTAATATTGTCACCGGAGTCGTTTGAATGCGCTGTGTAGAAATTAGTGTTGGTGATTTTGAGGTACAGTGCTATTTCTTGTTTCATATCCGCCAGTTTATTTACGCGAACATATGGACGGTGCGCATTCCATGTCGGTAATTTATTATAGTTCGATGTTGTGTTTATGTCCGACATGTTGGATTTTGAGCGCATGCGCGAAGGTAACGCTACCTAATTGGTCAATGAACGAGCTCTGATTGGCTGGAGAAACGGTATCATAATGAAAATAAGTGTTATAATGACCATCATTATGACATAATAGTGAGGGTCGAACATAAATTTTATTTATATTATTATACCTTCAACCAGGACACCTAGTATTTAACACCGTTCGGTATTTCCGTAAGGAGTTCTTATCTTAAATTTTACAGGAAGTTGCTTTGTCATAGATGGTAAGCCAAGGTAGATTCCATCATATCAAGATCGAGGGTTCGATCATAGCTAATTTATTAGGACTGTTATATGCACAGAATACCGCAGTTCTTTAAGCAATACCTATTTGCTTGCAAGTAAGACACTGTGAAACGTCAGTGACTACAAGAGTACTAAAGTGGGAGCATCCCTATAGAACGGAGCCTCGCAGCTGCCGCGTGACGGACAGGGCACTGTGCGTAGCAGTCTGGTGAGCAACGCACTGGAGCAAACAGTAGCGTAGCGCCCAACTAGTATAACACATTCACACTTTTTAGCGTATTTAATAATCATGATTGCTTACTTGAATTTCAGAATAGTTGCTGGAAATACTGTCCTTCATTTTCTAAACACACATTGCACCAACGTAGGAAGTTTTGTTACACTCGTTCATCCTCACTAATATTTCGTATTGGTGCAGTTATTTCGTTCTCAAGGGCCTCTAGAGGTTTCGGATTGTTTCTTTATATCTTTTCTTTGAGGTTCCCCAACAAGTAAAAAAACGAACGACGCTGAAACGTAAGAAAATATATTTACTGGAAGACTTCTTCATGAGAAGATAAGTTTTCACTAAGAAAATTCAATGTTTTGTTCTATACCTACTGAGGCTACAGTAGCCTACTTCACCAGAGGTCCGACTCTCTGAACTAACCCACTGTTGTGTAATGGTAGATGCTAGTTATCTGGCGGTCACTAATCACTCTCCACCCGCCGCACGGCCCGGCAAAGCTCCGTCTTACAGTATACTGAAGACTCTCACTGTATAAAGTATTGGGGAAGCCGGTGTGCGGGCTAGTGAGCAATTTGGCCGCGTGCGCACATCTTATAATAATGTTATTGGTTTTACGTCCCTTTTAAATACACTGGCTTTTAGAGACGCCGGGGTGCCGGAATTTTACCCCGAAGGGGATCTTTAACGTGCCAGTAAATCTACTGACACGGCTCCCTCGCATTTGCGCACCCACAAATGCCAGCTGACTGCGCCAGGTTTCGAACCTGCAACCTTGGGCTCAGCAAGCGAGAACGTTACCCCTGAGCCACGCAGCGCACATCTTGCAGATATTCCTAAGGTTAGGGTAAAGTTAAGTAACTCCGTGATACTAAGCTTTTCTTGTTACTATTTCAGAAATTTTAGATTTCATTTATTTCGATTCGTTTCATGTTAAAGAGGGATACCCTACGGAATATTTCTGGCATATATCTTACATATATCCATAAGTTATTTCAAGGTATTAACAAACGAATTTCGGTAGTAGAAGTAGGTAACGCCGTGATATTCAAGTTACTCCGTGATAGTGTTCAAGTTACTCCGTGATAGCATGGTGTTCACCATTCAGTGTATTTTTAGCCTACTTTTCACATTTTGCAAAAATGAGAAAAAAGTAGACTTATGAGATCGATCCGGGAAAATGTGTGTCTGTCTGTCCTGCTGTCTGTCGGGCTGTGTGTGTGTGTCCCCCCCCCCCCTATCAACTCCTAAACGGCCGCAGAAATCGAAACCAAATTTAGTATGCGTAAAGATGTATACCGGAATATCTCACGACCATATTTGAAAATGATGTCAGTGCTACCAACTGCTGAAAAAACGCACTAGAAATTTGAGCTCCATGTTGGATATCTTGGAAGGTATGCATGGAGCTATTCCAAAATTCGCTAACATGTAGATAACACTATTTCAGTTTAATTTCCAGGAGGCCATACATGACAGCGTTGCCAAAATAATTTTAAGCCTTCTGATAGGTCCAATTTTAAATGCCTATAACTTCTACACTATCAATTGGATTTCAACCAAATTTTGTATGTAATATGTGTACATAAACAGATATGACTGAGCGTATTGTTAAGAGCCACCAGGGCAGCCAACTGTTAATAATTGCTCTCTCTATTATTTTATCCAAATATCAATATATCAGAAAGTATGCAAGCCGACAGCTTTAAACTATGCACACGTATAGTACGTGACATTTTAGATTAATTTTGGAGTAACTTATATACTTCAGTTCTACCAACATGATTCTAAGCCTTCTGATAGGACTATTTTTAAATGCATGTAACTTCTATACTATCAGTTGGATTTCAACCAAATTTTGTATGTGCTATGTGTAACATAACAGATATGACTATAAGTATTCTTAAGAGCAATCAGGGCTGCCAACTGTTAATAAATATATATATTTTTGTTTTGTTTTACCTAATATCAATATGTCAGGAAGTATGCAAGCCAACAGCCCTATACTTTGCACACGTATAGCACCTGACATTCTAGATTAATTTGGAATAATAAATATAAGTCAGTGCTGCCAACATGATTCTATGCCTGCTGATAGGTCCAATTTTAAAATACATGCAACTCCTAAACTAACAAATGGATTTCGTCCAAAATTGGCACAACAAGATATAATATTTCAGATTAGGCTATTTCTGACCATCACACGCATGACATTGTTGCCAAAATGCTTTTACGCGTGCTGATAGATCCAAAGTCTAATTGCATATAACGTCCATTGTACTTCAACCAATTTTTTTGTTCTGTACCTTAAAGATGGAACTAAGAATATATTCAGTCACCAGGGCTGCCAACTGTAATGCTCTATTAGGCTACATTATACCAGGTATATTTCGAACTAATTAGACATTTCGATATTACCAACTTAATTTCGTCATATTTCTAGATAGGTTCATATACTGTAGAATAATCATTGGCATGAAAAGTAGGCTCTTTAGTTCGTCACAGAACTTCTTGTTAATCGTGAAAACTAATGTTTAATGCAATAAAAGTGTTGAAATCGTATGCAGACTGTAAGTTTCTATCACCCCATATTGCCCATATTGAAACATTGCACTACACATTTTTTTATAGAAAAAAATTCTATTAAGAATATTCCACTAAACATATTTTAAGTCTTCATAGTCACTATCAGATTCCTCACACCTATCACACATAAAACAGACATTATAGGTACCAGACATTACAAAACTGATAATCCATTCTGCTCCATTCTTCCTCTTGATGTCATCCGCGAGGGAAGCCACCTCACGCACCACAACCATCATCGTCATTGTTTTGGGGTCTGGAATTAGGCCTAGACCGATCGATTGTGTCTATCTTGACACACTATCTTCACTTCAAATTCAGGTGACACAACGAATGGCTTTCCAATTTTTGCAAGTATTGCACTTCATGGATCGGCTGAATATTTTGTGCAATAATCCTTTAGTGTACTCCACGGGTTATTAAAACGTCTACTGTGCTTTTATACTGACCATCCTACTTCCTTTATCGACCTCAATGCTTCTTTAAGTGTTTCAGCTGTGTAGGAGCGAGCCTCTTTATTCCGTTTTGGCGCCATTTCAGCGTTCAACCTAAGAAAAACGTACTTATTGCTAAGCTCGCACACCTTGCATTCGGAACACTACATGCAGGTAAGTTTTGTATGCGAATGGTCTGCATCTTACCTCTGACTGGTGTTGAAATGAAACTTATATAATGAAACAGCTGTTTATAAGAAATTAAGATCTTCAGCACAGATTTCACTGGATGTGGATCACTTGTTGAAATGTCAACTCTTTGTTAATATAATTTTTAAACTTAATTGAGTAGGTCAAAGATAGATCGCTGGGGCTTCCAGGATTCCTTGTTTCTACTGCCATCTGTTGGTAAAAACTTAGAACTATCGGAATTGAACCTGCGTAGTGGTAGAGGAAATACGCTTTATCACGGTGTTACTTGATATCACGGAGTAACCTAACTTTACCCTACTTACTCTAAGCCGAAGAACGTGGCATTGACACAGGGTTTGATGGGCGGAAAAAATTGAAATATATACCGTTTTTTCTTATTCTTTTATGATTTGTTTTTATTTTTGTTGTGTAACATCCTTCCTTTCTATTGCTGGATATTTTTTGTGGGAGTGATTTTGGAAAAGGGACGGAAATGTGTAAGTGGAAGCATCGCATACGGTTTACTTCAAGGTTTGGAGGCCCCATAAAAATATTCCTGCTGTTGGGGATTGCTAAAAGAGCACCTCCGTGGACAAATTATGTATTAATGTGTGTCTTTGCCCCTTCTTTCATGATGTTTTTTGTATTGTTAATAAAGTATCTTTGACTAGAATGGTGTGCATATGCTTACTGCGAATCAACTCCTCACATCTGGTGCCGAAACTCAATTAATTACTGTAAGTAACTTCTTCTGATAACTAAGTGATTAGACTAAGAGCACGTTCTTTCTACGCGATGGAAAGAAAAGAAGAAAAAAGCCGCTAAAATTGAATAAAGCAAGCATAGCCATGTCTGACTCGGCGCAGTAAGCATTGCATGAATACTGATTCACTGTGATAGCGGTAAGCGTCGTCATATTACTAGCACATGTTATTAGTTTGGTGCTCCTTTAATTATAGCAGTGGCTCAGTTTATAATTTGGGAGTTATAATATTTGCTGAAATTGTGCGCATATTGTTACTACACCATTTGCACGAGAGCGCGGGAGCATACCAGCATTGAGTATTCTAAGCAAAGAGGATATAATAGATTCTTAGTTCCTTGCACACTAGTCTGCGAGCCCGTCCGTGATACGTCAATCCTCCACTAGAGCACTCTACTCACACCCTCTCAGTTCCTGTGATTATCAACTAGAGCGTTCTACTTACTAAGATGACAGATGACGAGCAGAACACGACCCTCCGCAACTTGAGACGTGAACGTGCACGGGAGAGAAAAAATATAACGCGCTTCACCAAACAAATAAATAACTTCGACGACAATACTACAGTTAGTCATTGCGAATACTATCGTGATCGACTACAAGAGACGTTGACGAAATTAATTCCGCGAGATTAAGCCATACACGATCTACTCCCAGAATCCGAATATGATTCTGACGTTGAAAAATGTGACGAATACATCGACACTGCCAAGCTTGCCATTCATGATGCGACCAAAGTTATTACAGGAAATTTATCCACATCAACGGCCAGCCTGAGCCTTGTTGACGTGCCTTCTACTGCCACCACGACTTCAGTTATCGCCTCTCATCCAGTTAGATTACCACCAATTAAACTTGAACCATTTCGTGGAGATGTTGAGACTTGGGCACGCTTCTGGGAGCAATTTGAATCGTCTATTGATAAAGATCCTACCATTTCCACTATCCATAAGCATATTTTTCATCGTGGTTACTTAGAATCCGAACCGAAGCACCTGGTGGAAGGGATTGCTGTCATAGCGGATACATACGAAGAAACCAAGAAAATGCTACAGTCCCGTTATGGCGATAGGAACAGGATTATTCAGGCTCATCTTGACTATCTGGAAAACATCCAACCTATACGAATTGCTACCCCAGGAGAGCCGAACACGACTTATATCGAGTGCCATCGTCGTATTCAAGCCCTACGGGCCCTGGGGGAAGATGTCAATGGGTATGGCAGGCTACTAGCACCCAAGATTCTGCGAGCTTTTCCAGACGATATCTGCCGCCGTTGGATTTTGTACATACGACGCGAGAACTTTTCTGAAGGCAACATTCTCAAGTTAGTTGAGTTCCTGGGGGAGGAAGTTGACAGCGCCCTTATCACGCAAGAAATCCGTGGCGATTCTACAACCTTCCATGATAACATTCCAACCACCGCCACCTTGAAAGTAGACGCTAAGATCGAAAAGCGACGACAGAATAGAAGCACAGCAGAACCCTACTGCGTGTTTTGCGAATCTAAAGGGCATTGGGCTCAAGACTTCCAACAATTCACAGACGTCAAGGAGAGACTAACCAAGTTGAAGAACACAAACCGCTGCTTTCTGTGTCTTAACCGTGGTCACTCGGTGAGGGACTGCAGCAGGAGAGGAAGAGTTTCCTGCCAATACTGCAAGGCTGCTCATCACCGATCGGTTTGCAATCATCCACAGACTGTCGAACCAAGAACCGACTGCACGACGTCCACTTCTGTGAACCAGATAGCAAACTTTACAGACTTCACTTATTTACAAACGGCGCGCGTGTATATCACTGGGCCAACCGGCCTCACCAAACTTACACGCTGTATCCTAGATGGAGGGAGTCAGTCTAGCTTCGTAACAAAATCTCTGGCTGCAGAATTGAAACTACAGGCCGTTGATTTCCGTGACTTGGTTATTGGCGCCTTCGAATCAGCACCCGCAACATCCAGTACGCGTAAGGTAGATAATTATCCGTGAGTAGCATCTGGACAAGCTCCAAAGTGAATATAACAGCTTTTGAGAGTCACCACACTTTTTCTAGTCAGCCAGCTGTGCCCTATGATGTCAAGAAACGTGCATATACTCGCAAACTAGAACTGGCACACCCGAAATATAATAATGAAGAGTCACTACCGGTTGAACTTCTTATAGGAGGTGACTATTAATGGGAGATCATGAAGAAACATCACCAATACGCGTTTCGCCATCATCGGTACTCATCCCCTCTAAACTCGGGTGGATACTCAGTGGAAATATACCCGGAGTATCCGTAAATCGTACAATTGTGAATTTCATCAACATGCAACACAACCAACCCATGGACGATGATAATTTTCGAAGCTTCTGGGACTTAGAAGCCATTGGAACCACCCCAGAACAAGAACGATCTGCGACTGCGAAAGACTCTGCCATCCTTGAAGAATCTCAAGCCTCATACTCAATTGAAAACCAGCGAAGAGTTGTTCGACTTCCTAAAAGGTCAACTGTCCCTATACCAAACAACAAACGCAACGCTGAAAGGCGCTTTGACGCTCTTGAGAGAAGATTGGAGAAAGACGAGCCCTTTAAACTAGCATATGAGCATCATATGCTGGATTACATGAAGAAATGTCACGTAGAATTGGCCCCACAAGAAGAATCAGAAAACACCTTTTACTTACCACATCATCTGGTGTAGAATGACAGACCGGGTTGCATCAAATGGCGTATTGTGTTCGATGGATATTCTCATGAAACGAATGCTCTTTCGTTGAATGATACTCTGGAAATGGGACCCAACTTACTACCAGAAACTATTGGTATGCTGATGCGTTTCCGTTCCCACCAATTTGCCGTATTTGCCGACAACACGCAAACCTTCTTGCAATTAGCCCTTCACCGTGATGACCGAGACTTAACT
The DNA here is from genome assembly GCA_946902985.2 of Meconema thalassinum. Classification (NCBI taxonomy): domain Eukaryota; kingdom Metazoa; phylum Arthropoda; class Insecta; order Orthoptera; family Tettigoniidae; genus Meconema; species Meconema thalassinum. The sequence continues at coordinate 835,877,692 of OX336390.1, forward strand.
CGTTTCTTCTGGTACCGCATCATTGATAATGGAACGGAAAGCCCTACCACCTCTAGAGAAAGAGCCGTCTACAGGTCCACAAAGCTCCCATTAGGTCTGAAATGCAGTCCGTTTCTACTATCGGCTACAATCAGAGAGCTAGCAGTTATTCACCAAGCTCAGTTTCCTATCGTCGCATCGCTCATAGATCAAAACACCTTCATGGATGATTTCGCTTCAGGTGCAGATGACGACAACGACGTAATTGCACTGTACTGCGAGCTCGCATCCCTCATGAGGCAAATCCAGCTTCCATTTGCTAAATGGGCAACGAATTCATTTCAGCTAACGGGCATATGGAAGGCAGAAGGACGAAAGATCTCACACAATGCTCATGTATTGGGAATTTCCTGGCACTCAGATACTGACACGTTTTCTCTCGCCCAACAGGAAGTTACAAGCAAATTGGAAACAGCAGTAGCAACTAAACGGACTCTGTTACAGGCCACTGCTAGTATCTACGATCCCTTAGGTTTGATTTCAACGGTATCTGTAGTGGAAAAAATTCTCTTCCAAGATTCCTGGACACTCGGAGTTGCATAGGATGACATCTTACCTCACGACCTGGCAACTCACTGGCGGGACTGGTTGTCCACACTACCTGACTTGCAACGCATCACCATACCAAGGTGGATAGGAACATCAAATAAAGTTAACTCACAAATACATGTCTTCTGTGACGCGTCGGAGAGATCGTACGGTGCCGTTCTGTACATGAGAAACGCCCATCACAAGCACGCTCAAGTCCATCTGATCTGCATTAAGAGCCAACTTGCGCCAGTGAAGAAGGTCACACTCCCTCGACTTGAGCTTCAGGGTGCATTAATGGGGACAAGACTTCTCCGTTACTACTGCAAGGCAAGAAATTTCAAAATCAGGGAGGCTATTCTTTGGAGCGACTCATCAGTTACAACAGGATGGATAAGGAATGACCCAAATCGTTGGAAAACGTTTGTCTGCAACAGAGTGAATGAGATTCAGGCCTCCACAACTCCATCACAGTGGACACACTGCCATGGCAAGGATAACCCAGCCGACCATTTGACAATAGGAGTAAGAGCAGATAATCTGAACAAACTGACTGAATGGTGGCATGGACCATTTTGGATGATAGAAGGACCTACTTGGTGGCCATTTGACTTGCCTAGTTTGACATCACTTCCAGAGGCTAAAACTTTCACTGATCAAGTCATGCACGTAGAGAGACACAGGCTCCTTTGATTGACGCTACGAAATTCAGCTCATAGCCTACGTGAAATTGCTACGTGTTACTGCTTGGATCTTTCGTCTGAAAAAATCCTGCTTCATCGAGACACTCCAAGGGGAGAACTTACAGCCAATGAAATAACAAGACCTAGTGACTACTGGATAAATGTGGTACAAACTGAGTGCTTCTCCGCGGAGCTTATGGCCCCCGTGCAGAACGCTCCATTACCAAACAAGTCAAAAATCAAATGTTTCAATCCATTCTTCGATAACGGACTACTTCGTCTTGGTGGTCGTTTGCAACATGCTGAACTAACCATCGAGGAACGTCACCCAATCATTCTGGATGGAGATCATCACTTCACAAGATTGTTGATACTGCACACTCACGTTCGCCTCCATCACCTAGGAGTTCAAATTATTATTTCAGAACTTCGATCAACATTTTGGATATTACGTGCACGACAAGCCATCAAAAAGGTATTATATCGCTGTCTTCCATGTAAAATTACAAGAAATCCCACTGGGAAAGGAATAGAAGCCCCGCTACCAATGCAACGTGTAACTCCTCAAAAACCTTTTGCTATCACAGGCATTGATTTTGCCGTGCCGTTGTACGTCAGGGAAGGTCATGGAATGAAAAGGTGTTATATAACCTTTTCACTTGTGCAACAACACGGGCACTGCACTTAGAGTTATGCAGTGATATGACAACGGACACATTTCTGCAGACCTTGGAGAGGTTCATCGGTAGACGTGGTATACCCCAGACCATTTACAGCGACAACGCTCAGACGTTTCATTCAGCGAACAGAGAACTAACGGACCTGTGGGCTGCCCTTTCGGCAAAGACGATACACCAGAATCTAGCCCTACAGGGAATTACTTGGAAGTTCATCGCCCCACGTGCTGCTTGGTGGGGAGGTTGGTGGGAGCGAATGGTTGGTTCCACCAAGCGATGTCTTCGGAAGGTCCTTGGGCGTTCCACGACCAACTAAGAAGGATTACGGACTGTACTGATAAGTATCGAAGCAGCACTAAACTCGAGACCCCTGAAACAGGACGCAGACCGAGGCTACGTTCTAACCCCAGCTCATTTCTTTAATGAGGATCGTCTCACTACACTGCCTACTGGACCAGAACCACGAAGTGATGACCTTGTACGAGGATTCAGACTTCAGCAACAAGCCGACGACTTCTGGAAGCGTTGGAGCAAAGAATACCTGTTGCAACTGCAAAGCTTCCACCAAGTGCGACAGCCTCATAGAAAAGGCACAAGACTTAGAGTGGATGACGTGGCCTTGTTGCAGGAAGAGACGCTACCAAGGCACATGTGGAAGCGGGCACTAGTGGAAGAACTGCGTCAAGGTCGAGACGAGAAAATAAGAACGGTTGTGCTCCGTACCTCAAAAGGCAAGCATTTAACACGGCCGGTCCAGCTGGTCATCCCCCTCGAGGTAGACCAGGGTCGGGAGGATGTTGGGGAATATTAAAAGAGCACCACCGTGGACAAATTTTGTATTAATGTGTATCTTTGCCCCTTCTTTCATGATGTTATTTGTATTGTTAATAAAGTATATTTGACTAGAATGGTGTACATATGCTTACTGCGAATCAACTCTTCTCACCTGCAGTAAATCATCTTCAAGTTGTCGTTCTTCTGTGTGAAAATATTCATTATATCATATTTGCTGAAAACAATTATGATTTATTAAATCTTCATACTTTTGCTGTATTCTTATTTAATATAAGCATTCGAGGTACTGTCGGCCACGGAAATGGGACGCAAATGGGACGGAAATGTGTAAGAGGAAACATCGCATACGGTTTACTTCAAGGTTTGGAGGCCCCATTAAAGATATCCTAGAATTAATCATCTGCAAGTTGTCGTTCTTTGGTGTGAAAATATTCATTTTTTCATATTTGCTGAATACAATTATGATTTGCTAATTAAATCTACATACTTTTGCTGCGGAATATATATCGCATTCGGTTTTCTTCAAGGTTTGGAGGTCCCATTGAAGATATTCCTACAATAAATCATTGGTACCACGACCTACCTCGCGCATGCGCACCGGTCAGGATTTAGCACTGGAGTTTTACAAGTAGTAATTCCAATGACCAACTGAGTTCTGTGTTAACAAGGGATTTGCGCTCCAGGAAAAACTAATAGGTCATCGGCTTTTTAATATTTCGCGAAACAACAATGCTAGGGACTTGTATGAGGTGCCCTAGGACTCGGGGTGACGCCCCAAATTTTTCTATCCCCCTCTTAATTTAACCAAAGGACCCAAAACTAATAGGTCATCGGGTTTTAAATTTTGGTGAACCAATAATGCTAGGTACTTGTATGTGGTGTCCTAGGAGTCGGGGTGACGCCCCCATTTTTCTATCCCCCTCTTAATTTAACCAAAGGCCCCAAAACTAATAGGTCATCGGCTTTTTAATATCTCGCGAACCAATAATGATAGGGACTTGTATGAGTTGTCCTAGGAGTCAGGGTGACGCCCCCGTTTTTCTAACCCCTCTTAATTTAACCAAAGAACCAAAAACTAAAGGGTCATTGGCGTTTTAATATTTCGCAAACCAATAATGCTGTATGAGGTGTTGTGACGCCCCTCTTTTTCATGATTTTGTGATTTACAGAGATGGGTAAATCCAGAGCAGAATATATGCGAAATTATCGACAAAAGAAACGCGACAAGAAAATTAAAACTGGAGGAGTACAGCAGAAAAACTGACTTTCATCTCAATTTCATAGCAGGATAATATGTCAGATGTTACACATCATATGAGACTACTGTAAGGCTCGTCTATTTTAGCATATTTTCATTTATGAAAAAAGAGGCTTATGAGATCACCTTTTGTCCGTGTGTCTGTCTGTGTGTGTGTGTGTGTGTGATGGTGTGTGTCCCCCCTAATAACTTCTAAACGGATGGACCGATTTCAATGAAACTCGGTAAGTTCATAGCACTATTCCGGACGACCCCGATCGTGCCCTTCAAATTTTGTTACGTCACACCAATCCATCATGGCGGCTGTGCGAAATATTTCACCAGCATTCAATATCTCCGATACTATTACGGATATCACCCTGGAATTGTGTACGTTGGTAAAGGGAACGACTAGAAGTTCACCTATGTGACGTTTGAAAAACTGGTAACTACAAAACCAACATGGCGGCCAAGCGAATGTGCGACTTTATATAGACGTTTCTCGTGATTTAACCAACCAAACGCAATAAAATTTGGTACAGTATATGTTTATACACGTTGTAATGCACCGACATCTAACTTCGTTCAATTGTTTACATACCCTCAAGATGGCGGTTGTGCGAAATATTTCACCGGCATTCTATATCTCTGAAACTATTAGCGGTATCACCCTGACATTTTGTACGGAGATAAAGGACACTACTGGAAGTTCATCAATGAGACTTTCAATAACCGGTTAACTATAAAACGAATATGGCAGCCAAGCAAATTTGAGAATTTTAAATAGACATTCCTCGCGATTTAATGATCCAACGCAATGAAACTTGGTACAGCAAATGTTTATACACATTGTAATGCACTGATACCTAATTTAGTTCAATTTTTTACATAATCTCAAGATGGCGGCTGTGCGAATTTTAAAATTAAGTTTTTATTTCTTGTGTCGTAATCATGCAATCAAAGTGAAAGTTTGAATACTGAACCTACGCAATAAATTCCCTTTAATAGTACATGACTCTATGGCCTATACATATAACAATCCAACATGGCGACCATACGAATTATTTAGATGGATTACAATATCTACGAATCTATTACAGCAATCAAACTGAATTTTTTAATGTTCATAGGGGCTATGAACATATGTTCACCTATAGGACTTTCAATAACCTAGTGATCACAAATCCAACATGGTGGTGACGCGAAATATAAATATTCACGTGGTCGTTTCTCGCAATTTAACCATCCGAGTACAGTGACACTTGGTACAGTAAATTCTTATACAAATGTTAATCCAGTGGCATCTAATTTTTTGCAATTGTTTCCATAACCACAAGATGGCAGCTGTGCGAAATTTTAAAATCTCGTTTTTACCTCTTGTGTCCTAATCATGCGATTGAAGTTTGAGTACTACACGTACACGATAATCTTCATGTAACAGTACATAACTCTAAGACCTACATATATAAAAATCCAATATGGCGACCGTCCACAATATTTAGTCGGTTGTCGATATTTACGAATCTATTACAGCAATTAAACCGAAATTTTGTACGTTGATGGTGGCATTTAACACAAGTAAGATATATGAACATAGGCTGTATAGTTCTTCACGGAACTACTTGTTTTTACTTTTTTAGGGGAAGAAATGCATTTACGCATATAGTGTCGGGCTCCTGAGTGGCAAACTACCGACTAAAACTACCCCATTATTTCTGAACACTACCCTGGAACCATTTATCACATTACTTCAGGCTAGTGCCATTTTATCTTTGCCAATAGGGCACTCTTACGTAGTGAATTATCTCCAATGGTGATTGCAGGTTCGTATCCTGGTGCAGTCAGCTTGCATTTGAGGGTGCGCAAATGCAAGGGAGCCATGTCAGTAGATTTACTGGCACGTTAATGATCCCCTTAAGGCCAAATTTCCACCACCCGGCGTTTCTTAAAGCCAGAGTAGTAAAAAGGGACGTAAAACCAATAACATTATTATTATTTCTTCAATGGCGATCCAGATCTGTCTTCTTTGTTCGGAGGATATTTTCAACAAAACATGCTACCAGCTTCCAATTGGCTCCATTTTGTAGCATCACTGCAACAACATTGTCAGCAGATATCTCTTCCTTAATGCGCTCTTGGAGAGACTGTCTATTTTGGACCCACCGTTCACAAGACAACAAGGTGTGATTAGTATTATCCAGTTAATTAATACAATATATGGTGAATCCACCCTTTCCATCTTCTCAAGATACGAACATAAGTACCCATGCCCAGTCAAGAACTGAGCGAGATAAATGCCAACCTCACCATGTTCCCTCTCTGTGCACACCTGCACCCGAGGGATCATTTTCTTAGTTCACTGGCTTCGTTCTCCTTGCTCCCATTTAATCTGCAAATTATGAAAGGCTTGTACTCTTGCTGTTAGTCTTGCATTTTGTAAACCTACCTCAGACATCCTCCAGTAAATGTACTTGCGTTCTTTCGCAAGAACAAAATTGGAATGATCCCCGCAATAACAGGAACTGTTTCTTCAGAGACCGTGCGATATGCAGATGACACGCGCAAAGCATCCCGCTTCTGCACTTGCGCTAGTGACTTGCTATAAATGTCCTTATCCAGGTCATCTACTCCATACAGCAGAACTGAATGGATGGCTGTCATCAGTAGTCTCCTCTTACTAGATTTTGACTCACCAACATTAGCCATGAGGCGACTGAGGGACATTACTCCTCTAGCCGCCATATCTGCAGTCCGTCTAATTTGTTCTCCCAAATTAATTTTAATGTCGATCATGATGCCCAGATATTTTGCTGCTGGCCGCGTCTCTACTTTAATGTCTCCTACTGTATTGGGAGTATTGTCTGTATTCTCTTATTTGTTAGGATTACAATTTCTGTCTTTCTAAGTGCTAGAGACAGACCATGTTTTTCCATCCATTTATTGATTGTGCGCATTACTATAATGAGTCGCATCTGTGCCTGCTCGACACTTCTTCCTACTACAAGAGCAGCAACATATTCTGCATATCCTAGGAGGAGGGTTTCATCATGTATTTCAGATCTCAGCAAGCTATCATATGTGATATTCCAAGGATCTGGTCTAAAATCGAACCCTGTGCAGCTCCGTCCGAAACTCGTACCCTGCGTTGTCCTTCTGTCGTGTTATTGAGCAACGAACGATGTTTCATGTAGGAATTTATCATCCGCAAGAGATAATTTAGAACATGAAATGTATTCTCCAACGCATTCAGCATGTCACTCCATTTGCCAGAGCTCAAGGCATTTCTTACCTCAAGAGTAACAAAGAGAACCACAAGACGAGAGAGGTGATTGTAATTCTCCTACCTCTGGACAGCTGCAACAATTTCTAATATCGCATCCAGGGTCAATCTCCCTGTTCGAAATCCATATTGTCTTGGTGACATGTCGCCCGCTGCCATGATCACTTGGCGCAACCTGACTCTCAAAAGCTTCTCAAAGAGCTTGCCTGTTATATCGAGCATACACAGAGTGCGGTAGGATGATTGTAAATCCGAGTCACCCTTTCCCTTAGTCTATTAATGAGCGCCAGACGACAGACCTTCCAGCATATGCTGAATACTCCTGCTTTTAGACACTCGTTGAACATACTTAATATTAGTTGTGGATGTAACTCAATCTATCTATATATTTAAAACAGTAAGGTGATTTTTGTTACCGCGAGATTGAGAGAACGATAGAACCGATTTACTTCGTAGAGCACTCTAACGAAAGCTCTTGGCCTCTAGATTTGCAGAGTGTCTCTAAAATAAACAAATATATTACGGTATATTTTTGAATTAATATAGAATATAGCAAAATCCTTTCCCCTCACGCATGCGCACAATCCACCTGGGGTCATGACAAAATGGCGGTGAGAAGTCCATTAAAATGTAAGTTATTTAATAAGCTTCATGTAATTGAAAACATACATTAACCAAGCTCTGACAATAAAATATAATAACAGTATGAACGTATACGAATGTGCAACATTGATTTATTTGGATAATGAAATGGATTATTTCCTTCAGGCAGCGGCTTTTGAAGATAATGAATGGCTGCGTCTGCTGCTGGACAAGAGTGCGCAAGTAGCTATGTGGTTAAGGCGACTGACTGTGGTTTCAAGGTTCACCGGTTCGATCCCAGCCCTCGCCAGTATTAATTTTTTTTACCCCTGAAATATTGTTTAATCAAGGAGTATTAGTAAGGTTTTATGTCTGTTATAGATACAAATTTCTACATTCCCTCTCAATACGTTTTATTTCCGTTTTACAGCATTACAGCATGTGATTAAAAGAGCAAACTGTTGTCCTCAGTACGCCGTTTAAATATCTGCAATCAGTTCCTATAATTGACAACAGATGGCAGTACATCGCCCATATAGTTCCAATAACTGACAGCAGATGGCAGCACCATTGCATCGATATATTTAAAACCCAAGACATGGCACCTTTTCACTTGATGGAGAATTATAAAGGAGGGGAATATTTAAGAAGGGAAATTTTGAGGAACATTAACCGACAGTTGAATGTGTAGGCTATGTTGTTTATGTACCTTAATATTGCAATTTCTTCCCAATGCTTCGGTGGTCAAGTTATTACGTCCTAGACTATGTATGTCTACCCCTTATTATTCCCATTTTCCAACGGGGTCGGGGATGAGATGCGATGGAAGTCTTTGTGGCGATGGTTTTTACGGCCGGATGCCCTTCCTGACGCCAATCTCATGAGAGGAGTTAATGAGAGATGAAATGAATGATGGTGAATGAAACTGGGCAAGGATGTGGTAGGAAGCAGCCGTAGGAACCACGGAAACCATTTCAAGGACGGCCGACGGTGGGGCTCGAACCCACGCGTCTACCGAGTCAGCAGAGAGCTTGGCCCCATGACCTAATGCTGCGCGTTAGCCAGCGTAGCCACTACTGTCCTAGACTAAAAGTTATAATTATGCATCGTCGATATACTCTTAAATTATTAAAGAGAAAAGTAGTTTTTCAGGCACTTGCGCGTGTCCACAATTACTTTCGCCATGAGAGACACTTGGCAAACATAATTCGTTTGAAGGGCTACGATATCGTGGTCACTCAGCCCCGTGTACTTGGGTGTGTATGTGTGAAATTTTCTCTCATAACCTGTGTTATTGTGATGGCTGCATTACTGTGTGTATTTGTAATTGAGGTGGTAAATGGCAAGGAGACGGCCAAGGCCTTAAGTTAGGAACCATCCCGGTATTTGCCTTAAGTGGAAGTGGGAAACCACGGAAAACCACATCCAAGATTTTCGAGGTGGGAATTAAACCTTCCTCTTCTTAGTTATACCTCAAGAGACTGAATGTGCACCGTTTTTGCCCTCAGACCAGAATTAAATTTCTTGGCAGAGCAGGAAATGTAACCCGGGTCTCCGGGGCGATAGACACGAATAGGTGGGCCTCCATGTGTTAATATGATTTTTGACATGCACGGGACATAGAATTCAAAAACTGCCTCCATTAAGGTGACTGCCGAAGTGAGTATTGTGTATAGGCCTATGGTCGTTCCAGTAGTTGGCGAAGTGATTCTATGTTCCCCTGCAAAATGTACTGCCATAACCTATAACAGGTGATGGAAATTGCTTATTTAGAGCAGTTTCGTACTGTTTATAACAAAATGAAGAACGTCATTCTGAGCTGCGTTTTCAAACTATTGCAAAAAAAAAAATCGCTGGCAGGAACAATTACAAGGAATTTATTTTAAGCGATCAGTCTCATCGCATTCTCCTCACCAGCCAACTTGAGTATGAAAGTCTCTGGACGGTCATGTTGAACTTCATTGTATAAGACAATTGTTTAATGATTATTTGTTTAGAGTACTGAGTCTAACTACGCAGTTGATTTCGGCAATGGAAGTATTATTTGCCATTTAATATTTAGCGGCTCCGTTATTGCAGGACACTATAGTGTTATCGAATAATACGAAGCCACATTTAAAATCCAAAATAAATAGGCCATTTGAGAAACAATTCCAGATACTATGCAGTACAGTGTACTGTAAGGTCTTTGACGATCAAATGTAAACATTTTTCTACATTGTATTTCTCTTGCGTAAAATCTATGCGTGGTTACTTTGTTCTTTACTGTTGTGAGGGTAAAATTGATCTGCTGGAATATAACATATTTGCCAAGCTGCAACAATGTAATGATATTAATTTAAAAGTCATTGAACTTATATCCAGTAGTTCAAACACATACAGCAGCGTTAACAGATTGGATACTGAAGATGAAAGCCAGCTACTTCATTTCCCTATTATTGAATTTTTAAATTCCTTGGAATTAAGTGATTCGCCTCCACATACTCCGAACGTTTGAGCCATAGTTATGCTCCTTAGAAATCAGAACGTTTACCCAGGACTCATATATGGTAATATATTAATTGTAAGAAATATGTAAGAAATTGCTTGGATTCGGATATAATAGGTGCAGTAATATTAGGCAGAGAGCTCAAATTCTACGACTTGATTTAACACCTTCCGATAAAGCACTTGCAGGTACATTACATTTTCTTTCAATAGGCAACAATGTCCTATTCGCTCGGCCTACTTTATCACAATGAATCAAGCACAAGGAGAAACTCTTGAACGTATTCTGCTATTTACCTCATCACGTTTTAAGTCATGACCAGCAGGATAGTGAAGGTACAAAAAAGGTCCTGTATGGGATGGTAAAGAATAAGAGGCGGAAGGATCCTACGGATTATGTTAGAATGGTGAACAAAAGGGGACAAGAGATAAAAAATAGGGAAGAACTGAAGAACATGTGGAAAGAATATTTTGAAGAACTCCTGAACCCAAATGGAAACCACGGCGAGGAGGAACAAATCGGGGAAGAGGTACAGTAGATGAACTGCAAACAGAAAAGGACTTAACATGGAAAGAAGTGGAAGATGCAGTGAGGAAGATGAAAGGAGGGAAGGCACCGGGTGTGGATGGTTTGAGTGTGGAGATGGTGAGAGCAGCAGGAGAGGTGGGGATACAATGGTTGTACCGAGTGATGAAGACAGCATGGAAGGAAAGGAAGACCCCAGAGGACTGGAAAAATGGAATAATTGTCCCGATCTGCAAGATAGGTAGTAGAACAGAATGCAGAAACTATCGGGGAATAACACGGATGAGCCATTGTGCAAAGATCTTTGAGAAAGTTTTGGAAAGGAGAATTAGGACAAGGATAGGGGGAGGGATGAGGGAAGAACAACATGGCTTCAGAGCAGGAAGGTCCACAGTGGATTTGATTTTTGCTGTAAGGCAGTTACAAGAACAGCACTATGAGTATGGAACAGATCTACTGATGGCCTTCCTGGACATTGAGAAAGCATATGACAGTGTATGCAGAAACAAAGTATGGAAGTCCCTGGAGGATAGAGGAGTAGAGAAATGGACTATAAAGAGGATAAAGGAGATGTACAAGGCAAGCGTGAGCTGTGTGAAAGTGGGAGGAGAGAGAACGGACTGGTTGGAACAGAGAAACGGCCTGAAACAAGGAAGTGCACTGTCACCGTTACTTTTCATTGTGGTGATGGATGACATAATGACCCGAGACGCACAAGTAATTGGGGAAGGAAAGATGAAAGCAATGGTGTTTGCAGATGATTTGATGATTTGGGGAAAAAAGGAGGAGGAGGTACAGGAACAGTTGGACGTGTGGGAAGGAATAATACAAGGATATGGGATGAAATTTAGCATAAATAAGAGTGAGATAGTGATCACAACAAGGAAGAAGGAAAGAACCACAACGAGAATAACAATTGGTGGGCAACAGCTGAAGAAAGTGGAGAGTTTCAAGTATCTGGGAAGCCTGATACAAGAGAATGGAAGAAACGATAGAGAAATAAATGAGCGGGGGAGACAGGCAGAAGCATTCCGGAGGAGTGTGAGAAGCATGTTATGGAGCAAGGATGTCCCTCAGAACAGCAAAAAGATCATATATCGGACGTACTATGTCCCTATCCTGACGTATGCCTCGGAGACCTGGGATATGAAAGGAAGGGAGAAGAGCAAAATACAGGCCAGTGAGATGAGGATCTTGAGAAGCAGTATTGAAGCTACAAAGAGGGACAGAATAAGAAATGAGAGGACCAGAGAATTAATGAAGGAGGAACCATTACAGGATGGTATAGAGAAATCTAGACTTAGATGGTATGGACATGTAAAACGAATGGAGGAGAAGAGGATACCCAGGAGGATACATGAGACGAAGTGGGAAGGAAAGAGACCGAGAGGAAGACCGAGAGACCGGTGGCTGAAGGGGGTGGAAGAAAGCGTGAAGAAGAGAGGAGAAGACTGGACAAGGGTGGAGGCTGAGAGATGGTGGGAAGACAGAAGACGTTGGAGAGGCTTGTGTTCCAAACAGACCCGGCCAGTGGCTGGAAACTGTGCAAGATGATGATGACTTCATCACGTTTTCAGTCATGACCAGCAATATGTTGCAATGCTGAGAGTGCTATCTTTTGACGCCCTTAAAGTTGCAATAGTGCTAGAAAGTAATCGTACAAAGAATGTAACTTATATAAGAAGCTTCTTCAGTAAATTTGTTTTACATTGTCCGTCATGTTTTGACGGGTTTCATCTAGTTATTAATTAAATTTGAGAATCTCGTTTGAGATGTTGTCAAGACCAGGAGATCTTTTGCATCCCGTAGGCCGAGTAGCCCTACTCAACTCATCCTCAGTGAAGAGAGGAATTTCAATATCTACATCGAAATTCTGCTTAGGGATTTATGGATGTGTTGGGATGAGAGTTTGGACAATAATGGTCATAGTATTCGCATCCATGACACACGGTGATCTTTGTGGTCCAAGCTTCTTTCTGACAACTTAATAGTAATAATAACAATTATAATAATAATAGAAATAATAATAATAATAATGAATAATTAACGATCGGACCCATATTTTCACGATCTGAATCAAACCTATGTATCCATGACCATCTTTCTATTACAGTAACTGCCGACTAGGTTTGGCTGCTAATAAACTTGGCAGAATATTCATAATCATAACCGGTGCACTAATATACGCCAACGAAAAGATAATTGGATAATAATATTAGTCCATTACCGCAAATCCATAGCGACGTGTCGTATCTCCCGGTCCGATTCCCAATATCGCATGATACATCGAATGCATGCCAAGATATACTGAGGTTACTCACGAAATAAAAATGTTTCAAACCCAGAACGGAAACTTCAGCCGTAATGCTATTCCCGAGGATATGCACCTCTCTATGCATAATTACATGTGATGATGGCCTCCTCCCTTGTAAAATTTCAATCCGGAGGTAAACTAGTCCCCCGTTCAGATCTCCGGGTGGGGGCTACTCGAGAGGGGGTTAACGTCACAGAAGTGACAAAGAGGAAATCTGACATTCTACGGATATGAGCGTGGAATGTTAGAAGTCTGCTAGGAAGTGGAAGGTTAGAAAACTTAGAAAGGGAAATGGATAGGTTAAGGTTAGATTTGGTTGGGATTAGTGAAATGCGCTGGCAGGAAGAACAGGACTTTTGGTCAGGTGACTATAGGGTCATTAGCACTAAATCAAACAATGGCCAAGCAGGGGTTGGTCTCATATTGAGTAGGAAACTTGGACAGCGGGTGGAATACTATGAGCAATATAGTGAACGGATTATTCAAGCAAAAATCATTACTAAACCTACGTGCACCACAGTGGTACAAGTCTATATGCCTACCAGTCAAGCTGATGATGAGGATGTTGAAAAGGTCTACGAAGAAATAGACGAAATTCTGAGGTATATCAAGGGTGATGAAAATGTTATAGTAATGGGAGATTGGAATGCTGTGGTAGGAAAAGGGAGAGAAGGGAATATAGTAGGAGATTTCGGATTAGTTGAAAGGAATGATCGAGGAAGCAGGCTGATGGAATTCTGCACCGAGCATGAGTTGGTCATAGCTACAATCTTATTCAATAACCACAATAGAAGAATATATACAGGGATGAGACCAGGAGATACAGGGCGTTACCAAATCGATTTCATTATGGTCAAGCAGAGGTTTCAAAACCAGATTTTGGATTGTAAAACATATCCTGGTGCTGACATAAACTCTGACCACAATCTGGTTGTAATGAAATGCAGATTAAAGTTGAAGAAACTGAAGAAAAGTCAAAAGCCAAAAAGGTGGGCAATAGACATACTGAATGTAAAGGATGTAAACGAAAGATTCAAGAAGAGTATAAAGGAAGGACTAATGAAAAACCCTAAACAAACTTCAATTGCAGACGAATGGGCACTTTTGAAGAATGAAATAACTAAATCCGCAGACGAAAACATTGGTAAGAAAGAAAGAATAGGTAGAAAACCGTGGATCACTCAGGATATACTAGAATTGATGGATGAAAGGCGGAAACACAAGAATGTAAGAGATGAGAAGGGGAAAGCAGAATACAGACGTCTGAGAAATGAGGTCAACAAGAAGTGCAAGGAAGCGAAAGAAGAATGGTTGAAGGAGAAATGTGCAGGTATAGAAAATTGTCTGAAATTAGGAAAAGTAGACACAGCTTATCGAAGGATTAAGAATACATTTGGGGAAAAGAAGACTAAGTGCTGAAATATTAAGGACACAAATGGAAAGCCTCTAACAGATAAGGAAGAAAAGGTTGAGAGATGGAAAGCTTACATAGAGGGTTTGTATAAGGGAAAGGAGATTGAGAATCATGTAATGGAAAAGGAGGAGGAAATTGATGAGGATGCGAAAGGAGATTTAATATTGAGATCAGAATTTGATAGAGCTTTGGAAGACTTAAGCAGGAACAAAGCACTAGGCATAGATGATATACCGATTGAATTGCTACGCTGCATAGGAGATGAAGGTCTGATCAGGTTATTTCACTTGGTGTGTAGGATTTATGAGACCGGTGAGGTACCCCCTGATTTCAAGAAGAATGTAATCATCCCTATACCAAAGAAAGTGGGAGCTGACAGATGTGAAGATTACCGTACAATCAGCTTGATTACTCATGCTTCAAAGATCCTGTCTAGAATAATTTACAAGAGGATTGAAAGCCAGATAGGGAGTTGGGTGAAGACCAGTTTGGTTTCAGGAGAAATGTAGGAACAAGGGAAGCTGTACTAAGTCTTAGGCAAATTTTGGAAGGTAGAATAAGGAAAGATAAGAGAACGTTCATGGCATTTGTAGACTTAGAAAAGGCTTTTGATAACGTTGATTGGACTAAATTGTTTGACATTTTGAAATCTATTGGAATAAAGTACAGGGATAGGAGGGAGATCTACAATCTATACAGAAACCAGACAGCAGTCATTCGAGCTGAAGGACATGAGAGAGAAGCTGATATTCAGAAAGGTGTTAGGCAAGGCTGCAAATTATCACCCATACTTTTCAATCTTTACATTGAACAAGCAATGAAGGAAATTAGAGAAAAATTTAATGTGGGAGTGAAGATTCAAGGAGAAATAATTTCAACTCTGAGATTTGCTGATGACATCGTCATCTTGGCCGACAAGGCTGAGGATTTGAATGAGTTTTTGAATGGTATGGACTCCGTCTTACGGAAAGAATACATGATGAAAATAAATCATTTTAAAACAAAAATACTAGAATGCAGCCGAAATAAATCAGAAACCTCTATGGATATCAAATTGGCAGGTGAAAAGCTGAAGGAAGTAGGAGACTTCTGTTACTTAGGAAGCAAAATAACCAGTGATGGACGAAGCAAAGAGGATATAAAAAGTAGGTTGGCTCAGGCAAGGAAAGCATTTCTACAAAAAGGAATCTGTTGACATCGAATATAGATTTAGGTATTATGAAGTCATTTTTGAAAGCCTTTGTCTGGAGCGTGGCGCTCTATGGGAGTGAAACTGGACTATTGGTGCAGCAGAAAAGAGGAGAATTGAAGCATTTGAAATGTGGTGTTACAGGAGAATGATGAAGATCAGATGGGTAGATAGGGTTACAAACAAAGAGGTATTAAGACGAGTGGGAGAGGAGAGATGTTTCTGGCGACTGCTAATAAAGAGAAGAGATAGGTTAGTAGGACACATACTAAGACACCCAGGAATAGCAAGCTTAGTTATGGAAGGAAGGGTCGAGGACAAGAACTGTAGGGGTAGACCAAGGTTGGAATATGTTAAACAGATTTCCTCGGATGTAGGATGTGGTAGCTATGTAGAGATGAAACGATTAGCTCAGGACAGGGAGGCATGGAGAACTGCATCAAACCAGTCAAAAGACTGAAGACTCAAACAACAACAACATGTAATACAGATCTGAATGCACTAAATCTGGTAAAATATTTGGGTACAAACTGGAAAAGAATAAAAAATACCATGTTATACTGGAAATTCCTAAATCGCTCGTCCACCGATTGTAGAAGATGAAGTGTTAAACATATCCCCTCAATTACATTAGAACGTTTCTGTCGGTCAACATAATATAGTCTCAATTACTGGACATGCGGAAACATAACCTGAAAAAAATTACGCGAAAGGTTCATATTTGTTATAGAATACAGATGAGCTAATAAGGATGACACGTTTCGCTTCTGAAGCGAGGATTATCAGGTCTAAAAGAAAAGAAGAGCAATTTTGTCTTGTATATTTCAAGCAGATAATGCTTGCGTGACAAGCGAAACATGTCACCTTTATTAGCTCATCTGTATTCCATAACAAATATACTATGTATATATTTTATTACATGTAATGTTTCGAGGTTGTTTTCTGCATGTCCCAGTAATTGGGAATAGCCTATATTATGTTGATCGACCGAAAAAGTGCAATATCAATATTCATGGTAGACTATGGAGGTCTCTAACTTGAGAAACATTTTGCGAATGTTCAAATATATATAACTAGCCGACCCATGCGAGAAATCTCGCATGTTCATAAACCACACTTCCCCCAATAGGTTTATAATGAGAGAGATAAGGAGAAAGGATGTTATATGTTTTTATTTCAACCAAATGATTATAGAACACTATTTAGCTTACATTTCAGTTGGAATTCCTTCTTACAAAGGTTGATATTTATGAAATTAGAATGCAATTCGCCACTGCTAATGTCATTTGTGTGCTGAGTCCATTGAATGACAGCTTAGCCGTAACACCCACCGGTTATTCGATATTTATGAAATTATACGATTTGAGCACTCATTCTTTAAATTACTCTTTCTGAAATCCATACAAAATGATAAAGGAAAGACCTCAGAATGTTAAATGACATGAAACAGGCGTCATAGCGGCCAAAATGTGAAGGGGACAGCAATTATGGAGCGTATCTTCCTGCAGTAACAGTATCTGCAAATCACATACTTCGTACACTTTTTTTTAAATCATTTTTGAAAGAAATTATATATTTATAAAATTAGAGTGCAATGCGTCCCTGGTAATGTATATTCTCTTTCATTTGAATGCTCATTTTTCACGATCGTGATCTATACTACTGAAATAATATGAAACTAGATGAAACCCGTCAAAACATGACGGACAATGTAAAACAAATTTACTGAAGAAGCTTCTTATATAAGTTACATTCTTTGTACGATTACTTTCTAGCACTATTGCAACTTTAAGGGCGTCAAAAGATAGCACTCTCAGCATTGCAACATATTGCTGGTCATGACTGAAAACGTGATGAAGTCATCATCATCTTGCACAGTTTCCAGCCACTGGCCGGGTCTGTTTGGAACACAAGCCTCTCCAACGTCTTCTGTCTTCCCACCATCTCTCAGCCTCCACCCTTGTCCAGTCTTCTCCTCTCTTCTTCACGCTTTCTTCCACCCCCTTCAGCCACCGGTCTCTCGGTCTTCCTCTCGGTCTCTTTCCTTCCCACTTCGTCTCATGTATCCTCCTGGGTATCCTCTTCTCCTCCATTCGTTTTACATGTCCATACCATCTAAGTCTAGATTTCTCTATACCATCCTGTAATGGTTCCTCCTTCATTAATTCTCTGGTCCTCTCATTTCTTATTCTGTCCCTCTTTGTAGCTTCAATACTGCTTCTCAAGATCCTCATCTCACTGGCCTGTATTTTGCTCTTCTCCCTTCCTTTCATATCCCAGGTCTCCGAGGCATACGTCAGGATAGGGACATAGTACGTCCGATATATGATCTTTTTGCTGTTCTGAGGGACATCCTTGCTCCATAACATGCTTCTCACACTCCTCCGGAATGCTTCTGCCTGTCTCCCCCGCTCATTTATTTCTCTATCGTTTCTTCCATTCTCTTGTATCAGGCTTCCCAGATACTTGAAACTCTCCACTTTCTTCAGCTGTTGCCCACCAATTGTTATTCTCGTTGTGGTTCTTTCCTTCTTCCTTGTTGTGATCACTATCTCACTCTTGTTTATGCTAAATTTCATCCCATATCCTTGTATTATTCCTTCCCACACGTCCAACTGTTCCTGTACCTCCTCCTCCTTTTTTCCCCAAATCATCAAATCATCTGCAAACACCATTGCTTTCATCTTTCCTTCCCCAATTACTTGTGCGTCTCGGGTCATTATGTCATCCATCACCACAATGAAAAGTAACGGTGACAGTGCACTTCCTTGTTTCAGGCCGTTTCTCTGTTCCAACCAGTCCGTTCTCTCTCCTCCCACTTTCACACAGCTCACGCTTGCCTTGTACATCTCCTTTATCCTCTTTATAGTCCATTTCTCTACTCCTCTATCCTCCAGGGACTTCCATACTTTGTTTCTGCATACACTGTCATATGCTTTCTCAATATCCAGGAAGGCCATCAGTAGATCTGTTCCATACTCATAGTGCTGTTCCTGTAACTGCCTTACAGCAAAAATCAAATCCACTGTGGACCTTCCTGCTCTGAAGCCATGTTGTTCTTCCCTCATCCCTCCCCCTATCCTTGTCCTAATTCTCCTTTCCAAAACTTTCTCAAAGATCTTTGCACAATGGCTCATCCGTGTTATTCCCCGATAGTTTCTGCATTCTGGTCTACTACCTATCTTGCAGATCGGGACAATTATTCCATTTTTCCAGTCCTCTGGGGTCTTCCTTTCCTTCCATGCTGTCTTCATCACTCGGTACAACCATTGTATCCCCACCTCTCCTGCTGCTCTCACCATCTCCACACTCAACTCATCCACACCCGGTGCCTTCCCTCCTTTCATCTTCCTCACTGCATCTTCCACTTCTTTCCATGTTAAGTCCTTTTCTGTTTGCAGTTCATCTACTGTACCTCTTCCCCGATTTGTTCCTCCTCGCCGTGGTTTCCATTTGGGTTCAGGAGTTCTTCAAAATATTCTTTCCACATGTTCTTCAGTTCTTCCCTATTTTTTATCTCTTGTCCCCTTTTGTTCACCATTCTAACATAATCCGTAGGATCCTTCCGCCTCTTATTCTTTACCATCCCATACAGGACCTTTTTTGTACCTTCACTATCCTGCTGGTCATGACTTAAAACGTGATGAGGTAAATAGCAGAATACGTTCAAGAGTTTCTCCTTGTGCTTGATTCATTGTGATAAAGTAGGCCGAGCGAATAGGACATTGTTGCCTATTGAAAGAAAATGTACTGTACCTGCAAGTGCTTTATCGGAAGGTGTTAAATCAAGTCGTAGAATTTGAGCTCTCTGCCTAATATTACTGCACCTATTATATCCGAATCCAAGCAATTTCTTACATATTTCTTACAATTAATATATTACCATATATGAGTCCTGGGTAAACGTTCTGATTTCTAAGGAGCATAACTATGGCTCAAACGTTCGGAGTATGTGGAGGCGAATCACTTAATTCCAAGGAATTTAAAAATTCAATAATAGGGAAATGAAGTAGCTGGCTTTCATCTTCAGTATCCAATCTGTTAACGCTGCTGTATGTGTTTGAACTACTGGATATAAGTTCAATGACTTTTAAATTAATATCATTACATTGTTGCAGCTTGGCAAATATGTTATATTCCAGCAGATCAATTTTACCCTCACAACAGTAAAGAACAAAGTAACCACGCATAGATTTTACGCAAGAGAAATACAATGTAGAAAAATGTTTACATTTGATCGTCAAAGACCTTACAGTACACTGTACTGCATAGTATCTGGAATTGTTTCTCAAATGGCCTATTTATTTTGGATTTTAAATGTGGCTTCGTATTATTCGATAACACTATAGTGTCCTGCAATAACGGAGCCGCTAAATATTAAATGGCAAATAATACTTCCATTGCCGAAATCAACTGCGTAGTTAGACTCAGTACTCTAAACAAATAATCATTAAACAATTGTCTTATACAATGAAGTTCAACATGACCGTCCAGAGACATTCATACTCAAGTTGGCTGGTGAGGAGAATGCGATGAGACTGATCGCTTAAAATAAATTCCTTGTAATTGTTCCTGCCAGCGATTTTTTTTTTTGCAATAGTTTGAAAACGCAGCTCAGAATGACGTTCTTCATTTTGTTATAAACAGTACGAAACTGCTCTAAATAAGCAATTTCCATCACCTGTTATAGGTTATGGCAGTACATTTTGCAGGGGAACATAGAATCACTTCGCCAACTACTGGAACGACCATAGGCCTATACACAATACTCACTTCGGCAGTCACCTTAATGGAGGCAGTTTTTGAATTCTATGTCCCGTGCATGTCAAAAATCATATTAACACATGGAGGCCCACCTATTCGTGTCTATCGCCCCGGAGACCCGGGTTACATTTCCTGCTCTGCCAAGAAATTTAATTCTGGTCTGAGGGCAAAAACGGTGCACATTCAGTCTCTTGAGGTATAACTAAGAAGAGGAAGGTTTAATTCCCACCTCGAAAATCTTGGATGTGGTTTTCCGTGGTTTCCCACTTCCACTTAAGGCAAATACCGGGATGGTTCCTAACTTAAGGCCTTGGCCGTCTCCTTGCCATTTACCACCTCAATTACAAATACACACAGTAATGCAGCCATCACAATAACACAGGTTATGAGAGAAAATTTCACACATACACACCCAAGTACACGGGGCTGAGTGACCACGATATCGTAGCCCTTCAAACGAATTATGTTTGCCAAGTGTCTCTCATGGCGAAAGTAATTGTGGACACGCGTAAGTGCCTGAAAAACTACTTTTCTCTTTAATAATTTAAGAGTATATCGACGATGCATAATTATAACTTTTAGTCTAGGACAGTAGTGGCTACGCTGGCTAACGCGCAGCATTAGGTCATGGGGCCAAGCTCTCTGCTGACTCGGTAGACGCGTGGGTTCGAGCCCCACCGTCGGCCGTCCTTGAAATGGTTTCCGTGGTTCCTACGGCTGCTTCCTACCACATCGTTGCCCAGTTTCATTCACCATCATTCATTTCATCTCACATTAACTCCTCTCATGAGATTGGCGTCAGGAAGGGCATCCGGCCGTAAAAACCATCGCCACAAAGACTTCCATCGCATCTCATCCCTGACCCCGTTGGAAAATGGGAATAATAAGGGGTAGACATACATAGTCTAGGACGTAATAACTTGACCACCGAAGCATTGGGAAGAAATTGCAATATTAAGGTACATAAGCAACATAGCCTACACATTCAACTGTCGGTTAATGTTCCTCAAAATTTCCCTTCTTAAATATTCCCCTCCTTTATAATTCTCCATCAAGTGAAAAGGTGCCATGTCTTGGGTTTTAAATATATCGATGCAATGGTGCTGCCATCTGCTGTCAGTTATTGGAACTATATGGGCGATGTACTGCCATCTGTTGTCAATTATAGGAACTGATTGCAGATATTTAAACGGCGTACTGAGGACAACAGTTTGCTCTTTTAATCACATGCTGTAATGCTGTAAAACGGAAATAAAACGTATTGAGAGGGAATGTAGAAATATGTATCTATAACAGACATAAAACCTTACTAATACTCCTTGATTAAACAATATTTCAGTGGTAAATAAAATAAATACTGGCGAGGGCTGGGATCGAACCGGTGAACCTTGAAACCACAGTCAGTCGCCTTAACCACATAGCTACTTGCGCACTCTTGTTCAGCAGCAGACGCAGCCATTCATTATCTTCAAAAGCCGCTGCCTGAAGGAAATAATCCATTTCATTATCCAAATAAATTAATGTTGCACATTCGTATACGTTCATACTGTTATTATATTTTATTGTCAGAGCTTGGTTAATGTATGTTTTCAATTACATGAAGCTTATTAAATAACTTACATTTTAATGGACTTCTCACCGCCATTTTGTCATGACCCCAGGTGGATTGTGCGCATGCGTGAGGGGAAAGGATTCTGCTATATTCTATATTAATTCAAAAATATACCGTAATATATTTGTTTATTTTAGAGACACTCTGCAAATCTAGAGGCCAAGAGCTTTCGTTAGAGTGCTCTACGAAGTAAATCGGTTCTATCGTTCTCTCAATCTCGCGGTAACAAAAATCACCTTACTGTTTTAAATATATAGATAGACTAGATGAAACCCGTCAAAACATGACGGACAATGTAAAACAAATTTACTGAAGAAGCTTCTTATATAAGTTACATTCTTTGTACGATTACTTTCTAGCACTATTGCAACTTTAAGGGCGTCAAAAGATAGCACTCTCAGCATTGCAACATATTGCTGGTCATGACTGAAAACGTGATGAAGTCATCATCATCTTGCACAGTTTCCAGCCACTGGCCGGGTCTGTTTGGAACACAAGCCTCTCCAACGTCTTCTGTCTTCCCACCATCTCTCAGCCTCCACCCTTGTCCAGTCTTCTCCTCTCTTCTTCACGCTTTCTTCCACCCCCTTCAGCCACCGGTCTCTCGGTCTTCCTCTCGGTCTCTTTCCTTCCCACTTCGTCTCATGTATCCTCCTGGGTATCCTCTTCTACTCCATTCGTTTTACATGTCCATACCATCTAAGTCTAGATTTCTCTATACCATCCTGTAATGGTTCCTCCTTCATTAATTCTCTGGTCCTCTCATTTCTTATTCTGTCCCTCTTTGTAGCTTCAATACTGCTTCTCAAGATCCTCATCTCACTGGCCTGTATTTTGCTCTTCTCCCTTCCTTTCATATCCCAGGTCTCCGAGGCATACGTCAGGATAGGGACATAGTACGTCCGATATATGATCTTTTTGCTGTTCTGAGGGACATCCTTGCTCCATAACATGCTTCTCACACTCCTCCGGAATGCTTCTGCCTGTCTCTCCCGCTCATTTATTTCTCTATCGTTTCTTCCATTCTCTTGTATCAGGCTTCCCAGATACTTGAAACTCTCCACTTTCTTCAGCTGTTGCCCACCAATTGTTATTCTCGTTGTGGTTCTTTCCTTCTTCCTTGTTGTGATCACTATCTCACTCTTATTTATGCTAATTTTCATCCCATATCCTTGTATTATTCCTTCCCACACGTCCAACTGTTCCTGTACCTCCTCCTCCTTTTTTCCCCAAATCATCAAATCATCTGCAAACACCATTGCTTTCATCTTTCCTTCCCCAATTACTTGTGCGTCTCGGGTCATTATGTCATCCATCACCACAATGAAAAGTAACGGTGACAGTGCACTTCCTTGTTTCAGGCCGTTTCTCTGTTCCAACCAGTCCGTTCTCTCTCCTCCCACTTTCACACAGCTCACGCTTGCCTTGTACATCTCCTTTATCCTCTTTATAGTCCATTTCTCTACTCCTCTATCCTCCAGGGACTTCCATACTTTGTTTCTGCATACACTGTCATATGCTTTCTCAATGTCCAGGAAGGCCATCAGTAGATCTGTTCCATACTCATAGTGCTGTTCCTGTAACTGCCTTACAGCAAAAATCAAATCCACTGTGGACCTTCCTGCTCTGAAGCCATGTTGTTCTTCCCTCATCCCTCCCCCTATCCTTGTCCTAATTCTCCTTTCCAAAACTTTCTCAAAGATCTTTGCACAATGGCTCATCCGTGTTATTCCCCGATAGTTTCTGCATTCTGTTCTACTACCTATCTTGCAGATCGGGACAATTATTCCATTTTTCCAGTCCTCTGGGGTCTTCCTTTCCTTCCATGCTGTCTTCATCACTCGGTACAACCATTGTATCCCCACCTCTCCTGCTGCTCTCACCATCTCCACACTCAACTCATCCACACCCGGTGCCTTCCCTCCTTTCATCTTCCTCACTGCATCTTCCACTTCTTTCCATGTTAAGTCCTTTTCTGTTTGCAGTTCATCTACTGTACCTCTTCCCCGATTTGTTCCTCCTCGCCGTGGTTTCCATTTGGGTTCAGGAGTTCTTCAAAATATTCTTTCCACATGTTCTTCAGTTCTTCCCTATTTTTTATCTCTTGTCCCCTTTTGTTCACCATTCTAACATAATCCGTAGGATCCTTCCGCCTCTTATTCTTTACCATCCCATACAGGACCTTTTTTGTACCTTCACTATCCTGCTGGTCATGACTTAAAACGTGATGAGGTAAATAGCAGAATACGTTCAAGAGTTTCTCCTTGTGCTTGATTCATTGTGATAAAGTAGGCCGAGCGAATAGGACATTGTTGCCTATTGAAAGAAAATGTACTGTACCTGCAAGTGCTTTATCGGAAGGTGTTAAATCAAGTCGTAGAATTTGAGCTCTCTGCCTAATATTACTGCACCTATTATATCCGAATCCAAGCAATTTCTTACATATTTCTTACAATTAATATATTACCATATATGAGTCCTGGGTAAACGTTCTGATTTCTAAGGAGCATAACTATGGCTCAAACGTTCGGAGTATGTGGAGGCGAATCACTTAATTCCAAGGAATTTAAAAATTCAATAATAGGGAAATGAAGTAGCTGGCTTTCATCTTCAGTATCCAATCTGTTAACGCTGCTGTATGTGTTTGAACTACTGGATATAAGTTCAATGACTTTTAAATTAATATCATTACATTGTTGCAGCTTGGCAAATATGTTATATTCCAGCAGATCAATTTTACCCTCACAACAGTAAAGAACAAAGTAACCACGCATAGATTTTACGCAAGAGAAATACAATGTAGAAAAATGTTTACATTTGATCGTCAAAGACCTTACAGTACACTGTACTGCATAGTATCTGGAATTGTTTCTCAAATGGCCTATTTATTTTGGATTTTAAATGTGGCTTCGTATTATTCGATAACACTATAGTGTCCTGCAATAACGGAGCCGCTAAATATTAAATGGCAAATAATACTTCCATTGCCGAAATCAACTGCGTAGTTAGACTCAGTACTCTAAACAAATAATCATTAAACAATTGTCTTATACAATGAAGTTCAACATGACCGTCCAGAGACATTCATACTCAAGTTGGCTGGTGAGGAGAATGCGATGAGACTGATCGCTTAAAATAAATTCCTTGTAATTGTTCCTGCCAGCGATTTTTTTTTTTGCAATAGTTTGAAAACGCAGCAGAATGACGTTCTTCATTTTGTTATAAACAGTACGAAACTGCTCTAAATAAGCAATTTCCATCACCTGTTATAGGTTATGGCAGTACATTTTGCAGGGGAACATAGAATCACTTCGCCAACTACTGGAACGACCATAGGCCTATACACAATACTCACTTCGGCAGTCACCTTAATGGAGGCAGTTTTTGAATTCTATGTCCCGTGCATGTCAAAAATCATATTAACACATGGAGGCCCACCTATTCGTGTCTATCGCCCCGGAGACCCGGGTTACATTTCCTGCTCTGCCAAGAAATTTAATTCTGGTCTGAGGGCAAAAACGGTGCACATTCAGTCTCTTGAGGTATAACTAAGAAGAGGAAGGTTTAATTCCCACCTCGAAAATCTTGGATGTGGTTTTCCGTGGTTTCCCACTTCCACTTAAGGCAAATACCGGGATGGTTCCTAACTTAAGGCCTTGGCCGTCTCCTTGCCATTTACCACCTCAATTACAAATACACACAGTAATGCAGCCATCACAATAACACAGGTTATGAGAGAAAATTTCACACATACACACCCAAGTACACGGGGCTGAGTGACCACGATATCGTAGCCCTTCAAACGAATTATGTTTGCCAAGTGTCTCTCATGGCGAAAGTAATTGTGGACACGCGTAAGTGCCTGAAAAACTACTTTTCTCTTTAATAATTTAAGAGTATATCGACGATGCATAATTATAACTTTTAGTCTAGGACAGTAGTGGCTACGCTGGCTAACGCGCAGCATTAGGTCATGGGGCCAAGCTCTCTGCTGACTCGGTAGACGCGTGGGTTCGAGCCCCACCGTCGGCCGTCCTTGAAATGGTTTCCGTGGTTCCTACGGCTGCTTCCTACCACATCGTTGCCCAGTTTCATTCACCATCATTCATTTCATCTCACATTAACTCCTCTCATGAGATTGGCGTCAGGAAGGGCATCCGGCCGTAAAAACCATCGCCACAAAGACTTCCATCGCATCTCATCCCTGACCCCGTTGGAAAATGGGAATAATAAGGGGTAGACATACATAGTCTAGGACGTAATAACTTGACCACCGAAGCATTGGGAAGAAATTGCAATATTAAGGTACATAAGCAACATAGCCTACACATTCAACTGTCGGTTAATGTTCCTCAAAATTTCCCTTCTTAAATATTCCCCTCCTTTATAATTCTCCATCAAGTGAAAAGGTGCCATGTCTTGGGTTTTAAATATATCGATGCAATGGTGCTGCCATCTGCTGTCAGTTATTGGAACTATATGGGCGATGTACTGCCATCTGTTGTCAATTATAGGAACTGATTGCAGATATTTAAACGGCGTACTGAGGACAACAGTTTGCTCTTTTAATCACATGCTGTAATGCTGTAAAACGGAAATAAAACGTATTGAGAGGGAATGTAGAAATATGTATCTATAACAGACATAAAACCTTACTAATACTCCTTGATTAAACAATATTTCAGTGGTAAATAAAATAAATACTGGCGAGGGCTGGGATCGAACCGGTGAACCTTGAAACCACAGTCAGTCGCCTTAACCACATAGCTACTTGCGCACTCTTGTTCAGCAGCAGACGCAGCCATTCATTATCTTCAAAAGCCGCTGCCTGAAGGAAATAATCCATTTCATTATCCAAATAAATTAATGTTGCACATTCGTATACGTTCATACTGTTATTATATTTTATTGTCAGAGCTTGGTTAATGTATGTTTTCAATTACATGAAGCTTATTAAATAACTTACATTTTAATGGACTTCTCACCGCCATTTTGTCATGACCCCAGGTGGATTGTGCGCATGCGTGAGGGGAAAGGATTCTGCTATATTCTATATTAATTCAAAAATATACCGTAATATATTTGTTTATTTTAGAGACACTCTGCAAATCTAGAGGCCAAGAGCTTTCGTTAGAGTGCTCTACGAAGTAAATCGGTTCTATCGTTCTCTCAATCTCGCGGTAACAAAAATCACCTTACTGTTTTAAATATATAGATAGACTAGATGAAACCCGTCAAAACATGACGGACAATGTAAAACAAATTTACTGAAGAAGCTTCTTATATAAGTTACATTCTTTGTACGATTACTTTCTAGCACTATTGCAACTTTAAGGGCGTCAAAAGATAGCACTCTCAGCATTGCAACATATTGCTGGTCATGACTGAAAACGTGATGAAGTCATCATCATCTTGCACAGTTTCCAGCCACTGGCCGGGTCTGTTTGGAACACAAGCCTCTCCAACGTCTTCTGTCTTCCCACCATCTCTCAGCCTCCACCCTTGTCCAGTCTTCTCCTCTCTTCTTCACGCTTTCTTCCACCCCCTTCAGCCACCGGTCTCTCGGTCTTCCTCTCGGTCTCTTTCCTTCCCACTTCGTCTCATGTATCCTCCTGGGTATCCTCTTCTACTCCATTCGTTTTACATGTCCATACCATCTAAGTCTAGATTTCTCTATACCATCCTGTAATGGTTCCTCCTTCATTAATTCTCTGGTCCTCTCATTTCTTATTCTGTCCCTCTTTGTAGCTTCAATACTGCTTCTCAAGATCCTCATCTCACTGGCCTGTATTTTGCTCTTCTCCCTTCCTTTCATATCCCAGGTCTCCGAGGCATACGTCAGGATAGGGACATAGTACGTCCGATATATGATCTTTTTGCTGTTCTGAGGGACATCCTTGCTCCATAACATGCTTCTCACACTCCTCCGGAATGCTTCTGCCTGTCTCTCCCGCTCATTTATTTCTCTATCGTTTCTTCCATTCTCTTGTATCAGGCTTCCCAGATACTTGAAACTCTCCACTTTCTTCAGCTGTTGCCCACCAATTGTTATTCTCGTTGTGGTTCTTTCCTTCTTCCTTGTTGTGATCACTATCTCACTCTTATTTATGCTAATTTTCATCCCATATCCTTGTATTATTCCTTCCCACACGTCCAACTGTTCCTGTACCTCCTCCTCCTTTTTTCCCCAAATCATCAAATCATCTGCAAACACCATTGCTTTCATCTTTCCTTCCCCAATTACTTGTGCGTCTCGGGTCATTATGTCATCCATCACCACAATGAAAAGTAACGGTGACAGTGCACTTCCTTGTTTCAGGCCGTTTCTCTGTTCCAACCAGTCCGTTCTCTCTCCTCCCACTTTCACACAGCTCACGCTTGCCTTGTACATCTCCTTTATCCTCTTTATAGTCCATTTCTCTACTCCTCTATCCTCCAGGGACTTCCATACTTTGTTTCTGCATACACTGTCATATGCTTTCTCAATGTCCAGGAAGGCCATCAGTAGATCTGTTCCATACTCATAGTGCTGTTCCTGTAACTGCCTTACAGCAAAAATCAAATCCACTGTGGACCTTCCTGCTCTGAAGCCATGTTGTTCTTCCCTCATCCCTCCCCCTATCCTTGTCCTAATTCTCCTTTCCAAAACTTTCTCAAAGATCTTTGCACAATGGCTCATCCGTGTTATTCCCCGATAGTTTCTGCATTCTGTTCTACTACCTATCTTGCAGATCGGGACAATTATTCCATTTTTCCAGTCCTCTGGGGTCTTCCTTTCCTTCCATGCTGTCTTCATCACTCGGTACAACCATTGTATCCCCACCTCTCCTGCTGCTCTCACCATCTCCACACTCAACTCATCCACACCCGGTGCCTTCCCTCCTTTCATCTTCCTCACTGCATCTTCCACTTCTTTCCATGTTAAGTCCTTTTCTGTTTGCAGTTCATCTACTGTACCTCTTCCCCGATTTGTTCCTCCTCGCCGTGGTTTCCATTTGGGTTCAGGAGTTCTTCAAAATATTCTTTCCACATGTTCTTCAGTTCTTCCCTATTTTTTATCTCTTGTCCCCTTTTGTTCACCATTCTAACATAATCCGTAGGATCCTTCCGCCTCTTATTCTTTACCATCCCATACAGGACCTTTTTTGTACCTTCACTATCCTGCTGGTCATGACTTAAAACGTGATGAGGTAAATAGCAGAATACGTTCAAGAGTTTCTCCTTGTGCTTGATTCATTGTGATAAAGTAGGCCGAGCGAATAGGACATTGTTGCCTATTGAAAGAAAATGTACTGTACCTGCAAGTGCTTTATCGGAAGGTGTTAAATCAAGTCGTAGAATTTGAGCTCTCTGCCTAATATTACTGCACCTATTATATCCGAATCCAAGCAATTTCTTACATATTTCTTACAATTAATATATTACCATATATGAGTCCTGGGTAAACGTTCTGATTTCTAAGGAGCATAACTATGGCTCAAACGTTCGGAGTATGTGGAGGCGAATCACTTAATTCCAAGGAATTTAAAAATTCAATAATAGGGAAATGAAGTAGCTGGCTTTCATCTTCAGTATCCAATCTGTTAACGCTGCTGTATGTGTTTGAACTACTGGATATAAGTTCAATGACTTTTAAATTAATATCATTACATTGTTGCAGCTTGGCAAATATGTTATATTCCAGCAGATCAATTTTACCCTCACAACAGTAAAGAACAAAGTAACCACGCATAGATTTTACGCAAGAGAAATACAATGTAGAAAAATGTTTACATTTGATCGTCAAAGACCTTACAGTACACTGTACTGCATAGTATCTGGAATTGTTTCTCAAATGGCCTATTTATTTTGGATTTTAAATGTGGCTTCGTATTATTCGATAACACTATAGTGTCCTGCAATAACGGAGCCGCTAAATATTAAATGGCAAATAATACTTCCATTGCCGAAATCAACTGCGTAGTTAGACTCAGTACTCTAAACAAATAATCATTAAACAATTGTCTTATACAATGAAGTTCAACATGACCGTCCAGAGACATTCATACTCAAGTTGGCTGGTGAGGAGAATGCGATGAGACTGATCGCTTAAAATAAATTCCTTGTAATTGTTCCTGCCAGCGATTTTTTTTTTGCAATAGTTTGAAAACGCAGCTCAGAATGACGTTCTTCATTTTGTTATAAACAGTACGAAACTGCTCTAAATAAGCAATTTCCATCACCTGTTATAGGTTATGGCAGTACATTTTGCAGGGGAACATAGAATCACTTCGCCAACTACTGGAACGACCATAGGCCTATACACAATACTCACTTCGGCAGTCACCTTAATGGAGGCAGTTTTTGAATTCTATGTCCCGTGCATGTCAAAAATCATATTAACACATGGAGGCCCACCTATTCGTGTCTATCGCCCCGGAGACCCGGGTTACATTTCCTGCTCTGCCAAGAAATTTAATTCTGGTCTGAGGGCAAAAAACGGTGCACATTCAGTCTCTTGAGGTATAACTAAGAAGAGGAAGGTTTAATTCCCACCTCGAAAATCTTGGATGTGGTTTTCCGTGGTTTCCCACTTCCACTTAAGGCAAATACCGGGATGGTTCCTAACTTAAGGCCTTGGCCGTCTCCTTGCCATTTACCACCTCAATTACAAATACACACAGTAATGCAGCCATCACAATAACACAGGTTATGAGAGAAAATTTCACACATACACACCCAAGTACACGGGGCTGAGTGACCACGATATCGTAGCCCTTCAAACGAATTATGTTTGCCAAGTGTCTCTCATGGCGAAAGTAATTGTGGACACGCGTAAGTGCCTGAAAAACTACTTTTCTCTTTAATAATTTAAGAGTATATCGACGATGCATAATTATAACTTTTAGTCTAGGACAGTAGTGGCTACGCTGGCTAACGCGCAGCATTAGGTCATGGGGCCAAGCTCTCTGCTGACTCGGTAGACGCGTGGGTTCGAGCCCCACCGTCGGCCGTCCTTGAAATGGTTTCCGTGGTTCCTACGGCTGCTTCCTACCACATCCTTGCCCAGTTTCATTCACCATCATTCATTTCATCTCTCATTAACTCCTCTCATGAGATTGGCGTCAGGAAGGGCATCCGGCCGTAAAAACCATCGCCACAAAGACTTCCATCGCATCTCATCCCTGACCCCGTTGGAAAATGGGAATAATAAGGGGTAGACATACATAGTCTAGGACGTAATAACTTGACCACCGAAGCATTGGGAAGAAATTGCAATATTAAGGTACATAAGCAACATAGCCTACACATTCAACTGTCGGTTAATGTTCCTCAAAATTTCCCTTCTTAAATATTCCCCTCCTTTATAATTCTCCATCAAGTGAAAAGGTGCCATGTCTTGGGTTTTAAATATATCGATGCAATGGTGCTGCCATCTGCTGTCAGTTATTGGAACTATATGGGCGATGTACTGCCATCTGTTGTCAATTATAGGAACTGATTGCAGATATTTAAACGGCGTACTGAGGACAACAGTTTGCTCTTTTAATCACATGCTGTAATGCTGTAAAACGGAAATAAAACGTATTGAGAGGGAATGTAGAAATATGTATCTATAACAGACATAAAACCTTACTAATACTCCTTGATTAAACAATATTTCAGTGGTAAATAAAATAAATACTGGCGAGGGCTGGGATCGAACCGGTGAACCTTGAAACCACAGTCAGTCGCCTTAACCACATAGCTACTTGCGCACTCTTGTTCAGCAGCAGACGCAGCCATTCATTATCTTCAAAAGCCGCTGCCTGAAGGAAATAATCCATTTCATTATCCAAATAAATTAATGTTGCACATTCGTATACGTTCATACTGTTATTATATTTTATTGTCAGAGCTTGGTTAATGTATGTTTTCAATTACATGAAGCTTATTAAATAACTTACATTTTAATGGACTTCTCACCGCCATTTTGTCATGACCCCAGGTGGATTGTGCGCATGCGTGAGGGGAAAGGATTCTGCTATATTCTATATTAATTCAAAAATATACCGTAATATATTTGTTTATTTTAGAGACACTCTGCAAATCTAGAGGCCAAGAGCTTTCGTTAGAGTGCTCTACGAAGTAAATCGGTTCTATCGTTCTCTCAATCTCGCGGTAACAAAAATCACCTTACTGTTTTAAATGTTGTGGTTCTTTCCTTCTTCCTTGTTGTGATCACTATCTCACTCTTATTTATGCTAAATTTCATCCCATATCCTTGTATTATTCCTTCCCACACGTCCAACTGTTCCTGTACCTCCTCCTCCTTTTTTCCCCAAATCATCAAATCATCTGCAAACACCATTGCTTTCATCTTTCCTTCCCCAATTACTTGTGCGTCTCGGGTCATTATGTCATCCATCACCACAATGAAAAGTAACGGTGACAGTGCACTTCCTTGTTTCAGGCCGTTTCTCTGTTCCAACCAGTCCGTTCTCTCTCCTCCCACTTTCACACAGCTCACGCTTGCCTTGTACATCTCCTTTATCCTCTTTATAGTCCTTTTCTCTACTCCTCTATCCTCCAGGGACTTCCATACTTTGTTTCTGCATACACTGTCATATGCTTTCTCAATGTCCAGGAAGGCCATCAGTAGATCTGTTCCATACTCATAGTGCTGTTCTTGTAACTGCCTTACAGCAAAAATCAAATCCACTGTGGACCTTCCTGCTCTGAAGCCATGTTGTTCTTCCCTCATCCCTCCCCCTATCCTTGTCCTAATTCTCCTTTCCAAAACTTTCTCAAAGATCTTTGCACAATGGCTCATCCGTGTTATTCCCCGATAGTTTCTGCATTCTGTTCTACTACCTATCTTGCAGATCGGGACAATTATTCCATTTTTCCAGTCCTCTGGGGTCTTCCTTTCCTTCCATGCTGTCTTCATCACTCGGTACAACCATTGTATCCCCACCTCTCCTGCTGCTCTCACCATCTCCACACTCAACTCATCCACACCCGGTGCCTTCCCTCCTTTCATCTTCCTCACTGCATCTTCCACTTCTTTCCATGTTAAGTCCTTTTCTGTTTGCAGTTCATCTACTGTACCTCTTCCCCGATTTGTTCCTCCTCGCCGTGGTTTCCATTTGGGTTCAGGAGTTCTTCAAAATATTCTTTCCACATGTTCTTCAGTTCTTCCCTATTTTTTATCTCTTGTCCCCTTTTGTTCACCATTCTAACATAATCCGTAGGATCCTTCCGCCTCTTATTCTTTACCATCCCATACAGGACCTTTTTTGTACCTTCACTATCCTGCTGGTCATGACTTAAAACGTGATGAGGTAAATAGCAGAATACGTTCAAGAGTTTCTCCTTGTGCTTGATTCATTGTGATAAAGTAGGCCGAGCGAATAGGACATTGTTGCCTATTGAAAGAAAATGTAATGTACCTGCAAGTGCTTTATCGGAAGGTGTTAAATCAAGTCGTAGAATTTGAGCTCTCTGCCTAATATTACTGCACCTATTATATCCGAATCCAAGCAATTTCTTACATATTTCTTACAATTAATATATTACCATATATGAGTCCTGGGTAAACGTTCTGATTTCTAAGGAGCATAACTATGGCTCAAACGTTCGGAGTATGTGGAGGCGAATCACTTAATTCCAAGGAATTTAAAAATTCAATAATAGGGAAATGAAGTAGCTGGCTTTCATCTTCAGTATCCAATCTGTTAACGCTGCTGTATGTGTTTGAACTACTGGATATAAGTTCAATGACTTTTAAATTAATATCATTACATTGTTGCAGCTTGGCAAATATGTTATATTCCAGCAGATCAATTTTACCCTCACAACAGTAAAGAACAAAGTAACCACGCATAGATTTTACGCAAGAGAAATACAATGTAGAAAAATGTTTACATTTGATCGTCAAAGACCTTACAGTACACTGTACTGCATAGTATCTGGAATTGTTTCTCAAATGGCCTATTTATTTTGGATTTTAAATGTGGCTTGGTATTATTCGATAACACTATAGTGTCCTGCAATAACGGAGCCGCTAAATATTAAATGGCAAATAATACTTCCATTGCCGAAATCAACTGCGTAGTTAGACTCAGTACTCTAAACAAATAATCATTAAACAATTGTCTTATACAATGAAGTTCAACATGACCGTCCAGAGACTTTCATACTCAAGTTGGCTGGTGAGGAGAATGCGATGAGACTGATCGCTTAAAATAAATTCCTTGTAATTGTTCCTGCCAGCGAATTTTTTTTTTGCAATAGTTTGAAAACGCAGCTCAGAATGACGTTCTTCATTTTGTTATAAACAGTACGAAACTGCTCTAAATAAGCAATTTCCATCACCTGTTATAGGTTATGGCAGTACATTTTGCAGGGGAACATAGAATCACTTCGCCAACTACTGGAACGACCATAGGCCTATACACAATACTCACTTCGGCAGTCACCTTAATGGAGGCAGTTTTTGAATTCTATGTCCCGTGCATGTCAAAAATCATATTAACACATGGAGGCCCACCTATTCGTGTCTATCGCCCCGGAGACCCGGGTTACATTTCCTGCTCTGCCAAGAAATTTAATTCTGGTCTGAGGGCAAAAACGGTGCACATTCAGTCTCTTGAGGTATAACTAAGAAGAGGAAGGTTTAATTCCCACCTCGAAAATCTTGGATGTGGTTTTCCGTGGTTTCCCACTTCCACTTAAGGCAAATACCGGGATGGTTCCTAACTTAAGGCCTTGGCCGTCTCCTTGCCATTTACCACCTCAATTACAAATACACACAGTAATGCAGCCATCACAATAACACAGGTTATGAGAGAAAATTTCACACATACACACCCAAGTACACGGGGCTGAGTGACCACGATATCGTAGCCCTTCAAACGAATTATGTTTGCCAAGTGTCTCTCATGGCGAAAGTAATTGTGGACACGCGCAAGTGCCTGAAAAACTACTTTTCTCTTTAATAATTTAAGAGTATATCGACGATGCATAATTATAACTTTTAGTCTAGGACAGTAGTGGCTACGCTGGCTAACGCGCAGCATTAGGTCATGGGGCCAAGCTCTCTGCTGACTCGGTAGACGCGTGGGTTCGAGCCCCACCGTCGGCCGTCCTTGAAATGGTTTCCGTGGTTCCTACGGCTGCTTCCTACCACATCCTTGCCCAGTTTCATTCACCATCATTCATTTCATCTCTCATTAACTCCTCTCATGAGATTGGCGTCAGGAAGGGCATCCGGCCGTAAAAACCATCGCCACAAAGACTTCCATCGCATCTCATCCCCGACCCCGTTGGAAAATGGGAATAATAAGGGGTAGACATACATAGTCTAGGACGTAATAACTTGACCACCGAAGCATTGGGAAGAAATTGCAATATTAAGGTACATAAACAACATAGCCTACACATTCTACTGTCGGTTAATGTTCCTCAAAATTTCCCTTCTTAAATATTCCCCTCCTTTATAATTCTCCATCAAGTGAAAAGGTGCCATGTCTTGGGTTTTAAATATATCGATGCAATGGTGCTGCCATCTGCTGTCAGTTATTGGAACTATATGGGCGATGTACTGCCATCTGTTGTCAATTATAGGAACTGATTGCAGATATTTAAACGGCGTACTGAGGACAACAGTTTGCTCTTTTAATCACATGCTGTAATGCTGTAAAACGGAAATAAAACGTATTGAGAGGGAATGTAGAAATTTGTATCTATAACAGACATAAAACCTTACTAATACTCCTTGATTAAACAATATTTCAGTGGTAAAAAAAATAAATACTGGCGAGGGCTGGGATCGAACCGGTGAACCTTGAAACCACAGTCAGTCGCCTTAACCACATAGCTACTTGCGCACTCTTGTCCAGCAGCAGACGCAGCCATTCATTATC
Organism: Meconema thalassinum; assembly: GCA_946902985.2. Taxonomy (NCBI): domain Eukaryota; kingdom Metazoa; phylum Arthropoda; class Insecta; order Orthoptera; family Tettigoniidae; genus Meconema; species Meconema thalassinum. The sequence continues at coordinate 835,913,705 of OX336390.1, forward strand.
TTCAAAAGCCGCTGCCTGAAGGAAATAATCCATTTCATTATCCAAATAAATCAATGTTGCACATTCGTATACGTTCATACTGTTATTATATTTTATTGTCAGAGCTTGGTTAATGTATGTTTTCAATTACATGAAGCTTATTAAATAACTTACATTTTAATGGACTTCTCACCGCCATTTTGTCATGACCCCAGGTGGATTGTGCGCATGCGTGAGGGGAAAGGATTTTGCTATATTCTATATTAATTCAAAAATATACCGTAATATATTTGTTTATTTTAGAGACACTCTGCAAATCTAGAGGCCAAGAGCTTTCGTTAGAGTGCTCTACGAAGTAAATCGGTTCTATCGTTCTCTCAATCTCGCGGTAACAAAAATCACCTTACTGTTTTAAATATATAGATAGATGATTGTTAGGTTACATTGGTAGATGTCCTGCTCAAGAGTTACCTCGGACATGATCCAGAGAGGTATTTGGTTCCTTGGGTAGGTGTCCTGCATATGTGTGTATCTTGCTTTCAGGCTGGCACAGCGCTTGCTTATTCTCAAGGTGGGACGAAGACCATGGTTCAGGCCTCACCGGCATTCGATAATCCAGAGCGACGTGTCGTGTCTCCCGGTCCAATCCCCAATAACGCATCAGTATGCTGTGTCTGCCACATCAAAGGGCAGGGCGAGACCAGAATATCGGCAGAGGTGGAGGTGGAGGAGACGCAAGATGTTTCTGCACTGCACGGAGCAGGATCCCCGGGCACTAAACACATTTACACCAGAAGGGGAAGGGAGAATCACTAGCCTAGTTGGCACTCCCGAGGGATATGATCAAACTAGGTGTTAAATGACTCCCAGACGCCTGCCCTATTCTCTGGGATTAGAGCTGATGTTCTAGAGTGAAATTACAATGCCAATTATTTTATCTGCATGATTCCACTGCTCTCTTAATGAGATTTGAATCATTGAGCACGATTAATGAGAGTGACTGATTGATTGATGTTTATTTTAGGATTATATGCATAGTTCTGAGAAACCACATTTGCCACATGCAATGCTCACTTTTACTTTAAATAGCATTACATTAATTAATATGACAATACATTACATTAAATAACATTATTATACTTTGCATTAAATATCAGTGAGCTTAAAATAATTACCTATTAAACTAAGTTTTGAATATCATGATGCCCTTGCAAAATCTCTGTAACCATCAGAAAATATAATCGGTAAGGTGTCTCCTGAGCGATGTGAATTGTCATAAGCCTGCAGATTACACAAATTATAAATGCATAAACTGTCTTCGGCTTTTCCCAATTAATTGGGGTCGCCGGAGCCAACCAGGCTCATTTTGGTTTTGGCCGGGGATTTATGGCCGGATGCCCTTCCTGACGCCACGTGATTGTTCAGGCGAAAATTTCACCCCGCTGTCACCGGGATTCGAACCCTGGCCGTCCGGGTGAAACAAATTATAAATGCATGATGATTCTTATTGTTAAATCCGCCCCATTCCGTAGTTACTAGCACCGTGGAGACTTGAGCTCGATTGCCAACTCAGCCAAGAAATGTAATTCTGGTCTGAGAGATGAAACGGGGAATACTCAGTCCCGTGAGACAAAACTGAGAAGAGGCCATCCTGGAAGTGATTTTCCGCGGTTTCCCACTTCTACTCCAGCCAATGCCTGGGTTGTACCTAACTTAAGGCCACGGCCGCTTCCTACTCCAATCATACCTCAATTACATATACGCACACTAGGCTATTCTTTTCTTCATGAAGCTAGTTGTTTTTCTTGCTGCCTCACACGTCTTTAATATTGAATACCACGATTATTAATTTACGTTAGAATCAAGATGCCTGGTTGCAAAACAGTGAAGTCTTTCCCCTTCTCCGACTTCTTTATCAAAGCATTAAGTAACCCTTTTTTCTTTACGGAAAGAGATAATTGGTAATCTTATCCTAATTGTTAACACGCCACGCCGCCTGGTTATTAGTTAGACGCCCCTCGCTATGTTTAATTAAAGACGCATATCATTTCCCCAGCTCCTTGACGAGGGTTAAAGCAATTGACGAGAGCCTAGCGCAGCAGCCTCAAGCAGAAATCATTAAACCGAGTAAATTGCATTTAATTCAACGTAACATGTAGGAAGAGCCCGGAGCTAGAACGGAGACATCTGTGTGGCAGCTCCAGTGTCATCTTAACTGAGCAAGAGAAAACATAACGTATACTATGATTTTCATAGGTTATATTACTATCCTCCCTATATTATCCTCCCTATATTATTCTGCTAAGGTCCCATTCCGGTTTTGTACCGAAAATAAGGACCTGTTAACACCAACCTACACATATGGGGTACCTACAGGTTCCGCAAAACCCCATGTGTGCCCGAAACGCACTCTCTTCCTCTTTAAATGCCTCACAATTAAATAAATACCTTAAAAAATGTACATTTACAATGGGAGCACCGTAACCTGGCGAGCCCGCCGCTAGAACGCAGGGCTGGCGGCGGCAGCCCTCTGGCGGGAGCGCGGCGTACTGCAAGCTGAGGAGTGTCTCAGCAGATGGCTCCGGTGTGGTCTCGCCAAGACTTTCTCTAGGGTTAAATCCTTTGCAATTGTAAAAATTGCTGTAGAAGAAACTCCCGAGCAAACAATAACCGATGAATTCGTTGTAACATCGAATATTGTCTACAAAGAGGTGCTGTGACAAGTACAAAACACTATTCTACATAATTCTTTGTGTTCTTCTCATGTACTTATGCCGTTTTACAACAATAAATACATTTCTTCAATATTTTAAACTTCATTCTCCCACATTCTTCCCTACTACCCCATAAACCGGCATTCACGTTGCGAAAGCTCGCACGGGCCCACTAGTATCTATAATTAGGTCAGACCAGCTTCGGTGGTCGCGAGCGCTAGATCGTGCCTTGCTGGCATCGGGAGAGCGTGGGTTCAAATCACACCTCTGTCGTCCTGAAAATGGTTTTCGTAGTTTCCCATTTTTACCTCCAGGCAATTGTCAGTATAGTTCCTTTCAACAAGTTCACGACCGACTTCCTTCCAAAACTTTTCTTTGGCGTTTCCTTAATAAGACTCAAGTTAGGGGTCGCCTGGGCGATCTGGCTGCCACCATCCCCAGTTGTATCTGCTAAAAGATATGTTCAGCTTCCAGACACCGTCCTTGCGACGGCTGAGGAATGATCCCTTGTAGAATCCATGGCTGAAGGCAAGATGAGAAGATAAGCAATTAACAATTTTAAAAATATAGTTAAAATTAGGTCATGTGTTTTTTTGTACTAGAGGCTTAGAGGATATTTTTGTCCATCATCTTTCAAATTTGCAACATCGTACAATTGAGTAAGATTTCTAAATGTGACAGCAGCCAGGATTCTAACTCGTAGTTCCTGCTGTCGAGGCAGGCGACGTTTCAAATTCCGACACAGTCCACACTGTCAAGTCTTAAATAATTTACACTGAAATTATTATTATTATTAATTTTTATTCTATTTATTATTACTATTACTATCATATTTGTAATAAAACGCTAAGGTGTGTATTCCACAAAACTCAAACTCTTGAAACAGAGGGAGTTAGAAGGTACGGTTTGTACCAAAATCTTCCTAATCATCTCAATAGTACAGGAAAAAACTTGCATTTCATGGAAAGTCAACGAAAATATATTTATTTATTTATTTATTTATAAAGTGTGTTTTAACAAATAAACAAGACGATAGCACCTGGAAGAACTGTGTCGCATCCAGCTCACATAACAGTAAAGTCGGGTGAGTGGTATATTTACATGCGGTGCTCACAAGTAACCTATAATGTTATTGGTTTTACGTCCCGTTTAATTACTGAGGCTCTTAGAGACGCCGGGGTGCCGAAATGTTACCCCAAAGGGGACCTTTAATGTGTCAGTAAATCTATTGACACGGCTCCCTCACACTTACTCACCATGAAATTCCAACTGGCTCTGCCAGGATTCAATCCTGCAACCTTGAGCACAGCAGGCAAGAAAGTTCTCGCTGCCCCACGCAGCCAGTCTTCCAAGTACCAATCGTAACAAATGAACATTCAAATGAAAGAGAATTACCCGCAGCAGTGACTCTGATTTTATAAATATCGACAATTTGCTTAAAAAGTGCGATTAAACAAATAAACAAGACGATAGCACCTACGAGCCCGCAAACCATTAAAGGCAAGCGAGTGGTTTATATGCATGGGGGAGTTCTCTCATGGATCCACCTGTTATTATTATTATTATTATTATTATTAATATTATTATTATTATAATTATTATTATCATTCTTTATTACATATTTATACCCAACTGAGGATCACGATTGAACTCAACTAGTTGATGTTCCTTCTCTTCTTCTACCTAAGCCTCTTCACCTTTTCACTGCGTCGAAATCAAGACGATTGTAGGCACATTTTTTTAAAGCAAGATGTCGTCTGTACAGGGGTGACTGCGGTCGCTGTTCCCCCACCACTAAAACCTGACTGACCGGAGCCATCATTTGACCTTGAGGCTTCACCACAAACCACCCAATCTACAATGGTCCCGTGCTATTTAATCTGGTTTTACCCAAAAGCTTAGCCGAGTGCCTTGCGTCACACTCCTAGACTGTAATGTGGAGCTTCAGTAAGATTGCAGGTTGGAATTCCGTTACTGATGGCTGCCGTATTTGAGTGTAGGTTTTCCCCGGATTTCCTTACACTTTATCCTAGCAAATGCCGGGGTGGTAATTATTTGTAGTCCTCAATCCATGACATTAATAACTAATGTTGCTTTAACTACCACATTAACCATCCAAAAACAGGTTATCATACAAATTCAACACACACACAAGACGGGGATGTTGACCAAGGTGTCCCAAGCTCTCATTTGAATTATTAATAGTAACATCTTCCGGTTTCGGAGTTGGGCTATTATTGTTTGGCTACCTACAACATTTTCAAAATTATAAGATCATTCAAAGACACTTTGTGGGTTGATATGTCTTCCTTTTGAACACCATCACTGTTAGTGTGCGAGAGCCACTCGACTATCAACATTTCGTCAGCTATTCATCCTGCTACAGGAAGAGTTGAAGGAAATTTTACCAGCGGATCTTCAAAACCTAGTGGACAGCCTGGCATAAAGAATAGCCTAAACGCAAATATAGAAAGACAGGGAAGCCTAAAATCCTATTAGTTAAATAGATCATGTTGATCATTTAGGGTGAGTGAGAGTAGAATTTGTCTGATAACCTGTGTCACTGTGATGTCTGTACTAGTGTATGTATTTGTAATTGAGGTAGGATTTGGGTAGGAAGTGGTCATGGTTTTATATTAGATACCATCCTGGCATTTGCCTGGAGTTCAAGTGGGAAACCACAGAAACCCACTTCCAAGATGGCTGAGGTAGGAATCGAACCCACCTCTTCTCAATTATGCCTCACGAGGCTGAGTTCCCCCCCCCCCCCCCCCACTCCAGTCCTCAAGCCTTGATTAATTTTCTTGTTAGAGCCGGGAATCGAACCCGGGCCTTCGCGGTGACAGCCAAGGCACTTGTTATTAAAATAGTAGCCTCCTTTATAAGCAACAAAGGTGGATGTTAGGTGACTTTTGAGTCATTGATTTTCACTTTTTCTACGTGTTGGGTGATGAGATGAGATTACACTCAGTATGGCGAATATTTTTTACCGCCGGATTCCCTAAAAAACAATAACCTTATCAGAGGAGTTATAGGAAATTAATGAAGAAGATGAATGGAATCAGTCAATGAATTAATAGTAAACGACGGTCGAGCCAGTTAGGTAGATTTCATTAGAAAGCTAACTATTGCAATGGGTCCCATGTTTCGACTTCCGGAAAATTTCGACATATCTTCGCGTTTCACATCCCCCAGACCCCAAAACCACCGTCAGTTCAAAAGTTTATATATAATTTATGTATATATATATGTATATATATATGTATATCAGTTTCTTGTGGACACGATAACTGCCGTAATTTTGCACCAATTACTTCGAATTTTTTACCGAAGATGTATACCTATAAAATCTCGGTCGAGTTCGTTACTGGGCTAAATCGGTCGAAGGGGGTGAAAATGGGGGGCTTTTTTCGAAAAAGTGAAATTTCGCTATAACTCTCTTAATACGTGCAATATCGAATCCATTCAAAGTTCATAATATGTGTCGGATAAGTGCCAAAAATTTATGTCAAATAACATTTTTGATAGCACCAACCATTGACCAAAGGGGTGGAAAAAAGTGGGGTTTTCGGGAAACATTAATCATATCTCTCTTAATAGGCACAATATCAAAACCGTACAAAATGGACAATATTCCCCTAATAATTACCTAAAACTTTTGTCTGAAAGAATTTTTGATATGACCCACCATTACGCCAAGGGACGAGAAAAATGATTTCGGAATTATAAGAAAATGCCAAGAGCTATCAGTGGTTGCCATGGCAACACTACTAAATTGATGAGGCATGGACCATCAGACGTTGCCATGACAACGCACTTGCACGAGATCAGATTCAGTATTTCCATCTGATTAAGTGGTTGGTTGGTTGGTTCTTAAGTTTAGGGGCTGCGACAACGCGGTCATGTAGCCCCGTGTACTTTGGGTGTGTGTAGAATCTGTCTGATAACCGGTGTTAATTGTGATGACTGTATTAGTGTGTGTTATCTGTTTGTTAATTTAAGTACTGCAACTAACAATTTTTCAGATAGTTCCTACTTTTGCCGCCAAGCGCCACTGTCAACGACTACGAGGCCAAGTTCAGAACTGAGCTACTAGACGCCGCCGCAGTCGGCTCTTGGCAACGAACATAGAAACCTAAGAGCGTTGTATACATTCTTAACCTATCCAATTTAGCTTCATACAGGTGCAATTAGTGGAAGGATCTTTAACATGCCATAAATCTATGACATGGGACCGCCGGCTTTACTTCCCCTCCGAAGGAAGGCATACTGAGGGATATTTAACGCTCTTAAAAAATCCGACGGCTTCGGCCGGGTTTGAACCCGGTATCTTGGGCATAGAAGCTCAGCATGTTACCGACTACGCCACCAAAGCCGCCTGATAAAGTGGGAAGCGGCTTCGGTGACGTAACTGGTAGCATGCTGAATGTCTATGCCCAATGTCGCGGTTTCAAAGCCGGCCGAAGTCGTCGGATTTTCTAAGAGCACTAGAATCCCTCAGTATGCTTTCCTTTGGAGGGGAAGTTCCAACGTTCGTTGCGAGTTGATGGTTGGGGTGGCATCTAGTAGCCAAGTTCACAGCTAGGTGTCGTTGACGGTTGTACCTGGTAGCAACATTAGGAACTACTGCTTGAAATTGACCGTCTGCAGTACTTACATGAATTAAGACTAATACAGCCATTACAATTCACACCGTGTATCAGACAGATTCTACACTCACCCAAAGTACACGGGGTTAGATGACCGCGTTGTCGCAGCCCCTAAACTGAGGAACCAACCAGAGGTAGATTTCGTTAGAAAGCTAACTATTGCAATGGGTACCATGTTTCGACTTCCGGAAAATTTCGACATATCTTCGCGTTTCACATCCCCAGGCCCCAAAACCACCGTCAGTTCAAAAGTTATATATAATTTATGTATGTATATGTATATCAGTTTATTGTGGACACGATAACTGCCGTAATTTTGTACCAATCACTTTGAATTTTTTACCGAATACGTATACCTATAAAATCTCGGTCGAGTTCGTTACTGGGCTAAATCGGTTGTTGGGGGGTGAAAATGGGGGGCTTTTTTTTCGAAAAAGTGAAATTTTGCTATAACTCTCTTAATATGTGAAATATCGAATCCGTTCAACATTCATACTATGTGTCGGATAAAACCCAAAAATGTATGTTTGAAGAGTTTTTTTTATAGCACCAACCATTGACCAAAGGGGTGGGAAAAAGTGGGTTTTTCGGGAAACATTAATCATATCTCTCTTAATAGGCACAATATCAAAACCGTACAAAATGGACAATATTCCCATAATAATTACCTAAAACTTTTGACTGAAAGAATTTTTGATATAACCCACCATTATGCCAAGGGATGAGAAAAATAATTTCGGAATTATAAGAAAATGCCAAGACCTATCAGTGGTTGCCATGGCAACACTACTAAATTGATGAGGGATGAGCCATCAGACGTTGCCAAGATAACGCACTTGCACGAGATCAGATTCAGATTTCCATCTAAGTGTGAAGCGGCTTCGGTGACGTAACTGGTAGCATGCTGAATGTTTATGCCCAAGGTCGCGAGTTCAAAGCCGGCCGAAGTCGTCGGATTTTCTAAGAGCGCCAAAAATCCCTCAGTATGCTTTCCTTTGGAGGGGAAGTTCCAACGTTCGTTGCGAGTTGCTGGTTGCGGTGGCATCTAGTAGCCAAGTTCACAGCTAGGTGTCGTTGACGGTAGTACCTGGTAGCAACATTAGTAACTACTGCTTGAAATTGACCGTCTGCAGTCCTTACCTGAATTACAGACTAATACAGCCATCCCAAAGTACACGGGGTTACATGACCGCGTTGTCGCAGTCCCTAAACTGAGGAACCAACCAAAATCTCTGCGGTAGATATAATTTTGCGTGAAGAAGTAACAGACCGTTACATAGTTGCACATCAGTGTCGAAACCTAGCATAAGGACAGTGTGACCACAAGTATAAAAATGGACCCCAAATGACAAGAAGGTTACCGTTCCCATAAGACAATAAAATGTTTAAAATAAGCATAAAATGACGAAAAACAAAGTTAATTAAGCTCCAATTATAAAATACCTTCTCGCATTAAATGAGGTCTGATCCTTCTACGAAAATCTGCATATTCTGCCTATTTTCGCCTATCCCCAAGTTTGTCCGGTGAAATCTACCTCCGCCTTCCGGCGTGCCGAGAGGACTTTTTTTTTTTTTTAATTGAAAATAGGAAATCACGAAACATTGGCCCAAGTTAGCTGATGGTGGGGTTTTAACCTACTAGTCTTGCGAGACCTAAGATAGACCATCCTCATGGTTTTGTGCGAATATACTGACCAGCATGATTTGTTAAATTTCCTATAGCATTTTTCAGGGGGAACCTGGGGTTCCACGTATCCCTTAAAGATTTAAAAACTGTTTAAGAAGAAATATTGGTACATTTGTATCTAGTCTGGCAAATATAACTTCCGAGTTGAAAGTTCATCGATCAGCTGGCGTCAACAGCTGTTCACAACAGCTGGAAGAGATTTTGAGTAATCCTCGATTTAAATCGATCTCTTGAATCAGATTGTTTTGGTCGGCAACTCGGCACTCAGCAGCATAGTCGAAACAATAGGCCATATTATTTTCTGCTCGACAAAACTTTGTGTAATTGCTGCCTTTTTCAAAGAAATTAACTTGTTTATGCAAACATAAGTTACATACTCGAACAATCGTGAAAAGGAAGTTATTTTCTTTAATCACGCAAGCTAGTGTTTGGAGGTGGGGTAGGTTGATAGTTTGTGCGTGTGGTTAGTTTTGAAAGATGGAGGAAATAACAAACTATAAGGTGCGGTCAAAAAGTAACGAGACGGAGGCATAATTACAGAAACCAGTACCTGTATGTTAGAAGTATTGGCCCTGGCTGTTGAGGCACTTGTCCCACTGTGACACGAGGCGGGGAATGGCTGTCTCATAAAATTCCCTGGGCTGCGATGTGAACCAGTTCCGCACGTACAGCTGGACGTCGGCGTCCGAGGTGAATCGTTGACCTCGCAGAGTCCTTTTCAGGGGACCAACCATGGCGTAATCATAGGGAGAGAGGTCTGTACTGTATGGAGGGTGGCCGAGAACCTCCCATTTGAATTTCTGCAGGAGTGCCGCGACTGCGTTGGCCGTATGAGGTCGTGCATTGTCGTGGAGCGACCACGGCCGCTATGGCGTTCACTGTCACTCGGCGGTCCTGGGTAATGAGTGCATCAGCCAGCTGGACGTTGCCATCGGTAATGCAGGGGGGTGCCCCAGGCCGGGCGTCATCGGCTAACGACACCCGTCCTTCCCTGAAGCGCTTGTGCCACCCTTGACCCTTGCAAGGAACATGCAGTGTTCGCCGTACACTTGTGAGATTCGGCGATGAATGTCCGTTCTCCCTACTCCTTCCGCTGTCAGATACCGAACAACACCTTTTCGCTCTTCAGTTGACGCCTCCGTGTCACTGTTTTCAATGCGACTGGCAGTGTTGGACTATTGATGCATGCTGCTGCTCGCTTTGTATCGTCACGTGACGTGCACGTGTGCCCTCTAGCGACGGGCTGTGACCTTCCACGCTCTGGTCGGAACCACACCTCGTTACACACGCCACGATTAGCCGATGTAGTCACCGGTTTATGCATTCCAGCCTCCGGCTCGTTACTTTTTGAACGAACCTAATATTTTACATCACCCAGGCATCGAAAAAGCTGGAAGTGAATGAATTAATGAGATAATAAATTTACCCAATTCAACATTTCATTTAACATGTCAGCCCATAAAGTACGGTAACAACCGGACTCAGCAAATTGCCGAAAATTGCAAGATCAAGATGTTTTTTCAACTACAACTAGAGTACCCCTTAAATTTTGCTTAGAAAAAAAAACACTGGCAACACCAATAATCTTGGCTGTGGTTTTTCCCTCTGTCGAAATCAGGAAGAGAAATAGTTATGTTGAGGCTTGCTGATATGTAGACAATATGCAAGGGCAAGGACACAAGTACATTGCTTGTGGCAGATTTCTTAGAGCATCCCTGTGCTGGAGTTATCCCACCGCAGAGATAAGAGATCCAGTAAACAAAAATACTCCACGATAGAGGCAACAGTCCCACCGTTTATGCGAAGATAAAGCCTTCCAGAGATAACTTGCTATCTTACTAGTGAGCTCACTACACTTCGTCTAGAACGGTGTGCTTTAGATACAGCGCATTTGTGAGTACCCTAGCCAGTAGTTGTTGGTAAAACGTTTATGTTATTATTGTTGTTGTTGTTGTTGGATCCTTGCAACATGGTGGCCATCAACCCCGTGTACTTGGGTGTGTATTGATTCTGTCTAACATATGAGTAACTGACAATGGAACTTGCATTTCTGGATCTCACTGTAACGTTGCATAAGCTGTAATCTAATCCTGAAATTTACTTGAGCAAGCGAAATTGTCCCTATTTAAATACGCACGTACTACGATACCTCACGATGTAGTGGCTAGAATGCGTGGTTGTCATCTCAGAGGTCCGGGTTCGATCCCTGGCTCTTGCAAGAAATGTAATTCTGCTCTGAGGGCAGGAACGGGATACTACTAAAGTCATGAGGTAAAACTGAGAGAGTTCAATTCCCACCTCAGTCATCTTGGAAGTGGTTTTCCGTGGTTTTCCCACTTCTACTCTAAGCAAATTCCGGGATGGTTCTTAATTTAAGGCCACGACCGTCTCATTCCCAATCCTAAACTGAATTACAAATACACACACTAATACTGCCGCCACAATAACACAGGTTATCAGACAATTCAACACGTACACACCCAAGTACACGGAGGTACGTGACTATGATATTGCAAAGTCCATAAATAAATCATCAACAACAACTAAATAAGCACACGAGACTTGGAACAACCCTCTTGCCTCTCCAACCAATACTTGCAGCTTGTCTTCGATGAAAGGGTCAGTAGCTGATGCTGCACAAAGTGCTTGGAGTTGTTGTAAATTCATTTAGGGTCTTTCAGACATCGTGGCCATTTATCCCCGTGTACTTTGGTGTGCGTGCGTCTATATACAGAGAGAGAGATAATATTTGTCTGATAATCTGTGTTATTTTGGTGTAGGTAGTAGTGTGTGCATTTGTAATGCAAATGGGGATTGGGACGGAGGCGGCCGTGGCCTTAAGTTAGAAATCATCCTGGCATTTGCCTCGAGTAGAACTGGAACACCATGGAAAACCACTTCCAGAATGGCTGAGTTGAGAATCGAACTCACCTCTTCTCAGTGTTACCACTACGCAAAAAGGCGGACAAAGTGCGATTGAGTGGAGGGGATGAAGTTCATCTACCTGAGCTTATCTAATTTGCACGCGTGTATTCTTGTTCCCAGAACATCGTCTTATTTTGGGGATCACCCTACTGTATTAGGGAACAAAATACGGTTATAGTTTTTTACTTGCGAGCATTATCGGCAGAGCCACGTTATGATAATAATAATATCGTATGGCCTCGGGTGCCAGGTGCAAGCTTTGTAATTTGACACCCAGAGGGTAGCTTGCATTTCGAATTTCGTTGTTTCTTGAATCACTATGAAAGTCAAGGAGGTTAGATACCTAAGCTCCTTGAACATTATAGCGCTTTCTAGTAGAGAAATGAGGAACTTTGTGTTGGCGGAAACTCCCGAGATTAATTTTGCCATTATGAACACGGCCAACTGAATTCAAATGGGTTCTTTGACATGCCAACATCGTATGACATGCGTGTCGTATTTTTGCCGCCTTTCAAAAATCACTTACCACGGCCAGGATCGAACCTGCAATCTTGAAGTTAGTAGACCGACACGCTATCCACTCACCCACCGTGGTAAGCTCACGTTATGGTGCCCCCTTGTGAGTTGGTGTATATCATAACAGTTGAAAACGACATCCCTTTAAACGTGCTCGGGTAATAATCTCAATTTATGAAGAACTTTTCATATGAGGAGCAAGTAGTTCCACGAAGACCTAAATAGCCTATTTTCATTTATCCCACTGGCTTTTTCCATTAAAATTCTCCTGCATATTGCAAGGACATTCTGAGCAACATCTATATGAATATTTAAATTTCGCATCGCCACCATGTTCGATATGTGTTCATCAGGTAATTGAAAATCCCATGGGTTAACTTATGTTAATAGCCTCTATCAACATACAAAATTTCAGTTTGAACGCTGTTATAGATTCGGATATGTTGAGAACCGTCAAAATATTTCGGATGATCGTCATGTTGGATTGTTCTATATGTAGGTCATACAGTTATGTACCATTAGATAAATAATACTACATAGGTTTATTATACAAACGTTCACTTCAATCACATGATTAGGAAACGGAATATAAATAATAATTTTAAAATTTTGCACGGCCACCATTTTGTTATTATGAAAAAATGGAACTAAATCAGTTGATTGAATCTTGTATACGCATTTATCCCACCATGTTTCACTGCGCTCGGTTGATTACATCTCAAGAATATGCCATTCAAAGATTTTAACTTCGCTTGGACGCCATGTTGGTTTTGTACTTAGAATGTTTTCAAACATCACATAGCCAAACGTAACTGAGTGTTCTCTATCACCGTATAAAATGTCAGGGTGATACCAGTAATAGTTTTGGAGATATAGAATGCCGGTGGAATATTTCGCACAGCTGCCATGTTGGATTGGTAGGACGAATTGAAATGTCAATGGCACGTTCGGGGTTGGACAAAATAGTACAATGACCTTACCGAGTTTCATTGAAATCGCTCCATCCGTTTAGATTGTATTATGGGGAAACACACACACATGTATACGCACACACACACACGGACAAAAGGTGATCTCATAAGCCTATTTCTTCATAAATGAAAATAGGCTAAAAATAATTTATTATATGGGAAAATGCTTGATTCGACATATTAACTTCAATAACTAATTAAATTAGCTTGAACACCTGTTAGTACAGTAGAACTCCAATTATCCAAATCAATAGGTACCGGACTCCATTCGAAGGGGCGTGGTGGCGCAGCGGTCAAGCCTCTCACCAAGGTGGACAGGGTTCGATTTCCGGTCAATGCATGTGAGATTTTCGAAATGAACTGCCATGTTCTGTGGTTCGGAATCCACGTTAAAAGGAGATCCCGTTGCTCATGATCGCGAGATTAACTGCCACGTTAAACTACAAGCTTCCTTTTGCTTTAGGACTCCATTCGGTTACTCAAAAATTGGGATAATTGGATTTTTCCGAAAAAATAGTATTCATGCATTTGTATTTTAAGGAAAAAGAGCTTATTTTTGGTATTGTATGGATTTAAATTATGTAATTAAATGAAAAGGCAACACTTTTACATGTTATATAGCGTACGTGCTGTACAATAGTAGTAAATGAAAGTCATTGTTTGCTGAACATCTCCGTCAAAGTATAAGGTGCGTTCAAAAAGTAACGAGACGGAGGCATAATTACAGAAACCAGTTCCTGTATGTTAGAAGTATTGGCCTGGGCTGTTGAGGCACCTGCCCCACTGTGACACGAGGCGGTGAATAGCTGTCTCAAAAAATTCCCTGGGCTGCGATGTGAACCAATTCCGCACGTACAGCTGGACGTCGGCGTCCGAGGTGAATCGTTGGCCCCGCAGAGCCCATATCAGGGGACCAAACATGGCGTAATCACAGGGAGAGAGATCTGGACTGTATGGAGGGTGGCCGAGAACCTCCTATTTGAATTTCTGCAGGAGTGCCGCGACTGTGTTGGCCGTATGAGGTCGTGCATTGTCGTGGAGCGACCACGGCGGCTATGGTGTTCACTGTCACTCGGCAGTCCTGGGTAATGAGTGCATCAACCAGCTGGACGTTGTCATCGGTAATGCAGGGCTTGCCCCAGACCGGGCATCATCGGCTAACGACACCCGTCCTTCCCTGAAGCGCTTGTGCCACGCCTTGGCCCTTGGAAGGGGCATGCAGTGTTCGCCGTACACTTGTGACATTCGGCGATGAATGTCCGTTCCCCCTACTCCTTCCGCTGTCAGAAAACGAACAACACCTCTTTGCTCTTCGGTTGACGCCCCCATGTCACTGTTTGCAATGCGATTGACAGCGTTGGACGATTGATGCATGCTGCTGTTCGCTTTGTATCGTCACGTGACGTACATGCGTGCCCTCTAGCGATGGGATGTGACCTTCCACGCTCTGGTCGGAACCACACCTCGTTACACACGCCACGATTAGCCGATGACGTCACCGGTTTGCGCATTACAGCCTCCGGATCGTTACTTTTTGAACGCACCTTATAAGCTGTTTGCCTGTCTTGATCCGTTAATAATGTTCGCGCTGCGCTTACACTAGCTTCGTGGAGGGAAGGACAATAGCGCCCGTAGACAGAATCATTATTTTGCGAATGATATCCGTTTCCGTCTCTCTTTTTAACCTACTTTCGATTTTTGCAAAAAATGAAAGTAGACGTATGAGATCAACACAGGGCGAAAAATGTGTGTCTGTCTGTGTGTATGTATGTGTGTGTGTGAGTCTGTGTGTGTGTGAGTCTGTGTGTGTGTGTGTGTGTGTGAGTGTGTGTACTCTGAATGTCTGTCCCCCCCTATCAATTCGAACACGGTGAAAGAGAATTGAACAAAATTTGGTACAAAGGTAGCACTAGCAAAGGACACCTCAGTGTCATGTTTTATATCGCCGCCATCTTGACGGAAACGTAATGGCGGCCACACAAATGTTCAAAGCTTAAATCAAATTACGACTAACCTAATCATCCGATCTCTACCAAATTTTGCAACTACATACCTTTATGGGGGGAGCATCGTTTGACCAAACCAATAGGTCATCAGCGTAATAGTTTGCGGATGGCGGCCATGTTTGTGTGAAAATCGATTCCCCCTATTAATTCGAACACGGTGCAACCGAATGGAACGAAATTTGGTACAGAGGTAGTACTAACAAAAGGCACCTCATTGTCATGTTTTATATCGTCGCCATCTTGACGGAAACGTAATGGCGGCCAAACAAATGTTCAAAGCTTAAATCAAATTACGACTAACCTAATCATCCGATCTCTACCAAATTTTGCAACTACATACCTTTATGGGGGAGCATCGTTTGACCAAACCAATAGGTCATCAGCGTAATAGTTTGCGGATGGCGGCCATGTTTGTGTGAAAATCGATTCCCCCTATTAATTCAAACACGGTGCAACCGAATGGAACGAAATTTGGTACAGAGGTAGTACTAACAAAAGGCACCTCAGTGTCATGTTTTATATCGCCGCCATCTTGAAGGAAACGTAATGGCGGCCACACAAATGTTCAAAGCTAAAATCAAATTACGACTAACCTAATCATCCGATCTCTACCAAAATTTGCAACAACATACCTTTATGTGGGGAGCATCCTATGACCAAACTAATAGGTCATCAGCGTAATAGTTTGCGGATGGCGGCCATCTTTGTGTGAAAATCGATTCCCCCTATTAATTTGAACACGGTGCAACCGAATGGAACGAAATTTGGTACAGAGGTAGTACTAACAAAAGGCACCTCAGTGTCATGTTTTATATCGCCGCCATCTTGACGGAAATGTAATGGCGGCCACACAAATGTTCAAAGCTTAAATCAAATTACGATGAACCTAATCATCCGATCTCTACCAAATTTTGCAACAACATACCCTTATAGAGGAAGCATGCTTTGACCAAACGAATAGGTCATTAGCCTAATAGTTTGCGGATGGTGGCCATCTTTGTGTGAAAATCAATTCCCCTATTAATTCAAACACGGTGAAACTGGATGGAACGAAATTTGGTACAGAGATAGCACTAGCAAAGGGCATCTCAGTGTCATGATTAATATCGCCGCCATATTGACAGAAACGTAATGGCGGCCACACAAATGTTTAAAGCTTAAATCAAATTACGACTAACATAACCATCCGATCTCTACCAAACTTTGCAACAACATACCTTTATGGAGGGAGCATCCTTTGAGCAATCTAATAGGTCATTAGCCTAATATTTTGCGGATGGCGGCCATCTTTATGTCAAAATTGATTCCCCCTATTAATTCGAACACGGTGGAACCGAATGAACGAAATTTGGTACAGAGGTAGCACTAGCAAAGGGCACCTCAGTGTCATGTTTTATATCACCGCTATCTTGACGGAAACGTAATCGCGGCCACCCAAATGTTAAAAGCTAAAATGTAATTACGACCAACCTAATAATCTAGTCTCTACCAAATTTTGCAACACCATATCTTTATGTGGGAAACATATTCTGACCAAACTGCAAGAACATCAGCCCAATAGTTTGCAGATTGTGGCCAAGTATGTGTGCAAATCGATTCCCCCTATCAATTCAAACACGGTGAAACCGAATTGAACGAAATTTGGTACAGAGGTAGCACTAGCAAAGGGCACCTCATATTCATGTTTAATATCCATATAGCACGTTGTATTTCAACAAGATACTACAACCAACATTCAATCATACTCCTTGAAAAGGACAAAGAGTTATAACAATACCCATGCATTTAGGAGAAAGTAGGCTATATGTTCTTTACTGAACATCTTGTTTTCTTCTGAAAGCCATTCGGATAATCAGCGATTGGGATAGTCACGTTTCGGTTAATTGGAGTTCTACTGCACTTAAAATGTTTTCTTCTTGATTGAAACATGTTTTCAGCCCTTTAGTGGGGCCTTCATCACCTTGTTAATTAGCTTAACACTATATTAGGTGTTTAGTGAACAGAAATTCAATATAAGTTAACATATATTTTGAAATAGACGTCCTTACCATTAATATTAGGAAATATATGCAAATTCTGAAATCCAAGAAGCAAAAATATAGAAGTATTGTTCTATATACATTTTGTATCTCGTTGTCCAAGTAATCTTAAATGAACTGTGTCGTGTAGTGGTCCTGTTTAAAGTCTGTTGGAATTGTTACTTTTCACACAAGATGATGACACTCGTTTGCTGTGTCATTTCTTCCAGAGTAGAACAGCGTGGTTCCCCCGGGATATGTTTTATCTCTACTTCATGTCAACTGCACACTGCTACATACATCACTTAAATAGCCAACTCTTCCCAGATGACAAATGGAACTTAGAGTGATAATTCCAGAAAGTCAGACGTCAGCATAGAAATTGATATAAAACGTGCGCCACTCAGCAGATATCTTCGTGGGCTTTTTTATATTCTCGAGTATAAGACAACTATCAAGAATGAACAAAAGCAGACCATGTTATCACTTACGAATACAGTCATTCTAGGAAACGAACTCGTCGTGCAATGGCTAGCTTTCTTGGCTGTCCCCTTGAGGTTTCAGTTCGATTCCCAGCTTTGCGAAGCCTGCGGCCACCTCCTTTCTAATGCCAGCCTCAATTACAAATACACACGCTACTGTAGACACCACAATTACACAGTTTATCGGTTTATTTCCATACCGCGGTACCCAAGCCTTAAGGGTAGTTCCAATGGCCTATCTTCTTAATGTTAATATTTAATAAATTCATGTTACTATTTCGTAGTAACTACTGGGTAGATTTAGATGAAATTTTATTGCCGTAATTACTGATCAATTCTTAGTACTTTAATACGGGCGTTTGGTGTTTCTACTATTGTGATCATAATATTTTTTTTCTTTAATTTCAATTTTTTCCGTTAAAATCTAGATATATCCATTTTTTTCGTAATGTATTTCAGCTAGAACAAAATCCCTGTGTTAAAATCTCATTTACAAGCCAAGCTACAGGTGGTAAAATATTTGAGACTTTTGTGATAAGTAACAACTGAAATATATGGAACATTTATGTGCAAAACGTAAGTTCTGAGAAAATGCCTTTGTATGTTCCAATTATTAATGTTTTCTAACGCTCACTGCATTATTTAAATAAATATTAGACATGTTTTGCAAATAATTAATATCAAGTGATTTACATCATTTTAAACGTCAACGTCAACTATTTCTGTAAAGTGGTTATTCTTCTGGGTGGTACCTTGCAGCCGTCATATTTTACATGGTAATATTATGTCTTACCGGCCACGGTAGCCGAGTGCACTGACGCGTCTCATTGTGTCTCACTGGTATCGGGAGAGCGAATGTTCAAACCCCACTTAAGTCGTCCTGAAGTTGATTTTCCGTGGTTTCCTAGTTTCACCTCCAGGCAAATGCCAGGATGGTTCCTTCCAACAGGTCCAAGGCCGACTTACTGAACTTTGCTTCATTTAGACCCCTGTTTGCGGTCGCCTGGGCGATCGGCCTGCTACCATCCCTTGTTGTATCAGCTAACAAAGAGTGTCCATCTTCAAGTCACTGTGACGATAGAGGAATTATCCTTCGCGGAGTCCGAGGCTGAAGCCGAGCTTGGAGGATAAAGAAATCCTTACAGAGACAGGGTTTCATAATTAATATGGACATTTAATGTACGGTACAGCGGGAACCCAAATTTTCGTTGTAGTTGTTGTTTGAGTCATCAGTACATTGACTGGTTGTGATGCAGATCGCCATTCCTCCCTGTCCAGAGCAATTCGTTCCATCTCTACATAGGTACCACACCGTACATCAGAGGCAATATTTATTTATTTATTTATTTATTTATTCATTGCCTACAACAGAATAAAATTCCAAATACTGGAGACTGACCAATTTTACATAGATTTATCATTATCACACGTTAAAGAAAAAGAAACAAGTAGTTCCGTGAAGAACTATACAGCCTATTTTCATATATCCTACTTATGTTAATTGCCACTATCAACATACAAAATTTCAGTTTGATTGCTGTAATAGATTCGTAGATATTGAGAACCGACTAAATATTTCGGATGGTCGCCATTTTGGACTTTATATATGTAGGTCCTAGAGTAATGTACTGTTACATGAAGATTATTGTGTGCGTCCAGCATTCAAACTTCAATCGCATGATTAGGACACAAGAAGTAACAACGAGATTTTAAAATTTCGCACAGCTGCCATCTTGTGGTTATGGAAACAATTGAAATAAATTAGATGCCAGTGAATTAACATTCGTATAAGGATTTACTGTACCAAGTTTCACTGAACTCGGATGGTTAAATTGCGAGAAACGTCCATGTGAATATTTATAGTTCGCGTCGCCGCCATGTTGGATTTGTGATCACCAGGTTGTTCATAGCCCCTATGAACATAAAAATATTCAGTTTGATTGCTATAATAGATTCGTAAATATTCAGAGCCGTCTAAATATTTCGGATGGTCGCCATGTTGGATTGTTAAATGTATAGCTATAGAGTCATGTACCATTAAAGGAAAATTATTGCGCAGGCTCATTATTCAAACTTTCACTTCGATCGTATGATTACGACACAAGAAATAAAATCTTAATTATAAAATTCGCACAGCCGCCATCCTGAGGTTATGTAAACAATTGAAATAAATTAGATAGCAGTGCATTGCAATGTGTATGAACATTTCCTGTGCCAAGTTTTAATGCATTTGGAACATTAAATCGGGAGAAAAGTCTATTTAAATTTTCAAATTCGCTTGGCCGCCATGTTCGTTTGTAGTTAACCGGTTTTGTAAAATCTTATAAATGAACTTCCAGTAGTACCCTTTATCTCCGTCCAAAATTTCAGGGTGATACCGCTAATAGTTTCAGAGGTATAGAATGCCAGTGAAATATTTCGCAAAGCCGCCATCTTGTGGTTATGTAAACAATTGAACGAAGTTAGATGTCGGTGCATTATAAAGTGTATAAATATATACTGTACAAAGTTTTATTGCGTTTGGTTGGTTAAATCGCGAGAAACGTCTATTAAAAAGTCGCAAATTCGCTGGGCCGCCATGTTGGTTTTGTATTTACCAGTTTTTCAAGAGTCACATAGATGAACTTCTAGTAGTTCCCTTTATCACCGTAAAAAATTCCAGGGTGATATCGGTAATAGTTTCGGAGATATTGAATGCTGGTGAAATGTTTCGCACAGCCGCCATGTTGGATTGGTGAGACGTAATAAAATTTGAAGGGCACGGTCGGGGTCGCCCAGAACAGTACTATGAACTTACCGAGTTTCATTGAAATCGCTCGAGCCGTTCAAAAGTTATTAGGGGGTGGGGGCACACACACACACCTCACACACACACACACACAGACGCACACACACACGGACAAAAGGTGATTTCATAAGACTATTTTTTCAAAATTGAAAATAGGCTAAAAAAGAAAAACACAAACAATAATAATACAGTTCAGATTGTACAATATTCAAGTTAACTATTCTTTACACAAATATATGCTGAATGCCAACTTGATAAAGTGAACGTAAACTGTAATTAAATTAAGAATGTTAGTAATATTATTAATTGGTGAAAACAACAACCATAAAATGTATTAACACATAGTGATTATCACTTAATCAATATTATGTAATATTATTATTATTATTATTACATTACTTATGTAATATAACATAGCATTATCACAATCACATGTTAAAGAAAAGAAAAAAAAACACAAACAATAATAATACAGTTCACATTGTACAATACTCAAGTTTGAATATTCTTAACACAAATATATGCTGAATGTCAACTTGATAAAGTGAAAGTAAACTGTAATTAAATTAAGAAAATTAGTAATATTAGTAATGGGTGAAAACAACAAGTATTAAATGTATTAATACCTAGTGATGCGTAGATTTTGATATTTTATCAGACATTTTCCAAGATGTATTTGTATTACTCATTTATGTAGGTACTGACTTAGTATTTTTTTAAACTCTTGCAAAGATAAAGTGAAATCAAACATTTCGAAATGCACACTGATGAGATTAGCTGTCCGGCCCATTGAATGAAGTGGCGAGTTTTGTTGAGAGCACGTTCTTGGTTTGGGGGCGACTAGCAAAGCACGTTGTCTGAGATTCATTCTCCGGGTATTAAAAATGATGTAATTTAGAAATTCGGTATTATAAATAATATTATTTATAAGCTTACAAAGAAATATCTGTTGGGATATTTCTCTTCTATTAGACAAGCTACTGAAATTAAACTCATGAAGCATTTCTGTGTAAGAGATTCCATCTGATATTGCAAACGTTCCATGTTTTCTATAATAGAGATACCTAATGAACTTCTTCGGAATTTTTTCGATATGATTCTTATAAGTAATATAACTAGGAAGCCAGACAGAAGATGCATATTCAAGTTTGCTTATAACAAAGGATTGATACAGTACTGACAGTGATGATATATTTCGGAAGTCTCCAGCATTTTTAAACAGGAAGCTTAGGTTTCTACACGATTGTAGTACTATTCTATCAACATGTTGCCTAAACGAGAGATCGTAAGAAATTGTTACTCCTAATTCGTTATATTCATATACTCTTTCAATGACTTCATTGTTAATAATATAGAGCTGTATCGGATTGTCAAATTTCCGAGACATTATCATGTAACAGCACTTCTTAATGTTAAAGTTAAGTCCATTCTACATATGCCCCAAACATAAGCTCTATTCAAATCATCTTGTAAATCTGACATATCACCCACGTCATTAATTGTTTTATACAGTTTAACATCATCTGCATAAAGCAAATATTCTGAGTGTCGTACAACTTGCGGTAAGTCATTAATATACAAAAGAAAGTATAATGGTCCTAGGTTTGATCCCTGTGGCTCTCCTGAGTTCACGACATAAGAGTATGATTTGTTATGACGAAACATTACAAATTGCTTTCTACCTATAAGGTAAGATGATGTCAATTTTAACAGCTGTGGGGAAAGTCCATACCGTGGCAGTTTCCTTAAGAGAAAGTCATGATCAATTTTATCAAATGCTTTTGAGGAATCTGTATGAATTGTGTCTACTCTTTGAGAATTATCTAGTTCATTGGAAATATACTGTACAAAGTTTATGAGATTTGTTGTTGTTGACCTTCGAGGGTAAAAAACGTGTAGCTTTTCACTAATATAACTTTTAATGTGGGAAAATGCTACTATAGAGTATTTGCTCAAAGACACATATTAGAGAAATAGGTCTATAATTTTCAACCCGAGCTATGTTGCCAGATTTAAAGATAGGACACACTTTACTAATTTTCCATAGGCTTGGGAATATTTGACTCCTTAATATTAAGTTGTAAATGAAACATAATGGAATTTTCAGTACATCTGAACAGCCTTTTAATAAGTAAGCTGAGATGTCATCTGGTCCACTAGATCTCTTCGATTTAAGTTTCTTAAAGGCATTATTATATTCTTCCTCGTCTATTTCTTTTATAAATAAACTGAATGGAATAACCTGCTCCTGGTCAACAGGGACGCCATATGATGAGATAAGAATAAACAGACTTAAAATAATTCGCAAATTCATCAGCTATTTTCTTGGGATCGTCTAAGATCTTGTTGTGGGACTTCATGACTTGCGATGTACTCTGATTTGTTTTTCGTCTTTATTTTACAAAGCTCCAAAATGACTGTTGATTTACATTGATGTTTTGTTGTGCAGAATTAATATAATCTTGATACGCCTTACTAATCATGTTTTTGTTACTCTCCGTAATTCTTTGTATAACCTGAAACTTTGCTCCGAAAACTTCATTCTTTTTCTATGACGTTCCTTTGATTTTAAATGATCTATTATTTCTTTTGTAAACCAGCACGGATATTTACTTTTGTATCGAGATATGTTTCTAGGTACCGTAGTATCACGAACATGATTTAATATTTCATAAAATTCATCAAGAGCGTTTTCAACATCACTACTGCTAGTCACTGGATTCCAATTACAATGTGCCAACAATGTATATAACTTATAGAAATTGGCTGTTTTGAAATTATACATCGGATTTTCTTCATATTTGACTTTCTTAGGCCTGCTTTCAAATGTTAGATTAATAACCAACGAAGGATGGTAGGAATCTTCGTATACCAGTGGATTCATTCCCTTCTCCACTGTCAAACCATTCGATATATTCGATAAAACAAGATCTAAGGTCCTATTGTTTAAGTTCTTGACGTTATTAAAAGACTATAAGTGATACAAAGCTATAAAACCTAATAAAGCTCTGTAGCATGGACCAGAGGTAACAAGATTATCATTTACACCTGTAAAATGTGGGAGGTTAAAATCCCCAATTAATAAGATATTTAACATATTCTAACCTTGGTCTACCCCTACAGTTCTTGTCCTCGACCCTTCCTTCCATAACTAAGTTGGCTCTTCGTGGGTGTCTTGGTAAGTGTTCTACCAACCCATCTCTTCTCCCCATTAGCAGTATGCAGAAATATCTTTCCTTGATCACTCGTCTTAAATCCTCTGCATTTCATACTCCATCTACCCATCTATCTTCACCATTCACCTGTAAAACCACATTTCAAATGCTTCTATTCACCTCTTTCCTGCTGCGCCCATAGTCCAAGTTTCACTTCCATAGAGCGCCACGCTCCAGACAAAGGCTTTCAGAAATGGCTTTATTATACCTAAATCTATATTTGATGTCAACAGATGTCATTTCCGTAAAAATACTTTCCTTGCAGTACAACCAGGTAAGTGATGATCCTAAAATGTATAATAGCGATTCTTATATAAGGGTATCGCACGGCGCGGCGTAGCCGTAAACTTAAAATCGCGCACCATGACCGATACAAAGCAGTAGCAAGTCCCTGACAGTGGTTTCAATCCCAGCGTTGACACAAACCGACGTGACACCATCATTTGGCAGCTTTCTCCCTGGGGTTTTCCATACTCCTTCTAGGCAAATGCCGAGATGGTACCCTATTCCATGTCCCAAAGCACCTACTTCAGGCGACTTCGGTGGCGTAGTTGGTAGCATGCTGAGCTTCTATGCCCAAGATCGCGGGTTCAAATCCGGCCCAAGTCGTCAGATTTTTTAAGAGCGTTAAAAATCCCTCAGTATGCCTTCCTTCGGAGGGGAAGTAAAGCCGACGGTCCCATGTCATAGATTTATGGCATGTTAAAGAACCTTCCACTAATTACACCTGTGTGAAACTAAATTGTATAGGTTAAGAATGTAAAATACGCTCTTAGGTTCCTACGTTCGTTGCCAAGAGCCGACTGCGGTGGCGTCTGGTAGCTAAGTTGTGAACTAGTAGTCGGGTGGTGATTGGCGGCAAAAGTAGGAACTATTTGAAAAATTCGAAAGTCTGCTGTCCTTACTTGAATTAAAAAACAGACACACACTAATACAGTCATCACAATGAACACCGGTTATCAGACAGATTCTACACACACCCAAAGTACACGGGGCTACATGACCGCGTTGTCGCAGCCCCTAAACTTAAGAAACAAGCAACCACCTACTTCAATCGGTTACCCGAATATTTACAGTTGCTATACTATCAGCCACCACAGGTTGTCAGGCTAATGCAATAAACATATTAGTAGGCCTACACGGGGATAATGAATAAGATGTCCTTATCCCCTAAACGGAATTAATTACAACACCAACAACAACATGGTACATTGGCTTTCACGGCCAGTGAATTAAAACTCAGCAGTTTTTCTAGGTTTATGACGTGTCTTGTGTGGGGTTTCGCCTAGGAACACCAAGCTGGCTCAACAGCGGGCTCTTGGAGTCCGTGCCCAGGTCCCCACAGGAGTAGCGAACTGCGCGCTACCTCCCTTTTTATGTAGCCCACCTGCGCCTCTTTACTGCGAGAGCAGCCTTAACCTCCTTATGAAGGCTTCCAAAACGATGGTCGTATATTGGCTTTGGCGGCCAGTGACTATAAACTCAGCAGATTTTCTAGGTTCGTGCCCCAAACTTGACACGGCAAAAACCTAGAAAAACTGCTGGTTTTTAAGAAAAACAATAACAACAACAATCTATGGGATGGAATATTTTGCATCTTGTCTCCGAGATCATCATGAATTACTCTTTCAAAAAAAAAAACTGAAATTGCTGGAATCCAGCAGTACGAAATCACTTACTGAATACAGTAGTCTTCTTAAAGGCCAAACTGTACATTACTTAACGATTCATTTAGTTGCAGGTTAACTCCATTCTTCAAACATTCCCAAATGAACGGATATAATGAAAGGAGTTAAGCTTCCCCTTTCGAAGTAGAACTGCCGTGGAAGACTTCTTCCCTGAGGAGGGAAATGTCACGTCCCACGGAAATTGCTCCCCATCGGTCGCAACATTTTTAGCACAAACGAAAATCGAGTTGACAGAAATTCAAATAACTGTTTGACATTTTCTGCTTTGCATGGTCTTTAATTAAAGTCGTGCGGAAATTAAATATAGCCTACTTGAAAATATCCCAAGAGACTAGTAGGTTTTAATTTTATTTCCGTTTGAAAAATATTGTGTATCTCTATCGTGAACATCTATCATACTGCGATATCCAGTGTCCAAACCTCTGCGGTGTACTCTGGTCGATTACCCATGGTAATTGGAGGTCACACTGCGAGGTCACCAGCGTCTAGGAATTGATACGCCACTTAATGACGATAACGATCATGATACCCAGCGAGTAACCTCAATATTATATCACATGCTGTGAACATTATAGAGGCGAGTTTTGTTAGTTAATACAGAATATATCCAGAATATTGAGGCCAGGATCAGAGGTTATAAATGAATTGGCCCCATGTCACATAGTTTGCATAATGAAATATCCTCCATATCAGCCATTGCTTAGGTTTTTCCAATGATGGGACAACATTTCATTTGTTCATTTGCTCTGTGAACTATGTAGCTATGGATAATGGTTGTGATCGAACTTCATTGATATTCTGACCTACACTTGTCAACTCACGTGATATATATTTGGTAGTGTGTGCCAGGCGCGGATCTAGAGTTTGACTTGAGGAGGGGGGGGGGGGGAGGGGGGTCAGAGAATCGAAATTGTTAAGAAAAATGTTATCACTAAAAACGCAATCACAAAATAACCAAACGTACAAAACCAGGCCATTTTTTTTGCAAGCTACATAGATAGAAATTTGATGCGTTTAGCGCACCAAAAATATTCGTACAAATTGCAACGGCGGTTTTGCGACTTTTACATCGAGCTTCGAGAAAAGTATCAAGGTACGTTACAGTTTCGGCAAGTCGAGTTGGTACCGACAAAGGGAGAAAGTCACAGCTTAAAATGTTAACCAAGCTTGCAGTTTGGACGTCGGCAAATTTTTTTGGTGCGAAAAAAGCCCCAAATTCCTGTCCGTGCATTGCTGCACATTCATCGTGACATCTCTATAAACATCGATTCGGTAATCACAAGGTTTGCTAAACAAAATAGACGAGTTGTTTTTGTTATATAAATAATCGTTTTTATATAAGAGTTATGAAGTTGTAAATATGTACGCTTGTAAGAGAACATAATAATTGCAATAAAGATATTTTCAGTAATGAATTAAATGAAAAAAAACTGGTTTTCTGTTAAAATTCGTGAAGTTTTATTTGTCTGGTTATTATGCTTTCGTTTTTTGAGTTTGCAAACAAATTTGGTCTCCGTTTGGCGGGGGGGGGGTTATGACCACCGTGACACCCCCCCCCCCCTGAATCCGCGCCTGGAGTGTGCTCACACCATAATACAAGGATCGACAAGAGATTATTTCATGTAATATCTTTCAGGTTTACGGAATAACACTAATTACAATTTGGATACAATCATGTTGACCAACTGAAAAGCATTTAGCCCTCTACTTGTGAGGTGCGTTCAAAGTGACCGTAAGAATATTTTTAAGTGTTATTTTTATCCCTCCTATTGTTATTTCCCGCCTTTTCTTTTGTGTACCTTCCGAGCACATGGCCTTGAGTCACTGCATAGCTCAGTGCAGCTCTAACCAGAGGGGAGACAGATCATAGGGAGCGCGTGGGTCGCGGTAAAGCTCTGCTCTGGATGTTCTGCCAACCAATGAAGAATTAATTTTAGCACTAAGGTTCCGTAGTTGGCACTCATGAACGCTCACATCAAACCGACTGGCGGAAGCGGGAATAGTCAGTTTTGATTGATTTTCCTCGTGGTGTTGTTTGTTGTTTTGATTTGTTCGGTATTTTGATTATTTATTTGAATTGAAATGAGAGTCAATCATGCCACTGCAACGGAGGAAAAATTGCCAAGTAAGAACAATACGGCAATTTTCATCTTTCTAGTGTTGACCATGTGTAAAACTAGTGGGCAATATGGACTAATCTCAAATAAAAACAAGATGTTCAGCAAAGAACATATAGCCTACTTTCTCCTAAATGTATGGGTATCTTTATGACTCTTTGTCCTCATCCCTAAAACAATCACCCCAACCACAATGTATTGTGTGTTTTCTTTTATATTGATAATAAGCCAGTAAGTGTCAAGATCAATATTATATACTTTATGATGATTGAATAACAAAACTACTAACTTATTGTAATGCATTCACGTCCGTTAATCTCTATATTAAGCCAGCCTGCAAAATTAAGAATCTTCCGCCCCAATCACAGTAGGTGGTGCTGCGACCTATCAGTGAATTAATCTTTATCTTGTACGCCTATGCACTGCCATCGTAATGTACTACGATGGCAGTGTTCTATGGGTGTTGAATGAGTAGGCAGTTTAAAGTAGCCAAGAGGGAGGCGATCCAGCTGGCAGTGTTTAAAGGTATTCGGAGCGCGATCGTGGCTAATAGTTGAACTACCAGTATTACAAAATTGCCATACTTCAGGAGGCCAGCTCAGGCATTTACACAGCGTTATGTTTGGAACAATATTACCCACATAACCCACAAGAGGACAGCATCGTACAGAGGCATTAAGAAGGCTGTGGTTAATGACAACGTGTATCTAGTTCTTCTATTCTCCTTTTTCTAATGTCTTCTGTTTATGTGCGATGCTGGGACTGTGATTTTATTAATATACGAGTGTATACTTTATCCTCTCCTTTGAGCTAAATGACATTTTATTCAGTATCTGTGGGAAAAGCTCGTGCACATCATTTGTAAAAGAATTCAAGAAAAAAAAACCTAACTGTAGCAGTACTCGATCCCCAGTCAACTGCGTGTCAGACTAACATGCTAGCCCAGAGCTAACCGTATCCATGACGTCAGATGTTCTTAACTGACATATTAGATACAAACTGTTGGCAAATAATGACTTTAAATAAACGATTTCTTCACTGCAGTACATCTTCATTAAAGATCATTTCATACAAAGTTTATATTATTGTATCAGTACGGTATATCACATACAACATACTAAAACTACTGAAATATAAGACAGGCACATGAGGACAGCTGCCATCTTGTCGTGTGACACAAACAGCTCTGCTCTTTTAAGCCACTCGTACTGTATAATATTATAATATTAAATTATAATAAATAACGGATCACGACCTTCAGGATAGCTTAAACCCCCCTAGGCTCGATAATCGGAATTGGTGGGTCTTAAGCTATTTATTAAAATGGTTGCATAATTCACACGGCCGCCATCCTGAAATGGCATGGCCGATGACCTTGAATTTTGGGTGAAAGACGCGTCCTATATAAAGGTATGTTGTCACCAAATTTGGTAGAGATCGGATGATTAGTTTAGCCGTAATTTGATTTTACGTTTTGAACATTTGAGTGGCCGCCATTCTGTTTTGGTAAAGATGGCGGCGATATAAAGTATGACACTGAGGTGTCCTTTACTAGTGCTACCTCTGTACCAAATTTCGTTCAATTCGGTTTCACCGTGTTCGAATTGATAGGGGGGGACAGACATTCAGAGTACACACACTCACACACACACAGACACACACACACACACAGACTCACACACACACATACACACACACAGACTCACACACACACATACACACACACAGACAGACACACTTTTTTCGCCCTGTGTTGATCTCATAAGTCTACTTTCATTTTTTGCAAAAATCGAAAGTAGGCTAATATATAGAGAATAAATGTGTGCATTTCATTTCTTGTTTGTTTTCTTACGCATTCTCCTTTGCATTGCAATAAAATTTGTGGTTTAGGGCTACGGGGAGGGTTGGGTGGCAGCCAGCATGCTAGGCAAAAAGTGAGGTTATGGCAATATAGTGTGTGCATTTGGACAGTTTTCTTTATATTCTTTACATTCTGTAGAGTAGGAGAGCAATGTTTAATTAACCTTAAGGTGAATTAAGCTCTAGAGCGGCATAACTGTGTCCTTCGTGACAAATCTATTGCCAACATTGATATATATCAAAATGTATTATTTTCCTATCTGGACGTGTATTTCAGCGCCTAGCGAAAGGCGCAGTTATGTTTGTGTTATTGACATGTAACATCTTTCCACTCGGCATCTGGATATTTTTGTGGCACTCGGCAGCTGGACCTTTTTGAGGGAGTGATTTTGGAAAAGGGACGGAAGTGGATGGGACGGAAGTGCATGAGACGGAAACAATGAGCGCATGTGATGGCGGAGATCGGTACAGCGACGTGCTGTAGACCATGTGGCTATGGGGAATGTAAATCGCATACAGTTTAGTTCAAGGTTTGGAGACCCAATTTGTGATATCCCTGCAATGAATCATCTTCAAGTTGTCGTTCTTTGGTGTGAAAATATTCATTATATCATATTTGCTAAAAACAATTACGATTTATTAAATCTTCTTAATCTTGCTGTATTCTTATTTAATGTAAGCACTCGATGTCCTGTCGGCCATGTGGCTATGTGGAATCTACTGTATATCGCATCAAGAAACACTCAAAACAACGTAGTAATTCAGTATATTAACACCGACTACTAACAATAATTGAAACTTCGTTGGTCTAAACGTATCACTGGGAGAAACACATTTAATATACCTTCTGCACAGCTAATTTTTAATCGCGCCTATACTTGGCAGTGCGCTCTATCATCAAAAAGAGGCCATTTTCAATAACATCGCTGGCATGGGTTCACTAACTGGCCGGTATAGAGCGCAGCTCGCAACTAGGCGGCCGTGCTCCCGCATACCGTAGTTCAACTAGTTGAAGGTAGATACCACTACTGCAGATCCATTGGAGTACTTTGTTTTAAAATATATATATATATATATATTTTCCATTCCAAAATGCACAATATAGCGCTCAATTGTATAACGCCTCAGTACTGAAAAAAACAATAAATATAAAAAAATCAAGCACAAAGATACAACTCTGTTAAGATTAGAACCCCAGCCGGCCGGCTGAGAGACCAACGCTGTGACCACAGACCTAATTATGTCCTCCCAAAATGATTGTTATCAATCAATTAAGATACGTCTTATCCAATAATGCTTTGTATGAAATGAACTTTGTTTGAAATATACTCCAGTGAAGAAATCGTTTAGTCAAAGTTCCTATTTTTATATATGTAGGCTATATTGCATGCAACATACTCGCATTAGTGAAATATAGTATATTGGCTTTCACGACCGGTGAATTAAAACTCAGCAATTCTTCTAGGTTTGTGCCGTGTCTTGTGTGGGGTTTCGCCTAGGACACCAAGCTGGCTCATCGGCGGGCTCTTGGTGTCCCCGCCCGGACCCCCACAGGAATGACGAACTGTGCGCCACCTCCCTTTATATTAGGTGCAACTGCACCACTTGACTGCGAGAACTAAAAGCTCAAGCAGCCTTAACCTCCCTATGAAGGCTCCCAAAAAGATGGTATATTGGCTTTCACGGCCGGTGAATTAAAACTCAGCAATTCTTCTAGGTTTGTGCCGTGTCTTGTGTGGGGTTTCGCCTGTGACACCAAGCTGGCTCATCGGCGGGCTCTTGGTATCCCTGCCCGGACCCCCACAGGAGTGACGAACTGCGCGCCACCTCCCTTTATATTAGGTGCAACTGCACCACTTGACTGCGAGAACTAAACGCTCAAGCAGCCTTAACCTCCCTATGAAGGCTCCCAAAAAGATGGTATATTGGCTTTCACAGCCGGTGAATTAAAACTCAGCAATTCTTCTAGGTTTGTGCTGTGTCCATAGTAGATTCGGCACAAACCTAGAAGAATTGCTGAGTTTTAGTGAAATATAGTTCAGAACGAGAGATCAGCTGCCATCTTGTCTGCAACCGAGACGGCTCAGCTTTTTAAAGCCACTTCTGCACTATAATATTACAATATACACTTTTAATTTTCCATTGCAAAATGCACAATATGTTATCAATCGATTAAGATACAACGTCTTAGCAAATAACAATTATGATTTATTACGGTCAGGATTTGGCACTGGAGTTTTACAAGTAGTTATTTCAATGACCAACAGAGTTCACTGTTAACAAGTGATTTGCGCTCCCGGGACACACATAGTAGGATAACATATCACATGATACACATCATATGCGACTACTGTAAGGCTCGTATAATTTTTTCATCAATAATCAATAACTCATCGCAGAACATACTGTTCAATTACGTGTAACAAAGGCTAAATTCATATGGCTTTTTACTTTTTATGTTGCCAGACTTGCCGGAGCAGTACATAGCCTCAGACGTTGCTCTCGCTCGGAAATTCTATAACCAAAAGTGACGAATCTCTTATAGTTACATGATCCTTGGCTCTAGCTACTGTTACGTGCGGGCGATTGCGTTGTAAAGTTTTCGAATGGTCTCAGTGACCGGAACTCACAGTTAACGTTCCACTCTGTCCATGCAGGCGGGAAATACACTTCCAGCTGAAGAAGAATGTTTTGCTGTTTCATTGTGTCAACCATGCTTCTTCGTCGTCTTCTTCCTCTTCTTCTTCTTCTTCTTCTTCTACCTAGCGTTGTCCCGCTGGTGCAGGGTCCGCTTTTTTGGTCATTGACCTCCATTTTGTCCAGTTTCGTGCGTCAGCTGGATTTAGGGCGGTAATTTTCAAGTCACCTTTTATTGTGACTTGTCAACGCTGCTTTGGTCGTCCCCTGGGGCGTAGGCCTTCAACCTCAAACAGTAACAGTATCAGCATCAGGCGCTGCACGCAGGGCATGGCCATACCATCGGAGCCGTCTCTCTCTCATTTTTTCCATAATTGGGGCAACACCCATTTGCTCCCGAATTGTGTCGTTTCTGACATGGTCAATAAGGGAGATGCCCAGTGTCCAACGGAGCATTCTCATTTCCATGGCGTGTAGGTGACGTTCTGAAATTTTGTCGGATGGTCGACATTCAACTCCATACAGCGCAACTGGCCGTACCACTGTCCGATACATCTTGGATTTGAGACGAAGTGGCATTTTCTTGTCGCAAAGCACACCCGTGACCACCTTCCACTGCAACCAGATTGCGTTTACCCTGGCTCTTACTTCATCATTAAAGTTTCCATCACTCTGCAACCATGCATATTTATTTATGAATAATAATTGTATAATGATATTTTGTTAAGTATTCATTTTTTAAATTAATTAAATCTAACGATCAGAGAAAACGTATATTTTTTCGAATTACAAATTTAATATGAGTACGAAAGACCTATACTTTGATTTTAAGACATGTTTTTATTTGTGTCGTGAATTTGAGTAGTTAAAGTACCAACACGACAAATTTCAAGTAAATAATTTTGTTGTGTGTGCCTTTAAACACGCAAGATTAATCGCCGGTCACTCAGACCTCACCTCACTATGTGCGTCACAGTAATACCGCCTCACAAGTAGAGGGTTATATCTTGTTTACTAAGGAAACACTGAAAACTGTATTTCTGATATACTGTACGTACATATGGAATTCAACCCGGTCTTCAACCTTGAACGTGACAACGCAAACTGCTACAAAGTTTGTTTATGTAGTTTGAAGGCCTGGGGTACATGAAATAAAAAGAAGAAAATAGAAACCAGTGTCTCTACGGCCCATTGCGGTCCTAGGCCTACCAAGCAGCCACTGCTCAGTCATTTGGCGCGCAGATTGTGAGGGTGATGCGTGATCACCGCACCCATGTGCCCTCGGACATTAATCGTGGACTTTTCAGCAGGGTCGCTGTCTCCTGGATCATTCGGCTACTCAATTGTTCTCTCAAGGCTTAGTGCGCCTCATTGCAGCTCTCATGTCAGTTCTACGACCCCTGGTGGAGCCTGGAAACGAATCCAGGACCTCCTAGATAGAGGCAAGCTCACAACACAACGGACCAGGCAAGTGACCAGCTGCAATGGAGTAGATAAAACACAGGCCACTTTTCAAGAGTGCTGATTAGAACAGCTCTGTAACCACCTCATGATGTAGCGGCCAGCATTCATGGCTGTCATCCCCGAAGTCCAGGTTCGATTCCCGACTCTGCCATTAAATATTAATAGTGCTGTGAGTGCTGTAACGGGGTCCACTCAGCGTCGTGAGCCAAAACACCGAGAGGAGGAAGTTCGATTTCCATCGCAGGCATCTTGGAAGTGGTTTTCCGTGGTTTCTGAACATCTACTCCAGGTACGAGATGGTTCCTAAACTTAAGGTCACGGCCGTCTCCTTCCCAATCCACACTTGAATTGCAATGACCACTCGGGCCAAGTCCCTCAAATGCAACAAAAATATTTCATACTGAATTGTTTTTGTGTCGGAAGAAGGAACTCGTTCCCATCTGTTTTTAAAATTTCATGAGTAGTTAACCAGCCTATCCTACATTATCGGAAGTATTAATAAAAAGAAAAATAATATTAATTGGTGGCTAAGATTTTTTTCTTAAAGGGAAAAAATCGTGATCACGTGCCTACGGCAAAAATGTCTTAAAGCAGCAAAATTATATCAGCTTGTCGAGAGGCCAAATTTTTATAAGCACAGCTATTTTCTTTTCTACTTCTTCTTTCTTCGTTTCGGCCAGCTGTGAACCACGTTACTTCAACCGTTTGCACCCTAGAGCTTTATCTCTTCCCCAATATGTTCGCATTCGAGTTCTGTGAGCGTCCATTCTTTCATCAGTCCACTTCTTGCCGCTTTTCAATTTTGGCTTTTCTTGGAATCTCTTGTATGCTCGAAGTCTTCTCTGGAGAGGTTCACGTTCCTCTATGTCTTCAAGTGTGATTCCTATTTCTCGAAGATTTTTTTCTACTTTGATGAACCAGGGTCCCTTGATTTACTTGTTAACAAAGTAGGAATAGATCTTGTTGGTCTGTCTCCGCGAGTTCATGCGTGCTATGTGGCCATAAAATTGAATCATCCTTCTTCCTAATGGTGTCTGTCCTCTCAATGTGCAGGTAGAGTTCATTGCAATGCCAACTCCTGTACACGTCATTTTCTCTGATTAGTCCAAGGATCTTCCTCAGGATTATCCTTTCTGTGGCTTCTAACTTTTCAATCAGACCTTCTCTATTCATTGCGAAGCATTCTGCTGAGTACCGGGCTTTTATTTTATTCTTATTTTCAAATTTATTTGAGACTACCTTGGAGTTTTTGCCTCAAACTCTAGCTGTGTAACAGATTGTTCTTAACCGATACACAGAGAACTGATGAAGATAATAGTCTGTTGTCAAATCATGAGAAAAGAGGGAGAAGAAATGTTCTATTTCATATTAGTAGGACATTGATATAAGTTGAAATACTATATGAATGCTCAGGTATACACAAGAAACTAAAATACATAGCTTGTTAATTTGTTAGGGGGCAAGTACAACATACTGAAACTCATTACAAAGCAACATTGATGATCAAAGTTACAGGGGCCGAAGCCAACAGTTTTGGCTGAGTGTTTCATTCCCACTCAGAAATTTCCTGCGGCAGGACATGGATAAAATTTCACCCGGATTGTGGTGGCTAACGTCTATTAACTGACCTGAAGGAAGAGAAGAATAAGACTGCGTCTGGGGATAAGGCGTAATACATTCGCTGTGATTCACCTTGAAAGAATATATTGCTGCAAGCATGCCGTACGATGTGAACCTGCGTCCTCTGCCATTGTTGTTAAAATATAAAGAATATTCGGATGAAATATTTACTGATGTCCAGAAACGAAGGCAATATGTATAGGACAATATCACAACAACAGCAGTCAAATGACACTTCGAGGGAGTCATCATTTCACTGCTCAAGCGCCTGTCGCAACGTTTATTTATTTATGAAAGTAGGCTACACAGGTCATAAACTCAAGACATAAATACAAAGTAAACAAAAATGTAAATCTAAATAATGATTTTAGAAAAAGGCAAGAAAAAGAAAAAGAATTGAAACTACAAAATAATAAAACTTAAATACATACTAGTCACCCATATATCTAATGCTAATTAAACGTTTAAATTATACGCCAAATCAATAGGCCTACATAAACAAATATATATTTTATATATTAGTACATATTTCGACCCACAGTGGGGTCATCCTCAGCC
The DNA here is from genome assembly GCA_946902985.2 of Meconema thalassinum. NCBI lineage: Eukaryota > Metazoa > Arthropoda > Insecta > Orthoptera > Tettigoniidae > Meconema > Meconema thalassinum. The sequence goes on from OX336390.1 coordinate 835,949,599, forward strand.
TAAAAAGAAAATCAATTAAGAATTGAAAAACTAAAATGGCACATGCGCCTTAAATCTAAATTAAAATGAAAAATTAATGATAATAATTGTAATAAATAAAATATAGTAATAAAGTGGATATCCTTACAAAGTAGTATTAATTAAATAAATATAAGATTGGTCTTTTAACAATAATTTTAAAAAAGTAGTTAGAAATAAGAACTATTAACGGTGAGTGTAAGAATGTTAAGCTTTAAATTATTTATCAAAATATACACAAAATAATTTAGAAAATCAATAAAATAATTCAGCTCGGCGCTTGAGTTAAATAAGTAGAATCCTCTTCAATACGGAGACTATTAACGATTTTTAAAAGGTGCCAACCAGTATTATGATGACATGAAATAACCTCGTTGTATGGGATGTAGAAATTCGGAAATTCGTACAAGAATTTGACATGAAATAACCTCGTTGTATGGGATGTAGAAATTCGGAAATTCGTACAAGAATTTGAGTTGAAATGCCCAATATGGATATGTGGCAATTCTAATAAATGTCCAAAACGTTTAGAAGAGAAACCGGGATTCTTGAAATGGAATTACGGTATCAGAAGTTCCACTTTAAATTTGCCAAACAGTGTTAGGTTATGTATATGCTGATTTAATGCAATCTAATATATAAAATATATATTTGTTTATGTATTGATTTGGCGTATAATTTAAACGTTTAATTCTAACATCAATACGGATATTTATAAACATTTGTTTTCAATGGCAAATGTATTTGCATTCTATCTAATGCCAAGTTATGAATAAAAAACTAAAAATAATACAAAACAAAACATGAACATGAACATCTTCTTGACGAAGCATGGACCGTGCCTAAAAAGAGGTACGGCTTATAATTTAGACACAGTATAATAATAATAATATCGTATGACCTCGGGTGCCGGATGCAAGCTTTGTAATTTGACACCCAGAAGGTAGCTTGCATGTCAAATTTCGTTGTTCCTTGAATCACTACGAAAGTCAAGGAGGTTAGATATCTAAGCTCCTTGAACACTATAGCGCTTTCTAGTAGAGAAATTAGGAACTTGGTGTTGGCGGAAACTCCCGAGATTAATTTTGCCATTGTGAACATGACCTACTGAATTCAAATGGGTTCTTTGACATGCCAACATCGTACGACATGCGTGTCTTATTTTTGCCGCCTTTCAAAAATCACTTACCACGGCCAGGAGCGAACCTGAAATCTTCGCGTTAGTAGACCTACACGCTATCCACTCACCCACAGTGACTTTTAGTTTGTTATTGAACACAAAGTCTGATTCAATATCTATGACTGTGCCAAATTTATTATCGTTGGTTATTATTTTCATGATTGGTGAATTTAAGTGGTGAAATAATTTACAGTTTCGAGATCTAACGCGTGGAACGTGAAAGGAGAGAAAATTTATGAATTCTATAGACTAGAAACATATTTACTAGTTATTATTTTCCTCAATGATTGCAATGAAATAAGCAGCCATCTAATCTTCAATGATGTGAGGTTGAACATATTATGTCTTAACAGTTGCGTTGATGTATCGTAAGGACAAAATATATTTAATGTTTTGTAATGCATATACCTTAAGGATTTGTTTAGCATAACCTCTATTACTTAATCCCTCAGGAGGATATAATTCCCCCAGACCAAGAGAAATGATACGGCCTTGCTAACGCAACTTACATATTTTAACACAAGGTGCTGGAGACTCAAGCGTATGTAGTATGGAAGTTAGAAAACCTATATTGTATTTTATTAGTGAATTTCCTTAGAGTGGCTGTCTGTTCTCATCGCCAACTACCAGAGAGTTAAAATTATAATGTTTTGATATTCCTTACCGGAAAAATGATATTTCAATTTGCATTTTGTTAAATTAAATGGATTTGTTTCTCTTGAAGACCGTAACTGTAATGGTCAGGAATGGAAAACGTGCCATGGAACTAGAAATAAGGTACTGTGCCGATATTTTCATGGAGGGAGTGTTTAAAATCCCGGGAAGAAAACACACTCCGGATAGCAGCCCCCAATTGCAATCGTGGGGAGTGATTCAACGCGCATGCGTACATCACGGGGTGTGTCTTATTGGTTGTGAGGCATTATCAAATAAAATGAAATATATTAAGAAAACGAGAATTGAACTGTTTAAGTATGTGCTTGTGCTACTGCGACGTGCTATGAGAAGATCTAGAGATGTACCTGTATTGGTATCTTAGTATCTGCATTCTGAGTGGTAAGCAAGGAGTAAAAAAAATCTATGGAGAGGGTTTCGTAATGGATGCCCAACAGACTCTGTATAGGCAACATGCAAGATGGCTGCTGTTACAGAGGGACATGAAGAAGTGGTGAAACTCTGAACTTAACAAACTTCAAACCTCACAATAAACAAACTCTCCTATGACATGCAAACTGGCAGCTATTACTGAGGAATGTTTGTGGTGGTAATTGTGAGAACTATAGGAGAAGTTTATATTTATAGCAGAGAAACATACGGTAGCTTTTAACTCATAGAGAATAGTGAACAATAATTGGAATGCTGTAGAGATGATGTGTTTTTTAATTTAATGATAGTTGAAGACAAGTAAAAGGTAGTAGGATGAAAATAAAGATATAAGGAATAATGTAAAACAACGATTACCCGTACAAAAGCCTTTATCTCAGAAGTGATAATTTACTGTTACATTTAATTGAAAGTGGGATCTCATTCACTCAAGAACTAGAGTTAGATCATTTCACGTTGGATCCCTGACCCACCATAAGCTATATCATTTCTTCTTCATTTCGTAAGTCAAAAATAATATATATATATATTTAAGTATGTATGGTATCTTGCCTGTGGCTAATGATCCTGGTTGGTGATTATTTCATACCAAGAACTAGAATGGAGAGTTCTGCAATGTTCTACCTAATATTATTTGTTTGTTTGTTCATGAGCTATCGGCTTATGAGCTGGAGCCCTCCATATATATAAAACTATTACAGGGGTGTGCCTTATTGGGTGTGAGACATTATCAAATAAAATGATACAACCTTCTAGAAATCCGGCCAAAATTATGGACATTTTATGGGGCTCAACCAAAACATAGGACGTGTTCCCAGAGGGTCGTGACGCTTAAAAGTTATGGAACCACTGTCTTAAGACACTGACTGTAGCTGACGCAGGTCACAGATCACGGACAGCATTGCGGTTGGCGGTATGTCTCCGCCAGCTGTCTCCATCATGTACGTACACACCAGAGGGGGGATGGGATGACACCGGTTTCAATTAGCTATATGTTCATCAGCTGGGAACACTATTGCGGGAATTAGCACACACGACCGGGACTCGAACATGACGCCCTTGGGACATACAACAACTGAATTATAATGTAATATATTTATACATATGCATTGCTCTGTGGAATAACCTTCATATTACAGCTTAATGGATTGAACCATAAATAGATGCAGTTGATTATAGTATGTGTGTCAAAATGCAAAAATCAAACATTATTCCACCGTCATCCAGTGATATTCTTTGTATGCAGTGAGATATATCGCCACGAACAAGACAGGGATCATGGAGAACTTGAAACCCAAAGGAAAGGAAGATTTTAAGTGAAATCTTAGGTCCGGTCAAAGAGATCGATGAGTTAAAAAGACGACATAACAAGGATTTATAAGGTGCGTTCAAAAAGTAACGAGCCGGAGGCATAATTACAGAAACCAGTACCTGTATGTTAGAAGTATTGGGTCTGGCTGTTGAGGCACTTGTCCCACTGTGACACGAGGCGGTGAATGGCTGTCTCATAAAATTCCCTGGGCTGCGATGTGAACCAGTTCCGCACGTACAGCTGGACGTCGGCGTCCGAGGTGAATCGTTGGCCCCGCAGAGCCCTTTTCAGGGGACCAAACATGGCGTAATCACAAGGAGTGATTACAGTGCCGCGACTGTGTTGGCCGTATGAGGTCGTGCATTGTCGTGGAGCGACCACGGCGGCTATGGCGTTCACTGTCAGTCGGCGGTCCTGGGTAATGAGTGCATCAACCAGCTGGACGTTGTCATCGGAAATGCAGGGGGGTGTCTCAGACCAGGCATCATCGGCTAACGACACCCGTTCTTCCCTGAAGCGCTTGTGCCACGCCTCGACCCTTGCAAGGGACATGCAGTATTCGCCGTACACTTGTGACATTCGGCGATCAATGTCCGTTCCCCCTACTCCTTCCGCTGTCAGGAACCGAAAAACACCTCTTTGCTCTTCGGTTGACGCCTACATGTCACTGTTTGCAATGCGACAGGCAGCGTTGGACGATTGATGCATGCTGCTGCTCGCTTTGTATCGTCACGTGACGTGCACGCGTGCCCTCTAGCGACGGGCTGTGATATTTCCCGCTCTGGTCGGAACCACACCTCATTACACACGCCACGATTAGCCGATGTAGTCACCGTTCTGCGCATTCCAGCCTCCGGCTCGTTACTTTTTGAACGCACCTTATATATACATATGCGAAGAGAATTGCTGACGTGGTGTAGAAAAGGCGGATTACGTTTTCTGGGCACGTGACCTGAATGACGTCAACACGATTACCCTATCGCACTTTAACTTTTCACCGAGAGAAAAAGATAAAGGGAGCCTGGTTCAGTGAGATACAAAAAGATCTACACGAGATTGGCATATCATGTACAGATAACCAGGAAGGTGACCAGCTTAACCCTTTATAGGATAGTGGTCGATATATTAACCACCTATTATAAAAAAAAGAGTTTGTAGGCTGATATCAAAGGTGCTAACAGTTGAAACTTTCAGCCTAATTACTACAAAATGTCTTGTGGTTGTAATATTTCTGATAAGCTATTATTATATCTGTATTGGTTTATGGTGCTGGATAAAATTTCAAGTAGTAAATATAATCAAAATATAAAAATTAAACAATAAAATAAAACATAAATATACAAATTGAAATAAAACAAACTAAACATTAAAATAATACATAAAACACACTAAAAATGAAAATAAAATTAAGATTATAAAATTAAAAAGTAACATATATTGTACACCCGGCCGGACTGTGTTGCGTCACCGGCTGACTAACTCATTCAGTCAGAAATTCCCGCGCACAGGCTGGAGCGGTTCCGCTTTATTCTGCTCACCCAGTACAATGTATAGGCCTAGACGACGAACACATGTTGCCATGGTAACTAGTTGTTAGAAATTTGTCGATGCAACACGATTCAACGAGTGCGATCTAAGTCTCTACTGATCTACTGGGTGAGCAACATAAAGAGGAACCGACTCCACAGCAGCGCAGCCTGCACACAGTCAATACATTGTCGCGTAATCAATTTATAACAATAGTCCACCCGGCCGGACTGTGTTGCGTCACCGGCTGACCAACTCTCAGTCAGAAATTCCCGCGAACAGGCTGGAGCGGTTCCGCTTTATTCCGCTCACGCAATAGAATGTTGGTTGGTTGATTCTTAAGTTTAGGGGCTGCGACTACGCGGTCATGTAGCCCCGTGTACTTTGGGTGTGTGTAGAATCTGTCTGATAACCGGTGTTAATTGTGATGACTGTATTAGTGTGTGTTATCTGTTTTTTTTAAAATTAAGTACTGCAACTTAGAATTTTTCAAATAGTTCCTAATTTTGCCGCCAAGCTCCACCGTCAACGACTACTAGGCCAAGTTCGGAACATAGCTACTAGACGCCACCGCAGTCGGCTCTTAGCAACGAACGTAGAAACCGAAGAGCGTTGTTTACATTCTTAACCTATCCAATTTAGCTTCACACAGGTGCAATTAGTGGAAGGTTTTTTAACATGCCATATATCTATGACATGGGACCGCCGGCTTTACTTCCCCTCCGAAGGAAGGCATACTGAGGAATTTTTAACGCTCTTAAAAAATCCGACGGCTTCGGCCGGGTTTGAAACCGCTATCTTGGGCATAGAAGCTCCGCATGCTACCGACTACGCCACCGAAGCCGCCGCAGTAGAACGTATAGGCCTAGATGAGGAATACTTTTGCTATGGTAACCATCGTGTCGGTTTTTGTTACGCCAATCACAGGAATATCCCCCAGCCCTAAAACATACCCATGTTAATAATAGAGAGTATCTGTGTTGATGTGCCAGGAGTAATTGAAACGTTGAAACATAATTTGTAACTGAAGGAATGAACTCTTTTAGTGCAAAGGCCAAGGGACCAAGTTACGGTGCCTCTGCATTTGAGACGCGAGTTGGATTAAATCTCACAGTCCGCCGTCCTTGAAATGTTTTCCCGTGGTTTTCCATTTTCAAATCCAGGTATTGAGTAATAAACCACGGCCACTACCTACCAACGTCTTGACCTATTTCATAAATTATTTAATTCATTCATTCATTCAATCATTCAATCAGGCCAATGACCTCATTGGTACGGCCTCTGAAGCAACACCCAACACCACCATACCATTTTTTTTTAAATTTAGTCAATTTACCCTCTAGGTTGGTGGTTCCCACGGACTCAGCGAGGGAACTCACCACTACCGCCTCTATGGGCAGTGTCCTGGAGCCTGGAACATCTGGTCGGGAGGGATACAACTGGGGAGGTGTGATCAGCACTTCGCCCAGGCGGCCTCACCTGCAAAGCGAACAGGGGCCTCATGAGGGATGGGAAGGGATGGAAGATTGGGATGGATAGGCGAGGAAGAGGGGAAGGAGGCGGCCGTGGCCTTACAGTAGGTACTGTCCCCGATAATCCGGATAGTAGGCTGTCAGATATCCGCCCCCTCAATCGGATTGCCAAAATTCAATCGCACCGGCACAGCTACATCAATGAAAATGGCACTGACAGATACTACCGAGATTAGAGCACAGTAGTTAACAAGAAATTATTGTGGAACACACCAAAATATACGGGGGTCCATACTTACCTTTTACTTACCTATTCAAATGTATCTCGGGTCTGGGTTGCCAACTGGATCACTTAAAGTATGCCCTCACAATAACCTCCACCACGATATTTAAAATGAACCAAGACGGAAACAAGAAACTTTAAACTGTACAATAATTTATTTCACATAAAGGAATTAATTTAACAAAATATAACAACAAAATATACGTGGCAATCAGAAGCCATTGTCAATATAACCATGTCCTCCTGTAGGACTTGTAGACTTAACATACAAAATTTCAGCTTTCCCTAGCTCAAAAGAACGTAATAATATTAATACACTTGGAATGGATAAGGGAGTTGGGACGAGACATATAGCAATTGTTTTCCTTTTTCATAAACATCACATTTTATTTATAACCACAAGGCTGCTATGTAAGTGACCTTGGCCTCTATCATTCAGTTGTCTGGCCAGCTGCGATACACCCTACACCATGTCGCATGCCTGCATCGTCAAATGGACTCACCTGTCCAGCCAACGTTAGCATATGCTAGTTACATCAGAGCCTAGCTCCTTTTCAAAACACTTTAAATGTCCACAACTCAACTCAAATATTATCACGCAAATCTTTTAAATGCTCCATTCAAATATCAATGGATTACTCTAATAATCTCAAATCTTGTTTAATTGTATAATCCAATTGTTTAACTAGCGTTGTTTAGAGTATAATAACAAAACGCTTAATGTTTATAACAAAATGCTCATTAATTATTTATAACATTTTAAATTGTTTATAGCATTGTCAAACGACAATTGAAAAATGTATACACGCTTCTATTAATCCCTTTCGTTTTAAATTATTATTAAAGATATTTACATAGTTATTTACAATATTTATATTATTTATTTTAGAAATACATTAAACCACACGTTTATCCGGTTGATAATTACTCAAATCGTGATGATATAATCGACCAATGAAGGTTAGTTATATTTAAATGTTAGATTCAGGTTTAATAAGATTTAATAATTATTATTATTATTTGTGACGGTAACCTCCATTCAAAATCGTTATCTCAAATTATTTAAACACTCTTGTTAATTTTAACAGTAACTTCACATGATTAATTTTCAAAGGACCTGGACAATACACTCAGCGGAGAAATACCTCGCTCAAAACGCACAAAATTGCACAAAAAAGGCCCAGAATTCATCATATATCTCAATATATATGGCATAAAAATCGTCCACAATACGTACAAAAACCTCCACTTACAAATTCTTCAACTTCATTAATATTACTGTGGGAACCTCCTTCACTTATTCAAGAGCATTATTCATCAGCGACTTTTACACGTCCACTGAACTAACGATTATACATCCATAGTTCCTCTTTAAAAATTCTTATATTCATTAATTGTATCATAACTGTTATTATATTTAACCTTCGTGGGTTTCATTCATGAATCGATATGAAGTAAAAAATTTGCCAATCACAAATAAATTTAATAGCAAATACGATTAGACACGCCTCCCTGGTCTATCAAAATTGAGATTAATATCTTCAAAGTATCGCAGTATAAAAATACTATCTTCAATCAAAGTTCATCTAAACTGCATAAATAATCGAATAGAATACAATTAGACTGTGGAATGCAAACATTATTGTTCCAATCTAGAATTGAGAAAAACTCCTATCAAATGTTCATTATTATAGTGTACTCAATAAATCGTAATCAAAGTTCATATTTCATAAAATTGTCTATAATGCAATGGTATTTCAGAACTGACGATAAATGTCTATGTTGCAATCATGTTCATAAAACGACTAGTATTTCCAAGATCGTCGACAAAGTAATAGATTTTAACGCTCTAAAATCTTTTAATCATTCTTCTTTCTTGAGGATGACAGAAAATTGGTCAAAGTAATTTACTGAATAGAATTACTTTAATAAAATGACACGCTGTCTGAATTCAAATTTGCCATAGAAAATCGTTAACTTTACAGTCAAATCGTGACTACAAAAATATGCAAATTACTGAAAGAATATATAATATCAGTCTCAACTGATCCAAAATTATTTAAATATGCCAATGACATAACAATGTCTCAATAAATCGTAGAAAAAGGCATACATCATCAAAGTGTACGGAGTACAGAAATATCAAGCAAGAATATGGGGCAAAATATATGGGACAGAAAATATGGGGAAAATGGTTGCTCAGACATCGCTAAATGGCTCAAATAAAACAAGAAACGTTCACGACTACCTTATCTGTTGATTGAAGTTCTAGAGGAAAATTTCCAAAGAAGACTGCTGATGGTTCCATTTCACCACCGTAAAGATGTGCTCCGACCTCGAACCTGGAACCAGCGCCCTCGGAGAATAGAACTGCTTCCTCCTCCGGAAATTGCACTGCTCCGTGTAGACGATAGACATCCTTCTGGCAAAACTCTTCTTTGTGAGCCGGGTCTACCCTGGCCTCTCTTGATAGTTCCCTGAAGTTCTGGTAGAAATTCGCCATGACGTTTATTGCAATTATTTCCGCAGAAATGTTCATAATTGTAGAGTATGAAGATATTTCCACTGCCATTTGATATAATTCAGCGTTGGATCACGATGCATGAGTGTAGTTGGATGTTCACTACATGCTCGCTTTTGTAGAAAGACGATTAGCGAAGTTCCATGCTGCTATTTCACTCCATTGATATATGTCCCAATTGCATTAAAGTTTTAGTCTTCCATCTCCACTTCCGTTATAATAATAGTTGAAAGTACTGCCAGATTATATTGTTCCATGGTAGAACGTAGCGTTGTATCACCAAACGTAATCTTCAGTATCACGGTTGCAATACACGTGTCAGCCGTAGCGTAGAATATGGTATTATAAAAGTGCTTCTCAGGTGTCGAGAAAATCACTTTTGTCTGCAGTCTTTAAATGCGAATATCTTCCAAAGTAGAATCGTGACAATGTTCAACCTTCCTACACACCTCAATACTGTAATGCACAATTGAATTAGCATAAAGGCAGTAGCTAACTCTTGATAGATAATCTTGTAGACTCGTTTATGTGTGCGTTCCAACTTCGCCTAGTTTCATTAACCGTAAAATTGAACTGCTGCACGCTCCGTGCTTGTTCGATGCGGTGGACTCTACCACACGTGCTAATGACGACTTGCTTCACTGAATCACTCGAAGTCGACAATGTGAGAATCAGAAACACGACTATGAGACACGAGAAAATGAGAAATGAGAGCTTCTCTCTGCTGTGCAAGACCTTTTATCAACTTCTTAAGGGGCGTATCCATCCCTTCCATAGCTTGTTCCTCCGTCATTGCTAGAAGTTCTAACTTTGGCTATACTTGACGGATTTTCAAATTTCAAAAACTCAAAATTAATTTCTTCAAAATTCCAAATCAATGCCATAACTGAAAATGGATTTCCACAATTCTGCATTCCAAAAGTAATTAAATATGGTAGTTTTAGTAATCTCCGTCTCCCTCCAAACTATCATTCATTGGTTCGAGCCTTTCCTCCAATAGCGTAACTTCTTCCTTAGCACAATTCCATGTTTCCCTGCGACTGCGTCGTAAATCTCAGATCTTTCTCGAACAAAATCATGACGTCACCAAGAATCTCAGCTCAACCAGCCTACTTGCATGAAGTCTGCGTCATCCGTGCCTACGTCATGAATATCCACGTCACAACTATGACAGCCATAACTTTATTCATATATGCCAATACAGCCACCGTGGTCTCAATATAATTCAATTTACGGGGGCAGTACTGTCCCCGATATCAGGATAGTAGGCTGTCAGATATCCGCCCCCTCAATCGGATTGCCAATAATCAAACGCACCGGCACAGCTACATCAATGAAAATGGCACTGACAGATACTATCGAGATTAGAGCACAGTAGTTAACAAGAAATTATTGTGGAACACACCAAAATATACGGGGGTTCATACTTACCTTTTACTTACCTTTTAAATTTATCTCGGGGATGGGTTGTCAACTGGATCACTTAAAGTATGCCCTCACAATAACCTCCACCATGATATTTAAAATGAACCATAACGAAGACGAGAAACTTTAAACTGCACAATAATTTATTTCACATAAAGAATGAATTTAACAAAAATAAAACAACAAAATACACGTGGCAATCAGAAGCCATTGTCCACATAACCATGTCCTCCTGTAGGACTTGTATACTCTACATACAATGTTTCAGCTTTCTCAAGCTCAAAGTAACGTAAAAATAATAATGCACTTGGAATGGAAACGGGATTTGGGACGAGACATATATCAATTGTTTTGCGTGTTTATACACATCACATTTTATTTATAGCCACAAGGCTATTATGGAGACGTCCTTGGCCTCTATCATACAGTCGCCTGGCCAGCTGCGATACACCTGCATCGTCAAGTGGACCTTAGCATATGCGAGTTACATCAGAGCCTGGCTCCCTTTCAAAACACGTTAAATGTCCACTTCTCAACTGAAATATTATCACGCAAATCTTTTAAATGCTCCATTCAAACACCAGTGGAATACTCTAATAATCCCAAATCATGTTTAATTGTTCAATCCACTTGTTTAATTAGCGTTGTTTAGAGTATAATAACAAAACTCTTAATGTTAATAACAAAAGTTCATTAATTATTTATAACAATTATAAATTGTTTATAACAATGTCAAACGACAATTGAAAATTGTATACACGCCTCTATTAATCCCTTTCATTTCAAATTATTATCAAAGATATTTACATAATTATTTACAATATTAATATTGTTTATATTATTTATACAAGAAATACATTAAACCACACGTTTATCCGGTTGATAATTACTCAAATCGTGTTGATATAATCGACCAATGAAGGTTAGTTATATTTAAATGTCAAATTCAGGTTTAATAAGGTTTAATAATTATTATTAACTAGCTGAAGTACCCGTGCTTCGCTACGCGTCATAAATAAATTAAAATGTGAAGGTGACAGTTAAAATAGGGGATAGGCGAGGTGCTGCGCAGAGGGAGATTAAGGATGAAACATTTTGTCCAACTACAACGCTCGGCGTTGACCGTGTTTTATAGCACAAATTTAGATTTTACTCGCTAACCGTTGGAGATACCTTTCGGATAGAAAATGTAATTTTAAACCTCGTATATGCCATCAAAAGTTTGCTATTTCTTAGCGTTCTCTTTTTATTTCAAATGGAAATATGAGTTTGAAACCAAAGGGTGTAGTGACGTCACTAAAATGGTCGCCATCTTTAAATAGTGCAAAGTATTGTAATCAAAAGTAACCTATATGTTAACCAGGTAAATCAGCTACTTCCATGTAAAATTCACGTAATTCGGACCAGTGGTACTTGCGTGATTGAGTAATACACAGACACACACCATCTCATTTTTAGCCTTGCTTCGCTCGCGTCATTACTTACATTACTTACATGGGTAGGAGCGATCATCCTTCCAAAGTTAAGGGCCGACCACAGCGAACAAATTATGGTAAATATTCTTTTGTAAACCGTGCCATTGATAACTGGAACTCTCTACCTGCCGCAGTCTTAGAGCCTTTTCCCAAACAGATAGGTGTGTTTAAGAAAAGACTGACTATTTGTGTAAATACTCCAGTTTAATTGTTGTATAATTGTTATTGAATTGTTATGTGTAATTATTTATTTGTTATGTATATCTAATTTGCCTCCGGGGGCCACACCCTCCATTGCAAATAAATGAATGAATGAATGAACGAATGAGTGTCATATTGTTATATAATGAAATGCAGTTTTAACCCCGTTAACACCCCTTTAGAACCTGAATATCCAAAAATCCCTCCTTAGTAGACGTTTTCGACACACAACGAACATATCCCCAAAATGTAATTCTTCTAACTTTAATAGTTTTGGTTGGTCGATGAGAGTGAACATCCAAAAATCATTCCTTAGTGGACATTTTTCTTCCAAAATTTCACCCCTCCCCATAGGCCCCTTAAATTGCATTTATGAAAAAACGGTCGAACACCTATTTATTTTATATATTTATTTATTTATTTATTTTTAAGCTGATTGATTTCCTCCGAGTTTGAAACTCCTCGTCTATGTCTTTTAAGAGATACACGCTCCGGTAGGAATCTTTCAACCCCCACTTTTCATTCCTTTAAACTCATAACATACACTACATGGAAAAACCATTAGACATGTGTCAGCTTATTTTTAATGATTAGTATATATGCCAAGTATCACATCCCCAAATGAAACCACTCGTCAGATATTGTTATTCAATTAAATGCACGTTTACCCCCTTAACTCCTCTTTAGAACCTGAATATCCAAAACTCTTTCCTTAGTGGACGTTTTCGACATACAATGAACATTTCATGTTTCTAATTTTAATAATTTTGGCTGGGCGATGATGAGTGAGTGAGTCAGTCAGGACATTTTTTCATTTATTTTTGATAATTTCACCCCTCCCCATGAACCCCTTAAATTGGATTTATGAAACAAACGGTCGAACACCTATTTAATTATTTAAAGCTGTTTTCCCCCTGAGTTTGATGAGTGACTAAGTGAGTCAATCATTTAGGACACTTTCTTTCCTGTTTCCCCCCCCCCCCCAGAATTTCTCCCCTCTCCAAGGGCTCCTGAAATTGGATTTATGAAAAAACGGTCGAACACCTATTTACTTGTATTTTAAGCTGTTTTTCCCGCCGAATTTAAATTTTTTCGCCTATGTCGTTCAGAGATACACGCTCCGTTAAGAATCCCTCAACCCCCAATTTTCACCCCTTTCACCTCATAATATACATCACATCGACAAACCCTTAGACATATGTCTGATTATTTTTAATGATTAGTTTCTATACCGAATATCACATCCCCAAAGAAACAAATCATGTGATATCGTTATTCAATGAAATGCACCTTTACCCCCTTAACACCTCTTTAAATCCCGAATAAACAAAAATCATTCCTTAGTTGACGTTTTCGACACACAGAGAACATATTCCCAAAATTTCATGTTTCCAACATTAATAGTTTTCGCTGGGCGTGATGAGTGAGTGAGTCAGACAGGACATTTTCTTTCAATTATTTTTACCAGAATTTCACCCTTCCCCATGGGCCCCTTAAATTGGATTGATGAAAAAACACTTGAACACCTATTAACTTATTTTTTAAGCTGTCTTTTTCCCCTGAGTATGATGAGTGAGTGAGTCAGTCAGTCAGTTAGGACAATTTCTCTCCTTTTTTCCCCCAGAATTTCACCCCACCCCATTGGCCCCTTAAATTAATTTATGAAAAAAAACCGGTCGAACACCGATTTACTTATTTATTTAGCTGATTTTCTTTCTCTGAGTTTCAAATTTCTCACCTATGTCGTTTAAGAGATAGGCCTTCACGCTCCATTAGGAATCCTTCAACCCCCACTTTTCACCCCTTGCACCTCATAATAATACAACATATCGAAAAACCCTTAGACACCTGTCTGCTTATTTTTAATGATTAGTTTATATGCCGAGTATCACATCCACAAATGAAACCACTCTTGAGATATTGTTATTCAATGAAATGCAGGTTTAACCCCCTTAAGACCCCTTTAGAGCCTGAATATCCAAAAATCCTCCCTTAGTGTACGGTTTTGACATACAACGAACATATTTCCAAAATACCATGTTTCCAACTTCAAAATTTTTGGCTGGGCGATGATGAGTGAGTGAATGAGTCAGGACATTTTCTTTCATTTGTTTTTCTTCAGAATTTCACCCCTCCCGATGAACCCCTTCAATTTGATTTATCCAAAAAACAACTGTCGAACAGCTATTTACTTACTTTAAAGCAGTTTTTCCCCCTGAGTTTGATGAGTGAGTGAGTCAGTCAATCGGTTAGGACACTTTCTTTCCAGTTTGTTTTTTCCCCCTGAATTTCACCCCTCCCCATGGGCTCCTTAAATTGGATTTATGAAAAAACGGTCAAACAAATATTTACTTATTTTGTATGCTGATTTCTTTCCGCTGAGTTTCAAACTCCTCGCCTATGTCGTTTAAGAGATACACGCTCCGTTAGGAATCTTTCAATCCCTACTTTTCACCCCTTTCACCTCATAATATACACCACATCGAAAAAACATCAGACACGTGTCTTCTTACTTTTTAATGATGAGTTTATATGCCGTGAATCACATCCCCCAATGAAACCATTCGAATGATATTGTTATTCAATGAAATGCAGGTTTAACCCCCTTAAGACCCCTTTAGAACCTGAATATCCGAAAATCCTCCCTTAGTAGACTGTTTTGACATACAATGAACATATCCCAAAACGGTCATGTTTCTAACTTCAATAATTTTGGCAGGGCGATGATGAGTGAGTGAGTGAGTGAGTGAGTGAGTCAGGACATTTTCTTTCAATTTCCTTTTTTCAGAATTTCACCCCTCCCCATGAACCCCTTAAATTTGATTTATGAAAAAAAACCTGTCGAACAGCTATTTACTTACTTTAAAGCAGTTTTCCCCCCTGAGTTTGATGAGTGAGTCAGTCAGTCAATCAGTTAGGACACTTTCTTTCCTGTCCCCCCACCAGAATTTCACCCTTCCCCATGGGCCCCTTAAATTGGATTTATAAAAAAACGGTCAAACACATATTTACTTATTTTTATGCTGATTTTTTTTCGCTGAGTTTCAAACTCCTCGCCTTTGTCGTTTAAGAGATACACGCTCATTTAGGAATATTTCAATTCCCACTTTTCACCCCTTTCACCTCATAATATACACCACATCGAAAAACCCTGAGACTCGTGTCTTCTTATTTTTAATGATGGGTTTATGTGCCGAGTATCACATCCCCCAATGAAACCAATCGGGAGATATTGCTAGTCAATGAAATGCAGGTCTACCCCCTTAACACCCCTTTAGAACCTGAATATACAAAAATCCTTTCTTAGTGGGCATTTGCGGTCCTTGGGGAAGCTGCATACCAAATTTCATTCCAATCCGTTCGGTGGTTTCTGAGATTTCGTGATGAATGAATGAGTGAGTGAGTGGTATTTGACAAATATATAGTAGAAGATAGTGTCAAGTCTTTGTTATGCTAAACTCGGTTGACAGTGCTGTGTGAGTAGGTGAGTAACTAACGGGATTTCAAGTAAAGATGCTCATTTTCTATACCGGTAGTGCAGAGCGTAACTGGCATCCAGACGGCCGTGTCTCGACTTGAGCTATGTTGCCATGGAAACTATCTGCCTTGCCATTCCTTCATGAGTATATTTTATGATTTGATTAGCCTGTGCTTGAGTCCAAAAGGCCTAAATCAAAAGAATGAGAAAGACTATCGAAAATTCATGTAGCCAGCGGTTCCTTCCGGGTCCTAAACTATATGTATGCAAAATTTGGTTGAGATTGGTGGAACGGTGTGGATTTGTATACGGAACAGACCCACATACCCACATACCCACATACCCACATACAGACTTTCACTTTTATATATTAGATATTTGTGACAGTATCCTCCATTCAAAATCTTCATCTCAAATTATTTAACACTCTTGTTAATTTTAACAGTAACTTCATATGAATAACTTTCAAAGAACCAGGACAATACATTCAGCGGAAAAATACTTCGCTCAAAACGCACAAAATTGCACAACAATTGGCCCAGAATTCATCATATATCTTCATATATATGGCATCAAAATCTTCCACACTACATACAAAAACCTCCACTTATAAATGCAACAACATCATCCATCTTACTGTGGGAATCTCTTTCACTATTCAAGGGCATTATTCATCAGCGACTTTTACACGTCCACTGAACTAACGATTATACATCCATTGTTCCTCTTTAAAAATTCTTATATTCATCAATTGTATTAATGACTGTTATTATTTAACCTTCGTGGGTTTCATTCATGAATCGATATGAAGTAAAAATTTGCCAATCACAAATAAATTTTATAGCAAATACGATTAGACACTCCTCCCTGGTCTATCAAAATTGAGATTAATATCATCAAAGTAACGCAGTATAAAAATACTATCTTCAATCAAAGTTCCCCTAAACTGCATAAATAGTCGAATAGAATACAATTAGACTGTGGAATGCAAACATTATTGTTCCAATCTAGAATTGAGAAAATTCCTATCAAATGTTCATTACTATAGTGTATTCAATAAATCGTAATCAAAGTTCATATTTCATAAAATTGTCTATAATGCAATGATAAATGTCTATGTTGCAATCATGTTCATAAAACGACTAGTATTTCCAAGATCGTCGATACAGAAATAGATTTTAACGCTCTAAAATCATTTAATTATTCTTCTTTCTTGAGGATGACAGAAAATTGGTCAAAGTAATTTACTGAATAGAATTACTTTAATAAAATGACACGCTGTCTGAATTCAAATCTGCCATAGAAAATCATTAACTTTACAGTCAAATCGTGACTACAAAAATATGCAAATTACTGAAAGAATATTAATTATCAGTCTCAACTGATCCAAAATTATTTAAATATGCCAATGACATAACAATGTCTCAATAAAACGTAGAAAAAGGCATAAATCAACGAAGTGTACTGAGTACAGAAATGTCAAGCAAGAAAATGGGGCAAAATATAAATGGGACAGAAAATATGGGAAAAATGGTTGCTCAGATATCGCTACATGACTCAAATAATACAAGAAACGTTCACGACTACCTTATCTGTTGATTGAAGTTCTAGAGGAAAGTTTTCAAAGAAAACTGCTGTTGGTTCCATTTCACCAGCGTGAAGATATGCTCCGACCTCGAACCTGGAATCAGCGCCCTCGGAGAATCGAACTGCTTCCTCCTCCGGAAATTGCACTGCTCCGTGTATACGAAAGACATCCTTCTGGCAAAACTCTTCTTTGTGAGCCGGGTCCACCCTGGCCTCTCTTGAAAGTTCCCTGAAGTTCTGGTCGCAATTCGCCATGAAGTTTATTGCAGTTATTTCCGCAGAAATAATCATAATCGTGGAGTATGAAAATATTTCCACTGCCATTTGATATAATTCAGCGATGGATTCACGATGCATGAGTGTAGTCGGATGTTCACTACATGCTCGCTTTTGTAGAATGACGATTAACGAAGTTCCATGCTGTTATTTCACTCCATCGATATATGTCCCAATTGCATTAAAGCCTTAGCCTTCCATCTCAACTTCCGTTATAATCATTGAAAGCACTGCCAGATTATAATGTTCCATAGTTGAATGTATCGTTGTATCACCAAACGTATTCTTCGGTATCACGGTTGCAATACACGTGTCAGTCGTAGTGTATAATGTGGTGTTTTAAAAGTGCTTCTCAGGTGGCGAGAAAATCACTTTTGTCTGCAGTCTTAAAATGCCAATATCTTTCAAATTATAATCGTGAGATTGTTCAAATCCTCTACACACCTCAATGTTGTACTGCCCAATTGAATTATAATAAAGGCAGAAACCAACTCTCGATATATTATCAGGTAGAAACGTTAATGTGTGCGTTTCAACTTCGCCTAGTTTCAAACACCGTAAAATGGAACTGCTCCGTGTTCGTTCGATGCGCCGGGCTTTAACCACACGCTAAAGACGACTTGCTTCACTTATTCACTCGAAAATGACTATATGACATCAGAAATATATATGCGGTATGAGATATCAGATATGCGGTTATGAGCGGTATGAGATATCAGATATGAGAGTATGAGAGCTCCTCTCCCCTGTGCACGACCTTTTATCAACTTCTTAAGGGGCGTATCCATCCCTTCCATAGCCTGGTGCTCCGTCATTGCTAGAAGTTTTAACTTTGGCTATACTTGACGGATTTTCAAATTTCAAAAACTCAAAATTAATTTCTTCAAAATTCCAAATCAATGCCATAACTGAAAATAGTTTTCCACAATTCTGCATGCCAAAAGTAATTAAATATCGTAGTTTCAGTAATCTCCGTCTTCCTTCCAAACTATCGTTCATTGGTTCGAGCCTTTCCTCCAATAGCGTAACTTCTTCCTCAGCACAATACCTTGTTTCCTGCGACTGCGTCGTAAATCTTAGATCTTTCTCGAACAAAATCATGACGTCACCAAGAATCTCAGCTCCACCAGCCTACTTGCATGAAGTCTACGTCATCCGTGCCTACGTCATGAATATACACGTCACAACTATGACATCCATAACTTTATTCATATATGCCAATACAGCCATCGTGGTCTCAATATAATTCAATTTACGGGGGCATTCTCCCTTCACCACGTTTTAAAAACAGTTGCAAATTGTTTTTAAACTCTGTGTTATAAATATCTCAATTCACTTGAACACGAAATTGAATTATTATTGGCTTACTCTTGGATAATATTTCTTCAAGTTTCCAGCATTGAACTTGCCATAAACGACATTATTCTCATCATCGCAGAGTTCATAACAGTTGTTTCCATAGGCATTCGTAATTCTGAACGGACCCATGAATACTATTCCAAACTTGGGATAGATTTTCTTACCCACGTCTGCCTTGACAGGTCTGCGTAATAATACCAGATTTCCAATTTCTAAGGGAGCACCAAAGCGTTTTCCAGCTACTCTTTTCAGTCGTTTTTGTGCTGCTTTCTGGAGTTGTTCTTTCGCTCTGTCTATTCTCTGCTGCCTTCCTAGGTCGGGATCTCTAGGAACGTGGTTAAAAAGAATGTCCCACGACCTTTCTGGGTCTCTTCCTAGATGAAGTCTCATTGGCACCTCTCCTGTGCTCTCCTGCACTGTAGAATTTAGACATTCCTCAATAAGGGGTACAAATCTCACCCAAACAGAATGATCATTCGGACAGAAAATTCGACAAAATTTCGAAAATTCAGCCATATGTCTTTCTGAAGAATTCGATTCCGGATAGCGTACGCTTGAAAATATGTGCTTAATACCAAGCCTTCTGAGGTATATCAAGGGTGATGAAAATGTTATAGTAATGGGAGATTTTAATGCTGTGGTAGGAAAAGGGAGAGAAGGGAAGATAGTAGGAGATTTCGGATTAGGTGAAAGGAATGATCGAGGAAGCAGGCTGGTAGAATTCTGCACCGAGCATGAATTGGTCATAGCTAACACCTTATTCAATAACCACAATAGAAGAATATACACATGGATGAGACCAGGAGATTCAGGGCGTTACCAAATCGACTTCATTATGGTCAAGCAGAGGTTTCGAAACCAGATTTTGGATTGTAAAACATATCCTGGTGCTGACATAAACTCTGACCACAATCTGGTTTTAATGAAATGCAGATTAAAGTTGAAGAAACTGAAGAAAAGTCAAAAGCCAAAAAGGTGGGCGATAGACAGACTGAAAGAGAAGGATGTAAACGAAAGATTCAAGAAGAGTATAAAGGAAGGACTAATGAAAAACCCTAAACAAACTTCAATTGCAGACGAATGGGCACTTTTGAAGAATGAAATAACAAAATCCGCAGAAGAAAACATTGGTAGGAAAGAAAGAATAGGGAGAAAACCGTGGATCACTCAGGATATACTAGAATTGATGGATGAAAGGCGGAAACACAAGAATGTAAGAGATGAAAAGGGGAAAGCAGAATACAGACGTCTGAGAAATGAGGTTAACAAGAAGTGCAAGGAAGCGAAAGAAGAATGGTTGAAAGAGAAATGTGCAGGTATAGAAAATTGTCTGAAATTAGGAAAAGTAGACACAGCTTATCGAAGGATTAAGAATACTTTTGGGGAAAAGAAGACTAAGTGCTGTAATATTAAGGACACAAATGGAAAGCCTCTAACAGATAGGGAAGAAAAGGTTGAGAGATGGAAAGATTACATCGAGAGTTTGTATAAGGGAAAGGAGATTGAGAATCATGTAATGGAAAGGGAGGAGGAAATTGATGAGGATGCGAAAGGAGATTTAATATTGAGATCAGAATTTGATAGAGCTTTGGAAGACTTAAGCAGGAACAAAGCACCAGGCATAGATGATATACCGATTGTTTTGCTACGCTGCATAGGAGATGAAGGTCTGATCAGGTTATTTCACTTGGTGTGTAGGATTTATGAAACAGGTGAGGTACCCCCTGATTTGAAGAAGAATGTAATCATCCCTATACCAAAGAAAGTGGGAGCTGACAGATGTGAAGATTACCGTACAATCAGCTTGATTACTCATGCTTCAAAGATCCTGTCTAGAATAATTTACAAGAGGATTGAAAGCCAGATAGAAACGGAGTTGGGTGAAGACCAGTTTGGTTTCAGGAGAAATGTAGGAACAAGGGAAGCTGTACTAAGTCTTAGGCTGATTTTGGAAGGTAGAATAAGGAAAGATAAGAGAACGTTCATGGCTTTTGTAGACTTAGAAAAGGCTTTTGATAATGTTGATTGGACTAAATTGTTTGACATTTTGAAATCGATTGGAATAAAGTACAGGGATAGGAGGGTGATATACAATCTGTACAGAAACCAGACAGCAGTCATTCTAGTTGTTGGACATGAGAGAGAAGCTGGTATTCAGAAAGGTGTAAGGCGAGGCTGCAACTTATCACCCATACTTTTCAATCTTTACATTGAACAAGCAATGAAGGAAATTAGAGAAAAATTTCAAGTGGGAGTGAAGATTCAAGGAGAAATAATTTCAACTCTGAGATTTGCTGATGACATCGTCATCTTGGCCGACAAGCCTGAGGATTTGAATGAGTTTTTGAATGGTATGGACTCCGTCTTACGGAAAGAATTCATGATTAAAATTAATAAATGTAAAACAAAAATACTGGAATGCAGCCGAAATAAATCAGAAACCTCTATGGAGATCAAATTGGCAGGTGAAAAGCTGAAGGAAGTAGGAGACTTCTGTTACTTAGGAAGCAGAATAACCAGTGATGGACGAAGCAAAGAGGATATAATAAGTAGGTTGGCTCAGGCAAAGAAAGCATTTCTACAAAAAAGGAATCTGCTGACATCGAATATAGATTTAGGTATTAGGAAGTCATTTTTGAAAGCCTTTGTCTGGAGCGTAGCGCTCTATGGAAGTGAAACTTGGACTATTGGTGCAGCAGAAAAGAGGAGAATTGAAGCATTTGAAATGTGGTGTTACAGGAGAATGATGAAGATCAGATGGGTAGATAAGGTTACAAACAAAGAGGTATTAAGACGAGTGGGAGAGGAGAGATGTTTCTGGCGACTGTTAATGAAGAGATGAGATAGGTTGGTAGGACACATACTAAGACACCCAGGAATAGCAAGCTTAGTTATGGAAGGAAGGGTCGAGGACACAAACTGTAGGGGTAGACCAAGGTTAGAATATGTTAAACAGATTGCCTCGGATGTAGGGTGTCGGAGCTATGTAGAGATGAAACGATTAGCTCAGGACAGGGAGGCATGGAGAGTTGCATCAAACCAGTCAAAAGACTGAAGACTCAAACAACAACAACCAAGCCTTTCCAAATCTGCAGCAAATTCTAAGGATGTAAACTGAGCTCCATGATCCGAAAGTAGATACTCTGGTTTACCAGCTTTTGGAAATACAGCATGTTCCAGTCTGCTTACAACGTTCCTTGTGTTAGCTTTTTGCATGGGACTCATTGTTACAAATTTTGAGAAGACATCCACGGTAACCAACAGGAACTGATTACCCTGGTATCCCATCGGACAAGGACCAAATATGTCTGTCGCCATGAGTTCATTTGGTTTAGAGGGAATCATAGCCTTAGGTTTTCCTTTTAATAGAGCGGAAGCATACTTTGCTCTTTGACATTTATCACATGAACGAATGACATTAGCAATGCTGGAACGCATGTTAGTCCAAATAAACCTCTTTTTAAGAGTATCAAGAGTTTTATCTAAACCCGCATGTCCAGTTGCGTGATGAGCTACCCACACTAAATTGACAACAAGTTTAGGTGGCACGACTATTCGAAGCTTTGTATGCGCAGAGTCAGCATACTTACATACGACGTCTCCACTCAAGACAAAGTGTCGTGAATCTCTCTGTGTAGCTGCATAGTCAACATCAGTATTGTCCATGTAACCCTTAAGGAACCTGTACATTTTCCTGATTGGAGCGTGTCTCTTCTGTGACACACCGATTCGGGCTAACCTCCTTACGGTCTCTTGATCTTGCTGCTCCAATTGTACATGGGGTATCTGCACATTTTTGATAGGGTTACGTGATAAAGCATCAGCCAGTAAGTTATCTTTCCCAGGCTGATGGACGATAGTGGCGTTAAACTGTTGGGTGAACAAAGCCCAACGTGTCAATCTATCACTAGACATGTCAGTTTGCAGCATAAACTGAAGTGCTTTGTGATCTGTAATAATGATAACCTTGTGTCCCAGCAACATTTTTTTCCAAGCTTGCAAAGCTGTTACAAAAGCTAACGCTTCTAGTTCTGTCGTAAAGTAGTTTTCCTCGTGTTTCTTTAACTTCCGACTAGTGAACGCAATGTAGTGCTTGTTGCCTGCCTCGTCTTTTTGGTATAAGACTGCACTAATGCCTATTCTTGATGCATCAGACTCTATATAGAACACCTTCTCAAAGTCTGGGTACTCCAGTTTAACGTTGTTTCTGAGCATCTCCTTCGCTTTCTCCAAAGCCTCGTCTGCTGCGGTACTCCATTTCCATCTATTATTCTTCTTGAGTAAATCATACAGAGGAGCCATAATTTCAGAGTATCTCGGACAGTGGCTGCTAATGAATTGGCATGCGCCTACAAATTCTCTGACTTGTTTCACCTTAGTTGGCTTTGGGAATCTTGTGATCGCATCTACTTTCTGCATGTTTGGATGATATCCATCCTTATCAATGGTATGCCCCAAGTAATTGATCTCCTTCTTCAAGAATTGACATTCTCCAAAATTGACCTTGATATTGGCCTTCCTTAAATTTTCAAACAACTTTCTTAAATGCACTAAATGTTCTGCGGCGTTGGGTGAAGATACAATTAAATAGTCAATGTAGCAAATTACATTTTCCTTTACTTCGTCAGTGAGCTTGCTATCAAGTGCTCGAATAAGTGCTGGTCCACTGTTGACCATTCCAAAAGGCATTCTCACAAAGACCCATGACGTCTGGTCAAATAAGAATCCAGTGTACTGCATACTTTCTTCCTCCAGTTGAACTTGGTAAAACGAAGATGTCAAGTCAAGAACACTGAAACATGCTCTCCCTTTGAACTTTCTAAGCAGATCTCTGATCTTAGGTGGTCGGTCATTTTCTGGAAGAATCTTCAAGTTGATGGTCCGAGCATCGAGACAAAGACGTATCTGACCATTACTTTTCTTGACTACAGTGATGGGGTTTATGTAAGACGACGCCTATTTTTTAATAATCCCGTCTACCTCCATTTTTCTGATCAACCCTCGTACTTCTTGGTAGTATTTCTCAGGTATGGGGTATATTCTCTTTTGGTAAGGGGTTTCATCGGTCAGCCTTATCTTATACTTGTAGTCTTTAATCAATCCAGGCTTTTCATCAAAAATATCTTGGAATTCCTTTATCAAATCCTCAAATTCCCCCTGAATTTCTTCAAATCCTTCAGTTTTTCTACTGGGTATTTCTGTTATATTCTCCACTTCATTGATAATGGTATTTAAAATTTCTTCCCTAAGGTCTATCTCCAGACTGTTTTTCACGTCCTGTTCTTCGATCTCTTCTGTGATCATGTACCCATCATTAAAGCTCATACTCCTATTCTTCATATCAATAATGGCTCGAACTTTCGATATAAAATCGATTCCTAGCACAATATCGAAATGGATCTTGTTCACCACAATGAAGATCTGTTCATAATTCCTTCCATTAATTTCAAAGTTTAACAACACTTGGATCTTGCATTTCACTGCCTTGTCTTGGAAAATTCCTCTCACTTTGACGGTAGAAACAGGTAAAACTGTCATGTTTTCTCCTTTTAACAGACTTTGATAGCATTCATCAGAAATGATTGAAATAATTGCGCCAGTATCCATAAGAGCTTTATACTGTTGGCCATCTATCAGTACAGAAATAATAGGTAAGGCACATGGTCTTTCCTCTTTGACGATTCCCCTCTCTTCTAATAAATCCTCATCAGCTACTTCGTAAATTTCATTAATGGTAATTAGGTGTGGTGTGGCAATGTATTCATAGTTTCTCACTGTCGTTGAGAAGTCGGCGTTTTTTTTTTTGTGTTACCAATCTCAAAATTCCCCTGCTGACTTGTAGAAGGACCAGGATCGATCACTACATCCTGTCTTTTCTTTTGGTTTTCAGCTTCCTTTTCTCGTAATTCCTTCAGATACTGCTGACTTTCTTTCTCTCTTTCTTGATACTTGTCGGGTGTCATAACCTGACCTTGAGAATTCTGATTCTGGTTCTGATACTGGTTATTTCTATTGTAGTTTCTATTATAACCATTGTTATAGTATCTACCTCTTCCGTTGTTATAATTCCCTCTATTATTATTCCAGCCTCGTCTTTGCTGATATGGACGGTAACCTTGGGATCTGTTGTTGCGGAAATAATTATTCCTGTGAGGACCTACATTTTCAGTTTTTTCTTCATCAGGCTTATCAGTTTGCTGCACTTGATCCATGTAGACTGTATTAACGTCTTTGAATTCGTGCCTCTGACCTTTTTGTACCAAATTTGGCATTGGACTCGTGTAGTCAAGCCTTCTCAATAATTCGTCCTTACTGGTCAAATCCCTGATATTTGACGATATGATCAGTCTTCTTACCTCCACAGGCAGCATACGTGAAATCGCATCTATCAACTGCTCCGTTGACAATGGGGGTTGCAAAAATCTCAAGCGTGATAACTGGCTCGTGAAGAAATCAGCGTACCGTGTTGGAAGAGTACCTGAATACTTCCTCGAGTATACCTCAGCTCTTAATGAATTCTGAGCTTCTATTGACCAGAATCGTTTTATCAGTGACTCTGCAAATTCGTCAAAATTGCTGAAAGTGTACCGAAATGCTCTAAACAATTCAAGGGGACCTCCAGCTAGAAATCTTTCTACGATTCTCATCTCTCTCTCTCTGGGAATGTGGGCTTCAATGAAATAGTCTTTAAGGTTCCTGATATATTCTATCGGTGTGAGGCTATCAGTGTTGCTAAATTTAGAGGTTTGTCTTCAAAGTTTCGGATGACTGTCACATTTCTCGGATATGAATCCATATAATTCTTCCCACTATCACGATATTTCCATTCAGGTTCAATATTCCTATCCTCTTCTTCTTCCCTGAATCTGGATATACGTTCCTCAGGACTAATATCTCTCTCTTCTGTAGTAAGGTTACATCTTCTCACGTAATTTCTATCCTCTTCACCAGTCAATCCTTCTGTATCCTTATCCGTGATTTCCGTGATGACTTTCCTAATCAACTCTTCCTTATAGGTTTCCATCATGCTAGCTTCTCCTAGTTTCAAATTCGGCAGTTTGCTCGTAGTTTCATTAACATCAGAGACAACCTTATGAATCTGTTCCTCTAACGCGGTTTTTAATGCTTGCACGTCCTGACCTATTTGAGTTCTATCCTCTACCTTCTTTTCGGATAGCGAATCCATCCTTATACTCAAATCTTTTCTAATCTGAACTACCTCATTATTTATGTCTACTTGTGTACTGGCAAGTTTTCTTTCAATTCGTTCCTGAATCTGATCGACATGTTCCCCACTTGACCTGTTCCATTCATCTTTCCAAACCGTTACATTTGCAGTTAACATTTCCGCGATATCTACTTCAATGTCTTCCTTAAGTAAACGATTAT
Organism: Meconema thalassinum; assembly: GCA_946902985.2. NCBI lineage: Eukaryota > Metazoa > Arthropoda > Insecta > Orthoptera > Tettigoniidae > Meconema > Meconema thalassinum. The sequence goes on from OX336390.1 coordinate 835,976,206, forward strand.
GATCTAAGACTTGGGTTCTCATGACCTCTACATCGTATTTTAAACCAGCTAAAGAAGCTGTTGTCCTAACAGACTCGTCAACTAATCGAGTTGTTAATGCACTAATGTTACGAGTACAAAGTGTTTTTGAAGTTTCAATTTCTTCCCTAACTTTGTTAACATCAGTCTGAACTTTAGCAATGTCTACAAAAACAGTATTGACTTCTACTTGTATCTTATTGATATCGCTTTGCATATCATTAACATCTGAATGAATATTGTTTATGTCTACTTGAACATTTGACACATCGGTTCGAGCATTTCTAACCTCTCTTTGAACTTCCTCTACTTTGTCTTGTACAGTAGCAACATCATTCCTAACAACAATTACTTCAGCTCTAGCACATGAAATATCACCCCGGACATTAGCAACATCAAGATTCAACATAGTAAGATCTTTCTGTACCTTAGAAACATCTATTTTAACATCAGACACATCTTTATGCACATTGGATAAATCTTTATGGACATTGGACACGTCTGTGCGCATGTCAGTTACAGCATTCTCGATTCCCTGGGTACTGATCTGTAAACGCGACATATCATTTTCTAAGTTTGCCGAACTGGTCTGAAGAACTTTCAAATTCTCCTCCATTCGACTAGTATTCCTAGCTTCCATCTCCTTCATGCTTTCATTCAGCCTAATAGACAAATTGTTGGACATCTCCTCCAACATCTTTCTCAAACTCTCATCTGCCATTTCAATAATATTTCAATAATAAACTGCTTTAGGGACATACATCAAACAGAGCAAAATAACAACATCTGAGCAACATCTTTCACCATATATATAGTTTGAGCAATTTTCTGTCTTAAATCTAACTTATAATTACCTTATAATTAACCTTCGTAGACACTTCATGTTGAAATAAACTCAAGCACATGTTCAAATTTCCCTGGTTCATTTTAAAATATCCTAACACAAATAATTTACATTTACAATCCAAATAGTTTAATTTTATCTTTAATATGACTAAACATGTCATAAGCCGGTCAAATAAAATAAGATTCCTGATCATAGGCGATTTTTCTAAGTTTCCAGCCTATTTAACCTCTCTCAAGTTGTATAAGATCTGATCTTTTCTGAGTGTAATTTTCCTAATACAACACAACATTTTATTCCTCTATAATCACACTCTCAAATTCTACAATTGGCCAAGACATCTAACAAAGAATCAACCTCTTTATTTGAGTCTTCACAATCCCTTTGACATCGATAACGTGGTAATCCAATGTTATTCGAACACTCCACAAAAATTGCGGTGTCAATTCTACTGCAATAACTTGGTAATCCAATGTTTTGCTGATCGAGCCCCACCGAATTGCGGCGCCAATCCTACTGTCCCCGATATCAGGATAGTAGGCTGTCAGATATCCGCCCCCTCAATCGGATTGCCAATAATCAAACGCACCGGCACAGCTACATCAATGAAAATGGCACTGACAGATACTATCGAGATTAGAGCACAGTAGTTAACAAGAAATTATTGTGGAACACACCAAAATATACGGGGGTTCATACTTACCTTTTACTTACCTTTTAAATTTATCTCGGGGATGGGTTGTCAACTGGATCACTTAAAGTATGCCCTCACAATAACCTCCACCATGATATTTAAAATGAACCATAACGAAGACGAGAAACTTTAAACTGCACAATAATTTATTTCACATAAAGAATGAATTTAACAAAAATAAAACAACAAAATACACGTGGCAATCAGAAGCCATTGTCCACATAACCATGTCCTCCTGTAGGACTTGTATACTCTACATACAATGTTTCAGCTTTCTCAAGCTCAAAGAAACGTAAAAATAATAATGCAATTGGAATGGAAACGGGATTTGGGACGAGACATATATCAATTGTTTTGCGTGTTTATACACATCACATTTTATTTATAGCCACAAGGCTATTATGGAGACGTCCTTGGCCTCTATCATACAGTCGCCTGGCCAGCTGCGATACACCTGCATCGTCAAGTGGACCTTAGCATATGCGAGTTACATTAGAGCCTGGCTCCCTTTCAAAACACGTTAAATGTCCACTTCTCAACTGAAATATTATCACGCAAATCTTTTAAATGCTCCATTCAAACACCAGTGGAATACTCTAATAATCCCAAGTCATGTTTAATTGTTCAATCCACTTGTTTAATTAGCGTTGTTTAGAGTATAATAACAAAACTCTTAATGTTAATAACAAAAGTTCATTAATTATTTATAACAATTATAAATTGTTTATAACAATGTCAAACGACAATTGAAAATTTTATACACGCCTCTATTAATCCCTTTCATTTCAAATTATTATCAAAGATATTTACATAATTATTTACAATATTAATATTGTTTATATTATTTATACAAGAAATACATTAAACCACACGTTTATCCGGTTGATAATTACTCAAATCGTGTTGATATAATCGACCAATGAAGGTTAGTTATATTTAAATGTCAAATTAAGGTTTAATAAGGTTTAATAATTATTATTAATATTTGTGACAGTAACCTCCATTCAAAATCTTCATCTCAAATTATTTAACACTCTTGTTAATTTTAACAGTAACTTCATATGAATAACTTTCAAAGAACCAGGACAATACATTCAGCGGAAAAATACTTCGCTCAAAACGCACAAAATTGCACAACAATTGGCCCAGAATTCATCATATATCTTCATATATATGGCATCAAAATCTTCCACACTACATATAAAAACCTCCACTTATAAATTCAACAACATCATCCATCTTACTGTGGGAATCTCCTTCACTATTCAAGGGCATTATTCATCAGCGACTTTTACACGTCCACTGAACTAAGGATTATACATCCATTGTTCCTCTTTAAAAATTCTTATATTCATCAATTGTATTAATGACTGTTATTATTTAACCTTCGTGAGTTTCATTCATGAATCGATATGAAGTAAAAATTTGCCAATCACAAATAAATTTAATAGCAAATACGATTAGACACTCCTCCCTGGTCTATCAAAATTGAGATTAATATCATCAAAGTAACGCAGTATAAAAATACTATCTTCAATCAAAGTTCCCCTAAACTGCATAAATAGTCGAATAGAATACAATTAGACTGTGGAATGCAAACATTATTGTTCCAATCTAGAATTGAGAAAATTCCTATCAAATGTTCATTACTTTAGTGTATTCAATAAATCGTAATCAAAGTTTATATTTCATAAAATTGTCTATAATGCAATGATAAATGTCTATGTTGCAATCATGTTCATAAAACGACTAGTATTTCCAAGATCGTCGATACAGAAATAGATTTTAACGCTCTAAAATCATTTAATTATTCTTCTTTCTTGAGGATGACAGAAAATTGGTCAAAGTAATTTACTGAATAGAATTACTTTAATAAAATGACACGCTGTCTGAATTCAAATCTGCCATAGAAAATCGTTAACTTTACAGTCAAATCTTGACTACAAAAATATGCAAATTACTGAAAGAATATTAATTATCAGTCTCAACTGATCCAAAATTATTTAAATATGCCAATGACATAACAATGTCTCAATAAAACGTAGAAAAAGGCATAAATCAACGAAGTGTACTGAGTACAGAAATGTCAAGCAAGAAAATGGGGCAAAATATAAATGGGACAGAAAATATGGGAAAAAGTCCTCTCGGCACGCCGGAAGGCGGAGGTAGATTTCACCGGACAAACTTGGGGATAGGCGAAAATAGGCAGAATATGCAGATTTTCGTAGAAGGATCAGACCTCATTTAATGCGAGAAGGTATTTTATAATTGGAGCTTAATTAACTTTGTTTTTCATTATATGCTTATTTTAAACATTTTATTGTCTTATGGGAACAGTAACCTTCTTGTCATTTGGGGTCCATTTTTATACTTGTGGTCACACTATCCTTATGCAAGGTTTCGACACTGATGTGTAACTATGTAACGGTCTGTTACTTCTTCACGCAAAATTATATCTACCGCAGAGATTTTGGTTGGTTCCTCAGTTTAGGGGCTGCGACAACGCGGTCATGTTACCCCGTGTACTTTGGGATGGCTGTATTAGTCTGTAATTCAGGTAAGGACTGCAGACGGTCAATTTCAAGCAGTAGTTACTAATGTTGCTACCAGGTACTACCGTCAACGACACCTAGCTGTGAACTTGGCTACTAGATGCCACCGCAACCAGCAACTAGCAACGAACGTTGGAACTTCCCCTCCAAAGGAAAGCATACTGAGGGATTTTTAGCGCTCTTAGAAAATCCGACGACTTCGGCCGGCTTTGAACTCGCGACCTTGGGCATAGACATTCAGCATGCTACCAGTTACGTCATCGAAGCCGCTTCACACTTAGATGGAAATCTGAATCTGATCTCGTGCAAGTGCGTTATCTTGGCAACGTCTGATGGCTCATCCCTCATCAATTTAGTAGTGTTGCCATGGCAACCACTGATAGGTCTTGGCATTTTCTTATAATTCCGAAATTATTTTTCTCATCCCTTGGCATAATGGTGGGTTATATCAAAAATTCTTTCAGACAAAAGTTTTAGGTAATTATTATGGGAATATTGTCCATTTTGTACGGTTTTGATATTGTGCCTATTAAGGGAGATATGATTAATGTTTCCCGAAAAACCCACTTTTTCCCACCCCTTTGGTCAATGGTTGGTGCTATAAAAAAAACTCTTCAAACATACATATTTGGGCTTTATCCGACACATAGTATGAATGTTGAACGGATTTGATATTTCAAATATTATGAGAGTTATAGCAATATTTCACTTTTTCGAAAAAAAAAGCCCCCCATTTTCACCCCCTTCGACCGATTTAGCCCAGTAACGAACTCGACCGAGATGTTATAGGTATACATATTCGGTAAAAAATTCAAAGTGATTGGTGCAAAATTACGGCAGTTATCGTGTCCACAATAAACTGATATACATATATACATATACATACATAAATTATATATAACTTTTGAACTGACGGTGGTTTTGGGGTCTGGGGGATGTGAAACGCGAAGATATGTCGAAATTTTCCGGAAGTCGAAACATGGTACCCATTGCAATAGTTAGCTTTCTAATGAAATCTACCTCTGGTGTGTTCCTCAGTTTAGGGGCTGCGACAACGCGGTCATCTAACCCCGTGTACTTTGGGTGAGTGTAGAATCTGTCTGATACACGGTGTGAAATGTAATGGCTGTATTAGTCTTAATTCATGTAAGTACTGCAGACGGCCAATTTCAAGCAGTAGTTCCGAATGTTGCTACCAGGTACTACCGTCAACGACACCTAGCTGAGAACTTGGCTACTAGATGCCACCCCAACCATCAACTCGCAACGAACGTTGGAACTTCCCCTCCAAAGGAAAGCATACTGAGGGATTCTAGTGCTCTTAGAAAATCCGACGACTTCGGCCGGCTTTGAAACCGCGACATTGGGCATAGACATTCAGCATGCTACCAGTTACGTCACCGAAGCCGCTTCCCACTTTGTCAGGCGGCTTCGGTGGTGTAGTCGGTAGCATGCTGAGCTTCTATGCCCAAGATACCGGGTTCAAACCCGGCCGAAGCCGTCGGATTTTTTAAGAGCGTTAAATATCCCTCAGTATGCCTTCCTTCGGAGGGGAAGTAAAGCCGGCGGTCCATGTCATAGATTTATGGCATGTTAAAGATCCTTCCACTAATTGCACCTGTGTGAAGCTAAATTGGATAGGTTAAGAATGTATGCAACGCTCTTAGGTTTCTATGTTCGTTGCCAAGAGCCGACTGCGGCGGCGTCTAGTAGCTCAGTTCTGAACTTGGCCTCGTAGTCGTTGACAGTGGCGCTTGGCGGCAAAAGTAGGAACTATCTGAAAAATTGTTAGTTGCAGTACTTAAATTAACAAACAGATAACACACACTAATACAGTCATCACAATTAACACCGGTTATCAGACAGATTCTACACACACCCAAAGTACACGGGGCTACATGACCGCGTTGTCGCAGCCCCTAACCTTTAGAACCAACCAACCAACCACTTAGTCAGATGGAAATACTGAATCTGATCTCGTGCAAGTGCGTTGTCATGGCAACGTCTGATGGCCCATGCCTCATCAATTTAGTAGTGTTGCCATGGCAACCACTGATAGCTCTTAGCATTTTCTTATAATTCCGAAATCATTTTTCTCGTCCCATGGCGTAATGGTGGGTCATATCAAAAATTCTTTCAGACAAAAGATTTAGGTAATTATTAGGGGAATATTGTCCATTTTGTACGGTTTTGATATTGTGCCTATTAAGAGAGATATGATTAATGTTTCCCGAAAAAAACACTTTTTTCCACCCCTTTGGTCAATGGTTGGTGCTATCAAAAAACTTATTTGACATAAATTTTTGGCACTTATCCGACACATATTATGAACTTTGAATGGATTCGATATTTCACGTATTAAGAGAGTTATAGCGAAATTTCACTTTTTCGAAAAAAGCCCCCCATTTTCACCCCCTTCGACCGATTTAGTCCAGTAACGAACTCGACCGAGATTTTATAGGTATACATCTTCGGTAAAAAATTCGAAGTAATTGGTGCAAAATTACGGCAGTTATCGTGTCCACAAGAAACTGATATACATATATATATACATATATATATATATACATAAATTATATATAAACTTTTGAACTGACGGTGGTTTTGGGGTCTGGGGGATGTGAAACGCGAAGATATGTCGAAATTTTCCGGAAGTCGAAACATGGGACCCATTGCAATAGTTAGCTTTCTAATGAAATCTACCTAAAAATGGTTGCTCAGATATCGCTACATGACTCAAATAATACAAGAAACGTTCACGACTACCTTATCTGTTGATTGAAGTTCTAGAGGAAAGTTTTCAAAGAAAACTGCTGTTGGTTCCATTTCACCAGCGTGAAGATATGCTCCGACCTCGAACCTGGAATCAGCACCCTCGGAAAATCGAACTGCTTCCTCCTCCGGAAATTGCACTGCTCCGTGTATACGAAAGACATCCTTCTGGCAAAACTCTTCTTTGTGAGCCGGGTCCACCCTGGCCCCTCTTGAAAGTTCCCTGAAGTTCTGGTCGCAATTCGCCATGAAGTTTATTGCTGTTATTTCCGCAGAAATAATCATAATCGTGGAGTATGAAAATATTTCCACTGCCATTTGATATAATTCAGCGATGGATTCACGATGCATGAGTGTAGTCGGATGTTCACTACATGCTCGCTTTTGTAGAATGACGATTAACGAAGTTCCATGCTGTTATTTCACTCCATCGATATATGTCCCAATTGCATTAAAGCCTTAGCCTTCCATCTCAACTTCCGTTATAATCATTGAAAGCACTGCCAGATTATAATGTTCCATAGTAGAATGTATCGTTGTATTACCAAACGTATTCCTCAATATCACGGTTGCGATACACGTGTCAGCCGTAGTGTATAATGCGGAATTTTAAAAGTGCTTCCCAGGTGGCGAGAAAATCACTTTTGTCTGCAGTCTTAAAATGCCAATATCTTTCAAATTATAATCGTGAGATTGTTCAAATCTTCTACACACCTCAATGTTGTACTGCCCAATTGAATTATAATAAAGGCAGAAACCAACTCTCGATATATTATCAGGTAGAAACGTTAATGTGTGCGTTTCAACTTCGCCTAGTTTCAAACACCGTAAAATGGAACTGCTCCGTGTTCGTTCGATGCGCCGGGCTTTAACCACACGCTAAAGACGACTTGCTTCACTTATTCACTCGAAAATGACTATATGACATCAGAAATATATATGCGGTATGAGATATCAGATATGCGGTTATGAGCGGTATGAGATATCAGATATGAGAGTATGAGAGCTCCTCTCCCCTGTGCACGACCTTTTATCAACTTCTTAAGGGGCGTATCCATCCCTTCCATAGCCTGGTGCTCCGTCATTGCTAGAAGTTTTAACTTTGGCTATACTTGACGGATTTTCAAATTTCAAAAACTCAAAATTAATTTCTTCAAAATTCCAAATCAATGCCATAACTGAAAATAGTTTTCCACAATTCTGCATGCCAAAAGTAATTAAATATCGTAGTTTCAGTAATCTCCGTCTTCCTTCCAAACTATCGTTCATTGGTTCGAGCCTTTCCTCCAATAGCGTAACTTCTTCCTCAGCACAATACCTTGTTTCCTGCGACTGCGTCGTAAATCTTAGATCTTTCTCGAACAAAATCATGACGTCACCAAGAATCTCAGCTCCACCAGCCTACTTGCATGAAGTCTACGTCATCCGTGCCTACGTCATGAATATACACGTCACAACTATGACATCCATAACTTTATTCATATATGCAAATACAGCCATCGTGGTCTCAATATAATTCAATTTACGGGGGCAGTACCATCCCGGCATTTGCTCGAAGACGAAGTGGGAAACCACGGAAAACCACTTCGAGGATGGCTGAGGTGGGAATCGAACCCCCTCTACTCATTTGGACCACCCGAGGCAGAGTAGACCCCGTTCAAGTCCTAATACCACTTTTCAAATTTCGTGGCAGAGCCGGGAATCGAACCCAGGACCTCCGGGACGGCAGCTAACCATGCTGACCGCTACGCTACGGAGGCGACCATACCAAATATTACAAAAATAAACGTAGTTCCATGAATAACTAAATAGCCTATTTTCATACATTCTACTGGTATTTTCAATTAAAAACTCTCCTTCCTATTAAAAGGATTTTCCACGTGATGTATTAAATGGCATTTAGTACTCGACCTACGTTGTGACAAAGTACACAGCAAGAACGTCAAATTCAAAACACAATATCCATAAGTTGCAGTCATTATAGACAAGAAACATACGTAAATAAAGCGTAATCATCTTACTATGGTACCTGTCTTAATTCAAAGTTCATCGTTCTTCAAAATGACTCACTTAAATACAGCTCTAGTGCAGGAAAATGGTGTTCACAGTTACACAATGAGGTTTTTAACGCTAAAGAATTTTGTGCTAGTGTAGCCTATCATACGGATCTTCTCTTCAATCGCCTGAATAAGATACAAGAAATATAAATAAATATAGATTTAAAATTTAGAACCGATGCCATCTTAAATTTTTGAAAACAATTGAACATCAATAGAAGTCTCTATACTATACTAACCGTAAGCTCTGAATAAAGATTCACTGTGCCAAATGTCATTGCACACGGGTGATTAGATGTCAGAAAATGTATTTCATATATTCGAAATCACTTGGCTCCCATAATGTTTTGTGTTTCTCAGGATTTGGAAAGTCACATATTCATCCTTAATTAACAGTCGTCTAACAACACACAACACTTCAATTTGATTGCTTTAATAGTTTCGGAGATATTGAGAATCGGTGAAAAGTATCGTATGGATGCCATGATGGATTGCTTCATATGTTAGCAGATGAATATTATAATCGATGTTCATTATACCAACCTACATTTCTATCGCTTGCTTAGGACACGAGAAATATAAACATCATTTTAAAAATGTTGCACAGCCGCCATTTTTTATTTCTCATAATATTGAATTATATTAGACGTCAATACATTAAGCCTTGTATGGAGATATACCGTGCCAAAATTCGCAGCGCTCTGATGATTAAGTCGAAAGGAATAGTACATTATGCAACGAGCCTATAATGGCTATAATTAAGACACGAGTATTTTTTATAAAACGAGCGTATGCGAGTTTTATAATTTCATACGAGTGTCTTAATTACCATTATAGGCGAGTTGCATACGACTGTTTATGTTCGACGATAATTATAACTTTATTATATGTTTAAAATAAATATTCATAAATATCTGTTGAGAGTCAGCTACTGGAATTTTGTGATCGCAGAGCGAGCGTTGGGTGTTATATCTTTGTCTTTCAAGAGCTTTGAACGACCGACGCATGCGCTCTGTGGGCTTGCAATGCCATATGCAGCCATATGTTTACATCAGCCGTCCCTCAGTAATATTGTCACCGCAGTCATTTGAAGACAATGCGCTGTGTAGAAATTAGTGTTGGTGATTTTAAGGTACAGTGCTATTTCTTGTCTCATATTCGCCAGTTTATTTACGCGAACATATGGACGGTGGGTATTCCATGTCGGTAATTTATTATAGTTCGATGTTATGTTTATGTCCGACATGTTGGATTTTGAGCGCATGCGCGAAGTTATCGTTACCTAATTGGTCAATGAACGAGCTCTGATTGGCTGGAGAAACTGTATCATAATGGAAAACAGTGTTATAATGACCATCATTATGATACAGTTATCTGACACATAATAGTGAGGGTCGAACATAAAATCCATTATAATATTTAATTTCGCTTTACGGCAAGTTGGTTTAGTGCTCATCATGTTATTAAAAGTCCCATAGATTTCAACATACACAATTTCAGTTTGATTGCCGTAATACATTCGTAAATATTGAGAACCGTCTAAATATTTCGGATGGTCGCTTCGTTGGATTGTTCTGTGTAGGCCATAGTGTAACGCACCATTAGATGAAGATTACACAGGCCTGCAAAAAAAAAACCATTTTCGAAAATTGTTATAGTTCTGTTAACTGACTTTTATGTAGTTTTTGGCCCTGATTTCAGAAATGATATTGGTTTGTTTCTATCACGTAAGGTTTTTCTAATAAAATGACGTAAAACGTTTGTGAAAAATCCTAAAAAAGGCCATTTTTATATCAGTACTAGCAGAAGTACCCGTTCTTCGAACGGTGTTCGTTGTTAACACCAGACATTATCAATTGAGCTACTGTTGCAATGGTTAGCGGTTTGTCATCCCTTAAAGTTTATCAGAACGAAGTTAGTTTACTGGGAATATCACACACACTGTTAATTTAAGGCCCTTAAAATGTAGTTTTCGGAGACCCTTTATAGATTCCCGAATTTTGGGTCTCACATTGAGAAGCGCAACATATGCTTTGATCGTCCTTCAAGGATAATTTTTATATTTCGCCTATTTTAGCATATATTGAGAAATTTTTCTCTATATCCACCCTTCTACTGTATGAAAAGTACGGTGAAGAGTTTTATAAATGAATGGTGTGATCACTTTTGTGATACTTTCAATGGTTAGCTTGGCCCATTTGTCGGTCAAATTATGTTTCCTGTTACCGAGATCCCCGAATGGTAATTATTTCTTTATAAATGTATTAATTGCTTAAACCATATGCATAATCTTGTTATCAATCACTTATTCATAGATATTATAGTTCTCACCTTGAGTGTTCCAGTCGCTCGCTACCTCAAGCGTCCTCACTCCCGACATACAGGGCATCTACTGGTTGATCCGCTGTCCGCTGAGTAGTGTCGACTGTCGTCACCCTGACTTTCGTTCGACCAATGGCAGGTCTTTGTCTAGTCGGGTGATCTCCAGCTTCGAGATGGTTCCATGATCCCTATTTAAGACGCCACTTGCTGGCGTTCTTCACCACTTCTGATCAATCATCACTTTGGATCACTTCTATCTGCTGGTCACCGCTACTGCATCTCATGACACCATCACTAGTCTCTACGCTACCTAGCAGTTACGTCACGAGATCTGCACCATGACGTATTGCTCAAGATGGCAAGAATAATTGCCAGCTGCTGTACTCTTCACCTTCACCTTAGATGGGATACTTTGATTCGTCTTTCGAAATACCGCTGGATCATCTCTTGGAAGCTATAAATGTCATTCCTGCGCAAGAAAAGAAGAGAGAGTTGACATTTTATCGATGGTGCACATATCTCTAGGCCATGTACGCCTCCTTCTGAAGAAACCGTGAGGACTTTTAAATCAACATTTATGCTAGCTGGAACTTTTTAAGGAGCTGGCTCTTCAACCCTCTTCAAAGATAAGTTCAATTTTAGGAAGAATAAATTATACTAGTTATTTTATATTCTTAATCAGTTTTATGGTTCTCTCTTTTTATAAAGTGCATTTTTATATGTTAAGCTCAACTTCTCTCCAATTAAACAAGCTTGTTTCATTGACATTTTCTTAATCTGGGTTTCTGTCATCCGGCCCTCCCACTTTTGCTCTATTTATAATTGTTCATTTCTGTGATAAGCACTTCTGTGCAATTTGTTTATTGATTATAAATTTATTATTAGGAATAAAAATTGTTAATGTATTGCTACCTACATTGGTTTTCTAGTCACGTATTTCATGCCCACTACCCCGCACCGCTTCAGTCTAATTTTCTTGACCACAGTAGTTATTTTGTCCAGACTTTCGCCTGATGCGTTTCGTTCTCCCGTATGGGGAAGTTTTAGGGCAGAACTTATTCTCCATGGTGTATTGACTCTGATACCTAATTTTACGATGCACCAAGCATCCGAACACGAGCTTTAGGCGTACATAAAGATACACAGAAAGACAGACAGACTATTCTATTGTATACAACATATTACCCATATATCCAAACATGGGTATATCTACCACACAGTATCAAATAAAATCATCCTTACGATGAACCCGTATGTCGACAAAAATATTTAAAATGTGCTCTCAGACTAAATTCACCTAATGTGTACTTCCTGACGTGAAATACAATGTGAAGCCTTGTAGACGAAACGCAATACACGTCACATAAAAACTGAACCTCTACGTTGTGCTAGATGCCCATACACAGGAAGACCCCTTTCATAAATTACAAAGGCTTGTGGTGCATGAAAATTCAGGTTCTTTAACCTCAAATTGCCCAAATTCCTAAAAGCCGCAAAAAATGCTGGTTCAATTCAGGAATTTTTGAAAATAATGTTGCTGTTTGGAGATATAATAGACCTTCTGTACTATATGTCGAAAGTGAAAATTGCATGAAAAAATTCTAGAATACCCCTTCACGCCCTTAATTGCATTGATGAATTATACGGTCTACGTTAGTTCCGTGATAACCTTATAGCCATTTGCAAACTTTCACAGAAATGTAATAAATGGAGTGACGTTGCTTCTTACAGAAATAGAAGGAAAGTTGTATGCCACCCCTTGAGATAATGTTCTCATGGTTACCGATCTGCATTCCTTCATTAGTTTGTTAAATTAAATTAAATTAGTTTTCTGGGAATATTTCAGAAACTGTTGGCTTTAGAGCCTTATAATGTAGTTTTCGAGGACCCTTTAGGGCCCCCGAGTTTTGTTGCTGGCACCGAGGGAATTTAACTCGTCGTTGTACGCCATAATATAATACTGATACTAATGCTAATATAATATAGGGAGAAATTATAACACCTAATTTTTGTTTATTTTTAATTCAGCCAATGGCCATGTACTTCAGGACGGGTCAGGGAAGGGATATTATCAGAGAAAGAAGCATTCATATCATGCATGAGCAAAATGGAAATGGCCTACCATTTAACTAAGGACATCTATAAGAAAAGGTCAATATCCTTCAACGCAAAACTAAAATATTACTGCAGTGTCATCCGTCCGGAGGTCTTGCATGCTTCTGAATGCCTCACGATGAACAAAAAAAGGCTTGGTCGAGAAACTGGAGGCCAAAGAAAGGAAAATTTTGGGAAAGATATTGGGTTCCATCAAAGACAATAGGGAATACAGAAGACGGCATAACCATGACCTATATACTCATGTGGAGAAGATAAGCAACGTCATCCGGAAGAGGAGGTTACCATTTTTTGGTCATGTGAAACGATTGAGCCCAGCGAGACTGACCAACCGCAACATAACTTCCTTTCAGGAGAGGAAAACAAAATGGGCCTGGTTCATTGAACTGGATAAAGATCTGAAAGAAGTGGGGATTACACCAACAGACATTCAGGAGCGCGCCCCACTCAAAAGGAAACTTCAAGCTTGTAAAGGTTTCCAAGAAAACCGAAGCAGAAAACGGGAAAGATTTGGACTCAGGAGCGGAAGGAAGTCCACCGAGAACGAATGCGGGCGTACAGGGCAAACATCAAAGCCAGTAGGAGACGGTTGGAATGACGCGGTCCATAGATGGCCTATACGAAATGAATGAATGAATGAATGAATAATATGGGGTAGGAATATAATAGACCTGCCGTACCACACCCGCAGTTGTAAATCGCGTGAAAAAATTCTAGAGTACCCCTTGATCCCCTTAAGCGCATATTCGTATTGATGAATTTTACGGCTTAATTTGGTTCCGTGATAACCTTCTAGCCGTATGCAAACTTTCACACTAATGTAATTAATGGAATTGCATTGCATCTTACAGCAATAGATGGACCTCTGAGAATCCGTCGGCATGGTTACTGGCTTGCATTCATTCATTAGATTATTAAATTAAATTAGTTTTCTGGGAATATCTCAAAAACGGTTGGTCTTCGGTCCTTAAAATGTGGTTTTCGGGGACCCGAGTTTTGTCTCTCACATTGAGGGGCTGAAAATGAGTTTTGTCTCGTCCTTCTACGCCTATTTCAGCATGTATTTTAAGGGGGTGGGCCCCCTTTTATGAGAGGTACGGAGAAGAGTTACATCAATGATTAGTGTCGTGCCTCTGATGGATATCTGTACCAAATTTTACGTTGATACACCCAGCCATTCTCGAGTTATAAGGGAACAAATTTGTCCACAAACAAACAAACAAACATACAGACAGACAGACAAAAACTTTATTTTCGCGCGCATCCATCATAAAACAGTCTGAAACGCGTAAACAACTCAAATTTCCGTATAAATTCAGAGAAAAAAATACACAAATTTTCATTTTTAGCCTATTTTCAATTTTGAAAAAAATAGGCTTATGAGATCACCTTTTGTCCGTGTGTGTGTGCGTGTGTGTGTGTGATTCGTGTGTGTGTCCCCCCCCCCCCCTAATAAAATCTAATCGGCTGGAGCGATTTTATTGAAACTCGGTAAGTTCACAGCACTATTTCGGGCGACCCCGACCGTGCCCTTCAAATTTTGTTACGTCTCACCAATCCAACATGGCGGCTGTGTGAAATATTTCACCAGCATTCAATATCTCCGAAACTATTCCCAATATCACCCTGGAATTTATTACGGTGATAAAGGGAACTACTAGAAGTTCATTTATGTGACTTTTGAAAAACTGGTAACTACAAAACCAACATGGCGGCCACGCGAATTTGCGTCTTTTAAATAGACGTTTCTCGCGATTTAACCAACCAAACGCCATAAAACATGGTACAGTATATGTCTATACAAAATGTAATGCACCGACATCTAACTTTGTTCAATTGTTTACATAACCACAAGATGGCGGATGTGCGAAACATTTCACCGGCATTCTATATCTCTGAAACTATTAACGGTATCACCCTGAAATTTTGTACGGAGATAAAGGGCACTGCTAGAAGTTCATCTATAAGACTTTCAAAAACCGGTTAACTACAAAACGAACATGGCGGCCAAGCGAATTTTAAAGCTTTAAATAGACCTTTCTCGCGATTTAATGTTCCAAACGCAATGAAATCTTATACAGGAAATGTTTATACACATTGTAATGCAATGGTATCTAATTTATTTCAATTGTTTACATATTCTCAAGATGACGGCTGTGCGAATTTTAAAATTAAGTTTTTATTTCTTGTGTCGTAATCATGTGATCGAAGTGAAAGTTTGAATAATTACCCTACGCAATAATTTTCCTTTAATGGTACATGGCTCTATGTCCTATACATTTAACAATCCAACATGGCGACCATCCGAAATATTTTGACGGCTCTGAATATCTACGAATCTATTATAGCAATCAAACTGAATTTTTTAATGTTCATAGGGGCTATGAACTTAAGTTCCCCTATACGGCTTTAAATAACCTGGTGATCACAAATCCAACAGGGCGGCGACGCGAAGTATAAATATTCACATGGACGTTTCTAGCAATTTAACCATCCGTGTGCAGTGAAAATTGGTACAGTAAATCCTTATACACATGTTAATCCACTGGCATCTAATTTATTTCAATTGTTTCCATAACCACAAGATGGCAGCTGTGCGAAATTTTAAAATCTCCTTGTTACTTCTTGTGTCTTAATCATGCGATTGAAATTTGAATACTACACGTACACAATAATCTTCATGTAACAGTACATTACACTAGGACCTACATACATAAAATCCAACATGGCGACCATCCGAAATATTTAGTCGGTTCTCAATATCTACGAATGTATTACAGCAATCAGAATGAAATTTTGAATGTTGATAGTGGCATTTAACATAAGTAGGATATATGAAAATAGGCAGTATAGTTCTTCACGGAACTACTTGTTATATATAATGAGATATACTGCACCGCTCGGTGTTGACCGTGTTTTATTGCACAGATTTTCGTTTTACTCGCTAACCGTTGGAGATATACGAAAAGTGATAAGGACCTTTCGGATAGAAAATGAAATGTTAAAGCTCATGTATACCATCAAAAGTTTGCTATTTCTTAGCGTTCTCTTTTTATTTGAAAAGGAAATATGAAATTTTGAAACTAAAGGGTGTAGTGACGTCACAAATGTCGGTTTTACTCGCTAAGGGTTGGAGATACACGAAAAGTGATGAGGACCTTTCGGATAGGAAATTAAATTTCAAAGCTCGTATGTACCAATCAAAAGTTTGCTATTTCCTACCGTTCTCTTTTTTATTTGATATGGAAATAGGTAATTTTGAAACCAAAGTGTCTAGTGACGTCACTAAAATGGTCGCCATTTTTTATAGTGCAAAATTTCGAAATAAAAAGTATCCTATATGTAAACCTGGTATTTCAGCTACATCCATGCAAAATTTCATTTAAATCGGACCAGTGGTTCTTGCGTTATTGAGTAACACACAGACAGACACACACCATCTCATTTTTATATATTAGTATGATTACTTATGTACAATGTTATTAAACCACATTAAACATAGGTTAATCTTAAACATAGAGTAAGAAAAGTTGATAAGGTTTTATTACAACACTATCACAAGTTTTCGTAGTAACGTTTTCTTTCTCCTTCAAAACTTCATTTCGTACTTTTCCTGCTGTGGAGTTGAGGAGTTTCTCTTTTTAACATCCAACAGTAGTCAGCCATCATGTTAACGTCCCAGCGTCCTTGATATCTTCGTTCCATTTCTTTTAGGGCTTGGTGGAATCGATCTTCTTGTTCTTCACTGACAGCTCCAAGATTTTCCGAAAAATATTCCAGATGAGAATGAAGGAAATGAACTTTAGCACTCATGTTGCAGCCCAGCAGTTTGTAGTTAGTTAACAGATCGGCAACAAAATTCTTGTAGTTTGGGTCTTTTTTATTTCCTAGAAAGCCGGTTACCACTTGTTTAAAAGACTTCCAGGCTTTCCTTTCCTGGTTTTCAATTTTTAACTCGAAGTTTTCATCCTTCATAAGTTTTCTTATATCAGGCCCAAGAAATACCCCTTATTTAAGTTTTGCCCCCGAGAGGCCAGGGAATTGTTCACAAATATATCTAAAACACTCTCCTTCTTTAGGCAATGCTTTGACGAATTGTTTCATTAGTCCCAGCTTGGTGTGAAGTGGCGGAAGTAATATCTTTTTAGGATCCAATAAACTCTCTCCTTCTCAACGTTCTTAACTCCAGGAACCAACCTTTTTCTTACTGGCCATTCTGTTTTAATATGATGTTGTTCACGGTCACGGCTATCCCATTCACAGAGGAAGCAGGGGAACTTTGTGTAGCCTCTCTGTTGGCCTAGTAGCATAGATATAGCTTTCAGATCCTCACAAACAGTCCACTTATGATCAGAGTACTTAAGCTTGTTAAGGACCAATTCAAGGTTCTCAAAACACTCTTTCAAATGCACCGAATGCCCTACTGGTACAGATGCATATTGGTTTCCATTATGCAGAAGAACAGCTTTCAAGCTTCTTTTGGAGGAATCAATTCATCGGGTTCGTATTTGATGTCGAATGATCAACCCAGGAACATTAGTACAAAAAACGAGGTCACCCACTCGAGAGAAAAAAGGCACAAACCCTTTTTCTCTATTCCTGTACCAAGAAAAGTATGTTCCTGGAGCCAACAACTCTTTTTCTTTCAACCTCGACCCTAAAACCTCGGTTGAATCCTTTGGAAGGCCTAAGTCTCTAACCAAATCTCTAACTTAAAAGTGCAAAATTCTATGCGTGATTTGTGGGTAAACCAAGGGTAATGGAATGTTTTCACTAATTTATCTGTATTCAGCACAACAAATACCATAAAAATCACTATAAAAATGTTAAACAATTTTTTCATCGCAGACCTGTGTTATTTGGTAGGTTCATTACTGGAACGTTCACTTCGTTCGGATGATGGGGACGCAAAGAATAATAACTTAATTTGAAACTTTCCTACAGCAGCCATCTTGAGGTTATGAAAATTACTGAATTAAATTAAATGTCAGTAGATTAAATCTTGTACAAAAATGTACCGTACCAAGCTTCACAGCGCTCGGATTATTAAATCGTGAGAACATTCGATTTACAAATTTTAACTTCGCTTGGCCACCATGTTGATGTTATAATTCGGGTTTAGAAGGCCACATAGTAAACTTATAATAGCATTCTCATCACCGTACAATAGTTCAGGGGGATACCAGTAACAGTTTGGAGATATGGAATCTCTAGATTTTATTAGGGGACACACACACACATACGTACACACACTCGGACAAAAGGCGATCTTATAAGCTTATTAGCATACTTTCGATTTTTGCAAATGAAAGTAGACTTATGAGATCCACACAGGGCCAACAAATTGTGTGTCCGTCTGTGTGTGTACATGTGTGTGTGATTTGATACTTCTCCCCTCTCCCCCCCCCCCACCCCCCTATCAATTCAAACACGGTGAAACCGAATTGAACGAAATTTGGTACAGAGGTAGCACTAGCAAAAAAGCACCTGTGTCATGTTTTATATCGCCGCCATCTTGAGGAAAACGTAATGGCAGCCACCGAAATTTTCAAGGCTTAAATCAAATTACGACTAACCTAATCATCCGTTCACTACCAAATTTTGGGAAGCGTCTTTTGCTCAAAACTCAAGGTAATCAGCCAAATAGTTTCAAGATGGCGGGTGTATGAATAATGCAAATATTATATCCTAACCGCAACTTGCGATTCAACAAGGCTTGGCCATACCAACCAAATACGCTCTTTGTTGTGTAAACTGTCCTTAAGGAGGTGACCGGTGGGATAGTAGCATTATAAAATAGAATATGTAACTAACAGTTCAGGCTGACCGTGCCATATCGTGCTTGTCCGTGCCGTCCCGTTGTGTCAAAATGGCCGCTATTGTTTGTTCGTAAATCCATATATATATTTCCGTAACTTCATAAGTATATATCCTTTTAGGAATGTACTGAACAAATTAATACATATTTAGTACCAGATGGTTTATAGAAACAGCAGAAAACGCTAATAAAATCGCTGATTGCAAGACAAAATATTATAGAGTTTTACTAAACCAGTTGTTAACCAAGCATTAGTGTATGGCATGTATGGTGTAGTAGTAGCGACCTGGATTTATAGTCTGGAGGTTCGTGGATCAAATATCAGCATTTTCATTTTTCACTTCGTTTTTTTGTTGTTGTATTATTTGATTTATAACTACTCACACATAGTGTGTATTTGCAACCGAATAGATAATATATATACTTATAACACGACATATTTCAACACTCGACTGCGGCGATTAAAATTCGTTGTCCTTGATCCGCGGTAGAGCCTATTGTTGTTGTTGTTCTTGTTGACGATTCTTTTGGGGGTTTTGCGGCATCATAGTCTTGTAGTCCCGTGTACTTGGGTGTGCGTAGAAGTTGTCTGATAACCTGTGTCACTGTGATGTAAGTAGGCTTACTATTGTGTGTAAGCCTACTTTTATACGAGGACGGATCTTGGTAGCAAGCTGTTGTTGTTTCATTTGAGATGCATGGACATCATGGTCATTTAGACCCGTGTACTTGGTTGAGTGTTATCTGTTAACCTGTGTTATTGTAATGACTGCATTAGTGTGTATGTATAATTCAGGTATAATATCCGTCTAGCACGTTGTATTTCAACAGGCTACTACAACCAGAATTCCATTGACACAGGTTATCAGACAACTTATACACACACCCAAGTACACAGGACTACGAGACCATGATGCCGCAAAACCTCTAAAGAAAAGGACAAAGATTTATAACTATACCCATGCATTTAAGAGAAAGTAGGCTATATGGTCTTGACTGATTATTTTGTTTTTCCATAAGTTAACAAGTAGTTCCGTGAAGAACTATACAGCCTATTTTCATATATCCTACTTATGTTAATTACCTCTATCAACATACAAGATTTCAGTTTGATTGCTGTAATAGACTCGTAGACATTGAGAACCATATAAATATTTCGGATTGTGGCCATGTTGGATTTTTATATATGAAGGTCTTAGAGTTATGTACTTTTAGATGACGATTATTCCGCATGTTCATTATTCAAGCGTTCAGTTCGATTGCATGATTGATACACAAGAAATCAAAACTTAATTTTAAATTTCGCACAGCCGCCATGTTGAGGTTATGTAAACAATTGAACTAAATTAGATGCCACTGGATTACAATGCGTATAAACATTTACTGGACCAAGTTTCACTCCGTTTGGATCTTTAAATCGCGAGAAAAGTCTATTTAAATGTATCAATTTCGCTTGGCCGCCATGTTCATTTTGTAGTCAACAGCTTTTCAAAGGTCTCATTGGTGATCTTCTAGTAGTGCCCTCTGTTACTGTACACAATTTTAGGGTGATATGAGTAATAGTTTCGGAGATATGGAATGCCGGTGAAATAGTTCGCACAGCCACCATATTGGATTGGTGAGACGTAATAAAATTTGAAGGGCACGGTCGGGGTCGGCCAAATTAGTACTATGACCTTATTGAGTGTCATTGAAATCTCTCCATACGTTCAGAAATTATTAGGGGGGACACACACGGTCGCACAAACACACACATACACACACACACACACACACACACACACACGGACATAGGTGATCTCATAAGCTTATTTTTTCATAAATGAAAATAGGCTAAAAATGGCAAAAAAGGGGTATAGGATATTTCTCATTTAGTAGAGATTTCTCGGAATTTATTTACTATTAAGATATCCGAAATAAGATTGGGAGTTATGGTGTTACCATGGGTTTATGCTGGGCCAATGATAACCAATATGCTACAATAGGACGTCACGCTTCAAAACGTCATTTCTCCTCCGCAACTCGCTAGACTGTTGACGTCTATCTCAAACAACAAAAGATGCACAGAAATTATTTCCACTCTGGATGAAACATTTTTTGCGGGTCAATATTGTCTTTGATGCAGGGAACTGACGATTCTTTTATTCCAGTCTATCGTTGAGGGAGTAGCTACCCCAGCTGCCAGCCCTCGGGGCATGGACTCAATCACACAGAGAATGCTATACTTTATTCCGTGAGTGATTTTAGATGCCGTTGTAACAAGATCTAATCTACTTTCCAGTAAATGAAATAGAATTCAAACCAAGTTACTCTTTAGCCTGCTTTATAAATATCCCTGCAGGGACATAATTTGAATTGATGTATGTTATGTATCTATGAACAAAATATATTCTAATTAAAATTCATATTCCCGCGAGCATTTGTAGAAAAATTGATAACTCTGTGAAGTTGGTGATTAGAATGCAAATGCAAGCATTACCTCTAGCAATGCTGGGGGATGGATGAAGGCAATGATTTGCAAAGGGAGGGTTGACATTGACCGGAGGGGAGCTCTGCAAATGAGTGCACCCTTTCCTCCCCACTCGTACTTCCTACAAGGGTGGAATACCAAAATACGTGGCATGATGGTTTCATGCTTTTCTTGTTGGTCATTAGGCGTTCATATAACTAATGTTGTTGATATACTTAGTGGCTTTGCGACATCGTACTCATGCAGCCCTGTGTACTTGTGTGTGCCTAATTTGTCTGATAATCTGTGCAATTTTGATGGCTGTATCAGTGTGGTTTTATGTTATTAGGGCTATCTATATTTATTTAGCTTTCAGTGCCGGGAGAGTCCGAGGACATGTTTAGCTCGCCAGAGGCTGTAGCTGCTTCAATGCAGACACCCATTGGGTGAGCTACAAGTCCGTTCAATTTCAAGTAGTTCCAACTTTCACTACCAGATATCACTGACACCTAGTGGGAAACTTTGGAACTTTGATAGATCATTTCAACGAAATCTAACCTGCAAATGCAGCTTCACACAAGTTTAATTCGTGGAATTAGGGCTATGATTTGGAAGGATGCGACTGTGTCCTTAAATTACAGTAGGTGCCATTCCAGAATTTTAGGGGTTGAAAACCAAGGGGACCACTTCTTGGATGGCCGAGGTGGAAATTATCTTTGCATCACAAGGCTGACTGTACCTGGTTTCAACCCTCAGATCTAAATTAAATTTCCTGGCAGAGCCAATAATCGAACCCGGACCTCCGAGGGGGACAGTTCTTTTAAAGGAATAGGCTCAAGCCTACCCGAATATATTTCCTTACAAGGCCGTGGGGTGAATGGAAAAGCACAAACATCACGAAAACATGAATTTCCTCTTATATGCGAATACCATCAAGAGACGAAACGTTTCAAATTTCCAGAAACGATTTTACCTAATATAAAAATAAGTTAATGATTCTGGCAATTCTCTGTAGCAAAACCCGATGTCCGTGAGGGTAAGAATGAATTTATTGGGTTCATCATATGAATTGATAGTCCAGGGTGAGTGTACGCTAGTTTTCTTTTATTATAGTTATGATTAGTATTATTATTATTATCCCGGTAAAATTTACCTTCAACTTTCTGTTAAGTGCAGGGGATTAGTAAGCAGTTCTATTATTATGATAGACTACAATGACCTTTCACATGTGTAATGTTTCCTTTTTTTTTTCAAACACATTGTATTTATTGATTCTTTATAGCTGTACACATGATGAATATTGCGTGTATTTGGCACAGCAATGTCGATCAGATGCGTGTAATTTTGGATTTTTCCCACAAGAATGATATTTGGTCAATTAGCTGGAATGTTCTTTTCAGTGATGACAGCAGTCCCTTTAGATTTTGAAGGTGCCAATTTCAAGAACTGTGCTTGCTATACACTTACGGTATAATTGAATCTATTAATTGACGTTTCTGAGCAGGTTTGCAGCGAACGATTTTGGCGACATTATTGTGACTATGGGTGTAGTCCGAGAAGATTTGGACCTGACTGCGTGATGTACTGTATTTGTATTAGCTCAGAAGTACTGTGACATAATCGGCGTACTTCCTCCTTAGTAGGCTATATTCATTATTATAATAATTATTATTAAATAGTGGCTTCGGTGGCGTAGTTGGTAGCATGCTGAACTGCTGTGCCCAAGATAGCGGGTTCAAACCCGGCCGAAGTCGTAGGATTTTTAAGAGCGTTAAAAATCCTTCAGTATGCCTTCCTTCCGAGGGAAAGTAAAGCCGGCGGTCCCATGTCATAGATTTATGGCATGTAAAAGGTCCTTCCACAGACGAAACTAGTGTGAAGTTAAATTGTTAGGTTAGATTTCGTCGGAACGCTCAATCAAAGTTCCAGCGTTCACCACTAGGTATCATTGTTATCTGGTAGTGAAAGTTGGAACTACTTGAAATTGAACGGAACTTGTAGCTCACCCTAATGGTGTCCGCTGGAAGCAGCTACAGACTCAGGCGAGCCGAACATGTCTTCGGACACTCCCGGCACTAAAAGCCATACAATTAATAAATAAATTATTATTATTATTATTATTGTTATTATTTTACATCGTTATTGCCCCTCTGTGGAGTGCGATAAAATATATTGCTAATAATGTTTTTCTCTTCTTCATCTGGGCACTAAACATCTTCCTCCGTTCTTCCGTCCATGATTTCTTGGTCCAGTTAGTAATTTTCTCAGAGAAATGATGGTTATTGATTGATGTTCTGAACTGGAGTCAGTCTTGGTAAATTTCCTCTATAATACTAATTTCTTGAAGGTTTTCTTGATTTCACTAAGCAAGTTGTTCTTGACTTTAATTGAGAGAGCTTGGTTGAGAATAATTTTGGTGATCCTGTAATTGTTCATTCTGAGAATGTGGCCGTAGAACATCAATTGCCTTTTCCTGAAGGTGTCAGTGATATTTTCAGCATGCTGATGAAGCTCCAGCAACTTCCGTTTCACCCAGATTCCTTGTGAGCAGACTGGACCAAGGATTTTCCTCAACATTTACCTTTCTTGTTTCTCTATTTATTATTCCTCTTTATTTGTTTAACCCAACTTTGGGGTACATGAAATCATTTTTTATTGTTTTGAACTTTCCTTTTAGCCCAGTGTTGCCTCATCCTTTGAGATCTTGCTTCCCTTTCTTCGGCAGAGATGTGGATTGTACGCTTTTGTTTGATTTTGACTTGGAACCGTTGTTTCTTATCCTTGGTGATGGTTTTGGCTGTATTTTCCATGAGCATGGTGTTTATAATTCTTCTTCTTTCGATTCGGCCATCTAAGGACCACATTATTTCAACTGCTTCTTGCTGCATCGAGCTTTAACATCCTCCCAGTACTTTCGCATTAGTTCTCGAAGCTGTTGTTTCCTTTCTGCAGTCCACTTCTTGCCAGTTGGAAGCTTTGGCTTTTCTTGGAAACATCGGTGTGCTGTTAGTTTTTGTTTAAGGGTGGCACGTTCCCAAATATCGTTGCCTGTAATTCCCACTTCTTGTAAATCTTTGTTCACCTCAGTGAACCAAGCTCCCTTGGTTTTCTTTTTGAGGAAGTAGGTGAAAAGGCTATTTGTCAATCGTGCTGGGTTCTTTCTTGTTATATGACAATAAAAGGCAATTCTCCGTTTCCTCATGGTATGAGTTATTTTTTCCACGTGGGTGTCAAGTTCGTGGTTGTGTCGTCTCCTATATTCCCCATTTTCTTTTACCGGACCCAAGATTTCTCTTAGAATTTTTCTTTCTTTCACTTCTAGATTCTGTTTGGTAGTGTCTTAACTTGGCATTTGTTGATATGGATTTCTTGTTGTAAATGGCCTTTGTTAGATTATATGCCATTTCCATTTTTCTGATTCGTGACTCCAAAGCTGCCTTCTCGGAGAGATTGGGGTCCATCCACTCACCCAAATATTTGAACGCTTTTGTTGGCTTGAGTTTGATTATTATTATTATTACTATCATTACTACAATTATTATTAACATTAAAATAATAATAATAATATTTATACATTGGTACTAAAACTATTGTGCTCCTATTTGCAGATTAATGGTCAGTGATAAATGTGAAGGGACCTACGCAATCTACCATGGAGGTGAGTCGTTATGTATCCAACCTATGATGTTCTAATGAATCCTCCATCTCTGCGATTGTACAAAGTTTCATTCCAAGTTGTTTATTATAAAAGGGGCCACTTACGATGAGTGTATAAAAGATGAGTGTCGAAGATAAAATCATGGCCGAAGAGGCATAATGTGACAAAATAAAGAGTTCCTCATGGACTCACTACTAGTAGGACGTGGGTTGGCAAACATTGGACCCCTGCTGATTTCGATATTTATTCCATTTACTTGTGCCGGGCTCATTTCCTGTATCTTTCTTGCAGACCACTTATTCTCCTTCAACCCCGAGGCGCAGGATGTTATTATTTTTCCCACCATAACCCGCGGTTACTCGCTCAGTGAGCGTCACGCTCAGTACTATAGAATTATGCAAATGTTGCAGATTAACGTTAGTGGCTTCGGTGGCGTAGTTGGTAGCATGCTGAACTGCTATGCCCAAGATCTTGGGTTCAAACCCGGCCGGAGTCGTCAAATGTTTAAGAGCGTTAAAATCGTTCAGTATGCCTTCTTTCGACGGGCCCATGAGTAGTATAGGCGTAGGTTTGGGACAGCCAATTAAGTGTGGTCCAAAAGTGACCATTAAAATTCTATTAAAAATTAATGGGTAAAGTGACCATTAAAATTCTATTTAAAAAAATTATGGATAAAATGACCATTAAAATTCTATTAAAAATGGATAAAGTCACCATTAAAATTCTATTAAAAATAATGGATAAAGTGACCATTAAAATTCTATTAAAATTAATGGATAAAGTGACCATTAAAATTCTATTAAAAATTAATGGATAAAGTGACCATTAAAATTCTATTAAAAATTAATGGATAAAGTGACCATTAAAATTGTATTAAAAATGAATGGATAAAGTGACCATTAACATTCTATTAAAATTAATGGATAAAGTGACCATTAAAATTCTATTAAAATTAATGGATAAAGTGACCATTAAAATTGTATTAAAAATGAATGGATAAAGTGACCATTAAAATTCTATTAAAATTAATGGATAAAGTGACCATTAAAATTCTATTAAAAATTAATGGATAAAGTGACCATTAAAATTCTATTAAAATTAATGGATAAAGTGACCATTAAAATTGTATTAAAAATGAATGGATAAAGTGACCATTAAAATTCTATTAAAATTAATGGATAAAGTGACCATTAAAATTCTATTAAAATTAATGGATCAAGTGACCATTAAAATTGTATTAAAAATGAATGGATAAAGTGACCATTAAAATTCTATTAAAATTAATGGATAAAGTGACCATTAAAATTCTATTAAAAATTAATGGATAAAGTGCCCATTAAAAATTCTATTAAAATTAATGGATAAAGTGACCATTAAAATTCTATTAAAAATTAATGGATAAAGTGACCATTAAAATTTTATTAAAAAATAATGGATAAAGTGACCTTAAACATCATTTAAAAATTATTGATCGAACATATGGTTATTTTAACCATTATAAATCTTCCAAACAATTATGGTTACAAGTAACCATAAAATTCAATCAATATTATGGTTGAAATTAACCATAAAAGGTAAACATTATTTTGTATTATTTTATGGCAGAACGTAACCATAAAAACAATTAAAATTATGGTTAAAAATAACCTTTAAATTGCCAGAATTTTTTCTAAATTCTGGTTGAAAGTAACCATTAAACTTAACAAAAATTAACCAAGATAATTATGGTTAAAGGTAACCATAAAACACAATTAAAAGAATTGCCAGATTTTTTTTCTAAATTTTGGTTAAAAGTAACCATTAAACTTAACAAAAAATTAACCAAGATAATTATGGTTAAAGGTAACCATCAAACAAAATCAAAAGTTATGGTTATTCTATCTATAAAAATCAGCCGTAAAAAGCTATGGTTAACGTATCCATAAAATTACCAATGTTATTTTTAATAAAATATGGTTAAAAGTAACCATAAAATGACTCTAAAATGTAAATGACAAAATTATGGTTACCTTCACCTATAAAACGTAACACAAATTGATCCTACAGACACCTAAAATAATTGCTAAAATTAACCATTGAAAATTCTAACGATGTTTTTCAAAATAATGGATAAAACAAGGCTAAAATTACCAGTAACTTTTTAAAAGATTATGGATAAAACAAGGGCTAAAGTTAAGGCTAAAATTTCTAATAACTTTTTTAGAAACAATGGAAAGAATTATGGCTAAATTTAAGGCTAAAATTATTAGTAACTTTTTAACGAATTAAGGATAAAATAATGGTTAAAACAAGGGTGTAAATAGCTATAAAAATAATATGTACACAATTATATTTAGTACCCGCAAGGAAGTGAATCAATTATGTTGTCTTCTTCTTTCTGGATGAAACGCTTGTCGTAGTCGACTTTAAATTCTTTGGCAATATTTTTATTTACAAGGCTTTTTGTTTTCGTATCTCTTGTTATCATGTTATTGCTTATAACAACCTTATTATTAAAACCTTGTATTAGGTCGGTCATTGTCTTCATGTTAAGTTTTTTGGCATTTTCGTGGTTGAGTGTAAATCCTTTAATTTTGGTAACCTGTTTGCCTTTATATGTTTCGTACGCATAGCTTTTGGGACCTGTGCTTATCCATTCAATACCGTGATCATCTTTTCCGAATTCGTCAGTCCATTCGCCGAGCATACATCCGGTCTCTACAGTATTTGTTCCATCATCTATGTAAACAACACTATCAGTGTCGTAATAAACTACTTTATCCCCTAATCTATCAAGCATGTTGTACAACCTTATTCTCGCATTGGAAGTGGTGAAGGATGCTACAAATATGTTGGTACATGTGTCATTTTCTACATAGAAATCATTGTGGTGGTATGTTACCTCAATTACTTCCTCATTGATGTACATAACATTAGTTATTTCTATCTTATCATCTAATAACAAGTCGTACCACCTCTCAGGGTCATCAATGAACTCTGTTTGTGACATGTTTTGCCTCTGACCGAACTTTCCCCAAAGAGAATTTAAGCATATTTTAGCCACTGCCCTCTTCCCAGCATTGGGTTCAATTTTGTCAATATCAAGCTTTATGCCTTGCTTTTCTTTTATAACCCTTGCATATTAGCCTACTTTCGATTTTTGCAAAAAATGAAAGTAGACTTATGAGATCAACACAGGGAGAAAAAAGTGTGTCTGTCTGTGTGTGTGTATGTGTGTGTGTGAGTCTGTGTGTGTGTGTGTCTGTGTGTGTGTGTGTGTGTGTGTGAGTGTGTGTACTCTGAATGTCTGTCCCCCCTATCAATTCGAACACGGTGAATGCGAATTGAACGAAATTTGGTACAAAGGTAGCACTAGCAAAGGACACCTCAGTGTCATGTTTTATATCGCCGCCATCTTTACTAAAACTGAATGGCGGCCACTCAAACGTTCAAAACGTAAAATCAAATAACGACTAACCAAATCATCCGATCTCTACCAAATTTGGTAACATCATACCTTCGTATAGGATGCGTCTTGTGACCAAACTACAAGGTCGTCCGCCATACCATTTCAGGATGGCGGTCGTGCGAATTATGCAAACTTTATAATCCATATCATGGGACCCACCAGTTCCGATTATCGAGCCGAGAATCGTTTTAACTGTTCTAAAGGAAGAGGCACGTTTGAAATTAAAAGTTTATTTTGTAATACTATACTGCAGACGTGATTTTAAAAAGCTGAGCTGATTTAGTAATAAGACAAGATGGCAGCGGATATCTTGTGCCTGACTTATATTTCACTAATTTGAGTATTGCATGCAATATAGCGTACTGATATAAAATAAATAAACTTTGTATGAAATGCTTTATATATAAATAATATACTCCAGTGATGAAATCGTTTAGTATAAATCACTATTTGCTAACAAGTTCTATGTAAGTTATTTTATATAGAACGATATTCGTTGACACAATTAGCTCAGTGGTAGAGCATTAGCCTATCGCTCAAATGCCTATGGTTCAAACCCGATCAGAGCTAGTTTTTTTGCTTGAAATTTTATATGTTTATTGTTTTGTAATGACTCAGATGTTCTAAAATTAAGCGTTATATTGTTCATATTATGATGTAAAATATATATTTAATTAAAACATAATTCGCCAGCAGATTTACTCGAGACATCTAGCTGCCAAAAAGGTAACTGCACGGCGACCAGATTTTATTGAAAAGTTTCTTCTTCTGGCCGCTAGAATGCACTCGCTCTGTTAGGATTATATTGTTAAATATTTCACCACTAGATATCACGACTAGTCTACGTGGGGCTCCATTGATTACTATACCATTTGCATTCTATGCGCATCGAATTTGAAGAATGACAAGATGATACTACGATACATTTTTACTTTCTATTTTAAAGGGTTTGTAACAGCCTATTGTGCGTTATTTGAAAATGTTAATTGAAGTAAAGAACAAAACGATTTCACATAGTATCTGAACTCTACCGTTGGTGCTAGTTCAGGATATTAATTAATACTTCTATTTCAGCCAAATAGCAATCGAAAATATCCACATAGTTGGTATACACACGTCTCTGTAGGGTCATGGAAAGATTTGTTAATTCAATTAGGGTTGTGAAAGTCATACGCAGCCAGACGTGTAAAGACATGCCTCAACTCAAAGTTGGATGTTGCCCGCGTCAGGCCGATTATGTAATAATAATAATAATAATAATAATAATAATGTTATTGGTTTTACGTCCCTTTCAACTACTGTTGCTTTTAGAGACGCCGGGGTGCCAGAATTTTGTCCCGAAGGGGATCTTTAACGTGGCAGTAAATCTACTAACACGGCTCCCTCGCATTTGTGCACCCTCAAATGCCAGCTGACTGCGCCAGGATACGAACCTGAAACATACGGTCCAGCAAGCGAGAACGTTACCGCTGAGCCACGCCGCCAGTCCGGTCGATTATGTCTCCAGATCCATAACATTCTTTAGATACTTCTTATCTTTCTTTCTTTCTTTCTTCAATGATGGTAGCAGTTTTTATCTAGGTTGTGGCGTTTGGTAGAGGTAAATCGTTTCTAAGGTCTTCAACAAAGAATAGTTCTATTATACTCTTTGATAATAACAACGAGTTATAACTATACTCATACATTTAGGAGAAAGTAGGCTATATGTTCTTTACTGAACATCTTGTTTTTCTTTTGATTTGTAATCACCATCCCAAGGACTAGTTTCTAGCTTAATTTTCATAAATGTTTTAATGTAGTCCCTGAAAAGCTCATTACTTTTCTCTTTAAAATTCCATACTTCATAAATTTTCTGGATTTTGTAGCCTTTCTTTAGAGCTTTATTAAGTTCGATTGTAGTCCAAGTTCCAAAAAGCACCCTCTCTTCATCACTATGGTTACAGCGGCCGACCTTTTCTTCTGCACACTTCGCGCACAGGGTAAACATTAACTTATCTAGCTTCACAGGAAGGACTGGATGATAAAGACCTCTTGGAGGAAGAACTTTACATTTAACTAAACCAAACCAGTCTTTATTGTATATTTCTGGCTTAAATATTTTAGTGGGATGTCCCACAGGATACCGGTCATAAAACATAACTGTTGGATATAAACTGCATATATCTATATATCTCAGCTTTTTTCCAGAAACTTTCAACTTTGAGGCATTTGTCCTACCACCGAAGAATGCGTCCCTGGGGTTTAGAGGTTCTACAACATCTTTTGTTTTGTTTAGGCTTTCCTTATAAGCTTTAGAATTTTTCCATTTACAGCTCCACATCTCTACAACCTTGTACCCGGCATTTTTAAGAGCTTGTGTTCGCTCTATACTTTTTGTAAGCAAGTCATCCATAGTTTCATTGTTTACATTGTTGATAGTATCGCCTGAGTAGCAGTCGGGACAACCATGCCAAAAACAACCATGATACTGGTACACAGTTTTAGTCTTATAGTCGTACCCATCAACTTTGGCTCTACAAATTGTGACCTCGCCACCGTTTAATGCGTGTAGAACATCAGGGAACGAACTTAACCATGCTATAGACTCCTTACTGAACATTTCCTTTTTTAGCCCTTTGACTACAGCAATCGTGTCTTCTTCAAAGAATTTTGACCTGTAAATAGCCATACAAACACTGGCAATAGTTATGTATTGGAAGGGGTCTATATTTGCTATTTCTAAAAATGACTGCCTAAAGGCAAGACAACCACGTCGCAAAACATCAACATCTGAATTACAATACTCGGCTAATTCCTTCTTAAAGTCAAACACGTAATTTTCCTTTACTTTCTCAGCGTGCCATTCCAGGAATGCTTTTCTGCTATCAGGCTTCATAGTGTTAACGCCATAGTATTTAGTAGCTGGGATGGACCCTACGTAATTTTGATTTTCATTCTTATTGAAGTAGTGTGGAAAATACCCCTTTTTTAGTTCTTTTAGTCCAAATGTTTTGGGAAAGGATGCAAGGCCTCCTTGGATAAAGTTTATGCTGTTAATTATTCTAAGCCTTAGGGTGGGTATTTTGAGCTCCATAATCTTAGACCCTTGGTAAATGGTTTTAATTTTAATGCCATTATTGACGCAATATTGTAAAATAAAATACGCATCATAACCTTTTGCATTGTGTGCTATACACGTAAAACCTTTGTGGTTTTCTGATATTAGCCACTGACAAAATTCGTCATTTTTTAGGAAAGCCCACCTAACACCATTAAAGTCATAAACGGATACAAAATTTGGCGTGTGTACGCCGGTGTCTTGTTCAGCTTCGTAATCGAAAAAGTAGTATTTTTCTGTGTAAGTGCATTTTTTATGTTGCTTTTCTGCCCTTTCGTTACAAATACAATCTTCCATACAGTATCCCCCACGGTTTTTCCTTTCTTGCATATAACATTGGTGCTGAGCTAGCTTATCGTACTGTTGGCAATTCCAACACATAGAGTACCCACACCTGTGCTTATTTTTTTTTTTACATTTACCATTACATGTTAGACACTTGAGTTTTATTGAACAGGCAACTTCCTTTGCACATTTCTCACATTCAGTAAGTACAGTTTCGTGTAGGTTGTTGTAGTAAAACTTGTTTTCATTTTCTTTTTTGCACTCGCTTTTACATTCTGTGCACTTCAATTCGACTTCGTATTCTACAAATGTTTCACATTTCCTACATTGGGCAAAGGAGACACCTAAATGTTTGATATTTATCCTCGGACATATTTTGTTGCTGATATTGCACTTGTAGACAACCTCACACACTTTCTCATGGTTATCAACGCAATCTTTACCAAAACAGTATCTATTGCACTTTTTACAGTATACTCGGGGTCGTACACCTTCTGAGAAATCATGTTTTCGACCTAAGCACAAATTGCACACATTACTTTTATCTTTTGTACACGAGTGCTTGTCTTGATGTTCGTAAGGTAGATCACATTTTTTGCAGTAATATGAACTTCCATAAAAGCCTCGTATATTATTAATGGAATCATAATGGTCGTTATGCAAGTACAAATAAATTGTTATCGCGTCATTTACACCTGAGGAATGGATTACTTTGTTAAAATGGGCAGCCGAAACAACCTTAATCCGAACACCCATGGGATGTGCAACATCTCTAATATCGTTTAAACTAAACCCATCTTCACAGTTCTTTCCGAATGTTGTGCATAACTCTTTTGCTAATTCTTCCTGCAGGGCACGTCCTTTCCTAATATAGGTAATTTCATTATCAGTTAATTTCCTGTCTAGTATCTTTCTAGTTTCATACGTGAGGGCTGTGATTATTGCTCTTGCCCCGCACAGGTTATCGGTGTTGGTTATTTTGTTTATGCTTCTTTTAGCCATAACATCTTTAGCAATATTGGCTATTTTCTTACCCTTTGCTCCTTTGCCTCTGGGTATTTTGTAGACCTCGAAGTAAAAGGTGGTATTATTTATATCTACATTTTCATTAGATGTTATTATTTTTTCAATTTGGTCAAGTAGATGTGAAGCATTGACTTTTATTTTCTTTTTTGACGAAATCATATGGTTAAAATCATTATTTTCTGCAACTACTTTCATCTGATCACCTGGCTTAAAATCAGTTAGTTTTCTTACTTCTTTTATGGCTGCATGCACACCTTTTATGACCGCTTTCATTTGTTCTATTGGTTTTCCTTGCAAATCTTTTATGTGTATAGTATAAGCTGTTTGCCATACGTTAAACTTTTTGTGCAGCACAGTACGAACACCTTGATGAATTTCAAAAGGTAACTTTTTAGCTACTGTTTCATTAAATATATTTTTCTTAAAAGGAAAAATTTGGCCCAATTTTTGCATCACAACTTTTAAGTCCTTCGATTGAGCAGGTTTTGGTTCCTTTTTAATTTCAAAGAGGTCTTGATCAAATCCAAAATGCCTGATTTTGTCCAAACGTTCCTTTTCTTCCGCTATCAAATTTACAACCCTTTCTTTGAATGAATTACTGAGTAGCCCTTAATTTTGTTTTCTCTGGCGACTTGTTTTAGTTCACGAACGCTCTTCTTAGGCAGCTCTGATTCTTGATACGTAAACAAAGCACTATCTCCGGCATTACTCCAAGCACTGCTTACAGCTTCAAGAAGAGCAGCCTTCTTCATCTTGTATACTCCTTTTAGTTTGAGTTCCGTTGCTAGAACCCTTAGTTCCTTTACAGTTGCACCTGTTTGGCGCTTAATATTTTGTTTTAAATCCATTTATTATATAACTTTTCTTAATTAAAATTTTTTTTTAATAAAAATAATTATAAGACATTACTTTTTCGGGGTCGAGAGAAATGATAGTAAAATATTTATATAAATAAATGAACAGAATAATTACATTTTGCATTATAATTGTTACCCTAACAAAGGTTCAATTAGAAATAATATCCCATGAAAATCAGAATCAATTTGCTATCAACTATCTGCGTAATTTTGGATACTTGACTATAGACGAACAAGAAATTTCAGAAGTAAATGAAACAACTTTCCAATCCACTTTAAAATTGTTCCAAGAGTACTACAATCTCGATATCACTGGTGATTTAGATGAATGTACTTTACAATTAATGAATACATCGCGATGTGGTATCACCGATGACGATATAAATTTTACTACTCGGCGGTATAAATGGAATAATAAAAATATAAAATGGCATTATGCTTTAGCTAATCAAGCAATGCAAAGTGTAGCTAAAGCCGCTTTCGATGTTTGGAAAAAAACATACAGATCTCTCATTTGAGAACGATTTGAGGAATCCAGATATAATTATATAAAATAAACGTGGTAGCCCTCATAGAAATCACAAAATAAGTGGGCAATGTTTCAGTGGATTTGATGGAAAAGGTGGAGTTTTGGCTCATGCAAATTACCCAAATAGCATTAATTCACCTATTGAAATTCATATCGATCAAGATGAATCTTGGTATTTAAATACCGATGCTAATACTCCTCAATATCAAACAAATTTACTTTCTGTTATGATACATGAAATAGGCTATGCCTTAGGTATTTCCCATTCAAACAATCCAGATGCTATTATGTATGCATACGCTAACAATCAAATAGAGCTACATCAAGATGACATTTTAGCTATTCAAAGTTTATATGGTAAAGCCACAGAGCCTAACTTACCAGATAGAACACCAACTCCAGATACACCAAAGCCAGAGCCCAATTTATGTGATTTGAATGTCAACACTATTTTAATTGTTAATCAGTTAATGTATGTCTTTTATGAAAAATAGTTTTGGCTTTTAGATCTTGATAACTCAACAGCCTTAAAAAACAAACGACCCCAGTTTATTACAGATTGGTTAACCTTCTTACCTCAAGATTTTAAAACTATTACAGTCGTTTATCAAAGACCCTCTGGTGAGATCGTTATGATTATTGCCAACAAAATCTACATGATGGATTATCCGAGCTTAATATTGGTAAATGGTTATCCAAAAGCCATGTCCATGTGGAACATCAGACCAGATACAATAATTCATGCGTTGTTAAACACTTACTCAGGCCACACTTTTATTTTTTACAATGACGCTTTCTTTTCGGAAATAGACGAATGCAGCTTTAAACCCAAGCAACATGGAATATTATCAAGACGTTTTCCTGGCTTACCGCCTGCAATGGATTCAGCCTTTAGATATATCAACGGAATGCTGTATTTTTTTAAAGGTAGACAAGTATATCAATACAATGAATTCACGAATTCTTTGGTTAAAGCTCAAAAATTTGATCTTTCAATGATAGGCATAGACCGTCCAAAAAGGTCATCTTCGTTTATGGAAGTAATAAAGAGTTAGAAAAATACTGTAGCTCAACTAGAGGAAATAAAATAATTATATTAAATATTTAAAAAATTAAAACATTTTTTTATATGTAATAAATGGAAGTTAATCAATTTCTCAAGACGCTCAACAGCATCAACGAACAAAAGACGTTTAAAAAGCTCAGTGAGTTAGAAGTAGGGAACGAATACCTTATAACGAATGTAGAAGGTATAAATACAAAATATGGAAATAAAACTTTTCTAGAACTTGATAGTGAATTTAAGGTTATATTGCCTGACAAATACAACAAGGTGCTAAGTTGTGGAAAGGAAAAAAAGAAAATGATAGGCCTGAAAATGATATATAAAGGCACAAAAGAAGTCTATGGTGGTTTCAAAGCGCACGATCTTGAATTCTTTTAAAAAATTTCTTAAATTTTCGTAACACCCCGACAAATTTTTAGTAGAAAATTTATGGTTTTAATGGTTACTAACCATTAAAATCAAATACCAAAATTAACGTAAAATTAAGAATTCCTTCGTAGCTTTATGAAAATTGTAACAGCTATCTATGTCATCACCATTAAGTTCAAAAAGATAATCTATACTATCCTCAGACAACTGATTTATAAATACTTCTACATCTTCAGTAGGATGTAGTAAACACAGGAAGAAAGAAAGGGTTATTCGCTTTACTCAGGCGTTCATTTATATATACAGAAATATTATAATATAACATTTTCTTTATTAACCCAGCAATTGTGAGAATTATCAAAACCCAACCATTTGACATATACCCGATTTCCTTTCTTTCTTAAAACTTTTTCAACAATATATGCCTCTGGATACTTTGTTTTCTGTAATTCTTGCTCATAAAAGTTCCCCTTTATTTCTTCCGCATTTACATCTTTCAATTTGTACGTAATAGGGTCGGAATAAACGATATCTTTTATTTCAAATATTTCAGTCGACCAATTACCTGTGTATCCTTTTTCGAATATACCTTTTAGTTTACTAATTCTGACTTGATCGCCAACTTTAAATTTCGCTTTTTCTTCCGCTCCTACGCTTACAGTGTAAACAGTTTTCAACAAATGTTCTTCATTAGCTTTGTTTACGTTTTTTGGCTTCATATTTATAGTTGTGTGCGTCGTATTATTGTAGCCATTAATTAACTTTGGTAAAATGCCAACCCAGCAGTAGTTTCATTGAATATCAAACTGCTTCCACATTTTCTCTTTTAAGGTCCTATTGAATCGTTCTACAACTGAAGCTTTTACTTCAGTAAAAGTCGAATAATGATTGATATTAAAAGTTTTCATCAATTTTGAAAATTCTTTATTGTAAAATTCTTTACCGTTGTCTGTTTGAAGATTTTTGGGTTTTCTGTTTTTTTTTAAATACCATCAAACGCTTCAGCAACACTTTTACCCATTTTATCTTTGACTGGTACACCCCAGGCATACTTTGAAAATACATCAATGACTGTTAACAAATACTTGTAGCCTTTATTAAGCTTCGATATCCCCTTTATTTTTCCAGAGTCCATTTCTACCAAATCCGCTTGCCAAATGTCATCAATGCCGTGAGTTGTAACCCTCCTTCTCGGAAAATTCTTCCTCATAGGTTTATGAATTTCGTTTATAATTTCCTCTCGAATGCTAACGGGTGGTTCTCTAATTTGGGTAGAACCCCCTATTTCTACACTCTCATTAACTTTTTTTTTCAAACCTGCTTTTCTTACTCCCACACTCGGAACATAAACCTTTGATTCTAGTTCGACCATTTTTTGTCGAAAGGGTGTGAAGATGCAGTGTTTGAGTAAACGTTTTGCACTTTAAACACCAAATGTGATTATTCATTTATTAATTAATTAATTAATTAAAATTAATTATAAAATAAGTATTGGTTTACTCAGACACCCAACATTGAAAAACGCAAACTAACTTACAAGAAACAAGGGTCTACTCTTTGTTGAGGAAATTAATTTTTTATATTTATATTTATATTTTATATATAATCAATGGAATCAATTACCGATATTCTGAACAGCAAACTTGTCTATAATAGCAAACAAGTGGTTATTGCTATTGATGAAAATAACGATTCATGGTTTAAAGCTAAAGATATTGCTTTAATATTGGAGTATAGAGATGCAGATAAAGCAATTCGAAAACACGTTGCAATTGAAGACAAAGGTACATTCGATACCTTAAATAACCCCGACGTTTTGGCGGGGTTAAAAAATACACATCCTCAAACCATATTTATTAATGAATCTGGGTTGTATTCGCTTATTTTATCATCTAAAAAAGAGGAAGCTAAAAAATTTAAGAAATGGGTAACGAAAGAAGTCCTTCCATCAATTCGAAAGTATGGAGAATACAAAATTAAAGAAGAATATAAGAACCAACTAGTTGGGTTAATGCAGAAACTTCAAATAAAGGAGGCAGAAAACGAATCTCTTACCCCATTAGCCACACCTCTTGCACTTAAAACTAGTAAGAATAATTGTCTGCTTATTATAGATAAGCATGAACCAAACGAAAAGTACAGGTACTATGCAATAAGGGCGCAGAGACAACAGGTGAATCAAGCAATCAAAAAAATATGCAAGCGGCACCCCGATTGTGAGATAGTTTATGAAAAATGTAATGATCCTAATAGCGTAAGGTTGTATGTGCTTATGAAAGAACAAATAAAAATTAGCTATTCGGGAAACCATTTCAACATTCCATTTACTCCTGATCTTCTTAAAGGAACAATAGAGATGTTGTATAAAAACCTGTTACATTAGAATGTTTTTAATGGATATTTTCTCCATTAAAAATTAAACATTTTAACATTAGTGTTATTCGACCGATTCATCAGGATGAGGTTCATATGCATCAAGTATTACTTCACCAAACATCGTCAGACTAACATTTATTGGAAGTTTTAAAATTACGCTGTCCATTTTATTTTTGAAGCATAAATTATCACCAGATTTAACGTTGAAGGGCTTACTAATATCTACCATAATTTTTTCTTCTTTGGAACGTGCAATATAAACGTCTAATACTGTTTTAATAGCGTCATCTGTATATGAAGTAAATACTTTATCTGGGTCTACGATACGAACAAATATTTTCCTAATCGTTGCGTTGTATGTAAAAATATGCTTAATTTTATCTTTCTCTGCAAAAAGGTCCTTTTGTAATATTATCCTATCAAACACCTTTCTTTCTAAGTTGTCAACCTTTTCTGTTAATGTTGCTACTGGAGCAAGACAAGTAGTGGCATATTCCGAGAACAATTTTTCTATTTCTTCTTTCGTGAAGTAGTTATCTTTAGGAAAATCCCCTTCAGTAGTAAGTGGTTTGAGCTTTTCTAAGAGATATTGCTTATTAACGACATCTTTATTGTTGATTGGATCTTCAATATTCACTATCCTCTTTCCCTGAAAATCAATCCATGTTTTTGAAACAAAAAAAAGCTCACTAAGGCGTTTGTTTAGAGCCGTAACTAGCCTTGAAAATCGTCTTTCTAAATCATCCTTTGTGATAGCTTTAATATTTAATGAACTACTCTCTCCGTTTATAATTTTATTTCCAAATATGTCCATTTATTAAATCTATAATTTCGTTAAAATGAGCGGGATTAGGGGAACCCAAATTCGAAAACAACTTTAAAACAAGGACACATAAATGACCACATATATATTCATCAAACATTTGAATTCTTTCGGCGTTATAAAATAGGTTGCTAGCTCCCAATTAATTTACTAGTTTTTCGGGAACATCTCCACCAAATGAGTCAAAGACGAATTTTTGATTACCCTTTTTAAAGTAACAAATCCAATGAGTACCTGCATCATCCGACGTATCCAAGTTTACAATTCCTGATTCACAATCATTAGGTTTTGTAGGGAGTTCATCAATCATAAAAACATTTCGAAAATGCTTTATGTTCATTTCGTGTATTATTTTAAGAATATCGAAATTACTTAAAGGGTGCTTATAGTTGGAAAGTATATCACTCAATATCGATGAAATTTCTCTTTTTTTAATTTTAGTTATTCCCAAACAACCTTGTCCAGTCTTTTTTTCGATCACCAGATTATGTCTAATTTGTTCAGCCGATTCCGCATCTTCTTTTTGCTTTTTATGAACAGCGCTTGTAATGGCTGCAGCGCCACCTGCCAGCGAACCAATGGCACCCAATGCAGCTAATATTAATGGCAAAAATCCTCCTTGGTGTTCATTAATTCCAGAACCTTTTTTCTTCCTACTGAGATATTCGAATATTTTCTTTATAATTGGAATGGACAAACTTATAAGTAAGCTACCACCTTTTTGAATTTTTCTTGCTTTCTGCTTCTTTTGTGTATCTGTCAAGTACTCATCTAGATAGTCATGCTTTTTCAGATCTTCGTTGGAGAGTTTTATTTTAATAGCTTTGGGTTTTAGTTTCCCTTTTTGGGAAACGTTGTAATCAATACTAAATCCTTTCATTTATTTAATGAAAAAATTATAAACAAAAATTTTACAAATTTATATTCAGACGCCCCAACCATTTTCATCTAACCCCATTCCCATTTTTCTTTTTCCATACATTATTCCAGTAACGGCTGTAGCTGCTAGTCTCTCACTCAAGTTAGCATCTTTACTGAATATTCTCTCTTTTGCAGCCTTGTGTAATTCTTTATCTGCTTGATGTCTGTGCTCTAATTTTGTATGGTCGCGGTATGCTATATCATGTAATTTACATGCTTCGTCTAATGGGTTAGAACCCTGAACACCTTCGGCTAGTTGCTTGTCTAATGGATTGCCAGGACCACAAAATTTGTATCCCGGAAGTGTTAAGTCAATATTATTTTCACCTATTTTATTAATCATCCAATTAACTAATCCTTTTCCATGTTTTTCAGATTCCCAGAATGTATGGGGAATGTTATTTAAAAACCTAATTAGATATGGAATACCTTTAGGATTATTAACAATAAAGTCATTAAACTTACTCATAAGCATCTTCGTTATTCCAACCTTTTCATTGTGATAGACGTTGTTTCCAGCATTTTCTTCGCCATGAATTACCATTAATCTGTCTATTAATTCCCTTACATCATCCATCCACACATATTCAATCGGTGCTTTTGAATATTTTTTTACAAAACCAAATTCTGATTTAGGAGGAGTGGTTAGAGATGCAGCTCTTTCTTTTCTACTAACTTTTTCTGAAAGCCATATATCCTTTATCAACGTATTATATTTTTTGCCAACACTGCTTTTAGGTTTAGTGCTATTTGGGTCATTGTTTTGATACATAGCATTTGTAATTTTTAAAATAGTCGTATATGTGCTGCGGTCTTCGTCTGTATACTCATCATCGTTAGGTATATCATTTAAGGTTAAAAATAGCATTAAACCCTTTGTAGCTTTAAAATTCTTACCCTTAATTATAATATCGTCATTACTGAATTCAACTTTTGAGTCACCTATATAACAACCCTGATAGTTCTTATCATACCTTATTCCAAATTTAGGGTCACTAATTCTAGGTAAATATTTTGAAATTATTACCCCTAAGTGGACCGTAGAATAATCAGTTATGCCTTTCCTCTTAACATTTTCTTCACTTTTATCATACTCTTCATCGGCCTCTTGAAATAAACTCCTCCCCTTTTCTTTCTGAAGTTGCGACTCTAAATTCTTTCTGACCTTTCTTGCCGATTTTAAAGCTTCTTTTTGCTCATCAATGACATCATATTCATCCAAGAAATAGGAACCTTCGGAATCTGAAGGAAAGTCTTCTTTATAGTCAATTCTGTAAGGAATTAATTGCTTCTCCACTTCTCTATTTTCTTCTATAGCTTTAATAACATTTTCACCGATGTCATTTAACTTGTTGCCTAAAACATTAACAGCATCGATAACAGGTTGATCTTCTTTTTTATACTTCTCGTATTCCGTTATAGGCTGCTTCTTCCATATTCGAAATTCGTCTTTTAATTCTTCAAATTTCTTCCTGTTCCTTATTGCTTGTTGAACTAACTTATGATCGTATTTCGCAAACATCTTTATTATAGGTGAAATTTTAAAAAATTACGTTTGATGCTAACATTGACGTTTGACATTTGACGCTGTACGTTGTACGCTGTACGTTGACGCTGACATTGACGCTGTACGTTGTACGCTGACGTTAACGCTGAACGTTAACGCTGACGTTGTACGCTGTACGTTAACGCTATACGTTAACGATGTACGTTGACGCTGACGTTGTACGCTAACGATGTTGGTGTTAGAATACTCAACCCAAAACCTGCCAATACCCCTGGAGTAGTTCCCCAACATTTAAAAACGTTTTAATTTTATTCCTATATTTACCATCATTAGCTTTGCGATTCATATCAATAGTAATAAAACCAAACTCCTCATTCCAACATTTGCTGCAAATATTCTTAAAGTCTTCAAATTTCATATCGCCACCAACAAATTCTTGATAAATATGATTTAAATTGGTATTATCTTACCTAAATATGTTTAAGAAATTTAAGTTATCACGAACTAATTGTTTTGGTATTTTTGAATACGTTTGAGCTAAGTAAAAACAGTCAATCCCTTTATGTCTTCCTCGTGTTAAATATTCTCGAACTATGTCTTGGTTTTCCAGTATGAAATCGTCGAAAATTACAACTGACCTATCTTCACATTTATCCAGGGGCATTATGCTTTCATCGTCATGAATAAATTGTGCAATGGACTTTCCTAACTTCTCTTCGATTTTATTACATTTTTCCATAAACTGTTCATACTTAGATTGATCTAAACTTTTAGAGAAGATGTAAAGGTTGTTTATTTTTTCCCAGTTTAACCATCCAGGTGCCAAAATATAATTGTCTATCATTAAGGTTGTTTTACCACAATTACTGGGGCCTATTATAGCACAACGAATGGAATTCGGTAATAATTTGCTGTTTGTTCTTTACTTGCTTTTCTAAAAGTCTTACTTGTGGGTCCCAATCTACAACATTTCGTTTACTCATTTTCGTTTATTTTATTAATTAATGAATGAATTAATAAATGAAGAGAATTTTTGAACTAAGTGGTAAAACTTCGGTTTTAGAGAAAAGGTTAAATGTTCCATTGCGAGATAAATTTAGAAAAGTTGGATTAATAGGGTTTTACTCAACCTTCCTAACACCAAATATTACAACAAAAAACAATAAAGTACACTATGAAAAAGTATCAGGTACGATAACTGAAATGTTTATTCCACCAGGTCAATATAATGTAGAAAATTTACAAAAAGCTATTCAAAGTCAAGAACCTAAGATTAGTATTGAACAAAATAAAATTCTAAACAGATTGGAAATAATTAGTGATTATAAAATGTATTTTGACCAAGAAGAAAGTATTGGTTCAGTTTTAGGTTTTAATAATCAAATTGTAGAACCAAAAACCAAAACACTTGCTCGGAACTTACCTAAAATAATTCCGTTCGAAAATATCCGCGTTCATTTCAATTTAGCGGATGGAATGTTTGTAAACGACTCTGAGCATTTTCACCGTGAAACGAATATTATTGCATCATTTAAACCAGCCCTAGAATTTAGTGCTCCAATAATTTATGAGCCGAATTATCCTATATTTTGCCCAGTTTTCGATAAAATTCAGAATTTAAAAATTACTGTGACCAATGAAAATGACGAAGTAATAGATTTCAACGGCGCAACAGTTACTGTAATTTTAGAGATGAGTTAATTATTTCCTCTTCATTTAATTTTCTATTATTTTTCTTATAATAAATTAACAAAGTAGAAAGTTACCAGTGGCAGTCTTTTCCTGTAAATGAAAAGACTAAAAACAATTTAAATTTGCCAAACAAGGACGTGGAAATAGATATTAAAGTTGGTGATGGTTGGATTGATAATAATGCGCACCTGTATATTACTTTCGATGTAACTCATGCTGATGGAACTGATTACACTAACTATGAAGGAAAGTCAAATGTAAAGCTAATTGACAATTACCCCACTCAATTTTGGAGCACTGTAACCGTGAAAAAACGAGGATACACTATCTATCGAATTGACCATCCAAATATATCTTCAACGGTTCTGTTTAATTTAACAGCCTCTTATAGTGATAAAATGATATATTCAGGTAATTTTCTTAATAATGGTAAATTGCAGAAAAAATCAAATGAGTTAAGGTACCCTTTAAGTCTTCTTGGTGGCTTTTTTAAGGATTTTAAAGAGATTATGTGGGAAGGAGATTTAACTGTTACATTTACATGGAGTCAAAATGCGAACGATGCTTTGTATAGATGGTGGACTACGAATCCCGATGGGGGCAATGCACCTGGAACTCTCCCGGAGGAAGGAAAA
The DNA here is from genome assembly GCA_946902985.2 of Meconema thalassinum. NCBI lineage: Eukaryota > Metazoa > Arthropoda > Insecta > Orthoptera > Tettigoniidae > Meconema > Meconema thalassinum. The sequence goes on from OX336390.1 coordinate 836,020,136, forward strand.
GTTACCGTAAAGTCAATGGAGATAAAAATTCCTGTTGTTAAATACGAACCAAATTATGAGCTTGAACTGAGAGAAAAAATACTGCAAGAACCACGAATACCTATATCATTCTTTGACCTTCAAACTCAAGAAATTTCAGGCCTAAGTGGGAAAAGGAATTTTGAAATAGATATTACTAATTACTACAATTCAAGTACTGTCCTTGTCCACGTATTTGGAGGTTGGTTTTGAGAAGAAATTGAAAAACGTCTCTGTTTTCTTAAATCTTACAGCTGCATATGACACAGTTTGGAGGGAAGGTCTTATGCTTAAACTTATTAAAGCTGTTCCTTGCATAAAAATTGCAACACTAATTGACAGAATGTTAAACAACCGGCTATTTCAAGTTCACTCAGAACACATCAGAAGCAAATTCCACAAAGTCAATAATGGTCTGCCACAAGGGTCGGTTCTATCTCCTGCTCTTTTCAACTTATATATCCACGACCTACCTGAAACAGTGTCCCGAAAGTTCATATATGCGGACGATATTTGCCTTACAATTCAGCGACCCAACTTCGCAGAAGCTGAAATAGTTCTTAATCGAGACCTCGAACTGTTGGATGACTATTTTCAAAGATGGTATCTACATCCTAACCCACAGAAAACAGTGACATCTACATTTCATCTAAACAACGCAGAAGCGAACTACCATCCAAGGCTATTCCTCAAGGGTCATGAACTACAATATTGTGCCAATCCCAGTTATTTAGGAGTAACATTGGATAGGTCTCTTACGTACAAACATCATCTGCAGAAAACCACCAACAAACTAAAAAGTCGTAATAACATTCTCCAACGACTGGCTGGAACTTCTTGGGGAGCGGATGGAAACACTTTACGGACAACATCTTTGGCCTTGGTCTATTCTGCAGCAGAATACTGCTCTGGTATCTGGCTTAATAGTGCTCACACACAGCTAGTAGATTCACAACTTCGCCAAACCATGCGGATCATAACTGGTACACTTCGTGCTATACCGATCAAATGGTTACCGGTACTCAGCAATATAGTACCTCCACATATCAGGAGACAGAAGGCCCTTTTTCAGCTGTGGACAAGAATGTTGAAGAATGCACATCTACCTGTTCATGAGGATATCAGACAGAAATGCACACCCCTTAAGTCTCGTCAGCCTGCTTGGAAGACGGCTGTGAAATTAACATCCAGCTCCTTCAACTCCACTTCTAAGTGGTCAACAGAGTGGTCTTTATCCCCACCTCGTGCAATGGTGGACATCAATAATCCATCTACAAAACTGGCAGGCTTCGATCTGCCACGCTGCACCTGGAGTAGACTAAATCGCATGAGATGTGGAGTAGGTAGAACAGGATCTACTTTACACACATGGGGCTGGTCAGTTTCCCCCCAATGTGATTGTGGGGAGGTTCGCCAAACAATGAAGCATGTAGTGCAGGAATGTCCACTCCGTGCTTTCTCTGGCACCATGGAAGACCTCAATTCAGCAACACCGGAAGCAGTGAAGTGGGTAGCGGAATTGGACATTCACATTTAGTGAGACGTACATCACTCTCACTCAATGTTTACAATCTCAAGCTTCGTAAATTGCTTTGTATATACATGATAATTTGTATTTACTCTCTGCTTATCTTCCACTGGATATGTAAATAGTTTATAGGTTGTTTCATCATACGCTAAATAAATAAATAAATAAATAAATGGAGTTTGATCTGCCATATTTTATTTTTGTTGTGTTTCAAACTAATAGAAAAGGTAACCAAAATATGAATAGTTTCAAATTTGATCATGTTCAGCTTCAAAATATTTACATGGAAAACGGAAGAAACGAAATGTTTCCGGAAGAAATGTGGAATATCAATCCTCCTAATACTTATCTAAATGCCTATTATGCTTTTAGGGACTTTAAGCGTATAACTGAGCTGAAGTATGATGTTGTTATAACCCCCACAGAGTTCATTGCTTCTTATCCTATTTATGTTATCAATATAAGTTGGCGTAGAAATGTAGTGACACCTCAGAAAACCAGTATGAAATTGGTAGCAACATTTAATGCCAATATACCTGAAAATACGCTTGCTTATATAATTATGTACGGTAAAAAAAATTTAACCTATGATGCTAAGCATGGAATAGTTACTGAAAACTTTTAAATATGAGAGTAGTTGTTATTCATTTTAATAAATTAGTAAGAGTATAGTTTTTAAGTTCAATTGAACTTAAAAACTAAGAATAAAAAAGAGTTAGTTTAAATTTGTTGAATTTGAAAGGGCAATTAAGTTTGCAGTATTTTCTTATTTAAAGATAAAAAAAACAGTTAATAAATATGGAACCCGAATATAATATAATACCTTGCAGCCTGACAAATATTTTAAAACGGGGTATTGTTTCAAATACACCCTCCATTGCCAGGCGTTATGTGCCTGACAGTATTAAAAATATAATCTATAATTACTACCGTAAGATGCAAAATTTGCAACTAACGATCTTAAAACGCGTTAGTGATGACAGTGATTTCGTGGAAATTGATAACGCCTTAGAGGAATTAGAAGAACAAGTAGAAAAATTAATAGTTTCGGCTGAGCACAGTACAAAAGAAGAAGAAGGAAGAAGTTAATAATAATAATCCGCTTGTAACTCATTCATCCGTAATCAGTGAACTTGACCGAGAAACCCTGTTAGCTTTGATACCCTCCTAGCCGATAAGATAACCTTACTAGTATGCAGTATGTGTCATTTGAGCTTGCCGTCCGCTCGCTCGCATGGAAATGATCTGGTGAATTAATTATTTATTAGAAGCCAGCTGTTGGTCTTGTCACAGTGAAAGCTCTAGCAGCAAAGCTAAAAACTACGTAGTATGTGTAGCGCAATCTATTAGCAAACAATAAATGCTCTTCCCACTGTACTTGCCATAAGCAATTGCACCACATCAGCTGATGTTAGTCATGCAGATTGTAGCTCATAAGACCTCAAACGCGCTTCTTAATCGCTTTCCTCGTAGCTCAGGAGGTTAAGTGTCTGGTTTGTTGAGACTTGTTCACTTAGAAGCGGAGGCGCCCCGTTTTCTGTGGTTCGAATCCCACTCAATCCTTTCAAAAAAATAACTGAGTCATTAATGGAGAGAGGAGGAAAGAGCAAATGCTCTCCAGGGTCTGCTAGAGGCATTCTGAGAGATGCAAGTAGAAAATGAGTAGCTACTCAAGGAGCGAAAGGAGAACAAAGAAAAAATCCCCAGAGGTGACAACGACGAAAAATTAGAAATCCAGCGCTGGCTTCGAAACACCCCTGGGGGTTTCTCCGAAATGTCGGAGTTTTGCAAAAATTTTGTTAACTGTAATTTTATCAATAATTCTTTAAAAAGTCACTGGTTCTTCTGCCCCAAGAAGAGACATGTCACTAGAATTTATACCCTTGTTTTAACCATTATTTTGAAAAACATCGTTAGAATTTTCAATGGTTAATTTTAGCAATTATTTTAGGTGTCTGTAGGATCAATTTGTGTTACGTTTTATAGGTGAAGGTAACCATAATTTTGTCATTTACATTTTAGAGTCATTTTTATGGTTACTTTTAACCATATTTTATTAAAAATAACATTGGTAATTTTATGGATACGTTAACCATAGCTTTTTACGGCTGATTTTTATAGATAGAATAACCATAACTTTTGATTTTGTTTGATGGTTACCTTTAACCATAATTATCTTGGTTAATTTTTTGTTAAGTTTAATGGTTACTTTTAACCAGAATTTAGAAAAAAATTCTGGCAATTCTTTTAATTGTGTTTTATGGTTACCTTTAACCATAATTATCTTGGTTAATTTTTGTTAAGTTTAATGGTTACTTTCAACCAGAATTTAGAAAAAATTCTGGCAATTTAAAGGTTATTTTTAACCATAATTTTAATTGTTTTTATGGTTACGTTCTGCCATAAAATAATACAAAATAATGTTTACCTTTTATGGTTAATTTCAACCATAATATTGATTGAATTTTATGGTTACTTGTAACCATAATTGTTTGGAAGATTTATAATGGTTAAAATAACCATATGTTCGATCAATAATTTTTAAATGATGTTTAAGGTCACTTTATCCATTATTTTTTAATAAAATTTTAATGGTCACTTTATCCATTAATTTTTAATAGAATTTTAATGGTCACTTTATCCATTAATTTTAATAGAATTTTTAATGGGCACTTTATCCATTAATTTTTAATAGAATTTTAATGGTCACTTTATCCATTAATTTTAATAGAATTTTAATGGTCACTTTATCCATTATTTTTAATAGAATTTTAATGGTGACTTTATGAGCCTCCGTGGCTTAGGCGGCAGCACGCCAGCCTCTCACCGCTGGGTCCGTGGTTCAAACCCCGGTCACTCCATGAGAGGTCTGTGCTGGACAAAACGGAGGCAGACAGGTTTTTCTCCGGGTACTCCGGTTTTCCCTGTCAAAATTTCATTCCAGCAACACTCTCCACTATCATTTCATTTCATCTGTCATTCATTTAATCATTGCCCCGGAGGAGTGCGTCAGGCCTCGGCAGCCGGCACAGTTCATATCCTCGTCGCTAGATGGGGGCTTCATTCATTCCATTCCTGACCCGGTCGGAGACTGGAAGCAGGCTGTGGATTTTCATTTTCAATGGTGACTTTATCCATTTTTTAAATAGAATTTTAATGGTCACTTTATCCATTATTTTTTAATAGAATTTTAATGGTCACTTTATCCATTAATTTTTAATAGAATTTTAATGGTCACTTATGGACCACACTTAATTGGCTGTCCCAAACCTACGCCTATACTACTCCCATGTCATAGATTTATGGCATATAAAAGAACCTACCACTACAATTGTGTAGCCAAATTTATAGGTTATATTTGGTTGGTTTGAAATGCTCTATCAAATTCCAACGTTCGCCGCTAGGTGTCAGTGACAGTGGCATCTGGTAGTCAAAGTTGGAAATACTTGAAATTGAACTTGCTGGGAGCCCAAGGGCGTTCAGTTAATCGCCATTGGCTGCAATTTATATATCCCTATACATTTCAAACAGGAGGGGGAAGAGTCAATCATTTCCCTTATGTTTGTAAAAAAAACTCTCAGCCCATTTAGACGTGGGTGGAGCGCTCAGTAGCTCCTCAACATTCGCACTTTGTAATAAATAAAGTTTCCTGAGTTTAGTGTGAAAGGTGAAATAATAGTAGCCTAATATTATAGTGTGTCTGTTCCTGATTAATTTAGACAAGTTAGAATGGCATCCATCAGTTGGATGAAACCACTGAGAGAGTGAACTTGAAACGTGCAGAGGGTTGCAATGATACAGATGAGGATTACCTAAGTGATCATAACTTTAAAACAGAAGTATCGTCACGCTCTGAAAAAGACAGCCCCAGGTGAGAGTTTTAGTTTTATAGTTTTACGTGACCGTTAATCTCGTGATAATGACCACAGGACCTCCATTTTTCCGTAGAATCTGAACCATGTGGACATAAGGTAGGAGCTGTCATGACATATGCCTGGAGTAGAGGTGCGAAATCACGGTAAACCATTTCCAAGATGGCTGAGGTGGAAATTGAACACACCACTTCTCAGTTTTGAATCACGAGTCCGAGCGTACCCCACTCCAGCCTTTATATCAGAATTCAATTTCTTGACAGAACCGGGAATAGAACCCGAATCTGCCAAAAATGCAAGCCACTACGCTCGTCTCTTGTGTTCTTGATCTGACTGTCAATCATCAGTTATTTAAAGTGATTAACAAGGAGTAGGGTAGCAATATTGTGGAACAAATAAGGTCCTGGTTCACAAATCAATCATCATTTGTGAGAATTACGCAGTCCAAGTTAATTTAAGCTATGAAAATTAAAATCCACAGCCTGCTTCCAGTCTCCGACCGGGCAGGAATGGAATGAATGAAGCCCCCATCTAGCGGCGAGGATATGAACTGTGCCGGCTGCCGAAGCCTGACGCACTCCTCTGGGGCAATGATTAAATGAATGACAGATGAAATGAAAAGATAGTGGAGAGTGTTTCTGGAATGAAATTGTGACAGGGAAAACCGGAGTACCCGGTGAAAAACCAGTCTGTCTCCGTTTTGTCCAGCACAGATCTCACATGGAGTGACCGGGATTTGAACCACGGATCCAGCGGTGAGAGGCTGGCGTGCTGCCGCCTAAGCCACGGAGGCTTACAAGTTAAGCTATATTGCATTAAAATAAACCTAGATCCCTTTTCTATAGTTTTCAAGCAACCTGTTGTACAGGCTAGTTACACAAGTGAAGTCATCAACTAATACTCCTAGTTCTCGGTGGATAATTGAGTTTGGCTTTGTTGAATCATTTAGGGGGCTTTGCGACAACGAGAAATGTGCATGGGGAGAACGATGCTGAAATTAAGCTGGACGGAGGAAAATACTAACGAATGGGCCTCAAGGAAGTAGACGAAACAATCAAATTGATCACTACTATAGAAAAGTGAAAAGAAAAATTCGTTGGTCCCACCCTACGTCACAATGAATTCCTGAAGGAAAAGTTCTGGGGAAGAAAGGAAGAGAAAGACCGTGGAAGGCTCATCTGGATTCTGTGATGCATGGACTTCAATTTGGTTAGTTGGTTGGTTGGTTCCTCAATTTAGGGGCTGTGACAACGCGGTCATGTAGCCCCGTGTACTTTGGGTGTGTTTAGAAACTGTCTGATAACCGGTGTTAATTGTGATGACTGTATTAGTGTGTGTTATCTGTTTTTAATTCAAGTAAGGACTGCAGATATTGAATTTTTTCAAATATTTCCTACTTTTGCCGCCAAACGCCACCGTCAACGACTACTAGTTCAGAACTTGGCTACTAGACGCCACCGCAGTCGGCTCCTGGCAACGAACGTAGGAAATTAAGAGCGTTGTTTAGACTTAACCTATATAATTTAGCTTCACACAGGGTGTAATTAGTGGAAGGTTCTTTGACATGCCATAAATCTATGACATGGGACCACCGGCTTTACTTCCCCTCCGAAGGAAGGCATACAGGGGGATTTTTAACGCTCTTAAAAATCCGACGACTTTGGTCGTGTTTGAACCCACGATGGACTTCAATTTAAACAGTATGTTGACTTACTACGTTCAGCAAGTGAAAAGACAAATTTGGTTGCAACGACAAGACCTAGCCTTGAAACTTCCGTGTGTGTGAAATTTGTCTGATAACCTACAGTATGTCATTGTGATGGCTGTATTAGTGTCTGGGATTGGGTAGGAGGTGGTTGTGGCAATGGCCTTAAGTTACATACCATCAGGGGCGGATCTAGGGGAGGGCGAGGAGGGCGACCGCCCAGGGCCCCGCGGTCCGGAGGGCCCTGCGCCATGGATTTTTTTAAATTTAATGAATTAATTAATTAATTATACTTTTCAAACTTATTTATAATTCATATTATTTTTAAACTGCAGCTAATACCTCCCGTGACTGTTTAACAAGTTTAGGTTTCAGTGAAATAATAGAATACTTCAGCCGGGAGAAAAGTCGCAAAATAATATTTTAATATTTCATAGTTTGCATAATCTTCTTCAAGAGGACTTAAAAGTTTCTTTCATATTATTTTAAAAAAATTTAATGTAGTATATTCAAAATATTGTAACTATTATTTATTTTATTATTATTACAAGACTATTTTCCATTTGATTTTTTTTCCTATTGTTGTGTGCCCCACCTTATCATATTGCCCAGGGCCCCGCAAGGCTTGGATCCGCCACTGCGTACCATCAATAAAGTTTCCTGATGTAGAAGTGAGGTAACCATGGATATCAAATCTTATAATGAATGTTGCTGTTGATACATTAAAGCGGGCCATACACGCTGTGATCTGTATCGAGAGACTGTCGCATGAAACGCGTATCTGATACCAGCTGTGTCGTGTGTAGCGTTGTCACAGCTGGTCTCACATGGTATCATGACGCATCGGAGCAGGTATCACGTCTCTCGCTCTGGACAAGAGACCTTGAGATAAATACAAGCAACACGATACAGTACAAGTATCAACAAGTTTACACGTGTGTAGGGAAGTATCGCGTGTATCACAGAGCACGGCCGACTGGATGCGAGCTGCGCTCTATATCGGCCTTGACAATTCCAGTTACAGCTCATGCATAACGTGTAATTGGAAAATTTCTACTCGTCGCCGATAGAGCGCACTCCCATCCCATTATAGGCGCGATTAATAAACATCTGTACAGTACGTTTATTAAAAGAGTAATCTCGAGAACCACTGGACGGATTTTGATGCGGCTTTCACCATTCTGTAAAGGTAATCTCGAGGAAGATTTCTGTAGAAATCCAAGAATCGGGGACTTTGTTTTACACTAAGTAGAGATAAGACTTTGTCGTGCAATGCTTGGTCAACAGCACTGTGTGAGGAGCTGAGTAACTAACAAGATTTCATGTAAAAGGTCTCATTGTCTAGGCCGGTTGTGGAGAACGAAGCTCGCATTCAGTCGGCCGTGCGCAGATTTATCATGAGCGGAGAAATATCTGACCGTGCATTTTGGGAAGAATTTATAAACTCCTATCAAAAGTACTCATGTCTAAGGGACTCAAAAATTTTTAGTTACAGCGATAGACGTGCCAAAAACAATGCGTACGATAGTTTGCCCTCTCTGTTAACCATGTTTTAGACCACATTCTTCGTTTTTTCACTAAACAAACACCAAGAACTATCCCCATAGCAAGCATTTCGTCTACTGAGGATCGGACGCCATGTTATTTCCACTAAAACTAACAACAAATCTCGGCGTGTTTAGCGCCACGGAGACGAGAGACTTCTATCTAGAGTCCGCCTCATCATGAGACAGTCTCTCGATACAGATCTCAGCGTGTATGCCATCATGACTTGGGTGTGTTTAATCTGACTGAAAACCTGTGTCATTTTGATAGCTGTACTGGTGTGTGGATTCGTAATTGGGAATCTAGAATGTGGTTGGGAGGCAGCTGGGGCATTTGCCTGGAGTAGAAGTGAGGAAACCATGAAAAGCCACTTGCAGGATGGCCGTGGTGAACCCACCATTTCTCAGTTTTGCCTCATGAGGTTGAGGGTGCAAAAGGGGGCATTGTCGTCCAGTGGTCCAGCTGCTTATTTTTCACCAAAGTGGACCAGGCTTGATTCCTGGCCACTGCATGTGAGATTATTGAAGTGAAATATCACGTCCTATTGTTCGGATGCAACGTAAAGATGAAGGTCACGTGGGTCATGATCACGAGTCACGTAAAATTACAAGCTTACTTCCATTTCCCTCAGACCAGAATTGAATTTCAAGGGTGTTCTGTAATCAAACCCTGGCCTCAGGGTAGACACTCAAGAATGCAAGTCACTTAACCATAAAGTGATCATAACTCATAACTGAGTGTCATGAGACTATACATAAGTTAGTTAGGATTGTTCCGAACTCTGGTGAACAGGCGAGTGTTATAGCCTCCGAAGCTATATTCTGTGTTGCTGTTTTTGTTTCATTTGAGGGGCTTTGATATCCTGGTCATTCTGTCCCATGTACTACAGTATATATTTTAAAAAAGAGTCTGATAACCAGTTTTATTGTGGTGTCTTCAGAAGTGTGTGTATTGGTAATTGAGATGAGAGGGAGCGTGGTGGCGTAGCGATTAAGCTGTTGGCCTCTCGCCACGGCGAACCAGGTTCAATTCCTGGTCAATGCATGTGAGTTTTTCAAAGCGGAATGACATGTCCTGTGGTTCGGATTCCACATAGAAATGGAGGTCCCGTGGCTCACGATCGCGAGAAAAGCGGTCACGCAAAACTACAAAATTCAACTTCAATTGAGGTGATGATTGGGAAGGAGGCGGCCGTGGCATTAAATAATGAACCATTCCGGCAGTCGCATTTAGTAGGAGTGGAAAGCCACTCCCAAAATACCGTAGATGAGGTAGTCCCCATTCCAGCCCTCGAACCAGTTTTTTTTTTTTTTTTTTTTTGCTGAGGCAAGGTGGTCTGCTACATTCTGTAATGAAACTCAAGAATGAAGACTCTGACGATGCTTTGGGTCGAAGCTGCATTATATTGGAGTAAGGTGGAGAAGTGAACACAGAACACTAGTTTATGGTGTAAATGCCTGGTGTCCGGTACAATGCCCATAACGCCAAGCGATGCACTGACAGCTACAGAGAAGCACGGTTTCTATGGCACAGTACCTGAGCGTACAATGCAGCACACTGTCCCATCTATTGAACAATGCGATCTTTACCGCGAACAAAGGAAACAATAGCTGTTATGTATTGGTTTGTTTCCAGGAAGATGAGCGTGCAGTATTCGACAGCTGTCGTAGTTGTCGCTAGAGTTCATTGTCCTACAATCAAGAGCTTAGCAATAGGACGAGCAGCAACAGATGTTTTGAAATCTCCTGTCTGATAGCCAGGAAGTTTCACGGAAGAGGACGACAGTGCATTGAATTTGGTGTGCACATGGCTCAACTACTCCATGAATCTAACTGGCGTCCAACTCGTGGCCTAATAACAATCATTGTTAACCATCACCGCAGAGATCAGCGTTCGATTCCCGGCTCTTCCAAGGAGTTTAATTTTGGTCTGAGGGTTGGATTTACTCAGCTTCATGAAACAGAACTAGAAGTATGTGAGTGCGATTCCTACCTCAGCCATCCTAGAAGTGGCTTTATTTGGTTTCTCACTTCTACTTTCACTGAATGATGGGTTGGCACCTAATTTAAGGGCAAGTCCACTCTTTACCCAAATCATAACCTCAAATAAGAATACACACACTAGTAATGTCAGCACAATGACAGAGGTTGTCAGACAGATTCCACACACACCCACGTACACGGGGCTACATGACAAGCACTTGAATGAATCATTAACTACAACTAATTAATGGTTTTCAATCATCTTTAAATGTGCAATATTAGAGCGGGATTAATTTTCTAGGCAGAGCCTCGAATCGAACTTCGATATCAGGGGTGACAGCCAATAGTTAGTATGGAAGTTATATGCAATCAAACAATGATTCCATAAGCATACTTAAAATGTTGTTGGTAACGCTAACTTTAGCGATCTACTCTAAATATTTCCAAAATATCTTGGCCTAATAGTGTACCAAGTTTGAAATCAGCTTCTTGCTTAGTTCATGTGATATTGGGCTTTAGCTTTCAAATAATTGACATAGTCCTAGTGAATATGATAATATAAATCTCATGAGACATACAGTATTTGGCTGAAATCCATCAATTATGGTACTATGGTAGTTACTTACCGGTAAATTTTAAGCGTATACACATGCTTACAATTTTTAGCCTAATTTCATTAATGAAACAAGATTTTCAGTAAAGAACATATAGCCTACTTTCTCCTAAATAAATGGGTATTGTTATAACTCTTTGTCCTTTTAAAGGAGTATAATTGAATGTTGGTTGTAGTAGCTTGTTGAAATACAACGTGCTATAGGGATATTAAACATGAATATGAGGTGCCCTTTGCTAGTGCTACCTCTGTAAAAAAAATCATTCAATTCGGTTTCACCGTGATTGAATTGATCTGGGGAATGAATTTGCACACATACATGGTCGCTATTTGCAAACTATTGGGCTGATGACCTTGTAGTCAGTCATATGATGCTTTCCACAAAAAGGCATGTTGTTGCAAAATCCGGTAGAGATCAAATTATTAGGATGGTCGAAATTTGATTTAAGCTTTTAACATTTGGGTGGCCGTCATTCCGTTTCCGTCAAGATGGCGGCGATATAAAACATGACACTGAGGTGCCTTTTGCTAGTGCTACCTCTGTACCAAATTTCGTTCAATTCGGTTTCACCGTGTTTGAATTGATAGGGGGAATCGATTTGCACACATACTTGGCCACCATCTGCAAACTATTGGGCTGATGATCTAGCAGTTTGGTCAGAATATGCTTCCCACATAAAGGTTTGTTGTTGCAAAATTTGGTAGAGACTAGATTATTAGGTTGGTCGTAATTACATTTTAGCCTTTAACATTTGGGTGGGCGCGATTACGTTTCCGTCAAGATGGCGGTGATATAAAACATGACACTGAGGTGGCCTTTTATAGTGCTACCTCTGTACCAAATTTCGTTCCATTCGGTTTCACCGTGTTCGAATTAATAGGGGTAATCGATTTTGACACAAAGATGGCTGCCATCCGCAAACTATTAGGCTAATGACCTATTAGATTTGTCAGAGGATGCTCCCTTCATAAAGGTATGTTGTTGCAAAATTTGGTAGAGATCGGATGATTAGGTTAGTCGTAATTTGATTTAAACTTTGAACATTTGGGTGGCCGCCATTACGTTTCCGTCAAGATGGCGGCGATATAAAACATGACACTGGGGTGCCCTTTGCTAGTGCTACCTCTGTACCAAATTTCATTCCATTCGGTTTCACCGTGTTCGAATTGATAGGGGGGGGGGGGGGGGGGGGGGACAGACATTCAGAGTACCACACACTCACACACACACACACACACACACAGACTCACACACGTACACACACACAGACAGACACACTTTTTTTCGCCCTGTAGTGATCTCATAAGTCTACTTTCATTTTCTGCAAAAATCGAAAGTAGGCTAAAAATAGACTTATGAGATCACCTTTCGTCCGTGTGCGTGCGAATGTGTGTGCCCCCCCCCCCTCCCCCCCCCTTGTCCTAATAAAATCTAAACGGCTTGAGCGATTTCAATGAAACTCAGTAACGAAATAGTACTATTTCGTTCGAAATAGTACTATTTCGTTCGACCCCAATCGTTTCCTTCAAATTTTATTACGTCTCACCAATCCAACAAGGTAGCAATGCGAAATATTTCACAGGCATTCTATATCTCAGAAACTATTACTGATATCACCCTGAAATGTTGTGCGGTGATCAAGGAAACTACTTCAAGTTCAGCTATGTGACTTTCAGAAACCTGTTAAGTACTCGCTTCGCTAGTTTTATAAACATACTCATGTCTTAATTGTTGCCATGTAGGCTCGTTGCATGATGTACTACAATGAAACATGTTCAAGTGACACATTAATCTGTTTTTGACATTGACATTTTGAGTCTACTAGGAATTGTTTAATACAGAAACTCATATCATATACTCGAAATATCCTCATCTTGCGTCTAGATACGCATGCACTCGTCGAATCGTGGACTGCTGCACCCTTTCAAAAACTCCCTGACAAAGTCGAATTGTTTCGCAAGCTTCCCTGACATGTCGACGAAGAGTTTCTTCATCCGGGTTGTCTGCTGCATACACCAATTGTTTAAGATGCCCCCAGACTCCAGAGATAATAATCCAGGGGATTGAGGTCGGGAGAACGTGCAGGCCATGGAACATATCCATATACCATATTTGACTTGTGCATAGTGATTACACACAGATCAACTAGCTAGATCAAAGTGCAATGACACTTTTTGCCACGGTAACCTCACTCAGCATAGCCACTGTCAGCCCCAGGATTCAAACCTTTGATCTCTGTGACTTGCTGCAGCGCTCCATCTTGGGTGTGGGGAGCGATTTAACGCCTCGGTTAAGAATCCAAAACTCTTTGTCACATTTGTTATTTACAAGAATGTGTTCCGTAGTCTTCCTTACTGAACAATAGTGAACGAATGTGACATTCAAGGTTTGGCTCTTTCAGTGATGTTATGTCCTTCCACCGAAGGCGAAATGTCGTACAGTAGGTACAGTATATGGTCTATGTAACCGAAGTGTGTTTCCCAGCGCAATTTTCTGTAACTTAAACGTGGCATTGTTTACGAACATGCCCAGTGCATAATTCAGTCCCCTTACCAGATGTCTCTTTAGCCACAGCAATTCAAAATTACTGTAACACTGAAAATATAAACAGTTCGTCTTTTATCCACAACCTATCATTGTGAATTAATTAACTTTGCAGCCACATGATTATGTTACTATAATATAATCTCTCCTTCTTGTTCACAGGTTTTCACCCACCTTGTATGTCTTCTACTGTTGACTTTAACCTCGATTGCTGCTCCACAAACCTGTCCCAAGGCAGAGTATGACTGTACCTGTGAGGAACCTCAGAAGATAATATGCAACTCGGTTGGTGCCAAGAACTTCGACTTTCTCAAGAATTGCAACGAAAAGCATTTGTGGCAACATCTGAGTGTCATTTCTAACAGAATTCCAAATGTCACGCATAAGGTTTTCCTGAATCTTGGAATAATCGAAGTGAACGAGCTGGTGCTACGTAACAACGGCATCGTAACATTAGATAGGAATTCATTTGATGGACTCTTAAATCTGAAACACCTTGATCTATCTTTCAATGAATTGTCCCATATAGATCAAAATGTTTTTGAAAGTTGTTTGAAAATGGAAACTATCCAACTGTCTTTCAATAATTTACATAACATTGACTTCCTATCAAGACTAAACCAATTAAGAGAACTATCCATAGCATACAATAATATAACACACTTCAACTACTCAGCATTTTGTGGATGCAGGTCACTAAAACACGTTGACCTCTCACATAACAGAATACGTCACATATCCAGCGACACATTCGTGCGTAATAATGGCCTCACTCAACTGAATCTCAGCAGCAATTCCTTGATAGATCTGCATTTTGTGAAATCACTCCCTGAGTTAAGATCGCTCTATTTGTCTGACAACATTATATTTAACATTTTTGAGGGCATACTGGCAAACAATAAAGTATTAGAAGATTTACATCTGGACCACAATATAATTAAGGATATAAGATTTATTTGCAATGCTGGAATTCGTAGAATAAATCTGTCTCATAACTACATTTCCCATATCCCTACTGCTACATTCAGAAAATGTACGAACCTCGGATTATTACGCCTTGATCACAACAATATTTCTGATGTATTATTTGCTGCAAGCGTTCCGAAATTAGAAGAGCTATTTCTTGAAAGAAATGTTATATCGAAAATTAGTCCTAACGCATTCCAAGGAAATTCCGTGCTAAGTCTTCTCAATTTATCCAATAATAATCTATCAGACATAACCTTTATTGAAGGAACTCCAAGTCTTAGAACACTACTGATGAATCATAACAATATATCTTTCGTACATCTGCAAGAATTTGAAAACGAAATTTCTCTAAACTTGCTAATAATGTCACATACAAATATTTCTGATCTGGAATTTATTGAATTTCTTCCTGCACTTCAGAAGCTGGAACTTAATAGCAATCGCATTTCATATATTCCAAAGCACACATTCGCAATGAACAACGACCTGAGAATTCTCTACTTAGTCGACAATCGTTTAAGGGACTTAGAGTTTGTTCATTATATTCCTTCCTTAAACATACTGAACATCATGTATAATAACATCACCAGTATCAGTGTAGACACGTTTAGACATAATGATGAGCTATATTATCTTGATATGCGGGGTAATCATGTGAACAATTTGCAGTTTATATGCCATGCGCCTGCACTGAATGAAGTAGTAATTGGCAACTACATGATCACAGCGACAAAAAATAACTTTATCAGTTCAAAGTCCTTGTGTATTTATGATTTTGAATTAAACGAGGAGTACGAAGTCGATTTCCTTCCAACTGTGAACTACCTGCAAGATCATGTAAGCGAATCTCCAAGTCATACCTGCAATAGGGCAGGCTCCATTACACACCACGGATTTTCTCTGCTAATTGTGCTGACATTCATTATTACTGGATCAAATATTGTACACACTTGAAGGAGTATATTGTCCCTATTAAAGTGTCATATCAGTATGGAAATTTAAAATCAAGGGCAAAAGCTTTGAATACACGTTTTAAATCGTGGTTGATACACCGTGACTTCATGAAATGATAGTCCAATGTTCTGAATATTAATAGCCTCTATCAAAACTACGACTCAAAATATTACCTATTAACCACCAGGTTCACAGAGTGTGCAAAGTTGCAAGCCATATGGAAATGATAGTTCGTACTGAAAGTACTTGTTGTAATACATAAATCAACATTTTGAAATAGACACATGTCTCTCACGTGTACCCGCCTCTGTGTTAGGGCACTAAACCTAAGTGATACAAAATGTGATGATCTATAAAGAAGTACTGGATGAGTCAAAGGTTTTCACGCAAATCTGCTGAGATCATCCGAAGCTATTCGGAGACTATTTACGAAATCCAGTTATATAGCTGCTCATTGTGTCTGCTATTGGAATCTAGTTGAAAAGGTGAGATGCGTTCGCCGAGTGAAGTCTGACAGACTATATGCTAAGTTGAGATTTTTTGATTGACGGATAACACTAGAGAAGAACTGAAATGTGAATTAATAACGTATGGAGATGGAGCCAAATGACAATGGAAGCTCACTAGATGGCTCTAAGAAGCCTGGTCACCTCGTTCACAATACCGTTACTCCCGTGATGAATAGCTCCTGGTGGGCTAATATACACGATCGACCTGCCATGGAATGGCTCTCTTGAAGGTCAGATATTAAGGAAACGCAAGTAGAAACTTGAGTGATATCCTTCTAAGATACAAATATTTCACCAGCTCACAGATAATTCTTCTTTATGAATATATGTACTGTATGTATATATTATCCAATTAGTAGAAAACGTTGTGGTGTTTGAAGCCATATTTTCAGTGTTGCCTAGTAAACAAGAGTTTAGTGCTTTTCAGTCGGTCAACACGAATGTACCCAAAAGAGATGGGTTATGCCCTAATCCTGACATAAATTACATGAGATTAATAAAACACTAGGATGACCAGTTTCGATCGTCAAGCGATCATCATCAGATCCAATACACTTAGGCTATAAAATCTATGTTTGAAATACAGGTGAAAATATTTACAATATGTACAATTATTTAGTTGCAGTATTTGGTACTGCAACTGTCAGTGTATGCTAAATGCAGTATATATGTTAGGTGAAATGCTAAATGGTGATGGCTATCCGGAGATTGTACTTTAGAGAGATTAAATGGCTGTAAACTATGGTTAAACTATAAAATTTTAGGCTAACTACTTATCTGATTGTCTTCCGTGTGTGACGCAGGGCATAGCTTTACCAACATAGAGTCGGACCTTAAAATAATCCATCACGAATCGAAAGGCAGAGCTCTTGACATAAAGGAAGCAATCGAGATACACCTAGCCAAACGAAACAATCCCAACAATCTAAATGAACACACGTTCATGGAGAGCTCACCCCTCTTCACGCTACTAAAAAACACACCCTGTCGGAAACAAAACACAATTTAGCGACACAGCCAAGCTAGATAAAAAAGGGGCGAAATTAGGGGGTTTTTAATAGGTAAATGTTATCTGGATCAGGTGTACGATGTACTTTTCTTCTGCAATAAACCAAGGCCCATATTAGAGGCAGTATTAAAGGTGCCGGGACGTCCTCATAAGACCGTCAACGCTTAGTTCGAATGGGTTATGCTCCACGCGTGGCGAGGACTAATCCACGGTCTTTAATAGTTGTAGATCCACCTCATTCAATAACATACATCTTATCTAGGTTGGCAACACCTCACATAAACACATCGCGATCACTCCCCACAGCACGTAGGGACAGGGGGGGAAGGCAGGGAAAAACCAGTCGTTAAGATAACCACCGCAGTCGACCGCACAGCGAGTTCAAGTGAGCACGGAAACTGCGAATAGCTGTAGTACGGAAGACAATCAGATAAGTAGTTAGCCTAAAATTTTATAGTTTAACCATAGTTTCCACATTATTCTCATTCAAGTGTATGCCCCTACTAGTGACAAAAGCGATGAAGAGGTTGAGGAATTCTATGCCCAAATTCAGACCGTCCTCAAAGACACCAAAGAACATGATGTAACCCTTGTTATGGGAGAATTTAATGCAAAAGTTGGGAAAGGTTCTGAAGAACACATTGTGGGCCAGTGGGGTCTCGGACAAAGAAACAACAGAGGGGATCGTTTAGTGCAATTTTGTAGAGAGGAGAACTTTGTCATTGCTAATACTTGGTTTAAGCTTCCTGCCAGGAGACTTTATACGTGGAAAGCACCTGCTGATAGTCCAGACAACATCATAAGAAATCAAATTGATTTCATTCTAATTAAAAACAGATTTAGAAACAGCGTGATTTTTGCAAAAACCTATCCAGGAGCAGATGTTCCTTCTGACCACAATCCTCTCATTAGCAAGATTTGTGTCCGGCTTAACAAGATTCCGATAAAAACAACACAAAATAAATATGATACTGATGCCCTTCGGGAAATAAATACAAGGTCACAGGTGGCTGCTGTTCTTACCACTGATCTTAAGACGTTGAATTCAAATGACATGCAGCCCTTGGAACTTTGGGACACTTTTAAAACCTCATTGAAGAGGGTTGGAGATCATTTTCTTAAGAACAAGAGACAACATAAAAAAAGGAAGGCATGGATGACGGATGAAATATTGAATCTAATGGATAAAAGAAGAGAAGTCAAAGGAAGAGATAATGAAGAATATTGGTTTATTCATAGATTGATAAAGAATAAGATCAGGCAAGCCAAGGAAGTTTGGATGTCAGATAGGTGCAAAGAAATTGAAGAACTTAATAGTAAATATGATACTTTCCAGGTCCATAAGAAAATCAAAGAAGTTTCAGGTAGACACAGGAAAAGAAACACAGTCAACTTAGTTGATAGTCAAGGTAACACGGTATTTGAAGTTGAAGAAAAATTACAGGTTTGGGAAAAATATATACAAGAGCTTTTTAATGATGATCATCGTCCTTCCCGACCCGAAATTCCTTCAGTTGTTGGACCCATGATCACCATGGATGAAGTGAAATATGCGATTAGGATAGCGAAAAATGGTAAGGCTCCTGGTCAAGATGACATTCCAGTGGAATTATTGAAGATCTTGGATGATGATAGCATTGTGACGCTCACTAATTTATATAACAAGATATACGACACGGGCATATTACCAGAAGACTGGCTCTTGTCTACATTTATTGCTCTTCCGAAGAAACCGATGGCTAAGTCATGTAGTGACTTCAGGACAATCAGTCTTATGAGTCATGTGCTCAAGATATTTCTCAAAGTTATCCATAATCGCATATACAGGAAATGCGAGATGAATATCAGTGACACGCAGTTTGGGTTCCGCAACGGTCTAGGAACTCGTGAGGCATTATTTGCGCTTCAAGTTCTTTTCCAGAGATGCCGTGAGGTGAATCAGGATGTATATGCATGTTTTCTGGACTATGCAAAAGCCTTTGACCGTTGTCAGCATGATAAGTTGTATAATGCACTCAAGAACTCAGGAATAGATGAGAAAGACATTCGGATCATCATTAATTTATACTGGGGTCAAAAGGCTAGTATCAGAATTGATGGACATATATCGAGATCAGTGGAAATAATGCGTGGTGTGAGACAAGGATGCATTCTTTCACCACTTCTTTATAATATCTATGCAGAACAGATTTTCTCCGAGGCACTTGATGGCATTCAACAAGGTATTAAGGTCAATGGTAATTATATTAATAATATACGGTACGCAGATGATACTGTATTGATTGCAAATAGTTTCGAAGGACTTAAAGAGATTGTTACTATGGTATATCAAAAGAGTAAACAATATGGCCTTGACCTCAACATTAAGAAAACAAAATATATGATAATATCGCGAAAACCAGCATTGTCACAAATCCTTTTAGTCGATGGACATCAGATTGAGCGAGTCAAGAGTTTGGTTTATTTAGGACAGAATATTAATGAGAATTGGGATCCTTCGGTTGAAATAAGATGCCGTATAGAGAAGGCTAGATCCATCTTTATGACAATGAAACAACTACTATGCTGTCGAGATCTCAGTATGACGCTTAAGAAAAGAATTGTGAAGTGTTATGTTGTCTCCACCCTTCTTTATGGTGTTGAAGCTTGGACCTTGTCCGTAGCTACAGAAAAGAAGATTCGAGCTTTTGAAATGTGGATATACCGGCGGATTCTTAAAATTTCGTGGACAGAACATGTGAGTAATGCCGAGGTTCTTCAGCGTGTGAGCAGCCAACCTGAGCTGTTAAACACAATTAAGAAGAGGAAATTGGAATACTTGGGACACATGATGAGGAATCCAAAATACCGTCTGCTCCAAGTTATACTTCAGGGTAAAATTGAAGGACGGCGTGGACCAGGAAGGAGACGAATAACTTGGATGGATAATTTAAAAACGTGGTTTGGGCTGTCTTCCACGGAACTCTTCAGGATTGCGCAGGATAAGAAGGTGTTAGCCATGGTGGTAGCCAACGTCCGTATCGGATAAGGTAGTAGTAGAAGAAGAAGAAGAAGAACCATAGTTTACAGCCATTTAATCTCTCTAAAGTACAATCTCCGGATAGCCATCACCATTTAGCATTTCACCTAACATATATACTGCATTTAGCATACACTGACAGTTGCAGTACCAAATACTGCAACTAAATAATTGTACATATTGTAAATATTTTCACCTGTATTTCAAACATAGATTTTATAGCCTAAGTGTATTGGATCTGATGATGATCGCTTGACGATCGAAACTGGTCATCCTAGTGTTTTATTAATCTCGTGTAATTTATGTCAGGATTAGGGCATAACCCATCTCTTTTGGGTACATTCGTGTTGACCGACTGAAAAGCACTAAACTCTAGTAGAAAACGAGAAAAAGGTAGATTGATTTTTGAATTTTCCAGTTGCACTGGTAAATGAAAGGGAAGAGACACGTCTTTCATGCTCCTTCAATTCATGTACCTTAAAGAATCCAACATGATTAGGGAATGGTGATTGTTATCTAAAAGCGTTATCAGTTCAGATCTAAATAAGACTTTTTACTTTGCATGAAATCGTCAGTCACAAAGAATAACTTAATCAAGTGGAGCTTCTTCCTAGTTCCTTCAAATCATTGAAATAAAGTGGAAAGTTTTAGTATTAGTTGTAATAGTGAAAAGGTGGGATATTCGTTTTTTCAGCTATGAAGATAAATGAGGCTTCTTTAATGTGGAGATCAACCTGGCCTTCCTTGGTTACAACTTCGTACTTATGAAACTCGGACATACCTGCACCAGCAAAAATGTACAGTTCTACCAGTAATTCGGTTCTTTTCATAGATTGGAGACATAATAGGAAGCTGCGATTATCAGGCTAATGAATCTATGTCTAAATTGATCATAAACTGAACCAGAAAAGCAGTTTACTCTTCAGCATGACATTGTATATACAAGTAAGTACCTAATGTATGCTTAAGATCGTAGCATTGATTCCGAGATATTAATTTATCTCCATAGTGTATTAAAGTGAATTATCTGTCAACTTTCACCAATTATTGTAATAGAAACACTAATAATAGTGCTAGTAAATCAGAAAATAGTCAATGGAAATAGATCATTCCTACATCTCCAAGAACAAATCTCAACATAAGGTTATCAATTGCTCCACAAGAATTAAATTGGAATAAACAACAAATGTAAGATCAAGATGTAAAAATTAAATCCGTTTTTCTTACTTACAACCCTGTATGTTGTGGTGCATATTTATTAAAGGGTGCACTGAAACATTTAACATTGCGTGTGTATGAACACGTGGAGACCTCATGAAATCTGTGCAGTGAATTTAGTGACATGCTGAATTTAGAAAAGTGTTATCAAGCTGAAGTGACTAACTTCCACCTAAAAGCAATGATAGTGAAGAATGATAATCTCTAAATAGTTTGTGTTTAAATGATATTATATATGTATCTCTGCCAACAATTTTATATAATCATTTCAGGCTTTTCAGGCGAGCAAGTACGTTCGGTTCGATGTTGAAGAGCTTCAAAATATCTAAGTCAAACGAGATTGCATCGTTTGTGAGATTTGCTCCATATGACCTTAGCTGTGGAAAGTGCACTCAAAAGTCATTCTCCATTTACAGGTGAGCGATGTAGATTAAACAGGATATTGATTAGCATGATTAACTGCTTATTTATATATCGGTAGTTAACAGCCACATTTGGAGCACTTAAATCAAATAAAATACATTTGAGTAATCTAAGATTGACTGGGAATGTAGTTGTCAACATCTTCCTCGTCTACCAAAACCTCTTCATTCTGGCTGACCTGGCCGCCCTTTCTTCATCATATATGACACATGGTTTTCATTTCTAAGTCTTATACTGTATGTTTGTTCTTCAAAATCCTTTTTTCTTCTCTATTTTTAATTATTTGCATTGTAATATTTAACTCTTCTAAATCATTTTGAAATTCTTCGAACCAATTATTTCTTTTGATTTACTTTTCCAAAAGTAGTTAAATAGTGCGATTTTAACTTCTGGTGGTTTGGGTCGGAGAATGAGTGTCATAGACACATAAATCATCCATTTCATTCTTATCACAAATCGTTGGTTGCCTACAGAGTCAATTTTTAACGTAAGTTACACCTACCTCTGCTAAGGCCTCGCGCCATACCTATTGCTTGTTTTATGTACTTATAAATTTTAACAGTGTGTGTTATGTGTAGGTCGGATCCACCTCCACTGAAGAAGATTCTCTCTGACATGGAATTAGAGAATTGGCGTGGCCTAGAACATGAAGGTGCACTACCTGATGACTCTACATTGAATGTGTACCAAAACGAGGCGGGTTTTTCCCTTTGTTAAAAATCCTATAACTTAATACGTTTTGTTTTTTGTCATTTTAACTATTTAACCACCTCCAATATATAATGTTTTATTTAAGTGTATCAATTTTTATTTGTACAATGAACTTGTAAAGAAGCACATTTTATGTACGCTTACCGGAACTTGAAGTGTGTGATGGTTAGACTTCTAGATGAAATGAACATCTTACTATTAGATGCAAATATTTTGACGTTTGAATTGTCAATACACAAAGCTTTATCAAAGTGTAATACTCATTATATGTGAATATTCTCTTATATGTTACATTCCCTTGATGTACAGTTTTATTTCGAATTTGTTACGTGAGAAAAATGCTATTTCGCAATGTCGTTAATGCACGGTATTCGTGCTCGATAAAAGGTCAAGAGACTTGGACTCCACTTTAACTAAGGCAACGCAAACATCCATTCCCAAGACAGTACTCGATTTAACAGTAAATGTTCCAGAGCTTCTCGCCTATCCCCTATTTACGTCTGCTGGCATTGTTTGTAAGGCCACAGGTATGAAAGTTATAGTGATTCTGCATTGCGGATGGAACAGATTTAGAGGAAATCATATAAACACCCCAATCCACTATCTGTCATGCTTGTACATATAATAATGATACTCTGTAATACAATAATACAATTTTACTGTGAAGGGAATGCTGGAATAAACCCTCACTTCAAGCATTCATGAAGAAAAGAGAAACGGTGCTTAACGAGTTAGAATAAACAAAGCATGTTGGTAGTGCGAATGTAAATTTCTGTTGTAACAAATATTTTCTTGAAAGTAATATTGCACGCCTCTGCATCCACGTGCTTAAAATAGTCAATCACACGATCATTTATCAAAGAAATTCTGGACTGTAATTCTAAGAAGATATCTTATATTTAGTTATGCAAATTTATTAATAGGGACATGCAAAATGTAAAGTTATATTTCTATCAAAGCGGTGTTCCTTTTATAATTAAAAATGAGGTTATTTTTTTGGAAACTGAGGTCAGCATTCCGAGCTCCAAAATGCTGAAAATCTTCTAAAAGTTCAAAATTTCATTTTATACGTCATATTAAGCTAAGGACCATTCTCTTTGTAATGGTATATTGTTAGGCTGATTTTCTTATATTTTCCCACACTCATGCGTCCGATTAATAAACCCACTCATGCACATATTTTAATAGACATAAAGGAAGCAAAATGTGTGTGCTGTGCCCTAAAATCTAAGCAATCGTCATTTCCACAGCTAACGCAAAAAACTTTGACTCCCGTTTCTTAACATAAACATTACCTTCATTCCCGAACATTTCAAGATACAATGCTGAAATGTTTAGAAGTAATTTCTTCTTATGTGTGTTATGTTTTAACATATAATTTTTATAAAAGCTTAATTTTAACAGGAGGAAATGCTCAAGAAAATTTTATTTAAATAACGCCATTTTAAAACTATTATTGAATAATTAAACCAATGATTATTTTCTGATAACCTGTAAAGTGAGAACTTCAAGAATCATTCCTGAAAAATTTCAATTAGTCCCTATAAATAGCTTCTGAGGAAAAGATGAATAAAAAGTTGAAAATTAACGTGGGCAATAAAGGATATTCTAAAGTTCCTTTAAATAATTATTAGCTAAGTTTGCAACTATACCGTATATATGCGTAATTTTGAATGCGGCGTCGCAGTATAGCAAATACTCCCATTGTGATATGATTTTCTACTTTCAAATTTGTTATTTGGTTTGTAATAATAATAAGTTATAAACTTTCTTAAGCATATATTTGCCCACTGTAACATGATCAATTTTACACATTTATTGTAAAACATTGACAATAAACTGGTTTCGTAGCCAACATTTTGTAAAACCAGCATTTAATTCGTAAAACTTGGCCATTGTCTCTTGCCGTTCCACTTCCTTAAAATCAACTATGGTAAAGTTGTTGATGATATGCATTAATGGTCTTTTAACTGCAACAAATAACCTGATTTAGGGGCTGAATAATTTTGTATCCATGGGGATCCTTAGCATGTCAAAAAATCTACCGACAAGGGTATCTTACTTTTGAACTCCCTCAAATGCCGACCGACTGTGCTAGAATTTGCTAGAACTGTGCTACCTCCGATAGAATGTGACCTATTATTATTTACACAGAGTACAAGGCATTAAAGAAGCATTAATAATAAACAATAAAACTGGAAATCATATGCACAATAGTAATCTGAATATACAAGACCCGTATAGCCTATTCAAAGTCAGAGGTAGGCTATATTATATAACGTGCCAAGACTCAGGGTGTCAGGCAAATTACAATGGCCAAAGTGGTTGAAGAATGGACATACGATACAACGAGCATAGACAAGCGATAAAATACGGGACGCACTCGTCCGTATGCGAACACATGTTCGACGTGGGACACAGGTTCACTAATACTACAACCTGGGGTGTATGAAGTCCCTTGTACTTGCGGAAAAGTCTACATTGGACAAACAAAACGGTCCATTGCAACTCGCATCAAAGAGCATCAAAGGAACATCCATCTAAACCAATCTGTCAAATTAGCTATAGCTGAACATGCCCTGTGTTCAGGGCACGATGTATGTGCTTGCCCTTGTTAAGCACAATACTGGTCTAGAATTATAAGGGAGTCAGTTGAAATTCGTAAAAGCCCCAATAATTTTAACAGAGACACTGGATATCAGCTAAGTGACACTTGGCTACCAGTTATTAAAGATCTAGGAAGATAGTTCCCCTCAGTTTCTCTGTTCTTCACCTATTTTAAATTGTACGTTTTCCTCTATGGCTACAGAGCCTGGATTTGATCTCCTTTGTTCGTCACTGGAGGAGTTTTCATCTGTTTTTCCGCCGTTGCCGGAATGACGTTAGGTATCGTTCAGATACACTTCCCTTTTGTTTCTGTTTCCTTATATCCATCTAACCCTCTTCCCCCCTCCCCCCTCTCCTTATTTTGACATTCTCATTCTTCGAGGAGTCTCTATATTTTCTCTCCGCCCCCTTTACCTTCTCCTTACTTACTACTCTGTCCACCGTTCTACCATGATCCATACAGTAATTTTTGGCAGCTGCTCTCTGGTGACGAACAGAGGAATTTATCTTTTTTTTTTGTAATCTCATCGATGTACTTTCTTTGGCCACATTGTTTGATTCCATTGAAAAAGGAGGCAAGGTTCCTTCGAAACGTCTGGTATCTAACTTAATTTCACACGTCATTAGCCCAAAAACCATGAATTATTTGTATAGTATTCCGGGCGGTGAAAGCCTTAATCCACAATCACATATTTCACCCCAAACAAGCATACTTTCGGTATGTTAACAAAATATCACATAACAAATATTGACTAGTTGCGTGAGATTAACTATTACTGCAACTAAATAATTGTAGCCAACATATTGTAAATACTATCATCCATACTTGTATTCATAGATTTAATTGCCTAAGTGTAATGGCTCTGATGATGATCGCTTGACGATTGAAACTGGTCATCCAGGTATATTTATTAATTTTATGTAAAACGTTTTCAGGATTAGGAAACAACCCATCACAATTGTGTTGACCTTATGCCAACATCAAATTTCGATATTCTCAATGCATGAATAATTTCTCATAATAAATGATTATATTACACTTTCACGAATTGATTGCCGGCGGTCGAGATGGGAACTATTCTCTGTTCACTTGTGTCACACGTCACTCTGCTTCGTTGACAGGTACAGTTGCGCGAGCAGGGTATGACTCAGCTACAGTAGCTGTCCGTGATGACATGAGGTCCTATGATGCATATCTGCGCTTCTAAGACAGGTAGCGCGCGTGCATTCTTGCTTGACTTATGTGACGACTGCACACTGTCATCACTGTGTCCTCCACTTCACCCCGCGGGGCTCCTGCTACAATAATCAACAAATGCTGGTGCAGCCCCGCTCAGCAGCAAAATGGGTAATATCAAGGATATAACAATTCTTGATGGTACAAATTACACTCGTTCGCAATCATAACCGTCATAATAATTGGCGAGGGTAATATCAGTCTTCATTTAATTTAGAACTACAGAGTTCTTGAATTTTTTGGAACAAAGGAGTTTGCCTCCGCACTATAGGCTACTTACTCTAAACGTTACAGCCACAGTTATGCTCCTTAGAAATCTGTACGTTTCCCAAGAAACCACGGAACCAAATTAATTCTGTATGAAAATGTCTTGGGTTTGGAAACAATAAATAAAGATAAAAATGGGCAGGGAGGTCTAATATTTTGAGCTCATTTAACACCGTCCGATAAAACACTTCTATTTTCTTTTAAGAGGCAGCAATTTCCAATCGCTTAGCATTCTATAAGGTATCACAATAAATAAAGATCAAGGGAAAACTCTGGAACGTGTAAATCTCTATTTATATTAGCAAGTTTTAAGTCGTGGCCAGCCATCTGTTACAAAG
Organism: Meconema thalassinum; assembly: GCA_946902985.2. Taxonomy (NCBI): domain Eukaryota; kingdom Metazoa; phylum Arthropoda; class Insecta; order Orthoptera; family Tettigoniidae; genus Meconema; species Meconema thalassinum. The sequence continues at coordinate 836,047,205 of OX336390.1, forward strand.
TCAAGAGTGCGCTCTTCCGACGTCTACAATTTGATCTTTTTTGCTGGGTGGAAAATTATTTTCTTTAGCTATTTGCTTGATAATTCTGATTTCCTTCCCATTTTCTCTTTTAGCCACCCACTACTGGCCACAGGATGAGGGGTGTACTCTCCTCAATTTCGTGTACAGTTACGCCAATGGGTGAGTTCATTATTTCCCAGTGCGCAGTGCCTGATGTCATTCGTCATTCATCCCGCAATATCGCACACTGGCACCTTTAATGAGGGGGTGGTATTCACAGAAGCATACACACAAACCTCAATGCAGCCATTGTCATTTCAAAAGGACGTTATTCGTTGTTCTATTATTCATTCTCCCGTTCAATGTTTCCCCCAAAGCCATGTGCTAATTTGACAATACCGAGGCAATACAGATGCGTATCATTTCAACATAATGAGGGAGTGTGTACAGTAGGCTGTGAAGCAGAGTGAAACTGTGAATCTTCACAATTGAATCTAACATTTATAAAAGGCCCTGTTTCCAAAGTATCTTTATGTTCGACGATGTCGAAATGTAAACATTATATGTCAGAAAACTGTATCATAATGAGGCTCATTATGACACTATTTTTCATTATGAAACAGTTTCTCCCACCAATCAGAGCTCAATAAACAGTTGTTTGACCAATTAGGTAAGGATACCCTCGCGCATGCGCTCAAAATCCAACATGTCTATATAAATGATCGAAAGTGCACCGTGCATATGTTCGCGTGAATAAATTGGCGAATATGAGATTAGAAATAGCACTGTATATACCTTAATATCCCCAACCCCAATTTCAAAACAGCGCATTGCTTTCAAACGACTTCAGTGACAGTTTGACTGAATGCAGATGCACATCGGCAGGCTGTAAACATTGCCAAGCACATAGAGCACATGCGTCGGTCGGTCAGAGCACTTGGAAAACGGAGATATCCTACCAAGCGCTTGCACTCTGATCACAAAATTCTAGTGACTGAATCTCAACAGATATTTATGAATATTTATGTTAAAACATGTAATAAAGTTATAATTATCGTCGAACATAAACAGTCGTATGCAACTCGCCTATAATGGTAATTAAGACATTCGTATGGAAATTATAAAACTCGCTTACGCTCGTTTTATAAACATACTCGTGTCTTAATTATTGCCATTGTAGGCTCGTTGCATAATGTACTATTAACCTATTTTCATCATATGATATTTAAGGTTATGCATAGATAAGAAATTAATCATATCTGAAACATAAATAATTGAAATATAAATTGTATTATATGAAACCACCAATAGTCAATACATACATTTTTATTACGCATAATACAAGAAGAACATGTTTGAATACACAGAAGTGGTTTTCGAAAACATTTCCACATAACAACTGTGGTGAAAGGAATCTCAATGGCTGCAATAAATGTATTATTTCGATAGTATTTACTATATTGAGAGCTTCACAAGCTTACAACATAGTTTCAATTACTCGCAACTTTATTTTCTAATAGTTTCTTCCAACAACCTATTAAGTTTGCTGATGGTCGATACTTGTCCTGTTACATTAAACAATTAATAATAATATATTATTTGATTAAGCCTTCGTGGCTTAGGCGGCAGCACGCCGGCCTCTCACCGCTGGGTCCGTGGTTCAAATCCCGGTCACTCCATGTGAGATCTGTGCTGGACAAAACGGAGGCAGACAGGTTTTCCTCCGGGTACTCCGGTTTTCCCTGTCAAAATTTCATTCCAGAAACACTCTCCACTATCATTTCATTTCATCTGTCATTCATTTAATCATTGCCCCAGAGGAGTGCGTCAGGCCTCGGCAGCCGGCACAGTTAATATCCTCGCCGCTAGATGGGGGCTTCATTCATTCCATTCCTGACCCGGTCGGAGACTGGAAGCAGGCTGTGGATTTTCATTTTCATATTATTTGACTATTGGTAGTTATATTTATTACCATTTAGATTTCAAAGAATATGTTGTATCTATTTGTATCTATGTTCATGTGTGTGCGCGAGCGTCCCCCTAATAAAATCCAAACGGCTGGAGTGAATTCAATAAAAACTCGGTGAGGACACACTGCATACGCCGTAGGACCATCTAGGGCAGGACTCTACTTCGGTGTCGCATTCAGTCCACTACTTAGGCCTAACATTGTGAGGTTTGAAGCCATTTTTCAGTGTTGCCTAAGTAAACAAAAGTTTGGTGCTTTTCAGTCGGTCAACACGAATGTACCCTAATAGAGCTGGGTTATGCCCTAATCCTAAAATAAATTACATAAGATGTATTTATTAATCTTATGTAATTTATTTCAGGATTAGGGCATAACCCAGCTCTATTTGGGTGCATTGGTGTTGACCGACTGAAATGCACCAAACTTTTGTTAGGCCTAACAATAAATAAACGGGATATCTACAATCAACACACATTAACAAGTTTATACAGCTATACAAGATACAAAGAACAAATGAAAATGAAATGAAATTACCTTCAAAAACACTTACCACCTAAGATAGGACAATAAATCCTACTTAATCTAACAACAACAACAACAACAACAACAACAAAAGATCTCAAAAGATCTAGTCATCAGGATCTTACAGTATGTATCTTATGAATTTTAATACAAGCAGCCGCTGTAGCCATCATTAGTTTACATAGTGAAGCTATAGATTCTGAGATGAGTAACATTGAAGATCCATACAAGATTCAAACAACAGTTGTTTGCATTTGTATCTGTGTCAGTTGCCGTTGGTCACAGGGATGGGTAACTCTACACATGCGTGCCTCTAAACTGAATTACCAACATTTGGGCGTGATAAATATAAATGCTCGTATCCGTGAGAGTATTCACGTCACAAGTATACTAAATAAGCAACATGAATCTACCTATAGATCAAAAATAAACTCATTTATAAGGCAACCCCTCTGATACTGGATTACACAAAATAAAATAATATAAAATCAACATAGCACTCATAGTTAGCAACTCTGATGAAAATAAAACTCAAAATCCCAACTATAAAAATCCAATAAAATTCAAAATGCAAAACCAGCTGAAATAATAACATAATAACTACAGGGTCTTTATTTTTGCTTGTCAAGGACATTCTCGCTCACGCGCTCCGCCAGTGACAGCTCAGTTCCCGGCTGCCGCGCCCGCGTATGTATGGCAGAATACGGTACTGAAATTCAGTTTCATGCATTGTTACTCACCATGCTTACAGTAGATGCTGAAAATGTTCCCCATCCACTGCCAAACATTACCGGCATCTCCTTATTAAGTTTCCGGTTACTCCGGTTAATTTACCTTCAGTAAGAAAATAACGACATTTACGTCTATTTGTATTGTTTACCGAACCTGTACGGTTGAATCTCTTAGCCAGTTGTCTTAATGTCCGATTTATAGAAATGGGTCCCCCTGGAAATCCCACTCGAAACTTTTGTCTTGTTCTAGCGCACAATTTCCTGCACCTTATGTACGTATTGTGCAGATATACACGTTCACTTAACGAATATTTTACATAAGGCATTACAGCACTATCACAATAAAACACTACACAATACGATATACAGTACCGGTACACAGTAGCTTTATACAACACCGAAAGACTGAAACACCCAATTAGCACAGAGCTCGCACGTCTACAAAGAGCGAGGGAATACTGCAGGTGACCACGCGTCAACCTGGCCCGGGACCGGCGGCCAAGGTCGAGCGAAGGTTTGCACAATAGCCTACGTACCGTTCATAATGTGCGCTAGAACAAGACAAACTTTTCGAATGACATTTCCCGGGCGACTCATTCCTATAAATCGGACAATAAATCAACTGGCTAAGAGATTCAAATGTACAGGTTCAGTAAACAATAAAAATAGACGTAAATATCATTATTTCCTTACTGAAGCTAAATTAACCAGAGTAAACGGAAACTTCATAAGGAGATGCCGGTAATGTTTGGCAGTGGATGGGGAACATTTTCAGCATCTACTGTAGGCATGGTGAGTAACAATGCATGATACTGATTTTCAGCACCGTATTCTGCCGTCTATACGCGCGCGCGGCAGCCGGGAACTGAGCTGTCACTGGCGGAGCGCGTGAGCGAGAATGTCCTTGCCAAGCAAACATAAAGACCCAGTATTTAGCCAACATGAGCCAGGGCTTGAACGTATAACCCCTCATATGAAGATACAAAATCTTCAGACACACAATGTGTGGAAAACAAAGTTAAATTCCAGGATCTCAAAACTCAAAAAGTGATACGAACAGTGCCTAACCGCATTCAATAAACCAAAACACAAGAAATCAAAATAATAAAATACAACAGAAATTGAAATTTAACTTTAAATAAACAGCTGATCGCAAATTTCAGTGGACCAAAACAATTAAAATGAAAATAAAACAAGAAGTTCCGTGAAGAACTATACAGCCTACTTTTCATGCCAAAGATTATTCTACAGAATATGAACCTATCAAGAATAATGACGAAATTAAGTTGGTAATATCGAAATATCTAATTAGTTCAAAATATACCTGGTATAATGTAGCCTAATAGAGCACTACAGTTGGCAGCCCTGGTGACTGAATATATTCTTAGTTCCATCTCTTAAGGTACAGAATACAAAATTTGGTTGAAGTCCAGTGGACGTTACATGCAGTTAGACACTGGATCTATCAGCACGCGTTAAAGCATGTTGCCAACAATGTCATGCGTGTGCTGGTCAGAAATAATCAGAAATATTATGATATCTTGTTGTGCCAATTTTGAATGAAATCCATTTGTTAGTATAGAAGTTACATGTATTTTACGATTGGACATATCAGCAGGCATAGCATCATGTTGGCAGCACTGCCTTGTATTAATTACTCCAAATTATTCTAGAATGTCAGGTGCTATACGTGTGCAAAGTATAGAGCTGTTGGCTTGCATACTTTCTGATATATTGATATTAGGGTTCAAAAAATATAGACAGTATTTATTAACAGTTGGCAGCCCTGATTGCTCTTACCAATTCTTATAGTCATATCTGTTATGGTACACATAGCACATACGAAATTTGGTTGAAATCCAACTGATAGTATAGAAGTTACATGTATTTAAAAATTGGTACTATCAGCAGGTTTATAATCATGTTGGTAGAACTGACGTATATAACTTTCTCCAAATTAATCTAAAATGTCAGAATATACAGTACGTGTGCATAGTTTAAAGCTGTTGGCTTGCATACTTTCTGATATATTGGTATTTGGATAAAAAAAGAGAGAGCAATTATTAACAGTTGGCAGCCCTGGTGGCTCTTAAGAATAAGCTTAGTCATATCTGTTTATGTACAGATATTACATACAAAATTTGGTTGAAATCCAATTGATAGTGTAGAAGTTATATGCATTTAAACATTGGACTTATCAGAAGGCTTAAAATTATTTTGGCAACACTGTCATGGTTGGCCTCCTGGACATTAAACTGAAATAGTCTTATCTACATGTGTGCCAATTTTGGAATAGCTCCCATGCATACCTTGCAAGATATCCAACATGGAGCTCAAATTTCTAATGCGTTTTTTCAGCAGTTGGTAGCACTGACATCAATTTCAAATATGGACGTGAGATATTCCGGTGCACATATTTACTCGTACTAAATTTGGTTTTGATTGCTGCTGCCGTTTAGGATTTGATAAGGGGGGGGGGGGGACACACACACAGCCAGACAGACAGACAGACAGAAGGACAGACAGACAGACAGACACACATTTTTCCCGGATCGATCTCATAAGTCTACTTTTTCCTCATTTTTGCAAAATGTGAAAAGTATGCTAATAAGGAAATACTATCTGGTCTGACCTAGAAGACACTTATTTACTGCTCAATTGCATGTCCTTAATTTAATTTAAAATATCTACAAAAATCTACTTTTGCCAACTAACAACGGACATTATGTTACAGTATATCTGAATGTCTACTCATCTGATTTTCAGCTCATGGTTTGTTTATTGCGGCCCATCGCTGCTCGTCGTCGGTACTTAAGCCATCGTGATATCCTTGGTCCGGGTTTGGAGCTGATGTCCTTCTGTGGGCTTCATTTTTGCAGATTCCTTTCTTGCTGCTTGGGAGGACAGAGTGATATCAATTATCATCAAACATTGGGCACACACTTCCTATACACGAACACCAACATCGGACTGTTTAATGGGTATTTGAATTCGCTCGCCCTGGCGGTTATTTTTGAGCTATTTATCACGGGACTAACTCTCACTGTCTTATTTGCATCCTAGTGTCAATATTTAGCATATTTTCATTTTATGAAAAATAAAAATAGGCTTATAAGATCTGTTTTGTCCCTGTGTGTGTGTGTGTGTTTGTATGTGTGTGTTCCTGTAATGAAATCTAAATGGCTGAAGCGATTTACATGAAACTCGGCAAGGACATACTGCTACCTCATCCGACCTCAACTGAGCCTAATTTTCACTGGCATTCTATATCTTCGAAAATGTTACTGATATCATCCGGAAATTATGAATAGTCATGGAGGATACTATGATAAGTTAACCTATGTGACTTTTAAATACCTGTTAAATACAAAACCAACATGGTGGCCAAGCCTAGTTATGATATATAAATGGAATTTTCTCGCGATTTAATCATTCGAGCGTAGTAAAACTTCATGCAGTAAATGTATATGCAAGATCATATCTACTGGCTTCTAATTTAATTACATTATTATCATAAACTCAATATGGCGGCTGTGCAGAATGTTTAAGTTGAGTCATGAATTAGTGTGTCCTAATCATGCAATCCAAGTGAACGTTTTTATAATGAACCAACGCAATAAATGTCTTGTACTGGTACATAACTGTATTGTCTACATGAATATAGAACACTCCAACATGGCGATCATCCGAAATTTTTCACCGGATCTCTTAATCTACGAATCTATTGCAGCAATCAAAATGAAACTTTGTATGTTCATAAAGGCTATTAAAATAAGTTCACCAATGGGACTTCCAATAACCTGATGGCCACAAAACCAACATGGTGGCGACGCAAAAATTAAATATTTATATGGGATTTTCTCACAATAACGAGAAGGCATCGTTTCTTGACCGTATTATTCAAGGCAAGCAAGTTTGTAGTTTCACGTGACTGTTGACCTTATGACCCACGGTACATATTTCTTTTCAAGGAATCAGAACCGAATAATTGATATTTCACCTTGACAATCTCACATGCAATAATCAGGAACTGAATCTCGTCCACCTTGCTGAGAGGCAAGCACGTTGACCGCGGTGCCATCACACCCCGACCGTAGTTGTGTTCTTCCCTGATTGCATTTTGTACCGAAACATTTTTGTCTACCATGAAGACTACTTCATCCTCCAGTAGAAAATGCTCATTTTTCTGCGCAGGTTTTGCATCAACCTGTGTACACCAAACTACGAGTATTATAGAAGCAAGTAGGCTAAATTAGAACTTCTGAATTGATTGGTCAAATTTGAAATGAGGCAACACACGTTGTTAAGTTCATTAAATATTATAGTTTAGCTTAGTTGTGTTAATAACACTATATGGGTCGCAAATCAAAATTCAGTTAGATTCTGTCATACATATTTGAATAATAATACCTTACTTTACCTAGATGGCCACTCAAACCTATGCAGGTTTTTGGCCTCGCCAACAGCACGCCGCCATCTTTCTCGATCATCCATCATGTCCTCTGTGACTCCGATTTTTAGCCTACTTTTCACATTTTGCAAAAATGAGGAAAAAGTAGACTTATGAGATCGGGCAAATGTGTGTCTGTCTGTCTGTCTGTCTGGCTGTGTGGGTCCCCCCCTATCAACTCCTAAACGACTGCAGCAATCGAAACAAAATTTGGTAGGAGTAAAGATCTATACCTGAATATCTCACGGCCATATTTGGAAATGATGTCAGTGCTACCAACTGCTGAAAAATCGTAATTGAAATTTGAGCTCCATGTTGGATATCTTGGAAGGTATCAATGGGAGCTATTTCAAAATTGCAGTAATAATAATATTGCAGTTTAATTTCCAGGAGCCCATAGATGGCAGTGTTGCCAAAATGATTATAAGCCTGTTGATAGGTTCAAATTTTAAATGCATATAACTTCTACACTATCAATTGGATTTCAACCAAATTTCGTATGTGCGATGTGTACATAAACCGATATGACAGAGCGTATCCTTAAGAGCCCACCAGGGCTGCCAACTGTTAATAAATGCTCTCAATTTTTTAAGATCCAAATACCCATATATCAGAATGTATGCAAGCCGACAGCTTTAAACTATGCGCACGTATAGTACCTGACATTCTATATTAATTTGGAGTAACTTATATACGTCTGTGCTACCAACAAGATTCTAAGCCTGCTGAGAGGTCCAACTTCAAATACATGTAACTTCTATACTATCATTTGGATTTCAACCAAATTTCGTGTGTGCTATGTGTACCTTAACAGATATGACTATGCCGATTATTAAGGGTAACCAGGGCGGCCAACTGTTAATAAATTCTGTCTCTATTTTTGTTACCCTAATATCAATATATCAGAAAGTATGCAAGCCAATAGCTCTAAACTTTGCAAACGTATAGCACCTTACATTCTAGATTAATTTGGAGTAACTAATATTGGCCTACGCCAGTGTTGCCAACATGATTATAAGCCTGCTGATAGGTCCAATTTTAAAATGTATGTAACTTCTCTACTAACTAATGGATTTCATTCAAAATTGACACAACAATAGATCATATTATTTCAGATTATTTCTGACCAATATCGTATGTCATTGTTGTCAACATGAGTTTACGCGCGCTGTTAGATCCAATGTTTAACTGCATGTAACGTCCATACTATCCATTGGACTTCAACCAAATTTTGTATTCTGTACCTTGAGAGATGGAACTAAGAATATATTTAGTCACCGGGGCTGCCAACTGTAGTTCTCTATTACGCTACATTATGCCAGGTAGGCCTATACATTATTTCGAACTAATTAGAAATGTCGATATTACCAACTTAATTTCGTCATTATTCTAGATAAATCCATATAGATTAATCATTGGCATGAATCTTAAATTTTAAGAAAAGTAGGCTCTTTAGTTCGTTTCGGAACTTCTTGTTCTCGTATATTTTTAGCCTACTTTACACATTTTGCAAAAATGAGGAAAAAGTAGACTTATGAGATCGATCCGGGAAAATGTGTGTCTGTCTGTCTGTCTGCCTGTCTGTCTGTCTGTCTGTATGTCTGTCTGTCTGTCCGTCCGTCCGTCTGTCTGTCTGTCTGTCTGTCTGTCCTTCTGTCTGTCTGTCTGGCTGTGTGTGTGTCCCCCCCTATCAACTCCTAAACGGCTGCAGCAATCAAAACCAAATTTAGTATGAGTAAAGATATGCACCGGAATATCTCACGTCCATATTTGAAAATGATGTCAGTGCTACCAACTGCTGAAAATACGCACTAGAAATTTGAGCTCCATGTTGGATATCTTGCAAGGTATGCATGGGAGCTATTCCAAAATTGGCACACATGTAGATAAGACTATTTCAGTTTAATTTCCAGGAGGTCAACCATGACAGTGTTGCCAAAATAATGTTAAGCCTTCTGATAGGTTCAATGTTTAAATGCATATAACTTCTACACTATCAATTGGATTTCAACCAAATTTTGTATGTAATATCTGTACATAAACAGATATGACTGAGCGTATTCTTAAGGCCACCAGGGCTGCCAACTGTTAATAATTGCTCTCTCTATTTTTCATCCAAATACCTATATATCAGAAAGAATGCAAGCCAACAGCTTTAAACTATGCACACGTATATTCTGACATTTTAGATTAATTTGGAGTAACTTATATATGTCAGTTCTACCAACATGATTATAAACCTGCTGATAGTACCAATTTTTAAATACATGTAACTTCTATACTATCAGTTGGATTTCAACCAAATTTCGTATGTGCTATGTGTACCATAACAGATATTACTATTAGTATTGTTAAGAGCAATCAGGGCTGCCAACTGTTAATAAATGCTGTCTATATTTTTTTACCCTAATATCAATATATCAGAAAGTATGCAAGCCAACAGCTCTATACTTTGCACACGTATAGCACCTGACATTCTAGATTAATTTGGAGTAATTAATACAAGACAGTGCTGCCAACATGATTCTATGCCTGCTGATATGTCCAATTTTAAAATACATGTAACTTCTATACTAACAAATGGATTTCATCCAAAATTGGCACAAAAAGATATAATTATATTTCAGATTATTTCTGACCAGCACACGCATGACATTGTTGCCAACATGCTTTTACGCGTGCTGATAGATCCAATGTCTAACTGCATGTAACGTCCATTGGACTTCAACCAAATTTTGTATTCTGTACCTTAAGAGATGGAACTAAGAATATATTCAGTCACCAGGGCTGCCAACTGTAGTGCTCTATTAGGCTACATTATACCAGGTATATTTTGAACTAATTAGATATTTCGATATTACCAACTTAATTTCGTCATTATTCTAGATAGGTTCATATACTGTAGAATAATCATTGGCATGAAAAGTAGGCTGTATAGTTCTTCACGGAACTTCTTGTTATACTTGGTCCCACTAGCGAAGACTCGGTCGTCCCAGTGGTCGCCTGCCTCTGGGTACACCTTACAAAACTGCTCTTAAATTCAATTCTCTACTTCTTCTATGTACATGACCGGTCCAGCGCAGTCTTTGGCTTTTGGCACGGGCCACGATATCCGGTTCTTCGTGGAGATCCCGCAATTCCTTATTTGTTCTAATTCTCCACTGGCCATTTTCTACTATCGGTCCGAAATTGCGTCGTAGTATTCTATTTTCAAAAGTTACCTATTTCTTTTCAGTTTGCTTGGACGATACCCAGGTTTCTGAGCCGTACGTGACAACAGGAAGTATAATGCTTTTATAAATTCTCATTTTAGTTTTTCTAGATATAATTTTACTCTTTAAGAGATTTTACAGAGACCAGTAGCTTTTGTTGACACTGATAATTCTTGATTTTATTTCTGTTTATATGATAATCCCCAGATATTTGAACTCAGTACATCTGTGAAAAGCGTATGAAGCAACTGTTAAGGGGTTTTGTACTTGTGCTGGTATTTTATTTACAAAATAGCACATATGTGCTATATTTTCGTTACCGTTCTATCTTGGTACATATTGTAGTTTTTAGCCTACTTTTCACATTTTTCAAAAATGAGGAAAAAGTAGACTTATGAGATCGGGCAAATGTGTGTGTGTGTGTGTGTGTGTCTGTCTGTCTGTCCTTCTGTCTGTCTGTCTGTCTGTCTGTCTGTCTGGCTGTGTGTGTGTCCCCCCCTATCAACTCTTAAACGGCTGCAGCAATCGAAACAAAATTTGGTAGGAGTAAAGATCTATACCTGAATATCTCACGGACATATTTGAAAATGATGTCAGTGCTACCAACTGCTGAAAAATCGCAATTGAAATTTGAGCTCCATGATGGATATCTTGGAAGGTATGAATGGGAGCTATTTAAAAATTGGCACACGTATAGATAATAATATTGCAGTTTAATTTCCAGGAGGCCATACATGGCAGTGTTGTCAAAATGATTATAAGCCTGCTGATAGGTCCAAATTTTAAATGCATATAACTTCTACACTATCAATTGGATTTCAACCAAATTTCGTATGTGCTATGTGTACATAAACTGATATGACTGAGAGTATTCTTAAGAGTCACCAGGTATGCCAACTGTTAATAAATGCTCTCAATTTATTTTATCCAAATACCCATATATCAGAAAGTATGCAAGCCGACAGCTTTAAACTATGCACACGTATAGTACCCAACATTCTAGATTAATTTGGAGTAACTAATGGACCTCAGTACTACCAACATGATTCAAAGCCTGCTGATAGGTCTAAATGTAAATACATGTAACTTCTGTACTATCAATTGGATTTCAACCAAATTTCGTATGTGCTATGTGTAGGCCTACTATAACAGCTATGACTATGCATATTCTTAAGAACAACCAGGGCTGCCAACTGTTAATAAATGCTGTCTCTATTTTTTTACCCTAATATCAGTATATCAGAAAGTATTCAAGCCAACAGCACTAAACTTTGCACACGTATTGTGCCCGTTTAGACCGGAGTCCGCACGACCACATATGCATTTTACCAATAATCAGTCAGCACGAGAATCAAAATATCCCGGAGCGCCAGATGGGTTAAAGCAAATCGCAAAAACGACATCAAATTTATAAAAATGCTTTACTGATTTTTGGCTCAATGCAACAATAAGGATAGAAGGAGATTTAATTGGGTGAAACACATCTGGTAAAATTATCTCAGTTTATTTAAAGTTAAAATCTGACTGCAAGAATGCTCAAAGCAGCATCATCCACGTGTGGCGATCCACACTCTTATTTACACACAATATACAGAAATCTTCCAAACACATTTGACAATCTTTTTGGAAACACAAGTCCGATTGTTAGTCCTGTGGACTGTGTTCCAAAATTATTAACATTTAATTCCAGTGCAAAATGAATTGTCCATACTGGAAATAACGTAGATCACTGTTTGACTATTTACATGATATTAACACTCGTAGAATAAATGTTTATAGAATTTCTTAAACTTTCACTTGTTTTCCAGTTTCAAAAAATATATCGTTGAAAATATTATCATCATCGAAGCAACACAAATTATTAACACATATTAATAACATCTGAAAAGTATTTCACCTTGAGCATAGCATGGAAGAACTGTGCGAAGCACAACAACAATTAATTGTTCTTCTGACATTAAACATTCGAGAAGTGACTCGATTATGAACTTCAAGTTCCAAACAAAATATATGATTTCTGAATCATCAACTTGATCAACAAAAGGTTGAACAATTCAACTATTAGATTTTCCACTTGAAAACATTATTATAAAAATATTAATAGTTATGGCCATTTTTAGCAACTTTTACAACTTGCAATTCTTCGACAGAATGCGGAAATTAGAATTGTAGTTTTATAATGAATTCATTTAGTTCATGGCACTAGGATTTGAAAATATCCTTCAAATTATTCGTGGTTAAAGAATTATTTTTAATTGGCAGTGGCCCATTCTACTATTTGTGTAAGAACACAATATTACAATAACAACAACGGCAAAGGTCTTCCTCTGAAGAAGAATAAACTACTATCATGACAAATCCGGGTTCTAGCAAAATCAAAGTCTGAATGGAATTCGTAAACAAGGTTGAAATAAGAACTGATGGTTTCAAAGAAATAACCTTCGGGTTATTCATACGACGAAATGTGTGGCTCCAATACTCCTACTATAAACCTGAGCCATCGAACCTGCTATTTGATTGATGCTCGAAAAAACCTTCATTCCTGCGACTTAAACATGCGCACCTGGGAATGGCATTTCAACTACTTCACACACATAAATTATCTTCCCAAAATTTATACAATAAATCAAGCCTCTGCTTGTTATCAACACTGGAAGATTAATAAACTGACAAGTTTATTTTATTTTACCATTCAGTTCAACCCGTGAATTTACCATACTCATGAAAAGCTTCATTTCACTTTCGAAGTGTATTTACGTCATGATTTTATATAAATACAAAATATCCTATTTGATACAAATATCATTTGCTTCCCGTTTCATGCCTCTCCGTGTTATATGAAACATATACTTTGCTCATTGCAAATATCAACTGTTCAACCAGAACTGAAATGTTGGTTGAATGCGGGCTTGCGCTAACCACTCTCCTTCGTAAAATCTCCTGTTCCAAACTAGAAATGTTTCAACTACTTCATAGGCTCTTTCTCAATACATATGATTATTATAAAATATAATATCCAAGAATTATTTAGAAAAATTATGAAAATTATTATTATTATTATTAGTGGATTATTATTATTATTATTATTATTATTTCAAATATGTTTAATTATTATCTCATTATGTGAGAATCCACATGTTCGAACCTTCGAATATGGAAAAAAATATCCATTCCTCAACAAAAATAAATTTAACTTTTACAGTTACATCGGCTGATTACCGTGATTTCCCAAAAATATGAAAAATTCAAATAAATGCTCAAAATGCTCGGTCATCGATCCTAAACTGTTCTGAGTGCTGAAAATGCTCAGAATAACTCTAACAAGTCTTGCGTAAATCATTACAAGCTTTAAATACGACGAAAAAAAATGTGTTGGTCATCTGCAGAAAAATAGTTTGTTCCAATTAGCTAGGCATAATATAATTCAAATGTGGCTTACATTTCTTGATGTTCTTGAAGTGTAGTAAACCTGGTCTATACCAGATTTATCCGTAGACATGCCCTAGCGGACAAGCACGTATAATCCTTGTATCGGCCGCCATTGTACACCCACAAATCGTCTAGTCAGACATAGTGGTAGTATCTTTCAACGTTTGAATAAACTGTGGTTCCATTTTAATATGAGCTTCTAACAAAGCCATAACAGTTTGTTGAAATAGGGTCAGATCTAAGCAATCTCTTCTTGAATATGTCAGTTGTAACCTAACTCACTGTAATCTCATCAGTACAAGAAAAACATTGACAGTCTAAGCAATTAACGGCTGTTCTGAAGATCGTTCCCTGGGCATGGTTTATTAATATCACCATCTGCCATGCGCTAGACAACTTGCAGTTTCCCTTGCGTAGACTAATGAACGCCACCGTTATAGACTAGTCTTCAATGTACTGACGGATCGAAGTGGTCAAATAGTTACAAAATATGAAAACTGACTTCAAAATGGATTTAAACATCCAAGTATTAATTTACTACAGGACTGTGACAAAATACTATTTTCTAGACAGAGTCTAGCATATGTCCTTTAAGAAATATAAATATTTCCACCAATGTCTGTCGAAAAACAATCACCTCAGTGATTCTCCTCACCAGAAACTTACTAAGTTCCAACTCGTTTGCGCAGCACTTCTCGTGACTATCACGATTTGAAAAGTACTTCTTCGTAGATGCGGCAACCATGTGCCTTGGCTCAGCGTAGACGCAACTTGCGCTGCAAGTGCTTGTGTTGAAGTGAGCTACCCATTCCTGCTCCAGCTGGCTTTTATACAAAAACGGTCAGGGTCACGCGTCATCGCCTGATATCTAGAAATCCTCATATCTCTTGAATCCCTGGTCCGATTTACTTGATACTAATTGCATTCTCTTTCATTTGGCCGTGCCAGTAATCTGATCCCAGTCTCAAGTCTCTGCTCCATAGTTAAATATTTAATCAATAAATAGCCTCGACCTCTGCTATGACTCGCTACGTCATTTACCATCCAACTATCGGTAAAATCCTTCGAAAGGCTTCGAGAAGCAATGTAGCGCGATATTCAAATATCTGAACTTTCAAAAGCGGCTACAGCCTTTCCCTTGATATCTAGGTGTCTGAAACTTGGAATACCCATTCCTAGATTTGGGCACATCCACCCCACACCTAGCAAAAAATAAAAATTGAAAATTTTTTATTTTTCCTATCTACACATTAAATTATCTGGTTCTTGAATAATAGATCTTCAAATTCGATGCATTATAAGTTCCCACGATGTTACCAGTTCGTGTATTGGCTACTTCATAGCTTCCATTATTGTTTACTTCCACAATATTCAAAATCTTCAATTTCATCAGGTTCAATATCAAAAATATCTTGATACTCTTCCAAAATTTTCCCTAACTCTGGGGACTCCTTCTCAGTGTAGACTTCTCTTCCTTCAGCTTCATGAAAAATCAGAGACCATTGAGCATCTCCCTCGATGTCTTCCTCTTCTTTTCCCTCGAAGTTAATCTCTTCGGTATTCTTGAATTTAATCGTCTCTGTCTTCATATCTATCACTGCTTGATATTTCTGAATGAAATCTGCTCCCAATATCATGTCAAAAGCCATGTCCTTCATTACAACAAATACATGTCGGAAATCATGTCCTCCAATCGTAATACATAAGTATAATTGTGTTTTACACAGAGATATTTTATTGGGTATTATTCCTTGGATCTTAATTCCTGATACTGGAATCTCCTCTAAATTCTCTTTGAGCTTCCACAGAATATAAAGCTTCTCACTCACCAGACAAAGCATAGCCCCAGTATCGATCAAAGTATCGACAGGCATACCAAATACTTCGCATGAAATAATTGGCATTCTAATTCTGGTACCCATTTCTTTTCGTTCGTCATTCTGTTGAATTAAGTCATCATCCTCTGCTTGCCATTTAATAATTCTGGAAGTGAAAGTATTCAAAATTCTATCTTCTACTGTGAATTCGAAGTTTTTTTTTTCATTACCATTCCCCCGGGATTGTTGTGTTCCCGATGTACCTGGATCATTGGGCCTCTGCTCCAAAAATTGCAAGTTATCTTGGTGTCTTGCTTCCAAATTTTTCCTTGTGTCCTTGTTAAACTCTTCATTGGACTGACGAGTATCTACATTCCCTCGGTTATTATAGTTATTTCTACCATAGGATCTTCTTTCCTGGTACCTTCCTTGAGTATCACGTGGTCTTCTCCATCGAGTGTTGTGTCGAATACCACCATCCGGTCTCGCATATGGTTTGTAACTGTATCTGTTACGGTATTGGTTCCATCCTCTCGTATTGGAATCTTCCCTCGGCGATTTCTCTTCTCGCTCCTCTCGAATCTCTCGAGGTGTCTGAGAATAACTGTCAGCCATAACAGCATACACAGCGTTGTTACTCTTTGCTCCCTTCTGATGGAAGAATTGAGCGTTTGTATGATCCAGCTTCTGTAATACTTCATCAAACTGTTCCATATTGTAGATATCAGCTGCGATCAAAGTCCTCTGGACGTCTGCTGGAAATTGACGTATCAAAGCAGTAATCAACTCGTTATCTGGCATTGGCGGATCTAAATGTTGGAGTTTAGACAGCTGTCCAGAAAAGTATGTAGAGTATCGAGTAGGTTGTGACGTCGAGAATCTCTTCGAATACAACTCTGCTCTAACTTGCTGTTGGGTTTCCGGGGACCAAAACTTCTTCAATAGCCCACGAGAAAACTCCTCAAAAGTGGTTAGAGTGGATCTAAATGCTCTAAACCACAAAAGTGCGGGACCTTCCAAGAACTTCCCTATCACTCGGATCTGTCTTTCTTTAGGGATCTTAGAATCTTTCAGGTAATAACCTGCTTCTCTCAAAAATTCCACGGGTGTTACAGAATCTCGCCCTGAAAATTTAGAAGGCTTATCTTCTATATTCTTAAATACAGTTATGGGGTTGGATTGAAATACTGTCCTGACCTCATCCTGTCTATCAGTCTCTCTAGCTCCTCCTAGATTTATCTGCATCTGTTCCTTTCCCCTTACATTTGGCATTTTCAACAGATGATCAGACTGTTTCTCATCCTTTATTTGAGTTTTCATAGCCTCAAGTTCCTTCTGGTTTTCTTCTGCCATCTTCTTTATTGCTTCAGTCTCTTTACTATTTTCTTTAACATCAATGGATATCTGGTTCATAACAGCCTCATGACTTTTCAATGACCCTGTCATATCTGATATGTCTTTCTGAGTTGCTTGGATATCCCTGGCAATTACTTCAATATGGGATGACAAAGATTCCCTAATCTCCTTGATTCCTTCTTGATTCTCCAGCTTGAGTGTGTCTTTAATTTCATTGACAACTGTGGTTTTAATTTCAGTTTGCAACTCACTAATCACACCTTCTCTTATTTCTCCCATGACAAGTTCCTTGAATTGTTCCGTTAAACGTTGAACAACTAGAATTCCCATCTCGTTACTCTCCTTCTTCACTCTGACTTCCAGGTTGACCATGTCTTCACCAACTTTCCTAAGACCATGTTCTATCCTATCAGCTAAGCTTTGGGATCGAAGATCGGCATCGCGAAATTTTTCGTCCATTAAACTTGCGTTAGTAGCTAATGAAGTTTCGAGCTCATGTGTTTTATCGCATAATTTATTCATTTTACTTTCAAGTGTTATTTTCAAAATTTCAGAATTCTCTTTAAATTTACTTTCCATTGAATTAATTTTACTATTTAAATTTTCCTTCAAGTTCCCTTTTAACCTGTTTTCTAAAGAATCAGAATTTTCTTTAAGTTTATTTTCCAAAGAATCGGAATTTTCTTTAAGTTTATCATTCAAATTTTCTCTAAGTTTATTTTCTAAAGAATCAGAATTTTCTTTAAGTTTTTCATCTAAACTTTCCTTCAAGTTATCTTTTAACCTACTTTCTAAAGAATCAGAATTTTCTTTAAGTTTCTCATTTAAACTTTCTTTAAGCTTATTTTCTAACGAATCAGAATTTTCTTTAAGTTTATCATCTAAACTTTCTTTCAAATTAACAGAATTTTCTTTAAGTTTCTTTTCTAAAGCCTCTGTATTTTCTTTCATAATGGCGGCTACACGCCGTCCAGCCTCTTTCGAACTCTCCTCCAAACTCCTCATCATTCTCATCATTTCTTCCATAATTTCAATTATTATTCAAAACTTAGGGGTATACAACAGTGGCAAACACAAGCTTATAACTAGAACAAGAAATATGAATAGCTAATTGGAACACTATAATAAAATGAGATTTGTCCTAATATCGACGTGATGGAAAAACAAAAGTCTCTACTTTTACGAATTACATTTACCACAATATCACAAGAAAAATATGCAAGTTCTCAAATATCCTCCACCTGGATTCTAATAATGTGTATGTCCAGTCATCGAACGTTTACTACTGAATTTACTTGACGCCCTAATGGTTAAGCCATTATCAAAAATATCAAACCCATTCTAAATATTAACCAGTTAAATTTTTAATTTTCCCCACTAATTGGGTTTCCTACTAATTTATTCATCCAAACCAGACATCTCTCAACTCCCAAAATATTTCAAAAAAAAATTATCACAATTTCAAATCGGCATGCGATTGACCATGTCTAAATCGGGACCCACGTTCGAAGCCATTTCTCTCTCTATCTTATTTTATGTGCCCGTTTAGACCGGAGTCCGCACGACCACATATGCATTTTACCAATAATCAGTCAGCACGAGAATCAAAATATCCCGGAGCGCCAGATGGGTTAAAGCAAATCGCAAAAACGACATCAAATTTATAAAAATGCTTTACTGATTTTTGGCTCAATGCAACAATAAGGATAGAAGGAGATTTAATTGGGTGAAACACATCTGGTAAAATTATCTCAGTTTATTTAAAGTTAAAATCTGACTGCAAGAATGCTCAAAGCAGCATCATCCACGTGTGGCGATCCACACTCTTATTTACACACAATATACAGAAATCTTCCAAACACATTTGACAATCTTTTTGGAAACACAAGTCCGATTGTTAGTCCTGTGGACTGTGTTCCAAAATTATTAACATTTAATTCCAGTGCAAAATGAATTGTCCATACTGGAAATAACGTAGATCACTGTTTGACTATTTACATGATATTAACACTCGTAGAATAAATGTTTATAGAATTTCTTAAACTTTCACTTGTTTTCCAGTTTCAAAAAATATATCGTTGAAAATATTATCATCATCGAAGCAACACAAATTATTAACACATATTAATAACATCTGAAAAGTATTTCACCTTGAGCATAGCATGGAAGAACTGTGCGAAGCACAACAACAATTAATTGTTCTTCTGACATTAAACATTCGAGAAGTGACTCGATTATGAACTTCAAGTTCCAAACAAAATATATGATTTCTGAATCATCAACTTGATCAACAAATGGTTGAACCATTCAACTATTAGATTTTCCACTTGAAAACATTATTATAAAAATATTTATATTTATGGCCATTTTTAGCAACTTTTACAACTTGCAATTCTTCGACAGAATGCGGAAATTAGAATTGTAGTTTTATAATGAATTCATTTAGTTCATGGCACTAGGATTTGAAAATATCCTTCAAATTATTCGTGGTTAAAGAATTATTTTTAATTGGCAGTGGCCCATTCTACTATTTGTGTAAGAACACAATATTACAATAACAACAACGGCAAAGGTCTTCCTCTGAAGAAGAATAAACTACTATCATGACAAATCCGGGTTCTAGCAAAATCAAAGTCTGAATGGAATTCGTAAACAAGGTTGAAATAAGAACTGATGGTTTCAAAGAAATAACCTTCGGGTTATTCATACGACGAAATGTGTGGCTCCAATACTCCTACTATAAACCTGAGCCATCGAACCTGCTATTTGATTGATGCTCGAAAAAACCTTCATTCCTGCGACTTAAACATGCGCACCTGGGAATGGCATTTCAACTACTTCACACACATAAATTATCTTCCCAAAATTTATACAATAAATCAAACCTCTGCTTGTTATCAACACTGGAAGATTAATAAACTGACAAGTTTATTTTATTTTACCATTCAGTTCAACCCGTGAATTTACCATACTCATGAAAAGCTTCATTTCACTTTCGAAGTGTATTTACGTCATGATTTTATATAAATACAAAATATCCTAATTGATACAAATATCATTTGCTTCCCGTTTCATGCCTCTCCGTGTTATATGAAACATATACTTTGCTCATTGCAAATATCAACTGTTCAACCAGAACTGAAATGTTGGTTGAATGCGGGCTTGCGCTAACCACTCTCCTTCGTAAAATCTCCTGTTCCAAACTAGAAATGTTTCAACTACTTCATAGGCTCTTTCTCAATACATATGATTATTATAAAATATAATATCCAAGAATTATTTAGAAAAATTATGAAAATTATTATTATTATTATTAGTGGATTATTATTATTATTATTATTATTATTATTTCAAATATGTTTAATTATTATCTCAT
Organism: Meconema thalassinum; assembly: GCA_946902985.2. Classification (NCBI taxonomy): domain Eukaryota; kingdom Metazoa; phylum Arthropoda; class Insecta; order Orthoptera; family Tettigoniidae; genus Meconema; species Meconema thalassinum. The sequence goes on from OX336390.1 coordinate 836,068,067, forward strand.
TATGTGAGAATCCACATGTTCGAACCTTCGAATATGGAAAAAAATATCCATTCCTCAACAAAAATAAATTTAACTTTTACAGTTACATCGGCTGATTACCGTGATTTCCCAAAAATATGAAAATTCAAATAAATGCTCAAAATGCTCGGTCATCGATCCTAAACTGTTCTGAGTGATGAAAATGCTCAGAATAACTCTAACAAGTCTTGCGTAAATCATTACAAGCTTTAAATACGACGAAAAAAAAATGTGTTGGTCATCTGCAGAAAAATAGTTTGTTCCAATTAGCTAGGCATAATATAATTCAAATGTGGCTTACATTTCTTGATGTTCTTGAAGTGTAGTAAACCTGGTCTATACCAGATTTATCCGTAGACATGCCCTAGCGGACAAGCACGTATAATCCTTGTATCGGCCGCCATTGTAGACCCACAAATCATCTAGTCAGACATAGTGGTAGTATCTTTCAACGTTTGAATAAACTGTGGTTCCATTTTAATATGAGCTTCTAACAAAGCCATAACAGTTTGTTGAAATAGGGTCAGATCTAAGCAATCTCTTCTTGAATATGTCAGTTGTAACCTAACTCACTGTAATCTCATCAGTACAAGAAAAACATTGACAGTCTAAGCAATTAACGGCTGTTCTGAAGATCGTTCCCTGGGCATGGTTTATTAATATCACCATCTGCCATGCGCTAGACAACTTGCAGTTTCCCTTGCGTAGACTAATGAACGCCACCGTTATAGACTAGTCTTCAATGTACTGACGGATCGAAGTGGTCAAATAGTTACAAAATATGAAAACTGACTTCAAAATGGATTTAAACATCCAAGTATTAATTTACTACAGGACTGTGACAAAATACTATTTTCTAGACAGAGTCTAGCATATGTCCTTTAAGAAATATAAATATTTCCACCAATGTCTGTCGAAAAACAATCACCTCAGTGATTCTCCTCACCAGAAACTTACTAAGTTCCAACTCGTTTGCGCAGCACTTCTCGTGACTATCACGATTTGAAAAGCACTTCTTCGTAGATGCGGCAACCATGTGCCTTGGCTCAGCGTAGACGCAACTTGCGCTGCAAGTGCTTGTGTTGAAGTGAGCTACCCATTCCTGCTCCAGCTGGCTTTTATACAAAAACGGTCAGGGTCACGCGTCATCGCCTGATATCTAGAAATCCTCATATCTCTTGAATCCCTGGTCCGATTTACTTGATACTAATTGCATTCTCTTTCATTTGGCCGTGCCAGTAATCTGATCCCAGTCTCAAGTCTCTGCTCCATAGTTAAATATTTAATCAATAAATAGCCTCGACCTCTGCTATGACTCGCTACGTCATTTACCATCCAACTATCGGTAAAATCCTTCGAAAGGCTTCGAGAAGCAATGTAGCGCGATATTCAAATATCTGAACTTTCAAAAGCGGCTACAGCCTTTCCCTTGATATCTAGGTGTCTGAAACTTGGAATACCCATTCCTAGATTTGGGCACAGTATAGTACCTTACATTCTAGATTAATTTGGAGTAATTTATATACGTCAGTGCTTCCCAACATGATTATAAGCCTGCTGATTGGTCCATATTTAAAATACATGTAACTTCTATACAAATAAATGTATTTCATCCAACATTGGCACAACAATAGATCATAATAGTTCAGATTATTTCTGACCAATACATGCATGACATTGTTGCCAACATGATTTTACTCGCGCTGTTAGATCCAATGTTTAACTGCATGTAACGTCCATGCTAGCCATTGGACTTCAGCCAAATTTTGTATTCTGTACATTAAGAGATGGAACTAAGAATATAGTTAGTCACCAGGGCTGCCAACTCTAGTGCTCTATTAGGCTACATTATGCCAGTTATATTTCGAACTAATAAGAAATTTCGTTATTACCAACTCAATTTCGTCATTATTCTAGTTTGGTCCATATAGATTAATCATTGGAATGAATCTTACATTTCGAGAAAAGTAGGCTCTTTAGTTCGTTCCTGAACTTCTTGTTAGCAGTTGAGAACGGAGTGAGGATTCAGTGTGAGGTATGCTTCCCGTGTTGGGATGCTGGCGAGTGCTGACACCTAACAACAAGTAAAACAGTACAAACACATTCTCGCATTTGACATTATTAGCTTAATGTCAAGGTAAACTGCGAGATATACCCTATTCTCATCGTTTGCTGGCAATCTGATCTCCATTTGACTCAGTCTACATCATTATTCCTGAATGTTACTCACCTTGGGCGAGGTAGGACAATGAAATTGCCCGGTGACTGGCACTGCGGTCATACGTTCCAGAGCGCTCACCCAGAAGGTGTGATTCAAAGTGAAATGGCAGGGCATGGTATAATGTGTTGGATCTCATAGTACAATTGATTTTGTCACGCGCTAGAGCCGAAATGATCTTGCCACACATTGAAAGTGAGGTGCTTGACATTAGGACGTGTGTTGACCGGACCTCAGCGGAGTTATAGGGAGTACACTCTTGGATTTACCAAATTTCCTTCCATATTACAGTGTCGTCAAAGGGGAGCGTGAGGGCGCAGTGGCTTAGCTACTCGTCTTTCACCCGGATGGCCGGGATTCGAATCCTGGTGAGATCGGGGTGGAATTTTCTCCTATTGATGCCATGTGCAATTTAAAGATCTCCCACAATCATGGACTGTTGCACTGTATAAATTATATTTAATGCATATTGCAACAGAAAATATACATACACAAAATACGCCTTATTCAACGTAACTGTGGAAAGTGCCATAATTAATGATGGCAATAGATAATAATAATTATAATGCTCTTGGTTTTACGTCCCTTTTAACTACTGTGGCTTTTAGAAACGCCAGGGTGCCGGAATTATGCCCCGAAGGGAATATTTAACGTGCCTGTAAATCTACGGACACGACTCCCTCGTATTTGCGCACCCTCAAATGCCAGCTGACTGCGCCAGGATACGAACCTGCAACCTAGGGTCCGACAAGCGGGAACGTTACCGCTGATCCACGCAGCCAGTCGATGGCAATAGAGATTGTTGCGCCATTCGATATGGATGTTTGGTTGGTTTCTTAGTTTAGGGGCTGCGACAACGCAGTCATGTAGCCCCGTGCACTTTAGGTGTGTGTAGAATCTGTCTGATGACCGGTGTTAATTGTGATGACTTATTAGTGTGTGTTATCTGTTTTTAATTCAAGTACAGACTGCAGACGTTAATTTCAAGTAGTTCCTACATTCGCCACCAAATGCTACCGTCCACGACACCTAGCTGTGAACTTCGCTACACCTAGACGCCATCGCAACCAGTGCACGGTGATGAACGTTAGAACTTAAGAGCATTAATCAAACCTAACCTACAATTTTGGCTTCACACAAGTGTAGTTAGTTGAAGGTTCTTTTCCATGCCATAAATATATGACATGGGACCGCCGGATTTACTTCCCCTCTGAAGTAAAGCATACTGAGGGATTTTTAACGATCTTAAAAAATGCGACGACTTCGGTCGGGTTTGAACCAGTGACCCTGGGCATAGAAGCTCATCATGCTTCCAACTACGCCACCGACGCCGCCTCATTCGATATGATCTATACAGCTTGTAAAGGAAGAAGTTATTGTCGGTGTAGATGATGTCTGAGAATTGTTACTGACATTCTACGTGCTGCAAATGCTATATTTTTCAGGTTACTGTCAGGAATGTGTAACCTCTCAAGGGTGATTTTGGGATACGTTTGAGTTTTGAGTTGGGTCCACGGTCAAAACATTCCTTTGCTGATTACCGCCGATCCGTGAAGGTTCAGGTCCAGTTGAAAAAAAAGCAGCTTATAGTTTTACGCGAGCGTTAATCTCGAGATCATGAGCCACGGAGCCTACATTTTACGTGGATATGAACCACAAGGACGAGATATTTTATTTTGAAAATCTCACGTGCACTGACCTGGAGTTGAACGCAGTCCAATTTTGTGCGAGGCTATCAGCTTGAACAATGCACCATCACGTCCTATAGGGACCTAGTTGGGTTCCTGTTCAGTAGGATAGGTTTCTTCGTTTTTTTTAATGGTCACCCTCCCCTTATTTGAATGTCCTTCTTGATCTTAGCAGGTATCAAATTTATAATAAATTATAAAAATATTTTGAGATGACTACATCCTAATTTAATGAATGCCATAATAACGTCTTTATTTGGTACGTATAATAAAACATTGAATCAGGTTACCCAGGAATGTCTTGATCGAGGGCCCAACAAAAAACTGTCCTGACTACTGGGGGCAGTTCCATGGAACCAATTCAAACCTCCCTCCGAACTGACCATGGAACCAACTCAAACCTCCCTCCGAGCTGGCCATGGTACCGACTCAAACCTCCCTCCAAGCTGACCATGGAACGAACTCAAACCTCCCTCCAAGCTGACCTTAGAATCAACTCAAACCTCCCTGATGGAACCAACTCAAACCTCCCTCCGAGCTGACCATGGAACCAACTCAAACCTCCCTCCGAGCTGATCATGGAACCAACTCAAAACCTCCCTCAGAGCTGACCATGGAACCAACTCAAACCTCCCTCCGAGCAGACCATGGTACCAACTCAAACCTCCCTCCTAGCTGACCCTGGGACCGACTCGAACCTGCCTCCGAGCTGACCATGGAACCAACTTAAACATCCCTCTAAGCTGACCATGGGACCAACTCAAACATCCCTCCAAGCTGACCATGGGACCAACTCAAACATCCCTCCAAGATGACCATGGGACCAACTCAAACATCCCTCCAAGCTGACTATGGTACCAACTCAAACCTCCCTCCGAGCTGACCATGGTACCAACTCAAACCTCCCTCCGAGCTGACCATGGGATCAACTCAAACATTTCTCCAAGCTGACCATGGTACCAACTCAAACCTCCCGCCGAGCTGACCATGGAACCAACTCAAACATCCCTCCAAGCTGACCATGGTACCAACTCAAACATCCCTCCACGCTGACCATAGTACCAACTCAAACCTCCCTCCGAGCTGACCATGGAACCAAATCAAACCTCCCTCCAAGCTGACCCTGGGACCAACTCAAACCTCCTTCCTAGCTGACAATGGGACAAACTCAAACATCCTTTCTATTGGCATCACGGGATGTTTGTCCAACTCAACATATCCCGAAGCGAGATGTTATGCTGCCCCTTGCATCAACCATTACACAATAGCTTGCAATCCCCATTATCTTATGTTGTTGATTCTTTAGGGCTTTGCGACATCGTCTCCAAGTAGTCCGGTGTATTTGGGTGCCTGTGTGTATCATATTTTTTCTGATAACCTGTGTTATCGTGATGGCTGTATTACTGAGTGTATTTATAATTCAGATGTGGATTGGTACGGAGGCAGCCTGGAGTAGAAGTGGGAAACAACGAAAACCCACATCCAGAATGACTGAGGTAAGAATCGAACCCGCCGATTCTCAGTTTTGCCTCATTAGGCTGAGTGTACCCAGTCCCAGCCCTCCGACCAGAATTAAATTTCTTGGCAGAGCCGGGAATCGAATCAGGGCCTCCGCGGTGACAGCCAAGAATGCTAGCCACTACGTTCATCTTATATTGTCATTTTAGTAAGGAATGGTTTGACTGGGACTTGAACTTGATGGTCAATGAATGCAGAACTGTCTACGTATTAGAACGCAATAATTTCAATACGCCGTGTTCTTCCTTTATCGCCTGGCTGCGATGCTCAGCGGTAACGTTCTCGCTTGCTGGGCCCAAGGTTGCAGGTTCGTATCCTAGTGCAGTCAGCTGACCTTTGAGTGTGCGCAATTGTGAGGGAGCCGTGTCAGTAGATTTCTTGGCACGTTAAATATCCCCTTCGGGGCAAAATTCCGGCACCTCGGCGTCTCTAAAAACCAGAGTAGTTAAAAGGGAAGTAAAACCAATACCATTATTATTATTATTGCTATTATCTTCCTGTATCGGATAGAGTACAACGTGGACTTCCTCGTGAACGGTGTATCCAACAATATTGATTATGATTCGGGTGGTGAAATGATGTAGTAACATCAAAGGACTCCAACTAAACCACAATAACGAAGACTCGCTACTCTTTGCTAACGCATTACCTCAGAGAACCTGTTTGTGCAGATAGCCTTGCTGTCAAAATTCAACTTCTCTCTGTATTATTTGTTGGCCATGCTACTCTCCCGCTTCCATTAGTTCAAATAAAAGACGTGTTTGCTGTGTATTATCAAATAGTGGATGTACATCAAGTACAAATATTTACTTACTGGCCACAAATAAACCTGTGCTGTGCATTATCGTAATTGGAGAATATGATTGGTAGTCCCTTCATATTGAGGCGACTAGTAGCCTACAGTAATTCCAGTAGCGCGCTTGGGGAATAAAGTTTACGATATGAGTCGTCCAGTTGCAAAACTCGTTTAATCCACTTGTGAATAAGAATCATGTCGTAAAATTATTTATGTTCGACCCTGACTATTGTATGTCAGAAAATTGTTTCATAATGATGGTCATTATAACACTATTTTTCATTATGAAACAGTTTCTCCCACCAATCACTGCTCAAGAAACAGTTGTTTGACAAATTAGATGAGGATAGCATCTCACCTGCGCTGAGTTTCAAGGCCTTCTAATTTAAATTTCACTGCGTTGCCCAGTGTCATATTGGGAAAATCGAGGAGGCCATGGTCAAATACAAGGCATTATCTGCGTCCAATGCACTCGGTTCAGTACATAAAACTGGCGAAATCTCGAAGGATATTTATGAATATTTATGTTCGAACATAAAATAGTTATAATAATTATCGTCGAACATAAACAGTCGTATGCAACTCGCCTATAATGGTAATTAATACACTCGTATGGAAATTATAAAACTCGCATACGTTCGTTTTATAAACATACTCGTGTCTTAATTATTGCCATTACAGGCTCGTTGCATAATGTACTATTATTTAATTAGTTTATTTTGTTTTGTTTAAATTTATTTTATTTTATTTAGTTTTGTTTTATTTTGTTTTTAATTGTTTTTGTTTTGATTTTTATTTTGTTCTATTTTATTTTGTTTAATTTGTTTTATTTTGTTTTGTTTTGGGTTATTTTGATTTTATTTTGTTTATATGGTTTTATTTTATTTTGTTTTGTTTAATTTTGATTTTTCAGAAAACAAACATAAAATCAAAAACAAGAAATCACGCAGTAAAAAGAAAAATTCAAAAACAAAAGCAAAAGCAGAGAACAAAAAACAAGAAACACAAAGCAAAATTCAAAAAACCAAAAGCAGAAAACAAACACAAAACCAAGAAAGAAAAGCAAAAAGTAAAATTCAAAAGCAAAAGTACAAAGCAAGCACAAAACCAAAAACACAAAGCAAAAAGAAAAAAACTCGTAAACAACAACACAAAAGATACCCGAGGCAAAGTCCAGAGAAAAGTTTCTCATGAAAATGATTCTTATTCACAAGTGTATTAAACGAGTTTTGCAACTGGACTACTCATATATAGTATCAGGGGCAGATGACCTCGTAGTTCCGCCCCTTAAAACAACAATAACTAACTAACATTTATATAGTATCTCTCTGAAATACGGAGGCTCATTATGCATTTTGGGAACGAGTTCTAATTGACCTACAATGTGTGGGTTGCTCCGACGAGACATGTACGAGGATGTATGTCTACACCTTATTATTCCCGTTTCCAAAGGGTCTTTATCCGAGACACAGTATGAAATTGGAATGGATTCGATATTTCAAATATTAAGAGAGTTATAGCGATATTTCACTTTTTCGAAAAAAGACCCGCATTTTCACCCCCTTCGACCGATTGTGCCCATTAACGAACTCGAACGAGATTTTATAGGGAGACATATTATGTAAAAAAATCAAAGTGATTGGTGCAAAATTGCGGTAGTTATCGTGTCCACAAGAAAGTGATATATGTATATATACATATATATATATACGTAAATTATATATACACTTTTGAACTGACGGTGGTTTTGGGGTCTGGGGGATGTGAAACGCAAAGATATGTCGAAATTTTTCGGAAGTCGAAACATGGTACCCATTGCAATAGTTAGCTTTCTAATGAAATCTACCTAATACTGATTAACTTGTAGCCTAATACTTCTGTGCCGTACATAGAACCGAATGTAATCCGCTCTTCGTAAACTTATTTTAGGGGTTCTTCCGATTGACAATAGTAAGAATGGTTAGAAATCTTAAGAAAAATGCTGTTCCTAGCCTTAATTTGCCAGAGAATTTATATTCTTGCCTTTGAACAGCAAGTATGTAGCTCGATATTTGCAATATTGAAGTATGATTTGGCTTAAATTGTGTTTTTGTCTATGATCTCCTTACTGTTGAATTTAGTTAATTAATGTGTAAAATCATAGTTTTAAGTACCGTTTTGGTGACCCATCATCCCAGGCAGGCCGGTAACACCTATACTACTCAGGCAGATAGGTCACTTAGCCGTAATTTAGAAGTTATAGTGATGTTAAGTATACATATGCGGTAATGTAGCAGGAGACCTGATCGGCCTAGGCTATTCTAACTTTAATTAGTTCCCATTTCAGGGTTTTTCAGTTTTGAGTGCGAATAGTTGGATTGAAAGTTGTACAGCAGTAAGGAGAGTATGTTTTGTATAGGTTTTAATTGGTATTATGGTTTATGTCGAGCTGAGGAGTGAATTTTATTTGGCTTAAAGTGTAGTTTTTGATCTGTTCCGTTTGCTTATGACAAGTTCAAACGGAGACTCCAGCTTTGTTAAATATCAGTATTTTAAATATTTAATTAAATATATTGATAAAGAGGATGCCTCCATTTTAACTTGCCTGTGGCAAGAGATTAATAAATTTTTATTCTTGCCTTTGAACAGCAAGTATGTAGGTCAATATCAGCTGTTGTGAATGTGTTTCTGTAATTTGTGAATGTATTTCTGTAATTAAATTTGATTTTTTGTAAGTTGGCACCCTTGGGGCATTGATGAGCAAGATGGAACAGGTCTTGAGTAACAGAATGTAATGGCTGGATAGTGATGCTCTTTGGGTACACATAAAGTGATTGTTCTTGAATTGTAGACATGAGTTGAAGAATTGATTTGTAACATTTTGGCGACCATTGACAGGATTGTATTGAAAAAGTTGGTTTGGTAAACAATTTCCCTGTTTTGTTTTGTTTTGAATTTGTTGCCTTGCAATGGCCACGATTGAAAAATTGAAAAAGAAGAGAAGTGCGTATCGGGCAAGTGCGACGAAAGCTATTGGAGCGGTCGGAGTTGAAGCCGATTTCCAAAAATTACGTGTGAAAATAAATACTCTCCGAACAATTGCGGATATCTTAAAAGAATGGGACGAAAGCATCTTGAACGAGTTGTTGAATGTTGACGGAAACGAGGATGCCTGCATCGAAGAAACAATGCACTGTGTTACCGTTCAAGAAGACCTTCTGCAAGCACGTCTTGAAGCCGAGGATAAGGTGGAAGGATTAAAACCTAGTGTTGCCAGTTGTGTTGATGAGGGAGATAATTTCAGCGTACAGAGCAACGTGGCTTCGGCGTTGTCATCCATGTCGTCAGAGAGGTTAAGGCTACCGAAAATCACGCTTGAGGTATTCGACTTGGGTCCAGGTAACTGGATAAATTTTTGGACACAATTTCAAAGGATTCATGAGGATTCTAACATTACGAATGTTGATAAGTTTAGTTACTTGAAAATGTTGGTGAAGGGACAGGCTAGGAAGTTAGTTGACAGTTATCCACACACAAGTGAGAATTATGTTAAAGTCTTGGAACATTTAAAGAATCGTTTTGGTAAAGATGAATTGGTTATAAATTGTATGTATAAAGATTTGTTGCAAGTGGTTCGCTCAGATTTATCTGTGACTGACCTTTATGATAATATAAGTACTAAGTTGAGATCCCTCGAAACATTAGGCATGAATTCTGATAGGGCAGCAATCTTAGTTCCACTCAATGAAGAATGTCTCCCCATTGACGTTTTGAAAATATGGGAAAGAAGAGCAGCAGATGAGGACGATGATGGTGGTAATAAAATTGATAAACTTTTGTGTTTTCTGGGTAAAGAAGCCGAGAGTGAACAAAGACTGCGTAATCATGCTAAGGTGAATGAGGTTGATAAATTCACTGGGCCCAGAACAGAGCCAACAGCAGCAGCTCTCATTTCTTTCACTCCTACTGTCAGGCAGAATCGGGTAAGTTATCAGCAAACAGGACGGTCACACAAAGTAACCCTAACCTGTTTGTTTTGTAATGAGAACCATCCCTCTTACAAGTGTTCTAAAGAAATGTCGGTTGAGGACCGTCGTAAAACTGTAAAATAAAAACGAGCTTGTTTTGCATGCTTGCAGGGAGGTCACTCGAGACAGCAGTGTAGGAAAAGAATAGATTGTGTTAAATGTAAAGGGAGGCACTATGATATCATGTGTGTTGGTGAACCCAGCAGAACAGCATCGTTATTTGCAGGTCATTTTAAAAACATTAGTAGCACAATTGCGTGGTGTCACTGTTCGAATATTACTTGATACTGCTTCACACCGCAGCTATATTTCGGAAGCTATCTGTGAAAAATTGGGTTTGATCGAATGTGGTCGTGAAAATATTTGTCATATGCTGTTTGGTGGGAGTGTGTCATCTGAAATATCACATCCAATTTATGAAATTGAACTAACTAGCTTACAGGGTGATAAAAGTTTTGTTCTTAAGGCACTTAGGGAGAAGAAGATTTGTGGTTTGATACCACCTGTGAATGATCCGCATTTGTTACGGAAGGTGGCTGCACATGGTATTACATTGACAGATGATGGAGTTAACCGACCTCTTGATGTGTTGTTAGGAGCGGATGTTATGGGCGAACTTGTTACAGGTGTGAAATGTATTGACTCGAAGCTGTTAGCATTTGAGACGAAGCTTGGATGGTGTCTCCTGGGTACCGCAGAGAGGCAAGACTTAAGCAGTATGGCAAACTTTGTGACCTCTTTGCTCAATTTACACCATCCTTTATGGGACTTAGAAGTTATTGGAATTGAGAAACAGACAGAAACAAAAAGGTCGGACGTAGATGATAGATGTTTGCGAAATTTTGAAGACACAATTCGTTTCGAAGGTGAAAACTGTCGGTATGTAGTAGCATTGCCCTGGATTGATGAGCACCCCCCTCTTCCCACTAATCGTGAAATAGCTGAAAGTCGTCTGAAATCAACAGTAAGCCGTTTAGATAACAATGGACTCTATGATGAGTATGATACTGTTTTTAAACAATGGGAAACAGATGGGATTATTGAAATAACATCTGATGAAAACATAGGGCACTTTCTGCCTCGCAGACCAGTTAAAAATTATGGGAAAACAACTAAAATCCGCCCAATCTTTGATGCATCGGCAAAAAGTATTGGAAACGTCTCTCTAAATGATTGTTTAGCAACGGGACCCAACTTGATTGCTAGTATTGTACCTATCCTATTACGTTTCAGGTTACAGGAGGTCGGTGTTGGGGGAGACATAAAACAGGCTTTCTTAATGATTGGACTGAACCCTGAGGATCGAGAAATGTTAAAATTTTTGTGGGCGTATTATAACGCTGCGTCACTGTCGTGTAGTTTTTGGAGTTGTGTGTAGCCCATTTTTGCTGAATGCCACCATCACTCATCATTTGAATACTCTAAGTAGTGACTTAGTTGAAAGACTCAAAACTTCATTTTACATGGACGATTGACTTTGTTCATTTCAGTCCCTGAGTGATGCCAAGGAATTTGTGTCCGAAGCTACAAATGTCATGTCTCAAGCCAGTTTCCAACTCCGTGGGTGGGTTTTGTCAGGAGATGATGTGACATAAAATGTCTTAGGTGTCAAATGGCATGCTTTAGATGATCTGTTGGGATGCAACTTTAGCTTCGATCCAAAAGAGAAAATAAATGAATTAACTAAGAAGAAATTGCTGTCGATTATAAGTAGGGTGTTTGATCCATTGGGTTTGTTATCAACACCTTTACACCATTTGAAAATTGCATTGCAAATGGCATTTAAGCTCAAACTACACTGGGACACACCCCTTCCAAAAGAAATTCAAATGAAGTGCTCGCAGTGGCTTACTGAAGTTGATTTGATTGACAGCATTGTGGTGCCTAGATGTTTAAGAGGTGTCTCTGACACAGCTTGTTTACATGTATTCAGTGATACCAGTCTCCTTGTACTGGGCACTTGTGCCTTTATGAGGTATGAAAACAAAGATGGCTTTAATGTTCAATTTGTTTTAGCTAAGTCCAGAGTTGCACCAATGGAAGACATGTCAATCCCTCGTAAAGAGCTTGTAGCGGCAACATTTGCAGCAAGGCTTGGTTCTGTTATTAGTATATCGACTAATATTTCCAACATTGTGTACTGGTCTGATTCTATGATTGTTCTTTACTGGATCAAGAAAGGTGAATGGAAGATCTTTGTTGGAAACCAGGTAAAGGAAATCCACCAGTTGACGTCACCCGAGCAGTGGCGATTTGTTCCGGGCGATTGTAATCCTGCTGATATACTCAGCCGAGGATGCTTGTTGTCCGAATTTGTTGCATCAAAATGGTGGGAGGGTCCTCAGTGGCTCCTAGAGAATGAGAACAAGTGGTTAACTGTGAAAATAGCCCCTACAGAAGAGGAACTATGAAAACGGCTGTTAGTTTGTACAACACAGGCGATGTAAGAGAAAACATGTTCACACACTGTGCTTCTTTCTCAAAAAATGTGCGTGTTGTTGGTTGGATCTACCGATTTCTTGAGAAACCTAGCGGGAAAAGTTCAAACTTCGGAGAGGAGTTGACTGGCAAAGAAGTACGACATGCTGAATTAAAATTAGTACGGTGGATTCAGAGTAGTTACCCTCTAGATGTAAAAAATTTCAACATTAAAACTGATGATGATGGCTTGATTCGAGTTCGTACTAAAATATTACCTGATGAGTTCACACCCATGTTCAAGGAACCCATTTTACTATCTCAGTGTGAACTAGTGGAGTCCATGGTGGTAGAATGTCATGAGAAAATGCACCATGCTGGAGCAACTACTGTGTTAAGAGCCCTGAGAGAAGAATACTGGATAGTCAGAGGTAGACGATTAGCCCGACGTGTTGTTAGTAAATGTGTTCGTTGTCTTAAGCACAAAGCCCAACCAGTGAGAACGCCATCTGTCGGGTTACCTAATAACCGTGTAAATCTTGGAAAGGTGTTCCAAGTATGCGGAGTCGATTTGGCTGGACCTCTTTTCATAAAAGATGGTACTAGGGTTTGGATTGCCTTGTTCACCTGTGCTGTATACCGTGCAGTCCATCTTAAAGTGGTAGAGTCGCTCTCCACAGAATCGTTTCTACATGCTCTTCGGAGAATAATCGCCAGGCGAGGCAGAATCACAACTATGTACAGTGATAACGGTACTAACGTTGTAGGAGTTTGGAATCTCATTAAGCAGACTACAGTTGAACGTGAATTGAAAATTCAGTGGCTATTTAATGTTCCCACAGGTGCTTGGTGGGGTGGATATTTTGAGTGGCTTATTGGGGTGATGAAAAGACTGTTGAAAATATCCCTTGGTCGTGCGTTATTGAATCTTTGTGAACTAATGACCTTGATTACCGAGATTGAGGCTGTTATTAATGCGCGTCCCATTACCTACATGTCTGAAGATGTTAATGAGTTGAGACCAATAACGCCTGCTATGTTTTTGCAGGAGCAGTTTGAGACAAAGGTGCCTGATCTTGACGAAGTGGATGAAAAGGGTCTTTCTGCTAGGGTGAAATATGTAGCTGAGGTTAGGATAAACCTAAAAGAACGTTTTCGTCAGGAATACCTAGGGTCTCTGATGTTAAACACTGCTAAGTCTTCTAAGAATGTCAGGGTGGGAGATGTTGTAAGTGTTGTGTCTGACCAAAAGAAAAGAATTGATTGGGAATTGGCTCGAGTGCTTGAGATCTTCCCTGGTAAAGATGGAGTAACTAGAGTGACAAAGGTAAAAACAGTTAAGAGTTAGTTGTTGCGACCAGTCCAACGTTTGTGCTTGATGGAGATTGTATCTCCTTATGAAAATAGTGATGGTTCTTTGTGTGGTCCCAATGCTGTTGACTTTGTGCCTGATTGTGACTCTAGTAACCCCCCTCAAGTAGTTGAGAGTGAAGCTGTTGCTCTGACAAGAAGGGGCAGGGTTGTTAAAAGGCCAACCAAACTGAATTTGTAAATATTTGTTAATTCCATGTTTATTCCTAGGTATTGTATTATTTTGTGCTTTTAGTTGAAACCTACCGTTTCAAGGTGGGAGAATGTTGTGAATGTGTTTCTGTAATTTGTGAATGTATTTCTGTAATTAAATTTGATTTTTGTATGGTGGCACCCTTGGGGCATTGATGAGCATGATGGAACAGGTCTTGAGTAACAGAATGTAATGGCTGGATAGTGATGCACTTTGGGTACAAATAAAGTGATTGTTCTTGAATTGTAGACATGAGTTGAAGAATTGATTTGTAACATTAGCAATATTGAACTATGATTTGAGCATCCCAAGTAACGCTTCTTTGAACCCAAAACATTCATGCAAATTCAGGGTTGCTGGATTCAATTTATTATCAGGGAGTCGTCCTTTGTGTGATGTGAGAGATATATATATATTGTGAAATTAATAAAAACATCGATACCGCTAGGCTCCCAAGTACAGGCTTCATATATATAACAGCAGACAGTAAATTAACTATCTTCAGGTGGGTAATATTTTAACTGGTAGTAATTAAGCACTGCATTTAAATTGATTATAAAAATATTTCTATCAATGAAAGAAAATATGTAGTATTTTGCCATCATAAATTAGAAGCCATAACAAACGCACACCCTATCACTGTCTTGCTTACTTCTCGTCACTATCTCGCCGCCATATTGCAAACAGCTGACCGTAAGCTCCTCCCCCGTTTTGGACGTCAATAGGCATATTCAGAACTTATGATCTAAGAAGGGTGGGGGTTCGGGCGGGGACACCAGGAGCCCGCTGATGAGCCTAGCTTGGTGTCCTAGGCGAAAACTCACCCATGACACGGCACAAACCTAGAGGAATTGCCGAGTTTTAATTCACTTGCCGTGAAAGCCAATATACCATGTTTTTGGAAGCCTTCATAGGGAGGTTATGACTGCTTGAGCTTCCTCTTCTCGCAGTAAAGAGGCGCAGGAGCGCTTCATAAAATGGGAGGTGGCGCACAGTTCGCTACTATTGTGGGGGTCCGGGCCGGGACACCAAGAGCCCGCTGATGAGCAGCTTGGTGTCCTAGGTGAAATCCCGCACAAGACACGGCACAAACCTAGAATAATTGCTGAGTTTTAATTCACTGGCCGTGAAAGCCAATATACCACCTTTCTAAGAATGCTCTGTTTCACCATTTGCGCTGCTTGCCACGGTGGGTGAGTGGTCAACGTGTCAGTCTACTAACCCCAAGCTTGCAGGTTCGCTCCTGGCCGTGGTAAGTGATTTTTTTTGAAAGGCGGCTAAAATTACGACACCATGTCATACGATGTTGGCATGTTAATGAACCCATTTGAATTCAGTAGGCCGTGTTCATAATGGCAAAATTTATCTCGGGAGTTTCCGCCAACACAAAGTTCCTCCATTCTCTACTAGAAAGCGCTATAGTATTCAAGGAGCTAAGATAACTACCCTCCTTGACTTTCATAGTGCTTCAAGGAACAACGAAATTCGACATGCAAGCTATCCTTTGGGTGTCAAATAACAAAGCTTGCATCCGGCACCCGAGGCCATTCGATATTATTATTATTATTATTATTATTATTATTATTATTATTATTATTATTATTATTTATCATTTGCGCTTATCGAACAGAGGTAATTTAAACTGTCTTCAAGGTCGTGACCCGTCGGATATTATAATTTTCTATTATTACCGGTACATTGATTATTTTTTCATTAATACACTTTTCTATCAAATGGTGGGGGTTTAATATTGTAGTAATAGCCACACTGTATCAATATTTTGCAGCACCTTAGCAGAAAGCTAACAAGAACCTCCTTCGATCGTTCCTCTACTGTTCTTTTTTTTCAACAGGACGTTGATGTGCTGTCCTAATAGAGAGTAATGCTTTCCTACACAGGGTCTGACCAAACACATGTACGTTGAAAGACGTTTAGCAGCTACGTGGCCAGCACGATCGTCAGACTTGTCTCCTATTAATCATGAAATATTCAACGAGGCACGTGAAATCATTTAATAACGAAATTGTGCCCTTCTGAATATGAAGGCTTCTGCTCAAGATCATGAGAGCAATAATGATAGAACCATAAATCTCTGATCCAAGCATGCCTACAATTTTATATCCGGAAATTCTGGGCGTATAGTCTACCTGATCATCTAGTAGGTGAGTTTCTTGAAGAGCAATGAGATCAATTTGATGTTCTTTGGATAATTTACTTAGGTACTCACATTTATCTTTGGATATACCTTAAATGTTCAGTTTTAAGACTCGAGCACAAGGCCCAATGCATTTTGAGTTCTGTGTGCTTTGGCTCTTAAAAGAACCTTTTGGAAAATGTTGTAGAGATACGAGATACGAGATCTAGTTCGGTTACCGCTTGTGTAGACTTTCTGCCGTCCTGCCCTTGCAGTCCGTTGCCCAGGGTACACCATCTTGGAGGTTGTCTACATTTCGTACCCCAACAAAATCTGGAAGGAAAGGTGGAGAGATTTTTCTTCACCTCACCAAATCCACTTAGATGATCCTTCCCAGCATATCCCAGGAATTGATCTACGAAGAGCTACTTGGTGCCAACTAAATCGTGCTTGAACTGGTCATGGAAGGTGCAAGGCAATGCTACACAAATTGGGTTGGCTGTAATCACCAGCTTGTGACTGCGGAGCTCAAGAACAGACGATTAACCACATCATTCGGAAGTACCCACAGCGTAGCTTTGCAGGCGAATGGGAAGATTTCATGAAAGAATCATCTCCAGCGCTTTCCTGGTTGAAGAGCCTTGATGTTCATTTTTGATTGTTATGTACATATTTGTATATATATGTAGATCATTTGTACCATACGAAAATAATAAGAGCATATGTAACTATTCATGAATGACGTCATAAATCCATCATCATCTCCTATTGGACAAGATCTACTTCTCAGAAAGAGGCAACCTATGCTGTACGCCACACACTTCTGTGAAATTCACGACCTACGTCGTAAGACAAATTATGCGTGATCTATTTTGCAATTCAAGTATGCTTGAGAATAAATTATCCCCATTAACAGTTCACCGTTTAGAGCCAATGCATTATCTGTCTCATTAGGTGTGATGGTTTGAACGCTTTATTGAAGCATAAATCCAATCATAACATCTTAATGACAATACTTCCTTATAGATCTCTGGTGGTTGCCTGTGATGAGTTTCAAACTGGATTGTGCCATGAAGCTCCTATACTTGCTCATGTTCCTCAGTTTGGTGTTATTTACAGTAAGTTCTGCTGAACGCAACAACTACTTGAATAAGCTCTTATGAATTGAAATTCAACTTCTTGTAAAGATATTATATACTAGCAATAGTGCCCGGCTTCGCCCGCTGGATTTTTTGTTTTATGAATGATAATGAATACTACTACAGAACTGGCATTTAATACTTAAATTAACAGAAACATATATTTTAAAAATTTAACTTTTTGTGGTGGTGGTGGTGGGGTGATAAGTAGTACAGTATAATGGACGTAACATTCAGGCCAATTTCCCGTAATGATAATGACAATAATGAATAGGGAAACGGCTATTCACTAACTACAGTACTGACACATGCAATTTACAAACGAATTGAAAAATATGATTAGAAAGAGGAGTTTGTGACATAAAAGACACTGCCTAAGGCCTGGCTGTTAGAAATGTAGAGATAAATAGTGTCGTCTTTTGTCACATAGTGCCATAGGAAATTAATCAGAGCACTTTGGAAAAAATCGGCTGTCCCGAGCTCCTGAAGTAGCAATAGTGTCATTTATCGCCACATACCGCTCAAGGATAAGGAACTGAATAAATGAAAGAAAATTTGAAAGCACCAACGCTTATTGCAGCTGATTACCTCTATGTACTGCACCAACAATATCGCACTTATACAGAGGCATATTATTTTCATGATGATAACTGTTTATCTCTTGCAATAATTACTCCCAGTGACTCCAGTTTATAAGCAGCGCAAGTTGTAACTATTTTCGCAATTCTAGTAGGGGCGACGTGGTGCAGGTCGCATTGCCAGCCAACAATTGACTTATTAAAATATTCTTACTGTTACACTATACGGACATGAATGGTTCTAGGACCTAAAAACGTAGTTTTGAAGTTCATTTTGTCTGTTGTTCTAAATGTAGGGAATGGAGAGTGTTGTTCAAAATATCAAGTGGATAGTGTTACCCGCAGGGTTTCTAGGGGTAAGTACATACATTTGGTTAAGATCGATGAAACGATGTAGACTTGTGCCAAAGGACCTAAATGCAGAGAATGGAGTGATCTGTCCGAAATTCCACGTAGACAGTGTTACTCGCAGGTTTCCAAAGTGTAAGAATACTCATTTTGGTTCAGATCGGTGAAACGGTGTAGATTTGTGCCGAAGGGCCTAAATGCAGGGAATGGAGTGGTCTGTCCGAAATGTCATGTAAACAGTGTTACTCGAAGGGTTCCAAAGGGTAAGTATACAAATGGTGGTTCAGATCGGTGAAACGGTGTAGATTTGTATAAATAAGACAAACCAACATTGAGCTTTATACCGTATTTACACATGCTAGTGCAACAATCACAATAACGCAGGTTATCACATAAATTCTACACACACACCCATGTACACGGGGCAACATGGCCACGATGTCTAAGCCCCGCAAATGAAATATTAACTGTGCATACGATAGCATAGAGAATACTACAGTCCAATACAATCCTTGATTGTCAATCGGTCAGTTTTCCCATGTGTCCTTTAACAAATTTTACCGGACTATCATGATACAGAGTAAATCGTTGTTGCCTAGTGACAACCTGTCCTTCAATGGTGCGGCGTTGACTATCATGATACAGTGTTAAGGCTAGTCCACACCAAAGTTAATGAACAATGTTAATGAACAATGTTTATGAACAATGTTAATGAAAACATTTCTCAACATGTTTACTAAACATTATAAACAAACTTCTTGAACATTATGTCCACACCAAATAAACTTTTGTTAACAAATATCTTCAACATTAAATAAACCGTTTTTTGAGGTTATAAAGGATAGGGTCAGGGAGACGAAAGTACTTACAGCTGCAGCTTTCATTATTTTAGTGAGTACAATTAGAGAAAAGCGCAGACGCAAGGTGTGGCAAAGAAAAATATTGGAAAGGCGTTTAGAATTAAGTTTGGAGAGAACACTTATGCCAGAACTATTAATTCATGATGCAGCAGGCTTTCAAAACTTTCTGAGAATGGCTCCTCATGACTTTCAGTTCTTGTTGACAGTAATTGGGCCTGAAATTGCAAGAAATGACACAAATTATCGGCAAGCCATCTCCATTAATGACAGGCTAGGTATAACATTAAGATTCCTAGCAACTGGTGACTCCTACACTTCACTAATGTACTTGTCTAGAGTATCAAAACAAGCAATTTCAGTTATGGTGCCTTAATTGCGTCTTTGCGCATGCGCGAACCAAAATGTTAACGAAAACACGAAAAGTTAATGAAAAGTTTCATTCACAAAAGTTAAAGAGATTTTGTTCATGAACATGCTCGAAAAGTTAACGAATACGCTATTTTGTTTATGAACAGTCAAAAATGTTCATGAACATTGTTCATGAACAGTGTTCATTTACAAAGTTAACGAAAACATCTTGGTGTGGACTAGCCTTTAGTCGTTGTCGCACAGCAACAATATGTCCGTCAAGTTATTAGATCGGTGAAACGGTGTAGACTTGGGCAAAAGGGCCTAAATGCGGGGAATGGAGTGGTCTGTCCGAAATTTAACATAGCCTAAACTATTCCTCTTGAATCAGGCTATCGTATACAAAAATAATTTTTCGAATCCGATTGGTAGTTCCAGAAATTAGCGCGTTTAAACACATAAACACACAAACTCTTCAGTTTTATTATATCAGTATCGATAAATAAACAAGATGTTCAGGAAAGAACATATAGCCTACTTTCTCCTAAATGTATGGGTATAGTTATAACTCTCTGTCTTAATCACCTCCTAATCTCTTCCTATTCGAAGTGCAAATTGGCACACAGGATTTGAGCAGTGGCGTTCAAACCATAGTTTATAATTTACCCCAGCATTTTGCAATTTCATCAGCAAACAACGTTGGTATTCATTTTATTAACACCGACTACTTACAATAATTGAAACTTTTTTGCTCTAATAAGACCCATCCACAATGCGCAGTCGGCAGTCCGTTGTTTGTTAGTTCTCAGTCGGCAGTCGCGGTCGTCCCCGTGTATACTATAGCTGGCAGTCGGTAGACGGTAGTCGGCAAAAATTGTATCCTCGACTGCCAACTACCCGACTGCAGCAAGGTAATAGCCAATAGATCAGAAACTGACGTCACGTGGTTGTTCTGTGTCGTGTACAAAGAGGATATGGGCCTATGTGAAGTAACTTCGCAACCCGTTTTTTTTTTTAGTCGTTTACCCTCCACGTTGGTGGAACCCACGGACTCAGCGAGGGTACTCACCACTACCGCCACTACGGGCAGTGTCCTAGAGTGGGGAACATCGAATCGGAAGGGATACAACTGGTGAGGTGGGATTGGCATCTCGCCCAGGCGGCCTCGCTTACAAAGCGAACAGGGGCCTCATGAGGGAAGGTAAGGGATGGTTGGGATGGATAGGCAAGGAAGAGGGAAGGAGGCGGCCGTGGCCTTGAAGAAGGGACCATCCCGGCATTTGCCCGAAGACGAAGTGGGAAACCACGGAAAACCACTTCGAGGATGGCTGAGGGGGAATCGAACCCCCTCTACTCATTTGGGCCACCCGAGGCTGAGTAGACCCCGTTCCAGTCCTCGGACCACTTTTCAAATTTCGTGGCAGAGCCGGGAATCGAACCCAGGACCTCCGGGGCGGCAGCTAACCATGCTTACCGCTACGCTACGGAGGCGACACCCGTAAATTTATAATCTTAAATACACGGTATAACAAAATAATCCATCTCCAAATCATCCATACTGCAAGTTTTGAGGTTATGAACAACGCCTCGCTGCACAAGGAATAAACGAATGCCATTGCATCATTACTCCTTGCAGTCGTTAAGACTGGGTTCACTAACTGCCCGGTATATTATCTAGGTGGCGTTGGTATAGAGCACACCTCGCATCTAGAGGGTTAGCTCCAAGGCTCCTGCATAGTACTACTGAAGGCTGGTAGATGTCACTCCGGTGGAGAATGTTGTTTTAATTAAATATATATTTTCCATTGCAAAAAAAAAACATATAACGCTTTATTTCATAACGTCTCAGTACTCAAAAGACATTAAATATAAAAATATTCAAGCAAAAAAAATCCACTCTGATAGGATTTAAACCCCGGCCAGCCACGTGAAGGACGAAATCTCTAACCACTCGGCCAATCGTACACTCACATTCTAGGCGTTATCAATCAAATACATACATCGTATTAGCAAATAATCACTTGGACTGAATGATTTATTCACTGGAGAATATTTCAAACAGTGTTCATTTCATATTAAGTTCATATAATTTTTATCAGTAGGTTATATTGCTTGCAAAAAATATAGGTCAGAACGAGAGATCAGCTGTCATTTTGTCAAATAACCGAGACGACTCAGATTTTTAAAGTCACTTCTAGACCATAATATTACAATATAAACTTTTAATTTCGAACGAACCACGTCGTTTAGAACAGATTAAAGGATTCTTGGTTTGATAATCGGAACTGGTGGGTCCCATGTTATGGATTATAAAGTTTGAATAATTCACACGGCCGCCATCCCGAAATGGTACATTTGATGACCTTGTCGTTTGGGTACAAGCCGCGTCCCGTATGAAGGTATGTTGGTACCAAATTTGGTAAAGATCCGATGATTAATTTGGTCGTAATGCATTATTAAATTTTGACCATTTGAGTGGCCACCATTACGTATTGGTAAAGATGGCGGCAATCTAAAACATGACACTGAGGTGCCCTTTGCCAGTGCTACCTCTGTACCAAATTTCGTTTAATTCGGTTTCACCGTGTTCGAATTGATAGGGGGGACAGACATTCAGAGTACGCACACTCTCACACACACACACACATACACACACACAGACAGACACACAATTTTTTTGGCCCTGTGTTGATCTCATAAGTCTACTTTCATTTTTTGCAAAAATTGAAAGTAGGCTAATAACCCCCGATACTACAGCCCGTGAGGGCCTAGGCCTACCAAGAGACCGCAGGCCAACTATTTGGCCTTCAGATATTGGGGATGACGCGTGATCAGCGCATCGGGTCCCCTAGGCCGTTAATCTTGGTTTTCGTGATCGGGGCGCTGCCTCACTGTCAGACAGCAACTCGATTGTCCTCACGAGGCTGAGTGCATCCCGTTCCAGCCCTCACGTCAGTTTTTAAAATCCTTGACGGAGCTGGGAATCGAACTCGGGGCCTCCGGGTGAGAAGCAGGCGCACTACCCCAATGTAAAGATATTAAGATATGTATTTATGGTTACGCGAACATCGCTGTCACTTTGGAGGTCCAGATTTGATT
Source organism: Meconema thalassinum (assembly GCA_946902985.2). Classification (NCBI taxonomy): domain Eukaryota; kingdom Metazoa; phylum Arthropoda; class Insecta; order Orthoptera; family Tettigoniidae; genus Meconema; species Meconema thalassinum. The sequence continues at coordinate 836,090,800 of OX336390.1, forward strand.
CCCAGCTCCGCCAAGAAATACAATATTTTGGTCTGAGCCTCGTGATGGAAAACTGAGAAACTGTGGGTTGGATTCCCTCTTCATCCATCCTGGAATTTGTTCTCCGTGGATTGCCCACTTCTGCTCCAGGCAGATACTGGGATGGTTCCTATCTTAAGGCCACGGGCCACTTCTTTCCATCCTCACCTGAATAACAAGCACACACTACTACTACTACTACTACTACTACTACTACTACTACTACTACTACTACTACTACTACTACTACTACAGAAACCACAATAGCACAGGACAAGTTTCTTATACACACACCCAAGTACACGGGGCTAATTGATCATGATGTCCAAGCTCCAAAAATGAAACAACAAACAGTCGTAGTAGTGCAGTACAGCTGGAATGGTTTTGTTCCAAAAACCGTGCTATGGTTGGCTTTTTTTAAATCGTTACAAAAGCACAAAAAAAGCTTAACTCTAAATTTCGGAATAATTTGTAGTATCATGATGTCGGATAACTAAAAAAAAATTGAAAAGTGTTTTTCTCTGAATCTACGTATTTTAAAGAAAAGTGTTTTAAACAAAAAATGTAGAGGATATTGTCACCTACATTTTGTCTCATTGAGGTCATGTCATACGTTTTGAAATGCAGAAGCTAGGTGGCGCCAAAATTTCCAAAAAAGTGTTTTTTCACCTTTTGTCCTAGAAAAAAAATGTTTTTTTTTACAAAAGAGTGAATCAGAAATGTGTTCCTCTAAAAATTGTCTACATTTATTTAAACGTTTGTTTCCTCCGACTTACCGTTCCAAAGTTATAGCGCAGCAAATGCAACGCTGCGTAATCAATGCTACTATTGTTACAGCGGAGAGAGCGGTGGGCATATTTTAGACCTGGACCGGTGTCGGACAATTTTCACACTTCGGCAGGCTATAACTTTGGAACGGTAAGTCGGAGGAAAAAATGTTTCAATAAATGTTGTAGACAATTTTGAGAGGAACAAATTTCTGATTCGCTCTTTTGTGAACAAAATATTTTTTCTAGTACAAAAAGTGAAAAAACACTTTTTTGGAAACTTTGGCGCCACCTAGCTTCTGCATTTCAAAACGTATGACATGACCTCAATGAGACAAATTGTAGGTGGCAATGTCCTCTAAATTTTTTGTTAAAAACTTATCTTTAAAATACGTCGATTCAGAGAAAACGCTTTTCAATTCTTTTTTAGTTTTCCGACAAAATGATCGGGCAAATTATTCTGAAATTTAGAATTAAGCTGTTCTTGTGCTTTTCTAACGATTTAATAAAAGCCAACCATAGAACGGTTTTTGGAACAAACGGGGTTTCTTCTGTGCAGCTGTACTGTACTATAGTGAACGGCTACGTTGTCAGGAGATGAGGGAGTCGGGATCTTGACCTTGGCATGTTGGTGTGATACTGGAGAATAGTCGCTAGTGGTCATGTAACACCATCTGGTCCCCAATCTACTTGTCATTACAGTACTTCGGGATGTAAACGTCATGTCAGGTAACCCCTTCCCTTGTGGCTGTGGTTAGATTACCCTCATGTCATCCCATATTTGTCACAAAAGCCACTTCCCCTATTCTCGAGGTACTGTACGTATTGAGAGTCTGGTCCCAAAGGCCCAGGGTTAAATTCCCGGCTTTGTCTAGGAATGTAATTCTTGTTTGAGGGCAGGAATGGGGTACACTCAGCCTCGTGACACACCTGGAAGAGGTTTTCATTGGTTACTCACCAGTGATGGACGAAGCAAAGAGGATATAAAAGTAGGTTGGCTAAGGCAAGGAAAGCATTTCTACAGAAAAGGAACTTGTTGACATCGAATATACGTAGATTTAGGTATTAGGAAGTCATTTTTGAAAGCAATTGGAGCGTGGCACTCTATGGAAGTGAAATTTGGACTATTGGTGCAACAGAAAAGAGGAGAATTGAAGCGTTAGAATTGTGGTGTTACAGAAGAATGATGAAGAGGTATTAAGACGAGTGGGTGAGGAGAGATTTTTCTGGCGACTGCTAATGAAGAGAAGAGATAGGTTGGTAGGACACATACTAAGACACCCAGGAATAGCCAACTTAGTTATGGAAGGAAGGGTCGAGGACAAGAACTGTAAGGGTAGACCAAGGTTAGAATATGTTAAACAGATTGCCTCGGATGTAGGGTGTGGTAGCTATGTAGAGATGAAACGATTAGCTCAGGACAGGGAGACATGGTGCGCTGCATCAAACCAGTCAAAAGACTCAGGACTCAAACAACAACAACTCACTTCTACTTACAGGGATGCTTCCTGAAATAAGGCCACGTCTGTTTTCTGCCCTAAGCCGCGGCTTAGTCATGCTCGTTAAATGGTGCACCATGGCCACGCGCGCAGCTGCAGCAAATCTGGATTCGGTAGGTTCAAATCCTGGCGTATACTATGGTTAACCTGAGTGTGTTTCTTCTCCCATTTTTTCCATATTCCCTCCAGGACATTTCCGGGATACTGCCTTACTTCAAGTCCCGGGTGCCTGACCCATCCCTGTCTCTAATACAGTTACACACAATACTACAGCAATCACAGGAATACAGGATATCCAACACGTTCAACACACACCCAACTACACGGGGATGATCTCTCGTGACCCCGATGCGGGATTGTTTTACATGGAGGCCATAGAGTGATGTACCAGTAGATGAATTTCATAGCAGAGATTCAATACACAAAGTTTCACATCGATTGCTTGAATAGGACACAAGATATAAAAGCATACTTAAAAAATGAAAATACACCCAAGTGCCACCTTAAGGGGGCCGGTACAGTAAACCACCTTCGAACGTTGACATTTTAAATAATTCTTATCTCAGCTCCTAATATATGTAGACTACAGCAATGAAACTTTCTAAATAAAGCATCCTATATTTACTAGCAAGCACATTTCTCAGAATTGATTTTAGCATTATCAAACTCGCTAATTAATTATTCAAAATGGCGGCAGTTTGCGTGTCGGTGCTCAGCGTTATATATTCATAGCCGGACCATTTATCAATATATTAGTGTTCTGCTTTTTTAAATGTACTGTTAAAGGTCACAGCTACAAATCTGACTACTTCCAGAATTATATGTTCAAAATTAGTATTTTAATTTTGTGTTACTTAAAAATGGCATATTTTGGTCAATTTTTGGGATGTGAATAATTTTTTTATCCCAATAATTATCATCCTTAGGAACATGAGTTTGGTCAGTTTTGTAGTCTCCAACACTTAGAACATTAGAGAAAAGTATCATTGTAACACAATGTATAATTTAGGAGTTACAGGTAAAACGGATTTGAAAAATATAGTTTTGAGAAAATGAACCGCAAAGCCTATGCAATGTCCAGCATTTTGAATCATAACTCCTAAACTATTGCAGATATTTAAATAATACTTTCACCAAAATGAACTATTCGAGTAAGGCTCTACATTAAAATATACATTGAAAAATCGAAATTTTGAAGGTGGTTTACTGTACCGGTCCCTTTAAAAACTTCATAACAATTGTATTACACTAGATACCAATATGCCTAGGGTATAAGAAAGGAATAAATAAATAAATAAATAAATACCGTGCTAAGGTTCTTCGCCCTCGGTTGATTTTAAATCGCGAGAACAGCTTATTTATGATATATGACTTGCAACGAAAGTCTCCGTGGCTTAGGTGGCAGCACGCCGGCCTCTCACCGCTGGGCCCGTGGTTCAAATCCCGGTCACTCCATGTGAGATCTGTGCTGGACAAACCAGAGGCAGACAGGTTCTTCTAGAATACTCCGGTTTTCCCTGTCACAATTTCATTTCAGTATCACTCTACACCAGGTTTTCCCAAACTTTTTCTTACTATCGCCCACTTTCGAGATTTATATTTTTTTTCGCCCACCTTATTTCAAATATGCACAAATCCTAAAATTACTAACATATACATTCAAATACCTACAGATAAGTTGAGAAAAGAGGATTTTTTCGGACATTTTTCTCTTAATAGGTACATCATGTTTATTTAGGTATACTTATGTAAGAGTTTAGTGCTTTTCAGTCGGTCAACACGAATGTAACCAAAAGAGCTGGGTTATGCCCTAATCCTGAAATAAATTACATGAGATTAATAAATGTAATTTATTTCTGGATTAGGGCATAACCCAGCTCTTTTGGGTACATTCGTGTTGACCGATTGAAAAGCACTAAACTCTTGTTTACTAAGGCAACACTGAATAAATCGCTTCAAACCCCACAATAAAATTATGAACATTAAACATTTGCAAATAATAGGTCTAAAAAGGAAGAGGCCAACATTCAATGAAATGAATTAGATAAAAAATTAATATTAAAACTACATGAATTTTATATCTAATTAATTAAACAACATTAATATATATTCCTAATTAATGTAATTTAATAAACTACTGTAGTTGTAAATATATTAAAAAGATAATATAATTTGACATAATTAAATTACTTGTTTGCATTTTTATTTAATTCCTTGTTTTTATACTTCTCGGTCATATTATTGTATATATAAAAAACTGAATTATTTGCCCGCCAATTTTTTTTTCTTCAAATTGCCCATCGAATTCACATTATGTCAGTTTCGCCCACTGGCGTGCTAAAATCGCCCACTACAGGGCGAATTCGCCCAGTTTGGGAATCTCTGCTCTACACTTTCCTATCATTTCATCTGTCTTTCATTTCATCATTGCCCCAGGGGAGTGCGTCAGGCTTCGGCAGCTGGCACAGTTCACATCCTCGCCGCTAGATGGGGGCTTCATTCATTCCATTACCTGTTCCGGTCGGTCGACTGTAATCAGGCTGTGGATTTTCATTTTCAATTGCAGCCAATGACCATAGAAGGGTATTTTAATTGAACGCTCGTAGGCTTCCAACAAGTTCAAATTTCAAGTAGTTCCAACTTTGACTGTCAGATGCCACTGTCGCTCACACCTAGCGGCGAACGTTGGAACTTGATAGAGCGTTTCTAATCAAATAACATACAAATTTGGCCACACACTACGAATTGTAGAGGTAGGTCCGTTTACATGCCATAATTCTATGACATCGGCCCGCCGGCTTTACTTCCTCACCGAAGGAAGGCAAACAGAAGGATTTTAACGCTCTTAAAATAATCCGACGACTTCGGCCGGGAGAACAGCTTATTCATATATTTGAACTTCGCGTGCTTGCCGTGTTGTACTTTCCAAGTTGTTGTGAGTTACTTTTCTGAAGTTAATATTGTACCTTCTACCACTGAGTATACAAATTCAGATTGATTGCGGTAATTGTTTCGAAGATATTGAATACCGGCCTTCGTGCTTCGCCATGTTAGATTGCAGACAGTAAAATTCGAAGGTACGATCGGGGTTGGACGAGGTAGTCATAAGGTCTTACCAAGTGTCATTGAAATCTGTCCAGCGACCAAAAATATATTAGTGGGGGACACACATACGCGAACACACACAACCACATGCAAATAAAAGTGATCTTACAGTATAAACCTACTTTTTATAAGATGGAACTAGACTTATAACTAGACCGCGGACCTTTTAGTCCCAAATTGTTGGTTGGTGTGTCCCTCAGTTTATGGGCTGCGACAACGCGGTCATGTAGCCCCGTGCACTTTGGGTGTGTGTAGAATCTGTCTGATAACCGGTGTAAATTGTGATGTCTGTATTAGTGTGTGCTATCTGTTTTTAATTCAAGTAAAGAATGCAGACATTCGATTTTTCAAGTAGTTCCAACTTTTGCTACCAAACGCCACCGTCAATGACCAACCAATTCTGAACTTGGTTACTAGATGCCACCCCAGTCGGCTCCTGGCGATGAACGTTGGAACCTAAGAGTGTTAGTCAAATCAAACCTGTAATTTCACTTCACACAAGTGTAATTAGTGGAAGGTTCTTTATCATGCCATAAATCTATGACATGGGACCGCCGGCTTTACTTCCCCTCCTAAGGGGGGCATACTGAGGGATTTTAAATGCTCTTAAAACATCTGACGACTTCGGCCGTGTTTGAACCCGCGACCTTGGGCATAGAAGCTCATCATTCACAAAATGTAAAACAGGCCCTTTAAGTACCTCATTTAAGCTGTGTAAAACCTAAAATAGGTTCTGAATTATAGCAGTAAACATAATTTATGAGACATATTGTACCCGTTCGTCCTGGGGATGCGATGACCCATCTGCTATTACATCGCATTCCTGGATTTCCAGGACAGAGCGGAGTTAAATGAACATGAAGTCAAATAAGGAATGTGTCGGAAATTCAGTTGAAATATCACAAAAGCAGAGGGTAACACGAGATAAAGTATCTCCAGGGTCGTTACGGGTTTAAATTTAATTTTTAAAAATGCAAATATAAATGGGCGCCATCAACTGAATCCCTAGCAAACCACATCCTTCCTGGTTAAGCCTTAATTAAGACAAGGAAAGAAATAGGGAAATCACATCATCATCAGATCACAACTAAGATAAAAACAAATTTGTTCAACTTTGATAGTCAGACAGACATATTAAACACTCATCCTACCTGAGAGCATGGTCGAATGCCAACGTTAAATTGTCATTGTCCAGAAAATCGAACCATCTCTATTCTACTCAAAGTGTATTTAATCCACATAAAATAGGAAAAATTTCTCAAGTTCTCTTGGGTTCTCAGGATCACCGTAGCACTATGTCTTTGCGTCACTGACATTCCATTTAGATCTTAATAAAACTTCAATATTCTTCCCATAATTCCATCTGCTTTATTGGCAGTGCCTTATTGATCCTAGGCCTTCTACGTCATTTCCTAACATTCTTCTCGACTCGCTGTGAGCGCTATCTTTACAATTCTTCCCATAAATCTCAACTACGGCTTAATGTCAGCTGGCGTAGCCGATAGCCTCAACTAGGTATCGGGTACAATACACAGTGTGGAACAAGTAGTTCCGTGAAGAACTAAAGCTTATTTTCACATATCCTACTTATGTTAATTGCCACTAGCAACATACAAAATTTCAGTTTCGTTGCTGTAATAGATTCGTAGATATTGGGAACCAACTAAATATTTCTGATGGTCGCCATGTTGGATTTTTATATATGTAGGTCTTAGAGTTATGTACTGTTACATGAAGATGATTGTGTACGTGTAGTATTCAAACTTCAATCGCATGATTAGGACACAAGAAGTAAAACTAGATTTTAAAATTTCGCACAGCTGCCATCTTGTGGTTATGGAATCAATTGAAATAAATTGGATGCCAGTGGATTAACATTTGTTTAACAATTTACTGTACCAAGTTTCACTGCACTCGGATGGTTAAATTGCGAGAAACGTCCATGTGAAAAATTTATAATTCACGTCACCGCCATGTTGGATTTGTGATCACCAGGTTATTGAAAGTCCTATAGGTGAACTTATGTTCATAGCCCCTATGAACAAAATAAAAGTCAGTTTGATTGCTGTAATAGATTCGTAGATATTGAGAACCGTCTAAATATTTCGGATGGTCGCCATATTGGAGTGTTATATGTATAGGCCATAGAGTCATGTACCATTGAAGGAAAATTATTGTGTAGTTTCATTATTCAAACTTTAACTTTGATCGCATGGTTAAAGAAATAAAACCTTAATTTTTAAATTCGCACAGCCGCCATCTTGAAGTTAAGTAACCAATTGAACTAAATTAGATAGTCTATCAGTGCTTTACAATGTTTATAAACATTTGCTGTACCAAGTTTCATTGCGTTTAGACCATTAAATCGCGAAAAAAGTCTTTTTAAAACTTTCAACTTCGCTTGGCCGCCATGTTCGTTTTGTAGTAAACCGATTTTTTGAAGGTCTCATAGATGAACTTCCTGTAGTGCCCTTTATCTCCGAACAAAATTTCAGGCTGATACCGGTAATAGTTTCAGAGATATAGAATGCCGGTGAAATACTCAGCACAACCGCCATCTTGAGGTTATGTAACCAATTGAACGAAGTTAGATATCGGTGCATTGCAATGCGTTTAAACCTATACTGTACCAAGTTTCATTGCGTTTGGTAGGTTAAATCGCGAGAAACGTCTATTTAAATGTCGCAACTTCGCTTGGTCGCCAAGTTGGTTTTGCAGTTACCAGGTTTACAAAAAGAAAGGAAGGAAGCTTGTAGTTTAACGTGACCGTTAATCTCGCAATTATGAGCCACGGGACCTCCTTTTTACGTGGAATCCGAACCACAGGTCATGCCATTTCACTTCGATAATCTCACATGCATTGACCGGGAATCGAACCCGATCCGCCTTGGTGAGAGCCATATAGCTTGACCGCTGTGCCACCACGCCCCCACCAGGTTTACAAAAGTCACATAGGTAAACTTCTAGTAGTTCCGTTTATCACCGTACAAAATTCCAGGATGATATCGGTAATAGTTGCGGAGAAAATAAATGTTGATGAAATACTAAGCACAGCCGCCATGTTGGATTGGTGAGACGTAACAAAATTTGAAGGGCACGGTCGGGGTCGTCCGGAATAGTTTCATTGACATCGCTCCAGCCGTTTAGATTTTATTAGGGGGACACACACACAGACACACGAATCACACTTGCACACACAGACAGACACTCGAACAAAAGGTGATCTCATAAGCCTATTTTTAGCCTATTTTAATTTTCGAAAAAATAGGCTTATGAGATCACCTTTTGTCCGTGTGTGTGTGTGTGTGTGTGAGAGAGAGAGGTGTGTGTGTGCGTGTCCCCTAATAAATTCTAAACGGTTGGAGAGATTTCAATGAAACTCGGAAAGTTCATAGCACCATTCCGGGCAACCCCGACCGTGCCCTTCAAATTTTGTTACGTCTCACCAATCCATCATGGCGGCTGTGCGAAATATTTCACCAGCGTTCAATATCTCCGAAACTATTACCGATATCACCCTGGACTTTTTTACGGTGATAAAGGGACTACTAGAAGTTCACCTATGTGACTCTTGAAAAACTGGTAACTACAAAACCAACATGGCGGCCAAGCGAAGTTGTGACATTTAAACAGACGTTTCTCGCTATTTAACCAGCCAAACGCAATAAAAGTTGGTACAGTATATGTTTATGCACTTTGTAATGCACCGACATCTAACTTCGTTCAATTGTTTACATAACCACAAGATGGCGGCTGTGCGAATTATTTAACCGGCATTCTATATCTCTGATACTATTAGCGGTATCACCCTGAAATTTTGTACGAAGATAAAGGGCACTGCTGGAAGTTCATCTATAAGATTTTCAAAAACCGGTTAACTACAAAACGAACATGGCGGCCAAGCGAATTTGAAAATTTAAATAGACCTTTCTCGCGATTCAATGTTCCGAACGCATTGAAACTTGGTACAGGAAATGTTTATACACATTGTAATGCACTGGTATCTAATCCATTTCAATTGTTTACATAACCTCAAGATGGCGGCTGTGCGAATTTTAAAATTAAGGTTTTATTTCTTGTGTCGTAATTATGCGATCGAAGTGAAAGTTTGAATAATGAACCTACGCAATAATTTTCCTTTAATGGTACATGACTCTATGGCCTATACATTTAACAATCCAACATGGCGACCATCCGACATATTTAGACGGCTATGAATATCTACGAATCTATTACAGCAATCAAACTGAATATTTTTATCTTCATAGGGGCTATGAAGATAAGTTTACCTATAGGACTTTCAATAACCTCCTGATCACAAATCCAACATGGCTGCGACGCGAAATATAAATACTGTATTCACATGGACGTTTCTCGCCATTTAACCATCCGAGTGCAGTGAAATTTGGTACAGTAAATCTTTATATGAATGTTAATCCACTGGCATCTAATTTATTTCAATCGTTTCCATAACCACAAGATGGCAGCTGTGCGAAATTTTAAAATCGAGTTTTTACTTCTTGTGCCCTAATCTTGCGATTGAAATTTGAATGCTACACGTACACAATAATCTTCATGTAACAGTACATAAATCTAGGACCTACATAAATAAAGTCCAACATGGCGACCGTCCGAAATATTTAGTCGGTTTTCAAATTCTACGAATCTATTACAGCAATGAAACTGAAATTTTGTATGTTGATAGTGGCAAATAACATAAGTAGGATATATGAAAATAGGCTGTATAGTTCTTCACGGAACTACTTGTTTCATAAATGAAAATAGGCTAAAAAAGAGCAAATTTATTATCGATCATTATTCATTAAAACCACAGAAAATGACACTATGAACAGTTGCAGAGCATAGCAAGCATGTGTTTGTAGCCTCGTGTTATAACTGAGCACCTAAGTTCAGTTCAAGGGTATGTTTCAATATCTTGCATGATTTACAGTGTTATGATATATTTTGTATATCTTTACAAATATTCACTCAGTCTTCTCACTCATGGCAGTCATCCCGGAGGTCCGGGTTTGATTTCCGGCTCTGCTAAGAAATTTAATTGTGGTCTGAGTGCTGCAACAGGGTACACTCAGCCTCGTGAGGGAAATCTGAGAAAGTTAGGCTCGATCCTACCTCAGCCGTCCTGGAAGTAGCTTTCCGATGTTTCCCACTTCCACTCCAGGCAAATGCCGGGATGGTTACTAATTTAAGGCTATGGTCGTCTCCTTCCCAATCCTTACCTGAATTACAAATACACACACACACACTACTACAATCATCACAGCAACACAGGTTATCAGACAAATACCACAAACACCCAAGTACACAGGAATAAATGACCACGTCGTCCGATCCCCTCAAATGAACAACTACAACGAAGTCTTCTCACTAACACATCTTGAAACAATTCTATTTTTTTTTGAAAATGGAGGGTTGCTTTAAATAAAACTCAACATTTACGCTATATTAAAGGAAATTGACGCTTTGTTTTAGGATTTTAAAGGTAAATTAGGCATAAATAAATGCTAAAGTCGAAATAGACTGAGCTAAATATTAACACTTTGTACTTTAATTAGTCATGAAACACATAAGCACAATTTTATCTGTAACTAGGAAGTCAGGAATAGAATAGTTTTTAACCTTCAGTTCTGCGATCTACTAATAACGTACAAGTTACAGTTCAATATAATTTACTGCAATCAGGGGCGTATATAATTGGGGAGCTGTAGGGGCCTCAGCACCCCCCCCCCTGAAATTAAACAATAAAAATTAAGAAAGTGGTGTTTTGGTAAAAGCATAAAATATTTGAAAATTTGGATGTACCCTTATCTTAACTTATTGGCTAAGTTATAAACAATATTTTTTTTATTTAGACAATTTACCCTCTAGGTTGGTGGTTCCCACGGACTCAGCGAGGGAACTCACCACTACCGCCTCTACGGGCAGTGTCCTGGAGGTTGGAACATCTGGTCGGATTGGATACAACTGGGGAGGTGTGATCAGCACTTCGCCCAGGCGGCCTCACCTGCAAAGCGAACAGGGGCCTCATGAGGGAGGGGAAGGGATAGAAGAAGATAGGGATGGATAGGCTAGGAAGAGGGAAGGAGGCGGCCGTGGCCTTGCAGTTGGTACTGCCCCCGTAAATTGAATTATATTGAGACCACGATGGCTGTATTGGCAAATATGAGTAAAGTTATGGATATCATAGTTGTGACGTGTATATTCATGACGTAGGCACGGATGACGCAGATTTCATGCAAGTAGGCTGGTTGAGCTGAGATTCTTGGTGACGTCATGATTTTGTTCGAGAAAGATCGGAGATTTACGACGCAGTCGCAGGAAACAAGGTATTGTGCTAAGGAAGAAGTTACGCTATTGGAGGAGAGACTCGAACCAATGAACGATAGTTTGGAAGGAAGACGGAGATTGCTGAAACTACGATATTTAATTACTTTTGGCATGCAGAATTGTGGAAAACTATTTTCAGTTATGGCATTGATTTGGAATTTTGAAGAAATTGATTTTGAGTTTTTGAAATTTGAAAATCCGTCAAGTATAGCCAAAGTTAAAACTTCTAGCAATGACGCAGCAACAGGCTATGGAAGGGATGGATACGCCCCTTAAGAAGTTGATAAAAGGTCGTGCACAGAAGAGAGGAGCTCTCAGAACTCAGAACTCATAATCTCAGAACTCATACTCAGAACTCATACGGATCATACCGCTGATACCGCATATATATTTCAGATGTTATAGAGTCATTTTCGAGTGAATAAGTGAAGCAAGTTGTCTTTAGCGTGTGGTTAAAGCCCGGCGCATCGAACGAACACGGAGCAGTTCCATTTTACGCTGCTCGAAACTAGGTGAAGTTGAAACGCTCACATTAACGTTTCCACCAGATAAGATATCAAGAGTTAACTTCAGCCTTTATTATAATTCAATTGGGCAGTACAACATTGAGGTGAGTAGAAGATTTGAACAATTTCACAGTTATACTTCGAAAGATATTGGCACTTTAAGGCTGCCAACAAAAGTGATTTTCTCGCCACATGAGAAACACTTTTAAAATTCCACATTATACACTACGGCTGACACGTGGAGTGCAACAGAGATATTGGAGAATACGTTTGGTGTTACAACGATACAGTCTACTATGGAACATTATAATCTTGCAGTGCTTTCAATGATTATAACAGTAGTTGAGATGGAAGGCTAAGGCTTTAATGCAATTGGGACATATATCGTTGGAGTGAAATAACAGCATGGAACTTCGTTAATCGTCTTTCTACAAAAGCGAGCATGTAATGAACATCCAACTACACTCATGCATCGTGAATCCATCGCTGAATTATACCAGCTGACAGTGGAAATATTTTCATACTCCACGATTATGAATATTTCTGCGGAAATAACTACAATAAACTTCATGGCGATTTACGACCGGAACTTCAGGGAACTTTCAAGAGAGGCTAGGGTGGACCCGGCTCACAAAGTAGAGTTTTGCCAGAAGGATGTTTTCGTATCCACGGAGCAGTGCAATTTCCGGAGAAGGAAGCAGTTCGCTTCTCCGAGGACGCTGATTCCAGGTTCGAGGTCGGAGCACATCTTCACGCTGGTGAAATGGAACCAACAGCAGTTTTCTTTGAAAACTTTCCTCTAGAACTTCAATCAACAGATAAGGTAGTCGTGAATGTTTCTTGTATTATTTGAGTCTTGTAGCGATATCTGAGCAACCATTCTTCCCATATTTTCTGTCCCATATTTTTTTTGTGCCCCATTTTCTTGATTAACATTTCTGTACTCAGTACACTTCGATGATTTATGCCTTTTTCTTAGATTTGTTGAGACATTGTTATGTCATTGGCATAGTTAAATTAATTTTGGATCAGTTGAGACTGATGATTTAGATTCTTTCAGTAATTTGCATATTTTTGTAGTCACGATTTGACGGTAAAGTTAACGATTTGCTATGGCAGATTTGAATTCAGACAGCGTGTCATTTTATTAAAGTAATTCTATTCAGTGAATTACTTTGACCAATTTTCTGTCATCCTCAAGAAAGAAGAATAATTAAATAATTTTAGAGCGTTAAAATCTATTACGATATCGACGATCTTTGAAATACTAATCGTCTTATGAACATGATTGCAACATAGACATTTATCATTGCATTATAGACAATTTTATGAAATACTAGCAGAAGTACCCGTTCTTCGAACGGTGTTCGGTGTTAACACCAGACATTTTAATAATAATAATAATAACAATGTTATTGGTGTTACATCCCTTTTAAGTACTGTTGCTTTTAGAGACGCACCAGACATTATCAATTGAGCTACTGTTGCAATGGTTAGCGGCTTGTAATTCCTTCATAAGTTTATCAGAACGAAGTTAATTTTCTGGGAATATCACACACACTGTTAATTTAAGGGCCTTATAATGTGGTTTTCGGAAATCCTTTATAGACTTGCGAATTTTTTGTCTCACATTGAGAAGTGCAACATATGCTTTGGTCGTCCTTCTAGGATAATTTTTATATTTCGCCTATTTTAGCATGTATTTTGAGAAGTTTTTCCCTATATCCACCCTTCTACTGTATGAAAAGTACGGTGAAGAGTTTTATAAATGATTGGTGTATTGACTCATGTTTACCATGCCTAATTTTACGATGCACCAAGCATCCGAACATGAGTTATAGGCGTACATAAGGATACACAGAAAGACAGACAGACAATTCTATTGTCTACAACATATCACCCAGAAATCCAAATATGGGTATATCTACCACACAGTATCAAAGAAAATCATCCTTACGATGAACCCGTATGTCGACAAAAAAAAAAAAAAAAAGAGAAAAGAAAAAAGATTAGTTGAAATGTGCTCTCAAACTAAATTCACCTAACGTGTACTTCCTGACATGAAATAGAATTGAAAGTCTTGTAGTTGAAACGCAATACACGTCACATAAAAACTGACCCTCTACGTTGTGTTGGGTCCCCATACACAGGAAGACCTCTATCATAAATTATAAAAGCTTGTGATGCATGAAAATTCAGGTTCTTTAGTCTGAAATGGCCCAAATTCCTAAAAGCCCCAAAAAATGCTGATTCAATTCAGGAATTTTTGAAAATAATGTTGTTTGGAGATATAATAGACCTTCTGTACTATATGTCGCACGTGATAATTGCATGAAAAAATCCTAGATTACCCCTTGACCCCCTTAATTTCATTGGTGAATTATACAGTCTACTTTGGTTCCGTGATAACCTTATATTTGCAAACTTTCACAGAAATGTAATAAATGTAATAAATTGCTTCTTACTGAAATAGATGGAAAGTTGGATGCCACCCCTTGAGATAATGTTGTCATGGTTACGGATTTGCATTCCTTCGTAAGTTTGTTAAATTAAATTTAATTAGTTTTCTGGGAATGTTTCAGAAACTGTTGGTTTAAGAGCCTTATAATGTAGTTTTCGAGGACCCTAGAGTTATATTTCTGGCACCGAGGGGCTTTGTCTCGTCGTTGTACGCCATAATATAATACTACTACTAATAATATAATATAGGGGTAGGAATATAATAGACCTGCCATACCACACCCGCAGGTGTAAATCGCGTGAAAAAATTCTAGACTACCCCTTGACCCCCTTAAGCGCATTTTACATATTGATTAAATTTACAGCTTAATATGGTTCCATAATAACCATCTAGCCGTTTGCAAACTTTCACACTAATGTAATTAATGGAATTGCATTGCGTCTTACAGCAATAGATGGACCTCTGAGAATCTGTTGCCATGGTTATCGGCTTGCATTCGTTCAGTAGTTTATTAAATTAAATTAGTTTTCTGGGAATATCTCAAAAACGGTTGGACGTAGGACCTTAAAATGTGTTTTTAGGGCCCCCGAGTGTTATCTCTCACATTGAGGGGCTGAAAATGGGCTTTGTCTCGTCCTTCTACTCCTATTTCAGCATGTATTTTAAGGGGGTATGCCCCCTTTTATGATAGGTACAGAGAAGAGATACATCAATGATTAGTATCGTGCCTCTGATGGATATCTGTACCAAATTTTGCGTTGATACACCCAGCCGTTCTCGATTTATAAGGGAACAAAGTTGTCCACAATCAAACAAACAGACAGACAGACCAAAACATTATTTTCGCGCGCATCTATCATAAAACAGTCTGAAACGTGTAAATAACTCAAATTTCCGTAGAAATTCAGAAAAAACAGACAAATTTTCTATTTATATATGTAGAGATATACTGCACGGCTCGGTGTTGACCGTGTTTTATTGCACAAATTTAGGATTTACTCGCTAACCGTTGGAGATACACGGAAAGTGTTAAGGACCTTTTGGATAGAAAATTGAATGATAAAGCTCATGTATGCCTTCAAAAGGTTGCTATTTCTTAGCGTTCTCTTTTTATTTGAAATGGAAATATCAAATTTTGAAACCAAAGGGTGTAGTGACGTCATAAATGTGGGTTTTACTCGCTAACCGTTGGAGATAAACGAAAAGTGAAGCTCGTATGTACCGTCAAAAGTTCGCTATTTCTTAGCGTTCTCTCTTTATTTGATAAGGAAATATGAAGTTTTGATTAAAGTGTGTAGTGACGTCACTAAAATGGTCGCCATTTTTAATAGTGCAAATTATCGAAATAAAATGTATCCTATATGTAAACCTGGTAAATCAGCTACATCCATGCAAAATTTCATTTAAATCGGACCTGTGGTTCTTGCGTTAATGAGTAGCACACAGACAGACAGAAAGACAGACACACACCATCTCATTTTTATATATTAGTATAGCAGAAGTACCCGTCCTTCGAACGGTGTTATATATTAACACCAGACATTATCAATTGAGCTACTGTTGCAATGGTTAGCGGTTTTTCATTCCTTCATAAGTTTATCAGAACGAAGTTAGTTTTCAGTGAATACCACACACACCGTTAATTTAAGGGCCTTAAAATGTGGTTTTCGGAGACCCCTTATAGACTCGCGAATTTTGTGTCTCACATTGAGAAGCGCAACATATGCTTTGATCGTCCTTCTAGGATAATTTTTTATATTTCGCCTATTTTAGCATGTATTTTGAGAAGTTTTTCCCTATATCCACCCTTCTACTGTTTGAAAAGTACGGTGAGGAGTTTTATAAATGATTGGTGTATTGACTCATGTTTACCATACCTAATTTTACGATGCACCACGCTTACGAACACGATTTATAGGCGTACATAAGGATACACAGAAAGACAGACAGACAATTCTATTGTCTACAACATATCACCCAGATATCCAAATATGGGTATATCTGCCATACAGTATCAAACAAAATCATCCTTACGATGAACCCGTATGTCGACAAAACAAAGATTAGTTAAAATTTGCTCTCAAACTAAATTCACCTAACTTGTACTTCTTGACGTGAAATAGAATTGAAAGACTTGTAGACGAAACGCAATACACCTCACATAAAAAATGACCCTCTACGTTGTGTTAGGTCCACATACACAGGAAGACCTCTTTCATAAATTATAAAGGCTTGTGGTGCATGAAAATTCAGGTTCTTTAGTCTCAAATGGCCCAAATTCCTAAAAGCCGCAAAAAATGATGATACAATTCAGGAATTTTTGAAAATTATGTTGCTGTTTGGAGATATAAAGGATGATTGTAGTTTTACGTGACCATTAATCGCGAGATCATAAGCCACGGGACCTCCATTTTACGTGGAATCTGAACCACAGGGCATGGCATTTCACTTTGCAAATCTTTGGAGATATAATAGTCCTTCTGTACTATATGTAGCACGTGAAAATTGCATGAAAAAAATCTAGGTTACCCCTTGACCCCCTTAATTGCATTGATGAATTATACAGTCTACGATGGTTCCGTGATAACCGTATAGCCATTTGCAAACTTTCACAGAAATGTAATAAATAGAGTGACATTACTTCTTACAGAAATAGATGGAAAGTTGGATGCCACCCTTTGAGATAATGGTGTCATGGTTAGCGATTTCCATTCCTTCATTATTTTGTTAAATTAAATTAGTTTTCTGGGAATATTTCAGATACTTTTGGTTTTAGGGCCTTATAATGTAGTTTTCGAGGACCCTTTAGGGCCCCCAAGTTTTGTTTCTGGCACCGAGGGGGCTTTGTCTCCTCGTTGTACGCCATAATATAATAATAATAATATAATATAGGGATAGGAATATAATAGACCTGCCGTACCACACCCGGAGGTGTAAATCGCGTGAAAAAATTCTACTGTACCCCTTGACCCCCTTAAGCGCATTATACGTATTGATGAATTCTACAGCTTAATTTGGTTCCGTGATAACCTTCTAGCCGTTTGCAAACTTTCACACCAATGTAATTAATGGAATTGCATTGCGTCTTACAGCAATAGATGGACCTCTGAGAATCTGTTGCCATGGTTACCGGCTTGTATTCGTTCATTAGTTTATTAAATGAAATTAGTTTTCTGGGAATATCTCAAAAACGGTCGGTTTTAGGGCCTTAAAATGTGGATTTCGGGGACCCTTCAGGGCCCCCGAGTTTTGTCTCTCACATCGAGGGGCTGAAAATGATTTTTGTCTCGTCCTTCTACTCCTATTTCAGCATGCATTTTAAGGGGGTAGGCCCCCTTTTATGAGAGGTACGGAGAAGGGTTACATCAATGATTAGTGTCGTGCCTCTGATGGATATCTGTACCAAATTTTACGTTGATACACCCAGCCGTTCTCGAGTTATAAGGGAACAAATTTGTCCACAGACAATCAAACAGACAGACAGACAGACCAAAACATTATTTTCGCGCGCATCTATCATAAAACAGTCTGAAACGTGTAAATAACTCAAATTTCCTTAGAAATTCAGAAAAAAAAACAGACAAATTTTCTATTTATATATATAGAGATATACTGCACCACTCGGTGTTGACCGTGTTTTATTGCACAAATTTAGGTTATACTCGCTAACCGTCGAAGATACACGAAAAGTGATAAGAACCTTTTGGATAGAAAATTAAATGCTAAAGCTCGTGTATACCATCAAAAGTTTGCTATTTCTTAGCGTTCTCTTTTTATTTGAAATGGAAATATGAAATTTTGAAACCAAAGGGTGTAGTGACGTCACAGAAGTAGGTTTTACTCGCTAACCGTTGGAGATACACGAAAAGTGATAAGGACCTTTCGGATAGAAAATTAAATTTTGAAGCTCGTATGTGCCATCAAAAGTTTGCTATTTCCTACCGTTCTCTTTTTATTTGATATGGAAATATGAAATTTTGAAACCAAAGGGTGTAGTGACGTCACTAAAATGGTCGCCATTTCTTAATAGTACAAAATATCGAAATTAAAAGTATCCTATATGTAAACCTGGTATTTCAGCTACATCCATGCAAAATGTCATTTAAATCGGACCAGTGGTTCTTGTGTTATTAGGTAACAGACAGACAGACAGACAGAAAGACAGACACACACCATCTCATTTTTATATATTAGTATGATGAACTTTGATTACGATTTATTGAATACACTATAGTAATGTACATTTGATAGGAGTTTTTCTCAATTATAGATTGGAACAATAATGTTTGCATTCCACAGTCTAATTGTATTCTATTCGACTATTCATACAGTTTAGATGAACTTTGATTGAAGATAGTATTTTTATACTGCGATACTTTGAAGATATTAATCTCAATTTTGATAGACCAGGGAGGAGTGTCTAATCGTATTTGCTATTAAATTTATTTGTGATTGGCAAATTTTTACTTCATATCGATTCATGAATGAAACCCACGAAGGTTAAATAATAACAGTCATTAATACAATTGATGAATATAAGAATTTTTTAAAGAGGAACAATGGATGTATAATCGTTAGTTCAGTGGACATGTAAAAGTCGCTGATGAATAATGCCCTTGAATTATGAAGGAGGTTCCCACAGTAATGTTAATGAAGTTGATGAATTTATAAGTGGAGGATTTTTGTATGTAGTTTGGAAGATTTTTATGCCATATATATGAAGATATATGATGAATTTTGGGCCAATTTTTGTGCAATTTTGTGCGTCTTGAGCGAAGTATTTTCCCGCTGAATGTATTGTTCTGGTTCATTGAAAGTTATTCATATGAAGATACTGTTAAAATTAACAATAGTGTTAAATAATTTGAGATTTATTTATTTATCGTATGAAGAATGCATGTAGATGGATTTTACATAAATATATACAAAATGAATGAACAAATGTGCAGTCACAAGCTCGTACAATTTTATAATTCTAGGTCTAGTTGTTTGACCCATTCTACTGCTCCCTTCGATGTATGGTGGACGTCTATTATCGTTTAATTTGAGATAAAGATTTTGAATTCAGGTTACCGTCACAAATATTAATAATTATTATTAAACCTTATTAAACCTGAATTTGACAGTTAAATATAACTAACCTTCATTGGTCGATTATATCACCACGATTTGAGTAATTATCAACCGGATAAATGTGTGGTTTAATGTATTTCTTGTATAAATAATATAAACAATATAATATTGTAAAATAATTTTGTAAATATCTTTGTTAAATAATTTGAAATGAAAAGGATTAATAGAGGCGTGTATAAGTTTTCCAATTGTCGTTTGACATTGTTATAAACAATTTATTATTGTTATAAATAATTAATGAACTTTTGTTATTAACATTAAAAGTTTTGTTTTTATACTCTAAACAACGCTAATTAAACAAGTGGTTTGTACAATTAAACATGATTTGGGATTGTTGGAGTAATCCACTGGTGTTTGAATGGAGCATTTAAAACATTTGCGTGATAATATTTCAGTTGAGATGTGAACATTTACGTGTTTTGAAAAGGAGAGCCAAGCTCTGAGGTAACTCGCTTATGCTAGGGTTGAACGAACGGGGTGAGTCCGCTTTGACGATGCAGGTGCATTGCAGCTGGCCCGGACAACTGTATGACAGAGGCCAAGGACGTATCCATAATAGCCTTGTGGCTATAAATAAAATGTGAAGTATATAAACACGCAAAACTATTGATATATGTGTCTCGTCCCAAATCCCGTTTCCATTCCAAGTGCATTATTATTTTTACGTTACTTTGAGCTTGAGAAAGCTGAAACATTGTATGTAGAGTATACAAGTCCTACAGGAGGACATGATTATATGGACGATGGCTTCTGATTGCCACGTATATTTTGTTGTTTTATTTTTGTTAAAATCATTCTTTATGTGAAATAAATTATTGTGCAGTTTCAAGTTTCTCGTCTTCGTTATGGTTCATTTTAAATATCATGGTGGGGATTATTGTGAGGGCATACTTTAAGTGATCCAGTTGACAACCCAGTCCCCGAGATAAATTTAAGAGGTAAGTAAAGGTAAGTATGAACCCCCGTATATTTTGGTGTGTTCCACAATAATTTCTTGTTAACTATTGTGCTCTAATCTCGATAGTATCTGTCAGTGCCATTTTCATTGATGTAGCTGTGCCGGTGCGATTGATTATTGGCAATCCGATTGAGGGGGCGGATATCTGACAGCCTACTATCCTGAGATCGGGTACAGTAGGATTGGCGACCCTATAACGTGGGGCATGTTCAACAAAACTGGATTACCAGGTTGAACACCAGTAGGATTGGCAACCCTAAAACGTGGGGCTCGATCGACTGAATAACATTGGATTACCAAGTTATTGCAGTAGAATTGGCACCGCAATTTTTGTGGAGTGTTCGAATAACATTGGATTACCAAGTTATCGATGTCAAAGGGATTGTGAAGACTCAAATAAAGAGGTTGATTCTTTGTTAGATGTCTTAGCCAATTGTAGAATTTGAGAGTGTGATTATATAGGGATAAATGTTGTGTTGTATTAGGAAAATTACACTCAGAAAAGATCAGATCTTATACAACTTGAGAGAGGTTAAATAGGCTGGAAACTTAGAAAAATCGCCTATGATCTGGAATCTTATTTAATTTGACCGGCTTATGACATGTTTAGTCATATTAAAGATAAAATTAAACTATTTGGATTGTAAATGTAAATTATTTGTGTTAGGATATTTTAAAATGAACCAAAGAAACTTGAACATGTGCTTGAGTTTATTTCAACATGAAGTGTCTACGAAAGTTAATTATAAGGTAATTATAAGTTAGATTTAAGACAGAAAATTGCTCAAAACTTATATATGGTGAAAAATGTTGCTCAGATGTTGTTATTTTGCTCTGTTTGATGTATGTCCCTAAAGCAGTTTATTATTGAAATATTATTGAAATGGCAGATGAAAGTCTGAGAATGATGTTGGAGGAGATGTCCAACAGCTTGAAAGCTAGCATGAATGAAAGTGTAAAGCAGATGCTGGATGAAAATTTGAAAGTTCTTCAGACCAGTTCTGCAAACTTAGAAAATAATATGTCGCGTTTACAGATCAATACCCAGGGAATCGAGAATGCTGTAACTGACATGCGCACAGACGTGTCCAATGTCCATAAAGATTTATCCAATGTGCATAAAGATGTGTCTGATGTTAAAAATGATGTTTCTAAGGTACAAAAAGATCTTACTATGTTGAATCTTGATGTTGCTAATGTCCGGGGTGATATTTCATGTGCTAGAGCTGAAGTAATTGTTGTTAGGAATGATGTTGCTACTGTACAAGACAAAGTAGAAGAAGTTCAAAAAGAGGTTAGAAATGCTCGAACTGATGTGTCAAATGTTCAAGTAGACATCAATAATATTCATTCAGATGTTAACGATATGCAAAGCGATATCAATAAAATACAAGTAGAAGTCAATACTGTTTTTATAGAAATTGCTAAAGTTCAAACTGATGTTAACAAAGTTAGGGAGGAAATTGAAACTTCAAAAACGCTTTGTACTCGTAACATTAGTGCATTAACAACTCGGTTAGTTGACGAGTCTGTTAGGACAACAGCTTCTTTAGCTGGTTTAAAATACGATGTAGAGGTCATGAGAACCCAAGTATTAGATCACAATCGTTTACTTAAGGAGGACATCGAAGTAGATATCGCGGAAATGTTAACTGCAAATGTAACGGTTTGGAAAGAGGAATGGAACAGGTCAAGTGGGGAACATGCAGATCAGATTCAGGAACGAATTGAAAGAAAACTTGCCAGTACACAAGTAGATATTAATAATGAAGTAGTTCAGATTAGGAAAGACTTGAATGTAAGGATGGATTCGCTATCCGAAAAGCAGGTAGAGGATAGAACTCAAATGGGTCAGGACGTACAAGCATTAAAAACTGCGTTAGAGGAACAGATTCATAAGGTTGTCTCTGATGTTAATGAAACTACGAGCAAACTGCAGAATTTGAAACTAGGAGAAGCTAGCATGATGGAAACCTATAAGGAAGAGTTGATTAGGAAAGTCATCACGGAAATCACAGACAAGGATACCGAAGGATTGACTGGTGAAGAGGAGAGAAATTACGTGAGAAGAGGTAACCTTACTACAGAAGAGAGAGATATTAGTCCTGAGGAACGTATATCCAGATTCAGGGAAGAAGAAGAGGATCGGAATATTGAACCCGAATGGAAGTATCGTGATAGTGGGAGGAATTATATGGATTCATATCCGAGAAATGTGACAGTCATCCGGAATTTTGAAGACAAACCTCAAAAATTTAGCAACACTGATAGTCTCACACCGATCGAATATATCAGGAATCTTAAAGACTATTTCATAGAAGCCCACATTCCTAGAGAGAGAGAGATGAGAATCGTAGAAAGATTTCTAGCTGGAGGACCCCTTGAATGGTTCAGAGCATTTCGGTACACTTACAGCAATTTTGACGAATTTGCAGAGGCACTGATTAAACGATTCTGGTCAATAGAAGCTCAGAATTCATTAAGAGCTGAGGTATACTCGAGGAAGTATTCAGGTACTCTTCCAACACGGTACGCTGATTTCTTCACGAGCCAACTATCACGCTTGAGATTTTTGCAACCCCCATTGTCAACAGAGCAGTTGATAGATGCGATTTCACGTATGCTGCCTGCGGAAGTAAGAAGACTGATCATATCGTCAAATATCAGAGATTTGACCAGTATGGACGAATTGTTGAGAAGGCTTGACTACACGAGTCCAATGCCAAATTTGGTACAAAAAGGTCAGAGGCACGAATTCAAAGACGTTAATACAGTCTGCATGGATCAAGTGCAGCAAACTGATAAGCCTGAGGAAGGAAAAACTGAAAATGTAGGTCCTCACAGGAATAATTATTTCCGCAACCACAGATCCCAAGGTTACCGTCCATATCAGCAAAGACGAGGATGGAATAATAATAGAGGGAATTACAACAACGGAAGAGGTAGATACTATAACAATGGTTATAATAGAAACTACAATCGAAATAACCAGTACCAGAATCAGAATCAGAATTCTCAAGGTCAGGTTATGACACCCGACAAGTATCAGGAGAGAGAGGAAGAAAGTCAGCAGCATCTGAAGGAATTACGAGAGAAGGAAGCTGAAAATCAAAAGAAAAGACAGGATGTAGTGATCGATCCTGGTCCTTCTACAAGTCAGCAGAATTCGGAAAACAGGTATAAAGGACAGAAGAGAAAGTAGAAAGGAGAGAATGCATTAGCCACACACAAACCAGAGAAGATGAGACTTATGATTAAGGAACATAGAAGAAATATCATACAAGAGTAAGCCAATAATAATTCAATTTCGTGTTCAAGTGAATTGAGATATTTATAACACAGAGTTTAAAAACAATTTGCAACTGTTTTTAAAACGTGGTGAAGGGAGAATGCCCCCGTAAATTGAATTATATTGAGACCACGATGGCTGTATTGGCAAATATGAGTAAAGTTATGGATGTCATAGTTGTGACGTGTATATTCATGACGTAGGCACGGATGACGCAGATTTCATGCAAGTAGGCTGGTTGAGCTGAGATTCTTGGTGACGTCATGATTTTGTTCGAGAAAGATCGGTGTTCCTTTCTCTCTCGGAACGATTCCTGGTACCATGCGGTAGCCAGGAGATGCTCGCTGGTTATGGTGTTCGGTTTAGCAGAATTCAAAAATAATACGTTACACACACACATTGATATTTAAACTATATATTTACACATATTAAACAACAAAATACACTGGCTGTAGCCGTGATGGCCACGATTTAGTTCGTTCTCTTTCAAGCCGCGCCATGCTTGATCTGATGTCAGTCGGCCATGTGCTACATGCTTCGAGCAGACTCGCGTCGCGCCAGGTCACATGATCACGCGGCCGGCCAGCTAAGGGATGAGACAGAGCGACAAGGAAGTGCTGCCAAGAGCAACGCAGCGGAGCACTGAGTAACTACCAACATACCGCCACACCTAAATGTATCACATTTAACAACTGTCAGAAAATGATTGATTTACATGAATCAACAGTAGTAAATTAAAGTTCTTTCACCACCAGTCCGTATGGATCGCCGAATACAAAACACACACAAGCCCCAACCAAAACAACATAGGAACAAAAATACACAACCTATAGTAATGATAATGAAATGAACATGTTAAATCATACAATAAGATGGTTCAACACTATACACAAACAAGAAAGTACACTGGTCAAAAATGAACTCTTGCGACACAAGAATAAAGTAATTAACTGAATCACAAGATGACACTGAAAGTAATTGCACATTTCAGTCTTGAATTGGCAATGGACATAGTTTATGTACAGAACGCTTCAAAATTCCACTGCCGGTACGAATGGTGACTGCACGCACTCGTCCATCCTTCCCAGGATATGTTTCCTTGACCGTTGCAAGCCTCCAAGAAAGAGGAGGAGTGTTGTCGTCCTTAACCAACACTACAGTTCCAGGCTGAAGGTTAGGTTGACTCGTCAACCATTTCTGCCGCTGTTGCAAGCTATTAAGATAGTCATTAGACCATTGTCTCCAAAACTTCTGCTGCAGCGCTTGAATGTAGCGCCATCTGGAAGTATAACAGTGCACACCATCTGTAAGGTCAGGTTCAGGGAAGGATAACAGGGGAGCACCTATTAGAAAGTGGCCAGGAGTTAAGTATGATGGTTCATCAGGGTCGTCCGATAGACTAACGAGCGGTCGTGAGTTCAGGCATGCTTCTATTTGGCAAAGTAGGGTGTACATCTCGTCATACGTCAAGCAGGCATTGCCAGCTGTTCTTCTTAAATGGTGTTTCATGGATTTAACTCCAGCTTCCCACAAACCACCGAAGTGTGGCGAATCAGGAGGAATGAAATGCCAAGTGAATCCTTCTTGGGCTGCGTTGTTCAGCATTTCTATCTTCCACTGCTCGGACTGGTGCACTCTCAACAATTCATTTCTAGCCCCTACAAAGTTAGTAGCATTAACACTGTATAGATTTGCACACCTTCCCCTCCTGGCTGCAAATCTCCGTAAGGCGGCGATGAAAGCCTGTGTAGTCAAGTCACGAACCAATTCCAAGTGTATCGCCTTGGTGCAAAGGCAAACGAACAACGCTATATAGCATTTTACCTTGACCTTGCTCCTGGTTGCACCCTGTTTAATGTACAGCGGGCCAGCGTAGTCAACTCCCGTGTTCAAGAATGGCCGTGATGGAGTCACTCGAGGCGATGGTAGCTGACCCATGAGTTGAGTGGCTGTAGTGGCTCGTAGTCTAAAACACTTCAAACACTTGTGAATGACAGTCCGTATCACTTTCTTTATGCTTACTATCCAATATCTGGACCTAAGTGAAGCCGTTACATGATTAGCACCAGCATGCAGCAGACGAACATGCTCATCAGCCATAATCAACTGGGTTACATTGTGACGCTGAGGTAATATGATCTGGTGCCTTTCTGCAAATGGTTTCAACGAGTTTTGTAGGCGACCACCTACTCGTAATAAGTCGTTCCCGTCTAAGAAGGGGTTCAGATTTTTTATTGCACTTTGCTGTGAAACTGATGAGTTTGACTTCAACTCGCCTATTTCCCGTGCGAATGTCACACGTTGAGCAAGCTTGATACACGTCTGAAGGCCAGTCTCAAGCTCTTCTCCAGATAGTGGTCCCGTTTTTCTTACGTTGTGTCTTCTGGAATTGAACATAAATCTGTTGCAATAAGCCATTACTCTCTGTAGGCGACGGAGGGATGAGAACCTCGTCGTGATTTCGTCTGATGGAGTAGCACTAACTAGACATTGTACCGTATCCCTTCTTTCTGGAAGTTCACCTGCAGAGTCCTTCGAGTCCCTAGTGGGCCAGCTACTTAAATCTTGTAGTAACCATGCTGGACCATGCCACCACTGTTGATTACACCGCAGGCTGAGTGGTCCTTCTCCCCTTGAAAGAATATCGGAAGGGTTATCTTCTGACATCACATGACCCCACTTGGCTCTTCCAGTCAATTGCTGTATCTCGGAGACACGGTTGGCGACGAACGTTTTCCATTTTGTTGGTTCAGCTGCAAGCCACGATAGTACAATTGTCGAGTCAGTCGACAAGAACATGTGGTCAATTTTCAGGTTTAACGTGTTGGTAGTCTTATCAACCAGACGTGCCAACAAAAGAGCTCCACACAGTTCTAACCTAGGTAAGGACTGTTGTTTCAGAGGAGCCACTCTGGATTTTGAACATACCAACTTTACTGAAACTTCCCCGAGTTGGTTGGTGCTTCGAATGTAAACACACGCTCCATAGGCCCGTTCAGAAGCGTCTGAGAAACCATGAACTTGTATGAGGATCACCCTTCCCGCAGAGAGAATCAACCTGTCGACATGAATGTTATTTAGAGCTGGAAGATCAGTGAAGATTTCGATCCAGCCTTCAAGTAACGGAGATGGTAGTGGTTCATCCCATCCTAATTTTTCTTGCCATAATTGTTGCATGAAAATTTTACACCTCACAATTACTGGTCCTATCAGCCCGAGGGGATCAAATAAAGAAGCTATAATTGAAAGTACCTTCCGTTTTGTGGGCCTTCCACTGTTCTCCTTGATGTGGACCTCAAACTGGAACTTGTCAAGAAAGAGATGCCATAGTAATCCTAGCGTTCGGATGTTGTCTTCCTTATCAAATCGTAGTGGTAACTGTGATTCTCGGAGTTCTTTAGGTATAGTCTCAAGTACAGCCGCGTGATTCGACGTCCACTTGCGGAGCGGGAACCCTCCTCGTTGCAGCAACTCTTGTAGTTCTCCTCGTAGCTGTATAGCATTTTCCACAGTGTCGCTACCACACAATACATCGTCCATGTAAAAATCCCGTTTCAATACGCAAGATGCTGTAGGAAACGCATGTGCTTCTTCTTCAGCCAGCTGGGTTAGCCATCTTGTGGCTAGGAAGGACGCTGAAGAAGTACCGTATGTTACAGTCTTTAGTTGGTATGTGCGTAGAAGCTCAGATGGATGTTTTCGCCACAGTATGCGCTGTAAGTTAACATCTTCGTCGTCTACTCTGATCTGACGGTACATTTTTGTAACGTCTGCCGTCATCGCAATCTGATGAGTACGAAACCTTGTCACAATTGATAGCAGATCTTGTTGAACGGTAGGTCCCACCGCCAGACTGTCATTAAGTGAAACGCCGTTGTCAGTTTTGCAGGAAGCATCGAATACAACTCGTGTTTTAGTAGTGGTACTCTCCGCCTTCAATACTGCATGATGAGGGAGATAGCAGCATGCTTCTTCGTCCTTGCTTATATCTGGAACCAACTTCATATGACCCAGGATCTCATACTCCTCCATGAATCTCACGTAATCTACAGGCAGATCAGGTCTCTTCTCGAATCTCTGTTCCAGTAGTCTGAATCGTTTCTCCGCTATTTTGTAAGATTTTCCAAGTTGTGGACTTTCTTCCCTTGTAGGTAATCTTACACTGAAACGTCCGCTGTCGTCCCGCTTGGTTTGAGTTGTGAAATGCTCCTCGCAATACTGCTCTTCCTTGGTTAAGTTGGTTCTTCTAGTTGTCACTTCTTCTATCGACCAGAATTTTTCCATCTTCCTGTCGAGGTCATCGTCCTGTCTAAGGAAAAATGATGAAGTGGGTGGTGCTTCCGCCTTCTTACTGGTCCGATCCTGGGATTTTATGGGACCCGACAGTATCCATCCCAGGGTGGTATTCTTCAAAATGGGTAATTCATCGCAATTTTTCCGCCACCCTTCTCGCAACAGCTGCATGAAAATCTCTGCACCGATGAGCATATCTACTGATCCTGGCTCGTTGAAGTGAGGATCCGCTAATGTGATATCTTTAGGTAGGTTCCACGATTTGCAATCAACATAGTTTGCCGGAATATTGCCTGTTATGTGAGGGAGTATAGAACATGTGATAACAGTTTCAAAATTGGACACGTTAGAACTGATACGAACATCAACACTTTGAGATGCAGTGACCGCAGTGTTATTTATACCACTAATTGGAATACAGCTTCTGTGTCGTTGCAACTTAAGCTTACTTGCAAGTGACTCAGTTATAAAATGGGACTGTGATCCATTGTCGAGTAGCGCTCGGCACTGGCGAACTCTAACATTGTTGTCTGCCACTCCTATTACTGCAGTAGACAGCATTATTTGTGACTGTGGCTTGAATTTAAGTGTGCAGTAACTTGCCTTACTATGCCCTCCTTCGTCTTCTCGAATACCTCTACCAGCTAGGGCATCCCTGTCTGTAGTCGTTTGACTGCTTGTGGGACTGTCGAAATGAATTAGGGTATGATGTCTGCCTTGGCATCTCTTACACTTATCAGATTTGCATATGCTGACATTATGATGTCTAAAACAGTTAAAGCACAGACCCTTCCTTTTGACAAAATCATACCGTTGTCTTACGCTAGCCTTCAGAAAACCCTCACACCGATGTACCGGGTGATCTGCATCACAAAAATCACACTTCCCCCTTGTAGATACGTATGAGCTAATTCGACCTGGATTGTCATTGTTCCTCACATGTTGATTCTTGGGTGGATTTGCTGTGTTCCCCCTTTGTTCCCGTGTTGCCATCATTAGCTCCAACACTTGTGCCCTCTCTTCCAAAAACGTGGATACCTCAGTGAGTCTTGGAAAATTATCGCTGGGAGCCTTCATTTCATACTCTTTACGGGTAGCGGGATCTAACTTATCTAACATCAGCTGCTGAAGTAAGACTTCATGAAACGGCACTGAAAGGTTGAGATTTTGAATAGCATTCAAATTGCTTACTAAGTGGTTGTTCAGTTTCCTAAGATCAGATGCTGTGTCTTTGTGACAATTAGGTAACGACAACAGAGCCTTGATGTGTTGTGTTGCTATCAATTTTCTGTTGATGTACCTCTTGCACACGATTTCCCAAGCTACTGGAAAGTTAGGGTTAGAAATAGGAATATTTTGAATCAGTTGGTGAGGTTCACCCTTAAGTGCGGACAGTAGATAGTGGAAACGTTGGATGTTTGATAGTTTTAAATTATCAACAATTAATGCCTGAAAGGTGTCCTGGAAATGAGTCCACGTCTCATATTGTCCATGAAATGCAGGGAGGTTAATGACGGGCAATCGTACCTCCAAGGAAGCCTGCTGTGAATTACCGTACGAATGCTGAGATAATTGATCGTTATTCTGCTCTGAAGTTATGCTCCGATCTATTAGTGTGGTCATTTTGGCTTCTAAATCAAAATAGTTTTCTTCGAACTGTTCCCTGTCCTGTTCATGGGTTTCACTATTTTCGTCGTCATTAATTTCAAGCTTACATTGGACATGCTTATATTCTTCCCAGAGTGAAGGCAATTGCTTCAGCCTGCTACGTAATGTATTAATATCGGAGCCTGCCACAAACTTGTCTGCATATTTACTGATACGTGACAGTGATCCTTTAATGACCGCTCGTTGTTTCACCAACAGGTTTTTCTCACTAGACTCCATGATAAGTTAGGAAAAGGAATGAAATAAAAGGATTGACTGACCTCGGTATACTGCTATGATGTGCACTTATCTTATAATCCTTTGTGTCCTCCCCATCGTGTACAGCATGCCGCCGAGATGATGTTGCACGTGCTCCAATATTCTCACCACAGGATGTCCGCACTCGGAAAGTATATTCAAATGCACCGGAGGACCACGTAATATTTTAGCATTACGACACTTTCACAAATCCGGCCCGGTCTGACCATGTTCCTTTCTCTCTCGGAACGATTCCTGGTTCCATGCGGTAGCCAGGAGATGCTCGCTGGTTATGGTGTTCGGTTTAGCAGAATTCAAAAATAATACGTTACACACACACATTGATATTTAAACTATATATTTACACATATTAAACAACAAAATACACTGGCTGTAGCCGTGATGGCCACGATTTAGTTCGTTCTCTTTCAAGCCGCGCCATGCTTGATCTGATGTCAGTCGGCCATGTGCTACATGCTTCGAGCAGACTCGCGTCGCGCCAGGTCACATGATCACGCGGCCGGCCAGCTAAGGGATGAGACAGAGCGACAAGGAAGTGCTGCCAAGAGCAACGCAGCGGAGCACTGAGTAACTACCAACAATCGGAGATTTACGACGCAGTCGCAGGAAACAAGGTATTGTGCTAAGGAAGAAGTTACGCTATTGGAGGAGAGACTCGAACCAATGAACGATAGTTTGGAAGGAAGACGGAGATTGCTGAAACTACGATATTTAATTACTTTTGGCATGCAGAATTGTGGAAAATTATTTTCAGTTATGGCATTGATTTGGAATTTTGAAGAAATTAATTTTGAGTTTTTGAAATTTGAAAATCCGTCAAGTATAGCCAAAGTTAAAACTTCTAGCAATGACGCAGCAACAGGCTATGGAAGGGATGGATACGCCCCTTAAGAAGTTGATAAAAGGTCGTGCACAGAAGAGAGGAGCTCTCAGAACTCAGAACTCATAATCTCAGAACTCATACTCAGAACTCATACGGATCATACCGCTGATACCGCATATATATTTCAGATGTTATAGAGTCATTTTCGAGTGAATAAGTGAAGCAAGTTGTCTTTAGCGTGTGGTTAAAGCCCGGCGCATCGAACGAACACGGAGCAGTTCCATTTTACGCTGCTCGAAACTAGGTGAAGTTGAAACGCTCACATTAACGTTTCCACCAGATAAGATATCAAGAGTTAACTTCAGCCTTTATTATAATTCAATTGGGCAGTACAACATTGAGGTGTGTAGAAGATTTGAACAATTTCACAGTTATACTTCGAAAGATATTGACACTTTAAGGCTGCCAACAAAAGTGATTTTCTCGCCACATGAGAAACACTTTTAAAATTCCACATTATACACTACGGCTGACACGTGGAGTGCAACAGAGATATTGGAGAATACGTTTGGTGTTACAACGATACAGTCTACTATGGAACATTATAATCTTGCAGTGCTTTCAATGATTATAACAGTAGTTGAGAAGGAAGGCTAAGGCTTTAATGCAATTTGGGACATATATCGCTGGAGTGAAATAACAGCATGGAACTTCGTTAATCGTCTTTCTACAAAAGCGAGCATGTAATGAACATCCAACTACACTCATGCATCGTGAATCCATCGCTGAATTATACCAGATGACAGTGGAAATATTTTCATACTCCACGATTATGAATATTTCTGCGGAAATAACTACAATAAATTTCATGGCGATTTACGACCGGAACTTCAGGGAACTTTCAAGAGAGGCTAGGGTGGACCCGGCTCACAAAGTAGAGTTTTGCCAGAAGGATGATTTCGTATCCACGGAGCAGTGCAATTTCCGGAGAAGGAAGCAGTTCGCTTCTCCGAGGACGCTGATTCCAGGTTCGAGGTCGGAGAACATCTTCACGCTGGTGAAATGGAACCAACAGCAGTTTTCTTTGAAAACTTTCCTCTAGAACTTCAATCAACAGATAAGGTAGTCGTGAATGTTTCTTGTATTATTTGAGTCTTGTAGCGATATCTGAGCAACCATTCTTCCCATATTTTCTGTCCCATATTTTTTTTGTGCCCCATTTTCTTGATTAACATTTCTGTACTCAGTACACTTCGATGATTTATGCCTTTTTCTTCGATTTGTTGAGACATTGTTATGTCATTGGCATAGTTAAATTAATTTTGGATCAGTTGAGACTGATGATTTAGATTCTTTCAGTAATTTGCATATTTTTGTAGTCACGATTTGACGGTAAAGATAACGATTTGCTATGGCAGATTTGAATTCAGACAGCGTGTCATTTTATTAAAGTAATTCTATTCAGTAAATTACTTTGACCAATTTTCTGTCATCCTCAAGAAAGAAGAATAATTAAATGATTTTAGAGCGTTAAAATCTATTACGATCTTTGAAATACTAGTCGTCTTATGAACATGATTGCAACATAGACATTTATCATTGCATTATAGACAATTTTATGAAATATGAACTTTGATTACGATTTATTGAATACACTATAGTAATGAACATTTGATAGGAGTTTTTCTCAATTATAGATTGGAACAATAATGTTTGCATTCCACAGTCTAATTGTATTCTATTCGACTATTCATACAGTTTAGATGAACTTTGATTGAAGATAGTATTTTTATACTGCGATACTTTGAAGATATTAATCTCAATTTTGATAGACCAGGGAGGAGTGTCTAATCGTATTTGCTATTAAATTTATTTGTGATTGGCAAATTTTTACTTCGTATCGATTCATGAATGAAACCCACGAAGGTTAAATAATAACAGTCATTAATACAATTGATGAATATAAGAATTTTTTAAAGAGGAACAATGGATGTATAATCGTTAGTTCAGTGGACATGTAAAAGTCGCTGATGAATAATGCCCTTGAATTATGAAGGAGGTTCCCACAGTAATGTTAATGAAGTTGATGAATTTATAAGTGGAGGATTTTTGTATGTAGTTTGGAAGATTTTTATGCCATATATATGAAGATATATGATGAATTTTGGGCCAATTTTTGTGCAATTTTGTGCGTCTTGAGCGAAGTATTTTCCCGCTGAATGTATTGTTCTGGTTCATTGAAATTTATTCATATGAAGATACTGTTAAAATTAACAAGAGTGTTAAATAATTTGAGATTTATTTATTTATCGTATGAAGAATGCATGTAGATGGATTTTACAAATATATATACAAAATGAATGAACAAATGTGCAGTCACAAGCTCGTACAATTTTATAATTCTAGGTCTAGTTGTTTGACCCATTCTACTGCTCCCTTCGATGTATGGTGGACGTCTATTATCGTTTAATTTGAGATAAAGATTTTGAATTCAGGTTACCGTCACAAATATTAATAATTATTATTAAACCTTATTAAACCTGAATTTGACAGTTAAATATAACTAACCTTCATTGGTCGATTATATCACCACGATTTGAGTAATTATCAACCGGATAAATGTGTGGTTTAATGTATTTCTTGTATAAATAATATAAACAATATAATATTGTAAAATAATTTTGTAAATATCTTTGTTAAATAATTTGAAATGAAAAGGATTAATAGAGGCGTGTATAAGTTTTCCAATTGTCGTTTGACATTGTTATAAACAATTTATTATTGTTATAAATAATTAATGAACTTTTGTTATTAACATTAAGAGTTTTGTTTTTATACTCTAAACAACGCTAATTAAACAAGTGGTTTGAACAATTAAACATGATTTGGGATTGTTGGAGTAATCCACTGGTGTTTGAATGGAGCATTTAAAACATTTGCGTGATAATATTTCAGTTGAGATGTGAACATTTACGTGTTTTGAAAAGGAGAGCCAAGCTCTGAGGTAACTCGCTTATGCTAGGGTTGAACGAACGGGGTGAGTCCGCTTTGACGATGCAGGTGCATTGCAGCTGGCCCGGACAACTGTATGACAGAGGCCAAGGACGTATCCATAATAGCCTTGTGGCTATAAATAAAATGTGATGTATATAAACACGCAAAACTATTGATATATGTGTCTCGTCCCAAATCCCGTTTCCATTCCAAGTGCATTATTATTTTTACGTTACTTTGAGCTTGAGAAAGCTGAAACATTGTATGTAGAGTATAAAAGTCCTACAGGAGGACATGATTATATGGACGATGGCTTCTGATTGCCACGTATATTTTGTTGTTTTATTTTTGTTAAAATCATTCTTTATGTGAAATAAATTATTGTGCAGTTTCAAGTTTCTCGTCTTCGTTATGGTTCATTTTAAATATCATGGTGGAGGTTATTGTGAGGGCATACTTTAAGTGATCCAGTTGACAACCCAGTCCCCGAGATAAATTTAAGAGGTAAGTAAAGGTAAGTATGAACCCCCCTATATTTTGGTGTGTTCCACAATAATTTCTTGTTAACTATTGTGATCTAATCTCGATAGTATCTGTCAGTGCCATTTTCATTGATGTAGCTGTGCCGGTGCGATTGATTATTGGCAATCCGATTGAGGGGGCGGATATCTGACAGCCTACTATCCTGAGATCGGGTACAGTAGGATTGGCGACCCTATAACGTGGGGCATGTTCAACAAAACTGGATTACCAGGTTGAACGCCAGTAGGATTGGCAACCCTAAAACGTGGGGCTCGATCGACTGAATATCATTGGATTACCAAGTTATTGCAGTAGAATTGGCACCGCAATTTTTGTGGAGTGTTCGAATAACATTGGATTACCAAGTTATCGATGTCAAAGGGATTGTGAAGACTCAAATAAAGAGGTTGATTCTTTGTTAGATGTCTTAGCCAATTGTAGAATTTGAGAGTGTGATTATATAGGGATAAATGTTGCGTTGTATTAGGAAAATTACACTCAGAAAAGATCAGATCTTATACAACTTGAGAGAGGTTAAATAGGCTGTAAACTTAGAAAAATCGCCTATGATCTAGAATCTTATTTAATTTGACCGGCTTATGACATGTTTAGTCATATTAAAGATAAAATTAAACTATTTGGATTGTAAATGTAAATCATTTGTGTTAGGATATTTTAAAATGAACCAAAGAAACTTGAACATGTGCTTGAGTTTATTTCAACATGAAGGGTCTACGAAAGTTAATTATAAGGTGATTATAAGTTAG
Organism: Meconema thalassinum; assembly: GCA_946902985.2. Lineage (NCBI taxonomy): Eukaryota > Metazoa > Arthropoda > Insecta > Orthoptera > Tettigoniidae > Meconema > Meconema thalassinum. The sequence continues at coordinate 836,126,209 of OX336390.1, forward strand.
ATTTAAGACAGAAAATTGCTCAAAACTTATATATGGTGAAAAATGTTGCTCAGATGTTGTTATTTTGCTCTGTTTGATGTATGTCCCTAAAGCAGTTTATTATTGAAATATTATTGAAATGGCAGATGAAAGTCTGAGAATGATGTTGGAGGAGATGTCCAACAGCTTGAAAGCTAGCATGAATGAAAGTGTAAAGCAGATGCTGGATGAAAATTTGAAAGTTCTTCAGACCAGTTCTGCAAACTTAGAAAATAATATGTCGCGTTTACAGATCAATACCCAGGGAATCGAGAATGCTGTAACTGACATGCGCACAGACGTGTCCAATGTCCATAAAGATTTATCCAATGTGCATAAAGATGTGTCTGATGTTAAAAATGATGTTTCTAAGGTACAAAAAGATCTTACTATGTTGAATCTTGATGTTGCTAATGTCCGGGGTGATATTTCATGTGCTAGAGCTGAAGTAATTGTTGTTAGGAATGATGTTGCTACTGTACAAGACAAAGTAGAAGAAGTTCAAAAAGAGGTTAGAAATGCTCGAACTGATGTGTCAAATGTTCAAGTAGACATCAATAATATTCATTCAGATGTTAACGATATGCAAAGCGATATCAATAAAATACAAGTAGAAGTCAATACTGTTTTTATAGAAATTGCTAAAGTTCAAACTGATGTTAACAAAGTTAGGGAGGAAATTGAAACTTCAAAAACGCTTTGTACTCGTAACATTAGTGCATTATTAACTCGGTTAGTTGACGAGTCTGTTAGGACAACAGCTTCTTTAGCTGGTTTAAAATACGATGTAGAGGTCATGAGAACCCAAGTATTAGATCACAATCGTTTACTTAAGGAGGACATCGAAGTAGATATCGCGGAAATGTTAACTGCAAATGTAACGGTTTGGAAAGAGGAATGGAACAGGTCAAGTGGGGAACATGCAGATCAGATTCAGGAACGAATTGAAAGAAAACTTGCCAGTACACAAGTAGATATTAATAATGAAGTAGTTCAGATTAGGAAAGACTTGAATGTAAGGATGGATTCGCTATCCGAAAAGCAGGTAGAGGATAGAACTCAAATGGGTCAGGACGTGCAAGCATTAAAAACTGCGTTAGAGGAACAGATTCATAAGGTTGTCTCTGATGTTAATGAAACTACGAGCAAACTGCAGAATTTGAAACTAGGAGAAGCTAGCATGATGGAAACCTATAAGGAAGAGTTGATTAGGAAAGTCATCACGGAAATCACAGACAAGGATACCGAAGGATTGACTGGTGAAGAGGAGAGAAATTACGTGAGAAGAGGTAACCTTACTACAGAAGAGAGAGATATTAGTCCTGAGGAACGTATATCCAGATTCAGGGAAGAAGAAGAGGATCGGAATATTGAACCCGAATGGAAGTATCGTGATAGTGGGAGGAATTATATGGATTCATATCCGAGAAATGTGACAGTCATCCGGAATTTTGAAGACAAACCTCAAAAATTTAGCAACACTGATAGTCTCACACCGATCGAATATATCAGGAATCTTAAAGACTATTTCATAGAAGCCCACATTCCTAGAGAGAGAGAGATGAGAATCGTAGAAAGATTTCTAGCTGGAGGACCCCTTGAATGGTTCAGAGCATTTCGGTACACTTACAGCAATTTTGACGAATTTGCAGAGGCACTGATTAAACGATTCTGGTCAATAGAAGCTCAGAATTCATTAAGAGCTGAGGTATACTCGAGGAAGTATTCAGGTACTCTTCCAACACGGTACGCTGATTTCTTCACGAGCCAACTATCACGCTTGAGATTTTTGCAACCCCCATTGTCAACAGAGCAGATGATAGATGCGATTTCACGTATGCTGCCTGTGGAAGTAAGAAGACTGATCATATCGTCAAATATCAGAGATTTGACCAGTATGGACGAATTGTTGAGAAGGCTTGACTACACGAGTCCAATGCCAAATTTGGTACAAAAAGGTCAGAGGCACGAATTCAAAGACGTTAATACAGTCTACATGGATCAAGAGCAGCAAACTGATAAGCCTGAGGAAGGAAAAATTGAAAATGTAGGTCCTCACAGGAATAATTATTTCCGCAACCACAGATCCCAAGGTTACCGTCCATATCAGCAAAGACGAGGCTGGAATAATAATAGAGGGAATTACAACAACGGAAGAGGTAGATACTATAACAATGGTTATAATAGAAACTACAATCGAAATAACCAGTACCAGAATCAGAATCAGAATTCTCAAGGTCAGGTTATGACACCCGACAAGTATCAGGAGAGAGAGAAAGAAAGTCAGCAGTATCTGAAGGAATTACGAGAGAAGGAAGCTGAAAACCAAAAGAAAAGACAGGATGTAGTGATCGATCCTGGTCCTTCTACAAGTCAGCAGAATTCGGAAAACAGGTATAAAGGACAGAAGAGAAAGTAGAAAGGAGAGAATGCATTAGCCACACACAAACCAGAGAAGATGAGACTTATGATTAAGGAACATAGAAGAAATATCATACAAGAGTAAGCCAATAATAATTCAATTTCGTGTTCAAGTGAATTGAGATATTTATAACACAGAGTTTAAAAACAATTTGCAACTGTCTTTAAAACGTGGTGAAGGGAGAATGCCCCCGTAAATTGAATTATATTGAGACCACAATGGCTGTATTGGCAAATATGAGTAAAGTTATGGATGTCATAGTTGTGACGTGTATATTCATGACGTAGGCACGGATGACGCAGATTTCATGCAAGTAGGCTGGTTGAGCTGAGATTCATGGTGACGTCATGATTTTGTTCGAGAAAGATCGGAGATTTACGACGCAGTCGCAGGAAACAAGGTATTGTGCTAAGGAAGAAGTTACGCTATTGGAGGAGAGACTCGAACCAATGAACGATAGTTTGGAAGGAAGACGGAGATTGCTGAAACTACGATATTTAATTACTTTTGGCATGCAGAATTGTGGAAAACTATTTTCAGTTATGGCATTGATTTGGAATTTTGAAGAAATTAATTTTGAGTTTTTGAAATTTGAAAATCCGTCAAGTATAGCCAAAGTTAAAACTTCTAGCAATGACGCAGCAACAGGCTATGGAAGGGATGGATACGCCCCTTAAGAAGTTGATAAAAGGTCGTGCACAGAAGAGAGGAGCTCTCAGAACTCAGAACTCATAATCTCAGAACTCATACTCAGAACTCATACGGATCATACCGCTGATTCCGCATATATATTTCAGATGTTATAGAGTCATTTTCGAGTGAATAAGTGAAGCAAGTTGTCTTTAGCGTGTGGTTAAAGCCCGGCGCATCGAACGAACACGGAGCAGTTCCATTTTACGCTGCTCGAAACTAGGTGAAGTTGAAACGCTCACATTAACGTTTCCACCAGATAAGATATCAAGAGTTAACTTCAGCCTTTATTATAATTCAATTGGGCAGTACAACATTGAGGTGTGTAGAAGATTTGAACGATTTCACAGTTATACTTCGAAAGATATTGGCACTTTAAGGCTGCCAACAAAAGTGATTTTCTCGCCACATGAGAAACACTTTTAAAATTCCACATTATACACTACGGCTGACACGTGGAGTGCAACAGTGATATTGGAGAATACGTTTGGTGTTACAACGATACAGTCTACTATGGAACATTATAATCTTGCAGTGCTTTCAATGATTATAACAGTAGTTGAGAAGGAAGGCTAAGGCTTTAATGCAATTGGGACATATATCGCTGGAGTGAAATAACAGCATGGAACTTCGTTAATCGTCTTTCTACAAAAGCGAGCATGTAATGAACATCCAACTACACTCATGCATCGTGAATCCATCGCTGAATTATACCAGATGACAGTGGAAATATTTTCATACTCCACGATTATGAATATTTCTGCGGAAATAACTACAATAAACTTCATGGCGATTTACGACCGGAACTTCAGGGAACTTTCAAGAGAGGCTAGGGTGGACCCGGCTCACAAAGAAGAGTTTTGCCAGAAGGATGTTTTCGTATCCACGGAGCAGTGCAATTTCCGGAGAAGGAAGCAGTTCGCTTCTCCGAGGACGCTGATTCCAGGTTCGAGGTCGGAGCACATCTTCACGCTGGTGAAATGGAACCAACAGCAGTTTTCTTTGAAAACTTTCCTCTAGAACTTCAATCAACAGATAAGGTAGTCGTGAATGTTTCTTGTATTATTTGAGTCTTGTAGCGATATCTGAGCAACCATTCTTCCCATATTTTCTGTCCCATAATTTTTTTGTGCCCCATTTTCTTGATTAACATTTCTGTACTCAGTACACATCGATGATTTATGCCTTTTTCTTCGATTTGTTGACACATTGTTATGTCATTGGCATAGTTAAATTAATTTTGGATCAGTTGAGACTGATGATTTAGATTCTTTCAGTAATTTGCATATTTTTGTAGTCACGATTTGACGGTAAAGTTAACGATTTGCTATGGCAGATTTGAATTCAGACAGCGTGTCATTTTATTAAAGTAATTCTATTCAGTAAATTACTTTGACCAATTTTCTGTCATCCTCAAGAAAGAAGAATAATTAAAAGATTTTAGAGCGTTAAAATCTATTACGATATCGACGATCTTTGAAATACTAGTCGTCTTATGAACATGATTGCAACATAGACATTTATCATTGCATTATAGACAATTTTATGAAATATGAACTTTGATTACGATTTATTGAATACACTATAGTAATGAACATTTGATAGGAGTTTTTCTCAATTATAGATTGGAACAATAATGTTTGCATTCCACAGTCTAATTGTATTCTATTCGACTATTCATACAGTTTAGATGAACTTTGATTGAAGATAGTATTTTTATACTGCGATACTTTGAAGATACTAATCTCAATTTTGATAGACCAGGGAGGAGTGTCTAATCGTATTTGCTATTAAATTTATTTGTGATTGGCAAATTTTTACTTCATATCGATTCATGAATGAAACCCACGAAGGTTAAATAATAACAGTCATTAATACAATTGATGAATATAAGAATTTTTTAAAGAGGAACAATGGATGTATAATCGTTAGTTCAGTGGACATGTAAAAGTCGCTGATGAATAATGCCCTTGAATAATGAAGGAGGTTCCCACAGTAATGTTAATGAAGTTGATGAATTTATAAGTGGAGGATTTTTGTATGTAGTTTGGAAGATTTTTATGCCATATATATGAAGATATATGATGAATTTTGGGCCAATTTTTGTGCAATTTTGTGCGTCTTGAGCGAAGTATTTTCCCGCTGAATGTATTGTTCTGGTTCTTTGAAAGTTATTCATATGAAGATACTGTTAAAATTAACAAGAGTGTTAAATAATTTGAGATAAAGATTTTGAATGGAGGTTACCGTCACAAATATTAATAATTATTATTAAACCTTATTAAACCTGAATTTGACAGTTAAATATAACTAACCTTCATTGGTCGATTATATCACCACGATTTGAGTAATTATCAACCGGATAAATGTGTGGTTTAATGTATTTCTTGTATAAATAATATAAACAATATAATATTGTAAAATAATTTTGTAAATATCTTTGTTAAATAATTTGAAATGAAAAGGATTAATAGAGGCGTGTATAAGTTTTCCAATTGTCGTTTGACATTGTTATAAACAATTTATTATTGTTATAAATAATTAATGAACTTTTGTTATTAACATTAAGAGTTTTGTTTTTATACTCTAAACAACGCTAATTAAACAAGTGGTTTGAACAATTAAACATGATTTGGGATTGTTGGAGTAATCCACTGGTGTTTGAATGGAGCATTTAAAACATTTGCGTGATAATATTTCAGTTGAGATGTGAACATTTACGTGTTTTGAAAAGGAGAGCCAAGCTCTGAGGTAACTCGCTTATGCTAGGGTTGAACGAACGGGGTGAGTCCGCTTTGACGATGCAGGTGCATTGCAGCTGGCCCGGACAACTGTATGACAGAGGCCAAGGACGTATCCATAATAGCCTTGTGGCTATAAATAAAATGTGAAGTATATAGACACGCAAAACTATTGATATATGTGTCTCGTCCCAAATCCCGTTTCCATTCCAAGTGCATTATTATTTTTACGTTACTTTGAGCTTGAGAAAGCTGAAACATTGTATGTAGAGTATACTAGTCCTACAGGAGGACATGATTATATGGACGATGGCTTGTGATTGCCACGTATATTTTGTTGTTTTATTTTTGTTAAAATCATTCTTTATGTGAAATAAATGATTGTGCGGTTTAAAGTTTCTCGTCTTCGTTATGGTTCATTTTAAATATCATGGTGGAGGTTATTGTGAGGGCATACTTTAAGTGATCCAGTTGACAACCCAGTCTCCGAGATAAATTTAAGAGGTAAGTAAAGGTAAGTATGAACCCCCGTATATTTTGGTGTGTTCCACAATAATTTCTTGTTAACTATTGTGCTCTAATCTCGATAGTATCTGTCAGTGCCATTTTCATTGATGTAGCTGTGCCGGTGCGATTGATTATTGGCAATCCGATTGAGGGAGCGGATATCTGACAGCCTACTATCCTGAGATAGGGTACAGTACCATCCCGGCATTTGCCCGAAGACGAAGAGGGAAACCACGGAAAACCACTTCGAGGATGGCTGAGGTGGGAATCGAACCCCCTCCACTCATTTGGACCACCCGAGGCTGAGTAGACCCCGTTCCAGTCCTCATACCACTTTTCAAATTTCGTGGCAGAGCCGGTAATCGACCCCAGGACCTCCAAGGCGGCAGCTAACCATGCTGACCGCTACGCTACGGAGGCGACTATAAACAATATTAAGAAAGAAATTAGACTATCTCGTGGTGTAGCGGTTAGAATTCTTGGCTGCCGCCCCGGGTGTCCGAATTCTATTCCCGGCTCTGCCAAGAAATTTTAATTATGGTCTGAGGGTTGGAACGGGATACACTCAGCCTTGTGAGGCAAAACCGAGAATTCCACAGTACGTTACTTTTGAGAAATGAATTATCAATTTGTAAGAAGGAAAAAAAATCGACTCTTGCCACTATAGGCTATATAAATTTAGAATTTTACAATTAACTCTTATCTAAAATAATGACACAAATTTATATGCTCTCAGATATTGGTTCATATTTTGCGGTGACAATCCCCTGAGAATACTCACAATTTTTCGGGATAGTCAGCCCCCACCCTCCTCCCGAAAGAAAATTGTATATACGCCCCTGAGTGCAATCTATTCCATGTCCTAAGGATGCCACATAAAATCAAGCAGCTAACTTACCGAGCTACCAGAGTATTCCTCAGGAGCGAGTCAACGTGAAGATCAGATGGAACGCCAGGCGACATTGAGGAATAGTAGGTGTTGCAAATATTCACCGACTCTTCCCCAACATCGAATGGAAATTCCAAGTCCTGCTTTCCGAATTCGCACAATCGGTTTCTTCTTCTCTCTCTGAAGGTTGGCCGTCCAATTGATTATAACAATGCTGTGAACAGTGTGAACAGATGTCAGTAGATGCTTGCAGGCCCTTGAGCAGCTATGTGTTCCTGATTCAGTGTACCCAGAAGCTTGCTGGATTCTTGTTAAGAACATAATTATCCCTGCTTGTACGGTAGGCGGTTCGACGAGTGTACTGTACGTCTAGGCCAGCCGAGTCTTTCTCAGAACTGACCACGGAGGCAATTAAGTGATAGCTGCACCCTGTTATGAAAACTCAGCAATGAAAGAAGAGAATACAAAGCCTGATAAGGCAATACTGTCGACACAGTCAATAACATTACACCGGATGGATGTAGCTCTTAAAGGTTACAGTTCAATAAAATACCCATTTACTGTAATGCAAGAAATTCCATGTCCTAAGGTCTTTTATTCGTCCTCTTACACGGATCCATATTAATTATATGGTTTATCCGTTGTTGTCGTTGTTTGAGTATTCAGTCTTTTGACTGGTTTGATACAGCTTTCCATGCCACCCTGTCCTGAGCTAATCGTTTCATCTCTACATATCTACCACTCCCTACATCCGAGGCAATCTGTTTAACATATTCTAACCTTGGTCAACCCCTACAGTTCTTGTCCTCGACCCCGCCTTCCATAACTAAGCTTGCTATTCCTGGGTGTCTAAGTATGTGTCCTACCAACCTATCTCTTCTCTTCATTAGCAGTTGCGAGAAACATCTCTCCTCTCCCACTAGTCTCAATACCTCTTCGTTTGTAACCCTATCTACCCATCTGATCTTCATCATTCTCCTGTAACACCACATTTCAAACGCTTCAATTCTCCTCTTTTTTGCTGCACCAATAGTCCAAGATTCACTTCCTTAGAGCGCCACACTCCAGACAAAGGCCTTCAAAAATGGAGACAAAATATTTAATTTGTTTTTTGTATTAACATTTATTTGAAGAATGCTTACCAGTCGGCCAACACAAATTGTGCCAAATCTCATTAGGTGGTAAAACAACTATTATCATTTTAAATGATATGTCGACTTAGCTGGGGTCTGCCGTTACGTTTCGATGACGTCACGAAATGTACCGAGAATGCACTGAGGTGTGTGACGTCATAGTACCGCTTGGTGCATGTGTACCGAGTTCACTGGTGAGCTCAGGCGTTACGTTACGGCAACGTCACGAAATGTACCGAGAATGCACTGATATGTGTGACGTCATAGTACCGCTTGGTGCATTTGTAGCATTTAAAATGATATAAAGTCCAGTCTTTCAGAATGACCGTGTTTTTTTTCTTTTTGCTAACGGACTTTGAGTTCACGCAGCATTTGTAGCATTTGAAATTATATAAAGTCTAGTTTTTCAGACTGACTATCAGTGTTTTTATATGCCATAAGAGCTCTAAAATCCTTCATTATACCTTCCTTCGAAGGGAGAAGTAAAGCCATCGGGCCCATGTCATAGATTTATGGCATGTAAAAGAACCTATCAATACAATTGCTAGTGTGTAGCCATATTTGTAGGTTATATTTGGTGTTAGTGACAGTGGGATCTGGTAGCCAAAGTTGGAACTACTTGAAAATGAACTTGCTGGGAGACTAGGGGCGTTCATTTAAAATACACTGCTATGGCCATTGGCTGCAATTCATATAATAATATACCCTAATAATATGACCTAAAATATTACATAAGATATTTAACACAAAATAATACACTTTTTTTTCACTATCGTTTTACCCTCCAGGGTTGGCTTTTCCCACGGGCTAAGCGAAGGATCCCACATCTACCGCCACTGAGGGCAGTGTCCTGGAGCTTGAGAGTCTGAGTCAGGGATACAACTCGGGTGTGTGACCAACACTACGCCCAGGCGGCCTCACCTGCAAAGCGAACAGGGGCCTGATGAAGGGATGGGATGAGTGGAACGGTTAGGCAAGGATGTGAGAAGGAGGCGGCCGTGGCCTTACAGTAGGAACTGAGAGGCGTGCAGATGTTATAGGAGGCGGACCTAGAGACCTTATCGAACTCTTCCACACATTCTGAACTAGTTGGAGCACCGACCATCCAATGACTACACTTTTCGAGTGGTGGTTGAACAAAATTTAATAACAACAGCAAAACACATAACAAAGGGGACATGGGTAGCGCATGAATTGATATAATGAGGGATGATGGGTCTGGAATAAAGGTACACATATTATCAAAAACAAATAAACAATAGTATAAAAATAAACCGAGTAGTAAAGAGAATAATTCCGAGATGCCTAACGCGTTCTAGACTGGAGATCGTTCAAAGCTAAACTCAATTAAAACGGGGTAGCAATAAAACAAGTTAACAATAGTGCAAATAGTATCTTTCTTCCCACCACAGGCTAACTACAAATCGTAGTTAGGAGAGATATTCTAGGAAGTTACGAAGTCACGAAACCCCAGAACAGAAAACCCTTACCCTTAAACAAGTATGTCACTTACAAGAACACAACCTAAGAACAAACGCAAGCCTAACGCATACATCAATACAATCAAATCCAAACCTGACATTACTCCAACGAAAGATTACAGGTACACTTGACATACAATACCAAAACAAACGCTTTACCAGAGAGTAGTTCAACCGAACAATAACACACCAAGGAAACGTAAACATCAATGACTTCGTTTACTTCCTGAATAAATCCCCTTTCCGGAAGAAGTACGAGACTCGGTTATCTTGCGAAAGACAAGATGAGGTTGCACTGTAGTCCCGGGTACATACAATGCACACACATTCTATAATTTCGAAAGGGTAACCGTACGTCTCATTTAATAAATGTAATGAGTTCACGTGTTGTTTCTCGACTGAAGCCACGCAAAAAAAAAACGAGAACAAACTGACATGACCCTAGGCGTTCAGTCGAGCCCACTTAAGCAATTAACCTTAACCCACCCTTAACATTAGGACACTGCTTATAAATAAATGACCAGAAGTATGTCGAGGCCCTAAATCATTTACCCATTACACAAATAAATAACACAACACAACAACAATTAATTAGCTCACGGCATTCATCCATAGTGGCTTCATCATCAACAAAACAAAATACATATTACATCATCACTTCCGGGTAACGCCCGAAGCAGCTTCCCATGCTCCTAGTCATTTAATTATCCAGCAAAAATAAACGTACCACACGCGTAGGGGAAAAGGGACAAAGAAAATACAATGCAAATAACAACAAGAGACCCCAAAACGATTAACCCCAAAACCAACACGATCCCCCAAAACGTACATCTACACAAGGGAAGAACATAAACATAACCAAGATAACGTAGTATAAGAACGCGATCTCCAATCTAGAGAGGGACAAGTTAACACTGAAAGAAGTGGGACAAGGTATTCCTAACCAACTTCAAGTTACACATATTTTATGCGTATTGGCACTTTAAATAACAAGGAACTTAGCTTTCTCCTGAGACGGTCTCGACGACAGCAGTAAATACATATCCTTTTTAAACCTGTTTTCCTTCCAGTGTCGTAATGTGTACAGAAACATCGAAGGACGAAACGTAAGAAGAATATAAGATCGGGATTTTAAAGACACATTGGATAAGTATCTTTTGGCTTCTTATCCTCATGGCTCTCGGCTCTATTCTCCTATATAACAATATCTGACGACGGTATTGTTGACTATTAGTCTCCTTGATTGAGATCACACTCTCCATAGTGAGCACTTCTTCCTTTTCCACAAGATCTAAGTCGGTTAAAATTTTAACCAGCAGATGGCAGGCTTTATAATATCGTTACTTGTCGACCCGTTTATAAAATAGAATCGGGTCATATTTGTAGGTTATATTTGGTGTTAGTGACAGTGGGATCTGGTAGCCAAAGTTGGAACTACTTGAAATTGAACTTGCTGGGAGACTAGGGGCGTTCAATTAAAATACCCTGCTATGGCCATTGGCTGCAATTCATATAATGATATACCCTAATAATATGACCTAAAATATTACATAAGATATTTAACACAAAATAATACACTTTTTTTTCACTATCGTTTTACCCTCCAGGGTTGGCTTTTCCCACGGACTAAGCGAAGGATCCCACATCTACCGCCACTGAGGGCAGTGTCCTGGAGCTTGAGACTCTGAGTCAGGGATACAACTCGGGTGTGTGACCAACACTACGCCCAGGCGGCCTCACCTGCAAAGCGAACAGGGGCCTGATGAAGGGATGGGAAGAGTGGAACGGTTAGGCAAGGATGTGAGAAGGAGGCGGCCGTGGCCTTACAGTAGGAACCATCCTTGCATTTGCCCGAAGACGAAGTGGGAAACCGCGGAAAACCTCTTCGAGGATGGCTGAGGTGGGAATCGAACACCCTCTACTCATTTGGGCCACCCGAGGATGAGTCGACCCCGTTCCAGCCCCCATAGCACATTTCAAATTTCGTGGCAGAGCCGGGAATCGAACCCAGGACCTCCGGAGCGGCAGCTAACCATGCTGACCGCTACGCTACAGAGGCCACTAATACACTTTTATGTACAAAAAAAGTCCTCTCGGCACGCCGGAAGGCGGAGGTAGATTTCACCGGACAAACTTGGGGATAGGCGAAAATAGGCAGAATATGCAGGTTTTCGTAGAAGGATCAGACCTCATTTATTGCGAGAAGGTATTTTATAATTGGAGCTTAATTAACTTTGTTTTTCGTCATTTTATGCTTATTTTAAACATTTTATTGTCTTGTGGGAACGGTAACCTTCTTGTCATTTGGTGTCCATTTTTAGCCTACTTTTCACATTTTGCAAAAATGAGGAAAAAGTAGACTTATGAGATCGGGCAAATGTGTGTCTGTCTGTCTGTCCTTCTGTCTGTCTGTCTGCCTGTCCTTCTGTCTGTCTGTCTGGCTGGCTGTGTGTGTCCCCCCCTATCAACTCCTAAATGGCTGCAGCAATCGAAACAAAATTTGGTAGGAGTAAAGATCTATACCTGAATATCTTACGGCCATATTTGAAATTGATGTTAGTGCTACCAACTGCTGAAAAATCGCAATTGAAATTTGAGCTCCATGTTGGATATCTAGGAAGGTATGAATGGGACCTATTTCAAAAATGGCACACGTTTAGATAATAATATTGCAGTTTAATTTCCAGGAGGCCATACATGGCAGTGTTGCCAAAATGATTAAAAGCCTGCTGATAGGTCCAACTTTTAAATGCATATAACTTCTACACTATCAATTGGATTTCAACCAAATTTCGTATGTGCTATGTGTACATAACCAGATATGACTGGGCGTATTCTTAAGAGCCGCCAGGGCTGCCAACTGTTAATAAATGCTCTCAATTTATTTTATCCAAATACCAATATATCAGAAAGTATGCAGGCCGACAGCTTTAAACTATGCACACGTATAGTAACTGACATTCTACATTAATTTTAAGTAACTTATATACGTCAGTTCGACCAACATGATTCTAAGGCTGCTGAGAGGTCCAACTTTAAATACATGTAACTTCCATACTATCATTTGGATTTCAACTAAATTTCGTATGTGCTATGTGTACATAACCAGATATGACTGAGCGTATTCTTAGGAGCAACCAGGGCTGCCAACTGTTAATAAATGCTGTCTCTATTTTTGTTACTCTAATATCAATATATCAGAAAGTATGCAAGCCAATAGCTCTAAACTTACTTTCTAGATTAACGAGGAGTAAATTATATATGTCAGTGCTGCCAACATGATTCAATGCCTGCTGATAGATCCAATTTTAAATTGCATGTAACTTCTGTACTAACTAATGGATTTCATTCAAAATTGGCACAACGATAGATCATATTATTTCAGATTATGTCTGACCAATACATGCATGACATTGTTGCCAATATGATTTTACGCGCGCTGTTAGATCCAATGTTTAACTGCATGTAACGTCCATGCCATCCATTGGACTTCAACCAATTTTTTTATTCTGTACCTTAAGAGATGGAACTAAGAATATATTCAGTCACCACGGCTGCCAACTGCTCTATTAGGCTACATTATGCCAGGCATACAGTATTTCGTACTGATTAGAAATGTCGCTATTACCAACATAATTTCGTCATTATAGATAGATCCATATAGATTAAGCTTTGGCATGAATCTTACATTTTAAGAAAAGTAGGCTCTTTAGTTCTTCACGGAACTTCTTATGATACTTGTGGTCACACTGTCCTTTTGCAAGGTTTCGACACTGATGTGTAACTATGTAACGGTCTGTTACTTCTTCACGCAAAATTATATCTCCCGCAGAGATTTTGGTTGGTTCCTCAGTTTAGGGGCTGCGACAACGTGGTCATGTAACCCCGTGTACTTTGGGATGGCTGTATTAGTCTGTAATTCAGGTAAGGACTGCAGACGGTCAATTTCAAGCAGTATAGCCAGGCAAATTTATTAACATTGAACATTTCGGTCCAAGAGACTACGCCAAGATGTCCGACGTTTGGTCAGAAGACGGATTGATGAACATCGCTTCTACGACGTCATCGATGGAGGGCTAATTTCCCGTAGGGAAATGAGCCGGGGCGGAGGTCATATGTTCTGCAAGCTGATACGGTGTTGTACAAAAATTGATTTACTCAATATGTAGTTAGATAAGGCGGGGAAACTTTGTAAATAGTTCATTTATTCTTTTGCTTGTTTAGATTTTTTGTTTGTTTGCACCGACGCTATTGTTTTTAAATGTACGTTGGCGCGTGGCCAAAGTTGTTTGTTGTATATTTTTCTTTGGAGTCATATGTAGTGTACACGGCGCGTGTACGTGATTTTTTATCCATGCGGATGCGAAGCTCGTTACATTCGATAAGTGGTGCTTTATTCAAGTTCATATTTTTGATAGGAAAGGGAGGTAATTATTGTAAGATGTTTGATGAACAGGTTATTAATCATACTAGGGTTGCCGAGCGCAACAAATTAAGATGTAATTGTAGAACACCTTAGTTCTATTTTTTTTTAGATTTTTTTTTAGTCCTCTTCAGGTTCGTTAGTCACAGCCTAGAACGGAAGCGCGAGCTGGTGGAAAAATATTTATGTCATTTTATTTCAGGTTTCTGTCAAACCCATACGTGTGATTCTGTGTGTGTTCTTGTGTCAAGTGTGTGTTTTGATTCTTCGTGAAGAGGGGTAGATGGTGCTACCGCCCTCATATTGTTGTTGTTGTATTTTTGATGGAAAGGCAGGGCACTCTGAGGAGGCTACTGTACCTTGCCCAATGCTGATTCTTGGATTTCCTAGGGGAAATGCTGAGATATATTTTTGTTCTGACACACACACACGTATATATTGTGCTTTGGGGCACGCTTCTTCGAGACTCGATCCCGTGCCTTGGGAGGTCGAGGTTATTGACACGTGGGTTGACAGATGTGCAGATTTCCACTTAGCGCCCGTCTAGCCTCGATGACTTATTTTGTTAGGCAAACCTGTTGTCCGACTGACCCCTATTAAGCTATCATTAGCAAACCTGTTCTTTTGTGATGGTTAATTGGACCATAATTAATTGGGGAGTTCGCCACGTTTGTTACGAATTATTGCATGTCGTATGGATGAAATATTGTGTTAATGATGTAAATGTTGGCTTTGAGCCTAGTGATTTTCTATGACTCAATTCATGTTTGTTAGTCTGTGTGACACCCGTGTGGTGTAATTGTATTTTACTTGTAAAAAATGACGGCGGTCATATATGTGTATTTCTTTTGTTGGTCACGTGTTAACTTACTTGTGTTGATTTTTTGAGAAGTCCTAATTTTATGCAGTCATGTTTTGTTAAGGCAGTTCTTGATTCCAATTTCAAGCGGAAATCATTTGTTGTTTATCTAGTATAGGAAATGTCGGTTTAGTTTTAAGTTGTGTATATTGTTCCCCGCGTCTGTCTAGCTCTAAGCAATGCGGATTCGTCGTCTGAAAGTTTATCCGGATGATGACGAATCATGCATTCAATTGTACTCATCGTTAAGCATGTAGAACAGCGCACACGTTACATATTGTCATTGCAGATTGTGGGACATTTGGTCCGATTAATAATCTCTCCTGAGATTAGGCCTAGTGCTTTTGGCAAGTTAATTTTATTCAGTGGGAGTCATTTTTGGGAGTTTTGTTTGTTTATTTCATTTGTAAATAGCTGATCTGTCATTAAATTCATTTGTTTTTTTACCCTGGCTTCACTTTTTCCTGCATGTTATTTTGTTATATGTTACCCTGCATGTTAATGAAGCGCTTTAACAACAACTTACGAAATGTACTGTTACACCCCCCGAAACTGAGTCCCATAAGCTTCTTTGCAAGGGTTCAAAAATCAAAAATGGCTGCCCAAGTGGGGATAGTTGTTGTTGTTGCTTTGCTGATCTCATATTTATTTCGTTGAGAAATGATGCCAGGTCAAGCGGGCAAAAGTAAATTCAGTAATTGAGGCGATGTTGTACCGCCATGTGCCTTAGTAAAATCACTGAGTTCCTAAGGTTAGAAATATTGAACAAGGTTATAAGTTGATATTGTATTTGTTATAAACTTGTTCTGGCGCCCGGCATTAAAATTAGAAAATTTGCATATTATTGAACTCAGTCAAAGCAGGAAGGTGTTGCCTTAAATTTTACATTTAATTAACTTCGGTTAATTGGTGTCGTTCGTAAATTCTGTTGGTTAGGAATTTAAAAGCAGATCACAAGGGAGTTATTTTGTTGTTTGGAAATAAGAGTCATTATTCAGTAAATTTTGATTACTGAAATTTTTATTAAATTAGAATCAGTAGTATTTAAATATCATGACATGTGTACGTGTGTATGACTGAAATCCCGGTGCATGACCCTGTTTTTCTCTGGTTATATTTGTGTGTTGTGCGATGGCTGGCATCGAAGAGATCAAGATATTGTTAGAGCAGATGTCTATGCAGATGTCCGCGAAAACGGAAAAAAGTTAGAGCAAATGTCCGCGAAAACGGAAGAACAGTTATAGCAAATGTCCGCGAAAACGGAAGAACAGTTTAAAATGCAGAGCGAGCATAATGATAAACAGTTAGAAATTCAGCGTGAGCACAGTGAAAGACAGTTACAAGACATGAGCGGTAACATAACTTCGCAATTGCAGGTCCAGAAATTGGATACCGATAAACAATTAAACGAACTAAACCATAAACTATCAGAACAGGCAATAACACAAACAGAGCAGTTAGAAAAGATCACCCATGACATAAACCAAAGTACTAGGGAAGTAGAGAAACTGGCAGATGAGGTAGCGGAAAATAACGCAAAACAATTAGGAGAAATTAAGAAGTTGGAGTCCAAATTCGACAATAAACTCATACAATTCGATGAAATGGTAGCCGATAAAGTAAAACAAATCGAGGCAGCGTGCGTAAACAACACGGCTGGAATAAAAAGCACACAGGATAAACTACAGGAACAGATTAATTCAGTCGATAGCAATGTACTCGAAGTAATAAAGGAACTCGATAAGCTCGAAATCAAAACAGAGAAAGAACGTATGCACTTGCGTGAAAACTTGGAAGACCAATTAATTAAAACCCAGCAGGTAATACGAGAAGAGGTAGGAGAACAATTAGTTAAAACACAAGAGCAAATACAAGAGCGAATACGAGAAGAGGTAGGAGAACAGCTAAATAAAAATCAGGAAAACTTGGAAGACCAATTAATTAAAACCCAGCAGGTAATACGAGAATAAATACGAGAGGAGCTAGAGAAGAATCAGGAAAGGAGCGAGGAAAAAATTAGCAGTTTCAAGAACAGGATCCGGAAAGATTGGGAGCAGCAGGTGAACGAAACTAAAGAAGACAGGCTGACGATTTTAAAGCGGCTAGGTGAATACAATTCTAGAGTGCAGGCTTTGGAGGAAACATGAAGTCCAAACTCCAAGAACACACAGATCTCATAATTAAAAATGAGATAAGGTCATTAGAACACGCAACTTTATTCTCTGCTGAAAACACAGTAGGCAAACAGGGAAACATTGGAAGTCCGGTGGGCTTGAAGTTGGCTGAGGATACGAGCCGAGGTCAAAGTCTTAAGATAACGAGCGACACGTTCCAACACTACAGAGGGGAGACGTCAACACCACAACCCGGCTTGGCACCTGCCCAAGTGATACAGGGAATTAGGGGGAATGATTTCATACCCGATAAATTCAGGGAGAACTCAGGATCCACTCCCAAAGCATTTTTACGTCAGCTGGATGACTACTTTAACGATCAACATGTCAGTCCCGCAAAACAGTTGCGACTTGTGGAGAAGTTTTTGGAGGGCCCAAGCTTAATCTGGTTCGAGAGTTTTAAATACACATTTACCGACATGGCACAGTTTAGAGAGGCGTTCGTGAGAAAGTTCTGGAGTCCTTCTTTGAAGCAGGGGTTGAGAATGGATTTATACACCAGGAAATATCACAGCACACATCCTACCAGATTTTCCGAATTATTTAGCCAACAGCTGGTTAAATTCCGCGATTTTGACGACCTCCCTAGTGAGGAAAACATGGTTTTAACCATTGGGAAGCAGCTTCCAATGAATATTCAGCAGTTGTTAGTGGCCGGTAATATCTAGACTGCAGTTCAGGCTGAAGAGTTACTCCGCCATCTAGATGAGACGAGTATGGTTAGTCCGCAGACAGGGAGGAGGAACATGGAGTGTGTAAACACAGCTGAAGTGGTTCAGGGACACCAAACTAATCACAACCAGAGTAACCAAACAAAAACACAATCTACCGGAACGCAATTTACACCAAGACGGCAAGAGTATGATGGCCGAAACCAATTCAATCAAAATAATAGGAACTTCAAGAATCGCCGAGATAATTATAATCATAACAATCAGAACCAGCACAATCAGTGGACGTACCAGCGAGAGTATACCAACTGGAGGGGGACCTCAAGGCAGGGTAGACCTTACCAAAGGAACGGAGATGGCAGGTGGTACAATACGAGGAACTATCGCCAAGATAATCAGGGAGACTATCGCAATGATTGGAATGAGCGGTACGTCGAATCACAGAAGTATTTGGATGAGTTAAATGCCGAAGAGATGGAGAAAGAGAAGTGGGGGCAGAGCCCGGATAATCACCAAGGAGCGGGGGCAGAAAGCTTATTACGACAGCAGGAGAGGCGCGATGACAACCGGTGGAACACAACGAATGGGTCCCAGGATTTAAAAAAAAACTCGATTGAACCAAAACCAGATAGCCTGAAAACGGAGGACACCAGGGAGCGGGAAGAGTTAATTGTTGCAAACATAGAAGAGTGGGTAGCATTCCCGGACGATTGCCTGGAGGAAGTGGTGAAGAACCGAGAAAATGTCATCAGATAATTACCGATTATTTATGCACGTATTGGAGGTATTAGAGTGAGATGCTTAATTGACACAGGTAGCCAGGTGAGCTTAGTCACGGAAGTATTGTTGAAGGAAATCGGAAGTAAACAAACCGTTCCAATTATGCCTGTACCATTAATGAATGTCAGAGGGGTCATTCCTGGCAAGACCATAGTTTGCAAGCACCAAGCATATTTAGACCTGGAGATATTAAACCACACATTTTCGCAAACGTTCATCGTGATACCGAAGATGAATTATAACGTCATTTTGGGAGCCAACTTTATCTGTGATTTTCATGCTATAATTGACTTACATAATAACACTGTGAGTTTCAAAGAAGTCGAGGGGTTGAATCATGTGGGTTTGAACATGAAAGAAAGTCCACTAGAGAGAGAGGCGAATACTTGGGTCATTGAAAAATGCACTAATGAGGCGATCGGAGATAAGAACTTGACGGAGGAACGAATAAGCCAGACAGCAGTGGTTGAAATTGACAGCCGAGATATTTCGCTGGAACTTTGGGTACATTTGGCGGAAGAAGAAAGTAGCGGATCCAAATTTGAAATTTTACTTCAGGAGCGGCTTAAGGAGGCGATAGTAGGGGAACCTGATAGAAGAAAATTAGAAGAAATTTTGAGACTTCATAAAGGAGCTTTCGACACCATCCCTGGAAAAGTTTTAAATTTCCAGTATGCCATGCAAGTTACCGACTGGACCCCATTTAAGAGTAAATTGTACCCGATCCCAGAGAAACATTTTGCTCAGGTGAAGGACATCATTAGTAATTTATTAGATTCCGGCATGATAAGAAAAGCAGCAACCCCGTACTTAAACGCAATATTGGCTGTGGGCAAGCCAAATGGATCAATTAAATTATGCCTAGACGCACGAGTTTTGAACAGTAAACTGCTAGTTGAGCATGACCAAGCACCAAGGATCAAGGATGTATTGAAGGGCTTCCGTGGGAAGAAGATTTATTCTAGCGTCGACTTAACAAATAGTTTCCACCATCTTGAACTTGAAGAAAAATCTCAACTATTGACGGGGTTTTTATTCGATAACCAAAGTTATATCTGGTCTCGCATGCCCTTTGGTGTAAAAACAGCTGGATGTGCATTGATAAGAGCACTAGACAGGAATCTGACTGAGGAGGTCAAGAGCTTCACTACGAGATATGTTGATGACATACTGATTGCATCAGAAACAATGGAGGAACACTTGGTAAACCTAAACAAACTTCTGGATAACTTGAGAACCATGAATTTCAAAATTAATTTAAAGAAATCGCACTTTTGCCAGAGCGAGATTCTGTATTTGGGTCACATAATTGATGTTGAAGGCGTGAGACCTAATCCGGCGAATATTGATGCAATCAAGAAATTCCCCACACCAACCAAAGTAAAACATGTAAGAGCGTTTTTGGGAGTGACAGGTTTCTTCAAGGAGAATTGTCCTGGATACACGGAAACAGTAGCACCAATGAAGGAGATGCTAAAGAAGTCAAATCGATGATCGTAGAATTAGGAGTGCGACAGGTCCTTTAGAGCTACGAAAGACTTACTGGAGAATTGTGTGAAGCTAGGGTATCCAGACTTCGAGAAGAAATTTATAATTCAAGCAGACGCTTCATTGATTGGGATTGGTGCCATGCTGTACCAAGAGGACGCTGATGAACCCAAGAAAAGATCATATTTGGCATTTACGAGTCGTAAATTGAGGAAGCACGAGAGGAACTACACTGTGACGGAACTTGAGCTGCTAGCGATCTTGTATTCACTTCAACAATGGCGTAAGATGATTTTTGGTTATTCCATTGTTGTCAGAACTGACCACCATGCACTGACATTCCTATTCAAGGCGACGATGGCAAGTGAGAGAGTTACGCGTTGGTCCATCTACATACAGCAGTGCGACATTACTATAGAGCATTGCCCTGGAAGGATGAACATCATACCAGATGCTTTAAGCAGGAATCCTGAAGATGAGAACGAGATAGCAGCGGAAGTTCACCATATAGCACTAACACCTAAGGCTCGTGAGTTTTTTGGACAAACTAAAGAAAATTCAGAAGGAACAAGAAGAAGACCCATGGATGATGATGATGATCAAGTTTTACAAGAAGGAACTACAACCAGATTCACCTGAATATCGAGAAGCCCGTGCCAAGGAAGCGAAATTTCACTACTTGAATAACCTTTTGCATAAGTACGTGGATGAGGATCACACCAAACTGCGAATTCTAGTACCAGCATCATTACAGAGAGGATTGACGTGGCATGTCCACGAGAGCCTAGCGCATATCGGCACGGACAAAACAGAAGCGACAATAGGGGAAACTTTTACTTGGCCTAAGATGCGATATACCATTGTGGAAGTAATAAGAACTTGTGACGCGTGTCAGCGCACTAAACCAAACAACTTCATTTTGAAACAACCTCCGAAACCATTATTACCTCAAAAACCATTCGAGCTGGTCGCTATCGACTGTTTTGGCCCCCTGGTTAAAGGAAAACGAGGATGCCGACACCTTCTTGTATGTGTCGATGTGTTTTCCAAGATGGTAGTATTATGTCCAATCCAGAAGACGACATCAAAGTAAGTCCTCAGCAGAATTCAGAACAAAGTCATTCCGATGCTTGGGAAGCCGGAATTCATTTTATCGGACCATGGTACTTATTTTACGAGCAATGTTTTTAGGCAAGGTCTAGAGAGCCTAGGGATAAAAACATGTTTTGTCGAGCATTCGCCATCCTTGTGGGAATCCGAGCGAGAGAACGATTCGCTGTGTTGCCAAGTATTACCGAGTAATGATTCCTAATGATCATAATAAGTGGGTTGACAAAGTAGGAGATATTGAGATGTGCATGAACACTACTAAGCACGAGTCGATGGGTCAAGTCCCACTAGTTGTACACCACAACAGGTTGCCAGAGAGATCTTGGGACAAGATTATTCCATGCCCAAGGGATCCATTATTAGCACATGAGTTGCGAATTCAGCGAACAAGAGAGCACATGAGGAACCAAGCGGACCGAAGACTGAGGAGGTACAGAGGAAAGAAATTTCACCGTGAATTACAGGAACAGGAACTAGTGCTTGTTCGAAGACCACCGATATCTGATCCTAAAAATAAAGTATTTGCAAAGTTCTGTCCAAAATTTATTGGCCCGTTCCGCATCATTAAGAATTTGGGTAACAATGTTTACAGACTTGAAGAATTGAGCACTGGCGCTAAATCTGTCTTCAATAGCGCGAATCTCAAGCCGTATTACAGAAGAGAACCATTTAACGAATAATCAGGACTATGAGTGCAGAATCATTATTGCAGAATTTTATTTGAGAGCCAACACTCAAATGTACGTGGCCGTGTAGCGCCTGGGGAGAGCGTGCTTTGTTTGTAAACAAGACAGCTGATCCGGCAGGAATGGTAATCATGTGAGAAGGAGGGGAGGTCTGGCGAGACGTATGAATGACATTCCGGCATGGAGTGCGCATACTAATTGGGACAGTGGAATGTACACTCAAGCAGTCGAGTGAGGTACTTAAGAAACGTTATCGTTACTACTGTGGATATTGTTTTTAAAATGCAAATCAATCACTTGCTTCGAATTTCAAAACCTTGCTGAGGATAAATGAACGCTTATTAATCTGCGATGAATAAGTATTCATGATTTATTATTATTATTACTGAGGCCCAGGCAGTACATGTGGAAATTGACAAAGGGGAAGCCAACTTAGTGTGTTGCAATGATTACCACAGAGGCAGGCTTGGTAGTTATTCTTGAAGACGACCGAGTAAGCCGAGTTCAAGGACAAATTGTGTAACAACGCGCACCAAAATTGGAGTCATTAGGGGATGGTCACGAGTGAGTTTCAACCGACCTAGGATTGAATCACCCAATCAGATGAGACCACGCCAAAACCACGCGATGGGTGGCGTACCCTCTAAAAAAAGGCGCGGAAACGCATATCTAAAGAACCGCCGATCCGAAATAACTCCGCATAAGCGCGCTGAGACGTTTGAATAAAATGATGAAGATTGATACCAGTCCCATGTTTGTGAGATGGAAACTCTAGAATATTTTTCTTAATTCTCCCCACTCCACCTCAGTCTGTCAGGTTCCAATAAATTGATCGGGGAGAAGCTGTTTCGAAGACAACTGTTTTGAGCTCTGGTGGGCTAAGGTCACGCCAGTCTGCGTCACGATTTTCAGCTCTTAATGGGCAAGACTTTACTAACATTCCAGTAGTGCTCATAGCGAGCAAGGTTCACGTAGTGCAGTGGAGATATCTAGCGAGATAACGACTGCGAGACAGTCATGTTTAAGACTTGTTTTTCAAGCCAGTGACGATGTGTTTAAATTGTATGATTTATGAAAATTTTGTGTTGTATTTTCAAGTGATAATTGTGCGTGTGTAAGCGAATGCTAAGCTAGGGAAAGTCTTCGATTATTAATCGCATAGGACATATCGTGAGTGAAAGTAGTAACTCACAGCGATTATAGCCAGGCAAATTTATTAACATTGAACATTTCTGTCCAAGAGACTACGCCAAGATGTCCGACGTTTGGTCAGAAGACGGATTGATGAACATCGCTTCTACGTCGTCATCGATGGAGGGCTAATTTCCCGTAGGGAAATGAGCCGGGGCGGAGGTTATATGTTCTGCAAGCTGATACGGTGATGTACAAACATTGATTCACTCAATATGTAGTTAGATAAGGCGGGGAAACTTTGTAAATAGTTCATTTATTCTTTTGCTTGTTTAGATTTTTTTTGTTTGCACCGACGCTATTGTTTTTAAATGTACGTTGGCGCGTGGCCAAAGTTGTTTGTTGTATATTTTTCTTTGGAGTCATATGTAGTGTACACGGCGCGTGTACGTGATTTTGTATCCATGCGGATGCGAAGCTCGTTACATTCGATAAGTGGTGCTTTATTAAAGTTCATATTTTTGATAGGAAAGGGAGGTAATTATTGTAAGATGTTTGATGAACAGGTTATTAATCATACTAGGGTTGTCGAGCGCAACAAATTAAGATGTAATTGTAGAACACCTTAGTGCTAATTTTTATTTTTATTTTTTTGAGTCCTTTCCAGGTTCGTTAGTCACAACCTAGAACGGAAGCGCGAGCTGGTGGAAAAATATTTATGTCATTTTATTTCAGGTTTCTGTCAAACCCATACGTGTGATTCTGTGTGTGTTCTTGTGTCAAGAGTGTGTTTTGATTCTTCGTGAAGAGGGGTAGATGGTGCTACCGCCCTCATATTGTTGTTGTTGTATTTTTGATGGAAAGGCAGGGCACTCCGAGGAGGCTACTGTACCTTGCCCAATGCTGATTCTTGGATTTCCTAGGGGAAATGATAGAGATATATTTTTGTTCTGACACACACACACGTATATATTGTGCTTTGAGGCACGCTTCTGCGAGACTCGATCCCGTGCCTTGGGAGGTCGAGGTTATTGACACGTGGGTTGACAGATGTGCAGATTTCCACTTAGCGCCCGTCTAGCCTCGATGACTTATTTTGTTAGGCAAACCTGTTGTCCGACTGACCCCTATTAAGCTATCATTAGCAAACCTGTTCTTTTGTGATGGTTATTTGGACCATAATTAATTGGGGAGTTCGCCACGTTTGTTACGAATTATTGCATGTCGTATGGATGAAATATTGTGTTAATGATGTAAATGTTGGCTTTGAGCCTAGTGATTTTCTATGACTCAATTCATGTTTGTTTGTCTGTGTGACACCCGTGTGGTGTAGTTGTATTTTACTTGTGAAAATGACGGCGGTCATATATGTGTATTTCTTTTGTTGGTCACGTGTTAACTTACTTGTGTTGATTTTTTGAGAAGTCCTAATTTTAGGCAGTTATGTTTTGCTAAGGCAGTTCTTGATTCCAATTTCAAGCGGAAATTAATTGTTGTTTATCAAGTATAGGAAGTGTTGGTTTAGTTTTAAGTTGTGTATAGTTGTTCCCCGCGTCTGTCTAGCTCTAAGCAATGCGGATTCGTCGTCTGAAAGTTTATCCGGATGATGACGAATCATGCATTCAATTGTACTCATCGTTAAGCATGTAGAACAGCGCACACGTTACATATTGTCATTTTAGATTGTGGGACATTTGGTCCGATTAATAATCTCTCCTGAGATTAGGCCTAGTGCTTTTGGCAAGTTAATTTTATTCAGTGGGAGTCATTTTTGGGAGTTTTGTTTGTTTATTTCATTTGTAAATAGCTGATCTGTCATTAAATTCATTTTCTTTTACCCTGGCTTCACTTTTTCCTGCATGTTATTTTGTTATATGTTACCCTGCATGTTAATGAAGCGCTTTAACAACAACTTACGAAATGGACTGTTACACCCCCCGAAACTGAGACTCATAAGCTTCTTTGCAAGGTTTCAATATATACATAAATTATATATAAACTTTTGAACTGACGGGGGTTTTGGGGTCTGGGGGAAGTGGAACACGAAGATATGTCGAAATTTTCCGGAAGTCGAAACATGGTACCCATTGCAATAGTTAGCTTTCTAATGAAATCTACCTCTGGTTGGTTCCTCAGTTTAGGGGCTGCGACAACGCGGTCATCTAACCCCGTGTACTTTGGGTGAATGTAGAATCTGTCTGATAAACGGTGTGAATTGTAATGGCTGTATTAGTCTTAATTCAGGTAAGGACTGCAGACGGTCAATTTCAAGCAGTAGTTCCTAATGTTGCTACCAGGTACTACAGTCAACAACACCTAGCTGTGAACTTGGCTACTAGATGCCACCCCAACCAGCAACTCGCAACGAACGTTGGAACTTCCCCTCCAAAGGAAAGCATACTGGGGTATTTTAGCGCTCTTAGAAAATCCGACGGCTTCGGCCGGCTTTGAACCCGCGACCTTAGGCATAGAAGTTCAGCATGCTACCAGTTACGTCACCGAAGCCGCTTCACACTTAGTCAGATGGAAATACTGAATCTGATCTCGTGCAAGTGCATTGTCATTGCAACGTCTGATGGCTCATCCCTCATCAATTTAGTAGTGTTGCCATGGCAACCTCTGATAGCTCTTGGCATTTTCTTATAATTCCGAAATAATTTTTCTCATCCCTTGGCGTAATGGAGGGTCATATCAAAAATTCTTTCAGACAAAAGTTTTAAGTAATTATTAGGGGAATATTGTCCATTTTGTACGGTTTTGATATTGTGCCTATTAAGAGAGATATGATTGTTTCCCGAAAAACCCACTTTTTCCCACCTCTTTGGTCAATCGTTGGTGCTATAAAAAACTCTTCAAACATAAATTTTTGGGCTTTATCCGACACATAGTATGAACGTTGAACGGATTCGATATTTCACATATTAAGAGAGTTATAGCAATATTTCACTTTTTCGAAAAAAAGCCCCTCATTTTCACCCCCTTCGACTGATTTAGCCCTGTAACGAACTTGACCGAGATTTTATTGGTATACATATTCGGTAAAAAATTCAAAGTGATTGGTGCACAATTACGGCAGTTATCGTGTCCACAAGAAACTGATATACATATACATATATATATATATATATATATATATATATATATATACATAAATTATGTATAAACTTTTGAACTGACGGTGGTTTTGGGGTCTGGGGGATGTGAAACGCGAAGATATGTCGAAATTTTCCGGAAGTCGAAACATGGGACCCATTGCAATAGTTAGCTTTCTAATGAAATCTACCTAAAATAGAGGGTGCTTAATTGGATAACACGTTTCGAACGTTAAGCGTTCATCGCCAGATGCTGTTCACTTAGGCTTAATTTACTATGCTTATGAATTCCACTTATGTACAAATATACAGGGTATAATTTATTGATAGCCTATGCATGTACTCCTTTTAACTGGCGATAGTAGATGGTATTCTAAGCACACATCCTCATGATATTTAGTCGTGTCTTAATTAGTGTAGGCGAAATTAAATCACAACAAGTAGTTCCGTGAAGAACTAAATAGCCTATTTTCATATAACCTACGAATATCAATTGCCTCTATCAACATACAAATTGTCAGTTTGATTGCTGTAATAGATTCGTAGATATTGAGAACCGTCTAAATATTTTGGATGGTCACCATGTTGGATTTTTATATTATAGGCCTTACATTTATTTACTATTACATGAAGATTATTGTGTAGGTGTTCTAACTTCAATCGCGTGATTAGGACACAAGAAATAAAAGCGGGATTTTAAAATTTCGCTCAGCCGCCATCTTGTGGTTATGAAAATAATTTAAATGAATTAGACGCCAGTCGATTAAAATTTGTATAAACATATAACGTATCAAGTTTCACTGCGCTCGGATGGTTAAAACGCAGGAAACGTCCATTTGAATATTTAAAATTCGCGTCGCTGGCATGTTGGATTTGTGCTCGCCAGGTTATTGACCGTCCCATAGGTGAACTTATGCTTATAGTCTCTATACACTTACAAAATTTCAGTTTTATTGCCGTAGTAGATTAAGAGATATTGAGAACTGTCTAAATATTTCAGATGGTCGCCATGTTGGATTGTAATATATGTAGGCCATAGGGTTATGTACTATTAGATGATGATTATTGTGTACGTTCATTATGCAAATGTTGATTTCGATCGCATGATTAGAACACAAGAAATTAAAACTTAATTTTCTAAATTCGCACAGCCGCCATTTCGAGGTTATATAAACAATTGAACTAAAGTAGATACCAGTGCATTACAATGTGTATAAACATTTGCTGTAACAAGTTTTATTGCGTTAAGATCATTAAATCGCGAGAAAAGTCTATTTAAAACTTTCAAATTCGCTTGGCCGCCATGTTTGTTTTGTAGTTAACCGGTTTTTGAAAATCCCATAGATGAACTTCCAGAAGTACCCTTTATCTCCGTACAAAATTTCATGGTGATACCGGAATTAGTTTCAGAGATATAGAATGCCGGTGAAATATTTCGCACAGCCGCCATCTTCAGGTTATGTAAACAATTGAACGAAGTTAGATGTCGGTGCATTACAATGTGTAAAAACTTATACTGTACCAAGTTTCATTGAGTTTGGTTGTTTAAATCGAGAGAAACGTCAATTTGCTTGGCCGCCATGTTGGCTTTGTAGTTACCAGGTTTTCAAAGGTCACAGAGTTGAACTTTTAGTAGTTCCCTTTATCGCCGTAGAAAATTCCAGGGTGATATCGGTAATAGTTTCGGAGATATTGAATGCTGGTGAAATATTTCGCACGGCCGCCGTGGATTGGTGAGACGTAACATAATTTGAAGGGCACGGTCGGGATCGCCCGGAATAGTGCTATGAACTTATCGAGTTTCATTGAAATCGCTCCAGCCGTTTTGAAGTTATTAGGGACACACATAAAGATCCATCACGCACACACCATCACACACGTTTGCACACACAGACTGACACACGGACAAAAGGTGATCTCATAAGCCTATTGTTTCATAAATGAAAATAGGCTAAAAATCGTTGGTCAGTGTTTTAGAAAAGCAAATAGGCTGAATTCCCTACGAAGCACTGCTGATTTTACCCCTCTGGCCTCACCTCCAACTCTGTATCATGTAGGTAGACAAGAGTCTGAAGGAGAATGACCACGCTGTCTGCCAATAGCTATGAAATACACTAACCGAGCCTATCACTCCTCACGGGGAGTGGCCTGCATGACTAGGGGTGGTAGATCTGTAAGGATTCAGCCAGTCTTGTGGCTGATGACACAACGTAAAATTATTACTTATTGGTCTACGCACGATATTGTACCTAACCTGCCTTAGGAAATTCAAATCCTAATGATATCGTACATTAATGAAAGAAACATTAATGGTCTAACTTTGTGCGAAGACAATGCATCAACTGTATATTAATGAAAATGAAAATCCACAGCCTGCTTCCAGTCTCCGACCGGGTCAGAAATGGAATGAATGAAGCCCCCATCTAGCGACGAGGATATGAACTGTGTCGGCTGCCGAAGCCTGTCGCACACCTCGGGGGCAATGATTAAATTAATGACAGATGAAATGATAGTGGAGAGTGGTGCTGGAATGAAATTTGTGGCAGGGAAAACCGGAGTACCCGGAGAAAAACCTGTCTGCCTCCGCTTTGTCCAGCACAAATCTCACATGTAGTGACCGGGATTTGAACCACGGACACAGCGGTGAGAGGCCGGCATGCTGCCGCCTAAGCCACGGAGGCTCGCAACTCTACAGTGGTAGTAATAATGGATATTAATAATAATTATATCACGATGCAGACGGCCGCCATCTTGGAGACATGTTCCATTGTTCGCTCGTTTCTCAATGTGCCACCTTAAGAGAATTTAGTCATACCGTCTTGCAAACAAGCCGACGATATGTTGATATGTGGTTAGGATCTGTCAATGCGAGACCTCCTTTTTCCTTTACTAATTAGGAACAGATTGAACATTGATGAGTAAATAGCAATGGAAACAGTTTGCCAATAACAGAGGTATTTTATTCATAAACAACTTTCAAAAGATTAACAATAAATAAATATATTAACATGTAATGTAAATGTGATCTTTGACAAGCCGACAACAAGCGAGCAAGATTTCATAAGCTTTCAAAAGATTAACAATAAATAAATATATAAACATGTAATGGAAATGTGACCTTTGACAGGCCTACAACAAGCGAACAAGATTTCATAAGCTTGAATGCCAACAACCCTGAGAATAAGTAACCACTTTGTGGCCAGTTAGTCTGAAGTAGAACTATGCAGGGTAAAATAGTGAGTAACTATAGTGCTCAAATGAAGGCTTAAAATTTAGCCTAGGACTGCCCACAGAGAGTAGGCTAGTTTATTTACAGAAAAAGAAAATCAACATTAATTAACATGCCAGTAGGGATAACATCCTGCTAGTCGCTTGATAGTTATAAGACAAAGTTGTTTGCAATTGAAATGGGAGCATTCCCAAAAACACTTTGATAGATTAAATGAAGAACAAGCCATTCACTTCGTCAGATAGGTTAACTGGTGTTAAGCCCAATAGTTTGTACAAAAATAGAGAAAAGAATGATTTGTTTTGAAGGAAAGTTAACATGCGAAAGAGAGAGAACAGTCGTTTTCTCATAGCCTATAATTTAAAGGCATAATACATGCTTAAACCACTTAATAGAAAGAAATAAGTTGAGTTTGGCATAGTTTGACAAGTTGTTTAAGTCAGGTAACATAACCCTAAAAAGAAAGATACATTTTTAAGGTTTAGAAATTTTTGAGGTTATAATAAACACTTAGCTTGTTGGCGTTGGTGTAGAGGAATTTCCACATAATAAAAAAAAAATAGAGGAAGAGCGTGTTGATCACTTTTTTCCGTCTTGGAAATGTTGAAGACTTCGTGCCCAGCACAAAACTGACGTAGGCCAATCATCGATGTAAACTTATATAGACTTTGTAGAACTCGGTTTTGATCACTTTTTTCCGTCTTGGAAATGTTGAAGACTTCGTGCCCAGCACAGAAGAAAATTTGTTTATCGTTTTTTGCTCACGACAAACTGACGTAGGCCAAGTATCGATGTTAACTTATATAGATTTCGTAGATTTTAGAATGCACTGCTGGTTTGACTAGAAGCATTTTGCGATGTATTAGCACACAGCGTTGAGACACATTCAAGCGTTGTGCAAACAGCGTGAAGACAGCTGACGACGAGTGACTGGCATTGTGACTTGCTGGAGACAGACAGTTGATGTAGGCCAGGGCAGGCTATATACCGGAGATCACGCGGGATGCGTGATGCGGACAGGTGGCGACGGCCAATCCGAGAGCATGGAAAATTCTCGAAAATTGCTGAGGCCAATCAGAGCAAGGGGCCAACTGAAAATGAACCTCGTGACCAACATTAGTTCCGGAAATCAATACAGTGTCATGGAACACGTGCTAGCAAGAACAGATTGAAGAAAAATGGAATGACAAGACAGGTGAGAGGTTATGTTATAATAAAACTAAGTGAACTTTGTAAATTTCACTGAAAAGTGAACATACTGCCAGAGGGGCAACAGAGAAGAAGAAAAATAAAACATGAGAGAGAAGAGCTAGAGTGGCAGAGGGCAAATGAATGAAATAGGACGAACACAGTGTCCTGATGAAGTTTTAAGTTTGACCACTCGAACTCTAGCATCTCTGCCATAATAGCATTTTATAACACGACCAGTTTTCCATACAAGAGGAGTACTTGGGTCTTTGAGAAGAACCAAATCACCCTCCTGAAGGTTAGGCCGAGAGAGCTGCCACTTGTTCCTCCTTTGGAGCGAGTGAAAATACTCAAGTCTCCACCTCTTCCAAAATTGAGCTTTAAGGGATTCTATCTTTCTCCACAAGATAGGCAAAGACAGATCAAGTTTACGATCAAGCAACGGAGGAGACGCAGCTAAGGAACTGCCCACCAGAAAATGACCTGGAGTCAAAGGAAGGAAATCGCAAGGATCGTTGGAAAGAGGAGAAAGAGGTCGTGAGTTGACGATTCCCTCAATGAGTATAATTAAAGAATTGAATTCTTCGTAAGTTACAATACTAGAGCCAAGAGTTTTCTTTAAATGATTTTTTGTGAGTTTCACACAAGATTCCCATCGTCCGCCATGATGGGGAGCATAAGGAGGGATGAAATGCCATTTGAATTGGTTTAAGTGCGAGTAATTGGAGATTTGTTCTTTCGCACAAGGGGAACAAAGGGCTTTATACCATAGCTGCGAAGCTCCAACAAAGGTTTTGGCATTATCAGAGAAGACTTCTGAAGGAATGCCCCTTCGTGAAATGAATCTAGAGAAAGCGGAAAGAAAATATGAGGTGGAGGCACTAGTTACGAGCTCAAGATGAATAGAGCCAGTGACCATACAGACAAATAGAGAAACGTATAGTTTTCCAAGGATTTTCCTTTTAGCACTGGGGTGATTTTGTTGATACACAAACGGACCGGCGTAATCAATGCCGGTGAAGGAAAAAGGCCTGCAGGGAGCTGAACGAAATGGGGGAAGGTCAGCCATGAGTTGCTGATTAGGTTTAGGCTGAGCTTTGAAACAAGTAATACATTTATGTATAACAGAAGTGACTTCGTGTAAACCATTAATATGCCAGTATTTTTCCCGTATCAAGCATAGAAGGGTTCTAGAACCAACATGTAAGTTTTGATAATGAAACTGACGAATGATTATCCGAGTGACATGATGTTTAGACGGAAGGATAATAAGGTGCTTTTTTTCATCGGAGAAGTCAGAAAGAGAAAGCCTGCCGCCCACTCTTAACAAACCATCGTCACCTAGAAAAGGGCATAAGGCAAATAGCCTGCTGTGTTTCTTGAGAGTTTTACCTTTAGCCAATATGTTTATTTCGACTGAGAATGCCTCTCTCTGGGTGAGCCAAAGAACTTTGATGGTGGCAATTTGCAGTTCAACAGCCGAAAGAAAAGGCTGAGGGAATAGAGGTTGATCTAGTACTAAAAATTTCCATCTGAGCACATAAGCAGTGATGCGCACTAGTTTTTGAAAAGAAGAGTAACGTTCCAACAAGGAAGGAGTGTTGGCAGTTACAAAGGCAGAAGCTTTTTTGCTGATTTCAGGAATATCCTCTAACGGGAAATTAGAGTTGGAAGGTCGGTTTTGAATTCTTTCAGAAAGCCATGAAGGGCCGTGCCAGTACAAACAGGATTGAGATAGTGACTTAGGTGAACAACCACGAGAAATGAGGTCGGCGGGGTTGTCTTTGCTAGAAACATGGTTCCATTGTTCTGGTTTAGAAATAGTTTGAATTTTCTCAACTCTGTTAGCTACAAAAGTTTGCCAATTAGAAGGAGGTTTAGGAATCCATGCCAAAGCAATAGAGGAATCTGTCCAAAAATATGTGTGCGAGAACTTACAGTTGAGTGTTTGTTTGAGTTTGTTAGCTAATTCGGCAGCAAGTAGTGCGGCACAGAGTTCAAGACGAGGTAATGAAACGGGTTTCAAAGGCGCAACCTTAGATTTAGCACATATCAAATTGGAGAAAAAGGGGAAGCGGCTTACAATGTAAGCACAACATCCGTATGCTTTGGTCGAACTGTCAGCGAAAAGGTGCAAATCCAGGACAAGAGAGCAAGATAACGGAACTAGCACTCTAGGAATGTCTATTAATGAGAGATCAGAAAGACTGTGCCGAAAGGTAAGCCACTTTTGTAAAAGCGAAGGAGGAATGGGATCATCCCAATCCGAGTTCAATGACCATAGCTCTTGCATAAAGATTTTAGCTAGAACAATTACGGGTGCAATGAACTGAAGCGGGTCATATATCTTAGCTATTTCTGATAGCACTTGTCTTTTGGTTT
Source organism: Meconema thalassinum (assembly GCA_946902985.2). Taxonomy (NCBI): domain Eukaryota; kingdom Metazoa; phylum Arthropoda; class Insecta; order Orthoptera; family Tettigoniidae; genus Meconema; species Meconema thalassinum. The sequence continues at coordinate 836,159,303 of OX336390.1, forward strand.
GTGGAGGTGAGGAAGACAAATTTACTTCGTAAAAGAATGAGTCAGCTTTAGGATACCAGTGTATTCCCAAAACTTTAGTAGCATCCTCCAATTTACAAAGCTCTACTGGAGTATCAACAGGACAATGTGGCAAGAGATTGGATAGAAGTTCCTCAGAATTTGAGTTCCAACGATGAAGTAAGAATCCTCCTCTGCTAAGTAAAGTTTTTAAATTATGAGAGAGTTCGATAGCCTCAGATACATTCTTAAAAGAAAAAAGAAAGTCATCAACGTAGAAGGAATTTTTTAACAAAATAGGAGTTTCAGAAGGAAACAGATGACCATCTTGGTCGGCAAGATGTTTCAAAGTACGAATGGCAAGAAAAGCCGATGGTTTAAGCCCATACGTTACGGTTTTTAATTTAAAGATCTTTATGGTTTTGGTAGGAGCATCACGCCAGAGAATTCGTTGAAGATTTTGTTGTTCGGAATTAATCAGAATTTGTCTATACATTTGTTGTATGTCGGCTATGATTCCAACTGGAAATAGACGAAAATTTAAAAGAATAGACGGGAGATCAGACTGAATGGCAGGTCCAGATAGGAGAGTGTCATTTAAGGAAATGCCATTGGCATCAGGGGCAGAACCATTAAAAACAACTCTTATCTTTTCTTTGGTGGAGGGATTCTTCCAAACGGGATGGTGATTTAAATACACTGAATCTAAAGAAGGGTTGAAATCTTGAACAGTCTCCATATGGTTAGAAGCTTCATAATCCTCCATGAATTCAAGGTATTGTCTGCGAGTGGAAGGATCTTGCTTGAGTTGATTCTCAACTGCAAATAAAGCTTTAAGAGCTTTCGGATAGGAATCACATAAAGGAGGAGGGGAAGAAATGCGTGGCATTGTGACAATAAATCTGCCATCTGGGTTACGAACAGTGGTTTCTAAAAAATGTTGTTCACAAAATTCATCTTCTGATGAAAGAGAAGGAGCAGATTCAATGGACTCGATTTGCCAAAATTTTTCCAGACGCTGATGAAGATCTGCATTAGTGAAATGGCATTGAGAGGAACCTTGAACAGTTTGAAGAGGAATATAACCTGTGATAAGCCAGCCAAATTTAGTATGGTGGGCGTAGATACCAGATGAAATATTAACCCTTGATGGAAGAAGATTTAGCCAAAATGTGTTAGCGCCAAAAAGAATGTCAACGTGAGAGCTTTTATAGAATTGAGGGTCAGCCAGTTTTAGATCAGAGGGAAATTTCCATTTGTCAACAGAAAAAGAGCGACTGGGAGTAGGACTGCCAATACTCGGAATGGACAGACAGTTTAGATGAAAGTTAGTGCCATATTGGACTGAATCTTTCACCTGCAGCTTGACATAATTTAAGGAAGTAGACTTGCTGTTGTTGATACCAGATATTTCAATATTGGTGGAGAGTGGTTTGAGACCTAACCTTTCAACTAATGATGAGGTTATGAAGTCATGAGTTGCCGCATTGTCGAGCAAGGCCCGTACTAAGTGCCAATTACCGGAAGAATCTTTAACTTGGACCTGGATCGTAGATAACAAAACTTGAGCACTACGCCATGAGGGAGTTGTTTGATTGTAGGATTGGGCAACGGTATTTACAGTAGAAAAAGAAGAGCTAGGTGGAGAAGCATCACTAGTGAGGCTCAGCGCAGGTTGGGCACTAGGATTTGAAACTGTTCCGGGAATAGACCGTGGCTTTTCGAAGCGGTGCAAGGTAGAATGATGTCTTAGCTTGCAATGCATACAAACTCCTTTCGAAGGGCAGTCCGCTAAGATATGCCTTGAAGAAAGGCAGTTAAAACAACATTTGTTTTGCGACACAGCTTTTCTACGATCGTCAACTGAAAGGCCTTTGAAGGTATTGCAGAAATATAAGGGGTGCAAATTATTGCAAAGAATGCACGAGGTTTTGTTACCTTGTATGGAGAAAACATGAGAATGTGAAGCTTTTTCCGAGAAATGCGTGATGGGTTTACTTTTGCTGACATCGGTGGAACCTTCAGCTTTATTGATTAAAGCAGAAAGAATTTGACAACGTTTCTTTATGAAAGAGATCAAAACTTTAAATGTGGGTTCAGGTTTGTCCACTAAATCTGATTCCCATGCTTTACGAGTATTAAGGTCAAATTTGGAGGTAGTGAGATGTATAAGAAAAAGATCCCAATGTTCAACAGGTTGTTTAAGATGTTCTAGGGCTCTTACATGAAGTTCAACGGTGTCTCCCAGACTTCTAAGGGATGATAAATTATCAGGGCGTGAAGCTGGTAAATTAAACAAGGCGTTCATATGGCGTTGAATCTAAGTTTGGCATTGCCATATCGCTGTTGGATGAGGTCAATAGCTACCGAGTAATTTTCGGTTGTGAGAGGCAAAGCTTCAATTAACTTTAAAGGAGGACCCTGAAGAACAGACTTTAAATAATAAAATTTTTGAATCTCAGGGAATGATCTATTATCATGTATTAGCGAAGAAAAAAGTTCAAAAAAGGAATCCCACTGTTTTTCTTCCCCTGAAAAGGTAGGAAGTTGGATTTTAGGAAGAAACGGTTTGCTAACTTCGGTGTTTTGATGGGATGCTAATTGCTTAATTAAATCCTTGGCTTCGCCATACATATTGTAATACAGTTCTTCAACAGAACTGCGATCCTGTTCTTGATCAGGTTCGATTGTTTCAATTTCGGTTTGCAACACATCATACTCTTGAAAATGTTGCTGATAAACGTTAAAACGTTGAACTAGAACGTCATAATTGTGATCATCAAAAGATTTGGAACCTAAAAACTGCTGAAAACGAGTAAGTTTATTTTTACAAGCAGTTCTTTTGGATACAAGCTCCTTAGGAAGAGACATGGCGGAACTTTGAGTACTTTCACTCACCGATCTGCTAGACTGCCGAGCGTCTGAAGTGGTAGTAGTAGTATTGGTACTGGTAGAGGTGGTAACAAGGGACATCTCCGCTCACCCCAGCACAGCTTTCATAGCGATAGCTGAAAAATACAATTAGCATTAGTGACAGAAGTGAAAAGCTGCAATAGCTTATCGAATGGCTTGGCAACCTGTTTCATACAATAAACAATTATAAAGGTTACTTAAAGGTCCCGGGTTTCGGCACCAACATGGTTAGGATCTGTCAATGCGAGACCTCCTTTTTCGGGAAGGACTAGAAGTGAAGCTTCTAGTCTAATAAGCAAATGAACTTTACTAATTAGGAACAGATTGAACATTGATGAGTAAATAGCAATGGAAACAGTTTGCCAATAACAGAGGTATTTTATTCATAAACAACTTTCAAAAGATTAACAATAAATAAATATATTAACATGTAATGTAAATGTGATCTTTGACAAGCCGACAACAAGCGAGCAAGATTTCATAAGCTTTCAAAAGATTAACAATAAATAAATATATAAACATGTAATGGAAATGTGACCTTTGACAGGCCTACAACAAGCGAACAAGATTTCATAAGCTTGAATGCCAACAACCCTGAGAATAAGTAACCACTTTGTGGCCAGTTAGTCTGAAGTAGAACTATGCAGGGTAAAATAGTGAGTAACTATAGTGCTCAAATGAAGGCTTAAAATTTAGCCTAGGACTGCACACAGAGAGTAGGCTAGTTTATTTACAGAAAAAAAAATCAACATTAATTAACATGCCAGTAGGGATAACATCCTGCTAGTCGCTTGATAGTTATAAGACAAAGTTGTTTGCAATTGAAATGGAGCATTCCCAAAAACACTTTGATAGATTAAATGAAGAACAAGCCATTCACTTCGTCAGATAGGTGAACTGGTGTTAAGCCCAATAGTTTGTACAAAAATAGAGAAAAGAATGATTTGTTTTGAAGGAAAGTTAACATGCGAAAGAGAGAGAACAGTCGTTTTCTCATAGCCTACAATTTAAAGGCATAATACATGCTTAAACCACTTAATAGAAAGAAATAAGTTGAGTTTGGCATAGTTTGACAAGTTGTTTAAGTCAGGTAACATAACCCTAAAAAGAAAGATACATTTTTAAGGTTTAGAAATTTTTGAGGTTATAATAAACACTTAGCTTGTTGGCGTTGGTGTAGAGGAATTTCCACACAATAAAAAAAAAATAGAGGAAGAGCGTGTTGATCACTTTTTTCCGTCTTGGAAATGTTGAAGACTTCGTGCCCAGCACAAAACTGACGTAGGCCAATCATCGATGTAAACTTATATAGACTTTGTAGAACTCGGTTTTGATCACTTTTTTCCGTCTTGGAAATGTTGAAGACTTCGTGCCCAGCACAGAAGAAAATTTGTTTATCGTTTTTTGCTCACGACAAACTGACGTAGGCCAAGTATCGATGTTAACTTATATAGATTTCGTAGATTTTAGAATGCACTGCTGGTTTGACTAGAAGCATTTTGCGATGTATTAGCACACAGCGTTGAGACACATTCAAGCGTTGTGCAAACAGCGTGAAGACAGCTGACGACGAGTGACTGGCATTGTGACTTGCTGGAGACAGACAGTTGATGTAGGCCAGGGCAGGCTATATACCGGAGATCACGCGGGATGCGTGATGCGGACAGGTGGCGACGGCCAATCCGAGAGCATGGAAAATTCTCGAAAATTGCTGAGGCCAATCAGAGCTAGGGGCCAACTGAAAATGAACCTCGTGACCAACATTAGTTCCGGAAATCAATACAGTGTCATGGAACACGTGCTAGCAAGAACAGATTGAAGAAAAATGGAATGACAAGACAGGTGAGAGGTTATGTTATAATAAAAATAAGTGAACTTTGTAAATTTCACTGAAAAGTGAACAATATGCCCCACTTATGTGGCGAAATGAATGTAGAAATAATAATAACCTCTACGGGCAGTGTCCTAGAGCGTGGAACATCGAATCGGAAGGGATACAACTGGTGAGGTGGGATTGGCACCTCGCCCAGGCGGCCTCACCTGCGAAGCGAATAGGGGCCTCATGAGGGAAGGTAAGGGATGGTTAGGATGGATAGGCAAGGAAGAGGGAAGGAGGCGGCCGTGGCCTTGAAGAAGGGACCATCCCGGCATTTGCCCGAAGACGAAGTGGGAATCCACGGAAAACCACTTCGAGGATGGCTGACGGGGAATCGAACCCCCTCTACTCATTTGGGCCACCCGAGGCTGAGTAGACCCCGTTCCAGTCCTCGTACCACTTTTCAAATTTCGTGGCGGAGCCGGGAATCGAACCCAGGACCTCCGGGGCGGCAGCTAACCATGCTGACCGCTACGCTACGACAAAAATGATACCGTGTCAAATCATGAAGCCCAGCAACCTAGCCTATTGACGTCAGAAAAGTTGGATGGCGCAGCCACGCGGTAGAATGTTGAAGCTGTAACATTGTGACTGGTGAGATTTATTTAGATGGTGAAGCATTGACGTCGTGATGGAAACAGAAAGAAATTTTTCAAATTCGAGGAGGTACTGCTCTGTATACGGTTGCAAATCGTATAAAACGGGTGCGAAATATCTTCACTACTTTCCTGTACAAAAAGTTCAGAGAGAAAGATGGGCTTCGGCGCTGTCAATTGGAAAACGTGTTACATGTTACATGACAGTGTGCAGTCTGCATTTTTGTGAAGACTACTTCTTTCCACCGGTACTGTTGATTATTGATAGTTATTGTCTCTAATTTGTATTCACATGGATTTAGCTACATCAAAAATACTGATAAACTTATAGCCTACTACTTCTGTGCCGTACAAAGATTGTAATCCGCTCGTCGTAAACTTATTTTAGGGGTTCTTCCGATTGACAATAGCCGAATAGTTAGAAAACTTAAGAAAAATGCTGTTCCTAGCATTAATTTGCCAGAGAATTTATATTCTTGCCTTTGAACAGCAAGTATGTAGGTCAATGAAGTATGATTTGGCTTGGATTGTGTTTTTGGCTATGATCTCCCTACTGTTGAATTTAGTTAATTAAAATGTAAAATCTTAGTTTTAAGTACCGGTTTGGTGACCCATCATCCCAGGTAGGCCGGTAACACCTATACTACTCAGGCAGATAGGTCACTTAGCGGTAATTTTGAAGTTATAGTGATGTTAAGTATACATATGCGGTTATGTAGCAGGAGACTGGATCGGCCTAGGCTATTCTAAATTTAATTAGTTCCCATTTCAGGGTTTTTCAGTTTTGAGTGCGAATAGTTGGTTTGAAAGTTGTACAACAGTAAGGAGAGTATGTTTTGTATAGGTTTTATTTGGTATTATGGTTTATGTCGAGCTGAGGAGTGAATTTGGTTTGGCTTAAAGTGTAGTTTTTGATCTGTTCCGTTTGCTTATGACAAGTTCAAATGGAGACCCAGCTTTATTAAATATCTGTATTTTAAATATTTAATTAAATATATTGATAAAGAGGATGTCTTCATTTTAACTTGCCTGTGGAAAGAGATTAATAAATTAATATTCTTGCCTTTGAACAGCAAGTATGTAGGTCAATATTTGCAATATTGAAGTATGATTTGAGCATCCCAAGTAACGCTTCTTTGAACCCAAAACATTCATGCAAATTCAGGGTTGCTTGATTCAATTTATTATCAGGGAGTCGTCTTTTGTGTTATGTGAGAGATATATATATATATATTGTGAAATTAATAAAAACATGGATACCGCTAGGCTCCCAAGTACAGGCTTCATGTATGTAACAGCAGACAGTAAATTAACTATCTACATATGGGTAATATTTTTAACTGGTAGTAATTAGGCACTGCATTTAAATTGATTATAAAAATATTTCTATCAATGAAGGAAATATGTAGTATTTTGCTACCATAAATTAGAAGCCATAACAAACGCACACCCAATTCCTTCACGTCACTATATCGCCGCCATATTGCAAACAGCTGACCGTAAGCTCCTCCCCCGTTTCGGACGTCAATACAGAATACAAATTTAAAAAAGTCCTCTCGGCACGCCGGAAGGCGGAGGTAGATTTCACCGGACAAACTTGGGGATAGGCGAAAATAGGCAGAATATGCAGGTTTTCGTAGAAGGATCAGACCTCATTTATTGCGTGAAAGTATTTTATAATTGGAGATTAATTAACTTTGTTTTTCGTCATTTTATGCATATTTTAAACATTTTATTGTCTTGTGATGACGGTAACCGTCTTGTCATTTGGAGTCCATTTTTATACTTGTGGTCACACTGTCCTTATGCAAGGTTTCGACACTGATGTATAACTATGTAACGGTCTGTTACTTCTTCACGCAAAATTATATCTCCCGCAGAGATTTTGGTTGGTTCCTCAGTTTAGGGGCTGCGACCACGCGGTCATGTAACCCCGTGTACTTTGGGTGAGAGTAGAATCTGTCTGATAAACCGTGTGAATTGTGATGGCTGTATTAGTCTGTAATTCAGGTAAGGAATGCAGACGCCCAATTTCAAGCAGTAGTTCCTAATGTTGCTACCAGATAGTACCGTCAACTACACCTAGCTGTGAACTTGGCTACTAGATGCCACTGCAATCAGCAACTCGCAACGAACGTTGGATCCTCCCCTCCAAAGGAAAGCATACTGAGGGATTTTTAGCGCTCTTAGAAAATCCGACGACTTTGGCCGGCTTTGAACCCGCGACCTTGGGCATGCTACCAGTTTCGTCACCGAAGCCGCTTCACACTTAGTCAGATGGAAATCTGAATCTGATCTCGCGCAAGTGCGTTGTCATGGCAACGTCTGATGGCTCATCCCTCATCAGTTTAGTAGTGTTGCCATGGCAACCACTGATAGCTCTTGGCATTTTCTTATAATTCCGAAATCATTTTTCTCATCCCTTGGCGTAATGGTGGGTCATATCAAAAATTCTTTCAGACAAAAGTTTTAGGTAATTATTAGGGAAATATTGTCCATTTTGTACGGTTTTGATATTGTGCCTATTAAGAGAGATATGATTAATGCTTCCCGAAAAACCCACTTTTTCCCACCCCTTTGGTCAATGGTTGGTGCTATAAAAAAAACTCTTCAAACATAAAATTTTGAGCTTTTTCCGGCACTTAGTATGGACTTTAAACGGATTCGATATTTCACATATTAAGAGAATTATAGCAATATTTCATTTTTTCGAAAAAAGTCCCCCATTTTCATCCCCTTCGACCGATTTAGCCCAGTAACGAACTCGACCGAGATTTTATTGGTATACATATTCGATAAAAATTTCAAAGTGATTGGTACAAAATTACGGCAGTTATCGTATCCACAAGAAACAGATATATATATATATATATATATATATAAAAACATACATAAACATACATAAATTATATATAAACTTTTGAACTGACGGTGGTTTTGGGGTCTGGGGGATGTGAAACGCGAAGATATGTCGAAATTTTCCGGAAATCGAAACATGGTACCCATTGCAATAGTTAACTTTCTAATGAAATCTACCTAAAATACTACCATCTACGACACCTATCTGTGAACTTGGCTACTAGATGCCACCGTAACCATCAACTCGCAACGAACGTTGGAACTTCTCCTCCGAAGGAAAGCAAACTCAGTTTTTTTAGCGCTCTTAGTAAATCCGACGACTTCATTCGGGTTTGAACCCGCGATCTTGGGCATAGAATTTCAGCATGCTACCAGTTCCGATACCGAAGTCGCTTCCCACAGACAGATGGAAAACTGAATGTTATCTCGTGCAGTGTCGTTGTCATAGTAACTGCTGATGGCTCATCCCTTATCAATTAAAAGTAAAGTTGTCATGGCAACCTCTCTAGGCACTTGGCATTTTCTTATAATTTAAATCATTTTGCTCACCCCGTGTCGTAATGGTGGGTCATATCAAAAATTCTTTCAGACAAACGTTTTAGGTAATTATTGGAGGAATATTGTCCATTTTGTACGGTTTTGATATTGTGCCTATTAACAGAGATATGATTAATGTTTCCCGAAAAAAAAAACACTTTTTCCCACCCCTTTTGTCAATGGGTGGTGCTATCAAGAAACTTATTTGACATACATTTTTGGCACTTATCCGACACATATTATGAACTTTGAATGGATTTGATATTTCACGTATTAAGAGAGTTATAGAGATATTTCACTTTTTCGAAAAAAGCCTCCCATTTTCACCCCCTTCGACCGATTTTGCCCATTAACGAACTCGACCGAGATTTTAAGGGTATACATATTATGTAAAAAATTCAAAGTGATTGGTGCAAAATTACGACAGTTATCGTGTCCACAAAAATCTGATATACATACATATATATATATATATATATCTTTATATATATAATTCTTCGACACGTGTGTATGTGACTGAACTCCTCCTAAACGACTGAACCGATTTTGATGGAATTTGGTATGTATATTCCAGTGGGTCCATGTATGGTTTAGATTCACAATCTGGCTCGGTAGATGGAATGAACACAATTTTAGAACCACAATTTACACACAATTTTAGAACCACAATATACAGTCAAAAACAGTCGTCATGGAAACCACTAGCCTTGGCCTTCGTGAAAGCTCATGTCTTTGGACGGTTTGTCTCTGCACGTTAGAGCCACCTGGTCGCAACCTGTGCAACTACCGCCATTACATACACTCCGCCCGTGGCGAAAAGTTGTGTTTTATACCAAAGGTGGCAGTGATGTCGAATTCTACTGTTTGTCTCCGCACGTTAGAGCGTTTCAAAGTCCCGTATGCGTTCATATACCATTCATCCGATTGCCATGAAACTTGGGTAATATGTTGAGTGAGCTCCAGGGAAGGTGTTTGGCTTAGTAAATCCATTTTACAATAGATAGCGCACGAATAGATTCAACAAATGAGCGACGACGCGTGAAGCGTTTCAAAAAGGTCCCGTATGCGTTCAAATACCATTCGTCCGATAGCGATGCAACTTGGGTGAGGTGTTGTGTACACTCCAGGGAAGGCTTCTGGCTCAGTAAATCAATTTCACATTAGGTAGCGCACGACTAGATTTAACAAATGAGTGACGACGCGCGAAGCGTTTCAACAAAATCCCGTATAAGTTTATATTCCATTCATAGATTGTGATGAAACTTTGATGAGTTGTTGTGTACACTTAAGTGAAGGCTTCTAACTTAGTAATCCATTTCACAGGAGGTTGCGCACGAGTAGATTCAACAAATGAGCGGCGACGTGCGGAGCGTTTCAACAAAGTCCCGTATGCGGTCAAATAACATTCGTCCGATAGCGATAAAACTTGGGTGAGATGTTGTGTACACTTACGTGAGGGTTTCTAACATAGTAAATCCATTTTACAATAGGTAGCTCACGAGTAGATTCAACAAATGAGCAACGACGCGCGAACTTTTAATCAAAGTCCCGTATGCGTTCATATACCATTCATCCGATTGCAATGAAACTTTGGTGAGATGTTGTGTACACTTACGTGAGGGTTTCTAGCTTAGTAAATCCATTTCACAGGAGGTTTCGCACGAGTAGATTCAACAAATGAGCGACGACGCGCGAAGCGTTTCAATAAGGTCCCATATGCGTTCAAATACCATTCGTCCGATTACGATGAAACTTGGGTGAGATGTTGTGTACACCCTACGGAAGGTTTCTGGCTTAATAAATCCATTTCATAATAGGTAGCGCACGAGTAGATTCAACAAATGTGTGACGGCACGCGAATCATTTCAACAAAGTTCCATATGCGTCCATATACCATTTATCCGATTGCGATGAAACTTTGGTGAATTGTTGTGTACACTCCAGGAAATGTTTCTGTCTTAGTAAGTCCAGTTTTTAATAACTAGCGCACGAGTAGATTCAACAAATGAGCGACGGCGGGCGAATCGTTTCCACAATGTCCCGTATGCGGTCATATATCATTCATCCGATTGCGATCAAACCTTGGTGAATCATTGAGTACACGCCAGAGAAGGTTTCAGGCTTAGTAAATCTATTTTACAATACGTAGCGCATGAGTAGATTCAACAAATGAGTGACGGCACGCGAATCGTTTAAAGAAAATCACTTATGCGTTCATATGTCATTCATCCGATTCCGATGAAACTTTGGTGAGTTGTTGTGTACACGCCAGGGAAGGTGTTCAACTTGGTAAATCCATTTTACAATATTGGTAGCGCACGAGTAGATGTAACAAATGAGTGACGACGCGCGAAGCGTTCCAACAAAATCATGTATGCGTTCATATACTATTCATCGATTGCTATGAAACTTTGATGAGTTGTTGTGTACACTTACGTGAAGCTTTCTAACTTAGTAAATCCATTTCACAGTTGGTAGAGCACGAGTAGATTCAACAAATGAGTGACAGCGTACGAATCATATAAACCAAATCCCGTATGCGTTAAATGCCATTTATCCGTTTGCGATGAAACTTTGGAGAGTTGTTGTGCACGCTCCAACGAATGTTTCTAAAATAGTGATTTCAATTCACGATAGTTTAGAGACAGTTAACAGAAATTGAAAAAAATATTGTGTATCCAAAAGCACTTCAAGAAACCAAGTTACAACACTTTCTTTGATTGGCAGGACAACGTCTGCCGGGTCAGCTTGTCTTTATATATATAATTCTTCGACACGTGTGTATGTGACTGAACTCCTCCTAAACGACTGAACCGATTTTGATGGAATTTGGTATGCATATTAGGGTGGGTCCATGTATGGTTTAGATTCACAATCTGACCCGGTAGGTGGAATGAACACAATTTTAGAACCACAATTTTCACACAATTTTAGAACCATAATATACAGTCAAAACAGTCGTCATGGAAACCGCTAGCCTTGGCCTTCGTGAAAGCTGATGTCTTTGGACGGTTTGTCTCTGCACGTTAGAGCCACCTGGTCGCAACCTGTTCAACTATCGCCATAACATACACTCCGCCCATGGCGGAAATTTGTGTTTTATACCAAAGGTGGCAGTGATGTCGAATTCTGTTTGTCTCTGCACGTTAGAGCGTTTCAAAGTTCCGTATGCGTTCATATACCATTCATCCGATTGCGATGAAACTTGGGTGAGATGTTGAGTGCACTCCAGGGAAGTTGTTTGGCTTAGTAAATCCATTTTACAATAGATAGCGCACGACTAGATTCAACAAATGAGCGACGACGCGCGAAGCGTTTCAAAAATGTCCCGTATGCGTTCAAATACCATTCATCCGATACCGATGAAACTTGGGTGAGATGTTGTGTACACTCCAGGCAAGGCTTCTGGCTTAGTAAATTCATTTTACTATAGGTAGCGCACGAGTAGATTCAATAAATGAGCGACGACGCGTGAAATATCTCAACAAAATCCCGTATAAGTTTATATACCATTCATCGATTGCGCTGAAACTTTGATGAGTTGTTGTGTACACTTACGTGAAGGTTTCTAACTTAGTAAATCCATTTCACAGGAGGTTAAGCACGAGTAGATTAAACAAATGAGCGCCGACGCACGAAGCGTTTCAACAAGGTCCCGTATGCGTTCAAATACCATTCGTCCGATAGCGATGAAACTTGAGTGATATGTTGTGTGCACTCCAGAGAAGGCTTCTGGCTTAGTAAATTAATTTTACAATAGGTAGCCCACGACTAGATTCAACAAATGAGTGAAGACGCGCGAAGCGTTTCAACAAAATCCCGTATAAGTTTATATACAATTCATCGATTGAGATGAAACTTTGATGAGTTGTTGTGTACACTTACGTGAAGGTTTCTAACGTAGTAAATCCATTTCACAGGAGGTTGCGCACGAGTAGACTCAACAAATGAGCGGCAACTTGCGAAGCGTTTCAACAAGGTCCCGTATGCGTCCAAATACCATTCGTCCGATAGCGATAAAACTTGGGTGGGATGTTATGTACCCTCCAGGGGAGGCTTCCGGATTAGTAAATCCAGTTTACAATAGGTAGCGCACGAGTAGATTCTACAAATGAGCGACGATGTACGAACGTTTAAACTAAGTCCCGTATGTGTTCATATACCATTCATCCGATTGCAATGAAACTTGGGTGAGATGTTGTGTACACTTACGTGAGGGTTTCTAACTTAGTAAATCCATTTCACAGGAGGTTGCACACTAGTAGATTCAACAAATGAGCGAAGACGCGCGAAGCGTTTCAATAATGTCCCTATGCGTTCAAATACCATTCGTCCGATTTCGATGAAACTTGGGTGAGATATTGTGTACACCCTACGGAAGGTTTCTGGCTTAATAAATCCATTTTACAATTGGTAGTGCACGAGTAGATTCAACAAATGAGTGACGGCACGCGAATCATTTCAAAAAAGTACCATATGCGTCCATATACCATTTATCCGATTGCGATGAAACTTTGGTAAATTCTTGTGTACACTTCAGTACAGGTTTCTGGCTCAGTGCATTCATTTCACAATAGGTAGCGCACGAGTAGATTCAACAAATGTGCGATGGCGCGCGAAACGTTTCAACGCAGTCCTGTATGCGTTCATATACCATTTATCCGATTACGATGAAACTTTGGTGAATTGTTGTGTACACTCCAGGAAAGGTTTCTGGATTAGTAAATCCAGTTTTTAATAAGTAGCGCACGAGTAGATTCAACAAATGAGCGGCGGCGCGTGAATCGTTTCCACAATGTCGCGTATGCCGTCATTTATCATTCATCCAATTGCGATGAAACCTTGATGAATGATTGAGTACACTCCAGAGAGGGTTTCAGGCATAGTAAATTTATTTTACAATAGGTAGCGCATGAGTAGATTCAACAAATGAGTGACGGCACGCGAATCGTTTAAAAAATATCCCGTATACGTTCATATGGCATTCATCCGATTCCGATGAAACTTTGATGAGTTGTTGTGTATACTTACGTGAAGCTTTCTAACTTAGTAAATGAATTTCACAGTTGGTAGAGCACGAGTAGATTCAACAAATGAGTGACAGCGCACGAATCATTTAAACAAAATCCCGTATGCGTTTTATGCCATTTATCCAATTGCGATGAAACGTTGGAGAGTTGTTGTGCACGCTCCCACGAATGTTTCTAGATTAGTTAATTCATTTCACGAAAGTTTAGAGGCAGCTAACAGAAATTGAGAAAAATATTGTGTGTCCAAAAGCACTTCAAGAAACAAAGTTACGACACTTTCTTTGATTGGCAGGACAACGTCTGCCGGGTCAGCTAGTACATATATATATATATATATATATATATATATATATATATATATATGCATACATAAATTATATATACACTTTTGAACTGACGGTGGTTTTGGGGTCTGGGGGATGTGAAACGCGAAGATATGTCGAAATTTTCCGGAAGTCGAAACATGGGTCCAATTGCAATAGTTAGCTTTCTAATGAAATCTACCTAACAGACTGCAATATACAGGATTCCGTGGCGCAATGGTAGCGCGTCTGGCTGCAGATCAGAATGTAGCGTGTTCGAATCACGTCGGGGTCAAGTAAATTTACGTAAATGATAGCATGTCAAACCATGGAACCAACCAACATAGCATATACAGATTACAAACGAAACGGACTAAATTGTACTGGTCTCATTGGCGCAATGTAGCGCGTCTGAATCCAGATCAGAAGATTGCATGTTCGACTTAGTTCGGGGTCAACTAATTTTACCAAAGTGATAGCAATTCAATTCATGAAGACCTGCAACTTAGCCTATACAGAATACAAACTAAACAGACTAATTGTTCCTGGACTCCGCGGCGCAATTGTAGCGCGTCTGACTCCAGATCAGAAGGTTGCGTGTTCGAATCACGTCGGGGAAAAATAATTTGACATAAATGATAGCATGTCAAACCACGAAACCCAGCAACTTAGCATATACAGATTACAAACGAAACAGCCTAAATTGTACTGGTCTCCGTGGCGCAATGGTAGCGCGTCTGAATCCAGATCAGAAGATTGCGTGTTCGACTAACGTCGGGGTCACCACGTTTTACCAAAATGATAGCATTTCAATTCATGAAGCCCAGCAACTTAGCCTATAGAAAATACAAACTACAAAGATTACAGGTTACTGGACTCCAAGGCGCAATGGTAGTGGGTCTCACTCCAGATCAAAAGGTTGCGAGTTCGAATATCGTCGGTGTCAAGTATTTTTACCTAAATGATTTTTTTTTATTTTTTTTATTAGTCAATTTACCCTCTAGGTTGGTGGTTCCCACGGACTCCTCTATGGGCTGTGTCCTATAGCTTGGAATATCTGGTCGGGATGGATACAACTGGGGAGGTGAGATCAGCACTTCGCCCAGGCGGCCTCACCTGCAAAGCGAACAGCGGCCTCATGAGGGATGGGAAGGGATGGAAGATTGGGATGGATAGGCTAGGAAGAGGGAAGGAGGCAGCCGTGGTCTTACAGTAGGTACCATCCCGGCATTTGCCCGAAGTGGGAAACCACGGAAAACCACTTCCGGGATGACAGAGGTGGGAATCGAACCCCCTCTACTCATTTGGGCCACCCGAGGCTGAGTAGACCCCGTTCCAGTCCTCATACCACTTTTCAAATTTCGTGGCAGGGCCGCTAATCGAACCCAGGACCTCCGGGGCGGCAACTAACCATACTGACCGCTACGCTACGGAGGCGACTACCTAAATGATATCATGCCAATTCATGAAACCCAGCAACCTACCCTATACAGATTACAATCTCAGACAGAATTCAGGTTACTGGATTCCGTGGCGCATTGGTAGCGCGTCTGACTCCAGATTAGAAGTTTGCCTGTTCGAATCGCGTCGGGGTCATGTAATTTTACCTAAATGATAGCATGTATGTTCATGAGGCCCAACAAACGGGTCTAAACAGAATACAAACAAAAATAGGCATATAATTCTAGGACTCCGTGGCACAATAGTAGCGCGTCTGACTCCAGATGATAAGGTTGCTTGTTCGAATCACGCCGGGGTCAAGTAATTTGACCTAAATGATAGTATGTCAATTCATGAACCCCAGCAAATTAAATTGGCCGTTACAGAATACAAACTAAACACACCAAATTGTACTGACCTCCGTGGCGCAATGGTAGAGCGTCTGACTCCAGGTCACAAGATTTGGCTGTTCGAATTACTTCGGGGTCAAGTAATTTTACCTAAATGATAGCATGTCAATTCATGAAGCCCAGCAACCTAGCTGATACAGAATAAAATATAAACAGCTCAAACATTACTGGAATCCGTGGCGCAATGGTATCCCGTCTGACTCCAGATCAGAAGGTTGCGTGTTCGAATCACGTCGGGGTCAATTAATATTACCAAAATGATAGCATGCCAATTCATGAAGCCCAGCAACCTAGCCTATACAGAATACTAATTAAAATAGATTGCAATATACAGGATTCCGTGGCGCAATGGTAGTGCGTCTGGCTGCAGATCAGCTGGTTGCGTGTTCGAATCACATCGGGGTCAAGTAAATTTACCTAAATAATAGCATGTCAATTCATGAAGCCCAGCAACTTAGGCTATACAGAATACAAACAAAACAGAACAAATATTACTGAAATCATGGCGCAATGGTAGTGCGTCTGACTCCATATCATAAGCTTGCATGTTCGAATCACGTCGGGGTCAACTAATTTTACCAAAATGATAGCATTTCAATTCATGATGCCCTGCAACTTAACCTATACATAATATAAATTAAAACAAATTGCATTTTACAGGACTCCGTGGCGCATTGGTAGCGCGTCTGACTCCAGATCAGAAGGTTGCGTGTTCGAATCACGTCGGGTCAATTTAGTTTACCTAAATGGTAGCATGTCAATTCATGAAGCCCAGCAACCTACCTTATAGAAAATACAAACTACAAAGATTACAGGTTACTGGACTCCCAGGAGCAATGGTGGTGGGTCTCACTCCAGATCAAAAGTTTGTTAGTTCGAATATCGTCGGTGTCAAGAATTTTTACCTAAATGATACCATGCCAATTAATGAAGCCCAGCAATCTACCCTATACAGATTACAATCTCAGACAGATTGCAGGTTACTGCATTCCGTGGCGCATTGCTAGTGCGTCAGACACCAGATCAAAAGGTTGCGTGTTCGATTCACGTCGAACTCAAGAAATTTTACCTAAATGATAGCATGCCAATTCATGAAGCCAAGCAACATAGCCGATACAGAATACAAAATAATCAGATCTAATGTTATTGGAATCCGTATCGCAATGGTATCGCGTCTGACTCCAGATTAGAAGGTTGCGTGATCGAATCACGTCGGGGTCAAGTAATTTTACCTAAATGATAGCATGTATGTTCATGAAGCCCAGCAACCTAGCCTATACAGAATACAAATTCAAACAGATGGCAGGTTACCGGACTCCTTGGCCCAATGGGCAGTTGGTCACTAGTTGTGGCCGAGTGAGGTGCGTGTGAGCGCGCTGTGTGACCGCATTGGAAGAGTGTGCGTTTCCTAATACCGGTGCTTCCGATAGTTCCACGGGTGAACTGACCTTCCGTGTGTCATTTGGACAATACTTTTTTCAAGTAGTGTTCCAGATAGGACAACAAAACCAGAAACCCAGAAAACCCCGCTGACGATCATGTCTGGATACCAGAGGAAAAACACCGTACGGCAATGGGACAGGCAGAGTTCTCGCCCCACACCAGGAGAACTTCACCACTGGATTAGCGATACCCTCCGGTTGACTGTCGACCAAGTAGAAGCCATCCAGTTAAATGCGCAAGAAAGAACCATTTACATCAAGGTAATCAGCATATCTAATTATCAGAAATTGCTAAATACTTTTGCAGCTCCTATTAAATTTCAGTATGACTCAGGCGAAATGACAAATGTTAAGCTCTCCACAGCGGATTCCAATTTTACCACAGTGCGTATATTTAATGTCCCACTCGAAGTTCCCCCTGCAATTTTCAAATCCGTCCTGTCGAAATATGGCACTGTGAGTGACGTCAGGAATGAACAATGGTCTTCTGCTTATCAGTTCCGGGTGTATAATGGAATTCGTGCAGTCACTATGGAAATCAAACAAGATATCCCCACCACTGAGACTTTTGGTGGCCATTCTGGCTATATATCGTACAATGGACAGAAACAGACCTGTTTAATTTGCAATGCTAACACACATCTACGTATCAACTGCCCAAAGAAAATGATTCCCCTCGGTATAACTCCTACACAACAACGACGTGTCCAATACTCGGATGTTGTGACACAGCAAACGTCACAAGAAAACATGCTTATTGATCAGTCAGCAGGGACACCAGCAGAAATGGCCTCTGACACACATGATGCAGAACACGTACCTTGCACTGACCAGATCAGCGAGCCACAGAGTGCCCCTGTGCTATCGCCCACCTGTATGGCAGCCTTAGAGCCAACCAACACCACCTAGATAACAGGCCTTTGCATTCAAACAAGATGGCGGGCACTGTAGGCAGAGCTGCTGGAGCTCGCCGCAGGCCATGGCCCATATGACGGGTTCCTTCCAACTGATACATAGTAGTCGGCAGCATTTTTAGGCTATTATGATGACTTCATCCTTCTTACCTTTACTTACGTAACAAACAAATATACTAGGCCTACTGAATAAGCTTCTTCTCATCCTTCACCTGAAAATGAAACCTCACGGGAAACTAGGTACCGTACCGTAGGAAAAAATGAAACATACACTATTTTACTGTTTCTGGATCAATTTTATGTCAACAGTTCACTGGCCACAAAACATAGCGCTAAATTAACAGCAGTAAAATATACGCATTTGATACAGTTATGTTCAATATTTGCATAAGATCAGGTTTTTAGCTAGATATCTAGACTTGACATGTAACTGTGTCTTCTTCACGAAAACTTCCGGGTACACATTTCATCATTTAAATTATAGATTTACTATTATGATAATGCCATCAGCCACAGTCAGGGGCGTATATACAATTTTATTTCGGGGGGGGGGGGCTGGCTATCCTGGAAAATTGTGAGTATTTTCAGGGGATTGTCACCGCAAAATCCCAGAAATATCAACCAATAACTTAGAGCATATAACGTTGTGTAATTATTTTAGATAAGATTCAAAGTTTATATAGCCTACAATTACTGGCAATACAAAAAAAGTAAAATACAACACAACACACAAATAAAATTTTATACTTAATGAATTTTCCATTATGATCTATGGAGTATGAATAGCAAATATCTAAATATTTGTCAATTTACTAAGCAGAAAGGTAAACTGTTTTTTTTTTGTTTTTTTTACAAGTTGATAATTTATTTCTCAAATGTACCGTACTGTGGAATTCACAGTTTTGCCTCACAAGTCTGAGTGTACCCCGTTCCAGCCCTCAGACTAGAATTAAAATTTCTTTGGGGAGCCGGGAATCGAATTTGGACATCCGGGGCGGCAGCCAAGAATGCTAGCCACTACACCACGAGTTAATCTAATTTCAATCTTAATATTGTTTATAACTTAGCCAATAAGTTAAGATTAGGGTACAACCGAATTTACAATTATTTTATGCTCTTACCAAAGCAACAGTTTCTTAATTTGATTGGCTTTTTTCTAGTAATTTATTGCACATCATACCTGTCACCTACAAATATGAGGTGTATATTTTATTATTTTCATTTTCATATCCAGAGCATCCTAAATATTTACATACACTGTGAGTGGATGCAAAGTTGAGCATAAAATACCCTTAACACAGCAATGTCTCTGCTAGTTTAAAATATATAGTAGGCTATTCACATAAACACACAATGTCACATCAGATCCTTTTCACTCAGGCTATTAATCCATGTCAAAACTAGTCATCTAAGTGCATTTATTACTCTCATGTAAATTTTTTTCAAGAGTAGAGAAACACCCATTACAATTGGATACAATCATGTTGACCGACTGAAAAGCATTAAATTTTGATCCAATAGCTGTTGAAGCACAATGACTACATTACTAAACCAAATATTTTTATATGTGAGGTATGACTTTCTAAACCATAACAAAAGGCACTCATTTGAGCTTGAAGATATTTGAAATGTCATTGGACACATGGGGGGAGAGGCCGACAATCCTGTATAAGTTATAGAGACAATGAAACTTTAACACAGTGGATGGCTTTCGAATATATTGAGGCTGTAAGGCTACAAAGGGCGGAGAAATGCGACAGACAGGGTGAGAGGAGGAGAGACTGTTCATAATAGGCTATTTCAAGACTTTCAGGATAACATTCTAATATTTGGTGCCACAAAAATGGTGTCCATACAACTTGAACTTTTCGAAGTCATTTTTCAATGTTGCATTCATAATCTAATGAATTAATTGCATTTTAGTTGCTCCACATGTTAATTGGCCCAATTAAATTGGTCGGGGAGTAAAACGTAGGACTATCGACTCACAACTTTCTGTCAATGTGGAAAAATTATTTGGATTAATTATACACTTAAGTGCTTAATTAATCCAAGTATTTTTAGAGGTCCTGTACGCAAGTGTGAATTGAAAAGTTTTACTCCTCGCCCAATTTAATTGGGTACAGAGGGACACTGGGACTGAGTTATTGTCAGAAATTGCAAAAATATTGATTTTTTTATTCTTTGGTATAATTATGCCCCTGACTCCAGCGGACAATTTAGTGAAAGTCTTTTCCAAATTCCGCCATATTTAAAGGCCCAGCGAATTCTTGAAATGTCTAGTGCGTGGTATTTGAACGCCTCCTATTCATGGACTTTCATTGAGGCGAGTATTTCTGTACTTATTTTCCTAATAAGGAGCTCAGAAAAGCAAGAAAGAGGGTGTTAACATATGGTGCTGGGCAGTTTTAGCTGACAAGGCAAGCTGATAACTAAAAAAATATGCATGGGTTTATAAAAGTGCATTTATCTGAGCTTCCCATTTTTTGGAACAAAATTCACCCCATATGCATCAGACTTGTGGCTATAATGTAGCAAATTTTTATACATATTCTATATTAATGCATCCATAAGCACAGTGATTAGTTTTACTGTAGTATTCATAGTTTTGCCATTAAAAATATTTTAATTTTCAATTAATGGGATAAATAAATTGTGAAATACTGTATGTTAATTTATATCTCAACAAATATTCATATGAACTTAAAACCAATCACTAGGATTGCTTCCATACTAAATATCTATATGGGAAAGTCATGATAAATGACCTACCTCTATCCGTTTAACGCAAGGATCATTTTCAAAATTTGCATATTTTCATATTCAAATAATCGTATCTCCTAAACGGTTAGAGATAGAAAAGTGTAAATCAGAAGTCTAGTGTATATTACTATTAGAGTGCTGTGTGTAACATTATAACAATATTCATTGATAATTACCTAAAATTGAAAGCTGATAACCAAAAAATATGCATGTTTTTATAAAAGTCCATTTATCGCGGCTTCCCATTTTTTGATACAACATCTGGTCCTTGCGCATTAGATTTGCTGCTATAATATTGCAAATTTGTATTCATATTCTATATTAATGCATCCATAAGTTCAGTGATTAGTTTTACTGTAGTATTCTTAGGTTTGTCATTAAAAATATTCTAATTTTAAATAATAGGCAATTAATGGAATAAAAAAAATTGTGAAATGAGTTAATTTATATCTCAACACATATTCATATGAACTCAAAACCAATCACAAGGATTGCTTTCATACTAAATATCTATATGGGAAAGTCATGATAAATGAGCTACCTCTATCTGTTTAACGCAAGGACCGTTTTCAAAATTTGCATAATTTCTATATAAAAATAATCATATCTCCTAAACGGTTAGAGATCGAAAAGTGTAAATCAGTAGTATAGTGTATATTAGTATTTGAGTGATGTGTGTAAAATTAGAACAATATCCATTGATAATTACAGAAATATGAAAACTCAGTCCCAGTGTCCCTTAACATGAAGACCGACTGAAAATAAATTCACTTATTAGACTAAAAAACAATAAAATTGATTTCAAATTTCATAAGCTGTCAAGATTGTCTGTTGACATACTTGCTGAATGGATATATTTATGGTGTGAATAGTGGAGTAGCTGAATCTAATAAGAGTACATAATTAAACAGTTGCATCTTCTCATCGGAAATAAGTATGACAACCTGAAATTTGACAAACATGATCCAAATATTTACTTGTGCCATCTCTTGATGATTGTAGTGTTTTTGTGTCTGTCGCACAGGCTGGAGCAAAATGTGGCTTTTCACTAATGTCTCATTTCATTCATGATTGCGATTATGTGGAAGCTACCAAGGTATGGCTGGTGCCATGTACTGAGTCAGTACATCAGTACTGACACTAACTGTACTCAAGTTGTACAGAGGAACCTTGCCTAGTATGTCTCATCGTAGTGCTGCTTTGTGGGTTTCTATTAGCATAACTTACAGTGGTGCTTGTTGAGGATCCAACCAGCCTTTGGGCTGACTATTAACAGAGAGATCAAAATGTACATCTGCCATAAAATCAGATTTGACACATAAATGGCTGGTATTCAAAAGCCATTTTCAAGTTGGGTTTTGTATTACTACCAGAAACAATGTGGCATATAGAAATATTCTAAAAGCCTAGCGGGTGGATCACAGTTATGTAGCTGGAGTATCTATCTATTTTTGGTACGGTGATTTTGGAAAAACAGGCGCTCCAGTTTTATTGGGCGATTGTTAATTTCAGGCACAGTAACAAAAAGTGAAAAACAAAGTACCTTGGAAGACAGATACGGTAGCTGGGGAACCACAATGTGCTATATTGGATTCATTTAAAGGCCAACTGCAATGATCGCATTTAAAATACTGGAGTAGAGGAATATTGAAAATGATTTTGAACACAACAGAGGGACTGAAGTGGGGTACTGATTCTTGTTGACAATGCATATTATAAAATTAGGCTAACTTTTGTAAAAATGTGATTTGTAATTATAACAGTGACAGGATGCACCTTTTGTCATTAAATATAATATAACATATTTTATAATTAGGCTACTAGGCAGGCATGAATTCTTCACTCCTCAGTTCAAACATGACAACTGAAAAACTCTGGATGAAATAGGTATTATTCTAGAAAATATTTACAAATATCACAGGAGAAGATTGAATTTTAGGTACGGTAGTTATTGTTGTTTTAAGGGGCAGAATTACGAGGTCGTTGCATTTTATTTGAATGTCTTTTCGATCTTAAATCCAATAGATGGCTGATGACATCACATTGTTGACAGCAACATCTCGATCAGCTGACTGCAGGGAACTGCGGTGGTTTGGAACACTGAAATACTACACGTGATGATAGAATTGGGCTATTTAAAGTGAGTTCTATTCATTACTAACAAGGGGAGGATACGATGCATGGGTCACTGATTCGAACCATTTTAGTACACGTGTAGGGCATGACCAGGTGTTGCTCTCACGTCACAGTACAGGCGCAGTGTGGCAATGTGCACTCTATTGTATTTATCCTCGAAGGAATGTCTCAACGCTTATAGAAAATTGTAGATTTCTTTGAGAATGTCGACTTTGGTAAAGAATTTCTTTTCTTACAATAATTGTTCAGTAGGATGTTGGTGGATACCCATACCACTTTCTTACAAACATTTTCTACAGTGTGTCCTTTCATGCAAATATCAGGCTCCCACAAAAGTTCCATGGAACGAACAAATTGCATTGTAATGTTACTCACAAGCTCCCTGTGGTTCTCAACTTTAAGAAAATCAGATTCTAGGTCACCACACAACTTTAAAACTATTAAGTAATTGTGAACAACAACATTTACAACATACATTTCTGGGACTAAGAGCCTACCTCTGTCCTTATCCCTGATCAAATGGTATGCCTCATCATCAAGGTCAATAAATTCACTGGTACAAAGAATTTCCTTGCAATGACTACATTGTAATCGTTTAGTCACACTATAACAACAATACCCTGCCAAGTACACTAGAATAGGGATATCATCCTTACAACCATCAAAATCTCTGTCATCTATATATATACGGTCAATGAATTTTTGCTCATCAGTGGGAAACTCAGGAGCCTCTGAGGTAGGTTCACACAATTCATTTATTTTAATTTCACCAAATAAGTTGGATTTGATCTTTAGGGACATGGATGATTGAATCCTTAGCTTGTGTTCTACTTCATACACCTGCCTTATTGAAATATTGTACTGGCCACCTGCCAACTGCCTGTATTTGCCAAACCTTCCCTCTAATACATCAGTCTGAAACTTCCCAAACAGAACATAAGAGAAATTTAGAGTTGACAAGCAATAATCTTTCAACTTTAACAAGCCTTCTGTTGTCAGTATCATGGCAGCCATTGTCTCAGAGGACAATGACCCTTTTACATTTAGTTTTTTCCACTTATTTAGCCACTGCAAGAATTTATGTAAATAATTAACAATTTCAATAGAATCTGATGACACTGGGCACATGAGGATATTGTTGAGTCTTGCTCCTTTACCGGGAGTTCTTACATTTACTATATTCCACCAATTTAACATTAGTTCAATATACCAGGCAGTTTGTTTATAATGCAATAAGTCACCCTTTTCCCCCATAACTTTCAACCCTTCAATGACATTTTCATTAAAAACCTGAAGAACAAGTTTTACATTTTGCCGTTCAAGTGAAGTAGGGCATAAGGCCTTTACAGAGAGACCGTAGCCATACTTCACCAACTTATCATGCTCTATATTTTGCAATTTCTTCACAGAGCAAAATGAGGCTTTGTGTACATCATTGCTAACTGGGTCAAAATCAGGATAGTTCATGCACATACCTTCATCTTTTTGGTTCAACCAGTTGTTTCTGACACACTTAAGCAAGTGGACAGAGTCAAATACAAAGAAAAGAGGCCTTGTTTCATCGACAGGATGAGGGTAAACACACTTCAGTTCTTTCTGCGGTGAAAACTGCTGCATACATTTCCTATTTACAGAACTGTTGTCACTTACTACACAAACCACATGAAATCCTATTTCTTCCAAGCCAATAATAATTTTCTTCAGTATACAGTGCAACTGTTCCCCAGACATGGATTTCACTGGCAGTACATGTACCATTTCCTTAACATCTGACAGTAGACTAGATATCATGAAGCAATAGGCACTTGTTGCCAGTTTCTCGCTGTTGAAAGCTTTTCCAACAATATTACCACCTTTGTAATCCATCATTGGTTTCACATACACTTCATCCATCATGAGTACAACAAATTTATCACATTCATTGCCAGAAAATTTGTTCTTTATATAGTTCAAAAAATTCTCCTCGTGCTGCTCCACTCGAGGATCTAACCTGAATGTAGAACATAGCCTCCTGATCGTGCATGGATGGGGCAACACTATTACATTTAAATGTCTCAAGTACGCATAGCTGTGGGGCGAGATTGATTGTAGCATTGAACACAAAATCAGAAAGGAAGGGCTATAAACTCTCTTTTGCCCAGACCAAAGTCTAATTTGCTCTGTAACAAATTCAATATGTTCTACTAAGTCTGGGTTTGATAAGCTTACAGATTCCAAAATGTTCGAAGCTAACGCCAAGATTTCAGAGGAACTATTTTTTTTCTCGTCCCCATTAAAATTGAGTGTATCCAAACGTTCAAGGATGTTTCTAATGTCAGAAATGTTCATTACAATATTTGGGAACAGGAAATCACCTATCCTGTCTAACTTAACTTCCTTGTAGTACACTTCTAACTGTAATGATGCTGCAATCACTACACTACAAATAACCTTAGGCATAGGACAGAAGGTGATGAAAAGAATTAAAATGTTGTTGTCCTTAGAAATTACACTCCATGACTCTGGTGTATTGAGAAGTCCTATTTTATCATTCAGTTCCTCGAAGCTGGAAAATGACAATGCCTCATTTTGCAGATTAAACTCTGCCTCACTTTCTTCAATTGCAGTCTGCAGGTTCCTATTTTCTCTCCTAGCTCTCTTCTCCTGAGGGCTGTCTCTGTAGGACTTTGGGGTACTTAAATACTCTGGGCAATTTGGTAGACGAGATGGAACAGCACCAGGTTTAAGTCTTGGCACTTTTAATGGGAGTGTAATCTCTTGGCCATCTTCACAATTGAATACAGTATTCTGTCGAATGTCTTGAGCATTAAAATGCAGTTCACAAACCTGCAATTTGCAAAAGAATCATACTGAGTAACATTCATTGAAGTAAAGTGTATAGGCCTACCGATAATTAATCTTACATTCTGAGCTACATCGTCACAGTGGGCTCTTTGGGTCCTAGTGAGATAACTGCTGCACTTTCCAAGTGATCTAGGAATGTATTTATTATTACTCAATGTATTGAGAAATATCTTAGTGATATGGTTCATGATAACTGACCAAATTTCTTAAAATTCAGCAGATAATTCCATAAAAAGTTGTATATTGGACAAGAAATTGTTATGAATATGCAAAGAATACAGCTTATCATCGAAGTAGCCTACACACCTGGGTATATTTAGGGAAATAGTAGTGATTTCTGGCATGTATAGAGTAACTTAGCCTATATTTAAAAATATCAATTGCCAACCAAGGTATAAATACGGTACCGGTACTGTAAATCATGGAGTACCATAGGCTAGCATTTTTTCTAGGCCTACTCTTTCGTCTCGAGTACTATATGGTACCGGTATCAGAAGATTAGTTTTAGAACAAACTATTGAGCTACAGGTCTACTTATATTTTATATCTTGCTTTTAAACAGTTACCTTCACTGGGGAATTTCCTATTAAAACATCTCCGCTGGGAGCAATAAAGGGGTTAGGTACCTACTTACTCAGGAATCTGAGCAATTTGTGGTGCATATTAAATGACTTTCCAGTGAGGCCAGACTCAATTATATAAATCATTAGCTTTGAACACCGATTCTCAATATGCATGCATTAAAAATAAATCTATAATTATCACACTAAAACATTTTCAGTACGGTATTTGATCACATGTTTAATTCGTCCATGCACAACAAACTTGTCTCGCATGTTGGGAGATTCGTTTATTAATTATTTAATGAGGAAACACCGTTCATTATTATTATTTGAAACTTAGCCTAAATGCAAAGTATTGCTCCAACTCTAACCTTAAAATGACTAGGCTTGGTCACCTACGTGTTGCTTGCAAGGCAATGAAATAGTTCTTAGAATTATTTATAGCAGCCTAGGTGATTCTTTACATTATTAAGCTTACCGGTGTATCGGCTATTTATGTGGTACGGTAGGCTAACACTGCTTAGATAATTAAAAAACGTGTACCGTATTGGTAGTCTACTTACCACAGAATGTTTCGTTGGTACGAAGTTTTCTCGTTTAATAGCTGATATCCAAAGTTTCTTCAAATTCTCTTCTTCGGGGAACTTAAACACTCGAACTTGATTCTCATGATCATAATTCCCCCTGCACTTCGGCACACAACACTTGTAAACCATATTTTACAGCAAAAAACTGAATAAATCGCACAAAAACAACAACAAAGGTATGATTACAAACTTCTGCCTTCGGTATCCGCCATCTTGCTTATTTTCAATTCAGTGCAAAGGCCTGTATATAGGTGGTGTTGAGCCAACTATGCCGTCACTACAGGCTGCCACAGAAATTTTGTCTTCACTGCCCCCTCCTTCTCTGGTACCTACCGACTCACTTATGCAGGTTGATCGGGGATCTGAGAACGTATCTAAGAAGATTAAAACAAATGCCTCGATTGCCGTACCAGCCCCGAAGAATCAAACTGGTTCTACAAACGTTCCCGCAGCTGTGAAAAAGAAACAAAATCTTCATTCTACGTCATCTAGGGACCCACGAACGCTCTCAAACGCTGACAGCCGGCCTATGTATGGCAGTCATAAGGAACTATCTCACCCTAATTTGACATAGTGCACCAGTATATTTCTCACCCGTGTCCTTTTTAGCCTACTTTCGATTTTTGCAAAAAATGAAAGTAGACTTATAAGATCAACACAGGGCGAAAAATTGTGTGTCTGTCTGTGTGTGTGTATGTGTGTGTGTGAGTCTGTGTGTGTGTGTGTGAGTGTGTGTACTCTGAATGTCTGTCCCCCCTATCAATTCGAACACGGTGAAACCGAATTGAACGAAATTTGGTGCAGAGGTAGCACTAGCAAAGGGTACCTCAGTGTCATGCTTTATATCGCCGCCATCTTTACCAAAACAGAATGGCGGCCACTCAAACGTTCAAAACTTAAAATCAAATTACGGCTAAACTAATCATCCGATCTCTACCAAATTTGGTGATAACATACCTCTATATAGTACGCGTCTTTCTTCCAAAATTCAAGTACATCGGCCGTGACATTTCAGGATGGCGGCCGTGTGAATTATGCAACCATTTTAATCAATGGCTTAAGACCCACCGATTCCGATTATCGAGCCTAGGGTGGTTTAAGCTATCCTGAAGGTCGTGATCCGTTATTTATTATAATTTAATATTATAATATTATACTGTATGAGTGGCTTAAAAGAGCTGAGCCGTCTGTGTCACACGACAAGATGGCAGCTGTCCTCGTGTGCCTGTCTTATATTTCAGTAGTTTTAGTATGTTGTATGTGATATACCCTACTGATACAATAATATAAACTTTGTATGAAATGATCTTTAATGAATATGTACTGCAGTGACGAAATCGTTTAAAGTCATTATTCGCCAACAGGTTGTATCTAATGTCAGTTAAGAACACCATGATGTTAAGCATAGGGTTAGCTCTGGGCTAGCGTGTTAGTCTGTCACCCAGTTGACTGGGGATCGAATACTGCTACAGTTAACTTTTTTTTCTTGAATTCTTTTACAAATGATGTGCACGAGCTCTTTCCACAGATACTGAATAAGATGTCATTTAGCTCAAAGGAGAGGCTAATGTATACACTCGTTTATTAATAAAATCACATCCCCAGCATCGCACATAAACAGAAGACATTAGGAAAAGGAGAATAGAAGAACTAGATACACGTTGTCATTAACCACAGCCTTCTTAATGCCTCTGTTCGGTGCTGTCCTCTTGTGGGTTATGTGGGTAATATTGTTTCAAACATACCGCTGTGTAAATACCTGGCCTCCTGAAGTACGGTAATTTTGTAATACTGGTAGTTCAACTATTAGCCACGATCGCGCTCCGATTACCTTTAAACACTACCAGCTGGATCGCCTCCCTCTTGGCTACTTAAAACTGCCTACTCATTCAACACTCATAGGCCACTGCCATCGTAGTACATTACGATGGCAGTGCATAGGCGTACAAGATAAAGATTAATTCACTGATAGGTCGCAGCACCAACCTACTGTGATCGGCGCGGATTTTTAAAGGGGAAGATGCCCAAAACTAAGGATTCTTAACTTTGCAGGCTGGCTTAATATAGAGATTAACGGATGTGAATGCATTACAATTAGTTAGTACTTTTGTTATTCAATCATCATAAAGTATATAATATTGATTTTGACACTTACTGGCTAATTATCAATATAAAACAAACAATACATGGTGGTAGAGGTGATTGTGTTAGGGATGAGGACAAAGAGTCATAAATACCCATACATTTAGGAGAAAGTAGGCTATATGTTCTTTGCTGAACATCTTGTTTTTTTCTCGAGTCCACCTTCCAGTATGTCTAGCACACCTTTTATACTTCTCTTAATGGCGCAATTTCTCACTGTGGTCACTGTAAATATCAATGTAATAGAATGCCCCCTGAAATTTCAACTGTTGGAGAGATTCCTTCGAGATGCAGACATTGACATTGCTTCCAAGGCCTCAGACACCCTAATACCATCGGGGTCGGAAGAGAACAATAGTTGACCCAGGGTGGTGTACAGGAAATATGACAGAGAGCTTGTTTGGTTGGTTCCTCAGTTTAGAGGCTGCGACAACGTGGTCTTGTAGCCCCGTGTACTTTGGGTGTGTGTAGAATCTGTCTGACAAACGAAGTTAATTGTGATGACTGTATTAGTGTCTGTTATATGTTGTCAAATCAAGTAAGGACTGCAGACATTGAATTCTTTCAAGTAGTTCCTACTTTTGTCGCCAAACGCCACTGTCAACGACTACTAGTTCAGAACTGGTTACCAGATGCCATCGCAGTCGGCTCCTGGCGACGAACGTCGGAACCTAAGAGCGTTTGTCAAATGTTTAACCTAACCTACAATTTAGCTTTACACAGGTGTAATTAGTGGAAGGTTCTTTAACATGCCATAAATCTATGACATGGAACCGCCGGTTTTACTTCCCCTCCGTAGGAAGGCATACTGAGGGATTTTAACGCTCTTAAAATAATCCGACGGCTTCGATCGGGTTTGAACCCGCAATCTTCGGCATAGAAGCTCAGCATGCTACCAACTACGCCACCGATGCCGCCATGACAGAGGGGAGCCCAGCATTAGTAGTCTAAGTGGAAGCAATGCCAGAGTAATTTGTAGTCCCGTGGTCGCCAACTCAAGAACCACTGGTCGTAAGACCCAGGGGGAAAAACTGAGAAGAGATCGGTATGACTATCTCCTCAGCCATTCTACAGGTTAGGTGCCAATAACCTAAATGTTAGGCTCCTAAGAACAACAATATGTTCATCATCACTATTCTGTCCGGCTCCGTGGCTAAATGGTTAGTGCGCTAGCCTTTGGGCCGAAGTGCCCCGGGTTCGATTCTCGGCTGAGCTATCAGGGATTTTAATCTCCTGTGGTTGATTCCCGTGGCTCGGGGACTGGGTGTATGTGACGTCTCCATCATCACTTCATCCTCAATTCGACGCGCAGGTCGCCTACGGGCGTCAACTAGAAAGACCTGCACTCGGCCTCTCCGGAGCCCACACGATCATTATCACTATTCTACAGTGGTTTTCCATGGTTTATTACTTATATTCCAAGAAAAGCTGCGATTGTTCCTAACTGAATGCCATGGTAGCTTCCTTCCCAATCCTTGCCTCAGTACAATTGTACACACTATAACAGATTCCACAAAGACACATGTTATCTTCTACATACATTAAAGTACACGGGAATGTACATACCACGGTATCCAAGCCCCTAAACAAAAAAACAACAACAACAACAACAACAGCGACAATGAGCCCTGGTACAGCCAGTTAGTTACCCTCAGATTAGAAAATGCCTGGAATTGAATCCACGACGTTTTTGACGCGTGTCTCCATACTCACCCCCAGACCGCAGAAGGCGTCAGAGAGAAGTCAACTTCCTATGGCACAATGGATTATGATGTACCGCATTCTAAACGAAGAAACATTTTCCATGCTCTGATACCCTCGACACGAGTGGCTAACACTCAGCGGACTGGATTTGGTCACGCGGAGTAAGCATACATCAGGCAAAATGGAGAATTCCTGTAAATGTGGTGACCGGGACAGGTCCACATTCAAAGTGCACAAGGTTGGGCTATCGGAAGTTTTAGGCAGCTTAAAAGTGCACAAAGGTGAACCTATTAAAAATGCCCTCCATTACAAGTAGTTCTACAGATCTTCTTGGTCCGTCCGTCCACTAGTCGACTAATGCATGGTTGACAGGTCTATCCTGTTCAGTACTTGCACGCTATTGTCCGTGTGCTAACAATTCAAGATTATGAAAAGAAATCAGATTAAAAGCAGACAACAGTAAATGCTTACATCAAAATGTTTGGAAGAATATAGCAGAAGAAAATGTAATACACAGTATCTTGTGGTGTAGTGACTAGCATTGTTGGCATATGCATCGGATGTCCGCGTTCGATTCCAGGCTCTGCCAAATTGAAGAACTAAAGGGCCCGGAAAGGTTTCAAATTATGAGTCTTGGAGAGCTCTATCAAACTAAAAAAGAAAACAAATTTCAAAAATCAATCTCGGCCTCAATGGAGTTCTGGAAAAACAGCCTATAATCACTACTTTCTTTACTCGTTTTATATTTGATTCAAATCGTAACCAAATTAACTTATTTACAAAATGTATTATTTAATGCTTCCTGTTGGTTCAGTACCCTCAGGTGATTTTATAATTTTTGAAAAATCTTCTCACCGGAAGTAGTTATAAGGGCTTAAGTGAAACTCTGCATTGACTCACACTAGTGTTCGTAGTGGTAGACAAGACAAACTGCTAATGTTATCGACCGGATATGGTTGAGTTTCATTGACTCACACTTAGACTCTTAGTGGTAAAAAAGGCAAACTGATAATCTAATTGACCGGATATGGATGAGTTTCTGTTGAAAAATAATCTGTCTACCGCAGGTCATAATGCCGACAACTCGTAAGAAACGTTTAGTGTGTCCTTTACGTTTGTAGAAGTGGAGAAACCAACAAAAATTAATTACAAATGCACCAACAATAAGCATCAATACCTGATATAGGCCTAGAAGATGAAAATTAGATTTGGGCAACACTTAATGGGCAAACGAAGATGGAAGAACAGAATAACCCCAAATTGATCGTCAATAAAAATATCATAATTAATTCAACTTCCGAGGAGATGAAGAAAAAGGGTCCAAAACTCAAGAATATTCAATGGAACCTAAGAACAAGGATTGCAATATTTAGGGGAAAATAACGACTGTATTCTCATACTTTATTGTTTGTTATTTTCCCAAAATTCCTACCTCAAATCCCTAGAGGATGATGGGACGTAAATTGCCAAGTCTCTATCTCTTAAAGATACAATGTACGTAAATTCCCAAGTCAATATCCCCTAAAAGAATAGTGTTCACAGAAGGTCTAGTCTATTATATTACAGGATGTTTTCAACGTTGAGTTGTGTGCCTGAAGGGATTTTTCCGTGGTTCTTCTCTTCTACTCAGGGAAAATGCCAGGATGGTGTCTGACGTCTGTCCACGACCACCTCCTTCCCAGTCCCCACACACTTGTACATCCATCATAATAATACAGGTTGTTGTTCGAGTTGTTTGAGTCTTCAGTCTTTTGACTGGTTTGATGCAGCTCTCCGTCCCTCCCTGTCCTGAGCTAATAGTTTCATCTCTACATAGCTACCACACCCTACATCCGCGGCAATCTGTTTAAGATATTCTAACCTTGGTCTACCCCTACAGTTCTTGTCCTTGACCCTTCCTTCCATAACTAAGCTTGCTATTCCTGGGTGTCTTAGTATGAGTCCTACCAACCTATCTCTTCTCTTTATTAGCAGTCACCAGAAACATCTCTCCTCTTCCACTCGTCTTTATACTTCTTCGTTTGTAACCCTATCTACCCATCTGATCTCGATCATTCCCTAATAATAATAATATCGTATGGCCTCGGGTGCCGGATGCAAGCTTTGTTATTTGACACCCAGAGGGTAGCTTGCATGTCGAATTTCGTTGTTCCTTGAAGCACTATGAAAGTCAAGGAGGTTAGATTTCTAAGCTCCTTGAACACTATAGCGCTTTCTAGTAGAGAAATGAGGAATTTTGTGTTGGCGGAAACTCCCGAGATTAATTTTGCCATTATGGGCACGGTCTACTGACTTCAAATGGGTTCTTTGACATGCCAACATCGTATGACATGCAAGTCGTAATTTTTGCCGCCTTTCAAAAATCACTTACCACGGCCAGGAGCAAACCTTCAAGCTTGGGGTTAGTAGACCGACACGTTATCCACTCACCCACCTAGGCAAGCTGATCATTCCTTGTAACACCACATTTCAAACGCTTCAATTCTCCTCTTTTCTGCTGTACCAACAGTCCAACATTCACTTCCATAGAGTGCCACGCTCCAGAAATGGCTTTCAAAAATGACTTCCTAATACAGATTATCAGACATAATATCACACACACCCACATACATGGGGAGAAATGACCACGATACCCAAGGCCCAGAAATTAAACAACAGCAACATCTGTACTAGATAATACCACTCAACTTTCATGATAGCGCTTTAAGGAGGTCAAAGCCCGAACGATTGCTCTCTAGGTTGGCACTAAAGTGATTTAAGGCTGTAATCGTTTTAACGCTTTATTCATGATGTGTCCGTATATGTTGACACCGATAAAGTTGTGTGGATCATAAATCACATGTGCTATAAATGAGTTGATTCACGCAACGCTAATAAAATAATTTATAGTCCATAATACCTCCTTTTTCCCTGATCACAAATACATTTCAATGCGTTTTAGATCCTGCAAAGGTAAAAGTATGGCATTTCAATTCTACACTCAGCCTTGTGAGGCAAAACTGAGAAGAGGAGCGTTCGATTCCCATATCAGTCATTCTGAAAGTAGTTTCCCGTGATTTCCCACTTCTGCTACAGTTAAATGCCTGGATGGTTCCTAACTTAAGGCCACGGTCGCCTCCTTAGCAATCCTCATCTAAAATACAAATACACACACTAATACAGCCATCACAATAACACAGGTTATCAGAAAACTTACACACGCTTACTCGAGGAAGCAGGCTGGTAGAATTCTGCACCGAGCATGAATTGGTCATAGCTAACACCTTATTCAATAACCACAATAGAAGAATATACACATGGATGAGACCAGGAGATACAAGGCGTTACCAAATCGACTTCATTATGGTCAAGCAGAGGTTTCGAAACCAGATTTTGGATTATAAAACATATCCTGGTGCTGACATAAACTCTGATCACAATCTGGTTGTAATGAAATGCAGATTAAAGTTGAAGAAACTGAAGAAAAGTCAAAAGCCAAAAAGGTGGGCAATACACAGACTGAAAGAGAAGGATGTAAACGAAAGATTCAAGAAGAGTATAAAGGAAGGACTAATGAAAAACCCTAAACAAACTTCAATTGCAGACGAATGGGCACTTTTGAAGAATGAAATAACAAAATCCGCAGAAGAAAACATTGGTAGGAAAGAAAGAATAGGTAGAAAACCGTGGATCACTCAGGATATACTAGAATTGATGGATGAAAGGCGGAAACACAAGAATCTAAGAGATGAAAAGGGGAAAGCAGAATACAGACGTCTGAGAAATGAGGTTAACAAGAAGTGCAAGGAAGCGAAAGAAGAATGGTTGAAAGAGAAATGTGCAGGTATAGAAAATTGTCTGAAATTAGGAAAAGTAGACACAGCTTATCGAAGGATTAAGAATACTTTTGGGGAAAAGAAGACTAAGTGCTGTAATATTAAGGACACAAATGGAAAGCCTCTAACAGATAGGGAAGAAAAGGTTGAGAGATGGAAAGCTTACATAGAGAGTTTGTATAAGGGAAAGGAGATTGAGAATCATGTAATGGAAAGGGAGGAGGAAATTGATGAGGATGCGAAAGGAGATTTAATATTGAGATCAGAATTTGATAGAGCTTTGGAAGACTTAAGCAGGAACAAAGCACCAGGCATAGATGATATACCGATTGAGTTGCTACGCTGCATAGGAGATGAAGGTCTGATCAGGTTATTTCACTTGGTGTGTAGGATTTATGAGACAGGTGAGGTACCCCCTGATTTCAAGAAGAATGTAATCATCCCTATACCAAAGAAAGTGGGAGCTGACAGATGTGAAGATTACCGTACAATCAGCTTGATTACTCATGCTTCAAAGATCCTGTCTAGAATAATTTACAAGAGGATTGAAAGCCAGATAGAAACGGAAACATTCACATTCACATTCACACACCCGAACATTCGGCTCTGTATTAACCATCTGCCAACTTAACATAGAAGGTATCAGTAAGGCAAAAAGTGAATATTTATCCAAGATCCTTCATGAACTATCCGTGGATGTGGTAGTACTCCAGGAAACTCACACAGAAGATGACCAGCAACTGAAACATAGGGGTAAAATTCCAGGATACCAACTAGCTGCAGCAGTGAATGATCCTAAGTATGGCATAGCCACCTTTGTCAAGAACGATATAGCAAACTGTGAAGTAATGGAACACGTTACAAACGAAGCATTCTTCTCCTCATCTATAAAGGTAGATAATGTCGTGATTACTAACGTATATAAACCACCTAGCGTCAACTGGCCGGATCACAGAATGTTCGTACCATCAGAAAACAGCATCATTCTTGGAGACTTCAACAGCCACCACACGCTATGGGGATACGATGAGTGCGATGAAAATGGAGACAGACTATTTGAATGGATGGATGCAAGAGATCTTAAGCTAGTGTACGATGCCAAGGACAAAGGAACTTTCCACTCTGGTCGTTGGAAGAAAGACTATTCGCCAGATCTTTGTTTTGCCTCCCATAACGTCATGTCAACTACCTCAATACACAGACAAGTACTGAACAATTTCCCTCGGAGCCAACACAGACCCATAATCTATAGAGTTGGTCTTCAGATCCCTGTTATTAGGTCTGTACCCATACCTAGATGGAACTTCCAGAAAGCTGACTGGAAGACATATGCTTTGTACACAGATGCCAACATTAGGTGGATAGCTCCAACGCCAGAAAATTACTGGAGGTTTGTTGGGCTAATAAAATCAGCTGCAAAAAGAACCATCCCTCGTGGCTATCGGAGGGATTACATACCTGGTTGGAATGAGGAAACAAGTCGCTTATCTGCTGAATACTTAGAAGAAAACAGTCAGGAGAAAGCAACTGAACTTCTGAAATCTCTAGATAACGCTAGAAGAGAGAAGTGGATAACAGCAGTACAAGATCTCAACTTCACACACTCGAGCAGAAAAGCATGGTCACTCATCCGTAAACTAGATCCAACTTCCACACCACCGAGGATGCAGACCTCCATTAATGTGGAAACTATAGCAAACCACCTGGTCTCTGTATCTCGGGCTCCGGGGAATAAGAAATTCACAAAGCAAGTTAAGTCGGAACTAAGACAGAGAAAACAAGTAATCCAACCAAATGACCAATATTCAAGTCCATTTTCCTCAGAAGAAATACAAAATGGTCTCGACTCCCTTCGTGGTGGTAAAGCTGCCGGATTTGATGGCATATTTCCAGAACTTTTAAAGAATTGTGGTCCAGCAACCAAGCGCTGGCTTGCTTCTTTCTTTAGTAATGTTCTGCAGTCAGGCCGACTGCCTCCCTTGTTTAAGAAAACTAAAATTATTGCTATCTTGAAACCAGGCAAGGATCCCAATTTACCCCAAAGCTACAGACCAATAGCCCTACTAAGCGTAACTTACAAGCTTCTGGAAAGACTGATTCTTAACAGGATAGCTCCTACGATTGATTGCCTCATTCCGATTGAGCAAGCTGGTTTTCGTCATGGTCGTGACTGTAGCGATCAGTTGCTCGCTTTGACTTCCTATATAGAAAGTGGATTTGAGAGGAAGAAGAAAAGTGTCTCTGTGTTCCTCGATCTTACCGCTGCCTATGACACAGTCTGGAAAGAAGGTCTCCTCCTGAAACTCAGTAGAGCAATACCATGTCTCAAGATCTTCACTCTGATAAAAAATATGTTGGGAAACAGATTTTTCCAGGTTCATACAGAACATGTCCGCAGTCGTTTTCACAGACTCAACAACGGTTTGCCACAGGGTTCAGTGCTGTCTCCCATTCTCTTCAATTTATACATACACGACCTTCCAGAAACCACATCTCGCAAGTTCATCTATGCAGATGACATCAACCTCACCTTACAAAGAGCAGACTTCAGTGATGCTGAAGAAATCCTATCCCAGGATCTTGAGAAGATGGACGATTATTTCACAAAGTGGCGATTGACACCTAGCCCTCTGAAAACAGAAGTAGCTACGTTTCACCTCAGTAACAGGAATGCAAACTACCAACCGACAGTCAGGTTCAGAAATCACACACTGCGATATAATGCTACCCCCAAAAGCCTTGGCGTAACTTTAGATAGATCTCTAACCTATCGGAATCACCTTCAGAAACTGGCAGCTAAACTGAAAAGTCGTAACAACCTTCTGGGAAGACTAGCTGGAACATCATGGGGTGCAGATGCAAATTCACTGCGAACAACTGCTTTAGCACTAGTATATTCTTCAGCTGAATACTGTTCTGCTGTATGGCTGAATAGTTCCCATACTCGTCTGGTCGACGTCCAGCTACACCACACAATGAGAATCATATCTGGCACCCTGCACCCTACTCCTGTACAGTGGTTACCCGTACTGAGCCACATTCAACCTCCTCACATCAGACGACAAAATGCCCTTGTCAGATTATGGACTAAGGTGATGATGAACAGCTCTCTTCCCATCCACCAGGATGCAGATGAAAACGACGTAGCAAGACTGAAATCCCGGAAACCTGCCTGGAAGACGGCCAGGAATCTAGCTGACATACCATTTAGACCTGACGAAGCATGGAAGCAAGAATGGGCCAGATTACACCCACATGGTCTAATCAACATCGATGACCCAACAGCAAAACCTCCTGGGTTCAACCTCCCGCGCACCATCTGGACCAGACTAAACAGGATACGCTGCGGCGTTGGAAGAACTGCTTCTGCACTACACCAATGGGGGTGGTTGGAGTCTCCTTCCTGCAACTGTGGTGCTGAAATGCAAACCATCAGCCACATCGTGAAAGAATGTCCTCTGCGGGCATTCACTGGGCCTGTGGAGGAGCTACATCAAGTAACCCCTACGGCACTCACTTGGTTGGAAGGACTAGACATCAGCTTGTGATGAAATATCAGAATCTGCAGCAGTGTGTGTGTGTGTGTGTGTGTGTATGCGTGCATCCCAGTTATTATGTCTGTAATACTTTACATCCATGTATATAAATATGTATATATTAATTTTTATTTTGTAATAGCAATTATATGTAATACATTTCAACGATTGTCAAATGAAGCATCATACGCTAAATAAAAATAAACGGAGTTGGGTGAAGACCAGTTTGGTTTCAGGAGAAATGTAGGAACAAGGGAAGCTGTACTAAGTCTTAGGCTGATTTTAGAAGGTAGAATAAGGAAAGATAAGAGAACGTTCATGGCTTTTGTAGACTTAGAAAAGGCTTTTGATAACGTTGATTGGACTAAATTGTTTGACATTTTGAAATCAATTGGAATAAAGTACAGGGATAGGAGGGTGATATACAATCTGTACAGAAACCAGACAGCAGTCATTCGAGTTGAAGGACATGAGAGAGAAGCTGGTATTCAGAAAGGTGTAAGGCAAGGCTGCAACTTATCACCCATACTTTTCAATCTTTACATTGAACAAGCAATGAAGGAAATTGGAGAAAAATTTAAAGTGGGAGTGAAGAATCAAGGGGAAATAATTTCAACTCTGAGATTTGCTGATGACATCGTCATCTTGGCCGACAAGCCTGAGTTTTTGAATGGTATGGACTCCGTCTTACGGAAAGAATTCATGATGAAAATAAATAAATAAATGTAAAACAAAAATACTGGAATGCAGCCGAAATAAATCAGAAACCTCTATGGAGATCAAATTGGCAGGTGAAAAGCTGAAGGAAGTAGGAGACTTCTGTTACTTAGGAAGCAGAATAACCAGTGATGGACGAAGCAAAGAGGATATTAAAAGTAGGTTGGCTCAGGCAAAGAAAGCATTTCTACAAAAAAGGAATCTGCTGACATCGAATATAGATTTAGGTATTAGGAAGTCATTTTTGAAAGCCTTTGTCTGGAGCGTGGCGCTCTATGGAAGTGAAACTTGGACTATTGGTGCAGCAGAAAAGAGGAGAATTGAAGCATTTGAAATGTGGTGTTACAGGAGAATGATGAAGATCAGATGGGCAGATAGGGTTACAAACAAAGAGGTATTAAGACGAGTGGGAGAGGAGAGATGTTTCTGGCGACTGCTAATGAAGAGAAGAGATAGGTTGGTAGGACACATACTAAGACACCCAGGAATAGCAAGCTTAGTTATGGAAGGAAGTTTCGAGGACAAAAACTGTAGGGGTAGACCAAGGTTAGAATATGTTAAACAGATTGCCTCCGATGTAGGGTGTCGGAGCTATGTAGAGATGAAACGATTAGCTCAGGACAGGGATGCATGGAGAGCTGCATCAAACCAGTCAAAAGACTGAAGACTCAAACAACAACTGAAGTACATGGGGATACATCACCAGATGTCGCAAACCCCCTAAATCAATCAACAATAACTATTTTTTCTCAAACATGCGTCTGTTGGACATTCTTTGTTTTCCCCTACCACCCTTCATAATACAAATAGATGGATTTAAGTGCAGAGTCATATGACCTCGCTGTTCAGCTCCTTAAAGCAACAATAACTAACTAACTAACTAACTAACTAAATTGCAGAATGTTATGAGGTTATATTCTTGTCTCTACGTGTTATGAGGAATTTAAGTTCAAGATAATACTGTGTATTCTGGCTACATTATGTCTCCAATTCAGATGTACCAAACTCTATTTTCAGAAATAACAATAGATAAGACGTTCCCAGGATTCAGCACAATAATGAACTCTACGCACATCAGGAAGACATATTTGTTTATGAATTATGGCAAAGTTACAAAGTGAGGCGACGTTAGCGCAATGTAAACAGTGTGACAATGAGTTTGCTCTGATCCCGTATGTGTAAAACATAGCCTTTGCTCTTAAGATCCTACCAAGAATGGGGCAGATGACCTTGCTGTTCCACCCCTTAAAACCCCAATCACTAACTAACTAACCTACCAAGAACAGCAACAAGAGCTCTTAAGTGTGACAATTTGTTTTTCCCTAACATTTATACCCTTATGAAACTTTTGGCAGTTCTGCCTGTCTCTGTAGCTCCCACTGAATGGAGTTTTCCAAGTTAGAGTAGGTTGAAAACATACTTATGAAATTCTACTTCTGAAAACAGACTCAATGGTCTAGCATTGTTATAAACCAATTTGGTAATGCTTCAAGAAAATTTGACTTTATATCATAGTTAGTGTAAGTTGAAATCAAAACAGTTAGTTAGCTAGATTTTATGGGGCGGAACAGCGAGACCATGTGCCCCGAATCAAAACGGTAATGTTCATTCTTTCTATCTAAATACTATAAAGTGTGCAAGATGACTGCTTTAATAAAAAAAGTAACGTAAAATGGTCTTAGTTGTGTTTGACATTAATCAAACATAAAACATCACAACAAATTGGTTGAAAAAGTGATGTCAGATAGCCTTAAAACGTATCATTTTGCACCCAATAATACAAAAGTTTCCTTGGGAGGAACCCCTGGCCCCCTCTTTTTCCCCGAAATGCCCCACCCCAATTAAAACTCTATATACGCCCCTGTATTGCATCATATGAATTATGACTTTAAATAAATTCAAGATGACGGATGTGCAAATTAATGTAGGTAAATATTCTTGTAATATGACCACAATGTCGCAAAGTCCTTAAATGAACAACAACGGAGTGCATGTCAGAGCACTGAAGAAGTGATTGAATGTGCAAGGGCGGTTTTCCTTCTTTATAAGTCTCATTACCTATCATCGCAGCTCTTTTCCAATAGCTCCTACATCTGTAAGATAATGAAGAGAATAAATGACATTATTTACCTCTTGGTTACGAGTTTAATTGAAGCATACATTGTTTGTTATTGCTTCAGCCTTCCTCGTTGACCATTAAGTCTTATAATGCGACAGGAAGTATCTCGGTGAATACAGGCTCCCATCTAGTGGTGGGGGTGGTTGACTTAATAAGAGGCGGAACAGTGAAGTCATCATCCCTTGTGACGATCAAGATTTCATTGTTGCTAATACTTTTAATTCTAATGCTATTTATTAAATAAGCGGCGTATTCTTGCTCGTTAAATTGCTCATCACGAACTTAACGGGGAGCTGCAAAAAGTCTGGAGACTGGAGGTTCGAATCCGGGCGCTGACAGTCCCTTGATTTTACAACACAGCCTACAGGAAAATGCCAGTTTAGTTCTTTATTTTCAAACGCGGGGGCACCTGCGCCATCCGGCCTTATTAATTACAGCTTCCTACCGTACTAGAATCACAACAGAAACACAGATTATATCAGACAAATTCAGCACATAACAAAGTACCGGGGCTGATGACCAAAGATGTCGCAAGCCCCTAATATCAATCTACAAGCTAAACATTAACCTACAGCTACCTTAACCGCTTTTTTCGCCTCGGATTCTCGAAGGCCTCGGGTTCGATTCCCGGCTATGCCGTGAAGTTTAATTCTTGCCTGAAAGTTGGAACGGGGTTCATCAGCGTCTTAAGACAAAACTGAGGGGAGGTGGATTTGATTCCCTCCTCTGCCATCCTAGAAGTGGATATCTTTGATTTCCCACATCTACTTCAAGCAAATGTTTCCAACTATAGTCTAGAAAGGTTTGAAGCCATTTGCCTTATTGACAGTTGATACGGCAACTTTTCAGTCGGTCATCACAATAAAATCCCCAAGCGGAAAAACAATCTGAAAAAAATTACATGGGATTAATATATGCATTTTTAGCCTATTTACAATTTTGAAAAAATAGGCTTATGAAATCACCTTTTGTCCGTGTGTGTGTGCGTGCGTGTGTGTGTGTGTGTGTGTGTGAGTGTGAGGTGTGTGTGTGTCTCCCCCTTATAAAATCTAAACGGCTGGATCGATTTCAATGAAACTCGGTTAGTTCATAGCACTATTCTCGGCGACCTCGACCGTGCCTTTCAAATTTTGTTACGTCTCACCAATCCAACATGGCGGCTGAGCGAAATATTTCACTTGCATTCAATATATCCGAAACTATTACCGATATCGCCCTGAAATTGTGTACGGTAATAAAGGTCACTACTAGAAGTTCACCTATGAGACTTTCAAAAACCTGGTGACTACAAAACCAACATGGTGGTCAAACGAAATTGAGACTTTAAATAGACATTTCACGCGATTTAACTATCCAAACGTAATGAAACTTGGTACAGCAAATGTTTATACACATTGTAATGCACTGGAGTCTAATTTAGTTGAATTGTTTACATAACCTCAAAATGGCGGCTGTGCAAATTATTTCACTGACATTCTATATCTCCGAAACTATTACAGATATCATCATGCAATTTTGTACGGTGATAAAGGATACTGATACAAGTTTAGCTATGTATACTTCATAAACCTGTCAAGTACAAAACGAACATGGCGACCAAGCGAATTTGAAATATTTTAATAGACTTTTCTCGTGATTTAACTCTCTGAGCGCAGTGAAATGTGGTACAGTAAATGATTTTGCATATTGTAATGCACTGCCATCTAATTTAATTCAATTGTTTACATAACTTCAAGATGGCGGCTGTGCGAAATTTTAAAATTAAGTTTTTATTCTTGTGTCGTAATCATGCGATCGAAGTGAAAGTTTGAATAATGAAGCTAGGCAATAATTGTCCTTGAATGGTACATAACTCTATGGCCTATACATATAACAATCCTAAATGGCGAGCTTCCGAAATATTTAGACGGTTCTCAATATCTATGAATCTTTTACAGCAACCAAACTGAATTTTTTATGTTCATAGAGACTATGAACATATGTTCACCTATAGGACTTTTATTAACCTGGTGAGCACAAATCCAACATGGCGGCGACGCGAAGTATAAATATTTAAATGGACGTTTCTCGCGAATTAACTATCCGAGTGCCGTGAAACGTTGCACATTAAATGCTTATACAAATGTTGATCCACTGGCATGTAATTTATTTCAATTGTTTGCATAATCACAAGATGGCTGGTTTGCGTACTTTTAAAATCTCGTTTTTACTTCTTGTGTTCTAATCATGTGATTGAAGTTTGAATACCACACGTACACAATAATCTTAATGTAATAGTACAAAAATAAAAATCCATCCTGGCGACCATATGAAATATTTAGACGGTTCTCAATATCTACGAATCTGTTACAGCAATTAAACTGAAATTTTCTATGTTGATAGATGCAATTAACATGAGCAGGATATATGAAAATAGGATGTATAGTTCTTCACGGAACTACTTGTTTATGGATTACAGAAGAGGGAGGAACCTATAGAATGATATGGTTCGTTCGTCAAGCGAGCATCATCAGATCTAAATATACAAGACAAAATAGCACTACGAAACACTACCAAACCTCCAATGACATCTACAAACGGTCTCTGTCCTCCAAAAGCAACAAGCAAGGCAAAAAATAGAAAGTGTGGCAGCTATCTTTCTTATATACAGTGTGGTCCACCCGCCCCTTATTTTTTTTTGGAGGAAGGCAACCCAACTAACGCGTATATCACAGTCATCCTAAAAACATTGGTACCTGCTCCCTTACGTCCATTGTACAACTTTACCGTTGAGTACATCCTCGCGAATATAGTAGAAATCAATAGTGGCAGTGTTCTTTCAATGACCTCAAATATAATGCATGATTGAAACGATCAGAGCTCCGAAGAACACCTTCTTACGTTTGGACAGGAAGTGTCTCCGAATAGATTCAATAAGTGCCAGCAATAACCCATGGCTCTCGGTAGCTACGGTGGGTAAATCAAGAATTGTTATAATAGCCTCAACGAAGTCACAATGTAGTAGGTTCGAACCTTGAACTTGTACATTTTTTTTGCTTAATGTCGATTATTGTGGATGTATTATGGACGCATATCTATCTGTTCCAACGAGTGATTTTTTATTTGGTCCTCAAAAGCACCGTACTTATCCGATGGTACGCAGCCAGATTGGACGACGACATAATGATCTGTAGAACGAAAGCAAGGTATCCTGTATATTCAACGTAGCAAGTGTTCGAAATTTTGTACACATTTGTTTAGATTTGTTATGTGGGTAGGCTCACGAATAAATATATCAGACCGAAACTATAATTTCTTTCAACGGCGTCTGTGCGAAAAGCGCTCGCTATACACTTACAATAATAGTTAGGTTTTAAGGAGCGGAACTACGAGGTCATCTGCCCCAAACATGCAGTA
The DNA here is from genome assembly GCA_946902985.2 of Meconema thalassinum. Taxonomy (NCBI): domain Eukaryota; kingdom Metazoa; phylum Arthropoda; class Insecta; order Orthoptera; family Tettigoniidae; genus Meconema; species Meconema thalassinum. The sequence continues at coordinate 836,203,941 of OX336390.1, forward strand.
AATACAGATAATTATAACATTATTGGTTTTACGTCCCTTTTAACTACTCTGGCTTTTAGATACGTCAGGGTGCCGGAATTTTGCTCCGAAGGGGATCTTCAACGTACCAGTAAATCAACTGACACGGCTCCCTCGCATTTGCGCACCCTCGAATGCCAGCTGACTGCGCCAGGATGCGAACCAGAAACCTTGGGCACAGCAAGCGAGAACGTTACCGCTGAGCCTCGCAGCAAGGCAGTAATTACAGAACGTGTCATATTATTATAAATATTGAACTATTAAAATTCTAATTATCACGAATAGAGTCGCCTCCGTTGCGTAGTGGTCAGCGTGATTAGCTGCCTCCCCGGGCGTCCTGGGTTCGATTCCCGGTTCTGCCACGAAATTTGAAAAGTGGTATGAGGACTGGGACGGGGTCTACTCAGCCTCGGGTGGTCCAAATGAGTAGAGGGGGTTCGATTCCCACCTCATCCATCCTCGAAGTGGTTTTCCGTGGTTTCCCACTTCGCCTTCGGGCAAATGCCGGGATGTTACCTACCGTACGGCCACGGCCACCTCCTTCCCTCTTCCTCGCCTATCCCTCCCGATCTGCCCCTCCCTTCCCATCCCTTAAGAGGACAATGTTCGCTTTGCAGGCCGCCTGGGCGAGGTGCTGATCTCACTTCCCCAGTTGTATCCCCCAGACGAGATGTTTAAAGCTCCAGGACACTGCCCGTAGAGGCGGTAATGATAGGATCCCACGCTGAGTCCGTGGGAAAACCTAACCTGGAGAGTAAAATCGACTAAATAAATAATAATTATAACGAATAGTATCCATCCATGGTTTTGAACAGTATTTAGGGAAAATAGCCATTTAAATGAGACAAGAAAATAACTTTCCCTGTCGTCTTCGTAGATAATGTGAACAAAACCAAGTTGAAATCTTGCTGTACGAGGTATGGAGGGTGTAATAAAATAGTTTAAAAGAATTTAAAAAATCTGCCGTTGGATAGCCTTGAACCCGGGATCATCGAAAGAGCGAGCAGACGCAATAACACTTGCACACATTTCCAACACACTTTGGAGGTTTTAATTGCGCGTTTTATTAACGCGTATGGTAAAATAATTATTACAGTTAGATCTTAAATATTGATTGGGATGCATTCATTCAGTACCTGTCATGTTTTCTAATTTACTTAAAGCAAGTTTCGCGACCGCTTTACGTTAATAAGGCGACATAACTGCAAATAATGCCCTCAAACGACCGCCCTTCGGTTTTATTTCATACATCTTAGCGTCCAAAATGCTAGCGTGTGATACACTTCGGTCATACAAGCAGGTGTACTGACGAAGAGAACAGAATCCTACCGGATTTTGTACCAGCGATCACAGCAGCTTCCTTGCCAGCTAGTGTCGTGTGATACGGGCCTAAAGATATGCTATGACTTTTTGTTAATATTTAATAACAAGACAATATTTTCGGTAAAGAACGTATTGCCTACTTTCTCCTAAATGCATGGGTATTGTTATAACTCTTTGTCCTTTTCAAGGAGTATAATTGAATGTTGGTTGCAGTAGCTTCTTGAAATACAACGTGCTATACGGATATTATACATGAATATGATGTGCCCTTTGCTAGTGCTACCTCAGTAAAAAATCATTCAATTCGGTTTCACCGTGTTTGAATTGATGTGGGGAATCGATTTGCACACATACATGGCTGCTATCTGCAAACTATAGGGCTGATGACCTTGTAGTTCAGTCAAAAGATGCTTCCCACAAAAAGGTATGTTGATGAAAAATTTGGTAGAGATCAAATGATAAGGTTGGTCGTAATTTGATTTAAGAATTTAACATTTGGGTGGCCGCCATTCCGTTTCCGTCAAGATGGCGGCGATATAAAACATGACACTGAGGTGGCCTTTGCTAGTGCTACCTCTGTACCAAACTTCGTTCCAGTCGGTTTCACCGTGTTTGAAAAGATAGGGGAATCGATTTGCACACATACATGGCCGCTATCCGCACATTATTGGCCTGATGACCTTGTAGTGTGGTCAAAAGATTCTCTATACATAAAAGTATGTTGTTGCAAAATTTGGTAGAGATCAGATTATTAGGTTGGTCGTAATTTGATTCATGCTTTGAACATTTGGATGGCCGCCATTACGTTTTCGTCAAGATGGCGGCGATATTAAACATGACACTGGAGTGCCCTTTGCTAGTGCTACCTCTGTACCAAATTTCGTTCAATTCAGTATCACCGGTTTTGAATTGATAGGGGGAATCGATTTGCACACATACATGGCCGTCATCTGCAAACTAATGGACTGATGACCTTGTAGTTCAGTCAAACGACGCTTGCCATACAAGTATATGTTGTTGCAAAATTTGGTAGAGATCGGATGATTAAGTTAGTCGTAATTTGATTTAAGCTTTGAACATTTGGGTGGCCACCATTACGTTTCCGTCAAGATGGTGGCGATATAAAACATGACACTGAGGTGTTCTACGCTAGTGCTACCTCTGTACCAAATTTCGTTCAAATCGGTTTCACCGTGTTCGAAGAGATAGAGGGGGCAGACATTCAGAGTACACACACTCACACTCAGCACAGACACACAGTCACACACACACACAGACAGACTCACAATCTTTGGCCCTGTATAGATCTCATAAGTCTACTTTCATTTTTTGCAAAAATCGAAAGTATGCTAATAATACCATGGGAATTTCTAAGGATTACGTATACTTTGATGCAAGCACTGGCGATCAGAATATCCTTCGATATGTTGTTGTTTTGTTTCATTTGAGGGGATAGAACATCGTGGTCAATTAGCCCCGTTTACTTGGGTGTGTGTGTAGAATTTTTCTGATAACCTGAGTTATTGCGGTCTTGTAATGATGTGTGTATTTGAAATTAAGGATTGGGAAGGGGGCGGCCGTGGCCTTAAGATAGAATCCGTTCCGGAATTTGGCCGGAGTAGAAGTGGGAAACCACGGAAAACCATTTCCAGGGTGGCTCAGGTGGGAATCAAACCCACTTCTTCTCATATTTGCTTCACGAGGCTACGTGTACCCAATTTCAGCCCTCAGACAAGTATTACGTTTCTTGGCAGAGCTGGGAATCGAACCCGGACCACCGGAGCAACACTTTCATATGTTATGTTAATATTCATGCCAGTTTTTTAGTTTTCTGCCATTACAGTTCACGTGGCGTGTCGTACCAATTCGATCGTATTTTCTTTATAAATCATCAAAATTCAACGTACTCTTCACAAAAATACGTCGTAAGGCAATAAATGTGGCAATGTAGTTACATCCCAACTAAAATGGAATGTAGGCTTTCGTTCAAAAAAGTATGCCTTCTACTGGATTCGAAGCAGTGCTCTACCCGCTCGCGCCCACCACGTACGGTCAGGCTTTAAACCTCTCAGCCACCAACACCTCGTAAATGCCGCACGCTAAACGTGCTATAGTTACTGTAGCCGTCCCACCTCAAACGTTTAAGTCCATCTCAAAGTCTTCAATCACGGTTTATGGTGTTGATTTAACTTTCTACTATTACAGATCACGTGGCGTAAGCTATTAATTCGATCGTATTACGTGTAGGTGTGTTATTTCAAGGAGCAGTAAGTCATATGTTAGTAGAATGGGCCATCGTATTTGGCGGGGAAAATTTTAAGGTCGGTTTTTCTTTGCTAGACCCATGACCCATTTACATTGCTGTCACACAGTCAGAGCGCAGAGCAATATCGACCATCGGGAGAATTGAGATGTTAGTTGGGTTTCATAAAACTAAATAATAAGGGGCGGGTGGACCACACTGTACATATAAAAGTGAAATTCTGTATGTGGGTATGTATGTGCTGTATGTAAGTATGTATGTGGGTTGGTGGGTTTGTTCTGTATACAAATCTACACCGTTCCACAAATCTCAACCAAATTTTGCATACACATAGTTCAGGACCCAAAAGAAACCGCTGGCTAATGAATTTTCGATAGACTTTCTGATTCTTCTGATTTCAGCCTTTTGGCACTCGAGCAAGGCTAATAAAGTCAGAAAATTAATTGGTGATGGATGGCAAGGCCGGTAGTTTTCATGGCAACAGTAGCTCAAGACGTGAACACCAAGTTTCCATCTATCTCTGTAAGAGGCCATGCCACTCCATTTTCTCCACGGTAACAGTAGATCAAGACATGAACACCAGGTTTCCATCTATCTCTGTAAGAGGCCATGGCAATCCATTTTCTATCCAAACCACGATATGAACAGTAGGAATCAGAACGCCATAAAAATCTGAATACGTTCTTTATTTAAATGTTATTAACAGGGGTCGTTATAGTGGATTAAAAAAGAAATACATTGGCTAACCCTGCGCATGCTCTGCTAAGTTATTGTATTCCACTGTACTCTTCGACTAGGTTTACAGTGAGTTAATATTGCACTTGAGTAAGATCAGCGTCCAGGAGAACTAAGTTCTAAACTCACTTAGGGGCAAAATGAATATACTCTGCGAAATATATTGGCATGTATCTTTCTATAACATCTGAAGACACATCCCGGGCAACGCCGGGTACAATAGCTAGTTACTGATAAATACTAAAGCATTAAACACCCGAAGAAATAACTATATATTTTAATATATTCTATGTTGCAAGACAGAAATGGCTATACAATCAACAAACAGTTTCCATTCATCAACTAATCTATGAAGGTGTAGATACATTTAAGCAACAAGCCCAAACTAGAATTGTAAACCAATATGAAGAAATGACCTACGAGTGCTCTGCTGTGATGATGGTAAAAAACTAGAACTGCAACATACAAAAACAGTTATTTTCTACTAATAATGTGTTAAAAGATCTGATCTATCTCACTATCTATGTCTACTCCTATTTAATCCCGCACCCAACGGGGTCCGAGATAAGATGCGATAAAATTCCACTTGGCACATGGTTTCTACGGCAGGATGCCCTTCCTGACGCCAATCTCAATGGGAGATTAAATGAATGAAAGTTATATATCAATTAGTTCCAATTTTGACCACCAGACGCCACTGTCACTGACACTGTCAACCAGTGGCGAACGTTGGAACTTGATAGAGTGTTTCTAACAAAATAACCTACAAATTTAGCTTTCCTTGGTTCTTTCACATGGGCCCGCGGGCTCCGAAGGAAGGTATACTGATGGTTTCTAACACTTAAAAATATCCGACGACTTCGGCCGGGTTTGAACCTGCGATCTTGGGAATAGCAGTTCAGCACGCTACCAACTACGCCACTGAAGGAATGTGTTACTAGATGTGATAAGGAGACTGATATGGTATTGTGGATTGTCTCCCTGTAGCCATGGAAACTACTGTCGACCAAAATATTATGTGCACTCGAGTTTGAAGGTCGTTTGTGAAGAAACCAATATACATACATAAAATCCAATAGCATCATCATTTTCATCGTTCTATTTTACGTTAGTTCATGTAGGTTTGGAATTTTTAAATTATATTGTAATATTTTTTATTGCAGTTGAAACACAAAAAGTGCCCGTTTTTAAGCGTGTTTCAAACATGCGTCACATTTACGAATTATTATCTCTCAAACCCGTCATCAGTTCGAATACAAATTTTAACACAATATACATTGGAATGTTGTATTACTGGTTTATTAATTTCAAAATTTTGTGTGTCCAAGGAACAAAGTTGTTATCATTTTAGTAAGGTAACTTTTTCTCGGTTCGAGGTGGTTGGAAAATGTAGTTCTTGGTTGCGTTGTAATCGATATACATCAAAAAGGTATGCTGTATGATTGTGAAATACGTAAATTAATTCACTTATTTTATATCGGTTTGTATTTTTTTATTTATTTTTATTTTTAGTCGTTCATCCTCCAGGTTGGTGGAACCCACGGAATCAGCGAGGGAACTCACTCCTACCGCCTCTACGGGCAGTGTCCTAGAGCTGGGAACATCGAATTGAAAGGGATACAACTGGTGAGGTGGGATTGTAAGGATGGATAGACAAGGAAGAGGGAAGGAGGCGGCCGTGGCCTTGAAGAAGGTACCATCCCGGCATTTGCCCGAAGATGAAGTGGGAAACCACGGAAAACCACTTCGAGGATGGCTGAGGGGGAATCGAACCCCTTCTACTCATTTGGGCCACCCGGAGCTGAGTAGACCCCGTTCCAGTCCTCGTACCGCTTTTCAAATTTCGTGGCAGAGCCGGGAATCGAACCCAGGACCTCCGGGGCGGCAGCTAACCATGCTGACCGCTACGCTACGGAGGCGACTTGGAAGGATCTTTTACATGCCATAAATCTATGACATGGGACCGCCAGCTTTACTTCCCCTCCGAAGGAAGGCACACTGAAGTATTTTAACGCTCTTAAAAAAATCCGACTACTGCGGTCAAGTTTGAACCCGCTATCTTGGGCACAGCAGTTCAGCATGCTACCAACTACGACACCGAAGCCTCTAATATCAATTGCCTCTATCAACATACAAATTGTCAGTTTCAGTGCTGTAGTAGATTCGTAGATATTGAGAACCGTCTAAATATTTTGGATGGTCACCATGTTGGATTTTTATATTATAGGCCTTAGATGTATGTGCTATTACATTAAGATTATTGTGTAGGTGTTCTATTCAAACTTCAAGGAAGGAAGGAAGCTTGTAGTTTAACGTGACTGTTAATCTCGAGATCATGAGCCACGGGACCTCCTTTTTACGTGGAATCCGAACCACAGGACATAGCATTTCACTTCGAAAATCTCACATGCATTGACCGGGAATCGAACCCGGACCGCCTTGGTGAGAGGCATACAGATAGACCGCTGAGCCACCACGCCCCCCTATTCAAACTTCAATCGCATGATTATGACACAAGATATAAAAGCGGGATTAAAAAATTTCGCTCAGCTGCCATCTTGTGGTTACGTAAATAATTTAAATGAATTAGATGCCAGTCGATTAAAATTTGTATAAGCATATACCGTATCAAGTTTCACTGCGCTCGGAGGGTTAAAACGCTAGAAAAGTCCATTTGAATATTTAAATTTCTCGACGCCGCTATGTTGGATTTGTGCTCGCCAGGTTATTGAACATCCTTTAGGTGAACTTATGCTTATAGCCTCTATACACTTAAAAAAAAACAGTTTGATTGCTGTAGTAGATTCATAGATATTGAGAACCGTCTAAATATTTCGGATGTTCGCCATGTTGGATGTAATATATGTAGGTCATAGAGTTATGTACTATAAGATGATGATTATTGTGTATGTTCATTATGCAAATGTTGATTTCGATAGCATGATTAGAACACTAGAAATAAAAACTTAATTTTCGAAATTCGCACAGCCACCATCTTCAGATTATAAAAACAATTGAACTAAATTAGATACCTGTTCATTACAATGTTCTAAACATTTGCTGTACCAAGTTTCATTGAGATTGGATCACTAAATCGCGAGAAAGGTCCGTTTAAAACTCTCAAATTCGCTTGGCTGCCATGATCGTTTTATAGATAACCGGTTTTTTAAAGTCTCAAAGATGAACTTCCAGTAGTACCCTTTATCTCCGTACAAAATTTCATGGTGATACCTGTAATAGTTTCAGAGACATAGAATGCCGATGAAATTTTTCCCACAGCCGCCATCTTGAAGTTATGTAAGCAATTGAACGAAGATAGATGTCGGTGCATTACAATGTGTATAAACAATAACTGTACCAAGTTTTATTGCGTTTGGATGCTTAAATCGCGAGAAACGTCTATTTAAGCGACTGAAAACAAACTAAACGGACCAAATTGTACTGGACTCCGTGGCGCAATGGTAGCGCGTCGGACACAAGATCAGAAGGTTACGTGTTCGAATCACGTCGGGGTCAATTGATATTACCAAAATGATAGCGTGTCAATTCATGAAGCCCAGCAACCTAGCCTATACAGAATACAAATTAAAACACACTGCAATATACAGGATTCCTTGGCGCAATGGTAGCCCGTCTGGCTGAAGAACAGAAGGTAGCGTGTTCGAATCACGTCGGGGTCAAGTAAATTTACGTAAATGATAGCATGTCAAACCATGAAACCCACCAACTTAGCATATACAGATTACAAACGAAACAGGCTAAATTGTACTGGTCTCCGTGGCGCATTGGTAGCGCGTCAGACTCCAGATCAGAAGATTGCATGTTCGAATCACGTCGGGGTCAATAAATATTACCAAAATGTTTTTTTTTTGTCGTTTACCCTCCAGGTTGGTGGAACCCATGGACTCAGCGAGGGAACTCACCACACCCGCCTCTACGGGCAGTGTCCTAGAGCGGGGAACATCGAATCGGAAGGGATACAAATGGTAAGCTGGGATTGGCAACTCGCCCAGGCTGCCTCACATGCAAAGCGAACAGGGGCCTCATTATTTTTTTTTTTTAGCGTATGGCTTTTAGTGCCGGGAGTGTCCGAGGACATGTTCGGCTCGCCAGTTTTGTAGCTGCTTCGAGACGGATACCCAATGGGTGAGCAACAAGTACCGGTATGGGGGGGGGGGAAGTTGGAATGTAAGGGCTAGGAATTGGAAGGTAGGGGCTGTGGCCTATACTTGGGGACCAACCCCGGCATTTGCCTGGAAGGAAGATGGGAAACCACAGAAGACCATCTTCAAGGTTGCCGGCGGGTGATTCGAACCTCCTCGCTTCCCGGATGTGAGCGACTGCTAGCAGTCATGCCGTAACGACCTCGGCTAACTCACCCGGTAGGGGCCTCAAGAGGGAAGGTAAGGGATGGTTAGGATGGATAGGCAAGGAAGAGGGAAGGAGGCGGCCTTGGCCTTGAAGAAGGGACCATCCCGGCATTTGCCCGAAGACGAAGTGGGAAACCACGGAAAACCACTTCGAGGATGGCTGAGGGGGAATCGAACCCCCTCTACTCATTTGGGCCACCCGAGGCTGAGTAGACCCCGTTCCAGTCCTCGTACCGCTTTTCAAATTTCGTGGCAAAGCCGGGAATCGAACCCAGGACCTCCGGGGCGGCAGCTAACCATGCTGACCGCTACGCTACCACCAAAATGATACCGTGTCAATTCATGAAGCCCAGCAACCTAGCATATACAGATTACAAACGAAACAAACGAAATTGTACTGGTCTCCTTGGCCCAATGGTAGCGCGTCTGACTCCAGTTCAAAAGTTTGCGTGTTCGAATCACGTCGGTCTCAAGTAATTTTACCTAAATGATAGCATGGTAATTCATGAAACCTAGCGACTTAGACTATACAGAACACAAACCAAAACCGTGGCGCAATGGTAGCGCGTCGGACTCCAGATCAGAAGTTTGTGTGTTCGAATCAATTGCTCATGATAGCATGTCAATTCATGAGGCCCAGCAAATTAGCCTATACAGAATACAAACTAAATAGACTAAATTATACTGGTCTACGTGTCGCAATGTTAGCGCGTCTGATTCGAGATCAGAAGATTGCGTGTTCGACTAACGTCATGGTCAACTAAGTTTACCAAAATGATAGCAATTCAATTCATGAAGCCCAGCAACTTAGCCTATACAGGATACAAACAAAAACCGACTACATGTTACTGGAATCCGTGGCGCAACGATAGCGCGTCTGACACCAGAACAGAAGGTCGCGTGTTCGATTCACGTCGGGTTCAATTAAATTTACCTAAATGGTAGCTTGTCAATTCATGAAGCCTTGCAACCTAGCATATAGAAAATACAGACTGCAAATATTAGAGGTTACTGGATTCCGAGGCGCAATGGTAGTGGGTCTCACTCCAGATCAAAAGGTTGCGAGTTCGAATATCGTCGGTGTCAATAATTTTTCCCTAAATGATAAGCCATTTCATGAAGCCCAGCAACCTACCCTATACAGATTACAATCTCAGACAGATTTCAGGTTACTGGATTCCGTGGCGCATTGGTAGCACGTCAGACTCCAGATTAGAAGGTTGCGTGATCGAATCACGTCGGGGTCAAGTAATGCTAGCTAAATGATAGCATGTATGTTCATGAAGCCCAGCAACCTAGCCTATACAGAATACAAATTCAAACAGATTCCAGTTTACCGGACTCCTTGGCGGAATTGTAGCGCGTCTGACCCCAGATTAGAAGTTTGCGTGTTCGAATCGCGCCGGGTTCATGTAATTTTACCTAAATGATAACATGTATGATCATGAGGCCCAACAAACAAACAAACAAACTATACAGAATACTAACGAAAATAGGCTAAGAGTTCTATGACTCCGTGGCGCAATGGTAGAGCGTCTGACTCCAGATCAGAAGGTTGCGTGTTCGAATCTCGTCGGGGTCAAGTAATTCTACCTAAATAACAGCACGGCAAAACATGAAACCCACCAACTTAGCCCTTTCTGAATACAAACTAAACGGACCAAACGGTGCTGGACTCCGTGGCGTAATGGTAACCCGTCTGACTCCAGATCAGAAGGTTGCGTGTTCCAATCACGTCGAACTCAAGTAATTTTACCTAGCCGATACGGAATACAAAATAACCAGATCTAACATTATTGGAATCCGTGGCGCAATGGTATTGCGTCTGACTCCAGATTTGAAGGTTGCGTGATCGAATCACGTTGGGGTCAAGTAATTTTACCAAAATGATAGCATGCCAATTCATGAAGCCCAGGAACTTGCCCTACACAGAATATAAATTAAAACAGTTTGCAGTTTACAGGACTCCGTGGCGCAATGGTAGCGCGTCTGACTCCAGATCAGAAGGTTGCGTGTTCGAATCACGCCGGGGTCAAGAATTTTACCTTAATGATAGCATGTCTAGCCATAAAACCAAGCAACATAGCATATACAGATTACAAACGAAACTGGCTAAATTGTACTGGTCTCCTTGGCGCAATGCTAGCTCGTCTGATTCCAGATCAGAAGATAACGTGTTCGACTAACGCCGGGGTCAACTAACTTTACCAAAATGATAGCACTTCAATTCATGAAGCCCTGCAACATAGCCTATACAGATTACAAACCAAACAGACTAATTGTTCCTGGACTCCGTGGCGCAATGGTAGCGCGTTCGAATCACGCCGGGGTCAAGTAATTTTACCTAAATGATAGCAAGTTAAACCATGAAACCCAGCAACATAGCATATACAGATTACAAACGAAACAGACCAAAACGTACTGGTCTACGTGGTGAAATGGTAGCGAGTCTGACACCAGATCAGAAGGTAGCGTGTTCGAATCACGTCGAAATCAAGTAATTTTTCCTAAATGATAGCATGTCGATTCATAAAGTCCAGCAACCTAGCCGATACAGAATACAAAATAATCAGATCTAACGTTATTGGAATCCGTGGCGCAATGGTATTGCGTCTGACTCCAGATTCGAAGTTTGCGTGATCGAATCACTTAGGGGTCAATTAATTTGACCTAAACGATAGCATATATATTCATAAAGCCCAGCAACCTAGCCTATACAGAATACAAATTCAAACTGATTACAGTTTACCGGAGTCCGTGGCGTAACGGTAGCGCGTCTGACTCCTGATCAGAAGTTTGCGTGTTTGAATCACTTCGGGCTAAAGTAATTTTACCAAAATGATAGTATTTCAATTCATGAAACCCTGCAACATAGCCTATACAGAATACAAACTAAACAGTCTATATGATAGTGGACTCCGTGGCGCAACGGTAGCGCGTCTGACTCCAGAACAGAAGGCCGCGTGTTCGATTCACGTCGGGTTCAATTAAATTTACCTAAATGGTAGCATGTCAATTCATGAAGCCCAGCAACCTAGCCTATTGAAAATACAAACTACAAGGATTACTGGTTACTGGACTCCGAGGCGCAATGGTACTGGGTCACACTCCAGATTAAAAGGTTGCGAGTTCGAATATCGTCGGTGTCAAGTATTTTTACCTAAATGATAGCATGTCAATTCATGAAGCCCTGCAACCTAGACATTACAGAATACAAAATAATCAGATCCAATGTTATTGGAATCCGTTGCGCTATGGTATCGCGTCTGATTCCCGATTAGAAGGTTGCGTGATCGAATCACCTCGGGGTCAAGTAATTGTATCTAAAAATAGCATGTATGGCGCAATGGTAGCGCGTCTGACTCCAGATCAGGAAGTTGCGTGTTCGAATCACGTCGGGGACAAGTATTTTACATAAATGATAGCATGCCTATCCATGAAACCAAGCAACTTAGCATATACAGATTACAAACGAAACCGCCCGAATTTTACTGGTCTCCTTGGCGCAATTGTAGCGCCTCTGATTCCAGATCAGAAGATAACGTGTTCGACTAACGTCGGGGTCAAATTTTTATACCAAAATGATAGCATTTCAATTCATGAAGCCCGGCAACTTAGCCTATACAGAATACAAACTAAACAGACTATTTATACCCGGACTCCGTGGCGCAGTGGTAGCGAGTCCGACTCCATATCCGAAGGTTGCGTGTTCGAAACACGTCTGGGTCAAGCATTTTACGTAAATGATAGCACGTCAATTCATAAAGCACAGCAACCTAGCCGATACAGAATACAAATTAATCAAAATTAATGTTATTGGAATCCGTGGCGCAATGGTATTGCGTCTGACTCCAGATTAGAAGGTTGCGTGATCGAATCACGTCGGGGTCAAGTATCTTACATAAATGATAGCATGTCTAACCATGAAACCAAGCAACATAGCATATACAGATTACAAACGAAACAGGCGAAATTGTACTGGTCTCCTTGGCCCATTGGTAGCGCGTCTGATTCCAGATCAGAAGAAAACGCGTTCGACTAACTTCGGGGTCAACTAATTTTTCCAAAATGTTAGCATGTCAATTCATGAAGCTCAGCAACCTAGACATTACAGAATACAAAATAATCAGAGCTAATGCTATTGGAATCCGTGGCGCTATGGTATCGCGTCTGATTTCAGACTAGTAGGTGGCGTGATCGAATCACCTCGTGGTCAAGTAATTTTACCTAAATAATAGCATGTATATTCAAGATACCCAGCAACGTAGCCTATACAGAAAACAATATAAAACAGATTCCTAGTTACAGGACTCCGTGGCGCAATGGTAGCGTGTCTGATTCCAGATCAGAAGGTTGCGTGTTCGAATCACGTCGGGGTCCAGTAATTTACGTAAATGATAGCACGTCTAACCATGAAACCAAGCAGCTTAGCATATACTGATTACAAACGAAACAGAATAAATTGTAGTGGTCTCCGTGGCGCAATGGTAGCGAGTCTGAATCCAGATCAGACGATTTCGTGTTCGACTAACGTCGGGGTCAACTAATTTTACCTAAATGATAGTATTTCAGAAGCCCGGCAACATAGCCTATACAGAATTCAAACAAAAACTGACTACATGTTACTGGACTCCGTGGCGCAACGGTAGATCGTCTGACTCCAGAACAGAAGGTTGCGTTTTCGAATCACGTCGGGGTCAAGTGATATTACCTAAATGATAGCATGTATGATCATGAAGCCCAGCATCCTAGCCTATACAGAATACAAATTCAAGCAGTTTGCAGTTTACCATACTCCGTGGCGGAATGGTAGAGCGTTTGACTCCAGATCAGATGGTTGCGTTTTCGAATCACGTCGGTGTCAAGTAATTCTACCTAAATAACAGCACAGCAAACCATGAAGCCCAGCAAGTTACCCTATACAGAATACAAACTAAAACAGATTTCAGGACCCTGGAGTCCGTGGCGCAACCGTAGCGCATCTGGCTCCAGATTAGAAATTTGCGTGTTCGAATCGCGCCGGGTTCATGTAATTTTACCTAAATGATAGCATGTATGATCATGAGGCCCAACAAACAAACTATACAGAATACTAACGAAAATAGGCTAAGACTCCGTGGCGCAATGGTAGAGCGTCTGACTCCAGATCAGAAGTTTACGTGTTCGAATCACGTCGGGGTCAAGTAATTCTACCTAAATAACAGCACGGCAAACCGTGAAAACCAGCAACTTAGCCTATACTGAATACAAACTAAACGGACCAAACTGTGCTGGACTCGGTTGCATAATGGTAACCCGTCTGACTCCAGATCAGAAGGTTGCGTGTTCGAATCACGTCGAACTCAAGTAATTTTACCTAGCCGATACAGAATACAAAATAACCACATCTAACGTTATTGGAATCCCTGACGCAATGGTATTGCGTCTGACTCCAAATTTGAAGGTTGCGTGATCGAATCACGTCGGGGTCAAGTAATTTTACCAAAATGATAGCATGCCAATCCATGAAGCCCAGCAACTTGGCCTACACAGAATATAAATTAAAACAGGTTGCAGTTTACAGGACTCCGTGGCGCAATGGTAGCGCGTCTGACTCCAGATCAGAAGGTTGCGTGTTCGAATCACGTCGGAGTCAAGAATTTTACCTAAATGATAGCATGTCTAACCATAAAACCAAGCAACTTAGCATATACAGATAGAAACGAAACTGACTAAAATGTACTGGTCTCCTTGGCGCAATGGTAGCGCATCTGATTCCAGGTCAGAAGATAACATGTTGGACTAACGCCGGGGTCAACTAATTATTCCAAAATGATAGCACTTCAATTCATGAAGCCCAGCAACATAGCCTATACAGAATACAAACTAAACAGACCTATTGTTCCTGAACACCGTGGCGCAATGGTAGCGCGTCCGGCTCCAGATCTGAAGGTTGCTTGTTCGAATCACGTCGGGGTCAAGTAATTTTACCTAAATGATAGCAAGTCAAACCATGAAACCCAGCAACATAGCATATACAGATTACAAACGAAACAGACCAAATTGTACTGGTCTACGTGGTGAAATGGTAGCGCGTCTGACTCCAGATCAGAACGTTGCGTGTTCGAAACACGTCTGGGTCAAGTATATTACGTAAATGATAGCACGTCAATTCATAAAGCACAGCAACCTAGCCGATACAGAATACAAATTAATCAAAAATAATGTTATTGGAATCCGTGGCGCAATGGTATTGCGTCTGACTCCAGATTAGAAGGTTGCGTGATCGAATCACGTCGTGGGCAAGTGATGTTCCTAAATGATAGCATGTATGTTCATGATGCCCAGCAACCTAGCCTATACAGAATACAAATTCAAACAGATTGCAGTTTGCCGGACTGCGTGGCGGAATGGTAGCACGTCTGACTCCAGATCAGAAAGTTGCGTGTTCGAATCACGTCGGGGTCAAGTAATTTTCCTAAAATGAGAGCATGCCAATTCATGAAGCCCAGCAAGTTAGCTTATACAGAATACAAACTAAAACAGATTTACGGACACTGGACTCCGTGGCGCAATGGTAGCGCATCTGGCTCCAGATTAGAAATTTGCGTTTTCGAATCGCGCCGGGTTCATGAAATTTTACCTAAATGATAGCATGTATGTTAATGAGGCCCAACAAGCAAACACACTATACAGAATACAAACTAAAATAGGATAAGGGTCCTATGACACCGTGGCGCATGGTAGCGCGTCTGACTCCAGTTGAGAAGGTTGTTTGTTCATATCACGTCGGGGTCAAATAATTTTACCTAAATGATAGCATGTCAATTCATGAACCTCAGCAACTTGGCCTATACTGAATACAAACTAAACGGACCGAACTGTACTGGACTCCGTGGCGCAATGGTAACCCGTCAGACTCCAGATCAGAAGGTTGCGTGTTTGTATCACGTCGGGGTCAAGTATATTACCTAAATGATAGCATGTCAATTCATGAAGCCCAGCAACTTAGCCTACACAGAATATAAATTAAAACAGATAGAAGTTTACAGGACTCCGTGGCGCAATGGTAGCACGTCTTACTCCAGATCAGAAGGTTGCGTGTTCGAATCACGTCGGGGTCAAGTATTTTACCTAAATGAGAGCATGTCTAACCATGAAACCAAGCAACTTAGCATACACAGCTTACAAACGAAACAGGCGAAAATTGTACTGGTCTCCTTGGCCCATTGGTAGCGCGTCTGATTCCAGATCAGAAGATAACGCGTTCGACTAACGTCGGGGTCAACTAATTTTTCCAAAATGTTAGCATGTCAATTCATGAAGCCCAGCAACCTAGACATTACAGAATACAAAATAATCAGAGCGAATGCTATTGGAATCCGTGGCGCTATGGTATCGCGTCTGATTTCAGACTAGTAGGTTGCGTGATCGAATCACCTCGTGGTCAAGTAATTTTACCTAAATAATAGCATGTATATTCAAGAAGCCCAGCAACGTAGCCTATACAGAAAACAATATAAAACAGATTCCTAGTTACAGGACTCCGTGGAGCAATGGTAGCGCGTCTGATTCCAGATCAGAAGGTTGCGTGTTCGAATCACGTCGGGGTCCAGTAATTTACGTAAATGATAGCACGTCTAACCATGAAACCAAGCAGCTTAGCATATACTGATTACAAACGAAACTGACTTGATTGTACTGGTCTCCGTGGCGCAATGGTAGCGAGTCTGAATCCGGATCAGACGATTGCGTGTTCGACTAACGTCGGGGTCAACTAATTTTACCTAAATGATAGCATTTCAGAAGCCCAGCAACATAGACTAAACAAAATTCAAACAAAAACTGACTACTTGCTACTGGACTCCGTGGCGCAACGGTAGATCGTCTGACTCCAGAACAGAAGTTTGCGTGTTCGAATCACGTCGGGGTCAAGTAATTTTACCTAAATGATAGCAAGTCAAACCATGAAACCCAGCAACATATCATATGCAGATTACAAACGAATTAGACCAAATTGTACTGGTCTACGTGATGAAATGGTAGCGCGACTGACTCCAGATCAGAACGTTGCGTGTTCGAATCGTGTCGAACTCAAGTAATTTTTCCCGAATTATAGCATGTCAATTCATTAAGTCCAGCAACCTAGCCGATACAGAATACAAAATAATCAGAGCTAATTTTATTGGAATCCGTGGCGCTATGGTATTGCGTCTGACTCCAGATTCGAAGTTTGCGTGATCGAATCACATCGAGTCAAGTATTTTTAGCTAAATGATAGCATGTCAATTCATGAAGCCCAGCAACCTAGCCGTTACAGAATACAAAATAATCTCATCTAATGTTATTGGAATCCGTGGCGCAATGGTATTGCGTCTGACTCCGGATTAAAAGATTTTGTGATCGAATCACGTCGGGGTCAAGTAATTTGACCTAAACGATAGCATGTATATTCATGAAGCCCCTACAACCTAGCCTATACAGAATACAAATTCAAACTGATTTCGGTTTACCGGACTCCGTGGCGTAACGGTAGCGCTTCTGACTCCAGATCAGAAGGTTGCGTGTTCGAATCACGTCGGGGTCAAGTAATTCTACCTAAATAACAGCACGGCAAACCATGAAACCCAGCAACTTGGCCTATTCTGAATACAAACTAAAAGGGCCAAACTGTGCTGGAGTCCGTGGCGTCATGGTAACCCGTCTGACTGCAGATCAGAAGGTTGCGTGTTCGAATCACGTCGAACTCAAGTAATTTTACCTAGCCGATACAGAATACAAAATAACCACATCTAACGTAATTGGAATCCGTGACGCAATGGTATTGCGTCTGACTCCAAATTTGAAGGTTGCGTGATCGAATCACGTCGGGGTCAAGTAATTTTACCAAAATGATAGCATGCCAATTCATGAAGCCCAGCAACTTGGCCTACACAGAAAATAAATTAAAACAGATTGCAGTTTACAGGACTCCGTGTCGCAATGGTAGCGCGTCTGACTCCAGATCAGAAGGTTGCGTGTTCGAATCACGTCGGGGTCAAGGATTTTACCTAAATGATAGCATGTCTAACCATAAAACCAAGCAACTTAGCATATACAGATTACAAACCAAACTGGCTAAGATAACGTGTTGGTCTAACGCCGGGGTCAAATAATTTTTCCAAAATGATAGCACTCCAATTCATGAAGCCCAGCAACATAGCCTATACAGAATACAAACTAAACAGGCTTAATGTTCCTGAACACCGTGGCGCAATGGTAGCGCGTCCGGCTCCAGATCAGAACGTTGCGTGTTCGAATCACGTCGGGGTCAAGTAATTTTACCTAAATAATAGCATGTCAAACCATGAAACCCAGCAACATAGCATATACAGATTACAAACGAAACAAACCGAATTGTACTGGTCTACGTGGTGAAATGTTAGCGCGTCTGACTCCAGATCAGAACGTTGCGTGTTCGAATCAAGTCGAACTCAAGTTATTTTTCCTAAATGATAGCATGTCAATTCATAAAGTCCAGCAACCTAGCCGATACAGAATACAAAATAATCAGAGCTAATTTTATTGGATTCCGTGGCGCAATGGTATTGCGTCTGACTCCAGATTAGAAGGTTGCGTGATCGAATCACGTCGTGGTCAAGTGATGTTCCTAAATGATAGCATGTATGTTCATGATGCCCATCAACCTAGCCTATGAAAATCCACAGCCTGCTTCCAGTCTCCGACCGGGTCAGGAATGGAATGAATGGAGCCCCTATCTAGCGGCGAGGATATGAACTGTGCCGGCTGCCGAGGCCTGACGCACTCCTCTGGGGCAATGATTAAATGAATGACAGATGAAATGAAATGATAGTGGAGAGTGTTGCTGGAATGAAATTTTGGCAGGGAAAACCGGAGTACCCAGAGAAAAACCTGTCTGCCTCCGTTTTGTCCAGCACAGATCTCACATGGAGTGACCGGGATTTGAACCACGGAACCAGCGGTGAGAGGCCGGCGTGCTGCCGCCTAAGCCACGGAGGCTTCAACCTAGCCTATACAGAATACAAATTCAAACAGATTGCAGTTTGCCGGACTCCGTGGCGGAATGGTAGCACGTCTGACTCCAGATCAGAATGTTGCGTGTTCGAATCACTTCGGGGTCAAATAATTTTCCCAAAATGATAGCATGCCAATTCAAGAAGCCCAGCAAGTTAGCTTATACAGAATACAAACTAAAACAGATTTCAGGACACTGGACTCCTTGGCGCAATGGTAGTGCATCTGGCTCCAGATTAGAAGTTTGCGTGTTCGAATCGCGCCGGGTTCATGAAATTTTACCTAAATGATAGCATGTATGTTCATGAAGCCCAACAGGCAAACAAACTATACAGAATACAAACTAAAATTGGTCTAAGAGGCCTATGACTCCGTGGCGCATGGTAGCGCGTCGGACTCCAGTTGAGAAGGATGTTTGATCGAATCACGTCGGGGTCAAATAATTTTACCTAAATGATAGAATGTCAATTCATGAACCTCAGCAACTTGGCCTATACTGAATACAAACTAAACGGACCGAACTGTACTGGACTCCGTGGCGCAATGGTAACCCGTCTGACTCCAGTTCAGAAGGTTGCGTGTTCGAAGCACGTCGTGGTCAAGTATTATACCTAAATGATGGCATGTCTAACCATGAAACCAAGCAACTTAGCATATACAGATTACAAACGAAACAGGCGAAATTGTACTGGTCTCCTTGGCCCATTGGTAGCGCGTCTGATTCCAGATTAGATGATAACGCGTTCGATTAACGTCGGGGTCAACTAATTTTTCCAAAGTGTTAGCATGTCAATTCATGAAGCCCAGCAACCTAGACATTACAGAATACAAAATAATCAGATCTAATGCTATTGGAATCCGTGGCGCTATGGTATCGCGTCTGATTCCAGACTAGTAGGTTGCGTGATCGAATCACCTCGTGGTCAAGTGATTTTACCTAAATAATAGCATGTATATTCAAGAAGCCGAGCACCCTAGCCTATACAGAATAAAATTCAAACAGATTGCAGTTTACCATACTCCGTGGAGGAATGATAGAGCGTTTGACTCCAGATCAGAAGGTTGCGTTTTCGAATCACGTCGGGGTCAAGTAATTCTACCTAAATAACAGCAGGGCAAACCATGAAGCCCAGCAAGTTAGCCTATACAAAATACAAACTAAAACAGATTTCAGGACACTGGACTCCGTGGCGCAATCGTAGCGCATCTGGCTCCAGATTAGAAGTTTGCGTGTTCGAATCGCGCCGGGTTCATGTAATTTTACCTAAATGATATCATGTATGATCATGAGGCCCAAGAAACAAACAAACAAACAAACTATACAGCATACTAACGAAAATAGGCTAAGAGTTCTATGACTCCGTGGCGCAATGGTAGAGCGTCTGACTCCAGATCAGCAGGATGCGTGTTCGAATCACGTCGGGGTCAAGTAATTCTACCTATATAACAGCACGGCAAACCATGAAACCCAGCAACTTAGCCTATACTGTATACAAACTAAACAGACCAAACTGTGCTGGACCCCGTGGTGTAATGGTAACCCGTCTGACTCCAGATCAGAAGGTTGCGTGTTAGAACCACGTCGAACTCAAGTAATTCTACCTAGCCGATACAGAATACAAAATAACCACATCTAACGTTATTGGAATACGTGGCGCAATGGTATTGCGTCTGACTCCAAATTTGAAGGTGGCGTGATCGAATCACGTCGGGGAAAAGTAGTTTTACCAAAATGATAGCATGCCAATTCATGAAGCCCAGCAACTTGGCCTAACTTACACAGAATATAAATTAAAACACATTGCAGTTTACAGGACTCCGTAGCGCAATTGTAGCGCGTCTGACTCCAGATCAGAAGGTTGCGTGTTCGAATCACATCGGGGTCAAGAATTTTACCTAAATGATAGCATATCTAACCATAAAACCAAGCAACTTAGCATATACAGATTACAAACGAAACTGTCTTTATTGCACTGGTCTCCTTGGCGCAATGGTAGCGCATCTGATTCCATGTCAGAAGATAACGTAATCAACTAACGCCCCTGTCAACTAATTTTTCCAAAATGATAGCACTTCAATTCATGAAGCCATGCAACGTAGCCTATACAGAATACAAACTAAACAGACCTATTATTCCCTCACACCCTGGCGCAATGGTAGCGCGTCCGGCTCCAGATCAGAACGTTGCGTGTTCGAATCACGTCGGGGTCAAGAAATTTTACCTAAATAATAGCAAGTCAAACCATGAAACACAGCAACATAGCATATACAGATTACAAACGAAACAGACCAAATTTCACTGGTCTACGTGGTTAAATGGTAGCGCGACTGACTCCAGATCAGAACGTTGCGTGTTCGAATCATGTCGAACTCCAAAAATTTTTCCTAAATGATAGCATGTCAATTCATAAAGTCCAGCAACCTAGCCGATACAGAATACAAAATAATCAGAGCTAATTTTATTGGAATCCGTGGCGCAATGGTATTGCGTCTGACTCCTGATTCGGAGTTTGCGTGATCGAATCACATCGAGTCAAGTAATTTTAGCTAAATGATAGCATGTCAATTCATGAAGCCCAGCAACCTAGCCGTTACAGAATACAAAATAATCTCATCTAATGTTATTGGAATCCGTGGCGCAAAGGTATTGCGTCTGACTCCAAATAAAAGATTTTGTGATCGAATCACGTCGGGGTCAAGTAATTTGACCTAAACGATAGCATGTATATTCATGAAGCCCCTACAACCTAGCCTATACAGAATAAAAATTCAAACTGATTACGGTTTACCGGACTCCGTGGCGAAACGGTAGCGCTTCTGATTCCAGATCAGAAGGTTGCGTGTTCGAATCACGTCGGGGTAAAGTAATTCTACCTAAATAACAGCACGGCAAACCATGAAACCCAGCAACTTAGCCTATACTGAATACAAACTAAACAGACCAAACTGTGCTGGACCCCGTGGTGAAATGGTAACCCGTCTGACTCCAGATCAGAAGGTTGCGTGTTAGAACCACGTCGAACTCAAGTAATTTTACCTAGCCGATACAGAATACAAAATAACCACATCTAACGTTATTGGAATACGTGGCGCAATGGTATTGCGTCTGACTCCAAATTTGAAGGTGGCGTGATCGAATCACGTCGGGGAAAAGTAGTTTTACCAAAATGATAGCATGCCAATTCATGAAGCCCAGCAACTTGGCCTAACTTACACAGAATATAAATTAAAACACATTGCAGTTTACAGGACTCCGTAGCGCAATTGTAGCGCGTCTGACTCCAGATCAGAAGGTTGCATGTTCGAATCACATCGGGGTCAAGAATTTTACCTAAATGATAGCATATCTAACCATAAAACCAAGCAACATAGCATATACAGATTACAAACGAAACTGACTTTATTGCACTGGTCTCCTTGGCGCAATGGTAGCGCATCTGATTCCATGTCAGAAGATAACGTAATCGACTAACGCCCCTGTCAACTAATTTTTCCAAAATGATAGCACTTCAATTCATGAAGCCATGCAACGTAGCCTATACAGAATACAAACTAAACAGACCTATTATTCCCGCACACCCTGGCGCAATGGTAGCGCGTCCGGCTCCAGATCAGAACGTTGCGTGTTCGAATCACGTCGGGGTCAAGTAATTTTACCTAAATAATAGCAAGTCAAACCATGAAACACAGCAACATAGCATATACAGATTACAAACGAAACAGACCAAATTTTACTGGTCTACGTGGTTAAATGGTAGCGCGACTGACTCCAGATCAGAACGTTGCGTGTTCGAATCATGTCGAACTCCAGTAATTTTTCCTAAATGATAGCATGTCAATTCATAAAGTCCAGCAACCTAGCCGATACAGAATACAAAATAATCAGAGCTAATTTTATTGGAATCCGTAGCGCAATGGTATTGCGTCTGACTCCAGATTCGAAGTTTGCGTGATCGAATCACATCGAGTCAAGTAATTTTAGCTAAATGATAGCATGTCAATTCATGAAGCCCAGCAACCTAGCCGTTACAGAATACAAAATAATCTCATCTAATGTTATTGGAATCCGTGGCGCAATGGTATTGCGTCTGACTCCAGATAAAAGATTTTGTGATCGAATCACGTCGGGGTCAAGTAATTTGACCTAAACGATAGCATGTATATTCATGAAGCCCCTACAACCTAGCCTATACAGAATAAAAATTCAAACAGATTACGGTTTACCGGACTCCGTGGCGTAACGGTAGCGCTTCTGATTCCAGATCAGAAGGTTGCGTGTTCGAATCACGTCGGGGTAAAGTAATTCTACCTAAATAACAGCACGGCAAACCATGAAACCCAGCAACTTGGCCTATTATGAATACAAACTAAAAGGGCCAAACTATGATGGAGGCCGTGGCGTAATGGTAACCCGTCTGACTCCAGATCAGAAGGTTGCGTGTTCGAATCACGTCGAACTCAAGTAATTTTACCTAGCCGATACAGAATACAAAATAACCAGATGTAACATTATTGAAATCCGTGGCGCATTGGTATTGCGTCTGACTCCAGATTTGAAGGTTGCGTGATCGAATCACGTCGGGGTCAGGTAATTTTACCAAAATGATAGCATGCCAATTCATGAAGCCCAGCAACTTCGCCTACACAGAATATAAATTAAAACAGTTTGCAGTTTACAGGACTCCGTGGCGCAATGGTAGCTCGTCTGACTCCAGATCATAAGGTTGCGTGTTCGAAACACTTCGGGGTCAAGTAATTTTCCCAAAATGATAGCATGCCAATTCATGAAGCGCAGCAAGTTAGCTTATACAGAACACAAACGAAACAGACCAAAACGTACTGGTCTACGTGGTGAAATGGTAGCGCGTCTGACTCCAGCTCAGAAGGTAGCGTGTTGGAATGACGTCGAAATCAAGTAATTTTTCCTAAATGATAGCATGTCAATTCATAAAGTCCAGCAACCTAGCCGATACAGAATACAAAATAATCAGATGTAATGTTATTGGAATCCGTGGCGCAATGGTATTGCGTCTGACTCCAGATTCGAAGTTTGCGTGATCGAATCACGTCGGGATCAAGTAATTTGACCTAAACGATAGCATGTATATTCATGAAGCCCCTGCTACCGAGCCTATACAGAATAAAAATTCAAACTGACTACGGTTTACCGGACTCCGTGGCGTAACGGTAGCGCTTCTGACTCCTGATCAGAATTTTGCGTGTTTGAATCACTTCGGGGTCAAGTAATTTTACCAAAATGATAGCATGCCTATTCATGAAGACCAGCAACTTAGCCTACTCACAATACAAAGAAAATAGATTAACTGTTCTTGATTTTGTGGCGCAATGGTAGAGCATCTGACTCCAGATTAGAAGTTAGCGTGTTCGAAACGCGCCGGGTTCATGTAATTTTACCTAAATGATAGCATGTATGTTCATGAGGCCCAGCAACTTAGCCTACACAGAATATAAATTAAAACAGTGTGCAGTTTACAGGACTCCGTGGCGCAATGGTAGCGCGTCTGACTCCAGATCAGAAGGTTGCGTGTTCGAATCACGTCGGGGTCAAGAATTTTACCTAAATGATAGCATGGCTAACCATGAAACCAAGCAACTTAACATATATTGAGATTACAAACGAAACAGGCGAAATTGTAATGGTCTCCTTGGCCCATAGGTAGCGCGTCTGATTCCAGATTAGAAGATAACGCGCTCGGCTAACGTCGGGGTCAACTAATTTTTCCAAAATGTTAGCATGTCAATTCAAGAAGCCCAGCAACCTAGACATTACAGAATACAAAATAATCAGCTCTAATGCTATTGTAATCCGAGGCGCTATGGTATCGCGTCTGATTCCAGACTAGTAGTTTGCGTGATCGAATCAATTCGTGGACAAGTAATTTAACCTAAATAATAGCATGTTTATTCAAGAAGCCTAGCATCCTAGC
Organism: Meconema thalassinum; assembly: GCA_946902985.2. Lineage (NCBI taxonomy): Eukaryota > Metazoa > Arthropoda > Insecta > Orthoptera > Tettigoniidae > Meconema > Meconema thalassinum. The sequence continues at coordinate 836,228,612 of OX336390.1, forward strand.
CTAAACAGAATAAAATTCAAACAGATTGCAGTTTACCATACTCCGTGGCGGAATGATAGAGCGTTTGACTCCAGATCAGAAGGTTGCGTTTTCGAATCACGTCGGGGTCAAGTAATTCTACCTAAATAACAGCACGGCAAACCATGAAGCCCAGCAAGTTAGCCTATACAGAATTCAAACTAAAACAGATTTCAGGACACTGGACTCCGTGGCGCAATCGTAGCGCATCTGGCTCCAGATTAGAATTTTGCGTGTTCGAATCGCGCCGGGTTCATGTAATTTTACCTAAATGATATCACGTATGATCATGAGGCCCAACGAACGAACAAACAAACAAACTATACAGAATACTAACGAAAATAGGCTTAGAGTTCTATGACTCCGTGGCGCAATGGTAGAGCGTCTGAATGCAGATCAGAAGGATGCGTGTTCGAATCACGTCGGGGTCAAGTAATTCTACCTAAATAACAGCACGGCAAACCATGAAACCCAGCAACGTAGCCTATACAGAAAACAATATAAAACAGATTCCTAGTTACAGGACTCCGTGGCGCAATGGTAGCGCGTCTGATTCCAGATCAGAAGGTTGCGTGTTCGAATCACGTCGGGGTCCGGTAATTTACGTAAATGATTGCAAGTCAAACCATGAAACCCAGCAACATAGCATATACAGATTACAAACGAAACAGACCAAATTGTACTGGTCTACGTGGTGAAATGGTAGCGCGACTGACTCCAGATCAGAACGTTGCGTGTTCGAATCGTGTCGAACTCAAGTAATTTTTCCTGAATGATAGCATGTCAATTCATAAAGTCCAGCAACCTAGCCGATGAAAATGAAAATCCACAGCCTGCTTCCAGTCTCCGACCGGGTCAGGAATGGAATGAATGAAGCCCCTATCTAGCGGCGAGGATTTGAACTGTGCCGGCTGCCGAGGCCTGACGCACTCCTCTGGGGCAATGATTAAATGAATGACAGATGAAATGAAATGATAGTGGAGAGTGCTGCTGGAATGAAATTTTGACAGGGAAAACCGGAGTACCCGGAGAAAAACCTGTCTGCCTCCGTTCTGTCCAGCACAGATCTCACATGGAGTGACCGGGATTTGAACCACGGACTCAGCGGTGAGAGGCCGGCGTGCTGCCGCCTAAGCCACGGAGGCTTAACCTAGCCGATACAGAATACAAAATAATCAGAGCTATTTTTATTGGAATCCGTGGCGATATGGTATTGCGTCTGACTCCAGATTCGAAGTTTGCGTGATCGAATCACATCGTGTCAAGTATTTTTAGCTAAATGATAGCATGTCAATTCATGAAGCCCAGCAACCTAGCCGTTACAGAATACAAAATAATCTCATCTAATGTTATTGGAATCCGTGGCGCAATGGTATTGCGTCTGACTCCAGATTAAAAGATTTTGTGATCGAATCACGTCGGGGTCAAGTAATTTGACCTAAACGATAGCATGTATATTCATGAAGCCCCTACAACCTAGCCTATACAGAATACAAATTCAAACTGATTTCGGTTTACCGGACTCTGTGGCGTAACGGTAAAGCTTCTGACTCCAGATCAGAAGGTTGCGTGTTCGAATCACGTCGGGGTCAAGTAATTCTACCTAAATAACAGCACGGCAAACCATGAAACCCAGCAACTTGGCCTATTCTGAATACAAACTAAAAGGGCCAAACGGTGCTGGAGTCCGTGGCGTAATGGTAACCCTTCTGACTGCTGATCAGAAGGTTGCGTGTTCGAATCACGTCGAACTCAAGTAATTTTACCTAGCCGATACAGAATACAAAATAACCACATCTAACGTTATTGGAATCCGTGACGCAATGGTATTGCGTCTGACTCCAAATTTGAAGGTTGCGTGATCGAATCACGTCGGGGTCAAGTAATTTTACCAAAATGATAGCATGCCAATTCATGAAGCCCAGCAACTTGGCCTACACAGAAAATAAATTAAAACAGATTGCAGTTTACAGGACTCCGTGTCGCAATGGTAGCGCGTCTGACTCCATATCAGAAGGTTGCGTGTTCGAATCACGTCGGGGTCAAGAATTTGACCTAAATGATAGCATGTCTAACCATAAAACCAAGCAACTTAGCATATACAGATTACAAACGAAACTGAATAAAATGTACTGGTCTCCTTGGCGCTATGGTAGCGCATCTGTTTCCATGTCAGAAGATAACGTGTTGGACTAACGCCGGGGTCAACTAATTTTTCCAAAATGATAGCACTCCAATTCATGAAGCCCAGCAACATAGCCTATACAGAATACAAACTAAACAGACTTATTGTTCCTGAACACCCTGGCGCAATGGTAGCGCGTCCGGCTCCAGATCTGAAGGTTGCCTGTTCGAATCACGTCGGGGTCAAGTAATTTTACCTAAATGATAGCAAGTCAAACCATGAATCCCAGCAACATAGCATATACAGATTACAAACGAAACAAACCAAATTGTACTGGTCTACGTGGTGAAATGGTAGCGCGTCTGACTCCAGATCAGAACGTTGCGTGTTCGAATCACGTCGAACTCAAGTTATTTTTCCTAAATGATAGCATGTCAATTCATAAAGTCCAGCAACCTAGCCGATACAGAATACAAAATAATCAGAGCTAATTTTATTGGAATCCGTGGCGCAATGGTATTGCGTCTGACTCCAGATTAGAAGGTTGCGTGATCGAATCACGTCGTGGTCAAGTGATGTTCCTAAATGATAGCATGTATGTTCATGATGCCCAGCAACCTAGCCTATGAAAATCCACAGCCTGCTTCCAGTCTCCGACCGGGTCAGGAATGGAATGAATGGAGCCCCTATCTAGCGGCGAGGATATGAACTGTGCCGGCTGCCGAGGCCTGACGCACTCCTCTGGGGCAATGATTAAATGAATGACAGATGAAATGAAATGATAGTGGAGAGTGTTGCTGGAATGAAATTTTGGCAGGGAAAACCGTGGTACCCAGAGAAAAACCTGTCTGCCTCCGTTTTGTCCAGCACAGATCTCACATGGAGTGACCGGGATTTGAACCACGGAACCAGCGGTGAGAGGCCGGCGTGCTGCCGCCTAAGCCACGGAAGCTTCAACCTATCCTATACAGAATACAAATTCAAACAGATTGCAGTTTGCCGGACTCCGTGGCGGAATGGTAGCACGTCTGACTCCAGATCAGAAAGTTGCGTGTTCGAATCACGTCGGGGTCACATAATTTTCCCCAAATTATAGCATGCCAATTCAAGAAGCCCAGCAAGTTAGCTTATACAGAATACAAACTAAAACAGATTTCAGGACACTGGACTCCTTGGCGCAATGGTAGTGCATCTGGCTCCAGATTAGAAGTTTGCGTGTTCGAGTCGCGCCGGGTTCATGAAATTTTACCTAAATGATAGCATGTATGTTCATGAGGCCCAAAAAGCAAACAAACTATACAGAATACAAACTAAAATAGGATAAGAGGCCTATGACTCCGTGGCGCATGGTAGCGCGTCGGACTTCAGTTGAGAAGGATGTTTGATCGAATCACGTCGGGGTCAAATAATTTTACCTAAATGATAGAATGTCAATTCATGAACCTCAGCAACTTGGCCTATACTGAATACAAACTAAACGGACCGAACTGTACTGGACTCCGTGGCGCAATGGTAACCCGTCTGACTCCAGTTCAGAAGGTTGCGTGTTCGAAACACGTCGTGGTCAAGTATTATACCTAAATGATGGCATGTCTAACCATGAAACCAAGCAACTTAGCATATACAGATTACAAACGAAACAGGCGAAATTGTACTGGTCTCCTTGGCCCATTGGTAGCGCGTCTGATTCCAGATTAGATGATAACGCGTTCGATTAACGTCGGGGTCAATTAATTTTTCCAAAGTGTTAGCATGTCAATTCATGAAGCCCAGCAACCTAGACATTACAGAATACAAAATAATCAGATCTAATGCTATTGGAATCCGTGGCGCTATGGTATCGCGTCTGATTCCAGACTAGTAGGTTGCGTGATCGAATCACCTCGTGGTCAAGCAATTTTACCTAAATAATAGCATGTATATTCAAGAAGCCGAGCACCCTAGCCTATACAGAATAAAATTCAAACAGATTGCAGTTTACCATACTCCGTGGACGAATGATAGAGCGTTTGACTCCAGATCAGAAGGTTGCGTTTTCGAATCACGTCGGGGTCAAGTAATTCTACCTAAATAACAGCAGGGCAAACCATGAAGCCCAACAAGTTAGCCTATACAAAATACAAACTAAAACAGGTTTCAGGACACTGGACTCCTAGGCGCAATCGTAGCGCATCTGGCTCCAGATTAGAAGTTTGCGTGTTCGAATCGCGCCGGGTTCATGTAATTTTACCTAAATGATAGCATGTATGATCATGAGGCCCAAGAAACAAACAAACAAACAAACTATACAGAATACTGACGAAAATAGGCTAAGAGTTCTATGACTCCGTGGCGCAATGGTAGAGCGTCTGACTCCAGATCTGAAGGATGCGTGTTCGAATCACGTCGGGGTCAAGTAATTCTACCTATATAACAGCACGGCAAGCCATGAAACCCAGCAACTTAGCCTATACTGAATACAAACTAAAAAGACCAAACTGTGCTGGACCCCGTGGCGTAATGGTAACCCGTCTGACTCCAGATCAGAAGGTTGCGTGTTCGAATCACGTCGAACTCAAGTAATTATACCTAGCCGATGCAGAATACAAAATAACCACATCTAACGTTATTGGAATACGTGGCGCAATGGTATTGCGTCTGACTCCAAATTTGAAGGTTGCGGGATCGAATCACGTCGGGGGAAAGTAGTTTTACCAAAATGATAGCATGCCCATTCATGAAGCCCAGCAACTTGGCCTAACTTACACAGAATATAAATTAAAACACATTGCAGTTTACAGGACTCCGTGGCGCAATTGTAGCGCGTTTGACTCCAAATCAGAAGGTTGCGTGTTCGAATCACGTCGGGGTCAAGAATTTTACCTAAATGATAGCATATCCAACCATAAAACCAAGCAAATTAGCATATACAGATTACAAACGAAACTGACTTTATTGTACTGGTCTCCTTGGCGCAATGGTAGCGCATCAGATTCCATGTCAGAAGATAACGTAATCGACTAACGCCCCTGTCAACTAATTTTTCCAAAATGATAGCACTTCAATTCATGAAGCCATGCAACGTAGCCTATACAGAATACAAACTAAACAGACCAATTATTCCGCACACCCTGGCGCAATGGTAGCGCGTCCGGCTCCTGATCAGAACGTTGCGTGTTCGAATCACGTCGGGGTCAAGTAATTTTACCTAAATAATAGCAAGTCAAACCATGAAACACAGCAACATAGCATATACAGATTACAAACGAAACATACCAGATTTTACTGGTCTACGTGGTTAAATGTTAGCGCGACTGACTCCAGATCAGAACGTTGCGTGTTCGAATCATGTCGAACTCAAGTAATTTTTCCTAAATGATAGCATGTCAATTGATAAAGTCCAGCAACCTAGCCGATACAGAATACAAAATAATTAGAGCTAATTTTATTGGAATCCGTGGCGCAATGGTATTGCGTCGGACTCCAGATTCGAAGTTTGCGTGATCGAATCACATCGAGTCAAGTAATTTTAGCTAAATGATAGCATGTCAATTCATGAAGCCCAGCAACCTAGCCGTTACAGAATACAAAATAATCTCATCTAATGTTATTGGTCTCCTTGGCGCAATGGTAGCGCATCAGATTCCATGTCAGAAGATAACGTAATCGACTAACGCCCCTGTCAACTATTTTTTCCAAAATGATAGCACTTCAATTCATGAAGCCATGCAACGTAGCCTATACAGAATACAAACTAAACAGACCAATTATTCCGCACACCCTGGCGCAATGGTAGCGCGTCCGGCTCCTGATCAGAACGTTGCGTGTTCGAATCACGTCGGGGTCAAGTAATTCTACCTAAATAACAGAACGGCAAACCATAAAACCCAGCAACTTGGCCTATTCTGAATACAAACTAAAAGGGCCAAACTGTGCCGGAGGCCGTGGAGTAATGGTAACCCGTCTGACTCCAGATCAGAAGGTTGCGTGTTCGAATCACTTCGAACTCCAGTAATTTTACCTAGCCGATACAGAATACAAAATAAACCAGATCTAACATTCTTGGAATCCGTGGCGCAATGGTATTGCGTCTGACCCCAGATTTGAAGGTTGCTTGATCGAATCACGTCGGGGTCAGGTAATTTTACCAAAATGATAGCATGCCAATTCATGAAGCCCAGCAAGTTAGCTTATACAGAATACAAACGAAACAGGCCAAAACGTACTGGTCTACTTGGTGAAATGGTAGCGCGTCTGACTCCAGATCAGAAGGTAGCGTGTTCGAATGACGTCGAAATCAAGTAATTTTTCCTAAATGATAGCATGTCAATTCATATAGTCCAACAACCTAGCCGATACAGAATACAAAATAATCAGATCTAATGTTATTGGAATCCGTGGCGCAATGGTATTGCGTCTGACTCCAGATTCGAAGTTTGCGTGATCGAATCACTTCGGGGTCAAGTAATTTGACCTAAACGATAGCATGTATATTCGTGAAGCCCCTACAACCTAGCCTATACAGAATACAAATTTAAACTGATTACAGTTTACCGGAGTCCGTGGCGTAACGGTAGCGCGTCTGACTCCTGATCAGATGTTTGCGTGTTTGAATCACTTCGGGGTAAAGTAAATTTACCAAAATGATAGCGTGCCTATTCATAAAGACCAGCAACTTAGCCTACACCCAATACAAACAAAACAGATTAACTGTTCTAGATTTTGTGGCGCAATGGTAGCGCATCTGACTCCAGATTAGAAGTTTGCGTGTTCGAATCACGCCGGGTTCATGTAATTTTACCTAATTGATAGCATGTATGTCCATGAGGCCCAGCAACTTAGCCTACACAGAATATAAATGAAAACAGTTTGCAGTTAACAGGACTTCGTGGCGCAATGGTAGCGAGTCTGATTCGAGATCAGAAGCTAACGTGTTCGACTAACATCGGGGTCAACTAAATTTACCAAAATGATAGTATTTCAGTTCATGAAACCCTGCAACATAGCCTATACAGAATACAAACTAAACAGTCTATATGATAGTGGACTCCGTGGCGCAACGGTAGCGCGTCTGACTCCAGAACAGAAGGCCTCGTGTTCGATTCACGTCGGGTTCAATTAAATTTACCTAAATGGTAGCGTGTCAATTCATGAAGCCCAGCAACCTAGCCTATTGAAAATACAAACCACAAGGATTACTGGTTACTGGGCTCCGAGGCTTAATGGTACTGGGTCTCACTCCAGATCAAAAGGTTGCGAGTTCGAATATCGTCGGTGTCAAGTATTTTTACCTAAATGATAGCATGTCAATTCATGAAGCCCTGCAACCTAGACATTACAGAATACAAAATAATCAGATACAATGTTATTGGAATCCGTTGCGCTATGGTATCGCGTCTGATTCCCGATTAGAAGGTTGCGTGATCGAATCACCTCGGGGTCAAGTAATTGTATCTAAAAAATAGCATGTACGGCGCAATGGTAGCGCGTCTGACTCCAGATCAGAAAGATGCGTGTTCGAATCACGTCGGGGACAAGTATTTTACCTAAATGATAGCACGTCAATTCATAAAGCACAGCAACCTAGCCGATACAGAATGCAGAATAATCAAACATAATGTTATTGGAATCCGTGGCGCAAGGGTATCGCGTCTGACTCCAGATTAGAAGGTTGCGTGATCGAATCACGTCGTGGTCAATTGATGTTCCTAAATGATAGGATGTATGTTCATGATGCCCAGCAACCTAGCCTATACAGAATACAAATTCAAACAGATTGCAGTTTGCCGGGCTCCGTGGCGGAATGGTAGCACGTCTGACTCCAGATCAGAAGGTTGCGTGTTCGAATCACTTCGGGGTCAAGTAATTTTCCCAAAATGATAGCATGCCAATTCATGAAGCGCAGCAAGTTAGCTTATACAGAATACAAACTAAAACAGATTTCCGGACACTGGACTCTGTGGCGCAATGGTAGCGCATCTGGCTCCAGATTAGAAATTTGCGTTTTCGAATCGCGCAGGGTTCATGAAATGTTCCCTAAATTATAGCATGCATGTTCATGAGGCCCAACAAGCAAACAAACTATACACAATACAAACTAAAATAGGAAAAGAGTCATATGACTCCGTGGCGCATGGTAGCGCGTCTGACCCCAGTTGAGAAGGTTGTTTGTTCGAATCACGTCGGGGTCAAATAATTTTACCTAAATGATAGCATGTCAATTCATGAACCTCAGCAACATGGCCTATACTGAATACAAACTAAACGGACCGAACTTCACTGGACTCCGTGGCGCAATGGTAACCCGTCTGACTCTAGATCAGAAGGTTGTGTGTTCGAATCACGTCGGGGTCAAGTATTTTACCTAAATGATCGCATGTCAATTCATGAAGCCCAGCAACTTAGCCTACACAGAATATAAATTAAAACAGATTGCAGTTTACAGGACTCCGTGGCGCAATGGTAGGGCGTCTGACTCCAGATCAGAAGGTTGCGTGTTCGAATCACGTCGGGGTCAAGTATTTTACCTAAATGATAGCATGTCTAACCATGAAACCAAGCAACTTAGATTATACAGATTACAAACGAAACAGGCGAAATTGTACTGGTCTCCTTTGCCCTTTGGTAGCGCGTGTGATTCCAGATCAGAAGATCACGTGTTCGACTAACGTCGGGGTCAACTAATTTTTCCAAAATGTTAGCATGTCAATTCATGAAGCCCAGCAACCTAGACATTACAGAATACAAAATAATCTGATCTAATGCTATTGGAATCCGTGGCTCTATGGTATCGCGGCTGATTCCAGACCAGTAGTTTGCGTGATCGAATCACCTCGTGGTCAAGTAATTTTACATAAATAATAGCATGTATATTCAAGAAGCCCAGCATCGTAGCCTATACAGAAAACAAAATAAATCAAATTGCTAGTTACAGGACTCCGTGGCGCAATGGTAGCGCGTCTGATTCCAGATCAGAAGGTTGCGTGTTCGAATCACGTCGGGGTCAAGTAATTTACGTAAATGATAGCACGTCTAACCATGAAATCAAGCAGCTTAGCATATACTGATTACAAACGAAACAGACTAAATTGTACTGGTCTCCGTGGCGCAATGGTACCGAGTCTGAATCCAGATCAGACGATTGCGTGTTCGACTAACGTTGGGGTCAACTAATTTTACCTAAATGATAGCATTTCAGAAGCCCAGCAACATAGCCTATACAGAAGTCAAACAAAAACTGACTACATGTTACTGCACTCCGTGGCGCAACGGTAGATCGTCTGACTCCAGAACAGAAGGTTGCGTGTTCGAATCACGTCAGGGTCAAGTAATGTTACTTAAATGATAGCATGTATGTTCATGAAGCCCAGCATCCTAGCCTATACAGAATACAAATTCAAACAGATTGCAGTTTACCATACTCCCTGGCGGAATGGTACAGCGTTTGACTCCAGATCAGAAGGTTGCCTTTTCGAATCACGTCGGGGTCAAGTAATTCTGCCTAAATAACAGCACAGCAAACCATGAAGCCCAGCAAGTTAGCCTATACAGAATACAAACTAAAACAGATTTCAGGACACTGGACTCCGTGGCGCAATGGTAGAGCGTCTGACTCCAGATCAGAAGGTTGCGTGTTCGAATCACGTCGGGGTCAAGTAATTCTACCTAAATAACAGCACGGCAAACCATGAAACCCAGCAACTTAGCCTATACTGAATACAAACTAAACGGACCAAACTGTGCTGGACTCCGTGGCGTAATGGTAACCCGTCTGACTCCAGATCAGAAGGTTGCGTGTTCGAATTACGTCGAACTCGAGTAATTTTACCTAGCCGATACAGAATACAAAATAACCACATCTAACGTTATTGGAATCAGTGACGGATTGGTATTGCGTCAGACTCTAAATTTGAAGGTTGCTTGATCGAATCACGTCGGGGTCAAGTAATTTTACCAAAATGATAGCATGCCAATTCATGAAGCCCAGCAACATGGCCTACACAGAATATAAATTAAAACAGATTGCAGTTTACGGGACTCCGTGGCGCAATGGTAGAGCGTCCGACTCCAGATCAGAAGGTTGCGTGTTCGAAACACGTCGGGGTCAAGTGTTTTGCCTAAATGATAGCATGCCTAACCATAAAACCAAGCAACTTAGCATATACAGATTACAAACGAAACTGACTAAAATGTACTGGTCTCCTTGGCGCAATGGTAGCGCATCTGATTCCAGGCCAAAAGATAACGTGTTCGACTAACGCCGGGGTCAACTAATTTTTCCAAAATGATAGCACTTCAATTCATGAAGCCCAGCAACATAGCCTATACAGAATACAAACGAAACAGACGAAATTGTACAGGTCTACGCGGTGAAATGGTAGCGCGTCTGACTCCAGATCAGAACGTTGCGTGTTCGAATCACGTCGAACTCAAGTAATTTTTCCTAACTGATAGCATGTCAATTCATAAAGTCCAGCAACCTAGCCGATACAGAATACAAAATAATCAGAGCTAATTTTATTGGAATCCGTGGCGCAATGGTATTGCGTCTGACTCCAGATTAGAAGGTTGCGTGATCGAATCACGTCGTGGTCACGTGATGTTCCTAAATGATAACATGTATGTTCATGATGCCCAGCAACCTAGCCTATACAGAATACAAATTCAAACAGATTGCAGTTTGCCGGACTCCGTGGCGGAAAAGTAGCACGTCTGACTCCAGATCAGAAAGTTGCGTGTTCGAATCAGATCGGGGTCAAATAAGTTTCCCAAAATGATAGCATGCCAATTCATGAAGCCCAGCAAGTTAGCTTATACAGAATACACACTAAAACAGACTTCAGGACACTGGACTCCGTGGCGCAATGGTAGTGCATCTGGCTCCAGATTAGAAGTTTGCGTGTTCGAATCGCGCCGGGTTCATGAAATTTTACCTAAATGATAGCATGTATGTTCATGAGGCCCAACAAACAAACAAACAAACTATACAGAATACTAACGAAAATAGGCTGAGAGGACTATGACTCCGTGGCGCAATGGTAGAGCGTCTGACTCCAGATCAGAAGGATGCGTGTTCGAATCACTTCGAACTCAAGAAATTTTACCTAGGCGATACAGAATACAAAATAACCACATCTAACGTTATTGGAATCCGTGGCGCAATGGTATTGCGTCTGAATCCAAATTTGAAGGTTGCTTGATCGAATCACGTCGGGATCAAGTAATTTGACCTAAACGATAGCATGTATATTCATGAAGCCCCTGGTACCGAGCCTATACAGAATACAAATTCAAACTGACTACGGTTTACCGGACTCCGTGGCGTAACGGTAGCGCTTCTGACTCCTGATCAGAATTTTGCGTGTTTGAATCACTTCGGGGTCAAGTAATTTTACCAAAATGATAGCATGCCTATTCATGAAGACCAGCAACTTAGCCTACTCACAATACAAATAAAACAGATTAACTGTTCTTGATTTTGTGGCGCAATGGTAGCGCATCGGACTCCAGATTAGAAGTTAGCGTGTTTGAATCGCGCCGGGTTCATGTAATTTTACCTAAATGATAGCATGTATGTTCATGAGGCCCAGCAACTTAGCCTACACAGAATATAAATTAAAACAGTTTGCAGGTTACAGGACTCCGTGGCGCAATGGTAGCGCGTCTGACTCCAGATCAGAAGGTTGCGTGTTTGAATCACGTCGGGGTCAAGAATTTTACCTAAATGATAGCATGTCTAACCATGAAACCAAGCAACTTAACATATATTGAGATTACAAACGAAACAGGCGAAATTGTACTGGTCTCCTTGGCCCATTGGTAGCGCGTCTGATTACAGACCTGAAGATAACGCGTTCGACTAACGTCGGGGTCAACTAATTTTTCCAAAATGTTAGCATGTCAATTCATGAAGCCCAGCAACCTAGACATTACAGAATACAAAATAATCAGAGCTAATGCTATTGGAATCCGTGGCGGTATGGTATCGCGTCTGATTCCAGACTAGTAGGTTGCGAGATCGAATCACCTCGTGGTCAAGTAATTTTACCTAAATAATAGCATGTATATTCAAGAAGCCCAGCAACGTAGCCTACACAGAAAACAATATAAAACAGATTGCTAATTACAGGACTCCGTGGCGCAATGGTAGCCCGTCTGATTCCAGATCAGAAGGTTGCGTGTTCGAATCACGTCGGGGTCAAGTAATTTACGTAAATGATAGCACGTCTAACCGTGAAACCAAGCAGCTTAGCATATACTGATTACAAACGAAACAGACTAAATAGTACTGGTCTCCGTGGCGCAATGGTAGCGAGTCTGAATCCAGATCAGACGATTGCGTGTTCGACTAACGTCGGGGTCAACTAATTTTACCCAAATGATAGCATTTCAGATGCCCAGCAACATAGCCTATACAGAATTCAAACAAAAAATGACTACATGTTACTGGTCTCCGTGGCGCAACGGTGGATCGTCTGACTCCAGATCAGAAGATTGCGTGTTCGAATCACGTCGGGGTCAAGTAATGTTACCTAAATGATAGCTTGTATGATCCTGAAGCCCAGCATCCTAGCCTATACAGAATACAAATTCAAACAGATTGCAGTTTACCATACTCCGTGGCGGAATGGTAGAGCGTTTGACTCCAGATCTGAAGGTTGCGTTTTCGAATCACGTCGGGGTCAACTAATCTACCCAAATAACAGCACAGCAAACCATGAAGCCCAGCAAGTTAGCCTATACAGAATACAAACTAAAACAGATTTCAGGACACTGAACTCCGTGGCGCAATCGTAGCGCATCTGGCTCCAGATTAGAAGTTTGCGTGTTCGAATCGCGCCGGGTTTATGTAATTTTACCTAAATGATAGCATGTATGATCATGAGGCCCAACAAACAAACTACACGCATCAAAAAAAGTTTTGCATCACCTCGGTTCCCAGATCTCCGGCATATAGACGTTGACTGTGTATATTGTATCCAAGATACAGTCCCTTTGACTGTTCATAGATGTCACTAAAACTGCTCAAAGATGTAAACAACCATGCATGAGCAGGGCCTATTAGACGGAGGGGGTACGACAGCCGATCAGTTCCAGTCATTCCACCAGGACGAAGGTACGGTACTCATGTTGTCTGTAGTTCTACCATGCCTAGAAGGTCAATACCGCAGTTCGATCGCGTCCGCATTGTTACTTTGTGTCAAGAAGGGCTCTCAACAAGGGAAGTTTCCAGGCGTCTCAGAGTGAACCAAAGCGATGTTGTTCGGACATGGAGGAGGTACAGAAATACAGGAACTGTCGATGACAGGCCTCGCTCAGGCCGCCCAAGGGCTACTACTGTAGTGGATGACCGCTACTTGCGGATTGCCGCTCGGAGGAACCCTGACAGCAATGCCACCATGTTGAATAATGCGTTTCGTTCAGCCACAGGACGTCGTGTTTCAACTCAACTTGTGCGCAATAGGCTGCATGATGCGCAACTTCACTCCCGACGTCCATGGCGAGGTCCAGCTTTGCAACCCCGACACCATGCAGCGCGGTACAGATGGGCCCAACAACATGCTGAATGGACCCCACGGAATTGGCATCACGTTCTCTTCACCGATGAGTGTCGCATATGCCTTCAACCAGACAATCGTCGGAGACGTGTTTGGAGGCACCCTGGTCAGGCTGAACGTCTTAGACACACTGTCCAGCGAGTGCAGCAAGGTGGTGGTTCCCTGATGTTTTGGGGTGGCATTATGTGGGGCCGACGTACGCCACTGGTGGTCATGGAAGGCTCCGAAACGGCTTTACGATACCTGAATGACATCCTACGACCCATAGTGCAACCATATCGGCAGAATATTGGAGAGGCATTTGTCTTCATGGACGACAATTCTCGACCTCATCGTGCACATCTTGTGAATGCGTTCCTTCAAGATAACGACATCGCTCGACTACAGTGGCCAGCATGTTCGCCAGACATGAACCCTATCGAACATGCCTGGGATATGTTGAAAAGGGCTGTTTATGGACGTCTTGACCCACCAACCACTCTGAGAGATTTACGCCGAATTGTCGTTGAGGAGTGGGACAATTTGGACCAACAGTGTCTTGATGAACTTGTGGATAGTATGCCACGGCGAATACAGGCATGCATCAATGCAAGAGGACGTGCTACTGGGTATTAGAGGTAGTGGTGTGTACTGCAATCTGGACCACAAATGCTGAAAGTCTAGCTGTATGATGGTACAACATGCAATGTGTGGGTCTCATGAGCAATAAAACGAGCTGAAATGTTGTTTGTGTTGATCTCTATTCCCTTTGTATTTAAAGGTTCCGGAACTCTTGGAACCGAGGTGATGCAAAACTTTTTTTGATGTGTGTATACAGAATACTAACGAAAATAGGCTAAGACTCCGTGGCGCAATGGTAGAGCGTCTGACTCCAGATCAGAATGTTGCGTGTTCGAATCACGTCGGGGTCAAGTAATTCTACCTAAATAACAGCACGGCAAACCATGAAACCCAGCAACTTAGCCTATACTGTATACAAACTAAACGGACCAAACTGTGCTGGACTCGGTTGCATAATGGTAACCCGTCTGACTCCAGATCAGAAGGTTGCGTGTTCGAATCACGTCGAACTCCAGTAATTTTACCTAGCCGATACAGAATACAAAATAACCACATCTAACGTTATTGGAATCCGTGATGCAATGGTATTGCGTCTGACCCCAAATTTGAAGGTTGCGTGATCGAATCACGTCGGGGTCAAGTAATTTTACCAAAATGATAGCATGCCAATTCATGAAGCCCAGCAACTTGGCCTACACAGAATATAAATTCAAACAGATTGCAGTTTACGGGACTCCGTGGCGCAATGGTAGCGCGTCTGACTCCAGATCAGAAAGTTGCGTGTTCGAATCACGTCGGGGTCAAATAATTTTCCCAAATTAAGAGCATGCCAATTCATGAAGCCCAGCAAGTTAGCTTATACAGAATACAAACTAAAACAGATTTCCGGACACCGGACTCCGTGGCGCAATGGTAGCGCATCTGGCTCCAGATTAGAAGTTTGCGTTTTCGAATCGCGCCGGGTTCATGAAATTTTACCTAAATGATAGCATGTATGTTCATGAGGCCCAACAAGCAAACAAACTATACAGAATACAAACTAAAATAGGATAAGGGTCCTATGACTCCGTGGCGCATGGTAGCGCGTCTGACTCCAGTTGAGAAGGTTGTTTGTTCATATCACGTCGGGGTCAAACAATTTTACCTAAATGATAGCATGTCAATTCATGAACCTCAGCAACTTGGCCTATAATGAATACAAACTAAACGGACCGAACTTCACCGGACTCCGTGGCGCAATGGTAACCCGTATGACTCCAGATCAGAAGGTTGTGTGTTCGAATCACGTCGGGGTCAAGTGTTTTACCTAAATGATCGCATGTCAATTCATGAAGCCCAGCAACTTAGCCTATACTGAATACAAACTAAACGGACCAAACTGTGCTGGACTCCGTTGCGTAATGGTAACCCGTCTGACTCCAGATCAGAATCAGGTCGAAATCCGGTAAATTTACCTAGCCGATACAGAATACAAAATAACCACATCTAACGTTATTGGAATCCGTGACGCAATGGTAATGCGTCTGACTCCAAATTTGAAGGTTGCGTGATCGAATCACGTCGGGGTCAAGTAATTTTACCAAAATGATAGCATGCCAATTCATGAAGCCCAGCAACTTGGCCTACACAGAATATAAATTAAAACAGATTGCAGTTTACAGGACTCCGTGGCGCAATGGTAGCGCGTCTGACTCCAGATCAGAAGGTTGCGTGTTCGAATCACGTCGGGGTCAAGAATTTTACCTCAATGATAGCATGTCTAACCATAAAACCAAGCAACTTAGCATATACAGATTACGAGCGAAACTGACTAAAATGTACTGGTCTCCTTGGCGCAATTGTAGCGCATCTGATTCCAGGTCAAGAGATAACGTGTTGGACTAACGCCGGGGTCAACTAATTTTCCCAAAATGATAGCAATTCAATTCATGAAGCCCAGCAACATAGCCTATACAGAATACAAACTAAGCAGAGTTATTGTTCCTGAACACCGTGGCGCAATGGTAGCGCGTCCGGCTCCAGATCAGAAGGTTGCGTGTTCGAATCAGGTCGGGGTCAAGTAATTTTACCTAAATGATAGCAAGTCAAACCATGAAACCCAGCAACTTAGCATATACAGATTACAAACGAAACAGACCAAATTGTACTGGTCTACATGGTGAAATGGTAGCGCGTCTGACTCCAGATCAGAACGTTGCGTGTTCGAATCACGTCGAACTCAAGTTATTTTTCCAAAATGATAGCTTGTCAATTCATAAAGTCCAGCAACCTTGCCGATACAGAATACAAAACAATCAGAGCTAATTTTATTGGAATCCGTGGCGCAATGGTATTGCGTCTGACTCCAGATTAGAAGGTTGCGTGATCGTATCACGTCGTGGTCAAGTGATGTTCCTAAATGATAGCATGTATGTTCATGATGCCCAGCAACCTAGCCTATTTAACTAACCCCGTGGCACTACAGCCCTTGAAGGGCCTAGGCCTACCAAGCGACCGCTGCCCAGCCAATTGGCCTGCAGATTTTGGGGTGACGCGTGGTCAGCGCGTCGGGTCCCCTCGGCCGTTAATCTTGGTTTTCGTGACCGGGGCACTGTCTCACTGTCAGACAGCTACTCAATTGTCCTCACGAGGCTGAGTGCACCCCGTTCCAACCCTCACGTCAGTTTTAAAATCCCTGACGGAGCCGGGGATCGAACCCGGGGCCTCCGGGTGAGAGGCAGGCGCTCTACCCCAACACCACGGGGCCGGCGTGCTGCCGCCTAAGCCACGGAAGCTTCAACCTAGCCTATACAGAATACAAATTCAAACAGATTGCACTTTGCCGGACTCCGTGGCGGAATGGTAGCACGTCTGACTCCAGATCATAAAGTTGCGTGTTCGAATCACGTCGGGGTAAAGTAATTTTCGCAAAATGAGAGCATGCCAATTCATCAAGCCCAGCAAGTTAGCTTATACAGAATACAAACTAAAACAGATTTTCGGACACTGGACTCCGTGGCGCAATGGTAGCTCATCTGGCTCCAGATTAGAAGTTTGCGTTTTCGAATCGCGCCGGGTTCATGAAATTTTACCTAAATTAAAGCATGTATGTTCATGAGGCCCAACAAGCAAACAAACTATAATGAATACAAACTAAAATAGGATAAGAGTCCTATGACTCCGTGGCGCATGGTAGCGCGTCTGACTCCAGTTGAGAAGGATGTTTGTTCGAATCACGTCGGGGTCAAATAATTTTACCTAAATGATAGCATGTCAATTCATGAACCTCAGCAACTTGGCCTATACTGAATACAAACTAAGCGAACCGAACTGTACTGGACTCCGTGGCGTAATGGTAACCCGTCTGACTCCAGATCAAAAGGTTGCGTGTCCGAATCACCTAGGGGTCAAGAATTTTACCTAAATGATAACATGTCAATTCATGAAGCCCAGCAACTTAGCCTACACAGAATATAAATTAAAACAGATTGGAGTTTACAGGACTCCGTGGCGCAATGGTAGCGCGTCTGACTCCAGATCAGAAGGTTGCGTGTTCGAAACACGTCGGGGTCAAGTGTTTTGCCTAAATTATAGCATGCCTAACCATAAAACCAAGCAACTTAGCATATACAGATTACAAACGAAACTGACTAAAATATACTGGTCTCCTTGGCGCAATGGTAGCGCATCTGAGTCCAGGCCAAAACATAACGTGTTCGACTAACGCCGGGGTCAACTAATTTTTCCAAAATGATAGCACTTCAATTCATGAAGCCCAGCAACATAGCCTATACAGAATACAAACTAAACAGACTTATTACTCCTGAACACCGCGGCGCAATGGTAGCGCGTCCGGCTCCTGTCAGAAGGTTGCGTGTTCGAATCTCGTCGGGGTCAAGTAATTTTACCTAAATGATAGCAAGTCAAACCATGAAACCCAGCAACATAGCATATACAGATTACAAACGAAACAGACGAAAGTTTACAGGTCTACGCGGTGAAATGGTAGCGCGTCTGACTCCAGATCAGAACGATGCGTGTTCGAATCACTTCGAACTCAAGAAATTTTACCTAGCCGATACAGAATACAAAATAATCAGAGCTAATTATATTGGAATCCGTGGCGCAATGGTATTGCGTCTGACTCCAGATTAGAAGGTTGCGTGATCGAATCACGTCGGGGTCAAGTAATTTGACCTAAACGATAGCATGTATATTCATGAAGCCCCTGCTACCGAGCCTATACAGAATACAAATTCAAACTGACTACGGTTTACCGGACTCCGTGGCGTAACGGTAGCGCTTCTGACTCCTGATCAGAATTTTGCGTGTTTGAATCACTTCGGGGTCAAGTAATTTTACCAAAATGATAGCATGCCTATTCATGAAGACCAGCAACTTAGCCTACTCACAATACAAACAAAATAAATTTACTGTTCTTGATTTTGTGGCGCAATGGTAGCGCATCTGACTCCAGATTAGAAGTTAGCGTGTTCGAATCGCGCCGGGTTCATGTAATTTTACCTAAATGATAGCATGTATGTTCATGAGGCCCAGCAACTTAGCCTACACAGAATATAAATTAAAACAGTTTGCAGTTTACGGGACTCCGTGGTGCAATGGTAGCGCGTCTGACTCCAGCTCAGAAGGTTGCGTGTTCGAATCACGTTGGGGTCAAGAATTTTACCTAAATGATAGCATGTCTAACCATGAAACCAAGCAACTTAGCATATATTGAGATTACAAACGAAACAGGCAAAATTGTACTGGTCTCCTTGGCCCATTGGTAGCGCGTCTGATTCCAGATCAGAAGGTAACGCATTCGACTAACGTTGGGGCCAACTAATTTTTCCAAAATGTTAGCATGTCAATTCATGAAGCCCAGCAACCTAGACATTACAGAATACAAAATAATCAGAGGTAATGCTATTGGAATCCGTGGCGCTATGGTATCGCGTCTGATTCCAGACTAGTAGGTTGCGTGATCGAATCACCTCGTGGTCAAGTAATTTTACCTAAATAATAGCATGTATATTCAAGAAGCCCAGCAACGTAGCCTACACAGAAAACAATATAAAACAGATTGCTAATTACAGGACTCCGTGTCGCAATGGTAGCCCGTCTGATGCCAGATCAGAAGGTTGCGTGTTCGAATCACGTCGGGGTCAAGTAATTTACGTAAATGATAGCACGTCTAACCGTGAAACCAAGCAGCTTAGCATATACTGATTACAAACGAAACAGACTAAATGGTACTGGTCTCCGTGGCGCAATGGTACCGAGTCTGAATCCAGATCAGACGATTGCGTGTTCGACTAACGTCGGGGTCAACTAATTTTACCCAAATGATAGCATTTCAGATGCCCAGCAACATAGCCTATACAGAATTCAAACAAAAACTGACTACATGTTACTGGTCTCCGTGGCGCAACGGTAGATCGTCTGACTCCAGATCAGAAGATTGCGTGTTCGAATCACGTCGGGGTCAAGTAATGTTACCTAAATGATAGCTTGTATGATCCTGAACCCCAGCATCCTAGCCCATACAGAATACAAATTCAAACAGATTGCAGTTTACCATACTCCGTGGCGGAATGGTAGAGCGTTTGACTCCAGATCAGAAGGTTGCGTTTCCGAATCACGTCGGGGTCAACTAATTCTACCCAAATAACAGCACAGCAAACCATGAAGCCCAGCAAGTTAGCCTATACAGAATACAAACTAAAACATATTTCAGGACACTGGACTCCGTGGCGCAATCGTAGCGCATCTGGCTCCAGATTAGAAGTTTGCGTGTTCGAATCGCGCCGGGTTCATGGAATTTTACCTAAATGATAGCATGTATGATCACGAGGCCCAACAAACAATTTATACAGAATACTAACGAAAATAGGCTAAGACTCCGTGGCGCAATGGTAGAGCGGCTGACTCCAGATCAGAAGGTTGCGTGTTCGAATCACGTCGGGTCAAGTAATTCTACCTAAATAACAGCATGGCAAACCATGAAACCCAGCAACTTAGCCTATACTGAATACAAACTAAACGGACCAAACTGTGCTGGACTCCGTTGCGTAATGGTAACCCGTCTGACTCCAGAGCAGAAGGTTGCGTGTTCGAATCAGGTCGGGGTCAAGTAATTTTACCTAAATATTAGCAAGTCAAACCATGAAACCCAGCAACTTAGCATATACAGATTACAAACGAAACAGACCAAATTGTACTGGTCTACATGGTGAAATGGTAGCGCGTCTGACTCCAGATCAGAACGTTGCGTGTTCGAATCACGTCGAACTCAAGTTATTTTTCCAAAATGATAGCTTGTCAATTCATAAAGTCCAGCAACCTTGCCGATACAGAATACAAAACAATCAGAGCTAATTTTATTGGAATCCGTGGCGCAATGGTATTGCGTCTGACTCCAGATTGGAAGGTTGCGTGATCGTATCACGTCGTGGTCAAGTGATGTTCCTAAATGATAGCATGTATGTTCATGATGCCCAGCAACCTAGCCTATTTAACTAACCCCGTGGCACTACAGCCCTTGAAGGGCCTAGGCCTACCAAGCGACCGCTGCCCAGCCAATTGGCCTGCAGATTTTGGGGTGACGCGTGGTCAGCGCGTCGGGTCCCCTCGGCCGTTAATCTTCGTGACCGGGGCACTGTCTCACTGTCAGACAGCTACTCAATTGTCCTCACGAGGCTGAGTGTACCCCGTTCCAACCCTCACGTCAGTTTTAAAATCCCAGACGGAGCCGGGGATCGAACCCGGGGCCTCCGGGTGAGAGGCAGGCGCTCTACCCCAACACCACGGGGCCGGCGTGCTGCCGCCTAAGCCACGGAAGCTTCAACCTAGCCTATACAGAATACAAATTCAAACAGATTACACTTTGCCGGACTCCGTGGCGGAATGGTAGCACGTCTGACTCCAGATCATAAAGTTGCGTGTTCGAATCACGTCGGGGTCAAGTAATTTTCGCAAAATGAGAGCATGCCAATTCATCAAGCCCAGCAAGTTAGCTTATACAGAATACAAACTAAAACAGATTTTCGGACACTGGACTCCGTGGCGCAATGGTAGCTCATCTGGCTCCAGATTAGAAGTTTGCGTTTTCGAATCGCGCCGGGTTCATGAAATTTTACCTAAATGAAAGCATGTATGTTCATGAGGCCCAACAAGCAAACAAACTATACAGAATACAAACTAAAATAGGATAAGAGTCCTATGACTCCGTGGCGCATGGTAGCGCGTCTGACTCCAGTTGAGAAGGATGTTTGTTCGAATCACGTCGGGGTCAAATAATTTTACCTAAATGATAGCATGTCAATTCATGAACCTCAGCAACTTGGCCTATACTGAATACAAACTAAGCGAACCGAACTGTACTGGACGCCGTGGCGTAATGGTAACCCGTCTGACTCCAGATCAAAAGGTTGCGTGTCCGAATCACCTAGGGGTCAAGAATTTTACCTAAATGATAGCATGTCAATTCATGAAGCCCAGCAACTTAGCCTACACAGAATATAAATTAAAACAGATTGGAGTTTACAGGACTCCGTGGCGCAATGGTAGCGCGTCTGACTCCAGATCAGAAGGTTACGTGTTCGAATCACGTCGAACTCGAGTAATTTTACCTAGCCGATACAGAATACAAAATAACCACATCTAACGTTATTGGAATCAGTGACGCAATGGTATTGCGTCAGACTCCAAATTTGAAGGTTGCGTGATCGAATCACGTCGGGGTCAAGTAATTTTACCAAAATGATAGCATGCAAATTCATGAAGCCCAGCAACTTGGCCTACACAGAATATAAATTAAAACATATTGCAGTTTACAGTACTCCGTGGCGCAATGGTAGCGCGTCTGACTCCAGATCAGAAGGTTGCGTGTTCGAAACACGTCGGAGTCAAGTGTTTTGCCTAAATGATAGCATGCCTAACCATAAAACCAAGCAACTTAGCATATACAGATTACAAACGAAACTGACTAAAATATACTGGTCTCCTTGGCGCAATGGTAGCGCATCTGAGTCCAGGCCAAAACATAACGTGTTCGACTAACGCCGGGGTCAACTAATTTTTCCAAAATGATAGCACTTCAATTCATGAAGCCCAGCAACATAGCCTATACAGAATACAAACTAAACAGACTTATTACTCCTGAACACCGTGGCGCAATGGTAGCGCGTCCGGCTCCTGATCAGAAGGTTGCGTGTTCGAATCTCGTCGGGGTCAAGTAATTTTACCTAAATGATAGCAAGTCAAACCATGAAACCCAGCAACATAGCATATACAGATTACAAACGAAACAGACGAAATTGTACAGGTCTACGCGGTGAAATGGTAGCGCGTCTGACTCCAGATCAGAACGATGCGTGTTCGTATCACTTCGAACTCAAGAAATTTTACCTAGCCGATACAGAATACAAAATAATCAGAGCTAGTTATATTGGAATCCGTGGCGCAATGGTATTGCGTCTGACTCCAGATTAGAAGGTTGCGTGATCGAATCACGTCGGGGTCAAGTAATTTGACCTAAACGATAGCATGTATATTCATGAAGCCCCTGCTACCGAGCCTATACAGAATACAAATTCAAACTGACTACGGTTTACCGGACTCCGTGGCGTAACGGTAGCGCTTCTGACTCCTGATCAGAATTTTGCGTGTTTGAATCACTTCGGGGTCAAGTATTTTTACCAAAAAATAGCATGCCTATTCATGAAGACCAGCAACTTAGCCTACTCACAATACAAACAAAATAAATTAACTGTTCTTGATTTTGTGGCGCAATGGTAGCGCATCTGATTCCAGATTAGAAATTAGCGTGTTCGAATCGCGCCGGGTTCATGTAATTTTACCTAAATGATAGCATGTATGTTCATGAGGCCCAGCAACTTAGCCTACACAGAATATAAATTAAAACAGTTTGCAGTTTACAGGACTCCGTGGTGCAATGGTAGCGCGTCTGACTCTAGCTCAGAAGGTTGCGTGTTCGAATCACGTTGGGGTCAAGAATTTTACCTAAATGATAGCATGTCTAACCATGAAACCAAGCAACTTAGCATATATTGAGATTACAAACGAAACAGGCGAAATTGTACTGGTCTCCTTGGCCCATTGGTAGATCAGAAGATAACGCATTCGACTAACGTCGGGGCCAACTAATTTTTCCAAAATGTTAGCATGTCAATTCATGAAGCCCAGCAACCTAGACATTACAGAATACAAAATAATCAGAGGTAATGCTATTGGAATCCGTGGCGCTATGGTATCGCGTCTGATTCCAGACTAGTAGGTTGCGTGATCGAATCACCTCGTGGTCAAGTAATTTTACCTAAATAATAGCATGTACGGCGCAATGGTAGCGCGTCTGACTCCAGATCAGAAGGTTGCGTGTTCGAATCACGTCGGGGTCAAGTAATTTACGTAAATGATAGCACGTCTAACCGTGAAACCAAGCAGCTTAGCATATACTGATTACAAACGAAACGGACCAAATTGTGCTGGACTCCGTTGCGTAATGGTAACCCGCCTGACTCCAGAGCAGAAGGTTGCGTGTTCGAATCAGGTCGAAATCCAGTAATTTTACCTAGCCGATACAGAATACAAAATAACCACATCTAACGTTATTGGAATCCGTGACGCAATGGTATTGCGTCTGATTCCAAATTTGAAGGTTGCGTGATGGAATCACGTCGGGGTCAAGTAATTTTACCAAAATGATAGCATGCCAATTCATGAAGCCCAGCAACTTGGCCTACACAGAATATAAATTAAAACAGATTGCGGTTTACAGGACTCCGTGGCGCAATTGTAGCGCGTCCGGCTCCAGATCAGAAGGTTGCGTGTTCGAATCACGTCGGGGTCAAGTAATTTTACCTAAATGATAGCAAGTCAAACCATGAAACCCAGCAACTTAGCATATACAGATTACAAACGAAACAGACCAAATTGTACTGGTCTACATGGTGAAATGGTAGCGCGTCTGACTCCAGATCA
This sequence comes from Meconema thalassinum, assembly GCA_946902985.2. Taxonomy (NCBI): domain Eukaryota; kingdom Metazoa; phylum Arthropoda; class Insecta; order Orthoptera; family Tettigoniidae; genus Meconema; species Meconema thalassinum. Next base: position 836,252,834 of record OX336390.1, read on the forward strand.
GAACGTTGCGTGTTCGAATCACGTCGAACTCAAGTTATTTTTCCAAAATGATAGCTTGTCAATTCATAAGTCCAGCAACCTAGTCGATACAGAATACAAAATAATCAGAGCTAATTTTATTGGAATCCGTGGCGCAATGGTATTGCGTCTGACTCCAGATTAGAAGGTTGCGTGATCGTATCACGTCGTGGTCAAGTGATGTTCCTAAATGATAGCATGTATGTTCATGATGCCCAGCAACCTAGCCTATACAGAATACAAATTCAAACAGATTGCACTTTACCGGACTCCGTGGCGGAATGGTAGCACGTCTTACTCCAGATCATAAAGTTGCGTGATCGAATCACGTCGAGGTCAAGTAATTTTCGCAAAATGAGAGCATGCCAATTCATGAGGCCCAACAAGCAAACAAACTATACAGAATACAAACTAAAATAGGATAAGAGACCTATGACTCCGTGGCGCATGGTAGCGCGTCTGACTCCGGTTGATAAGGTTGTTTGTTCGAATCACGTCGGGGTCAAACAATTTTACCTAAATGATAGCATGTCAATTCATGAACCTCAGCAACTTGGCCTATACTGAATACAAACTAAATGGACCGAACTGAACTGGACTCCGTGGCGCAATGGTAACCCGTCTGACTCCAGATCAGATGGTTGCGTGTTCGTATCACGTCGGGGTCAAGTATTTTACCTAAATGATAGCATGTCTAACCATGAAACCAAGCAACATAACATATATAGAGATTACAAACGAATCAGGCGATATTGTACTGGTCTCCTTGGCCCATTGGTAGCGCGTCTGATTACAGATCAGAAGATAACGCATTCGACTAACCTCGGGGTCAACTAATTTTTCCAAAATGTTAGCATGTCAATTCATGAAGACCAGCAACCTAGACTTTACAGAATACAAAATAATCAGAGCTAATGCTATTGGAATCTGTGGCGCTACGGTATCGCGTCTGATTCCAGACTAGTAGGTTGCGTGATCGAATCACCTCGTGGTCAAGTAATTTTACCTAAATAATAGCATGTATATTAAGCCTCCGTGGCTTAGGCGGCAGCACGTCGGCCTCTCACCGCTGGGTCCGTGGTTCAAATCCCGGTCACTCCATGTGAGATCTGTGCTGGACAGAACGGAGGCAGACAGGTTTTTCTCCGGGTACTCCGGTTTTCCCTGTCAAAATTTCATTCCAGCAACACTCTCCACTATCATTTCATATCATCTGTCATCCATTTAATCATTGCCCCAGAGGAGTGCGTCAGGCCTCGGCAGCCGGCACAGTCCATATCCTCGCCGCTAGATGGGGGCTTCATTCATTCCATTCCTGACCCGGTCGGAGACTGGAAGCAGGCTGTGGATTTTCATTTCAATAGCATGTATATTCAAGAAGCCCAGCAACGTAGCCTACACAGAAAACAATATAAAACAGATTGCTAATTACAGGACTCCGTGGCGCAATGGTAGCCCGTCTGATTCCAGATCAGAAGGTTGCGTGTTCGAATCACGTCGGGGTCAAGTAATTTACGTAAATGATAGCACGTCTAACCGTGAAACCAAGCAGCTTAGCATATACTGATTACAAACGAAACAGACTAAATGGTACTGGTCTCCGTGGCGCAATGGTACCGAGTCTGAATCCAGATCAGACGATTGCGTGTTCAACTAACGTCGGGGTCAGGTAATGTTACCTAAATGATAGCTTGTATGATCATGAAGCCCAGCATCCTAGCCTATACAAATTCAAACAGATTGCAGTTTACCATACTCCGTGGCGGAATGGTAGAGCGTTTGACTCCAGATCAGAAGGTTGCGTTTTCGAATTACGTCGGGGTCAACTAATTCTACCCAAATAACAGCACAGCAAACCATGAAGCCCAGCAAGTTAGCCTATACAGAATACAAACTAAAACATATTTCAGGACACTGGACTCCGTGGCGCAATCGTAAGGCATCTGGCTCCTGATTAGAAGTTTGCGTGTTCGAATCGCGCCGGGTTCATGTAATTTTACCTAAATGATAGCATGTATGATCATGAGGCCCAACAAACAAACTATACAGAATACTAACGAAAATAGGCTAAGAATCCGTGGCGCAATGGTAGAGCGTCTGACTCCAGATCAGAAGGTTGCGTGTTCGAATCACGTCGGGGTCAAGTAATTCTACCTAAATAACAGCACGGCAAACCATGAAACCCAGCAACTTAGCCTATACTGAATACAAACTAAACGGACCAAACTGTGCTGGACTCCGTTGCGTAATGGTAACCCGTCTGACTCCAGATCAGATGGTTGCGTGTTCGAATCAGGTCGAAATCAAGTAATTTTACCTAGCCGATACAGAATACCAAATAACCACATCTAACGTTATTGGAATCCGTGACGCAATGGTATTGCGTCTGACTCCAAATTTGAAGGTTGCGTGATCGAATCACGTCGGGTCAAGTAATTTTAACAAAATGATAGCATGCCAATTCATGAAGCCCAGCAACTTGGCCTACACAGAATATAAATTAAAACAAATTGCAGTTTACAGGACTCCGTGGCGTAATGGTAGCGCGTCTGACTCCAGATCAGAAGGTTGCGTGTTCGAATCACGTCGGGGTCAAGAATTATACCTAAATGATAGCATGTCTAACCATAAAACCAAGCAACTTAGCATATACAGATTACAAACGAAACAGACCAAATTGTACCGGTCAACATGGTGAAATGTTAGCGCGTCTGACTCCACATCAGAACGTTGCGTGTTTGAATCACGTCGGACTCAAGTTATTTTTCCCAAATGATAGCTTGTCAATTCATAAAGTCCAGCAACCTAGCCGATACTGAATACAAAATAATCAGAGCTAATTTTATTGGAATCCGTGGCGCAATAGTATTGCGTCTGACTCCAGATTAGAAGGTTGCGTGATCGAATCACCTCGTGGTCAAGTGATGTTCCTAAATGATAGCATGTATGTTCATGATGCCCAGCAACCTAGCCTATGAAAAATCCACAGCCTGCTTCCAGTCTCCGACCGGGTCAGGAATGGAATGAATGAAGCCCCCATCTAGCGGCAAGGATATGAACTGTGCCGGCTGCCGAAGCCTGTCGCACTCCTCCGGGGCAATGATGAAATGAATGACAGATGAAATGAAATGATAGTGGAGAGTGTTGCTGGAATGAAATTTTGACAGGGAAAACCGGAGTACCCGGAGAAAAACCTGTCTGCCGCCGTTTTGTCCAGCACAGATCTCACATGGAGTGACCGGGATTTGAACCACGGACCCAGCGGTGAGAGGCCGGCGTGCTGCCGCCTAAGCCACGGAGGCTACAACCTAGCCTATACAGAATACAAATTCAAACAGATTGAAGTTTGCCGGACTCCGTGGCAGAATGGTAGAACGTCTGACTCCAGATCAGAAAGTTGCGTGTTCGAATCACGTCGGGGTCAAATAATTTTCCCAAAATGATAGCATGCCAAATCAAGAAGCCCAGCAAGTTAGCTTATACAGAATACAAACTAAAACAGATGTCAGGACACTGGACTCCTTGACGCAATGGTAGTGCATCTGGCTCCAGATTAAAATTTTGCGTGTTCGAATCGCGCCGGGTTCATGTAATTTTACCTAAATGAAAGCATGTATGTTCATGAGGCCCAACAAGCAAGCAAACTATACAGAATACAAACTAAAATAGGATAAGAGTCCTATGACTCCGTGGCGCATGGTAGCGCGTCTGACTCCAGTTGAGAAGGATGTTTGTTCGAATCACGTCGGGGTCAAATAATTTTACCTAAATGATAGCATGTCAATTCATGAACCTCAGCAACTTGGCCTATACTGAATACAAACTAAACGAACCGAACTGTACTGGACTCCGTGGCGCAATGGTAACCCGTCTGACTCCAGATCAGAAGGTTGCGTGTTCGAATCACCTCGGGGTCAAGAATTTTACCTAAATGATAGCATGTCAATTCATGAAGCCCAGCAACTTAGCCTACACAGAATATAAATTAAAACAGATTGCAGTTTACAGGACTCCGTGGCGCAATGGTAGCGCGTCTGACACCAGATCGGAAGGTTGCGTGTTCGAATCACGTCGTGGTCAAGTAATATACCGAAATGATAGCATGTCTAACCATGAAACCAAGCAACTTAGCATATACAGATTACAAACGAAACAGGCGAAATTGTACTGGTCTCCTTGGCCCATTGGTAGCGCGTCTGATTCCAGATTAGAAGATAACGCGCTCGGCTAAAGTCGGGGTCAACTAATTTTTCCAAAATGTTAGCATGTCAATTCAAGAAGCCCAGCAACCTAGACATTACAGAATACAAAATAATCAGCTCTAATGCTATTGTAATCCGTGGCGCTATGGTATCGCGTCTGATTCCAAACTAGTAGTTTGCGTGATCGAATCACCTCGTGGACAAGTAATTTTACCTAAATAATAGCATGTATACTCAAGAAGCCGAGCATCCTAGCCTATACAGAATAAAATTCAAACAGATTGCAGTTTACCATACTCCGTGGCGGAATGTTAGAGCGTTTGACTCCAGATCAGAAGGTTGCGTTTACGAATCACGTCGGGGTCAAGTAATTCTACCTAAATAACAGCACGGCAAACCATGAAGCCCAGCAAGTTAGCCTATACAGAATACAAACTAAAACAGATTTCAGGACACTGGACTCCGTGGCGCAATCGTAGCGCATCTGGCTCCAGATTAGAAGTTTGCGTGTTCGAATCGCGCCGGGTTCATGTAATTTTACCTAAATGATATCATGTATGATCATGAGGCCCAACGAACAAACAAACAAACAAACTATACAGAATACTAACGAAAATAGGCTTAGAGTACTATGACTCCGTGGCGCAATGGTAGAGCGTCTGAATCCAGATCAGAATGATGCGTGTTCGAATCACGTCGGGGTCAAGTAATTCTACCTAAATAACAGCACGGCAAACCATGAAACCCAGCAACTTAGCCTATATTGAATACAAACTAATCGGACCAAACTGTGCTGGACCCAGTGGCGTAATGGTAACCCGTCTGACTCCAGATCAGAAGGTTGCGTGTTCGAATCACGTCTAACTCAAGTAATTTTACCTAGCCGATACAGAATACAAAATAACCACTTCTAACGTTATTGGAATACGTGGCGCAATGGTATTGCGTCTGACTCCAAATTTGAAGGTTGCGTGATCGAATCACGTCGGGGAAAAAATAATTTTACCAAAATGATAGCATGCCAATTCATGAAGCCCAGCAACTTGGCCTACACAGAATATAAATTAAAACAGATTGTAGTCTACTGGACTCCGTGGCGCAATGGTAGCGGCTCTGACTTCTGATCAGAAGGTTGCGTGTTCGAATCACTTCGGGGTCAAGAATTTGACCTAAATGATAGCATGTCTAACCATAAATCCAAGCAACTTAGCATATACAGATTACAAACGAAACTGACTTTATTGTACTGATCTCCTTGGCGCAATGGTAGCTCATCTGATTCCAGGTCAGAAGATAACGTGATCGACTAACGCCCCGGTCAACTAATTTTTCCTAAATGATAGCACTTCAATTCATGAAGCCCAGCAACATAGCCTACACAGAATACAAACTAAACCGACGTATTATTCCCGGACACCGTGGCGTAATGGTAGCGCGTCCGGCTCCAGATCAGAAGGTTGCATGTTCGAATCACGCAGGGTCAAGAATTTTACCTAAATGATAGCATGTCTAACCATAAAACCAAGCAACAGAGCATATACAGATTACAAACGAAACTTGGCTAAATTGTACTGGTCTCCTTGGCGCAATGCTAGCTCGTCTGATTCCAGATGAGAAGATAACGTGTTCGACTAACGCCGGGGTCAATTAACTTTACCAAAATGATAGCACTTCAATTCATGAAGCCATGCAACATAGCCTATACAGATTACAAACTAAACAGACTAATTGTTCCTGGACTCCGTGGCGCAATGGTAGCGCGTTCGAATCACGTCGGGGTCAAGTAATTCTACCTAAATAACAGCACGGCAAACCATGAAGCCCAGCAAGTTAGCCTATACAGAATTCAAACTAAAACAGATTTCAGGACACTGGACTCCGTGGCGCAATCGTAGCGCATCTGGCTCCAGATTAGAAGTTTGCGTGTTCGAATCACGTCGGGGTCAAGTAATTTTACCTAAATGATAGCAAGTCAAACCATGAAACCCAGCAACATAGCATATACAGATTACAAACGAAACAGACCAAAGTGTACTGGTCAACGTGGTGAAATGGTAGCGCGTCTGACTCCAGATCAGAACGTAGCGTGTTCGAATCACGTCGAACTCAAGTTATTTTTCCTAAATTATAGCATGTCAATTCATAAAGTCCAGCAACCTTGCCGATACTAATACAAAATAATCAGAGCTAAATTTAATTGGAATCCGTGGCGCAATGGTATTGCGTCTGACTCCAGATTAGAAGGTTGCGTGATCGAATCACGTCGTGGTCAAGTGATGTTCCTAAATGATAGCATGTATTTTCATGATGCCCAGCAACCTAGCCTATACAGAATACAAATTCAAACAGATTGCAGTTTGCCGGATTCCGTGGTGGAATGGTAGCACATCTGACTCCAGATTATAAGTTTGCGTGTTCGAATCACGCCGGGTTCATGTAATTTTATATAAATGATAGCATGTCTAACCATGAAACCAAGCGACTTGGCATATACAGATTACAAACGAAACAGACGAAATTTTACTGGTCTCCATGGCCCAATGGTAGCGAGTCTGATTCGAGATCAGAAGCTAACGTGTTCGACTAACGTCGGGGTCAACTAATTTTACCAAAATGATAGTATTTCAGTCCATGAAACCCTGCAACATAGCCTATACAGAATATAAAATAAACAGTCTATATGATAGTGGACTCCGTGGCGCAACGGTAGCGCGTCTGACTCCAGAGCAGAAGGCCTCGTGTTCGAATCACATCGGGGTCAAGTATTTTACCTAAATGGTAGCGTGTCAATTCATGAAGCCCAGCAACCTAGCCTATTGAAAATACAAACTACAAGGATAACTGGTTACTGGACTCCGAGGCTTAATGGAACTGGGTCTCACTCCAGATCAAAAGGTTGCGAGTTCGAATATCGTCGGTGTCAAGTATTTTTACCTAAATGATAGCATGTCAATTCATGAAGCCCTGCAACCTAGACATTACAGAATACAAAATAATCAGATCCAATGTTATTGGAATCCGTTGCGCTATGGTATCGCGTCTGATTCCCGATTAGGAGGTTGCGTGATCGAATCACCTCGGGGTCAAGTAATTGAATCTAAAAAATAGAATGTATGGCGCAATGGTAGCGCGTCTGACTCCAGATCAGAAAGATGCGTGTTCGAATCACGTCGGGAACAAGTACTTTACCTAAATGATAGCACGTCAATTCATAAAGCACAGCAACCTAGCCGATACAGAATACAAAATAATCAAACATAATGTTATTGGAATCCGTGGCGCAATGGTATCGCGTCTGACTCCAGATTAGAAGGTTGCGTGATCGAATCACGTCGTGGTCAAGTGATGTTCCTAAATGATAGCATGTATGTTCATGATCCCCAGCAACCTAGCCTATACGAGAATACAAATTCAAACAGATTGGAGTTTGCCGGACTCCGTGGCGGAATGGTAGCACGTCTGACTCCAGATCAGAAAGTTGCGTGTTCGAATCACGTCGGGGTCAAGTAATTTTCCCTAAATGATAGCATGCCAATTCATGAAGCGCAGCAAGTTAGCTTATACAGAATACAAACTAAAACAGATTTCCGGACACTGGACTCCGTAGCGCAATGGTAGCCCATCTGGCTCCAGATTAGAAATTTGCGTTTTCGAATCGCGCTGGGTTCATGAAATGTTACCTAAATTATAGCATGTATGTTCATGAGGCCCAACAAGCAAACAAACTATACACAATACAAACTAAAATAGGAAAAGAGTCATATGACTCCGTGGCGCATGGTAGCGCGTCTGACTCCAGTTGAGAAGTTTGTTTGTTCGAATCACGTCGGGGTCAAATAATTTTATCTAAATGATAGCATGTCAATTCATGAACCTCAGCAACTTGGCCTATACTGAATACAAACTAAACGGACCGAACTTCACTGGACTCCGTGGCGCAATGGTAACCCGTATGACTCCAGATCAGAAGGTTGTGTGTTCGAATCACGTCGGGGTCAAGTGTTTTACCTAAATGATCGCATGTCAATTCATGAAGCCCAGCAACTTAGCCTACACAGAATATAAATTAAAACAGATAGCAGTTTACAGGACTCCGTGGCGCAATGGTAGCGCGTCTGACTCCAGATCAGAAGGTTGCGTGTTCGAATCACGTCGAGGTCAAGTTTTTTTCCTAAATGATAGCATGTCTAACCATGAAACCAAGCAACTTAGCATATACAGATTACAAACGAAACAGGCGAAATTGTACTGGTCTCCTTGGCCCTTTGGTAGCGCGTCTGATTCCAGATCAGAAGATAACGCGTTCCACTAACGTCGGGGTCAACTAATTTTTCCAAAATGTTAGCATGTCAATTCATGAAGCCCAGCAACCTAGACATTACAGAATACAAAATAATCAGATCTAATGCTATTGGAATTGTAACATTTTTAATGAGTCCTTAAACGTGGTGACAACTGTAAAGGTTCTATTTAACAAACATGATAAGAATATATAAATACACTGTGGTGTGACCTTACCTGTGATAGTATAATACAATAAGTTGTTGAGCGCCAGATTCCTATTTAAATCAGTGAATCGAAATTTATGAATTAACCTCGGCTATCAGCAGTAGAGCGAGACCTAATTATCCCTGGTTGTGGTGAGACAAAGTCATCTAACCAATCCAGTATTTAATCAAGGAGTATGATTTGCCTATAGTATTTACTAACCACTATGAAAAAGTAGGCATTACGTTAAAGAAAATGAATTTATTGACTCAAGAACAAAATACTGAACCCTTGCAAAGAAGCATATGAGACTCAGATTCGGGGCGTAACAGGTCATATTCGTAAGTTGCTGTCAGGGCGCTTCATTAACTTGCAGGGTAACATATAACAAAATAACATGCAGGAAAGAGTGAAGCCAGGGTTAAAACAACTGAATTTAATAACAAATCACCATATTTACACAAAAACAATTAACAACAAAAACTCCCAACTGACTCCCGCTTAATAAAAATGCCAAACAAACATTGGGCGATATCTCTGGAGAGATTAATTACCTGGACCAAGTGTCCTTAAATAAAGATGCAAAAGTGACCATATAACTGCGTATGCCGTTCTACATGCATCACGATGTGTACTTTGAATGCGTGATTCGTTATCATCCAGAATGACCCTTCCGACATCGAATCCGCATTTCCTAGAGCTAGACCGACACAAGGGAACACAACTACAATACTTAAATTAAACCGACACTTCCTAAATCTACTATAAACAAACACAAAATTTCCGTGTGAAATTGGACTTAAATTGCCGTAGCAACATTTACTGCCTAAAAACTTAGGACTTCTCACACAAATCAACACAAGTACATTAACACGTGACCAATAGAAAAATACTCAAATGACCGCTGTCAAAATTTACAAATACTCTACCACTACCACACGGGTGTGACAAACAAAATTACATGAAATCGAGTCATCAACAAAGCAATAGGCAAACAGCCAACATTTACGTTAATCACAATATTCTTATCCATACAAGGTACAACAATCCGTTACACACATGGCGAACTCCCCAATTAATTATGGCTTAAAATTAGCCATCACAATGAACAGGTTTGCTACATGAAAGCTTACAGGGTTCAGTCGGACCAATAGGACTGCCTATCAAAATAAGTCACAGGCAAAACGGGCGGTTTGTGGAACTCTGCATGTCTGTCAACCCACGTGTCAATAACCTCGACCTCCCAGAACATGGGGTCGAACCTCGAAGAAATGTGCCCCAAAGCACAATAATACGTGTGTGTCAGAAAAACATATGGACAAGAATCAGCAGTCTCCCAAGAGCACTCTGTCTTTCCATCTAAAATACAACAGCAGCAAAAATATATAAGGGCGGTAGGACAACTACCCCCTCCTCACGTAGAATCAACACATACTAGACACATCAACACACACTTAATCACACGTATGGGTTTTGACAGACCCTGAAATAAAAGACACAAATAATATCCACATGCTGGCGCCATCGTTCTATGCCGTGACTAGTCACCTGAAAAGGGCTCAAGAAAAATCTATCAAAATTAGAACGAAGGTGTTCTACAATTACTTTTAAGTTGGTGCGCTCGGCTACCCTAACATGAATAATAACCTGTTCAGCAAAATGTTTTACAATCATTTCTTCCCATTCCTATTTCAAATATTAACGTTAATAAAGCACCATTTATCGAATGTAACGGGTTCCGCAATTGCAAGGATAAAAATCACGCACGCACGCCGCGTACATTACGCATGACTCAAGAAAAAAAATCAAAAATATCAACAAACACTTTGGCCACGCGCCAACGGACATTTAAACATATAGTGTCGGTGCAAGAAAAACAGCTATAAAACAAGAAAGAAAAACATGACTATTTACAAAGTTCCCCGGCCAAATCTAACTACATAATTGAAATAATCCAATTTTAGTACATCACCGCTTCTGCATGTAGGACTAAGGACATCCTCCTCAACCCATTGCCCTATGGACAATTTAGCACTCCATAGTAGTCGTCTGCGTTGATTTCTTGAAGCTCATCCCAACTTCAAACCACGTGCTGATCATCTTGGTCTCGACTCCTTGGCAGAAAAGTTCAATGTTAAATATTTGCCTATCTATAATCGCTTGCAGGCTACTCAGTTCACCCACAATTGTCCTACTGCGATTAATAGCGAAGACTGGCCCTAATTATATCGCACATACGCACTATAAAACACATACAATACACACAATTTACACATAAAATATACATCTCGAGTCCGCGCCACTGGCTCGTTAACAAGTTCAAAATCCTGGCTGCACTCGCAGTCGCTATCTCGTCCGGTATTTCCGTCGCGTCTTGTGGACTTCGGTTCTGGTAAGCGCTAATTAGGGTGATACGATACTTCCCCCTTAAAGTTGAACTCGTCGTCTTTAAAAGAATGTTACAGTTTATCACGCGCTGGCGTGAAATATTTAGATCACACAACTTAGTTGATTTTAGAACAAATGTATTATAGCTTTTTAAATTTCGATACTGCAAACGCTGCGACTTTAGCTCCCCAGAGCTCAGAAAATAAAATTAGCTTCACTATTTTAGAGCGTAAAAATCACATTTCGAACTGGCGTGGAGTATACCTCTGAAGGCTCCACACAATAGACTTAGATAAATTCGAGCGTCAAAAATCACACCTCAAACTGGCGTGGAGTATGCCTCTGAAGGCTCCACAAGTTAGTACTCAGATAAATTCGAGCGTCAAAAATCACACTTCAAACTGGCGTGGAGTATGCCTCTGAAGGCTCCACAAGAATAGTACTCAGATAAATTCGAGCGTCAAAAATCACACTTCGAACTGGCGAGGAGTATGCCTCTGAAGGCTCCACAAGAATAGTACTCAGATTAGCGTCAGGCCAAACTATTTATGAGAAACTGACAAGGGCGGTGGAGTGGGGCGGAGTCGGATAAAAACTTCCAGAGTTTTTGTCACACAAAGATGGGGCTAGTGTCATTCTTCTCCAAATAAATCCAACGTCTCAAATTACTCGAGCGGAGATTAATCCGTTCGGCGGTTCCTTAGATACACACTTCCGCGCGCTTTTTACTACTGACGCCGTCCACCTCGTGGTCACGGCTTGGTCTCTTGCGATTGGCTGATTCAATCGTATGTTCGTTGAGAGGACCTCGTGATTCTTCCTTTATGTCTCCAATTTTGGTACAGTAGTTGCACAATTTGGCCTTGAACTCGACTAATTCTGGCCGTCCCCCAGGAATAGCTACCAACTCAGCTTCTGTTGCAATCATTACGAAATGCTGGCCTCCCTAATATCCAAGTCGACTTCCTTATGTGCTGCCTAGGCCGTAGTAATAATAATAATAAATATGAATACTTATTTATCGAAGATCAATAAGGGTTCATTTATCCTCAGCAAGGTTTTGAAATTCGAAACAATTTATTGGTTTGGATTTCAAAAACAAAATCCACTGTAGTAACAACACATCTCTTTAAATCTCACTCAGCTTCTCGAGTGTATGCCTCTCTGACTCAATTAGTGTGCTCCCTTCTCGCTGGAATGTCATTCATATTTTCATTAGGTCTCCCCCTTCTCCTCACGTAGTTGCCACTCCCGTCGTCTCAGCTGCTCGTTGTTTACAAACAAAGTGCGTACTCACGCGCTCCCCGTGGATTTGAGTGTTTGCTCTAAAAAAAAAAAAAAATTTTGGCAATACAGATTCTGCACATATCATCTTTCCTAATCATCAAATGGTTCCCTTCTGTAGTACGGTTTCAAATTGGCGCTATTAAAAACAGATTTTGCACCAGTGCTCACTTCTTCTAATCTGTAGGCATTGTTACCCAGATTCTTAATTACCCGGAACGGGCCAATGAATTTCGGACAGAACTTGGCGAAGACTTTGTTCTTAGGGTCGGAGATCGGTGGTCTACGAACCAGCACTAATTCTTGTTCTTGTAACTCTCGGTGAAACTTCTTTCCTCGGTACCGTCTCAGCCTTCGGTCCGCTTGGTTCCTCATGTGCTCCCTCGTTCGCTGGATTCGCAAATCATGCGCTAATAATGGATCCCTTGGGCAAGGAATGATCTTGTCCCAAGTTCTTTCCGGCAATCTGTTGTGGTGTACAATCAGTGGGACTTGTCCCGTCGACTCGTGCTTAGTAGTGTTCATGCACATCTCAATTTCCCCTACTTTGTCTACCCATTTATTGTGTTCGTTAGGAATCATTACTCTGTAGTATTTAGCGACACAGCGAATTGTTCTTTCGCTCGGATTGCCACAAGGATGACGAATACTTGAAAATATGTGTTTTATTCCTAGGCTCTCCAAACCTTGCCTAAAAACATTGCTTGTGAAATAGGTACCGTGATCTGATAGAATGGATTCCGGCTTCCCAAGCATCGGAATGACTTTGTTCTTAATTCGACTAAGGACTTGTCTTGATGTCGTCTTCTGAATAGGACATAGCACGACCATCTTCGAAAATACATCGACACATACCAAGAGGTGTCGGCATCCACGCTTTCCTTTTACTAAAGGACCAAAGCAATCAATCGCGAGCATCTCGCATGGTTTCTGCGGTAATAGTGGTCTTGGAGGTTGTTTCAGAATAAAGTTGTTCGGCTTTGTGCGCTGACAAGCGTCACACGTTCTAATTACTTCAACAATGGTGAATCTCATCTTGGGCCAAGTAAAGGTCTCCCCTATCGTAGCTTCAGTCTTATCCGTGCCGATATGTGCTAGGCTCTCGTGAACATGCCAAGTTAATCCCCTCTGTAGTGATGCTGGAACTAAGATCCGCAGTTTAGTATGATGCTCATCCACGTACTTATGTAACAAGTTGTTCAAGTAGTGAAATCTCGCTTGTTTAGCACTGGCTTCCCGGTACTCCGGTGAATTTGGTTGTAACTCCTTCCTATAGAATTTTATCATCATCATCATCCATGGGTCAGCTTCTTGCTCCTTCCGAATATCCTTCAATCTCGCCAAAAACTCACGAGCCTTAGGTGTCAAGGTAATATTGTGAACTTCCGCTGTTACTTCGTTTCCGTCCTCAGGGTTTCTACTCAAGGCATCTGGTATGACGTTCAATTTCCCAGGACAATGCTCTATTGTGATGTCAAACTGCTGTATGTAGATGGACCAGCGCGTAACTCTCTCACTTGCTATTGTTGTCTTAAATAAAAATGTCAGTGCATGGTGGTCAGTTCTAACAATGATGGAATAACCATAGATCATCTTGCGCCACAGTTGGAGAGAATATAGAATTGCTAGTAGCTCAAGTTCCGTAACTGTGTAGTTCCTCTCATGTTTCCGTAATTTACGACTCGTAAATGCCAAATAGGATTTCTTCTTGGGTTCTTCAGCGTCCTCTTGGTACAGCATAGCACCAATCCCAATTAACGAAGCATCTACTTGAATGATAAATTGTTTCTCAAAATCCGGATATCCAAGTTTCACACAGTTTTCCAATAAATCCTTCGTTGCTTTAAAAGACCTGTCGCACTCCTCGTTCCACGACCATCGATTCGCTTTCTTCAACATCTCCTGCATAGGCGCTACTGTTTCTGTGTAACCAGGGCAATTTTCTTTGAAGAAACCTGTCACTCCCAAAAATGCTCTAACATGTTTGACTTTGGTAGGTGTGGGAAATTTCTTAATAGCATCAATTTTGGCTGGATTAGGCCGCACGCCCTCGACATCAATTATATGTCCCAAATATAAAATTTCGCTCTGGCAAAAATGTGACTTTTTTAAGTTGATCTTGAAGTTCATGGTTCTCAGGTTGTCCAGCAGTTTATTTAAATTTATCAAGTGTTCTTCCATTGTCTCAGAAGCGATTAATATGTCATCAACATATCTCGTGGTGAAGTTCTTGGCCTCCTCAGTCAGATTTCTATCGAGTGCTCTAATGAGTGCACATCCCGCAGTTTTCACGCCAAAGGGCATTCGACACCAGATATAACTTTGATTATCGAATAAAAATCCCGTCAACAGTTGGGATTTTTCTTCAAGTTCAAGATGGTGGAAACTATTCGTCAAATCAACACTTGAGTATATCTTCTTCCCGCGGAAGCCTTTCAAAACATCTTTGATCCTCGGTGCTTGGTCGTGCTCAACTAGCAGTTTGCTATTTAAAACTCGCGCGTCTAGGCATAGCCTAATTGATCCGTTTGGCTTGGTCACAGCCAATATTGCGTTCAGATAAGGAGTTGCAGCTTTCCTTATCATGCCAGAATCTAATAAGTTAGTAATAATATCCTTCACCTGAGAAAAATGCTTCTCTGGGATCGGGTACAATTTACTTTTAAATGGGGTCCAATCTGTTACCTGCATCGCATATTGAAAATTTAAAACTTTCCCAGGTACGGTGTCAAAGGCTCCTTTATGTAATCTTAAAATTTCTTCCAATCTTCTTCCATCAGATTCCCCTACGATGGCTTCCTTAAGTCGCTCCTGAAGTAGAATTTCGAATTTGGTTCCGCCCATTTCTTCTTCCGCCAAATGCACCCAAAGTTCCTGCGAAATATCTCGTCTGTCCATTTCTAGCACTGCTGTCTGGTTGACTTGCTCTCCCCTCAAGATCTTATCTCCGGCCTCATTAGTGCATTCCTCAACAACCCAAGTATTGGCCTCTCTCTCCAGCGGATTCTCTTCCATATTTAAACCCACATGATCCAATCCTTCTACTTGTTTGAAGCTTACAGTATTGTTATGTAAATCAATTACAGCATGAAAATCGCAGATGAAGTTGGCTCCTAAAATTATATTGTAGTTCATCTTTGGAATAACAATGAATGTTTGTGAAAAAGTATGGTTCAATATTTCCAGATCTAGAAATGCTTGCTGTTTACAATTCATAGTTTTGTCAGGAATGACACCTCTGACTTTCATTAGCGGTACCGGCATAATAGGAACAGTCTGTTTTCTTGCTATTTCTTTTATCAAAGTTTCAGTGACTAAGCTCACCTGGCTACCTGTATCAATCAAACATCTCACCCTCATACCTCCAATATGCGCGTAAATAATTGGTAGCTGTCTGATAACATTTTCACGGTTCTTCACCACTTCCTCCAGGCAGTCGTCTGGGAATGCTACCCACTCTTCTATATTGGCCACTATCATCTCTTCTTGCTCCCTGGCGATCTCCGTTTTTAGCCTGTCTCCTTTCAGTTCATTTGTTTTTTTTTTAATCCCGGGCCCCATTAGATGTGTTTCGCCGGTTATCATTCTGTCGCTCCTGTTGCCTCAGTAAACTCTCTGCCCCCTCTCCTTGATGGTGGTCTGGGCTCTGTCTGTTCGCCATGGCACGCCCCCACTTCTCCTTCTCCGCTTCTTCATTACTTAATTGATCCAAGTATTTACGGGATTCAATATATCGTTCGTCCCAGTTATTCCTATAATCTCCTCTGTTTTCTTGGCGATAGTCCCTGCCGTTACTCCATCTACCCTCTCCATTTCTTTGGTAAGGTCTACCTTGTCTCTGGTTTCCCCTCCAATTCGTGTATTCCCGCTGGTACGTCCACTGATTATTTTGATTTTGGTTATTCTGATGATATCTCCCGCGGTTATTCTGATAATTCTGATTGTTGTTATGGAACTGGTTTCGGCCGTCAAAATCTTGTCTTCTTGGCGTGAACTGTGTCCCTGTGGACTGTGTCTTACTTTGGTTCCCCTGGCCGTGGTTATTTTGGAATCCCTGAACTACCTCTGCCGTGTTGACACATTCCAAATTCCTTCTTCCGGTCTGTGGGCTTACCATACTCGTCTCATCTAAGTGTCTGAGTAATTCTTCGGCTTGGACTGCGGTCTGAATATTTCCTGCGACTAATAATTGTTGGATATGCGTTGGGAGTTGTTTTCCGATGGTTAGAACCATATTCGGCTCGCTAGGCGGGTCATCAAAATCCCTGAATTTTACCAATTGCTGACTGAAGAATTCTGAAAAACGGGTTGGATGTGTACTATGGTATTTGCGCGTGTACAGGTCCATTCTTAACCCCTGTTGTAACGAAGGACTCCAAAACTTCTTCAAAAACGCCTCGCGGAATTGAGCCATGTCTGTAAACGTGTACTTGAAACTTAAAAACCAGGTCAGGCTAGGTCCTTCTAAAAATTTCTCCACCAGTCTTAATTGTTTCTCCGGGCCGATGTGTTGGTCATTAAAGTAATCAGTTAATTACCGTAGAAATGCTTTGGGAGTGGTTCCTGAATGTTCTTTAAACTTATCGGGCTTAAAATCATTACCCCGAATGACTTGGATGACTTGGGCTGGTGCCAAGTTCGGTTGCGGAGTTGAAGTCTCCCCCCTGTACTGCTGGAATGCATTAGTCGTTAGTCTGGGACTTTGACCCCGACTCGTGTCCTCAGACAACTTCGAACCTGCCGGACTTCCAATACTTGTTTGCTTTTCCGGAATATTTTCGTTTGAAAATAATGTCGCATTCTCTAACGATCTAATCTCGTTTTTTATGATTAATTCTGAGTGTTCCTGTAATTTCGACTTCATATTTTCCTCCAGTGCCTGCATTCGCTTTAAAACTGCCAGCCTGTCTTCCTTATTCGCATGAGCCTGCTGGTCCCAATCTCGCCGGATCCTACTTTTTAAGCTATTTATTTTCTCCTCGTTCCTCTCCTGATTTTTCTCTAGCTCTTCACGTATCCGTTCCTGCGTTTTCACTAGTTGTTCCTCCAAATTATCCTGAGTTTTGACGAGCTGCTCCCCTA
Source organism: Meconema thalassinum (assembly GCA_946902985.2). Classification (NCBI taxonomy): domain Eukaryota; kingdom Metazoa; phylum Arthropoda; class Insecta; order Orthoptera; family Tettigoniidae; genus Meconema; species Meconema thalassinum. The sequence continues at coordinate 836,270,296 of OX336390.1, forward strand.
CTTCTTGTCTTATGACCTCTTGTGTGTTTATTAGCTGGCCTTCCATCTCTTTTCTTATGATCTCTTGTGTTCTGCCTAATTGCTCCTCTAAATTTTCCCGCAAGTGTATCCGCTCGGTTTCAGCCTTAACTTCGACTTTATCTATTTCCTTTATTAATTCCAGCACGTTGTTATCTACCGAATTAATTTGCTGCTGTAGTTTCTCTTGGGTCTTCTTCACTCCCGCGGTGTTACTGACACATGCTGCCTCTATCTGCTTGAGTTTATCTGCCACCATCTCGTCAAATTGTACTAATTTGTTATCAAATTTCGCCTCCAATTTCTTCATTTCGCCTAACTGTTTGATGTTGTTTTCCGCAACCTCGCCTGCCAGTTTCTCTACTTTTTGAACACTCTGATTAATATCATTTGTGATTTTTCCTAACTGTTCGGTTTGTGTTACCGCCTGTTGTGACAATTTGTGGTTTAGTTCATTGAATTGTTTGTCGGTGTCTAATTTCTGGACTTCTAACTGGACCGAAATGTTACCGCTCATATCAAGTAATTGTTTTTCACAGTCTATCTTCTGCGCTTGTAACTGGACCGTAATGTCACTTAATTGTTTATCGTTATGCTCCCGCTGAGCTTCTAATTGTTCTTTTAATTGTTCTTCCGTCTTTACGGACATTTGGATCGACATCTGTTCTAATTGTTCTTCCGTTTTCGCGGACATTTGGATCGACATCTGTTCTAACAATGCCTTAATTTCATCAACAATCGCCATTTCACACACACAAATATATTCAGAGAAAAACAGGGTTATGGGCTAAGGTTTCAGCCCTATACGCACATACATGTCACATATTTAAATATTACTGGCTCTAATTTAATGAAAATTTCAGTAACAAAATTTACTGAATACAATGACACTTATTCCCAAACAACAAAATAACCCCTAGTGATCTGTTTTTAAATTCCTAACCAACAGAATTTACGAAACACCAATTAACCGAAGTCAATTAAATGTCAAATATAAGGCAACATCTTCCTGCTTTGACTGAGTTCATTAATAATGCAAATTTCTAATTTTAATGTGGGCGCCAGAACAAGTTTATAACAAATACCAATTCAAATTCTAACCTTGTTCAATATTTCTAACTTTAGGAACTCAGTGATTTTACTAATGCACATGGCGGTACAACATCGCCTCCATTTACTGAATTTACATGTCCGCTTGACCTGGCATCATTTCTCAACGAAATAAATATGAGATCAGCGAAGCAACAACAACAACAAGCCCCACTTGGGCAGCCATTTTTGTTTTATGAACCCTTGCAAAGAAGCATATGAGACTCAGATTCGGGGCGTAACAGGTCATATTCGTAAGTTGCTGTCAGGGCGCTTCATTAACTTGCAGGGTAACATATAACAAAATAACATGCAGGAAAGAGTGAAGCCAGGGTTAAAACAACTGAATTTAATAACAAATCACCATATTTACACAAAAACAATTAACAACAAAAACTCCCAACTGACTCCCGCTTAATAAAAATGCCAAACAAACATTGGGCGATATCTCTGGAGAGATTAATTACCTGGACCAAGTGTCCTTAAATAAAGATGCAAAAGTGACCATATAACTGCGTATGCCGTTCTACATGCATCACGATGTGTACTTTGAATGCGTGATTCGTTATCATCCAGAATGACCCTTCCGACATCGAATCCGCATTTCCTAGAGCTAGACCGACACAAGGGAACACAACTACAATACTTAAATTAAACCGACACTTCCTAAATCTACTATAAACAAACACAAAATTTCCGTGTGAAATTGGACTTAAATTGCCGTAGCAACATTTACTGCCTAAAAACTTAGGACTTCTCACACAAATCAACACAAGTACATTAACACGTGACCAATAGAAAAATACTCAAATGACCGCTGTCAAAATTTACAAATACTCTACCACTACCACACGGGTGTGACAAACAAAATTACATGAAATCGAGTCATCAACAAAGCAATAGGCAAACAGCCAACATTTACGTTAATCACAATATTCTTATCCATACAAGGTACAACAATCCGTTACACACATGGCGAACTCCCCAATTAATTATGGCTTAAAATTAGCCATCACAATGAACAGGTTTGCTACATGAAAGCTTACAGGGTTCAGTCGGACCAATAGGACTGCCTATCAAAATAAGTCACAGGCAAAACGGGCGGTTTGTGGAACTCTGCATGTCTGTCAACCCACGTGTCAATAACCTCGACCTCCCAGAACATGGGGTCGAACCTCGAAGAAATGTGCCCCAAAGCACAATAATACGTGTGTGTCAGAAAAACATATGGACAAGAATCAGCAGTCTCCCAAGAGCACTCTGTCTTTCCATCTAAAATACAACAGCAGCAAAAATATATAAGGGCGGTAGGACAACTACCCCCTCCTCACGTAGAATCAACACATACTAGACACATCAACACACACTTAATCACACGTATGGGTTTTGACAGACCCTGAAATAAAAGACACAAATAATATCCACATGCTGGCGCCATCGTTCTATGCCGTGACTAGTCACCTGAAAAGGGCTCAAGAAAAATCTATCAAAATTAGAACGAAGGTGTTCTACAATTACTTTTAAGTTGGTGCGCTCGGCTACCCTAACATGAATAATAACCTGTTCAGCAAAATGTTTTACAATCATTTCCTCCCATTCCTATTTCAAATATTAACGTTAATAAAGCACCATTTATCGAATGTAACGGGTTCCGCAATTGCAAGGATAAAAATCACGCACGCACGCCGCGTACATTACGCATGACTCAAGAAAAAAAAATCAAAAATATCAACAAACACTTTGGCCACGCGCCAACGGACATTTAAACATATAGTGTCGGTGCAAGAAAAACAGCTATAAAACAAGAAAGAAAAACATGACTATTTACAAAGTTCCCCGGCCAAATCTAACTACATAATTGAAATAATCCAATTTTAGTACATCACCGCTTCTGCATGTAGGACTAAGGACATCCTCCTCAACCCATTGCCCTATGGACAATTTAGCACTCCATAGTAGTCGTCTGCGTTGATTTCTTGAAGCTCATCCCAACTTCAAACCACGTGCTGATCATCTTGGTCTCGACTCCTTGGCAGAAAAGTTCAATGTTAAATATTTGCCTATCTATAATCGCTTGCAGGCTACTCAGTTCACCCACAATTGTCCTACTGCGATTAATAGCGAAGACTGGCCCTAATTATATCGCACATACGCACTATAAAACACATACAATACACACAATTTACACATAAAATATACATCTCGAGTCCGCGCCACTGGCTCGTTAACAAGTTCAAAATCCTGGCTGCACTCGCAGTCGCTATCTCGTCCGGTATTTCCGTCGCGTCTTGTGGACTTCGGTTCTGGTAAGCGCTAATTAGGGTGATACGATACTTCCCCCTTAAAGTTGAACTCGTCGTCTTTAAAAGAATGTTACAGTTTATCACGCGCTGGCGTGAAATATTTAGATCACACAACTTAGTTGATTTTAGAACAAATGTATTATAGCTTTTTAAATTTCGATACTGCAAACGCTGCGACTTTAGCTCCCCAGAGCTCAGAAAATAAAATTAGCTTCACTATTTTAGAGCGTAAAAATCACATTTCGAACTGGCGTGGAGTATACCTCTGAAGGCTCCACACAATAGACTTAGATAAATTCGAGCGTCAAAAATCACACCTCAAACTGGCGTGGAGTATGCCTCTGAAGGCTCCACAAGTTAGTACTCAGATAAATTCGAGCGTCAAAAATCACACTTCAAACTGGCGTGGAGTATGCCTCTGAAGGCTCCACAAGAATAGTACTCAGATAAATTCGAGCGTCAAAAATCACACTTCGAACTGGCGAGGAGTATGCCTCTGAAGGCTCCACAAGAATAGTACTCAGATTAGCGTCAGGCCAAACTATTTATGAGAAACTGACAAGGGCGGTGGAGTGGGGCGGAGTCGGATAAAAACTTCCAGAGTTTTTGTCACACAAAGATGGGGATAGTGTCATTCTTCTCCAAATAAATCCAACGTCTCAAATTACTCGAGCGGAGATTAATCCGTTCGGCGGTTCCTTAGATACACACTTCCGCGCGCTTTTTACTACTGACGCCGTCCACCTCGTGGTCACGGCTTGGTCTCTTGCGATTGGCTGATTCAATCGTATGTTCGTTGAGAGGACCTCGTGATTCTTCCTTTATGTCTCCAATTTTGGTACAGTAGTTGCACAATTTGGCCTTGAACTCGACTAATTCTGGCCGTCCCCCAGGAATAGCTACCAACTCAGCTTCTGTTGCAATCATTACGAAATGCTGGCCTCCCTAATATCCAAGTCGACTTCCTTATGTGCTGCCTAGGCCGTAGTAATAATAATAATAAATATGAATACTTATTTATCGAAGATCAATAAGGGTTCAATACCAATAGTTACAAAAAAGAATTTAATTTACCAACTGCGGTTTAATTATTTAAAAGAAAATGAACATTTAAATTACTTGAATAAAAAAAGCTTGACTCTAAATTACAAATAGAGACGGAAGTAATAATTGTTTATGCTCACCAACTTGCAGCTTTGTCATATTGAATGTTATAACAGATAACCTTAATGTTCCTTCTCATATTAAAAAAAATGTTTTAGTATGTCAGTAGATATGGTATACCATACTCAATTACGTTGCCATCTGTGTTAAGACCGTTGAGTAGTGATATAATCCACTATCGGCTGATATGGATACTGGCAAGACATCGTTCAGTGTCGAAACAGTATACTCAGTTCGATGCTATACCAGGAAGCCAGGTTATTGCTTCCTCCCTTCATTGTGAGCTATTGATGAATGAATGTCTTGTCGAGGGTGCAGGTACTAATAACTTCCTTGTCACGTGGTCTTCGACTGTCTCCCACCCCAGTAAGCTTCCCTCTCTCTAGTGTTCATACTCTCACGAGGGCTAGTTGCATCACAACTTGTAATATATTGACGCGTACGTACAGTAGAAAATGGCGTGATTCTTTCACAATAAGGTGAAATATCAAGCTTCTATTCCTTCCAGAAAGAACTCGATGGTCGAACTCGTGATGGTTACTCATGACAGTGACGCTTAGCCGTGGTGAAATAACTACTACGACGTTCTGTTTGTGACGCATAGGGTTGTTCCTTATTGCCAATCTTGTTGCAATATATAATACTTCGTCTCTTTACAAATAAATGTTAATAAAAATCTAATTGAATATAATAATAAAAACCGCTTACAATTATCTGATATAAAAATCATCTCATGGATGTACCAATTAATAATAATAATAACATGATAAATGAATAACCCTTTAAATATAACAGCTATGGGATCGAATCGTTACAGAATCCGTGGCGATATGGTATCGCGGCTGATTCCAGGCTAGTAGGTTGCGTCACCGAATCACCTCGTGGTCAAGTAATTTTACCTAAATAATAGCATGTATATTCAAGAAGCCTAGCATCGTAGCCTATACAGAAAACAAAATAAAACAGATTGCTAGTTACAGGACTCCGTGGCGCAATGGTAGCGCGTCTGATTCCAGATCAGAAGTTTGCGTGTTCGAATCACGTCAGGATCAAGTAATTTACGTAAATGATAGCACGTCTAACCATGAAACCAAGCAGCTTAGCATATACTGATTACAAACGAAACAGACTAAATTGTACTGGTCTCCGTGGCGCAATGGTACCGAGTCTGAATCCAGATCAGACGATTGCGTGTTCGACTAACGTCGGGGTCAACTAATTTTACCTAAATGATAGCATTTCAGAAGCCCAGCAACATAGCCTATACAGAATTCAAACAAAAACTGACTACATGTTACTGGACTCCGTGGCGCAACGGTAGATCGTCTGACTCCAAAACAAAAGGTTGCGTGTTCGATCACGTCGGGGTAAAGTAATGTTACCTAAATGATAGCATGTATGTTCATGAAGCCCAACATCCTAGCCTATACAGAATGCAAATTCAAACAGATTGCAGTTTACCATACTCCGTGGCGGAATGGTAGAGCGTTTGACTCCAGATCAGAAGGTTGCGTTTTCGAATCACGTCGGGGTCAAGTAATTCTACCTAAATAACAGCACAGCAAACCATGAAGCCCAGCAAGTTAGCCTATACAGAATACAAACTAAAACAGATTTCAGGACACTGGACTCCGTGGCGCAATCGTAGCGCATCTGGCTCCAGATTAGAAGTTTGCGTGTTCGAATCGCGCCGGGTTCATGTAATTTTACCTAAATGATAGCATTTATGATCATGAGGCCCAACAAACAAACTATACAGACTACTAACGAAAATAGGCTAAGACTCCGTGGCGCAATGGTAGAGCGTCTGACTCCAGATCAGAAGGTTGCGTGTTCGAAGCCCGTCGGGGTCAAGTAATTCTACCTAAATAACAGCACGGCCTACCATGAAACCCAGCAACTTAGCCCATACTGAATACAAACTAAACGGACCAAACTGTGCTGGACTCCGTGGCGTAATGGTAACCCGTCTGACTCCAGATCAGAAGGTTGCGTGTTCGAATCACGTCGAACTCAAGTAATTTTACCTAGCCGATACAGAATACAAAATAACCACATCTAACGTTATTGGAATCCGTGACGCAATGGTATTGCGTCAGACTCCAAATTTGAAGGTTGCGTGATCGAATCACGTCGGGGACAAGTAATTTTACCAAAATGATAGCATGCCAGTTCATGAAGCCCAGCAACTTGGCCTACACAGAATATAAATTAAAACAAAATGCAGTTTTCAGGACTTCGTGGCGCAATGGTAGCGCGTCTGACTCCAGATCAGAAGGTTGCGTGTTCGAATCACGTCGGGGTCAGGAATTTTACCTAAATGATAGCATGCCTAACCAAAAAACCAAGCAACTTAGCATATACAGATTACAAACGAAACTGATTAAAATGTACTGGTCTCCTTGGCGCAAATGTAGCGCATCTGATTCCAGGTCAAAAGTAACGTGTTCGACTAACGCCGGTGTCAACTAATTTTTCCAAAATGATAGCACTTCAATTCATGAAGCCCAGCAACATAGCCTATACAGAATACAAACTAAACAGACTTATAATTCCTGAACACTGTGGCGCATTGGTAGCGCGTCCGGCTCCAGATCAGAAGGTTGCGTGATCGAATCACGTCGTGGTCAAGTGATGTTCCTAAATGATAGCATGTTTGTTCATGATGCCCAGCAACCTATCCTATACAGAATACAAATTCAAACAGATTGCAGTTTGCCGGATTCCGTGGTGGAATGGTAGCACGTCTGACTCCTGATCAGAAGTTTGCGTGTTTGAATCACTTCGGGGTAAAGTAAATTTACCAAAATGATAGCATGCCTATTCATGAAGACCAGCAACGAAGCCTACACACAATACAAACAAAACAGATTAACTGTTCTAGATTTTGTGGCGCAATGGTAGCGCATCTGACTCCAGATTAGAAGTTTGCGTGTTCGAATCACGCCGGGTTCATGTAATTTTACATTAATGATAGCATGTCTAACCATGAAACCAAGCGACAAAGCATATACAGATTACAAACGAAACAGACGAAAGTTTACTGGTCTCCCTGGCCCAATGGTAGCGCGTCTGACTCCAGTTGAGAAGGTTGTTTGTTCGAATCACGTCGGGGTCAAATAATTTTATCTAAATGATAGCATGTCAATTCATGAACCTCAGCAACTTGGCCTATACTGAATTCAAACTAAACGGACCGAACTTCACTGGACTCCGTGGCGCAATGGTAACCCGTATGACTCCAGATCAGAAGGTTGTGTGTTCGAATCACGTCGGGGTCAAGTGTTTTACCTAAATGATCGCATGTCAATTCATGAAGCCCAGCAACTTAGCCTACACAGAATATAAATTAAAACAGATAGCAGTTTACAGGACTCCGTGGCGCAGTGGTAGCGCTTCTGACTCCAGATCAGAAGGTTGCGTGTTCGAATCACGTCGGGGACAAGTTTTTTTCCTAAATGATAGCATGTCTAACCATGAAACCAAGCAACTTAGCATATACAGATTACAAACGAAACAGGCGAAATTGTACTGGTCTCCTTGGCCCTTTGGTAGCGCGTCTGATTCTAGATGAGAAGATAACGCGTTCCACTAACGTCGGGGTCAACTAATTTTTCCAAAATGTTAGCATGTCAATTCATGAAGCCCAGCAACCTAGACATTACAGAATACAAAATAATCAGATCTAATGCTATTGGAATTGTAACATTCTTAATGAGTCCTTAAACGTGGTGACAACTGTAAAGGTTCTATTTAACAAACATGATAAGAATATATAAATACACTGTGGTGTGACCTTACCTGTGATAGTATAATACAATAAGTTGTTGAGCGCCAGATTCCTATTTAAATCAGTGAATCGAAATTTATGAATTAACCTCGGCTATCAGCAGTAGAGCGAGACCTAATTATCCCTGGTTGTGGTGAGACAAAGTCATCTAACCAATCCAGTATTTAATCAAGGAGTATGATTTGCCTATAGTATTTACTAACCACTATGAAAGAAATAGGCATTACGTTAAAGAAAATGAATTTATTGACTCAAGAACAAAATACTAATAGTTACAAAAAAGAATTTAATTTACCAACTGCGGTTTAATTATTTAAAAGAAAATGAACATTTAAATTACTTGAATAAAAAAAGCTTGACTCTAAATTACAAATAGAGACGGAAGTAATAATTGTTTATGCTCACCAACTTGCAGCTTTGTCATATTGAATGTTATAACAGATAACCTTAATGTTCCTTCTCATATTAAAAAAAATGTTTTAGTATGTCAGTAGATATGGTATACCATACTCAATTACGTTGCCATCTGTGTTAAGACCGTTGAGTAGTGATATAATCCACTATCGGCTGATATGGATACTGGCAAGACATCGTTCAGTGTCGAAACAGTATACTCAGTTCGATGCTATACCAGGAAGCCAGGTTATTGCTTCCTCCCTTCATTGTGAGCTATTGATGAATGAATGTCTTGTCGAGGGTGCAGGTACTAATAACTTCCTTGTCACGTGGTCTTCGACTGTCTCCCACCCCAGTAAGCTTCCCTCTCTCTAGTGTTCATACTCTCACGAGGGCTAGTTGCATCACAACTTGTAATATATTGACGCGTACGTACAGTAGAAAATGGCGTGATTCATTCACAATAAGGTGAAATATCAAGCTTCTATTCCTTCCAGAAGGAACTCGATGGTCGAACTCGTGATGGTTACTCATGACAGTGACGCTTAGCCGTGGTGAAATAACTACTACGACGTTCTGTTTGTGACGCATAGGGTTGTTCCTTATTGCCAATCTTGTTGCAATATATAATACTTCGTCTCTTTACAAATAAATGTTAATAAAAATCTAATTGAATATAATAATAAAAACCGCTTACAATTATCTGATATAAAAATCATCTCATGGATGTACCAATTAATAATAATAATAACATGATAAATGAATAACCCTTTAAATATAACAGCTATGGGATCGAATCGTTACAGAATCCGTGGCGCTATGGTATCGCGGCTGATTCCAGGCTAGTAGGTTGCGTGACCGTATCACCTCGTGGTCAAGTAATTTTACCTAAATAATAGCATGTATATTCAAGAAGCCTAGCATCGTAGCCTATACAGAAAACAAAATAAAACAGATTGCTAGTTACAGGACTCCGTGGCGCAATGGTAGCGCGTCTGATTCCAGATCAGAAGGTTGCGTGTTCGAATCACGTCGGGGTCAAGTAATTTACGTAAATGATAGCACGTCTAACCATGAAACCAAGCAGCTTAGCATATACTGATTACAAACGAAACAGACTAGATTGTACTGGTCTCCGTGGCGCAATGGTACCGAGTCTGAATCCAGATCAGACGATTGCGTGTTCGACTAACGTCGGGGTCAACTAATTTTACCTAAATGATAGCATTTCAGAAGCCCAGCAACATAGCCTATACAGAATTCAAACAAAAACTGACTACATGTTACTGGACTCCGTGGCGCAACGGTAGATCGTCTGACTCCAAAACAGAAGGTTGCGTGTTCGAATCACGTCGGGGTAAAGTAATGTTACCTAAATGATAGCATGTATGTTCATGAAGCCCAACATCCTAGCCTATACAGAATGCAAATTCAAACAGATTGCAGTTTACCATACTCCGTGGCGGAATGGTAGAGCGTTTGACTCCAGATCAGAAGGTTGCGTTTTCGAATCACGTCGGGGTCAAGTAATTCTACCTAAATAACAGCACAGCAAACCATGAAGCCCAGCAAGTTAGCCTATACAGAATACAAACTAAAACAGATTTCAGGACACTGGACTCCGTGGCGCAATCGTAGCGCATCTGGCTCCAGATTAGAAGTTTGCGTGTTCGAATCGCGCCGGGTTCATGTAATTTTACCTAAATGATAGCATTTATGATCATGAGGCCCAACAAACAAACTATACAGACTACTAACGAAAATAGGCTAAGACTCCGTGGCGCAATGGTAGAGCGTCTGACTCCAGATCAGAAGGTTGCGTGTTCGAAGCCCGTCGGGGTCAAGTAATTCTACCTAAATAACAGCACGGCCTACCATGAAACCCAGCAACTTAGCCCATACTGAATACAAACTAAACGGACCAAACTGTGCTGGACTCCGTGGCGTAATGGTAACCCGTCTGACTCCAGATCAGAAGGTTGCGTGTTCGAATCACGTCGAACTCAAGTAAATTTACCTAGCCGATACAGAATACAAAATAACCACATCTAACGTTATTGGAATCCGTGACGCAATGGTATTGCGTCAGACTCCAAATTTGAAGGTTGCGTGATCGAATCACGTCGGGGACAAGTAATTTTACCAAAATGATAGCATGCCAGTTCGTGAAGCCCAGCAACTTGGCCTACACAGAATATAAATTAAAATAGAATGCAGTTTACAGGACTTCGTGGCGCAATGGTAGCGCGTCTGACTCCAGATCAGAAGGTTGCGTGTTCGAATCACGTCGGGGTCAGGAATTTTACCTAAATGATAGCATGCCTAACCAAAAAACCAAGCAACTTAGCATATACAGATTACAAACGATACTGATTAAAATGTACTGGTCTCCTTGGCGCAAATGTAGCGCATCTGATTCCAGGTCAAAAGGTAACGTGTTCGACTAACGCCGGTGTCAACTAATTTTTCCAAAATGATAGCACTTCAATTCATGAAGCCCAGCAACATAGCCTATACAGAATACAAACTAAACAGACTTATAATTCCTGAACACCGTGGCGCATTGGTAGCGCGTCCGGCTCCAGATCAGAAGGTTGCGTGATCGAATCACGTCGTGGTCTAGTGATGTTCCTAAATGATAGCATGTTTGTTCATGATGCCCAGCAACCTATCCTATACAGAATACAAATTAAAACAGATTGCAGTTTGCCGGAGTCCGTGGCGTAACGGTAGCGCGTCTGACTCCTGATCAGAAGTTTGCGTGTTTGAATCACTTCGGGGTGAAGTAAATTTACCAAAATGATAGCATGCCTATTCATGAAGACCAGCAACTTAGCCTACACACAATACAAACAAAACAGATTAACTGTTCTAGATTTTGTGGCGCAATGGCAGCGCATCTGACTCCAGATTAGAAGATTGCGTGTTCGAATCACGCCGGGTTCATGTAATTTTACGTAAATGATAGCATGTATGTCCATGAGGCCCAGCAACTTAGCCTACACAGAATATAAATGAAAACAGTTTGCAGTTAACAGGACTTCGTGGCGCAATGGTAGCGAGTCTGATTCGAGATCAGAAGCTAACGTGTTCGACTAACGTCGGGATCAACTAATTTTACCAAAATGATAGTATTTCAGTCCATGAAACCCTGCAACATAGCCTATACAGAATATAAAACAAGAAGTTCCGTTAAGAACTATACAGCCTACTTTTCATGCCAATGATTATTCTACAGAATATGAACCTATCTAGAATAATGACGAAATTAAGTTGGTAATATCGAAATATCTAATTAGTTCAAAATATACCTGGTATAATGTAGCCTAATAGAGCACTACAGTTGGCAGCCCTGGTGACTGAATATATTCTTAGTTCCATCTCTTAAGGTACAGAATACAAAATTTGGTTGAAGTCCAATGGACGTTACTTGCAGTTAGACACTGGATCTATCAGCACGCGTAAAAGCATGTTGCCAACAATACCATGCGTGTGCTGGTCAGAAATTATCTGAAATATTATGATATCTTGTTGTGCCAATTTTGGATGAAATCCATTTGTTAGTATAGAAGTTACATGTATTTTAAAATTGGACATATCAGCAGGCTTAGAATCGTGTTGGCAGCACTGCCTTGTATTAATTACTCCAAATTAATCTACAATGTCAGGTGCTATACGTGAGCAAAGTATAGAGCTGTTGGCTTGCATACTTTCTGATATATTGATATTAGGGTAAAAAATATAGACAGCATTTATTAACAGTTGGCAGCCCTGATTGCAATGAAGAATACTTATAGTCATATCTGATATGTTACACATAGTACATGCGAAATTTGGATGAAATCCTACTGATAGTATAGAAGTTACATGTATTTAAAAATTGGCCCTATCAGCAGGCTTAGAATCATGTTGGTAGAACTGACGTATATAAGTTACTCCAAAATTAATCAAACATGTCAGGTACTATACGTGTGCATAGTTTAAAGCTGTCGGCTTGCACACATTCTGATATATTGGTATTTGGATTTAAAAAAATAGAGAGAGCAATTATTAACAGTTGGCAGCCCTGGTGGCTCTTAAGAATACGCTCAGTCATATCTGTTTATGTACAGATATTACATACAAAATTTGGTTGAAATCTAGTTGATAGTGTAGAAGTTATATGCATTTAAACATTGGACCTATCAGAAGGCTTAAAATTATTTTGGCAACACTGTCATGGTTGGCCTCCTGGAAATTAAACTGAAATAGTATTATCTACATGTGTGCCAATTTTGGAATAGCTCCTATGCATACCTTGCAGGATATCCAACATGGAGCTCAAATTTCTAGTGAGTTTTTTCAGCAGTTGGTAGCACTGACATCATTTTCAAATATGGACGTGAGCTATTCCGGTGCACATCTTTACTCATACTAAATTTGGTTTTGATTGCTGCAGCCGTTTAGGAGTTGATAGGGGGGGACACACACACAGCCAGACAGACAGACAGACAGACAGACAGACAGACACACATTTGCCCGATCTCATAAGACTACTTTTTCCTCATTTTTGCAAAATGTGAAAAGTAGGCTAATAAACAGTCTATATGATAGTGGACTCCGTGGCGCAACGGTAGCGCGTCTGACTCCAGAGCAGAAGACCTCGTGTTCGAATCACATCGGGGTCAAGTATTTTACCTAAATGGTAGCGTGTCAATTCATGAAGCCCAGCAACCTAGCCTATTGAAAATACAAACTACAAGGATAACTGGTTACTGGACTCCGAGGCTTAATGGTACTGGGTCTCACTCCAGATCAAAAGGTTGCGAGTTCGAATATCGTCGGTGTCAAGTATTTTTACCTAAATGATAGCATGTCAATTCATGAAGCCCTGCAACCTAGACATTACAGAATACAAAATAATCAGATCCAATATTATTGGAATCCGTTGCGCTATGGTATCGCGTCTGATTCCCGATTAGCAGGTTGCGTGATCGAATCACCTCGGGGTCAAGTAATTGTATCTAAACAATAGCATGTATGGCGCAATGGTAGCGCGTCTGACTGCAGATCAGAAAGATGCGTGTTCGAATCACGTCGGGAACAAGTATTTTACCTAAATGATAGCACGTCAATTCATAAAGCACAGCAACCTAGCCGATACAGAATACAAAATAATCAAACATAATGTTATTGGAATCCGTGGCGCAATGCTATCGCGTCTGACTCCAGATTAGAAGGTTGCGTGATCGAATCACGTCGTGGTCAAGTGATGTTCCTAAATGATAGCATGTATGTTCAAGATGCCCAGCAACCTAGCCTATACGAGAATACAAATTCAAACAGATTGCAGTTTGCCGGACTCCGTGGCGGAATGGTAGCACGTCTGACTCCAGATCAGAAAGTTGCGTGTTCGAATCACGTCGGGGTCAAGTAATTTTCCCAAAATGATAGCATGCCAATTCATGAAGCGCAGCAAGTTAGCTTATACAGAATACAAACTAAAACAGATTTCCGGACACTGGACTCCGTGGCGCAATGGTAGCGCATCTGGCTCCAGATTAGAAGTTTGCGTTTTCGAATCGCGCTGGGTTCATGAAATTTTACCTAAATGATAGCATGTATGTTCATGAGGCCCAACAAGCAAACAAACTATACAGAATACAAACTAAAGTAGGAAAAGAGTCCTATGACTCCGTGGCGCATGGTAGCGCGTCTGACTCCAGTTGAGAAGGTTGTTTGTTCGAATCACGTCGGGGTCAAATAATTTTACCTAAATGATAGCATGTCAATTCATGAACTTCAGCAACATTTTTCCTATACTGAATACAAACTAAACGGACCGAACTTCACTGGATTCCGTGGCGCAATGGTAACCCGTCTGACTCTAGATCAGAAGGTTGTGTGTTCGAATCACGTCGGGGTCATATATTTTACCTAAATGATCGCATGTCAATTCATGAAGCCCAGCAACTTAGCCTACACAGAATATAAATTAAAACAGATAGCAGTTTACAGGACTCCGTGGCGCAATGGTAGCGCGTCTGACTCCAGATCAGAAGGTTGCGTGTTCGAATCACGTCGGGGTCAAGTTTTTTTCCTAAATGATAGCATGTCTAACCATGAAACCAAGCAACTTAGCATATACAGATTACAAACGAAACAGGCGAAATTGTACTGGTCTCCTTGGCCCTTTGGTAGCGCGTCTGATTCCAGATGAGAAGATAACGCGTTCCACTAACGTCGGGGTCAACTAATTTTTCCAAAATGTTAGCATGTCAATTCATGAAGCCCAGCAACCTAGACATTACAGAATACAAAATAATCAGATCTAATGCTATTGGAATTGTAACATTTTTAATGAGTCCTTAAACGTGGTGACAACTGTAAAGGTTCTATTTAACAAACATGATAAGAATATATAAATACACTGTGGTGTGACCTTACCTGTGATAGTATAATACAATAAGTTGTTGAGCGCCAGATTCCTATTTAAATCAGTGAATCGAAATTTATGAATTAACCTCGGCTATCAGCAGTAGAGCGAGACCTAATTATCCCTGGTCGTGGTGAGACAAAGTCATCTAACCAATCCAGTATTTAATCAAGGAGTATGATTTGCCTATAGTATTTACTAACCACTATGAAAGAAATAGGCATTACGTTAAAGAAAATGAATTTATTGACTCAAGAACAAAATACTAATAGTTACAAAAAAGAATTTAATTTACCAACTGCGGTTTAATTATTTAAAAGAAAATGAACATTTAAATTACTTGAATAAAAAAAGCTTGACTCTAAATTACAAATAGAGACGGAAGTAATAATTGTTTATGCTCACCAACTTGCAGCTTTGTCATATTGAATGTTATAACAGATAACCTTAATGTTCCTTCTCATATTAAAAAAAATGTTTTAGTATGTCAGTAGATATGGTATACCATACTCAATTACGTTGCCATCTGTGTTAAGACCGTTGAGTAGTGATATAATCCACTATCGGCTGATATGGATACTGGCAAGACATCGTTCATTGTCGAAACAGTATACTCAGTTCGATGCTATACCAGGAAGCCAGGTTATTGCTTCCTCCCTTCATTGTGAGCTATTGATGAATGAATGTCTTGTCGAGGGTGCAGGTACTAATAACTTCCTTGTCACGTGGTCTTCGACTGTCTCCCACCCCAGTAAGCTTCCCTCTCTCTAGTGTTCATACTCTCACGAGGGCTAGTTGCATCACAACTTGTAATATATTGACGCGTACGTACAGTAGAAAATGGCGTGATTCTTTCACAATAAGGTGAAATATCAAGCTTCTATTCCTTCCAGAAGGAACTCGATGGTCGAACTCGTGATGGTTACTCATGACAGTGACGCTTAGCCGTGGTGAAATAACTACTACGACGTTCTGTTTGTGACGCATAGGGTTGTTCCTTATTGCCAATCTTGTTGCAATATATAATACTTCGTCTCTTTACAAATAAATGTTAATAAAAATATAATTGAATATAATAATAAAAACCGCTTACAATTATCTGATATAAAAATCATCTCATGGATGTACCAATTAATAATAATAATAACATGATAAATGAATAACCCTTTAAATATAACAGCTATGGGATCGAATCATTACAGAATCCGTGGCGCTATGGTATCGCGGCTGATTCCAGGCTAGTAGGTTGCGTGACCGAATCACCTCGTGGTCAAGTAATTTTACCTAAATAATAGCATGTATATTCAAGAAGCCTAGCATCGTAGCCTATACAGAAAACAAAATAAAACAGATTGCTAGTTACAGGACTCCGTGGCGCAATGGTAGCGCGTCTGATTCCAGATCAGAAGGTTGCGTGTTCGAATCACGTCGGGGTCAAGTAATTTACGTAAATGATAGCACGTCTAACCATGAAACCAAGCAGCTTAGCATATACTGATTACAAACGAAACACACTAAATTGTACTGGTCTCCGTGGCGCAATGGTACCGAGTCTGAATCCAGATCAGACGATTGCGTGTTCGACTAACGTCGGGGTCAACTAATTTTACCTAAATGATAGCATTTCAGAAGCCCAGCAACATAGCCTATACAGAATTCAAACAAAAACTGACTACATGTTACTGGACTCCGTGGCGCAACGGTAGATCGTCTGACTCCAAAACAGAAGGTTGCGTGTTCGAATCACGTCGGGGTAAAGTAATGTTACCTAAATGATAGCATGTATGTTCATGAAGCCCAACATCCTAGCCTATACAGAATGCAAATTCAAAGACATTATAGTTTACCATACTCCGTGGCGGAATGGTAGAGCGTTTGACTCCAGATCAGAAGGTTGCGTTTTCGAATCACGTCGGGGTCAAGTAATTCTACCTAAATAACAGCACAGCAAACCATGAAGCCCAGCAAGTTAGCCTATACAGAATACAAACTAAAACAGATTACAGGACACTGGACTCCGTGGCGCAATCGTAGCGCATCTGGCTCCAGATTAGAAGTTTGCGTGTTCGAATCGCGCCGGGTTCATGTAATTTTACCTAAATGATAGCATTTATGATCATGAGGCCCAACAAACAAACTATACAGACTACTAACGAAAATAGGCTAAGACTCCGTGGCGCAATGGTAGAGCGTCTGACTCCAGATCAGAAGGTTGCGTGTTCGAAGCCCGTCGGGGTCAAGTAATTCTACCTAAATAACAGCACGGCCTACCATGAAACCCAGCAACTTAGCCTATACAGAATACAAACTAAACAGACTTATAATTCCGGAACACCGTGGCGCATTGGTAGCGCGTCCGGCTCCAGATCAGAAGGTTGCGTGATCGAATCACGTCGTGGTCAAGTGATGTTCCTAAATGATAGCATGTTTGTTCATGATGCCCAGCAACCTATCCTATACAGAATACAAATTCAAACAGATTGCAGTTTGCCGGACTCCGTGGCGGAATGGTAGCACGTCTGACTCCAGAACAGAAAGTTGCGTGTTCGAATCACATCGGGGTCAAATAAGTTTCCCAAAATGATAGCATGCCAATTCATGAAGCCCAGCAAGTTTGCTTATACAGAATACAAACTAAAACAGACTTCAGGACACTGGACTCCGTGGCACAATGGTAGTGCATCTGGCTCCAGATTAGAAGTTTGCGTGTTCGAATCGCGCCGGGTTCATGAAATTTTACCTAAATGATAGCATGTATGTTCATGAGGCCCAACAAACAAACAAACTATACAGAATACTAACTAAAATAGGTTTAGAGAACTATGACTCCGTGGCGCAATGGTAGAGCGTCTGACTCCAGATCAGAAGGATGCGTGTTCGAATCACGTCGAACTCAAGTAATTTTACCTAGCCGATACAGATTACAAAATAACCACATCTAACGTTATTGGAATCCATGGCGCAATGGTATTGCGTCTGACTCCAAATTTGAAGGTTGCGTGATCGAATCACGTCGGGGTCAAGTAATTTGACCTAAACGATAGCATGTATATTCATGAAGCCCCTGCTACCGAGCCTATACAGAATACAAATTCAAACTGATTACGGTTTACCGGACTCCGTGGCGTAACGGTAGCGCTTCTGACTCCTGATCAGAATTTTGCGTGTTTGAATCACTTCGGGGTCAAGTAATTTTACCAAAATGATAGCGTGCCTATTCATGAAGACCAGCAACTTAGCCTACTCACAATACAAACAACACAGATTAACTGTTCTAGATTTTGTGGCGCAATGGCAGCGCATCTGACTCCAGATTAGAATTTTGCGTGTTCGAATCGCGCCGGGTTCATGTAATTTTACCTAAATGATAGCATGTATGTTCTTGAGGCCCAGCAACTTAGCCTACACAGAATATAAATTAAAACAGTTTGCAGTTTACAGGACTCCTTGGCGCAATGGTAGCGCGTCTGACTCCAGAACAGAAGGTCGCGTGTTCGGTTCACGTCGGGTTCATTTAAATGTACCTAAATGGTAGCATGTCAATTCATGAAGCCTAGCAACCTAGCCTATAGAAAATACAAACTACAAGGATTACTGGTTAGTGGACTCCGAGGCGCAATGGTACTGGGTCTCACTCCAAATCAAAAGGTGGCGAGTTCGAATATCGTCGGTGTCAGGTAATTTTACCTAAATGATAGCATGTCAATTCATGAAGCCCAGCAACCTAGACTTTACAGAATACAAAATAATCAGATCCAATGCTATTGGAATCCGTGGCGCTATGGTATCGCGTCTGATTCCAGACTAGTAGGTTGCGTGATCGAATCACCTCGTGGTCAAGTAATTTTACCTAAATAATAGCATGTATATTCAAGAAGCCCATTATCCTAGCCAATACAGAAAACAAAATAAAACAGATTGCTAGTTACAG
The DNA here is from genome assembly GCA_946902985.2 of Meconema thalassinum. Lineage (NCBI taxonomy): Eukaryota > Metazoa > Arthropoda > Insecta > Orthoptera > Tettigoniidae > Meconema > Meconema thalassinum. The sequence goes on from OX336390.1 coordinate 836,289,402, forward strand.
GACTCCGTGGCGCAACGGTAGCTCGTCTGACTCCAGAACAGAAGTTTACGTGTACGAATCACGTCGGGGTCAAGTAATGTTACCTAAATGATAGCATGTATGTTCATGAAGCCCAGCATCCTAGCCTATACAGAATACAAATTCAAACAGATTCCAGTTTACCATACTCCGTGGCGGAATGGTAGAGCGTTTGACTCCAGATCAGAAGGTTGCGTTTTCGAATCACGTCGGGGTCAAGTAATTCTACCTAAATAACAGCACAGCAAACCATAAAGCCCAGCAAGTTAGCCTATTCAGAATACAAACTAAAACAGATTTCAGGGCACTGGACTCCGTGGCGCAATCGTAGCGCATCTGGCTCCAGATTAGAAGTTTGCGTGTTCGAATCGCGCCGGGTTCGTGTAATTTTACCTAAATGATAGCATGTATGATCATGAGGCCCAACAAACAAACAAATAAACAAACTATGCAGAATACTAACGAAAATAGGCTAAGAGTTCTATGACTCCGTGGCGCAATGGTAGAGCGTCTGACTCCAGATCAGAAGGTGCGTGTTCGAATCTCGTCGGGGTCAAGAATTTTACCTAAATGATAGCATGTCTAACCATAAAACCAAGCAACTTAGCATATACAGATTACAAACGAAACTGACTAAATTGTACTGGTCTCCGTGGCGCAATGGTAGCGAGTCTGAATCCAGATCAGACGACTGCGTGTTCGACTAACGTCAGGGCCAACTAATTTTACCTAAATGATAGCATTTCAGAAGCCCAGCAACATAGCCTATACAGAATTCAAACAAAAACTGACTACATGATACTGGACTCCGTGGCGCAATGGTATTGCGTCCGACACCAGATTCGAAGTTTGCGAATTCGAATCATTTCGGGGTCAAGTAATTTGACCTAAACGATAGCATGTATAGTCATGAAGCCGAGCAACCTAGCCTAAACAGAATACAAATTCAAACTGATTACAGTTTACCGGAGTCCGTGGCGTAACGGTAGCGCGTCTGCCTCCTGATCAGAAGTTTGTGTTTGAATCACTTCGGGGTCAAGTAATTTTACCAAAATGATAGCATGCCTATTCATGAAGACCAGCAACTTAGCCTACTCACAATACAAACAACACAGATTAACTGTTCTAGATTTTGTGGCGCAATGGCAGCGCATCTGACTCCAGATTAGAATTTTGCGTGTTCGAATCGCGCCGGGTTCATGTAATTTTACCTAAATGATAGCATGTATGTTCTTGAGGCCCAGCAACTTAGCCTACACAGAATATAAATTAAAAAAGTTTGCAGTTTACAGGACTTCGTGGCGCAACGGTAGCGCGTCTGACTCCAGAACAGAAGGCCTCGTGTTCGATTCACGTCGGGTTCAATTAAATTTACCTAAATGGTAGCATGTCAATTCATGAAGCCCAGCAACCTAGCCTATTGAAAATACAAACTACAAGGATTACTGGTTACTGAACTCCGAGGCTTAATGGTACTGGATCTCACTCCAGATCAAAAGGTTGCGAGTTCGAATATCGTCGGTGTCAAGTATTTTTACCTAAATGATAGCATGTCAATTCATGAAGCCCTGCAACCTAGACATTACAGAATACAAAATAATCAGGTCCAATGTTATTGGAATCCGTTGCGCTATGGTATCGCGTCTGATTCCCGATTAGAAGGTTGCGTGATCGAATCACCTCGGGGTCAAGTAATTGTATCTAAAAAATAGCATGTATGGCGCAATGGTACCGCGTCTGACTCCAGATCAGAAGGATGCGTGTTCGACTAACGTCGGAGTCAACTTATTATACCAAAATGATAGCATTTCAATTCATGAAGCCCTGCAACTTAGCCTATACAGAATACAAACTAAACAAACTAGTTATATCCGGACTCCGTGGCGCAATGGTAGCGAGTCCGACTCCAGATCCGAACGTTGCGTGTTCGAATCACGTCGGGGTCAAGTATTTTACGTAAATGATAGCACGTCAATTCATAAAGCACAGCAACCTAGCCGATACAGAATACAAAATAATCAAACATAATGTTATTGGATCCGTGGCGCAATGGTATCGCGTCTGACTCCAGTTTAGAAGGTTGCGTGATCGAATCACGTCGTGGTCAAGTGATGTTCCTAAATGATAGCATGTATGTTCATGATGCCCAGCAACCTAGCCTATACAGAATACAAATTCAAACAGATTGCAGTTTGCCGGACTCCGTGGCGGTATGGTAGCACGTCTGACCCCAGATCAGAATGTTGCGTGTTCGAATCACATCGGTGTCAAGTAATTTTCTCAAAATGATGGCATGCCAATTCATGAAGCCCAGCAAGTTAGCTTATACAGAATACAAACTAAAACAGATTTCCGGACACTGGACTCCGTGGCGCAATGGTAGCGCATCTGGCTCCAGATTAGAAGTTTGCGTTTTCGAATCGCGCTGGGTTCATGAAATTTTACCTAAATGATAGCATGTATGTTCATGAGGCCCAACAAGCAAACAAACTATACAGAATACAAACTAAAGTAGGAAAAGAGTCCTATGACTCCGTGGCGCATGGTAGCGCGTCTGACTCCAGTTGAGAAGGTTGTTTGTTCGAATCACGTCGGGGTCAAATAATTTTACCTAAATGATAGCATGTCAATTCATGAACCTCAGCAACATTTTTCCTATACTGAATACAAACTAAACGGACCGAACGTCACTGGACTCCGTGGCGCAATGGTAACCCGTCTGACTCTAGATCAGAAGGTTGTGTGTTCGAATCATTTCGGGGTCAAATATTTTACCTAAATGATCGCATGTCAATTCATGAAGCCCAGCAACTTAGCCTACACTGAATATAAATTAAAACAGATTGCAGTTTACAGGACTCCGTGGCGCAATGGTAGCGCGTCTGACTCCAGATCAGAAGGTTGCGTGTTCGAATCACGTCGGGGTCAAGTATTTTACCTAAATGATAGCATGTCTAACCATGAAACCAAGCAACTTAGCGCATACAGATTACAAACGAAACAGGTGAAATAGTACTGGTCTCCTTGGCCCTTTGCTAGCGCGTCTGATTCCAGATCAGAAGATAACGCGTTCGACTAACGTCGGGGTCAACTAATTTTACCAAAATGTTAGCATGTCAATTCATGAAGCCCAGCAACCTAGACATAGCAGATACAAAATAATCAGATCTAATGCTATTGGTATCCGTGGCGCTATGGTATCGCGTCTGATTCCAGACTAGTAGGTTGCGTGATCGAATCACCGCGTGGTCAAGTAATTTTACCTAAAAATAGCATGTATATTCAAGAAGCCCAGCATCCTAGCCTATACAGAAAACAAAATAAAACAGAGTGCATGTTACAGGACTCCGTGGCGCAATGGTAGCGCCTCTGATTCCAGATCAGAAGGATGCGTGTTCGAATCACGTCGGGGTCAAGTAATTTACGTAAATGATAGCACGTCTAACCATGAAACCAAGCAACTTAGCATATACAGATTACAAACGAAACAGACTAACTTGTACTGGTGTCCGTGGCGCAATGGTAGCGCGTCTGAATCCAGATCAGACGATTGCGTGTTCGACTAACGTCGGGGTCAACTAATTTTACAAAATGATAGCATTTCAGAAGCCCAGCAACATAGCCTATACAGAATACAAACAAAAACTGACTACAAGTTACTGGACTCGGTGGCGCAACGGTAGATCGTCTGACTCCAGAACAGAAGGTTGCGTGTTCGAATCACGTCGAACTCAAGTAATTTTACCTAGCCGATACTGAATACAAAATAACCTCATCTAACGTTGTTGGAATTCGTGGCGCAATGGTATTGCGTCTGACTCCAAATTTGAAGGTTGCGTGATCGAATCACGTCGGGGTCACGTAATTTTACCAAAATGATAACATGCAATTTCATGAAGCCCAGCAACTTGGCCTACACAGAATATAAATTAAAACAGATTGTAGATTACAGGACTCAGTGGCGCAATGGTTGCGCGTCTGACTCCAGATCAGAAGTTTACGTGTACGAATCATGTCGGGGTCAAGTAATGTTACCTAAATGTTGGCATGTATGTTCATGAAGCCCAGCATCCTAACCTAAACAGAATACAAAATCAAACAGATTGCAGTTTACCATACTCCGTTTCGGAATGGTAGAGCGTTTGACTCCAGATCAGAAGTTTGCGTGTTCGAATCACATCGGGGTCAAGTGTTTTACCTAAATGATAGCATTCCAATTCATGAAGCCCAGCAACTTGGCCTACACAGAATATAAATTAAAACAGATTGCAGTTTACAGGACTCCGTGGCTCAATGGAAGCGCGTCTGATTCCAGACCAGAAGATAACGTGTTCGACTAACGCCGTGGTCAACTAATTTTACCAAAATGATAGCATTTCAATTCATGAAGCCCTGCAACATAGCCTATACAGATTACAAACAAAACAGACTAATTGTTCCTGGACTCCGTGGCGCAATCACAGCGCGTTCAAATCACGTCGGGGTCAATAATTTTACCTAAATGATAGCAAGTCAAACCATGAAACCCAGCAACATAGCATATACAGATTACAAACGAAACAGACCAAAACGTACTGGTCTACGTGGTGAAATGGTAGCGCGTCTGACTCCAGATCAGAAGGTAGCGTGTACGAATCACGTCGAAATCAAGTAATTTTCCCTAAATGATAGCATGTCAATTCATTAAGTCCAGCTACCTAGCCGATACAGAATACAAAATAATCACATCTAATGTTATTGGAATCCGTGGCGCAATGGTATTGCGTCCGACTCCAGATTCGAAGTTTGCGTGATCGAATCACTTCGGGTTCAAGTAATTCGACCTAGACGATAGCATGCATATTCATGAAGCCCAGCAACCTAGCCTATGAAAAAAATCCACAGCCTGCTTCCAGTCTCCGACCGGGTCAGGAATAGAATGAATGAAGCCCCTATCTAGCGGCGAGGATATGAACTGTGCCGGCTGCCGAGGCCTGACGCACTCCTCTGGGGCAATGATTAAATGAATGACAGATGAAATGAAATGATAGTGGAGAGTGTTGCTGGAATGAAATTTTGACAGGGAAAACCGGAGTACCCGGAGAAAAACCTGTCTGCCTCCGTTCTGTCCAGCACAGATCTCACATGGAGTGACCGGGATTTGAACCACGGACTCAGCGGTGAGAGGCCGGCATGCTGCCGCCTAAGCCACGGAGGCTTAACCTAGCCTATACAGATTACAAATTCAAACTGATTACAGTTTACCGGAGTCCGTGGCGTAACGGTAGCGCGTCTGACTCCTGATTAGAAGTTTGCGTGTTTGAATCACTTCGGGGTGAAGTAAATTTACCAAAATGATAGCATGCCTATTCATGAAGACCAGCAACTTAGCCTACACACAATACAAACAAAACAGATTAACTGTTCTAGATTTTGTGGCGCAATGGCAGCGCATCTGACTCCAGATTAGAAGATTGCGTGTTCGAATCACGCCGGGTTCATGTAATTTTACGTAAATGATAGCATGTATGTCCATGAGGCCCAGCAACTTAGCCTACACAGAATATAAATTAAAACAGTTTGCAGTTTACAGGACTTCGTGGCGCAATGGTAGCGCGTCAGACTCCACATCAGAAGGATGCGTGTTCGAATCACGACGGGGTCAAGTATTTGACATAAATGAGAGCATGTCTAACCATGAAACCAAGCAACTTAGAATATACAGATTACAAACGAAACAGACGATATTTTACTGGTCTCCCTGGCCCAATGGTAGCGAGTCTGATTCGAGATCAGAAGCTAACGTGTTCGACTAACGTCGGGGTCAACTAATTTTACCAAAATGATAGTATTTCAATTCATGAACCTTGCTACATAGCCTATACAGAATACAAACTAAACAGTCTATATGATAGTGGACTCCGTGGCGCAACGGTAGCGCGTCTGACTCCAGAACAGATGGCCTCGTGTTCGATTCACGTCGGGTTCAATTAAATTTACCTAAATGGTAGCATGTCAATTCATGAAGCCCAGCAACCTAGCCTATTGAAAATACAAACTACAAGGATTACTGGTTACTGGACTCCGAGGCTTAATGGTACTGGGTCTCACTCCAGATCAAAAGGTTGCGAGTTCGACTATCGTCGGTGTCAAGTATTTTTACCTAAATGATAGCATGTCAATTCATGAAGCCCTGCAACCTAGACATTACAGAATACAAAATAATCAGATCCAATGTTATTGGAATCCGTTGCGCTATGGTATCGCGTCTGATTCCCGATTAAAAGGTTGCGTGATCGAATCACTTCGGGGTCAAGTAATTGTATCTAAAAATAGCATGTATGGCGCAATGGTAGCGCGTCTGACTCCAGATCAGAAAGATGCGTGTTCGAATCAGGTCGGGGACAAGTATTTTACCTAAATGATAGCATGCCTAACCATGAAACCAAACAGCTTAGCATATACAGATTACCAACGAACCCGCCCGAGTTTTACTGGTCTCCTTGGCGCAATGGTAGCGCGTCTGATTCCAGATCAGAAGATAACGTGTTCGACTAACGTCGGGGTCAACATATTATACCAAAAGGATAGCATTTCAATTCATGAAGCCCTGCAACTTAGCCTATACAGAATACAAACTAAACGTACTAGTTATACCCGGACTCCGTGGCGCAATGGTAGCGAGTCCGACTCCAGATCCGAAGGTTGCGGGTTCGAATCACGTCGGGGTCAAGTAATTTTCGTAAATGATTACACGTCAATTCATAAAGCACAGCAACCTAGCCGATACAGAATACAAAATAATCAAACATAATGTTATTGGAATCCGTGGCGCAATGGTATTGCGTCTGACTCCAGATTAGAAGGTTGCGTGATCGAATCACGTCGTGGTCAAGTGATGTTCCTAAATGATAGCATGCATGTTCATGATGCCCAGCAACCTAGCCTATACACAATACAAATTCAAACAGATTGCAGTTTGCCGTACTCCGTGGCGGAATGGTAGCACGCCTGACTCCAGATCAGAAAGTTGCGTGTTCGAATCACATCGGGGTCAAGTAATTTTCCCAAAATGATAGCATGCCAATTCATGAAGCCCAGCAAGTTAGCTTATACAGAATACAAACTAAAACAGATTTCCGGACACTGGACTCCGTGGCGCAATGGTAGCGCATCTGGCTCCAGATTAAAAGTTTGCGTTTTCGAATCGCGCTGGGTTCATGAAATTTTACCTAAATGATAGCATGTATGTTCATGAGGCCCAACAAGCAAACAAACTATACAGACTACAAACTAAAGTAGGAAAAGAGTCCTATGACTCCGTGGCGCATGGTAGCGCGTCTGACTCCAGTTGAGAAGGTTGTTTGTTCGAATCACGTCGGGGTCAAATAATTTTACCTAAATGATAGCATGTCAATTCATGAACCTCAGCAACTTGGCCTATACTGAATACAAACTAAACGGACCGAAATTCACTGGACTCCGTGGCGCAATGGTAACCCGTCTGACTCTAGATCAGAAGGTTGTGTGTTCGAATCACGTCGGGGTCAAGAATTTTACCTAAATGATCCCATGTCAATTCATGAAGCGCAGCAACTTAGCCTACACAGAATATAAATTAAAACAGATTGCAGTTGGCAGGACTCCGTGGCGCAATGGTAGCGCGTCTGACTCCAGATCAGAAGGTTGCGTGTTCGAATCACGTCGGGGTCAAGTATTTTACCTAAATGATAGCATGTCTAACCATGAAACCAAGCAACTTAGGATTTACAGATTACAAACGAAACAGGCAAAATAGTACTGGTCTCCTTGGCCCTTTGGTAGCGCGTCTGATTCCAGATCAGAAGATAACGCGTTCGACTAACGTCGGGGTCAACTAATTTTTCCAAAATGTTAGCATGTCAATACATGAAGCCCAGCAACCTAGACATTACAGATACAAAATAATCAGATCAAATGCTATTGGTATCCGTGGCGCTATGGTATCGCGTCTGATTCCAGACTAGTAGGTTGCGTGATCGAATCACCTCGTGGTCAAGTAATTTTACCTAAAAATAGCATGTTTATTCTAGAAGCCCAGCATCCTAGCCTATACAGAAAAAAAAACCAGATTTTGAGGGCACTGGACTCCGTGGCGCAATGGTAGCGCATCTGGCTCCAGATTAGAAGTTTGCGTGTTCGAATCGCACCGGGATCATGTAATTATACCTAAATTGTAGCATGTACTATCTTGAGGCCCAACAAGCAAACAAACTATACAGAATACAAACTAAAATAGGATAAGAGTCCTATGACTCCGTGGCGCATGGTAGCGCGTCTGACTCCGAATGAGAAGGTTGCCTTTTCGAATCACGTCGGGGTCAAGAAGTTTACCTAAATGATAGCATGTCTAACCATGAAACCAAGCAACTTAGCATATACAGATTACAAGCGAAACAGACGAAGTTGTTCTGGTCTCCTTGGCCCATTGGTAGCGCGTCTGTTTCCAGATCAGAAGATAACGCGTTCGACTAACGTCGGGGTCAACTAATTTTTCCAAAATGTTAGCATTTCAATTCATGAAGCCCAGCAACCTAGACATTACAGAATACAAAATAATCAGATCCAATGCTATTGGAATCCGTGGCGCTATGGTATCGCGTCTGATTCCAGACTAGAAGGTTGCGAGACCGAATCCCCTAGGGGTCAAGTAATTTTACCTAAATAATAGCATGTATGTTCAAGAAGCCCAGCATCCTAGACTATACAGAAAACAAAATAAAACAGATTGCATGTTACAGGACTCCGTGGCGCAATGGTTGCGCGTCTGATTCTAGATCAGAAGGATGCGTCTTCGAATCACGTCGGGGTCAAGTAATTTACGTAAATGATAGCACGTCTAACCATGAAACCAGGCAACTTAGCATATACAGATTACAAACGAAACAGACTAACTTGTACTGGTCTCCGTGGCGCAATGGTAGCGCGTCTGAATCCAGATCAGACGATTGCGTGTTCGACTAACGTCGGGGTCAACTAATTTTACAAAATGATAGCATTTCAGAAGCCCAGCAACATAGCCTATACAGAATACAAACAAAAACTGACTACATGTTACTGGACTCCGTGGCGCAACGGTAGATCGTCTGACTCCAGAACAGAAGGTTGCGTGTTCGAATCACGTCGAACCCAAGTAATTTTACGTAGCCGATGAAAATGAAAATCCACAGCCTGCTACCAGTCTCCGACCGGGTCTGGAATGGAATGAATGAAGCCCCCATCTAGCGGCGAGGATATGAACTGTGCCGGCTGCCGAGGCCTGACGCACTCCTCTGGGGCAATGATTAAATGAATGACAGATGAAATGATAGTGGAGAGTGTTGCTGGAGTGAAATTTTGACAGGGAAAACCGGAGTACCCGGAGAAAAACCTGTGTGCCTCCGTTTTGTCCAGCACAGATCTCACATGGAGTGACGTAGCCGATACTGAATACAAAATAACCTCATCTAACGTTGTTGGAATCCGTGGCTCAATGGTATTGCGTCTGACTCCAAATTTGAAGGTTGCGTGATCGAATGTCAAGTAATTTTACCAAAATGATAACATGCAAATTCATGAAGCCCAGCAACTTGGCCTACACAGAATATAAATTAAAACTGATTGTAGTTTACAGGACTCAGTGGCGCAATGGTAGCGCGTCTGACTCCAGATCAGAAGTTTACGTGTACGAATCACGTCGGGGTCAAGTAATGTTACCTAAATGATAGCATGTATGTTCATGAAGCCCAGCATCCTAACCTAAACAGAATACAAAATCAAACAGATTGCAGTTTACCATACTCCGTTTCGGAATGGTAGAGCGTTTGACTCCAGATCAGAAGGTTGCGGGTTCGAATCACATCGGGGTCAAGTGTTTTACCTAAATGATAGCATGCCAATTCATGAAGCCCAGCAACTTGGCCTACACAGAATATAAATTAAAACAGATTGCAGTTTACAGGACTCCGTGGCGCAATGGAAGCGCGTCTGATTCCAGACCAGAAGATAACGTGTTCGACTAACGCCGTGGTCAACTAATTTTACCATAATGATAGCATTTCAATTCATGAAGCCCTGCAACATAGCCTATACAGATTACAAACTAAACAGACTAATTGTTCCTGGACTCCGTGGCGCAATCATAGCGCGTTCAAATCACGTCGGGGTCAATAATTTTACCTAAATGATAGCAAGTCAAACCATGAAACCCAGCAACATAGCATATACAGATTACAAACGAAACAGACCAAAACGTACTGGTCTACGTGGTGAAATGTTAGCGCGTCTGACTCCAGATCAGAAGGTAGCGTGTACGAATCACGTCGAAATCAAGTAATTTTCCCTAAATGATAGCATGTCAATTCATTAAGTCCAGCAACCTAGCCGATACAGAATACAAAATAATCAGATCTAATGTTAATGGAATCCGTGGCGCAATGGTAGCGCATCTGACTCCAGATTAGAAGTTTGCGTGTTCGAATCACGCCGGGTTCATGTAATTTTACGTAAATGATAGCATGTATGTCCATGAAAACAGACGATATTTTACTGGTCTCCCTGGCCCAATGGTAGCGAGTCTGATTCGAGATCAGAAGCTAACGTGTTCGACTAACGTCGGGGTCAACTAATTTTACCAAAATGATAGTATTTCAATTCATGAACCTTGCTACATAGCCTATACAGAATACAAACTAAACAGTCTATATGATAGTGGACTCCGTGGCGCAACGGTAGCGCGTCTGACTCCAGAACAGATGGCCTCGTGTTCGATTCACGTCGGGTTCAATTAAATTTACCTAAATGGTAGCATGTCAATTCATGAAGCCCAGCAACCTAGCCTATTGAAAATACAAACTACAAGGATTACTGGTTACTGGACTCCGAGGCTTAATGGTACTGGGTCTCACTCCAGATCAAAAGGTTGCGAGTTCGAATATCGTCGGTGTCAAGTATTTTTACCTAAATGATAGCATGTCAATTCATGAAGCCCTGCAACCTAGACATTACAGAATACAAAATAATCAGATCCAATGTTATTGGAATCCGTTGCGCTATGGTATCGCGTCTGATTCCCGATTAAAAGGTTGCGTGATCGAATCACCTCGGGGTCAAGTAATTGTATCTAAAAAATAGCATGTATGGCGCAATGGTTGCGCGTCTGACTCCAGATCAGAAAGATGCGTGTTCGAATCAGGTCGGGGACAAGTATTTTACCTAAATGATAGCATGCCTAACCATGAAACCAAACAGCTTAGCATATGCAGATTACCAACGAAACCTCCCGAGTTTTACTGGTCTCCTTGGCGCAATGGTAGCGCGTCTGATTCCAGATCAGAAGATAACGTGTTCGACTAACGTCGGGGTCAACTAATTTTTCCAAAATGTTAGCATTTCAATTCATGAAGCCCAGCAACCTAGACATTACAGAATACAAAGTAATCAGATCCAATGCTATTGGAATCCGTGGTGCTATGGTATCGCGTCTGATTTCAGACTAGAAGGTTGCGTGACCGAATCCCCTAGGGGTCAAGTAATTTTACCTAAATAATAGCATGTATGTTCAACAAGCCCAGCATCCTAGCCTATACAGAAAACAAAATAAAACAGATTGCATGTTACAGGACTCCGTGGCGCATTGGTAGCGCGTCTGATTCTAGATCAGAAGGATGCGTGTTCGAATCACGTCGGGGTCAAGTAATTTACGTAAATGATAGCACGTCTAACCATGAAACCAAGCAACTTAGCATATACAGATTACAAACGAAACAGACTAACTTGTACTGGTCTCCGTGGCGCAATGGTAGCGCGTCTGAATCCAGATCAGACGATTGCGTGTTCGACTAACGTCGGGGTCAACTAATTTTACAAAATGATAGCATTTCAGAAGCCCAGCAACATAGCCTATACAGAATACAAACAAAAACTGACTACATGTTACTGGACTCCGTGGCGCAACGGTAGATCGTCTGACTTTAGAACAGAAGGTTGCGTGTTCGAATCACGTCGAACCCAAGGAATTTTACCTAGCCGATGAAAATGAAAATCCACAGCCTGCTTCCATTCTCCGACCGGGTCAGGAATGGAATGAATGAAGCCCCCATCTAGCGGCGAGGATATGAACTGTGCCGGCTGCCGAGGCCTGACGGACTCCTCTGGGGCAATGATTAAATGAATGACAGATGAAATGAAATGATAGTGGAGAGTGTTGCTGGAATGAAATTTTGACAGGGAAAACCGGAGTACTCGGAGAAAAACCTGTCTGCCTCCGTTTTGTCCAGCACAGATCTCACATGGAGTGACGTAGCCGATACTGAATACAAAATAACCTTATCTAACGTTGTTGGAATCCGTGGCTCAATGGTATTGCGTCTGACTCCAAATTTGAAGGTTGCGTGATCGAATCACGTCGGGGTCAAGTAATTTTACCAAAATGATAACATGCAAATTCACGAATCCCAGCAACTTGGCCTACACAGAATATAAATTAAAACAGATTGTAGTTTACAGGACTCAGTGGCGCAATGGTTGCGCGTCTGACTCCAGATGAGAAGTTTACGTGTACGAATCACGTCGGGGTCAAGTAATGTTACCTAAATGATAGCATGTATGTTCATGAAGCCCAGCATCCTAACCTAAACAGAATACAAATTCAAACAGATTGCAGTTTACCATACTCCGTGTCGGAATGGTAGAGCGTTTGACTCCAGATCAGAAGTTTGCGTGTTCGAATCACATCGGGGTCAAGTGTTTTACCTAAATGATGGCATGCCAATTCATGAATCCCAGCCACTTGGCCTACACAGAATATAAATTAAAACAGTTTGCAGTTTACAGGACTCCGTGGCGCAATGGAAGCGCGTCTGATTCCAGACCAGAAGATAACGTGTTCGACTAACGCCGTGGTCAACTAATTTTACCAAAATGATAGCATTTCAATTCATGAAGCCCTGCAACATAGCCTATACAGATTACAAACAAAACAGACTAATTGTTCCTGGACTCCGTGGCGCAATCATAGCGCGTTCAAATCACGTCGGGGTCAATAATTTTACCTAAATGATAGCAAGTCAAACCATGAAACCCAGCAACATAGCATATACAGATTACAAACGAAACAGACCGAAACGTACTGGTCTACGTGGTGAAATGGTAGCGCGTTCGAATCACTTCGAAATCAAGTAATTTTTCCTAAATGATAGCATGTCAATTCATTAAGTCCAGCAACCTAGCCGATACAGAATACAAAATAATCAGATCTAATGTTATTGGAATCCGTGGCGCAATGGTATTGCGTCCGACTCCAGATTCGATGTTTGCGTGATCGAATCACTTCGGGGTAAAGTAATTTGACCTAAACGATAGCATGTATATTCATGAAGCCCAGCAACCTATCCTATACAGAATACAAATTCAAACTGATTACAGTTTACCGGAGTCCGTGGCGTAACGGTAGCGCGTCTGACTCCTGATCAGAAGTTTGCGTGTTTGAATCACTTCGGGGTGAAGTAAATTTACCAAAATGATAGCATGCCTATTCATGAAGACCAGCAACTTAGCCTACACACAATACAAACAAAACAGATTAACTGTTCTAGATTTTGTGGCGCAATGGTAGCGCATCTGACTCCAGATTAGAAGTTTGCGTGTTCGAATCACGCCGGGTTCATGTAATTTACGTAAATGATAGCATGTATGTCCATGAGGCCCAGCAACTTAGCCTGCACAGAATATAAATTAAAACAGTTTGCAGTTTACAGGACTTCGTGGCGCAATGGTTGCGCGTCTGGCTCCAGATCAGAAGGATGCATGTTCGAATCACGTCGGGGTCAAGTAATTTACGTAAATGATAGCACGTCTAACCATGAAGCCAAGCAACTTAGCATATACAGATTACAAACGAAACAGACCAACTTGTACTGGTGTCCGTGGCGCAATGGTAGCGCGCCTGAATCCAGATCAGACGATTGCGTGTTCGACTAACGTCGGGGTCAACTAATTTTACAAAATGATAGCATTTCAGAAGCCCAGCAACATAGCCTATACAGAATACAAACAAATACTGACTGCATGTTATCGGACTCCGTGGCGCAACGGTAGATCGTCTGACTCCAGAACAGAAGGTTGCGTGTTCGAATCACGTCGAACTCAAGTAATTTTACCTAGCCGATACTGAATACAAAATAACCTCATCTAACGTTGTTGGAATCCGTGGCGCAATGGCATTGCGTCTGACTCCAAATTTGAAGGTTGCGTGATCGAATCACGTCGGGGTCAAGTAATTTTACCAAAATGATAACATGCAAATTCATGAAGCCCAGCAACTTGGCCTACACAGAATATAAATTAAAACAGATTGTAGTTTACAGGACTCAGTGGCGCAATGGTAGCGCGTCTGACTCCAGATCAGAAGTTTACGTGAGCGAATCACGTCGGGGTCAAGTAATGTTACCAAAATGATAGCATGTATGTTCATGAAGCCCAGCATCCTAATCTAAACAGAATACAAATTCAAACAGTTTGCAGTTTACCATACTCCGTGTCGGAATGGTAGAGCGTTTGACTCCAGATCAGAAGGTTGCGTGTTCGAATCACATCGGGGTTAAGTGTTTTACCTAAATGATAGCATGCCAATTCATGTAGCCCAGCAACTTGGCCTACACAGAATATAAATTAAAACAGTTTGCAGTTTCCAGGACTCCGTGGCGGAATGGTAGCGCGTCTGACTCCAGATCAGAAGGTTGCGTTTTCGAATCACGCCGGAGTCAAGAATTTTACCTAAATGATAGTATGTCTAGCCATAAAACCAAGCAACATAGCATATACAGATTACAAACGAAACTGATTAAATTGTACTGGTCTCCTTGGCGCAATGGAAGTGCGTCTGATTCCAGACCAGGAGATAACGTGTTCGACTAACGCCGTGGTCAACTAATTTTACCAAAATGATAGCATTTCAATTCATGAAGCCCTGCAACATAGCCTATACAGAATACAAACTAAACAGACTTATTGTTCCTCGACTCCGTGGCGCAATGGTAGCGCGTCCGGCTCCATATCAGAAGGTTGCGTGTTCGAATCACGTTGGGGTTAAGTAATTTTACCTAAATGATAGCAAGTCAAACCATGAAACCCAGCAACATAGCATATACAGATTACAAACGAAACAGACCAAATTGTACTGGTCTACGTGGTGAAATGGCAGTGCGTCTGACTACAGATCAGAACTTTGCGTGTTCGAATCACGTCGAACTCAAGTAATTATTGCTAAATGATAGCCCGTCAATTCATTAAGACCAGCAACCTAGCCGATACAGAATACAAAATAATCAGGTCTAATTTTATTGGAATCCGTGGCGCAATGGTATTGCGTCTGACTCCAGATTCGAAGTTTGCGTGATCGAATCACGTCGGGTCAAGTAATTTTACCTAAATGATAGCATGTCAATTCATGAAGCCTATCAACCTAAACGTTACAGAATACAAAATAATCAGATCCAATGTTATTGGAATCCGTTGCGCTATGGTATCGCATCTGATTCCATATTAGAAGGTTGCGTGATTGAATCACCTCGGGGTCAAGTAATTGTAACTTAATAATGGAAAAAAGGAAGGAAGCTTGTAGTTTAACGTGACCGTTAATCTTGAGATCATGAGCCACGGGACCTCCTTTTTACGTGGAATCCGAACCACAGGACATGGCATTTCACTTCGAAAATCTCACATGCATTGACCGGGAATCGAACCCGGACCGCCTTGGTGAGAGGCATACAGCTAGACCGCTGAGCCAGCTTAATAATGGCATGTATGGCGCAGTGGTAGCGCATCTTACTCCAGATCAGAAGGTTGCGTGATCGAATCACGTCGTGGTCAAGTAATGTTACGTAAATGATAGCATGTATGTTCATGAAGCCCAGCAACCTAGCCTATACAGAACACAAATTCAAACAGATTGCAGTTTACCGGACTCCGTGGCGGAATGGTAGCACGTCTGACTCCAGATCAGAATGTTGCGTGTTCGAATCACGTCGGGGTCAAGTAATTTTCCCAAAATAATAGCCTGCCAGTTCATCAAGCCCAGCGAGTTAGCTTATACAGAATACAAACTAAAACAGAATTCAGGACACTGGACTCCGTGGCGCAAAGGTAGCGCTTCTGGCTCCAGATTAGAAGTTTGCGTGTTCGAATCGCGCCGGGTTCATGTAATTTTACCTAAATGATAGCATGTATGTTCATGAGGCCCACCAAGCAAACAAACTATACAGAATACAAACTAAAATAGGATAAGAGTCCTATGACTCCGTGGCGCATGGTAGCGCGTCTGACTCCGGATGAGAAGGTTGTTTGTTCGAATCACGTCGGGGTCAAATAACTTTACCTAAATGATAGCATGTCAATTCATGAACCTCAGCAACTTGGCCTATACTGAATACAAACTAAACGGACCAAATTGTAATGGACTCCGTGGCGCAATGGTAACCCGTCTGACTCCAGATCAGAAGGTTGCGCTTTCGAATCACGTCGGGGTCAAGTATTTTACCTAAATGATAGCATGTCAATTCATGAAGCCCAGCAACTTAGCCTACACAGAATATAAATTAAGACTGATTGCAGTTTACAGGACTCCGTGGCGCAATGTTAGCGCGTCTGACTCCAGATCAGAAGGTTGCGTGTTCGAATCATGACGGGGTCAAGTATTTTACCTAAATGATAGCATGTCTAACCTTGAAACCAAGCAACTTAGCATATACAGATTACAAACGAAACAGACGAAATTGTATTGGTCTCCGTGGCCCATTGGTAGCGCGTCTGATTCCAGATTAGAAGATAACGCGTTCGACTAACGTCGGGGTCAACTAATTGTACCAAAGTGTTAGCATTTCAATTCATGAAGCCCTGCAACGTAGCATATACAGAATACAAACTAAACAGGCTAAATGTTACTGGACTCCGTGGCGCAACGGTAGCGCGTCTGACTCCAGAACAGAACGTCACGTGTTCGGTTCACGTCGGGTTCAATTAAATTTTCCTAAATGGTAGCATGTCAAATCATGAAGACCATCAACCTAGCCTATAGAAAATCCAAACTACATCGATTACTGGTTACTGGACTCCGAGGCGCAATGGTACTGGGTCTCACTCCGGGTCAAAAGGTTGCGAGTTCGAATATCGTCGGTGTCAATAATTTTTCCCTAAATGATATGCCATTTCATGAAGCCCAGCAACCTACCCTATACAGATTACTATCTCAGACAGATTTTGGGTTACTGGAATCCGTGGTGCATTGGTAGCGCGTCAGACTCCAGATTAGAAGGTTGCGTGATCGAATCACGTCGGGGTCAATAATGTTACCTAAATGATAGCATGTATGTTCATGAAGCCCAGCAACCTAACCTATACAGAATACAAATTAAACAGTTTGCAGTTTACCGAACTCCTTGGCGGAATTGTAGCGCGTCTGACCCCAGATTAGAAGGTTGCCTGTTCATGTAATTTTACCAAAATTATTGCATGTATGATCATGAGGCCCAACAAACAAACAAACTATACAGTTTTTTTTATTATTTTCATTTAGTCAATTTACCCTGTAGGTTGGTGGTTGCCCCCGGACTCAGCGTGGGAACTCACCACTACCGCCTCTATGGGCAGTGTCCTGGAGCTAGGAACATCTGGTCAGGATGGATACAACTGGGGAGGTGTGATCAGCACTTCGCCCAGGCGGCCTCACCTGTAAAGCGAACAGGGGTCTCATGAGGGATGGGAACGGATGGAAGATCGGGATGGATAGGCTAGGAAGAGGGAAGGAGGCGGCCGTGGCCTTACAGTAGGTACCATCCCGGTATTTGCCCGAAGACGAAGTGGGAAAACACGGAAAACCACTTCGAGGATGGCTGAGGAGGGAATCGAACCCCCTCTACTCATTTGGACCACCCGAGGCTGAGTAGACCCCGTTCCAGCCCTCATACCACTTTTCAAAGTTCGTGGCAGAGCCGGGAATCGAACCCAAGACCGCCGGGGTGGCAGCTAACCATGCTGACCGCTACGCTAAACTATACAGAACACAAACGAAAATAGGCTAAGAATTCTATGACTCCGTGGCGCAATGGTAGCGCGTCTGAATCCAGATCAGAAGATTGCGTGTTCGACTAACGTCGGGGTCAACTAATTTTACAAAATGATAGCATTTCAATTCATGAAGCCCTGCAATTTACCCTATACAGAATACAAACTAAACAGACTAATTGTTCCTGGACTCCGTGGCGCAATGGTAGCGCGTCTGAATCCATATCAGAAAGTTGCGTTTTCGAATCACGTCGGGGTCAAGTAATTTTACCTAAATGATAGCATGCCAATTCAAGAAGCCCAGCAAGTTAGCCTATAAGGAATACAAAATAAAACGTATTTCAGGACACTGGACTCCGTGGCGCAATGGTAGCGCATCTGGATCCAGATTAAAAGTTTGCGTGTTCGAGTCGCGCCGGGTTCATATAACTTTACCTAAATGATAGTATGTATGTTCAAGAGGCCCAACAAACAAACAAACTATACAAAATACACACTATAATTGGCCTAAGGGCTCTATGACTCCGTGGTGCAATGGTAGCTCTTAGGGCCGATAACCTAGATGTTAGGCCCCTTAAAACAACAATTATCATCATCATCAATGGTAGCTCGTCCGATTCCAGTTGAGAATGTTGCGTGTTCGAATCACGTCGGGGTCAAGTAATTTTACCTAAATGATAACTTGTCAATTCATGAACCCCAGCAAATTAAATTAGCCTATACAGCGTACAAACTAAACACACCTATTTGTGCTGAACTCCGTGGCGCAATCGTAGAGCGTCTGTCTCCAGCTCAGAAGGTTGCGTGTTCGAATCACGTCGGGGTCAAGTAATTTTACTTAAATTACAGCATGTCAAACCATGAAACCCCGCAACTTAGAATATACAGATTACAAACGAAACAGAGTCGCCTCCGTAGCGTAGCGTTCTGCATGGTTAGCTGCCGCTCCGGAGGTCCTGGGATCGATTCCCGGCTCTGCCACGAAATTTGAAAAGTTGGATGAGGACTGGAACGGGGTCTACTCAGCCTCGGGTGGTCCAACTGAGTAGAGGGGGTTCGATTCCCACCTCAGCCATCCTCGAAGTGGTTTTCCGTGGTATCCCACTTCGTCTTCGGGCAAATGCCGGGATGGTACTGAGACAGTATTTTGCTATTTACTTGAGCCCTGATACGACAGCGAGACGTATTTTGAAATTATTGCTTGGCATTAGTTTGACTGCAGGCTTGAGGCGCAGTACGCTTGTTATTCACTAAGGAGATGGATATACAATCCCGCCACGCTCTTGATCACGTGCACAGGTCATGCTCACTGACTTGGTCCTGCAACTGTTTGATACATATATGAAATGATAATCGACTGGGTTCGATTGTCCACCTCGATACAGGAGTGATGCATCTTGGGTAGATTGCCAGCTGGGACGTGGATGAGCAGTTTTTTTTTTAAACGACACACACTTGAGTTCAGTGACATATGCAGTGAACATGTTATCGCTGTAGTAAGAAAGTTCCGTTTATCACGCAGTAATACGAGTGTTCTCTACTCGCGGCGCGGATCGAACGGGTGAATTGCTCCCATAGCAATGTGCGGTTGTCCGTACTTCTGGTGTGTTTGATATAACCCAGAGATTAAATATACCCGAGTGAACTTAGCTATTGCACAGACTTGTTAATACAGACTCCTCGATGTGGAAATCTAATACGTATATATTTGAAATGCAGGAAAGCATTCATATTATCAAGAACATTACGACTGGATTTTATTGTGAGAACCTAGTTGTTGTAGCAATGATGGGCTAAACATATCGTGCAGGAATGTAATGCAGATGCAGAGTTGATCATTTAGAGTGGCATCCTTATTAAACACTACAATGAAGAGGAAGAAACGTTGGGGAACGTTAGTTCTGATCCAGTGGTTTTAAAGTAGCCAAGAATGAAGAAACAACTCCAAATGAGCGAAACTACTTTACTGATAACGTCGAGGGAGCCTTGTACAAGCAATATGCAGGAACTCCGTTTCGTAGACAGTAGTTTTCGAGTTAGGAGGAAGTTGGTTCGGCGACTTGCAGCTCCAGCCATGAACTACTCAGGGATGATGGTTCAGTTCCTGAAAGGAATGTATATTCCTATACTTTCTTCAATCTCAACCAGAACTTCGCCCAAGGTAGCTGGAAAACTTTTCTTCTCTTATAGACAGTAGACCTTGTCACTTTTAGTTCGATACTTTTCACCAATATTTTATTAATTAATATGAAATTCATTCGAAGACTAGATCTGGTTCTTTTTTATCATTTCTGTCGGAGAGTGCAATTATTGTGTAGTTAACAGTAAACGTGATGCTATTTAGAGCATTACTTTGTTGCTTTTGTTTTAAAAATTTTGGAAATAAAACCAAGCATTGAATTTTGTTGAGAAGATATCTGCAGCATAATTAGGACCAAGACGACGATATCTTTGTATAAGAATAGCAATTAGGAAGAAGATGGCCACACACTCGTGCACTTGAACTATTCCAAAAATATTTCAGTGATACTATTCGTATGGACTTATGACATTCTAGTAGAAATTCTTTCTTTTAGAAATGATAGTGCATTTTCATCGTTATTTTCCATGGTTATGGAATTATGGAAATCGTCCAGCGAAAACAATTGTGAATTGATTGCCAAGGCATTTGTAGCCCACTTTCATATTTCTTTTTGATTAAAGATTTTTCTTTAAATGAAATAATTTTTAGTTCGTTCAGTTTTTAGCTTGTGTTATTTCAATTCGTTTTTGGGAAGACTCTTGGATAGATCATCGTTTGATTTAATGGTTTGCGTGTATCTATTGATATGATAATAGACTCCTTTCCATGGTGTAAGTCTCACGTGTTTTCTTCTGAGTAGTTGAGCCATTTTTCGAGTTTGGATAGGCGAAGCTGAAACGACTATTTTTACTAGTGTCTATTTACAATTTTTTCTCTCATATATAAGTCTTTATGGAAATAAATATATATAAATATATTGGAAATGTGAACTAAATTTAACAGTTCAAACTAGTATAACAGAACTTGTCGTAGACTTAAATGACGATAATTTATGGAAATAGATAATACAATTTATCTAAAAAATTGTTGCTTCTTGTTTAGTGAAGTTAGAAAAGAAGTAATCTGTGGCACTTCTATATTCGTCTATGATGGGGCATGATATTTTCAGAGCAATTTTTGAAAGGTTTTAAGTTTAATAACGTTTGGGATTAATTCTTGACAGCTTTGGAAAGCTGAATTGATGTATTGCAATTTTGTGCATACGATTTATTGTGTTAGTGAAGCGAATATTTGACATCATTGGATGGTCAATATTAATGTTGTATATTGTACTCGTAGTCTTTTGAGAAGACATTAACGTTGTCATTGCGTTTTAGTAAGAGTGAAATTAGCTTTTGAGCTATCACTATTTGGATATGAAGTTGTAGTAATCGTGAATTGGAATCACGAATGTTTCTCTCATATGCTTGTTTTATTCAGGTAGCCCTACGTTTTATTCTTGCCTAGTAGGATTTGCCGGAGATGAATTGCTTATATCATGACACCCATATTTAAGTAACACAGCCACTTCTCGAATAACTTTAATTAATTCATGCAATATAATACATGTGATATTTCAGTAATTTTAGCAAAATATACTGCATTCATTGAAGCATATAAATAGTTAATTAACTATTTTCACAACTTGTAACACTATTCGATTATCTTAATTGATTGTTGAATGCAACAAACTAAGAAAATTATAACCTTGAAACATACTTGTAAAATTAAATGAAGATGGGCCGCGTTTAGAACAATATCCTAATTAAGGATATAACTTGTATATAAAATGTAAAATATGTATAAATCTTTAATAAGGGTATAACATCAGTGCATAATTTAATATTGTATTTTTCTTGTAATTTGTTCCGCGGATGATATGAGCAGTAAGATGGGGCCTTATGATAGGCGTTTATTTAAAACTAATTCTTTTTTTTATTTGATCTAAGGAAACTTTTCTTTAATTTTGTGTCTAATTGACGGACATTCATGATTAACCAGTCAATAAATTGAATTTAATTTTAAAAGAATCTTAGAACGACTGGTGTTTTCTATTAGAAAAGGGGAGTGCGTTAGGAGGACCAGTGGGCAGTTTTTCCTTGAGTTTGCTTAAATTTAACGCCCGAGATATTTTTACTTTATTTTAGAATCTCTTGTTCGAGTTCTTTTGAGCTTCGTTTCATCGTAATTTTATACACCAATGGCATCTTCGTACCGCATTCTTTAATATCGACGTATCCTGATCCCTGGTTGATCCTAGTTGGTAGGTTTTTCAGAGGTCATTTCAGCCGGAAACTTCTAGAATCTACGATCCAGCTTTTCCATCGGATTGCAACAGGTAAGACCACGTGGATTACGGGTACATCTATATATGGCGCCCAACGTGGGGATATCGAATTGGCATTCTCGATTTCTCCAATGCTAAACCCATGTGTGATAATCCATTTTTAGGAGATTATTGAGTTTAGCAGTTTTCGAACGATGTAGTCGTTAGCAAAATTTTCTTTGGCACTGCTACGATTATACACATCGAATTCGTTGGGAATTCACGTTTCTTCAAATCGTGAAGATGAGTTTACTCAATCTACCTGGCATACAGATAGAATTATCGCCATTTCTTAAATTTATTTGTTTTGTGCGTGCCTAGTAAAATGTAATTTGATTGATTACGACATGACCATAAAAGAGATTTCTAGGAAATTTTATGGATCGACGTGGTCAGATGGGACATTACATGGGGCCATTTCTCACTCCATGCTTGTCGGCCATTTCGCGTTAGTTACCGGCGATGATTATTTGTAGATCATCTGTAATAATAGAATCACTTTCTTTAATAATAAAATAAATAATTCATCATTTCAACTTTAATTTAAACCGTTTCTAATATAAATCACCGTCGTTGCATTCCTCCTATTTTCTTATAGACTTAATTTATATAATAAGTTTAGAAGCAAAACGAAATTCAATGCTTGTATTGGTGAAAAGGGTCATTCTAAATGTGTCAATTCTGCTATTTATGTATTGCATTCCTGTGTTTTCTATAATTGTGTTTACCATGACAGCTGTGTCCAATGAGGCCATTGCCGATATGTTGAAGGCAATACAGGAGAAGATGGGCAGTCACGCCAATGAATTAGCTGAGATCAGGAGTAATTGCCAAACTAGTTTTGACAATATCAACTCCATTGTCAATAAGAATACTGAATTAGTTCAGGAATCTGTAGGGGTTCAGGAATCTGTAGGGGAGAATTTGAAGGCAGACATGAGTCAAATGCACTTGTCCCTAAAATATCTTCAAGATAGTAATCGCAAGATTTCAGCTAAAACTAAAGAAATAAAAGAAAAGATAGAGGATATAGAAACAGGCATCGACAGTGTGACAGCCGATGTCAGGCTTGTTCAACTTGACATCAGTAATATTAATGTAGAAGTCAGCCATGCTAGATCTAATATTGCATCATTAGAAGTAAGAGCCATAAGCACTGAAGGCAAATTAGATGCAGCTCAAGTTGATATTACTGCAATGCAGGGTAAAATAAATTCAACAGAAGGTAAAATAGATTCGACTGAGAAAAAGATAGATGCCACTCAGGCTAAAATTAACCTAACAGAAGGCATTGTAACTGGTATACGAGCTAGTATTTCTACCATAAAGGAGGATGTTAGAAATATTAAATCGGAACTAGATAGTAATCAGAAAGAAAATAAAAATAGCTTAGATGCTTTGCAATTGCAGTTTTCAAACGAAGCAAGTGCAACGCAAGAAACTCTAACCAAATTAGAGGGTGATATGGCCCAACTTAAAGAAAAGGTTGAAGATCACAACAAGGTCTTGAGAAAGGATATAGAGATCGATCTCAAGGCTATTGTTAACGATCAAGTGACCATCTTAAGGGGGGAAATCACAAAAATAAATGAAGATGTCAATAAAAGTATTAAGTTAGATTTTGAATTAAAGATTAACAGAACAGCATTAAGACTTAACCAAGATATTTCCCAGGCTAGATTAGACACTGATAAACGAATCGATTCAGTTCAGACTATGCAGGTCGAAAGCGTTACTGTTCTTAGGGAGGATTTAGAAACGCAGATTAAAGGCGTAATTCTGAAAGTAGACCAAGTTAAGATAGATCTAAACTCAGAGCGTGAAAAGAAAACATCGGAATTAAACGAGATTAGACAAGAGTTACAAACGTTCAGGTTAATGGATCACATAGACATAAATAAATTAAGAGCGGAAATCAACTCACAATTGGAAACGTTGGGGAAACCTATAAATTCCTATGGGGAAGGAAAGGTACACCATTTAAGGGACAGGATGGATACCACAACGCCAGCTAGAAACTATTTAGCGAGGTTGAATAAGGCACATGAAACAGAACAGAGTCATGCTAGATCAGAGATCCCGAATGAGGCTACGTCAGAAATAAATCCCAGAGATTTTAGGATATCAACGCCTAATGACAGATCTAATGTCATGATAGTGGGGAATTACGAGGAGAAAATTAAGAAATTTTCAAATACGGAGGGTTTGACTCCCATAGAATTCATTAGAAATCTACAAGATCACTTTGCGGAACTTCATGTTGCAAGGGACAGAGAACT
This sequence comes from Meconema thalassinum, assembly GCA_946902985.2. Lineage (NCBI taxonomy): Eukaryota > Metazoa > Arthropoda > Insecta > Orthoptera > Tettigoniidae > Meconema > Meconema thalassinum. The sequence goes on from OX336390.1 coordinate 836,314,144, forward strand.
GCGGATTGTTGAGAAGCATCTGGCAGATGCACCGTTAAATTGGTTCCGTGCTTTCCGATATACTTTCGATTACTTCGAACAGTTTTCGGAAGCATTTATTAAAGATTCTGGTCGATAGAGATACAACACGCAGTGAGGGCGGAAGTATATTCAAGGAAGTATAGTAGTACTGGACTCACCAGTTATTCTGAATTCTTCACATCTCAGTTAGCCCGCCTTAGATATCTTCAACCCCCATTGAGACAGGAGGAAATTCTCGAGACAATTTCACGCCAGTTACCGGTGGAAGTTAGAAGGAATTTAATCTCATCAGGCGTAGAGGATTTAGCGGCAATGGACGACTTGGTGCGTAGGCTCGACCATACTTCTATGTCGCCTACCATAGTCAAAAGCGGAAGGACGGAAACTAAGACCGTGAACGCGGTAGTCGTTGATCAAACTCAACAAACAGAAAGGTCAAATAGGACAGGATCTAGATGGGAAGGTACGATGAGGAACAGTAGAACGTATAGTCGAAGATTTGAAGATAGAAACAACCAGCGACCATATGGAAACTACCAACAGAGATACGATCGAGACCGGGATAGACCTAACCAAACAGATCGTAATCAAGAAAGATATAAACCCTACGAAAGTAGAAATAGGAATGACAGGTATATGAATGGAAATCAGGAAAGAGAACAATACCAACCTAGGAATAACAGGTATCGAGGTTATCAGAACAATAACCGATACTATGATAATAGGGATAGACAAGGCCAGTATCAGCAACAGAATAGAGGTCAACAAGGGTTTGCCAGATACAAAAACTACCGAGACAAAAACTATCATAACCAGGAAGATAGAGAACAGTCTAGAAAGGACAGGGATAGGCGTGAAGAAAGGAAGGATCGAAGGGACACAGAAAGTGAGCCAGAACCTAACACTAGCCATCACACTAGTGATAATGAAAGGGGTTCACAGGAAAAAAACGCCAATTACGAAATCCCGGAAGGATTAAACAGCCAGCCGTCTCCATTTGACATAATTATACAAGATGTTTATGAGGTCACGGACGAAGATTTGTTATACGAAGAAATGGAAGGAATTGTGAGTGAACGTGCTGAATTGCCTATTATTGAAATCTCTGTGGGCAACCAACATTGCAGGTCTCTTATAGACACGGGAGCGGTCATTTCAATCATGTCCGAAGATTGCTTTCTGAAATTAGAAAAGGAACAACAGTTTACCACATTGCCAGCTTCATCGATTAAAGTGAGAGGACTATTTCAAGATAAATTGATGAAATGTAAATTACAAGTCCAGCTGAAGTTCAGTATAAATGAAAGATATTTTGAACATATTTTTGTGGTGCTCAAAAATATCAATTTTGAAATAATTCTAGGGATTGACTTTATTACCCGTGCCAGAATTACCATTGACATGGACAGGAGAATTATCAGGTTCCCAGAGAAAACTATTAGGAATATAGTACATGAGGATATTGATTCCAATGAGGATGTAGAAAATTTGATCAGGGAAGAAGTTTTAGAAAATATAATAAATCAGGCCGAGCAAGAAAGAGAGCATTATGCACTTTACGTCGAGGGATTTGAAGAAAAAGAAAAAGAATTCAAAGACTTGATCGAGGAGTTTACTGATATCTTCGATGATAAGCCAGGTCTAATTAAAAACTTCAAGTATCAGATTAGATTAAACGATGATACTCCATACCAGGCCAAATTGTATCCCATTCCGGATAAGTATTATGAAGAGGTCAGGGAGATCATTAAGAGAATGGAAACAGAGGGAATAATTAAGAAACAAGCCTCTTCCTACTTAAATCCTATTACGGTGGTAAAGAAAAGCAATGGAGAGCTTCGTCTACGTTTAGACGCTAGGAAAATAAATTCCCGGATATTTTTAGAAATGGACCGACCTCCCAAAATCAGAGATTTGTTACGGAAATTTAAAGGCAAGGCATGTTTCAGCGTACTCGATTTAACAGCATCTTTTTATCAAGTAGAACTTACCGAGGACAGCAGGCAGTACACAGGGTTCCTGTTTGATCAAACAACCTTCGTGTTTTGTCGCGTACCGTTCGGTATGATTAATAGCGGTCCAGCACTCATTAGGGCTCTCGACAGTAAGCTTTCTGACGAAGTCAAACGCAGCGTCACGTGCTACATTGACGATCTCATCATCGCTTCAGTAAATGTTGAAGAACATCTGAAAGAACTTAGGAAGTTATTCCTAGAGCTCCGAGAGGCCAATATTAAGGTCAACTACTATAAATGTCACTTCATGAAGGAACTTATAAATTTCCTAGGCCATACCATAGATCAATACGGTTATCATCCCAATCTTAAGAAGATTGAGGAAATTGCAAAATTCCCTAGGCCAAAAAGAATCAAGCACCTACGCCAATTCCTTGGGATGTGCCAATTTTTGAGTAGTCACTGCCCAGGATACTCAGTGACCATGGCACCATTATATGAACTGCTGAAGAAAAATAATCGGTGGAAGTGGACGGAATTAACTGAGCAGGCCTTCGAGAATGCGAAGACTATGCTGAAGGAATGCATAAAGTTAGAGTATCCGAAATTCAGCCGCACATTTTATATTGAATCTGACGCCTCCAGAGTAGGTTTAAGCGCGGTCCTGTATCAGAAGGATGAACAGGGGAATCAGCACTACATTGAATTTTACAGCAGGGAATTAAGACCTCATGAGGAGAATTATTTCACTACAGAGCTTGAAGCTCTGGCCTTTATCTCAGCTTTGCAGAAGTGGAAAAAAATACTTCTAGGTCATCAGATTGTAATAATTACAGATCACAGAGCTCTGCAGTTCATGCTTCAGTCCGATTTGTCTTCTGATCGTCTGACGAGGTGGACGCTGTTTATACAGCAATTTAACGCCACCATCAGACATCAGCCAGGCAAGGACAACCTTCTTGCTGATGCTCTTTCGAGAAACCCTTCTAATAAATTAGCAGTAAACTTGGTACAATTGGAGGAGGGAGATGAGGCAACCCTGGAAAAGCTACGCAAATTAGCTGTGTCACAGAAGAGACACACTCCAATTAGGAACATGTACAGATATTTAAAGGGCCATATGGATGACTTGGATGAGAATTATCAGGCAACTAGGAGATGTTCTGACAGATTCGCTCTCTGTGGAGAAGTTGTGTGTAAATATGTGGACAAGCACAAGAACAAACTTAGAATAGTGGTGCCTCCCAAATTGACTGTACCTTTGATCTGGTTAACACACAATAGTATCGGCCATGGTGGCCTGGATAAAACCATGAAAACGCTTCAGGAGACGTTTTATTGGTCTAAATTGCGTCAGTCCGTTGCGAGGGTTATTAGGTCTTGTGACCAGTGCCAGTGGAGCAAATACCCATCGGCATTATCTAAGGAGGAGCCGAGAGCTATTATTCCTTATAAACCACGTGAATTGATGGCTTGTGACCTGTTTGGTCCTTGTCCAAAAGGTGCCAGGGGTAACCAGTTTCTACTTGTTACCGTGGATGTGTTTTCGAAATTCGTCACCCTAGACCCCTTGCAGAACGCAACAGAAACACAAGTTATAAGTCGCTTAACCAAGAGTGTATTCAGAAAAGCCGGAAGACCAGAAACGATTCTTTCAGAAAATGGATCACAGTTTACTTCCCATGAATTCAAAGTCGCTATGGAGAGATTTGGAATACGTCACGTATTCTCCAGCATCAGATATCCTGAGTCCAATAGTTCGGAACGTCTAATGTCAGAGGTTGCCAAGTTTGCACGTTTATACTGCCCTCAAGATCATCCTAGTTGGGTAAAATATGTACCTCTGATGGAGACATGCTTAAATACGACATATCATGAAAGTCTGAGAGATATTCCAGTGTTAGTTCATCATAACAGAAAGCCAGAAAGAGCTTGGGATGAAATAACACAGTTCTTAACCAAAGATACTGAACCGTCAGAGCAGGAAAGGGTGGATAATGCCCGAGAAAGCCTGATGGATGCGGCGGAAAAAAGGCAGAAAAGAAATGAAGGAAAGCGCTACAACCCGCCTTTAGAAACTAACGACTTAATTCTCGTACGTAAATCTACTAAAACTGATGCAGCGAGGAAGATTTACACAAAGTTCAATAGCCTGTACATTGGTCCCTACAAGGTAGGCAGAGTGTACGGCAACAATAGTTACCAAGTCTTAGACATCCACACGAACGAGGCAATAGGAAAATTTAATGCGAAGAACCTCAGAAAGTATGTCAAGAAAGTGGAATAAAACGCAAAATGCTGTTCATTAACGAATACCTAGAATGGTGTAATAAAAGTATTCGCACACTTTTATTAGCTAGGTTGGGAGGAGGATGAGACAGTATTTTGCTATTTACTTGAGCCCTGATACGACAGCGAGACGTATTTTGAAATTATTGCTTGGCATTAGTTTGACTGCAGGCTTGAGACGCAGTACGCTTGTTATTCACTAAGGAGATGGATAGACAATCCCGCCACGCTCTTGATCACGTGCACAGGTCATGCTCACTGACTTGGTCCTGCAACTATTTGATACATATATGAAATGATAATAGACTGGGTTCGATTGTCCACCTCGATAGAGGAGTGATGCATCTTGGGTAGATTGCCAGCTGGGACGTGGATGAGCAGTTTTTTTTGAAACGACACACACTTGAGTTCAGTGACATATGCAGTGAACATGTTATCGCTGTAGTAAGAAAGTTCCGTTTATCACGCAGTAATACGAGTGTTCTCTACTCGCGGCGCGGATCGAACGGGTGAATTGCTACCATAGCAATATGCGGTTGTCCGTACTTCTGGTGTGTTAGATATAAACCTGAGATTAAATATACCCGAGTGAACTTAGCTATTGCACAGACTTGTTAATACAGACTCCTCGATGTGGAAATCTAATACGTATATATTTGAAATGCAGGAAAGCATTAATATTATCAAGAACATTACGACTGGATTTTATTGTGAGAACCTAGATGTTGTAGCAATGATGGGCTAAACATATCGTGCAGGAATGTAATGCAGATGCAGAGTTGATCATTTAGAGTGGCATCCTTATTAAACACTACAATGAAGAGGAAGAAACGTTGGGGAACGTTAGTTCTGATCCAGTGGTTTTAAAGTAGCCAAGAATGAAGAAACAACTCCAAATGAGCGAAACTACTTTACTGATAACGTCGAGGGAGCCTTGTACAAGCAATATGCAGGAACTCCGTTTCGTAGTGAACCCATGTGCCATAGGGTCCAATGAGGGCGAATCCATGCATTTGGGGAAGAAATGAAAGAAACGTATAGTTTCTAATGTAACTTAAAGAAAGATCCAGCTAAGATGCTAGCCTAATATGGTGCAAGAGGCGAGAACCAGGTGTTCGTGAGATGAGATCACCCCTCTTGACATTCAGAAGGGAGCGAGTCATGAGTATTAATAACCGAGTGGAAAGTTCCCAAGATTAAACAAGGAAGCCTGATTCGGAAATCGAGCTGAGCTTGCTGGAAATTGACAACACCGCTTATGCGCCAGAAGAGGAATAATTAAATTTAACCCGTTTACAAGTATAAAAATGAGTAAACAAGTACAGTACAGTGAATCATTTTGAATGAGAGATTTTTTAGTAAAGAGAAACCATTTAATAATTGCCCAGGAGAAAACTGCAAACGCAAGACGACGTCATCGGGGAATTACCAAGGCCTGTGTGGAGGGGAGAAAGCAAAAGAAAAGCAACACCCACACATCTGAGGACGAGAAATTAATTAATATCTCCGAATTGCACGATCGATTCTTAGGTGCAATGAGATTATTTGACATTGAGAAGACGAGCTTTCGGAAGGTATAATTGTTATAATTGTGCAACCATTATTTTAGAAGTTGGCCACAGAAAGGACTAGAGTCTTATTTTTTTGTAGTGAAATAGTATAAAGCTTCGGGCTTCACCAAGCCAAGCATGCAGTCATTCCGACAGTCCGTGAGGGGACGTGACGCTGGAGCATCAACAGTAAATGCAGTTATTCTGACAACCCGTGAGGGTGTTACTACGCATCAGTATTCAGACGGCCGTGTGGGGCGTAACTCTGCGTCACATCGAAGACAGTTACTAGTACTCCTTGAGGGGAGAAACGCTGTGTTACACCGCAGAAGTAATATCCGATAGCCATAGGCGTCGCAGTATTAACAACTTGCTTGCCTCCATAAGGAGTGGTAAAGAAGAAATTTAAAGTATCGCCGTGTTGAAAGAGTAGGAAAATCCTAGTTACAGGATTTAGGCCCGACAATATACAAGTTAGAGTGAAAGTTCGTAAGATATAGTCAGAGCAGGCTGCGAACGTCGGAATTAAAGGCGATAGGTCGTTAAATAGACGAACGAATATATCATAACGTACGGAAGTACCGTACCAGAAAGATAAACTGTTATCTAAATTAAAGAACCCAAAAAGGGAAGAACAGAATAAGGTTTGGAACGTATTTCAGAAACGTAGGAGTGCTAGAACCGATCAAATAAAGAAGCACGGAGACTATAAACATTATCTCCAGAAAGCAGGCGAACTATTCTAAAAGTACTAGACTCGAGAAGTACTAGCTGCTATAAACTAAATCCATAGGTCATCGAGAGGTTATTGAGGAGACCTCGATCCGAATAGACTTTCGCTAGGATCGATAAGCCAGATCTACAAAGAAGCCGTTCAAGCTAGATAAATAGCCGGTCATCCAGGATAGGAGTAGAAGAATTTGGATTCCAGGGAACAGTAGATGTTTCGAGACTTTCGTATTCTGCAGGATAGGAAGCCGACATTGAATAAATTTCACCCTTGGAAACGGGAAATTAAGAGGTCACGTGTGATAGGCTCAGAAATACGGCCTAGTGATCAAGAATTGTGAAGTGTAAATTTATCAAGATTGTGTGTTAAATTAATATTTTTTGAGTGTTTATTGTGTGTTCTAAAGGGACACACCAGTGTATAAAAATGTCGTCAATGTTAAGTGTCTCAAATATGTGTCAAAAAGTGTTTGTACATAAGATGAATTCCTTTAATATGGAGTAAAAGTTCAAAGTGGGCCCAAAATGAAACACCGCACAAGAATAAAGATCATGGGACGATCTTAAAAACATGTGAGTACTGAATTTCATTCTATTTTGGTGTCAGGAAATGGTTGTGTACAAATCCACCGGAGTTTTTGAGTAAAAGGGATGTGTTTTAAGAAATAAATACTGAATAAACGAGAACGCGGTCTGAACAATAATAGAAATTTGAAAAATTATAAATAATTATGTAAAGAATAAAGCCCGTAGAGGAAATATGTGAATAAAATGTTAATGTATTTAACGAATGTCATAAGAGCAAGCGAAATATCAGTAATTATCATGAAAGATATTTAAATAAAGTAAAGTTGAGATATGAAAGAAATAGCTTTTGAGCTTGTGTAAAGAATAAAGATAAGACTAATAACTAAGTATGGAAATATTAAATAAAGATCAAATAAATTGATGTGAACATAAGAGCGTTAAAGCCTTAATATATGTGTAAGATATGATGTTCAAGGGAATGTTTTAAAAGGGAGCGATTTATCGGCAACGGAAAGATTAATATAAGAATTAAAAATAATATGAATTGTTACTAATGAGATTTATCAGGTCTTGGGAAGACATTTCGGCTTAAAATAATGCATAGCGCAAAGGAGCGCAAATAATATTAAAATGTCACGCTAGGAAAGCGTAGAAGTTAAAATACTTGGTAAATTACTTATGGAGGGTAGTTGATTGTAGTGAATTGATAATTGTATAAGTCCTCTATTTTGTGACGTAGTTGACACACCCGACTTCGTTAGGGAAGGACTGGACCATTTTCAACCATAACCCGAGGTGTCTATCTTGAGAGCTGTCTACAGAATCCCAGACCCAGAAATGACACACACGATTCATATTTTAAAACAACACTTCTATTCATAAAACAAAAATTACAATAAAATACAATAAACAATTACATGCAGTTCAAATAAAATAACATAAAAGAAATAAAAGGTGTGGTACCTAACGTAGGATGTAACTTACTTTGTATTGGTTCCCAAAATGTTTCTCTTAGGACCGAATATCCTTTCACTTTAAATTATTAACAGCTGACTCGATAACATCAATAAGAAGGCCTGACCGACAAATTCCGTATATGCTTAATTATACAACTTTCAGGTAAGTCGGGAAACAATCTTCAATAATATTTTGATACCGTCAATTAATAGGTAATGCCATAAGACACTAAATATATTAAATCTTGGATAATTCCTTTTAACCTGAGCAAACTCGGAACAAGATCTCAATACGTCAATCCCTTTTAAACATGGTGCCACGATTCTCTTTTTGTCATCTAACAGCTGACAATCATAACAAGGTTATCCAGAACACAACAACCGATTACCAAAAACAGAAGACGAACGCAATGCCAGCAAATACGAACCCCCACACTAATAAAATAAAAGCTTTACATAATTTACACGGACCTCAATTAGGCAAACAAAGCGTGAATAAAGAGAAAGATTACATTTATAAACCAGACACGAATTTTAAAAACTTTATCCACACAGCAAGATGAAAGCCTCCCAACTACGTTAGCCAAATCACGGAGATGACAAAAGTTAATAAATAACATGCATCAGGCTAGATACACATGCACCCCAGAAATATATAATAATCCACTTACTTCTCTCAGGAACAAAATACCTTTTTACCAAATCTTCGTAACTCCAATTAACCACATTTGGCCTCTTACAGAAATCTACGACATAGGCTACATGTTTGCTTTCCTTAAAGTTGCCTCAACAACTATATATAAACATATAAAAGAAGCAACAAATAATTTTTTCACGTCGGCAAGACCACTTAGGTATCCGTTTCAAATCGAAGCACAGACCATCACACACTCCAGGTGTACACGAGAATCTACCTCATCTTTCTGCCACATTTTACATAAAAATATTAATTAATTTGAAGAGAAACTATTCCATGTCGATTCATATTTGGGTAGAGCCAGTTACGCCGAACTTTACAAGCAAGACATCCGAATGAGTAGCTGAAAGCTACTCAATATCTGTAGACTACATGATGTTATGTCTTTTACAGATCATGTCCCAACACTCAGTTATTGCATCGCAAAATTACTAACAGTCGATACTAAGGGAACCATCTTCTTGAGCAAGTAAGAACACACACCACATGTGGACAAGCTTACCGTTTTCACCACTAGGCGGACACTACTTAGTAGTAGCCTTACCAAGACGCTGCTGCACCCTAGCGTAGATAAAGAGCACCACCTCATCTCAACTCCCAAGAATTTGCATGCAAACGTCAAAATCATGTGTCTTACAGTCGAGGCAAATAGAATCGGCACAGTAGTATCACGAGGCATTGTGTATGTATTGAAAGGGAGCTAATGTATGGTATTATTGAGCGTATGTCATGTAGGCCACGGCCGACTTTAAATCGCGTCTTGTATAAGTCCTCTATAAGGGAATGGTTCCCGAGGCATGTGAAGAGATTCGAACTCAGAATCCTCTTATGGTAAAAGCCCCTTAATTCTTCGTCGTCGTATGTGTATTAATCTTCCCAATCAATGAGGACCCTCTCATAATTAATAAATGCCAAGGTTACGAAAGTGGTCTATGAACCAAAGAATATTTGTTTGAATGGATACAGTATAGTAAAAGCCCGGTCTCTCCCCAGGACTGAGTATAATGTGAAGGTTTGTTTTGAAAGCCTTAGAAAGGAGCTGCTAACGTGGGTTAGACAGAGAGTCGCCCAGTCACCCTCCTTGTCATAAATCGCGCCCGAGTATAATGGCCTGGCTCTCATAGAGTGAGGGGGCCGAGACCGTCTCGTAAGATGTAGTAAAGTCACCGCGAGTGTTTAAAGTTGTTAACGACCCGGGCGTTGAACCGAGGTCCTTGTAGATTGATATTTTCGTTTGCTTGTTCAGATCGTAGTTTTTTTATGTGATAATGGTCTGATAAGACATAAGAGATAAATAACAATCCCTATTGTAATGGTACGGAAGTAGGATTCCACGAGTTAATTGAAGGCAACTAGGTTTCGGGAGTAACTATAGTTTTTTGACTGTGTCAAGTATCTTCATACTCTGGAGTACACATGAAATTTCCTGATTACCTTAATGTACTTGTGAAAATAAAGAGAGATGATAACAGCTGAATGTGTGAACATGCCCAAAATATTGAGTTAGATAATTAATATAAAATTTTAAATGTAATTATACATTTGTTTTGAGGATTAAGAAAATATAAAAGATAGTATTTGAGGTGTACAAGAATGACACCATTATTATGTAAAGCATGGAGCCAAAAGAGCTCGGAGTTATATAAAACTTACAGTTGATGCTTTATGGAAGTAAAACTAAGTAGGAATTGTTGGTTTATGTGGAAACCATATGTTTAAATACAATATTTGTTTTATTATATTTGTGATTCCTTGTTCATTTGGAACAAGTAGATGATTATGGGTCAGTAATTAAATTGTTAAAGTGTTTGTAGCGCCATTAATTTTATTAATTAAATATGTTAAAAATAGGAGTTGATTTTGTTGTTATTTTTGCAAGTGTATCCTCTAATTAATCCAAAATATGTGAGTCACAGAGTGGGGGAACTTACCGCTGCCCCGAAAATTCCGAATTGAGCTACGCTGGTATACTTTGATTGGCATATTTCTTGCTAAAAGGGCACATGGGGGCATATAAGTAATGTGCTGGATTAATAACTAGAGGAACACTTAAGACGGTCATATCATGTAAAGTAAAGTAATGATAGGAGTAGCTACAACATAAAATATTAACTGACCGCATGGGTCCCTGGAAACTCATACCGAGCAGCCATGAATTATATTATAACAACCCCCCCTAGCAAACATTTCATGGCGCCCAGTACGCAGGGCTGAGTTTTCCTAGGGAAAACCCGAGTTTTTCTCGAAAAATCAAAATTTTCATTTTTTTGGAAAAAAAATGGTTTTTCGAAATTTTGAATTTTAAATATTTCCATAAAGGTTTATGAAATTGAATAAAAGTATCAAAAGGGTACGTCGTAGTAAATACCCGTACCAAAGTAAATTTTTAAAGAAATTGGGACACACTGATTCAGAGTATCAACTCTCAAGCATGTACTAGTGTGGTGGCATTAGTGGCCCACTATATTCTCATAAGATGGCATTGAGTGAAGAGATGCAACGGCTCTTGGAGGCCATAAACAATAAATTGGGAACAATAGACAATACATTGGGCCTCCAAAAGGATGAAAATAAAAAAGAGTTCGAATCCAAAAATAAGAGTTTGAATCAATTGGATAGTCAACAGAGTGAAAATAAAAGGGATTTAGAATCCATAAATGAGAGTTTGAATAAGTTGGACGGCCAACAGGAGGAAAATAACCAAAGGTTAGGATCCATGAATCAAAGTTTAGAGTCACTAAAAACTAATAGTGATAATATGGGAACTAAATTAGAAACCATCGAAACTAATAGTGATAACATGGGAACTAAATTAGAAGCTATCGAGGCCGACGGTATAAAAATGAATAAGGAACTGAAGGCCGAGATAGAAAAGATGAAAACAGAAAGTGGGGAAACCATTAAAAAACAGTTGGAAATGATAAAAACGGAGACGTTAGAGTCTCTGAAAGCCAACAGTAAAGAAAACAATGGAGTACTGAAGGCTGAAATAGAAGGGACAATGAATAACAAATTTCAAGGGTTTGACACTAAGTTTGGAGACCAGTTAAGTGAAATTAAAAAGGAAAATGAAGAATTTCATTCAGGATTGCAAGTCCAAATAAATACTATGAACAAAAATATGGGAGATTCACAAAATGAATGTCAAAATCATTTTAAAAGTATTGAGGGTAAAATTGGTTCCATGGAAAATAAATTTGGTTCTATAGAGAATAAGTTAAGTAACATGGAAGAAATGTGCAAAAAAATGTAGATGAGTGTAAAGATGTACTTGTGAACCAGATCCAAGGTGTGCAGACAGAATTGAAAGCTCAGATAGAATCTAACAAGAATATTTGTGAACGTTCCCGGGATGAAATAAAACAAAGCGTGAATGAGCTAGGAGATAGATTTAAAGGGGTTGAGAAAAAAGTAGGAGAACTCGAGGGAAAGGTCGATGGATTTCAAACCGAAGTAACTGAGATGAAAAATCAAAATAAACAGGATGTTAAGGGTATGAAAGATCAGATTGATCATTTTACTAGGCAGGTAGATGATAACTTAAAGAAGTATGAGGGTGAAATAAATCGAAGATTAGGTATATACGAGGGGCATCTCCAGAGTGAGAGAAAACAACGAGAGGACGAAAATAAGGAAAGTACCCATAAGATAGATGAAATAAGTCAGGGTATTAATGATGTTCAGGGAACCATCGGAACATTAAAGGTCGAAATAGGAAAAACTCATAGGGAAGTAGGCCAGATCCAAAATGACTTGATGATATTATATAAGAGTCAAGGGAAAACTGAGGAAAAACTGGAAGGAATTAAAGTAAATATGGTCAAAGGACAAAGAGAGCTGGAGAAAAAGATAAAGGTAATACAAGAAGACCTAGATACCAGAGGTGACGTTAAACCAGAAATTATAACAGAACAGGTCATGGTCATCAAGAAAGAGGTAGAAGACCAACTAAATGTCTTCAGGGAAAGCTTCAGGAACGACAAAAACCAAATCAAACAAGAACTGGAATCCAGTAAGAAAAATCAGGAAAGAATTCAAAATGAATTAGGATCCAGATTGGAGAGGACTGAACATAAGAATAGTCAAATGGAAATCCAACTCATGGCTAATGAAGAAAGTGCCCGAAGGGAAAGGAAGTTAGAATTTGAGAATCAGGAGGAGTTTCCAAAGACAGAATGGGTAGATTCCCGTGAACAAGGCACAGATACGGAGAGGGACTTAGGAGGGGAGAGCCCTTATAAGAACCCAGGATATCCGATGGCGATGTCAACCCCGTACATGAATCAGACAAATGGCCAGATAATAAACATTATTAAATCCAATGAGGACAGACCAGTAAAGTATACGGGTAATAACATGTCTATTACTCCAAAATACTGGCTAAAGGAAGTTGCAGAGTATTTAAACGAGATGAAGGTTCCTCAGGATCGGAGACTGAGAGCTATTGAAAAGCTGTTAGCAGGTGATTGTCTCACCTGGTTCAGAAGCTTCAGGTACACCTTTGATACGGTGGAAGGCTTTAGGGAAGCATTTTTAAAACGATATTGGGCAGCAGACGTCCAAGAGAATTTAAGGCTAGATCTGTACTCTAGGAAGTACAGCACCAATGCACCTACTAAATACTCGGAATTTTTCACCGCTCAGCTGTGTAAATTCCGCGAACTGGATATTGCTCCGGCAGAAAACGACCTGTGTGCCGCCATTGCAAGACAACTTCCGTATGAGATTCAGAGGCTGCTAATCTCATCCAAAGCCAGAAGTGCTGTGGAAGTGGAGAGTGTATTACGTCAATTAGATATGACGACTTCGCACGTAACTCCTCGGCATCAAAGACAGACTGAGCAAGTACATATGGCCAGCAGTCAGGAAACCAGCGAAAAACCAGCGACCAGGAATCAGTCCACCAGCACGGATACCCAAGGACTAGGTCGAGAGTATGGGCACCAGGAGCCTATAAGGATACAGCCATACTACAGAGGAGGATATCGAGGAAGAAATCCTAGGAGTTCAGGTTATAGGCAACAAGAGAGCCGACCCTATAACAATAACCTTCAAAGGCAAGAAAACAGAAAGAAATGGGAGAATTATCCCAGAAGGAATGTAAGGCCAGAGGATAGGGATGATGAATATCGGGCCGAAATAGAAGAAAGATATCAGGAAAATCTTCGTTATATGAACGAACGACCAGATGAACCTGATAGGCAAAAAGTCCGTTGGAGTGAGGCAATTAAGAACCGGAAATCACCCGACCGACTAGACGGAGCTCAAAGCTTGGAACTACAAGCTCAGTTAAAGAATGAGGGAAAAGGGAGCCCTCAGGATAAAAAAAACTCCAAATTTAAATTGCCAAAAGTGGAAACATACCAGGAGCTGGGAGGAGGTAGAAATTGTGAATTGGATAGCCAGACCAGATGAGCTAATTAACGAGGATGTGGAAGGAATAGTACCTGTTAAAAGAGAATTACCTATAATTATGCTTAGGATAGAAGGATTACTGGTCAGAGCATTGATTGATACCGGATCCACAATAAGTCTAATTACACAAACCCTTCTAAATGAATTGGAAACAAGGGGCCGAGTATTAAAGATTCCCACATCAAGTGTAAAGATTAAGGGGATCATCCCTGAAAAATCTTTAACATGCAAATTTCAGGTATACATTGATCTGATCATGGGTAACGCTGAAATTTCGCAGTGCTTTTTGCTGGTAAATCAATTACCGTATCATGTCATATTAGGTATTGATTTTATCCGTGAGAACAAGGTCATTATAGACCTAGCGCAAAACTGCATTAGAGTTCAAAGAGAGGATGTGGATGAGCAAAACATTAACCTACAGGAACAGGATGCGAAAATAGAAGAACAAGTATGGCATATGGAAGAAGTGATCGAAGAAGATTATAAGGACATAGAAAAGATATTTGAAGTCCTCAACATAGAACTCGAAGATAATTTGGAAAATGAGTTCGAGACCAACCTGTCAGGAAAAGTGGAGGAAGCTAAAGTCAGCCTCGAAAATAAGGAACAGTTAAAGAAATTATTATTGAATTATAGGGACGTATTTGATTCCAAGCCAGGGAAGATTGAAAATTTTAAATATGCGTTCCAAGTCAATGATTGGGCACCGTTTAAACTAAAACCATACCCGGTTGCGGAAAAACATTATCCACAAACCAAGAAAACACTGCAGGAGATGATGAATGCAGGTGTTATAGAAAAGATGGCGACACCATATGTTAGTCCATTAGTGATTGTGAGTAAACCGGATGGCTCAGTAAGGGTGTGTTTAGATGCCAGAAATTTAAATGCAAAAATCATACCAGAAAATGATTCGGCACCACCCATAAAAGAAATACTGAGGAAGTTCAAAGGCAAGAAGATATTTACAAATATTGACATGACTTCTTCGTATCATCATCTCGAACTGGAAGAGAAAACCAGCTTGTTGACTGGATTTCAGTTCGACCAACAAACATATTGTTTTAGAAGATGTCCGTTTGGATTGAAGACCGCAGGATCTGCATTAATAAGAGCGCTTGATCGAAACCTGTCAGAGGAAGTGAAAGATTGCACTATCCGATACGTGGATGATATTTTGCTTACCTCGGAGAACATTGAGGAACATTTAGAAAATTTGAAGAAGTTATTGGAAGACTTAATAAGGGCAAATTTTAAAATAAATTTAAAGAAGTCGAATTTTTGTCAAAGGCAAGTGACATTTTTAGGGCATGTGATTGACAAGGATGGTGTTAAACCAAATCCATGCAAATTGGAATCGATAAGGGATTTTCCAAGGCCTTTGAAGGTGAAGAACGTTCGCCAGTTTTTGGGATTGATTGGGTTCTTCTCAGGACATTGTCCATCATACACCAAAACTGTTGCACCACTACAGGACCTTCTGAAGAAGGGGGGCAAGTGGAAATGGACGGAGGAAGCAGAAAAAGCATTCGTGGAGGCCAAGGAAATGCTCTTAAATTACGTGAAGCTAGGATATCCTGATTTTAATCAGAGATTTATCATTCAAACAGACGCATCCCAGATTGGAATAGGGGCAATGCTATATCAGGAAAACCCGGAAAACCCTGATAAGAAAAACTATCTAGCTTTCACAAGTAGGAGACTGAAACCACACGAGAAAAATTATACGATCAGCGAGATCGAGCTGCTAGCGATATTGCACGCGTTGCAAAATTGGCGGAAGATCGTATATGGGTTTCAGGTCATTCTAAGAACGGATCATAAAGCCTTAACCTTTTTGATGAAGACTGATTTATCCAGTCAAAGGTTGATGCGTTGGGCTTTATACATTCAACAATTTGATGTCAAGATAGAGTACTGCCCAGGAAAAGAAAATATAGTTCCAGACTACTTAAGTAGACAGCCAGAGTCCATAGAAGAGGAAGTAATGGCTATAGATTTGGAAGACAGGGATCAGCGTACTCTTAATGAGTTAAGAAGCATTAGTCAAAGACAACGGGAGGATCCATGGATGAACATGCTCATATCTTTCCTTGAGGGAAGCTTGATAAGAGGAACACCAGCGTACACGGAAGCTATTAAGATAGCTCAAGACTACACGTTTTATAATGGATTATTATATAAGTTTGTGGACTCTGACCATACAAAATTAAGGATTGTTGTACCTGCAATTTTGCAGAGGAAAATAGTATGGCTAGCCCATAGATCGTTCGGACATATGGGAGTCGACAAAACAGTCTCGATGCTGAAAGAAGCATTTGTATGGCCGAGACTGAGAGAAACTGTAAGGGACACGCTAAAGACATGTGATCTATGTCAAAGGATCAAACCTAATGCATTTCTGATGAGGCAGAAGCCTATACCATTGTTGCCCGAAAGGCCCGGCCAAATCATATCTATTGATAATTTTGGACCTTTGCCAAAGGCAAGAAGAGGAAATCGACACATAATGGTGGCTATGGATGTCTTCACTAAAATGGTTGTCCTTGCTCCCATACAGAAGACTAGTACCAAACAGGTGTTAAAACGACTCAAAGAAAAAGTGATACCGATTCTGGGGAAACCTGAGAATTTGTTGTCGGATCACGGCAGTTGTTTCACCAGTGTAGAGTTCAGAAGAGAATTAGAAAGACTTGAAATACGTCAGATTTTGTCAAGTATTCGCCAGCCTGAGGCAAATCCTGTAGAAAGAGTGATGAGGGAGACGGCCAAGTACTGTAGAATATACTGTGCTGAAGAAAATTGGAAGTGGATAGATATCTTGGATATTATCGAATTTTGTATAAATAATACAATCCATGAATCCACAGGAGAGATACCCATAACGTTACATCGGAATGAGCAACCAGAAAGACCTTGGAGTCTGGTAATTCCTAGGCCAGCAGACGCTCAGCCTGGAAGAGATGTACGTATTCGAAGAGCCTTTGAGCATCTAAAAGCTCAAGCCGACAGGAGGCAAAGAAGAAATAGGCATAAGAGGTATCATCGACCATTATTAGCAGGAGAAATGGTGTTAGTAAAAAGACCAGCCATTTCGGATCCAGGGAACCGTGTGTACAAGAAGTTCCAGAAAATGTACCACGGACCATATCAAATAATCAGAGATTTGAGGAATAACGCATATAGATTTCGGCACTGTGAAACAGATCACGAAGTGACCATGAATTCAGCAAATTTGAAATTATATTACCCTCCCGAAGATTTCGATGAAGTAAATGAACAAGCCCTGGTTATGGAAACATTTAGAGATGAATCCGCTTTTGACATAAACAAGAATAAGGAAGAAATAGAAAATAGAGCTCAAGCATTCGAGTGCGAATGCGAATTGGAGAAATTGTATTGGGAAATTAAAGAAATAATTGAATTTATTGAAGAAGAAAATTCTAATTTAAGAAAGGAAAATGATGAAATAAGGAAACGGGTAGGGATAGACCGAACCCGTAAGGAAGAATGAGGTTATGGAGATGTTATAGTACAGACAAGTAAAGAAAGAAAGGGTAGGGACAGAGCATACCCGACCTACACAATTACCGGATACGACTTTAAAGAATAAAAACAACGGAAGGTACGGACATCGTTATGATGGCTTCGACGAATAAAGATAGATATGATTAATTGAAATAAATTTCCTCAAAATTTTTCGAAAATTTATTTACCTAAGGAGGGGAGAGATGAACCCATGTTCCATAGGGTCCAATGAGGGCGAATCCATGCATTTGGGGAAGAAATGAAAGAAACGTATAGTTTCTAATGTAACTTAAAGAAAGATCCAGCTAAGATGCTAGCCTAATATGGTGCAAGAGGCGAGAACCAGGTGTTCGTGAGATGAGATCACCCCTCTTGACATTCAGAAGGGAGCGAGTCATGAGTATTAATAACCGAGTGGAAAGTTCCCAAGATTAAACAAGGAAGCCTGATTCGGAAATCGAGCTGAGCTTGCTGGAAATTGACAACACCGCTTATGCGCCAGAAGAGGAATAATTAAATTTAACCCGTTTACAAGTATAAAAATGAGTAAACAAGTACAGTACAGTGAATCATTTTGAATGAGAGATTTTTTAGTAAAGAGAAACCATTTAATAATTGCCCAGGAGAAAACTGCAAACGCAAGACGACGTCATCGGGGAATTACCAAGGCCTGTGTGGAGGGGAGAAAGCAAAAGAAAAGCAACACCCACACATCTGAGGACGAGAAATTAATTAATATCTCCGAATTGCACGATCGATTCTTAGGTGCAATGAGATTATTTGACATTGAGAAGACGAGCTTTCGGAAGGTATAATTGTTATAATTGTGCAACCATTATTTTAGAAGTTGGCCACAGAAAGGACTAGAGTCTTATTTTTTTGTAGTGAAATAGTATAAAGCTTCGGGCTTCACCAAGCCAAGCATGCAGTCATTCCGACAGTCCGTGAGGGGACGTGACGCTGGAGCATCAACAGTAAATGCAGTTATTCTGACAACCCGTGAGGGTGTTACTACGCATCAGTATTCAGACGGCTGTGTGGGGCGTAACTCTGCGTCACATCGAAGACAGTTACTAGTACTCCTTGAGGGGAGAAACGCTGTGTTACACCGCAGAAGTAATATCCGATAGCCATAGGCGTCGCAGTATTAACAACTTGCTTGCCTCCATAAGGAGTGGTAAAGAAGAAATTTAAAGTATCGCCGTGTTGAAAGAGTAGGAAAATCCTAGTTACAGGATTTAGGCCCGACAATATACAAGTTAGAGTGAAAGTTCGTAAGATATAGTCAGAGCAGGCTGCGAACGTCGGAATTAAAGGCGATAGGTCGTTAAATAGACGAACGAATATATCATAACGTACGGAAGTACCGTACCAGAAAGATAAACTGTTATCTAAATTAAAGAACTCAAAAAGGGAAGAACAGAATAAGGTTTGGAACGTATTTCAGAAACGTAGGAGTGCTAGAACCGATCAAATAAAGAAGCACGGAGACTATAAACATTATCTCCAGAAAGCAGGCGAACTATTCTAAAAGTACTAGACTCGAGAAGTACTAGCTGCTATAAACTAAATCCATAGGTCATCGAGAGGTTATTGAGGAGACCTCGATCCGAATAGACTTTCGCTAGGATCGATAAGCCAGATCTACAAAGAAGCCGTTCAAGCTAGATAAATAGCCGGTCATCCAGGATAGGAGTAGAAGAATTTGGATTCCAGGGAACAGTAGATGTTTCGAGACTTTCGTATTCTGCAGGATAGGAAGCCGACATTGAATAAATTTCACCCTTGGAAACGGGAAATTAAGAGGTCACGTGTGATAGGCTCAGAAATACGGCCTAGTGATCAAGAATTGTGAAGTGTAAATTTATCAAGATTGTGTGTTAAATTAATATTTTTTGAGTGTTTATTGTGTGTTCTAAAGGGACACACCAGTGTATAAAAATGTCGTCAATGTTAAGTGTCTTAAATATGTGTCAAGAAGTGTTTGTACATAAGATGAATTCCTTTAATATGGAGTAAAAGTTCAAAGTGGGCCCAAAATGAAACACCGCACAAGAATAAAGATCATGGGACGATCTTAAAAACATGTGAGTACTGAATTTCATTCTATTTTGGTGTCAGGAAATGGTTGTGTACAAATCCACCGGAGTTTTTGAGTAAAAGGGATGTGTTTTAAGAAATAAATACTGAATAAACGAGAACGCGGTCTGAACAATAATAGAAATTTGAAAAATTATAAATAATTATGTAAAGAATAAAGCCCGTAGAGGAAATATGTGAATAAAATGTTAATGTATTTAACGAATGTCATAAGAGCAAGCGAAATATCAGTAATTATCATGAAAGATATTTAAATAAAGTAAAGTTGAGATATGAAAGAAATAGCTTTTGAGCTTGTGTAAAGAATAAAGATAAGACTAATAACTAAGTATGGAAATATTAAATAAAGATCAAATAAATTGATGTGAACATAAGAGCGTTAAAGCCTTAATATATGTGTAAGATATGATGTTCAAGGGAATGTTTTAAAAGGGAGCGATTTATCGGCAACGGAAAGATTAATATAAGAATTAAAAATAATATGAATTGTTACTAATGAGATTTATCAGTTCTTGGGAAGACATTTCGGCTTAAAATAATGCATAGCGCAAAGGAGCTCAAATAATATTAAAATGTCACGCTAGGAAAGCGTAGAAGTTAAAATACTTGGTAAATTACTTATGGAGGGTAGTTGATTGTAGTGAATTGATAATTGTATAAGTCCTCTATTTTGTCACGTAGTATCACGAGGCATTGTGTATGTATTGAAAGGGAGCTAATGTATGGTATTATTGAGCGTATGTCATGTAGGCCACGGCCGACTTTAAATCGCGTCTTGTATAAGTCCTCTATAAGGGAATGGTTCCCGAGGCATGTGAAGAGATTCGAACTCAGAATCCTCTTATGGTAAAAGCCCCTTAATTCTTCGTCGTCGTATGTGTATTAATCTTCCCAATCAATGAGGACCCTCTCATAATTAATAAATGCCAAGGTTACGAAAGTGGTCTATGAACCAAAGAATATTTGTTTGAATGGATACAGTATAGTAAAAGCCCGGTCTCTCCCCAGGACTGAGTATAATGTGAAGGTTTGTTTTGAAAGCCTTAGAAAGGAGCTGCTAACGTGGGTTAGACAGAGAGTCGCCCAGTCACCCTCCTTGTCATAAATCGCGCCCGAGTATAATGGCCTGGCTCTCATAGAGTGAGGGGGCCGAGACCGTCTCGTAAGATGTAGTAAAGACACCGTGAGTGTTTAAAGTTGTTAACGACCCGGGCGTTGAACCGAGGTCCTTGTAGATTGATATTTTCGTTTGCTTGTTCAGATCGTAGTTTTTTTTATGTGATAATGGTCTGATAAGACATAAGAGATAAATAACAATCCCTATTGTAATGGTACGGAAGTAGGATTCCACGAGTTAATTGAAGGCAACTAGGTTTCGGGAGTAACTATAGTTTTTTGACTGTGTCAAGTATCTTCATACTCTGGAGTACACATGAAATTTCCTGATTACCTTAATGTACTTGTGAAAATAAAGAGAGATGATAACAGCTGAATGTGTGGACATGCCCAAAATATTGAGTTAGATAATTAATATAAAATTTTAAATGTAATTATACATTTGTTTTGAGGATTAAGAAAATATAAAAGATAGTATTTGAGGTGTACAAGAATGACACCATTATTATGTAAAGCATGGAGCCAAAAGAGCTCGGAGTTATATAAAACTTACAGTTGATGCTTTATGGAAGTAAAACTAAGTAGGAATTGTTGGTTTATGTGGAAACCATATGTTTAAATACAATATTTGTTTTATTATATTTGTGATTCCTTGTTCATTTGGAACAAGTAGATGATTATGGGTCAGTAATTAAATTGTTAAAGTGTTTGTAGCGCCATTAATTTTATTAATTAAATATGTTAAAAATAGGAGTTGATTTTGTTGTTATTTTTGCAAGTGTATCCTCTAATTAATCCAAAATATGTGAGTCACAGAGTGGGGGAACTTACCGCTGCCCCGAAAATTCCGAATTGAGCTACGCTGGTATACTGTGATTGGCATATTTCTTGCTAAAAGGGCACATGGGGGCATATAAGTAATGTGCTGGATTAATAACTAGAGGAACACTTAAGACGGTCATATCATGTAAAGTAAAGTAATGATAGGAGTAGCTACAACATAAAATATTAACTGACCGCATGGGTCCCTGGAAACTCATACCGAGCAGCCATGAATTATATTATAACAACCCCCCCTAGCAAACATTTCATGGCGCCCAGTACGCAGGGCTGAGTTTTCCTAGGGAAAACCCGAGTTTTTCTCGAAAAATCAAAATTTTCATTTTTTTGGAAAAAAAATGGTTTTTCGAAATTTTGAATTTTAAATATTTCCATAAAGGTTTATGAAATTGAATAAAAGTATCAAAAGGGTACGTCGTAGTAAATACCCGTACCAAAGTAAATTTTTAAAGAAATTGGGAGTTGATTGATTCAGAGTATCAACTCTCAAGCATGTACTAGTGTGGTGGCATTAGTGGCCCACTATATTCTAATAAGATGGCATTGAGTGAAGAGATGCAACGGCTCTTGGAGGCTATAAACAATAAATTGGGAACAATAGACAATACATTGGGCCTCCAAAAGGATGAAAATAAAAAAGAGTTCGAATCCAAAAATAAGAGTTTGAATCAATTGGATAGTCAACAGAGTGAAAATAAAAGGGATTTAGAATCCATAAATGAGAGTTTGAATAAGTTGGACGGCCAACAGGAGGAAAATAACCAAAGGTTAGGATCCATGAATCAAAGTTTAGAGTCACTAAAAACTAATAGTGATAATATGGGAACTAAATTAGAAACCATCGAAACTAATAGTGATAACATGGGAACTAAATTAGAAGCTATCGAGGCCGACGGTATAAAAATGAATAAGGAACTGAAGGCCGAGATAGAAAAGATGAAAACAGAAAGTGGGGAAACCATTAAAAAACAGTTGGAAATGATAAAAACGGAGACGTTAGAGTCTCTGAAAGCCAACAGTAAAGAAAACAATGGAGTACTGAAGGCTGAAATAGAAGGGACAATGAATAACAAATTTCAAGGGTTTGACACTAAGTTTGGAGACCAGTTAAGTGAAATTAAAAAGGAAAATGAAGAATTTCATTCAGGATTGCAAGTCCAAATAAATACTATGAACAAAAATATGGGAGATTCACAAAATGAATGTCAAAATCATTTTAAAAGTATTGAGGGTAAAATTGGTTCCATGGAAAATAAATTTGGTTCTATAGAGAATAAGTTAAGTAACATGGAAGAAATGTGCAAAAAAATGTAGATGAGTGTAAAGATGTACTTGTGAACCAGATCCAAGGTGTGCAGACAGAATTGAAAGCTCAGATAGAATCTAACAAGAATATTTGTGAACGTTCCCGGGATGAAATAAAACAAAGCGTGAATGAGCTAGGAGATAGATTTAAAGGGGTTGAGAAAAAAGTAGGAGAACTCGAGGGAAAGGTCGATGGATTTCAAACCGAAGTAACTGAGATGAAAAATCAAAATAAACAGGATGTTAAGGGTATGAAAGATCAGATTGATCATTTTACTAGGCAGGTAGATGATAACTTAAAGAAGTATGAGGGTGAAATAAATCGAAGATTAGGTATATACGAGGGGCATCTCCAGAGTGAGAGAAAACAACGAGAGGACGAAAATAAGGAAAGTACCCATAAGATAGATGAAATAAGTCAGGGTATTAATGATGTTCAGGGAACCATCGGAACATTAAAGGTCGAAATAGGAAAAACTCATAGGGAAGTAGGCCAGATCCAAAATGACTTGATGATATTATATAAGAGTCAAGGGAAAACTGAGGAAAAACTGGAAGGAATTAAAGTAAATATGGTCAAAGGACAAAGAGAGCTGGAGAAAAAGATAAAGGTAATACAAGAAGACCTAGATACCAGAGGTGACGTTAAACCAGAAATTATAACAGAACAGGTCATGGTCATCAAGAAAGAGGTAGAAGACCAACTAAATGTCTTCAGGGAAAGCTTCAGGAACGACAAAAACCAAATCAAACAAGAACTGGAATCCAGTAAGAAAAATCAGGAAAGAATTCAAAATGAATTAGGATCCAGATTGGAGAGGACTGAACATAAGAATAGTCAAATGGAAATCCAACTCATGGCTAATGAAGAAAGTGCCCGAAGGGAAAGGAAGTTAGAATTTGAGAATCAGGAGGAGTTTCCAAAGACAGAATGGGTAGATTCCCGTGAACAAGGCACAGATACGGAGAGGGACTTAGGAGGGGAGAGCCCTTATAAGAACCCAGGATATCCGATGGCGATGTCAACCCCGTACATGAATCAGACAAATGGCCAGATAATAAACATTATTAAATCCAATGAGGACAGACCAGTAAAGTATACGGGTAATAACATGTCTATTACTCCAAAATACTGGCTAAAGGAAGTTGCAGAGTATTTAAACGAGATGAAGGTTCCTCAGGATCGGAGACTGAGAGCTATTGAAAAGCTGTTAGCAGGTGATTGTCTCACCTGGTTCAGAAGCTTCAGGTACACCTTTGATACGGTGGAAGGCTTTAGGGAAGCATTTTTAAAACGATATTGGGCAGCAGACGTCCAAGAGAATTTAAGGCTAGATCTGTACTCTAGGAAGTACAGCACCAATGCACCTACTAAATACTCGGAATTTTTCACCGCTCAGCTGTGTAAATTCCGCGAACTGGATATTGCTCCGGCAGAAAACGACCTGTGTGCCGCCATTGCAAGACAACTTCCGTATGAGATTCAGAGGCTGCTAATCTCATCCAAAGCCAGAAGTGCTGTGGAAGTGGAGAGTGTATTACGTCAATTAGATATGACGACTTCGCACGTAACTCCTCGGCATCAAAGACAGACTGAGCAAGTACATATGGCCAGCAGTCAGGAAACCAGCGAAAAACCAGCGACCAGGAATCAGTCCACCAGCACGGATACCCAAGGACTAGGTCGAGAGTATGGGCACCAGGAGCCTATAAGGATACAGCCATACTACAGAGGAGGATATCGAGGAAGAAATCCTAGGAGTTCAGGTTATAGGCAACAAGAGAGCCGACCCTATAACAATAACCTTCAAAGGCAAGAAAACAGAAAGAAATGGGAGAATTATCCCAGAAGGAATGTAAGGCCAGAGGATAGGGATGATGAATATCGGGCCGAAATAGAAGAAAGATATCAGGAAAATCTTCGTTATATGAACGAACGACCAGATGAACCTGATAGGCAAAAAGTCCGTTGGAGTGAGGCAATTAAGAACCGGAAATCACCCGACCGACTAGACGGAGCTCAAAGCTTGGAACTACAAGCTCAGTTAAAGAATGAGGGAAAAGGGAGCCCTCAGGATAAAAAAACTCCAAATTTAAATTGCCAAAAGTGGAAACATACCAGGAGCTGGGAGGAGGTAGAAATTGTGAATTGGATAGCCAGACCAGATGAGCTAATTAACGAGGATGTGGAAGGAATCCCACCTGTTAAAAGAGAATTACCTATAATTATGCTTAGGATAGAAGGATTACTGGTCAGAGCATTGATTGATACCGGATCCACAATAAGTCTAATTACACAAACCCTTCTAAATGAATTGGAAACAAGGGGCCGAGTATTAAAGATTCCCACATCAAGTGTAAAGATTAAGGGGATCATCCCTGAAAAATCTTTAACATGCAAATTTCAGGTATACATTGATCTGATCATGGGTAACGCTGAAATTTCGCAGTGCTTTTTGCTGGTAAATCAATTACCGTATAATGTCATATTAGGTATTGATTTTATCCGTGAGAACAAGGTCATTATAGACCTAGCGCAAAACTGCATTAGAGTTCAAAGAGAGGATGTGGATGAGCAAAACATTAACCTACAGGAACAGGATGCGAAAATAGAAGAACAAGTATGGCATATGGAAGAAGTGATCGAAGAAGATTATAAGGACATAGAAAAGATATTTGAAGTCCTCAACATAGAACTCGAAGATAATTTGGAAAATGAGTTCGAGACCAACCTGTCAGGAAAAGTGGAGGAAGCTAAAGTCAGCCTCGAAAATAAGGAACAGTTAAAGAAATTATTATTGAATTATAGGGACGTATTTGATTCCAAGCCAGGGAAGATTGAAAATTTTAAATATGCGTTCCAAGTCAATGATTGGGCACCGTTTAAACTAAAACCATACCCGGTTGCGGAAAAACATTATCCACAAACCAAGAAAACACTGCAGGAGATGATGAATGCAGGTGTTATAGAAAAGATGGCGACACCATATGTTAGTCCATTAGTGATTGTGAGTAAACCGGATGGCTCAGTAAGGGTGTGTTTAGATGCCAGAAATTTAAATGCAAAAATCATACCAGAAAATGATTCGGCACCACCCATAAAAGAAATACTGAGGAAGTTCAAAGGCAAGAAGATATTTACAAATATTGACATGACTTCTTCGTATCATCATCTCGAACTGGAAGAGAAAACCAGCTTGTTGACTGGATTTCAGTTCGACCAACAAACATATTGTTTTAGAAGATGTCCGTTTGGATTGAAGACCGCAGGATCTGCATTAATAAGAGCGCTTGATAGAAACCTGTCAGAGGAAGTGAAAGATTGCACTATCCGATACGTGGATGATATTTTGCTTACCTCGGAGAACATTGAGGAACATTTAGAAAATTTGAAGAAGTTATTGGAAGACTTAATAAGGGCAAATTTTAAAATAAATTTAAAGAAGTCGAATTTTTGTCAAAGGCAAGTGACATTTTTAGGGCATGTGATTGACAAGGATGGTGTTAAACCAAATCCATGCAAATTGGAATCGATAAGGGATTTTCCAAGGCCTTTGAAGGTGAAGAACGTTCGCCAGTTTTTGGGATTGATTGGGTTCTTCTCAGGACATTGTCCATCATACACCAAAACTGTTGCACCACTACAGGACCTTCTGAAGAAGGGGGGCAAGTGGAAATGGACGGAGGAAGCAGAAAAAGCATTCGTGGAGGCCAAGGAAATGCTCTTAAATTACGTGAAGCTAGGATATCCTGATTTTAATCAGAGATTTATCATTCAAACAGACGCATCCCAGATTGGAATAGGGGCAATGCTATATCAGGAAAACCCGGAAAACCCTGATAAGAAAAACTATCTAGCTTTCACAAGTAGGAGACTGAAACCACACGAGAAAAATTATACGATCAGCGAGATCGAGCTGCTAGCGATATTGCACGCGTTGCAATATTGGCGGAAGATCGTATATGGGTTTCAGGTCATTCTAAGAACGGATCATAAAGCCTTAACCTTTTTGATGAAGACTGATTTATCCAGTCAAAGGTTGATGCGTTGGGCTTTATACATTCAACAATTTGATGTCAAGATAGAGTACTGCCCAGGAAAAGAAAATATAGTTCCAGACTACTTAAGTAGACAGCCAGAGTCCATAGAAGAGGAAGTAATGGCTATAGATTTGGAAGACAGGGATCAGCGTACTCTTAATGAGTTAAGAAGCATTAGTCAAAGACAACGGGAGGATCCATGGATGAACATGCTCATATCTTTCCTTGAGGGAAGCTTGATAAGAGGAACACCAGCGTACACGGAAGCTATTAAGATAGCTCAAGACTACACGTTTTATAATGGATTATTATATAAGTTTGTGGACTCTGACCATACAAAATTAAGGATTGTTGTACCTGCAATTTTGCAGAGGAAAATAGTATGGCTAGCCCATAGATCGTTCGGACATATGGGAGTCGACAAAACAGTCTCGATGCTGAAAGAAGCATTTGTATGGCCGAGACTGAGAGAAACTGTAAGGGACACGCTAAAGACATGTGATCTATGTCAAAGGATCAAACCTAATGCATTTCTGATGAGGCAGAAGCCTATACCATTGTTTCCCGAAAGGCCCGGCCAAATCATATCTATTGATAATTTTGGACCTTTGCCAAAGGCAAGAAGAGGAAATCGACACATAATGGTGGCTATGGATGTCTTCACTAAAATGGTTGTCCTTGCTCCCATACAGAAGACTAGTACCAAACAGGTGTTAAAACGACTCAAAGAAAAAGTGATACCGATTCTGGGGAAACCTGAGAATTTGTTGTCGGATCACGGCAGTTGTTTCACCAGTGTAGAGTTCAGAAGAGAATTAGAAAGACTTGAAATACGTCAGATTTTGTCAAGTATTCGCCATCCTGAGGCAAATCCTGTAGAAAGAGTGATGAGGGAGACGGCCAAGTACTGTAGAATATACTGTGCTGAAGAAAATTGGAAGTGGATAGATATCTTGGATATTATCGAATTTTGTATAAATAATACAATCCATGAATCCACAGGAGAGATACCCATAACGTTACATCGGAATGAGCAACCAGAAAGACCTTGGAGTCTGGTAATTCCTAGGCCAGCAGACGCTCAGCCTGGAAGAGATGTACGTATTCGAAGAGCCTTTGAGCATCTAAAAGCTCAAGCCGACAGGAGGCAAAGAAGAAATAGGCATAAGAGGTATCATCGACCATTATTAGCAGGAGAAATGGTGTTAGTAAAAAGACCAGCCATTTCGGATCCAGGGAACCGTGTGTACAAGAAGTTCCAGAAAATGTACCACGGACCATATCAAATAATCAGAGATTTGAGGAATAACGCATATAGATTTCGGCACTGTGAAACAGATCACGAAGTGACCATGAATTCAGCAAATTTGAAATTATATTACCCTCCCGAAGATTTCGATGAAGTAAATGAACAAGCCCTGGTTATGGAAACATTTAGAGATGAATCCGCTTTTGACATAAACAAGAATAAGGAAGAAATAGAAAATAGAGCTCAAGCATTCGAGTGCGAATGCGAATTGGAGAAATTGTATTGGGAAATTAAAGAAATAATTGAATTTATTGAAGAAGAAAATTCTAATTTAAGAAAGGAAAATGATGAAATAAGGAAACTGGTAGGGATAGACCAAACCCGTAAGGAAGAATGAGGTTATGGAGATGTTATAGTACAGACAAGTAAAGAAAGAAAGGGTAGGGACAGAGCATACCCGACCTACACAATTACCGGATACGACTTTAAAGAATAAAAACAACGGAAGGTACGGACATCGTTATGATGGCTTCGACGAATAAAGATAGATATGATTAATTGAAATAAATTTCCTCAAAATTTTTCGAAAATTTATTTACCTAAGGAGGGGAGAGATGAACCCATGTTCCATAGGGTCCAATGAGGGCGAATCCATGCATTTGGGGAAGAAATGAAAGAAACGTATAGTTTCTAATGTAACTTAAAGAAAGATCCAGCTAAGATGCTAGCCTAATA
Organism: Meconema thalassinum; assembly: GCA_946902985.2. Taxonomy (NCBI): domain Eukaryota; kingdom Metazoa; phylum Arthropoda; class Insecta; order Orthoptera; family Tettigoniidae; genus Meconema; species Meconema thalassinum. The sequence continues at coordinate 836,343,201 of OX336390.1, forward strand.
TGGTGCAAGAGGCGAGAACCAGGTGTTCGTGAGATGAGATCACCCCTCTTGACATTCAGAAGGGAGCGAGTCATGAGTATTAATAACCGAGTGGAAAGTTCCCAAGATTAAACAAGGAAGCCTGATTCGGAAATCGAGCTGAGCTTGCTGGAAATTGACAACACCGCTTATGCGCCAGAAGAGGAATAATTAAATTTAACCCGTTTACAAGTATAAAAATGAGTAAACAAGTACAGTACAATGAATCATTTTGAATGAGAGATTTTTTAGTAAAGAGAAACCATTTAATAATTGCCCAGGAGAAAACTGCAAACGCAAGACGACGTCATCGGGGAATTACCAAGGCCTGTGTGGAGGGGAGAAAGCAAAAGAAAAGCAACACCCACACATCTGAGGACGAGAAATTAATTAATATCTCCGAATTGCACGATCGATTCTTAGGTGCAATGAGATTATTTGACATTGAGAAGACGAGCTTTCGGAAGGTATAATTGTTATAATTGTGCAACCATTATTTTAGAAGTTGGCCACAGAAAGGACTAGAGTCTTATTTTTTTGTAGTGAAATAGTATAAAGCTTCGGGCTTCACCAAGCCAAGCATGCAGTCATTCCGACAGTCCGTGAGGGGACGTGACGCTGGAGCATCAACAGTAAATGCAGTTATTCTGACAACCCGTGAGGGTGTTACTACGCATCAGTATTCAGACGGCCGTGTGGGGCGTAACTCTGCGTCACATCGAAGACAGTTACTAGTACTCCTTGAGGGGAGAAACGCTGTGTTACACCGCAGAAGTAATATCCGATAGCCATAGGCGTCGCAGTATTAACAACTTGCTTGCCTCCATAAGGAGTGGTAAAGAAGAAATTTAAAGTATCGCCGTGTTGAAAGAGTAGGAAAATCCTAGTTACAGGATTTAGGCCCGACAATATACAAGTTAGAGTGAAAGTTCGTAAGATATAGTCAGAGCAGGCTGCGAACGTCGGAATTAAAGGCGATAGGTCGTTAAATAGACGAACGAATATATCATAACGTACGGAAGTACCGTACCAGAAAGATAAACTGTTATCTAAATTAAAGAACTCAAAAAGGGAAGAACAGAATAAGGTTTGGAACGTATTTCAGAAACGTAGGAGTGCTAGAACCGATCAAATAAAGAAGCACGGAGACTATAAACATTATCTCCAGAAAGCAGGCGAACTATTCTAAAAGTACTAGACTCGAGAAGTACTAGCTGCTATAAACTAAATCCATAGGTCATCGAGAGGTTATTGAGGAGACCTCGATCCGAATAGACTTTCGCTAGGATCGATAAGCCAGATCTACAAAGAAGCCGTTCAAGCTAGATAAATAGCCGGTCATCCAGGATAGGAGTAGAAGAATTTGGATTCCAGGGAACAGTAGATGTTTCGAGACTTTCGTATTCTGCAGGATAGGAAGCCGACATTGAATAAATTTCACCCTTGGAAACGGGAAATTAAGAGGTCACGTGTGATAGGCTCAGAAATACGGCCTAGTGATCAAGAATTGTGAAGTGTAAATTTATCAAGATTGTGTGTTAAATTAATATTTTTTGAGTGTTTATTGTGTGTTCTAAAGGGACACACCAGTGTATAAAAATGTCGTCAATGTTAAGTGTCTTAAATATGTGTCAAGAAGTGTTTGTACATAAGATGAATTCCTTTAATATGGAGTAAAAGTTCAAAGTGGGCCCAAAATGAAACACCGCACAAGAATAAAGATCATGGGACGGTCTTAAAAACATGTGAGTACTGAATTTCATTCTATTTTGGTGTCAGGAAATGGTTGTGTACAAATCCACCGGAGTTGTTGAGTAAAAGGGATGTGTTTTAAGAAATAAATACTGAATAAACGAGAACGCGGTCTGAACAATAATAGAAATTTGAAAAATTATAAATAATTATGTAAAGAATAAAGCCCGTAGAGGAAATATGTGAATAAAATGTTAATGTATTTAACGAATGTCATAAGAGCAAGCGAAATATCAGTAATTATCATGAAAGATATTTAAATAAAGTAAAGTTGAGATATGAAAGAAATAGCTTTTGAGCTTGTGTAAAGAATAAAGATAAGACTAATAACTAAGTATGGAAATATTAAATAAAGATCAAATAAATTGATGTGAACATAAGAGCGTTAAAGCCTTAATATATGTGTAAGATATGATGTTCAAGGGAATGTTTTAAAAGGGAGCGATTTATCGGCAACGGAAAGATTAATATAAGAATTAAAAATAATATGAATTGTTACTAATGAGATTTATCAGTTCTTGGGAAGACATTTCGGCTTAAAATAATGCATAGCGCAAAGGAGCTCAAATAATATTAAAATGTCACGCTAGGAAAGCGTAGAAGTTAAAATACTTGGTAAATTACTTATGGAGGGTAGTTGATTGTAGTGAATTGATAATTGTATAAGTCCTCTATTTTGTCACGTAGTATCACGAGGCATTGTGTATGTATTGAAAGGGAGCTAATGTATGGTATTATTGAGCGTATGTCATGTAGGCCACGGCCGACTTTAAATCGCGTCTTGTATAAGTCCTCTATAAGGGAATGGTTCCCGAGGCATGTGAAGAGATTCGAACTCAGAATCCTCTTATGGTAAAAGCCCCTTAATTCTTCGTCGTCGTATGTGTATTAATCTTCCCAATCAATGAGGACCCTCTCATAATTAATAAATGCCAAGGTTACGAAAGTGGTCTATGAACCAAAGAATATTTGTTTGAATGGATACAGTATAGTAAAAGCCCGGTCTCTCCCCAGGACTGAGTATAATGTGAAGGTTTGTTTTGAAAGCCTTAGAAAGGAGCTGCTAACGTGGGTTAGACAGAGAGTCGCCCAGTCACCCTCCTTGTCATAAATCGCGCCCGAGTATAATGGCCTGGCTCTCTTAGAGTGAGGGGGGCCGAGACCGTCTCGTAAGATGTAGTAAAGACACCGTGAGTGTTTAAAGTTGTTAACGACCCGGGCGTTGAACCGAGGTCCTTGTAGATTGATATTTTCGTTTGCTTGTTCAGATCGTAGTTTTTTTATGTGATAATGGTCTGATAAGACATAAGAGATAAATAACAATCCCTATTGTAATGGTACGGAAGTAGGTTTCCACGAGTTAATTGAAGGCAACTAGGTTTCGGGAGTAACTATAGTTTTTTGACTGTGTCAAGTATCTTCATACTCTGGAGTACACATGAAATTTCCTGATTACCTTAATGTACTTGTGAAAATAAAGAGAGATGATAACAGCTGAATGTGTGAACATGCCCAAAATATTGAGTTAGATAATTAATATAAAATTTTAAATGTAATTATACATTTGTTTTGAGGATTAAGAAAATATAAAAGATAGTATTTGAGGTGTACAAGAATGACACCATTATTATGTAAAGCATGGAGCCAAAAGAGCTCGGAGTTATATAAAACTTACAGTTGATGCTTTATGGAAGTAAAACTAAGTAGGAATTGTTGGTTTATGTGGAAACCGTATGTTTAAATACAATATTTGTTTTATTATATTTGTGATTCCTTGTTCATTTGGAACAAGTAGATGATTATGGGTCAGTAATTAAATTGTTAAAGTGTTTGTAGCGCCATTAATTTTATTAAATAAATATGTTAAAAATAGGAGTTGATTTTGTTGTTATTTTTGCATGTGTATCCTCTAATTAATCCAAAATATGTGAGTCACAGAGTGGGGGAACTTACCGCTGCCCCGAAAATTCCGAATTGAGCTACGCTGGTATACTGTGATTGGCATATTTCTTGCTAAAAGGGCACAGTAGACTGTAGTTTTCGAGTTAGGAGGAAGTTGGTTCGGCGAATTGCAGCTCCAGCCATGAACTACTCAGGGATGATGGTTCAGTTCCTGAAAGGAATGTATATTCCTATACTTTCTTCAATCTCAACCAGAACTTCGCCCAAGGTAGCTGGAAAACTTTTCTTCTCTTGTAGACAGTAGACCTTGTCACTTTTAGTTCGATACTTTTCACCAATATTTTATTAATTAATATGAAATTCATTCGAAGACTAGATCTGGTTCTTTTTTATCATTTCTGTCGGAGAGTGCAATTATTGTGTAGTTAACAGTAAACGTGATGCTATTTAGAGCATTACTTTGTTGCTTTTGTTTTAAAAATTTTGGAAATAAAACCAAGCATTGAATTTTGTTGAGAAGATATCTGCAGCATAATTAGGACCAAGACGACGATATCTTTGTATAAGAATAGCAATTAGGAAGAAGATGGCCACACACTCGTGCACTTGAACTATTCCAAAAATATTTCAGTGATACTATTCGTATGGACTTATGACATTCTAGTAGAAATTCTTTCTTTTAGAAATGATAGTGCATTTTCATCGTTATTTTCCATGGTTATGGAATTATGGAAATCGTCCAGCGAAAACAATTGTGAATTGATTGCCAAGGCATTTGTAGCCCACTTTCATATTTCTTTTTGATTAAAGATTTTTCTTTAAATGAAATAATTTTTAGTTCGTTCAGTTTTTAGCTTGTGTTATTTCAATTCATTTTTGGGAAGACTCTTGGATAGATCATCGTTTGATTTAATGGTTTGCGTGTATCTATTGATATGATAATAGACTCCTTTCCATGGTGTAAGTCTCACGTGTTTTCTTCTGAGTAGTTGAGCCATTTTTCGAGTTTGGATAGGCGAAGCTGAAACGACTATTTTTACTAGTGTCTATTTACAATTTTTTCTCTCATATATAAGTCTTTATGGAAATAAATATATATAAATATATTGGAATTGTGAACTTAATTTAACAGTTCAAACTAGTATAACAGAACTTGTCGTAGACTTAAATGACGATAATTTATGGAAATAGATAATACAATTTATCTAACAAATTGTTGCTTCTTGTTTAGTGAAGTTAGAAAAGAAGTAATCTGTGGCACTTCTATATTCGTCTATGATGGGGCATGATATTTTCAGAGCAATTTTTGAAAGGTTTTAAGTTTAATAACGTTTGGGATTAATTCTTGACAGCTTTGGAAAGCTGAATTGATGTATTGCAATTTTGTGCATACGATTTATTGTGTTAGTGAAGCGAATATTTGACATCATTGGATGGTCAATATTAATACTGTATATTGTACTCGTAGTCTTTTGAGAAGACATTAACGTTGTCATTGCGTTTTAGTAAGAGTGAAATTAGCTTTTGAGCTATCACTATTTGGATATGAAGTTGTAGTAATCGTGAATTGGAATCACGAATGTTTCTCTTATATGCTTGTTTTATTCAAGTAGCCCTACGTTTTATTCTTGCCTAGTAGGATTTTCCGGAGATGAATTGCTTATATCATGACACCCATATTTAAGTAACACAGCCACTTCTCGAATAACTTTAATTAATTCATGCAATATAATACATGTGATATTTCAGTAATTTTAGCAAAATATACTGCATTCATTGAAGCATATAAATAGTTAATTAACTATTTTCACAACTTGTAACACTATTCGATTATCTTAATTGATTGTTGAATGCAACAAACTAAGAAAATTATAACCTTGAAACATACTTGTAAAATTAAATGAAGATGGGCAGCGTTTAGAACAAAATCCTAATTAAGGATATAACTTGTATATAAAATGTAAAATATGTATAAATCTTTAATAAGGGTATAACATCAGTGCATAATTTAATATTGTATTTTTCTTGTAATTTGTTCAGGGGAGGATATGAGCAGTATGATGGGGCCTTATGATAGGCGTTTATTTAAAACTAATTCTTTTTTTTATTTGATCTAAAGAAACTTTTCTTTAATTTTGTGTCTAATTGACGGACATTCATGATTAACCAGTCAATAAATTGAATTTAATTTTAAAAGAATCTTAGAAAGACTGGAGTTTTCTATTAGAAAAGGGGAGTGCGTTAGGAGGACCAGTGGGCAGTTTTTCCTTGAGTTTGCTTAAACTTAACGCCCGAGATATTTTTACTTTATTTTAGAGTCTCTTGTTCGAGTTCTTTTGAGCTTCGTTTCATCGTAATTTTATACACCACTGGCATCTTCGTACCGGATTCCTTAATATCGACGTATCCTGATCCCTGGTTGATCCTAGTTGGTAGGTTTTTCAGAGGTCATTTCAGCCGGGAACTTCTAGAATCTACGATCCAGCTTTTCCATCGGACTGCAACAGGTAAGACCACGTGGATTACGGGTACAGTACCTACTGTAAGGCCACGGCCGCCACGGCCGCCACGGCCGTCTCCTCCCCTCTTCCTAGCCTATCCATCCCAAACCTTCCCTTCTCATCCCTCAAGAGGCCCCTGTTCGCTTTGCAGGTGAGGCCGCCTGGGCAAAGTGCTGATCACACCTCCCCAGGTGTATCCTCACCGACCAGATGTTCTAAGCTCCAGGACACAGCCCGTAGAGGCGGTAGTGGTGAGTTCCCTCGCTGAGTCCAACCTAGAGGGTTAATCGACTGAAAAAAACGAAAACAAAAACGAAACAGCATGTCAATTCATGAAGCCCAGCAACCTAGCTGATACAGAATACAAAATAATCACATATAATGTTATTGGAATCCGTGACGCAATGGTATTGCGTCTGATTCAAGATTTGAAGGTTGCGTCACGTCGGGGTCAAGTAATTTTACCTAAATGATAGCATTTATGGTCTTGAAGCCCAGCAACCTAGCCTACACAGAATACAAATTCAAACAGATTGCAGGTTACAGGACTCCGTAGCGCGTCTGACTCCAGATCTGAAAATTGCGTGTTCGAATCACGTCGGGGTCAAGTAATTTTACCTAAATGATAGCATGTCAAACCATGAAATCCAGCAACGTTGCATATACAGATTACAAACGAAACAGACTACATTGTACTGGTTTCCGTGGCGCAATGGTAGCGCCTCTGAATCCAGATGAGAAGATTGCGTGTTCGAATCACGTCAAACAAAAGAAATTTTACCTTAATGATAGCATGTCAATTCATGTAGCCCAGCAATCTAGCCGATACAGAGTACAAAATAATCAGATCTGTTGTTATTGGAAACCGTGGCGCAATGGTATTGCGTCTGACTCCAGATCAGAAGATTGCCCGTTCGACTCACATCGGGGTCAAGTAATTTTACCAAAATGATAGCATGCCAATTCATGAAGCCCAGCAAGTTATCCTATACAGAATACAAACTAAAACAGATTTCAGGACACTGGACTCCGTGGCGGAATCGTAGCCCATCTGGCTCCAGATTAGAAGTTTGCGTGTTCGAATCGCGCCGGGTTCATGTAATTTTACCTAAATGATAGCATGTATGATAATGAGGACCAACAAACAAACTATACAGAATACTAACGAAAATAGGCTAGGAGTTCTATGACTCCGTGGCGCAATGGTAGAGCGTCTGACTCCAGATCAGAAGGTTGCGTGTTCGAATCACGTCGGGATCAAGCAATTCTACCTAAATAACAGCACGGCAAACCATGGAACCCAGCAACTTAGCCTATTCTGAATTCTAACAAAACGGACCAAACTAAGCTGGACTCCGTGGCGTAATGGTAACCCGTCTGACTCCAGATCAGAAGGTTGCGTGTTCGAATCACGTCGAACTCAAGTAATTTTACCTAGCCGATACAGAATACAAAATAACCAGATCTAACATTATTGGAATCCGTGGCGCAATGGTATTGCGTCTGACTCCAGATTTGAAGGTTGCGTGATCGAATCACGTCGGGGTCAAGTAATTTTACCAAAATGATAGCATGGCAATTCATGAAGCCCAGCAACTTGGCCTACACAGAAAATAAATTAAAACAGTTTGCAGTTCACAGGAATCCGTGGCGCAATGGTAGCGCGTCTGACTCCAGATCAGAAGGTTGCGTGTTCGAATCACGCCGGGGTCAAGAATTTTACCTAAATGATAGCATGTCTAACCATAAAACCAAGCAACATAGCATATACAGATTACAAACGAATCTGACTAAATTGTGCTGGTCTCCTTGGCGCAATGGTAGCTCGTCTGATTCCAGATCAGAAGATAACGTGTTTGATTGACGCCGGGGTCAACTAATGTTACCAAAATGATAGCACTTCAATTCCTGAACCCCTGCAACATAGCCTATACAGAATACAAACTAAGGAGACAAATTATTCCCGGACTCCGTGGCGCAATGGTAGCGCGTCCGACTCCAGATCCGGTGCTTGCATGTTCGGATCACGTCGGGGTCAAGTATTTTACGTAAATGATAGCACGTCAATTCATAAAGCACAGCAACCTAGCCGATACAGAATACATAATAATCTGACGTAATGTTATTGGAATCCGTGGCGCAATGGTATCGCGTCTGACTCCAGAATAGAAGGTTGCGTGATCGAATCACGTCGTGGTCCAGTAATGTTCCTAAATGATAGCATGTATGTTCGTGATGCCCAGCAACCTAGCCTATACAGAATACAAATTCAAACAGATTGCAGTTTACCGGACTCTGTTGCGGAATTGAAGCACGTCTGACTCCAGATCAGAAAGTTGCGGGTTCGAATCACGTCGTGGTCAAGTAATTTTCCCAAAATGATAACATGCCAATTCATGAAGCCCAGCAAGTTAGCTTCTACAGAATACAAACTAAAACAGATTTCAGGACACTGGACTCCGTGGTGCAATGGTAGCGGATCTGGCTCCACATTAGAAGTTTGCGTGTTCGAATCGCGCCGGGTTCATGAAATTTTACCTAAATGATAGCATGTATGTTCATGAGGCCCAACAAGCAAACAAACTATACAGAATACAAACGAAAATAGGCTAAGAGTTCTATGACTCCGAGGCGCAATGGTAGAGCGTCTGACTCCAGATCAGAAGGTTGAGTTTTCGAATCACGTCGAACTCAAATAATTTTACCTAGCCGATACAGAATACAAAATAACCACATCTAACGTTATTGGAATCCGTGGCGCAATGGTATTGCTTCTGACTCCAAATTTGAAGGTTGCGTGAGCGAATCACGTCGGGATAAAATAATTTTACCAAAATGATAGCATGCCAATTCATGAAGCCCAGCAACTTGGCCTACATAGAATATAAATTAAAACAAATTCCTCTCGGCACGCTGGAAGGCGGAGGTAGATTTCACCGGGCAAACTAGGGGATAGGCTATAAGAGGCAAAAAATGCAGGTTTTCGTAGGAGGATCCGACCTTATTTATTGCGAGAAAGTATTTTACAATTGGAGGTCAGTTAACATTTTTATACTTGTGATCACACTGTCCTTATGCAAGGTTTGGAACTAATGTGTAACTATCTAACAGTCTGTTACTTCTTCACGCAAAATTGTATCTCCCGCAGAGATGTTGGTTGGTTCCTCAGTTTAGGGGCTGCGACAAGGTGGTCATGTAACCCCGTGTACATTGGGGGTGTGTAGAATCTGTCTGATAAACGGTGTTATTTGTGATGAATGTTTTAGTCTGTAATTCAGGTAAGGTCTGCAGACGGTCAATTTTAAGTAGTAGTACCTAATTTTGTACCAAATACTAACGTCAACGAAACCTAGCTGTGAACTTGGCTGCTAGATGCCACCGTAACCAGCAACTTGCAACGAACGTTGTAACTTCCCCTCCGAAGGAAAGCATGCTGACGGATTTTTAGCGCTCTTAGAAAATCCGGCGACTTTGTCCGGCTTTGAACCAGCACCTTGAGCATAGAAGTTCAGCATGCTACCAGTTAGCCGCTTCCCTCATAGTCAGATGGAACAAGAAATTCCGTGACGAACTAAAGAGCCTACTTTTCTTAAAATGAAGATGCATGACATAGATTAATCTACAGTATATGAACCTATCTAGAATAATGACGAAATTAAGTGGGTAATATCGAAATGTCTTAATTAGTTCGAAAAAAGGTATACTAGGCATAATGTAGCCTAATAGAGCAATACAGTTGGCAGCTCTGGTGACTGAATATATTCTTACTTCCATCTCCTAAGGTACTGTACCCGATACCTATTTTAGGCTATCGGCTACGCCAGCTGACATTAAGCTGTAGTTGAGGTTTTGGAAAGCAAGCCGATAAGATAGCGCATCGATCGCGTCAAGAAGAAAGCCAAGATGACGTAGGAGGTCAAGAATCAAGGAGGCATTGAAATCTGTAAGAAGATAGAATTATTAATAAAGATGTGAAACTTTATTGAAATATATATGGGATTATAATAAGTTAAAACGACTTAGAAGAGTATATATAACATGCATTATATGTGGAAATAATTTTATGGAAATAAGTTATTGTATAACAGAACAGCCGAGAGGAGTCGGGTTCGAGACTATCTTCGTGACGTAGGAGCACCGTGGTGGGGAGAATTAGCCACGTGCCGCACGGAGCTCATAAGCTGGAACACAGCGCTGAGCAGTTCAGTTGGGCTCTATGAGACGAGCAGTACAGAGCAGCTCTATAGCACAGCGAGACGGGCATTGAAGGTCACGCAACACACGTAAACCGTCACGGCAAGTGTAGGCGACATTTCTCGCATCACCGAGCAACAGAGGCCGCGCGGGTCGTTGATACAGGCGACCTAGCCGAGAAGACAATTATAGATAGCCGGGGTATTTCAAAACCACACTGATCGCATATGAAGACTTTATTTCAAGCTTCATTTCGACGCTGTTCGAACACAGGCTTTCACAATTAACCTTATAACCATGCTGTTATATAATACATTCAAAACGACTTTTTACTATTCCAAGTAAACTGAATGTTTAGCATAGGCTCTGATGAACATTACAGCGTGCATTTATAAGATTTTTATCTTATGCCATTTTCATGGATTACAAATTATAGACAGATACAGGGTGTATCGTAATCTTGAACACTATCTAGTAAAATTTTTATTTTACTCAAGTCGAACTTTGCAGTAAGTTGAGGGAGGACTTACAATTCTCAAACGGAACATTTATCGGAACAGTGGCGTATATTAGAAGAAGAGTAGGGGGTCCGCTGTTTCCATGAACTTTTCGAGAAGGAGTTGGACGATATCCGCTATGGGTAATTCGAGGTTCAACATGATCGAGTAAACGTGAATAGAGACAAGATGGCACCACAGAGCGATGGATTCGGTTCCTGACGAGAGGAGTCCAACAACTGATTCGCTTGGGAATTCGAAGGAAATCGTCATTTCATGGATGAAATGATATTCACGCCGATCTTACGAGAAATCTTTAGGTAGGGAAAATCGACGATCTTGGAAATTATATTACAACTGATAATGAAAGGTATTGTAAGAGTTCTATCTACCTGATACGATTATTTTCATGAATACTGGGCACACATGTATATTTTTCTAATAGGAGTGATTTGATTATTAAGACATGGTTTGAATTTATATACTTCGAATTTGCTAGAATATGGAGTGACCATATGATATGGCAGGCATCATTATTCGATATTCTCACCGTTGTTTGGCTTTATTAAGAAGATGTTTGGTCTTATAGACATTTTTCCAGCTAGGATATTTTTCATGAATAGTTTTTTTTGTGTAACGAGTATTTCGAACTCGTGATCTGCAATTGATTATCAGAAACTACTTCGTCAGTTCATTGCATACTAGCGAGTGTGTATTATTCATCAGTAAGGATTTTTCCATTGGATTGTTTGGAGATATTAAGAAGTTATTCACTTTAGTGAATGAACGTCGCTTTTATATGACAACTAGAAACTTGTTGATTCCTTTCTAGTACATTCACTCATATAGCCTACGAGGTGGGGTCCTTCGTATTTATACGATTGTATGGTGGCTACTCACCTTACCCACCGTTTAGGGAACTATCATCCAAGTCGACGGGGCGAGGTCCTTCGTATTTATACGATTGCACGGTGGTTACACATCTTACTCGCCATTGAGGTACTCATTTTATCATCCGAATGTACACGAGATGTAAGTGAATTAAACAAGGAACTACTAGTCACATATCAGTCGAAATTTTGTTAAATAAAGTAACGATAAATGTCAACAGGATTGCATTTAGTAATTCTAGTTTGCCAATCCAATATTTTGTTGCTATACTCTTTTGAGAGTAATTTCAGTTTAACAGCTATTACAGCTGATGCTTTGATGATTTTTTATAATTGTGTTTGATACCTTTGAGAAGGATTTAAAGTAATTTAATCTTGTAAGATTAATCATTAATGGTCATAATTATTTTAAGGCAGATCAGTATTGCAGATTTTGATGTGAGAGATTATAGCACATTGGTGTTTTTCTACGATGTGAATTATGAAACTTGTGAAAGAGAATTTATGTTATTTGAAAGCAGATCATAAATTACTGAAGTAATGTTTTTCCAATTGTTTAAGAAGTTGTCTAGATATGATCAGAGTAATTACAGTCATTGGAGATTATGTGCGTTAATAATTTGAAGCCATTTATATATTTTTGTAGATCATGCAACGTGGTTAAATGAAGTTTGTGATAGGCATTTTGTGGAATTTGCCATTTGATAGTTGCAACGTTGATAATGTATTTGAAGCGGACATGAGGTCGTCGTACCCAGTCTAGCGTTATTGTTGAAATTCATGCTGTATGTGCTGAATATTTATGGAGTTTTTGTAGCAATTCTTATATTCAAATGTGATATTTGGAATATTGAAGAAATATAATGTCGTTGTGGATAGTTAGATCCAACGTGATGTCGTGGAGACAATAATATCTTTGGCATGATAATTAAATACGAGATATAACTTGGAAGTAATAAAACTGTAAGACAACGTTCTATAAACCATATTAAACAATTTGTTAGGAAATTAAACAAATAAATGAAGTTGATAATACAAGATTTTCTGAAAATGATAATTAATGAAATAATAATCTGAGATTTAAGCATATTAACGATCTGACCTAATGAAATAAAAATCAGAATGAATAGATGAAATAATAATCTAAATAACCAGATGATTGAAATTTAAATAAGTTGATAAATTAAATTTTGAAATAAATCGATGAATTAAATAAGTGGATGAATTAAAGATTGAATTGATTAAACTGATTGAAATGAATTATTAGACGATTGTAATGATGATGAATAACTGAATTAGAAGGTGATGATTAATTAAAGAAGCTGATGATTAATGAATTTTTATGGAATTAAATAAATTTGATTGAGAGATAATTCGAAGGAATTGCAACTTGAAATGTGAATTTAAATGATGTAATGGTGATGAATTAACGATTCTGACAGGAATATTTGGAATTTTGAAGTGAGAATTAATGTGAGAAATATTTAATTTTGATAATAATGATGAGGATGACCAATGAGAATTTGAATTTTCTGTAATTCACAGATAAGAGATTAATGACGATGTAAATAATGTAAATTAATTAGTCAATGTTTAGGAACATTTGATTAACATGTTCTACGTTCAAATTATACCATGCAAACCATAATTTATGTGATATTTAACATGAGTGATTATTATATGTGTATGTTTAGGCAGATTAGTAACTTAATTAAATCCACATTGATGTTAAATTAAAGAGAATTAGGTCTCAGGTTTCACAAATGTCAGTGACGAAAGACATAGTGCGACAGTGATCCTGAGAACCCAAGAGAACTTTATACATTTTTCTTGATAAGTGGATTGAAATAAATTTGCATTAGAAAGGAGATGGTTCGATTTTTGGACAATGACAATTTAACTTTGCATTCGACCATACTCTTAGGTAGGAATTATATTTAAAATGTCTGTCTGACTTTCAAAGTAAAATAAATTTGTTTTTATCTTAGTTGTGATCTGATGATGGTGTGATGTTCCTTTTTCTTTCCTTGTCTTGAGTAAGGCTTATCCGGAAAGGAAGTGGTTTTGCTAGGAATTCAGTTGATGGCGCCCATTTATATTTGAATTATTTTTATTAACTTAAGCCCGTAACGACCCTAGAGATACTTTGTCTCGTGAAACCCACTGCTTTTTCACGAACTCAGCTGAATTTCCGACACATTCCTTATTTGACTAGAGGTTCATTTAACTCCGCTCTGTCCTGGAACTCCAGGGATGTGATGTTATAGCAGATGGGTCATCGCATCCCCAGGACGAACGGGTACAGAGAGAGAGGGAGAATTGGCTTTTTCCAACTAGTGGGGCTTTTCGATTTTGTTAATTCTATGGAATCACATCAGATTTAGATTACTGAGATATTGATCTCAAGTTCATTTAAGTGTGTTACAAAATTTATTATACTTAGTCAGACAATGTACTTGTGTGCCCAATCCAGTGTTCATGTTAATCGTATTAGTAATATCATGTTAGTTATAAGATATTTTTCCCTATACCCAAGTGAATGCAGGAATTGAGACATTGTGATGTGTTGTTGTCTAACGTCTCTATATAATTCTATATTGAAATATAATTATGTTGCCAGAGGATTTAGCGAAGGTGTTAGGAGAGTTGCAGACGGGTATGTCTGGAATTGCAGAAACCATTTCTAAGATGGAAACTGAAGTTAAAGAGCAAATTAATAATTCAGAAGCTAGATTAGAAGCTAAATGTAAAGAGAATGTACAAGCATTACAGGCTAATAGCGAAGGCAATCTGAAGGATAATTTAAAGTCATTAGAGACTAGATTGCAGTCAACTAATGAAGATAATTTAAAATTATTAGAAACAAGATTACAGTCAAATAGCAAAGATGAGTTGATGTTATTAGAGACTAGGCTACAGTCAAATAGCAAAGATGAGTTGATGTTGTTAGAAGAAAGATTACAGTCAAGGACTGAAAGTCATTTAAGAGCTAACTTAAAAGATAACTTCAAATCGTTGGAAGAGAAATTACAGTCTCGTAGTGAAGAAACTAATACTGAATTAGAAAATAAGTTAACCAGATTAGAGAATAGTTTAACTTTGAAGAACAATGAGATGTTGAAAACTTTACAATTAGACATCATTGCAGTAAACATGAAAGGAGAGGAAAATGTTCAGATATTAAGGAAAAATATTATCGAGTTGGAAAGTAGAGGGGAAGAAAATATTTTCACTTTAAGAACAGATGTTATGACCATACAGAAAGACATTAAGTCAGATGTATCGAAGTTGAGATTCGACATCGATGGTTTAGTGGCAGATGTAGGAAAAATTCAAGATTGGTCTACCGAAGTATCTTTCGAGACTAAGATTAAGGGTCTAGAAACGAATCTAGGTAACGAAATAAAAGATTTGAAGACAGTAATTGGGACCATTAAAGATGAAGTCTTGGGAGAGGTCAATTCTAATATAAAGTCGTTAGAAAATCAATTGCAGAAGGATATTAGAAAGATAGACGACGATATAGAGCAAAAGGTTAACGAAAACTTAACTTTATTTAAAAATAGAGTCGGAGCAATTGTTGAGGAACGATATAATGAAGTCGATGCCGAAGCAAAAGAGAAACGTGACGGGTTAGATGAAAAATTAATCGCAGGTATGGCAAACTTAGAAGTTAGGTTTACGGAAAGCAAGGAAGCGATGAAATTAGATTCAACACTATTTAGAACAGATGTTGATCTGTTGAAAGAACAAGTCGCGTTAGTGAAGAACACGTGCGAAGGAAAGATTGACAAGTTGAGGAACGATCTAGACGAAAGTAACAAGACGCAGGACGTTACATCGTTAGATGAGTTGAAGACTCAGGTCAAGAGATTAGCAGAAGACAGGATGACGAAACTAGAATCCATAGTTAACAGTTTTACCAGTCATAATGTAACATCAGGGGAAACATTGATGAATCAAACAGCGATAGACCGCAGTATGACGAATCAAGACACGAGCATGGTAGAAGACCGTCAAATGCAACCGAATGTGACATTCGAAAGGGTCAGTTCAACCCCTCAGGAGAATCCAAGTTCGAGTAGGAGTACGTCGAGTCCAAGTGAACGATACTCAGGTCCAGTCACAATTATAAGGAACCTAGATGACAAACCGAGAAAGTTTTCGGGAAATACAGGAGTTACACCAGTAGAATTTCTGCGAGATATTCGAGACTACATGGCGGAACACAGGGTAGCCAAAGAAAGAGAGCTAAGGATAGTAGAACGCGCCTTAGATGGATCCGCACTTACGTGGTTTAGAGCGTTCAGAAGCAACTTTGCGAACATGGAGCAATTTGCCATGGCTTTCTTGAGGAGATTCTGGAGTGCCGAGGATCAACTCAACGTAAGAGCGGAGATGTACTCTAAACGCTATTCTACGTCACATCCGACGCATTACGCCAACTACTTCACGTCACAACTGGCTAAATTACAGTTCCTTATTCCTCCATTGCCAGAAGAAGAGCTTTTGCAAGCTATAGCGCGACAGTTACCGATAGAGGTACAGCGATCTTTGATAGCATCGGGAGCCAATACGCTGGAACATTATGATGATATATTGAGGCGATTGGATTATACGAGCGCACAGGTTACACCTAGAAGTAATAGGAACGACAACAGAAACACGCAAGAAGTAAATGCGGTAGTCGTGGACAATGCAGCTCAAACGGACAGAAGGGATTCCTGGGAAAACCGACGGAACGATGGGAATCGAGGAAACATCCGTAATGCAAGAGGAAATGATCGATATAGAGGACCATATGAAAGGCCATACGATCAAGAAGCGAGAGATAGCCGGTATAGGAATTATAACCAAAATTCCAGGTATCAGGACAGGAATCGGTATAATAACAGATATCGGGGAAGGAATAACTGGAACCAAGGGCAACAGTTTAATGGAAACGACCGACAGGAAGGCCGAAGAAACGATCCTGACGACAGAAGGGATAATCGTGGACATGAAAGGTCAAGACAAGAGGATAGACAGCCTAGTGCACCACTCGAGGAGACAATGAGAGATGTCAATCGAGCCAGCACGAGTGGCGAAGGAAAAAAAAAACGTCAAATTAACTCCAGAGGAAAATGAAAATCATTGGGAATCAATCGTCATCGTAGAAACATATCAGGTCAAGGACGAGGATTTAATCGAGGAAGAAGACATAGTACAACGGGAAAATAGACATGAATTGCCAGTTATTAGTGTGGAAGTCATGGGAAAAGAAATAAAGACACTTGTAGACACAGGAGCTATGGTGAGCTTGATATCCATAGGTTGCCTGGATGAATTGAAATTATTAGGAAGAATTACAATGTTGCCAACTGTTGTTAGCAAAATTCAAGGGGTGATTCCAGACAAGAGTATGAAATGTAAAAGTCAGGTACTTTTAGATGTCGGGATTGGAACCAGAAGTTTTGAACAGATGTTCCTAGTAGTGGGTCAACTACATTTTGACATGATCCTAGGAGTGGATTTCCTAAGTGAGAGTGGCCTGATCATAGATATGCAGAGTAGGCGCATGTACTTTCAAGAAGGGGTTATGGAAAATCAAGAATCGGAGATGACATTCTTTAGAGAGGATATATTGGATGAAATTGTATGCAGCGTTGAAAGGTCTATAGAAGATAAAATTGGCATAACTAGTAAAATAAATCCAGAAATTAAGGGGCGGTTTGATCAAGTAATTTCAGAATATGAGGATATATTCAATGACAAACCAGGTCTCATAGAAAATTTTACATACAGCATCAAGTTGATGGATGACAAACCATACCATAAAAATTTATATCCCATTCCGGATAAATGGAAGGAGGAAGTGAGCATAATGATAAGCGACATGGAAACAGATGGAATAATTAAGAAAATGCCAACTGCTTATTTGAATCCTTTAGCTGTTGTCAAGAAACCTAACGGTAAGCTGAGGATATGTCTAGATGCCAGATCCCTTAACGAAAGAGTTCTTCCTGAACACGATAGACCACCTGTTATTCGTGAATTGTTACGCCGATTTAGAGGAAAGAGTGTCTTCTCGACAATCGATCTGACTAGTTCATATTATCATGTTGAGCTAGCAGAAGAGTGCAAACAGTACACAGGGTTCTTGTTTGACCATAAAACATATGTATTCAATAGGTTACCTTTTGGTGTGAAAAATAGTGGTCCGGTGATGATCCGAGCACTAGATCAAAATTTGTCAGATGCAGTTAAAGAGCATGTTGTAAGCTATATTGATGACCTGATTATAGCGTCTGAGACAGCGGAAGAACATATCAGACACCTTCAAATGCTTTTTGAAGATCTTAGAAGAACGAACTTCAAGGTGAACTTCAATAAATGTCAATTCTTTCATGAAGAAATTGAATTTCTTGGGCATAGAATCGATGGAGATGGTTATAGGCCCAATCCAAAGAAGATAATGGCAATTTCAGAGTTTCCAACACCACGAAAGATTAAAGAGGTACGGCAGTTTTTAGGCATGTGTCAGTTCTTTTCAACACATTGTCCTGAATATACGGAGACAATGGCACCTCTGCAGGATTTATTAAGGAAGGGAAATCGATGGAAATGGGACGATAGATGCAATCAAGCATTTTTAGCGGCCAAGAAAATGCTAATCCAAAATGTCAAGCTTGAGTATCCTGATTTTACAAGACGATTTTTTGTAGAGACAGACGCATCCAAAATAGGTATTAGTGGAATCCTATATCAGCTGGATGATGACAAGAAACATAGATATTTAGCTTTCACCAGTCGCAAGCTTAGGAATTGTGAGAAGAATTACTACGCAACTGAGTTAGAGGCATTAGCAGTGGTTCATGCTCTCAAAATGTGGAAGAAGGTGTTGTTTGGACATGACATAACAGTGATCACAGATCATAAAGCCCTCCAATTTATTATGAAGACAGACTTAGCGAGTGACCGCATCACCAGATGGGCTCTGTTCTTACAGCAATTTAACCCAACTGTTGTACATAGACCGGGGAAGTTAAATCTGTTAGCAGATGTGCTGAGCAGAAACCCTTGTGAAGAAGTAATAGTCAACCATATAAATTTGATTCAAGAGGATAGTGGTACTCTAGAAAAGTTGAAGTTGTTATCGCAAACTCAGAAGAGATATGCACCTTTGCGAAGAATTTACCGTTTTCTGACACGTAGGATGGATAACACTGATCCAGATTTTCAAAGAACTGAGATAGAGGCTAGAAGACATCATATTATGGGAGGTGTTATATGCCAATATATTGACCAGGATCATACTAGACTTAGAGTAGTGATCCCACCCAAGCTTGTCAAACCAGTTATTTGGATGATACACCGAACTGCCGCTCATGTAGGTGTAGACAAGACTTTGGCTCTCGCTCAAGAAACTTTTGTTTGGAAACAAATGGGACAAACGATTCGCGACGTCATAAAGACCTGTGACAGTTGTCAGCGAAGTAAATACTCATGTAAGTTAATGAAAGAAATTCCCAGATCAATATTACCCAGCAAGCCAAGAGAACTTTTCGCGACGGACATTTTTGGTCCGATTCCTCGTTCGACGAAAGGCAATCAATTCGTTTTAGTAACAGTCGATGTATTTTCGAAGCACGAATCTCTATGCCCTATACAGAAAGCTACGTCCAAGTACGTAATAAATCGACTTGAGAAAACAGTCATTCCGAGCATGGGGAAACCTGAAGTTTTGTTGAGTGACCATGGATCGCAATTTACTAGCATGGAATTTTCTACTGCTATGGAACGTTTAGGAGTCAGGCATGTGTTTAATTCTGTACGGTATCCAGAGGGAAATCCCGCCGAAAGAATTATGCCGGAGATAAGTAAGCTGTGTCGCTTATATGTGTCAAGGCAACACCATAGATGGATGGAAGTGATACCCATCATTAGCCAATGCTTGAATTCCACAGTACATGAAAGCACAGGACAGATTCCGTCCATGCTTCATCATGGATTGAAACCGGATAGACCATGGGATAGAGTCGTGAGGGCACCAGTAGATCCTCAACCCACACAAGAAAGAAGAGTCGAGATGGCAGGAGAGAGGCTCAGAAGACAGGCGGAGAAGAGAGCCAGGAGACAGGCAGGAAGGAGGTTCCACGAGCCATTTCAAGAAAATGATGAGGTGCTGATTAGGAAGCCAGTCACTTCGAACCTACAGCTGAAGATCTACCATAAATTCGCTCCATTGTACGCTGGACCGTTCCGTATTGAACAAACATACCAGAATAATAGCTATAAGATTGTCAGAATGGATACTGATGAAGTTGTAGGAACTTTTAATGCAGCTAGCATCAGGAAATACCATCATGCTGAGTAAAGGAAATTGTAGAGCTATCGTGTACATGTATAATATATTGAATGCCTGAGAGTGTTTTTTTTTTCTCAATCCTGATAAAAAAAAGGAGATGTACGGGAGAGATGTACCCGATACCTATTTTAGGCTATCGGCTACGCCAGCTGACATTAAGCTGTAGTTGAGGTTTTGGAAAGCAAGCCGATAAGATAGCGCATCGATCGCGTCAAGAAGAAAGCCAAGATGACGTAGGAGGTCAAGAATCAAGGAGGCATTGAAATCTGTAAGAAGATAGAATTATTAATAAAGATGTGAAACTTTATTGAAATATATATGGGATTATAATAAGTTAAAACGACTTAGAAGAGTATATATAACATGCATTATATGTGGAAATAATTTTATGGAAATAAGTTATTGTATAACAGAACAGCCGAGAGGAGTCGGGTTCGAGACTATCTTCGTGACGTAGGAGCACCGTGGTGGGGAGAATTAGCCACGTGCCGCACGGAGCTCATAAGCTGGAACACAGCGCTGAGCAGTTCAGTTGGGCTCTATGAGACGAGCAGTACAGAGCAGCTCTATAGCACAGCGAGACGGGCATTGAAGGTCACGCAACACACGTAAACCGTCACGGCAAGTGTAGGCGACATTTCTCGCATCACCGAGCAACAGAGGCCGCGCGGGTCGTTGATACAGGCGACCTAGCCGAGAAGACAATTATAGATAGCCGGGGTATTTCAAAACCACACTGATCGCATATGAAGACTTTATTTCAAGCTTCATTTCGACGCTGTTCGAACACAGGCTTTCACAATTAACCTTATAACCATGCTGTTATATAATACATTCAAAACGACTTTTTACTATTCCAAGTAAACTGAATGTTTAGCATAGGCTCTGATGAACATTACAGCGTGCATTTATAAGATTTTTATCTTATGCCATTTTCATGGATTACAAATTATAGACAGATACAGGGTGTATCGTAATCTTGAACACTATCTAGTAAAATTTTTATTTTACTCAAGTCGAACTTTGCAGTAAGTTGAGGGAGGACTTACAATTCTCAAACGGAACATTTATCGGAACAGTGGCGTATATTAGAAGAAGAGTAGGGGGTCCGCTGTTTCCATGAACTTTTCGAGAAGGAGTTGGACGATATCCGCTATGGGTAATTCGAGGTTCAACATGATCGAGTAAACGTGAATAGAGACAAGATGGCACCACAGAGCGATGGATTCGGTTCCTGACGAGAGGAGTCCAACAACTGATTCGCTTGGGAATTCGAAGGAAATCGTCATTTCATGGATGAAATGATATTCACGCCGATCTTACGAGAAATCTTTAGGTAGGGAAAATCGACGATCTTGGAAATTATATTACAACTGATAATGAAAGGTATTGTAAGAGTTCTATCTACCTGATACGATTATTTTCATGAATACTGGGCACACATGTATATTTTTCTAATAGGAGTGATTTGATTATTAAGACATGGTTTGAATTTATATACTTCGAATTTGCTAGAATATGGAGTGACCATATGATATGGCAGGCATCATTTTTCGATATTCTCACCGTTGTTTGGCTTTATTAAGAAGATGTTTGGTCTTATAGACATTTTTCCAGCTAGGATATTTTTCATGAATAGTTTTTTTTGTGTAACGAGTATTTCGAACTCGTGATCTGCAATTGATTATCAGAAACTACTTCGTCAGTTCATTGCATACTAGCGAGTGTGTATTATTCATCAGTAGGGATTTTTCCATTGGATTGTTTGGAGATATTAAGAAGTTATTCACTTTAGTGAATGAACGTCGCTTTTATATGACAACTAGAAACTTGTTGATTCCTTTCTAGTACATTCACTCATATAGCCTACGAGGTGGGGTCCTTCGTATTTATACGATTGTATGGTGGCTACTCACCTTACCCACCGTTTAGGGAACTATCATCCAAGTCGACGGGGCGAGGTCCTTCGTATTTATACGATTGCACGGTGGTTACACATCTTACTCGCCATTGAGGTACTCATTTTATCATCCGAATGTACACGAGATGTAAGTGAATTAAACAAGGAACTACTAGTCACATATCAGTCGAAATTTTGTTAAATAAAGTAACGATAAATGTCAACAGGATTGCATTTAGTAATTCTAGTTTGCCAATCCAATATTTTGTTGCTATACTCTTTTGAGAGTAATTTCAGTTTAACAGCTATTACAGCTGATGCTTTGATGATTTTTTATAATTGTGTTTGATACCTTTGAGAAGGATTTAAAGTAATTTAATCTTGTAAGATTAATCATTAATGGTCATAATTATTTTAAGGCAGATCAGTATTGCAGATTTTGATGTGAGAGATTATAGCACATTGGTGTTTTTCTACTATGTGAATTATGAAACTTGTGAAAGAGAATTTATGTTATTTGAAAGCAGATCATAAATTACTGAAGTAATGTTTTTCCAATTGTTTAAGAAGTTGTCTAGATATGATCAGAGTAATTACAGTCATTGGAGATTATGTGCGTTAATAATTTGAAGCCATTTATATATTTTTGTAGATCATGCAACGTGGTTAAATGAAGTTTGTGATAGGCATTTTGTGGAATTTGCCATTTGATAGTTGCAACGTTGATAATGTATTTGAAGCGGACATGAGGTCGTCGTACCCAGTCTAGCGTTATTGTTGAAATTCATGCTGTATGTGCTGAATATTTATGGAGTTTTTGTAGCAATTCTTATATTCAAATGTGATATTTGGAATATTGAAGAAATATAATGTCGTTGTGGATAGTTAGATCCAACGTGATGTCGTGGAGACAATAATATCTTTGGCATGATAATTAAATACGAGATATAACTTGGAAGTAATAAAACTGTAAGACAACGTTCTATAAACCATATTAAACAATTTGTTAGGAAATTAAACAAATAAATGAAGTTGATAATACAAGATTTTCTGAAAATGATAATTAATGAAATAATAATCTGAGATTTAAGCATATTAACGATCTGACCTAATGAAATAAAAATCAGAATGAATAGATGAAATAATAATCTAAATAACCAGATGATTGAAATTTAAATAAGTTGATAAATTAAATTTTGAAATAAATCGATGAATTAAATAAGTGGATGAATTAAAGATTGAATTGATTAAACTGATTGAAATGAATTATTAGACGATTGTAATGATGATGAATAACTGAATTAGAAGGTGATGATTAATTAAAGAAGCTGATGATTAATGAATTTTTATGGAATTAAATAAATTTGATTGAGAGATAATTCGAAGGAATTGCAACTTGAAATGTGAATTTAAATGATGTAATGGTGATGAATTAACGATTCTGACAGGAATATTTGGAATTTTGAAGTGAGAATTAATGTGAGAAATATTTAATTTTGATAATAATGATGAGGATGACCAATGAGAATTTGAATTTTCTGTAATTCACAGATAAGAGATTAATGACGATGTAAATAATGTAAATTAATTAGTCAATGTTTAGGAACATTTGATTAACATGTTCTACGTTCAAATTATACCATGCAAACCATAATTTATGTGATATTTAACATGAGTGATTATTATATGTGTATGTTTAGGCAGATTAGTAACTTAATTAAATCCACATTGATGTTAAATTAAAGAGAATTAGGTCTCAGGTTTCACAAATGTCAGTGACGAAAGACATAGTGCGACAGTGATCCTGAGAACCCAAGAGAACTTTATACATTTTTCTTGATAAGTGGATTGAAATAAATTTGCATTAGAAAGGAGATGGTTCGATTTTTGGACAATGACAATTTAACTTTGCATTCGACCATACTCTTAGGTAGGAATTATATTTAAAATGTCTGTCTGACTTTCAAAGTAAAATAAATTTGTTTTTATCTTAGTTGTGATCTGATGATGGTGTGATGTTCCTTTTTCTTTCCTTGTCTTGAGTAAGGCTTATCCGGAAAGGAAGTGGTTTTGCTAGGAATTCAGTTGATGGCGCCCATTTATATTTGAATTATTTTTATTAACTTAAGCCCGTAACGACCCTAGAGATACTTTGTCTCGTGAAACCCACTGCTTTTTCACGAACTCAGCTGAATTTCCGACACATTCCTTATTTGACTAGAGGTTCATTTAACTCCGCTCTGTCCTGGAACTCCAGGGATGTGATGTTATAGCAGATGGGTCATCGCATCCCCAGGACGAACGGGTACAGTACAGAATACAAAATGTGGTTGAAGTCCAAAGGACGTTACATGGATTTAGACATTGGATCTATTAGTACACGTAAAAGCATGTTGGCAACAATATCATGCGAGTGCTGGTCATAAATAATCTGAAATATTATATATTTTTGTGCCAATTTTGGATGAAATCCATTTGTTGGTATAGAAGTTACATGTATTTAAAAATTGGTCCTATCAGCAGGCTTAGAATCATGTTGGTAGAACTGACGTATATAAGTTACCCCAAATTAATGTAAAATGTCGGGTAATTTACGTGTGCATAGTTTAAAGCTGTCGGCTTGCATACTTTCTGATATATTTGGATACAAAATAGAGAGCAATTATTAACAGTTGGCAGCCCTGGTGGCTCTTAAGAATACACTCAGTCATATATGTTTATGTACACATATTACATACAAAATTTGGTTGAAATCCAATTGATAGTGTAGAAGTTATATGCATTTAAAAATTGGACTTATCAGAAGGCTTAAAATTATTTTGGCAACGCTGTCATGTATGGCCACCTGGAAATTAAACTGAAATAGTATTATCTACATGTGTGCCAATTTTAGAATAGCTCCCATGTATACCTTCCAAGATATCCAACATGGAGCTCAAATTTCTAGTGCGTTTTTTTAGCAGTTGGTAGCACTGGCATCTTTTTCAAATATGGGCCTGAGATATTCCGGTATACATCTTTACTCATACTAAATTTGGTTTCGATTGCTGCAGCCGTTTAGGAGTTAATACTGGGGACACACACACACACACACACACACAGCCAGACAGACAGAAGGACAGACAGACAGACAGACAGAAGGACAGACACATTTTCCCGGATATATCTTATAAGTCTACTTTTTCCTCATTTTTGAAAAGTGTGAAAAGTAGGCTAAAAATGAATGTGATCTCGTCAATGGCGTTATCTTGGCAACCTCTGATAGATCATCCCTGATCAATTTAAAAGCGTTGTTGTGGTAACCTCTAATGGCACTTGGCATTTTTTAAAATTCCGAAATCATTTTTCTCATCCCTTGGCGTATTGGTGGGTCATATCAAAAATTCTTTCAGACAAAAGTTTTAAGTAATTACTAGGGGAATATTTTCCATTTTGTACGGTTTTGATATTGTGCCTATTAAGAGAGATATCATTAATGTTTCCCGAAAAACCCACTTTTTTCCACCCCTTTGGTCATGGTTGGTGCTATCAAAAAACTTATTTGACATAAATTTTTGGCACTTATCCGACACATATTATGAACTTTGAATGGATTCGATATTTCACGTATTAAGAGAGTTATAGCGATATTTCACTTTTTCGAAAAAAGCCCCCAATTTTCACCCCCTTCGACCGATTTTGCCCATTAACGAAGTCGACCCAGATTTTATAGGGATTCATATTATGTAAAAAATTCAAAGTGATTGGTGCAAAATTACGGCCGTTATCGTGTCCAAAAGAAACTGATATATATATATATATATATATATATATATATATATATATATAGATAGATAGATAGATAGATAGATAGATAGATAGATACATATATACATAAATTATATATAAACCTTTGAAATGACGGTGGTTTTGGGGTCTGGGGGATGTGAAACGCGAAGATATGTCGAAATTTTCCGGAAGTCGAAACATGGTACCCATTGCAATAGTTAGCTTTCTAATGAAATCTACCTAACTAAACGGACCAAATTGTACTGGACTCCGTGGGGCAATGGTAACCCGTCTGACTCCAGATCAGAGGGTTGCGTGTTCGATTCACGTCGGGGACAAGTATTTTACCTAAATGATAGCATGCCAATTCATGAAGCCCAGCACCTTAGCCTACATAGAATATAAATTAAAACAGAATGCAGTTTACAGAACTCTGTGGCGCAATGGTAGCGCGTCTGACTCCAGATCAGAAGGTTGCGCGTTCGAATCACGTCGAACTCAAGTAATTTTACCTAGCCGATACAGAATACAAAATAACCCCATCTAACATTATTGGAATCCGTGGCGCAATGGTATTGCGTCTGACTCCAGATTTGAAGGTTGCGTGATCGAATCAAGTCGGGGTCAAGTAATTTTACCAAAATGATAGCATGCCAATTCATGAAGCCCAGCAACATGGCCTACACATAATATAAATTAAAACAGATTGCATTTTACAGGACTCCGTGGCGCAACGGTAGCGCGTCTGACTCCAGATCAGAAGGTTGCGGGATCGAATCACATCGGGGTCAAGCATTTCACCTAAATGATAGCATGTCTAACCATAAAACCAAGCAACTTAGCGTATACAGATTACAAACGAAACTGACTAAATTGTACTGGTCTCCTTGGCGCAATGGAAGCGCGTCTGATTCCAGATCAGAAGATAACGTGTTCGACTAACGCCGGGGTCAAGTCATTTTACCAAAATGATAGCACTTCAATTCATGAAGCCCTGCAACATAGGCTATACTGAATACAAACTAAACACTATAGTTGTTCCTGGAATCCGTGGCGCAATGGTAGCGCGTCCGGCTCCAGATCAGATGGGTGCGTGTTCGAATCACGTCGGGGTCAGGTAATTTTACCTAAATGTTAGAAAGTCAAACCATGAAACCCAGCAACATAGCATATACAGATTACAAACGAAACATACCAAATTGTACTGGTCTACGTGGTGAAATGGTGGCGCGTGTGACTCCAGATCAGAACGTTGTGTGTTCGAATCACCTCGAACTCTGGTAATTTTTCCTAAATGATAGCATGTCAATTCATAAAGTCCAGCAACCTAGCCGATACAGAATACAAAATAATCAGATATTATTTTACTGGAATCTGTGGCGCAATGGTATTGCGTCTGACTCCAGATTAGAAGGTTTTGTGCTCGAATCAGGTCGGGGTCAAGTAATTTGACCTAAACGATAGCATGTATATTCATGAAGCCCAGCAACCTAGCCTATACAGAATACAAATTCAAACTGATTACAGTTTACCGGACTCCGTGGCGTAACGGTAGCGTGTCTGACTGCTGATCAGATGTTTGCGTGTTTGAATCACTTCGGGGTCAAGTAATTTTACCAAAATGATAGCATGCCTATTCATGAAGACCAGCAACTTAGCCTACACTCAATTCAAACAAAACAGATTAACTGTTCTAGATTTTGTGGCGCAATGGTAGCGCATCTGACTCCAGATTAGAAGTTTGCGTGTTCGAATCACGCTGGGATCATGCAATTTTACCTAAATGATAGCATGTATGATCATGAGGCCCAGCAACTTAGCCTACACAGAGTATAAATTAAAACAGTTTTCTGTTTACAGGACTCCGTGGCGCAATGGTAGCGCGTCTGGCTCCAGATCAAAAGGTTGCGTTTCGAATCACGTCGGGGTCAACTCTTTTACATAAATGATAGCATGTCTAACCATGAAACCAAGCAACTTAGCATATACAGATTACAAACGAAACAGACGAAATTGTACTGGTCTCCCTGGTCCATGGTAGCGCGTCTGATTCGAGATCAGAAGATAACGTGTTCGACTAACGTCGGGGTCAACTAATTTTACCAAAATGATAGTATTTCAATTCATGAAACCCTGCAATATAGCCTATACAGAATACAAACTAAACACTCTAAATGATACTGGACTCCGTGGCACAACGGTAGCGCGTCTGACACCAGAACAGAAGGCCACGTGTTCGATTCGCGTCGGGTTCAATTAAATTTACCTAAATGGTAGCATGTCAATTCATGAAGCCCAGCAACCTAGCCTATAGAAAATACAAACTACAAGGATTACTGGTTACTGGACTCCGAGGCGCAAAGGTACTGGGTCTCACTCCAGATCAAAAGGTGCGAGTTCGATTATCGTCGGTGTCAAGTATTTTTACCTAAATGATAGCATGTCAATTCATGAAGCCCTGCAACCTAGACCTTACAGAATACAAAATAATCAGATCCAATGTAATTGGAATCCGTTGCGCTTGGTATCGCGTCTGATTCCAGATTAGAATGTTGCGTGATCGAATCACCTCGGGGTCAAGTATTATTACTTAAATAATAGCATGTATGGCACAATGGTAGCGCGTCTGACTCCAGGTCAGTATGTTGCCTGTTGGAATCACGTCGGTGTCAAGTATTTTACCTAAATGATAGCATGTCTATCCATGAAACCAAGCAACTTAGCATTTACAGATTACAAACGAAACAGACTAAATTGTACTGGTCTCCCTGGCCCAATGGTAGCGCGTCTGATTCGAGATCAGAAGATAACGTTTTCGACTAACGTCGGGGTCAACTAATTTTACCAAAATGATAGCATTTCAATTCATGAAGCCCTGCAAATTAGCCTATACAGAATACAAACTAAACAGACAAATTAATCCCGGACTCCGTGGCGCAATGGTCGCGCGACCGACTCCTGATCAGAAGGTTGCGTGTTCGAATCACGTCGGGGTCAAGCATTTTGCGTAAATGATAGCACGTCAATTCATGAAGCACAGCAACCTAGCCGATACAGAATACAAAATAATCAGATCTAATGTCATTGGAATCCGTGGCCTAATGGTATCGCGTCTGACTCCAGATGATAAAGTTGCGTGTTCGAATCACGTCGGGGTTAAGCATTTTACGTAAATAATAGCACGTCAATTCATGAAGCCCAACAACCTAGCCGATACAGAATACAAAATAGTCAGATCTCAAGTTATTGGAATCCGTGGCGCAATGTTATCGTGTCTGACTCCAGATTAGAAGGTTGCGTGATCGAATCACGTCGGGTGCAAGTAATTTTACCTAGGGTAAGGTGGTACAATTTCGATCAGTTAAGACAAATCATACTACCACAGGCGGCGTGCAGAAGCTAGAATGAATTTCAATAGTGGTACACGTTCCTTGAACTATAGTGGATGTATTTTATATATATTACTAAATTACAGTTGTTACTTTAGACACAAGAATAAAAAACATAATTTTGTGTAATTGATCAGAAATGTACCTCGTCGGGTACAATCATGATCACCTGTTGGTACAATTTCGATCACTGGCATCTTCCACATACGAAGTGTTTTTTCAAACTGAACTAACACACAATTCATGATACCACACATTACATTTCTGGCAATCGAATCCAGTCATTTTTTGCATTGATTGTTCGCTATAATAGTTCATCAAACAAAATCCACACTCATCGTCGTTTGCTGGCGACCTCTTACTTTCTTCTGTGCCTGTTGAAAAAAACGTCTCTTGCTTCGGAGTTTTTCCAGGTTTTCGCTTGAAGTGAGTCGAACTGATGTTTGCGTTTTCAGGATTAGGGCATAACCCAGCTCTTTTTTTGGGTACTATCGTGTTGACCGACTGAAACGCACCAAACTTTTGTTTACTTAGGCAGCACTGAAAATGGCTTCAAAGCCCACAATGATAGGCAATAACATTATTTGACCTAATAATAATAATAAAGGAAGTGTTTGCTTCTGAATACCATGAACCATAAATATGAATTTGAGTTAGGAACCATAATGTTTATTTCTCAGATATTGGAAACTAAAGAACAGTGTACCATTATTTTCTCGGAATTTATACAAACGTTAGATGCTGAAATCCTTTGAAATACTCATAATTCATTTTTGCTTCGTAATAAGATTTATATTCCAACACAAATATCTGGTTGAATCAATTCCGATCGAAATTGTACTGGTGTATCGAAGTTGTACCTATCTGCTGATCGAAAATGTACTATTGACATCACTGTATATATCGTCAAGTAGTACCCCACTATAACGAGAGATGGCAGCACATGTCAAGCAGGTCACTCAGGTAGTGCGAGCACAAGCGGAAATCAACAGCATGGTTCTAACCTCATAATATCATTGTTTGCCAGCGTGTAAAACTAGGCAATTTTATAACAGAGTACAAAACTACATAATTGAACTCACCTAGCTACAAAAAATAATCTGTATATCTGAAGCACAAACCGCTGTATTCGTGTTGCAATCACACACAACTCGAGAAGTCCTCCGCACTGTAATGGCATACACAGTCAAGTACTACCAACACTCCGAAGTGGTAAATATCCGCTAAACCTTAGTTTGATCGGAATTGTACCTATATCGAAATTGCACCACCTTACCCTAAATGATAGCATGTATGTTCATGAAGCCCAGCAACCTAGCCTATACAGAATACAAATTCAAACAGATTGCAGTTTACCGGACTCCGTGGCGCTATGGTAACGCGTCTGACTCCAGATCAGAAAGTTGGGAGTTCGAATCACGTCAGGGTCAATTATTTTTACCAAAATGATAGCATGCCAATTCATGAAGCCCAGGAACATAGCCTACACACAATGCAAACTAAACAGATTAATTGTTATTGGATTTTGTGGCGCAATGGTAGCGCGTCTGAATCCAGATCACAAGGTTGCAGGTTCGAAATACGTCCGCGTCAAGTAATTTTACCTAAATGAGAGCTATCCAATTCATGAAGCCCAGCAATTTAGCCTATACAGAATACAAACTAAAGCAGTCATCCGGACACTCCACTCTGTGGCGCAATGGTAGCGTATCTGACTCCAGATTAGAAGTTTGCTTGTTCGAATCACGCCGGGTTCATGTAATTTTACCTAAATGATAGCATGTATGTTCATGAGGCCCAACAAACTGGCCTATATAGAATACAAACTAAAATAGGCTGAGGGTTCTATGACTCCGTGGCGCAATGGTAGCGCGTGTGACTCCAGATCAGAGGGTTGCGTGTTCGAATCAAGTCGGGGTCATGTAATTTTACACAAATGATAGCATGTCAATTTATGAAGCCCAGCAACCTAACCTATACAGAATACACATTAAAAGAGATTGCAGGTTACAGAACTCCGTGGCGCAATGGTAGCGCGTCTTACTCCAGATCCGAAGGTTGCGTGTTCGAATCGCGTCGGGGTCATGTAATTTTACCTAAATGATAGCATATATCTTCATGAGGCCCAACAAACTGGCCTATATAGAATACAAACTAAAATAGGCAAAGAGTTCTAGGACTCCGTGGTGCAATGGTAGCACGTCTGACTCCAGATGAGAAGGTTGCGTGTTCGAATCACATCGGGATCAACTAATTCATGAACCTCAGCAACTTAGCCTACATTGAATACAAACAAAAACAGAACAAATGTTACTGGAATCCATGGCGCAATGGTATTGCGTCTGACTCCAGATCATAAGGTTACGTGTTCGAATCACGTCGGGATCAAGAAATTATACCTTAATGATAGCATGTCAATAATTGAAGCCCGGCAACCTAGCCCATACGGAATATAAATTAAATCAGATTTCAGTTTACAGGACTCCGTGGCGCAATGGTAGCGCGTCTGACTCCAGATCAGAAAGTTGCGTGTTCAAATCACGACGGGGTCAAGTAATTTTACCTAAATTACAGCATGTCAAACCATGAAACCCAGCAACTTAGAATATACAGATTACAAACGAAACAGACTGAATTGTACTGGTCTCCGTGGGGCAATGGTAGCGCATCTGAATCCAGATCAGAAGATCGCGTGTTCGACTAACGTCGGGGTCAATTAATTTTACCAAAATGAAAGCATTTCAATTCATGATGCCCAGCAACTTAGCCTATACAGAATACAAACAAAAACAGACTACATGTTACTGGACTCCCTGGTGCAACGGTAGCGCGTCTGACTCCAGATGAGAAGGTTGCTTGTTCGAATCACGTCGGTGTCAACTAATTTCACCTAAATGATAGCATGTCCATCCACGAACCTCAGCAACTTAGCCTATACTGAATACAAACTAAACGGACCAAATTGTACTGGACTCGGTGGCGCAATGGTAACACGTCTGACTCCAGATCTGAAGGTTACATGTTCGATCAGAAGGTTGCGTGTCCGAATCACGTGGGATCAAGTAATTTTACCTAAATGATAGCATGTCAATTCATGAAGCCCAGCAACCTAGCCGATACAGAATAAAAAATAAACAGCTCAAATGTTACTGGAATCCGTGGCGCAATGGTATTGCGTCTGACCCCTGTTCAGAAGATTGCGTGATCGAATCACGTCGGGGCCAACAAATTTTACCTAAATGATAGCATGTCAATTCATGAACCTCAGCATCTTAGCGTATACTGAATACAAACTAAACGGACCAAATTCTACTAGACTCCGTGGCGCAATGGTAACACGTCTGACTCCAGATCCGAAGGTTGCGTGTTCGAATCACTTCGGGGATAGGTATTTTCACCAAAATGATAGCATGCCAATTCATTATGCCCAGCAACCAGACCTATACAGAATACTAACTAAAAAAGCCTAAGTAGTCTTGGAGTCCGTGACGCAATGGTAGGGCGTCGGACTCCTGATCAGAAGTTTGTGTGTTCGAATCAAGTGTTCATGATAGCATGTCAATACATGAAGCCTAGCAACTTAGCATACACAGAATACAAACTAATACAGACTGCAGGTTACAGGACTCCAATGCACAATGGCAGCGTGCCTGACGCCAGATCGGGAGGTTGCGTTTTCGACTCACGTCGGGGTCAATTAATTTTAGCAAAATGATAGCATGTCAATTCATTAAGCCCAGCAACCTAGTGTATACAGTATACAAACTAAACAGACAAGTTGCTCCTGGAATCCGTGGCGCAAAGGTAGCGGGTCTGACTCCAGATCAGATGTTTGCGTGTTCGAATGGCGTCGGGGTCAAGTAAATTGACCTAAATGATAGCATGTCAAATCATGAACCCCAGCAACTCAGCCTATATTGAATACAAAGTAAACAGACCATATTGCACTGGACTACGTGGCGCAATGGTAGCGCGTCTGACTCCATATCAGAAGGTTGCGTGTTCGTATCACGTCGGGGTCAAGTAATTTTACCCAAATTACACCATGCCAATTAATGAAGCCCAGCAACTGAACCTATACAGAATAAAAACAAAACCTGATTAATTGTTACGGGAATCCATGGCGCAATGGTATTGCGTCTGACTCTGGATCATAAGCTTGCGTGAGCCAAACACGTCGGGGTCATGTAATTATACCTAAATGATAGCGTGTCAATTCATGAAGCCCTGCAACCTAGCCTATAGTGAATACAAATTAAAACAGACTGCAGGTTAAAGGACTCCATGGCGCAATGGTAGCGCGTCTGACTCCAGATCAGAAGGTTGCGTGATTTAATCACGTCGGGGTCAAGTAATTTTACCAAACTGATAGCATGCCAATTCATGAAGCGCAGACACTTAGCCTATACTCAATACAAACAAAAACAGACTACATGTTACTGGACTCCGTGGCGCAACGGTAGAGCGTCTGACACAAGCACAGCAGGTTGCGTTTTCGATTAACGTCGGGGTCAATTAAATTTACCTAAATGGTAGCATGTCAATTCATGAAGCCCAGCAACCTAGCCTATAGAAAATACAAAAGAAAAAGATTACAGGTTACTGGACTCCTAGGCGCAATGGTAGTGGGTCTCACTCCACATCAGAAGGTCGCGAGTTCGAATATCGACGGTGTCAAATATTTCTACCTAAATGATATCATGCCAATTCATGAAGCCTAGCAATCTACCCTATACAGATTACAATCTCAGACGATTACAGGTTACTGGATTCCGTGCGCAATGGTAGCGCGTCAGAATCCAGATCAGAAGGTTGCGTGTTCGAATCACGTCGGGGTAAATTACTTGAACTACATGATGGCATGCCCATTCATGGAGCCCAGCAACCTAGCCTATACAGAATACAAACAAAAACAGACTGAAAATTACTGGACTCCGTGGCGCAATGGTAGGCGACAGACTCCAGTACAAAAGGTTGCGTATTCGATTCACGTCGGGGTGCAGTAATTTTACCTAAATGATAGCATGTATGTTCATGAAGCCCTGCAACCTAGCCTATACAAAATACAAATTAAAACAGATTGCAGGTTACAGGACTCAGTGGCGCAATGGTAGCGCGTCTGACTCCAGATCAGAAGGTTGCGTGTTCGAATCACATCGGGGTCGTGTAATTTTACTCAAATGATAGCATGTCAATTTATGAAGTCCTGCAACCTAACCTATACAGAATATAGATTAAAACACATTGCAGTTTACAGGTCTCCGTGGCGCAATGGTAGCGCGTCTGACTCCGGATCATATGGTTGCGTGTTCGATTCACGTCGGGGTCAAGTAATTATACCTAAATGATAGCGTGTCAATTCATGAAGCCCTGCAACCTAGCCTATACAGAATAGAAATTAAAAGACAATGCAGGTTCCAGGACTCAGTGGCCCAATGGTAGCGCGTCTGACTCCGGATCATATGGTTGCGTGTTCGATTCACGTCGGGGTCAAGTAATTATACCTAAATGATAGCGTGTCAATTCATGAAGCCCTGCAACCTAGCCTGTACAGAATAGAAATTAAAAGACAATGCAGGTTCCAGGACTCAGTGGCGCAATGGTAGCGCGTCTGACTCCAGATCCGAAGGTTGCGTGCTCGAATTACGTCGGGGTCATGTAATTTTACCCAGATGATAGCATGTCAATTTATGAAGCCCAGCAACTTAACCTTTTTATTCTTTTTAATCGTTTACCCTCCAGGTTGGTGGAACCAACGGACTCAGCGAGGGAACTCACCACTACCGCCTCTACGGGCAGTGTCCTAGAGCTGGGGACATCGAATCGGAAGGGATACAACTGGTGAGGTGGGATTGGTACCTCGCCCAGGCGGCCTCACCTGCAAAGCGAACAGGGGCCTCATGAGGGAAGGTAAGGGATGGTTAGGATGGATAGACAAGGAAGAGGGAAGGAGGCGGCCGTGGCCTTGAAGAAGGTACCATCCCGGCATTTGCCCGAAGACGAAGTATGAAACCACGGAAAACCACTTCGAGGATTGCTGAGGGGGAATCGAACCCCCTCTACTCATTTGGGACACCCGAGGCTGAGTAGACCAGGGAATCGAAACCAGGACCTCCGGGGAGGCATCTAACCATGCTGAACGCTACGCTACGGAGGCGACACAACCTAACCTATACAGAATATAAATTAAAACAGATTGCAGTTTACAGGACTCCATGGCGCATTGTTAGCGCGTCTGACTCCAGATCAAAAGGTTGCGTTTTGGAATCACACCGGTGTCAAGAAATTTTACCTAAATGATAGAATGCAAATTCATGGAGCCCAGCAACTTAGCCTATACAGAATACAAACAAAAACAAATTAAATGTTACCGGAATCCATGGCGCAATGGTAGCGCGTCTGAATCCAGATCAGATGGTTGCATGTTCGATCACGTCGGTATCAAGTAATTTACCTAAATGATAGCATGTCGAATCATGAAGTCCAGCAACCTAGCCGATACAGAATTAAAAATAAACAGATCTTATGATATTGGAATACGTGGCGCAATGGTAGCGGCTCCGACTCCAGATCAGAAATTTGCGAGTTCGAATCACGTCCATGTCAAGTAATTTTACCTAACTGATAGCATGTCAATTCATGAATCCCAGCAACTTAGCCTATATTGAATACAAAGTAAACAGACCAAATTGTACCGGACTCCGTGGCGCAATGGTAGCGCGTCTGACTCCAGATCAGGAGGTTGCGTGTTTGAATCACGTCGAGGACAAGTAATTTTACCTAAATGATAGCATGTCAAACCATGAAACACAGCAACTTAGCTCATACAGATTACAAACAAAACAGACTATTTGTACTGGTCTCCGTGGCGCAATGGTAGCGCGTTTGCATCTAGATCAGAAGGTTGCGTGTTCGATCATCTCGTGGTCAAGTAATTTTACCTAAATGATAGCATGCCAATTCATGAAACCCAGCAACCTAGCCGATACAGAATTTAAAATAAACAGTTCAAATGGTATTGGAATCCGTGGCGCAATGGTATTGCGTCTGACTCCTGATTAGAAGTTTGCGTGATCGAATCACGTCGGGCTCAAATAATTTTACCTAAATGTTAGCATGTATGTTCATGAAGCCCTGCAACCTAGCCTATACAGAATACAAATTAAAACAGATTGCAGGTTACAGGACTCCGTGGCGCAATGGTAGCGCGTCTGACTCCAGATCAGAAGGTTGCGTTTTCGAATCACGTCGTGGTCCAGTAATTTTACCCAAATGATATCATGACAATTAATGAAGCCCAGCAACTTCGCTTATACAGAATACAAACAAAACCTTAATAATTGTTACTGGAATCCATGGAGCAATGGTCGAACATCTGACTCCGGATCATTAGGTTGGGTGTGTCAATCACGTCGGGGTGAAGTACAAAGCGAAATATATTTTCATAATTAACCACAGGTATAGGCTACTCATACGTTAATCAAGTTATTTATAATGTGCCATCAGTAGATTGCAGCTGATCAGTGATTGTTTTCACAAAAGAAGAAAATGTGAAATTGAACTATATTTTGTAATTTGCAGTCAGGGGACTTCTTATAATTTAATATTGCTTTGCAGTAAGCAAACCTAGAGCCAGGTTCTCCTAAAACTCCCCTATCCTATCTACGACTGGTGACCATCGGGGACGGATTTAAGCCAAGATTATGGGGGAGTGGACACATCGGGGATCTTGGGGTATGGAATATCACCAAGGTCAGAGTGGGGTCCGCGGGTCCACCCCCGGAAAAGTTTGCAAACATTAGGTCCAACTTATTGAGTTATAGGCCATTTGGGTGATTATTTTTGTGATATTTTGGAGTAAAAATTTGGTAACCATTGACAATTAGGGGCTATAGAAAAGACTCTCCGTTATTGAAGTAAAAGCTCTCGCCCCTTCAAGTAAGACCCCACAGTGTAGCTCACCAATGACCGTGATGGGGGTCTACAGCAAGTCTGCAGATCAGAGGTTCAAATCCCAGTGCTAACAGTGGCTACCTTGAGTGTGGATTTTCACACTCCCTGCAGACAAATACCGGGATATTACCTTATTTCAAGTCGAGGGACACCTACCCTACTCTTAACCCTAACAATTACAGTAATAGTCGCGACGGGCAACGGTTTCCCACTTTTCCCAGTCGGCAACTAAGAATACGGCATGCGATTGATCATGTCACAGAGGCCGTAGCACAGCACAGTGTATACCCCTGCTTTTCATCCAGGTCATTAAGAGGGTCTAAGTTTCTACTCTCCAAGACAATGTTGCCAATACACCTCTCTAATTATACAACAACCACTTCAGTCTACACAATTCGCACGTTTCTTGGTTTTCTATTTTGTTCGCTGTTTGAGAATCTTATAATTTACTTCATTAATATTTGTGAAAACTACTGCTTTACACTACAGTCAACTTCATTCAATAATGTGGAGGCCTTCAGAAACAAACCAGAAAATTAACGCTTTAGCAAATACTGAATTATAGGCTATCTACAATACTAGTTGATGCAAACTATTCCCAACCGAGTGCCAATGGTTCATTGCCCGCCAGTGATACTAGACCTACTAGCTACCAGCTACGGGTTAAACGTCGCAAGCCCGTAAATAAATTAACAACTTTAACGACAAATAGGCCTATTATTAACCGTTGAGTAAGACTACGAATGACACCGCAGTCGGTAAGCCGAATCCTGCATTCCTGCCGCGGCTTCGTCAGGACCAGGAGTCATTTCCAAGTCATAGAAAAAGGGAGCAACTCATTTTATGTTTAACGGTACTGAGAGGTTAAATCGTATCATGAAAGGACTTGATTCGCAAGGGAAAATATCTCTTCGCATCCTGAAAAATAAGTGCTTTTCAGATCGATGCTGCTCTTTGGAATAAATGGCGTAGAAATGTCCAATAATAATAAATCACTGCACCAGCTCAAAACAAAATTGTATTTATATTAATATTCGACAATAATTCATCTTCATTTTCTTTTAAATTAAGCAGAGTTCAATATTTGGTCTTAGAAAAGTCTGCGCAGTTGCCTACTTGCAATATACGAGGCACGTCCAGAAAGTAAGTTCCGTTTGGTAATAAAATTAAATTGTGTACATATACAGAAAAATTATTTATTGCACAACATTCTACACCTATTAAACTACTTTTCCACATAACTGCCGAACTTTTGCAGGCATTTGTCATAGCGTGGCACAAGTTTTTGGATACCTTCTTCATAAAAGTTTGCCGCGGACCCGTAAACGAGAGTGAAGACTCCCCTGTAAGATATCCTACTGTTTGGCCACCACTGTTAGGCAAATTGCGTATGTGGTCAGGAGAACTCCTAAACATACGCAGTTCTCCTGGTAAGCACGCAATTTGCCTAACAGTGAAGGCCAAACGGTAGGATATCTTACAGGGGTGTCTTCACTCTCGTTTACGGGTCCGCGACAAACTTCTATTAAGAAGGTATCCAAAAACTTGTTCCACGCTATGAGAAATGCCTGCAAAAGTTCGGCAGTTATGTGGAAACGTAGTTTAAGAGGTGTAGAATGTTGTGCAATTTTTTTTGTTTCTGTATCTGTACACAATTTAATTGTATTACCAAACGGAGCTTACTTTCTGGACGTGCCTCGTATTAATTTCTCCATCGCCATGCACACCACTGACGTTACTTTTTATGGGTGGAATAGCTAGGCCATCTGCCCCTCACTGACGTTATTTATTGTTGAATTATGAGGTGGAACAGCAACGGTAGGTCATCTGTCCTTACCACTGACGTCCCATGAGAGGAATTGGAAAACAAAGTTGAGTGGTTCAGTGTCCTAGCTTATTGTCATTTTCCTCCTGGTTAATTAAACACTCAGTCCAAAAAAATACTGGAATGTTACCTTAGTTTCGGCCATTGGATACATTTCCCAACTCTAGTACCAATAGTAATATAGGTTTTCAATAAATCCCTTAATCAGAAATGATTTGCGCACGAACCCAAGTACCTAGGATTGTTGATCGTATTAAATGAACCAGTTATAATAATAATAATAATAATAATAATAATAATAATAATACTGCACCTAAGCATGCAGATTATTCAAATGTTAGCATTGTTTTCTCAATTCAGTATAACTTACGGTAAGATGAATAATTTCACATGCGTTTCTTCTATCTACGTTTGACAACAGAATCATCCCACCCTTTCGCAAGATATTTAGCCAGCAATGATATTTTTTCACATAGTGTGACATTGAATTACTAGGGAATGATGACCTCACTGTTATGCCCCTTAAATCAACTATAAAGTGAATTGCTGTGTGGACGCTACTTTAAAATGTATTTTACTTGCCTGCCTGCACGGCATACGATACGTTTAGATAGACAATATATTCATTTCAGACACTATCACCTCTAAATACCTAAGCTCGACGTGACGCATCAAACTTGAAACTCTTGAGCTAGCTGACCAAACACACCAGGGCAGCCCAGGCTCTCGTGGCCTTGGCGAAATAAGTGAAGTGATGAGAAAGTTATATGAACGAATGGTGCATAAGCCGAATAAGCTAAATTTAGAATAATGGAATGCTCTCTGTCTTCAGGTATATTCTGAGAACAATGCATAGCGAAGCCCCTTCGCCGAAGTTGACCACTTTGAGACAGTTGTTCTTCCCACAAGCGCTTTGTAGAGGAAAATATTGTCCACTTGACATAACAAGTTTCTCAATCCTTGTAACATTGTTCACATACAGTTCATTGCATTCACTAAATGATTGCCAGTAGCAAATTCAAGTCACATAAAGGCAATAATCAATCAATGCCCGATCGGGCCCATCCTCCTAGGACGCCGGGCCCCCCTGGGAGGGTCGGGCCCCGGGGCACCAGCCCTGCCTGACCCCCCCCCCCCCCCCCCCCCCTCTCGTCGGGCCTGGTTGTATCCACTCCGATTAGATCTTCCCAGTTCTAGGACACTGCCCGTAGAGGCGGTAGTGGTGTGTTCTCTCGATGAGTCCGTGGGTTCCACCAACCTGGAGGGTAAACGACTAAGAAAAGAGAAGAAAAGAAGATAGCATGTCAAACCATGAAGCCCAGCAAATTATCATATACAGAATACAAACTAAACAGACTTAATTGTACTGGTCTCCGTGGCGCAATGGTAGCGCTGCTGAATCCAGATCAGAAGGTTGCAGGTTCGAAATACGTCGGCGTCAAGTAATTTTACCTAAATTATTGCAATCCAATTCATGAAACCCAGCAACTTAGCCTATACAGTATTCAAACTAAAACAGATATCAGGTTACAGGACTCCGTGGCGCAATGGAATTGCGTCTGACTCTAGATCAGAATGTTGCGTGATCGAATCACGTCGGGGTCAAGTAATTTTACTTAAATGTTAGCATGTCAATTCATGAAGCCCAGCAACCTACCCTATACAGAATACAAACTAAAACAGCTGACAGGTTACAGGACTCCGTGGCGCAATGGTAGCGCGTCAGACCGTGACAACCGAGAGGAGGGCCATAGCGCTTCGCTATGACGTCACGGCCCGTCGATCCACTCTTCACCGTCACCCGAACTCACAAGACCGTCTCACCTCATTGCACAAACGTACTACCGTACTATTCTGTAAAATCTCGAACTATTAATTAAACGAGTAAACTGTACAGCATTTACAACTGTTTGAAACCTTAACGTTCATAGAGATCATTCGTTCAGCCTCACTGTAGAGACATACTTGTAACATATTATAGTACCGATATCTCTAGTATTAACTTAGGAAGAGAATAAGTCTAAATAGAACAGGTCTCTTGGAATACAGCCATTTATTTATTTTATTAAAAGAGGAATTAGAATTCTTCATGGCTTGATATATCGGCCGTTAGGCAGTCGGAGGTAAAATTTAAAAAAAAAAGGTTCTTAATTTGTTTCGTTTTTGTATATATTTTTAAATGGCTCGTGACATACTATAGACTATATTTAAATCAGTGCGTTCCTTGTGCTATTGGTGTTATTAGTGCTAAGGCCAACTAGGCTATATTATGCCATGAGAGCAGGAATGCAATACCTAAGGAAATGTAAAGTTTTGAAGACATTTTTCAATGTTACCTATACAACATGTAGTAACTCTTCAGTCGGTAAACACAAGTTTGAATTGGGCGGGGATAAAATGTAATATTTAAAAATTCTGGAAAAAATATGTTAAAAATTTGTAAACTGAGGAGGTGCCTGGAGAAAAATAAAAACTTATACTTACGTCTTTTTGTACAACTCCATGTGATTAATAATATCAGCTACAAGGATGTGGCCCATAATTTCTATTCTAATTAGAAACTAAATAAATCTTCCATGAATGGAATAATTCCTTCTTTTAAAATCCCCTTTCACCTTGCCTTAACTTCCAATTTGGAATTTTCAATGAAAATTGTACATTGGTGTTAATTATAAATATCAATCAACTTCAGCAGTAGGCTATAGGCTACATATCCTGAGAAAATTTCAGTACAAATAGAAAGAGTATGCTACTATAGGCCTACTACAATATTAAAAATGAATTGTAAGACAAAATTACAGCTTGAGAAAAAACATTTATTAGGCTACTCCAATCAATTGCAGCTTACAGAAAGGTAATGTTAATGAGCACATTTTCAGATTCATTATTATAGATCACTTATAAATTATTTGAAGCCCATATCACACAAAACTCACTAAAGGAAGCTGTGTGATAGCTATTAGAATGTAAATAGCACAATAATTTTACCCCACTATATTAATTATTATAGCCTGTTCCCAACTCCACTTCTGCATTCGTTAATGTTTTAATGGCATTCTAATTCACATGAGTACTCAGTGGAGTAATGTGATCGCTTACAACCCAGGAAGTCCTCGTCATCAAGAATTTTAAGGGGTGATGGTTGTACTATTAACTACGGTGGTCATAATTAATATTTAGAAATTATTTGAAATCAAATGTCATGAGGGGTTCTTTAGAGGCTTTCTAATTGTCCATAATCAAGACCCCATAGAAATGAAAAATGAAAATAATAGGGTAAATACTTACATAATGTACTGTATATAAGATGAACAACATGGAAAAGGGAGCAAGCTAAATCGTCCGGACAATAACCTAAAAGTTAATCATCTAATACTGAAGTATAAAGTTCACATGAGTCTCCCATATGGTTACCGAGGCAATACATATTATGGGGAGACGATGGATGAATAACAGACAAGTTTTAAAATTGGCATAACTTTTGTAATATTAAACACAGATCAATGAAAATTCGCACAAGCATTCATAATGAGTAAAGCCTATCGTGTAATGATTTATAGATTTTTGTGTTAATATTTGAACTCGCTCAAAAAAAATCCTTATATTTTTTAACGCATCAGTCGGGTACATTTTTTCCAAAAATCCGTGCAGATATCGCTTTATAATTTTTCACACATATTTGAGAGCACAAGGAACTTTGTTTGCTGGAACAGTTTCTTAGATTTTTCATTAGTTGAATTTTGAAAGGATTATATAATTTGGATTCATTTTTTATCTACAGAATGTTACTTGGTAAGACCCTAGTTTCCAAAATAATGGGCATATCAAAAAATGCTTCCAGTCAATTGTATACCATGTAATTTTCTATTTGAGTTTCAATTT
Source organism: Meconema thalassinum (assembly GCA_946902985.2). Lineage (NCBI taxonomy): Eukaryota > Metazoa > Arthropoda > Insecta > Orthoptera > Tettigoniidae > Meconema > Meconema thalassinum. The sequence goes on from OX336390.1 coordinate 836,386,019, forward strand.
TCTCTTTAATTCTACGAGTAGTTCTGGATAAAAATGTACCTACACCCTGAAAATAACACAACTTAGAAAAACAAGAAAATATAAATGCATGTTAGTTTTTTCAGTGTTTCGCGGTCTAAAAGCCTCCATAACTGTACTCTTCCTCTCCTTCCTGATCCTCTACACCTGTTGTGTTGCCCCTCTTTTTTTTTGTCTTGTCAATTTCAACTTATTTATGATAGCAGCATCTGCTTTCATGATACGAAGGCTGTCGATTTGTCCTAGTATTTTCTGTGCAAACATGCCGGGTTCAAATCCTAGCTGCTTTAGGATATTACTCCCTTTGTTTCCATTATTGTAGACTGAAGCAGCCTCAAAAGCAGCCATTTTCACCAAATGGCTGGGAACAAATGTTGTCTCTGGACATCTTTTGCAAATAAGAAAATTTAAACTCTCATTAGGGTTTTGAGTTTTTCCATGTGTACATTTCTTGAGGAGCTCAGGTGAAGCGTGAGCTCGGTACACTGGCTTAATGGCTAAAAGAACAACTTCAGGAAGGCTGTTCTTATGGGTAAAATGTTCACCAGTTACACTTGCTTGTGTGTATTTACACCAACAATCTGAACTGTTCACTAGATAATGGCAATTTTTTTCGAGAAGCACTGACAGGAGTTTGTATGGTTACATTCCTAACCTCAATATGCTGTTTACATGCATCTTCTACACTTTCTTGTGCACTTAACAATGTCTAGCCATCATTAAACGACTGAATGTATAGTTCAGTCTCTATAAAAGAATGGATCAGTAAATCTAATAGAAATTTATAACATTTTTATGAAAACAAACTGAGAGCTTTGCTAACAACAGCCACTGCCTTCTATCACATGGATGGAAACAGGCCTGTCCAATAACTACAGTAATCATAAATGTCATCTAGAATATGCTAAGTTACATAGTTCATCGCCAGTCACTCTCATCCAGAACACGGAATGTAGGAAATAAACTTACAATATGCAGGGGGCGTGGCCTCTCCACGACATCAATTCTTCCGTTATTTAACTCACTTATAATTTTATTTTAGGTTCGAAATTTTGGGAACATGTTCTCAAAGCATGAAGCTTTCATATAAGTTGATTATATAAAAAGTCAAGTTTTGAAAATTTTCTGATATCATCTCCCCTTAATCAAACTGAAGTATAAAGGTTACATGAGCCTCCCATATGGTTGCCGAGGCAACAAATATTAATCAAACTGTATTATAAAGGTCACACGAGCCTCCCAAATGGTTACCGAGGCAACTAATATTAATCGAACTGAAGTAAAAAGGTAACATGAGCCTCCCATATGATTACCGAGGCAATACATATTAATCAAACTTAAGTAAAAAGGTAACATGAGACTCCCATGTGGTTACCGAAGTAATAAATATTAATCAAACTGAAGTATAAAGGCCATATGAGCCTCCCATATGGTTACCGAGGCAACAAATATTAATCAAACTGAAGTAGCTTATAAAGGTTACATGAGCCTCCCATATGGTTACCGAGGCAACAAATATTAATCAAACTGTAGTATATAGGTCACACGAGCCTCCCAGATGGTCACCGAGGCAACAAATTTTAATCGAACTGAAGTAAAAAGGTAACATGAGCCTCCCATATGATTACCGAGGCAATAATTATTAATCAAACTTAAGTAAAAAGGTAACATGAGACTCCCATATGGTTACCGAAGCAATAAATATTAATCAAACTGAAGTATAAAGGCCATATGAGCCGCCCATATGGTTACCGAGGCAACAAATATTAATCAAACTGAAGTATAAAGGTTACATGAGACTCCCATATGGTTACCGAAGCAATAAATATTAATCAAACTGTAGTAAAAGGTCACATGAGCCCCCCATATGGTTACCGAGGCAACAAATATTAATCAAACTGAAGTATAAAGGTTACATGAGCCTCCCATATGGTTACCGAAGCAACAAATATTAATCAAACTGTAGAATAAAGGTCACATTAGCCTCCCATATGGTCACCGAGGCAACAAATATTAATCAAACCGAAGTATAAATGTCACATAAGCCTCCCATATGGTTACCGAGGCAACAAATATTAATCGAACTGAAGTATAAATGTCGCATGAGCCTCCCATAGGGTTACCGAGGCAAGCATTCATCATCTAGAACTGAAAACACCCATGGACCAGTATATAATCGAGAGGGAAGAAAATATCAACTCAATGTAGGATGTTGTATTAATGATTCTCTTAAAACATTAATCTAAGGGTGTCATCATCATCAGCTTCTAAAGGCTAAAAGCCTTGTCGTTGCAGCCATTTCTTACGGTCTTCAGCAGTTCTCTTCATATTGACATACGATTCACATTCCATTTCCTTGACAATGTTCTTGAGATACGATTGTCTTGGTCGTCCCCTTGGTTTCTTCCCCAAAATATTTCCTTCAAATATGACCTGGAGGAGAGTGTCATGTCTGAGTACGTGTCCCATGAATTTTGATTTCCTTTTCTTGATGGTGTTCAACAGGCATCGATTCTCCTGAATTTGGTTCAGAACAAGCTCATTTCTCTTTCTTTCCACCCAGCTTGTTCGGGTCATTCGTCTCCAAAACCACATTTCAGCTGCCTCAAGTTTTGATTCTTCTCTTTTCCCCAGTGTCCATGTTTCACAACCATAGGTCAACACACTCCAAACAAAGGTCTTGAGAAATGACTTCCTTATCTTCAAGTTGAGGTGCTCATTGAGCAGCAAATTCTTCTTATTTTGAAAGGCTTTCTTCGCCAACACTATTCTTTTCTTAATTTCTGAGATGCATCTGTTGTCATGATTAATCACACTTCCCAAATAGCAAAATTCCGTTACTTGTTCAATGGCACTATTATTTAACATTATATTAGCTAAAATTGGTTGTTTCTTTTTATCAACCACCATTAATTTTGTCTTCCGAGAATTAACTCTTAGCCCGAATTTTCCTAAGGATTTCTGAAAAATGTTTAACATTCTATTCATTTCACATGCAGAGTTTGCTAAAAGTGCAATATCATCTGCAAAGCGAATGCTATGAACCTGTACTCCATTAAATTTTAATCCTTTTGTTTTCTCTTTTAATGCATTTACTGCAGCTTCTATATAGATATTAAAGAGATATGGTGATAGAGGACAACCCTGCCTTACACCTCTTCTTATTTTTGTTTCTCTTTTATTGCCATTAACTGTTATTTCTGTAGTTTGATTTTTATATAAGTTCAGAATAAGGCGCCTGTCTTTCCAGTCAATCCCGACTTTGGCCAATGTAAGAAATAAGGTTTTCCAATTAACATTATCAAATGCCTTTTCTATATCAATGAATACTATATAGGTTTTTCGATTAACTTCCAGTCTTCTTTCTAAAATCTGACGTAATGCTAGGATAGCCTCCCTAGTCCCTTTCCTTGTTCTAAATCCATACTGATCACTATCCAGATGTTGTTAAATTTTCTTGCTTACTCTCTCTTTGATGATTATCAATAAAATCTTTGATGCATGTGAAAGAATGGCTAAAGTTCTATAATTAGAACATTCACAAGCATTTCCTTTCTTGGGTAGTGTGATTGTTCGACTTTTAATAAAATCAGGAGGTACAATTCCGTCCTCATAGCATTTAGTAATGATTTGAAAAAGGCATTCCTTAATGCTTACATCACAACATTTTAAGAGCTCTGCAGGAATGTTATCTACACCAGTTGCTTTATTTCCTTTCAGTTTAGTGAGTGCTGCATAAAACTCTGCTTTAGTTATAGTTGGACCTTTATCATCTTCTTCAATTAGTTCTTCATCTTCTTTATAACTACTATTGTCAGTAATATCTGGTCCATCATACAAATCTTCAAGGTATTCCTTCCATCGCTCACATACCTTATCATTTTCAAACAATAGCTTCCCTTTGGAATCCTTAACTACGTTGCTTGTAATGCGTTGCTGATAGCTCAAAGATTTCACTTTAAAATAAGCTTTGTCAGGTTTCCCATTCTTCAGGTCATCCTCAATATCCATGCATACCTGCTTCATCCAATTTTCTTTCTCCTTGCGACATTTCGTTGTTATTTGATTCTTTAGAGACTTATACGCTTGAGTGTCTATATTTCTAAATGTGTTCCTTTCTTCAATAAGCTCCAGGATTTCGTGGGTCATCCATTTCTTCTTCGGTTCCAATTTTCTTTTGCCTAGTACTTCTGTTGCGGCAGTTTCTAAGGCATTTCTTATATCATCCCATCCTAAAGTCTCATCCTTAACCAATTTGCTAACATCTTTAAATTTTTGTACTACATTAGGATCCTGAAGCTTATTTAAACACCATCTCTTTTGTCTAAATGTTTTATTCCTCTTGAACCTTATATCACATTTAGCTGCAACTAGGATATGATCACTATCAATTTCCGCCCCAGGGTAACTATGGCTGGCTTTCACTTGGTTCCTATATTTTTGTTTAACTATGATGTAGTCAATTTGCAACCTTCTTCTATCTCCAGGTGCTATCCAGGTGTAACGTCTTCTCTTGGGAACTTCGTAACAGGTATTAGTTATTACCATCTCATGTTGCTCACAGAATTCCAGTAATCTTTCTCCTCTCACATTGACATCACCCATGCCAAACTTACCAGCATATTTAACATCATTATGAGAGCCTACGGAAGCATTAAAATCACCCATTAAAATAATGTTTGAATTCTCCTTTACTATGTCAAACAATTCTTCTATTTGATCATACATTTCTTCAATTTCTTCATCATCAGCATTTGAAGTGGGGAAATATGTTTGTATTATCACCAAATCAACTGGAATTGCTTTTACTTGTATCATTAGAATTCTGTCACTAATGTGATAAGTGTTGACTACGTTGTGAGTCCATTTTCCTCTTAATACAATCGCTACACCACTATTTCCGGCTTTGGTATTGCCTGCGTGGATTATCCTGAAGTCATCAGAAATGAAGTCTCCATTTCCTGCCCATCTAGTTTCACACATTCCCAGGACATCTAGATTCTTCTTAATCATAGAGCTTTTTACCTCCTCAAGCCGTCCAGGTTGTAGGAGAGTTCTTACGTTCCATGTACCAACAGTGAATTTGCAATTGTCATTGCGAGGGTTTCGTTGAATGACGACCGAAGAGGCCTCGCTACTGTTTCCTCTCTTGCCGGATCTTGGTTTCCGATTCCCATGATCAGTAGAATCACAATCAATAGAGAAACTCATCATGGCTGCTATACATGGGATATCCTAGGATCTTTAATGGAGTGGTTTCCCGTTGCCTTCTCCATTCTATGCCGTTGGCCACCTAGTAGCTCTTCCGCCTTTAGGAGCAGTTTCCCCCTCCAAGGACAAGAGAGTGCCCTTCATCTACCCGCTCATCCGCCCTCCGAAGAAACCGTTGGCACTTGATAAAAGTGGTCGCCTTATCCCGGGCGACGTTCGGTGCCTGATATATGTCCAATATACGGACATATACCTTTTGCTCTATTAACCCGAGCACTGGGTTGCCTCCTCCACCATCTGCACTGTACCAAAGGACTCCTTCTCCACCGCAGGTGCTGTTGAGGTCTTAACTCATATCCCAGAGCAGGGCCCTCCATATTTATAGCCCCTGGAGAGAGGGTGTCTCAGTATTCTAAAGCCCCCAAGAATTGGGCTACCTGTTGGTCCGCGGGTTCTATTGGAGGGTATTCGAACCAACCCTACCGTTACTGTAGGGGCCCCCTATCCGCCACCTGGGGACGCGCCCTCTAGGGGTTGCAGGTTCCCCCGAGGGTGTGGCAAGCTGGAAATACTCAACTGTTATGTTGTGTAACAATGGCATGTAGCATATGAATGGGATAAGGAATCATTAACATTAATATTAAAAATGAATTGTAAAACAAAATTACAGCTGGATAAAGACTGCAATAAATTAAAGCTTACAGGAAGGGAATGTTAATAAGCACAATTTTCATTATTCTCTTCCAATATAATAATAAAAAATCCTCTCGGCACGCCGGAAGGCGGAGGTAGATTTCACCGGGCAAACTAGGGGATTGGCTATAATAGGCAAAATATGCAGGTTTTCGTAGGAGGATCAGACCTCATTGATTGCAAGAAAGTATTTTACATTTGGAGGTTAAAAATCAACTTTTTTTCGTTTTTGTATGCATATTTTTATCATTTTATTGTCTTATGGGGATGGTAACCTTCTTGTCATTCGGGGTTCATTTTTATACTTCTGATCACACTGTCCTTATGCAAGGTTTGGAACTGATGTGTAACTATCAGACAGTCTGTTACTTCTTCTCGCAAAATTTTATCTCCCCGCAGAGATTTTTGTTGGTTCCTCAGTTTAGGGGCTGCGACAACGTGGTCATGTAACCCCGGGTGTGTAGAATCTGATAAACGGTGTTAATTGTGATGACTGTATTAGTCTGTAATTCCGGTAAGGTCTGCAGACGGTCAATTTTAAGTAGTAGTTCCTAATTTTGTACCATATCCTAACGTGAACGACACCTAGCTGTGAACTTGGCTACCAGATGCCACCGCAACCAGCAACTTGCAACGAACGTTGGAACTTCTCCTCCAAAGGAAAGCATGCTGAGGGTTTTTTAGCGCCCTTAGAAAATCCGACGACTTTGGCCGGCTTTGAACCAGCGACCTTGGGCATATAAGTTCAGCATGCTACCAGTTAGCCGCTTCCCACAGTCAGATGGAAAAATGAATGTGATCTCGTGCAATGGCGTTGTCTTGGCAACCTCTGTTAGCTCATCCCTCATCAATTTAGAAGCGTTGTCACGGTAACCTCTGATGGCACTTGGCATGTTCTTTAATTCCGAAATCATTTTTCTCTCCCCTTGGCGTAATGGTAGGTCAGATCAAAAATTATTTCAGACAAACTTTTAGGTAATTATTAGGGGAATATTTTCCATTATGTACGGGTTTGATATTGTGTCTATTAAGAGAGATATGATTAATGTTTCCCGAAAAAAACACTTTTTTCCACCCCTTTGGTCAATGGTTGGTGCTATCAAAAAACCTATTTGACATAAATTTTTGGTACTTATCCGACAAATATTATGAACTTTGAATTGATTCGATATTTCACGTATTAAGAGAGTTATAGCGACATTTCACTTTTTCGAAAAAAAAATCCCCCCCCCATTTTCCCCCCCTTTATCCGATTTTGCCCATTAACGAACTCGACCGATTTTTTAAGGAATTACATATTATGTAAAACATTAAAGTGATTGGTGCAAAATTACGGCAGTTATCGTGTCCACAAGAAACTGATATATATGCATATATATACACACTCATATATATATAAACTTTTGAACTGACGGTGGTTTGGGGTCTGGGGGATGTGAAACGCGAAGATATGTCGAAATTTTCCGGAAGTCGAAACATGGCACCCATTGCAATAGTTAGCTTTCTGATGAAATCTACCTAAAATAGGCTACATAATTTAAAATACTATCATCAACGACACCTAGCTGTGAACTTGGCCACTAGATGCCACCGGAACCATCAATTCGCAACGAACGTTGGAACTTCCCCTCCGAAGGAAAGCATACTCAGGGTTTTTTGGCGCTCTTAGTAAATCCGACGACTTCAGCCGGGTTTGAACCCGCGACCTTGGGCATAGAAGTTCAGCATGCTACCAGTTCCGATACCGAAGTCGCTTCCCACAGACATATGAAAACAGAATGTGATCTCGTGCAGTGGCGTTGTCATAGCAACTGCTGATGGCTCAACCAGTATCAATTAAAAGTAAAGTTGTCATGGCAACCACTCTTGGCACTTGGAATTTTCTTATAATTTAAATCATTTTGCTCACTCCGTGGCGTAATGGTGGGTCATATCGAAAATTCTTTCAGACAAAAGTTTTAGGTAATTATTGGAGGAATATTGTCCATTTTGTACGGTTTTGATATTGTGCCTATTAAGAGAGATATGATTAATGTTTCCCGAAAAACCCACTTTTTTCCACCCCTTTGGTCAATGGTTGGTGCCATCAAAAAACTTATTTGACATAAATTTTTGGCACTTATCCGACACATATTATGAACTTTGAATGGATTCGATATTTCACGTATTAAGAGAGTTATAGCGAAATTTCACTTTTTCGAAAAAAGCCCCCCATTTTCACCCCCTTCGACCGATTTTGTCCATTAACGAACTCGACCGAGATTTTATAGGGATACATGTTATGTAAAAAATTCAAAGTGATTGGTGCAAAATTACGGCAGTTATCGTGTCCACAAGAAACTGATATATATATATAGATACATATATACATAAATTATATATAAACTTTTGAACTGACGGTGGTTTTGGGGTCTGGGGGATGTGAAACGCGAAGATATGTCGAAATTTTCCGGAAGTCGAAACATGGTACCCATTGCAATAGTTAGCTTTCTAATCTACCTGGGGGCGTGGTGGCGCAGCGGTCAAGCTGTATGCCTCTCACCAAGGCGGTCCGGGTTCGATTCCCGGTCACTGCATGTGAGATTTTCGATGTGAAATGCCATGTCCTGTGGTTCGGATTCCACGTAAAACGGAGGTCCCGTGGCTTATGATCGCGAGATTAACGGTCACGTTAAACTACAAGCTTCCTTTTTTCTAATCTACCTAAAATGAATGTGATCTCGTGCAATGGCGTTGTCTTGGCAACCTCTGATAGCTCATCCCTCATCAATTTAGAAGCGTTGTCACGGTAACCTCTGATGGCACTTGGCATGTTCTTTAATTCCGAAATCATTTTACTCTTCCCTTGGCGTAATGGTAGGTCAGATCAAAAATTCTTTCAGACAAAGTTTTAGGTAATTATTAGGGGAATATTTTCCATTATGTACGGGTTTGATATTGTGCCTATTAAGAGAGATATGATTAATGTTTCCCGAAAAAAACACTTTTTTCCACCCCTTTGGTCAATGGTTGGTGCTATCAAAAAACCTATTTGACATAAATTTTTGGCACTTATCCGACAAATATTATGAACTTTGAATTGATTCGATATTTCACGTATTAAGAGAGTTATAGCGACATTTCACTTTTTCGAAAAGAAAGCCCCCCCCCCCATTTCCCCCCCCCCACCCTTTAACCGATTTTGCCCATTAACGAACTCGACCGATTATTTAAGGGGTTACATATTATGTAAAACATTAAAGTGATTGGTGCAAAATTACGGCAGTTATCGTGTCCACAAGAAACTGATATATATGCATATATATACACACACATATATATATATAAACTTTTGAACTGACGGTGGTTTGGGGTCTGGGGGATGTGAAACGCGAAGATATGTTGAAATTTTCCGGAAGTCGAAACATGGCACCCATTGCAATAGTTAGCTTTCTGATGAAATCTACCTAAAATAGGCTACATAATTTAAAATACTACCATCAACGACACCTAGCTGTGAACTTGGCCACTAGATGCCACCGGAACCATCAATTCGCAACGAACGTTGGAACTTCCCCTCCGAAGGAAAGCATACTCAGGGTTTTTTGGCGCTCTTAGTAAATCCGACGACTTCAGCCGGGTTTGAACCCGCGACCTTGGGCATAGAAGTTCAGCATGCTACCAGTTCCGATACCGAAGTCGCTTCCCACAGACATATGAAAACAGAATGTGATCTCGTGCAGTGGCGTTGTCATAGCAACTGCTGATGGCTCAACCCGTATCAATTAAAAGTAAAGTTGTCATGGCAACCACTCTTGGCACTTGGAATTTTCTTATAATTTAAATCATTTTGCTCACTCCGTGGCGTAATGGTGGGTCATATCGAAAATTCTTTCAGACAAAAGTTTTAGGTAATTATTGGAGGAATATTGTCCATTTTGTACGGTTTTGATATTGTGCCTATTAAGAGAGATATGATTAATGTTTCCCGAAAAACCCACTTTTTTCCACCCCTTTGGTCAATGGTTGGTGCTATCAAAAAACTTATTTGACATAAATTTTTGGCACTTATCCGACACATATTATGAACTTTGAATGGATTCGATATTTCACGTATTAAGAGAGTTATAGCGAAATTTCACTTTTTCGAAAAAAGCCCCCATTTTCACCCCCTTCGACCGATTTTGCCCATTAACGAACTCGACCGAGATTTTGTAAGGATACATGTTATGTAAAACATTCAAAGTGATTGGTGCAAAATTACGGCAGTTATCGTGTCCACAAGAAACTGATATATATATAGATACATATATACATAAATTATATATAAACTTTTGAACTGACGGTGGTTTTGGGGTCTGGGGGATGTGAAACGCGAAGATATGTCGAAATTTTCCGGAAGTCGAAACATGGTACCCATTGCAATAGTTAGCTTTCTAATCTACCTAAAATGAATGTGATCTCGTGCAATGGCGTTGTCTTGGCAACCTCTGATAGCTCATCCCTCATCAATTTAGAAGCGTTGTCACGGTAACCTCTGATGGCACATGGCATGTTCTTTAATTCCGAAATCATTTTTCTCTTCCCTTGGCGTAATGGTAGGTCAGATCAAAAATTCTTTCAGACAAAGTTTTAGGTAATTATTAGGGGAATATTTTCCATTATGTACGGGTTTGATATTGTGCCTATTAAGAGAGATATGATTAATGTTTCCCGAAAAAAACACTTTTTTCCACCCCTTTGGTCAATGGTTGGTGCTATCAAAAAACCTATTTGACATAAATTTTTGGCACTTATCCGACAAATATTATGAACTTTGAATTGATTCGATATTTCACGTATTAAGAGAGTTATAGCGACATTTCACTTTTTCGAAAAAAAAAAGCCCCCCCCCCCATTCCCCCCCCCCCCCTTTAACCGATTTTGCCCATTAACGAACTCGACCGATTATTTAAGGGGTTACATATTATGTAAAACATTAAAGTGATTGGTGCAAAATTACGGCAGTTATCGTGTCCACAAGAAACTGATATATATGCATATATATACACACACATATATATATAAACTTTTGAACTGACGGTGGTTTGGGGTCTGGGGGATGTGAAACGCGAAGATATGTTGAAATTTTCCGGAAGTCGAAACATGGCACCCATTGCAATAGTTAGCTTTCTGATGAAATCTACCTAAAATAGGCTACATAATTTAAAATACTACCATCAACGACACCTAGCTGTGAACTTGGCCACTAGATGCCACCGGAACCATCAATTCGCAACGAACGTTGGAACTTCCCCTCCGAAGGAAAGCATACTCAGGGTTTTTTGGCGCTCTTAGTAAATCCGACGACTTCAGCCGGGTTTGAACCCGCGACCTTGGGCATAGAAGTTCAGCATGCTACCAGTTCCGATACCGAAGTCGCTTCCCACAGACATATGAAAACAGAATGTGATCTCGTGCAGTGGCGTTGTCATAGCAACTGCTGATGGCTCAACCCGTATCAATTAAAAGTAAAGTTGTCATGGCAACCACTCTTGGCACTTGGAATTTTCTTATAATTTAAATCATTTTGCTCACTCCGTGGCGTAATGGTGGGTCATATCGAAAATTCTTTCAGACAAAAGTTTTAGGTAATTATTGAAGGAATATTGTCCATTTTGTACGGTTTTGATATTGTGCCTATTAAGAGAGATATGATTAATGTTTCCCGAAAAACCCACTTTTTTCCACCCCTTTGGTCAATGGTTGGTGCTATCAAAAAACTTATTTGACATAAATTTTTGGCACTTATCCGACACATATTATGAACTTTGAATGGATTCGATATTTCACGTATTAAGAGAGTTATAGCGAAATTTCACTTTTTCGAAAAAAGCCCCCCATTTTCACCCCCTTCGACCGATTTTGTCCATTAACGAACTCGACCGAGATTTTATAGGGATACATGTTATGTAAAAAATTCAAAGTGATTGGTGCAAAATTACGGCAGTTATCGTGTCCACAAGAAACTTATATATATATAGATACATATATACATAAATTATGTATAAACTTTTGAACTGACGGTGGTTTTGGGGTCTGGGGGATGTGAAACGCGAAGATATGTCGAAATTTTCCGGAAGTCGAAACATGGTACCCATTGCAATAGTTAGCTTTCTAATGAAATCTACCTAATAATAATAGGTGATATAGTTCTCCCTGTGATATCAGTTGATAGTAGGCTATGTTGCATTTAATGGCATAATACCTCATTAGGCTCAAAATGTCAGAATTATTATTGGATTAGAAAGGACAGTCTAGGGAAAAATAATAAAAATAAATAAAAGAGCAAATTCCTGTGAGGAGCTTTATCCAAAAAATTAGTACCGTACTCACCAACAAGTCATAGGCCTTTAAGGTTATGTTCAGCTTTACTAATACATAATTTGGCAGACAAACATAAAGAAATAAAAAGCCGAATATCTCCACTAGTCTTTCATGTTCCTTAATTGTGGACGGTTTCTTGTTAAGTGAAAACACAAATTTATTTATCACAAAGCACTGAATTGTAAACCTACCACTGAAAAGCATATTCACATTCGTTTGGTAAGGAAAACACTAACGCTTTCTTGTAGCTCCAAACACAACAACTATGCGGCATTATCTCACAACTACTACACCGAATGCTCCACTATAATGGTACGGTACTGTAATAACGCAAATATAACAATTAAACCAATAATCACACACGAGAAATGTTGAAAAAGTAAGACTCCAAGAAGAATCCACTCGACTCTAATGGATGGCGATCTGAAGCTGTAACCACGCAGCGTGACGTCACTGGAATTTCGACAGTGAGTGAGTTGGCCTTCCTCTCGGTGGTCACGTTCAGACTCCAGATCAGAAGGTAGCGGGTTCGAATCACGTCGGGTTCAGCTAATTTTTCCTAAATGATAGCATGTCAATTCATGAAGCATAGAAACTTAGCCTAAACAGAGTGCAAACAAAAACAGACTAAATGTGACTGGACTCCGTGGCGCAATGGTAGCGTGTCTGACTCCAGATCAGAAGGTTGCGTGTTCGAATCACGTCGGTGTCAAGTAACTTGACCAACATGATGCCATGCCCATTAATGAAGCCCAGCATCCTGGCCTATATAGAATACAAACGAAAAAAAGACTAAATGTTACTGGACTCCGTGGCGCAATGGTTGTGCGTCTGATTCCAGATCAGAAGTTTGCGTGTTCGAATCACGTCGGAGTCATGTAACTTTACCTAAGCATGTCGATTCATCAAGTCCAGCAATCAGTCAGTAGGTAATATAAAGCGGTTCTGGGGCAGAGGCTAATGGGCAAGTTGGTCGCCGTGCGCCCTGCCTATGTTACTCTTAAGGAGGGTTCAGTCGTAGCTGGGGCAGGGGCTAATGGGCAAGATGGCCGCTGTGCACAGCCATACTCTTTAATAGCGGGCATTTCAAATCATGCTTTATTTGTTATTAAATATACATTATTTATTTTATTATTATTTATTACTAGAAGACCCGTGCTGCTCCGCAGCATTCACTTCAACAATCCTACAGCACTTCTGTCCATATGACATTTGCATGTCCTCATGCTAGTGACCTGAACAGACATTTACGGTACCGTCGCTTTTCGGTAAATGATGAAGTATACTTATGAGATCAAATGTGTGGGTGTCAGCCTGTCCTCTGTGTGTATGTCCCACTAATTACCCAGCGTAAGCTTAAAAGGCGCACAAACGTCAGACCGAGGTGAACAGCTAACTCGAAACACATAAGCTATCTCTGAAGAATTAACTCGACACTACTCGGCAGTTTGATGCTGGCTGAAGCTAGGATGATAGGTCGCTCGCAAGCTCGTAAACTCACTCTGAAGCTAGTAATTTAAATTTCCACTGAATGGAGATTGCAGGAAGAAATGAAAACGTAAAAACACTTACAGTGGTCGATGTGGGAGCAATCGCGGACTTTCTTGCAGAATTTCTCATGCTGAACAATTCTCAGAGAATATCGATTGTTTTTTAAAGACACATGGACGTTAGGTTTTTCTTCAACTCAATTCACTGAAATCCTAAATGCTCGGTTTCTTTTGGTCATAAATAAATGTTTTTCTACCTAATCCTTCATTGAGAAATCCTTTACAGAATGGTGAAAACAGCATCAAAATCCATCAAGTTGCTCTCGTGATTACCCGTTACATCCAAGAATTGGGAACTTTGTTTTGTACTAAATAGATAGAGATATCCACACAATTTAAGGCTAGGCCTACAGCGGTACAATTTGGTGTTTTGTCTACTTATGAACAATGGTATTAATTTAAAATAAAAGATGGGTCTCTTATATTTGAATTTAGAGATGTAACTCTTGGTTAACATATAGAGGTGTGCAAATTAATAGAATTAAATAAATAATTTTAATTAGTCGTAATTACTTTTATTCAAAATCATTTTATTGACCAACTTCTTTTGTTGTCCTACTTAGTAGTGTTTCCTCTCCCGTGGAATTACACCTTTTCCCATAAGTAATTTCGTCTGGAAACTTTCATATTATTGGATTCCAAGAGATATCTGAGCTGGGTCCATTTTCAATTTTTCATTGACTTTAGAATTCAAGTCAGGTGATTTCAATGCATAGTTCATGAATCTTTGAATAGTTCAATAGCATTCATCAGTTAAAAGACCCCAAATCCCTCCGCTCTAAATTCACGCGTAAAGTAGAGTGAAGTAATAAAAACGAAACGTGTGGCACTTTGCATTTGCAAGGCTCCTCTGTTAGTGGAAATTCTAAAAAATCATTTTAATTTGAGTTCCTTAAATGAAAATAAAATTAGGAGTCTTGGTTAAACATTTGAAGTAATTTCATCGCCTTGTAAACATACTCAGTGCATTAAACCGTGAAAAGTAAAAATGCAATTTTGGAAAACTGACATCGAATCTAATAATTTGCACATCTCTGTAAAGACAGCTATCGCCTCCAACTCTACAGATAGAATAGTAAGTAAAGGCGATTGATGAGAAATGAAAAGATAACTCACACAGAAGGAATTAATATTTATTTAGCTGTACATTTGATTGAGTATATCTTTGTTATAGAAGATCTGTGCTGGACAAAACGGAGGCAGACAGGTTTTTCTCCGGGTACTCCGGTTTTCCCTGTCAAAATTTCATTCCAGCAACACTCTCCACTATCATTTCATTTCATCTGTCATTCATTTAATCATTGCCCCAGAGGAGTGCGTCAGGCCTCGGCAGCCGGCACAGTTCATATCCTCGCCGCAAGATGGGGGCTTCATTCATTCCATTCCTGACCCGGTCGGAGACTGGAAGCAGGCTGTGGATTTTCATTTCATATCTTTGTTATAGAACTGAGGGAATGAAATAACAGGATGTAGGATAATAATCACCGATGTAGGACAATAGTAAATTTTTATGACTACAACAGGACAGTTATCGTATTAGAGATGGGGACGTCCTTGTATAATTGTTATTTAATCTGTGCCCCGTTTGCTGAGGTCTGTGCTCCTCCGCAATATTCGTTTCAAAATTCTAATAGTACTTCCTTTCATTCGACATTTTCTGTTCGCTTGCCTTTTGGTTCTATTTGAACTTTGACGTCATGAAAGGATTTTGCTCGCGATAGTGCGGCATACAGTAAAGTTGTCCGTGGATAAACTCCGGTTGAGGTAAATAAATGCCTACTTGATCTAGTGTTTGACCATGAGCTTTATTGATAGTTATACAAAAAGCCAAACGTACAGGAAACTGCCTCCTTTTGAAGGAGAATGGCATAGAAGTATCTGATGGCGTAAGGTCAAGGCGAGTGAGTAGGACATTGTTTCCAACATTTACGCCAGTAATAATTTCCAGGTGTAAGCAATTGTCATGCACCTTCCAAATCAACAGTCTAGTACCGTTCAACAGACCTTGGGTAACATTAATATTTCTCAACAAAATCACAATTGAGCCTTCTTTTAGTCGAAGGATATGAGGTGGCAATCCACGTATGCCTATGCGGTCTAAAAATTCTATTGGGAATTATAGAAGTTCACTCTCATCTTCAGTAATCAAATTATTCACACTGCTGTAAGTTCTCGATGATCCTGGCATTAGGTCTAAAACTTTGTCATTGATTTCTTTACAATGTTCATTTTTAGATGCTAAAATCGCTATTTTTGAAAAGCGTGAAATATTTTTCAGCGTGGGACTAATTCTGAATTTTCTCCATCGACGTATGAAGAAGTTTGCAAAGTCACGTTGATCTGTATCCGCTCTCATATTTTTGTTGAGTTTAATAATTTTGAATAATGGCCACAAAGGAGAGAACCTTACTGACATTTCGACTGATGCTGCTTTAGATGCGTGAGGCACAACAGGCAATACCTGCCTAAAATCTCCACCTAATATGATAATTTTTCCTACGAAAGGCACGTCGTTATTCATGATGTCCCTGAGCAACCGATTTACACACATCAACGCGTGCTTATTAGCCATAGAGGCTTCATCCCAGATGATAAGTTTTTCTGAACGAATATAAAAAGCTTCCTTCCTGTTAACTTTTATTCCTGATACAGAACTTTCATGTAAATATAGAGGTAACTTCGTGACTATGAGAACTACTTGAACGACCAGCATGCTATCTGGCGCTCCATTTCAACACTCAATCTCTGAACGACCAGCATGTTATCTAGCAGTTGATATCAATACTCACTCAACTACCAGCATGCTACCTATCGGTCAATATGACAACTCACTCAACTACCAGCATGCAACATGGCTTTTTTTGTCAGATTTTTGTTGGCTTTTTTGTTGGCCTTTTTTGGCTTTTGTTGGCTTTTCCTGGCTTTTTTGTTGGCTTTTCTTGGCTTTTGTATTAGCTCTCTCATATTTTCTCTTGCTTGTTGGGGCTTATTTGGTCCTGGAAAGTATGTCAGTCCTTTTTATGGCTGCATAATGCTTACAGCCATGTTTGTAAGCAGCAAAAACAACAACAACACACAAAATTCCAAAAAATCGAAAGTACTCTTAGGTTTATCAATGACTCAACTCTTACACTTACCTCTATCCCATGCCTAGTCAAAAAACTAGTGTATTTTTCAAATTTTTCAAAAAATATTTGGAAAGTAGGCTATATTATTAAACTAAAAATCCTAAAAAGACATATGTTAACTCCAACACCTACCTCTATACCACTCTCAGTCCAAAAATAGTGTATTCTTCAAATTTTTCGAAACATATTTCCAAAATGGGTTATATTCCAAAATTAAAAGTTTACAAAAATGTTTGTTTGACATAAATGAATGGCCATTGCCCCCTCTACAGCCGTACCAAGTCCCAGGTATCTAGCACAACAAAAATAATAAATTTGAAAATGGGCATATATTTCCAAAATTAGGAATTCTACAAAAAAAATTGTTTGACGTAAATCAATGGTCTTTACCCCCCTCTACCCCTACACTAAGTCTGAGGTCTCTAGGACAACAAAAATACAATTTTGAAAACGGGCTATATTTCCAAAATTAGGAATTCTACAAAAAAGTTTGTTTGACATAAATAATTGGTCTTTACCCCCTCTACCAGTAAACCAAGTCTCAAGTCTCTAGAACAACAAAACTACAATTTTGAAAATGTGCTATATTTCCAAAATTAGGAATTCTACAAAAAAGGTTTGTTTGACATAAATCATTGGTCTTTACCCCCTCTACCTGTAAACCAAGTCTCAGGTCTCTAGAACAACAAAATAAAATTTTGAAAATGGGCTATATTTCCAAAATTAGAAATTCTACTAAAAAGTTTGTTTGACCTTTACCTCCTCTAGCACCATACCCAATTTCAAATTTCTAGGACAAAAGAAAATTAATTTTGAAAAATGGTCACTATTTTGGATTCATATGACACCTCGTACAAACCTCTAGCCTTATTGGTTCGCGAGATATCTCGATTCTTACTGTGCTGACCATGTACAGTCGGGTAAAAATAAAATGGGTGGGGCAGAACACCCACTACCCCACTACTGTTAATTTTTCCTAGAGACTTGAAATTTTTTGGGGGGTAGAGGGGGTGGGGACCTTTCATTTATGACAAACAAAATGTTTTGTAGCCTCTTTAGTTTCCAAAATATAAAAATTTCAAAATTACAATTCTTTCAAAAAAATGTAAAAAAAAGTTTTATTATAAAATATAAAGGACATAGAGGCCATTCTTTTAAGCCCATAGAACACTTTTTAGTATGTTTGGTTTTATGAAAAATCGCCTACTATCCCAATTGAACTTTTTTCATTTTTGTCCTGCAGAAATGGGACCAAACTTTTTTGTAGAATTCCTAGTTTCCAAAACAGTGACCATTTTTCAAAATTAAATTTCTTTTGTCCTAGAAATTTGAAATTGGGTATGGTGCTAGAGGAGGTAAAGGTCAAACAAACATTTTAGTAGAATTCCTAATTTTGGAAATACAGCCCTTTTTCAAAATTTTACTTTTGTTGTCCTAGAGACCTGAGACTTGGTTTACAGGTAGAGGGGGGTAAGGACCAATGATTTATGTCAAACAAACATTTTTGTAGAATTTCTAATGTTGGAAATATAGCCCAGTTTCAAAATTTTATTTTTGTTTTTCTAGAGACCTGAGACTTAGTGTAGGGGTAGAGGGGGTAAAGGCCATTGATTTACGTCAAACAAACTTTTTTGTGTGTAAAATACCTAATTTTGGAAATATAAGCCCATTTTCATTTTTTATTATTTTTGTTGTCCTAGAGACCTGGGACTTGGTACGGCTGTAGAGGGGGGCAAAGGCCATTCATTTATGTCAAACAAACATTTTTGTAAACTTTTTAATTTTGGAAATAAAACCCATTTTGGAAATATGTTTCGAAAAATTTGAAAAATACACTATTTATGGACTGAGAGTGGTATAGAGTTAGGAGTTGGAGTTAACATATGTCTTTTTAGGATTTTGAGCTTAATGATATAGCCTACTTTCCAAATATTGTTTGAAAAATTTGAAAAATACACTAGTATTTTGACTAGGCATGGGATAGAGGTAAGTGTAAGAGTTGAGAGTCATTGATAAACCTTAGAGTACTATGGATTTTTTTTGAATTTTGTGTGTTGTTGTTGTTGTTGTTGCTGTTTACAAACATGGCTGTAAGCATTATGCAGCCATAACAAGGACTGACATACTTTCCAAGACCAAATAATCCCCAACAAGCAAGAGCAAATATGAGAGAGCTAAAACAAAAGCCAACAAAAGCCAACAAAGAAGCCAAGAAAAGCCAACAAAAGCCAACAAAAGCCAAAAAAATAGCCAACAAAAATCTGACAAAAAAAAGCCATGTTCCATGCTGGTAGTTGAGTGAGATGTCATATTGACCTATAGGTAGCATGCTGGTAGTTGAGTGAGTATTGATATCGACTGCTAGATAGCATGCTGGCCGTTCACTGAATGAGTGTTGAAATGGAGCGCTAGGTAGAATGCTGGTCGTTCAAGTAGTTCTCATAGTCACCGCTAGATAGCGGAAACATACTTTGAATGGCGCATGAAGCTATTTAACAAAGTTTTACCTCATGAAAAACGTGCTTGTATAAGCTTTGTATAAAAATTGAACGTACAATTAACTACTAAGTGTTCAGAACTAACATGTATAGCCTTGTGTAGGGAATATTGGGTTCCTTAGCAAGAAAGAGAGCCTAACACACATGATTGTACAGCCTTTTGATATGCAGTAAGTACCTGATAACCTTGAGTAGGGTGTAAGAATATTTTCATTAGACTACTACCTGTCACAGTGTTTACATTGTGAAAGACCGTTGAAACAACCATGCTTTAGCCTTGTCATATGCAGCAAGCAGCTGTTACCCTTAACTAGAGGTATATTAGAGGACCCTTAACAAGAATATCACCAGTTGACTATTATCTCTCATGGTGTTCACATGGTGAAAGACCGTCGAAACCATCATTGTACAGCCTTGTACTACACAGTAAGTAGCTCTTGGTCTTGACTATGATATATTAGAGAACCCTTAGCAAGTAGATAATCATTTGTCTACAATCTTTTACAGTGTTCACATCGTGAATGACCGTCTCACTGTCCAGTCAACAGCCTTGGCATACGCTGTAATGATCCGTTGGTCTAGACTAGGGTATATTAGAGGACCCTTAACAAGAATATCACCAGTTGACTACTACCTCTCACGGTGATCACATCGTGAAAGACCGTCTCACCGACCAACCTCTAGCCTTGTGATACGCAGTAAGCAGCTGTTTGCAGAAATCAACATTCATAATGGAAGAACCCATTCCTAGCTATATGTGTAAAGAGTGTGGAAAGACTTTTCTTCGAGACTATCATAGGAAGCGACATGAAGTATCGTGTGGTGAATTCCATGAGTGCACAAGACCTGTGGTAGTACATTCAACAATGTGTACAACGGACGTCGGCATGAAGAATGTTGTAATGTTGTATCGGCAGCTAAAAGACAAAAAGCGGAGCCTACAAAACATTACCTACTTTCAATGGTCCCAGACAAAAATGGACTTATTGAATATGAGACATCTTTTGAAGGTCGACTTAAATCCTATCTCATACGTTGTGATACGTGTAAGGATTTAAATTCATACTTTAATGAGTCCAAACAGCAAATAATAAAAGCTATGCATAAAGAACTAGCAATGCACAAGTCGATAAAAGTTAATCTTGTGGCTGAATGTAGATTCATTCACACATCTACCAATGAAATTACAGATCGTGCTTTTAAAACACGAAATCAGGCCCAATTTTTGGAAACGGACGTAAGGAGTTTCTTGGAAACACAATTTACAAATTAACTACTGAAATGGAAGAATCTGAGCTAAAAGGCAGTGATTGGGCTTTGTTGGCAGAGGAAGGAGTACGATTGAAAATAAATAAGTACAATCCCTTGCGTGGTAGCACATATATTCCATTACCAGCAGCTATAAAAGCAAGAAAAGCCTGCATTAATCTTCAAAACTTTAAGGACGAGAGGTGTTTTATGTATGCCATTTTAGCAAAACTGGTTAAAACGGATGCTAAACGCGTTAGTAAATACAAGGATCTGGAAAACAAGTATGATTTTTGAGTAATATCATTTCCTACATCGCTAGCTGACATTCCCAAATTTGAAAAAGCCAACGATATATCCATTAATGTATTTGAATTGGAAGACGACAATAAACTGTTCCCTCTATAGGTTGTGGATCAAGAGCTGCAACACCATCGCGACCTCCATCTGCTAAGTTCTTCATCCGGCCAGAACCACTACGTCTTTATCAAAGATTTTGATAAACTAGTAAGACATCAGATTACCCAACATGAACATAAGATATATACGTGTAAACGATGTTTTACTCAATTTGAAAATCAATATGTATACTGTTAACCTATCAAACATGTCTATCTAATCCTGAGGGAAGTTATACAGTGCCATACCAGAGTCATGTTCCTATGAGCTTTGGTATATACGTTAAACCCTCACCGGCTGTGGAACACAAAAGACAAACTTCCAAGCCAACCTGTTATTTATCGTGGACCTGATGCTGAAGAAAAGTTTATGGACTGTTTGATATCAATAGCTAATGAAATCGATCGCCTTTACAGCTTAAATGTTCCAAAGGCCTTAACGCAGGATCAAGAAGCAGAGTTCCAATGTTCTGAAACCTGTTATTTGTGTCAAAAACCATTTACCAAAGAGGACTGGAAAGTTCGAGACCACTGCCATATTACAGGGGCATACAGTGGAAGTGCTCACAATAACTGTAATTTGAGGTGTAAAACCCGTAACCCCGATCCTGTGTTTCTACATAATATGAGTGGCTACGACGCAAATTTCATTGTAAAGCAATTGGAATGTACTACTGAGAGAGTGGATGTTATCGCTAACTCCAAAAAGTACTTTTCTTTCACCAAATATGTAGGAAATGTTAAGCTTCGATTTGTTGACACGTTTCGGTTAATGCCAGGTAGTTTGGAAAACTTAGGTTCCAACTTAACATCATACCCTGAAACAGACAAGTACTTTGGAAAAGAAAATGCAACGCTCATGACTCGTAAAGGGGTATTTTGTTATGATTACATTGACTCATGGGAAAAGTTAAGTGAAACGTGTTTACCTCCAGAAGAGGTATTCTTTAACAAATTAAGTCAAAAAGGTGATGGTCAAGAAGACTATGAACATGCCAAAAATATGTGGAATCAGTTCAACATTAAAACTCTAGGGGAATATAGTGACCTTTACCTAACTTCAGATGTACTCCTTCTTGCAGACAGTTTTGAAAGGTTTAGAAACAAAACACTAGCAACACACCGAGTGGATGCTGCACACTTTTTTACTTCGCCTGGTTTAAGTTTCGAGGCAATGCTCCTTTACACAGGCATTGAACTGGAATTGCTACAGGATTACGATCAGATTCTTCTAATCGAGTCTGGAATACGTGGAGGCATATGCCAGGTGTCTCATCGGTATGCTGAATATAACAATAAATACATGGAAACCTATGATTCTGAGAAACCATCGCAGTTTATTACCTATGATGATGCCAACAACCAATACGGGTGGGCTATGTGCCACTCCCTTCCTTATGGTGGATTTCAGTGGGTTTCTCAAGATACTGTTGATCTAGAAAAACTAAAGGAAGACGATCCTGTGGGATACATTCTAGAAGTTGATGTTTATTACCCATCAGACCTTCATGATCTACACAACGATTTACCTTTCCTACCAGAGTGTACACAACCTAAGGATTCGTCTCTAAAAAAACTAATTCCTCATCTTGGAAATCGAACGCGATATGTGGTTCACTACATGGCATTAAAACAGGCTTTAGATCTAGGAATAAAATTGATAAAAATTCATCGTGAGTTAAAGTTTAAACAAGGACCTTGGTTAAAGGCATACGTTGATTTTAATAACAACCTTCGAAAACAAGCCAAAAATGATTGTGAGAAAAATCTATACAAAGTATTCAACAATGCCATTTTTGGAAAAAAAAATGGAAAATATCCGTAAAAGAATAGACATACGTCTTGTGACTGACAGCAAAAAGGCAGAAAAGCTAATAGCAAAGTCAACATTTATTGACAGAACAATTTATGGTCCTAACCTAGCTGCTTTCCACATGGCTAAACGTAACATTGTATTCAATAAGCCTATACATATTGGAATGTGTATACTGGATATTTCAAAAACTCTAATGTATTCCCACCACTATGATGTCCTGCTTCCCTATTATGGAATGAACAATCTTAATCTCATGTATATGAATACCGACTCGTTCATTTTTTTGGTTAACACCCCAGATGTATATCAAGACAAGTCGGATTTCCTAGAACACCTGGAGACATCAGATTATCCTACTAATCACATATGTTACTCTTCATCAAACAAGAAAACGTTGGGGAACTTTAAAGACGAGGCTTGTGGACAAATTATAAGAGCATTTCTTGGACTTAGAGCTAAAATGTACGCTTTAGACATAAATGGTAAAGAAATCAAAAAGATTAAAGGTATTAACAGAGGCGTTGTCAAAAATTGTATAACCTTTCAAGATTATAAGGATTGTGTCATGAAAAACAATGTAGAAAGAATACCAATGAACATTATCACTTCTAAACAACATGACATATCATCTATAAGACTAAACAAAATTGCTATGTGTCCTGGTGATGATAAAATAGTGATTGATGCTGATGGTATAGGTACACATGCCTATGGTCATTACTCAATCTTTAACCATGCTTAAAGAGTTAAGTTATGAATATCAAAATCTTCGGCCTGCAACTAGCAAATACATAAAACAAAACAATTTAGAAAATAAAACAATAGCACTACAAAAATAAAAAAATAAAAATAGAAAAAACAAAAATAAAAAATGGTATTCATAATAAAAAATAAATAAAATAGAAAACAAAATAAAAACAACTGTACAGTATATAACAAAAAAGAATATACATAAAAATGTATTATGTGTAAATAGTGTACATGTATTTTAAATAAAAAATATTCTATGGTCACTACTTGTACATTTTTAATTACTACCAACCTCTCTCCGCTCCTAATGCAAAATGAACTTGTCAAACACAAAATAATAGGAAAATCCATGTTTCCATATGGACAAAATAGGAAAAAAACATTAAACTGAAATTTTAAAAACTGTAAATGGGAATTTGGTAAATTGACAAATGTGTAAACAACAAATTGGAAAATCCATGTTTCTATATCATGAAATTGAAAAACTATCAACTGACATTTTAAAAACTGTAAATTTGAAAATGTGAAATTGATAAATGTGTAAACAATAAAATGCAAAATCCATGTTTCCATATTATGAAATTGAAAAACTTAAAACTGACATAAAAAACGGAAAATGGGAAATTGGAAAATTGACAAATGTGTAAACAACAAAATGCAAGATCCATGTTTCCATATTATGAAATTGAAAAACTTAAAACTGACATTAAAAAAAAACTGAAAATGTGAAATTGGGAAATTGACAAATGTGTAAGTCGCCTCCGTAGCGTAGCGGTCAGCATGGTTAGCTGCCGCCCCGGAGGTCCTGGGTTCGATTCCCGGCTCTGCCACGAAATTTGCAATGT
The DNA here is from genome assembly GCA_946902985.2 of Meconema thalassinum. Lineage (NCBI taxonomy): Eukaryota > Metazoa > Arthropoda > Insecta > Orthoptera > Tettigoniidae > Meconema > Meconema thalassinum. The sequence goes on from OX336390.1 coordinate 836,410,519, forward strand.
GGTATGAGGACTGGAACGGGGTCTACTCAGCCTCGGGTGGTCCAAATGAGTAGAGGGGTTTCGATTCCCACCTCAGCCATCCTCGAAGTGGTTTTCTGTGGTTTCCCACTTCGTCTTCGGGCAAATGCCGGGATGGTACTGCCCCCGTAAATTGAATTATATTGAGACCGCGATGGCTGTATTGGCAAATATGAATAAAGTTATGGCTGTCATAGTTGTGACGTGTATATTCATGACGTAGGCACGGATGACGTAGAATTCATGCAAGTGGGCTGGTTGAGCTGGGATTCTTGGTGACGTCATGATTTTGTTCGAGAAGGATCTGAGATTTACGACGCAGTCGCAGGAAACAAGGTATTGTGCTAAGGAAGAAGTTACGCTATTGGAGGAAAGGCTCGAACCAATGAACGATAGTTTGGAAGGAAGACGGAGATTGCTGAAACTACGATATTTGATTACTTTTGGCATGCAGATTTGTGGAAAACTATTTTCAGTTATGGCATTGATTTGGAATTTTGAAGAAATTAATTTTGAGTTTTTGAAATTTGAAAATCCGTCAATTATAGCCAAAGTTAAAACTTCTAGCAGATGACGGAGGAACAGGCTATGGAAGGGATGGATACGCCCCTTAAGAAGTTGATAAAAGGTCGTGGACAGGATAGAGGAGATCTCATATTTCTCATACCGCTGATACCGCATATATATTTCAGATGTCAGATAGTCATTGTCGAGTGAATAAGTGAAGCAAGTCATCTTTAGCGTGTGGTTAAAGCCCGGCGCATCGAACGAACACGGAGCAGTTCCATTTTACGCTGTTCGAAACTAGGCGAAGTTGAAACGCTCACATTAACGTTTCTACCTGATGATATATAAAGAGTTAACTTCTGCCTTCATTATAATTCAATTGGGCAGTACAACATTGAGGTGTGTAGAAGATTTGAACAATTTCACGAGTATACTTTGAAAGATATTGGCATTTTAAGGCTGCAGACAAAAGTGATTTTCTCGCCACCTGAGAAGCACTTTTAAAATTCCACATTATACACTACGGCTGACACGTATATCGCAACCGTGATCTTGGAGAATACGTTTGGTAATACAACGATACATTGTACTATGGAACATTATAGTCTGGCAGTGCTTTCAATGATTATAACAGAAGTTGAGATGGAAGGCTAAGGCTTTAATGCAATTGGGACATATATCGATGGAGTGAAGTAACAGCATGGAACTTCGTTAATCGTCATTCTACAAAAGCGAGCATGTAGTGAACATCCAACTACACTCATGCATCGTGAATACATCGCTGAATAATATCAAATGACAGTGGAAATATTTTCATACTCCACGATTATGAATATTTCTGCGGAAATAACTGCAATAAACTTCATGGCGAATTGCGACCGGAACTTCAGGGAATTTTCAAGAGAGGCCAGGGAGGACCCGGCTCACAAAGAAGAGTTTTGCCAGAAGGATGTCTTTCGTATACATGGAGCAGTGCAATTTCCGGAGGAGGAAGCAGTTCGATTCTCCGAGGGCGCTGATTCCAGGTTCGAGGTCGGAGCACATCTTCACGCTGGTGAAATGGAACCAACAGCAGTTTTCTTTGAAAACTTTCCTCTAGAACTTCAATCAACAGATAAGGTAGTCGTGAACGTTTCTTGTATTATTTGAGTCATGTAGCGATATCTGAGCAACCATTTTTCCCATATTTTCTGTCCCATTTATTTTGCCCCATTTTCTTGCTTGATATTTCTGTACTCAGTACACTTCGATGATTTATGCCTTTTTCTACGATTTGTTGAGACATTATTATGTCATTGGCATACTTAAATAATTTTGTATCAGTTGAGACTGATAATTTAGATTCTTTCAGTAATTTGCATATTTTTGTAGTCACGATCTGACTGTAAAGTTAACGATTTTCTATGGCAGATTTGAATTCAGACAGCGTGTCACTTTATTAAAGTAATTCTATTCAGTAAATTACTTTGACCAATTTTCTGTCATCCTCAAGAAAGAAGAATAATTAGAAGATTTTAGAGCGTTAAAATCTAATACGTTATCGACGATCTTTGAAATACTAGTCGTCTTATGAACATGATTGCAACATAGACATTTATCATTGCATTATAGACAATTTTGTGAAATATGAACTGTGATTACGATTTATTGAATACACTATTGTAATGAACATTTGCTGGGAGTTTTTCTCAATTATAGATTGGAACAATAATGTTTGCATTCCACAATCTAATTGTATTCTATTCGACTATTTATGCAGTTTAGATGAACTTTGATTGAAGATAGTATTTTTATACTGCGTTACTTTGAAGATATTAATCTCAATTTTGATAGACCAGGGAGGAGTGTCTAATCGTATTTGCTATTAAATTTATTTGTGATTGGCAAATTTTTACTTCATATCGATTCATGAATGAAACCCACGAAGGTTAAATAATAACAGTCATTAATACAATTGATGAATATAAGAATTTTTAAAGAGGAACAATGGATGTATAATCGTTAGTTCAGTGGATATGTAAAAGTCGCTGATGAGTAATGCCCTTGAATAATGAAGGAGGTTCCCACAGTAATAAATGAAGTTGATGAATTTATAAGTGGAGGTTTTTGTATGTAGTGTGGAAGATTTTTATGTCATATATATTGAGATATATGATGAATTCTGGGCCTATTGTTGTGCAATTTTGTGCGTTTTGAGCGAAGTATTTTTCCGCTGAATGTATTGTCCTGGTTCTTTGAAAGTTATTCATATGAAGATACTGTTAAAAATTAACAAGAGTGTTAAATAATTTGAGATAAAAATTTTGAATGGAGGTTACCGTCACAAATATTAATAATAATTATTAAACCTTATTAAACCTGAATTTGACATTTAAATATAACTAACCTTCATTGGTCGATTATATCACCATGATTTGAGTAATTATCAACCGGATAAACGTGTGGTTTAATGTATTTCTTGTATAAATAATATAAACAATATAATATTGTTAATAATTATGTAAATATCTTTGTTAAATAATTTGAAATGAAAGGGATTAATAGAGGCGTGTATAAAATTTTCAATTGTCGATGACATTGTTATAAACAATTTATAATTGTTATAAATAATTAATGAACTTTTGTTATTAACATTAAGAGTTTTGTTATTATACTCTAAACAACGATAATTATGCATGTGGATTAAACAATTAAACATGATTTGGGATTGTTGGAGTAATCCACTGGTGTTTGAATGGAGCATTTAAAACATTTGCGTGATAATATTTCAGTTGACATGTGGACATTTAACGTGTTTTGAAAGGGAGAGCTAAGCTCTGATGTAACTCGCATATGCTAGGGTTGAACGGACGGGTGAGTCCACTTTGACGATGCAGGTGCATTGCAGCTGGCCCAGGCAACTGTATGATAGAGGCCAAGGACGTCTCCATAATAGCCTTGTGGCTATAAATAAAATGTGATGTGTATAAACACGCAAAACAATTGATATGTGTCTCGTCCCAAATCCCGTTTCCATTCCAAGTGCATTATTATAATTACGTTATTTTGAGCTTGAGAAAGCTGAAACATTGTATGTAGCTTATACAAGTTCTACAGGAGGACATAGTTATGTGGACAATGACTTCTGATTGCCACGTGGATTTTGTTGTTTTATTTTTGTTAAATTCATTCTTTATGTGAAATAAATTATTGTGCAGTTTAAAGTTTCTCGTTTTCGTTATGGTTCATTTTAAATATCAAGGTGGAGGTTATTGTGTGGGCATACTTTAAGTGATCCAGTTGACAACCCATCCCCGAGATAAATTTAAAAGGTAAGTAAAAGGTAAGTATGAACCCCCGTATATGTTGGTGTGTTCCACAATAATTTCTTGTTAACTATTGTGCTCTAATCTCGATAGTATCTGTCAGTGCCATTTTCATTGATGTAGCTGTGCCGGTGCGTTTGATTATTGGCAATCCGATTGAGGGGGCAGATATCTGACAGCCTACTATCCGGATAACGGGGACAGTACTGCCCCCGTAAATTGAATTATTCTGGGACAAAATGAGAGTATTTTCCGTCCCCATGATAAAATTTAATCAGCAAATATAATTTCTGGAAGCGTGAAACAGGAGTGTAGTGTTACAAGTTCGAGGCTGTGGGAGAGCCCGATCTCGTGATATATTGCACAATGGACGCTTCTAGAAGGCTATTCTTAGCATAGCAACAGCGAGTTTGGAAATTAATATTATAAATATTGTCATAAATTATGCTATTGGATCCCAGCCCAGAGCCAATCAGAAGAGGTCTTATTGAAGACGGGATCAATTCAATTACATAATATGATGAAATTATGCATTTAGGCCCTTAGAAGAAGATTTTCTTATTTGGTAATAAAGAGAATATTAAACGACATTACGTCTGATACTTTAAAAACCGCAGATCGGTTAATCTACGCAGTAATAAGCATTAGTAATCTACGCGCTAAAATTATGGTGGGAGTTTGATATGGCCGCCAAAATTTCGACTTGGAGGGCGAGATCCAAGGATCGGTGTTCTTATTCCAGCAGTCTTTGAAGAGTGGGGAAGTGTTTATACTGGGTTAACGGAGATCCCAAGGCTTAGTCCGAGTGCGACGACTGTCGACTAGAGGAGACGCGAGGATAGCTAGGTGGAACGTAGGGGATCACCGCACTTCCATTCTATGTGAAGTTGCGAGGAACATTGAATTGATTATATATCTCATATCATTGAGAACTGAATTTAAATAAGCGAATATATATAAAGAACAGGTCGCATATTACATTCTGCTAGAAGTCGAGCGTTTTAAAACTTACCGTTTCGACAATATAAGCCTGTTAAGTCATATTTTCAAATGTGTTGGAAATGAAGCTGAATATCATCTTAAATTGCAACGTGAAGTTGACGAACGCAGTTCAAGTGAACAGTAGCGGAGAACTTTTAATATTGGCGCAACTCATAAATATTAACAGAATGACTATTATTATGCTTCAAGTGTTTTCATTCAACATAAGTAACATCGTTGATATGATGAACTAAATAGTCATGCGCCAGAGACATATTCGATAGCAGGAGTTAAGATACAACGTCGGAGCTGCGTTAGACAACGTATTCACGAATACAGGCGTAGTGTACGGTCCATCTTGTGCATTTTCGTCAGTCTACGAATACTAATATAACATCAATTAGCAATGGAAATATTTCATTCCCCATTTATATGAATATTTCTATAAATTATTCCAATGATGAGGCTGATACATATTTACGACGGAGAATGAAGATTATACAGAAGAGATTTGTGAAGATGCAGGGGAGGGTAGCCCAGCAACACAGAAGAATTTGCCAGAAGGATGTCGTTCGAGCCCAGGCGAATGTTGGTGAATTCCAGAGAGGGGCTTTTCCTATCTCTGAGTTCGCAGATCCGAGGTTCGAATGCAGATCCATCTCAGTGTCTTGTACTGAGGAAACATCTAAAGTATTGTGGGAATACTTACATAGATCTTCAAGTTTTCGTCCAAATAAAGTAGCAGTGTATCTCATTTGTAGTATAGAGCTTGATTAGTGACATCCTGAGCCAACGATTTTTTTCCATATTTCTATATTTTCACATTTCATGTATTTCTTTGTTTTCATGTATTTTACACTTCAGATGTGTGTTAAGATTTTTATCATCGGTAAAAAGCCACATTTTACTCTAGCCTCTCTGTTGGCACAGTCTAGATTAAAATGTGGCTTTTCACCGATGTCTCAGTCTCACTCATGGCTGTGATTATATGGAAGCTACTGAGGTATGGGTGGTGCTTAGTAATGACATCCAGGCCACAGACAGTGCCTATGGATAGTGTGAAAGGTTCTACTCATAGGGTTAGTACTGCTGTTCTGACTCTGTGAGGAAAGCAATGTTGGACTTGATACTTTACTCCAGAGCCTGTATTCTAGAGTTATTCTCGCCTAGCCTCTACTACCTCGCTCCTCATCTTGCCTAGTACGCCTCAATATAGCACTGCCTTGGGTTTTTGTGGGTATCAACCCTAATAAACTAACGGCGGTGCTTTTTGAGGATCCAACCAGCCTTCGGGATGACTACCTAACAGACAGACAGATTATTTAGGAGACGATTGCCTGTCATCTATTTTTCAATTTTATTCTACGGATCAGTTGTGGAACTGACATTAAAATTTTTGTTTGAGGAATTATATTGCCTCATACAAGACTAGTCGTTTCGACTCTCGAATGTTTAATAATTTATTTTAAACGAAGACTTCTGACATTGTGTCATAGCTTCATATTAAATTCTTTTTAAATTTAATTTGAGCACTTTAATGTAACGAAATTAAACTTCAAGAACAGAAGAAACATCGAATGATATTGTTACATCATTATTGTACATAAACTATCGACGATCTAAGAAATACTAGTCGTTTGATAAGACCGAAGTCTTAATCCCTATGAACATTCTTTGTGTAGAGTGGAAAAACATTACGACATTGACAAACCTTTTTATTATTTGTAAAGCTAAGAGCTTTGTTCATTTAATAGGTTAGAGGAAATACCTTTTGATAGAAGATTATTCAAATCTTTGGCTAGGAATTCAAAGCTAGTTTATCCCGGTTAAGATTGGATTCTATCTGACACTATAAATAACATGTGTGTTATTTTATTCTATTTATGTAACATCACGTCATTTTGTGGACATGATATTACAATGATAAACAATTTAAAGATAGACAAGTGAGGTGAGACAGGAGTATTATTTTTAATTATATGTATTTGCGACAGACGAGTTAACAGTTAATTATCTTGTTGTGGATTAAATTTAATAGGTTAATCACGACTGTCTAATATTGTTCATTACAATTGGAAGTTTCGTTTGAAGAACTTAAGCATGTATAATTGTAGTCCAGTAGTCATGTGGAATGATACTGAGGGTCATGCCATTATTTGAGAGAAGTTCCTACATAAGAGATGTTAATAACAATTAATCCTTTTTGGTTATTGTTTAACATAGTGGATGATAATTGTTTATGCCATATATATACTGTTATATGAGGATTTGTAGAGCTATGAAGTGCTCATGCGAGGGAGTTCCGCATGTTAAGGGAAGTCAAAGTATTATTGTTCTTTGATAAGAAGGCATGGATCATGATAAGAGCCGTTGTATACAAGTAGTCCAGTTCTTGTGAGGTAACAATTTAGCTGTGTTAACAGGAGGGTTTCAGCGGAAATGCAACATGGGAGCGATTGTCTACTCATGTCAATAATACTATTATTATATTTTATTAAACCCGAAGTTATGTAATTACCTACAGTTAACTTTAATAGACTGTATTATACCGACAATGTAATGAAACCTATATAAGACGATTGTGTAAGCAGTATATCAAACTACGGAACGTTAGAGAAGGGTTATGTGAAAAACCAGTGTATATAATTAGTTGAGAATTGTATTGTAACCGAGAATCCAGAATCTCGAATGTAACATGTTAGCAACACTAAATGATGGATATTATTATGAACATATTACATGTAAATTTTTTTGAAAATGATTTAATTAGTTAAATAATTTAGTAGGATTTATTAATCAATTGTTTTGAAATAGCGTGTATATTATGAGCGGATGTTTTTGGTATGAATGATTGTTCACTGTTAAGAGTAAATGTGGAACCGGATTGGTCATGACCAGGCTTCGGATAATTATGCATTTTGCATATTGCATATGCAATTGCATATTTGGGACAGTTTTAACTTAACAGTGCATATTTAGGGGATTCCTCTTGTTAGTGCTTATTTCAAGAACATTCTTAATCTTGAGTGTAGACATCAGCTTCTGAAGGACACTTTTGGAATATTTGACATGTATTTCAGGTAACAGGAATGTTGAGCAGTGCTGGGTTTGCATCGTGTTTAAATTTAGCAACACGAGCCCTCCATCCGGCCATAGCTTTGTCTACCTGCAATGGAATTAGGTGGGGACTGATTCTTGGCATTTCCCGTAAAGCAGGTTATCTTTTCCTCATTCCTTAAATAGTTATCTTGTCAGTGTTACTTTCGTTGAGTTTAAACAAGCTGTGGCTCATAGCATGTTAAATAGCTACTGTTTTTAAGATGCCTAAGGAGAAGAGAACTGTTAATGAGGCAATGAAAGGGTATGTACGAGAGTTTCAAGACTTTTCTACTGACGGAAGTGTATTGTTTTGCAAATACTGTAGCACAGTCGTAAACGCATCTAAAAAGTATCAAATTCTACAACATCTTCAAACAACGAAACACAATAAATTGAAAGACGTTAACTTGAAACAAAAACACCAGGTTCTTGTAACCACTGCTTTAGTTAAACCTGGACCAACACGTAGTAAATTCAATGAAGATCTGTGTAAAGCATTTCTCTCGGCAAATATACCGTTGACTAAACTAAACAATAAGAACTTAGTTCAGTTTCTGCAGGAGTATACGAAACAACCAGTCCCAGATGAATCAACAATTAGGAAGAATTACGTTCCTGAGCTTTACAATGTAACATTAGCTAAACTAAGGGAAAAAGCTCATGGAAAATATATTTGGGTCTCACTAGACGAAACAACGGACGAAGATCAAAGATATGTAGCTAACTTCGTGTTTGGAATTTTAGGAGAAGAAGAGAGACAAATCATATCTACTAACTATGGCTGTGTTGCCTAAGGCGAATTACTCAACAGTTGCTGCATTTTTCAATGATGCACTTTCTTGTTTGTGGCCATCAGGCATTCTTTACGATCATGTTATCGTGGCCTGCAGCGATGCCGCACCTTACATGTGTAAAGCCATGGGAGGTCTTGGGATATTATATCCCAAGATGATACACGTCACATGTGTAGCACATGGACTTCATCCAGTCGCTGAAGCAGTCCGGGCTTCCTTTCCTGAAGTAAACACGTTGATCTCCACAGTGAAAAGAGTGTTCCTGAAGGCTCCAAGTCGCAAAGAAAAAATTGTTAATGCAGTTCATGATGTGCCGCTCCCGCCTTCACCAGTTCATACAAGATGGGGAACGTGGCTCGAAGCTGCTGTTTATTATGGCAATTATTTCGAGGTAGTTAGAAGGTAGTTGAAGACCTCGATTCTGAAGAAGCTGCTTCTATTAAAGAAGCTCAAGAAGTCTTGAGCAATGATGGTGTTCGTGAGCAACTTATATTCATTCGTTCCAATTTGCGTTGCATACCTTCAGCCATCAAGAAATTGCAAGAAAAAGGAATGCCTCTTCACGTTAGCATTGGAATTGTTGAAGAAGTCGATCAATCTCTAAGGAACCTAACAAATCAAGTTTTCTCGAAAAAGTTGCAGAATGTAGTGCTGAAAAATTCCGGTCTCCTCAAACTTAAAAGCATTTGTGGTGTTATCCAAGGCAAAGACAAAATTGACAGTGCATCGATACTAGAGGTCTCTGATTTCGCCAAGTTGGAGTATGCTCCAATTGTGGCATGTGATGTGGAGAGAGTGTTTTCTGAATACAAAGTAATTTTGAGTGAAAATAGGCGCAAGTTTTTGTTTGAAAACGTATTACATCATGCAGTGATTAAGTGTAATCAAGACTTGTAAATTTTATTGACAAACTGGAGCAATCCATTGTAGTACTGTAAGTAATTTTCTTTATTTAGCGATATTTAATATGTAACATTAATTTCTTGTAATATAAACCACTAATTGATGTCAGATATATGTTTATTTTTAATGCATATTTTAGTGCTTATTTAGACACTTTTTAGTGCATATTTGCATGCATATTTTGGCATTTTTAAGTGCATAATTATCCGAAGCCTGGTCATGACCAATTGCGGGGTGCGAATGAAAGAGTGTATACATTTTTTAGAATGATTGTTTAAGAAACAGAGTAGTTATGTGAACTTTTGTAAGATCTAAATGTTAATTTTACGTGTTATTACAAACGCACACACAAAAGCAGTCTCTATGTGGGCTAGCTAGAATGATTCACCGTTAGAGTTGGAGAACGCTGTGACATAACATAAGGAGGTGGACACTCACCGGCTTGTATAAATTGTATAACCAGTTCCGAGTGCAGCGTGGTGTTAGTATTTCATTGATGAAACAAGGCCACTGCACGTGCGTTCTACAAACGCAAGCTAGTGAATGAAATCAGGTGTCTGGAATGCCACGAATGTAAGAGCCTTCATTAAACGGTTTTATCTTTACGCTGTGTAGGCCTAAAACAAGCCAAGATTTTATGCTAATAATTTTTATACGCAGCATTGTAGTAAGATGTAGTGCTGAAAGGAAGTGTGAATGATTGCGTGTTTTTATTTTAATTTCTATTGTTAAATTAGTTTATTGTTATTTTGTTTATACTAGATTAGTTTACACTATTGTTAATAAAATTTATTCAGTTTGTTATCCGTTGTTGTTGGAATGTGATTCATTTTAAATGTAAGGAGAAGAGTATTGTGGATGTATTGTAGGCGAAGCTGAATTCCCAGTCCCCGAGAAAATAAGTAAAGGGAAGTGCCCCGTGTAGTTGGTTGTTGATCCACAATATTCTTGTAACTGCTGTATGTAAATCCCTAAAGGCCATGTTGGAAGCGATTTCTAATGTAGTATTTGCCGATGCTGTTAGAAATAGGCAATCCAGCTGGGGCAATGGATATTCCAACAGGATCCTTCCCGGATTATCGGGTACAGTACCTACTGTCAGGCCACGGCCGCCTCCTTCCCTCTTCCTAGCCTATCCATCCCAATATTCCATCCCTTCCCATCCCTCATGAGGTCCCTGTTCGCTTTGCAGGTGAGGCCGCCTGGGCGAAGTGCTGATCACCCCCCCTCCCCAATTGTATCCATCCCGACCAGATGTTCCAAGCTTCAGGACACTGCCCATAGAGGCGGTAGTGGTGAGTTCCCTCACTGAGTCCGTGGGAACCACCAACCTAGAGGGTAAATTGACTTAAAGAAAGACAAATGTGTAAACAACAAAATGAAAAAAAATACCCGGTTGGGGTAGTGATCATGTTGTACCGTAGCCTATAAGACCAGCATAAGGATAGTTGCATGTGCCCTTATATACTTTGTGTATGTGCATTAGCCTTTGGATTAGCTTAAGTTTGGTTTGGTAAAGTTAGGTTTGGTGAGGTTAGGTATGTGACCTTGTAGTTTACTCTTTTCGGATAATGTAAAATCTAAAATTAAAAATCTTAAATTTAAAATGTAAAATCTAAAAAACTAAAACCTAAAATACAAAAAAATCACAAATGTAAAATCTAAAATCTAAAAATTTTAAAATGAAAAAAATCTAAAATATTAAAATGTAAAATGTAATTATTTTTTTTTTAGTCGTTTACCCTTCAGGTTGGTGGAACCCACGGACTCAGCGAGGGAACACACCACTACCGCCTCTACGGGCAGTGTCCTAGAGCTGGGAACATCGAATCGGAAGGGATACAACTGGCGAGGTGGGATTGGCACCTCGCCCAGGCGGCCTCACCTGCAAAGCGAACAGGGGCCTCATGAGGGAAGGTAATGGATGGTTAGGATGGATAGACAAGGAAGAGGGAAGGAGGCAGCCGTGGCCTTCAAGAAGGTACTGAAACCGTATTTGGCATTTAGTTGGAAATAGGTTAAGTTGGCAATAACACTGATGGCAGTACTGCGACATTCTTTGGAATGCAGGTGCGCGATATGACTGTGGCGAATTTAGGAGCAGCCAGCAGCCCGCCATACAAGCGACGACCACATGCTAGACATTTGTAATACCTGTATTGAATACAAGATAGAGACAGCTCCACTGTCGTTATGTTGCTCGCTGTGGTAAAGAAATTACACTTTGCAGTTTGAAATAAAGATTGGAAAATGCATTCTATGGACGAAGGAATATAAATGAGAACTTTTATGTGAGTATGAATGCATACAGTACTATAACAGGTGATTATCGAACTCGACACTGTGTAAACATCGATTGTCACTATCGTTTAGAGAACGAGGTGCATTGTGGATCAACTGGTGACAGTATGATTTACGGGAGCAGTGGAAGAATATAGTAGAGATTGCAATTTCAGCGAGGAGGGTCACTGCTCTCTAGTTTAAGCACGAGTGCGTGCGTTGCCGTGAAATCGTGTTTGTTTGGTAACGTGAAGTCGAACCGACGTATACGTGTTACAGTACAAAACGTGATAGGATTTTCGTCTGATCTTATTATAGTTTCAGACAGTGTTAACCTTCAATTTGAGCACAGTGAACTTGCATTCACGTATGATAACTTCTTCTCAAGCCAATAGCATAGCAACTTGTTCTACATTGCAGTACAATATAAACAGCATTAGCCATGATTGTGAAGAATGATATGAGAAGAGAGAGATATTGCTGCGTTATGAAGATGCAGAACATGGGCTAAATACAGACAATGAATGTAACACATAGCAGCATTACATACTCAGGATGATTACTTGAATCCAATATCAGCAACTACAGTACAAGGCTTTACAAGAGAAGACTGAAGAGATTGTGAAAATCGGAATGACAATTCGCACTGCTACATAATGAAACTATTTTGGCTTTCTACACCATCGTTATCGTGCTCTTTAGCAAGTGATAGAACAATGAACTTTGTTAAACGAACATCTGTTAGCTCTATCTCGTTCGCGACCGGTAATCGGGTCTTCTTGATGTCCAGTCATTTCGTGATCGGTGCAGCCGAGCAGACGTGGGTTCGAGCCTTGACAGGAGTTTGTGTTCTAACATTCTCACTTCATTCAACTAGAACTTCAACAAGGTAGCTGCAGTTTTCCTTTAGTAGACAGTATGAATTTGTCATGCTTTTGAATGCTCCTTTTCACCAATTTTGATTAAGTAGTTAAGAAATACAGCCGAGGGCTAGGGTGACTTCTTGGTCATTTCTGTCACAGTATGTATTTCATTTTGTAGTTCAATTTAGTAGTTATTGTAGTGTTATTTTGAACATTACGTTGCCTTGATTAAGATGTAATTTGGGAATAAATAGAAGAATATAGTTTGTTGGGAAGACAACATGAGAAAATCATAGGGAGAAAACGACGGTAAAATTATATAAGAATAATTCTAACTCAAGCAGATGTCCCATATCCAACGTATATGCGAATTCGATTTGAAAAATTTTCTGGACTTTTTAAATTTGATAGCGAATATTTTTGAAAGCTCATGCAAGTTTATTAGACAGACCTTCAGGTCTATATTTTTGTCAATTGAGCATAGTAATGGAACATAGTGATTTCTAGTATGTTTATTTGCGATTGTGCGAATTTATTTCTGGTAATCCAGATTTTTGAAATTTTCATTTTTGAATTCGACACCTTTTGTGAGCTCGTTCAGTTTTTAAATTTTTGTTGATTCTTATGAGAATCTCCAACTTGGTTTAGCGTTCAAATCTAATGGTTTACTTGTACCTTCTCAAGATAGGCTTTTCTCCATGCTGTAGGTTTTGACGTGTTTCCTTAGGGGAGGATCTCAGGCTGAATTATTTTCAATTAGGCGAAAACTGAAACGTTCTTTTCACAGAGGTCGGTCTAGAAATATTGAAAGAAATACTTTATATGAGAAAGTGCAATTAATAATAAGATGCAATGAAAGGATGTAAATGTTTAAAATATATGTAAGTCATAATTGAGATGACAGATCTTTCGATTTCTCACACAGCTATTTAGACTTGTGAATACAATATTTTATCACTGTTCTGATAAAAATTATTCTCGACACTCTAACTTTTGGCTAATTTGAAGCAATGTATTTATCTATGATTGTATAAAAACTTGTGTAATATTTGAAATGTTTGGAAACTATTAAGAGCTGTTGAGCGATAATATGGTAATAATGGAATTTTGTCTGCGTATTTGAATTGCAATTTAGGAGATATTAGACATCTAGGGCAACGGCCTGGCCGTGTTGAAATACCGGATCCCATGAGAACTCCGCAGTTAAGCAACATTGGGCGTAGTCGGAACTTGGATGGTGTGCCGGTTCTAGGCTCTGCGCGCTGTTGGCCAACATAAGGAGGAGCGGAAAGGCCCTGGCCACCCTACCGCATGTAAACTCCGGCTGGGGGGTAGTCTCTTCGGAGGCTCGGACCTGCCTTCGGGCAGAATACCGATTAAATTAAATTTATAGATAGTCAATATCAGTTTTTCCAGCAATGAATTAGCTATGGAGCTATTGCTGAGTGCACTACGGTGTATTATTTTGAACGTGAAATTGAGTCACGATTTTAGCTAGTGGAAAGCTAATGAACAATTTTGAATCCAGCATTTATGAAACCAAGTATTGTAACAACATCGCTAGTAATTTGTTGAAAATTTAGCAACAATTGTTTTCAGAGTAGAGTCTAATTGGAAAGACTGTAATATTAATACTTGTATAAACTTCTGATACTAATAACTAAAATATTGAGTGAAAGAAATCTAATATCTGTGGGAAAGTGAAATGAAACATAATCATTATAATTAATAACATGACGTCCGATTAGCTTAATTGTTTGTCATTTAGGACGGAAAAAACTTGAAATTGAAACCACATAAATGAAAATGTATATGAATACATGAAAGTAACAGAGATGAATAATTCTAGGCGCAACTAACTCTCAGAATTAAAATGTAATTATGTAAATTAGGTGTATGTATTTAAATTGCTACGATAGAATAAGGTATTTCATATTTTTGTCAAAAAGGGTTTACGATCATGACATAAGATTTTGTGTGTAATTTTTCTTTTCTTTTCTGAATTTCATTGATGATGATGTGACGTTAGGCAGATTTGTGTGGTCTAGTTAAGGCAGTTGCCACTTATACATATTTTTCATGCTTCGGCAGAGGCATAAGATTTTATATTCTTGTTCAGTGGAGTTTCTACTTCACAAAACTGCGGTTTTAATTAATAAACTGTTTTTTTTTATTTAGTCAATTTACCCTCTAGGTTGGTGGTTTCCTCGGACTCAGCGAGGGAACTCACCACTACCGCCTCTATGGGCAGTGCCCTTGAGCTTGGAACATCTGGTCGGAATGGATACAACTGGGGAGGTGTGATCAGCACTTCGCCCAGGCAGCCTCACCAGCAAAGCGAACAGGGGCCTTAGGAGGGATGGGAAGGGATGGATAGGCTAGGAAGAGGAAAGGAGGCGGCCGTGGCCTTGAAGAAGGTACCATCGCGGCATTTGCCCGAAGACGAAGTGGGAAACCACGGAAAACCACTTCGAGGATGGCTGAGGGGAATCGAACCCCCTCTACTCATTTGGGCCACCCAAGGCTGAGTATACCCCGTTCCAGTCCTCGTACCACTTTTCAAATTTCGTGGCAGAGCCGGGAATCGAACCCAGGACCTCCGGGGCGGCAGCTAACAGTGCTGACCGCTACGCTACGAAGGCGACTATAAACTGTTATTAAATTTTAAAAATTCTCATGAATGACTTAGTGATTTCTATTCGAACGAGGATGTGCTACGAGGACCAGTATTTTATTTTTGCTAAGATGCTTTGTTACGCGCCCGAGATTAGATTAATTTAATTAATTTTTAAGAGTCTTGTTAGCTCACTTCGGGCTATTTTTCATTTTTAGCCTATTTTCAATTTTGAAACAAGTAGTTCCGTGAAGAACTATACAGCCTATTTTCATATATCCTGCTCATGTTAATTGTCTCTATCAACATACAAAATTTCAGTTTAATTGCTGTAACAGATTCGTAGATATTGAGAACCGTCTAAATATTTCATATGGTAGCCAGGATGGATTTTTGTACTATTTCATTAAGATTATTGTGTACGTGTGGTATTCAAACTTCAATCGCATGATTAGAACACTAGAAGTAAAAACGAGATTTTAAAAGTACGCACACCAGCCATCTTGTGATTATGCAAACAATTGAAATAAATTACATGCCAGTGGATCAACATTTGTATAAGCATTGAACGTGCAACGTTTCACGGCACTCGGATAGTTAATTCGCGAGAAACGTCCATTTAAATATTTATACTTCGCGTCGCCGCCATGTTGGATTTGTGCTCACCAGGTTACTGAAAGTCCTATAGGTGAACATATGTTCATAGTCTCTATGAACATAATAAAAATCAGTTTGGTTGCTGTAAAAGATTCATAGATATTGAGAACCGTCTAAATATTTCGGAAGCTCGCCATTTAGGATTGTTATATGTATAGGCCATAGAGTTATGTACCATTCAAGGACAATTATTGCCAAGCTTCATTATTCAAACTTCCACTTCGATCGCATGATTACGACACAAGAATAAAAACTTAATTTTAAAATTTCGCACAGCCGCCATCTTGAGGTTATGTAAACAATTGAATTAAATTAGATGGCAGTGCATTACAATCTGCAAAATCATTTACTGTACCACATTTCACTGCGCTCAGAGAGTTAAATCACGAGAAAAGTCTATTAAAATATTTCAAATTCGCTTAGTCGCCATGTTCGTTTTGTACCTTACAGGTTTATGAAATATACATAGGTAAACTTGTATCAGTACCCTTTATTGCCGTACAAAATTGCATGATGTTATCTGTAATAGTTTCGGAGATATAGAATGTCAGTGAAATATTTCGCACAGCCGCCATTTTGAGGTTATGTAAACAATTGATCTAAATTAGACTCCAGTGCATTACAATATGTATAAACATTTGCTGTACCAAGTTTCATTACGTTTGGATAGTTAAATCGCGAGAAATGTCTATTTAAAAGTCTCAATTTCGCTTGACCGCCATGTTGGTTTTGTAGTCACCAGGTTTTTGAAAGTCTCATAGTTGTTCTTCTAGTAGTGCCCTTTATCACCGTACACAATTTCAGGGCGATATCCGTAACAGTTTCGGAAATATTGAATGCTAGTGAAATATTTCGCACAGCCGCCATGTTGGATTGGTGAGACGTAACGAAATTTGAAGGGCACGGTCGAGGTCGCCGGAAATAGTGCTATGAACTTACCGAGTTTCATTGAAATCGCTCCAGCCGTTTAGATATTATTAGGGACACACACACACACACCTCTCACACACACACACACACACACACTCACACGCACGCACACACACACGGACAAAAGCCTATTTTTTTCAAAATTGAAAATAGGCTAAAAATAAGCTTATGAGGTCACCTTTTGTCCGTGTGTGTGTGCGAGTGTGTGTGATTCGTGTGTGTCCGCCCCCCCCCCTAATAAAATCTAAACGGATGGAGCGATTTCAATGAAACTCGGAAAGTTCATAGCACTATTCCCGGCAACCTCGACCATGCCCTTCAAATTTTGTTACGACTCACCAATCCAACATGGCGGCTGTGCGAAATATTTCACCAGCATTCAATATCTCCGAAACTATTACCGATATTGCCCTGACATTTTCTATGGTGATAGAGGGAACTACTATAAGTTCACTTATGTGACTTTTGAAAATCTGGTAACTACAAAACCAACATGGTGGCCAAGCGAATTTGCGACTTTAAATAGACGTTTCTCGCGATTTGACCAACCAAACGCAATGAAACTTGGTACAGTATATGTTTATATACATTGTAATGCACCGACATCTAACTTCGTTCAATTGTTTACATAATCACAAGATGGCGGATGTGCGAAATATTTCACCGGCATTCTATATCTCTGAAACTATTAGCGGTAAAACCCTGCCATTTTGTACGGAGATAAAGGGCACTACCGGAAGTCCATCTATAAGACTTTCAAAAACCGGTTAACTACAAAACGAACATGGCGGCCAAGCGAATTTGAAAATTTTAAATAGACCTTTCTCGCGATTTAATGTTCCAAGCGCACTGAAACCTGGCACAGGCAATATTTATACACATTGTAATCCACTGGTATCTAATTTAGTTCAATTGTTTACATAACCTCAAGATGGCGGCAGTGCGAATTTTAAAATTAAGATTTTATTTATTGTGATGTAGTCATGCGATCGAAGTGAAAGTTTGAATAATGAACCTACGCAATAATTTTCCTTTAATGGTACATGACTCTATGGCCTATACATTTAACAATCCAACATGGCGACCATGCGAAATATTTAGACGATACTGAATATCTACGAATCTATTTTAGCAATCAAACTGCATTTTTTAATGTTCATAGGGGCTTTGAACTTAAGTTCACCTATAGGACTTTAAATAACCTGGTGATCACAAATCCAACATGGCGGTGACGCGAATTATAAATATTCACATGGACGTTTCTCGCAATTTAACCATCCGCGTGCAGTGAAACTTGGTACAGTAAATCCTTATACGAATGTTAATCCACTGGCATCTAATTTATTTCAATTGTTTCCATAACCTCAAGATGGCAGCTGTGAAAAATTTTAAAATCTCTTTGTTTTTTCTTGTGTCATAATTATGCGATTGAAGTTTGAATACTACACGTTCACAATAATCTGCATGTAACAGTACATAACTCTAGGACCTACATATATAAAATCAAACATGGCGACCATCCGAAATATTTAGTCGGTTCTCAATATCTACGAATCTATTACAGCAATCAAACTGAAATTGTGTATGTTGATTAACATGAGTAGGATATATGAAAATAGGCTGTATAGTTCTTCACGGAACTACTTGTTATTACATTGACCACTGGCATCTTCTTATCACATTCTTTTAAATTTTTGTGGTATTCCTATCCACGGTCGATCCTTGGTGGTGGTTTCTGGGGGTATTTCAGCCGGGGATTCCAGATTCTACGATCCTGATTTTTAGCCTATTTTCAATTTTGAAAAAATAGGCTTATGAGATCACCTTTTGTCCGTGTGTGTGTGCGTGTGTGTGTGTATGTGTGAGAGGTGTGTGTGTGTGTGTGTCCCCTAATAAAATCTAAACGGCTGGAGCGATTTCAATGAAACTCGGTAAGTTCATAGCTCTATTCCCGGCGACCTCGACCGTGTCCTTCAAATTTCGTTACGTCTCACCAATGCAACATGGCGGCTGTGCGAAATATTTCACTAGCATTCAATATTTCCGAAACTGTTACCGATATCGCCCTGAAATTGTGTACGGTGATAAAGGGCACTACTAGAAGATCACCTATGAGACTTTCAAAAACCTGGTGACTACAAAACCAACATGGCGGTCAAGCGAAATTGAGACTTTTAAATAGACATTTCTCGCGATTTAACTATCCAAACGTAATGAAACTTGGTACAGCAAATGTTTATACACATTGTAATGCACTGGAGTCTAATTTAGATCAATTGTTTACATAACCTCAAAATGGCGGCTGTGCGAAATATTTCACTGACATTCTATATCTCCGAAACTATTACAGATAACATCATGCAATTTTGTACGGCAATAAAGGGTACTGATACAAGTTTACCTATGTATATGTCATAAACCTGTAAAGTACAAAACGAACATGGAGACTAAGCGAATTTGAAATATTTGAATAGACTTTTTCTCGCGATTTAACTCTCTGAGCGCAGTGAAATGTGGTACAGTAAATGATTTTGCAGATTGTAATGCACTGCCATCTAATTTAATTCAATTGTTTACATAACCTCAAGATGGCGGCTGTGCGAAATTTTAAAATTAAGTTTTTATTCTTGTGTCGTAATCATGCGATCGAAGTGAAAGTATGAATACTGAAGCTAGGCAATAATTGCCCTTGAATGGTACATAACTCTATGGCCTATACATATAACAATCCTAAATGACGAGCTTCCGAATTATTTAGACGGTGTTCAATATTTATGAATCTTTTACAGCAACCAAACTGAATTTTTTTTAATGTTCATAGAGACTATGAACATATGTTCACCTATAGGACTTTCAGTAACCTGATGAGCACAAATCCAACATGGCAGCGACGCGAAGTATAAATATTTAAATGGACGTTTCTCGCGAATTAACTATCCGAGTGCCATGAAACGTTGCACGTTAAATGCTTATACAAATGTTGATCCACTGGCATGTAATTTATTTCAATTGTTTGCATAATCACAAGATGGCTGGTGTGCGTACTTTTAAAATCTCGTTTTTACTTCTTGTGTTCTAATCATGCGATTGAAGTTTGAATACCACACGTACACAATAATCTTAATGTAATAGTACAAAGATAAAAATCCATCCTGGCGATCATATGAAATATTTAGACGGTTCTCAATATCTACGAATCTGTTACAGCAATTAAACTGAAATTTTGTATGTTGATAGAGACAATTAACATGAGCAGGATATATGAAAATAGGCTGTATAGTTCTTCACGGAACTACTTGTTTTTCGGATTTCACCAGGTAAGACCACGTGGATACGGGTGCAGTACCATCCCGGCATTTGCCCGAAGACGAAGTAGGAAACCACGGAAAACCACTTCGAGGATGGCTGAGGGGGAATCGAAACCCCTCTACTCAATTAGGCCACCCGAGGCTGAGTAGACCCTGTTCCAGTCCTCGTACCACTCTTCAAATTTCGTGGCAGAGCCGGGAATCGAACCCAAGACCTCCGGGGCGGCAGCTAACCATGCTGACCACTACGCTACGGAGGCGACATGTTAAAATGTAAAATCTAAAATCTTTAAATGAGGTTTCTGTGGGTTAGGTTAGGTTAGGTTAGGTTATAACTAAGTTTATTATTTGTGCTCTCTAATTTGCTCTTACTTTCTTTGCTCTGACTTTGAAGTTAGGTTAGGTTAGGTTAGGTATGTGACCTTGTAGTTTAGTGCTTTGACACAATAAAAATATAAAAAATATTTAAAAAAATTAAAAAGTAAATTTTAAATAAATAATAAATAATAATAAATAAATAGTAAATAATGTATATTTAATAACAAATAAAGCATGATTTGAAATGCCCGCTATTAAAGAGTATGGATGTACACAGCGGCCAACTTGCCCATTAGCCCCTGCCCCAGCTATGACTGACCCCTCCATAAGAATAACATAGGCAGTTGCGCACGGCGGCCATCTTGCCCATTAGCCCCTGCCCCAGAACCGCCTTATATTACCTACTCCAGTCCTATACAGAATACAAACTAAACAGACTAAATGTTACTGGACTCCGTGGCACAATGGTAGCGCGTGTGAATCCAGATCAGAAAGTTGCGTGTTCGATCACGTCGGGGTCAAGTAATTTTACCTAAATGATAGCAGGTCAATTCATGAAGCCCAGCAACCTGGCATATACAGAATACAAACTAAAACGGATTCCAAGTTACTGGACTCCGTGGCGCAATGGTAGCGCGACTTACTCGTGATCCGAAATTTGCGTGTTCGAATCACGTCGAGTTCAAGTTATTTTACGCAAATGATAGCATGTCAATTCATGAAGCCCAGCAACCGAGCCTATACAGAATACAAACTAAAGCAGCGGACAGGTTACAGGACTCCGTGGCGCAATGTTTGCGCTTCTAACTCCTGATCAGAAGGTTGCGTGTTTGAATCACGTCGGGGTCAAGTAATTTTACCTAAATGATAGCATGCCAATTCATGCAGCCCAGCAACATAGCCTATACAGAATGCAAACAAAAACAGAATACATGTTACAGGACTCCATGGCGCAATGGTTGCGCTTGTGACTCCAGATCAGAAGGTTGCGTGTTAGAATTACGTCGGGGTGAATTAATTTATCCTAAATGATAGCATGTCAATTCATGAAGCCCAGAAACCTGGCCTATACAGAATACAAACTAAAACAGACTAATTGTTACTGGACTTCGTGGCGCAATGGTATCGGGTCTGACTCCAGATCAGAAGGTTGCGTGTTCGAATCATGTCGAGGTCAACTAACTTCACCTAAATGATAGCATGTCAATTCATGAACCCCAGCAACTTAGCCTATACAGTATACAGACTAGCAAGGGGACCCTATGACAATCGGATTTTTGTAATTTTTTTCCGCTTTGGGTACGTAAATTTCAGACCTCGAACAATACTTTCACCAAGCCGTTCGATGCCATATTCATAAATTCTCGGGAAAATCGACTTTCAAGTTTTCCGAGAGGTTCATATCCAGTAAAAATGTTACCGCGTTCGAGCAGGACGCGTGGCTCACCCGGTAACGTTCGGGTCCAGTAATAGCCGGGGCGCTAATTCGAGTCTCACTTCGGGTGCTATATTTTCTTTTCTTTCAATTCATATACACGATTCACGCAGAACTGTTATTCGGAATAATGGCAGATCTCGAAGAAACCGCCATATTCAAATATTCCATCACATTTAATTTTACTCCTTACATTGTTTACATTTATTCTTCTATCCTTCAATTTTTAAATTAATCTACAAGGTGTGAATATTATTGCTAGATATTTCCCAACCCCCTTATTCGAAATTTCAAATAAGAGATAATTAGAAATTAGACGTGCGCTTTTTCATTGGAAATTATAATTACATATCTTTGAATTACTACAGACTTGATGATTTTTATATTTCAACTAGCAGAAGTAACCGCTCTTCGATTGGCCTCGGTATTAATAACCAGACGTTATCAATTGAGCTACTGTTCCAATGGTTAGGGCCTTGTTATTCCTTCATATGTTTATCAGAACAAAGTTAGTATTCTGGGAATATCACACACACTGTTAATTTAAGGGCCTTAAAATGTGGTTTTCGGAGACTCTTTATAGACTCCCGAATTTTGTGTCTCACATTGAGAAGCGCAACATATGCTTTGGTCGTCCTTCTAGGACAGGCTGTTCCAGGCGGGCAGCTTGCCAGTGACCAGTCGATTACTCGCCGCCTTGCGTGAGTAAACCTGCAACATGCAATACAGCTCTGCCGTGGGGGCTGCCGTCACTGCGCGGTGAATACCTCAAGACTGGCAAGAAGCGCATGCACTTGTGTTATGACCTTCGCATTGTCATCTTCATCTTCGGGATGAGATCATAGTCGAAGGGACTGATGTCGGGAGAATATGGGGGGTGATAGAGGACCTTCCAGCCTCAGCAATCCAACAATGCCGACACAACGCCTGCTGTGTGAGCCCTAGCATTGTCATGCAGAACGATGGGCGGAGTAACCATATGATGGCGCCGTCTCCTTCTCAGAGCTCCTCGGAAATGGTCTTGCAGAAACGAACCATAGTACGCCGCATGAACGGTTTGCCCTCGGGAAACAGTATGGTGAATGATCACACCATCCCAATCATAGGCAAGAATTAACATTACCTTCACATGGTCCTCTATCACCCCCCGTATTCTCCCGACATCAGTCCCTGCGACTATGATCTCATCCCGAAGATGAAGATGACAATGCGCGGGGAGCGCTTCCGTACCATTGAAGACGTTAAGCAGGCTTCCGAGCGCTCTCTTCGTACCATCAATAGATTGGGCAGTGCCAACGGGATCCAACGATTGCCGCATCGCTGGGAACAAGTTGTACGCAATGGTGGAGCTACATCGAGGGCCTGTGAAACTTGGAACCATCTAAGTGAGTTATTAATCCAGTTATAACAAAGGTGCCAAAAGTAAAAAACCAACCCATGTATAATAGTACTACTACTACTACTACTACTACTAATAATAATAATAATAATAAAAATAATAATGATAATATAATAAATACAATATAGGGATAGGGATATGAAACACCTTCCGTACCACACCCGCACGTAAAAATCGCGTGACAAAATTCTAGTGTACCCCTTGACCCCCTTAAGCTCATTATACGTATTGATGAATTTTACAGCTTAATTTGGTTTCGTGGTAACCTTATAGCCGTTTGCAAACTTCACAGTAATGTAATAAATGGAATTGCATTGCGTCTTACAACAAGATGTTCAGTAAAGAACATATAGCCTACTTTCTCCTAAATGCATGGGTATTGTTATAACTCTTTATCCTTTTCAAGGAGTCGACAATTGAATGTTGGTTGTAGTAGCTTGTTGAAATACAACGTGTTATACGGATATTAAACATGAATATTAGGTGTCCATTGATAGTGCTACCTCTGTACCAAATCTGTACAAAATTTCATTCAGTTCGGTTTCACCGCGTTTGAATTGATACGGTGAATAGATTTGCACACATACATGGCCGCTATCTGCAAACTATTAGGTTGATGACCTTGTAGTTCAGTCAAACGATGCTTCCCACAAAAAGGTATGTTGTTGCAGAACTTGGTAGTGATCAGATCATTAGGTTGGTCGCAATTTGATTTAAACTTTTAAAATTTGGGTGGCCGCCACTTCGTTTCCCTCAAGATGGCGACGATATAAAACTTGACACTGAGGACCCCTTTGCTAGTGCTACCTCTGTACCAAATTTCGTTAAATCGGTTTCACCGTGTTTGAATAGCTAGGGGAATCGATTTTTACACATACATGGCCGCTATCTGCAAACTAGTGGGCTGATGATCTTGTAGTTTTGTAAGAATATGCTTCTCACACAACGTATGGTGTTGCAAAATTTGGTAGAGATCAGATTATTATAGGTTGGTCGTAATATGATTTAATCGTTTAACATTTAGGTGTCCGCCATTACGTTTTCGTCAATATGGTGGCGATATAAAACATGAAGCTGAGGTGCCCTTTGAAAGTGCTACCTCAGCACCAAATATTGTTCAATTTGGTTTCACCGTGTTTGAATTGTTAGGGGGAATCGATTTGCACACATACATGGCCGCTATCCGTAAATTATTAGTCTGATGACCTTGTAGTTTGGTCAAATGATTTTTCATACATAAAGGTATAAAGTTGCAAAACTTAGTAGAGATCAGATGATTAGGTTGGTCGTAATTTGAATTAAACTTTTAACTTTTGGATGGCCGCCATTACGTTTTCGTCAAGAAGGCGCCGATTTAAAACAGGACACTGAGGTGCCCTTTGCTAGTGATACCTCTGTACCAAATATTGTTCAATTTGGTTTCACGGTATTTGAATTGATAGGGGAAATCAATTTGCACACAAACATGGCCGCCATCCGCAAAGTGTCGAGCTGATGACCTCGTAGCTTGGTCGAAGAACGCTTCTTACATAAAGGTATATTGTTGCAAAATTTGGTAGAGATCGGAAGAAAAGGTTAGTCGTAATTTCATTTAAGCTTTGAATATTTGGGTGTCCGCCATTACGTTTCCGTCAAGATGGCGGCGATATAAAACATGACACTGAGGTGCCCTTTGCTCGTGCTACCTCCGTACCAAATCTCGTTCCATTCGGTTGCACCGTGTCTG
Organism: Meconema thalassinum; assembly: GCA_946902985.2. Taxonomy (NCBI): domain Eukaryota; kingdom Metazoa; phylum Arthropoda; class Insecta; order Orthoptera; family Tettigoniidae; genus Meconema; species Meconema thalassinum. The sequence goes on from OX336390.1 coordinate 836,435,656, forward strand.
AATTAATAGGGGGAATAGATTAGCACACAAACATGGCCGCCATCCGCAAACTATTGAGCTGATGAACTTGTAATTTGGTCAAGACATGCTCTCCACATAAAGGTGTATCGTTGAAAAATTTGGCATAGATCGGATGATTAGGTTAGTCGTAATTTGATTTAAGCTTTCAACATTAGGGTGGCCACCATTACGTTTCCGTGATGATGGCGGCGATATAAAACATGACACTCAGGTGCCCTTTGCTAGTGCTACCTCTGTACCAAATTTCGTTCAATTCGATTTCACCGTGTTCGAATTGATAGTGGGGGGGTGGGGGGGGCACACATTCCGAGTACACACACTCACAAACACAGCCTCACAGACACACAATTTTTCGCCCTGTGTTGATCTCATAAGTCTACTTTCATTTTTTGCAAAAATCGAAAGTAGGCTAAAATAGATGGTCCTCTGAGATTTTGTTGCCATGGTTACCAGCTTGCATTCTTTCATTAGATTATTAAATGAAATTAGTTTTCTGGGAATATCTCAAAAACTGTTGGTTTTAGGGCCTTAAAATGTGGTTTTCGGAGTCCCTTTGGGGCCCCGAGTTTTGTTTCTCACATCGAGGGGTTGAAAATAAGCGTTATCTCGTCCTTCTACGCCTATTTCAGCATGTATTTTAAGGGGGTAGGCCCCCTTTTGTGAGAGGTACGGAGATGAGTTACACCAATGATTAGTGTGGTGCTTCTGATGGATATCTGTATCAAATTTTACGTTGATCTACTCAGCCGTTCTCAAGTTATAAGGACTCGAAGATGTCCACAGACAGACAAACAAACAGAGACAAACATTTTATTTTTGCGTGCATCCGTCATAAAACAGTCTGAAATGCGCAAATAACGCATATTTCCTTGGAATTTCAGAAAAAACTGACAAACTTTCAATTTTATATAGAGAGAGATCACATTAGCAGTATATGAATTGAAAGAAGAAAAGAAAAAATATACCCCGTTAGACTCGAACTAGCGTCCCGGAGAATACTGGGCCCAAACGCTACCGGGTGAGGCACGCGTCCTGCTCGAATTATGCAACATCATTACGGGATATGAAGCGCTCGGAAAACTTGGAAGTCGATTTTCTCGAGAATTTATGAATATGGCATCGAATGGCTTTGGGAAATTATTGTTCGAGGTCTGAAATGTACGTCCCCGAAGCGGGAAAAATTACAAAAATCCGATTGCCGTAGGGTCCCCTTGTAAATTGTACTGGACTCCGTGGCACAATGGTAGCACGTCTGACTCCATAACATAAGGTTGCGTGTTCGAATCACGTCGGGGTCACGTTATTCTACCTACATTATAGCATGTCAATTCATGAAGCCCAGCAACCTAGTCTATGTAGAATACATTCTTAAACAGGCTATATGTCACTGGACTCCGTGGTGCAGTGGTAGCTCGTCTGGCTCCAGATCAGAAGGTTGCATGTTCGAATCACGTCAGGTTTAAGTAATTTCACCTAAACGATAGCTGTCAATTTTTGAAGCCCAACAACCTACCCTATATGGAATACCATTTAATATATATATTTCCTGAAGGACATCCGCCCGGCATTCCGGGAGACCATAAAGATCCAGAATACAGTGTAGGTACATTGTTGGCTCTACAGTACATAAGTCATTACGATATACCATATAAATGGTTATGTAGCATGTTGAGTGAAGCTCTCAATACGCCCAAGCAGATCTTCTCAAGATCATCCTCGATGATGCCAAGCTTCTTGAGGATATCCACGACGAACTTATAAGATGTTCCACGAGCTCCGAATAGAAGGCCATTCACTTTCCATGCATTTTTAGGTAAGTTATATCTCTCACTCAAGTGAGGTATGCATGGTCGGTAAATAGCCTCATTCTCCTCGTTGACTCGTACGGCTTGCGGAATGTCCACTTCCATTCGTACCGTGGGGTCCAGGACCAAACCCCTTCCATTCTTCCTGTCAATGGCAACGATATCTGCTCTACGGTGACTACCATTTTCCGAAATGCAGTGCACTTCCTCATAAACTTCCCATTTTAATTTCCTCAGGGAAGTGGCAATTGATGATCGAACTCGGTGATGGCGGGAATTTCGTAACAGTTCTCGTTTAGAACATTGACCCAGGACATGTCCTAGCGTCTCTGGTTGGTCACATCCTGGTTGTCGGCATAGGGTTGTGTGCTGACTACTCCCCGGCACAGCTCTCACCGCTGAGATGTTGCAAGACATTTTTATGGCATTCGACCATTCAGAGCACGATAAGTCTTTTCTGTTATTTATCCACGAGTTGTTCTTAGGATGTTGTTCATAAACTTCCACTCCTTTACCTTTATGAGGAAGTTTTCACCAAGCTTCAAATGACCGTTTCCGAAGCTCATTTCGTACCCAACGTCCTGATTTTGATTCTGTGCAATCACTAGTCGGAAAATTAAAATATTGAAGAATTTCTTTCTTTTCCCCGTCAAGATTTCGACAAATATCTAAATGAACATCTTCCACTCTGAGTAACTTTTGAACTATATAAAAATGCTGTATATATGCTTCCCATTCAACCTTAACTAAACCCAGCCCCCGAACATTCCTGGATGCATACAACATATCATTGGGACAGTCATGTGGTAACCCAATGATTTCTTTGATAGTTGATCGCAAAAGTTTATCAACATCGACCAGAAAACTTGATGGAATTTTATTTAACGGTGTACTCTGTATTGTATAAATCAGACTTGGCCAAATGTATTGATTAATTATGTTTAACTTTTGGTCTGGTTTTAGTAAACAAGAAACTGTGAGAGAATTCAAGTCTTTTTCTAAACTATTTATCAACTTGCTCTTGTCAAATACAATTTCATCTTCAAAAGTTATTCCCAGTTATTTTATGGTTTCCCCAGATTTTACACATGTCAAAGCAGTATTTCCTAGTGTCACAGCACTTCTCTGACAAAGGTTCCCTTCTTTAATATTGATCATTCTGCATTTTGAAGGATTCATGGAAAGACCTATAGCAGATAAACTATTAACGGCGGTATTTAAGAGTTCCTGCGCCGAAGCTTCATCTTTCGCCACTAATACATGATGATGATGATAATTGTTGTTTTAAGGGGCCTAACATCTAGGTTATCGGCCCCTGGCCACTAATACAATATCATCCGCAAACGCTAAGGCTGAAACATTTTCAACGTCAGATGACAGCTGATACCCATACTCTTGAATGATCTCCTGATCTGTGAGTTCTTTGATAGTATCATCTATTGCCAGATTGAATAAAGCAAGTGAGATTGGAGATCCCTGAGCGACGCCTTTCCTAAGCTCTATGCTCACTGTTTTATTAATACCACATTCAACTTTGATACTATTTCCTAAAATAAGGTCGATTACTAAATCTCGCAAGTTGTTTGGCATATTTACTCGATTAATGCACCGCTTAAGATGTTCATGGCCTATATTATCATATGCCTTTGAAACATCCAGGAACACCACACAGCAGCTAGTTTTATTTGTTTTAGCATTCCTGAGGCAACCATTAATAATTGAGGTATTAACATGTGTACCAGGGAGATTAATGAATCCCCTTTGATGTACGGAGAACTCTACGAATGATCGTAGTCGCCTGTCAATCACTTTTTCTATAATACGTCTGATTACTGAATATATGGTGATAGGTCTCCAGTTACTTATTTCTTCAGCACATCCTCCTTTGTGAAGAAGTACTGTTCTTCCTGTTTTGAATATATCGGGGCATTTCCTAAATTTGAGCATAGCGTTTGCAAGGAGACTCAACACTTTTGATGTTTTAAGTTCCTTCACAGCTCTGATAATTACTCGGTCAGGACCAGCTGCTGTATCTGCTCGTACTCTGGCAAGAGCTGAATTAATTTCAGAATCTTCAATTTCAATGTCTTCCTCTGTACACACGGCTTCTGTTGGTTGCAAGTGTGTTAATTCATTCTCTTTTCCAAATAAATCTTGAAAGTGTTCAAAAACTGTGGATACGGGAATTCTACATTCTGTGCCATTTTGATTATTCATAATCATGCGTACGACTTTGCGCCTTTGATTGAAATACTGATATTGCGCTACTTCATATTGATATTTTGTCCTAGTTTTGTCTCTTCTTCGCTTTGTTAACCTTGATGGATTTTTCGTTTTAGAATATGTAGATGTATGACCCCCCTGTCGTTTTCTCCGCGCATTATAATAGCGAATAGCTGGATGTTTGGGTCCTGAGAGCGAACTGATTGCGTCAGCCAAGAATTCCGTTAGCTCAACACTATCTGTCCCAATAGCTTGAATATCACCTTTAGTTATGACGTCCGTGAATTTTCGTTGAAATTCCTTTATAGCATCTAATTTGGAATCTAATGCAGCCGCATCTTCGCTATTAGCGCTAGTTGATACATGATCAATTTCTTCATCCAGCAAGTGACTACCACCTCCATCGGATTTATGCAAACTTTGATCTGAGCTCTTATATTTTGACGTTAAACCTCTACGATAAACCTCTGGATGTGCTTTACTTACATGAATTGCAACAGATTTAAACGTCTTCCCACAAATATCACAGGTATTGACTCGTGTATCACTATTTGGGCGACATGAATCCGAGTTTTGAGTCAGGTTAAATGTGTTTTTGTCTGACATTTCAACATTAAATACTGCTACTCCAGAAATACTATACGGTAATATAATCTTCAATCATCAGTTTTCCGTTCCCTGCGTATATTTATACAGAAAAAGACAAGTCCATATGGATAAAATATCGGTAAATAGCACCTTAATCAGCATCCAATAACCTAGTTGTTTAACCTACAAATCGCAGCCATAACCATAATCTTATATGTTTGTCCATTGATTGTCTTCAGGAAAGATCTACCAACATATAGATGCGCGCGGGTACTAGGCATCAGGAGTCTTAGGCATCAAGGTGGCTGTGGAATTTCACGATCAATAACGCTAGGAACTACGAAATATCCAATCAATGTCAAACAACATGGCTGCTATTTGTGATATCGAAACACAAATACAAATTGATTCAACCACCCCCAAAAAATAACACCAATCCGCAAGATAACATGCACTATCACAGGAACAAACACCAACAATCCTTGAATACATGCGATGATCCCTCAAAAAGGATACGAAATACCATCAAAAGGCAAATCCGCGGCACCACATTGCAACCTAGGTCTTATCACGGCCTTCTAAACAGTTACGTCCAAATACGAATACGATGTTTTGATTAAATTATTTTTAGATTGATTGATACCTATAGTTATTGTTATTATTATATTACTTTTGTAATATTTTTATTTATTTTTTACCATAGGAACATAGGAAGCAATTGTATCACACGACAAGCTCGTAGTTCAGAACATATCCGGACCAATACGTTACCGGACTCCCTGGCTCAATGGTAGCGTCTGTCTCCAGATCAGGAGGTTGAGTGTTCGAATCACGTCGGTGACTTGTAATTTCACCTAAATTATAGCATGTCAATACACGAAGCCCACCAACCTAGCCTGTTCTGAATACAAATTAAAACAGGCATATTAAAATTTCGGGTGATATCCATGCTGGTTAATGGTGTGTCTGAGAAAATTAATTTATTCTCTCATGAAACGGCACTTATCGAAGTTTACCTTTATATTTGCGTCTCTCAGTTTCTCAAAAAGCTTACGCAAGTGTATAAGATGTTCCTGGATATTTGGTGAAGATATGATTAAATCTCTATATATATAAGAATGAGAGTTTGTCTGTTTTTTCTGAATTTCTACGGAAATTTGCGTTATTTACGCGTTTTAGACTGTTTTATGACGGATGCGCGCGAAAATGAAATTTTTGTCTGTCTGTCTGTCTGTCTGTCTATCTGTTTGTTTGTCTGTGGACAATTTTTTGTGTCCTTATAACTCGAGAACGGCTGAGTGGATCAACGTAAAATTTGGTACAGATATCCTTCAGAGGCAAGACACCAATCATTGATGTAACTCTTCTCTGTAGCTCTCATAAAAGGGGGCCTACCCCCTTAAAATACATGCTGAAATAGGCGTAGAAGGGCGAGACAAAGCTCATTTTCAGCCCCTCAATGTGAGAAACGAAACTCGGGGGCCCCGAAAAAAACCACATTTTAAGGCCCTAAAACCAATAGTTTTTGAGATATACCCAGAAAATTAATCTATATATTTAAAACACTAAGGTGATTTTTGTTATCACGAGATAGAGAGAACGACAGAACCAATTTACTTCGTAGAGCACTCTAACGAAAGCTCTTGGCCTGTAGATTTGCAGAGTGTCTCTAAAATAAACAAATATATTACGGTATATTTTTAAATAAATATAGAAAATAGCAGAATTCCAGCCCCTCGCGCATGCGCACAATCCGCCTGGGCTCATGACAAAATGGCGGTGAGAAGTCCATTAAAATGTAAGTTATTTAATAAGCTTCCATGTAATTGAAAACATACATTAACCAAGTTCTGACAATACAATATAATAACAGTATGAACATATACGAATGTATATTGATTTTATTGATAATGAATTGGATTATTTTCTTCAGATAGCGGCTTTTGAAGATAGTGAATGGTTGCGTCTGCATCTAAATGTGAGTGCGCGAGTAGCTATTTGGTTAAGGCGATTGACTGTGGATCCAAGGATCGCAGGTTCGATCCCAACTCTCGCCAGTATTTTTTTTTTTTTTTTTTGCCACTGAAATATTGTTTTATCAAGGAGTATTAGTAAGGTTTTATGTCAGTTAAAGATACATATTTCTACACATTATCTCAACACGTTTTATTTCCGTTTTACCATTGCATTACAGCATGTCCTCAATACGTCGTTTGAATATCTGCAATCAGTTCCAGTAACTGACAACAGATGGCAGTACCTCGCCAATATAGTTCCAGTAACTGAGAGCAGATTGCGTCGATATATTTAAAACACAAGGCATGGCCTTGATGGCGAGTTTTCGCGTGATAGTTAAATATTGTTTTATCAAGGATTATTAGTAACGTTTTATGTCAGTTAAAGATTCCTACATTCCCTCTCAATAAGTTTTATTTCCGTTTTACCATTGCATTACAGCATGTGGTCAAAAGAGCTAATATCTGCCATCAATTGCAGTAACTGACAACAGATGGCAGTACCTCGCCCATATAGTTTCAGTAACTAACAACAGATGGCAGCACCATTGCATCGATATATTTAAAACACAAAACATGGCGCGTTTTCAGGTGATGGAGAGGGAATTTTTAAGAAGGGAAACGTTGAAGAACATTAACTGACAGTTGAGTGTGTAGGCTATGTTGTTTATGTACTTTAATATTGCAATTTCTTCCCAATGCTTCGGTGTTCAAGTTGGTAGCATCCTAGACTAAAAGTTATAAATTATGCATCGTCGATATACTCTTAAATTATTAGTGAAAAGGGAGTTTTCCAGGCCCTGGCGCGTGTCCACAATTGCTTTCGCCATGAGAGACACTTGGCAAACATAATTCGTTTGAAGGGCTCAGACATCGTTGTCACTCAGCCCCATGTACTTTGGTGTATAAGTGTAAAATTTTCTCTGATAACCCGTATTATTGTGATAGCTGCATTACTTTGAGTAACTTATTTGTAATTAAGGTGGGAAATGGCAAGGTGACGGACGAGGCCTTAAGTTAGGAACCATCCCGGTATTTGCCTTGAGTGGAAGTGGGAAACCACGGAAAACCACATCTAAGATTGTCGAGGTGGGAATCAAACCTTCCTCTTCTTAGTTATACCTCTAGAGACTGAATGTGCCCCGTTTTTGCCCTCAGACCAGAATTAAATTTCTTGGCAGAGCAGGAAATGTAACCCGGGTCTCCGAGGCGATAGCCAAGAATGGGTGGGCTTCCATGTGTTAATACGATTTTTGACATGCACGGGACATAGAATTCTAAAACAGCCCCCATTAGGGTGACTGCCGAAGTGAGTATTGAGTATATGCCTAAGCTCATTCCAGTAGTTGGCGAAGTTATTCTATGTTCCCCTGCAAAATGTACTGCCATAAACTACTGTATAACAGGTGATGGAAATAGCTTATTTAGAGCAGTTTTGTACTGTTTATATCAAAATGAAGAACGTCATTCTGCGCTGCGTTTTCAAGCTATTGCCAAACATTTCGCTGGCAGGAACAATTATAAGAAATTTATTGTAAGCGATCAGTCTCATCGCATTCTCCTCACCAACCAACTTGAGTATGAGAGTCTCTGGACGGTCATGTTGAACTTCATTGTATAAGACAGTTGTTTAATGATTATTTGTTTAGAGTACTGAATCTAACTACGCAGTTGATTTCGGCAATGGAAGTATTTTTTGCCATTTAATATTTAGCGGCTCCGATATTGCAGGTCACTATAGTGTTATCGAATAATACGAAGCCACATTTAAAATCCAATATAAATAGGCCATTTCAGAAACAATTCCAGATGTTATGCAGTACAGTGAAAGGTCTTTGACGATCAAATGTAAACATTGTTCTACATTGTATTTCTCTTGCGTAAAATCTACGCGCGGTTACTTTGGCCTTTACTGTTGGGATGGTAAAATTGATCTGCTGAAATATAAAATATTTGCCAAGCTGCAACAATGCAATGATATTAATTTTAAAGTCATTGAACTTATATCCAGTAGTTCAAACACATACATCAGCGTTAACATATTGGCGAACTTAATTCATTTGATGGACTCAGACATCGTCGTCACTCAGCCCCGTCTATTTTGGTGTGCGAGTGTAAACTTTTCTCTGATAACCTGTGTTAATGTGATGGCTGTGTTGATGTGTGCATTTGTAATTAATGTGGGGAATGGGGAGTTAACGACCGAGGCTTTAAGTTAGGAACTATCCCGGTATTTGCCTGGAGTGGAAGTGGGAAACCACGGAAAACCAAATCCAAGATTGTTGAGATGGGAATCAAACTTTGCTCTTCTTAGTTTTGCCTCACGAGTGCGCCCCGTTCCAGTCCTCAGACCAGAATTAAATTTCTTGGCAGAGCGGGGATCGAATCTGGAATCCGGGTCAATAGCTCAGAATGTAGCCTTAAGAATAGGCTTCCCTGTGTTAATACGATCTTTGACAAGCACTGAACATATAATTCTAAAACTCCCTCCATTACTGTGGCTGGCGAAGTGAGTCTATGCTCATTCCAGTAGTGGCGAAGTGATTCTATGCTCCCTTGCATAATTTACTGTCATGGAAATACAAAGTATTGTACCTTCAACAGGTGATGGAAATTCATTATTTACAGCAATTTCATTCTGTTTATTTCAAAATGAAGATCGTCATCCTGAGTTGCGTTTGCAAGCAAATTGCAAAAATTGCAAGGATTTTATTATTGGCGATCAATCTCATCGCATTCTCATCAGCAACCAACTTGAGAATGGAAGTATTCATTGTATATGTGAATATTATTGTTTATTGATTATTTGTTTAGAGTGCATAACAATGGGTCTAACCACGCAGTTGATTTTGGCAATGGAAGTAAGTTATTATTTGCCATTTAATATTTGGCGGCTACGTTGATGCAGGCCACTATAGTGTTATATAAAATGACGTTAATTTGGGCAGAAATGCTGCTATAAATAAACCCATTTGACAAAATAGAACATTAGCCGCAAAAAAGTGGGAAATCGGAGAAAATTACGAAGCCACTTTTAAAATCCAATATAAATATGGCATTTCAGAAACAATTCCAGATACTATGCCGTTACAGTTTAGGGTCCTTGACGAACAAATGTAAACATTGTTCTGCACTGTATTTCTCTTGCGAGAAATCTACACTTGGTTACTTTGACCTTTGCTGTTGTAATGGTAAAATTAATCTGAATAAATATAAAATATTTGACAGGCTTTAACAATTATTTTTCACTGGAGATGATATCTCAAGGAATTCCAGAGGGACTAATCGGAAGTACAATGCTATGTCCTTCGTTTCATGGCGCGGCGGTCAAGCTGTATGCCTCTCACCAAGGCGGATCGGGTTCGATTCCCGGTCAATGCATGTGAGATTTTTGATGTGAAAGGCCATGTCCTGTGGTTCGGATTCCACGTTAAACGGAGGTCCCGTGGCTTATGATCGCGAGATTAACGGTCACGTTAAACTGCAAGCTTCCTTCCTTCCTTCGTTTCATTTGGTGCCAATGTTACTGTGCCACACGCACACGGTCCACATTGTTTTAAAATGTATGGAATTGCACATCATCGCATTTCTTCGTTATATTCCAAAAATATAAGCGATGGTTTGCGGCCAGTTGTATTAGACTCATCAGAGTTCTTGAATTCCTTGGAACTAAACGACTGGCCGCCACATACTCCAAACGCTTGGCCCGTTATGCTGCTTAGAAATCTGAACGGTTCCCAAGGACTCCTAAATGCAACCATATTGCTTGGATTTGGAAATAATAGGTGCAGTTAAAATTAGGCAGAGATGTCTAATCCTTCGACTTGATTTAACACCATCCGATAAAACACTATCATTTTCTTTTAAGAGGCAATATTTTCCAATTCATTTGGCATACTTTATCACAATCAATAAAGCTCAAGGGGAAACTCTGGAACGTATAGGCCTCAATTTGCCCCAACAATTTTTCAGTCATGGCCAGCAGTATTTTGCAATGTTGAGAGTGCAATCTTTTGACGCCCTCATAGTTTCAATAGAGTCAAAAAATAATCGTACAAAGAATGTACAGTAGGCCTATATAAGAAAATTCTTCAGTAAATATTTTTCTATTGACCGTCATGTTTTGACGGGTTTCAACTAGTTTCATTTAATACAATAAAGAAAGGAAGCTAGCCGGTAACCATGGCAACAGAAATTCACAGGTCCATCTATTGCTGTAATATAAGACGCAATACAATTCCATTTATTACATTACTGAGATAGTTTGCAAACGGCTAGAAGGTTATAACGGAACCAAACTAAGCTGTAAAATTCATCAATACATATAATGCGCTTAAGGGGGTCAAGGGGTACTCTAGAATTTTTCACGCGATTTACACGTGCTGGTGGGCTACGGAAGGTCTATTATATCCCTATCCCTATATTGTTATATTATTATTAATAATATTATTATTACACTACGGAAAGGAAGACCACAGAGGACTGGAAAAAGGGAATAATTGTCCCGATCTTCAGGAAAGGTAGTAGAACAGAATGCAGAAACTATCGGGGAATAAAACTGATGAGTCATTGTGCAAAGATGTTTGAGAAAGTTTTGGAAAGGAGAATTAGGACAAGGATAGAAGGAGGGATGAGGGAAGAACAACATGGCTTCAGAGCAGGAAGGTCCACAGTGGATTTGATTTTTGCTGTAAGGCAGTTACAAGAACAGCACTGTGAGTATGGAACAGATCTACTGATGGCCTTCCTGGACATTGAGAAAGAATATGACAGTGTATGCAGAAACAAAGTATGGAAGTCCCTCGAGGATAGAGGAGTAGAAAAATAGACTATAAGGAGGATAAAGGAGATGTACAAGGGAAGCGTGAGCTGTGTGAAAGTGGGAGGAGAGAGATCGGACTGGGTGGAACAGAGAAACGGCCTGAAACAAGGAAGTGCACTGGCACCGTTACTTTTCATTGTGGTGATGGATGACATAATGGCCCGAGTGGCACAAGTGATTGGGGAAGGAAAGATGAAAGCAATGGTGTTAGCGGATGATTTGATGATTTGGGGAAACAAGGAGGAGGAGGAGGTACAGGAACAGTTGGACGTGTGGGAAGGAATAATACAAGGATATGGGATGAAATTTAGCATAAATAAGAGTGAGATGGTGATCACAACAAGGAAGAAGGAAAGAACCACAACGGGAATAACAATTGGTGGGGAACAGCTGAAGAAAGTGGAGAGTTTCAAGTATCTGGGAAGCCTGATACAAGATAATGGAAGAAACTATAGAGAAAAAATGAGCGGGGGAGACAGGCAGAAGCATTCCGGAGGAGTGTGAGAAGCATGTTAAGGAGCAAGGATGTCCCTCAGAACAGAAAAAAGATCATATATCGGACGTACTATGCCCCTACCCTGACGTATGCCTCGGAGACCTGGGCTATGAAATGAAGGGAGAAGAGTAAAATACAGGCCAGTGAGATGAGGTTCTTGAGAAGCAGTATTGGAGCTACAAAGATGGACAGAATAAGAAATGAGAGGACCAGAGAATTAATAAAGGAGGAACCATTACGGGATGGTATAGAGAAATCTAGACTTAGATGGCATGGACATGTAAAACGAATGGAGGATAAGAGGATACTCAGGAGGATACACGAGACGAAGTGTGAAGGAAAGAGACCGAGAGGAAGACCGAGAGACAGGTGGCTGAAAGGGATGGAAGAAAGCGTGAAGAAGAGAGGAGAAGACTGGACAGGGGTGGAAGCTGAGAGATGGTGGGAAGACAGAAGACGTTGGAGTGGCCTGTGTTCCAAACAGACCCGGCCAACGGCTGGAAACTGTGCAAGAGGATGATGATGATGATACTACGGCCTACAACGACGAGACAAAGCTCATTTTCAGCCCCTTGGTGTCAGAAAAAAACCTCGGGGCCCCTAAACAGTCGTAAAGGGTCCCCGGAAACTACATTTTAATGCTCTAAAACCAAGAGTTTCTGAGATATTCCCAGAAAACTAATTTCATTTAATAAACTAATGTAGGAATGCAAGCCAGTAACCATGACAACAATGTCTCAAAAAGGTACATCCAACTTTCCATCTATTTCTGCGAGAAGTAATGCCACTCCATTTATTAAATTTCTGTGAAAGTTTGCAAATGTCTATAAGGTTATCACGGAACCAACAAAAACTGTAAAATTCATCAATGCGCTTAAGGGGGTCAAGAAGTACACTGGATTTTTTCACAAGACTTAAACGTGCGATGTGTCGTACAGAAGGTCTATTATATCTTCAAACAGCAACATTATTTTCAAAAATTCCTGAATTGAAATAGATTATTTTTTATTTTATTTTTTTGCTTTTAGGAATTTGGGCCATTGGAGGCTAAAAAACCTGAATTTTCATGCACCACAAGCCTTTATAATTTATTAAAGGGGTCTTCCTCTGGATGCGCACTTGACACAACAGTGTGGGTCAGTTTTTATGTGACGTGAATTGCATTTCGTCTACGAGGTTTTCAATTTTATTTTCACGTCAGGAAGTACACGTTAAGTAAATTAGTTTCAGAGCATATATTATCTTTGTCGACAAAAAGGTTCCAAGCCCCTAACCATTGCAACAGTAGCTCAATTGATTACGTTTGGGTATTAATACCGACGACCGTTCGAAGAATGGGTACTTCTGCTAGTCTTATATATAAAAGTGAAAGTCTGTATGTATGTGGGTATGTGGGTCTGTTCCGTATACAAATCTACACCGTTCCGCCAATCTCAACCAAATTTTGCATACATATAGTTTAGGATCCAGAAGGAACCGCTGGCTACATGAATTTTCGACAGTCTTTCTCGTTCTTCTGATTTCGGCCCTTTTGCACTCAAGCACAGGCTAATCAAATCATAAAATATACTCATGAAGGAATGGCAAGCCAGATAGTTTCCATGGCAACATAGCTCAAGTCGAGACACGGCCGACTGGATGCCAGTTCTGCTCTGCACTACCGGTATAGAAAAAGAGTATCTTTACTTGAAATCCCGTTAGTTACTCAACTACTCACACAGCACTGTCAACCGAGTTTAGCATAACAAAGACTTGACACTATCATCTACTATATATATTTGTCAAATACCACTCACTCACTCATTCATTCATCACGAAATCTCAGAAACCACCGAACGGATTGGAATGAAATTTGGTATGCAGCTTCCCAAAGGGCCGCAAATGCCCACTACGAGAGGATTTTTGGATATTCAGGTTCTAAATGGGTGTTAAGGGGGTAGACCTGCATTTAATTGAATTGCAATATCTCCCGATTGGTTTCATTGGGGGATGTGATACTCGGCACGTAAACTCATCCTTAAAAATAAGAAGACACGAGTCTGAAGATTTTTGGATGTGGTGTATATCATGAGGAGAAAGGGGTAAAAAGTGGGGATTGAAAGATTCCTAACGGAGCGTGTATCTCTTAAACGACATAGGTGAGGAGTTTGAAACTCAGCGGAAAACAATCAGCATACAAAATACGTAAATATGTGTTTGACTGTTTATTCATAAATCCAATTTAAGGGGCCCATGGGGGGGGGGGTGAAATTCTGGGGGGGGGAGGACAGGAAGAAAGTGTCCTAACTGATTGACTGACTCACTCACTCATCAAACTCAGGGGAAAAAACTGCTTTAAAGTAAGTAAATAGCTGTTCGACAGTTTTTTGTTAAATCAAATTTAAGGGGTTCATGGGGAGGGGTGAAACTCTGAAAAAAGAAAATTGAAAGATAATGTCCTGACTCACTCACTCACTCACACACTCATCATCGCCCAGCCAAAATTATTGAAGTTAGAAACATGACAGTTTGGGGATATGTTCATTGTATGTCAAAACCGTCTACTAAGGGAGGATTTTCGGATATTCAGGTTCTGAAGGGGTCTTAAGGGGGTTAAACCTGCATTCCATTGAATAACAATGTCTCCCGATTGGTTTCATTGGGGGATATGATACACGACATATAAACTCATCATTAAAAAGGAAGAAGACACGTCTCTGAGGGGTTTCCGATGTGGTGTATATTATGAGGTGAAAGGGGTGAAAAGTAAGAATTGAAAGATTCCTAACGGAGCGTGTATCTCTTAAACGACATAGGCGAGGAGTTTGAAACTCAGCGGAAAAAATCAGCATGAAAAATAAGTAAATATGTGTTCGACCGTTTTTTCATAAATCCAATTTAAGGGGCCCATGGGGAGGGGTGAAATTCTGGTGGGGTGGGGGAAACAGGAAATAAAGTGTCCTAACTGATTGACTGACTGACTCACTCATCAAACTCAGGGGGGGGGGGGAACTGCTTTAAAGTAAGTTAATAGCTGTTCGACAGTTTTTTTGATCAATCATATTGAAGGGGTTCATCGGGAGGGATGAAATTCTGAAGGAAAAAAATGAAAGAAAATGTCCTGACTCATTCACTCATGATCGCCCAGTCAAAAATATTGAAGTTGGAACCATGGCATTCTGGGGATATGTTCGTTGTATCTCAAAACCGTACACTAAGGGAGGATTTTTTGATATTCAGGATCTAAAGGGGTCTTAAGGGGGTTAAACCTGCATTTCATTGAATAACAATATCTCACGAGTGGTTTCATTTGTGGATGTGATACTCGGCATATAAACTAATCATTAAAAATAAGCAGGCATGTGTCTAAGGGTTTTTCGATGTGGTGTATTATTATGAGGTGAAAGGGGTGAAAATTGGGGGTTGAAGGATTCCTATCGGAGCGTGTAGGCCTATCTCTTAAACGACATAGGCGAGAAATTTGAAACTCAGCGAAAAAAAATCAGCTAAAAAATTAAGTAAATCGGTGTTCGACCGTTTTTTCATAAATTAATTTAAGGGGCCAATGGGGTGGGGTGAAATTCTGGGGGGGGGGGAAAGGAGAGAAAGTGACCTAACTGACTGACTAACTCACTCACTCATCAAACTCAGGGGGGAAAGACAGCTAAAAAAATAAGTTAATAGGTGTTCAAGTGTTTTTTCATCAATCCAATTTAAGGGGCCCATGGGGAGGGGTGAAATTCTGGTAAAAATAATTGAAAGAAAATGTCCTGTCTGACTCACTCACTCATCACGCCCAGCGAAAACTATTAATGTTGGAAAAATGACATTTTGGGAATATGTTCGCTGTATGTCAAAACGTCAACTAAGGAATGATTTTTGTTTATTCGGGTTTTAAAGAGATGTTAAGGGGGTAAACGTGCATTTCATTGAATAACGATATCTCATGAGTTGTTTCTCTGGGGATGTGATATTCGGTATATAAACTAATCATTAAAAATAATCAGACATATATCTAAAGGTTTATCGTTGTCGTGTATATTATGAGGTGAAAGGGGTGAAAATTGGGGATTGAGGGATTCATAACGGAGCGTGTATCTCTTAAACGACATAGGCGAGAAGTTTGAAATTCGGCGGGATAAAACAGCTTAAAATACAAGTAAATATGTGTTCGACCGTTTTTTCATAAATCCAATTTAAGGGGCCCTTGGAGAGGGGTGAAATTCTGGGGGGATAAAACAGGAAAGAAAGTGTCCTAACTGATTGACTCACTTACTCACTCATCAAACTCAGGGGGAAATCAGCTTTAAATAAGTAAATAGGTGTTCGACCGTTTGTTTCATAAATCCAATTTAAGGGGTTCATGCGGAGTGGTGAAATTATCAAATATAAATGAAAGAAAATGTCCGGACTGACTCACTCACTCATCCTCGCCCAGCCAAAATTATTGAAGTTGGAAACATGAAATTTTGGGGATATGTTCGTTTTATGTCGAAACCGTCCACTAAGGTAAGAGTTTTGAATATTCAGCTTCTAAATAGGTGATAAGGGGATAAACGTGCATTTCATTGAATAACAATATATCACGAGTGGTTTCATTTGGGGATTGATACTTGGCATATATACTAATCATTAAAAATATGCTGACACATGTCTAATGGTTTTTCGATATAGTGTATATTATGAGGAGAAAGGGATGAAAAGTGGGGGTTGAAAGAATCTTAACGGAGCGTGTATCTCTTAAACGACATAGGCGAGGAGTTTGAAATTCGGAGGAAAACAATCAGCTTAAAATAAATAAATAAATAAAATAAATAGGTGTTCGACCATTTTTTCATAAATCCAATTTAAGGGGCCTATGGGGAGGGTTGAAATTCTGGAAGAAAATCGTCCACTAAGGAATGATTTTTGGATGTTCACTCTCATCGACCAACCAAAACTATTAATGTTAGAAGAATGATATTTTGAGGATATGTTTGTTGTGTGTCGAAAACATCTACTAAGGAGGGATTTTTGGATATTCAGGTTCTAAAGGGGTGTTAACGGGGTTAAACCTGCATTTCATTGAATAACAATATGACACGACTATGACGCGAGCGAAGCGAGACTAAAAATGAGATGGTGTGTGTCTGTGTATTACTCAATCACGCAAGTACCACTGGTCCGATTTACATGAATTTTACAAGGAAGTAGCAGATTTACCTGGTTAACATACAGGTTACTTTTGATTTCAATACTTTGCACTAATTAAAGATGGCGACCATTTTAGTGACGTCACTCTACCCTTTGGTTTTAAACTTTCATATTTCCATTTCAAATAAAAAGAGAACGCTAAGAAATAGCAAACTTTTGATGGCATGTACGAGGTTAAAAATTGATTTTTCTATCCGAAATGTATCTCCAACCGTTAGCGAGTAAAACCTAAATGTGTGCTATAAAACACGGTCAAGGCAGAGCGGTGTAGTTGGACAAAATATTACATCCTTAATCTCCCTCTGCGCAGCACCTCGCCTATCCCCTGTTTTAACTGTCACCTTCACATTTTAATTTATTTACGACCCGTAGCGAAGCACGGGTACTTCAGCTAGTTTTATATATAAAAGTGAAAGTCTGTATGTATGTATGTGGGTATGTGGGTGGGTCTGTTCCGTATACAAATCTACACCGTTCCACCAATCTCAACCGAATTTTGCATACACATAGCTTAGGACCCAGAAGGAACCGCTGGCCACATGGATTTTCGATAGTCTTTCTCATTCTTCTGATTTCGACCCATTTGCACTCCAGCACATGCTAATCAAATCATAAAATATACTCATGAAGTAATGGCAAGGCGGATAGTTTCCATGGCAACATAGCTCAAGTCGTGACACGGCCGACTGGATGCCATTTGCGCTCTGCACTACCGGTATAGAAAATGTGGATCTTTACTTGAAATCCCGTTAGTTACTCAACTACTCACACAGCACTGTCAACCGAGTTTAGCATAACAAAGACTTGACACTATCTTCTACTATATATTTGTCAAATACCACTCACTCACTCATTCATTCATCACGAAATCTCAGAAACCATCAAACGGATTGCAATGAAATTTGGTGTACAGCTTCCCCAAGGGCCGCAAATGCCCACTAAGAGAGGATTTTTGGATATTCTGGTTCTAAAGGGGTGTTAAGGGGGTAGACCTGCATTTCATTGAACAGCAATATCTCCCGATTGGTTTCATTGGGGCATGTGATACTTGGCACATAAACTCATCATTAAAAATAAGAAGACACGAGTCGGAGGGTTTTTCGATGTGGTGTATATTATGAGGTGAAAGGGGTGAAAAGTGGCGATTGAAAGATTCCTAACGGAGCGTGTATCTCTTAAGCGACATAGGCGAGGAGTTTGAAACTCAGCGGGAAAAAATCAGCATAAACATAAGTAAATATGTGTTTGGCCGTTTTATCATAAATCCAATTTAAGGGGCCCATGGGGAGGGGTGAAATTCTGGAGGGGGGGGGGAGAAACAGGAAAGAAAGTGTCCTAACTGATTGACTGACTGACTCACTCATCAAACTCAGGGGGAAAACTGCTTTAAAGTAAGTAAATAGCTGTTCGACAGTTTTTTTCATAAATCAAATTTGAGGGGTTCATGGGGAGGGGTGAAATTCTGAAAATAGAAAATTGAAAGAAAATGTCCTGCCTAACTCACTCACTCACTCACTCATCATCGCCCAGCCAAAATTATTGAAGTTAGAAACATGAGAGTTTGGGGATATGTTCATTGTATTTCAAAACAATCTACTAAGGGAGGATTTTCGGATATTCAGGTTCTAAAGGGGTCTTAATGGGGTTAAACCTGCATTTCATTGAATAACAATATCTCCCGATTGGTTTCATTGGGGGATGTGATACACGGCATATAAACTCATCATTAAAAAGTAAGACACGTTTCTGCGGGTTTTTCGATGTGGTGTATATTATGAGGTGAACGGGGTGAAAAGTAGGGATTGAAAGATTCCTAACAAAGCGTGTATGTCTTAAACGACATAGGCGAGGAGTTTGAAACTCAGCGGAAAAAAACAGCATAAAAATAAGTAAATATGTGTTTGACCGTTTTTTCATAAATCCAATTTAAGAGGCCCATGGGGAGGGGTGAAATTCTGTGGGGGGGGGGGGACAGGAAAGAAAATGTCCTAACTGATTGACTGACTGACTCACTCATCAAACTCAGGGAGAAAAACTGCTTTAAAGTAAGTAAATAGCTGTTCGACAGTTTTTTTATCAATCAAATTGAAGGGGTTCATCGGGAGGGGTAAAATTCTGAAGGGAAAAAATTGAAAGAAAATGTCCTGACTCATTCAATCACTCATCATCGCCCAGCCAAAAATATTGAAGTTGGAAACATGGCATTTTGGGGATATGTTCGTTGTATGTCAAAACCGTACACTAAGGGAGGATTTTTGGATATTCAGGCTCTAAAGGGGTCTTAAGGGGGTTAAACATGAATTTCATTGAATAACAATATCTCACGAGTGGTTTCATTTGTGGATGTGATACTCGGCATATAAACTAATCATTAAAAATAAGCAGACATGTGTCAAAGAGTTTTTCGATGTTGTGTATTATTATGAGGTGAAAGGGGTGAAAAGTGGGGGTTGAAGGATTCCTAGCGGAGCGTGTAGGCCTCTCTCTTAAACGACATAGGCGAGAAATTTGAAACGCAGCGAAAAAACATCAGCTAAAAAGATAAGTAAATCGGTGTTCGACCGTTTTTTCATATATTAATTTAAGGGGCCAATGGAGTAGGGTGAAATTCTGGGGGGGGGGGGGGAAGGAGAGAAAGTGTCCTAACTGACTAACTCACTCACTCACCAAATTCAGGGGAAAAAGACAGCTTTAATAATAAGTTAATAGGTGTTCAAGCGTTTTTTCATCAATCCAATTTAAGTGGCCCAATGGGAGGGGTGAAATTCTGGTAAAAATAATTGAAAGAAAATGCCCTGTCTGACTCACTCACTCACGCCCAACAAAAACTATTTAAGTTGGAAAAATGAAATTTTGGGAATATGTTCGCTGTATATCGAAAACGTCAACTAAGGAATGATTTTTGTTTATTCGGGTTTTAAATAGAGTATAAGGGGGTAAACGTGCATTTCATTGAATAACGATATGTCATGAGTTGTTTCTTAGGGGATGTGATATTCGGTATATATACTAATCATTAAAAATAATCAGACATATGTCTAAGGGTTTATCGATGTGGTGTATATTATGAGGTGATAGGGGTTAAAATTGGGGGTTGAGGGATTCTTGACGGAGCGTGTATCTCTTAAAGGACATAGGCGAGAAGTTTGAAATTCGTCGGAAAAAGAACAGCTTAAAATACAAGTAAATAGGTGTTCGACTGTTTTTTTCATAAATCCAATTTATGGGGCCCTTGGAGAGAGGTGAAATTCTGGAGAAAAAAAAAAAACAGGAAAGAAAGTGTCCTAAATGATTGACTCACTTATCACTCATCTAACTCAGGGGGAAAACAGCTTTAAATAAGTAAATAGGTGTTCGACAGTTAGTTTCATAAATCCAATTTAAGGGGCTGATGGGGAGGGGTGAAATGATCAAAAATAAATGAAAGAAAATGTCCTGACTGACTCACTCACTCATCATCACCCAGCCAAAATTATTAAAGTTAGAAACATGAAATTTTGGAGATATGTCCGTTGTATGTCGAAAACGTCCACTAAGGAAAGAGTTTTGAATATTCAGGTTCTAAATAGATGTTAAGGGGGGTAAACGTGCATTTCATTGAATAACAATATCTCACGAGTGGTTTCATTTGGGGATGTGATACTTGGCATATATACTAATCATTAAAAATAAGCTGACACATGTCTAATGGTTTTTCGATGTAGTGTATATTATGAGGTGAAAGGGATGAAAAGTGGGGGTTGAAAGATTCCTAACGGACCGTGTATCTCTTAAACGACATAGGCGAGGAGCTTGATTTTCTCCGAGTTTGAATCAGCTTAAAAATAAATAAATAAATAAATAAAATAAATATGTGTTCGACCGTTTTTTCATAAATCCAATTTAAGGGGCCTATGGGGAGGGGTGAAATTCTGGAAGAAAAACGTCCCCTAAGGAAGGATTTTTGGATGTTCACTCTCATCGACCAACCCAAACGATTAAAGTTAGAAGAATGATATTTTGGGGATATGTTTGTTGTGTGTCGAAAACGTCTACCAAGGAGGGACTTTTGGATATTCAGGTTCTAAAGGGGTGTTAATGGGGTTAAACCTGCATTTCATTGAATAACAATATGACACGACTATGACGCGAGCGAAGCGAGGCTAAAAATGAGATGATGTGCGTCTATGTATTACTCAATCACGCAAGTACCACTGGTCCGATTTACATGAATTTTACATGGAAGTAGCTGATTTACCTGGTTAACATATAGGTTACTTTTGATTTCAATATGTTGTACTATTTAAAGATGGCGACCATTTAAGTGACTTCACTACACCCTTTGGTTTAAAACTTTCATATTTCCATTTCAAATACAAAGAGAACGCTAAGAAATAGCAAACCTTTGATGGTATATACGAGGTTAAAAATTACACTTTCTATCCGAAAGGTATCTCCAACCATTAGCGAGTTATACCTAAATTTGTGCTATAAAACACGGTCGACGCCGAGCGGTGTAGTTGGACAAAATGTTCCATCCTAATCTCCCTCTGTGCAGCACTTCGCCTATCCCCTGTTTTAATTGTCACCTTCATATTTTAATTTATTTATGACGCGTAGCGAAGCACGGGTACTTCAGCTAGTCATCTATATAACAAAGCACGTTCTTTTTAAATTCATCGGTGAGTTTGTTATCAAGGGCTCTAATCAGGGCCGGACCACTGTTGACCATGCCAAAGAGAATTCTCTGAAATACCCAGGACGTCTGGTCAAACAGAAATCCTGTGTACTGTTTGCTTTCTTCCTCAAGCTCAATTTGGTAAAACGAAAAAGTTAAATCTAGGACGCTAAACAGGCTTTTCCTTTGAACTTTCTGAGCAAATCTCGTATTTCAGGTGGTCGGTCTGCCTCGGGCAAAATCTTTAAGTTAATGGTCTTGGCGTCGAGACATAGGCGTAATTGACCATTATTTTTCTTGACTACAGTTATAGGGTTGATGTAAGGCGACGCCTGCTTCTTTATAATTCAGTCAGCTTCCATTTTCTTGATTATCCCTCGTACTTCTTCATAGTACGTTTCTGGTGTCGGGTAAATCCTCTTCTGATAAGGAGTTTCATCCGTAAGCCTAATCTTATGTTTGTAGTCCTTTATCAATCCAGGCTTATCATCGAAAATGTCTTTAAACTCCATGATTAATACCTCAAATTCATCCTGAATTTCGTCAAACACTTCTGCTTGGAGAGTAAGCATTTCCCTTCTATTTTCTACCTCTTCAATAATGTTGTTAATAATTTCTTCCCTAGGATCTTTATCTAGACTGTCATTCGAATCCTATTCTTCTAACTCTTCTGTGTTAATTAACCCTGCACTAAACTTTATGACTCGGTTTTTCATATCAATTACTGCTCCAACTTTAGTAATTAAGTCAATGCCTAGCACGATTTCAAAATTGATTTTGCTCACCACAATGAAAATGTGTTCATATGTGCTTCCATTTATCTCAAAGTATAACAAAACTTGGATTTTGAATTTTACCGCTTTGTCTTGAAAAATACCACGCACTTTAACAGTAGATACGGGTAAAACTGTCATCTTTTTGCCCTTAGATAACCTCTGATAACAATCATCCGATATGATAGACATAATGGCACCAGTATCCAATAATGACTTATATATATGTCCATCAACATTAACACATATAATCGGTAACTCGAATGGTCTTTCTTCTCTAACAATCTCCTTCTCGAAGAGTAGGTCTTCGTCTGTCACCTCATAGATTTCGTTTATCATAATATGGTTTTGTGTAGCAGTATATCCTGTCTCCTCTAATTCCGTTTCAAAATTGTTTTTTTTGTCCTTGAGACTCCTTCTCATGGTTCCCCTTCTGACTAGTAGATGGACCGGGATCTATAATAAAACTTTTATTTTCCCTTCCATTACCATTCTCATTATTTCTCAACTCCTTGAGATACACTTGTCCTTCCTTATGACGTTCATCATACTTCTCCTTCGTCATAATTTCATCTTGGGAGTTTCTGTTACGATTATAGTTGTGGTTATACCTATTGTTATTCCTGTTATAATAACCATTATTATTGTATCGGTAGTTATTATTATTGTGATAATAACCACTTCTACGATTGCCATTGCTATTATCGTTATTACGTCCTTGCTGTTGCTGATATGGACGACCTCCACGGAATCTCCTTTATCTGGGTTCTGGTCTACGATCTCGGAAATAATTATTCCTTTCAGGACCAATATTTCCCTTTTCTGGTTCTTTCGGATTGTCTGTCTGTTGTGTTTGGTCAAGATATACTGTGTTAATGTCTTTGTACTCTTGCCTTTGGTTCTTCGCAACAACGTTTGGCATAGGGCTCGTGTAATCGAGTTTTCTGAGCAATTCGCCCATGCTTGCTAGATCGATGATCCCTGACGAGATAATTAGACGTCTGACTTCAACAGGGAGCATCCTGGCTATCGCGTCTATCAACTGAGCTGTAGATAACGGGGGTTGAAGAAATCTGAGCCTGGCTAACTGACTCGTGAAGAAGTCTGCATAGCGTGTAGGAAGAGTTCCTGTATATTTCCGTGAGTATACTTCAGCGCGTAGGGAGTTTTGTGCTTCAATAGACCAGAAAAGCTTTATTAGAGCTTCTGCGAATTCATCGAAGTTCATGAAGGTATATATGAAGGCTCCCAACCATTCAAGGGGCCCATCCGACAGATAGCGTTCTACGATCTTCATTTCCCTCTCTCTTGGAATATGCGCTTCTATAAAGTAATCTTTGAGATTTCTGATGTACTCTATCGGTGTGAGACTATCTAGGATGCTGAACTTGCGCAGTTTGTCTTCAAAGTTCGTTATGACCGTCACGTTTCTAGGATATGAATCCTGAAGGTTTTGTCGAAAATCTCTATTGTAACTTTCGGGCTCTTAACTCCTCTCCTCTAAACCTTCCGTAAACCTGAATAATCTTTCTTCCGGCCTAATGTCCCTTTCTTCCACTTCTAGGCTATTTCTTCTAGTCTGATTCCTCGAATCTTCGAAATCTATCTTCTCCCTTTCCTTTTCTTCTATATCAGCGATAATCTTCTTCAACTGTTGGCCTACATCGGTCTTCAAATCTTCCTTATACGTCTCAAGCTTGGCAACATCTCCTAGATTAAGATTTTGTAATTTCTTGGATACGTATTCTTCTAGTTCATTAGTTTTCTCCTCACTCATGGCATTAACGTTAGTGACAACCTTGTTTAGTCGTTCCTCTATCGTTTTAGTTTTACTCTCTAACGATTCTTTCAAAGTTTGCACATCCTGACTAGATTGAGTTCTATCTTCTACTTGCTTTTCAGTGAGCGTATCAATCCGTTTACCTAGATCTGTTCTTACTTCAATAACCTCTCTATTAATTTCTACTTGGGTACTGGCTAATTTCTTTCCTATGTTATCTTGGATTTGCTTAACATGTTCCCCACTAGATTTGTTCCACTCGTCTTTCCATACAACTTCATTAGCTTTTAACATTGCAGCTATGTCCGCCTCAATATCCGCCTTAAGAATTTTATTATGGTCGATAACCTGTGTTCGTAAAGTTTCTACGTTACCTTTTAATTCGACCAGAGAAGCTGTAGTTTTTATCGCATCGTTAACAAAATGTATCGTGAAAGCAGTTATATTCTGTGTACACAATTCTTTAGACGCCTCTACCTCTTGTCTAATCTTATTGATGTCCTCCTGGACTTTTGTTACATCTACAAATACCGTATTGACTTCTGTCTGTATTTTACCTATGTCAGACTGTACATCAGTTACATCTGACTGCATGTTATTTATGTCAACCTGAACATTAGTGACATCAGCTTGAACTGTATCTACTTTAGATTGGACATTGGATACCTCTAACCTCACATTACCAATATCGGTCTGTACTATGTCTACTTTGGATTAGACTGTATCTACTTTACTTTGAACATGGGATACATCTGACCTAACATTACTAACATCGGACTGTACTATGTCTACTTTGGATTGGACTGTACCGACCTCTGTTCGTACACCACTTACATCATCTTGTATCTGCTTTGAGCTGGCCTGTAATCGCGTGACATTTGCAACCATTTTAGAAGCACTAGAATGTAAACCCTCTAAAGAAGTCTGAACTTCCTGAATTTCAGTTTTGAATCTCTCTTTAACACTTTCTGCAACTTTATCTGAAAGAGAATCAACAACTTTAACAACCACTGTGTTAAGGTCCTCCTTTCGTTCCCGCTTCAGTTGTTCTAGGTCCTGCTTGGCTTCCTGAAATTTACTTTCAACATTGAAATTTGCCTTCATTTCATTTTGGACATCCTTTAACTTGCCCTGCAGTTGCTCCTTCAAATTCTGCTGCATACTATCTTGCAACTTCATCTGCATCTCCTATAACATTCTCTTTACAACCTCACTTGCCATTACAATATTATATAATGCTGTAGAGACATAAACAGCAACAGAGCAAAATAACAACATCTGAGCAACGTCCTATTCCATATATATATTTGAGCACCTTAATGTCTAAAAGTAACTTAAAATTACCTTAGCATTAACTTAAAGTACAGCCTATGTTGAATAAACTCACTAAAAAGTTTGTTCTCCTGTGATTCACTTTAAATACACTACCACAAAGAAATTCTACCATTACAATCATCAAAACAAGTTAGTTATAGTTTTACTCATGACCTTAGCAATCGTCATGTACCGGTAAAATAAAATAGATATCAGATCCTAGGTCGTTTTTCGAAACTGACTACCTACTACACCTCTCTCAGGTATCTAAGATCTGATCTTTATCTGAGTGTTACCTTCCTAATGTCAATTTAAATTAAGCCTATATAATTACACTCACATCTATCCGAAATTGAATAAGACATCCACAAGTCTGGTAATTATTTCTTTCACTAGAAATGTTCAAACCAACTTTCTTTAGAGACACTACGAAGCTAATTTCGTAGCCCCAAAAGTTCATAGGCGCCATTCCTACTGTACCCGATAATCCGGAAAGGATCCTGTTGGAATATCCATTGCCCCCGCTGGATTGCCTATTTCTAACTGCACCGGCAAATACTACATTAGAAATCGCTTCCAACATGGTCTTTAGGGATTTACAGACAGCAGTTACCAGAATATTGATGATCATCAACCAACTACACGGCGCACTTACCTTTACTTACTTCTCGGGGACAGGGACTTCAGCTTCGCCTACACTACATCCACA
Organism: Meconema thalassinum; assembly: GCA_946902985.2. NCBI lineage: Eukaryota > Metazoa > Arthropoda > Insecta > Orthoptera > Tettigoniidae > Meconema > Meconema thalassinum. Next base: position 836,462,031 of record OX336390.1, read on the forward strand.
ATACTCTGCTCCTTATATTTAAAATGAATCACACACCAACAACAATGGAAAACAATCTGAACAAAATTTATTTACAATAGGGTAAACTAATCTACTATAAACAGAATAACAATAAACGAATTTAACAATAGACATTAAAATTAAAAACACGCAAACATTCACACCTCCTTTCAACTCTACATCTTACTACAATGCTGTATTAAAAATTATGAGTATAAAATCTTGGCTCGTTCTAGGCCTACACTGCGTAGATATAAAAACGTTTAATGAAGCCTCTTAATGGCATTCCAGACACCTGATTTCATTCACAAACCTGCGTTGTAAAACGCACGTGCAGAAACTTCGTTTCATCTATGAAATATAGGCACCACGCCGAACTCGAAACTGGTTTATACAATAAATACAAGGCTGGGAGTCTACACCTGTTTATATTATGTCATCGCTCTCCAATGCTAACGGTGAATCATTCTCGCTAGTCCACAGAGACTGCATGTGTGTGCATTTATAAAACACGTAAAAATTAGCATTTAGATCTTACAAAAGTTCACATAACTACTTTATTTCTTAAACAATCATACTAAAAAAATTTATACACACATTCATTCGCACACAGTAATTGTTCTAGACCAATCCGGTTCCACATTTGCTCTTAACAATGAATAATCATTCACACCAAAAACATCCGCTCATAAACACACACTGTTCCAAAACAATTGATTAATAAAACCTATTAAATTATTTAACTAATTAAATCATTTCCGCAAAAATTATTTACATGTAATATGTTTATAATAATATACATTATCTAGTGTTGCTAACATGACACTTTCGAGATTATAACTTCTCGGTTACAATATAATTCTTAACTAAATATATACACTGGTTTTTCACATAACCATCCTTCTATAACATTCTGTAGTTTTAATATACTGCATACACATCGTCTTATATAGGTTTCATTACAATATCGGTATAATACAGTCGACTAATTAAGGTAAACTGTACGTAATTACATAACTTCGGGTTTAATAAAATTGTAATAATTGTATTATAGACGTGAGTAGGCAATCTTTCTCAAGTTGCTTTTCTGCTGAAACCCTCCTGTTAACACAGCTAAATCGTTAATTCAAAAAAACTGGACTACTTGTATACAACGGCTCTTATCATGATACATGCCTTTTAATCAAAGAAGAACAATACATTGACTTCCTTAAAATGCGGAATTCCCTCGCATGAGCACTCCATAGCTCTACAAAACCTCATATAACAGTATATATATGGCATAAACAATTATCATCTAATATGTTAAACAATAACCAAAAGGGATCAATTGCTATTAACATATCTTATGTAGGAACTTCTCTCAAATACTGGCATGATCCTCAGTATCATTGCACATGACTACTGGACTACAATTATACAGGCGTAAGTTCTTCAAACGAAACTTCCAATTGTAATGAACGATATTAGACAGTCCTGATAAACCTCCTAAAGTTTACTCCACGACAAGATAATTAACTGTTAACTCGTCTGTCGCAAATACATGTAATAAAAATAATACTTCTGTCTCATCTCACTTGACAAGCTATAAATTGTTAATCGTTGTAATATCATGTCCACAAATGACGTGATGTTACACAAATAGGATAAAATAACACACATGTTATTTATAGTGTCAGATAGAATTCAATATTGACCGCGATAAACTAGCTTTGAATTCCTAGCCAAAAATTTGAATAATCTTCTATCAAAAGGTATTTCCTCTAACATATTAAATGAACCAAGCTCTTAGCTTTACAAATAATAAGAAAGTTTTGTCAATGTCGTAATGTTTTCCACTCTACACAAAGAATGTTCATATGGATTAAGACTTCGGTATTATCAAACGACTAGTATTTCTTAGATCGTCGATAGTTTATGTACAATAATGATATTACAATATCATTCGATGTTTCTTCTGTTCTTGAAGTAATATGTTGTTACATTAAAGTGCTCAAATTAAAGTTAATAAGAATTTAATTTGAAGCTATTACACAATGTCAGAATACTTGGTTTAAATGAAATTATTAAAATTCGAGAGTCGAAACGACTAGTCTCCTATGAGGCAATATGATTCTTCAAACAAAATGTTTAATGTCAGTTCCACAACTGATCCGTAGAATAAAATTGAAAAATAGATGAAATGCAATCACCTTCTAAATAATCTTGAAATATAAAAATCTCAAGACACACCTGAAGTGTAAAATACATAAAAGCACTGAAAAACATGAAATGTGAAAATATAGAAATATGGAATAAGATCGCCGAAAATGTGGAATAAGATCGTCGGCTCAGAATGTAACTAATCAAGCTCTATATAACATTTGAGATACACTAATTCCTTATTTAGACGAAATCTTGAAGATCTATGTAAGTATTGCCACAATACTTTAGATGTTTCCTCAGTACAAGACGCTGAGATGGATCTGCATTCGAACCTCGGATCAGTGACCTCAGAGATAAGAAAGGTCTCTCTATGGAATTCACCAACATTCGCCTGGGCTCGAACGACATCCTTCTGGCAAATTCTTCTGTGTTGCTGGGCTACCCTGGCATCTTGACAAATCTCTTCAGTATAGTCTTCATTCTCCGTCGTAAATATGGATCAGCTTCATCATTGGAATATAATTATGGAAATATTCATATAAATGGTGAATGAAATGTTTCCATTGCTAATTGATGTTATATTAGTGTTCGTAGACTGACGAAAATGCACAAGATGGACCGTACACTACGTCTGTATTCAAGAATACGTTGTCTAACGAAGCTCCATTGTTGTATCTTAACTCCTGTTATTGAATATATATCTGGCGCATGACTGTTTAGTTCATCATATCAAGAATATTAATTATGCTGAATGATAATGTTTGAATAATAATAATAGTCATTCTGTTAATGTTTATGTGTTGCGCCAATATTAAAAGTTCTCCGCCACTGTTCGCTTGAACTGCGTTCGCCAACTTCACGTGGCAAATTATAATGATCTTCAGCTTCATTTCCAACACATTTGGAAATCTAACTTGACAGGCTGATATTGTCGAACCGGTGAATATTAAAACGCTCGACTTTTCACAAGATATAGTAGGCGACCTGTTCTTAATATATATTCGCTTATTTAACTTCAGATCTCAATTATATATGAGATATAATCAATGCTATGTTCCTCGCAACTTCACGTAGAATGGAAGTGCGGTGATCTCTAATGTTCCACCTAGCTATCCTCATGTCTCCACAAGTTGACAGTCGTCACACTCGGACTAGGCTTTGGAATCTCCGTTAACCCAGTAAAATCACTTCCTCACTCTTCAAAGTCTGCTGGAATAAGAACATCGATCCTTGGATCACCCTCTCCAAGTCGATTTTTTGGTGGCCATATCAATCTCCCACTATAATTTTAGCGCGTAGATTACTAATGCTTATTACTGCGTGGATTAACCGATCTAAGGTTTTTTAAAGTCTCAGACATAATTTCTCTTAATATTCTCTTCATTACCAAAGAAGAAAATCTTCTTCTAAGGGCCTAAATGCATAATTTCATCATATTGTGTAATTAAAGTTGATCCCGTCTTCAATAAGACCTGTTCTCATTGGCTCTGGGCTGGGATCCAATAGCATAATTTATAACAATATTTATAATATTAATTTCCAAATTCGCTGTTGCTATGCTAAGAATAGCCTTCTAGAAGCGTCCATTGTGCAACATATCACGTGATCGGGCTCTCCCACAGCCTCGAGCTTGTAACTCTACACTCTCGTGTCACACTTCCAGAAATTATATTTGCTAGTTAAAGTTTATCATGGGGACGGAAAATACTCTCATTTTGTCCCTAAATAATTCAATTTACGGGGGCAGTGATTAGCTCATTGCTTGTAGAGTAGATGATCCATGGCGACCGTTAGCTTAAATCCACATCATGGCGTAGATATTTAACAAGAAGTTCCGTGAAGAACTATACAGCCTACTTTTCATGCCAATGATTATTCTACAGTATATGAACCTATCTAGAATAATGACAAAATTAAGTTGGTAATATCGAAATATCAAATTAGTTCAAAATATACCTGGTATAATGTAGCCTAATAGAGCACTACAGTTGGCAGCCCTGGTGACTGAATATATTCTTAGTTCCATCTCTTAAGGTACAGAATACAAAATTAGGTTGAAGTCCAATGGACGTTATATGCAGTTAGACACTGGATCTATGAGCACGCGTAAAAGCATGTTGCCAACAATACCATGCATGTGCTGGTCAGAAATAATCTGAAATATTATGATATCTTATTGTGCCAATTTTGGATGAAATCCATTTGTTAGTACAGAAGTTACATATATTTTAAAATTGGACATATCAGCAGGCATAGAATCATGTTGGCAGCACTGCCTTGTATTAATTACTCCATATTAATCTACAAAGTCAGGTGCTATACGTGTGCAAAGTATAGAGCTGTTGGCTTGCATACTTTCTGATATATTGATATTAGGGTAAAAAGAAAATATAGACAGCATTTATTAACAGTTGGCAGCCCTGATTGCTCTTAACAATACTTACAGATATTCTGTTATGGTACACATAGCACATACGAAATTTGGTTAAAATCGAACTGATAGTATAGACGTTACATGTATTTAAAAATTGGTACTATCAGCAGGCTTATAATCATGTTGGTAGAACTGACGTATATAAGTTACTCGAAATTAATCTAAAATGTCAGAATATACGTGTGCATAGTTTAAAGCTGTTGGCTTGCATACTTTCTGATATATTGGTATTTGGATAAAAAAAATAGAGAGAGCAATTATTAACAGTTGGCAGCCCTGGTGGCTCTTAAGGATAAGCTCAATCATATCTGGTTATGTACAGATATTACATACAAAATTTGGTTGACATCCAATATATAGTGTAGAAGTTATACGCATTTAAACATTGAACCTATCAGAAGGCTTAAAATTATTTTGGCAACACTGTCATTGTTGGTCTCCTGGAAATTAAACTGAAATAGTATTATCTGCATGTGTACCAATTTTGGAATAGCTTCCATGCATACCTTCCGAGATATCCAACATGGAGCTCAAATTTCTAGTGCGTTTTTTCAGCAGTTGGTAGCACTGACATCATTTTCAAATATGGACGTGAGATATTCCGGTGCACATCTTTACTCATACTAAATTTGGTTTTGATTGCTGCAGCCGTTTAGGAGTTGATAGGGGGGGGACACACACACACAGCCAGCCAGAGAGACAGACAGACAGACACACATTTTCCCGGATCGATCTCATAAGTCTACTTTTTCCTCATTTTTGCAAAATGTGAAAAGTAGGCTAAAAAAATGTCTCGTGTAGACAGGAGACAAGCCTAGGGTAGGCTCCAACTGTAAGTGTTGACGTCTAACACAGAAGTGAGAACCACTCAACGAGGCACGAAGGTACCAAGGAGGGAGGAGGGTGGGGGAAACAGACAAAGGAACATACTTAAGAATTACAAACATAACAAAAAATAAGTATCTTGATGAAGTGGTCTTCAAGTAGTTGATAGCAGGCGTCAATGGCGAAGCCTGGTGTATGGGATTTTTGGAGAAGTCCTCTTGAGCATAGAGATGTTAGCTGACTATGATGGCGACATCTGGTGGCTTGACTTGTAAGGAAGTCCTCTTGAGAGTGAAATTGTTGAAGAACTTCAGTGGTTAGATGCTAGATGCCGCTAGATTGATCATGGAAGATATATATCTATAACAGACTTACAAACGAAGTAAGCAAGGTGCACAAATAAAAGAAAAAGTAAGAAATCTCTGTTGGTGTTTGCGAAAAAGGAAGGAATGAATTAATGCAAAGAGCAGCAAGAGCTACCTCTGTCTTACCGTGTATTCCAAAGAATTCACCAAACTGGGGGGTTAAACACCAACAGAGAGTAGAGACACAATATTAAAGATTGAGAGGAAGGGGGGCAATTAAAGAGATAGGTCTGGTAATATGCCCATTATTTGTCAAGATCCTAACCACCCTGACCCTTCCATCCCTTCCCGGGTAACACTCGACCACCCGACCGGAGACCCAAACTAAAGGGTGGGGAATAGGAAGCATCTCTAACAAGGACCAAGTCCCCCACTCTGATGTCAGGATTAGAAAGAAACCACTTCTCTCTCCGTTATAAAGAAGTTAAGTATTCCAATTTCCACCTCTTCCAGAAAGAATTACGGAGGGCTTCAAGTTTACGCCAAACAATAGGTAAATTAGAATCTCTATAAGAGCTAGGAAGGGGAGGAGGAACAGAAAAAGAAGTGCCTATAAGGAAGTGACCAGGTGTAAGTGGAAGCAGGTCATCAGGAACATTGGAAAGCGGAGTTAAAGGGCGAGAGTTACAACACCTTCAATCAGAATAGACAGCGAATTAAATTCTTCGTAAGTCAGAATGCGACTACCTAAAACCTTTTTTAGATGACGTTTAGTAAGCTTGACGCAAGATTCCCACCTACCGCTGTGATGAGGGGCGTAGGGAGGTATAAACCGCCATTTAAAACCTTTAGAATAGGAAAATTTAGAAATTTGTTCCATGGCAGAAGGAGATGTAAGGGCTTTCTTCCACAATGAAGCTGCTCCTTGAAAAGTAGAAGCGTTATCGGAAAACATTTCAGAGGGAACACCACGCCTGGCTGTCAAGCGAGAGACGGCTGACAGAAATTAAGAAGTAGAGGCATTTGTTACTAGTTCCAAATGGATCGCGCCAGTAACCATGCAAACAAAGAGATAAACATAGAGCTTACCAAACAATTTGCGTTTAGCTTCAGGGGAATTGCGTTGATAATGGAATGTACCCATGTAATCTACGCCAGGTAAAGCAAAGGGACGTATAGGAGAAGAGCGAAAAGAAGGTAGATCGCACATCAATTGGGTACTAACTTTAGGTTTCACCTTAAAACAAGGGATGCATTTGTGAATCACAGAAGAAACTTCATGAACTCCATTTATGATCCAGTACTTTTCCCTTAGTAAACTAAGCAATGTACGAGTACCAACTTGCAGGTTGCGAAAATGAAAGTCACGTATGATTAAGGAAGTTACGTGATGTTTGGAAGGCAAAATAACGCGATGTTTTTTTTCCTCAGAAAGCAAAGATTGCGAGAGCCTACCACCTACCCTGAGTAAGCCATTGTCATCAAGGAACGGGGCTAAGGCACGAAGACGACTAGACTTCGGAAGATCTTTCTTCGCGGATAGCAAAGATAATTCAGTGGAAAATGCCTCTTGCTGTGTTAGCTGCAAAACTTAATTAGTAGCGAGATTTAATTCGTGATTAGTCAGATGCGATTTAGGAAGAACAGGTTGGTCAACCACGAGATATTTCCATCTGAGAAGATAGGCAAAAATTCGAATTAATTTGTGAAAGGAGGAATAGCGGGACAACAAGGGATGTGAAACGTTGGAAATAAGACACGAAGCCGTGGATTTAGATACTTTAGCGTCAGTCAAGTTGGAGTTGGTAATCGAAGGTTTGGAAGGCCAACAAGAAGAATCTTTGATTAACCACGAGGGCCCATACCAGTACAACTGAGATGCTGCTTATTGAGAAGGTAAACATCCACGAGAAATGATGTCAGCGGGGTTATCAGCACTGGGCACATGTCTCCATTGACATCCAGAAGAAAGAGTTTGAATTTTAGAAACTCTATTTGCAACAAAGGGTTGCCAGTGGGTGGGGTTTTTGGCAATCCAAGAAAGAGTGATCATGGAATCGCTCCACAAATAGGTTTGCGTAAATTCGACTTTTAAGACTTTGTGCAACTTTTTGGCATGTTCTGCGGCAATGAGTGCAGCACACAATTCAAGCCTAGGCAAAGTAATAGTTTTAAGAGGAGCAACTTTGGATTTAGCGCAAATAAGGTTGGACATGAAGATTCATTTAGCGAATTGCGATAAACCAAATATGCACAGCAACCGTAAGCTTTCTCGGAGCTGTCGGCATGAAGAAAGAAAGATGTGTTAGGAGGAGCATTAATAAAATTTCTAGGAATTTCAATAAGAGAAAGATCAAGTAAACTGCTACGAAAAGAGAGCCATCTATTTAGAAAAGAAAGGGGAAAAGCTTCGTCCCATTCACATTTAAGAGACCATAGCTCTCGCATGAAAAGCTTGGCGATTACAATAACTGGAGCAAGGAATTGAAGCGGATCGAAAATTCTTGCAATTTCAGATACCGTAACATTTGTCTCTTTGTGTTAGGGAGCTCTTCGGCAAGTGAAACTTTATAGATAAGGGTATGAGTGCGAGTGCACCAGTGTACTCCAAGCGTTTTTATGGATTTAGAATCTCCGCAGATTTCGGCGGAAGAAGGGAAACTGAGCAAGAAATTTAGCGGAATTGGAATTCCACTTATGAAGTGGGAATCCTCCATTCTTTAACAATGCCTGAAGCTCTAGCGATACAAAAGACGCTTCCTCAAGTGTGGGAAAGGACTGAAGGTAATCGTCAACATAAAAGGATGTAGTTAGGGCTTCAGAAGCTTTTGCATCAAATAAATGACCATCTTGCGAGGCTAACATGTGTAGGGATCGGATAGCTAGGAATGCGGACGGTTTTAAACCATAAGTGACTGTTTTTAAACGAAATATCTTAATGGGCTTGCTATTTTCGTCACGCCACAAAATTCTTTGGAGGTCTTGTTGTTCTGATTGAATTAAAACTTGACGGTACATCTGTATGATGTCCGCTATGACAGCTATGGGGAACAGGCGGAAATTTAAAAGGATGGTAGATAAATCGGACTGAATAGCGAGACCGGAATAAAGAGTATCGTTGAGACTGTTACCATTGACGTCAAATGATGACCCATTAAACACGACTCGGATTTTATCCTTTACAAGAGGGTTTTTACACACAGGGTGATGATTTAAGAATACAGTTTCTTTAGGAGGGTGTAATTCGTCATCAGATTTGCTAACAACTTCCATATGATCCAAGCTCTCGTATTCGTCCATAAACTCTGTGTAATGTTGTTTGACGAGGTTCTTTCTTAAATTTGCTCTCGATAGCAAAGAGAGCTTTTCGAGCCTTAGGTTGAGAATTAGTAAGTTTGGGGGGATTTGGTAATCTGGGCATCTAAACGATGAATCTGCCTTCGTGTGAACGAGTAGTGGTGGACATGAAGAGTTGCTAACAGAAGTCGTTTTCGGAAGAGCTCAAATTAGGAGAATCAATGTTTTCAAGTTTCCAGAACTGTTCTAAATCGGTATTAGCGAAATAACATTGCGAGACGGGTTTGGAGGAATAATGAGGAAGTTGACCAGTAATAATTCAACCAAAATTAGTGTCTCTGGCGACCACGTTTGAAGATAGTTAACAAGTTTGTTTACGAAGGCAATTCCAAAAAATATTGGCACTGAAAAGTATGTCAATGGGCCCTTGTACATTGAACAGAGGATCGGCTAACCTTAGGTGAGAAGGAATATTTAAACCTGAAATATCGACAGAGTGACTTGGAGTATCCTCTCCGATACTGTTGAGAATGAGGCAGTTAAGTTTTAGAAGATTATTTCTGTGACAAGTGTCTTTTATGGTTAGTTTTGAGAACTGTAAAGCTTGAGATTTTAAGCTGTTGATTCCTGATACATTAATAGAAGTAGGGTTTACAGGTAGACTTAGTTTTTTGATTAATGAATTAGAAACAAAATCATGGGTTGCCGCTGAATCAAGAAGAGCTCGTGCGCGGACCCAGCTACCAAACTTATCCTGGACTCCAATTTGAACAGTAGACAATTACACTTGAGCGCTACGTAAAGACTTAGCGTTCTGAATGTAAGATGAAGCATTGGGCTGCTAGCATTATCACCTTTTTGAGAAGTGGATGCTACTGATGACTTCGATAGATCATGACGATGCAATAGAGAATGATCCGCTTTTCCGCAATGAAAGCAGAGCCGGGTAGATTTACAATTAGAGACTTAATGCTCAGGTGAGAGGCATTTAAAACAATATTGAGTCTGCGCTACTAATTTTCTTCTATCGTCAATTGACAGTTCTTTAAAGGATTTACATGAATACAAAGCGTGGGAATCTTTGCAAAGTATACACTTTGACGGTTCATTTAAACTTTTCCGGGGTTCACTTTGAGTGTTTAAAGCAAGGGAACTTGCAACACGACGTTCACTAGACCTAGTTTGGTAACCAGTGATATTTGACTTAGGTTTAGACGAGCTAGACCCGGGTTTTGGGTACTAGACGAAGCATATTCGCTTTTGGATTTAAGAGACAAAGATTAAAATTTAGAACTAGGAGAATAGAGTTCACTTTGGTTAGCTAAGGCAGTTAAGAGTTGGCATCTAGCATTTATGAAGGTGACTAAATGCTCGTAAGAGTAATCGTCGTCTTTGGAAAGTTCGATTTCCCAAGCTTTGAGGGTAGCAACATCGACTTTAGAAACCACTAAATGTATTAGAAAAGTGTCCCAATGGTCAGTGGGTTGATCTAATTAGGATAAAGCTTGTACGTGAAGTTGTGTCGTATCGATGAGGGTACGTATTCTAGTGAGGTCATTGTGCTGTGACGCAGGCAAATTGAATAGAGCCTTCATGTGGCGTTGAATACGTAACCGTAAATTACCGTATCTTTCCTTCAACAGGTTAAAGGCAATGGGGTAGTTCTCAGCACTTAATGGGAGTGCTTCAACCAACTCCAGGGCTTGACCGCGGAGAATAGATCGCAAATAATGAAACTTGTAGATGACTTGAATGTCTTCATTGTCATGAACAAGAGAGCAAAATAGTTCATAGAAAGAATTCCAAGTAGATTCGTCTCCAGAGAAATGAGGCAAATTAATCTTAGGTAGAATTGTTTTAGGTTTGTGAGTGCTCTCACGAGAAGAGGTTTGTTGTTCATGAAGGGAACCAAGAACAGAACCGTCCTTTTTTTGTTCTTCTTCGAGTTGACGTATTATTTTAAAGGCAGAGTCTATGCCTTCGTAGTATTGATTTTCTACTTCTACTCGATCATCTGTTTGATTGAGCATGCAAGTTTCGATTTCAGTTTGAATATTGTAATAATTCTCATAAGAACGTTCATAATCTTTTACACGATGTTTTAACAAATCTAATTGAGCTTCTAAAGGATTTAGCTCTCTGATGTATTTACTAAATCGGGTAATTTGCCCTTTATAAGATGATCGTTTGGAAGTAAGTTTTTCATCCCTACCGTCCTTATCTTTATCTGTAGAAGCCATGGCAAAATGGGTAAATTAAAGTATAAGTTACGAAAATGTGGAATTTTGGAAATGCTGTCAGACTGGCGGCAGCAAATAAGTTGAAAGGGAGAGACGCACCAAAAGACACAGAAGCAACCTCCTTCCCCCTCACCAGCTTTGCACAGTGAAGTTATAGCTGAAAAATTCAAAGTGGATATTAATAATTTGCAAAATATTGACAAATGCACTCTCCCGGATTTCGGCACCAAATTTTGGGTAGGTTATTAGCTAACGAATAACCCTCCCTAAGGGAAGATGATGAAGAAAAAAAGGAAAGGGAAGAAGTGGGTTTCGGAATGCAGAAAAAGTATATATAGATGGGACGCGAGTCCAATATAACACATAAACTTAAACTAAAGTAAACGTTTAATCACCATTTTCACTGCGCGAACCTGCGGGATACCTAAAATGGGCATGGACTTGGACACTGCTAACGGGAAATTCGGCTGGAGCTTGGTATATTTGCAAGCAAGCGGCGATCGTACTTTCCCTTCCTAGCCTGTATTTCGCTACTGTGGGGAAGGGTGGTAGTCTGGCAAGGGCAAGACAAAGAATGACAGATTTACTGTATATCCTTTCAAAGGAGTTAAGTTTAAACGAATGTTTTGAAAGGCGCAAATAATTTGAATTTGCCGTGATGATTTTAGTTCTTGGAACTGTAGGATTTCTGACGACTGATCGAGTACTCCCAGGAAGGGTAGTGGTGAAGCAGTTGTAGTGCTTTTGGGAACAATTTTGTTGTTTTCTTGGAGAATTTGGGTAAGAAAAACAATAGTTGCATTAAAGAATAGCTAAGCTTTTACCCAGCAAAGTGCCGACTAAAAGTTTAGACCAGAAGAAACATTTAAATTTTGAAAACCAACCACAAGTTTTAGAGAAAATCTCAACAAGCAGGAAGCGTGCAGAGCTAGCTTTACTTGCCTTGCTGGCTCATTAGAATTAACTATAGCAGCTAAAAGATGCTTTGAAAAAGATGATACTAGAAGTGTTCGTTCAAATGCAACAAGAAGCAAAACTTAGCTTAGTTGGGTAGTTGATTTTCCTAAGGAGGGCATAAACCTATAGGAAGAGTCAGGGAAGATATGGTCTTTCCTAATCGTTATTTTGATGCAAAGGATAAAGCGCAAAGATAAGATCTTTTTATTTAACAATGCATGGAAATATAATTGGTTTTAACAAATGTAAAAAAGTATAAGGTCTCAGACATCTAGAATGGTAAAGTTTGCACTTGGCAATTAACAATATTAAGGTTTAAAACCTCTTTTAAGCACTAAAATCTGCATAAGAATTTTAGGCTACTTTTCACATTTTGCAAAAATGAGGAAAAAGTAGACTTATGAGATCGGGCAAATGTGTGTCTGTCTGTCTGTCTGTCCTTCTGTCTGTCTGTCTGGCTGTGTGTGTGTGTCCCCCTATCAACTCCTAAACGGCTGCAGCAATCGAAACAAAATTTGGTAGGAGTAAAGATCTATACCTGAATATCTCACGGCCATATTTGAAAATGATGTCAGTGCTACCAACTGCTAAAAAATCGCAATTGAAATTTGAGCTCCATGTTGGATATCTTGGAAAGTATGAATGGGAGCTATTTCAAAATTGGAACACGTACAGATCATAATATTTCAGTTTAATTTCCAGGAGGCTAAACATGGCAGTGTTGCCATAATGATTATAAGCCTCCAGATAGGTCCAATTTTTAAATGCATATAACTTCTATACTACCAATTGGAATTCAACCAAATTTCGTATGTTGTAGGCTATGTGTACATAACCAGATATGACTGAGCGTATTCTTAAGACCTACCAGGGCTGCCAACTGTTAATAAATGCTCCTAATTTATTTTATCCAAATACCAATATATCAGAAAGTATGCAAGCCGACAGCTTTAAACTATGCACACGTATAGTACCTGACATTCTATATTAAATTGGAGTAACTTATATACGTCAGTGCTACCAACATGATTCTAAGCCTGCTGACAGGTCCAACTTTAAATACATGTAACTTCCATACTATCATTTGGATTTCAACCAAATATCGTATGTGCTATGTGTACCATAACAGATATGACTATGCGTATTCTAAGGAGCAACCAGTGCTGCCAACTGTTAATATGTGCTGTCCATATTTTTGTTATCCTAATATCAATATATCAGAAAGTATGCAAGCCAATAGCTCTAAACTTTGCACACGTATAGTACCATGCATTCTAGACGAATTTGGAGTAACTAATATACGTCAGTGCTGCCAACATGATTCTAAGCCTGCTGATAGGTCCAATTTTAAAATGAATGTAACTTCTATACTAACTAATGGATTTCATTCAAAATTGGCACAACAATAGATCATATTATTTCAGATTATTTCTAACCAATACATGCATGACATTGTTGCCAACATGATTTTACGCGCGCTGTTAGATCCAATGTTTAACTGCATGTAACGTCCATGATATTCATTGGACTTCAGCCAAATTTTGTATTTTGTACCTTAAGAGACGGAACTAAGAATATATTCAGTCATCAGGGCTGCCAACTGTAGTGCTCTATTAGGATATATTATGCCAGGTATACAGTATTTCGAACTAATTGGAAATTTCGATATTAGCAACTTAATTTCGTCATTATTCTAGATAGGTTCATATTCTGTAGAATAATCATTGGCATGAAAAGTAGGCTGTATAGTTCTTCACGGAACTTCTTGTTAAAAATTGTGCTTAAGATTGACAAATTCAAAATTTAACAACAATAATAAAACAATTAAAGCTTCAACCATAAATAAGGTATAACTTGGGAACTTTGAGAATTCCTATGTGGAAATCTTAACAGTATGAACCGACAATAAATTTGAAATTATAACAAGAAAGGAGAAAATTAAGAAGAAGTTTCTATAACATATTATATTTATACAGTAATTACGGCAATGCTAAATTCAAATTGTAAATTCAATTTGTGAAACCTGAATAAAAAAATTAGTTTACTCAATTATGAGTAGAGAAAAAATAGAATTCCCCCATTTAGAAGGGAAAAGAATTAGACTGTGGACTAGCCACTGATAAAGCAGAAGTTAATTCGTGAAATGCGAAACAAAATTGGGAGAGCACTTGTTATAGAGTGACACCTCGTTGAAAGATACATAAATTTATAATTCAATTGTATTATGTTAGTAAGGTATTTGGGAAAGAAGAATAGGGAACTTTAGGAAAAAGTTATGGCCATGTATTGCTCTCACAAACGCGACGCGGTTGGTAGTTTAACGGGCACTGTTTTCACTATTGTCTATTGGTGTATTTGAAAAGTTCACTATTGCAGCACAGAATGTTCACAAGGAGAAAAGTTATTGCAAATATGTAAATCACTAGTTGAGTTTTAGCTTGAGAGAGTTTATTTCCTTAGAAATACGTAGGTTGCAGTTGAATGCAGTGGAAAAATCCCATGAAGGAAGACAAATTATGTTGATTAGAGGTTTATGCAACATAAATTTCTCAGTGAGGAAAATGTATTCCCATATTGAGAAGAAATGCTAGGTTAATTTTACTTGTAGAAAGATAGTTCAATGTCGAAAGTTCTGGAGTTATGATAACAGTTGAATTGGGCAAGAGGTCCCACGGAGAAAAAGCTAAGTTTTTATAGACAGTATTTCGTTTAATATGAATCCCGCGGCGCGAGAACTCATTCTCAGTTAATTTGTGCAAGATGCACAAAATTTTTAAGTGGAAAGTCATCTTAGAAAGTTAGAGCATGACTAGAAAAATCCCTGGAAGATAGTTATTGCATTACATTTAGCAATTTCAAACTGTCTATAAAACAAGAATTAAAAAGCATTTAGCTGTTTAAAACCAATTAAAATGCGGTGAAAACCATTAGAGTTTGGTACTTAGCTCATTGTTTGTTGAGTAGATGATCCATGGAGACCGTTAACTTAAATCCACATCATGGCGTAGATATTTAAACAAGATGTTGAGTAAAGAACATATAGCCTACTTTATCCTAAATGCATGGGTAATGTTATAACTCTTTGTCCTTTTCAAGGAGTATAATTGAATGTTTGTTGTAATAGCTTGTTGAAATACAACGTGCTATAGGGATATTAAACATGAATATGAGTTGCCCTTTGCTAGTGCTACGTCTGTAAAAAAATGTCATTCAATTCGGTTTCACCGTGTTTGAATTGATATGGGAAATGGATTTGCACACATACAAGGCCGCTATTTGCAAACTATTGGGCTGATGACCTTGTAGTCAGTCATAAGATGCTTTCCACAAAAAGGCACGTTGTTGCAAAATCTGGTAGAGATCAAATTATTAGGATGGTCGTAATTTGATTCAAGCTTTTAACATTTGGGTGGCCGTCATTCCGTTACCGTCAAGATGGCGGCCTTATAAAAAATGGCACTGAGGTGCCCTTTGCTAGTGCTACCTCTGTACCAAATGTCGTTCAATTTGGTTTCACCGTGTTTGAATTGATAAGGGGAATCGATTTGCGAACATACTTGGCCACCATCTGCAAATTATTGGGCTGATGATCTCGCAGTTTGGTCAGAATATGCTCCCCACATAAAGATATGTTGTTACAAAATTTGGTAGAGACTAGATTATTAGGTTGGTCGTAATTACATTTTAGCTTTTCACATTTGGGTGGCCGCGATTATGTTTCCGCCAAGATGGCGGTGATATAAAACATGACACTGAGGTGCCCTTTGCTAGTGCTACCTCTGTACCAAATTTCGTTCCATTCGGTTTCACCGTGTTCGAATTGATAGGGGAATCGATTTTCACACAAAGATGGCCACTATCCGCAAAATATTAGGCAAATGACCAACTAGTTTGGTCAAAGGATGCTCCCTCCATAAAGGTATGTTGTTGCAAAATTTTGTAGAGATCGGATGATTAGGTTAATCATAATTTGATTTAAGCTTTGAACATTTGTGAGTCCGCCATTACGTTTCTGTCAAAATGGAGGCGATATAAAACATGACACTGAGGTGCCCTTTGCTTGTGCTACCTCTGTACTAAATTTCGTTCCATTCGGTTTCACCGCGTTTGAATTAATCGGGGGAATCGATTTTGACACAAGGATGGCCGCCATCCGCAAACTATTGGCCTAATGACCTATTAGTTTGGTCAAAGGATGCTTCCTCCATAAAGGTATGTTGTTGCAAAATTTGGTAGAGATGATGATGATAATTGTTGTTTTAAGGGGCCTAACATCTACGCTATCGGCCCTGGTAGAGATCGGATGATTAGGTTAGTCGTAATTTGATTTACGCTTTGAACATTTGTGTGGCCACCATTACGTTTCCGTCAAGATGGCGGCGATATAAAACATGACACTGAGGTGTCCTTTGGTAGTGCTACCTCTGTACCAAATTTAGATCAATTCGGTTTCAGCGTGTTTGAATTGATAGGGGGAATCGATTTGCACACATTCATGGCCGCCATCTGCAAACTATTGGGCTGATAATCTTGTAATTTGGTCCAAAAAAAAGCTCCCCCCATAAAGGTATGTTGTTGCAAACTTGGTAGAGATCGGATTATTCGGTTGGTCGTAATATGATTTAAGCTTTTAACATTTGGGTGGCCACCATCAGGTTTCTGTCAAGATGTCGGCAATATAAAACATGACACTGAGGTGCCCTTTGCCAGTGCTACCCCTGTTCCACATTTTGTTCAAATCGGTTTCACCGTGTTTGAATAGATAGGGGAATCCATTTGCACCCATACATGGCCGCGATCTGCAAACTATCGGGGAGATGACCTTCTAGTTTAGTCGAAAGTCTCTCGCCATATAAATATATATTGTTGCAGAATTTGGTAAAGATCGGATGATTAGTTTAGTCGTAATTTGATTTAAGCTTTGAACATTTGGGTGGCCGCCATTACATTTTCACTAATATGGCGGCGATATAAAACACGACACTGAGGTGTCCTTTGCTAGTGCTACCTCTGCACCATGTTTCGTACAATTAGGTTTCACTGTGTTTGAATTGATAGGGGGAATCAATTTGCACACATACATGGCAGCCATCTGCAAACTATCGGGCTGATGACCTTCTAGTTTAGTGGAAAGACCCTCGGCATATAAATATATGTTGTCGCAGAATTTGGTAAAGATCAAATGATTAGGTTAGTCGTATTTGATTTAAGCTTTGAACATTTAGGTGGCCGCCATTACGTTTCCGTCAAGATGGCGAGGATATAAAACCTGACACTGGGGTGCTCTTATTTAGTTCGATCTCTGTACCAAATTTCGTTCAATTCGGTTTAACCGTGTTTGAATTGATAGGGGGGACAGACATTCAGAGTACCCAGACACTCTCTCACACACACACACATACAGAGGCACATAAATTTTGGCCCTGTGTAGATCTCATAAGTCTACTTTCATTTTTTGCAAGCATCGAAAGTAGGCTAAAAACAAGATGTTCAGTAAAGAACATATAGCCTACTTTCTCCTAAATGTATGAGTATAGTTATAACTCGTTGTTATTATCAAAGAGTATAATAGAATCATTTCTTGGTTGAAGACCTTAGAAACTATTTACCTCTACCAAACGCCACAACCTAGAAAAAAAAACTACTACCATCATTGAAGAAAGGTAGATAAGAAGTATCTCAAGAATGTTATGGATCTGGAGACATAATCGACCGGACTGGCTGCGTGGCTCAGCGGTAACGTTCCCGCTTGCTGGGCCCTAGGTTGCAGGTTCGTATCCTGGCGCAGTCATCTGGCATTTGAGGGTGAACAAATGCGAGGGAGCCGTGTCAGTAGATTTACTGGCACGTTAAAGATCCCCTTCGGGCCAAAATTCCGGCACCCCGGCGTATCTAAAAGCAGCAGTAGTTAAAAGGGGCGTAAAACAAATAACATTATTATTATTGTCATTATTACATAATCTACCTGCCGTGGGCAACGTCCAACTTTGAGTTGAGGCATGTCTTTACACGTCTGGTTGTGCATGGCTTTCACAACCCTAATTGAATTAACAAATCTCTCCATGACCCTACAGAGACGTGTGTATACAAACTATGAGGATATTTTCGATTGCTATTTGCCTGAAATAAAAATATTAATAACCTGAACTAGCACCAACGGCTAGAATTCAGTTACTATGTGAAATCGTTTTATTCTTTACTTCAAATAACATTTTCAAATAACGCACAATAGGCTATTACAAACCCTTTAAAATAAGAAGTAAAAATGTATCATAGTATCATCTTGTCATTCTTCAAATTCGATGCGCATAGAATGCCAATGGTATACTATCAATGGAGTCCCATGTAGACCAGTCGTGAAATCTAGTGGAGAAGTATCGAACAATATAATCCTAACAGGGCGAGTGCATTCTAGCGGCCATAAGAGGAATATTTTGAATAAAATCTGGAAGTTAATAAGTAGGCCGGCGTGAAGTTACCCTTTTCGCTGGTAGATGTCTCGAGCAAATCTGCTAGCGAATTATGTTTTAATTTAATATATGTTTTGCACCGTAATATGCACAATATAACGCTTAATTTTAAAACGTCTGAGTCATTAAAAAGCAACAAATATATAAAATTTCAAGCAAAAACATAACACTGATGGGGTTTGAACCATAGGAATATGAATGATAGACCAACGCTTTACTACGGAGCCATTTGTGCCAACGAACATTGTTCTATATAAAATGACTTACATAGAACTTGTTAGCAAATAATGATTTAGACCTAACGATTTCATCAGTGGAGTATATTATTTATATTGAACCCGCTGAGCTATGGTTCATGTGATATTTTTTTATGACAGAGCATTTATGATGGGATGTTGTACTTTTGAACACACCCAGGAAGCCACGTGGAGCTGAGAGATCACGCGATACTTTTTGAAGTAGCGGTGAATCGCACTTTTGATTTTGGTGAAAACTGCTCATTATTTATCTGAGGTCTTATTAATTATTTTTATCTTTCCACAAGACTCAGAATATTCCATTTCGTCATGCTGCATTATTAAAACATTTTGGAGAATGTTTATTTTTACTTTAGGTAAGGTAATACCCTTGCAGATACGCAAAAAGGAACGTAAGTAGTCGCTCAACGACTTCGTTTTGACGACCTACTTTCTAGAGACACCCAGTGCCTTGCACTGCGTCTGGAGAATCCGCCTTGTGTAGGCGTGGAATTGCATTTGTCCTACGAGACGTAGAAGAATATCCGCTGTTGAGCGTTGAAAGTAATTTTAAGGTGCCATCGAGCACGCTAATACTATTATTCACTGTTGTTGAAGCCCAGTGAACTAAAGAAGAAATTTGGGAAATAATAATTGGCAAGTATAGTGTATTGCACAACATTGCTGTAACACCACATTTTACCCACGCGTATGTGGGGGGCAGATGCCTAGTGGAAATATACAGGTAATAGTGCTACAATTATCCTGAATAAGTGTGATTATAATTGTATGAGATATTTAAATTGCCAAAATGAAAATTTCATTTTAAAAACGATTCACGGATTCAGGGATGCTGCGTGATACAAAAGTAGCGTCACTAGCACGTGCAGAATTATAAAACGGTGTTAGCTCACATGCTAATCCACATCTACGAAATTAAGGCTGTGTCGTATTCTACAATTGAAGCCTGTAACATTCACGACGAACATTATAATTTTGAAAGTGAGAGGATGAATTATCACGTAACTTATTTCACTATCCACGTGATTGGACTTTTCTTCACCATCATTGAAGCAGTCACCATGGGCTAAAACCATCCCGGTATGAGGGTGATGTTTCTACGGGAACCAGCATGATGGTGGAACTTCCAGGACAACGAACGAGAAGGAAGGAGCCAAAAATGCCATTTCCAGGCATATCCACGAAGTTGTCGACAGGGACAAATCGAACCCTGGTCTTTGGAGGAGTCCAGATGGGAATCCTGATGAGGAGGATACTGTTCCAGAGAGCCAGAGAGGATTTTGTACAACCCTTGTTGTGGAATATAGGGCTGAGTGAGAGCTTCTCCATTTCGTGAGTTTTTGTCACACCCCTTTCTTGTTCTAGTTTCTGGTGGTATAGTAGATTTAATGTAGTTTGTGAACCAACCGCACTCAGTGTCAGCCATTTTTCTAGGTAGGGATGTAACTAGATTAGTTAGATGTCATTTATTTCAGTCATAGTGAGACACCCTTGGGTCAGACATTTTGGTCAGCCCTGGTGCAGCTTGATGAACGTCGTAGAACGTCAATGCCTACCTTTTGCTGAACCTGACCGTAGTCATTTTGAGGCTATATTGTTCAACCCTACTTGGGGTAATTTTCAAGTCTTTGCTGACTTAAGTTATGGCAATCAGATGCCATGGTTATTAGTTAACTGCATTCTTTGCAGCCATCCTTTGTTATACCCCTGACTGTCGTTAGAACAATCGTATCAGTTAGACAATCGACTGTAATTGCCAGTTTTGTAAATGCATTATATTTTCATTTTGAGTAAGCTCAGAAGCTATTCTTGGTCAAGTTTGAACCTAACAACTAGAAGGAATATTTCGTTGCCTAGCATCGAACTCAGTTCCCAACGTATCATTAAGCGGATCCTTGTAGTGAATCTGCGCCACAATTATCATTTTTGCTTGTGTCATGTAAGACACGTTTTTATTTGATGTTGTACTAGCAACTACTGAATTGTATTTTTAAAGCAAAGAGCACCAGTAATTGTAAGATTACTTTCATTTAGACGTCTTTGGTAGAAAGACGGAATTATATTATTATATTCAGATTTATTGCGTGTTTTTATACACGGACTCTTTAGAGGTTCATAACCTATGGAAACGTTTTTTATGAACAGGCCAGATGTATAGTTTTATATTGATTAAATCGCCAGCCTTGAATAATTTGTGTTTTGTGTCGACCGGACACAGGAATGTGGTAGCATGTTCGTGGCATAAACTGGTTATCTAACCCAGTGCCCTTGAAAGCATTGTGAGACAAAACTACTTTTGACAAGGACAGAGTACGATTTGTATTCGCATTTCCTTTCATTGCTATTTTGCTTATGGAAATCAGTTTCCACTCTTGTATTTGATCACATGTTTTATAGATCGCTTTTTGTTAGTTAAACGCTCTGCTGCGTGTACTGTCGTTTGACAGGTACAGTTATGTCAGGTTTTCTATAGTATGGTGAAGGCTACCCTGTCATAGCAGGATGTTATTGTATGAAGGTATTTTGAGTATGCCTTGTCCGGGACTGTTCCCGTTGACTAGATGTTATTGGAAGGTAACTGTTGTGGACAGGCCTATCCCAGAGTTATTGAATGCGAGCTTTGCGCCGCTGGTAACCCGTGTTATTGTGTGTCCGAGTTGTTGTACTCGTTGATTATATTCCGACTGTTGAGTCGAGGCTTTTTGGGGGAGAATGATCTCAGTGTAGACACTCCGTGCCCGAGCTATTGTCAATGTTATTCGCCATAACCCTACGATAAACCTATAAACCGACATCTTAATAATAAAACGCATAATTGTTGTAAAACAAGGCTAACTAACGATTCTTTCTATCTAACTTTGTTCTTTGCATTTGGAACTGTTGACACAGCCGTGCAGTTGAAGATAATTTCCTTGTGTGGAAATGACTAGGACAGTTGACATTTTTGTAGCGACCTGAAGCATGCTCGAACCTAGAGTTCGCAGCTTGTGGAGCTCAGGCCATGCGATGTCAGACGTGGTCTCAACTACGCATTCGTCACCGTAATTATACACATTAGATGACTATGGCTTACAAAGAGTAAACCAAGGTGCAGGCAGGAATTTTTAATAAAACTACTGTGTCTATTTCATTACTTATTTATGATGTCAAGTGTATAAATCCTACATGTTACCTTATTGTGTGCTGTTAGCACATACTTATTAAGCATAATTAAATTGTTTGTTTGTCATGGCTGTACTCTTAGCTTTTGGATGTAATTGTTTTCTTTTACGGACGTCATCGCCGTAAATTTTGTTAATTGATAGGACTTAGCTAGGTGAATTAACGTTAAATGTAAAAGTCGAAATGGTACCATCCAGCTTAGATTTGTTTTGCTACCCTGTTAAATGTAAATTCTGATATTAGCTTAATCTTGTAACTTGAACTAGGGACTTGCGTCGTACCAATTTCCTAGTGTTGCTGTTGTTGCATTATTATTGTGAGTTAGATCTTTCGCGAACGTTTATCAGTAACTTCTCAGGTAGGGACCTGCTCTTTATTTTCTTTTGTTTATTAGTTTGCGGACTAGCCGATTATAACCCTCCGAACTAGGCTAGGGGCTTGTGAATTTTATTAAATTTTCACGGTGTTTTACTTAAGTCTGGATGTTTAATTTCTCAACCTAGTTTTTTGAGGTGAACCTTTCCTTAGGCAGTCTATGACCATCGTCACCATGTACCACGATCCCCGTGGACTACAGTGTCTCGTGCCGCTTAAACTATTAGGAAGTTCACCTGATCCTCACGGTAATTTTATTCGACTTATGGGATGTTAGGAAAGTCATCGTGGTTGTTGACTCGACTAAACGGTCTCAATATATAAAGCATTTCATACAAAGTTTATTTATTTTGTATCAGTACGCTATATTGCATGCAATACTCAAAATAGTGAAATATAAGTCAGGCACAAGATATCCGCTGCCATCTTGTCTTCTTACCGAGACGGCTCAGCTTTTTTAAAATAATTTTTGCACTATATTATTACAAAATAAACGTTTAATTTCGAACGTGCCTCTTCCCTTAGAACAGTTAAATCGATTCTCGGGTCGATAATCGGAACTGGTGGGTCCCATTATATGGATTATAAAGTTTGCATAATTCGCACGGCCGCCATCCTCAAATGGTACGGCGGATGACCTTGTAGTTTGGTCACAAGACGCGTCTTATATGAAGGTATGGTATTACCAAATTTGGTAGAGATCGGATAATTTGGTTAGTCGCTATTTGATTTTACGTTTTGAACGTTTGAGTGGCCGCCTTCTGTTTTGGTAAATATGGCGGCGATATAAAACATGACACTGAGGTGGCCTTTGCTTTTTCTACCTCTGTACCAAATTTCGTTCAATTCGGTTTCACCGTGTTCGAATTGATAGGGGGGGACAGACATTCAGAGTACACACACTCACACACACACAGACTCTCACACACACATACACACACACAGACAGACACACAATTTTTGGCCCTGTAGTGATCTCATCAGTCTACTTTCATTTTTTGCAAAAATCGAAAGTAGGCTATTAGACTTATGAGATTACCTTTTGTTCGTGTGTCTGTGTGTGCGTGTGTGTCCCCGTAATAAAATCTAAACGGCTGGATTGATTTCAATGAAACTCGGTAAGTTCATTGCACTATTCCGGACGACCCCGACCATGCCATTGAAATTTTGTTATGTCTCACCAATCCAATATGGCGGCTGTGCGAATTATTTCACCAGCATTCAATATCTCAGAAACGTTTTCCGATAACACCCTGGAGTTTTGTTCGGTGATCAAGGGAACTACTGGAAGTTCACCTATGTGACTCTTGGAAACGTGGTAACTACAAAACGAACGTGGCGGCCAAGCGAATTTGCGACTTTTAAATGGACGTTTCTTTCGATTTAACCAACCAAACGCAATGGTACTTGGTACAGTACTGTGCCCATTTCTCCAATGGGACAGGTGATCACGCGGCTAACATCCCGGCCCCATCGGAAGAAACGGCCAAGGGAGTGGGTAAGAAAGCTAGGGCGTGAATTTTGGTTCAAACAAACGAAGAATGAAAGAAATGCTTAAGCGAGCGAGAGACAAAGTATCTCGGGTCGTTTACGGGTTGGGAAGGCAAATAAACTGAACCAATATTCAAAGGCAAACACCCTAACTTAAATTAACAAATACGAATTGAAAGCCCTTCGTAAAAACACACTGCTCCTTTATTGACCAAAGGATAAACAAAACATACCACCTGCCTAACACGCACGAGTATCAAAGTTAGGGTGGGACTAAGTCCGAAATAAAAAGTAAAGTTCATAGTCCCTAAACAAAAAAAATTAACACTTACTCCAACTCGTGTGTGTCCTGCTTAGAAATTCGACCAGGAGACTGCCCCGCAAAAATTAACTCAACCATAATGTCATTAGTGCACACGCATGATAATAATATAAAAAATGGCCACTTATCCTAAAGTTCACCTGTTGCATGAGCTCAGAAACAAACTAGACATATCATATCATGACAATCTACCTTTATACATCGATGGACACGCCTCCTGTATAGAACTGAAATTTACTATCTAAAGGTCATCAAACAAAATCATATCATAATTTTTCCCAACATCAAATGGACGTCACCAAATGTGGAATTAGATAACCAACCGTAATATAAATTATTTACATTTACAACTAGTGTTCAAACATTTACACTGCAAATTCTTATTGTTCTATCTGGTCTATAGGCACGACCGTCCCAATTACCTTGATCCTCATTAATATGTACACTTGCATAAGTAAGTTATGTCATATGCTGACGTCTAGAAATGGTTCACAACTTTCATAATAAGGTACCTCAGTGTGTCTCAGTTTCGTGACAAACATTTAATCATAGCCATTCAGTCAACCACTATGTGTGAGGATCTGAGTAACCTTACTGCAGAGCGTACCCTCAAGTACATCATTGCTCTGTTCAACACTCAACCCTATGAGGAAATGTAGCACATTCATCTAGAATGAGGAACCTGTCCTTACAACTACAATTTTCACGGGCATACATAGCCCCCTGAATAACCTTGTTACACATAACTGAATATCACCATATTAATCTACCTCGTCACACATGACGGAATACCATATAAATCTGCCTCGTCACACTTGACAGAATACCATATTAATCTCACCACAAAAATGCGCTTAATAGCAAACCTCGAACCCACACTTAGCACAGTAATTCAACCTTATCTGGACAACGAAGTCGTACGATAACATGAAACCTTGTCCAAGGAACCATACCATACCAGATGCCTATTAACCAAATCCAGCGTCTTACTTCATATCATATTTCTGGAATTCATAATAGACCCTTTTGGAATAAAATTGTTTCATAATTTTCATGCCCAATTATCTCGAACGATATTTCTGTTTCATAGCCATGCGCGACTATCTCCAACTATATTTCCGGTACTGATTATAGCAGTATTTATCAACCTTTAACTAAGATGCCTCAAAAATGCAATGTCAACAATCTTTAATCAAAAAAGGACATCTTGTATCCTCGTTACTCATTCCCCAAACTGTATCATTATTATTATATAATTATATTTCAAAGCTTAATTATTTATCTTCCTCCTGACATTGATGCTGTTTATGGTATAAGTCAAAACCACTCGAAGTTAAAGAATCTCTGCACAACCTTAGGAAAACGAAAATGATGCTCTTATTTAATCTAGAATCATTGATTTTTAATAGCGTTAAACTATGTGAATGGGATTATGTTACACGACCTCAAGTCATCTCGTGGCATGGCTATTCAAAATGGATATTCTCTTCTTTTCGATGAACGGGAGTGAGAATTAGAAATCTTACTTTGGATCCGGCGTCGTGATGAATCCTGGTCCTTGGGAATAAGCGACGTCGATGTTTCCTGGCCATGCGAACAGCGTCGTTCCACCCGCGTTTCCCGTGTAAGCATGTGCCCCCAACATCTCTCGATCTCCAGGTGACGACCATGACCGCCCCCGACTGCACCTCTCCACCAACAGCGTCGGCGTCTCTTATCATCTCGTTCCATGTCCACGCGTCCATTTCCTCGCGACCGTTCATCCCCCGGCAGCCCCTTATGGGTTTACTGCAACATACTTTGAAATTGAGGTCCGTGTAGATTCCCAACATATTCGAGTCTGCGTTCATATTGTTTACATTGCCGTGTGACCACATTACATTCCACTACACCGTAACACTTTCACATCCACACGCTACAATATCCGGTTCTTAGTTCATTCAACTTGACCTGCTTGCGTTCCACACTCTATGTTTAGACTGTTCACCTCGCCTGCACAACTTGCAACCGTCAACGCAAGCTTAAAGCAGATGTATCCTTTCCTTATGCTCACACCGTGCCTCTTAAATGCCAGCTTGGCTGTTCATCTTTAAATGTCGTGATATTACAAGCACTCTGCATAACCCAATCGCGGCGCTGGCATAAACTACACATACCCCCGTCAATCAGTCGTGGTTCTTCCTTCTTTCTTCCTTCGCGTGCCGGTGTGTCCGATACATGGATATCGCGATGGCGACACTTCACCCAAACACAACTCCACCGCGCTTCACGAATGATTTCTTCCAACATTCGGCGACGAGTATTAACCATGCACATAAAAAAAACTATCCAGTGCCCGATGCGGAATTTAACTCACGTGGCTTACATCTCTGACCACTGCATCACTCACTCGTCCTAGCCGTGTCGCATAAACAACTTCCTCGTCCGGGCCACACCGTATGACTGAACCTTCCGGAACCGTGTTGACCTCCTCTCGAGAAAAGGGGGGGGGGAGGGGTCGGAATCTTCTGGAGCATTCCCCTACTCTAGCGGTTACCTCGCTACGTCACGCCATGGCGTCATACTGACCCTCCGGTCTCATCGTTTCTCCAATCATCCGGGACCGGTAATTGACCCTGACTGGATCGGTCACAGTACATGTATATACACATTGTAATGCACCGACATCTAACTTCGTTCATTTGTTTACATAACCTCAAGATGGCGGCATTCTCTATCCCTGAAACTATTACGGTACGGATATAAAGGGCACTACTGGGAGTAACTACATAACGAAGCGAAATTGAAAGATTTAAATAGATGTTTCTCGTGATTTAATGATCCAAACGCAATGAAACTTGGTACAGCATATGTTTATACACATTGTAATGCACTGGTATTTAATTTTACAGCATAATAATTTTTAAAATATTAAATTATAACAAATAACTGATCACGTCCTTTAGGATAGCTTAAACCACCCTTGGCTCGATAATCGGAATAGGTGGGTTTTAAATATTGATTATAATGGTTGCATATTCACACGGCCGCCATCCTAAAATGCTACGGCTGATGACCTTGTAGTTCGGGTGCAAGGCGCGTCCTATATAAAGGTATGTTGTTACCAAATTTGGTAGAGATCGGATCATTAGTTTAGTCGTAATTTTATTTTACGTTGAACGTTTGAGTGGCCACCATTCAGTTTTTGTAAAGATTGCGGCAAAGAATACATAACATTGAGGTTTCATTTGTTAGTGCTACCTCTGTACCAAATTTTGTTACACCGTGTTTGAATTGATAGGGGGCAGACATACAGAATACACACACATACACCTACTCACACACACACATAAACAGACACGCAATTTTTGGCCCTGTGCAGATCTCATAAGTCTACTTTCATTTCTTGCAAAAATAGAAAGTAGGCTAAAAATACACAAATACACTGGAAGTAATGGAGTGATGTCAACTTAGGTCTATCTGGTTTTTAGAGCTGGTCCTTGTGGTCCGGCTCCGCTGCGTACCTTCAGCCGACTGACCACTCCGTGTAAACGCTATGTTTAATCGTGTCGCCTCTGGCTCACTCATACTGTGCGCCTTTAGTGGTTCTGAATACTAGTCATAAATGTTCAGTCCACGTGTTACCAGCGCTATACGTTGTAGTAACTTAAAACATTACTTGGTTTTTATTTAGATTGTTACGTATCCAGCAATGATCTAAGCTACATGAATGTATGCTAATTGTGAAGAACGATCTCAATTATTAACGACCAATCTCTCCCCGCCTCGCACAAACTAATTAGTCATTGAGCGCTGCAGGACTTGATGGGGGTTCTTGAAGTCGTTGAGACCGCCTAATTAAGGCCTGGTTTTATTGAGATTATGGCACAAAGGGCGTTATTCACGCTTAGCATTTTTCCCTGTTACCCCCCACTACTTATTCATTGCCTGGCTTAATTTTCGTTATATTGTTACCTTCTGGTTGACGGGATTCCTTCCTAAGAATGCGAATAGGGGTGAACTCTCCAAGAATGTGTGATCCTGGGTT
Organism: Meconema thalassinum; assembly: GCA_946902985.2. Taxonomy (NCBI): domain Eukaryota; kingdom Metazoa; phylum Arthropoda; class Insecta; order Orthoptera; family Tettigoniidae; genus Meconema; species Meconema thalassinum. Next base: position 836,490,338 of record OX336390.1, read on the forward strand.
GTTTAATTTAGCTAAGTGAACTTATGTGGCTTCTTAATATCAAGTTCCTTACCTTTTGTTTCGTAGTGTATGATTTTGAGGTCTGTTTCTATGTTTGTGAAGATATGTCCTGTGTCATACTTGTGCTCGCATACCGCTGAGTGTTTCCTGTGTTTTATGGCATTTCAATGTTCTTTATAACGAGTGTCCATCCTCCTTCCTGTCTGTCCTACATAGTTTGCCTGACACCTTGTTTATTTGCACGAGAATGAGTACACTCCTGAATTTGAGTATGGGTTTTGTTTATTTAAATTGCTATTGTGGAGGTGCTTACCTAATGTGTTATTAGTTCTGAATGCTATTTTGATTCATTGTTTTTTTGAAAATATTAGTGATTTTGTACGAATTTGCATTCACGAAATTGAAACGTACGAACTTGCTTACCTCACTGCTTGGTGTTTGCAATTTAGTCCAGTCAATAGAGGCTCAAAAAGGGGGTTCACCTTACATCAGACGCAGGATCGTTTTTTATTTTTGATGTTGTTTAGGACCATTAGGTAGTTATTAATCCAAGTTTCCGTCATCCTCCCCCCCCCCCATTGCTTTTTCCGCCATCTTGAAAAAACTGTCAGAAATCGGCACTTTTTCAGTTGTTGGCCTCTAGCTCATTCCCAGTTCATTTGTTTGAAGATATGTCTAAATAAGAAAATGTAGATTACTAAATTTCCAACAACTTTGATTTGAAAGTTTTTTTTGTAGGATCAAGCGCATTCGAGCTACGAGAAGGCGAAAAAGAGGCTAGAGGTCAAAAACTGAAAAAAGTGCCGATTTCTGACAGTTTTTTCAAGATGGCGGACGAAGCAAGGGGGGGGGGAAGATGACGGAAACTTGGATTAATAACTACCTAAGGGTCCTAAACAACAACAAAAAATAAAATACGATCCCGCATCTGATGTAGGGTGAAATTCGTTTATTGACTGGACTAATTGCAATATAGGCCTACAACCTTTTGCCCGATGTCTTAGTATTATTTGATCTATCTTATTAGGTGGGAAATTGTTTTCCTTAGCTATTTTTTATTGTTCTAATCTCTTTGTTGTAATTTTATTTTGTCATGGGTATACTTATGGCCCTGTGAACCATCGAATTGAAGCCTGATAATTTATGTGTGCTTGGTTGGTTGGAGAAATTATCAGTAGTGTGTGATGTTTGAGTGGACTTGCGAAAGGTCGATTACTACGGGATATTGTTCGACCGTTCGATTGTTATATCGAGGTAGTTTATGGTTTGCTCTTTTTCCGACTCCTTAGTGAATTTGATAGAATTTGATAGAATGTCGTGTAAGATCGTATCTGCATTTGTTGAATCCGTGTCATATATGAATAGGATATCGTCCACGTACCTACTCCATTGTATAATCCTATTTACCTTGTTGTCTCTCAGATAATTATTTTCTATGCTGTTTATGAAAATATTGGCTACTAGACCGCTAAAATGTGACCCCATAGCTAACCCATTTGTCTGTTCATATATTTTATTATTGAATTGAAACACGTTCTGGAGTGCTATTTTCAACAACTCTATTATCTCATTGTCGCCTCCGTAGCGTAGCAGTCAGCATGGTTAGCTGCCGCCCCGGAGGTCCTGGGTTCGATTCCCGGCTCTGCCACGAAATTTGAAAAGTGGTATGAGGACTGGAACGGGGTCTACTTAGCCTCGGGTGGTCCAACTGAGTTGAGAGGGTTCGATTCCCACCTCAGCCATCCTCGAAGTGGTTTTCCGTGGTTTCCCACTTCGTCTTCGGGCAAATGCCGGGATGGTACCTACTGCAAGGCCACGGCCGCCTCCTTCCCTCTTCCTTGCCTATCCATCCTGACCTTCCAATCCCTCCCCTCATGAGGCCCCTGTTCGCTTTGCAGGTGAGGCCGCCTGGGCGACGTGCTGATCACAGATCCCCAGTTGTATCTCTCCCGACCTGATGTTCCAAGCTCCAGGACACTACCGGTAGAGGCGGTAGTGGTGAGTTCCCTCACTGAGTCCGTGGGAACCTCCAACCTAGAGGGTAAATCGACTAAATAAAAAATAAAATAAATAAAAAATATTATCTCATTTGTTTGGTCTCCCACAAGTCCAACCTCTCCTCCACGTGGTGGGAGACGGGCAACGGCATGAAGTAGGGGATTGCCTGTAGGGGTGAAGTACAGTGGGGACTATGTGTGCCCCGGGACCGCTGCGGTAGTTGTGAAGGCTCTATGGGAACCCTGAAAAGTGACGGCTGACGGGGCTCTGGTGAAGCTACGATAGGCCTAGCAAGCCGGTAGTGGATACCATATTTGCTTTCAAAACAGGAACAGGCCTCGGAAAGGACGGATGCAAACGACGATGACCCGGATATGCTAATGGACTACGAGTTGGGACATTAAACAGACACTGACAGGAATGGTGGAGGAGATTGTAGATGTGATGGAGAGAAGAAAACTGGATATACTGGGCTTGGCAGAAACAAGATGGAAAGGAGAAGGTCGCAGAGAACTGAGGAAAGGGTACCGATTGTACTGGAGTGAGAACAGTGAAGGAAGGAGCAGCGGAGTAGGAGTAGTTGTGAGAGATGGAATGAAGGAAGAGGTAAAGGGAATAAGTGACAGGATCATGAAGATCAGAGTAACTGTAAAGGGAAGAAGCCTGGAGATAGCCCAGGTATATGCCCCTCAAGTTGGATGTACAGATCAAGAGAAGGAAGACTTTGAGGAGGAGCTACAACAGCAGTTTAATGGGCAGAGCATCATTGTCATGGGAGATTTGAATGCACATGTAGGAAGTGAAAGGCAAGGATATGAAAATGTATTGGGAGCAGAAGGATGGGGTAGCAGGAATGAAGAAGGGAGAAAGTTGCTGAATTTTTGCAAAAGAAACGGTTTAGTGGTAGACAACTCCTGGTTCCGGAAGAAAGACACCCACAAGGTAACGTGGTACAGCAGTGATTTAACAAAGAAATCTTTGGTAGATTACATGCTGTACGACTGGGAAATGAAGAGAAGTGTCAGAGATATAAAGGTAATACCATCAGAGGCCTTAGATAGCGACCACAGAATACTTTTAATGAACCTGGGAGTTGTTAAGGATAGCAAGAGGACAGAGAACCAGGAAAGGAGAATCAAAGTATGGAAACTTAAGGAAAAGGAAGTCAAGGAAGAATTCCAGAAGATAATAAGGGATAGGATGCCAACAGACAATCCTAAAACAGGGGAAGAGGAATGGAAGCAATTCAAGAACACAATGGTGGAAGCTGCAGTGGCAGTATGTGGAAGAACAAGCAACAGAAAGCGGTGTAAAGAGACACCATGGTGGAATGAGAGAGTAAAAGAAGCTGTGGGAAGGAAGAACAAGGCTTTCAGAGTGTGGTTCAAGGAAAGAACTGATCTGACAAGGGAAGATTATAAGATAAAGAAGAAAGAAGCAAACAAGATTGTCGCAGAGGAGAGGAAGAATTGGATGGTAAAGTGGACAGAGGAAGACAGCAGAGGAAATAAGAAAGTACTTTATGGGATGGTCAAAAGTAAGAGAAGAGGTCTGCGAGAGGATGTGGTAATAATGGACAAAAACGGAAATGAGGTACACAACAAGGAAACACTCAAGACAGTGTGTAAAGAGTACTTTGAGGATTTGCTGAATCCGAATGGTCATAAGGAGGAAGACAATGTATTGGAAGATGGAGAAGACAACACAGGAATGGAAAAGGACCTGAATTGGAGAGAACTGGAGATGGCTATTGAACCCATGTACCATTGGTTCAAGGGGTCGAATCCATGTATTTTTGTAAAAGCAAGGAAGGAAATATACAGTCTTCAGAGGAACATAGAAAGATTTTATACACGAAGGCTAGCGTAACGTTGTGTAAGAAGTTGGAAGCCAGGTGGCCTGGAAATGAGATCATGCCTGACGCATCAATAAGGAGCCAGTCACGAATATAAATAGAACGAGTGGAACTTTCCCAGCGAATGACAAGGAGCGTGTTTCGGAAATCGCTCTTACCTTGCAGTAAAACGGCAACAGCGCAACTGTGCCAGAAGAAGAAGAATTAAATTTAACCCTTTTGCAAGAATAAAATTAACTAAAGAAATACAGCATTGTGAACCATTTCGGAATAGAGATTTTTGTGTGGAAAAAAGGTTTTAATAATGGCCCAGGAGAGAAGTGCAAACGTGGCCATGCGTCATTGGGGGTTTCCCGAGACCCGAGGAGTGGGGAATTAAAAATCAACTGCAACACCCACACAGCTGGAGACTAAATTTTATTTAATATCTCAGAACTGCACGATGGATTTTCAGGTGCAGAGAGGTCATTTTACGTTTAGAAAACAAGCTTTCCAGAGATATAAATTTTATATGTGTGCGACCATTATTTCAGAAGTTGGTTCTGGAAAAGGCGTGGATTTTATCTTTTTGTAGCCAAAGAGTATAAAAATCCTGGCAGAACCAAGCCAGTCATGCAGTCTACAAGCATTCCTTGAGGGGAAACGCTGTATCACATCGTATAGACAGTATCCGACAGCCAGAGGGCGTCGCTGTATCAACAACCAACGTGCATCCGTAAGGAGTAGCCGAGAAGTATTATTATCGTATCGCCGTGTGGAGAATTAGGAAAATCCTAAATACAGGATTTAGTTCCGCCAGTATCAATTTTACAGTGAAAGTTCAGTAATTACAGTCAAAGCAGGCTGTGAACTTAGAGCACAGGCGATAGGTCTTCAAAATACAGTGAAGTTAAACGACCGAAAATATCATAACGTTTTGAAGTACCATAACAGCGAGATAAACATTCTATCAACTTTAAAGAACCCGACCAGGGTCGGACATAACAAGGTTCGCATAGGGTTCTGAAAAATAAGAATTCGAGAACAGAATAAGCAGAAAGGAGAAGTAAATTCTAGACATTGTTTCATGGAAACAAACGAACTATAAAAAAGCACTAAGTTACAAGGAGTATTAGATGCTAGAAATCGATAGGTCACCGATAGAGAATCTGGGAGACCGTGGATAAGACAGACTTTCGTCAGACCAACCAGTAGGGTCTAGACAGAAGCAGATTCGAGCTAATAAATAATAGCTGATCGTCAGGAAACCGGAGTTGAAGGAGTATTGTCCAGGGAGGAGGTAGATGGTTCGAGACTTTCATTCTGGTCAGATAGGAAGCCGACATTTACGAATTTCACCCTTGGAGACGGGAAGTCAAGAAATCACGTGTGGAAGGCATAATAAAAGCCTTAGTGATTAGAATCTGTGTAGTGTAAATATATAAAATTTGTGTTAAATAGTAATGTCTTAGTGATTTTATTGTGCATCATAAAAGAATACACCAGTGTAATTTAAAATGTCACCAGTGTTTAATGTATATGAGTTATATGTGTGTAAAGATATGTCAGTGTCTGAAATGAATTTGTGCAATATGGAGTAAGCACAAATTGTGGGCGAGATGAAACATCGTTGGAAAGTACGGTCATGAACCGATCTGAACGTGTAAGTAACTATTTTCATTATGTTATGTGTTGGGAATTTGTTTGTGTACAATCCACCTGAGTTTGAGAAATAGGGATGTTTCTGAATAACAAATAACAGAATAAGAGCGCGATCTGTACAAAATTGATAAATTATAAAATAATTATGTGAGACGAATAAATCCTTTAGAGGAAATGTACGAAATAAAATATCAGTGTGTTTGATAAAAGTTATAAAAGCAAGCGTAATAATAATAATAATAATAATAATAATGACAAGTATATAAATGAAGACTAATTTGAATTATATGAAAGTAATAGCTTCTGAGCTTTTGTAAAGGAATAAAGACATGGTATGAATACATGTTCTTAAAATATAGCGATTATTGTCACGGGAGAGGATTAAAAAGTAAAAATTGAGATATAGATAAATTGTTGATGTTGAATTTATCAGTTCTCTGGAAGACGCTAGGCTTTAAAGTAATGTATAGCGCATTGTCGCGCATTAAAGTAAATTGTCACGCTAGGAAGGCGTTGAATCTAAATATACTTGGTAAATTAATTGTGAGGGACAGTTGATTGCGGTAATTGAGCTATGATAAGTCCTCCAGTATGGGATTGGTTCCCGAGGCCATGTGTGTTATATTGTATTGAATGATAGGTGCGAATTTATTGTATTTGATGAGCGCAGGGTAGATCGAGGTCGCCTTTGCCGCTAATTTGTTGTAAGTCCTCCAGTATGGGATTGGTTCCCGAGGCAGTTGAGAGAATCGAACCAAGGTTCGTTTGTGTGAAGCCCCTAAATATTGTTGTTGTATTGAATTATTCTTACCCATCAATGATGACACTTCATAATTAATAAATGCCAAGGTTACGAAAGTGGTCTATGAACCTAAATAATGTTGTAGAAATAATGAAAGAAACGCCAGGTCTGTTCAGAGAACTGTGGAGAAGAAATAACTGTTTTAAAAGCATGAATGTAGCTGTCCCGTGGGGACGAGAAATAGAGCCTCCCCTCGTAGGCAATAAATTACGTCAAGTATTACGGTCAGACCCTTGTTGTGGTAGGGTCGGAGAAGACCGTCTGCTGAGATAGTAATGCACCGTGAGTGTTTAGAATTTGTTAATGACCCAGGATTTGAACCGAGGTTCTTGGAGATTAAACGTACCGCTTGCCTGTTCAGATCGTTAGCTGTCTTATATGATAATGGTCTTTAAGACAAATAAATAAATAAATAAATAAAATCCCTAATGTAATGTTGTATTGATATAGGATTTCACGAGTTCATTGAGGACAATTAGATTTCGGGAGTGATCTTAATTTTGACTTTGTTCAAGTAGTCTTTGGTAACTCTGAAGTACACAAGTAATTTCCCAATCACTGTAGTGAATTTGTTATCTTGAGAGAGATGGTAACGTGAGAACATTGTGAACTGCCCAAAAAGTTAAGTAAAGGAATAACATTTATTTTAAATAAGATTATATGTTTGTGTTGATTGTAAGAAGCTCATAAAAAATGATTTTTAGATTTGTGAAGAATAACGAATCTTATATTGAAAAGTATCGAGCCAGGGGAGCTCGTGTTTGTATTTAACTTTAAAGTGACACTTTATGGAAGTAAAAATAATTATAATTTTGTTGGTTTGAAGGAAACCATGTGTTTTAATATGATATTTGTTTGATTTTATGTGTTCCTTGTTCACTTTGAACAAGTTAGAAGGATTGGTCAGTAGTTTAATTGTTTAATTTGTTTGTAGCGCCATAATTTTGGTAAATTAAATGTTTTATAATAGGAGTTGATTTTGTTTTTATTTTTGGAAGTGTATCCTCTATTTAATCCAAAATGTGTAAGTCACAGAGTGGGAGAACGTACCAAAATCCCGAAAATCCCGATTTTAGCATTGCTGGCATACTGTGATTTGCATATTTCTTACTGAAAGGGCACACTATAGACAAGATGAAAGGAGGAAGGGCACCGGGTGTGGATGAAGTGAGTGTTGAAATGGTGAAGGCAGCAGGGGAGGTTGGGAAACAGTGGCTGTACCGTGTGCTGAGGGTGATATGGAAGGAGAAAAAGACCCCAGAAGATTGGAAGAAAGGATTAATTGTCCCAATATTTAAGAAAGGAAGCAGAAAGGAGTGCAGAAATTACAGGGGAGTCACACTCATACCTCACTGTGCCAAGATATATGAAAAGATATTAGAAAGTAGAATACGAGCCAAAGTGGAGAGAAAATTGAGAGAGGAGCAGTATGGATCAACTGGGAGATCAACAGTGGATCTCATATTTTCAGTGAGACAGCTCCAGAACACCACTACGAATTTGGAGAGGATCTGTTGATGGCCTTCCTGGACATCGAAAAGGCCTATGATAGTGTGTGTAGGGAGAAGGTTTGGAAAGCAATGGAAAACATGGGAGTGGAAAAAGGGACTGTAGGCAGAGTGAAGGAGATGTATTGTGGAAGTGTGAGTTGTGTGAAAGTTGGAGGGGAAAGAACAGACTGGTTCAGACAAATGAGTGGCCTCAAACAGGGTAGTGCGCTGTCACCCCTTCTCTTTATTGTGGTTATGGACGAGGTAATGACAGGGATAGCAGGAAAGATAGGAGAAGATAAGATGAAAGCAATGGTGTTTGCAGATGATCTCATGGTCTGGGGAAACAAGGAGGAGGAAATTCAGGAGCAACTGAAGGCTTGGGAAGATACAGTGGGAGAATACGGATGGAAGTTCAACATCAGTAAATGTGAGATCCTGTTAACAACCAGGAAAAAGGACAGACCAATGAGTGGGATAACACTTGGAGGTGGACAGCTGAAGAAGGTGGAAAGTCTCAAGAACTTGGGAAGTATAGTGGAGGAAAATGGGAGAAATGACAAAGTGATTACGGAACGTGGCAGACAGGCAGAAGCATTTCTGAGAAGCATTAGGAGCTTAGTGTGGAATAAAGATGTCCCAAAAAAAAGCAAGGAAGTGTTATACAGAAGCTACTATATCCCGATACTGACCTATGCTTCAGAAACGTGGAAAATGAAGAAAAGAGACATACGCAGAATACAGGCAGGTGAAATGAAGTTCCTGCGAAGTAGGATCGTAGTAACAAGAAGAGACAGGGTGAGGAATGAAAAGGTCCGGGAAATGGTGAAAGAGGAGCCCTTGCAAGGTAGGATTGAGACATCAAGACTGAGGTGGTATGGACACTTAAAGAGAATGGATGAGAAGAAGATTCCCAAGAGGTTACATGAGATGCAGATGTAGAAGAAACGACCAAGGGGAAGACCAAGAGATAGATGGCTGAAAGGAGTGGAGGAATGTGTCAAGAAGAGAGGCGAGGGCTGGACCAGAGTGACAGCGGAGAGGTGGTGGGAAGAAAGGACTAAGTGGCGAGGCTTATGTTCCAAACAGACCCAGCCTGGGGATGGAAACTGTACAAGATGATGATGATGATGATCTCATTTGTTTGATTTGTTGTCTTTTATTACTTTGATGGCTTTGTTTACTGGGATGTTAGTGTGCATATTGGTTATATCGAATGACACTAACCTCATTACAATTCATTCCAAGGCAAAATATGTTACGCAGTTAACGTAGCGATAGTACTGGGTGCGTGTAGCGTAGTGGTAGCGTCCTAGTATCAATGTCTAGGCGTTCCTGGGTCAAACCCAAGCAGGTTGATTTTTTTACTGGTTTGTTTGTGTATTTATTGTTTTATAACTACTCATACGTTATAATGTTAAGCATGTATAGTGTGTTTATTTGCAATCGAAATTATTATACTGAATATATACTCATGACACCACATATTTCAACACTCGACTAGAGCGATTAAACTTCGTTGTCCTTGATCCGTGGCTGAGTCTATAGTTGTTTTAATTGTTGTTGATTCTTTAGGGGCCTTGCGGCATCATGGTCTTGTATCCCCGTGTACTTCGGTTTGTATAGCAGTTGTCTGATAACCTATGTCACTGTGATGTCTGTAGGCTTACTAATGTGTGTACTTTTATACGAGGAAGGATTTGGGTAAGAATCTGTTGTTGTTGTTGTTTCATTGGTGTCTTCCTGATTGCGGTCATTCCAGATTGCGTTCACCTAATTAGTAGTCCAGATTGCGGTCACTTTCATTTAAGGGAAGAGCTATAAACATTCCAGTGTCCAGATTGCGATCACTTTTCTTGGGAGACCGGTCCGGTTGTAACTCCCCTGGGCATTTAATCACCTTTCACTTCCTCCCCTCTTGCCAATGTTCAGGTACATCTACATGTCATGTGTCAGTTCTCTTTGGCCCTGACACACTACATTAGCTGCAAAATAGTGTTGAATTTTTCTGTTTACTAGCCTTGTTCTGTATCGTTATGGAGTTTATTGAAACGGAGAAGGGTAAGCCGTGTGTTTTACTGATTGGTTATAGTTACAGACAATACAGAACGAGTAAACGTGATGTTATTACACGGCTTTGTTTGAAGGAGAAATCCAAAAAAGGCAAGGGGAGATTATTTAGGTAGTGAAATATCGGTTTCCCCTTGTGATCCACAAAACTTACGGAAGGTATGAGTCAGTCGGTAAGAACCAAGAACAAGGGACCGGTCTCCCAAGAAAAGTGATCGCAATCTGGACTGCTAATGAGGTGAACGCAATCTGGAATGATCGCTATCAGGATACAACCGTTTCATTTTAGATGCCCCGTGTACTTAGGTGAGTGTTATTTTTTGTCTGACAACCTGAGTTATTGTGATGGCTGTATTAGTGTGTGAGCATATATAATTTTGGACAGGATTCAATCAATCAACGTATACTATCTGTATAGCACGTAGTATTTCAATAACCTACTACAACCACCATTCAATTAAACTCCTTGAAAAGGACAAGGAGTTATAACTGTACCCATGTATTTTGGAGAAAGTAGGCTATATGTTCTTTACTGAACATTTGTTTGTTATTGTTGGCTGGTTCTTAAGTTTAGGGGCTGCGACAACGCGGTCATGTAGCCCCGGGTACTTTGGGTGTGTGTAGAATCTGTCTGATAACCGGTGTCAATTGTGATGACTGTATTAGTGTGTGTTATCTGTTTTAGCCTATTTTCAATTTTGAAAAAATAGGCTTATGAGATCACCTTTTGTCCGTGTGTGTGTGCGTGTGTGTGTGAGGTGTGTGTGTGTGTCCCCCCCCTAATAAATTCTAAACGGCTGGAGCGATTTCAATGAAAATCGGTAAGTTCATAGCACTATTCCGGGCGACCCCGACCGTGCCTTTTAAATTATGTTACGTCTCACCAATCCAACATGGTGGCTCTGAGAAATATTTCACCAGCATTCAATATCTCCGAAACTATTCCCGATATCACCCTGGAATATTTTACGGTGATAAAGGGAACTACTAGAAGTTCACCTATGTGACGTTTGAAAAAACTGGTAACTGCAAAACCAACATGGCGGCCACGCGAATTTGCGACTTTTAAATAGACGTTTCTCGCGATTTAACCAACCAAACGAAATACAACTTGGTAGAGTATATGTTTATACACATTGTTGGTGTATTCTTTGAATACACGGTACGAGAGATATAATGTCTATTGCTCTTTGCATGTTCATTTCTTCCTTCCTCTTTGCCAAACACCAACAGTGATCTTCTGTTCTCTCTTAGGGGTTCAGGTCTCTTATATTTTGTATGAGTCTGTTCCAGATATATATTCTGTGACCCACCTAGCGTCATATAACAACAAATCTCTGAAGCTCTTCAACTCTTCCTCGCGCAAGAGGAATTCCATATCCATTTGGCTACCAGATACTGTTGTCAACTCTTTGAAGACCAGCTCAGCAAAAGAAGATTATTTTGTTGTATTTAAGTTGGTTATGCTGATATGTATACCTTTTGTTTCCTACCCCCACTCTTTCCCCTTCCGTGGTCTCTCCGTGCTCCGTTGAGCTGCTCTCACTTCTCTGTCTGCAGTTGACTCGTTCAGTCAAAGCTCCTCTCGAGCTAGCCTCAAACTAAGAGGCACACACTCTTCTACGCCATGTTGGCTAGATAGTCTTCATAAGGAACTTCACTTCGACATGCAACAAAGATAAGTACCATTTTAAAAAAAGTTTTAACCTCATCTTCATGGTTTTAACTTCCTCGTGTTTTAAATGATACTTTTATAGACAGTGTGAAAATATTTACTTGAGGCAAAAATCATTCTTCGTGGGATTTGTCATGTTGAGCTTTCGCTTGTACAAGCCGACTTTACCATAAAGAGCTTTTATTAAGCTATTCTAATGAGAAATCCTCTCTCTACGTGGGATATTATCTAATTACCCTCTGTCTATAATTCAACAAGTAAGTTCCTCCGCTGGATTTACATTAGCCCCATTTTACTACTAAGATTGTTCTGGAACTTTCCAGATTCGGTACTCAATCTACGAGTCCTGCCGTCATGCATTTCTCACGTACTTGGGAGAATTCTGTTTAAAACTAAATTACTACAATAGTGAATTTTCGTCCACCGCTGGAACATTCTATGGCGCATTTAATTGTAAATCACAACTGTTTCAAGAAATAGACTCTCACCTATATAGTGCAATCAGTTCTTCCTATAATTGCAATAACTTTCTTTTCCATAAACTTTGTGTCTCCACAGTGAACATTTCATATGTTTCAATGAACTATAGTGAAAACCAGTGCTTGCTCAACTTTTCTACCGCGTCGCGATCGTCCGCTTATATTCAAATAAGGCCATGAACATTTTCCTTAATTCCCATTTCTCTTTCCTAAACCTCTCACTAACAATCGGCAATAAATTTTTAATCTAGGTCTATTCCAATAAGGTGTCATTCTAAGAAGTGCCCTTCCATTTTTGTTGGTTTATCATTAAGTATCTCTGTATAATCTTTGTGATACGTGTCTAGCACACGTTTCAAACTTACATTGTTCCTCCCTTCAAAATCAGGGAAAACAATTCTCTAAGCTCTTGAGCGAGTCATGTTCAGGTTTCACGAAATGGAAACTGCCCCATTTTTCTCATGATTCCTAATTAAACATAGGAAGTCTAGAAACTTCCTTTTCACTTTCTCCAGGTTTCACAGTAAGTGACCTGCCCTTTTTGTATAATTCTCATATAGTAATTCTGTTTAAATATAAGAAGTTGTAGGAACTTCCTTTTTGTTCTTTATGTTTTACATTTTGTTATCTTCGAAGTTGTTATTCTCGTTAGAATGTTCTTTCGGAGGTTTCGTATAGTACACTGCCTGTACTCCTGTAAATGTTAAAACTTTAATTATTCCATTTTGCCTATTTATGAAATCTTACCAAGATTTTTATACACGGTTTAAAAAACCTTAAAAATTGTCAATTGCCTGGAGCAACTGTTTGATGTTAAGAGGTCTGCGACCCTATTTGTTAAAAAGTTCAAATGAACTATGTTTATCAAATTTATATTGCATAATTGTTAATTTCCTCAAACTTCCTGCATTGTTAAATAAATTAAATATTTGTTTTTGGATTCATCATTTCTTTGATAATACAGTTAGGCAGGATCCTGGCTTTCCTAGCTCTTCCTAGGTTTATGCCCTCGTTCATATACAATAAAGCTTTTACTATCTGTCTGGCCAGACCATCACCCTTCCCTATAGTACTTTCATTCGTGCTTGGAAGGAAACACACTAAAGCCTCTCTCTGGCAAACTGCCCAAGCCTTAGCTGCGGTTCCCGTCAGCTTCGACCAAGCTCGTACCCACTTTAGGTATCCGAGCACATATTTGCGGTGGCAACCGCTTCTAAATGGATTAAAAGTCAAATTAATAACTTTTGTGGGACTCTCCTCCTATTCTTCTATCCTTCTTTTCCAATCCCAAATCTACTTCCTTCTCTTAATCATCTTCCCTTGGTGGGTGGGTTATTCCCTAGCCTATAATCTACCCAAAAATTGGTACCAGAAACCCGGGAGAGTCCATTTTTTATTTCTATTGTTTGTCAAGTGTCATTTGACAATACTTGGCAAAGTATTAACATCTGCTTTGGATTTTTCAGCTATACCTACGTCGTGCAAAGCCTGTGAACGGGAAAGAGGCCGCTCCTGTCTCCTTTGGCGTGTCCTGTTCTTTATACCCATTTGCTGCTGCCAGCTTGACAGCATCTCCAAGGTTCTACAGTTTCGTGAGTTGTATTTCAATTTATTCTTTTTGTCATGGCTCCTGCTGAAAAAGATGAAACTCTCATTGCTAGACGTTCTTCCTATAAAGGGCAACTCACTAGATTCCGAAATTTTATTAACAAATTAGATCCCGCCGAGTGAGATTTAGATATCTTAACACATCGTCTTAAGTTGTACGAACGGTCTTATGATTATTATGACCAAATTCAAACCGAGATTGAATCCGCTTGTCCAGACCTTCAATCGGATCGGGACGAGGTTGAACCCTTGTACTTTGAAGGAATTGCAAAGGCCCACCAACTGATCCGCAATATCTCAGAACCGGACACTAGGGTCATCAATCCGGCCCAGTTAGCACCCGCTTCAGTTCACAAGAACAAACCAAAACCGTTACTTCCCAAGATAAGCCTACCGCACTTCTCAGGCAAGGAAGGTGAATGGTATTCTTTTTACGAACTTTACTGCTCCCTAATTCATGAAAATATCGAGATCCCAGACATACATAAATTTTACTATCTCCGCACTTCTTTGGAATCTGAGGCCTTGACCTTGGTGGAGTCACTGCCTTTAAGCGCAGACAACTACCACATCGCCTTTAATCTCCTTAAAGAGAGATATGGCAATTTACGTTTGAGTGTAGCTCGTCATATCCGCTGTCTCTTCAACTTACCTGCCGTCAAACCTAATGACGTCACATCTTTAAGAGACCTCTTAGATTCTATGCAGTTAAATGTCAGAGCGTTATACCAGCTAAAACAGCCTGTCCAAACATGGGACACCATACTTATTCACCTAGCTACATCAAGATTCGATTTTTCGACACTGAAAGCCAGGGAGATCGAACTCGCTCGCAAGGAAGAATTTTCCTTCGAACACCTTATCTCGTTTCTCAACAGTCGATGTCAATTCCTTACAGCACTCGCATTTCAGTGCGAAAAAGTCGAAACGAATCCTCAGTGTCAAATTTTTGAAAAAAAAACTTGCTTCTTCAAAGGGACATCAGCCCCCATTTGTCGAAAACAAACAAACCCGTTCTTCTTTCAATCATTCAAGAGAAGATATCAGGCCGCTTAACAAATCTTTAAAATGCACGCTCTGTAAAAAGCTTCACACCTTGTATTTGTGCAAATCCTTTAAAGAATTGTCTGTCGAAGATCGAAGAAAGTTTGTCTTGAATAGCAAACATTGTTTCAACTGCTTATCACCTAAGCATTCTTCTTCGAACTGTACGTCATCAAATCTCTGTTTTCATTGCAAAAAACCGCATCATTCTTTATTGCACGTTCACGATAAATCGAGGTCATCAGCACCTGCCTCTTTAAGCTCCTTGCAGAGCCGCTCCGAACAAACTAATGCTTCTTCCTGCATTTCCAACGCCGAAACTTTTCACAGTGCGCAAACCCTGTTGACCACTGTACAATTTGAAATCCATGACAAATTTGGAAATTGGTCTCGAACCCGTGGTCTTCTCGATTCCGCTTCAACGCACAACTTTGTTTCGCAATCGTTGATTAAAAAACTAGGTCTTTCGTCATCGCCTACTTCTATCAATGTGACCGGCATTGACAATTTGAAAACTCAAGTTTTGCAGTCTTCAAAATTGAAAATCAGAGACGTTTGTCAAAGAAACACCAATCTTAATTTAAACTGTCTCATTCTTACCAGTATTGGCAAGGACACTCCAAGTCACTCCATTAATACTTCCGGTTTAAAGATTCCCTCGCACTTAAGGTTAGCCGATCCTCAGTTTAATGCTCAAGGTCCCATTGATGTGCTTTTCAGTGCCAATGTTTTTTGGAATTGCATTCGCAAACAAACACGCAAGTTATCTTCAACCGTGGTCGCTAGAGACACCGATTTTGGTTGGGTTATTACTGGTGAAATCAAACATACCAGTGTTCAAACCAAAGCACAATGTCATTTCGTCACAGCTGACATAAATCCCATTTCTGAAAAAGAGAACGCTCATGTTTCAAATCTCAATATTTTTGAAAACCACTTGTCGAAACGATGTCTTATCGTGAACAACTGCGCTAACCCTGTAAGTTGTTTAAATGGTTTTTCTTTCTTCCCGCACAAAATGGCAATTCAAGTTCGCCTTGCTTTGTGTTATTTCGTCTATCTTCTTATGTCATTTTTATAGCAGGTAATTGCTTAAACTCTCTATTAAAAACTATCTTCCCCTTGTGTAAAACCATGGCTATCAGTCACCATCACTTTACTGTACGCTATGTTTCACTTCTTTCGCTATGTAGAAGGATGGCCACGGCCGGCTCCTCCCTCCTTCCTCACAATTGGAAGTCGCTTTTGAAACCGATTGAAACTCTGAATTCTATAGCATCTAGAATAACTATTCTTATGCATAACTTTCTTCTCAATGTCCCAGCTTGTCTTCTTTGCTCGGAAGAATTAAGCTTCTTTTTGTTGAAAATTGTCCGATTTCGTGATCCTCTCAATTATGCGAAATTGATTTCCTACTTTATTTCATATAGCTTTAAATTGCTTTTTCACGTCCAAGTTACGATTGACTGCATGTCGTGTTACTCGTTCTGCTTTAAGTTACAGCTGATTCAGCTAGTGTGTGTGTACTCCGAACTGCTTGTTTTTCAAACCTGTTTGTTTACAAGCCTGAATAACGCCAAGTTGTTGTTCATTTCCTGTATGATTGCCAAAGGTCAAAACAAGTTTCTCTTATCTCAACTTTGGCTGATTGCCAAGCATTGTCTAGCGCGTTGCTACTACAAGCACAGAAGCCGTTTACCTACTTCCCAAAATAAACTCGTTCCGCTTAAGGACTCTGTCAGCTATTTATATGTCTTATCTCGTTGTACTATGTGTGTCAAGGCCGTACTTGTTTACGTTTCTCACTTACTCATGTTCGTATTCTATAACTGTTTCGATCCCTGTTTCAAAACTTCGTTGCGTATTTCTCACGCGTTCATGTATTGCAATTTGCTTGCATATTTTGCGATCTTAATGTTCATTGATGAACAAACTTGTTTTTTCTCGACGTCACATTCGATGTGTTTTTGTATTCATGCTTGTCATGTCCCGTTTTTCGCTGACTTAAGTATTTTTCTGAGTAACCCCTTTGATACTCATTATAACTTGAGGTTATTGTTTATGGCTACTCGTTTGTTACCTATGGCGTTCTTGCTTTCTACTCGCATAGTTCCTTTGTTTATTTGGTATATTCTTGTCCTGAATAGATGTACTTGTTTCCATACGCTTTGTTTAAACTTGTTAATTCTTCTTTTGCATTGTATCGTAATCTTTACTAGTGCTTTATTTCCCTCAGCTTCCAGCTATTTCGTGATTGAAAGTGTCGTTAATTCTCACCTTTTAACTCCGCTTTCCAATGACCCTGATGACCTCCTTCCACTTTCACCTGGTCGCTTCTTTACACGCCATTCTCTCTCTGCCCCTCCTCCCCTTCCCAATTCTTTCAGGGATTCTGATTTACCTATTGTTTGGCGGAAACTTGAAGCCCTCCGTAATTCCTTTTGGAAGAGGTGGAACTTGGAATATTTAACTTCCTTGCAGGGGAGACAGAAGTGGTTTCTTTCCAGTCCCGACATTCAAGTGGGAGACTTGGTCTTGGTTAAGGATGTTCCAACCCCCCTAGTCGGGCCTTTTGGAAAAGTGACCGAGTGTTGCCCTGGGAGAGATAGGAGAGTCAGGGTATTCAGAGTCTTGATCAATAATGGTCAGATCACAAGACTACTTTTCGACAATTGTTCATTACTGTACTTGTTTTTCTTGCTCGCTGTTGGTGTCTGTCCCCCCAGTATGGTGTATTCTTTGAATACACGGTACGAGAGATATAATGTCTATTGCTCTTTGCATGTTCATTTCTTCCTTCCTCTTTGCCAAACACCAACAGTGATCTTCTGTTCTCTCTTAGGGGTTCAGGTCTCTTATATTTTGTATGAGTCTGTTCCAGATATATATTCTGTGACCCACCTAGCGTCATATAACAACAAATCTCTGAAGCTCTTCAACTCTTCCTCGCGCAAGAGGAATTCCATATCCATTTGGCTACCAGATACTGTTGTCAACTCTTTGAAGACCAGCTCAGCAAAAGAAGATTATTTTGTTGTATTTAAGTTGGTTATGCTGATATGTATACCTTTTGTTTCCTACCCCCACTCTTTCCCCTTCCGTGGTCTCTCCGTGCTCCGTTGAGCTGCTCTCACTTCTCTGTCTGCAGTTGACTCGTTCAGTCAAAGCTCCTCTCGAGCTAGCCTCAAACTAAGAGGCACACACTCTTCTACGCCATGTTGGCTAGATAGTCTTCATAAGGAACTTCACTTCGACATGCAACAAAGATAAGTACCATTTTTAAAAAAGTTTTAACCTCATCTTCATGGTCTTAACTTCCTCGTGTTTTAAATGATACTTTTATAGACAGTGTGAAAATATTTACTTGAGGCAAAAATCATTCTTCGTGGGATTTGTCATGTTGAGCTTTCGCTTGTACAAGCCGACTTTACCATAAAGAGCTTTTATTAAGCTATTCTAATGAGAAATCCTCTCTCTACGTGGGATATTATCTAATTACCCTCTGTCTATAATTCAACAAGTAAGTTCCTCCGCTGGATTTACATTAGCCCCATTTTACTACTAAGATTGTTCTGGAACTTTCCAGATTCGGTACTCAATCTACGAGTCCTGCCGTCATGCATTTCTCACGTACTTGGGAGAATTCTGTTTAAAACTAAATTACTACAATAGTGAATTTTCGTCCACCGCTGGAACATTCTATGGCGCATTTAATTGTAAATCACAACTGTTTCAAGAAATAGACTCTCACCTATATAGTGCAATCAGTTCTTCCTATAATTGCAATAACTTTCTTTTCCATAAACTTTGTGTCTCCACAGTGAACATTTCATATGTTTCAATGAACTATAGTGAAAACCAGTGCTTGCTCAACTTTTCTACCGCGTCGCGATCGTCCGCTTATATTCAAATAAGGCCATGAACATTTTCCTTAATTCCCATTTCTCTTTCCTAAACCTCTCACTAACAATCGGCAATAAATTTTTAATCTAGGTCTGTTCCAATAAGGTGTCATTCTAAGAAGTGCCCTTCCATTTTTGTTGGTTTATCATTAAGTATCTCTGTATAATCTTTGTGATACGTGTCTAGCACACGTTTCAAACTTACATTGTTCCTCCCTTCAAAATCAGGGAAAACAATTCTCTAAGCTCTTGAGCGAGTCATGTTCAGGTTTCACGAAATGGAAACTGCCCCATTTTTCTCATGATTCCTAATTAAACATAGGAAGTCTAGAAACTTCCTTTTCACTTTCTCCAGGTTTCACAGTAAGTGACCTGCCCTCTTTGTATAATTCTCATATAGTAATTCTGTTTAAATATAAGAAGTTGTAGGAACTTCCTTTTTGTTCTTTATGTTTTACATTTTGTTATCTTCGAAGTTGTTATTCTCGTTAGAATGTTCTTTCGGAGGTTTCGTATAGTACACTGCCTGTACTCCTGTAAATGTTAAAACTTTAATTATTCCATTTTGCCTATTTATGAAATCTTACCAAGATTTTTATACACGGTTTAAAAAACCTTAAAAATTGTCAATTGCCTGGAGCAACTGTTTGATGTTAAGAGGTCTGCGACCCTATTTGTTAAAAAGTTCAAATGAACTATGTTTATCAAATTTATATTGCATAATTGTTAATTTCCTCAAACTTCCTGCATTGTTAAATAAATTAAATATTTGTTTTTGGATTCATCATTTCTTTGATAATACAGTTAGGCAGGATCCTGGCTTTCCTAGCTCTTCCTAGGTTTATGCCCTCGTTCATATACAATAAAGCTTTTACTATCTGTCTGGCCAGACCATCACCCTTCCCTATAGTACTTTCATTCGTGCTTGGAAGGAAACACACTAAAGCCTCTCTCTGGCAAACTGCCCAAGCCTTAGCTGCGGTTCCCGTCAGCTTCGACCAAGCTCGTACCCACTTTAGGTATCCGAGCACATATTTGCGGTGGCAACCGCTTCTAAATGGATTAAAAGTCAAATTAATAACTTTTGTGGGACTCTCCTCCTATTCTTCTATCCTTCTTTTCCAATCCCAAATCTACTTCCTTCTCTTAATCATCTTCCCTTGGTGGGTGGGTTATTCCCTAGCCTATAATCTACCCAATTGTAATGCACTGGTATCTAATTTAGTTCAATTGTTTACATAACCTCAAGATGGCGGCTGTACGAATTTTAAAATTAGGTTTTTGATTTCTTGTGTCGAAGAAATAGACGAAATTCTGAGGTATATCAAGGGTGATGAAAATGTTATAGTAATGGGAGATTGGAATGCTGTGGTAGGAAAAGGGAGAGAAGGGAAAATAGTAGGAGATTTCGGATTAGGTGAAAGGAATGATCGAGGAACCAGGCTGGTAGAATTCTGCACCGAGCATGAGTTGGTCATAGCTAACACCTTATTCAATAACCACAATAGAAGAATATACACATGGATGAGACCAGGAGATACAGGGCGTTACCAAATCGACTTCATTATGGTCAAGCAGAGGTTTCGAAACCAGATTTTGGATTGTAAAGCATATCCTGGTGCTGACATAAACTCTGACCACAATCTGGTCGTAATGAAATGCAGATTAAAGTTGAAGAAACTGAAGAAAAGTCAAAAGCCAAAAAGGTGGGCAATAGACAGACTGAAAGAGAAGGATGTAAACGAAAGATTCAAGAAGAGTATAAAGGAAGGACTAATGAAAAACCCTAAACAAACTTCAATTGCAGACGAATGGGCACTTTTGAAGAATGAAATAACAAAATCCGCTGAAGAAAACATTGGTAGGAAAGAAAGAATAGGTAGAAAACCGTGGATCACTCAGGATATACTAGAATTGATGGATGAAAGGCGGAAACACAAGAATGTAAGAGATGAGAAGGGGAAAGCAGAATACAGACGTCTGAGAAATGAGGTTAACAAGAAGTGCAAGGAAGCGAAAGAAGAATGCTTGAAAGAGAAATGTGCAGGTATAGAAAATTGTCTGAAATTAGGTAAAGTAGACACAGCTTATCGAAGGATTAAGAATACTTTTGGGGAAAAGAAGACTAAGTACTGTAACATTAAGGACACAAATGGAAAGCCTCTAACAGATAGGGAAGAAAAGGTTGAGAGATGGAAAGCTTACATAGAGAGTTTGTATAAGGGAAAGGAGATTGAGAATCATGTAATGGAAAGGGAGGAGGAAATTGATGAGGATGCGAAGGGAGATTTAATATTGAGATCAGAATTTGATAGAGCTTTGGAAGACTTAAGCCGGAACAAAGCACCAGGCATAGATGATATACCGATTGAGTTGCTACGCTGCATAGGAGATGAAGGTCTGATCAGGTTATTTCACTTGGTGTGTAGGATTTATGAGACAGGTGAGGTACCCCCTGATTTCAAGAAGAATGTAATCATCCCTATACCAAAGAAAGTGGGAGCTGACAGATGTGAAGATTACCGTACAATCAGCTTGATTACTCATGCTTCAAAGATCCTGTCTAGGATAATTTACAAGAGGATTGAAAGCCAGATAGAAACGGAGTTGGGTGAAGACCAGTTTGGTTTCAGGAGAAATGTAGGAACAAGGGAAGCTGTACTAAGTCTTAGGCTGATTTTGGAAGGTAGAATAAGGAAAGATAAGAGAACGTTCATGGCTTTTGTAGACTTAGAAAAGGCTTTTGATAACGTTGATTGGACTAAATTGTTTGACATTTTGAAATCGATTGGAATAAAGTACAGGGATAGGAGGGTGATATACAGTCTATACAGAAACCAGACAGCTGTCATTCGAGCTGAAGGACATGAGAGAGAAGCTGGTATTCAGAAAGGTGTAAGGCAAGGCTGCAACTTATCACCCATACTTTTCAATCTTTACATTGAACAAGCAATGAAGGAAATTAGAGAAAAATTTAAAGTGGGAGTGAAGATTCAAGGAGAAATAATTTCAACTCTGAGATTTGCTGATGACATAGTCATCTTGGCCGACAAGCCTGAGGATTTGAATGAGTTTTTGAATGGTATGGACTCCGTCTTACAGAAAGAATTCATGATGAAAATTAATAAATGTAAAACAAAAATACTGGAATGCAGCCGAAATAAATCAGAAACCTCTATGGAGATCCAATTGACAGGTGAAAAGCTGAAGGAAGTAGAAGACTTCTGTTACTTAGGAAGTAGAATAACCAGTGATGGACGAAGCAAAGAGGATATAAAAAGTAGGTTGGCTCAGGCAAAGAAAGCTTTTCTACAAAAAAGGAATCTGCTGACATCGAATATAGATTTAGGTATTAGGAAGTCATTTTTGAAAGCCTTTGTCTGGAGCGTGGCACTCTATGGAAGTGAAACTTGGACTATTGGTGCAGCAGAAAAGAGGAGAATAGAAGCATTTGAAATGTGGTGTTACAGGAGAATGATGAAGATCAGATGGGTAGATAGGGTTACAAACATAGAGGTATTAAGACGAGTGGGAGAGGAGAGATGTTTCTGGCGACTGCTAATGAAGAGAAGAGATAGGTTGGTAGGACACATACTAAGACACCCAGGAATAGCAAGCTTAGTTATGGAAGGAAGGGTCGAGGACAAGAACTGTAGGGGTAGACCAAGGTTAGAATATGTTAAACAGATTGCCTCAGATGTAGGGTGTGGTAGTTATGTAGGGATGAAACGATTAGCTCAGGACAGGGAGGCATGGAGAGCTGCATCAAAACAGTCAAAAGACTGAAGACTCAAACACACACAATCATATGATCGAAGTGAAAGTTTGAATAATGAATCTACTCAATAATTTTCCTTCAATGGTGCATGACTCTATGGCCTATACATTTAATAATCCAACATGGCGACCCTCCGAAATATTTAGACGGCTCTGAATATCTACGAATCTATTATAGCAATCAAACTGATTTTTTAAATGTTCATAGGGGATGTAAACTTAAGTTCACCTATAGGAATTTAAATGATCGCAAATCCAACATGGCGGCGACGCGAATTATAAATATTCACAAGGACGTTTCTCGCAATTTAATCATCCGAGTTCAGTGAAACTTGGTACAGTAAATCCTTATAGGAATGTTAATCCACTGGCATCTAATTGATTTCAATTGTTTCCATAATCACAAAATGGTAGCTGTGCGAAATTTTATAATCTCCTTGTTACTTCTTGTGTCCTAATCATGCGATTGAAGATTGAATGCTACACGTACACAATAATCTTCATGTAACAGTACATAACTCTAGGACCTACATAAATAAAATCCAACATGGCGACCATCCGAAATATTTAGTCGGTTCTCAATATCAACGAATCTATTACAGCAAACAAACTGTAATTTTGTATGTTGATAGTGGCAGTTAACAAAAGTAGGATATATGAAAATAGGCTGTATAGTTCTTCACGGAACTACTTGTTTAATTTAAGTACTGAAACTTAGAATTTTTCAAATAGTTCCTACTTTTGCCGCCAAGCGCCACCGTCAACGACTACTAGGCCAAGTTCAGAACTTAGCTACTAGACACCACCGCAGTCGGCTCTTGACAACGAACGTTGAAACCTAAGAGCATTGTTTACATTCTTAACCTATCCAATTTAGCTTCACACAGGTGCAATTAGTGGAAGGTTCTTTAACATGCCATAAATCTATGACATGGGACCGCCGGCTTTACTTTCCCTCCGAAGGAAGGCATACTGAGGGATTTTTAACGCTCTTAAATAATCCGACGGCTTCGGCCGGGTTTGAACCCGCTATCTTGGGCATGCTACCGACTACGCCAGCGAAGCCGCCTGCTTGTTATTGTGCTCCGCGTACTGATGTGTGTAATTGCAACTAATTAGAGTTGGGGCATCAAACGGCCCTGACTCTTTGGATCTTCTCTCATTAAGAAGTACTAATGGAAGCTGAGGAGCGGGGGCACTGCTAAACGTTTCAGTGTGTCGCTTGCTTTGCAACGGGAACAACGTACGCAGTGTCTTATCCATCAGCAGTTTATTTTCTGTCGACCTTCCCGACCTCTGTTCTGGTAAGTGGAACAGTGCTTCTTCTGTTCTGTCAGACACACCGCTCCCTTATAAACATATCCTGGAAAATTAATCTGCAAGAGCGCAAAATTGTGTGTTGTTATTCACTTGAGGGGCTAGCAGATCTTAGTCTTAAGTCCCGTTTACTTGGGTGTGAGTTAAATTTGTGTGATAACGTGTGTTTCTATAGTGCCTGCAGTAGTGGGTGTAACTATAATTGTACGGGTCTAAGATAGTGTTAGGTACACCGGAACTTGACATAAGACACCATCCCAGCATTTTCCTAAGAGGAGGGAGGGGGCGGGGCAGCTTAAAAAAAACACACTCAGGATGGCCACTGTTACCCCTGGGAATTGAGCCTTTGACCTTCAAACTTCCAGCTCTCCCCTGCTGTCATTGTGCACGATACAAGGAGCAGGGCGATACTGCGGGGATTTATTTGTTTTACAATTATGTGCACCTCGTAGCGTAGTGACTAGCATTCTTGGCTGTCACCGCGGAGGCCTGGGTTAGATTCTCATCTCTGCTAAGGAATTTAACTGTGTTCTGAGGGCTGAGGCAAAACCGAGAAGAGGTGGGCACGATAACTACCTGGAAGTGGTTTTCTATGGTGACCCACTTCTACTCCGGGCAAATGCTGGGATAGTACCTTAAGTAAGGCCACGGCCACTTCCTACCCAAACCCTACCTTGATTACAAATACATACACTGGTACAAACATCACAGTGGCACAGGTTATCAGACAACTTCAACAGACATCCAACTTAATGGGGCACAAGACCATTGTGTCGCAAAGCCCCTAAGGGATCAACAACAACAATTTTTTTATGTCTCGATGCATGACTGAGAAAATGTTGCTTTATTATTTATTTTTTATTTTATTTTACACGTTACAGGCCTATTAGACCACGCGAAGCAATCATGACTTTTTGTTCTTCCTGTCTTTCCAGTACTCTTTCATTCGTGCACTAAAGGCCCTCTTCCTTTCTTCGGTCCACTTTGGTCTTTGGGCTGTAGGTGCAGCTCTCTCTGACAACACTTCCCACTTGTATACTTTGTGTCTAAATACGCTTTTGTCTATGACGTCTTCTGGGTCGACTTGTGCTTTTACTAGATCAATTTTGTCTTGCATCATCCAGGGTGTAGTAATCTTGAGCCGCTGTATGTATCTAAGAATTTTGTTGGTGAGTCTAGTTTGTGGGAGTCTGCTGATGTGGCCATAAAATTTTAGTCGCCTCGTTCTGATGTCTGCTGCGAGGTTGGACAATTTCTCTGTGGTGTCTCTGGAGTGAAGCCTGTATCCTTCATCTGTGTGCTTTGGTCCAATTATTTTCCTTATTATTTTTCTTTCCTCTGTGAGGATTTTTTCCAAGTCGCCCTTAGTGTGTAACGTCAACGTCTCACTAGCATAAAGCACCTCAGGTTTAATAACCGTGTTGTAATGACGAAGTTTAGTGAATGTGGACAGACATTTTTTGTTGTAGACACTCTGTGTCTTGTATAAGGCTCTCTTCATTTTCATTAACCTAGTGTTCTGCGCGATTTTCTCTTTTCCCGTCGGTTCAAGCACTTCACCTAGGTATTTAAAGTGGGCGACTCTATTGATCTTGCCATATTTCGTGTTTAAATTCTGTATGTCGAATTTCGTACAGAAAAACTCTGTCTTTTGGAACGAGATCTGTAGTCCTACTTTTTCGGCGCACTCTTGGAGTACTTCTATCTGTCTGATTGATGTGGTTTCGTTATCTGAGAGTAGAGCCAGATCATCCGCGAAGGCTAGACATCCAACCTCCAGTTCGTCCTTTGGTCGTCCTAGTCGCACTGGCCTCCAGTAACCTTGAAGTCTCAGCTCTTTCTCCCATTCCTTGATAACTTTGTTCAGCACTAGGTTGAAGAGAAGCGGAGAGAGCCCGTCACCTTGGCGAACACCTGTATTGATCTGAAATGGTTCTGAGATTTCCCCCATGAATTTCACTTTTGATGTCGTGTCTGTCAGTGTCTGTTTGATCAATCGCAAGGTCTTGCTATCCAAACCTTGCTCGTGCAAGATGTTGAACAATGACTGACGGTCAATGGAGTCATATGCCTTCTTGAAGTCAACGAAGGTACATATAACTGGAGTATTCCTGAGGGCTTTGATTTTCAATATACTTTTTAGGTTGAAGATTTGTTCCGCGCAGGAGCGACCAGGACGAAATCCCGCCTGGTACTCGCCAAACTTGTGTTCCAGCTGGTCCCGAGCCCTTTGGAGTAGGCACGCTGAGAGGATCTTGTACGTAACTTGTAATAGTGAAATGCCCCTGTAATTGTTTACGTCAGAGCGGTCGCCTTTTTTGTGTAACGGGTGGATCAATGCACATTTCCACTCATCTGGTAGCTTTTCTGATGTCCAGATGTCAGTGATAATCTGTGTGAGTTCCCTGAGTGAGTGTGGCCCTAGGTTTTTCAGTAGTTCGGCCACTATGCCGTCTTCACCAGATGTCCTGTTGTTCTTAAGTTTGATGATGTGCCTGTGAACTTCCTCTTGTGTCGGAGGTAATGAGTCTGCGTTCTTGACTGTAGGTTCTTCCTCTGAGAATCTCTCTATTGGTTCTGGACAGTTGAGAAGATCAGAGAAGTATTGTGCCATCACCTTGCAATTCTCCTTATTCGTTAGTGCTAATTTTCCATCACATTTTCTGAAGCAAAGGTTTGGTGGTGTGTACCCTCTGATGTGTCCTGCAAACGTTCTGTAGAAGTCCCTTACGTTGTAGTTACGGAAGTTGTCCTCAATGGAGTCCAACTGTTCCTTCAGGTATCTCCTCTTGGATTGTCTGATAATTTTTGCGGTTGCTTTTCGTGTTTCATGGAAATTCTGTAAATTTTCTGGGGATTTTTTACTGTTGTATTTCTGATATGCCAATTTCCTGGTAATGAGTGCATTCTCACAATCAACATCCCACCAAGGATGTTTGGAATTCCTCTTCAAAGGAATGAGAGCTTGTGCTGTTTCTATGATTTTTCGGTGGAAATTTTGCCAGTCATTGGCATGTTCTTTTTCCCAGGCTTCCTTCACTCCAGAGTCTGCGATCTTTTTTGTGTCAAATTTTGGTAGGGGGGTTTTCTTACAGAAAGTTCTCTTTGGGGTGAACTTGACCTTGACGCGGGTTAGGTAATGGTCAGAGTCAATGTTGGCTCCTCTACGTACCTGTACATCATGAATCTCCTTCTGTACTGGATATGAGATTGCCACATGGTCGATTTGGAACTCACCTAACTGCTGGACTGGAGAACGCCAGGTTTTCTGTTTTCTAGGGTGTTTTCTAAGAGATGTTGACATGAGCTTGAGGTTATTCTGCTGGCAGAGTTCTAAGAGTCGTGTGCCATTTTTATTTGTGAATTTATGTGCAGGATAGTTTCCGACTGTTTTCCTGTACATCTTTTCTCTACCGATCTGTGCATTGAAGTCGCCCATGAGGAGTTTGACGTCATTCCTGGGGACTTTGGACATCACTGTGTCAAGGGTCGACCAGAATTTTTCTGCGGACTGTGGATCGCTCTTGTTACTTTGGTGAGTGGGGGCGTGTGCGTTGATCAGTGTGTATTTTTTGTTGGCGCACCGGAAGCGCATGCTCATCAATCTGTTGTTTACTGGAGTAACTTCTTCTAAGGATTCTACTATGGTCTTGTGGACCATGAAGGCCATCCCCAGAAGTGGAGCGCCTTTGGCAACGCGCCTGTCAGTCTTGCTCTTGAACAAGCGGTAATTGCCGTAGTCCATGGTGTCTTCATCTGTGATACGTGTCTCCTGCAGCGCGAGGATTAGAAGCTTCTGTCTATCGAGTTCTGTCACTAGATTGTGCAACTTTCCAGGCTGTATGAGAGTGTTGATGTTTAGAGTGCCTACGTATGTTGGTGTCTTATGTGGAAGTTTGCCAGAGAACTCCGATTTTCTCTGTGGCCGTGGTTGCCCGGGTCCCCCAGAGTCCGAACGCCCGGGTGCCGTCAGTTGACGGGTGGATTGGTTACCACCTGGGGTAATACTGTTATTATTTGCACGCGCCATGGTTACTTGTAAGAAAAGGGGTCTAGTGGTTATCCACTAGGTTTCTTAGAACCAGGGATTGTTAGTTCCTGGAGCATGTTTACAGCCGCACCACATGGTGAACAGACGCTGACCATAAGCCGCCCAATCTGGGAACAAACGCTTTTGGATTTAGAGTTCTTTATTGGTGGGGAAACCACCTGGCTCTTCCGCTCCATCCATCGTTGGGAATCTTAGATTCCTCTTCCGCCATCAGGACCGTTGACCAATTTTCACCTAGTAACCCTAGGCAGGGGCCCTTACAGGGTGCTACCATCCGGAGCCAGATGGACCCAGGTTTTTTAACGAGGTGTTACTCCTCCCCCTCCTCCTTCCTCATCACTTACGAGATGAGGCCCCGGGCTTGGGACCGGCAGTGGCGGAGTTTGCTTTATTATTATTATTATTATTATTATTATTATTATTATTATTATTATTATTATTATTATTATTATTATTATTATTGTTATTATTGCTGGAACCATACTATATGGGTAGCATTCTTTTCTTTTACATACCGGCCCTAGTATTAAATACCTGCTCCATAAGGAATTTCAGAGCAGACGTGTTTACATTCAGCCTAACGGGGACAATTGAGTATGTTTTCTGACCGTGTTGTGGTCTAGACAATCAAAATTAACGACTGATTTGACACGTAACTCTGACCATGAATCACCTCAAACTCTGCAGGCCATATGTGTGAACAGTGGTCGCTAGTTTGTCCAAAGCCCTGCTTGGGCTCTAGATCCAAGAGTTATTATTATTGTTATTATTATTAACAATATTATTAATAATAATAGTTGTAGTAAGTAGCAGTATCTATTTGAGAGGCTTAAAACTATAAAATTTGAACATGATCCAAGGCTACATCGATATTCTGAAGATTAGCGGGTTAAGAACACCACAGTCGACATCGAGGCGAATGCTCGGATAATACCTTCAAATAGGCCACAGCTGCCTCCTTCTAACGCCTTACCCAGCGTCATATCCGCACTTTATTTTAATCCGTCATTAATTTCCCTGGTTAGGTTGGTATTAGGAAGGACAATTGCTCATGTTATTCTTCAGTCACTTAGAAACTCCACTTACCCTACCTCATCCGCGTAGTAATGGTAATAATAATAATAATAATAATAATAATAATATCGTATGGCCTCGGATACTGGGTGCAAGCTTTGTAATTTGAAACCCAGAGGGTAGCTTTCATGTCGAATTTCGTTGTTCCTTGAATCAATATGAAAGTCAAGGAGGCTAGATATCTAACTGTAAGCTCCTTGAGCACTATAGCGCTTTCTAGTAGAGAAATGAGGAACTTTGTGTTGGCGGAAACTCCCGAGATTAATTTTCCCATTATGAACACGGCCTACTGCATTCAAATGGGTTATTTGACATGCCAACATCTTATGACATGCGTGTCGTATTTTTGTCGCCTTTCAAAAATCACTTACCACGGCCAGGAGCAATCTTGGGGTTAGTAGACCGACACGCTATCCACTCACCCACCGTGGCAAGCTAGTAAGGGTAATAATAAGTGTTATTATTATTATCAGTAGTAGTAGAAGTAGTGTAGTACGGAGTTGTAGTAAGTTCGTGTCAAGCTTTATTGAAATCGCTCTGGCCATTCAGAACTTAGTACGGACACGCACACATACACATGGTCAGAAGTGATTCCATAAGATGAAAAAACGCTAAAAATGCTATGGAAAACATAGTTGACTACGAAATCTATCAAGCTAATTCTAATAAAAGCAAGATGTTCCTTAAAGTAAACATGGCCTCCCTTCTTTGAAATTCATGTTTTCATTCCTAGCTCATGTTATTACTATCAGTAGTATCACATCTTCAAACGACCTTTTATTCGGGCCAAACTCCATCACATAGTCACGTATTCTTAATATAGTTATGTTCTTACCGGTTTATCAATTAAATTTACAAAAATAAAGGTTTTTAAGATAGCTCAACGGTACTGTTTACTAGTTTATTAAAACAGTGATACAGATCAGAGAGAAACAAGTTACTCTTCCTAACAAAATAACAAAGAATGTCATTATTTTTAAATCAAGAATGCAATGTCCACTTTAAGAAATAAAACATAAACATCAACATCAACAACACCGCAAAACAAAACAAAACAAAACCAAAATACCGTACTTGTTAAATAAATTGAAGTTATAGAAGCCATTTTTTTCCACAGCTGAGGCCTAATTCTAGTAAAGAAAGCTTCCCAGTCGGCCAGCAAAAATTGCGTCCAGTTACATTAGGCGGGAAATAAGTATGGGGTTCCCCATTTTGTACATAAAAGCGTGTTAGTTTGTAATAATATCTCGTTTCTCTCAGGTTAGGACATGTAAATACTTGTTTCCCGCCTAATGTAATTGGACACAATTTATGTTGACCGACTGGAAAGCTTTCCTTAATAGTTAAATAAATCATTTCGATATATTATCAGGGAACGACTATAATGTTTTTCTAACATAATTGTGTGTTTCGAATCAAATAATTTCTTTAAAAATAATTGGATACTTATCAGTAGAAAGGTGTAGCCTCCGTGGCTTAGGCAGCAGCATGCTGACCTCTTACCGCTGGGTCCGTGGTTCAAATCCCGGTCACTCCATGTGAGATTTGTGCTGGACAAAGCGGAGGCAGACATGTTTTCTTCCGGGTACTCCGGTTTTCCCTGTCACAAATTTCATTCCAGCATCACTCTCCACTCTCATTTCAATTCATCTGTCATTCATTTATTCTTTGCCCCAAAGGAGTGCGACAGGCTTCGGCAGCCGGCACAGTTCATATCCTCGCCGCTAGATGGGGGCTTCATTCATTCCATTTCATGACCCGGTCGGTCGACTGGAAGCAGGATGTGGATTTTTCGTTTTCATCAGTAGAAATGTGAAAAGTGTCATTTATTTTAAAATTATGATGTTTCACTAGAATGGCGAAAATTGCCAAGGAGCATTACATGTCATCAGGGCTAAGTCCGGAGGAGACTGTAAAGAATTCTAAATATCACCAAAAGATGGCAGTGGTGCTAAGATCCAATGCTCTTCATGAGAATGGTGCAATGTGCTATTCGTTTTGGGTTCCCTCTGTAGGTAGTTGTCTTGAATTCAGGAGTTAGAAAGAAGAAGAATCCTGTAGTTTAGAGCGATAACAGTGGTGGACGAAACTAGAATCGTATATTGGTGTTTCTCTTCCTTTTCCGGGTGGAGAATTACTTATATGGAGCACAAGTTTCTTAGCAGTGGACCTAGCTTCCTTCCTCGTGACATTGATTTTGCTCTTGTAGAGAAAAGAAAGGCAGTTACAAAGGCATATATTCCCAATGATCTACATGAAATAGTGGCCGAGGCTATGGTTGTAAAACCATTCGAGGCATGGATGGTGCAAATTTCTTCAACGTACAGACTGTGGCCGATGGAACAATCAATACAAAACATCTGAAAAATTCCACTTATGATTCACCATGTGAATTAATGAATGAATCCTACAGTGGAATTGAGCTTGGATGTAAGGTGGACATATCAAAAAAAAGAGAACACCTTAACGAATGTTGGAAGTTAGTTCTTCTATGCAAGCTAGGTCGGACGACAAAATGAATGATTTGAAGGCCTTGATTCCCAATGAAGACAATCACGAACACAAAGAATACTATTTGCATCTCTGCGAATAGGGGCAGATGACCTTGCTGTTCCGCCCCTTAAAGCAGAAATAACTAACTAACTAACATCTCTGTAAATTATGATTGGAACATAGCACAAGTGAATTGTAATTAGCATCATTCATAAATTGAAATTTGTGATTATATCCCTATATACTCATTTTAATTTTACCATCAATCAGTTGGCAAAGATTGATTAATAGTTGTTATTTATGTCTTTGTTTTAATGCTGAGAAATAAATCCCTTAAGTTGCTTCTTGTATACGATTTATTGATTAATAACTTACTGTTCATAAATTTGACACTTTGTATCGTTCTACTGATGAATATCCAATTACTCAAGCGATTGGTAGGGACATTACATTTCTTTTTTATGCTCTTTAAATGGCATGTTAGGAGACATAATTGCAGTGAAAATTATGTTTAATCTTTCTCTTCAAAATAGGAGATTCAACAACTCTAGAAACTAACATACTTTGGTTCGTAAAATTAATTAGCTATGGCATATAATCTCGATATTATATCCTAAGAAACATCCATCATCATGATAATAACCTAATTAGGATTTATCACTATTCGTTTAACACTTTATCAACAAATGCATACCGTAGCTATTTACTGAGCAAACGTACAACCAAAATTGAGCGTACAGGGGATTCGCTTTATTTTTATCAACAAGTAGTTCCATGAAGAACTAAATAGCCTATTTTCATATATCCTACTGCCTTTTAGCCTATTTTCATTTATGAAAAATAGGCTTATGAGATCACCTTTTGTTCGTGTGTCTGTCCGTGTGTGTGTGCGTATGTGTGTGATTTGTGTGTGTGAGTTCCCCCCCTAATAGAATCTAAACTGTTGAAGCGATTTCAATGAAACTCGGTAAGTTCATAGCACTAATCTGGACGACCCCGACCGTGACCTTCCTAATTTCATTACGTCTCAAGAATCCAACATGGCGGCTGTGCGAAATATTTCTCCAGCATTCAATATCTTCGAAACTATTACGGATATCATAGAATTTTATACGGTGATAAAGGGAACTACTAGACGTTCACCTATGTGACTTTTGAAAACCTGGTAACTACAAATCCAACATGGTGGCGACGCGAAGTATAAATAATCACATGCACGTTTCTCGCAATTTAACCATCCGAGTGCAGTGAAACTTGGTACAGTAAATTCTTATACAAATGATATCCAGTGACAACAAATTTATTTCAATTGTTTTCATAACCACCAGATGGCAGCTGTGCAAAATTTTAAAATCCCGTTTTTAGCCTACTTTCGATTTTTGCAAAAAATGAAAGTAGACTTATGAGATCAACACAGGGCGACAAAAATGTGTCTGTCTGTGTGTGTGTATGTGTGTGTGTGTGACTGTGTGTACTCTGAATGTCTGTCCCCCCCCTATCAATTCGAACACGGTGAACGCGAATTGAACGAAATATGGTACAAAGGTAGCACTAGCAATGGATACCTCAGTGTCATGTTTGATATCGCCGCCATCTTGACGGAAACGTAATGGCCGCCACACGAATGTTCAAAGCTTAAATCAAATTACGACTAACCTAATCATCCGATCTCTACCAAATTTTGCAACAACATACCATTATGGGGGGAGCATCTTTTGACCAAACTAATCGGTCATCAGCCTAATAGTTTGCGGATGGCGGCCATCTTTGTGATAAAATCGATTCCACCTATTAATTCGAACACGGTGAGACCGAATAGAACGAAATTTGGTACAGAGGTAGTACTAGCAAAGGGCACCTCAATGTCATGTTTTATATCGCCGCCGTCTTGACGGAAACGTAATGGCGGCCACACAAATGTTCAAAGCTTAAATCAAATTACGACTAACCTAATCATCCGATCTCTACCAAATTTTGCAACAACATACCATTATGGAGGAAGTATCCTTTGACCAAATTAATAGGTTATTAGCCTAATAGTTTGCGGATGGCGGCCATCTTTGTGTCAAAATTTATTCCCCCTAATAATTCAAACACGGTGAAACCGAATGGAACGAAATTTGGTACAGAGGTAGCACTAGCAAAGGGCACCTCAGTGTCATGTTTTATATCGCCGCCATCTTGACGGAAACGTAATGGCGGCCACACAAATGTTCAAAGCTTAAATCATATTACGATTAACCTAATCATCCGTTCTCTACCAAATTTTACAACAACATACCTTTATGGAAGAAGCATCGTTTGACCAAATGAATAGGTCATTTGCCTAATATTTTGCGGAAGGTGGCCATCTTTGTGTGAAAATCGATTCCTCCTATCAATTCGAACACGGTGAAACCGAATGGAACGGAATTTGGTACAGAGGTAACACTAGCAAAGGGCACCTCAGTGTCATGTTTTGTATCACCACCATCTTGACGGAAACGTAATCGCCGCCACCCAAATGTTAAGAGTTAAAATGTAATTACGACCAACCTAATAATCTAGTCTCTACCAAATTTTGCAAAAACATATCTTTATGTGGGAAGCATATTCTGACCAAACTGCTAGATCATCAGCCCAATAGTTTGCAGATGGTGGCCAAGTATGTGTACAAATCGATTTCCCCTATCAATTCAAACACGGTGAAACCGAATTGAACGACATTTGGTACAGAGGTAGCACTAGCAAAGGGCACCTCATTGTCATGTTTTTTATCGCCACCAACTTGACGGAAACGGAATGAAGGCCACCCAAATGTTAAAAGCTTAAATCAAATTACGACCATCCTAATAATTTGATCTCTACCAGATTTTGCAACAACATGACTTTTTGTGGAAAGCATCTTATGACTGACTACAAGGTCATCAGCCCAATAGTTTGCAAATAGCAGCCATGTATGTGTGAAAATCCATTCCCCATATCAATTCAAACATGGTGAAACCGAATTGAATGAAATTTTTTACAGAGGTAGCACTAGCAAAGGACACCTCATATTCATGTTTAATACCTCTATAGCACGTTGTATTTTAACAAGCTACTACAACCAACATTCAATTATATTCCTTGAAAAGGACAAAGAGTTATAACAATACCCATGCATTTAGGAGAAAGGAGGCTATATGTTCTTTACTGAACATCTTGTTACTTCGTATGTCCTAATCATGCGACTGAAGTTTGAATACTACTATTAAACAATAATCTTCATGTAACAGTACATAACTCTATGACCTACATATATAAAAATCCAACATGGCGACCATCCGAAATATTTCGTCGGTTCTCAATGTATACGAATCTATTACAGCAATCAAACTGAAATTTTGTATGTTGATAGAGGCAATTAACATAAGTAGGATATATGAAAATAGGCTTTAGTTCTCAAGAAACTACTTGTTTCCATTAAAACCTCTCCCAGCTATTAAAAGGATTTTCCATGTGATGTACGAAATAGCCTTTGATACATGACCTATGTCTCCACCAAAACCATTGTATTGATAATGTATAGAATATAAAACTTACAGTATCGGTAAATAAAACACCTCACGCAAGGTGGCATCATTCTGTAACTCATCACGGTGGATTAATTTAAGAAAAGTCGAATGCACGGCGTCTTTGTTTACAAAAAAGTAAGCTACAGAATTTAATGAAACTGCAAGGCTTATTACAGGATGCCGAAAACCGACTCCCGTCGACAAGCTGTACTACATGGCAGGCATTGATACCCCAGGAATACGTCGGGAAGTAGCCGCAAATGCCGAAAGAAAGAAAGTGGAAGAAAGTGAGCTACACCCGCTGCACGGATATACTCCTCCAAGACATAGATTGAAATCTAGGAAGAGCGTTTTACAGTCAACATCTCCAATTACCACATCCTCCAATAAAGCTAGAGAAGAACTGTGGGCAGCCAAAATCAATCATCTTCCAACAGGAGTAACACCAGCAGAATGCTTAACCAGCTGGGCACAACTTGGACAGGACCCCTTGGAAATCATTAAACAGATTACGAGCAGGTGTTGGCAAAACTAAGGATAACCTAATGAAATGGGGATACCTACAAGAATTAACACTTTGTGAACGTGGAGAGGTACATACAACAAAGCATCTGTGTCAGTGCTTATGCTGCCCTGATTCTTGCAGTGAGGAGGAGTTGTTTAAGGCACAAGAAAATGCTATAGCAGTTGCTCGTTTCTGGCAAAAACAGTTTGATTATATATGTATAATTCCATGTATCTCCTTTGATTTTGTATGCACAATATTATTTATCTGCCTCTGATTCGAGTAAATAAATAAATAACTTATGTGTATTATAATAACCTAACATACGAATCCTCTCTTCAATCGCATGAATTGGGTACGCGATAAAAAAAATACAAGGTCTTAACATTTCGAACTGACGCCATCTTGAATTATTTAAAAATATCAACATGGAATGTCTCTATACTAAGCTCTGAATAAAGATTCCCTGTTCTAAGCATCACTGCTCTCGGGTGATAAGACCACTAGTAAGATAATTTGCAATATTTGAAAATCACTTTTGAAGCCATCTTACTTTTGTGTTTCTCAAAATTTAGAAAGTCACATAGGTCTATAATACTTAGGTAATAATCCTCTATCACCATACAAATATTCCATTTTGATTGCTTAAAAAGTTTCGGAGATATTGTGAACTGATGGAATATATAGTATGGATGCCTAGTTGGATTGTTTCTTGGCTATAGCAGTATATGCCAACAGGGAAATACTTTAAAATGATAGTTCATTATACATTTATATTGCTTGATTAGGACACGAGATATAAAAACTTGATTCTAAAACTTATTCATAGCCACTATTTTTAGTTATCATAAAATTGACTTTAATTGGACGTCGATATATTAAGCCTTGTATGAAGATATACCGAGCTAAGTATAATGGCACTCTGATATTAAGTCGAAAGAAAAATCCATTGAAATATGTTAATTTCGCGTCGCCGCCATGTTAGTTTTGTGCTCATCAAGTTATTGAAAGTCCCATAGGGTAATTTGTGTTAATAGCCTCTATTAACATAGATAATGTCAGACTGATTGCTGTAACAGATTCGTAGATATTGAGACCAGTCAATATATTTCGGATGGTTAACATGTTGGATTGTCATATATGTAGGCCATAGAGTTATGTGCCATTAGATGTAGATTACTGGGTAGGCACATTGTTCAAACGTTCAATTCGATCGTATGATTAGGACACAAGAAATTAAAACAATTTTAAAATTTCGCACAGCCACCATATCAGGGTTATGAAAACAATTGAATTAAATTAGATGCCACTAGAATTAAGTTTGTTCGAACATTTACCGTGCCAAGTTTCACTGCGCTCGGATGTTTAAAACGCGAAAAAATTTCATTTTAAATGTTTTAACTTCGCTTGGTCATCATGTTAGTTTTCTACTTGACAGATTTTCGAAATTCACATAGAATTATCATCGTACGAAATTTCAGGATATCTGTTACCGTTGCGGAGATGTAGAATGTCGGTCAAATATTTCGCGTAGCCACCATGTTGGATTAGTAAGACGTATTAAAATTTGAAAGGCACGGCAGTAGTAGCAGTATGTACATACAGTGTTTAATTGAAATCGCTTCAGCCATTTAGATTTTATCAGGACACACACACGGACAAAAGGTGATCTCATAAGCCTTTGTTTTCATAAATGAAAATAGTCTAACAATAAGACATCAATGTCAATTAATTTTTTATTACGTTTGTGATTTCAAAATTCCATTTCATATCTCACGTCTACAAACTGATTTTTGAAATTATGTGTATAAACATTTCCAATAGGCGGTAGTTATGAGCGCTCTTTATTATGCCCTTGATGGAATGGACACCTGTGCTGAGTTTTACCCTATACCAACAACCCATCTTTGATGACTCCTATACCAGACTAAGTAAATTAGGGCCCACTCCCCCAGGGGCTCACGGCTAGTAGGACGTGGGTTGGTGACCACAGGACTCCAGCTGAGTCCAGCATTGCTTCAAAGTACGTTTTCCCGTCTCCTTTCTGTCATTATTCCTGTCGACCTCCCTAGGACAACTCCTGCTCCCTATTGACGGTATTATTAATATATCCGAGGCCTAGGGAGTCTTACCTCATCCCACATTTAATTGGCCCTTGTCTCATCTTTCCTCTTGTTTCTCTTTTTATGATATCTCCTGGCTTCTGCTCAAGGCCCTAGAGAAATCATGTGTATGGCGCCCCACCAATGGTGGATAGTGCTACACCCTCAAGGGCTTACGGCTGGTGGGATCGGGAAATGCCGAACACAAGGGTTTCCTGAGCTGGGTCTGGCTTCCCCCTCCCTATTCCATTGCCTTTGAGGCGGACCTTCTCCTCTTTCCCACTCCTATCTGCCTTTCATGGCTCAACTAATATCTGAATCGCTCAGTCCTCATTCTTTGAGGGCCGAAGGCATTTCCTATCCCAGTCTGTTTTTTCCCTTAATAGCCTATGTCCATTTATGAAATAAATAGGCTTATGAGATCACCTTTTGACCGTGTGTGTGTATGTATGTGTGTCCCCCTAATAAAATATTTATGGCTCGAGTGATTTCAATGAAACTCGGTAAATACATAGTACTATTCTGTCCGACCCCAACCATGGCCTTCAAATTTTATTACGTCTCATCAATTCAACATGGCGGCTGTGCGAAATATTTCACTGGCATTCTATATCTCCGAAACTATTACTTATATCACCCTCAAATTTTGTAGTGTGATAAAGAGTACCATTGAAAGTTCAACTATGTGACTTTTAGAAACCTGCTAAGCACAAAACGAACTTGGCGGCCATGCGAAGTTGAAACAGTCAAATAGATTTTCCTCTCAATTTAACCATCCGGTCGCAGTGAAATATGGTACAGCAAATCTTTAAACTCATTATAATGCAACGAAATCTAACTTAGTTCAATTGTTTACATAACCTTAAGATGGCGGCTGTGCAAAATTTGAAAAATAAGTTTTTATTTCTTGTGTCCTAATCATGCGATTGAAGTCAACATTTTAATAATCAACCTACGCAATAACCATCATCCAATAGTAGATAACTCAATGGCCTGTATAAAAATCCAACATGGCGACCATCTGAAATTCATTTATCGTATGGCTTTTAGACCGGGAGTGTCCGAGGACATGTTCGGCTCGCCTGAGTCTGTAGCTGCTTCCAGCGGACACCCTTAGGGTGAGCTACAAGTTCCATTCAATTTCAAGTAGTTCTAACTTTAGCTACCAGATATCAATGATACCTAGTGGTGAACGTTGGAACTTTGATAGAGCGTTCCGACGAAATCTAACCTAACAATTTAGCTTCATACAAGTTAAGTCTGTGGGAGGATCATTTACATGCCATAAATCTATGATATGGGACTGCCGGCTTTACTTCCCCTCCGATGGAAGGCATACTGAAGGATTTTTAACGCTTCGGCCTGGTTTAAACCCGCTGTAGATCGCAACTGAGAACTCTTTGCATTGGCTTTCATACACCTATTTCTTCCCTCATACTACTATCCTGAGATACAGAAGTATTTGAAATGTCAGTAACTAACCCCGTGGCACCACAGCCTATTTATTTATTTAATTATTCACTTATTGATTAATTAATTTATTTACTTATTTATTTATTTATTTATTTATTTTGCGTAGGACTGGGTTCTCTTCCCAGTTAATGCATGTGGGATGTTGAGATGAAATTTCACCTCCGAATGTTAATGTTATGACCTGAGGCTTATGATAGCGAGATTAGTGGTCACATTAAAAGCGTTAAATGCTTTATTCCTTCCTACTTATTACGTAGGCTATCTAGAGGCTATGATTTAGCACAAAGCTGCTCTGTATGGACACGCTTAAACCGTCCCGCTATTTATAGCACTTGCTTCTCAGTCTACTTAAATCATAAAAACGGGTCCAGTTGCTGGAGTCTCATAAGTCATAACATCCATATGGAGCTGTTCCAGAAAGATAACACAACAAGGAGTTATTGTAATGAGTTGTTGAGACCTGATTTATTTGCCGTTTCCGTCTCTCGTAAGTGCAAACTCATGTACGGTATCTTGAAATTAAATACAAGTTGTGAGCATTCGACAGTGCAGCTTTGTACTCTACATCGTCATACGAGGGACATTTAGTACATGTTTCGGCAGTTTATCTAGCAGAGAAACTGTGTTACAAAGTCAGAAAGACCGCCTCCTTGGTGTAGCTGTCTCCCCGGAGGTCCGAATTTGATTCCCGGCTCTGAGAAGAAATTTTGATTCTATTGTGATGGATGCAACGGAGGACACTCATCCTCATGAGACAAAACTGAGAGAAAGACGGTTTTATCACCACCTCAGGCAACCTAAATATAGTTTTCCGTGGTTTCCCACATTTACTCCTGGCAAATAATGACCGACAGTAGTGGCTACGCTGGCTAAAGCGCAGCATTAGGTCATGGGGCCAAGCTCTCTGCTGACTCGGTAGACGCGTGGGTTCGAGCCCCACCGTCGGCCGTCCTTGAAATGGTTTTCCGTGGGTTCCCATTTTCAACACCAGGCAAATGCTGGGACG
Source organism: Meconema thalassinum (assembly GCA_946902985.2). NCBI lineage: Eukaryota > Metazoa > Arthropoda > Insecta > Orthoptera > Tettigoniidae > Meconema > Meconema thalassinum. Next base: position 836,530,233 of record OX336390.1, read on the forward strand.
GTACCTTCTGACAGGCCACGGCCGCTTCCTTCCACATCCTTGCCCACTTTCATTCACCATCATTCATTTCATCTCTCATTAACTCCTCTCATGAGGTTGGCGTCAGGAAGGGCATCCGGCCGTAAAAACCATCGCCACAACGCCTTCCATCGCATCTCATCCCCGACCCCGTTGGAAAACGGGAATAATAAGGGGTAGACATACATACTCCAGGCAAATAACGAGATGATTCCTCACTTAAGACCACGGCCCCCTCCTTCCAAATCCTATGCCCCAATTAACATATGCACACGCTAGTACAGTCATCACACAAATATCACACACACACACCCTACTACACGGTGCTACATGACCACATTGTCGCAAAGCATCTAAAATATGGAACAACAACAAAATCATCATAAGATAGGACATTCTTACGTGAGTTCTCAACGGGCAAAGCAAGAGCAGAGGAGCACTGGAGCATGCGCTAAGCACCAAAACAGAATCAGCAGTTCGGCGTGCACGAAGTCATTTGAGTGCAAATCACTATCGCAGAAGGACGTTTGCTTGAATCGTGGTCACGAATGGAAGTGCGTGCATTCGTGTGCTATGAATCAGCACGTTGGACTAGTGTTTCAGATATTTATCACGCAGAACTCTGGGGCAATGAGAGAGCTGACTATCTCGGCAGGATTGCTGCCAGCCATAGAACTGCAATAGATTATGAATCACCACCCCTAAACTAGGAAAAATGTACTAACAGAGCATTATACAAATTTCTGGAACTCCATATATACCAATTCAGAAGACTCCTTACATACAAAATTATTCCTTCCTAATATAGCCTACAACACAGTTTTTCCTCATCTCCCTGGCCCAACTTGATAACCACCCAGTTTATTACAAATCATGGTCGCTTCAAATCCTATCTTCATAAAATGAACATTATTGATTCACCAATTTGCAGCTGCTAGGAAAAATCTCCACAGACGGATCGTCACCTGTTGACTGAATGCACCACGTACTCGGGAGAATGACCAGCTGTACTACGATCATTACCACTGCAAACTATTATGAAACACCACTGGAATTCTGTCGAAATAACAGAATTTATAAAAGAAATCTGCCACTCACTTCAATAATTAATGTTAATGTTTGCATTTAAAACTGTAAATATGGTAGGTAAAACACGGGTTACAACTATATTAAATAAATAAATAAATAAATAACATCTCTTGTGACGATGTTATGTCCTTTCGGATGGTTGGGCGCGAAGTGTATAAGACACAGTGTGGAAGTTGAAGACATATCTTGGCACTCCTCCATCTCCACAACTGTAACAAACGTCAACAAAGAATGGGAAATTATGTTAGCCTCAAGGCACGTAACAGAGTCTGATGTCGCCCCCACATTGGGTGTTGCCCTCTCACGCGTCCTACCACAAGTTTTCGAGGCTTATTACCTTTTTTGGTGACATGCAATCAGGGGTGAGCTGTCTCGGCGCTCATCTTGCCGACACCTTCCAACATCCCAACACTACGTGAACCATGTGGTGGGATTAAGCACCTCGATAAACATTTCCTGTACTATGTTGACATTTGTTGCAGTTGTGGACAAGGAGGAGTGCCAAGATCGGTCTTCAACTTCCACACTGTGCCTTAACATTGAATCGCAGTGGCCAACCATCTGACGGGACATAACGTCGTCACAATAGATGCTGTGAAGGCAGTGATAACTAGTGTTCGGAGGTCAGTAGTCCAAGTCCTCGCTCTGACATCATCTATCTTGCTTGTGTTCTCACCCGGGTTTTCCCCACACTCAAGCGAAGGCAATGTACGTGCTCTTGACCTAGTCCTAGATCTTAAATACCGTTATTTTCAATGCTGCAGTTATAAAAAACAGAGGTCATCAGACAAAATGTCACACACAGAAATGCAGAGGTCTGATGACCACAATGTCTAAAGAAAGAAACTGTGATAAATGTCCCTCGCGCTCATTCATAGTGCACCGGGTGAGTTAACCGAGGTCGTTAAGGCATGACTGCTGGCAGTCGCTCACATCCGGGAGGCGAGGAGGTTCGAATCCCCCCGCCGGCAACCTTGAAGATGGTCTTCTGTGGTTTCCCATCTTCCTTCCAGGCAAATGCCGGGGTTGGTCCCTAACTATAGGCCTCAGCCGCTACCTTCCTACTCCTCGTCCTAACGTCCCAACTTTCCTCCCCAACGGTACTTGTAGCTCACCCATTGGGTGTCCGTCTTGAAGTAGCTACAAAACTGGCGAGCCGAACATGTCCTCGGACACTCCCGGCATAAAAGCCATACGCTAAAAAAAAACATACTGCACGAATACACGCACTTCCATTAGTGTCCAAGTTTCCAGCACACGTCTTTCTGCCATACTGATTTGCACTCGAATGAACTCGTACATGCCAAACTGCTACTGCCCTCTCTGCTTTGGCACTCAGCGCATCCACCAGTTAGCTCCTTGGCGCTGTCGGAAAGCAACGTGTGATACATATCTGAAACACTAATCCCACGCATAGCCTACGTTCATAGCGCACGAATGCACGCTCTTCCATTAGTGTCCATGTTTCCAGCACACGTCTTTCTGCCATACTGATTTGCACTCGAATGAACTCGTACATGCCAAACTGCTACTGCCCTCTCTGCTTTGGCACTCAGCGCATCCACCAGTTAGCTCCTTGGCGCTGTCGGAAAGCAACGTGTGATACATATCTGAAACACTAATCCCACGCATAGCCTACGTTCATAGCGCACGAATGCACGCTCTTCCATTAGTGTCCAAGTTTCCAGCACACGTCTTTCTGCCATACTGGTTTGCACTCGAATGAACCCATACATGCCAAACTGCTGGCATTGCTTTGGCACTTAGCCAGTTAGCTCACTGTCACTGTCGTGGTGATAAATTTAACGCGCAAGTACGTTGCTTGGTACCAGTTATCTAGTTCAATATTGTAGAACATGTCTTTAGGTTCCTCGGAAAAGCTGATGTGTTGCGAACCAAGGCTAAACCTTTCCAGTGACTAATTCTTAATTAGTAGTTCTGTCCAATATTTCCAGTACACATATAAATAAGATTTTATTCAAACCTAGTGTTACTTTGTACAAGATTCAGTTGAACTTATATGTGTTGAAATATGTACGATTCCATGTTGCTTTGGTTACGAACTTGTTGACCAGACTTTTAGGAGAATCACGAAAGGGAGGAAGCACATCGCAGGCACTTAGTTCCTTGCCAACCATATACTTCTGATGCAGCTTGAATATGAACCCTAGTCTGAATATAACAGAAAGTTCTAAACTTGACACATATGTAGACCAAATATTGCAGATTCATATCGAGCAACTCATTGACAGTTAAGCCAATATAGTTCCACGCAGAATGAAAAGTTCAATATTTAAATACATGTTACATCCATTATAATGTTTGAATCCATTCATTCTGTTACATCCATACTTCCGTAACAAAATGATTTAAACCAAATGGTGTATGTTCTAAGCCCAATGCATGCCTTAAAATTTATAACTGCTTATTATCTGAGTCGGCAGAGCTACCAAATGTGCAGTCTATTAATGACCTGAAGACTGTTGAATCCTAGTCTAAAATTATTTTGATGAAATATCTACCATGTGTATGAATAAGAATCGCACACCCAAACTCATTAGAGTAGCGATAGGAATAGTCTCAATATCTCAGAATATTTGTATGGAATTAATTATAACAAACTACAGTCCAAGATAATTTAGATATATTTAGCATAAATCATCTAAGTTAGTGCTACCAACATAATCCTTTGAACGCGTATAGGTTCAATGAACTCCATGTAAGTACCATACTAATTCATGGGTAGAGTAAATTAAAATACCTATAAATAGGTAAAATATATTTATTCGACCTAATTCAATACTATATTGAAACTGAATGGCATATATAGTACCAGTTTTGGTTAATTTGTAACCATCCTCAGCTAAAATCAAATCATAATAACATTAAACTAAGAGCATCAATATATAGCCTACTGGACATTTACAATCTATAAATCAAATTAAGCACTAAAATAAAAAATATAGTGAATATTTGTTCTTGGGAATTCTTTTTTAAAATAACTTGGTTGGTTGGTTCCTTAGTTTCGGGGCTGCGACAACGCGGTCATGTAGCCCCGTGAACTTTGGGTGTGTGTAGAATCTGTCTGATAACCGGTGTTAATTGTGATGACTGTATTAGTGTGTGTATCTGTTTTAATTCAAGTAAGGACTGCAGACATTCAATTTTTCCAAGTAGTTCCTACTTTTGCCACCAAACGCCACCGTCAACGACCAACTAGTTCAGAACTTAGTTACCAGATGCCACCACAGTCGGCTCCTGACGACGAACGTAGGAACCTAAGAACGTTAGTCAAATGTTTCACCTATATATAATTTAGTTTCACATAGGTGTAATTAGTGGAAGGTTCTTTAACATGCCATAAATCTATGACATGGGACCGCTGGCATTACTTCCCCTCCGAAGGAAGGCATACTGAGGGATTTTTAACGTTCTCAAATAATCCGACGACTTCGGCCGGGTTTGAACCCGAGATCTTGGGAATAGAACTCAGCATGTTTCAAATAACTTATAAGCAATTTAAACTCGAAGTGAATGTTCTGTTCTCAGAACTGCGAGATTCGTGACGAATGAGTTACATCAATTTTACCGCGTACGTGCTCGCAGTCCTTTCTGATTTCAGGCAGTCTTTTACCTTACTCCATACTTTTCTTATTGAAAATAGTACAACGCTCAGAACAATATTCTCCAGCCGTCACTGGACGTAATACTGTGATAAATACGGAATTATGAAATAAAAAACGTGATCGTTCAATCTGGAATCCTGTGTTTTTCGGTGAATGTAACATTAGTTCTTATCAACGTAGAGGTTAGGCGCCTATTTCTGGTTTCCTTCAGTCATTCTCGCTCTTCTATCATCACTTTTACAGCTGTGTTCCATGTTGCAACTAAATCTTGGATATTCATCTCGGACGTAACTCGACAAAAAGTCAAGGTTTTATTTGATTTAGAGTTTAATTATTCAGTGTTGTTGAGGCATTTTATTGCTGTAGGTAAGTCAACAAATTGATTAATGATCCTACACATTCCCCGGAATATGGTATGTGTATGCGTTTGATAACATTCAACTCAAGTAATAGTCATTGTTCTACACACTTCTAAGAACAAAGAAAGTTTAATGGCGGGGCTTCGCAGTGGCCTGGTCACAAATCATTACCACCTCAAGGTACAGGTTCCTTACGCGTCTCTATGTGTATATCCAATGTCCGAGCAGACTCCTTGCAGGTAAGTGAACTGTCACTTGACTCGTTGCCTTTTATTAAGTTTATTACAACAAACATCCCTCGAATAATACTTTCACAACCGCAATGAGGAAATTGTAGACACATTTAAAGTGGGAGTGAAGATTCAAGGAGAAATAATTTCAACTCTGAGATTTGCCGATGACACAGTCATCTTGGCCGACACGCCTGAGGATTTGAATGAGTTTTTGAATGGTATGGACTCCGTCTTGAGGAAAGAATTCATGATGAAAATTAATAAATGTAAAACAAAAATATTGGAATGCAACCGAAATAAATCAAAATCCTCTATGGACATCAAATTGGCAGGTGAAAAACTAAAGGAAGTAGGAGACTTCTGTTTCTTAGGAAGCAAAATAACCAGAGATGGACGAAGCAAAGAGGATATGAAAAGTAGGTTAGCTCAGGCAAGGAAAGCATTTCTACAGAAAAGGAATGTGTGGATATCGAATTTAGATTTAGGTGATAGGAAGTCATTTTTGAAGGCCTTTTGTCTGGAGCGTGGCGCTCTATGGAAGTGAAACTTGGACTATTGGTGCAGCGGAAAAGAGGAGAATTGAAGCGTTTGAAATGTGGTGTTACAGGAGAATGATGAAGTTCAGATGGGTAGATAGGGTTACAAACGAAGAGGTATTAACACTAGTGGGAGAGGAGAGATGTTTCTGGCAACTGCTAATGAAGAGAAGAGCTAAGTTGGTAGTACACATACTAAGACACCCGGGAATAGCAAGCTTAGTTATGGAAGGAAGGGTCAAGGTCAAGAACTGTTGGGGTAGACCAAGGTTAGAATATGTTAAACAGATTACCTCGTACGTAGAGTGTGGTAGCTATGTAGAGATGAAACGATTAGCTCAGGACAGAGAGGCATGGTATTGTTGGCATTTGAGTCACACACCCAAGTGGTGTCAATTTCGAAATAGGCCAGTGTTGCAACATTTCAGTTCATCACCCAATGTATCTGTATGATAAGGACAGGAGGTGAAACTATACCCATAAAAGTTTTATGCTCTTTATTAAATATCTTGTCCGAGGCCTGTTCCCTTCTTGAAAGCAAAAGTCTTATCCACTACTGGCTTGCTGGGCCTATCGTACCTTCACCAGAGCCCCGTTAGTCATCACTTTTCGGGGTTCCTGTAGGACCTTCACAGCTACCGTAACGGTCCCGGGGCACACGAATTCCCCACTGTACTTCGTCCCTACAGGCAATCCCCTACTTTATGCCGTTGCCCGTCTCCCACCACGTGGACGGGGGGTTGCACTTATGGGAGGATACACGAGACGAAATGGGAAGGAAAGAGACCGAAAGGAAGACCGAGAGACAGGTGGCTGAAGGAGGTGGAAGAAAGCGTGAAGAAGAGAGGGGAAGACTGGACAAGGGTGGAGGCTGAGAGATGGTGGGAAGACAGAAGACGTTGGAGAGGCTTGTGTTCCAAACAGACCCGGCCAGTGGCTGGAAACGGTGCAAGATGATGATGATGATTAAATATCTTGTTTGGTAAATGTCTTCTGGATTAATAGGGTCGGTCAGTTGTAACTGTTCAGTCGGTCAACAAGAATTAGCCCATGCAATATAGGCCTATATATCTATTTATTCGCTACGGCCAACTATGGGCCACGTTTGACAGTTTTTACATTATTTCTCGTCTTCATTCATTCTCTGCCAATATCTCTTCATCCTCTCTCCCACTTCCTTCTTCTGTTCCCCCGTGTAAGATCTTCCTTTCATCACTGACAACTCCCCTGTCTCCTGGAAACCTGCAAACTCTTTAACTAGTTGTCTAAACCGCTCTCTGTCCATTATGTCTCCTTCTTTCACCCCCATCCGATCCAAGTCCAATCTCACTTCCCGAAACCATTTCGGCACCGTCTTCTTCTTCCTGAAGAATTCAAATATCCTCTTCGTCAATCTGACACTGTTCATCCTCACCAAGTCTCATTTAAACTGCATTCTCTCCTTTCTCATTAGGGCTACGACTGTCTTCAGGTATGGCTCTTTGTTAGGCTTAAGTCTTCTCTCTCCATCCTTGATATTTGGGCCTAGGATTTTTCGGAGCATTTTCCCTTCTCTCTTCCGGATGTTTTCGAGGCCACCCTTCCCAATCATGTCTAGTGTTTCTGCTGCATACAGACATTCAAGTCCGATATGTAATATATAAATAACTAGCAACCCGACCCGGCTTCGCCCGGGAACAGTTATGAAAGCATTACGTGATAAGCGCATTTTCTTTTCCAATGTCAATAAACAACAACCAATATCCGTTTTACGTCTCGGCATGATGGGTTAAAATCACTGACTGGACTATTAATTATATTATCATGGAGATGCGTGTGCAACAAATTCTTGTCGGACATAATTTAAGAATGGCGAGGTGCATGAAACATAAATCCCACTTCCGTCCAATCTTAACTTGACTGTGAATTTTGCGGAACGAAATGTTCACGGACGAAATGAAGAAAAGCTGAGTTCCACTTCCAGGGAAACTCCAAACACAACCACTCTTCTCTAAAGATTGTAACTCAACACGACTTGACAGTTTGCTGCTGGCTGTATCTGGGGCAATAAGCTCGTCCACTAGCTAAGCTGTAACTGGGGTGATAGACTCGCCCCTAGCTAGCTCGTAACCTGTCGCCTCAGTAACTGAATGTAGATTGTTGGATGAAATGAAAACGTAATAACACTCATAGTAGGCAATGCATTGAAGATAGAGATATGCTCTCCCGGGCTTTTTGTAGAACTTTTCATGCTGAACAATTCTAACAGTCATAGTATATAGATATTTTTAACGGTTTGCCCAGCGTAAGCTTAAAAAGCGTACGGACGCCAGTTTTTTTCGACCTTTTCACTTAAATCGTTACTGCTTGACTTCCTTTGGTAATACATAAATTATTTTCTGCAGAAACCTTCCTCGAGATATCCTTTACAGAATTGTGAAAACTGCATCAAAATTCATTAAGTGGTTCTCCAGATTACCCGTGACATCCAAGAATCGAGGACTTTGTTTTATACTAAGTAGAGATTATACGCCAATCAGTATAATTTAATATAATATAATCCCCTTCCGTCCAATATAAAATTGACTGTGAATTTTGCGGAACAAAAAGTTTACAAGCGAAATGAGAGTTGCACTTCCAGGGAATGGCGAGGCGAATGAAACTCAAATCCCCCTTCCGTCCAATCTTAACTTGACTGTATTTCACAGGCGAATTGAAGAAAATCCGATTTGCACTTCCAGGGAAACTCAAAACACAACCACCCTTCTCAAAAATCTTAACTCAACACAACTCAACAGTTTGCTGCTGGCTGTATCTGGGGCAATAGTTTCGCCCGCTTGCTAGGCTGTGACAGGGACGATAGACTCGCCCTTAGCTAGCTCATAAACTGTCACCTCATTAGTTGAATGGGCATGGTTGGAAGAAATTAAAACGTAAAAACACTTCAGTGGGCGATGTATTGAAGATAGACATATGCTCTCAAGGACTTTTTTGTAGAACTTGTCATGCTGAACAATTCTTACACTCATAGTATTTAGATATGTTTAACGGTTTGCCCAGCGTAAGCTTACAAAGCGCTCGGACGCCAGGTTTATTTTCGACTTTCGCACTGAAATCGTTACTGCTCGGCTTCCTTTGATCATAAATCATCCTCGAGATATCCTTTACAGAATGGTGAAAACCGCATCAAAATCCATCCATTGGTTTTTGAGTTTACCCGTAACGTCCAAGAATCGGGGACTTTTTTATACTAAGTAGAAATAAATAACTTAATAACAGTCCTGGAGAAATTATAATATGCATTAGTTATTGATCACTATTATAATGGGCTATTTCATTGGACCACATGTGCACAACGTAGTGAATGATTTGTGGGATGTTAAAGAAAGTGTATCCAAACTAGATGAAAAAACTCCACCGGTAATGTTTTGTATTGCATTTTTTTAAACTTCTATTTGAAGTGGTTTCTGTCATTGTTCAAGTTCTTACTTAGAGTAAGCTTTGTGCTTAGTGGCAATGGGAAGATCCCATTGATGGCTATTATGATTTTCGTAATACTAAAGGATATTTGAGGCCTTGATATCGCCAGACTCAGAAATGAAGATTGTTGTAGCGAATGTTATACAGCGTAATATAATTTACTTAATCTTTAATCAGCTACACATCTAAATAGAAGGCCCAATCAGAAAGAATAACCCCGAATTCTCCTCCGGACTTGCTCACCTGATGAGTTAAAACTGAGCAATCCCTGCAAAGCAGGAGGCCATAGCCCTTATGGGATTTGTAAGGCTATTTATTTATTTATTTATTTATTTATTTATTTATTTCAGGATTACGCGTGTATATAAATACAAGCTAACATTATATAACGATCCATAATGAAGAATGTTGGGCTTATGCCATGTTTTATTTAATCAAACTCGACGCGTTTCGATGGAAACCATGTCTTTCATCAGGAATAAACGGAAATACGGGCAGACTACGAGAACGATATGCACTCGCATTAAGGAACATAATAGATGTATCAGGCTCATTCAGTTGATAAATCAGCTGTTGCTGATCATGTTTTAACACCTGGCCATGATGTCATGTTCCAAGGAGTGGATGTTCTTGCCCGTATAATGCAATATCGTCCCAGAATCGTCAGGGAAGCGGTTGAAATACGTAAACACCCAGATAATTTCAGCCGCGACACCGGCTACAATCTCAGTGAGTCCTGGCTACCTATTATCAGAACCCTGAGAAAGTAATACACTGCTGCTTTTCGTTGTCTCTAACATGGGGCTAAATTGGTGTCCATCTTAGGCACCTTTTGTAGTTTCTTTTTTGTTTTCTCTTAGCAACAATTTAGTCGTATTTCCGTTTATTCCTGATGAAGAAAGACATGGTTTCTTTCGAAAGGCGTCGAGTTTGATTAAATAAAACACGGCATAAGCCCAAAATTCTACATTATGGATAGTATCACGGGCCGTGAAATCTAAATGATAATATTATATAGCGAGTTTCAAACTTCGAATCGCAATAAAAACACAAACTAAACCCACTACATTTATTTTTACATACATAATATTGGTATGTATATTTTAACTTCAACCCAGTGATCAGGATCTGATGACCGCTTGGAGGTCAACACACGTAATCCTAAAATATTGTCCATTATAATAGTGATGATAAATACATGAATTTCTTCCCAGGAGTGTTATTTACAGAATATTCATTGGTCTACATTACGTACATTCTACTCCACGCAGCCATTGTGCGAATTTGTGTTGACCGATTGAAGAGTAAGAGACGTCTGGAATCAAAACAAGGCGTATCACTTCAACAGAATTCTTCAGGAGATACAAAAAACTGAATAAGTCCATTGTTTACTGACAAATAAATGTCTCTTTTTTAGCCTATTTTCAATTTTGAAAAAAAAATAGGCTTAAGAGATCACATTGTGTCCGTGTGTGTGTGCGTGTGTGTGTGATTCGTGTGTGTGTCCCCCCCCCCTAATAAAATCTAAACGGCTGGAGCGATTTCAATGAAACTTGGTAAGTTCATAGCACTATTCCGGGCGACCCCGACCGTGACCTTAAAATTTTGTTACGACTCACCAATCCAACATGGCGGCTGTGCGAAATATTTCACCAGCATTCAATATCTCTGATACTATTACCGATATTACCCTGACATTTTGCATGGTGATAAAGGGAACTACTATAAATTCACTTATGTGACCTTTGAAAACCTGGTAACTACAAAACCAACATAGCGGCCAAGCGAAGTTGCGGCTTTTAAATAGACGTTTCTCGCGATTTAACCAACGAAACGCAATGAAACTTGGTACAGTATATGTTTATATACATTTTAATGCACCGACATCTAACTTCGTTCAATTGTTTAGATAACCACAAGATGGCGGATGTGCGAATATTTCACCGGCATTCTATATCTCTGAAACTATTAGCGGTATCTCCCTGAAATTATGTACGGAGATAAAGGGCACTGCTGGAAGTTCATCTATAAGTCTTTCAAAAACCGGTTAACTACAAAACGAGCATGGCGGCTAAGCGAATTTGAAAATTTTAAATAGACCTTTCTCGCGAAAAATTTTTCCAAACGTACTGAAATCTGGTACAGGAAATATTTATACACATTGTAATGCACTGGTATCTAATTTAGTTCAATTGTTTACATAACCTTAAGATGGCGGCTGTGCGAATTTTAAAATAAAGCTTTTATTTCTTGTGATGTAGTCATGCGATCGAAGTGAAAGTTTGAATAATGAACCTACGCAATAATTTTCCTTTAATGGTACATGACTCTATGGCCTATACATTTAACAATCCAACATGGCGACCATCCGAAATATTTAGACGGCTCTGAATATCTACGAATCTAATATAGCAATCAAACTGTATTTTTTTAATGTTCATAGGGGCTATGACCTTAAGTTCACCTATAGGACTTTAAATAACCTGGTGATCACAAATCCAACATGGCGGCGACGCGAAGTATAAATATTCTCGCAATTTAACCATCCCCGAGTGCTGTGAAACTTGGTACAGTAAATCCTTATACGAATGGTAATCCACTGGCATCTAATTTATTTCAATTGTGTCCATAACCTCAAGATGGCAGCTGTGCGAAATTTTAAAATCTCTTTGTTACTTCTTGTGTCCTAATCATGCGATTGAAGTTTGAATACGACACAATAATCTGCATGTAACAGTACATAACTCTAGGAGCTACATATAAAAAATCCAACATGGTGACTATTCAAAATATTTAGTCGGTTCTCAATATCTACGAATCTATTACAGCAATCAAACTGAAATTGTGTATGTTGATAGAGGCAGTTAACATACAGTAAGTCGGATATATGAAAATAGGCTGCATACTTCTTCACGGAACTACTTGTTTAAGTTGTAAGAAGGCGGCTCCGGTGGCGTAGTTGGTAGCATGCTGAGCTTCTGTGCCCAAGGTCGCGGGTTCAAACCAGGCCGAAGTCATCAGATTTTTTAAGAGCGTTAGAAATCCCTCAGTATGCCTTCCTTCGGAGGAGAAGTAAAGCCGGCGTTCACATATCATAGATTTATGGCATGATAAAGAACCTTCCTCTAATTACACTTGTGTGAAGCTACATTATAGGTTAGATTTCACTAACGATCTTAGGTTCCAACGTTCGTCGCCAGGAGCCGACTGTGTGGCATCAAGTAACACAGTTCAGAACTAGTTGGTCGTTGACGGTGGCGTTTCGTAGCGAAAGTAGGAATTACATGAAAATTAAACGAGAACTAAGTTTCTTGAAAAGAGGTGGTTTATCACCCGCGCGAAGACAATTTTGAATGTTAGTTTGCCTATAATCCTACATCAACGTGCAAAAGCATGTATCTCAAAAAATCTCGAGAATAAGCCATCAAAACGGAAACTACTGCTGCGTACAAGCATTTATGAAAGGTCTAGTGTACTTGACGACCACAAGTTCCTTTGTGGTTGAAAATGTAATCAGTGTATAAGGTGTCCTGTATAAATTGTTGTTATTAAGATATTCTAGGTACCTTTCCAAATAATTTAAACAAGTACAGAGAGTTTGTTTTATATGCGACGGAGACCCTAGCTTGCCCGCTCTCCCGCGTTCTGTGTCTGTCTCCCGCCAGGCACTTTGCCGTTATGCGGCGCTTGAGCCGCACTGAGTCATTGAGTATAGGAATTTGTACTTACCTAGTTCACAGCTGGTGCTGAAAATGTTCGCTATTCACTGCTACACATCGCTGGCACCTCTTTATAAAATTGGCATTTACTTTTTGAAGATCCTCAGCACCGATTGACTGTTTTTCAGCTGTAACATAGCCTTTAAGCTCATTTATAGAGTGAGGGTTTCTCGCATACACTCTATTATTAAGCGGCCCCCACAAATAAAAGTCACATGGTAATAAGTCTGGGCTTCTCGGGGGCCACACGTTCCGACTTATAATCCTCGTACCGAAAGTGCGACGCAATTTTGCCATGCATGCTTCGGCAGTGTGAGCAGTGGCAGAATCTTGTTGAAAATAAGTTGACAATCGCTCTCCGTAAGTCAGTTCGTCAAAAATTTGGTTAATGATCACATTGAAGTACAAATTTAAGTACAAATTCCTATACTCAATGACTCAATGCCGCTCAAGCGCAGCATTATGGCAAAGTGCCTGGCGGGAGACAGATTCGCAACGAAGGCGAGCGGGAGAGGTAGGGTCCCCGTCGCATATAAAATAAACTCTCTGTAGTTCCATGACGGACAAAAGAGCCTGTTTTTCTTAAAATTTAAGATGCATGTTAATGATTAATCTATATAGACCTATCTAGAATAATGACGAAATCAAGGTGGTAATACTAACATTTCTAAGTAGTGTAGTTTGAAAAACACCTGAAATAGTGTAGCTTAAAGGGTATAGTACTACAGTTGGCAGCCCTGGTGATTCTTAATACATTCTTAGTTCCATCTCTTAAGGTATAGAATGCACATATAAAATTTGGTTGAAGTCTAATGGATTGTATGGACTTTACATGCTGTTGGATATTGGAACTATTAGTTCGCGTAAAATCATGCTGACAACAATGTCGTGTATGTGTTGCTCAGAAATAGTCTGAAATATTACGATCTATTATAGTGCCAATTTTGGATAAAATCCATTTGTTAGTACAGAAGTAACATGTAATTAAAATTTGAAATTATTAGAAATCTTAGAATCGTGTTGAATATTGTCTGCTAACCTGTGTCATTGTGATGGCTGTATTACTGTGTGTTTTTTAATTCTGGTGAGGATTTAATCAATCAATGTGTAATATAGCACGTTGTTATTCAACAAGCTACTACAACCAACATTCAACCAATCTCCTTGAAAAGGACAATGAGTTATAACTATGCCCGTGCATTTAGAAGAAGGTAGATTATATGTTCTTTACTGAACATCTTGTTATTCTTAACGAATTGGTTAGCTCTTAGTCAAATCTGCCATAACGTACTGATAACCTTCAAATGATTATTCCAGTAGGCTTATATAATTTTCAACGTTGTATCTCATATATTAATAATAACTGGGAGTCTCGCCCTTAAAAATGATTTACTTTAACTCATGTGATGATTCCATTCCAGTGAAATCCAGTGCACTGATTCAACAAGAGAATTTAAATATTGTTCTATAAAATTTGCAAGTCTAGTTTCTTTAGATTATAGATCATGCATTCTTCAGATAACCGATGTAGCTGTTTCAATGGTGTTCAAGAATGAAATAACATGACCTTGCTTATTCCTAAATGCTAAAGGTCTCATTCATGACTAGGGCCCGAATGTTGATGCCGTAAAAAAGTTTTAAAATTGCACTTAAAATTTTCAAAAATGACTGTAATAAATGACCTAAAAATTGAAAAATGTACTATAAAATGGAGAAAATGATCTTATAATAAACTCACCAATATTTCAAAAAATCGAAAAATGCACTATAAAATGGAAAAAATCAACTGAGGGAAGAATATACACCCCTTCCCCTTCCTACCCCGCCATACCTGACCCCGGTCAACAGAGCAGGTAACATTCTATTCCGCTAATAACTGGTTTGCGATGAAAACAAGAGCATCTGTATATTTACGGTACCGTTTTTCTGCATCCAAGATATATATCTTTCTACTAATAGCAATACCGAAATACTTTATTTCAATATTTTACATTATCTTGTATCAGCTACTAGCTTCTTCTTAACTCTGAGAGACGTAACTCCCTCATATTAAGCTGTGGCATGACTAAATTGAAAAAAAAACTTAAAATGCCGATTTCTCTGAAATATGACCAAAAAAATCTACAAAACTAAAAAAAAATGCTCTTTAAATGGAAAAATAGCAAATAATGCAGAAAGATGCAAAACAAGTAGTTCCGTGAATAACTATACAGCCTATTTTCATATATTCTACTTATGTTAATTGCCTCTATCAACATACGAAATTTCAGTTTGTTTGCTGTAATAGATTCGTAGATATCGAGATGCATTTAAATATTTTGGATAGTCGCCATGTTGCATTGTTATATGTATAGGCCATAGAGTCGTGTACCATTAAAGGAAAATTATTGCGTAGGTTCATTATTCAAACTTTCACTTCGATCGCATGATTACGACACAAGAAATAAAAACTTAAATTAAAAATTCGCACAGCCGCCGTCTTACGTTTATGTAAACCATTGAACTAAATTAGATACCAATGCATTGCAATGCATATAAACATTTCCTGTACCAAGTTTCATTGCGTTTGGACCATTAAATCGCGAGAAAGGTCTATTTAAAATTTTCAACTTCACTTGGCCGCCATATTCGTTTTGTAGTTAACTGGTTTTTGAAAGTCTTATAGATAAACTTTCAGTAGTGCCCTTTATCTCCGTACAAAATTTCAGGGTGGTACCGCTAATAGTTTCAGAGATATAGAATGCCGGTGACATATTTCGCACAGCCGCCATCTTGAGGTTATGTAAACAATTGAACGAAGTTAGATGTCGGTGCATTACAATGCGTATAAACGTATAATGTACCAAGTTTTATTGCGTTTGGTTGGTTAAATAGCGAGGAACGTCTTTTTAAAAGTTGCAACTTCGCTTGGCCGCCATGTTGGTTTTGTAGTTACCAGGTTTTCAAAAGTCACATAGGTGAACTTTTAGTAGTTCTCTTTATCACTGGAAAATATTCCGGGGTGATATCGGTAACAGTTTCGGAGATATTGAATGCTGGTGAAATATTTCGCACAGCCGCCATGTTGGATTGGTGAGACATAACAAAATTTTAAGGACACGGTCGGGGTCGTCCGGAATAGTGCTATGAATTTACCGAGTTTCATTGAAATCGCTCCAGCCGTTTAGAGGTTATTATGGGGGGACACACACCATATCACACACAGACAGACACACGGACAAAAGGTGATCTCATAAGCCTATTTTTAGCCTACTCTTCGATTTTTGCAAAAATTGAATGTAGACTTATGACATCAACACAGGGCCAAAAATTGTGTATGTCTGTGTGTGTGTGTGTGTGTGTGTGTGAGTGTGTGTGAGTGTGTGTGTGGTCTCTGAAAATCTGTCCCGCCCTATCAATTCGGACACGGTGAATCCGAATTGAACGAAATTTGGTACAGAGGTAGCACTAGCAAAGGGCACCTCAGTGTCATGGTTTATATCACCGCCATCTTGACGTAAACGTAATGGCGGCCACACAAATGTTCAAAGCTTAAATCAAATTACGACCAACCTATTCATCTGATTTCTACCAAATTTTGTAACGTTATACCCTTATGTACGAAGAATCTTTTGACCAAACTACGAGGTCATCTGCCCAATAATTTGCGGATGGCGGCCATGTTTGTCTGCAAATCGATTCCCCCTATCTTTTCAAACACGGTGAATCCGAATTGAACGAAATTTGGTACAGAGGTAGTACTAGCAAGGTGCACCTCAGTATCATGTTCTATATTGCCGCCATCTTGACGTAAACGTAATGGCGGCCACCCAAATGTTCAAAGTTTAAATCAAATTACGACCAACCTATTCATCTGATTTCTACCAAATTTTGTAACATTATACCTTTATGTATGAAAAATCGTTTGACCAAACTATGAGGTCATCTGCTCAATAATTTTCGGATGGCGGCCATATTTGTGTGCAAATCGATTCCCCTTATCTTTTCAAACACTGTGAAACGGAATTGAACGAAATTTGCTACAGAGGTAGCACTAGCAAAGGGCACCTCAGTGTCATGTTTTATATCGCCGCCATCTTGACGAAAACGTAATGGTGGCCACCCAAATGTTCGAAGCTTAAATCAAGTTACGACCAATCTATTCATCTGATCTCTACCAAATGTTGCAACAGTATAAATTTATATATGAAGAATCGTTTGACAAAACTACGAGGTCATCAGACAATTAGTTTGCAGATAGCGGCCATGTATGTGTGCAAATTGATTCGTCATATCAATTCAAACACGGTGAAACCGAATTGAATGAAATATTGTACAGATGTAGCACTAGCAATGGGCACCTCATATTCATGATTAATATCCATATAGCACGTTGTATTTCAGCAAGCTACTACAACCAACTTTCAATTATACTCCTTGAAAAGGACAAAGAGTTATAACAATACCCATGCATTTAGGAGAAAGTAGGCTGTATGTTCTTTACTGAACATCTTGTTTTCATAAATGAAAATAGGCTAAAAATTGGTAGGACAATACTCTCGTATCTCGAGGGAGACGGTTGAATAAAGTCGAAGCTGGCGCCAATATCTAACAAGTAGTACCATCGCATGTCGATTATTAAATGAGAATATATCAGTTTCTATAAAAATGAGCAAGCAAACTAACACGTGCTCGCAAATTAACTAAAAAGGTGGACAATACAAAACTTAATTCAAATTACGACCAACCTGTTCATCTGATCTCTACCAAAATTTTGTTACCTTATACCTTTATGTACGAAGAATCTTTTGACCAAACTACGAGATAATTTGCCCTATAATTTGCGGATGGCGGCCATGTTTGTCTGCAAATCGATTCCCCCTATCTTTTCAAACACGGTGAATCCGGATTGAACGAAATTTGGTACAGAGGTAGTACTAGCAAGGTGCACCTCAGTGTCATGTTCTATATTGCCGCCATCTTGACATAAACGTAATGGCGGCCACCCAAATGTTCAAAGTTTAAATCAAATTACGACCAACCTATTCATCTGATTTCTACCAAATTTTGTAACATTATACCTTAATGTATGAAAAATCGTTTGACCAAACTATGAGGTCATCTGCTCAATAATTTTCGGATGGAGGCCATATTTGTGTGCAAATCGATTCCCCTTATCTTTTCAAACACTGTGAAACGGAATTGAACGAAATTTGCTACAGAGGTAGCACTAGCAAAGGGCACCTCAGTGTCATGTTTTATATCGCCGCCATCTTGATGAAAACGTAATGGTGGCCACCCAAATGTTCGAAGCTTAAATCAAGTTACGACCAATCTATTCATCTGATCTCTACCAAATGTTGCAACAGTATAAATTTATATATGAAGGATCGTTTGACAAAACTACGAGGTCATCAGACAATTAGTTTGCAGATAGCGGCCATGTATGTGTGCAAATCTATTCGTCATATCAATTCAAATACGGTGAAACCGAATTGAATGAAATATTGTACAGATGTAGCACTAGCAATGGGCACCTCATATTCATGTTTAATATCCATATAGCACGTTGTATTTCAGCAAGCTACTACAACCAACTTTCAATTATACTCCTTGAAAAGGACAAAGAGTTATAACAATACCCATGCATTTAGGAGAAAGTAGGCTGTATGTTCTTTACTGAACATCTTGTTTTCATAAATGAAAATAGGCTAAAAATTGGTAGGACAATACTCTCGTATCTCGAGGGTGACGGTTAAATAAAGTCGAAGCTGGCGCCAATATCTAACAAGTAGTACCATCGCATGTCGATTATTAAATGAGAATATATCAGTTTCTATAAAAATGAGCAAGCAAACTAACACGTGCTCGCAAATTAACTAAAAAGGTGGACAATACAAATATGACCCTGACATAAATATCAAAGATTCAAAACAAAATAAATGTTTAAATAAAAATTAGATAGATCCTTTATATTTCTATGTTTCTATGCACAAGGAATTCGGTACTCCAATTAGAGTCCTCCTCAAACATATAAAACTTTCACTGATCAAAAATACTAACGTTTATTTGAAATTCTTAAATTCGTGAAATAACTTGCTGTACATGCTGTGACAATCAGCTGTAATTTCACAAAAATGCTTAAATATCGTTATATACATCGTTATTCCCTATATAATACACTTATCTTCGCTGTTCAACAAATCTAAATTAAGTTACTAAAATTATTATATTATTAAATTATTATTATTTTACATTATATGCAACTTAGAACTATCGCGTCCAGCACGATATTCTACTCAAATACCCCCAAGATCTTCCATGATCTTCTTGTCATCTACATTATCATACTATAATGACTTTCGTTCGATTCACATTCACAACAATCTTATACCTTCTCTGAGTATCATTGGTCAAATCCAATTGAACCTTTATATCGAACAATAAAGTTAATTATGGTTTATAAATTCACAGTTCCATTAATAATTCCGATAAATATTGAAGTACAATGCTAGACTATCTCAAAATACACTGATAAAAACTCGTGGTTCGTGGAATAATCCTCACTGATATACTTCAACTCAAAATACACATACGTGTTTCATAAACTTCATAAACACACTGTACCGAACGTTGCTTCCTTACAATAACTTAATACATTCTCAAACTAGTGAACAAGTCTTCGGTATAGCGTTTACACTACGCTTACATTCCAAAATACATTTCCTTTTCCATTTCTTCCGACGATAATGCACGGTATAGCAATAATATAAATACCCATCTCTATGCATTCTCTAAAAATACATGAGGTTCAGTGATCCTACTGAATAAACCCAATAACGTGAAATATATTTCATTATGCTCATTAACAAACTCCTGTATCGATAATACATATTCTTCGTGTCTTTTACAACTTAATACTTGTTCAGTTCACATACTTATATTTTATGTACGACTTCATATACAACCTGAAGTTACCTCTTTACGTTCATCACTCTCATACATCAAATTCAACCACGTTACAATAAAAGTCTTACTTCCATACATAATGAATTATGTTTCCATTAATACTTCCTTTAAGTATTTTTCAAGTATTTACATATCAAAATATTATAAAAATTCTATACATTTGTCAATGCCTTCTATATAGGCATTCTATCTATGTTCGACGTTTTATATTCAATCGATCGACGCTATGACCGCATTCCACTCGTCTGAAACGAAATCTTTGAAAATGGTAGTATCATACAATGTATTTGCAAAAATTGAATTATCTAAGTCTCAAAATCCAAAATATCTCACAAACGTCAAAATCGGCACACGTTGACGTGAAAAATAATTACATTTAAACTTACAAAAACCTACAAAAACTGACAACGTAATAACATGAGTTATTAATGGTGGGTAGGTTTTAGCTAGAGATTAACTCTACCCCAGGGAAGATGATGAAAAAAGGAAGAAGTGGGTTTCAGAATGGAGAAAAAGGATGGATAGATGTGACGGGAGTCCAACATACCTCATAAAAGTAAACTTGAGTGAGTATTCAATACCAAGTATCACCGCAAAGCCAGTAAAGCACCTGAAGTGGGTAGGGACCTGAACGCAGCTAACGGGAAACGCAGCGGGAACTTGGGCTATTTGCAAGCAAGAGGCGATCGTACCTTCCCTTCCAAGCCTGTATTTGGCTACTATGGGGAAGGGTGGTAGTCTGGCAAGTCAAAGAATGACAGATTTACTGTATTTCCTTTCAAAGGAGTTGGGTTCAAACGAAGGTTTTGAAAGGTGCAAATAATTTGAATTCGCCTTGATAACTTTAGTTCTTGGAACTGTAGGATAGCGATGAAGCAGTTATAGTGCTTTGGGGAACAATTTTGTTGTTTTCTTTGAATTTTTTTGTAAAAACACCAATTGTTGCATTTAAAAAAGCTAAGCTTTTACCCAGCAAAATGGCGACTAAAAGTCTAGACAAGAAGAAAAACTTGAATTTTGAGAACAAATCCTAAGTTAGAGAGAGAATCTCAACAAGCAGGAAGCTTGCAGAGCTAGCTATACTTGCCTTAAGGGCTCGTTAGAATTAGCTATAGCAGCTAAAAGATGCTTTGAAAAAGATGATACTAGAAGTTTTCGTTCAAATGCAACAAGAAGCAAAACTTTTATTATTTGATATGTAATTTTCTTAAAGAGAGCATAAACCTATAGAAAGAATCAGGGAAGATAAGGACCTGCGTAATTTTGATTCTGTTTCAAAAGATAAAGCAGAATAGAGAAATAATTTATTTTACAACAAGCAACGGTTAACTGAACAAAACATATAAGTTTGATTTGGGTTTGATTTAAGAACAATAAGTAAGTTTAACATACAAAGGTTTCAGACCTCATAAATACATGTTTATAATGGGTAAAATATTTTGAATAGGGTTCAAGTTTGAAACTTGCTGTAAGCACTAAAATCTGTATAAGATTTTTAAAAGTTGTGCTTAAGATTAACAAATGTAAAGTTGGTAACAATGATTATAAAAGAATTAAAGCTATTAATAATTAGATCAGGTACAATGCAGGTACTTTTAGAATCCCTAAATGAAAATCAAAAAGGCTCATGAACAAACAATAAATTCAAAATTATAACAAAAAAGAGGAAAAATTAAGAAGAAGCTTTTATAACTTCTTATATTTAAACAGGGATGACGAGAAAAAATAGCGCAAGTTACCCTTTAGAGAAACCTGAAGAAAAAAGTTAGATAACTCACTTGTGAGTAGAAATAATTGAATTCCCTAGTTAGAAGGGAGAAACAATAGGGTTTAAAACGTGTGCTAGACACGAATTTAAGCAGAGTGAAGTTATGAAAAATGGAACAATTATGGGAGGGCACTTGCTATCAAGAGACACCTCGTTGAAAGAGACCTAAATTTATGATTATATTACGTAAGTAAGGTATTCGGGAAGGAAGAAATGGGAGTTTTAGGAAACTGTCCTGGCCAGATTTATATTGCTCTCATTCGAACGCGACACGGTTGGTGGTTGAACGGGCACTGTTTTCACTATAGTCTATTGATGTAGATGAAAGTTCACTATTGAAGCACGGAAAGTTCATAAGGAGAAAAGTTATTGCAATTATGTAAATCACTAGTTGAATTTTTGCCTGAGAGAGTTTATTGCGTTGTAGCGTTAATAGGTTGTAGTCGAATACGGTGGAAATTTTCCTACGAAGGAAGACAAATTATGTATTGATTCACAGATGATATTAAGAAAAATCCTCAGCTGGGAAAAGCATTCCCATATTTAGGTGGAAAACACTTGACGGCTCCACTTGCAGAAAGATTGCTTGACATGGAAAATTCCAAATCGATGAAGACTGTTGAAATGAGCAAGAAAAGTTCCTCGGAGGAAAAAGCTAAGTTTTATATAGGCAGTGGGTATTTTAAAAAAGAATCCCACGGTGCGAGAAGCATTCTCAGTTAATTTGTACAAGAAGTACTAAATTTTCAGATTTAAAGTCAGCTTAAAAGTTAGAGCATGACTAGAAAAATCCCTCGAAGACGGTTATTGCACAACAATTCGAAAATTTTCACACTGTCTATAAAAATGGAATTTAAAAAGCATTTAGCTATTTAAAAACATTTAAAATGTGTTGAGAGACATTGAAGTTTGATTCTGTGCCCAATTGGACACGGCTGACTGGCATCGAACCGGGGTCTTTATAAAGGAAAGATCAGGTCCATGATTTTTCTAAGAATCGAACCATTGATCTCTGAGGGGGAACAGCCACAGTAAAACCGAGGAACAATGAGATAATGACAGTATATAATAATAATAGCTTAATTCCACGTCCAGAACGGGAATTTTAAGCAATACAAGTTGGAATATTGTGTAAAAATGCAAGGCAGAATACGAATATGTTAGCGAAAGCTACAGGAAAGAGCCAACTTGACATTTGACAAAGCGGAGTTGAAAGTGGGCGGTGCAGACGTGACGCCAGGGCACTATTTCTCGGTGACAGTGGGGTGAGAAAGCCGTGATTAACGACTAAGAAAATCCCCACTGGACAACACAGAACAGTAGAGAGGGGAGAGTCATCAAGACAAATTAATTAATTCCTGCCAAATGAAGCATTCAAATGGAATGAGACTTCTATTCGAAGAGCGGTAATTTAGGAGTATTTGCACACCTAAATTAAAGCCTGTATGTGTTTATGAGGTTATTCACACACGTACTGCGCGGGGGCACGGATAAGTCTCGTAGCAGGAGGGGATTCCCTCGAGGTAGTGTCATAACGCCATGGAGGAAAGCAATTAATTTTAATTAATTGAACGAAGGAATTGTCAGCACGCAAGTGAATCTGGAACTTCCATGAATAGACGAGCAAGAATCACGCTTCACCTTGTCAGTAAACGCATTATTAAAGAAGAGAGCCGCTCCTGAAATTCAAGTGGACTATTATTCGTCAGAAACCTTTAAATGGTAGATGAAGGAGGAGGCAGTCAGTTCGACTTGACTCAACTCGTGGAACAACATGCTGCTCGACCACGCGGGAAAAGTGCGCGAAATTTATAAGTAGTTTTTTTTTTCAGTATCTTTGTGATGAACAATGAAAGGCGCATCATGCAGCATAATACAAGTAATTCTGCATTAATATTATAACCAGTCTACAGCAGACGTATAAGCAGGCAGTGTACGCGACTAATAATCAGTACAGCGTAGAGATATTTCAGTATGATTTTTTAATTAATTACGATATTTAAAATTACACATTAAATTGTAACGCTTACTACAGATTACGGGAACCTGGAAGGCATCACAAGTATTTGTGATTTATGATTGAGCAATATTGCAAGATAGAAGATAGAAGTTGTAGAGAACGAGAGATCAGCACACATACGCGAGATAGACTTTCGGAGGAGACAGGCGGCTGTCGGACTTTGGCTGCGTCGCATCTCTGAAGTCAGGCAATAGTGGAAAGCCAAGCAAGTCTCCGTGTGTAAATTATGTGCAAAGTTCTTTTAAAAGTGATCATTAAAAGTGTTTATATTTGTATGTTAAACGAATGTGTGGTGTTTAAAAAGTGTAAAATGCCGGTATTGCAAGATATAATTAACATGTGCAAACCATATTCAATGTTTCGTATGAAAAGTGTCATGATGGCTTAGAAGTAAGCAAAATGGTGGGAGAATTGCTGTCATGTTGGACAAACCCAGCAAAAATGAAAGTGAGTACCATCCAAATATGTTAATATGATTTAATAGCTCTTCTTCTTCTGCTTCCTAGCGTTGTCCCGCTAGTGCAGGGTCCTATTTTTTGGTCATTGACCTCCATTTTGTCCGGATTTGTGCGTCAGCTGGATTTAGGCCGGTAATTTTTAAATCACCATTTATTGTGTCTTGCCAACGCTGCTTCGGTCGTCCTCTGGGACGTAGGCCTTCAACCTCAAACTAAAGGACAGAGTTATTAACAGTATCAGGCGCTGCCCGCAGGGCATGGCCACACCATCGGAGCCGTTTCTCTCTTATTTTGTCCACAATTGGGGCGACACCCATTTGCTCCCGAATTGTGTCGTTTCTGACATGGTCAATAAGGGAGATGCCCATTGTCAAACGGAGCATTCTCATTTCCATGGCGTGCAGGCGACGTTCTGAAATTTTGTCGGATGGTCGACATTCAACTCCATACAGCGCAAATGGCCGTACCACTGTCCGATATATTTTCGATTTGAGACGAAGTGGCATTTTCTTGTCGCAAAGCATACCCGTGACCTCCTTCCACCGCAACCAGGTTGCGTTTACCCTGGCTCTTACTTCATCATTGAAGTTGCCATCACTCTGAAGACGAGATCCAAGGTACCTGAAGCATTCTGTCTTGACTAGATTTTGTCCAGCGACTTGAATGGTACCGTCGCTTGGGTTTAACTCCAGATACTCCGTCTTTTTCACATTCAGACATAGGCCGTACTGGGTGAGGCGGTTATTCCAATCTTCAACTTGACATTGGAGTTTTTCTCGGGTGTCATCTGCAACCATTATATCATCTGCATACAGAAGGGTCCAAGGAACATTCCGTTGCAGGTCACGAGTGATGGTGTCCATCACAAGAACAAAAAGGGACGGTGGTAGTGCTGAGCCTTGGTGGACGCCGACATTTACAGGAAAGTTTTCCGAGGTGCCAACAGCACCACGTACTCTACTGCTGGTGTTCGTGTATAAAATCTTGATCACATTTACAAATGACTCTGGCACACCATGGTTGCGGAGCGCATACCAAATCAACTCATGAGGAACACGATCGAAGGCCTTTTCAAGGTCAAGAAAGGCAATATGCAGAGGCTTTCTTTTCTCACGGTGCTTCTCCATCAGTAACCGTGCTGCGAAGATGGCGTCAGCGGTTCCAGTCTCCTGGACAATCCCGCACTGGTTGGAGCTGATTTTGGTGATGGCACGTAGACGTCGATCAAGAATCCTCTCAAAGATCTTCATTGTATGTGAGAGAAGACGTACTGGGCGATAGTTTGAACATTCCGCTGGGTCTCCTTTGTTCTTGAAAATCGATACTGTAATGCTTGTAGCCCAGTAAAGGGATGTGGCCAGAGTCCAATATGGCATTGAAAAAGGTAACAAGCCAATCTATCGCAGTAGATTGCAGTTCTTGAAGTTTCCATAAGTCAGCAGGGAGGTTGTCTGGCCCAGGAGATTTATGGTTTCTCATGCTTATTAGGTCAGTGGTAACTACCTGTGGAATGATTTGGGGGATAGGCCCACTAGTTGGGACACCTTCTGGGATTGTTGGATGCGGAAACTCTATGTTTGAGATCTCCTCGAAATGCTCTTTCCATCGCTTGAGAATAGCATGTTTGTTGTGTAGTCTTTGGCCTTCCTTGCTCTTTATGCACACATAGTGTTCAATATCCCTTGCTGTTCTTGCTCGGGCTTTAGCCAGATGGTAAATATCCTTTTCACCATCTTTGGTGTCCAAGTTAAGATAGAGGTTGTTGTAGTGGTTGGCTCTTGCTTCAGCCACGGCTTTCTTTGCCTCTCGTTTAGCAGTGACGTACCTTTCTCTGCTCACGTCTGTCTTTAGAGAAAGCCAGCTTTTATATGCTTTCTTCTTATTACGGACCTTATCTTGTACCTGATCTCTCCATAGCCATGTCTGCTTGTCAATAAGGCGACGCCCTGGCTTTGTGGTACCCAATGTTTCTGCTGCAGCAGTAGTCACTGACTCACTGAGATCAGTCCATGTGGTGTCGATGGAATTTGGAATGACAAGAGGAAACGTTATACTGTTAACCAATGCTGATTTCTGGTCGCGTAGTGTCCACCACTTTACTTTTGTTGAGACTCTTGTACATCCACCTATCCTGCGTTTACTGATCCTCAGGTCTGCAATGAGTAGTTTGTGTTGGGTGGCAACACAATCGGAAGGTATAACCTTCACATCTAAGACTGTTCGGAAGTTACATCGCCGTAACAGTACAAAGTCGATCTGGCTTCTGCTGTCACCACTGGCGTACGTTACGAGATGACTGGTGCGCTTCTTAAAGAAAGTGTTGCTTATGAGAAGGCTGTTTGCTTCTGCAAAGTCAAGGACTCGGCATCCGTCATCATTTCGTCTACCATAGCCATTTCCACCATAACAACTATATCCATTCTTATTTTAACCAACATGTCCATTTAAGTCACCAATACGATTTAATAGCTCACCATACAACAAATCATTTCCTCAAATATTAAGAATTAGCAGTCATTTGTATATGAGCTCACATCCCTCGTGTTTTATAAATGTATGGCTTTGAGGATGATAAACATACGACCATTTAGGCGTAAGACGTTGATGAAAGTAAGGGTAACGTTATCTAATAATAATAATAATAATAATAATAATAATAATCTCAGATCGATGTCAATAATAAATATATAAATCGGCATATTGATGCCTATAGAACGTGCAAAGTGTGTCCTATCCAATGAATGAGTACTGTGTTATTGTGAAAAGTGAGAAAGAGAGAAAAAATAGCGAGATAAAGAGAGGTTTTCAGTGTCATTGAAGTGTTAGATAAATGTTTTATAATGTTAAATGCTACATGGTTGCATTTGAGAGCCATTAAGGCAGTTAATGTAAGTGCCAGTAAATTAATACTTGTTTTGGAGCTACGTAAGACATTGGCTTATAAGAAGATGTATGGAGGACAGGAGTGCTTTATGAATTGAGTCATCTGAAAGAAATGTTGGTTTAGCCGCTACCAGCGAGCATGTAACGTAGAACCAAGAGATTTGCGTCAATAATTGCAGGGACCATCCAAGACTAGTTCGCGTGTTGACGAATCTAGTAGGCCAATCTTCCAATCTACGATGTGGTATCGCCTCAGAGCATACATATGTATTCGCAACAGAGTTGGGGCAGAGGCTGTCTGTATCCCATTGTTAGCAGAGTCTTCGCTGCCAGGGAAAACGATTAGACACCCTAGGTACGCCAGTATAGTAATTGATCTACCCACAGAGGTAAGATAAAGTTCTTCGAGTAGGAAACAGTTGATTTCCTCTAAATATATTCGTGCCCGTACAGTGAGATACCAGTTTGAAACTCAGCTGGTACGCGCACAGAGCCACTGATTACGTCCATAGAACGGCGAAACTATTTGTGATCCATCCCTCGCTATGAATACTAATTAGGAGCCGAAACTAGCCCTTTAAATACCCTAAGTGTAGGTATTAAATACTTAGATCGACTCAATTCGTAATGGCACAATCTAATCAGGTACCTCTGGCATGGCTGCACCATTGAGTGAGCACATGGCCAAGTTTATTTTCAGGAAGTCGGTCAGGATGGCATGTGGAGGCCACACACCCGGTAGCCATCTTGAAGAGGGCGGTCCGTTACGAATCTTTTGTTCACACCAAGGAGAGTCAATTTGACCGGATCCCTTTTTCTTCTCTTTTAAGATTGGAATGGTACACTGAAGAATCTCGATATCTCGAAAAGTAAATGAAATATGCTTGATATTATGGTATCAAATGAATTATATGCTCTGTTTCCATGCATATAGAATGTTGGATTGAAGTAATCGGATAAGATTTGGCCAAGTTATAGTCTGAAGACAACTTAACTGCACCAAATAAATAGATGCATTTTTGTAAAGAGTAATTACCCAGTTTATGCTAATTTATTCAGACGGGTAGAGTAATTTAACGATATGACTCGCTTGTAATGATAATGATGATATGACCAGACCCAGAAGATTGTTGTATGGTGAAGCTAAGAATTCAATAACTATGTGTATTTTGGAGGGAAAGGTATACCACTTCAGCGTTTGAAATTTACGGGAAAAGAAGGTGAGGTGCGCGGAAAAGCAACACATGTTAAGCAAGGCATAAGCTAATGAAATCAATGTTATTCAAGGTAAATGTTCCGTTTCAAAACGGACAAATATGTAATATTTGCACATAAATGATATTTAAATGTAATTTGTGTTTGTTTTGTTGTGATATGCAAATTCAGGTTAAATTGTGCCAAGTGAAATACACTATGAACACTCGTAAATGTCGAAGAGTATCAACGTTAGGATATCTAGGGTAGATATGGGTGCGTTGGAGCACCAAACTTTATGAGAAGAGACTCACATATAATTTTGATTTTTGTTGTGGAAAGTAATTGTAATATTTTTGGGTTTTGTGTTGTGTTTTGCCATGAATTAATACCATTAAATGATGAATTTAGGAATTAGTATTTTCTTTCAAATAGAATAGTTACCTGACAGACTCAAATCCTGAACATGTGGTCGTATAGTGGGTTGAACGCCCCATGCCTCGAATGACCGTGGACTAGCTGGGATACGAACACATGTTCCATATGATGACGCAAGGGTACATGGAGGACATGTTATTGTACTAGGATTGAGTCAGAGATACTAATAAAAGTCGGCCAAGTTATTAAATGGTAGAGACAAGAATAGCAGCAAAGTTAGAGCATATTAGGAAAGGCCGCGTCCCATATTTGATAAGCTTACACGTTCGAAATAAATGTTCATAATCCTCCTTGAGACATTCTTAATGTAAATGTAATATCGTCTCTTAACTTTATTATGTCGCTGATACATGGGGACAGTTGAAAACACAGGTCACCATAGGCGTATGGTAAACCCTCTTCACTTTATCATGGCATGGCCCAGCGTGGGGCATTCGGCAATAAAAACCACTCCCGGGAAGGTTTTTTTCTAATAATTCAGAACTTGGTCAATGTCTTGCATTGGGGCAGCCAACTCTTCACATTATCATGGCGCCCAGAAGAACTTGGTGGCTTATGGGATTCAGAAAACCCCATAATAATAGTATGGTTTCCATGGGGGAAAACCATAATACTATCTTTTTCCTCAAACTGTGTTTGAGTGATTGTGAGTCTTTTTAGGTGATACTCAGACATAAGACACTGTTGTCAGACGAGTAAATGTACAGACGGGTACGCACGTCTAAACCCATTTCATGTGTTCACAGCACTGTGCTAAAATTAATGTCGTTGTTCTTGCGACATCGGAATTCTTTTCCCAATATAACGCACCAACATGTACAGCACAGGCCCACCTATATATCAAAATAAGAAATACAGGATGGCCGGTACTGTGGAGATACTAAAATGTATCGCAGAGTTGAAGGAACATTTTGGTGCTACTCATGCTAAGAGCAGGGAAGATGCTAAGGAATTTCAAGATGAAATAACGGGTGGATTGAATGCTAATCAAACTGAAATGAACAATAGATTGGATACAGTAAATACTCAATTAGAGGCTAATCAAACCAAGTTGAGCCAGAGGTTGGCTACAGTAAATACTCAGATGGAAAGTAACAAAACTGAAATGAGCCATACGTTGGCCACGATAAACACTCAGTTAGAAAATAATTTGTTAGAGGTCAATAAAAAATTGATGATGTTAAAGAATCTATTAAACAAGAGGTAACTGAAAATATTGTTAGCGTGGTTCCAGAGATGCAAGCAAATAATGACAAACGCTTTGAGTCAATAGAAGTAAAGCTCGAGAATAATCTGCAAGTGTGCAGAGACTCGCAGCGTGAGATCAACGATAGATTAAACGATATGTCCATAGAGCTCAGAGATATTCAGAATCAAAACGAAGCGAACACTAAGCGGCAGGAAAAGCAGTTTAATACGTTCACTCAGACCGTTGATCAAAGGCTTGAAGATAATGAAGACAAATGGGATAAGCGTTTGGCAGGCTACGCAAAAGCAGTAGATGAAGAATTAAGGAAGCAGGATCAGAATATCCTTGACCAATGCAAGGAGATCAGTGAAATAAAAACTTCCGCTAAAGAAAATAAGGGAATAATTATGCATATGAAGACGCAGGTTGGGAAAGTCCAAAATGGGTTAGAACAAACTCAGAACGATCTAGCAGTCATTCACAAAAGGCAAGATGAGGACCAGGGAGAATTTACCAACATAAGGACCGAAATCTCCAATATGCACGGTCACATTCAAAAAGAAGTTACAGGCATACGAGAGGAATTGGAAGTTCGAGAGGGCTTGAAAAATGAAGTCAATGATAAAACGCTTGCCGAGGTAAAGCAAGGTTTATCTGGGGAAATCTCTCATATAAAAGAGAGCCTTAAAGATGACAAAGAGAAAATCTTTTCTATGGCATAGGAAAATCGTGATCGCCTAAAGAAAATAGAACAAGAAGTATTAGCTCGTATAGAAAGAGCAGAAAATAGGCACAGCCAAATAGAAACCAGGATGATCGCACACGAAGAGTCCATATTGCGAAATCCTAGAGCCAATGAAGGAAGCGTGGATGAAAATAGGAGAAATCGATGGGCAGATTTAGAGGTGCAGCCCACTCCAAGAAATACAGCCATGCCAATTGACAGCCCATATATCACACCTGGTATACCAATTGCTATGTCCAGACCGCATGAAAATGCTGTACAAAATCAAATAGTCACTGTTATAAGGGCTAATGACGAGAAACCGAGAAAGTATTCTGGGAGTAACTCAAACATGACACCCAAGTACTGGCTCAAAGAGGTTTCCAAATATTTAAATGCCACAAAGGTACCGCCAGAGCGAAGATTAAGAGCTATCGAAAAACTTACTGAAGGTGAATGTGCCTTATGGTTCAGAAGTTTCGTTACACGTTTGACACAGTAGAAGAGTTTCGCCAGGCATTTTTAAATAGATACTGGGATCCGAACATCCAACAGAATCTAAGATTGGATCTGTACTCCAGACGTTATAGTACAAATAATCCAACGAAGTATGCTGAACTTTTTATAGCACAATTATGCCGTTTCGGAGAGCTTGATGAAGCACCTAGAGAGTCAGACCTTTGTGTAGCGATAGCCAAACAGTTACCATATGACGTCCAAAGACTATTAATCTCAGCAAACGCCAAGACAGCGACTGAGATGGAGGAGGTATTCAGACAACTCGATCTTACCACAACACAGCATATGAGGCAGAGTCGGAACACGGAACAAGTCCACATGACTAGTCCACAAACCGAACCGACTAGGGTGCAGAGCAAAAATAAATCCACCAGCACAGAAACTGTAAGGTCAGACTGGCAACGTGAAGAAAAGGAAAACCAGAATTGGAGGCCAGCATGCAGAGGAAGATCGAACCGTGGACACCGAGGAAGAAAACCCTGGAATCAGCGCGACACAAGGAATCAACAGCCTGATAACAGAAGAAATTATGGCCGAGATGGGAGTAACCAAGAATGGAGACCCCAAGAACAGAGTCGCGGGTTCGACGAAGAAGCAGAAGAACGTTACCACGCATCATTAAAGTATATGGAGGAGCGTGGAGATGACAACAGAAAATCGCAAGTGAATTGGGATGAAGCGATTAAAAATTGAAGGTCACGCGACATCTATAAGAATGATGACGGAGCGAATAGTCTGGAGCTTCAACAGCACGAAGACAATCAGAAGAACTCCACAAGAAACGGAGCAATAGAAAAAAAACACCAAAATTAAATGACCATAAAGGAGAGAGAAATACAGGGTGGAATACAGTGAATGTGGTTAACTGGATTGCTAAACCAGAGGAACTCATTGGAGACCGAGAGGAAGGGCCGGTCATTGTAAGAAGTGAACTACCCATTATAATTGTAAATATCGCAGGCATGAAGATAAGGAGTCTTCTAGGCACTGGCTCGACTGTATGCTTAATTACCCAGGCGCTGTATAATGAAATTGAAAGTAAAATACACGTATTGAAAATACCTATTTCAAGCGTGAAAATAAAAGGCGTGATACTAGACAAAGTAATGATATGCAAATACCAAGTATTCTTAGATTTGCATATAGGGAACTCTATATTTTCACAGAGTTTTCTACTTGTGAATAAGCTACCTTTTAATATTATCAAGGGTGCAGACTTCATAAGAGAATACAAGGTCATAATAGATCTCTCACAGGACATTGTTATGTTTCGCGTGAGTGAGGAAAAGGAGAATTTAGAGATCTCATTAAAACACAGTGAAACGAGACCAGAAGAGTACGTATGGCATACATACGGAGATATGACTGGGGATGCAGTGTTGACCACAGAAGATATCGAGGGAGAGTTGGCAACCCTGGCCGCAGACATTGAAAAGGACCTCGAACCACAATTCGGAGAATGCCTTGAAGAAAAAGTAGAGGAAGCTAAAATTGGTCCAGAACATAAGCAGATGTTAAGGGAACTGTTGTTTGAACATAAAGGAGTCTTCGAATCAAGACCTGGCCGAATCAAGAATTTCCAGTATGCGTTCCAAGTAAGTGACTGGACGCCATTCAGACAAAAGCATTACCCAGTAGCCAAGAAGCATTATTTAAAAGTCAATGAAGCAATACAGGAGATGCTGGAGGCGGGCGTCATTGTAAAGACGCAACTTATGTCAGCCCACTGGTAGATGTACCTAAACTTGACGGGAGTGTAAGGATATGCCTAGACTTGAGAAATTTGAATTCCAAGATCATACCGGGATTTGACCAAGTGCCACCCATAAAGGAGATCCTCAGGAGATTCAAAGGAAAGACTGTATTCACTAATCTTGACATGACAGCAAGTTTCCACCATATTGAACTGGAGGAGAAAACAAGCTTTTTAACCGGTTCCTTATTCGAACAGCATACATATTAATTTCTCCGTCTTCCATTTGGATTAAAAACAGAGGGTTCAGCGTTGATACGAGCGCTTGATCGAAACCTGTCTGAAGAAGTAAAAGCAACAACCATAAGCTATGTAGATGATATCCTGCTAACATCAGAAACAGTGGAATAACATATCAGAGATCTACGCAAGTTATTATATGACCTGAGTCAGGCTAACTTTAAGGTCAATCTAAAGAAATCTAACTTTGGTCTGAGAGAAGTTAAATTCCTAGGCCATGTAATAGATGCGCAAGGAGTAAGACCGAATCCGGCAAAATTAGAGGTCATTAAAATTTTCCCTAGGCCAACGAAGTTGAAGAACGTCAGGCAGTACTTAGGCATTATTGGATTCTTTTCGAGCCATTGCTCGAAATACACTTAGACCGTGTCACCACTCCAAGATTTATTGAAGAAAGGGGGAAGGTGACGATGGACTGAAAAATGCGAGGAAGCCTTAGTGAAATCTAAACAGATGCTTTTAGATTATGTGAAATTGGGATATCCAGACTACACCCAGAAATTTATTATTCAGACTGACGCATCACTTATTTGGCATTGGGGCAATGCTTTACCAGGAAAATGTTGACAGGCCAGAAGAGAAAACTTTTATCGCATTCATAAGCAGAAGATTGAAATCTAATGAAAGAAATTATACGGTCACGGAGATTGAATTACTCGCAAAACTATATGCTCTCCAGTATTGGCGAAAAGTCATTTATAGGTTTGTTGAGAACGGACCATAAAGCCCCAACATTTCTGTTGAAAACTGACTTGTCAAGTCAAAGATTGACGAGATGGTCCTTGTATATTCAGAAATTTCAAGTGGAAATCGAGTATTGTCCGGGGAAGGATAATATTATACCTGACTTGCTATGCAGATACCCGACAGCTGATGAAGAGGAAGCTCTAGCTATCGAGATAGAATATAGAGACCTGAAGACCTTAGACGATTTGAGGAGCATCACCGTCTTTCAATGTGAAGATCCCTGGATACGGTTGATGATTAATTACTTCGAGGGAAAGCTTGTCAGAGGAACCCCGATGTATATAGATGCCAAGGCACTATCAACAGAATATATATTGTTTAACCAGATGCTACATAAATGGAGTGATGCAGATCATACTCGACCCAGAATTGTTATTCCGCCAGCATTGAAAAGAAGATTAGTGTGGTTAGCACACAGAGCTTTTGGTCACCGGGCGTAGACAAGTCTGTTACCCTGTCGAAAGAAAGGTTTATTTGCCCAAAACTTAGAGATACAGTCAGAAATACAATCAGGACATGTGATATTTGCCAGCGAGTTAAGCCTAACTCGTTTTTAATGAGGCAAAAACCCATACCACTCCTGCCAGAGAAGCCATGTCAGCTTACGGTACTAGACAACTTCGGCCCTCCCCCGAGAGCCAGAAGGGGAAATAAACACATCCTGGTAGCACAAGACGTGTTTTCTAAAATGGTAGTCCTATGTCCAATTCAGAAAACCAGTACGAAACAGGTACTTAAAAGACTGAAGGAAAGGGTCATTCCTATACTAGGGCAGCCGGAGAACATATTGTCAGATCATGGTAGCTGTTTTACCAGCGTGGAATTCCGCAGGGAGCTGGAAAATCTGGGAATAAGACAGATTTTGTCCACAATTCGACACCCTGAGGCCAACAGCGCAGAGAGAGTAATGAGAGAACTGAAAAAATATATGAAAATATACTGCTCCACAGAGAACTGGAAGTGGATAGACGTACTGGACATTATCGAGTATTGTATCAACAATACAGTGCATGAAGCAACAGGAGAAGTGCCCGTGAGCTTACACCTTGATAGAAGACCGGAGAGGCCATGGAACAACGTTATTCAGACACCTGTAGATGCACAGCCAGGACGCGAATTAAGGATCCAGAGAACATTCGAGTATCTCAAAAAGCAAGCGGACAGACGGCAGCGGAGAAACAGAAGGAAACGCTACCACAGACCACTACTCCTAGGAGAGCATGTTTTATTGAAAAAACCAGCTAGCTCAGACCCAGAGAACAGGAAATACAAAAAAATTCAACATAACTACCACGGGCACTATGTAATTATAAGAGATTTGCAAAATAATGCTTACAGAATCAAATATGAAGAGACAGGCAAGGATGTTGTGGTAAATGCCGCCAATCTCAAACTGTAAAATCCACCGGAAGAGTATGAAACCACGGAAGAACAAGCCATGCACACCCAAGTGTACGGGGAATCATTATGTATGCACGCAGAGAGTCTACAGAAAGGCCAACACCAGTCTGAAAGGAAACAAGACAGCCAGCTTGCAGACCCAAAGGGAACGAGAAAAGAATGCAGCTGTCAGTTGAGAGGTTTTATAGCCAGTTAAGGGAAGCAGCAAGCGAACTCCGAGCAATGAATGCGGCTCTCAAGCAAGAGAACGACGAAATACGAGACGGTAGGCAGACCCGAGGGGAGGGGGAGCGAAACGACCCACAGCCCGTGAGCACTGACCGCCTAATGTAAACAATGCCTACAAGGTCGATGCGGTCAGAAAGAGGCTCGAAAGAATTAACTTGTAAAATGAATTTTTCAAACTTAGCTGGGGGAAGATGTGCCCAATTGGGCACGGCTGACTGGCATCGAACCGGGGTCTTTATAAAGGAAAGATCAGGTCCATGATTTTTCTAAGAATCGAACCATTGATCTCTGAGGGGGAACAGCCACAGTAAAACCGAGGAACAATGAGATAATGACAGTATATAATAATAATAGCTTAATTCCACGTCCAGAACGGGAATTTTAAGCAATAAAAGTTGGAATATTGTGTAAAAATGCAAGGCAGAATACGAATATGTTAGCGAAAGCTACAGGAAAGAGCCAACTTGACATTTGACAAAGCGGAGTTGAAAGTGGGCGGTGCAGACGTGACGCCAGGGCACTATTTCTCGGTGACAGTGGGGTGAGAAAGCCGTGATTAACGACTAAGAAAATCCCCACTGGACAACACAGAACAGTAGAGAGGGGAGAGTCATCAAGACAAATTAATTAATTCCTGCCAAATGAAGCATTCAAATGGAATGAGACTTCTATTCGAAGAGCGGTAATTTAGGAGTATTTGCACACCTAAATTAAAGCCTGTATGTGTTTATGAGGATATTCACACACGTACTGCGTGGGGGCACGGATAAGTCTCGTAGCAGGAGGGGATTCACTCGAGGTAGCGTCATAACGCCATGAAGGAAAGCAATTAATTTTAATTAATTGAACGAAGGAATTGTCAGCACGCAAGTGAATCTGGAACCTCCATGAATAGACGAGCAAGAATCACGCTTCACCTTGTCAGTAAACGCGTTATTTAAGAACAGAGCCGCTCCTGAAATTCAAGTGGACTACTTTTCGTCAGAAACCTTTATATGGGAGATGAAGGAGGAGGCAGTCAGTTCGTCTTGACTCAACTCGTGGAACGACATGCTGCTCGACCACGCGGGAAAAGTGCGCGAAATTTATAAGTAGTTATGTTCAGTATCTTTGTGATGAACAATGAAAGGCGCATCATGCTGCATAATACAAGTAATTCTGCATTAATATTATAACCAGTCTACAGCAGACGTATAAGCAGGCAGTGTACGCGACTAATAATCAGTACAGCGTAGAGATATTTCAGTATGATTTTTATAGACAATGAACTTATCCACAGAGAGCGTTACGATATTTAAAATAACATATATAATTGTAACGCATACTACAGATTATGGGAACCTGGAAGGCATCACAAGTATTTGTGATTTATGATTGAGTAATATTGGAAGATAGAAGATAGAAGCTGTAGGAGACGAGAGATGAGCACACATACGCGAGATAGACTTTCGGAAGAGACAGGCGGATGTCAGACTTTGGCTGCGTCGCATCTCTGAAATCAGGCAATAGTGGAAAGCCAAGCAAGGCTCCGTGGGTAAATTATGTGCAAAGTTCTTTTAAAAGTGATCATTAAAAGTGTTTATATTTGTATGTTAAACGAATGTGTGATGTTTAAAAAGTGTAAAATGCCGGTATTGCAAGATATAATTAACATGTGCAAACCATATTCAATATTTCGTATGAAAAGTGTCATGATGACTTAGAAGTAAGCAAAATGGTGGGGGAGTTGCTGTCATGTTGGACAAACCCAGCAAAAATGAAAGTGAGTACCATCCAAATATGTTAATATGATTTAATAGCTCACCTTACAACAAATTATTTCCTCAAATATTAAGAATTAGCAGTCATTTATATACGAGCTCACATCCCTCGTGTTTTTATAAATATATGGCTTTGAGGATGATAAACTTACGACCATTTAGGCGTAAGAAGTTGATGAAAGTAACGGTAACGTTAACTTATAATAATAATAATAATAATAATAATAATAATAATAATAATAACAATAATCTGAGGTCGGTGTCAATAATAAATATATAAATCGGAATATTGATGCCTATAGAACGTGCAAAGTGTGTCATATCCGATTGTACCCAAAAGAGATGGGTTATGCCCTAATCCTGAAATAAATTACATGAGATTAATAAAACACTAGGATGACCAGTTTCGATCGTCAAGCGATCATCATCAGATCCAATACACTTAGGCTATAAAATCTATGTTTGAAATACAGGTGAAAATATTTACAATATGTACAATTATTTAGTTGCAGTATTGGTACTGCAACTGTCAGTGTATGCTAAATGCAGTATATATGTTAGGTGAAATGCTAAATGGTGATGGCTATCCGGAGATTGTACTTTAGAGAGATTATATGGTTGTAAACTATGGTTAAACCATGACGAATAGAAATAAACAGTGTCATCACTCCGCTACTTAAGCATTGTAGTTCATGGTCCAGCCAGTGTGTGGCGCGGAAGTCGCGACGAACCATAAGCACGTATGACAGTAACCCACGAGGTTAGTACTGTAATATCCTGTGCGCGAGAAGTCATATTATTCGAGGGAATTTGTTTCTCTGTAATAATTTACGAATGTCTGTGCAGTGCTTTGTGTGTGCAAACAACTAAGTTTTCTGTTGTTTCGGGAAAATGTCGTAAAGTTTTGTTCCTGGAAGTAAATCGGGTTTCGAAGAAAATCTGATGGTAGATATTTTTCACACCGCCAAAAGAAACAAATCTGTTTTCGAAATGGGCGAGAGTTTTTCCGTGGAAGGATAAGCAATTGTCGATCAACAAGTAGTTCCGTGAAGAACTATACAGCCTATTTTCATATATCCTACTTATGTTAACTGCCACAATCAACACACAAAATTTCAGTTTAATTGCTGTAACATATTCGTAGATATTGAGAACCGTCTAAATATTTCAGATGGTCGCCAGGTTGGATTTTTTTGTACTATTACATTAAGATTATTGTGTACGTGTGGTATTCAAACTTCAAACTTCAGTCGCATGATTAGACAACAAGAAGTAAAAACGAGATTTTAAAATTACGCACAGCAGCCATCTTGTGATAATGCAAACCATTGAAATAAATTAGATGCCAGTGGATAAACATTTGTATAAGCATTTAACGTGCAACGTTTCACGGCACTCGGATAGTTAATTCGCGAGAAACGTCCATTTAAATATTTATACTTCGCGTCGCCGCCATGTTGGATTTGTGCTCACCAGGTTCCTGAAAGTCCTATAGGTGAACATATGTTCATAGTCTCTATGAACATTAAAAAAATTCAGTTTGGTTGCTGTAAAAGATTCATAGATATTGAGAACCGTCTAAATATTTCGGGAGCTCACCATTTAGGAGTGTTATGTGTATAGGCCATAGCGTTATGTACCATTCAAGGACAATTATTGCCTAGGTTCATTATTCAAACTTTCACTTCGATCGCATGATTACGACACAAGAAATTAAAACTTAATTTTAAAATTTCGCACAGCCGCCATCTTGAGGTTATGTAAGCAATTGAATTAAATTAGATGGCAGTGCATTACAATCTTCAAAATCAATTACTGTACCACATTTCACTGCGCTCAGAGAGTTAAATCACGAGAAAAGTCTATTAAAATATTTTAAATTCGCTTGGTCGCCATGTTCGTTTCGTACTTTACAGGTTTATAAAATATACATAGGTATACCTGCATCAGTACCCTTTATCACCGTACAAAATTGCAGGGTGATATCTGTAATAGTTTCGGAGATATAGAATGTCAGTGAAATATTTCGCACAGCCGCCATTTTGAGGTTATGTAAACAATTGAACTAAATTAGACTCCAGTGCATTACAATGTGTATAAACATTTTCTGTACCAAGTTTCATTACATTTAGATAGTTAAATCGCGAGAAAGGTCTATTTAAATGTCTCAACTTCGCTTGGCCGCCATGTTGGTTTTGTAGTCACCAGGTTTTTGAAAGTCTCATAGGTGAACTTCTAGTAGTGCCCTTTATCACCGTACACAATTTCAGGGCGATATCGGTAATCGTTTCGGAGATATTGAATGCTAGTGAAATATTTCGCACAGCCGCCATGTTGGATTGGAGAGACGTAACAAAATTTGAAGGGCACGGTCGAGGTTCGCCGGGAATAGTGCTATGAACTTCCCGAGTTTCATTGAAATCGCTCCAGCCGTTTCGATTTTATTAGGGGGGGGACACACACACGAATCACACACACACGCACACACACACACACACGCACACACACACACACACGCACACACACACACGGACAAAAGGTGATCTCATAAGCCTATTTTTTCAAAATTGAAAATAGGCTAAAAATAGAATCTGTGACGT
The DNA here is from genome assembly GCA_946902985.2 of Meconema thalassinum. Taxonomy (NCBI): domain Eukaryota; kingdom Metazoa; phylum Arthropoda; class Insecta; order Orthoptera; family Tettigoniidae; genus Meconema; species Meconema thalassinum. The sequence continues at coordinate 836,570,142 of OX336390.1, forward strand.
ACGTTTTTCGGAAGATTTAATTATTATAAAGGCGGACTCTTTCGTAGTGAACTATGAGAACGTGAAACTTCCTCGCGTGAAGTGAAAATTAAAACCAGGATCAGTACCTCAAATTTTTCAAAATTTACCGAAATATCTATCCACTGATGTAAAATCACCAAAGCCGCCCTGTAGGATACGGAATGAAGGCAGCCTTCCATGGTTACTTGTTCTATTTCGTGCCATCCTTAGCTAAAACGAAAAAAAAAATCCGTCTTAATAATAATAGGCCTAAAATAATAATAGTTGTTGATTCTTTAGGGACTTAACGACATCGTGGTCACGTATCCCCGTGTGTTTGGGTTTGTTTAGAATTCGTCTGATAACCTGTGTCATTATGATGTCTGTAGTAGTGTGTGTATTTGGAATTGAGGTCGGATTTGGGTAGGAAGCGGCCGTGTCCTTCAGTTAGGTACCATCCTGGCATTTGCCTGGAGGAGAAGTGGGAAACCACGGAAATCCACTTCCAGGATAGCTGAGGTAGGAATCGAACGCGCCTCTTAACATTTTTGCCTCACGAGGCTGAGTGAACACCGTTCCAGCCCTCAGACCAGTATTAAACTTATTGGCAGAGCTGGGAATCGAACCCGGACTTCCGTCCAATAAAATAAACGGTCATCCAATTCTTCGCTTCCGTTACCGTCCTCCTGATCTTCGGATCTTGTTTCAACTTTGTCTTCAGTATCAGAGTCACAAATTCCTTTGAAATTACTGAATCATGAACTAGCTATTCGTTATCTTTCAGCAGAAGGTGACACGCTTCATCTGCATCCTTAGGTTTTCGTAAGGCGCGGTCTCCTTACTGATATTAACTAAGGCAACATACTAAGCCAAATAATCGTTATAACAGCACACCTGCCACTCACTAACAGAATGCAACATCATTGGGAGCGCTGGTACTATCAATATCACGCTGACAAAGTGTTACACGTGATAAAGTTATTTTAAGGCACGCTATTTCACAACTCCAGAAAAATGCTTACTATGGTTTGGTGTAAGATGTCACGAGACGATAAGATCATAACTAGAACTGTTGGCTTGATATTAAAATTAATATAACGAACCATGGAGCTGTCAGACCAATGCGCGACTAACGGAGGGTTTTAAACGATAGTTCTACATGAGGACAGAGAATATTAATGCTAACTTTTTGACAGTATTATTCATAAGTCTAAACACACAATTTGTTGTAATCAGCGTAACGGCAGCCTTCGTAAAGAGGTTTACGTAGCCCAGCGCGTATCCCACTATTGAACATCTGTCTGTATAGCGTTGGGGATCAGCGCCACTAGCGCTAGCAGAGCGGGGCGCGGTTGAACTCGGTGAGTGATAACACTATTTATTTCTATTCGTCATGGTTAAACTATACAATTTTAGGCTAACTACTTATCTGATTGTCTTCCGTACTACAGCTATTCGCAGTTTCCGTGCTCACTTGAACTCGCTGTGCGGTCGACTGCGGTGGTTATCTTAACGACTGGTTTTTCCCTGCCTTCCCCCCCTGTCCCTACGTGCTGTGGGGAGTGATCGCGATGTGTTTATGTGAGGTGTTGCCAACCTAGATAAGATGTATGTTATTGAATGAGGTGGATCTACAACTATTAAAGACCGTGGATTAGTCCTCGCCACGCGTGGAGCATAACCCATTCGAACTAAGCGTTGACGGTCTTATGAGGACGTCCCGGCACCTTTAATACTGCCTCTAATATGGGCGTTGGTTTATTGCAGAAGAAAAGTACATCGTACACCTGATCCAGATAACATTTACCTATTAAAAACCCCCTAATTTCCCCCCTTTTTTTATCTAGCTTGGCTGTGTCGCTAAATTGTGTTTTGCTTCCGACAGGGTGTGTTTTTTAGTAGCGTGAAGAGGGGTGAGCTCTCCATGAACGTGTGTTCATTTAGATTGTTGGGATTGTTTCGTTTGGCTAGGTGTATCTCGATTGCTTCCTTTATGTCAAGAGCTCTGCCTTTCGATTCGTGATGGATTATTTTAAGGTCCGACTCTATGTTGGTAAAGCTATGCCCTGCGTCACACATATGTTCGCACACGGCTGAATGTGTTCCGTATCTTATCGCATTTCTATGTTCATTATAACGTGTGTCTACTCGCCTTCCACTCTGCCCGATGTAATTAGCTTGACAATCGGTGTCTTGGCACGTTATAGAATATACCCCTGACCTTGAATACGGGTCACGTTTATTTAGATTACTATTTAGGAGGTGCCTAGCGGTTGTGTTTTTCGTCGTGAAAGCTATCTTTATGCCTTGCTTTTTGAATAGGTTAGTGATTTTATATGTATTCGCATTCACATAGTTGAAACGCGCAAATTTTTTCTCATTACTGTCCGGTTTGGGAATCGTTTTATCTTTATTTTTATGTTTGGCTATAATTTGATTTATTTTGCTAGGCGAGAAGTTGTTTTCCTTTGCTATTTGCATAATAGTTCTTATTTCCTTATTATAGTTGTCTTTTGACATGGGTATGTTTAAAGCCCTGTGCACCATTGAATTGAAACCCGCTAGTTTGTGCGTACTGGGGTGATTAGACTGATTGTCGATTGCATGCGAGGTTTGTGTTGCTTTCCGGAATATGGAATATGAAAGGTCGTTGTCTTTACGTTCAATAGTTATATCGAGATAATTTATTTTCCGGTCTATTTCGGATTCCTTAGTGAATTTGATAGAATGGTGAAGGCTATTAATGGATTGGAGAATTGTTTCTTCGCTTGTTAGTTCAGTATCGTAGATGCAAATTACATCATCTACGTATCTTTTCCATATTACTATTCCCTTTGTTGAAGTCTTTTCTAAGAACGCATTTTCTAGTGCATTGATAAAGATGTCAGCGATTAACCCACTTAGTGGCGATCCCATTGCTAAACCTTCTCTCTGTGTGTATATTTTATTGTCGAATTGAAACACGTTTTGGGTGAGAACGACCCTCAGTAATCTCACAATCTCTTCAATTTCTTTTACCGAATTGTTGGATTTTAAGTTGTTTTCGATAGTGTTGATTGCTTCAATAATCGGAATATTGGTGTACATGTTAGTTACGTCGAAGGATACTAGCCTGAAGCTAGGTTTCATTTGTAGGGTGTTCAATGCTGTTACTAGTTCTGTTGTGTTCTTTACAGAGTTGTTTTTGTCGTTGGAAAGACGGCATTTTAAGATTTTTAGTAACTCTTTGCTGATTTTGTAATTAGGGGCATTCCTACAATTGACTATTGGTCTCATTGGGCATTCCTTTTTGTGTATTTTTGGTTGTCCCCTCAATGACGGTATTTTCGGGTTCATGTTTATTAGTTTTGATTTTTCGGCTTTGGTCAGTATGTATTCTGTTTCTTTTAGCGCACTTTTTATTTGTTTTTGGAATTTGTTGGTGGGGTCTTTTGTTAATTCCTTGATTTCGTTGTTGTTTAGGAATTCGACTGTTTTTTTTCAAACATAGATTTTATAGCCTAAGTGTATTGGATCTGATGATGATCGCTTGACGATCGAAACTGGTCATCCTAGTGTTTTATTAATCTCATGTAATTTATTTCAGGATTAGGGCATAACCCATCTCTTTTGGGTACATTCGTGTTGACCGACTGAAAAGCACTAAACTCTTGTTTACTAAGGCAACACTGAAAATATGGCTTCAAACACCACAATGTTCACTCAGGCTTAAACTCATGAATTTAGACAAGTCAATTTGGTTCAACAAAAAATGTATAGAACTAAACCTCACCCCTAAATACGTACCAATTAAAACCGTACCGAACACACCAGCCTCGATCATTTCAACTAAACAAGCCAAAGCGCTTTGGATAAAAAACGAATTAAGATTTGCATACATAAGAAAGCAAAAAATTAACCAACAATTATACGACATTCAATTGCAACTAAGTAATTTCTGGCACGCAGCCCAATGGGACAGCTTCACCGAACACCTACATGACACCATCAAAATCAGAGAAACGAGGAAGCATGAAACGCTAGAAAATAAATTAAGAAAACTAGGAGAAACACAGAACCATCAATCTAACGAACAACACACGAATAACAATGAATTCAATTTCCACAGCAGAGTAAACAACAGAACGAACGTAACCTTTTCTCAAGGTGAAATGAATATGTTAGACAAAGGTTTGAAATACAACTGCACAGACGCACACACGAACCACAATATAAAACAGTTAATCACAGATATTGAGATAGCCAGTCACAAGCTCCCAGCAGAAGACAGGGAATTAACCAAAAATCTCGCCACCAACGAAGCCAAAAAAATCCTCAAACGAGAGGGCGATAGCAATAACATTCAAAACAACAAACAAATCAAAGAAATAAAGTCGTTGAAACAAAAAATAAAAGAACATGACTTAATCATCACAAAAGCAGATAAGGGAAACACTACAGTAATTTTGAACAAAACAGAATACATTGAAAAAACAGTCGAATTCCTAAACAACAACGAAATCAAGGAATTAACAAAAGACCCCACCAACAAATTCCAAAAACAATTAAAAAGTGCGCTAAAAGAAACAGAATACATACTGACCAAAGCCGAAAAATCAAAACTAATAAACATGAACCCGAAAATACCGTCATTGAGGGGACAACCAAAAATACACAAAAAGGAATGCCCAATGAGACCAATAGTCAATTGTAGGAATGCCCCTAATTACAAAATCAGCAAAGAGTTACTAAAAATCTTAAAATGCCGTCTTTCCAACGACAAAAACAACTCTGTAAAGAACACAACAGAACTAGTAACAGCATTGAACACCCTACAAATGAAACCTAGCTTCAGGCTAGTATCCTTCGACGTAACTAACATGTACACCAATATTCCGATTATTGAAGCAATCAACACTATCGAAAACAACTTAAAATCCAACAATTCGGTAAAAGAAATTGAAGAGATTGTGAGATTACTGAGGGTCGTTCTCACCCAAAACGTGTTTCAATTCGACAATAAAATATACACACAGAGAGAAGGCCTAGCAATGGGATCGCCACTAAGTGGATTAATCGCTGACATCTTCATCAATGCACTAGAAAATGCGTTCTTAGAAAAGACTTCAACAAAGGGAATAGTAATATGGAAAAGATACGTAGATGATGTAATTTGCATCTACGATACTGAACTAACAAGCGAAGAAACAATTCTCCAATCCATTAATAGCCTTCACCATTCTATCAAATTCACTAAGGAATCCAAAATAGACCGGAAAATAAATTATCTCGATATAACTATTGAACGTAAAGACAACGACCTTTCATATTCCATATTCCGGAAAGCAACACAAACCTCGCATGCAATCGACAATCAGTCTAATCACCCCAGTACGCACAAACTAGCGGGTTTCAATTCAATGGTGCACAGGGCTTTAAACATACCCATGTCAAAAGACAACTATAATAAGGAAATAAGAACTATTATGCAAATAGCAAAGGAAAACAACTTCTCGCCAAGCAAAATAAATCAAATTATAGCCAAACAAAAATAAAGATAAAACGATTCCCAAACCGGACAGTAATGAGAAAAAATTTGCGCGTTTCAACTATGTGAATGCGAATACATATAAAATCACTAACCTATTCAAAAAGCAAGGCATAAAGATAGCTTTCACGACGAAAAACACAACCGCTAGGCACCTCCTAAATAGTAATCTAAATAAACGTGACCCGTATTCAAGGTCAGGGGTATATTCTATAACGTGCCAAGACACCGATTGTCAAGCTAATTACATCGGGCAGAGTGGAAGGCGAGTAGACACACGTTATAATGAACATAGAAATGCGATAAGATACGGAACACATTCAACCGTGTGCGAACATATGTGTGACGCAGGGCATAGCTTTACCAACATAGAGTCGGACCTTAAAATAATCCATCACGAATCGAAAGGCAGAGCTCTTGACATAAAGGAAGCAATCGAGATACACCTAGCCAAACGAAACAATCCCAACAATCTAAATGAACACACGTTCATGGAGAGCTCACCCCTCTTCACGCTACTAAAAAACACACCCTGTCGGAAACAAAACACAATTTAGCGACACAGCCAAGCTAGATAAAAAGGGGGGAAATTAGGGGGTTTTTAATAGGTAAATGTTATCTGGATCAGGTGTACGATGTACTTTTCTTCTGCAATAAACCAAGGCCCATATTAGAGGCAGTATTAAAGGTGCCGGGACGTCCTCATAAGACCGTCAACGCTTAGTTCGAATGGGTTATGCTCCACGCGTGGCGAGGACTAATCCACGGTCTTTAATAGTTGTAGATCCACCTCATTCAATAACATACATCTTATCTAGGTTGGCAACACCTCACATAAACACATCGCGATCACTCCCCACAGCACGTAGGGACAGGGGGGGAAGGCAGGGAAAAACCAGTCGTTAAGATAACCACCGCAGTCGACCGCACAGCGAGTTCAAGTGAGCACGGAAACTGCGAATAGCTGTAGTACGGAAGACAATCAGATAAGTAGTTAGCCTAAAATTGTATAGTTTAACCATAGTTTACAACCATATAATCTCTCTAAAGTACAATCTCCGGATAGCCATCACCATTTAGCATTTCACCTAACATATATACTGAATTTAGCATACACTGACAGTTGCAGTACCAATACTGCAACTAAATAATTGTACATATTGTAAATATTTTCACCTGTATTTCAAACATAGATTTTATAGCCTAAGTGTATTGGATCTGATGATGATCGCTTGACGATCGAAACTGGTCATCCTAGTGTTTTATTAATCTCATGTAATTTATTTCAGGATTAGGGCATAACCCATCTCTTTTGGGTACATTCGTGTTGACCGACTGAAAAGCACTAAACTCTTGTTTACTAAGGCAACACTGAAAATATGGCTTCAAACACCACAGTGTGTCATATCCATTGAAAGAGTACTGTGTTATTGTGAAAAGTGAGAAAGAGAGATAAAATAGCGAGATAAAGAGAGGTTTTCAGTGTCATTGAAGTGTTAGATAAATGTTTTATAATGTTAAATGCTACATGGTTGCATTTGAGAGCCATTAAGGTAGTTAATGTAAGCGCCAGTTAATTAATACTTGTTTTGGAGCTACGTAAAACATTGGCTTATAAGAAGATGTATGGAGGACAGGAGTGCTTTATGAATTGAGTCATCTGGGAGAAATGTTGTTTTAGCCCCTACCAGCGAGCATGTGACGTAGAATCAAGAGATTTGCGTCAATAATTGCAGGGACCATCCAAGAATAGTTCGCGTGTTGACGAATCTAGTAGGCCAATCTTCGAATCTACGATGTGGTATCGATTCAGAGCATACATATGTATTCGCAACAGATTTGGGGCAGAGGCTGTCTGTATCCCACTGTTATCAGAGTCTTCGCTGCCAGGGAAAACGATTAGACACCCTAGGTACGCCAGTATAGTAATTGATCTACCCATAGGGGTAAAATAAAGTTCTTCGAGTAGGAAACAGTTGATTTCCTCTAAATATATTCGTGCGCGTACAGTGAGATACCAGTTTGAAACTCAGCTGGTACGCGCACAGAACCACTGATTACGTCCATAGAACGGCGGAACTATTTGTGATCCATCCCTCGCTATTAATGCTAATTAGGAGCCGAAATGAGCCCATTAAATACCCTAAGTGTAGGTATTAAATACTTAGATCGACTCAATTCGTAATGGCACAATCTAATCAGGTACCTCTGGCATAGCTGCACCATTGAGTGAGCACATGGCCAAGTTTATTTTCAGGAAGTCGGTTAGGATGGCATGTGGAGGCCACACACCCGGTAGCCATCTTGAAGTGGGTGGTCCGTGACGAATCTTTTGTTCCCACCAAGGAGAGTCAATTTGACCGGATCCCTTTTCTTTTTCTTTTAAGATTGGAGTGGTACACTGAAGAATTTCGATATCTCGAAAAGTAAATGAAATATGCTTGATATTATGGAATCAAATGAATTATATGCACGGTTTCCATGCATATAGAATGTTGGATTGAAGTAATCGGATAAGATTTGGCCAAGTTATTGTCTGAGGACAACTTAACTGCACCAAATAAATAGATGCATTTTTGTAAAGCGTAATTACCCAGTTTATGCTATTTTATTCAGACGGGTAGCGTAATTTAACAATATGACACGCTTGTAATGATAATGATGATATGACCAGACCCAGAAGATTGTTGTATGGTGAAGCTAAAAATTCAATAACTATGTGTATTTTGGAGGGAAACTTCAGCGCTTGAAATTTAAGGGAAAAGAAGATGAGGTGCGCGGAAAAGCAACACATGTTAAGCAAGGCATAAGCTAATGAAATCAATGTTATTCAAGGTAAATGTTCCGTTTCAATACGGATAAATATTTAATATTTGCACATAAATGTTATTTAAATGAAATTTGTGATTGTTATGTTGTGATATGCAAATTCATGTTAAATTATGCCAAGTGAAATACACTATGAACACTCGTAAATGTCGAAGAGTATCAACGTTAGGATATCTAGGGTAGATACGAGTGCGTTGGAGCACCAAACTTTATGAGAAGAGACTCACATATAATTTTGATTTTTGTTTTGGAAAGTAATTGTAATATTTTTGTGTTTTGTGTTGTGTTTTGCCATGAATTAATACCATTAAATGATGAATTTAGGAATTTGTTGTTTCTTTCAAGTCGAGTAGTTACCTCATAGACTCAAATATTGAACATGTGGTCGTATAGTGGGTTGAACGCCCCATGCCTCGAAAGACCGTGTACTAGCTGGGATACGAACACATGTTCCTTTATGATGACGCAAGGGTACAGTACTTAGCTCACTTTGTAGAGTATATGATCCATGGCGACCGTTAGCTTAGATTCACAACATGGCGTAGATATTTAAAAAATGTCTCGAATGGACAGAAGACAAGCCTTAGGTAGTCTCCAACTGTAAGTGTAGATGTCTGACGCACAAATTAGTGCGATGAAGAGGACGAGACCTCCTGAAGCCTTGCCGGCTTGATAGCAAGTAGATGAGTGAACGAGCGAAGCAGCACGCAAAGGTGCGAGCGGCACCGCACACGTCAGAGGTAGGCGAGCAAGGGGAAGGGAGAGCGAGCGGGTAGGGGAAGCAAACAAAAGAGGTTATTCAAACATGGGAAACATAAATACAAAATCTCTCATGTAAGTAATGCTTGTTCACGGAGTATTTGGTTGGCAATGATGACGAAACCCGATGTGTTGAAGAGGAAGTCTTCTGGACTTGAGGCATTGGAAGGACTTCAGAAGGCAGCTGCAAGGCGTTGCCGGTTCCACAGAATATGCGCTTCTGGAACAAACTTAAAACAACCATGAACAAGTGCACGGGGCAAGCAGAATATAAAAGTTTGCTGTTGGTGTTTGCGGGAAGGAAATCTAAATAAGTGAATTAATATAAGAGAATGAAGAGCGGCAAATGCCAACTCTGCCTTACCGTGTATTTCGAGAAATACACCAAATGGTAAAATCTACATTAAAATTTTGGTCACATCTGAAATACCCCAAAATATGGCAAACTACTGAATATATGACAAATTGGCATCTACCTTAAGCTGCGTTGGTCTTGCAATAACATGAACTGATGTACGAGAATGGAACGGCTGCATTCCTAATGACGCGTGGCTGGCATACTTGCTGGTGCAGGGGAACCTGTCTCGTGCGTGCAGCTGGCGAACAGCTGAGCGGCCACACTCCAGTGTGCGGAGAACCCAGCTGCTGTCATCGGTTGGGCTCGTTTCATCTTGGATCTTCATGATTGAACAGTCTAGTATCTCGTACGCTTCCAAGCTAGATAGCTTTGTCGAATTATTTCTTCGGACGTCTGGTCTCTTGTAGCAATGCAATATAATCGAAGCTAAGGTGTTTATACATTGAAATTTCCAAGGTAGTAACTGAAATTCAAGTAGTTGCATTCTTAGTGCATTCAGATGTCTGCTGTTGTTAAAGCAGTGGTTATCCGTAGAACTCATTGTAGTGAATGGTCTACTCTGGACTCCATACAAACAATGTAGACTAACTTCCCTCCATTGTAGTTTAGTACTTCATTACAACTGCAAATGCAGCTTCAGTGTAGCAATGTCCCCCCTGACTCGGGTTCCTAGACATCTTGTAGTATTTCTTGAAATAATGTGTAGAAATATACCCGTTCTTTCGTTGATGTAGTTGCATGCATGTAATATTTCGTAGAAGTTCTGTTGAATGTTTCTTGTAAAACGTCGTGATATTCTGTTCTGTAACTTCACGTTCTCAATTTGTTGTACTATTCTTTCCACGGGCAATGTCTCCCTTGTAATCGGCGACTGCTGTCTCTCCATCAGTCAAATGTATCTTCTTCCGTCGTTCTATAACTTTTCTGTTTTCTTGTAGGACGTATTGTGCCCAACTCTAGGAATGGGTATTCCAAGATTCAGACACCTAGATATCAAGGGAAAGGCTACAGCCGCTTTTGAAAGTTGAGATATTTGAATATCGCGCTACATTGCTTCCAGAAGCAATTGGAAAGAATATACCGTTAAGAGCATGTCAAGTGACGTAGCGAGTAATAGCAGAGGTCGAGGCTATTTATTGATTAAATAGTTAACCATGGAGTAGAGACTTGAGACTTGGATCAGATTACTGGCACGGCCAAATGAAAGAGAATGCACTTAGTATCAAGTAAATCGGACCAGGGATACCAGAGATATGAAGATTTCTAGATTTCAGCGTGATGACGCGTGACCCTGACAGTTTTGAATAAAAGCCGGCTGGCTCAGGCATCAGTAGCTCACTTCGAAACAAGCACTTGCCTAGCAAGGTGCCACTACGCTGAGCCAAGGCACATGGTTGCCGGATCTACGCAGAAGTTATTTTCAAAGTTGTGATAGTCACAAAAGTGCTGCGCTACGAGTGGAACTTAGTAAGTTTCCGGCGAGGAGAATCACTGAGGTGATTGATTTTTCTACAGACACTCGTGAAATATTTTTATTTTCACATGGACATATGCTAGACTTTGTCTAGAATTAGTACTTTGTCACAGTCCAGTAATAACCTAATACTTGGATATTTTAGTCCAATTTTAGTCAGTTTCATAATTGTAACTTGATAACCACTCCGATCTATCAGTACATTGAAGACCAGTCTATCACGGTGGTGTTCATTAGCCAACGCAGGGAAACTACATGTTGCTTCGCGCATGGTAGATGGTGTGAAGCCATGCCCAGGGAACGATCTTCAGAACAGCCGTTGATTGGTTAGACTGTCAGTGTTTTCTTGTACTGAAAAGATTACCGTGAGTTATGTTACAACTGACATATCTAAGAATAGATCATTTAGATCTGACCCCATTTAAGCAAACTGTTATGGAGTTAACAGAAGCCAATATTGAAATGGATCAACAGTTACTTCAAACGTCAAGAGATATTACCACTATGTCTTGTTAGACGGATTGTGGGTATATAATGGCGGCCGATACAAGGATTATACGTGCTTGTCCGATAGGGCATGTCTATGGATAAATCTGGTACAAACCAGGTTCGCTACGCTTCAAGACCATCAAGAAATGTAAGCCACATTTGACTTTATATTATGCCTAGCTAATTGGAGCAAACTATTTTTCGGCAGATGACCAACACATTTATTTTTCTTCGTATTTAAATCTTGCAATGATTTACGCAAGACAGATTAGAGTTATTGTGAGTATTTTCAGCACTCAGAACAGTTTAGGATCGATGACCGAGCATATCGAGCATTTATTTGAATATTTCATATTTTTGGGAAATCACGGTAATCAGCCGATGTAACTGTAAAAGTTAATAATTATTTTTTGTTGAGGAATGGATATTTTTTCCATATTCGAAGGTTCGAACATGTGGATTCTCACATAATGAGATGATAATTAAATATATTTAAAATAATATAAATAATAATAATAATAATAATCCACTGATAATAATAATAATGATTTTTATAACTTTTCTAAATAATTTTGGATCTTATATTTTCTAATAATCATATTTATTGAGAGAGAGCCTATGAAGTAGTTTAATCATTTCTAGTTTGGAACAGGAGATTTTCCGAAGGAGAGTGGTTAGCGCAAGCCCGCATTCAACCAACATTTCAGTTCTGGTTGAACAGTTGATATTTGCAATGAGCAAAGCATATTTTTCAGATAACACGGAGAGGCATGAAACGGGAAGCAAATGATATTTGTATCAAATAGGATATTTTTGTATTTATATAAAATCATGACGTAAATACACTCGAAAGTGAAATAAAGATTTTCATAAGTATGGTAAATTCACGGGTTGAACTGAATGGTAAAATAAAATAAACTTGTAAGTTTATTAATCTTCCAGTGTTGATAACAAGCAGAGGCTTGATTTATTGTATAAATTTTGGGAAGAAAATTTATGTGTGTGGAGTAGTTGAAATGCCATTCCCAGGTGCGCATGTTTAAGTCGCAGGAATGAGGAGGTTTTTTCGAGCATCAATCAAATAGCAGGTTCGATGGCTCAGGTTTATAGAAGGAGTATTGGAACTACACATTTCGTCGTATGAATGACCCGAAGGTTATTTCTTAGAAACCATCAGTTCTTATTTCAACCTTGTTTACGGATTCCATTTAGACTTTGATTTTGCTAGAACCCGGATTTGTCATGATAGTTTTTATTCTTCTTCAGAGGAAGACCTTTGCCGTTGTTGTTGTAATATTGTGTTCTTACACAAATGATAGAATGGGCCACTGCCAATTAAAAATAATTCTTTAACCACGAATAATTTGAAGGATATTTTTCAATCCTAGTGCCATGAACTAAATGAATTTATTATGAAGCTACAATTCTTATTTCCGCATTCTGTCGAAGAATTGCAAGTTGTGAAAATTACTGAAATGGCCATGAATATAAATATTTTTCTTAATAATGATTCCAAGTGGAAAATCAAATAGTTGAATGGTTCAACAATTTATTGATCAAGTTGATGATTCAGAAATCATATATTTTGTTAGGAACTTGAAGTTCATAATCGAGTCACTTCTCGATATGTTTAATGTCAGAAAAACAATTAATTTTTGTTGTGCTTCGCACAGTTCTTCGATGCTATGCTCAAGGTCAAATACTTTTCAGATGTTATTAATATGTGTAAATAATTTGTGTTGATTCAGAAATAATATTTTTTGACAATATTTTTTGAAACTGGAAAAAAATAAGTGAAAGTTAAAATTCTATGAACATTTATTCTACGAGTGTTAATATTATGTAAAAATTCAAACAGTGAACGACGATATTTCCAGTAAAGACAATTAAATTTGAACTGGATTTAATCATAAATGAATATAATTTTGGAACACAGTCTACAGGACTAATAATCAGACTTGTGTTTCCAAAAAAATAATTGTCAAATGTGTTTGGAAAATTTCTGTATATTGTGTAAATAGGAGTGTGGGTCGCCACACGTGAGTGATGCTACTTTGAGCATTTTTGCAGTCAATTTTAAATTCAAAATAAAATGAGATAATTTTACATGATGTGTTATGCCCAGTTGAATCTCCTTCTATCCTTATTGTTGCATTGAGCCAAAAATCAGTAAAGCATTTTTTTCATTTGATGTCGTTTTTGTGATTAGCTTTAACCCATCTGTCGCTCCGGGATATTTTGACTCTCGTGCTGACTGATTATTGGTAAAATGCATATGTGGTCGTGCGGACTCCGGTCTAAACGGGCACATAAAATAAGATAGAGAGAGAAATGGCTTCGAACGTGGGGCTCGAGTTAGACACGGTCAATCGCATGCCGATTTAAATAATGATGATTTTTATATAAATATTTTGGGAGTTGAGAGATGTCTGGTTTGGATGAATAAATTAGTAGGAAACCCAATTAGTGGGGAAAATTAAAAATTTAACTGGATTAATAATTAGAATGGGTTTGATTATTTTTGATAATGGCTTAACCATTAGGGCGTCAAGTAAATTCAGTAGTAAACGTTCGATGACTGGACATACGCATTATTAGAACCCAGGTGGAGGATATTTGAGAACTTGCATATTTTTCTTAAGCCTCCGTGGCTTAGGCGGCAGCACGCCGGCCTCTCACCGCTGGGTCCGTGGTTCAAATCCCGGTCACTCCATGTGAGATCTGTGCTGGACAGAACGGAGGCAGACAGGTTTTTCTCCGGGTACTCCGGTTTTCCCTGTCAAAATTTCATTCCAGCAACACTCTCCACTATCATTTCATTTCATCTGTCATTCATTTAATCATTGCCCCAGAGGAGTGCGTCAGGCCTCGGCTGCCGGCACAGTTCATATCCTCGCCGCTAGATGGGGGCTTCATTCATTCCATTCCTGACCCGGTCGGAGACTGGAAGCAGGCTGTGGATTTTCATTCATTTCATATTTTTCTTGTGATATTGTGGTAAATGTAATTCGTAAAAGTAGAGAATTTTGTTTTTCCATCACGTCGACATTAGGACAAATATCATTTTATTAGAGTGTTCCAATTAGCTATTCATATTTCTTGTTCTAGTTATAAGCTTGTGTTTGCCAATATTGTATACCCCTAAGTTTTGAATAATAATTGAAAATTATGGAAGAGATGATGAGGATGATGAGGAGTTTGGAAGAGAGTTCCAAAGAAGCTGGACTGCGTGTAGCAGCCATTATGAAAGAAAATACTGAGGCTTTGGAAAGGAAACTTAAAGAAAATTCTGATAAACTTAAAGAAAGTTTAAACGATAAACTTAAAGAAAATTCTGATTCTTTAGAAATTAAACTTAAAGAAAGTTTAAACGATAAACTTAAAGATAATTCTGATTCTTTAGAAAATAAACTTAAAGAAAATTTAAACGATAAACTTAAAGAAAATTCTGATTCTTTAAAAGGTAACTTGAAAGAAAGTTTAGAGGATAAACTCAAGGAAAATTCTGATTTGTTAGAGAGCAGGTTAAAAGATAACTTGAAAGAAAATTTAAATAGTAAATTTAATTCTATGGAGAATAAATTTAAAGAGAATTCCGAAATTTTGAAAATGTCACTTGAGAGTAAAATGTCTAAATTATGCGAAAAAACACATGAGCTCGAAACTTCATTAGCCACTAACGCAAGTTTAATGGACGATAAATTTCGCGATGCCGATCTTAGATACCAAAGCTTAGCTGATAGGATAGAACATGGTCTTAGGAAAGTTGGTGAAGACATGATCAACCTAGAAGTCAGAGTGAAGAAAGAGAGTAATGAGATGGGAATTCTAGTTGTTCAACGGTTGACAGAACAATTCAAAGAACTTGTAATGGGAGAAATAAGAGAAGGTGTGATTAATGAATTGCAAACTGAAATTAAAACCAAAGTTGTCAATGAAATTAAAGACACACTCAAGCTGGAGAACCAAGAAGGAATCAAGGAGATTAGGGAATCTTTGTCATCCCATATTCAAGTAATTTCCAAAGATATCCAAGCAACTCAGAAGGACATATCAGATATGACAGGGTCATTGAAAAGTCACGAGGCTGTTATGAACCAGATATCCACTGATGTCAAGGAGAACTGTAAGGAGACCGAAGCAATTAAAAAAATGGCAGAAGAAAACCATAAGGAACTTGAGGCTATGAAAACCCAAATCAAGGACGAGAAACAGTCTGACCATCTGTTGAAAATGCCAAGTGTAAGGGGAAAAGAACAGATACAGATAAATCTAGGAGCAGCTACAGAAACTGATAGTCAAAGACAGGATGAGGTCAGGACAGTATTTCAATCCAACCCCATAACTGAATTTAAGAATGTAGAGGATAAGCCTTCTAAATTTTCAGGGCGAGATTCTGTGACACCCGTAGAATTTTTGAGAGAAGCAGGTGATTACCTGAAAGATTCCAAGATCCATAAGGAAAGACAGATCCGAGTGATAGGGAAATTTTTGGAAGGTCCTGCACTTCTTTGGTTCAGAGCATTTAGGTCCACTCGAACCACTTTTGAGGAGTTTTCCCGTGGGTTATTAAAAACGTGTTGGTCCTCGGAAACCCAACAGCAAGTCAGAGCAGAATTATATTCAAAGAGATTCTCGACGTCACAACCTACTCGATACTCTACGTACTTTTCTGGACAGCTTTCTAAACTGCAACATTTAGATCCGCCGATGCCAGATAACGAATTAATTACTGCATTAATACGTCAGTTTCCAGCAGACGTCCAAAGGACTTTGATCGCTGCTGACATCTATAATATGGAGCAATTTGACGAGGTATTGCAGAAGCTGGATCATACGAACGCTCAATTCTTCCATCAGAAGGGAGGAAAGAATAACAACGCTGTGTACGCTGTTATGGCCGACAATTATTCTCAAACACCTCGAGAGATTCGAGAGGGGGCGAGAAGAGAAAACGCCGAGGGAAGATCCCAATAAGAGAGGATGGAATCAGTACAGTAACAGATACAGTTACAAGCCTTATGCGAGACCGCATGGTGGAAATCGATATAATACTCGATGGAGAAGGCCACGGGATAATCAAGGAAGGTACCAGGAAAGAAGGTACTATGGTAGAAACAACTACAATAACAGAGGGAATGTGGATACTCGCCAGTCCAATGAAGAATTCAATAAGGAGACGAGGAAAAACTTGGAAGCAAGACACCAAGATAACTTGCAGTTTTTGGAGCAGAGGCCCAATGAACCAGGTCCATCGGGAACAAAACAATCCCGGGGGAATGGAAACGAAAAAAAACTTCGAATTCACAGTAGAAGATAGAATTTTGAACACTTTCACTTCCAGAATTATTAAATGGCAAGCAGAGGATGATGACTTAATTCAACAGAATGACGAACGGAAAGAAATGGGTACAAGAATTAGAATGCCAATCATATCATGCGAAGTATTCGGTATGCCTGTCGATACTTTGATTGATACTGGGGCTATGCTTTGTCTTGTGAGTGAGAAGCTTTATATTCTGTGGATGCTCAAAGAGAATTTAGAGGAGATTCCAGTATCAGGAATTAAGATCCAAGGAATAATACCCAACAAGATATCTCTGTGCAAAACACAATTATACTTATGTATTACTATTGGAGGACATGATTTCCGACATGTGTTTGTAGTAATGAAGGACATGGCCTTTGACATGATATTGTGAGCGGATTTCATTCAGAAATATCAAGCAGTGATAGACATGAAGACCGAGACGATCAGATTCAAGAATACCGAAGAGATTAAATTCAAGGGAAAAGAAGAGGAAGACATCGAGGGAGATGCTCAATGGTCTCTGATTTTTCATGAAGCTGAAGGAAGAGAAGTCTACACTGAGGAGTCCCCA
Source organism: Meconema thalassinum (assembly GCA_946902985.2). NCBI lineage: Eukaryota > Metazoa > Arthropoda > Insecta > Orthoptera > Tettigoniidae > Meconema > Meconema thalassinum. The sequence continues at coordinate 836,587,460 of OX336390.1, forward strand.
GAGCTAGGGAAAATTTTGGAAGAGTATCACTATATTTTTGATATTAAACCTGGAGAAATTAAAGATTTTGAATATCGTGGAAGTAAACAACAATGGAAGCTATGAAGTCGCTAATACACGAACTGGTAACATCGTGGGAACTTATAATGCATCGAATTTGAAGTTTTACTATTCAAGAACCAGATGATTTAATGTGTAGATAGGAAAAATAATTTTTTTTCAATTTTTATTTTTTGCTAGGTGTGGGGTGGATGTGCCCAACTCTAGGAATGGGTATTCCAAGATTCAGACACCTAGATATCAAGGGTAAGGCTACAGCCGCTTTTGAAAGTTGAGATATTTGAATATCGCGCTACATTGCTTCCAGAAGCAATTGGAAAGAATATACCGCTAAGAGCATGTCAATTGACGTAGCGAGTAATAGCAGAGGTCGAGGCTATTTATTGATTAAATAGTTAACCATGCAGTAGAGACTTGAGACTTGGATCAGATTACTGGCACGGCCAAATGAAAGAGAATGCACTTAGTATCAAGTAAATCGGACCAGGGATACCAGAGATATGAGGATTTCTAGATTTCAGCGTGATGACGCGTGACCCTGACAGTTTTGAATAAAAGCCGGCTGGCTCAGGCATCAGTAGCTCACTTCGACACAAGCACTTGCCTAGCAAGGTGCCACTACGCTGAGCCAAGGCACATGGTTGCCGGATCTACGCAGAAGTTATTTTCAAAGTTGTGATAGTCACAAAAGTGCTGCGCTACGAGTGGAACTTAGTAAGTTTCCGGCGAGGAGAATCACTGAGGTGATTGATTTTTCTACAGACACTCGTGAAATATTTTTATTTTCACATGGACATATGCTAGACTTTGTCTAGAATTAGTACTTTGTCACAGTCCAGTAATAACCTAATACTTGGATATTTTAGTCCAATTTTAGTCAGTTTCATAATTGTAACTTGATAACCACTCCGATCTATCAGTACATTGAAGACCAGTCTATCACGGTGGTGTTCATTAGCCAACGCAGGGAAACTACATGTTGCTTCGCGCATGGTAGATGGTGTGAAGCCATGCCCAGGGAACGATCTTCAGAACAGCCGTTGTTTGGTTAGACTGTCAGTGTTTTCTTGTACTGAAAAGATTACCGTGAGTTATGTTACAACTGACATATCTAAGAATAGATCATTTAGATCTGACCCCATTTAAGCAAACTGTTATGGAGTTAACAGAAGCCAATATTGAAATGGATCAACAGTTACTTCAAACGTCAAGAGATATTACCACTATGTCTTGTTAGACGGATTGTGGGTATATAATGGCGGCCGATACAAGGATTATACGTGCTTGTCCGATAGGGCATGTCTATGGATAAATCTGGTACAAACCAGGTTCGCTACGCTTCAAGACCATCAAGAAATGTAAGCCACATTTGACTTTATATTATGCCTAGCTAATTGGAGCAAACTATTTTTCGGCAGATGACCAACACATTTATTTTTCTTCGTATTTAAATCTTGCAATGATTTACGCAAGACAGATTAGAGTTATTGTGAGTATTTTCAGCACTCAGAACAGTTTAGGATCGATGACCGAGCATATCGAGCATTTATTTGAATATTTCATATTTTTGGGAAATCACGGTAATCAGCCGATGTAACTGTAAAAGTTAATAATTATTTTTTGTTGAGGAATGGATATTTTTTCCATATTCGAAGGTTCGAACATGTGGATTCTCACATAATGAGATGATAATTAAATGTATTTAAAATAATATAAATAATAATAATAATAATAATCCACTGATAATAATAATAATGATTTTTATAACTTTTCTAAATAATTTTGGATCTTGTATTTTCTAATAATCATATTTATTGAGAGAGAGCCTATGAAGTAGTTTAATCATTTCTAGTTTGGAACAGGAGATTTTCCGAAGGAGAGTGGTTAGCGCAAGCCCGCATTCAACCAACATTTCAGTTCTGGTTGAACAGTTGATATTTGCAATGAGCAAAGCATATTTTTCAGATAACACGGAGAGGCATGAAACGGGAAGCAAATGATATTTGTATCAAATAGGATATTTTTGTATTTATATAAAATCATGACGTAAATACACTCGAAAGTGAAATAAAGATTTTTATAAGTATGGTAAATTCACGGGTTGAACTGAATGGTAAAATAAAATAAACTTGTAAGTTTCTTAATCTTCCAGTGTTGATAACAAGCAGAGGCTTGATTTATTGTATAAATTTTGGGAAGAAAATGTATGTGTGTGGAGTAGTTGAAATGCCATTCCCAGGTGCGCATGTTTAAGTCGCAGGAATGAGGAGGTTTTTTCGAGCATCAATCAAATAGCAGGTTCGATGGCTCAGGTTTATAGAAGGAGTATTGGAACTACACATTTCGTCGTATGAATGACCAGAAGGTTATTTCTTAGAAACCATCAGTTCTTATTTCAACCTTGTTTACGGATTCCATTTAGACTTTGATTTTGCTAGAACCCGGATTTGTCATGATAGTTTTTATTCTTCTTCAGAGGAAGACCTTTGCCGTTGTTGTTGTAATATTGTGTTCTTACACAAATGATAGAATGGGCCACTGCCAATTAAAAATAATTCTTTAACCACGAATAATTTGAAGGATATTTTTCAATCCTAGTGCCATGAACTAAATGAATTTATTATGAAGCTACAATTCTTATTTCCGCATTCTGTCGAAGAATTGCAAGTTGTGAAAATGACTAAAATGGCCATGAATATAAATATTTTTCTTAATAATGATTCCAAGTGGAAAATCAAATAGTTGAATGGTTCAACAATTTATTGATCAAGTTGATGATTCAGAAATCATATATTTTGTTAGGAACTTGAAGTTCATAATCGAGTCACTTCTCGAAATGTTTAATGTCAGAAAAACAATTAATTTTTGTTGTGCTTCGCACAGTTCTTCGATGCTATGCTCAAGGTCAAATACTTTTCAGATGTTATTAATATGTGTAAATAATTTGTGTTGATTCAGAAATAATATTTTTTGACAATATTTTTTGAAACTGGAAAAAAATAAGTGAAAGTTAAAATTCTATGAACATTTATTCTACGAGTGTTAATATTATGTAAAAATTCAAACAGTGAACGACGATATTTCCAGTAAAGACAATTAAATTTGAACTGGATTTAATCATAAATGAATATAATTTTGGAACACAGTCTACAGGACTAATAATCAGACTTGTGTTTCCAAAAAAATAATTGTCAAATGTGTTTGGAAAATTTCTGTACATTGTGTAAATAGGAGTGTGGGTCGCCACACGTGAGTGATGCTACTTTGAGCATTTTTGCAGTCAATTTTAAATTCAAAATAAAATGAGATAATTTTACATGATGTGTTATGCCCAGTTGAATCTCCTTCTATCCTTATTGTTGCATTGAGCCAAAAATCAGTAAAGCATTTTTTTCATTTGATGTCGTTTTGCGATTAGCTTTAACCCATCTGGCGCTCCGGGATATTTTGACTCTCGTGCTGACTGATTATTGGTAAAATGCATATGTGGTCGTGCGGACTCCGGTCTAAACGGGCACAGTATTGCGGAGCAGGTCTTTACTCAACCTGTCGAAGTAATGGAATGAATATTCTGGCTCCGTGCTGCTAGTCTCCTGTGTTCAAAAATGGCGGTCTTCTAGCCTCGCACATCTTTTAATTACTCTTATATGTTAATATCTCCTCTCGTAATTATAAATGTTGAATTCTGTTTAGATAGAAAAAAATCATTTCTCATTCTCTTAATACTGGTGCGATTTTGATTTTAAAATATAGTAATATTTTATTTCTCAGATTAATGAATATTTCTGATTGTCTAGTTGTCATGCAGATTATTTTATGCTTCCAAATTGGTGTCGTGTGGCGATATTTCCTTTCTCTTTCGTACACAAGAGTGTCACGTGCAAAACTCTTTGTTGTCGAGGACTCGGTAGCTGGAACCGGTTCTTGACTTGCGAACTTGTAGATTGGTCATAATCCAGACGCAATATAATTCATTACCTCTTGGTTAAAATAAAATTCATAGAACCATTTCCATTTCCACTTCTTATAAATGCTTCAATTTTCTCAAGCAACTCATCAATGAATTTCTCTCACACCACAGAATATTGTGTGTATAAAATCTTACTCAAACAGTTATTTCATTTTCACATGTAAATTTGTCACATAAGATGGTTCGATCCTCGCCTCTTGCGTTTCCTGACTGATACAACATTCGAGTTCAGTACCATGTTTCGACTTCCAGAAAATTTCGACAATCTTCGCGTTCCAAATCCCCCAGACCCCAAAACCACCGTGAGTTCAAAAGCGTAAATATAATTTATGTATATGTATTTTATATATATCAGTTTATTTTGGACACGATAACTGACGTAATTTTGCACCAATCATTTTGAATGTTTTACATAATATGTATCCCTTTAAAATCTCGTTCGAGTTCGTTAATGGGCAATATCGGTTGAAGGGGGTTAAAACGGGGGGCTTTGTTCAAAAAAGTGAAATAACGTTATAACTCTCTTAATACGAGAAATATCGAATCCATTCAAAGATCTTACTATGTGTCGGATAAGTGCCAAAAATGCATGTTTAAAATGTTTTTTGACAGCACCAACCATTGACCAAAGGGGTGGAAAAAGTGGTTTTTTTCGGAAACATTAATCATATCTCTCTTAATAGGCACAATATCAAAACCGTACGAAATGGACAATATTCCCCTAATAAATACCTAAAACTATTGTCTGAAAGAATTTTTGATATGACCCACCATTACGCCAAGGGATGAAAAAAATTATTTCGGAATTATAAGAAAATGCCAAGAGCCATCAGAGTTACCATGACAACCCTTTAAATTGATGAGGGATGAGCTATCAGAGGTTGCCATTGGATGAGATCACATTCAGTTTTCCATCTGACTCTGTGGGAAGCGACTTCGGTGACGTAAATGGGGCATGCTGAACTTCTATGCCCAAGGTCGCGGGTTCAGAGCCTGACGAAGTCGTCGGTTTCTCTAAGAGCGCAAAAAATCTCTCAGTATGCTTTTCTTCGGAGGAGAAGTTCCAACGATCGTTTCAAGTTGCTGGTTGCGGTGGCATCTAGTTGCCAAATCGTTGACGGTAGTATTTGGTACCAACCTTAGGAACTACTACATGAAATTGACCGTCTGAAGTCCTTACCTGAATTACAGACTAATACTGCCATCACAATTAACACCGTTTATCAGACAGATTCTACACACACACAAAGTACACGTGAGTACATGACCGCGTTGTTGCAGCCCCTAAACTGAGGAACCAACCAACATCTCTGCGGGAGATAAAATGTTGCGAGAAGAAACAGACTGCTAGATAGTTACACATCAATGTCGAAACCTTGCATAAGGACAGTGTGACCCCAAATGTAGAAATGGACCCCAAAAGACAAGAAAGTTACCGTCCCCATAAGACAATAAAATGTTAAAAATATGCATAGAAAGACGAAAAAAATAGGTTAATTATGCTCCAATTGTAAAATACTTTCTCGCGATAAATGAGGTCTGATCCTTCTACGAAAACCTGCATATTTTGCCTATTTTGCCTATCCGCTAGTTTGCCCGGTTAAATCTACCTTCACCGTCCAGCGTGCGGAGAGTATTTTTTTTTGAAATTATCAACTAGCAATTCGTTATCTTTCACCAGAAGGCGACTCACTTCATTTACATCCTTAAGGTTTTGTAAGGCGTAATCTCTTTACTGACATTCACTAAGGCAGCGTTACAAACCAAATAAGCGCTATAACAACACAGCTGCAACTCACTGACAGAATGTTGCATCATTCGGGGCGCTTGAGCTATCAATCCCACATGACAGAAGTTACATTTGTGGAGCTCTATTTAGGCTCATCATTTCACAATTCCAGGAAAATGCTTACTAAGGTATGGTGTAAGATGTCTCAAGACGATAACATCATAACTTGAACTGTTGGCTTGATATTACAGCTAAAACGAACCATGGAGCTGTCAGACTGATTCGCGATAACGGAGGGTTTTAAAAGATATTTTTACACGGGGACTGAGAATATTAATAATAACTTTTTGACAATATTATTCATAAGTCCAAACAAACAATTTGCTGTAATCAGCGTAACCGCGGCCTTCGTAAATAGGTTTACCTAAGCCGCGGCATATTCCATTTTTGAACAGCTGACTATGTAGCATTGGGGGTCTGCGCCGCTAGCGCTGGCCAAGAGCGGGGAGGGGGGGGGGGGGGGGCGCATGAACTCGATCAGTGATATCACTATGTATTCTATCATCGCCGTCTACAATTCTCAAGCCGTGTCATAAGGTTTGGCAACACCGTCCATCTGTCATCTGGGAGGCCTAGCGCAAGCACATGGTAATTGCTAACACTGTGTCATAGATTTTGACACCAAATGTTTCCGAAAATACAACAGAACATAACGTTTGTTAAATCTACACACAAATATCACAAATAAAGGATACATATTATCATGCTATTTACAGTACTCTCGATTCCCGATAAGGTAATAAGAAAAGGCTGTACTGTACCTCAATGTCCCAATGTCTGAAGTTTCCTTTTATTGCTGCTACGCTCACTGCCGTCATTGACGCGCTCAGAAGAAATATTTAAGACTATTCTTCCGAACTTAGAGACTGCCTTTGATAAAAAATTCTTCACTTTTTGTCCACACATAGTCACAATAGGCCTCCAAGCGTAATGCTGACTGTCTAGCAATAATGCGCCACTGGTCACTTAATTTAAAAATATTGTTACGGCTGTGAGTTTGTGTCATCGCTCGCCGCATGAGTCACAACTGCCCCAGGGCTGGGCTGTGCCCTGCCTCGTGTATTGCGTATGCCTTATGCAACAGGGCTATTAGGTGTTCGTGACGGAGCCAGCGATGGAAACCTCGGGAAGTCGTGAACCCTGGATGGATCTAGAAGCATTAATTGAGTCACCGGACTGCTATATAAGCGGCTTCAACAGTGAGGGGACCGAGTTTTCTGTGGGTGTGTGTTTTTGAGCGAGTGCGACAGAAGTGTGGTGACGAAGTGCTGTGCTGTGTCCAGTGACATTGTTTCTCCAGCTTGTGGACAGCGAAATAGCCTGCAGCAAGTGATCGTAAGTAATTGTGGTCGGTGAACATAAGGGAGAGGAGCAGGTAGTTTCTGTCAAGGCCACCGTACTCATTAGGACGGATTAACTTCTGTGGTCTGTTGACAAGTGGAAGGGCCAAGAGCGCTCAAGGAAGAGACATGAGGAAAGTGGAGTAAGGCTCCTAATTGCTTGTATTTGCTGATTAGTGTAATTTTCTGGCCACAATAAAGTTAGTTATTTCTCTAAGCAGTAATTGGTGTTGTGCTTTGTACCCCGCCGTAATCCAGTTAACAAAAGTGCCACTAGGGGGGTGGCACGTAACAATAGGTAGCTTTCTAAGGAAATATACCTAAATGCACTTACCAACTGAGTACAGTTCATAATGCACTGGAATATAGAGGTCACATGAAGATACATACCAAAACTAAATTACTAGGCACTGAAAGTCCACCTCGCTGTAGTGATCAAAACGTAGTGATATAACCAGTTATTTTAATAGTGCTGCCATAATGTGACTTACAGTCAGGCACACAACACTTCCTAGGCATCTGAAATAGTTTATTGAAATATTAGTGAAGAATTTGTTGGTTAAATTCATTAGTAGGTATTGGTTACACATGCAACTTAATACGCGAAATACTCACTTCTACAACTTTCAGCAGGTCTGTTTTACCACGAGGAATTTCACGGGTGTTGAAATAGTTCGTACGAACTGCTTTCATTTATAGATGCTGTCATATCAAAATTAATGATACAGTATTTATGAATATAACTTTCATGTGGTCTTGCGTGTTTATAGAACTTACGGACTCTACTAAACGTTGCCAATTCTACCAACAGCGCGGCTTGAGAATTATAGACTGCGATGATTCTATTCGTCATGATAATACTATTACTCTGCAGAAGTGTAAATTACTCTTCTTCTGGAAAAATAAATTAATAATATATCCTATTCCTGAGCAATCCAACTTGAACAAAATGTCAGAACAAAAATTCTTGTGAAATGCACGGTACTCTTCTGCAGGTAGATATTCTCTCATAGAGATAAAATCACGCTTTCTGAAGTTACTCTCCTAGACACACCACTTGTTTGAAACTCAGCCTTCCTTAATTCATCCACAGTAACCCCTTTTATGGGCACAGACATCTTCTTCCACTCTTTAGCTTCATCAAAAGAACTTTTATTGAAAGAATTCCCAGGGACTTGGATTCTACCCGAATCCAAACTGCTCAAATTATATTCAACTTCTTTGCATCAGTAATGTCCTGAATGTTGAAAAAAATTCACATTCTTCAATCTGCAGAATGTCCCAGTTCCTTAAAAAGAATTAAAAATTGCAATGATTTCGCCTAGTCATGCTATAAGTACGGTACTGTAGACCTCGGAGTTTAGGGCAAATGCCTATTTTGTTCCTTTAAGGATTGAACTGTTACGGCTGTGAGTTTGTGTCGTCGCCTCGCCGGTTGAGTCACCGCTGCCCCGGGCTGTGTGTGCTCTGCCTCAGTGTATTAAGTGCGTCTGACGCAACAGGGCTACTAGGACAAAGGGATGGTCCAGAATATTCGTGACCCAGCCAGTGATGGAAATCTCGAGAAGCCGTGTATCCTGGACGATTCTAGAATTCATTGAGTCACCGGCCTGCTATATAAGCGGCCTCAACAGTGAGGGGACCGAGTTTTCTGAGGACAGTGTTCTTCGAGCTAGTGCGAGCGTTTATCCTGAGCGACAGAAGTGTGGTGACGTGACTTGCGAAACCCAGTAAGATTCCTTCCGAGCCGCGGAGCAGTGTGAGGAGTGTGTACCTACCTAGGGTGACAGAGACATTGTGGTGAATTACGAAACGCATTGGGCAGTTCCCTAGCCAGTGGACAGGAAACAGTGAGTGACAGACTCAGTGCAGCTATTTCCAGCCAGGGCACGGGACCACCTCATTAGCGAGAGGATTAACTGCAAGGCCAAGTGCAAGGGTGAGTCGAGCTCCATACAGGAGGGAGCTTCTGTAAGACAGATAATAGTTTCTATCTGCTTATTGCAAGGTGTATATTTCTGACCTTCAAGCAATAAAGCTAACTTCTCTTTAAAGGAACAATTGTGTTTGTGCTTTCACCCACCGTAATCCAGTTAACGGAACTTGCCACTAGGGGGTGGCACGTAACAGAACGTAGGTGAGGAGATATTTTTGCGTTTCATGAAAAGTAATCAATTTCTATGAAGTTTATTGGGGCCCTAAACTGCCTATTTGACCCATCGGTGCCTATATTATATTTGCAGTGCCTATAGGGCCCAAATGTGCATTTCCAGTGTATTGCTGGGAAGGTTGGTTGGTTGGCTCCTTTGTTTAGGGGCTGTGACAACGCGGTCATGTAGCCATGTACTTTGAGTGTGTGTAGAATCTGTCTGATAATCGATGTTAATTGTGATGACTGTATTAGTGTGCGTTATCTGTTTTTTTTAATTCAATTAAGGACTGTAGATGATATTTCAAGTAGTTACTACTTTCGCTACCAAATGCTACCGTCCACGACACCTAGCTGTGGACTTGGCTACTACCAGATGCCATCGCAACTAGTGCCTAATGATGAACGTTGGAAATTAAGAGCATTAATTAAACCTAACCTACAAATTATGCTTCACAGAAGTTTAGTTAGTGGAAGGTTCTTTTACATGACATATATCTATGACATGGGCCCGCCGGATTTACTTCCCCTCCGAAGAAAGGCATACTCAGAGATTTTTAACGCTCTTAAAATATACAACGACTTCGGCTGGGTTTGAACCCGCAACCTTGGGCATAGAAGTTCAGCATGCTATCAACTACGCCAACGAAGCCGCCATTACTGGGAAGGTTTGTTGTAAATTGACGGTGTTTTAGTAACGCAAATAAGGTTCTGTGCTATGGAAACTGTAATTGAAAAAGATTAGAATACAAAAATGTGAAACTAGTATTGAATCCAGTCTGTGGACTATACTGCAGTTTATTGTTTGCATCGCCCTCCAATGGTCACTATCCCAGAGAATGAAGAGGGTGGCGAGATCATAGACGTGAAAGTTGTCAGGAATGCAGATAAGAGATTGCCGGTTGCAACATCTGTGTCACTTGAAAGATGTTTTTTTTTTTTTTTTTCCTGCTTTTAAAATGATTTTGTCGGACAAAAGACACAGTCTGACCGTTGACAACTTGGAAAAATAATGTTAGTAATATACTGTGCAGCCAATTATGGTAGTGGACATTAACCACAATATGAAAACGAGCTCCATAAAGAGACAGTTAATTGGTTTTGTATTTAGACTTGCACCCAGTTCATGAAAAACTGTTTACTGTTTAACTTAGTGACAAAGAAATAGTTTTCTTGCCGTTACTTATGTTTATGCATCAACTGACCACTCATCTTTTAAATTTTTATTATCGAATACCCATAGGTTTCAGCCTAACATAAAATTATTTGTGCCTATTATTAATAGGTTGGAGCCTAATTTTCCAGTTTAAAGGCCTATTTTAGGTGCCTAACACAGTCTGAGGTCTAGTTATAAGTGAACACCGTGTCACCATTCGGTTGTATTATTCCCAAGCTACATCCCCTCACGTGACAGACCTGTTGGTGGTTGGTTTCCGTCACCCCTCTCTCTCTCCACATGCAGTGCGGTGATAATCTACCCCCTAGGTTCACAGATTAGGTTATCGTAATCTAGTTAATAGTCGGGATAGATGAGGAGGGGACTTGTTTTCCCGGGCCCAGAGCATATCTCCACACATGGGTAGTATTCTTGTTATCCTATCAGAAGAGCCAGAAAATGGCGAATATCTGATTAATAAGAAAAAACTTAACGAGCCTTACAGTAGTCGCATATGATGTGCAACATCTGACATAGACGAAATCTCTCGTGAAATTGTTGATACACCGGTATTTTATAATATTATTGCCTCAAATATTAATCTATTGTAAAAGGGAGTGTTTTACAGATATTGTAGTTTATAATACGAAACTCATTTTATTAGATGATTTGTAGCTTCCACCAGCACTAGCCTAAATAAAGAATACGATATGAATCAACTAGATTAATAGACGCGACACCGTTCATAACATTAAATTCCTTACAAGTAGGCCAACTTGCGAGTAAATGCAATGTGCACAGAAGTCGATCATGAAAGGCTTGCCCAGTTCCCAGACCTCTTGATTCACAGACCAACACGTAATTTCATATGGATTCTGTTAAAATGAGTCATATTGATATGATAAATATCGTTTACCGGTAGCAAAGATGTCTATCCCGTCCGGGATCCGAACCCAAGATCTCTAGATTCACAGGCAAAGACGCGAACAGCACGGCTATTTCGACCACGCAAATATTCAGCACAAGATGATGACTTATTTGCACGTACCAATAATACTGCAGTACGGAATTAAGTTACATTTATATTTTGCTTGTTTCGATAATGTTCCTGCGTGAAATTGAGTTTAAAATACCTTATGAATAGGCCCTCTTTTGAGTAAAGAGAATGTGTTCAGCAATAGTTCGTGAAGGCGTGCCTAGTTCCCGTATAAACACAGCGATATATATTATATTGATGGCTGCATTACCGTTAAGTGGGTTAATATTTGAATAGCCATTGAGCAGAAACATAATAACGGCTTTGCCAACTGCTTACAATGTTTCATATCAAAGCATATCATCATTTAAATACTGATACGAAGACTTCGACCATGTGCCATGCGTTTAGTACTTCAATCAGTTGACACCAGAGTTCACTTGAGCGTTTACCGTCAGAATGGCAGTGTTGAGCAACGTTACTCGGGGAGTGGATGCCGATCACTTTTATCCAGAGATTCAAAAACAGACTCTTAATAAATCATAATTGCTTTCAACAAATATGATATAATGAATATTTTTACACCAAAGAACGACAACTTGAAGATGATTTATTGTAGGAATATTTGTAATGGCGCCACTAAACCTTGAAGTAATCCGTATGAGATATACATTCCACAGCATCCAGGTGGGATACGAACCAGCTGGCAGTGCGTCTTACACACTTCCGTTAGATCCACTTCCGTCCCATTTTTCAAAATCACCCCCACAAAAATATCCAGCAACCGAGAGGAAAGATGTTACACATCAAAAACATTTCACACAACTACACACAGCCACCATTAGGAGATGTGTGGTGTACTTGGGATGTGAGAGTCTATGTAAACATTTATATTTTTAATTTCAGGAGAACAACCGAGTGTGGTCAAAAGGAAGTGAAAAGAACTGTAAGATAAACCAGCATTATATCGACATTGTCCTCAAGTTAGGACATATCCTATAACTGCTGTTCCTAAACGAGAAATAAAATGATATCGTTGAACTCATGTATACCCCTCATTATTCCAGTTTTCAACGGGGTCGGGAATGAAATGCGATGAAAGTCTATGTGGTGACTGGATATCACGGCCAGGCGCCAAACTTATGTGAGGAGTTAAGAGAGGTGAAATAAATGAAGATGGAAAAAAACTGGGCAAGGATGTGGAAGGAAGCGGCCGTAGCTTGTCAGAGATTACCGTCCCAGCATTTGCCTGGAGTTGAAAATGGGGAAACCACTACAAACCATATCAATTATGGCTGACAGAGGGGTCCAACCCACGTCTTTCGAGTTGGCAGATAGCAGATAGAACTGCGCTTTAGCGAGCGTAGATACCACTGTCGATATATTGTCAAACACACGACAGCTTCAATCGGTGCAATTGAGAGCAGGGAGGGATTTGAGGGCTTGCAATTCTATGGACCAACACTTTAGAAAGCCTCTAAATCACTGCGATAATGAAAGTTGAATACGGAGCAAGGCACGAACGGGAAAAATAGAAAGGCATGTTAATTAACATGAAACTCTTTGCCGATTAGAAAAGCACTAGTTAAATATTTTTATGTTCGACGATGTCGAAATGTAAATATGTGTATTATATGTCAGAAAACTTTACTATAATGAGGCTCATTATAGTACAGAGAGTTTATTTTGTATCTGACGGAGACCCTCACATGTCCACTCGCCCGCACCGCGAGCCTGTCTCCCGCCACGCACTTTGCCGTTATGCGGCGACCTACGCGGCACTGAGTCATTGAGTATAGGAATTTGTACTTACCTAGTTCACAGCTGGTGCTGAAAATGTTCGCCATTTACTGCTACACATCGCTGGCACCTTTTTATGAAACTGGCATTTACTTTCTGAAGTTCCTCAGCACCGATTGACTGTATTTCTGCTGTAATATAGTCTTTAAGCTCATTTATAGTGTGAGGGTTTCTCGCATGCACTCTATTTTTAAGCGTCCCCCACAAATACACACGTCCACGTAATGAAAATCGCATTGGAACAGCACACTGAGCACTAAACACGTGAACAATTGACTAAATTGAACCTCACACTGTTAAAGCTCTCAGCAGACTGCAAAGCAGGGAAACTTGTGGCGCCAAGAAGCGGATTACGCCAAGTGCTCGGCGGGAGACCGGCTCGCGCCGCGGGCGAGCGGGCAAGCGAGGGTCTCCGTCAGATACAAAATAAACTCTCTGTGCAAGTTTTCACTATGGGACAGTTTCTCCCACCAATCAGAGCTCAAGAAACAGTTGTTTGACCAATTAGGTAAGGATAGCATCGCACCTGCGCTGAGTTCCAAGGTCTTCTAATTTAAATTTCACTGCATAGCCTAGTGTCTTAGTGGGGTAATCGAGGAGACCATGATCCGATACAAGGTATTCTCTGCGCCCCATGCGCTCTGTTCATTACATATATCTCGACAGATATTTATATTCGAACATAAAATAGTTATAATTATCGTCGAACATAAACAGTCGTATGCAACTCACCTATAATGGTAATTAAGACACTCGTATGGAAATTATAAAACTCGCATACGCTTGTTTTATAAATATAGTCGTGTCTTAATTATTGCCATAATAGGCTCGTTGCATAATGTACTATTATAACACTAGTCATCTGGTTTATAAATAGGAGATGTAACGTTAGCAACCATATTTCACTGGAATTTTTGTGAAATATACAGAAATTCCAGTGTTGCTTGGAGATCATATTGGCCTCTTTTATCCTTTCCAATGTCATGCGTGGTGATCGCAAATATCGTCAGCTTTCTCGTGGGTAAGGACAATCTATCATTTCACTGACCTACACGGATGAACAGCGGCAGCTTTGGTATATTTAAGGCAACTTGCAGTGATTATATGCAGCTGAATCTTCGTGCTTGGGCTTCAAAAAGTAATCACTCAGCGTGAAAAAAGATTAAGAGAGGTATACAGTCAAACATGACTAGGTGAGGCAAGACTGAGAAAGATGGGTTGTATTCCCACGTCAACAACATTCTACCAGTAGAACACACTAGTACAGTCACCTCAAAACGCACCACGATGTCCAAGCCCCTACATAAGCAAACAACAACAGCGGAACAGCAAATACAGATTTCCTGTTAAACTAGAGAATTTGTTCAGGTGGCATTTGTGATTAGATACTTGCTAATCTACTGCAGCCTTTCTCTGTTTCTTAGACAATGGACAGCGTACTGCCCTTCAGACTGACTCGTTATTGAGTTCTTGAAATTTGCCTCTTCCAACCTCGTCGTTGTTGTTGTTGTTGTTGGTATCGTGGTCATGTAGCGCCGAGCACATGGGTGTGTGTAATTTGTCTGATAACCTGAGTTATTGTGATAGCTGTATTGGTGTGTGTGTTTGTAATTCAGATGCGGATTGGGAAGGAGGTGGCCGTGGCCTTAATTTAATATCCATCCCAGCATTCACCTGGAGTAGATGTGGGAAACCATAGAAAACCACTTCCAGGATGGCTTAGGTTGGAATCGAACCCGCCTCTTCTCAGTTTTGCCTTACGAGGCTGAGTGTACCCCGTTCCAGCCCCAGACGAGAATAACATTCCTTGGTAGAGCTGGGGATCGAACCCGGGCCTCCACGGTGTCAGCTAAAAGTGCTGGCCACTACTCTTCGAACCACGTCAGAGATATTGTCTATAGTGGAAGTAAATAAATCTAGCAAAACTCTACAAATATCTGTTGTTGTTACCTTTGAACGGATTAGACATGGTGGTAAATTAGCCCCGTATACTTGGGTGTACGTAGAATTCGTCTGATAACCTGTGGTGTTGTGGTACTGTTCTAGTGTGTGTATTTTAATTTAGTGAGGATTGGGAAGGCGGCCTTCAGCTAGGTCAATTAGGTCAATTGGAGTTCGATTCCTGGCACTGCCGTGAATTTTAATTCTGGTCTGAGGGTTGAATCAGGTTCCACTCAGTCCTGTGAAGAGAAATTGAGGAGAGGTGGGTTTGATTCTCATCTCAGCGATCCTTGAAGTGTTTTTTCGTGGTTTGCCACTTCTACTCCAGGCAATGCCGGATGGTGCCTAACTTAAGGTCATGGTCACCTCCTTCCCATTCCCCACCTGCGTTACAAATACGCACACAACTAGTATTACTACTTCGGTGGCGTAGTTGGTAGCATGCTGAACTGCTGTGCCCAAGATAGCGGGTTCAAACCCGGCCAAAGTCGTCGGATTTTTTAAGAGCGTTAAAATCCTTCAGTATGCCTTCCTTCAGAGGGGAAGTAAAGCCGGCGGTCCCATGTCATAGATTTATGCCATGTAAAAGATCCTTCCACAGACTAAACCTGCGTGAAGCAAAGTTTCTAGGTTAGATTTCGTTGGAACGCACTATCAAAGTTCCAACGATCACCACTAGGTATCATTGACATCTGGTAACGAAAGTTGCAACTACTCGAAATTGAACGGAACTTGTAGCTCACCCTATGGGTGTCCGCTAGAAGCAGCTACAGCCTCTGGCGAGGTGAACATGTCCTCGGACACTTCCGGCATTAAAAGCCATTCGATAAATAAATAAACACATAAATAACTGATAATAATAATAATAATAATAATAATAATAATACTGCTGCTGCAGACACCACAATAACACAGGTTATCAGACAAATTCTATATGCACTGTATATATACACACCATGTACACGCGGAGAAATGACCACGGTGTTGCAAATCCCCTAAATGAATTAACAACAACAATATACACTTACGTAAGCCTCCGTGGCTTAGGCGGTAGCACGCTGGCCTCTCACCGCTAGACCGTGGTTCAAATCCCGGTCACTCCATTTGAGATTTTTGCTGGACAAAGCGGAGGCAGACATGTTTTTCTCCGGGTACTCCGGTTTTTCCTTTCATAATTTCATTCCAGCAACACTCTCCACTATCATTTCATTTCATCTGTCATTCATGTAATCATTGCCCCAGGGGAGTGCGACTGGCTTCAGCAGCCGGCACAGTTCCTATCCTCGCCGCTAGATGGAGGCTTCATTCATTTCATTCCCTGACCCGGTTAGTCGATTGGAAGCATGCTGTGGATTTATCAATTTACACTTACGTCTTTTGTGATTTGCTGTTGCAGGTAGATCCAATGCTCCGATATCAGCTCTTGGTACTTACTCTCGTGTGCAAACTGGTTCAAGCTGAAAAATTGGGTTGCGGCACACACTGCACCTGCCACGAGGATAAGTCAGTCATCTGTTCCGGGCAAGAAATCACCGACATGAAGGAGATTTTCAAGAAACCTTTTGGCGACAATGTGGACCTGCTGTATATTGAGAATGTGGCAGCTACCTTCGTTCCACCATCGATATTTAGAACTCAAGAACTTGAAACATTGCAAGAAGTGAAAATTACCAACAGTAAAATCCAAAGGTTACATCCAAATACGTTCAAGACTCTAACACATCTTCGAATTCTAGATCTTAGAAATAACAGTATAATGACTATAAAAAATGCGGCTATCGTAATTAATCCTAATTTAAATATACTTCGACTAATCAAAAACAAACTTGTGAAACTCAACTTCTTACACAAGGTACCCAATCTTAGAGTTCTAGAAGCTCAACACAATGCCATCAAGTCAATAGAACCATTTACTTTTTGTAATGATTCTAAGTTTGATTCCAAAATTGTGGAAATCAATTTAAGTCATAACAACATTGAAAAGTTAGCAGATAAGTCATTTTTATGTTTGAAGGAATTGGTGGCTTTGGATCTTTCCTTCAATAAGTTAGTTGCGATTCGAGGGAGGATGTTCAGATATTCAACTAAACTGCAGGTCTTTAAAGCACACGATAACAACTTGGTAACGTTAAGTGGGCTATTCTTTCTCCCCAGTGTGACAGACTTCAACTTCCGACACAATCAAATAGAAAAGCTCATGAAAAGTATATTTTCCCTAAATGGAAAGTCTGCTAACAGCACTAGAAATCTTGATTTTAGTAGAAATAAAATTAATTCCATCCACGAATTAACATTCAGTTCTTTACCAAACCTCAATTTCTTAATTCTCTCTTACAATAAACTTGTAGCATTATCGGAAAAGGCCTTCGAAAGTAACACACAGCTTATGTTTTTGGATATTCGAGAAAATAATCTGACTGACTTCTCTTTGGTTAACAGAACAAATATTGTTGTCTTGAAGTGAACCTGTGGAATTTCGTACGGAGCCTGTGCAGTGTGTTTCAGAATTCTGAAGTCTAATTGTAGTGGAGTAACACGGAGAACTGGGAATCAGATTTCATTCGTGCTTTCATGCCCGACAGTGTAAGAGTTAGGCACTGTGTTTCCCCTACTAGTTAGAGCACTAAATTTCAAAACATCCGGTATATTTTGATGGAATAGGCCAACCTGAAATCTGTTTTGTTACATAGAAACGCGTTTAGAAGAAATAGTATTAAACGTGAATTGAATATATAGATTTCGTATCATATTTTCTTTTAAATATCTTTTGTTTTTATTCCTGGCATATAATGGAACATTTTTATTCGATTCAATATTATACTTCTCATGACGTATACTAGGGGAAAGTATTGTCCTGTCTTTATGTCGACACACTTTTGACTTAAGGACGGCTGCGTGACCTTCATGCCATTTATTTCAGACAACCGTAGAGTAGTGTTTCAAGTGCCTTTCATGAACCAGAGTGCTCATAGATTGACAATCTCGTTTAGGCCTGTTTCCGATTACCACCACTGGATGCATTTCAGTACATTTTTACAATCATATTTTTATCCCTTTAGTTTTCAGAATTCACGCCGTAATTTTTTTCCCTATAGTTCAGACACTTTTGGAAAGTAAATTTAAACACCTTGAAGGACGATGTCTATTTCCGTCAGCTGGCAATAAATACCTGAGATATGATGGATGTATTGATGGCGGTTTCAACATAATACGCCAGCAGATGATGACGTTGTGACATAGCTATCACTGTTCCATCTGTGCCTACCTTTAAAGAGGAATTGTCCACTACCAGAAGGGTCACTGAACTGCAAAGGTTCTGCTACGAAGACAAACGTTCTGCTACCCACAGCGTACTGAGTGAGTTTGATAGGAAATAAAGTGTGATCTTTTCAATGACAAGGTAATTTTATTGCATTATTGGCACATGAGGTACTTACTTACTTAATTCCTGCCGCTCCTTCCGGAGCATAGGGCCTTGGCGAAATTTCTCCACGCAGTACGGTTCCTGGCCATTCTCTTCACTTGACTCCAGTTCTTGTCCACCTCTGCAATTTCATTTTCGATCGTCCTCTTCCAGGTCTTCTTAGGTCGACCTCGCTTCCTGGCACCTTGAGGATTCCAGTCTAGCGCCGCCCTCTCAACAGCTCCGTCCGGCTGCCTTAGTGTGTGACCGATCCAGCGCCATTTCCTCTCCTTGATCTGGATGCTAATCGGTTGTTGATTGGTGATGGTCCAAAGATCTTCATTTGAGATTATGTCCGGCCACCTCACATTCATGATGCGACGCAGACATCTGTTAATGAACACCTGAAGCTGGTTGTTGATCGGTTTTGTGACTTTCCATGTTTCACAACCATAGCATGACGAATGGAATACATAGTGTTATCACTGTCCGAGTTCAAGCGCGCCTCGCTCGGCTAGCGCTAGCGGCGCAGATCCCCAACGCTACACGGTCAGCTGTTCAAAAGTGGGATACGCGCTGGGCTACGTAAACCTCTTTACGAAGGCTGCGGTTACGCTGATTATAACTAATTGTTTGTTTAGACTTATGAATAATACTGTCAAAAAGTTATTATTAATATTCTCAGTCCCCATGTAGTACTATCTATTAAAACCCTCCGTTAGTCGCGCATTGGTCTGACAGCTCCATGGTTCGTTTTAGTTTTACTATCAAGTCAACAGTTCAAGTTATGATCTTATCGTCTCGTGACATCTTACACCAAACCTTAGTAAGCATTTTCCTGTAGTTGTGAAACGATGTGTCTAAAAATAACTCTCCACGTGTAACATTTTGTCAGCGTGAGATTGACAGTACCAGCGCTCCCAATATCAGTAAGGAGATTGCGCCTTACGAAAACCTAAGGATGCAGATGAAGCGTGTCCCCTTCTGCTGAAAGATAACGAATAGGTAGTTCATGTGTCAGTAATTTCAAAGGAATTTGTGACTCTGATCCTGAAGACAAAGTTAAAACAAGATCCGTAGATCAGGAGGACGGTAACGGAAGCGAAGAATTGGATGGCCGTTTATTTTATTGGCAGGTTGGCCATTATTATATTATTATATGTCCGTCTCATTCTTGGCTATCACAGTGGAGGTCCGGGTTCGATTCACAGCTCTGCCAATAAATTTAATACTGGTCTGAGGGCTGGAACAGTGTTTACTCAGCCTTGTGGGGCAAAACTGATAAGAGGCGCGTTCGATTCTTATCTCAGCTATCCTGGAAGTGGTTTTCCGTGGTTTCCCACTTCTCCTCCCGGCAAATGTCGGGAAGTACCTAACTGAAGGCCACGGCCGATTCCTACACAAATCCTACCCAATTCCAAATACACACACTACTACAGACATCACAGTGACACAGGCTATCAGTCAAATTCTAAACACACCCAAGCACACGGGGCTACGTGACTACGATGTCGTTAAGTCCCTAAAGAATCAACAACTATTATTATTTTAGGCCTATCATTATTAAGACGGATTATATATTTTTTCGGTTTAGGTAAGGATGGCACGAAGTAGAACAAGTAACATTGAAAGGCTGCCTTCATTCCGTATCCTACTGGGCACTTTTCGTGATTTTACATCAGTGGATAGATATTTCGGTAAATTTTGAAAAATGTGAGGTACTGATCCTGGTTTTCATTTCCATTTCACGCGAAGAAGTTCCACGTTCTCACAGTTCACTACGAAACAGTCCGCCTTTATAATAATTAAATCTTTCGAAAAACGCACGTCACAGATTCTATTTTTGATCGACAATTGCTTATCTTTCCGCGGAATAACTCTCGCCCATTTCGCAAACAGATTTGTTTCTTTTGGCGGTGTGAAAAAATGTCTACCATCAGATTTTCTTCCTAACCCGATTTACATCCAGAAACGAAACAGTACGACATTTTCCCAAAACAGCAGAAAATTTAATTGTTTGCACACACAAAGCACCGCACAGACATTCGTAAACTTTTACAAAGAAACAAATTCCCTCGCATAATATGACTTCTCGCGCACAGGATATTACAGTACTAACCTGGTGGACTACTTGTCACCCCTGCTTATGGTTCGGCGCGACTTCGGCGCCACACACTGGCTGGAACATGAACTACAATGCTTAAGTAGCGGAGTGATGACACTGCTTATTTCTATTCGTCATGACCATAGAGAAGAATCGACTTTACGTTGCTGTTGAAAAGGCGGAGCTTGGTCTTCCTGGAAATGTTTCTATTTCTCCAGATGGGGTAGAGCTGGACAAAGGCACCATTTGCCTTCCTGATACGGCTTCGAACATCATCCTCTGCTCCCCCATCATTTGTGACTATACTCCCAAGGTAGAGGAAGGACTCAACTCGCTCAATTTCCTTTCCGTTGACTGTCAAGCTAGTCGTGACGTCAGAATGTATCCTCATCTCTTTGGTCTTGTTGGTGTAGATCATCAGTCCTGCACGTTCTGCTTCTCTCTGCAACCTCCCCAGCTTATCTTCTATGTCTCGGCACCGTTGTGCCATAAGACAAATGTCGTCCGCGAAATCCAGATCTTCAAGCCTGTCATTTATACCCCCAATGAATACCCCTCTTCCGTCCTCCCATTACCTTCTTCATCACACTATCCAGGACCAACAGGAACAGAGTAGGGGAAAGGACACACCCCTGTCTCATTCCGGAACTGACCTTTATCTTTTCTGTTAATTTGCCTTCGTGTACAACCTGGCACTCATACCCTTCGTACATCTCTTCCATGATTCTGATGATCTTTGTTGGAATTTTATATTCCTCGAGGGTCTTCCACATGATTCTTTGATTTACGGAGTCGAAAGCTTTCTCGAAGTCAACAAATGTGAGGTAAAGGGGGCACATGAGGTACACAAGTCGTATTGGTTGACCAGCAATGCTGACAAAATTAGGCATATTAACTAACCCACACCTGTAGTTGAGTTTCTAAGCGTCCACATAGCACACGCAGGGCCGTGGAGGGCGAGTACGGGCCCTAAGGCTAGGACTTAAGGGCCCCCTCCATATTATTACCTCCCCGTGACATCAATATCAATTTTCCTTTTTTATATTTAAGGCCCACTAAAAAAAATTCAATTTTCTAATTTACTTTTTTTGGAACGTACTAATTTTGATCATTTTAAATTTTCAATGTCGTTTTTGTTGTATCTGACCGAACATTTTACTCTCTCTCATCCCAAGAACAAGTTCAAGGCCTTCCTCAAAATTATGTACTAAAATTCAAACTTTCGAAGGTTCATAAAAGTAGCTTTGTGGCTATCAGATCGAGTTGAAATGTTTAGAAACTTTCCTCCCTATAGACAGTGGAAACTTTACTATTTCTCTGGCCGCGAGCATATAAAGATAATGGTTATTTACATGTTCTTATTATAGTACTTTGTAGCATATTCAATTGACTCAGATACATTAAATATCATATAATGTCAAATTTATTGGTAAATACGTAAAATTGGGTAAATTTGTCTACTCTGGGGGTTTCTACCTTCGCGGGTCACTCAGCAAGACCGGGCCCCAGGGCTACAGCCCCGTTTGCCCCTCCCTCTCGTCGGGCCTGAGCACACGCGTTCATAAAGTCGCAGGTGGACTGCAATGGCAGACCGTACAGTCACCACATCACAGATACGGGCAAATGTGACTTCAGATGTGTCACAACAAACCAACCATTGGAAACCAGACTCTATCCTCTATCAAGGATAGTACTATCCGACCAGCGAATTGTTACCGGTGGCGGAAATCGGAACTACTGTAATGCGCTCCGCCCAGCAACACGACTGCGATGGACGTTATTTGTGTGCCTGATTCATGCTGGGCCGTGCGCTGTGCAGTGTGTTCTCATTGTGTAGCCTATGCCTGTACATGAGTATATGAGCCCCCCCTTGCCCCGCAAGCTGCTCGGTGCAGCCATAACGAGGCGAGATGACGTAATGTATAATAATAATGTTATTGTTTTTACGTCCCTTTTAACTACTGTCGCTTTTAGAGACGCCGGGGTGCCGGAATTTTGCCCCGAAGGGGATCTTTAACGTGCCAGTAAATCTACTGACACAGCTCCCTCGCATTTGCGCACCCTCAAATGCCAGCTGACTGCGCCAGGATTCGAACCTGCATCCTAGACCCAGCAAGCGAGAACGTTACCACTGAGCCACGCAGCCAGTCGAACGTAATGTATACACAACAACTGCGCTCTCCTTCTAGCGGTAACAATTCCCTGGTAGGGGCTGGTACACTTCCGAGCTCATGTCACAGCATAACGTGCACGGCTCGACTTGTGTCGTCAGAGGAGCGCCTGTAAATTATGATGGCACACTGTGGGTTTCTGTGATCAGATTCTGCTGAACGCGTGAACGATTCACACCTGGATTCTGCCTTTTCGTCGACTGCAATCGTCCAAGGCACAATGACACTACCCTAGGTCATCACAAAAAACATATGCAAAATCTATCACTTTTAACAAACGGCATGAAATGAACCACTTGACAGAGACAACAGCGGGACTGGACGGTTCCGAGCAGGATCTCAGTCGCCCATTGCCTTACCACAATAGTGAGTTTGTATTTTCAATCCCGGTTCCCCTTTTCAATTTAGGTAGGGAACGCTTGGTACTTGCGGAATGTTATTCGACTCATTATTCTGGCATCTGAAAGTTGTTCAAACATAATAATTCTCGCCTACGTACAGTTCATACAGCAAAACGTACTCTGCAAGGCGTGCAGCAACTTCCCTGAAAAGCGCAACCACCTGTATTTTTCTCCGATCAAGCATGAAAAAAGCACGATAGGATTGCAAGTGATCAGTTTTATTCGTCCACCTACAACTCTTACAGCGTTGAGTAAGCAGGTCGAACAGGCTTGTAATAATGTGCTCCTACAGAATTTGCTACATCTATGATCGCCGGTATGTGATAATTAGTTCTTGCATTGCCGTTACACCAAGTACAGTATTATTAGGGGTGTTTGAGTTGGAGTACATTCATGGTTCCTTGGAACCGCATCAAGTCTTAGTCTGAAAATGTAACGGAGCTTCAATATGTATTCTTTCCACAATACATCCTGCGTGAACTGAAAATCTCCCAAGATGTGTTCTGACTATTCAGCAGTTTATAAGGATCCCTCAACGCCCCATGGCCAACCATCATCTTAGTAGGCGACACAATATGGGAACCAGAATTCACAAGAAAACCTCGCTATTGTGGTGAAACCATGACCGACTGAGATCATGCTTAACACCGTCCAGTGACCAATCCAATTTGTCAAGCTGCTCATTTCTCGCCGTTTGTCAAAAGTTATTGATCATGTATACGCTTATGTGCCGACAATTTTTGACTCATATAAACTTAACTTCAACAATATAAGAACTGAAACATGATAGAGTTTATTGGGAGTAGCCTAATACTTTTCTCACAAGTTTAATCATCAGAATTCCATTTCTGTGGATGTGTGCATTTAAAAATGTTCTAATTTATTTTAACAAATGATGTTGCATACATTTATTTTATACATAATCGTTACCATTAATTTCGGTAATAAAAGTAAAATACATGTATCTGCAGGGCCATCCTTTGTATAAGTGAAATTGGGGATGAAATCACGCTATATACCTTGACTTAGACTAACATGTGCGAAATGTATCAGCAAGAGAAGATAATACGTTAGCAAGGCTCAATTGTAAGTAACCTGAAGTTTTGATCATTCGCGCCATTGGTTGAAACCAAACACTTGTGCTTTTATTTACCAATAAGATGTATTTATTGATTGTACTTAATATTTAAAGGGTGATAATATCAACCATCTCTACGTGATTGAGCACTATGTAAATATAGATTAAGGTGCATCTTTGTTGTTAACATTCATCAATACCTTAGTATGTAAGTTACTGTAAGAAGTGGAAATAACTGAACTATACAAAACTATGTAGAATTTTGTTGTATTCTCAACCCTGGTTGAGTAAGGCGCACCCGAGAGTATTTTTATTCTGGGATGTTTTGAAGTTGATAGCTTTGATTTCTGTTATCTCTCCTGACTTTGTTTGTCTCGCTAGTAGTTAGTCAGCGCCACTTTGACCTTTGATCTGCGTATTTAACAGTTGCCTCCACACAGACCTTGGGGTACGTGTCCCACCCCACCTTACTCAAGGCAAAACTTTTCCTGTTGTGCAATTCCATACTTGTCCGAGAAGTAAAGTTTTTTGTGGTGTTTATAATAAACAAGTATGTCAGAAACACAAAGTGATCACCTGCATTTGCTGTAAAGTGTGAAAATTACCTCTTTTGTGAAAGGCATATTTTAGAAGATTATTTTTAAACAGTTTCATTTTGTATGTTCGATACTGACTCGAATTATTAAAAGCTTTCATTTTCTTTGCATTAAATTGATAGTACAATGTTAGGTTAATAACTTCAATGTATTAAAGGAAAGTTCAAAATGTTTCCACTCATTATAAGAGTGCTGTTTTTTAAGAAAGGGCCGTTTTTTTAAGCCCGTAGTTAGTGCACACGCCGCAACAAGCGCGCGCGCTACCTCCCGGCATCCTTTGCGAACGAGCAGGCGTCAGTTGCAGCTGTGTAGCTAACCTGTACGCTGAACTGTGCATCTTTACAATGTTCAAGATTATTGATTCGCCCACCGCGTGTGAGGTACGATCTGTGATAAGTTTTTTGAGTGCAAGAAACATGTCGGCTGCAGACATTCATCGTCAGCTTTGTGAGGTGTATGGTGATAATGCAATGCTGAAAGGTAAAGTGCGAAAATGGGTACGCGAGTTCAAAAGAGGCCAAATAACAAAAACTTAAATAAGTGGCATTCGTATATATCCCTCCTTACTCTTAGTGCTGTAACAACTACAGTACAGCATACTCATCCAGGGTTAAATACTGCACTTATTTAGGGGTGGAGTGTTGTAACACCAAAGTGATTTGAGGCACGTAACGAGTGGCTTGATGAGCAAATGCCAAAAGGGAAATCATTCAACACACTTCTTCACACGTTGTTCAAACAATACTCTAGTGCACGTGGTGTCTCTTTACTCTGGTGTGAAAACTCTCTTAAACGCAAAAGTGCAAACAAAATGGTCAGCTGGCACAGGCCAGTATCAATAGTAAAGTATATAATCGCTGATTAAATACAAAGGTGTCCCCAATTAACTGAGAGTTCCGGGTAATGGCGCACAAAGCCTGAGGCCGTGGGTTTGAGTCCCGCATCGGTCAGACATTTTGTTTCTCTGTATACTATCTATATAGCTTGTAATACATGACCAATCCGTAGTTGCTGAAAACCTTCATTTGTCAGAATACCTTCTTGTTTCATATGTTCTAAACAACAAATGTAATTACAAGTTACTGTATTTGTTTTTGGTTTCAACAGACAATATGATAAGTAAGGATTAACTTGTAAATATGCAAAGGAATATTTTATAATAAATGTTCATTAATATTTTGTTAAATATTTTCTTTGATCAGTCTTCATCCAGAAAATACCGACAGCAGTGGCTACGCTGGCTAAAGCGCAGCGTTAGGTCATGGGGCCAAGCTCTCTGCTGACCCGGTAGACGCATGGGTTTGAGCCCCACCGTCGGCCGTCCTTGAAATGGTTTTCCGTGGTTTCCCATTTTCAACACCAGGCAAATGCTGGAAAGGTACCTTCTGACAGGCCACGGCCGCTTCCTTCCACATCCTTGCCCAGTTTCATTCATCTTCATCCATTCCATCTCTCATCCCGACGCGCAGGTCGCCCACCGGCGTCGACTAGAAAGACCTGCACTCGGCCCCACAGGTCACACGACAAAAAAAAAAAAAAAACGTAATGGTGTCTTATTTAAGGCTCGTTGCACCTACCCCAATTCTCGATCCAAATTATTACAGCTAAACGGACTAATATCACCATCACAGAAAGTAGACCCTTCCAAACCACAAACAACGACGCAGAACAAGTTACTAAGCTACCACAAGTTCGTAACTGAATTAAAAACAAGTAGTTCCGTGAAGAACTATACAGCCTATTTTCATATATCCTACTTATGTTAATTGCCACTATCAACATACACAATTTCAGTTTGATTGCTGTAGTAGATTCATAGATATTGAGAACCGACTAAATATTTCGGATGGTCGCCATGTTGGATTTTATATATGTAGGTCTTAGAGTTACGTACTGTTACATGCAGATTATTGTGAACGTGCAGTATTCAAACTTCAATCGCATAATTAGGACACAAGAAAAAACAAGGAGATTTTAAAAATTTTCACAGCAGCCATCTTGAGGTTATGGAAACAATTGAAATAAATTAGATGCCAGTGGATTAACATTCGTATAAGGATTTACTGTACCAAGTTTCACTGCACGCGGATGGTTAAATTGCGAGAAACGTCCATGTGAATATTTATAATTCGCGTCACCGCCATGTTGCATTTGTGATCACCAGGTTCTTTAAAGTCCTATAGGTGAACTTAAGTTCATAGCCCCTATGAACGTTAAAAAAAATGCAGTTTGATTGCTAAAATAGATTCGTAGATATTCAGTATCGTCTAAATATTTCGGATGGTCGCCATGTTGGATTGTTAAATGTATAGGCCATAGAGTCATGTACCATTAAAGGAAAATTATTGCGTAGGTTCATTATTCAAACTTTCACTTCGATCGCATGACTACATCACAATAAATAAAATCTTAATTTTAAAATTCGCACTGCCGCCATCTTGAGGTTATGTAAACAATTGAACTAAATTAGATACCAGTGGAGTACAATGTGTATAAATATTTCCTGTGCCAGGTTTCAGTGCGCTTGGAACATTAAATCGCGAGAAAGGTCTATTTAAAATTTTCAAATTCGCTTGGCCGCCATGTTCGTTTTGTAGTTAACCGGTTTTTGAAAGTCTTATAGATGGACTTCCAGTAGTGCCCTTTATCTCCGTACAAAATTTCAGGGTTTTACCGCTAATAGTTTCAGAGATATAGAATGCCGGTGAAATATTTCGCACATCCGCCATCTTGTGATTATGTAAACAATTTAACGAAGTTAGATGTTGGTGCATTACAATGTATATAAACATATACTGTACCAAGTTTCATTGCGTTTGGTTGGTCAAATTGCGAGAAACGTCTATTTAAAAGTCGCAAATTCGCTTGGCCGCCATGCTGGTTTTGTAGTTACCAGGTTTTCAAAAGTCATATAAGTGAACTTATAGTAGTTCCCTCTATCACCATAGAAAATGTCAGGGTAATATCGGTAATAGTTTCGGAGATATTGAATGCTGGTGAAATATTTCGCACAGCCGCCATGTTGGATTGGTGAGTCGTAACAAAATGTGAAGGGCACGGTCGAGGTCGCCGGGAATAGTGCTATGAACTTTCCGAGTTTCATTGAAATTGCTCCAGCCGTTTAGATTTTATTAGGGGGGGACACACACACGAATCACACACACACACACACACACACACACACGGACAAAAGGTGATCTCATAAGCCTATTTTTTCAAAATTGAAAATAGGCTAACAACAGATGTTGCAAACAAGAATCTGTTTGCCTGTCCAACCAGTCCATACATCTATTTATTACACTAAATACTTCTTTTCACATAAACAAGTTGAATTTTATAATAAACTAGAGATCGAGTCAGCCGAGAAGGCGGTGCGCAGAACACGACGCTACCATTACGTCATGCCTCACTTCCATCCCACCAATCGCAGTCAGTCTGTCTTGAGAATCTGAGCTAGTGTGTTGTCGGGAAAGCTAAGTGTAAAGCAGCGTGAAAGAGACAGGCTCGATGAGGTAGAGGAGACGCAAAAAAAAGCTTGCCGAAGAATGCTGCGCAGATCTTCGGCCATGTTCGGGTGTTCGGGTGTGCTCGGTAATGCATACAACGCCCCTCCCTCTTCGCGGCAGTAGCTCGCTAGCAGCAGTTCTGAACGGATCGTCTGCCCAGGCTGAACTGTGACTGGGTTCACGCTTGGTTTACAGCTGTAGACCGCGTCTTGGAGCGAGCCGCGTTGTTGAAGTGAGCCCGGTAATCATCATTCGGGGGACACAAAGAGCCCTGCAATGAGCATTAAAATATTCCGATTGATATTGGTCTCTGAGCATCGTTGAGTTACGGCAACCTTTTCTTGCGTCTGCTCTAAGCGACGGTGTTGCCATACCGCAGGAACTCATGGCAGAAGCCTGCGGTGTGGGGACTCGGACATGGTGGACCTGTTGCAACAGTGGGCATGTTTCTCTTTCTCTCTCTGTGCAAATCCCAGAGAGCCGGCCGCCTTCCGGGCTGACGCGAGCTCTAGCTCATTACCCATTTAACATTTGATTGCCGCTGAGCGTGACTGCGCCAGCGTTTGTTGATTATTGTATCAGGAGGCCCGCGGGACGAAGCGGAGTACACAGCGATGACAGCATGCAGTCAACACATAAGTCAAGCAGCATTGCGTCAGATGAGCGTCAAAGGAGCTCATGTTACCACGGATAGTTACTGAGGCTACTGGAACTGAGTCATATCCTAATCGCGCAACTGTACCTGTCAACGAAGCAGGCTGACGTGTGACACAAGTAAACAAGGAATAGTTCCCATCTCGACGGCCGGCAATCATTCGTGAAAGGGTAATCCCCTTGCGAGAACTCTCGCGTGTGTATAAATTACCCTTCTGGCTTTATTGATATGTAGGCTAGACGCGACGTAGTTCTGGTAGGGGCTATCGTCTTGTTTATCTGTTCAAACGCATTTTATCAACAAATGAATATATTTCCGTTGGCTATTCAAGGAATGCAAGATTTTTCCCTGTACTATTGAGACGATTTGGAAGAATTTGGCACAAACCCCACCTTCTAACTCCCTCTGATTTAAGAGCTTGCGTATTGTGAAACATACACCTTTTAATTTGATAAATAAAACTATCGATTTGGTGGATAGCAAAAGAGATCCTTGCTTGAAACTAGATCTGTAAGTCGGTACGGTACCTCAATTATAAGAAACCTACATACATTACTCTATGGCATATTGTTAAAAACAACACACTATTGTGCCCATTTCAACAATGAAAATGCAAATCACAGTTCGCCAGTAATGCTCAATCGGGAGTATCGGGGTTCATGGTATGTTCTCCCACTCTGTGACTTACACACTCTGGATTAAGCATGGGATACACTTCCAAAAATAAACAAAATCCAATCCTACTATCAAAACATTTAATTATTCAAAATATGGCGCTGCAAAATAAACATAAAACACTGACACTACACTTCACACTTGTTCAAAGATGAACAAGGAATTCAAATTAAATATTCACAAAATAATAATTAATGGTTATCCAAAAACCAAACAAAAACTTCATCTGAGTTTCACTCCCATATAACACCAATCCTAAATCCTTAAAAACGAGCTCCAAATGGCTCGGTAAAGCTTACATGCCTCGTGTTAACAATTAAACACACACCATTTAGTTCTTACATGAGTATATCTAGCTTTAATTACAATATTATAGTATGGCTACTTATTAATTATTTTGGGCTCCCACAATGTTCATTTGTTACCATCTCTCTTCTCAAGCTACCAACTCACTACCGTGCTTGGGAAAAACTTGCGCATCCCCGAGTTATAGAAAACTACTGACCAAGTCAACTTAAGATTACTCCCAAAATCTCAACATTTTCTTCATAACTCGTGAATCAACTGAATCATTTAATAATACAGTTAGGGATTTTATTATATTGTCTTCAAAGACCTTTATATCTTAAGGAAGCAACGATCTGAACTCTGCAAGCGATAATGATGAACGTAAAAGGACCTCAGTTCAAATACTGGGTCGTTAAAACAATCTTAAACACATCCGTGTAACGTGAACCAGACAGTTCGTTCTTGACCTTTCTGTATAAGAGAGTTTGTAAGGGTCTGTCTCAATACTTGGCTGATTTATGGCTTTTGAAGGAGGGGGACCCAACGTCTCGCTCCCTCGAGAGACGGTCTATACAGTGTTTACTACCAGCTGCTTTAATGCATTTCTTTTGAAAGACAAGGCTTATAGTACAAATTAACAACAAGACATTATTAGGTTCTACAGACCTATTCTTTAGCTTCGGTAAAGTATAATTATGAAGTGTCCTCATTAGCGGGTAAGAGAATCCATAAAACAACAAATATATAAGGGGCTTCGACGTGGACGACTCTGAGTTCAATCCTTTAAAACTGCCTCGGGAACCGTATCCCAACTTTGAGGACTTACAACATTAGTGACTTAGGGAAGGTATAGTACGCAACCAGCGCTCATAATTCAACATAAATTTCACCCTTTTCCAGTTTTGCGTAGTACCACAATTCCAACATAACTCATTACCGCTACTAACTGTCCCTCACAATTATAATTACCGAGCATTTCAACGCGTTCCTAGCGTGACAAATTATTTCAATTTGCGCGGCATGGTGCTCATTACATAAAATAGCCAAGTTGCCTTTCAAAGAAAGAAAATAAATTAATTCAAATCAAAATTTGATCTACGTCTCGAAAATAGTATATTCAGCCTTAGCCTCCATCGCAATAATTATTTATAACATTAAGAACATTATTGGTTCCACAATATATTAACAATTCATTTAAGGAGCTCTTGCAGCTACCACTTATTCAATATAAAATTCATCACATAATTAATTAATTCATTTAATTATTATCATTATTATCGCGCTTGCTTTACCATAATTATATTATTTACCATTACTGATATTCCACTGAGTATTTTCCACAAGGGATTCAATAATACTTCAAATTACTTATATTTCAATCCAATTAATCGTTCAGATCGCGCAACCTATATTTCACATGTTTCCAAACATCCCTAGTTCCCCTTCTGAGGATTTTACGCAAATCTTCCTAAAATACATAATACTGAAATTAGTACTCACATGATTTTCCGGTCAGAGATGGAGTCCTCCATCGATGAAACATTTCACCCACTAACTGCTTCTTAAGCCATATTCATGATCATATTTACGCTTGGTAACACCTTTTTAACATCACATAAACCATATACACTGATCACATTTAATCTAAAGAATACAATTTTGGGATTCAATTTCACTTAAAAACAAATACCATTTCACTAAAAAATATATTACACTCAAAATGTTCACTAAACTTGAATTATATAAAATTTTATCACTTTGGCATTAATTATTTGCCTTAACACACGTGATTTCCTTATTCTTTCCCGTTTCCAAGGGATGCACTTTATTTAAGTCGGCTTCCTAATCCGATGGGATGACTGAAAGTCTCGATCGAACTACCCTCACTGGAACGGTTGATTCTCTTATTCCGGGTTTGACTATCGGCTTAATGATTTTAATGCACGATATCGTATCTTGCTTGACGCTTAATTGTTCGTTTAATATAAGTCTGTCACTGACGTTTTACTTCAAGAATCGCTCGAACTAGTATAACGGCGACCTAGTAATTTCCTTATCTGGTAATCCTCTCGTGGATTTTACTTTCTGAGTCTGCGGTTCTTGAACTATTGGAGTAATTACAATGCCTTACTGTTCATTTGTCTACACATAGCCAAAGCCTGGAATCTCGATTCCTAAATTCTATCGCACTCCGCTCTAGTCTCCTCAGTTCAGGAACACTAGGCGTTACTATCACGTTTTACCCTGATCTGGTCATATAACGTAGAGATAGAATTTTACAGTTCACTGTTCTTGCGTACTTCGAAATCCTATGATGCTGCGGTTCGTTAACTGAAACTATTTAGGTTCGAGTACCTATCGCCGGTAATTGCTTAAGTCCACAGTCTAAAACTTTGACTGTACTGGTGAAATTTATAAAGTCCGAAGCTTGATGCTGTATTTCCTATAACAAGGATTCTGATGCTTCTTCTCACGGCGATACTGTTGACGATAATTAAACGGCGACTCCCATACGGGGTGCTCGTCTGCGATACAGAGTAACACGACCTATCACGATCTGGTGAATACTGCATACTCTTCCTGGCGCGTCCAAGGGTTTATATTCAAATCTGCCACAAAAATATCAGATTTGTATCTTCTCCAACACTAACTTCTAAAACAATTGTCGTATAATTTAGAAAAATATGTCTCCTAAAAGCTCTCGTTTTAAATGTAAAAAGGGTTCCTTTAATCACGAAAATCTATCACACAATTCCAAGATATTAAATAAATGGGCTCCTCAGATGCGTGGGTATTGTGGTTTTATTTTCCCTCTCTGCTAGCTTTGGGCTCGGGGAATAACTATCGACGTCATGCCGCGTGTGCAGTTCTTTCCTGTACAGTTATTATAAACTTTTTCCACACACAAAAATCTCTTTCCCAGGATGATCAACAGTGCCAGATTCATTTTATTAATTAAATGCTTGCAAATGACTTAATTTTAATTATTTCTCTTCTTGCGTCATTGCGACGTTGGCGTTTTATCGCTGAGTAAGGTCTTTTTCCGAAACTTCTTCTCTGTCCTTCACAACGGAAAAATACCAGCTCTATTAATAATCATGCGCTAGCCTCTTATCGCCACGTCAGCCGTGATCTCATGCTCGCGTGACTAGCGGTCACTCGCTCTTGCGTCACCTTGTAAGAGCCCAACTTCTTATTAACCCTTTAAAATTCTTTAAAAATCCCTTCTAAAGACTGCATTATTTCTTCTCTTTTTTCATATAAAGGTATGGATTCGACACTTGAACCAATCCACATGGGTTCACTATACAGATCTATTTCATAACTCTATGGCCTACGTACAGTATATAAAAATTCTAACATAGCTACCATCCGAAATATTTAGACGGTTCTCAATATCTACTAATCTATGACAGCAATCAAACTGCAATATTTTGTTGTTGTTGATAGAGGCTATAAACATAAGTCCACCTATGGAACTTTCAATAACATTGGTGTGTACAAATCCAACCTGGCGGCGACCTGAATTTTAAATATTTAAATGGAACGTGGTACGGTAAATGCTTATACAAATTTTAATCTACTGACATCTAATTTATTTCAATTGTTTTCATAACCTCCAGTTGGTGGCAATGCAAAATTTCAATAGCTCATGTTTATTTATTGTGGCCTAATCATGCGATTGAAGTTTGAATATTAATCCTACGCAATAATCTAAATAATCCAATAGTACATTACTCTATGGCCTGCATGCATTTTAGACGGTTCTCAATATCTACGACTGTATTACAGCAACCAAACTGGAATTTTGAATGTTAATAGCGGCAATTAACATTAGTAGGATACATGGAAATAGGCTATTTTAGTTCTTCGCGGAACTACGTGTTATTTTCTGCTTTTATTATACAGTAAAATTCAGTACAATTGCGGTAATGGGGTTTCAACGTATATCGATTATAATCTGCGAAATGTTATATGCAATAATAATTATTCATATTGGTACAAAAGGCCTTCCTTGTACGAAGTCTCTTCTTGGGGTCCACTATATTCCCAATGTTTATACGTGTAATATTAGTAGGTGCTAACAAGAAAATATTTCTTCCGATCTCATCGAAACTTTGCATACATGGAATACATCTGTGGTCGTATTTCATCCTTTAATTCATTTAGACCATCCATATAGTGGGTGTAATCATACCTATCTGAATACTGACTCTAGGCTCAGGGGTGTACGCACTAAGGTCTCATAATATTATCCTCTCCGACTAATCGCGCTCACTATTTTAAGCCACTCCACCCATGGCTGCCTACAGCGAGAGGGCCTATAGCATATGGGAAGATTGGCTACAGTGCGATTGCTGGGAGACGATATGGTAACTCAGCGTGCACACCCACTTGTGCTGTTCGATATTCAAACGATCTTAATGTTTTAATAGTGCCTTCATCTGAATGAATTTCAAACACCGTTATTCTTTATGATAAGTTTCGAATTTCTATACTTGTTAGAGGGTGAGTGATTGATTTCAGTGTTTTGTTACATTCAAGATGACAGATGCACATAATACTCAATGTGATAGTCTTGTTATTTGTGTAAATGAGGTCACTCATAAAAGAATCCCCTTTCATCATTTTTATGTAGTTGGTCACTACATATGAATTTGTCGATTTAAATGTTGTAATAGTATGCACGCCATTATTTCAAAAATATATTGTTCCGAACATACTCATATTCGTGTTGCCATAGGCCTATGCCAGCAATATTTCGTACGAGCAATGCTTGTAAAAGACTGACGGATTCAAGATATCCAGTATACGGTAAGTATTTTCGGGAATTATCACCTAGCTTTCAGTATCTGCACCTTCCACTTGGCATTTAGTGGCCACTTCATGCACATTATTACAATCGTGTTGGAAGCCATTCTTTGGTGTTTGCCTTAGTAATCAAAGCTAAATGATTTTCAGTCAGTCAAGACGGTTGAAAAACATCAAATTTCGATCATTCACATTCAAGCAGTTGAAGATGATTTTAATGAACTAAACATACACACATTGAACTGTAATCAGAACTGTGACTGTCCTAAAATAGCTAAAGTGGATACAGTTAAATATCTGGGATTATTTATAGATAGTGACATGAAATGGAAAAGCCAATGCAAACACCTTACTAGTAAAATAAGAAGAAAAATCTATATATTTCACAATTTAAAACATATTGTCAATTACAAATTAATAAGAGACATCTACCATGCTCTAGTCCAGTCAGTTCTTACATATGGTATTCTTGCCTGGGGAGGCGCCTATGAAAATGTACTAAAAAGTGTTCAGATAGTGCAGAATCTCATACTGCGAATAACGTTGAAGAAAGATAGATTATATCCGACTATGAGACTGTATGCTGAGACAAGGGTCTTCAACATTAAACAATTGTATGCTTTTGAAATATATAAATTCATTTTTAAAGATAGAAATAGAATTTAATTTGTTAGTCACGGGCATGAAACCAGAAGTATTACAGAGAATCACTCTATTTTATATAAACCCAAGTTAAGTATAGCCAAACGTAACTTTCTGCATTTCTCACCAAAATTATATAACATTCTCCCAATTAAATTAAAAGAATTTAAAGGAAATAATGCAAACCTGAAGATGCATATAAAATATTTTCTCAGAGAAACCAGATTAAAATTGAAAATATAGCCCAATTAGTTGAGCCTACAAGTTTATACAAGCACAAATTCAATTTTCCTTCTTATTAATTATTTTTTAGTGTATACATCATTTACATAGAACGTGTTATTCGGCTAAGCCATTATACAATTTTTTGAAATACTAATAATACTAATCAATGATAGGCTTGCCACACACAAGGTTGCACCTTTTAGTGGCATAAGTGATATCTCTTCCTGCTCTGTATGAATTTGATACCTATTTTGACCTGTCTTTATCATATTGTAACAATATAATTTAATAATTGTTAATTTACAGGTTAAACAATGAGTAGGAAGTGTAAGGAAATTCATGAAATGTGTACAGTTATTCTGAATTTATAAAATGCGTGTATTTGTAACTATTTAATACATAATAATAATAATAATAATAATAATAATAATAATAATAATAATAATAATTGAATTTAGTTCTATATTATATATTTTTACTGATAGAGGGTGATTTATTTATTTATTTATTTAAGGTAAGTATATACGTTTAAAATGGCATTTTTGACGACAACAACAAAAATTTTGTTTTATCATTGTAAATGGAAGCCTTCTTTGTTTGCTTCAAATCTCTACTTACAGTAATATAAAAAAGTTCCCGATTCTTGGATGTCACAGGTAATCGCGAGAATTACAGGATGGATTTTGATGCAGTTTTCATCATACTGTGAAGGATATCTCGAGGAAGGTTTCTGTAGGAATTAATTTATTTATGATCAAAGGAAGCCAAGCAGTAACAACATTAGTGAGAAAGTCGAAAAGAAAACCTGGCGTCCGTGCGCTTTTTAAGCTTACGCTGGTCAAACCGTTAAAAATATCTATATACTATGAGTGTAAGAATTATTGTTCAGCATTAAAAGTTCTACATAAAAGTAGAGCATATATCTATCTTCAATACATCGCCCACTGTAAGTATTTTTACGTTTCCATTTCTGCCAACAATCTCCATTCAATTACTGAGGCGACAGTTTACAAGCTAACTAGGGGCGAGCCCATGACCCCAGTTACGGCCTAGCTTGCGGGCGAGCCTATTACCCCCAGATACGGCCAGCAGCAAACTGTTGATTCGTGTTAAGTTAAGACATCAGAGAAGAGTGGTTGTGTTTGGAGTTTCCCTGGAAGAGCAACTCGGCTTTTCTTCATTTCGCCTGTGACCTTCTCGATCCTCAAAATACGCAGTCAAGTTAAGATTGGACGGAAGGGGGATTTGTGTTGCAATGTCCTCGCCATTCTTAAATTACGTCTGACAAGAATTCGGTGCACATGCATCTCCATGATAATATAATAGTCTAGTCAGTGATGTTAACCCCTCATGCCGAGACGTAAATCAGATATAGGTCGTAGTTCATTGACATCGAAAATAAAGCGCCTTGCTAGTTAACATACCTAATATTTCATGTACGTCGTTCCGTTGCTCTACAATCTGGCAGAGAAACCCTGTTGCGTAACAGGCCGGGAATCAAACCTTTGATCATATATCAGACATGAGATCGCCGACGCTGCTAGTAAGACTCATCTTACCTCGTATACTTGTCTATATGATTTAAAAAATATATAATTGTTTTTAAAATGCTTTCCATGATAAATTTGTAAGGTTGAATTATGAAGTATAAAGTAATGCCAAACAGACCAATATCCATCATTTTATTATCCTATTTCATTGTTGTGTGATTGGTCTGCAGTTAGCAATGGATTTGTGGAATCTAATTAGTGTACCTATCAGGTCAAAACAAAACACAAGTTTGTTTGTTGGTGTGCGCTATTAAAGTACTGCTGCACCTAAGGTTGACAGATTTCTCATAGAGATAAACCAGAAGATACTCTCAACACATATATAGGCTAACTTATATTGTCGTGTTAGAAGACATTTTTCAGTGTTACCTTAGCAAATAAAATTCTAAATGCTTTTCAGTTGGTCAACACGATTGCACCCAATTGTAATAGGTGTTATTTCTTAAACCTGAAAATAAGAATATATGAGAATAATAAACTCCCATCGTTTAGGTTCAGCTGGCTGCGCGGCTCAGTGGTAACGTTCTCGCCTCCTTTTCCCAAGGTTGGAGGAACGAATCCTGGCGCAGCCAGTTGGCATTTGAGGGTGCGCAAATGTGAGGGAGCCGTGTCAGTAGATCTACTAGCACTGTCCCCGCGCCAGCTCTGAAAACCTGGCAGGAATGTGGAGTGGAGTGAGCAAGCCAGTGATGACGTAGCACTGTACTATACTATTCAAAAACATATACTGACCTTAGAGTAGCGGTGTTGCTAATGGAGAATCCTGGTCTTCTTCTTCTGCCTAACTTTCGGAACTCTACTCTTCACATCCACTGGAGTAATCACTATCATCACTAACATCACTGTCATCATCCAGGTGTATCACTATGTTATCAATGACATCAGCGACAATGCCGTCCTTCTCCCAGTATTCATCCTCTACCGATTTGTTTTACTACTTTTCGTAATGAAGTGTGTGACCAAGGAAAAGTTTGTTTGCCTTGTATCACAGTTAGTAGTTTTGGAATGGTAGGAACACGTTTTTCTTCCACATAAAACGCTTGAAAAGCACGACGAATTACACATTTATCAAAATCATCAATGTTCACTACAGTGTGTGGTGGCCTAGTATTTCGTCTCTTACCCGGAGTGGACAGCACACTACCCTCGCCACTTCCAGCCAATTCCCTCGTTTCCTTCCGTATCTTTTTAATAAAAGATTCGGACACTCCAGCATAGTGAGCAGCTTTTCGTGTCGCCTGGTTTACTGTGAAAGGGAAACGTTTGTTTTCAGCCTCTTCATCACATTTTACAATAATGTTACTTATGATACCACGACCCTCAGAATGCACAACTTTATTTTTTTTCGCACCGACATAACACTATGAGAACCACACTCAAAGTCTATGTCTTCACTGAGGTAGAATAAGCATAAGCATGGCCCGGAATTCCCTGACTCACTCATTGTTCCCGCTCCCCTTACCTTCCCCTTACCTCATACCACGCGTCCTCAGAGCTGGCGTGGGGACAGTACGTAAAACATCCCCTTCGGGGCAAAATTCCGGCACTCCGGCGACTCTAAAAGCCGCAGTAGTTAAAAGGGACGTAATACCAATAACATTATTATTATTATTATTATTATCATTTAGGTCTAGTATACACCACGATATGTACGATTCTAGGGGAAATTTTTAGTGCAGTTGATAACGTCATGGATGATGTGAGGACATTGATGTTTGTTTGATTGATGTTGTGGCTTGAATTGGCACCATATTGATCAGCTGTATGGGGTTTCAAATGGCGCGTTATTACATGCTGAGGTAGTTAGATGTGTTCAATGTTAGTAAATTACTTTTAGTTGTTAATTTAATTGAAAAGTTGCACTGCACTCTTCTACAGTCATTGTGAGACAAAGCCATTGGTCGCTACTTGTTTAGACGACGTTCTGGGCTAAACCGTTGCTCAATACATGGTTAGACGACAGTTTGGACGAAATTACTGCTTGTAATACAAGCAAGGGGGTCTAGGGCGTAAGACTCTAGTTAGGTTTGTGTTTGTATAGAAAGCCTTACTAACAAATAGAATTTAACATGTATAAGGTGCGTTCAAAAAGTAACGAGCCGGAGGCATAACTACAGAAAGCATCACCTGTATGTTAGAAGTAATGGCCCTGGCTGTTGAGGCACTTGTCCCACTGTGACACGAGGCGGTGAATGGATGTCTCATAAAATTCCCTGGGCTGCGATGTGAACCAGTTCCGCACGTACAGCTGGACGTCGGCGTCCGAGGTGAATCGTTGGCACGCAGAGCCCTTTTCAGGGGACCAAACATGGCGGTATCTCAGGGAGAGAGGTC
Source organism: Meconema thalassinum (assembly GCA_946902985.2). Taxonomy (NCBI): domain Eukaryota; kingdom Metazoa; phylum Arthropoda; class Insecta; order Orthoptera; family Tettigoniidae; genus Meconema; species Meconema thalassinum. The sequence continues at coordinate 836,627,081 of OX336390.1, forward strand.
TGGACTGTATGGAGGGTGGCCGAGAACCTTCCATTTGAATTTCTGCAGGAGTGCCGCGACTGTGTTGGCCGTATGAGGTCGTGCATTGTCGTGGAGCGACCACGGCGGCTATGGCATTCACTGTCACTCGGCGGTCCTGAGTAATGAGTGCATCAACCAGCTGGACGTTGTCATCGGTAATGCAGGGGGGTGCCCCGGACTGGGCATCATCGGCTAACGATACCCGTCCTTTCCTGAAGCGCTTGTGCCACACCTTGAAACTTGCAAGGGACATGCAGTGTTCGCCGTACACTTGTAACAATCAGCAATGAATGCCCGTTCCCCCTACTCCTTCCGCTGTCAGAAACCGAACAACACCTCTGTGCTCTTCGGTTGACGCCTCCATGTCACTGTTTGCAATGCGACTGGCAGCGTTCGACGATTGATGCATGTTGCTGCTCGCTTTGTATCGTTACGTGACGTGCACGCGTGCCCTCTAGCGACGGGCTGTGACCTTCCACGCTCTGGTCGGTACCACACTTCGTTATACACGCCACGATTAGCCGATGTCGTCACTGGTTTGCGCATTTCAGCCTCCGGCTCGTTACTTTTGGAACGCACCTTATATGGATCGCTTAAACCTTTAGTGTCGTCCATGACGTAATGGATACCGCCATTTCATGCTTAGGGAAATATTTTAGTGTAATGTATTTTCTATGCATTAACTGAACGATTCTCTTCAGTCGCACGCAAACGGCGTATGTAATTTTATGTACATTTAACACGAATGGATGATTCACGTCTGACTAAGAAAATATTTCTTATTAGCAAAGTGAACCGACAATCCAAAATTCGCTGGCTAGTAGATACACAAATGGACTTTACTGAAGTCGATATTGATCCAATGACTACAACAAGGACTACATACAGACAAAAGATCAACACCCACAAATTTGCACCCAATAATCCATCCGAGAAAAACTTGAAACTCCAAAACTCATGGACACAAGAAAGATGGCAGACTCAGAGTGAAAGAATGAAGACATTTTTGGCGAATAATAAGTACAATAAGATGAAGAATTCCAGTGCTATTTGATGGTTCCACGTGCTCCTTAGGGGGCTGAACGAATATAATAATAATAATAATAATAATAATAATAATAATAATAATAATAAATCCCCTTTAAACACCAAATACAGTAAAATCGCACAAGTCTGCAGTTTTAAATACCTTGGCGAAATTATACAGCCCTCAGGACTTAATCGAATCGCCAATGAAGACGGAATCACTAAGCTCCAGAAGGCCTACAGGCTAACGTGGGCCCATTACAACAAGAAATGCATTTCGACGAACGCCAAATTACGACATTAAAAAACAGTTATTCTTCCAGAAGCAACATATGCTGCTATAATAATAATAATCGATGGCCATTTCAAGATTAGGGAACTGGAAAAGCAGGAGCAAGAAATTCTCTGGAAGATTTACGGAGCAATTAGCAGAAACGGCATTTGGATGAAGAGACCTAGTACAGAACTCTATCAAAAGACCAATACGATAACAGACGAAATTAGAAAACGCAGAGCCAAATTTAACACTCACATCCACAGGATGGCCACCTCCAGATTGCCAAAGAAACTACTTGGTAACATAACACAGAACAAATACGGCACAGAATGGCTTAAAGAGGTACAGAGAGACTTAAAAGTAATCAGCATAGAAAATTTCGAAGACCGAACTGAGTGCCAGATGAAAATCGCGAATGTTAAGTTTGAACCAAGATCATTACGACAACCTGGGAAAAAGTGGATGAGAGGAAGAGGGAGCATTCCGTGAGAATGAAGAGATTTTGGGAGGAGCGGAGGAGACACGCCTCCAAATGACATCATGTGATCCAAGTTCAATCGCTCTCCTGTAGGGGAATTTTCGCTTAAATAAATACAAAATATTCTGGTTTAAGGAATAAATTAATTTAATAATATCATGTAACTGTTTCTTTAGGTTTAAGAAATAAAAGTTTAATTAATTGGATGACATGTTTCGGTCGTCAAGCGATCATCATCAGATACTGTCCACCTAAACTTAGATAATGTACGACGTATTTAAATACTTGTACTCCCCGCCTAATAAACCGTAATTGGGCACAATCGTGTTGACTGGCTGAAATACATTCTATAACAAAACTGTTTAAATAATCTGCATAAGAAATTCCCGCCAAAATACACATTCTGCGCGTCTTTCGGTGCATCCTGAGCTGGGGAACGGAACCCATACTCTATACTCCACAACGGGGCTGATGACCAAGATGTCGTAGCACCTAAAATTAATTAACAACAACAGCATATGCCACCTACCCTGAATAGGAGAAAACACAAGGTCGGTATCATTACAGGATTTAAATCTAATTGTGGTTTAGTAACCTGTCTATAATGTGACATTTGAGATGTTGCGGGAAATGTAATATTATACCGTAGAGGCTATCGGGGAAAAATTGACATTTATTGTATTCTGGCAGGCTGTGCCTTATATCTGGAGGGAAATAACTTGTATTATTGGCAACAATGCAGCACTGCTACATTGGTATTATACTATCATGTTGGTGGTTTGAATTCCAATGACCAGAGCCAAAATGTTTCAGCTGAGAAATTATAGGCCTATGTGAGTTGGAAAAAGTTTCACACATTAAACACCCAATTGAAACGAAAATGAACTATGCTAAGTTCACCTTCCTAGGTAGTTGGGATAAGCTGAAATATCTTATATATTAAAATAGTTTTCAAAAAATTTCACTGTTTACTAAAACTGAAATATCTCGGGAAGTATTTGCGCTAAGAAGACGTTTGTTGTCTTAAAATGTAATGCCCGTCAAGCACCGTCGATTAATACCCACCTTACTTGATTATATCATTCGTGTATTAAAATAATTGCGAATATTACTTCCTTCAAGGTCTCACGAAAATAGAATCGAATGACTTGACGGACATATTGTCGCTAGGCGACAACGACTAACACTGTATCATGATATTCAACGCCTCCCCAATAATAAATCTAATTTGATATTAACAGAGAGTTCCCTAATTACGTCATGATATCGTTAACTTTTACCTGCTCCACTCGGGCGCTAATGTCGCATGTACCCATACATGATATCGTGAACTTCTACCTGTTCCACTCGGGCGCTAATGTCGCATGTATCCATACAATAAGCAGAACGGGATTCTGTGCACATAATATAATTTTTGTTCGACCCTCACTATTATGTGTCAGAAAACTTTATCATAATGATGGTCTTTATAACACTCTTTTTCATTATGATACAGTTTCTCCAGCCAATCAGAGCTCGTTCATTGACCAATTAGGTAACGATACCTTCACGCGTGCGCTCAAAATCCAACATGTCGGACATAAACACAACATCGAACTATAATAAATTACCGACATGTAATACGCACCGTCCATATGTTCGCGTAAATAAACTGGCGAATATGAGACAACAAATAGCACTGTACCTTAATATAATTTCTACACGGCGCATTGTCTTCAAACAACTCCAGTGACAATATTACTGAGGGGCGGCAGATGTAAACATATGGCCTGCATATGGCATTGCAAGGATGCAAGCACACAGAGCGCCTGCGTCGGTCGTCCAGAGATCTTGAAAGACAGAGATATAACACCCAGCGCTCGCTCTGCGATCACAAAATTCAAGTAGCTGACTCTCAACAGATATTTATGAATATTTATGTTAAAACATATAATAAAGTTATAATTATCGTCGAACATAAACAGTCGTATGCAACTCGCCTATAATGGTAATTCATACACTCGTATGGAAATTATAAAACTCGCATACGCTCGTTTTATAAAAAATACTCGTTTCTTAATTATAGCCATTATAGGCTCGTTGCATAATGTACTATAAAACTTCTCAAAGGAACGCAAAATCATGCGAACATATTGGGACCAAGAATTAAAGATGGAATTCACCTTCCGAAACCTAATGCTGACATCTATTTAAAAATTACTAAAATCACAGACACAATCCGTATGAGAAGGTTCCAATTCCTGGGACATTTGGACAGAATGGACCCAACTAGGTTAACAAAAAAACTATACGTTTTTGCAGAAAAATGCAACAAGGTCCAATTGGTACAAACAGGCGGAAAAAGACTTGGCTGAATTAGGTTTTCTCAATCTCAAGGATCGAGAGGAAATTAGGAAAATTACTCATACACGGGGTTTTGAGGCAGAAGAGACACGTCTGGTCGCAGCAACGAAGACTAGCTCAATCGTAGCGCATGAAGAGTTATTGGGCAAACATCAAGGCCAAGAAGTGTTGATTCCGCGTGGTCCTAGGAGACCCATTCGCGCAGAAGAACAAAACTTCTCAAAGAATGGATTACATTGAGACTGAAATGCTCATGCACAATCAGCAGCCATTTTGCTAATGACACTGTCATGTCAACATCTCTTTGAATGACAACAAATACTGTGTACGAAAGACAACTAATGTCATGAAAATGCCACTACAGTCGAATGTTGGAACCGCCATTTTGTATTGTGTTTCCGATATTTCTGTTATATAGTCTTTGGTCTCACCAGCTACAGACTGTCTTCTTTTCGTTTCATCATTCGTCCTTATAGGTTGTGTGCTCAATCAACACAATGAATCATATTATGATGAATGAGAGGCGACACTCAATTACAAATATTATAAAGATGAAAGGTGACGGTAGTTGTCTGTTCAGGTCATTGGCATATTGTGAATACAACAAACAGAGTTTATTTACACAGGTTAGAAAGCGAATTGTAAAACATGTTACAGTGGAATAATTATTCTTCCTTTATTGTTGGCAACAGCGATATGTACGAAACTGCTATCAATACGAGCGATGATTACAAAATGTGTATGTCTATGAATGGTGTTCATGGAGGTCATGTTGAGTTAGTTGTCGCTGCTCAAGTTTGCAAAATGGATATTTATTCGTGGATTACTACTGTCGTATGGAAGGTGACCGGTTAAAATATATACATCATCAACAAACGAAGTTACGAGTTTATATATATGCCGGTTTAGCAGACGCCTTGCATGTACGAGCAGAAAATGAAAATCTCAGAGTAGGTCGTATTGTAGTTTTGCCATCTTCTTTTACAGGTAGCCCAAGGAAAATATTGCAAAATTATCAGGGTGCGATGGCGATAGTGAGGAAGTTTGGAAAGACAGATTTATTCATTACGTTCACCTATAATGCGGGCTGGCCAGAAATACTTAACAGCATTCATCTCTGGGAAACAGCTAATAATAGGCCTGATATTGAAGTGAGATTTTTCCATTGAAAAGTAAAGGAATTGCTACGATTGATTAATGTTAAGGAAATTTTCGGTAATCATTAACGGAAGATTGTAAGTTTCGAGAAATTTCTGACATTGACAGTGTGGTGTCAGACGAAATACCATATCTCGAGGATGAAGCGCTATACGAGTTGGTAAGGCGTCATAATGGTACATGGTCCTCGCGGATCTTTGAATCCTTCTTCAGTATGTATGAAAGATGGCGTATGTAAGAATGATTTCCCTAAACAGTTTCAGGAAGAGACCAAAGATAATGCCAATGGTTATCCTTCGTATAGGAGAAGAAATAATGGACGGATTATTATAAAAACAATTCGAGGCATTGACATTCAAATCGATAGTCAATTCATTTTTCCCTACAATCCATTTCTTTTACTTTACTTGCAAGCTCATATTAATATTGAAATATACTCAAGTGTTCGGAGTGTTAAATACATCCTCCACAAGTATGTGTATAAAGGTCATCACTTCTGCAATGTTAGAAAATGTCCTGAAGGCGAAACGGTGAACAACGATGAAATTACTTCTTTCCTAAATGCTAGATATGTTGGTCCAACAGAAGCCGCATACAGGATATTTTCATTTCACATGTATGAACAGTCACATTCTATCGTGCGATTATCAGTTCACTTGCCAAACTTGCAAAATATCTATTTTAAAAATGATAACGCTCCTGATATTTTAATTCAAGCACAGTTGCGCAACACGGAATTACAAGCGTGGTTCAAGTTAAATCAAGATTCGCATGCCAGAAGTCCGTATATATATCCTGAAACACAAGTACATTACGTCTGGAATAAGAGCAACTGCCAGTGGCAAAAAAGAAAAATGTTTCAAAAACTTTAGGCAGAATGTATAATGTTTTGCCTACAGAAACAGAAAGGTATTATTTACGCCTGTTATTGCTTCACGTCATAGGTGCTACCAGATTCCAGGATCTACGAACATACAAAGCAGTTGTCTATTCCACTTTTAAAGAAACAGCTAAGGAGCGAGGTTTACTGATTGACGATTCTGAATGGTAGCGTTGTTTGGCAGAAGCGTCATAATTTCAGATGCCTTCTCAGTTACGACAACTGTTTTCTTACATGTGTATCTTTCAGACCCCTTCAAATGTAAGATAGTTATGGGACATTTTCAAGAATTCATTATCAGAAGATCATCTGCAGTTTCACGAACCTAACATTGCATATCAGTTCACTCTTATACATATTTCTAATGCTTTAAAGCTCCATGGTCTTCCCATTACTTCTCTCGAATTGCCAGCTATTATTGATAATTTCCATCAGACAAATTTACCAATGAATTATCCAAAACTTAATGAGGATCAATTAAGTCGGATGATAAACCAAGCAGATGGAAACCAAACGGCTATAATTACAGAAATGTTGGGGTTAGTACTGAACCCTTATTAATCTGCGATGAATAAGTATTCATGATTTATTATTATTATTACTGAGGCCCAGGCAGTACATGTGGAAATTGACAAAGGGGAGGCCAAGTTAGTGTGTTGCAATGATTACCACAGATGCAGGCTTGGTAGTTATTCTTGAAGACGACCGGGTAAGCCGAGTTCAAGGACAAATTGTGTAACAATGCGCACCAAAATTGGAGTCAATAGGGGATGGTCACGAGTGAGTTTCAACCGACCAAGGATTGAATCACCCAATCAGATGAGACCACGCCAAAAGCACGCGATGGGTGGCGTAGCCTGTAAAAAAGGGCGCGGAAACGCTTATCTAAAGAACCACCGATCCGAAATAATTCCGCATAAGCGCGCTGAGACGTTTGAATAAAATGATGAAGATTGATACTAGTCCCAAGTGTGTGAGATGAAAACTCTAGAATATTTTTCTTAATTGTCCCCACTCCACCTCATTCTGTCAGTTTCCAATAAATTGATCGAGGAGAAGCTGTTTCGAAGACAACTGTTTTGAGCTCTGGTGAGCAAGGGTCACGCCAGTCTGCGTCGCGATTTACCGCTCTTATTAATCATACTAGTGACAACTTTATTGAGTTCTGGTGAGCAAGGGTCACGCCAGTCTGCGTCACGATTTTCAGCTCTTAATGGGCAAGACTTACTAACATTCCAATTAGTGCTCAAAGCGAGCAAGGTTCACGTGGATCAGTAGAGATATCTAGCGAGATAAGGACTGCGAGACAGTCATGTTTAAGACTTGTTTTTCAAGCCAGTGACGATGTATTTAAAGTGTATAATTTATGTAATTTTTGTATTGTATTTTTCAAGTGATAATTGTGCGTGTGTAAGCGAATGCTAAGCTAGGGAAAGTCTTCGATCATTAATCGCATAGGACATAACGTGAGTGAAAGTAGTAACTCACAGCGATTATAGCTAGGCAATTTTTATTAACTTTGAACATTTCTGTCCAAGAAACTACGCCAGGATGTCTGACGTTGGGTCAGGAGACGGATTGATGTGCATCGCTTCTTCGACGACGTTGACGATGGAGGGCTTATTTCCCGTAGGGAAATGAGCCGGGACGGAAGTTATATGTTCTGCAAGCTGATACGGTGATGTACAAAAATTGATTTACTCAATATGTAGTTAGATAAGGCGGGGGAACGTTGTAAATAGTTCATTTATTCTTTTTCTTGTTTAGTTTTTTTTTGTGCACCGACACTATTGTTTTTAAATGTACGTTTGCGCGTGGCCAAAGTTGTTTGTTGTTTTTTTTTCTTTGGTGTCATATTTAATGTACACGGTGCGTGTACCTGATTTTATCCATGCGGATGCGAAACTCGTTACATTCGATAAGTGGTGCTTTATTAAAGTTCATATTTTTGATAGGAAAGGGAGGTAATTGTACGATGTTTGATGAACAGGTTATTACTCATATTAGGGTTGCCAAGCGCAACAAATTAAGATGTAATTGTAGAACACCTTAGTTCTAATTTTTTAGATTTTTTGAGTCCTTTTCAGGTTCGTTAGTCACAGCCTAGAACGGAAGCGCAAGCTGGTGGAAAAATATTTATGTCATTTATTTCAGGTTTTTGTCAAACCCATGCGTGTGATTCTGTGTGTGTTCTTGTGTCAGGTGTGTGTTTTGATTCTTCGTGAAGAGGGGTAGATGGTGCTACCGCCCTCATTTTGTTGTTGTTGTATTTTTGATGGAAAGGCAGGGTGCTCCGAGGAGGCTACTGTACCTTGTCCAATGCTGATTCTTGGATTTCCTAGGGGAAACGCTGAGATATATTTTTGTCCTGACACACACACACGTATATATTGTGCTTTGGGGCACGCTTCTTCGAGACTCGATCCCGTGCCTTGGGAGGTCGAGGTTATTGACACGTGGGTTGACAGATGTGCAGATTTCCACTTAGCGCCCGTCTAGCCTTGGTGCCTCTTTTTGTTAGGCAGTCCTGTTGACCGACTGGCCCCTATTAAGCTATCATTAGCAAACCTGTTCTTTTGTGATGGTTATTTGGACCATAATTAATTGGGGAGTTCGCCACGTTTGTTACGAATTATTGCATGTCGTATGGGTGGAATATTGTGTTAATGATGTAAATGTTGGCTTTGAGCCTAGTGATTTTTCTATGACTCAGTTCATGTTTGTTTGTGTGACACCCGTGTGGTGTAGTTGTATTTACATGTAAAAATGACAGGCGGTCCTGTGTGTATTTCTTTTGTTGGTCACGTGTTAACTTACTTGTGTTGATTTTTGAGAAGTCCTAATTTTAGGCAGTAATGTTTTGCTACGGCAGTTCTTGATTCCAATTTCATGCGGAAATTATTTGTTGTTTATTTAGTATAGGAAGTGTCGGTTTAGTTTTAAGTTGTGTATAGTTGTTCCCCGCGTCTGTCTAGCTCTAAGCAATGCGGATTCGTCTTCTGAAAGTTTATCCGGATGATGACGAATCATGCATTCATTTGTACTCATCGTTAAGCATGTAGAACAGCAGCACACGTTACATATTGTCATTGTAGATTTTTTGGGACATTAGGTCCGATTAATAATCTCTCCAGAGATTAGGCCTAGTTTTTGGCAAGTAATTTTATTCAGTGGGAGTCATTTTGGGAGTTTTGTTTGTTTATTTCATTTTGTAAATAGCTGATCTGTCATTAAATTCATTTGTTATAACCCTGGCTTCACTTCTTCCTGCATGTTATTTTGTTATATGTTACCCTGCATGTCAATGAAGCGCTTTAACAACAACTTACGAAATGGACTGTTACACCCCCCGAAACTGAGTCTCATAAGCTTCTTTGCAAGGGTTCAGTACAAAACAGCAATGAAAGGATGAGTAATGCATATTTCATTGACGGTCCAGGGGGCACCGGGAAAACATTTCTTTTCCAATGCTTCATTCACAGTTGCACAAATTTGGGGTTAAATGTAGTTTCTGTTGCATGGACTGGTATTGCAGCAATGTTACTACCTCAGGGGCGCACTGTACACAGCCAGTTCAAGTTACCTCTAAATTTACATGAAAGTTCTGTATCAGGAATAAAAGTTAACAGCAAGGAAGCTTTTTATAATCGTTCAGCAAAACGTATCATCTGGGATGAAGCCCCTATGGCTAATGAGCACGCGTTGATGTGTGTAAATCGGTTGCTCAAGGACATCGTGAATAACGTCGTGCCTTTCGGAGGAAAAATTATCATCTTAGGTGGAGATTTTAGACAGGTATTGCCTGTTGTGCCTCACGAATCTCAAGCATCATCAGTCCAAATGTCAGTAAGGTTCTCTCCTTTGCGGCCATTAATGAAACGTTTTAAACTCAACAAAAATATGCGAGCGGATACAGATTAACGTGACTTTACAAACTTCTTGATACAAATTGGTAACGGTGAATACCCTCACGTCGATGGAGAAAATTCAGAATTAGTCCCACGCTGAAAAATATTTCACGCTTTTCAAATAGCTATTTTAGCACATAAAAATGAACATTGTAAAGAAATCAATGACAAAGATTTAGACATAATCCCAGGATCATCGAGAACTTACATCAATGTGAATAATTTGATTACTGAGGATGAGAGTGAACTTCTACAATTCCCAATAGAATTCTTAGACAGCATAGGCATAAGTGGATTGCCACCTCATATCCTTCGACTAAAAGAAGGCTCAATTTTGATTTTGTTGAGAAATATTAATGTTGAACGGTACTAGACTGTTGGTTTGGAAGATGCATGACAATTGCTTACGCCTGGAAATTATTACTGGCGTAAATGTTGGAAACAATGTCCTACTCCCTCGCCTTGGCATTACGCCATCAGATACTTCTATGCCATTTTCCTTCAAAAGGAGGCAGTTTCCAGTACGTTTGGCTTTTTGTATAACTATCAATAAAGCTCACGGTCAAACACTAGATCAAGTAGGCACTTATTTACCTCAACCGGTGTTTAGCCACGGACATCTGAACTGTATGTCGCACTATAGCGAGCAAAATCATTTCATGACGTCAAAGTTCAAATAGAACCAAAAGGCAAGCGAACAGCAAATGTCGTATGGAAGGAAGTAATATTAGAATTTAGTACTAAGGCAACACTGAAAATATGGCTTCAAACACCACAATAATATTAGAATGTTGAAACGAATGTTGCGGAGGAGCACAGACCTCAGCAAACGGGGCACAGAATAAATAACAATTATACTAGGACGTCCGCATCCCTAATACGATAACTGTCCTGTGGTAATGGTAAAAAAATACTATTGTCCTACATCGGTGATTACTATCCTACATCCTGTTATTTCATTCCGTCAGTTCTATAACAAAGATATACTCAATCAAATTTACATCTTAATAAATATTAATTCCTTCTGTGTGAGTTATCTTTTGATTTCTCATCAATCGCCTTTACTTACTATTCTATCTGTAGGGGTGGAGGCGATAGCTGTCTTTACAGAGATGTGCAAATTATTAGATTCGATGTCAGTTTTCCAAAATTGCATTTTTACTTTTCACGGTTTAATGCACTAAGTATGTTTACAAGGCGATGAAATTACTTCAAATGTTTAACCAAGACTTTTAATTATATGTTCATTTAAGAAACTCAAATTAAAATGATTTTTTAGAATTTCCACTAACAGAGGGACCTTGCAAATGCAAAATGCCACACGTTTCGTTTTTATTACTTCACTCTACTTTACGTGTGAATTTAGAGCGGAGGGATTTGGGGTATTTTAACTGATGAATGCTATTGAACTGTTCAATGATTCATGAACTATGCATTGAAATCACCTGACTTGAATTCTAAAGTCAATGAAAAATTGAAAATGGGCCCAGCTCAGATATCCCTCGGAATCCAATAATCTGAAAGTTTCCAGACGCAATTCCTTATGGGAAAAGGTGTAATTCCACGGGAGAGGAAACACTACTAAGTAGGACAACAAAAGATGTTGGTCAATAAAATGATTTTGAATAAACGTAATTATGACTAATTAAAATATTTATTCAATTCTATTCATTTGCACACCTCTATATGTTAACCAAGACTTACATCTCTAAATTCAAATATAACAGACCCATATTTTATTTTAAATTTATACCATTGTTCATAAGTAGACAAAACACCAAATTGTACCGCTATAGCCTGAAATTGTGTGGATATCTCTATCTACTTAGTATAAAACAAAGTTCCCAATTCTCGGATGTAACGGGTAATCTCGAGAGCAACTTGATGGATTTTGATGCGGTTTTCACCATTCTGTAAAGGATTGCTCGATGAAGGATTAGGTAGAAGATCATTTGTTTATGACCAAAAAAAGTCGAGCATTTACGATTTCAGCGAATTGAGTTGAAGAAAAACCTAACGTCCATGTGTTTTTTAAGTTTACACTGGGTAAATAGTGGGACACACACACCGAGGACAGGCAGACACCCACACATTTGATCTCATAAGTCTACTTCATCATTTACCCAAAAGCGACGGTACCGTAAATGTCTGTTCAGGTCACTAGCATGAAGACATGCAAATGTCATATGGACAGAAGTGCTGTAGGATTGTTGAAGTGAATGCTGCGGAGCAGCACGGGTCTTCTAGTTGCCTATTAAAACGAAAGTCCATTATTTGAAAAGAAACTTACTCATAACACATTTTTTGAAATAGAAAGGTTCAATAAATGAACTATGCGAAGAGAAAGAATTGTAGCTGTTGGTTCTGAGTTTGGGACACAGTAGTCATCAGCTATTTACCGGTACTTGGGTTTGAGTTTTGTTCTCTGCGTTGTGTCGGATAGTGGAAAAGAGGTTATCAACACATTAAGCCGTAAACCATTTTGGTAACAGCCGAATGGATAACCTTGTTTTTGGTGGTTGAGAATGAAATTTAAGCGCCTTCTTTCTCCTCAGCTGCCCTTAGGATACTGAATATACTGTCGCCCAAATAATGAATGAGTGTACTCTTAGTAACTATTAACTTATGTAGAAAACCCAACGACGGGTTTACACAAGAACCTTTACAGCGGTGCCATTGTTCATAAGTATTTATTATGAGGTTATTCCACTCATTTCTTTGAGTTTTGAATCTTAGCCTGAGAACTGAACAGGAAATACAGATAAAAGGATGAAAGTAAAGCTGTGCAGTTACCAAGAGTTGCTGAAATTTTGTTTCAGGGACCCGTGTTTATTCCGAGTCGTTAGTTTTAATCATTAATACGAATGTATTTATTCCTCGGATAAAACTTTGTTGCTTGGTTTTGAGCTGCCAACATAGATACATCGATAACCGTTATAGAATTACGCTGCATTAACCAAACATTAGGTCATGTTGCCAGTCATTTTACACTAACACGTAATATGCAGAATTTGTTGAGTATATAAAGAGAAAACGTGTCAATATTCTGCAATAAATGTTACTTTATAGGTTATGTTATGCGTTGTAATTTGACCAACGATGAAAATTATCAACCATGGACTAGACATCTCACGCTGATAACTTTCAAGTTACATTGTGTCAGTTATAGTCTCTTTAAATGGTCTGAAAATATGGTGAATTTGAAATATTACAGGCAACTGAAAATACCAGGCCTGATGAGAAGAAAAGAAAGATTGTAGTTTTACATTTCTGGCAGGCACTTGTTATTGGAGGTTAACACACTACCCAAATATGGGAATTCTGTGATTTGCTCAATTTCAGTGTTATTCACTATTGTGTTAGTTCTAGTTGTAGAATAATTAAATAAAGACTACGTTTTAGAGCTAAATTTATTAACAAATACTAGCATTACCCGTCGCGGCTTCGCCCGCGAATTTTCTCATTGTAAAAAGTACACTTAGCAAAATCTCAATCATGAATGCTATGACTGATTTATCCTTGGTATGAATAATCAGACTTAATCAAATCAGCTACTGGTGCAGTGGTTAGGGGTTTGTCATTCCTTGATAGGTATATCAGAGCGAAGTTAGTTTTCTGGGAATATCACAGACACTGTTAATTTAAGGGCCTTTAAATGTGGTTTTCGGAGTCCCTTTATAGTCGGGTGAAAATGACCTTTCGTACTACACTCACACGTGAAAATTGCGTTAAAATACTAGAGTGCCCCTTGATCCCCTTAAGCGCATTATACTGTATGTATTGATGAATTTTACAGCTTAATTTGGTTCAGTGATAACCTTATAACCGTCTGGAAACTTTCACAGTAATGTAATAATTGGAATTGCATTGCGTTTACAGAAATAGATGGACCTTTGAGATTCTGTTACCATGGTTACCGTGTTGCATTCTTTCATTATTTCATTGTAAATATACTGTTTTAAGGTATTTAATTGTGAGGCATTTAAAGAGTAAGTGAGTGCGTTTCGCTTACGCATTGGTTTATGCTGAACCTGTAGGTACCCCATATGTGTAGGTTGGTGTTAATGGGACCTTATTATCGGTACAAAACTGGAATGGTACCTTAGCAGAATAAGATAGGGGGGGGGGGGGATATGTGACTTTGTATGCCAAAGGCACAAGATCTCCCTCTCCATATATTCAGAATGGTAGCTCACGATGTAATTGCGGAGTTGACACAGAAAGCGGCTCAAGATGGGGTGCTGATGAAACTTCACTACGCCTGACTGCCCTCTCCATGGTTTATCCTGTTGCAGAGTATTGTGCCCCAGTGTGGCACAGTAGTGCTCATACTAAAAAGATCGATGTTCATGTGAATGAAAGTATGAGGGTCATAACAGGTACACTGACATCCACCCCAACTCCCTATCAGTAACACTATCAGTAACATATCACCTCCAGAACTAATTCTACAGGAAGCAACAGTACGTTAGTGGAGAAAGCTACATCAAGAAAATCACCCATGGAGTTCTTAACGATCTTCCCTCCTCTCGTCTTAGATCAAGGAACCCAATATGGCATAACATACCTGATATTAATTCCACGGAACAATGGCGCCAAAACTTGAAGTCTGCTCCTGTGAAACATCAAGTTATTATAGACCCTACTATTAGGCTTCCGGGATTTAACCTGAAGAGAAACCAGTGGGTCAAGTTAAATCACCTAAGAACAGATCACACTGGCTGGGGCGACAGTGACCCCCGCCGGACTATTTATTATTTACTCTTCAACATTCCTATCATATAAAATAATAATTATAAAACCAAAATGGAATCCCTCGAAAATCCCAACTCCAGGGCAAGGAAAATAGGTCCTTCATGATTCTCCTGCCTGTGACTGCGGAGCTCCTCTTTCAACCGTAGAACATATTGTTCAAGAATGTCCGCTGAGGAGGTATGCTGGATCACCACAACATGTTATTTCTGCTGCACCTCCCTTTCTAGACTGGCTTCAACAGCTGGATATCTCGTTATGAATGCAAACGCAACCAATGTTCTTGTGATGTATATATTGTATATATGATTTACTTATTTATATATGCATACATACATTATATTGTAATTCACCTAGTTGCTAGCCATACGATAAATAAATAAATTAATTGATTAAATCCTATATTCCTTTCCCGGGCATTAGAATGTGAACGCAAATTACCGGTCACTTATCCAAGTTCTAACAACGCCAAATGTTGCTCACTTCGGAGATCTCTCAGAATCTGGTGTATCAACACGGTTAAGTCGTTTGATGAGTAATTAAAATCAGTCGGACGATCGGGTCAGGAATAGAATGAATAAAGCGCTATCTAGCGGCGAGGATACGAACTGTGCCGGCTGCCGAAGCCTTTCCTCTTCTGGGGCAATGATTAAATGAATGACAGATGAAATGATAGTAGGGAGTGTTGCTGGAATGAAAGTTTGACAGGGAAAACCGGGGTACCCGGAGAAAAATCTGTCTGCCTCCGCATTGTCCAGCAGAAATCGCACATGGAGTGACCGGGATTAGAACCACGGACCCCAGCGGTGAGAGGCCGGCGTGCTGCCGCCTAAGCCACGGAGGCTTTTGCTGAGTAATATAAAAGGTATTTCTACTTATACTCTAGATACCTACCTCGACAGTATTATGTCATCTAGCTGTGAGTGTTGACCATCACTTACGCACGGCAGAATGAACAGGACTCACACTCCTCGTCCTTGACAGTGGGAAGCAGATATCCGCCTACTTCCATTCCACCACACATTCCATTGAGAACAGCTCAGTGAATGAACTGTTGCCTATTGCGTCGTCTGACCTCTAGATCTTGTTCTACCATACTGAGCATTATTAGAGACCACCTCGTGGTATAGCGACTGGCATTCTTGGAGGTCCTGGTTTGATTCCCGGCTCTGACAAAATTTTAATTCTGTTCTGAGGGCAAAACTAAGAAGAGGAGGGTTTGATTCCCACCTCCTATTTCAACTCCAGGCAAATGTCGGGATGGTTCTTAACTTAAAGCCACGACCACCTCCTTCCCAGTTCTCACTTGAAATACAAATACACACACCACTACAACCACCAAAAGGACATATGTTATCAGACAAATTCTACGCACACCCAAATACAAGGGGCCAACAGACCACGATGTGCAAGCCTCTCAAATGAAACAACAACAACACCAAAAATGTATGTGACACTGGAACGAAATTTTAAATGTTTTCAGTCGGTCAACATGATTGCATCCAATTGTAATGGGTGTTGTTCCACAAAACGGTAAATAAAATCGGCTACCTGAGATTAATAAATTCACTTTCCATTCTGTTGAAGATTCAAGGATAAATAATTTCAACTCTGAGATTCGCCGATGACATATTCTTCTTGACCGACACGCCTGAGGATTTGAATGAGTTTTCGAATGGTATGGACTCCATCTTGAGAAAGGAATTCATGATGAAATTTAATAAATGTAAAACAAAAATATTGGAATGCAGCCGAAATAAATCAGAAACCTCTATGGACATTAAATTACCAGGTGAAAAACTAAAGAAAGTAGGAGACTTCTGTTACTTGGGAAGCAAAGAGTATATAAAAAGTAGGTTAGCTCAGGCAAGGAAAGCATTTCTACAGACAAGGAATCTGTTGACATCGAATATAGATTTAGGTATTAGGAAGTCATTTTTGAAAGCCTTTGTCTGGAGCGTGGCGCTCTATGGAAGTGAAACTTGGACTATTGGTGCAGCAGAAAATAAGAGAATTGAAGCATTTGAAATGTGGTGTTACAGGAGAATGATGAAGATCAGTTGGGTAGATAGGGTTACAAACGAAGAGGTATTAAGTCTAGAGAGAGAGGAGAGATGTTTGTGGCGACTAATAATGAAGAGAAGAGATAGGTTGGTAGGACACACACTAGGTCACCCAGGAATAGCAAGCTTAGTTATGGAAGGAAGGGTCGAGGACAAGAACTGTGGGGGTAGACCGAGGTTAGAATATGTTAAACAGATTGCCTCAGATGTAGGGTGTGGTAGCTATGTAGAGATGAAACGATTAGCTCAGGATAGGGGGACATGGAGATCCTCATCAAACCAGTCAAAAAACTGAAACATCAAACAACAACGACCTATTGAAAAGCATTAGCATTTCGTTTACTGAGGCAACACTGAAAAATGACTTCCATCACCATAATGGCACTGGAATTTGACAGTACGAATTTCTTAGCGTGGTCATCATTGTGTTAAATGGTCTGAATATTGTAGTCAGTTAACTATAGCTAATTAAGGACGTCAGCTATGAATGTTAGCAAAACAGATGTCTATACTGCAGCTTGTTTCGTACAACAATATGCCTTTTGTTTGTTTGGTGTTAAAAGTGGATTCCATTAATATCTTGAAAGTTACAACCAATTAACCTCTGATAATTCAAGAGCTTTGTTCTGAAGGCTGGAAGTACCCCGGCCTTTAGATTTATTATTCAGTACTGAAATTAATATGCCGTTTACGTATTCAATATTTTGATGACTAATTAAAGAGCTTGATAGCCACAGTCAATTAAGTATGAGTACTACAGAAGAACTATAGAAGGCCACTCACTCGATTCTCAAGGTTGTTACCTCTGATTTCTCTGCAGTTATGAAGCGATATTTGCGATAATCCGTTTGTGTGATCCGTGCAGTGAACCATTTCAATAGGTTTTCTTTTAGGGGCTTTGCGATATCGTGGTTATGTAGTCCTGTGCACTTGGGTGTGTGTAGAATCTGGCGTTCTTGGATGAAGGATTTGTGAAATCTCTCATCCAATCGTAGCCACACTTGAATGCCCCAACTCCCCTCCTTCCCCCGGAATCCAGAGAATATATCGATTATTCATTGTCACACCAGTTTATTTCATAAATTGAAGTTACTGATAGTTAACTGATTTAGATGTAGGGATAATTCCGGCGGCTTCGGTGGCGTAGTTGGCAGCATGCTGAGCTTCTATGCCCAAGATCGCGGGTTCACACCCAACCGAAGTCGTCGGATTTTTTAAGAGCGTTAAACATCCTTCAGTATGCCTTCCTTCGAAGGGGAAGTAAAGCCGGCGGTCCCATGTCATAGATTTATAGCATGAGAAAGAACCTTCCACTAACTACACTTGTGGAAACTACAATTTGTAGGTTAGTTTGATAACGCTATATTAGTTCCAACGTTCGTCGCCATTTGCTGACTGCGATGGCATTTAGTAGCCACGTCCGCAGCTAGTTGTCGTGGACGGCAGCATTTGGTAGCAAAAGTAGCCTAGTAACTACTTGAAAAAATAATCGTCTGCAGTCCTTCTACCTAAGCCACAGATAACACTCACTAATACAGCCATCACAATTAACACCGGTTATCAGACAAATTCTACACACACCCAAAGTTCACGGGGCTACAGGACCGTGTTGTCGCAGTCCCTAAACTAAGGAGCCAACCAACCAGGGATAATTCCACAGTTTTAATTATCTTAGTAATTTGGTAGTCTATTATTTGAAAAAATCTCGAGCTATTTAGAAAATCGGCGAACTGGATTAACATTACCATTTTAATGAACTGCTTAATTTTTATTTTTGTCGATACATTGTGATACAACTACTTTTACCTGTTTTTAAGAAATGATCAGTATGACGATGATTCACAAAGAAAAGCGAAGTTCTATGGACAAAAACTCTGAACTAAAAAAAGATAATGTAGGCTACCCAACGTTTTCAGAGCAGCCAAATAATGCATCGTCTCATCATCGCCTAGTAACAAGTCGGTAATGAAAATGAGAAATATTTCTTCCCCCCACCCCTTCCTGGAAAAATGCTGCGGGCGCCCATGTCCTACTGTATGGGTGCAAACCAATGGAGACCTCATCCAGGAACGCCACCAACAGCAAGGAGGTTCAGGCATGTTTTAGAGTGGGATCATGTTAGGTCGGCGTACGCCTCTACTGTAATTCCTATCCATGGTAACATGACTGCTTTGGTGTACAGAGACAACATCCTCAAACCTGTTGTTACAGGTCGCGTTGCCACAGTGAGCGAGGGCTTTACACTTGTGGATGATAACTAGGGCTCATATTTTTAGGAGCTAAAAATCGGGAAAATTTTTTTTTTTTTCTTTCTTTCTTAGTCGTTTACCCTCCAGGTTGGTGGAACCCACGGACTCAGCGAGGGAACTCACCACTACCGCCTCGACGGGCAGTGTCCTAGAGTTGGGAACATCTAATCGGAGGGGATACAACTGGTGAGGTGTGATTGGCACCTCGCCCAGGCGGCCTCACCTGCAAAGCGAACATGGGCCTCATGAGGGAAGGTTATGGAAGGTCAGGATGGATAAGCAAGGAAGAGGGAAGGAGGCGGCCGTGGCCGTGAAGAAGGTACTGTCCCCGATAATCCGGATAGTAGGCTGTCAGAAATCCGCCCCCTCAATCGGATTGCCAATAATCAATCGCACCGGCACAGCTACATCAATGAATATGGCACCGACAGATACTACCGAGATCAGAGCACAGTAGTTAACATGAAATTATTGTGGAACACTCCAAAATATACGGGGGTTCATACTTACCTTTTACTTACCTATTCAATTTAATCTCGGGTCTGGGTTTTCAACTGGATCACTTAATAGTATGCCCTCACAATAACCTCCACCACGATATTTAAAATGAACCAAGTCGGAACAAGAAAATTTAAACTGCACAATAATTTATTTCACACAAAGAAAAATATAATTTAACAAAATTTAACAACAAAATATACGTGGCAATCAGAAGCCATTGTCAATGCAACAATGTCCTCCTGTAGGACTTGTAGACTTTACATACAAAAATTCAGCTTTCTCTAGCTCAAAAGAACGTAATAATAACAACAATGCACTTTGGAATGGATAAGGGAGCTGGGACGAGACATATAGCATTTGTTTCCTTGTTCATGAACTTCACATTTTATTTATAACCGCAAGGCTGCTATGTAGATGACCTTGGCCTCTATCATACAGTTATCTGGCCACCTGCGATACACACTGCACCGTGTCGCATGCTTGCTTCGTCAAATGGACGCACCTGTCCAGCCAATGTTAGCATATGCTAGTTACCTCAGAGCCTAGCTCCTTTTCAAAACACTTTAAATGTTCACATCTCAACTCAAATATTATCACGCAAATCTTTTAAATGCTCCGTTCAAATATCAATGGATTACTCTAATAATCCCAAATCTTGTTTAATTGTATATTACAATTGTTGAACTAGCGTTGTTTAGAGTATAATAACGAAAACGCTTAATGTTTATAACAAAAAGTTCATTAATTATTTACAACATTTTAAAATGTTTATAACATTGTCAAACGACAATTGAAAAATTTATACACGCCTCTATCAATCCCGTTCGTTTCAAATTATTATTAAAGATATTTACATAGTTATTTACATTATTTATATTATTTATATTATTTATATTATTTATATTATTTATATTATTTATACATTAAACCACACGTTTATCCGGTTGATAATTACTTAAATCGTGGTGATATAATCGACCAATGAAGGTTAGTTATATTTAAATTTTTGATTCTGGTTTAATAAGATTTAATAATTATTATTTGTGACGGTAACCTCCATTCAAAATCGTTATCTCAAATTATTTAAACACTCTTGTTAATTTTAACAGTAACTTCACATGAATAATTTTCAATGGACCTGAACAATACACTCAGCGGAAAAATACCTCGCTCAAAACGCACAAAATTGCACCAAAATTGGCCCATAATTCATCATATATCTCATTATATATGGCATCAAAATCTTCCACAATACATACAAAAAACCTCCACTTACAAATTCATCAACATTACCAATATTACTGTGGGAACCTCCTTCACTTATTACAGGGCATTATTCATCAGCGACTTTTACACGTCCACTGAACTAACGATTATACATCCATAGTTCCTCTTTAAAAATTCTTATATTCATCAATTTCACATAAAAATTTCTCCAATCATGACATATGCAATAGGATTAATATGGGAGCATCTCTCGAAAAACGATCTTGATCAGATAGAAAGGGTAAAGGCCATATACATGAAAAAGATTCTGTGTCTAGGACAAAATGCACCGTCAAGGACGACCTATGAACTAACGAGACAACCATTTTACATAGAAGAGGTACGTATAAGAATGTTACTGCCTTCTACAAAGCAATATCAGTTAATACTGCAAGAACTTCAAGAGAAGAAAGCCAACATCTGGATGGATTTCTACCAAACAGATGCCATGCTGACCTCAGAGTGGAGGAATTCTATGTATGAACTTCGCCATTTCATGACACGTTTCGCTGTTCATGGTTTTCATTTCAAGCTGTGCTGCAAGAAGGTATACCACAACCCAGACGAGAACTGTAGGTGTGAGTTGTGTGGAAAGTTATGTGAAAGATATCACGCAAAAGTTTGTAGCAAGAGAACAGTGACATTAACAGAATTCTGTACATGACTTCATTGTGTGCAATTTTAATTATTATTCTATTTGACCATTGGTTGCAATAAATATCATTATTATATTCATCAATTGTATCGAAAACTGTTATTATATTTAACCTTCTTGGGTTTCATTCATGAATCGATATGAAGTAAAAATTTGCCAGTCACAAATAAATTTAATAGCAAATACGATTAGACACGCCTCCCTGGTCTATCAAAATTGAGATTAATATCATCAAAGTATCGCAGTATAAAAATACTATCTTCAATCAAAGTTCATCTAAACTGCATAAATAATCGAATAGAATACAATTAGACTGTGGACTGCCAACATTATTGTTCCAATCTAGAATTGAGAAAAACTCCTATCAAATGTTCATTACTATAGTGTACTCAATAAATCGTACTCAAAGTTCATATTTCATAAAATTGTCTATAATGCAATGGTATTTCAGAATTGACGATAAATGTCTATGTTGCAATCATGTTCATAAAACGACTAGTATTTCTAAGATCGTCGATAAAGTAGTAGATTTTAACGCTCTAAAATCTTTTAATCATTCTTCTTTCTTGAGGATGACAGAAAATTGGTCAAAGTAATTTACTGAAAAGAATTACTTTAATAAAATGACACGCTGTCTGAATTCAAATTTGCCATAGAAAATCGTTAACTTTACAGTCAAATCGTGACTACAAAAATATGCAAATTACTGAAAGAATATATATTATCAGTCTCAACTGATCCAAAATTATTTAAATATGCCAATGACATAATAATGTCTCAATAAATCGTAGAAAAAGGCATAAATCAGCAAAGTGTACTGAGTACAGAAATATCAAGCAAGAATATGGGGCAAAATATATGGGACAGAAAATATGGGGAAAATAGTTGCTCAGATATCGCTAAATGGCTCAAATAAATCAAGAAACGTTCACGACTACCTTATCTGTTGATTGAAGTTCTAGAGGAAAATTTCCAAAGAAGACTGCTGCTGGTTCCATTTCACCACCGTAAAGATGTGCTCCGACCTCGAACCTGGAACCTGCGCCCTCGGAGAATAGAACAGTTTCCTCCTCCGGAAAACGCACTGCTCCGTGTAGACGATAGACATCCTTCTGGCAAAACTCTTCTGTGTGAGCCGGGTCCACCCTGGCCTCTCTTGAAAGTTCCCTGAAGTTCTGGTAGAAATTCGCCATGAAGTTTATTGCAATTATTTCCGCAGAAATGTTCATAATTGTGAAGTATGAAGATATTTCCACTGCCATTTGATGTAATTCAGCGATGGATTACGATGCATGAGTGTAGTTGGATGTTCACTACATGCTCGCTTCTGTAGAATGACGATTAACGAAGCTCCATGCTGCTATTTCACTCCATTGATATATGTCCCAATTGCATTAAAGTTTTAGTCTTCCATCTCCACTTCCGTTATAATAATAGACGAAAGTACTGCCAGATTATATTGTTCCATTGTAGAATGTAGCGTTGTATCACCAAATGTAATCTTCAGTATCACGGTTGCAATACATGTGTCAGCCGTAGCGTAGAATGTGGTATTATAAAAGTGCTTCTCAGGTGTCGAGAAAATCACTTTTGTCTGCAGTCTTAAAATGCGAATATCTTCCAAAGTATAATAGTGAAAATGTTCAACTTTCGTACACGCCTCAATATTGTAATGCACAATTGAATTAGCATAAATGCAGTAGCTAACTCTTGATAGATAATCTTGTAGACTCGTTTATGTGTGCGCTCCAACTTCGCCTAGTTTTAGTAACCGTAAAATTGCACTGCTGCACACTCAGTGCTTGTTCGATGCTGTGGGCTCTACCACACTTGCTAATGACGACTTGCTTCACTGAATAATATATACTTGTTCTATCGGAATTAAGAACTCGAAGTCTGACAATATGAGAATCAGAAAATGAGCCATGAGCCCTGAGACATGAGAACCTGAGACATGAGAACTTCCTCTCTGCTGTGCAAGGCCTTTTATCAACTTCTTAAGGGGCGTATCCATCCCTACCATAGCTTGTTCCTCCGTCATTGCTAGAAGTTCTAACTTTGGCTATACTTGACGGATTTTCAAATATCAAAAACTCATAATTAATTTCTTCAAAATTCCATATCAATGCCATAACTGAAAATAGTTTTCCACAATTCTGCATGCCAAAAGTAATTAAATATGGTAGTTTCAGTAATCTCCGTCTCCCTCCAAACTATCATTCATTGGTTCGAGCCTCTCCTCCAATAGCGTAACTTCTTCCTCAGCACAATTCCTTGCTTCCCTGCGACTGCGTCGTAAATCTCAGATACTTCTCGAACAAAATCATGACGTCACCAAGAATCTCAGCTCATCCAGCCTACTTGCATGAAGTCTGCGTCATCCGTGCCTACGTCATGAATATACACGTCACAACTATGACGGCCATAACTATATTCACATATACCAATACAGCCACCGTGGTCTCAGTATAATTCAATTTACGGGGGCAGTACCATCCCGGCATTTGCCCGAAGACGAAGTGGGAAACCACGGAAAACCACTTCGAGGATGGCTGAGGTGGGAATCGAACCCCCTCTACTCATTTGGGCCACCCGAGGCTGAGTAGACCCCGTTCCAGTCCTCATACCACTATTTATTTTTTATGTATTTAAAATACCTGAAATATGTGACAAAAAAGTAAAAATATTTAGTTATAATTCAGTATATAAATGTGAATATAATCAATATGCAGTACTCACGAATGCAATTTATGCTGTGCCTCACTGACTACTGAATAATTACAATAAACGAGATACATCTTCTTGCCTTTGAGGTGTTGTGTAACTTGAGTTCGCTGTTCAGCCTTGTTTGCTTTCTCACATAGTTGTCAGAACAGAACGCCCCCATAAGAAGTAAAATAATCTTTAAATTCCGCAACCTACTGCTGCAGACGATAACTTGTAGTTGCTTTTACTTTAGGCATCGTAGAATTGCCTTACACTTCACAGTGCCAGGAATGAACTGCATGTGAGTGACACTGGTACCAGGTAGCTCAGGAAGGGGGGGGGGGGGAGTATAGCACGTGGTGCAATATGGCTATGGACAAGAAAATCCCCGGCTTCCACAGTGAGTGGCACGGTGTGACGAGTTCAAGTTAAGAATAACACAGTTGCAAGCTGACATATGCTCTGCATGAAGATTATGTAGCTCACAGGTTCTTACTCGTTGAAGTAATACTGATGTTAAGAAAAATGTAAATATTATGTCTTTTTATGTGCTAAGAAGTGAAAAGCAGGAATTTATGTATTTATAGAAAAAAGGCTTAAAATATGTATTTACATAAAAAAATATTTATTTACCTAAAAATCCGAGCCCTAGTCATAATCATCCTGGTCCTAGTAATGATATTCACAAAGTTCGGATTGTATTCTAAACTATCCGCAAATTTACTTCAAACATTAACCGCAGCTTATCCACTATCCGCACAGCCATGCAAACTACATCCGCAAGGCGAAAACCTCCGAAGAGGTGGTCCTTATCCTGAGGTTCCTTGCGTTTGGGTGGCTAGTTCCTTTCCTATCCTCCTTCCCTTCTCCCGCCAATCACACGTAATCCCCAATCCAAGTTCCGACCACGCCCAATTTGGCTTAACTGCAATAATCTCACCGTATCCGGTGTTCCAAGCCATTGCCTAACATGTCCTTAAATAAATCAACAGTTTACAGTAGCGGTTCCCAAACTTTTTCGGTCCCGAAACCCTTCAGAAGCCATGTTCTTTCCGCGGAATCCAAACTCTATCCCTGATTTTTACTGAGCATTGTGAACCCACAACGTTCTTCCTGCTTTCATCTATCCTGATTGCCTGGGTGTTTTGTATAGCCTAACGCTAACGTGGTAGGTTTGGAAACAAAGACAAAACATTTTAAATATACATACAAGCTTTTATTTTGGTACAAAAATATAAACAATTATTTTAGAACAATAAGAATTGGATTTCCACCTAATTCCTAATGTGATGAATGAAATTGTTTCATTATCGATCTCAAATAGTTTTGAAATCGGGCTTTATGTCCGACTGCTGAATACGTAAATCCAGGGCAGCATTCAACTTACTCCTAAATTTGTTTTTGGTGTAAGTATAAGCAGAAAAGCCTGCTTCGCTTCGATAGGAGGACACGAAGAGGAGCAGAGCTCGGATAGCCTTTTCGGTTACTGTCAGGTATACGTCTATTAGACCCGTGGCTCATAATCACAAGATTCACGGTCACGTAAAACTACAATCTTCCTTCCTTTTTTCGTCTATTAGTCCTACCCAAAAGTAATTCAACGGCACTATTTCAAATTTTGTTTTAAAATGGGAGGTACATTGAATTTCAATAATATCTTCATAGTCAGGCTCGGACATGTGAGGTTTATTTCGGTTGTCAAATGGATTTTGCTGTGATAAAAGTCATAAAAACGAAGTCCTGGCGTTGGCGAATAGGTGTTTGGATATAACACGAACTCCTCCTACCTTCGCATTAGAGACAATCTGATAGTTAGCCTCGTGTGGTTTTATTTTAAAATCAGTTTTAAATTTGATTGTTAAGATTTATCGCGGAACCCCTGCGATGCCTTTGTGGAACCCTAGGGTTCCGCGGAACCCAGTTTGGGAACCGCTGCTCTACAGTATGTATCCCTCCTATGCGGGAATTCCATTATTTGCATGACCAAGCTGAGTCATCGTTTCTTTTACCGTCACAGGCCAGAGCGCGTAGGCCGTAGCCTGGGGTATTCCCTTCCGGCCTCACCGGATTTCCGGGCAAGATACCCGTTAGAACAGGTCTTCGGGATTACCACCAAATTCATGAAGAACTTCTCCTTAATAACTTGATGACATACAGATTGGAGAGTTTTGAGGCAAACCTGTTTCAGAGAACACAAATAGTTGAAATCCCGCGCGATATCCCAGTAAGCCTGAGGCGTGGACTTTGTACTACTTACCCATGATGACGTGATTCATACTACAGCCTTCTGCTTTCTCACTGTAGCGCGAATGCCAGTGAAACGCATGAGTCATTCTTGACTAGAGGCTAACTTTATATACCAGACTGAGTGCTGGACTTTCCTCATAGGATAACAAGACTTCCTCCACGAGCATCGCTCCGTTTTCGGGACGGACAAAC
Source organism: Meconema thalassinum (assembly GCA_946902985.2). Classification (NCBI taxonomy): domain Eukaryota; kingdom Metazoa; phylum Arthropoda; class Insecta; order Orthoptera; family Tettigoniidae; genus Meconema; species Meconema thalassinum. Next base: position 836,653,803 of record OX336390.1, read on the forward strand.
TCGTTTGCCAGACATCTTTCTTTCGTGATTGTCGAGTAGAAACTGTTACATCACTCAACCAACGGTAGGTGGACAACCTCACTCAAGGATATTCACAATATTATTTTAACATGTTGTAATCTTGTACAATAGTTGCTTCCTGTAGATACTTGTCGTTATTCTAGTTTCATTTGGGGGGCTTGGAGATTGAGGTCATTTATCCCCGTGCACGTGGGTGTGTAGGCCCCAGGTTTGATTCCCGGCTCCGTCAGGGATTTTAGAAACTGACGTGAGGGCTGGAACGGGGTGCACTCAGCCTCGTCAGAGCAATTGAGTAGCTGCGTGACTATGAGGTAGCGCCCCGGTCACGAAGACCAAGATTAACGGCCGAGGGGATCCGACGCGCTGACAACGCGTCATCCCATAATCTGCAGGTCAAATGGCTGGGCAAGCGGTCTCTCTATAGGTCTTTGTATAAATACACATTTGATAATTTAGATTTGTGTAAATGTGTGCGTGAATTTGTAATTCAGGTGAGGTTGGGGAAGTAGGCGGCCGTGGCATTGAGGAACCATCCCGGCATACCCTGGAGTGCAAGTGGGAAACCACTTTCAGCATGACTCAGGTGTTAATCGAACCCACCTCTTTTCAGTTTTGCCTCTTGAGACTGAGTATCTCGTTCCAGCCTTCAGATCAGATTTTTTTTTTTTTTTCACGATTCCCGGTCAATGCATGTGAGATTTTCGAAGTGAAATGCCATGTCCTGTGGTTCGGATTCCACGTAAAAAGGAGGTCCCGTGGCTCATAATCACAAGATTCACGGTCACGTAAAACTACAATCTTCCTTCTTTTTATTTTTTTTCAGAGCCGGGAATCGAACCCGGATGTCTGGCGGCGACAGCCAAGAACACTAATTTTTATAATGAGGAGGTTTACCTTAAGACTCTAGGGACATGTGTGGTCTTCAGCTCTGTTTACAGTCTGTGTCCATGTGCTTGTATGTCTTTGATTGCGTGTGCCTGTGTATGGAATTGTAATTGGGGTTTTTATGCGTGTGTTGTGTGATTTGTAAATATCCAGGTATAGAATTTGAGTAAATACTCTGGGACTTGAAATAAGCTCCACTCTGCGACGTAGTCGTGCGCGTTAAATCAGTCACCACGACCGTGACAGAGAACTGCAGCAAGTCCAAAGATCAGGAGGTTCGAATTCCCGCACTGACAGAGATCTCACCTGGGTCATTCCACACTCCCTCCGGCTAAATGCTGAGATAGTGCCTTAATTGATGACCCAGGTCACCTTCCCCATTTCCGACACAAATACATTTACACTACTACAGTCACTACAGAAACTCAGTTTGTCAGGCAAATTAAAACTCAAACCCAAGTACACTGACTGATGACTATTAATAGCATGTCGCAAGCTCTTAACACGAATTAACAACAAGAGAAACGTGCGACCATCCCAGCATTTGTCTAGAATGAGAATAGAGGTCGCAATACACTCGGTAATAATAATAATAATAATAATAATAATAATATTAATAATAATAATAATAATAATAATATCGTATGGCCTCGGGTGCCGGGTGCAAGCCTTGTTATTTGACACCCAAAGAGTAGCTTGCATGTGGAATTTCGTTGTTCCTTGAAGCACTATGAAAGTCAAGGCTGTTAGATATCTAAGCTCCTTGAACACTATAGCGCTTTCTAGTAGAGAAATGAGGAACTTTGTGTTGGCGGTAAATCACTTACCACGGCCAGGAGCGAACCTGCAAGCTTGGGGTTTGTAGACCGACACGTTGACCACTCACCCACCGTGGCAAGCTGATACACTCGGTATAAAGCAGATTTAATTAATTATTATTATTATTACTGGGCCAAAGCCTCCGTGGCTTAGGCGGCAGCACGCCGGCCTCTCACCGCTGGGTCCATGGTTCAAATCCCAGTCACTCCATGTGAGATCTGTGCTGGACAAAACGGAGGCAGACAGGTTTTTCTAAGGGTACTCCGGTTTTCCCTGTCAAACTTTCATTTCAGCAACACTCTCCACTATCATTTCATTTCATCTGTCATTCATTTAATCATTGCCCCAGAGGAGTGCGTCAGGCCTCGGCAGCTGGCACAGTTCATATCCTCGCCGCTAGACGGGGGCTTCGTTCATTCCATTCTTGACCCGGTCGGAGACTGGAAGCAGGCTGTGGATTTTCATTTCATTACTGGGCCAAAAGGAAAGCTCAAAACAATAAAAAGTGATTGATTTCATGTACCCCAAAGTTGGGTGAAACAAGTAAAGAAGAAGAACATTTATGTTACCATAAGTCAATATATATTGTACTATAATATCGCACCGGTTTCAGTGACATTGTCACCTTCCTCGGCGTAATTTAGGGCATGAAAATGTGCAACAACATATATTTAATATAAATTTGTTATCAAAAATTCTAAAAATATTCTTCGTCCATAAGCTCACACATTAAAATTTAAGAAAACGAATATATATGTTACAAAATGTGTTAAATAAGAAAAAATGAAAAATATAAGTAAGTCTTGATAAAAAGAACAGCGTGGAATAGAGGAGATGCGTATGTGAAACCATATCAGTGGAAATAGCAAGGTTAGAACTGATAGTTTGGTGTGTGTTTGCGAAGTAATGGAGAAATAATGGAATTACTTCGCAAACACATACCAAACTATCAGTTCTAACCTTGTTATTTCCACTGATAAAGTTTCACATCGACATATTTTCTATTCCACGCTGCTTTTATCAAGACTTACTTATATTTATCATATTTTGTAACAGATCTGTTTCTTTTTTTAAAATATTAATGTGTGAGCTTTTGGACGAAGAATATTTTTAGAAGTTTTGATAACAATATTTAATATTATGTATTATGTTCTTGCACCAGTTCATGTCCTAAATTACGCTGGGGAAGGTCAAAATCTGACTGAAACCGGTACAATATTAAATACAATATACGTATATTGACTTATGGTTATATTAATGTTATTATAATTACATTGTCAATAAGGAATCGGGCTATCATGGTCATTTTATGGCATTTAAGGGGAGGTATGACTGAATTTTTCGGATTTTCAAGCAAAAACTCGTTTTTTTGTTTTATTTATATAAAAATACCCTAATTCTTCCTCTTTCAGAAAATCATCTCAGTTTAGTAATTCCGGCTATTTTGAAGCTTGTAGAGGCCATTTAATGTGAGCGCGCATGGCATTTAATAGCCCAATACCACGCCCACTTTTCCTGTAATAGCATAATGATAGTTTTCTGTATGTTTTTTGTCGATTATTCAAGTATTCCGCGGCGTATGTGTCGTAGAGGCACACCTGTGCAAGCTGACAGTCGTTTGTTTACCACGTAGTCCATATAACTACGTTATGTCATTTAATAGTTCAATTTTAACTAATTTAGAGAACGATTTCTCTCTTCTAAATTGCATTCCATTTTTTTTTTCACACAACTATACTATGATAGTTAATATTATATATATATATATATGTTTGTATTATTTACATTCTGAATTTCGTATTTGTGTTGACTGTAGTAGTACAAGCATGGCTTCCCTGTTTGTTTATGTTATTGTAATGCAAAAGTAACGTGTGGTTTCAGTACAGCGAATTACATATCCAAACTAGTGATTATTCAGTGATGTGTTTCGTCTTATTTCCTTTGTAGTTGTGTAATTTATAGTGTAGAGGTCTTAGTGCGTCGTTTTAGTGTATAGATAAGTAGTGATTATAGTTTTTAGGTTAGGCCTATAGCAATAGTGATTATTATTATTAGTGAGAAACTATGGAAATTCAAAAGAGTCCTAGGTGTAGCTATAGACCAGTGAAAAAACGTCCCTCAAAGAAAAGCAAGGCTGCCAAATTAGCTATAGCTAAAAGAAAGAGTCAGAAACCAGGACAAGAAGTCAGTTCAGTTAGGCCTAATGAAGAAGTGAATAACGTTTCTAGTAGCTCACTAGATGCAGATATGTCTGCATCTGAGAGGAAAATAAATTTATTTTCTGTTTCTGCCAGTGCAGAACAAAGTGTTGGGTCTGTGATCTATACCTTGGTGCATAAGGATGTTTGGCAAGAACTAGTGAAGGAGCTACTGTGTGGTGAGTGTAAGAACAAATCTATTTTTATTGAATTTAGGGAAACTCATGGGTACTCCTCTAAAATTATAATTAAATGCAGAACATGTGGTTATGTTTCTGCTAACACCTACACTTCACCAAGAATTAAAGATGATAATTCTCAAAGACCTGGTTTCCATGTGAACAATGCTATGGTTGAAACATTTAGTAGTTTAGGTAAAGGCCAGCGTGGGCTGGAGACATTTTCTATAGGTATGGGTATGAACACTTTAGGTCGAAGGCCTTTTGCAAAACACCTTAGAATTCTCATAGATGAGGGAAAATTAATGAGAAGAGAAGTACTTTCTATGGCTGCACAAGTAGTACACAATGCTCATGGGGCTAGTGATGAACAGACCATTGACATAGGTGTTTCATATGATGCAACATGGCAGAAACGTGGCCATACATCGAATTATGGTGCAGGATTCGTAATTGACATTCTGACTGGAGTTGTGTTAGACTACCATGTTCTGTCAAAGTATTGCCATCAGTGTGTTATTGCAGAAAGGGACCTGGGAAAAAATAGTGCAGAATATAATATTTGGTGGGAGGGTCATAAGAGCTCAGATGAATGCCAGAAAAATTATGATGGGTCCTCCAATGCAATGGAAAAAGACATTGGAGAGATCCTGTGGAAGAGATCCATTGACAATGGTTTTCGATACACATCGGTGTTGTCAGATGGGGATGCCAAGACCTACGCCCACTTGAATGAGATTGAGGTGTACGGTCCAGAACAAAGGATTGAGAAAAAAGAATGCATAAACCATATTTCTAAGCGACTTGGTACTGCTCTTCGTAACACTGTAAAGGAATGGAGGGCGAAGGGTGTGACACTGGGTGGGCGTAAAGAAGGCAACTTGAAAGACAGCACTATAACTAAATTGACCCATTATTATAGGCATGCCATTGACAATAATATTCCAGATGTAGGAAAAATGAAGAGGGCAGTTTTTGCAACTCTTAGACACTGTATGTCAACTGACCGCAAGCCTCAGCATTTGACTTGTCCTAAGGGTATCAACTCCTGGTGCTTCTATAACCGACAACAGGCAGAAGGAAAACCAAATGATAGCCACAGTAGAATGAGTTGCAAGCTGAATCCTTCTGTTGTTGAGAAGATAGCACCTGTGTATCTGAGACTAGCATCAGATCAGATATTGCAGCGTTGTACAGCGGGGAAGACTCAGAATGCTAACGAGTCCCTCCATAATGTAGTGTGGAGTAAATGCCCTAAGGAGATATTTGTTTCCAAGACAAAACTGGAACTTGGTATCCTCAGGGCTGTCTCAGAATTCAATATGGGGCACTACAAAACTCTGGAAACCCTTCATTCCATCAGAAATTCGACCATCCCTATAAAGTCAAGTTCTCTATGCAAACTACAAGATGTTAGACGTGTTACTCAGGCACAAAAGAGGGGCTGTGATCGGGAGAAAATGACTAGGAGGCATGTAAAATGGCAGAAGATATCTAAGGAAGAAAGAACGAGGAGATGTGAAGGGGAAACATATGGGGCAGGGCAGTTTTGAGTGAGTAAATATTAACTTGCCTTTTTCTCGCATTGCTCTTTTCCAATGTTTTTCTGTGTACAAAATGCTCCTTGCGATGCAATTCTTTTCAGATGTTGTTGAAACTTGGTAAAGTAGTTGCAAAAGGTACACTAATGTAAACTTGTTTCTGGTTTTGAACTTCTCTGAGTTTTAGTATGAATTTTGATAGATAACTTTAAACTATTAATGCTGAAATTTTAAAAATATATAAAATGAAAGTTTAAACTTTTCTGGAAAGAACAGTATTCATCTAACACAAAGCAATTATTGTTTCTATACATCATAACAACATTTATTTTAAAAATCAGCATGGTCGAACAAAAACTTTGTCGCAAGGGACTTTTTTATGTGACCACTTTTTGAATACAAAAAAGTGCAATATCTCAAAAACTAACAAAGCTATTTAATTACAAATTAGAACATTAGATGCCAGCAACTGTTTATGCAAGTGGTTTAAATTTGGTAATGATATGATAAAAACTGTGGAAGTTGAAAAACTCAGTCATACCTCCCCTTAATAATAATAATAATTATTAATATTATTAACACATTTTTCAAAGGTAGTTTATAATCAATCATCACTGGCATTTTAGAACAAAATAATATACTGTCGATGGCTGTAATAGTGAGCGTAGGAGCTATTCACATGCTGTGATTTGCAAATAAGCATTTTAGGAAATGGTGGATGGCAGATTTTAACTTACAACTGTTTATGAAATACGCTCAAAAATTTTCATAACTAGCGTTGGACGTCGTCACTATACTAGTGAGCTCATGTGGATCACCAACGTTGCCAACTCCAGAAAACGAGAAAACCGTGCATGAGCCATAAATGGTTCGTATTTTCTTCCGGAGGCCAGTAAAATATAATTTATCATATATTGCTTCACAATATTTGTGTGTGTAAATGTACATTATATTTAGAGTCTTCACAATTTGTTTTGATAACTTGATTGTAAAATAGGAATGAAACTAATAATTATAATAATAATAATAACATTAATATTAATACATCCAAATTTAAAACTCTGCAGTATGCATGAGACTTTGTGCTATAACTTAATATGTATAGAAAACCTTTTGTTCAGCATTGATGTTAAAAACTGCCTTAAATGAATAGCCAACTTATTATCTGACTTTAATATAAGAATATCACACACTTTTACTATTAAAATAATAATTTCAAAACCATTTCGTCTAGGAACCTGGGGATTTTATTGTTTTATAGAGAAAACTCATTATTGAAAGAATAAAGGAACGATTTCGTATCGGGGTAATCAATACAAAATGCGTGAGGATCTTCTGCGATGGTTTGGGCATGTGCTACGGTCAGGAGCGGTCACCATTGCAAAACAGGGCTACACACGAGAGGTCGCCGGGAAAAGACCATAGGGGCGACCGAGACAACGTTGGGCCGATACTCTGCACAGGTATCTGAAGAGTGTCAACCTACTTCCGGACATAGCCCATGACCAAGTAAAGTGGAGACAGCGGATTCAAATAGCGGACCCTGCCACGAGGCGGGACAAACGCTAAAGAAAAAGAAGAAGATAGAGAAAACTCATTTCATATGTTGTTATAAAACTAATGACGCCACCAAGCATTATGAAGGTATACATGTGTTTGTTGTGATAGTAAATCGCATATTTCCGGCCAGGGCAGCGACTTGAATCAGCAATGGTGAAATTTATGAACAATATCCGCTTTTTGCACGTTTGACCTACTGTAGGTCCGCAGGAACTAATTGAGGTAGAGTTGATACTTTCACCATGTATTTACCAAACTGTGTGTGTTGTTTGGTAGTAAAACCATTCAGCTAAGTGTAAAACATCATTAACAAGTAGTTCCGTGAAGAACTATACAGCCTATTTTCATATATCCTACTTATGTTAATTGCCACTATCAACATACACAATTTCAGTTTGATTGCTGTAATAGATTCGTAGATATTGAGAACCGACTAAATATTTCGGATGGTCGCCATGTTGGATTTTATATATGTAGGTCCTAGAGTTATGTACTGTTACATGCAGATTATTGTGAACGTGTAGTATTCAAACTTCAATCGCATATTTAGGACACAAGAAGTAACAAGGAGATTTTAAAATTTTTCACAGCTGCCATCTTGAGGTTATGGAAACAATTGAAATGAATTAGATGCCAGTGGATTAACATTCGTATAAGGATTTACTGTACCAAGTTTCACTGCACGCAGATGGTTAAATTGCGAGAAACGTCCATTGAATATTTATAATTCGCGTCGCCGCCATGTTGGATTTGTGATCACCAGGTTATTTAAAGTCCTATAGGTGAACTTAAGTTCATAGCCCCTATGGACATTAAAAAATGCAGTTTGATTGCTAAAATAGATTCGTATATATTCAGTATCGTCTTAATATTTCGGATGGTCGCCATGTTGGATTGTTAAATGTATAGGCCATAGAGTCATGTACCATTAAAGGAAAATTATTGCGTAGGTTCATTATTCAAACTTTCACTTCGATCGAATGACTACATCACAAGAAATAAAAACTTAATTTTAAAATTCGCACTGCCGCCATCTTGAGGTTATGTAAACCATTGAACTAAATTAGATACCAGTGGATTACAATGTGTATAAATATTTCCTGTACCAGGTTTCAGTGCGCTTGGAACATTAAATCGCGAGAAAGGTCTATTTAAAATTTTCAAATTCGCTTGGCCGCCATGTTCGTTTTGTAGTTAACAGGTTTTTGAAAGTCTTATAGATAGACTTCCAGTAGTGCCCTTTATCTCCGTACAAAATGTTAGGGAGATACCGCTAATAGTTTCAGAGATATAGAATGCCGGTAAAATATTTTGCACATCCGCCATCTTGTGATTATGTAAACAATTGAACGAAGTTAGATGTCTGTGCATTAAAATGTATATAAACATATACTGTACGAAGTTTCATTGCGTTTGGTTGGCCAAATCACGAGAAACGTCTAATTATAAGTCGCAAATTCGCTTGGCCGCCATGTTGGTTTTGTAGTTACCAGGTTTTCAAAGGTCACATAAGTGAACTTATAGTAGTTCCCTCTATCACCAAAGAAAATGTCAGGGTAATATCGGTAATAGTTTCGGAGATATTGAATGCTGGTGAAATATTTCGCACAGCCACCATGTTGGATTGGTGAGTCGTAACAACATTTGAAGGGCACGGTCGAGGTCGCCCGGAATAGTGCTATGAACTTTCCGAGTTTCATTGAAATCGCTCCTGCCGTTTAGATTTTATTAGGGGGGGGGACACACACACGAATCACACACACACACACACACACACACACACGCACACACACACGGACAAAAGGTGATCTCATAAGCCTGTTTTTTCAAAATTGAAAATAGGCTAAAAATATCATTGAGGGAATACATTTACCCTTAAAAATTAACCAATATATTTAAAAACATATTGTAATTATGAGCTGGAGATTAACGATTTTACAAGGGTGGATATAAATAAATATATGCTAACATCTGTAAAAATTTCACTTTAATGTGTTTATTAGTTGGAGAGTTAATAGGGGTTAATTTGTCATGATTTAACATGAACACTGTAGTGTTATCTGACTCCCGTTAAGTTTTTATTATTATTATTATTAGTAGTAGTAGTAGTAGTAGTAGTAGTAGTAGTAGTAGTAGTAGTAGTAGTAGTAGTAGTAGTAGTAGTTTTATAATTATTATTAGTATTATCATTATCATTACAATAATGTAGGATCGATAGTATTGCATATAAGTTACATTAAATTAAAAATAAAATTTCAGTCACTTGTTTTCGTTAATATGGGGTAGGTGTGAGACATGACTTACTGTGAGGTTAATGCTTTTTACGACTGTATGCCCTTCCTGACGCCAATATAGAAATTAATGAGAAATGAAATGAATGAAGCTAAATAAGTCAGTGTAAAGGGGTGGAAAGAGGCGTAGTTGAAAATGGGAATCATTGAAAGAACTTTTAGATGTTGGGCTTCGAAAACACTAGTCTCCTGAGTCCTGCTCAAATGGTCTGTCTGCCCAAATGCCATCCTTCACGCTGACGTTGGCGGGCTGGTAAAAGTATTGCTTGTTTATTATTATTGTTATTATTATTATTATCATCATTATTATTACACCATCGTTTGTGACCGCTAGATATCAATTGTTTGCCTTCTTGTGGACCCTCCATATTTAGATCATCTCAGATTGGGGTTTCTTACAATCATCCGAGTGAACAAGGTTTCTGACTTCCTCCTGATGAGCATTTATGAGGTTCTGTTCAGTGGTGTCCTTATAGAATTCTACCAGTCAAGGAAGAATCATTTTAAGGTTTTTAAGCAGGACAACAAACGATTAGAAATTCTTTCGGTTTGCATTCTGAAGAGGTGAGCATAAAACATTAACGCTCATTTCCCGCTTACGCTAAAGATATCTAGCCTTATGTGTTGTTCAGAAGTTTGTAAATATCATCTTTGAAGTTGGGACCTAGAATTTTTCGGGTTATTCTTCTTTCCTTTATTGCCAATTTTAAATGTTTAGCTTTGTCCACGAAATTGTGCTTGCTTACTACTGTATTAAAGACTCCACGATATCCCAAGGTGTCGTCTGTGATGTTTATTTCCCGTTGCTTCACCTTACTTTTCTCAGTGTTTGAGTCTTCAAGTTTTTGACAGGTTTGATGCAGCTTTCCAGGCTTGAGCTAATCGTTTCTTCTCTACATAACTACCACACCCTACATCCGAGGCGATCTGTTTAACATATTCTAACCTTGGCCTACCCCTACAGTTCTTGTCCTCGACCCTTCCTTAACTAAGTTTGCTATTCCTGTGTGTCTTAGTATGTGTCCTACCAATCTATCTCTTCTCTTCATTAGCAGTCGCCTGAAACATCTCTCCTCTCCCACTCATCTCAATACCTCCTCATTTGTAACCCTATCTACCCATCTGATCTTCATCATTCTCCTATAACATCCCATTTCAAACGCTTCAATTCTCCTCTTTTCTGCACCAACAGTCCAAGTTTCACTCCATAGAGTGTCATGCTCCAGACAAAGGCTTTCAAAAATGACATCCTTGTACCTAAATCTGTATTCGATGTCAACAGATTCCTTTTCTGTAGAAATGCTTTCCTCGCCTGAGCCAACATACTTTTTATAACTATTTGCTTCGTCCATCACTGGTTATTTTGCTCCCTAAGTAACAGAAGTCCCCTACTTAATTTAGCCTTTCTTCTGACAATTTGACGTCCATAGGGGTTTCTGATTTCTTTCATTCCAATATTTGTTTTACATTTATTAAATTTCATCATGGATTCTTTGCTCAATACAGAGTCCGTACCATTTAAAAACTCATTCAAATCCTGTGGTGTGTCGGCTAAGATGACGATGTCATCAGCAAATTTCAGAGTTGAAATTATTTCTCCTTGAATCTTTAATCCTACTTTGATTTTATCTACACTTTCCTTCATTGCATGTTCAATGTATAGATTGAAAAGTATGGTTATTAAGTTGCAGTCTTGCCTTACACCTTTCTGAATACCAGCTTCTCTCTATGACCTACGGCTCGAATAACTGATGTCTGGTTTCTGTATAGGTTGTTGTTGAGTATAACCTTCTTTTTGATTACCTTACATGGTGTATAAATTCTATAAATATGGTCAAAGAATTTCAAGTGTCTCCTGTGTACGGCATCAACGAACCTGTCAGTCAAGGATTAGAGCTCCAATGTTCTCCTCTTAAACAATATTTCCTTTCTCTCCTGGGTAGGTCTATTCAGTTGCTGTTGTAGGCGGAGTTGATTTTTACTAGCAGACCCATGCGAGAAAGCTGCAATCCAACCGGTTCCATTGGTATGCGGGCTCAACGCAACAACACAGTTCTAGCAGGGGCTATCATCTTGATTATTTTGTTTAAACACACTTTTTAAAATATTTGTAAGCGGCTTCGATGGCGGAGTGGATAGCATGCTGTTCTTCTATGCCCATGAAAACGGGATCTTTGGATTTTTAGCCTATTTTTATTTAAGAAAAAATAGGCTTATGAGATCACCTTTTGTCCGTGTGTCTGTCTGTGTGTGCGTGTGTGTGATGGTGTGTTCCTCCCCTCTAATAACTTATAGACGGCTGGAGCGGTTTCAATGAAACTCGGTAAGTTCATAGCACTATTCCGGACGACCCCGACCGTGCCATTCAAATTTTGTTACGTCTCACCAATCCAACATGGCGGCTGTGCGAAATATTTCACCAGCATTCAATATCTCCGAAACTATTACCGATATCATCCTGGAATATTTTACGGTGATAAAGGGAACTATTAGAAGTTCACCTATGTGACTTTTGAAAACCTGGTAACTACAAAACCAACATGGCTGCCAAGCGAAGTTGTGTCTTTTAAATAGACTTTTCTCGCGATTTAACCAACCAAACGCAATGAAACTTGGTATAGTATATGTTCATTCACATTGCAATGCACCGACATCTAACTTCGTTCAATTGTTTACATAACCTCAAGATGGCGGCTGTGCGAAATATTTCACCGGCATTCTATATCTCTGTAACTATTAGCGGTATCACCCTGAAATTTTGTACGGAGATAAAGGACACTAATGGAAGTTCATTGATGAGACTTTCAAAAACCGGTTAACTACGAAACGAATATGGCGGCCAAGCGAAGTTGAAAATTTTAAATAGACCTTTCTCGCGATTTAATGATCCAAACGCAATAAAACTTGATACAGGAAATGTTTATACACATTGTAATGCACTGGTATCCAATTTAGTTTACTTGTATACATAGCCTCAAGATGGCGGCTGTGCGAATTTTAAAAATAAGTTTTTATTTCTTGTGTCGTAATCATGCGATCGAAGTGAAAGTTTGAATAATGAACCTACGCAATAATTTTCCTTTAATGGTACATGACTCTATGTCCTATACATATAACAATCCAACATGGCGACCATCCGCAATATTTAGTCGGTTCTCAATATCTACGAATCTATTACAGCAATCAAACTGAAATTTTGTATGTTGATGGAGGCAATTAACATAAGTAGGATATACGAAAATAGACTGTATAGTTCTTCACGGAACTACTTGTTAAGAACATTAAAATCGGTTCTGTATACCTTCCTTCGGAGCGGAAGTAAAGCCGGCGGGCCCATGTCATAGATTTATGGCATGTAAAAGGACCTACCACTACAATTGGTAGTGTGTAGCCAAATTTGTAGGTTATATTAGGTTGGTTAGAAACGCTTTATTAAGTACCAAGTTTCGCTGCTAGGTGTCAGAATCAGTGGCATCTGGTAGGGAAAGTTGGAACTACTTGAAATTGTACTTGCTGGGAGTCCTCAGGCGTTCAATTAAAATACTCTGCTATGGCACATCTCTGGTTTATTTCGAATTGCATGCATTTTGACAATGGTTTTAAGGTTGAAGATTTGTTCAGGGCAGGATCGGCTTGGTCTGAATCCTGCTTGAAATTCTGATAACTGTGGTACGAGCTGTTCCTGTGTACGTGTAAAGAGACAAGCTGAGAATATTTTGTAGGCGACGGGAAGGAGAGAAATCCCTCTTTAGTCGTTCACGTAAGACTTATCTCCTCTTTTGTGTAGTGGGTGGATGAGTGCTGTTTTCCAGTCATCAGGTATTTTCTCTGTTTGCCATATTTCTTGGCTGATGAGTGTAATTTCTCTGAGTGCATTGGATCCTAGGTTATTCAGTAGTTCTGCAGTGATGCCGTCTTCACCTGATACTTTATTGTTTTTGAGTATTTTGATGTGGGTGTGGATTTCATCTTGAGTTGGTGGCAGTGATTCTTGTGATGTGTGGTCTGATTGTCTCTTTGGGAATCTTTTCGTGGGTTCTGGACAATTCAAAAGTCGGAACAAAGATTGACAATTGTCTTTATTTGTCAATGTCAGGTTTCCGTCTTGTATTCTGAAGCATAAGTTTTGTGGTGTGTACACTTCGATTTGGTTGGTGAATGTTTAGTAGAAATCACGCGTATTGTAGTTTCTGAAGTAGTTCTCGATCGAAGTCAGTTGATCATTGATATATTTCCGTTTGATTCGTCTCAGAATTTTGGACGTCTGTTTACGTAGGTACCTCGAAGAAGATCTTCAGGTTTTTCTCAGATTTGTTACTTTTATGGGCTTGGAAGGCAGTTTTTCTGTTGTCGAGGGCGATTCGCATTCTTGATTCCACCAAGGATGTGTCGGTTTTTTAGTCAGGGGAATCACGGTTCTGGCGGTCTTGATGATGTTTCCTTTGAAATTTTCCAAGTTTTCTGTGGTTTGTTCTTACCATTTTTAAGCGATTTTAGAGTCTTTGATTTTGCTTATGTCGAATTTTGTGATCATTGGGGATGTCGAGTTAAATTTTCTCCTTGGTGTGAATTTGATTTTGATACGGGAGAGAAAGTGGTCAGAATCAATGTTCGCTCCTTTGCGGACTTGTACATCGTGAATTTCTTTATTATTATTTCTCAAAGCACGTGTTGCGTTCAACGGGCCTTCTGGTTGGCGTATCACTGTCCGGCAAAGTCTGTACGTGGAAGGAAGAATGTGGAGGTTGTGATGTCATGAACAGCTGTTTGCCTAGAGACCGGATGATGTAACAAAGATTGTATACACACAGTAGCATGCGCTCTCGTTGGTGACGCACGGAACTTGAGGTCATGCTCTAACCATTTATAAAAAGAGACAGAGTGAGCTTTATATAGAAGAGCAGAGCAGGGCGTCCCCTTTGGCAAATCTTGCAGGGACTCACTGCGAGTAATTTCTATTTTGTTCGTTGTACTGGCTTATAAACTTTCCCAAAGACCAGTTCAATAGAATATCAGTAAGAATTAAAATGCATGTTATGTATAATTAACTATTTCTTTTCTGGAAATTGAGGGCAGGTAACCATGATTACTCTTTACGACTTGCTCGCCTAATTAGTTTAGATTGGAGCACGTCCCTGCACGCATGAGGCCATATGCTTTAGGGGATTGAGAAGGCTAAATGTCATTATATACTAGCAACCCGACCCGGCTTCGCCCAGGAACAGTTATAAATGCATTACGTGATAAGCGCCTTTTTTTTTTCAATGTCAATGAACAACGACCAATATCCGTTTTACGTCTCTGGATGATGGGTAAAAATCACTGACTGGACTATCTATATATATAAAGCTCAATGTTTGTCTGTCTGTCTGTTATGTATACAAATCCACACCGTTTCACCGATCTGAACCAAAATTTGTATACTTACCCTTCGGAACCCTGCGTGTAACCCTGTCCACTTGAAATTTCCGACAGACCACCCCTTTCCCTGCATTTAGGCCCTTTGGCCCAAATCTACACAGTTTCACCGATCTCAACCAAAATTTGTATACTTACCCTATGTAACCCTGTGAATAACACTGTCCACTTAACATTTCGGACAGACCACCCCATTTCCTGCATTTAGGCCCTTTGGCAAACTTCTACACCGTTTCACCGATCCGAACCAAAATTTGTTATTTACCGTCTGGAACTCTGCGAGTAACACTGCCTGCTTGAAATTTCGGACAGACCACTCCATTCCCTGCATTTAGGCCCTTTGGCACAAATCTACACCGTTTCACCGATCAGAACCAAAATGTGTATACTTACCCTTTGTAACCCTGTGAATATCACTGTCTGCTTGAAATTGCGGACAGACCACTCCATTCCCGGAAAGAGGACAGGGTCCGTCCCAAAGGCAATGGAAAGAAGGGGTAAAACCGGACCCAGCTCAGGAAACCCTCAGGGTTCCCAGCTCCCGAATTCACCAGCCATGAGCCCTTGAGGATGTAGCACTATCTAGGGTGCACCAGAAGTGGTGGGGCTACATACACCCTGCCTCCTTGAGGGTCTTGAGCAGAAGACATGAGATATTAAGAAAAGAAAAAGAAGGCTGACGCCTCGAAGAATGAGGCTATCAGGAATGATTAAACAAGGGCCAATTAAGGCGGGAAAGTGAAAGAGTCGCTAGGCCTCGGAGACACTGATACCATCGGGGTCGGAAGAGAACAAGAGTTTGACCAAGGGAGGCCGACAGGAAAGAGAACTGAAAGGAGCCCGGCACCAGTAAGTAGAAGCAATGCCGGACTCAGCTGGGGTTCCGTGGTCGCAAACCCACGTCCCACAAGTTGTGAGACCCTGGTGGGTGGAGGGGGAAGGAGGGGGCAGGTGTGAGGATAGCTTACTGATTCATCGCGAGGTGACATGAGAGAAATGTCCAGTCCCCGCCGTGTTACCTGGTATTGCTGACTATGCTGATGTTCATACAGGGTCTTTTCTCAAACCACTGTAGTGTTACGAAAGAATGAGTGATTCACCGGTCAATGTGAATTGGACCGGGACCCCCCCCCCCCCCCCCCCCTCCGAACGTCTGTCATCATATTTCGACATCATCTGCGATATTCTCAGGCTTGTGCAGCTTGGAACCGAGCTGTACTCGATAAGCTCTTTCACTACACGCATCGAGTATGGGCCTAAGCCAGAAAATAACGTTCAGACTTTGGAAGACATCGAAGGTAGAGATCTGAATTACCTATATCAGATTTAAAATTACACCATGTTCGTTTAGTAGTCATTTTTCATTACCTTATTATTATCATCATAAGGGCAAATGACCTAGATGTTACGCCCATTATACCACTAATCACCACACACAATAAGTCTTCATCGCCTGTGAATTTTGAAATATTTATTTCTATCACGGTAGTTTGTAAGTTTGTCGTGTCAATTCAACTGTAGTTTTCATTACCATCCTCATCAAAAGGGCAAATGACCTAGATGTTACGTCCATTATACTACTAAGTAACACCACAGTCATCATCGCCTGCGATTTTTAAAATGCGTATTTCCATTATTTTGTAAGTTTGATATACCCGTTCAGTAGTAGTAGTCTTCATTATCATCCTCATCAAAGGGGCAAATGACCTAGATGTTACGTCCATTATACTATTAAGCAACACCAGAGTCTACCTAGCCTGTGATTTAAAAAATATGTATTTCCATTAGTTTGTAAGTTTGATATACCCGTTCAGTAGCAGTCTTCTTCATTATCATCCTCATCAAAAGGGCAAATGACCTAGATGTTACGTCCATTATACAGTACTACTAAGCAACACTACAGTCTTCATCGCCTGTGATTTTTAAAATGTGTATTTCCATTAGTTTGTAAGTTTGATATACCCGTTCAGTAGTAGTAGTCTTCATTGTCATCCTCATCAAAAGGGCAAATGACCTCTCATTCCTTTAAAGTATCAATTTTTCCCATTCGTTGATAAGTTACATGTGCCAGTAGTCGCTTCTATGTTCATCATCGCTATGTAGAAGATGTTTTGCGTCAGAAGAAAAGACAACTGGATGCTCAGGAACGTTAACGATATATCGACTGCGAAATCTGGAAGCTTCTTGGAGGAATTGCTTCAGACATTTATCGTACAGTTTAAACCTTAACAAGACGAAACTTTTAACCAGATAGCGATCTAAGTGAGAGCTCTGTGGCAAAAAATAATCAAGTCTTTCCCGAAATATGAGTCCTAAAAATAACTTTTTCTATTATTTTCTAAGTTTCATATGTCAGTTATGTAGTAATTTTCAATATCATCCTGATCAGTAGGGCAAATTACCTAGATGTTACGCCCTCAACGTCATTGGGGGCAAATGACCTAGATTTTAAGTCCATTATATTCTAACCACCACATAAAGTCTTCTACGACTGAGATGTCACGAATTCTGGGACCGCTAACGACATATCTCGACTCGGACTGAAGACAAATATCACGAGAATGATCATTATTTTACAGAGCCTCCCATAGTGACTTAAGTATAAACATTGTCACTGGGTTGGATAATGTAAGAAATGAATACATAGATAAATATAATTTATGACGTTGAGTGTTAAGGAGACTGAAATATTATCATCATTCCACCGGGCGAAGCCGGGTACTACTGCTAGTTAATTATATTATCATGGAGATGCATGTGCAACAAAATTCTTGTCAGACGTAATTTAAGAATGGCGACGTGCATGAAACACAAATCCCCCTTCCGTACAATCTTAACTTGACTGTGAATTTTGCGGAACGAAAAGTTCACAGGCGAAATGAAGAAAAGCCGAGTTGCACTTCCAGAGAAACTCCAAACACAACCACTCTACTCTAAAGTTTTTAACTCAACACAACCCGACAGTTTGCTGCTGGCTGTATCTGGGGCAATAAGCTCGTCCGCTAGCTAAGCTGTAACTGGGGTGATAGTCTCGCCCCTAGCTAGCTCGTAAACTGTCGCCTCAGTAACTGAATATAGATTGTTGGAAGAAATGAAAACGTAAAAACACTTATAGTAGGCGATGTATTGAAGATAGTGATATGCTCTCCCGGGCCTTTTTCGTAGAGCTTTTCGTGCTGAACAATTCTTACACTCATAGTACATAGATATTTTAACGGTTTGCCCAGCGTAAGCTTAAAAAGCGCACGGACGCCAGTTTTATTTTCGACCTTTTCACTGAAATCGTTAGTGCTTGACTTCCTTTGGTCATACATAAATTATTTTCTACAGAAACCTTCCGCTAGATATCCTTTACAGAATGGTGAAAACCGCATCAAAATCCATTCAGTGGTTCTCGAGATTACCCGTGATATCCAAGAATCGGGGACTTTGGTTTATACTAAGTAGAGATTATACGCCAATCAGTATAATTTAATATAATATAATTCCCCTTCCGTCCAATCTTAAATTGACTGTGAATAGTGCGGAACGAACAGTTCACAGGCGAAATGAGAGTTGCACTTCCAGGGAATGGCGAGGTGATTGAAACTCAAATCCCCCTTCCGTCCAATCTTAACTTGACTGTGTTTCACCGGCGAAATGAAGCAAATCCGAGTTGCACTTCCAGGAAAACTCCAAACATAACCACCCTTCTCAGAAGTCTTAACTCAACACGACTCAACGGTTTGCTGCTGGCTGTATCTGGGGCAATAGGTTGCCCGCTAGCTAGGCTGTAACAGGGATGATAGACTCGCCCTTAGCAAGCTCGTAAACTGTCGCCTCAGTAGTTGAATGGACACGGTTGGAAGAAATTAAAGCATAAAAACACTTATAGTGGGAGATGTATTGAAGATAGACATATGCTCTCGCGGACCTTTTTGTAGAACTTTTCATGCTAAACAATTCTTACACTCATAGTAGGCTATTTAGATATTTTTAACGGTTTGCCCAGCGTAAGCTTACAGTACAAAGCGCTCGGACGCCAGATTATTTTGTTTCGACTTTTCCACTGAAATCGTTACTGCTCGGCTTTCTTTGATCATAAATAAATTATTTTCTACAGAAATCATCCTCGAGATATCCTTTATAGAATGGTGAAAACCGCATCAAAACCCATCCAATAGTTCTCGAGTTTACCCGTAACATCCAAGAATCGGGGACTTTGTTTTATACTAAGTAGATATTTTTTTTATTTATTTATATTACCTCGTTATTCCACCCCTAAAATAACTGTGTTGATAGTACTCCCACCATTTTGAATGTATGAAATACAAGACCTTTTACCTTGAACAGTCTAAGTCTAAACGAGTATTCCATCTAGAGATGTTTTTGTTATTGAAGTTCTATTATTTGGTGGATTACCTACTGTATATGATACGCATTCAATCGAGTTGCTGTGCAGAATGTTTAATCTCTCAACGTTGTAACTTCGTAAATCTATTAAATGACACTCCCTATTTGTTAATTTTCAATAGTGTTGCTAAATTGAAAGATAACATGTTGATTGAAATGTGTTATTAATAAACGCAGCCACCATCTTGAAAGTATAGAGCTGATTACTTTGTGACTTGCCATTCACAACTAGGGAATTCAAATTTTATTTTCTGCCGTTTCAGATGCTACATCAGCTGTACGTGATTTCCTCAATGCTCTTGGTGGTTGTTGGTGCACATGATGGCAGGTGTGCAACAGACTGCTCTCACAAGCTCATGCGTTGTACAGGAACAAGTGTGGAACATCTCTCTCAGAATTCGAAAGGCTGTAGCTTACATGTTCTATACATAAAAAGCTTTACGGATACCAACATTCCTCAAGGGGCATTCAATGCTCCTGAGTTGTCTACATTGCAAGAGCTGAAGATGATCGATGGTGATATTCAAACGATAGATACTATGGCATTCAGTGGTTTGAAGGCACTTAAAAGACTTCATCTTAATGGAAACAGCATACGATCATTAAATCGCGCAATGTTTGCAAATAATCCTAATCTGAACTTTCTTGATCTGAGTTACAACAACCTAACAAGACTAAATTTCCTTTATAAGCTCAACAATTTGAAATTCCTACATATGAAACACAACTCGGTCAACAAACTACACTCCAATTCGTTTTGTGGCAACAATGATTTAGCTTCAAGTCTAGAACGAATTGTTCTCGCACATAATAATATTGAAACAATAGATAAGAGGGCTTTCTATTGCTTGAAGGAACTGATAGAATTAGACCTTTCAAACAACAAACTTTTCCTTCTTCATGGAGATTTTCTCCATGCGTCAACAAAGCTACAGTATTTAAAAGCTAGCAACAATCACCTACTCCAAATAAATAATATGTGGATGCTTCCCAGTGTTACTAAGTTCAACTTCAAAAATAACGAGATTGAAAGCCTACAATATGTATTTTATCGACAAAATAGCACTCGACTTCAAGTTCGGGATATAAATCTACAAAATAATAAAATTAAGTCAGTACCTGATGATGCATTCAGTAACTTAAAATATATAAATTTTCTTGATCTTTCAAGTAATAGTATTGAAAGTGTGCCTTCTGATGCATTTGAAAACAATGAACAACTCTTGCTTTTGGATGTTCGAGACAACCCCATTACGAATTATGATTTTGTGAATCGTAGACGAGTTATCTTACTGAAATGAATCAACAAAACGCTGAGGTTGTTCTGTATGCTGAGATATAAATTGATTCAGGCAATGTTACACATAAACCGTGAGATCGTGTGCTCATATACAATTTACTAAGGTTTCAGACAATGATAGCAGGTTCAGTGGCGTATTTGGTAGCATGCTGAGCTTCTATGCTCAAGGTCGCGGGTTAAAACCCGGCCGAGGTCGTAGGATTTTTAAGAGCGTTAAAAATCCCTCAGTATGCCTTCCTTCGGAGGGGAAGTAAAGCCGGCGGTCCTAGTTCATAGATTTATGGCATGATAAAGAACCTTCCACTAATTACACCTGTGTGAAGCTAAATTATAGGTAACGCATTTAGGTTCCAACGTTCGTCGCCACGAGCCGACTGCGGTGGCATATAGTAACAAAATACAGAACTAGTTGGTCGTTGACGGTGGCGTTTGGTAGCAAAAGTTGGAACTACTTGAAAATCCAATGTATGCAGTCCTTACTTGAATTAAAAGCAGATAACATGCACTAATACATCTATCACAATTAACACCGGTTATCAGACAGATTCTTGCCACGGTGGGTGAGTGGTTAACGTGTCGGATTACCAACCCCAAGCTTGCAGGTTCGCCCCTGGCCGTGGTAAGTGATTTTTTGAAAGGTGACAACAATCACGACATGGATGCCATACGTTGTTGGCATGTTAAAGAACCCATTTGAATTCAGTAGGCCGTTTTCAATGGCAAAATAAATTTCGGGATTCTCCGCCAACACAAAGTTCCTCCATTCTCTACTAGAAAGCGCTGTAGTGTCAAGGAGCTTAGATATCTAACCTCCTTGACTTTCATAGAGTTCAAAGGAACGACGAAATTCGACATGCAAGCTGCCCTCTGGGAGTCAGTTAACAAAGCTTGCACCTGGCACCCGAGGCCATACGATATTATTATTATCATCAGACAGATTCTACACACACCCAAAGTGCACGGGGCTACACGACCGCGTTGTCGCAGCCCCTAAACTGAGGAACCAACCAACCAATCAGACAATGATACACATGAGCCGATCAAATAAAGAACCGCGAGAGCATAGACGGGGTATACTCAGCTTCGTGAGGCTAAACTGGAAGTGGTTTCCCGTGTTTTCCCTCACTTCTACTCCATGCAATTGCTGGGATGGTTCCTAATAAAAGGCCATGGCCACCTCCTTCCCAATCGTAATCCCAATTTATAAATACATACATTAATGGAGCCATCACATTAACACAGGTTATCATACAAATTCCACAAGCACCAAAAATACGCAGAGCTAAATGACCACGCAGCCTCTAAAATAAACAACAACAACAAATACAGATGGTGGTTTTAAAATTGGCATGTAATCTCTCACTCACACATGTCGTCGTAGAATGGACATTCGCCCCAAACTTTTAGAACCCATATTCACAATGATATACTGTCATTCTACAGTAATTAGTGCATCTTTGGGGAAATACATTTTGGACTTCAAAGTACACGTCCAAATCATTTTTGTGAAGAAGAACTTGAAGGCTGGCAGTATGATTAAAGAAATGTGTGTACAATAGTGGAGGCTATTTCACAAAATAGTTTTACATGTGTTCTAACGTGTATTTATCAAATTAAGACTGTTTAAAAGTTCCTCTTATAATGGTCAAGTCGCGTGCTATAGGTACCTCCTAGATGAGTGCATTTTGATATGCGTTTTATGTTGAATTACAGTATTAGCCGCAATATTTCTCCTTTGGTTATCTTGTTAGAAGGATGAAAACTTGGTAGATTATTAAAAATGAATAGAGATTTGTTCAAATAAATTAAAAGGAAATGTTGAGACTAAATACCCAAATACAAAATTTTTGATTCGACATCGCCAACTTTTAAAGGTGAGGTCTCGTAAGAAAAGAAATTTCAAGACTCCATGGGAAAAACGGAGTAAGTAGCATTCTGTAAATATTTCAGGAGAGCGAATTTAAATTTTCAACAATAAAATGAAATATATTTTTTCCCAAATTTATTTTTTATACAGGAAGTACATGTAAACAAATAACAACTAAAATTAAATTATGAAAAAAAGTGAGAGGATATGGGACGTTATTTCCGTTTCCACTAAAAATAAAAACCTCTGCATCTCGGAGACATTCCGCTTTATTTGAAATTAATTTCAACTGATCTGTAGTGACGATGGCTGGCCATCAGAATGCGCCATAAACTCATTTTCAAAAACAAGATGTTCTCCTAAATGCATGGGTATTTTTATAACTCTTTGTCCTTTTCAAGGAGTATGATTGAATGTTGGTTGTAGTAGCTTGTTGAAATACAACGTGCTATAGGGATATTAAACATGAATATGAGGTGCCCTTTGCTAGTGCTAGCTCTGTACCAAATTTCGTTCAATTCGGTTTCACCGTGTTTGAATTGATAGGGGGAATCGATTTTCACACATACTTGGCCACCATCTGCAAATTATTGGGCTGATGTTCTTGCAGTTTGGTCAGAATATGTTTCCCACATAAAGATATGGTGTTGCAAAATTTGGTTGAAACTAGATTATTAGGTTGGTCGTAATTACATTTTAGCTTTTAACATTTGGGTGGCCGCGATTACGTTTCCGTCAAGATAGCGGTGATATAAAACATGACACTGAGGTGCCCTTTGCTAGTGCTACCTCTGTACCAAATTTCGTTCCATTCGGTTTCACCGTGTTCGAATTAATAGGGGGAATCGATTTTGACACAAAGATGGCCGCCATCCGCAAACTATTAGACGAATGACCTATTAGATTGGTCAAAGGATGCTCCCTCCATAAAGGTATGTTGTTGCAAAGTTTGGTAGAGATCGGATGGTTATGTTAGTCGTAATTTGATTTAAGCTTTGAACATTTGTGTGGCCGCCATTACTTTTCAGTCAAGATGGCGGCGGTATAAAACATGACACTGAGGTACCCTTTGCTAGTGCTACCTCTGTACCAAATTTCGTTCCATTCGGTCTCACCGTGTTTGAATTAATAGGGGGAATCGATTTTGACACAAAGATGGCCGCCATTCGCAAACTATTAGGCTAATGACCTATTAGATTGGTCAAAGGATGCTCCCTCCATAAAGGTATGTTGTTGCAAAGTTTGGTAGAGATCGGATGGTTATGTTAGTCGTAATTTGACTTAAGCTTTGAACATTTGTGTGGCCGCCATTACGTTTCTGTCAATATGGCGGCGATATAAAACATGACACTGAGATGCCCTTTGCTAGTGCTACCTCTGTACCAAATTTCGTTCCATTCGGTCTCACCGTGTTTGAATTAATAGGGGGAATCGATTTTGACACAAAGATGGCCGCCATCCGCAAACTATAAGGCTAATGAGCTATTCATTTGGTCAAAGGATGCTTCCTCTATAAAGGTATGTTGTTGCAAAATTTGGTAGAGATCGGATGATTAGATTAATCTTAATTTGATTTAAGCTTTGGACATTTGTGTAGCCGCCATTACGTTTCCGTCAAGATGGCGGCGATATAAAACATGACACTGAGGTGCCCTTTGCTAGTACTACCTCTGTACAAAATTTCGTTCCATTCGGTTGCACCGTGTTTGAATTAATAGGGGGAATCGATTTTCACACAAAGATGGCCGCCATCCGCAAACTATTACGCTGATGACCTATCAGTTTGGTCAAACGATGCTCCCCCTATAAAGGTATGTTGTTGCAAAATTTGGTAGAGATTTTTTTTTTGCAAAAATCGAAAGTAGGCTAATAATGAACTTACCCCGTACTTTCCGTGGGGTCTTCATTTGTTACATATCTGACTGTGTAAAGTAGCCCTGTTGTATAAAATGAAGTGTCCTGCAAGGATAATAATAATATTTCCCTACTGGAATTTGATTTATGGTTAGCTTCAGAAAAAAAAAATAGATTGGTGTGTTCACTGCAAATTGTGGGTTTGAAAGGCAGCTCGAGTGAAGAATATGTGAATACGGCTGTGGACTAAACACACAGCTGTACAGAGAGGCAGACAGACGGTGGGAAGGATTGTTACTACATTCAGCAACCGGCAGCTGAAGTGAGTGAGCAACCCATACTGTATCGACAGTGTGTTTTGCCGCCTAAAGCGCCGCCCAATTGACAATCATGGAGAATGATTGAACAAGTAATACGATAATAGTCTAAAAGAAAATCCTCTGTGATGGAGAATGAATTAACTATAATTTTGTCGAAAGTAGGCCAGAACTTTCTTTCTTTCTGTCTGTTGACTTATTATATACTTTATTTATTTATTTATTATTTATTTATTTATATATTTAGCCTGTAGGCCTACACACATTTTTATGTATTGATCCATTTCAGACAGACTTCGAATATTTTGAGAGAATTGTATGGTCTTCGTGAATTAATTACTTATTGTCTATGCATCAAGTGTTTAGAGAAAATGTAGGCTAATTATATTTTTCTGATAATAATATGTGATATTATTTCAGCTAGTCAATTTGTTTGTTACAGCAGCTAGTGAGTGATTGAGTGATTTATTGGTTTCTATTTGTTTATCCACTTGTTTGCATGTTGACGTGACGATAAGTAACTTTTAAACAACAACAACAAAACCATTATTGAGACAGCTAGGTTAGATTCAGTTAAAAGGTAGGTCTTAAATACATGCTTTTCCCACCTGGATTTAGCCGTGGGCATTACGGGAGAAGATTACAATCTCGAGCCATTTTGACCATTGTGGATCACTTTTATGGTTAGGGCATGGATCGAATTTTTTGAACGTTGTACGCTATTTCAGTATTATTACAGAGCTTTCGATATGTACTGTACCTGATCAGCTTCTAGTATGTGTGATACACAAATATTGTTAATAATTGTGTATTGTAAATGTATAAATGTTTTTTCCAAGGATAATTTCCTGGCCTAGTCTTAACAACTGTAAACTGGGTTATGAATAACTCAAAGAATTAATGAGTAAGCTACAACTCGCAAGCGTAATGCAAGTTATGCCTTTGTGAGTGACTTGTACTGCTATTATTATACAATATATTGATGTTATACAAATCCTAGTACCATGTTTTGCATTGTGATTTTTTATTACTCCTACCAGCATAACCACTACCTAAAGTCCTTTTTTTTCAAGCATTTATTTATGGTTTAAAATTGACACTGGACTAAAGCAAGGAAGTGTGTTGTCACCATTATTGTTCGTAATGTTGATGGATGACATCATGAAGGCAGCAATGAAAGAATATAGTAGGACAAAGATGAAGGTAATGTTGTTTGCAGACGACGTTGTGATCTGGGGCGAGGATGAGATGGAGGTACAAGAACAGTTAGACGTAATAAATGAAAAGATTGAGCTATGGGGATTGAAGATAAATGTGGAGAAGAGTAAAACAGTGGTTGTGAGTAGAGATATGAAAGAAGGAAAAGGAGTAATCAAAGTATGAGATAAGGAATTGGAAGTGGTGAAACACTTCAAATACTTGGGAAGTGAACTGACTGGAGATGGAAGACTAGATTTGGAAATTAGAAGAATTATACAACTCGGGAGTGCTTTCTGCCAACAGGTACAGGGACTGGTATGGAACAAGGATATACCAATTAAGGCTAAAGAAGTTATGTACAAAGCATATTATGTTCCTATAATGACATATGCAGCAGAAACTTGGACAATGACTAAGAGGGATGAGAGCAGAGTACAAGCAGCTGAGATGAGATTCCTGAGAAGTATGGTCCAGAAAACGAGGAGGGACAGAGTGAGAAATGAAGATATACGGAAAGAACTGGGAGTACAGAAACTAAATGACAAACTGGAGCAAAACAGATTGAGATGGTTTGGACATGTCAAACGGATGGATGAAGTAAGGCTACCAAGAAGAGCACTAGATCGGCGGATGACAGGGAAGAGAGGACGAGGAAGACCAAGAATGCGTTGGATGGACTCGGTGGAGAATAGTATTAGGAAACGGAACCTGGATTGGAACACTGTGTCGGAAGAGGAATGGTGGAACGACAGAACAAAGTGGAGAGGAACCATATTTGCCCCCACCCAGTGTCAACTGGAAAAGGGGAAAGGAAGATGATGATGAAGGTGAGTCGTGGAGTATAGTTATAATCCAAGTTACCTCTTTGTTATGTCACTGACGCGCTAGTGGTTATTGATGTAATATTTCACGGTGATTGTAGTGGGGAGACCTTCTAGGTAAGTACTGAACAGTATGTACCAAAGTCTAGTATATTATATTCACAGATATAAAACAAATGAACTGGATTGCAATAGTAATCGACGCGACCAACAGAGGGTTAAATGAATCAACAGGAACAGTGAGATTGTCTAAATGAGACTCGAGATAACATCAGAGATCTGAGCAACATGTATACATCAGCCATAACGGGTGCTTTACGTTCGTGATGTACCCTTCTTATAGTCTATGGCTATTGGTTTAGACAGTGCCTTTTTTTCTGCACTGCAGAGGAAGGCTAGCTAGCGCAGTGAGATAGACATTATTCCTCCCCAAAACTGTTCCTACATAACACCAAGATTCAAACATTTATCGATTGATTAATGCAGGAGTGTCCACGTCATGCATCCAAGATCGCGGGGTTGATACCTAGTGGAGAAGGACCAGTTTTTGAAGAGCATAAGAAACCTATAGAACTCTGTATTTTCTATATTCTAACGTTTATTCCGCCGTACAGGGTCCTCTGCTTTGCAACATCTACTTCATTACAGTATGTCGTTGACATCCTCAGAGTTTTAGGCAACATCAAGCATGTCGACCTTGATAACGTTAGTCCACCGCATTGCTGGTCTTCCACGTGGTCGTATTCCACCTTGGTCAATTATTACTTATAGCATACTAACTCCCATGCAGTCAGTGTATAACCGTGCGATTTGACTCACTTCACAAATGTTCCAGATACCACATCATAGAACCGAGGAATGTAAAGTTTCTTTCCGTATTTCAGCTAGTATTCTCTAGAATAAACATAAATTAATACAGTATTCAGGACTTCCCATCAGAACGGTAAAACTCTCCCTTCATGGTAATCTATCAGCTATGCAATTATCATGATCTGTGTGAACATTCAATAGTTTTAAAGAAAATGACACTAAATAAGCATGACTCTTCTGTAGCCTACTATTTACGAGCCATGTAACTTGATACTAAAAATTGCATAAATAACTCAAATAATCTAAGCTAAAATATAGAAGTCTACAGTAGGAGGGAATAATTTTACAGCAGGAAAATGTGACGATTATTCAGATGTAATAACTACCTGTAGAACTTCTATAGTCAACTGAATGTTTAGGTTAAGGTCTTTCATATCTTCATTCCTTTTATTGTATTTAACCGCCATCTGATTGAAGAGAGCTGCATAAAGAGGCTTTTTAATCTCAGTGGCCAGTACAAGAATCAATACATTCAAACAATAAATTCAAATTCAAATTCATATCAGCGGAGAGGAGCTTCCCTCACTTTCTCCACGATCGGAGCGATGCCTAATCTTTACCGAACATCTGTATTCCGGAACTCCGCATTGTCTGTTGGTAAGAAAACTGTACTTCATGTACCACATTTGATGACAAAAGGTCAACAAAAGTCTCAGCCACACGTCACCCGGTGTAGTTCCAGTTATCTGTCAGATGGCAGTGAAAAGCAGCACATTCAAGATGGAGAGTATATTGTTATGTACCGGTGTCGGTTCAAGGCGAAACCGTTCCGGATATTCAACCTCAGTTCAACCCGGTCAGCAACAGCCATGCTTATTATTATTAAGCGTATGAAATTTTACATAATGGACAAGTATATACAATATTATACAAAAACCTGCAAAGAATACATGGTACTAAGTAGTGAACAATTACACATGGATATCTAAATCATTTATCCATCGCACTAGGGATACTGAGACATCAGCAAGGTCTTTCTGGTCTCCACCATAAGCTCGCAGAGGGCATTCGTCCATTATGTGATGCATGGTCTGGACCAATGCACCACAATCACATGCTGGAGAGTCCCTGAAGCCCAACTGGTGAAGGGAGAATGCAGATCTTCCACAATTAGTGCGAAACCTGTTTAGTGATGACCACGTTCTTCTTGGCAAACTGAAACCAGTTGGGGCATGGTTTGGATTAAAGAGGCTTGGCCACTCCGGAGCTGTACGAAACCATTGCTCTTTCCATTCCTTTTTTTAAATTGAAACCAGGATCCATTAGATTCTTAGCTGTTTTCATTGGTGGCTTACGGGATTTCAGCCTTTGTCTCCAGAGATCTGCAACATCCCTGTGAATGGGTAGAGTTGGATTGGACATGATCTTATCATATTCTTGAACAAGGGCTCTTGATCGTCGCAGGTTTGGTGGAGCAATGTGAGACAGGACTGGCAACCAGTGTGTTGCAGTAGGCTTCAGAGTACCGGAGATGATACGCATGGTGGTGTTAAGTATTGCATCGACTTTCTTTACGTGGCAACTGTTAAGCCATGCTGAAGAGCAGTATTCAGCTGCAGAGTACACGAGACCACGTCGTAGTTTATCCGCTGAAGCACCCCATGAAGTTCCACACAATTTAAATAGAATATTATTACGCGAACTCAGCTTGGATCCCAGGTTTTCAAGATGCTTTCTGTAAGATAGAGGTCGGTACCCAGAGGTACTTTGCATTAGGATTGTGCTTTAGTACTGAGCCATTGAAGCATACGTATTATAAAAGGCTGCGGATTCAGGTGTGAGGGGTCTGTCAGGCACTGCAGAGATGAACGTCTGACAGTGAGGAGATCGGGCAAGTAGGGTCGTCGAACGCTCTTTGACAAAGGGGCGCGGAGTTCAGCCGGTACGGTACTTGGGAGCACCGTAGCTACTGTCGACCAAAGTATTATGTGCACTCGAGTTTGAAGGTTGTTTGTGAAGTAACCAATAGACCTACATAAAATCCATTAACATCACCATTTTTGTCGTTCTATTTTACGTTATTTCATGTAGGTTTGGAATTTTTAATTTATATTTTAATATTTTTTATCGCAGTTGGAATACAAAACGTGCACGTTTTTAAGCGTGTTTCAACCATGCGTCACATTTACGAATTATTATCTCAAAAACTCGTCATCAGATCGAATCCAAATTTTAACACAATATACATTGGAATGTTGTATAACTGGTTTAATAATTTCAAAATTGTGTGTGGCCAAGAAACAAAGTTGTTATCATTTTTGTAAGGTAACTTTTTCTCGGCTCGGGGTGGTTGGAAAATGTAGTTCTTGGTTGCGTTGTAATCGTTATATATATCAAAAAGTTATGCTGTATGACTGTGAAATACGTAAATTAATTCACTTAATTTATATCGGTTTGTATTTGTACGAGGAAATAACACATGGTTCACCACTAGCCACTCCGGAAAAAACTGTACAGCGTTGCCGAAATGGTGCCCACACGCATCATGCCGCGTCTCGCTCGGAAGTGATGGGCTCCATATCAGCATCGCTGTACAGCAATTCCCGGAGCGGCTAGCAGGTGAACCATGTGTTATTTCCTGGTACAAATACAAGCCGATATAAAATAAGTGAATTAATTTACGTATTTCACAGTCATACAGCATAACTTTTTGATGTATAACGATTACAACGCAACCAAGAACTACATTTTCCAACCACCCCGAGCCGAGAAAAAGATACCTTACAACAATGATAACAACTTTGTTTCTTGGACACACAAAATTGTGAAATTAATAAACCAGTTATGCAACATTCCAATGTATATTGTGTTAAAAGTTGGATTCAATCTGATGACGTGCTTTTGAGATAATAATTCTTAAATGTGACGCATGGTTGAAACATGCTTAAAAACATGCACTTTTTGTGTTCCAACTGCGATAAAAATATTAAAATAGAAATTAAAAAATCCAAACCTACATGAACTAACATAAAATTGAACGAAGAAAATGTTGATGGTATTGGATTTTATGTAGGTCTATTGGTTACTTAACAAACAACCTTCAAACTCGAGTACACATAATACTTTGGTCGACAGTAGTGAAGCAGATGAGAACCAACGTTTCTATTTCATTCATTTTCGTCAATTCAATCCTTGTATCTATATGGCGGATTCCTTTACTCCCTTAAGGAATAAACTGGGAGTTAAGCTTTCAATCTCTTTTATTGGGGAGCATGTGATAATAGTACATTATGCAACGAGCCTATAATCATATAATGGCAATAATTAAGACACGAGTATGTTTATAAAACGAGCGTATGCGAGTTTTATAATTTGCATACGAGTGTCTTAATTACCATTATAGACAAGTTGCATACGACTGTTTATGTTCGACGATAATTATTATAACTATTTTATGTTCGAAAATAAATATTCATAAATATCTGTCGAGATTTCGCCAGTTTTATGTACCGAACAGAGCGCACGAGACGCAGAGAATGCCTTGTATTTGACCATGGCCTCCTCGATTACCCTACTATGACACTAGGCCAGGCAGTGAAATTTAAATTAGAAGGCCGTGGAACTCAGCGCATCTAATTATCTAATTGGTCAAACAACTGTTTCTTGAGCTCTGATTGGTGGGAGAAACTGTTTCATAATGAAAAATAGTGTTATAATGAGCCCCATTATAGTAAAGTTTTCCGACATATAATAGTCAGGGTCGAACATTAACTGTATTGTTTAGCAGGCATTGCACCCTCAGATATCAGAAGAGAATTTGCAGCTAAATGTGAGAGATCTAGGGATGATGTGTCTCAAGCACATCCATTGTATAACTTTCAACCAGCCCAGTCTCGACTGAAGTCCAGAAGAAGCTTCCTTCACACAACAGAGTACCTAACTGACAAACCTCAGGTTTTGAGGATTACATCTTGGTTGACCAGAAGCCCCCAGATTACTCAGTGGATGGCTCCATCTGAAAGGCTCTCAGCAGGACATTCAGAGGCTTGGACAACTTGGAAGTCTCTCAACAGATTACGATCTGGGGTTGGCAGATCCAAGTCCAACATTCATAAATGTTTTTTTTTGCTGCGACTCGGTCCTTTGTGAATGCGGTGAAGAACAGACTATGGGTCATCTGCTTCAGTGCAGTCTGTGTTCTATACTGTGCACCATGGAGGATCTGGTGAAGGCTACACCAAATGGACGTGACATGACAAAATATTGGTCATGCATTATTTAGAGCCTTAAATGTGCAAGTTTTGTAATTTTTGTTGCCCATTTTGTTCATAATTGATTCTGTATTATTTTTGTTCCTGACACGAGTAAGTAAATTGGGGAGCATTCCCTGATTCCTGAATCTCCTCCCACTCCTATTTCCTTGCGTAATAGAGGTGTGCTATAATCGCTATCAGAAGCTATCGGAAGGACACGATAACGATCCTGGCACTTGATCTTGGTGAACACCTGATCGGCCTATGGCTTAAGTCCGTGCCACCAGGTGGGGACACAAGAATTGGTGGAGGCGCAACAATTTGTGGGGCGCAACAATATCGTCTAGAATCAGTGTTTCCCAAACTCTTTTAGGTGTGTACCACTTTAAGAGATTGAGAATCTTTCGCATACCACCTAATTGTCGGGAGATATAGTAACTATAACCCCCCACCACCACTAAGTAGCAAACCAAAATACGGATTGTAAATTGTGTTTGTAAGAGTTAGACTGTTGGAGTTTAAGTTCAAATAATAAGATTTAAGATTGCTGAGTCTCAAACGAAGATAGTTTTCCACTGTAAGGAGCCTATTCTGGTATTTATTCTTGAGATAAACAGGTGAAGAAAATGCAGTCTCACACAAGTACGAAGTAGTGAATGGCAGTAAAAATCTAACTGCTTTGTCAGCTTTGTTTGCATAGTCTGCATGTTCTCAACCCAAAAGTTAAGAAGAGACATTTTTGAAAAAAAGTTTGCCTTGGTTCTGAATCACAATTCACTTCATAAACCTGTCCCTTGTCTTTTGCCTTAAAGTCTTCCGGCAAAATATCAATGTTTTTCTATTTTTAAATTTTATATTTTTATATATTTTTTGTAACGTACGGTATCTAATATTTTTAGCCTATTTTCAATTTTGAAAAAAATAGGCTTATGAGATCACCTTTTGTCCGTGTGTGTGTGCGTGTGTGTGTGTGTGTGTGTGTGTGTGAGGTGTGTGTGTGTGTCCCCATAATAAAATCTAAACGGTTGGAGCGATTTCAATGAAACTCGGTAAGGTCATAGCACTATTCCCGGCGACCTCGACCGTGTCCTTCAAATTTTGTTACGTCTCACCAATCCAACATGGCGGCTGTGCGAAATATTTCACTAGCATTCAATATCTCCGAAACTATTACCGATATCGCCCTGAAATTGTGTACGGTGATAAAGGGCACTACTAGAAGTTCACCTATGAGACTTTCAAAAACCTGGAGACTACAAAACCAACATGGCGGTTAAGCGAAATTGAGACTTTTAAATAGACTTTTCTCGCGATTTAACTATCCAAACGAAATGAAACTTGGTACAGCAAATGTTTATACACATTGTAATGCACTGGAGTCTAATTTAGTTCAATTATTTACATAACCTCAAAATGGCGGCTGTGCGAAATATTTCACTGACATTCTATATCTCCGAAACTATTACATATATCACCCTGCAATTTTGTACAGTGATAAAGGGTACTGATACAAGTTTACCTATGTATATTTCATAAACCTGTAAAGTACAAAACGAACATGGCGACCAAGCGAATTTGAAATATTTTAATATACTTTTCTCGTGATTTAACTCTCTGAGCGCAGTGAAATGTGGTACAGTAAATGATTTTGCGGATTGTAATGCACTGCCATCTAATTTCATTCAATTGTTTACGTAACCTCAAGATGGCGGCTGTGCGAAATTTTAAAATTAAGTTTTTATTTCTTGTGTCGTAATCATGCGATCGAAGTGAAAGTTTGAATAATGAACCTAGGCAATAATTGTCCTTGAATGGTACATAACTCTATTGCCTATACATATAACAATCCTAAATGGCGAGCTTCCGAAATATTTAGACGGTTCT
Source organism: Meconema thalassinum (assembly GCA_946902985.2). NCBI lineage: Eukaryota > Metazoa > Arthropoda > Insecta > Orthoptera > Tettigoniidae > Meconema > Meconema thalassinum. Next base: position 836,687,413 of record OX336390.1, read on the forward strand.
CAATATCTATGAATCTTTTACAGCAACCAAACTGAATTTTGTTTATGTTCATAGAGACTATGAACATATGTTCACCTATAGGACTTTAATTAACCTGGTAAGCACAAATCCAACATGGCGGCGACGCGAAGTATAAATATTTAAATGGACGTTTCTCGCGAATTAACTATCCGAGTGCCGTGAAACGTTGCACATTAAATGCTTATACAAATGTTGATCCCCTGGCATCTAATTTATTTCAATTGTTTGCATAATCACAAGATGGCAGCTGTGCGTAATTTTAAAATCTCGTTTTTACTTCTTGTGTTCAAATCATGCGATTGAAGTTTGAATACCACACGTACACAGTAATCTTAATGTAATAGTACAAAAATAAAAATCCAACCTGGCGACCATCTGAAATATTTAGACGGTTCTCAATATCTACGAATCTGTTACAGCAATTAAACTGAAATTTTGTATGTTGATAGTGGCAATTAACATGAGCAGGATATATGAAAATAGGCTGTATAGTTCTTCCCGGAACTACTTGTTATATTTTTCGTAACATCACCGTGTACCACTGCAGCAGTACGAGTGTACCACCAGTGGTATGCGTACCACAGTTTGGGAAACGCTGGTCTAGATGGCTCCAACTCTGAAGCTACACATCTCCAGATATATAAGTTCATACGATTATTATTATTATTATTATTGTTTTTGTTTTTGTTTTTGGTTCTTGTTATCGTTATCGTTTTTGTTATCGAGTCCTGAGTGGTGGAGTGAGAAATATCTACTAGCCTATAATCATTTCCTTCAACATGTGCCGTTCTAAAGATCTTTCAGTGCAAAGTTCAGAAGAATACAGACGCGTAATCTTTGTGTTCTATGAATAGGGTGAGAATTTTAAATTGATATAGAATTCCCAGCATCCTTGTAAAGAGACTTTTATGCCAAATAAGGAAGATAAGGCACGATAATGACGTAATCGAATGAATCCTTCGCCAAGTATGACACTTATTTAAAGGGGTTACTCGTGCATTGAACTATAAGATAAGAGACAGTGTTGCATAACGGCTTGTAATCCACAGAATGCGTGTAAATTTTGAATCACGTGATGTTTGACGAGTACTGTACGTTTGTGTAGAATTGTGTGGATTCTGAACACTTAGCCCTACATGTTATTTTGATTTATTATGATATTGAATGTATTTTTTTGATAATTTCTCCTTCAGTGCATATATTGTAGCACAATATCATCCTGCAACGTACCTGTGTGCGTAAAGTAATGCACCTTGACTGAAAATGTGATCTGGAATCCGAGGATCCAAATGTAGTCCCGATGATGACAGCGGCCATCCTGGTAGTTGATTTTTCACGGTTTTACCATACTCCCTCCAAGCAAATGCCGCTATTGTACCGTACTTCAAGTCTTTAGGTTGCTAATCCAATTATGAACCTGTATAATAACAGTTATACACACTAGTGCAGTCATCAGGGAAGCACGGGTTATTCAATAAATTCAACACGCATTCAAGCACACGGGGCTGATGGCCAAGATACCAGAAGTCAAGCATTTCAAACCAATTTACAACCACAGTGATATTTAATTACGGAATACTACTTCTCAGCAGTAGAGACGTGATTAAGCAGCGGTCAAGCTGCATGCCTCCCACCAATGGGGACTGGGTTCGATTCCTGGTTAATACATGTGGTATTTTAACCTAAAATGGCACGTCCAGTGGTTCGGATTCAACGCAAGAAGAAGTTTGTGATCACTAGATTAACGGTCACGTAAATCTACAAGCCTTATTTTCTCTTAAGCAGCGGTCAAGAAATTAAAATTGTGAGATTTGAGGGGACAGCTCAAGATAGTGGCGAATTTAAATTTTAAAAAATCATAATCGAGCGAACGTTATATCTAATGAGTTGAGCATTGTACTGTTGGCCTCGCTGAGTCTGATTCACTCTGTCGGGAATGCAATATCGGTCATTGCACGATGAATGAATGACTCGTGTGAAAGTTAAAAGTTGGTATACAGAGGTGCTACTGAGATTGAGAGAAATAATGGTACACATGATTTACATTGTCATGTCATAATGAATTAGTACATTATCCAACAAGCCTATAATGGCAATAACTAAGACATGAATATGTGTTTAGAAAGAGCGAAGCGAGCTTTCCATATGAGTGTCTTAATTACCATTATAGGCGAGTTGCATATGAGTTTAGGTTCGACGATAATTATAACTATATTTTTGTTCGAACATAAATATTCATAAATATCTGTCGAGAATCCGCTAGTTTCGTTTACTGAACAAAGCACATGGAACGCAGGGAATACCTTGTATTCGAGCACGGCCTTCTCGAATACCCCACTATGACACTAGCCGCGCAGTGAAAGTCAGTGCAGGAGCGATGCTATCCATACCTAATTTGTCAAACAGCTCAATCGTAATGAAAAGCATGAGCTATTATTGGTGGAAAACCTGTATCATAATGAAACTTGAACTCTAATGGGTCTCTTTAAGAAGCAATTATCTGGCATATAATATTATATTTCGACATGGTCGAACTTAAATAATATTCTAGCACTTGTTTGTTGGCATACGCTAGATCAAAATGTGACATTTTACCTTAGCCTCTGACTTTGATTGTATGGAAGCTACTGTTGTGTGGGTGGTACTTTTATTCAGGGCTCCTCTAGTCTCTGTGGGTGATACTAAAGTTGCTACGCATAGGGGCAATGCTCCTAAAATGGCACCGTGGGTAAAGTAACAACAAACTACCACTCTCTACACCTAACATCATCATATTTAATCTTATCATCCCCTAATGCTGTTGACGTCGTTTGCTACTGGGTAAATAACATTTCAATATTAGACTTCTTTTATTACATTTCAATTGCAGCCGAATGGCCATAGCTGGGCATTTTTTTACAATTGAACGCCCGTGGGCTCCCAACAAGTTCAATTTCAAGTAGTTCCAACTTTGGCAACCAGATGCTACTGTTACTAACACCTGGCGGCGAACGTTGGAACTTGATAGAGCGTTTCTAAACAGCCAAATATATCCTACAAAGTTTGCTACACAGTACCAATTGCAGTGGTAGGTCCTTTTACATGCCATACATCTATTACAAGGGCCCGCCGGCTTTATTTCCCCTCCGAAGGAAGGCATAGACTATTGAATCATTTTATCACTGTTAATAACAAGTAGTTCCATGAAGAACTATACAGCCTATTTTCATATATCCTGAACTCGGATGGTTAAATCGCGGGAAACATCCTTTTAAATATTTATACTTTGCGTCGCCGCCATGTTGGATTTGTGCTCACCAGGTTACTGAAAGTCCTATAGGCGAACTTATGTTCATAGCTTCAATGAACATAAAAAATATCAGTTTGATTGCTGTAAAAGATTCGTAGATATTGAGAATCGTCAACATATTTCGGATGCTCGCCATTTTGGATAGTTATATGTATAGGCCTTAGGGTTATGTACCATTAAAGAAAAATTATAGCGTAGCTTCACTATTCAAACTTTCACTTCGATCGCATGATTACGACACAAGAAATAATAACTTAATTTTAAAATTTCGCACAGCTGCCATCTTGAGGTTATGTAAACAATTGAACTAAATTCGATTCCAGTGCATTGCAATATGTATAATCATTTACTGTACCACATTTCACTGCGCTCAGAGGGTTAAATCACGAGAAAAGTCTATTAAAATGTTTCAACTTCGCTTGTCCACCATGTTCGTTTTGTACTTTACAGGTTTTTGAATGTTACATAGATAAACTTGTAGCAGAGCCCTTTATCATCGTACAAAATTTCAGGGGGATATCTTTAATAGTTTCGGAGATATAGAATGCCAGTGAAATATTTCGCACAGCCGCCATTTTGAAGTTATGTAAACAATTGAACTAAATTAGACGCCAGTGCATTATAATGTGTATAAATATTTTATGTACCAAGTTTCATTATGTTTGAATGGTTAAATCGCGAGAAAAGTCTATTTAAAAGTCTCAAATTCGCTTGGCAGCCATGTTGGTTTTATAGTTACCAGGTTTTTGAAGGTTTCTTAGGTGAACGTCTAGTAGTGCCCTTTATCACCGCACAAAATTTCAGGGTGATATCTGTAATAGTTTCGGAGATACTGAATGCAGGTGAAATAATTCGCACAGCCGCCATGTTGGATTGGTGAGACACAATAAAATTTGAAGGAAACGGTCGAGGTCGGCCAGAATGGGGCTATGATCTTACCGAGTTTCATTGAAATCGCTCCAGCCGTTCAAAAGTTATTAGGGGGGACACACACACACCTCACACACACACACGCACACACACACGGACAAAAGGTGATCTCATAAGCCTATTTTTTCAAAATTGGAAATAGGCTAAAAACCCAACGACTTCAGCCGAGTTTTAACCCGCGAACTTGGGCATAGCAGTTCAGCATGCTACCGACTACGCCACCGAAGACTTTGGATCTTAGTTATACATACATTTATGAAAATTTATAACTCTGTATATTAATATCTTATATATACGTACCGTACTTCTGACACGAATAAAGAAGGAAAAAATAAGAAAGAAAGGAAGAAAGAAAAACTTCACCATAGCGCTTTCTTGTTCTTTTCCTGTGCCTAGCTACAAAGCACATGTTGCATCCAACCAGTCACCGCGCTGAAGATTCAGCAGGCACAGTCTATGAGTAAAGCCCTGCGCGGATGCGGATATCCGCAACATTTTTCGCCATGCGGGTATACTTTGCATGGCTTTGCGAATAGCGGATAAGCTGCGGATAATGTTTGGAGTAAATTTGCGGATAGTTTTTAGAATACAATCCGAACTTGTTGAATATCATGGGGAAAGTTGGGTATTGTGCGCAGCGGGTAATCGTGCGCACCTATGTTTTTCGAGTTGGTAGTACAACTAGCAACTTAGTTTACTGCTACCCTCAAGCTGTCATCGTACCTATCAGTTAGGGACAGTCAGCATGATGCCAGTCTACAGTTGTGATCAATTATTTAAAATTAAATGTAGTTTGAAATGCCAGTGTTTACAGTGGTTTTGCATGTATTTGTTTATCAATATAATATATTAGTTTACCGGGATTCCGTGAGTTACGTTTTAAAAGCAGAGTAGGGTAATGGTGCGCACAATTCCCCCACTCTCCCTTACTAGGACCCGGATGTTTATGATGACATATCATATTTTTCCGTTATGTATTTTTCATGGCAAATGTAAGATGATGATTTACGCTAATCCCATTCAAATTATGTCATTAAGCACAATTAACACTCCAAACTGAAAGGGTTGTAATTCTGGCTGTATAACATTCATTTTTAACATAGCCCATGACATACTGTACAGTATATAGCCTAAGGGTTCGATTTTCAGCTCAAATGTATAAAAGATAAAGTATAAAGCAACACATTGAAAATATTATTGTAATGCCAGTAGATTCGGGTAACAAACTTGTGGATAAAAGTCGCGTGGATGCAGGGCGGATGCGGATAAAAGTCGTGCGGATGCGGGGCGGATGCGGATAACGTTTCATCTATCCGCGCAGGGCTCTACCTATGAGTTAGATGTCACGAAGTCGGCAATGTGAAGAAACAAGCTGAGATTTCATAGGATTTTTGGATTGACGTGTAAAGGAGTGGCTCTTACATTATGGGATCTTGTTATTGCTCCACTATAGCAATGTGTACGCAACACTGACCTTTCCCATGAGAGATTACAATGTCGTAACTACGCGATACATTTCCAAACTCAACAGATAGCAGGAAAGGGCTTGCTTCTGAGAATTGTTTTTGTCGAGGAAGATAATTTGAGTGACGGAGTTAAGCGCGAAATCCATACCTGACTTAAAAACTATCATCACTTATAATCGGAATGGCATAATGACTCATTCATAATGAAGCTGAATGATTGAGTATTACGCAACTTACTGTTGGTACCCGTTTAACATTTGATTGCCGCTGAGCCTGGCTGCGCCACCATTTGTTGATTATTGTAGCAGGAGCCCCGCGGGGTAAGGAAAAGGACACAGTGATGACACAGTGCAAGTTGCACATAAGTCAAGCAGCATTGCGTGCGCTACCTGTCTTAGAAGTGCTGATAAGCGTCATGTCACCACGGACAGCTACTGTAGCTGAGTCATATCCTACTCGCGCAACTGCACCTGTCAACGAAGCAGAGTGACGTATGACACAAGTAAACAGAGAATAGTTCCCATCTCGAGCGCCGGCAATCAATTCGTGAAAGGGTAAATAGGGTATATTTTAACTTGCACCATATTTAACTCTGATAACAATTCTACATCTCCTACTAAAGGACTCATTATGAAAGTTTTGTTTGTTCACAAAATAACCAAAAGTATTACTTCCAATTTGTGATGTCACTTTGCAAGGTCTCTTGTCTCTTCCCAAACTCTCTTGCTTCGTGTTGCTCTAAATACGTGCATTTATTAATGTAACATTATCTACACATGCACTGTTATTACAGTACATTTTGGATATAATAATAATAACAATAATAATAATTGTGTATATCGTGTGGCCTCCTGAGAGGCCGAGTGCAGGTCTTTCTTCGCGCCGGAATGAGAGATGGAATGGATGAACAAGAATGAAACAGGGCATGAATGTGGAAGGATGTGGCTGTGGCCTGTCAGAAAGTACCATCCCAGCATTTGCCAGGTGTTGAAAATAGAGAAACCAGGGAAAACCATTTCAAGGAGAGCCAACGTTGGGGCTCGAACCTACGCGTCTGCCGAGTCAGCAGAGAGCTTGGCCCCATGACCTAACGCTGCGCTTTACCGAGCAGAGACACCGCTGTCGGTATAATAATAATAATAATAATAATAATAATAATAATAATAATAATAATAATAATAATAATAATAATAATAATGGTTGGATGAGTTCTTGAAACAACTAACTGATTCCTTATCCCAACATCAAATCCTGATTGCAGCAATTCAAGAAACGAGATTCACAGATGAACAAGCCTTTGAGTCAGAAGGCTACAGAATTTTTAAAGGTAAAACTGGTAAACGTGTAATAAAAACAGTTCCCAACCTTGGCACAGGATTCATCGTCAGTAGGAAGATTTTGGATTCAATAATTGGCTTCAACTCGCCTAGCAGTCGAGTTTCAACTCTCTCCTTCCGGAGCACAAACAAAGTTTATACTGTTGTGAATGTCCATGCGCCAATCAATCAAGCGAATAAGAGAGACCCGGAAGGAACGGATAGATTCTGGGAAGACCTTGAAGATGTTCTCTGTAAGATTCCAGACAAACACACGATTATGCTTCTTGGAGATTTCAATGCACAGCTGGGTAAGGAAAGAAAGTTCCAAAACATTATCGGAAACTATCCAGCTCACCAGAGAACAAATCGCAATGGTGAGAGGCTCGTAGAACTATGTAAGGCTTTCAATCTTGTAATAAAATCCACAGCGTTCAAACACCTTCCGAGAAAACAGAAGACTTGGACATCTCCGAATCCAAATCTCGGCGAATTTCAAATTGATCACGTCGCTATTGCACGTAAAGCTCAGAGAGAAATACAGAATGTGAAGGTTCTAAGAAATGCCAATCTAGATTCGGATCACTATCTATCCAAAATCAAAGTTAAGCTGATTCCGAGAAACACTAGAAAGGCCGTCTTAAAAAAGATCAATCGATTTGATACGGAAAAACTACGATTGTGCCCTAAATTTACTCAAAAACTAGAATCGTGGAATCCCGAAAACTGGGATGAACTACAACAGGCCTTGGTCACAACAGCACAGGAGACAGTTCCACTGACGAAGTCAAAGAAACATGCGTGGTGGAATAATGCATGTGATTCAGTGGTAAAGCAAAGACAACTTGCCTGGCAGAAATGGAACTCGGGAAAGAACCAAGAAAATTGGGAAAACTTCGTGAACGAGAGACAACGCGCTGCAAAAATCATCCGCAATGTAAAACGTGCCTACAACAAGAGCCAACTAACTCAAATTGAGCTAGACTTTCAGAGGAACAACACAAGGGACTTCTACAGAACCTTCAAACGCAATCTAAGCAAATACAATCCTCCGAGTCTACAGTTCAAAGACTCAAATGGGAGACTAGCTTACAGTGAGAGAGAAAATTGCCAGATTCTAGCGAAATACTTTGAATCCCTCCTTAATTGTGAGACTCCCAAATCCACTTTCTCATTTGAAGACAACGTACAAGTCCACCCAGATTCATCCCCTCCAACGAAAGAAGAAATCAAACAGATTATCCAGTCACTTAAGAACAACAAGGCACCAGGTGAGGACTCGATAATCGCCGAATTGTGGAAGTATGCTGGTGAAAAGATGATTGATAAATTGACTGACATTATCAAGGAGATTTGGGAAACTGAGAAACTTCCACGTGACTGGACTTCTGCCTTGATTCATCCCCTGCATAAGAAAGGTGACAAAACGGACGTTAACAACTACCGCGGCATTTCCCTCCTACTGATAACTTACAAAATTATTTCAAAAGCTCTGCAGATTAGGGCAGAACAACAACTTGATCCACAATTAGGAGAGTACCAAGGAGGGTTCAGAAAAGAGCGCTCATGTGCAGAACAAATTATGAATCTGAAATCCATCCTTTTCTATCTGAAGCAAAGGAACAAGAAATTTGTGGTAACCTTCGTCGACTTCAAGAAGGCCTATGATTCGATTGATAGAATAGCTCTTATTCAAATTCTAAAGGAATTTGGATTGGATAATAAAACCAGGGGAATCATTCAACAGACCTTAGCTAACACCACCTCCAGAGTCAAGTTCAGAGGAGAAATTTCGGACTCTTTCGAAATTAAGACAGGAGTTAGGCAGGGAGATGGGCTTTCACCCCTGCTCTTCAACTGTGCACTGGAAAAGGTCATCCGCGAGTGGCGCAAAGAAATGAACGATGGGGTCCAAAATGGAGTACGACTGGGTTACAAGAACATGAACCTTTCTATTGATTGCCTCGCTTTTGCAGATGATCTTGCAATTTTCTCCGACTCGTTAGACATGGCCACAAAACAAATTAACCAGCTGCAGGTACAGGCAACAAAAGTTGGTCTTCAGATCTCTTTGGAGAAAACACACTTCATAACTAACATCAAGCCAGCACCAAGGGAGCTAAAAGTAAACCAGGGGAAAATCAAACGGACAGATAAGTTTAAATATCTTGGCGAGTGGATAGAACCCAACGTATGTGAGAAAGAAACCTTCACTTCGCGCATGAACAAAATGGAAATGGCGTACCAACTCACCAAGGACGTTTACAACAAAAAGTCAATATCCCTGAACGCAATGCACTGTCATACGACCAGAGGCTCTGTACGCAGCGGAATGCCTCACCATGAACAAGAAAGGCCTGGTAGAAAAATTGGAGATCAAGGAAAGAAAGATCTTGAGGAAAATTCTTGGCCCGATTAAAGACAACGGTGAATATAGACGACGGCATAACTATGAGCTGTATATTCATGTCCAGAAGATCTCTGATGTAATGAGGAAAAGGAGGATTTCATTTTATGGCCACTTGCTTAGAATGAAACCCACACGATTGACGAACCGGATCTTTAACTATTTTAAAAATAAGAAGACCAAGCCAGCCTGGTTCGAAGAGGTAGAAAGTGACCTGCAAGAGATGGAAATTACCTGTGAGGATATTCAAGAACGCAATCCCCTCAGGAAGAAACTACACGACCACCAGGGTTTTCAAGAAAAACCGAAGTTGAAGACGGGAAAGATGTGGACGGAAGAAAGAAAAGAGCAACACCGGCAACGTATGAAGGAACACTGGGCAAACATCAAAGCCCAGAGAAGCCAGTTGAAATAACGTGGTCCTTAGTTGGCCGATACGATTAAAGAAGAAGAATAATAATAATAACAATAATAATAACAATCTATGTTGTTAATCAGGTTGCAGTGTGAGTTGATGGTTGGATGAGTTCTTGGTTCAAGGATGTTACAGGAGTGAAGCAAGAATGTAACCTCTCACAACTAGCCTACTGTTTATTGTAGACACCATATTAGAACTTGAAAAGAATTGTAGAGATGGTTGGTTCCTCAGTTTAGGGGCTGCGACAACGCGGTCATGTAGCCCCGAGTACTTTGGGTGTCTTTGGGGTCTGATAACCGGTGTTTTTTGTGATGACTGTTTTAGTGGGTGTTATCTGTTTCTTAATTCAAGTAAGGACTGCAGACTTTGAATTTTTCAAGTAGTTCCTACTTTTGCCGCCAAACGCCACCGTCAACGACTATTGGTTCAGAACTTGGCTACTAGACGCCGCCGCAGTCGGCTCCTATAGACGAGCGTAGGAACCTGAGCGTTGTTTACATTTTTAACCCAATTTAGCTTCACACAGGTGTAATTAGTGGAAGGTTCTTTAACATGGCATAAATCTATGACATGGGACCGCCGGCTTTACTTCCCCTCTGAAGGAAGGCATACTGAGGGATTTTAACGCTCTTAAAAAATCTGACGATTTCGGTCGGGTTTGAACCCGCGATCTTGGGGATAGAAGCTCAGCATGCTACCAACTACGCCACCGAAGCCGCTGAATAAAATTGTAGAGAGTATGGTATGAAGTTCGGCATTTCAAAGACGAATGCTGTAAGTCCAGAAAATAGAATGCTAGATAGGAGGAACTAAATTGGAGCTTCTATTCCCAAGATCGCGGGTTCACATCCGGCCAAAGTAGTCGGATTTTTAAGGGTCTGGCTGCGTGGCTCAGGGGTAACGTTCTCGCTTGCTGAGCCCAAGGTTGCAGGTTCGAAACCTGGCGCAGTCAGCTGGCATTTGAGGGTGCGCAAATGCGAGGGAGCCGTGTCAGTACATTTACTGGCACGTTAAAAATCCCCTTCGGGGCAAAATTCCAGCACCCCGGCGTCTCTAAAAGCCAGGGTAGTTAAAAGGGACGTAAACCCAATAACATTATTATTGATTTTTAAGAGCGTTAAAAATCCCTCAGTATGCTTTCCTTCGGAGGGGAAGTAAAGCCGGTGGTCCCATGTCATAGATTTATGGCATGTTAAAGAACCTTCCACTAATTACATCTGTGTGAAGCTAAATTGTATAGGTTAAGAATGTAAACGACGCTCTTAGGTTCCTAGGTTCGTTGCCAAGAGCCGACAGCACTGGCGTCTGGTAGGTAAGTTCTGAAGTAATCACCGACGGTGGCGTTTGGCAGCTAAAGTAGGAACTATTTGAAAAATTCGAAAGTCTGCAGTCCTTACTTGAATTAAAATACAGATAACACACAATAATACAGTCATCACAATTATCACCGGTTATCAGACAGATTCTACACACACCCAAAGTACACGGGGCTACATGACCTCGTTGTCGCAGCCCCTAAACTAAGGAACCGACCAACCAGATTCACTGTTGAACGATTTCAAAGAGAAAGGTGTAGAAGCAGATGAAGCCGCAGTGCTAACTGCTAATAGGGAATCATGGGGGCGACTTGTTGGCAGTTAGAGGCATGCAGACTAAACTGGACGCCGAAAGGCAAAACGATCTCATCATAAATACATAATGTCACCCCAGCTTACTCACAATTTTGGTGTTGTAAATTGAAGACAGATTGACATGGATAATGCCATCAAGACACGTATCACTTTTACGAAACACAGATATCTACATCTGAAGTCATGAGTTGAACAATTGACACTCTGCCACGACAGAGTGACGGCCACACGCTAAGTGAAAATATCCAGTTACATGCTTAGCAAGTGACGAACCTTCAGACGTGCTTTCTGGATTAAACGAGCTTTCTCCTGAAAATCCACAGCCTGCTTCCAGTCTCCGACCGGGTCAGGAATGGAATGAATGAAGCCCCCATCTAGCGGCGAGGATATGGACTGTGCCGGCTGCCGAGGCCTGACGCACTCCTCTGGGGCAATGATTAAATGAATGACAGATGAAATGAAATGATATTGGAGAGTGTTGCTGGAATGAAATGTTGACAGGGAAAACCGGAGTACCCGGAGAAAAACCTGTCTGCCTCCGTTTTGTCCAGCACAGATCTCACATGGAGTGACCGGGATTTGAACCACGGACCCAGCGGTGAGAGGCCGGCGTGCTGCCGCCTAAGCCACGGAGGCTTAAACGAGCTTTCTCCTGAAACATGTTAATTCATTTTAGGGTCTTGGTGCATCTTGGTCATCATCCCCAAGTAGTTGGGTGTGTGTTGAACTTGTCTGATAACCTGTGTTTATGTGATGACTGTAGTTTTGAGTGTAACTGTATTAGGGATAGAGTTGAGATAGGTGCCCCGGAACTTGAAGTAAGCTGTTACAGGGAGCGAGGAAAAACCACACTCATGATTTTCGCTGCCAGTGCCAGGATTCAAACCTGTGAAATTCGGTCTTTCTGCAGCTGCCCTCGCGGCCGTGGTGCACAATTTAACGCCACGGGACACTTCTCCTTCATCAGTCTGTTGTTGAAGCAGGTGAGAAATGCATAGTAATGGACTTTTTTCGTGCTTGGGCCGGATGAGCTGCCTACGCCTGCAGAGCATGCAGCCAACAAACTTCATTAGTGAACTGCACGGTGGTCATTTGCGTGAACTCAGGCAGGAATATGTCCATACATATGCATCGAATAGCTGGTTGACCCATGCACATCTACAGCATTTCATTGATGCGATTCAAGATTTAGTGGAGGCTACAAAGAACTTCCAAAGTGCATCCTTAAAGCGGACATTCCAGATGATAACTACAGGGACAACCTCGTGGTGTAGCGACTAGCATTCTGGGCTGTCACCCCGGAGGTCCCGGTGCGACTACCAGCTCTGCCAAAAAATTATTCTAGCCTGAGGGCTGGAACGAGGTACACTCAGAAGACGTTGGGTTCGATTCCCACTTGAGCCATCCAAAAAGCCAGCAAACTAAATGTTCAACTCTACATAGCCTATAACTTACTCAAATACTTTATTTTTTTCGAATTCTGAATTTCTGTTTCCGTAAATTTGTATTTATCATTATAGGCCTATTTATGAGTTGTATTTCATTTTTTGTTTTATTAGGCCTATGTTTAATTTTTTTTTCAAATTTAACTGTCCTCCTCAAAATTTTTATAAATTCTAAATTTGTATAATTTAATGTGTTTAGAAGGACAGATGACCTAGCAGTTCCGCCTCTTAAAACAACATTAACTAAGTAACAACCTAGAAGTTAGTGTTCTTCTGTGGTTTCCCACTTCTACTCCAGGTGAATGATGGGTTGATTCCTAACTTATGGTCACGGCCGCTTCATTCCCAATGCCAATCCTCACCTGAATTACAAGTACACACTTATACAGACGCCACAACGACACAGGCTTTCAGGAAATTATACACACACACATCCAAGTACACGATGTCCAAGTCCCTCAAATTAAAACAACAAAAATGATAACTGCAGGAGATGCCACCGTGAATCAGAAACCATTCAGCTAATCGTAGGAGGTTGTCAAGTAACCTCAGCTACTCATAACTTAAAGACGAACTATCATGTCGCCAAGATAATCCATAATCTATTTCAAACTGGTAGTAAATAGGTGTTGTTTGAGTAGGAATGTCCTACCTGCTATTACCCTTTCACGAATTGATTGCCGACGGCCGAGATGGGAACTATTCCTTGTTTACTTGTGTCACACATCAGCCTGCTTCGTTGACAGATACAGTTGCGCGAGTAGGATATGACTCATCCCCAGTAGCCTCAGTCATAGTTAAACTGTCTGTCGTGACATGAGCTCCTGTGCCGACCAATGCTGCTTGACGTATGTGCAGAATGCATTCTGTCATCGCTGTGTTCGCCGCTTCGTCCCGCGGGGCAGCTGCTACAATAAACAACAAGCTATTAAGTCAAGAACATATAGCCTACTTTCTCCTAAATTCATGGGTATTGTTATAACTATTTGTCCTTTTCAAGGAGTATAATTGAATGTTGGTTATAATGGCTTTTTGAATACAACGTGCTATACGGATATTAAACATGAATATGAGGTGCCCTTTGATAATGCTACCACTGTTCCAAATTTCGTTCAATTCGGTTTCACCGTGTTTGAATTAATAGGGGGAATCGATTTGCTCAAATACATGGCCGCCATCCGCAAAGTATTGGGCTGATGACCTTGTAGTTTGGTCAAAGGAATCTTCATTCAAAAAGGTATAATGTTGCAAAATTTGGTGGAGATCAGATGATTAGGTTGGTCGTTATTTGATTTAAGCTTTTAACATTTGGGTGGCCGCCATTTCGTTTTCGTCAAGATGGCGGCGATATAAAACATGACACTGAGGTGTCCTTTAATAGTGCTACCTCTGTACCAAATTTCGTTCAATTCGGTTTCACCGTGTTTGAATTGATAGGGGGAATAGATTTGCACACATACATGCCCGCCATATGCAAACTATTGGGCTGATAACCTTGTAGTTTAGTCAAAAGTCGCCCGCCATATAAGTATATGTTGTTTCAAGATTTGATAGAGATGGGTTGATTAGGTTAGTCGTAATTAGATTTAAGCTTTGAACATTTTGGTGGCCGTCATTACGTAACCGTCAAGATGGTGGCGATATAAAACATGACACTGAGGTTCCTTTTGCTAGTTCTACCTCTGTACCGAATTTTGTTCAATTCGGTTTCACCGTGTTCGAATTCATAGGGGGGACAGACATTCAGAGTACACACACTCTCTCACACACACACAGACTCACACACAGACAGACACACATTTTTTGGCCCTGTGTAGATCTCATAAGTCTACTTTCATTTTTTGCAAAAATCGAAAGTAGGCTAACAAACACTGGCGCAGCCACGCTCAGGGCAATCAAATCTTAAATGGGTAATACTATACTCGGTCAGCTGCCAGAATAGTATTGAGATTTGGCCGGAAATTCCACGTCAGTCATGACCCCTCTGCCTCTTCAGCTATCCATGTTCGCCTAGTTGATGTCATAATACTCTACGTTGCAATATTACAGCCCACGTGCTTCAGTGCCTGGTCAGCTGTATCTCTGGCAACCTCGTCTCAGACCACATGGTGAGGCAAGAACTGTCAACTGTATATTGCTGATGACGTCTTGTAAAACGATACACACTAGCTGCTCTGGCAAAGGTCATTTATAACAGACTAGCTGAAGTACCCGTGCTTCGCCACGCGTCTTAAATAAAATAAAATGTGAAGGTGACAGTTAAAACAGGGGATAGGCGAGGTGCTGCACAGAGGGAGATTAAGGATGGAACATTTTGTCCAACTACACCGCTCGGCGTTGACCGTGTTTTATAGCACAAATTTAGGTTTTACTCGCTAAAGGTTGGAGATACCTTTCGGATAGGAAATGTAATTTTAAACCTCGTATATGCCATCAAAAATTTGCTATTTCTTAGCGTTCTCTTTTTATTTGAAATGGAAATATGAAAGTTTGAAACCAAAGGGTGTAGTGACGTCACTAAAATGGTCGCCATCTTAATATAGTGCAAGGTATTGAAATCAAAAGCAACCTATATGTTAACCAGGTAAATCAACTAATTCCATGTAAAATTCATGTAAATCGGACCAGTGGTACTTGCGTGATTGAGTAATACACAGACACACACCATCACATTTTTAGCCTCGCTTCGCTCGCGTCATAGTCGTGTCATATTGATATTCAATGAAATGCAGGTTCAACCCCGTTAACACCCCTTTAGAACCTGAATATCCAAAAAACCCTCCTTAGTAGACGTTTTCGACACACAACAAACATATCCACAAAATATCATTCTGCTAACATTAATAGTTTGGGTTGGTCGATGAGAGTGAACACACAAACATCCTTTCTTAGTGGACGTTTTTCTTCCAGAATTTTACCCCTCCCCATAGGCCCCTTAAATTGGATTTATGAAAAAACGGTCGAACACCTATTTATTTTATTTATTTATTTATTTATTTTTAAGCTGATTGATTTCCTCCGAGTTTCAAACTCCTCGCCTATGTCGTTTAAGAGATACACGCTCCGTTAAGAATCTTACAACCCCCACTATTCATCCCTTTCACCTCATAATATACACTACGTCGAAAAACCATTAGACATGTGTCAGCTTATTTTTAATGATTAGTATATATGCCAAGTATCACATCCCCAAATGAAACCACTCGTGAGATATTGTTATTCAATGAAATGCACGTTTACCCCCTTAACACCTATTTAGAACCTGAATATTCAAAACTCTTTCCTTAGTGGACCTTTTCGACATACAGCGAACATATCCCCAAAATTTCATGTTTCTAACTTCAATAATTTTGGCTTGGCGATGATGAGTGAGTGACTGAGTCAGGACATTTTCTTTCATTTAATTTTGATAATTTCACCCCTCCCCATGAACCCCTTAAATTGGATTTATGAAGCAAACGGTCGAACACCTATTTACTTATTTAAAGCTGTTTTCGCCCTGAGTTTGATGAGTGAGTAAGTGAGTCAATCAGTTAGGACACTTTCTTTCCTGTTTTTTCCCCCCGAATTTCACCCCTCTCCAAGGGCCCCTTAAATTGGATTTATGAAAAAACGGTCGAACACCTATTTACTTGTATTTTAAGCTGTTTTCCCCGCTGAATTTCAAACTTCTCGCCTATGTCGTTTAAGAGATACACGCTCCGTTAAGAATCCCTCAACCCCCAATTTTGACCCCTTTCACCTCATAATATACACCACATCGATAAACCCTTAGATATATGTCTGATTATTTTTAATGATTAGTTTATATACCGAATATCACATCCCCAAAGAAACAACTCATGAAATATCGTTATTCAATGAAATGCACGTTTACCCCCTTAACATCTCTTTAAAACCCCAATAAACAAAAATCATTCCTTAGTTGACGTTTTCGACATACAGCGAACATATTCCCAAAATTTAATTCTTCCAACTTTAATATATGTCTGATTATTTTTAGCCTACTTTTCACATTTTGCAAAAATGAGGAAAAAGTAGACTTATGAGATCGGGCAAATGTGTGTCTGTCTGTCTGTCTGTCTGTCTGTCCTTCTGTCTGTCTGTCTGTCTGGCTGTGTGTGTGTCCCCCCCCCTATCAACTCCTAAACGGCTGCAGCAATCGAAACAAAATTTGGTAGGAGTAAAGATCTATACCTGACTATCTCACGGCCATATTTGAAAATGATGTCAGTGCTACCAACTGCTAAAAAATCGCAATTGAAATTTGAGCTCCATGTTGGATATCTTGGAAAGTATGAATGGGAGCTATTTCAAAATTGGCACACGTACAGATCATAATATTTCATTTTAATTTCCAGGAGGCCAAACATGGCAGTGTTGCCAAAATGATTATAAGCCTCCTGATAGGTCCAATGTTTAAATGCATATAACTTCTACACTATCAAGTGGAATTCAACCAAATTTCGTATGTTGTATGTGTACATAACCAGATATGACTGAGCGTATTCATAAGACCTACCAGGGCTGCCAACTGTTAATAAATGCTCCTAATTTATTTTATCCAAATACCAATATATCAGAAAGTATGCAAGTCGACAGCTTTAAGCTATGCACACGTATAGTACCTGACATTCTATATTAATTTGGAGTAACTTATATACGTCAGTGCTACCAACATGATTCTAAGCCTGCTGACAGGTCCAACTTTAAATACATGTAACTTCCATACTATCATTTGGATTTCAACCAAATTTCGTATGTGCTATGTGTACCATAACAGATATGACTATGCGTATTCTAAGGAGCAACCAGGGCTGCCAACTGTTAATATGTGCTGTCCCTATTTTTGTTACCCTAATATCAATATATCAGAAAGTATGCAAGCCAATAGCTCTAAACTTTGCACACGTATAGTACCTGGCATTCTAGACGAATTTGGAGTAGCTAATATACGTCAGTGCTGCCAACATGATTCTAAGCCTGCTGATAGGTCCAATTTTAAAATGCATGTAACTTCTATACTAACTAATGGATTTCATTCAAAATTGGCACAACAATAGATCATATTATTTCAGATTATTTCTGACCAATACATGCATGACATTGTTGCCAACATGATTTTACGTGCGCTGTTAGATCCAATGTTTAACTGCATGTAACGTCCATGCTATCCAGTGGACTTCAACCAAATTTTGTATTTAGTACCGTAAGAGACGGAACTAAGAATATATTCAGTCATCAGGGCTGCCAACTGTAGTGCTCTATTAGGATACATTATGCAAGGTATACAGTATTTCGAACTAATTGGAAATTTCGATATTAGCAACTTAATTTCGTCATTATTCTAGATAGGTTCATATTCTGTAGAATAATCATTGGCATGAAAAGTAGGCTGTATAGTTCTTCACGGAACTTCTTGTTTATGATGAGTTTATGTGCCGAGTATCACATCCCCCAATGAAACCAATCGGGAGATACTGCTATTCAATGAAATGCAGGTCTACCCCCTTAACACCCCTTGAGAACCTGAATATCCAAAAATCCTCTCTTAGTGGGCATTTGCGGCCCTTGAGGAAGCAGCATACCAAATTTCATTCCAATCCGTTCGGTGGTTTCTAAGATTTCGTGATGAATGAATGAGTGAGTGAGTGAGTGGTATTTGACAAATATATAGTAGAAGATAGTGTCAAGTCTTTGTTATGCTAAACTCGGTTGACAGTGCTGTGTGAGTAGGTGAGTAACTAACGGGATTTCAAGGAAAGATGCTCATTTTCTATACCGGTAGTGCAGAGCGCAACTGGCATCCAGACGGCCGTGTCTCGACTTGAGCTATGTTGCCATGGAAACTATCTGCCTTGCCATTTCTTCATGAGTATATTTTATGATTTGATTAGCCTGTGCTTGAGTGCAAAAGGGCCGAAATCAGAAGAATGAGAAAGACTATCGAAAATTCATGTAGCCAGCGGTTCCTTCTGGGTCCTAAACTATGTGTATGCAAAATTTGGTTGAGATTGGTGGAACGGTGTAGATTTGTATATGGAACCAACCCACCCACGCACATACATACATACATACATATAGACTTTCACTTTTATATATAAGATAAATCTGCAGTATAGTCCTAGCAGCAAATAGGTAGCCATTATTCTAGTTGATAAAATTGGTATAGGAATCTCGAACTAGCACAATATCCCACAAAGAAATGCTAAGAAAGTGAACAAGTTTGTGCTTCTGTCTGAAAAGATCAGATAAATGTCGTTATAAATTCATTTTAGGGGCTTGGGATATCTTAGTTTTCAGCCCGTTTAGTTGAGTATGTGTTGAACTTGACTGATAACCTGTATTTCTGTGGTGACAGTAGTACTCTGTGTAACTTGTTGTTGCTTCATTTGAAGAGATTAATCATCACGTTCATTTATCTCCGTGTACTTGGGTGTATACTTATATACTAATATGCAGTGCTTTTTTTCAGGCGGAACGTGGGGGGTACGCGTACCCCTTAAACATTTGAAAACTGTTTAAGAAAAATAAAAAGATACAGTCAGTCTGAAAGACTTGACTTTATATCATTTCAAATGACGCATGCTACAAATGCTACACATGTTAGAAAGGCAGGAGAGCTCTCGCTTCGCTCGAAGCCCCAGGACTCTTTCAACAGACTCCATCACCCATTAACATAGACTTCCCTCGCGGGGAACGGACAGCGGGAGGTGCACTCTGCTGCATGACGTCACGCGCTCTCCGTCTCCGTAACGCACAACGCCATAGCCCAGGAGTAAACTCAGACTCGGTGCATATGCACTGAACAACATGATGACGTTATACGCTCTCCGTCTCCGTATCGCATAACGGTAGACCATGGCATAACGATGAAGTCGACAAGTTCATTTGAAATGATAAAAATGGTCGGCAACTCGGCACTCCATTCTTATAAGCACGCAAGCTAGTATTTGGAGGCGGGGTAGGTTGTTAATCTGTGCGTGCGGTTAGTTTCGAAGGATGAAGAAAATAACGAACTATTTAACATTGCCGAAAATTGCAAGATTGTGATGTTTTGTCGACCACAGCTGAGAGTTCCCCTTAATTTTTTTAAAGAAAAAAAAGCAGTGCTTATATGTATATAAATAAATAATAACTTGCCTGATAATCCGTGTTATTGTGGTGCCTCAAGTGGTGTGCTTATATGTAATTCAGGTGAAGATAGGGAAAGAGACGGCTTTGGTCTTCAATTAGGAACCATCCCACCATTTGCCTGGAAGAGAAGTGGGAAACCACTGAAATAAAGATAGCATTGAAGCCATTTTTTAGTGTTGCCTTGCAGACATTTAATATTGAAAGCTTCAGACGGACAACACAAAATAATTCTAATTACTGGAATATGTAAACAATAACCTGAAATAATTCCCATGTGATTAAGATAATGATATATTGTTACGAACTATTAGTGAAGGAGAAGCGGCTTCGGTGGCGTAGTTGGTAGCATGCTGAACTGCTATGCCCAAGATAGCGGGTTCAAACCGAAGTCGTCGGATTTTTTTAAGAGCGTTAAAAATCCTTCAGTATGCCTTCGGAGAGGAAGTAAAGCCGGAGGTCCCATGTCATAGATTTATGACATGTAAAAGATCCTTTCACATACTAAACTTGTGTGAAGCAAAATTTGTTAGGTTAGATTTCGTCAGAACGCTCTATCAAAGTTCCAACGTTCACCACTAGGTATCATTGATATCTGGTGGCGAAAGTTGGAACTACTTGAAATTGAACGGAACTGGTAGCTCACCCTTTAGGGTGTCCGCTGGAAGCAGCTACAGACTCAGGGCACTCCCGGCACTAAAAGCCATACGATAAATAAATAAATAAATAAATAAATAAGTGAAGGAGAAAACTAAGGGATGATATGTTTCGGTCGTCAAGTGAGCATCATCAGATCCAAAACTTCAGGACAAAATAGCTCTACAAATCAGTACCAAACCTGTGACACCCGCAGACTGTCTCTGCCCTCGAAAAACAAAATACTAGAAAACTCATCAGAAAACTTACCGAAATGAAAATCCACAGCCTGCTTCCAGTCGACCGACCGGGTCAGGGAATGGAATAAAAGAAGCCCCCATCTAGCGGCGAGGTTATGAACTGTGCTGGCTTCCGAAACCTGTCGCACTCACTTGGGACAATGATTAAATGAATGACAGATGAAATGAAATGATAACGGAGAGTGTTGCTGGAATGACATTTGTGAAACCGGAGTACCCGGAGAAAGACCTGTCTGCCTCCGCTTCATCCTGCAAAAAATCGCACATGGAATGACCGGGATTTGAACCACGGACCCAGCGGAGAGAGGCCGGCGTGCTGCCGTCTAAGCTACGGGGGCTTAGAAAACCTGCAAAGTGGGTCAATTATTACTGATGAGAATTAAAGCATAGCACCCAACGAAGAACTATTTATTTTAATACTCAGCAATTCTTCTAGGTTTGTGCAGTGTCTTGTGTGGAGTTTCGTCTAGGACACCAAGCTGGCTCATCGGCGGGCTCTTGGTGTCCCCGCCCGGACCCCCACGGGAGTAACTAACTGCGCGCTACCTCCCTTTATATATAGTGCAACTGCACTAATTAACTGCGAGAACTAAAAGCTCAAGCAGCCTTAACCTCCCTATGAAGGCTTCCAGAAGATGGTATATTGGCTTTCATGGCGGGTGAATTAAAACTCAGCAATTATTTTACGTTTGTGCCGTGTCTTGTGTGGGGTTTCGCATAGGACACCAAGCTGGCTAGCTGTGACAGCCAATATACCATCTGTTTATTTGAATGATGCAAAACTTAGAAATGACTATCCTATCAACAATAATAGCCTTCTTCCCCCAACTAGTCTATGATGGTGTAGCTACTAATCTAAACTACTATAGAATTTTAAACTAATAAATGCGGAATTGATCTACAAGTAGGCGACTCTGTTGTGATTATAACATAAAATATTGTTTGTCCACTACTAATGTAAACAAAAGTATGGTGCTTTTCAGTCGGTCAACACGAATGTACCCAAATGAGTTGGGTTTTACCCTGATCCTGAAAAGAACAAGAAGTTCCGTGACGAACTAAAGAGCCTACATTTCATGCCAATGATTATTCTACAGTATAAGAACCTATCTAGAATAATGAAGAAATTAAGTAGCTAATATCGAAATTTCTAATTATTTAGAAATACTGTATACCTTGCATAATGTAGCCTAATAGAGCACTACAGTTGGCAGCCCTGATGACTGAATATATTCTTAGTTCCATCTCTTAAGGTACAGAATACAAAATTTGGTTGAAGTTGCGCCGATAAAGGTCTAGTAATAATAATAATAATGCGCGTCAGAGTAGCAGAGGAAGATAAAATCAACAAGGTCGCAAAATGGACCGGGGAAAAGACGTCTTGCTCGACCCGGTGCTGGGCCCAAGGTTTTCGGAGCGAGCAAAAGATGATTTCCAAAAAACCAAATGCAAACAAATAATTGCTTAATGCAATACGGTAATCAAAAGTGCAAAAACGAGATTCCCATAAAATTAATTAAAGGAAACCCAGAGGCGTGTTAATCGTGTCTTTGTTACGTCACAAAGACAAGATTGACGAAATCGAGATAAGGGTAAGGATAAGGAAGGGGAACTTAAATATAAGAAATGAAAAGGCAAGGGAGCTATATTACTTAAAATATAAAAATGTATTAATGATAAAAGAAAGAGCGTGTACATGAAATAGACAAGTTACTTAAAACAAAGAAAAAAGGTAAGCTAAGATAAAATCGATAATACAAAATAAACCCAATACCAAGAATAAAGACTTAAAAACTAAAAAGCACAACAGAACCTGAGTAACCGCTCAACAACATGAATCTAACGAAAAGATACGAACATGAAAGAAAAGAAAATGAAACTTACGAAAGCCAGAGAGAAACGCCAAACTTGTAAAAAGTCAAAAAATTCGAACATTAACGAGACGCGAAGCTTTTCATGATGTTATGTAAACATACCGGAGGGAAGGGGGAGGGGTGAGGGGGAGTAAAACAAAGGGAAGAGAGATCTCACGGAGATAGGAGGAAGGAGAAGACAAGGGGAATTATAATTAAGTTATGTAATACGGCGAAAATCGAAAGAGAAAAACAAAACAAAAGGAAAATGAGATATACGGAGATACATTACATTACAATTGACTTGGGACGAAAGAGACCGGTAAAAATCGAAAGCACGCTATAAAAAAATAGGTTCATACTCCAACATAATGCCGTACCAACGCGACATATAAAAAAAGAATAATATGACATCGGAGCTGGAGAAAATCCCAGTTAACCACCGTCACATATATTCTATAAACAAAAGGGACATGTATTAGTGGGACGTTGGACATAAGTCCCGTTACCTCACACATACTGTCCGCAAACAAAGGTCCAATTGCTACCAATCAAACGAAACATTTGTGGTACAAAAGAGACACCGACGCAAAAACAAGCACCAAGGCTCGACAGGAAATATATTTAAGCCAAGACGCAGAAACGCAATACTTTCGAATCTTACAGGTATTAACCAAAATAATAAAACTGTGAGGTGGGCACATAACAAAAGCAACAAAAAGAACTCCGCCGTATGACATTACGCAAGGTCCCGGAGATCTGGTTCAAGGATTAAAATACCAACAGCAACATCTTGAAAAGGAAAGAGAATTAAGCAAAAGAAGGAACGTTTAACAAAAACAATTACATTGCGTTAGATAGAAATACATTGAGCCGTACTCACATTCCGCTGCGCCATGAGGGTGGGCCTCTGCCCGAATACACACGTTCGCCTTACATCTCGGCGCGTCTAAGACTGACTAAGCTTCTGTCCCCCAGAGGGGAGAGAAGCCTCTCAGAAAAATCAAATGCGTAGTTTGGGAGTGGCCCCAAACTCGCGTCAAATATTGTCAGAGCCAATGGCAGAACGAATTGCACAACAAAATGCAAGGTAGCAACAACACTAGCCAATACGAGAGAACAAGGCAGTATGTAGCCAGGGGTTGCACAACGTTAGACAGAGAGATACATACAGACAAACTGCGCACTTTTAAACTCTCGAGGCGTAATATAGAGATGTCACAACACATGACAATAATAATAATAATAATCATGATGATAATAATAATAATTACAATAAATTCTGAAAAGTGGTTCAAATTCCACCGCTTTCTCCAAAAAAAAAATTATTTTACATAACAAAGGCATAAAAGATTTTTTTTTCTTTTCATAACAAAATTATATAAAATAACATTCTTCGATTAGATACATATTGAACAGGGTGAAGGAAAGAAGATTACATCATGTACACCAGATACAGACATGAAAAATATAGACATAAATAAAATGTTCTCAAATTTCTCTTTTTCATATGACGCAGCTTAATTAAAAGTCCTTTGAACGTCATAACTTCCATAAAAGGCTTGACGAAACGCAAGTCTCTTTTCTCAAACACACATATATTTTCATACACACGTTTTCACGAAGATGTTCACTGATGAGGAAAATTATTCCTTTTTGGTACGAAAGAAAAAAAAAGACTTTAAAATGAAATTAAAACAACAAAAATTCAAATTATATAAAGGATCAGTACAGGCGTGAAATAAAGGCGGATCCTACCTCTACGGCACGTCAATACGTCACACATATTAAAAATGGATGTACCAAAAAGAAAATAATGATAATAAATCGGTCAATCTTGAGCTAGACTCTGCCAGATGACGTGGAGAAAGCGAAGTCTTCTTAATGGCGACCTTCTGGAAATCAGCCAATTTTCTAATAATAAAAGAAAGAAAAAGGTTAAATCATGATCACAAAAAAATATAAAGGGGATCACCCTGTATACAAAATAAGGCTTGCGTCGGGGAAATATTTGGGGTTACATAAGCTGCGTAAGAGGGAAAGTGGATTCATTCTGCCAGCTGGAAAGTAAAAGTATGAATAGGCAGGGTCGTCAGACCAAATGAAAGAAGAGAAAACGAGCCGTGAACGGGGTCTAAAGGATACACCGGCCACTTCTCAGGTACTTGGAGACTAGCTATCGCTACCGGAAACACTCTCCAAATATATGACAGATACAGGAAAATAATACACATTATCTTAGAGAAAACATTAGATTGAAATGATTTATAAAAACATGATATCACAAAAACGTAAAACAGAAGTTACGATAAATAGTAAACAACTATATCAATAAACAAATCACTGTCACTACAAGAAAAGAATGTAAGTCAACAGACCATCTCAGGCGCTGTCGAACAATAGCAAGTCGTGTCTGCAGCTCGGACAATGGGCCGGGCCGGCTCCCTACAACAAAAGCAGGCAGGTACTGGAAATTGCCTTAGGCAGAAGTATAGTTCAACACATCTTTCGAAATCCTCCGTGTAACTCAGGCGGCCATGGGTGTCTCCTGCCTAACTAGATACATAGAAGGAGTAAAGGGGCAAAATATACTAATAACCTTCATCAAAAGACATTAGGTACTAACAAATAAAAGGGAATAATAACTCAAAGTAGCTGTCGAAAAAAAAAAAATGCCATCCCGGACAGAGAACGAAAATCCAAATAATTACGTTACAAAATACCTTCCAAATAAAAGGAACAGACTGGAACCTCGCATAAAACCAATCAAGACCAGACATACAATCAATCAAACACGAAACCCAATAATAAATATTACCAACCCACAAAAATAAAATGGTTACTGTGTCAATATACGGGCCGTAGACCTCAGAGGTACCGCATAAAAAAAAATTAAAGACAGAGGGTATGGCCTATCCCATACTAATATAAGAAAATTGGGTAATGCACGCCAGAGTAGTTCACACGAACATCAATGTCCCATACCAAGGATGCCGTAGACCTAAAATGGTTGGTATCTCTGAGTAATACTTATCGTATATTTGGTTTGCCAATAAAAACGAATAAATAGTTCGTACGTAATATATAT
This sequence comes from Meconema thalassinum, assembly GCA_946902985.2. Taxonomy (NCBI): domain Eukaryota; kingdom Metazoa; phylum Arthropoda; class Insecta; order Orthoptera; family Tettigoniidae; genus Meconema; species Meconema thalassinum. Next base: position 836,713,307 of record OX336390.1, read on the forward strand.
ATATAGTTTAAATTGAATAGGGTATAAAATCAAAATTGAACTAAATTTGAAACCACCCACAAATAACTGTTGATAAAAATTCATTAAACTCATTGACACACACATTCATCTCAAAATACAACCAACAACAACAACACTACATACATACTCCTTCCCATAAACAAATCGAAATTTCCCCATTACATCAGAATGCTAATATGAGTCGTTGGAACACCATGGAAACTCAAATAACGGACTACAGGTCATCGTGACAAACTTCATCCCATACTAAAAATTGACGAATCGTGTAGAATCTATGTACATCCTAAGTGGGCGTCGAAGCCGTGGGACAGGTCCCATACCCTAATCCCGACGGAGACCTCACCTAGCAGGTTTCCCAACGAAATACACACTACCATACTGAACATATAGTAACATCAAGCTTATATAAACAATATTAATGAAAACCAAAATTGAAAATCCCCTGACAAAAATAAAACAATCACCCTCCCTAATTATGAAACAAACTTAACTCCCAATCATAACACACATAATAGCTCAACAGACCATACATAACTGAGACAACAAACACTTTACTAACATCAAACGTTAGTATAATTACGCGAGGCTCAAGGTGGGTAGGGGCGACCGTAGGATTTAAAGAGACGGTTCCCATAAGTGGGCCTACCTTCATTGGGGAAAACTTCGGAGAAAGAGGGGCGGGGGTTTTAGGCTGTACGGTAATGACAAGAAACCTGTCAGCAGCTGTTCCAGACTGAGACGTATGAAGGGGTGAGGCGAGTTCTGAGAAATATCACAGTTAACAAAGCGACTATTTACAACAAAGGTAAGGACTCAAACCCTTGAGAGAAATGCATTTCCTACTTCACAGAAAGTAAAATAAAAACGTCCACAACACTGACGAAATGAAAAGGAAGAGAAAGCAAACAAAATTTCCTGTCGCCTTAAAATCACCGTTAACTAAACAAATGTCTACTAGAGGAAGCAAATACATAAAAGTAGGTTACAATACCGTGACGTGTCGTGTTCCAGCGATGCGATGTACTCACTGATATGTTGCCACTGTTCACCTCGAAGCTGGGTCTTTTGGATGTCTTGTTTACTTGAGGGACAAAACCACCTTTCCTTGGAGATGGGTTTCCTGGATGCCCGTAGTTCACACAGAAAGTAACTTCACCCTTTCTTCAGGGGTGGGGAAAAACAATTCACTGAATTCCTTAAACTCAAAGAAAACAAATTTTAATACAATGTAAATGAAGAGAAAAATAATAAAAGGTTAATAACTTGAGAGAGGAGGGGGGAACGATTTCGCACGCAACCACGCGATGTGATACCATTGCGCCGATAAAGGTCTAGTAATAATAATAATAATGCGCGTCAGAGTAGCAGAGGAAGATAAAATCAAAAAGGTCGCAAAATGGACCGGGGAAAAGACGTCTTGCTCGACCCGGTGCTGGGCCCAAGGTTTTCGGAGCGAGCAAAAGATGATTTCCAAAAAACCAAATGCAAACAAATAATTGCTTAATGCAATAATCAAAAGTGCAAAAACGAGATTCCCATAAAATTAATTAAAGGAAACCCAGAGGCGTGTTAATCGTGTCTTTGTTACGTCACAAAGACAAGATTGACGAAATCGAGATAAGGGTAAGGATAAGGAAGGGGAACTTAAATATAAGAAATGAAAAGGCAAGGGAGCTATATTACTTAAAATATAAAAATGTATTAATGATAAAAGAAAGAGCGTGTACATGAAATAGACAAGTTACTTAAAACAAAGAAAAAAGGTAAGCTAAGATAAAATCGATAATACAAAATAAACCCAATACCAAGAATAAAGACTTAAAAACTAAAAAGCACAACAGAACCTGAGTAACCGCTCAACAACATGAATCTAACGAAAAGATACGAACATGAAAGAAAAGAAAATGAAACTTACGAAAGCCAGAGAGAAACGCCAAACTTGTAAAAAGTCAAAAAATTCGAACATTAACGAGACGCGAAGCTTTTCATGATGTTATGTAAACATACGGGAGGGAAGGGGGAGGGGTGAGGGGGAGTAAAACAAAGGGAAGAGAGATCTCACGGAGATAGGAGGAAGGAGAAGACAAGGGGAATTATAATTAAGTTATGTAATACGGCGAAAATCGAAAGAGAAAAACAAAACAAAAGGAAAATGAGATATACGGAGATACATTACATTACAATTGACTTGGGACGAAAGAGACCGGTAAAAATCGAAAGCACGCTATAAAAAAATAGGTTCATACTCCAACATAATGCCGTACCAACGCGACATATAAAAAAAGAATAATATGACATCGGAGCTGGAGAAAATCCCAGTTAACCACCGTCACATATATTCTATAAACAAAAGGGACATGTATTAGTGGGACGTTGGACATAAGTCCCGTTACCTCACACATACTGTCCGCAAACAAAGGTCCAATTGCTACCAATCAAACGAAACATTTGTGGTACAAAAGAGACACCGACGCAAAAACAAGCACCAAGGCTCGACAGGAAATATATTTAAGCCAAGACGCAGAAACGCAATACTTTCGAATCTTACAGGTATTAACCAAAATAATAAAACTGTGAGGTGGGCACATAACAAAAGCAACAAAAAGAACTCCGCCGTATGACATTACGCAAGGTCCCGGAGATCTGATTCAAGGATTAAAATACCAACAGCAACATCTTGAAAAGGAAAGAGAATTAAGCAAAAGAAGGAACGTTTAACAAAAACAATTACATTGCGTTAGATAGAAATACATTGAGCCGTACTCACATTCCGCTGCGCCATGAGGGTGGGCCTCTGCCCGAATACACACGTTCGCCTTACATCTCGGCGCGTCTAAGACTGACTAAGCTTCTGTCCCCCAGAGGGGAGAGAAGCCTCTCAGAAAAATCAAATGCGTAGTTTGGGAGTGGCCCCAAACTCGCGTCAAATATTGTCAGAGCCAATGGCAGAACGAATTGCACAACAAAATGCAAGGTAGCAACAACACTAGCCAATACGAGAGAACAAGGCAGTATGTAGCCAGGGGTTGCACAACGTTAGACAGAGAGATACATACAGACAAACTGCGCACTTTTAAACTCTCGAGGCGTAATATAGAGATGTCACAACACATGACAATAATAATAATAATAATCATGATGATAATAATAATAATTACAATAAATTCTGAAAAGTGGTTCAAAGTCCAATGAATAGCATGGACGTTACATGCAGTTAAACATTGGATCTAACAGCGTGCGTAAAATCATGTTGGCAACAATGTCATGCATGTATTGGTCAGAAATAATCTGAAATAATATGATCTATTGTTGTGTCAATTTTGAATGAAATCCATTAGTTTGTATAGAAGTTACATGCATTTTAAAATTGGATTTATCAGCAGGCATAGAATCATGTTGGCAGCACTGACGTATATTAGTTAGTCCAAATGCATCTAGAATGCCAGGTACTATTCGTGTGCAATGTTTAGAGCTATTGGCTTGCATACTTTCTGATATATTGGTATTTGGATAAAATAAATTAGGAGCATTTATTAACAGTTGGCAGCCCTGGTGGGTCTTAAGAATACGCTCAGTCATATCTGGTTATGTATGCATACAACATACGCAATTTGGTTGAATTCCAATTGATAGTGTAGAAGTTATGTGCATTTAAAAATTGGACCAATCAGCAGGCTTATAATCATTTTGGCAACACAGCGATGTCTGGCCTCCTGGAAATTAAACTGCAATATTATTATCTATACGTATGCCAATTTTGAAATAGCTCCCATTCATACCTTCCAAGATATCCAACATGGAGCTCAAATTTCAATTGCGATTTTTTAGCCGTTGGTAGCACTGCCATCATTTTCAAACATGGCCGTGAGATATTCGGGTATAGACCTTTTCTCCTACCAAATTTTGTTTTGATTGCTCCAGCCGTTTAGGAGTTGATAGGGGGGGGGGGACACACACACACAGCCAGACAGACAGACAGAAGGACAGACAGACAGACAGACAGACAGACAGACATTTGCCCGATCTCATAAGACTACTTTTTCCTCATTTTTGCAAAATGTGAAAAGTAGGCTGAAAATACATGAGATAAATAAATACACGAGGATGACCAGTTTCGATCGTCATCAGATCCATTACACTTTGGCCATAAAATCTATGTCTGAAAATACCGGTGAAAATATTTACAATATGTACATTTATTTGCGAGACTCCGTGGCTTTGGCGGCAGCACGCCGGCCTCTCACCGCTGGGTCCGTGGTTCAAATCCTGGTCACTCCATGTGAGATTTGTGCTGGACAATGCGGAGGCAAAAAAGTTTTTCTCCGGGTACTCCGGTTTTCCCTGTCACAATTTCATTCCAGAAACACTCTCCACAATCATTTCATTTCATCTGTCATTGATTTAATCATTGCACCATGGAAGTGCGACAGGCTTCGGCAGCCGGCACAGTTCATATCGTCGTCGCTAGATTGGGGTGTCATTCATTCCGTTCCCTGACCCGGTCGGGCGACTGGAAGCAGGCTGTGGATTTTTAGCCTACTTTTCACATTTTGCAAAAATGAGGAAAAAGTAGACTTATGAGATCGATCCGGGAAAATGTGTGTCCGTCTGTCTGTCTGTCTGTCTGGCTGTGTGTGTCCCCCCTATCAACTCCCTAACGGCTGCAGCAATCAAAACCAAATTTAGTATGAGTAAAGATGTGCACCTGAATATTTCACGACCATATTTGGAAATGATGTCAGTGCTACCAACTGCTGAAAAAACGCACTAGAAATTTGAGCTCCATGTTGGATATCTTGCAAGGTATGCATGAGAGCTATTCCAAAATTGGCACACATGTAGATAATACTATTTCAGTTTAATTTCCAGAAGGCCAACCATGACAGTGTTGCCAAAATAATTTTAAGCCTTCTGATAGGTCCAATGTTTAAATGCATATAACTTCTACACTATCAATTGGATTTCAACCAAATTTTGTATGTAACATCTGTACATAAACATATATGACTGAGCGTATTCTTGAGAGCCACCAGGGCTGCCAACTGTTAATAATTGCGCTCTCTATTTGCCTTTATCAAAATACCAATATATCAGAAAGTATGCAAGCCAACAGCTTTAAACTATGCACACGTATATTCTGACATTTTAGATTAATTTGGAGTAAGATATATACGCCAGTTCTACCAACATGATTATAAAAAGCAAGCAAGCTCGTAGTTTAACGTGACCGTTAATCTCGAGATCATGAGCCACGGGAGCTCCTTTTTACGTGCAATCCGAACCACAGGACATGGCATTTCACTTCGAAAATTTCACATGCATTGACCGTGAATCGAACCCGGACCGCCTTGGAGACAGGCATACAGCTAGACCGCTGAGCCACCACGCCCCCAACAACAACAACATGATTATAAGCCTGCTGATAGTACCAATTTTTAAATACATGTAACTTCTATACTATCAGTTGGATTTCAACCAAATTTCGTATGTTCTATGTGTAGCATAACAGATATGACTATAAGTATTGTTAAGAGCAATCAGGGCTGCCAACTGTTAATAAATGTTGTCTATATTTTTTACCCTAATATCAATATATCAGAAAGTATGCAAGCCAACAGCTCTATACTTTGCACACGTATAGCACCTGACATTCCAGATTAATTTGGAGTAATCAATACAAGGCAGTGCTGCCAACACGATTCTATGCCTGCTGATATGTCCAATTTTAAAATGCATGTAACTTCTATACTAACAAATGGATTTCATCCAAAATTGGCACAACAAGATACCATAATAATTCAGATTATTTCTGACCAGCACACGCATGGTATTGTTGGCAACATGCTTTTACGCGTGCTGATAGATCCAGTGTCTAACTGCATGTAACGTCCCTTGGACTTCAACCAAATTTTGTGTTATGTACCTTAAGAGGTGGAACTAAGAATATATTCAGTCACCAGGGCTGCCAACTGTAGTGCTCTATTAGGCTATATTATACCAGGTATATTTTGAACTAATTAGATATTTCGATATTACCAACTTAATTTCGTCATTATTCTAGATAGGTTCATATTCTGTAGAATAATCATTGGCATGAAAAGTAGGCTGTATAGTTCTTCACGGAACTTCTTGTTTTTTCATGTACACATATTTAGTTGCAGTATTGGTAATGCAACTCGTCAGATAGTTTTTATAGATTGTATAGCCTTATTTTAATGGATCTGATGATGATCGCTTGACGATCGAAACTGGTCATCCTAGTGTATTTATTAACCTCATCAACTCATTTGGGTACATTCGTGTTGACCGACTGAAAAGCACCAAACTTTTGTTATAAGGCAACACTGAAAAATGGCTTCAAACCCCATAATACTACTAATGTGTTCAAAGATCTGATGCGGATACTTATCTGAAATTATGAAATGTCTACAGGCTGTTCAGATAACCACTTTTGGAGTAAGTAAGCCCTGTTCTGTATGTAGAAATAATAATCTGAATTGTTTGAATTTGAGTAGCTTTTATAAAAGCTGAAAAGTTTTCAGATTATGTAAGAAAGAAATTCATTCATTTCACTATTTCAGATAAGTATCAACATCAGATCATTCGACACATTGGTTGGTTGGTTGGCTCCTTAGTTAACGGGCTGCGACAACGCTGTCATGTAGCCCCGTGTACTTTGGGCGTGTGTATAATATGTCTGATAACCGGTGTTAATTTTGATGACTGTATTAGTGTGTGTATCTGTTTTAAATTCAAGTAAGGACTGCAGACTTTTGAATTTTTCAAATAGTTCCTACTTTTGCCTCCAAAGGCCACTGTCAACGACTACTAGTTCAGAACTTAGCTACCAGACGCCACCGCAGTCGGCTCTTGGCTACGAACGTAGGAACCTAAGAGCGTTGTTTACATTCTTAACCTATACAATTTAGATTCACACAGGTGTAATTAGTGGAAGGTTCTTTAACATGCCATAAATCTATGACATGGGACCGCCGGCTTTACTTCCCCTCCAAAGAAGGCTAACTGAGGGATTTTAACGCTCTAAAAAATCCGACGACTTCCGCCGGATTTGAACCCGCGATCTTGGGCATAGAAGCTCAGCATGCTACCGACTACGCCACCGAAGCCACCTTTCGACATATAAAAATAAACATACAATATCTGTAGGTTGTTCCTCAGAATATTTTCTGACCGAAAGGTAAATGGAAAGTAGAAAATTAACAAGGGCAGTATAAGACCCTTAAAAAAAATACTGAATAGGCTACTGGAACAACAGTAAGGGTAATTTTGTCTCATCTATATAAAATGTATCAATAAAAAAGATTGATATGTGAGAAATTCGTATGAACTGATGAAACGTCCTGCTGATGACCGGATAATGTGGAGAGACTGCCATGAGGAAGATCAACTGATGATGTTGATGATGATTGGTGAGATGTGTGAAAATGAATTCAAAGAACAGGGAAAGCTAACATACAATTAGATCCACATTACGCTAGCTAAATATTAATTGGTGTATGTTAAAAAACTTAAAATTAAATATAACAGTACGAGAATATCAGCTGAGAGAATACAGATGTGGTTTTCCCAGGGTACGCCTTGCAGGGCTTCAAGTGGAGCACCGAAAAGGGTCGTCAAAGGAAAGTAATTAAATAAGAATCCACTTTGCACTTTGCCTTCAGCGGTAAAGGCGAATTGTGACCATCCACGTCACAAGAAAAGCTGACTCTGATAGCTACGTTTCCTACTAAAAATTACAACGCTTACATGAAGCCTTTATCTGATGCCTTTCATTACTGCTATGTGTTCCACTCATTTCTTTTCTTTTGCTACATAACTGTTGTGTAAGACTAGAAAAGGAGACCTCAGTTGTTATTCAAAAACAATACTCATGCAATTCTGGTAGGTACGTTAATTGCTTATACGGAGTATTGTATGCATTCTTATATAACTTCCTTTTTCATGAAAAATTGTTTAATACATTTCATTTCCGTATCTGTATGGTGTCCTTATTTCTCGTATTTCTTCATGCCCACTCATTTGCGTACAGGCTACGCTCAGCAATGAACTTTTCCTAAATATTTTCCATAATTTCCACTCAGGAAAGAGTTTTTTCATCTCATAGAAAGACCATATCAAGATTTTTTTAAAGAGCAATTTTTAGTCTATATATGGGAATACAAACACAAAAATGTTTTTGATGTATGTCATTTTTCACAAAATGATTTTACATTATCAAATTAAACCCCACATTTGTGACAGATCTGTTTTTTTTAATATATTGTTACGTGCCACCCCCCTAGTGACACTTTTGTTAACTGGATTACGGTGGGTTGAAGCACAACACAGATTGTTCCTTTAAAGAAATAATTAACTTTATTGCGGCCAGAATGTTACACTACTCATCAGAAAATACAAGCAATTAGAACCTTACTCCAGTTTCCTCAAGTCTCTTCCTTATGGAGAGCTCTTGCCCCCTTTCATTTCTCAACAAACCACAGAAGTTAATCCGTCCTAATGAGTCCGGTGGCCTTGACAGAAACTACCTGCACCTCTCCCTTATGTACACAAATTACATTTACTTACGATAACCTGCTACACGCTGCTTCGCTGTCCACGAGCTGGGAAACAATGTCACTGGATTTCGTAACTCGCACGGCACTTCGCCACAATACCTCTGTCGCTCAGTGAAATCACACTCGCTCAAAACACAGGCAGTCCCCTGTATGCTTCTCACATCCTCGCTGTCAAGAGAATCGGCTTCACTAGGGGTTTCGCAAGTCACCACACTTCTGTCGCTCAGGATAAACGCTCGCACTAGCCCGTAAAACACACACACACTGCTTGACAGCTCGCTCTTATATAGCAGGCCGGTGACTCAATAAATGCTTCTATACCCATCCAGGGTTCACGGCTTCTCGAGGCTTCCATCGCTGGCTGGGTCACGAATATTCTGGACCATCCCTTTGTCCTAGTAGTCCTGTTGCATAAGGTGCACGCAATACACTGAGGCAGAGCACAGCCCAGCCCGGGGGCAGTTGCGACTCATGCGGCGAGCGATGAAACAAACTCACAGCCGTAACACCACCCCCTTCCTAAAAGGCTGATCGTCCCGATCAATCATTGGTCCGTCTGTGTCCCTCCGTAGGCTGCCAGGCGATCTCGATGCACGATCTTCATCTTCGCCCTCGGGCTCCGCTGGATCCTGTAGACGACATCGTTGATCCGTTTCACGACTCGGTACGGGCCCTCCCAGGACTTCTGCAGTTTGGGTGACAGGCCTTTCTTCCGTAATGAGTTGATGAGCCAGACCAGGTCGTCCTCGTGGAATCCGCCGGCATCCGTCTGTTGGTCGTATCGGGTCTTCATTCGGTCGGTCTCGATCCGCAGTTTCCTCCTCGCGAACGCGTGCACGTCCTCCAGTTGGTCGATCAGTTCTTGACAATACTGGCTTACCGGGACCGGATCATTCCCAGGTCGGCCGAAGGCAAGATCGACAGGTAGACGGAGCTCCCTCCCAAACATGGCCCGGGCTGGTGTGCACCCGGTGACTTCATGCACGGCGGCGCGGTAGGCCAGGAGAAATAGTGGAAGATGTTTCTCCCAATCCCTCTGGTGCTCGCTGACGACTATTCGGAGATGGTTCTCGATGGTGCGATTGAATCGATCTACCATCCCGTCGGACTGAGGGTGTAGCGGCGTTGTCCTTGTCTTCCGGATTCCCAGCAGCTGGCATAGGTTCTGGAACACCTGCGACTCGAAGTTCCTCCCTTGGTCGGAGTGCAGCTCCAGGGGTACTCCGTACCGGCTGACGAATTCCTTCACCAGGGTCTCTGCGATCGCCGCGGCTTCTTGGTTAGGGAGCGCATACGCCTCCGGCCATTTGGTAAAGTAGTCGCTGACGACTAATATGTAGCGGTTCCCTGCCTCGCTTAACGGGAATGGCCCAGCAACATCGATGGCCACTCTCTCCATGGGGCCGCCCACGTTGTAAGTCTTCAGTGGACCCCGTCGTCTTCGTCCTGGGCCCTTGCTGGCTGCGCAATCGTGGCACCTCGCGCAGGGGATCTCCACGTCAGTTCGGCATCCGATCCAGTAGAACCGCTCTCTCAGATTCTCCAGGGTCTTCTTTATCCCTAGGTGTCCACCAGACGATCCTCCATGGACTTCCTTCAGGACTTCCTCCGTCATAGCCTTTGGAACGACGACTTGTTCCCGAGATGTCTTCCCGTCGGTGCTCTCCCAGGCGTGGCAGATGAGGCCATCCCTCACAATCATCGACTCCCACTGCGCCCAGTAGGACTTAAACTTTGGGCTGCAGTCACTCACAATGTTCCACCCGGGTCTGGGGACACAGGCCCTCTTCCATTCGGCTATCAGTCCCAGGTCATCATCTTCTGCTTGTGCCCACGTGAAAGATTCGCGGCTCCAGTTTCCTTGAAGTTCTACAGTAGTCCGTCGGCACTGTAACCCGGTGTTCTCCTCCCTCCTAGTACAGAAGGTGCAGTCTTCGGGGCACGGTCTTCGTGACAGGGCGTCGGCATTAGAATGCAGTTGGCCTTTCCTGTGGTAGATCTCGAAGTTGAACTGTTGAAGCCTCTCTAACCACCGCGCGAGTCGACCCTCGGGCTGTTTGAAGTTCAAGAGCCACCGCAGGGATGCATGGTCAGTCCTGATGAGATTTTCTTGCCCGTACAGGTACTTGTGGAAGTGTTCGATGGTCTTCACGATGGCGAGCAGTCCCTTCCTGGTGACGCAGTAGTTCCTCTCTGGCTTTGACAAGGCTTTGCTGAAGTAGGCCACTACTCTCTCCTCGCCGTCCACTATTTGCGAAATGGATTCCCCCTATACCAAAGTCGCTGGCATCGGTATCGACGATGAACCTTGTTCCAGCTCTGGGGTAGGCCAGAATAGGTGCGGTGCACAGAGCCTGCTTGAGTTATTCGAAGGCACTGTGGCATTCTGCTGTCCACGTGAAGAGATGTTCCTTCTCAGTCAGTCGATGCAGTGGTTTGGCGATGTCGGCGAATCCTCTCACGAAGCGACGGTAATAAGTGCAGAGTCCCAGGAAGCTTCGTAGTTGGGACTTGTCCTTTGGAACTGGCCACTCCCTCACAGCTGCGGTCATTTCTGGGTCGGTGCACACCCCTTCCTCGGAGACAATATGCCCAAGGTACTGGACCTGCTTCTGGAAGAGCTGACACTTCTTGAGGCTCAACTTCAGCTGGGCAGCCCGTAGCTTCATCAAGATCTCCTTCAGGTTGCTGTAGTGCTCTTCGAAGCTTTTCCCCTGAACGATGACGTCGTCTAGTTAGACCAGGCAGGTCTTCCAGTGTAGTCCCCCCAGGATGGACTCCATTAGCCTTTCGAAGGTCGCAGGGGCGTTGCACAGACCGAATGGCATGACGGTGAACTGCCAGAGCCCGCTGCCCACAGAGAACGCAGTTTTCTCGCGGTCCTTAGGGTGGACCTCCACCTGCCAGTAGCCACTCTTCAAATCAAAGGTGGAGAACCATCTTGACCCTGATATGGTGTCCAGGGTGTCGTCGATCCGGGGAAGAAGGTATCTGTCTTTTTCGTGACGTCATTCACCCGCCTGTAATCCACGCAAAACCTGGTGGAACCGTCCTTCTTCTTCACTAGCACGACCGGAGAACTCCAAGGACTATGTAATGGCTCGATCACTCCTTGCTCCTTCATCTCTTCTACCATCCGGTCGACTTCAGCTTGCTTGGCGAGCGGGACACGTCGGAATGGGGCACTAATCGGTGCGCTGCACCCATCGTCGATTCTGTGCTGGACCAAGCTTGACCTGCCGAAGTCATTGCCCCCCACGGAGAAGACATCCTGGAATTCGCGTAGCAGGTCCTGAAGTTGGCGTGATTGCTCCTTGTCTAAATGGTCCTGGGATCCTTGGTACAGCTTCTGTAGTTCTTCTGTCAGGGCGCATCTTCTTCGGTTGTCCATCTGCAGGTGTCCGTCCGTCGTGTCTGTGATGCGGGCAATCCAGGTAACGGGCTCGCAGACTCCTAGGTTGGTGTCCCGGTGAACCGTAATAACGTAGTCGTTCAGGTTGGACAGGCGGACGTACGGCCGAGACGACGTGTTGATGAGGGTCTTGGCAATTAGCAATCCGTTTGTCTGGATGTACTCATATTTCGGCTTGATGACAGCCGCCACTCCCTCAGCAGTTCCGTCGACAATTACGGCAGCGCTGACCTCCGTCCTGGCGGGAACGATGACGTCCTCTCTCAGCCTTACTCGTCGTGCAGTGACGGCCTCGTGTGCTGGTTGAAAAGCAAGTTCTTCACATCCGGAGCGGAGAGTGTTGGTGCTCAGTTCCAAGATGATGTTGTTCTTGTCCAGGAAGTCCAGTCCGATGATCACATCGTTTGCTACATCAGCCACGAGCACTGGATGCTTCACCGTCCGCCGACCAATGACGAACTCAAGTGATGCTTCGCCATGTACCGGTGCGGTCTTTCCAGTCGCGGTTATTAGCTGGAGGTTCCTTTGTGTGGGTTGCACTCTCTTCTTTTGATCACGGTGGGACTGACGATGGTCCTCGATGCTCTCGTGTCGATTAGCATGGGCCTGCTCTCTCGGTTGACGACTCCGTCGACCATCAGGCTGCTATTATCCCTCCGTAACTGCGTCATACGAACTTGGACTGCCGGGGCTTGACGACTGTCACAAGCCAACCTTTGCCCCCCAAGGCTGGCTGATACTTGCTTTCCTGGGCCGCGCGGTTTCCCTACGACTGACTGTCCCGACGGAAACCCTTGGCGGCGGCGATCACGGCAGTCGTTGCTCAGATGGCCTCTCTTATGGCAGGTCCAGCAGGTCGGTAGTCCTTTTCCAGGCCGCCTCTCCGGATGTCCTTCGGCTACGTTTTTGTTGGTGGTACTGCGACTCTTGAAGAACCGGCCTCACGCCTCCATCAGTTCATCGGCCAGGGGCTTCGTCTTGTCGGCTTTGGCTGGTTCGTCGACGTCCACCTGACGCACCCGCGCGTGCATCCTAGATGCCTGTTTTGCCGTCTCGAACTCAAGTGCGTGGCTCAGCGCCTCTGCCAGTGTCTTATTGCGCGCAAGTCGCAGCGCCTGTTGAGTGTCCGAGTCCCGTAGCCCGTCGGTGAAGGTCTGCGTCGCAATCTGTTCCAGAAAGTCGGCCGGCGCTCTTGGATAGGCGAGCCTTACGAGGCGTGCGATGTCCATCTCGAACTCTTGCAGGGTTTCCGCGTTCTTCTGTACCAGGGTCCGGAGCTGCATCTGGTAGGCCTGCTGAAGATGGCTATCTCCATACCGGGACTCCATATGGGCGATCAGTGAAGCGTAGTCCTGGGATCCAGTCGGGATGGCCTGAAGGACGTTAAGGGCGTCACCTCTCAGCGCTACAATAAGAGCTGTAGCCTTTTCTGTGTTGTTCCAGTCATTTATGGAACAGGCTGCCTCGTACTGACGTAAGTAGGTGCTCCACGGGACCTTTCCGTCGAAGGTTGGGTGCGTCACTCTGCTCTGTCCCGTTCCTGATATTCCCGGTGTAACGGTGGGTGGGCGTTGGCACAGCTCGGCAACTTCCACTTGTAAGGCGTCGAACTTCTTTTCCACTGCCGTGACTTCCTCACGCAGACCCTGTTCTAATTTCCTTTGGCTTTCCTCTAATTTCGTCAGCAGACACTCTTCCAGATGTTTCTGGCCTTCCAGAAATTTGGCGGTTAGGTCCTCTGCTAACTTATTCTGGCTGTGCTCCATCTTCCTCTGGCTGTCCTCTAATTTCGCAGTTAGGTCCTCGGTTAAATTCTTCTGACCGTCTTCCATCTTCTTCTGGCCGTCCTTCAGGTCCTTGGCTAAATTCTTCTGGCCGTCCTCCTTCTTGGTTTCCATGCTACTTAACGTTTCTAGTAATGCTGCCAATTGCGCTTCCATTTTAGATGTTTGTCTTGTAAAGGGCATGCACACACAGGAAAATTAAAAAAAATGACCTGCTCGGGTTTTGAAACCAGGACCGTCAGGTGTTGTGCTTGTGTTTGAGTACGTAATCCCACTTCTGACACCAGTTTACGTGCCACCCCCCTAGTGACACTTTTGTTAACTGGATTACGGTAGGTTAAAGCACAACACAGATTGTTCCTTTGAAGAAATAATTAAGCGGCCAGAAAGATACACTACTCTTCAGCAAATACAAGCAATTAGAACCTTACTCCAGTTTCCTCAAGTCTCTTCCTTATGGAGAGCTCTTGCCCCCTTTCACTTCTCAACAAACCACAGAAGTTAATCCGTCCTAATGAGTCCGGTGGCCTTGACAGAAACTACCTTCACCTCTCCCTTATGTACACAAACTACAGTTACTTACGATAACCTGCTACACGCTGCTTCGCTGTCCACGAGCTGGGAAACAATGTCACTGGATTTCGTAACTCGCACGGCACTTCGCCTCAATACCTCTGTCGCTCAGTGAAATCACACTCGCTCAAAACACAGGCAGTCCCCTGTATGCTTCTCACTCCCTCGCTGTCAAGAGAATCGGCTTCACTAGGGGTTTCGCAAGTCACCACACTTCTGTCGCTCAGGATAAACGCTCGCACTAACTCGTAAAACACACACACACTGTTTGACAGGTCGCTCTTATATAGCAGGCCGGTGACTCAATTAATGCTTCTTTACCCATCCAGGGTTCACGGCTTCTCGAGGCTTCCATCGCTGGCTGGGTCCCGAATATTCTGGACCATCCCTTTGTCCTAGTAGTCCTGTTGCATAAGGCGCACGCAATACACTGAGGCAGAGCACAGCCCAGCCCGGGGGCAGTTGTGACTCATGCGGCGAGCGATGAAACAAACTCTCAGCCGTAACAATATCTTATCTTATCTTATATATTTAAAAAGGAATGTCTGTCTGTTCATCTTTTATGCGTTCATAAACTATTTATCCAATGTTGTTGTTGTTGTTTGAGTCAGTCTTTTGACTGGTTTGATGCAGCACTCCATGCCTCCCTCTCCTGAGCTAATCGTTTCATCTCTACATAGCTACCACTCCCTACATCCGAGGCAATCTGTTTAACATATTCTAACCTTGGTCTACCCCTACAGTTCTTGTCCTCGACCCTTCCTTCCATAACTAAGCTTGCTATTCCTGGGTGTCTTAGTATGTGTCCTACTAACTTATCTCTTCTCTTCATTAGCAGTCGCAAGAAACATCTCTCCTCTCCCACTCGTCTTAATACCTCTTCGTTTGTAACCCTATCTACCAATCTGATCTTCATCATTCTCCTGTAACACCACATTTCAAATGCTTCAATTCTCCTCTTTTCTGCTGCACCAATAGTCCAAGTTTCACTTCCATAGAGCGCCACGCTCCAGACAAAGGCTTTATCCAATTGCGATCAAATTTTTGTGAGTTGTTGTACACACTTTCGGGATGATCATAGGCATAGTTAATCCATTTCACAACTGATAGCGCGCGAGTAGTCTAAAAAATGCGTAATGGCGATGCGTTCATTTACATTTCATCCGTAGACGATCAAATTTTGGTAAGTTGTTGTACACAGTCGCGGAAAAGTTGTAGAAGTAGTAAATCCAATCTACAATAGATGGCGTGCCAGTAGCTTCAACAAAATGGCGTGCGTTTGTTTCTAGAAAGTCCCCCATGCGTTCATATACCATTCATCCCATTGCGATGAAACTTGGGTGAGATGTTCTGTACATTTCAAGTAAGGTTTCAGGCTTAGTAAATCCACTTAATAATAGGTAGCGCACGAGAAGATTCAACAAATGAGCGCCAACGGGCGAAGTGTTTCAACAAAGTCCTGTGTGCGTTCACATACCATTCGTCCGATAGCGATGAAACTTGGTTGAGAGGTTGTGTACACTACAGGCGAGGTTTCTGGCTTAGTAAATCCATGTTATAATAGGTAGCGCACGAACAGATTCAACAAATGAGCGATGACGCGCGAAGCGTTTCAACAAAGTCCCGTATGCGTTCAGATACTATCCGTCTGATAGCGATGAAACTTGGGGTAGATGTTGTGGATACTTCAGGGAAGGTTTCTGGCATAGTAAATCCACTTTACAATAGGTATCGCACAAGTAGATTCAACAAATGAGCAACGGCACGTGAATCGTTTAAACAAAGTCCCGTATGCGTTCATATACCATCCATCCGATTGCTATGGAACACTGGTGAATTGTTGTTTCCACTACCACGAAGATTTCTGATTTAGTAAATTCATTTTACAATTGGAAGCGCACGTGTAGATTCAACTAATGAGCGACAGCGCGTGAATCGTTTCAACCAAGTACCGTATGCGTTCATATACCATTCATCCGATTGTGATAAAACTTTGGTGGGTTGAGTACAGTCCTGCGAAGGTGTATGAATTAGTAAATCCGTTTTTCAAAGGGTGGCGCACAAGTAGTTTCAACAAATGAGTGACGGCGCGCGAATCGTTTAGACAAAGCCCCGTATGCGTTCATATACCATTCATCCGAATGCTATGAAAATTTGGTAAATTGTTGTGCACACTCCAGGAAAGGTTTCTGACTCAGTAAATCCTTTTTACAATAGGTAGCGCACGAGTAGATTCAACACCTGAGTAACAGCGCGAGTATCGTTTAAAAAAAACTGTATGCGTTCATATACCGTTCATGCGATTGCAATGAAATTGGGTGAAATGATGTTTCCACTCCCGCGAAGATTTCTGATTTAGTAAATCCATTTTACAATTGGCAGCGCACGAGTAGATTCAACTAATGAGCGACAGCGCGTGAATCGTTTCAACCAAGTCCCGTATGCGTTCATATATCATTCATCCCAATGTGATGAAACTTTGATTGGTTGAGTACAGTCCTGCGAAGGTGTATGAATTAGTAAATCCGTTTTTCAATGGGTGGTGCACAAGTAGATTCAACAAATGAGTGACGGCGCGCGAATCGTTTAAACAAAATCCGTATGCGATCATATGTCATTCATCCGATTGCGATGAAATTTTGATGAGTTGTTGTGTACACGCCAGGGAAGGTTTTCGAATTAGTAGATCCATTTTACAATAGGTAGCGTACGAGTACATTCAACAAATGAGTGATGGCGCTCGAATCGTTTCAACAAAGTCCCGTACGCGTTCATATGCCATTCATTTCATCGCGATGAAACTTTGTTGAGTTGTTGAGCACGCTCCCATGATCTTTTTGGAGGTAGTAAATCAATTTTATTATAGTTTAGAGGTGGTTAACGGAAAAAGAAATAAATGGGAATCCAAAAGCACTTCAACAAACAAAGTTACAACGCCAACACTTTCTTGTATAGGCATTGCAACGCATGCCGGGTACAGCTAGTATATATAGAAAAAAACAATGACGAGCCTTACAGTAGTCACATATGATGTGTAACATCTGACATAGAAGAAACCTCACGTGAAATTGTTGATACACCGGTATTTTATAGTATAATTGGCACAAACATTAATCTATTGTAAAAAGGAGTGTTTTACAGATATTGTAGTTTATAATACGGAACTCGTGTCGTCCAGTTCCATAACTCGTTATGTCCATTTACCAAAATTTTACAGGAGACACGAAAAACTCGTATCTTCTCTCCTATGAGAGATTTTTTACCGAATTTTCGTTCTAGTTATACATTAAGCCGTACAGATTTAGGCTGTCTCACTCTACAAAATGTGTACATGGAGGTTTCTGTTAAAAATGCATAATTGTGTTGGACATAACGAGTTATGGAACTGGAAAATGGACATAACGAGTTTTGGAACAGGTTTTTAGGATGGAAGTTTTTAATTTTGGTTTTAATCAGATGCAAATATTGCTTTCTGTAAGGAAATGTTTTATTGTTACAATGAAATAAATGTTCATTCGGATACAATCATAAAAACGAAAAATTTAACTTGTTTTCTTTAAGTCTCAAAATCTTACAATATCAAAATGTCCTGACTGTCCATAGCAATTTCCCCAACATATTCATGAAAATGAGCAATGTAACTTGTTTTCTAAAGTCTCAACATTTTACACTCCCAAAATGTCCTCACTCTCCATAGCAATTTCCCCGACATCATCCTCCTCTTCCTGTCGAAGTGTATCACCTTGATCGACAAGAGCTTGCTGATCGGCACAAAGTTGAGAATAAAACTTAAGGGTTGGATCCATCTTCCAATCTGACCCGAAGTGGGTTTGTAGCAGTGATTTTACATCATTCAATTTTTGAGGCTTGATGAGGACACCTTTGGCTATGAGATTGGGTGTGGTTTCGGTCCAGGACTTGCCCTTTCGACAGATACTTCGGGAACTCCCCAAATTCATGTTGTAGGCTACTTCACCTCGTACTTTTATGGTTTTGTTAGACTCTTTGGTGATAATTATTCGTTTGCTGGGCTGGAACTTGAAGTGCCACTTACCTATTGGCTTGGCAGTCCCTGGGATGGCAGGGATCTCACCTTTCTTAGGAGCACCCATTGCAGCAGTTTTCCAATCATATACGTTTACATCGGTCCCAACTTTAAACACGGTCCCAATTGAGTCAAACAGGGCTTCATATTCTTCTGGAATTAAAATTGAAGCTTTGGTCTTAACTTCTTTCTCAATACGTCCGAATATTCGGTCTGGTGGAATGTAGGAGTGGCCTATTATTGGAAACAAAAGGATGACTTTCTTTACACTATCTGGAGCATTTTGTGCAAGCCAAATACAAATCATTCCAACCATGGTTGAATTTTTATTTTGTCCACCACAACCATCAGAAACTAGCTTAACGGTAGTTACTTCCTTCAAGTCAGTGTTACACAAACGGTGGTAAACTGAAGACACAATTTGGCAAGAACCTTTGGGAAATTCATGCTCGAGCCATACATAGCAAAACGTGTTATCTTTGGTTTGACTTGCAGTTGATAGACCTTCACAAACAGTAAAATTATAGTAATACAACTGTCTTAAGTAGTAGGATGACTGATCTGGTAGTTTTGGTAATATCAGATTCTTCTGACAGTCAAAACTAATAACTTTGACACCTTCTATCTCGGTTCGAAGATTATCGTAATAGGCCTTGGCCTTTGCCTTGTGAACTGTTAGTTCTGCTTGCACCGTTTGTTTTTCCTCTCCGGTAGGCAGACGTTTTAATTTTTCTTGATGCATTAGGCAAAAGGAACAAACGTCAGTTGCCGGGGACCCAAATCCAATATTGAAGTTGTTATCAAAAATGTTTCGGAAAAATTCATACTTAACTTTCAAATCCTCAGTAGCTTTTTCATTGTACATGCGATATAGTTTTGTTATTGACAGCTCACTTGGTAGATAGTACCTATGAACATTTCTGGACCTACAATAATGTTTCCCAAGCGGAGGAATTGATAGAATGAAGGATTTGACAGCATCTCGCCTACTTTGAAAGTGACCTGATCTTGTGTCACCTCCCCGTTTTTCCACAGGTGTGGTTCCTGATTCAAAAAACTTTCTGCATACATTTTGAACACGATCCCGACTAACACCAAGGATATTAATAAAGGTCTTCTTACATATCTGCAACCTCGTTACAACTCCATCTCGTTGCTTATTGCAGAAATACTTGATGGTCACATTTTTCTGTTGCATATTTACTCGTGATCTGCTGCGGTGTGGAGTTTCAACTGTTACATATTTCAAAATGTATTCATTCTGAACCTGGCGGTTTTGTGTTGAATAAAAATGTTGGTTCATTCGTCGGATGTCTTGCATTCCTAGTTCACTACATTTAAAAACTCCCCCTACATGACCACATGTAGGCATGGATGGTGGACCTTTTGAAGAATACCTGAAAGAGAAACCCCATTATTAGATTTATGAAGTAAATTAATACATTCTTTAATAAAAAGGCTCATAAATTGTCTAGGCTATAGCACTAACCTCATTTTCTTGGCTACAACTTTTGTCCATGCTTCCTGGTTTTTCTTTCTTTTCCTTGATTGACCTGGTCGTGCCGGAGTAATAACGTCACCCTCAACAATCCCTTCGTCATTCCCCATGTTTAAATTAGCCTTAAAACACTTTCAAACACTGTATAACAGAGAAAAATTAAACGTTCACAGCTGAAAACTAACACACAAGCAGAATGCCAGGTTATGGCTTTACTACAGTCCCCTTTCAAAACAAAACAAGTGTACCAACCTCCATAAAGTTCCCTAACCTCATTTGTTCAGTTGTAGAAACGGAACAACACCTTAATACCCGAAATATGTTGGCAAAACCAGCTGAATTAATTTGTCGGACATAACGATGTATGGAACTGTAACACTTGCCAAGTGTGGGAAATGAGTTGGACATGACGAGTTTTGTTTCTGTGCTCTGGTAATGGACATAACGGGTTATGGAACAGTTTCTGCTGTGGACATGACGAGTTTTGGAACAGTACTCCATTTTCAATGCTCAATTTAAGCGTGAAATAGCGACTTACGGAACAGTTTGGCATATTGAAGACATGCATATGAATGCCCTCTACAAAATGGCGCAATAAAAAGGAATTTCATTTCTTTGGACATAACGTGTTATGGAACTGGGCGACACACTCATTTTATTAGATGACTTGTAGCTTCCACCAGCACTAGCCTAAATAAAGAATATGATATGGATCAACTAGATTGATAGACGCGACACCGCTCATAACCCCCAAACAGGTCCTCTTGATTCACAGACCAACACGTAATTTTATGTTGATTCTGTTAAAATGAGTCATATTGATATGATAAATATCGTTTAAAATGATAATCTGGTAGCAAAAATATCTACCCCACCCAGGATTCGATCCCAAGATCTCGAGATTAACAGTCATAGGCTACGCAATAACCCCACGCCTATTTCGACTACGGAAATATTGTGCACAAGAAGGTGACTTATTTCCACGTTCCAATAATACTGCATTACGGAATTAAGTTTCATTTATATTTTGCTTGTTTCGATAATGATCCTGAGTGACATTGAGTTTAAAAAGCCTTATGCCAATGCAATGCCAATGCAATGCCGACCATTTACAATGTTTGATATTAAGGCATTTTACCATTAAAAATTACTGATACGAAGACTTCGAACATGTACCATGTCATTTGTTTAAATCACTTGACACCAGAGTTCCCATGAGCGTTTTCCGTTCAGTATGTCATATACATTCCACATGGCCGAGAGTGCGTCATGGTATCAATTTACGACACCGCTCGCTGATTGTTTCTCTTACCAGTGCCAGCTGGATCGATCGATCGAGTTGGCAGTGCATCGTATACATCCGTTCGATCCACCACTGCCAGCTAGGGCACACTTCCATTCGATCGATCGAGCGGGCAGTGCATACTTCCGTTGTCCACCACTGCCAGCTAGTACACTTCCGTTTGATCGATCGAGGGGGCAGTACATACTTCCGTTGTCCACCACTGCCAGCTAGTACACTTCCGTTTGATCCACCACTGCCAGCTCGATCGTTCCGATCCACTTCCATCCCAAATTTTCAAACTCACTCCCACAAAACTATCCAGCAACCGAGCGCAAAGATGTTATACATCAAAAAGAATGTTCGTTTGTTCGTCTTTTATGCGTTCATAAACCATTCATGCGATTGCGATCAAATTTTGGTGAGTTGTTGTAAATACTTCCGGGATGGTCATAGGGACAGTTAATCCATTTCACAATAGATAGCGCGCGAGTATTTTAAACAAATGCGTAATGGCGATGCGTTCATATACAATTCGTCCGATTGCGATCAAATTTTGGTGAGTTGTTGTGCACAGTCCCGGAAAACTTATAGGCGTAGTAAATCCAATTTACAATAGGTGGCGCGCGAGAAGCTTCAACAAAATGGCGTGGGTTTGTTTCTAGAAAGTCCCACATGAGTTCAAATAACATTCATCCCATTGCGATGAAACTTGGGTGAGAAGTTCTGTACACTTCAGGTAAGGTTTCTGGCTTAGTGAATCCACTTAACAATAGGTAGCGACGAGTAGATTCAACAAATGAGCGACGATGGGGCGAAGCGTTTCAACAAAGTCCTGTATGCGTTCACATACCATTCGTCCGATAGCGATAAAACTTGGGTGAGAGTTTGTGTACACTACAGGCAAGGTTTCTGGCTTAGTAAATCCATGTTATAATAGGTAGCGCACGAGTAGATTCAACAAATGAGCGACGACGAGCGAAGCGTTTCAACAAAGTCCCGTATGCGTTCATATACTATTTGTCTGATAGCGATGCAACATGGGTGAGATATTGTGTACACTACAGGGAAGGTTTCTGGCTTAGTAAATCCAATTTACAATAGGTATCGCACAAGTAGATTCAACAAATGAGTGACGACGGGCGAAGCGTTCCAACAAAGTCCTGTATTCGTTCACATAGGCCTACTATTCATCCGATAGCGATGAAACTCGGGTGAGAGGTTGTGTACACTACAGGCGAGGTTTCTGGCTTAGTAAATCCATGCTATCATGGGTAGCGCCCGAGTAGATTCAACAAATGAGCAACGACGCGCGAAGCGTTTCAACAAAGTCCCGTATGCGTTCATATACTATTCGTCTGATAGCGATGAAACTTGGGTGAGATATTGTGTACACTTCAGGGAAGGTTTCTAGCTTAGTAAATCCACTTTACAATAGGTATCGCACAAGGAGATTAAACAAATGTGCGACGACGCGCAATGTGTTTCAATATAGTCCCGTATGCGTTCAGATACCATTCGTCCGATAGTGACTAAACTTGGTTGAGTTGTTGTGTACACTCCAGGGAAAGTTTCAGGCTTAGTAAATCCATTTTACAATAGGTAGCGCACAAGTAGATTCAACAAATGAGGAAAGACGTGCGAAGCGTTTCAACAAAGTCCCGTATGCGTTCATATACCATTAGTCCGATAGCGCTTAAACTTGGGTGAGATGTTGTGTACACTTCAGGGAAGGTTTCTGGCTTAGTAAATCCACTTTACAATAGGTATCGCACAAGTAGAGTCAACAAATGAGCGAAGGCACGCGAATCGTTTAAACAAAGTCCCGTATGCGTTCATTTACCATTCATCCGATTGCTATGAAACTTTGGTGAATTGTTGTGCACACTCCAGGAAAGGTTTCTGACTTAGTAAATCCTTTTTGCAATAGGTATCGCACGAGTAGATTCAACAAAATGAGTAACGGCGCACGTATCGTTTAAAAAACCTCTGTATGCGTTCATATACCATTCATGCGATTGCAATGAAATTTGGTGAAATGTTGTTTCCACTCCCGCGAAGATTTCTGATATAGAAAATCCATTTTACAATTGGAATCGCACGAGTAGATTCAACTAATGAGCGGCAGCGCGTGAATCGTTTCAATCAAATCCTGTATGCGTTCATATACCATTCATCCGTTTGTGATAAAACTTTAGTGAGTTGAGTACAATCCTGCGAAGGTGTATGAATTAGTAAATCCGTTTTTCAATGGGTGGCGCACATGTAGATTCAACAAATGAGTGAGGGCGCGCGAATCGTTTAAACAAAATCCCGTATGCGTTCATATGCCATTCATCCGATTGCGATGAAACTTTGAAGAGTTGTTGTGTACACGCCAGGGAAGGTTTTCGAATTAGTAAATCCATTTTACAATATGTAGCGTACGAGTACATTCAACAAATGTGTGACGGCGCTCGAATCATTTCAACAAAGTCCCGTATGCGTTCATATACCATTCATTTCATTGCGATGAAACTTTGGTGAGTTGTTGATCACGCTCCCATGATTCTTTTGAGTTAGTAAATCAATTTTGCAATAGTTTAGAAGTGGTTAACGGAAAAAGAAAAAAATATTGGGAATCCAAAAGAACTTCAACAAGCAAAGTTACAACGCCAACACTTTCTTTGATTGGCATTGCAACGCATGCCGGGTACAGCTAGTTTTTTTTTAATAAAAAGTAATAGGAAAGACCAAGTTTAAATGTTGTTTTCAAAAGCTTTGTTCGCAGTTTACCATTTTTTTTCTTTTCTTCTTTGAAAAACTGAAGAAGACCATAATGTGGCCAAAACAGGTATTTAATTAATAAATATTAATTTAACATTTTATTGACCAAGGAGTCTTAGATTTATTAAATACACGTGGGAATTTATTTTCGATTGATTGTCAATAAGGAAACAATAAAACTGATAATGTTCATATCATTACGTATACGGAGTATGCCAACTACTGTGATATATTGATACGAAATTAATCATATGTAAAATGGATCCTTTCTGACAACTAATAAAATAAAATAAGTAACTTACCGCCATTTATAGAAAATATTTTATAGAAGAAACTTTACAATATTGAGGCAGTGAGTGCCGAGATTTTGTGTAATTTGTGTTATTGGTACCGTTGTGTAGGACATACATTCATATTTAGCCTATTTTCATTTATGAAAAAGTAGACTTATGAAATCACATTTTGTACGTGTGTGTGTGTGTGTGTGCGTCCGTGTGTGTCCCTCCCCCCTAAAATAACTTCTAAACGCATGGAGCGATTTCAATGAAACTCTTAAGGTCGTAGTACTATTTTGGCCGACCCCGACTGTGCCCTTCAAATTTTATTACATCTCACCAATGCAACATGGCGTCTGTGCGAAATATTTCACCAGCATTCTATATCTCCAAAACTATATCTCATATCACCTTGAAATTTTGTACGGTGATAAAGGTTAACCCATGTGACTTTCAAAAGCCTGTTAACCACAAGACGAAAATAGCGAGTAAGGGAAGTTGAATCATTTAAATAGACTTTTCTCGCGATTTAACAATCCGAACGCAGTGAAACTTAGTATAGCAAATGACTATACAAATTGCAATGCATTGACAACTAATTTAGTCCAATTGCTTACAAAACCTCAAGATGGTGGCTGTGCGAAATTTTAAAATTAAGTTTATGTTTCTTGTTCTCAAATCATGCAATCGAAGTCAACGTTTGAGTAATGAACCTACACAATAATCCACATCTAACAGTACATAACTCTGTGGCCTACATAACGGCAACCATCCAAAATATTTAGACGGTTCTCAATAATGTATTAATCTATGACCGCAATCAAACTGAAATTATGTACGTTCATAGACGGTATAAACATAAGTTCACCTATGGGACTTTCAATAACCTGGTGAGCACAAATCCAACATGGCGGCGACGTGAACTTTTAATATTCAAATGGACGTTTCTCGCGATTTATCCATCCAAGCGCAGTGAAACTTGGTACGGTATGTGTTTGTATAAATTTTAATCCTTTGGCATCTACTTCATTTGAATTATTTTCATATCCACAAGATGGTGGCTGAGCGAAATTTTAAATCTCGTTTTTTTTTTGGTGTCTTAATCATGCGATTGAAGTTTGAATAATACATCTACACAATAATCTTCATGTAATAGTACATAAGTCTAAAGCCTATATATATAAATCAAACATAGTGACCTCCTTCTTTTCTTCTTCTACGCGATCAGGCCCAGCGGACCGCGCGCTGCAACAAGTTTCCTTCTCCATCGTCTCCTATCCATAGCTGCCATCCACCAACTGTCCACACGTATCGCTGCCTGTTGCAGATCTTCATGGAGTCCATTCCTCCACTGCTTCCTTGGTCTCCCTGGTGGTCTCCTTCCTGTGGGGATGAAATCCATTAGCTTCCGTGGCCACCGGTGGTCTTCCATCCGGGCTAAATGTCGAGCCCACTGCAGTCTTCTGGTTTTGATGGTTCCAGCTATGTTGGCATCATGGTACAGGTGACCATCCGAAATATTTGGACGGTTCTCAATATCTACGAATCTATTACAGCAATCAAATGATTTTTTTAATGTTAATAGAGGCAATTAATATAAGTAGGATAATTATATGAAAATAGGGTATATAGGTCTTCACTGAACTACTTGTTCAGTGTGCATATTATCAAAGACGTCCACAGTCTCCTTCCCTTGTTTTGTGAAGAATGTCCTTTCTGTGAATAACGTTTACTTTGCGAGGGAGCAACCGCAAAACCCCTAATAGGTCTATGTTCTCACTTCCATCCAACTCTCGCATAGCCCCATCTCTCACTCATTGCCTCAATTGAAACTTCACGTATTCTAATGAACATCAGATTTTCGGAGAATTATGTTTAAATGATTTTGTAGCAGATCTGACTTCCTAGTTTACTGCCTATATTATATAACTTAAGGTACTTGAGCCAAGTAAAGCCCGTTACCAAATAAGGTCCATCTGTGATTTCATTAGCAGAATTTTCGAAATTCTGCAAGATTTTAGTGTTTCTGATAGCGACTAGCATTTAACGGCTAGACTAGAAACTGCACACGTGTGCAAATTATTAGAATGAAATGAAATGAAAATCCACAACCTGATTCCAGTCGACCGACCGGGCCAGGGAATGGAATGAATGAAGCCCCCATCTAGCGGCGAGGATATGAACTGTACCGACTGCCGGAGTACGTCACACTCCCCTGGGACAATGATTAAATGAATGACAGATGAAATGAAATGATAGTGGAGAGTGTTAATGGAATGAAATTTGTGACAGGGAAAACCGTAATTCCCGGAGAAAAACCTGTCAGCCTCCACTTTGTCCAGCACAAATCTCACATGGAGTGACCGGGATTTGAACTACGGCCCCAGCAGTGAGAGGCCGGCGTTTAGAATCAAATAAGGAATTTAAATCAGTCAGAATTTTGTATTCAAAATCATTTTATTGACCAACTTCTGGCATCTTTTGTAATCCTACTTAGTAATGTTTCCTCCCCCATGGACTTACACCATTTCCCATAAGGAATTGCGCCTGGAAACTTTTAGAATAGGGGATTTCGAGGGATACCTGCGCTGGGCCAGTTTTCTATTTTTCATTGACTTTGGAATGTACCCTCTAAGTCAGGTGATTTCAATCCATGGTTCATGAATGTTTGAGTAGTTTAAGAGCGGATCATCAGTAAAAAGACCTCAAATCTCCCCTGTTTTAAATTCACACGAAAAGTAGAGCGGAGTAATCAGAGAAAAACGTATGACATTTTGCATAAACAAGTCTCCTCTTTTAGTAGCAATTCTAAAAAGTAATTTATGTTCGACCCTCACTATTATGTGTTTGAAAACTGTATCATAATGATGGTCATTATAACACCGTTTTTCATTACGATACAGTTTCTCCAGCCAATCAGAGCTCGTTCATTGACCAATTAGGTAACGATAATTTCGCGCATGCGCTCAAAATCCAACATGTCGGACATAAACACAACATCGAACTATAATAAATTACCGACTTGGAATACCCACCGTCCATATGTTCGCGTAAATAAACTGGCGAATATGAGACAAGAAATAGCACAGTACCTTAAAATCACTAACACTAATTTCTACACAGCGCATTGTCTTCAAATGACTGCGGTGACAATATTACTGAGGGACGGCTGATGTAAACATATGGCTCCATATGGCATTGCAAGCCCACAGAGCGCATGCGTCGGCCGTTCAAAGCTCTTGAAAGACGAAGGTATAACACCCAACGCTCGCTCTGCGATCACAAAATTCCAGTAGCTGACTCTCAACAGATATTTATGAATATTTATGTTAAAACATATAATAAAGTTATAATTATCGTCGAACATAAACAGTCGTATGCAACTCGCCTATAATGGTAATTAAGACACTCGTATGGAAATTATAAAACTCGCATACGCTCGTTTTATAAACAAATACTCGTGTCTTAATTATAGCCATTATAGGCTCGTTGCATAATGTACGATTATGTTCGTCCCTGACTATTATATGTCAGAAAACTGTATCATAATGATGGTCATTATAACATTATTTTTCATTATGAAACAGTTTCTCCCACCAATCAGAGCTCAAGAAACAGTTGTTGTTTGACCAATAGCATATCACCTGCGATGACTCCACGGCCTTCTAATTTAAATTTCACTGCCTGGCCTAGTGTCATAGAAGGGTAATCGAGGAGGCCATGGTCAAATACAAGGCATTCTCTGCTTCTCATGCGCTCTGTTCAGTACATGAAACTGGCGAATTCTCGACAGATATTTATGGATATTTATGTTCGAACATAAATTAGTTATAATAATTATCGTCGAACATAAACAGTCGTATGCAACCCGCGTACGCTCGTCTTATAAACATACTCGTGTCTTAATTATTGCCATTATAGGCTCGTTGCATAATGTACTATTGTGTTCGACGATGTCAAAATGTAAATATTATATGGCAGAAAAGTGTATTATAATGAGGGTAATTATAACACTATTATTCATTATGAAACAGTTTCTCCACCAATCAGAGCTAAAGAAACAGTTGTGTGACCAATTAGGTAAGGATAACATCGCATCTGCGCTGACTTCCACGGCCTTCTATTTTGAATTTCACTTCGTGGCTAGTGTCATAGTGGGGTATTTGAGGAGGCCGTGGTCAAATACAAGGTATTCTCTGCGTCCCATGCGCTCTGTTCAGTACTTAAAACTGGCGAAATCTCGACAGATATTTATTAATATTTATGTTCGATCATAAAAGAGACACTCGTATGGAAATTATAAAACTCATGTCTTAATTATTGTCATTATAGGCTCGTTACATAATGAAGCCTACTATTTACTTTAAGTTTCTTAAAATAAAATATAATTAAGACCCCTGGTTAAACATTTGAAGTAAATTCAACGCCATGCACACGAAATTTAGTGCATTACGCCACGTAAAGTATAATTTTGGAAAACTGCCGTCAAGTCCATTAATTTGTGCACCTCAGTACAACAGTTGAAGCGCACGATTCCACGATGTTTGCTTCAGTCGAGTAGTGAACGGAATCCGAATTTTTTTTTTGTTTGTTACTATTTGAGGAGCTCACATTCAAAAGAGACTTTGTCCAAAAATTCAAAAAAATGTGCTTAGTACAGGTTTCACTTTGTTGGATTTATCCTGAGGTCCCAACACCCTGTAAACATTCAAAAGTGACTTTGTCTTGGCTATATTGATCTCTGAAAGTAGACTATTCATTCAAAAAACAACTTTGTCCACTGCAGTATTCGTTCAAACAAGACTTTGTGTACTTCAGCCAATCAGAACTCTAGCATCATAAGAATTGACTCCCATCATGCTTTGCGTGAACAGCGAGGTAGTGTATGACCTGTGTGTATGATGATTATTGCTTTTGCTGTTCAATCCAACTTCTGATTAATGTTTCCTCTGTCATATTGGTTATTCACGATTCTTGTGAAACAGTTCTAGTCGGAGATTGTTACAAAGGAAATGGAAATATAGCATTATGGGAGAAATTAATCAGAAACTTGAGCATAACAATCAGAAGTTAGATCAGTACGGTAGCTAAAGTTAATGAGAAGTTAGGTCAAGATTATAAAAAGTTGATAGAAAGCCTAGTACAAGTGATAAGTGAGATCAGAGGAGAGATTAAGGGCCAGTTTGAGGAGATTGTAGGTGAAAGTAGAAGAGAGGTAGAGGATATTGTAGGTGAAGGTAGAGGAGATTGTAAGTGAAAGCAGAGTAGAAGTTGAGGAGAGACTGGATGTAGTTGTTAATAGAGTAGATGAGACGAAGGATCAGGTAGAGGAGGAAGGAAGGAAGCTTTTAGTTTTAAGTGACCATTAACCATGCGATCATGAGCCACGGGACCTCCTTTTTACGTAGAATCCGAACCACAGGGCATGGCATTTAACTTCGAAAATCTCACATGCATTGACCGGGAATCGATCCCGGTTCACCTTGGTGAGAGGCCACCACGCCCCTTAGGTAGATTAGATTGGAGTTAGTTATTGTTGTTTTAAGGGGCGGAACTACGAGGTCATCTGCCTCAGATTTTAGGAGAAAGTAGAATAGAGGTTGAAGAGAGGAAAGAATAGATCAAAGAGAGAAAAAGAAGGGAACAATGAAACGGAAGTGAGAGAGAAATGGGTGAAATAAACTTAGAAATGTAAGTAGGTGAAAATTGGTTTAGGCGAAAAGATTTGCAATGGTACAAGAGGTTGTTAATGGATACACCTGCAGCAAGTGTTCCTCGTGAGGAAGTATTATGTGACTGGAAGATGATGTGGGATTCCATATATAAAAGAAGATTTTTGTTGTAACGTTTCATAAGAATGGACGTTTTGAATATTAACTAAGTAAATGACATTGCGGTTGAATGTTCGGCTTATTACAATGTTTCGAAATGAGTTAGATGTTTAGGCCTTATCAAAATATTATGCAGTCAAAGAGGACTATGTCCCATGTTCATGCAAACAAAAAGGATTATGTCTTTTCTGTTCAGTCAATAACAACTATGTCCAGAATTTAGTGTGTAAATACTGATTATCTACTGTAGTTTGATTTCATTAGAGTGTCTTGTTACATTTTTATAACCCATATGTGTGTACATAAATGCATAAAATAAGCAATAAGATGTTAATTTGAGAGAAATCGGTTTTTTGGTCATTCCCTAAAGTTGTATTTGAGTGACAAAGTCTCTTTTGAAAGTTAGCTCCTCATTTCTAGGTATTTTAATAAACCCCCGTCATGTGTTTGAAATGCAACGTACACAAGCCTGGTGTATATAATTTCAAAGAATGTGATTTGTAGATTAATAAACTGTATTGATATTTTCAGCTTAATTTGCATTTCATTAACTCTTTTCATTTGCATATGGGTCTTATTTGGAAGGAATGTTCCTAATAAGGCCCGTTACTAACATTTTAAATATTGTATTGTTACGTCTGTGAGTTTGATTTGTCGCCTCGCCGCGTTGAGTCACAGCTGCCCCGGGCTGTGTGTGCTCTGCCTGAGTGTAATACGTGCGCATTACGCTACGGGCTGCGAAGTGAAGGGGATGGTCCAGAATATTCGTGACCCAGCCAGTGAAGGAAATCTCGAAAAGCCATGTGACCTGGACGATTCTGGAATTCATTGAGTCACCAGCCTGATATATAAGCGGCCTCAACAGTGAGGGGACGGAGTTTTTGAGGACAGTGTTTTTGAGCGAGTGTGATTTCACTGAGCGACAGAAGTGTGGTGACGAAGTGCCGTGCGAGTTACGAAATCCAGTGACATTGTTTCCCCAGCTTGTGGACAGCGAAACAGTGTGTAGCAGGTTATCGTAAGTGACTGTAGTTTGTGTACATGGGGAAGAGGTGCAGGTAGCTTCTGTCAAGCCCACCGGACTCATTAAGACGGTTTAACTTCTGTGGTTTGTTGACAAGTGAAAGGGGCAAGAGCGCTCAAGGAAGAGACTTGAGGAAACTGGAGTAAGGTTCTAATTGCTTGTATTTTCTGTTGAGTGGTGTATCTTTCTGGCCGCAATAAAGTTAATTATTTCTTTAAAGGAACAATCTGTGTTGTGCTTCAACCCACCATAATCCAGTTAACAAAAGTGCCACTAGGGGGGTGGCACGTAACAACTGGTGTCAGAAGCCGGATTACAAACTCAAGCACAAGCACAACACCTGACGGTCCTGGTTTCAAAACCCGAGCAGGTCATTTTCTCTAATTTCCTGTGAGCGCATGCCCTTTAAAAGACAAACAACTAAAATGGAGGCGCAATTGGCAGCATTGCTAGAAAAGTTAAGTGGCATGGAAACCAAGATGGAAGACGGCCAGGAGAAGATGGAAGACGGCCAGAAGAATTTAACCAAGGACCTAACTGCCAAATTAGAAGACGGCCAGAAGAAGACGGAAGACGGTCAAAATAAGTTAGCGGGGGACCTGAAGAAGATGGAAGACTGCCAGAAAAACTTAGCCAAGGACCTGAAGGATGGCCAGAAGAAGATGGAAGACGGCCAGACTAAGCTAGCACAAGACCTGAAGAAATTAGAACAGGGCCAACGTGAGGAAGTCACGGCAGTGGAAAAGAAATTCGACGCCTTACAAGTGGAAGTTGCCGAGCTGCGCCGACGCCCGCTGATGGGGGTGGAGGAGAAATTCAACGCCTTACATGAGGAAGTTGCCGAACTGCGCCAACGCCCACTGACGGGGGTGGAAGAGAAATTCAACGCTTTACAAAATGAAATTGCTGAGCTGAACCAACGCCCACCGACGGGGATTGAAGCGAGATTCAACGCTCTTCAAGAGGAAGTTGCCGAGCTGCGCCGACGCCCGCCCAAAGGTACACCGGGAACGTCAGGAACGGGACAGAGCAGAGTGACGCCCCCCAACCTTCGACGGAAAGGTCCCGTGGAGCACATACTTACGTCAGTTCGAGGCAGCCTGTTCCATAAATAACTGGAACAACACAGAAAAGGCTACAGCTCTCATTGTAGCACTGAGAGGTGACGCCCTTAACGTCCTTCAGGCCATCCCGACTGGATCCCAGGACTACGCTACACTAATCGTCCATATGGAGTCCCGAAATGGAGATAGCCATCTTCAGCAGGCCTACCAGATGCAGCTCCGGACCAGGGTACAGAAGAACGCGGAAACCCTGCAGGAGTTCGAGATGGACATCGCACGCCTCGTAAGGCTCGCCTATCCAACAGCGCCGGCCGACTTTCTGGAACAGATTGCGACGCAGACCTTCACCGACGGGCTACGGGACCCGGACACTCAACAGGCGCTGCGACTCGCGCGCAATAAGACCCCGGCAGATGCGCTGAGCCACGCACTTGAGTTCGAGACGGCAAAGCAGGTATCTAGAATGCGCGCGTGGGTGCGTCAAGTGGACGTCGACGAACCAGCAAAAACCAACGAGACAAAGCCCCTGGCCGACGAATTGATGGAGGCGCTAAGCCGTTTCTTCGATTGTCACGGCACCACCAGCAACGACACAGCCGGAAGACAACCGGAGAGGTGGCCCGGAAGAGGACTACCAACCTGCTGGACCTGCGGTAAGAAAGGCCACCTGAGCAAGGACTGCAGAGATCGCCGCCGCCGATGGTATCCGACGGGTAATCAGTCGTCTGAAAAGCGCGCGGCCCAGGGAAACGAGTATTAGCCAGCCATGGGGGCAAAGGTTGGCTTGTGAAAGTCGTCAAGCCCCGGCAGTCCAAGTGCGTGTGACGAAGTTACGGAGGGACAATAGCAGCCTGATGGTCGACGGAGTCATCAACGGAGAGAGCTGGCCCATGCTAATCGACACGGGAGCATCGAGGACCATCGTCAATCCCACCGTGATCCCGAAGTTGAGAGTGCAACCAACACAAAGGAACCTCCAGGTAATAACCGCGACCGGAGAGACCGCACCGGTACATGGCGAAGCATCAGTGGAGTTCGTCATTGGTCGACGGGCGATAAAGCATCCAGTGCTTGTGGCTGACGTATCAAATGAAGTGATCATCGGACTGGACTTCCTGGACCAGAACAACATCATCTTGGATCTGAGTGCCAACACTCTGCACTTCGGAAGTGAGGAACTTGCTTTGCAACCAGCACACGGGGCCGTCGCCGCACGACGAGTAAGGCTGAGAGAGGACGTCATCGTTCCCGCCAGGACGGAAGTCAGCGCTGCCGCGTAATTGTCGACGGAACAGCTCAGGGAGTGGCGGCTGTCATCGAGCCAAAATATGAGGATATCCAGACAAAAGGATTGCTAGTTGCCAAGACTCTCATCAACACGACGTCTCGGCCGTACGTCCGCCTGCCCAACCTGAACGACTACGATAAAACGGTTCACCGGGACACCAACCTAGGAGTCTGCGAGCCCGTTACCTGGATTGCCCGCATCACAGACACGACGGACGGACACCTGCAGATGGACAACCGAAGAATACGCACCCTGCCAGAAGAACTACAGAAGCTGTACCAAGGATCCCAGGACCATTTAGACGAGGAACAATCACGCCAACTTCGGGACCTGCTACACGAATTTCAGGATGTCTTCCCCGAGGGGAGCAAAGACTTCGGTAGGACAAGCTTTGTCCAGCACAGAATCGACGTTGGGGGCTGCGCACCGATCAGGGCCCCATTCCGACGTATCCCGCTCGCCAAGCAAGCTGAAGTCGACCGGATGGTAGAAGAGATGAAGGAGCAAGGAGTGATCGAGCCATCACATAGTCCTTGGAGTTCTCCGGTCGTGCTAGTGAAGAAGAAGGACGTTTCCACCAGCTTCTGCGTGGATTACAGGCGGGTGAATGACGTCACGAAAAAGGACAGCTACCCTCTACCCAGGATCGACGACACCCTGGACACCATATCAGGGTCAAGATGGTTCTCCACCTTGGATTTGAAGAGTGGCTACTGGCAGGAGGAGGTCCACCCTAGGGACCGCGAGAAAACTGCGTTCTCTGTGGGCAGTGGGCTCTGGCAGTTCACCGTCATGCCATTCGGTCTGTGCAACGCCCCTGCGACCTTCGAAAGGCTAATGGAGTCCATTCTGAGGGGACTACACTGGAAGACCTGCCAGGTCTACCTAGACGACGTCATCGTTCTGGGGAGAAGCTTCGAGGAGCTCTACAGCAACCTGAAGGCGATCTTGATGAAGCTACGGGCTGCCCAGCTGAAGTTGAGCCTCAAGAAGTGTCAGCTCTTCCAGAAGCAGTCCAGTACCTTGGGCATATCGTCTCCGAGGAAGGGGTGCGCACCGACCCAGAGAAGACCGCAGCTGTGAGGGAGTGGCCAGTTCCGAAGGACAAGTCTCAACTACAAAGCTTCCTGGGACTCTGCACTTATTACCGTCGCTTCGTGAGAGGATTCGCCGACTTCGCCAAACCACTACATCGACTGTCCGAGAAGGACCAACTCTTCACGTGAACAGCAGAATGCCACAGTGCTTTCGAACAACTCAAGCAGGCTCTGTGCACAGCGCCTATTCTGGCCTACCCCAGACCTGGAACAAGGTTCATCGTCGATACCGATGCCAGCGACGTTGGCATAGGGAGAATCCTGTAGCAAATAGTGGACGGCGAGTAGAGAGTAGTGGCCTACTTCAGCAAAGCCTTGTCAAAGCCAGAGAGGAACTACTGCGTCACCAGGAAGGAGCTGCTCGCCATCGTGAAGACCATTGAACACTTCCACAAGTACCTGTACGGACAAGAATTTCTCATCAGGACCGACCATGCATCCCTGCGGTGGCTCCTGAACTTGAAGCAGCCCGAGGGTCAACTCGCGCGGTGGTTAGAGAGGCTTCAACAGTACAATATCGAGATCCAGTACAGGAAAGGCCAACTGCATTCTAACGCCGACGCCGTGTCACGAAGACCGTGCCCCGAAGACTGCACCTTCTGTACCAGAAGGGAGGAGAACACCGGGATACAGTGCCGAAGGACTACCGTGGAACTTCAAGGGAGCTGGAGCCGCGAATCTTTCACGCGGGCGCAAGCGGAAGATGAAGACCTGGGACTGATAGCCGAATGGAAGAGGGCCTGTGTCCCCAGACCCGGGTGGAACATTGTGAGTGACTGCAGCCCAAAGTTTAAGTCCTACTGGGCGCAGTGGGACTCGCTGGTTGTAGGGGATGGCCTCATCTGCCGTACCTGGGAGAGCACCGACGGGAAGACATCTCGGGAGCAAGTCGTCGTTCCAAAGGCTATGACGGAGGAAGTCCTGAAGGAAGTCCATGGAGGATCATCTGGTGGACACCTAGGGATAAAGAAACCCTGGAGAAGCTGAGAGAGCGGTTCTACTGGATCGGATGCGGAACTGACGTGGAGAACCACTGCGCGAGGTGCCTCGATTGCGCAGCCAGCAAGGGCCTCGGACGAAGACGACGGGGTCCACTGAAGACCTACAACGTGGGCGGCCCCATGGAGAGAGTGGCCATCGATGTCGCTGGGCCATTCCCGTTAAGCGAGGCAGGGAACCGCTACATATTGGTCGTGAGCGACTACTTCACAAAATGGCCGGAGGCTTATGTGCTCCCTAACCAAGAAGCCGCGACGATCGCAGAGACCCTGGTGAAGGAATTCGTCAGCCGGTACGGAGTACCCCTGGAGCTGCACTCCGACCAAGGGAGGAACTTCGTGTCGCAAGTGTTCCAGAATCAATGCTAGCTGCTGGGAATCCGGTAGACAAGGACAACGCCGCTACACCCTCAGTCCGACGGGATGGTAGAGCGATTCAATCGCACCATCGAGAACCATCTCCGAGTAGTCGTCAGCGAGCACCAGAGGGATTGGGTCAAACATCTTCCACTATTTATCCTGGCCTACCGCGCCGCCGTGCATGAAGCCACCGGGTGCACACCAGCCCAGGCCATGTTTGGGAGGGAGCTCCGTCTACCTGTCGATCATGCCTTCGGCCAACCTGGAAATGATCCGGTCCCGTTAAGCCAGTATTGTCAAGAACTGGTCGACCAACTGGAGGACGTGCACACGTTCGCGAGGTGGAAGCTGCGGATCGAGACCGACCGAATGAAGATCCGATACGACCAACGGACGGATGCTGGCGGATTCCACGAGGACGACCTGGTCTGGCTCTTCAACCCAATACGGAAGAACGGTCTGTCACCCAAACTGCAGAAGTCCTGGGCGGGCCCGTACCGAGTCGTGAAAGGGATCAACGAAGTCGTCTACAGGATCCAGCGGAGCCCGAGGGCGAAGATGAAGATCGTGCATCGAGATCGCCAGGCAGCCTACGGAGGGACACAGACGGACCAATGACTGATCGGGACGATCAGCCTTTTAGGAAGGGGATGGTGTTATGGCTGTTATGGCGTTGAGTCACAGCTGCCCAGGGCTGTGTGTGCTCTGCCTCAGTGTATTACGTGCACGTTACGCAACGGGCTGCGAAGTGAAAGGGGTGGTCCAGAATATTCGTGACCCAGCCAGTGAAGGAAATATCGAGAAGTCGTGTGACCTGGACGATTCTAGAATTCATTGAGTCACCAGCCTGATATATAAGCGGCCTCAACAGTGAGGGGACGGAGTTTTTAGGACAGTGTTTTGGAGTGAGTGTGATTTCACTGAGCGACAGAAGCGTGGTGACGAAGTGCCGTGCGAGTTACGAAATCCAGTGACATTGTTTCCCCAGCTTGTGGACAGCGAAACAGCGTGTAGCAGGTTATCGTAAGTAACTGTAGTTTGTGTACATGGGGAAGCGGTGCAGGTAGCTTCTGTCAAGGCCACCGGACTCATTAAGACGGTTTAAATTCTGTGGTTTGTTTACAAGTGAAAGAGGCAAGAGCGCTCAAGGAAGAGACTTGAGGAAACTGGAGTAAAGTTCTAATTGCTTGTATTTGCTGCTGAGTGGTGTATCTTTCTGGCCGCAATAAAGTTAATTATTTATTTAAGGAACAATCTTTGTTGTCTTTCAACCCACCGTAATCCAGTTAACAAAAGTGCCACTAGGGAGGTGGCACGTAACAGTATTATTACTGAAATATTTTCCAGTGTTTCTAATTATTATCAACACATGTCTGTCTGTCTTTAAGTTAAATCCAGGGCAATGCTCAGATCTTTTCCCCTTCTAGTAAAACACAAACAAACAACAAACCTTTAAATGTTAAGTGGCCCCTTTTTTTTGGCACATTTACCTTTTTTTAAGGATTTTCCAAAGATGATGACTCCACTAAATATACAAATTAATATACTCGCAATTTTCAATTGTTTCTTAAGAATATGCTAATTCAATTAACATCTGCTAGTCATTGATTTTATTAACGTTTGGTGGATTAATTTTAATACCATTGCCATTTAATTTAACAACTACATCTACAACTGTAAGTAGCTCAGGTGACAAGAGCCTTTTACACCTAACACTTGCAAATAAGTTCCGATCGTTATTGGTACTTTATAGGGGCTTCATCATCGTGGTCACTTCAGACCCGTGCACTTTGTGTGTGTGTATGTGTATTTTGTCTGATAACCTTTGTTACTGTAGTGTGTGTAGTAGTAGTGCGTGTATTTGCTTCAGACTGGGATTGGGAAGGAGGCAACCGTGACCTTAAGCTAGAAATCATCCCAGCAT
This sequence comes from Meconema thalassinum, assembly GCA_946902985.2. Classification (NCBI taxonomy): domain Eukaryota; kingdom Metazoa; phylum Arthropoda; class Insecta; order Orthoptera; family Tettigoniidae; genus Meconema; species Meconema thalassinum. The sequence goes on from OX336390.1 coordinate 836,751,125, forward strand.
TTGTCTGAAGTAGAAGTGGTAGAACACGGAATATTACTTCTAGGTTGACTGAGATGGAACTCGAACCCATCTCATTTCAGTGTTCCCTCAATTTTAAATGTTATGTAACTTTTAATCAGACGAAGCTAATTGACCTCGATGTCCAAGCTACTCAAATGAAATAACAACAACGAAGTGATTAAGGTAACACGGATTTTTGGGAGAACCACTCGCCGTACACAGATCTACCCTGGGCCATATTTTTGTGTTTTGTTAAGTTGCATGACCCAGTGTGAGCACAAAGCCTGCTCGACATGTTAAAACACTGTGACGTAATAATTCTTTTCACGCTAAACCACGCACATTCTACCATGTGTTTTTCACGACTTTGGACCCGTGCCTTCCTGGGAATCAGTGCTGGATTATCCATTAGGCCCGACTAGGCCCAGGCCTAGGGCCCCCAAATTTTTATTCCGAAGATTTAGAAAAATTTTATCCACAACTGAAACAGTTTCAGCATTATATTTAATTACAATGTCCTTTAAAAACTGAGTTCACGCATTCTGAACTTTACGAAATTCTTATTCGAGAAAAGCTTGAGTCTGTTTTTCCGAACGTTGAAATAGCTCTTCGCATTTTCCTGACCCTCATGATAACGAATTATTCTGTCGAGCGCTCGTTTTCAAAATTGAAACGGATCAAAAGTGCGCAAAGAAGTGTCATGTCACAAGAACGATTAGACATGCTAAGTTTAATGTATATCGAGTCAGAAGTTCTGCGGGAAATTGATGTTGATGAAATTGTAGAAGATTTCATTGACCGAAAAAAAAAACAGAAAAATAATTGATTACATTTTACAGAAGTAAAACATAGTATGATTTATTAGATTGTTCATCAAATCATCAGAAATGTTTTCAAATAACGATGATTATTTCAATTGAAATCATATATACATATTGTACCCATTTCACATGGAGAATGCTTGATCATCACCTGGCTTGCTACTGCGGCTTCGAGGCGTGTACCGTTCAGCCCACAACATGATCTCACATTCAGATATGAAAGCACTTTAGGATCTACAAGACTACATTGACAACTAAACATGTTACAATGAATATGAGTTTATTTACTAAAAATTCCCAGGAAAAAGATACAAATACACATAAAACATCAATATTTTGGAATAAATCCAAAATAACAAAAATCAAAATCCATAAATTCTCAAAAAATCATTTAAATCAATATTAAAACTTTATCTTGCTTAGCTCAACTGAGCTGATATCTATTCTTAAACGTCAATACAAAATTTACTTTCTTACAACATTTCATTTCTATTCATTAAGGCAAAGAGCGTGCCTATCATTTATGAAAAGTACACTAAGGCTTTACGGGCATTTACCGTATCATTACAGTCCCTTCAGGGCTTTATTTTATCTTTATTTTCATTGTTTACTTTATTTTCAGTTACTTTCAAACTGTATTATTTCTTCCACTTAAGACTTAGGTTTAAACATTTACACAACAAATCAACAATTTTTAACGTGCCATGACTCGAACTCACATCCTTCCAACTTGTTTCTCATGCTCAAGGGGCATTCATTAATGATGTATCATGTGCTATCACTTCCTTTCATTGCTTAGTTTACTTATAAACACAATTATTGGTCTACCCGTATTACTTAGTACATTTCTGAGGCAGAAATCGATTACTTTCTTTACAAACTTATTCCTTGACTAATATGGTCAAATATTATGGAATTTCGTCAAACGTAGTGTGGGGACGATTGTCTAAAACCCATCAACTCAACAATTTACATTATATTCTTGTAACACCATTATTTATCAAAATTGCATGACCTCCCGTTTTATTACCACTACATATTCACATCATAACACTCCTGTACACAGAGTATTAGCTCCCCTGCTGTCGGTGAAGGCCGGTCGGGTCGCCAGACTCTCCCTTACACTACTTAGCTTGTGATTTATGACTTGGTCTCGCTTCTCATTCATTCACCCCTCGCGACTTTTCTGTTTACCTCTTCCCTTAAAAATGAATATGATAATCCAAGCTCACTCTTTAATTCAACCTCATTTTATTATAACATTTATTTCATTTCCTCATAATCAGTGCAATATCCCGAGATCACGACGATTTATAACTTGGAAGGTGGAAACCAGGAGATCGTTATCATGCCCTGACTCCGTCCTTCATATTCATTTCATATACTTTTATTTGGTCGGATACAACAACAATACTGGCCAATGGGATGGGTTATATGACACTAGGCTCGGAAACTCTACACGCCTCTCCATTTGTATCATATCTCGTAGAAACCTCTTACTCCTTCCAGACTTATACATATACATTTAGCAACGCCTCAACAGGACTTACACTGCAAATCACCATTATTTAGGCGGACAATTCAAAGATCTCGATCATACCTGAACTCCGGCTTACTCATATTAACCTGGGTCAAACCCTGGTACTACAACAACAATATTCCGACGATTTTCCGACAATTAATATACCTTTTTGATCTCTCGAATATGCCTGTTATGGAATACACACTAGCTAGCCTGATGCTGCTTAATATTTATTATTTATTGGCCCTTTTTGGCAACACAACTTTTTATAACTTGCATTTTCGTCGCGACTACAAATTCTCAAAAACTCAACTTCACTTATGTCGCGGTATTACTTTACTGGTCTTTACTTAAGCATTTCACTTTTAATTTGGCCTATAGCCTACAACTTCATAACATATTCCCAAGGTGTTCGTTTATCACCATTTACTTTAATTCATTATATTTATGATCTGAATAGCATTATTACTTCATTACTTTAAGGTATCCCAAAGATCCTTTAATATTCAAATACTTTCAACTAGAGTTCATTATCATATTAACTCATTATTACTTCCTTGTTACTTACGGAACGCAATTACTCGATGTATTTACTCATTATTATCGGAGTATAGAAATTCAATACTTATTATTATTATTATTTTGGTGCTCATTTTATTATTACTTTATAGTTCAACAACGGCATAAATTACTTGCCAATAATATCTTTATAATCGATTTCTCCTCTCATATTTCAATTTTTGATTATTATTAATTATTCATTTTAGGGATTTCAATTTAGAATGCACTTCAATTATTACATTCTCTTATTTGGCAAACTTCTCTTTGCGTTTTTTTCAACACATTTTGACATTAGTTATTTATTTACTAGCGCATTTACTTATTATTTTATACATTTCACAATTTTTGATCAGTACATGACACAACATTTTAGCATAATGAAAGATTTCTTCTCACCGCTTGTGACGTTCGGTTCATGACCAAATCTTTGGATGACTTCGCCCATCTAACTGCTTCAACAATGCATTTTTACACAAAAATGGACCATCTTCATTCTCTGGTCTTCAATATTAAACTTTTTCTCTTTTTGATACATTATTTTTACACTTAAAAACACTTATTGCACATAAAAGCACTTATTTAATTTTTACATGACTCACGAACCATATTTCAGTGTTTTGCGCTGCAACATCACGGAGTTGATGATCTTGATGCGCCCCCTAATCCGCATTGAACGTGTGACTTCGCCTTCTCGGAATATCCTACTTCTGTTCAACCTTGCTTCAGTATAGTCATTCTAATATCTCTGCTGCTCGTGGCTTTACTAATTTGACCTATTAGTGCTTAGGCGAAAATGTTCGTAATCTTTGCCGCCACTCCTTTTCCTAGCTCTCTCTGTCTCTATTTTCGTGATTCTATAGTTTGGCTTCCAATTCGAAGTCCATACACTCATATCTGTTTCTAGCTGCTATATTTCTCGAATTATTATTATTTTCTTTGACTTCGCACTTTCGCAATATTTCTACACTATGCAGTTTCAGATTAGTGTTCTTTAAATATCCCCTTTGGGATTTTAATGTTCTTTGAAACTCCCTGACTTTGGTGTAACGCACTCGTTTTGCTATATGAATTCCTAATTGTTTTGACTTCTACGGTTCTTTCCTTTGCAGTTTTTCAATGTCAATGTTTTTAGACTTCCCTGATCACTCAGAGTTCCTAACTCTGGATCATTATGTGGTGTAACTTCGTCTAGTTATTATCGTGATGTGCCTCAACTGAAGTTTAAATTACTGCTTATTCAAGCTTCGTTAAATTACAAGACCCACACTGGGTTGTAACTCGAACAGTGTTCTCTCTGAACTATTTATACTTTGATAGCGTAGCGCCTAACTGACTTAATAACGCGTAGCGTAACTTATAGCTCTGACGTTACTAACGTGCTAAGGTGTAGCGTGATGTGTAGCGTAACTGGTGTTCTGACGTGCCTCCACCGAGGCAACCGATCAACTGATGAACTGATGCTCTGGCTTGAGCTTAAAGCCTTATTTATTCGATTTGGCGCAGAAATTAGTTCCTGACAATTTCAAGAGTCCAACTTTTTACTCCTAGCTCCAATCTGCTTTATATTTTATTTCCAGATGTAATCTGTAATAACTTTACGATTGCCTGTTGGCGGAATGGAATTCATTCATAGGTTAATTTTTAATTAATAAAAATATTTGTTATTCACTCTGCGGAGCCGACCTGGTTACCTCTGTATCCCTTCGTAGCACTCCGCTCTGCATTCCAATGACGTCGTCTTAGCTTGCATTTTCTTAAGTACCTATTTTACAAGTCTACCAACATTCCGATTTATGCTGTTACTACTTCTGTCTTAACACTCAAAAGCTTAACTTCTTGTTAACATGGGGAATTTATTTTGTCAAATTTTATGATGGGGAGTTCCTCATTTATATGTTCGACTTCTTGCTGGCTCATCGCTTTTCGGGGCCTCTTCTCAAGTACGTCCTTAAAGAAGTAGATCCCTCATAAGTGTCATACTTGACTAGTAATAACTTCTTGCTGGCTCATAGAATGTTGAGTGTTAATTACGACCCTTCAACTGTGCATTTCCTTGCTTCGTTAATGGCCTTTCTAACGACCTTTTTCACTTAAATTGTCAAAAATAATGGGACTTTATGTGTTCGTCAGCATTCAATAAGCCACCAGCGTATCTTACAGTGCATCTAAAGCTTATTTCACAACGAAGTCTTCCCTTTGGTTTCTTACTGTTTCTATTAAACTCTAACGTATTTTTATATAAATGGTCAAGGGTTCACTTGTGCCAATATCCAAATGGGCACAATATATGATTTATTAAAAAGTGTATTATTCATCTTGAGAAAAAATCTCATATATACTTTATTAAATATACAGGTGCTAAAAAATAAAAATAAATATTTGAAAAAAATAAAGGGGCCCCAAAATTCTGAGGGAATTGGGCCTCACTTTACCTTAATCTGGCACTGCTGGGAATGGATTGCTTCCTGGTGCTTAGTTATTCAACACCCACCATGTAAAGCTGGCATTCACAACCTGGTGCTCTTGAAATGAAACTTGATGCTCTTATTATACGAGCCAAGAAGTGCTCGCGGCACAAGCTCCCCTGAGTTCCATTCTTCAATTGAAATACATTCAGTAATTGTATCATGTTGTGAAATAGTATTTTTGATCTACAGTTAAATGAATTGGACATCCCTTCTTTATTAGTAACACAAAATATGCTGATTCGACTCGACCCGGAAGGCCAGCAACAATAATGCCGTACAGTTCAAGAGGAAGCTCCGGCATTATTTTGTTCAACAAGTAGGTTGTTCGTCATAAATTATGCCCTGATTCTTTGTTTTGCTAGTGTTTCCCGTGAATCTCTATTTCCAATATTTATTTCATTTCTTCTCTTGTTGTTCCTCCCTTATCCTATGTAAATGTGCATTTACCATCCCCCTAATAATATATACTGTAAATAATGTAATTATTGCTCAATTCTCACTAATTACTATCATGTGTACTTATGTAAATATAACCCAGTATATACAGTGCGGGTTCTGACAAATCCCGAATGCGAAGTGGGACTTTGCTCTTTTTAGAGAATCCCTTCAGTGTATTGAAAATATAGTGTATGGCACTGATGAATAAATATGAAATGAAATGAAGTGACTGTCGATACGTAAATGTATCTTATCTTCTTGAGACATACAAGCAGTTGCAGCATTCATGGTGAGCGATGAATCCTTAGCTGCTTCAGCACTTTAGATAGAGATTGATTGAGAGACAGGATAAGAAAAGAGAGGCGCATGCATCGTACACTAAAACTTTCTTCGGCTTTTCCCAATAAATTGGGGTCGCCGGAGCCAACCAGGCTCATTTTGGTTTTGGCCGGGGAGTTAAGGCCGGATGCCCTTCCTGACGCCTCGTGATTTTTCACGCGAAAATCCCACCCCGCAGTCACCGGGATTCGAACCCCGGACGTCCAGGTGAAAGTAGAGCAGCCACGCCACTGCGCCATCACGCCTTCGCATGCTTCTGACACTATTATTATTATATTCGATGTAAAGGCGCTCGGGTACATGGTATGGTGGTGGTCACAGTCTCAAAAAGATTGAAAACGCCTGATGTAAAGTGTACTTAAAAACTGAACATTTTTGAGACACTCAAAAGCAAAGGGATTTAAATGAAATTTTATTTCACTTGGAAAATCACCCTTACGAAGGTCTGTTTCAAAGTTCATTTGCCCACGCTTCTAAGCCATCGCTTGCACCTGTTTGCTTCCAAACTCCGTATACGAAGGTCTCCCATGACAACTATATATTGCTCTGGGGATTATTTTTAGTACAAAGAGCGTTCCTACATAATAAAGGAAAATTCCATTATTCTCCAAGAAAGGAGCAACATAGAGAAAAACAAGGAGTGTCCCCAGGGACTTTTACCTTCACAACGTAGGTAACGCAAAACAGCACGAGAAGAAAGTGAGACAGTATTCTTAATAATGTGTAGCAGTTCCTGCTGTAATGGAATTACTATGTGATCAAATTTTGTTATTTATTTCAAATTGATGCCTACTCATAATACACTGGTCTAAACAATTAGGGGATCAGTTGAGATATCAAGGTTCTGACGTATTGCCATCGGCAGAATGACCTAAAATGGTTCGACGTCTTTCTGTCGGTTCTACGGAGTGGAGACATCAACATTACGGCAACCGAGATAGTGGTAATAACAGAAAGTTGCTGCAGAGGGGGTTGGTGTGGACGTGTGTTTACTCTACCAAACGAACGACACAAGCAGTTGGGTCCAGATGGTGTAGTGAGCAGGTAGTGCAATGCATCAACATCGTGACTTACCCGAAGGTATGGCATGGAGAGCCATAGGAAGGTTGGAAACGGGACAGACACAGAGGGAGGTGGCTGCAGCTAATGGAGTGTCCCAAAGTGTAATTTTCAGGACCTGGACGTGATTTCAGTTAACAGGGACCGTTAAAAGAAGACCAGGCCAAGGTCTTCCACGGGTAACATCAGCAAGAGAAGACCGTTATTTCCGGTTAACAGCCCGTCGAGACAGGAGGCTGAATGCAACTCAGCTGCAACGCACCCTCCAGAAGGCAACAGGACGCGCAATATCAACACAAACAGTCCGAAATCGCCTTCGGGAAAGTGTCCTCTACGCATGGAGGCCTATGGTGTGTGTCCCATTAAAACCACGCCGCCATTCAGCTCGCAGAAACTGGTCGGAGGAACATCAGGATTGGCGTCTTAACGAATGGCACCCAGTTCTGTTCACAGATGAGTCAAGATTTTGTGTTCAGGCGGACAATCGTCGTTACCTCATCTGGAGAGAACGTGGAACTCGGAACAATCCCGCTGATGTGCAGGAAACAGCACCTTATCATGGTGGTGGACGAATGGTGTGGGCTTGAGTCAGTATTGGCAGACGTACCGACCTCTATGTCGTTCAGAATGTCGCTTTGACTGCTCAGGGGTATCGAGACGAGATCCTTCGACCGTTTGTTGTGCCCTACGCTGGTGCCATAGGCGATGGGTTCATTCTGGTAGACGATAACGCACGACTCCACAGAGCTGCACTGGTGGACAACATGCTTGTCGACGAGGGCATTGAACGAATGGAGTTGCCAGCTTGTTTACCGGACTTAAACCCCATTGAGCATGTCTGGGATGCACTTGGCAGATGCATTGCAGCCAGACCAGCACCTCCCACAACGGTTACCGAGCTGGATATTGCACTCATGGAGGAATGGCCAAATATCCCTAAAGAGCTGATTGATAACCTCATACTGTCCATGCCACGCAGGTGTGTAACTGTCCTGGCCATCCGAGGTGATCACACACCATATTAGAGGGCAACGAGAATGACTTTTTCACTATTATGGTAGCCCCATGATGCCTCGCTCTAAGTAAACGCCATGTAAACCCCCTGTACAGAGTTCAGACAGCACAATATCGTACTGTAGCACACACAAATTACAATTGTAACTGAACTCTGAATAAAAGACGTTACCATATGTATCCTGTGTATGATATCTCACCTGATCCCCTAATTGTTTTGACCAATGTATTATATCATGATCTCGAGAGTAACGGTCACGTTAAACTACAAGATTGCTTGCTTGCATAATATAATATTAGTTGTTGTTGTTGTTTTATTAGTGGCATGAGCATTGTGGTCATTTCAGGCTGAGATATTGTGGGGTCTCTAGTAGTGTATTGAGGTGTGGATTGGTAAGGAGGCTATCATACAAAAATTGCACGCACATTTAAGCACAGGGTGCTAAATGACCACGATGTCCAAGCCCGTCAAATGAAACAACAACAAAAACAATATTTTAAACAACTTGATCCGTGACTAGCTAAAGGGCCTGCGTTTCTTTAAATTTAAGATACATACCAATGAATGAATGACTCATATACATCTGTCTAGAATTCTATTTCTTCGGCAATTTCCCAATTAATTGGGGTCGACGGAGCCAACCAGGCTCATTTTGGTATTGGCCGGGGATTTAAGGCCGGATGCCCTTCCTGACGCCACGTGATTTTTCAGGTGAAAATTCCACCCCGCTGTCATCGAGATTCGACCCCCGGCCGTCCGGGTGAAAGACGAGCAGCTAAGTCACTGCGCCATCACGCTCCCCATACATCTGTCTAGAATAATGACTAAATTTACTTGGTGATTTTTTTTTCGAAATATACCTGAAATATTGTAGCCTAATGGAGCGCTACAGTTTGCTTGAAATAGTTTCTGTCAATGGATTCTGAGACACTGAGTGTCTACGGCTCAAATGCTTAGAGAGTTATCAGGTAGTTGGTGGGTCTGCTGTCTCGGAAAAATGCTCACTGTTATATCCCTTACGGTATAGATAGATAGATAATGCCTTTATTGGTGGCAAAGTTAGTGCTCAAGGCCCTCTCTTACACTTAACCACTAGTAGAGTATACATCGACATGACTTATTATTACAAATACCAATATAAATAAAATAACCCCTGGCACTACAGCCCATAAAGGGCCTAGGCCTACCAAGCGACCGCTGCCCAGCCATTTGGCCTGCAGATATTGGGGAGACACGTGGTCAGCGCGTCGGGTCCTCTCGGCCGTTAATCTTGGTTTTCGTGACCGGGGCGCTGTCTCACTGTCAGAGAGCTACTCAATTGTCCTCACGAGGCTGAGTGCACCCCGTTCCAGCCCTCACGTCAGTTTCTGAAATCCCTGACGGAGCCGGGAATCGCACCTGGGGCCACCGGGTGAGAGGCAGGCACGCTACCCCAACACCACGAGGTCGGCACAAATACCAATAGCACAAATAATATTAATAGCAATAAGAATAGTGATAATATGAATAATGATAGAATCCTTAATTTTAAAATACACAAAGTAAAGTACACTTAAATGACGTAACTGCAGTAATTCAATCATTCATTCATTCAACATTTATCCAGGAAGTCAGCGGGATCCCTCCAGCAAATACTCGTAGCAAGCCACTTTAAACTTGCGATGAGAGGGATTGTCTCTGATGTTCGCAGGTAGCGAATTCCATGACCTGGTGTAACATTTCTTAATTAGTGCTTATCTGTGCTGATGACTGTTGTAATTCAATTAAACAAACATGATAAGAATAAATAATATACACTGTGGTGTGACCTTACCTGTGATAGTATAATATAATAAGTGTTGTTGAGCGCCAGATTCCTATTTAAGACAGTGAATCGAAATTTATGAATTAACCTCGGCTATCAGCAGTAGAGTGACACCTAATTATCCCTGATCGTGGTGAGACAAAGTCATCTAACCAATCCAGTATTTAATCAAGGAGTATGATTGCCTTAAAGTACTAACTACAATGAAAGAAATAGGCATTACGTTAAAGAAAATAAATTTATTAAATGCAAAAAAACAAAATATTAGTAAAACAGAATAGTGATAGTCACATAATTGAATTTAAAATTACTCAATTCTTCTTCCTTCGGCTTTTCGCAATTAATTGGGGTCGCCGGAGCCAACCAGGCTCATTTTGGTTTTGGCCGGGGATGTAAGGCCGGATGCCCTTCCTGACGCCACGTGATTTTTCAGGTGAAAATTCCACCCCGCTGTCACCGGGATTCGAACCCCGGCCGTCCGGGTACTCAATGCGGCAATTAATTTAAAAGAAAATAAACATTAATGAATTGAATCTATCTTGAAGTTACATATTACAGAGACGTCGGATATTTAATTGTTTGCTCACCCTTTTGAAGTATCATCATAAGAAAGTGTGGAAGATGATCTCGATGTTGCGTTTCATATTTCTAAAAAAATGTTGCAGTATGTCATTTGATACTGTTTAACATAACCAAGTCCGTTGCGACTTGTAGATTGATTGTAAAACTGATCTATAAGTAAGTGCGGACTGATATGTATCTTGGGTAGACATCACGCTGTATGGTTTGAAGTCGGAAGTCGAATATTGGCTCAGCTCATTAGCTAAGACCCTCAGTTGACGCTCTCCTATTGTGGTCAGAACAATTGTTCCCTAAATGACTTGTCGTTCACTAATAATGTTGTAGACGCGGGTTACAGCTTATATCTTCCTTGTCACGTGGTGTCACAGCTTCCCTCTCTTTAGAAGCAAGCTACCCCTTCCCTTCATGACTCCTTACTTGCAATATCTTGACGCGTACGTACATTAGAAATGACGTGTAAGTTGCACCATGCGTGAAATATTTGTTCCATTCCTTCTCGAAGGAACTAGATGGTGCGCACGTGATGGTTACTCATGACAGTGACTCTTAGCCGTGGTGAAATAACTACTACGACGTTCTGTTTGTGACGCATAGGGTTAGTCCATATCGCCAGTCTTGTTGCAATATATAATACCTCGTCTCTTTACAAATAAATGTTAATAAAAATCTGTCTGAGTATAATAATAAAAACCGCTTACAAGTATCTGATATAAAAATCATCTCATCGATGTACTAATTAATAAGAATAATAAATATGATAATAAATGAATGAATAACCCTTTATATCTAACAGGTATCGGATCGAATCGTTACAATCGCCCCTTAGATAAATAATTTAAATGACGTTTAACATTATTTCTCTTACCACATCCAACATAAAAACTATAAATATAAATATTATAACCCCCAAAAAGACAACATACAATATACTCTTCATCAATACACAAAAATATACAAGAAATATATTCTTCACAAAAATTCACATTTTAACTTTCATTCATCTCATTCTTCCAAATGTTCATAATGTTCATTTTTCTTTATATATATGCTGTAAAAAATATACATATAATGCCCTTCACTTTTAATTTTGACATATATATCAACGCTGCACTCGTTTATAATGGTGGTGATTGTATGCTTGACATACAATTTTGGTTTCTTATCTAGTGAACGTGGTTTTCGTCAGTCTGGTGTAGAATTACATTGTTGTATTTCCAGCTGATTAACACATTAAAATTATCATAGCACACGATATGCAAACAACACAATATTCCTTTCGTCTCTATAAAGGTATTACCCAAATGCAGTAAAATTTCAATAATTGAAGAAAAAAAATAACTTAGCAAGATACATAAGGCAATTCCAATTTCAGTGCATATGTCATACATGTAATATTTCCCCAAATACATAATGACATCGAACTACCTTAAAGCAGTTATTAAACAGTTCACTTAAATATTCAAGTTACTACTCACCTGCCTTCGTGGCTTAATTCTTTCTTAGGCCACGGCCGCCTCCTTCCAAATTAATACTTCCTAAGTCTCCACGACTTCTTAACTTCTCATAAAACTATGATTCCTCTTTGCTACTTCTCGAAAACAATAACTTGAATTTTCAAAATTACAAATAAACATAAAATCTGACTTCTTGTTCACTTTATAAAATTTAACTTAGCGTCAAGATATCTTTACTGCATCGTCATTCTTACCTACTACAACAAAATGATTAAGACTTAGACAAAATACTACTCAATAAACCTGAATTACGTATATCACTAAACTATTTCACAAAAACACAAGACAAACTCCTCGGAATAAATATTTCGTTCCACAAAATATTAATGCCTTTATACTTTAAACTTAGTCTATTCATGATTTGACTTCTTGCTGAATACCTAAAAAAAACTTAGTTTTCTCTCAAAACTTATTGTGACATTTCTCGTCAACACTTCCTTACATGCTTCGATCGCCTGGACTATAGCTCACTCTTGCTATACCAGAATCTCTCAAAACTCATCGTGACATCACACGTCACATACAAAAAACCTCCCCTATTCGTGGTATAATCCCACATCTTCTTACTGTTACAGGTCACCTCTTACTGACCAATAACACACTAAATTTCAGCTAAAAAAAATCTTACATGCTTCGACTAATTCCTTGGAATAATAACATCACACTTTGTTTTCCTAACTATTTTCTTCCTAAAATAATGACAGTGTTCCAGTTGATAGTCAATAACACCGACACTCCTAATTGGCAAATATTTTCCCATAATCACTTCATAAAGCAAGTCCTGAGTCATAACACAGTTCAGACACTCTCTGCTCTACCAAATTAAATGCGTAAATTTCTCCTGCCTTTAATTGAAACTTCATTATTACCCCTTAGGTATACTTACCTTACAAACTTACTCTTGTCTTCAAAATATATTTAAACACTTCTCTTTACTAACTCCGTATGACATAAATAAAACTTAATTTCTCGTCTACTAAAAAAATGATTTATCTTTAAATCCTAATACGTCGAATTATAACAAATTCCTTTCAATACTAGTAAATATTATGTCAACCATCTAATTATTATTATTATCTTTACTTTTACCTGTGTAGGACAACAATATACCACATCATTAATCATCAGTAACTTTTTACTACAAAGTGGTTTAGCTCAATAACAAGCCTTGTAATATCTTTAAAACGTGCGTAACAGTAACTAAAACTTGGACCATATTACCTTTGTAATCTCGTATTACCTTGTGTGCATACAACCATATATACTTTAAAAACCTCCCAACATTAACTTCACGTAGTCCCGTAGATACCATAAAAAAACTCATTGCTCAACGGAATATACCTTGCTGACCTACTTCATCCTCCAAAAACTTCTTAAAACTCCATTTGGCATCTTACCAAAACTTCCTCAAAAAACAACTTCATTTGGCATCTTACCAAAACTTAAAACCACATTGCTCAACGGCATTACCTTCGATGGCCTACTTCTTCAAACTCACGTCCATTTACGTGAAAATACACACATACACACACACATATCTGTCACCAATTACCAGATGCCCTAATCATGTTACTACTTCCTCATTTCAACCCGATGTTGGTTAATTCATACAACGCATTATCATTAACTATTCTAAACCACTTCTAAATTTCTCAAATATATCCACTGATAACCTCGCTGTCCTCAAAATGAAACTTCTTTATTAAATCAATACTTACTTCTTCAACTCATTAATTTTTATTACGACTGTACTACATCATCTTGACTCAATTTAGAATTAAATCTTTATTACCATTATATTCATAATAATGGTTGCCATAATAATTATTACTTTCGTTCGATTACTTACTTTTGTAATAATCTTCCCAACTTTTTAAATTTAATTCTCACTTCATCCAACTTACCTGCAGTTTAAGGACCCACATTCAACTTACCTGAACTGCTCAATAGCACAACAACCTCTGTCTTCCAAATTAAATGATTTTAGTCAATCTAAATCAATAAGCGTAGGCACTACGCCCCCTTACCATCCTAACTTCACGACTGAATTAAAATTACTCACAGCAGGTTCCTTATCTACCTCTGTTAAATCATATTAAACTTCATTACTTAATATTTAAGTCATACGGAACAGTAACTATCAGTAATATAAATTTACATCACTACTTTCTCTGGCATTTCACAGTTCTTACCACATTCATCTTCAATTCTATCTTTAACTAGAATTCCACATTCTTCCTTCCCTGTTACATTAGTTTCTACTTCCTCTGTACTACATTCATCCATAGTAACACAGTACTTCGGCTTTCTCCCTCTCACTTCCCCCAAGTCTGGCTAATTCAGTGCGCCACTGCACATCATATGCTTTCTTTCTCTCCTTCATCCTGATTTCTTTCTCCTCTAGCAACTTGATTCCCTTCTCTTTCATTTTACTTCCAAAATATCTACCTACATGTCTTCCCTTCACTTCTCCATTACTATCACTTAATGCTCCCTTTAGCCGTGGACTATTGCTTCTGCTCTTATCTATCTCTCTCCTCCTCTTAACCTGTTTACTAATTATGTTCTTATGACTATGACTTAACGCACGCTTCTCTGCCACTAATAATTTCACATTAAGTTCCGCTACACCATCATTAAATTCTTCCCTAGTCAACATATCCTCTTCACATAAGATTTTCTGCATCTTAATCTCTTGAGTGCTTAGTACTTTCTTTATCTTACCTACTTCTATCCCTATCTTTTCTTTCATTTTCTCTTCTTTTTCACTACGTTCTATAGTCTCTTCTACAGCTATCCTGCGTTCATCTATCATCTCCGCTGACTTCTGTTCCTTACCTAAGCTACTTTCATCTAAAATCTCCTCTACTTCCAATCTGCTTTCACCTAACATTTCCCTTGACTCCAATCTACTTTCAATTACAGTCTTCTTACAGGCTGTCTTCACTGATTCTACTTCAGTATCCCCTAAAGTCTCTACCACCTCTAATCTACTTTCACCTAAAATCTCATCTACCTCCAATCTGCTTTCACCTAAAATTTCCCATGATTCCAATCTACTCTCAATTACAGTCTCCTTTCTCATCCATTTCTGATGTTCTCTATCTAAGTTCTCCATCCATTCCCGATGTTCTTTTTCTTCTTTCTCTCTCCTTTCCTGAAGTTCTCTATCAAATGTATCCTTGAATTCCAAATAACTTCTTTTATTCTCTTCCAAATTATTCTGCAACATCCTACTGATCATAGCCAGTAATGACTCTTCAGGAATATCGATAGACTTTTCTTTCTTATCCGCCATCTCGAAGTACACCGTATAAAGATTAGCCCTTCCAAAATTTCACTTCACTTCAATGTCCCCCAAAAGCACTGACAATTTGCACTGAAATTATACACTCCTCTCCTAAATACCGAATGGTTTTCGTGCCCCACGTTGGGCGCCAAATGTAACATTTTTAATAAGTCCTTTTAACGTGGTGACAACTATGGTTCAATTTAAACAAACATGATAAGAATAAATAATATACACTGTGGTGTGACCTTACCTGTGATAGTATAATATAATAAGTTGTTGAGCGCCAGATTCCTATTTAAGACAGTGAATCGAAATTTATGAATTAACCTCGGCTATCAGCAGTAGAGTGAGACCTAATTATCCCTGATCGTGGTGAGACATAGTCATCTAAACAATCCAGTATTTAATCAAGGAGTATGATTGCCTTAAAGTACTAACTACAATGAAAGAAATAGACATTACGTTAAAGAAAATAAATTTATTAAATGCAAAAAAACTAAATATTAGTAAAACAGAATAGTGATAGTCACATAATTGAATTTAAAATTACTCAATGCGGCAATTAATTTAAAAGAAAATAAACATTAATGAATTGAATCTATCTTGAAGTTACATATTACAGAGACGTCGGATATTTAATTGTTTGCTCACCCTTTTGAAGTATCATTATAAAAAAGTGTGGAAGATGATCTCGATGTTGCGTTTCATATTTCTAAAAAAATGTTGTAGTATGTCATTTGATACTGTTTAACATAACCAAGTCCGTTGCGACTTGTAGATTGATTGTAAAACTGATCTATAAGTAAGTGCGGACTGATATGTATCTTGGGTAGACATCACGCTGTATGGTTTGAAGTCGGAAGTCGAATATTGGCTCAGCTCATTAGCTAAGACCCTCAGTTGACGCTCTCCTATTGTGGTCAGAACAATTGTTCCCTAAATGACTTGTCGTTCACTAATAATGTTGTAGACGCGGGTTACAGCTTATATCTTCCTTGTCACGTGGTGTCACAGCTTCCCTCTCTTTAGAAGCAAGCTACCCCTTCCCTTCATGACTCCTTACTTGCAATATCTTGACGCGTACGTACATTAGAAATGACGTGTAAGTTGCACCATGCGTGAAATATTTGTTCCATTCCTTCTCGAAGGAACTAGATGGTGCGCACGTGATGGTTACTCATGACAGTGACTCTTAGCCGTGGTGAAATAACTACTACGACGTTCTGTTTGTGACGCATAGGGTTAGTCCATATCGCCAGTCTTGTTGCAATATATAATACCTCGTCTCTTTACAAATAAATGTTAATAAAAATCTGTCTGAATATAATAATAAAAACCGCTTACAAGTACCTGATATAAAAATCATCTCATCGATGTACTAATTAATAAGAATAATAAATATGATAATAAATGAATGAATAACCCTTTATATCTAACAGGTATGGGATCGAATCGTTACACTGGACGCAGAGATTACGAACGAGCGATTGTAAACAGCAGTACGGTTTATAGGTATGGAAAGGGCGGAGGCAGCATACACACAATATATAAATTTTTTAGCCTACTTTCGATTTTTGCGAAAAATGAAAGTAATGAGATCTACACAGGGCCAAAAGTGTGTGTGTCTGTCTGTGTGTGAGTGTGTGTGTACGTGTGTGTGTACTCTAGTATGTCTGTTCCCCCATATCAATTCAAACACTACGAATACGATTTGAACGAAATTTGGTATAGAGATAGCACTAGAAAAGACACCTTAGTGTCATGTTTTATATTGCCGCCATCTTTACCAAAACCTATTGGCGGCAATCCAAATGGTCAAAACTTAAAACTAAATTACGACCAAACTATTCATCAGATATTTACCAAATTTGTTAACACCATTACTTCGTATTGGACACGTCTTGTGCCCAAACTACAAGATCATCAGCCGTACCATTTCATGATGGCGGCCGTGTGAATTATGCAAACTTTATAATCCTTAACATGGGACCCACCAGTTCTGATTATCGAACCGAGAAACGTATAAACCGTTCGAAATTAACAGTTTATGTATTGAAATATTATGGTGCAGAAGTGACTTTAAAAAGCTTAGCCGTCTCGGTTATAAGACAAGATGGCAGCTGATCTCTCGTTCTGACCTATATTTCACTAATTTGAGTATGATGGATGCAATATAGCCCACTGATAGAAATAATATGAACTTTGTATGAAATGGGTTATAATGGATTTACACTCCAGTTAAGAAATCGTTTAGTAAAAGTCATTATTTGCTAAGACGTTGTATGTAAATCAATAGAAAACGCTAAACTTGGGAGGACATATAAATAATTCGTGTTTTTTTGGGCTAATGCCGTGTGTATTTAGATTAGAACCGTACGTTTCGGAGAAACCTTGCCTCCTTTTTCAATGGAAATCAAACAATGTGGCCAAAGAAAGTATATCAATGAGATTACAAAAATTACAAAAAATATAGATAAATCCCTTTTTTCGTCACCAGAGAGCAGCTGCTAGAAATTTCTGTATGGACCATGGTAGAACGGCGGACAGAGTAGTAAGTAAGGAGAAGGTTAAGGGGGCGGGGTGAAAATATAGAGACTTACTACTCTGTCCGCCGTTCTACCATGGTCCATAGAGTAATTTCTGGCAGCTGCTCTCTGGTGACGAACAAAGGAATTTATCTATATTTTTTGTAATTTTTGTAATCTCATTGATATACTTTCTTTGGCCACATTGTTTGATTTCCATTGAAAAAGGAGGCAAGGTTTCTCCGAAACGTATGGTTCTAATCTAAATACACACGCCATTAGCCCAAAAAACATGAATTATTTATATAATCCGGGCCGTGAAAGCCTTAATATACACATTGGGAGGGCATGTTAGGCTCTGTGGTTAGAGCTTAGGTCTTTCACCCGGCCGGCCGGCCGAAGTTCAGAACCTAACAGTTGTTTGTTGTTTGAGTCTTCAGTCTTTTGACTGGTTTGATGCAGCTCTCCATGCATCCCTGTTCTGAGCTAATCGTTTCATCTCTACATAGATACCACACCCTACATTCGAGGCAATCTATTTAACCCTGGTCTACCCCTACAGTTCTTGTCCTCAACCCTCCCATCCATAACTAAGCTTGCTATTCCTGGGTGTATTAATATGTGTCCTACCAACCTATCTCTTCTCTTCATTAACAGTCGCCAGAAACATCTCTCCTCTCCCACTCATCTTAATACCTCTTCATAACTCTACAGAGCTACCACACCCTTCATCCGAGGCAATCTGTTTAACCCTGGTCTACCCCTACAGTTCTTGTCCTCGACCTTCCCATCCATAACTAAGCTTGCTATTCCTGGGTGTCTTAATATGTGTCCTACCAAACTATCTCTTCTCTTCATTAACAGTCGCCAGAAACATCTCTCCTCTCCCACTCGTCTTAATACCTCTTCATTTGTAACCCTATCTACCCATCTGATCTTCATCATTCTCCTGTAACACCACATTTCAAACGCTTCAATCCTCCTCTTTTCTGCTGCACCAATAGTCCAAGTTTCACTTCCATAGAGTGCCACGCTCCAGACTGCTTTCCTTGCCTGAGCTAACCTACTTTTTATATCCTCTTTGCTTCGTCCATCACTGGTAATTTTGCTTCCTAAGTAACAGAAGTCTCCTACTTCCTTTAGTTTTTCACTTGCCAATTTGATGTCCATAGAGGTTTCTGATTTATTTCGGCTGCATTCCAGTATTTTTGTTTTACATTTATTAATTTTCATCATGTATTCTTTTCGTAAGACGGAGTCCATACCATTCAAAAATCATTCAAATCTTCAGCCAAGATGACTGTGTCATCGACAAATCTCAGAGTGGAAATTATTTCTCCTTGAATCTTCACTCCCACTTACAATTTTTCTCAAATTTCCTACATTGCTTGTTCAATGTATACATTGAAAAGTATGGGTGATAAGTTGCAGCCTTGCCTTACACCTTTCTGAATACCAGCTTCTCTCTCATGTCCTTCAGCTCGAATGACTGCTGTCTGGTTTCTGTATGGATTGTAGATCACCCTCCTATCCCTGTACTTTATTCCAATAGTTTTCAAAATGTCAAACAATTCAGTCCAATCGACGTTATCAAAAGCCTTTTCTAAGTCTACAAATGTCATGAACGTTCTCTTATCTTTCCTTATTCTACCTTCCCAAATCAGCCTAAGACTTAGTACAGCTTCCCTTGTTCCTACATTTCTCCTGAAACCAAACTGGTCTTCACCCAACTCCGTTCTTATCTGGCTTTCTATCTTCTTGTAAATTATTCTAGACAAGATCTTGAACCATGAGTTATCAAGCTGATTGTACGGTAATCTTCACATCTGTCAGCCCCCACTTTCTTCGGTATAGGGATGATAACATTCTTCTTGCAGAGGGTACCTCACCTGTCTAATAAATTCTACACACCAAGTGATATAACCTGATCAGACCTTCATTTCCTATGTAGCGTAGCAACTCAATCGGTATATCATCCATGCCTGGAGCTTTGTTCCTACTTAAGTCTTCCTACAGAGTTGTATTCTTTTGCTTGATTTGTTTTATAGTTATTGCTTCTTGAGTATTGAGACGTTATAAAATGAAGCGTTATATTTTGCATTTTGTAATGGAAAATATATATTTAATTAAAACAACATTCTGCACTGGATCTACACGAGTGACATATACTAGCAACCAGTTGAACTATGAGGGAGCTAACCACGGACTACTAGATGTGAGCTGCGCTCTATACCGGTCAGTTAGTGAATACATGCCTACGGTGTAAATGAAAAATTTCCTCTTGTTGCCGATAAAGCGCACTCACCCCCAAGAATAGGCGCGATTAAAAATTAGCTGTGCAGTAGGTATATTAAATGTGTTTCTCCCAGTGATACGTTTAGACCAACGAAGTTTCAATTATTGTAAGTAGTCGGTGTTAATATACTGAATTCCTACGTTGTTTGGAGTGTTTGCTGATGAAATTGCAAAATGCTGGAGTACATTATATACTATAGTTTGAACGCCTCTGCTCTAATCCAGTGTGCCAATTTGTACTTCGAATAGGAAGAAATTTGGAGGTGATAAGGGAAAAGAGTTATTATACCTATACATTTAGGAGAAAATAGGCTAATATGCTCTTCGTGAACATCTTGTTTATTATCTATTAATGTTTACATGCAGCTAATATTCAGCTATCAGCATGGGTAGAATTATGTTGGCAAAACTGTCACATATAGGTTGCTCAAAATGAGTTAGTCACTTCACTACTTAAGAACCTGAATGTAGACCTCCTAGTGTTTCTAATCCGGTAGAATCTGGTATGACCCCAAGGTCCGGCTGATATTATTTGTATTAATGGTCTACATCATTCACAAACGGTTACAATATAAATAAATAAATCTTAATCATATGTAAATTATTTCTATTTGTTTTCCCTTGGAATTATTTTGTGTTAGGCTACAATTTTAATTGTTAATAAGGCAACACTGAAAAATGGCTTCAAAGATATCTTTTAAATGTACAATTGAAAATTATATTACTGGCTCTAACCCACTCTCACTTATAAAGTGGATGACGAGGTCAGCAGCCACCACGTCATCAGCTATATCGGATCGTGTGTAATTTGCAAACCAAGGTTTCATCGTAGATCAGCGAGATCACACACTCGGTTAAAATATGAGCCACGGTGATGCCTGTAATAATGGTAATAATGGTCGTCACAGTCACGGCCTTTGTTATGGACTAACTTCCGGTCACTGCCTTTCTTACCGACTAACTTCTGGAGACCATTTTTACGGACTAACTTCTGGTGACCTTTCTTATGGACTAACTTCTGGTCATTGCCTTTCTTATGGACTAACTTCTGCTCACAGTCTTTTTACGGACTAACTTCTGGTGACCTTTCTTACGGATTAACGATTAGTCACGGCCTTTCTTATGGACCAACTTCTGGCCAACGTCTTACTTACAGACTCACTTCTGGCCCCACCTTCCTGACTTTCCCGAAGAATAATGTCTGGATTTTTCACTTCTCTGGAATCGTGACTCGTGTTGAGACTTGTTTACCAATCGTCCAGCTCTGCAAAGAAATTTAATTCTCATCTGAGTTTCGAACGTGGTAGTGAGGCAAACCTGAAATATTTTTTTAAAATCATTTTAAATGATCTTGTCGACTTCGTCGTTACGCTGAGTTCTGGCGTTACGTTACGGTGTCGAGACGAAATGTACCCAGATGCACTGAGGTGTGTGACGTCATAGTACCGCTTGGTGCATGTGTTCCCCGACAATAGGCTATCTACTTCGTTAGTATAAGACAAAAATCCCCGATTCCTGGATGTCACGGGTAATCTCGAGAACCACTGGATGGATTTTGATGCGGTTTTCACCATTCTGTGAAGGATATCTCGAGGAAAGATTCTGTAGAAAATAATTTATGTATGATCAAAGGAAGCCAAGCAGTAACGATTTCAGTGAAAAAGTCGAAAACAAACTTGGCGTCCGTGCGCTTCTTAAGCTTACGCTGGGCAAACCGTTAAAAATATCAATATACTATGAGCGTAAGAATTGGTCAGCATGAAACGTTCTACAAAAAAGTCCGCGAGAGCATATCTCTTATCTTCAATACAACGCCCACTATAAGTGTTTTTAGACTGGATGGAAGGGGCACGTCCCCGCGCGCTCTGGTGAGCGTGACGGCATCCCGCGCGCTTGACCTTGCTTTGCCCTTGGTTTGCACTTGCCGTCCGTGAGTAATTTGAAACAAGGTAAAGTATTATAAAGCAAGATAAGTGTTATGCAGATCATTTTCTAACATGTCAGCCTTTCTGGCACTTTTCAGCATTTGTAGCATTTAAAATGATACAAAGTCTAGTCTTTCAGACTGACTGTCACTTTCTTTTTTCGATTTCCACCTCAGCCATCCTATACGTGATTTTCCGTGATTTTTCTCTTCTACTCCAGACAAATGTCGGGATGGTTCCTAACATAATGTGGTGGAAGCTTATTTTCCAATACTAGCCTCATTTGCAAATACACTAATACAGCCACGACAACATCACATGTTACCTGCCAAATTTGATATGCACTCAAGAACGCGAGGGTAATGATCATAATGTCTAAGTCTCTAAAATGAATAACAATAACACATATGATATTCTGCGAGTTGCACGTGCAGCTTATTGCCAGCACAAGCCGTCAACGGCATTTATAAGTAGAAATAGATAACAAGGCTCCCCCGAGGTGTAGCGGAAGTGAGCGAAAGTGCCCGAAGTGCAGACCGAATTAACATGCAGTGAGAATGGAAGTGTCTCAAGAGTCAGCGGCATGACATGCTTCTCGCTCTGGCCCTGACTTCAAACCACGACTAGCATAAATAATATCTAGCACAGTGTTCACTTCAACTGAATACAAAGGCGGAACAGGCGGACCAATGATGATTCAGGACCAGGCTGATCGGCACGGTGCGGCGGAGTGAGGTCTACCAGCACAACAAAACATTGAGTCATCAGCAGTTTAACGAGCGAAGACCTTCAGTGCCCGTCCAGTAAGTACATATTCCATGTTTCAGTATTATTACATCATACAAACCTAATATATTTAGCAACATTTAGCCTACTTACTGCCATGATATGAGAGGGAACAGCATTTTTACTAGTCGGAGACAATGATGAATTATTATTAGTTTTAATGTGGAGTGTTTGCATCACACACAATAGGTAGAGCCCTGCGCTTTTAAACAATACTCTAACTGCATCCGCCCCGCATCCGTACGACTGTTATCCGCATCCGCCCCGCATCCGTAGGACTTTTATACGCATCTGCACCTTTGACATTCAAATCCACTGGCATTACAATACTAATTTTATTTTATTAGATAATGCATAGGCCTGTTGCCATCTCTTGACGAATGCAGTGCATTTGCATTTGTCTGTTGGCACAGGCTAGAGTAAAATGTGGCTTTTTACCGCTGTCGCAGTCTCACTCATGGCTGTGATTATTTGGAAGCTACTGAGGTATGAGTGGTAATGACATTCAGGGCACAGTCAGTGCCTGTGGATGCTGTGAAAGGTTCTACTCATAGGGTTAGTACTGCTGTCCTAACTCAGTGAGGAAAGTACTGGCATACTACTTCGCTCTTCATCTTGCCTAGTACGCCTCACTATAGCGCAGCCTTGGGTTTTTGTGGGTATCGACCCACATAAGCTAATGGTGGTACTTTTTGAGGACCCAACCAGCCTTCGGGCTGACTACCTAACAGACAGATAAAGCATCAAGTATTAGACCAACACATTTAGACATGTGAGGAGAAAGTCGTTCCCGTAGGCTGTGTGTTCCATGTGGTATGTTTAAAATGAATGTTATACAGTCAGAATTGCAACCACTTTTAGTTCGGAGTGTTAATTATGCTTAATGACATCATTTGAGATTAGCTTAAATCATCGTACATTTGTCATGGAAAAAGCATAACTGAAAAGATATGATATGTCATAAACATCCGGGTGCTAGTAAGTTAATAATATTCAACAAGTTCGGATTGTATTCAAGAAACTATCCGCAAGTTTACTCCAAACATTATCCGCAGCTTATCCGCTATCCGCACAGCCATGCAAGTGGCTTCGGTGGCGTAGTTCGTAGCATGCTGAACTGCTGTGCCTAAGGTAGCGGTTCACAACCCCGGCCGAAGTCGTCAGATTTTTAAGAGCGTTAAAATCCTACAGTATGCCTTCCTTTGGAGGGGAAGTAAAGCCGGCGGTCCCATGTCATAGATTTATGGCATGTAAATGATCCTCCCACAGACTAAACTTGTGTGGAGCTAAACTTCTAGGTTAGAGTTCTTTGTAACGCTCTAACAAAGTTCCAACGTTCACTACTAGGTATCATTGACATCTGGTAGCCAAGTTGGAACTACTTGAACTTGAACGGAACTTGTAGCTCACCCTAAGGGTATCCGCTTGATGCAGCTACAGCCTCTGGCGAGCCGAACATGTCCTCGAACACTCCCGGCAATAAAAGCCATACGATCAATAAAATAAATAAATAAATAAATAAATAGAAACTGCCAGGCAAACTATGCACATTTTGTGGATATCCGCGGGTTTATCACCGGATATCCACATCAGCGCCGGGTTTTAACAATAGGTACTGTACATCAGAGGTCCTCAAAGTTGGGGTCGCGCCTCCTGCTGGGGGCGTAGAGAGTGATAAAGGGGGGGGGGCTGGCTGTGTTTGAAATATTTAGATTTCATATTCTGTAACAAATATCGCATCCTCATATCCATGAACCTATCATAGGCAGGGAGCTCCCAAGACCATTCATGACTACAGTAATACACACTAACTTTTGCTGTCTGACCAGTACATCCTGCCAGCGGGAATTCTGAGAAAAGGTGGAGAATAACATTTCCCACACAGCACCCTTTCACTCTCCACCCGCAGTGATAGCACATTGCCGAATAGTACAGGACAGCTGCACAGAAAAAAAAACTTTTGTTCCAAAAACTGTGCTATGGTTGGCTTTTTGTAAATCGTTAGAAAAGCACAAAAAAAGCTTAACTCTGAATTTTAGAATAATTTGCACGATCATTTTGTCGGAAAACTAAAAAAAAAAAAAAAAAACAACATTGAAAAGCGTTTTTCTCTTAATCGACGAATTTTAAAGAAACGTTTTTTAAACAAAAAAATGTTGAGGACATTGTCACCTACAATTCGTCTCTTTGAGGTCATGTCATACCTTTTGAAATGCAGAAGCTAGGTGGCGCCAAAATTTCCAAAAAAATGTTTTTTCACTTTTTGTCCTAGAAAAAATGTTTTGTTCACAAAAGAGCGAATAAGAAATTTGTTCCTCTCAAAATTTTCTACAACATTTATTGAAATATTTTTTCCTCCGCTTTACCGTTCCAAAGTTATAGTCTGCCGAAGTGTGAAAATTGTACTATTCAGATGGCACAGATGTGTACAGTTATGATTGATACGTTGCGATTGAAATAGATATGATCGTTTGAGCTAATTAACAAACACAGCCCGCGTCCTGTTTGACCGAGCCTTAGGTAGCTGTCCGACACCGGTCCCTGTCTAAACTATGCCCACCGCTCTCTCCGCAGTAACAATAGTAGCCTTGACTACGCAGCATTGCATTTGCTGCGCTATAACTTTGGAACGGTAAGTCGGAGGAAACAGACGTTGCAGACAATTTTGAGAGGAACAAATTTCTGGTTCACTCTTTTGTGAAAAAAAAAGTCCTCTCGGCACGCCGGAAGGCGGAGGTAGATTTCACCGGACAAACTTGGGGATAGGCGAAAATAGGCAGAATATGCAGGTTTTCGTAGAAGGATCAGACCTCATTTATTGCGTGAAAGTATTTTATAACTGGAGATTAATTAACGTTGTTTTTCGTCATTTTATGCATATTTTAAACATTTTATTGTCTTTAGGGGACGGTAACCTTCTTGTCATTTGGAGTCCATTTTTATACTTGTGGTCACACTGTCCTTATGCAAGGTTTCGACACTGATGTGTAACTATGTAACGGTCTGTTACTTCTTCAGCAAAATTATATCTCCCGCAGAGATGTTGGTTGGTTCCTCAGTTTAGGGGCTGTGACAACGCGGTCATGTAACCCCGTGTACTTTGGGTGAGTGTAGAATCTGTCTGATAAACGGTGTGAATTGTGATGGCTGTATTAGTCTGTAATTCAGGTAAGGAATGCAGACGCTCAATTTCAAGCAGTAGTTCCTAATGTAGCTACCAGATACTACCGTCAATGACACCTAGCTGTGAACTTGGCTACTAGATACCACTGCAATCAGCAACTCGCAACGAACGTTGGAACCTCCCCTCCAAAGGAAAGCATACTGAGGGATTTTTAGCGCTCTTAGAAAATCCGACGACTTTGGCCGGCTTTGAACCCGCGAACTTGAGCATGCTACCAGTTACGTCACCGAAGCCGCTTCACACTTAGTCAGATGGAAATCTGAATCTGATCTCGCGCAAGTGCGTTGTCATGGCAACGTCTGATGGCTCATCCCTCATCAATTTAGTAGTGTTGCCATGGCAACCATTGATAGCTCTTGGCATTTTCTTATAATTCCGAAATCATTTTTCTCATCCCTTGGCGTAATGGTGGGTCATATCAAAAATTATTTCAGACAAACGTTTTAGGTAATTATTAGGGGAATATTGTCCATTTTGTATGGTTTTGATATTGTGCCTATTAAGAGAGATATGATTAATGTTTCCCGAAAAACCCACTTTTTCCCACCCCTTTGGTCAATGGTTGGTGCTATAAAAAAAACTCTTCAAACATAAATGTTTGAGCTTTTTCCGGCACATAGTATGAACTTTGAACGGATTCGATATTTCACATATAAAGAGAGTTATAGCAATATTTCATTTTTTCAAAAAAAAATGGCCCCCATTTTCATCCCCTTCGACCAATTTAGCCCAGTACCGAACTAGACCGAGATTTTATGGGTATACATATTCGATAAAAATTTCAAAGTGATTGGTGCAAAATTACGGCAGTTATCGTGTCCACAAGAAACTGATATACATATAATATATAAATTCCTCTCGGCACGCCGGAAGGCGGAGGTAGATTTCACCGGGCAGACTAGAGGATAGGCTAAAATAGGCGAAATATGCAGGTTTTTCGTAGGTGGATCAGACCTCATTTATTGCGAGAATGTATTTTACAATTGGAGGTTAATTAACCTTTTTTCGTCTTCCTATGCATATATTTAACATTTTATTGTCTTATGGGGATGGTAACTTTCTTGTCATATTTGGGGTTCATTTTAATACTTTTGATCACAATGTCCTTATGCAAGGTTTGGAACTGATGTGTAACTATCTAACAGTCTGTTACTTCTTCGCGCAAAATTTTATCTCCCGCAGAGATGTTGGTTGGTTCCTCAGTTTAGGGGCTGCGACAACGTGGTCATATAACCCCGTGTACATTGGGTGTGTGTAGAGTCTGTCTGATAAACGGTGTTAATTGTGATGACTGTATTAGTCTCTAATTCAGTTAAGGCCTGCTGAAGGTCAATTTTAAGTAGTAGTACCTAATTTTGTACCAAATACTACCGTCAACGACACCTACTGTGAACTTGGCTGCTAGATTCCACCGCAACCAGCAACTTGCAATGAACGTTGGAACTTCCCCTCCGAAGGAAAGCATGCTGAGGGATTTTTAGCACTCTTAGAAAATCCAACGACTTTGGCCGGTTTTGAACCAGCGACCTTGGGCATAGAAGTTCAGCATGCTACCAGTTAGCGGCTTCCCACATAGTCAGATGGAACAAGAAGTTCCGTGCGGAACTAAAGAGCCTACTTTTCTTAAAATTAAGATTCATGCCAATGATTAATCTACAGTATATGAACCTATCTAGAATAATGACGAAATTAAGTTGGTAATATCGGAATGTCTTAATTAGTTCGAAATAATGTATACTAGGCATAATGTAGCCTAATACAGCAATACAGTTGGCAGCCCTGGTGACTGAATATATTCTTAATTCCATCTCTTAAGGTACAGAATACAAAATGTGGTTGAAGTCCAAAGGATGCTACATGGAGTTATACATTGGATCTGTCAGCACACGTAAAAGCACGTTGACAACAATGTCATGCGTATGCTGCTCAGAAATAATCGGAAATATTATGATATATTTTTGTGCCAATTTTGGATGAAATCCATTTTTTAGTATAGAAGTTATATGTATTTTAAAATTGGAGCTATCATCAGGCATAGAATCATGTTGGCATCACTGACTTATGTTAATTACTCCAAATTAATCTAGAATGTCAGGTGCTATACGTATGCAAAGTATAGACATGTTGGCTTGCATACTTTCTGATATATTGATATTAGGGTAAAAATATAGACACCATTTATTAACAGTTGGCAGCCCTAATCGCTCATAAGAATACTTATAGTCATATCTGTTATATTACACATAGCACATACGAAATTTGGTTGAAATCCAACTGACAGTATAGAAGTTACATGTATTTAAAAATTGGTCCTATCAGCAGGCTTAGAATCATGTCGGTAGAACTGACGTATATAAGATACTCCAAATTAATGTAAAATGTCAGGTACTATACGCGTGCATAGTTTAAAGCTGTCGGCTTGCATATTTTCTGATATATTGGTATTTGGATAAAATGTAGAGAGAACAATTATTAACAGTTGGCAGCCCTGGTGGCTCTTAATAATACGCTCAGTCATACCTGCTTATGTGCTTATATTACATACATAATTTGGTTGAAATCCAATTGATAGTGTAGAAGTTATGTGCATTTAAAAATTGGACCTATCAGAAGGCTTAAAATTATTTTGGCAACACTGTCATGTATGGCCTCCTGGAAATTAAACTGAAATAGTATTATCTTCATGTGTGCCAATTTTGGAATTGCTCCCTTGTATGCCTTCCATGATATCCAACATGGAGCTCAAATTTCTAATGCGTTTTTTTAACAGTTGGTAGCACTGACATCTTTTTCAAATATGGGCTTGAGATATTCCGGTATTCATCTTTACTCATACTAAATTTGGTTTCGATTGCTGCAGCCGTTTAGGAGTTGATAAGGGGGGGGGGGACACACACACACACAGCCTGCCAGACAGAAGGACAGACAGACACATTTTCCCGGATCGATCTCATAAGTCTACTTTTTCCTCATTTTTGCAAAGTGTGGAAAGTAGGCTAAAAATGAATGTGATCTCGTCAATGGCGTTGTCTTGGCAACCTCTGATAGCTCATCCCTGATCAATTTAGAAGCGTTGTCATGGTAACCTCTGATGGCACTTGGCATTTTCTTTAATTCCGAAATCGTTTTTCTCATCCCTTGGCGTAATGGTGGGTCATATCAAAATTTCTTTCGGACAAAAGTTTTAGGTAATTATTAGGGGAATATTTTCCATTTTGTACGGTTTTGATATTGTTAAGAGAGATATGATTAATGTTTCCCGAAAAACCCACTTTTTTCCACCCCTTTGGTCAATGGTTGGTGCTATCAAAAAACTTATTTGACATACATTTTTGGCACTTATCCGACACATATTATGAACTTTGAATGGATTCGATATTTCATGTATTAAGAGAGTTATAGTGATATTTCACTTTTTCGAAAAAAAGCCCCCCATTTTCACCCCCTTTGACCTATTTTGCCCATTAAGGAACTCGACCGAGAATTTAATGGGATACTTATTATGTAAAAAATTCAAAGTGATTGGGGCAAAATTACGGCAGTTATCGTGTCCACAAGAAAGTGATATACATATATACATACATAAATTATATATAACCTTTTGAACTGACGGTGGTTTTGGGGTCTGGGGGATGTGAAACGCGAAGATATGTCGAAATTTTCCGGAAGTCGAAACATGGGACCCATTGCAATAGTTAGCTTTCTAATGAAATCTACCTAAAAAAAACACTATTATTTCTAGGACAAAAAGTGAAAAAACACTTTTTTGGAAACTTTGGCGCCACCTAGCTTCTGTATTTCAAAACGTATGACATGACCTCAATGAGACGAATTGTAGGTGACAATTTCCTCTAAATTTTTTTGTTTAAAAAACTTTTCTTTAAAATACGTCGATTCAGAGAAAAACGCTTTTCAATGTTTTTTTTTAGTTTTCCGACAAAATGATCGTGCAAATTATTCTAAAATTTAGAGTTATGCTTTTTTTGTGCTTTTCTAACGATTTACAAAAAGCCAACCATGGCACAGTTTTTGGAACAAAACCATTCCAGCTGTACTGTACTACAACACTTAACAACCACTAACGAGAATAAGCCCTTCCTTACAAGAATAGATTCTTCTATTTCTTCCCTTGTCGACTCGAATTTAGCCAGGCCTTTGTAGTCAGTTCAAAGCCAGTGAGTGAACAGGTGAATTCTAGTGCGTGTTCATTGGAAGTGTTTAGCCCGATAGCTGGTAGTTGCAGTAATAATAATAATAATAATAATAATAATATCGTATGGCCTCGGATGCCGGGTGCACGCTTTGTAATTTGACACCCAGAGGGTAGCTTTGCATGTCGAATTTCGTTGTTCCTTGAATCACTATGAAAGTCAAGGAGGTTAGATATCTAAGCTCCTTGAACACTATAGCGCTCTCTAGTAGAGAAATGAGGAACTTTGTGTTGGCGGAAACTCCCGAGATTAATTTTGCCATTATGAACACGGCCTACTGAATTCAAATGGGTTCTTTGACATGCCAACATCGTATGACATGCGTGTCGTATTTTTGCCGCCTTTCATAAATCACTTACCACGGCCAGGAGCGACCCTGCAATCTTGGGGTTAGTAGACCGACACGCTATCCACTCACCCATCGTGGCAAGCTGGTAGTTGGAGTAATTAGACAGAAGCAGATAGCCTACTGTTTATCTTGTGATCCCTTTTTTGTTTTGTTTTTTTTTGTCCAAGGTAGCCTATGAAAAGTGCTAAGAATGGAAATAAGAATGGCGGAGGAACTAAGAGGATTGGTTGGGTGGGGGGCGCTAGATATTTCATGTTTCAGAAGAAGGACGTGAGAGGAAAAGTTTTGGCAACCCCTGCTGTACAACATTGTATTCCAGATCAGAACGGATGGAGTAGACAGCACAGTATTCCTACTTCTAGTACCATTCTAAGTAGCGTAATAAAGTGGTTCAACTGTTAGTACCTGAACATGCCACTCAGGTTCGAATCACGGTCAATCTATGTGTGATTTTTGAAATGAGAACTCACCTACAAGGGCTTGGAATCCACGCAGTAAGGTCACCGCACAGAACTATATGCTTCTTCTTTACTATTACTAACACCACCAATATAATAATAATAATAATAATAAACTGAGTCAACTCCAAGCTTGAACAACTGGTTGTTGCAATACAGAAGCTGTCATCACGAGCACATGCCACATGGTGAGAACATTCATGAACTTTAACAAAAGTATCATGAATGTTTGATGAGTCTTCCACATCCATGAATACGACAAACACTTAATCGTAAAAGTGCTACTTTGTAATTAATAATTTATATGTATTAGTCTATTATTAATAATAATACATTCCTCTCCTTCGTTATGCCTGATTAAGAGTGCGTTTGAACTTGATAATTAGTTATTGTTGTTTTAAGGGGCGTAACAGCGAGGTCTCCTCCCCCTAATTACACAAGTCCACACGAATTTTGAGACTTGGTTCTATATGTCTGAAATTGATTTTTCATGCCTAACTAATGAAATAAAAAATACTTTTACCTAATAAAGTTTGCTTTTGTAGCCATCATTACGAAAGTTCAAATTTGAAGGAAATTCTCTATTCAAACAAAAACAAACGCTGATTTATATATTTACATCACCTCTCTTTACAAAACATAGTTAACATTAATCTACAAAACTACAAAACCACAATACAAACAAGCTTTAAAAATGGGTATTTTTGGTACTTATTCTGTGTGGGTACGAACGTTTTCGCATTAGCCCCTAAATGTAATCACCCATCATGTTCTCATTATATTGTCCTTGATAACGTTGCTCACAGTCCATCACGTCTTGGTGAAAACGTTCCCATTGCTCTTCTGAAAATTCCCCTGAATTACCTTTAAATTGGTCCAAGTGAGCAAGTAACATGTATATTGCAAGGGACATTCTGCAACCTATGAGTTTAAAGTTCTCAAGGACAGTGGAAATTCTTAGCTTTCAAAGAGCCATTACGAACTGCTTCATGAGGCCTGATTTTATATGCAATGTTATTTATCGTTGCATAAAGTGAAAAGGATACTTTATTAATGAATGGCGTTTTTAACTACTGTTCGATATGTTGTTGTTTGAGTCTTGAGTCTTTTGACTGGTTTGATGCAGCGCTTCATGCCTCCCTGCCCTGAACTAATCGTTTCATCTCTACATAGCTACCACACCCTACATCTGAGGCAATCTGTTTAACATATCCTAACCTTGGTCTACCCCAACAGTTCTTGTCCTCAACCCTTCCTTCCATAACTAAGCTTGCTATTCCTGGGTGTCTTAGTATGTGTGCTACCAACCTATCTCTTCTCTTCATTAGCAGTCGCCAGAAACATCTCTCCTCTCCCACTCGTATTAATATCTCTTCGTTTGCAACCCTATCTACCCATCTGATCTTCATCATTCTCCTGTAACACCACATTTCAAACGCTTCAATTTTCCTCTTTTCTGCTGCACCACAAAGCTTACAAATCCCTGCACTTTGTAATGAGGGTATTAAAAGAAAGTAGTACCTCTGCTAAAGAATTAGGATATTTGTCACTTGTAAGACCTATTCCGGAATACGCCTCGGCGGTTTGGGATCCATATCAAGTAGGGCTCATAAATGAGTTGGAAATGGTACAAATAAAGGCCGCTAGATTTGTGCTCAGTGACTTTAATCCCAGGAGCAGTGTGAGCCGTATGTTAAAGAAACTTTGGTGGGAATCACTTGATGCTAGGAGGATGAAATCTAGACTCTGTGCTATGTACAACACGTATACAAATCAACCAGCATGGGGTGAGCTTAGCAAACGTATGGAAAAGCCTACTTACATGGGTAGGAGCGATCATCCTTTCAAAGTTGAGGGCCGACCACAGCGAACAAATTAAGGTAAATATTCTTTCGTAAACCGTGCCATTGATAATTGGAACTCTCTACCTGCCGCAGTCTTACAGCCTTTTCCCAAACATATAGGTGTGTTTAAGAAATGACTGACTATTTGTGTAAATACTCCAGTTTAATTGTTAGGGAATTGTTATGTACCGTTATTTATTTGTTATGTATATCTAATTTGACACCGGGGAACACACCCCCAATTGCAAATAAACGAATGAATGAATATAGATATAGACAGTCAGAATATATGCATTGAATAATAGACTCAACCCAATATGTTTTGTTTGTTGACTTGTGTTTTAATCAGTTGGCCTAATGGTTTTCGCTTTCTTATCCTCCCTAAATCTCTTCATGAATGCACTGTGTTACATCTTGCGTTCTTTGTACCACTTCCTACCAGTTTTCATGTTTGGTTTCTCCATGAATTTGTGCTCGACTACTATTGCACTAAAGCTCCACGATTTTCTGTGATATTTATTTCTTTGAGGTACGCCTTAGTTTCTTCTAGCCAACCCTCCTCCTTTACGCGGGCTTGGGACCGGCGACAGCAACCACTGAACTACTCAATTCATCCAGTGACTGCTGCAGACTGAGTTAATTATCAATATTGTAGTTATTATAAGAAGAAGGATAAGCCTCCGTGGCTTAGGCGGCAGCACGCCGGCCTCTCACCGCTGGATCCGTGGTTCAAATCCCGGTCACTCCATGTGTGATCTGTGCTGGACAAAACGGAGGCAGACAGGTTTTTCTCCGGGTACTCCGGTTTTCCCTGTCAAAATTTCATTCTAGCAACACTCTCCTCTATCATTTCATTTCATCTGTCATTCATTTAATCATTGTCCCAGAGGAGTGCGACAGGCTTCGGCAGCCGGCACATTTCATATCCTCGCCGCTAGATGGGGGCTCCATTCATTCCATTCCTGACCCGGTCGGAGACTGGAAGCAGGCTGTGGATTTTCATTTTCATAAGAAGAAGGATGACATGAACATTATAAACTTCACTTAGACCGTTGGAAGGTTAAGATATTCAGGGAGGAGGAGTACCTACGGTGGATTACAAGTCCATGGGAATTTGGCAGTAATATTGATAGACGTTTATTTTGATGGTCCTTTGAGCTATAAATAATTTAATAATAATTTTATTAATGCAGCCAATGACCATGTAGGCCTACTTTTGTTTTCAGGACGGTTCATGGAAGGGATTTTGGAAGGAAATAGGCCGTGGAACTATTGAAAGGAACCATCCCGGCATTTGCCTGGTGGTGCAAATGGGAAACCACGAAAACCATTTTCAGGACGGCCGAGGTGGGATTCGAATCCCCGCTCTCCCGATGCCAGCGAAGCACGAGGTAGCGCGTTAACACTTTCGGCCACCGCGGACAAGTTTGTTTATTGCTTGATTTTTAAAATAATTTTTAAGGGTTCGGTATATTTTAACAAAAGTAATTCCAAAATTAAATTATAACTTCAAGCAGTGACATAGTGAACGCCCACGCAACTCCTTTGCCGTGTGCAGCTTATCACGTCTCGCTTCATTACTTCTTGAAGTTCGATTCTTTGGGTCACAACGATCTACGTTAGCCTATTTGTTGCTGTCCACGTAAAACAAAGATCCCACAAGTAATACCATTACATAATTCGGTTTTTAACTTCCTGCTCTTCGTCTTGTTTTATTTTCTGTGACCTGTCTCCAACTTTAGTATCTTTGTAGCCTACTTTCCGAGTTGCCAGAACTCCATTATTTCCGACCGTGAAGTGCACATAGCTGAGGATGACGAGTACGTTGTCTATCTCCTCTAGTGGCAAGTAGGCTTCGGTACGAGTTTTTAGCCTATTTTCAATAAAAAAAAATAGGCTTATGAGATCACCTTTTGTCCGTGTGTGTGTGTGCGTGTGCGTGTGTGTGTGTGTGTGTGTGTGTGTCTGTGAGAGGTGTGTGTGTGTGTCCCCTAATAAAATCTAAACGGCTGGAGCGATTTCAATGAAACTCGGTAAGTTCATAGCACTATTCCCGGCGACCTCGACCGTGCCCTTCAAATTTTGTTACGTCTCACCAGTCCAACATGGCGTCTGTGCGAAATACTTCACTAGCATTCAATATCTCCGAAACTATTACAGATATCGCCCTGAAATTGTGTACGGTGATAAAGGCCACTACTAGGTGATCAACTATGAGACTTTCAAAAACCTGGTGACTACAAAACCAACATGGCGGTCAAGCGAATTTGAGACTTTTAAATAGACTTTTCTCGCGATTTAACTATCCAAACGTAATGAAACTTGGTACAGCAAATGTTTATACACATTGCAATGCACTGGAGTCTAATTTAGTTCAATTGTTTACATAACCTCAAAATGGCGGCTGAGCGAAATATTTCACTGACATTCTATATCTCCGAAACTATTACAGATATCACCCTGCAATTTTGTACGGTGATAAAGGGTACTGATACACGTTTACCTATGTATATTTCATAAACCTGTAAAATACAAAACGAACATGGCGACCAAGCGAATTTGAGATATTTTAATAGACTTTTGTCCTGATTTAACTCTCTGAGCGCAGTGAAATGTGGTACAGTAAATGATTTTGCAGATTGTAATGCACTGCCATCTAATTTAATTCAGTTGTTTACATAACCTCAAGATGGCGGCTGTGCGAAATTTTGAAATTAAGTTTTTATTTCTTGTGTCGTAATCATGCGATCGAAGTGAAAGTTTGAATAATGAACCTAGTCAATAATTGTCCTTGAATGGTACATAACTCTATTGCCTATACATATAACACTCCTAAATGGCGAGCTTCCGAAATATTTAGACGGCTCTCAATATCTATGAATCTTTTACAGCAACCAAACTGATTTTTCTAATGTTCATAGAGACTATGAACATATGTTCACCAATAGGACTTTCAGTAACCTGGTGAGCACAAATCCAACATGGTGGCGACGCGAAATATAAATATTTAAATGGACGTTTCTCGCGAATTAACTATCCGAGTGCCGTGAAACGTTGCACGTTAAATGCTTATACAAATGTTGATCCACAGGCAACTAATTTGTTTCAATTGTTTGCATAATCACAAGATGGCTGCTGTGCGTAGTTTTAAAAACTCGTTTTTACTTCTTGTGTTCCAATCATGCGATTGAAGTTTGAATACCACACGTACACAATAATCTTAATGTAATAGTACAAAAATAAAAATCCAACCTGGCGACAATCTGAAATATTTGGACGGTTCTCAATGTCTAAGAATCTGTTACAGCAATTAAACTGAAATTTTGTATGTTGATGGAGGCAATTAACATGAGCAGGATATATGAAAATAGGCTGTATAGTTCTTCACGGAACTACTTGTTTAATTAACTAATGCTGAAATCTTAATTTTGTAGAAAATGTCACAAACTGAAAAGGAGGTTTTTTTTTTTTTTTTTTGTCGTGTAGCCTCCTGAGAGGCCGAGTGCAGGTCTTTCTAGTCGACGCCCGTGGGCGACCTGCGCGTCGGGATGAGAGATGGAATGGATGAAGATGAATGAAACTGGGCAAGGATGTGGAAGGAAGCGGCCGTGGCCTGCCAGAAGGTACTGTCCCAGCATTTGCCTGGTGTTGAAAATGGGAAACCACGGAAAACCATTTCAAGGACAGCCGACGGTGGGGCTCGAACCCACGCGTCTACCGAGTCAGCAGAGAGCTTGGCCCCTTGACCTAACGCAGCGCTTTAGCCCGCGTAGCCACTACTGTCGGTCGAAAAGGAGGTAGACCGTATTGCTTGAAATTTTGAAAGAGAATATTTGAACTAGTGTGCTGTCAGTACAATTTTGTTTCAAACATTGAGAAAATTACGGAAATTAGCTAGAAATCAATTCGGAATGCAACTTTTCTAATTTTCAAATATGTCGTTTATTCCATATAAAAACGTTTAAACTTTTCTCAAGGAAACAGTTATTTCGTTAAAAATCGTATTAAATATTTAATCAAAAGATCACAAAAACGATTCGGATCGTGAACTCTACTCTCTTCCCACTACCAGAAGGGAAACAGGAACGCAATGATACCGATGGTGTTCGTTACCTCAACGCGAAGACGCTTAGCAACTGGTCTTTCCTGATGAGAAGTGTTATGAGGGAAAAATAAAACTTTATTGGGGTCACCGGGGCCAACCAGGCTCAATTTTTGTTTTGGTCGGGGATTAAAGGCCGGATGCCCTCCCTGACGCTACGTGATTTTTCAGGTGAAAATTGTACCTTGTTGTCACCGTGATTCGAACTCCGGCCATCCGGGTGAAAGGCGAGCAGCTAAGGCACTGCCACATCACGCTCCCCGTTTTTATGAGGGAACTGTTCGTCAAAAATGTATTTATCTCACACATGTCCGTGGATGTGCTTAGCACGGTTCATGGAGATTCTACGGAAGTTCTCAGTGATAGTAGGCTATTTGTATTTGCAATATAAGAAACAATACCTGTTGAAAGTTGGATTTTGAATTGTTAAGAAAGATGATGATAGTTTTACGTGACCGTTAAACTCAAAGGCCAAATAACCTCCTTTTTAGGCGAGATCCTTAACACCGAATGTGACATTTCACCTCTGAAATCGCACATGCATTAACCAGAAATCGAATGCGGTCCGCTTTCTTGGGAGGCAATCATCTTGGCCACTGCGCCATCACGCGTCCTCTTTGAATATTCGTTTTCTTAAGCTAATATTACTTCAATTTTACCGGGTGAGTTAGCCGAGGTCGTTACGGCATGACTAATGGCAGTCGCTCACTTCCGGGAGGCGAGGAGGTTCGAATCCCCCCGCCGGCAACCTTGAAGATGGTCTTCTGTGGTTTCCCATCTTCCTTCCAGGCAAATGCCGGGGTTGGTCCCTAACTATAGGCCACAGCCGCTTCCTTCCAACTCCTCGCCCTTACCTTCCAACTTTCCTTCCCAACGGTACTTGTAGCTCACCCATTGGGTGTCCGTGTCGAAGCAGCTACAAAACTGGCGAGCCGAACATGTCCTCGGACACTCCCGGCACTAAAAGCCATACGCTAAAAAAAACTTCAATTTTAAATTTTCCTTTGAAAATGTTGAATTATGATTTCTGAATAGATCTACCTCCGAGCAAGTAGCAAGAATAGTAACACTAATGGAGGCCCAAACCAGTTGTAAAATTTTAAACACTACTGAAATTATCCGAAATAGGCTACCTTTTGTAATGGTGTTAACTCCTCTCATGAAGTTGGCATTAGGAAGGGCATCCAGCCGCTAAAAACATTCGCCAAATAGAATTTCATCGAATATCTTCCCCGACCCAGTTGGAAACGAGAATAATATGGCGTAGACATACATACCTTTTATTGTGAATAATAAATCTGAAAATCATGTTTTCTCGTCCGCTGACTAGCCTATAACCCAACCACCATCGCCCTTTTAGTTCACGACCTATATAGTAAAATTCCAGCAGTGTCCGCCATGTTCCTAGTGAACTATGGCACAAATAGTGGGCCCTTTAACCATATACACCCTTGGGTTTTGTCACGCACAGTGGAAGTACTCACGCATCAATAACATTTATCCAGACCAATCGTTTGTGTCCCACATGTTGACAACATTAAAGGTGCCTGTACACTGGAGAGCTTTTGACCTAGCTAGAGCGTAGAGTAGCTCTCATTAGGGCGCTCTAAGTTCCTCTCCAGTGTACACAGGTGGTAGAGAACCCTAGCGGAGACCGCTCTAAGCTCTAGCTCAAGATGGCCGACTCTGTGGTGTAAACAGTATTTGGGTGCCCTAGCTAGACCAGTCTCGCTCCATTCGTCCGATTGAATATTGGAAAGTGCTATACGTAGAGTCCGTGGTGGATTGTTGTGGTTATTCGTTTATTATTATAGTGTTTGAATAGGGCTGAATTTGTGTGGAGTAGCGAAAAATCAATAGCATTAATTGAACTTCCAGAAACTTGGAATAGTCATTTTTGCTCATTCTTAGAAAGTTCTTGTACGCTTCAGAATCTTCCGAACATAACTCTTGCAATAATTTAGCGTGCATTCCCTCGAATTTTCTTTTTGATATTCTATTCCTCACCCACAACCATTTTTTCCTCTTCATAGTTTTCCTTTTTAACAAGGCACACACAACCACCACAGATGCTAAACACTCTCTTGAAGATATTTTAACCTCACAACACAGCGCAAAAATACATAGACTCACACTGTTCCCAGAAATGTTTAGCGCTGCTCTACCTAGTGCATTTACGTTTGACAGTGTACACAGGTACAGAGAATGCTCCAGGTAGATTTGGCTACCTGCACTCTACGAATGCTCTACCTAGGGAAAATTACTCTACAGTGTACACGCACTCAGTTTAGCTAGAGCGGTCTAGCTAGACTTGCTCTATGAAAATTACTCTACAGTGTACACGCACTCAGTTTAGCTAGAGCGGTCTAGCTAGACTTGCTCTATGTAAATTACTCTACAGTGTACACGCACTCAGTTTAGCTAGAGCGGTCTAGCTAGACTTGCTCTATGAGAATTACTCTACAGTGTACACGCACTCAGTTTAGCTAGAGCGGTCTAGCTAGACTTGCTCTATGAAAATTACTCTACAGTGTACACGCACTCAGTTTAGCTAGAGCGGTCTAGCTAGACTTGCTCTATGTAAATTACTCTACAGTGTACACGCACTCAGTTTAGCTAGAGCGGTCTAGCTAGACTTGCTCTATGAAAATTACTCTACAGTGTACACGCACTCAGTTTAGCTAGAGCGGTCTAGCTAGACTTGCTCTATGTAAATCACTCTCCAGTGTACAGGCACCTTTAATGTGACGGCAATGTATGTGCCTCTGTGTCCCTCGGTGCCATTGTTGAATGAGCAAGAGATAGCCGAAAGACTAAAGACACATAGCCTATTTACGTAATTTTGGGAAATATGTCCAGTGTAGTAGTGATAATGGACAGTAATTTCAATTGGTAATCACTCCCAGAATATGAAATAAAAATGAAAATCATATATTATCCCAGTGCAAGTGTAAAATCCATGTTTGGGTCTCTTATAGTTTCAAAATTGTAATCAACTGTTCTTGCGTGGGAACTGTACACACAGACAAACAGATGGAAAGGCAGATATTCAACAAATCGCCGAATTAGATGTGAAACGTGAGGAGATATCAAATCGGCCACAAATATCAAAAGATCAGATAGATGTTCCATTTATATAGATAAAGTTCAAGTTACCTTTACGTCAGCTGCTAACCTTCGCACCATGAAAGCAATACTTTCTTATCTAACGCGGATATGAATGATAAATAAGAGCCCATATGTCAAATAGTTTGATTGGCAGGATAACATCGATGAGGACACTGACTTAGATTCTGGTTAACGATAGCATGTATCCAATAGCGACAAAAACATTTTCATCGAACAAGAAATAAGCTGGTTGTTTTATGTGTATCTTAATCCTAAGATCATAAGCCAAGAGGCCTCCATTGTAGATGGAAGCCGAATCTCTGGACGTGACTTTCCAACTCAAAACTCTCACATGCATTAGCAAGGAAACGAACCCAGTCCACCTTAGTGCTATTATCTCACGTCCTCTTGAAAAACACAAAAGAATATCGAGGGTTTAAACGTGTATAATTTATCTCGCGTATTGAACACAAGAATCATTCATACGTGGGCTGAAGGAGTAACTGTACGGGTTCTGTGCCTGATAGACTGACAACCTGAACTGAGACGTGGAGTTGCTGCAGCTGGCGCGTACATTACTCAAGACAAACCGACCAAAGAGTGGTTGTTGTTTGAGACATCGTGGGCATGTACTTGGGTGTGTGTGTGAGGGTCACTTACAATGTCAACGCAACTATTTTTTCTATGAAATTCCGGACCGCAATCCACATGGTTTGATATGCGAGTATAAACAGTGGGATAGGCTATATAGCGCCGCTAGATGGCGTAGAAATGCAAGACAGAAGAAGAAGAAGGATGCGCGTGGAAGTCAGTAGGCGCATTGTTGATGTTCGTAGTTTGTCAAGTATGGATGTGAGTAGTCTAGAACAACGTGCAAACGTAAATATAACACGATATGCAGCTGCCCATATGGCAAACATTATTCAGACCCATTTATGGCGCTCTAGATGGGACGTACTAAATCCCTCCCTACTCTCCCGATCTGTCACCATGCGATTTCAATTTGATACCGAAATTGCAATCTCCACTGCGTGGGAGACGCTTCCGTACACTAGAAAACAGCCAACGTAGTGCGACGCGAGATTGCCAGAATTGGACGATGGAGCAGCTGATGGTGTTGATCGTCTTCCTCATCGTTGGCAGCAAACAATTGATTGCCATGGAGATTACTTCGAAGGATATTGTCATTTAGACTTTCACGGCCCGTGTTATTATTCATAATGTTGAATTTTGGGCTTATGCCGTGTTTTATTATATTGCAATTCGACGCGTTTCGAAAGAAACCATGTCTTTCATCGTCAGGAATAATCTGGAATACGACAATGTTGCTAAGAGAAAGCAACGAAGAACATATAGAAGGTGCCCAAAGATGGACGCCATTATAGCCCCATGTTAGGGACAACGGAAAGCAGCAGTGAATTACTTTCTCAGGGTTCTGATAATAGGTAGCCAGGATTCACTGAGATTGTAGCCGGTGTCGCGGTTGAAATTATCTGGGTGTTTACGTATTTCAACCGCCTCCCTGATGATTCTGGGACGATATTGCTTTATACGGGCAAGAACATCCACCCCTTGGAACATGACATCATGGCCAGGTGTTAAAGCATGATCGGCAACAGCTGATTTATCAGGTTGAATGAGCCTGATACATCTATTATGTTCCTTAATGCGAGTGATAAATCAGCTGTTGCCGATCATGCTTTAACACCTGGCCATGATGTCATGTTCCAAGGGGTGGATGTTCTTGCCCGTATAAAGCAATATCGTCCCAGAATCATCAGGGAGGCGGTTGAAATACGTAAACACCCAGATAATTTCAACCGCGACACCGGCTACAATCTCAGTGAATCCTGGCTACCTATTATCAGAACCCTGAGAAAGTAATTCACTGCTGCTTTCCGTTGTCCCTAACATGGGGCTATAATGGCGTCCATCTTTGGGCACCTTCTATATGTTCTTCGTTGCTTTCTCTTAGCAACATTGTCGTATTCCAGATTATTCCTGACGATGAAAGACATGGTTTCTTTCGAAACGCGTCGAATTGCAATATAATAAAACACGGCATAAGCCCAAAATTCAACATTATGAATACTTCGAAGGATGTTAATGTGTTTAGAATGTATTAATGTTTCAATGTATGTGCAAATTAATGTTCTCAACATTATGCCATACGACAGCATTTCGCTCTTCTCCCTTGCCTGCAATACTTCCTGAGAAACTCTCGTAACGGACATGAATGGTTAAGTACTTGATGTATTTTCACACGTGTACAATGAAATGTTTGTATAACAACACATTTGTTTAAAATGAAATAGTTATCATGACTTAGTAAGTGACCCTCGTGTATATACTGTATATCATCATCCGAAACCATCTCCAGTTGCCCGGGTGTGGTATATGAACCCCCTCCATCTCGTTCTGTCCCCAAACCATTCTTTCTCCACCATCTTGTCCCAATCAGGACCTTTCTGCAGAACGTCACTCTTAACCAGATCTATCCACTTCTTTCGCGGTCTGCCCACTAGTCGACTTCCTTCCACTCCTCTTTCAAATTCCTTCCGTGCAGTTCTGTTGACTGGCATCCTCTTCATATGACCAAACCACTTTAGTCTTGATTCCTTGATCTGATGTAAAAGGGAATCCCTTATTCCTACTTCTCCCCTAATCTTCTCATTTCTGGACTTGTCTTCCTTCGTTATTTGAACCATAGTGCGTAGGAACTTCATTTCAGCTGCCTGGAGTTTAGAATGATCCCTATTGGTCAGTGTTGTGGTTTCGAGACTTTATGCAAGAATTGGTGTATAATAGGACTTATGGTAAAATGTCAACCTCTGGCACTATACAGCCCATGACGGGCTAAGGCCGACCAAGCGACCGCTGCCATTGGGCCTGCAGATATTGGGGTGACGCGTGATCAGCGCGTCGGGTCCCCTCGGCCGTTAATCTTGGTATTCGTGATCGGCTCGCTGTTTCACTGTCAGAAAGCTACTCAATTGTCCTCACGAGGCTGAGTGCACCCCGTTCCAACCCTCACGTCAGTTTTAAAATCCCTGACGGAGACGGGGATCGAACCCGGGGCCTCCGAGTAAGAGGCAGGCGCGCTACCCCAACACCACGGGGCCGTCTATATATATATATGTAAATATAATTCGTCTGATAACCTGTGCCGTTGTGGAGTCTTTAGTAGTGTGTATTGTGGAGGAGGCGGCCGTGGTCTTAAGTTAGGAACCATCAAAGCATTTGCCTGGATTAGAAGTACTACGAAAAACTACTTCTAGGTTGTATGAGGTAGGAATCAAACCCACTACCTTCTCAGTTTTGTTTCAAGAGTTTGAGTGTCCGCCGTTCCAGTCCTCAAACCAGAATTAAATTCTTTTACTGAGCCGAGAATCAAACCCGGCCTCCCGGATGACAGCCAAAAATGCTAGCCACTCCAAGGGGTGGGAGGAGCTGGGCTATCGTTAGGACTTGTGACGTTGAACTTAAGTTTCTCACTTTGAGAACTTGTAAGGTGAGATAGTTATTGAGGTTTAAAGGGGCGGAACTACGAGGTCATCTGCCCCACTTGTAAGGTGAGCTGTGAAAACGTGTACAGTTACTCTTTCAGCCCATGTATTAGACATTATGCACCTTGAAAATCCTTATATTAGTGTGTGTAAACCCTGTATTTTAAATGGGCATGGCGCGTATTACTTGTTATACAGAC
This sequence comes from Meconema thalassinum, assembly GCA_946902985.2. Lineage (NCBI taxonomy): Eukaryota > Metazoa > Arthropoda > Insecta > Orthoptera > Tettigoniidae > Meconema > Meconema thalassinum. The sequence continues at coordinate 836,795,033 of OX336390.1, forward strand.
GTTTAGGTTCTTGTACAAATAACGCAATATTGTACTGTATAATGATGTTAGCAAAATGTAAACTGTCGAGGCAGAGAGCATACATTTGAATATTATTTTGAGTGTTTGTGTTATTATCATAACATAAGCTCCAAACGCTATCATAACATATGTAGATACATGGCTATGTCTCAGGGGGATAGCTGATATTAACATGGTCATAGTTAGTTCTAGATGGATGCTTTCGTTTGGAGGTGAAAGCTGGATATTTGGGAAGCAAAACACACTTATTGAGCAAGAGATGTGGAGAGGAAGAAAGTGACAAGATAAAGCTCAACGGAAAGGGATTCTGAGTAATTGTAAAGCCAGAGTTGAAGTCCAAACATCCTTTACTTAACACGCATCAGCACTCTGAAATTGTGCACATTTACATCTCTTGAGGCATAGCCTACACTGTATATGTAAGAGTTTGTTATAAACCCAATAACTGGTATGGGAGTTACATGCATTTAAAATTTAACATATCCGTGCGATTAGAATTACTTTGGTAACACAGGTATATTCCGTATATGTTCTTCATATTGATTATGACTGTTGTTAAAATGGGTGTGCAGCGCCTCGTAACAAAATTTGAAAATGCAAATTTTGGTTAGTTTAAATATAAAGGTGGAAGCTTAGTAAAAAAGATGCAACAAAAAATCTAATAGCAAACAAAATTATACTGAATAACAAATAACAATTTCAATTCAATCAATATGTTTAGTTTAGGTCATACGGTATAGCCTACTTTCTCTTAAATGTGTGGATATAATTGTAAATTTCCGTCCTTGTCAAGAAGTATAATTGAATGTGCTTGTGTTGAACGTAAAGAGTTGCACCCTATATAAGACTCTTCCTTTACTAAGTTTCGTTGCAATTCCACTCTTTCATCCTGAGAAACATTAGGAAAGTACGCCCATTCACCATCTTGAATGTATGGAATCGTTGTTCATGTGCCTTCTTCTCCTTCTATGGCGCGTCGGCCCGTGTTCGGGTCATTACTTTCCCAGTTGCTCTCCGCCAACCTTGTCGATCGTGCGCCGCAACTCTCCAATTCCGGATCTTGAGGATATGTGCTGCATTCTGACATACACCATCTTCCCATCTATTACGTGGCCTTCCCACCAGCCTTACTCCTCCAAAGTCTCCTGAAAACACCTTCCTTGGTATTCGATTTTCTTCCATTCAAATCAGATGGCCTGCCCATTTGAGTCTCTTAACCCGGATGACATGCGACAAGAGTGTCTCTCCATATATGGAGTATAGTTCGTTATTATATCTAATTCTCCATTTTTCTTGCACACAGACGGGTCCATAGATTCTCCTCAGGATTTTCCTTTCGAAGGAATCGATCTTTTCCACGGCTTTCTTTGAAAGGTTCCATGTTTCACTTCCATACACCACTATACTGAGTATGACTGTTCTGTATAGCATTTGTTCTTGTGCCCTCTGCATAGAAAACCTTTTATGTGAGACTACTTACTTGCTGCGCTTCGTCATTATAACTGTAATAAATTGTGAATTATCAATATCAATGTCTTATACTGTATATTCAAGACGGTGTCTGCGTGCTATATACAGTGTGATGTTATGACTAATGCTAGCGAGATCTTTTAAGTAAATTACACAATTGCATCCGAGTTATTGGTTTTTAAGTTTCAACAATCGACTTCTTAAATATAAGGCATATAACAGTTCTACTTTAATACCAATATTATTGTGTATCTAATGTATGTATTTATTTTTATATTCCACATTTTAAAGGTGGTCGCTGCGAGCTATATTCAGTGTCATATTTTTATGAGTAATGCCAGCGAGGTCTTTTATATGTAACTCCTCTCTCCCTAAAGTTCGCGTTAATTTTACAATTATATCGGAGACTGGACCTCCAGGGCAACAACCAAGAATACTAGCAACTACACCACGAGCTGCACATTATAAGATTTAATGCCAGTTACTGAACTCTTGATTATTTAAATAATGTCCTAGTTTTGACGCCAAATTGAATTGGGAATTCATTACTCTGCTTCAGATGAGTGTAACATACACCATTGCAGTCATAGGAGATATTAGTGTTGTTGATGTAATTGCAAAGTTTTCGGAAGTTCGCTCAATGAATTATGTAGTCTGACGTCGCCAGCAATAACGATAGAAGGGTGTAGATTTAATCAATCGATAAAGAATATTTTCTACCACTACATTGAGGTAAAAGTTGGAAAAAGTACAAATTTCGAGTTATACCAGTGTTGTAACAAATGAGCGAAATATACATTTTAACACGGACAAGATATTGGACTGGGGATCAAGCCAAACTTTGCGTAATACAATTTGTGTTATACACAAGTACAGTTCATCTCAAGCCCTGGAAAATATGCGAACTACTAGGCTTCCCTTTGCCCCGCTAGTCATCATGATGCTGGATCTACTGCTATTTGCTGCACGCGAAAGGCGTGACTTGCACAGAAACCAACTGGCGCTGGATAGCGCGTACTTGAGGATGATTTACCAATGGTGTCACCCTCTCCCTTCGCCTACCACGTGCTCTCCCTCCTCACTCCCTCGCTCGCAGCGCCCTCACTTAGGGCTTCACTTGAACTTGCTGAGCATTAAGTGTGACGTTCTCCTGCGCACCTTGCCGCTAAGCGAGCGCGCGCGCAGATACTCCACGCATCTCATTCTTGTTCTGGATGTGTACTTGTCCCCACATCTTCAATTCTAAAATAGTTAACTTTATGTGTCAACAACGACCTTATAATGTAAACTGGTGTCCTTATGCAAATAGCGAGTGGTTCAAACACGCGCTCGCCTGTAGTATAATCTTGCAACCACCAATAACCAAGGCATTTCCTGTCTTGTGCTTTGCTCCACAAGATGTTCACTGGACAGGGACGTAACTGTTACACCAATTACAATAGTAAGGCACATTATATGCTACAAGAAAATAACCTACCGGTATGTGATACTAGAACTATCCCCAGGCCTTCTCAAAATGAAGAATGTTTGAATGAATACCATGAAAAAAGCCTTAGGGGAAGGTGGGCCACAGTGAGACATGGACCACAGTGAGACAAGCTCATTAAATCGATTTTTGAAAGAGGATTTTTTTTAAATATTTCTTAGAGGTTGGCTCTCCTTGTAGCAGACATTTTGATCCTGTTTACTCTTTGGAAGAAGCATGTTATGCAGGAGATAAACAACATCATCGTTTTTTAGGTAAGAAACGTAACATTTTCTACCTTTGTTTGTTTGTTTTTTATAGTTGTGTGTATCATTGTACATTAATGAATATGATATGGTCGAAATACATACATATTACTAAATAATTATTGGAATTGTCAGCTTGTTCAGTATTGTAGGTTAGATAGTAAACATACTTGCTTTTACATGTCGCAAGTGGACCACAGTGAGACACAGTAGGGTGGACTACAGTGAGACAGTGAGAGAGATATACGGAGCTACCCCAAAGCCGAGGAGAGGGCAGAGCAGCCGCGGCTGGTGGTGTTGGAGCTGGGAAAGGCTCAGCACTTATATTAGTGGCAAAATGCTGGTATAACGCATTATACGACACCCACATACACGGCTATAACATGTTATAGATTTATTAGGGGCAACAAAATTAAGGAGTATCATAGTCCTTGTGAAGTTAATACTCAGCATTTTCCCCTCCAATGCTTTTACGGAGAGAGTTTTTTCAGTCATGATATCAAATGGAGATATGATACAAACAGAAGCTCCATTAGTTTGATAAAACAAGAATTGTTCACATATTACAATTATGACGAAAATTGTAGTGAATTTTATCAGAAAAGTACTTGGCTACAAATGAAAAATCCTTGCCAAGTGTCGTTCAAATGAAAAGCATTTTTAAGTTGCTGGTGTCATAGGCCTATTTGATATGCCAGCAATATCTAATTTTAATGTTGTGTATTTGATTATGTAATGCTTATTTAATACATGTGTGTATTATTTATTACAACGTTGGACGACCTTGATTTAAAAAATGCAATGTTTTGGGACGTGTGTTCCGTTTTTCCATTCTTGAAATCTGGCAACCCTAACTGTAGCCCATAACACGCAAATTAAGTCTTGCCACTGACAAACAACATAATTAATGAACTAATTAAGTTACACCAACGACATTAACGCGCAAACTCTTGTTTACAAATACACAGCCTGAACCAAGGAGGACGTATGGCGCATGGCGGCAGATTTTAAACAGAATACTTCCCTGAAGTCTCGGTAGATGGTTCTGCTACCCACTGCCACCTCATGATGCTATCTGGCGGAAATATTTTAGTTATTATACTTTAAGGGATACCATTTGAGTTCTCAATAATGAATATCACTTATTAGTCATCTAACTGTTTCTGGTAACTTGTCAATTATTATTAATCCTTCGGAGAGTGAAAGAGGGAAAGTATAAACTTTCATGAGAGTGGTTTGAGACTCCTTGAACAACTTTGAATGCATTCCACAGAATAAGAACATCCTGTCGTGGTTGGCAAGCCTGGCTTAGGCTGTAGTCGCTTGAGCCTTCAGCGATACAATTGAAACCACGCCCCCCAACCCTGTTACATAGGAAGGAATAGGACATCTAAGGCGCAGCCTAACAACGCTACTATCCATCTGAAAAACATTCTTTATCAACAGTTCCAAATATATTGTCTCGTGACTGAATGGATTGAGTGAAATTTATAAATGTTTCCAATCAATATAAATTATAAATTCCTAAATTAAATATGTATATTTATGGAATCTTTCAAGAGAGGCTCCACCTAAGAGCCTTTAAACACCAGCCGCGCCTGGGGCAGAGTCAACTTCTAGGAGAGAAAATGGGAGATCTTTCATTCCAAATGACACCCCAGAAAAGAAAACGTGCTCTTAAGTCCACAAATAAAAAACAAATCACAAGAGCTGCAAGAAGAGTTTGTTCAGCCAAAGGAACTTGAAATTCAAGAAGACAGCCCTAGCTACAGACATTTCCATGGATGATGATGTTGATGATTCTTCTAATTCAGTTAGCTCATCAGATAATGAAGAAATCGAGCTCCTAACATTTCATCAACTTGCTCGCAAACCTAAGGAAGGTGACTTTGTTCTGGTTGAGTTTTCAGGGAAACACTCAAGATTTTACATCGGGGAAGTAAACGAGATTTATATGATGAAAATTATGAAGTAAAATTCCTAAGAAAAAGTGCAAAAATGGTAGGCATGTACCATTGAAGGAAAATTATTGCGTAGGTTCATTATTCAAACTTTCACTTCGATCGCATGATTACGTCACAAGAAAAAAAACTTAATTTTAAAATTTGCACAGCCACCATCTTGAGGTTATGTAAACAATTGAACGAAATTAGATACCATTCCATTACAATGTGTGTAAACATTTGCTGTTAGGATCATTAAATCGCGAGAAAAGTCTATTTAAAACTTTCAACTTCGCTTGGCCGCCATGTTTGTTTTGTAGTTAACCGGTTTTTAAAAGTCTCATAGACGACCTTCCAGTAGTGCCCTTTATCTCCGTACAAATTTTAGGGTGATACCGGTAATAGTTTCAGAGATATAGAATGCCGGTGAAATATTTCGCACAGCCACCATCTTGAGTTTATGTAAACAATTGAACGAAGTTAGATGTCGGTGAATTACAGTGTGTATGAACATATACTGTACCAAGTTTCATTGCGTTTGATTGGTTAAATCGCGAGAAACGTCTATTTAAAAGTCGCAAATTCGCATGGCCGCCATGTTGGTTATGTAGTTACCAGGTTTTCAAAAGTTACATAGGTGAACTTCTAGTAGTTTCCTTTATCACCGTACAAAATTCCAGGGTGATATCGGTAATAGTTTCGGAGATATTGAATGCTGGTGAAATATTTCGCACAGCCGCCATGTTGGATTGGTGAGACGTGACAAAATTTGAAGGGCACGGTCGGGGTCGTCCGGAATAGTGCTACGAACTTACCGAGTTTCATTGAAATCTCTCCAGCCGTTTAGATTTCATTAGTGGTGGGACACACACACACACACACACACACACGAATCACACACAGACAGACGGACAAAAGGTGATCTCATCAACCTATTTTTCTTAAATGAAAATAGGCTAAAAAGAACTCTGTAAGAACTTGATCAGGGCAGTTATCTAGAGAATGTTAAAAGTACGAAATGTGTATATGGTGACAGTTTCACGAATGAACTGAGACAAATGTTTTACACAATCCTTCACATTCACGTGGCGATATTGTATTCCAGTTATGAGCATCTTGACCATATTTGTAATACAGTATGTTCTGATACATATCATCTACACGCCTAAACAAAAGTTTGGAATACTGTCGAAGTGTAGTCTGAGATATTTCATACCCTATTGTCCTAGGCGCTGAATGAATTGTACTCATAGAACCAGTATGGAAGTTGCTTATTTTGTTCCATCCTTCTTGTAAATACTGTACTGTACATTACTGGGTTACGGTGGGTGAGTGGTTGTAGTGTCGGACAACCAACCCCAAGATTGCAGGTTCGCCCCTGGCCATGGTAAGTGATTTTTGAAGGCGACAAAAATCACGATACTCATGTCATACGTTGTTGGCATGTTAAAGAACCCATTTGAATTCAGTAGGCTGTGTTCAATGGCAAAATTAATCTCGGGATTTTCCGCCAACACAAAGTTCCTCCATTCTCTACTTGAAAGCGCTGTAGTGTCAAGGAGTTTAGATATCTAACCTCCTTGACTTTCATAGCGTTCAAAGGAACAACGAAATTCGACATGCAATTAACAAAGCTTGCACCAGGCACCCGCGGCCATTCGATATTATTATTATTATTATTACTGGGTTGATACTTGCAGCCAATATAGTCGAACCTATGCTATTCCTGACGTTTGTTGAGGTGTGTATATTGCTGTGTGTGTCAACAAACAATCGCAAAATATGTTGACAACGTAGAGCCCTAACATCGGCCGTCCTTGAAGTAATTTAAAAGGGTTTGCCTTTTTCAACTCCAGGCCAATAATAATAATATCGTATGGCCTCTGGTGCAAGCTTTGTTAATTGACGCCCAGTGGGCAGCGCGCATGCCAAATTTTGTTGTTCCTTGGAGCGCAATGAAAGTCAAGGAGGTTAGATATCTAAGCTCCTTGACACTATAGCGCTTACTAGTGCAGAAAGGAGGAACGTTTGTGTCGACGGTAGCCTAAATCCCGAGATTAATTTTGCCATTATGAATACTGCCTACTGAATTCAAATGGGTTCTTTAACATGCCAACAACGTATGACATGCGTGTTGTGATTTTTGTCGCCTTTCAAAAATCACTTACCATGGCCAGGAGCGAACCTGCAAGTTTGGGGTTGGTAGACCGACACGATAACCTCTCATCCACCGTGGCCAGCAATGCTGGGATGGTACCTTTTAATAGGACGCGACTGCTTCCTTCGTACTTGTCGAGTTGAATCAACCTTCATTCATTTAATCATTCATTAATCCTCTCAGACGGTTGGCATTATGAAGGACATCCGCCGCAAAGTCACCCGCCACACAGATATTCATCGCATCTCATCCCCGACCACGGTAGTAATAAGGGCTGGACGCACTACATCTGTGCCGGTTCCGTGATGTTGGGATAAAGTGCCTGCCTCTCACATGGAGTCCCTGGGTTTGATTCCAGGCTCCATTAGAGATTCTGTAAACTGACGTGAGGGCTTGAATGGGCTGGAGTCTGACTCGTGATGACAATTTAGTAGCTATCTGCCAGTGAGGCAGTACCCCGGTCAAGGAAACCAAGATTATCGGCCGAGGGGTCCCAACGCGCTAACCACGCGTCACCCCGCAATGTATAGATCAAATGGCTGAGCAGCCGTAACTTGGTAAGCTAGAGCTCGGTGGTGCCACGGAGTTCGGCTTGTTTATACTATAAATCTGATAGATCCAACAAATATGTCCTCTCAAGTACCGATGCATGTCTTGTGTCTCTGACTTGCGTTAAGGAAGTTTACTCCATGAAATTCTAGTGTTATCACTGTGTCACTTTAGTCATGAATCATGTATTCACTGCATGTAATTACACCTGCGCTTGGTATGTAAATGTGTTGAGAACCTGCGTGGTGGAACAGTTCTGTGAACACTTAAGGAACCAATATCCAAGAGTTGGCAGTCACATATCCTACATGTGAACTAACTTTTCGTATATTTTACACGTTGTTGCCGTATGTGTGCTCTAAAGCTAAAACAAAATAGCACTCGGAAGACTGGTGACAGGTGTTCGATAAAACATAGTTCTTCGTTTATCCTTGCGTTGCTATGAACCTCATAACAAGCCATATTTCATACTGCTACCTGCTACAACCACCCAGGCCCGAGAAAAAGTTGGTTTACAAAATTAATAGCACCTATCTTCAGAACCGTAAGATCACATTAAAACTCCGTATACACGTCAACAATAAGTTCCTTCAAGACATATTTAAGTTTCATTACGAAATGACTAATTCGTTTAATGTAATGATCTTTCTAAGTGAGCGTTCCGTTAGACTTTGTTCAAACAATAATAACATTTCAACGGGTTACAATACAAACGTTTACTCTACATAGTATAGCTAAACGCAGAATAAAATATGGACAAGTTTGGTGTAGCTTGTTTTTATGTAAGACGGTTTTATTGACGTCTAACCGGGTGAGTTAGCCGAGGTCGTTACGGCATGACTGCTGGCAGTCGCTCACATCCGGGAGGCGAGGAGGTTCGAATCCCCCCGCCGGCAACCTTGAAGATGGTCTTCTGTGGTTTCCCATCTTCCTTCCCTAACTATAGGCCACAGCCGCTACCTTCCAACTCCTCGACCTTTCATTCCCACTTTCCTCCCCAACGGTACTTGTAGCTCACCCATTGGGTGTCCGTCTCGAAGCAGCTACAAAACTGGCGAGCCGAACATGTCCTCGGACACTCACGGCACTAGAAGCCATACGCTTAAAAAAAAAAAAAATAAAAAAAAAAAAAATGACGTCTTAACTCCAGTATCTATACATCTCTCCCCAACAATGGGTACGGCCATGCTCCAGGGCCATGTTTGACCAGTACACTCGACTGGCTGCGTGGCTCAGCGATATCGTTCTCGCTTGCTGGGCCCAAGGTTGCAGGTTGGTATCCTGGCACAGTCAGCTGGCATTTGAGGGTGCGCAATTCCGAGGGAGCCGTGTCAGTAGAATTACTGGCACGTTAAAGATCTCCTTCGGGGCTACATTCCGGCACCCCGGCGTCTCTAAAAACCACTGTAGTTAAAAGGGACGTAAAACCAATAACATTATTATTGACCAGCACACGTTATTAATGTCAAACTCTAAATAGATTAGTTTGAATAAGTCACCTCGTGGAATAAGGGCTATCGTTCTTTGCTGTCATCCTGGAGGCCTGGGTTTGATTCCCGGCTCTCCCAAGAAATTTAATTCTCGTCTGAGAGCTGGAACTCAGAAGAGAGGGTTTCGATTCACACCTTAGCCACCCTGGAAGTGTTTTTCCGTGGTTTCCCCACTTATACACCAGGCAAATGCTATTCGCGACTTTGACAAAAGACAGATTTTTATGGCTTGACGGTTGGGAACGAGCATCACAGAAACGGCAAGGCTAAATAATATCGTATGGCCACGGTTGCCGGGTGCAAGCTTTGTTATTTGGCACCCAGAGGGCAGCTTGCATGTCGAATTTTGTTGTTCCCTGAAGCACTATGAAAGGCAAGGAGGTTAGTAGAGTAATGAGGAACTTTGTGTTGGCGGAAAATCCCTAGATTAATTTTGCCATTATGAACGCGGCCTACTGAATTCAAATGGGTTCTTTGACATGCCAACATCGTATGACAGGCGTGTCGTAATTTTCGCCGCCTTTCAAAAATCACTTATCACGGCCAGGAGCGAACCTGCAAGCTTGAGGTTAGTAATCCGACACGATAACCACTCACCCACCGTGGCTGGTCGGCCAGGTTTGGGAAGGGGCCGTCCGTGGTCTAATGTTAGGAACCATCCCGGTGTTGGCCTGGAGTAGAAGTGGCTGAGGTGGGAATAGAACCCACGTCTTTTCAGTTTTGCCTCACAAGGGTGGGTGGACTCTGATTCAGCCCTCAGACCAGAATTAAATTTATTGACATAGCCTTGAATCAAACCTGAACCTCAGCCAAGAATATTAGTCACTGCACTGTTCGACTAAGGATGATCTCAAGCCCCCAATTGAAGCAACAACAGCAAACTCTTTCAGTCACTGTGCTAAGTTTGCTGAGCGCTATCGGTCGGAAGAATAAACAGCTACGCAGCTTGAACGTGACAACGCACTCTCGTAGTTGCGACAAGGCTTTATGCTGATGGCAGCCTGAAGTACGAGCCTGGGTAAATATTTTCGAGGCCAGCTTTATTTCTCGGGCTTATCAGCCAACACGTGGTGGGCGAAGTGAAGCAGTGTATTTCTCACCACGGTAAGAGCTTCGACTCCATTTGCGAAGGTGGGACATTAACTATCGGTATGTATCAGTAAATATGGTTGATGAATATTGTATTTTGATTGCTACCAGTGTAATACATAACGGTTGTTCAAAGGACTCAGCGTGGCATTAATTCCGTGTTTTTTCACATTCCCTCCAGGCAAATGCACGGATAGGGCCTTAATTCAAGTCCTAGGACACTTACGCCACTCCCATCTCTAATAAAGGTACACTGGCTATAAAAATAAATAGAGTATCTATAGGTAAACACGCATGTCAGAAGGATGATTCTCGCCTTATGAAGGGAGTACCGCGTGATTTACAGCGTCTTCGTGTGCTTTCCACAAATTCATGTCTGAGCCTATTTGCGAACTTCAAACATCCTGTTATTCTCCCCCTTTGAACTTGTCCGTGAGTGGAGATTAATGTGGCTGTTTATTTATTTACAGGCTTTGCGAAAACATGCTCATGTAGCCCCGCTTACTTGGGTGTGATTGTAGCTTAACCTGTGTGATAACTTGTGTTACTGTGATTGTCTGTTTTAATCTCTATCTCTCTATATATAAAAATGAAAGTTTCTCTGATTTTTTCTGAATTTCGACGGAAGTTTGAGTTATTAACGCGTTTCAGACTGGTTTATGACGTTTGCGCGCAAAAACAAAATGTTTGTCTATCTGTCTGTCTGTCTATCTGTTTGTTTGTCTGTGTATAATTTTGCACGCGCATCACTCGAGAACGGCTGAGTGGATCAACGTAAAATTTGGTACAGATGTCCATCAGAGGCACGAAAGTAATCATTGATGTAACTCTTCACCATACCTCTCATAAAAAAGGCCCTACCCCCTTAAAATGGACGTAGAAAGACAAGACAAAACTCATTTTCAGCGTCTCAATGTGAGAAACAAAACTCGGGAGCCCTACGGGCCCCGAAAACCACATTTTAAGGTCCTAAAACCAACATTTTTGAGATATGCCCAGAAAACTAATTTCATTTATTAAGCTATTGAAAGAATGCAAGCCGGTGACCATGGCAACACAATGTCTGAAGTCCATCTATTTCTGTAAGACGCAATGCCATTCCATTTATTACATTACTGTGAACGTACGCAAACGGCTATAAGGTTATCACGGAACCAACTTAAGCTGTAAAATTCACAAATACGTATATAATGCGCTTAAGGGGGTCAAGGGATACTCTTGAATTTTTTCACGTGATTTACACGGGTGGATGTGGTACTAAAGATCTATTATTATCGCTATCCCTATACTATTAAATTATTCATATTATGATTATTATTATATTATGACGTACAAGGACGAGACAAAACTCATTTTCAGCCCCTCGGTGGCTCGGAGGCTACTACGTTTTAAGGCTCTAAATCCACGTTCCTGAGATATTCCCAGAAAACTAATTTCATTTAATAAACTAATAAATAGATGACGGGTACAGAAGAACACCAAATCAGGAGCTATATAGATATACTGAGAAAATCACAGATGTGGCCGGGAAGATACGTCTGGCTTTCTACGGACATGTCTCATGGATGAACCCAACAAGACTAACCAACCGGCTTCTCAACTACTGGGGGAGTAGAAAGAGCTTGACACCGTCACTAATAGTAGTAAACAAGGATATCCAAGAACTGAATATAATGAAAAGTGATATTATAAGCCTATCACATCTCAGAAAGATACTTAAACAGAAGGTTTTTCAGGACAGACCACCCTGTAAGAAAACCGGCATCATCTGGGCAAGGGAGAGAAAGGAGAAACTTAGCCAGAGAATGCGCGAATATTGAGCAAACATCAAGTCCCTCGCCAAGCTGAAAAGTTGAACGTCGTGGTCCTTAGCTGGCCCATCCGACAGAAGAAGAACAAGAAGAAACTAATGAATTAATGCAAGCCGGTAACCATGACAACAGTATCACAAGAGGTGACATCCAACTTTCCATCTATTTCTGTAAGAAGCAATGCCACTCAATTTATTACTTTTCTGTGAACGTTTGCAAATGGCTATAAGGTTATCGTGGAATCAAACATAGATTGTAAAATTCAACAAAGCGATTAAGGGGGTCAAGGGGTACCCTAGAATTTTTACACGTGGTTTGCACGTGCGATATGCGATATGTTGTACAGAAGGTCTATTATATCTCCAAAGAGCAACATTATTTTCAAAAATGATGATGATAATTGTTGTTTAAAGGGGCCTACCATCTAGGTTATCGGCCCCAACATTATTTTCATAAATTCCTAGATTGGAATAGTGGTTTTTGCAGCTTTTGGGAATTTGAGCCATTGGAGGCTAATGCCTGAATTTTCATGCGCCACAAACCTTTATAATTTATTAAGGGGGTCTTCCTGGCGATGGGGACTTTCCATAACGGTGAGGGTCAGTTTTAATTTGACATATTGCGTTTCGTCTACGAGGTTTTCAATATTATTTTCACGTCAAGAAGTACGCGTTAAGTGAATTTAGTTTGAGAGCACATTTTAAATAATCATTTTTTGTCGTAAAACGGGTTCATCGTAAAGATGATTTTGTTTGATACTGTGTGGTTGATATATATTTATGTTTATGTACGGCTATAATTCATGTTCGGGTGCTTGGAACATCGTAAAATTAGGTATTGTAACCATGAGTCAATACACCAATCATTTAGAATACTCTTCAACGTACTTTTCATAGAAGGGTGGGTATAAGGAACAACTTTTCGAAATACATGCTAAAATAGACGAAAAATAATAATTATCCTAGAAGGACGACCAAAGCATATGTTGCGCTTCTCAATGTGTGACACAAAACTAGGGAGTCTATAAAGGGTCTCCGAAAACCACATTGTATGGCCCTTAAATTAACAGTGTCTGCGATATACCCAGAAAACTAACTTCGTTCTGATAAACTTATGAAGGAATAACAAGCCCCTAACCATTGCAACAGTAGCTCAAATGATAACGTCTGGTTATTAATACCGAAGACCGTTCGGAGAGCGGGTACTTCTGCTAGTGTGTGTATAATTGACATTGGGATTGGGGAAGGAGACTGCCGTGGTTTTAATTTAGGTACCATCCCAACAGTTGCCGGTAGTAGGAACCCACGGAAAACCACTTTCAGGTTAGCCAAGGTGAGAATTGAACCCAACTTATATCAGTTCTGTTCCATAAGGCTGAGTGTACCCAGTTCCAGCCCTCTGGCCAGAATTAAATTTGTTGTCATAGCTGGGAATCAAACCCGGATTTCCACGGTGTCATCCCACAATGCTAGTAGATACACTACGCGGCGGACTGAAGGGAGATTGCCTGATAAACTGTGTTCTTGTGATGAAATAATAATATCATTAGTTTTGCGTCTCGCCTCTCATAACTACTGCGGCTTTTAAGAGACACTTAAGTGCCGGAATTTTGCTCCGGAGGGGATCTTTAGTTAGTTATAGTTAGTTACTGTTGTTTCAAGGGGCGGAACTACGATGTCATCTGCCCCTGGGATCTTTAACGTACCAGTAAATCTACTGACACGGCTCCTTCACATTTACGCACCCTCAAATGCCAACAGACTGCACCGGGATTTGATCCCACTGTCTTGGGATCAGCAGGCGTCTAGTGATAACTGCAGTAGTATGTGAAACTGACATTTTTGAGGTCTGGGCTTCCTATTGGTGTTCCGAGATTTGATACCAGGTACCTTCTTGGCATTTCATTGAAGTCAGCGTGGAACAACCGCAGTTGGAATGATCGCTACCTGCACCTGGGATCAAACCTCAGATCTCAGAAATTACAGCAGTATCCCTCCTCCAATGCAGCCATGTATCATGCTAGACTTCACTGCTGAAAGAAAATGGTGTATAGAATCTTGTTCTACCTTATTAGCAGTTGCGTACCGACGGAGGGTTAGGGTGAAACCCCTACAGAGACATGTGTTTACTTGAATCCTTACATTGTCACCTGTTTTACATTACCGCTGGTGAGGCCTGCACATATTTTAAATGTGATCACTAGGGCTCGCATTCGAGCATATTTGCATATTTTTTCCTGAATAGTACACATTGAAAGAAGCCTTTCGGTGGTATTTTCACCTCTCTGGGACCAACAGAATTGAAATTTATCGAGCATTAAATGCATAAAACGGCGGTTTTCAGAATAGAAGCATATAAATGCATATTCTTGTGGTTTTCGTCTAAATAGTTTGTTTTTCTTCGAATTCTCCCCCGAATTCGGCCCCTGACAATCCTTAAGGTTCGAAAACAGAAATAATTATTTAAAAGCCTATCTGGTGCGAATAATAGAACCGCAGGCTTTTAACCTTTTGTGAGGTCGTTCTCGTCATTGAAACTTTTATTGACTGATTTAAGAAAATCATTCAAAACTGAAATCATAGAAAATTTCTTGTTGTACAGACCACTGCAGATCTACTTCATTGACTCGCCTAATTCTGAACATTTTGTAAATGCACTTTTAAACTGTATCTTTTATAAGAGCACTTCTCTTATATATACTTGTAAAACTTGAATGTGAGTATATTGCAGTATATCATACATACAATTAGAAAATAAAGCTCGTATTTAAAGGTATGTTATTGGTTTTTTCGTTTCACTTTCCTTTCTATAGTTTTTAACGGTGTTTTTCGAGCATATTCTGCATATATAACCGCATATAATGGGGGTTTCGAGCATATCTATCGAGCATATAATGGGTTTATAATGGTTTTTTCGAGTATATAATGTTTTTTTTTCGAGCATATCTATCGAGCATAAAACACAGGGTTATCGAGCATATCTGGAGATTTTATCGAGCATATCGATCCGAGCCCTAGTGATCACGTTCTTCACTTGGTTAAAGGCTTTTCACCCTACTCGCAGTGAGATTCCTCCTCCAGCGTTGGAGCTAGCCATGGATCAGTTTTGCTGTAAGTGTGTGATCAGTAAATTTCTTCACGTCACTTCAGGATGCTTTAAATGTGCATATTTGTGTCACTGTGTGTCCGTTTCGTTAAAGATAATTCGGTGTATGAGGAGATTCTGCAATTTATCACTATCAATGATGCAGCTGGCGTGGCTCCAATCAATGAGAAAATGCAGGAATGGAGACTCCGTTGGTATGGGCACGTTGTCCGTGCACCACTAAGTTCAGTCATCGGCTCGGCCTACCATCTAACGGTCGACGGCCAGAGACAGCGTGGGAGACCGAAATTGCGGTGGCTCGACACCATTAACGCCGATTTACGATCAAGAAACTTGAAATCACGCGAAGCATTAGATCGCAAGAAATGGCGTGCATTGATCCGAAAAGCGGACCCCGTTCCTACGGGATAACGCTAAGAAGAAGAAGAAGAGAAGAATGATGCAGATAAAGCCATCAAGGTAGGCAGATTTTGAGAGTCAATAGTAGCATAATGACATTAAGAAAATGGAGAGCAAAACATTACTTTTCTCACACATACAGTAATAACAATATTACAAGCAGTCTCGTATGGACCTCTGCATCATGCCAGTGTTAATATTTAGTTACTGTTTTCCATATTTCTTTTTAGAAAATCGATGTTTTTAGTGTGCTGGAAAAGTAATTAAAATAGTTTTCATGCAAAAATAATGTTTATTTAATTATTGCTTCTGTGAATATTAATTGAAATATCATTTTAATAATGTACAAAATTACCCTTCTGTATGAATGACGACCCCCCCCCCCCCCCCCCAAGAAGGAAATCCTGCGTACGCCACTGCTTATTAGTATTTCTGTTTCCTGTACCACGTTGGAGCCGTGTGCATCAGATCGCACACCAGCACCGCGATGAACAACTGCAATATGTCGAGAGAACAGAGGTTCGAATTCAGACGCTGACAGTGGCTATCCTGAGTGTGGTTTTGGCCCGTTTTTTTCCCCACATTCTGCCCAGGAATATTCAGGGATTATAACTTATTTCATGTCCTTGAGAATCTTCCCCAACCCAGTTAAGATTACAGCAACACATGCTACTACATTCACCACAGAAGCACAGGTTATCAGACAAGTTCAACACACACCCAATTTTACATAATTAACACTGGTGGCAGCAGAGAAGGATTGGTTGAAGCAAAATACACGTGTCACTTATTAATAGGCTTGGTTGTGATGAGGTGCAGCTTTCTTTGTTAGGTTACGAAGTGTGGCAAGAAGACCTTCAGCTGTCTCTCATAAAGCTTCATTGAAAGGAGGCCAGTGTGAAGTGTGCTTCCTTATTCTTCCGTTTGGCCAGCTACCAGCAAGGATTGCTTCCGAGAACCGAACAACTGATGCTATTATTGTTCTCCATCCAATAAGAACAGATTGCAGCTTGCGTAATACAGTTCGTCGGCGTTAAAGAGGTTTCATTAGAAGGTCATGGTGAGTGACAGAGTGGAAAGTGGCGCAATCGAGAGGAAGCCAATGTAGAATTATACCGGTAATAATAATAATGTATTTATTTAATCGAATAGCACTATAACAGAGTACGTAAACTCACTACTTCAAATCTTGCCACATGCTTATTTTCTCTCTGCCCACATTCGCTTCATCCTCACTGATCTCTGCTTCCGGAGCTGCTTTCGTTGTCTTTCTTGTTCCTCCCTGAAGATCACTTTTTGAATTTTGTGCCGAATTAAATTCCTATTATATGTATCTGTATTGTCAATGTCGGCTTCCTTAAGTTCCTTTAATCTCTGCGTAAACCACGCTGGTTGAACATTAAGTTTTAACATTTTATTAAACTTTTGTTTTGTTGGCCTGTCATTATTCATTTCATCATCATCATCTTCATTTCCCGTTTCCAGCTTCCTGGGTCGGGTTGTGAATTAAGGACCTCCATCGTTGCCTGTCTCTCCACCACTCCTCTCCTGATTTTAGTACATCTTCGGGTTTTCCTCCCTTCTTTTCTACACACTCCCACACTGTATCTGCCCATCTCTTCCGGGGCCTACCTCGTGGTCTCTTCCCTGTCATCTTTTCACAGAAAGTCTTCTTTGGTACTCTCTCCTCTCCCATTCTCATCATATGTCCATACCACTTTAACTTTGTTGTTTCTATCCTGTCCTGCAGCTTCAATATTCCTGTCCTTTCTCTAATCTCTTCATTTCTAACTCTACCTCTTCTGGTCTTGCCCTCTATACCTCTTAGGAATTTCATCTTTGCGGCTTGTATTCTACTCTCCTCTCTTTTTGTACTAGTCCACGCTCCAGCTGCGTATGTTAGTATGGGTCCGTAGTAGGTTGAATATAATACTTTTTTGCATTTCTTTGGGACATCTCTGTTCCACACAATACCCCTTACACTCTGGTAAAAACTGTTCGCTTGTTGTATTCTCTTTCCAATTTCCTCAGTTATCTTTCCATCTTCTGTGATCACACTTCCCAAATACTTGAAACTTTTAACGACTTTTAGAATTTTGCCATTCAATTCTATCTTTCCTCTTCCATTCTTCCTTCCTCTTGACATTACCATTGTCTTGCTCTTCTCTGTGCTTACTTTCATCCCAAATTTCTCTATCTCTTGGTTCCATACATCTAGTTGTTTTTGTAAATCCTTTTCATCCTCACCCCATATAACTATATCATCAGCAAACAGCATGGCCTTTGTTGCTTCTTGTCCCAATCTCTGTTTGACCTTCTTGTGGATTTCATCCATGACTATGATGAATAATAATGGGGACAATACACTTCCCTGTCGGAGACCCGTTTCCACTTTAAACCATTCTGTTTCTCCTATACTGGTCTTCACGCTACTGACACAATTTTTGTACATAGCTTTTAACATTTGGACTTCTGCTCTGATAACTCTTCTTTTTCTTAATACATTCCAAACCACCTGTCTAGGCTTTCTCAATATCAATAAATGTCATCACCATGTCTTTTCCAAATTCACATCTTTTCTCCATCATTTGCCTTAATGTAAAGATTAGGTCAAATGTTGATTTGTCTTTCCTAAAACCATACTGTTCTTCTTCCAACTCTCCTTCTATCTTCCTCCTCAGTCTGCCTTCCAATACTCTCTCAGAGATCTTAGCTACATGAGCAATAAGAGTGATCCCTCTGTAGTTATTACATTCCTTTTTGTCGTCTTTCTTAAAAATCAGGATAATTAAACCCTGGAATTTATTTCTTCTTCCAAATTATTCTAAATAATCTATACAGCCACTGTATCCCTACTGGTCCCGCTGCTTTTATCATTTCCGTGGTCCCCTCATCCACTCCTGCTGCTTTACCACTCTTCATCTTCTGTATGGCTCCCTCTATTTCTAGCATAGTTATCTGCTTTTCTTGTTCTTCTTCTTCTTCCATTGTTTCTTTTTGTTCCCTTTCATCTTCCAGTTCAATGTATTTCATATTTAGTAGATTTGAAAAGTATTCTTCCCATCTATTTAATATATCATCTCTTTGGTACAATATCTGCCCTGCTTCAGTTTTTACAAATTTTGTATTTTCCCTACCTTTTACACTGTTTTTCACGAATCCATTTAGTACCTTCTTACTTCCTTGGATATCCTCCTTCAAAGTTTCTGTGAATCTTTCCCAACTTTTCCGTTTTTCTTCTTGTACAATTTTTTGGCATGCCTTCTTTGCTTCTCTATATTTTTGTAATTTCTCTGCATTTTTACAGCCTATCCACTTCCTCCATGCCATTTGTTTTTCTTTAACAGCTTCCTTTACCCTGTTGTTCCACCAAGGAGTCTCCCTTTCCTTTTTCTTCCCTGATAATCTTCCACAAGTGTTTACTGCGCACTTCACAAAACCATTCCTCAACCCTTGCAAAGAAGCTTATGACACTCAGTTTCGGGGGGTGTAACAGTCCATATCGTAAGTTGTTGTCAAAGCGCTTCATTAACATGCAGGGTAACATATAACAAAATAACATGCAGGAAAAAGTGAAGCCAGGGTTAAAACAAATGAATTTAATAAACAGATCAGCTATTTACAACAAGAATTAACAAAACAAACTCCATATGACTCCCACTGAATAAAATAAAGTTTGCCAAAACTAGGCCCAATCTCAGGAGAGATTAATACTCGGACCAAGTGTCCCAAAGAAAATCAACAAATAGTGACAATGTATGCGCGTGTGCTGTTCTACATGCTTCACGATGAGTACAAACGAATGCATGATTCGTCATCATCCAGAATAAACTTTCAAACGACGAATCCACATTGCTTAGAGCTAGACAGACGCGGGGAACAACTATACAACACTTAAAACTAAACCGACACTTCCTATACTTAAAATAAACAACACAATAATTTCCGCGTGAAATTGGAATCAAAACTGCCGTAGCAAAACATTACTGCCTAAAATTAGGACTTCTCACACAAATCAACACAAGTAAGTTAACACGTGACCAACAAAAGAAATACACATATAACCGCCGTCATTTTTACAAGTACACTACCACTACACCACACGGGCGTCACCTACAAAATTACATGAACTGAGTCATAAACAAATCATTAGGCTCAAAGCCAACATTTACATTATTAACACACATTCTATCCATACAACGTGCAATAATCCGTCACACACATGGCGAACTCCCCAATTAATCATGGTTCAAAATGACCATCACAAAGAACAGGTTTGCTACTTGAAAGCTTAAAGGGGCCAGTCGGAACATAGGACTGCCTAACAAAATAAGTCACCAGGCGAGACGGGCGATTCGTGGAAATCTGCATATCTGTCAATCCACGTGTCAAAATAACCTCGGCCTCCCAAGGCACGGGATCGAATCTCGAAGAAGCGTGCCCCAAAGCACAATAATACGTGTGTGTCTGTGTCAGAACAAAATATCCCGGTATTTCCCCTAGGAAATCCAAGAATCAGCATATGGACAAGGAACAGCGGTCTCCCTGGAGCACCCTGTCTTTCCATCAAAAATACAACAACAACAAAATATGAGGGCGGTAGGACCTCTACACCTCTTCACGTAGAATCAACACACACCTGACACAGTAACACACACAGAATCACACGTATGGGTTTGACAGACCCTGAAATAAAATGACAAATATTTTCCACTTGCTGGCGCCTCCGTTCTACGCCGTGACTAATAAACCTGAAAAGGACTAAAAAAAAATCTATCAAATTAGAACTAAGATGTTCTACAATTACATCTTAAATTGTTGCGCTCGGCAACCCTAATATGAATAATAACCTGTTCAACAAACATCTTACAGTAATTACCTCCCTTTCCTATCAAAAATATGAACTTTAATAAAGCACCACTTATCGAATGTAACGGGTTTCGCATGTGCATGGATAAACATCACGTACACGCGCCGTGCACATTAAATATGACTCCAAAGAAAAATAAATACACAACGAACACTTTGGCCACGTGCCAACGTACATTTAAAACATTTAGTGTCGGTATAAGAAAAACACTCTAAAACAAGAAAAAGACTAAAATTAACTATTTACAAAGTTCCCCCGCCAATCTAACTACATAATTGAATAATCAATTGTTGTACATCACCGTCTCAGCTTGTAGAACATATGACCTCCATCTCAGCCCATTTCCTCACGGGAAAATTAACACTCCATCGTTGTCTTCGTAGAAGCGCCGGACATCACTCCGGCTCCTTACCACACGTCGGACATCTTGGTGTAGTCTCTTTGGAAGAAAAGTTTAATGTTATTATAATCGCGTGTGAGTTACTAAATTCGCCCACAAACAGTCCTATGCGATTAATCACGAAGACTTTCCCTAATGCTCGCTCACACACGCACGATACACACATGAGAAATACTATAAAAATTTACATGAAATATACAACTTCGAGTCCATCGTCACTGGCTCGACAATACAAGTTTTAAAGTCTGACTGACTCACAGTCACTATCTCGTTCGGTAATCTCTACTGCTCTGCTTGACCTTCGCTCGGGTGAGCGCTAATTAGAATATTACTGGAGTCTTGCCCCTAAGAGCTGAAAATAGTTGTCTTTAAGATAATATTCAAATTTTAAATCACCACGCACACTGGCGTGAAGTTAGCTCACACAGCTCACAAAGTATTAGACTTCAAATAATATATTAGAGCTTTAAAAATCGCTACACAAACTGATGTGAAGTTAGCTCATCAGAGCTCCAAAACGAATGACTTCAACTAATATTAGAGCGTTAAAATCACTACGCAAACTGGCGTGAAGTTCGCTCGTCAGAGCTCAAAAATAAATGACTTCGAATAATATTAGAGCGTTAAAATCATTACACAAACTGGCGTGAAGTTAGCTCACAGTGCTCCAAAACGAAAAGACATCGAACAGCGTCTCGTCGATCAATTTATTAGAAACTGACAGGGGGATGAAGAGTGGGGTAAATTAAGAAAAATTTTCCAGAGTTTTCATCTCACACACACGGGACTAGTGTCAATCTTCATCAAATAATTCAAACGTCTCAGCACACATGTGTGGAGGTAATTCTGATCGGCGGTTCTTTAGATAATCAATTCCGCGCGCTTTTTACCACTGACGCCATCCATCGCGTGATATTGGCTTGGTCTCTCCTGATTGGGTGATTCAATCGTAGGTCGGTTGCAAGAAACTCGTGACCATCCCTTTATGATTCCAATTCTGGTGCAAGTTGTTACACAATTTGGCCTTGAACTCAGCTTAGCCGGCCGTTCTCAAGAATAGCTACCAAGAGCTACTTCTGTGGCAATCATTGCGACACGCTACCTTGCCTTTATCCTCGTCAACTTCCACAAGTACTGCCTGGGCTGCAGTAATAATAATAATAAATTATGAATACTTATTTATCGCAGATAAAAAATTGTTAGGTTAGATTTCGTCAGAACGCTCTATCAAAGTTTCAACGTTCACCACTAGGTATCATTGATATCTGGTGGCGAAAGTTGGAACTACTTGAAATTGAACGGAACTTGTAGCTCTCCCTTTAGGGTGTCCGCTGGAAGCAGCTACAGACTCAGGCGAGCCGAACATGTCCTCGGACACTCCCGGCACTAAAAGCCATACGATAAATAAATAAAATAAAGGGTTCATTTATCCTCAGCAAGGTTTTGAAATTCGAAGCAAGCGATTGATTTGGATTTCAAAAACAATATCCACAGTAGTAACAACAACATCTCTTTAGTACCTCGCTCAGCTGCTCGAGTGTACACTTCACTGACCCAATTAGTGTGCGCGCTCCCTCGCCGGAATGTCATTCATACTTCTCGCTGGACCTCCCCTTCTCCTCACGTGATTGCCACTCCTGTCGTCTCAGCTGCTTGTTGTTTACAAACAAAGCGCGCTCTCTCATACACTTCACGGCCACGTACATTTGAGTGTTGGTTCTCAAAATAAAATTCTGCAATGATGATTCTGCACACATGATCCTGCTTATTCATCAAATGGTTCTCTTCTCTAATGTGGTTTTAAGTTGGCGCTATTGAAAACAAATTTAGCACCAGTGCTCACTTCTTCAAGCCTGTAAGCATTGTTACCCAGATTCTTAATGGCACGGAACGGGCCAATAAATTTTGGACAGAATTTTGCAAAGACTTTGTTTTTTGGGATCAGATATCGGTGGTCTACGAACCAGCACTAACTCTTGTTCTTGTAATTCCCGGTGAAACTTCTTTCCTCTGTACCTCAGTCTTCGGTCCGCTTGGTTCCTCATGTGCTCTCTCGTTCGCTGAATTCGCAACTCATGCGCTAATAGTGGATCCCTTGGACATGGAATAATCTTGTCCCAAGATCTCTCCGGCAACCTGTTGTGGTGTACAATTAGTGGGACTTGACCCGTCGACTCGTGCTTAGTGGTGTTCAAGCACATCTCAATATCTCCTACTTTGTCAACCCATTTATTATGATCGTTAGGAATCATTACTCTGTAGTACTTGGCAACACAGCGAATCGTTCTCTCGCTCGGATTCCCACAAGGATGACGAATGCTCGAAAATATATATTTTATTCCTAGGCTCTCTAGACCTTGCCTAAAAACATTGCTCGTGAAATAAATACCATGGTCTGATAAAATGGATTCCGGCTTCCCAAGCATCGGAATAACTTTGTTCTGAATTCTACTGAGGACTTGTTTTGATGTCGTCTTCTGGATTGGACATAACACTACCATTCTTGAAAATACATCGACACACACCAGAAGGTGTCGGCATCGACGTTTCCCTTTAACCAGAGGGCCAAAACAGTCGATAGCGAGCATCTCGCATGGTTTTTGTGGTAATAGTGGTCTTGGAGGTTGTTTCATAATGAAGTTGTTCGGTTTAGTGCGCTGGCATGCGTCACAATTTCTTATTATTTCCACAATGGTGAATCGCATCTTAGGCCAAGTAAAAGTCTCCCCTATCGTAGCTTCCGTCTTATCCGTGCCGATATGTGCTAGGCTCTCGTGGACATGCCACGTCAATCCTCTCTCTAGTGATGCTGGAACTAGGATTCGCAGTTTGGTATGATGCTCATCCACGTACTTATGCAAAAGGTTATTTAAGTAGTGAAATCTCGCTTCTTTAGCACGGGCTTCTCGGTATTCAGGTGAATCTGGTTGTAATTCCTTCCTGTAGAACTTGATCATCATCATCATCCATGGGTCTGCTTCTTGCTCTTTCCGAATTTCCTTTAATTTCTCCAATAACTCACGAGCCTTAGGTGTTAGTGTTATATGGTGAACTTCCGCTGTTACTTCGTTCTCGTCTTCAGGATTCCTGCTCAAAGCATCTGGTATGATGTTCATCCGTCCAGGGCAATGCTCTATTGTAATGTCAAACTGCTGTATGAAGATGGACCAACGCGTAACTCTCTCACTTGCCATCGTCGTCTTGAATAGAAATGTCAGTGCATGGTGGTCGATTCTGACAATAATGGAATAGCCGAAGATCATCTTACGCCATCGTTGGAGAGAATATAAAATTGCTAGCAGCTCAAGCTCCGTCACAGTGTAGTTCCTCTCGTGCTTCCTCAATTTACGACTCGTAAATACCAAATATGATCTCTTCTTGGGTTCTTCAGCGTCCTCTTGGTATAGCATAGCACCGATTCAAATCAATGAAGCATCTGCTTGAATAATAAATTTCTTCTCGAAGTCTGGATATCCAAGCTTCACACAGTTTTCCAGTAAATCTTTCGTAGCTCTAAAATACCTGTCGCACTCCTCATTCCACGACCATCGATTTCCCTTCTTTAACATTTCTTGCATAGGTGCTACTGTTTCCGTGTATCCAGGACAATTTTCTTTGAAGAAGCCTGTCACTCCCAAAAACGCTCTTACATGTTTGACTTTAGTTGGTGTGGGAAATTTCTTGATAGCATCAATTTTCGCTGGATTTGGTCTCACGCCCTCAACATCAATTATATGCCCCAAATACAGAATCTCGCTCTGGCAAAAGTGTGATTTCTTTAGATTAATTTTGAAGTTCATGGTTCTCAAGTTATCCAGAAGTTTGTTTAAGTTTACCAAGTGTTCCTCCATTGTTTCAGATGCAATTAATATGTCGTCAACATATCTCGTAGTGAAGCTCTTGACCTCCTGTCTGATTCCTATCTAGCGCTCTTATTAGTGCACATCCAGCAGTTTTCACACCAAAGGGCATTCGAGACCAGATATAACTTTGGTTATCGAATCAAAATCCCGTCAACAGTTGGGATTTTTCTTCGAGTTCAAGATGGTGGAAACTATTTGTCAAGTCGACACTCGAATAAATCATCTTCCCACGGAAGCCCTTCAAAACATCTTTGAACCTAGGTGCTTGGTCATGCTCAACTAGCAGTTTACTGTTCAAAACTCGCGCGTCTAGGCATAACCTAATTGATCCATTTGGCTTGGCCACAGCCAATATTGCGTTCAGGTACGGGGTTGCTGCTTTCCTTATCATGCCAGAATCTAATAAATTATTAATGATGTCCTTCGCCTGAGCAAAATGTTTCTCTGGGATCGGGTACAATTTACTTTTAAATGGGGTCCAGTCAGTAACTTGCATGGCATATTGAAAATTTAAAACTTTTCCAGGGATGGTGTCAAAAGCTCCTTTATGTAATCTCAAAATTTCTTCCAGTTTTCTTCTATCAGGTTCCCCTACTATAGCCTCCTTAAGCCGCTCCTGAAGTAGAATTTCTAATTTAGTTCCGCTAATTTCTTCTTCTGCCAAATGTACCCAAAGTTCCTGCGAAATATCTCGGCTGTCAATTTCCACCACTGCTGTCTGACTTACTTGCTCCTCCGTCAAGTTCTTATTTCTGATCACCTCATTAGTGCATTCTTCAACGACCCAAGTATTCGCCTCTCTCTCTAGTGGACTCTCTTCCATGTTTAAACCCACATGATTCAACCCCTCAACTTGTTTGAAACTTACAGTGTTGTTACGTAAGTCAATTACAGCATGAAAATCACAGATAAAGTTGGCTCCCAAAATGATGTTATAATTCATCTTCGGTATGACAATGAATGTTTGCGAAAATGTGTGGTTCAATATTTCCAGGTCTAAATATGCTTGCTGTTTACAATTTATGGTCTTGTCAGGAATAACCCCTCTGACTTTCATTAGCGGTACAGGCATAATTGGAACAGTTTGTTTTCTTCCGATTTCTTTTACCAATACTTCAGTGACTAAGCTCACCTGGCTACCTGTGTCAATTAAACATCTCACCCTCATACCTCCAATATGTGCGTAAATAATTGGCAATTGTCTGATGACATTTTCTCGGTCTTTCACCACTTCCTCCAGGCAATCGTCCGGGAATGCTACCCACTCTTCTATATTAGCCACAATCATCTCTTCTCGCTCCCTGGCGTCCTCCATTTTCAGGCTATCAGGTTTTATTTCATTTGAAGTTTTTTTTAAATCCCGGGACCCATTCGTTGTGTTCCGCCGGTTGTCATCGCGCCTCTCCTGCTGCCGTAATAGACTTTCCGCCCCCTCTCCTTGATGATTATCTGGGCTCTGTCTGTTTGCCATTGCACGCCCCCACTCTCTTTCTCCGTCTCTTCGGCGTTTAATTGATCTAAGCACTTTTGCGATTCCACGTACCGCTCATCCCAATTGTTGCGATAATCTCCCCTATTGTCTTGGCGATAGTTCCTCGTGTTGTTCCACCTGCCATCTCCATTTCTTTGGTAAGGTCTACCCTGCCTTTGATTTCCCCTCCAATTGGTGTATTCCCGCTGGTACGTCCATTGATTTTGCTGGTTTGGATTATTGTGGTTATTTCTATCTCAGTGATTTTGAAAATTTCGATTATTTGGTTGAATTGGTTCTGGCCATCATAGTCCTGCCTTCTCGGTGTAAACTGCGTTCCTGTGGATTGGGTTTTCGTTTGGTTCCCCTGGCTGTGACTGGTTTGGTGTCCCTGGACCACTTCTGCCGTGTTGACACATTCCGTATTTCTCCTCCCTGTCTGTGGACTCACCATACTTGTCTCGTCTAGGTGTCGGAGCAATTCTTCGGCCTGCACTGCAGTCTTAATATTTCCGGCTACTAACAGTTGTTGAATGTTCATAGGAAGTTGTTTCCCGATGGTTAGAACCATATTTTGTTCGCTAGGGGGGTCGTCAAAATCGCGGAATTTCACCAACTGTTAGCTAAAGAATTCTGAAAATCTGGTCGGATGCGTGCTGTGGTATTTTCGAGTATACAGGTCCATTCTTAATCCCTGCTGTAAAGAAGGGCTCCAGAACTTCTTTAAAAACGCTTCTCTGAATTGAGCCATGTCGGTGAATGTATATTTAAAGCTTAAAAACCAGGTTAAGCTTGGTCCCTCTAAAAACTTCTCCACGAGTCGCAACTGTTTTTCGGGACTAATATGTTGATCATTAAAATAGTCAGTCAACTGACGTAAAAAGGCTTTGGGAGTGGTTCCTGAGTGCTCCCTGAATTTATCGGGTTTGAAATCATTTCCCCTAATGACTTGAATTACTTGGGCGGGTGCCAAGTTGGGTTGTGGTGTGGAGGTCTCCTCCCTGTACTGTTGGAATGCGTTTCTCGTTAATTTGGGACTTTGACCTCGGCAGTTATCCTCAGCCAACTTCAAACCCACCGGACTTCCAATGCTTCCCTGCTTGTCTGCCGTATTTTCAGCCGAAATTAATGTAGCGTTCTCTAATGATCTAATTTCATTTTTGATTATTAAATCTGAGTGTTCTGGTAGTTTAGATTTTACATTTTCCTCCAAAGCCTGCATCCGCTTTAAAATCGTCAGCCTGTCTTCTTTATTTGCGTTTGCCTGCTGTTCCCAATCTCTTCGGATCCTACTCTTCATACTGCTAATTTTCTCTTCGCTCCTTTCCTGATCCTTTTCTAGCTCTTCTCGTATCTGCTCTTGGGTTTTGACTAATTGTTCCCCAACCTCTTCTCTTATAACCTGCTGGGTTTTAATTAATTGGTCTTCCAGATTATCCCGATTTTTAATGAGCTGTTCTCCTACCTCTTCTCTTATAACCTCTTGTGTTTTAACTAATTGTTCTCCGACTTCTTCTCTTATGACCTGCTGGGTTTTACTTAATTGGTCCTCTAAGTTTTCACGCAATTGCATACCTTCTGTTTCGGTCTTGATCTCAAGTTTATCGATTTCTTTGATTAATTCAAGTACGTTGCTGTCGACTGAATTGATTTGTTGCTGTAATTTATCTTGTGTGCTCTTTATTCCCGCTGTGTTGTTGACACATGCTGCCTCAATTTGCTTTAATTTATCTGCCACCATTTCATCAAATTGTATGAGTTTATTATCAAATTTCGCCTCCAACTTTTTAATTTCACCTAATTGTTTGACGTTATTCTCTGCGACCTCACCTGCCAGTTTCTCTACTTCCCTAACACTTTGATTTATGTCGTTAGTGATCTTCTCTAATTGCTCTGTTTGTCTTACCGCTTGTTCTGATAATTTGTGATTTAATTCGTGAAATTGTATATCAGTGTCCAATTTCTGGACCTGTAATTGGACCGTAATATTACCGCTCATGTCGTGCAACTGTTTTTCATTATCTAACTTCTGCGCTTGTAATTGGACCGTAATGTCATTTAACTGTTTTTTTATTGTTTATCATTGTCTTCACTTATTTCCTCCTTCATGTTCTTTAACTGTTTTTCCGTTTTCGCGGGCATCTGTTCTAACAATCCCTTAATTTCCTCAACACTCGCCATT
Organism: Meconema thalassinum; assembly: GCA_946902985.2. Lineage (NCBI taxonomy): Eukaryota > Metazoa > Arthropoda > Insecta > Orthoptera > Tettigoniidae > Meconema > Meconema thalassinum. Next base: position 836,823,585 of record OX336390.1, read on the forward strand.
GCACAATACACAAATATAACCAAAGAAAAACAGGGTCATGCACCGAGATTTCAGTCATACTCACGCATACATGTCATAACATTTAAATATTACTGATTCTAATTTAATAAAACTTTCAGTAATCAAAATTTACTGAATAAATTACTCTTATTTCCAAACAACAAAATAACTCCCTAGTGATCTGCTTTTAAATTCCTAACCAACAGAATTTACGAACAACACTAATTAACCGAAGTTAATTAAATGTCAAATATAAGGCAACACCTTCCTGCTTTGACTGAGTTCAATAATATGCAAATTTTCTAATTTTAATGCCGGGCGCCAGAACAAGTTAATAACAAATACAATATCAAATTCTAACCTTGTTCAATATTTCTAACTTTAGGAACTCAGTGATTTTACTAATGCACATGGCGGTACAACATCGCCTCAATTTACTGAATTTAATTTGCCCGCTTGACCTGGCATTATTTCTCAAAGAAATAAATATGAGATCAGCGAAGCAACAACAACAACAGTCCCACTTGGGCAGCCATTTTTGTTTTATGAACCCTTGCAAAGAAGCTTATGAGACTCAGTTTCGGGGGGTGTAACAGTCCATATCGTAAGTTGTTGTCAAAGCGCTTCATTAACATGCAAGGTAACATATAACAAAATAACATGCAGGAAAAAGTGAAGCCAGGGTTAAAACAAATGAATTTAATAAACAGATCAGCTATTTACAACAAGAATTAACAAAACAAAAGTACATATGACTCCCACTGAATAAAATAAAGTTTGCCAAAACTAGGCCCAATCTCAGGAGAGATTAATACTCGGACCAAGTGTCCCAAAGAAAATCAACAAATAGTGACAATGTATGCGCGTGTGCTGTTCTACATGCTTCACGATGAGTACAAACGAATGCATGATTCGTCATCATCCAGAATAAACTTTCAAACGACGAATCCACATTGCTTGGAGCTAGACAGACGCGGGGAACAACTATACAACACTTAAAACTAAACCGACACTTCCTATACTTAAAATAAACAACACAATAATTTCCGCGTGAAATTGGAATCAAAACTGCCGTAGCAAAACATTACTGCCTAAAATTAGGACTTCTCACACAAATCAACACAAGTAAGTTAACACGTGACCAACAAATGAAATACACATATAACCGCCGTCATTTTTACAAGTACACTACCACTACACCACACGGGCGTCACCTACAAAATTACATGAACTGAGTCATAAACAAATCATTAGGCTCAAAGCCAACATTTACATTATTAACACACATTCTATCCATACAACGTGCAATAATCCGTCACACACATGGCGAACTCCCCAATTAATCATGGTTCAAAATGACCATCACAAAGAACAGGTTTGCTACTTGAAAGCTTAAAGGGGCCAGTCGGAACATAGGACTGCCTAACAAAATAAGTCACCAGGCGAGACAGGCGATTCGTGGAAATCTGCATATCTGTCAATCCACGTGTCAAAATAACCTCGGCCTCCCAAGGCACGGGATCGAATCTCGAAGAAGCGTGCCCCAAAACTCAATAATACGTGTGTGTGTGTGTGTCAGAACAAAATATCCCGGTATTTCCCCTAGGAAATCCAAGAATCAGCATATGGACAAGGAACAGCGGTCTCCCTGGGGCACCCTGCCTTTCCATCAAAAATACAACAACAACAAAATATGAGGGCGGTAGGACCTATACCCCTCTTCACGTAGAATCAACACACACCTGACACAGTAACACACACAGAATCACACGTATGGGTTTGACAGACCCTGAAATAAAATGACATAAATATTTTCCACTTGCTGGCGCCTCCGTTCTACGCCGTGACTAATAAACCTGAAAAGGACTCAAAAAAAATCTATCAAATTAGAACTAAGATGTTCTACAATTACATCTTAAATTGTTGCGCTCGGCAACCCTAATATGAATAATAACCTGTTCAACAAACATCTTACAGTAATTACCTCCCTTTCCTATCAAAAATATGAACTTTAATAAAGCAGCATTTATCGAATGTAACGGGTTTCGCATGTGCATGGATAAACATCACGTACTCGCGCCGTGCACATTAAATATGACTCCAAAGAAAAATAAATACACAACGAACACTTTGGCCACGTGCCAACGTACATTTAAAACATTTAGTGTCGGTTCAAGAAAAACACTCTAAAACAAGAAAAAGACTAAAATTAACTATTTACAAAGTTCCCCCGCCAATCTAACTACATAATTGAATAATCAATTGTTGTACCTCACCGTCTCAGCTTGTAGAACATATGACCTCCATCTCAGCCCATTTCCCCACGGGAAAATTAACACTCCATCGTTGTTTTCGTAGAAGCGTCGGACATCACTCCGGCTCCTGACCACACGTCGGACATCTTGGTGTAGTCTCTTTGGAAGAAAAGTTCAATGTTATTATAATTTGACCTGGCTATAATCGCTTGTGAGTTACTAAATTCGCCCACAAATAGTCCTATGCGATTAATCACGAAGACTTTCCCTAATGCTCGCTCACACACGCACGATACACACATGAGAAATACAATAAAAATTTACATGAAATATACAACTTCGAGTCCATCGTCACTGGCTCGACAATACAAGTTTTAAAGTCTGACTGACTCACAGTCGCTATCTCGCTCGGTAATCTCTACTGCTCTGCTTGACCTTCGCTCGGGTGAGCGCTAATTAGAATGTTGCTCGAGTCTTGCCCATAAGAGCTGAAAATAGTTGTCTTTAAGATAATATTCAAGTTTTAAATCACCACGCACACTGGCGTGAAGTTAGCTCACACAGCTCACAAAATATTAGACTTCAAATAATATATTAGAGCTTTAAAAATCGCTACACAAACTGATGTGAAGTTAGCTCATCAGAGCTCCAAAACGAATGACTTCAACTAATATTAGAGCATTAAAATCACTACGCAAACTGGCGTGAAGTTCGCTCGTCAGAGCTCACAAATAAATGACTTCGAATAATATTAGAGCGTTAAAATCATTACACAAACTGGCGTGAAGTTAGTTCACAGAGCTCCAAAACGAAAAGACATCGAACAGCGTCTCGTCGATCAATTTATTAGAAACTGACAGGGGGATGAAGAGTGGGGTAAATTAAGAAAATATTTCCAGCGTTTTCATCTCACACACACGGGACTAGTGTCAATCTTCATCAAATAATTCAAACGTCTCAGCACACATGTGCGGAGGTAATTCTGATCGGCGGTTCTTTAGATAATCAATTCCGCGCGCTTTTTACCACTGACGCCATCCATCGCGTGATATTGGCTTGGTCTCTCCTGATTGGGTGATTCAATCGTAGGTCGGTTGCAAGAAACTCGTGACCATCCCTTTATGATTCCAATTCTGGTGCAAGTTGTTACACAATTTGGCCTTGAACTCAGCTTAGCCGGCCGTTCTCAAGAATAGCTACCAAGAGCTACTTCTGTGGCAATCATTGCGACACGCTACCTTGCCTTTATCCTCGTCAACTTCCACAAGTACTGCCTGGGCTGCAGTAATAATGATAATAAATTATGAATACTTATTTATCGCAGATTAATAAGGGTTCAATATTTTTGTAATTTTTCTGCATTTTTACAGCCTATCCACTTCCTCCATGCCATTTGTTTTTCTTTAACAGCTTCCTTTACCCTGTTGTTCCACCAAGGAGTCTCCCTTTCCTTTTTCTTCCCTGTTTACTGCGCACTTCACAAAACCATTCCTAAAACATGCCCATTCCTGTTCTACACTTTTTGCTTCATCTTTGGGAACTTCCTTTTTTAAATCCTCTTGGAACTTGTCCATTGACTCCCTCTCTTTTAGCTTCCACACCTTTATTTTTCTTTCCCTCTTTTCCGAAAGGTTTATGATTTTTCCCAGCCTTAGTTTGGCTATCACCACTTTATGGTCTCCTTCAAAATCTCCTCTTGGCATAGCCGTCACATCTACCAGTTGTCTTCGTTTATCCTTTTCCACCAGGATAAGATCAATCATTGTCTTTGTCTTTCTGTCTCCCCATCCATACCTAGTTATTTTTTGAGAGTTCTTCTTCCTAAACCATGTATTTCCAACAATTAATCCATTCCTTCTACAGAAATCTATTAAAAGGTCCCCTTCTTCATCCTGATTTCCATAACTAAACGGGCCAATTATCTCTTCTTTTCCCTGCCTATCTGTTCTCACATGTGAATTCATATCTCCTATTATTATAACCTCTTTGTCTTCTATACACATTTCCAGTCCTTCTAGGAACTCCTGTAAACATTCATCTACCTTCCCTGTTTGGGGTGCATAAATCTGTATGAAGTCCTTTGTTCCTCTCTCAAGTCCTAATCTAATTTTCAGTATTCTGTCACTAGTTTGCTCTACTTTCTCAACATACTGTACCAAGTCTTCTCTCAATATTATTGCAACACCATTCACTGCCTTCTTTCCTCCACTCCAGTATATTTTATATACCTTCCCTTTCTTGATTTCTTTCTCACCTTTTCCCTTCCATTTCGCTTCACTGACTCCCATCATTGCTATTTCCTTCTTTTCCATGTAGTCCACCAATTCTTCTGTCTTGCCATTATTCATTTAAATGCCCAAAAAGAGACATTCGTCTTTCGCGCATTCTGTGAATTATGTTCTCCACATGGGTTCTCCTTGTTAGTCGTGGTCAGTTATAGTCTGTTTCTGTTTTTCTTGGGCCAAGGGTGCATCGAACCAATCTTCTTTCCATGAGCATGATTTTGTTTATGCCACCTTTCCGCATTAGCTTTAATATCCAGCTCCAAAGAGTGCTTCAGGTCTCTCCACTGCAATGCAATGTTTAATTTTAGAGTCCCATGATAATGCCTTCTTCTTTTATACATTTCTGGTGTTCTGAAAAGCTACGTTCATTTTCTTTGCTCGGACCTCTAAGCTATTTTTTTTCATTGTTGTTGATAGCTATCCATTCACCTAAATACAACAAGTAGTTCCGTGAAGAACTATACAGCCTATTTTCATATATCCTACTTATGTTAACTGCCACAATCAACATACAAAATTTCAGTTTAATTGCTGTAACAGATTCGTAGATATTGAGAACCGTCTAAATATTTCAGATGTTCGCCAGGTTGAATTTTTATTTTTGTACTATTACATTAAGATTATTGTGTACGTGTGGTATTCAAACTTCAATCCCATGATTAGACAACAAGAAGTAAAAACGAGATTTTAAAATTACGCACAGCAGCCATCTTGTGATAATGCAAACCATTGAAATAAATTAGATGCCAGTGGATCAACATTTGTATAAGCATTTAACGTGCAACGTTTCACGGCACTCGGATAGTTAATTCGCGAGAAACGTCCATTTAAATATTTATAATTCGCGTCGCCGCCATGTTGGATTTGTGCTCACCAGGTTCCTGAAAGTCCTATAGGTGAACATATGTTCATAGTCTCTATGAACATTTAAAAAAATCAGTTTGGTTGCTGTAAAAGATTCATAGATATTGAGAACCGGCTAAATATTTCGGGAGCTCACCATTTAGGAGTGTTATGTGTATAGGCCATAGAGTTAAGTACCATTCAAGGACAATTATTGCGTAGGTTCATTATTCAAACTTTCACTTCGATCGCATGATTACGACACAAGAAATTAGAACTTAATTTTAAAATTTCGCACAGCCGCCATCTTGAGGTTATGTAAGCAATTGAATTAAATTAGATGGCAGTGCATTACAATCTGCAAAATCAATTACTGTACCACATTTCACTGCGCTCAGAGAGTTAAATCACGAGAAAAGTCTATTAAAATATTTTAAATTCGCTTGGTCGCCATGTTCGTTTTGAACTTAACAGGTTTATGAAATATACGTAGGTATACCTGTATCAGTACCCTTTATCACCGTACAAAATTGCAGGCTGATATCTGTAATAGTTTCGGAGATATAGAATGTCAGTGAAATATTTCGCACAGCCGCCATTTTGAGGTTATGTAAACAATTGAACTAAATTAGACTCCAGTGCATTACAATGTGTATAAACATTTGCTGTACCAAGTTTCTTTACATTTAGATAGTTAAATCGCGAGAAAAGTCTATTTAAATGTCTCAACTTCGCTTGGCCGCCATGTTGGTTTTGTAGTCACCAGGTTTTTGAAAGTCTCGTAGGTGAACTTCTAGTAGTGCCCTTTATCACCGTACACAATTTCAGGGCAATATCGGTAATAGTTTAGGAGATATTGAATACTAGTGAAATATTTCGCACAGCCGCCATGTTGGATTGGAGAGACGTAACAAAATTTGAAGGGCACGGTCGAGGTCGCCGGGAATGGTGCTATGAACATTCCGAGTTTCATTGAAATCGCTCCAGCCGTTTCGATTTTATTAGGGGGGGACACACACACGAATCACACACACACACACACACACACACACACACACACGCACACACACACGGACAAAAGGTGATCTCATAAGCCTATTTTTTCAAAATTGAAAATAGGCTAAAAATGAGTTAACTTTGTGTACTTTATTTTGGTTTATGAATATTGCATCAGGACAATATTGAACATTCGGTATAAATTCTGTCTTAGAGAAGGCGATTTGTAAACCTATTTTTCCTGCTTGCTCCATTACGTTTTCTACTTGGATCTTTGCATTTTCAGGTGTGTCCGTGATCAGAGCAATATCATCCGCGAAAGCCAAGCAATCTAAATGGATATTATCTTTTATAATTCCCAAATTTATACCTTTAATGTCTGATTTTCTCCATTCTCTAATCACCTTCTCCAGAGCACAATTAAAATGCAAAGGTGACAACCCATCTCCCTGTCCGACACCTGTTTTTATTTGAAAAGTTCTGGAGAATTCTCCATTAAATCTAACTTTGGATGAGGTATTTGTTAATGTATCTTGTATAATATTTCTGGTTTTTCAATCCAACCCGAATTCTTTTAAAACATTGATGAGGGATTCTCTAGTAATGGAATCACAAGCTTTCTTGAAGTCTATAAAAGTAATAGTTGTTGCTTTGTTTCTCAGTTGTCTCATTTGTAGAATAGTTTTGAGATTCTAGAACTGCTCAATGTATGGTCTGCTTTTCTGAAAACCACATTGATATTCCCCTATTTGCGGACCTAATTGTGGTTCTGTACGGCTGAGTAGTGCTTTCGAGAGTATTTTATAAGTCACCGGCACAACTGAAATGCCCCTATAGTTATTTGGATCAACTTTTGGACCTTTCTTATGTATAGGGTGTATGATGGCTGACTTCCAATCTTCTGGAATTTCTTCATTATCCCAGATTGTATCTAAGATATCTTATTGATGATATCATCGAGAACATTCCACAATTCTGCTTTAATTCCATCTTCAACTGCTGCCTGCTGCCTTATTATTCTTCAAGGAGCATACAGTATAATCTCTTTAATTTCATTTAAATCTAGGGCTGTAGAGTCATCCTTTTACATAAAATCATTCCTAAATGTAAATGTGAATTCCGGGTTAGGCCTATGACAGTTATGTATATCTTAAAAAAAACTGCTATTATATTGCAATTTTCTTGCTTCGAGGGAGCAACTAGCTTTATTCTTGGATTGACTAGTTGTAAGGTTGGAGGAGTAAATTTGGTCAATTGTTTCTTAAATAAATGGTAGAAGTTTCTCATCTTATTTTTCCGAAAGTCTACATTAATTTGATGTAGTTCATTCAAAATAAACAACTTTCTACCTTTTTAAACGTTTTAGTAGCCTCTCTTCGACTTTCTACTAGCTTATCTCTATTTTCCTGAATCGTATTTGCATTCCATTTTACCCAAGCAATTTTGTCTTTCTTGTAGAACCTTATCACATTGTTCATTCCACCAAGTCCGTTTTTTCCGCTTAGTTAATGGTGGCGTTGTCGTAGATGCTTTTATTATGCCATTTGTTTTATCAACCCAAGTATGAAAGTCTTTGGTTTGAAATTCTGCCTTTAATTTATTACCATCTAATTTATTAAAATCATGTTGTGGGATTCTTACTTGTCGAACATATTTTTTAAATCCGAAATTTAGGAACATAAATATGTTGATCGTATTCCATATTTGCAGACTTTATACAGTAACTCTGACATTCATTGTTTCATTCGATGACTTTCGACTTAATGCTATGTGGTCAAGTTGTTTTTTCACCACATACAGGATTCGGTAACAACCATGTCATTAATTTCTTGGGATTCCTCACAAAGGATGTGGATTTTATAACTACAGTAAGTTGTGATTTTTAGCCTACTTTTCACATTTTGCAAAAATGAGGAGAAATTAGACTTATGAGATCGATCCGGGAAAATGTGTGTCCGTCTGTCTATCTGTCCGGCAGTGAGTGTGCCCCCCCCCCTATCAACTCCTATACGGCTGCAGCAATCGAAACCAAATTTGGTATGAGTAAAGACTTATATCTGAATATCTCAAGCCCATATTTGAAAATGATATCAGTGCTACCAACTGCTGAAAATCCGCAATTGAAATTTCAGCTCCATGTTGGATATCTTGGAAGGTATGCATGGGAGCTATTCCAAAACTGGCGCACATATAGATGATAATATTTCAGTTTAATTTCCAGGAGGCCATACATGCCAGTGTTGCCAACATGATTCTAAGCCTGCTGATAAGTCCAATTTTTTAATGCATATAACTTCTAAACTGTCAATTAGATTTCAACCAAATTTCGTATGTACTATGGGTACATAACTAGATATGACTGAGAGTATTCGTAAGGGCCACCAGGGCTGCCAACTGTTAATAAATGCTCTCTCTATTTTTATATCCAAATACCAATATATCAGAATGTATGCAATCTGACAGCTTTATACTATGCACACGTATAGTACCTGACATTCTAGATCATTTTGGAGTAACTAATATACGTCAGTGCTACCAACATGATTCTAAGCCTGCTGATAGGACCAATTTTTAAATGCATGTAACTTCTATACTATCCATTAGATCTCAACCAAATTTCGTATTGCTATGTGTACCATAACAGATATGACTATGCGTATTCTTAAGAGGAACCATGGCTGCCAAGTGTTATTAAATGCTGTCTATATTTTTTTACCCTAATATCAATATATCAGAAAGTATGCAAGCCAACATCTCTAAACATTGCACACGTATAGTACCTGACATTCTAGATTAATTTGGAGTAACTAATTTAAGTCAGTGCTGCCAACATGATTCTAAGCCTGCTGATGGGTCTAATTTTAAAATACATGTAACTTCTATACTAACAATTGGATTTCATCCCAAATTGGCACAACAAGAGTTCATAATATTTCAGATTATTTCTGACCAACACATGCATGACATTGTTGCCAACATAATTTTACGCACGCTGATAGATCCAATGTGTAACTGCATGTAACGTCCATGATATTCATTGGACTACATCCAAATTTTGTAGTCTGTACTTTAAGATATGGAACTAAGAATATATTCAGTCACCAGGACTTCGGTGGCGTAGTCGGTAGCAAGCTGAACTGCTATGCCCAAGATAGCGGGTTCAAAACCGCCGAAGTCATCGGATTTTTTAAGAGCGTTAAAATCCTTCAGTATGCCTTCCTTCGGAGGGGAAGTAAACCCGGCGGTCCCATGTCATAGATTTATGGCATGTAAAAGATCCTTTCACAGACTAAACTTGTGTAAAGCAAAATTTGTTAGGTTAGATTTCGTCAGAACGCTCTATCAAAGTTCCAACGTTCACCACTAGGTTTCATTGATATCTGGTGGCAAAAGTTGGAACTACTTGAAATTGAACGGAACTTGTAGCTCACCCTTTAGGGTATCCGCTGGAAGCAGCTACAGACTCAGGCGAGCCGAACATGTCCTCGGACACTCCCGGCACTAAAAGCCATATGATAGATAGATAGACCAGGACTGCCAACTGTAGTGCCCTATTAGGCTACATTATACCAGTTATATTTCGAACTAATTAGAAATGTCGATATTACCAAGGTAATTTCGTCATTATTCTCGATAGGTCCATATAGATTAATCATTGGCATGAAATTTAAATTTTAAGAAAAGTAGGGTCTTTAGTTCGTCACGAAACTTCTTGTTTCAAAGTTCAATCAATCATTCCCCATTTTTAGTAGTATGCGTATGAGCTGAATGTAATCCCACTATTCTCTTATATTTCTTTTCTTTTCCAATTTGACCGTTAAAATCCCCCAATATGCCTAGTTTTCTTTTGTTTTTTAGCAATCATAGGAGCATGAACATTTAAAACAGCGTAAGTTTTATTTGTGGGCTTAAATTTTAAGGACAATGTCCTTTCATCAAGTTGATCAAAACTCACTGTTTAATTAATTATTTAAGTCGATGCAATGAATCCACTGCCTTATATCGGTGCTCCTTTTAATATCATACTTCTTGATTTACTCCTATAGATCCTATATCCATTTGATTCGAATGGTTCATTATCCTCATAGCGAGTTTCTTGCAATGCTGTAACAATGATGTTCTTTATGTCTAGAAAATTTGTTCTGTTACTAAAGATGCAAAATAACTAGTGTTGGACAAAGCAAAGGGGATACAAAAGGTAGGTTAGCACAGGCTAGAAAAGCATTTCTACAGAAACGGAATCTGTTGACATCGAATATAGATACTGTATAAGTATTGAGGAGTTACTCTTGAAAGTCTTCGTCGGGAGCGTGGCACTCTATGGAAGTGAAACTTGGACTGCTGTAGCAGCAGAAAAGATGAGAATTGAGGCGTTTGAAATGTGGTGTTACAGGAGAGATGAAGATCAGATGGGTAGATGGGGTACAAATGAAGAGGTATTAATACGATTGGGAGAGGAGAGATGTTTCAGGTGACAGTTAATGAACAGAAGAGATAGGTTGGTTGGACACATCTATTGAGACACCTAGGAATAGCACACTTATTTATGAAAGGACGGGTCGAGGATAAGAACGTGTAGGGGTAGACCAAGGCTAGAATATGTTAAACAGATTGCCTCGGATATAGGGTGTGGTAGCTATGTAGAGATGAAACGATTAGCTCAGGACAGGGAAGCGTGGATTGCTGCATCAAACCAGTCAAAATACTGAAGACTCAAACAACGAACTTGTGTAGCCCACTAACCTGATGCAAGTCTTCGAAACCGACTCAACTTGAGTGACTTGGTTGTCAAAGATACTGGGCCTCCGCAGTGGTAGCCAAGGTTGGTGACAGAGGCGTACTCTGAGCCATAGCAGCAGCAGTGATCCCAAGTCTGTTGCCGTACTGAAAAGAGTGCCTTGTCAACGGTTTACATCAGTCTACCGACGCGCCAAGGCTAGTACGGGCCAAGAGGGAAGGCTTGTACACTGTTTCAAGCGTTATTGACACTAAATGATAGCCTGCAGTCCCTCGCTGTTCTAACCCTTAAGACAACAATAACTAACTAACCAGCCTGTTGTTCTGCTGGTGGTGGTGATGATATATTAATAACTAGCAACCCGCCCCGGCTTCACCCGGTATATTTAAGAGTTTACCCAGCGTAAGCTTAAAAGGCGCACGGACGGCAGGTCCCAGACGCAATTCAGAAATACCGAAGTGAACAGCGAAACTCCAAACACGTATACTCTTCTTTGAAATCTGAACTCAACACGACTCGACAGTTTGATGCTGGCCGAAGCTCGCTCGCTAGCTCGTAAACTCGCCCCGAAGCTAGTAATTTAAATTTCCACTGAATGGAGATTGTTGGAAGAAATGAAAACGTAAAACCACTTATAGTGGGCAATGTAAAGATATGCCGTCGTGGACTTTTTTTTTTTAGAACTTCTGATGCTGAATAATTCTTACACTCATAGTCTAGTATATTGATATTTTTAACGGTTTACCCAGCGTAGGCATGGCGCCAGGACAGTAGATTTTTCTTCGACTTGATTCACTGAAATCGTTACTGCTCGGTTTTCTTAGGTCATAAATGAATATTTTTCTACGGAAACCTTACTCGAGAAATCCTTTACATAATGGTGAAATCCGCACCCAGGGGTTCTCGAGATTACCCGTCACATCCAAGAATCGGGGACTTTACTTAGTTAATCAGTTAGTTATTGTTGTTTTAAGGTGCGGAACTACGAGGTCATCTGCCCCTAAATCGTGGACTTTGTTTTATACTGTGTATGTATGTACTGTATGTCTGCCTCTTATTATTCCCATCCCACTTTCAGCGATGAGTGTCTAGCTGGTGTGTGGTTTTTATTGCTTGATGCTCTTCCTTACCCCAACCTCACAATATTTGTTTATTAACAATACTAACAGTACGAACTCTACTGTGATAGTCCCTCTAGTGTAGTGGCTAGCATTGTTGTCTGTCATAGAGGAGGCCCGGGTTCGATTCCCGGCTCTACCAAAAATTCTTGGCAGAGCCGGATATTGAAACTAGGCCTTCAGGGCGACAGTCAAGAATGTGTGCTTGAAGATTATTGTTGTTTCATTTGACGGGCTTGGGCATTATGGCCATTTAGCCTCGTGTACTTGTGTGTGTGTGGAAGTTTCGTCCGATAACCTGTTTTATTGTGATGGCTGTATTAGTGTGTGTATTTGTAATTCAGGTGAGGATTGGGAAGGAGGCGGCCATGGCCTTGAGGTTAGAAATCATCCCTGCATTTCCTTGGAGTACAAGTGGGAATCTACGGGAAACTACTTCTAGGATGGCTGAGGTGGGAATAGAACCCACCTCTTCTCAGATTTGCCTCACGAGGCTGAGTGGATTGGGGCAGATGACTGGGCTTTTCCTCCCCTTAAAACAACAACAACAACAACAGAGGCTGAGTGTAATCTTTTGCAGCTCTCAGACAAGAATTAAACTTCTTGATAAAACCGTTAATCGAAACCGGACCTCTGGGGTGACAAACAAGAATACTAGCCGCAACACCACGAGGTGCTTGAAGAAAGAGGTAATTGACTTTTGACCATACGACTACAATCATGAATCTTATTGAAAGCTGTATTTACTAGTCCTCTAGAGCTGCAGGACTTACGATCAATCACATGCTCATTTTTCTTCACGAGAAGATTTCATTGCGATACTCATCGGCATTTCGTGGTATTTACTGATCAGTACGCATGACTCTGCAGGCAAGTCCTATACTGTACGAGAATATTGCAGATTGTGGATGCCCGGTCCGTTTCATTATTGCAGTTCTGCTCTGGCATTACTGTGAACACTATTGCGTTATTGTTATGTTGGTACTACTACTGACAATATTATCATTACGATGGCTCAGTGCATCTACATTTTGTGCTCATTCATGGCCTGTTTTGAGTTCATAGCTTTTGTGGAAATCACTAAACTACTCCCGCTAATGTACTTTTATTATATGTCCAAACAATGTGGAACACGGAAGTGTGTAACTCATGTTTACATCCACTAAAATTATAGCTGAAGCTTGAGTTCTTAGGTCATCTTGTTATCATTTGTAGGATCAACGTGTCTATATGATTGCCCAAATCTTAAGATATGCTGTGGCCTTAGCAACAACAAATAATAGTAACGACACATCACCTTCCATCTGTGCAGGTGTTTCTGAAATCTTTCGTTAATGAAAGCATATCTCACAAGAGGAGGATAAGATGCATGGGTCACCGATTCGAACCATCTTTAGTACATGTGTGGGGCATGACCAGGCGTGTATGATATGCAAGTATTAAGGTTCGCTTCTCAGCCGTTTCCGAGAAATTAATTAATTGCAATTACAGTGCGGCTAGCTAGCAAGAGGCCAACGAGCGCGTGGTGCAGCGGTAAGAGCACTCCTTCGTAAGCCCGGATCGCTGAATTGAATCCCACCGGTGGGCTTTTGCAGTGTGTTTCTTTTTTATTTGTAAACATTCGTACAACTGTAGGTGTCGTGAATAATGTTTCTTTGCAGTCAATTGTAATACCGTGTTATGTGAGCGGGAAAAGAGATTCTGAAATCATATATGGGGTCAACGTTTTTGACATTACTTAATGTACAGTATCGAATTTGTAAATACATTACTATTATACACGGTCAAGTGTATTATATTATATGTATTCATTTATATATTGAAAGCCCAGTCTGTACCGTTTATTGCACGAATGTGAACCATCAGACCATCCCGTACCCCGCAAGCAGTGACTCATGCGTTGGGTATTGGTTGGAAATTGACAATGGTTACAAAAAAAAAAAGAAAGAAAAAAAACGACCCTTACAGTAGTCGCATATGATGTGTAACATCTGACATGTTATTCGAATAATTCCATATTACTTACTCGCATTTTTTAAAGAATGAACTCATAGTGCTACCTTGTGCTAGCAAACATGAAAGGATTCTCCAATGCATCTGCAGTTGTGACATATACCTGCAACTGTATGCGGGAGCAATCCACTGCCTACTTCATGCGAGCTGCGCTTTATACCGGCCAGTTAGTGAACCCATGCCAGCGGTGTTATTGAAAATGGCCTCTTATTGCCGATATAGTGCACTTCCAAGTATAGGCGCGATTAAAAATTAGGTGTGCAGTAGGTATATTAAATGCGTTTCTCCCAGTGAAACGTTTAGACTAACGAAGTTTCAATTATTGTTAGTAGTCGGTGTTAATATAGTACTGAATTCCTACGTTGTTTGGAGTGCTGGTTGATGCGATATAGCGAGTGCTTACATTAAATAAGAATACAGCAAAAGTATGAAGATTTAATAAATCGTAATTGTTTTCAGCAAATATGATATAATGAATATTTTCACACCAAAGAACGACAATTTGAAGATGATTTATTGAGGGAATTTCTTTAAATGGGGCCTCCAAATCTTGAGGTAAACCGTATGCGATTTACATTCCACATAGTCACATGGCTTACAGTACGTCGTTGTACCGAACTACGCAACCGCGCGCGCTCATTGTTTCCGTCCCATACAATTCCGTCCCATCCACTTCCGTCTCTTTTCCAAAATCACTCCCACAAAAATGTCCAGCTACCGAGTGCCACAAAAATATCCAGATACCGAGTGGAAAGATGTTACACACATTTAAAAAAAAAAGATACACAACACACTACAAAGGCTCACCGGTGAGATTCGAACCAGCGATCCCGCGCTTACGAAGCAGGGCTCTCACCGCTGCACCACGCGCTTGTTGGCTTCATGTTAGGGTACAACGCACATAGACGCCGCACTGTAATAGCAATTAATTAATTTCTCGGAAAAAGCTCAGAAGCGTACCTTAATACTTGCATCTGGTGTACTCCTGGTCTTGCCCTACACGTGAACAAAAGATGGTTCGAATCGGTGACCCGTGTATCGTATCCTCCTCTTGTCTGCGACAACATGAGCTTGGTGTCGAGAAGCGCAACCTAGCGCGGGAGTACGCCTGAGTGCGTGGATAAACCAACTGAGAGCAAGGAATGTAGCCAGGTTATCGGCGCCGTGAGAGTTAGTGTCACGGTGTAGGACAGCAACGAGTAAACATCAAGTTCTGCGACAAACTGTAGAGTATGGCGACAATGTCAGGGCTAGTATTCGGGAAAGGGGCATTGTACATCCAAAATTCCTTATCAATTTATTAACAGGTATGGGAGTTACATAGACTGAAAATTTGCACCTATAAGCTTTTTTAGAATTATGTTGCTAACACTGCTATATTCAACATGTGTTCTTTATACTGTAATGCATCTGCAATACTATGATATAAGTGTAGAAAGCTAACAAGATAGATTCTAAGATATTGAATCGAGGGATCAAATAATTGGAGAGCTTACTGGGAAGTTTGGCAGTTGAGGACTCTGAAAGTACACAATATTATAGCACTTAAGGGGAGTGGAGTTGCTCACGTCCGTAGGCCTTAACCAGAAATTACCCTACACGTGCTCCCTGGGTGGTGCTAAACGAGCAACAGTGATCAGGCTGCCAGACTATCTTAGCGATCTCCTGGCTATTATACATGAAAATGAAAAATCATTCAAATGGTTCTTTTCAGAACCAACAGGCAAAGACCTTCGGGCCTACGCTTAAAGTTCTTCATCTAAATATAGAATGCATAAGTAAATCCAAATGCCACTACTTGTCAAAAATCCTACGAGATGAAAACATCGATGTGGTTGCTATTCAGGGTGGTGGACGAACATCAACTACAAACCAGAGGGCAAATATCAGGATATGATATCGTAGGTGCGACATACCACCAAGCATATGGCACTGCTACATATGTTCGCAGCACCATTGAAAATGCTTCATTGCTCACATCTAGCTCTAAATATGACATTCACACTGTTGTCTTCAAAGTTGGAGATTTCATCATTACAAACATCTACAAGCCTCCACTTTCTCCGTGGCCTTCCCAGATGATTCAGGTACGAAACCATCCCGCCATCTATGTGGGAGATTTCAACAGTCACCATGTAGAATGGAATTATAGTGCCACCGATTCTAATGGAGACACTCTCATGAATTGGGTCGAGGAACATGACATTCATCTTATATTTGATGCAAAAGATAGAGGTACATTTAGATCTGCCGCATGGAAAAAGGAGTTCAACCCAGACCTATGTTTTGTTTCCAGTGATCAAAATAAACAACCTCTGTTTACTTCACGGAAAGTACTTCAAGATTTCCCACGTAGTCAACATCGTCCTGTGCGTCTTGAGGTTGGAATGCAGATACCTCTGGTAACTTCTTATCCTCGCCCACGATGGAACTTCAGGAAAGCAGACTGGAAAGCGTTCTCGAGTGACCTTGATAAATGTGTCAGATGGATACCGCCAACAAGCAACAACTATGAGAGATTTGTTGGTGCTGTAATTGCCACAGCAAAAAGACACATTCCTAGAGTTTACAGAAAGGAATACATTCCTGGATGGACTGATGACAATGAAAAGCTATACCAAGAGTTCCTTTCCATTGGCGAACAAGAAATCGGGGATGAACTGCTTCATAATCTTGATAATGCCCGAAGAGAAAGATGGATTGAAACTGTAACATCTATGAATTTCAAGAGAATCGAGCAGAAAGGCATGGTCATTGTTACGGAAGCTTGGTGGGGCCACTCCCATTGTTTGTAAAAATCCTGCAGTTACTCCAAACCAAATTGCTGCTCATATAGTTGCTTTGTCTAGGACACCGAGAGACAGAAATCATACAAGAAATATCAAAAAGCAATTAACCAGTCTCAAGGCCACAAGCCCCCTTCATTCGGAATACACTAGACCATTTAGTGTGCACGATATCGATGCAGCTTTAGAAGATATGAAATCTGGTAAAGCACCGGGATTTGATGGGATTCACCCCGAGTTTCTGATTAATAGTGGAGAAAATACGAAACTATGGTTATCTAGGTTTCTAACTTACATTCTTCGAACAGGCAACCTACCTCGCTTATTTAAAATGAGTAAAGTCATTGCAATCCTAATACCAGGAAAGCCTAGTGAAACACCGGAGAGCTATAGACCAATAGCATTGCTCAGTGCATGCTATAAACTACTAGAAAGACTAATCTTGAATAGAATTGCTACAAAAGTGTTCGAAACGATCCCTATTGAACAAGCAGGATTCAGACCACAAAGAAGTTGTGCCGATCAAGTCCTGTCATTATCTACCTTCATCGAAGCAGGATTCCAACAAAGACTAAAGACTTCGGTAGCATTTGTAGACCTAAAGGCAGCTTACGACACAGTGTGGAGAGAAGGCATTATCAGTAAACTCCTTAAAGTGATTCCATGCAGGAGTCTGGCTCACCTTATAAACAACATGCTGAGTGACAGAACATTTCGCGTAGTCATGGGAAGTAAAATCAGCAGATCCAGCAAACTAAACAATGGACTTCCACAAGGATCAGTGCTTGCCCCACTTCTGTTCAATTTATATATTTTAGATATACCCCCCACAAAATCCAGGAAATTTGGTTATGCAGATGATTGGGCACTTGCCACTAACGACCTATGCTTCGAGGAGATAGAGGAAACGCTGACAAGTGATCTCGCTGTTTTAGGAAACTACTTCCGAAAATGGAGACTCCAACCAAGCATGAGTAAAACAGAAGTTTCTTGTTTTCATCTGAACAATCGAATGGCTTCAAGGGATCTCAAGGTATACTTCGATAACACCCTTCTCCGCCACAATAGACACCCCAAATATCTGGGTGCTACACTCGATAGAACGCTGTCGTTCCAAGAACACTTGAGAAAGAGTGCTGCCAAGATTCAGACACGCAACAACATCATTCGAAAACTATGTGGTACTACTTGGGGTGCAAGTGCAACTACTTTTCGTTGCTCAGCTCTTGGCCTGGTTTACTCTACTGCAGAGTATTGTGCCCCTGTCTGGATAAACAGCCCTCATGTGAAGAGAATAGATGTTAAATTAAATGACACAATGAGAATGATCACAGGCACGATCAGATCAACTCCTATTCAGTGGCTGCCTGTATTAAGCCATATTCCCCCACCCCACCTCCGCAGATGCAATGCTTTGATGAATGAATACAAGAAGATCCAGATTAATCAAAGACTGCCCATTCATGAGGATATCCACCACCTACATATAGATAGACTGAAGTCAAGACATCCACCCATCTGCACGGCGGAGAACCTGGCAATGAGTAATTTCAACCTTACTGAGAAATGGTCTAATGAATGGAGACAATTCGCCCCAGCAGAGTCTTTGGAAATGCCATGCATCTCACAGAAGGTACCTGGCTTTGAACAACCTCGGAAAGTATGGTCCAAGCTAAACCGGATCCGAACTAACCATGGTGTGTGTGCAGATCTGCTATACAAATGGAGGAAAAAGTCATCATCTTGTTGCGACTGTGGTGCTGAGAGGCAAACTGTGAAGTACATCACCCAAGAATGCCCACTGAGCCGTTTCGACGGAGATAGAAGAGAATTTTTCCTGGGGACGCCACAAGTGATTAACTATGTAAATAGTGTAAATATAGATCTGTAGCTCATGTATACGCCATACGATAAATAAATAAATATAGCACTTAAGACATACATTTGATATTTAAATTTGATATAATATCCTTTTAATTCAGTGGGAATTATACAGTCTACACATAAACATTGAATCTATAAACATGTATACGTCACGTTGGAAGCATAAGTAATTTACTCAACATCTTGGCGTACAGTGGCTCAAGTTTGAACTAGGTTTCAATGGTCTCTAGAACGTTAATTGACAGTTGGCAACCCTGGTGACTCTATAAATATGCTTGGATGTATCTCTTGAGGTATAGGCCTACATTGTGTATGCAAAATTGTGGCAAGATTCTTTTATTAGAATGGATGTCAATTGTAGTAATTCAAATTCTAAGCTTATATTGAATTTTATTGATAGCACTGTCATTGAATATTTATTCCAAATATATGTACCATACTCTGCCTAACAGTGAGCAGAGTTTAAAAATCGTTCCAGTCAAAATTTGCAAGAAAATTAGGTCTAGAGCTCAAAAGTCTTGAAAGCATTTATGGACATTTGGCAGTCTAGGGTTCAAAAGTATAGAGAGCATTGGCAGCCCTGGAGACTCTGAAAATATCCACAGTTATAATATATATTGGGACATAGATTGCTCATACAAAATTCGGTTGATATCTCTTTATAAGGATGGAATTTACATGTAGTTAAACATTGAACATATACGAGTGCGTAGAATTATTTTGGTAGCTGTGACTAATTACTCCAAATATGTTTATAACTCGTTAGCTTAACACTGTGCCAAAACAGAAGTTGGCTCCATGCATAGACTGAGATATTGAGTGTAGGGTACAAACGTCTGGAGAGAATTAACAGACAATTGCCATCTCTTATGACTCTTAAAATATGCAGAATAGACAATACAAAATTTGGATGAAATACTATGTAAGTTACTTTCAATATTGAACATTGACTTCTCAGCACGCATAGAATTATGTTGGCTGGTTGTTATATATTAGTTTCTAAAATAAAAATGACTGCAATATTATAGGCTATACGTGAGCCAAGACTGGAACTATTTCCATACTTTCTAGTCGCCGGTTGAAATTTAAATTGTGTTTCTCAGCAGTCAGCAAAATTGATGTCAATTAAAAGTAGTTTTGAGATGATCCCGCCGAAATATTTACTCATCCACGTTTGGTTGTGTTAGCTGCAGCCGATTAGGAGTTTATGGTGGGGTGGAGGTACACACAAAGACGCACACAGGTTGGACAGCCTGACAAAAACACTTCGCCCTGGATTGATCTCATAAGTCTACTTTTTCAATAAGTTTAGTCTATTTTCATTTACGAAATATAAATCGTCCACGTGTGTGTGCGCGCGCGCGAATTGATTGCCTTTTCTCGGAATCTGCTACAGAGGTAAGCCTGAAATGTTGTGCCGTAATAATGATTACAAAGCAAGTTTGCCGATATGCTTTTTCAAAATTGTAACAAGATGAGACTAACATGGTGGCCACGCGAATTTTAAAATGTTCTGTAATTGCTCTTTCTGACGACCTAATCATCCTAGCGCAGCGAAACTTTTTGTATAATCAAGCATTTTGTGTTATGTTATACAGTAATATGCATCGTAAAATTTCATTGTATAAAATGCAAGATGACAATCGTCAGATTTCTAACAATGTGGTGGTAGCCTACGGTATTATCGTCCTGTGTAATATAGAGGAAAACTTTTCCATGCGTGTGCATTGATGTGTGTTGTGTTTGAGTCTTCAGTCTTTTGACTGGTTTGATGCAGCTCTCCATGCCTCCCTGTCCTGAGCTAATCGTTTCATCTCTACATAGCTACCACACCCTACATCCGAGGCAATCTGTTTAACATATTCTAACCTTGGTCTACCCCTACAGTTCTTGTCCTCGACCCTTCCTTCCATTACTAAGCTTGCTATTCCCGGGTGTCTTAGTATGTGTCCTACCAACCTATCTCTTCTCTTCGTTAGCAGTCGCCAGAAACATCTCTCCTCTCCCACTCGTCTTAATACCTCTTTGTTTGTAACCCTATCTACTCATCTGATCTTCATCATTCTCCTGTAACACCACATTTCAAATGCTTCAATTCTCCTCTTTTCTGCTGCACCAATAGTCCATGTTTCACTTCCATAGAGCGCCACGCTCCAGACAAAGGCTTTCAAAAATGAGTTCCTAATACCTAAATCTATATTCGATGTCAGCAGATTCCTTTTTTGTATAAATGCTTTCCTTGCCTGAGCCAACCTACTTTTTATATCCTCTTTGCTTCGTCCATCACTGGCTATTCTGCTTCCTAAGTAACAGAAGTCTCCTACTTCCTTCAGCTTTTCACCTGCCAATTTGATGTCCATAGAGGTTTCTGATTTATTTCGGCTGCATTCCAGTATTTTTGTTTTACATTTATTAATTGTGCATTGATAAAATTTACTTAATAAATTAAGAATTTTTCAGCAATATATATGAAAATAGGCTGTTCATTTCTTTACGAAAATTCTTGTTTTTAACATAATGAACATCTGAAGTGTGGAGATGCAAATACTTCAGAAATGAACAAGATTAATTGAAGATTCATGAATGATTGGAATACCATACGCATCGGTGGCGTGGTAGGTAGCATGCTAAGCTTCTATGCTCAAGGTCACAGTTTCAAACCCGGCCGAAGTCGTCGGATCTCTTAAGAGCGTTAAAAATCCCTCAGTATGCCTTCCTTCGGAAGGGAAGTAAAACCAGCGGGCCCATGTCATAGATTTATGGCATGCAATAAACCTTCCACTAAGTACAATTGGTTGGTTGGTTCCTCATTTTAGGGGCTACGACAACGCGGTATGTAGCCCCGTGTACTTTGGGTGTGTGTAGAATCTGTCTGATAACCGGTGTTAATTATGATGACTGTATTAGTGTGTGTATCTGTTTTAATTTCAAGTAGTTCCTCCTTTTGCCGCTAAACGCCACCGTCAACGACCAACTAGTCAGAACTTAGTTACCAAGGAAGCAAGGAAGGAAGCTTGTAATTTAACGTGACCGTTAATCTTTAGATCATGAGCCACGGGACCTCCTTTTTACGTGGAATCCGAACCACAGGACATGCCATTTCACTTCGAAAATCTCACATGCATTGGCCGCTAATCGAACCCGCCTTGGTGAGAGGCATACAGCTAGACCGCTGAGCCACCACGCCCCTAACTTAGTTACCAGATGCCACCGCAGTCGGCTCTTGACGTAGGAACCTAAGAACGTTAGTCAAATGTTTAACCTATGTATAATTTAGCTTCACACAGGTGTAATTAGTGGAAGGTTATTTAACATGTCATAAATCTATGACATGGGATCGCCGGCTTTACTTCCCCTCCGAAGGAAGGGGCAACGTTCTCACCTGCTGATCCTAGCGCAGTCAGTTGGCATTTGGGGGTGCGCATGTGAGAGGGAGCTGTGTCAGTAGATTTACTGACACGTTAAAGATCCCCTTCAGGGCAAAATCACGGCACCCGTTTTCTCTAAAAGCCGTAGTATTTAAAAGGGACGTAAAACCAATAACAGAGGTGTATTGGTTCTCTGATGTTACGATTACGTATTTCGATTACTTTGACCCTAGAATGTGTTTGATTACTATCTTGATGAATGCATTATTTATAGCCTACTTTCGATTTTTGCAAAAAATGAAAGTAGACTTATGAGATCAACACAGGGCGAAAAAAGTGTGTATGTGTGTGTGTGAGTCTGTGTGTGTATGTGTGTGTGTGAGTCTGTGTGTGTGTGTGTGAGTGTGTGTACTCTGAATGTCTGTCCCCCACTATCAATTCGAACACGGTGAATGCGAATTGAACGAAATTTGGTACAAAGGTAGCACTAGCAAAGGACACCTCAGTGTCATGTTTTATATCGCCGCCATCTTTACTAAAACTGAATGGCGGCCACTCAAACGTTCAAAACGTAAAATCAAATAACGACTAACCAAATCATCCAATCTCTACCAAATTTGGTAACAACATACCTTCGTATAGGATGCGTCTTGTGACCAAACTACAAGGTCGTCCGCCATACCATTTCAGGATGGCGGCCGTGCGAATTATGCAAACTTTATAATCCATATCATGGGACCCACCAGTTCCGATTATCGAGCCGAGAATCGTTTTAACTGTTCTAAAGGAAGAGGCACGTACGAAATTAAAAGTTTATTTTGTAATACTATAGTGCAGACGTGATTTTAAAAAGCTCAGCTGATTCATTAATAAGACAAGATGGCAGCGGATATCTTGTGCCTGACTTATATTTCACTAATTTGAGTATTGAATGCAATATAGCGTACTGATAAAAAATAAATAAACTTTGTATGAAATGCTTTATATATAAATAATATACTCCAGTGATGAAATCGTTTAGTATAAATCATTATTTGCTAACAAGTTCTATGTAAGTCATTTTAAATAGAACGATATTCGTTGACACAATTAGCTCAGTGGTAGAGCAATAGCCTGTCGCTCAGATTCCTATGGTTCAAACCCGATCAGACCTAGTTTTTTTGTTTTGCTTGAAATGTTATATGTTTATTGTTTTGTAATGACTCAGATGTTTTAAAATTAAGCGTTATATTGTGCAAATTATGGTGTAAAATATATATTTAATTAAAACATAATTCGCCAGCAGATTTACTCGAGACATCTAGCTGCCAAAAAGGTAACTTCCAGATTTTATTGAAAAGTTTCTTCTTCTGGCCGCTAGAATGCACTCGCTCTGTTAGGATTATATTGTTCGATATTTCACCACTAGATGTCCCG
This sequence comes from Meconema thalassinum, assembly GCA_946902985.2. Lineage (NCBI taxonomy): Eukaryota > Metazoa > Arthropoda > Insecta > Orthoptera > Tettigoniidae > Meconema > Meconema thalassinum. The sequence continues at coordinate 836,847,287 of OX336390.1, forward strand.
ACTAGTCTACGTGGGGATCCATTGATTACTATACCATTATCATTCTATGCGCATCGAATTTGAAGAATGACAAGTTGATACTACGATACATTTTAACTTTTTATTTTAAAGGGTTTGTAACAGCCTATTTTGCGTTACTTGAAAATGTTATTAAGCGTTATATTGTCCACATTATGGTGTAAAATATATATTTAATTAAAACATAAATCGCCAGCAGATTTACTCGAGACATCTAGCTGCCAAAAAGGTAACTTCCAGATTTTATTGAAAAGTTTCTTATTCTGGCCGCTAGAATGCACTCGCTCTGTTAGGATTATATTATCGAAAATATCCACATAGTTTGTATACACACGTCTCTGTAGTGTCATGGAAAGATTTGTTAATTCAATTAGGGTTGTGAAAGCCATGCACAACCAGACGTGTAAAGACATGCCTCAACTCAAAGTTGGATGTTGCCCACGGCAGGTCGTAATAATAATAATAATAATGTTATTGGTTTTACATCCCTTTTAACTACTGCTGCTTTTAGAGACACCGGGGTGCCGGAATTTTGGCCCGAAGGGGATCTTTAACGTGCCAGTAAATGTACTGACACGGCTCCCTCGCATTTGTGCACCCTCAAATGCCAGCTGACTGCGCCAGGATACGAACCTGCAACCTAGGGCCCAGCAAGCGAGAACGTTACCGCTGAGCCACGCCGCCAGTCCGGTCGATTATGTCTCCAGATCCATAACATTCTTGATATACTTCTTATCTTTCTTTCTTTCTTTCTTCAATGATGGTAGCAGTTTTTATCTAGGTCGTGGCGTTTGGTAGAGGTAAATCGTTTCTAAGGTCTTCAACAAAGAATAGTTCTATTATACTCTTTGATAATAACAACGAGTTATAACTATACTCATACATTTAGGAGAAAGTAGGCTATATGTTCTTTACTGAACATCTTGTTTACTATTGCCACAGGCTAGAGTAAAATGTGGCTTTTCACTGATAACGCAGCCTCATTCATGGTTTTGATTATATGGAAGCTACTGAGGTATGGGTAGTTCAAAGCAAGGGCATTCAGAGCACAGCTAGTACCAGTGGCTAATGAGAAAGGTTCTATTCATAGGGTCAGTACTGATGCACTGGTCTTTAAGGACAGCAACGAAAAAGTACCTCACTCCTCACCTTGCCTAATACATCTCCTTTTAGCACTTTCCTGGGGTTTTGTGGGTTGTTACCAACATATTCTACTGTGGTCCATTTTGAAGATTCAAACAGTCTTCTGCCTGACTACATAACAATCAGATAAACCCCAGAAGAAGAGTTTTGAAATTAAGCTGTGTGATTGTTGTTACAGGAACCCACCATGGTGCTACTGGTGCTACTGCTATGCTCACTGGCTGCAACAGCGACCGCTAGCTGCGCACCTCATTGCACCTGCCCAAGTGACGACTTCGCTCTGTGCACCGGGGAGGAGCTGACAGATCCACGCCACTTCAAAACCAACAGATTCGGCCACAGCCTGAAAATACTCTACATCCACAACATTGCAGCAGCAAAATTGCCAGCAGTGGCATTTAAGTCTTCAGATTACGCAACATTGCAGGAAATGAAGCTGACAGACGGCAACATTTCGCGTGTGCATCCAAAAGCCTTTTCTAGTCTCCAAGAACTTCGACTTCTCGACCTACAGAATAACAATATAGTTGTTATACCAAAAGAAACGTTCAAATCTAATTCGAAATTGACCGTACTTCGTCTAAATAATAACGATTTAACTAGAATAAAATTTGCGGGCAATATTCCTAATTTAAAAGCCTTACATTTGGAATATAACAATTTAGACAGAATTTATGGTACTTCATTTTGTAATAATTTTGATTTAGACTCTAATATTGAGAAACTTATTTTACACCACAATAACATCGACAGAATGGGAAATAGAGCATTCTCGTGTTTGAAGGAGTTGGTAGAACTGGATTTGTCCCACAATAAACTTGTCGTATTACGTGCAAGTAAGTTATGGGCATCAAAAAAACTGATGAGTTTGAAGGTAAATGACAACTTTCTCCTGCAAGTATATGGGTTATGGCATCTTCCAAGTTTAACGCAATTGGATCTACAAAACAACCAGATAGGAAACGTTTCACAACACGCGTATGGGCGAACAAAACAATCTGTTAGTAGTGTTCGGAATATAAACTTAAGCAACAATAGCATCAAGAGCATAACAGATAAATGTACGTTCGGTCATTTGAAAAATTTGAACTTCCTGAGTCTCTCAAACAACAAAATATCTTCTATTGCTGAAGACGTGTTCTCGAACAATCAGCAATTACTTCTTTTGGATGTTCGTGGTAATCCCTTGTCAGACTATTCATTTGTTAACAGAAAACTAACTATTTTGCTGAAATGACCTGCAGATTACGAATGTGTAATGAAATATGGTCACATGTAGGAAAAGTGGGTGCTGTCTATTCAGCACATCCTCGGTAGATCAGTGCAAGAGTATCTGCTTCATGATCTCAACATCACGGGTTTCTTTCCCGGGGAAGGTGGTCGGAATTTTGAATGGTGGAAAAAGTCCATAGCATACGAAATCGTACGATATCGGCTCGTAAAAAAAAATGCTTGTATCACATTTATTTCTATATTGATTAACAATCGTATTTAAATATCAGTCACAGGTCGCCCAACAACTATTGATAGATGTTAGAAAGATCTTTTATGTTCGTCGATGTCGAAATGTAAATATTATATGTCAGAAAACTGTATCATAATGAGGGTCATTATAACACTATTTTTCTTCATGAAACAGTTTCTCCCACCAATCATAGCTCAAGAAACAGTTGCGTGACCAATTAGGAAAGGAGAGCATCGCACCTGCGCTGACTTCCACGGTCTTCTATTTTAAATTTCACTGCGTGGCTTCTAGTGTCATAGTGGGGTATTCCAGGAGGCCATGGTATTCTCTGCGTCCCATGCGCTCTGTTCAGTACATAAAACTGGTGAAATCTCGACAGCTATTTATGAATATTTATGTTCGAACATAAAATAGTTATAATTATCGTCGAACATAAATCTTGGTCAAGCTGTAGCCTATGCCTCTCACCAAGGTGGACCGGGTTCGATTCCCGGTCAATGCATGTGAGATTTTCGATGTGAAACGCCACGTCCTGTGGTTCGGATTCCACGTAAAAAGGAGGTCCCGTGGCTCATGATCTCGCGATTAACGGTCACGTTAAACTACAAGCTTGCGTTTTTGCGAACATAAACAGTCGTATGCAACTCGCCTATAATGGTAATTAAGACACTCGTATGTAAATTATTGAAACTCGCTTCGCTCGTTTTATAAGCATAGGCTACTCGTGTCTTAATTATTGCCAATATAGGCTCGTTGCATAATGTACTATTACCTTCTATCTCGCCATACAAGGAAGTGTACAATGAGTAACGAGATTAAAAGGTTGCATTGAGCCTTGCCCACAACATACAGATGTTAAAATTCATTAAATGTCTGGGCTTCTGTCCGTTAAACCCACCCCACTCAAGGGTAGATGAAAAAACAACAACAACAACAACAACGACAACCATCTCAATTGAATCGACTGGAGCTGAAAATTATTAAGTCATTTTTCACTACTATTCAGGAGACAGTTAAAACGTCATTGAAAGAAGAAAGCTTAACAAACACACTATATTAGTCATCTATGTTGTGAGGCAACTAATCAGGTTAGATTTTTGTTAGCGGAATATAAATTTTAATAAACATATTTTCCCAATCAATTTTGCAAACGCGTCTTACTGTTTTTCTGCTCCGTGATCAGTTTAGTGCGGCATAAAGCTATCCTGAATGAATATTTCACGTGATATGTTATTTAAAAATGAATTTGTAACATACAAACCACCTAAACCCTGTATAAATATAATTTGCAACACTGTAACACCCAGAAATCTTGCAGTGCTGCCAACATTAAGTACGGAATACGGCGCTAAAAGGCAGCAAGTAATTGACTTAATGCTTTCTCCTCTGATCGCACTACATGTAACAGTGGTTTCTGGCTTAAACAGAAGGCAGACTTAAATCTTTCCTATGCCGTTCCAAGGCCCTTGGGTCAACACTTCAGAATGCTAATTGTTTAGAAAATAACAATTTTTACTTAAAGATTTTCAGCTCCGGCCGATTCAATTACTTACACAATTCACTATACAATCACCACCACAAGCCGTAGTCGGCCGCATGCTGAGCTTCTAGCGGGTTCAAACCCAGCCGGATTTTTTAAGAGCGTTAAAATCCCACAGTATGCCTTCCTTCGGAGGGGAAGTAAAGCCGGCGATCCCATGTCATAGATTTATGGCATGTTAAAAAACCTTCCACTAATTACACCTGAGTGAAGCTAAATTGGATAGGTTAATAATGTAAACAACGCTCTTGCGTTTCTACGTTTGTTGCCAAGAGCCGATTGTGGTGGCGTCTAGTAGCTAAGTTCTGAACTTGGCCTAGTAGTCGTTGACGGTGGTGCTTGGGGGCAAAATTAGGAACTATTTGAAAAATTCTAAGTTGCAGTCTGTACTTAAATTAAAAAACAGATAACACACACTAATACAGTCATCACAATTAACACCGGTTATCAGACAGATTCTACACACACCCAAAGTACACGGGGCTACATGACCGCGTTGTCGCAGCCCCTAAACTTAAGAACCAACCAACCAACCAACCAACCAACCACCACCACCACAAGCCTGCAACATCGAATCAAAATATAAGGAAACCCATGCGTCAGTTTAATGTCGTCAAAGACGCACATGTTCGCCCGCAAGGTGGATTGAGACACGAAGCAAACTTGGCCAACGCCTTATTTTAGTCTCCTCACGTCTAACATGCATACCTGTTGCAACAGACGATTTGTTACGTTGTTAAACTCTGATCAGTGATAGGTGGAGAATTGGGCGTCGGCTGGAACAGCCCGCATGTGATGCATGACAATTGATCATGCTAGATATCATTAGAGCGCTTTATTGCCCGAGTATGCTAACTGGCCGGGTTATATCCGTGTGACAATCTTACCGCATCTAATGCTAAATGATATATCTCACGTAATTACTGATGAATCCAAATTATTCTTTCTTTGAAATGGAAGAAATGATGATGTATCACTGCTGGTATTAGCTTGCCACGGTGGGTGAGTGGGTATCGTGTCGGTCTACTAACCCCAAGATTGAAGGTTCGCTCCTGGCCGTGGTAAGTGATTTTTTTTAAGGCGGCAAAAATACGATACGCATGTCATACGATGCTGGCATGTCAAAGAACCCATTTGAATTCAGTAGGCCGAGTTCATAATGGCAAAATTAATCTCGGGAGTTTCCGCCAACACGAAGTTCCTCATTTCTCAACTAGAAAGCGCTATAGTGTTCAAGGAGCTTAGATATTTAACATCTAACCTCCTTGACTTTCATAGTCAAGGAACAACGAAAAATTCGATATGCAAGCTATCCTCTGGGTGTCAAATAACAAAGCTTGCACCCGGCACCCGAGGCCATACGATACTGCTGGTATTGTTATGATCACATTAATAGAATACAATCAGAAAAAGAAATCAATGACTTTTGAAATTTATTTCTAGAGAGAGCTGCTTTGATAAAACATTAAGCGAGAAGCTCTTGAAGCGTTTATAAACAATAATTTTTCAGTTAACTGAAAACAGGCACCTCATAGTGTAGCGGCTAATATTCTTGGTCGTAGCCCAGGAGGTTCAAGTTCGATTCCTGGAATTGCCAAGAAATTTAATTCTGGTCTGAGGGCTGGAACGGGATAAACTCAGCCTCGTGAGTCAAAACTGAGAAGAGGTGATTCGATTCCTTCCTTAGCCATCCTGGAAGTGGTTATCCGTGGTTTCCCCACTTCTATTCCAGGCAAATGCGAGGATGGTACTTAAATAAGGACATGGCCGCTTCTTACACAAATCCTACCTCAATTATAAATACACACACTAGTACAGACATCGCAGTGGCACAGGTTATCGTATCAGACAAATTCTACACAGAGCCAAGTACACGGAGCTACATGACCATAATGTCACAAATCCCCTAAAGAATCAACAACAACCACCTCACAGTGTAGTGGCTAGCATTCATGGCTGTCGTCCCGGAGGTCCGTATTGGATTGCCAGCTCGACTAAGAAATATATATAAAGTCATCTCCATAACACAGGTAATCAGACAAACTTTCACACATGCCCAAGTTCACGGGGCTAAATGACCATGGTGTCCGAGACCCTAAACTGAAACAAATCTGCAGTAAATCCAGTGATCTGAGGTTCGAATTCCGCTGTAGTACCCTCTCTCTTACCCATGATATTCAACTGCTCTGCAGTTCGCCTTCTAATACAATTTCCTATCACATGGCAAATGAGTTTATACGTAGGCTACAGTAATTTAACAAAATAGCAATAGATGTACAGTGATTGAAGAATCGAACATATAGGACCTTCACAATTAGGTATTTTGGAGTAAAAACAAATTTGTCACGCAACAGACCATTTATTAGCCTACTTTTCACATTTTGCAAAAATGAGGAAAAAGTAGACTTATGAGATCGGGCAAATGTGTGTCTGTCTGTCTGCCTGTCCTTCTGTCTGTCTGTCTGTCTGTCTGTCTGTGTGTGTGTCCCCCCCCCTATCAACTCCTAAACGGCTGCAGCAATCGAAACAAAATTTGGTAGGAGTAAAGATCTATACCAGAATATCTCACGGCCATATTTGAAAATGATGTCAGTGCTACCAACTGCTAAAAATCGCAATTGAAATTTGAGCTCCATGTTGGATATCTTGGAAAGTATGAATGGGAGCTATTTCAAAATTGTCACACGTACAGACCATAATATTTCAGTTTAATTTCCAGGAGGCCAAACATGGCAGTGTTGCCAAAATGATTATAAGCCTCCTGTTAGGTCCAATTTTTAAATGCATATAACTTCTACACTATCAATTGGAATTCAACCAAATTTCGTATGTTGTATGTGTAAGTAACCAGATATGACTGAGCGTATTCTTAAGACCTACCAGGGCTGCCAACTGTTAATAAATGCTCCTAATTTATTTTATCCAAATACCAATATATCAGGAAGTATGCAAGCCGACAGCTTTAAACTATGCACACGTATAGTACCTGCCATTCTATATTAATTTGGCGTAACTTATATACGTCAGTGCTACCAACATGATTCTAAGCCTGCCGACAGGTCCAACTTTAAATACATGTAACTTCCATACTATCATTTGGATTTCAACCAAATTTCGTACGTGCTATGTGTACCATAATAGATATGACTATGCGTATTCTAAGGAGCAACCAGGGCTGCCAACTGTTAATATGTGCTGTCCCTATTTTTGTTACCCTAATATCAATATATCAGAAAGTATGCAAGCCAATAGCTCTAAACTTTGCACACGTATAGTGCCTGGCATTCTAGACGAATTTGGAGTAACTAATATACGTCAGTGCTGCCAACATGATTCTAAGCCTGCTGATAGGTCCAATTTTAAAATGCATGTAACTTCTATACTAACTAATGGATTTCATTAAAAATTGGCACAACAATAGATCATATTATTTCAGATTGTTTCTGACCAATACATGCATGACATTATTGCCAACATGATTTTACGCGCGCTGTTAGATCCAATGATTAACTGCATGTAACGTCCATGCTATTCATTGGACTTCAACCAAATTTTGTATTTTGTACCTTAAGAGATGGAACTAAGAATATATTCAGTCATCAGGGCTGCCAACTGTAGTGCTCTATTAGGATACATTATGCCAGGTATACAGTATTTCGAACTAATTGGAAATTTCGAAATTAGCAACTTAATTTCGTCGTTATTCTAGATAGGTTCATATTCTGTAGAATAATCATTGGCATGAAAAGTAGGCTGTAAAGTTCTACACGGAACTTCTCGTTAAGATTACAATAAATTATTAGGTAATAAATACGATTGAGTCTAGATGGATTACTATGATAGCCTACATTATTTTATAAGAAATTATAATAATTTGTTTTCAGGATGTGAAGATTTAATATATTCTGAATGATCTGTGCCTGAGATTGAATTCAATTCAATGATGACCAAAGTTGTGAATTATAATGACATGACGTATTGAATGAATAGCCAAGGATTTTCCAGTCCATTGAAAATGAAATTGCTTCAACCGAGATATAATTGATCCTTGGAAGAAAAGGTGGAATCTTTACCACTGACCCACCCTGGCAGCTAACGAAACAAGGCATCGTGAAATGATCACAGGCAGTGATTATTATATTATTATTGCTTATTCTTTCGGTTTCTTTCAATTGACGGGATATAAATGTTAACAGCTATCTCCCAGAACGACTGAAGTACTGGAATGCATTAAGGTCTGACGGTGAAGGTTATCAGAATTAACCTCCCGACTGAAGGTCAAAGAATGTAGCGTTATTAATAAGAACCCACCCTGACAACGTTTAGTTCCTTCTAGTAAAAACTGACATGCTAAGTGCTTGATACTTGTAAATATTGATTTTTCATTCTTAATTATTTTCAGTACGTGAGGTAAAAGAAAACCTTCAATACTTGTCTGAAAGACCAAACTTTCCACAGACTAAAGAGGACACGTCCTTCAAAGACAATGTAATGCAAACTGAAGGACATCTTAAGTGCGAGTGAGAATCTGTTTATTATTGTGATTAATTTATTCAATGTGTGTCAACAATCATTGTATAATAAATAATTTGTCCTTTGTAGTTCCCAACTAAATGTACTGGAACATGTTGATGGTATTTGCAGGCTTGACCCACTGTTGTTGTTTCATTTGAGAGGCTTGGACATCGTGGTCATTTATCCCCATGTATAAGGTGCGTTAAAAAAATAACGAGCCGGAGGCTGTAATGCGCAAACCGGAGACGACATCGGCTAATCGTGACGTGTGTAACGAGGTGTGGTTCCGACCAGATCGTGGAAGGTCACAGCCCGTCGCTAGAGGGCACGCGTACAAGTCACGTGGCGATACAAAGCGAGCAGCAGCATGCATCAATCGTCCAACACTGTCAGTCGCATTGTAAACAGTGACATAGAGGCGTCAAACGAAGAACAAAGAAGTGTTATTCGGTTTCTGACACCGAAAGGAGTAGGGGGAACGGACATTCATCGCCGAATGTCACAAGTGTACGGCGAACACTGCATGCACCTTGCAAGGGTCAAGGCGTGGCACAAGCGCTTCAGGGAAGGACGGTTGTCGTTAGCCAATGATGCCCGGTCTGGGGCACCCCCATGCATTGCCGATGACAACGTCCAGCTTGTTGATGCACTCATTACCCAGGACCGCCGAGTGACAGTGAACGCCATATCAGCCGAGGTCGGATTGAGCGTCGGAAGTGTGCACACCATCATGAAGGAACGACTGCACTTGCGGAAAGTGTGTGCCCCATGGGTGCCCCACAGTCTTCAACCACACCAGGAAGCATATCAAATGGCCTACTGTCTTGGTCTTGGTTGGACGATTGATGCATGCTGCTGCTCGCTTTTTATCGTCACGTGACGTGCACGCGTGCCCTCTAGCGACGGGCTGTGACCTTCCACGCTCTGGTCGGAACCACACCTCGTTACACACGCCATGATTAGCCGATGTCGTCACCGGTTTGCGCATTACAGCCTCCGGCTCGCTACTTTTTGAACGCACCTTATAGTTGGGTCCACGTAGAATCTGTCTGATAACCTGTATTATTGTAGTATCTGTAGAAGTGTATGTATTTATAATTCAGGTGAAGACTGGAAAGAAAGCAGCCGTGGCCATAAGTTTGAAACCATGTTGCCTGGAGTAGAAATTGATAAAAATTACACTCACGATGACCGCTGCCAGTGCCGGAATTTGAACCTTCGATCTCCGGTCATATTGCATCTCCCCTCCGCCTTTATGGTGCATGATTTAACGCACACATTTCACCGTCGTTTCCTTGAAACTCAGGCGTCTACTGTACCCTTTCGTCATCATATGAAACATGTGTTCGTATCCCAGCTAGTTCACGGTCATCCCACTATACGACCACATGTTCAGGATTTGAGTCTGGCAGGTAACTACTCTACTCGAAAGAAACATCAAGCTCCTAAATATATCATTTAATGGTATTAAATCATGGCAAAACACAACAAAACACAACAATATCATAATTACTTTCCCACAACACAAAATCAAAATCATATGTGAGTCTCTTCTCATAAAGTTGGCACTCCACCGCACCCATATCTATCCTAGATATCCTAACACTGATACTCTTCGACATTGACGAGCGTTCATAGTGTCTTTCACATGGCACAATTTAACATAAATTTGCATATCACAACACAACAATCAAACACAAATTACAATTGAATAATCATTATGTGCAATTATTAAAATACTTGTCTGTTTTGAAACGGAACATTTACCTTGAACAACATTGATTTCATTATCTTATTCCTTGCTTGACATGCGTTGCTTTTCTGCGCACATCGTTTTCCTTTCCCATAGATTTCAAACGCTGAAGTGAATTACCTTCCCCTGCAAAATACACATAGTTATTGATTTAGCTTCACCACACAACAATCTTCTGGGTCTGGTCATGTCATTACTATCATTACAAACGTGCCATATCGTTAAATTATGCTACCCATCTGAGTAAATTGACAAAAACTAGGTAATTACTCTCAACAAAATGCATTTATTTATTTGGTGCAGTTAAGATGTCCTCAGACAATAACTTAGCCAAATCTTATCCGATTACTTTGATTCAACATTCCATTCTACTGGATATAATGCATATAATTCATTTGATACAATAATATCAATCATATTTCAATTACTTTCAGAGATAACGACATTCTTCAGTGTACCAGTACAACCTTAAAAGAAAAAGTAAAAGGATTACGGTCAATTGACTCCCGTCGGTGTGAACACACAAAAGAGTCGTCAAGGTCCGCCCTCTTCAAGATGACTTCCCGGTCGGCGGCCCTCACCTGCCTTCCTGACCGACATTCTACTAGTAAACAAACCTGGCCATGTCCTCACCCTTGGTGTAGCTCTCTGAGATGAACATGATTGGGTCGTGACATTATGAAGGGAGTCTATTCAAATATTTAACACCTACACTTAGGGTATTTAATGGGCTCAATTCGGCTCCTAATTAGTATTCATAGCTAGGGATGGATCTCCAATAGTTTTACCGTTTTATGGATGTAATCAGTGGCTCTTGGGCACGTACCAGCCGAGTTTCAAACTGTTATCTCGCGCTGTACGGATACGAATATATATTAAGGAAATCAACCTGTTTCCTATTCGAATAAATTGTCTTACCTCCATGGGTAGATCAATTATTACACTGGCTTACCTAGGGTCCCTCATTGTTTTTCCCTGGCAGCGAAGACTCGGCTAACTGTGGGTTACAGATAGCATCTGCCCCAACTCTGTTGCGAATATACATGAATGCTCTGAGGCGATATCACATCGTTGATTCGAAGATTGGCCTACTAGATGCATCAACGTGCGAACTATTTTGGATGTTCCCTGCAATTATTGACGCAAATCTCTTGATTCTACGTTATACATGCTCGCTGGTAGCGGCTAAGACAATATTTCTTTTAGACGACTCGATTCATAACGCACTCATGTCCTCCATTCATTTGATTATAAACCAAGGCTTTATGTAGCTCTAAAACATGTATTAATTTACTGGCACTTACATTAACTACCTTAATGGCTCTCAAACACAACCATGTAGCATTTAACATTATTTAATATTTCAATGAGACTGAAAAACTCTCTTTATATCGCTATTATATCTCTCTTTCTCACATTACATAATAAAACTGTATACTTTCATTGGATATGACACAATTCGCACGTTCTATAGGCCGATTTTTACATTTATTATTGCCATCGACCTAAGATTATTATTATTATTATTATTATTATTATTATTATTATTATTAGTTAACGTTACCGTTACTTTCATCAACATCTTACGCCTAAATGGTCGTAGGTTTATCATCCTCAAAGCAATACATTTATTAAAATACGAGGGATGTAAACTCGTATACAAATGACTGCAAATTCTTAGTATTTGAGGGAATGACATGTTGTGTGGTGAGCTCTTAAATCATATTAACATATTTGGATGGTACTCACTTTCATTCTTGCTGGATTTATGCAACACGACAGCAATTCACCCACCATTTTGATTTTCTTCTAAGCCATCATAACACTTTTTACATAGAACAATGAATATGGTTTGCACATGGTAATTACATCTTGTAATACCGGCATTTTACACTTTGAAATACCATACATTATTTTAACACACACATTTAAACACTTTTAATTATCACTTTTATCACTAACTTTACAGGTAATTTACACACGGAGCCTTGCTGGGCTTTCCACTATTGCATGACTTCAGAGATGCGACGCTGCAAAATTCTGACAACCGCCCATCTCCCCCGAAAGTCTACCTCGAGTACGTGTGCTCATCTCCCGTCTCCTATAACTCCTATCTTCAATCTTGTAGTGTGCTGCTCAATTATATATCACAAATACTTGTGATGCCTTCCAGGTTCCCGTAATCTGTAGTATCTGTTACCATTACATATGATACTTTAAAGATTATAACTTTTCCTGTGACTAAGTTCATTGTCTTTCAAAATCATACTGTAATATTTCTAAGCTGTAACGATTACTAGTCGCGTATACTGCCTGATTAGATGTCTGCCGTAGACTGTTTATAATATTACTGCAGAATTACTTGTACTATGCTGCCTAATGCACCTTTCATTGTTAATCACAAAAGATTCTGTTCATACGACTTGCATAACACGCATTTTTCCGTGTGGCTGGACAGCATGTCGTCCCACAGGTTGAGTCAACGAAGAACTGACTCTCTTCTCCTTCATCCCCCATATAAGGATTTCTGACGAAATGTAGTCCACTTGCATCTCAGGAGATACTCCTTTCTGAAATATCGCGTTTACTAACAAGGTAAAGCGTGATTCATGGTCGTCTTTTCATGGAGGTTCCAGATCCACTTGCGTGCTGGCAATTCCTTCGTTCAATTAATTAAAATTAATTTCTTTTCTCCAAGGCGTGGTAACGCTATCCTGGGTGAATCCCCTCTTGCTACGAGACTAACCAATGCCCCTCCGCAGAATATGTGTGAATATGCTCATAATCACATACAGGCCTTAATTTAGGTGCGCAGGCATTCCTAAATTACCTATCTTCGAATAAACGTATCTGGGTGTAAGTCTCATCCCATTAGAATGCTTCATTTGGCAGTAATTAATTAATTTATCTAGATGACCATCCCCTCTTCTCTCGTCTAACTTGTTGAACGGGGGTATACACGGTCATTATTCACTGTCTTCTCACTCCACTGTCGCCAAAAAATAGTGCGTTGGTGTCAAGTCTGCTCCTCACACTTTCCAATCCAATCTATTAGCTGCCAAGTTGGCTCTGTTTCTGTAGTTCTTGCTAGCATGTTCATATACTGGCTTGCAGTTTACTCAATATTCCAACTTTTTACTGCCTAAAATTCCCGTTCTGGACGTGGAATTAAGCTTTTATTATTATATGTTGTTATTATCTCATTGCTACTTGGGTTCACTGTGGCTGTTCCCCCTTGGAGATCAATGGTTCGATTCTTAGGAAAATCATGGATCTGATCTTTCCTCTATAGAGACCCCGGTTCGATGCCAGTCAGCCGTGTCCCATTGGGCACACTACGTCGACACCGTCTAACGCTAATCTCCAGCGTTCTACGCAGGCATGCGTTCCATTTATGTTACAATGGTACACACCTGCCGACAGCTCGCTTCCAAATATTTTAGATCAAGGGAGCACTGCATATTGATTTATATTAGTTGTTTGAGTTTGTGTGTGTCTGTGAGTAGGGAGGGAGGAGGGGAAAAATCATATGGTAGCTTTCAGTCGATCAACACAAATATCACTGCAATTACTGCAATATGTGAAAGTTCGCCACTCTAATAAACCCTTTCTCCGATAAATTCAGCGTCAACATTGGGCAGTTTCATTTTGCGATAACTACCGATTGCCATCGAACGAGGAGCGTGCGCGTAGTGGATCCGACACAAACAAGACAAAGAAAAACAGATGCCCAGAAAGAATAGGTCTAATTGTTGTTAGAGCTACATCAGTGAAATTTTAACTGAAAGCCTGTTATTAAGATGTCTAATTATATCTTGTAAAACATTAAATGTAATGCTCTTACTTTAGGGACTACTGCGGAATCCAAAAGTAGACTTGTCCCTAAAATTACTGTAAGCACACTGTATGAACTCCTAAATATCCCCAACATATCAAAGAATGTTGTCTTAAGACTAGTGTCACTTTTTACTAATATTATGACCAAGTCTGCAAAGTAGGATAATATAAAATTAAAATTTGCAATCACGAACTCCAGGATATTTGGTAATATTGTAATATTGATTTAAAACGGAAGTTAAATATCCCCTTTCATTGGTATGTATAAGTTATCCGTGTCAGTTAACAACTATTTTCCAATATTGGACAAACTTGTTAAACTCATCCATTTGTAACACTTTTATCGAATTCTTGACATTCCAGTTCGTATTAAAAAGGCGGGCGATAAAATTTAGACCGCTCATGGAGTATAGACATAGCTCTGTATATATACACGACAACCACCGATAGTACGCATCGCTCATTACTGCAAGTTATATGCACTGTGCAGAGATACACGACAACTACCGATGGTACGCATGGCACATTATTGCAAGTTATATGCCCTTTCTGTGCAGATGTACAAGACAACCACCGATAGTATGCATCGCACATTACCGTTAGTTTTATGCACTTTCTGTGCAGAATATACAACCACCGATAGTAGGCTACTCATCGCTCATTACCACACGTTACATGCACTTTCTGTGCAGAGATACACGACAACCACCGATATTTCGCAATGTTCATTACCGCAAATTATATGCACTTTCTGTGCAGAGATACATGACAACCACCTATATTACGCATCGCTCATTACAACATGTTATATGCATGCTCTCGACAGAGCCAAGGGCAGACACGTAAAGCGAGCTCTCTGCATTTCCAAATTCGCGCCAACCCGACTTGCGTACCAGCCAGCAGGTACTAGATCTTTAACTGAAGATGTAATGACTACCCACAACCTGGCATCAACCCCAGCCTCCACAAAATGCCTCGAGGAACAACTCCTGAAAACAGAAGAAATAAACGCGTAGTTCTATCGAACCCCGGCCATGATCAACCAAGCATGGGCGTATATAGACTTTTATTTTGGGGGGTGCCCAACCAGGGGTTAGGGGGCATGGAATAGGCTGCAAAGAAAGGGGGCTCTGGGGCTCCTCCCCGGGAAACTGTTGTATAATTTGGTGCAAAATGATGAGTTTTAAGGCTAACTGGCATCACATATTGAACCAATTTCTTGTGATGTTTTATTTTTGGTTAATGTCAACACAACGAAGACCATTTTAAGTTACTTTTTTATTAATACAATCATCTTATGTTTTCAACCAACTCAAACTCTGTTCGGCAGTACCAGTAGCTACAGAGAGAGGCAGTACCAGTAGCTACAGAGAGAGGCAGTACCAGTAGCTACAGAGAGAGGCAGTACCAGTAGCTACAGAGAGAGGCAGTACCAGTAGCTACAGAGAGAGGCAGTACCAGTAGCTACAGAGAGAGGCAGTACCAGTAGCTACAGAGAGAGGCAGTACCAGTAGCTACAGAGAGAGGCAGTACCAGTAGCTACAGAGAGAGGCAGTACCAGTAGCTACAGAGAGAGGCAGTACCAGTAGCTACAGAGAGAGGCAGTACCAGTAGCTACAGAGAGAGGCAGTACCAGTAGCTACAGAGAGAGGCGGTACCAGTAGCTACAGAGAGAGGCAGTACCAGTAGCTACAGAGAGAGGCAGTACCAGTAGCTACAGAGAGAGGCAGTACCAGTAGCTACAGAGAGAGGCAGTACCAGTAGCTACAGAGAGAGGCAGTACCAGTAGCTACAGAGAGAGGCAGTACCAGTAGCTACAGAGAGAGGCAGTACCAGTAGCTACAGAGAGAGGCAGTACCAGTAGCTACAGAGAGAGGCAGTACCAGTAGCTACAGAGAGAGGCAGTACCAGTAGCTACAGAGAGAGGCAGTACCAGTAGCTACAGAGAGAGGCGAATTTGCCAAAAGTTTGTTAAGGGTATAAAAGATAGGGAAAAATCTTTTGTCACACGCTTCAAGGGCACGTGTTGCTGTTCTTGGTATGTTCATAAGAGCGAAGGCACTGGAGAGTAAAAAGAGGTTATGTTGTTACACATAAGAACAGAGTAAACTGATTTTAACACTGTTTACATCGCTCTACCGTCACCTTGCTTTGCAACGTTGCCGTACGTCGCTTAGTAACAATAGTACATGATAAGTATACTGGTTTTTAATGCTTTAATTCATAAAAAATATTATATGTGACAAAAATTTCGGGTGGGGGCCGGGCCCCTCGGGCACCCCCCTTATATACGCCCCTGCAACCAAGAATGGAAATAAGCAAACTTCGAGGTACGCCACATCTACCCGAGAGGCGCAATACATGGGTTTCATCATCGCATCTGTAACAGGAAGGGCTTTCACGAACCGAACCATCCATAGACTGTGTGTGTGTAATCTGCGGTCTACACGGCCCACCGTATCACCTGACTGAGTGCACACAAAGAACATTACCTCTATCCCACTATGCAAAAGACTGAACGGTTGTTATATTGTGTAACATGATCCTATTTACTGTATGGCCATTTACTGCAATAAATGATATTATTATATGCATTTTCTGTGCATAGATACACACAAAGACTTAAAATATTCTTATTTTCAATAAATTATTTGTTCAAGTAAGGCAAGAGCATCAAGGAACGTTCTTATAAATGCAATTAGATCCCGTTATTATTTCTGGAGAAAATGGAAAGCATTGGCAGCTTCCCTCTACCCGTAATGTAAATAGCCGAAGAATGCAAATATCTATCATTTTACATAGTATAATGCACAATAGTTGTACGGACAATAGAATTGATTTCAATGTCAGTTTTGATAAATGATGTGTCACTCAACTCAAACCATACACTTTGGTGACTCAATGATATTATCTATTATACAGGGTTATTCAGCTAAGAGGGAACCATTTAGGATATCGACATTTTGTTTTAAATTCTTAAATCGTATTAAGGTGCTCATACAACATGGTCCATTTTGTCTCCAGCACATACGTATGTTACCGAGAAACCGGTAGCAACACTGTATATCGTTCACAGTATTGTGAAGGCAATCAGGAATGTGTCTGCTTGAAGGGAAATCATTCTGGTTAAATGAGTGGTATTAGCCATTATGTATCACTACATTGCTCACAATATTGTAAAGGTCGTCAGGAATGCCGTCTGCTTGATGGGAATTTTGATGAAGCTCATCTCCGCATTGCCTGGAGCAAATAGATAATGAAATATTCTAATAAAGTTCCTTGCAAGAGAAACTTTTTCATCCAGGCCAAGAATTGAGGTTCGTATTATGAAGGAATGCTCTTAATAAATGTAAATATCTGTTGGAATAAAAGTCTTACGGTCCTCAGTCCCATTTCCCTCACTCACTCCCCAGGCGATCAACGGCGATTCTCGGATGAGTAAAGCCAACGGCTTGGAATGGTTATGGTACACTTTGAATATCTAATGCCTGAAAACAAATACTAAAGAATTCTAATGCACTCCACGTTTAAAGGGTGACATTCATGTTGTGACGTTCCTAAGGGCTAGATCTACATCATATAAACATGCGTTACAATATTATAGAATATTAAACGAGGAAATTGCTGCACCTTATTTCTGTCCTTAAACATTATGAAACTATTATACGTCGATTAATTATTTATCGTGTTGGAAGACACGTTTTATTGTTGCCTTGATAAATTAAATTCAGATGCTTTTCAGTCAGTCAACACAACCGCACCCAAACTGTAGTGTGTATTAGAGCCTACATCTGAAAAATATGTATAAGATTAACTTACGCCCTTACGCTCGGGCTATTATGTCTCCATATATACCTACGTTGGTGCATATATTTACAATAGGTAAAAATTTAAAAAGCGCAGTAGTAGGCAAGAACATTAATCATTAAAACTTATGTTTATTACCTAATACAGTGGAACGTGGCTAATTCGAACTTCCATAATTCGAAATCTTCTTTAATTCGAATTTTTCTCTTGGTTCCTAGCAATTTATATACAATCAATGCTAAAAAATCGTGGATAATTCGAAATATATTTTGGATAATTCGAAGTTTTTACGTGTAAAAAGCCGATCGGAAGCCAAACAGTAGGTACAATTCCCGAAAAAAACTGTTCCGAGTCCAGCCCCAAGCAACAAACCACATCACGGAACTTAGGCGGTTTGTTTAAAGTAGAAATGACGTAAGTAGTTCTGTTTTCCATTCCTTAAATTTGTTAGATTCTTTTGTGATGGCTGAGAGACTTAATTGTAGAAAAGAGGTAAAAATCTCAAACTATTTTGAAAAACTGTTGATTTTTCTATGACTTAACTAGATTGCTGGATTACTACTGTCGTTAAATAGGTGGATAGTACATTTTGGTTTTATTTTTCATTTGAAACTTTTGAGGTTATTCACGATACAGTTTTTATAAAGTACCGTTGTCTGTTAATGTGCTTTGTTGAACACAAATCATTATGCAAACGTAATACAATATATTTTCTCTACCCTTTTCATAGAACTTTCTTAATTCGAATTTTTGGATAATTCGATTTTTTACTGCTCCCTTGAGGTTCGAATTATCCAAGTTCCACTGTATCCGTATTGATTTCTATTATGAATATGACATATTCCCATTATTAATCTGTAGGCCTATATGTTTGATTGAAATATTCAATGACGAATATGAATGTATAATAATCACATGTGTCCACGAACCTACTGTCGCGCGTCAGTGTTCTCAAATTGACCGGTCTTGATCAACTGACTAGTTCAACACATAACCGTTAAGGGACTCCGGAACGTCCTATAATGCACATGTTAATATTCAACATATTATTTACCTTTATCACATAAACTACTAACAAGAACTAATCGAAATTTTTCAGGATGTTCTTTAAGTTCTTCTTAATATTATAACAAAGTAGTTTTGAGAATAAAGGTATTTCATTATTAATTTTAAATATTGTAAACACCATTTCCATGAACATTTACTTCCGACAAAATTTAGCTTAAGTAAATTTTGAAACACGGATGTGCTAAAACATAACACATAAAATGACAAATTATAAATCAATTATTCAGTTTTAAATTAAAAAAACTGAAAAAAGGTATTCTTATAATAACATAAAAAATACATACTATATGTATAATAACGGATATGACTATGCGTATTTTTAAGAGCAGCAAGAGCTGCCAACTCTTATTAAATGCTCTCTGTATTTCTTTTTTTTTATCCCAATACCAATATATCAGAAAGTATACAAGCCAACAGCTCAAAACTTTCCACACATAGAGTACATGATCTTCTACATTCATTTGGAGTAACTAATATACGTCAGTGCTGCCAGCATAATTCTAAGCCTGCTGTTAGGTCCAATTTTTAAATCCATATAACTTCTATATTAACAAATCGATTTCAACCAAATTTCGTATGTGCTTTGTGTACCATAACATATATGACTATGCGTATTCTTGAGAGCAAGTAGGCTGCCAACTGTTAATAAATGCTCTCTTTATTTTTTATCCTAATACCAATATATCAGAAAGTATGCAAGCCAACAGCTCTAAACTCTGCATACGTAATATAGTACCTGACATTCTGGATTAATTTCGAGTGGTAACTGACATACGTCGATGCCGCCAACATAATTCTAAGCCTAATGATATGTTCAATTATTAAATGCATGTAACTTCTATACTAACTAATGGATTTCAACCAAATTTCGTATGTGCTTTGTGTACCATAACAGATATGACTATGGGTATTCTTAAGAGCTATCAGGGCTGCCACCTATTAATTAGTGCTTTCTCTATTATTTTATCCTAATTCCAATATATCAGAAAGTATGCAAGCCAACAGCTTTATACTTTGCCCACGTACAGCACCTGAAATCCAAGATTAATTTGAATAACTGACACATGGCAGTGCCAACATGATTCTAAGCCTGCTGATAGGTCCAATTTTTAAATACTCGTAACTTCTATACTATCAAATGGATTTCATCCTGACTGGGACAATAATAGATCACAATATCTCAGATTAATTCTGACACATACATGACATTGTTGCCAACATGATTTTACGCGCGCTGATAGATCCAATGTAACATTTCATTTCTGATATATAGATTAATCATTGGCACGAATCTTACATTTTAAGAAAAGTATGCTCTTTAGTTCGTCATGGAACTAATTATTAATTTGGTGGCTTCGTTGACGTAGTCGGCAGCATGCTGAACTGCTATGCCCAAGTTCGCGGGGTTCAAACCCGGCCAAAGTCATCGGATTTTAAGAGCGTTAAAATCCTTCGATATGTCTTTCTTCGGAGAGGAAGTAAAGTCCGCCCATGTCAAAGATTTATGGCATGTAAAAGAACCTTCCACTACATTAAAATTGGTAGTTGGCCTATGTGGCCAAATTTGTTGGTTATATTTGGTTGGTTATAAAAGGTCTATCAAGTTGCAACGTTCGCCGCTAGGTGTGAGTGGCAATGGCATCTGGTAGCCAAAGTTGGAACCACTTGAAATTGAACTTATTTGGAGCCTTAGGGACGTTCAATAAAAATATCCTGCTATGGCTATTGCCTGCAATTCATATATAATTTCTAATTTGGTCATAATCGCGATAAAGAGACATACAGTAGAATGGTATTTGTGGTCGAATGTTGTCACTAATAGTACAAGGACAGGATTCTTGCAGCCCATAGAAGCGCCGGCGAGCGAATTTACTTTTGTTTCAATATTTGACCCCATAAATACTTCAAGGTTGCCAAACCTTGAAATAATTTAGGCCCATGAAAGCTACAGGCTTGGTGAATTTCGAAATAATTGAGGCCTATAAAAACTACAGGCTTGCCGAACTTCGAAATAATTGTGGCCCATAAAACGTGCGCCCTTGGCGAATTTCTAAATAATTGAGGCCCATATATAAACTGCTGACTTGCTGAACTTCGAAAAATGTGACCCATAAAAACTACGAGCTTGGTAGCGAGAGTGTTATGCCACTTACGAGAGATCTGTGCTCATCTTCTGCGAGAGGAATGATAAGTATGTTTTCAGCTCTGGATGTAGCGGCGAAGAAAGCAAGTTACAAGCTTCAGGTCTGCTGGGATACTCTTATCAAACTCCGGCTGTACTGGGAGCACGACTGATGAGTTGCGCGAGGAAATGGAGAGGAACGCAAAATTGCAGTGGTTTCTTTTCCGTAACTTCAACTAAAGTCCAGAAAGTTATATTTTTTTTAACAAACTGCAAATTAGGTTCCGCGAGACTTGAAGTTTGGGTAGAAGGCGGAGGACTCATTTCCCAGGAGCACTGGGTTAAAGCCAGCGCTACTTCGTTTAATATTTAGATTTCGATTAACTCGTTCAGAGCACAGTCACTCTTCTTGATTCATTGGCCATTCT
Organism: Meconema thalassinum; assembly: GCA_946902985.2. Classification (NCBI taxonomy): domain Eukaryota; kingdom Metazoa; phylum Arthropoda; class Insecta; order Orthoptera; family Tettigoniidae; genus Meconema; species Meconema thalassinum. Next base: position 836,868,983 of record OX336390.1, read on the forward strand.
TTTAATTATTGTGAACTTGCAAGATAGTTACTGACACATTACCTTCCACTTTTGCACCCATTCCCTCAAGTGTAAATCCAATCTCTCTCAGTTCCAACTCCACCCAACATATGATACATTTTTAGCCTACTTTTCACATTTTGCAAAAATTAGGAAAAAGTAGACTTATAAGATCGGGCAAACGTGTGTCTGTCCGTCCTTCTGTCTGTCTGTCTGTCTGTCTGGCTGGCTGTGTGTGTGTGTGTCCTTATCAACTCCTAAACGGCTGCAGCAATCGAAACAAAATTTGGTAGGAGTAAAGATCTCTATCTGAATATCTCACGGCCATATTTGAAAATGATGTCAGTGGTACCAACTGCTGAAAAATCGCAATTGAAATTTGACCTCAATGTTGGATATCTTGGAAGGTATGAATGAGAGCTATTTCAAAATTGGCACACGTATAGATAATAATATTGCAGTATAATTTCCAGGAGACCATACATGGCAGTGTTGCTAAAATGATTATAAGCCTGCTGATAGCTCCAAATTTTAAATGCATATAACTTCTACACTATCAATTGGATTTCAACCAAATTTCGTATGTGCTATGTGTACATAAACAGATATGACTGGGCGTATTCAAAGAGCCTCCAGGGCTGTCAACTGTTAATAAATGCTATCCATTTTTTTTATCCAAATACCCATATATCAGAAAGTATGCAAGCCGACAGATTTAAATTATACACACGTATAGTACCAGACATTCTATATTAATTTGGAGTAACTTATATACGTCAGTGCTACCAACATGATTCTAAGCCTGCCGAGAGGTCCAAATTTAAATACATGTAACTTCTATACTATCATTTGGATTTCAACCAAATTTCGTGTGTGCTATGTGTACCATAACAGATATGACTATGCCGATTCTTAAGAGTATCCAGGGCTGTCAACTATTAATAAATACTGTCTCTATTTTTGTTACCCTAATATCAATATATCAGAAAGTATGCAAGCCAATAGCTCTAAACTTAGCACACGTATAGAACCTGGCATTCTAGATTAATTTGGAGTAACTAATATATGCCTACGCCAGTGCTGCCAACATGATTCTAAGCCTGCTGATACGTCCAATGTTAAAATTCATGTAACTTCTATACTAACTAATTGATTTCATTCAAAATTGACACAACAATAGATCATATTATTTCAGATTATTTCTGACCAATACATGTATGTCATTGTTGCCAACATGATTTTACGTGCGCTGTTTGATCCAATATTTAACTGCATGCAACGTCCATGCTATCCATTGGACTTCAAACAAATTTTGTATGTTGTACCTTAAGAGATGGAACTAAGAATATATTCAGTCACCAGGGCTGCCAACTTTAGTTCTCTATTAGGCTACATTATGCCAGGTATACAGTATTTCGAACTAATTAGAAATTTCGATATTACCAACTCAATTTCGTCATTATTCTAGATAGATCCATATAGATTAATCATTGGCATGAATCTTAAATTTTAAGGAAAGTAGGCTCTTTAGTTCGTCACGGAACTTCTTGTTTTTACCAAGATAGGTTTATCAAATGACTAATAGAATAGGTTATGTTTGAAACCCCATATGTCACGGAATGTAAACTTATGGGAAAACAGAAAAAACTTATTGCTGAATAAACCTGCAACTATTTGTTAAATGTTTTGCCTCAGGATTAATAGGTACGCAATGACATCATGGAAGTATGAACTTTCATTACTTGTTAAATTTGTCTATAGAGATGTTCAAAGCTCGGTGACATGGGATTTACAACTAATTCCTGGCTGATACCACGGAGGCCCTGGTTCGATTCGTGGCTCTGCCAATTTAATTCTGGTCTGAGGGCTGTAACGGGGTACACTCAGCTTTGTGTGGCAAAATTGACAAGAGGTGGCTTCGACTCCTACCTCATTCATCCTGGAAGTGGTTTTCCGTATTTTTCCGCTTCTACTCCATGTAAATGCCACGGCCGCTTCCTACCCCAATCCTACCTCAATTACAAATACTCACACTAGTACAGGCAACACAGTGACACAGGTTATCAAACAAATTCTAAACACGTCCAAGTACGGGGCTGCATGACCGCGTTGTCGCAGCCCCTAAACTAAAGAACCAACCACGTCCAAGTACACGAGGCTGCATGACTACGATGTCACAAAGACCCTAAGAGAATTAAATTCAACAACACTTTTTCACTTTTACCTCACATTAAGTATTTCTAGCTTTGACATCTTCAATTGTATCCGGGACTTTGTGCGTTGTTGGCAGCCGTTAATAGAGAAGTTTGTTATTTCTCTTTAATTCAATTTGATAGTTTGTTAAATCAGGAAATTTTAATTGAACCTTAATTAAGAATGCCTGAATTATGTGCTGAGTAACTATTTCAAGGGAGTTGTTGTGAGCCCGTATTATTCGTAGTCAAAAGATTAGTTGATATTGTGATGTCAAAATAGTTTTCGATATTAACTCCGCATGCTTGTGTGTGTTATAACTAGGGACCAGACATTCATGCACTGAAATATGCATAAAATTATGCTCTGACGATGTAGAAAATATGCATTAAAATTTAAAATAGGCACTTAACAATACGTCAATGTTATTCACTCTTCTTACCCTCCTTTTCCGTAATATGTGCAGTCGTCTTTGCATGTTGTTCAAGTTAAAACTTCTTTTCACATTTCATTTCCTCCGAGCATAGTTGACAATAGACGACAACGCCACCAGTGGAATACTCTCACTATTACCTGACACCCACTGATTTAATAAATACTTTGGTTGGTTGGCTCTTAAGTTTAGAGGCTGCGTCAACGCGGTCATGTAGCCCCGTGTACTTTGGGTTTGTGTAGAATCTGTCTGATAACCGGTGTTAATTGTGATGACTGTATTAGTGTGTGTTATCTGTTTTAGGTAGATTTCATTAAAAAGCTAACTATTGCAATGGGTACCATGTTTCGACTACCGGAAAATTTCGACATATCTTCGCGTTTCACATCCCCCAGACCCCAAAACCACCGTCAGTTCAAAGGTTTATATATAATTTATGTATATATGTATCTATCTATATATATATTGTCCCCATTTCGACAATGAAATATGCAAATCACAGTTTGCCAGCAATGCTCAATCGGGAGTATCGGGGTTCATGGTATGTTCTCCCACTCTGTGACTTACACACTTTGGATTAAGCATAGGATACATTTCCAAAAATAAACAAAATCAAAATCCTACTATCAAAACATTTAATTATCCAAAATATGGCGCTACAAAAATAAACAATACAAATACTGACACTACACTTCACACTTGTCCAAAGATGAACAAGGAATTCAAATTAAATAATCACAAAATAACAATTACTGGTTTTCCAAAAACCAAACAAAAACTCCAACTGAGTTTCACTCCCATATGGCTTCAATCCTAATTCTTCAAAAACGAGCTCCAAATGGCTCGGTAAAGTTTACATGCATTGTGTTAACAATTAAACACACATCAATTAATTTTTACATGAGTATATCTGGCTTTAATCACAATATCATAGTATGGCTAATCATTAATTAATTTTGGGCTCCCACAAGGCCCATCTGTTACCATCTCTCTTCTCCAGCTACCAACTCACTACCGTGATTGGAAAAACTTGCGCATCCCCGAGTTATAGAAAACTACTGACCAAGTCAACATAAGATTACTCCCAAAATCTTAATATTCTCATAATAACTCGTGAATCACTGAATCATTTACTAAGAACGTTAGGGATTTTATTATATTGTCTTCAAAGACAATTATATCTTAAAGGAGCAACGATCTGAACTCTGCAAGCGATAATAATGAATGTAAAAGGACCTCAGTTCAAATACTGGGTCGTTAAAACAATCTTAAACATTTCCGTGTACCGTGAATCAGACAGCTCGTTCCTGACCTATCTCTATAAGAGAGAGTGTAAGGGTCTGTCTCAACTACTTGGCTGATTTATGGCTGTGGAGGGAGGGAACCTACAGTCTCGCTTCCTCAAGGGACTGGCTAGACAGCTTTACAACCCGCTGCTTCAAATGCGTTTCTTTGAATGACAAGGCTCATAATACAAATTAACAACAAGACAATATTAGGTTCTACAGACCTATTCTTTTAGCTTCGGAAAAGTATAATTATGAAGTGTCCTCATTAGCGCGTAAGAAAATCCAATAAAACAACATATATTAAGGGGCTTCAACGCGGACGACTCTGAGTTCAATCCTTTAAAACTGCCTCGGGAACCATATCCCAACTTTGAGGACTTACAACATTAGCGACTTGAGGAAGGCATAGCACGCAACCAGCGCTCATAATACAACATAAATTGCACCCTTTTCAGTATTGCATAGTATCACAATTCAACATAACTCATTACCGCAACTAACTGTCCCTCACAAGAGTTTAGTGCTTTTCAGTCGGTCAACAGGAATGTACCCAAAAGAGATGGGTTATACCCTAATCCTGAAATAAATTACATGAGATTAATAAAACACTAGGAAGACCAGTTTCGATCATCAAGCGATCATCATCAGATCCATTACACTTAGGCTACAAAATCTATGTTTGAAATACAGGTGAAAATATTTACAATATGTACAATTATTTAGTTGCAGTATTGGTACTGCAACTGTCAGTGTATGCTAAATGCAGTATATATGTTAGGTGAAATGCTAAATGGTGATAGCTATCCGGAGATTGTACTTTACAGAGATTATATGGTTGTAAACTATGGTTAAACTATAAAATTTTAGGCTAACTACTTATCTGATTGTCTTCCGTACTACAGCTACTCGCAGTTTTCGTGCTCACTGGAACTCACTGTGCGGTCGACTGCGGTGGTTATCTTAACGACTGTTTTTTTCCTTCCTTCTCCCCCTTGCCCCTACGTGCTGTGAGGAGTGATAGCGATGTGTTTATGTGAGGTGTTGCCAACCTAGATAAGATGTATGTTATTGAATGAGGTGGGTCAACAACTAATAAAGACCGTGGATTAGCCCTCGCCAATCACTTTGAATTTTTTACATAATATGTATCCCTATAGAATCGCGGTCGAGTTCGTTAATGGGCAAAATCGGTCAAAGGGGGTGAAAATGGGGGGCTTTTTTCGAAAAAGTGAAATATCACTATAACTCTCTTAATACATGAAATATCGAATCCATTCAAAGTTCATAATATGTGTCGGATAAGTGCCAAAAATTTATGTCAAATAAGTTTTTTGATAGCACCAACCATTGACCAAAGGGATGGAAAAAAGTGGGTTTTTCGGGAAACATTAATCATATCTATCTTAATAGGCACAATATCAAAACCGTACAAAATGGAAAATATTCCCCTAATAATTACCTAAAACTTTTGTCTGAAAGAAATTTCGATATGACCCACCATTACGCCAAGGGATGAGAAAAACGATTTCGGAATTAAAGAAAATGCCAAGTGCCATCAGAGGTTACCATGACAACGCTTCTAAATTGATCAGGGATGAGCTATCAGAGGTTGCCAAGACAACGCCATTGACGAGATCACATTCATTTTTAGCCTACTTTTCACACATTGCAAAAATGAGGAGAAAGTAGACTTATGAGATCGATCCGAGAAAATGTGTCTGACTGTCTGTCCTTCTGTCTGGCTGGATGTGGGTGTGTGTGTGTGTCCCCTTATCAACTCCTAAACGGCTGCAGCAATCGAAACCAAATTTAGTATGAGTAGAGATGAATACCGGAATATCTCAAGCCCATATTTGAAAAAGATGTCAGTGCTACCAACTGCTAAAAAAAACGCATTAGAAATTTGAGCTCCATGTTGGATATCATGGAAGGCATACATGGGAGCAATTCCAAAATTGGCACACATGTAGATAATACTATTTCAGTTTAATTTCCAGGAGGCCATACATTACAGTGTTGCCAAAATAATTTTAAGCCTTCTGATAGGTCCAATTTTTAAATGCACATAACTTCTACACTATCAATTGGATTTCAACCAAATTATGTATGTAATATAAGCACATAAGCAGGTATGACTGAGCGTATTATTAAGAGCCACCAGGGCTGCCAACTGTTAATAATTGTTCTCTCTACTTTTTATCCAAATACCAATATATCAGAAAGTATGCAAGCCGACAGCTTTAAACTATGCACGCGTATAGTACCTGACATTTTACATTAATTTGGAGTATCTTATATACGTCAGTTCTACCAACATGATGCTAAGCCTGCTGATAGGACCAATTTTTAAATACATGTAACTTCTATACTGTCAGTTGGATTTCAACCAAATTTCGTATGTGCTATGTGTAATATAACAGATATGACTATAAGTATTCTTATGAGCAATTAGGGCTGCCAACTGTCAATAAATGGTGTCTATATTTTTTACCCTAATATCAATATATCAGAAAGTATGCAAGCCAACAGGTCTATACTTTGCATACGTATAGCACCTGACATTCTAGATTAATTTGGAGTAATTAATATAAGTCAGTGATGCCAACATGATTCTATGCCTGATGATAGCTCCAATTTTAAAATACATATAACTTCTATACTAAAAAATGGATTTCATCCAAAATTGGCACAAAAGTATATCATAATATTTCCGATTATTTCTGACCAGCATACGCATGACATTGTTGCCAACGTGCTTTTACGTGTGCTGATAGATCCAATGTATAACTCCATGTAACATCCTTTGGACTTCAACCACATTTTGTATTCTGTACCTTAAGAGATGGAATTAAGAATATATTCAGTCACCAGGGCTGCCAACTGTATTGCTGTATTAGGCTACATTATGCCTAGTATACAGTATTTCGAACTAATTAAGACATTCCGATATTACCAACTTAATTTCGTCATTATTCTAGATAGGTTCATATACTGTAGATTAATCATTGGCATGAATCTTAATTTTAAGAAAATTAGGCTCTTTAGTTCCGCACGGAACTTCTTGTTCCATCTGACTATGTGGGAAGCGGCTAACTGGTAGCATGCTGAACTTCTATGCCCAAGGTCGCTGGTTCAAAACCGGCCAAAGTCGTCGGATTTTCTAAGAGCGCTAAAAATCCCTCAGCATGCTTTCCTTCGGAGGGGAAGTTCCAACGTTCATTGCAAGTTGCTGGTTGCGGTGGAATCTAGCAGCCAAGTTCACAGTAGGTGTCGTTGACGGTAGTATTTGGTACAAAATTAGGTACTACTACTTAAAATTGACCTTCTGCAGACCTTAACTGAATTAGAGACTAATACAGTCATCACAATTAACACCGTTTATCAGACAGACTCTACACACACCCAATGTACACGGGGTACATGACCACGTTGTCGCAGTCCCTAAACTGAGGAACCAACCAACATCTCTGCGGGAGATAAAATTTTGCGCGAAGAAGTAACAGACTGTTAGATAGTTACACATCAGTTCCAAACCTTGCATAAGGACATTGTGATCAAAAGTATTAAAATAAACCCTAAATATGACAATAAAGTTACCTTCCCCATAAGACAATAAAATGTTAAAAATATGCATAGAAAGACGAAAAAAAGGTTAATTAACCTCCAATTGTAAAATACATTCTCGCAATAAATGAGGTCTGATCCACCTACGAAAACCTCCATATTTCGCCTATTTTAGCCTATCCTCTAGTCTGCCCGGTGAAATCTACCTCCGCCTTCCGGCGTGCCGAGAGGAATTTTTTAATTCAAGTAAGGACTGCAGATTTTTGAATTTTTCAAATAGTTCCTTCTTTTTCCGCCAAACGCCACCGTCAACGGCTACTAGTTCAGAACTTATCTACCAGACGCCACCGCAGTCGGCTCTTGGCAACGAACGTAGGAACCTAAAAGCGTTGTTTACATTCTTAACCTATACAATTTAGCTTCACATGGGTGAAATTAGTGGAAGGTTCTTTAACATGCCATAAATCTATGACATGGGACCGCCGGCTTTACTTCCCCTCCGATGGAAGGCATACTGAGGGATTTTTAACGCTCTTAAAATATCCGACGACTTCGTTCGGGTTTGAACCCGCGATCTTGGGCATAGAATAATAAATACTTTCTGCTGGTCTTCTCTTTTGGCAATTTGAGCAAAGGATAATGCATAAAATAACACATTAACTGAAGAAGCTCCTCACAAAACTAACCCATGCTTACTGGCTGCCGCGATGGTGAAATGAATCTCCCATCCCATTCCCTTTTTGAAATAGTCAGGCTTAAAATACTGTTATCTCGTTTACTGTTGCTCATAAAGTTTCTTACAACAGATGTCCAAAACGCAGGCAAAACCAATTTTGTTCATGATGTTTTAAATTATACTGAATTTCAACTATATATGCTAAAATATGCTCTTATGCTCAGAGTATGAAATAAATGTAATAAACCCACAAAATATCCATTTGCATTCTTCTAATAATCCTGTCCATAGTTCTAGGGCTCGGATTCGAGCATATTTGCATATTCTTTCCCTGAATAGTACACATTGAAATAAGCCTTTCGGTGGTATTTTCACCTCTCTGGGACCAACAGATTTGAAATTTATCGAGCATATAAATGCATAAAACCGCGGTTTTCAGAATAGAAGCATATAAATGCATATTCTTCTGGTTTTCGTCAAAATAGTTTGTTTTTCTTTGTAAATGAACTTTTAAACTGCCACTTTTATAAGAAAAATTCTCTTATATATACTTGAAAAACTTGAATGCGAGTATATTGCAGTGTCATACATACAATTAGAAAATAAAGCTCGTATATAAAGGTATGCTATTGGTTTTTGGTTTCACTTTCCTTTCTATAGTTTTTAACGGTGTTTTTCGAGCATATTCTGCATATTTAACCGCATATAATGTTTCTTTCGAGCATATCTCAAGCATATAATGGTTTTTTCGAGCATATCTATCGAGCATAAAACACAGGGTTTTCGAGCATATCTGGAGATTTTATCGAGCATATCGATCCAAGCCCTAGTTATAACCATTAATAGCATGTTCTTTTACATTGACTCTAGAAGTTGTGTAATGGTAAATTTCAGAGCCTAGGTTTGGGGTAGGTGGCCATGATTTGAAATAAGGTTACATATCAGCATTTCGATAGGTTGACTATGAAGAAATCCGGGAAAAACCTCATTCAGAATGACGATCTCAACCAGCGTTGGGATTTGAACTTTTGACCTTTCAAATGTTGTTTCCGATTGCATTCTACGCTGCTGGGTAGTGCATGGGCTAATGAATGATCAACACATTAACGTAATAATTTTGAGTATATTATAGACAATGTATGAAGTCCGAAATTGAAATACTATCAATATAAGTGTTTCACAGGTTTGTTGTTGTTGAAGATGATACTTTATGGACTTTTCGACATCATGGCCAAGTAGCCCCATGTACTTGAATGTATGTACAATTTGTCTGATAACTTGTGTCACTGTGATGTCTGTACCAGGGGGTGTATTTATAATTGAGATAGGATGTGGTTAGGAAGCGGCCGTGGACTTAGGTTAGGTACCAATCCAGCATTTGCCTAGAGTAGAAGGAGGGAAACCACTTCCAAGATGGCTCAGGTAAGAACCTAACCCACCTCTTCTCCTGTTCTCCTCACGAGGCTGAGTGTACCCCATTCCAGCCCCCAGACCAGAATTACAATTCACGCGGCTCAACAGGTTTTATGAACTTTGGACACACGTTGATTTTTGGTATTTAGCCTATTTCTCAATCTCATTATTTAGATATTTAGCTTCATGAGCAATGCTGTGTTCTGTTCGTATTTAATGAAAGTTCAATTCTATTATTCTTCTCTTAAAGTGATGCTGTTCATCAACATGAACATGCAATTATCATTGTGATGTGTGGACCTTCTGAATAACGTCAAGGTTTGTGGTCTAATGAATAACAGTGGATGAAGGTCCCCTCTGCCGTCACCCACCGACGCCACACACCACCCTGAAACCGCAGTGCAGCATTATTGTGAAATAACCACAGTTAGCTCCATTAATGTATTCACCTATTTAAAGTCCATGTGTAATTATTGGGCACACTGAAAATAATTGCATCAAATTCCTAGTTTGAACTTTGTTAACGCACCCATGTTATTCTATCTAATTTAAATTACAATATACTAGGGTTCAATTAAAAATCACTCCAACACGCTTGTAATTCTTCAATGACTTTAGTACTCAGAGACAAAATAGTATAGATGATTCGAAATTAGTTGACTAATCTCTCCCCTTGTCCAGCACATTTTCCCATGTTTGTGGAAATTGATATACAGTCATACCTGGTTATAGTGAACCTCTGTATAATATTATTTATTTAGCGTATGGCAACAAGTTAGATACATAAATACAAGTAGGCCTACAAATATACACAGACAAGAAACAGGTTTCCTGGGAGCAAGATTTCATCATATTGCAATGTCCAGTTGGGTGATCCACTATATGGGTTCCTCCGTTGGTTCCAGAAAGTCATTTGGGCTACCTGTATAGGAACGTCGCACACATTCACTTACAATATGGGAGGCACCACAGTCGCACTCCGGTGATGTAATATACAGTATTTCCACTTAGAAAGGGCGTCCCTACATCGTCCATGATTTCTGTGTAAGAAAAACCTCTGAATCGGAATAGTACATTATGCAAAGAGCCTATAATGGCAATAATTAACACACGAGTATGTTTATAAAACGAGCGTATGCGAGTTTTTTAATTTCCATACCAGTGTCTTAATTACCATTATAGGCGAGTTGCATACGACTGTTTATGTTCGACGATAATTATTATACCGTAACTATTTTATGTTCGAACATAAATATTCATAAATATCTGTCGAGATTTCGCCAGTTTTATGTACTGAACAGAGCGCATGAGACGCAGAGAATGCCTTGTATTTGACCATGGCCTCCTCGATTACCCTACTATGACACTAGGCCAGGCAGTGACATTTAAATTAGAAGGCCGTGGAACTCAGCGCATCTAATTATTTAATTGGTCAAACAACTGTTTCTTGAGCTGTGATTGGTGGAAGAATCTGTTTCATAATGAAAAATAGTGTTATAATGAGCCTCATTATGGTACATAATAGACACATAATAGTCAGGGTCGAACATAAAGAAATTTCTTGGTCCCATCGTTTTTACGGTAAAAAACTCTATACAAGAAACTTTTGTACCTCTGTATAAGAAAGTTGGGTTGGACTCGTTTATCTCTGTGCAGGAAAGAGTAGGTTCATGACCTCTACATAAGAAAGTGGTGCCTCCAATCTCCTGTTGTTTTCCCTGTTTACTCTCTGCATCAGACCACTGTACGGCACTGTACTGTACTGCATTCTTTCTATTGTCAGAGTTTAGTTTGTTTTAGGAGTAAACGCACTACGGTATCGTCAGAATGTCTACTAACTCTACAGTTTTTCTTCCAATGCCATGAAAGTGACCCAGCAGCATTTGATTTACGGTATAAAGTTAGTCGCCTCCGTAGCGTAGCGGTCAGCATGGTTAGCTGCCGCCCCGGAGGACCTGGGTTCGATTCCCGGCTCTGCCACGAAATTTGAAAAGTGGTATGAGGACTGGAACGGGGTCTACTCAGCCTCGGGTGTTCCAAATGAGTACCAGGGTTCGATTCCCACCTCAGCTATCCTCGAAGTGGTTTTCCGTGGGTTCCCACTTCGTCTTCGGGCAAATGCCGGGATGGTACTGCCCCCGGAAATTGAATTATATTGAGACCACGATGGCTGTATTGGCAAATATGAGTAAAGTTATGAAGGTCATAGTTATGACGTGGATATTCATGACGTAGGCACGGATGACGCAGACTTGAGGCAAGCAGGCTGATTGAGCTGAGATTCTTGGTGACATCATGATTTTGTTCGAGAAAGATCTTAGATTTACGACGCAGTCGCAGGAAACAAGGTATTGTGCTAAGGAAGAAGCTACGCTATTGGAGGAGAGACTCGAACCAATGAACGATAGTTTGGAAGGAAGACGGAGATTGCTGAAACTACGATATTTGATTACTTTTGGCATGCAGATTTGTGGAAATGTATTTTCAGTTATGGCATTGATTTGGAATTTTGAAGAAATTAATTTTGAGTTTTTGAAAATTGAAAATCCGTCAAGTATAGCCAAAGTTAAAACTTCTAGCAATGACGCAGCAACAGGCTATGGAAGGGATGGATACGCCCCTTAAGAAGTTGATAAAAGGTCGTGCACAGGAGAGAGGAGCTCTCAGAACTCAGAATTCAGAACTCAGAACTCAGAACTCAGATCTCATATGTCAGATCGCATATATATTTCTGGTGATATATAGTTATTTTCAAGTGATTCAGTGAAGTAAGTTGTCTTTAGCGTGGTTAAAGCCCGGCGCATCGAACGAACTCGGAGCAGTTCCATTTTACGCTGCTCGAAACTAGGTGAAGTTGAAACGCTCACATTAACGTTTCCACCAGTCAAGATATCAAGCGCTAACTTCAGCCTTTATTATAGTTCTATTGGGCAGTACAACATTGAGGTGTGTACAAGATTTGAACAATTTCACAGTTATACTTCGAAAGATATTGAAACTTTAAGGCTGCCAACAAAAGTGATTTTCTCGCCACATGAGAAACACTTATAAAATTCCACATTATACACTACGGCTGACACGTGGAGTGCAACAGTGATATTGGAGAATACGTTTGGTATTACAACGATACATTCGACTATGGAACATTATAATCTTGCAGTGCTTTCAATGATTATAAGAGTAGTTGAGATGGAAGGCTAAGGCTTTAATGCAATTGGGACATATATCGTTGGAGTAAAGTAACAGCATGGAACTTCGTTAATCGTCTTTCTACAAAAGCGAGCATGTAGTGAACATCCAACTACACTCATGCATCGTGAATCCATCGCTGAATTATACCAGATAACAGTGGACATATTTTCATACTCCACAACTATGAATATTTCTGCGGAAATAACTACAATAAACTTCATGGCGAATTCCTGCAAGAACTTCAGGGAACTTTCAAGAGAGGCCAGGGTTGTCCCGGCGCACAAAGAAGAGTTTTGCCAGAAGGATGTTTTTCGTATCCACGGAGCAGTGCAATTTCGGAGGAGGAAGCAGTTCGATTCTTCGAGGACGCTGATTCCAGGTTCGAGGACGGAGCACATCTTTACGCTGGTGAAATGGAACCAACAGCAGTTTTCTTTGAAAACTTTCCTCTGGAACTTCAATCAACAGATAAGGTAGTCGTGAACGTTTCTTGTATTATTTGAGTCTTGTAGCGATATCTGAGCAACCATTCTTCCCATATTTTCTGTCCTATCTTTTGCCCCATTTTCTTGATTGATATTTCTGTACTCAGTACACTTCGATGATTTATGCCTTTTTCTTCGATTTTTGAGACATTGCTATGTCATTGGCATACTTAATAATTTTGGATCAGTTGAGACTGATGATTTAGATTCTTTCAATAATTTGCATATTTTTGTAGTCCCGATTTGACTGTAAAGTTAACGATTTGCTATGGCAGATTTGATTTCAGACAGCGTGTCATTTTATTAAAGTAATTCTATTCAGTAAATTACTTTGACCAATTTTCTGTCATCCTCAAGAAAGAAGAATGATTAAATGATTTTAGAGCGTTAAAATCTATTACGATATCGACGATCTTTGAAATACTAGTCGTCTTATGAACATGATTGCAACATAGACATTTATTGCATTATAGACAGTTTTATGAAATGTGAACTTGGATTACAATTTATTGAATACACTATAGTAATGAACATTTGATAGGAGGTTTTCTCAATTATAGATTGGAACAATAATGTTTGCATTCCACAATCTAATTGTATTCTATTCGACTATTTTGCAGTTTAGATGAACTCTGATTGACGATAGTATTTTTATACTGCGTTACTTTGAAGATGTTAATCTCAATTTTGATAGACCTGGCAGGAGTGTCTAATCGTATTCGCTATTACATTTATTTGTGATTGGCAAATTTTTACTTCATATCGATTCATGAATGAAACCCACGAAGGTTAAATAATAACAGTCATTATTACAATTGATGAATGTAAGAATTTTTAAAGAGGAACAATGGATGTATAATCGTTAGTTCAGTGGACGTGTAAAAGTCGCTGTTGAGTAATGCCCTTGAATAATGAAGGAGGTTCCCACAATAATTAATGAAGTTGATGAATTAATAAGTGGAGGTTTTTGTGTGTAGTTTGGAAGATTTTTATGCCATATATATGAAGATATATGATGAATTTTGGGCCAATTGTTATGTAATTTTGGGCGTCTTGAGCGAAGTATTTTCCCGCTGATTGTATTGTTCTTGTTCTTTGAAAGATTATTCATATGAAGATACTGTTAAAATTAACAAGAGTGTTAAATAATTTGAGATAAAGATTTGGAATGGAGGTTACCGTCACAAATATTAATAATTATTATTAAACCTTATTAAACCTGAATTTGACAGTTAAATATAACTAACCTTCATTGGTCGATTATATCACCACGATTTGAGTAATTATCAACCGGATAAACGTGTGGTTTAATGTATTTCTTGTATAAATAATATAAACAATTAATATTGTAAAATAATTTTGTAAATATCTTTGTTAAATAATTTAAAAGATAGTGATTAATAGAAGCGTGTATTAAATTTTCAATGGTCATTTGACATTGTTATAAACAATTTATTATTGTTATAAATAATTAATGAACTTTTGTTATTAACGGTTAGAGTTTTTTTATACTCTAAATAATGCTAATTAAACAAGTGGTTTGAACAATTAATCATGATTTGGGATTGTTGGAGTAATCCACTGGTGTTTGAATGAAGCATGTAAGACATTTGCGTGATAATATTTCAGTTGAGATGTGAACATTTACGTGTTTGAAAAGGAGAGCCAAGCTCTGTGGTAACACGCTTATGCTAGGGTTGAACGAACGGGAGTCCGCTTTGACAATACAGGTGCATTGCAGCTGGCCCAGACAACTGTGTTACAGAGGCCAAGGACGTTCCATAATAGCCTTGTGGCTATAAATAAAATGTGAAGTAGATAAACACGCAAAACAATTGATATATGTGTCTCATCCCAAATCCCGTTTCCATTCCATGTGCATTATTATTTTACGTTGCTATGAGCTTGAGAAAGCTGAAACATTATATGTAGAGAGTACAAGTTCTACAGGAGGACATGGTTATGTGGTCGATGGCTTCTGATTGCCACGTTGATTTTGTTGTTTATTTTTGTTAAAATCATTCTTTTTGTGAAATAAATTATTGTGCAGTTTAAAGTTTCTCGTCTTCGTTCTGGTTCATTTTAAATATCATGGTGGAGGTTATTGTGTGGGCATACTTTTAAGTGATCCAGTTGACAACCCAGTCCCCGAGATAAATTTAAGAGGTAAGTAAAGGTAAGTATGAACCCCCGTATATTTTGGTGTGTTCCACAATAATTTTCTTGTTAACTATTGTGCTCTAATCTCGATAGTATCTGTCAGTGCCATTTTCATTGATGTAGCTTTGCCGGCGCGTTTGATTATTGGCAATCCGATTGCGGGGGCGGATATCTGACAGCCTACTATCCGGGTTATCGGGTACAGTAGGATTGGCGCAATCAACGTGTGGGGCACGATTGTCTCGATTGGCACGATCAGCAAAACATTGGATTACCAAGTTTTTGCAGTAGAATTGACACCGCAATTTTTGTGGAGTGTTCGAATAACATTGGATTACCAAGTTATCGATGTCAAAGGGATTGTGAAGACTCAAATAAAGAGGTTGATTCTTTGTTAGATGTCTTAGCCAATTGTAGAATTTGAGAGTGTGATTATATAGGAATAAATGTTGTGTTGTATTAGGAAAATTACACTCAGAAAAGATCAGATCTTATACGACTTGAAAGAGGTTAAATAGGCTGGAAACTTAGAAAAATCGCCTATGATCTGGAATCTTATTTTATTTGACCGGCTTATGACATGTATAGTCATATTAAAGATAAAATTAATCTATTTGGTTTATAAATGTAAATTATTTGTGTTAGGATATTTTAAAATGAACCAAAGAAACTTGAACATGTGCTTGAGTTTATTTCAACATGAAGTGTCTACGAAGGTTAATTATAAGGTAATTATAAGTTAGATTTAAGACAGAAAATTGCTCAAAACTTATATATGGTGAAAAATGTTGCTCAGATGTTGTTATTTTGCTCTGTTTGATGTATGTCCCTAAAGCAGTTTATTATTGAAATATTATTGAAATGGCAGATGAAAGTCTGAGAATGATGTTGGAAGAAATGAAAGCTAGCATTAATGAAAGCATGAAGGAGATGGAAGCTAGGAATACTAGTCGAATGGAGGAGAATGCTAGTAATATGTCTGCTAATTTGTCTATTAGAATGCAGGAGATGATGAAAGAGAATGCTAGTAATTTGTCTACTAGGATGGATGAAAATTTGAAAGTTATTCAGACCAGTTCTGCAAACTTAGAAAATGATATGTCGCGTTTACAGATCAGTACCCAGGGAATCGAGAATGCTGTAAGTGACATTCATAAAGATGTTTCTGATGTTAAAACTGATGTGTCTAAGGTACAAAAAGATCTTACCATGTTGAATCTTGATGTTGCTAATGTCCGGGGTGATATTTCATGTGCTAGAGCTGAAGTAATTGTTGTAAGGAATGATGTTGCTACTGTACAAGACAAAGTAGAAGAAGTTCAAAGAGAGGTTAGTAATGTTCGAACTGATGTGTCAAATGTTCAAGTAGACATCAATAATATTCATTCAGATGTTAACGATATGCAAAGCGATATCAATAAAATACAAGTAGAAGTCAATACTGTTTTTGTAGACATTGCTAAAGTTCAGACTGATGTTAACAAAGTTAGGGAGGAAATTGAAACTTCAAAAATGCTTTGTACTCGTAACATTAGTGCATTAACAACTCGGTTAGTTGACGAGTCTGTCAGGACAACAGCTTCTTTAGCTGGTTTAAAATACGATGTAGAGGTCATGAGAACCCAGGTTCTAGATGATAATCGGTTACTTAAGGAGGACATCGAAGTAGATATTGCAGAAATGTTAACTGCAAATGTAACAGTGTGGAAAGATGAATGGAACAGGTCAAGTGGGGAACATGTAGATCAGATTCAGGAACGAATTGAAAGAAAACTTGCCAGTACACAGGTGGACATTAATAACGAAGTAGTTCAGATTAGGAAAGACTTGAATGTAAGGATGGATTCGCTATCCGAAAAGCAGGTAGAGGATAGAACTCAAATAGGTCAGGACGTGCAAACATTAAAGGAACAAATTCATAAGGTTGTCTCTGATGTTAACGAAACTACGAGCAAGCTGCAGAATTTGAAACTAGGAGAAGCTAGCATGATGGAAACCTATAAGGAAGAGTTGATTAGGAAAGTCATCACGGAAATCACAGACAAGGATACCGAAGGATTGACTGGTGAAGAGGAGAGAAATTACGTGAGAAGAGGTAACCTTAACACAGAAGAGAGAGATATTAGTCCTGAGGAACGTATATCCAGATTCAGGGAAGAAGAAGAGGATCGGAATATTGAACCTGAATGGACGTATCGCGATAGTGGGAGGAATTATATGGATTCATATCCGAGAAACGTGACAGTCATCCGGAATTTTGAAGACAAACCTCAAAAATTTAGCAACACTGATAGTCTCACACCGATCGAATATATCAGGAATCTTAAAGACTACTTCATAGAAGCCCACATTCCTAGAGAGAGAGAGATGAGAATCGTAGAAAGATTTCTAGCTGGAGGACCCCTCGAATGGTTTAGAGCATTTCGGTACACTTTCAGCAATTTTGACGAATTTGCAGAGGCACTGATTAAACGATTCTGGTCAATAGAAGCTCAGAATTCATTAAGAGCTGAGGTATACTCGAGGAAGTATTCAGGTACTCTTCCAACACGGTACGCTGATTTCTTCACGAGTCAACTATCACGCTTGAGATTTTTGCAACCCCCATTGTCAACAGAGCAGTTGATAGATGCGATTTCACGTATGCTGCCTGTGGAGGTAAGAAGACTGATCATATCGTCAAACATTAGAGATTTGACAAGTATGGACGAATTGTTGAGAAGGCTTGACTACACGAGTCCAATGCCAAATTTGGTACAAAAAGGTCAGAGGCCCGAATTCAAAGACGTTAATACGGTCTACATGGATCAAGTGCAACAAACTGATAAGCCTGAGGAAGGAAAAACTGAAAATGTAGGTCCTCACAGGAATAATTATTTCCGCAACCACAGATCCCAAGGTTACCGTCCATATCAGCAAAGACGAGGCTGGAATAATAATAGAGGGAATTACAACAACGGAAGAGGTAGATACTACAACAATGGTTATAATAGAAATTATAACAGAAATAACCAGTACCAGAATCAGAATCAGAATTCTCAAGGTCAGGTTATGACACCCGACAAGTATCAAGAAAGAGAGAAAGAAAGTCAGCAGTATCTGAAGGAATTACGAGAAAAGGAAGCTGAAAATCAAAAGAAAAGACAGGATGTAGTGATCGATCCTGGTCCTTCTACAAGTCAGCAGGGGAACTTTGAGATTGGTAACACAAAAAAAAAACGCCGATTTCTCAACGACAGTGAGAAACTATGAATACATTGCCACACCACACCTGATTACCATTAACGAAATTTACGAAGTAACTGATGAGGATTTATTAGAAGAGAGGGGAATCGTCAAAGAGGAAAGACCATGTGCATTACCTATTATTTCTGTACTGATAGATGGCCAACAGTATAAAGCTCTTATGGATACTGGTGCAATTATTTCTATCATTTCTGATGAATGCTATCAAAGTCTGTTAAAAGGAGAAAACATGACAGTTTTACCAGTTTCTACCGTCAAAGTGAGAGGAATTTTCCAAGACAAGGCAGTGAAATGCAATATCCAAGTGCTGTTGAACTTTGAAATTAATGGAAGGAATTATGAACAGATCTTCATTGTGGTTAACAAGATCCATTTCGATATTGTGCTAGGAATCGATTTTATATCGAAAGTTGGGGCCATTATTGATATGAAGAATAGAAGTATTAGCTTTAATGATGGGTACATGATCACAGAAGAGATCGAAGAACAGGACGTGGAAAACAGTCTGGAGATAGACCTTAGGGAAGAAATTTTAAATACCCTTATTAACGACGTAGAGAACATAACAGAAATACCCAGTAGAAAAACTGAAGGATTTGAAGAAATTCAGGGGGAATTTGAGGATTTGATAAAGGAATTCCAAGATATTTTCGATGAAAAACCTGGATTGATTAAAGACTATAAGTATAAGATAAGGCTGACCGATGAAACCCCTTACCAAAAGAGAATATACCCCATACCTGAGAAATACTATCAAGAAGTACGAGGGTTGATCAGAAAAATGGAGGTAGACGGGATTATTAAAAAACAGGCGTCGTCTTACATAAACCCCATCACTGTGGTGAAGAAAAGTAATGGTCAGATACGTCTTTGTCTCGATGCTCGGACCATCAACTTGAAGATTCTTCCAGAAAATGACCGACCACCTAAGATCAGAGATTTGCTTAGAAAGTTCAAAGGGAGAGCATGTTTCAGTGTTCTTGACTTGACATCTTCGTTTTACCAAGTTCAACTGGAGGAAGAAAGTATGCAGTACACTGGATTCCTATTTGACCGGACGTCATGGGTCTTTGTGAGAATGCCTTTTGGAATGGTCAACAGTGGACCAGCACTCATTCGAGCACTTGATAGCAAGCTCACTGACGAAGTAAAGGAGAATGTAATCTGCTACATTGACGATTTAATTGTATCTTCACCCAACGCCGCAGAACATTTAGTGCACTTGAGAAAGTTGTTTGAAAATTTAAGGGAGGCCAATATCAAGGTCAATTTTGGAAAATGTCAATTCTTGAAGAAGGAGATCAATTACTTGGGGCATACCATTGATAAAGATGGATATCATCCAAACATGCATAAAGTAGATGCGATCACTAGATTCCCAAAGCCAACTAAGGTGAAACAAGACAGAGAATTTGTAGGCGCTTGCCAATTCATTAGCAGCCACTGTCCGAGATACTCTGAAATTATGGCTCCTCTGTATGATTTACTCAAGAAAAATAATAGATGGAAATGGAGTACCGCAGCAGACGAGGCTTTTGAGAAAGCAAAGGAGATGCTCAGAAACAACGTCAAACTGGAGTACCCAGACTTTGAGAAAGTGTTCTATATAGAGTCTGATGCATCAAGAATAGGCATTAGTGCAGTCTTATACCAAAAAGACGAGGCAGGCAACAAGCACTACATTGCGTTCACTAGTCGGAAGTTAAAGAAACACGAGGAAAACTACTTTACGACAGAACTAGAAGCATTAGCTTTTGTAACAGCTTTGCAAGCTTGGAAAAAAATGTTGCTGGGACACAAGGTTATCATTATTACAGATCACAAAGCACTTCAGTTTATGCTGCAAACTGACATGTCTAGTGACAGATTGACACGTTGGGCTTTGTTCACCCAACAGTTTAATGCCACTATCATCCATCAGCCTGGGAAAGATAACTTACTGGCTGATGCTTTATCACGTAACCCTATCAAAAATGTGCAGATACACCATGTACAATTGGAGCAGCAAGATCAAGAGACCGTTAGGAGGTTAGCCCGAATCGGTGTGTCACAGAAGAGACACGCTCCAATCAGGAAAATGTACAGGTTTCTTAAGGGTTACATGGACAATACTGATGTTGACTATGCAGCTATACAGAGAGATTCACGACACTTTGTCTTGAGTGGAGACATTGTATGTAAGTATGCTGACTCTGCGCATACAAAGCTTCGAATAGTCGTGCCACCTAAACTTGTTGTCAATTTAGTGTGGGTAGCTCATCACGCAACTGGACATGCGGGTTTAGATAAAACTCTTGATACTCTCAAAGAGAGGTTTATTTGGACTAACATGCGTTCCAGCATTGCTAATGTCATTCGTTCATGTGATAAATGTCAAAGAGCAAAGTATGCTTCCGCTCTATTAAAAGGAAAACCTAAGGCGATGATTCCCTCTAAACCGAATGAACTCATGGCGACAGACATATTTGGTCCTTGTCCGAAGGGATATCAGGGTAATCAGTATCTGTTGGTTACCGTGGATGTCTTCTCAAAATTTGTAACAATGAGTCCCATGCAAAAAGCTAACACGAGGAGCGTTGTAAGCAGACTGGAAAATGCTGTATTTCCAAAAGCTGGTAAACCAGAATATCTACTTTCGGATCATGGAGCTCAGTTTACGTCCTTGGAATTTGCTGCAGATATGGAAAGGCTTGGTATTAAGCACATATTTTCCAGCGTGCGATATCCGGAATCGAATTCTTCGGAAAGATATATGGCTGAATTTTCGAAATTCTGTCGAATTTTCTGTCCGAATGATCATTCTGGTTGGGTGAGATTTGTACCCCTTATTGAGGAATGTCTAAATTCTACAGTGCAGGAGAGCACAGGGGAGGTGCCAATGAGACTTCATCTAGGAAGAAACCCAGAAAGGCCGTGGGATAATCTTTTTAACCACGTTCCTAGAGATCCCGACTTAGGAAGGCAGCAGAGCATAGACAGAGCGAAGGAACAACTCCAGAAAGCAGCACATAAACGACTGAAAAGAGTAGCTGGAAAACGTTTTGGTGCTCCCTTAGAAATTGGAAATCTGGTATTATTACGCAGACCTGTCAAGGCTGACGTAGGTAAGAAAATCTATCCCAAGTTTGGAATAGTATTCATGGGTCCGTTCAGAATTACGAATGCCTATGGAAACAACTGTTATGAACTTTACGATGAAGAGAATAATGTCGTTTATGGCAAGTTCAATGCTGGGAACTTGAAGGAATATTATCCAAGAGTAAGCCAATAATAATTCAATTTCGTGTTCAAGTGAATTGAGATATTTATAACACAGAGTTTAAAAACAATTTGCAACTGTTCTTAAAACGTGGTGAAGGGAGAATGCCCCCGGAAATTGAATTATATTGAGACCACGATGGCTGTATTGGCAAATATGAGTAAAGTTATGAAGGTCATAGTTATGACGTGGATATTCATGACGTAGGCACGGATGACGCAGACTTGAGGCAAGCAGGCTGATTGAGCTGAGATTCTTGGTGACGTCATGATTTTGTTCGAGAAAGATCTTAGATTTACGACGCAGTCGCAGGAAACAAGGTATTGTGCTAAGGAAGAAGCTACGCTATTGGAGGAGAGACTCGAACCAATGAACGATAGTTTGGAAGGAAGACGGAGATTGCTGAAACTACGATATTTGATTACTTTTGGCATGCAGATTTGTGGAAATGTATTTTCAGTTATGGCATTGATTTGGAATTTTGAAGAAATTAATTTTGAGTTTTTGAAATTTGAAAATCCGTCAAGTATAGCCAAAGTTAAAACTTCTAGCAATGACGCAGCAACAGGCTATGGAAGGGATGGATACGCCCCTTAAGAAGTTGATAAAAGGTCGTGCACAGGAGAGAGGAGCTCTCAGAACTCAGAATTCAGAACTCAGAACTCAGAACTCAGATCTCATATGTCAGATCGCATATATATTTCTGGTGATATATAGTTATTTTCAAGTGATTCAGTGAAGTAAGTTGTCTTTAGCGTGGTTAAAGCCCGGCGCATCGAACGAACTCGGAGCAGTTCCATTTTACGCTGCTCGAAACTAGGTGAAGTTGAAACGCTCACATTAACGTTTCCACCAGTCAAGATATCAAGCGCTAACTTCAGCCTTTATTATAGTTCTATTGGGCAGTACAACATTGAGGTGTGTACAAGATTTGAACAATTTCACAGTTATACTTCGAAAGATATTGAAACTTTAAGGCTGCCAACAAAAGTGATTTTCTCCCACATGAGAAACACTTATAAAATTCCACATTATACACTACGGCTGACACGTGGAGTGCAACAGTGATATTGGAGAATACGTTTGGTATTACAACGATACATTCGACTATGGAACATTATAATCTTGCAGTGCTTTCAATGATTATAACAGTAGTTGAGATGGAAGGCTAAGGCTTTAATGCAATTGGGACATATATCGTTGGAGTAAAGTAACAGCATGGAACTTCGTTAATCGTCTTTCTACAAAAGCGAGCATGTAGTGAACATCCAACTACACTCATGCATCGTGAATCCATCGCTGAATTATACCAGATAACAGTGGAAATATTTTCATACTCCACAACTATGAATATTTCTGCGGAAATAACTACAATAAACTTCATGGCGAATTCCTGCAAGAACTTCAGGGAACTTTCAAGAGAGGCCAGGGTTGTCCCGGCGCACAAAGAAGAGTTTTGCCAGAAGGATGTTTTTCGTATCCACGGAGCAGTGCAATTTCGGAGGAGGAAGCAGTTCGATTCTCCGAGGACGCTGATTCCAGGTTCGAGGACGGAGCACATCTTTACGCTGGTGAAATGGAACCAACAGCAGTTTTCTTTGAAAACTTTCCTCTGGAACTTCAATCAACATATAAGGTAGTCGTGAACGTTTCTTGTATTATTTGAGTCTTGTAGCGATATCTGAGCAACCATTCTTCCCATATTTTCTGTCCTATCTTCTGCCCCATTTTCTTGATTGATATTTCTGTACTCAGTACACTTCGATGATTTATGCCTTTTTCTTCGATTTTTGAGACATTGCTATGTCATTGGCATACTTAATAATTTTGGATCAGTTGAGACTGATGATTTAGATTCTTTCAATAATTTGCATATTTTTGTAGTCCCGATTTGACTGTAAAGTTAACGATTTGCTATGGCAGATTTGATTTCAGACAGCGTGTCATTTTATTAAAGTAATTCTATTCAGTAAATTACTTTGACCAATTTTCTGTCATCCTCAAAAAAGAAGAATGATTAAATGATTTTAGAGCGTTAAAATCTATTACGATATCGACGATCTTTGAAATACTAGTCGTCTTATGAACATGATTGCAACATAGACATTTATCATTGCATTATAGACAGTTTTATGAAATGTGAACTTGGATTACAATTTATTGAATACACTATAGTAATGAACATTTGATAGGAGTTTTTCTCAATTATAGATCGGAACAATAATGTTTGCATTCCACAATCTAATTGTATTCTATTCGACTATTTTGCAGTTTAGATGAACTCTGATAGACGATAGTATTTTTATACTGCGTTACTTTGAAGATGTTAATCTCAATTTTGATAGACCTGGCAGGAGTGTCTAATCGTAATCGCTATTAAATGTATTTGTGATTGGCAAATTTTTACTTCATATCGATTCATGAATGAAACCCACGAAGGTTAAATAATAACAGTCATTATTACAATTGATGAATGTAAGAATTTTTAAAGAGGAACAATGGATGTATAATCGTTAGTTCAGTGGACGTGTAAAAGTCGCTGTTGAGTAATGCCCTTGAATAATGAAGGAGGTTCCCACAATAATTAATGAAGTTGATGAATTAATAAGTGGAGGTTTTTGTGTGTAGTTTGGAAGGTTTTTATGCCATATATATGAAGATATATGATGAATTTTGGGCCAATTGTTATGTAATTTTGGGCGTCTTGAGCGAAGTATTTTCCCGCTGATTGTATTGTTCTTGTTCTTTGAAAGATTATTCATATGAAGATACTGTTAAAATTAACAAGAGTGTTAAATAATTTGAGATAAAGATTTGGAATGGAGGTTACCGTCACAAATATTAATAATTATTATTAAACCTTATTAAACCTGAATTTGACAGTTAAATATAACTAACCTTCATTGGTCGATTATATCACCACGATTTGAGTAATTATCAACCGGATAAACGTGTGGTTTAATGTATTTCTTGTATAAATAATATAAACAATTAATATTGTAAAATAATTTTGTAAATATCTTTGTTAAATAATTTAAAAGATAGTGATTAATAGAAGCGTGTATTAAATTTTCAATGGTCATTTGACATTGTTATAAACAATTTATTATTGTTATAAATAATTAATGAACTTTTGTTATTAACATTTAGAGTTTTTTTATACTCTAAATAACGCTAATTAAACAAGTGGTTTGAACAATTAATCATGATTTGGGATTGTTGGAGTAATCCACTGGTGTTTGAATGAAGCATGTAAGACATTTGCGTGATAATATTTCAGTTGAGATGTGAACATTTACGTGTTTGAAAAGGAGAGCCAAGCTCTGTGGTTACACGCTTATGCTAGGGTTGAACGAACGGGAGTCCGCTTTGACAATACAGGTGCATTGCAGCTGGCCCGGACAACTGTGTTACAGAGGCCAAGGACGTTCCATAATAGCCTTGTGGCTATAAATAAAATGTGAAGTAGATAAACACGCAAAACAATTGATATATGTGTCTCATCCCAAATTCCGTTTCCATTCCATGTGCATTATTATTTTACGTTGCTATGAGCTTGAGAAAGCTGAAACATTATATGTAGAGAGTACAAGTTCTACAGGAGGACATGGTTATGTGGTCGATGGCTTCTGATTGCCACGTTGATTTTGTTGTTTATTTTTGTTAAAATCATTCTTTTTGTGAAATAAATTATTGTGCAGTTTAAAGTTTCTCGTCTTCGTTCTGGTTCATTTTAAATATCATGGGGGAGGTTATTGTGTGGGCATACTTTTAAGTGATCCAGTTGACAACCCAGTCCCCGAGATAAATTTAAGAGGTAAGTAAAGGTAAGTATGAACCCCCGTATATTTTGGTGTGTTCCACAATAATTTTCTTGTTAACTATTGTGCTCTAATCTCGATAGTATCTGTCAGTGCCATTTTCATTGATGTAGCTATGCCGGCGCGTTTGATTATTGGCAATCCGATTGAGGGGGCGGATATCTGACAGCCTACTATCCGGGTTATCGGGTACAGTACCTTCTTCAAGGCCACGGCCGCCTCCTTCCCTCTTCCTTGCCTATCCATCCTGACCATCCATTACCTTCCCTCATGAGGCCCCTGTTCGCTTTGCAGGTGAGGTCGCCTGGGCGAGGTGCCAATCACACCTCACCAGTTGTATCCACTCCGATTAGATGTTCCTAGCTCTAGGACACTGCCCGTAGAGGCGGTAGTGGTGAGTTCCCTCGCTGAGTCAGTAGGTTCCACCAACCTGGAGGGTAAACGACTAAGAAGAAGAAGAAGTATAAAGTTGAATGATTTGTCACCCACACGTCTTCGGAAAAACAAAAGCATGTGGCTGATTACTTCCACCCACTGTAAATCTGTGCACATACTGTGTGTAATAATAATGTTATTGTTTTTACGCCCCTTTTAACTACACTGGCTTTTAGAGACGCCGGTGTGCAGCAATTTTGCCCCGAAGGGGATCTTTAACGTGCCAGTAAATCTACTGACACGGTTCCCTCGCATTTGCGCACCCTCAAACTCCAGCTAACTGCGCCAGGATACGAACCTGCAACCTTGGCCCCAGTAAGCGAGAACATTACCGCTGAGCCACGTTGCCAGTCTGTACTGTATGTGTACAGTATACTGTTGTCGGCTTCGGTGGCGTAGTTGTAGCATGCTGAGTTTCTATGTCCAAGGTCGCGGGTTCGAACCAGGCCGAAGTCGTCGGATTTTTTAAGAGCGTTAAAATCCCTCAGATGCCTTCCTTCGGAGGGGAAGTAAAGCCGGCGGGCCCATGTCATAGATTTATGGCATGTTAAAGGACCTTCCACTAACTAAACCTGTGTAAAGCAAAATTTCTAGGTTAGGTTTGATTAATGCTCTTAAGTTCCAACGTTCGTCACCAGGTACTGGTTGCAATGCCATCTAGTAGTAATTAAGTTGACAGCTAGGTGTTGTGGACGGTAGCATTTGGTAACGAAAGCAGGAACTACTTGAAATTATCGTCTGCAGTCCTTACTTGAATTAAAAACAGATAACACACACTAATACAGTCATCACAATTAACACCAGTTATCAGACAGATTGTACACACCCAAAGTACACGGGGCTACATGACCACGTTGTTGCAGCCCCTAAACTAAGGAACCAACCAGCCAACCAACCAACCAACAGTATACTGTATTACTGTATGTAGCCTACTGTAAAAAAGACCATTACTTTTATTTGCAATATTCAGCTATGTACAGTACTTACAACCTCCATACAAAGAAAGTGGCTTGGATAAACTTGGGTATAACGTAAACCTCTATATAAGAAAGAACAACACTTTCCCCTTCAACTTTCTTGTAACATGGTTCGACTGCATACGATTTAATGCTGTCGTAGTAGTTGTTTATGTTCTTGCTTATTTTAGGGGCTGCGACATCGTGTTCAGTGGGCCCAATGTATTTGTGTAATAACAGGTGCTATTGTGATGGCTGTTCTAGTGTGAGTATTTGCTAACTGGGGATAGGATTGTGAAGGAGGAACCATCCCTGCATTTTTTTGGAGTAGAAGTTGGGAAAACACCGAAAACCACTTCTAGGAAGGCTGAGGTGGAAATCGAGCCCTCTTCTCCTCAGGTTTGCCTCACGAAGCTGAGTGTGCCCAGTTCCAGCCCTCAGACCAGAATTAAAATTTATTTGCAGAGGCGGGAATCGAGCCAATACCTCCAGGCCAACAACCAAGAATGCTAGCCGCTACACTATGGGGTGGTCATGGAAATAGTTTATTGAACAAGTCTTAGAGGACATTGGCGCGAAGTGATACATGATGATGAAGCAAACAGCCTGCAATCCTTTAGTCTGGTACCATTTCGGGACAGCAGACCTGTCCTTAGACAGAATACAAGATGATGATGATGATGTTGATGCTATTGCTGCTGCTGGTGGTGTTGACAATATTGATGATGTTGATGCTACTGCTGCTGCTGATGGTGTTGACAATATTGATGATGTTGATGCTACTGCTGCTGCTGATCATGATGTTGACAATATTGATGATGTTGATGCTACTGCTGCTGCTGATGGTGTTGACAATATTGATGATGTTGATGCTACTGCTGCTGCTGATCATGATGTTGACAATATTGATGATGTTAATGCTACTGCTGCTGCTGATCATGATGTTGACAATATTGATGATGTTGATGCTACTGCTGCTGCTGATGGTGTTGACAATATTGATGATGTTGATGCTACTGCTGCTGCTGATCATGATGTTGACAATATTGATGATGTTAATGCTACTGCTGCTGCTGATCATGATGTTGACAATATTGATGATGTTAATGCTACTGCTGCTGATCATGATGTTGACAATATTGATGATGTTAATGCTACTGCTGCTGCTGATCATGATGTTGACAATATTGATGATGTTAATGCTACTGCTGCTGATCATGATGTTGACAATATTGATGATGTTGATGCTACTGCTGCTGCTGATGGTGTTGACAATATTGATGATGTTGATGCTACTGCTGCTGCTGATCATGATGTTGACAATATTGATGATGTTGATGCTACTGCTGCTGCTGATGGTGTTGACAATATTGATGATGTTGATGCTACTGCTGCTGCTGATCATGATGTTGACAATATTGATGATGTTAATGCTACTGCTGCTGATCATGATGTTGACAATATTGATGATGTTAATGCTACTGCTGCTGCTGATCATGATGTTGACAATATTGATGATGTTGATGCTACTGCTGCTGCTGATGGTGTTGACAATATTGATGATGTTGATGCTACTGCTGCTGCTGATCATGATGTTGACAATATTGATGAGGATGATGCTACTGCTGCTGCTGATCATGATGTTGACAATATTGATGAGGATGATGATGATGATGATGATGCTGATCATGATGTTGACAATATTGATGAGGATGATGATGATGATGATGATCATGATGTTACAATATTGATGATGTTGATGCTACTGCTGCTGCTGATCATGATGTTGACAATATTGATGGTGTTGACAATATTGATGATGTTGATGCTACTGCTGCTGCTGATCATGATGTTGACAATATTGATGAGGATGATGATGATGATGATGCTGATCATGATGTTGACAATATTGATGATGATGATGATGATGATGATGATGATCATGATGTTACAATATTGATGATGTTGATGCTACTGCTGCTGCTGATCATGATGTTGACAATATTGATGATGTTGATGCTACTGCTGCTGCTGCTGATGATGATGTTGACAATATTGATGATGTTGATGCTACTGCTGCTGCTGATGATGATGTTGACAATATTGATGATGTTGATGCTACTGCTGCTGCTGATCATGATGTTGACAATATTGATGATGTTGATGCTACTGCTGCTGCTGATCATGATGTTGACAATATTGATGATGTTGATGCTACTGCTGCTGCTGATGATGATGTTGACAATATTGATGATGTTGATGCTACTGCTGCTGCTGATCATGATGTTGACAATATTGATGATGTTGATGCTACTGCTGCTGCTGATGATGTTGACAATATTGATGATGTTGATGCTACTGCTGCTGCTGATCATGATGTTGACAATATTGATGAGGATGATGCTACTGCTGCTGATCATGGTGTTGACAATATTGATGATGTTGATGCTACTGCTGCTGCTGATGGTGTTGACAATATTGATGATGTTGATGCTACTGCTGCTGCTGATCATGATGTTGACAATATTGATGAGGATGATGCTACTGCAGCTGCTGATCATGATGTTGACAATATTGATGAGGATGATGATGATGATGATGATGCTGATCATGATGTTGACAATATTGATGAGGATGATGATGATGATGATGATCATGATGTTACAATATTGATGATGTTGATGCTACTGCTGCTGCTGATCATGATGTTGACAATATTGATGGTGTTGACAATATTGATGATGTTGATGCTACTGCTGCTGCTGATCTTGATGTTGACAATATTGATGAGGATGATGATGATGATGATGCTGATCATGATGTTGACAATATTGATGATGTTGATGCTACTGCTGCTGCTGATCATGATGTTGACAATATTGATGAGGATGATGCTACTGCTGCTGCTGATCATGATGTTGACAATATTGATGAGGATGATGATGATGATGATGATGATGATGCTGATCATGATGTTGACAATATTGATGAGGATGATGATGATGATGATGATCATGATGTTACAATATTGATGATGTTGATGCTACTGCTGCTGCTGATCATGATGTTGACAATATTGATGAGGATGATGATGATGATGATGCTGATCATGATGTTGACAATATTGATGAGGATGATGAGGATGATCATGATGTTGACAATATTGATGAATTTGATGCTACTGCTGCTGCTGATGGTGTCGACAATATCGATGATGTTGATGCTACTGCTGCTGCTGATCATGATGTTGACAATATTGATGAGGATGATGACGATGATCATGATCATGATGTTGACAATATTGATGAGGATGATGATGCTGATCATGATGTTGACAATATTGATGAGGATGATGTTGTTGATGCTGCTGATGATGATGTTACTTTTGCATTTGATGATGATGTTGAAGATAATAATGATGATGATTATGCTAATACTGCTGTTGATGTTGAAGATGATGATCAGATTGCTATTGCTGATGCTATTGCTGCTGATAATGTTGAAGATGATGATTATGTAGATTATACTGCTGATTTTCAGTATGATGATGATTCTATTGCTGCTGCTGATAATGTTGAAGATGATGATGATGTAGATTATACTGCTGATGTTCAATATGATGATGATTCTATTGCTGCTGCTGATAATGATGAAGGTGATGATGATGATGATGATGATGATGATGATGATGATACTACTCCTGCTGACGATGTTGATGATGATGCTATTACTGCTGTTTATGTTGAAAATGATGATGATGATGATGATGATGATGATACTACTCCGGCTGACGATGTTGATGATGATGCTATTACTGCTGTTTATGTTGAAAATGATGATGATGATCCTATTGCTCCTGCTAATAATGTTGAAGATGATGATGATGAAGATGCTATTGTTACTGCTGGTGATGTTGTTGATGATGATGACGATACTATTTGTGATGCTGAGGATGTTGATGATGAAGATGAACTCTATATTAAATTTCCATTAACCACAATTTCCTTTATGGACCGACCGGGCTACTACAGTATGCAAACTAAGGCGCAAGGCGATGGGGCCTGATATACTCCATAAGAGAAGGCAAGGAGAATGAACCACACCATGGGAGTCCTTGGAATAGTTTCCAATTGTTTCCATTGTCCACCTCGTGGCTCGGTGGCTAGCATTTTTGTGTGTCGCCCCTGAGATCCAGGTTCGATTTCTGGCTTTGCCTAGGAATTTAATTTTGGTCTGATTGCTTGAACGGGATTCACTTAGTCTCAGGAGACAAAACTGATAATATGTAGTTCGATTTCAACCTGAGTCATTCCGAAAATAGTTGTCCGTGGTTTCCTACTTCTACTCCAAGCAAATTACGGCATGGCTCGCAAGTTAAGGCCACCACCGGCTTTTTCCCAATCCTCACCTGAATTACAAACACATACTACAGTACTACAGACACCACAATAACACAGACTATCAGACAAATTATACACACACGCAAGTTCATGGACCTAAATTACTGGGGCGTGGAGGCACCGCGGTCAAGCTGTTGGCCTCTCACCACGGCGGACCGGGTTCGATTCCCTGTCAATGCATGTGAGATTTTCAAAGTAAAATGCCATCTCCTGTGGTTCGGATTCCACGTCAAATGGAGGTCCCGTGGTTTATGATCTCAAGATTAACGGTCACGTGAAACTACAATCTTCCTTGTTTCCTAAAAGACTACTATGTCTGAGCCCCTCATATAAAACTACTACTACAACAACAACGTAGTTTCCCATTTCCTACTCCACGCTAGATAATGGCTGAACGGTATTTTCTAATAGGCGACGGACACTTGCTTCCAACTTACCGCCCAATTTAATTCATCTTCATTTATTTCATCTCTCATTAACTTCTCTAATAAGGTTGCAACAGGGAAGGCATCCAGCCGTAAAATCCATTCGCTACATAGAAACTCATCTCAGTTCATCCTCAACTCCGTAGAAACGAGGAAAATAATTGATCAGAGATCCATACACATACACATACATATAGGGGACACTCAACTAATTCCGCAATATTAAAGGGTTGATGGTAAGCGCCATGATACGTGTGGGCACCATTTCAGCAACGCTGTACAGCTGTAATCGGAGCGGCTAGCTGGTGAAACATGTGTTATTTCCTCGTACAAATACAAACCGATATAAAATAAGTGAATTAATTTACGTATTTCACAGTCATACAGCATAACGTTTCGATGTATAACGATTACAATTCAACCAAGAACTACATTTTCCAACCACCCCGAGCCGAGAAAATGTTACCTTACAAAAATGATAACAACTTTGTTTCTTGGAGACACACAATTTTGAAATTAATAAACCAGTTATACAACATTCCAATGTATATTGTGTTAAAATTTGGATTCGATCTGATGACGGGCTTTTGAGATAATAATTCTTAAATGTGACGCATGGTTGAAACACGCTTAAAAACGGGCACTTTTTGTGTTCCAACTGCGATAAAAAATATTAAAATATAAATTAAAAGTTCCAAACCTACATGACCTAACGTAAAATAGAACGACGAAAATGATGATGTTATTGAATTTTATGTAGGTCTATTGGTTACTTCACAAACAACCTTCAAACTCGAGAGCACATAATACTTTGGTCGACAGTAAGTGCATTCTCGGTACATTTCGTTCCGTCACCGTAACGCAACGCCAGGCCCCAGATAAAGTCGACATAATCATTTAAAATGATAAAAAAAGGACTTGTAAGAACACTAGAACCCGATGAAGGGACAAGTTCAAGGTTGATCTAGAGACCAGAGGTTGGACATTGGATGATGTTTTCTGTGACAAGTTGTATATGGACAGGTTGAAGTGGAAGAGGTTCATAAACAGTACCCGGGAAACTGGAACTGTACAATGATGATGATGATGATGATGAATTATATATGTTACATAAATTCAGATCCTTAAATTTTATCTAGCATGGGTTGTCTAAATCAATTAATAACACTCTCAATGAAATTTGAATTTAGTTACATTTTGTTGTTGATACTAGTGGTACTTGGACTAAATCCGCGATAACTTGTGTAAATCCAGAAAATGATAAGTCTAATAATATTCTTCATTACTACCACTACGAAATCACCGAAATACACGAGATTTTATAAATACTTCATAAACAAAATACAACATAGGTTATCGCGATTTTACCGCCAGGTGGTAGTACTCGTCATTTCAAAGTTCATAGCCAAGAGAAACTAAATAGCTGTCTCAACACAACGTGAGATGAACACGTTTCTTCCACTGGGGCATATCTGGAGAAGAAGTACAGGGTCTTTCATATAAAATAAGAGCGCCAAGCGGCGGCTTTGTTACCCGCAGCTGCGGTCACCTTGGCCAAGCTTGTGGCGCGCCAAGGCCCCCTGCTTTAAGCGTGTATACAATCCTATATGATGCAGCGGCCTTGCTAGCGTGTGTACAATGCTGAAATCTTACTTTAGTTAGTTAGTTAGTTATTGTTGATGAAACCGAAACCCCTAATTGTGCTAATTTTGTGAGTGATTTATTCGGAGATCGTTCAAGATTCTCGCCAATGTCATCTAGCTCATCCTCTGTTAAAACTGTTCGTGTGCGGGCATGTTTTTTATTGAGCACCGAGCCAGTAGTGTCAATCTTATTTGCAACTACGTGAATCTGTGCCAGTGAAGGTGGCACTTCATCAGAAAATTGCTGGACAAATGCATCACGTACCCGCCGAGCCGACTCGTACTTAAAATAAGTTTTACATAAAAAATACGATGTTGCAATGATAACTGTCTCACCATGTTAGCACTTGAGGTATAGACTGGCGACTGAGCACCTGCACACTTATTGCAAGGTCAAGTTTGGTAATGTCAATCTGTTATTTTTATACAGTCCATCGGATCTTGAAAAAAAAAAACAGCCCTCGTATGTACTATGCGCGCTCTTTCAATACTAGAGCAGGGGGCCGTGGCGCGCCACAAGCTCGGCCAAGGTCACCGCAGATGCGGTTAAAAAAGCCGCCGATTGGCGCTCTTATTTTATATGAAAGACCCTGTATATGTCAAGTACTGCGGAATAACCGAAGTCTCCCCAACACATACTAAGACACCCAGGAATAGCAAGCTTAGTTATGGAAGGAAGGGTCGAGGACAAGAACTGTAGGGGTAGACCAAGGTTAGAATATGTTAATCAGATTGCCTCGGATGTACTGTGTTGTAGCTATGTAGAGATGAAAAGATTAGCTCAGGACAGGGAGGCATGGAAAGCTGCATCAAACTGGTCAAAAGACTGAAGAGTCAAACAACAACAATCCCAACAGTATTTACATACATACATATCTAGGTTTCAATGATTACACATCATCAAATTTCAAGTGCCTTAGGTGGCGTAGTCGGTGGCATGCTGAGATCCCATGCCCGAGATCGCGGGTTCAAACCCGGCCGAATTCTTAAGATCGTTAAAATTCTTCAGTATGCCTTCCTTCGGAGGGGAAGTAAAGCCGCCGGTCCCATGTCATAGATTTATGGCATGTAAAAGAACCTTCCACTAATTAAACTTGTGTGAAACTACATTTTTAGGTTAGATTTCGTTGAAACACTCTATCGAAGTTCCACCGTTCACCACTAGGTGTCAGTGACATCTGGTAGCAAAAGTTGGAACAGCTTGAAATTGAACGGACACTCATGGCACTAAAAGCCATACGCTAAAAAAATAATCAAATTTCAAAGAAATTCAAAAAATGTCAATGATTAACCGAGTGCTTGAAACTTTCAAAATAAATGCCCAGAAACACGAGTTAAGTGCTGCCATCTGTTACCAGATGTATCTGTCATAATGTTTCAGCCATCATAAATACAAAAGGCGATGGTTCTGGTGTTTCAGGATTTGCTTTATCTGTGACGGCAAGTACGCACTAAGTCACTGCTGCAATACACCTGCTTTCTAGTGGCGTGTGGTGGAACTACAGTAGTGCATAATCATGGTAACCAATACAGTAAATATTCTAAATGGGAAAGTATATATGTGAATTACTTATAGCATATTAGTGGACGATATCAATCCCTTTTAGGTTTATAGAACAGAATAGGATAATACGCTTGCAAGCTAGTAATTTTGAGAATCTAAGAAGAGGTAAACCATGCCGATATTGCAGTGCTTGAGATGTTGGCACTCGATACTGAGAAAATGAATAACAACAAACGCAAAGAAGACGCAAAGAGAAATAAATGTGGGGGAAAATTTGAAAATTTAGGAAAATTCAGTAAACTTAGTTTGACATGTTCAGAAATGGTAAAATAAAGAAAATAAGGATAAAATTATTTGTACTTTAAATTTGAGTTTGAAGTGAATTCAAATTTCACAGCAGAGTCAATAACAGAACGTAGATTACGTTTTCCGCACAAGAAATGAACTTGTTAGAAAAAGGCTTGAAATTGTATGGACAAAGGCACAACCCACAACATCATGCAATTAATTGCGGGCATGATAGGTAGCAATAACAGAACAAGATAGGGAAATAACCAAGAAACGAGACCCTAACGATGCCAAACAAATCCTCAAACAAGAACGCAAAACTATTAACGACCAGAGCATCACACTATTAATAAATATCAAGTCAATAGAACAAAAACAAGTAGTTCCGTGAAGAACTATACAGCCTATTTTCATATATCCTACTTATGTTAAATGCCTCTATCTACATAAATAAAAAACAGTTTGATTGCTGTAATAGATTCGTAGATATTGAGTACCGACTAAATATTTCGGATGGTCGCCATGTTGGATTTTATATATGTAGGTCCTAGAGTTATGTAATGTTACATGAAGATTATTGTGTACATGTAGCATTCAAATTTCAATCGCATGATTAGGACACAAGAAGTAACAAGGAGATTTTAAAATTTCGCACAGCTGCCATCTTGTGGTTATGGAAACAATTGAAATAAATTAGATGCCAATGGATTAACATCCGTAAAAGGATTTACTGTACCAAGTTTCACTGCACTCCGATGGTTAAATTGCGAGAAACGTCCATGTGAATATTTATACTTCGCGTCGCCGCCATGTTGGATTTGTGATCACCAGGTTATTTAAAGTCCTATAGGTGAACTTAAGTTCATAGCCTCGATGAACATTAAAAAATCGGTTTGATTGCTATAATAGATTCGTAGATATTCAGAGTCGTCTGAATATTTCGGATGGTCGCCATGTTGGATTGTTAAATGTATAGGCCATAGAGTCATGTACCATTGAAGGAAAATTATTGCGTAGGTTCATTTTTCAAACTTTCACTTCGATCGCTTGATTACGACACAAGAAATAAAAACTTAATTTTAAAATTCGCACAGCCGCCATCTTGAGGTTATGTAAACAATTGAACTAAATTAGATACCAGAGCATTACAATGTGTATAAACATTTCCTGTACCAGATTTCAATGCGCTTGGAATATTATATCGCGAGAAAAGTCTATTTAAAATTTTCAAATTTGCTTGGCCGCCATGTTCGTTTTGTAATTAACCGCTTTTTGAAAGTCTTATAGGTGAACTTCCAGTAGTGCTCTTTATCTCCTTATAAAATTTCAGGGTGATACAGCTAGTAGTTTCAGAGATATAGAATGCCGGTGAAATATTTCGCTCATCCGCCATCTTGTGGTTATATAAACAATTGAACCAAGTTAGATGTCAGTGCATTACAATGTGTATAAACATATACTATACCAAGTTTTATTGCGTTTGGTTGGTTAGATCGCGAGAAACGTCTATTTAAAAGTCGCGAATTCGCGTGGCCGCCATGTTGGTTTTGTAATTACCAACTTTTCGAAAGTCACATAGGTGAACTTCTAGTAATTCCCTTTATTACCGTAATAAATGGCAGGGTGATATGGGTAATAGTTTCGGAGATATTGAATGCTTGTGAAATATTTCGCGCAGCCGCCATGTTGGTTTGGGGAGATGCAACAAAATTTGAAGGGACCGGTCGAGGTCGCCCGGTATAGTACTATGAACTTACCGAGTTTCATTGAAATAGCTCCAGCCGTTTAAAAGTTATTAGGGGGACACACACACACCTCACACACACACACACACGCACACACACACGGACAAAAGGTGATCTCATAAGCCTATTTTTTTCAAAATTGAAGATAGGCTAAAAATGAACAGAACTTAGTTATAACAATCGTGGATAAAGGCAATACCAAAATAATCCCGAATGAAACAGAATACATATATGAAACAATAGGAATTATGAACAATAATGGAATCAAGGAATTAGAAAAACGACTCGTACAACAATTTCCAAGGCCACATCAAAACAGCGTTTATCGAAAAAGAATACAGAAACAAACATAACGAACCCAAAATTACCGTTTTTAAGAGCACTGCTAAAAATACGTAAGGAGAAATGCCCAATAAGACCAATCATTAACTGCAGGAATGTGCCAGGCTACAAAAACAGTAAATAACTAATCAAAATATTGAAACAGCGCATGATGAATAATAATAACTCGGTGAAAAACACAACGTAGTTTGTCACCACACTAAAAACGATACAAATGAAAGCCAGCCTGAGGCTAGTATCGTTCGACATAACGAACATGAAGACCAGTATAATATAAAAAAGAACTAAAATCAGTTAATTATTTAATAGAAACAGAAGATATCACGAAATTATTGAGAGTCGTTTTCAACCAAAACGTGTTTCACTTCGATAATAAAATATACGCACAGACAGAGGGATTAGCAATGGACTCACCACTAAGCGGGCTAATAGACGACGTATTCATTGAAAGTGAGTTCTTAGAAAATAACTCGACAAAAGGAAAGTACAGGGAGATTCTTTTGCTGGAACGGGGCCGCCAGCATACCGAGCTCGGGCCACGGATTGCGTGCAGGTGGGAACCGTAACAAAGTATATTAATTAATGGT
Organism: Meconema thalassinum; assembly: GCA_946902985.2. Lineage (NCBI taxonomy): Eukaryota > Metazoa > Arthropoda > Insecta > Orthoptera > Tettigoniidae > Meconema > Meconema thalassinum. The sequence goes on from OX336390.1 coordinate 836,907,039, forward strand.
AAATTCACCAGCATATCATGATTAAAGAATTTACCTTTTCACAGAAGACGCTGCGAGTGTTCTACTTCAACTGACAGATAGGCGTTGTACCGTGTAAATAAATTAGCGTTTACACGTTGTAATTCCCTTCTGTTGTGAGGCCTATCTGCTGCCGTATATTGTTCTCCAGCTCCAGTAGAGTACGGGTAATTGATCTGTACACTTTGTATTAAAAAAAACCACAATTAAACATCAAATGGGCTAGGCCCGTGCTTCGGTTAATTACAGAAAATACACAAAGGGGTACAGGAGAAGCTACATAATGTAACGATGTAACTTCCCAAGTACTGTCTGTCAGCTGAAAGAGTACATTTTCAGCATCTTCTGTGAAAAGGTAAGTTCTAACCGTTAACTGGTGAAGAGAGGTCATCCAGATTCCCAAGAAATAACAAGAAAGCATCTGCGCTTCTTTAATAAAATTTTGCAGGAAGCGTTGTTTATGTTACCTTCTTATTTGTGTGCTGACACTTCACACACTCATTGATGAAAGTTTGGTGACTAACGTTAAATACCCAGGTTAGCTCGCCTCCGCACAACCCTGCGGCCCGAGTGCGGTTAGCTGGCGGAAGGCGCACGCGCCAGGCAGTCGTCCGCTGGCTCCGCCCCAGCAAAATATTCTCACTGTTCAATGAAAAATATTCGTAGATGACGTAGGCCTACTATGTTTATAAGATCTGTCCAATTCCGAGTAACTTAAAAAGTGTGTTCATGGCAAAACACCTAATCTGAATGAGTCTCTAAATGCCCTTATATGGAAACATTGACCCAAAGCAACATTTTCCACAGCTATGGAAGTAAAAATTTCAGTCTATATTGCAGTTATTGTGCAGGGAGGATAAAGGTCTAGCTTCAAGTTTTGAGCATTAGCTTGAAAGATCTTGAAGAGGATTGACACACAACGCATACCTTCAGCTGAGTTTTCCATTGGAGATCTTGCAAAAAAAAAAAAAAAAAAAAAAAAAAGACCAGAAAATAAGAACCCAGAAGAGAAATCTTTACGAACCTGAGGACACTCAATACTGTTCTGGAACCTTTTGATAAACGAAATGGCAAGGGAAAAGTAAGTTATTTTAAGTACTTTTTCTCACAATTAACATATTCATTATTCAGATACATTTTACTCAGAAGCCATGTAATTTGGCATCCTTCTTGCAGTGTATATGTTACAGGGAAAGTCGATTCTTAGTAAAAGTTGACTCTCCCTAGGCAGAGTCAACTCTTACTGAAAGTATCAGTAACAGGTGATTGAAAACAAACATATCAACTTTTCCTAGGGAGAGTTAACTATATCTGCTGTGGTTTAGTAAAAGTTGATTCACAGATGCTGCTCTGAAAATGTAACCGCGCGCGCCAAACCTTTGTTATTATTATTAAAATATTGCCATTGTTTGGACTCGTACTTCCATTATTGGACCGACCGTTATAGATCAGAACAATTCTCTGTTTTTATTTTATTACCCCACCACAAAACAGGCAGTTGCCAATCGTCATTACTCGGCTCTTTATTGTTGTGCAATAGTGACAAAAGATTCATTTACGTTTAAATAATTAGTTTAAGTGTGTCATAATTATGTCAGACACCACGGCAGAACTGTTTCGTGTAAAACTGCAGCAGGAACGCTCGACTTCCAAGGTAAATTCACTGACATTGACCAAATTGAAATATGATAGCTGCATTCAAAAATTGAAAAATCTAAAAACTGCAATTAAATAAAAAAGTAACGATATCAGGTTTTTAAGACGATATGACATTATTGAAGTAAATGGTATTTCAAAACTAATACACCCTGTCACAGACCAAGACAGATTAAGGCTTTATGTTTTTGATGAAGAGTTGTTTGCAGTTCTTAATGAAGCGCACATATCCACTGGACACGGAGGAAGAGATCGTATGATTCAGCAATTGAAAGGGAAATTTCAAAATGTTATTACAAAGGACATTTTACTATTTTTAAGCTTGTGCGAACCTTGAGATGAAAAATTGAGACATAAGATGAAAGGACTGGTTGTAAAGCCTTTGTTATTCAAGGAAATGAATTCACGATGTCAAGTGGACTTGATTGACTTTCAGTCGCAACCTGATGAAGACTTCAAATTTATAATGCAGTACCAGGACCATTTAACAAAGTTTGTTGTGCTAAGACCACTGAAATCAAATACTGCAGATGAAGTGTGTAATAATATCGTTGATATCTTTACTTTGTTAGGCGCTCTTTGTATTTTACAATCAGACAATGCGAGAGAATGTGTTAATAAAATTATTGACAGTCTGGTTAATACATGGCCGAACTTCAAAATGGTGCACGGCAAACCACGACATAGTCAGAGTCAAGGTAGCGTCGAAAGAGCCAACCAGGACATAGAGAATATGATAACCACCTGGATGCAAGGCCACAAAACATCAAAATGGAGTGAGGGCTTAAAGTTTATTCAACTTATGAAAACAGTGCATTGCATAGTGGGATAAAACGATCCCCGTATGAGGCAATGTTCGGTTGCCCCCCGAGACACGGCTTATCTAGTTCAAAACTACCAACTGAGGTACTGGCAAATTTAGAAACAGAAGAAGATCTTCAATGCGCAATTGATCAAATTCAGCAACAACAAGAAAAAGAAATTGGAAGTAACGGGAATGGAAATCCTGATGAAAATGAAACAAACCAAAATATATCAAGTGGTGAAAAACTCTTAGATGATAGTGATTATCTCCTCACTGACCTGGACAAATCTACTGAAGACATCAAGATACAGAGAAATGAAGCTTTCTACTGTCTAGAACAACAAGCTAAACGCATGAAGAAAATATCAGATCACATTCAACCGCCAGTAGAAAAAGGAACATCAGCTCGAATTCCCATCCCCGATGTTGACCTTCGAATTCCTATCCCCGATGATGACCGCGGTAGAGGAGATGCTCGATCTATCCTTGGCGTGGTACTGTAGGTTGTCGATGATGGCTTTTATCGAATTGGAACGAGAAATGGAATTCTAAAGCAGCTTTTCCCAAGGTAAGTTTTCAGAGCTAAAATAAATCTCTCTCTCTCCTCTCTCTCGCTGCCCATAGTATTAAATTGTTCAGATGTCAATGATTACATTTTTCCAGGTCTCAATTCAGTAAATTTAATGTCCTACGAACATTATCCAAGAAAATGAAGTTCCTATGGTTAAAACAATAGCTGTGAGGACTGTTGCAACTTCACAATCACTTGGAAGTGGACAAGGTTTTTTCAAATGTCCTTGCAACACTAAATGCGAATCTATGAAGTGCATGTGCAAGAAGAAAAGATTCCTTTGCAACTCAAAGTGTCACAAATCTTTACCTTGCTGTAATAAATGATAAATATTTATATCTCTTTATGTACAGTATTATAACGGCTTTTATTTTTATTAGTTTCTCTTAAATATTTTTATCTCTTAATGTATTGGTTTTACCTCCCTATTCGTTTTTATTAGCTAGTACCGTTTCCTTGCAAATAGTCAACTGTTACTACCTCAAGACCGTGAGAGTATACTTTCCCTAGGTATAGTCAACTCTGACTAGTAAATGTTGATCGAAATTGAACACCGCTTTTAATCAACTTTTACTGAAAAGACCAGTAAGAGTCGACTTTAGCTAGGGAGAGTCAACTCTTACTGGATAATCGACTTTTCCTGTAACATATATAAAAAACATATACACAGGTGAAAAATTTAATATCATTCCTGCACGTCGAGATATATATGCTGCACAAGAAAACATATCGACTTTTTATGGATATTTTTTCAGTAAAAATAACCAACTTCATTAAATGTCAATGTGGGCTTTTGTGGACTTACTCTATACATATTGAGGTTATACTGTCAAATTTGCTTGATAATATGTTGGAAGTTTATAAAAAAACAAGATGTTCAGTAAAGAACATATAGCCTACTTTCTCCTAAATGCATGGGTATTGTTATAACTCTTTGTCCTTTTCAAGGAGTATAATTGAATGTTGGTTGTAGTATCTTGTTGAAATACAACGTGCTATAGGGATATTAAACATGAATATGAGGTGCCCTTTGCTAGTGCTACCTCTGTACCAAATGTCGTTCAATTCAGTTTCACCGTGTTTGAATTGATAGGGGGAATCGATTTGCACACATACTTCGCCACCATCTGCAAACTATTGGGCTGATGTTCTTGCAGTTTGGTCTGAATATGTTTCCCACATAAAGATATGGTGTTGTAAAATTTGGTAGAGACTAGATTATTAGGTTGGTCGTAATTACATTTTAGCTTTTAATATTTGGGTGGCCGCGATTACGTTTCCTTCAAGATAGCGGTGATATAAAACATGACACTGAGGTGCCCTTTGCTAGTGCTACCTCTGTACCAAATTTCGTTCCATTCGGTTTCACCGTGTTCGAATTGATAAGGGGAATCGATTTTCACACATACTTGGCCACCATCTGCAAACTATTGGGCTGATGATCTAGCAGTTTGGTCAGAATATGCTGCCCACATAAAGATTTGTTGTTGCAAAATTTGGTAGAGACTAGATTATTAGGTTGGTCCTAATTACATTTTAGCCTTTAACATTTGGGTGGCCGCGATTACGTTTCCGTCAAGATGGCGGCGATATAAAACATGACACTGAGGTGCCCTTTGCTAGTGCTACCTCTGTACCAAATTTCGTTCATTCGGTTCCACCGTGTTCGAATTAATAGGGGGAATAAATTTTGACATAAAGATGGCCGCAATCCGCAAACTATTAGGCTAATGGCCTATAAGACTGGACAAAGGATGCTCCCTCCATAAAGGTATGTTGTTGCAAAGTTTGGTAGAGATCGGATGGTTATGTTAGTCGTAATTTGATTTAAGCTTTAAACATTTGTGTGGCCGCTATTACGTTTCTGTCAATATGGCGGCGATATAAATCATGACACTGAGATGCCCTTTGCTAGTGCTATCTCTGTACCAAATTTCGTTCCATTCGGTTTCACCGGGTTTGAATTAATAGGGGGAATCAATTATGACACAAAGATGGCCGCCACCCGCAAACTATTAGGCTAATAACCTATTAGATTGGTCAAAGGATGCTCCCTCCATGAAGGAATGTTGTTGCAAAGTTTGGTAGAGATCGGATGGTTATGTTAGTCGTAATTTAACTTAAGCTTTGAACATTTGTGTGGCCGCCATTACGTTTCTGGAAAGATGGCGGCGATATAAAACATGACACTGAGGTGGCCTTTACTAGTGCTACCTCTGTACCAAATTTCGTTCCATTCGGTTTCACCGTGTTTGAATTAATAGGGGGAATTGATTTTCACACAAAGATGGCCGCCATCCGCAAACTATTAGGCTAATGACCTAGTCATTTGGTCAAAGGATGCTTCCTCTATAAATGTATGTTGTTGCAAAATTTGGTAGAGATCGGATGATTAGGTTAATCGTAATTTGATTTAAGCTTTGAACATTTGTGTGGCCGCCATTACGTTTCCGTCAAGATGGCGGCGATATAAACCATGACACTGAGGTGCCTTTTGTTAGTACTACCTCTGTACCAAATTTCGTTCCATTCGGTTGCACCGTGTTCGAATTAATAGGGGGAATCGATTTTCACACAAAGATGGCCGCCATCCGCAAATTATTACGCTGAGGGCCTATTGGTTTGGTCAAAGGATGCTACCCCCATAAAGGTATGTTGTTGCAAAAATTTGGTAGAGATCGGATGATTAGGTTAGTCGTAAATTGATTTAAGCTTTGAACATTTGTGTGGCCGCCATTACTTTTCCGTCAAGATGGCGGCGATATAAAACATGACACTGAGGTGTCCTTTCCTAGTGCTACCTTTGTACCAAATTTCGTTCAATTCGGATTCACCGTGTTCGAATTGATAGGGGGGGGGGGGACAGACATTCAGAGTACACACACAGACACACACACACACAGACTCACACACACACATACACACACACAGACTCACACACACACATACACACACACAGACAGACACACTTTTTTCGCCCTGTGTTGATCTCATAAGTCTACTTTCATTTTTTGCAAAAATCGAAAGTTGGCTAAAAATCACGGGTTCATAAAATTTATAAATTGCACAACACATCACATTCTCCTTTTTTTTTGGTATTACGAATAATAGTGAGCAAAGAACAAACATTTACACAACAGCAAATTTTAACATAATTCCCGCACGTCGAAATTTACAAGATACATTATAGTTTTTATCGATTTGATACTTTTAATATTTGTATAAAATTTCAGCTATTTAGCTGAAAATGTGGATTTGGTGAATGATTATATTTATACATGTATTTTGTTTACGTCACCTCTTAACTACGAGATAAAGGTGTCTGCAAAATGGGTAGAGGAAGCGAGAAAGTACATGGAGAACGATGGGAATAATGATTCGTTTCGAGCTAAGTTTCAAACATTTCTTAGGGTTTCAGGTAAAACCAAAGAAAACGAGTCAATTATAGCTGATCAGAGGAGAGGAGGAGTAACCATGACAAAAGAATGAAGCAGTTCTGGGAGGAGAATAAAGGATTAACCCGCAAACAATTTGTTTCCCGTGGCTCACAGTAGACCAAAGTTGAATCCTGGCGGCTTGTACCGTGCAAATATAGGGTCTTTCATATAAAGTAAGAGCGGCAAGCGGCAGTTTTGTTATTCGCTGCTGCGGTGGCCTTGGCCGAGCTTGTGGTGCGCCATGGCCCCCTGCTGTACTATTGAAAGCGCGCATAGTAGCCTACATATAAGGGCTGTTTTTTTTTTCAAATTCCGGTGGATTGTATAAAAATAACAGATTGACATACCAAACTGATTTTACTACTAAATGTTTGCTGGTTTTAGTGGTATGTCTCATCATAATCGACAAAACAATTGAAACATTTGTCGTATCGTTACACCAGCTTTCCAATGCCCTCGGCAAAATATTCTGCCGCCACTGAGGTGGGTACATCTGGACAGTTTCCTGAAGTTTTTACTTATAGGCGAGGCGTTGCCGCCCAACCATACCTTCAATTCTCGAAAAATGTGAAAGCCATTCAGTGCTGGTTTGGACTAAACGGCAGATGATTCAAAACTTCACACTTGAATTCTTTGTAAAAGTCTATCGTAATGTTGGTACAGAGTGGTCGTGAATGATTTTCACATTTTTCGAGAATTGAACGTATGGTTGGGCGGCAACGCCTAGCCAAAAAGGAAACACTTCAGGAGACTCTCCAGTCGTACCCACTTCAGTGGCGGCAGAATATTTTGCCGAGGGCATTGGAAAGTTGGTGTAACGATACGACAAATGTTTCAATCGTTTTGGCGATTATGTTGAGACATACGAATAAAACAAGCAAACATTTAGTAGTAAACTCAGTTTAGTATGTCAATCTGTTATTTTTATACAGTCCATCGTAACTTAAAAAAACAAAACAAAACAAAAAACAGCCCTTGTATGTAGGCTACTATGCGCGCGTTTTCAATAGTACAGCAAGGGGCCATGGCGCGCCACAAGCTCGGCCAAGGTCACCGCAGTAGCAAATAACAAAACTGCCGCTTGCTGTTCTTACTTTATATGAAAGACCCTGTATATGAAACTGTCATGGCGTTGTATAATATAATCACTGTAAATCAGTAAACGCCAGATTGGAGAAGAAGCACTTCCCTATGCCTGTCCACTAATGCGGCTGAGCGCTTTGATGTGAACATTTCCACGGCAATCGTCTCTTTGGCTCTGCATTTGTGCGGTCTTGAAAACAGAGGGAACTCCATTTGTTGCCAGCAACACGTGTTTGAGTGCGAACAGTAATGATGCGATTATACAGCGAGAGGGCGCTCTAATGGTGCGGTGCTGCGGAGACGGAAAGAAAATGGAAAGTAGAAGGAACGGGAGGGGGTGGGAGGTGTTCTTATATTATGCACATAGAACAGCAGCGGTTGGTCGTTATGGTACAAAGGAGCATGCTGTTACTGAGAGAGATAGACGGGTGAAACACAAGTTTATGCGTTTCTTGTTTAGAAAGACGTACAGTTTGATTTGACGTCTTTTATCACAACACAGGAGGATATATGAGTGCAATGTAGGAAGGATATTTTTGTGGTGGGGGGATTATTTATTTATTTATTTATTTAGCGGATGGCGTTTAGTGCCTGGAGTATCCGAGGACATGTACGGCTCGCCAGAGGCTGTAGCTGCTTCAAACGGACACCCTTGGGGTGAGCTACAAGTTCCGTTAAATTTCAAGTTGTTCCAACTTTCACTACCAGATATCACTGACACCTAGTGGTGTACGTTGGAACTTTCATAGAGCATTAACACGAAAACTAACCTAGAAATTTAGCTTCACAGCAGTTTAGTAAGTGGAAGGATCATTTACATGACATAAATCTATGACATGAGACCTCTGGCTTTACTTCCCCTCGGAAGGAATGCATACTGAAGGATTTTAACCCTCTTAAAAAATCCGTCGACTTCGGCACGGGTTTGAACCCACAGCAGTTCAGCATGCAACCGACTAAGCCACCGTAGGGGTGATACGGCTTAAGGATCCCAAACAATAATGATTTTAATATTATAACCGTGCCTGTCAACAATGATATGCATTTCCCAGGTAACACACACACCTTGTTACTAGAGCAAAATTTAAAACTCCAAAATTCAAATAGTTACTATTTTATCCAATTTTCCAAATTTAGTTCTTGCTTTGTGCTGATCTTAATCGTTTCCCTCATTTCTCCCAAGTTAATAGTGTACCCAATCGTCATCATATGGAACATGTGTTCGTATCCCAGCTAACTCACGGTCTTTCGAGGTATGAGGCGTTCATCCCACAATACGAGCACATATTCAGGATTTGAGTCTGTCAGGTGACTACTCTACTTGAAAGAAACAACATATTCCTAAGTATAACATTTAATGGTAGTAATTCATGGCAAAACAACATAAAACACAAAAAATACTTTACATTTATTTCCCACAACAAAAATCAAAATTATCTGTGAGTCTCTTGTCATCAAGATCGGTGCTCCACTGCACTCATGTCTATCCTAAACATCCTATTGCTGATACTCTTTGACATTTGCGAGTGTCCATATGGTTCTTCACGTAGCACAATTTAACACAAATTGGAATATCACAACACAATAAACACAAATTATATTTAGTTAGTTAGTTAGTTATTGTTGTTTTAAGGGGCGGAACTACGAGGTCATCTGCCCCTAAAAAAAATTATATTTAAATGACATTATATCTGCAATTATGAAACATTTATCCGCTTTACACGGAACAATTACTTTAAATAACATTGATTCATTAGCTTATGCCTTGTTTAATAAGTGTTGTCTCGTGGGAATTGTATTCTTTTCCCATAAGTTTCAAACGCTGAAGTGGTACACTTACCCCTCCAAAATACACATAGATATAGATATTTTATAGCTTCACCATACAACGATTTTCTGGGTCTGGTCAAAACATTATCGTAACAAACGTGTCATCTCATTCAAATTACGCTACCCGTATGAATAAATTAGTGTATTTATTTGGTGCAGTTAATTCCTCCTCAGAGAATAACTGGGCCAAATGTTATCCGATTACTTCATTCCAACATTGCATGTGTATGGAAATAGTGCATCTAATTCAATTGATATCATCATATCAAGCACATCTTAATTACTTTTCGAAATATCGAGATTCTTCAGTGTCCCACTACAATCTTAAAATAAAAATATCAGGTCTATTGTCTTCCTTTCCGTGCGAAAAATTGATTAGTCCTGGGTCGTCCTCAGCAAGATGGCTGCCGGGCTGGTGGACTATACCTGCTGCCCCGCCTGACTCCCCGCACGGTCATGTTCACTCAATGGTGCAGCAGTGCCAGAGGTACCCTGAATGGGTCGTGTTCTTATGAATTGAGTCGATCTAATTATTTAATACCTACATTTAGAGTATTTAATGGGCTCATCTCGGCTCCTAATTACTATTCAAGGCAAGGGATGGATCACGAAATAGCTTTGCCGTTCTGTGGTCGACATCAGTGGCTTTTGCGTGCGTCTCAAGTGAGTTTCACTGTTATCTCACTGGACGGCATGCATATAACAAGAGGAAATCGACGTTTCATACGCGAAGAACCATTAGTCTTACCTCTCAGGGCAGATCAATTAATATATGGGCCTACCTAGGGTCTCTAGCAGTTATCCCGGGTGGCGAAGACTCTGCAAACAGTGGATACAGACAGACTCTGTCCCAACTCTGTTACGAATACGCATGTATGCTCTAAGGCAATACTATATCATCGAAGATTTTGCCTACTAGACATGACAACGTGTAAGCTATTTTCGGATGATCCCCGCAACTTATTGACGTAAATCTCTTGATTCTACGTTACATGCTCGCTGATTACGGCTCAAACAATATTTCTTTCAGATGACTCAATTCTTAAAGCACTCACGTCCTGTATACACTTCCTCATAAGCCAAAGTTCTACGTAGCTCCAAAACAAGTATCACTGGCTTACATTTGACTATCTTAATGGCTCTCAAATACAACTCAGTAGAATATTCCATAATAAAACCTTTATTTACCATTTCAATGACACTGAAAAGCTCTCTTTATCTCGATATTTATGTTTCTTTCTTACTTTTTACAATAACACAGTATTCGTACGATAGATATGACACATTTTGCACGTACTGTAGGCCTGACATGACGATTTATTTTTTATTATTGTTATCGACCCCAGATTATTATTATTATTATTATTTAATGTTACCGTTACTTTCATCAGTGTCTTACGCCTAAATGGCCGTAAACAAATCATCTTCAAAGCCATATTTTTACCAAAATACGAGGGATGTGATCTCGTACACAAATGACTGTTAATTCTAAATCTTTGAGGGAATGCTTCGTTGTATGGTGAGCTATTAAATCATATCAACATATTAAATTTGTACTCACTTTCATTTTAGCTGGGTTGGTCCAGCATGCCAGCCACTCGCCTGCCATGATGCTTGTCTTAAGCCATCATGATATTTTTCACACGACACATTGCATAAACTTTATACATGGTAATTATATTTTTCACTACTGGCATTTTCACTTTAACACAATACACATTCTTTTACCATATAAACAGAAACACTTTAAAAATCACTGTAATATAACTTTTATACATATTCCTCGCACAATTTTCACACACGGATCCTTGATCGGATTCCCACTATCGCCTGACCTCAGAGATGCGATGCAGCTAACTCCTGACAACCGCTGGTCTCCTTGAAAGTCTATCTTGCGTGTGTGTGTTCGACTCCCGTTACCTGCAGTTTATGTCTCCTCTACTGCAAAGTTGTTCAGTCCTAGGTCACGACTACTTGTGATGCCTCCCAGGCTCCCGTAACTGTAGTGTTCATTACAGTAATATGTTATTTTACCCATGATAACACTTCCTGTGCTTATGTTCATTGTCTGTAAACATCGTCCTAAAATCTCTCTACGCAGTACTGATTCTATACTCGCGTATACTGTTGCTTATACGTCTGCTGTAGACTAATTATTATATGATGCAAAATTACTGTTATTAAGCTGCATGATGCGCCTTTCATTGTTCAGCGCTAGTACATTTGAGCGTCAGTACTTTATAAATTCCGCGCACTTTCTTGCGTGATCCGACAGCGTGTTACCTCACGAGTTGAGTCAAGACGAACTGACTCCCCTGCTCCAGCTTCTCCCATATAAAGATTCCTGATTAAAAATAGTTCACTGGATTTCCAGGAGCGACTCTCTTCTTGATATAATAGATTTTCTGACAAAGTGAAGCATGATCCTTGTTTGTCTATTCATGGAGGTTCCAAAATCACTCGCGTGCAGGCAATCGCTTCGGCCAATTAATTATAATTAATTGCTTTCTTCCACGGCGTCATGATGCTACCCCGGTTTTTCCCCTCGGCTCCTTTACAAATCCTTACTCTGTAGCGGATTATGTCTGTGCAGAGGTTCCTTTATAGATGCAGGCTTTAATTTAGGCGTGAGAACACTCCTAAATTATCTTTCCTAGAATACATGCATCTGGGTGTAACTTCCATCTCAATTCATTGCTCCATTTGGTCGTAATTAATTAATTTCTGTGGGCGACCACCCCCACTCCACTGTTTCGCCTTGTCGAAGGGGGATTTTCTCAGTCGTTAATCACGGCCTTCAGCCTCCAGCCACGCCGAAAGTAGTACGTAGGCGCCAGGTCTACTCCGCCCACATTCAATTTCGCTTTGTCAAAATGTCAAGTTGGCTTGCTTTCTTGAGCTCTAGCATCTTAAACGTACATAGGTTTGTATTTTCTGCAATACTCCACCTTTAAAGCTATAATATTCCCGTTCTGGCCGTAAAATCATGCTGTTATAATTATATGCAGTTATAACTTATTGTTCCTCGGGTTCACTATGGCTGTTCCCCCTCAGAGATCAATGATTCGATTCTGCGCAGAATCATGGGCCTGGTCTTCTTTGTGATAAAGACCCCGGTTCGATGCCAGACAGCCGTGTCTATTTGGGCACAATAGGAATGTTTGGAGTTTTATTGTTCTAATGTGGGTGTTATATCTTCGGCTACAAAATGAATCTCACTCAAAACCATTAGTCTTTCTTTGAAACATTAAAATTATTTTTTAAGTTTGCACAGAATAAAAATGGAAATAATGACGCTCAATTGATTAATCAATAATGTGAAAATATGTGAAATTTATTTGGAGCTGAAGGGTTAACATCCACTTTAAAGAAAAAGCAAAAGTCCAAAAATTCTTATCATCATGGGAGATATAAGGCAAACTGTGTAGATCAGCATATAAAAGAACCAAATTTTGAAAGCTGAATAATAGTTACGAATAAAATTTTGATAATTTGAAACATTGCTTGTAATTGCAAGATAGGCTATGTGTGTTTCCTTGCAAATGTTTATTATTGTTGTACAAGATTTATGACCGGCACAGATTTAATATTAAAATCGTCGGCTTCGGTGGCGTAGTTGGTAGTATGCTGAGCTTCTATGCCCAAGGTCGCGGGTTCAAACCCAGCCGAAGTAGTCGAATTGTTTAAGAGCGTTTAAAATCCCTCAGTAAGCCTTACTTTGGAGGGGAAGTAAAGCCGGCGGTCCCATGTCATGGATTTATGGCATGTAAAAGAACCTTGCAATAATTACACTTGTGTGAAGCTAAATTATAGGTGAGATTTGACTCACGCTCATAGGTTCCAACGTTCGCCACCAGGAGTCGGCTGCGGTGGCATATAGTAACCAAGTTCAGAACTAGTTGCCGTTGACGGTGGCGTTTGGTAGCAAAAGTAGGAACTACTTGAAAAATGAATGTCTGCAGTCCTTACCTGAATTATGAAAACAGATAACACACACTAATACAGCCATCAGAATCAACACCGGTCATCAGACAGATTCTACACACACCCAAAGTACACGGGGCTACATGACCGCTTTGTCGCAGCCCCTGATTCCTGAATCGATTTTGTTTTGGATCCTTAAGCTGTATGTCCCTCCTTAAAGAGCCAAAGAAAGTAATCAATATTAATTTATTACATTGTCTATCATAAGTCTTGCACACACTTTCAAATAAAGACAGTAAACAAACCATCGAATTTTTCAAATTCTAATTTCCACTTTTTTTCCAATCTTCAGAATTTCCCCTTGTTTTTAGTTGTCCTTCGCTGTTTCACTTGTATCTTCCAGCAATTATTCACTCAAAATGTATCTGCTGTATTTTGATATAATCTCCTGCCAAGTTAGAAATGATTTCCATGCATACATTCACAGATATTAAGTCAAGGGTTAAAATGCCCGGTGAGTGTTAATAGGCAGTTGGTTGCCTTAACATTTCTTAAAATATTGCTTGAAAAGTGTAGATGATTTTTTTTGTAGAAATCGATTAACTGCTAAGTAAGCGAGAAGAATGCAATCCAACATAAAACCTGTAGGATCACTTAGAATTGTACGCCTTAATGAATTTAATTGTGCGTATTTTCAGAGGTACCAGTCCTACTAACTAGCATATAACTCTCTCGGAGCATTTGACCCCATAGACTCTCAGAATGTCAGAATCCATGGAAGGAAACTACACCCTGTCTGAAAAGTTCAGTGAATGGGTCTATATTACGAACGGATTTTTGGCTTACCTGAAACAGCCGTTACTATCCTTCGAAGTAATCCCCGCGGATGGTTATGCACTTCTTAGAACGGCTGTACAAGACCTGGCATAGTCTTCCTGAGAGATGGCCTTCAGTTGGGTCATCACATTACGTTGGATGTCCGAAATGACCGAAATCCTCTGGCCTTTCAGGGCTTTTCGGCGACCCTGGACCCCGATACTCCATACTTCGACGCTTGCCTTCGAGGTCGTACCTCAGGCACCAGGTCTTGTCACCCGTGACGATGGATTTCAGGACCATTCCATTCCACGGCACATTCACCCTTCGTACTGCCACCCGTCGAACAGGTGGCGCGTTAGGTTGCATAAATTCACCCTTATCACTGCCATCCGCCTATCAGGTGTGCAAGGCAGGTTGCATAAATTCACGCTTCTCTCTTGCTTTCAATGACGACTCAAACTGAAGGCTACTATGCCAGGACTTGTTCAGTCGTTCTCAGAAGTGCATAACCAACCACGGGGATTACTTCGAAGGTCAGTAACGGCTGTTTCAGGTAATATAGCCCATTCACCGAACTTTTCAGACAGAGGGTGTATTTCAAATAATCAGTAGGGCTCCATTTGGACTACAATGTTCCAGATATGCTGCATTTCGTGTAAATAATAATTTTAAGTACTATGAACTTAATTCTGTAGTTAAATTCATTATGTAGATCTATATAAGCGTAGATCAACCATTGGTATGCATTTTGTATTTTAAGAAAAGTAGGCTCTTTAGTTCGTCATGAAACTACTTGTTTTAAGGGCCTATTTATCCCATTACTGTAAAAGTTGATAACATTTTCTCGTACGACGAACAAAATATGGTGGTATGATTTTGTAAATCATGCTTGCACGATAATGGACATGGCATATATATTTCTGAAAGTATGTTTCTTTAAATAATGAATTAATCAATAGCTAAAATGCATTTTGTAAAATATAGCATAACGGCAATCATCTGCCACAGAATTCTGTACCTTACTGTTCCTAAATTATGGATACCGTCTTATACAACGTTTGCTGAATGGAAAAAAAACTTATTTGAAGGAAAAGTTTGATACTGAACGAACCAGTGGAAAATATAACAAGTAGTTCCATGAAGAATTCAATAGCCTATTTTCAAATATCCTACTTATGTCAATTGCCTCTATCAACATACAAAATTTCAGTATGATTGCTGTTATAGATTAGTAAAATAAGTACCGTCTAAGTATTTCGGATGGTCGCAGTGTTGGATTTTCATATATGTAGGGCATAGAGTTGTGTACTCTAAGATGACGATTAATGCGAAAATTGATTATTTAAACGTTGACCTCGATCGCATGATTAGTACACAAGAAATAACAATGTAATTTTAAAATGCGGACAGCCGCCATCTTGTGGTTATGTGAACAATTAAACTAAATCAGATGTCATTGCATTACAATGTGTATAAATATTCGCTATACCAAGTTTCACTGTGATCGGATGGTTACATTGCGAGAAATGTCAATTTAAATGTCTTAACTTTGCTTGGCCGCCATGTTCGTTTTGTACTTAACACGTTTATGAAAGTCACATGCATGATGTTTTAGTGGTGCTCTTTATCACCGTACAAAATTTCATGGTGATATATTTGTTACTGATGCGGATATATAGAATGCCAGTGAAATATTTCATGTGGCCACCATGTTGGATTGGTGAATTGATTACAAATTTGAAAGGCATGGTCGAGGTCGGCGAGGTAGTAGTATGCACCTACCGAGTTTCATTGAGGTCGTCTCGGCCGTTTAGATTTCATTATGGGGACACACATCTACACACACAAACACACACACACACACACACGGAAGAAGGTAATCTCATAAGCCTATTTTCATAATAAATGAAAATAGGTTAACAATAGGCTACCTTTGGAACTACTTGTTACAAAATACAAAAGGTGGGCTCAATGTTCGTTGGTATGTCGCTACGTGAAACGCCCAAAGCAACATTTATTTATTGTAGAATTATCTTTTGACACTCAGGGTAATTAACATTCCGCTCAGAGTAAAGAGTAATCCTTCTCCTTCTCATGTTGGTATTAGACACCTCATTTGTCTTCGTCTTGCCAACTGTACGACACGGCTTGCTGCCCACACCGGGTCCAGTCTCTTTCTTACATTTATGCTCAAGCAGAAATAGAATGTATCCCTCTCTTCCACAACAAAAGCAGAGACCAACTGGGCAATGCGATTTGTATGGATGATATATTGTATTCCAGCAAGAGAAAGTTAAGGTTTCTGTGGTAGTGAAGTAAGCGTCTCATTCCATTGCTCATTATGTGATACACAAAACCTGTAGAAAGTTTACAAAAACATTATTTTAACCACTTCTGGATACACTAGAAACAATATAATCCTCTTAGCCTACATTTAATTGTTGTTTTCCTCGTCTCTGTGAATTAAAACACTAAACAGCTATGCATGTCAATTAGTTAAATATTATACTGTTACATAAAATTTCTCACTGACCCTCGAGGCAGTGAAATCGCGCTTCCTAAAATCAACCCTGGGATTATCAAAATATACAAAATCTTGACTTACGAACTTGCCAAGGAGAACTTCTTTATTGAGGATCTACGGACGAAGAGAGGACTACCATCTACGGACGCCTGGAAAAAACTAATGCATGAGAGAGTGAAGAAGAGGGATGAAATCTGGCTCGAATTTTACATAACAGAAGCAATGACGAATAGGGTATGGACTGACACCAATCATGACCTACGACACTTCGTTATCTCGATGGCGGTACATGGGTACCACCGTAAACTGTGCGTCACCGGGTACTTTCATGACATATACGTATCCTGTATTTGTAAATTATGTGGTAGTCGGTACCACGTAATCATATCTAAGAACCGGGGACCTTCCATTGTGATATTTTGTGAAGATGGAAGGTGAAAACACTAATGTATATTCAAATTTATTTACCCTATGCACAATTTGTGCGCTGTATTTTCAATAATAATAACATTTCTCGACCAATTATGTCCATTATATGGCTTTGGAGCTATTAGGTCGAGTTGAATTTTAAAATTCGACATTTCGAGACAACTGCTTGTCCCTTTATCAAGGTCTGTATTGAAACTATTGATTAATAATAATAATATCGTATGGCCTCGGGTGCTTGGTGCAAGCTTTGTTAATTGACACCCAGAGGGTAGCTTGCATGTCGAATTTCGTCGTTCCTTTGAACGCTATGAAAGTCAAGGAGGTTAGATATCGAAACTCCTTGACACTACAGCGCTTTCAAGTAGAGAATGGAGGAACTTTGTGTTGGCGGAAAATCCCGAGATTAATTTTGCCATTGAACACGGCCTACTGAATTCAAATGGGTTCTTTAACATGCCAACAACGTATGACATGAGTGTCGTGATTTTTGTCGCCTTCAAAAATCACTTACCACGACCAGGGGCGAACCTGCAATCTTGGGGTTGGTAGTCCGACACTATAACCACTCACCCACCGTGGCAAGCAACTATTGATTGATTACTATTGATATCTTCTTCAACCTCCATAGATAAAAGGTAAAAGATAGGAAGCCATGTCGAAACAAATAGTTACTCCATGACCTACTGAGATCAAGAGGAATTTGGTAATGCAACTATATAGGGCAGCCATGATCTACATAAGGGATAACCATCTCATTTATTAAAGTTATTTGGTTGTTTAATCATTTCTATCACCTCCCGAATGATACGAGTTGTGAAATATTTCTCCATACAGATGACAAAAGTTTCATCAAAATGAATTCGATAGTCATTCTGAATGGCATGTTCAGCCAAAGCAAACTTCTCTGGTTTGCAAAGACGTAAATGACTACGATGTTCCTGGACCCTTGTTGTGATTCTCCTACATGTCTGACCAATATATACGTAACCACGGGAACATGGAATCTTGTATACTCCAGCACAGTTAATTTATTAAAGGAAATGCGCATAAACATACATAGTAGTACATACATAAATAGAATTGTCAATTTGAACTAGTGTATTCCTTTAATGATTTCAATCGCTTTTGGCATGAAAGTATATGGTACCTGTCACAAAACGCATCACATAGTGTGCCAACACAGTCATCATCGGGGGTGTGATATTGTATCTTCCTGCAAATCTTGTGATGGTAACCATGAACAGCTAAGCTTGTTAACAGCTGTCTTAGTTCTTGATTCGGTTTAGTCCATCCTCGGTCGATCATTGCTTCTGTGCTATAGAACTCAGGCCATATGTCTTCTTGCTTTTCTTCCTCTCTGCCATAACGTGGACCCATTGTGGAGTCGATGGAAGGGACATTTTCAATCTTAGGTCTTCCAGAAGGAAGCACTGTTATGACCAACTGAATCATGGAGTAACTATTTGTTTCGACATGGCTTCCTAAATTATACCTTTTGTCTATGGAGGCTACATGGCATTGTTAACTCATTCCTTTTTCATTACAAATCTTGATAACGGGACAAGCAGTTGTCTCGAAATGTCTCGACTTAATAGCCACAAAGCTATATAATACTCAAATAATATTTTCAAAGTTGCCATAAAATGGGGGCGTATTGTAGTTCCATCTGCTAAAATGAGTTAACACATGAAATTTTCTCTAATTATTTTTCTCATTTTTATGTACAGTGTATTATCACGTATTAGTAGTTTACTTCTATTCAAAAGCATAACATTTACCATGCAAGGTAATGTAGGATATTTACCGTATTGGTTAATAGATAACGCTTAAGAATACCACACCTCTCAATAGCCTACACGTTATGAAACATCAATTAAATTGTTGTACATGTTTCTATATCCATTCTTCTTCAGCGCCTAACTAAAAAGATGGATATCCTTACAGTAAATTTGATTCAATAAAAGTTCAAAATAGTTTTTTTTTTCATTTACACCCAGAAGATGCTGTTTCCAAACTGTGTCACTGTAGACGCGATGGAAGGTAGCGAAGAAGTAATGTGGAGTTGTTTGTTATTGTTAATTCAATTTAAGGGGCTTTGGACGTCTTGGTCAGCAGCCCCTTGTAGTTGGATGTGTGTTGAAATTGTCTGATAACCTGTATTTATGTGATGCCTGTAGTAGAGTGTGTAGATGTATTTGGGACAGGAATGTGGTAGATGCCCCGGGACTTGAAGTAAGGTACTATCCCGGCATTTGAAACCCTGGAGAAAAAATAAATACTCAGGATAGCTACAGCCAGTGTTCTCCGGACTTTCTGCAGCTGCTCTCGCAGCCATGGTGCACGATTTTACGAGCACGCTTACGTCGTGGGTCTTATTTTGAGTAAATTGTCACGAGGTTTGTTACACATATTAACGCTTCACTTATCAATAGAAATAATCAATAATAAATTTATTTATTTATTTATTTATTTATTTATTTATCGTATGGCGTTTAGTGCCGGGAGTGCCCTAGTACAAGTTCGGCTCGCCAGAGGCTGTAGCTGCTTCATGTGGACACCACTAGGGTGAGCTACAAGTTCCGTTCAATTTCATGTAGTTCCAACTTTCGCTACCAGATATCAATGATACATAGTGGTGAACGTTGGAACTTTGATAGAGCGTTACAACGAAATCTAACCTAGAAATTTAGCTCCACACAAGTATAGTCAGTGGAAGGATCTTTTACATGCCATAAATCTATGACATGGGACCGCCGGCTTTACTTCCCCTCCGAAGGAAGGCATACTGAAGGATTTTAACGCTCTTAAAAAATCCGACGACTTCGGCCGGGTTTGAACCCGCTATCTTGGGAACAGCAGTTCAGCATGCTACAAACTACGCCACCGAAGCCGCTAATAAATGTAATGATGATGCGGTATTTTATATTTATGGAAATAAATCACAGTGTTCTACTTACTATCTCCCATTCTAGGTTCCTTTTGTAGTAAATATGAGTTAAATCTGTTCTCATGGATCACGTTCATATCTGAAATAAATGGTATGAAGGTACATATTTGAAACATTTCAACCCTGTTAAGGTGGTCGTAGCTCCCAGGGATTCAATTCCTGCAATAAACCTTTATTTTTTGCTTCAAGTGTGTTCAGGACGTCGTGCTGTTACAAATTACAGTTGTTCAAACTTTGTGTATATATGAACCGTGGTGAAGTACATTCTAACTACACGAAACTCCCGGTAATCAGACGTTACCGGGATAGTACTGCACGCGACAAGAATAATTACGTTCTTTCTCACCCACTGATGATAACCGTGAATGTGAAAAACATTCAAAATCCCTTCGGAGCATAAAAAACAATTTTATGAATGTACAAAACTGAACTTTCTAGGTAAGTTCTACATTTTACAATGCTGTTACGTGTCACATCATTTGCATCGAACTCATAGCTTGTACTTTGGAAAATGTCAGGGTTTTCGTAAATTAGCTATTGTTAAGATAAGAATACCTGGCAACGTAATAACAGTTCATTTGCTATGTTTCAAAGTCGTATTTATAGACAGGCTTCTAGTTTGAGTTACCAGTAGGCTATACAGTGCAGAAATTGAAGGCTGTTTGCAGACGGATTAGGGTCGATAAACTACAGGATATGGAACTCAGGCAGAAATACATGGAAATGATTCATGATAAATTCCAAAGAGTAGATGGTAATGAATTTCAGGATTTTTGTCAAATTTGATTCTGCGGGATAACTAGATTAACTCACTATCCCAGAAAAAGCAAGTAGTCCCCTGAAGAACTATACAACATATTTTCATATGTCCTACTTATGTTAATTGCCTCTATTAACATACAAAATTCCGTTTGATTGCTGTAATAGATTCGTAGATATTAAGAACCGTCTAAATATTTCAGATGGTCGCCATGTTGGATTTTTGTATATGTAGGTCTTAGAGTTGTGTATTATTACATGAAGATTGTTGTGTAGGTATTCAAACTCAAGTGCATGATTAGGTGGAAATAAGTTAAGCGGTCTGGCATGATGTTGAATACAACTCACAGGACATGGCATTTCAATCCGAAAATCTCACATGTATTGACCGGGAATCAAACCAGGTCACCTTGGTGAGAGGCCAACAGTTTGAACGCTGTGCCACCACGCCCCTCTGGTGATTTGGTTAGCGTGCTAGGCTTTGGCACGAAGTGTTCAGGGTTCGATTCCCGGACGGGCCATCAGGGATTTTAATCTCCTGGGGTTAATTTCCTCAACATGGCACGTAGGTCGCTCACGGGTGTCAACTAGAAAGACCTGCACTCTGCCTCTCAGAAGGCCACACGATCTTTTATATTGATATTCAATAACGCTACTGTGAACACGGAAGCGAAGATATTAAGAATGTAAAGGATAATTTCTGATACTAACTGACAGCCATACCACCCTCATTTCCCCCCATTAAATTGAAAGTTGGTTTCATGAATTTCATATGAAAGAATGTCATGGTCTCTCTATTTATGGGTACCTTCACGCAAGGCCGTTTGCTAGTATCAGAAGTTATCCTTTTCATTCTTAATATCTTCCCTTCCGAGTTCACAGTAGTGATATTGAACAACTTGAAAAAAAAGTTTGATAGAAATGTAACGCATGTCAGTCAACCTGTCACTTTCAGATATTTCCATTCAGTTTAGAATCAGTGATTAAAACTGGGCACAGTTTTCACTATTTTATTCTACATTACCCTGCCCGCCAGCTCTCTCGGATGATGGAACGCAGCAGGCTTCCCAGTAACGACGACACGTAAAATTTGAAATCAATCATCCGAGTAGCGGTGGATCGCGCATATTATAAACAAGCACAGTTGCACACACCAATGGAGATCGCCTCGCTCGTTGAATTCAATAGGACGAACTGTTCGACAAGTCCTTCCTGTATCTCACTACATGTAGCCATCCCTAATTGGTGATAACAATGCGCAAATAAACACCTGTTATTGACTGAAAAATGTGGAGAAATTCATCATGGGACTTCGTAGTTCCGCCCCTTAAAACAACAATAACTAACTAACTAAATTCATCATGGAATTATGAAAAAAGCAGGCCTATGTTTCATTTTATGGGCGATATTTATAGGTAGAAATGACATAAAATGACCATGACAGTTTGCTTATTGACGACGTAATTATAATAAAGTGTATATAACCGTAACTCAATATATTGATACGTACTACCCCTAGTGGGGAAGCCTCCGTGGCTTAGGCGGCAGCACGCCGGCCTCTCACCGCTGAGTCCGTGGTTCAAATCCCGGTCACTCCATGTGAGATCTGTGCTGGACAGAACGGAGGCAGATAGGTTTTTCTCCGGGTACTCCGGTTTTCCCTGTCAAAATTTCATTCCAGCAACACTCTCCACTATCATTTCATTTCATCTGTCATTTATTTAATCATTGCCCCAGAGGAGTGCGTCAGGCCTCGGCAGCCGGCACAGTTCATATCCTCGCCGCTAGATAGGGGCTTCATTCATGTACTGGAAGCAGGCTGTGGATTTTCATTACTACCCCTAGTGGCCATCTCTTGATGAATACAGTACATTTGCATTTGTCAGTTGGCACAGGCTAGAGTAAAAGGTGGCTTTTCACCGATGTCTCCGTCTCACTCATGGGTGAGATTATATGGAAGCTACTGAAATATGGGCGGTGCATGGTAATGACATTCGGGGCACAGTCAGTGCCTGTGAATGCTGTGAAAGGTTCTACTCATAGGGTTAGGACTACTGTTCTGACTCAGTGAGGAAAGCAATGGCAAACTACCTCACTCCTCTTCTTGCCTAGAACGCCTCAAAATAGCGCTGCCTTGGGTTTTTGTGGGTATCTACTCACATAACGTAATGGCGGTACTATTTGAGGATCCAACCAGCCTTCGGGCTGACTACCTAACAGACAGACCCCTAGTAGGAAGTTCGTTAATTGCATCAAAGTAGGAAAGCACAACACAAATGGTCCTTTAAAGAAATATTAGCTTTATTGCAGGTGAGAAAGTTACACCACACAATAAGCAAATAGAAACAATTAGCTGTCTTTCTTCGTGTTTGCTCCCTTATGGAGGACACTCACCCTTTCACATGCTCACGCAGTTAATCCCTCGCTAATGAGACCGGTGGCCTGGGTAGAAATACCTGCAACACTTCCTTGAGTACACAAGCTACAGTATGTCACTCACTGTTCTTGAATACACACTGTTTCGCAATTTGCACGTCACCATAACACCTCTATCGCACTGGTAAGAACACATTCGCACGGCACTTCGCCTCAATACTTCTGTCGCACTCGCTCAAACACACAGTCCGTCCTCACCGGCCAGGATCGGTATTTATATATCGGGGCTGATGACTCAACGATGTTTCTAGAGTAGACCAGGGTTCACACCTTCTCGAGATTTCCAATACTAGGCAGGCCAAGCCCTTTTGTTCTTACAGCCCCGTTGCGTAAGGCGCTGGTCACACACATTCAGGGATAGCCTGGGGTGGCCTGAGTC
Source organism: Meconema thalassinum (assembly GCA_946902985.2). Taxonomy (NCBI): domain Eukaryota; kingdom Metazoa; phylum Arthropoda; class Insecta; order Orthoptera; family Tettigoniidae; genus Meconema; species Meconema thalassinum. The sequence continues at coordinate 836,930,656 of OX336390.1, forward strand.
ACGCGCGAAGCAGCGAAGCTGTCTGGCACTCGTAACAAAATATTGTACTTTAATATCGTACCGGTTTCAGTCACATTGTGACCTTCCTAAGCATAATTTAGGACATGAAACGTTGCAAGAGTCGCCTCCGTAGCGTAGCGGTCAGCATGGTTAGCTGCCGCCCCGGAGGTCCTGGGTTCGATTCCTGGCTCTGCCACGAAATTTGAAAAGTGGTATGAGGACTGGAACGGGGTCTACTCAGCCTCGGGTGGCCCAAATGAGTAGAGGGGGTTCGATTCCCACCTCAGCCATCCTCGAAGTGGTTTTTCGTGGTTTCCCACTTCGTCTTCGGGCAAATGCCGGGATGGTACTGCCCCCGTAAATTGAATTATACTGAGACCATGGTGGCTGTATTGGCATATGTGAATAAAGTTATGGCCGTCATAGTTGTGACGTGTATATTCATGACGTAGGCGTGGATGACGCAACGCTCGAGCAAGTAGGCTGGCTGAGCTTAGATTCTTGCTGACGTCACGATTTTGTTCAAGAAGGATCTTAGATTTACGACGCAGTCGCAGGGAAGCAAATACACGTGCTGAGAAAGAAGTTACGCTATTGGAGGAGAGGCTCGAACCAATGAATGATAGTTTGGAGGGAGACGGAGATTACTGAAACTACCATATTTAATAACTTTTGGCATGCAGAATTGTGGAAAACTATTTTCAGTTATGGCATTGATTAGGAATTATGAAGAAATTAATTATGAGTTTTTGAATTCTGAAAATCCGTCAAGAATAGCCAAAGTTGGAACTTCGAGTAATGACGAAGGAACAAGCTATGGTAGGGATGGATACGCCCCTTAAGAAGTTGATAAAAGGCCTTGCACAGCAGAGAGGATCTGCTCATTTCTCATTCTCATATTGTCAGACTTCGAGTTCTTAATTCTGATAGAACAAGTATATATTATTCAGTGAAGCAAGTCGTCATAAGCAAGCGTGGCAGAGCCCACCGCATCGAACAAGCACTGAGCGTGCAGCAGTGCAATCTTACTGTTACTAAAACTAGGCGAAGTTGGAGCGCACACATAAACGAGTCTACAAGATTATCTATCAAGAGTTAGCTACTGCATTTATGCTAATTCAATTGTGCATTACAATATTGAGGCGTGTGCGAAAGTAGAAAATTTTCACTATTATACTTTGGAAGATATTCGCATTTTAAGACTGCAGACAAAAGTGATTTTCTCGACACCTGAGAAGCAATTTTACTACCACATTCTACGCTACGGCAGACACGTGTATTGCAACCGTGATACTGAAGATTACATTTGGTGATACAACGCTACATTCTACAATGGAACTATACAATCTGGCAGTACTTTCGACTAACATTATAATGGAAGTGGAGATGGAAGACTAAAACTTTAATGCAATTGGGACATACATCGGTAGTGTGAAGTAGCAACATGGAGCTTCGATAATCGTCATTCTACAAAGACGAGCATGTAGTGAACATTCAGCTACACTCATGCATCGTAATCCATCGCTGAATTACATCAAATGGCAGTGGAAATATATTCATACTCCACAATTATGAACATTTCTGCGGAAATATTTGCAATGAACTTCATGGCTGATTTCTACAAGAACTTCAGGGAACTTTCAAGAGTGGCAAGGGTTTTTCCCAGCACACAAAGAAGAGTTTTGCCAGAAGGATGTTGATCGTCTACACGGAGCAGTGCGATTTCCGGAGGAAGAAGCTGTTCTATTCTCCGAGGGCGCAGGTTCCAGGTTCGAGGTCGGTGCACATCTATCCTGTGGTGAAATCGAACCAGCAGCAGTCTTCTTTGAAATTTTTCTTCTAGAACTTCAATCAACAGATAAGGTAGCCGTGAACGTTTCTTGATTTTTTTGAGCCATTTTAGTGAGATTTGAGCAACTATCTTTCCCATATTTTCTGTCTTATATTTGATTGCCCCATATTCTTTTGCTAGATGTTTCTGTACTCTGTACACTTTGCAGCTTTATGCCATTTTTCTTCGATTTATTGAGACATTATTATGTCATTTGCATATTTAAACATTTTGGATCAGTTTATACTGAAGTTAAATATTCTTTCGAGAATTTGAATTTTTCTTGTAGTCACGATTTGACTGTAAATTTAACGATTTTCCATGGCAAGTTTGAATTCAGACAGCGTGTCGTTTTATTAAAGTAATTCTTTCCAGTAAATTACTTTGACCAATTTTCTGTCATCCTCAAGAAAGAAGAATGATTAAAAGATTTTAGAGCGTTAAAATCTACTACTTTATCGACGATCTTGGAAATACTAGTCGTTTTTAAGAACATGATTGAAACACAGACATTTTTAGTCAATTCTGAAATACCATTGCATTATAGACAATTTTATGAAATATGAACTTTGAATACGATTTATTCAGTACACTATAGTAATGAACATTTGATAGGAGATTTTCTCAATTCTAGATTGAAACAATAATGTTTGCATTTTCTGGTCTATTTGCATTCTATTCGACTATTTCTGCAGTTAAATGAATTTTGCTTGAATATAGTATTTTTATACTGCGATAATTATGATGAGATTAATTCATTTTGATAGACCAGGGAGGCGTGTCTAATCGTATTTGCTATTAAATTTATTTGTGACTGGAAAATTTTTACTTCATATCGCTTCATGAATGAAACCCACGAAGGTTAAATATAATAACAGTTTTCGATACAATTGATGAATATAAGAATTTTTAAAGAGGAACTATGGATGTATAATCGTTAGTTCAGTGGACGTGTAAAAGTCGCTGATGAATAATGCCCTTTAATAAGTGAAGGAGGTTCCCACAGTAATATTGATGATGATGATGATGGATTTATAAGTGGAGGTTTTTTTGTGTGTATTGTGGAAGATTTTGATGCCATATATAATGAGATATATGATGAATTATGGGCCAATTTTGTGCGTTTGTGCGAGGTATGTTTCCGCTGAGTTGTATTGTTCAGGTCCATTGAAAATTATTCATGTGAATTTACTGTTAAAATTAACAAGAGTGATAAATTGATTGAATTATAGATTTTGAATGGAGGTTACCGTCACAAATAATAATTATTAAATCTTATTAAACCTGAATCTAAAATTTAAATATAAGTAACCTTCATCGGTCGATTATATTACCACGATTTAAGTAAATATCAACCGGATAAACGTGTGGTTAATGTATTTCAATATAAATAAAATATAAATAATGTAAATAACTATGTAAATATCTATAATAATAATTTGAAACAAACGGGATTAATAGAGGCGTGTAAAGGTTTTTCAATTGTCTTTTGACAATGTTATAAACAATTTAATTGTTATAGATAATTAATGAACATTATAATAAACTATTATGCGTTTTCGTTATTAAACTTAAACAACGCTAGTTCGATAATTGGAATAAACATTTAAATAAGATTTGGGATTGTTAGAGTAATCCATTGCAATGTGAACGGAACTTGTATAAATTTTGCGTGATAATATTTGAGTTGAGATGTGAGCATTTAAATTGTTTTGAATGAGAGCTAGACTCTGCGTTGGCCAGCATATGGTGACACTGGTTAGGCAGCTGCGTCCTTTTGACGAAGCAAGCATGCAACACTGCTTAGGGTGTATTGCAGGTGGCCAGATAATCGAATGGTGGAGGTCAAGGTCAACTACTTAGCGGCCTTGCGGTTATTAATAAATGTGTGTCATTGAACTAAATTATGAAGTTCATGAACAAGGAAACAAATGCTATATGTCTCGTCCCAGCTCCCTTATCCATTCCAATGTGCATTGTTGTTATTATTACGTTCTTTTGAGCTAGAGAAAGCTGAATTTTTGTATGTGAAGTCTACAGTCCTACAGGAGGACATGGTTGCATTGACAATGGCTTCAGACAGCCATGACTATTTTGTTGTTAAATTTTGTTAAAATATTTTTTTCTTTATGTGAAATAAATTAATGTGCAGTTTAAATTTTCTGGTCTCCGACTTGGTTCATTTTAAATATCGTGGTGGAGGTTATTGTGAGGGCATACTATTAAGTGATCTAGTTGAAAACCCAGACCCGAGATTAAATTGTATAGGTAAGTAAAAGGTAAGTATGAACCCCCGTATATTTTGGTGTGTTCCACAATAATTTCATGTTAACTACTGTGCTCTAATCTCGGTAGTATCTGTCAGTGCCATTTTCATTGATGTAGCTGTGCCGGTGCAATCGATTATTGGCAATCCGATTGAGGGGGCGGATTTCTGACAGCCTACTATCCGGATTATCGGGGACAGTACCTTCTTCAAAGCCACGGCCGCCTCCTTCCCTCTTCCTTGCTTATCCATTCTGACCTTCCATAACCTTCCCTCATGAGGCCCCTGTTCGCTTTGCAGGTGAGGCCGCCAGGGCGGGGCGCCAATCACACCTCACCAGTTGTATCCACTCCGATTAGATGTTCCCAGCTCTAGGACACTGCCCGTCGAGGCGGGTAGTGGTGAGTTCCCTCGCTGAGTCCGTGGGTTCCACCAACGTGGAGGGTAAACGACTAAGAAAAAAGAAGAAAAAGTTGCAAGAACATATACTTAATATAATTTTGCCATAACAGAGCATGTAATCAAAAATTCTAAAAATATGCTTCGTCCAAAAGCTCACATATTAATATTAAAAAAAAACAGCCAGATATGTTACAAAATGTGTTAAGTAAGAAAAACATAAAAAATATGTACTTGCACCTATTCATGTCATAAATTACGCTGAGGAAGGTCACAATCTGACTGAAATCGGCACGGTATTAAAGTAAAATATACAGTATATTGACTTATGGTTATATAAATTTTATTATAAGATTTTTTAACTAAATGTTGCTACATTAGTCTCAAATTGTGGTTGACTACCTATTTCTACGTGAATATCTTATTACAAAAGGCCGGCCGCGATGCCCGAGAGTGCTAACGCTCTATTTTATGCCTTGCTGGTATCGGGAGAGCATGGGTTCGAACCCCACCTCGGCCGTTATGAAAATGGATTTCTGAAAATTCTCATTTTCATCCCCAGGAAAATGCCGGGATGGTTCCTTTCAACAGGCCCATGGCCGACCTCCTTCCCACTACCTTCCATGACCTTTCCTTCATTAGACCCAAGTTAGCGGTCACTGGTCGATCGGCCTGTCACCATCCCCAGTTGTATCTGCTGATAAAGTATGTCCAGATCCACGACACTGTCCTTTTAGTGGTAGAGGAATGATCCCTCCCAGGGTCCGTAGTTGAAGACGAACTTGGAGGATAAGCGATTAAAAAAATGATGTATAACATCATCTTCTAAAATAGTGATGTAACTTTTAATCATCCTGTATGCAGTACCCTGGGTGGGTGGTACAGTATATTTAATATTCTGAAGAGAATAAATCACTAGTAAATTAGTTGCGGCTGTTGCACGCTTCATAAAAAATTTAAGTAACTATTCATTACGTGACATTTTCGTAGTGACATTAATAAAGCCTATAGATTCTCGTTCAGTTATACATGTATTCATCAAACATTGTGACTTTGTTGACTTCAAAGTCATATCCTCCACTCAGACTTAACATCAGCAATTTGTGATTACGGAATATGATTCAATGGTAGGCTAACGAACCACTCGTCTACAACGGGCAATTGTGATGTGAACTACTGTATATTATGAGCATGCAATTTGCAGACCATAATGTTTATCTGGGAACAAATGTACGAGAGAACTTCTACCACTGCCATTATGGTTGTCGTTATCAAGGAGATTGTCACGATGATGATGATGCTTTTTTACGAGGGATTGTGGAAAATCTTCAAAAGAAACTTGCGAGGGGTGGGACTGGGTAGTGTGGGACTCTTACCCACCAAAAACCAAATCCCTTTTCTCACGATGCTTTCATCATCCCGGAACCGCTCTCGCATTACTTCAGGGTGATGTCGTGCCTACTTAGCCTTCCAGACTTCTTCTTTCTTGATTTCTTCTTAAAGGCGTTCGTACGCTTCCAGATTCCGCTTTTTCTAGCGAAGGACATCCTCCACATACACTGCTACCTGATCCCATGATTGCTGGTTCCATAACATCACAGAAATAATATTATCTGGTGTCAGTTTCCCCAATTCAGTTTCCACATATTCTCTCTTTATCATCCAATGGCCACACACGAAGAAAGTGTGAAGTACATGATCGGTGTCGTCACAATATATTCATGTTACACCACTCTACCCGTCTACTCAATGCAAGAATTTCCGGAAATATCCGTGTCCTGTTAGAAGTTGTGTGAGGTAATAATTGACCTCACCATGGACTCTTTCGACCCAGGTATCCAGGCATGGTATCAGTCGCTTGGTCCATTTGCCACGAGGGCCACTTTCCCATCTGAGTTGCCATCGCCTCATTCGTTGATTAAAGGCACGCTTCTTTGCACATTTCTTTCCCAGCTCTCCTTGGGTACGCCAGATTTCTTGTCCCTCCAATGCAAGTAGATCTGTTGGGGCTATTGCTGCCACCGTGAGGATTGCAGGTTCAGAAACCGTACGGTATGCACATGTAATACGTAAAGCTGCTCTCCGTTGTACAGCAGCTATCCTTCTCCGATACCATGCAAATCTCAAGGATTCGGCCCAAACTTCAGAGCCATACAGGAGCACGGACTGAACCGTCGTCATGAGGAGGCGTCTTTTACTTGATTTTGGGCCGTTAATATTGCCCATCAGCCTACTAAGTGATGTCATGTATTTTCCTGCCTTATCTGTCGCTCTCTGAATTTGGTTCCAGAATGTGAGCTTGGAGTCAAGTATCACTCCTAAATATTTTGTACTCGTAGATGTTTCAATCACTGTATCTCCAACAGTCATTGGTACAAGTGTCTCAATCCTTTTCCTTGTCAGATGATGAGGATAATAATAATAATAACAATAATAATAATAATAATAATAATAAAGTGGAATCTGAGCCCAGGGGACTGAGGAGGCCTTTACCAGAAGCACGAGAGAAGGCACTGATCGATGGACTAAAGAAATACTAGGAGGATGTCTAGACTGGTAGAAGAACAAAATCTCACACAAATGAAATTCATTGTTAATATTCAGTCCATAGAGACTCAATTCAAATATAAACAAGTAGTTCCGTGAAGAACTATACAGCCTATTTTCATATATCCTGCTCATGTAAATTGTCTCTATCAACATAAAAATTTCAGTTTAATTGCTGTAACAGATTCGTAGATATTGAGAACCGTCTAAATATTTCATATGGTCGCCAGGATGGATTTTTATTTTTGTACTATTACATTAAGATTATTGTGAACGTGTGGTATTCAAACTTCAATCGCATGATTGGAACACAAGAAGTAAAAACGAGATTTTAAAAGTACGCACACTAGCCATCTTGTGATTATGCAAACAATTGAAATAAATTACATGCCAGTGGATCAACATTTGTATAAGCATTTAACGTGCAACGTTTCACGGCACTCGGATAGTTAATTCGCGAGAAACGTCCATTTAAATATTTATACTTCGCGTCGCCGCCATGTTGGATTTGTGCTCACCAGGTTACTGAAAGTCCTATAGGTGAACATATATTCATAGTCTCTATGAACATTAAAAAAAACAGTTTGGTTGCTGTAAAAGATTCAGAGATATTGAGAACCGTCTAAATATTTCGGAAGGTCGCCATTTAGAATTGTTATATGTATAGGCCATAGAGTTATGTACCATTCAAGGACAATTATAGCCTAGCTTCATTATTGAAACTTTCACTTCGATCGCATGATTACGACACAAGAATGAAAACTTAATTTTAAAATTTCGCACAGCCGCCATCTTGAGGTTATGTAAACAATTGAATTAAATTAGATGGCAGTACATTACAATCTGCAAAATCATTTACTGTACCACATTTCACTGCGCTCAGAGAGTTAAATCACGAGAAAAGTTTATTAAAATATTTCAAATTCACTTGGTCGCCATGTTCGTTTTCTACTTTACAGGTTTATGAAATATACATAGATAAACTTGTATTAGTACCCTTTATCATCGTACAAAATTGCATGATGATATCTGTAATAGTTTCGGAGATATAGAATGTCAGTGAAATATTTCGCACAGCCGCCATTTTGAGGTTATGTAAACAATTGAATTAAATTAGATGGCAGTGCATTACAATCTGCGAAATAATTTACTGTACCACATTTCACTGCGCTCAGAGAGTTAAATCACGAGAAAAGTCTATTAAAATATTTCAAATTCACTTGGTCGCCATGTTCGTTTTCTACTTTACAGGTTTATGAAATATACATAGATAAACTTGTATTAGTACCCTTTATCACCGTACAAAATTGCATGATGATATCTGTAATAGTTTCGGAGATATAGAATGTCAGTGAAATATTTCGCACAGCCGCCATTTTGAGGTTATGTAAACAATTGAATTAAATTAGATGGCAGTGCATTACAATCTGCGAAATAATTTACTGTACCACATTTCACTGCGCTCAGAGAGTTAAATCACGAGATAAGTCTATTAAAATATTTCAAATTCGCTTGGTCGCCATGTTCGTTTTCTACTTTACAGGTTTATGAAATATACATAGGTAAACTTGTATCAGTACCCTTTATCACCGTACAAAATTGCATGATGATATCTGTAATAGTTTCGGAGATATAGAATGTCAGTTAAATATTTCGCACAGCCGCCATTTTGAGGTTATGTAAACTATTGAACTAAATTAGACTCCAGTGCATTACAATGTGTATAAACATTTGCTGTACCAAGTTTCATTACGTTTGGATAGTTAAATCGCGAGAAATGTCTATTTAAAAGTCTCAATTTCGCTTGACCGCCATGTTGGTTTTGTAGTCACCAGGTTTTTGAAAGTCTCATAGGTGAACTTCTAGTAGTGCCCTTTATCACCGTACACAATTTCAGGGCGATATTGGTAATAGTTTCGGAGGTATTGAATGCTAGTGAAATATTTCGCACAGCGGCCATGTTGGATTGGTGAGACGTAACAAAATTTGAAGGGCACGGTCGAGGTTGCCGGGAATAGTGCTATGAACTTACCGAGTTTCATTGAAATCGCTCCAGCCGTTTAGATTTTATTAGGGGGACACACACACACACCTCACACACACACACACACGCACACACGGACAAAAGGTGATCTCATAAGCCTATTTTTTCAAAATTGAAAATAGGCTAAAAATGATAAAAATTACCTTCTTCCTCAGCGTTTGTGCCGGCTGGCTGCAGGGTCCACTACATGGATGCGCTGCCTCCGTATACACCTGTCTCTAGCCGAGTCTGAGTGAAGATTAACGCGTCTTTGTGCAGCGTATCACCCCATCGTTGCCTTCGGCGTCCCTTTGGTCATTTACCGATGACTTGTAGATTGTAACCAGTCTTTGCAATTGTGTCGGTTTCAGCCCGAACCATCGCGGACGGCCTTCGGGCATTTTATCTTGGATAGGTGCGACACAACACCGTTTCCTGATGTCATTTGAAGCCTGGTCTAAATTAGAGACATTCGCCGCCACCTTAACATCTTGGTTTCCATAACGCCTAAAAGACTCTCTGCCTCAGACGTAGTAGGCCAGCACATGCACCCATACAATGCGACAAGGCGGATGACACTGCGATAGATTTTGGACTCGAGTGATCTTGACGGTCGCAAGTGACACCAGTTGTTCACCACTTCATCCAGGCAGCATTGATTCATGTACTGATCTCTTTGTCAAGGTGTCCATCGTTCGTGATAGTGGGTCCAAGATATTTGAATTTTGTAACTCGTTGCAGATCTTCCCCATCTTTTTGATTGATTAATAATAATATCGTATGGCCTCGGGTGCCTGGTGCAAGCTTTGCTATTTGACACCCAGAGGGCAGCTTGCATGTCGAATTTCGTAGTTCCTTGACTATGAAAGTCAAGGAGGTTAGATGTTAGATATCTAATCTCCTTGAACACAATAGCGCTTTCTAGTAGAGAAATGAGGAACTTTGTGCTGGCGGAAACTCCCGAGATTAATTTTGCCATTATGAACTCGGCCTACTGAATTCAAATGGGTTCTTTGACATGCCAACATCGTATGACATGCGTATTGTATTTTTGCCGCCTTTCAAAAATCACTTACCACGGTCAGGGGCGAACCTGCAATCTTGGGGTTAGTGGACCGACACGCTATCCACTCACCCACCGTGGCAAGCTTTGATTGATTGATTGTTGTGGCTTTGAGGATCGGAACAGCAAAGTTATCCGTCCTCCGCCATCAACTTGGAAGGTTACTGTTTCTTGTTCTTCGATCTTCATGTACTGTATTCCGTTTTCGTTTTATTGAGGCGCAAGCCATAGTGTGCTAGTTCATCGCTCCCTTCTTCTCGGAGGCTAGCATGACGTCATCGGCATAGAGCAGAGTCCACGGTATAATAACAATAATAATAATAATAATAATAATAATAATAATAATAATAATAATAATAATAATAATAATAATAATAATAATAATAATAATAATAATAGTAAGAAGAATCATAAAAAATATTAATAATTCTGAAATGAAGGGTTTATGACAACGATTAAAGAGAAAGTAAGCGGAACAACTATAAAATAGTTTGCTAAATTCCATTTGATGAATTTGAAACCACTTTTCATTCAATTAAACTACTATTTATTCATTAAAATGTGTTCATAAAAGATACTAATTGAAATAATTCTTAATGTTGTGTTTGAAAAATCTTTGTTGTATATAACACCGTTCAAATGTAGGGCGTCTGTTATGTGTGAGGAAAACTATCATAAATAGTATAAATATACAAGATCTTTCAATGCAAATTAATTTAGACGCTGTTTCTCTTAGAGAGAGAATATATTTGTTGGTACGTATAATTAAAATAATATATTGACACATTTTCTTATCAAGAATGATACTAAATTAGTTTCTTTAACATTATTGATTCTGACATTTAAATGCCTTTCAATCGGTCAACACGATTGTAGCCAAATTGTAATGGGTGTTGTTCCCTAAAACTGAAAGAAATGTCATTAGATGTGAACAGTGAGGTGTGACATAAGCTGGAGGGGAGAAAAACTCCACATCGTCCAAATAATCAGCTATGTACTTTACTCCCATTTATATTTTATATTTTAGAATGTTACAGTATTTAATGAGAAACACAGAGATACTGTTATTCTTATTTTAAATCAAGTGTATTTTCTAGGGATAGCCATTCATGTTATTACATTTTAATTATAAGGTATAGCTAAAGCAATAATTTACTTACACACGAAATAACAATTTTAGATTTAAATTAACTATATTTTACTCAAAATATATTCTTGAACTAAGTATTGCTGAAAATGGTCTCACCGTAGACCGAAACATGTATAACAATTTCATAGATGTTCAGCAATGGAATAGATGTTTCTTAATTTGTAGTGGCAGGTGTAGTATTTTTAAGAGTTATCTTTTAAAACAGTACGGTAAATATCAATCATTTTCTTAGCATGGTAAGTATTATTCCTTCTCACATATTGTCAGAACTCCAACCTGACCATTAAATCCATTGCGGTTTTTCACACGAAACAGGCGGACTTGAAGGTCAATGGCCACTAACATGTCACAACAAAAACCAAAATACTGTATTAAAAAACCTGAAAACTTACGCAAGTGTGCAATATACCTTAGTTAGTTAGTTATTGTTGTTTTAAGGGGCGGAACTATGAGGTCATATGCCCCAATAAACCTTAGTAACTAAAAAGTGTCTATAGTGTAAAGGATCTGATGAAGGTCGCTTTACAATCAAAACTGGTCATCCAGGTGTAAAAATTAATGTCACGTAATTTATTTCAGGTCTAAGAGAACAACAACCATTACAATTCGAGTACAATTATGTACTCTAAAAGCATCTACATCTCCTTTACTTAGACAACACTGTAAAATAGCTTCCAACACAATATTATTATTGATTATTTGCAGAAGGGTCTGTTGACCTTTGCCTTGGCAGACGAAATTTTGAGTTACAACAGCTGTGTATTTTTCACCTTAATTGCTATTGTAACTTTCAGTCGATCAAAATATTTGCACTTACTGGAAAATGTATCAGTACCTACTAAGTTTTCTGGCGGGATTTTTCTTTTGGAGGGCAGAGGATGTCTGTGGGTGTCACTATTGGTTTGGCAGTGTTTTGTAGAACTATTTATCTTGTAGATTTGGATCTGATGATGCTTGCGAAACATGACATCTCTTAGTTTCATCCATCTTGAATAGTCCATAACAATTTATATATCTTAATGATAGGTAATTTACTTCAGGTTATTTTTTCGCATATTTAGTAATTGAAATTATTTTGCGTTGGCAATATGAATATTGTCAATGAGACAACGCTGAAAAATGCCTTCAAAGCTATCTCTTTTTCACCTTAAAAATCTCGTAGCTTAGGGAGTAGCATTAGGATTTAAATTCCCAGTCAAAACCCAAACTTATCGAAGTTAACTCAAACGACCCCAAATATAGCAAGCTACTATCTATTATTTACATAAAGTTTGATTGTCACAGAGCATTTCTAAACAGTCTGTGTTCTGCTTCCTTGATCTCGCTTTGCTCATCCGCGTGCTTTCCCTTTGTCGTCTTGAAGTGACGCGCTACACGGAGGGTTAAGCTACGTACCATGTCTTGTTCGAGTGACAGGGCTCTTAAGGGGAATACTCTGCATGCGCAAGCGTATCGCACATCACTGGATGTACCTTCATGTAGCATTATGCGAAGCAGCTTTTGTTCTGGATCAATACGCTGGACATGGAAGTGCAATTAAGTCCCCTCTTTATTGGCAATCCGAGCGCGTTCGAAGCGGAGTTTCGTGTCATACACTCAAGTGGTCAACACTCGAGAGTATTTGCGCAAGGCCATTGTTATGCTGATGACAAGTAAACAAGTGGGAGGTTCTATTGAATAGTTTGGGTCCCACTGTCATTCCCTGAGGCAAGCTGCAAATATATTCACACAGGTAACTTTGTGAAACGTAGGGGGAGACTAAGTGGCAAGTGACAACCTTCACTATGTGACACGGTTAGAATGTGACATTCAGAAAGTGGTCACAGAAGACATTTACATATCTAACAGCTGATTCAAATATACTATGAGTCAATGAATAATGTATAGGGTGAGAAATTCCATTGGTAATTCACCTTTGGGCCATCAGGTATTCATTTGAATTCTAACGATCATTGATAAGTGCGTTCACCTTCGATTGTCTCCATCCATATTCAATTCTCTAAAAGTTAGTCAACAGCAGTATTCTTCATACCATATTGCCAGAGCTGAGGGGGTAATTTACGCTTCCTCCTAAATAAAACAAAATATGATATGCGAAGAAATTCACCTTTAAAGGACAAGAAGTTCCAGGAAGAACTATTTTATTATGTTACAGGCCACACCGTGGTGTAGTGGTTAGTGTTCTTGATTGTCCGGGTTGATAACTGACTCGGCCTAGAAATTTAATTCTGGTTGAGGGTTGGAACTGGGCACACTCAGCCTTGGGAGGCACAACTGAGAACAGGTGGGTGCGGTTCGCCCCTTAGCCATTTCAGGAGTGGTTTACGGCGGTTTCCCACATCTATTCCAGGAAAATGAATGTATAGGTCTTACGGTTCCCTCCTTCTCAATCCTAGTTCCTATTTCCCCGGGCATTACAGCCCATGAAGGGCCTAGGCAAACGCTCGGCCTGTAGATATTGGGGTGGTGCGTCTTCAGCGCATCGGGTCCCCTCGGCCGCTAATCTTAGTTTCCGAAACCGAGGCGCTGTCTCACTGTCAGACAGCTACTCAATTACCCTAACGAGGCTGAGTGCACCCCGTTCAAGCCCTCACGTCAGCTTCTAAATTCCCTGACGGAGCCGTCAATCGAACCCGTGGCCTCCGGGTTTTGAGGCAGTCGCACTACTCCAACCCCACGGGGCCGGCTTCGCAATCCTAGTCTCAATTATACATACGCACACTCATAAAAACATCAATGTTACACAGGTTGTCATGAAAATCCTACACATGACCAAGTACATGAGGCTAGATGACCGCAATGCCGCAAGTTGTGGAATGAAACATCATATATCATGAAGCTCCGTTCTATCTTGACACAGTCCGTTGAAATAGTCTATTTCAGTGAATGGAATCTTGTAGTTTTAAGTGACTGTTATTTTTGTGATTATAAGGCAAGTGATATTCTTTTTCACCTGAAATCCGAACCACAAGACGTGACATTTCACCTCAAATGTCCCCAAATATTAACCAGAATCGATCCCAGTCCGCCTTGTTATTAATTCATATTAGGCGCTTGGGACATCTTCGTCTTCATCCCCGTGTAGTTGGGTATGTGTTGAATTTGTCTGATAAACTATATTTATGTGACGATGTAGTAGTGTGTGTAACTGCATTATGGACAGAGATGAGGTAGGTGCTCCGGGACTGAAGTAAGGGTACTATCAATGCATAAATCAGTAGCCTAGGCCGACTGAAAGGACTAAACGAATAATCGGATCCCTGCTAAATTTTCAGGAGCATACCATCTTCTGTGACGCCCTAGAGGCCGAAATAAGTAGGTCATTATTAATGTAATTTCGGTTTGGGATCCATATCAAGTAGGGCTCATCAATGAGTTGGAAATGGTACAAAGAAAGGCCGCTAGATTTGTGCTCAGTGACTTTAATCCCAGGAGCAGTGTGAGCCGTATGTTAAAGAAACTTGGGTGGGAATCACTGGAGTCTAGGAGGATGAAATCTAGACTCTGCGCTATGTACAACACGTATACAAATCAGCCAGCATGGGGTGAGCTTAGCAAACGATTGGGAAAGCCCACTTACATGGGTAGGAGTGATCATCCTTTCAAAGTTAAGGGCCGACCACAGTGAACAAATTATGGTAAATATTATTTTTTAAACCGTGCCATTGATAACTGGAACTCTCTACCTGCCGCAGTCTTAGAGCCTTTTCCCAAACATATAGGTGTGTTTAAGAAAAGACTGACTATTTGTGTAAATACTCCAGTTTAATTGTTGTATAATAATTGTTATTGAATTGTTATGTATAATTATTTATTTGTTATGTATATACAATTTGCCACCGGGGGATACACCCCCCATTGCAAATAAATGAATGAATATGAATATGAATATAAGATGGTGACCATGCGAATCATTTAATTATCATAATCCGTAACTAACACACCACTAAAACAATCCATATGCATCATGACACACAGGGAGTTTTATATAAGAGGCATATCCTATTCGAGAATTACATTAACGATTGAATATTATTCGGAGCCACCATCTTGAATATATTGAATACAAGATAGATTGAAGTATTTAAAGCTATTTTCAGTGTTGCTTAGTTTTCTTACAGAAAGCCTTCCAGTCAGTCAACGCTGAGCCCAATTACATTAGGCGGGAAAACTTGCTCTTTCTGCTCTGTGTTCATTTGTTATCCTATTTCGAATATCTACACAGTATAAAACAAAGTCCCCGATTATTTGATTCAAAAGGGTAATCTCGAGAACCTCTGGATGGATTTTGATGTGGTTTTCACCATTCTGTAAAGGATGTCTCCAGGAAAGTTTCTGTAGAAAAGCATTCATTTATGACCAAAGGAAGCCGAACACTAACGATTTCAGTGAATCAAGGTGAAGAAAATCCTACCGTCCGTGCGCCTTCTAAGCTTACGCTGGGTAAGCTGTTAAAATTATATATAGCCTACTATGAGTGTGTAATGGTTTCTATGGCCCTCACTGTTGCGTGACAAGTGAAACGTTTTTACTTGCCCTCCCTTGCACTTTGAAATATTTACTCTGACTAAGATATGTTGTATTAATGGGCGCCAAGACCTCAACGCTATGTTGAAATCTAAATTTATATTTAACAACACCTAGCTCTGGTAGAACACCTTCAAGAATCTTTACACTCAGATCGTGGTATGATTTGATCATTAACCCAACTAACAATTGTATCAGGAGAAGGAATTTGGTCTATATCTAATGCTACCTACTGAAAGCAAAGATTGCATGGTTAAAAGAAATGAATTGATTATATAAAACAAACAAGTATGGCAAAATTAATAATAATAATAATAATAAGTTTAAATTTAAATGGGAGCGTTGCGATTTGAATATTACCGCTAGAAAATTACGTGAAAACGGAGTCGGATGAATTACTGATTTTACTCTTATTCCCAAGCTATGAAGTTACTGAAATACTGAATATGAAACAAAGAAACGAGAGATTATGTAGTTCTGAGTCATTCGCGCTTACCATTGGAAATTGCCGTAGCATTTCCCTCGTACTGGATGTTGAAGAGAGCTTCCCACAGCCTTCTGGACGTCGTCATCTTCTTCGTTAGTTGAAGAGATACTTGTAGATATGATAACTTATGGTCCGGTCACACCGGAACCAACCACTCGTGCAACCACAACGGTCAAGTTTTACAAAGATAATCGCCCTGCCTCCTCGGCGCGCAAACCATATATGTACTCCTCGCCTCCCCTCTCTGGAGCCGTCTTCAAGTCGCCCGCTCTCCTCTGATTGGCTGTGCCACCACGCGATCTTCCCCACCTCAGGGTCAATACACTCGGCTCGACGAAGATGTCGATTACCGGTCCAGGCCATTTCGCCTTTTCTTTATGCAGCAACCCAGCTTGCGTCACGCTTCTCGACAAGAATAAGCCTGTAGCCGAATTCCCAGTGACTCATCTCTCTCAACAAACTCTAACTGACAAAATCCGAAAAATTCCGTAATCATATAATTTTCCGCGATAACGTTGTTCGTAATAATTCGCTTGATAGTGTTTTCTATAACATCGAAAACCTATCTGTATACTTATAATTTTATAAAAAAAAACGCTCCAAAAATACCTTAATAATAATAATAATAAGTTAATAATAATAATAAGTTACATGAAAACTTCTCTTGGATGAACAATTTGCCGCGTAAATAAATATTGAATGGCTTCCTACTGACTTATGTCAGTGGCGTAAAATACCCTCGAAAACACGTTACGTATTCGCCTCGGATCATCGGATGATTTACCGTGACGACGGTCCATTATGCGATTATCCCCGACACGTTAATAAAATCCCCATCCAAAATACATATTACATAAATGAAATCACCCTAAATTACATATATATACACTCATAATTTTCTTTACGCACTTTGCGTCAAAGTCTGTTGTCATTTTGGATTTCACTGTGCAACCAGTCCAATGTTTCTCATTTAGATTAATGTTCCACGGATATTTCCGCCTCTCAAATTTCTCTATGTTGGGAAAGATAGACATAAATAATGTGTGAGCACTGTGTATATATGATGTCACATCACACGCATCAAAGGTGTTCTGATATATATATATCACCATAGAACTTCCTAATTTCACTGGAGGTCGCTTCGTTCTGGTGAAACTTAGTCTCACTGATCTCACGGAGCACACGATCACACTATTGTGGCAGCGCATCGTGACCATAATACTTAACCTCTCTGTATATGAGACACAATTAATATTGACTTCTGAAAAAAAAAAGACAGTAAGTGCGCATTACATATAACACCAAATATTTCTGTGCCGTAATCGCCCTGTCTTCTTAAGTTCCCGTAGACCAAATTCTACTTAATACTAGTTCTTAACTCAGACCAGTTCTCCTCACACAAATAATACCTTTGTACTAATTACCTTAAATTACCCACTTACAACTCTTACATGGCGAGGCCGTAAACAGAAATCACGTGTGCTGTTATGTATGAGTTTCATGAAGGACTGTCTCGCCTTCTGGTGGACCATCTTTTGTCTCGTGGACGCCTTAAGCAAAAATACCCTGTTCAAGCGCTCACCCATCTCTAGGAGACAAATTGGAATTCACCAGCGCTACCAAATTCTGGTCTTGGTGTATCGAGATATTTTAGTGCTCACGAGCATCCGGCAATCCCGTCATATTTCCCTGTACCTTAAAAACTCTCAATTACTTACATACTACCCCCCTGTGTGACTTCTGATACGCCTGCCTGGAAGACCAGATCTTCCACGCACCAAATACCACACTTAATCATTTGATAGCCTGGCTCGCCAGCTAAACGCACTCACTTTATGACACATCCTTAATGTCATCACGTTGCTCCACTAGCATATTTCTCAGTGTCTGTAACGATGCCCTGTTGCTACTGTCCACACATGCACATATTAAAATACCGCCCTCTGCTTTAACCTCAGGATAATCCCTACATAAATTAGTGTCCCTTGATAGCATGTCCGCAGGAATGTTATCTTTACCTTTAATATATTTTACTGTGAATTCGTATTCCTGCAGAGCAAGAATCCACCTACTAACTCTGTTTGAACTGAGTTTACAAGTCCTCATATATAGTAATGCATGGTGATCTGTATGGATCTCAAATTTCCCCCCTACTAAATACATTCTAAATTTCCCTAAACTGAAAACAATACCTAAAAGCTCTAACTCAGCAATCGTGTATCTTTTCTCTGCTGCTGTCAGTCCTCGCGAGGCTAAAGACACATTGCAAAGATTATCCTCATCATCTTTCTGACATAATACTCCAGCAATGCCAATATGTGAAGCATCTGTCATAACCACATATTCCTTATCTTTCAAAGGATATTTCAGCACTACAGCTTTCTCAAAACCTTCCTTCAGCGCTCTAAAAGCCTGATCATGCTTGGACTCCCATCTCCACCGAGTCCCACTTTTAAGCAATTCCCTGAATGGTTCTACCAACCCTGAGTATTTAAAAACGAACCTCCTGAAAAGGTTGCAAATTCCCAGGTATGTTTTTAACTGTTTAACATTCTGTGGCACCTCTGCGTTAAGTATCTTATTAACCCTACTTTCTTCTGGTGTTACACCTCTATCGACACTCTTTGACCTAAAAATGTCACTTCTGATTGACAGAATTACGACTTAGACAGCTTCAAAGCGAACCCTGCCTGATCTAACTTCTGAAAAACTATATCCAAATGACGTAGATGCTCCTCGAATCTGCGTGAACTAATTACCATATCATCAATGTAAATGGTTACAAATTCTCCTGTGTCATCCCCTAATGCGATGTTTAAAGCCCTAATTAAAGCTGCTGAATTACTCTTTAACCCATAAGGTGTTCTACAAAACTGATAAAGGTTATATTTATGACTAAAAGCTGTAAATGGTCTATCTTCGTACATAAGTGGCACTTGCCAAAAACTGGAACTCAAATCTACACAAGTGAAATACTTCATCCCCTCAAATGTTTGCATTAATTCCTCTATTGACATAGATTTCAGCTGATCTGAACTAATTCTACTGTTAACCAAACGAGCGTCTAAACAAATACGAACTGTGCCGTTGGCCTTGGGTACCGTGATCAAAGAATTAACATATGGACTGTTAGAGTGCTCAATAATCCCATCTTCAAGCATCTGGTTAATTTGTGCCTCAACTGCACTCTGATAAGCGAAAGGTACAGGATATCTATGTCCTGTGAATACTGACCTATCAATAACGTTCAATGAATGTGTATAGCAATTGGCCATACCAATGCGATCCTCAAAAACTCTCCTATTACATAATAACACATCATAGATCCGAACACACTGTTCCACCTCTATATTTCCCTGAAATGCAGCATCACGTAACGAGTCCTCTAGACTACCGTTCGTAATCACACTGCCCACAAAACATGGAGAACCCCGCTCTACGGCTGGTGATATCTCATTTAAAGTACAAATCACACCTACAACACTACTTCTCTGAATATGGTCATTGAACGCTACTTCTACTTCAGAATCACCCCATTTAAATTTCAAACTCCCTACATCATAACATAAGTTACCAGACACTCTACTTAGCCACTCTGAACCCAAGATAACACTGAATACTAAATTTGGAATTACAAGACAAATCTGCTTTTCTACATGATTATTAATTTTAATGTCTACTAAAACTTGCTTAGAAATTACTTTAGACCACTTCCCAACAGCTGTGATAAAAAAAAGTGCTTTTAATTGGCATCTCCTCAAAATTTACTCCAGTTCCTTTCATTTTATCATAAAATGCACTACTTATGCAACTCTTCATACAACCACTTAAACATCTGTGTACGCCTCGGACACGTTAAATTTAACTATGGGGCTCTTACTAACCACCTCCTGAATAATACCTTCATCATTTAGTTCACGTAATAATTCATTTCTTACATTTAGGTCACAGGGTTCCTGTATAAGTGTATGGACAGGGCATGTTACAGACTGAGATTCTGACCTTACATTGCAGCCTGGTTCGTGTTTAAAGCATTGCTACCGCTTGGTGTAGTACTACTCACTACTGCACTGGTCTGGTTGTTCTGGGTTGTGTTAACGGTATCTCTCTGTCCGTTATTACCATTGGGCTGATTCCCTCCTTGACCCCTGTTCTGGTTATAATTATTATTGTTATTACACCTCCCTTGGTTACCCCTAAAATCATTATTTCGGCCTTGATTTCCCCTGAAATCATTATTTCTACCTTGGTAGTTCGTACCATACCCATTTCCTCTGTACTGGTTTTGCTGATTATTATTATTATTATTATTATTTTGGTTCCCCCTATTTTGAACGTTGGCCCCTTCGCCACTGTTCCCTTGAACTTCCTGATTCCTATTCTCATTAGGCCAGTTATTATGGTTACCCTGGTTCCTACCGAAATTCTCCTCGTAACCACATCTTCCCAGAGCATCGAATGTACTCAATAAATTTTCCACTTGTGAAATAGATTTAACATTTTGGATACAGGCAGCTTCTTTGATTCTATATGGAAAATGTCTTAGTAATAGCCTGAGTACATCACCTTCCTCCTTCAAACCATCCAGATATTTACACGTCAATACCTGTCCTAAAAAGTACTCGGTCATAGTGTAGTTTCCTCACGGGTTATAGTTCCCACACACAATTCCCTCACGATGCTGAGACTGAATTACCTCATTCCAAATTTTCTCACAAAATTTAACTTTAAAATCTGAAATATTCTCGAAATTGTCTCTGTAGACAGTTTCTTGTCTCCCCTACAAACGCTTGCTATAAAATCTCAACTACCTGGCACCACTCAACACTACCATCTTCCAACCTCTCCCCGAATTTATTTTCTATTGTATTCATGAACTCCATTGGACAACCCTGCCGATTACTGAATTTGCCTAGTTCTATTTCCCTGTGTGTGCTATTCACATAAACTGGTCTACTCTGACTATTTTCCTGCCTAATTCTAGCTTTCAACTTCTGTTCTAATTCAGCGATTTTCTCCTCAGCTTTTCTTTCAATATTAGTTACAGTTAACCTAATGCTCCCATCCGATGCTTCAACTTTACCACTTAACTGAGCTTGTTTCTCATTAATCTCATTAATGCTTTCCTTATTCCTCTCCCTTAAAACATTAACTTCAGTGATTATTTCTGCATGTACTTTATCAATTCTTCCCCCCAGCTGTTCTTTAACCTCTTTAGTTGCTACCTGAATTTTGTCAATTTCTCCTCCCAATTGCTTTTTGACCTGCCGTGTTTCAAGTTGCACTAGTTCTTTTAAATTTTCAGCCTGTGTACTGATTCTAATTTCTAACTCCTCCTGTACTTTTCCTAATTTTCTGTCTACATCTGCAATAATCTCTTTAGCTTTTTCTTCCATCACCCCTCTGATTTCTCCTCTAATCTGCTCAAATTTCTTATCTAATTTTAGATTGTTCTCTTCAAATTTCTCATTTAATTTATTGCTTACTTCCTTACTGCTCTGTTCCAATTTAGCGTTTAGAGCCTCTGTACTCACTTTATTTTCCCTACTGTTTTGTTCAAGTTTAGCATTATTTTGTTCGAGTTTAGCATTGTTTTGTTCAAGTTTAGGGTTTAAAGCATCTGTGCTAATTTTATGTTGTTGCATAAACTGAAGAAGCAAACTCTCTAACCCTGCTTGACTGTTTTGATTACGCCCCTCAGTATCGGGAATTTACCTCCGACATCCCTGTACTGCTTTCATTTCCAAGACTAGCCATACTGCTCGTATCTTCCAAGGCTTCATAACTTAACATAACGAAAATGGTTGTTTGGGTAGATTATGTAACAAAATGAGTCTTGGTCACATTGTGGTCGTTACGTTTCATACCCGGACGTCATTTGTATCGCATGGTAACGTTATTGGTCCTTATAACGTTATTCTGATGTTGGTTATCGTAGAAACGATATAGTATTGTCCGACAGAAATAACGTTAATTGAATAAGTCTCTCGAAAAATATCCCCTAATACCGTTCTTCGGAATAATAACGTTGTTCGGATATCGGTTATTGCAGTAACGAAATGGTTGTGCTCACTAGAAATAACGTTATTTGAATACATCTCTCGAAAATTATTCCACCAATACCGTTATTCGGACTAATAACGTTATTCGGATATCGGTTATCGCAGGAACGAAATGGTAGTGCTCACTAGAAATAACGTTATTTGAAAACATCTCTCGAAAAAATATCCCACCAATACCGTTATTCGGACTAATAACGTTATTCGGATATTGGTTAACTCAGGAACGAAATGGTAGTGCTCACTAGAAATAACGTTATTTGAATAGATCTCTCCAAAAATATTCCCCAAATACCGTTATTCGGACTAATAACGTTATTCGGATATCGGTTATCGCAGGAACGAAATAGTAGTGCTCACTAAAAATAACGGTATTTGAATACATCTCTCGAAAATTATTCCACCAATACCGTTGTTCGGACTATATCGTTATTCGGATTTCGGTTATCGCAGGAACAAAATGGTAGTGCTCACTAGAAATAACGTTATTTGAAAATATATCTCGAAAAATATTCCCCCAATACCGTTATTCGGACTAATAACGTTATTCGGATATCGTTTATATATTACAAACGGCATCATCGATTGAGAATGGCACCATTTTGATACATTTTATGTTGGAGAACTCCATAGAGTAGAAAGAGTGGAAGTGTCACTTAGCCACCTACGTCGTGTTAGGTTCTGAGTTCAGCCGCGAGGTTAATACATTCTCGGAAGTGCTTACCGTATTGGGGTATTGTAATTTTAGCCTACTTTTCACATTTTGCAAAAATGAGGGAAAAGTAGACTTATGAGATCAATCTGGGCAAATGTCTGTATGTATGTCCTGTCTGTCTGTCTGTCTGTCTGTGTGTGTATGTCCCCCTCTATCAACTTCTAAACGGCTAAAGCAATCAAAACCAAATTTGGTATGAGTAAAGATCTATACCTGAATATCTCAAGGGCATATATATGAAATTGATGTCAGTGCTACCAACTGCTGAAAAACTGCAATGGAAATTTGAGCTCCATGTTGGATATCTTGGAAGGTATGCATGGGACCTATTCCAAAATCGACACATATTATAGAGATAATATTTCAGTTTAATTTCCAGGAGGCCATACATGACAGTGTTGCCAAAATGATTCTAAGCCTGCTGATAGATCAAATGGTTAAATGCATATAACTTCTACACTATCAATTGGATTTCAACCACATTTCGTATGTTCTATGTGTACATAAACAGATATGACTGAGCGTATTCTTAAGGGCCTACTAAGCTGACAACTGATAATAAATGCTCTCTCTATGTTTCTATCCAAATACTAATATATCAGAAACTATGCAAGCCGACATCTTTAAACTATGCACACATGTAGTACCTAACATTCTAGATCAATTTGGAGTAACTAATATACGTCAGTGCTACCAACATGATTCTAAGCCTGCTGATAGGACCAATTTTTAAATTCATGTAACCTCTATACTATCAATTGGATTCCAACCAAATTTTGTATGTACTATGCGTACGTAAACAGATATGACTATGCGAATTCTTCAGAGCAACCAGGGCTGCCAACTGTTGATAATGGCTGTCTCTATTTTTTACCCTAATATCAATATATCAGAAAGTATGCAAGCTAGCAACTCTAAACTTTGCACACGTATAGTATCTGACATTCTAGATTAATTTGGAGTAACTAATATATGTCAATGCTGCTAACATTATTCTAAGCCTGATGAATGAAAATCCACAGCCTGCTTCCAGTCTCCGACCGGTTCAGGAATGGAATGAATGAAGCACCCATCTAGCGGCGAGGATATGAAATGTGCCGGCTGCCGATGGCTGACTCACTCCTCTGAGGCAATGATTAAATGAATGACAGATGAAATGAAATGATAGTGGAGAGTGTTGCTGGAATGAAATTTTGACAGGGAAAACCGGAGTACCCGGAGAAAAACCTGTCAGCCTCCGTTTTGTCCTGCACAGATCTCACATGGAGTGACCGGAATTTGAACCACGGGCCCAGCGGCGAGAGGCCGGCGTGCTGCCGCCTAAACCACGGAGGCTTATCTAAGCCTGATGATAGGTTCAATTCTAAAATGCATTTTACTTCTATGCAAACAAATGGATTTCATCCAAAATTGGCACAACAATAGATCATAATATTTCAGATTATTTCTGACCAACACATGCATGACATTGCTGCCAACGTGATCTTACGCGCGCTGATAGATCCAATATCTAACTGCATGTAACGTCCATGTTATCCATTGAACTTCAACCAAATTTTGTATTCTGTAGGCTACCTTAAGAGACGGAACTAAGAATATATTAAGTCACCTGGGCTGCCAACTGTAGTGCTCTATTAGGCTATGCCAGGTATATTTCGAATTAATTAGAAATGTTGATATTACCAACTAATTTCGTCATTAACTTAGCTAGTTCCATATAAATTAATCATTGGCATGAATCTTAAAGTTTAAGAAAAGTAGGCTCTTTAGTTCGTCACGGAACTTCTTGTTGAACTAGTGAAAATGGCGAATGTCCGGAAAATACTATTACATGCGATTTTGAAGAAAGGAACAACGGACCGACACCACTTGAAATACATAGGCCTAGGTGGATAGCAAACGACCTGAAGCTTAATAGAGATCAAGTACTAGCGAATCAACTAGACAACGGGGAAAATTCAGTGTACATTAAATTAGTGTCCACCTTACTGTATGAAAACATATTATCTCGACATGAAGGTGTGAAATCCTTCGGGCTAGCTAGCGATAACACCACAAAGACTCTTTGACAAAACGTGTGCTTGTCTGTTTAATCTACCTCCCGAAGTCAACAACGAAAGGCTCTCCCGCGTGCCTTCTACGTATGGAGTTGTCAAGGACATACGGACGAGTGCTGGAATGAAGTATACGAATTTTCTGCTGTAAGTAATGGCATACTATACGTATTGTAACAATTGAACTTAAATACCCCATTCCATCTTATTTGACGGTCAATGAATATAAAGTTCTGTTAACATATGAAGGACAAGCTAAGTATTGCTTTTATTGTAAAGAAACTTCCCACTTACAAATAGACTGTCCGAACAGAAGGAATCACTCGGTACTTCATGTCAGACAACAAACCTACAGCACGGTGCTGGGCGAGTCAGATGGGAGTAGTAAGCTAAGCGACACTACCGACATGGAAACTGCAGTACCTTCCCCTGAATATCCAGCCATATCAGAGGCCTTTCATAACAGGCCCCATTCTACAAACACATATAGCATTGCGGAAGTAACTCAACCATCAGATAACGTAGCTGAAACATCCCTGACTACTTTACATAGCAATGAAGAGGGAACTGTTACGTCACGATCGGACAGCACGGGGAATGAACACACCAGCAGGCAACACAGCAGTCTGTGCAGCAGCCAGATGACATTAAGGCTAAATGTCCCGATTTTAGTTTGCAATTCTGACACCATGTAGCAGCACCAAAGTGAGACAATTTCTTTTTTAAGTTTTCTCTTGAATGGAAGCTCGTATTTGCGATGTGAAAACCACTTTGCATACTAGAGTACAATAGATTTGATATTAATTCAATGCATTTCCCAAAATGTGAAAAACAAAAACGTTACTAGCAGTTTTTTATATTTCTGCTTAAATTATGAAAAAGACCTGGTGATATGAAAACGGAGATTTATTTCCTGATTCCAATGAATTTTTCATAAATAAAATCGGGTGAATGGAATCGTCAGCATTAGTTTGGGAATCGTTTTTTTAAAAGGATGGTAGGAGTAGCGGCGCCGCTTCACAACATCTCTTTCGCAAGGAAAATGATGAACACGCCGAATTGACGAATACCGTATTGTAGTTCGGCGAGTTACATGTACAAGTGCCTAGGCGTGGAACAATATCTGAGCAATAAAATTATAGTAATGTCACGCTTATGTAACGTTTACACAATGTGTTTGTACAGATACTTTTCTTACTTCCTCAAACATTCTTGTTGTTGTTCATGTTGATAATAATACATTGTAGGGACTTGGGACATCTTGATCATCAGTCGCGTGTAGTTGACTATGTGTGTTACTGTATTGGAGTCAGGGATGGGGCAGGTGCCCTGAGTCTTCAAGTAAGGTAATATCTCGGCATTACCTGGAGGAAGTGAGGAAAACCCTGGGAGCAACAAGACACAACTAAACTTCACGTGCAACCACAATGGTAGGTTAAAGAATTTCTGAACGGCAATAAACATCTGCTGTAAGAAACATTGTTTCAGTTCCTTACCTTTTCTTTCGTTCAATACGCCAATACACAAGCTGTGCTGGGACATTTCCTCACTTTCTGTGGGCGTACAGAGGAGGTGGATATTTATGCAGGACGCTTGCACCTAGAGAACATGGCACTTGACTGTCGTCAATATTTACGGAGATCAATTTTCCATTTTCACAATGGCTACGTCTCACTTTTCCACACAACGCATTGTTTCCATTTGAATTCGAACTTGCTTCTCAGAAAAAAGTTGTCACTGAATAGTTCGTGCTCTTGTACTCTTACACTTATATCTTAGAAGTTTAAAAATAGACTAAACCCGTGGCGCGACAGCCGTTGAAGGGCCTAGGCCTACCAAGCAACCGCTGTTCAGCCATGTAGCTTGCAAATTGTGGGATGACAGATAAAATATCAGTGAAATCAAAACTGCTCAGTACTTCACAGATTCTCTAATGCAAGCGTAAAGAAATATATAATTTCAAATATAAACAAGATGTTCAGTAAAGAACATATAGCCTACTTTCTCCTAAATGCATGGGTATTGTTACAACTCTTTGTCCTTTTCAAGGAGTATAATTGAATGTTGGTTGTAGTAGCTTGTTGAAATAGAACGTGTTATACGAATATCAAACATGAATATGAGGTGCCCTTCGCTAGTGCTACCTCTGTACAAAATTTCATTCAATTCGGTTTCACCGTGTTTGAATTGATATGGTGAATCGATTTGCACACATACATGGCCGCTATCTGCAAGCTATTGGGCTGATGACCTTGTCGTTTGGTCAAAAGATGCTTACCACATAAAGGTATATTTTTGCAAATTTTAGTAAACATCAGATGATTAGGTTGGTCGTAATTTGATTTAAGCTTTTAAAATTTGGGTAGCCGCCATTACGTTTTCGTCAATATGGCGTCGTATAAAACTTGACACTGAGGTGCCCTTTGTCATTGCTACCTCTGTACCGAATTTGGTTCAATTCGGTTTAGAGTGTTTGAATAGATAGGGGAAATCGATTTGCACACATACATGGCCGCCATCCGCAAATTATTGGGCTGATGACCTTGTAGTTTGGGCAAGGGATTCTCCGTACATATAGGTATAACGTTGCAAAATTTGGTAGAGATCGGATGATTAGGTTAATCGTAATTTGATTTAAGCTTTGAACATTTGGGTGGCCGCCATTACATTTCCGTCAAGATGATGGCGATATAAAACATGACACTGAGGTACCCTTAGCTAGTGATACCTCTGTACAAAATTTTGTTCAATTCGGTTTCACCTTGTTTGAATAGATAGGGGGAATCGATTTGCACACATACATAGCCGCCATCCACAAAGTATTGGGCTGATGACCTTGTCGTTCAGTCAAAAGATTTTTCGTACATAATGGTATAATGTTACAATACGTGGTAGAGATCAGATGATTAGGTTGGTCGTAATTTGATTTAAGCTTTTAACATTTGGGTGGCCACCATTACGTTCCAGTCAATATGGCGTCGAATAAAACTTGACACTGAGGTGCCATTTGCTATTGCTACGTCTGTACCAAATTTCGTTCAATTCGGTTTCACCGTGTTTGAATAGATAGGGGGAATCGATTTGCACACAAACATGGCCGCCATCCTCAAATTATTGGGCTGATGACCTAGTAGTTTGGTCAAAAGATTTCTCATATATAAAGGTGTAATTTAGCAAAAATTGGTAGAGATCATATGATTAGGTTGGTCGTAATTTGATTTAAGCTTTTAACATTTGGGTGGCCGGCATTACGTTTTAGTCAAGATGGCGGCGATATAAAACATGACACTGAGGTGCCCTTTGCTAGTGCTACCTCTGTACCAAATTTCGTTCATTTCGGTTTCACCGTGTTTGAATAGATAGGGGGAATCGATTTGCACACAAATATGGCCCCTATCCTCAAATTATTGGGCTGATGACCTAGTAGTTTGGTCAAAAATTTCTTAATACATAAAAGTATAATTTTGCAAAAATTGGAAGAGATCAGATGTTTAGGTAGGTCGTAATTTGATTTAAGCTTTTAACATTTGGATGGCCGCCATATCGTTTCCGTCAAGATGGCGGCGATATAAAACATGGCACTGAGGTGCCCTTTGCTAGTGATACCTCTGTACCAAATGTGCAAAGCTTAAATCAAATTATAACCAACCTAATCATCTGATCTTTACCGATTTTTGCAACAATATACCTTTATGTATGTAGAATTTTTTGACCAAATTATATGCTCATCAGCTTAATAATTTGCGGATGGCGGCCATGTATGTGTGCAAATCGATTCCCCCCATCTATTCAAACACGGTGAAAACGAATTGAACGAAATTTGGTACAGAGGTAGCACTAGCAAGGGGCACTTCAGTGTCATGTTTTATATCGCCGCCATCTTGACGGAAACGTAATGGCGCCCACCCAAATGTTCAAAGCTTAAATCAAATTACGACCAACCTAATCATCTGATCTCTATTGAATTTTCCAACAACATACCTTGATATGGTAAGCATCTTTTGACCAAACGACAAGGTCATCAGCCAAATAGTTTGCTGATAGTGGCCATGTATGTGTGAAAATCGATTCCCCCTATCAATTCAAACACGGTGAAACCGAATTGAACGAAATTTGGTTCAGAGGTCGCACTTGCAAAAGGCAACTCAATGTAATGTTTTATTTCGACGGCATCTTGATGGAAACGTAATGGCGGCCACCCAAATGTTAAAAGCTTAAATCAAATTACGACCAACCTAATCATCTGATCTCTACCAAATTTTGCAACAGCATACCTGTATGCTAGAGGTGTTCTTTGACCAAGCTACAAGGTCGTCAGTCCAATAGATTGCATATGGCGGCCATGTATGTGTGCAAATCGATTCACCACATCAATTCAAACACGGTGAAACCGAAATGAATGAAATTTTGTACAGAGGTAGCACTAGCAAAGGGCACCTCATATTCATGTTTAATATCCGTATAACACGTTGTATTTCAACAAGCTACTACAACTCCTTGAAAAGGACAAAGAGTTATAACAATACTCATGCATTTAGGAGAAAGTAGGCTATATGTTCTTTACTGAACATCTCGTTTCGCCCTGTGTTGATCTCATAAGTCTACTTTCATTTTTTGCAAAAATCGAAAGTAGGTTAACTAGGGGGAAAAAATCTTTTGTGTGTGTACAGGTTTTTTAGGGCCTGGCTTCCTTTTCTTGGTACAGTACTTAGTCGCAATCCCCCCCCCCCCCTGGGATTTCGTGGTATGCCCTTGAATCAGGGCTGGCATGCAAAACGAAATGCATGGCTGTGGGGGGCGATTATATTTGAATTTCGCCGTGAGCGCGATACTCGGGAGCGAAATTATAATAATCGTCGGCGGGAAATTAAATCGAAGCAAAACTTAATTCGAAGTGAAATGTCGTAGTGAAATCTACGCAAAACTTAATAGCAACGGGAAATTACATTGTGCAATTGAATAAATTTCACTCCCGGCGCGAAAACAAATTCGTTACAATCTTTTAATTTCGCTCCCGGCGCGAAATACAATTCATTACAGACTTTTAATTTCACTCGCGGCGCAAAATAAAATTCGATACTGAACCCTATTCGTTGCAGTCTTTTAATTTCACTCCCGGCACAAAATACAATGCATTACAGACTTAACTTTGCTCGCGGCGCAAAATTAAATTCAATACAGACTTTTAATTTCGCTTCCGGTGCGACATGAAATTCGTTACGGACTTTTAATTTCGCTCCCTGCGCGAAATTAAACTCGGTTACAGACTTTAAATTTCACTCCCTGCGCGAAATAAAATTCGTTACAGACTTTTAATTTCGCACCCGGCGTGAAATAAAATTCCTAAACGGTATTTAGTTTCGCCCTCCGACGTGAATTTAAAATGCATGGAACATTTCATTTCGTTGTTGTAATTAAAATGTATTCGTTTCGAGAGTTAAATTATGTTCGGTGCGATGTTCAAAGTCCTGACGTTGGCAGCAGTAGCAGTCTTACCGTACACCGCCTGCACAATCTGTCAGGCTGCAACAGCAACGTGAGTTATACAATGGTCATCACTCCAGAGTAGGAGAAAGTCAGTGCTATGGCATCATCAACACCATCGTCGTTGACTTCACCTCGGACTCGTGGCTGACTCTCCCTGACGTTCATAACGCAATACTTTGAGTACAATGGGGCAACAAGTACCTCTACTTGTTCCATAGCGAACAAGAGGACGAATGTGCTGTGCGAACAGACATTCAAGATAAGTGAAGAACTCCCATTACAATACAAATTATCAGTTGAAACTCTTTGTCAGTCAACAATAATTTGCCCAATAACATGGCGGGGTACAATGTACAGTACATGTAATTAACACTCATGGAAAACTTTACATGTATTAGTTTATGGTCACTATTATAATGCAGCAATTTTAGTGATCTTAAATCTAATACATGTAATTATTTCCAGGAGTGTTACTTACATCTTATATACGATGTACCCCACCCAGTTATTAGTCCAGTCAAATTAGGAATTTTTGCTGTATTAAATCATGTAGTTCGAAATATTTTCAGGAATGTGTAGGGGGAGGTCCCCTGAACAACACTTAATAATGTCCCGTCAATTTCAAGTGCCGCGGGGGGGGGGGGGGGGTGCGGCAGAGGAGGGCTCAAAGCCCCACTTTTTAGATTTTGGCGTATAACATTAAAACGGTGCGTCGCACACATATATTTATACTTTTAAAACTTAAAGGAAATTAAATGCCCTACAAAATGGTGTATTCATATTTATCTCTGTGTGTTACCGTCTCCGAGATATGAGCCGGTAAATATTAAATATTTGCAGAAAAATGTTAAGCGCTTCACGTTTCTCGTCTAACTTGCCCGTTCAATCCATTTGCCTTCCATTTTATAGGAAACTCGTGGGGAAGGAAGTTGTAGAACATTAAATTTCCTTCCAAAATATATATATACTTATGCTAATTTATCTTCGACCAGTCAAACGTTAGAGCGTTTTGACTTAACGGGGTCGGTTTCGAGATTTTGCTAGTGAACTGCTCATTATTTTACTTCAGTTTTCAACGGCTTTAACTCTCTGTATCACGTTACTTATTGATTATGTAAACATAGATGGTATTATCAACCATGTAACTAATAATAATAATAATATATACCTAGAAAGTATATGAACGCAGTGGCGTATATAGGATTATGTTTCGGGGGAGCCCAAAATTTCGGAAAACAATTTCGTTTTTATGGGAATGAAAACATGATCAAGATCTAATAATTTACAGCCCAGCCCATCGGAGTGTATTATATGTTCTGAAAAGTTTGTTATATTTCGTTGTTTATATTCTTTTAAAAAATTATAAGTTATAAGTGACATAATTTTTTTAAAATTAACAGCACTGTTACCCTCTTAAAATAAAAATAAATGCACTTGCTGGACAAATTTGGTGTTCAATAACAATTTTTTGTGTTGAACCTGTAGAAACACACTGCACGAGTTATATAGAGCAGGTAGGTGGCAATGGAGACAAGTTTTCTTTCATCGGGGCTGACGATTTGACGTAGCACATCTACGTGTGAATAGAACATAAGAGAATAGATTATTTATTTATCAAACAGCATGCTTCAACGAAGTTAGTACATGCAACACAAAATGAAATGTAGCCTACCTGTGATAATTGAGGACATACTCGTGGAGTGGTGTCGGATACATCAGTAGGAACATATTTTGTTCCCTAGCTTCATTGATGTCTTCTGGCGTGGACGTGGAGCCATTAAAACTTCAGCGATACTTTCGGTTTCGTTAGGATACCGCTCCAAACATTTGATTTGCTTTACTTTTCCCAAAATTAGCGGGGTGGTATCACATCCAGTGAAGCCATGGATTAATAGAATGTACTGGCAGAATGGCAAGGCCTGAAGTTGTTGGGAGGAGTACAGTCTGTCATCTGTGTTGCATCGTCCAGGCTCCAGGAAAAGGACATTCGTGTCTCGTGGTGTGAGTGCCATGAGTAAGACGAGCAGGTCTACGTCCTCGACAACTACCACCACAGTTGAATGAGGGGTATTTTGTAATCCACGCCAGACAATGCTGCAGTCAGCGTCTCTTTGGCTATGGTGAATTATATACATTTTGCATCCCAGGCCTACGCTAACATAGTTATCAGCTTAATTTTGTTCTATTCGTTGGAAAGGAAGTTTTCCTGCTTATCAGTAGCCACCATGTTCTCATCAAAGTCTGTTTCACTGATGTTTTACTTGATGCTCTTCGATGTTGTTCGCCTCTTTTCGTGGAACTTGTGTCTTCATCAACGTCAAACACAACAGCAGAGTTGTAACAATAATGGTTGATAACGTTAGACACATATTGGTTGCAGATAAATGTGAACTTAGTGTCGTTCCACTTTACCCTATGAAGAAGAAAGCCACCATCGATTATCGCGAAACAGATCTTCAGGTTGGTTATTTGACTGCATGAAGGAAAGGCATCGTAGAGAGCGAACTTTTTCGTTGTCCTCATGATCCCTTCGTCAAAAAGAGTCGTGGGACAAGGGGCTAACTCACACTTCAACAGTTCATCCACATCCCCTTCAGTTCTCTTGTTAATTAAGGTTCTCTTGTTAATTAAGGTTCTCTGGAAAATCATTAAAGGCTCGACCACTACTACATCATTGTCCAGTTTGATAGTGTTGCTCATAGCAGGCAAAGGGACTTCTGGGTTTTTCTTACACTGCTTAATTTCTGCAAAGTTACTCCCAACAAAAGTCCCCTTTGTAGGGGTTCCGATTCCCAATGATTGGCAACAGTTGATGTTGCTGGGTACCATTACTCCGGTTGAAAGGGACATCAAAGAATCACGTACAGCAAAGGGCGGGTGATCAGCCAACTACTGTGCAAGCTTCCTTCTGTCTTGGTCATCCCTGCTCATTCGTGATGCTCAAAAGTTGACATGCTGTTCTCCACTTACAGAATGGACGCCGGCAAACTGCTCTAAGCTTAGTGAAGAACATATGGCTGTACCTGTACGAGCCCCTCCAACCCATTTCGCCAACACAGAATCACTCATGCCTCCGCCTCGTGTTAGTCCGCCTTCACTTTTCATTCATTCATTTATTTGCAATGGGGGGAGAGTCCCCCAGTGGCAAATTGGATACACATAACAAATAAATAATTATACATAACAATTCAATAACAATTATACAACAATTAAACTGGAGTATTTACACAAATAGTCAGTCTTTTCTTAAACGCACCTATATGTTTGTGAAAAGGCTCTAAGACTGCGGCAGGTAGAGAGTTCCAGTTATCAATGGCACGGTTTACCCTTAACTTTGAAAGGATGATCGCTCCTACCCATGTAAGTGGGCTTTCCCAATCGTTTGCTAAGCTCACCCCATGCTGGTTGATTTGTATACGTGTTGTACATAGCGCAGAGTCTAGATTTCATCCTCCTAGCCTCCAGTGATTCCCACCCAAGTTTCTTTAACATACGGCTCACACTGCTCCTGGGATTAAAGTCACTGAGCACAAATCTAGCGGCCTTTCTTTGTACAATTTCCAACTCATTGATGAGCCCTACTTGATATGGATCCCAAACCGCCGAGGCATATTCCAGAATAGGTCTTACAAGTGACAAATAGCCTAATTCTTTAGCAGAGGTACTACTTCCTTTTAATACCCTCATTACAAAGTGCAGGGATTTGTAAGCTTTTGAAACTACACATCCTACATGACTACTCCATTTCATATCATTCCTTACGTGAACGCCCAAATATTTGCAAGAATCTTCTTCTACAAGTATTTCCGAGCCAATGTTATATTGAAAATCCTGCCTCCGCACTTTCCCAACATTTTCTTGTGTTTATTTTCATTTTATTTTCAATCGCCCACTTATAGACCAGGTTCAGGTCCTCTTGAAGCACTGCATTGTCTTGTGAGTCATGTATCTTTCGATATATTACACAATCATCCGCAAACAATCGACAGTCACTGCGAATCCCATTTGGTAAGTCATTTATAAACGCCAAAAATAACAAAGTTCCGATTACGCTGCCCTGAGGGATATCCGACGTTACGGTAATTTCATCCGAGAATATGCCTTCGACTTTCACTTTCTGTGAACGACCCGTCAAAAATTCTTGGATCCATAAAATTACTCTTCTATCAATCTTCGTCGAAGCTAATTTATGGAGTAGCATGTCATGCGGCACGACATCAAATGCCTTCGCAAAATCTATAACCACGGCGTCGACTGAAACTCCATGGTCTAACGATTCGCTAATGTCTTGAAAAAGTGATAGCATCTGACTCTCGCATGAGTAACCTTTCCGAAACCCATGTTGCCTATCATTAAACCATGATAATGTTTCCCACTGTTCCCTCAAGTAGTCGCAAATGAGATGCTCCATCTGTTTACAGACGATGGACGTAAGGCTAACCGGCCTGTAGTTGCCCAATTCAAGTCTGCTCCCTCCATTAAATATTGGGACTACCGTAGCTCTTTTCCAGTCATCTGGGATTTGCGCATTGTTTATGGACACATTAAACATCACCTCCAAGTATCGTGCCACGGCCCTACCCCCTAGTTTAAGTACTTCACTAACAATATTATCAGGACCCTTTGATACATTGAAACGTAGTTTTTGTATTAGCTTTACAATTGCTGACTGGTTTATTTGGAACAGGGGAGCCCCTGATTCGTCGTTAAGGTCCAACACACAGCTAATGGATTTATTGAACACACTACCGTAAAAGACATTTAATTCATTAGCAATGGCCTGTTTCTCAGTAATTAATTTACCGTCACCGGACATTATCATCGACAAATTATTTGGATTTCCCTTTCTTCTCCTAACATAACTGTAATTTTTTTTCCACCCATCACCTCCCGAACCAAGTAAACCTTGCATATAACTGTCATGAGCAGCCCTCTTTTTTAAGACGAGCTCTCTTGAAAAGGACTTAAATTTCAACATACTCTTGTCACTATCATGTCTTTTATTGTATAATTTCCTAATTTTCCGTTTTAGACTCCTAATTTCTCGTGTGTAATACTCAGGATCTGGGTTTTGTTTCAGCAATTTAAATGGGACAAATTTATCAACAGCGCTATTTAACATTTTCAAAAAGTTAGTCCACAGGATATTAATGTGATTTCCTTCCGATGCCCATCCTACAAATAGCTCATTCAAATACCCCTGAAACTTGCCCTGATCCGCCCTGCGATATTGGAATATGATCTTTTTTGCTACATCAGAGTCTAATTTTGTAATGTCACCATATCTAATATTTAATTCAACCCCAGAATGGTCACTAATTCCTGGTACTTTCAGACAGTTAATATACAGCTCTACAGGCCTTACGAGATAAACATCTAAGGTATTATTGTCTCTAGTTGGGAAGTCAACTACTTGGGAAAATCCCCACTCCCTTAAGAATTTATTTGCAGCGCTCTGAGCTTGACTACAGCTAGTTGACTCACCAGACCAGTCTACTTTGGGGAGGTTTAAATCTCCAGCAATTATTATGCTCTTTTTCATAGCATTACCCGTACAAGTTTTATCATACAGTGTTTCGAGGAGAGAAAAGTTATCTTTCGGTGCTCTATACGCCCCTATCACCTGAAGAGGGAATTTATTTCCTTTATCCGAAATTTGTACACTTAACATTTCATGATCCATATCAACCCACTTTAAGAAACTAGCTATATTTTTGCGCACACAAATAAATAGCCCACCACCTCGCTTCCCCCGATCCCTTCTGTACATTTCGTAGGTCCCTTGAATTATTTCGCTACTATTTATGTCCTCATATAACCAAGATTCAGTTGCAATGACAATGTCCGGAGAATACGTCTCTACAAGATTCCAAAATTCAATTAATTTATTTCCTAAACTCTGACAATTAACCTGCAGTAATCTTAGAGTCTTACCTCCGCAGCAAATATCTCGAAATTGCTCCTTCTGTTCCCATCGGCTGGCAACCTCTGGACCTGCTCCTCCTCACAAAAGCCGGCACGAACCGATGATCCTGTCATGTAGGCTCCCTAGGTTAAAAGCACCCCGTCGATTTAGATGCAGCCCGTCTCGGGCGAAGTCACGGCCACCAATCCAGCAGTCAGCTTCTACGTACACTAATCCCAGTTGTGCACATACCCAGTCCATGCGGTCATTTACAGTCTTAACTCGCCTTAACGGAACATCTCCCCGCCGAACAATGCCACTCATTATAATTTTTGCATTTCAAAACTTGCTTTTAGCTTTTCTGCCTAGTTCGTAGAGCTCCCCCATGATGTAATCACACATCAGTGTCACTTCAATCGCCACATCAGACCACACTCCAGCCATTGGTGTATCAGTTGAAATAGGCACGATCTAGGAAAATCACTGGAGGTTTTAACCGTGCCGGATTGGGAAAGGGATCAGTCACAGGCATATCCCATGGTATCTCATATTCCAGAAGATTATTTCCTTTCCTGGGTCGTCAGATATCTCGGAATATTATTATTCCTTCCGGTTAGGTCGTCTGTTGTCCACGATTGACGGTTTTTAATTCGATGTTTCGCCGTCTCAGTCTTTACTATCTCCCAGTATCAATTCTTTCATCTACTTCTTTCTTATATTCTTATTTGTGGGATATCATAGGATACAATATCATAATAAACTTAGGCCTACGTACCTTAATACTATGTACACAGTGTATTAAGTACATTCTATTTCAGATGGGGAGGGGTCTTATACGTGCATATTAAAAGGATATGAAAAAAATATTCGCCGTTTGAAAGGCCTAAGCTAGATTTTTAGTGTTTATTAGTGTTGCAAATTAACAGTTGACACACATACTATGTTGCAAAACCTAGGCCAATAGGTTTAACAGAAATGCATGTTAAGAAACGAGGCCCTGTCAACGCTGTAACTACAAGTAGCGTGGCCAAAAACAGGTCGCAGGAACTCGGCGCTCTGCCGGAGCTTTATCTGTACATTCCGATGCACTGCAGGATGTGACAGTGTTGCCAGCTTCTCGTTTTCATACTTGTGTTATCAAACAGCACGCGGTCCGATTTTGCTATTGAACCTTTTGTCTTGCAATTGGATGAGGAATCGCATACCGACCTCCAAGTGCGGCATATTTTGTTCACCCGGTATATATTATATAGACTATTAGTTATATGGGTAATAAATACCATTTATGTTTGCATAATCAATAAATATCGTAATACAGAGTGTTAAAGCCGTTGAAAACGGAAGTAACATAATGAGCAGTTCACTAGCAAAATCTCGAAACCGACCGCCATACGTCAAAACGCTCCAACGATCGACAGATCGAAGAAAAATTAGCATACGTATATATATTATTGAAGGAAATTTAATGGTCTACAACTTCCTTCCCTACGAGTTTCCTGTAAAATGGAAGGCAAACGGATTGGAAGGGCAAATTAGACGAGAAACGTGAGGCGCTACATATTTTTCTTCAAATGTTCCATGTTCACTGGCTCATATCTCGGAGACAGTAACACATAAGGATACATATGATTACACCATTTTGTAGAGCATTTAATTTCCTTTACGTGTAAATAGTATACAAATTTCTCTGCGATGCACCGTTTTAAAGTTATGCGCCAAAAACTAAAAAAGGGGGGCTTTGAGCCCCCCTCTGTCCCCCGCGGCACCTGAAATTGACGGGACTTTCTTAGGTGTTGTTCAGGGGACCTCCCCCTACACATTCCCGAAACATTTGGAACTACATGATTTAATGCAGCAAACGCATCATTTTTGGTCTAATTTGACTGGACTATATCGGGCAAATTAGTGTTGAATGACTGAAGAGTTACAAATAACTAGGGCTCGGATCGATATGCTCGATAAAATCTCCAGATATGCTCGAAAACCATGTGTTTAATGCTCGATAGATATGCTCGAATAACCCATTATAAGCTCGATAGAAATACTCCAAAAAACTATTATACGCGGTTAAATATGCATAATATGCTCGAAAAACATGGTTAAAAACTATAGAAAGGGAAGTGAAACGAAAAAACCAATAACATACCTTTATATACGAGCTTTATTTTCTAATTGTATGTATGATACACTGCAATATACTCGCATTCAAGTTTTTCAAGTATATATAAGAGAAGTTTTCTTATAAAAGTTACAGTTTAAAAGTTCATTTACAAAATCTTCAGAATTAGGCGAGTCAATGAAGTAGATCTGAATTGGTCTGTACGACAAGAATTTTTTCTATGTTTTCAGTTGTGAATGAATTTCTTAAATCAGTCAATTCTATATTCTTTCACTTCCGGACATTTCGGGGGGGGGGGGGGGAAGGGGCGGCTTGGCATTCCTTACTACTTCCTTCTTACCCTCAGCGCATTTATACTGACCATGGCACGCAATTAAACCCCTGTGCCACGTACAGTATTTCGTTTCGCACTCCAATTAGTTTTGCGTCGCTTTTCACTATGTTATTGTGCTTTGAATTAAATTTTGCTCATTTTAATTTTCGCACTGACAATCAATAACATTTCGCACTCGAATATCGCGCTCACGGCGAAATTAAAATGTTAACGCGTCCACAGCCATTTTGTTTCGCATGTTAGACCAGATTTAATTTCAGACATGAAATGAAATGTTCCATGCATTTTAAATTCACGCCGGGGGCGAAACTAAATGCTGTTTTGGGAATTTTGCGTCATTAAAATAAACCGTGGCACTACAACCCATGAAGGGTCTAGGCCTACCAAGCGACCGCTGCCCAGCCATTAGGTCTGCAGATATTGGTCAGCGCATCGGGTTCCCTCAGCCGTTAATCTTGGTTTTCGTGCACCCCGTTCCAACCCACACGTCCGTTTCTAAAATCACTAACGGAGCCGAGAAGCGAACCTGGGGCCTCCAGGTGAGAGGCAGGCACGCAACCCCCAACACCATGGGGCCAGCAATTTTTGTCATACCAGGAGCGAAATTAACAGTCGTTGAAGATGTTATTTCGCCGGGAGCAAAATTAAGAGACTGTAACGATTTTCATTTCGTGCCAGGAGCGAAATCAAAAGTCTAACGAATTTTATTTCACGCCAGGAGCAAAATTAAAAGTCTGTAAAGAATTTTATTTCGAGCCGGGAGTGAAATTGAAA
This sequence comes from Meconema thalassinum, assembly GCA_946902985.2. Classification (NCBI taxonomy): domain Eukaryota; kingdom Metazoa; phylum Arthropoda; class Insecta; order Orthoptera; family Tettigoniidae; genus Meconema; species Meconema thalassinum. The sequence goes on from OX336390.1 coordinate 836,970,396, forward strand.
GTCTGTAATGAATTTTATTTCGTGCCCGGAGTGAAATTCTCTGTAATGTTTTTTTTTTTATATTTCGCGCCGGAAGCGAATTTAAAAGACTAACGGTTTTTATGAAAAGTCTTATAATGAATTTTATTTCACGCCAGGAGCAAAATTAAAAGTCTGTTAAGAATTCTGTTTCTAGCCGGGAACGAGATTAAGAGTCTGTAACGGATTTTATTTCACCCTGGGAACGAAATTTAAAGTCTGGTACGAATTTTATTTAAAGTCAGTGATGCGTTTTATTTCGTGCCGGAAGCGAAATTAAAAGACTAATGAATTTTATTTCGCCCCTGCTGCGAAATTAAATTTCTGTTAATAATTTTATTTCGCGCCAGGATTGAAATTTTATTCCTTTGAACAATTTAATTTCGAGACGCTAATTAAAATTGATAATACATTTCGTTTTGCATGCCAGTCCTGCCTTGAATCGGTTTTGGTGGTGGCTCCATTTTTCACCTTAAATGTAAAACTAACTGCACTTGATGACCGTAATGCTCTCCATCAGTCGTACCTATATGTACATCGTACATGTAGGCCTATCTCTTCTACCAGAGATACTGTCCCAAAAATAAAGTGCCGAAAATAGAACACCTAACGAACGCTAAAAATAATACTGTTGCAGGTAAAATAAATTAAGTAAAAAGTAATTAAAGGGATCAATGAACTAAAGACAGGAAGAACAACATAGAAAACGAGAAGTAGTCATTACAAACTGGTAAGATATCAAAGGATCACTCAGAAATATCCAGAACTGGACAATAATTCAGAACTAGCCATCACAGTCACAGTCAATCACAACATCGGACTAGATGCTGAGGAATCCATACCGTCAGGTAAGGACATCGCTCTCTCACTTGGTTTTCGTTCCCCTCCCATCCCCTCCCTCCCGATCTCACAGACCTTGTTCTACTATAGGCTACCACGCCGTTTGTTCCAAGTACAGTTACACCCTTATTCACAAATTTCCCCAATTGATCCCGATGATTCTATTCAACCGATTTAGGTTTTTGATACGTCTTTGGAATCAGTGAATAAAACTCAACTTTCTTATTACCCGCTTTTTTTAAATTGTAATGAGATATTTAAAATATAAACAGCAACTTTTCTGTTTTTGAAATTAAAAATTTAGGGATGAATTAATCTCAATTCTCCTACTAGACAGAGTACATAGCAGTTTTCAGATCGCAGATCGGAGCTCCCTTTCAAGAAAAAAAAAATAATAAATAAATTCAGCTTCGTTTGTGCTGCCATCTGTTAAAATATTTTCTTACCAAATCTCGGGGCATTTAGCCTAACGAACCTGTCACTAATGACGTACCCAAAACCCAATTTACGTGGTCCGAAGACATGGAATTTCAGGATGCCATACAAGAAGAAAGAGAACACTCACAAATAATAGGCTTCCCAAAAGTCTCAGTACATTCGAAGCACCCTCCATCTAACGATACCGTTCGCTCCTAATTACTTCACGCACAAAGCACAGACATAGTTCAGGAAACCCTATCTACAACATTGGGGGCAGAGTTTACATCCACCTCTGATGCTGCAATCAGTTTCAGTAAAAAAAGTCACGAAGTCAGAGGAAGTGCCCTACCTCCACAAACAGGAGCTGAACCCATGGCCACAGATAAAGCCAACATTAAGGAGACCCATGCTCTTCACATGAAAACTGTCAACAAAAATACTGCAAGGGAAGAAGTTAAATCATATTACACACAAACACGAAACGCATCACGTAGTCGCCGTAAATCACTGGAAGTGCACACCAGTAAAACATCACGCCAATGATCCCCTCAAATAATTGCTCATCAGTAGTGGAGTAGTGGTGCTTCCAACGCACTCCAGAACCCTCCTTGACCCACTACTAAGCCTCAGCCATGTTAAATATTTCTCGAACGCATGGTCCGATTTTGACAAATGAGGTGTCGTTGGACTCGGGCTGACGTCCTCTTTGCTATGGACTACTCGTTATATATATATATATATTTTTTTTTCGTTTTCGAAAGTAGGCGATAGCTTGAACACTAAACATGATAGAACGTTATGCCATGGCTCAAACGAATGGTCTTTATGACCTTTATTTTTTATAATGACTTTTTTTACTTTTTATGCTTTTTTGAAAACACTCGAATTTTGAAAATCCCATATTTTGGAAACTAGGAAGTTTACAAAAAAGTTTGTTTCATGTAAATCAATGATCCCCACCCCCTCTACCCCCCAAATAAATGTCAAGCCTCTAGGATGAAAACCTGTAGTAGTGGGATGAGGGGGGAGCTGTCTACTAACTTATTGAACCCTCCTCGTATTTGCCCCGAACCTGATATCTCGCTAACCAATGGTCGGATTTGAACATACAGGGTGTCCTAGCACTCATAGTGATGCCCCCTACTTTCCTATAGGCTCTTTATTTAATTTAATGACCAAAACTAAAAGGTCATCCGCTTTTAATATCTCGCGAACCAATCATGCTAGAGGCATGAACGAGGGGTCCAAGGACTCGGGCTGACGTCCTCTTTGCTATGGACCACTCGTTATATTTAAAAAAAATTGAAAACTCGATTTTGGGGTAAACACCATTTTTTTGTGATTTTGCCGATATCTCACGAACCAATAACGCTAGAGGCATGTACGACGGGTCCAAGGACTTGGGGTGACGTCCTCTTTGCTATGGACCACTCGTTGCAATTTTAAAAAATTTGGGAAACGCGATTTTGGGGGTAAACATGTGTTTTTTGTGATTTTTGCCGATATGTCACGAACCAATAACGCTAGAGACATGTACGAGGTGTCCTAGGACTCGGGGTAACGCCCCCTTTCAAATGTGGTAGATATTTTTTTCCCACAAAATAATTCACAAAGGGCCTAACGCCATACATGTTGAAAAAACGTTTTCTTTTTCTTTACCTGTTTATAATGTCCATGAAGCGTGGTGGTTGAGAGAGACAATACGGCTGGGTGTGTGTGTGTTTCAACGAACCTGTCGCTGACCAAGGTGGCTGTGTTCAATAGATCAATCGATATTTTAACGGGTCGGTGTATGACAGAGCGAGGGTACGTTTTTTCACACCTTTTACCTTTAACGTGTAAACGGTGATGAGAACTTGGTTCTATGTTGGTCGAAGCGAGTACAGAAAACAAACTTGCCGAGGAGCAGGAGGTGAATGTCATTTGAGCTTATTGGATGGCGTTGATCTGACTTGACAACAGGTGACGCTTGAAGGTGAAATAATCTGACCATTGTGGTGGCAGGGAAGTGCGAAATGCATGTGAACTTGTGTGAAACCACATGTAGGCTAAACCAGTGACATCCTGTCTTGCTTCGTACGTGACAAAATGCAAGTCCATGTGAAATTTGATCTTCCACAGGTGTTCGCTTGGGTGTTATCTGTCCACGTGCGCGATAACTGTTAACAAGTCACATCCTGTTTTGCTTCGTACGTGACAAAATGCAAGTTGACGTGAAATTTGATCTGGCACAGGTGTTCGCCTGGGACGTTAGCTGTCCACGTGCACGATAAGAGAATGTTCAAAGCATGGGAAAAAAAAGATTATACATGCAACGTAGCATATATAAAGACATGTCGTTATCATTTCCACGCTCACTTAGGTGACTACCTTTGAACACACTGCTTTGCGTGAAACACTTGGTCTTGTTTAACAGGTTTGGTGTTGGTGGAAAATACTTAACCTTGTTGTGGGGTAGGTATTTATTTATTTATTTATATATTTATTGATTTTTATATAAATACATGCAATTATTTATTGATTAGGTAATTAATGCTTTTATTTATTTATTTGTTTGCAGATAACGTGTATAGCCTACCTGTCGTGTGTCTGTGGGAAATATATTAAAGAAAGAGAAAGACAGACCGATAGAAGGGGAAACCATTTCCACACTAGCCCACGAGACGGGAATATAGCAAAGCATTACACGTCAAGGTGAGATTTGTTTTATATATATATAACCTGTTTGATTTTGTTTTGTTTATGAAAGGCATAAACTATATGGAATGGATATACTTATGGTGGTTTATTTTATTTCTTTTTAGATATTTGGAAAAAAAGGGTTCACTGCTATAGCAAATACAGTTGAAAACCAAGTGGCTTTAGAGTGGAACCATTGTCAAGCAGTCTACAGCTGAAAACTCAGGTGAGAGTGTTCTTTCAAAATAATGTATTTTACTGCTGCGAATACGTTAACTTGGGAGCCCCTTGAGTCTTGTTTCAAATCGCGTGTGTGCTCTGGTCGTGTGGTCAATATTAGAAAAAGTTTGATTCCCAAAGAATTTTTACAATCTTGTTTTGAATTTTTTAAAATTGAAATTAGTACAGCGCAAAGGTTGCATACGGCTTTTAAGGTGAATACAGAACTGGAGTGCGATTTCATATATAAAAAGAAGGACGTAGAGCATAAAGAGACATTTTATATTTGCAGTAAAATGCAAGAGCTATTCATAGCCCATAATTAGGAACAGTGGTATGAAACCCACGTGGTGAATGCCTTGCTATCAAAATTTGATAAACTGCAACAAGGACCGAGTGGTCTAGCCTTAGACAAAATTCATCATTTGCAAATCAACATTTGTCAATTCAACCCGTTGAATGCTGGGTCTAGCTATATTAAAACACCACCAGCAATAGCTTCGAAAAATGCTGTGGTCAATATAAAGAATCGTGACAATGATTGCTTTCTGTGGTCTGTGGCTGCGTTTTTGCAACCAGCACAACGTGACAGTTGTCGACCAGGAATGTACAAAGCCAAGTTTGTTGAATTGAAACATACTTTAAATTTAACTCGAGTTACGTTCCCTATGGACTTAACCGAGATCCATAGGTTTGAACAAGATAACCAGGACTTTTCTTTCATGGTGTATGGCCTTGATGGTAATGTGATTGTGGGTCCTCTTTATGCCACAAAAGAACCAAAACGACACCACATTCATCTTTTATATCTGTCTTATGGAGAGGTGAATCACTATTGCCTGATTAAAAGCTTGAGTAGATTGCTAAGCAGACAAGTGTCTAAGCACGCTGGTGTAAAATATATTTGTGATCGATGCTTGCAATATTTTAAAACACCTACGCTTTTGGAACGTCATAGGGTAGATTGTGTTTCTCAGGAAGCGGTGAGACTGACATTGCCACAAGGGGACAAGGTTGTGTTAAAGTTTAAGGACATTCATAAGCGTGACACTGTTCCCTATGTGGTATATGCAGATTTCGAAGCACTCACCACACCCATGGCGGGATGTGAACCAGATCCCACCATCAGCTCAACCACACCCATTCAAAAACATGAACCCTTTGCCATTGGATTTAATGTGGTGTGTGCTTATGACCCCACACAATTCGTTTACAAATACCTCGAGGGGCCAGATTGTGCCAAATGGTTCTTGGATGAACTTGTCAAGTTGGCTCATGATGTACAGCAATTACTGGACCACCCAGTACCCATGAGCCTATCTCCAGAACAGCAGCAGCAGTATGAGCATGCCACGACATGCCATATTTGCGAAAAGCCTATTTTAAATAGAGAGGAAAAAGTCAGAGACCACTCGCATTTTACAGGGGAGTTTCGTGGAGCTGCGCACAGCAAATGCAACTTAAACTTTCCAGCTCCTCGTTTCATCGGTGTCTTTTTCCACAATCTGGCGAATTATGACATTCAGTTTTTGATTCGTGAATTGGGCCATGTCAACAAGGGCTCGTTTACCATTATTCCCCAAAACCATGAGCGTTTTACGGCCCTGACATGGTGGTTGGGCGACTTTAGCATTCGATTTTTGGATTCCTTTAAGTTTATGGCATCCTCGCTAGACAGCCTTGTGAATGGCTTGAATGAGGAGGAATTAAAAAATACTAGAATGCATTTTAATGATCCTGAGCAATTTCAGTTGTGCATTCGGAAAGGTATATTCCCGTATGATTTCTGCAACAGCTGGGACGTGTTAAAGCAAAGAAAACTCCCACCACAAGAGAAATTTTACTCCAAACTAACACGCAGTACCGTTTCCGATGAAGACTATGCACATGCATGTCAAGTTTGGCGAGTGTTTGGCATGAACACGCTAAGTGAATATGCTTTGCATTACCTAAAACTGGATGTATTGCTGCTCACTGATGTGTTTGAAAAATTCCGTAACTTGTGTCAACACATTTACGGTCTTGACCCGGCTCGCTATTACACGAGTCCTGGACTCTCGTTTGATGCCGCTTTGAAATACACTCAAGTGGAATTGGATTTACTCACTGACGTAGACATGGTTCTATTTTTTGAAAAGGGCATTCGTGGCGGCTTTGTGTCGCTTAACCAACGCCATGCCGAAGCGAACAATGTCTACATGCCTGATTATTCACCAGACAAACCAGATTCGTACTTAATGTACTATGACGTGAATAATTTGTACGGTTACGCCATGAGTCAGCCTTTGCCCTATGGGAAGTTTGCTTGGCTGACAGAGAAACAAGTGTCAGAATTTGATGTGAACATGGCTAGCCAAGAAACAGGCCGTGGATATGTGCTAGAAGTGGATATTGAATATCCCTCATCCTTTTATGATGAACATGCCGATTTCCCATTCTGTCTTGAGCAAATGGTTCCCCCTGACAGTAAAGTGAAAATTGAAAAACTCATGGGCACACTTTACAACAAAAATCGGTATGTGCTACATATCCAAATGTTGGTGCAATGCCTCGCCCAAGGCTTGGTGTTAAAGAAAATCCACAGGGGTATTTCTTTTGCTCAAAAAGCATGGCTTGAGCCATACATGCGACTCAACACAGAGCACCGACAAATGGCAACACAGCAGTTTGAAATTATTTTTTTTAAATTAATGAACAACTGCATCTATGGCAAGTCTATGGAGAATGTCCGCAAATACCGTGACGGCGGTACATTGCCAAGCCAAATTTCAAATCGATCAAAATTATCGATGAGGATTTGGCTACTATTGAAATGAGTAAGACCAGCGTGACCATGGATAAGCCCATTTACTTGGGTCAAGTCATTTTAGACTTTTCTAAATCGGTCATGTATCGATTCCACTATGAGTTTGCCAAACGCCATTTTGAGGACGTCTCTCTTTTGTATATGGACACGGACTCATTCATTTACCACATTCGCCACTGCAACCCCTATGACGTCATGAGGCAACATAGTGACTGGTTCGACACCTCTTGCTATAGCGCTGACAACGTGTTTCAGCTGCCCATAAAAAACAAGAAGGAAATGGGCGTTTTAAAAGATGAATGCGGTGATTCCATTATGACGGAATTCGTAGGTTTGGCCTCAAAAATGTATGCTTATCGCACACTCGACTGTAAGGAAGCCAAAAGAGCAAAAGGTGTAGGTAGGGCAGTGGTAAAATCGCTACGTGTTGATGACTATCTAGCGGTTTTACGCACTGGCAAAGCTATGTCTCATACACAGTGCAGGATACAATCCAGCAACCATCATTTGTATCTTGTGGAGCAGAGAAAACGCACCCTCGCCTCCATGGATAACAAGCGTGTGTGGGCTGATGACCTGCTCACTAGCCTGCCCTGGGGTTATGATCGCAACGAGGAGGAGGTGTGATTTCACTGTTTAATCGTTTATGGGACATGGCTTTTTGTAACTTGTAGATTTAGAATTTTGTAAATATTGGTTTCTGTCATTGTAAATAGTAGATTTTGTAAATAGTGACAACCCACTTGGACCTTTTGCTCTTTAAAAAGTTCTATGCAACCTTATTTTTTTTAAATTTTTGATTGGTAAATAGTTTGATTCTTTTAATACTGTACAAAGTTGAGTTTTTTTGTAAATATGAAATAAGTAAGATTTTTAGTAACTTTAATAACTAGTATTTAATTATTTTTCGTAATGTAAATGATAAACTAAAAAGTTCTTTTGGGATGAGTGAGCATGTCGAGAATGTGCTTTTGGGAATAAATAAAGTGGTTGTGTTTGTTCCCAAAGACAGGTGTGAATGTATGAGTGGAGAGAGAAAACTGGTGTGTATGATTGACCAGAGCAAACACGATGAGGTAGGGTGGGTGGGTGGGGAGGGGGTAAATGGTCACTTAAATACTCATTTTGTTTTAAATAGTTTCGTTTTTTCATTGAAATGTGGCAGACAATAGACATTATTTTTGTAAAAACAGTCTTACCTGCAGTAGTCGTAGACCTCGACGTTTCTCCAAACACGCATCAGCACATTGCAGTATTATCAAGGTCAAGCACTCGCATCAACATCATTGTCAAATCTCAACTTTCGACATACACTAAATGGAAAATGTGAAAACAGCAAAATGGAAAATCCATGTTTCCATATCACCAAAAACGCAAAACTTAAAACGGACATTTTAAAAAAACTGGAAATGGCCATATGTGAAATATGAAAATTCAAAAACTTCAAACGGTCATTGTTTAAAAAGTGTCATCAGCAAAATGGAAAAATCCATATCATCAAAACGAACGTTTTCAAAAACTGTAAATTGCAAATTAGCAAAATGGCAATGTGTGAAATGTGAAAATGAGAAATCAGCCATCAACATCATGGTTTTTTATGAATAATAAAAACACAAAACATCGTGCTCTGTCAAACCTTTGTTTTTATTTCATAGTCATAGTGAATTGACAAAAGAAAAATAGAATACAAACAAATCCCAATTCCTCACTCCTCAATGTTTATGTCCATGCATCATCAACTTTCCTTTCATAGCACTCATGACAATCAGGGCTGCCATCCTTTCACCCACTGAGGCATCACTGGATGTGAAACGTTGTTTAGCTTTCTTTAATAACAATTTATCTGCCACATGTCTTAAACCAGGATGACTATGGCGATAAGAAAGGTCATGTTCCTTGCATGCTTGACCCAAAAGATTAATGGGTACATCACCACGTTGTAAACGTTTTTCGAGACGAGTTCCAGGGCCGCAAAAACGATAACCTGGAAGATGGATTTCAAAAGGTAGGTATTGAGTCACTTTGTCAATGACACCATTGCCAGTACAGGTCTGGCATATCCTTTTCCATCGATGGTAAAAAGATTTGGTCTTCTTCCTCCTCTGTGGACAATGTTTGTGTTTGTTGTTGTTGTTGTTGCTTTTTCTCGCCATGACACCCGTGGAATGATTCAACAAAGTCTTTACACGGACTTTTATGACCGTGATACAGTTTCACTAGCTGGCAAGTCGCACACTGACGCATAGACGGTATTTTTGCCATGGCCACTTGCATATGGTGATCGTAATCCGTACAGGGTTGCAATTCACTCAACACAGGGTCTTGAGTCCATGATTTTGGTACATGTTGCCAGATTTCTTTGACCGCGTTGGCGGCCACATAATAAATGAACGACTTGGGCAGCGCCAAGAGTTCCTCTTTGGTAAAACTGTCTAGTTTCTTTTTGCACACAAAGAACTTGCCGATGGCTTTGTCCGTAGCATTGCCTTTCTCCATGGTATCACGTGCTGTAGATGTTTACACGTCGCTTGTAGAAATCTCACTGGCGTCATTCACAGGTAAATCATGAGTTATAATTTTGTTCAACAACTCCCAGCAGGCATGGGTGGTTAACCAATGAAAGAGATGCCACGCATGTGATAGGGCTGTATGGGTAATGTTAACCGGGTGAGTTAGCCGTGGTGGTTACGGCATGACTAATGGCAGTCGCTCACATCCGGGAGGCGAGGAGGTTCGAATCCCCCCGCCGGCAACCTTGAAGATGGTCTTCTGTGGTTTCCCATCTTCCTTCCAGGCAAATGCCGGGGTTGGTCCCTCACTATAGGCCACAGCCGCTACCTTCCAACTCCCCGCCCTTCCCTTCCAACTTTCCTCCCCAACGGTACTTGTAGCTCACCCATTGGGTGTCCGTCTCGAAGCAGCTACAAAACTGGCGAGCCGAACATGTCCTCGGACACTCCCGGCACTAAAAGCCATACGCTAAAAAAAAAAAAAAAAAAAAAAAAAAAAATGGGTAATGTTGCCACAGGAACAAGTATCCATGAGCGTTTGCAGGGAGGGGCAGCCCAACTCCATGAGGTCGATACATTGGCAGTAAGACGCCCAAAATGGTTGCAACCATTGACGTTTTTCATTACCTTTCACAAATACCACATTGGCCGAGGACAAGTGTGCTTTCATGACCACGTCCAAATATTTATAGGAAATGGTTCCCTGATTCCAGTCTAGTTGCCTATGATTTTCAATCCACTGGGTTTGTTTACGGTCTTTTTCACACAACAAATCAAAAGCATGGGGTGGTTTAAATAGCAAATGCGTAGCTTGCGATATCCAAAACGTGGTACAATCGATCATGGCAACTTGTTTAAATATAAATTTGTTGTCACCAATTTTAAACCCTTGGCAATCCACAATGAGTGTGCGCAACATGTTGACGCTTGCCTGGACCAAGTTCAACTGACGACTGACTGACGATCAGGTGTGATCATGACATGGACTTACCTGCCATGCTAGTTTCAAATTAAGTTTAGGGTAGGACAGGAGGACATGCAAAAATAAGAATTTAAGAATTACATCATTTTATTATCATAACACGTCTTACAGGCTTTTCTCATTTTAGGATAAGGACGATAGCAACTGATACAACAATATAGTCTCTTGTGTTTGTAACGTCCATAACACCGATGATGTCCCAATGTCTCTAAACTAGGCGTTTTTGATTGTGAGCTGCTCACCGAAGCACCATGGATACCATACGGCCCACATGTATCGTAACTTGTTTTTTTTTCATCACCCAGAGACACAAGTGAGGGATAGCTTGAATGACAAGGTATATTTCCCACTTTCAATCTACACAGGTAGGGGCAGGTGGGTGACCAGCGCTGATGTTCCTGCATGGGTTCATCGCCCTCCTGCCATTGGTCTATGATGATGGGACAAAAGGCACATTTCACTTCATCTCTTGTTTTTAAATAGTAGAATCCAGTGGCCGCCAAGGCTTGAGGGTTTATGAAAGGCACTGGCCATGTGGCAAAAGTCTTGAAACGTTGTTCCTCAGAGTTTAAATTCTTGGATGTAACGTCTCTTGAGGCTTTAAAGCAAGACATGACTGAGCGGCTTGACGTGGGATGACCTGTTATTTATACACTCGTCACTTGGTTGGATAGTGGATAATAGTTGACTTGTTTGTGATGAATAATCAAACAGTAGGCCGTGGTATTGGCTGGTACATTGTCATGCGTTTCAAAATCTAGTCGAATGTCGATATTGGATGGCTTGACAGACTCTTCCAGGTAAGAACAGTCAAAGACAATCAGTGGTGCTCTTGCCTTAAACGCTTGGGGTAGTAGCATGGGGCCGTTCTCTTTTTGATAATACGACCATCGAAATTTAGAAAACAAGTCGTACAGAGGGCCAAACTTATTTTTTGAAAAATCCAAATCCAGTCCTTCATAGGGAAACACGGCTCCGTTGAGGAAAAGACGTGCATTTCTCAATTGCAGATGATCAAATTGCGTGGCATCTTTGGTTTGTTGATACTTGCGATTCGTTTGAAAACCCATGATCAGGTAGAGAGGTCTCTCTGTATAGCGAGCTGTTTTTACAGACCAACTGTGTGTGTTGGTGGTGGGCAATAGCGGATACTCATGGAGTGCCCAGCTTCTAAATTCCATGGGTAGAGGCATATCTCTCTTTACCATTTTGAGTATGTCCAGTTTTTTGCTATCTTCAAGGGTCACATGGGGGACTTTCCATAGCAAGCGTTGTAGTTGAATTTTTGAATCGATGGGGGCATTGTCGGCTCCCTTGAGTGCATTATTATCACTCCTGTCTCTCACTAGGTAAAGCACTTGCCTTGCGTTGACCACAATGCGTTGGTGATCTTCGGCAAAGCCTAAAATCAGTTTAAGAGGTAAATATCCAGTAAAGGTCCCATCAGTGTGTACCATCCAATCATTGGTCGAGTCAGGACACCAACCTGCCATGCAAAGTGTTTTACCTTCTTCCTCACTATAAGAGGGGTGTAGTTTCATGACACTGGAAATGCCCACATTTCGAGTGCTATCCACCACGATATCGTTAATGACATACCGCACTTCAGAAAATCGAAAGGCCAAACCATGGTTGGCCAACTTGGATGTGGTGGGTGTAGAACCATCGGCTTTGGTGAGCCGACCTTCAATCTGAATGACACTTTCATGCGGTAGGGTGTAAATATCTTGGTTGTTGATAACAAATTGAATTTCAACATTGTTATTGAGTCCAGGTGTTTGAGCTTGATAGGAATGGATATCAATTCTTACCACTCCTGGTTGCTCCTCGATGTGGTTCGCTATCTCTAGGATAGAATTCATTATGAGGGTTGACGTGGTAACCCAAATGATGTAAAATCTGTTTGCCTTGAGATGTTAACGTGTATTCACGTGGCAAACAACTAACACCATTCCTAGACGGTGTTGTTGCTTTATACACAAACTTCATAGTGGCTTTAGCACTAACTTGTAAGTCACTGGTGTGGTAGAATCTAGATCAATGAGTTGTTGATCTCTATTGATCAGTCTTAATGTTATATTACTAATACTATCGACAGCCACAGAATGAAAAAGCACCACTGGAGGGTTTTCACGAATAATATAGCCATTAGGCGATGTCACAATAAAGTCATAAAGCGAATGCGATGGTTCTTGATTGGTGTACACTTGGCTAATAATATTACACGTCACCGACACATGATGATCCTCAATGAATTTCACTTCATGGTCCGAATCATGTTTTTTGTTGGGCTCCAACACACGTGGTTTAAATCCTAGTAAAGGGCCAATGGAATCGGGGTGTGTTTTAAAGTCAATGTTAAAGGTAGAGAAAATACTGCAGCGATGAGTGTTGGTATTTCCTACGAGTTCAAACTTGCGCGTTCCGTCGAGAAATGACTTTAAACCATATTGATTGATCAACACCACATAAATGTGTTCATAAATATCATCGATCGTGTATCCACCAGAGTTCAAGGTGAGCACAGAATCATCATAGTAAAACTTGTTGTTCACATTTTCACGTATGTTGTATATTCGATTGTACGTTTCAAGAGAAACAAGTCCTAAACCATAGGGTTTTTCACTCAATTCGATAGGCGGGTAAAAGTCTAGGCTGACTTCAGGTCCACGTCCATGCAGTGTAAACGTTTTACTTTCTGCCGACATACTGGTGGCGTTTTTGCTTATGCTGCGTCTTATATAAAAAAATTAAACACAAACGTCCACACTGTTGGCTGTTAAACGTTTGCTCACGTTTCACATTATATCCTGTTTCCAAAATAGGTCACTAGTTCCATGGGCGGGGGCAAATTCCCAAAACTGTCCAAGTACCATACCATGGATCCCTCTTTGACATAAGCTACATAATGCGTTCCTGGTCCTCGGTGATCATCCAAATTGACAACAGCACATTCCTGTTTCCAGGGTCGTGGGGGTAATTGGTTTCGCATAAATACACCTCGAAAATGAGAAAGCTTTAGTTGTTTAGCATAGCTTTCCACTTGTTGATGCGTCAGGACATGTCTTGCTATGGCTGAGGTTAATTTTTTTTTTTTAATATTTCGAAATGGTGAAATCCCAAATCCTTGTTGATAAAAGGCTGGCTTTAAATTGGCATTTCTAGCCCCCATGGCAATCGCTTCCATCGTTTCATTGTGTCGCTGACTTTCTTTGAGTTGTTGCTTGCCCTGCTGCGCGGCGTTAATGGTTTTCGCCACTGCACTGGCACCGCCCAAAAGTGAACCTAGAGCAGCCAGACCGGCAAATAATGCAGGTAAAAATCCGCCTCGTTTGGGGACGGGAATCACTCGCCCTTGGTTTGAAACCTGTCGCCGACGTTTTGGAATAACATGTCTCTGTGCTGCTCGAAGGGCTTTCCTTATGGTCAATACATTATTTTTTCTTTTTTTCTTTCGCAAGGGCTTGTCCTCGAATGTTGTAAGCCCAGGCTTTGCCAAGGACAAAGTCCTTTTTTTAGTCTTTCTCACTGCATACCTTTGTTTCACCATGATGATAATGACCAACAACCTTTCACAAGAAAGTTTAAATCACAACTAACGTCAGATGGTTATTTCATGGCTGTATATTCCAATTCCACATAAAGTGGGAAGTCGTTTATGGTTTTTCCCGCTTGCTTTTCATCCCATGTCAACATGAGATGAAGGGATAATTCGTCACCTGCATTTACCATTTCATGGTTATGGATCAACATCCTATGACCATTTATCTTTATTTGTAAATGGTTCTCATCAGGTATGGCATATTTGATGTGAATGGTTCCATCATAGTGTAATCGATAGTGGCTTAAACCCGAAGCAAGCACATAGGTCAAGTGCTGATCATGGACTAGCGGTAAATGGTTTCTGTCATTCACAGGTTTTTCATTTGTCAGATACACTAAAAATACAGATGGGATAAATTTATAAAGCCTTTTCATTTCATAGGTCATGTAACGCTTGGTACAAACATCGTCTTCGTCTTGTGGGTCTTCCACGTGAATAATCCTATGGTGATTAGCGCTATAGCCATTCACCGTAAGCTGGGGCACTTGGTCATAAAACTCATACACTTTGTTATCCACATACTTTTTCGTAGTAACGTCTGTAGACACTTGAGGATGTTTTACATGGGTTAACCGCTTTCCCTTAAAGTCATAATCTCCCTGTTTTGTGCGTGGCACTACTGACCTATCCACATAGTGTTTATTAGCAGGATCTGTTTCCTGTTTAGGATCATGTATGGGGACAGGCCTAGCTTTGGCCATCAACGCACGTCCAAAGACATCCATCGTCAACCTGTAGTACCAGTCTACTGTTTCTATGACAAGGTTCGGTGTCCTGTATATAGACAGCCTGCTAGCCTGTCTAAGCCTTAGTTGACATGAAGATTATTAAGCAGCAAGAGTCATTCCCCGTGGGGGACATGGTTTCCCATCTCTGTCCCACATCACGTGAACAACGCCATGGTTCACTGTTTCCATCTTCCATTCGCTGCATCATTGTGGGGCCTTCCGGCTGTGGAAAGACTAATCTTTTGCTAACGCTCATCACAGCGCCCAATGGTCTGCGTTTTCAAAATATGTATATTTTTGCAAAATCTCTCTACCAACCCCTCTACGTGTTTCTGGATCAAGTCATGTCTGGATTACAAAAAGAGAATATGGGTTATTTTACATTTTCCATGCAAGAAAATGTGATTTCACCGGATGAGGTAAAGCCTGATTCACTCATGATTTTCGATGATGTATCCACTGAACGTCAAGGCATCATTCAAAGCTATTTCAGCATGGGTCGTCACAAACATATCGATTGCTTCTATCTTGGACAAACGTATTCTAAAATGTCCAAACAGTTGATTCGTGACAATGCCAATGTCATTGTTTTATTTCGTCAGGACGAGAGGAACAGTCGTCACATTTATAATGAACATGTGAATCCGGATATGACCTTTCAAATGTTTACAGAATTGTGTGCCAAGTGCTGGAACACTCAACGTCATGCCTGTTTAGTGATTGACAAACAAAGTGAACTCAACCAAGGACGGTATCGCTTAGGGTTTGATCATTTTATTGCTATTTAAGGCCCTGTCTCATTCCCCGGCAAGTCATTTGTCAAGACACCATGGCGTTAGCAGAGAGTCAATTGAAAAAGCATATTATTAGAGCAAAAAATACTATTCGCCAAACGTTTCGTCAGTTGAAACAATCACGTGCCAATCATGCTTTGTTTATTCAACAACATTTAGCACCTCCGCTAAAAGCCATGTTGAAACCCTCTTTCAAGCCATCTGAAACGCTACCCACCGTTTCACAAGCCACGCAGACGCTGCACGAGGACCCTGAGGAAGAGGAAGAGGAACAGGAAGATTTGACTAGTGTTAGCGAAGTTGAGTATGAGGAGGAACAAGTGTTTACGCCTCAAAAAAAGGCCGCACCCCTTCCAGAGTTTTTGAGAAAAAAGAAATCCTTGACCATGGTCGAAACACCTTGCCCTTCCAGAGCGTCTCCGTTTTCACAACTCTTGGCCACCCCTCAACATAAAGCTCAACTGAAAACCATTTTAATAAAATATTATGGATCAACATTGGAACCCTATTTCACCGATCTATTTATTGGAAACACAGATACCACGTATGGTGTTCGCTATGAGGATGATAGTTTTAAAATTGGCGATTCATCCATTAAATTTGCTCGTACTAAAGCTGTGATTAAAATTATCAACTATAAATTAACGCCAGGACTGTTAAAGCTGCTCTTTTCTCGGACCCCCTCTCCCCATGATTATACGTCAGAGGATCTTGACAAATATAAATCCATTTTATTGGATACCCATGCCCATAAGAGACAGTATGATTCCACGCAACAAGTGAATGCCAATATATCTCAAAAATATAAAACCATCATTGCAAAAATGTTTCCCACCAGTCAAAGTACTCGTCGTAAAGCGTCCGCTTCGGGAGTGACATTTAAACCATTAAAACCCCTTGTGGATGTTACCTACTGGCACAATCCCAATAAGCTCGTCCAGCGGCTACACTTGTTGCATGCCTCACGTCAAGCTGGCCATACCGGTCACGATTGGGAAATTCAAGAAATTGAACAAGAACTTCGAAATGCCAAAATTATTGTTTAAGCCCTCACCCATTAAAATGGGTATTGCTCACGAGTTGCATCGGCCAGCTAGGCGTCACTATCCGCGACTCAAGGTGATTTCACGAGGTGTGGATGAACTTTGGCAGGCTGACTTGGTTGAAATGATACCCTATGCTAGCGTTAACGACGGTGTACGCTATATGTTGACCGTCATTGATGTCTATTCCAAAATGGCCTTTGTTGAACCTGTGCGTCGCAAGTCTGGCCCACTAGTTACCAAGGCCTTTCAACATATTATTCAACACTCCAAACGTCAACCTCAGCTGCTACAAACCGACCAGGGGAAAGAATTTTTCAACAAGGATTTCTCCAGTTTTCTCAAATCTAAGGATATTCACCATTACACCACGTACAGCAATCTGAAAGCCAGTGTGGTCGAGCGGTTCAACCGAACTTTGAAAACCCATATGTGGAAAGCGTTTACCGCTCAGGGCACGTATCACTGGTTGGACATGTTACCAGAGCTAGTATCACGTTACAATGACACCAAACATAGAACGATTGGGACCAAGCCACGCCTCGTGACTAAAAATATTCAGCGATTGGATAAACTGTTTAACCCCATAAAAACAGCCGATCCTAAACGTCACCGACTGAACATTGGGGATTTTGTTCGTGTGAGCAAATTTAAGTCTGCCTTCAATAAGGGCTACACGCCACAGTGGGGGACTGAACTATTTCGAATTCGTCGAGTCTACTTGGACACTCCAGTCACCTATTTACTCGAGGACCTCAACCGTCAACCCATAAAAATGTAGATTTTATCTCCATGAACTTCAGAAAACAGCATTTCCTCAGCATTATCTTGTGGAAAAAGTGTTGAAACAAAAAGGAAATAAACTCAACGTCAAATGGTTAGGGTTTAAGTCTACGTTTAATTCTTGGATCAATAAATTACATGTTGTGTGAACCTGTGCAATTTTTATTTATTCACACATGTTGTACACCCCCTATAGCCCTGTGTGTACAGCGCTCCGCGCTTCGTGCATGTTCATACATGTTTGTCTTTCCCTTTCCACCTGTGTTCTCTCATACATTACCCCTCCCCCTCTCCCTCCCTTTACCTCCCACCACTGCTGTTTGCAGTTCTTGCCTATCTATTGGTTGTAACATCATTCCGACAAGTTGCATGATACTTTTTACTGATTCAGCGATTCCCACGCTTTGAACATTCTGTTATCGGTCACGTGGACAGCTAACGTCCAAAGTGAACACCTGTGGCAGATCAAATTTCACGTCAACTTGCATTTTGTCACGTACGAAGCAAAACAGGATGTGACTTGTTAACAGTTATCGCGCACGTGGACAGATAACACCCAAGCGAACACCTGTGGAAGATCAAATTTCACATGGACTTGCATTTTGTCACGTACGAAGCAAGACAGGATGTCACAGGTTTAGCCTACATGTGGTTTCACACAAGTTCACATGCATTTCGCACTTCCCTGCCACCACAATGGTCAGATTATTTCACCTTCAAGCGTCACCTGTTGTCAAGTCAGATCAACGCCATCCAATAAGCTCAAATGACATTCACCTCCTGCTCCTCGGCAAGTTTGTTTTCTGTACTCGCTTCGACCAACATAGAACCAAGTTCTCATCACCGTTTACACGTTAAAGGTAAAAGGTGTGAAAAAACGTACCCTCGCTCTGTCATACACCGACCCGTCGAAATATCGATTGATCTATTGAACACAGCCACCTTGGTCAGCGACAGGTTCGTTGAAACACACACACACCCAGCCGTATTGTCTCTCTCAACCACCACGCTTCATGGACATTATAAACAGGTAAAGAAAAAGAAAACGTTTTTTCAACATGTATGGCGTTAGGCCCTTTGTAAATTATTTTGTGAAAAAAAAATATCTACCACATTTGAAAGGGGGCGTTACCCCGAGTCCTAGGACACCTCGTACATGTCTCTAGCGTATTTGGTTCGTGACATATCGGCAAAAATCACAAAAAACACATGTTTACCCCCAAAATCGCGTTTCCCAAATTTTTAAAATTACAACGAGTGGTCCATAGCAAAGAGGACGTCTCCCCAAGTCCTTGGACCCGTCGTACATGCCTCTAGCGTTATTGGTTCGTGAGATATCGGCAAAATCACAAAAAACTGGTTGTTTACCCCAAAATCGAGTTTTCAATTTTTTTTAAAATATAACGAGTGGTCCATAGCAAAGAGGACGTCAGCCCGAGTCCTTGGACCCCTCGTTCATGCCTCTAGCATGATTGGTTCGCGAGATATTAAAAGCGGATGACCTTTTAGTTTTGGTCGTTTAATTAAATAGAGAGCCTATAGGAAAGTAGGGGGCATCACTACGAGTGCTAGGACACCCTGTATGTTCAAATACGACCATTGGTTAGCGAGATATCAGGTTCGGGGCAAATACGAGGAGGGTTCAATAAGTTAGTAGACAGCTCCCCCCTCATCCCACTACTACAGGTTTTCATCCTAGAGACTTGACATTTATTTGGGGGGGTAGAGGGGGTGGGGATCATTGATTTACATGAAACAAACTTTTTTGTAAACTTCCTAGTTTCCAAAATATAGGATTTTCAAAATTCGAGTGTTTTCAAAAAAGCATAAAAAGTAAAAAAAAGTCATTATAAAAATAAAGGTCATAAAGACCATTCGTTTGAGCCATGGCATAACGTTCTATCATGTTTAGTGTTCAAGCTATCGCCTACTTTCGAAAACGAAAAAATCAAAAAAAATCAAAAATATAACGAGTGGTCCATAGCAAAGAGGACGTCAGCCCGAGTCCAACGACACCTCATTTGTCAAAATCGGACCATGCGTTCGAGAAATATTTAACATGGCTGAGGCTTAGTAGTGGGTCAAGGAGGGTTCTGGAGTGCGTTGGAAGCACCACTACTCCACTACTCTCATCGTCGTTTAAATGCACTCAAACATACTGATGCATGTCATCGTCATCCTTTTGTTCTTGCATATGAGTGTCTTGCGTTGTTTTGCCACATTAAATATCAATGGCATCATAAGTTTGACGACACATTTTCTACTTCAGGATTTTTTTCAGGACTTATGATATTGACATGTTATTGCTTCAGGGAGTAAATGATCCAAACTTAGACTGGTTGAGTGGGTACGAATACATAGTAAATATTGGCCCACCTCTCAGAGGCACAGCTGTCGTTTACAGATCAGGGTTAATTGTTTCGGATGTGGAGTTACACCCGAGTGGCATAATAATTACTCTGCAATGTCAGGACACAAAAATTGTTAATGTCTACGCCCCTTCTGGATCACAAGGTCGTCTAGCAAGAGAACATTTATTTGAAGTTGACATCAGATACTTTCTCCAGGGCCCTATCAATACTATCATATTAGCAGGCGATTTTAACTGTGTTTTAAACACTCGAGATCAAACCGGCGCTTTCAACAACTGCCGCAGCCTCAAAAGTCTCGTAGACGGATTTAACCTCCATGATGTGTGGGAACTTAAACATGGAACAGACGTCCAATTTCCTTTCTATCGAGCCGGATCAGCATCTAGAATAGACAGGACATATATAGCACGAGGAATGAGAGATAGCCTGCATAGTTCCACAGTAGTGCCAGTATCTTTCAGTGACCATCACGCACTGTATTTTCGATATTTAACTACGACACGACCACCTATATATGGACACGGGTATTGGAAACTAAACGCATCCCTCCTTCACGACCAAGATGTGCGAAACAAATTTGAAACTCTTTGGATGAAGCTGCGCAGTAAAAGGTCGCAATATCCATATCATATCACTTGGTGGATCTAGGTTGTAAAACCTGCTATAAAAAAATCCAGCAAATTTCCAAACAGCGTGCCTGGGAGAGGAGAAGTACTTTAAACTTCTCTTATGAGGTAGACTATTATTTGAACTTCAGCAAAAGCAAGCAAATGGTGACGATGTCCTTGGCGAAATGAAAGAGGTTAAGCATTCAATTTTAAATATTCAGGTAAATTATTTAAACGGTGAATGTATTCGAGCAAAGATTCCCTCAGTCATAGAAGAAGAACGTTCATCACTGTTCCATATCTTAACAGAAAGGCGTAAAGGGCAGCGAAAGACCATTACTAAACTTCGGGACGAGCATGGCTGCACTCAGTCGAATAAGGATGATATCCTTTAAATTGGTGCAAAGTATTTCACAACATTTTTCTCCGACGTACTACAAAATAGAGAGCAAACAGATGGGAGCATACATCAAAACCTACCCAGACTGACCGCAGAGGATGGATCTATGCTGGCAAGTGGTATTACTGTACCTCGGCGGAGATCTTCACAGCACTACGACAAACTCAACGTAACCGCTCTCCTGGTCCTGATGGAATACCATATGAATTTTATCAATTAATGTGGAATATACTAGGAGAAGATCTCCTTAAAATTTACCAGGAGATTATGGGAAACCCACAAATCATAACTGAAGGATTTACTGCTGGAATTATTATTTAATTCCGAAGATCAGAAGACCACTTGGAATGGAGGATTTCAAACCTATCACACTTCTCAATACAGATTGCAAAATCTTTACAAAAATAATAGCATCCCGAATCAAACCGCAACTGCTATCAATTATAGGGCAGTGGCAATCCTGTGCGACTCCAGGAAAAAATATCATCTCGAACTTGTTGGTGTTAAGCAATATTATTATTGTAAATGGGAAAACTTCACCTAATCTTCCTCCTACGACACATGTCAGTCTCGATTTTCAAAAGGCCTTTGATAAAAAAAAACATTCATTTCTATGGTCTGCAATGCGAACCTTCGGGTTTCCTATCGGGTTGATTAAATGCATTACAGGACTGTACAGAACAGCACAATCTAGAATAATCATTAATGGACATCTCACATCGTATATACTCATCCGTAAATCTGTTCGTCAAGGATGCCCACTTTCTATGATCCTATTCATCATAGCACAGGAACCCTTCCTCCGGAGGAGGACGATCAATGAGAAGAAAGTGGCAGTACGAGCATATGCCGATGATGTATGTACTCACAGACGAAAACGATGAAGACCGTATGCTGACTATCATAAACGAGCTTCAGGAAACATCTGGATTCCAACTCAATCCAACATGTTTCAGGGATTTTTTTTTTCTGAAATCTTGAGTGAAATGCTTTTTAACTGACCTTCGGTGGAAATACACAGGAGTTCACTGGTATTGGGTCGGTCACTGAGACATCATTGCGTTAGTCGTTGATCCTAAAGTGAAACATTCCGTGAGACTATCAGTGATATTTTATGGTGAACTGAACATCATGTGTCCTTATTGCCATAGCCTTCACTGAGTTATCAACATTAGCTCAATGGAAACAATATGGCCTGCTTTCCAGTTCGATTCCATGAATCTACCCACAGATCAAAGTTCAAACCCTGCCTGGGGCAACGTGATATACTTTAATTTTTTCCCAGTCTTATACTTAACCAAATTGATTATTAAGGCTTGTACATCTCGTTAAACATGGTTATTTATTACTATTATCCTTAGTTTACTGGAAAATCGGATAAATAATCCCGGGAAAGGCGAGTAAACATTCACTGAAAACTTCAGTGGATTTTCACTGCTGAAAATGTCAGTGGATATTCTCTGTAATATTCAGTGAAGTTCCACTGAAGTCAGAACTGTGAACTTCAGTGATTTATATGGCCTTTAAGCCACTGATATAAACCGATATCTCAATAACGTTATTAATATGCATTGCACGATTAAGGTGCTCTTTTTTACGTGCGAAGATTTTATTTAACGTCCTTTCTGGTGGGCGCTACTTTTTTGTTCCTACCATAACCGATATCCGAATATTAGTCCAAGTTACGGTATTAAGGGATATTTTTTGAGAGACTTATTCAAGTAACATTATTTCTGGCAACACTACATTTCGTTCCTGTGGTAACCGATTTTATATGTGTAGGCCTTAGAGTTACGTTCTATTACATGAAGATTATTGTGTAGGTGTATTAATCAAACTTCAAACGCATGATTAGGACACCAGATTTCAAAATTTCGCAAAGCCACCATCTTGTGGTTCTGAAAACAATTGAAAGAAATTAGTTGCCAGTGGATTACAATTTGTATAAGCATATACCGTACCAAGTTTCACTGTGCTCGGATGATTAAATCGCGAGAAACGTCCATTTAAATATTCAAATTTCGTGTCACTGCCAGGTTGGATTTGTGCTCCCCAGGTTACTGAAAGTTCTAAAGGTGAACTTATGTTTATAGACTCTATCAACATGCAAAAATTTCAGTTTGAGTGGTGTCATAGGTTTTGTGAACCATCTAAATATTTCGGTTACTCGCCATGTCGGATTGTATTTTACGTAGGCCATAGGGTTATGTACTATTAGATGACTATTATTGCGTAGGTTCATTATTCAAACGTTGACTTCTATCGCATAATTGGGACACAAGAAATAAAAAATTAATTTTACAATTTTGCACAGCCGCCATCTTGCGTTTATATATATACAATTTAACAAAATTAGATGTCAGTGCATTACAATGTATATAAACAATTGCTGTACCAAATTTCACTGCGTTCGGATGGTTAAATCGCCAGAAAAGTCTATTTAAATGTTCAACTTCGCTTGGCCGCCATGTTCGTTTTGTAGTGAACAGGTTTTTGAAAGTCACTTAAGTGAACTTTTAGCAGTGCCTTTTATCACCGTACAACATTTCAGGGTGATATCGGTAACAGTTTCAGAGATATAGAATGCCAGTCAGATATTTCGCACATCCACCATGTTGGATTGCTGAAACATAATAAACTTTGAAGGGCACGATCGGGGTCGGCCAAAATAGTACTATGACCTTACCGAATTTCATTGAAATCGCTCCAGCCGCTTAGATTTTATTAGGTGCGGGAGGGGGGATGGACACCAAAGCCCTGCGTAGGTAGTGCCTGTAGTATATTCTATCCTGTTGCACCCTTGTACTTTTGCTTCTAACACGAGGAGGACACGAAAACATGGATCGCGTAACATTTCTGAAATATTACAAATGCATCTTAGATCTATGTCGGTGATTCCTAACGTTTGTAGTGAATCTCCTTCTTAATTATGGTGTTTGAACGTGAGCTGGGTTATCAGACACTCCGCAGTGTGAGCAGCATACAGTCTCACACATGAGCAACCTTTGCCTCCACCTATTTGTGCTTGGATACTCCCTTTCATGTGTACTTCTCAATCTAATCCAGGGCCATCCAGACAGCGCCCCGGCCGCGCTCTAAGCCAGTGCTCCGAGCGTTTTGTTGGAAGGTAGTTTCAAAAGTGGTGGAAGGAGCTTGGCTGGCTGAGCACGCAGAAGTGTGCAGCCGAACCATCAGTCGCTAGTCTAGTCCAGTGCACTTTGTTGACAGCGTGTAAGTAAATCAGTTTCGCAGTGGTCATGACTGAACAGCATACAAAACAAGTAAGTTACGGTAGTTCCGTGAAGAACTAAACAGCCTATTTTCATATATCCTACTTATGTTAATTGCCACTATCTACATACAAAATTTCAGTTTGATTTCTGTAATAGATTCGTAGATATTGAGAACCGACTCAATATTTCGGATGGTCGCCATGTTGGATTTTATATATGCAGGTCCTAGAGTTATGTACTGTTACATGAAGATTATTGTGTACGTGTAGCATTCAAATTTCAATCGCATTATTAGGACACAAGAAGTAACAAGGAGATTTTAAAATTTCGCACAGCTGCCATCTTGTGGTTATGGAAACAATTGAAATAAATTAGATGCCAGTGGATTAGCATTCGTATAAGGATTTACTGTACCAAGTTTCACTGCACTCGGATGGTTAAATTGCGAGAAACGTCCATGTGAATAGTTATGCTTCGCGTCGCTGCCATATTGGCTTTGTGATCACCAGGTTATTTAAAGTCATATAGGTGAACTTAAGTTCATAGTCCCAATGATCATAAAAAAATCAGTTTGATTGCTATAATAGATTCGTAGATATTCAGAGCCGTCTAAATAATTCGGATGGTCGCCATGTTGGATTTTTAAATGTATAGGCCATAGAGTCATGTACCACTGAAGGAAAATTGTCGCGTAGGTTCATTATTCAAACTTTCACTTCGATCGCATGATTACGACACAAGAAATAAAAACGACATTTTAAAATTCGCAAAGCCGCCATCTTGAGGTTATGTAAACAATTGAACTAAATTAGATACCCGTGCATTACAATGTGTATGAACATTCCCTGTACCATATTTCATTGCGTTTGGAACATTTAATCGCGAGAAAGGTCTATTTAAAATTTTCAAATTCGCTTGGCCGCCATGTTCGTTTTGTAGTCAACCGGTTTTTGAAAGTCTTATAGATGAACTACCAGTAGTGCCCTTTATCTCCGTACAAAATTTCAGGGTGATACCGCTAATAGTTTCAGAGATATAGAATGCCGTCGAAATATTTCGCACATCCGCCATCTTGTGGTTACGTAAACAATTGAACCCAGTTAGATGTCGGTGCATTACAATGTGTATAAACATATACTGTACCAAGGTTTATTGCGTTTGGTTGGTTAAATCGCGAGAAACGTCTATTTAAAAGTCGCAAATTCGCATGGCCACCATGTTGGCTTTGTAGTTACCAGTTTTTCAAATGTCACTTATGTGAACTTCAAGTAGTTCCGTTTATCACCGTAAAAATATCCAGGGTGATATCAGGAATAGTTTCGAGATATTGAATGCTGGTGAAATATTTCGCACAGCCGCCATGTTGGATTGGTGAGACGTAACAAAATTTGAAGGGCATGGTCGGGGTCTTCCGGAATAGTGCTATGATCTTAACGAGTTTCATTGAAATCGCTCCAGCCGTTTAGAAGTTATTAGGGGAGGACACACACACACATACGCACACACGGCCAAAAGGTGATCTCATAAGCCTATTTTTTCAAAATTGAAAATGGGCTAAAAAAAAAGGAGTGGTGAAACAGCAGTCTTTAAAGCAGAATGGGAAATTTCATTTTTCTGTACAGCTTATAAAGGGCATTGGAAATGTTTAGTGTGCAACAGAGATGTATTGTGTTAAAAAGAACACAATTTGTTGTTGAATTTTCCTCTCTAATATGTTCACATTTCTGTTTGGAGTAAATCACAATACTATTTACTTAACACTTGCGTTCGTTTCCTTCACATTCCATACATCGGCGTACCATTCGATTTGTGTATGCGGTATATTTGTCATGGCAAAACAGACCTATTAATATGTCAACAATTCCACAAGAGCCGTCGGCCGCACGACTGTACGTACGTTTCTAGTCAGCGTGGTCCGAACATCGTCCGTCTCCTCGCTGCCAGAGTGTAGTGGTGGTAGGGGAAGGAGCGCTAGTCTGACTGCCCAGTGCTCCCCGAGCTCGGCCGCGCTCCCGGAGCGCTATGATGACTGGATGGCCTTGATCTAATCAGTTGGTGAATTCAGAATCTTGTTATTGAAATAGACTATAGCTTTATAGTCCTAATGTAGTTTCTTGTTCTACCCGTAATTATTTCGGTTGCTATGAGGTAGGGGATGTGGTGAGACAGTTTCCTTGTGGGAATGATATTACGGATAGATGCCCTTCATGACGTCAATCTCATGAGGGGATTTCATGACAAATGAAATTAATGAGGTAAGGCATGAAATGGCTGTGTGTGGTGTTTCGAGTTCGGTGTAGACTGACCATGCACGTTAGCGTGTGTAGCTACCTCGGCTGGTTTGTGACAATATGTCAACAAATTTAAAAAATGTATTTTAACTCTCCTGATTCCATACCGGCCCCTGTTACTGTCACATGCATGATTACCAATATGCTTGATTCCTTTCTTAGGATTATTATATCTCGCTGCACCTGCTGTATCACCGAAAGGTAAGGGCAGATGACCTCGTAGTTCTGCCCCTTAAAACAACAATTACTAAGCCAAAAAGTATGCAACTTCCTGTATCCTTGTTGCAGATCTGGTTCATGTACGTGAAAATATTATGTTTTATACGTCTTCGGTGTGTTTCATTAATGTGTGACTTACCCACTAATCACTATGATATTTTTGTGCTCCCAATGCACAAAAGACGTCATGAGCACGGCAGACCACACGCATATGACAAAATGTTGGCTCTAGTGCGCCTAGTGCCCAGGCTCGGCGCTCAGTACCAAACGTATTGCAGCAAACCGTCAAATGGGCAGTTCTTGTGCAACTAAGCGCTGCAGTGCTAGAGTGATGTTGTGCTGCACTGCTCAGAAATGGACAGGATAGGGCAGCGCTTCACCGGCACGAGTACTTAATTTCTCGCTAGCACTGCTTCACCTTGCTCATTGCACGGCCCTGGTGCACACACACGGACGCACAAACACACGGACAAAAGGTGATCTCATAAGCCTATTTTTAGCCTACTTTCGATTTTTGCAAAAAATGAAAGTAGACTTATGTGATCTACACAGGGCCAAAAATTGTGTGTCGGTGTGTGTGTGTGTGTGTGAGTGTGGGTACTCGGAATGCATGCCCCCCTATCAATTCGAACACGGTGAAACCGAATTGAAGGAAATTTGGTAAAGAGGTAGAACTAGCAAAGGGCACCTCAGTGTCATGTTTTATATCGCTGCCATCTTGACGGAAACGTAATGGCGGCCACCAAAATGTTCAAAGTTTAAATCAAATTACGACTAACCTAATCATCCGATCTCTACCAAATTTTGCAACAACATATACGGATATTGCCAGCGTCTTTTGACTAAACTACAAGGTCATCAGCCCAATAGTTTGTAGATGGCGGCCATGTATGTGTGCAAATCGATTCCCCCAATCAATTCAAACACGGTGAAGCCGATTTGAACGAAATTTGGTACAGAGGTAGCACTAGCAAAGAACACCTCAGTGTCATGTTTTATATCGCCGCCATCTTGACGAAAACGTAATGGCGGCCACCCAAATGTTAAAAGCTTAAATCAAATTACGACCAACCTAATTATCTGACCTCTACCAAATTTTTGCAACATTATACCTTTGTGAATGAAGAATCTTTTGACCAAACTACAAGGTCATCAGCCCAATACTTAGCGAATGGCGGCCATATATGTGTGCAAATCGATTCCCCCAATCAATTCAAACACGGTGAAACCGATTTGAACGAATTTTGGTACAGAGGTAGCACTAGCAAAGGGCACCTCAGTGTCATGTTTTATATCACCGCCATCTTGACGGAAACGGAATGGCGGCCACCCAAATGCTAAACGCTTAAATCAAATTACGACTAACCTAATCATTTGATCTCTACCAAATTTTGCAACAACATACCGTTTTGTGGGAAGCATCTTTTGACTGAACTACAAGGTCATCAGGCCAATAGTTTGCATATGGCGGCCATGTATGTGTGCAAATCGATTCCCCATATAAATTCCAACACGTTGAAACCGAATTGAATGATTTTTTTTTTTTTTACAGAGGTAGCACTAGCAAAGGGCACCTCATATTCATGCTTAATATCCGTATAGCACGTTGTATTTCAGCAAGCTACTACAACCAACATTCAATTATACTCCTTGAAAAGGACCAAGAGTTATAACATTACCCATACATTTAATAGAAAGTAGGCTATATGTTTTTTACTGAACATTTTGTTTCATAAATGGAAATAGGCTAAATACGAGATTTTAAAATTCCGCACAGCGGCCATCTTGTGGTTATGAAAACAATTCAGTCTGGTTGCTGTCATAGATTAGTTGACTATGAGAATCGTCTAAATATTTCGGATGGTCGTCATGTTCGATTTGTATACACTTTGTAGACCATAGAGCTATGTACTATTAGATGACGATTATTGCGTACGGTAGGTTCATTGTTCAAACGTTGGTTACGATCGCATGATTAGGACACAAGAAAGATAAAACTTAATTTTTAAATTTCACACAGGCACCATCTTGATGTTATGTAAACAATTGAGTTGAATAAGATGTCAGTGCATTACAAGGTGTATAACATTTGCTATACCATTTGACGGCACTCGGATGGTTTAACCGCGAAAAAAAAAACTATTTTAATGTATCAACTTCGCTTGGCCTCCATGTTCGTTTTTTACTTAACAGGAATTTTGAGAGTCCCATCTAGTAGTTCATTTTATCACCGTACAAAATGTCAGGGTGATATCTGTAATAGTTTCGGAGATATGGAATGCCAGTGAAATATTTCGCACAGTCGCCATGTTGGATTGGTGAGCTGTAATAAACTTTGAAGATCACGTTCGGGGATGGACAAAATAGTACTATAACCTTACCGAGTTTCATTGAAATCGCTCCAGCAGTTTAGATTTTATTGGGTGGGGACACACACATACGCACACACACGGACTAAATGTGATGTCATAAGCCTATTTGTTCATAAATGAAAATAATAAAGAAAGCTTTTCTTTCGGTCAGCACGAAATTCGTGTTAACCGACTGAAAAGCTTTCTTCATTAGAAATAACCGTCACTGAAAAATGGCTTCTATCACTACTAAATGAAAATAGGCAAACAAGTAAACGAAAAGCAAGAACTGGCGGTTTCATTTAGGAAAGAAATACTCTTATTGGTCACAAAGGAGTGAAAGTTTGGTGTGTAGGTTACACTCTGCCTTATATGACAACACTGCGAGATGGTGAGTTCGATACCCGTCTTAGTCATCTTAGAGTGTTTTTCCGTGGTTTCCCACTTCTACTCATGGAAAATGCGTGGATAGTTCCTAAGTCAAGGGCATGGCCAACTCCAAAAGTAACAAAGTTTATCAGACAAATTCCATAAATACCTCAACTACATGGGACTGATAATAATAATAATATCGTATGGCCTCGGGGGCCGGGTGCAAGCTTTGTAATTTGACACCCAGAGGGTAGCTTGCATGTCGAATTTCGTTGTTCCTTGAATCACTATGAAAGTCAAGGAGGTTAGATAATAGATATCTAAGCTCCTTGAACACTATAGCGCTTTCTAGTAGAGAAATGAGGAACTTTGTGTTGGCGGAAACTCCCGAGATTAATTTTGCCATTATGAACACGGCCTACTGAATTCAAATGGGTTCTTTGACATGCCAACATCGTATGACATGAGTATCGTATTTTTGTCGCCTTTCAAAAATCACTTACCAAGGCCAGGGGCGAACCTGCAATCTTGGGGTTAGTAGACCGACACGCTATCCACTCACCCACCGTGGCAAGCTATGGGACTGATGAACAATAGGCTATGTTCTAAACCCCTATATGAAGCAACAAGAAATATTTCGAATCAATGGGATCCATCATATTGATTTTAGGAAACATGTTTCTAACGTAGGCTACAGTATGACCACGATCGAAACGAGCAAAGTGCCTTGCCCTGTCTGATGGGGCACGCGCTCAGATTGAAATCTCTATGTTGATTAACATTGATATTTCAAGAAGTAATTATCCTATGTTTGAATAAATAATTGGCCAGGAATTACGAGGACAAATGGCCCAGCATCGTCAGAGTTCACGGTCACCTTCCATGCTTGTCCGGGTAGCGGGCAAATAGACACTTCCATACCGTTATTGACGAGAACCTTTTCTGAAATAACGGAATTAATTTCTCCGATTAGAATAACGTTACTGATAACGCATAGCTGTTAAAAATCGCCTGTATACCGTTACTAGACTTATAACGTTGTTGGTGGGTTCTCATTTCGAAATAACGGAATTAATTTTTCTGCTCTGAATAACGTTATTGATAGCGTATAGCTGGAAATATTCGCTCGTATACCGTTACTAGACTTGTAACGTTATTGGTGGGTTTGCATTTCTAAATAACGGAATTATTTTTCAGCCATGAATAACGTTATTGATAGCGCAAAGCTCGTAAATATCGCTCGTATAACGTTACAAAGCTTATAACGTTATTGTGGGTTCACATTTCTAAATAACAGAATTCATTTTTCTGCCCTGAATAACGTTATTGATAGCGTATAACTGGTTAAAATCTCTCGTATACCGTTACTAGGCTTATAACGTTATTAGTAGGTTCGCATTTTGAAATAACTGAATCGATCACTCTGCCTGAATAACGTTAATGATGGCGCGCAGCTAGTCAAAATCGCTGTCATACCGTTACTAGACTTATAACGTTATTAACGGGAGCGCATTTTAAAATAACGGAATCTTTTCCTCTGCTGGTTATAACGTTAATAGCACAAACCAGGGAAAAGTATAACCCCTTATTTCGTTGCCGCACTAAAAACGTTATTCATATACCATTTGTTTTGGGTACGGAAGCAGTAACGTAACAAAAATTAATTCGTTATTTTTGACAATTCTGTTACGTTATGAAGCCTTGGTATCTTCACTATCCAACTGGTGACCACTACGCAACTTCATCTCTTCCTCAACACTACCCATGCTGATACACACCGATGAATGAAAACCCCCCAAAATACAGGCACAGAAATATATACCCTTCTCCATCCACAAATGTTATTAGGTTTCCGGCCCCATGTTGGTAGCGACAATTGTAATGGTTTCTATGGCCCTCACTGTTGCGTGACAAGTAAAACGTTTTTACCAGCCCTCCCTTGCACTTTGAAATATTTACTCTAAGATATGTTGTATTAATGGGCGCCAAGACCTCAACGCTATGTTGAAATCTAAATTTATATTTAACAACACCTAGCTCTGGTAGAACACCTTCAAGAATCTTTACACTCAGATCGTGGTATGATTTGATCATTAACCCAACTAACAATTGTATCAGGAGAAGGAATTTGGTCTATATCTAATGCTACCTACTGAAAGCAAAGATTGCATGGTTAAAAGAAATGAATTGATTATATAAAACAAACAAGTATGGCAAAATTAATAATAATAATAATAATAAGTTTAAATTTAAATGGGAGCGTTGCGATTTGAATATTACCGCTAGAAAATTACGTGAAAACGGAGTCGGATGAATTACTGATTTTACTCTTATTCCCAAGCTATGAAGTTACTGAAATACTGAATATGAAACAAAGAAACGAGAGATTATGTAGTTCTGAGTCATTCGCGCTTACCATTGGAAATTGCCGTAGCATTTCCCTCGTACTGGATGTTGAAGAGAGCTTCCCACAGCCTTCTGGACTTCGTCATCCTCTTCGTTAGTTGAAGAGATACTTGTAGATATGATAACTTATGGTCCGGTCACACCGGAACCAACCACTCGTGCAACCACAACGGTCAAGTTTTACAAAGATAATCGCCTGCCTCCTCGGCGCGCAAACCATATATGCACTCCTCGCCTCCCCTCTCTGGAGCCGTCTTCAAGTCGCCCGCTCTCCTCTGATTGGCTGTGCCACCACGCGATCTTCCCCACCTCAGGGTCAATACACTCGGCTCGACGAAGATGTCGATTACCGGTCCAGGCCATTTCGCCTTTTCTTGATGCAGCAACCCAGCTTGCGTCACGCTTCTCGACAAGAATAAGCCTGTAGCCGAATTCCCAGTGACTCATCTCTCTCAACAAACTCTAACTGACAAAATCCGAAAAATTCCGTAATCATATAATTTTCCGCGATAACGTTGTTCGTAATAATTCGCTTGATAGTGTTTTCTATAACATCGAAAACCTATCTGTGTAAATATAATTTTATAAAAATCGCTCCAAAAATACCTTAATAATAATAATAAGTTAATAATAATAATAATAAGTTACATGAAAACTTCTCTTGGCTGAACAATTTGCCGCGTAAATAAATATTGAATGGCTTCCTACTGACTTATGTCAGTGTCGTAAAATACCATCGAAAAACACGTTACAAGTGTAAGAATTGTTCATCATGAAAAGTTCTACAAAAAAGGCCAGGACAGCATATCTCTATCTATAATATATCGCCCACTATAATTGGTTCTACGTTTTCATTTTTTCTACCAATCTCCATTGACTGAAAGTTTAAATTACTAGCTTCAGAGCGAGTTTACGAGATAGCGAGCGAGCCTATCACCCCACCTTCGGCCAGCATCAAACTGTCGAGTCATGTCGAGTTAAGACTTCAGAGAAGAGTATATGTATTATAAATACATAAATAATTCACCACTTTAAGTGCTTTCTGACCACAGATATTAAGAAGACTTTGAGACTCCACGATCATTCCACCGGGTGAAGCCGGGTACTACTGCTAGTTGTAATAATATAATTGAATTGTAAATGCTGTTATCCACTTTAACAGTCAGCAATGAAAGTTTTGTTAAAACAAGGTCTATAAATAGCCCTAAATGTGTGCTTTTTAACAGAAAGTAAAAGGAAAATGCACGTTAACCTAGCATATTTCTTACCATAGAGCTAAATGAAAGTCACCATATCGTGGTATAGCGGCTAGCGTTCTTGGCTGTCATCCCAGAAGTCCGGGTGCGATTCCCGGTGTGAGGGCCAGAATGGGGTACACTCAGTCTCATGAGCAAAACGGAGAAGAGGAGGGTTCTATTCTCACTTCAGCCATCCTAGAAGTATATAGTTTTCTGTGGTTTCCCACTACCACTCCAGGCAAAGAAATTTCAATTCTGTTGTGAGGGACAGAATGGGTTACACTCAGCCTCGTGAGTCAAAAATTAGAAGTGGAGGGTTCGATTCCACCCTCAGTCATCCTGGAGATAGTTTTCCGTGATTTCCCCACTTCAACTCCTCGCAGGTGCTGAGATTGTTCCTAACTTACGGCTCCAGCCACCTCCTTTCCAATCCAATTTACAAATACACACATTGGTACAGCCATCACAATAACATCGATTTCACGCACCCAAAAATGAACTGGGCTATATAACCACGATGTCACAGCCTATAAAATAAGTAACAACAACATAAATACAAGTGAAAATAATGCAGTTCCATTCGAATCGGGCACAGATCACTCTCTCGCTGAATGCTTCAATTCCTTTCACTTCATAACTACAGTCAAAGAACGCTTGTTGACTTTGGTTGGTTGGTTCCTTAGTTTAGGGGCTACGACAACGCGGTCCTGTGGCCCCGTGTACTTTGGGTGTGTGTAGAATCTGTCTGATAATCGGTGTTAAATGTGATGACTGTATTAGTGTGTGCTATCTGTTTTTAATTCAAGTAAGGACTGCAGACGATAATTTCAAGTAGTTCCTACTTTCGCTACTAAATGCTACCGTCCACGACACCTATCTGTGAACTTGGCTACTACTAGATGCCATCGCAACCAGCACCTGGTGACGAACGTTGGAACTTAAGAACATTGATCAAACTTAACCTACAAATTTTGCTTCACACAAGTTTGGTTAGTGGAAGGTTCTTTTACAAGCTGTAAATCTATGACATGGGCCCACCGGCTTTGCTTCCCCTCCGAAGGAAGGCATACTGAGTAATTTTTAACGCTCTTAAATAGTCCGACGACTTCGGCCGGGTTTGACTTTGTTGAAGTTACCAGTAAGGGGAGATGTAGGCAATATGTGACCTGAAAATGTATTTTTTTTAATTCCATAATTATTATTATATCTTAGAGTCTAATGAACATATTTCCGAAGTTTCATGGCAAACAAACATACCTAAGTACCTTAAAATAATAAGAATTCAGGAACGTGTTCTTCTGTCACGCCCTCCTGTCAAAGAGGATGGGAACCCACTTAGTGGAAAAAATAGACTATCTGTCAAGAAAAGGTGTTATCCAGTTCTATTATGGCATGGCAATCGAGAACAACTTACTGTACAGGATGTGAATGCCGTGCAGAAAGACACACAATATGCTTGTGGTGAATTTTAGTGAAGAATTAATGAAGAAACCCAAGTGTGAAATGTGTCCATCTTCAAATGCATTTCTCTAGGAACATGGTTCTTTCAAATTCATGTACCTTTTTCTCAGAACCTATCAAAGGTGTTTACTAAACATTTTGCACAGATGCACAACTATGTTCAGTTAAGGGTTTAGTGGAAGGATATTTTGATAAATGAAGAGATACTGATTTTAGAGCCATGATAATAGCATTAAAAAGGAAAGAAAAACACAATGAAAATTTAAAACCCCTCATTATTCAAACTAATTAACTTAAAAAATTTCCTTCCACCAATGTCTCTGCACATACACTAAGTACAGCTGTACTAAATTTCATATATCTATCGCCAGCGGTTTTCGAGAAAAAAGTATGCAATTGTTTTGTCAAAATTTCGAATTTGATTTATTACAATTGTTTTAAATTATAGGTCATGCTCCTGAGTATACATGCTAATATTCCTGTCAGTATAATGTTTTCATGTGTTAAGTTTCAGTTTTCTAGGTTAAATAATAGCTTAAGAAAAATATATTAATTTCAGTTATAAAATGTTACCTACATCTTCCCTTACGCTAAAATTAAATAGGCTTTACACACAAAATATAATTCCACGTATTCAATAATATGGACAATTTTATATCATTTGTTCCATTCCAGTGACGACTGGTCACCCTGAAATTGATACTGAGTTTGGTGCTGAATGTCTCAGCCCAGCAACAAGCGGAGGGAGATGAGATTGTAGGGAGTAAGAAATGCGCCTGCCCACGGAGGGGAGCCCCCTTCTCTTCATGTTGGTATAGCAACAGCTCCACCAATAGCAACAGGTACATGTACGGTCAAGTGGCTGATGATGGGTTTGATTTCCATGGCAACACGCTACCACTCTACAACAATCAATACCGACCAGGCAGCCCGACTGAAGAGGGTTAAAAGGCGGAGACTTATTTTCCCGTGTTAATATATGTGAAAGATCCTCTTCGGTGGCGTAGTCGGTAGAATGCTGAATTGCTATGCCCAAGATTGCGGGTTCAAAACCAGTCAAAGTCGTCGGAATTTTAAGAGTTAGGGGCGGCTTCGGTGGCGTAATTGGTGGCATGTAAGCTTCTATGCCCCAGATCGCGGATTCACACCCGGCCGAAGTCGTCGGATTTTTAGAGCGTTAAAAATCCCTCAGGGTGCCTTCCTTTGGAGGGGAAGTAAAGCCAGTGGTCCCATGTCATAGATTTATGGAATGTAAAAGAACCTTTCACTAACTACACTTGTGTGAAGCTAAACTATAGGTTAGATTAGACTAACGCTCTTAGGTTCCAACGTTCGTCGCCAGGATCCGACTGCGTCGGCATATAGTAACAGAGTTCAGAACTCGTTGTCATTGACGGTGGCGTTTGGTAGCAAAAGTAGGAACTACTTGAAAATTGAATGTCTGCAGTCCTTACTTAAATTAAAAACAGATAACACACACAAATACAGTCATCACAATCAACACCGGTTATCAGACAGATTCTACACACACCCAAAGTACACGGAGCTACTTGCCCGCGTTGTCGCAGCCCCTAAACTGAGGAACCAACCAACCAATTTTAAGAGCGTTTTTGGCATGCAAAATAACCTACCACAGCATTTGGTAGTGTGTTGCGAAATATGTAGGTTAAATTTGGCTTGTTCGGAGTGCTCTATCAAGTTCCAACGTTCGCCGCTAGGTACTAGTGACAGTAGCACCTGGTAACCAAAGTTGGAACTATTTGAAATAGAAGTTGTTGGGAGCCCTCGGGCGTTCAACCAAAGATACCCAGCAGCTATGGCCATTGGCTGCAATTCATATATCACTACGTTCACATTTCTATAAGGTGCGTTCAAAATGTAACGAGCCGGATTCTGGAATGCGCAAACCGGTGACGACATCGGCTGATCGTGGCGTGGGTAACGAGGTGTGGTTCCGACCAGAGCGTGGAAGGCCACAGCCCGTCGCTAGAGGGCGCGCGTGCACGTCACGTGACGATACAAAGCGAGCAGCAGCATGCATCAATCGTCCAACGCTGCCAATCGCATTGCAAACGTGACATAGAGGCGTCAACCGAAGAGCAAAGAGGTGTTGTTCGGTTTCTGACAGCGGAAGGAGTAGGGGGAACGGGCATTCATCGCCGAATGTCACAAGTGTACGGCGAACACTGCATGTCCCTTGCAAGGGTGAAGACGTGGCACAAGCGCTTCAGGGAAGGACGGGTGTCGTTAGCCGATGATGCCAGGTCTGGGGCACCCCCCTGCATTACCGATGGTAATTTCCAGCTGGTTGATGCACACATTACCCAGGACCGCCGAGTGACAGTGAATGCCATAGCCGCCGTGGTCGCTCCAAGACAATGCACGACCTCATACGGCCAACACAGTCGCGGCACTCCTGCAGAAATTCAAATGGGAGGTTCTCGGCCACACTCCATACAGTCCAGACCTCTCTCCCTGTGATTACGCCATGTTTGGTCCCCTGAAAAGGGCTCTGCGGGGCCAACGATCCACGTCGGACGCTGACGTCCAGCTGTACGTGCGGAACTGGTTCACATCGCAGCCCAGGGAATTTTATGAGACAGCCATTCACCGCCTCGTGTCACAGTTGGACATGTGCCTCAACAGCTAGGGCCAATACTTCTAACATACAGGTAATTCTTTCTGTAATTATGCCTCCGGCTCGTTACCTTTTGAACGCACCTTATATGCAACTCCTCCACCAATCTTGACATTAAGTATTTCTTTGATCTTCTTTAACTTTGGTATTTTTGAGTTGTTGTTGTTGTTGTTGTTGGATTTAGGACCTTTATACATCGTAGGCATGTAGCCTCGTGTACTTGTGTGTGTGTGTGTGTGTAATTTGTTTGATAACCCGTCTTATTGTGATGGCTCTAAGTGTGTGCATTTGTAATTCAGATGAGGATTGGAAAAGAGGTGGGCGTGACCTTAAGTTAGGAACCATCGTGTCATTTGCCTGGAGTAGAAGTAAGAAACTACAAAAAACCAGTTCCAAGATGGCTGAGATGGGATTCGAACCCTCCTCTTCTCAGTATTGCCTCACGTTCCAGTCCTTAGACCAGAATTAAAATTATTGCTTGGCAAAACTGGGAATCAAACCTACACCACGAGTTGTACATTTGGTGAATCATGATGAAATACAATTAGGAAAGGTCTTGCAACGGAAACTCGGCTTCAAATGAAATGTTGGCGCAGTCAGTTGGAATTTGAGCGTGCATAAATGGGAGGGACCGCGCCATTAAATTTACTGACATGTTGAAGATCCCTTTCGGAGCAAAATTCCGGCACACCGGCGTCACTAAAAGCTGCAGTTGTTAAAAGGGACGTAAAACCCATGATTTTTATATTGTTTTTAGCCTAAATTTCACATATAATGAAAAAGTAGTCTTATGAGAATATTCAGGTTGATGTGTGCTTGTCTTCGTTCTGTCCCTCTGTCTGTGTGTGTGCCCCCTCCCCTCTATCAATTCCTAAACAGATGCAGCAATTGAAACTAAATTTTGTATGAGTAAAAACCAATAACTGAATATCTCACAGCCGTATTTGAAAATGACGTCAGTGCTACCAACTGCTGAAAAATCACAATTGAAATATGAGCTCTATGTTGGATATCTCAGACGTAGTGCATGCGAACTGCACCGAAAGTCGCACACACATAGATAATAAGGTTACATTCTAGATCAATTTTCAAGAGCCCATACATGATAACATTGCATGCTGATTGGCCCAATTTTTAAATAAAGTAGAGTTCCGCCAATGCTAAAATCCGCCTAATTCGAACAGGGCTAGGAAAAATATCTACCAAATTTGATTCGAATTTTAAAAAAAGGAAAAAATGAAGTTTAAGATTAAACTAGTTTTTCCAAGTAAAAACGTAAACTTATCAGCACAGAAAAACATGAAATAAATTCTAAA
Source organism: Meconema thalassinum (assembly GCA_946902985.2). Taxonomy (NCBI): domain Eukaryota; kingdom Metazoa; phylum Arthropoda; class Insecta; order Orthoptera; family Tettigoniidae; genus Meconema; species Meconema thalassinum. The sequence continues at coordinate 837,008,727 of OX336390.1, forward strand.
AGAGTAAACTGTGAATCTGTCGGCCATCTTATACACAAAAACTAATACACCTACTAACACTGTGCATAACAAAGTTTCAATGCAATTTTCTTTACGTTAACGACAAATCACCCAGAAATGCATGTTATCAGTAAAAAAGAAGTAAAATCAGTGATTTTTGTAAAGAAAGAAAGAAAAAAAAGTGAATTCATGTTCATTTTTTGAAACACCGTGGTTTTTGCCGTTTTGCCAATTACCAGTAGTGGAAGCTTATGTGGCGCAGAGGCATTGCTGCAAGCTAGGTAGACGCGATCATTGCTTATAAAAACATTACAGTCAAGTATTATTTTTCGAGCCTTAAAGTTAATATATTGCCGTATTTGACGAAAATATCCCTAATCCGAATTTTCGCTAATCCACACAGGGTTCGGTTCCAATTAGTTCGGATTAGCGGGACTCGACTGTACATGTAACTTCTATACTATCAACTGGATTTCAACCGAATTCCGTATGTGCTTTGTGTACCATAACAGATATATCTATGCATATTTTAAGAGCCAGCAGGGCTGCAAACTATTAATAATGCTCTCTCTATTTTTTATCCTACGTATATAAGCCAACAGCTCTAAACTTTGCACACGTATAATACCTGATATTCTTGATTAATTTGGAGTAACTGATATACGTCAGTGCTGCCAACATGATTCTGATTAATTCTGAGCACCACAAATATGACACTTTTGCCAATATGATTTTACGCAGGTTATCAGATCCAATGTCTAACAGCATGTAACGTCCATGCTATCCATTGGACTTCAACCAAATTGTGTATGTGCATTCTGTACCTTTTAAGAGATGGTCCGAGCAATGTAATCAGAGCAACAGAGGTTTCCAACTGTAGTGTTCTATTAGGCTACACTAATTCAGATATAGTTCGAAGTAATTAGAAATGTGAGTATTACCAACTTAATTTCATCATTATTCTAAATGAGTCTCTATAGATTAATCATTGGCCTGAATCTTAAATTTGAAGGAAAGTAGGTTGTTTAGTTCGTCACGGAACCACTGTTATTAAATGAAATGCTTCATTGTAATGCATTGTACGTTAATTTCAATAATTCATTTGTTTCTATTCAGCTTTGCTGTAATAATTAAGCCACCTCCGCAGTAATGTTTTGTTTTTAATCGCCTATCCTTTCATTCAGCTTCTCCCGCGGACTCTGCGTGGTATCCTTCCTCGGGCACAAATACCATAATTTTATTTTTTTAAATTGGCCTTGCCTTAAATTGAAAATAGTAAATATGTAAATTCTACGGACACCTTGAGAGAATGAACGAGTCAAGTTTGATCAGTGTAAGAAAACAACCTGCAAGAAAACAACATCACTGTGGTACCAGCAAGTCAAACAAGATCTGCAAACTTTTAACATCTCTGAATGCGTTATACAAGACAGACAACATTTCCAGAAAATGTTAAAAGAAGACCCACAGATTAAACTTAAGAAAGGGCAGAGACCAAAGAGGTCAGAAGCAGATAAACAACTACAAAGTCAGAAAATGAAGGAGATATGGGATAGGAAGAAGAAAGACTCTTAAGAACGTGGAACCAATCCCAACTCAACAAGCTGAAAACAATTTTAGTTAACCTACGTAGTCCATAGTTGGTTCATTCGAAGAAAGAAAGAAAAACAGAAAGAAAGAAAGGAGGAAAATATGTATATATATTTTCTTTAAAAGGCATTTTATACATTTGTAAATATATTTTTTCTTAGTAGAATAAAAAAGAATGTAGGCTACACTATTTATTTATTAGTTATTGTAAATTGTAAATTGTAAATATTATAATAGTTAAAATAATAAAAGTTTCTGGCTGGTCTGTTGTTTGTCAATAGGGAAATGTCAATCTGTACAATAAATCAATGTATCGCTCATTATTTTAAACCCAAGCTTCACCACTGTTAGAATGCCAAGCACATTTGTAGACCTTCCTATAATGTACTTATCTACTTATTGTTAAGGTTTGAATTTCACCAGATGGTTAGTTCGTACTCTTCAAACATTGCTCGTGAGTAGTTTTGAATACACATTCCCGCTAAGGTTACTACTAGAGGCTTCACTTCCATTGTTAGAAGAGGAACAGCACTCCTGCAGTGCAGTAACCCTCATACCTGAAATCGAAAAATCAAAACACATTACATTTTAATTAGCGTTCGTTGTGAATAGATCTCCTCGTGCTCCAAGCCATGCAAACACTTACACTTCATTAGAGGTTCGCAATTAACAATCAGCCCGATGGCTGCATTCACTGCAAGCTGATTTCCAACAACAAAGAGTAGTGTCGTGGAAACTGTTGTTCTACGAACTGGTGTTAATGAGACTTGATTAGATGACGCACGGGCTGTTGGGTAGGCTGACGTCACGGGATGATTTGTTTACGAGAAGGGATAAATGGGGCCGAACCACATGTTGAGGAAAGTTGCATCCATGTACCTGTTGTTCCAGTAGACTGAGTTGCCTAACATCATTGCCCTTCCTGAATGTCATTATTTTAAGGTACCTAATTTAATACGTGGAATTTAGTGCCATTAGATAAGGATTGTTACCATGTCCCAGTATACGAATTGTCTTTTCAAACGCCTGGAAAAAATACGAGAAATAAAAAGAATAGGTCTACAAGGGTTTAAAATTTCAAACTGATGCATCTTGATTTTTTGAAAATAATTGAAAATCATCAGATGTCTACTAATCTCTGAATAAATATTCGTTGTGCCGAGTTTCATTGCACTCGTGTAATTAGATCGCTAGGAAGTTCATTTGCAATATTTGAAAATCACTTCGCCACCATGATGTTTTGTGGTTTTCAGGATTAGGGAAAGACACATATATGTCCTTACTTGACAGTCACTAACACCATGCAAATTTTCAGTTTGAATGCTTAAATAGTTGCGGTGATATTGAGGACCGGTGAAATATGGATGCCATGTTGGATTGTTATATATATATATCTATATGATATAGAATTATATGCCACCAGATAAATAGTTTAATCATGGTTCATTATACCAACCTACATTTCTATCGCTTCTTTAGGACATGAGAAATATAAACGGAATTTTGAAAATTTTGCACAGCCACCATTTTACGTTCACATAGAAATTTAATTAAATTAGTCACCAATATATTGAGCCTTGTATGAATTCAGATAATTAAGTCACAAGAAGAATCCATATAAATATTTTAATTTCAATTCGCGAGCATGTTTGATTTCTGTTATTCGGGTTATAAGTCCCATGGGTGAACTTATGTTTATAACCTCTATCACCATACAAAATTTCAGTTTGATTTCTGTAATAGATTCGCAGATATTGAGAACTAACTAAATGTTTCGGATGATCGCCATGTTGGATTGTTCTATATATAAACCATAGAGTTATGTACCATTAGTTGAAGATTATTACCTAGGTTTATTATTCAAACGTTCACTTCGATTGCATGATTAAGACACAAAAACTAGAATTAATATTATAAATTCACACAGCTGCCATCTTTCATTTTAAAAAACAATTCATTTAAATTAGATTCCATTTGATCAAATTTTCCATGAACATTTATTCTACCAAGTTTCATTAAGGTCGGCTGATTAAATCTCGAGAAAATACCATTTACATATTTTAAATTTGCTTGGCACCATGTTGGTTTCGTACATAACATGATTTTGACCGTCACATATCTGAACGTACCATAATATTCTCTATCATTAGGGGGCAGATGACCTCGTAGTTCCGCCACTTAAAACAACAATAACTAACTATTCTCTATCATTATCCAAAAGTTCAGGGTGATAGAACTAATAGTTTTGGATATATAGAATGCCAGATCACAGCCGTTGTCTTTCTGGTGTGAGGAAAACAGAATTGAATTAGATGCCAGTAGATCAAATATTATTTAGGCATATAGGGTTTGAAGTTTCACTGCACTCGGCTAATTAAATCTCGAGAACATGCCATTTAAATATTTTAATTTCCCTTGCCCGCCATGTTGGTTAGTTACTTGACATGTCTTTGAACGTGACATATCTGAACTAACCATAATATACTCTATCACCATACAAAAGTTCAGGGAGGTATCAGTAATAGTTTCGGAGATATCGAATGACAGTGAAATATTTCACGCGTCCGCCATGTTGGAATGGTGAAACGTATTTTTATTTGAAAGACACTGTCGGGGTCGGAAAAAATAATACCATGTCCTTACCGAGTTTCATTACAATCGCTCCAGCTGTTTAGATTTCATTACGGCGGTAACACATACACATAAGCACACTAACCCATGCATACGGACAAAAACCTATCGCGTAAACCAATATTTTATTATAATCAAAATAAGCTAAAATGGAAAACATTCCACTTCTGATGGAGTAATTTAATGCTTTTTTTTGTCGTGTGGCCTCCTCAGAGGCCGAGTGCAGGTCTTTCTATTCGACGCCCGTAGGCGACCTGCGTGTCGGAATGGAATGGATGAAGATGAATGAAACTGGGCAAGGATGTGGAAGGAATCGGCCGTGGCCTATCAGCATTTGCCTGGTGTTGAAAATGGGAAACCACGGAAAACCATTTCAAGGACGGTCGACGGTCGACCCACGCGTCTACCGAGTCAGCAGAGAGCTTGGTCCCATGACCTAATACCCCGTTTAGACGTCCCGGTTGCGATCGCGATCAGGCGCTGATCCAGATTAAGTTGGGACGTCTAAACGCAACAGGATAACATTATCGCGATCAACTTTCCCTCCAACAAGATCAGCCCGATCCCGTTCCCACAACGAGATAATCGCGTTCGCGGCCATTGCGATCGTCGGTATGTTCTATCCTCCTGCTGTGTGAGTGAAGTAGGCAGTGGAAATGATGGCCATTTTGTATTATCTTGTGTATTGAATGCGAGATGTACGTAATGTTGGCCATGATGGTTTTATTTATGTTGGTTGATATCAGATATATGAAGATTGAGAGAAACGAAATGATGGATGGAGACAAACATACCAGTGTTTAAACGCTGAAAAAAAATATTAGCGTTGGGGAAAGTCGATGAAGACGATTAATAAAGACATACATTTATTGTCATAGACATAGAAGGGATTCCGATAGGGACAAATAACTCTGGACGAACAAGAAGTATTTATGCATTAAATAGCCTAGACCTAATTCTAAAGATTTCAAAATATTTTTATTTCCACACCAAGGGTAGGCCTCGCCTACACGTCTCTTCAGGATTTGTATATATTTAAGAATATGTATTAGCAGGTTGAATTATGTATAAAGAATAACTGAAATACTTCAAAACTGGAGGAAACCAACTACTGTAAATTTCTGCTATAACACTTGGAATTCAAAAGTTGGCAGACTTTAGCGATGCCATGTTGTTTTACTCGATTATCCTGTTGTTTCATGTTGTTGTTGTTTGAGTCTTCAGTCTTTTGACTGGTTTGATGCAGCTCTCCATGCCTCCCTGTCCTGAGCTAATCGTTTCATCTCTACATAGCTACCACACCCTACATCCGAGGCAATCTGTTTAACATATTCTAACCTTGGTCTACCCCTACAGTTCTTGTCCTCGACCCTTCCTTCCATAACTAAGCTTGCTATTCCTGGGTGTCTTAGTATGTGTCCTACCAACCTATCCCTTCTCTGCATTAACAGTCGCCAGAAACATCTCTCCTCTCCCACTCGTCTTAATACCTCTTTGTTTGTAACCCTATCTACCCATCTGATCTTCATCATTCTCCTGTAACACCACATTTCAAATGCTTCAATTCTCCTCTTTTCTGCTGCACCAATAGTCCAAGTTTCACTTCCATAGAGCGCCACGCTCCAGACAAAGGCTTTCAAAAATGACTTCCTAATACCTAAATCTATATTCGATGTCAGCAGATTCCTTTTTTGTAGAAATGCTTTTCTTGCCTGAGCCAACCTACTTTTTATATCCTCTTTGCTTCGTCCATCACTGGTTATTCTGCTTCCTAAGTAACAGAAGTCTCCTACTTCCTTCAGATTTTCACCTGCCAATTTGATCTCCATAGAGGTTTCTGATTTATTTCGGCTGCATTCCAGTATTTTTGTTTTACATTTATTAATTTTCATCAAAAATTCTTTCCGTAAGACGGAGTCCATACCATTCAAAAACTCATTCAAATCCTCAGGCTTGTCGGCCAAGATGACGATGTCATCAGCAAATCTCAGAGTTGAAATTATTTCTCCTTGAATCTTCACTCCCACTTTAAATTTTTCTCTAATTTCCTTCATTGCTTGTTCAATGTAAAGATTGAAAAGTATGGGACACAAGTTGCAGCCTTGCCTTACACCTTTCTGAATACCAGCTTCTCTCTCATGTCCTTCAACTCGAATGACTGCTGTCTGGTTTCTGTATAGATTGTATATCACCCTCCTATCCCTGTACTTTATTCCAATCGATTTCAAAATGTCAAACAATTTAGTCCAATCAACGTTATCAAAAGCCTTTTCTAAGTCTACAAAAGCCATGAACGTTCTCTTATCTTTCCTTATTCTACCTTCCAAAATCAGCCTAAGACTTAGTACAGCTTCCCTTGTTCCTACATTTCTCCTGAAACCAAACTGGTCTTCACCCAACTCCGTTTCTATCTGGCTCTCAATCCTCTTGTAAATTATTCTAGACAGGATCTTTGAAGCATGAGTAATCAAGCTGATTGTACGGTAATCTTCACATCTGTCAGCTCCCACTTTCTTTGGTATAGGGATGATTACATTCTTCTTGAAATCAGGGGGTACCTCACCTGTCTCATAAATCCTACACACCAAGTGAAATAACCTGATCAGACCTTCATCTCCTATGCAGCGTAGCAACTCAATCGGTATATCATCTATGCCTGGTGCTTTGTTCCTGCTTAAGTCTTCCAAAGCTCTATCAAATTCTGATCTCAATATTAAATCTCCTTTCGCATCCTCATCAATTTCCTCCTCCCTTTCCATTACATGATTCTCAATCTCCTTTCCCTTATACAAACTCTCTATGTAAGCTTTCCATCTCTCAACCTTTTCTTCCCTATCTGTTAGAGGCTTTCCATTTGTGTCCTTAATATTACAGCACTTAGTCTTCTTTTCCCCAAAAGTATTCTTAATCCTTCGATAAGCTGTGTCTACTTTTCCTAATTTCAGACAATTTTCTATACCAGCACATTTCTCTTTCAACCATTCTTCTTTCGCTTCCTTGCACTTCTTGTTAACCTCATTTCTCAGACGTCTGTATTCTGCTTTCCCCTTTTCATCTCTTACATTCTTGTGCTTCCGCCTTTCATCCATCAATTCGAGTATATCCTGAGTGATCCACGGTTTTCTACCTATTCTCTCTTTTCTACCAATGTTTTCTTCTGCGGATTTTGTTATTTCATTCTTCAAAAGTGCCCATTCGTCTGCAATTGAAGTTTGTTTAGGGTTTTTCATTAGTCCTTCCTTTATACTCTTCTTGAATCTTTCGTTTACATCCTTCTCTTTCAGTCTGTCTATTGCCCACCTTTTTGGCTTTTGACTTTTCTTCAGTTTCTTCAACTTTAATCTGCATTTCATTACAACCAGATTGTGGTCAGAGTTTATGTCAGCACCAGGATATGTTTTACAATCCAAAATCTGGTTTCGAAACCTCTGCTTGACCATAATGAAGTCGATTTGGTAACGCCCTGTATCTCCTGGTCTCATCCATGTGTATATTCTTCTATTGTGGTTATTGAATAAGGTGTTAGCTATGACCAACTCATGCTCAGTGCAGAATTCTACCAGCCTGCTTCCTCGATCATTCCTTTCACCTAATCCGAAATCTCCTACTATCTTCCCCTCTCTCCCTTTTCCTACCACAGCATTCCAATCTCCCATTACTATAACATTTTCATCACCCTTGATATACCTCAGAATTTCGTCTATTTCTTCGTAGACCTTTTCAACATCCTCATCATCAGCTTGACTGGTAGGCATATAGACTTGTACCACTGTGGTGCAGGTAGGTTTAGTATTTATTTTTGCTACAATAATCCGTTCACTATATTGCTCATAATATTCCACCCGCTGTCCAAGTTTCCTACTCAATATGAGGCCAACCCCTGCTTGGCCATTGTTTGATTTAGTGCTAATGACCCTATAGTCTCCTGACCAAAAGTCCTGTTCTTCCTGCCAGCGCATTTCACTAATCCCAAACAAATCCAACCTCAACCTATCCATTTCCCTTTCTAAGTTTTCTAATCTTCCATTTCCTAGCAGACTTCTAACATTCCACGCTCCGATCCGTAGAATGTCAGATTTCCTCTTTGTCACTGCTGTGATGTTAACCCCCTCTCGAGTAGTCCCCACCCGGAGATCCGAACGGGGGACTAGTTTACCTCCGGATTGAAATTTTACAAGGGAGGAGGCCATCATCACATGTATTTATGCATAGAGAGGTGCATGATGGGACGTCTAAACACGTACCAAAGACAAATGCCGTTGATCGCGATTGGACATTATCCAGATCAGAGATAATCGGGATCGCGACCGAGACGTCTAAATGGGGTATAACGCTGCGCTTTAGCCAGCTGAGCCACGGCTGTCGGTAAAAATTTAATGCTAATAATAGACTTACGGCACTTACGTGAAGAATTAGGAAATTGAACTACCAGTAGGCCTAATAAGTTCATGGCTGTTATGATGCCACAAATACGATTTTCGGCGAATGGAAAATAAACTTATTGATACCCATCCCACATCTCAATGCTTTGCAAATATGTAAGAGGGGCGGCTCACGGGCCTTTCTTTGTTGGCACCTTGGATTAGATAGCCTAGCACTGTAACAAACCTTACTAGCAGAATTTGACTTCGTGTTAGAATTTTTCTTTTCAAGTGCATCAACATTTGTATACCCTTTGGTGTCATTTAACATTAATTCCTCAACCCACATAGAGGCAATGCTCTCCATGTTTCCGTTTGAGTTGAATGTACCTGTATGTCTAATTGCGTCATGTTCCCGTTACTGGAAAGAGATAAGCGTACAGTTCCAACTCCTCTCAGAATGAGAGTAACTCGAAATCACAAGCTACAAATTGAAACATTATTGTTACACAATTTGAAGTTGAAAAATCTGAGATTATACCAATTGTGAGAGGATGATATTGTTCTGACCGGGAACGGGGGTTGGTCGAACAAAGGAGTGTAAGGGTGAATTTGGGAGGTGTTGCCTGATTGAGGAGAGTTTCAACAAATGTGCTAAAACTCCGGATAGGTGTGTGTAGGGTGATTAGGGCGATCGGTAGAAGCTTTGGGTTATCGGGGTCGTAGATCTAGGGGATGCGTTTTTAAAATGGAGCTATTAGCCTTCAAAACAAGTACGGTAGGTGAGCAATTTAACTACCTGCTGACCGTGCAATGTTAGGCTCGGCAGCCGCGCGATCCAACACTCAAGGCTGAGATAATGAAACCTAGTAATTGCCCGCACAGCGGTTTTGTAAATGATGACACTGGCAGGTCGAAGGTGTCAGGTAGGGAAGCAAGAGGTAAAACAGTGTTTATGAAAAAAGTCTGCAATGGATGTGTACTGGTTGTGGTCATTTGTTTATTTGACCTGAAGGTGTTTTAAATGAGTGTCCCTTTAGCTGGGGACAGTGTAACACAATGTAATTGTTATAAACAATGTTAAGGTGTCAAATTGGGGAAGGAGAGTAACTTGCAATGTTAGGACTTCTGAGATACACACTTACCTCTAGGTGAGATGTCTCTGCACAGACGAATAGAGCCTCCGGCCAAAGACAGACAATTAGTCCGGTGGGGGTCTCCTTCTTAAGCGTTTGGGAACTGCTGAGTCGGTGTTTCTTCATTTGTTGGTGTTCCAGTTAGCTCCAGTGTATGTGTGTGTGAGTGATGCAAGCCTTAAGCAAGAGCTGAGGTTTCCACTCTGCTGGCTGCGTGTAATAGAACTGTATACCGGTTGTTGTTGTTGTTGTTGTTGTTGTTGTTGTTGTTGTTGTTGTTGTTGTTGGTTCCGGCCTGGGGTAGTTTTGGGGTAGAAGAGGGTGCTGAATGTGGGGTTGATTTGTGGACGTGTTAGGAGTAGTTGTAGACTGCAGATGTATGCGTGGTTGTAGAATCTTGTAGGTGAGTGTAGATCCAGTGGCGTGGGGCTATCTCCCTCTCGGGGGTGCGTAGGGTCCCAAAGGGGGTGTAGGGTCCCCATGGGCCCTAACAATATTGATCGGCATCACATATTTCATTTATAGTGAGGGTTTTGTTGTAGATGAGGTGATGTTGAATCATATTGAGGGAATCTTGACGACTTAACATTCGATGACCTCAAATTATTATCTTAGAGTACCATTCCCTTATGCCAAATGTAGTCAAATTTGCATATGTTTGTGTGTTATTACAGGAATTAAAGAGCGGAAACTGAAATTCAACAGTAAAAACAAGAAAATATCAGTGTCAATAGTAACAAAAATTATTAGTTCCTTGAAATAAATGATATGCGACTCATTGACACACTAAATCAAAATTGAGCTTGGAGGGTTTCGAAAGGCAATGTTTCATTAACTGAAAGGAAAGGAAGATTGTAGTTTTACGTGACCGTTAATCTCGAGATCATGAGCCACGGGACTTTCTTTTACGTGGAATCTGAACCCGAGGACATGGCATTTCACTTTGCAAATCTCATATGCATCGACCGGGAATCGAACCCGGTCTGCCGTGGTGAGAGGCTGACAGCTTGACCGCTTCGCCACCACGCCCTCTTCATTAACTGACTATGAGGTGTCTAATATATTAATGGATGTACATAAAACATTTTATCACCTGCAAGTTTTTCAACGTTTCTAACTGAACTCAACATTGGAAATGAATCTTCTAGACTTCGTGGGCCATTATCAATGAATCTGTAGCTTTTAGGAGGTTTTCATGAGGCATAGAATCCCCAAAAGCAAACATCACAGAAATGGTAAGTTTACACTCATTTGATATGACTAAGCATACAGGGAATTCGGCTATAAAGCTTATTTATTACGGAATTTTCATGAATTTCTGATGGCCCTCATTTGAGCTTAATTAGTTTTTATAAAGTTTGCAACCTATTCTACAAAATGGCATCACTAATTACAGTGTTGGTGGCACTGTTCGTGTTCAGTTAAAATCAGCGATACATTCCCCGGCTAAAACAACACAACAGTCATAAACTCTGCAGTTTATGTATCCCCCGAACAAGTCTCACCAAACTGCGCTACATGCCCATAGCTGTAATCAACTGGGATTAAAAAAATCCCACAATCTGAATGGACTTTTGTAGCCTTTAATATTTTAACGCAATAACAATTATTTGTTGATTGTATTCCATCAGAAGTAATGCACACTCCATGTTATCAATAATTAAGCATTACGGCTAACGAGCATAATATGAAAATATAGGTGCATCCGTAAATAACCCGTGTTTGAAGCGATATAGGCAATTAGTACACAGTGTCGTGTCTATTTCTGTGTCATTGCGTCACATATAACGCATCTTGTTGGTATATCAAGGTGTAGCTGCTCGGTGTTATTCTGTGGAATTACATAAAGCAGGGTAATTACTGAGAGCAATGCAATTTAGATCAGTGCTTTGATATCATTAATGTGTAACTGCGAACTAAGCGGAAAATAATCAATCTCAACGGAAGGTTTTGTCATGCAGTATGATGTTCCAAACTGGTGACAGAAATAGCGCACAGATTCAGCACATCATTTGTCAGTTAGTGAGAGGTTAGCTACATGGTGTATTTCATAATAAACCGGGACATATCTTCTGCGTAAAGTAGATTTTAGAAAAGGTATATTAAACATAAAAGATTGTTGAAATATTGTAGTTAATATGGCACTGACTCAATCTTTCTTAGTCCCAAGACGTTTCCTAAAATACTCTTGTTGAAAATGCCAAGACAATTTAGTTCATTTTGCATTGCATATTCATAAAATACACAGTCTTTTTAAAAGGTTAGTAGCATTATTTTGGCTGTATTTTCAAAGATACTACATTTTTTAAGATATGCCCTCATAAAAGGAAAATTTTGTTTTACAAAGATACTTTAATTTGACATTTGTTTATCAAGAAAGTATGTTTTCTAACGTACAGGTCAAGTTTCTGAGAAATTAAATATTCTTTTCGTGCGTGGCACAAGAATGGTTAAACATTGAAAATATCATCATTTTTAGGCAATGCTGTTATTAATGGCCTAGTGTTTCACTTTCATAAAATATGCGAAATCCTAAATAAGTTTTTAACTTAAACAGATTTTTACAATTTTGATAAACCTAATTACAACCATCACAAAACATTATTAATAATATTTTGCATTTGTCACTTCCATTGATAAAATGCAGTGAGATGAACATCCGATGTACTTGGTCCGAAATGCCACTTTCTCTTCAGGCACGCTTGAAACCTCAACTTTTCAACAATATGAAACACTGAAGTAACATCTGTTAGTAGTAATCTTCACATATGAGTATAACAATACCATCGCGTTCTTTTCGTGCGTGGCACAAGAATGGTTAAACATTGAAAATATCATCATTTTTAGCCAATACTGTTATGTATGGGTTGCTCAAAAATGAAGCTACAATATTATGGTCAATGTGTGTGCCAACAATGGTTGGAATGCATTCTTTCCGGGATATTGAGATTCTGGTTCAAGAATCTAGTGTGATTTAACAGACAATGTGCAGTCCTAATGACTGAAGAAATATGCACAGTTGTATCTCTTCAGGTAAATTTATCATATAGAATCAGATTGAAATTCATTTTAAATTTGGATGTTACATGCAGCTAAATATTAAACCTATCAGAACGCATAGACCAAATTTTCCAAAACTTTATGTATAGGATGATGGAAATTAAACTAAGAATCATGATCTAGGTTACATGTGTGCTGATTTCTGCATACAATTTTTGTGATATTTAACCCCAAATCAATTATCGACTGTACCAACCATCGAAACGCTACCAATTTCTAAAATATTCAATGAACCATCATAGATACAAACTATAAGATCCTAAGTTGAATAATTCCTATTAGGAGTTCAGTTAAAATATTAGAATCAAATACATGGTTATTTATTTATTTATTTATTTATTTATTTATTTATTTATTTATTTATTTATTTAGCGTATGGCTTTTAGTGCCGGGAGTGTCCGAGGACATGTTCGACTCGCCAGAGGCTGTAGCCGCTTCTAGCGGACACCCATAGGGTGAGCTACTAGTTCCATTCAATTTCGAGTAGTTGCAACTTTCGCTACCAGATGTCACTGACACCTAGTGGTGAACGTTGGAACTTTAATAGACCATTACAACGAAATCTAACCTAGAAATAAATCATGGTGAGAGTTTGGCAGATTCACCAGCTCCCGCCTGTCAACTTCCCGACCACTCGCTACTGTGCGCGTGAAGGTCAAGTGAGCAAATATAACGCCCCATAACAGGTGCTGAATATAGGATTGGGGGTCTAATTTTGCTATCATTATTTAACAAGATGCTCAGCCTACATTCTCCCAAGTGTATGGGTATAGTTATAACTCTTTGTCCTTATCAAGCAGTAGACTATAATTGAATATTCGTTGTAGTAGTGTTTGCTGAAGTTGCATTCATTAGTCCTCAACCAAAAAGGTTTCCCTGGCTAGGACATATACGTATCGGGATCTGATATATTATGATACACCTAGAACCCAGTAGGCGTCGTAAATAAGCTAGGATCGACTTCCGCCATTCTTATACAAAGAACTGTGCACTCTTCTTTACGTCAGGGGCAGATGACCTCGTAGTTCCGTCCCTTAAGACAACGATAACTAATTAACTAACTTCTTCACGTCAGTTAAAGGTAATCGGAGTGCGGTCATGGCTAGAAGTTGAACTATTGTCTTACAAGATTTGAATATACTTCAGGGGGCCAGGGATTTACAAGGCCACCCACTCTACCTGAGTTTTTTCTGGTCTATGATTATATTAACACTGCTTACTCTCAGAAAGCGCTATATATTCTTAGGATCTTCTAGGTAACGACGATATGCACAATCTGTGATCGAACACCACTGCTCAATACGGTTTCGGCCGCCATCAAAATCCAGATTCTACAGCCCGGACTTTTAATGAAATATATATTTTCCATTGGAAAATGCACATAATAACGCTTAACATAATGACGTCTGAGTAGTATAAAATAATTCAAGTAAAAAAAAAGCTAACTAGTAGATTTGAAATCCCAGCAGATCGCGTGAGAGATCAACGCTTTACCACAGAGCCAAAAATGCCCATAATATCTAAGTGTTATCAACCGACTTAGATACAACGTGTTAGCAAATAATGACTAGAAATGATTTCATCAGTGCAGTACATCTACAGTAGATTATAATCCATTTCATACAAAGTTTATATCAGTTCTATCAATAGGCTATATCGCATGCAACTTACTCAAACTACTGTCATATAGATCAGTTACGAGAAGTCAACTATCATCTTGTCATGTGACAGAGACGGCTCAGCTCTTTTAAGCCACTGCTAGTATAATACAGTATTATAAAATTATAATAACCAAAGGGTCACGTCCTTTAGGTTGGCTTAAACCACCTTTGGTTCGATATAATCAGAATTGGTGGGTCCTAAGTTATTGACCACTGCTCAATATGGTGTCAGCCACCATCAAAATTCTGTTTCCACAGCCCGGATTTTTAATTAAATATATATTATCAATTGTAAAATGTACAAAATATTGCTTAGTTTAATGTCGTCTGATTTGTTATAAAACAATAAATATAAAATATTTCAAGTAAAAGAAAGCTAACTCTAGTAGATTTCGAACCCCAACCGATTGCGTGAGATATCAACGCTTTACCACAGAGTGAAACATGTCCATAATATCTCAGTATTATTAACCGACTTAGATGCAACATGTTAGTAAATAATAACTTGAAATGAACGATTTATTCAGTGCAGTACATCTACATTATAATCCTTTTCATACGATGTTTGTATTATTTCTATCAGTAGGCTATATTGCATGCAACTTACTCAAACTACTGAAATAGAGATCAGTTACGAGAGGTGAGCTGCCATCTTGTCATGTGACAAAGACGGCTCAGCTCTTTTAAGCCACTGCTAGTATAATATTATAAAATTAAAATAACTAACGTGTCACGCCCTTTAGGCATACTTAAACCACACTCGGTTCGATAATAGGAAATGGTGGGTCCTAAGTTATTGACCACTGCTCAATATGGTTTCAGTCGCCATCAAAATTCAGTTTCTTCAGCCCAAACTTTTAATCTTATATATTAAAATAGTTTTCAAAAAATGTCATCCTTTACTAAAACTGAAATATCTCGGGAAGTATTTGCGCTACGACGACGTTTGTTGTCTTAAAATGTAATGCCCGTCAAGCACCGTCGATTGATACCCACCTTACTTGATTTTATCATTCCAGTATTAAAATAATTGCGAATATTACTTCCTTCAAGGTCTCACGAAAATAGAATATAGAATGACTTGACGGGCATATTGTCGCTAGGCGACAACGACTAACACCGTATCATGATATTCAACGCCGCCCCAATAATAAATCTAACTTTATATTAACAGAGAGTTCCCTAATTACGTCATGATATCGTTAACTTCTACCTGTTCCACTCGAGCGCTAATGTCGCATGTATCCATTTAATAAGTAGAAGGGGATTCTGTGCATATAATTTTATTAAAACTTCTCAAAGAATGGATTACTTTGTAACTGAAATGCTCATGCACAATCAGCAGTCATTTTCCTAATGACAATGTCATGTCAACATCTGTTGGAATGACAACAAATACTGTATACGAAAGACAACTAATTTCACGAAGATGCCGCTACAGTCGAATGTTGGAACCGCCATTTTGTATTGTGTATCCGATCTTTCTGTTATATAGTCTTTGGTCTCACCAGCTACAAAACTGTCTTCTTTTCGTTCATCATTCGTCCTAATAGGTTGTGTGCTCAATCAATACAATGAATCATATTAGGATGAATGAGAGGCGACACTCAATTACAAATGTTATAAAGATTAAAGGTGACGGTAATTGTCTGTTCAGGTCATTGGCATATTGTGAGTACACCAATCAGAGTTTATTTACACAGGTTAGAAAGCGAATTGTAAAACATGTTACAGACAAGTGGAATAATTATTCTTTCTTTATTGTTGGCAAGAGCGATATGTACGAAACTGCTATCAATACGAGCGATGATTACAAAATGTATATGTCTATGAATGGTGTTCATGGAGGTCATGTTGAGTTAGTTGTCGCTGCTCAAGTTTGCAAAATGGATATTTATTCGTGGATTACTACTGTCGTATGGAAGGTGACCGGTTAAAATATATACGTCATCAACAAACGAAGTTACGAGTTGATACATATGCCGGTTTAGCAGACGCCTTGCATGTACGAGCAGAAAATGAAAATCTCAGAGTCGGTCGTATTGTAGTTTTGCCATCTTCTTTTACAGGTAGCCCAAGGAAAATATTGCAAAATTATCAGGATACGTTGGCGATAGTGAGGAAGTTTGGAAAGGCAGATTTATTCATTACGTTCACCTGTAATGCGGGCTGGCCAGAAAGACTTAACAGCATTCATCTCTGGGAAACGGCTAATAATAATAGGCCTGATATTGAAGTGAGAGTTTTCCATTGCAAAGTAAAGGAACTGCTACGATTGATTAATGTTAAGGAAATTTTAGGTAAAAGCATATCCATATACAGTGGCATTTCAAAAACGAGGTCTCCCGCACATCCGTTTATTCTTAACATTAACGAAAGATTGTAAGTTTCGAGAAATTTCTGACATTGACAGTGTGGTGTCAGCCGAAATACCAGATCTCGAGGATGAAGCGCTATACGAGTTGGTAAGGCGTCATATGGTACATGGCCCTCGCGGATCTTTGAATCCTGCTTCAGTCTGTATGAAAGATGACGTATGTAAGAAAGATTTCCCTAAACAGTTTCAGGAAGAGACCAACGATAATGCCAATGGTTATCCTTCCTATAGGAGAAGAAATAATGGACGGATTATTGTAAAAACAATTCGAGGCATTGGCATTGAAGTCGATAATCGATTCATTGTTCCCTACAATCCATTTCTTTTACTTTACTTGCAAGCTCATATTAATGTTGAAATAAGCTCAAGTGTTCGGAGTGTTAAATACATCCTCCACAAGTATGTGTATAAAGGTCACCACTTCTGCAATGTTAGATAATGTCCTGAAGGCGAAACGGTGAACTACGATGAAATTACTTCTTTCCTAAATGCTAGATATATTGGTCCAACAGAAGCCGCATTCAGGATATTTTCTTTTTACATGCACGAACAGTCACATTCTCTCGTGCGATTACCAGTTCACTTGGCAAACTTGCAAAATATCTATTTTAAAAATGATAACGCTCCTGATATTTTACTTCAAGCACAGTTGCGCAACACGGAATTACAAGCGAGGTTCAAGTTAAATCAAGATTTGCAAGCCAGAAGTCCGTATATATATCCTGAAACACCAGTACATTACGCCTGGAATAAGAGCAACTGCCAGTGGCAAAAAAGAAAAAATGTTTCAAAAACTATAGGCAGAATGTATAATGTTTCGCCTACAGAAACAGAAAGGTATTATTTACGCCTGTTATTGCTTCACGTCATAGGTGCTACCAGCTTCCAGGATCTACGAACATACAAAGCAGTTGTCTATTCTACTTTTAAAGAAACCGCTAAGGAGCGAGGTCTGATGATTGACGATTCTGAATGGCAGCGTTGTTTGGCAGAAGCGTCACAATTTCAGATGCCTTCTCAATTACAACTGTTTTCTTACATATGTATCTTTCAGACCCCTTCAAATGTAAGATAGTTAAGGGACATTTTCAAGAATTCATTATCAGAAGATTATCTGCAGTTTCACGAACCTAACATTGCATATCAGTTCACTCTTATACATATTTCTAATACATTAAAGCTCCATGGTCTTCCCATTACTTCTCTCGAATTGCCAGCTATTATTGATAATTTCCCTCAGACAAATTTACCAAAGAATTATCCAAAACTTAATGAGGATCAATTAATTCTGATGATAAACCAAGCAAATGGAAACCAAACGGCTATAATTACAGACATTTTGCGGTTAGTACAAAATAGCAATGAAAGGATGAGTAATGCATATTTCATTGACGGTCCAGCGCGCACCGGGAAAACATTTCTTTACCAATGCTTGATTCACAGTTTCACAAATTTGGGGTTAAATGTAGTTTCTGTTGCATGGACTGGTATTGCAGCAATGTTACTACCTCAGGGGCGCACTGTACACAGCCAGTTCAAGGTACCTCTACATTTACATGAAAGTTCTGTATCAGAAATAAAAGTTAACAGCAAGGAAGCTTTTTATATTCGTTCAGCAAAACTCATCATCTGGGATGATGCATCTATGGCTAATAAGCACGCATTGATGTGTGTAAATCGGTTGCTCAAGGACATCATGAATAACGACGTGCCTTTCGGAGGAAAAATTATCATATTAGGTGTAGATTTTAGGCAGGTATTGCCTGTTGTGCCTCACGCATCTAAAGCAGCATCAGTCCAAATGTCAGTAAGGTTCTCTCCTTTGTTGCCATTATTCAAAATTTTTAAACTCAAGAAAAATATGCGAGTGGATACAGATCAACGTGACTTTGCAAACTTCTTGATACAAATTGGTAACGGTGAATACCCTCACGCCGATGGAGATATTTCAGAATTAGTCCCACGCTGAAAAATATTTCACGCTTTTCAAAAATAACCATTTTAGCACCTACAAATGAACATTGTAAAGAATTAATGACAAAGTTTTAGACCTAATCCCAGGATCATCGAGAACTTACATCAGTGTGAATAATTTGATTACTGAAGATGAGAGTGAACTTCTACAATTCCCAATATTATTTTTAAACACCATAGGCATAAGTGGATTGCCACCTCATATCCTTCGACTAAAAGAAGGCTCAATTGTGATTTTGTTGAGAAATATTAATGTTACCCAAGGTCTGTTGAACGGTGCTAGACTGTTGGTTTGGAAGATGCATGACAATTGCTTACACCTGGAAATTATTACTGGCGTAAATGTTGGAAACAATGTCCTACTTCCTCGCCTTGACCTTACGCCATCAGATACTTATATGGCATTTTCCTTCAAAAGGAGGCAGTTTCCAGTACGTTTGGCTTTTTGTATAACCATCAATAAAGCTCAAGGTCAAACACTAGATCAAGTAGGCATTTATTTACCTCAACCGGTGTTTAGCCACGGACAACTTTACTGTATGCCGCACTATCGCGAGCAAAATCCTTTCATGACGTCAAAGTTCAAATAGAACCAAAAGGCAAGCGAACAGCAAATGTCGAATGGAAGGAAGTACTATTAGAATTTGGAAACGAATGTTGCGGAGGAGCACAGACCGCAGCAAGCGGGGCACAGATAAAATAACAATTATACAAGGACGTCCGCATCCCTAATACGATAACTGTCCTGTGGCAATGGTAAAAGAATTACTATTGTCCTACATCGGTGATAACTATCCTACATTCTGTTATTCAATTCCCTCAGTTCTATAACAAAGATACTGTATACTCAATCAAATTTACAGCTTAATAAATATTAATCCTTCTGTGTGAGTTATCTTTTCATTTCTCATCAATCGCCTTTACTTACTATTCTATCTGTAGGGGTGGAGGCGATAGCTGTCTTTCTAGAGATGCAAATGATTAGATTCGATGTCAGTTTTCCAAAATTGCATTTTTACTTTTCACGGTTTAATGCACTAAGTATTGTGACCGTCAGCCGGGGGCGAACGAACCCTGGTTGCTTGGGAGGTCCAGATTGGTGAATCCGTGGAGGACAGGACCATGCTGGAGAGCCAAGGAGAGTTTTTCGCGACCCTGGTCGATGAATGTCTGAGCCGATATGAGAGCTACCAAAAGACGTGAGTTTGGGCACCCTTTCTTTTGTAATAGTCCGCGGTGGTATATTTAGATATCGTAGTTTTTTTTGTGAATCAACCGCACTTATGTGTCAGCCATTTGCTAGGTAGGGTTGTAATTAGTATAATTGTTGTTTATTTCAGTCATTGTGAGTCACCCTGTGGGGTAGACCAGTTTTGGTTAACCCTGGTGCCATCCTGATGGACGTCGTACCACGTTATAGCCGACCCACTGCCAAACATGACTGTAATCATTTGCAGCTATTTTGCTCAGCCATGTGTAGGATATTTATCCGTGGTTTCATTCAGATGTCATCGTCACTTTATTTAACTGCAATCTTTGCAACCAGTCTGTTGAGACTTATGACCTCGTTAGATAGGTCGTATCGTTAGGAAACCAACTGTAGTTTCCAGTTTTATAAAAATATGCTGTATTTTCATTTTTGAAAGCGCTCAGAAGCCAATTTATTGTCAAATACTGACAGATTTATTATTTTGGAGAAAGTGTAGATGTCAAGCATCGAACTAAGTGCACTATCGCATCATTATGCAGGTCTAGAGTTGCAGATCTGTGCCATATTTATCAATTTGTTACTACTTTGTTTCTGTCATGAGGACACATGTGTTAATGTTATACTGAGAACTTAATAAGTGTTATATCTTTGATGAGCAAAGAAGCTCGTGAGACATGCTGTTATGTCTGTGATTTACTATTCTTTGAAATGAAGGACTGCGATACTTTATTGTACAGTTAAATTGTAACGTGTTTAGCACACGGATTCTATAAGGTTTTTGAACCAAGCATATGCTAAGAATGACAAGGCCAAATATTACGGTATTATATAATGTTAAAACTAGCCGTCCTTGCCTGTTGAAAAATGTGGTCAGTGAAGGACTGCAATTTGTGAAGTTGTCACCAATAAACTGGTTTGTTGACCCAGTAACCTTGAAAACAAATGCTTGAAAGCGAGACAGAACTACGATAACATAGGACAGAATGTTGATTTCATTCATCTCTTTCTTTCAATGCAGCTATTGCTCATGAAACCCAGTGTTTCTTACTGTATTTTTGTTCATTTGTTTTTCTTGGATTTTCATACTGTTAGTTAGATATTTTGCTGCGAGGAATGTCATTTCGACATGTCCAGGGTTGTCAGGTTTCTTTATGCATTGTTGGCGATCCTCTTGAGAGAGGCAAATTATAATGAAGGCAATTTGGTTATTAAATGCGAGGTTTTTGCCGCAGGTAACCCATGATATTATGTGCCTTGAGTGAGTAAGACGTGCCATTGTTGTAAGTCGCGCATCTGTTGTTGTTATGAGGCATTATTATGAGAGTTGTTGAAAGCGAGGTATTTACCGCTGATAACTCGTGTTATTGTGAGTCCGAACCGAGTTTGCTCGTTGAGTTTTCCGACTATTGAGTCGATGTTTTGCTGCGGGAGAATGATCTTTAGAAGACTACTCCTTGCCAGGCCTTTGTCAGAATACGCCATAAACCTACGGAAGGAACATAAACCGACATAATAAACATCATCCGCATAATTGTTTTAAACAAGATCTAACTAACATATTGTTTCCATTTAAACTTTGACATTCTTACATTTGAACCTGCTGACATGGCCGTGCAGATGAAGGGATTTCCTTTATTGGAAACGACGAAGACTGTAGACATTTTTGTTGTGACCTGGCGCACACATGAACCATTAGTTCATAGTGTGTGGAGCGCAGGCCATGTGATTGTCAGACGTGGTTTTAACTACGCTATCACCGACATTACTATCAAGCTAGATGACAATGGTTTACAAAGAGTTAACCATGGGGCAGGAAGGCATTATAATAAAAACTGTGTTGTACTATAATTATTGATGTCATGAAACTGTATTTTTCCCCATGTTACCTTTATTGCGTGCTATTTAGCACACGATTGTTGATTAGATTAATTGTTTTTAAATGGCTGTACACTTAGCTTTGTATTGTAACTGTTTTGCTATTACGGACGTCACCGCCGTAACTTTGAATGTTAACTGATAGGACTTAGCTAGAAAAGTTAAATGTAAATGTGGAAATGGTACCACCATAACTTAACTTTGCTTTGCTCCTTCACTTAATTGTAACTTAATATTAGCTTGATCATGTAACTTGTATTAGGGATTTTGGGTCGTACCATTTACCCAGCGTTGTTGCTGTTGCTTACTTATTGTGTATTAGATCTTTCGCGAGGGTTAACGTAACTTCATTGTTAGGGACTTGAACTTTTATTATCATTAACTTTTAGCTTGCGGATTAGCCGAATATAACCCTCCGAACTAGGATAAGGGGTTTGTGGAAATCTGCAATAAATTTTCACGGTGTTTTACATAAGCCTGGATGTTTAATTTCACAGTCTAGTTTTTGAGGTGAACCTTTCCTTAGGCCGTCTTTGACCATCGCAACCATATACCACGCTCCCCGTGGACTATAGAACCTTGTGCCGCATTGGCCTATTGTTAGGAAGTTCACCTGATCCTCACGGCAAACTTTTAAAGGTCCGACGGGGGAGATGTTAGGAGAGTCATCGCGGTTGTTGGCTATCCCGACAGCTTTACCGGAGGACTTCTGAAGGTCACTCACAAATATGTGCCGTTGCCACCCGGCTGACGGTCACATAAAATGGCGACCCAACTAATGGGGCTACGAAGTTGACATTGTGCACGGTGTTAACGTGGAAACCGACGTATAGGTCGCACATAAATTGGCTCCCTATACGTGGGGAGAGACGTTGACATGGTAACACATTGATTGACTCCCTATACATGGAGCCAGATGTCAACATGGTGATCATCAGATGGCGCCCTGTATATTTTCTTATGCCGATATTTAGGAGGATCTTAATATTTGAATAATGGTAAATTGACAGGACTGGGACGAACTTAGAAAGTCGTACTGCAGATCAATAGACCGCATGACATTCATATTTGATAGAAGACCATGGGGTGAGGTTTTTATATTGAATAAATGAAAGATAGGGTTTTTCTTAGATGATGCCTCATCCTAAGTAAATGTAATACTTTGCTTTGCTCACCGTTGTATTAGTAAATGTAGAAGCACTTAGTTTGCATACTCCAGCTGTACTCGTGATATTTATTAAGTCGAAACAAGCTTTATACCACCACGTTACTATCATAGCTGTAAGTTTTCATCATGATTGATCCCTCGTTTCTCTCAATATAAATTCTTGTCAAATGGATGAGGATATGATTCGCAGAGTGTTCGCTGAGATGTTGGCAGGTGTCAACGCTAACCTCCAACAACTTACTAGTGACTTGAGTGTGAATACACAAGCCTTAGAGGTTAATTCACAAGCTATTGACAATGTTAGACAGGAAGTAGGTGATGTAAATGGTCATGTGGACCAGGTCAGGCAGAACCTCGAGATAAACACTCAGTCTGTTGACAATGTCAGGCAGAACCTTGAGGTAAATACCCAATCAATTAATGAAGTACGTTTAGATTTAGAGATAAACACCCGTACTGTTAAAGACGTTAGGACCGATCTAACGAAGGTCAGGGCCGAAATGGACTTGTACAGGGTAGAAGCGAAAAATGACTTAACGGCAGGTTTGGCAGCGGTAAGGATAGACGTGATTCGTCACCACCAGGAGGCAAGCCAGCGCGTAGACACATTAACGGAAGAAATGAATAGGGCAAGACAGGATGTGCAAACCCGACTCGAGGAGCACACGGCTCAAATTCAGACCGCTATAAATAAAGTACAGTTAGACGTCCAAGCTGATATCGAGCACACCAGAGAAGAATTTGGGACTAGGCTGAATCACGTAGAAGGTTTTATGGACAACGTAAAAAAGGATATGGCTACCATGAACCTAGGACTGGTATTAATGAGAGGTGCAGCTAACGCCGTTAATAACAACGTGAAGACCATCGTGGATAACATGCTTGAGGTTAGGGAGGAACTTAATTCTAACCGGAAAGACATCGAGGAACTAAAAGAAACTGTCACAGGCTTACGTGATACTGTAGATGTGCACAGGGAGGAGCACAAAGTCGACCTGATGATGTTGAGAGGCGAATTCGTGGAGCATAAAACTACAGTCGACGCCAATGTAAATGGAGTCAAGGATGATATCAACCATATCCAGAGTAACGTATCTCAGGTTGAGGGCGAAATTGCAACATTGCAGAAAAAGATTGAGGAAATAACGATTATTGATAGGCTCGAGTTGAGTCGTAACCTCAAATCAGCTATTCGTGAGGTGGACCAAAATCTCAAAGGTAAAGTTGAACGAATCGAGTTGCAACTAAATGATTTAGGGAGCAAAGTCGCCAACAGGAATATACAAGAATTAGAAGTCATCGAGGAGAGGCTCGACAGGTTAGAAGCACTTCCGAGGGGAGTAGATTTGCAACCGCCGATGGGAAATACACGTGAAACGCCGGAATTTTGGACTAGTAATGTACAGTCAAGTGTACATGCCGATACACGACCTTGGCAGTTTAATGCAACAGCGCCAAGCCAGACGTTAAATTACGATGCTAACCCGTTCAGACCAGCTATAAATAGACCGGATCCTGAAACTAACACGCCGTCAAACAACTACATGCAGAATACATACCGTACTGCTAATACTCAGGGTAATGTCACAGTGATAAGGTCAAGGGAAGAGCAACCCGGTAAATTCACTGGCACAGGAAGCGGAGTGACTCCTGTAGAATTTCTCACGAACGTCGAGAGCTATTTACGAGACACACTCGTAACTCCTGAAAGAGAACTTCGAGTTATTGAACGTCTTCTGGATGGACAAGCAGCAACTTGGTATCGGGCTTTTAAATATTCATTCTCCGGGTATCAAGACTTTAAAGAAGCACTACTGAGGACGTATTGGTCGAGTGACGTTCAGCAAAGTATAAGGGCTGAAATGTACACTCGCCGATACAGTTCCAACATTCCAACTCGCTACG
The DNA here is from genome assembly GCA_946902985.2 of Meconema thalassinum. NCBI lineage: Eukaryota > Metazoa > Arthropoda > Insecta > Orthoptera > Tettigoniidae > Meconema > Meconema thalassinum. Next base: position 837,033,675 of record OX336390.1, read on the forward strand.
CAAATTACTTTGCAACCCAGCTTGCTAAATTGAGAAATCTTCAGCCTCCTTTATCGGAGCAGGATTTAGTGAATACCATAGTATGGCAATACCCAGCCGACGTGCAAAGAGTACTAATCGCTGCAGGGGCGACGACATTTCAACAGTGTGATCAGATATTACGACGTCTTGATGCTAACGCGGAGCAATTTCCAACTCACCGTCAACAGAAGGTTGACAGGCGTGAAGAGCGTCACGTTAACGTCACGACTGTGGACAAAGTTAGCCAGACACAAGAAGCATCACAGAACTCTGGGAATCCTCGGCCAGAATACAACAATGAATACCGCCGTAACTGGAGAGAGTGGAGTAATACTCCATATTCAAGGAACCAGAGAGAAGACAATAGAACATATTGGAATCGTAGGTTCAATAATGGGGCGAGCGACAACCGTCGTCACGACAATAACCGTCGTGGGAATCAGGAAGGTCCGTCAGGAAGAGGAAGGATCCGGCGAGACTACAGGTATAACGGAGGTTACCAACGAGGACGTGATCCACGTTACCATCCGGACCGTGACTGGGAAGGGAGAGCACGCGAGAGCCGCGAGTACCTCCAGCAATTGAGAGAGAGCCAAAATAGAGAAGAGGGAGAAAGGAACCCTACTTCGAGGGAAGAAAGAAATGTGACGTCAGAGGCAGGACAGAACCAGCCTGGTACCTCTAGTCACAACAAAGAAAAAAAACTCCGAAAAATTAAGACAGTCTAGTTTGGCTGAGCACAGAGTGACGGCAGATATTTTACTCTGGGAGCCCATCCAACAGGATTTACTCGACGAACGACGAACGACGAACCACAGTTATGAGCCAACACGTTTACCCAAAATAGTAGCCACTCTCAATGGATGCAGTGTTATAATTCTGATCGATACTGGCGCAATGATCAGTGTAATCTCTGCAGATTGCTATGCTAAGTTGAAGGCTAACTCTGAGGTGACAGAGCTGCCTGTTTCCGCTATTCGTGTCAGAGGAGTGATACCTGACCGGGTTGTGACGTGCAAGATACAGGTTTTGTGCACATTGAGAATCACAAGCCACGTGTATTTGCACGAATTCTTAGTTATGAAAGGTTTGCATCATGATGTCATACTAGGGGCTGATTTCATGAGGAAGTATGACGGTATTATCGACATGGGACGCAATACTGTCGAATTTAAACCGAACGAACCTATAGAGATGAACCTTGTGGTAGATGAACCGGAGTTCCTGTCCGAAGTCGACGTTGTAGAGCAACTTAATAGCAAGGAAACTGAGGAAACACTTGATGCCGACGGAAAGGCAGTATTAATATCCACAACCATGCAAGAGAATTTGGCTACTACACTAAATGAATATTGGGACATATTCGATACTGCTCCTGGCGAAATTATGAATTATGAATATGACCTCATTTTATTAGACGACTCTCCATTTCAGAAGAAAATTTACCCGATTGCTGAAAAACACCGCGAGGAAGCTGCAAAGAAGATCCATGAGATGGAAGTAGCAGGCACGATTAAGAAGTCACCGACTCCTTTTCTGAATCCAATTATACCTGTGGTTAAGGTTGATGGAAGTTTGAGGCTTTGTCTCGACGCAAGGGCTTTAAAAGAACGCCTGGCTCCCGAGCACGACAGACCGCGTAAGATTAGGGACATCCTTAGGAAGTTTAAAGGGAAGAAAATTTTCTCATCATTGGACCTTGTACAATCATATTATCACATCAAACTGTCCAAGCATACTCAGAAGTACACTGGCTTCTTATTTGATCAAACCACCTATGTCTTCTGCAAGTTACCATTTGGTTTGAAGAATGCTGGAGCTGCTTTGATTAGAGCACTAGATGCTAAGTTAGCTCCAGAGGTAAAAGAGAAAGTAATATGTTATGTGGACGACATAATCATCGCTTCTGAAACAGAGGAAGAGCATTTGGCTACCCTACGCCTTGTTTTTGAAAATCTTCGACAGGCCAATTTCAAGGTCAAGTTTGATAAGTGCAGATTTCTCCAAAGAGAAGTAAATTTTGTTGGACATATTATTAATGGAGATGGATATCGACCGAATCCAGCAAAAATCAGAACTGTCGCCGCTTTTCCAACGCCAACCCGTGTGAAGCACGTGAGACAATTTTTGGGAATTCTACAATTTTTTGCTGCTCATTGTGAGCGATACTCAGAGACTGTTGCACCACTTCAAAGTCTGCTGAAAAAGAACTGTAGATGGAATTGGAATGATGAGTGTGAGACAGCATTCCAGAAGGCTAAGCAGATGCTAGCGAATTCTATCCAGTTGGAATATCCTGATTATTCACGCAATTTCATTCTTGAAACAGACGCATCAGCCATTGGTATTGGAGCTATATTATTGCAGGAGGACGATGATAAGAAACGTCACTACATCGCTTTCTTGAGCAGACGTTTAAGAGCTCACGAATCTCACTATTTTACAACAGAAATAGAAGCACTAGCCGTCGTCTATGCATTAGAGTACTGGCAGAAACCTTTGATAGGCCAGAAGATTGTCGTAAGAACCGATCACCACGCTTTGACCTTCATCCTACGAACAAGACTGGCAAGTGACAGGATCACTAGATGGACTCTTTTTCTCCAACAGTTCGATCTGGAGATTGTTTACAAACCAGCCAGAGAGAATGTATTGGCCGACATCCTCAGCCGGAATCCTGAAACTTCTATTAATGCCATTGACATCGAGGGAGAATGCGAAGAACACCTTCGCCGACTTCGTTATCTACCCGAAGGACAGAGACGTGAAGAGGAACTTAGACACATCATTCGATTTCTTGAACGAAAGATGGATCCTCAGGATGAGCTTTATGCAAGGATTGCTGCCATAGCAGATGACTATCTGATTTACCGTCGCGTTTTGTATAAATTTGTGGACGAAGATCACACCCAACTGCGTGCAGTTATTCCCAGAAAGTACCAGGAATCTGTCATTCTCATGGTACATTTGTCTATTGGTCACGGTGGAACGGACAAGACCATTGCCACCATTAAAGAGTCGTTCACCTGGAAAAGGTTAGGAACCACTGTCAGAGAGTGTTTACGTGCTTGTGACGCATGCCAGCGGAACAAATACACGTCACACTTATTGAGAGAATCACCTAGACCTATACTACCAACTCAACCCAGAGAGTTGTACGCACAAGATCTTTACGGTCCTATACCTAAAGCCCGTCGTGGGAATCGTTACATTGTAGTCACCATAGATGTGGTTACAAAATACACAATGCTCCATCCTATTCAGAAGGCTAATGCACATCAAATTATCCAGCGAATAACACGACAAGTGATACCGGAGGCAGGGAAGCCACAATTCTTATTAACTGACCACGGATCGCAATATACTTCTGCAGAATTCGCCAACGCTATGGAGGAACTAGAGATTGGTCATCTTTTGTCATCAATAAGACACCCTGAGAGCAATCCAGCGGAATGCGTTATGCCCACTATTGCAACATTTTGTCGTTTGTATTGTCAGGAGGAACACTGGCGATGGACTGAAGTCCTTGTTTTGATGGCAAAATGCATTAATTCTACTGTGCATGAAAGCACTGGTCAAATACCTTTGGTCCTGCATTTGAACCAGATGCCACTGAGAGTCTGGAACCGCGTGATTGTAAATCCACCTTGTTTACAACCATCGCATGCCAGCAGACTGTTAGCTGCTAGAGATACTTTAGACAGACAAGCTGCCAAACGCTTGAGGAGAACAAGACGCCAGAGATTCAGAGAACCACTTGAGGAGGGAGACCTTATCCCTATAAGGAGACCCGGAATTTCTAATCCAATTGACCGCGTATACGGGAAATTTCTTTCCTTGTATTACGGCCCTAGTCGTGTTAGACAGCCGTTGAATAATGGGAGTTATGTCATTGAAGACATCAGAACTGGAGAACGTATTGGAACTTTCAACGCCGCCAATCTAAAAAAATATCACACATGAATGCATTATAGAGGCAAATAAAATGTCGTCCCAACATTTTCTTTGAAACGACGGAGAGGCAGATGAACCCGCTGAGCTATGGTTCATGTGATATTTTTGTGACGGAATAATTATTATGGGATGTAGTACTTTTGAACATACCCAGAATACCACGTGGAGCAGAGAGCTCATGCTATACTCTTTGAAGTAGCGCTCAATTGCATTTTTGACTTTGGAGGTCTTGTTAATCACTTTTATCCTTTCATAAGACTCAGAATATTCTAATTCGTCATTCTGTATTATTGAATCATTTTGGTGAATGATTATTACGTTTTTGGTAAGGTATAACACTTGCAGATACGCAAGGAGCTATGAAAGTAGTCGCTCAATGACTTCGTTTTGACGACCTACTTCCGAGTGAAAGTCAGTGACGACTACATCTGGAGATCTGACGCCAGTCAGGCGTTTTTCGAGTATCCGTCCGTCGCGACGTGGACATTATAAATATTTTCGTGCTCAAGTGAGCATCCGACTGTATCGTGTGTTGAAAATAACTATACTAACGTTGTCACACATTGTGGACATATTATTGTTCTACGAAAGGCCATATTAGGCAATATTTTCTACAAACTGTAATTGGTGCCATACGCCAGATATTTTTCCCACGTGTAAGTGGAAGGGCAAAGTGCCACGCCGAAAATATAAGAGTTATCGTCTGATAATTGTGCCAAGACGACGTGATTATTACTGCCAACGATCACAACATTATTGCTACGGAAATTCTGAATTGAAAATATCAATTTTATCGCGGATGCCACGTGATTGATAAAACGTGATACAATTGCACGTGCTAACAAGCAAAGCATCGCATCGTGTTGAATCTTGAGGATCAACAGGCTGAAAACTACAAAATACTGTGGAGAACACTATTATTTGCATCGTCCACAATAATCACGCCAAAACGCCGAGAGGAAAGAGATATTTCGACATTTTCGACATCATGCAAGACATTGAACTTTTCCACGCCATGGTGAAGAAGACGATTATGGGCTAATACCATTCCGGTATGAGGGAGACGTCGTGATGGAGACCACCAGCTTGATGGAACGTCAGGATGCCGAGGACGCAGACGAAGGAACGTGGATGCCGACTTCCAGGCACATTCCAGACCTTTTTGGGAGACCATCATCCGGAGGCAAACGAACCTTGGTTGCTTGGGAGGTCCAGATTGGTGAATCCGTGGAGGACAGGACCATGCTGGAGAGCCAAGCAGAGTTTTTCGCGACCCTGGTCGATGAATGTCTGAGCCGATGTGAGAGCTACCAAAAGTCGTGAGTTTTGGGCACCCTTTCTTTTGTAATAGTCCGCGGTGGTATATTTAGATATCGTAGTTTTTTTTGTGAATCAACCGCACTTATGTGTCAGCCATTTGCTAGGTAGGGTTGTAATTAGTATAATTGTTGTTTATTTCAGTCATTGTGAGTCACCCTGTGGGGTAGACCAGCTTTGGTTAACCCTGGTGCCATCCTGATGGACGTCGTACCACGTTACAGCCGACCCACTGTCAAACATGACTGTAATCATTTGCAGCTATTTTGCTCAGCCATGTGTAGGATATTTATCCGTGGTTTCATTCAGATGTCATCGTCACTTTATTTAACTGCAATCTTTGCAACCAGTCTGTTGAGACGTATGACCTCGTTAGATAGGTCGTATCGTTAGGAAACCAACTGTAGTTTCCAGTTTTATAAAAATATGCTGTATTTTCATTTTTGAAAGCGCTCAGAAGCCAATTTATAGTCAAATACTGACAGATTTATTATTTTGGAGAAAGTATAGATGTCAAGCATCGAACTAAGTGCACTATCGCATCATTATGCAGGTCTAGAGTTGCAGAACTGTGCCATATTTATCAATTTGTTACTACTTTGTTTCTGTCATGAGGACACAGGTGTTAATGTATACTGAGAACTTAATAAGTGTTATATCTTTGATGAGCAAAGAAGCTCGTGAGACATGCTGTTATGTCTGTGATTTACTATTCTTTGAAATGAAGGACTGCGATACTTTATTATACAGTTAAATTGTAACGTGTTTAGCACACGGATTCTATAAGGTTTTTGAACCAAGCATATGCTAAGAATGACAAGGTCAAATATTACGGTATTATATAATGTTAAAACTAGCCGGCCTTGCCTGTTGAAAAATGTGGTCAGTGAAGGACTGCAATTTGTGAAGTTGTCACCAATAAACTGGCTTGTTGACCCAGTAACCTTGAAAACAAATGCTTGAAAGCGAGACAGAACTACGATAACATAGGACAGAATGTTGATTTCATTCATCTCTTTCTTTCAATGCAGCTATTGCTCATGAAACCCAGTGTTTCTTACTGTATTTTTGTTCATTTGTTTTTCTTGGATTTTCATACTGTTAGTTAGATATTTTGCTGCGAGGAATGTCATTTCGACATGTCCAGGGTTGTCAGGTTTCTTTATGCATTGTTGGCGATCCTCTTGAGAGAGGCAAATTATAATGAAGGCAATTTGGTTATTAAATGCGAGGTTTTTGCCGCAGGTAACCCATGATATTATGTGCCTTGAGTGAGTAAGACGTGCCATTGTTGTAAGTCGCGCATCTGTTGTTGTTATGAGGCATTATTATGAGAGTTGTTGAAAGCGAGGTATTTACCGCTGATAACTCGTGTTATTGTGAGTCCGAGCCGAGTTTGCTCGTTGAGTTTTCCGACTATTGAGTCGATGTTTTGCTGCGGGAGAATGATCTTAAAAGACTACTCCTTGTCAGGCCTTTGTCAGAATACGCCATAAACCTACGGAAGGAACATAAACCGACATAATAAACATCATCCGCATAATTGTTTTAAACAAGATCTAACTAACATATTGTTTCCATTTAAACTTTGACATTCTTACATTTGAACCTGCTGACATGGCCGTGCAGATGAAGGGATTTCCTTTATTGGAAACGACGAAGACTGTAGACATTTTTGTTGTGACCTGGCGCACACATGAACCATTAGTTCATAGTGTGTGGAGCGCAGGCCATGTGATTGTCAGACGTGGTTGTAACTACGCTATCACCGACATTACTATCAAGCTAGATGACAATGGTTTACAAAGAGTTAACCATGGGGCAGGAAGGCATTATAATAAAAACTGTGTTGTACTATAATTATTGATGTCATGAAACTGTATTTTTCCCCATGTTACCTTTATTGCGTGCTATTGATTAGATTAATTGTTTTTAAATGGCTGTACACTTAGCTTTGTATTGTAACTGTTTTGCTATTACGGACGTCACCGCCGTAACTTTGAATGTTAACTGATAGGACTTAGCTAGAAAAGTTAAATGTAAATGTAAATGTGGAAATGGTACCAACATAACTTAGCTTTGCTTTGCTCCTTCACTTAAATGTAACTTCATATTAGCTTGATCCTGTAACTTGTATTAGGGATTTTGCGTCGTACCATTTACCCAGCGTTGTTGCTGTTGCTTACTTATTGTTATTAGATCTTTCGCGAGGGTTAATGTAACTTCATTGTTAGGGACTTGAACTTTTATTATCATTAACTTTTAGCTTGCGGATTAGCCGAATATAACCCTCCGAACTAGGATAAGGGGTTTGTGGAAATCTACAATAAATTTTCACGGTGCTTTACATAAGCCTGGATGTTTAATTTCACAGTCTAGTTTTTGAGGTGAACTTTTCCTTAGGCCGTCTTTGACCATCGCAACCATGTACCACGCTCCCCGTGGACTATAGAACCTCGTGCCGCATTGGCCTATTGTTAGGAAGTTAACCTGATCCTCACGGCAAACTTTTAAAGGTCCGACGGGGGAGATGTTAGGAGAGTCATCGCGGTTGTTGGCTATCCCGACAGCTTTACCGGAGGACTTCTGAAGGTCACTCACAAATATGTGCCGTTGCCACCCGGCTGACGGTCACAGTATGTTTACAAGGCGATGAAATTACGTCAAATGTTTAACCAAGGCTCGTAATTATATTTTCATTTAAGAAACTCAAATCAAAATGATTTTTTAGAATTTCCACTAACAGAGGAGCCTTGCAAATGCAAAATGCCACACGTTTCGTTTTTATTACTTCACTCTACTTTACGTGTGAATTTACAGCGGCGGGATTTGGGGTCTTTTAACTGATGAATGCTATTGAACTATTCAAAGATTCATGAACTATGCATTGAAATTACCTGACTTGAATTCTAAAGTCAATGAAAAATTGAAAACGGACCCAGCTCAGATATCCCTCGGAATCCAATAATCTGAAAGTTTCCAGACGCAATTCCTCATGGGAAAAGGTGTAATTCCACGGGAGAGGAAACACTACTAAGTAGAACAACAAAAGAAGTTGGTCAATAAAATGATTTTGAATAAAAGTATTTACGACTAATTAAAATTATTTATTTAATTCTATTAATTTGCACACCTCTATATTTTAACCAAGAGTTACATCTCTAAATTCAAATAAGAGACCCATCTTTTTTTAAATTGATACCATTGTTCATAAGTAGACAAAACCCCAAATTGTACCGCTGTAACCTTAAATTTTGGGGATATCTCTATCTACTTATTATAAAACAAAGTTCCCAATTCTTGGATGTAACGGGTAATCTCGAGAGCAACTTGATGGATTTTGATGCGGTTTTCACCATTCTGTAAATGATTTCTCGATGAAGGATTACGTAGAAAAACATTTATTTATGACCAAAAGAAGCCGAGCATTTAGGATTTCAGTGAATTGAGTTGAAGAAAAACTTAACGTCAATGTGTCTTAAAAAATCGATATTCTTTGAGAATTGTTCAGCATGAAAAGTTCTGCAAGGAAGTCCGCGACAGCTCCCACATCGACCACTGTAAGTGTTTTTACGTTTTCATTTCTTCCAGCAATCTCCATTCAGTGGAAATTTAAATTACTAGCTTCAGAGTGAGTTTACGAGCTTGCGAGCGACCTATGACCCTAGCTTCAGCCAGCATCAAACTGCCGATTCGTGTCGAGTTAATTCTTCAGAGAAGAGTATAGCTTATGTGTTTGGAGTTAGCTGTTCACCTCGGCCTGACGTCCGTGCGCCTTTTCAGCTTACGCATGGTAAATAGTGGGACACACACGCACAGAGGACAGGCGGACACCCATACATTTGATCTCATAAGTCTACTTCATCATTTACCCAAAAGCGACGGTACCGTAAATGTCTGTTCAGGTCACTAGCATGAATACGTGCAAATGTCATATGGACAGAAGTGCTGTAGGATTGTTGAAGTGAATGCTGCGGAGCAGCACGGGTCTTCTAGTTAAATATATATTCTCAATTGTAAAATGCACAATATAATGCTTAATTTAATGACGTCTGAGGAGATATAAAACTATAATTATAAAATAATTCAAGTAAAGAAAACTTACTATAGTAGGTTTCGAATCCCAGCCGACCACGTGAGAGATCAACGCTTTACCAAAGCGCCAAATATGTCCATAATATCTCATTGTTATTTTCCGACTTAGATGCAACATGTTAGCGCATAATGACTTGAAATAAGCGATTTCTTCAGTGCAGTACATCTACATTATAATCCATTTCATACAAAGCTTACATTCTTACTATCGGTAGGCTACATCGCATGCAACTTACTCAAACTACTGAAATATAGATCTGTTACGAGAGGTGAGCTGCCATCTTGTCATGTGACAGAGACGGCTCAGCTCTTTTAAGTCACTGCTAGTATAATATTATAGAATATAAAATGATAATAACCAAAGGGTCACGTCCATTAGGATAGCATATACCACCCTCAGCTCGATTTTCGGATATGGTGGGTCCTAAGTTATTGATTATTATAATGCTTGCACAATTCACACCCTGCAAATGGTACGTCGGATGACGTTGTAGTTTGGGCGCAAGATGCGTCCCATATGAAGGTATGTTGTTACCAAATTTGGTAGAGATCGGACGATTAGTTTAGTCAATTTGATTTTACGTTTTGAACGTTCGAGTGGTCGCCATTCAGTTTTAGTAAAGATGACAGCGATATAAAACATGTCACTGAGATGCCCTTTACTAGTGCCACCTCTGTACCAAATTTCGTTCAATTCGGTTTCGTCGTGTTGGAATTGATAGAGGGAGACAGATACACTCACACACACACACACACACACACGGACAGACTGACAACTTTTGGCCCTTGTAGATCTCAAAAGCCTACTTCCATTTTTAGCCTACTTTCGATTTTTGCAAAAAATGAAAGTAGATTTATGAGATCACTACAGGGCCAAAAAATGTGTGTCTGTCTGTGTGCGTGTGTGTGTGTGTGTGTGTGTGTGTGAGTCTGTGTGCGTGTGTGAGTGTGTGTACTCTGAATGTCTGTCCCCCCTATCAATTCGAAACCGGTGAAACCGAATTGAACGAAATTTGGTATAGAGGTAGATCAAGCAAAGAGCACCTCAGTGTCATGTTTTATATCGCCGCCAACTTTACCAAAACTGAATGGCGGCCACTCAAACGGTCAAAACGTAAAATCAAATAACGACTAACCAAATCATCCGATATCTACCAAATTTGGTAACAACATACCTTCATATAGGACGCGTCTCGTGACCAAACTACACGGTCATCCGCCATACCATTTCAGGATGGCGGCCGTGCGAATTATGCAAACTTTATAATCCATATCATGGGACCCACCAGTTCCGATTATCCAGCCGAAAATTGTTTCAACTGTTCTAAATGAAGAGGCACGTTCGAAATTAAAAGTTTATTTTGTAATACTATAGTGCAGAAGTGATTTTAAAAAGCTGAGTCGTCTCGGTTATTTGACAAGATGGCAGCGGATATCTGGTGCCTGACTTATATTTCACTAATTTGAGTATTGCATGCAATATAGCGTACTGATACAAAATAAATAAACTTTGTATGAAATGCTTTATATATAAATAATATACTCCACTGATGAAATCGTTTAGTATAAATCATTATTTGCTAACAAGTTCTATGTAACTCATTTTATATACGAATGATGTTCGTTGGCACAATTGGCTAAGTGGTAAAGCGTAGGCCTATGGTTCAAACCCCTTCAGAGTTAGTTTTTTTTTGCATGAAATGTTATATGTTTATTGTTTTGTAATGACTCAGACGTTTTAAAATTAAGCGTTATATTGTGCATATTATAGTGGAAAATATATATTTAATTAAAACATAATTCGCCAGCAGATTTGCTCGAGACATCTAGCAGCCAAAAAGGTAACTGCACGCCGACCAGATTTTATTGAAAAGTTTCTTCTTATGGCCGCTAGAATGCACTCGCCCTGTTAGGATTATATTGTTCGATACTTCTCCACTTGATGTCACGACTGGTCTACGTGGGACTCCATTGATTACTATACCATTGGCATTCTATGCGCATCGAATTTGAAGAATGACAAGATGATACTACGATACATTTTTACTTTTTATTTTAAAGGGTTTGTAACAGCCTATTGTGCGTTATTTGAAAATGTTATTTGAAGTAAAGGACAAATCGATTTCACATAGTAACTGAATTCTAGCCGTTGGTGCTAGTTCAGGTTATTAATTAATACTTTTATTTCAGGCAAATAGCAATCGAAAATATCCACATAGTTTGTATACACACGTCTCTGTAGGGTCAAGGAAAGATTTGTTAATTCATTTAGGGTTGTGAAAGCCATGCACAACCAGACGTGTAAAGACATGCTTCAACTCAAAGTTGGATGTTGCCCACGGCAGGTCGATTATGTAATAATAATAATAATGTTATTTGTTTTACGTCCCTTTTAACTACTGCTGCTTTTAGAGACGCCGGGATGCCGGAATTTTGGCCCGAAGGGGATCTTTAACGAGCCAGTAAATGTACTGACACGGATCCCTCGCATTTGTGCACCCTCAAATGCCAGCTGACTGCGCCAGGATACGAACCTGCAACCTAGGGCCCAGCAAGCGAGAACGTTACCGCTGAGCCACGCAGCCAGTCCGGTCGATTATGTCTCCAGATCCATAACATTCTTGAGATATTTCTTATCTTTCTTTCTTCAATGATGGTAGCAGTTTTTATCTAGGTTGTGGCGTTTGGTAGAGGTAAATAGTTTCTAAGGTCTTCAACCAAGAAATGATTCTATTATACTCTTTGATAATAACAACGAGTTATAACTATACTCATACATTTAGGAGAAAGTAGGCTATGTGTTCTTTACTGAACATCTTGTTCTTTCCATAATCGAAAGTGGGCTAAATATTCCTACTGAAGTCATTGTTTTTTTTTTTTTTTTTTTTTTTTCGTGTGGCCTCCTAGGAGGCCGAGTGCAGGTCTTTCTAGTCGACGCCCGTGGGTGACCTGCGTGCCGGGATGAGAGATGGAATGGATGAAGATGAATGAAACTGGGCTAGGATGTGGAAGGAAGCGGCCGTGGCCTGTCAGAAGGTACCGTCCCAGCATTTGTCTGGTGTTGAAAATGGGAAACCACGGAAAACCATTTCAAGGACGGCCGACGGTGGGGCTCAAACCCACGCGTCTACCGAGTCAGCAGAGAGCTTGGCCCCATGACCTAATGCTGCACTTTAGCCAGCGTAGCCACTACAGTCGGTTGGCACAGGCTAGAGTAATATGTTATTTTTCACCGATGTCTCAGTCTCACTCATGACTGTGATTATATGGAATCTACTGAGGTATGGATGGTGCTCAGTAATGACATTCAGGGCACAGTCAGTTCCAATGGATGCTGTGAAAGGTTCTGTTTATAGGGTTAGTACTACTGTTCTGACTCTGTGAGGAAAGGAATGGCAAACTACCTCACTCCTCTTCTTGCCTAGTACGCCTCAATATAGCGCTGCCGTGTTTTTTTTGTTGGTATCTACCCACATAACCTAACGGCGATACTTTTTGAGAACCCAACCAGCCTTCGGGCTGACTACTTATCATACAGACAAATGATCAACTTTTTTCCAATCATATTTTTTCTGCACATCTTCACTAAATATAGAGGATTCGATAAGTCATTTGCCGATAATATTTACGAAAAGTATAGAGAATTTTTAGATAACCTGACAACAAATTTACTGACTAGCATATTCGGAATCTTAGCGAACATAATACTATTAGAAGTTGTTTATTATTTTCTTTGCAAAAATTATCATAATCCTTACGAGAATAATATAAATTGGTCGAATAACATTGTATCTACGCTAGAATTGTTGATAGAAGTATGTCAATACAAGGATTAGGGTGGTATGATTGTTTCCAAAGTGTTGACAATATTTAACAATCTTGAGATTTTTTGTTGATAGTAATACTCAGATGGAATGACCTATGAGGAAGAATTCTTAACCATATTAAACCCCAAAATGTCCTCTCTACAAGATATATCCCGATACTCATCTAACTTGTGACATGCCAAAATCTTCTTGCCGGTAGTCGCAGTAGAATAGGATCAAGAGGGTGAAGTGGGTTTCTTATTTTAGACGCCGTAGGTGAGTTGTATTATAAAATAAAAATCACCCTACTCTCGATATTAACTAATTTGCAAGATATATTGAGGAAACCTGTACATGTTTATTTTATTCGGGAGAAGTACAAATTGTAGGCAACACTGACAATTCCACCTCACCCACCTCACGTGGGTTGGCTACCACGTGACCAGGTTTGAAGATGCCATTGCTTACATTTACTTATGAAGGACTCCTCTATATCTTCTTTTCTGTCTTCCTCCCTTAGTTAACTCTTATTCTCTTCCAACATTATGTATAGGTCTATTGTAAATATTGTATTTACGGACAGTGAGTTATGTTTTCAGTTAACAAACCCTGAAGCAGTGATAATCACAGGCTTTATGTTCTTTGAATCAAGACGTGGCATGTACAATGTTCGGGAGTATTAATTTGCCGTCACAGACCAAAGGTGACGCTGTTCATATATGGGATTTTTTAAAATTCAGTGATGCGATGGGAGAGAATCTGGAGCGGAAATATGATATATCGATTTTCTCTATTGTGTACAGAATTCATCAGTTTAAAATTATCACTCAGGTATGAAGAGGCCTTGGTTCTATGCGTTAGAATGGCATTAAAAAGTTGCTAACATTCGTGGAGTTTCAACAACGTAAGTTTTTGGTTGGTTGGTTCCTCAGTTTAGGGGCTGCGACAACGTGGTCATGTAACCCCGTGTACTTAGGGTGTGTGTAGAATCTGTCTGATAACCGGTGTTAATTGTGATGGCTGTATCAGTGTGTGTTATCTGTTTTTAATTCAAGTAAGGACTGCAGACATTGGATTTTCAAGTAGTTCAAACTTTTGCTACCAAACGCCACCGTCAACGACCAACTAATTCTGAACTTTGATACTAGATGCCACCGCTCATGGCGACGAACGTTGGAACCTAAGAGCGTTAGTCAAGTATAACCTATAATTTAGCTTAACACAAGTGTAATTAGTGGATGGTTCTTATCATGCCATAAATCTATGACATGGGACCGCCGGATCTACTTCTCCTCCAAAGGCATACTGAGGGATTTTTAACGCTCTTAAAATTTCCGACGAATTCGGCCGGGTTTGAACCCGCGATCTTGGGCATTGAAGCTCAGCATGCTACCAGCTACGCCACCGAAGCCTCAACGTAAGTTATTAATGATGTGGCTCATTTCAAGAATCGTCTTTCACTCGGTCAACATGGGTGTTCCCAATTAGATTGGGCGAGGAGTAACAATTAGTTTCCTTGAGCCTGAAATAGAAACATAATTTATATACGGTACCTAGGAACAGGCCTACTCTTAATAAAACACTTCTCACACAAATGGGGGGTTTAATTGGATGACTAGTTTCGATGCTCAAGTGAACATCAACAGATCTTGTTCACTAAGGCTCATTTATTTATTTATTTATTTAGCGTATGGCTTTACAGATTCCGTAGCGTAGCGGTCAGCATGGTTAGCTGCCACCCCGGAGGTCCTGGGTTCGATTCGCGGCTCTGCCACGAAATTTGAAAAGTGCTATGAGGACTCGAACGGGGTCTACTCAGCCTCGAGTGGTCCAAATGAGTAGAGGGGGTTCGACTCCCACCTCAGCCATCCTCGAAGTGGATTTCCATGGTTTCCCACTTCATCTTCGGGCAAATGCCGGGATGATTCCTACTCTAAGGCCACGGCAGCCTCCTTCCCTCTTCCTTGCCTATCCAACCCAATCTTCCCTTCCCATCTCTTCCCATCCCTCATGAGGCCCCTGTTCGCTTTGCAGGTGAGGCCGCCTGGGCGAGGTGCTGATCACACCTCCCCAGTTTTATCCACTCCGACCATGTGTTCCTAGACTGGAAATGTGGTAGTGGTGAGTTCCCTCGCTGAGTCCGTGGGAAACACCAACCTGGGGGGTAAAATTGACTAAACAAAATGGCTTTACAGATACAATATGTAATTTGCCACAAAATCAATAGTATATTCTTGCGAACATCTCTTTGAATTTCCCCTTTTTTCAACAGGGACAAAGTATTCCAAGTTAATGCTATTAATTTGGTTTTACACATTTTAAAGCAACAATACTTACATAGGCCTACATTGCTTAAATGTCGCTCGCTTAACACCACCTAGGGGTCACGTGTAGAGTACTTTCAGGTGAGAGCTGCGAACGTGAGGATCAATGGCTCAATTCATGTTTGACAGATACGATATAACACTCGTCAGTACTACATTAAGAAACAGAAGATTTTGGTTAACATTTGTAATGAGTCGTGTCCGCCTCGTTGCGTAGTGGCTAGCATACTTTGCTGTCACCGCTAAGACCCCTGTTCGATTCCAGATTCTGCCATGAAATTTAATTCTGTTTTGATAGCCGGAAAGTGATATATTCAGCCTGGTGAGGCAAAATTCCCCCCTCAGTCATCTTTCCGTGGCTTCCTATTTCTACTCCAGACAAATGTGTGGATGGTGTCCAACTTAAGGCCACGGCCGTTTCCTACCCGAATCCTATCTGAATTACAAATACACACCCTAAAACAGACATTACAGTGATGCAGGTTATCAGACAAATTTTACCCGTCTTTATGTACACGATGTCGCAAAGCTCCTGAAGAATCAACAACAAACAACGTAACGAGTCATATTTCTTAACCAATAATTGTTTATTCCGTTACTCTATTTCACTTCGGTGTAGCTTTTTTGTTTTTAATGCTTTTTATGTGTTAAGTATGAAAACCCCTTGATTCGTTGAATTGTACCGTAGCGAGCTTTTGAAGTAATCGCATTTTCCTATTTGAAGACTCCATGGAAAATCGTGGTAAGTCATATTCTGTAAAATTTTCAGGGGAACGAATTTAAACTATCAACACTAAAAAGAAATAGCCTACTGAAAACACCCCAATTGAGGGTAAGCAATATAGTTTCCTTTGCCAAATGTATTTCTTATAATGAAGTACATGTAGAAAGAACATATAAAATGTAAGGTTAAATTATGAAAAAGTGAGAGAACGTTCTGTCCGTTTCCACTAGATTGTGTGACTTGCTGCTTTATTGAACTGATCTGTAGTAACGATGGCCAGTCACCAGAATGCGCCATAAATTCATTTTCGGAAAAACATAGACTTACCCCGTTCTTTCCGTGGGGTCTTCACTTATGGAATCCTGCCACAACTTCCACTTCACTGTGGACATAGTGTGGAGTAATGTCTAAAGAACGTTAGTACAGGAACATCCCAAAATCAGCTAAGTCTATACAACCACATTACCAACTGTCATATTTTCATTTTTGCTCAAGTTATTTATTTAACTAACCAATTATTATTATTAGCCATTAATGAATCCCTAAAAGGGCAAAGGTCTGTTCCTAGCAGGAGTAGCTCTGAGATTTTTCATCAGGTGTGCTAGGCTGATGAACATTTGTCTTAATAGTAACTTAAAACTGTAGTACTCTTTTATTTACACTGCTATGCATCTTACTCACAAGTGATCAGACTGTTTTAAGACACTATTTGCATTGGTAGAACTTGCACCTAGTTCATATTATTAGCTTGAAGACTTAACGATGGTGACCAAACTATCCTATTACAGAAGCTTATTACGTAAATAGGAAATAGTTTAGTCAGGACGTCGAAAGATAAAAGTGTATCAAATGAAAATGAAATGAAGTATTGATTCAATGGAGATTTAATGACTTTCAAACTACCGTTGATGGAAATAATTATTTGTTCTCTATTGATGACATAGAAATCTAGCAACATTTGGCTACTGCTTAGCCAATTTTTGAAAACCTGAGTTGGCAACAATGACTGCGATAAACCATGTCCAGGAGAGAAAAAGTCAGCGAAGAAAACTTATTTTACTATCATATTCTCTGATTACGCATTCATTATTCCAGAACTATTTTCCGACAGCGTTCAATATGTGGACCGCCTTCGTTGACATAAAATAGTCTCACATTAGGAGAACCTGTCACAAGAATGGTCCAAATATGAGAAGAGAAGTGTCTTCATTCGGATATTGGGCGCTGTCCCCTCTGCTCGCGTCAGCTGGCAAACGACCGAGGGGAGGAGGGATTTTACCAAATGCAAAACCCAATAGAAGTCGACTGCCTGCCTGGGGAAATGGAAAACTGATTCTCTCGTAATGATTCTCTAGCTCTTGGTCACAGCTGGTTGGTTCCACTAATAAACTCATGGCTAACAGTGAGCGAAGAGGACAAGGTATTCGATATTTTGCGCCGGATCTCCAGTAACTTAGCTAAACGCGTTTAACCTACATCCTCGCTAGAGGAACCCCTCTCCTTTCATGTTATCTACATACTGTAAACACTGATATTTTCACGTTGAATTCAAAATTAGGTCATACAATTAAAGCTAAATTAAAAATTCAATTTCAAATTAAAACGTTTATTGCGTGTGTTTTTAAGTCAATAAGAATTGACGAAGTTCATTTTTTTTCTGTGGTCTGCTATCTTGCAATATTGAATTTAACTTTGTAAATGAATGTTAGGAATGTTTTTATATATATTTGGGTTGGCATGGTAGTGTTAGATTATGAAAAGATTCGGGACCATTAGTCGAACACACACCACCACATGTCCTTGCCACCTACAAACCCGCGGCGTAGCTATGCGCGTTAAATCGTTCACCACGACAACGACGGGGAGCTGCTGAAAGTCCACAAATCAGAGGCTCGAGTCCAGGCTATTTTGAGTGTGTTTTCTCCCAGGGTTTTCCCCTCCAGGTAAATGCCAAAAGAGTGTCTTAATTTAAATCCCCAGCCCTAATAATTACAGCTACACACACAGTGCGACAGTCACCACAGAAACTTATGTTACCAGACAAATTCAATAGACACCCAAGTACACGGGAATGATGACTAAAGATGTTCCATGTCTCTAAAATGAATAAAGAACAATAGCAATCAATGTATATCAAAGAGACTGGGGTGCGTTGTGACAACCTACGTTAACACCAAAGATACGTGTTCGGGCAACCTCGTACAAGAAAATACCGTTGATTTTAATACGAATTTATATCGAACCTGTTCCTATCCTTCTGCTTTGGTGCAGGACAACATTTCAGCGTCTGGTTGGGTTTTGGTAACCGGTCACAAGGAATGGCATGTGAGGGATAAGGATAGTTAGCTCTTACAATGAAGATATTGTGATTCAAGAGGTTTAACAATTAATAATAATAATAATAATAATAATAATATAGATAATACCTCGAAGAATGGATAGCAAACAACACCAAAGAAATAACAGCAGTAGAAACTTGAGTGCACAAATTAGAAAGGATGTTTCATGTGACAAAGAATATTATAGCAAAAACAACTCTCCTATAACACGAAATTAAGATACTATTAAACAGTGGTCAGGCACGAAACTCTGTATGCGAGACACACTTAAACTCACAAGAATTGATCTATAACAAGATGTTCAGTAAAGAACATATAGCCTACTTTCTCCTAAATGCATGGGTATTGTTATAACTCTTTGTTCTTTTCAAGGAGTATGATTGAATGTTGGTTGTAGTAGCTTGTTGAAATGCAACGTGCTATAGGGATATTAAACATGAATATGAGGTGCCCTTTGCTATTGCTACCTCTGTACCAAACTTCGTTCCATTCGGTTTCACCGTGTTCGAATTGATAAGGGGAATCGATTTTCACTCAAAGATGGCCGCCATCCGCAAAATATTAGGCTGATGACCTATTAGTTTGGTCAAAGGATGCTCCCTCCATAAAGGTATGTTGTTGCTAAATTTGCTAGAGATCGGATGATTAGGCTAATCGTAATTTGATTTAAGCTTTGAACATTTGTGTGGCCACCATACGTTTCCGTCAAGATGGCGGCGATATAAAACATGACACTGAGGTGCCCATTGCTAGTGCTACCTCTGTACCAAATTTCGTTCATTCGGTTCCACCGTGTTCGAATAAATAGGGGGAATCAATTTTGACATAAAGATGGCCGCCATCCGCAAACTATTAGGCTAATGGCCCATTAGATTGGTCAAAGGATGCTCCCTCCATAAAGGTATGTTGTTGCAAAGTTTGGTAGAGATCGGATGGTTATGTTAGTCGTAATTTGATTTAAGCTTTAAACATTTGTGTGGCCGCCATTACGTTTCTGTCAATATGGCGGCGATATAAAACATGACACTGAGGTGCCCTTTGCTAGTGCTACCTCTGTACCAAATTTCGTTCCATTCGGTTCCACCGTGTTCGAATTAATAGGGGGAATCAATTTTGACATAAAGATGGCCGCCACCCGCATACTACTAGGCTAATAACCTATTAGATTGGTCAAAGGATGCTCCCTCCAAAATGGAATGTTGTTGCAAAGTTTGGTAGAGATCGGATGGTTATGTTAGTCGTAATTTAACTTAAGCTTTGAACATTTGTGTGGCCGCCATTACGTTTCTGTCAAGATGGCGGCGATATAAAACATGACACTGAGGTGCCCTTTGCTAGTACTACCACTGTACCAAATTTCGTTCATTCGGTTCCACCGTGTTTGAATAAATAGGGGGAATCAATTTTGACATAAAGATGGCCGCCATCCGCAAACTATTAGGCTAATAACCTATTAGATTGGTCAAAGGATGCTTCCTCCATAAAGGAATGTTGTTGCAAAGTTTGGTAGATATCGGAAGGTTATGTTAGTCGTAATTTAACTTAAGCTTTGAACATTTGTGTGGCCGCCATTACGTTTCTGTCAATATGGCGGCGATATAAAACATGACACTGAGGTGCCTTTTGTTAGTACTACCCCTGTACCAAATTTCGTTCCATTCGGTTGCACCGTGTTCGAATTAATGGGGGGAATCGATTTTCACACAAAGATGGCCACCATCCGCAAACTATTACGCTGATGACCTATTAGTTTGATCAAAGGATGCTCCCCCCATAGAGGTATGTTGTTGCAAAATTTGGTAGAGATCGGATGATTAGGTTAGTCGTAATTTCATTTAAGCTTTGAACATTTGTGTGGCCGCCATTACGTTTTCGTCAAGATGGCGGCGATATAAAACATGACACTGAGGTGTCCTTTGCTAGTGCTACCTTTGTACCAAATTTCGTTCAATTCGCATTCACCGTGTTCGAATTGATAGGCGGGGACACACATTCAGAGTACACACCCACACACACACAGACACACACACACACACACACACAGACTCACACACACACATACACACGCACACACACAGACTCACACACACACATTCACACACACAGACAGACACACTTTTTTCGCCCTGTGTTGATCTCATAAGTCTACTTTCATTTTTTGCAAAAATCGAAAGTAGGCTAAAAATTAGAGAAGGCGAAAAGGCGAATTTTAAAAAAAAATCTGGGATCTAAAATAATTACTACTACTGAATGTAGGTTATGACCAAATCGAGAGTTATATTTAACAAGTAGTTCCGTGAAGAACTAAATAGCCTATTTTCATATATCCTACTTATGTTAATTGCCACTATCAAAATACAAAATTTCAGAATGATTGCTGTAATAGATTTATAGATATCGAGAATAGTCTAAATATTTCGCATGGTCGCCATGTTGGATTTGTATATATGTAGGCATAGAGTTATGTACTACTTCTTGAAGGTTATTGTGTAGTTGAATTATTTAAACTTCAATTTCATGATAATGGCACAATAAATAAAAGCGATATTTAAAAATTTCGCACAGCCGCCATCTTGTGGTTATGAAAACAATTGAAATAAATTAGATGTCAGTGGATTAAATTTGCACACGCATTTACCCTACCAAGTGTCACTGGTTAAATCGCGAGAAACGTCCATTTGAGTATTTAAATTTCCAAGCGCCATTAGGTTGGATTTGTGCTCACCAGGTTATTGAAAGTGCCATAGGTTAATTTATGATCATAGCCTTTATCAACTTACAAAATTTCAGTTCTATTGCTGTCATAGATTAGGTAATAGATATTGAGAACAATCTGAATATTTCGGATGGTCGCCATGTTGGATTGTTATAGAGTTATGTACTATTAAATGACGAATATTACGTAGGTTCATTATTCAAACGTTGACTTCGATCGCTTAATTAGGACACAAGAAATAAAAGCTTAATTTTAATGTTTCGCACAGCTGCCATCTTGAGGTGGTGTAAACAATTGAACTAAATTATATGTCAGTGCATTACAATGTGTATACACATTTGCTGTAGCACGTTTCGCTGCGCTTGGATGGTTGAATCGCGAGAAAAGTCTATTTAAATATTTCAACTTCGCATGTCCACCATGTTAGTTTTATAGTTAACACGTTTTTGAAAATCATATAGGTGAAATTCTAGTATTGCCCCTTACCACCGTAAAACATATTAGGGTGATATCAGTAATAGTTTCGGATATATAAAAAGCCGATGAAATATTTGCACAGCCACCATGTTGGATTAGTAAGACGTAATAAAATTTGAAGGGCACGGTCAGGGTCGGCCAACTCCTTACCGAGTTTATTTGAAATCGCTCGAGCCGGTTAGATTTTATTAGGGGGCACACCCACACAGTCATACGCACGAACACACACACATACACAGACAAACGGTGATACCATAAGCCTATTTTTTTCATAAATGAAAATAGGCTAAAAATTTAAAAACAACTGATATATTGAAGAAGAGACGATTACAGATTTTTGGGCACTTCTATAGAATGTGCAATAATTATTTTATTTAGCGTATGATGCAATCAAGACAGTAATCTATACTAATATAATAAAGCTGAAGAGTTTGTTTGTTTGAGTGTGTGTTTATGTGTTTAAACGCGCTAATCTCTGGAACTACCAGTCGGATTCGAAAAATTCTTTTTGTATATGATAGCCATATTCAAGAGGAATAGTTTAGGCTATGATAAATTTCGGACAGACCACTCCATTCCCAGCATTTAGGCCCTTTGGCACAATCTACACCGTTTAACTGATCTGAACCAAAATTTGTATACTTACCCTTTGGAACCCTGCGAGTAACACTGACTACATGAAATTTAAGACAGAGCAGTCCATTCCCTGCATTTAGGCCCTTTGGCACAAATCTACACCGTTTCACTAATCTGAACCAAAATTTGTATACTTGCCCTTTGGAACCCTGCGAGTAACACTGACTAAATGAAATTTATGACAGACCAGTCCATTCCCTGCATTTAGGATCTTTGGCACAAATCTACACCGTTTCACTAATCTGAACCAAAATTTGTATACATACCCTTTGGAACCCTATGAGTAACACTGTTTACATGAAATTTCGGCCAGACAACTCCATTCCCTGCATTAGGCCCCTTGGCTCAAATCAACACCATTTCACAAATCTGAATAAACAAGATGTTCAGTAAAGAACATATAGCCTACTTTCTCCTAAATGCAAGGGTATTGTTATAACTCTTTGTCCTTTTCAAGGAGTATGATTGAATCTTTGTTGTAGTAGCTTGTTGAAATACAACGTGCTATAGGGATATTAAACATGAATATGAGGTGCCCTTTGCTAGTGCTACCTCTGTACCAAATTTCGTTCAATTCGGTTTCACCGTGTTTGAATTGATAGGGGGAATCGATTTGCACACATACTTGGCCACCATCTGCAAACTATTGGGCTGATGTTCTTGCAGTTTGGTCAGAATACGTTTCCCACATAAAAATATGGTGTTGCAAAATTTGGTAGAGACTAGATTATTAGGTTGGTCGTAACTACATTTTAGCTTTTAACATTTGGGTGGCCGCGATTACGTTTCCGTCAAGATAGCGGTGATATAAAACATGACACTGAGGTGCCCTTTGCTAGTGCTACCTCTGTACCAAATTTCGTTCATTCGGTTCCACCGTGTTCGAATTAATAGGGGGAATCAATTTTGACATAAAGATGACCGCCATCCGCAAATTGTTAAGCTAATGACCTATTAGATTGGTCAAAGGATGCTCCCTCCATAAAGGTATGTTGTTGCAAAGTTTGGTAGATATCGGATGGTTATGTTAGTCGTAATTTGATTTAAGCTTTAAACATTTGTGTGGCCGCCATTACGTTTCTGTCAATATGGCGGCGATACTCATCATGACACTGAGATGCCCATAGCTAGTGCTATCTCTGTACCAAATTTCGTTCCATTCGGTTCCACCGTGTTTGAATTAATAGGGGGAATCCATTCTGACACAAAGATGGCCGCCATCCGCAAACTATTACGCGAATGACCTATTAGATTGGTCAAAGGATGCTCCCTCCATAAAGGTATGTGTTTGCAAAATTTGGTAGAGATCGGATGATTAGATTAATCGTTATTTGATTTAAGCTTTGAACATTCGTGTGGCCGCCATTACGTTTCAGTCAAGATGGCGGCGATATAAAACATGACACTGAGGTGCCCTTTGCTAGTGCTACCTCTGTACCAAATTTCGTTCCATTCGGTTCCACCGTGTTCGAATTAATAAGGGGGAATCAATTTTGACATAAAGATGGCCGCCATCCGCAAACTATTAGGCTAATAACCTATTAGATTGGTCAAAGGATGCTCCCACCATAAAGGTATGTTGTTGCGAAGTTTGGTAGAGATCGGATGGTTATCTTAGTCGTAATTTAACATAAGCTTTGAACATTTGTGTGGCCGCCATTACGTTTTTGTCAATATGGCGGCGATATAAAACATGACACTGAGATGTTCTTTGCTAGTGCTACCTCTCTACCAAATTTCGTTCCATTCGGTTTCACCGTGCTTGAATTAATAAGGGGAATTGATTTTTACACAAAGATGGCCGCCATCCGCAAATTATTAGGCTAATGAACTATTCATTTGGTCAAAGGATGCTTCCTCTATAAGGGTATGTTGTTGCAAAATTTGGTAGAGATCGGATGATCAGGTTAATCGTAATTTGATTTAAGATTTGAACATTTGTGAGGCCGCCATTACGTTTCCGTCAAGATGGCGGCGATATAAAACATGACACTGAGGCGCCTTTTGTTAGTACTACCTCTGTACCAAATTTCGTTCCATTCGGTTGCACCATGTTTGAATTAATAGGGGGAATCGATTTTCACACAAAGATGGCCGCCATCCGCAAACTATTACGCTGATGACCTATTAGTTTGGTCAAAGAATTCTCCCACCTTAAAGGTATGTTGCTGCAAAATTTGGTAGAGATCGGTTGATTAGGTTAGTCGTAATTTGATTTAAGCTTTGAACATTCGTGTGGCCGCCATTACGTTTCCGTCAAGATGGCGGCGATATAAAACATGACACTGAGGTGTCCTTTGCTAGTGCTACCTTTGTACCAAATTTCGTTCAATTCGCATTCACCGTGTTCGAATTGATAGGGGGGGACAGACATTCAGAGTACACACACTCACACACACGCAGACACACACACACACACACAGACTCACACACACACATACACACACACAGACACACACACACACACAGACTCACACACACACAGACACACACACACACACACACACAGACACACACACACACACGCAGACACACAGACTCACACACACACATACACACACACAGACAGACACACTTTTTTCGCCCTGTAGTGATCTCATAAGTCTACATTCATTTTTTGCAAAAATCGAAAGTAGGCTAATATACGTACCCTTTGGAACCATGCGAGTAACACTGTTTACATGCAATTTCAGACAGACCACTCCATTCCCTGCTTTTATGCCCTTTGGAACAAATCTACACCGTTTCACCGATCTGAACCATAATTTATATACTTCCCGATTGGAACCCTGCGAGTAACACTATCTGCTTGAAATTTCGTACAGTCCACTCCATTCCCTGCATTTAGATCCTTTGGCACAAATTTACACCGTTTCACCGATCTGAACCACATTTTGTATACTTACCCTTTGGAACCTTGCGGGTGACACTGTTCACTTTAAATTACGGACAGACGACTCCATTCCCTGCATTTAGGCCCTTTGTCACAAATCTACACCGATGCTCCTAATTGCACCCAATTTTACGCACACTTTGATGCCCTGATGGTAACACTGTCCACTTGATATTTTGGACAACGCTCTCCATTCCCTACATATTGAATAACAAACAAACTGATCTTGAAAACCACGCATTAAGGCCCTAGAACCATTCATGTCCGTAGTAGTGTAACTGTAAGAGTATTTTAATCTGTCCATTGTTGACTGGCAATTTGGGCTGCATCACGTCACCCCTACCAGTGTTCTGGTGCAGAATTGCGGAAATAGTTTAATCTTTCCCATCTTATAAATTACAGTTGCGGGGAGTAATTAGTGCAAAAGGATTTCTTAGACCCCATATAAGAGTTATCATCATGAACATATTATGCCTCTGTATAAGTGGAATGGTGTTGGTGCAGTATATTGAGGTAATAATAATATCGTATGGCCTCGGGTGCCTGGTGAAAGCTTTGTTAATTGAGATCCAGAGGGTAGCTTGCATGTCGAATTTCGTCGTTCATTTGAACGCTATGAAAGTCAAGGAGATTAGATATCTAAACTCCTTGACACTACAGCGCTTTCAAGTAGACAATGGAGGAACATTGTGTTGGTGGAAAATCCCGAGATTAATTTTGCCATTGAACACGGCCTACTGAATTCAAATGGGTTCTTTAACATGCCAACAACGTATGACATGAGTATCGTGATTTTTGTCGCCTTCAAAAATCACTTACCATGGCCAGGGGCGAACCTGCAATCTTGGGGTTAGTAGTCCGACACTATAACCACTCACCCACCGTATATTGAGGTTATCAGCTGCAATAAGCGTCGGTGCTTTCAAATTTACCTTCATTTATTCCGAAACTTATCGTTGAGCACTATGTGGCTGTAAATGATACCATTTTACCTCAGTAGCTCGTGACAGCCGAAGTTTACCAAAGTGTTCTGATTATTTTCCTACGGCGTTATGCGACAAAAGACGACACTATTGGTCTCTACATTTCTAACAGCCAATGAGATATAGGCCCTAGGCAAGGTCTTATTTTACTTACTCCTCTTTCTAAACATATTTTAAAATTTGTTTGTAAATTACACGTGTCAGTGCTGCAGTTAGTAAACAGCCGTTTCCCTATCCATTATTATCATAACGGGTAAATGACCTGAATGTTACGTCCATTATACTGTACTACTTATCACCCCCACTGCAAACACCACCACCACCACAAAAAGTTATATTTAAAAAATATGAATTTTCTGTTAGATTAAGTATCATGTGTCAGTCCTGTAGTAGTATAAAACAAATAATTCCACCGGGCGAAGCCGGGCACTACTGCTAGTTAATATATATAAATACACAAAATATACAATTTTCAGCTTTAGGACCCTTTATATATGGGCTGCCAGGTCTTGAATCCATTCAAGAGCTTGTGGAGTGTCTGCATGGAGCTCTTCTAAGGTCCCAGAGTACCTGTCAGACCCGAGATCAAGGAATTTGGGATACAAATTATTTCCTTGTTTTTCAGACTTAACAATGACCTCAATCTTATATATAAAAGTGAAAGTCTGTATGTATGTGGGTGGGTTTGTCTGTTCCGTATACAAATCTGCACCGCTCCACCAATCTCAACCAAATTTTGCATACACATAGTTTAGGACCAAGAAGGAACCTCTGGCTACATGCATTTTCGATAGTCTTTCTCATTCTTCTGATTTCGGCCCTTTTTCACTCAAGCACAGGCTAATGAAATCATAAAATGATGGAAGGAATGGCAAGTCAGATAGTTTCCATGGCAACATAGCTGAAGTCGAGACACGGCCGACTGAATGCCAGTTGAGCTCTGCACTACCGGTATAGAAAACGAGGATCTTTACTTGAAATCCCGTTAGTTACTCAACTGCTAACACAGCACTGTCAACAGAGTTTAGCATAACAAAGACTTGACACTATCTACTATATATTTGTCAAATACCACTCACTCACTCACTCACTCATTCATTCATCACGAAATCTCAGAAACCACCGAACGGATTGGAATGAAATTTGGTATGCAGCTTCCTCAAGGGCCGTAAATGCCCAATAAGAGAGGATTTATGGATATTCAGGTTCCAAAGTGCTGTTAAGGGGGGTAGACCTGCATTTCATTGAATAGCAATATCTCCCGATTGGTTTCATTGGGGGATGTGATACTCGGCATATAAACTCATCATTAAAAAGTAACAAGACACGTGTCTGAGGGTTTTTCGATGTGGTGTATATTATGAGGTGAAAGGGGTGAAGAGTGGGGATTGAAAGATTCTAAACGGAGCGTATATCTCGTAAACGACATAGGCGAGAGTTTGAAACTCAGCGGAAAAAAATCAGCATAAATAATAAGTAAATATGTGTTTGACCGTTTTTTCATAAATCCAATTTAAGGGGCCCATAGGGAGGGGTGAAATTCTGGGGAAAAGAACAGGAAAGAAAGTGACCTAACTGATTGACTGACTGACTCACTCATCAAACTCAGGGGAAAAAAACTGCTTTAAAGTATGTAAATAGCTTTTCGACAGTTTTTTTGATCAATCAAATAGAAGGGGTTCATCGGGAGGGGTGAAATTCTGAAGAAAAAAAATTGAAAGAAGATGTCCTGACTCATTCACTCACTCATCATCGCCCAGCCAAAAATATTGAAGTTGGAAACATGGCATTTCGGGGATATGTTCGTTGTATGCCAAAACCGTACACTAAGGGAGGATTTTTGGATATTCAGGTTCTAAAGGGGACTTAAGGGGCTTAAACCTGCATTTCATTGAATAACAATATCTCACGAGTGGTTTCATTAGTGGATGTGATACTCGGCATATAAACTAATCAATAAAGATAAGCAAACATGTGTCTAAGGGTTTTTCGATGTGGTGTATTATTATGATGTGAAAGGGGTGAAAATGTGAGGGTTGAAGGATTCCTAACGGAGCGTGCTGGCCTATATCTTGAACGACAAAGGCGAGATATTTGAAACTCAGCGAATAAAAGGTCAGCTTAAAAAGTAAGTAAATCGGTGTTCGACCTTTTTTTCATAAATTAATTTAAGGGGCCAATGGGGTGGGGTGAAATTCTGGGGGGAAAAGGAGAGAAAGTGTCCTAACTGACTAACTCACTCACTCATCAAACTCAGGGGAAAAAGACAGCTTAAAAATAAGTTAATAGGTGTTCAAGCGTTTTTTCATCAATCCAATTTAAGAGCCCGTGGAGAGGGGTGAAATTCTGGTAAAAATAATTGAAAGAAAATGTCCTGTCTGACTCACTCACTCATCACGCCCAGTGAAAACTATTAAAGTTGGAAACATGACATTTTGGGAATATGTTCGCTGTATGTCGAAAACGTCAATTAAGGAATGATTTTTGTTTATTTGGGTTTTAATGAGGTGTTAAGGGAGTAAACGTGCATTTCAATGAATAACGATTTCACATGAGTTGTTTCTTTGGGGATGTGATATACGGTATATAAACTAATCATTAAAAATAATCAGACATATGTCTAAGGGTTTATCGATGTGGTGTATATTATGAGGTGAAAGGGGTGAAAATTGGGGGTTGAGGGATTCTTGACGGAGCGTGTATCTCTTAAACGGCATAGGCGAGAAGTTTGAAATTCGGCGGGAAAAACAGCTTAAAATACAAGTAAATAGGTGTTCGACCGTTTTTTCATAAATCCAAATTAATGGGCCCTTTGAAAGGGGTGAAATTCTGGGGGAAAAAACAGGAAAGAAACTGTCCTAACTGATTGATTCACTTACTCACTCATCAAACTCAGGGGGAAAACAGCTTTAAATAAGTAAATAGGTGTTCGACCGTTTGTTTCATAAATTCAATTTAAGGGGTTCATGGGCAGGGGTGAAATTATCAAAAATAAATGAAAGAAAATGTCCTGACTGACTCACTCACTCATCATCACCCAGCCAAAATTATTGAAGTTAGAAACATGAAATTTTGGGGATATGTTCGTTGTAGGTCGAAAACGTCCACTAAGGAAAGAGTTTCGGATATTCAGGTTCCAAAGAGGTGTTAAGGGGGGTAAACGTGCGTTTCATTGAATAACAATATCTCACGAGTGGTTTCATTTGGGGATGTGATACTTGGCATATATACTAATCATTAAAAATAAGCTGACACATGTCTAATATTTTTTCGATGTAGGGTATATTATGAGGTGAAAGGGATGAAAAGTGGGGGTTGAAAGATTCCTAACGGAGTGTGTATCTCTTAAACGACATAGGCGAGGAGTTTGAAACTCGGAGGAAATCAATCAGCTTAAAAATAAATAAATAAATAAATAAAATAAATAGTTGTTCGACCTTTTATTCATAAATGCAATTTAAGGGGCCTATGGGGAGGGGTGAAATTCTCGAAGAGAAACCTCCACTAAGGAAGGGTTTTTGGATGTTCACTCTCATTGACCAACCATAACTATTAAAGTTAGAAGAATGATATTTTGGGGATATGTTTGTTGTGTGTCGAAAACGTCTACTAAGGAGGGATTTTTGGATATTCAGGTTCTAAAGGGGTGTTAACGGGGATAAACCTGCATTTCATTGAATAATAATATGACACGACTATGACGCGAGCGGAGCGAGGCTAAAAATGAGATGGTGTGTGTCTGTGTATTACTCAATCACGCAAGTACCACTAATCAGATTTACATGAATTTTACATGGAAGTAGCAGATTTACCTGGTTAACATATAGGTTACTTTTGATTTCAATACTTTGCACTATTTAAAGATGGCGACCATTTTAGTGACGTCACTACACCCTTTGGTTTCAAACTTTCATATTTCCATTTCAAATAAAAAGAGAACGCTAAGAAATAGCAAACTTTTGATGGCCTATACGAGGTTTAAAATTACATTTTCTATTCGAAAGGTATCTCCAACGGTTAGCGAGTAAAACCTAAATTTGTGCTATAAAACACGGTCAACGCCGAGCGGTGTAGTTGGACAAAATGTTCCATCCTTAATCTTCATCTGCGCAGCACCTTGCCTATCCCCTGTTTTAACTGTCACCTTCACATTTTAATTTATTTACGACGCGTAGCGAAGCACGGGTACTTCAGCTAGTATCTTATATTTGGTGAAAATGGAAATGTTTATTTTGATTCTAATATATACATATGGTGCACATATGTGCACCTCAGGTCACAGTTCAGTCTTCATTTGTGATACAGTAGTACTCAAAGCAATTGTTCTTCATTATGCACAAGTACACTCTGCACTTCACACATGTAACTCGTGATCTGGATCCTCCAGGTGCTCACATCTAGTGACACGTGGGTTGGCGACCACGGTACCCCAGCTGAGCCCAGCATTGCTTCCACTTACTTGTGCCAGGCTCCACTCCATCTTCTGTCCTGTCGACCATTCTTGGTCAACTCTTGTTGTCTTCCGACCCGGACGGTATTAGGGTATCCGAAGCATAGGGAGTCTTTCATTTTCCCTTCTTAATTGGCTTTTGTCTCATCTTTCCTGATACCCTCATTCTTCTAGCGGACTCAGCCTCCTTTTTATTTTCCTGTTATCTCCTGCCTTCTGCACAAGGCCCTTAAGGTGGCAGGGTGCATGTATAAACCCTCACCACTTCTGGTGCACCCTGGATAGTGCTACACCCTCAAGGGCTCACAGCTGATGAGTTTGGGAGTTGGCGACCCCGAGGGATTCCTGAGCTGGGTCCGTTTTGTCCCCTTTTTCCTCTGACTATGGGGAGGGCCCTTTCCTATCTGCCTTTCATGGCTCTCCTTCTTCTCCTCATTCTTCGCGGAGTGAGGGCATTTCTTTCCTTCCTGTCCTTTAATTGCCTTATCCTTTATTTGTTTACCATTTCTTCTTCTAGTATGTAAGTCTGTTGCTAGTATTAGTTATAGTTATTCTCATCTCATCTTTCACTATCACCCAAACCATTTGGGGCCGATAACCTAGATGTTAGGTCCCTTAAAACGTCAATCATCATCATCATACTCTTGTGGCCAATACAAACTTCAGTGTTCCCATTAAAACCTGTATTCCAGTGAATTTCACTATCTCCTTCACTGTACCACACACAGATCTGTGGTTTCGCATTTGAACAGAATTCAAATTGGTCTGAGTAGGTTAGTAAGGCGGTTTTTAAGCCAACCGGCGTTGCTCGGGTGGCGTCCATGTTAAATAATTAATATCTGGTGAACCCATGGTCGGATGTTGACAAATGAGGTGTCGTTGGACTCGAGCTGACGTCCTCTTTCCTATGGATAACCCATTTCAACCCCAAAATAAAACCTACCCCTACTAGGGGGTAAAATTGTATTTTTTTTAGTAAAATTCACTTTACAAATGCGATAGACATGAGGGGCGAAACCAGTATGAAATTAAACGTTGTTGCTCATGAAGCGCATGCGTTTTGCTAGATGCCGCTATGAATCAACATTTTTTTTTTTTTTTTTTTACGCATGCGCACTTGGGGATTTGGTAAGAGGGCGGGCATTTTAAATAATAATTTATGGATGAGTTTTTTTAAATTAAATTTAACCAAAGGATTGAAAACTAATAGGTCATGTGCTTTTTGATATGTTACGAACTAAGAAGGCTACGGAGTTGTATGAGGGGTCGTTGGATTTGGGATAACGCCCCGTCTTTAGCCTACTTTCGATTTTTGCAAAAAATGAAAGTAGACTTATGAGATCAACACAGGGCGAAAAAAGTGTGTCTGTCTGTGTGTGTGTATGTGTGTGTGTGAGTCTGTGTGTGTGTCTGTGTGTGTGTGTGTCTGTGTGTGTGTGAGTGTGTGTACTCTGAATGTCTGTCCCCCCCTATCAATTCGAACACGGTGAATGCGAATTGAACGAAATTTGGTACTAAGGTAGCACTAGCAAAGGACACCTCAGTGTCATGTTTTATATCGCCCCCGTCTTGACGGAAACGTAATGGCGGCCACACGAATGTTCAAAGCTTAAATCAAATTACGATTAACCTAATCATCCGATCTCTACCAAATTTTGCAACTACATATCTTTATGGAGGGAGCTTCCTTTGACCAATCTAATAGGTCATTCGCCTAATAGTTTGCGGATGGCGGCCATCTTTGTGTCAAAATGGATTCCCCCTATTAATTCAAACACTGTGAAACCGAATGGAACGAAATTTGGTACAGAGGTAGCACTAGCAAAGGGCATCTCAGTGTCATGATTTATATCGCCGCCATATTGACAGAAACGTAATGGCGGCCACACAAATGTTCAAAGCTTAAATCAAATTACTATTAGCCTAATCATCCGATCTCTAGCAAATTTAGCTACAACATACCTTTATGGAGGGAGCATCCTTTGACCAATCTAATAGGTCATTCGCCTAATAGTTTGCGGATGGCGGTCATCTTTGTGTCAAAGTCGATTCCCGCTATTAATTCAAACACGGGGAAACCGAACGGAACGAAATTTGGTACAGAGATAGCACTAGCAAAGGGCATGTCAGTGTCATGATTTATATCGCCGCCATATTGACAGAAACGCAATGGCGGGCACACAAATGTTCAAAGCTTAAATCAAATTAAGATTAGCCTAATCATCCGATCTCTAGCAAATTTAGCAACAACATACCTTTATGGAGGGAGCATCCTTTGACCAAACTAATAGGTCATCAGCCTAATATTTTGCGGATGGCGGCCATCTTTATGTAAAATCGATTCCCCTTATCAATTCGAACACGGTGAAACTGAATGGAACGAAATTTGGTACAGAGGTAGCACTATCAAAGGCACCTCAGTGTCATGTTTTATATCACCGCTATCTTGACGGAAATGTAATCGCGGCCACCCAAATGTTAAAAGCAAAAATGTAATTACGACCAACCTAATAATCTAGTCTCTACCAAATTTTGCAACACCATATCTTTATGTGGGAATCATATTCAGACCAAACTGCAAGAATATCATCCCAATAGTTTGCAGATGGTGGCCAAGTATGTGTGCAAATCGATTCTCCCTGTCAATTCAAACACGGTGATACCGAATTGAACGAAATATGGTACAGAGGTAGCACTAGCAAAGGGCACCTCATATTCATGTTTAATGTCCCTATAGTACGTTGTATTTCAACAAGCTACTGCAACCAACATTCAATCATACTCCTTGAAAAGGACAAAGAGTTATAACAATACCCATGCATTTAGGAGAAAGTAGGCTATATGTTCTTTACTGAACATCTTGTTTAATGTAGTTTTGATTTTTGTCAAAAGGGCCTAAGTGCACTTTTGTTAATATTTCGAGAACTAAGAAGGCTATGGACTTGTATGAGGGGTCGTTGGATTTGGGAAGCCGCCCCACCCCGTTTTTGAATGTAGTTTTGATTTTTGTCAAAAGGGCCTAAGTGCACTTTTGTTAATATTTTGCGAACCAATAAGGGTACGGACATGTATGAGGGGTCGTTGGATTTGGGAATGTAGTTTTGATTATTGTCAAAAGGGCCTAAGTACACTTTTGTTAATATTTCGAGAACTAAGAAGGGTATGGACTTGCATGAGGGGTCGTTGGATTTTGGAAGACGGTTTTTGAATGAAGTTTTGATTTTTGTCAAAAGGGCTTAAGTGCACTTTTGTTAATATTTTGCGAACCAATAACGCCACGGACTTGTAGGAGGGGTCGTTGGATTTGGGAATGTAGTTTTGATTTTTGTCAAAAGGACCTAAGTGCACGTTTGTTGATATGTTGTGTACCAAGAAGGCTACGGACTTGTATGAGGGGTCCTACCACTTGGAATGACGCCCTATTAGCCTACTTTCGATTTTTGCAAAAAATGAAAGTAGACTTATGAGATCAACACAGGGCGAAAAAAGTGTGTCTGTCTGTGTGTGTGTATGTGTGTGTGTGAGTCTGTGTGTGTGTGTATGTGTGTGTGTGAGTCTGTGTGTGTGTGTCTGTGTGTGTGTGAGTGTGTGTACTCTGAATGTCTGTCCCCCCCTATCAATTCGAACACGGTGAATGCGAATTGAACGAAATTTGGTACAAAGGTAGCACTAGCAAAGGACACCTCAGTGTCATGTTTTATATCGCCGCCATCTTTACTAAAACTGAATGGCGGCCACTCAAACCTTCAAAACGTAAAATCAAATAACGACTAACCAAATCATCCGATCTCTACCAAATTTGGTAACAACATACCTTCGTATAGGATGCGACTTGTGACCAAACTACAAGGTCGTCCGCCATACCATTTCAGGATGGCGGCCGTGCGAATTATGCAAACTTTATAATCCATATCATGGGACCCACCTGTTCCGATTATCGAGCCGAAAATCGTTTTAACTGTTCTAAAGGAAGAGGCACGTTCGAAATTAAAAGTTTATTTTGTAATACTATAGTGCAGACGTGATTTTAAAAAGATGAGCTGATTCAGTAATAAGACAAGATGGCAGCGGATATCTTGTGCCTGACTTATATTTCACTAATTTGAGTATTGAATGCAATATAGCGTACTGATACAAAATAAATAAACTTTGTATGAAATGCTTTATATATAAATAATATACTCCAAGATGAAATCGTTTAGTATAAATCATTATTTGCTAACAAGTTCTATGTAAGTCATTTTATATAGAACGATATTCGTTGACACAATTAGCTCAGTGGTAGAGCGTTAGCCTATCGCTCAACTGCCTATGGATCAAACCCGATCAGAGCTAGATTTTTTGCTTGAAATTTTATATGTTTATTGTTTTGTAATGACTCAGATGTTTTAAAATTAAGCGTTATATTGTGCATATTATGGTGTAAAATATATATTTAATTAAAATATAATTCGCCAGCAGATTTACTCGAGACATCTAGCTGCCAAAAAGGTAACTGCAGATTTTATTGAAAAGTTTCTTCTTCTGGCCGCTAGAATGCACTCGCTCTGTTAGGATTATATTGTTCGATATTTCACCACTAGAAGTCACGACTAGTCTACGTGGGGCTCCATTGATTAATATACCATTGGCATTCTATGCGCATCGAATTTGAAGAATGACAAGATGATACTACGATACATTTTTATTTTTTATTTTAAAGGGTTTGTAACAGCCTATTTTGCGTTACTTGAAAATGTTATTTGAAGTAAAGAACAAAACGATTTCACATAGTAACTGAGTTCAAGCCGTTGGTGTTAGTTCAGGTATTAATTACTACTTTTATTTCAGGCAAATAGCAATCGAAAATATCCACATAGTTTGTATACACACGTCTCTGTAGGGTCATGGAAAGATTTGTTAATTCAATTAGGGTTTTCGATTCCCGGTCAATGCATGTGAGATTTTTGAAGTGAAATGCCATGTCCTGTGGTTCGGATTCCACGTAAAAAGGAGGTCCCGTGGCTCATAATCACAAGATTCACGGCCACGTAAAACTACAATCTTCCTTCCTTTTTTTTCAATTAGGGTTGTGAAAGCCCTGCACAACCAGACGTGTAAAGACATGCCTCAACTCAAAGTTGGATGTTGCCCACGGCAGGTCGTATATGTAATAATAATAATAATAATAATAATAATAATAATAATATATATATATATATTTTTTTTTTTTTTAGGGCAAGAAATGCATTTACGCACAGAGTGTCGGGCTCCTGCTGCTGAGTAGCAGACTACCGACTAAAACTTCCCCTTTACTTCTGAACTCTAGCCTGGAACCGTTTAGCACATTAAAACAATAATAATAATAACAATTTTATTGGTTTTACATCCCTTTTAACTACTGCTGCTTTTAGAGACACCGGGGTGCCGGAAATTTGGCCCGAAGGGGATCTTTAACGTGCCAGTAAATGTACTGACACGGCTCCCTCGCATTTGTGCACCCTCAAATGCCAGCTGACTGTGCCAGGATACGAACCTGCAAACTAGGGCCCAGCAAGCGAGAACGTTACCGCCGAGCCACGCAGCCAGTCCGGTCGATTATGTCTCCAGATCCATAACATTCTTGAGACACTTCTTATCTTTCTTTCTTCAATGATGGTAGCAGTTTTTATCTAGATTGTGGCGTTTGGTAGAGGTAAATCGTTCCTATGGCCTTCAACAAAGAATAGTTCTATTATACTCTTTGATAATAACAACGAGTTATAACTATACTCATACATTTAGGAGAAAGTAGGCTATATGTTCTTTACTGAACATCTTGTTTTTGAATTGATTTTTTGATTTTTGTCAAAAGGGCCTAACGCTATACTATATGTTGGATTTTTTTTCCGGTTAAAATTTTAATTAAGAGTGGTCGTTGAGAGAGACGGCACAGCTGTTATGTGTCTCAACGAGCCTGTTGTCGAGCACAGTGACCATGCCTGGAAGAAATGAATTGCTGTTTAGGTGGGACAGTGGGGCGGGTTATGACGGTTGTTTTTTTTATGATATTTCCCATGACGGATGGAGGTGAATAATTGAAAACGTGTCAAGTGTGCTAAGATTTTGTTTACCCTGAAGGGGATCTTTAACGTTTTAGTCACCAACAGTAGTGGCTACGCGCGCTAAAGCGCAGCGTTAGGTCATGGGGCCTAACTCTCTGCTGACTTGGTAGACGCGTGGGTTCGAGCCCCACGGTCGGCCGTCCTTGAAATGGTTTTCCGTGGTTTCCCATTTTCAACACCAGGCAAATGCTGGGAAGGTACCTACTGACAGGCCACGGCCACTTCCTTCCGCATCCTTGCCCAGTTTCATTCGCCTTCATCAATTCCATCTCTCATCCCGACGCGCAGGTCGCCCACGGGCGTCACTTAGAAAGACCTGCACTCGGCCTCTCAGGAGGACACACGAAAAAAAAAAACACGTTTTAGTCAACGGTAATGAGCGGCACTGCTGTCTGGCACAGAAAATGCTTGTAGAATATGAAAACCTATAACATTCGGTCGTCCAAGTGTTGTGCATGAACCCAAGGAACCAAAACGGTAAGCTCATTGCCCTGAGATGTTATAAACTAATCATTGGACCCGGTGAAAGTGTATTAAATGTGTACATGTATTGAGGATGACCGCTTGCTAGTAATTATTATTACAGTAAAATGTTTAATAATAATAATAATAATAATAATAAGACACACATGTTTTCAATGCTAACACACACACAGTCCTGCTCACTGGAGACTGAATATTGTACCTAGCCAGAGGACTTGTGAGAGAGACTGCTGATAAGACAAATATGTCTGCGTCAGCAGGAAGTGTGATATCAGCTTACTTGCCTCGTGGTGGCTAGCACGTGTGCTGTTTAAGCAGAGACAGCCATTTTGGTTCTAAGACAGTAGGGCAACCGATGTATAAGAGGCAGCCATTTTGGTTCCTTATTAAAAACATGAAACAAGTATAAGACATGCGAATCTTATCGCGTTTGAGGAATGGGGGAGGCGTGGGAACACGTGTGAGAGAGACAACATTTCAAGGTCAAAACGCTGAGAAAATGCAACTTCTTCTGTTGCTAAGCAGACAGATAAGGTTTGTGTTAGTAATGCACTGACAGAACCAGCAAATAAGACGTATACAGTAGAGCTCTGAACTGAACTTTGGAAGAAGAAAAACCTCTATGTTTTTGGTAAGTACCCATGAATGATTATTTTAATAATGTCATGCTAATGAACCTTAAATTTTTAGTTATTGATTAGGTAATTAATGATTTTTATTTATTTATTTATTTGTTTGCAAATAACCAGTATACCTTACATGTCTGAGATACAAGAAACCTTTGCGCTTTTGGGCCCACTAGAAGGAAACAGTAACAAGCCAGTGCAAGTGAAGGGGAGATAATTTTTTTAAACTAACTTGTTTCATTTTTTGTTTGATATTATTTTATTTTATTTTATTAAATGCATTTATTAACCTAAATTTAGGTATTCATAGCGGTTTATTTTATTTATTTATTTATTTATTTATTTATTTTGTAGAAACTTGGAAAGAAAAGCTTTACCGCCGTAGCAGTAACTGAAAACCCGAGACGCAGTAGAGTGCAACCTTTGTTTCCAGGCAGTGAAGTATTGAAAACTCAGGTAAGTCCAACTTAAAAATGCTATTCCATTTTACCACTAATGAAAAACCCCTAGTCAAAAACTATTCATTACTTGTTCATAACTGGGACAATGATTGCTTTCTTGATTATGGCTATGTTGTTGTTGACTGTGAAAAGTACAAGGCCATATTGGATTTTCTAAAAACAAAAAAATTAATTTAATTTATGGGCGGTTCCCTTTGGACTCAACGAATATCCACAGATTTGAACAAGATATTGTGGACAAAACGACATGACATTCATTCTTTGTTGTTTATATATTGGTTAAAGGGGGGATGTAAATGACTGCATCTTTATAAAAAAAAGTACATGGGTTACTGTTAGTGTCGACATACAGTTTATTTTTGTAATGGTGTTTTGATATATTAATGCCAAATAACGTTATCGTTTTATTTACAGGTATTGATTGATTGATTGAGTGATGAGTTATTTTGTTTGTTTTATAGGTGTGGTCATACGCCATTAACATCGTGAACAGACAGTGAAAAAAATGCATACATTGTGGTTTAAGAGTACTGTGTGCAACGTTAATAACTTACAATAAGAAAAAAGTTTTATTATATTACATGGCGTTAGTACCAAATACAACAAGTGAACAAGTTGGTTTACCACGTGGGTTAAATTTAAAATCAGAACATGATCGTTGGTTAACATTTGAATCCTGGCCTGTAGGCTTTTTGTCAACACACAAACTTGCAAAAGCCTTTTTTTTTACTAGAACCGAGAAGATGTGGTGCGCTCTGTGTTTTGTCGTATTGAACTTTCACACTGGGAAGAAGGGGATGATCCCTTTAGAGACCATTTGCGATGGTCTCCTTGTTGTCCTTACTTGCTTGGGAAACAAGTGGGTAACATACCCGTGTATTCATTTTACCGAACCACAAGGCCATTGGCCGCTACTTGCGTTGCTGAATCACAAATAAATAATAATAATAATAATAATAATGTATTACCAGCCAACAACGTTAGTGTCGATATATGTGGTCCATATGCCATAGACAGTGTTGAATTGTCGTGTGCTTTTGGAAAGTTGGGAGTTTGCAAGACTAAAGCACTAGCACACCCAGATTACAGATCTGTTGAAAAACGTTTAGAATCTTATAAAAATGTTTGGCCATTAATATTAAAACACCTTACCAAACAGCTAAGTGAAGCTGGATTTTTTATACTGGTGAAGGGGATAAAACAATATGTTTTTATTGTGGATTTGCTTTAAAGGATCGGCAAATAACTGATGACCCTTTTGTTCAACATGCTCGTTGGTTACCTAACTGTAAATACATGGTGTTGCTTAAAGGTCAGGAATTTGTGAACACTTTTCGTAAAGAAAACGTGATTGCAGCACAAGACATAAAAGTGCCTTTCGAGATAGAACACACGGAGCAAATACATGAGGCTGAAAAAAATACTTGTCTCACGAACAGATACAAAAGTGTGACCAACAATTATGTAAAATTTGTCATCAAGATGAACTAGGTGTTATTTTAGCCTTGTGGACACACGATAGCATGTGTCAAGTGTGCATTAGAACTTAACACTTGTGCTAATGCAGAAAAGTAGTATTTGCTACAGTTAGGGCATTTCTTGCATAAATAGTATAATTTATTAGCAATGCATAGTGCAAAATACCTATATGCAAGATATTATTACAAGATGTTTTAGAGTGTAATAGATATGCTTTTGTTTTGTTTATAGACTACTACAATTAATGTTTTGAATGCTGTTGGACAAGCATGTGGCTTAGAGAAAAAGAAGCTCAGCGAATTGCCAACACATATTCCATTTCGGATTATTAAAATTCGGAAATTGAAAACAGCATATGGTGATCGTGTACTTTGTGTATGCGAAAATTTTGAGACATTTCTGCCTACACGGTTTAATGATATGACGGAGAGTGTTTTTGATGAAGTGAATAATGCTGTGCAACACGTACACTTAATTTATGAAAGTATTAAAACAATAGGTGCATGGTCCGTTTTAATTAAATAAAAAAAACAAATGTCAAATAATAATGGAAGATATAAGTCATGACAATAGACTGAAAGAAAAAAATATGTGTATAGAATAATATTGTTTTAGTTTTTAGTATTGTCTTTAAAACATTATCATGAAACCTAAAAAAATGTATATAAAGTTTGTAAATAAATGCAAATGATGTTACAATGCTGTTTTACTTTCTACAGAAGTTACAATATTTCACATTGCAAAGTATACTTGATTATGACAATTAATGCATACTTAATACAAGTCTTTGCCTTTACGATAGTATGTTATAGTTTTAAAAACAAAGCTTGTTGTAGATCTTTTTTCCACGGCAAACAATAGGTATAAAACACTTCACTTCACTTCACTTCACTTTTTGCTCCCACTTTTTTGCACCCTCAATTGCTCCCTCTTTTTGCTCCCACATTTGCTCCCTTTTTTGCTTCCACATTTGCTCTCACTTTCAAGTTAGGCTAAGTTAGGTTAGGAAGTTAGGTTAGGTTAGGTGAAGGTAGGTTAGGTTAGGTTAGGTGAGGTTAGGTTAGGTTAGGTGAAGTTAGGTTAGGTTATAACTAAGTTTATTATTTGTGCTCCCACTTTTGCTCCCACTTTTTTTTTGGTTTCCATATTTGCTCCCACTTTTTGCTCCCACTTTTTGCCCCCCCCCACACTTTTTTTGCTCCCACATTTACTCCCTCATGTTGCCCACATTTCTTTCACATTTGCTCCCACTTTTTTTGCTTCCACATTTGCTCCCACTTTCAAGTTAGGTTAAGTTAGGTTAGGTTATAACTGAGTTTATTATTTGTGCTCCCACATTTGCTCCCACTTTTTGTTTTCCACATTTCCCCCACATTTTTGGTCACACATTTGCTCCCACTTTTTCTTTTGTATCCATATTTACCCTCACTTGTTTTTGTTTCTTTTTCCTCACACATTTGCTCCCAATATTTGCTGCCACATATGCTCCCTCTTTTTTTTGTTCACACAATTTTGCTCCCACATTTGCTTCCACTTTGAAGTTAGGTTAGGTTAGGTTAGATTAGGTTAGGTAAAGTTAAGTTAGGTTAGGTTAGGTTAGGTTAGGTTGTAACTAAGTTTAATATTTGTGCTCTCACATTTGCTCCCACTTTTTGCTTCCACTTTTTGCTCACACATTTGCTCCCACTTTTTTTTGCTTCCCACATTTGCACCCATATATGATCCCACATTAAACTATTGTTCTTATTCACAAGTTGTCTTTAGTAGAGCTTAGTCTATGCTTGACAGTTGACATGGAAGTATCAGTGACTAGGTATGGTAAGCCTCATGCATTCTATAAAGGATATTAATATATTGTGAAACGAACCAATAAAAATGGAACTGTTATTTGGCGTTGTTCAAAACAACGTTCAAAACAATGTCGCAGTGAACTAAAAAGTAAAAATAGTGAGGTTTTAAGTGTCAGTGATCACCAATGTAGTGTACTACATGAAACATTATTGCTGTCAAAGGAAAATCATAAAAATGCTAAAAAGCAAGTGCTACGAAACAATACTACTACTGTAAATAATTCAATGTTCAAAAAAACCTTAACATTATCAAAAGCCACGCAGACTCTACATGAGGACACTGTAGAGGAAGAGTAAGAGGAAGAGCAAGAGGAAGAGGAACAGTAACATGAAGAGGAACCGGAACATTTAACTGGTTTAGTAATGTTGAGGATAATGTTGAGGTTAATAATTATCCTGCCTATGATTATAATAGCGATAATGACGTTTTTATACCTATTGTTCGCCGTGGAAAAAAGATCTACAACAAGCTTTGTTTTTAAAACTATAACATACTATCGTAAAGGCAAAGACTTGTATTAAGTATGCATTTATTGTCATAATCATGTATACTTTGCAATGTTAAATATTGTAACTTATGTAGAAAATAAAACAGCATTGTAACATCATTTGCATTTATTAGAAACTTTATATACATTTCTTTTGTTTCATCATAATATTTTTTAAGACAATACTAAAAACTAAAACATTATTTTTCTCTACACATTTTTTCTTTCAGTCTATATTCATGACTTATATCTTCCATTATTATTTGACATTTGTTTTTTTATTTAATTAAAACGGACCATGCACCTATTGTTTTTAAAACTTTCATAAATTAAGTGTACAGGTTGCACAGCATTATTCACTTCATCAAAAACACTCTCCGTCATATCATTAAACCGTGTAGGCAGAAATGTCTCAAAATTTCGCATACACAAAGTACACGATCACCATGTGCTGTTTTCAATTTCCGAAACTTAATAATCCGAAATGGAATATGCGTTGGCAATTCGCTGATCTTCTTTGTCTCTAAGCCAAATGCTTGTCCAACAGCATTCAAAACATTAATTGTAGTAGTCTATAAACAAAACAAAAGCATATCTATTACACTCTAAAACATCTTGTAATAATATCTTGCATATAGGTATTTTGCACTATGCATTGCTAATAAATTATACTATTTATGCAAGAAATGCCCTAACTGTAGCAAATACTACTTTTCTGCATATAGCACAAGTGTTAAGTTCTAATGCACACTTGACACATGCTATCGTGTGTCCACAAGGCATAAATACAACACCTAGTTCATCTTGATGACAAATTTTGCATAATTGTTGGTCACACTTTTGTATCTGTTCGTGAGACAAGTGTTTTTTTCAGCCTCATGTATTCGCTCCGCGTGTTCTAACTCTAAAGGCACTTTTATGTCTTGTGCTGCAATCACGTTTTCTTTACGAAAAGTGTTCACAAATTCCTGACCTTTAAGCAACACCATGTATTTACAGTTAGGTAACCAACGAGCGTGTTGCACAAAAGGGTCATCAGTTATTTACCGATCCTTTAATGCAAATCCACAATAAAAACATATTGTTTTATCCCCTTCACCAGTATAAAACAATCCAGCTTCACTTAGCTGTTTGGTAAGGTGTTTTAATATTAATGACCAAAAATTTTTATAAGATTCTAAACGTTTTTCAACAGAGCTGTAATCTGGGTGTGCTAGTGCTTTAGTCTTGCAAACTTCCAACTTTTCAAAAGCACACGACAATTCAACACTGTCTATGGCATATGGACCACATATATCGACACTACCGTTGATGGCTGGTAATACATCATTATTATTATTATTATTATTATTTATTTGTGATTCAGCAACGTAAGTAGCGGCCAATGGCCTTGTGGTTCGGAAAAAATAATACACGGGTATGTCACCCACTTGTTTTCCAAGCATGTAAGGACAACAAGGAGACCATCGCAAATGGTCTCTAAATGGATCATCCCCTTCTTCCCAGTGTGAAAGTTCAATACGGCAAAACACAGAGCGCACCACATCTTCTCAGTTCAAGTAAAAAAAAAGGCTTTTGCAAGTTTGTGTGTTGACAAAAAGCATACAGGCCAGGATTCAAATGTTAACCAACGATCATGTTCTGATTTTAAATTTAACCCACGTGGTAAACCAACTTGTTCACTTGTTGTATTTGGTACTAACGCCATGTGTTATAATAAAACTT
This sequence comes from Meconema thalassinum, assembly GCA_946902985.2. Classification (NCBI taxonomy): domain Eukaryota; kingdom Metazoa; phylum Arthropoda; class Insecta; order Orthoptera; family Tettigoniidae; genus Meconema; species Meconema thalassinum. Next base: position 837,077,605 of record OX336390.1, read on the forward strand.
TTTTCTTATTGTAAGTTATTAACGTTGCACACAGTACTATTAAACCACAATGTATGCTTTTTTTCACTGTCTGTTCACCATGTTAATGGCGTATGACCACACCTAAAAAACAAACAAAATAACTCATCACTCAATCAATCAATCAATATTTGTAAATAAAACGATAACGTTTTTTGGCATTAATATATCAAAACACCATTACAAAATTAAACTGTATGTCGACACTAGCAGTAACCCATGTACTTTTTTTTTATAAAGATGCAGTCATTTACATCCCCCCTTTAACCAATATATAAACAACAAAGAATGAATGTCATGTCGTTTTGTCCACATTATCTTGTTCAAATCTGTGGATATTCGGTGAGTCCATTGGGAACCGCCCATAATTTAAATTTAATTTTTGTTTTTAGAAAATCCAATATGGCCTTGTACATTTCACAGTCAACAACAACATAGCCATAATCAAGAAAGCAATCATTGTCCCAGTCATGTACAGGTAATGAATATATATTTTTTGTCTAGGTGTTTTTCATTAGTGGTAAAATGGAATAGCATTTTTAAGTTGGACTTACCTGAGTTTTCAATAGTTCACTGCCTGGAAACAATGGTTGCACTCTACTGTGTCTCGGGTTTTCAGTCACTACTACGGCGGTAAAGTTATCTTTCCAAGTTTCTAAAAATAAATAAATAAAATAAACCGCTGTAAATACCTAAATTTAGGTTAATAAATGCATTTCATAAAATAAAATAATATCAAACAAAAAATGAAACAAGATAGTTAAAAAAAATTATCTCACCTTCACTTGCACTGGCTTGTTACTGTTTACTTCTAGTGGACCCAAAAGCGCAATGGTTTCTTGTACCTCAGACATGTAAGGTATACTGGTTATCTGCAAACAAATAAATAAATAAATAAAAATCATTAATTACCTAATCAATAACTACAAATTTAAGGTTCATTAGCATGACATTATTAAAATAATCATTCATGGGTACTTACCAAAAACAAAGAGGTTTTTCTTCTTCCAAAGTTCAGTTCAGAGCTCTACTGTATACGTCTTATTTGCTGGTCCTGTCAGTGTATTACTAACACAAACCTTATCAGTCTGCTTAGCAACAGAAGAAGTTGCATTTTCTCAGCGTTTTGACCTTGAAATGTTGTCTCTCTCGCACGTGTTCCCACGCCTCCCCACATTCCTCAAACGCGATAAGATTCGCATGTCTTATACTTGTTTCATGTTTTTAATAAGGAACCAAAATGGCTGCCTCTTATACATCGCTAGTCCTACTTTCTTAGAACCAAAATGGCTGTCTCTGCTTAAACAGCACACGTGCTAGCCACCACGAGGCAAGTAAGCTGATATCACACTTCCTGCTGACGCAGACATATTTGTCTTATCAGCAGTCTCTCTCACAGTCCTCTGGCTAGGTACAATATTCAGTCTCCAGTGACCAGGACTGTGTGTGTGTTAGCATTGAAAACATGTGTGTCTTATTATTATTATTAAACATTTTACTGTAATAATAATTACTAGCAAGCAGTCAACCTCAATACATGTACACATTAATCACACATTTTCACCGGGTCCATTGATTAGTTTATAACATCTCAGGGCAATGAGCTTACCGTTTTGGGTCTTTGGGTTCATGCACATCACTTGGTCGACCGAATGTTATAGGTTTTCATATTCTACAAGCATTTGCTGTGCCAGACAGCAGTGCCGCTCATTACCGTTGACTAAAACGTTAAAGATCCCCTTCAGGGTAAACAAAATCTTAGCACACGTGACACGTTTTCAAATATTCACCTCCATCCGTCATGGGAAATATCACAAAAAAAACGTCATAACCGGCCCCATTGTCCCACCTAAACAGCAATTCATTCCTTCCAGGCACGGTCACTGTGCTCGACAACAGGCTCGTTGAGACACATAACAGCTGTGCCATCTCTCTCAACGACCACTCTTAATTAAAATTTAAACAGGTAAAAATTTGTTTTAACATATAGTATAACGTTAGGCAATTTTGACAAAAATCAAAAAATCAATTCAAAAACAGGGCGTCATCCCAAGTGTTAGGACCCCTCATACAAGTCCGTAGCCTTCTTAGTTCACAAACTATTAACAAAAGTGCAATCAGGCCCTTTTGACAAAAATCAAAACTACATTCAAAAACGGGGCGGGGCGTCTTCCCAAATCCAACGACCCCTCATACAAGTCCGTAGCCATATTGGTTCGCAAAATATTAACAAAAAATGCACTTAGGCTCTTTTGACAAAAATCAAAACTACATTCGAAAACTGGGCGTTATCCCAAATCCAACGAACCCTCCTACAACTCCGTAGCCTTCTTAATTCGGAACATATTAAAACGCACATGACCTATTAGTTTTCAATCTTTTTGTTAAATTAAATTTAAGAAAATCTCATCCATAAATAATTATTTAAAATGTCCATCCTCTTACAACATCCCCAAGTGCGCATGAGTATAAAAACAAAATCGAAATGTTGATTCATAGCGCATCCAGCAAAACGCATGCGCTTTATGAGCAACAACGTTTAAGTTCATACTGGTATCGCCCCTCATGTTTGTCGCATTTGTAAAGTGACTTTTACTAAAAAAAAAAAAAAAAAAAGAAATTACCCCCTAGTATGGGTAGGTTTTATTTTGGTGTTGAAATGGGTTGTCCATAGGAAAGAGGACGTCTGCTCGAGTCCAACGACACCTCATTTGTCAACAACCGACCATGGGTTCAGCAGATATTATTAATTTAACATGGACGCCACCCGAGCAACACCGGGTGGCTTAGAAACCGCCTTACCAACCTACTGGTCTGGTCTGCTACAAGTTGCCAAAACTGTAAATTGAAGTACTCAAACAGTGAATAGAGCTTCCCCTTTGAATAATCTGAATTTACAAGCAATAGGCTACCTCATCAGTAGCCACTCCACGCGGTGCCATTCTGAAACAACATTGCATATGTTACTACAGTATAGCAAAAATTAATGGTTATTATCAAATCAATCATTGCCCTAATATAACTTGGAAAGACTGCATTTGAGTCAGCATATTATTCATATGAGACATTTCAGTACTGTAGAGCTAATTAACCTATGATTGAGGAATAACCAATAGATTTTTTCATAATTTGACTCTGGTATTGTAGATGTGAACATATGGGTTAACTCCAACAATGCAATAATTGTGAAAACTAATAACCTAAAAAAATCTCTTTTGAAACCCATGGCAATTTTCCACAAGACGTTGTGACACTAGGTTCAAACGAGTTCATCTTCATCATCTGGTACCTCCAGAGACTCACTTATGTATTCATCATCACTAGAATCTGAGAATTCTTCATCACTATTGTTCAGAAGAGTAATTACATCTCCATCATCTAAGATAGAATCTGTAGGAACAAATAGTGGAATTACAGACATTTTATATTGTTATGAACCTGAGGTGCACATATGTGTACCTCATTATTTTTGGACAAATAATGCACATTTCAACAAATATTCAAGGAGATTTTAAAATCAACGTGTTAATTAGACATGTGGTCAAGTGTATAAAATTCATTCTAGCTAAGCCTAATGCTAATTAAATACGGACTTACTAGTGTGATAGATTGGTCTTGCCGCCATAATGTCAATAATGCAACTTTCATTGTTTGCAATGGAAGCTTGATCAGCCCGCTGCTGCAGTCTAGCTTAGATTTCAAGGATTCAATAGATTGTCAAAAATTAAAAACCAGAGGTTTTTATAGTTTTTTTTAGCATATGGCTTTTAGTGCCGGGAGTATCCGAGGACATGTTCGGCTTGCCAGTTTGTAGCTGCTTCTATGCGGACACCCTTTGGGTGAGCTACAAGTACCGTCACGTGTGGAGTGTTGTCTGGGGAGGAACGTTTGAAAGTAAGGACGAGGAGTTGGAAGGTAGCGGCTGTGGCCTATAGTTAGGGACCAACCCCGGCATTTGCCTGGAAGAAAGATGGGAAACCACAGTAGACCATCTTCAAGGTTGCCGGTGGGGGGATTCGAACCTCCTCGCCTCCCGGACGTGAGCGACTGCCAGCAGCCACGCCATAACGACCACGGCCAACTCACTCGGTAAACCAAAGATGCACATATGCGTACCCCATGTCTGAAGAGATTAAAGAGGGCATTCCTGCACGATGTGCTTGATGGTTTGCACTTCATATCCCCATTCACAACGAGGCGAGTCTATCCAACCCCACTGATGTAAGGCTGCTCTAGTTCGAGGGGCAGATGACCTCGTAGTTCCTCCCCTTAAAACAACAATAATTACTACTACTACTACGTCAATAATAGACTAACTAAACAAATCTTCAATCTACTGAAGGGTTACAAGTCTAAACTCGCATGGTTCGTTGAAATTGATAAAGATACCGTGTGAAACACGCTGGAATTACAATAGACGACATACAAAACAGAACACTCTTCCGAGAAGTTACTCAAAAGGCAGGATTTCTGGAGATAAGGAGAAGGACTGGCACTCGTGCAGGATGAAGGAAATTCGGAATCAAAGGAAATTGAATACAAAGAAAAATAGCCAAAGTAATTCGAAAGAAGAAGAATAAGATAGAACTAATAATGCCATCCATCAAAAAGGTTGCTGTTCTGAAAGACTAATGTCCAAAGGGACGTGGTGGAGCAGCGGTCAAGCTGTTGGCCTCACACCACTGTGGATCGGGTTTGATTCCCAGTCAATTAATTATATTTGAAAAACACGGTGTCGCCTCCGTAGCGTAGCGATCAGCATGGTTAGCTGTCGCCCCGGAGGTCCTGGGTTCGATTCCCGGCTCTGCCACAAAATTTGAAAAGTGGTATGAGGACTGGAACGGGGTCTACTCAGCCTCGGGTGTTCCAAATGAGTAGAGGGGGATCGATTCCCACCTCAGCCATCCTCGAAGTGGTTTTCCGTGGTTTCCCACTTCGTCCTCGGGCAAATGCCGGGATGGTACTTTCTTCAAGGCCACGGCCGCCTCCTTCCCTCTTCCTTGCCTATCCATCCTGACCATTCACTACCTTCCCTCATGAGGCCCCTGTTCGCTTTGCAGGTGAGGCCGCCTGGGCGAGGTGCCAATCACCCCTACCAGTTGTATCCACTCCGATTAGATGATCCCAGCTCTAGGACACTGCCCGTAGAGGCGGTAGTGGTGAGTTCCCTCGCTGAGTCCGTGGGTTCCACCAACCAGGAGGGTAAACGACTAAGAAGAAGAAGAAGAAGAAAAATATGGTATATTAGCTTTCACGGCCGGTGAATTAAAACTCAGCAATTCTTCTAGGTTTTTTGCCGTGAACTTTAAGTTCTCGCAGTTAAGTAGTGCAGTTGCACTCTATACAAAGGGAGGCAGCGCGCAGTTCGCTAATCCAGTGAGGGTACGGGCGTGGCCACCAAGATCCCTTCGATGAGCCAGCTTGGTGTCCTAGGCGAAACCCCACACGAGACACGGCACAAACCTAGAAGAATTGCTGAGTTTTGATTATATTTTAATTGGAGCCAATGCCCATAAGAGGGCATTTCAATGGACGACTTGACTTGTGGCGTGGCCTTAAGGCCACATAAGAGGGCATTTCAATGGACGACTTGACTTGTGGCCTGGCCTTAAGGCCCCATAAGAGGGCATTTCAATGGATGACTTGACTTGTGGCGTGGCCTTAAGGCCCCATAGGAGGGCATTTCAATGGACGGCTTGACTTGTGGCGTGGCCTTAAGGCTCCATAAGAGGGCATTTCAATGGACGACTTGACTTGTGGCGTGGCCTTAAGGCTCCATAAGAGGGCATTTCAATGGACGACTTGACTTGTGGCCTGGCCTTAAGGCCCCATAAGAGGGCATTTCAATGGACGACTTGACTTGTGGCGTGGCCTTAAGGCCCCATAAGAGGGCATTTCAATGGACGACTTGACTTGTGGCGTGGCCTTAAGGCCCCATAAGAGGGCATTTCAATGGACGACTTGACTTGTGGCGTGGCCTTAAGGCTCCATAAGAGGGCATTTCAATGCACGACTTGACTTGTGGCGTGGCATTAAGGCTCCATAAGAGGGCATTTCAATGGACGACTTGACTTGTGGCGTGGCCTTAAAGCTCCATAAGAGGGCATTTCAATGGACGACTTGTCTTGTGGCGTGGCCTTAAGGCCACATAAGAGGGCATTTCAATGGACGACTTGACTTGTGGCCTGGCCTTAAGGCCCCATAAGAGGGCATTTCAATGGATGACTTGACTTGTGGCGTGGCCATAAGGCTCCATAAGAGGGCATTTCAATGCACGACTTGACTTGTGGCGTGGCCTTAAGGCTCCATAAGAGGGCATTTCAATGGACGACTTGACTTGTGGCGTGGCCTTAAGGCCACATAAGAGGGCATTTCAATGGACGACTTGACTTGTGGCGTGGCCTTAAGGCCCATAAGAGGGCATTTCAATGGACGACTTGACTTGTGGCGTGGCTTTAAGGCCCCATAAGAGGGCATTTCAATGGACGACTTGACTTGTGGCGTGGCCTTAAGGCCCCATAAGAGGGCATTTCAATGCACGACTTGACTTGTGGCGTGGCCTTAAGGCTCCATAAGAGGGCATTTCAATGCACGACTTGACTTGTGGCGTGGCATTAAGGCTCCATAAGAGGGCATTTCAATGGACGACTTGACTTGTGGCGTGGCCTTAAAGCTCCATAAGAGGGCATTTCAATGGACGACTTGACTTGTGGCGTGGCCTTAAGGCCACATAAGAGGGCATTTCAATGGACGACTTGACTTGTGGCCTGGCCTTAAGGCCCCATAAGAGGGAATTTCAATGGATGACTTGACTTGTGGCGTGGCCTTAAGGCTCCATAAGAGGGCATTTCAATGCACGACTTGACTTGTGGCGTGGCCTTAAGGCTCCATAAGAGGGCATTTCAATGGACGACTTGACTTGTGGCGTGGCCTTAAGGCCACATAAGAGGGCATTTCAATGGACGACTTGACTTGTGGCCTGGCCTTAAGGCCCCATAAGAGGGCATTTCAATGGACGACTTGACTTGTGGCATGGCCTTAAGGCTCCATAAGAGGGCATTTCAATGGACGACTTGACTTGTGGCGTGGCCTTAAGGCCCCATAAGAGAGCATTTCAATGGAGGACTTGACTTGTGGCGTGGCCTTAAGGCCCCATAAGAGGGCATTTCAATGCACGACTTGACTTGCGGCGTGGCCTTAAGGCCCCATAAGAGGGCATTTCAATGTACGACTTGACTTGTGACGTGGCCTTAAGGCTCCATAAGAGGGCATTTCAATGGACGAATTGACTTGTGGCGTGGCCTTAAGGCCCCATAAGAGGGCATTTCAATGCACGACTTGACTTGTGGCGTGGCCTTAAGGCCCCATAAGAGGGCATTTCAATGCACGACTTGACTTGTGGCGTGGCCTTAAGGCCCCATAAGAGGGCATTTCAATGGACGACTTGACTTGTGGCGTGGCCTTAAGGCCCCATAAGAGGGCATTTCAATGCACGACTTGACTTGTGGCGTGGCTGTAAGGCCCCATAAGAGGGCATTTCAATGGACGACTTGGCTTGTGGCGTGGCCTTAAGGCTCCATAAGAGGGCATTTCAATGCACGACTTGACTTGTGGCGTGGCCTTAAGGCTCCATAAGAGGGCATTTCAATGGACGACTTGACTTGTGGCGTGGCCTTAAGGCCCCATAAGAGCGCATTTCAATGGACGACTTAACTTGTGGCGTGGCCTTAAGGCATATAAGAGGGCATTTCAATGGACGACTTGACTTGTGGCGTGGCCTTAAGGCCCCATAAGAGGGCATTTCAATGGACGACTTGACTTGTGGCGTGGCCATAAGGCCCCATAAGAGGGCATTTGAATGGACAACTTGACTTGTGGCGTGGCCTTAAGGCCCATAAGAGGGCATTTCAATGGACGACTTGACTTGTGGTGTGGCCTTAAGGCCCCATAAGAGGGCATTTCAATGGACGACTTGACTTGTGGCGTGGCCTTAAGGCCCCATAAGAGGGCATTTCAGTGGACGACTTGACTTGTGGCGTGGCCTTAAGGCCCCATAAGAGGGCATTTCAATGGACGACTTGACTTGTGGCGTGGCCTCAAGGCCCATAAGAGGGCATTTCAATGGATGACTTGACTTGTGGCGTGGCCTTAAGGCTCCATAAGAGGGCATTTCAATGGACGACTTGACTTGTGGCGTGGCCTTAAGGCCCCATAAGAGGGCATTTCAATGGACGACTTGACTTGTGGCGTGGCCTTAAGGCCCCATAAGAGGGCATTTCAATGGATGACTTGACTTGTGGCGTGGCCTTAAAGCCCCATAAGAGGGCATTTCAATGGACGACATGACTTGTGGCGTGGCCTTAAGGCTCCATAAGAGGGCATTTCAATGGACGACTTGACTTGTGGCGTGGCCTTAAGGCCCCATAAGAGGGCATTTCAATGCACGACTTGACTTGTGGCGTGGCCTTAAGGCTCCATAAGAGGGCATTTCAATGCACGACTTGACTTGTGGCGTGGCATTAAGGCTCCATAAGAGGGCATTTCAATGGACGACTTGACTTGTGGCGTGGCCTTAAAGCTCCATAAGAGGGCATTTCAATGGACGACTTGACTTGTGGCGTGGCCTTAAGGCCACATAAGAGGGCATTTCAATGGACGACTTGACTTGTGGCCTGGCCTTAAGGCCCCATAAGAGGGCATTTCATTGGATGACTTGACTTGTGGCGTGGCCTTAAGGCTCCATAAGAGGGCATTTCAATGCACGACTTGACTTGTGGCGTGGCCTTAAGGCTCCATAAGAGGGCATTTCAATGGACGACTTGACTTGTGGCGTGGCCTTAAGGCCACATAAGAGGGCATTTCAATGGACGACTTGACTTGTGGCCTGGCCTTAAGGCCCCATAAGAGGGCATTTCAATGGACGACTTGACTTGTGGCGTGGCCTTAAGGCTCCATAAGAGGGCATTTCAATGGACGACTTGACTTGTGGCGTGGCCTTAAGGCCCCATAAGAGAGCATTTCAATGGAGGACCTGACTTGTGGCGTGGCCTTAAGGCCCCATAAGAGGGCATTTCAATGCACGACTTGACTTGTGGCGTGGCCTTAAGGCCCCATAAGAGGGCATTTCAATGTACGACTTGACTTGTGGCGTGGCCTTAAGGCCCCATAAGAGGGCATTTCAATGCACGACTTGACTTGTGGCGTGGCCTTAAGGCCCCATAAGAGGGCATTTCAATGGACGACTTGACTTGTGGCGTGGCCTTAAGGCCCCATAAGAGGGCATTTCAATGCACGACTTGACTTGTGGCGTGGCTTTAAGGCCCCATAAGAGGGCATTTCAATGGACGACTTGACTTGTGGCGTGGCCTTAAGGCTCCATAAGAGGGCATTTCAATGCACGACTTGACTTGTGGCGTGGCCTTAAGGCCCCATAAGAGGGCATTTCAATGCACGACTTGACTTGTGGCGTGGCCTTAAGGCTCCATAAGAGGGCATTTCAATGGACGACTTGACTTGTGGCGTGGCCTTAAGGCCCCATAAGAGCGCATTTCAATGGACGACTTGACTTGTGGCGTGGCCTTAAGGCATATAAGAGGGCATTTCAATGGACGACTTGACTTGCGGCGTGGCCTTAAGGCCCCATAAGAGGGCATTTCAATGGACGACTTGACATGTGGCGTGGCCATAAGGCCCCTTAAGAGGGCATTTGAATGGACGACTTGACTTGTGGCGTGGCCTTAAGGCCCATAAGAGGGCATTTCAATGGACGACTTGACTTGTGGCGTGGCCATAAGGCCCCATAAGAGGGCATTTCAATGGACGACTTGACTTGTGGCGTGGCCTTAAGGCCCCATAAGAGGGCATTTCAATGGACGACTTGACTTGTGGCGTGGCCTTAAGGCCCCATAAGAGGGCATTTCAATGGGCGACTTGACTTGTGGCGTGGCCTCAAGGCCCATAAGAGGGCATTTCAATGGATGACTTGACTTGTGGCGTGGCCTTAAGGCTCCATAAGAGGGCATTTCAATGGACGACTTGACTTGTGGCGTGGCCTTAAGGCCCCATAAGAGGGCATTTCAATGGACGACTTGACTTGTGGCGTGGCCTTAAGGCCCCATAAGAGGGCATTTCAATGGACGACTTGACTTGTGGCGTGGCTTTAAGGCTCCATAAGAGGGCATTTAAATGGACGACTTGACTTGTGGCGTGGCCTTAAGGCCCCATAAGAGGGCATTTCAATGGACGACTTGACTTGTGGCGTGGCCTTAAGGCCCCATAGGAGGGCATTTCAATGGACGACTTGACTTGTGGCGTGGCCTTAAGGCCCCATAAGAGGGCATTTCAATGGACGACTCGACTTGTGGCGTGGCCTTAAGGCCCCATAAGAGGGCATTTCAATGCACGACTTGACTTGTGGCGTGGCCTTAAGGCTCCATAAGAGGGCATTTCAATGCACGACTTGACTTGTGGCATGGCCTTAAGGCCCCATAAGAGGGCATTTCAATGGACGACTTGACTTGTGGCGTGGCCTTAAGGCTCCATAAGAGGGCATTTCAATGGACGACTTGACTTGTGGCGTGGCCTTAAGGCCCCATAAGAGGGCATTTCAATGGACGACTTGACTTGTGGCGTGGCCTTAAGGCTCCATAAGAGGGCATTTCAATGGACGACTTGACTTGTGGCGTGGCCTTAAGGCCCCATAAGAGGGCATTTCAATGGACGACTTGACTTGCGGCGTGGCCTTAAGGCTCCATAAGAGGGCATTTCAATGCACGACTTGACTTGTGGCGTGGCCTTAAGGCCCCATAAGAGGGCATTTCAATGGACGATTTGACTTGTGGCGTGGCCTTAAGGCTCCATAAGAGGGCATTTCAATCGACGACTTGACTTGTGGCGTGGCCTTAAGGCTCCATAAGAGGGCATTTCAATGGACGACTTGACTTGTGGCGTGGCTTTAAGGCCCCATAAGAGGGCATTTCAATGGACGACTTGACTTGTGGCGTGGCCTTAAGGCCCCATAAGAGGGCATTTCAATGGACGACTTGACTTGTGGCGTGGCCTTAAGGCCCCATAAGAGGGCATTTCAATGGACGACTTGACTTGTGGCGTGGCCTTAAAGCTCCATAAGAGGGCATTTCAATGGACGACTTGACTTGTGGCGTGGCCTTAAGGCCCCATAAGAGGGCATTTCAATGGACGACTTGACTTGTGGCGTGGCCTTAAGGCCCCATAGGTGGGCATTTCAATGGACGACTTGACTTGTGGCGTGGCCTTAAGGCCCCATAAGAGGGCATTTCAATGGACGACTTGACTTGTGGCGTGGCCTTATGGCTCCATAAGAGGGCATTTCAATGGACGACTTGACTTGTGGCGTGGCCTTAAGGCCCCATAAGAGGGCATTTCAATGGACGACTTGACTTGTGGCGTGGCCTTAAGGCCCCATAAGAGGGCATTTCAATGGACGACTTGACTTGTGGCGTGGCCTTAAGGCCCCATAAGAGGGCATTTCAATGGACGACTTGACTTTTGGCGTGGCCTTAAGGCCCCATAAGAGGGCATTTCAATGGACGACTTGACTTGTGGCGTGGCCTTAAGGCCCCATAAGAGGGCATTTCAATGGACTACTTGACTTGTGACGTGGCCTTAAGGCCCCATAAGAGGGCATTTCATTGGACGACTTGACTTGTGGCGTGGCCTTAAGGCCCCATAGGAGGGCATTTCAATGGACGACTTGACTTGTGGCGTGGCCTTAAGGCCCCATAAGAGGGCATTTCAATGGACGACTTGACTTGTGGCGTGGCCTTAAGGCTCCATAAGAGGGCATTTCAATGGACGACTTGACTTGTGGCGTGGCCTTAAGGCCCCATAAGAGCGCATTTCAATGGACGACTTAACTTGTGGCGTGGCCTTAAGGCATATAAGAGGGCATTTCAATGGACGACTTGACTTGTGGCGTGGCCTTAAGGCCCCATAAGAGGGCATTTCAATGGACGACTTGACTTTTGGCGTGGCCTTAAGGCCCCAAAAGAGGGCATATCAATGGACGACTTGACTTGTGGCGTGGCCTTAAGGCCCCATAAGAGGGCATTTCAATGGACTACTTGACTTGTGGCGTGGCCTTAAGGCCCCATAAGAGGGCATTTCAATGGACGACTTGACTTGTGGCGTGGCCTTAAGGCCCCATAAGAGGGCATTTCAATGGACGACTTGACTTGTGGCGTGGCCTTAAGGCCCCATAGGAGGGCATTTCAATGGACGACTTGACTTGTGGCGTGGCCTTAAGGCCACATAAGAGGGCATTTCAATGGACGACTTGACTTGTGGCGTGGCCTTAAGACACCATAAGAGGGCATTTCAATGCACGACTTGACTTGTGGCGTGGCCTTAAGGCCCCATAAGAGGGCATTTCAATGGACGACTTGACTTGTGGCGTGGCCTTAAGGCCCCAGAAGAGGGCATTTCAATGCACGACTTGACTTGTGGCGTGGCCTTAAGGCTCCATAAGAGGGCATTTCAATGCACGACTTGACTTGTGGCGTGGCCTTAAGGCCCCATAAGAGGGCATTTCAATGGACGACTTGACTTGTGGCGTGGCCTTAAGGCTCCGTAAGAGGGCATTTCAATGGACCACTTGACTTGTGGCGTGGCCTTAAGGCCCCATAAGAGGGCATTTCAATGGACGACTTGACTTGTGGCGTGGCTTTAAGGCCCCATAAGAGGGCATTTAAATGGACGACTTGACTTGTGGCGTGGCCTTAAGGCCCCATAAGAGGGCATTTCAATGGACGACTTGACTTGTGGCGTGGCCTTAAGGCTCCATAAGAGGGCATTTCAATGCACGACTTGACTTGTGGCGTGGCCTTAAGGCCCCATAAGAGGGCATTTCAATGGACGACTTGACTTGTGGCGTGGCCTTAAGGCCCCATAGGAGGGCATTTCAATGGACGACTTGACTTGTGGCGTGGCCTTAAGGCCCCATAAGAGGGCATTTCAATGGACGACTTGACTTGTGGCGTTGGCTTAAGGCTCCATAAGAGGGCATTTCAATGGACGACTTGACTTGTGGCGTGGCCTTAAAGCCCCATAAGAGGGCATTTCAATGGACGACTTGACTTGTGGCGTGGCCTTAAGGCTCCGTAAGAGGGCATTTCAATGGACCACTTGACTTGTGGCGTGGCCTTAAGGCCCCGTAAGAGGGCATTTCAATGGACGACTTGACTTGTGGCGTGGCCTTTAGGCCCATAAGAGGGCATTTCAATCAACGACTTGACTTGTGGCGTGGCCTTAAGGCTCCATAAGAGGGCATTTCAATGGACGAGTTGACTTGTGGCGTGGCTTTAAGGCCCCATAAGAGGGCATTTCAATGGACGACTTGACTTGTGGCGTGGCCTTAAGGCCCCATAAGAGGGCATTTCAATGGACGACTTGACTTGTGGCGTGGCCTTAAGGCCCCATAGGAGGGCATTTCAATGGACGACTTGACTTGTGGCGTGGCCTTAAGGCCCCATAAGAGGGCATTTCAATGGACGACTTGACTTGTGGCGTTGGCTTAAGGCTCCATAAGAGGGCATTTCAATGGACGACTTGACTTGTGGCGTGGCCTTAAGGCCCCATAAGAGGGCATTTCAATGGACGACATGACTTGTGGCGTGGCCTTAAGGCCCCATAAGAGGGCATTTCAATGGACGACTTGACTTGTGGCGTGGCCTTAAGGCCCCATAAGAGGGCATTTCAATGGACGACTTGACTTTTGGCGTGGCCTTAAGGCCCCATAAGAGGGCATTTCAATGGACGACTTGACTTGTGGCGTGGCCTTAAGGCCCCATAAGAGGGCTTTTCAATGGACTACTTGACTTGTGGCGTGGCCTTAAGGCCCCATAAGAGGGCATTTCAATGGACGACTTGACTTGTGGCGTGGCATTAAGGCTCCATAGGAGGGCATTTCAATGGACGGCTTGACTTGTGGCGTGGCCTTAAGGCCCCATAAGAGGGCATTTCAATGGACGACTTGACTTGTGGCGTGGCCTTAAGGCCCCATAAGAGGGCATTTCAATGGATGACCTGACTTGTGGCGTGGCCTTAAGGCCCCATAAGAGGGCATTTCAATGGACGACTTGACTTGTGGCGTGGCCTTAAGGCCCCAAAAGCGGGCATTTCAATGGACGACTTGACTTGTGGCGTGGCCTTAAGGCTCCATAAGAGGGCATTTCAATGGACGACTTGACTTGTGGCGTGGCCTTAAGGCCCCATAAGAGGGCATTTCAATGGACGACTTGACTTGTGGCGTGGCCTTAAGGCCCCATAAGAGGGCATTTCAATGGACGACTTGACTTGTGGCGTGGCCTCAAGGCCCATAAGAGGGCATTCCAATGGATGACTTGATTTGTGGCGTGGCCTTAAGGCCCCATAAGAGGGCATTTCACTGGACGACTTGACTTGTGGCGTGGCTTTAAGGCCCCATAAGAGGGCATTTCAATGGACGACTTGACTTGTGGCGTGGCCTTAAGGCCCCATAAGAGGGCATTTCAATGCACGACTTGACTTGTGGCGTGGCCTTAAGGCCCCATAAGAGGGCATTTCAATGTACGACTTGACTTGTGGCGTGGCCTTAAGGCTCCATAAGAGGGCATTTCAATGGACGTCTTGACTTGTGGCGTGGCCTTAAGGCCCCATAAGAGGGCATTTCAATGGACGACGTGACTTGTGGCGTGGCCTTAAGGCTCCATAAGGGGGCATTTCAATGGACGACATGACTTGTGGCGTGGCCTTAAGGCGCCATAGGAGGGCATTTCAATGGAGGACTTGACTTGTGGCGTGGCCTTAAGGCCCCATAAGAGGGCATTTCAATGGACGACTTGACTTGTGGCGTGGCCTTAAGGCCCCATAAGAGGGCATTTCAATGGACGACTTGACTTGTGGCGTGGCCTTAAGGCTCCATAAGAGGGCATTTCAATGGACGACTTGACTTGTGGCGTGGCCTTAAGGCCCCATAAGAAGGCATTTCAATGCACGACTTGACTTGTGGCGTGGCCTTAAGGCCCTTATAAGAGGGCTTTTCAATGCACGACTTGACTTGTGGCGTGGCCTTAAGGCCCCATAAGAGGGCATTTCAATGGACGACTTGACTTGTGGCGTGGCCTTAAGGCCCCATAGGAGGGCATTTCAATGGACGACTTGACTTGAGGCGTGGCCTTAAGGCTCCCTAAGAGGGCATTTCAATGGACGACTTGACTTGTGGCGTGGCCTTAAGACACCATAAGAGGGCATTTCAATGCACGACTTGACTTGTGGCGAGGCCTTAAGGCCCCATAAGAGGGCATTTCAATGGACGACTTGACTTGTGGCGTGGCCTTAAGGCCCCATAAGAGGGCATTTCAATGCACGACTTGACTTGTGGCGTGGCCTTAAGGCTCCATAAGAGGGCATTTCAATGCACGACTTGACTTGTGGCGTGGCCTTAAGGCCCCATAAGAGGGCATTTCAATGGACGACTTGACTTGTGGCGTGGCCTTAAGGCTCCATAAGAGGGCATTTCAATGGACGACTTGACTTGTGGCGTGGCCTTAAGGCCCCATAAGAGGGCATTTCAATGGACGACTTGACTTGTGGCGTGGCCTTAAGGCCCCATAAGAGGGCATTTCAATGGACGACTTGACTTTTGGCGTGGCCTTAAGGCCCCATAAGAGGGCATTTCAATGCACGACTTGACTTGTGGCGTGGCCTTAAGGCTCCATAAGAGGGCATTTCAATGCACGACTTGACTTGTGGCGTGGCCTTAAGGCCCCATAAGAGGGCATTTCAATGGACGACTTGACTTGTGGCGTGGCCTTAAGGCCCATAAGAGGGCATTTCAATCGACGACTTGACTTGTGGCGTGGCCTTAAGGCTCCATAAGAGGGCATTTCAATGGACGACTTGACTTGTGGCGTGGCTTTATGGCCCCATAAGAGGGCATTTCAATGGACGACTTGACTTGTGGCGTGGCCTTAAGGCCCCATAAGAGGGCATTTCAATGGACGACTTGACTTGTGGCGTGGCCTTAAGGCCCCTTAAGAGGGCATTTCAATGGACGACTTGACTTGTGGCGTGGCCTTATAGCTCCATAAGAGGGCATTTCAATGGACGACTTGACTTGTGGCGTGGCCTTAAGGCCCCATAAGAGGGCATTTCAATGGACGACTTGACTTGTGGCGTGGCCTTAAGGCCCCATAAGAGGGCATTTCAATGGACGTCTTGACTTGTGGCGTGGCCTTAAGGCCCCATAAGAGGGCATTTCAATGGACGACTTGACTTGTGGCGTGGCCTTAAGGCCCCATAAGAGGGCATTTCAATGGACGACTTGACTTGTGGCGTGGCCTTAAGGCCCCATAAGAGGGCATTTGAATGGACGACTTGACTTGTGGCGTGGCCTTAAGGCCCATAAGAGGGCATTTCAATGGACGACTTGACTTGTGGCGTGGCCTTAAGGCCCCATAAGAGGGCATTTCAATGCACGACTTGACTTGTGGCGTGGCCTTAAGGCTCCATAAGAGGGCATTTCAATGGACGACTTGACTTGTGGCGTGGCCTTAAGGCCCCATAAGAGGGCATTTCAATGGACGACTTGACTTGTGGCGTGGCCATAAGGCCCCATAAGAGGGCATTTGAATGGACGACTTGACTTGTTGCGTGGCCTTAAGGCCCCATAAGAGGGCATTTCAATAGACGACTTGACTTGTGGCGTGGCCTTAAGGCTCCATAAGAGGGCATTTCAATGGACGACTTGACTTGTGGCGTGGCTTTAAGGCCCCATAAGAGGGCATTTCAATGGACGACTTGACTTGTGGCGTGGCCTTAAGGCCCCATAAGAGGGCATTTCAATGCACGACTTGACTTGTGGCGTGGCCTTAAGGCCCCATAAGAGGGCATTTCAATGTACGACTTGACTTGTGGCGTGGCCTTAAGGCTCCATAAGAGGGCATTTCAATGGACGTCTTGACTTGTGGCGTGGCCTTAAGGCCCCATAAGAGGGCATTTCAATGGACGACGTGACTTGTGGCGTGGCCTTAAGGCTCCATAAGAGGGCATTTCAATGGACGACTTGACTTGTGGCGTGGCCTTAAGGCGCCATAGGAGGGCATTTCAATGGAGGACTTGACTTGTGGCGTGGCCTTAAGGCCCCATAAGAGGGCATTTCAATGGACGACTTGACTTGGGGCGTGGCCTTAAGGCCCCATAAGAGGGCATTTCAATGGACGACTTGACTTGTGGCGTGGCCTTAAGGCTCCATAAGAGGGCATTTCAATGGACGACTTGACTTGTGGCGTGGCCTTAAGGCCCCATAAGAAGGCATTTCAATGCACGACTTGACTTGTGGCGTGGCCTTAAGGCCCCATAAGAGGGCTTTTCAATGCACGACTTGACTTGTGGCGTGGCCTTAAGGCACCATAAGAGGGCATTTCATTGGACGACTTGACTTGTGGCGTGGCCTTAAGGCCCCATAGGAGGGCATTTCAATGGACGACTTGACTTGTGGCGTGGCCTTAAGGCTCCATAAGAGGGCATTGCAATGGACGACTTGACTTGTGGCGTGGCCTTAAGACACCATAAGAGGGCATTTCAATGCACGACTTGACTTGTGGCGTGGCCTTAAGGCCCCATAAGAGGGCATTTCAATGGACGACTTGACTTGTGGCGTGGCCTTAAGGCCCCATAAGAGGGCATTTCAATGCACGACTTGACTTGTGGCGTGGCCTTAAGGCTCCATAAGAGGGCATTTCAATGCACGACTTGACTTGTGGCGTGGCCTTAAGGCCCCATAAGAGGGCATTTCAAAGGACGACTTGACTTGTGGCGTGGCCTTAAGGCTCCATAAGAGGGCATTTCAATGGACGACTTGACTTGTGGCGTGGCCTTAAGGCCCCATAAGAGGGCATTTCAATGGACGACTTGACTTGAGGCGTGGCCTTAAGGCCCCATAAGAGGGCATTTCAATGGACGACTTGACTTGTGGCGTGGCCTTAAGGCCCCATAAGAGGGCATTTCAATGCACGACTTGACTTGTGGCGTGGCCTTAAGGCTCCATAAGAGGGCATTTCAATGCACGACTTGACTTGTGGCGTGGCCTTAAGGCCCCATAAGAGGGCATTTCAATGGACGACTTGACTTGTGGCGTGGCCTTAAGGCCCATAAGAGGGCATTTCAATCGACGACTTGACTTGTGGCGTGGCCTTAAGGCTCCATAAGAGGGCATTTCAATGGACGACTTGACTTGTGGCGTGGCTTTATGGCCCCATAAGAGGGCATTTCAATGGACGACTTGACTTGTGGCGTGGCCTTAAGGCCCCATAAGAGGGCATTTCAATGGACGACTTGACTTGTGGCGTGGCCTTAAGGCCCCTTAAGAGGGCATTTCAATGGACGACTTGACTTGTGGCGTGGCCTTAAAGCTCCATAAGAGGGCATTTCAATGGACGAGTTGACTTGTGGCGTGGCCTTAAGGCCCATAAGAGGGCATTTCAATCGACGACTTGACTTGTGGCGTGGCCTTAAGGCTCCAAAAGAGGGCATTTCAATGGACGACTTGACTTGTGGCGTGGCTTTATGGCCCCATAAGAGGGCATTTCAATGGACGACTTGACTTGTGGCGTGGCCTTAAGGCCCCATAAGAGGGCATTTCAATGGACGACTTGACTTGTGGCGTGGCCTTAAGGCCCCTTAAGAGGGCATTTCAATGGACGACTTGACTTGTGGCGAGGCCTTAAAGCTCCATAAGAGGGCATTTCAATGGACGACTTGACTTGTGGCGTGGCCTTAAGGCCCCATAAGAGGGCATTTCAATGGACGACTTGACTTGTGGCGTGGCCATAAGGCCCCATAAGAGGGCATTTGAATGGACGACTTGACTTGTGGCGTGGCCTTAAGGCCCCATAAGAGGGCATTTCAATGGACGACTTGACTTGTGGCGTGGCCTTAAAGCCCCATAAGAGGGCATTTCAATGGACGACTTGACTTGTGGCGTGGCCTTAAGGCCCCATAAGAGGGCATTTCAATGGACGACTTGACTTGTGGCGTGGCCTTAAGGCCCCATAGGAGGGCATTTCAATGGACGACTTGACTTGTGGCGTGGCCTTAAGGCTCCATAAGAGGGCATTTCAATGGACGACTTGACTTGTTGCGTGGCCTTAAGACACCATAAGAGGGCATTTCAACGCACGACTTGACTTGTGGCGTGGCCTTAAGGCCCCATAAGAGGGCATTTCAATGCACGACTTGACTTGTGGCGTGGCCTTAAGGCTCCATAAGAGGGCATTTCAATGCACGACTTGACTTGTGGCGTGGCCTTAAGGCCCCATAAGAGGGCATTTCAATGGACGACTTGACTTGTGGCGTGGCCTTAAGGCTCCATAAGAGGGCATTTCAATGGACGACTTGACTTGTGGCGGAGCCTTAAGGCCCCATAAGAGGGCATTTCAATGGACGACTTGACTTGTGGCGTGGCCTTAAGGCCCCATAAGAGGGCATTTCAATGGACGACTTGACTTGTGGCGTGGCCTTAAGGCCCCATAAGAGGGCATTTCAATGCACGACTTGACTTGTGGCGTGGCCTTAAGGCTCCATAAGAGGGCATTTCAATGCACGACTTGACTTGTGGCGTGGCCTTAAGGCCCCATAAGAGGGCATTTCAATGGACGACTTGACTTGTGGCGTGGCCTTAAGGCCCATAAGAGGGCATTTCAATCGACGACTTGACTTGTGGCGTGGCCTTATGGCTCCATAAGAGGGCATTTCAATGGACGACTTGACTTGTGGCGTGGCTTTATGGCCCCATAAGAGGGTATTTCAATGGACGACTTGACTTGTGGCGTGGCCTTAAGGCCCCATAAGAGGGCCTTTCAATGGACGACTTGACTTGTGGCGTGGCCTTAAGGCCCCTTAAGAGGGCATTTCAATGGACGACTTGACTTGTGGCGTGGCCTTAAAGCTCCATAAGAGGGCATTTCAATGGACGACTTGACTTGTGGCGTGGCCTTAAGGCCCATAAGAGGGCATTTCAATCGACGACTTGACTTGTGGCGTGGCCTTAAGGCTCCAAAAGAGGGCATTTCAATGGACGACTTGACTTGTGGCGTGGCTTTATGGCCCCATAAGAGGGCATTTCAATGGACGACTTGACTTGTGGCGTGGCCTTAAGGCCCCATAAGAGGGCATTTCAATGGACGACTTGACTTGTGGCGTGGCCTTAAGGCCCCTTAAGAGGGCATTTCAATGGACGACTTGACTTGTGGCGAGGCCTTAAAGCTCCATAAGAGGGCATTTCAATGGACGACTTGACTTGTGGCGTGGCCTTAAGGCCCCATAAGAGGGCATTTCAATGGACGACTTGACTTGTGGCGTGGCCTTAAGGCCCCATAAGAGGGCATTTCAATGGACGACTTGACTTGTGGCGTGGCCTTAAGGCCCCATAAGAGGGCATTTGAATGGACGACTTGACTTGTGGCGTGGCCTTAAGACCCATAAGAGGGCATTTCAATGGACGACTTGACTTGTGGCGTGGCCATAAGGCCCCATAAGAGGGCATTTCAATGCACGACTTGACTTGTGGCGTGGCCTTAAGGCTCCATAAGAGGGCATTTCAATGGACGACTTGACTTTTGGCGTGGCCTTAAGGCCCCATAAGAGGGCATTTCAATGGACGACTTGACTAGTGGCGTGGCCATAAGGCCCCATAAGAGGGCATTTGAATGGACGACTTGACTTGTGGCGTGGCCTTAAGGCCCCATAAGAGGGCATTTCAATGGACGACTTGACTTGTGGCGTGGCCTTAAAGCCCCATAAGAGGGCATTTCAATGGACGACTTGACTTGTGGCGTGGCCTTAAGGCCCCATAAGAGGGCATTTCAATGGACGACTTGACTTGTTGCGTGGCCTTAAGGCCCCATAAGAGGGCATTTCAATGCACGACTTGACTTGTGGCGTGGCCTTGAGGCCCCATAAGAGGGCATTTCAATGGACGACTTGACTTGTGGCGTGGCCTTAAGGCTCCATAAGAGGGCATTTCATTGGACGACTTGACTTGTGGCGTGGCTTTAAGGCCCCATAAGAGGGCATTTCAATGGACGTCTTGACTTGTGGGGTGGCCTTAAGGCCCCATAAGAGGGCATTTCAATGGACGACTTGACTTGTGGCGTGGCCTTAAGGCCCCATAAGAGGGCATTTCAATGGACGACTTGACTTGTGGCGTGGCCTTAAGGCCCCATAAGAGGGCATTTGAATGGACGACTTGACTTGTGGCGTGGCCTTAAGGCCCATAAGAGGGCATTTCAATGGACGACTTGACTTGTGGCGTGGCCTTAAGGCCCCATAAGAGGGCATTTCAATGCACGACTTGACTTGTGGCGTGGCCTTAAGGCTCCATAAGAGGTCATTTCAATGGACGACTTGACTTGTGGCGTGGCCTTAAGGCCCCATAAGATGGCATTTCAATGGACGACTTGACTTGTGGCGTGGCCATAAGGCCCCATAAGAGGGCATTTGAATGGACGACTTGACTTGTGGCGTGGCCTTAAGGCCCCATAAGAGGGCATTTCAATGGACGACTTGACTTGTGGCGTGGCCTTAAGGCTCCATAAGAGGGCATTTCAATGGACGACTTGACTTGTGGCGTGGCTTTAAGGCCCCATAAGAGGGCATTTCAATGGACGACTTGACTTGTGGCGTGGCCTTAAGGCCCCATAAGAGGGCATTTCAATGCACGACTTGACTTGTGGCGTGGCCTTAAGGCCCCATAAGAGGGCATTTCAATGGACGACGTGACTTGTGGCGTGGCCTTAAGGCTCCATAAGAGGGCATTTCAATGGACGACTTGACTTGTGGCGTGGCCTTAAGGCCCCATAAGATGGCATTTCAATGCACGACTTGACTTGTGGCGTGGCCTTAAGGCCCCATAAGAGGGCATTTCAATGGACGACTTGACTTGTGGCGTGGCCTTAAGGCCCCATAAGAGGGCATTTGAATGGACGACTTGACTTGTGGCGTGGCCTTAAGGCCCATAAGAGGGCATTTCAATGGACGACTTGACTTGTGGCGTGGCCTTAAGGCCCCATAAGAGGGCATTTCAATGCACGACTTGACTTGTGGCGTGGCCTTAAGGCTCCATAAGAGGTCATTTCAATGGACGACTTGACTTGTGGCGTGGCCTTAAGGCCCCATAAGATGGCATTTCAATGGACGACTTGACTTGTGGCGTGGCCATAAGGCCCCATAAGAGGGCATTTGAATGGACGACTTGACTTGTGGCGTGGCCTTAAGGCCCCATAAGAGGGCATTTCAATGGACGACTTGACTTGTGGCGTGGCCTTAAGGCTCCATAAGAGGGCATTTCAATGGACGACTTGACTTGTGGCGTGGCTTTAAGGCCCCATAAGAGGGCATTTGAATGGACGACTTGACTTGTGGCGTGGCCTTAAGGCCCCATAAGAGGGCATTTCAATGGACGACTTGACTTGTGGCGTGGCCTTAAGGCTCCATAAGAGGGCATTTCAATGGACGACTTGACTTGTGGCGTGGCTTTAAGGCCCCATAAGAGGGCATTTCAATGGACGACTTGACTTGTGGCGTGGCCTTAAGGCCCCATAAGAGGGCATTTCAATGCACGACTTGACTTGTGGCGTGGCCTTAAGGCCCCATAAGAGGGCATTTCAATGGACGACGTGACTTGTGGCGTGGCCTTAAGGCTCCATAAGAGGGCATTTCAATGGACGACTTGACTTGTGGCGTGGCCTTAAGGCCCCATAGGAGGGCATTTCAATGGAAGACTTGACTTGTGGCGTGGCCTTAAGGCCCCATAAGAGGGCATTTCAATGGACGACTTGACTTGTGGCGTGGCCTTAAGGCCCCATAAGAGGGCATTTCAATGGACGACTTGACTTGTGGCGTGGTCTTAAGGCTCCATAGGAGGGCATTTCAATGGACGACTTGACTTGTGGCGTGGCCTTAAGGCCCCATAAGAGGGCATTTCAATGGACGTCTTGACTTGTGGCGTGGCCTTAAGACACCATAAGAGGGCATTTCAATGCACGACTTGACTTGTGGCGTGGCCTTAAGGCTCCATACGTGTTTCACAGATTGCGCAGGTGGCGTTGTGGGCCAGAGACGAATGGTGACACGTTGTCATGTGATAGTTTGTTATTTACCTATTTGACTAGTTTAGGATCTGCGGTTGCCAATACGTATATAGTGTATTATCGTAATTTGTGCTATATACCAAAGTTACCTCCAATACAGGCGTTCTGATTAGAGTTGTATAATTTAGTGCATGTTTTTATAGTTACGGAGCTGTGTTCGGAGATATGACAGATAAAGCTCTTTCAAATACATAAGGGTCGCCTCCGTAGCGTAGCGGTCAGCATGGTTAGCTGCCGCCCCGGAGGTCCTGGGTTCGATTCCCGGCTCTGCCACGAAATTTGAAAAGTGGTATGAGGACTGGAACGGGGTCTACTCAGCCTCGGGTGGCCCAAATGAGTAGAGGGGGTTCGATTCCCACCTCAGCCATCCTCGAAGTGGTTTTCCGTGGTTTCCCACTTCATCTTCGGGCAAATGCCAGGATGGAACCTACTGTAAGGCCACGGCCACCTCCTTCCCTCTTCGTAGCCATTCCATCCCAATCTTCCTTCCCTTCCCATCCCTAATTAGGCCCCTGTTCGCTTTGCAGGTGAAGCCGCCTGGGCGAAGTGCTGATCACACCTCCCCAGTTGTATCCCTCCCTACCAGATGTTCCAAGCTCCAGGACACTGCCCATAGAGGCGGTAGTGGTGAGTTCCCTCGCTGAGTCCGAGGGAGCCACCAACCTAGATGGTAAATTGACTAAATAAAAAAAAACATAAGGGCAGTTTAATCAAACACCTGTTAGATATTAGATTACTTTGGTATGACTGTAAATGTAGGCATCATAAAACATAGCTGTAAATGTTAAATTATGTCTGAATTTACTGCTGTATAGTAACAACCTAGGCCTAATTCCATGTGATGTTCTTTTACGAGCTGATTGAGTGTAGAGAATCCGTTCATAAACTGCATTATAAAACATACTGGTTAGTACAGTAGGGTTACATATGGATATATTTCTTCCTCATGTTTTGACCTACGACCTGGATTTACATACGGATAACTTATTCAAGCATAGTGCAGTTTATCATTTAACTAATTGCTTGCCACGGTGGGTGAGTGGTCAACGTGTCGGTCTACTAACCCCAAGCTTGCAGGTTCGCTCCTGGCCGTGGTAAGTGATTTTTGAAAAGCGGCAAAAATTACGACACCATGTCATACGATGATGGCATGTCAAAGAACCCATATGAATTCAGTAGGCCGTGTTCATAATGGAAAAATTAATCTCGGGAGTTCCCGCCAACACAAAGTTCCTCATTTCTCTACTAGAAAGCGCTATAGTGTTCAAGGAGTTTAGATATCTAACCCCCTTGACTTTCATAGTGCTTCAAGGAACAACGAAATTCGACATGCAAGCTACCCTTTGGGTGTCAAATAACAAAGCTTGCACTCGACACCCGAGGCCATACAGTATTATTATTATTATTTAACTAATTAATTAACTAACCACATTATACTAGACCACCAGTTAAGGAGGAACGTAAAATAGAAACAGACAGTTAGTTATTGTTGTTTTAAGGTGAGGAACAGTCAGGTCATCTGCCCTAGAGAAACATACACACTAAATTTTAAGTCCACATGAATCTTGCTCCTGTCATTACCGTATTATTATTATTAGCCTATTAAATCCTTATACTACCAATATGTATAATTCAAAAACTGATATCTAAGCAATAGCGTATGAAGTCAACTCAACCAGTAGTTCTTTTTGAGGGTACGGTACTAACCATATTTTTTTCTGGCTGCGTGGCTCAGCGGTAACGTTCTCGCTTGCTAGGTCCAAGGTTGCAGGATCGAATCCTGGGGCAGCCAGTTGGCATTTGAGGGTGCGCAAATGTGAGGGAACCGTGTCAGTAGGTTTACTGGCACGTTAAAGATCCCCTTCGGTGCAACATTCTGGCACCCTGGACTCTAAAAGCCGCAGTTCTTCGAATGATCCAACTATGGACTACACAGGTTAACCAAAATGGTTTTCAGTTTGATGAGTTGGGATTGGTTTCACGTTCGTAAGTCTTCTTCCTAGCCCATATCTCCTTGATTTCCTGACTTTGAAGTTGTTTAGCTGCTTCTGATCTCTTTGGTCTCTGCCCTCTCTTTAGTTTATTCTGTGGGTCTTCTTTTAACTTTTTCCGGAAAGCTTGTTTGTCTTGTATAACGGATTCAGAGATGTTAAAGCTTTGCAGATCTTGTTTAACTTGCTGGTACCACAGTGATGTTGTTTTCTTGCAGGAGCTGGCTCTGTGGATTACACTGGCCAATCTTGACTCGTTCATTCTCTCAAGGTGTCCGTAGAATTTGAGGCGTCTCTTGATGATTGTGGCCATTAGAGGTTCTTGCTTTAGGTATGGATCATCGTTGGGTCTGTGATACCTTTCTCCATTTATCATCCTTGGGCCTAAGATCTTCCTCAAGATAATTCTTTCCTTGACCTCTAGTTTCTATCGGTTTTGCCCCTTTGAAGGTTAGGGTTTCAGCTGCAGAGAGGACCTCGGGCCTGATTACAGCGTTATAGTGCCTTAATTCCGCATTGATGGATATGGATTTCTTCTGGAAAACTTTTCTGCATTGATTGTATGCAATATTCAATTTCAGAATCCTTTCTTCAAATGCTTTATTGTTCTTGAGGTCTTCACTGATCCATTCTCCCAAATATTTAAAATCTCCGACTTTACGGATGCTGTTGTTGGGAAGAAGGTATTCTGCTGCAGATTTGCCATTTGTCATGAACACTGTTTTCTCGAAAGACAACTGAAGGCCAGTCTTGGAGGCTAGAGATTGGAGAGTCTTGATCTGGTCTATTGTTGTTTTAAACCGAATCTGCTAGCATAGGTACATCATCTGCGAAAGCGATAGAGTCTACTCGGGTATTGATTTTGAGTTTCCTGTTTATTACTCTTAGACCTGTTTCAGGGAGTGTTTTTTCTCCATTCTCGGATCATTTTCTCTAATACACAGTTAAATAATATGGGGGAGATTCCATCTCCCTGCCTTACTCCTGTTTTAATCTCAAAAGGGTCAGAGATTTTCCCTCTAAACTTCAGTTTTGATATGATGTTTGTTAGTGTACATTTGACGATGTTCAGTGTTTTACGATCAAGTCCAAGTTCTTGCAGGATATTGAACAAAAATGCTCTATCATCAAAGTCGTAAGCCTCC
This sequence comes from Meconema thalassinum, assembly GCA_946902985.2. Lineage (NCBI taxonomy): Eukaryota > Metazoa > Arthropoda > Insecta > Orthoptera > Tettigoniidae > Meconema > Meconema thalassinum. The sequence continues at coordinate 837,103,924 of OX336390.1, forward strand.
TTAAAGTCAATAAATGTGATCACGAAAGTTTTATACTGTGTCTTAGTCTTCATAATGATGGATTTAAGATTGTATATATGTTCAATACATGATCTACCCATCCGGAAACCTGCTTGGTACTCTCCAATTTCTTATTTAGCTGAGACTCTAATCTTTTGAGTAATCTTAGAGAGACTGTTATATGTTACCGAGAGAAGGGACATGCCTCTACAATTGTTAACATCATCTCTATGCCCCTTCTTATGCAGAGGGTGGATTAGAGCAATGGTTCATTCTGCAGGGATTACTTCCTTAATCCAGGTGTATTGTATAATTTTAGTCAAGATGTCTATAGTTCTGTTATCTGCATACTTCCATAGCTCCGCTATGATAAAGTCTTCTCTACTGGCTTTGTCGTTCTTGAGTTCCTTGATAGCCTGTTCCACCTCACCCTTTGATGGCATTGGGGCATCTATTTCAATGTCTTCAGGCTTGTTGAAGGTTAGTTGTTCCTTTGGTGGTTTACAATTTAGCGACTCTTCAAAGTATCTCGCTAGTATCGCACAGTTTTCTGGATCAATTATGCCTTTCCTACCTTCCGCGTCTTTGAAAATAAGTGACGGTGGTTTATAGTTCTGGGTGCTTCTTTTGAATGTTTTGTGGAAATTTCTTGTATTGTTTTTCCTAAGTCTTGTTCTATGGATTCAAAGGTCTCCTTATCAAAAGTCCTTTTCGTCTTTCGGATGGTTTTGGTGGTTTGCTTTCTTATTTCAAGGAAGTAGAACCAATTTTGTAGATTTCTGTTCTTGTTCCACCTTTTCCACGCTTCTTGTCACTTCCTTATGGCGTCCTCACATTCCTGGTTACACCACGGGTGTTTATATTTTCTCGAGGTACTGTTTCTTGTGCGGTTGTGATTACTGCTTCTTCCAGCTGTTCCTAGGTTTCCGGAGATGAATTTCCGATGTGTTTACCTAAGTGTTCTTTGAAAGTGGTGTGGTCTTTAATTTTATTGGTGTCATATTTTGGGATGGGTTTCTGTGTTTTCTTATGGTTAATTTTGTGATTTCTGGGGATAAAGTTTAGTTTTACTTTGGAGATGTAGTGATCAGAGTCAACTTTCGCATTTCTGAGTACTTTCACATTCCAGATCTCTTTATAAGATTTTGATGAGATAGCTATTTGATCAATTTGTTACTCTTCTGAACGTGAGCCCCACGTCTTCCATGTTTTCTGTTTCTTTGGAAGATGTATGAACCAAGTGGATTTCAGTCTTAACGAAAACATTCTGCAAGTATCTATCAAGCGCTTACCATTGAGGTTAGTTTTCTTATGGGCTGGGTATTGGCCATCTATGTAAGAATACTTCTTTTCTCTACCTATCCGTGCATTGAAAATGCCCATTAAAATGAGAGTATTGTTACGTGCAATGCCCGTACCAACGTTTTTAAATATGTATCTTCCCTATATGTGACTTCACGACCTTTGAAACGACCGCCTGGTGGCTTGGTTCCGATTTTGAACACGAGAAAACAGCTTCTATCGGACTTCGGCGCTTCTAGCCGTGGTTCCTTCTTCCCCGCTAGAGTGTGGTTGTGGTGCCTTCTAAACTCGTCCTAATCGAAGTCATATTTGAAGGCTATTATATTCTACGTCATTGAACAAGAGACTGTATATACATAATACCGCCAAAATAATTACTTAATGTGCACATTGTTACATGATGTGTCAAGCCTTGATTGGACAATGACAAATTAACATGAATGCAGTGCGGTGTTTGACTTCTGATTCTCCGACATCTTGTGATCTTGATTGTCTGTCGTCAAGAAAGCTAGAAGCCAGCTGCTGTCAAAGTGTATTTCTCCGTGTGCTGGGGGCCGTGGCCCCTAGCCGCTACGAAATTTGGATAAATGTTAAAAGGAATTCCCTGAGCTCGTAATGCTGTATTTCGCCTTTTCGCATTGAAGATGAAGAATGAAAGTGATATATTACAGCATCTCGATGAAGACAGGAGTGCTTGTGACCCAAACGAAGCATGTGCTGGGAGGGCCATTTTCAGGCAATCTAGTGCCGTATAACGTTATTTGGTTTGTGTGTTAATTATTTTATTTTTATTGTGTCTCCACAGAAAGGTTTTAAGGTACGTTATTAATTTTTATATATTTTGTTATGGAGCTCCAATATTGGCCGTATATTAATGTTTAAATTCTGTATTTTGTTTCACCTGGTAGGCCTAAATTTGCTCTTTTACTAATGTTACCAGTTATGTAAATTTTATTGTTTCCTTCGTACCTTTGGAGACACGCTTCTAGTTTATTTTACGTTGTAAAAGTTTATTTATTTAGTTTTTGGTAATCTTTGGGATTGCCCTATTATTAATTTAATTTACGATCCGTTGCACCCTAAATTGTTTCATGTCCATAGTGTTAAGGCGTAATTCTTTCCTTCCCTTTTGTTCTCTCTGGTGATTTTAAATTAATTTAATGCTAATTGTTTGCCGTAATTCGATTTGACATGCGGTCGTCTGTTTTGGTGGCCATGTTTGTTTTTGTTTTTCCCAAGTGCATTCTGGTCTTGGGAGTGGAGTCTCTTGTCGGCGAGCGGGAAACTCAAACATGTTGTGGTGTTAGCTTAATATGTTTTTGTTAACCTTGTTGGTTTAACCTTGTGTTTTTGGTGAATGTTCCTGTGTTTTTCTCAGTCACGAATGTTGTGGATTTCTTAATTGATCTTATTTTATTTTATTAATTTAATTTTAAATTTTTCGTTTTGCGTCGTGGCCTGGATCTCTGCATGTCGGGTCGGTATTGCGTTCTAGTAAATTATCAAGCCCTTTCTCATTTAATTATGGCTGTATACTGATTTTCTTCCTTTGGGCTTAATTAATTTTTTTTTAATTTAATGTTTTCGTTTTGGTTCAGCAAGCAAGCATGTAAAGCCTTATCTAGTTTTCTAAGATAATTGTCTTACTTTGGCCTTAAGCCACGTGCATCTTCAGAGGGTGTCTTGGCCATAGAGTATCTTCCTTTTTTAAATGATTTTGTTAAATCTTCTTTTTTTGCATCCTTCTGATAATTAAATTTTCTTTTAAATTTTTAAGCAACTGTTGTGGCATTATTTCGTCGGCAGCAGTTCTGTTGGTTATTGGGGGGTGTCTGTAGTCGAGCCTGTGCCTTCCCCTCTTCTCCACCTTCCTTCCACCCCTTTTGGTGTTCTTCTGTAGGGGCATGTCATCTGGAGGTGATTTTGCTGTTGAAGCGATGCGGACCTCTGAATAAAAGGTAAGTTGGCCCATCCATTCCCGTGGGCGGCTGCAGTTGGTAGCAGATCGTGTGCGTGTTCGCTTCTGTAACTATCCCCTCCTCCATACGCGCAGGCTCGTTTTTTGGACCCTTCTGATGCTGGTAGAGCGGTTGTTGATGGGATGTGTCATGTCAGTGCACTTGATGTTATTTAATGTTAATCCTTGTCGTTTGTTTGATTTCATGTTTGCCTCTGAATATCCATGTGGTGAGATGTAAGTGACCTGTTCCTAGCGATGTGTTTGCTGCTGTATTTTATCCTGTTTGTAATACAACATTCCCAGTGAAAAATCAAGCTTGGTAAGTAACTGGCATGTGTTCTTAGCATGGGAAATGTGGATTTGTTAGTATTCTGATAGCCTACATGCTACGAGTGAAGGCATCGTGGAGCCCTGTCTGAAGCTGTTCGCCATGTGGTTTGTGGCAAATTTTGTAATTTAGCTTCCTGTTCTCGAGTCAAGCAAGCGGTGACGTCTGCAGTTCTGGGCAGCATTGTGCATGATCTTGTATAATATGCTGGCTGTGTTCCAGTGTCAACCTAATCTATGGTGTTGGTAATTGGTAGTTATGGTATTGTTGTGAAATTGTAAACTGTCCTCGTAATTCCTAAAATTTCTTTCTTTCTGTATTGTTTGCCTGCGTTCTGTGTTTTTCAAAATGGCTGACAATAATAGTGTTTTTGATTTAATTGACTTAAGAGATAACCTTGTGAATTTGGAGAGTTCTTCTGGGGTTGAACGTGAATCACCTCTGTTTACTAGGTCTGAGGTTTTGGGATCGATTACTAGTAGTGGTTTGCCTGCCCCTCTATTGCCTGGTTCTGGCTCGTCCAGACCACTTAACCCTGGATACGGTCATTCTTCTCATGTTAGGTCACCTAATGATTTCCTCGGTACTGCCGACCCATTGCATCCCAGTTTATTCTCTGGCAATGTAAATGTTTTGTCTCCTGTAGAGGGTGTGCGAGGGAGCTGCCCTGGTAATAATGTCTCTTTTCCAAATGCTGCGTACTCCCCTACCGTTAATTATGGGTCGATTCCTCACCCTATTTCTAGTTTCTTAACTAAGTTGAAGCATTTCAACCTAGATGATGTTACCCAGGTGGTCCTATTTTTAAAGCAAGTGGTCGAATTGGGTAACCATGCCTCGATTTTTGGGATGTCGGAAAATCAGATTTTCCAACTGTTGTATCCTGTTGCATCCGGTATGCTGCGCGACAAGCTGATTGAAACTATCCACCTCCGCATGTCCTTAGCCATGTTCATTAGGGAAATGTTGTGGTTTTTTGTCCCTGCGAGTGCTCTTAGTACTCTCGAGCAAAAGTTTTTATATCGTGTCCAAAGGTTGGACGAGTCACTTAGCGACTATGTCAGTGACATTAGGGTATATGCCCAGGTATTTGCGTCCCCTTTAACTGAGCGACAGTTGGTGTCGTCTATTGTAAATTGGTTTTCGCCTCAATATAGGTCATACATGACTATGCGTACCAGGCCTTCGTCATTTGTCGAGCTGAAACAGGTCGTTATAGAGGCTATGGCTGTGAAACATGCAGATTCCCTTCGTGTAGCTAATGTTCCTCCTCCTTCCTTGATGTCTCCTCCCCCTCATTCCTTGATGTCTCGTCCCCCTCCTAAGGTTATGTTTCATCCAAGACCCAATATTAATTGCCACACGTGCGGTGGCGTGGGACATATCAAGAAGGTGTGTCCGAATAACCAGGTTGTGTATCACCAATGACCGGAGATTTTGGAGACCAATTCGGCTGTTACTTCTAAGGATATTTCTGTGCATGAGAATTTGGGAAAACCGTGTGAAGTTTCTGGTCGCCCTACTCTTGAAAATCTTGGTAACTCTTTGAAAACTAATTCATCACGTGCTAATTCTGCTTATGTCGCTGACCTACCTAACCTGTCGGTGAGCAATGTCGTGGCAAGTCAGCCTAATTCTAAACATAATGTGAAACCTGTGGTGCGGGTGTCCTCGTCATCTAATTGTAATCGTTTTAGAGTGAATAATGATTTTGGAATTCCTCCTGTGGCTAAGGGAATATCCCCGTTTATTGAAATTTGTGTTAATGACGAGTCCGTTTCTGCATTGCTTGATTCTGGTAGTATCGCATCCTTTATAAGCGAGGTCTGGTTTTTATCTATGAAGAGTGTTTGCAAATTACCTGAGTTAGAGCCTAACAATGAATCTTTTATTTCGGGAAATTGTTCAAACTTAAATATTTTGGGTAGTCAAAATCCATATTCTAAATTTTTCTTGGAAGTTTAAATTTTTTGTTGCCAGAAATCTTTCTTGTTCTGTGGTAATTGGAGCTAATTTCATGTCCCACGTTGGTATGCTTCTTGATTTTGGTGTTCGCAACTTATGGTTTAAGTTTAATCCGCAAAGTAAATTATCATTTAACCCGGTTTTATCTTCTCCTGCTGTCAATTCAGTTAGTGAACCTGTGACTATTGAGGATCTCGATCTGGAAAATTTAACGAGTCTTCAAAAGGATGCCATTAAGAGGTTATGTCAGGAGTAAAGTGATGTATTTACTGACAAGTTGGGTGTAACCCATTTGATGGAATACAAGATTGAGCTAACCGATTCTGTGCCGGTGCGTTCCAGCCCGTATCGCCTTGCCCTGCCCAAGATGGCTGAACTTCGGAAGATTATCGACAAGATGTTGGAAGATGGTGTAATCCAACCTTCTATCTCTGCCTACTCATCCCCTGTATTCCTTGTGCAAAAACCCTAACGGTGGTTTTCGGCCGGTGGTCGACTATAGGGCTCTTAATCAAAAGGTTGTTTTACAATCCATTCCTTAGCCGGACCTTCATACATGCTTTAGTTGGTTTCGCAACGCGATGGTGTTCACGATCCTCGATTTAAATTCTTCTTACTTCCAAATTCCCCTCTCTCCGGAATCCAGGCATGTTACTGCTTTTTCCACTGACTGGAACCTGTTTGAGTATGCCCGTGCCCCGTTTGGCCTATCCACCGGAGCCGCTGTGTTGAGCAGACTTCTGGACAAGGTGTTTTCAGAAATTAAATTCAAATTTGTGTACCACTATCTTGACGATGTGGTGATCTATTCTGAGTCCTTCGAGGAACACGTTGATCATCTGAAAGTTGTACTTGATCGGTTGCGTGACGCTGGCCTTACCGTCAAATTGTCCAAGGTTTCCTTTGCCAAGCCCAAAATTTCCTTCTTGGGACATATTGTTTCCGCATCTGGTATCTCCGTGGACCAGTCTCGTACGCAGGCCATCAGAGATTTTAAACCACCCAAGAACGCCAAGGGTGTTGCTCGTTATATTGGTATGGTGAACTTCTTCCGTAAGTTCATCAGTAACTTTGCCGACCGCGCTGCTCCTCTGAATCAATTACGCAAAAAGGCTGTGAAGTTTGAGTGGGGTCCCTCTCAGCAGGCAGCCTTCGAAGATCTTAAGCTTGCACTCTCTAACGCCCCTGTATTAGCCATTCTGGATTTTGGGAAGCAGTTCATTGTGCAGACGGATGCGTCTGGTCGTAGTGTTGGTTGTGTTCTACTGCAAGAGTCTGATCTCGGTAGGCAACCCATTGCATACGCTTCTCGTAACTTAACGGACGCAGAGAGGAAGTATTCCATATACGAACTTGAGGGTTTAGCAGTGTTGTTCGCCCTGGAAAAATTCCGTATGTATCTTGAGCACACTAAGTTTCTCCTTGAGACCGATAACCAGGCCTTGAGCTGGGTGTTAGGGAAACCCCGCAAAACTGGTAGGATTGCCAGATGGGCAACTAGGATTCTGTCTTTCCAGTTCACCGTCCACCATATTCGTGGGTCCGAAAATGTTGTAGCTGATTCATTAAGCCGTATGTATGAGGAAACAGCCGAAGAGGAAATTCAAGGATGTGAACCCATAAAACTTGTACCCCTGTAAATTATATCAATGTCGTTCTTAGCAATTCCTCTGTGCTTTTTGAAGATGTGAGGCGATTCCAGAAAGAAGATCCCTCCTTATCTAGCCTAATCGACCGAATCAATTCTGGTGAAGTGATCAAGCCCTACTCTCTAAAAGATGGTGTATTGTGCTGTTCGTCTCGTCGTGACCGTCTACCTAAAATTGTGCTACCGTCAGTCCTCATTCCGGAAATCTTTCGTTACTATGACGAATCTCCTATTGGTGGCCACCTAGGAGTATTCAAGACCCGAGCTAAAATCAGACAGTTCTTCATTTGGCAAAGTATGGATCGCGACATCAGGAGGCTCATTAGAAATTGTGCTTCATGTAGTATTAGCAAACCTCCGGTTTCTACTAAGGTTGGCCTGTTGTCATCTGAACCGGCATCTAGACCCATGGAGAGGCTTTTTATCGACCATGTTGGCCCGTTCCCTCGCTCTGGTCGGGGAAACCAATTTGCGCTGGTTTGCACCGACGGTTTCATCCGGTTTAGTTGGATATTCCCCCCCCCCCCAGACAGGCTACGACCAGTTCCGTCATAAAGTGTCTTAATTCCATCTTTTCATCTTTTGGGCCATGTCAGTTCCTGGTGTCAGATAATGCCAAGTGCTTTGTATCTCATCAGTTCCGTCAATTCTTATTTGATTATGCTATTTCGCATGTAACCACCACTCCCTATTTTCCTAACCCGTCTCTCGCTGAGCGAGTCAATCGTAATCTCCGTTCTGGTCTGATTGCTTTCCACCACGACGACCATTCCAAGTGGGATTCTAATTTGCATTGGCTCAATTTTGCTTTCAACACCGCCGTGCACGAGAGCACGCAAGCCACCCCTATTTCGTTAATGTTTTCGTTTATGGCTAATTCTCCGTTGTCTATTCTGTGAAACCTGCACGATCTCCTTCCAGACAGTTTCACGCCCGAGGATATGAGGGCGAAATTCGACAAGGCTAGAGAGAGTATTAAGGTATCACATGACCAACTTGCCAAGCGACACAATGCCTGTCGCAAGCCAGCTGATTTGGAAATTGGAGATGTTGTGTACGTCCGCAATTTCGAGCCCAAGGGCGTCAGTAATCTAGTTTCTGGCAAGTTGACCCCTCGTTTCAAAGGTCCATGTTATGTAGAGGCATTCCTGACTCCCGTTACTCTTCTTATTCGAAACCCTAAGGCCAACAAAATATCCAGAGTGCATCTGTCGCACATAAAACGAGGTGGAGAGGTTTGTAATGAAGAAATGCTACCGTAAATTTTGTAAACTGATTTTTGTGTAATGTTGAGTATCCCTAACCTTCATTGAGGCCTTCAGGCATCTGTTCCTTCTGGAATTTTGATTTAATTTGCAAAATCTACTGGGATACAACTTGTAACTGTTGGGTAATTCCCATTTAATGGTAAATTGTAAAATTGAAACTAAATTTGATGTTCTCATTGAAGATGCTAGCATGTAAGTTGGACTCGGTGGGAGACCTAACTCATGGTGATCTTGTATACCTGTTTCCTTGGGAATTTGAGTGGTCATTCCTCTACCGTAGCTCTTGCTAAATGTATAGTCGTTCAGCTCGCATATTATTGAAATGTACTACTAGTCTGTAAAAAGGGTAATCTTGTTATTTAATTAACTATTGTGAGCACGGATCTAGGGCATGGTCAAGATTTTCCTTCTTCATTTAAATTCAACTTTGTTTCTCTTTTATAAAATGTAGTAAGAATTAGTAATTTCTGTTAACTTACATTTTTGAAATAAGAGTAACTACTGTTTGTAAATGGCTGTCCACTCGTCGCATGGTATCTTGCACACTGCATCCACCTACTTCTTCAAAGCTAACAACATTGGTCTTGAACATTTACCTAACGCGTCTCGGACTCTGAAAGCACTGCAGGTGCTGGTGTAATACATTTCTGAGGACTTATGATGGACACAGTGAAGCGGTTAACTAAGTGGTTTGCGAGGTGATCAATTATCCCTTCACTGATAATCTGACCCTGCACTCTTCCTAACCAAAACGATGCGGTTTTATCCATCAATTGGAGTTAACTGGTGAACATTATCTTCTGGAAACATGCTTGGTGAATCGACTAGTTTTGGAGTACTGCCTATGCCTAGGCATATTCGTGAACGGTGTTCACGCTTAAGGGAGGGAGACTGTTACGTGCAATGCCCGTACCAACGTATTTAAATATGTATCTTCCCTATATGTGACTTCACGACCTTTGAAACGACCGCCTGGTGGCTTGGTTCCGATTTTGAACTTGAGATGGCAGCTTCTATCGGACTTCGGCGCTTCTAGCCGTGGTTCCTTCTTCCCCGCTAGAGTGTGTTGGTGGTGCCTTCTAAACTCGTCCTAATCGAAGTCATATTTGATGGCTATTATATTCTACGTCATTGAACAAAAGACTGTATATACATAATACCGCCAAAATAATTACTTAATGTGCACATTGTTACATGATGTGTCAAGCCTTGATTGGACAATGACAAATTAACATGAATGCAGTGCGGTGTTTGACTTCTGATTCTCCGCCATTTTGTGATCTTGATTGTCTGTCGTCAAGAAAGCTAGAAGCCAGCTGCTGTCAAAGTGTATCTCTCCGTGTGCTGGGGGCCGTGGCCTCTAGCCGCTACGAAATTTCGATAAATGGTAAAAAGAATTCCCTGAGCTCGTAATGCTGTATTTCGCCTTTTCGCATTGAAGATGAAGAATGAAAGTGATATATTACAGCATCTCGATGAAGACAGGAGGGCTTGTGACCCAAACGAAGCATGTGCTGGGTGGGCCATTTTCAGGCAATCTAGTGCCGTATAACGTTATTTGGTTTGGGTGTTAATTATTTTATTTTTATTGTGTCTCCACAGAAAGGTTTTAAGGTACGTTATTAATTTTTATATATTTTGTTATGGAGCTTATATTAATGTTTAAATTCTGTATTTTGTTCCACCTGGTAGGCCTAAACTTCCTCTTTTACTAATGTTACCAGTTATGTAAATTGTATTGTTTTCTTCGTACCTTTGGAGACACGCTTCTAGTTTATTTTACGTTGTAAAATTTTATTTATTTAGTTTTTGGTAATCTTTGGGATTGCCCTATTATTAATTTAATTTACGATCCGTTGCACCCTAAATTGTTTCATGTCCATAGTGTTAAGTCGTAATTCTTTCCTTCCCTTTTGTTCTCTCTGGTGATTTTAAATTAATTTTATGCTAATTGTTTGCCGTAATTCGATTTGACATGCGGTCGTCTGTTTTGGTGGCCATGTTTGTTTTTGTTTTTCCCAAGTGCATTCTGGTCTTGGGAGTGCAGTCTCTTGTCGGCGAGCGGGAAATTCAAACATGTTGTGGTGTTAGCTTAATATGTTTTTTGTTAACCTTGTTGGTTTAACCTTGTGTTTTTAGTGAATGTTCCTGTGTTTTTCTCAGTCACGAATGTTGTGGATTTCTTAATTGATCTTATTTTATTTTATTAATTTAATTTTAAATTTTTCGTTTTGCGTCGTGGCCTGGATCTCTGCATGTCGGGTCGGTATTGTGTTCTAGTAAATTATCAAGCCCTTTCTCATTTAATTATGGCTGTCTACTGATTTTCTTCCTTTGGGCTTAATTTTTTTTTTAATTTAATGTTTTCGTTTTGGTTCAGCAAGCAAGCATGTAAAGCCTTATCTAGTTTTCTAAGATAATTGTCTTATTTTGGCCTTAAGCCACGTGCATCTTCAGAGGGTGTCTTGGCCATAGAGTTTCTTCCTTTTTTTAAATGATTTTGTTAATTATTTTTTTTGCATCCTTCTGATAATTAAATTTTCTTTTAAATTTTTAAGCAACTGTTGTGGCATTATTTCGTCGGCAGCAGTTCTGTTGGTTATTGGGGGGGGGGGGGTGTCTGTAGTCGAGCCTGTGCCTTCCCCTTCTCCACCTTCCTTCCACACCTTTTGGTGTTCTTCTGTTGGGGCATGTCATCTGGAGGTGATTTTGCTGTTGAAGCGATGCGGACCTCTGAATAAAAGGTAAGTTGTCCCATCCATTCCCGTGGGCGGCTGCAAGTATGATGATGGGAAATTTTTGAATTGTTGATTGAAGGTCTTCCCGAAATTGTTCCACTGCCTCAGGATTCCTATAATTATCTTGATTAACTGGAGCATGGGCATTGATGATAGTGTATCCTTTGTTGTTACTTCGGAAGGACAGGGGTGAGAGTCTGCTTGAGGTCGAGGATAATCCTGTGATTGAGTCGATTTTCTTCTTTGATACAATAAATCCTGCTCCGAGCATGTTGGTGCCTTGAAGAATTATCTTCCCGGGTTTGCCTTTTATTATTCGGTAACCCTCTGACCGAAAGGGATCCTCATCCCCAAACCGAGTCTCTTGAATTGCAATAATTACTAACCGCCGTTGAGACATCAGATTGGTGATCTCTTTCAACTTCCCTATCCTTTTGAGTGAATTGGAGTTGAAAGTCACTACGTAACTTATTTTATTTAGTCTGAATTGAGATACTGAGCATGTCGTGAGGGTCCACAGACTCCGATGGCCTTCTTATACCAACTTGGTTGGCGGCAGTGGATTGAAGGCTAGCCTTATTACCACCTGGGGTAATTTTCCTTTGGTTTGTTTCTTCCATGCTCTACCATTTTGGTAAAAATGGGTTTGATATGCCTGAGTTACCTCAGGACTTCTGATACTACTTAGGTTGTTATCCCAAGAGATAGAAAACGGTCGCCCGATACGGGTACAGACACTAAGGGATTTGTTGATTGAAGATAGTTCCACCGCTTTATCAACCGTTGGGACAGTTTATCCTCTTTCGCTTTCAAAACCGTTGACCCTCTTCATTGCCTCAGTTGATCCGCGAGAGTATTATTTGGCAATGCCTTATTCACACCTGTCCTTTATATTCTAAAAAGGAACATCACCTATCAGCCATATGGGACGCGCCGTGTCGGGGTTGAGGCCCCCCGCCCAGTGTCTCACACAGGGTAATTTCAAGCTCCTACTCATTTCAGAACTAGACCCAAGTGTGAGCTGACTGACACGGAATATTATTATTATTATTATTATTATTATTGTTATTATTACTAACGATTTTTATCGGAATTCTGCTAAGTGGTAAGAAAGGTTAGGTCAAGTAATTCACTTCAGAAATGTAATCTAAAAACAAGAAGTTCCGTGAAGAACTATACAGCCTACTTTTCATGCCAATAATTATTCTACAGTATATGAACCTATCAAGAATATTGACGAAATTAAGTTGGTAATATCGAAATATCTTATTAGTTCAAAATATACCTGGTCTAATGTAGCCTAATAGAGCACTACAGTTGGCAGCCCTGGTGACTGAATATATTCCTAGTTCAATCTCTTAAGGTACAGAATACAAAATTTGTTTGAAGTCCAATGGACGTTACATGCAGTTAGACACTGGATCTATCAGCACGCGTAAATGCATGTTGCCAACAATACCATGCGTGTGCTGGTCAGAAATAATCTGAAATATTACGATATCTTGTTGTGCCAATTTTGGATGAAATCCATTTGTTAGTATAGAAGTTACATGTATTTTAAAATTGGACATATCAGCAGGTATAGAATCATGTTGGCAGCACTGCCTTGTATTAATTACTCCAAATTAATCTAGAATGTCAGGTGCTATACGTGTGCAAAGTATAGAGCTGTTGGCTTGCATACTTTCTGGTATATTGATATTAGTGTAAAATAAATATAGACAGCATTTATTAACAGTTGGCAGCCCTGATTACTCTTAACAATGCTTATAGTCATATCTGTTATGGTACACATAGCACATACGAAATTTGGTTGAAATCCAACTAATAGTATAGAAGTTACATGTATTTAAAAATTGGTCGTATCAGCAGGCTTATAATCATGTTGGTAGAACTGACGTATATAAGTTACTCGAAATTAATCTAAAATGTCAGAATAATCGTGTGCATAGTTTAAAGCTGTTGGGTTGCATACTTTCTGATATATTGGTATTTGGATAAAAAAATAAAGAGAGCAATTATTAACAGTTGGAAGCCCTGGTGGCTCTTAAGAATATGCTCAGTCATATCTGTTTTTGTACAGATATTACATACAAAATTTGGTTGAAATCCAATTGATAAAGTAGAAGTTATATGCATTTAAACATTGGACTTATCAGAAGGCTTAAAATTATTTTGGCAACACTGTCATGGTTGGACTCCTGGAAATTAAACTGAAATAGAATTATCTACATGTATGCCAATTTTGGAATAGCTCCCATGCATACCCTGCAAGATATCCAACATGGAGCTCAAATTTCTAGTACGTTTTTTTAGCAGTTGTTAGCACTGACATCATTTTCAAATATGGACGTGAGATATTCCGGTGCACATCTTTACTCATACCAAATTTGGTTTTGATTGCTGCAGCCGTTTAGGAGTTGATAGGGGGGACACACACACAGCCAGACAGACCGACAGACAGAAGGACAGACAGACAGACAGACAGACAGACAGACACACATAAGTCTACTTTTTCCTCATTTTTGCAAAATGTGAAAAGTAGGCTAATAATGTCAGGACACGTATATTAAGTTTCCAGAACTGCCGTAGGCCTGTAACAACTAAGCTCAAATCCTCATTTAGAATATCGGTATTTTTTTTTTCATACGATGTCCAAGTTTATGGTAGAGTAATTCAAAATATTACCCTAGGCGTATGCTTATAGCTGCAAATTGCGCTTCCCGGTGCATTGCTCTCCTATGAATTCTGGCTTGTTGTAGGCGCTGCATTGATATAGTGTCCATCAACAGGAAGGTAATTATGTTAAGATCAGAAATAAATATCGTTACTTTATCTCTATACTAGCGTAATATTTGAACATATATCAAGCGTTCAACCAAGACAGTGTGTATAATAATTACAGTATATCGTCTTACCTCTAGGCGTAATTTATATGCCAGCTAACGACGTGGTGGCTTTAATTTTCGTAGAGAAGTAAACGTAAACACACTTGGCACAAAATCATCACTTAATAATTTCCTTCAAGATAATATTGGCTTGTAGCCCGAAGGTAAGAATTGGACTGAACATACTCTCATGTGGGCTGATATGTGAGATTTCCTTTCATCACGACGAATTTTGACATATTGTTTCCTTAAATTACGATTCAATGGCAAGAAATAGCGGCTTTGGTGGCATAGTTGATAGCATGCTGAGCTGATGTGCCTAAGATCGCGGGTTCAAACGTGACCGAAGTCGTCCGATTATTTAAGAGCGTTAAAATCCTTCAGTATGCCTTCCTTCGGAGGGGAAGTAAAGCCGGCGGTCCCATATCATAGATTTATGGCATGTAAAAGATCCTTTCACTAACTAAACTTGTGTACAGCTAAATTTCTAGGTTAGATTTCTTTGAAACCCTCTATCATAGTTCCAACTTTCACCACTAGGTGTCAGTGATATCTGGCACTGAAAGTTGAAACTACTTGAAATTGAACGGAACTTGTAGCTCACCCCATGGGTGTCCGCTTGAAGCAGCTACAGACTCAGGCGAGCTGAACTAAAAGTCATACGATAAATAAATAAATAAATAAAAATGGCAAGGAATGAAACGTTACTTTGGCCTTGCTACATCTGTTTTTGCACTGGGTGAACTGCACAGTGTTGAACTATTATTCTAAAGGGTATGTTGTTTGAGTCTTCAGTCTTTTGACTGGTTTGATGCAACCCTCCATGCATCTCTGTCCTGAGCTAATCGTTTAATCTCTACATAGCTACCACACATCCGAGTCAATCTGTTTACCATATTCTAACCTTGGTCTACTCCTACAGTTGTTTCCTTGACCCTTCCTTCCATAACTAAGCTTGCTATTCCTGGGTGTCTTAGTATGCGTCCTAGCAACCTATCTCTTCTCTTCATCAGCAGTCGCCAGAAATATCTCTCCTCTCCCACTAGTCTTA
The DNA here is from genome assembly GCA_946902985.2 of Meconema thalassinum. NCBI lineage: Eukaryota > Metazoa > Arthropoda > Insecta > Orthoptera > Tettigoniidae > Meconema > Meconema thalassinum. Next base: position 837,119,072 of record OX336390.1, read on the forward strand.
ATACCTCTTCGTTTGTAACCCTATCTACCCATCGGATCTTCATCATTCTCCTGTAACACCACATTTCAAACGCTTCAATTCTCCTCTTTTCTGCTGCACCAATAGTCCAAGTTTCACTTCCATATAGTGCCACGCTCCAGACAAAGGCCTTCAAAAATGACTTCCTAATACCTACATCTATATTCGATGTCAACAGATTCCTTTTCTGTAGAAATGCTTTCCTTGCCTGAGCTAACCTACTATTTATATCATCTTTGCTTGGTCCATTACTGGTTATTTTGCTTCCTAAGTATCAGAAGTCTGCTACTTCCTTTATTTTTTCACCTGCCAATTTGATGTCCTTAGAGATTATGAAACAAGGAATATTCAAACCTAATTTCAAACTAGTAGGCCTATTACACACACAAGTAACTCGTGGTAGCACACAACACCGGTTTCGTGCTAGCGTGACGTCAGAGGGAGGTACTGCTCGGGTCCAAGCTCTGTGAACATGCGTGGTTAGGTGAAGTGGCGGGCGAGATGAGAAGGGCTTGTCAACAGCCCGCTGTGTTGTCTGGAATTCATGTCTATTCCAATACTGCTAACATAGGGCCGTTGCTCAAACCACTGTGGTGTTGCGAATGGGTGAGTGAGACACCGACCAATTTATTTGGTTCTGATACTACCCACGGTGTTGTGGTAGCGCGCCTGCCTCTCTCCCGGAGGCCCGGGTCCGATTCCCGGCTCCGTCAGGGATTTTAAAACTGACGTGAAGGTTGGAACGGGGTGCACTCAGCCTCGTGAGGACAATTGAGTAGCTGTCTGACAGTGAGGCAGCGCCCCGATCACGAAAACCAAGTTCAATGGCCGAGGGGACCCGATGCGCTGATCACGCGTCACTCCAATATCTGCAGGCCAAATGGCTGGGCAGCGGCCAAGGCCCTTCATGGGTTGTATAGTGCCAGGGGTTGGGTTGGTTACTACCCACGGACCGGGAACCCTCACCACTCGTCACCATCACTCCTCATAGTCCGCGATGCTTATTCCTCTCAGGTTCATGGAGCTTGGATCTGAGCAGTACTGGACTAGTGGTCCATTGAACGCCTATAGGGTCCCCAACAAGTTCAATTTCAAGTAGTTCCAACTTAAGCTACCAGACGCCACTGACACGGAAACCCAGCGGACAATGTTGGACCGTTTCTAAGCAAATAACCTACAAATTTTGGCTGCACACTACCAATTGTAGTGGTTCTTTTACATGCTATAAATCTATGACATGGGCATACCGGCTTTACTTACCTTGGTTGGTTGGTTCTTAAGTTTGGGGGCTGCGACAACGCAGTCATGTATCTCCGTGTACTTTGGGTGTGTGTAGAATCTGCCTGATAACCGGTGTTAATTGTGATGACTGTATTAGTGTATATTATCTGTTTTTTTTAATTCAAGTAACGATTGCATACTTTGAATTTCTTAAATAGTTCCTACTTTTGCCGCCAAACGCCACTGTCTACGACTACTAGTTCAGAACTTAGCTACCAGACGCCACCGCAGTCCGCTCTTGGCAACGAACGTAGGAACCTAAGAGCGTTGTTTACATTCTTAACCTATACAATTTAGCTTCACACAGGTGTAATTAGTGGCAGGTTCTTTAACATGCCATAAATCTATGACATTTGACCGTCGGCTTTACTTCCCCTCCGAAGGAAGGCATACTGAGGGATTTTTAACGCTCTTAAAAATCCGACGGCTTCGGCCGGGGTTGAACCCGCTATCTTGGGAATAGAAGCTCACCATGCTACCAACTACGCCACCGAAGCCGCCGACAAATGATTAAAAACTATCAGAATTTTAAAGTAGAACATGAATCCAGGAAACGGAGAGGCCTATGGACTTGTTGGGAATTGGGAGTGTATTATATGCTCTTTGGTTTTAGGCAAATTGTATGATGTAATAAAAAGATGGAGTCAGAACTATCACGAGGCTTCTAATAAATATTTTCAATAATTTACAACAAAGTGGTGAAACCCGACGTGATATTACGAAGAGGATATAACGAATACCGGTAGGCCTACTTAGAAATGGAGAAGCTAAAAAAAAGGTAGGATGCCTATCAGGCAGTCTGTTACCTAGAAGATGAATGATATAAAGGCAATTATAGTTGCAGAAGCTCCTACTGATGTGGTTTTACTAAGATCGTATTTAAATCGATTAGAAGCTTTAATGCACGAACTGCAGGTAGCAGATACTAATATAATGGGTGTTTTGTTAGATAATAACGAGAAAGATGAAATTGTACTCGCGGAGCGACAGGTTATCGACAAATACAATGACGAATTTGAAGGGTAGCACTACAGAACAGGAGACCAAAGGTATAAAAAAATTTAAGTAATGAAATTTGCCGAAGTACCAATGGTATCCGGAGATGTTAAAATAATAGATGTTGACTCGTCCGCTGCCATAAACCCACCCAGCCATCCCAAATAGATACACGACTTATATAGCAGAAGTGAAGTCTCTTGTAGCCATCTTGCTTACTAAGTCAGGAATGCCAACCCCACGCATTTGGTACTATTTCACATCAGGTATAGAACGAGTAAACAAAAGAGCGTCGATAAAGTAATGTAATGAAAAATTGCGCCAATTGTCAGTGTTTATTTATGTATTTATAATGTTTTACATACAAAAAAAGACCTAACCTGGGGCTTACGCCCCAGACCCCCTTGCTTGTTGTACTAGCAGTAATTTTCCGCAAGACAGTGCTTAACTTAGTGGAAATTTGTAACAATTTCAAACTTTACGTGTCATATGGTGAATTTTGTATTGGACATGTTGGTAACGTACTCAGATGTTCGTTTTTCGGGTGTCACATGACGTATGACGTAGTGTCCAAGATGGCGTCCATAGTGAAATGAAGACAATGCTAAAAGCATTATTTTCGTAAATAATCAATTAAAAGGAATTATTCCGGTGCAGCAGTGGCAATTGAAAAAGTAAAACGACTCTCAACATCTCTGAGAAAGGTTTGTCAATCATAAATACTATATTTTCAGTTATATACCTTGTTGAAAGTTACGACGGGTTGGTCTCCTGTTCTGTAGTTTTAATATTTGAAGTTGTGAAGATAAAAGCTGAGGACATATTGTCACAGAATGGAGCACATGTTTTAGGTGAGGTTAATGGAAATGGAAGTACCAACGGGAGTCAAGTGGGGAAACGAAGATCTTTTAAACTTCCCAAAATTGAACTAAAAAGATTCAACGGCGAACTGAAAGAATGGTTAGGTTTTTGGGCACAGTTCCAAACGATTCACGACGACGATAGCTTACAAGCAAGTGATAAGTTTCAGTATTTAGTTCAAGTGGTGGAACAAGGGACAGAACCACGAGAACTCATTTTAGTTAACACCAAACGACCGAAAACTACCCTAAAGCTGTACAAGCTCTGAAAGAACGGTTTGGTAGGGACGATTTACTACTACAAGTATACATCAGGGAATTGTTGAAACTAGTTATTTCCAATACCACGCATAAGGACAAGCTCTCTCTGTCGACTTTATTTATCAAATTAGAATCACACCTACGCTGCCTTAATATTCTAAATCTAGCATGTGCGGATCCCAGTACTTGGCGTTTCCATTAGTAGAATCCAGCTTACCGGAGGAAACACTATAAGAGTATGGCAAAGAAGTCAGTTCTCGAGAAATGTCAAAGAGCGGGAAAAGGATGAAACCCAGGTAGACCGACCCACATCACGACTAGATTGTTTAATGGATTGTCTCAAATCTGAAGTACAAAACGAACAACAAATTCTCCTGGCCCAGGCAGGATTTGGTAGCCTAGAACTGCAAGAACAACATGACAAGAGGTTAGATACGTCCAGATCGGAGAAGATGTTACGCAAAGATAAAACGAACTCACCAACGGTGGCGGTGCTTTTCAATAATAGTTCCAAAGCTTGTATATTCTGTGAAAAATTCCACGACAGTGAGAATTGTTTCAAAACAAAGACTATGACACTTGAACAAAGAATTGCGAAAGTAAAAGAGAAAAAACTCTGTTACACAAGTTTTCGGGCGAATCATCTATCAAAGAATTGCAAGATGAATATACAATGTTTGATTTGTGGTAATAGACACGTAACGGTTCTGTGCCCTAAGATGACTATTCACTGTAATGAACAGTCAAAGAGAATGGAAGATACGGATCAGTTGACGACGACCGATCTTGCTAATTTTACTTGCGTAAAACAAGTTGTACTGCAGACTTTAATGGTTAACATTCGCCAGAAATATAAACAAAAGACAGTGAGAGCTTTCCTAGACAGTGGTTCACAGCGATCATATTTGTAACAAAAATCAGCAAAGGAACTAGGGTTCGAACCTAGTGATGTACTCTTCGGGGGAAATAACACTTCGTCAGTGAACCACAAGAAATACCGAATACAACTAACAAGACCTGGAGGAAAATTCAAATGTCAAGTAGACGTAAGTGATCAACCTAGAATCTGTCAGTTAATTCCAAGAATTTCCAAATCTGAGGTTCTGATGAAGGAACTTAAAAAGAATGGGATATGGATTAATGATATTTGAGATGACTGTCCAGAAATAGAATTGCTGTTAGGCATAGATGTGTATAGAAAAAATTATCACAAGAAATGCTGTACCTTTGGCGAATGGACTCACAGCGTTAGAAACGAAGTTGGGATGGATTTTAGCAGGAGAGAGATGGGACAACACTGTTGAAGGAAAAATTGCGAATATCACAATTTCTATGGCATGTGGAGATAAAAATTCCATTGGAAAGTTGTGGGATGTGGAAGTAATTGGAATTCAAGATCCAGTTGAAGTGCAATCAACTGAACAGCGAAATCATGAAATAAATCAAAACTTTCTCCAAACACTGAAGAAAACTGATGAAGGACGCTACAGGGTCAATCTCCCTTGGATTGAAGTTCATCCAATTCTTCCTTCGAACAGACACATGGCCGAGAAGAGACTAAGATCAACCACCGACAAGCTGAATAAGGCCAACTTATTTGAAGACTACAGTAGACTGTTCGGAAGCTGGGAGGAAGAAGGGTTCATTGAAGAGATAACGGAGGAGGGATGCCATTTTCTACCATTTCGACCGGTGATAAAGCCAAACAGTTTGACGACCCCCCCAGTGCGACCGGTGTTTGATGCTTCATGCATCACAGAGGCAGGCGTGTCTCTCAATGACTGTCTGGAGAAAGGACCTAACTATGTGCAAATAATCCCTGAAATACTGCTAAGATTTTGAGAGAAGAAGATTGGTGTAACGTCTGATATAAGGAAGGCGTTTCAGATGACTGAGGTAGCGCCAGAAGATCGTAATCACCTCTGTTTTCTATGGTGGGAGGATAAACAATTTGGAGAAATCAAGGTCTACAGACATGCAAGAGTAGTATTTAGAACGACTTGCAACCCATTCATATTTGGTGCAGTATTAGACTATCACCTATCGAATGTTCGCAGAGAAGACGAAGGAACAGCCCACAAACTGAAGGAATCACTATATGTGGACAACTGTGTGACCTCGGTATTTTCTACAGAGGAGTACAAGAGGTTCCGTAATGAAAGTACAAGAATACTGGCAGGAGCACACATGGAGCTAAGAAATTGGGAGAGCCATGGAAGATGTATCGAGGAACGATAAGGAGGATAGAGAAGCAGACATTACGGAAATCCTAGGTGTGGAATGGAATAGAAGAGCGGATACGTTGAGATGTCATATAAACTCAAAGCTTACAACGTTACCAGAAGATGTCACTAAGAGAGAGCTATTGTCTTTCATTCATGAAATCTTTGATATTATTGGATTCCTTTCGCCAGCATTGCTTCCATTTAAATTGTTGCTGAGGGAAGTATGGAAAGTTGAAGCAGCAAGCAAACCAACTCAAACGAGAGGAAGATCGAGTTGGGATACGCCATTATCTGAATTGATATCTAGTGATTTTCGAAAACGCTACGTAGAAGTACCGTGTTTAGGGGAGGTAAAGGTTTCTCGTTTAGTTACAGGTGGTGCAGTGAATAAAGAAGATTGGTCGCTTCATACATTTACTGATGCCACTCAACATGCTTATGCGGCAGCTGTCTTCTTAAGAACGGAAAGACCAGAAGGAGTTTCCGTTGAGCTGGTGCTAGCCAAAGCCAGGGTAGCGCCCCTTAAGACGATTACCATTCCAAGGAAGGAATTGTTAGGATGTTTGACAGGAAGCAGGTTGACTTCCTTAGTAAGATCGTCATTACCCTTAGAAGATGTTAAAGAGTATTTATGGACGGATTCCTCAACGAAACGAGACTTGGAACCTTCGTTGGAAATAGAGTTCAAGATATTAGAAAACTGACGCAGCCTGAGGACTGGAGACACATACCCGGGATATATAATCCTGCTGACTTGATATCCCGAGGATGTTATCCTTCACAGTTAAAAGAATCTCAATGGTGGAAAGGAGCTGGATGGTTAAGGAATCCTATTCACCAGTGGCAATCTGTCCAAGAGAAAGGGAAGGAGCCTATAGGTACATCTGTGGCAATGGCAACCTTGGAAATGGCTAGGAACTTGACTTACGCGCAAAGATTGCAAGTCGGAGCTTAGATACTGAGATTTTGCAACAATGTGAGAAAAGAGAACACAAAGCGTACTGGATCACTGACCTACATGGAAATGAAGAACGCGGAATTACATTTGATCTAAAGCGTTCAGCAGGAATCATTTCCACAAGAGGGCAACATTATTAACGGCATTGTGGTTGCCAGAGATGAGCAGAATCTTATTCGTGTAAAAACGATGATTTTAATGAGAAACGAATTGTTGGATTTCAAGTATCCCCTGTTGTTACCCAAAAGGCATGAGCTGGTTGATAGAAAGACTATACACCCTGCAGATTGGCAGCCCAGAAGATATTTTGTGCAAGCCCAAATTAACCTCAGAGATTACCAAGACTCAGCCTGTGTATACAACTAGGAGTGGGAGAAAAGTAGTTCCAATTGTAAAATACGAACAGACATTTCTTAATGAGAAATTGATGATGATGATTGAGTCTTCAGTCTTTTGACTGGTTTGATGCAGATCTCCATTTCTCCCTGCCCTGAGCTAATCGCTTCATCTCTACATAGCTACCACACCCCACATCCGAGGCAATCTGTTTAACATATTCTAATCTTGATCTACCCCTACAGTTCTTGCCCTCGACCCTTCCTTCCATAACTAAGCTTGGTATTCCTGGGTGTCCTAGTATGTGTCCTACTAACCTATCTCTTCTCTTCATTAGCAGTCGCCAGAAACACTCTCCTCTCCCACTCATCTTAATACCTCTTCGTTTGTAACCCTATCTACCCATCTGATCTTCATCATTCTCCTGTAACACCACATTTCAAAAGCTTCAATTCTCCTCTTTTCTGCTGTACCAATTGTCCAAGTTTCACTTCCATATACCGCCACGCTCCAGACAAAGGCTTTCAAAAATGACTTCCTAATACCTAAATCTATATTCGATGTCAACAGATTCCTTTTTTGTAGAAATGCTTTCCTTGCCTGAGCCAACCTACTTTTTATATCCTCTTTGCTTCGTCCATCACTGGTTATTCTGCTTCCTAAGTAACAGAAGTCTCCTACTTCCTTCAGTTTTCCACCTGCCAATTTGATCTCCATAGAGGTTTCTGATTTATTTCGGCTGCATTCCAGTATTTTTAGCCTACTTTCAATTTTTGCAAAAAATGAAAGTAGACTTATGAGATCAACACAGGGCGAAAAAAGTGTGTCTGTCTGTGTGTGTGTATGTGTGTGTGTGAGTCTGTGTGTGTGTGTGTGTCTGTGTGTGTGTGTCTGTGTGTGTGTGTGTGTGAGTGTGTGTACTCTGAATGTCTGTCCCCCCCTATCAATTCGAACACGGTGAATGCGAATTGAACGAAATTTGGTACAAAGGTAGCACTAGCAAAGGACACCTCAGTGTCATATTTTATATCGCCGCCATCTTGACGGAAACGGAATGGCGGCAACACAAATGTTCAAAGCTTAAATCAAATTACGACTAACCTAATCATCCGATCTCTACCAAAATTTGCAACAACATACCTTTATGGGGGGAGCATCCTTTGAACAAACCAATAGGCCATAAGCGTAATAGTTTGCGGATGGCGGCCATCTTTGTGTGAAAATCGATTCCCCCTATTAATTCGAACACGGTGCAACCGAATGGAACGAAATTTGGTACAGAGGTAGTACTAACAAAAGGCACCTCAGTGTCATGTTTTATATCGCCGCCATCTTGACGGAAACGTAATGGCGGCCACACAAATGTTCAAAGCTTAAATCAAATTACGACTAACCTAATCATCCGATCTCTACCAAATTTTGCAACAACATACCTTTATAGGGGGAGCATCCTTTGACCAAACTAATAGGTCATCAGCGTAATAGTTTGTGGATGGCGGCCATCTTTGTGTGAAAATCGATTCCCCCTATTAATTCGAACACGGTGCAACCGAATGGAACGAAATTTGGTACAGGGGTAGTAATAACAAAAGGCACCTCAGTGTCATGTTTTATATCGCCACCATCTTGACGGAAACGTAATGGCGGCCACATAAATGTTCAAAGCTTAAATCAAATTACGATTAACCTAATCATCCGATCTCTACCAAATTTTGCAACAACATACCTTTATAGGGGGAACATCCTTTGACCAAACTAATAGGTCATCAGCGTAATAGTTTGTGGATGGCGGCCATCTTTGTGTGAAAACCAATTCCCCCTATTAATTCAAACACGGTGAAACCGAATGGAACGAAATTTGGTACAGAGGTAGCACTAGCAAAGGGCATCTCAGTGTCATGTTTCATATCACCGCCATATTGACAGAAACGTAATGGCGGCCACACAAATGTTCAAAGTTTAAGTTAAATTACGACTAACATAACCATCCGATCTCTACCAAACTTTGCAACAACATTCCTTTTTGGAGGGAGCATGCGTTGACCAATCTAGTAGGTTATTAGCCTAATAGTTTGCGGCTGGCGGCCATCTTTATGTCAAAATTGATTCCCCCTATTAATTCGAACACGGTGGAACCGAATGGAACGAAATTTGGTACAGAGGTAGCACTAGCAAAGGGCACCTCAGTGTCATGTTTTATATCGCCGCCATCTTGACTGAAACGTAATGGCGGCCACACGAATGTTCAAAGCTTAAATCAAATTACGATTAACCTAATCATCCGATCTCTACCAAACTTTGCAACAATATACCTTTATGGAGGGAGCATACTTTGACCAATCTAATAGGACATTAGCCTAATAGTTTGCGGATGGCGGCCATCTTTATGTCAAAATTGATTCCCCCTATTAATTCGAACACGGTGGAACCGAATGAACGAAATTTGGTACAGAGGTAGCACTAGCAAAGGGCACCTCAGTGTCATGTTTTATATCGCCGCCATCTTGACGGAAACGTAATGGCGGCCACACAAATGTTGAAAGCTTAAATCAAATTACGATTAGCCTAATCATCCAATCTCTAGCAAATTTAGCAACAACATACCTTTATGGAGGGAGCATCCTTTGACCAAACAAATAGGTCATCAGCCTGATATTTTGCGGATGGCGGCCATCTTTGTGTGAAAATCGATTCCCCTTATCAATTCGAACACGGTGAAACCGAATGGAACGACATTTGGTACAGAGGTAGCACTAGCAAAGGGCACCTGAGTGTCATGTTTTATATCACCGCTATCTTGACGGAAACGTAATCGTGGCCACCCAAATGTTAAAAGCTAAAATGTAATCACGACCAACCTAATAATCTAGTCTCTACCAAATTTTGCAACACCATATCTTTATGTGGGAAACATATTCAGACCAAACTGCAAGAACATCAGCCCAATAGTTTGCAGATGGTGGCCAAGTATGTGTGCAAATCGATTCCCCCTATCAATTCAAACACGGTGAAACCGAATTGAACGAAATTTGGTACAGAGGTAGCACTAGCAAAGGGCACCTCATATTCATGTTTAATATCCCTATAGCACGTTGTATTTCAACAAGCTACTACCACCAACATTCGATCATACTCCTTGAAAAGGACAAAGAGTTATAACAATACCCATGCATTTAGGAGAAAGTAGGCTATATGTTCTTTACTGAACATCTTGTTGTTTTACATTTATTAATTTTCATCATGAATTCTTTCCTTAAGTCGGAGTCCATACCAGTCAAAAACGCATTCAAATCCTCAGGCTTGTCGGCCAAGATGACGATGTGATCAGCAAATCTCAGAGTTGAAATTATTTATCCTTGAATTAACTTAATGTATTGTTTTGTTGTTGTTGTTGGTGTTGTTGTTGAAATTGTCAAAGAATTTTGTAGAAAAATTGGTCTCACAATTTCAAGGTGGGAGTGTGCTGGGAATTGGGAGTGTATTATATGCACTTTGGTTATAGGAAACTTGTATGATGTAATAAAAAGATGGAGTCAGAACTATCACGAGGCTTTTAATAAATATTTTCAGTAATTTACAACAGGACTCAACAAATACTGGGAGGGCGTCAATGCCAGTAGAAGAACAAAACCTAGACACAAATGAAATTGACTGTTAACATGCAGTCCATAAAGGCTCAATTCTATTGTTAAGATGAATAATAAAACTCAAATGAACTCAGCCACTCAGTGTAGATGTGATTATCTTTGCAGTTTTTATTTTATTTTTGTTTTTACGTTTACTTTTTTATCTAGCAGAGAAGCCGAAACTCTTTCGGATGACTGGAGTTGAACTTCGTATTGCAGTCAACAAATTCAATACGGAAGTACTATTACGAGTAGACAACGTACAACTCAGAGTGCCGAAAATAGAACTTCCTGGGATGGAAACAATGAGATCATGAGACAGGTACTGTACCACATTGACATCAAGGAAGAAATGACCGATTAAATTATGGGTATAGTGTCCTATTTCTCGATTATTGGAAACAAAGGTCACACACAATAGGACACAGTAGTTCTGGAACACAGTGGAGATTTTAAGGTTAAAAGGAATTTAGCATTTCACTAGCCGTTGTTCGAACGAGCTATTGTTCTTTGACACAGTCACCTTGACTTTGCTAAATCATGGCCACTTCACCTCAAGAACAATGGAGTGTCTGGTTGACGTGTTAACACGGCATGTTGCAAGGAGAAGATACAAGTCACCGACAGCAATAGCTCAGTACACCCTGGGCCAAAAGCAACGTTTCCATGGATAGAAGTCTCAAATTTGCTGGACAGGTGTGACAATTCGTACAAAAGGGTATATTTTCAAATTTAAAGTCAAAATTTCATTTTTGAAGAAAAAGGCTTATGTGATCACCTTTTCCCATGTGTGTGTATGTATGTACAGTAGAGTCTCACAAACTCGGCACTCGGTAACCTGGCACTCCGGATTTCTCGGCCACCCTGACAGGAGAAAAGAATCTTTTTTTTTTGTTGGTTGGTTGGTTGGTTGGTTCCTTAGTTTAGGGGCTGCGACAACGCGGTCATGTAGCCCCGTGTACTTTGGGTGTGTGTAGAATCTGTCTGATAACCGGTGTTAATTGTGATGACTGTGTTAGTGTGTGTATCTGTTTTTTAATTCAAGTAGGGACTGCAACTTTGAATTTTCAAATAGTTCCTACTTTTGCCGCCAAACGCCACCGTCAACGACTACTAGGCCTAGTTCAGAACTAGCTACTAGACGCCACCGCAGTCGGCTCTTGGCAACGAACGTAGCAACCTAAGAGCGTTGTTTATATTCTTAACCTATCCAATTTAGTTTCACACAGGTGTAATTAGTGGAAAGATCTTTAACATGCCATAAATCTATGACATGGGACCGCCGGCTTTACTTCCCCTCCGAAGGAAGGCATACTGAGGGATTTTTAACGCTCTTAAAAAATCCGACGGCTTCGGCCGGGTTTGAACCCGCTATCTTGGGCATAGAAGCTCAGCATGCTACCAACTACGCCACTGAAGCCGCCCCTTTTTTTTTGTGTGTGTTTTTTTTAATGTTTACGCACAGAGCGTTACTATGTTTTCTTTCGTCTTCTCCATCAATGGAATTATCGACAGTTAAATACTTCGCGAAACAAATTGACCTACAGTACATAGTACGAAGAGTAACGACTACCTGATAAATACAGGTACTCTACAGTACTGTAATTGCACAAATTGTTGGCAGTAAGAAGTAAACAAACGGTTCTAGCGCAGAGCGTTGTATTTATTTGAATGCGCATTCTCCGCAATTCTGTTTCCTCGCTGTCTTCGTGACGAGGCTTCAAGAAACAGGTTTCAAAGCGAAAAGCAAAAGAACATTACGGTACTTATTTTTTGCAAAAAAGTAAATGGTAATTTTCATTAAGTGAAAAAACTATTTGCCTACGAGAATTTAGGTATTAGGAAGTCATTTTTGAAAGCCTTTGTCTGGAGCGTGGCGCTCTATGGAAGTGAAACTTGGACTATTGGTGCAGCAGAAAAGAGGAGAATTGAAGCATTTGAAATGTGGTGTTACAGGAGAATGATGAAGATCAGATGGGTAGATAGGGTTACAAACGAAGAGGTATTAAGGCGAGTGGGAGAGGAGAGATGTTTCTGGCGACTGTTAATGAAGAGAAGAGATAGGTTGGTAGGACACATACTAAGACACCCAGGAATAGCAAGCTTAGTTATGGAAGGAAGGGTCGAGGACAAGAACTGTAGGGGTAGACCAAGGTTAGAATATGTTAAACAGATTGCCTCGGATGTAGGGTGTGGTAGCTATGTAGAGATGAAACGGTTAGCTCAGGACAGGGAGGCATGGAGAGCTGCATCAAACCAGTCAAAAGACTGAAGACTCAAACACAACACACACGAGAATTGTTTTGTACATATTCAAGTACAGTACTGTAATTGTAGTGGCTTAATCACTTCAAAACTTGTGTTTCTGTTAAAACAATTAAATGTACTGCATTGCATTACTTTTAAACCAAAACAAACAGCTTAATTCGTCTCTTTAACACATTTCCCGATAACCCGGCATTTTCGCGAACTCGGCCACCCTTCGATCCACATTAGGCCGAGTTTGCTAGACTCTACTGTATGTGTGCGTGCGTGTGTGTGTGTGTGTGTGCCCCTAATACAAATCTAAACGAGTCGAACAATTTCCATTAAACTCGGTAAAGTTATAGTACTATATTGTCCGACCCCGACCGTGCACTTCAAATGTTATTACGTTTCACCAATCCAACATCGCGGTTGTGCGAAATATTTAACCGGCATTCTATATCTCCTGAACTATTACTGATATCACCCTGAAATTTTGTACGTTGATAAAGGGCACTACTAAACTTTCACCTATGTGACTGTCATAATCCTGCCAAGTACAAAACGAACATGGCGGCAAAGCGAATTTGAAACATTTAAATCGTGATTTAACCATCCGAGCGCAGTAAAATATGGTACATGAAATTTGTATGCAAATCGTAATGCTCTGACATCTAATTTAGTTTAATTGTGTGCATAACCTCAAGATGGTGGCTGTGAGAAATTTTAAAATTAAGTTTTATTTCTTGTGTCGTAATCATGCGTACAAAGTCCTCCTTGAGTATCTCCCCCGATGTTATCGTATCTCGTAAATACACATTCTGTCTTAAAGATCCAGCAACACATTTCGCAATATACTGAAGTCCTCAGGTCCATTACATTTAGGCTATAAATTCTATGTCTGAAAGTATGTACTCGATTTCCCAAAGACGAACTAACTCACGTAATATATTGAATCTAAATATGCGCAATATTAATAATAATAATTGATATTCATAGGTATAAATAAATTGTTATTGATGAAACAAATTGAAATATAAAGTTGATAATAATATCATAATATCGAATGGCCTCGGGTGCCGGGTGCAAGCTTTGTAATTTGACACCCAGAGGGTCGCTTGCATGTCAAATTTCGTTGTTCCTTGAATGACTATGAAATTCAAGGAGGTCAGATATCTAAGCTTCTTGAACACTATAGCGCTTTCTGGTAGAGAAATGAGGAACTTTGTTTTGGCGGAAACTCCCGAGATTAATTTTGCCATTATGAATACGGCCTACTGAATTCAAATGGGTTCATTGACATGCCAACATCGTATGACATGCTTGTCGTATTTTTGCCGCCTTTCAAAAATCACTTACCACGGCCAGGAGCGAACCTGCAATCTTGGGGTTAGTAGACCGACACGCTATCCACTCACCCACCGTGGCAAGCATAAAGTTGATAGAAGATAGCGATATAAAATTATTAATTATAATAATAAATTGTTAAGAACATAATGGTCACATGTTAGGACCATTACATACTACAGATAGAGATATGCTGTAGCAGACTATTTTGTAGAATTTTTCATGCTGAACAATACATTAAAGTATATAGATATTTTTAACGGTTTACCCAGCGTAAGCTTAAAGGCGCACGGACGGCAGGTTTTTCTTAGACTCGATTCACTGAAATCGTTTCTCCTCGGCTTTCTATGGTCATAAATGAATCTTTTCCTACAGAATCCTTCCTCGAAAAATCCTTTACAGAATGGTGAAAACCACATCAAAATCCATCGAGTGGTTCTCGAGATTACCCTTTACATCCAAGGATTGGGGACTTTGTTTTACACTGTGTGAAGAAAAATACAAAAGTTTGATGGTTACAGTCGGTCAACACGATTGTACCCAAATGAGTTGGGTTGTTCCCTAATCCTGAGATAACTTACATGGGATTAATAATAGTACATTATGCAACGAACCTATAATGGCAATAATTAAGACACGAGTATGTTTATAAAACGAGCGTATGCGAGTTTTATAATTTCCATACGAGTATCTTAATTACCATTATACCCGAGTTGCATACGACTGTTTATGTTCGACGATAATTATTATAAATATTTTATGTTCGAACATAAATATTCATAAATATCTGTCGAGATTTCGCCAATTTTATGTACTCAACAGAGCGCATAGGACGCACAGAATGCCTTGTAATTGACCATGGCCTCCTCGATTGCCCCACTATGGCACTAGGCCAGGCAGTGAAATTTAAATTAGAAGGCCTTGGAACTCAGATGCGTTGCTATCCTCACTTGATTGGTCAAACAACTGTTTCTTGAGCTCTGATTGGTGAGAGAAACTGTTTCATAATAAAAAATAGTTTTATAATGACCAACATTATGATACAGTTTTCTGACATATAATACACTTGGATGACTAGTTTCGATCGTCAAGCGATCTTCATCAGACCCATTACACTATAAAATCTATGTCTGAAATTATGGGTGAAAATATTTACTATATATAAGTCACAATTATTTAGTTGTAGTATTAGTTGAGATAATGCAACTCGTCAATAATTATTGTTAGTTGTGGTCTATGAAGAGTTTCACAAATAAAGTAACAACAAAATTGATCTATTTGAATTGTTGTTTTAGTTGTTGTACGTGGTAGTTAATTCGTACATCTTTGGACATCAGTCCCGTGTACTTGGGTGTGTGTTGAATTTGTCTGATAATATGTGCTTCTGTGGTGACTATAGAAGTGTGTAAAGCTGAAATTATTAGGGTCGGGGATGGGGTAGGTGCCCCGAGACTCAAAATTAGGTACTATCTCGGCATTTGGTTGGATGAAGTGTAGAAAATCCCAGGGAGAAACACAATCAGGAGAGCCACTGTACGAACCGTGATTAGACCTCTGACCTTGGGACATGTCTTAGCTCCCCGCCATTGTCGCGGTGAGCGATTTAACGTCCAGGGTTACGCTGCACGATAGGCATTTATGTAAATTGTATTTTGTATAGGAATAGATTATGTCGTATTGAAAACGATTGGAATAAAGTACAGTGATAGGAGGGTAACCTACAATCTATACAGATACTGTGCCCGTTTCTCCAATGGGACAGGCGATCAACCGGCCAACATCCCGGCCCCATCAGAAGAAACGGCAAGGGAGTGGGTGAAAAAAGATTAGGGCGTGAATCTTCGTTCATACAGACAAGAATAAAAGAAATGCTCCAGCGAGCTAGACACAAAGGGTCTCGGGTCGTTTACGGGTTGGGTTGGCAAATAAACTGAACCAGGATTCAAAAGCAAACTCCCTAACTTGAATTAACAAACAGAGAAGAAAAAAAACCCTCGTAAAATCACATCTGCTCCTTTATTGGCCAAAGGATAAATAAATATGAGACCTGCCTACCACGCACGAGTATAGAGTTAGGGTGGGACAAAGTCAGAAAAAAATAAAGTTCATAGTCCCTAAACAAACAAAAAAATTATACTTATTCAAACTCGTGGGTGTCCTCTCTTAAAGTTCCGACAAGGAGATCGCCTTTTAAAACTAAATTAACCCTTAATTTATCGGTGCACACGCATGTAAACATCACTGGCCACTTATCACAAAGTTCACCTGCGGCAAAAACTCGAAGAAAATATCGAATATCTGTGTATATCACAACTGTCTACCCATATACAGCAATGGACGGATCTCCTCTATCGAACAGCAAATTAATAACTAAAGAGCATCATATCACATCAAATAACACTCAAACATCAACTCAGCTTCACATAATATGGCATTTCTACAATTAATTATAACTTATCATAAATTATTAACACACCCAGATTGTGCTCACCTATTTACACTACTAATTCTTATTATTATTACTGATTTATATTCGCCGTTCCAACAACCTTGATCCACACTGTCATATTTGTTATTGTAATTAAATTATAGCATTGTCTAACGTTTATGAAAGGTTAAGAACCTCGTAATAAGGCACCCTAGTGTATTTCATACTAACAACGAACATTTAATCGCAACCCTTCCGTCGAACACTCTGTGTGAGGATCCGAACAATCTGACTGTAGAGCGCACTATCAATTACACCCCTGAGCTATTCAATATACAACTCATCGATAAACGTAACACGTTCGTCAAGAGTAAAGGACCCTGTCCTCACAAATTAAATTCAACGGTCATACGTCGCCCCGTGAATAACCTCGTCACATATGACGGAATAATACCATATTTAATTATCACATTAACTTTACACAACATCATTACAAAAATCATGCATCATTAGCATGTCTCAAGAACCCACACTTAACAGAGCGTATCAACTTTATCGGGACCACGAGGTCGTATGATAATATGGCATCCTATCCAAGGAACCTTACTCGACAATCTCCAACCATATTCATTTTGCTATTAAAATCTATGCAGTACATGACAAACCTTTCAGAATTAAATTCATATAATGACCTCGGAAATCGAAATGCTAGAATCTCCCAGCAAAATGGGCATCTCATATTATCGTTACCCAATTTCAACTTATTATTATTATTAGGTCTCAGAGAATAAATGTATGTCTTACTCCTACCATTGATACTGTTAATTTATGTAAGTCAATACGACCCGAAAAGAAAGGGGGAAAAATATCTGTACAACCCTATGAGAAAATGATGCTCTTGTTCAATCTGGAATAAATGATTATGAATGGCGTTAAGTTACACGATCTCAGGTCATCTCACGGCACGGCTATCCGAGGTAGAAGTTCTCTTCTTCCTGATGAACAAGGGTGGAAATGAAACGTCTTACTTTAGATCCGGCGTCCTCTGAAACCCTTGGCGTCGGCGTCGTCGTCGTCTGCGGCATTTGGGCGGCGTCGTTCCTCCAGCATCTCCGCGATGTGGTCTCCCAGCGTACTGGTAGAGGTATTCGCCCCCGGCTCCTCTCGATCTCCTGGCGACGCCCATGTCCGCCCACCGGTTGTCCCCGGTCACCGTCAGCGACGGCATCTCCTGACGTCCCAACCAAGGTCCACTCGTCCATCTCGTCGCGACCGTTCACCCCATTATGGCCCCTTTAGAGGTTCAGTGCAGCATAATTTGCGTATTAATATGCATGTTGATTCCCAGAATATTTGAGTCCATGGTTATAAGGTTCATGCTGCCGTGTAGCAATATTACATTTCACTATATCAGAGCACTTTCACGCCCACGCACTATAGCGTCTAGTTCCTGGTTCACTTGAATTATATGTACTCACTTTCCTCAACCAGTGACACATTTCCTTCCACGAGGAGCTATTTCGACCTGGCCTTGACCGACATATGAAGTCGCCTGCAGCCTGCAGTCCTTCAACCCAAGCTTAAAGCAGATGTAGTCTTCCGTCACATTCTCACTGCGTCTCTTAAATGCCAGCACTGCTATGCTATTTTCAAATGAATGTCTGTTACAATATAGGGCCTCGCCTCGACTATCGTTATTATTGTTCTTTCCCCGATACTCGTAATGTTAAACACCTCCTGGTATTCACCTTTAATTAACATAAATTGTCGGCATGATAATTCAGTTTTTCATTACGACCTCCACTCGGAAGTTCAAAGGCGCACAATTTGTCTTGCTATTACCCCAGTACATGCCTTCAACACCTTACTATCCGCTAACTTAACCGGACCACGTGCATTAATCTTCGTAATCAAAATGGTAAAGTACTGTATAGTATTCCACGCGTCTTCACATATCAATAGCAGCATATGCATGAATTTAACGGACCTTCTTTTATCCGTTCTGATTATTTCCTCACATACTAGCGAGTCCGATATCGTCGTGAAATTCACGATTATCGTTCTAGTGACACCTTACTGAACACTGTTCGACAAACAAACTGACATACTTCAGTGTAAACAACTCACTGGCACTACACGCACGCTAGCCTCATGGCCTGCTGATCACTCCTCGTATCAAATGGTCACGAGCACTGACCACTCACGTAAACCGTTCAAGTTCCCGATGCAAATTTTAGTCCACGTGACATAGGCTACTCGTCCGTGCCACGCTGGATAACATACTCGTCCATGCCCCGCTTACTAACTGAACATTCCGGAACTGTGTCCTCCTCTCGAGAAAAAAAGTGGAAGTGGTTGGAATCTTCTGGAGCATTCCCCTGATCCAGCGGTTGCCTCGCCGCGTCATGCCATGACGTCATACTGACCCTCCGGTCTCCTCTCGATCTCCTATCATCCGGGGCCGGTAATTGACCCTGACTGGATCGGTCACAATACCAAACAGCAGTTATTCGAGCCGAAGGACTTGAGAGAGACGCTGGTATTCAGGAAGGTGTAAGGCAAATAATCCAAAATCAGAAGGAATCTCCGTCAATCAATACTTGTATATTCTTACACAATTAAATGGGCAACATGTTTCGGACCCAATAGGTCCTTCTTCAGCCCTGAACTACAAAAATTTTACAATCAATCAAAAAATAACAACTAACATCAACATAATACTAGTTACATATGCTGTACATAAAAACATAAATGAACCCTGTAAACGACTCAAACTAAAATATGTTAAAGACACACATTAAAACGCTGTAGTAATTAAGCTAATGTTTGTTGCGTCGTAGCGTGACGACTTAGTCCTGTTGAATGATTGACCACGTGAATTTTTCATGAACAGACTTGAATTTGAGTTACACTGTGGAATGTGATATGTCATGTTGACAATCAAAATGGGTTTTGCCCATGTGACTTATGATGGAGGCTTCTTCTGTAAGGAATCTTAGAAGAGAATAAATAACTTGATTTCCTTATGCAGAGTAAATGTTAGATATCCTGATGGTAGTAGTTCAAATATTGTTTTATTTAGATCATCCTCGAAATTGTTATTATAGTTGCTTCATTCGTTAACTCATTATGGATTTTCATACATGAGAGTGATGAAACCATGGCAAGCCCTGCATAACTTTAAAGTTACCGCAGCTTTCTAGCTCCTCTTATTCACGTGCGAGCCACAGCGAGCTATGACCTAACAAATTCCAATATGGAGTTCAACGATACAGAGGTGTAAGGCAAGGCTGCAACTTATCGTCTTTCTTTTCAATCTATACATTGAACTAGCAATGAAGGAAATTGGAGAAAAATTCAAAGTAGGAGTAAAGATTCAACGAGAAATAATTTTAACTCTGAGATTTGCTGATTACATCGTCATCTTAGCCGACCCACCAGAGGATTTGAATGAGTTTTCAAATGGATGAAAATTAATACATATAAAACTAAAATATTGTAATGCATTCGACAGAAATAAGAAACCCCTACGGACGTCAAATTGACAGTTGACAAATTAAAGGAAATAGGAGATTTCTGTTACTTTGTAACCCCTGGCACTAAAGCCCATGAAGGTCCTAGGCCTACCATGCGACCACACTCCAACAATTTGGCCAGCAGATATTTGGGTGACGCGTGGTCAGCACATCGGGTCCCCTCTGTCGTTAATCTTCTGTTACTTAGGAAGCAAAATAACCAGTGATGGACGAAGCAAAGAGGATATCAAAAGTAAGTTTGCTCAGGCAAGGAAAGAGTTTCTACAGAAGAGGAATCTGTTGACATCGAATATATATTTAGGTATTACTAAGTAATTTTAGAAAGCCATTGTCTGGAGCGTGGCACTCTATGGAGTGAATCTTGGACTGTTGGTGCAGCAGAAAAGAGGAGAATAGAAGCATTTGAAATGTGGTGTTACAGGAGAATGATGAAGATCAGATTGGTAAAAAGGATCAAAATGAAGAGGTATTGAGACGAGTGGGATAGTAGAGATGTTTCTGACGACTGCTGATGAAGAGAAGAGATAGATTGGTAGGGCAGAAACTAAGACACCCAGCAAAAGCAAAGTTAGTTATGGAAGGAAGGGTCAAGGAGAAGAACTGTAGGGGTAGGCCAAGATTACAAGATGATAAACAGATTGCCTCGGACATTGGGTGTGGTAGCTATGCAGAGATGAGACGATTAGCTCAGGACAGGAAGGCATGGAGGCCTGCATCAAACCAATAATAATAATAATAATATTGTATGGCCTCGGATGCTGGGTGCAAGCTTTGTAATTTGACACCCAGAGGGTAGCTTGCATGTCGAATTTCGTTGTTCCTTGAATCACTATGAAAGTCAAGGAGGTTAGATATCCAAGCTACTTGAACACTATAGCGCTTTCTCGTAGAGAAATGAGAAACTTTGTGTTGGCGGAAACTCCCGAGATTAATTTTGCCATTATGAACACGGCCTACTGAATTCAAATGGGTTCTTTGACATGCCAACATCGTATAACATGCGTGTCGTATTTTTGCCGCCATTCAAAAATCAGTAACCACGGCCAGGAGCGAACCTGCAATCTTGTAGTTAGTAGACCGACACGCTATCCACTCACCCACCGCGGCAAGCTATCAAACCCATCAAATGATTAAAGACTCAAACAACATAGATTATGTCGTGTGGCTATTTAGGAATTTTTTAAGACTGCTGTTTGCTTTATGAAGCAATAAATACAAATGTGTAGTTACATTGCTATAAATTACATGTCTGACGCTGTTCACCCGAGCGAAAAAGTATATCGATATTTAGTTGATTCATTTGAGATGGACAGCGTCATATTAACGAAGCTTCATAAAATGCTGTGTGGAGTTTTATCTCCCTATGGTATGCACGTACAGTGGTATTGCAAGCCATGAAGAAGACAAAATACAACTGCTGTTAACTCCATTTCCGACGACCATAAATAACAGCCCCGCCCAGTCCACTGTGTGGGTGTCAAGCGCAACTTTATAATGTGTAGTATTCACGTCAGCATGTTCGCAGACAGCGCACACAAATTATTTATTTGTTTATTCTGTGCAGCTGTCATTAGAGAAGTACACAACACATTAATTGTTTCAATTTTAGTAATCACGGTTACAATTATGAATTGTTATTGATACAATATTTGTTCAAGAGTCTCTCTACATCAGGCGTTCCAAACGTGGCGCTCGTGAGCACCACGGTGCCCTTTAACCTTTTTAGCTTTTTAAATTTATGAAGAAAAAAAGGCTTATTTAATATATACAAAGCACAAACGCGGCATCGGTGGCGTAGTTGGTAGCATGCTGAGATTGTAAGCCCAAGATCGTGGGTTCAAACCCGGCCGAAGTCGTCGGATTTTTAAGAGCGTTAAAAATCCCTCAGTATGCCTTCCTTCGGAGGCGAAGTAAAGTCGGCGGTCCCATGTCATAGATTTATGGCATGTTAGAGAACCTTCCGCTAATTACACCTGTGTGAAGCTAAATTAGGTTAAAATTGTAAACAACGCTCAGGTTCCTACGTTCGTCCCCAGGAGACGACTAAGGTGGCGTCTAGTAGCCATGTTCTGACTAGTAGTTGTTGATGGTGGCGTTTGGCGGCAATAGTAGGGACTATTTGAAAAATTCAAAAGTCTGCAGTCTTTACTTGAATTAAGAAACAGATACACACACTAATACAGTCATCACAATTAACACCGGTTATCAGACAGGTTCTACACACACCCAAAGTACACGGGACTACATGACCGCGTTGTCGCAGCCCCTAAACTGAGGAACCAACCAACCATACAAAGCACAATGTGCACATAAGGCGTGTTGAAATGAATTTACAGGTCTTAGACATAATACAATTGGCGAGTGCAACAGTCCTTTTGCAGCAGTTCCTCAGGTGGTACTGCGTACATTTCATTCCGCACAGTTGGCATTTGCAGTTAACATCCCCTTTGTGGTGGCCGTCAGTCATACAGATCTTCCAGTGATAGCCGTGGGCGACGAATCTCGTGTAGAATTTGCTGAGCGCGAAGTTTGGACCTTTCAATGCGTCCGTCTGTATTACTTCCGTGGAGTGGATATCCGCTGGAATTTTCTGTGATTTTCCTCTTCTCTCTCTGTGGATGAAACTGGAGGCAGGTGTGTCCTGAAGGGTAAAGGTGGATTTGATGTCATCCAGAAAGAATGATTCGTTGGCTATTATGTATGCTAGTCTGCTTTCGGTGAATTTGGAGATCTGGAGGATGCATTTCAGGTATATGGCTTTTATATTTTCATGTTTCCTCATGTTGGGTATGCTAAACTTTATACATATTAGTTGGGTGCCGTATGATGCTACTGGGCTTATGAGATCACCTTTTTTCCGTGTGTGTATATATGTGCGTGTGTGTGCGTCCCGCCCCCCCCCCCCTCCCCTATAAAATGTGAAAACTAAACATATTTCAATGAAACACTGTAGCCTATATGCATACTACTACTTTATCCGACCTCGACCGTGTCTTTTAAATTTTAATACGTTTCACCAATCCAACTGGCATTCTATATATCCGAAACTATTACTCATATCACCCTGAAATTATGTACGGTATTAAAGAGTACTACTAAAAGTTCAACTATGTGACTTTCATAAACCAGTTAGGTACAAAACCAACATGGCGGCCAAGTGAATTTGAAATATTTAAATTGACTTTTCTCGCGATTTAACCATCCAAGAGCAATGAAACTAGGTACATAAAAATGTTAGTACACATTGTAATGCACTGACTTCTAATTTAGTTCAATTGTTTTTATAAACTCAAGATAGCGGCTGTGCGAAATTTTAAAATTATTATTTTTATCTCTTGTGTCCTAATCATGCGATCAAATACAGTTTCAATAATGAACTTTACTCTATAATCTTCATTTAATGGCACATAACTCTATGGCCTACATGTATATAAGAATCAAACATGGCGACCATCCGAAATATTTAGACGGAACTCAATATCTACGAATCTATTACAGTAATCAAACTGAAATTCTGTAAGTTCATAGAGGTAACTTCACCTATGGATCATTCAATAACCTGGTGAGCACAAAACCAACATGGCGGTGACGCGAAAATGAAATATTAAAATGGATTTTTCTCGCGAATTTTCATCCGAGCGCTGTGAAACCTGGCACGGTATATCTTAATACAAGCCTTAATATACTGAGGTGTAATTTAATGGAATTTTATGAGAACTTAAAAATGCGCCTGTGCAATTTCTTAATTTTTTTCTTTCTCATTTCTCACGTTCTAAGTAAGACCAGTAGGATATAATGTAAATAGGCTATGCAGTTCTTCACGGAACTACTTGTTAAGTGCCAACTCAGTGCCGAGTTTCTACATTTGAATTTAAAAGATTGTAGAAATCATATTTTTCATCATATGAAGGGGAAGGGCTTAAAATGTGTCTTTATTCATCTATATGTAAATCCAATATCCTACGGTATTATTTTTTAAAATTTTTTGAACGAATCGAAATTAATAATTTTGAGCCCACGCTTGCATAATTCCCATAGCAAGTAAAGGGTCCAAAATAAAATTATTTCCTAAAATCATTAGGAAAGTAATACTTCTTGCACCTGACTGGTACAAGGACTGATTTACGTATTATTCCACCATGCTTGTTTACATCTCAGATAAACTCCAACTGTAAATGACAGACGTCTACAATTTCTCTGTTAGTTACTTCCGAATAAAAAATTCCAAAATTAAGCAGATATAGTGCCCAACAGAAGGCAGGACATGCCAGAGATCCATTCGGCTCTCCAAAGCGAATAGGGAATATGAAGGAGAAAAGTTCTTATACGCGAGCACAAGCCATGCTTCAATTCGAATTTTGTTGCAAGAGCCGGAATAATAGTGTGTGCAGTACAAGTTTTGACAGAAAAATTGTATCATTTTGTGAAATAGTATATTTTATTATACAACCTGTGACAATAAAGTTCAGTGAATAGTCCTGTACTATCAACATAGATGAACAATACACGACAGTGACCCTACAGCCCTTCGAAATAGTCCCCTCCCGTAACTATGCAATGCTGAGATCGGCGATACATCCTGGAAACTTTGCAAGAAGGCATCCTTTGGGATGGTGTTCAAAAGCCTCGTCACGTTGTGTTCGGTGAATAAAGTCAGAACGTTCTACCTGGCGACACCCAACGAAACGTGTAAGACCTGTTTGCCACAGTGCGTGTTTGGAAAGATGAATTTATGCAACCTACCATGCATTCTTGTTCGGCGGGTTGCAGTGAGAAGGATGAATTTATGCAACCTACCATGCACGTCTCTATGGTGGGTGGCAGTGAGAAGGGTGAATGTTCCGTGGAATGGAATGGCTTATCTGAAAACCATCGTCACTGGCGACGAGACCTGGTGTCTGAGGTACGACCCCGAAGTCAAGCATCAAAGTATGGAGTAGAGGGGTCCAAGTCCAGGGTCTCCGAAAAGCCCTGAAGGGCCAGAGGTTTTCGAATATTTCGGACATCCAACGTAATGTGACGACCCAACTGAAGGTTATCCTAAAGAGTCTCCAGGACTTGTACAGACATTCTCAGAAGTGCATAACCAACCATGGGGATTCCTTCGAAGGACAGTAACTGCTGTTTCAGGTAAGCCAACAATCCGTTCGTAGTATAGACTCATTCACCGAAATTTTCGGTCACGTGACGAACCTTTGGAACACCATCCCAAAGAACGCCTTCTTGCAAAGTTTTCAGGTCATGTATCGCCGATCTCAGAATTGCATAGTTATGGGAGGGGACTATTTCGAAGGACAATAGAGTCACTGTCGTGCTTTTTTCATCTATGTTGATAGTATAGAACTATTCACCGAACGTTATTGTCACAGGTTGTATATGAATTGCAGCCGAATGGCCATATAAGGGTATTTTAAATGAACGCCCGTGGGCTGCCAACAAGTTCAATATCAAGTAGATCCTTATTTGGCTACCAGATGCCACTGTCACCAACACCTAGTTGTGAACTTTGGAACTTGATAGAGTGTTTCTAACCAGCAAAATATAACCTACAAATTTAGCTACACACTACCAATTGTAGTAGTAAGTTCTTTTTCATGCCATAAATCGATGACATGGTCCCGCCGGCTTTACTTCCCCTCCGAAGAAAGGCGTACTGAAGGATTTTAACGCTCTTAAAATCCAACGACTTCGGCTGAGTTTGAACCCGCGATCTCTGGCATAGTAGTTCAGCAAGCTACCGACTTCGCCACCGAAACTATACTGTATTTTACTCGACAGTAAAAATAATTGGGCATTCCTGTTTTATAAGTAACAGGTAAGGTGCTGATTCGACTCGACTCTTCATAAGTAAATGTATCTTATCTGCTTGAGTCATACAAGTATGCCTAATGAGCGGCGAATCCCTAGCTGTTTCAGCATTTCAGAGGAAAAGAGCGAGATAGGAAATGAAATAGACACATGCTTGTTGCATTATAATAATAATAATTATTATTATATTCAATTTAATGTTGCTAGGGTACTTGATATGGCATGAAGGTGATGTTCACTGTCTCAAAATGGTTCAGAACACCTGCTCTGTCTGACAACCTGCGTCATTGTGATGGCTGTAGTAGTGTGTGTATTTGTAATTAAGGCTAAGATTTAGAAGGCTGCGTCCGTGAACTTAATTTAGGTATCTACCCAGTATTTACTTGGAGTAGAAGCGGGAACCCAATGTTATTGTTTCATTTGAGGGGCTTAGACATTGTGGTCATTTAGCCCCGTGTAGTTGCATGTGTGTGCGCCATTTCTCGGATAACCTTCTTTATTGTGATGACTGTAGTAGTGTGTGTAATTGTTATTCAGATAAGCATAGAGAAGGTAGCCGCCTTGTCCGAAAGTGAGGAACTATCGCGGCATTTTCCTGGTGTAGAAATTGGAAACCACGGAAAACCACTTCCAAGATGGCTAAGGTGGGAATCGAACCCATTCGTTCTCAGTGTTACCTAATGAGGCGGAGTATACCCCGTGCCGGTCCTAAGACCAGAATATATTTTTAGCCTATTTTCAATTTTGAAAAAATAGGCTTATGAGATCACATTTTGTCCGTGTGTGTGTGCGCGCGCGTGTGTGTGTGTGTGTGAGGTGTGTGTGTGTTCCCCCCTAATAAAATCTAAACGGCGGGAGCGATTTCAATGAAACACGGTAAGTGTATAGCACTATTCCCGGCGACCTCGACCGTGCCCTTCAAATTTTGTTATGTCTCACCAATCCAACATGGCGGCTGTGCGAAATATTTCACTAGCATTCAATATCCCCGAAACTATCACGGATATCGCCCTGAAATTGTGTACGGTGATAAAGGGCACTACTAGATGTTCACCTATGAGACTTTCAAAAACCGGTGACTACAAAACCAACATGGCGGCCAAGCGAAGTTGAGACTTTTAAATAGACTTTTCTCGCGATTTAGCTAAGCAAACGTAATGAAACATGGTACAGCAAATGTGTATACACATTGTAATGCACTGGAGTCTAATTTAGTTCAATTGTTTACATAACCTCAAAATGGCGGCTGTGCGAAATATTTAAACTGACATTCTATATCTCCGAAACTATTACAGATATCACCCTGCAATTTTGTACGGTGATAAAGGGTACTGATACAAGTTTACTTATGTCTATTTCATAAACCTGTAAAGTACAAAACGAACATGGCGACCAAGCGAATTTGAAATATTTTAATAGACTTTTCTCGTGATTTAACTCTCTGAGCGCAGTGAAATGTGGTACAGTAAATGATTTTGCAGATTGTAATGCACTGCCATCTAATTTAATTCAATTGTTTACATAACCTCAAGATGGCGGCTGTGCGAAATTTTAAAATTAAGTTTTTATTTCTTGTGTCGTAATCATGTGATCGAAGTGAAAGTTTGAATAATGAACCTAGGCAATAATTGTCCTTGAATGGTACATAACTCTATAGCCTATACATATAACAATCCTAAATGGCGAGCTTCCGAAATATTTAAACGGTACTCATTATCTATGAATCTTTTACAGCAACCAAACTGAATTTTTTATGTTCATAGAGACTATGAAATATGTTCACCTATAGGACTTTCAGTAACCTGGTGAGCACAAATCCAACATGGCGGCGACGCGAAGTATAAATATTTAAATGGACGTTTCTCGCGAATAGGGATGTATAGAACTAGCACCGATAGAGCGCACTGCTGTTGTACTGGGTAAGCGCAAGGCGCTCTTCATTTGTCTCCTATGTTCTTATGCCGCTAATATCCACGAATTTAAGTTGTTTAAATTGTTATTTTCGTAACCATGCCGAGCTATTGCAGTGTTCCTCTTTGCAAAAATCAGTGAAGCCCGTTTTCGTTTCACCAATTTCCACAAAATAAAGAAATGAGGAAGAAATGGTCACATGCTTTTAGAAGGAAACATTTCGTTGAGAAAAATCTGACCGAATATATTAAAGTGTGTTTCCACCATTTACAACCCGATGACTTCACGAAAACTGTGTTGGATAAGTGTGACTTACAATGGAAAATAATTCCTATTTTGTACCTATAAAAACCGATTAGACATTTCGATAACATCCACTGAATTTATGCGTTTGTAGGCCTATTTGAAGGTGAGAGAGCAAGATAAAAACCGGGCGCTGTTCTACCACTTTTTCCGTGGACCACGAACACAACAAAAATAATTATTTAGGAAGAGGCCATACACAAGAAAATTGCCGGATTATCACGATAAGCCTACAATATCGGAATCTGCAGAAATCATCTCCATTGAAGTACGGGAAGAAATCGTCAATATACACGAAGAAATGAAAATAACATTTCTGACTCCCATTTTCAAAGACATCAATAAGCTACTCGGTCAAATACTTCAAGAATAAATGTCGCAACATTAACAGTCACAAATGTATTATGGTTGGTTTCTTGAAATCGGAATTAATCGTCAATTTCCATCTGCCTGACGGAGAATGTGGTAGCAACTGACTTCTACATTCTTGAGACATAGTCAGATGAATGGAAACAGTTCGTGGCCCTAAAGCAGGGATTCTCAAACTTAAAAAAAAATGTACACTCAAGTCCTTTCCCAGGGGTAAGGGAACGATTCTTATTGCGAAATTGCCAAAATTACATAAGAACCAAACGTTGTGATGCATTTTCGAGGTACACATTTAATTACCGGTATCAACTTTCTTTGATTATGTTTACCTCAAAACACGACAGTTTCATGTAAGCTATCAACCTAAAAATATACATGAATCGAAGTCTGTAAGCAGGGGGAGCAAGTGAATATTTAAATCTCAATTTATGATTTAAGTCTTTTAGAGATATATTTATCAATATAGGCCTACAATACTCTAGTAATTGTAATCTTTAGGAGAAAGCATGCTGACTCATATTCATTATTTGAATAAAAAGCGTGTTATAATTTTGTTATTACTACTGTAGGCTATTAATTCTTCCTTCCTCCCGCTGGTTTTAGTGCCTCCAGTCCGTAGCTCATTTTGCAGCTGTTTAACGCTTAAACGCTGAAAATCGTTTATCATATATTAGGAGATATACCTATAGAATTAATTAATATAGTCTTGGAATAAAATTAGAGAAGATATAATTTACTTTAGCTTAGAAAACTCGGTCACAATTTACACATTCATCGCAGCTGACTGGGAGAAACATAAGACGATCGCCTTGCGCTTACCCAGTACTACACGAGCGCTATCTGGCGCGAACTTTCTCCCGCTACATCCCTATTAACTATCTTAGTGCCGTGAAACGTTGCACGTTAAATGCTTATACAAATGTTGATCCAATGGCATCTAATTTATTTCAATTGTTTGCATAATCACAAGATGGCTGCTGTGCGTAATTTTAAAATCTCGTTTTTACTTCTTGTGTTCTAATCATGTGATTGAAGTTTGAATACCACACGTACACAATAATCTTAATGTAATAGTACAAAAATAAAAATCCAACCTGGCGACCATCTTAAATATTTAGACGGTCCTCAATATCTACGAATCTGTTACAGCAATTAAACTGAAATTTTGTAAGTTGATAGAGGCAATTAACATGAGCAGGATATATGAAAATAGGCTGTATAGTTCTTCACGGAACTACTTGTTTGTTATACAACTGGGAATCGAATCCACACCTTAGGAGTGACAGTCAGGAATGTTAGCCACTGCGCCACGAGGAGGACATTTATAACAGGGTAGGAATTGGCTGTGACCTGAATATATGTACCATCCCAGCATTTGCCTGGAGTAAATGAGGGATCCATGAAAAAACACTTCTAGCTCGACTGAGCTAGAAATCGAATCCACTTGTTCGTGTCTTGCCTCACTAGGCTGAGTGAAAACCATTCCAGCCCACAGGAAAGAACTACAGAACCTGAAATCCGAAACTGAACCTCCCTGGTGACAGCCAAGAATGATAGTCACTTCCCCACAGGATGGACAACTGACATAATATAGGCTGGCTACGTGGTTCAGCGGTAATGTTCTTGCCTGCTGTGCCTAGGTTGCACGATTGAATCCTGACGCAGCCAGTAGTCATTTAAGGGTGCGCAATTGCGAGGGAGCCGTGTCAATATACTTAATGGCATGTTGAAGATCCCCCTCGGGGCAAAATTCTGGCACCCCGGCGTCTCCAGAAACCGCAGTAGTTAAAAAGGGGGTAAACCAATAACATTATTTTTATTATTATCATTAGACTTAATATACTCTAAAGATAGGCAGTGAGTAACCAAAGCACTAACCACAGAGCCAAACGTGTCCACCCAGTTCAACGTTATAAATCGATTTACATACAACGTCTTAGCAAATACTGACTTGGACTAAAATACATTCTTCACTGGAGTATAAATTCAGTATAATCCATTTCATACAAATTTTATATTATTTCCATCAGTAGGCTATATTGAATCCAACATACTAAAATTAGTGAAATATAGGTCAGACGAGAAATCAGCTGCCATCTTGTCTTGTAACCAAGACGGGTCAGCTATTTAAAGTCACTTCTGCAGTTTAATATTATAATATAAATATATTTTCAAGCGGGCCACGTTCGTTAGAACAGTTTCAAGCATTCTTGGTTCGATAATCGAAACTGGTGGGTCCTACGTTATGCATTATAAAGTTTGCATAATTCACACGGCCGCCATCCTGAAATGGTACGGCTGATGACCCTGTAGATTTGGCGAGACACGCGTCCCATACAAGGGTATGTTTTTGCCAGATTTGGTCAAGATCCGATGATTAGTATGGTCGTAATTTAATTTTATGTTTTGACCTTTTGAGTGGCATCCATTAAGCTTTGGTAAAGATGGCAGCAATATAAAACATAACCTTTAGTTGCTCTTTACTAGTGCTACCTCTGTACCAAATTTCGTTCAATTCGGTTTTGTCGTGTTTGAATTGATAAGGGGGCTGGGGTCAGATACACACACACCCACACACACAAACACACACACAGACATACTGACAACCTTTGGCCCGTGTGGATCTCATAAGTCTGCTTTCATATTTTGCAAAAGTAGAAAGTAGGCTAATAAGTGCAGAACTATTAAACGATTACTAATAAATTCATTTTGCTATGTCGGTCTGTCTTCATTGATTGCCCAACGGTGGTTGAAAAAAAACAGTCCTCCTTCATAGTTAATAATCAACTAACCGTTTACTGAAGTATGAAACGTCTAAATCATGAAACTGAGTGTACAGGAGAGCGAAGTAAAGCTTTGAACATTGACAATATATAACTTAAATTTTTTCCTGCAGTTAGTGTATCCACAACATTCAATACCCAAATCCTTGTAAACCCCGCGTTTGGTAGATAGGAGAATTTGAAATTTGTGATGATCCTCGCTCAAACAACATGATTCATTTTCGAACTTGAGCACATTGATAGTTGAAAGGAAAATACTATCGGAATTGAACAAGAAAACCGTGTATGTACCAGGGTTTTTGAACTTCCGGTATTGTACAGTATATTTGTTTTCGTTGATTATGCCTAAATATCCCTGAACTTCCCACACCCAATGCTATCTTCGTGTATCGCCTCCCCCAGCAGCAAACCTTAGGTACGCAACTGCAACGGGGTACACTCAGCCCTGTAAGACAAAACTGAAAAGAGGTGGATCCGATTCCTCCCTCATCCACCCTAGAAGCAATTTTCCTTAGTATTCCTCTTCTTTCCTCTTCTTTCTGACTTATAGCCACGGCTGCCTCCTTTCCAATCCTCCTCCCAACTATAAAATGCATACTTGTACAAACATCACAATAACACAGGTAACCAAATGAACTCTACACACAGCCATGTAGGCCTACATGGGGATGAAGTGATAATGTAGTGTAAGACCCTAAATTAAACATCATACTTGAGTTGTATGAACACGCAGTGCTATGGAGCTGTGTGTTTGAGTCTTCATTGTTTTGACCTGTTTGACGCAGCTCTCCATATCCCCTATCCTGAGCTAATCGTTTCATCTCTCCATAGCTACCACACACTACATCCCTGGCAATCCAATTTACATATTCAAACCTTGGTCTACCCTTACAGTTCTTGTCCTCGACCGTTCTTTCCATAACTAACTTTGCTTGGGTGTCTTAATATGTGACTACCACCTTACAGTGTCTCTTCTCTTCATTAACAGTCACCAGAAACATATCTCCTCTCCCACTCGTCTTAATACCTCTTCATTTTTCACTCTATCTACTCATCTGAATCACATCATTCTCCTGTAACACCACATTTCTAATGTTTCTATTCTACTATTTTCTGTTGCACCAACAGTCCAAGTTACATTTACTTCAAGCGCCACAATCCAGACAAAGGCTTTCAAAAAAATATTTTTAGTCTTTCTTTAGCGTATGGCTTTTAGTGACGGGAGTGTCCGAGGACATGTTCGGCTCTCCAGTTTGTAGCTGCTTCAATGCGGACACCCATGGGGTGAGCTACAAGTACCGTCGCATGTAGACTGTTGTCTGGCTGGGGCCTATATTTAGGGACCAACCTCGGCATTTGCCTGGAAGGAAGATGGGAAACCACAGAAGACCATCTTCAAGGTTGCTGGCGGGGGGATTCGAACTTTCTTGCCTCCCGGATGTGAGCGACTGCCTACAGTCACGCCGTAACGACCACAGCTATCTCACCCGGTATATCTTTCTAATACCAAATCTACTGTATATTTGACGTCAATAGATTTCTTTTCTGTCGAAATAATACTGTGTACACAACACTACTCACCCCAAAACCAACAGAATTGGAGGTACTGCCCGTTAAATTACTCTGCTCATGCTGGTCACAGAGGATGCTACACCTCCGTAATGCGGTGATCTAATCGCGACCAGTTATTACCTGCTCGCCCCGAAATCAATGATTGGATTTTAATTGAATAAATGCATTATGAGACACGCGTAATAATTAGGCTGTGATTTATAATTCATTAAGGTGGCTAATGTAGACCTACCCCAGAGGAATACGTGTTTTTTTTGCGGTGATTACTAATTCGAATTGCGAACGAAATTTCATAACAGTGAGTTATTATGCAGCATTTGAGTTGATTATTCAGCTACATTCCTGGATGGGAACTGCACATGGGGTTGTCTCCGTCCGGTCAGAACTTCAGCTAACTACATTAAGTTTTAGAATGCCATGTAGCATTTCCCGGTCATTGTTATGGCAATAATAATAATAACGTGAACTTCGAAATAATTATATTCAGTTGCACTATTGAAAGGAAGGTTCCTGAAGGGTTGGAGGCATCATAACAGTTGTAAACCTCTTTGATCATTAATGCGTTTGTGAAGAACCTATTCTTGACCAGTGAGGTATCTTTCTTAGTTGATGCCACACGCTTGGTCTCCATATTAATACGGGGCAGATGACCTCGTAGTTCCTCCCCTTAAATCAACAATAAATAACTAACCAACTAACTAACTAACTAACTCCAAGTTAATACTTACTGGCTTCTGTGAGGCACAACCATCGCACAATCCTTTTCTCACTTGTCAGTACGATGATTTAGTTGGTCCAAAGATTGGTCCTTAAAGAGTGAGGATAACATTTCCGAAGATTCCTTTACGTTTACATATTTATAAGGTGCATGTTTGAAAAGGGTTTGGTTTCATGGAAGACACTCATAACTGTCGGCTATTTGTTTTACACACTGCTTACATGTCGCACACCACAGTATGCAATGAACGATAGAGGAATTGTTCGCCAGTATGCAGCTCCCTTGCACACTTCATTTGCAGTACAATTCAACACGTGAATGTTGACGATACTTAAGGAGTACAGTACATTCAAATTAAAACTGGCACCGATACAGAATATTTTGCTGTAAATTTAGCACGGCTATTTCTGTATGAAATTGTTCTGAAGTAATGATTCATAAAGAAAGCACGTTCTCTGCCACTGAACTGCATTTCTGAGGACAATCACACCACAGCACAGTACTAGGAATACATGCGCGCATGTGAGTTTGACGCATGGAACAAGGCACAAATAAAACCTTCATTTATTCGCTCCCCTTCTTCCTTCGGGAGGCGTGATTGCGGAGCGGTCAAGGTACTTCCCTCCCACAAAGGTATATCTGGTTTTATTCCCGGTTTATGCATATGGGAATTCAGATGGCAAAATGTCATATCCGGTGGCTCGGATTCCAGATAAAAAGAGAAAGTCCCGTGGTTTATGGTACCGAAATTAATGGTCATGCAAAATAACAAGCTTCCATCCTTCTTTCTTCCTTCCTTCCTTCCTTCCTTTATTCCCCGGTCTTCATGTTCACGACTGGGATGACATACAATCGGTCTTTCGTTGTGAATATTCTTATAAGCTATATTGATACGAAATTAATAATAACTTAATTATATTGAGTCCTTATTAACAACTAATTCAATTTCCTCTCACACAGCATCATTCATATTGTCAGAAAATTATACCTAAATGAATATGTAACAGATGTGATTTCCTAGTTACCGTTTATTTTATATACTTTTAAGGACGTTCCAATAACAATCTATGTTGAATTAACAATTTTAATGATAAACTAGTTGAAACCCGTCAATACATGACGGCCAATAAGAAAATATTTACTGAAGTATTTTATTATATACGTTCTTTGTACAATTATTTTTTGGCACTATTGAAACTTTAAGGGCGTCAAAAGATTGCACTCTAGACATTGCAACATACTGCTGGCCATGATTGAAAACTTGATGAGGCAAATTGAGACCTATACGTTCCAGAGTTCCCCCTTGAGCTTTATTGATTGTGATAAAGTATGCCAAGCGAATCGGAAAATGTTGCCTCTTAAAAGAAAATGATTGTTTTATCCGGTGGTGTTAAATCAAGTCGAAGGATTAGACCTTTCTGCCTAATTTTAACTGCACTTATTTCCAAATCCAAGCATTTTCATGCATATTTCATATAATTAATATGGAATCAAGTCGAAGGGTTAGATCTCTCCGCCTAATTTTAACTGCACTTATTATTTCCAAATTCAAGCAATTTTCGTACATATTTCTTATAATTAATATGGTACCATTTAGATGTCCTTAGGAAACTTCAGATTTCTCAGGAGCATATCTATGGGTCAATCGTTTGGAGTATGTGGAAGCAAATCACTTAATTCCAAGGAATTCAAGAATTCTGAGGAGTCTAATATATACAACTGGCCGCAGAAACCGTCGCTTATAATTTTGGAATATACATTAACGAAGTTCTCTCTTAAATTCCTTGAGATATCATTTCCAGTGAAAAATTGTTGCAGTCTGTCAAATATTTTATATTTAGGAAGATTAATTTTGCCATTACAACACCAAAGGTCAAAGTAACCAGGCGTAGATTTCTCGCTACAGAAATACATTGCAGAACAATGTTTACATTTGTTCGTCAAGGACCATACACTGTACGGCATAATATCTGGAATTGTTTCTGAAATGGCATTTTTATATTAGATTTTAAAAGTGGCTTCGTATTTTCTACGATTTCCCACTTTTTTGTGGCTAATGTTCTTTTTCGTCAAATGGGTATATTTATTGCAGCATTTCTATCCAAATTAACGTCATATTCAATAACACTATAGTGGCCTGCATCAACGCAGCCGCCAAATATTAAATGGCAAATAATACTTCCAATGCCAAAATCAACAGCGTGGTTAGACTCATTGTTATGTACTCTAAACAAATAATCAATAAACAATAATATTCACGTATACAATGAAGTTCAGATACTTTCATTCTCAAGTTTGTTGCTGATGAGAATGCGATGATACTGATCGCCAATAATAAAATCCTTATAATTATTCATGCCAGCAACAATTTTTGCAATTTGCTTGCAAACGCAGCTCAGGATAACGTCCTGCATTTTGGAATAAACAGTACGAAACTGCTCTAAATAAGCAAATTCCATCACCTGATGTAGGTACAATCCTTTGCATTTTCATGACAGTAAATTAAGCAAGGGAGCATACTTCGCCAACTACTGGAATGAGCATAGACTCACTTCGACAGCCACCGTAATGGAGGGAGTTTAAGAGTTAGACTATATGCTCAGTGCTTGTCAAAAATCGTATTAACACAGGGAAGCCCAATCTGAAGGCTACATTCTGAGCTATCGCCCCGGATTCCAGGTTCGATCCCTGGTTTGCCAAGAAATTTACTTCTGGTCTGAGGGCTGGAACGGGGCACACTCTTGAGGCAAAACTCAGAAGAGCAAGGTTAGATTCCTATCTCAACAATCTGGGATGTGATTTTCCGTGGTTTGCCACGTCCACTGCAGGTAAATACCGGGATAGGCCTAGTTCGTAACTTAAAGCCTCGGTCGTCAATTCCCCATTCCCCACTTGAATTACAAATGCACACATCAGTACAGCCATCACAATAACACAGGTTATCAGAGAAAATTTTACACACACACACCAAAGTAGACGGGGCTGAGTGACCACGATGTCTGAGTCCATCAAATGAATTATATTCGTCAATTGTCTCTCATGGCGAAAGCGATTGTGGCCATCTTTTATTTATTAATTTAAAAGTATATGGCAATGTAAATCGGGGAGAATTTCTTACTTTACGGGAATAATAAAAGTAAAATATGTTAAGACAATGAATTACCAATAGCCAGAAAAAATAATTAGGAAATACAAATACATGTCTGAGGTGAGACTCCTTCGACTATGCAAAATTCATTCCTGGGTCCACAATGTTACCCCTGAGCCACCCAGTCAACAGACTTCTAGACCAATATTAAGTTACTTAAACAACAAACGAACTCAAACGCCTGTTGAAGTTCTTCAATCCCCTCTTTTTAATTCTCAAAAACAAAGATCACACTACGATACGGTGAATCCTTTATCCGCCATTTCTCTAGAACTGTAATTCTGGTCTGAGGGCCGGAACGGGGCGCACTCTTGAGGCAAAACTAAGAAGGGCAAGGTTCGATTCCCATCTCAACAATCTGGGATTTGGTTTTCCGTGGTTTGCCACTTCCACTGCAGGTGTAATTCTGGTCTGAGGGCTGGAACGGGGCGCACTCTTGAGGCAAAACTAAGAAGGGCAAGGTTCGATTCCCATCTCAACAATCTGGGATTTGGTTTTCCGTGGTTTGCCACTTCCACTGCAGGTGTAATTCTGGTCTGAGGGCTGGAACGGGGCGCACTCTTGAGGCAAAACTAAGTAGGGCAAGTTCGATTCCCATCTCAACAATCTGGGATGTGGTTTTCCGTGGTTTGCCACTTCCACTGCAGGTAAATACCGGGATAGTTCCTAACTTAAAGCCTCGGTCGCCAATTTCCCATTCCCCACTTTAATTACAAATGCACACATCAGTACAGCCATCACAATAACACAGGTTATCAGAGAAAATTTTACACACACACACACCAAAGTAGACGGGGCTGAGTGACCACGATGTCTGAGTCCAACAAATGAATTATGTTCGTCAATTGTCTCTCATGGCGAAAGCGATTGTGTTCATCTTTTATTTAATAATTTAAAAGTATATGGGAACGTAAATCGAGGAGAATTCCTTACTTTATGGGAATAATAAAAGTAAAATATGTTAAGACAATGTATTACCAATAGGCAGAAATAATAATTGAGAAATAAAAATATATGTCGGAGGTGGGATTCGAACTGCTTCCATTGAGCGATGCATAAATTAAGAACTTGGAACGCTACCGTCTGAGCTACCGAATTACTGGTAGAAGAGTGCAATATTAAGGTACTTAAAGAACATTCACTCTCAACAGTCCGTATAAGTTCTTCTACATTTCCCGTTTTTTATAATATTCTATTCCTGTTTATATCGTGGAAACTTCATAATCAATATTCCCCTCCTTTATTATAATTCTTATAACTAACTATTGCATTAAAACGCGGTGGACATCCGCCATGTCTGTCATTAACCAAGATGATTCTGCGCATGCGCTTGAACCAATAATTTTGCAGTTTTGTTTATAAATTTTAAAATATGTGGTAACATATTTGTTTATTTTAAAGACACTCTGCAAATCTACAGGCCTACAGCTTTCGACAGATTGCTCTACGAAGTGAATCGGTTCTACCGTTCCCTCAATCTCGCGGTAACAAAAATCAGCTTAGTGTTTTAAATATATAGATAGTAATAGTAATGGGCTTTCTTTTAAAATCCGAATATATTTGATTCACGCCGATAGACGACGACACCACCTACTGGACTAATAATTTATCACCAATTGTTTCTTAAGATTAATTGTAATTAATGCTGATGAAGACCACAATGTGTTCGAAACTAGTTCAATAAACAATTTATTTTATTTACTTTTTGTGGATTACTTTAAATACCATTGGAATTCAATTTAATATTATATATCATTTTATGTTAACATTTGTTGAAATATATGTATAATTGATATTGTAAATTTTCAGTTGACCAACATGATTACAGTCCCCATTATTGGGAAATATGGAACAATCGGAAACAAATTACAAGTTACTAAAAGTTACATGCAACGGATTACAAAAGGAGGGAGAAAATACAAGATGACAAGTTTCACTGTATTTTGTGTTGTAGATTTGTCCTTTATGATCTAATGATGATTGCTTGACGAGCGAAAGAGAGAAACGTGTCATCCTGTATTTAATCACATGTAATTTATTATCAACATAAATACTTTTATTGCGCCATGTATTCATATTGTAATGGCATTGTTATTGATTCATTTAGGGACTTTGCGACATCGTAGCCATGTGTAATTAGATGTGTGTGGAATCTGTCTGATAACCCATGTCATTGTGATGGCTCTAGTTGGTGTGTATTTTTTTTTTCATTGTCATTAATTGAGGTTAAAATTTGGATGGTGGTGATTATGCCTTATGTTAGCTACCTTCCTGGCTTTGCCTAGCGTTTAAGCGGCAAACATACGGAAAACCACTGCTAGGAAATCTGAGGTGGTAATTGAACCCGTCTTTTCTGTCTTACCTCACGACTTCTGTGGCCTAATCGGTAGCATGCTGAACTGCTATGCTCAAGATCTCGGGGTCAAACCCGGCCGAAGTCGTGGGATTTTTAAGAGCGTTCTGTAGTCTATGCCTTCCTTCGGGCCCATGTCATAGATGTATGGCTTTAAAAGAACCTACCACTACAATTGGTAGTGTGTAGCCATATTTGTAGGTTTTATTTCGTCTATCAAGTTCCAATGTTCGCCACTAGGTGTAAATGGCATATGGTAGCTTAAGTTGGAACTAGGCTACTTGAAATTGAACTTGCTCATTCATCTTCATTCATTTCATCTCATCTACACGTGAGGGTACTTGTAGCTCACCCCATGGGTGTCCACATAGAAGCAGTTACAAACACTGCTCACGGACACTCCCGGCAATAAAAGCCATACGGCAATCTCTATCTCTACTTAGTATAAAACCAAGTCCCCGATTCTTGGATGTTACGGGTAAACTCGAGAACCACTGGATGGATTTTGATGCGATTGTCACCGTTCTGTAAAGGATATCTCGAGGATGATTTCTGTAGAAAATAATAATGTATTTATCATCAAAGGAAGCCGAGCAGTAACGATTTCAGTAGAAAAGTCGAAAAAAAAACTGGCGTCCGAGCGCTTTGTAAGCTTACGCTGGTCAAACCGTTAAAAATATCTAAATACTATGACTGTAAGAATTGTTCAGCATGAAAAGTTCTACAAAAAAGTCCGCGAGAGCATATGTCTATTTTCAATACATCGCCCACTATAAGTGTTTTTACGTTTTAATTTCTTCCATTGAACTACTGAGGCGACAGTTTACGAGCTAGCTAAGGGGGAGTCTATCTCCATGTAACACCCTAGCTAGCGAGCGAACTTATTGCCCCAGATATAGCCAGCAGCAAACCGTCGAGTAGTGTTGAGTTAAGACTTCTGAGAAGGGTGGTTGTGTTAGGAGTTTCCCTGGAAGTGCAACTCGGGTTTTCATCATTTCGCCTGTAAAACACAGTCAAGGTAAGATTGTACGGAAGGGGGATTCGAGTTTCATTCACCTCGCCATTCTTAAATTACGTCTGACAAGAATTCGTTGCCCCTACATCTCCATGATAATATAATTAATAGTCCAGTCAGTGATTTTAAACCATCATGCTGAGACGTAAAACGGATAAGGATCGTAGTTCTTTGACATGGAAAATGAAGGCGCTTATCACGTAATGCATTCATAACTGATCCCAGGTGAAGCCGGGGCGGGTTGCTAGTTAATAAATAAAACTCATGATTTAACCCTTCGATCAGATTTGAATTTCTTGGCAGAGTCCGTCGTCGGCCTTTCAATCCGAAGTCTTAACACGTAGGCCTACTTCGAGATCACAAATTGTGGAGTATTGATTAAGTCTGATAATTCTCTGTTTGACTGGTGGCTGTAGTAGTGTAACTTATCTGTTTTTGTTTCAATGTTTGAAGTAGGTACCTATAGCCTTATAGTAATGGGACAACATGCTGTAGCGAGGGGTATGGTGGCGCAGCGGTCAAGGTTGATCAGGTTCGATTCCCGCTCAAAGCATGTGAATTTTTCGAAGTGAAATACTCTTCCCTCTGGTTTGGACTTCACGTCAAAAGGAGGTCCCGTGACTCAAGATCGCGAGATTGACGGTCACGTGAAACTACAAGCTTCCTTTTATGTAGCAATTTTCTGCAGGTAGTGTTAAGATCTTCGGTGAAAGCTACGCTTTGGAGAGTCACTTTGAATATAGAGTGCCATAATCGGTTATAAAGGAAAGATTAGCTGCTGCACTTAGAAGTATAAGTAATATCAGACACCTACAAAGTATGTCACTGAACACAGCCATGGGACTCTTCCAAATCAAAGTGCTACCAACATTCACATACGGCTTGGAATTAATTTGTCATTTCCCGTCACGTAGACAGCTGAAAGAACTGGAAAGCATGAAACCGAGATACCTCAAAAGGGTTCCAGGGGTATCAAAATTTGCTCGATCCCGATAAATGTATGTCTTAGCCCTGGAAACCTTTTTGGTAGAAGACCTAAGGCTGCAAATGCATCTGCAGCACACTCCAGCATACGAAGAACTATTACAAGAGCTACGAGGAAAAAGGTACTCGATTGAAAAAATCTTCTACACAACAGATGCAATGATAAACAAAGATTGGACGAAAGAAAAATTCGAGCTGAGACACCTGATGACGCGCTTTGCGATGCACGGTTTCCATCATCGTATTTGTACCAGGAAATCTTTTCACCAGGCTAGCTATGTGTGTACATGTGTTTTGTGTGGAGAACAGTGTGATACATATCACGCAATGGAGTGCAGGAAGAGAGTGGTCTCTTTGACCGAATTTTGCTCGGATTCTTGGACCTGATGTAATTTACCCTCGGACACTCGCGCTAGTAATAGATACAGCGTTACTCGCGCGGGCTACATATGTAGTCCAAACAGTTATTCGATCTGATGGACTTGCACACGTTATTTTTGGCGTTCAGTTTTAATAATACGATAAATAGTAGTATATAGAAGTGTTCTAGGCTAAATC
Organism: Meconema thalassinum; assembly: GCA_946902985.2. Lineage (NCBI taxonomy): Eukaryota > Metazoa > Arthropoda > Insecta > Orthoptera > Tettigoniidae > Meconema > Meconema thalassinum. The sequence goes on from OX336390.1 coordinate 837,160,710, forward strand.
TGAGGATTATATGTAGGCTTTTATTTTCGTATGGAGTGAAAATACAAACCTAAGAAGAAAATTCAATTTTACTGTAGATCCTCGGTAAAACTGCAACAGAAATAAAACTAACTAGTTGAAACCCGTCAATACATGACGGCCAATAAGAAAATATTTACTGAAGTATTTTATTATATACGTTCTTTGTACAATTATTTTTTGGCACTATTGAAACTTTAAGGGCGTCAAAAGATTGCACTCTAGACATTGCAACATACTGCTGGCCATGATTGAAAACTTGATGAGGCAAATTGAGACCTATACGTTCCAGAGTTCCCCCTTGAGCTTTATTGATTGTGATAAAGTATGCCAAGCGAATCGGAAAATGTTGCCTCTTAAAAGAAAATGATTGTTTTATCCGGTGGTGTTAAATCAAGTCGAAGGATTAGACCTTTCTGCCTAATTTTAACTGCACTTATTTCCAAATCCAAGCATTTTCATGCATATTTCATATAATTAATATGGAATCAAGTCGAAGGGTTAGATCTCTCCGCCTAATTTTAACTGCACTTATTATTTCCAAATTCAAGCAATTTTCGTACATATTTCTTATAATTAATATGGTACCATTTAGATGTCCTTAGGAAACTTCAGACTTCTCAGGAGCATATCTATGGGTCAATCGTTTGGAGTATGTGGAAGCAAATCACTTAATTCCAAGGAATTCAAGAATTCTGAGGAGTCTAATATATACAACTGGCCACAGGAACTGTCGCTTATAATTTTGGAATATACATTAACGAAGTTCTCTCTTAAATTCCTTGAGATATCATTTCCAGTGAAAAATTGTTGCAGTCTGTCAAATATTTTATATTTAGGAAGATTAATTTTGCCATTACAACACCAAAGGTCAAAGTAACCAGGCGTAGATTTCTCGCTACAGAAATACATTGCAGAACAATGTTTACATTTGTTCGTCAAGGACCATACACTGTACGGCATAATATCTGGAATTGTTTCTGAAATGGCATTTTTATATTAGATTTTAAAAGTGGCTTCGTATTTTCTACGATTTCCCACTTTTTTGTGGCTAATGTTCTTTTTCGTCAAATGGGTATATTTATTGCAGCATTTCTATCCAAATTAACGTCATATTCCATAACACTATAGTGGCCTGCATCAACGCAGCCGCCAAATATTAAATGGCAAATAATACTTCCAATGCCAAAATCAACAGCGTGGTTAGACTCATTGTTATGTACTCTAAACAAATAATCAATAAACAATAATATTCACGTATACAATGAAGTTCAGATACTTTCATTCTCAAGTTTGTTGCTGATGAGAATGCGATGATACTGATCGCCAATAATAAAATCCTTATAATTATTCATGCCAGCAACAATTTTTGCAATTTGCTTGCAAACGCAGCTCAGGATAACGTCCTGCATTTTGGAATAAACAGTACGAAACTGCTCTAAATAAGCAAATTCCATCACCTGATGTAGGTACAATCCTTTGCATTTTCATGACAGTAAATTAAGCAAGGGAGCATACTTCGCCAACTACTGGAATGAGCATAGACTCACTTCGACAGCCACCGTAATGGAGGGAGTTTAAGAGTTAGACTATATGCTCAGTGCTTGTCAAAAATCGTATTAACACAGGGAAGCCCAATCTGAAGGCTACATTCTGAGCTATCGCCCCGGATTCCAGGTTCGATCCCTGGTTTGCCAAGAAATTTACTTCTGGTCTGAGGGCTGGAACGGGGCACACTCTTGAGGCAAAACTCAGAAGAGCAAGGTTAGATTCCTATCTCAACAATCTGGGATGTGATTTTCCGTGGTTTGCCACGTCCACTGCAGGTAAATACCGGGATAGGCCTAGTTCGTAACTTAAAGCCTCGGTCGTCAATTCCCCATTCCCCACTTGAATTACAAATGCACACATCAGTACAGCCATCACAATAACACAGGTTATCAGAGAAAATTTTACACACACACACCAAAGTAGACGGGGCTGAGTGACCACGATGTCTGAGTCCATCAAATGAATTATATTCGTCAATTGTCTCTCATGGCGAAAGCGATTGTGGCCATCTTTTATTTATTAATTTAAAAGTATATGGCAATGTAAATCGGGGAGAATTTCTTACTTTACGGGAATAATAAAAGTAAAATATGTTAAGACAATGAATTACCAATAGCCAGAAAAAATAATTAGGAAATAAAAATACATGTCTGAGGTGAGACTCCTTCGACTATGCAAAATTCATTCCTGGGTCCACAATGTTTACCCTGAGCCACCCAGTCAACAGACTTCTAGACCAATATTAAGTTACTTAAACAACAAACGAACTCAAACGCCTGTTGAAGTTCTTCAATCCCCTCTTTTTAATTCTCAAAAACAAAGATCACACTACGATACGGTGAATCCTTTATCCGCCATTTCTCTAGAACTGTAATTCTGGTCTGAGGGCCGCAACGGGGCGCACTCTTGAGGCAAAACTAAGAAGGGCAAGGTTCGATTCCCATCTCAACAATCTGGGATTTGGTTTTCCGTGGTTTGCCACTTCCACTGCAGGTGTAATTCTGGTCTGAGGGCTGGAACGGGGCGCACTCTTGAGGCAAAACTAAGAAGGGCAAGGTTCGATTCCCATCTCAACAATCTGGGATTTGGTTTTCCGTGGTTTGCCACTTCCACTGCAGGTGTAATTCTGGTCTGAGGGCTGGAACGGGGCGCACTCTTGAGGCAAAACTAAGTAGGGCAAGTTCGATTCCCATCTCAACAATCTGGGATGTGGTTTTCCGTGGTTTGCCACTTCCACTGCAGGTAAATACCGGGATAGTTCCTAACTTAAAGCCTCGGTCGCCAATTTCCCATTCCCCACTTTAATTACAAATGCACACATCAGTACAGCCATCACAATAACACAGGTTATCAGAGAAAATTTTACACACACACACACCAAAGTAGACGGGGCTGAGTGACCACGATGTCTGAGTCCAACAAATGAATTATGTTCGTCAATTGTCTCTCATGGCGAAAGCGATTGTGTTCATCTTTTATTTAATAATTTAAAAGTATATGGGAACGTAAATCGAGGAGAATTCCTTACTTTATGGGAATAATAAAAGTAAAATATGTTAAGACAATGTATTACCAATAGGCAGAAATAATAATTGAGAAATAAAAATATATGTCGGAGGTGGGATTCGAACTGCTTCCATTGAGCGATGCATAAATTAAGAACTTGGAACGCTACCGTCTGAGCTACCGAATGACTGGTAGAAGAGTGCAATATTAAGGTACTTAAAGAACATTCACTCTCAACAGTCCGTATAAGTTCTTCTACATTTCCCGTTTTTTATAATATTCTATTCCTGTTTATATCGTGGAAACTTCATAATCAATATTCCCCTCCTTTATTATAATTCTTATAACTAACTATTGCATTAAAACGCGGTGGACATCCGCCATGTCTGTCATTAACCAAGATGATTCTGCGCATGCGCTTGAACCAATAATTTTGCAGTTTTGTTTATAAATTTTAAAATATGTGGTAACATATTTGTTTATTTTAAAGACACTCTGCAAATCTACAGGCCTACAGCTTTCGACAGATTGCTCTACGAAGTGAATCGGTTCTACCGTTCCCTCAATCTCGCGGTAACAAAAATCAGCTTAGTGTTTTAAATATATAGATAGATGGAACTAGAACTGTTACGTTATTTTTATGTAAACCTAAATACTTACATTAGTTCGTATTTGGATTAAAATTAAACAAAAATAATGTTAGGTTAGATAATTTCCTTAGAAAATCAGTTCTTATTATGAACAATTTCAGTATTTTCATTTATTTTTTTCTCGAATTTTTGAATTTTATATTTGCCCTTTTGGCTACAATCTATAAGCCAGGAATTCCATAAGCATGCTCACACACATTTGTCACCCAAGCCTTCGATGCAAATGGACACTAAATGACCCGAGAAGATTTTTATTGCATTTTGCACATCTGTTCCTTGCTCATTTATCCCTTCCTCGTCCACACAAGATGCAACAGCCTACTTTATTTCCACTACACTCAACCTATCACTACTTTCATCTATACACTGGCTGATTTGAAAGTCATCTACATGGCCACCTCCTGTGAGGCAACGTTTCCTTTGTACGCTAAACAGCGATGCTCGCGCGGGCTACTATTGTAGCCCAGACGAATTGTAATGCACCTGGTGGCAGTTAGGTGCAATTATTTTAGTCGGAAACACACCCGTCTGTTAAATACAGCAACAACAGGCAGCTACAGAGATTCTCAATTCCTAGCAAAGAATATAATCTGCGCTACAACAAAATAAATCACTGGGCTACATCTGTAGCCGCGCGAGTATCCGAGGGTTAATATATGTTGCACATTGTGCGTAATAAATTTGTTATAATCGGATACCCGAATTATCCATATTCTCCTTCGTGAAACGTGACTTAACCTAGAACGGTAGCGCTAATTGCAAGGTTGCAAGGAGACGGTTTTTGAATAATTTTCTTTGAATTTTGTTAACTTTCTTCTTCTTATTGATGTTGACTGTGGTTGTTGTTTGAGTCTACAGTCTTTTGACAGGTTTGATGCAGTGCACCAAGCCTCCCTGTCCTGAGCTAATCGTTTTATCTCTACATAGCTTCCACACCCTACATCCGAGGCAATCTGTTTAACATATTCTAACCTTGGCCAACCTCTTCAGTTCTTCTCCTCGACTATTTCATTTTATTTATTTGTAATGTTTGAGATGGTTTTCACTGAATTTTACTAATTAGAATTTTTTTTTATTTTGAATTTTTATTAGATTTTCTTCTCTTTATTTTGGAACTTTTTTGACAAATCTTGACTAATTTAGATTTGTTAAACTTTTTGAGCTTCTTTGAATAATTTAGATTGTTCCCGTTAGTATTTTGACTATTTTTAGCCTACTTTTCACATTTTGCAAAAAGTAGTCTTATGAGATCGATCCGGGAAAATGTGTGTCTGTCTTTCTGTCTGTCTGTCTGTCCTTCTGTCTGTATGTCTGTCTGTCTGTCTGGCTGTGTGTGTGTCCCCCCCCTATCAACTCCTAAACGGCTGCAGCAATCATAACCAAATTTAGTATGAGTAAAGATGTGCACCGGAATAGCTCACGTCCATATTTGAAAATGATGTCAGTGCTACCAACTGCTGAGAAAACGCACTAGAAATTTGAGCTCCATGTTGGATATCTTGCAAGGTATGCAAGGGAGCTATTCCAAAATTGACACACATGTAGATAATACTATTTCAGTTTAATTTCCAGGAGGCCAACCATGACAGTGTTGCCAAAATAATTGTAAGCCTTCTGATAGGTCCAATGTTTAAATGCATATAACTTCTACACTATCAACTGGATTTCAACCAAATTTTGTATGTAATATCTGTACATAAACAGATATGACTGAGCGTATTCTTAAGAGCCACCAGGGCTGCCAACTGTTAATAATTGCTCTCTCTATTTTTTAAAATCCAAATACCAATATATCAGAAAGTATGCAAGCCAACAGCTTTAAACTATGCACACGTATATTCTGACATTTTAGATTAATTTGGAGTAACTTATATACGTCAGTTCTACCAACATGATTATAAGCCTGCTGATAGTAAATACATGTAACTTCTATACTATCAGTTGGATTTCAACCAAATTTCGTATGTGCTATGTGTACCATAACAGATATGAATATAAGTATAGTTAAGAGCAATCAGGGCTGCCAACTGTTAATAAATGCTGTCTATATTTTTTACCTTAATATCAATATATCAGAAAGTATGCAAGCCAACAGCTCTATACTTTGCACACGTATAGCACCTGACATTCTAGATTAATTTGGAGTAATTAATACAAGGCGGTGCTGCCAACATGATTCTATGCCTGCTGATATGTCCAATTTTAAAATGCATGTAACTTCTATACTAACAAATGGATTTCATCCAAAATTGGCACAACAAGATATCATAATATTTCAGATTATTTCTGACCAGCACACGCATGGTATTGTTGGCAACATGCTTTTACGCGTGCTGATAGATCCAGTGTCTAACTGCATGTAACGTCCATTGGACTTCAACCTAATTTTGTATTCTGTACCTTAAGAGGTGGAACTAAGAATATATTCAGTCACCAGGGCTGCCAACTGTAGTGCTCTATTAGGCTACATTATACCAGGTATATTTTGAACTAATTAGATTTTTCGGTATTACCAACTTAATTTCGTCATTATTCTAGATAGGTTCATATACTGTAGAATAATCATTGGCATGAAAAGTAGGCTGTATAGTTCTTCACGGAACTTCTTGTTCTTTTTTAGATTTTCCTTTTTGACCTTTTTTTTTTAATTTTGACTAATTTCGATTGCTTTTGGGGTTTTATGTTTTTTGACTAATTTTCTTCTATTTTAATTTTGACTCATTTGCTTTGAATTTTAGAACGGTGGCGCTAATTGCAGGGTAGTTATCAGTAATGTTTCGCATCGGTGACAACTACGATTCTAGAAACTGATAATAAACACCACTTACGTCATCTTTTATTTCACTCTCTAGGATAGCAGAATGGAGATTGTTTTTGAATAATTTTCTTCGAATTTTGTTAACTTTCTTCTTCTTTTTTTATTTTGACTGTTGTTGTTGTATGAGTCTTCAGTCTTTTGACTGGTTTGATGCAGCCGTCCAAGTCCCCTCTCCTCAGCTAATCGTTTTATCTCTACATAGCTACCACACCCTACATCCGAGGCAATCTGTTTAACACATTCTAACCTTGGTCAATCCCTACAGTTATTTATTTATTTTATGTTTTCCGTAGTGGTGAAGTTAGGTCTAATGGCCCTCTCTTACACACAGTAGCTTCGGTAGCGTAGTTGGCAGCATGCTGAGCTTCTATGCCCAAGGTCACGAGTTCAAACCCGGCCAAAGTCGTCGGATTTTTTAAGAGCGTTAAAAACCCGCAGTATGCCTTCCTTTAGAGGGGAAGTATATCCGGCGGTCCCATGTCATAGATTTATGGCATGTTAAAGAACCTTCCACTAATTACACCTGTGTGAAGGTAAATTAGGTTAAACATTTGACAAACGCTTCGTCGCCAGGAGCCGACTTGGATGGCATCTGGTAACCAAGTTCTGAACTAGTAGTCGTTGACGGTGGCGTTTGGTGGCAAAAGTAGGAACTACTTGAAACAATTCAATGTCTGCAGTCCTTACTTGAATTGAAAACAGATAACACACACTAATACAGCAATCACAATTAACACCGGTTATCAGACAGATTCCACACACACCCAAAGTACACGGGGCTACATGACCGCGTTGTCGCAGCCCCTAAACTGAGGAACCAGCCATCTCTCTTACACTTAACCACGCAATATGGTGCCAGTTCATATGAGACAATTTTGGAAATGCAAAATATTATCATGTTGATAAATAAGTAGTAAATTAATTATGCTAATACTAAAATTAATGAAAAAGGCACGTGAATTATGATAATAATAATTATAACAATAATAATAATAATAATCACAATGGAACATACCTATCTATGTATAATATCCTAGCAATCCTAGCTCAGTCATACGTCCTGTCATCCATCACCAATCACACGGCGTAATCAACAGTGATCTCTGCATGCGGCCTTTAATTTCTTTATTTTTATAGAATTTCTGATATCGACAGGAATTGAATTCCATAGATGAGACCCAGCTACAGCAAAGAGCGGTTGAACAAGGATGAGTGAAGTCCAGTCACTAAATGTTGATGACATGTACTGTACGTGTGGGTATTTTCATGTAGAAATAGATGAATGTCAGCAAGTGAAATTGACGGCATTCATCAGGCTTAAGCCAAGAAAGAGTACGGTAGCTTGGGGTCATGTAGGCATCGTATCTTAGATTGAAAGCAAACCGAAGACAAGAATTTGTAATTTTTGAGCTAATTATTTTGACTAATTATGATTGTTTTCTTTTTGGACTTTGACTAATTTTGATTTGTTGGACTTTTGAGCTTCTTTGACTAATTTTGATTGCTTTTTTGTATTTTGACTATTTTTTTATTTTCCTTCTTTTTTCTTTTTGGCCTATTTTGACTATTTTTGATTTGTTGAATTTTTTGAGCTTCTTTGACTAATTTTGATTGTTCCTTTTTTGTATTTTGACTAATTATGTTTTTTTTGTTTTTTCTCCTTTTTTCTTTCGACCGTTTTTTTTTACAAATTTCTACTAATTTTCATTTGTTGGAATTTTTGAGCTTCTTTGACTAATTTTGATTGCTTTTTTGTATTTTGACTATTTTTTTTATTTTCCTTATTTTTTATTTTTGGCCTATTTTGACTATTTTTGATTTGTTGGACCTTTTGAGCTTCTTTGACTAATTTTGATTGTTCCTTTTTTGTATTTTGACTAATTATGTTTTTTAAGTTTTTTTCTCCTTTTTTCTTTCGGCCGTTTTTTTTTTTTTACAAATTACTACTAATTTTCATTTGTTGGAATTTTTGACCTTCTTTGACTAATTTTGATTGCTCTTTTTGTATTTTGACTATTTTTTTTTTAGATTTTCCTTCTTTTTTCTTTTTGGCCTTTTTTGACAAATTTTGACTATTTTTGATTTGTTGAATTTTTTGAGCTTCTTTGACTAATTTTGATCGTTCCTTTTTGTATTTTGACTGTTTTTTAAGATTTTTTTCTTTTTGTAATTTTTTGACAAATGTTGACTAATTTTGATTGCTTTTGGGTTTTTTTGTTTTTTTTTAAACTAATTTTCTTCTTTTATATTTTTCATTTTATTTTGACTAATTTGCTTTGTATTTTAGGGCCGGCAAACACTGGTGGGGATTGGACAATAGGGAGAAGTGGAGTAAGCAGATGTGCATCCCGTTCTCGTCACGGAGACGAATGTTACTATCTAGGGTCAGAATGGTCGACACGTTGCTAGGCTGTTCCTGGAGCATCTGATACCTATTAAATGGGATAGCTCTTGTTCTTGCTAATTTGGAAGACTGGGTGCAGCACACGGACCAAGAAACAGCTCCCACATTTGCATAACGGGAGCGCAGCAGCTATTTGACCTCTCGGATGAGTTACGGGGCAATTGTAAAGTCATGTTTATGTTGTTGTGATTGTATATAGCTTTAGCAGGGCTGTTCGTGATATGACTGCCGTATTAATAATCCGCATGTATTATGAGTGTGGACGGAACGTGACGTGGATGCATCATTTGATAGATCACACAGCTTTATAATGTACTGTGACGGCCACCATTTTCTCTGTTAATAAACAGTGGTATTTTGTGTTAAATACCTGTCGCGCTCGCTGTGGTCCCACATGTAAAGTAGTTGCCACTAAAGCCACACTATAGTATGGAGGTTTTTTATTATTATCTGAGACCTGTGTAACCACATTTAGTAAAATTGCATGGTTTCGGTGCAATTTAATTTTGTTTTTACGTTTGTACATACATTTCGCATTTTGGTACAAAATGAAGTAATTAGGTATAGTACGAGGGAAGTTCAGAAACTAAGTTTCGTCATTTTATGATGATGATGATAATTGTTGTTTTAACGGGCCTAACATCTAGGTTATCGGCCCCTAATGGATTGGGTGATCGTGAAGATGATAATGAAATGTCAACTATAACTAAAACTAACTACTAACTTATACACTAGAAGAAGAAATGGACAACAAAAGGAGAATAAGGCAATTAAAGAACAGTAGGAAAAGAATTGCCCTCATTCCTCGAAGAATGCGGTTTGAGGGACTTGGAAAGAAGGAGAGCCATGCAAGGCAGATAGGAAAGTGAAAGAGGAGAGGTTCCACCCCACAGGTAATGGATAAAAGGGGGAAAACCGGATCCAGCTCAGGAATCCTTCGGGGTCGCCAACTCCCGAACTCACCAGCCGTGAGCCTCTGAGAGTGTAGCAATATCTAGGGTGCACCAGAAATGGTGGTGCTACATACACCCAGCCTCCTTTAGGGCCTTGAGCAGAATGCAGGAGATAACAGGAAAAGAAAAAGAAGGCTGACCCCTCGCAGAAGAAGGGTATCAGAAAGGATGAGACAAGGGCCAATTAAGGCGGGAAAGGAAGAGATTCCCTAGGCCTCGGATACCCTTATACCGTCGGGGTCGGAAGAGAGCAAGAGTTGACCAAGTGAGGTCGACAGGAAAGAAGACGGATAGGAGTCCGGCACAAGTAAGTGGAAGCAATGCCGGACTGAGCTGGGGCCCAGTGGTCGCCAACCCACGTCCCACTAGAGTAGGATATAAAGACCGGAGCTGGCACAGGGCCTAATGCGTAAGATGGCCGCCGCGCGCAACAAGCCCTATGTTATTCTTATGGAGGGGTCAGTCAGACCTGGCACAAGGGCTAATGCGCAAGATGGCCGCCATACACTGAGACCGTGAATAATGTCACAGGGGGGAGGTCGACCGTGTAGTCGCTAAGTGGAATATTTAATATTATTATTATTATTAATAATAATAATTTTACTAGGTAATTATTGATTGATGGCTTGCCACGGTGGGTGAGTGGTTATCGTGTCGTACTACCAACCCCAAGCTTATAGGTTCGCTCTTGGTCGTGGTAAGTGATTTTTGAAACGTGGCAAAAATTAAGACACGCATGTCATACGATGTTGGCATGTAAAAGAACCCAGTGAGAGGTCGGCTATGTAGTTGATAAATGGAATATTTATTATTATTATTATTTGATTGATCATGTACAATCAAGACCAGCCTTATATTGCCCCACTTTATGGTGTAGTGGCTAGCATTTTTAGCTGTTACTGTGGAGGCTCGGGTTCGAGTCCTGGCTCTGTCAAGAAATTTAATTCTAGGCTGAGGGTTGGAATGGGGTACACTCAACCTTGTGAGGCAAAACTGACAGGAGTTGGCTTTTGATTCATACCTAACCTAACCAAATCCCACTTTACCTAACCTAGCCTAACCTAACTTCAAAGACAGAATGTTCAATACATCTATTGTTTTTATACCCTCATAAATTAGATATAGAGAATGTCCACCACGATTTAAATCTCGAGCACACTTTTCTGACATATATCATTAAAACGAGTAGAAAGGAATGTCTGAAAATATTCACTAACACATAATACACATTCACTATACATTGTGTCCACTTTTGAATGTTAATGATACGGAAAAGAGTATGCATTGGTAATTCAGTGAGCTTTTTTCTCTCTAATCAGCAGTTCTGCCCCCATAGCATTGAGAATATTTATTGCAGTAGCCTATAAGAAAAAAAATCATATCTATTACAGTTTAGCTATAAGTGACCAGAACCACTATAACATTTTATTATAATAAGGAGATTTCCATAATGATAAGAAAAAACTTACCATAATAATGGATTGTGTAAGTCAACGTCTTTCGCTGCTTAATGCCACTACTAAACTGATACTCATACAACGGACAAGTGAGTTCATGTTTCGCTGACGTAATCGTATGTTCCCACGCACTTCCTGTGTGTTGCACGCGCCGTAGTGGCTAAATTTGAAACTAGGTGAGATGATTTGCTGACGTAATCGTATGTTCACTTGCACGCACACGCAGGCCCCTGTGAATGGGTCCCTGTGGACGGGACCCTGTGGACGGGTCATTGTTGACGGGTCATTATTGGCGGGTCATTGTTGACGGGTCCTTGTTGACGGATCCTTGTGGACGAGTCCCTGTGGACAGGTCATTGTTGACGGGTCCTTTTTGACTAATCCCTTTAGACCGGTCCCTTTGGACTGGTCCCTAATGCTATAATGAAATTAAACGTTGTTCCACATGAAACGCAAGCAAAGAGCCGATCGCTACTATGAATTAACATGTTTTTTGTTTGTTTTGTTTTTACACATGTGCACTTTAAACTGACATTTTAAGAACTGAAAATGGGAAATTGTGAAATTAATAAATGTGTAAACAACAAAATGCAAAAATCCATGTTTTCCATATTATGAAATTGAAAACACTAAAAACCTGACATTAAAAAAACTGAAAATGGGGAATTGGAAAATTGACATATGTGTAAACAACAAAATGAAAAAAAAAATCCGTTTGGGTAGTGATCATGTTGTACAGTAACCTGTAAGACTAGCATAAGGATAGTTGCATGTACCTTATATGCTTTGGGTATGTGCATTAGCCTTTGGATTAGCTTAAGTTAGGTTTGGTAAAGTTAGGTTTAATGAGATTAGGTATGTGACCTTGTTGTTTACTCTTTTAGGAAAATGTAAAAAAGTAAAATCTAAAAATCAAAAAAAAATCTTAAATTTAGAATGTAAAATCTAAAATCTTTAAATGAGGTTTCTAATGGTTATGACAACACGTTTATGATTTAGTCAATGTTGATGTGTGGTATCCAATTACTGCTGACTTTGCATATTCATCACCCATTGTCTTGATCAACACCTTGGGCTTTCAAATTACTGCAGCGTTAGTCGTAGCAATAGAACTGTGCGCTCCCCTGCCATGTCAGCAACATGACACCGGAAGGAACACCTGTGTAATATCCAATGACTGCTAACTTTGCATAATCATCACCCATTGTCTTAATGAACACGTAGGGTTTCAAATTACTGCAGCGTAGTCATAGCAACAGAACCGTGTGCTCTCTGCCATGTCTGTAATATGACACAGGAAATAACAAGACGTCTTACTGTACATTCATTTCCTCAGTTTTAACATCTTAAGAACAAGTATTATTCTCTTTCAACTACAAATGACTCGTTAGAACACATCCATCCACCAAGTTAGATCCCTTGACCTGATCTCAAATGGCATGTGTCTCGTGTACTAGGGTGTGTGAATTATCCCTAACCTAACGTTACGTACGAACTAAACAGAATGTGACTTGTTAGCTCTTATCATGCATGTGCACAGGTGAACACTTGTGTGTTAGGTCATATTACACATGAACTTACATTTTCTCACGTAAGTGCATTTCTCTGTTCCACAAGATACAAATTTGATTACTGGATTGTATCCTGCACTGTTTATGCGATATAGCTTTGCCAGGTAGTTCTCTACATATAGCAATTTTACCACTGCTCTACCTACGCCTTTTGCTCTTTCGGCTTTCTTACAGTCTAGTGTGTGATAGACAGCATTAACTGTATATCAAACCCAGTTCACCTTTGTATTTGTAATCCAAGTAATAATTTGAAAAGACACAAATGTAATCAGTTTTAAACGTTATCTCTGTTTTGTTTTGTTTAATATGTTTATGACATGCATATTAACCTGAAATCGAACCCCTAGTGAAAGGCTAACAGCTTAACCACTGCACCACTATGCCCTTGTTTCTAAGTTCAACTTGTTCTAGGCCTCAGACCTGGAATTCGAGTTAAGACCACCAGTACAAGAGCTAAAAGTGCTTACCACTGCAACACAGCTGGTAACATTAGACAACTGGAAATGATTATATTTCTGTTAGCAATGCATTTTGTCATCAGCCTACTGTCTGAGCACTGACAGCAACACAGTTTAGTTTACAACAAGCGAGTGTGTGTGTGTGTATAGATTATTAGCCTCAAGTATTTAAAGCTTGTTGTGTGTAGCAACCATTTTGTCTCGGTAACAACTGAGCATTTTTGTGTTTTAGCTATTATCTTTAACCAATCAATTAAAGATAGTCTACTCTTAATTCTTGATAAATCAGAGTTTGCGTACACCGTTTCTCATTTATTAACCCATACCTGCAACCTATACTCTCTCTATACTGCAGTTTGATCTGAAAACAAGTTTCAATGGTAAAAGACTTGTCAGTCACCTACACTAATTCTTTCTCTACCTAGCTATGTTTCATCACACATGGTAAACATCTCACATGTTCGTATCCAATTATTAGTTTATAAAATCTCAGGTCAATGACCTTAATGTATTGGGTATTTTGGGTAAATTCCTTGGCCATGGAAAATGGTTAACCATCCTGAGTCCCATGACACCTCACTTATCCCTCTCTGATTATTAGTTAGCGAGATATTAAAAAGTGTAGTTAAGCCCTTTTGATAAAAATAAATAATACATTCAAAAAAAGAATGTCACCTCAAGTCCAACGACCTCTCATACAAGTCCCTAGCCTTATTGGATCATGAGATATTAAAAAGCTAATGACCTATTAGTTTTGGATCTTTTGGTATTTAAAAAAAAATAACTCATCTATAAATCTGTATTCAAAAGCCCGCCCTCTTACAAAAACCCTCCAAGTGCACATGTGTAAAAACAAAACAAACAAAAAACATGTTAATTCATAGTAGCGATCGGCTCTTTGCTTGCGTTTCATGTGGAACAATGTTTAATTTCATTATAGCATTAGGGACCAGTCCAGAGGGACCGGTCTAAAGGGATTAGTCAAAAAGGACCCGTCAACAATGACCTGTCCACAGGGACTCGTCCACAAGGATCCGTCAACAAGGACCCGTCAACAATGACCCGCCAATAATGACCCGTCAACAATGACCCGTCCACAGGGTCCCGTCCACAGGGACCCATTCACAGGGGCCTGCGTGTGCGTGCAAGTGAACATACGATTACGTCAGCAAATCATCTCACCTAGTTTCAAATTTAGCCACTACGGCGCGTGCAACACACAGGAAGTGCGTGGGAACATACGATTACGTCAGCGAAACATGAACTCACTTGTCCGTTGTATGAGTATCAGTTTAGTAGTGGCATTAAGCAGCGAAAGACGATGACTTACACAATCCATTATTATGGTAAGTTTTTTCTTATCATTATGGAAATCTCCTTATTATAATAAAATGTTATAGTGGTTCTGGTCACTAATAGCTAAACTGTAATAGATATGATTTTTTTTTCTTATAGGCTACTGCAATAAATATTCTCAATGCTATGGGGGCAGAACTGCTGATTAGAGAGAAAAAAGCTCACTGAATTACCAATGCATACTCTTTTCCGTATCATTAACATTCAAAAGTGGACACAATGTATAGTGAATGTGTATTATGTGTTAGTGAATATTTTCAGACATTCCTTTCTACACGTTTTAATGATATATGTCAGAAAAGTGTGCTCGAGATTTAAATCGTGGTGGACATTCTCTATATCTAATTTATGAGGGTATAAAAACAATAGATGTATTGAACATTCTGTCTTTGAAGTTAGGTTAGGCTAGGTTAGGTAAAGTGGGATTTGATTAGGTTAGGTATGAATCAAAAGCCAACTCCTGTCAGTTTTGCCTCACAAGGTTGAGTGTACCCCATTCCAACCCTCAGCCTAGAATTAAATTTCTTGACAGAGCCAGGACTCGAACCCGAGCCTCCACAGTAACAGCTAAAAATGCTAGCCACTACACCATAAAGTGGGGCAATATAAGGCTGGTCTTGATTGTACATGATCAATCAAATAATAATAATAATAAATATTCCATTTATCAACTACATAGCCGACCTCTCACTGGGTTCTTTTACATGCCAACATCGTATGACATGCGTGTCTTAATTTTTGCCACGTTTCAAAAATCACTTACCACGACCAAGAGCGAACCTATAAGCTTGGGGTTGGTAGTACGACACGATAACCACTCACCCACCGTGGCAAGCCATCAATCAATAATTACCTAGTAAAATTATTATTATTAATAATAATAATAATATTAAATATTCCACTTAGCGACTACACGGTCGACCTCCCCCCTGTGACATTATTCACGGTCTCAGTGTATGGCGGCCATCTTGCGCATTAGCCCTTGTGCCAGGTCTGACTGACCCCTCCATAAGAATAACATAGGGCTTGTTGCGCGCGGCGGCCATCTTACGCATTAGCCCCTGTGCCAGCTCCGGCCTTTATATCCTACTCACTAGATGTGAGCCCCTGGGGGGTTTCGTCATTTTATTGCACGAGCAGATGGTAGTCTACACCATGCGACACAAACCATCGCAAACAGCATACACACACGTGGCTCATTCAACGACGGAAGGGGGATTGGCGCATGCGCAGAGCGCAAACGAAGAGAGAGAGAGAGGGCGTTTCTACCCTACCAACATAACACTTGTCTTTCAAATCCTGATCTTCGTACCATACTCCCCAGATTCCTGTTTAAGTTCTTACATGTAGGCTTGCAAGCTTCCGACGGATCCGCCATCATAATGATTGTTATTATTATTAGTAGTCACCTCTGTGGTGTACTGGTCAGCGTGCTTAGCTGCCACCCCGGAGGTCCGAGCTTCGATTCCCGGCTCTGCTACGAAATTTGAAAAGTGGTATGAGAACTGGAACGGGGTCTACTCAGACTCGGGTGGCCCAAATGAGTAGAGGGGGTTCGATTCCCATCTCAGCCTTCCTCCAAGTGGTGTTCCGTGGTCTCCCACTTCGTCTTCGGGCAAATTCCGGTATGGTCCCTACCGTCAGGCCACGGCCACCTCCTTCCCGCTTCCTTGTCTATACCTCCCATTCTTCCCATCCCGTCCCATCCCTCATGAGGTCCCCTGTTCGTTTTACAGGTGAGGCCGCCTGGGCTATGCGCGCTAGTCCCGCCTCCCCTGTTGTATCCCCCGACTTGATGTTAAGCTCCAGGACACTGCCCGTAGAGGCGATAAAGGTGGGATCCCTCGCTGAGACGGTGGGAAAAGCCTACGTGGAGGGTAAACTGACTACGAAAAAGAAAATTATTATTATTAATAATAATATTACTATTTTTAGCCTACTTTTCACATTTTGCAAAAATGAGGAAAAAGTAGACATGAGATCGGGCAAATGTGGGTGTGTCTGTCTGTCTATCCTTTTGTCTGTCTGGCTCTGTGTGTGTGTCCCCCCCCCCCCTATCAACTACTAAACGGCTGCAGCAATCGAAACAAAATTTGGTAGGAGTAAAGATCTATACCTGAATATCTCACGGCCATATTTGAAAATGATGTCAGTGCTACCAACTGCTGAAAAATCGCATTTGAAATTTGAGCTCTATGTTGGATATCTTGGATGGTATGAATAGAAGATATTTCAAAATAGGCACACGTATAGATAATAATTTTGCAGTTAAATTTCCAGGAGGCCATACATGACAGTGTTGCCAAAATGATTATAAGCCTGCTTATAGGACCAAATTTAATTGCATATAACTTCTACACTATCAATTGGATTTCAACCAAATTTCGAATGTGCTATGTGTACATAAACAGATATGACTGAGCGTATTCTTAAGAGCCACCAGGGTCGCCAACTGTTATTAAATGCTCTATTTTTTAAAAATCCAAATACCCATATTACAGAAAGTATGCAAGCCGACAGCTTTTAAACTATGCACACGTATAATACCTGACATTCTATATTAATATGGAGTAACTTATATACGGCAGTGTTACCAACATGATTGTAAGCCTGCTGAAAGGTCCAAATTTAAATACATGTAATTTCTATACTATCATTTGGATTTCAACCAAATTTCGTGTGTGCTATGTGTACCATAAGAGATATGACTATGCCGATTCTTAAGAGTAACCAGGGCTGCCAACTGTTAATAAAACTGTCTCTATTTTTGTTATCCTAATATCAATATATCAGAAATTATGCAAGCCAATTGCTCAAAACTTTGCACACATATAGTACCTGGCATACTAGATTAATTTGGAGTAACTAATATAGGCCTACGCCAGTGCTGCCAACATAATTCTAAGCCTGCTGATAGGTCCAATTTTAAAATGCATTTAACTTCTATACTAACTAATGGATTTCATTCAAAATTGGCACAACAATAGATCAACTTATTTCAGATTATTTCTGACCAATACATGTATGTCATTGTTGCCATAATGATTTTACGCGCGCTGTTAGATCCAATGTTTAACTGCATATAACGTCCATGCTATCCATTGGACTTCAACCAAATTTTGTATTCTGTGCCTTAAGAGATGGAACTAGGGATATATTCAGTCACCAGGGCTGCCAACTGTAGTTGTCTATTAGGCTACATTATGTCAATTATACAGTATTTCGAACTAATGAGAAATTTCGATATTACAAACTTAATTTCGTCATTATTCTAGATAGATCAATATATATTTATCATTGGCATGAATCTTAAATTTTAAGAAAAGTAGGCTCTATAGTTCGTCATGAAACTCCTTGTTTTATTTATTATAGGAATTAAACACAATGTGTATAACAGATATCATTGACATTCGTCCTTTGCATATTAAGAAACAATGAGTGTTTCAACTCGGGGCTACATGACCGCGTTGTCGCCCCTAAACTAAGGAACCAACGAAAAAGTGTTGCAACTAGCTGTTGACTGGGAATGATTGTACGTGAAACATCATTGCTAGACAACGTAAGATAAGGTTGCAATCTCGAACACTTTTAAGCCAGCAACTCCTAAATCTTCCTATATCAATATGTTTCATAACTTCAAGATAAAAACGTCCATCATAAAAGTAAGATTATGCGTATTCAGATTTTTATTGTACCGATAATATAGGTAGGCTGTGTGATTTTGCGCCAGTTCGAACGTATTCTACAAGTGGACTGTTCTTGGCACCTGCTCTGAGGTCTCATTGTCAAGGTGGCGTTGATTGTAGTCGGCAACTCTTGGCGTCCCTGCAGATAGGTAATGTACCTTAGCTAAACATAGAGGGAGTGTATTAATGCAATAGAAGAAGTGTTGGAGAGTCGGTCTGAAAAACAGAATTTTCCAATTTTGATTTCTGGTCACGCGAAAGCATTTTAACTTTCTGGTCTTTTGCTGTTGTTTCATTTCAGGGGTTTGGACATCGTAGACCTTCAGCCCCGTGTACTTGGAAGTGGGTAGAGTTTGTATGATAACCTGTGTTATTGTGTTGGCTGTATTAGTGTGTACATTTGTAATTATGCTGAGGATTGGGAAGGAGGCAGCCGTGGCTTTAATTTAGGAAGCATTCCGATATTTGCGTGGAGTATAAGTGAGAAAGCACGAAAACCCACCTCCAGGATGGCTGAAGAGGGAATTCAACCCACCTTTTCTCAGTTTTGCCTCACGAGGCTGAGACCAGAATAAAATTCCTTGACAGAGGTGGGAATCGAACTCGGTTCTTTGGGACGACGGCCAAGAATGCTAGCCGCTACACCAGGAAGTGGAATGACTTTGTAATAGGTACACATTATTTGTTTCCTACCTCATGTTCTTAACATGATATAACAGCTTAAACACTCATTCGGTACTCTGAAATGTACACAAAGACATCGTACTTAGATACCGTGCTTAAAAGAACTTCCAAACATCCGAGAACACTGTAGTTATTAAGTTCACCGGATAGTGTATTTTGTGCATAAGGAAGATTCGCTCAAGTTTCTAATGAATAAATATTTGCTTGCTGTAGACAATTTTGCGATACATGTAATGGATCTGACATTACTTATATCGCAAAATTGTCTACAGCAAGCAAATATACCGCGGCCCTGCCTTGACTATTTAAGCAGGTCGCGCCCGGGCGGGTCCGTCAGTTGGGTTCTTCGGAGACGCGGACTAGGACACCACAGCAGCCTTATCTTTCTTCATGTGTCGCCCGACCCATCGCCGCAGGAGGCAGCCGGTATCGGAGGCCGGCTGGGCCAGAAGGCCGGAGCGGTCCAACACGCCGCCCTCCAGCATTATGCTGGGCACAAGCGCGTGCCCCATCGGCAACCTTTGCCAGCAGTAATCCTTACCAGCGTATCTGATGCCGTAAGTGAAGGTGTCTTTTGGGCGAAGCGGGATGTGATAAAAGCCGCTTTTGAGATCGACTTGTATTGCCACATGGTTGTCCGGAATGTTCACTAAGGCTTGCGCCGCACTTTTAAGCGAGAATTTAGGCTTCACCACATACTCGGTCCAAGCCGATAAGTCGTATATCACACGTGCCTTTCCGTTGGCCTTAGGCACGAGGAACAACGGAAAGGCATAGAAGGGTTTGAACTCATATATCACTTTTGTGCGCACTAGATCGGCGATGACTTGATCCATTAGTGGAGATTGTCTCGTTTTGCGGTATACAGCTGGAGCGTTCATAGGCCGTGGCAACGAAACACCATCTCGCAATATGGTGGTCGCATAGCGACCCGGTGTTGTGTCACAATATGGAATCGGGAGCGCCGCCTTTATTCCAGTACTGGTATACTCTGTAGGAGGTGCAGGTTTGCTGCTGGGAGCTGTGACGTTGATGGTCGGGAATCCGGTCTCGTCCACGTGGATGGTTCTCTGGAGGGCTGGCGGCCGATGAGGATATCGTGGGTCGAAAATCCAGATGTCGTCCTCGTCCTCAGGGTCGTCGTGTTGATCTGGATCGAGGATGTTCAGGTCAGGAAGCTGGTGGTCCTGGACGGGAGTGCCCGTCGTGTCCCCCGGGATGCCGGGGTGAGCCACATCCACGCCCTGGTCGTCGGATATGACATCCCAGGGGGCACTGTCCCAGATGATCCACTGATACTCTTGTGAATAGCGGTCGACTATGTTTTCTGGTAGAAGTGGCTGGTTTTCAACAGGCTCTTCGTTCTCCGGGATATAAGCTGCCCAGAAGTCTGCTAGGGCAGACTGGAGGTTGTTCACCGCAGGAAGGTGGATGTAGCTGGAGGGTGGCGTGTTGGACCGCTCCGGCCCTCTGGCCCAGCCGGCCTCCGGAGCAGGTCGCGCCCGGGCGGGTCCGTCAGTTGGGTTCTTCGGAGACGCGGACGGGGACACCACAGCAGCTAGTATTTCAATATCACATTGTTCTAGACTACATCACAATAACACAAATGCGGCTTCGGTGGCGTAGTTTGTAATTTGCTGAACTCCTATGACTCAGATAGCGGCTTCAAAACCGGTTGAAGTCGTCGGATTTTTAAGAGCGTTAAAATCCTTGAGAATGCCTTCATTCGGAGGGCAAGTAAAGCCAGCGGGCCCATATCATAGATTATTATTTTTTAAATCACCGGGTGAGTTAGCCGTGGTCGTTACGGCACGACTGCTAGCAGTCGCTCACATCCGGGAGGCGAGGAGGTTTGAATCCCCCCGCCGGCAATCTTGAAGATGGTCTTCTGTGGTTTCCCATCTTCCTTCCAGGCAAATACCGGGGTTGGTCCCCAACTATAGGCCACAGCCGCTACCTTCCAACTCCTCGTCCTTACATCCCAACTTTCCTCCCCAACGGTACTTGTAGCTCACCCATTGGGTGTCCATCTCGATGCAGCTACAAAAACTGGCGAGTAGAATATGTCCTCGGCCGCTCCCGGCACTAAAAGCCATACGCTAAAAAAAATTTAAAAAAATCGAGTTTACTCTCCAGGGTGGTGGCTCCCACGAACTCAGCAAGGGCACTGACCCCTACCGCCTTTTTCAGGTAGTGTCCTAGAGCTGAATATCTGGTTGGAATGGATAAAACTGGTGAGGGGTGATCAGCACCTCGCTCAGGCGGCCTCACCTGCATAGAGAACAGGGGTGAGGGAAGGGATTGGAAGGGTAGGATGGAGAGGCAAGGAAGAGGGAATGAGGCGGCCGTGGCCTTACAGTAGGTACCATCCCGGAATTTGCCTGAAGACGAAATGGGAAACCACGGAAAACCACCCTCTACTCATTTGGACCACCCGAGGCTGAGTAGACCTCGTTCCAGTCCTCATACCACTTTTCAAATTTCGTGGCAGAGCCGGGAATCGAACCCAAGACCTCCAGGGTGACAGCTAACCACGCTGACCGATCATAGATTTATGGCACGTAAAAGCACCTACCACTGCAATTGGTGGTGTGTAGCAAAATGTGTGGTTTATATTTGGGTTAGTAAACGCTCTATCAATTCCAACGTTCGCCGCTAGTGTTAGTGACAGTAGCATCTGGTGGCCAAAGTTGGAACTACTTGAAATTGAGCTTGTTGGGAGCCCTCGAGCGTTCAGTCAAAATGCTCAGCTTGCGGCCATTGGCTGCGAATTCATATATCATCAATAACACAAATGACGCGTGATATTTGATTGTGCTACCTGGAATCAAGGAACTAGAAAATTAACTCCCATCGCTCGGTTATGGTTTTCTTTGATTGTGTGTGACATTGATGTGGTATTCATGTTTGATTGCAACTCACGCAATGAAAGTGTGTGCTTCAGTGGTATTCATATGAAAATTGATGTGGTATTATCTCTACATTGAATACATGCTGTGGGGTCTTTTTTGCTTTATGTTTCATTGGTTACAAAATTCTATGTCTTTCACACATTTTTCCAAATAAAATGCTTGAAATTTTTGTGGCTATGCAGTCATTGTGAACTGTTAGGAATGTGCACAAATAACACAGCATTTCACTGTTAATTGCCACTGTCCAATAATTGGAAGGGGATTCGTTGTAGCAGAAAATACTCGATATATGCTACCACACGGGGCTCTGACGCCGGTGAAATATTTGCAAATTAATATATAATCACGGCAATTGTTCGTTGCATCAGTGATCCATACAATGGTACTTGGATTTCATGATATCAGCACAAATACTTCATGAAATAAGTTTGTGAACAATTGGCTATGCATATTCATTTAGAATGATAGTGCAGAATTTTGTCAATAGCAAATCGTTTTTTCAGGTTACTCTGCATTCAATCAGCATGTTATCGGTATTACAACAGAGAACATTACAACTGAATAAGCTCAGATAAACTAAATAAGAAGTGCAACGCAGGACATTCAGGAAAGAACGGAACCTAGCTCCCTGTATACATTTTTAGCCAACTTTCGATTTTTGCAAAAAATGAAAGTAGACTTATGAGATCACTACAGGGCGAAAAAAAGTGTGTCTGTCTGTGTGTGTGTATGTGTGTGTGGAGTCTGTGTGTGTGTATGTGTGTGTGTGAGTGTGTGTACTCTGAATGTCTGTCCCCCCCTATCAATTCGAACACGGTGAACGCAAATTGAACGAAATTTGGTACAAAGGTAGCAGTAGCAAAGGACACCTCAGTGTCATGTTTTATATTGCCGCCATCTTGACGGAAACGTAATGGCGGCCATACAAATGTTCAAAGCTTAAATCAAATTACGACTAACCTAATCATCCGATCTCTACCGGGTGAGTTAGCCGTGGTGGTTACGGCATGACTAATGGCAGTCGCTCACATCCGGGAGGCGAGGAGGTTCGAATCCCCCCGCCGGCAACCTTGAAGATGGTTTTCTGTGGTTTCCCATCTTCCTTCCAGGCAAATGCCGGGGTTGGTCCCTCACTATAGGCCACAGCCGCTACCTTCCAACTCCTCGCCCTTCCCTTCCAACTTTCCTCCCCAACGGTACTTGTAGCTCACCCATTGGGTGTCCGTCTCGAAGCAGCTACAAAACTGGCGAGCCGAACATGTCCTCGGACACTCCCGGCATTAAAAGCCATACGCTAAAAAAAAAAAAAAAAAAAAATCCGATCTCTACCAAATTTTGCAACAACATACCTTTATGGAGGGAGCATCCTTTGACAAATCTAATAGGTCATTAGCCTAATAGTTTGCGGATGGCGGCCATCTTTGTGTCAAAATCGATTACCCCTATTAATTCGAACACGGTGAAAGCGAATGGAATGAAATTTGGTACAGAGATAGCACTAGCAAAGGGCACGCCAGTGTCATGTTTTATATCGCCGCCATCTTGACGGAAACGTAATGGCGGCCACCCACATGTTCAAAGCTTAAATCAAATTACGACTAACCTAATCATCCGATCTCTACCAAATTTTGCATCAACATACCATTATGGAGGGAGCATCCTTTGACCAAACTAATAGGTCATTAGCCTAATATTTTGCGGATGGCGGCCATCTTTGTGTGAAAATCGATTCCCCCTATTAATTCGAACACGGTGAAACCGAATGGAACGAAATTTGGTACAGAGGTAGCACTAGAAAAGGTCACCTCAGTGTCATGTTTTATATCACCGCCATCTTGACGGAAACGTAATCGCGGCCACCCAAATGTTAAAGGCTAAAATGTAATTACGACCAACCTAATAATCTAGTCTCTACCAAATTTTGCAACAACAAATCTTTATGTGGGAAGCATATTCTGACCAAACTGCTAGATCATCA
This sequence comes from Meconema thalassinum, assembly GCA_946902985.2. Lineage (NCBI taxonomy): Eukaryota > Metazoa > Arthropoda > Insecta > Orthoptera > Tettigoniidae > Meconema > Meconema thalassinum. Next base: position 837,184,712 of record OX336390.1, read on the forward strand.
GCCCAATAGTTTGCAGATGGTGGCCAAGAATGTGTGCAAATAGATTCCCCCTATCAATTCAAACACGGTGAAACCGAATTGAACGAAATTTGGTACAGAGGTAGCACTAGCAAAAGGCACCTCAGTGTCATGTTTTATATCGCCATCATCTTGACGGAAACGGAATGACGGCCACCCAAATGTTAAAAGCTTAAATCAAATTTCGACCATCCTAATAATTTGATCTCTACCGGATTTTGCAACAACATGCCTTTTTGTGGAAAGCATCTTATGACTGACTACAAGGTCATCAGCCCAATAGTTTGCAAATAGCGGCCATGTATGTGTGCAAATCCATTCCCCAGATCAATTCAAACACGGTGAAACCGAATTGAATGAATTTTTTTACTGAGGTAGCACTAGCAAAGGGCACCTCATATTCATGTTTAATATCCCTATAGCACGTTGTATTTCAACAAGCTACTACAACCAACATTCAGTTATACTCCTTGAAAAGGACAAAGATTTATAACAATACCCATGCATTTAGGAAAAAGTTGGCTATATGTTCTTTACTGAACATCTTGTTTTGTTCTATAATGTAAACGGTTGGAATAAAGTACAGGGATAGGAGGGTAATCTACAATCTATACAGAAACCAGACAGCAGCCATTCGAGCTGAATGACATGAGAGAGAAACTGGTATTCAGAAAGGTGTAAGGCAAGGCTGAAACTTATCACCCATACTTTTCAATCTTTTCATTGAACAAGCAATGATGGAAGTAGGAGAAAAAATTACAGTGGGAGTAAAGATTCAAGGAGAAATAATTCAACTCTGAGATTTGCCGATGGCATCGTCATCTTGGACGACACGCCTGAGGATTTGATTCAGTTTTTGAATGATATGGACTCCGACTTGAGGAAGGAATACATGATGAAAATCTCTCTATATATAAGAATGAAAGTTTGTCTGTTTTTTCTGAATTTTCTGCGGAAATTTGCGTTACTTTCGAGTTTCAGACTGTTTTATGACTGATGCGCGCGAAAATAAATTTTGTGTCTGTCTGTCTGTCTGTGGACAAAGTTGTTCCCTTATAACTCTAGAACGGCTGGATGGATCAACGTAAAATTTGGTACAGATATCCTTGAGAGGCACGGCACTAATCATTGATGTAACTTTTCTCTGTACCTCTCATTAAAATACTTGCTGAAATAGGCGTTGAAGGTCGAGACAAATCTCATTTTCAGCCCCTCGATGTGAGAAACGAGAAAACCACATTTTAAGGCCCTAAAACCAACAGTTTTTGAGATATTTCCAGAAAGCTAATTTCATTTGATACAATAACGAAAGAAAGCAAGCCGGTAACCACGACAACGGAATCTCACAGGTCCATCTATTGCTGCAAGACGCAATACAATTCCATTTATTACATTACTGAGATAGTTTGCAAACGGCTATAAGATTATAACGGAACTAAAATAAGCTGTAAAATCCATGGCTCCATGGGGCACAGCGTCTACCGTAAGGCAACTCACACTAACCGTTATTTACATGCAGACTCCCATTACCACCCAGCACAAAAACATGGTATTATAACAACTCTAGCCAAAAGAGCGGAACGTATTTGTGAGGCATCAACTCTTCAGGAAGAGTTACATGCGTTACAAACCATGATTAAGGGTAATGGCTATAATGAATACACCATATATAGGTCCCTACATCCCAGAAGGAGGGATAGACAACTTTCTCAGAGCTCCGACGTGAGGGGAACTGCTTATCTCCCTTATATTCACAACACCACTGACCACGTTGCTAAGATTCTCCGCAAGCACAAGATAAAAACAGTTTTCGGCACTATGACGAAAATTGGTCAACGTTTAGAATTAAACAAAGATAAATTGTTCCCAATACTACAACCTGGGGTGTATGAAGTCCCTTGTACTTGCGGAAAAGTCTACATTGGACAAACAAAACGGTCCATTGCAACTCGCATCAAAGAGCATCAAAGAAACATCCGTCTAAACCAACCTGACAAATCAGCTATAGCTGAACATGCCCTGTCTTCAGGGCACGATGTATGTTTCAAGGATGCTCATGCGCTTGCCCTTGTTAAGCACAACTGGTCTAGAATTATAAGGGAGGCAGTTGAAATTCGTAAAAATCCCAATAATTTTAACAGAGACACTGGATATCAGCTAAGTGACACTTGGCTACCAGTTATTAAGGATCTAGGAAGATAGTTCCTCTCAGTCTCTCTGTTCTTCACCTATTTAAACTTGTACTTTTTTCGTCTATGGCTACAGAGCCTGGATTTGATCTCCTCTGTTCGTCACTTGAGGAGTTTCCATTTGTTTTTTCGCCGTTGCCTGTATGATGTTAGGTATCGTTCAGATACACTTCCCTTTTGTTTATGTTTCCTTATATCCGTCTAACTAACCCCCCCTCCCCCCCCCCCAGGGCCGGATTTACCATAAGGCAAAATAGGCACGTGCCTAGGGGCGCCACAGTCCAAGGGGCGCCGCAAGGCGCCCATTCGGTTAGGCAACCGGCAATGATCTGTACTGGAGGCGCCCCGAAGGGCACCGCCGTCAGGCGCCCTCTTTGTTACGGCTTTAAATGTGCTAAGTTAGGATTATAGCAGTATAGGCTATATGCTAAAATAAATATTGAGAAATGAGCAGAGACATTTAGAAATAATATCGAGTCTTTGTCGCAAGCCCTTCCACCTCGCTCTTCGTTATGCCGCTCGACGCCCTTTCGTCCCGACAAGTATGAGAGGGGCGGGGAGGCGGACGAGCGGAGCTGTGCTGCGCGCGCTGTTGTTGCGGTAGCTGGGTTTGCTTGCATTGTAGAAGCATCGAAGTGCTCCGCGCCCCACCCCCCTTGCCTGTCTTGTGTACGAGTTCGAGCTTGCGTTGTGTTGTGATGTGATCTGAAAGTAAATGTTTTAAACTATGGGCAGCAAAAAGTTGTCTGGTTACCAAAACCGTGTCCGCAAAGCTGAAGACGATAAGAAAGCCGAGGTTACACTATCGAAATGTCGGCAAATAAATGAGATGTTTAGTGCGCGTGTGAATCCTACATCTCCAACGACAAATTCGGATAACAATAACAATTCTTGCTCTGCGGTTCACGATATTGACTGCGATGGAGTTCACCAACTTGAGGTAAGCTACCGTACACGAATTACTTTACGCAAAGTAGGCCTTTCCCAATAGGCGATTCCTTGATACACTGTTGCACAAAGTGACATACGTAAAAACTCAGACTGGCCTCGAAACCGTACAGTGCCTGCAGAGTATATTAAAAGTTGTTCTTTTTAAATTTACTATGTTTGAAGTGCTCTAATTAATACGGGATTTTCCTTTTCAGCTCCAACAAGCCAAAATTGATGAAAAAGAGAATGAAAATTCTAGGCCTACATTTCATTCAAATGACACCTTAGGGGGAGAAAGCAACAAAAATTTAAATTTGCCTCGGCGGACAAACAAAATGTTACGGCCAATGGTGAACCAAAAGAAAGGTTTCTAGGTTTTATGGCGAGCATCGGGCACAAGTCAGAGCAGCTTTTTGATGCAGTAAAGGCTAAGTTGGAAGATCTGGATTTGAAAGTGGAGGATATTCGAGGCCAATCCTACGATAACGCAAGTAATATGTCCGGCGAATATTCCGGGTTGCAAGCTCGAATAGCGGCCTTGAATCCCTTAGCTCTCTATGCACCATCCTCACCCCATTCACTAAATTTGGTTGGAACTCATGCCGCTGAATCTTGTTCAGAATCTGTAAGGTATTTTTTTAACAGCTCATGAACTGTACAACTTTTTTACTGCTTCGACCTACCGATGGAAAATTTCAAAGAACTTTATCGCACGCGTACTAAAAAGCCCGTCAGTGACTCGGTGGTCGGCGCGATATGACGCTTGTCAAGCTCTGAGGAAGGCTGGTGTGGCGTCGTGGCAGCTCTTGAGAGTATTCACGAAGACAGAAATCAAAAGGCAAATACTCGAAGTGAAGCCAAAGGCATCTTAAGCAATATCCTACAATTATAAACTGCTTTCCTAGTTGTTTTTTGGAGTACCATTCTAAAAAGATGTAATACTGTTAGCCAGAAGCTCCAAAAAGTTAGCACTAATTTGAGCACTGTGGTAGAATGTTACGCTTCGTTAGCGGAATTTGTGCAAACTTTAAGAGATAATTTCGATGTCCATGAGAAAGAAGCCAAAGAATTAAGCGGTATTGCTCAATATTCCTACGACCTAAAGAGAAGACCGGAACGAAAGACTAGGAATGATGAGACAAAGCAAGGAGAATATGTACCGTCAGAGGGCTCAGAAAATTTTCGCCTCAATGTATTTTATGTAATTCTGGATGTACTAAGTGCTGAGCTTAAGAGGCGAAGTGAGGCTTACAAGTCCTCCAGAAGAGATTTTATTTTCTAGAAAACCTGTTAGATCTAGATGGACCAATGATAAAAAATTCGCTGACGATCTCTCAGAAATGTACGTGGATGACTTTGAAAGTGCACTGGCTGACGAGTGCTTGCATTTAAAGGAACATTTAAAAATTGCAGATTTTAAAGGTAAGTCAGCCTCTGAGCTCAGCCCTTTCCTTCATGAAAAAGATTTACACGATATGTACCTGAACGTAAACATTGCTTTACGGATACTTATCACCATTCCAGTGACCAATTGTTCTGGAGAAAGATCATTTTCGGTACTGAATCGCGTCAAGAACTATTTGCGGTATGTCACTAAAGAAGAAAGGTTAAACTCTATTGCACTCCTAGCTATTGAAAAAGATATGACGATAAACTTGAACTGCGGTGCCATAACTAATGAATTCGCCGAAAAGAAGGCAAGAAGGAAACTCTTGAAGTAGTTCTCGTTGTGCTTGAGGCAGGCCCCGTTATGTCTTCATTCATGTTTTTAATCTGCACTTTAATTTCTCTAAAAGATATTGCAGGAAGATATGCAGTTGGCCTTATTTGTATTTTAGAGGAACATTATTCAACTTAAAATGTCGTTCGTACCACTGCTCTTCATGCGTTTTAAAATTAGTGTGTATTCTACTATTTTTAAAAAATATATTTCGTGCTACCGAAGTTCATTCAGTTACAGCAGTAAATTATGTTTTTATTTTTGAAGCTACTCTTCATTTTTGTTGTATGAAGTAAGGCTAGACATTATTTTTGGAAAGGGTATTCATAAAGTGTTTTGGTTGCATAAAAGTTAAACTGTTTCATGTAGTTTTTATTGAATTGACTATGTTTTCCCTGCGTAAAAATTCAAGCATAAAATTATGCTGTCAGCCATATATCTGTTTATTGCTTTTTTCCGAACTCCTTACCTCAAACAAGTGGCTATGCCTTATCATAAAATCGCAGAGAGAGAGAGAGAGAGGGGGGGTGCTCAAGTGAGGAGGGGCGCTCAATGGAGAGGTGCCTATAGCGTAACTTAGGGTAAATCCGGCCCTGCCCCCCCCCCCTTTTCTTTTGGACATCCTCATTCTTCGAGGAGTCTCTATATTTTCACCCCGCCCCCTTTACCTTCTCCATACTCACTACTCTGTCCGCCGTTCTACCATGGTCCATACAGTAATTTCTGGCAGCTGCTCTCTGGTGCCGAAACGAGGAATTTATCTATATTTTTTGTAATTTGTGTAATCTCATTGATATACTTTCTTTGGCCACGTTGTTTGATTTCCAATGAAAAAGGAGGCAAGGTTTCTCCAAAACGTTTGGTTCTTAGCTAAATACACACGGCATTGGCCCTAAAAACATGAATTATTTATGAAAAAATGTAATTTTTTGAAAATCGATTTTAAAGTAAGAGTTCCATATAAACTAGCAGACATCATAAATTATTTACTTCAAAATCCTCCTGGTTGGTAATCATCATCATCTCCATCTTTATCACCAACTGCTTCTCTCCTTCGTTTGGATCTGGCCTGTTTGGTCATTCTTGTTGCAGCAATTTCCGCCTTCATAATTCGCTCTCTGTCCAACGCCCTGACACTGTTTATAGTATTGAAACCTGCTGGCAAACCAAGATCTTCCAATACTTGTAGTCTTGCAGTATGTCCATCATTAAATGTAAGAACTGCATCATACACACCCTACTGCAGTGTTGGCATACCCACAAATATATTTTTGGGGATTCTAGACCATACAATGTTATTGAAAGAATCATTTGTGGTTTGAGTTTATCCCTTCAAACACTTCTTTAGTAACTCTGGGTGGGCTAGATCCTTAAACACAGGCTTGATGGCAAGCATAACAGCCTTTGCAAATTGCATTTTTGTGTGTAAGTGTACCCAATGTACCAGCTTCTTTGGCCTTCAAGTATTTACACCAGTTCTGGGAACACAAGTTGTGAATCGGCTCAGAATCTGTGGAGATTTTATGAAAATAAATAGCCCAAACTGATTTCTCATGCCATCCAAATCATCTGAGTTGCTCCTGATAGCCATGCCATAATAGCTTGTGAGCTCATCAATGGTTTTGTCTGTCAGTTGACACTTGATGGTCAAACCATCGGATACAATGGTTTTGCCAAGCTGTTGTCGCAAGTTCCTCAAACGTCTGCCCATCCTCTTTTGAACGTGATTGATACATTCTAATTTTGTAATTGTCAAATCACCATAAGGCCTGCTCCCTGACACTGTCTTATAAGTTTTGGAGTCACCATCTCCAAGTAATTGCACATTGCGAACACCCCGCTCTTCTTCAGAACGCTGAAATATTTTTAGTGCAGAAGCTACTTCCATGCCCCCACTTGTTCCTTCGTAGTTCTTGGTGCATGATTCCTTGGTTTTAATATCTTTGTATTGTCTTTGCCAGCTTGAACACAACCCTGACGGTATTTGGTCATAGGCACTAAATCTAGAACGTTACCATTGTCAATGCTAATAGCAGAAGCACAGGAATTTTTCTACTGAAAACCCCCTCCTTTGCCAAGACCCATCGTAAGATATAGTCAGTACTGTTATCATTTTCTACAACAGATTAACTTGTAGCAACCTTCATTGAGTCTTCAGCAATCTTCTTTACACTTTTCCCTACCACTGATGTGTAACGAATAACAATAGTTGGTGGGTTGGGAAGATTTAGCATACCACACAACACTTTGCCAGTTGAGAAACCCTTTCCTATACATCTGAGAGCATAAAATAACCTCAAATTATATTCAAACAGTTGGGGTTTCTCTGTTTCCTCTGATGTATAAAAACTCTTCATGCTTTTACAATTGGTGCAGTTTATTGTAAGGTTAGTTACCAGTCCATTTCGTTTTGAAGCATTTTCACAGAGTTTCACTTGCCCCCCACAAATATTACAACTAACAGTGTCACTCAAAACTGAATTCAAAATATTAAAACTAATTAATATGTTAATATTTGTTTCATCTTTATTGATGTCAATATACTTTTCTCCTATGTTATGCAGTTTCCTTTTAGAAGCACTGGGTGGAGATTGAACATTTTCACTAGGAATGTTCAACATAACATTTTCACCTTGTTCAGCATCTACATCATGCTGTATCCTTGCGTATGTTCTATAATGCTGATTGCCTTTGTTCTTTCTCCTTTTAAAGACACCTTTAGGCTTTGTCATTGTGAATAAAAACACAAAATGAGGAGCACAATATACAAAAATAGAAATAAATCACAGATATTACCACTTGTTTACATTCAAACACAAGCTAACTGCTCAAAGCTGACGCCATATTGAATTAACAGAATAACCAACTGATGTATCAGAATTTCCCTTCAAATTTAAGCCAAACCACAGCCTTCTAGACCAAATAGTTCCTGAGATATGCTGTTTATAAAACCTTGCAAGTTTCTTTTTAAAGAAAAATTACGATTACAGTAATATATATAAAAAGGGATTAAAATAGTAAATATTAGACTATAATAATAAAACACATTCCAAATTAATCAGAATGAATAATATATTATTAATGTGTAAAAAAGTGAAAATGTCAAAATTAACCGATTTGGACCATTACGACTGGGGAGTCAAGGGGTTCTCTAGAATTGTTTCACGCGATTTACACGTGCTGGTGTGGTACGGAAGGTCTATTATATCCATATCCCTATATTGTTATGTTATTATTATAATAATTATTATTATACTACGGCGTACAACGACGAGACAAAGCTTATTTTCAGCCCCTTGGTGTCAGAAACAAAACTCCGGGTCCCTAAACAGCCGTAAAGGGTCCCCGAAAACTACATTTTAAGGCTCTAAAACCAAGAGTTTCTGAGATATTCCCAGAAAACTAATTTCATTTAACAAACTAATGTAGGAATGCAAGCCAGTAACCATGACAACAGTGTCTCAAAAAGTTACATCCAATTTTCCATCTATTTCTGCAAGAAGTAATGCCACTCCATTTATTAAATTTATGTGAAAGTTTGCAAATGGCTATAAGGTTATCACGGAACCAACAAAAACTGTAAAATTCATCAATGCGCTTAAGGGGGTCAAGGGGTACCCTAGATTTTTCACAAGACTTAAGCGTGCGATAAGTCGTACAGAAGGTCTATTATACAGTATCTTCAAACAGCAACATTATTTTTAAAAAATTCTGAATTGAAATAGTTTATTTTTTATTTTATTTTGTTGCTTTTAGAAATTTGGGCCAATGGAGGCTAAACAAGAAGTTCCGTGACGAACTAAAGCGCCAACTTTTCTTAAAATTTAAAATTCATGCCAATGATTAATCTATATGGACCTAGGCTATCTAGAATAATGACGAAATAAAGTTGGTAATATAGAAATTTCTAATTAGTTCGAAATATACCTGGCATTATGTAGCCTGATAGAGCACTACAGTTGGCAGCCCTGGTGACTGAATATATTCTTAGTTCCATCTCTTAAGGTACAGAATACAAAATTTGGTTGAAGTCCAATGGATAGCATGGCCTTTACATGCAGTTAAACATTGGACTTAATGCAGCGTGCGTAAAATGATGTTGGCAACAATGTCATGCATGAGTTGGTCAGAAATAATTTGAAATATTATCATCTATTGTTGTGCCAATTTTGGATGAAATCCATTTGTTAGTATAGTAGTTACTGGTATTTTAAAATTGGACTTATCAGCAGGTTTAGAATGATGTTGGTAGCACTGACGTACATTAGTTGCTCCAAATTAATCTAGAATGGCAGGTACTATACGTGCGCAAAGTTTAGAGCTGTTGGCTTGCATACTTTCTGATAGCCTATACTGATATTAGGGTAAAAAATATAAACAGCAATTATTAACAGTTGGCAGCCCTGATTGCTCTTAACATACGCATAGTCATATATGTTATGGTACACATAGCACATACGAAATTTGGCTGAAATCCAATTGATAGTATAGAAGTAACATGTATTAAAAATTGGTCCTATCAGCTGGCTTAGAATCATGTTGGTAGCACTGACATACATTAGTTGCTCCAAATTAATTAAGAATGTCAGGCACTATTCGTGTGCGAAGGTAAAGGCTGTTGGCTCGCATATTTTCTGATATATTGGTATTTGGATAAAAAAAATAGAGAGAGCATTTATTGACAGTTGGCAGCCCTGTTGGCTCTTGAGAATGCGCTCAGTCATATCAGTTTATGTACACATAGTACACACGAAATTTGGTTGAAATCCAATCGATAGTGTAGGAGTTATATGCATTTAAACATTGGACTTATCAGTAGGCTAAGAATCATTTTGGCAACTCTGTCATGTATGGCCTCCTGAAAATTAAACTGAAGTATTATTATCTATATATGTGCCAATTTTGGAATAGTTCCCATGTATATATTCCAAGATATCCAACATGGAGCTGCAATTTCAATTATGATTTTTCAGCAGTTGGTAGCACTGACATCATTTTCAAGTGTGACGTTGAGATGTCCCGGTATAGATCTTTACTCATACCAAATTTGGTTTCGATTTCTGCAGCCGTTTAGGAGTTGATAGGGACACACACACACAGAGACAGACAGACGGACAGACAGACAGACAGACAGACAGACAGAGAGACAGACATTTTCCCGGATGGACTTGACACAACAGTGAGGGTCAGTTTCTATGTGACGTGTATTGCGTTTCGTCTACGAGGTTTTCAATTTTATTTTCACGTCAGGAAGTACACGTTAGGTAAATTAGTTTCAGAGCATATTTCAACTCTTAATATATCTTTGTCGACAAGCAGGTTCCAAGCCCCTAACCATTGCAACAGTAGCTCAATTGATTACGTATGGTTATGAATATCGAAGACCGTTCGAAGAATGGGTACTTCTGCTAGTTAATACATATAAAACAACAAGTAGTTCCGTGAAGAACTATACAGCCTATTTTCATATATCCTGCTCATGTTAATTGTCTCTATCAACAAACAAAATTTCAGTTTATTTGCTGTAACAGATTCGTAGATATTGAGAACCGTCTAAATATTACATATTGTCGCCTGGATGGATTTTTATTTTTGTACTATTACATTAAGATTATTGTGTACGTGTGGTATTCAAACTTCAATCGCATGATTAGAGCACAAGAAGTAAAAACGAGATTTTAAAAGTACGCACACCAGCCATCTTGTGATTATGCAAACAATTGAAATAAATTACATGCCAGTGGATCAACATTTGTACAAGCATTTAACGTGCAACGTTTCACGGCACTCGGATGGTTAATTCGCGAGAAACGTCCATTTAAATATTTATAATTCGCGTCGCCGCCTTGCTGGATTTGTGCTCACCAGGTTACTGAAAGTCCTATAGGTGAACATATGTTCATAGTCTCTATGAACATAAAAAAATTCAGTTTGGTTGCTGTAAAAGATTCATAGATATTGAGAACCGTCTAAATATTTCGGAAGCTCGCCATTTAGGATTGTTATATGTATAGGCCATAGAGTTATGTACCATTCAAGGACAATTATTGCCTAGCTTCATTATTCAAACTTTCACTTCGATCGCATGATTACGACACAAGAATAAAAACTTAATTTTAAAATTTCGCACAGCCGCCATCTTGAGGTTATGTAAACAATTGAGTTAAATTAGATGGCAGTGCATTACAATTTGCAAAATCATTTACTGTACCACATTTCACTGCGCTCAGAGAGTTAAATCACGAGAAAAGTCTATTAAAATATTTCAAATTCGCATGGTCGCCATGTTCGGTTTGTACTTTACAGGTTTATGAAATATACATAGGTAAACTTGTATCAGTACCCTTTATCACCGTACAAAATTGCATGATGATATCTGTAATAGTTTCGGAGATATAGAATGTCAGTGAAATATTTCGCACAGCCGCCATTTTGAGGTTATGTAAACAATTGAACTAAATTAGACTTCAGTGCATTACAATGTGTATAAACATTTGCTGTACCAAGTTTCATTACGTTTGGATAGTTAAATCGCGAGAAATGTCTATTTAAAAGTCTCAATTTCGCTTGACCGCCATGTTGGTTTTGTAGTCACCAGGTTTTTGAAAGTCTCATAGGTGAACTTCTAGTAGTGCCTTTTATCACCTTACACAATTTCAGGGCGATATTGGTTATAGTTTCGGAGATATTGAATGCTAGTGAAATATTTCGCACAGCCGCCATGTTGGATTGGTGAGACGTAACAAAATTTGAAGGGCACGGTCGATGTCGCCGGGAATAGTGCTATGAACTAACCGAGTTTCATTGAAATCGCTCCAGCCGTTTAGATTTTATTAGGGGGACACACACACACACCTCACACACACACACACACACATACACACGCACACACACACGGACAAAAGGCGATCTCATAAGCCTATTTTTTCAAAACTGAAAATAGGCTAAAAATATTGGTATGCAGCCGAAAAAAATCAGAAACCTCTTTGGACATCAAGTTGGCAGGTGAAAAGCAGAAGGAAGTAGGAGACTTCTGTTACTTAGGAAGCAAAATAACCAGTGATGGACGAAGCGAAGAGGATATAGAAAATGGGTTGGCTCAGGCAAGGAAAGCATTTCTACAACAAGTAATTCCGTGAAGAACTATGCAGCCTATTTTCATATATCCTACTAATGATAATTGCCTCTATCGACATACTAAATTTCAGTTTGATTACTGTAATAGATTCGTAGATATTGAGAACCGTCTAAATATTTCGGATGGTCGCCATGTTGGATTTTTATTTATTTATTTATTTATTTATTGGTGCCTTTATTGTGGTGAAGTTAGGGCTCTTACACTTAACCATACACAGTGCAACTTACATGAATACTCAAATATGATATACTATTGTTTGAGTCTTCAGTCTTTTGACTGGTTTGATGCAGCTCTCCATGCCTCCCTGTCCTGAGCTAATCGTTTCATCTCTACATAACTACCACACCCTACATCTGAGGCAATCTGTTTAACATATTCTAACCTCGGTCTACCCCTACAGTTCTTGTCCTCGACCCTTCCTTCCATAACTAAGCTTGCTATTCCTGGGTGTCTTAGTATGTGTCCTACCAACCTATCTCTTCTCTTCATTAGCAGTCGCCAGAAACATCTCTCCTCTCCCACTCATCTTAATACCTCTATGTTTGTAACCCTATTTACCCATCTGATCATCATCATTCTCCTGTAACACCACATTTCAAATGCTTCTATTCTCCTCTTTTCTGCTGCACCAATAGTCCAAGTTTCACTTCCATAGAGCGCCACGCTCCAGACAAAGGCTTTCAAAATGACTTCCTAATACCTAAATCTATATTCGATGTCAGCAGATTCCTTTTTTGTAGAAAAGCTTTCTTTGCCTGAGCCAACCTACTTTTTATATCCTCTTTGCTTCGTCCATCACTGGTTATTCTACTTCCTAAGTAACAGAAGTCTTCTACTTCCTTCAGCTTTTCACCTGTCAATTTGATCTCCATAGAGGTTTCTGATTTATTTCGGCTGCATTCCAGTATTTTTGTTTTACATTTATTAATTTTCATCATGAATTCTTTCTGTAAGACGGAGTCCATACCATTCAAAAACTCATTCAAATCCTCAGGCTTGTCGGCCAAGATGACTATGTCATCAGCAAATCTCAGAGTTGAAATTATTTCTCCTTGAATCTTCACTCCCACTTTAAATTTTTCTCTAATTTCCTTCATTGCTTGTTCAATGTAAAGATTGAAAAGTATGGGTGATAAGTTGCAGCCTTGCCTTACACCTTTCTGAATACCAGCTTCTCTCTCATGTCCTTCAACTCGAATGACTGCTGTCTGGTTTCTGTATAGATTGTATATCACCCTCCTATCCCTGTACTTTATTCCAATCGATTTCAAAATGTCAAACAATTTAGTCCAATCAACGTTATCAAAAGCCTTTTCTAAGTCTACAAAAGTCATGAACGTTCTCTTATCTTTCCTTATTCTACCTTCCAAAATCAGCCTAAGACTTAGTACAGCTTCCCTTGTTCCTACATTTCTCCTGAAACCAAACTGGTCTTCTCCCAACTCCGTTTCTATCTGGCTTTCAATCCTCTTGTAAATTATCCTAGACAGGATCTTTGAAGCATGAGTAATCAAGCTGATTGTACGGTAATCTTCACATCTGTCAGCTCCCACTTTCTTTGGTATAGGGATGATTACATTCTTCTTGAAATCAGGGGGTACCTCACCTGTCTCATAAATCCTACACACCAAGTGAAATAACCTGATCAGACCTTCATCTCCTATGCAGCGTAGCAACTCAATCGGTATATCATCTATGCCTGGTGCTTTGTTCCTGCTTAAGTCTTCCAAAGCTCTATCAAATTCTGATCTCAATATTAAATCTCCTTTCGCATCCTCATCAATTTCCTCCTCCCTTTCCATTATATGATTCTCAATCTCCTTTCCCTTATACAAACTCTCTATGTAAGCTTTCCATCTCTCAACCTTTTCTTCCCTATCTGTTAGAGGCTTTCCATTTGTGTCCTTAATATTACAGCACTTAGTCTTCTTTTCCCCAAAAGTATTCTTAATCCTTCGATAAACTGTGTCTACTTTACCTAATTTCAGACAATTTTCTATACCTGCACATTTCTCTTTCAACCATTCTTCTTTCGCTTCCTTGCACTTCTTGTTAACCTCATTTCTCAGACGTCTGTATTCTGCTTTCCCCTTCTCATCTCTTACATTCTTGTGTTTCCGCCTTTCATCCATCAATTCTAGTATATCCTGAGTGATCCACGGTTTTCTACCTATTCTTTCTTTCCTACCAATGTTTTCTTCTGCGGATTTTGTTATTTCATTCTTCAAAAGTGCCCATTCGTCTGCAATTGAAGTTTGTTTAGGGTTTTTCATTAGTCCTTCCTTTATACTCTTCTTGAATCTTTCGTTTACATCCTTCTCTTTCAGTCTGTCTATTGCCCACCTTTTTGGCTTTTGACTTTTCTTCAGTTTCTTCAACTTTAATCTGCATTTCATTACGACCAGATTGTGGTCAGAGTTTATGTCAGCACCAGGATATGCTTTACAATCCAAAATCTGGTTTCGAAACCTCTGCTTGACCATAATGAAGTCGATTTGGTAACGCCCTGTATCTCCTGGTCTCATCCATGTGTATATTCTTCTATTGTGGTTATTGAAAAAGGTGTTAGCTATGACCAACTCATGCTCGGTGCAGAATTCTACCAGCCTGCTTCCTCGATCATTCCTTTCACCTAATCCGAAATCTCCTACTATTTTCCCTTCTCTCCCTTTTCCTACCACAGCATTCCAATCTCCCATTACTATAACATTTTCATCACCCTTGATATACCTCAGAATTTCGTCTATTTCTTCGTAGACCTTTTCAACATCCTCATCATCAGCTTGACTGGTAGGCATATAGACTTGTACCACTGTGGTGCAGGTAGGTTTAGTATTGATTTTTGCTACAATAATCCGTTCAATATATTGTTCATAATATTCCACCCGTTGTCCAAGTTTCCTACTCAATATGAGGCCAACCCCTGCTTGGCCATTGTTTGATTTAGTGCTAATGACCCTATAGTCTCCTGACCAAAAGTCCTGTTCTACCTGCCAGCGCATTTCACTAATCCCAACCAAATCCAACCTCAACCTATCCATTTCCCTTTCTAAGTTTTCTAACCTTCCACTTCCTAGCAGACTCCTAACATTCCACGCTCCGATCCGTAGAATGTCAGATTTCCTCTTTGTCACTTCTGTGATGTTAACCCCCTCTCGAGTAGTCCCCACCCGGAGATCCGAACGGGGGACTAGTTTACCTCCGGATTGAAATTTTACAAGGGAGGAGGCCATCATTACATGTAATTATGCATAGAGAGGTGCATATCCTCGGGAATAGCATACGGCTGTAGTTTCCCGTTGCTTTCAGCCGTGCAGCAGGACGCAGTGTAGCCATTATTTGGCTTATATTAACAATATTTTAACCGTCTATAAGACTAGTAAAGAATTGATTTATTCTGAAAGGCTGCTACTCCCTTTCAGAATAAGTAGAGAGCAATTCTACTAAACAAAAATACTAACCTTCTACCGTACTAACAATTAAATACCAAAATTCTACTAACGAAAAAAATACTAAAGTTCCACCAACAACAAATACTACCACTAAAACAGTCTGTCACCAGGCACACTCACATGCACCCTCACACATCACAGTCTACTGAAACAATGAACTAGAACTAATAAACAATGCAACTGCTACCAGACACACTCACACACCACAGTCTAATAGAACAACGACATATCTAATAGACAAACTAACTACGTACTTACAACTAAAACTAACTACAAACGTACTGTACTGTTATTTGAATTGACAATATTTACAGTAATAATAATAATACTATTATTAAATTTTTATTAAACCCGAATTTATGTAATTAAGTACAGTTCACCTTAATCAGTCGACTGTACTATACCGATAATGTAATGAGACCTATATTAGACGAGGTGTTTGCAGTATATTCAGCTATGGTAGCAAAATGCTCATTAAAAATTCTTGCGACACTTTGTGGGTCATTGATCTTCTTGGAGTCTCCTGATAATGTTATGTTATCTACTGCCAGTTTTGTATGCCTGCTTTCATTTTTTTTCCACATAGCCCTAGTTTTATTTTTAGGTTCCAGGATATAATTAACATTTGACATTCTCTTTGCTAATTTTATAACTTTGTTAAGTATGGTCTTATAGGTCTTGAAATACATGTTAAATTCATTAGAGGTTTCGTGGTGTCTAGTGTGCGCATTTGTAATTCAGGCGAAGATTGGGAATGAGGCGACCATGACCTTAATTTAGGAATACAGAAATGAAAAAAGCGAAAAGAAAAAGAAAAAGAACACTTCCAGGATGATCGAGGTAGGAATCGGACCACGCTCTTCACAGCCTCACGAGGCTGAATGTAGCCAGTTCCAGCCATTAGACCAAAATAAAATTTCTTGGCAGAGCCTGGATTCGAATCCGAACTACCATGATAGCTAAGAATGCTAGTCACTACACTACGAAGTATCAAACATACAAGCTACAATATACCGTAGCTTCAGGTAATAGAATAGTACACCCACCTACCTGTCCTGAAACGGCAAGCATCAGCTATAGGTAGGTATAGATTGACTTACCCATCTCCTATACTAAACCTACCAAACTTAAATACTAGGAAAACATAAATACTAGAATTAAACTATATTAAACATATTTATGTAGGTACTAGCAGAAGTACCCGTTCTTCGAACGGTGTTCGTTGTTAACTCCAGACATTATCAATTGAACTACTGTTGCAATGGTTAGCGGTTTGTCATTCCTTCAAGTTTATCAGAACGAAGTTAGTTTACTGGGAATATCACACACACTGTTAATTTAAGGCCCTTTAAATGTAGTTTTCGGAGACCCTTTATAAATTCCCGAATTTTGGGTCTCACATTGAGAAGCGCAACATATGCTTTGGTCGTCCTTCTAGGATAATTTTTATATTTCGCCTATTTTAGCATATATTGAGAAGTTTTTCTCTATCCACCCTTCTACTGTATGAAAAGTACGGTGAAGAGTTTTATAAATGATTGGTGTATTGACTCTCATGGTTACCATACCTAATTTTACGATGCACCAAGCATCCGAACACGAGGTTTAGGCGTACATAAAGATACACAGAAAGACAGACAGACAATTCTATTGTCTACAACATATCACCCAGATATCCAAACATGGGTATATCTACCACACAGTATCAAATAAAATCATCCTTACGACGAACCCGTATGTCGACAAAAAAAATAGTTAAAATGTGCTCTCAGACTAAATTCACCTAACATGTACTTCCTGACGTGAAATACAATTGAAAGACTTGTAAACGTTGTGCTAGATGCCCATTCACAGGAAGACCCCTTTCATAAATTATAAAGGAGTTTGGTGCATGAAAATTCAGGTTCTTTAGCCTAAAATTGCCCAAATTCCTTAAAGCTGGTTCAATTCAGGAATTTTTGAAAATAATCTTGCTGTTTGGAGATATAATAGACCTTCTGTACTATATGTTGAAAGTGAAAATTGCATGAAAATATTCTAGGTTACCCCTTCACCCCCTTAATTGCATTGATGAATTATACGGTCTACGTTAGTTCCGTGATAACCTTATAGCCATTTGCAAATTTTCACAGAAATGTAATAAATGGAGTGACAGAAATAGAAGGAAAGTTGTATGCCACCCCTTGAGATAATGTTCTCATGGTTACCGATCTGCATTCCTTCATTAGTTTGTTAAATTAAATTAAATTAGTTTTCTGGGAATATTTCAGAAACTGTTGGCTTTAGAGCCTTATAATGTAGTTTTTGAGGACCCTTAAGGGCCCCCTAGTTTTGTTGCTGGCACCGAGGGGATTTATCTCTTCGTTGTACGCCATAATATAATACTAATAATAATATAATATAGGTAAAAATTATAACACCTAATTTTTTTATTTTTAATTCAGCCAATGGCCATGTACTTCAGGACGGGTCAGGGAAGGGATATTATCAGAGAAAGAAGCATTCATATCATGCATGAGCAAAATGGAAATGGCCTACCATTTAACTAAGGACATCTATAAGAAAAGGTCAATATCCTTCAACCCAAAAGTAAAACATTACTGCAGTGTCATCCGTCCGGAGGTCTTGCATGCTTCTGAATGCCTCACGATGAACAAAAAAGGCTTGATCGAGAAACTGGAGGCCAAAGAAAGGAAAATTTTGAGAAAGATATTGGGTTCCATCAAAGACAATGGGGAATACAGAAGACGGCATAACCATGACCTATATACTCATGTGGAGAAGATAAGCAACGTCATCCGGAAGAGAAGGTTACCATTTTTTGGGCATGTGAAACGATTGAGCCCAGCGAGACTGACCAACCGCAACATAACTTACTTTCAGGAGAGGAAAACAAAATGGGCCAGGTTCATTGAACTGGATAAAGATCTGAAAGAAGTGGGGATTACACCAACAGACATTCAGGAGCGCGCCCCACTCAAAAGTAAACTTCAAGCTTGTAAAGGTTTCCAAGAAAAACCGAAGCTGAAAACGGGAAAGATTTGGACCCAGGAACGGAAGGAAGTCCACCGAGAACGAATGCGGGCGTACAGGGCAAACATCAAAGCCAGTAGGAGACGGTTGGAATGACGCGGTCCATAGATGGCCTATACGAAATCAATGAATGAATGAATAATACGGAGATAGGAATATAATAGACCTGCCGTACCACACCCGCAGGTGTAAATCGCGTGAAAAAATTCTAGAGCACCCCTTGATCCCCTTAAGCGCATATACGTATTGATGAATTTTACGGCTTAATTTGGTTCCGTGATAACCTTCTAGCCGTTTGCAAACTTTCACACTAATGTAATTAATGGAATTGCATTGCGTCTTACAGCAATAGAAGGACCTCTGAGAATCCGTTGGCATGGTTACTGGCTTGCATTCGTTCATTAGTTTATTAAATTAAATTAGTTTTCTGGGAATATCTCAAAAACGGTTGGTCTTCGGTCCTTAAAATGTGGTTTTCGGGGCCCCGAGTTTTGTCTCACACATTGAGGGGCTGAAAATGAGTTTTGTCTCGTCCTTCTACGCCTATTTCAGCATGTATTTTAAGGGGGTAGGCCCCCTTTTATGAGAGGTACGGAGAAGAGTTACATCAATAATTAGTGTCGTGCCTCTGATGGATATCTGTATCAAATTTTACGTTGAAACACCCAGCCGTTCTCGAGTTATAAGGGAACAAATTTGTCCACAGACAAACAAACAAACAGACAGACTAACAAAAAAATTATTTTCGCGCGCATCCATCATAAAACAGTCTGAAACGTGTAATCATCTCAAATTTCCGTAGAAATTCAGAGATAAACACACAAATTTTAATTTTTATACATAGAGAGATATACTGCACCGCTCGGTGTTGACCGTGTTTTATTGCACAGATTCTGGTTTTACTCGCTAACCGTTGGAGATATACGAAAAGTGATAAGGACCTTTCGGATAGAAAATTAAATGTTAAAGCTCATGTATACCATCAAAAGTTTGCTATTTCTTAGCGTTCTCTCTTTATTTGAAAAGGAAATATGAAATTTTGAAACCAAAGGGTGTAGTGACGTCACAAATGTCGGTTTTACTCGCTAACTGTTGGAGATACACGAAAAGTGATGAGGACCTTTCGGATAGGAAATTAAATTTCAAAGCTCGTATGTGCCATCAAAAGTTTGCTATTTCCTACCGTTCTCTTCTTATTTGATATGGAAATATGAAATTTTGAAACCAAAGGGTCTAATGACGTCACTAAAATAGTCGCCATTTTTAATAGTGCAAAATTTCGAAATCAAAAGTATCCTATATGTAAACCTGGTATATCAGCTAAATCCATGCAAAATTTCATTTAAATCGGACCAGTGGTTCTTGAGTTATTGAGTAACAGACAGACAGACAGACACACACCATCTCATTTTTATATATTAGTATGATGTACTGTTACATGAAGATTATTGTGTACGTGTAGCATTCAAACTTCAATCGCATGATTAGGACAGAAGAAGTAAAACCAAATTTTAAATTTCGCACAGCCGCCATCTTGTGGTTATGGAAACAATGGAAATAAATTAGATGCCAGTGGATTATCATTTGTATAAGTATTTACTGTACCAAGTTTGATTGTTGTAGTAGATTCGTAGATATTGAGGACCGTCTAAATATTCTGGATGGTCGCCATGTTGGATTAGTATATGTATAGGCCATAGAGGCATTTACCTTTAAAAGAAAATTGTTGCGTAGGTTCATTATTCAAACTTTCATTTCGATCGCATGATTACAAAAACTTAATTTAAAAAATCGCACAGCCGCCATCTTGAAGTTATGTAAACAATTGAACTAAATTACATACCAGTGCATTACAATGTGTATATACATTTGCTGTACGAAGTTTCATTGTGTTTGGATCATTAAATCGCGAGAAATGTCTATTTAAAACTTTCAATTTCGCTTGGCCGCCATGTTCGTTTTGTAGTTATCCGGTTTTTGAAAGTCTCATATATGAACTTCCAGTAGTACCCTTTATCTCCGTGCAAAATTTCAGGGTGATAACGGAAATAGTTTCAGAGATATAGAATGCCGGTGAAATATTTCGCACAGCCGCCTTAGTGAGGTTATGTAAACAATTGAACGAAGTTAGATGTCGGATTACAATGTATATAAACATATACTGTACCAAGTTTCATTTCGTTTGGTTGGTTAAATCCCGGGATACGTCTATTTAAAAGTTGCAAATTCGCTTGGCCGCAGTGTTGGTTTTGTAGGTACCAGGTTTTCGAGACTTTCCAAAACCTGGTAACTACAAAACGAACATGGCGGCCAAGCGAAGTTGAGACTTTTAAATAGACTTTTCTCGCGATTTAACCATCCAAACGAAATTAAACTTGGTAGAGCAAATGTCTATACATATTGTATTGCACAGGAGTCTAATTTAGTTCAATTGTTTACATAACCTCCTAATGACGGCTGTGCGAAATATTTCACTGACATTCTATATCTCCGAAACTATTACAGATATCACCCTGAAATTTTGTACGGTGATAAAGGGTACTGATACAAGTGTATATATGTAACTTTCATGAAACTGTAAAGTACAAAACGAATATGGCGGCCAAGCGAAGTTGAAACATTTTAATAGACTTTTCTCATGATTTAACTCTCTGAGCGCAGTGAAATGTGGTACAATAATGATTATATATATTGTAATGCACTGGCATATAATTTAGTTCAATTGTTTACATAACCTCAAGATGGCGGCTGTGCGAAATTTTAAAATAAAATTTTTATTTCTTGTGTCATAATCTTGCGATCGATGTGAAAGTTTGAATAATGAACCTAGGCAATAATTTTCCTTGAATGGTACATAACTCTATGGCCTCTACATATAACAATCCAAAATGGCGAGCATCCGAAATATTTAGACGGTTCTCAATATCTAGGAATCTTTTACAGCAATCAAACTGAACTTTTTAATGTTCATAGAGGCTGTGAACATATGTTCACCTATAGGTCTTTCAGTAACCTGGTGAGCACAAATCCAACATGGCTGCGTCGCAAAGTATAAATATTTAAATGGACGTTTCTCGCGATTTAACTATCCGAGTGCAGTGAAACGTTGCACAATCCAAAATGGCGAGCTTCTGAAATGTTTAGACGGTTTTCAATATCAACGAATCTATCACAACAATGAAACTGAAATTTTGTATGTTGATAGAGGCAATTAACATGAGTAGTA
Source organism: Meconema thalassinum (assembly GCA_946902985.2). Lineage (NCBI taxonomy): Eukaryota > Metazoa > Arthropoda > Insecta > Orthoptera > Tettigoniidae > Meconema > Meconema thalassinum. The sequence continues at coordinate 837,206,418 of OX336390.1, forward strand.
TAGATGAAAATAGGCTTTATAGTTCTTCACGGTACTATTTGTTATTAATTGTAGGAATCTTTCCAGTCGGTCAACACAAAATTTGCCCAATTATATTTGGTGGGAAAACAAGTATTTAAACATCGTAGCCTGAAAGAAATATTACATGAGATATTTATCACACAATAGCACCCTCTTATTTACAGAAAACGGGGAGTTAGTGTGAGGGCCATTTTGGAAAGTGAATAACGTTGTGTTAAGTTGTATTGCTATTTTAAGAAACTTTAGTTGTAAATTATTGTTGGTATTGTTGTTGCTTGAGTTTTCAGTCGTTTAATTGTTTTTTGCAGCCCTCCATATCTCCTGTCCTGAGCTAATCATTTAATCTCTATATAGCTACCACATCATACATCTGAGGCTATCAGTTTAACTCATTCTAACTTTGGTCTACCCATAAATTTGTTATCCTCGATCCTTCCTTCCAAAACTAAGTTTGCTATTCCTGGGTGTCTTTGTATATGTCCTACCAACCTATCTCCTCTCTTCATTAGCAGTCGCCATATTTTGTCTCTCCTCTCCCACTCGTCTTAGTGCCTCTTCATTAGTGGCAGATGACCACGTAGTTCCTCCCCTTAAAACAACAATAACTAACTAACTACCTCTTCATTTGTTATTCTGTCTACTCACCTGCAAACTGTAGTTTATTAATATAGGCGGCTTCAGTGGCAGAGTCGGTAGCATGCTGAATTGCTATGCTCAAGATCGCGGGTTCAAACCCAGCCGAAGTCGTCCGATTTTTAAGAGCATTAAAATCCTTCAGAATGCCTTCCTTCGGAGAGAAAGTAAAGCCGTGTCATATAGTTAATGGATCGTAAAAGAACCTACCACTACAATTGGTAGTGTGTAGCAAATTTTGTAGGTATTATTTTACTGATTAGAAACGCTCTATCAAGTTCCAACTTTTGCCGCTAGGTGTTAGTGACCATGACATCTGGTAGCCAAAGTTGGAACTACTTAAAATTTAACTTGTTGGAAGCCCACGGTCGTTCAATAACAATACCCAGCTATGGCCATTCGCCTATAATTCATATATCATAATAATTATACAGTGTCGGGGAATAGTAAGGACTAGGGACCGGATTACATGAAAATGTATATACGCATATGCAAATGCATATTTTGCTGGTTTATTGGATCTATTGCATATTCGGAACATAACAGCATATTTTAGCATATGCATTTGATATTAAGTATACTTCAAAACATATTGAACAAAATTGGTTTCGCCTGCGTGTTGGACATCCCTTGCAAGCAACTTTCTGAACAACAGATAACGCGATAACAGTATTTTAAGCCTGACATTTCAAGAAATAGATGGGTTGGGACATTCCTTTCACCATATGGGTAGTATCCCTTGTGCAAGCTTTGTTATTTGACCCCCGAAGGGTAGCTTACATGTCGAATTTCGTTGTTCCTCGAAGCACTATGAAAGTCAAGGAGGGTAGATATTTAAGCTCCTTGAACACTATAACGCTTTCTAGTAGAGAAATTAGGAATTTTGAGTTGGCGGAAACTCCCGAGATTAATTTTGCCATTATGAACACGGCCTACTGAATTCAAAAGGGTTCTTTGACATGCCAACACCGTATGACACGGTATCGTAATTTTTGCCGCCTTTCAAAAAAAAAATCACTTACCACGGCCAGGAGCGAACCTGCAAGCTTGGGGTTAGTAGACCCACACGTTGACCACTCACCCACCGTGGCAAGCGTAACAAATGCTAATGAAATAATACACGAACATATATATATATTTATTTTATTTAGCGTAAGGCTTTTAGTGCCGGGAGTGTCCGAGGACATGTTCGGCTCGCCAGAGGCTTTAGCTCCTTCAAGCAGACACCCATGGGGTGAGTTACAAATTCCGTTCAATTTCAAGTAGTTCCAACTTTCGTTATGAGATGACACTGACACCTAGAGGTTCGTTGGAACTTTGATAGAGCGTTACAACAAAATCTAACCTAGAAATTTAGCTCTACACAAGTTTAGTTAGTGGGAGGATCTTTTACATGCCATCGATCTTTGACATTGGGCCATCAGCTTTACTTTTCCTCCGAAGGAAGGCATACTGAATGATTTTAACGTTCTTAAAAAATCCGACGACTTCGGCCGGGTTTGAACCCTCGATCTCAGGCACAGCAGTTCAGCATGCTACCAACTACGCCACCGAAGCCGCTACGAACATTTATAGATGGCCTAGAAGGTTTTGAAACTTCAGGACCCTACATTAGCTTCTGTTTATTCTGTCTCATTTCAACCGAGCCCTCTCTCTACCCCTCCTCCAAATTAATTATTTGACTCAGCTCATCCACATCCAGACCTAGTTAAGCCACAGGGCCAGGCATGGTGTACCACGAGACTGCTGATGAAGCTAACTTGGTACACCTAAGTAAACCCGAACAACAGACCCGGCATGACCCTGAAGACTTTCTGGAGTATAATTTCAGGGCCTTGAAAGTTAATATTATATTTCATGTACCCATTGTTTCCTATCATGTTCGCAGATCGCAAACATATCTGCAAATGTTTTTAAATAAAGTATAACTCACATTTCTAATTAAAGCGAAGCTCCCTTGCACGTCCTTGCCCACACTCAGTCATGAAATGCTTTATCTCGGGTGATTGGTTTAGTTTATCTGTCACCACGATCTCTCGATTCATGTTAACGGCCCACTGCACTCGTATGTATCGATACAGTGCTGTATACAGCTGAGATATCAGATGTGTACGTACCACAATAAAAATGGAATCCAACGGCATTGAAACACGTAGATTGATGAAAAGAGAGACCGGTATCGGGATAGGATTCATTTTATGATTTAGAGGGAAATAATCCAACAAATTTTCCATTCACTGACCAAATGTATGTTTTTCTTTCCATTCCTGTCTATTCAACAGACATATTGCATTTTCAAACCATTGTTTTGGTGATGAACGTGTTTGCTGCTTTTTCTGTGGACTAAGGAAATTATGATCATCACCCACGTTTAGTTTGTCCAAGTGAATTATGCGTTATTTTATGTTTTAGTATAGAAACTGTACTGGTGACTTATTATTACCTATCCATTATATCCTATCGTCTGATCCTCCGCTCCACAGTCGCAGTCAGCAGATCAACGGAACCCCCACTTCTTCAATGTGTAGCCACACCATTCTTGACTCGTCATAATGTGGTTCATTGTTGACCAGGTTTGGCGTGGGAGTTGAAATCTCTCAACATTCTTTGTTGGATCGTGAAACAGATGAGCATTAGTGGGTGCTCGTTCCAGCGTTGTCACCTCATGGAGGTCACATCAAAAGAATGGTTAATTTCTAAATCAACGCAGGCTGGCTTTCGTGATTTCAAACGAGTTGTTGGTAGATCCTGTAGTGGATCATACAAGGGAGAGTAATCTTCTTCAGCAATTTTACCGTAGCAGCTTTCCTCCGTAAATCTTGCGGGCTAATATTAGCTAGGATAGGCGACAACTGAGTGAGAGTAGATATAACAGTAACAGTGTCGACTCTCAAGACTTAATTGAGCAGCACATAGACCTGTAGAATGAAATCTTCTCGGCATTTGCCTAGTGGTGAAATTGAAAAACCACGAGGTGGGACTCGTACGCACACTCTCCCAATGTAGGGGCAGATGGCCTCGTAGTTCCGCCCCTTAAAACAACAATAACTAATTAACTCTCCCGATGGGTCAGCGAGGTACAAGTAAGCGCATTATCTCTCTCGGCTACCGTGGCTGGCTTCTCGGAAGTAAGATATAATAATGCATTATTTTGATATAATTCTGCTGGGTATGTGGGTGTCGTGGGGCTAATTGTTGCATCAAAGGGCGAAATACTTACGTCATCTGCCCCCTAATGATAAGACTGACAATGAAATGTAATGTTAAAATAATATTATAACTACTGCTACCAAACTACACCGGGTGAACCAGCTGATTTTATTAATATTGTTTTATGCAACCCAACTAACGCGTGTTGTTATGAAGATTGTATTTCTCTGCTTGCATCCCGTATGGTACTAATGCGTTGGAAGCATATACCACAAACGATACTGAACACTATTATTTTCCCCTCGTATTAGTCTGTAGTCACTTCGAGGGAAAAAGAGCTATTAAGACGAGTGCAAAAGGAGAGATGTTTCCGGTGACTGCTAATGAAGACAGCAAATAGGGTGGTAGGTCGCACACTAAGATGTCCAGGAAAAACAAACTTAGTTTTGGAAGGATGGGTTGAGGACAAGAACTGTAGGGGTAGACCAAGTTTTGAATATGTTAAACAGGTTAAGCGGAGCTGCATCAAACCAGTCAAAAGACTGAAGACTCAAACACAACACACATGTTGTTCAACATGTCCCATTAATTGGGATTGTATCGTGTTGACCGACTGAAAAGTTACAACATCAATTGACAATGTTAGAAGCCTCTAAATGAATCAAGGACAACAACAACAAAAGGTTATTCCCCGCCAGAAAGGAACTCACCAATGACAGTGCACATGTAGGCCCTACTAGTATCACCAGCGAGACCACTGATATTTTGGTCGGTCATTGTATATCAGATTGCCCCTTATGATAGACCCCTTAGTTTAATTTGAAAGTGACCTTCCCTAGAGTGGGGACCGCTCTAGTACAAATCAGCAATGCCAGTGTTCGAAATACAGAAGCTTTATTTCGAGTTCAAATGGCTATCCTCAATTTATATTTTCAGATATTTTTGGCCTACATCTCGTGGTGTAGTGCCTAGCATTCTAGGCTGTGATCGCGGTGGTCGACGTTCGATTCTCGCCTATGCCAAATAATTCAATTCTGGTCTGAGTGGTAGAATGGTGTTCACTCAACCTCGTGAGTCAAAACTTAGAAGAAGTGGATTTGTGTTCTACCTCAGCCATCCGAGACGTAGTTCTTTATAGTTTCCTCACTTCTACTTCAAGCAAATACGATGATTGTACCTAAATTAAGGCCATTTCTACCAAAATTCCGGACCCCAATTCCAAATACACACACTAATACAGCCATCATAACACTCAAGTTGACAGGCAAATTCCACAACTACCCAGGTACGCCGGACTACACGATCACAAAGTTGCTAAGCCCCTAAACAAATTAACAACAACAACAACAACAAAAACAAATGAGGAGCTATTTATATATGCTGAAAATGAGCAATTCTCTCTAGTATAACATTTTGCATAAAATATTGCATACTGAGTTAGGAAGTAAATCGTGTGTGTTGCGAGGATTTAACAGGATGTGAACTGTTCCACGGGTTAAAGTAATTTATTATGTATTGTATAGTGTTAGTATCATATACAATGTATTGTCAATATTTTGTTGGTTTTGTGTTCCATCAGCACTTGATATTAAAGTGTATTTATGTGCCAAAATGAACGTGTAATTATATTAGCAATTTGAAATATAATTTCCTATTACAAAAACTTATTTTTATCGACCTTCCTTTGTGCTATTTTTCAGTGATCATTGTTTGACGCGAGTTCGAAAATGCAGGGTTTGTCACTTAAGAGACATGTGCCTTTGAAAATATGCTTCTGCCTATTAATGTGTTCCGGCTCCGTGGTGATTAAGTAGTTCACTTTTCTCTTACCTAGGAGATTATGGCCTCAATTTCCAGCTCGATTAGGGATTTTTTAACTGACGAGAACACCTGAATAGCGTGCGCTTAACCTCCTTATGACAATAAGCACGTGTATCCATCTGTACAACACACTAGTCAGACCGAAACTAGAAAATGCTAGCATTATATGGAGTCCTAGATGCAAGACATATACCCCAATGATTAAAAACACGCGAAAGAAATATCTACACTTTAAAAGAACAGCCAACTATCTTCAACTGATACCATGCCAGGAACTGCTAATATATTTTGATGTAGATAGTTGAGAAATACGAAGAAAACATATGCTATGAAATTCCTCTTCAAATTTATAAAGAATTCAATTGATAATTCCGAATTCCTTTCTCTCTTAAATTTCCATGTACCACGCATCAATTCAAGGAACAATATCACCTTTGAAACTAAAAGAACCAGGATATCTGCCCACAAAAATTCACAGCTGAACAGACTATGTAATATTTTCAACAATGTAGTTCAAATAAATAATGCCAAATATTTTAGTACTTCATTGACAGTATTTTTTATGTAATTTCTAACCACTCTCCAAAAATAATGTCTCAAACCTTGCAAATTGGAAATCATGTATTCTTTCCACTGTGTCATTCTACCTAGCCAACCTTGTATTACACATGTATTATTATTTTTAGCCTACTTTTCACATTTTGCAAAAATGAGGAAAAAGTAGACTTATGAGATCGGGCAAATGTGTGTCTGTCTGTCCTTCTGTCTGTCTGTCTGTCTGTCTGTCTGTCTGTCTGGCTGGCTGGCTGTGTGTGTGCCCCCCCCCCCTATCAACTCCTAAACGGCTGGAGCAATCGAAACAAAATTTGGTACGAGTAAAGATCTATACCTGAATATCTCACGGCCATATTTGAAAGTGATGTCAGTGCTACCAACTGCTAAAAAATCGCAATTGAAATTTGAGCTCCATGTTGGATATTTTGGAAGGTATGAATGGGAGCTATTTCAAAATTGGCACACTTATAGATAATAATATTGCAGTTTAATTTCCATGAGGCCATACTTGGCAGTGTTGCCAAAATGATTATAAGCCTGCTGATAGGTACAATTTTTAAATGCATATAACTTCTACACTATCAATTGGAATTCAACCAAATTTCGTATGTTGAATGTGTACATAACCAGATATGACTGAGCGTATTCCTAAGACCCACCAGGGCTGCCAACTGTTAATAAATGCTCTTAGTTTCTTTTATCCAAATATCAATATATCAGAAAGTATGCAAGCCGACAGCTTTAAACTATGCACACGTATAGTTCCTGACATTCTATATTAATTTGGAGTAACTTATATACGTCAGTGCTACCAACGTGATTCTAGGCCTGCTGAGAGGTCCAACTTTAAATACATGGAACTTCCATACTATCATTTGGATTTCAACCCAATTTTGTGTGTGCTATGTGTACCTTAAAATATATGAATATGCCGATTTTTAAGAGTACCCAGGGCTCCTAACTGTTAATAAATACTGACTCTATTTTTGTGACCCTAATATCAATATATCAGGAAGTATGCAAGCCAATAGCTCTAAACTTTGCACAAGTATAGTACCTGGCATTCTAGATTAATTTGGAGTAACTAATATAGGCCTACTTCAGTGCTGCCAACATGATTCTAAGCCTGCTGATAGGTCCAATTTTAAAATGCATGTAACTTCTATACTAACTAATGGATTTCCTTCAAAATTGGCACAACAATAGATCATATTATTATAGATTATTTCTGACCATTACATGCATGACATTGTTGCCAACATGATTTTACGCGTGCTGTTAGATCCAATGTTTAACTGCATGTAATGTCCATGCTATTCATTGGTCTTCAACCAAATTTAGTATTCTGTACCTTAAGAGATGGAACTAAGAATATATTCAGTCACCAGGGCTGCCAACTGTAGTTCTCTATTAGGCTACATTATGCCAGGTATACAGTATTTCGAACTAATTAGAAATTTCGATATTAGCAACTTAATTTCGTCATTATTCTAGGTAGATTCATATAGATTAATCATTGGCATGAATCTTAAATTTTAAGAAAAGTAGGCTCTTTAGTTCATCACGGAACTTCTTGTTACTATCCTGTTTTAATTTCACAAGTAGTTATCTTTAGTTTTATTTAATTACTGTTTAGTTTAAGTTAATACAGTATAAGTTATAAGATACTGTGTAATCTTATTTCCACTGTAATTTGGATGAAAATCCTGTTGTGCGCAAATAAATAAATAAATAAATATATAAATAAAATATATATATATATAAAAGAAAGTCGTGTTAGTTACACTATTTATAACTCAAGAACGGCTGAACCGATTTGGCTGGAAATTGGTGTGGAGGCAGCTTAGAACCAGAAGACGGACATATGATACTTCTTATCCCGTGACATGACAATGTAACATAAAACGTCAAAGAGAATACAAGTCACTATAAAACGTAAGGCAAATGACAGCTAAGGCACGTCGTTTCCAGGCAACAGCAGCTCTTGACGAGACACGGCCGACTGGATGCGAGTAGCACTCTCCACTACCGGTATAGAAAATGAGGCTCTTAATATGAAATCCCGTCAGTTATTCAACGTAATTTGTATAGGGGTAGTAAATCCAATTTATAATAGATGGCGCGAGTAGCTTCAACAAAATGGCGTGCGTTTGTTTCAAGAAAGTCCCACATGCGTTCATATACCATTCATCCCATTGCGATGAAACTTGGGTGAGATGTTCTGTACACTTCAGGTAAGGTTTCTGACTGAGTAAATGCACTTAACAATAGGTAGCGCACGAGTAGATTTAACAAATGAGCGACGACGGGCGAAGCGTTTCAACAAAGTCCTGTATGCGTTCACATACCATTCGTCAGATAGCGATGATACTTGGGTTAGAGGTTGTGTCCACTACAGGCAAGGTTTCTGGCTTAGTAAATCCATGTTATAATAGGTAGCGCACGAGTAGATTCAACAAATGAGCGACGGCACGCGAATCGTTTATACATAGTCCCGTATGCGTTCATATACCATAGCATCTGATTGCTATGAAACTTTGGTGAATTGTTGTGCACCCTCCAAGAAAGGTTTCTGACTTAGTAAATCATTTTTACAATAGGTAGCGCACGTGTTGGTTCAACAAATGAGTAACGGCGCGCGTATCGTTAAAAAAAATCCGTATGCTTTCATATACCATTCATGCGATTGCAATGAAATTGGTGAAATATTGTTTCCACTCCCGCGAAGAATTCTGTTTTTGTAAATCCATTTTACAATATGGTACCGCACGAGTAGATTCAACTAATGAGCGACAGCGCGTGAATCGTTTCAACCAAGTCCCGTATGCGTTCATATACCATTCATCCGATTGTGATAAAACATTGGTGAGTTGAGTACAGTCCTGCGAAGGTGTATGAATTAGTAAATCCGTTTTTCAATGGGTGGCGCACAAGTAGATTCAACAAATGAGTAACGGCGCACGAATCTTTTATACAAAATCCCGTATGCGTTGATATGCCATTCATTCGATTGTGATGAAACATTGATGAGTTGTTGTGTACACGCCAGGGAAGGTTTTCGAATTAGTAAATCCATTTTACAATAGGTAGCGTACGAGTATATTCAACAAATGGGAGACGGCGCTCGAATCGTTTCAACAAAGTCCCGTATGCGTTCATATGCCATTCATTTCGTTGCGATGAAACTCTGGTGTGTTGTTGAGGACGCTCCCAGGATGCTTTTGAGAGAGTAAATCAATTTTTCAATAGTTTAGAGGTGGTTAACGGGAAAAGAAACAAGATGTTCAGTAAAGAACATAGAGCCTACTTTCTCCTAAATGCATGGGTATTGTTATAACTCTTTCTCCTTTTCAAGGAGTATGATTGAATGTTGCTTGTAGTAGCTTGTTGAAATACAACGTGCTAGAGGGATATTAAACATGAATATGAGGTGCCCTTTGCTAGTGCTACCTCTGTACCAAATTTCGTTCAATTCGGTTTCACCGTGTTTGAATTGATAAGGGGAATCGATTTGCATACATACTTGGCCACCATCTGTAAACTATTGGGCTGATGTTCTTGCAGTTTGGTCAGAATATGTTTCCCACATAAAGATATGGTGTTGCAAAATTTGGTAGAGACTAGATTAATAGGTTGGTCGTAATTACACTTTAGCTTTTAATATTTGGGTGGCCGCGATTACGTTTCCGTCAAGATAGCGGTGATATAAAACATGACACTGAGGTGCCCTTTGCTAGTGCTACCTCTGTAGCAAATTTCGTTCATTCGGTTCCACCGTGTTCAAATTAATAGGGGGAATCAATTTTGACATAAAGATGGCCGCCATCCGCAAACTATTAGGCTAATGACCTATTAGATTGGTCAAAGGATGCTCCCTCCATAAAGGTATGTTGTTGCAAAGTTTGCTAGATATCGGATGGTTACGTTAGTCGTAATTCGATTTAAGCTTTAAACAATTGTGTGGCCGCCATTACGTTTCTGTCAATATGGCGGCGATATAAAACATGACACTGAGGTGCCCTTTGCTAGTGCTACCTCTGTACCAAATTTCGTTCCATTCGGATCCACCATGTTCGAATTAATAGGGGGAATCAATTTTGACATAAAGATGGCCGCCATCCGCAAACTATTAGGCGAATGACCTATTAGATTGGTCAAAGGATGCTCCCTCCATAAAGGTATGTAGTTGCAAAATTTGGTAGAGACCGGATGATTAGGTTAATCGTAATTTGATTTACGCTTGGAACATTCGTGTGGCACCATTACGTTTCAGTCAAGATGGCGGCGATATAAAACATGACACTGTGGTGCCCTTTGCTAGTGCTACCTCTGTACCAAATTTCGTTCCATTCGGTTCCACCGTGTTCGAATTAATAGGGGGAATCAATATTGACATAAAGATGGCTGCCATCCGCAATCTATTAGGCTAATAACCTATTAGATTGGTCAAAGGATGCTCCCTCCATTAAGGTATCTTGTTGCAAAGTTTGGTAGAGATCGGATGGTTATGTTAGTCGTAATTTAACTTAAGCTTTGAACATTTGTGTGGCCGCCATTACGTTTCTGCCAATTTGGCGGCGATATAAAACATGACACTGAGATGCCCTTTGCTAGTGCTACCTCTGTACCAAATTTCGTTCCATTCGGTTTCACCGTGTTTGAATTAATAGGGGGAATTGATTTTCACACAAAGATGGGCGCCACCCGCAAACTATTAGGCTAATGACCTATTTATTTGGTCAAAGGATGCTTCTTCTATAAGGGTATGTTGTTGAAAAATTTGGTAGAGATCGGATGATTAGGTTAATCGTAATTTGATTTAAGCTTTGAACATTTGTGTGGCCGCCATTACGTTTCCGTCAAGATGGCGGCGATATAAAACAAGACACTGAGGTGCCTTTTGTTAGTACTACCTCTGTACCAATTTTCGTTCCATTCGGTTGCACCGTGTTCGAATTAATAGGGGGAATCGATTTTCACACAAAGATGGCCGCCATCCGCAAACTATTACGCTGATGACCTACTAGTTTGGTCAAAGGATGCTCCTCCCATAAAGGGATGTTGTTGCAAAATTTGGTAGAGATCGGATGATTAGGTTAGTCGTAATCTGATTTAAGCTTTGAACATTTGTGTGGCCGCCATTACGTTTCCGTCAAGATGGCGGCGATATAAAACATGACACTGAGGTGCCCTTTGCTAGTGCTACCTCTGTACCAAATTTCGTTCCATTCGGTTCCACCGTGTTCGAATTAATAGGGGGAATCAATTTTGACATAAAGATGGCCGCCATCCGCAAACTATTAGCCTAATAACCTATTAGATTGGTCAAAAGATGCTCCCTCCATAATGGTATGTTGTTGCAAAGTTTGGTAGAGATCGGATGGTTATGTTAGTCGTAATTTGATTTAAGCTTTAAACAATTGTGTGGCCGCCATTACGTTTCTGTCAACATGGCGGCGATATTAATGATGACACTGAGATGCCCTTTGCTAGTGCTATCTCTGTAACCAATTTCGTTCCATTCGGTTTCACCGTGTTTGAATTAATAGGGGGAATTGATTTTCACACAAAGATGGCCGCCATCCGCAAACTATTAGGCTAATGACCTATTCATTTGGTCAAAGGATGCTTCCTCAATAAGGGTATGTTGTTGCAAAATTTGGTAGAGATCGGATGATTAGGTTAATCGTAATTTGATTTACTTTGAACATTTGTGTGGCCGCCATTGCGTTTCCGTCAAGATGGCGGCGATATAGAACATGACGACGAGGTGCCTTTTGTTAGTACTACCTCTGTACCAAATTTCGTTCCATTCGGTTGCACCGTGTTCTAATTAATAGGGGGAATCGATTTTCATACAAATATGGCCGTCATCCGCAAACTATTACGCTGATGACCTATTGGTTTGGTCAAAGGATGCTCCCCTCATAAAGTTATGTCGTTGCAAAATTTGGTAGAAATCGGATGATTAGGTTAGTCGTAATTTGATTTAAGCTTTGAACATTTGTGTGGCCGCCATTACGTTTCAGTCAAGATGGCGGCGATATAAAACATGACACTGGGGTGCCCTTTGCTAGTGCTACCCTCTGTACCAAATTTTCCTCCATTCGGTTCCACCGTGTTCGAATTAATAAGGGGAATCAATTTTGACATAAAGATGGCCGCCATCCGCAAACTATTAGGCTAATAACCTATTAGATTGGTCAAAGGATGCTCCCTCCATAATGGTATGTTGTTGCAAAGTTTGATAGAGATCGGATGGTTATGTTAGTCGTAATTTAACTTAAGCTTTGAACATTTGTGTGGCCACCATTACGTTTCTGTCAATTTGGCGGCGATATAAAACATGACACTGAGATGCCCTTTGCAAGTGCTACCTCTGTACCAAATTTCGTTCCATTCGGTTTCACCGTGTTTGAATAAATAGGGGGAATTGATTTTCACACAAAGATGGCCGCCATCCGCAAACTATTAGGCTAATGACCTCTTCATTTGGTCAAAGGATGCTTCCTCTATAAGGGTATGTTGTTGGAAAATTTGGCAGAGATTGGATGATTATGTTAATCGTAATTTGATTTAAGCTTTGAACATTTGTGTGGCCGCCATTACGTTTCAGTCAAGATGGCGGCGATATAAAACATGACACTGGGGTGCCCTTTGCTAGTGCTACCCTCTGTACCAAATTTTCCTCCATTCGGTTCCACCGTGTTCGAATTAATAAGGGGAATCAATTTTGACATAAAGATGGCCGCCATCCGCAAACTATTAGGCTAATAACCTATTAGATTGGTCAAAGGATGCTCCCTCCATAATGGTATGTTGTTGCAAAGTTTGATAGAGATCGGATGGTTATGTTAGTCGTAATTTAACTTAAGCTTTGAACATTTGTGTGGCCACCATTACGTTTCTGTCAATTTGGCGGCGATATAAAACATGACACTGAGATGCCCTTTGCAAGTGCTACCTCTGTACCAAATTTCGTTCCATTCGTTTGCACCGTGTTCGAATTAATAGGGGGAATCGATTTTCACACAAAGATGGCTGCCATCCGCAAACTATTAGGTGAATGACCTATTAGATTGGTCAAAGGATGCTCCCTCCATAAAGGTATGGAGTTGCAAAATTTGGTAGAGATCGGATGATTAGGTTAATCGTAATTTGATTTAAGCTTGGAACATTCGTGTGGCCGCCATTACGTTTCAGTCAAGATGGCGGCGATATAAAACATGACACTGAGGTGCCCTTTGCTAGTGCTACCTCTGTACCAAATTTCGTTCCATTCGGTTCCACCGTGTTCGAATTAATAGGGGGAATCAATTTTGACATAACGATGGCCGCCATCCGCAAACTATTAGCCTAATAACCTATTAGATTGGTCAAAAGATGCTCCCTCCATAATGGTATGTTGTTGCAAAGTTTGGTAGAGATCGGATGGTTATGTTATTCGTAATTTGATTTAAGCTTTAAACAATTGTGTGGCCGCCATTACGTTTCTGTCAACATGGCGGCGATATTAATCATGACACTGAGATGCCCCTTGCTAGTGCTATCTCTGTACCAAATTTCGTTCCATTCGATTTCACCGTGTTTGAATTAATAGGGGGAATTGATTTTCACACAAATATGGCCGCCATCCGCAAACTATTAGGCTAATGACCTATTCATTTGGTCAAAGGATGCTTCCTCAATAAGGGTATGTTGTTGCAAAGTTTGGTAGAGATCGGATGATTAGGTTAATCGTAATTTGATTTACTTTGAACATTTGTGTGGCTGCCATTGCGTTTCCGTCAAGATGGCGGCGATATAAAACATCACGCTGAGGTGCCTTTTGTTAGTACTACCTCTGTACCAAATTTCGTTCCATTCGGTTGCACCGTGTTCTAATTAATAGGGGGAATCGATTTTCATACAAAGATGGCCGTCATCCGCAAACTATTACGCTGATGACCTATTGGTTTGGTCAAAGCATGCTCCCTCCATAATGGTATGTAGTTACAAAATTTGGTAGAGATCGGATGATTAGGTTAATCGTAATTTGATTTAAGCTTTGAACATTTGTGTGGCCGCCATTACGTTTCAGTCAAGATGGCGGCGATATAAAGCATGACACTGAGGTGCCCTTTGCTAGTGCTACCTCTGTACCAAATTTCGTTCCATTCGGTTCCACCGTGTTCGAATTAATAGGGGGAATCAATTTTGACACAAAGATGGCCGCCATCCGCATACTATTAGGCTAATAACCTATTAGATTGGTCAAAGGATGCTCCCTCCATAAAGGTATGATGTTGCAAAGTTTGGTGGAGATCGGATGGTTATGTTAGTCGTAATTTGATTTAAGCTTTAAACATTTGTGTGGCCGCCATTACGTTTCTGTCAATACGGCGGCGATATTAATCATGACACTGAGATGCCCTTTGCTAGTGCTATCTCTGTACCAAATTTCGTTCCATTCGGTTGCACCGTGTTCGAATTAATAGGGGGATTCGATTTTCAAACAAAGATGGCCCCCATCCGCAAACTATTACGCTGATGGCCTATTAGATTGGTCAAAGGATGCTCCCTCCATAATGGTATGTAGTTACAAAATTTGGTAGAGATCGGATGATTAGGTTAATCGTAATTTGATTTAAGCTTTGAACATTTGTGTGGCCGCCATTACGTTTCAGTCAAGATGGCGGCGATATAAAACATGACACTGAGGTGCCCTTTGCTAGTGCTACCTCTGTACCAAATTTCGTTCCATTCGGTTTCACCGTGTTCGAATTAATAGGGCGAATCAATTTTGACATACAGATGGCCGCCATCCGCAAACTATTAGGCTAATAACCTATTAGATTGGTCAAAGGTTGCTCCCTCCATAAAGGTTGCAAAGTTTGGTAGAGATCGGATGGTTATGTTAGTCGTAATTTAACTTAAGCTTTGAACATTTGTGTGACCGCCATTACGTTTCTGTCAATATGGCGGCTATATAAAACATGACACTGAGATGCCCTTTGCTAGTGCTACCTCTGTACCAAATTTCGTTCCATTCGGTTTCACCGTGTTTGAATTAATAGGGGGAATTGATTTTCACACAAAGATGGCCGCCATCCGCAAACTATTAGGCTAATGACCAATTCATTTGGTCAAAGGATGCTTCCTCTATAGGGGTATGATGTTGCAAAATTTGGTAGAGATCGGATGATTAGGTTAATCGCAATTTGATTTAAGCTTTGAACATTTGTGTGGCCGCCGTTACGTTTCCGTAAAGATGGCGGCGATATAAAACATGACGCTGAGGTGCCTTTTGTTAGTACTACCTCTGTACCAAATTTCGTTCCATTCTGTTGCACCGTGTTCTAATTAATAGGGGGAATCGATTTTCATAGAAAGATGGCCGCCATCCGCAAACTATTACGCTCATGACCTATTGGTTTAGTCAAAGGATGCTCCCCCATAAAGGTATGTTGTTGCAAAATTTGGTAGAGATCGGATGATTAGGTTAGTCGTAATTTGAGTTAAGCTTTGAACATTTGTGTGACCGCCATTACGTTTCCGTCAAGATGGCGGCGATATAAATCATGACACTGAGGTGTCCTTTGCTAGTGCTACCTTTGTACCGAATTTCGTTCAATTCGCATTCACCGTGTTCGAATTGATAGGGAGGACAGACATTCAGAGTACACACACTCACACACAGACACACACACACACAGACTCACACACACACATACACACACACAGACAGACACACTTTTTTCGCCCTGTGTTGATCTCATAAGTCTACTTTCATTTTTTGCAAAAATCGAAAGTAGGCTAAAAATATTGGGAATCCAAAAGCACTTCAACAAACAAACGAATTTACAACGCCAACACTTTCTTTGCTTGGCATTGCAACGTATGCCGGGTACAGCTAGTAAATAAATAAATAAATAAATAAATAAATAAATAATTGACCTGTTGAAAAGGTTTATGTTCTCGTCCGAATCAAATGAACCTGTCACACTAACGGCATGATACCGTATGCAATCTAGCAATGGCGTCAATACCCGCTCAGAGCAAAATGATGAAGTTATGAAATTTGATCAACTTTTAAATTGTGAATGAAACTAATCTCCAGATGGATGACAAATGATCGTTTTTGAAATCATTTCTTTTCACTTGTGTAAAATATTTAGCGTGAAACACTTACTGAATGAGCAAAATCATCAGCTGTTCAGTTAGCCAGAGAAGTGGCAGTGAGATGGTTATCCTTCCACACCCCTTTCCAAAAATACAGCACTTGTTATTTCGCATTTTGTAATGTGAATAATATTGTGTTAAATTGTATTGCTGTTTTACGTTAAACTTAAGTTGGTAAGTGTGGTTTATTAATATTTATACAATGTCGGGTAATAGAAAAAGTCAGGCAATTTCGCGAAGATAAACTAGAGTTTATAATTTAATACTGTATTAACAAAATTGTGAATTTTCGAGCACTTGCAATTTGATGAGTGCGAATACAATGTATCAAATGCTAATGAAATCAAACATGAAACACTTATAGAAAGGAGGTTTTGAAATTTCGGGAACAAATGGGATTCGCAGTGACTGTCGATTGTTTGCGGATGATTGTGTAATATATCGAAAGATACATGAGTCACAAGACAATGCAGTGCTTCAAGAGGACCTGAACCTGGTCTATATATGGGCGATTGAAAATAAAATGAAAATAAACACAAGAAAATGTAGTCTCTTAAAAATAGGGAAAGTGCGGAGGCAGGATTTTCAATATAACATTGGCTCGGAAATACTTGTGGAAGAAGATTCTTGCAAATATTTGGGCGTTCACGTAAGGAATGATATGAAATGGGGTAGTCATGTAGGATGTGTAGTTTCAAAAGCTTACAAATCCCTGCACTTTGTAATGAGGGTATTAAAAGGAAGTAGTACCTCTGCTAAAGAATTAGGCTATTTGTCACTTGTAAGACCTATTCTGGAATATGCCTCGGTGGTTTGGGATCCATATCAAGTAGGGCTCATCAATGAGTTGGAAATGGTACAAAGAAAGGCCGCTAGATTTGTGCTCAGTGACTTTAATCCCAGGAGTAGTGTGAGCCGTATGTTAAAGAAACTTGGGTGGGAATCACTGGAGGCTAGGAGGATGAAATCTAGACTCTGCGCTATGTACAACACGTATACAAATCAACCAGCATGGGGTGAGCTTAGCAAACGATTGGGAAAGCCCACTTACATGGGTAGGAGCGTTCATCTTTTCAAAGTTAAGGGCCGACCACAGCGAACAAATTATGGTAAATCATCATCATCATCATTTCCCCTTATCCAGCTCCTGCCGGGTCGGGGTATTTATGGCACTTCTCCACTTTCCTCTTTCCTTCCACAATTCTTCTTCCACGATCTTGTCACAGTCCAGATTCCTTTTTCTCATGCTGTTCTTCACTGAATCGATCCACCTTGTTCTAGGTCTTCCCCTTGCTCTCTTACCCTTGCACTTGGCCTCCAGCATCTGTCTTGGTATTCTATTTTCCTCCATCCTCTTTACATGTCCAAACCACCTTAGTTTATTCTTCTCAATTCTCTCATTTAGTTTTCCCATCCCAACTTCCTTCCTAACATCTACATTCCTCACTCTGTCTTTCCTTGTCTTACCTATCATACTTCTTAGGAATTTCATTTCACTGGATTGGATTCTACTCTCTTGCCAGCTCGTCAGGGTCCAAGTCTCAGCTGCATAAGTTAATATGGGTACATAGTACATTTTATACATTACCTCCTTGCTTTTCCTTGGTACTTCCTTATCCCAAACAAGTTTTCTTACACTTTGATAGAATGCATTGCTCTGCTGTACCCTCCTGCCAATCTCCATGTCCAACCTACCAGTTTGCATCAATTCACTTCCTAGGTATTTGAACGTGTCCACAATTTCCAAACTCTGACTTCCAATTTTCACAGCGCCCTTTCCTTGTCTTTCCCCTCTTGTCATCACCATGGTCTTGCTTTTCTCTATACTGATTTTCAGGCCAGACTTCTGAATATTTTCGTTCAGTGCATCTAGTTGTTTTTGCACCTCTTCGGTGTTCCTTCCCCAGACCACAATATGGTAAATATTCTTTTGTAAACCGTGCCATTGATAACTGGAACTCTCTACCTGCCGCAGTCTTAGAGCCTTTTCCCAAACATATAGGTGTGTTTAAGAAAAGACTGACTATTTGTGTAAATACTCCAGTTTAATTGTTGTATAATTGTTATTGAATTGTTATGTATAATTATTTATTTGTTATGTGTATCCAATTTGCCACCGGGGGACACTCTCCCCATTGCAAATAAATGAATGAATGAATGCATATTAGCTTTCATTGATTATGTCTCATTATGTCCGAGCCCTCACCCACCAATGTCATTTTGACTCCAGAAGTAAACCTTAGTTACGCCACTGCAATCTAGAGTCCTTTTTTTTTTCTAAAGAGCGGTCGTTTGGTAAGCCAATGCACCCTATTGACTGTAGAGCTAAAGTGTCTTTTAACGTGTAGGTATAGCGCGGCAACTCTAAGTGCAGCCCCTAAAAGGATGCAAAGCTCTATGGTTTCCTTTCTCCTCTATTTCTGTTACTGAATACACAGCTATATGATGTTACTAGCAGTAGTGCCCGGCTTCGCCCGGTGGATTTATTTGTTTTATGGATGATAATGAATACTACTACATAACTGGAGAGCTCAAGGATAAGGATCGGAAAGCACCAACTCTTATTGATGCTGATAACCTCGGTATACTACTCCAACACCATCGCCCTTATACGGAGGCATACTATTGTCATGATGATAACTGTTTTAGGGGGCCTAAGAAATCTTTTTGCACTAATCACTCCCCGTGACTGCAATTTATAAGCAGCTCGCAATTCTGCACCAGAACTCTGGTAGGGGCGACGTGATGCAGCCCGCATTGCCAGGCAACAATAGACTTCGGTATAATTGAAGCAGTCCTGGAGCGCTTGTTCTTCCGACTTACTGAACAAAAATCAATCTTTAAGGTTACCTGAGAGGTATAGCCTAATGCCACATAGCCTAAACTATTCCTCTTGAATCAGGCTATCATATACAAAAATAATTTTTCGAATCCGACTGGTAGTTCCAGAGATTAGCGCGTTCAAACACTCAAACAACCAAACACTTCAGCTTTATTATTGAGCCCGTCAGACGAGCTGTGAGGGTTGTCACTAACCGAAATGACTTCCCG
This sequence comes from Meconema thalassinum, assembly GCA_946902985.2. Classification (NCBI taxonomy): domain Eukaryota; kingdom Metazoa; phylum Arthropoda; class Insecta; order Orthoptera; family Tettigoniidae; genus Meconema; species Meconema thalassinum. The sequence goes on from OX336390.1 coordinate 837,225,810, forward strand.
GACAACTCATCGTCCGAACACGTATGCCGAAGAGGATTGGATGTACTTCCTATTGGTCAGTGCCTACGAGACGCAAGATCACGGGGCGATCTGGGTAGACAAGGTAAATATCAAGAATAACCCAAGAAGTACACCGCAGAAACACTTAAGCTACAAAATAATAACATCCAGACTTATGTAAACTCGGGTAAAATGTATTAAAAAATAGCAAACACTTAGCCTAGTTCGGAGGGTTTGTTTCGGGCTAGTCCCGCAAACTAATAAAAAAAAGAAAAGGGTTAAGAATCCTACCCTGATTGAAGTTTAAAAACCCTCGTGAAAGATCTATAATACAAGAAAACAACAACAGCAAAGTTAGGGTAGTGGCACGGAAAGTATACCCTACAAAGATGAAATGAGTAACTATAGAAAATGAGAAGTTAAATTAACAATAAGCCAGCAAAAGAATTTATAATGGTACCACTCCCAAATTTACATTTAATTATTTAATGAATCTAGCTAAGTCCTAACGTGACAACAAGAATTTACGGCGAATGACTACCGTAATAAACAAACATTTAAAACAAAAGCTATATGATAACCAGTCACAAAAAAAAAAAAACCATTAAGTACACTCCTTACAAGCTAATGGTACAACAGGTTATCATACAATTTAACACTTCAAATGAATAAACGAACACAGCACTCACAACGTTTCTTATTAAGTCTGCCTACACGCTAGAATACTGTTTGTATTCAAAGGTCATCTGATCATGTAGTTACGGTGGCAACGGCATGATTAAAATCACGACTTAGGTCGCATGAGCATCGTGCGCCACCAGTTGAGAACTAATGGTTCGTGCACAGCTCCGTCGTCTCAAGATAGTGTATAAAGTCAAAAAGTCATTTCCCGTTGGAAATGGAAAACATCCAAATAGGATCGTCCAGAGAGCACAATGTTGAGGATCAAGATTAAATTCACAGTCATGGTTATTTAGCATTTATTTATAATAATTAGATAGTTCTTATTATTAGGAACACGGTTTATGTTTGTCGTAGATTTATGTCGATTTGCTGGTGATTCTATGGACACCTAGGCTGAAAGAACGTGAAGTCTACTGAAAGATCATCACTCACAAAACCTCGGCTCAACAGCCGTCACAATAACACGAGTTAGCAAGACTCGGTTGCAAAAATACTGCCAGGGGCGCACAGCACTCCTGTAACAGTCCTCAGGCTAATCCTGGTAAGAATGGTCGCAGAGTTAGCTCTGTACGACAGTGCATCTCGTGCACTCAACTATAATACATCAAACGTCTCAAACAGGGTGTCATAATCACCACTAAATAATAGACAACATAGGCTTCCTACAAAATCATACACTTTCCAATAGTGCTCAAATGAAGTTCGCTTTCCAAAAACGATAACACAAGTTACATGCACGTCTCATGACGTCAGAAAAAACATCTGATCTCACAACAAAGCTCCTGGTCTTGACCTAGAGAATGGCTACATTCTCCAAACGGTAAAACAATTGATGAGTGCGCATCTGTCAAAACAGTATAAAGTCGTCTCGCTAAAAGAGCGTAGTGTACCAAGGGTAAATACACCCGTTATGACTGGTGTTAGCAAAACACACGGCTTCACAGTCGCGTCTGGCAACTGACTACATTCTGCAGGCAATAATCCACACCAATACAGTCCTATTGTGAATTACGCTGGCTCAAATATCGTAACATAAAACTGTAAAACACTCGTGGCATGTGTACCACATAAAACACGGAGTACAATGATATTTTACGTTTGAAACTTCCAAACAACAGTTTCTTGAAGATGTTCCACTTCTCGTGAAGTACTTTGGATTTGACAGAGAAATGTCACTCGACTACTATGTACATTCTTCCAATATAAGAACATTTGCGTGTACTTAGCTTGACACAAATTAAAGATATAAACATTCTGTCAATCTTACAAACTGCTAAGACGTCGAAAATGATACGAAAGTTATCGGGGTTAAATGCTCTTGCATAGCATATTTAATATAATCCCCTTCGTCTTACTTGAGCAGATGTGGCTTCAGAGCTCACATAAACAATAAATAACATAACCTTCTCATAAGGGCAATGACTACAGTTGGTCATTAACTGATACGCTCACTCATCAGAAAAACAGTGGCGTCATGGAAGTGTCGTGGAAGGGGGTAACAATAAAATAACCAAAGAATGGTTGTCCATCCTTCCAAACTAAATCTGACCCACATGAAGGGTTGACCAAAACAAATCCAAGTGATCTGTGGTCATGTCTAACAGAAATATCAGGACGTTACATCCTGCTGACACATCCAGAATGCACCAATCGGTGACTAACTCTCACTGTAAAGAATAAAAATATCAAGGTCTAGCTAGAAAAATCCTGCCTAAGCTGGTTATCACGAGTTCGGGTAATTTCTACATTCTAATCTACCACAACTAAACCGTACAAAGAAGAGAAGTTGTAGACTCACATACAATTCACCTCATGTTAAGTCCATGATAAAGGAGGTGTTTCCAAGACCTGGATGGTTGCAATGGTATCCCAAATCAAACTCCTGGGTTCGAGTCTCCTCCGCTGCAGTCTTCTCCTGCGTCTGCCGGATGGATTCACGTACAAGATCTCCTCCCTGCGGTTATCTGGTGGGTTGATGGGCTCCCTGGCTCCATACTCCTCATAGGTGTTGGTTGGTTCTCCTGCCATGACGAAGTTTCCTCTTCTTCGGATATCTCTCTCACATCGATGGGATCTACTCCATTATACTAATGGATAGCACTTGAATAATGATGACGTACACGTGGTTGACGTTGTGATAAATCATCATGTTAAATTTCACACGTGTTTTCACAGAGTTTAATTGGTTTAGCACAGTAGAAAAATATTGCTCACTGGCTTTACACTCTTTGTTGCAGACTTGGCAATCAAAAATGGTTCTCACTGTCTGCTTCACTGATTTTGAGTAACACATTTGGTGTTAAAAATCACAGATTCTATAGCAGTTGAAATTGTTAAATATCATGAGAATCCTGTACAAAAAATTACTTCACTGAGTGTGTCGTTGGTGGTTGTGATTGTATTGTGCCTGTTCGCACATGGTGATAGTGGATTACTAAAAGCGTTACAATATTTCTGGTTCTTCGTGGACTTGGGTTTTAATGTGGCCCACGTGTTGAACTGTGGTGTTACTTGTGGTCATAAAAATATCCAGGGAAATGTAATATAATTTCCACACTTTTGACTTGTACACTTGTAAATTGGTAATACAGTCGATTAAGCATTCACTATAAGAATTATGACAGTAACTCACACTTGATGTTTGACGATTTTCTACACCTCGTGGGTGGATTGCACTGGTCATCGTCTCACGAACGGATATGTCAATTTCGTCTCACACGGCCGGTAATACTAATTTAACTTCGATGCACAGCACACAACGGTGCTAAAATAAACTGCATAGTATACTCTATCTACGATTGTCGGTTTAAATAATACTTCTTAACCCTGCGGGTGGACTTTGAATTTCCTCGCCTAAACGACGAACAGTTCCAGCACGTCTCCAGGGCTGGCATGCGAAACGAAATGCATTATCAATTTAATTTAGCGTCGCGAAATGAAATTGTTCAATGGAATAACATTTCGCTCCTGGCGCGAAATGATATTTGTTACAGACTTTTAATTTCGCTCCTGGCGCGAAATTATATTCATTACGGACTTTTAATTTAGCTCCCGGCGCGAAATGATATTTGTTACAGACTTTTAATTTCGCTCCTGGCGCGAAATTATATTCATTACGGACTTTTGATTTAGCTCCCGGCGCGAAATGAAATTCGTTACAGACTTTTAATTTCGCTCCTGGCACGGAATTAAATTCATTACGGACTTTTAATTTAGCTCCCGGCGCTAAATGAAATTTGTTACAGACTTTTAATTTTGCTCCTGGCGCGGAATTACATTCATTGCGGACTTTTAATTTAGCTCCCAGCGCTAAATGAAATTCGTTACAGACTTTTAATTTCGCTCCTGGCGCGAAATGAAATTCATTACAGACTTTTAATTTCGCTCCTGGCACGAAATAAAATTTGTTAACGACCATCAATTTCGTTCCCGGCATTTAGTCCCCCCCCCCCCCCCCCCAAACGGCCTGAAATTAAAGTGCATGGAACATTTCATTTTGTTTCCGAAATGAAATCTGTTTCTTTTCTTCCCCGAAAGCCTTATTTGTTCCCGCGTCCTACGCCTAGCCACCATGTACATTCGTCCCTACCATCCCATCCCCAAAGACTGCATTACCCACGTGTCTGAAGTCTTCCCCCATTTCTTTCTAATGGCCGACCTCAACCTTCATTCCCGTTCGGCCCTAGAACTTCATAGCCTAGACATCTACCTACGTCACATCGACGCCACCCTCGTCCCTCTCCCAGAATCTACCCGTCCTTCTTCCAATACCACCCCGACGCAGTCATTGCTCATAACTCCCTCCTCCATCTGTTTGACGTGTCTGTCCTGCCTTTCAAAGGAGGTGATGATGCCCCCGTTTTACTCAACTTCCCTCTTCCCCCACTACCACCTCCCAGGATGGTCGAGAATTTCTGCACAGCAAACTGGCAGGAATACCGCACCTACATCAACAATCACCTCCGTGCGGACCATCTCCCACTGGATAACCAGACGACGGTCGATGCATATACTGTACACATAGATACTATACTACGACAGGCCTCCCAGGTAGCCATCTCCCTCATTCCAACGTCCCCGTGCACTACATTTGAGTCGTCCAGTTGCAAAAATCGTTTAATCCACTTGTGAATAAGGATCATGTCGTAAAATTATTTATTTAATTATTTTATTTATTTTACCTCATTTTATTTTGTTTTATTTTATTTTGCTTTTTTGTTTTTTATTTTTTTGTTTTACTTTATTTCGTTTTATTTTGTTTTAAATTTTCTTGTTTTATTTGTTTTATTTTGTTTTTGTTTTTATTTTGTTTTGTTTATTTTGTTTTATTTTGATTTCCCAGAAAACAAATACAAAACCAAAAACACAAAACACGAAGTAAAATGCAAAATTCAAACACAAAAGCAAAAGCAGAATAAAAAAGAAACACAAAGCAGAAAGCAACATTCAAAAACAGCAAAAGCAGAAAACAAACACAAAACAAAAACAAAAAAGACGAAGCAAAAAGCAAAATTCTAAAAAGCAAAAGCATAAAACAAACACAAAACAAAAACAAAAAAGACGAAGCAAAAAGCAAAATTCAAAAGCAAAAGCAGAAAACAAAAAACAAATAACATAGAGCAAAAGTCAAAAAAGCAAAAGCAGAAAACAAACACAAAACCAAGAAAGAAAAGCAATAAGTCAAATTCAAAAGCAAAAGCCCAAAGTAAACACAAAAACACCAACCAAAAGTAGAAAACAACAAACACAAAAGATACGTGAGGCAAAGTCCAGAGAAACGTTTCTCATGAAAATGATCCTTATTCACAAGTTGATTAAACGAGTTTTGTAACTTGACGACTCATTTGCATTTGACTGTTGGCACAGGCTATAGTAAAATGTGGCTTTTTACCGCTGTCTCAGTCTTACATGGCTGTGATTATATGGAAGCTACTGAGGTATGGGTGGTGCTTAGTAATGAAATTTGGGGCAGTCAGTGCCTGTGGATTCTGTGAAGGGTTCTACTCATAGGGTTAGTACTGCTGTTCTGACTCAGTGAGGAAAGCAATGGCAAACTACCTCACCCCTCATCTTGTCTAGTACGCCTCACTATAGCGCTGCCTTAAGTTTTTGTAGGTATCTACCCACATAACCTACCGGCGGTACTTTTTGAGGATCCAACCAGCCTTCGGGCTGACTACCTAACAGACAGACGTCAGGACTTTGAACATCGTACAGATCATTATTTAACTCTCGAAACGAATATACTGTATTTAAATTTCAACAACGAAATTAAATGTTTCATGCATTTTAAATACACGTCGGAGAGCGAGACTTAATGCCGTTTGGGACTTTTATTTCGCCTCGGGAGCGAAATTAAAAGTCTGTAACGAATTTTATTTCGGGCCGGGAGCGAAATTATAAGTCTAGAACTAAATAAATTTCGCGCCGGGAGCGAAATTATAAGTCTGGAACTAAATAAATTTCGCGCCGGGAGCGAAATTATAAGTCTGGAACGAAATTAATATCGCACCTGGAGCGAAATTAAAAGTGTGGAACGAAATTAATTTCGCACCGGGAGCGAAATTAAAAGTGTGGAACGAAATTAATTTCGCGCCGGGAGCGAAATTATAAGTCTGGAACTAAATTAATTTCGCGCCGGGAGCGAAATTAAAAGTCTAGAACGAAATTAATTTCGCTTCGAATTAAGTTTCGCTTTGATTTAATTACGCGCCGACAATCATTATCATTTCGCTCCCGAATATCGCGCTCACGGCGAAATTAAATTATTTTCGCCCCCACAGCCATGCATTTAATTTCGCATGCCAGCCCTGCGTCTGGCATGGACGGCTGCTAGCTTGAGAGGTTTTTTTTTTCGAGCATGGTCGCGCTTGCAGTCCAGACGATCACTCGAGTCGTTGACAGTCTAACTTCCTCCCGCCTATATGCGGCGTAAATAACCTTTAATGAAAAAAATGAATTTGAAAACATAACAATGTTTATCTTATGCATAATTACGACGTGGAATGTTCTGAAACTTTTATAAGCAACATGTATGATAATGGGTGCTCAGAAAAATTATTAGGGGTGTGTCCATCCCTTTCTTACGACATGCCGCGCGCTGCATCCGGGCGCGTTCAGTGACAAAGCATGGCATGTTCATAGACATTAGCAGAAATATCACCGAGCAATGAGCTCAGGGGGACTCATTATATTAGTATAGAAGTATAGATAAAGGTGTAACTTCCACTGTGACATCACCGGAAACCAATAAAAGGCAACTGCATTCAACGTTGACACACACAGACATTCATGCACCAAAGTTTGAATCTCACTTAGATTTTTAACATGGAAATGTTTTACGACTAGAGGTATATCTGTGGTTCAGCTCCTCGTGGTGTAGCTGATAGCATTATTGGTTGTCGCCCCGGAGGTCCGGGGTCGATTCCCGGCACTGCGAAGAAATTTTAATCCTGGTCTGAGGGCTTGAACGTGGTACAATCAGGCTTGTGAGAAAAATCTGTGAAGAGATAGGTTCGATTCCCATCTCAGGCATCTTGGAAGTGGTTTCCCGTGGTTTTCCACTTCTACTCCAGGCATATACCGGGACGGTTCCTAGCTTATGGCCACAACCACCTCCTTCCCAACCCTCACCTGAATTAAAAATAGACACACTAATACAGCCATCACAATAACATAGGCTATCAGACAAATTCGAAACACACCAAAGAACACGGGGCTACATTACCATGATGTTGTAGAGGCTCTCAATTAAATCAATCAACAACAACATATCTGTGATTAGTGTGGACAAAAAACCGACACGAAGGTTACCATGGCAACAAGTTTTCGTCATCCAGACCTATCATTCTAGTTAGGTAGAGAACTGTATTGCACTCGTTGAAGCGTGTTGCTTATCCAAATTAACCTAAACGATGGTTACCATGGCAACAAGTGCTCGTCATCCAGGCCTATCATTCTAGTTAGGTAGAGACCTATATTGCACTCGTTGAAGGGCGTTGCATTGGCAAAGTCCGACTAGTTACCATGGCAACAAGGGTAAGCAGACTTGGACCCCAGTTATTGGAGTGTGCGTGATGCCTATAATACGAATAGACGAATAAAATAGTACATTATGCAACGAGCCTATAATGGCTATAATTAAGACACGAGTGTCTTTATAAAACGAGCTTTAGCGAGTTTTATAATTTCCATACGAGTGTCTTAATTACCATTATAGGCGAGTTGCATACGACTGTTTATGTTTGACGATAATTATAACTTTATTACATGTTTTAACATAAATATTCATAAATATCTGTTCAGTAACTAGAATTTTGTGATCGGGTGGTGCGCTAGGTAGCACATCTCCCTGTTCCAAGCTCGCTGGCCGGCCGACGCATGCGCTCTATGTGCTTCAATGCCAGATGTACAGATCGTGAACCAGTATTCAGCAAAACTGTCACCGTAGTCGTTTGAAATCAACGCGCCGAGTAGAAATTGGATTTAGGTATATTAAGGTACAGTGCTATTTCTTGTCTCATATTCACCAGTTTATTTACGCGAACATTTGGACGGTGCACTTTCGGTAATTTATATAGACATGTTGGATTTTGAGAGCATGCGCGAAGGTATCCTTATCTAATTGGTCAAAAAATTGTTTCTTGAGCTGTGATTGGTGGGAGAAACTGTTTCATAATGAATAATAGTGTTATAATGACCATCATTATGATACAGTTTTCAAACACATAATAGTCAGGGTCGAACATAAACATACCATTGATTCTCTGTTTTGGTTATGCAAGGCTGGTGGTCGCTTCAACAAGGCAGCATGTGGACGGTTGCCTTCCACTTCCACGCGCTGACTCCTTGTTCCGCCTCACTTCAATTGCTTTAAATAGAGGCTTAATATTAATTTGAGTCGATTTGTTTACCACCATCGTATAGAGTGACCTTCCAAAAGTATCCTCTGCCAATTACGATCCGATTGTGGGGTAGCCGCTACCAGAGTTACGTTGTGAGTCTACCATATGCAAGCCTACCGTTGCCAACCTGTTAGGTTAACTGGACCGTACAATTTGCACACAGTTAGTTTTTATTTTAACATGCCACTTCTGCGTCGACTTATCTTGAAAAGGATACATTTCTTGTATCGGTATAGTAAGTAATTACCATGAATGTAGCGACCCCGTGGTGTAACCGTGCTCGTTAAATTGTGCACCACTAACGCGAGGGTAGCTGCACCAAGTCTGGAGATCAGAGGTTCGAATTCCGGCGCTGATAGTGGCTATCCGGAGTGCGGTTTTCCCAGCGTTTTCCCACACAAACTCTAGGCAAATGCCGGAATAGTCCCAGGGCACCAATCCCATCCCTGTCTTTAATACAGATACACAAACTACTACAGTTATCACTGAAATACAGGTTAAATGACAAGCTCAACGCGCACGCAACTAAACGGGGATAATAACCAAGATGTCCCTAGCCCCTAAACAACAAATTAATGTAGCGGATGTTAATTACTGTATTAGCCTTTTATACTGTGATCGAGTTATCATTTCATGAACACGGTTTAGTGTCCTTCTCATTCATCCACACTCGATGGTAATTGTAGCTCACCCTATGGGTGTCCACATAGAAGCAGCTACAATTTCTGGCAAGCTGAACATGTTCTCAGACACTCCCGGCACTAAAACTCATACGCTAAGAAAATACATAATATCCTTCTTGTTTATTTGTTTCCTATATATAAAATTAAATATTTGACTGTATTTATAAGGGGGCCAATTTAACGTATTGGCTGCATATGTGTTTAATTGTATTTCATTTGTTTGTGTGAACTGCAAACTGATGTGTGTATAATAGCCTACATCATAGTTTTTTTTAGCCTACTTTCGATTTTTGCAAAAAATGAAAGTAGACTTATGAGATCACTACAGGGCGAAAAAAAGTGTGTCTGTCTGTGTGCGTGTATGTGTGTGTGTGAGTCTGTGTGTGTGTGTGTGTGTGTGAGTGTGTGTACTCTGAATGTCTGTCCCCCCCCCCCCCCTATCAATTCAAACATGGTGAATGCAAATTGAACGAAATTTGGTACTAAGGTAGCACTAGCAAAGGACACCTCAGTGTCATGTTTTATATCGCCGCCATCTTGACGGAAACGTAATGGCGGCCACACAAATGTTCAAAGCTTAAATCAAATTACGACTAACCTAATCATCCGATCTCTACCAAATTTTGCAACAACATACCTTTATGGGGGCAGCATACTTTGACCAAAATAATAGGTCATCAGCCTAATAGTTTGCGGATGGCGGCCATCTTTGTGTGAAAATCGATTGCCCCTATTAATTCGAACACGGTGAAACCGAATGGAACGAAATTTGGTACAGAGGTAGTACCAGCAAAGGGCACCCCAGTGTCATGTTTTATATCGCCGCCATCTTGACGGAAACGTAATGGCGGCCACACAAATGTTCAAAGCTTAAATCAAATTACGACTAACCTAATCATCCGATCTCTACCAAATTTTGCAACAACATACCTTTATCAAGGGAGGATCCTTTGACAAACCTAATAGGTCATTAGCCTAATAGTTTGCGGATGGCGGCCATCTTTGTGTCAAAATCGATTACCCCTATTAATTCAAACACGGTGAAACCGAATTGAATGATTTTTTTTTTACAGAGGTAGCACTAGCAAAGGGCACCTCATATTCATGTTTAATATCCCTATAGCACGTTGTATTTCAACAAGCTACTACAACCAACATTCAATTATACTCCTTGAAAAGGACAAAGAGTTATAACAATACCCATGCATTTAGGAGAAAGTAGGCTATATGTTCTTTACTGAACATCTTGTTTTAAACTTGACTTAGCTCTCTTAGTTTTAAAGGTACTCCACTGACGGTGGAGACTGTTCTTACTATATTTTTGAAATATTTCTCATTTTTTGTGTGTTACAATTGAAACAAAAACCACATATTTGGCATCTTAGTTTGTTAAAACTCCATGAGTTTTGATCTATCAATTCCAATGTAACTGATATTTGCATTGACTGCGTGGCGTGGGTAGGGGAATTCAATTGCAGTGTGGAAAGATAGTCTGGTTGGTAGATGGGGAAAGGAGGAATTTATCATTCAATTAGACACCCCTCCCTTCTGAAATGAAACCCTGGCTACGTCACTGCCTTAGTAGCGTCCATATCATCACATCCATAAATGAGAATGAAGTGTCGGTATCTGTTGCGGTGGCATGGGATGACGAGGACATAACCTTTATCTCCAAAACGTCACACTGTGATATTCATGTGAGTTAATACACATGAAGTAGCACAAGTTTCCTCAGTGAATTCTCTTATTTAAATTAGATTTCTTAAGTATTTATTGACTTTCATATGTTTAATTTAAAGTTTATTTTCTTCTTGTCAAATTTGCAATAAAATAAATCCATGCTATCTCTCTTTTTAGCCTAATTTCATTTATCAAAAAATTGGCTTATGAGATAACTTTTTGTCCGTATGTACAGTATGTGTGTGTATGTGTGTGTGTGTGCATCCATTAGAGCAATCAAACTGAAATTTTGTGTGAGTTAATAGTGGCTATTAACATAAGTAGGATACATGCAAAGAGGCTTGGTTCATCACGGAACTACTTGTTTCAAAAATGATAATATGCTAAAAGTAGGCTTATGAGATCACTTTTTGTCTGTGGGTGTGTGTGTGCCGGTGTGTTTGTGTGCTTCCGTGTGTGTGCCCTCCCCCCCTCCCACCAATAAAATCCAAACGCCTGAAGCGATTTTAATGAAACTCAGTAAGGTCATAGTACTATTTTTCCGGACCCCAACCGTGCCCTTCATATTTTATTACGTCTCTCCAATCCCACATGGGGGGCTGGGCGAAATATTTCACCGGCATTCTATATCTCCGAAACTATTACTGATATAACTCTGAAATTTGGTATGGTAATAAAGAGCACTACCAAAAATTTACTTATGTGACTTCCAAAAAACTGTTATGTACAAAACAAACATGGCGACCAAGCAAATTTGAAACCCTTAAATAGACTTTTCTCATTATTTATCCGTCCGAACGCAATGAAACTTGGCACAGCAATAATGTTTGAACACATTTTAAGGCACTGACATTTAATTTAAGTCAATTGTTTACATAACCTCAAGATGGCGGCTGTGCTAAATTTCAAAAAATATGTTTTAATTGCAAGAGTACTAATCATGCGATCGAAATCAACGTTTGAATACTGAACCTACGCAATAATCTTCATCTAACAGTACATAACTCTATAGCCTACATAATATTAAAATCCAACATGGCGACCAACCGAATTATTTAGACGGTTCTCAATATCTATTAATCTATGACAGCAATCAAACTGAAATTTTGTACTGTATGATGACAGAGGCTATGTACGTTCACCTATGGGACTTTCAATAACCTGGTGAGCACAAATCTATCATGGCGGCGACACGAAATATAAATATTTAAATGGAAGTTTCTCGCGATTTAACCATCCAAGCCCAGTGAAACCTGGTAGGTATATGCTTATACAACTTCTTATACACTGGCATCTCATTTATTTCAATTGTTTTCAAAACCACAAGATGGCGGCTCTGTCAAATTTTAAAATCTCGTTTTAATTTCTTGTGATTGAATCATGCGATAAAAGTTTGAATAATGCACCTACACCTTCATGTACTTGTACATAACTCTAAGGCCTACATAATCTAATATATAAAAGTGAAAGTATTGTGCCCTTCCAGCAAGAAATATGCAAATCACAGTATGCCAGCAATGCTCAAATCGGGATTTTCGGGGTTATGGTATGTTCTCCCACTCTGTGACTTACACATTTTGGATTAAATAGAGGATACACTTCCAAAATAAAAACAAAATCAACTCCTATTTTAAAACATTTAATTAACCAAAATTATGGTGCTACAAACAAATAAAACAACTACACTACTGACCAATCCTTCTACTTGTTCAAAGTGAACAAGGAATATATAAAAATCAAACAAATATTATATTAAAATACATGGTTTCCTTCAAACCAACCACTCATAATTATTTTCACTTCCATAAAGTATCTATCTTAAAGTTCAATATAATCACGAGCTCTAATGGCTCAATACTTTCCAATAATAACGGTGTCATTCTTTCATACACCTCAATAACTATTTTATGAGTTTCTTATCCTCAAAAAAATATATAATCATATTTAAAGTACATATTACTTCTCTACTTAAATGTTTGGGCATTCCACATGTTCTCAACATTACCATCTCTCTCAAGTTTCACAAATTCACTACAGTGATCGGGAAAATACTTGTGTACTCCAGAGTCACAGAAGATTACTTGACAAAGTCAAAAACTATGATTACTCCCGGAATCTAGTTATCCTCATTGAACTCATGGAATCCTACATCCATACAACATTACATTAGGGATTTTATTTATTTGTCATAAAAGACCATTATTACATAAGAAAGCTACGATCTGAACTGGCAAGCGGTACTTTCATCTACAAGGACCTCGGTTCAAATCCCGGGTCATTAACAACTTTTAAACACTCACGGTGTATTATTACTTCTCTCAGACGGTCCTTTTCCGACCCAACACACTTACAATAACAAGGGTTGGACCGTAATCACTTGGGCGAGATTTATGGCTTAGAGGGGAGCCTCCAGCCTTGCCCACGCGTGGCAGCTATACTCAATGCTTTAAAAACAGATCTTTCTTTTCTTCAGTTCTCTGGGGAGACCTGGCGTTTCTTTCATTTACTTTCAACAACATTATTAGGTTCATAAACCACTTTCGTAACCTTGGCATTTATTAATTATGAAGTGTCATCATTGATCGGTAAGAGTAATTCACATACAACGACGAATAATTAGGGGCTTCAACAACTATACGAGTCTGGGTTCGACTCTCTTAACATACCACGGGAACCATTCCCATACTGGAGGACTTACATAAATGCGACTTAGGGTCGGCCTCGGCCTTATTACCTGCGCTCATAATACCATACATTTCCTCCCTCTTACAATACAACATAACACACATGGCCTCGTGATCTACGTCACTATTGGAGGACTTTATCATAGCTCAATTACCGCAATCAACTGTCCCTCATAAGTAATTTACAAAGTGCATTTAGACTCAACGCCTTCCTAGCATGACAATTTAATTTAATGCGGTACATTGCGCTATACATAATTTTAAGGCCTAGCGTCTTCCAAAGAACTGATAGATTCAACATCAGCAATTGATCCATATCTCAATTTTTATATTAATCCTTTCCCTTGACAATAATCGCTATATTTTTAAGAACATGCATTAACACCATGTCTTTATACTTTAATTAAGGCTCAAACGCTCTTACTTTCATATCATTCAATTTAATCTTTATTTATATTTCTTTTATTATTATTATTATTAGTATTATTATTATTATTATTATTATTATTATTATTAGTACGCTTGCTTTTATAACATTCGTCAAATACACTGGCATTTTATTCCATACATTTCCTCTACAGGATTTATTCCTTTCACATAATTATTTATAATTTCTCAAATTTTATTTGTTCAGACCGCGCTCTTATTCTGTTATTTGTTATTTAAAAGCATCCCTCTATCTCAAACTCCAGTGGATTGTACACAAACACTTCCCCAACACAAAACATAATGAAAATATTTACTCACATGTTATAGGTCGGTCCCTGACCTTCCTTTTCTTGCGATGTTTCATTTTTGCCCACTATTTTGTGATTACTCCATCTTGTACAAATTCATTTCATGTACTGACATATCTTGACACACATTTAACTCAAATACATTTAACACTGATAACATTTTAAAATACACTGGTGTATTCGTTTATAATACACGATAAAAACACTGAAAATATTACCTTTTAACACAAATTTTATATATTTACACTTCACTGATTCTAATCACTAAGGCTGCTATTAAGCCTTTCACACGTGATTTCTTGACCTCCCGTCACCAAGGGTGAAATTTAGTAAATGTCGGCTTCCTATCTTGCCAGAATGTGAAAGTCTCGAACCATCTACCTCCTCCCTGGAATAGTACTCCTTCAAATCCCATTTCCTGACGATCAGCTATTATTATTATCTCGAACGGCTCCTTTCTAGACCCTATTGGTTGGTCTAGCGAAAGTTTGTTTTGTCCACGGTCCCCCAGATAATCTATCGCTGACCTATTGATTTCTAGCAACTAGTACTCCTCGTAACTTAGTGCCTTTTATAGTTCGTATGTTTCCTTGAAACAATGTCTAGAGTTTCCTTTCCCTTTCCGCTTATTCGGTTCTCGAATTCCTATCTTTCCAGAATACTTTGCGAACCTTATTCTGCCCGTCCCTACTCGGGTTCTTTAAAGTTGATAGAATGTTTATCTCGCTGTTACGGTACTTCAATACGTTATGATACTTTTGGTCGTTTAATTTAAGACCTATCGCACTTGGTTCTAAGTTCACAGCCTGCTTTGACTGTTATTACTGAACTTTTCACTGTAAACTTTATACTGTCGGAACTAAATCCTGTAACTAGGATTTTCCTAATTCTCCACACGGCGATACTGTAATAATACTTCTTGGCTACTCCTTACGGATGCACGTTGGTTATCGATACCGCGACGCCCTTGGCTGTCGGATACTGTCTATACGATGTGATACAGCGTTTCCCCTCAGGGAAAGCTTGTAACTGTCTTCGGTGTGATGTAGCACTATGACGCCCCCTGAGCTATCGGAAACTGCATGATGTGATGTAGCATCTCCCCTCAAGGAGTCTGTCGTGAACTGCATGATTGGTCTGGCTTGGCCTGGACTTTTATACTATTTAGTCAAAAAAAGATAAAATCCTTGTCTTTTTCGTGACCAACTTTTGAAATAATTGTCGCACATTTATAAAAATTATTTCTCCAGAAAGCTCGTTTTCTAAACGTAAAATGACCTCACTGCACATGAAAATCGATCATGCATTTCTGAGATATTAAATAATTTTTAGTCTTCAGCTGTGTGGGTGTTGCTGTTGATTTTTACTTCCCCACTCCTCAGGCCTCGGGAAACCACCTATGACGTATGGCTACGTTTGCACTTCTTTTCTTGACAATTATTGAAAGCTTTTTCTCCACACAAAAATCTCTCTTCTGAAATCATTCACAATGCTGTATTTCTTTAGCTAATTTTATTCTTGCAAATGGGTTAAATCTAATTATTCTTCTTCTGGCACGTCGGCGCGGTTGCCATTTTACTGCAAGGTAAGGGCGATTTCCAAAACGTGCTCCTTGTCACACGCCTGGAAATTTCCACTCCGTCTATTTATATTCGTGACCGGCTCCTTATCAATGAGTCAGGCATGATCTCTATTCCTGGCCACCTGGGTCCAGCTTCTTACACAACGTTATGCTAGCATCCTTGCATGAAATCTTTCTATGTTCCATTGAAGACTGTATATTTCTTTCCTTCCTTTTACAAAAATACATGGATTCTACCCCCTTCGAGCCAATGGTACATGGGTTCATCTCTCCCCTCCTTAGGTAAATAAATTTTCGAAAAATTTTGAGGAAATTTATTTCAATTCTTTATCACATCTTATTCTTCTTTAGTGTCGAAGCCCACATAACATTTATCCGTACCTTCTAATCTTTATTCCTTTTAAAATTCCACGACATTTTATTTTTCCTCTTTTTAAGTCATATCCGGTAATAGTGTAGGTTGGGTACGCTCTGTCCCTACCCTATCTTTCTTTCTTATTCGTCTGGACTACAAGTTTCCAGAACATCATTCTTCGTTACGGGTGTGGTCTAACCCTACCCGTTTCTTTATTTCATCATTCTCTCTTCTTAAATTGAGATTTTCCTTTTCAATAAAATCAATTATTTCTCTTATCTCGCAATACAGTTTCTCTAATTCGCATTCGCACTCGAATGGTTGAGCTCTGTTTCCTTTTTCTACCTTACTATCGTCTGTATCAAAAGTGGATTCATCATCTCTAAATTGTTCCATGACCAGGGTTTGTTCATTTGCTTCATCGAAGTCTTCGGGAGGGTAATATACTTTTAAGTTCGCTGAGTTCATGGTCACTTCGTGATTCGTTTCACAGTGCCGAATTCTATAGGCATTATTTCTCAAATCCCTTAGTATTTGATACGGTCCGTGGTACATTTTCTGGAACTTCTTGTACACGCGGTTCCTTGGATCCGAAATGGCTGGTCTTTTCACTAGCACCATTTCTCCTGCTAATAGTGGTCGATGATACCTCTTGTGCCTGTTTCTTCTTTGCCTTCTATCGGCTTGAGCATTTAGATGCTCAAAGGCTCTTTTAATACGTACATCTCTTCCAGGCTGAGCGTCTGCTGGCCTAGGAATTACCAGACTCCAAGGTCTCTCTGGTTGTTCATTTCTATGTAACGTTATTGGTATCCCTCTCGTAGATTCTTGGATTGTATTGTTTATACAAAATTCGATAATATCCAGGATATCTATCCATTTCCAATTTTCTTCGGCACAGTATATTCTACAATACCTGGCCGTCTCCCTCATCGCTCTTTCCACAGGATTTGCCTCAGGATGGCGAATACTTGACAAAATCTGAGGTATTCCAAGTCTTTCTAATTCCTGTCTGAACTCTACACTTGTAAAACAACTACCGTGATCCGACAACAAATTCTCGGGTTTTCCCAGAATCGGTATCACTTTTTCTTTGAGTCGTTTTAACACCTGTTTGGTACTAGTCTTCTGTATGGGAGCAAGGACAACCATTTTTGTGAAGACCTCTATAGCCACCATTATGTGTCGATTTCCTCGCCTAGCCTTTGGCAAAGGTCCGAAATTGTCAATAGAAATGATTTGACCTGGCCTCTCGGGCAACAATGGTATAGGCTTTTGTCTCATCAAAAATGCATTTGGTTTAACCCTTTGACATAGATCACATGTCTTTAGCGTATCCCTTAGAGTTTCTCTCAGTCTCGGCCATACAAATGCTTCTTTCAGCATCGAGACTGTTTTGTCGACTCCCATATGTCCGAACGATCTATGGGCTAACCATATCATTTTTCTCTGCAAAATCGCAGGTACAACGATCCTTAATTGTGTATGGTCAGAGTCCACAAACTTATATAACAATCCATTATAGAATGTGTAATCTTGAGCTATCTTATTAGCTTCCGTGTACGCCGGTGTTCCCCTTATCAAACTCCCTTCCAGGTACGATATGAGCAAGTTCATCCATGGATCCTCACGTTGTCGTTGACCAATGCTTCTTAACTCATTTAGAGTACGCTGATCCCTGTCTTCCAAATCAATAGCCATTACTTCCTCTTCTGTGGACTCTGGCTGTCTACTTAAATAATCTGGAACTTCATTTTCTTTCCCTGGGCAATACTCTATATTTACGTCGAACTGTTGAATGTATAAAGCCCAACGCATCAACCTTTGACTGGATAAATAAGTCTTCATCAAAAAGGTTAAGGCTCTATGATCCGTCCTTAATGCGACTTGAAACCCATATACGATCTTTCGCCAATATTGCAGCGCGTGCAATATCGCTAACAGCTCGATTTCGCTGATTGTATATTTTTTCTCGTGTGGTTTCAGTCTCCGACTTGTGAAAGCTAGATAATTTTTCTTATCAGGGTTATCCGGGTTTTCCTGATATAACATTGCCCCTATTCCAATCTGGGATGCATCTGTTTGTATGATAAATCTCTGATTAAAATCAGGATATCCTAGCTTCACATAGTTTAAAAGAATTTCCTTGGCCTCTATAAATGCTTTTTCTGTTTCCTCCGTCCATTTCCACTTGCCCCCCTTCTTCAGAAGGTCCTGTAGTGGTGCAACAGTTTTGGCGTATGACGGACAATGTCCTGAGAAAAATCCAATCAATCCCAAAAACTGGCGAACGTTTTTCACCTTCAAAGGCCTGGGAAAATCTCTTATCGATTCTAATTTGCATGGATTTGGTTTAACACCATCCTTATCAATCACATGCCCCAAAAATGTTTCTTGTCTCTGACAAAAATTTGATTTCTTCAAATTAATCTTAAAGTTAGCCTTTCTTAAATCTTCCAATAATTTCTTTGACTTTTCCAAATGTTCCTCAATGTTTTCTGAGGTAAGCAAAATGTCATCCACATAACGAATTGTGCAATCTTTCACTTCCTCTGACAGGTTTCGATCAAGCGCTCTTATTAAGGCAGATCCCGTGGTCTTCAAGCCAAACGGACATCTCCTGAAGCAGTATGTTTGTTGGTCGAACTGAAATCCAGTTAAAAGACTGGTTTTCTCTTCCAGTTCGAGATGATGATACGAAGAAGTCATGTCAATATTTGTGAAAATCTTCTTGCCTTTGAATTTCCTCAGTATTTCTTTTATGGGTGGTGCCGAATCATTTTCTGGTATGATTTTTGCATTCAAATTTCTGGCATCCAAACACACCCTTACTGAGCCATCCGGTTTACTCACAATTACTAATGGACTAACATATGGTGTCGCCATCTTTTCTATAACACCTGCATTCATCATCTCCCGCAGTGTTTTCTTCGTTTGTGGGTAATGTTTTTCCGCAACCGGATATGTTTTTAGTCTGAACGGTGCCCAATCATTGACTTGCAACGCGTATTTAAAATTTTCAATCTTCCCTGGCTTGGAATCAAATACGTCCATGAAATTTACTAGTAATTCCTTTAATTGTTCCTTATTTTCGAGGTTAACTTTAGCTTCCTCTATTTTTCCTGACAGGTTGGTTTCGAACTCAGTTTCCGAACTATCTTCAAGTTCTATATTTAGGACTTCAAATATCTTTTCTATGTCCTTACAACCTTCTTCCGTTACTTCTTCCACATGCCATACCTGTTCTCCTATTTTCACATCCTGTTCCTGTAAATTTATATTTTGTTCATCCACATACTCTCTTTAAATCCTAATGCAGTTTTGCGCTAGGTCTATGATGACCTTGTTCTCACGGATAAAATCAATACCTAATATGACATTATATGGCAATTGATTTACCAGCGAAAAGCATTGCGAAATTTCGTTGTTACCCATGATCAGCTCGATGTATACCTGAAATTTACATGTTAAAGATTTTTCAGGAATAATCCCCTTAATCTTTACACTTGATGTGTGAATTTTCAATACGCGTCCTCTTGTTTCCAGTTCATTTAAAAGGGTTTGCGTAATTAAACTTATGGTCGATCCAGTGTCAATTAATGCCCTGACCAGTAATCCTTCTATCCTTAACATAATTATGGGTAATTATCTTTTAATAGGAGGGATTCCTTCCACATCCTCGTTAATTACCTCTTCTGGTCTTGCTATCCAATTTACAATTTCTACCTCCTCCCAGCTCCTGGTATGTTTCCACTTTTGATGATTTAAATTTGAAGTTTTTTTTAATCCTGAGGGCTTCCTTTCCCCTCATTCTTCAATTGAGCTTGTAGCTCCAAGCTTTGAGCTCCGTCTAGTCGGTCGGGTGATTTTCGGTTCTTTATTGCCTCACTCCAACGGACTTTTTGCCTTTCAGGTTCGTCTGGTCGTTCATTCATGTAACGAAGACATTCCTGATATCTCTCTTCTATTTCGGCCCGATATTCATCGTCCCTATTCTCTGGCCTTACGTTCCTTCTGGGATTATTTTCCCATCTCTTTCGGTTATCTTGCCTCTGATTCTTATTGTTATAGGGTCGGTTCTCTTGTTGCCTATAACCCGTATTCCTAGGATTCCTTCCTCGATATCCTCCTCTATAGTATGGCTGTATTCCCCTGGGCTCTTGATGTCCATATTCTCGACCCAGTCCCTGAGTATCAGTACTAGTGGACTGATTTCTGGTCGATGGTTTATCTTTGTTTTCTTGACTGCTGGTCATATGTACCTGTTCAGTCTGTCTTGGATGCCTGGGAGTAACGTGTGAAGTCGTCATATCTAATTGACGTAAAACGCTCTCCACTTCCACGGCGCTTCTGGCTTTTGATGAGATTAACAACCTCTGGATCTCATATGGAAGTTGTCTTGCAATGGCGGCACACAAGTCGTTCTCAGCAGGAGCAATGTCATGTTCCCGGAATTTACACAGCTGAGCGGTGAAAAATTCTGAGTACATAGTTGGGGCATTTGTGCTATACTTCCTAGAGTACAGATCTAGCCTCAAATTCTCTTGGACATCTGCTGCCCAATATCGTTTCAGAAAGGCTTCTCTAAAACCTTCCACCGTGTCAAAGGTGTACCTGAAACTCCTGAACCAGGTGAGACAATCACCTGCCAACAGCTTCTCAATTGCTCTCAGTCTCCGATCCTGAGGAACTTTCATTTCGTTCAAGTACTCTGCGACTTCCTTTAACCAGTATTTAGGAGTAATTGACATATTATTACCCGTAAACTTCACCGGCCTGTCCTCATTTGACTTGATGATATTTATTATTTGACCATTTGTCTGGTTCATGTACGGGGTTGACATCGCCATGGGATATCCTGGGTTCTTATAAGGGCTCTCCCCTCCTAAGTCCCTATCTTGATTTGTGCCTCGTTCAGGGGTATCTACCCATCCTGTCTTCGGAAACTCATCCTGACTCTCAAATTCTAACTTCCTTTCTCTTCGGGCACTTTCTTCATTAGCCATGAGTTGAATTTCCATTTGACTGTTCTTATGTTCAGTCCTTTCCAACCGGGATCCTAATTCATTCTGAATTCTTTCTTGATCCTTTTTGAGTTGGAACTTCTCATCCCTGAAACTACCCCTGATTTCATTTAAGTGTTCTTCTACCTCTTTCTTGATGACCATGACCTGTTCATTTATAATTTCTGGCTTAACGTCACCTTTGTTATCTAAGTCTTCTTGCATTTCCTTTATCTTTTTCTCCATCTCTTTTTGTCCCTTGTAGACTTTATCCTGGATCTTGTTCATATCCTCTCGGGCCTTTCCCTGTTCATCGAATATAATTTTTATGTCAGTCATAACCTTATTTATATCTCCCTTTGAATCTCCCATCTGTTTTGTTAATCCACTTACGGTTTCCTGAACCCCATTGATACCCTTACTTATTTCATCTATCTTCTGGGTATTTTCCTTATTTTCTTTATCTCGTTGTTTTCTTTCTCTCTGGAGATGCTCTTCGTATGTACCTAATTTTTTATTTATTCCCTCCTCGTGTTTCCTTAAGTTCTCATCTACCTGTCCCGTGAAGTTGTTAAATTGCAGTTCCCTTCTTTTTGCATCGACCTCACCTTGCTTCTTAACATCCTTCATTTCCTCCCGAACTTCCTCTACTTTTCCCTCGAGGTTTCCTACGTTTTGCTCAATCCCTTCGAATCTTTCTCCTAACGCATCAATACTACTTTTTATCTCTCCCCGAGATTTTTCACAACGATCCATGTTAACTCCAACTGAGCTTCTAACTTTGTCTGCACACCTTGGATCTGGTTTACAAGTTCATTTTTACAATCGTCCACATTCTTTTTACCAGTTTCTTCCATGTTAATTAATTTGGTTTCCACAGAACCAAATTTATCCTCTAACATTTTAAAATTGTCTTGACATTTAGTTTGGGAACTTACCATACTTTTATTCAAGGTATGTATTTGGACTTGCAATCCTGAGTGAAATACCTTATTTTCCTCTTTTAACTCAGTTAACTTATTTCCAAACTCAGTGTCAAAACCTTGAAATTTGGTATTCATTGTCCCTTCTATACTCTCTCGGAGTTCATCTGACCCCCTTTTTATTCCCTCAATTTCCGCCTTCAGTGCCTCATTTTTTACTTAACTGTCGGTTTTATAGACTCTAACGTCTCCTCTTTTGCAGCTCTCAACTGTTCTGCAATGTTTTTCCCATTATCTGTTTTCATACTATTCAATTTACTTTCTATCTCAGCCTTCAGTTCACTGTTCATGTTTTTACACTCGGCCTGGATAGATTCTAATTTAATTCCCATGTTATCACTGTTAGTTGTTAGTGATTCTAAACTTTGATTCATAGATCCTAACTTTTTATTATTTTCATCCTGTTGAAGGCCCAATATATTGTCTATCGTTTCCAATTTATTGTTTATAGCCTCCATCTTTTCCTTGCTATCGGCTTTTATAGCCTCCAACTTTTCATTACTATCAGCTTTTAAAGCGTCCAAAAACTCCTGCCTCTCTTCCCTATTCTCTTCTTTTGCATCTTTATTACTTTTCGTACTTATTTTTATCATCTCCTCCCTATTCCTTTGGAAATGCTCATCCAAACACTCCTTTATCTCCATCATCGTACACATCTTATCCACAATATAAAAATGCAGTGGGCTACTTATGCCACATCGCTGGTACATGCTTGAGAGATGGTAATCTGAACCATTGTGTCCCAATTTCTTCAAAAATTTACTTTCGTACGGGTGTTTATTAAAACGTACCCTTTTGATATCTTTATTCAACGTCAAAACCTTTATGGAAGTATTCAAAAATTCAAAATTTCGAAAAACCATTTTTTTTAATGAAAATTTTGATTTTTCGAGAAAACTCGGGTTTTCCCTAGGAAAACTCATCGCTGCGTACTGGGCGCCAAAATAAAATGTGTTTTAGGTCGGGGTTTTTAATTCAGGGCTGCACGGTGTGAGTTTCCAGGGACCCATGCGGTCAGTTAACTTTATATGTTGTAGCTATTCCTATCATTATTTTACCTTTACATGAAATGACCGTCTTAAGTGTTCCTCTAGTTATCAATCCAAGCACAGTACTTCTATGCCCCCCTGTGCCCCTCCAGCAAGAAATATGCAAATCACAGTATGCCAGCAATGCTCAAACCGGGATTTTCGGGGTTATGGTATGTTCTCCCACTCTGTGACTTACACATTTTGGATTAAATAGAGGATACACTTCCAAAATAAAAACAAAATCAACTCCTATTTTAAAATATTTAATTAACCAAAATTATGGTGCTACAAACAAATAAAACAACTACACTACTGACCAATCCTTCTACTTGTTCAAAGTGAACAAGGAATATATAAAAATCAAACAAATATTATATTAAAATACATGGTTTCCTTCAAACCAACCACTCATAATTATTTTCACTTCCATAAAGTATCTATCTTAAAGTTCAATATAATCACGAGCTCTAATGGCTCGATACTTTCCAATGATAACGGTGTCATTCTTTCATACACCTCAATAACTATTTTATGAGTTTCTTATCCTCAAACAAATATATAATCATATTTAAAGTACATATTACTTCTCTAATTATATGTTTGGGCATTCCACATGTTCTCAACATTACCATCTCTCTCAAGTTTAACAAATTCACTACAGTGATCGGGAAAATACTTGTGTACTCCAGAGTCACAGAAGATTACTTGACAAAGTCAAAAACTATGATTACTCCCGAAATCTAGTTATCCTCATTGAACTCATGGAATCCTACATCCATACAACATTACATTAGGGATTTTATTTATTTGTCTTAAAAGACCATTATTACATAAGAAAGCTACGATCTGAACTGGCAAGCGGTACTTTCATCTACAAGGACCTCGGTTCAAATCCCGGGTCATTAACAAATTTAAACAACCACGGTGTATTATTACTTCTCTCAGACGGTCCTTTTCCGACCTAACACACTTACAATAACAAGGGTTGGACCGTAATCACTTGGGCGAGATTTATGGCTTAGAGGGGAGCCTCCAGCCTTGCCCACGCATGGCAGCTATACTCAATGCTTTTAAAACAGATCTTTCTTTTCTTCAGTTCTCTGGGGAGACCTGGCGTTTCTTTCATTTACTTTCAACAACATTATTAGGTTCATAAACCACTTTCGTAACCTTGGCATTTATTAATTATGAAGTGTAATCATTGATTGGTAAGAGTAATTCACATACAACGACGAATAATTAGGGGCTTCAACAACTATACGAGTCTGGGTTCGACTCTCTTAACATGCCTCGGGAACCATTCCCATACTGGAGGACTTACATAAATGCGACTTAGGGTCGGCCTCGGCCTTATTACCTGCGCTCATAATACCATACATTTGCTCCCTATTACAATACAACATAACACACATGGCCTCGTGATCTACGTCACTATTGGAGGACTTTAACATGGCTCAATTACCGCAATCAACTGACCCTCATAAGTAATTTACCAAGTACATTTAGACTCAACGCCTTCCTAGCGTGACAATTTACTTTAATGCGCTACATTGCGCTATACATTATTTTAAGGCCTAGCGTCTTCCAAAGAACTGATAGATTCTACATCAACAATTGATCCATATCTCAATTTTTATAATAATCCTTTCCCTTGACGATAATCGCTATATTTTTAAGAACATGCATTAACACCATGTCTTTATACTTTTATTAAGGCTCAAACGCTCTTACTTTCATATCATTCAATTTAATCTTTATTTATATTTTTTTTATTATTATTATTATTATTATTATTATTATTGTTATTATTAGTACGCTTGCTTTTATAACATTCGTCAAATACACTGGCATTTTATTCCATACATTTCCTCTACAGGATTTATTCCTTTCACATAATTATTTATAATTTCTCAAATTTTATTTGTTCAGACCGCGCTCTTATTCTGTTATTTGTTATTTAAAAAACATCCCTCTATCTCAAACTCCGGTGGATTGTACACAAACACTTCCCCAACACAAAACATAATGAAAATATTTACTCACATGTTATAGGTCGGTCCCTGACCTTCCTTTTCTTGCGATGTTTTATTTTTGCCCACTATTTTGTGATTACACCATCTTGTACAAATTCATTTCATGTACTGACATATCTTGACACATATTTAACTCAAATACATTTAACACTGATAACATTTTAAAATACACTGGTGTATTCGTTTATAGTACACGATAAAAACACTGAAAATATTACCTTTTAACACAAATTTTATATATTTACACTTCACTGATTCTAATCACTAAGGCTGCTATTAAGCCTTTCACACGTGATTTCTTGACCTCCCGTCTCCAAGGGTGAAATTTAGTAAATGTCGGCTTCCTATCTTGCCAGAATGTGAAAGTCTCGAACCATCTACCTCCTCCCTGGAATAGTACTCCTTCAAATCCCGTTTCCTGACGATCAGCTATTATTATTAACTCGAACGGCTCCTTTCTAGACCCTATTGGTTGGTCTAGCGAAAGTTTGTTTTGTCCACGGTCCCCCAGATAATCTATCGCTGACCTATTGATTTCTAGCAACTAATACTCCTCGTAACTTAGTGCCTTTTATAGTTCGTATGTTTCCTTGAAACAATGTCTAGAGTTTCCTTTTCCTTTCCGCTTATTCGGTTCTCGAATTCCTATCTTTCCAGAATACTTTGCGAACCTTATTCTGTCCGTCTCTACTCGGGTTCTTTAAAGTTGATAGAATGTTTATCTCGCTGTTACGGTACTTCAATACGTTATGATACTTTTGGTCGTTTAATTTAAGACCTATCGCCCTTGGTTCTAAGTTCGCAGCCTGCTTTGACTGTAATTACTGAACTTTTCACTGTAAATTTTATACTGTCGGAACTAAATCCTGTAACTAGGATGTTCCTAATTCTCCACACGGCGATACTGTAATAATACTTCTTGGCTACTCCTTACGGATGCACGTTGGTTATCGATACCGCGACGCCCTTGGCTGTCGGATACTGTCTATACGATGTGATACAGCGTTTCCCCTCAGGGAAAGCTTGTAGACTGTCTTCGGTGTGATGTAGCACTATGACGCCCCCTGGGCTATCGGAAACTGCATGATGTGATGTAGCATCTCCCCTCAAGGAGTCTGTCGTGAACTGCATGATTGGTCTGGCTTGGCCTGGACTTTTATACTATTTAGTCAAAAAAAGATAAAATCCTTGTCTTTTTCGTGACCAACTTTTGAAATAATTGTCGCACTTTTATAAAAATTATATCTCCAGAAAGCTTGTTTTCTAAACGTAAAATGACCTCACTGCACATGAAAATCGATCATGCATTTCTGAGATATTAAATAATTTTTAGTCTTCAGCTGTGTGGGTGTTGCTGTTGATTTTTACTTCCCCACTCCTCAGGCCTCGGGAAACCACCTATGACGAATGGCTACGTTTGCACTTCTTTTCTGGACAATTATTTAAAGCTTTTCTCCACACAAAAATCTCTCTTCTGAAATCATTCACAATGCTGTATTTCTTTAGCTAATTTTATTCTTGCAAATGGGTTAAATCTAATTATTCTTCTTCTGGCACGTCGGTGCGGTTGCCATTTTACTGCAATGTAAGGGCGATTTCCGAAACGTGCTCCTTGTCACACGCCTGGAAATTTCCACTCCGTCTATTTATATTCGTGACCGGCTCCTTATCAATGAGTCAGGCATGATCTCATTTCCTGGCCACCTGGGTCCAGCTTCTTACACAACGTTATGCTAGCATCCTTGCATGAAATCTTTCTATGTTCCATTGAAGACTGTATATTTCTTTCCTTCCTTTTACAAAAATACATGGATTCGACCCCCTTTGAGCCAATGGTACATGGGTTCAGTATGTATGTATGTATGTATGTATGTATGTATGTATGTGGGTTGGTTCCGTATACAAAATCTACACCGTTCAACCAATCTCAAACAAATTTTGCATACACATAGTTTAGGACCAAGAAGGAACCGCTGGCTACATGAATTTTCGATAGTCTTTCTCATTCTTCTGATTTTAGCCCTTTTGCACTCAAGCACAGGCTAATCAAATCATAAAATATACTCATGAATGAATGGCAAGGCAGATAGTTTCCATGGAAATATAGCTCAAGTCGAGGCACGGCCGACTGGATGCCAGTTGCTCTCTACACTACCGGTATAGAAAATGAGGATCTTTACTTGAAATCCCGTTAGTTACTCAACTGCTCACACAGCGCTGTCAACCGAGTGCAGCATAACAAAGACTTGACACTATCTACTACAGTATATATTTGTCAAATACCACTCACTCAATCGCTCATTCATTCATCACGAAATCTCAGAAACCACCGAACGGATTGGAATGCAATTTGGTATGCAGCTTCCCCAAGGGCCGCAAATGCCCACTAAGAGAGGATATTTGGATATTCAGGTTCTAAAGGGGTGTTAAGGGGGTAGACCTGCATTTCAATGAATAGCAATATCTCCCGATTGGTTTCATTAGGGGATGTGATACTCGGCATATAAACTCATCATTAAAAACAAGATGTTCAGTAAAGAACATATAGCCTACTTTCTCCTAAATGCATGGGTATTGTTATAACTCTTTGTCCTTTTCAAGGAGTATAATTGAATGTTGGTTGAAATACAACGTGCTATAGGGATATTAAACATGAATATGAGGTGCCCTTTGCTAGTGCAACCTCTGTAAAAAAATCATTCAATTCCGTTTCACCGTGTTTGATTTGATCAGGGGAAAGGATTTGCACACATACATGGCCGCTATTTGCAAACTATTGGGCTGATGACCTTGTAGTCAGTCATAAGATGCTTTCCACAAAAAGGCATGTTGTTGCAAAATCCGGTAGAGATCAAATTATTAGGATGGTCGAAATTTGATTTAGCTTTTAACATTTGGGTGGCCGTCATTCCGTTTCCATCAAGATGGCGGCGATATAAAACATGACACTGAGGTGCCTTTTGATAGTGCTACCTCTGTACGAAATTTCGTTCAATTTGGTTTCACCGTGTTTGAATTGATAGGGGGAATTGATTTGCACACATACTTGGCCACCATCTGCAAACTATTGGGCTGATGATCTAGCAGTTTGGTCAGAATATGCTTCCCACATAAAGATTTGTTGTTGCAAAATTTGGTAGAGTCTAGATTATTAGGTTGGTCGCAATTACATTTTAGCCTTTAACATTTGGGTGGCCACGATTACGTTTCCGTCAAGATGACGGTGATATAAAACATGACACTGAGGTGCCTTTTGTTAGTACTACCTCTGTACCAAAGTTCGTTCCATTCGGTTTCACCGTGTTCGAATTAATAGGGGGAATCGATTTTCACACAAAGATGGCCGCCATCCGCAAAATATTAGGCTAATGACCTATTAGTTTCGTCAAAGGATGCTCCCTCCATAATGGTATGTTTTTGCAAAATTTGGTAGAGATCGGATGATTAGGTTAGTCGTAATTTGATTTAAGCTTTGAATATTTGTGTGGCCGCCATTACGTTTCCGTCAAGATGGCGGCGATATAAAACGTGACACTGAGGTGCCCTCTGCCAGTGCTACCTCTGTACCAAATTTCATTCCACTCGGTTTCACCGTGTTCGAATTAAAAGGGGTAATCGATTTTGACCCAAAGATGGCCGCCATCCGCAAACTATTAGGCTAATGACCCATTAGATTTGTCAAAGGATGCTCCCTCCATAAAGGTTTGGTTTTGCAAAATTTGGTAGAGATCGGATGATTAGGTTAGTCGTAATTTGATTTAAGCTTTGAACACTTGGGTGGCCGCCATTACGTTTCCGTCAAGATGGCGGCGATATAACACATGACCCTGGGGTGCCCTTTGCTAGAGCTACCTCTGTACCAAATTTCATTCCATTCGGTTTCACCGTGTTCGAATTAATAGGGGTAATCGATTTTGACACAAAGATGGCCGCCATCCGCAAACTATTAGGCTAATGACCTATTAGATTTGTCAAGGTATGCTCCCTCCATAAAGGTATGTGATTGCAAAATTTGGTAGAGATCGGATGATTAGGTTAGTCGTAATTTGATTTAAGCTTTGAACATTTGTGTGGCCGCCATTACGTTTCCGTCAAGATGGCGGCGATATAAAACATGACACTGAGGTGTCCTTTGCTAGTGCTACCTTTGTATCAAATTTCGTTCAATTTGCGCTCACCGAATTGATAGGGGGGGACAGATATTCAGAGTACACACACTCACTCTCTCACACACACACACACACACACACACATACACACACACAGACAGACACACTTTTTTTTCGCCCTGTAGTGATCTCATAAGTCTACTTTCATTTTTAATAAGAAGACACGTGTCTGAGGGTTTTTCGATGTGGTGTATATTATGAGGTTAAAGGGCTGAAAAGTGGGGATTGAAAGACTCCTAACGAAGCGTGTATCTCTTTAAACAACATAGGCGAGGAGATTGAAACTCAAGCGAAAAAAAATCAACATAAAAAAGAAGTAAATATGTGTTTGACCGTTTTTTCATAAATCGAATTTAAGGGGCCCATGGTTAGGGGTGAAATTCTGGGGGGAGGACAGGAAAGAAAGTGTCCTAACTGATTGACTGACTGACTCACTAATCAAACTCAGGGGGAAAACTGCTTTAAAGTAAGTAAATAGCTGTTCGACAGTTATTTTTTCATAAATCAAATTTAAGGGGTTCATGGGGAGGGGTGAAATTCTGAAAAAAGATAATTGAAAGAAAATGTCCTGACTCACTCACTTATCATCGCCCAGCCAAAATTATTGAAGTTAGAAACATGACAGTTTGGGGATAATTCATTGTATGTCAAAACCGTCTACTACGGGAGGATTTTCGGATATTCAGGTTCTAAATGGGTCCTAAGCTGGCTCATCGGCGGGCTCTTGGTGTCCCCGCCCGGACCCCCACAGGAGTATCGAACTGCGCGATACCTCCCTTTATATAGAGTGCAACTGCACTCCTTGACTGCGAGAACTAAGAGCTCAAGCAGCTTTAACATCCCTATGAAGGCTTCCAAAAGATGGTATATTGGCTTTCACGGCCGTTGAATTAAAACTCAGCAATTCTTCTAGGGTTGTGCCGTGTCCTATGTGGGGTTTCGCCTAGGACACCATGCTGGCTCATCGGCGGGCTCTTGGTGTCCCCACCCGGACCCCCACAGGAGTATCGAACTGCGCGATACTTCCCTTTATATAGAGTACAACTGCACTCCTTGACTGCGAGAACTAAGAGCTCAAGCAGCCTTAACCTCCCTATGAAGGCTTCCAAAAAGGTGGTATATTGGCTTTCACGGCCGGTGAATTAAAACTCAGCAATTCTTCTAGGTTTGTGCCGTGTCCTATGTGGGGTTTCGCCTAGGACACCAAGCTGGCTCATCGGCGGGCTCTTGGTGTCCCCGCCCGGACCCCCACAGGAGTATCGAACTGCGCGATACCTCCCTTTATATAGAGTGCAACTGCACTCCTTGACTGCGGGAACTAAGAGCTCAAGCAGCCTTAACCTCCCTATGAAGGCTTCCAAAAAGATGGTATATTGACTTTCACGGCCGGTGAATTAAAACTCAGCAATTCTTCTAGGTTTGTGCCGTGTCCTAAGTGGGGTTTCGCCTAGGACACCAAGCTGGCTCATCGGCGGGCTCTTGGTGTCCCCGCCCGGACCCCCACAGGAGTATCGAACTGCGCGATACCTCCCTTTATATAGAGTGCAACTGCACTCCTTGACTGCGGGAACTAAGAGCTCAAGCAGCCTTAACCTCCCTATGAAGGCTTCCAAAAAGATGGTATATTGGCTTTCACGGCCGGTGAATTAAAACTCAGCAATTCTTCTAGGTTTGTGCCGTGTCCTAAGTGGGGTTTCGCCTAGGACACCAAGCTGGCTCTTCGGTGGGCTCTTGGTGTCTCCGCCCGGACCCCCACAGGAGTATCGAACTGCGCGATACCTCCCTTTATATAGAGTGCAACTGCACTCCTTGACTGCGAGAACTAAGAGCTCAAGCAGCCTTAACCTCCCTATGAAGGCTTCCAAAAAGATGGTATATTGGCTTTCACGGCCGGTGAATTAAAACTCAGCAATTCTTCTTAGTAGGACACGGCACAAACCTAGAAGAATTGCTGAGTTTTAATTCACCGACCGTGAAAGCCAATATACCATCTTTTGGAAGCCTTCATAGGGAGGTTAAGGCTGCTTGAGCTCTTAGTTCTCGCAGTCAAGGAGTGCAGTTGCACTCTGTATAAAGGGAGGTATCGCGCAGTTCGATACTCCTGTGGGATTCCGGGCGGGGACACCAAGAGCCCGCCGATGAGCCAGCTTGGTGTCATAGGCGAAACCCCACATAGGACACGGCACAAACCTAGAAGAATTGCTGAGAAACAAATTCAGCTTAAAAAGTAAGTAAATCGGTGTTCGACCGTTTTTTCATAAATTAATTTAAGGGGTCAATGCTGTGGGGTGAAATTATGGGGGGAAAAGGAGAGACTGTGTCCTAACTGACTGACTAGCTCACTCACTCATCAAACTCAGGGGAAAAAGACAGCTTAAAAACACAAGTTAATAGTTGTTGAAGCGTTTTTATCAATTCAATTTAAGGGGCCCATGGGGAGGGATAAATTCTGGTAAAAATAATTGAAAGAAAATGTCCTGTCTGACTCACTCACTCATCACGCCCAGTGAAAACTATTAAAGTTGGAAACATGACATTTTGGGAATATGTTCACTGTATGTCAAAAACGTCAACTAAGGAATGTTTTTGTTTATTCGGGTTTTAAAGAGGTGTTAAGGGGGTAAACGTGCATTTCATTGAATAACGATATCTCATGAGTTGTTTCTTTGGGCGATGTGATATTCGGTATATAAACTAATCATTAAAAATAATCAGACATATGTCTAAGGTTTTATCGATGTGGTGTATATTATGCGGTGTAAGGGGTGAAAATTGGGGATTGAGGGATTATTAACGGAGCGTGTATCTCTGAAACGACATAGGTGGGAAGTTTGAAATTCGGCGGGAAAAAACAGCTTAAAATACAAGTAAATAGGTGTTCGACCGTTTTTTCATAAATCCAATTTAAGGGGCACTTGGAGAGGGGTGAAATTCTGGGGGAAAAAAACAGGAAAGAAAGTGTCCTAACTGATTGACTCACTTACTCACTCATCAAACTCAGGGGGAAAACAGCATGAAATAAGTAAATAGCCGTTCGGCCGTTTGTTTCATAAATTGAATTTAAGGGGTTCATGGGTAGGGGTGAAATTATCAAAAATAAATGAAAGAAAATGTCCTGACTGACCCACTCACTCATCATCGCCCAGCCAACATTATTGAAGTTAGAAACATGAAATTTTGGGGATATGTTCGTTGTATGTCGAAAACGTCCACTAAGGAAAGAGTTTTGGATATTCAGGTTCTAAAGAGGTGTTAAGGGGGTAAACGTGAATTTCATTGAATAACAATATCTCACGAGTGGTTTCATTTGGGGATGTGATACTTGCCATATATACTAATCATTAAAATTAAGCTGACACATGTCTAATGGATTTTCGATGTAGTGTATAGGCCTATTATGAGGTGAAAGGGATGAAATGTGGGGGTTGAAAGATTCCTAACGGAGCGTGTATCTCTTAAACGACATAGGCGAGGAGATAGAAACTCGGAGGAAATCAATCAGCTTAAAAATAAATAAATAAATGAATAAAATAGGTGTTCGACCGTTTCTTCATAAATGTAATTTAAGGGGCCTATGGGGAGGAGTGAAATTCTGGAAGAAAACGTCCACTAAGGAAGGATTTTTGGATGTTCACTCTCATCGACCAACCAAAACTATTAAAGTTAGAAGAATGATATTTTGGGGATATGTTTGTTGTGTGTCGAAAACGTCTACTAAGGAGGGATTTTTGGATATTCAGGTTCTCAAGGGGTGTTAACGGGGGTAAACCTGCATTTAATTGAATAACTATATGATACAACTATGACGCGAGCGAAGCGAGGCTAAAAATGAGATGGTGTGTGCCTGTGTATTACTCAATCACGCAAGTCCCACTGGTCCGATTTACATGAACTTTAAATGGAAATAGCTGATTTAACTGGTTAACATATAGGCTACTTTTGATTTCAATACAATACTTTGCACTATTTAAAGATGGTGACCATTTTAGTGACGTCACTACACCCTTTGGTTTCAAACTTTCATATTTCCATTTCAATTAAAAAGAGAACGCTAAGAAATAGCAAACTTTTGATGGCATATACGAGGTTTAAAATTACATTTTCTATCCGAAAGGTATCTCCAACCGTAAGCGAGTAAAACCTAAATTTGTGCTATAAAACACGGTCAACGCCGAGCGGTGTGGTTGGACAAAATGTTCCATCCTTAATCTCCCTCTGCGCAGCACCTCGCCTATCCCCTGTTTTAACTGTCACCTACACATTTTAATTTATTTATGACGCGTAGCGAAGCACGGGTACTTCAGCTAGTTATATAATAAAACCAACATGGTGACCATCCGAAATATTTCGATGGTTCTCAATATATACGAATCTATTACAGCAACCAAACTGGAATTGTATATGTTGATAGAGGCAATTAACATAAGTAGGATATATGAAAATGGGCTATATAGTTCTTCATGGAACTACTTATTGTCGTTTTATTTCAAATATAAGAAATCACGCCCAGTAACAAATGAATTCTGGTTGGTGCCCCATGTCACCCTACGGCACGAGATAAAGAGTTTTCTGTGTTCTAACTTAGAATATTCAATTTTGTTCTCAAGCTATAGACTTGGAGCTGGCACCTACCCGGACATAATCGAATTATTATTATTATTATTTTTGTTTCCCTTATTCAAGCATTCCATTTTGGTCACTGAACAGTAGGGTTTCCCCGTCACTTATTATAATAATAATGATAATAATATTATTAAAACCATGACAACACTTGTGTACGTTTTGCTCTAGCCCATGTCATCAGACAAATTTAAAATGACTGCAGGAGATGGGAAAAAATAATTCTCTTTTCCCGCCCATTTGTCTCAATGTCAAAAAACTTGGAACTCGAGACAAATAAGCAAGAACAGCAACTTTTTTATTTTATACGGATAGAAGATATTCAGGGAATACACGTGGAAGCTTGCTCTGCCGCCTCGCTATTCTGGCCTACCACTCAATTTCCGCTCCCACGTGCTGAGCCATTAACGCTGGAAGCTAGCTTGCGTCATAACAGAGGCTCTTAAAACATGTCCACTCGCGATTGGTCGTTCGACTCGTGATGGTGGTGCTCTAAGGCGAGCAATATATGTTGTAATGTGAAAGAAATAGCTTGGTGATTTGGAAAGAAAGTCGTGAGGAGAGAATGCCCTCCGTTCACATCAGATACTGTCCTACATAGAAACTTGAACGACATGAGATTAGAGCTGATTCTACACCATAGGTCTTTTTACACGTATTTAGACGATGCAAAATTATTATCATCATATCGTATATGAGGTGAATCAGCTGCCCCTTATAATATTGTTTTATGCAGCCCAAATATAGCTTTTGAACCAGGAAGGTCGATATTTCTCTGCATGCATACTAATGGTACTCATGCACTGGAAGCATATCGCGCAAATGATACTGAACACTATTATTTTTTCCCCTCGTATTAGTCAGTAGTCAAGCGGCTTCGGTGGCGTAGTTGGTAGCATGCTGAGATTTTATGCCCAAGATCGCTGGTTCAAACCCGGCTGAAGTCGTCGGATTTTTAAGAGCGTTAAAAATCCCTCGGTATGCCTTCCTTCGGAGGGGAAGTACGGCCGGCGGTCCCATGTCATAGATTTATGGCATGTTGAAGAACCTTCCACGAATTACAACTGTGTGAAGCTAAATTAGGTTAAAATGTAAACAACGCTCAGGTTCCTACGTTCATCGCCAGGAGCCGACTGCGGTGGCGTCTAGTAGCCAAGTTCTGAACAAGTAGTTGTTGTCGGTGGCGTTTGGCGGCAAAAGTAGGAACTACTTGAAAAATTCAAAGTATGCAGTCCTCACTTGAATTAAGAAACAGAAACACACACTAATACAGTCATCACAATTAACACCGGTTATCAGACAGATTCTACACACATCCAAAGTACACGGGGCTACATGACCGCGTAGTCGCAGCCCCTAAACTGAGTAACCAACCAACCAGTCTGTAGTCACATCGAGGGAAAAATATAATTGTTCGGTATCGTTTGCAGCATATACTTGCAAATGCAAACACGAAAGATGATGATTCGACTCAACCTTTCTGACGTAAATGTATTATATCTGCAAGAGTTAAGCAAGCAGTTGGAGCATGCTTAGTGAGCGGTGAATCCCCAGCTATTTCAGCACTTCTGAAAGAGAGACACATAGCAAAAGGAAAGAGACTCGGTCTCAACCATTTTGAGACCGTAGGTAATTATTATTATAATTAATAATATTGTAATTATTATTATTATTTTTACTATCACATCCGATTTATTGGAGCTGGGTGCTCGGTATGGGACGAGGGTGGTGCTCACAGTCTCAAATAGGTTGATGTTTTTATTCTTAATTCAGTAAGGAGCCAGATGCATGATACGTCATTTGGTGAGGTCACCTTTGTAGCATCTATTTATGGAAGCGAACCTCTGTCTTCAAAATTAGGCCATACAGCGCGTCACTCCAGATGACGTCAGTCTATTAAAACATCGGATATCGTATTGCAGAACGGATCAATACTCAAATATAAAGCTATCCTAATGCTTGCCAACTTGCGTTAATGATCTGGAATTGGAACTCCCCATTTTCTTATTGGCTACCTTGTTAGGCATACAGCTTTCAGTATAACCAATGTCTTGGAACATGCCTTTCCTCTAGTCGTAACGTATGTCAAAGACAGGCTTAACAATGGGGTGATCCCTGTCTGCCTTGTTGTTATAACGAGGTTCAAATTGCAAATCATAGACTGTTATATTCACCTAACGACTTAACATTGTACTACAATAATTTACACAAGAGTTTAGTGCTTTTCAGTCGGTATTGACCGACTGAAAAGCACTAAACTCTTGTTTACTAAGGCAACACAGAATATATGGCTTCAAACACCACAATTTACACTAGCATTACCCGTCGCGGCTTCGCCCGCGAATATTCTAGTTGTGAAGAGTACACTTAGCAAAATCTCAATCATGGATGCTCTGACTGATTTATCCTTGGTATGAATGATCAGAATTTATCAATTCAGCTACTGGTGCAGTGGTTAGGGGTTTGTCATTCCTTCGTAGGTATATCAGAGCTTAGTTAGTTTTCTGGGAATATCACAGACACTGTTAATTTAAGGACCTTTAAATGAGGTTTTCGGAGACCCTTTATAGTTGGGTGAAAAATACCTTTCTTACCACAATCACACGTGAAAATTGAGTGAAAAAATTCTGGAGTGCCCCTTGACCTCCTTAAGCGCATTATACTGTATGTATTGATGAATTTTACAGCTTAATTTGGTTCAGTGATAACCTTATAGCCGTCCAGAAACTTTCACAGTAATGTAATAATTGGAACTGCATTGCGTCCTACAGAAATAGATGGACCTGTGAAATTCTGTTACCATGGATATCGTGTTGCATTCTTTCATTATTTCATTGTAAATATACAGGTTTTAAGGTATTTATTTAATTGTGAGGCATTTAAAGAGTAAGTGAGTGCGTTTCTCTTACGCATTGGGTTATGCTGAACCTGTAGGAACTCCATATGTGTAGGTTGGTGTTAATAGGACCTTATTTTCGGTAAAAAACTGGAATGGGACCTTAGCAGAATAATATAGGGAGGGATTAGTGAAAATCTAAACTTTAACACAGTGATCACCCCTTTAGGGTCGAAACGCGTGATTCTACATTGTCCCAATTAATTCTGATAATAATAATAATAACAATATCGTATGGCCTTGGATGCCGGGTGCAAGCTTTGTTATTTGACACCAAGAGGGCAGCTTGCATGTCGAATTTCGCTGTTCCTTGAAGCACTATGAAAATCAAGGAGGTTAGATATCTAAGCTCCTTGACTTTAAAGCGCTTTCTAATAGAGAAGTGAGGAACTTTGTGTTGGCGGAAAATCCCGAGATTAATAATTTTGCCATTATGGACACAGCCTACTGAACTCAAATGGGTTCTTCAAGCATGCCAACATCGTATGACATGTGTGTCGTCATTTTTGCCGCCTTTCAAATATCACTTACCACTGCCACGAGCAAACCTGCAAGCTTGGGGTCGGTAGTCCGACACGATAACCACTCACCGACCGTGGCAAGCATTAATTCTGATAATTAACTAATACACGCATTTTTTTCCAGGAGTGTATTTACATTTTATTAGCCTACTTTTCTCATTTTGAATCGATTCCCGGCTCTGCCACGAAATTTGAAAAGTGGTATGAGGACTGGTACGGGGTATACTCAGCCTCGGGTGGTCCAAATGAGTAGAGGGTGTTCGATTCCCACCTCAGCCATCCTCGAAGTGGTTTTCCGTGGTTTCCCACTTCGTCTTCGGGCAAATGCCGGGATGGTACTGTGCCCGAAAATACCTACCCTTTACCTGTTGATATCCCTCGATGGTAGCTGGATCGTAGGACCTGAAACCCCCCCGGCTCAGAAAAGTCCCCAGATCCTACCAACATGGGAAAGGGAGTATTAGGGTGCAGTAAAACCTAACAGAGGTGGCATTAAGCACGACCAAAGCATAGCAGCGAACTGCTCTAAGAACACGAGAATCGTGGGAAATCACCCTCTCAGGAGTGTGGGAAACTCTAGAAATATCTAGCTATGGCCCCCCTTAATGCGACCTCTTTATACTTCTGTAAATCATCACATCACGCGATTAAAAGAAATGACAAAGTATTTATTTCCAAAAGGAAATCTGACAAAGGGTCAGACCAAATTGTCCTTGACTGGACACAAAACCAAAGAAAATAGGCACTAGAATCATGCCCCTAAATGCATTAGCGGTCCCCATGGACCAAGAGTGCATTTAACCCTCAATAGAAATTGTTAATTGTATGAACAAAGGTGATCCCTTAAGAAGCAAGAAAAAAAATAGATAAATCGCCCTAATGGTTCTTCCACCCATTCTAACATTAGAAAACACGTGAATTAATTCAGAGATATATATACATATTTACTTATTTACAGCGAAATCATTATTAATGTTATTACACCCTCA
Organism: Meconema thalassinum; assembly: GCA_946902985.2. Classification (NCBI taxonomy): domain Eukaryota; kingdom Metazoa; phylum Arthropoda; class Insecta; order Orthoptera; family Tettigoniidae; genus Meconema; species Meconema thalassinum. The sequence continues at coordinate 837,264,364 of OX336390.1, forward strand.
GATGTAAATGCCTTCGCAAACAGGTAATTCTGCACTCCTCATTGGTGCTTTGTCAAAATTGAGATTGCATAACTTATATTGCCTTAGCAATGTAGTCAAAATTTATTTTATCAATCAAGCACTCAAGCTAAAAAGACGTGAAATTCGTAATTCAAAATCTCTAAAGATTCAATAAGTTCTCAGTATAAATGTACTTATTTAAATTCATCCAGAATATATAATATAACGATCGTGAATCATATCTAACATTGCTTAAATCTTATAAACTGAGCACTGCCAATTTCATCAATAAATCGTAACAAGAAATGCAAAAAGAACAGAGACTATGTTCTTTCAAAAACATTCATAAATTAGTATAACCTTGCACTGAATTACAGTCATTATAATGGACACTCATGACCTCGATTTCTGAATACGGGTGGGCATTACCACCAACATTATAACCGCATTACATATTATGCTTTCACTAGCATCTTAATATTAACGTACTTCAACGAGTACCACCGTAAATATATTACACGCCCATTGACGTTTCATCACACACTATCACCCACATGGTGATTATTTTATTCGAGAACCAGTAATCAGATATATTCAGCTGTGTTTTTTAACTATTATGTTTGCTCACTCAGAGGCATCATAAATTTAACATGAGTGGCTACTTAATCAAGTCCACTGGATCACAAAAAGCTTGCCTTACAGAGTTGTATTTACAGTCAAATAAGAATTCATTTCCCCTTAAAGTTAATCCCTGGTATTTGTTTCAAAAAAGATTCTTGTTCTTCAAATAGTACTCTAAAGCAATGTTCTAAACAAGAAAAACTCGAAAGACTGAATCAAAGTTCAGTTATAGCAATATTAATTAATATAAAAAACAACGAGGTGTATCCAAGTACACGTGACTACAAAATCAAACGTTAAAGTTGATCAGACGAAAATAGAAATGTCCCCTCAAGAGAATTCACGAAAATCAGACTGGATCTACAGCATGTATCCAGGTAACAACTCCAGTTAACTCCTGTTGACACATTAGAATTCAGTATGACAGCGTTTACTCTCAAGAGAAACAAAATCCCGATTCTAAACAAATGATCAAACTTCACATACAATACTATCTTTTAATAGTTATAATGCAAGAGCGCATAGGCAAATTCGAATCTCACAATTGTCGAACACGAAAACAATGGAACGACAACCCCTCAAGCCAAAGCTTGATTAAAAAAAACAATTCCCTTTGAGAATAACGTAGATTTCTTCCCCTATGAAGATCTGTTCTCCACAATCAAGAAGTTTGGAATAAATTTAATGAATTTTAATTAATAAAATTATTAAGCTGCAAAATAAACAAATAATTCATAATAAAGTATTATGAAATGAGTGCACCAGATTAACCAGGCCTAAACTCGACTGAAAATGAAGTCATACATGATATGGGATAGCCATGCATCAACCTCAGTCCACAATCATACTACTCAAAATGAATAAAAAATAATTTAAAAAAAACAGATGGCAAAGTGTTTACACTGGACTATCTACTTTGCAACGCTACATGAAAAGTTGTTCCTCTACCTGGCTGAAGACTCTCGAAGGCGATATGGAGCGTGAAGATGCCCACCATCTGATTCCACCATGGTATAGCAAGGCTACACGGTTCCGTTCCAATTTCCAATTTCCAATGAACGCACTGGGAATTTCTTGATCCAATGTCCCAAGTCCACTGATAGTAAACGAACTGCTTCCTCATCTCGGAAATTGTCCTAGCCCGAATTTCGAATAGTTTCAGCCCGACCCGAAAATACACCACGCGCGCGAATGCAACATCGCAATAAGCGGGTGTACACATGACGGTAGCCTGAGTTATTTTCGGCTGCATGTTACCAAAAGTTCATGTTGCTCAAGCCAATAGCCCGCGTCGCGAGTATGCTATGTTCCACTTCGCAAACAGCATTGTAGTCACTTGTGACGTCCGCTGCATTTGCTTGGAGAGCGATGTCCACAATAAAATGCCTAGCCGCACATGGCTAATATGTTTATATACATCCTAGACATCTCTCCCACTACCTCGGATTTCCAAGCACTATACATTGTTAAACAGTGTTCACTCGGTATGTACTTGACATTTAGTTGCAATAGTCTTGGCGTGAGAAAAGACAGCACGCCTTCTCAGTGTGCATGGACTTTGGAAACGAACCTCCTAATGTATCACTGCACTTCGCTCCTCTTCTATACATGCATTTAAATCACGTGAAAAGAGACTGATTCCTCTAACTGAATATTGCCCGCATACAATGCCAGGCACTCTGACGATTGAAGTTCTCATTCGACACTGAACTTTAAGTATATCGGCCTTAATACGTCGCAACACGATGTATAACCACGAACTAGCACCGCCGTGAACTCATAATAGCTTGACACTTCTTCCAGCCGAAACAACATTGCGATACGAGTCCTTGCTTAGGCGTGTATTCGTCTGAGTTTAAACATGCTCTGCTTGTCGCACACCTGCGTCAGCCTGCAGGAGACAACCGGCACGCTGTCCCTAGCAGGGGCGGCCGCTCCATATGTGCTGAAGTGCTGCAGCACATTGCTTTATTTGAAAATAAATTATTTTAATAGTAGGTCTATTATCTACAAATACAACGCTTTAAGAAAGACGTCAAGCAAAGAGTAGGAAATATTTCTACTCCCCTCACAGAACAGGTACGGTACGAGGTATCTAGGCGTACGCTCCACTCCGTGCACTACCTTAGCTGTGCAGATCACAGCCCAGCGAGAATTTCCAAGTTTATTGGCAGGAAGCGTGAATTTTGTCTTCTGCGCATGCGCGCCCAACTTTTCCCTTGTGTTCTGGATGTGCTGTTGGGACAACAGCTAAGACCAGTCATCACAGCGATTCTTTGTTCGACCACAGAGAAGCAGCACTGGTCACACGGAATGTGAACGTGACCAGTGGCACTATCTGGACTCAGGAATAGGATTTAAGAGGGAATCGCTCAAAGAAAATGGGGTATTAAAAAGCAGAGGAACCCATCAGCTGTTCCCGCCAGAAGGTCTTTTTCAATACTCCTAACTTACTTATTCTATAGCCACATTTTGTAAATCGATGTACTATAAAAATTATAATGTTTATGTCGTCAATTAAGGACATGATTATTGTGATGCCTAGTTCATAAATTTCACTGTAGCAAAATAACATAACATGCGTATATGTGTTGAGTTTGTTTGCGTGTTTGTGCAATATGGAAAACTCAGAGGAGAGCCTCTTGAAAACCCCATTTTCAACCAGAACTCTTGAAGAAAAAACTAAGGTAAAGAAGTTAGGTAGACCTACCCCGGACTGCATTAAGTTTTGTGGTGCGTTTGAATTAGCTTTAAGAGGGCACGACGAAAGTGATTATTCAGACAATCCTGGAGTTTTCATGGGCCATCTAGCAGATTTAATTTCTAGTATAGACAGTTCAGTAAAGGAGCACATTGAATCTAATATAGTTTTCAAAGGGACCTCAAAAACCATCCAGAACGAGCTGTTGGACTGCATGCTTGAAACCTTCAGAGAAGTGATAGCAGATGAAATGCAGCAAGCATATTTTGTTAGTGTGATGGCCGATGAAACTACCGATGTTTCAGAGCAGACACAGTTAGTGTTGGCAGTGGCGGACTGGCCCGGGCGGGCACTCGGGTATCCCCGAGTGGGCCCATTTGTAATGAGCCGCAGCACTACCTTTCGGGATTTTGTGTGGGCCGTAACGATAGCCGCAACTTAAGAGTCCTTGGGCCACTGGTTGAAGCTAAAAAATACCCCACCTCCCTATTGAAATAAAATGAATCGATCGAGGTCTTTAATCGAATTAGGCTAGTGTTGGTTTAATTTATTTTGGTCCTTTCATTTTTAAAACAACCTTTTGGCTTTCTATGGGCCCCTTTCAGCTAAGGGCCCCTTTTAGCTAAGGGCCCCTTTCAGCTCGGGGCCCCTTTCTGTTGTCTCAAACTAAGACCCAAGCCCTCTCATATTGAAACGCTTTCTGTTACATTGAGACGCCAGCGTTTGGATGCTTCTGAGGAGACGGCCAACGTCTCAATTTGTTAAAAAAAAGGATGTCTCCTATGCCGCTCCAAGTTGGTCTTTTGTTTCCTGGTCTGTTTTATTAATACAGAACAATCACTACTCCAAAAAAATGCAAAAGCTAATTTTCCGGAAACACCCGCCTGAGTAGTTGCATCGCCTGCCAGGACGGTGCACAGTGATCTGGAGGGGGGGAATTGGGCGTTTGCGAAAGTGTTAATTATAAACAAATATCGATCTTATTTGTTTCATAAAGGTCTGTGACATTTTTATGATAAGAGCGCTCAGGTGTTGAGATATTGAACTAGGTGTTTGTGAGTGCATATCTGTGGAGTCAAGGAGAAGAGGATCCAACACTAGGGTGGTGTCATATCTTTAGAAGGCAGAGAGGAAGATATGAAAAGGGGTAAGCAGGAGATTGTTGTTGATAGGAGGTAACAAAGAAATAAAAAAAGCAGGATTGGATAATATACGAAGTAATGTGGTCTTATAAAAATACTGGAAGTGAATAAACTTTCTTCGGCTTTTCCCAATTAATTGGGGTCGCCGGAGCCAATCAGGTTCATTTTGGTTTTGGCCGGGGATTTAAGGCCGGATGTCCTTCCTGACGCCACGTGATTTTCCAAGTGAAAATTCCACCCCGCTGTCACCGGGATTCGAACCCCGGCCGTCCGGGAGAAAGACGAGCAGCTAAGCCACTACGCCATCACGCTCCCGAAAGTTAATATATATTATATAAAGGTGTCTAGACTGCTTCTTGATGATAATCCCATCAATTTACTCACAAAGAAGAGTTCTTATAATAAAGAAAACTTAAAAAATCATATCACACTGCAGTACTAGAGATATATTATGTATCATAATATGACAACTGACCCGTAAGTAATATTCTCGGTAAATGCTTGTTTATTGCAGTGAATATCAAAACTACATCCCAAACTGATTGTATCCGGGTTGGTATATATTTTACCCTACACCCTGATTTTATTGAGAACTCGTGTTAATCTTGTTTTGAACTTAAGTTTATTACTCTAATACATTTGTATTTGAGTTGGCGCCCAACGGGATTTCTCTATTTTATATTCTGCTTGCTGGGGGGACTCTTCAGGGTAGGATACAGAGAAAGCAACTTAGAAGAAAACATTACAGGTCCAAAGCTTCATGTAATGAAAAAAAAAATTGAAACAAAAGCATTATTTGATGGCAGAATGAGCGTTCAAAGTCGACTATTTTTCTACAAAAAAGCCTCTGCTAAGAGCTAGGGTTCGGGTATTTTCAATTTTTCGTGGGTTAACGTTACTTTACCCCTATAACCATGCACATATTTGGAAAGGTCATAATGTTTCCTAAAAGATGGTTCTATTACACATAGATATAGCACTCAATATAATTGTTTTAACTGTACGTAAACTAGACCAAAAAAAAAACTTTGAAAATCCGCAAGTTTAAGGCGAGATATAAACCTTGCACCAACGAGTACCAAGATGCGACGAACACCTTTACAATCCTTAATGTATATAGAATATCATTGAACTTGTCAAAGTCTACGCATGTCTGCGCAAAAACGAACGCCGAGCGATTAAAGTATGCTCCGACATCGTTTTTCCGTGCACCGCGCCGACCGAAAGCCGTTAAGAGTTGTACAGTAGGCCCGAACGTCCAACTTTTGATTTTGCGAAGGAACCCATTTTGTTTTCGCAACTTTTCAATATTTCCTTTTTGAATTGTACTGAGATATATATATCAAATTAAAGCTTGGAATCTGCACAATCTTTCTGTAGCGATGGAGTTTTGTTTCCGTAAACTTCGTCAGCGACTTTATGAGATCGTAGCGGAGCAGGCGGTACCAGGGTACTACAGCCATGTTATCAGCTTAGGGCGTCACACTGCCTGCTTCGCTACAATCGCAAAAAGTCGCTGACGAAGTTTACGGAATCCGAATCCGAGGCCCTGCCTGCACCTGCGCGCGTATGGTGATCGAGCCGAGGCTGGGCTGCGTGTCTTGACGAGTTGGTGACATCCCTATTGTTTTAACCTGCGCGCTGCTGTGATCTTTTTTTGTTGCCGTCCCAGGAGCCTTAACAGTGCAATTAAGGTGTGATAAAACTTTTTGAAGTGCGTACCGCAGTCGTTATAAACAAATTTGCCATTAAGTGCAGTGCGAATCGAGTTGCGTCTGATTGTTAACGTGAAGCGAAGTCTTACCCTGGATTACTTTGGGGCGGAATAACTACTGACTGATCTGATGTGAGTGTGTATGGGAAAAGGTCCTGTAAATCAGTTGTCAGTTGCACACTAAGCCTACGTGTACCTTAATTAAGGTACCGGAAATCCCCAAAACTATGCAACGATAGACTAATGCTCGACAACAACGCCGCCACTAAACAAGAAGCCTCAACAACTCAAAAGCGGACACGAAAAGAAGAAAATACGAGAGAGAAGTGCTCTGGAAGCTGCTGTAACAGATCCTAAGCAAACGAAACTGTTCACTGTGCTTGATTACGAAGCAAGGAGCGCAGGTGTGTAGTACTATGTTTAAAATAAGTGCAGTGTTTTGTCCGCATTTACGCTCATTACTAATATAATTAATAAAAATTATGTCATCTCTAAGAAAGCATATGTCGTCAAAAGGTCATAGGCAAATCACGTATTTGAAAGGGGGGGGGGTCGAGGGTCGGAGAAAATCTCATCGCAACTTTTCATGAGAGGGGGGGGGGGGGGGTAGGGAAGGCGGCGAGGGAGGTTGGCGTGTTGGCGCGATCTTGCGCGTGAGAATTTTTGCTACGTTCTTAAGAAGATGATACCGTATATCTTACGACGAAACGCGGTGCGGTACTTTGCTGTGTGTCTCTTGTAGATAAGTAAATACTTAGAACCTAAATGTATTTTTATTTTGCTCATTTTGTAAAAAAAAAAAATGAACGATACCTAATCAAATCACTTTTACTCTTGAGTTGATGCGACAATGATCCTTTTTAGTGGCAATATTTTTAAAAGGGGAGAACAGGTAATTTAATTGCAAAGGTCGTAAATTATCGTTGATTTATTCAAGTTTTGTGAGGTTTGAAGCCATTTTTCAGTGTTGCCTAAGTAAACAAAAGTTTGGTGCTTTTCAGTCGGTCAACACGAATGTACCCAAATAGAGCTGGGTTATGCCCTAATCCTGAAATAAATTACATAAGATTAATAAATACACTAGGATGACCAGTTTCGATCGTCAAGCGATCATCATGAGATCCATTACACTTAGGCTATAACATCTATGTTTGAGACTACAGGAGAAAAATATATACAATATGTACAATTATTTAGTTGCAGTGTTGGTAATGCAACAGTCGGTGTATGCTAAATGTGGTATATCTAATGTTAGGTGAACTTCTAAAATAGTGATAAAAATCCGGAATTTGTCTGTTAGGGGTGATTATATGGTTATTATGTGTTGATGCCAAATTAGCAGTAAAAAAATCATCCGATTCAGCCTTCTTCGGAAGAGTGTCCTTAAAAGTTGCCTTTTGCACAAACAAACTTTACTTTTATACGCTGCCATCAGGCGAGAAAATAAAGCGCAAGTGGCTTTCGTATTGCAGTGAGAAAAAGCAAATTTTCTGCACAACATGCATGGTTTTTGGTAGAAACATTGACTTTCGAGGTAACTTATCCAGCTTTTTTACTGGTCATGACGTAAAAGACGCGAAACATGTTTACAGTTCTGTTGAAAGTCATGAGAAATCCAAGATTCACTTAAATGCCTGTGATGCTTTGTTGCAAGCAGCCGTTAGTAGGGACATTACTAGTTGCATTGATGTCAATCTTGGGGAAATGCGTAGGCAAGAGGTTGAGCTAAGGCGCCAAATTGTGAAGAGGTTGATTGATGTAATTGTGTTTGTTGGGTGGCAAGGGCTTGCTTATAGAGGAACGTCGGATGAGGCTGCCTATGGTTTGAAGGATAGGTCTGTTAACCACGGCAACATTTTAGAGTTGGTGTTATTGCTTAAAGACTATGATGTCGTACTCAAAGAACATATCAATAAGTGCATTGAGCTTAGTAAGCGAATGAAGGAGAAACGAAAATAAAAAGGGGGAGAACCCTCAGCAGGGAGAGGGTCTCTGGTCACTTTTCTGTCAAAAACGTTCATTAACAAGTCAATTAAAGCTATTGGTGAATGCTTGCAAGCACAGACAATCTCAGATTTAAAGGAAGCAACGTGGTTTGGTCTTCTTGTTGATTCCACTCAGGACGTTTCTGTTTTGGATCAAATGGCTGTGGTAGTGCGTTACGTATTACACGGAAAAGTTCATGAAAGATTGCTTCGTTTGCTCGCTGTTCATGACTCTAGAGGAAAAGCTCTCTACAATCTCATCTGTAAAGAATTTTCCGAAATGAAAGTAGAAATCGTAAAATTGAATGGCTGTTCATTTGACGGCGCTGCCAATATGTCAGCTAAGTACGAGGGATTGCAAGCCCACTTAACATTTTGAATCCAGACATATTGTTTACGCACTGCGTTGGACACGTTCTTAATCTAGTCATGTAGACGCGACCGAATGTTGCCTTTCTAGTGAAAACTTGTTCGGTTTAGTGCAGGAAACAGCAGTGTTTTTCTCCGAATCGCATAAGCGTATGGATGTTGTAAGGGAAGTAAAAAAGCAGGCTGAGTCTAGTCATGGGAAAATGAGCAGGTTACAGGTTATCGAAAAAAAAAACAGGTGGTGGAGCAAGGACAAAGCTATTTCGTCCCAAATAGATCTAGATGTTCACGAGGAATCGATTTCTACTTCAAAATTCGCTATTTTATTGGAAGCCTTGTTCAAAATTGTTTCACGGGGCTCGACTTTTGATGCAAAAACAAAGTTTCTAGCAATTGCACTGCTAAAAAAAATGGAGCAAGCTTGAGAACATTTTAACTGCTGCAGTGTACCTAGATATTTTTAAGGCGAGTTCAGTTGCTTCAAAATATTTACAATCTAAGTCTTTAAACTACTTGACCGCGTTCAATATGGTGGAAAAACTTGCAAAAGAGATTGAGAATAAAAGGAGCGACGATCACTTTGAGTCGCTGTATGAGAAGAGCAAAAATTTTTTCTGCCCTTTTAAACGAGAGATTGAATTTACATGATCCCGATGTGGCTGGTGTCCCTGAGGATTTTCATTTGCAGGAGGACTTTAAACCAAAGAAAATGAAAAGAACCAAAAAAATGGCTGGTGAACAAGTTGATGACGAAAGACCAAAACATCCAAAAGATGTGTACAGGATTGAGACGTACTTGAATATTCTCCATGTAGCTAAGTCTAGCATAGATCGTAGATTTATTGCTAACGCGGATCTTCTCAAAGATTGTGCTTGCTTAGATCCTAACAATTTTAATGATGTTATCACAAACGGGTTGCCTGAAAACGCGTTAAGGGAAGTTGCAAGATTAGCTAAGGTAGATAAAGATACACTATCCGAAGAATTAAAAACTTTTGCGGCGCAGTACTCTTCCTTAACCAAAGATTTAAATGAAACATTTGAGCCTAGCAAAGATGATGCTCCCCTTGAAACTGACTTACATGTTGATGTTGATGAAGAATCTGACGAGATCAAAGAAAGTTATCCTAAGTGTAAAAGATGTTTAAAGTGTGCGTTTGATATCGTCCGGGATATTGTCGAGCAATCAGGATTGTTTCCTAATCTGTATTGAGTCTATCAATTCGTTCTGACACTACCTTGCACGCAAATAACTTGTGAGAGGGTGTTCTCAAAACTCAAGATTGTCAGAACTAAGTTAAGGTCAACGATTCCGCAAGAGATATTTGAACCTCTGTTTTTGATGAACATCGAGTACGACCTGGTGGCGTCGATTGACAAAGACAAAATTATAGATAGTGTTGCTAGAACATCCTCTGAACTTTCGCGATTGTTGCTGTGATTTTATTGTTCAAGCATATTGCCTCTGAAATTAGCTGCTAAGCTGTTTTCTGCTTCAATTGTTTATGTTTATTGTGTTTGTGTTTGAGTTCAATAAGTAAAATTAAACGAAAAAACTAGGAATTATTTTTTGCCTATTTTCCCGACATTTCCCACTACGGGGGTACGGGGAGGGGGGCCTTCTGTCAGAACTCCCGAGTGGGCCCTCGAGAGCCAGTCCGCCACTGAGTGTTGGTATTTCGGTATGAGGAAGATGGTATTCCATACGAACGATTTTGGGGCTTCTTTAAACCGGAAGGTCAGAATGCGGATTCCCTTGCATCATGTATTTTAAGTGTAATGGACAACATGTTAAACGCTACACCACACAAAGTTATTGCGCAGACCTACGGCGGGGCATCAGTAATGAGTGGTGATAAAGGTGAAGTGCAAGCAAAGATAAAAGCCTGTTATCCCAACGCACATTACATCCACTGCTATGCACACCAACTGAATTTAACAATGGAACATGCAGCTTCGCAGAATCAGTCGGCTAGTATGTTCTTCGCTCACCTGTCAGCGTTCCCTGCTTTCTTCTCAAGGTCGCCGCAACGGACGTCTGCTTTAGAAGCAGTGGCAGCTCGAAGAATTCCAACAGGACCAGCGACTAGATGGAATTTCAGGTCGCGCACCGTAAATGTGGTGTACGAGCAAAGGGTATCCATAAGAGAGTGTTTATTAATGCTAGAGCCTGAGAGGTGTTTCTCATCGCTGAAGAGGATCAAGAGCTTTCTGCGGAACACCATGGCACAAGAAAGACTAAGTGCCCTCGCTATGCTCTCCATTTAGAAGAAGATTGTCTCCAGTATTGGGGGGGGGGGGGTTCAATGCCAGGGTGATTGACAAGTTCTGCAACAAGAAGGAGCGACGTATGGACTTCATTTTTCGACACTGAGTGAGTGTTTCTATATGTTTATATATTAAAAACAAGTAGTTCAGTGAAGAACTATACAGCCTATTTTCATATATCCTACTTATGTTAATTGCCACTATCAACATACACAATTTCAGTTTGATTGCTGTAATAGATTCGTAGATATTGAGAACCAACTAAATATTTCGGATGGTCGCCATGTTGGATTTTATTATGTAGGTCCTAGAGTTTACTGTTACATGCAGATTATTGTGAACGTGTAGTATTCAAACTTCAATCGCATAATTAAGACACAAGAAAAAACAAGGAGATTTAATTTTTTTTTCACAGCTACCATCTTGAGGTTATGGAAACAATTGAAATAAATTAGATGCCAGTGGATTAACATTCGGATAAAGATTTACTGTACCAAGTTTCACTGCACGCGGATGGTTAAATTGCGAGAAACGTCCATGTGAATATTTATAATTCGCGTCACCGCCATGTTGGATTTGTGATCACCAGGTTATTTAAAGTCCTATAGGTGAACTTAAGTTCATAGCCCCTATGAACATTAAAAAATGCAGTTTGATTGCTAAAATAGATTCGTAGATATTCAGTATCGTCTAAATATTTCGGATGGTCGCCATGTTGGATTGTTAAATGTATAGGCCATAGAGTCATGTACCATTAAAGGAAAATTATTGCGTAGGTTCATTATTCAAACTTTCACTTCGATCGCATGACTACATCAAAAGAAATAAAAACTTAATTTTAAAATTCGCACTGCCGCCATCTTGAGGTTATGTAAACAATTGAACTAAATTAGATACCAGTGTATTACAATGTGTATAAATATTTCCTGTACCAGATTTCAGTGCACTTGGAACATTAAATCGCGAGAAAGGTCTATTTAAAATGTTCAAATTCGCTTGGCCGCCATGTTCGTTTTGTAGTTAACCGGTTTTTTAAAATCTTATAGATGGAATTCCAGTAGTGCCCTTTATCTCCGTACAAAATTTTAGGGAGATACCGCTAATAGTTTCAGAGATATAGAATGCCGGTGAAATATTTCGCACATCCGCCATCTTGTGATTATGTAAACAATTGAACGAAGTTAGATGTCGGTGCATTACAATGTATATAAACATATACTGTACCAAGTTTCATTGCGTTTGGTTGGTCAAATCGCGAGAAACGTCTATTTAAAAGTCGCAAATTCGCTTGGCCGCCATGTTGGTTTTGTAGTTACCAGGTTTTCAAAAGTCACATAAGTGAACTTACAGTAGTTCCCTCTATCACCATAGAAAATGTCAGGGTAATATCGGTAATAGTTTCGGAGATATTGAATGCTGGTGAAATATTTCGCACAGCCGCCATGTTGGATTGGTGAGTCGTAACAAAATTTGAAGGGCACGGTCGAGGTCGCCGGGAATAGTGCTATGAACTTTCCGAGTTTCATTGAAATCGCTCCTGCCGTTTAGATTTTATTAGGGGGGGACACACACACGAATCACACACACACACACGCACACACACACGGACAAAAGGTGATCTCATAAGCCTATTTTTTTCAAAATTGAAAATAGGCTAAAAAATGGAGGGAGAGTTAGGCCTACAGCACACAACTAATTTTCTACACCAGCCGCCACTGGTCGCTAGTGCGCATGACCCGACGATCTCTCTGAGACAGGTCGATATATTAAATCTATAATCTTGATGTTACAAATGCTATTATCATTGAAAGCAGGACCGCACTGTCTCTCTCTGCTGTAATATCGAACTCCAATATACACATGACATCATAACTCTGCCTTATTTCCAAATAATATTCAAATGTAAATGTCAATCTCCCCACTACTGCTGGCTCAAGGACACCTGCGCATCCTCGCGGCCTACAAGCGAAACACTCTTCCAAAGGTTGTTGATGAGACATCAGCTGAGCCGAATGATCACATGGCTATTTGCGCTCTCCAAACTAGGTCAAAACCTGTCGTTTGCGGCAGCGGTTTGCATAGTAAAATGTACCGTAAATCAGGACAAATAAAAGAAACCGGTACATCTCTCTCCTAATACCGCAAATAAAAGCTGGCTAGACTTTTATTTCATCATTCCAGATAATCCCGCTACAATACATGGCTACATACAGAGTTAAACTAACTTCTTGTAGTATCTGCGCATGTTCTTGGCATTGAAACGACCTATAATATCCCTTCCATCTATGCTGGTGATTTCATAACAATTGTTCCCAAAGCATCGAGCTATTCGGAACGGCCCATAGAAAATATAAGAGAACTTGGTGTATAGTTTCTTGGCTACGTCTGCCTTCGTTGTTTTTTTATGAGCACTAAATCATTCATTCTGAATGGTTGCCTGAATCTTTTATTTCTATTTCTTCTCTGCCGCTTCTCGGCTGCATCCATGAGCTTTTCACGAGCCGCGTCAACTCGCTCCTGATTGGTGGGCTCAATATCCCGAGGAATATACCTGACAATGCCATCCCAAGCTCTCACTGGCTTGACACCTAAATGAACTGTCATAGGTATGTCTGCAAGACTCTCGTGGTAAGTAGAATTCATGCATTCTTGCATAAAAGGCACGAATTTAACCCAGCTTGCGTGATCCTCTGGGCAATACAAGCGGGCGTATTTTGCAATTTCACCCATAATTCTCTCTGACACGTTGGATTCTTGGTATCGCACGCTCGAAAAGACGTGCTTAATCCCTAGTCTTTCCATGGCAGACTCAAATTCCTGCGATATAAATTGGGTTCCATGGTCTGATTGCAGTATTTCTGGGATGCCTGTCTTGGGAAACACACTGTTCTCTAACCGACTGAGGACTTGAGCTGAGGTGGCCTTCTGCATCGGATCAAGTGTCACATACTTTGAAAATACATCAACAGTTACTAGGAGAAACTGATTCCCCCTAGCTCCCTTCGGGCAGGGACCGAAGATGTCACAAGCCATAAGCTCTCTCGGTTTCGAAGGGATAATAGCTCGAGGTTGTTCTTTGCTCAAAGCTGATGGATGCTTCCCTCGTTGGCACTCCTGGCATGTTCTAATCACATTCGCAATGGAGCTCCGCATCCTGGTCCAGGTGAACGTCTCCAATAACGTTTGGAACGTCTTGTCAACGCCGCCGTGACCAATGGTGCCATGAGCTAACCACACGAGACAAGTGACTAGTTTTGGAGGAACTATAATTCTCACTTTCGTTCTCTCCCTGTCGATATATTTACAAAGAGTATCATCGCACAGGAGATACCTCACAGAACGCTCTCTGACCTTATCGTAGTTTGGATCAGAATTATCCATAGCGCCTCTCAAAAACCTGTACATTTCTCGAGTTGGGGTGTGTCTCTTCTGTGACACTGCTATCTTCTTTAGCCTATCTAGGGTGATCTGATGTTCCCTCTCCAACTGTACAGTACTGATCAGGATGTTTTTTGCTGGATTCCTCGAGAGCGCGTCAGCCAGAAGGTTACCCTTGCCAGGTTGATGAACGATGGTAACATTGAACTGCTGGAGAAACAATGTCCACCTCGTCAATCTGTCACTGGACAAATCGGATTGCAGCATGAATTGCAGCGCTCTGTGGTCCGTAATTATGGCAACTTGATGACCGATAAGCAGTTTCTTCAACATCTGCAGGGCAGAAATGAAAGCAAGAGCTTCTAGTTCAGTAGTGAAATAGTTTTTATCATGCTCTTTTAGCTTCCTGCTGTGAAAGTCCAGATAGTGCTTCTTACCCTCCGTATCCTTCTGATACAGGACAGCACTAACACCTACTCTTGAGGCATCTGACTCAATAAAGAATGTTCTATCAAATTCTGGATACTCCAGTTTTACACAGCTTCAAACGCTAGGTTTGTTTCGTCAGTCCATTTCCAGCGGTTGTTTTTCTTGAGGACCTCATATAACGGAGCCATCGTTATAGAGTATCCTGGACAGTGGCTACTAAGAAATTGGCACATCCCCAGAAATTCACGAAGCTGTTTGATCTTCACAGGTTTTAGAAATTGGGATATGGCATCAATTTTCTTGACATTGGGATGATATCCGAATTGATCGATGGTATGTCCCAGAAATTTGATACTCTTATGCATAAATTGACCTTTGTTATAATTTAACTTGATGTTAGCTTCACGGAGATTGTCAAATAGTAGTCTAAGGTGAACAAGATGTTCCTTAGTACTTGTTGAAGACAGGATTAGATCATCGATGTAGCAAATGACGTGCTCCTTCACTTCCTCTGTCAGTTTGCTATCCATCGCTCTAATCAGGGCCGGTCCACTATTAACCATTCCAAATGGAACACGACAGAAGACAAACGTGGTTTGATCGAAAAGAAACCCAGTATATTTTCTACTGTCCTCTTCCAACTCTACTTGATAAAATGAAGCAGTTAAATCCATCACACTAAAACACGACTTGTCTTTAAATCTTTTTAACAACTCCCGAATCTTCCGAGGCCTGTCCATTTCCAAGTGAATTCTAGTATTTATTTTCCGTGCATCTAGGCACAATCGAAGCTGCCCATTAGCCTTCTTTACAACCGTGATAGGGTTCAAGTATGATGACGCCTGTTTTGTGATTATTCCTTCTTGTTCCAACTTTTTGATAATCACACAAACCTTTTCATAATATTTCTCGGGTATCGGGTATAGTTTGGCTTGATAAGGCGATTCATCTGTAAGCCTAATCTTATACTTATAATCCTTTATGAGACCCGGCTTGTCATCATAGATCTCTTTATATTCCTCTATCAGATCTTTGAAATCCTCCTTTATATCCTCAAATCCCTCGGCTTTGAGTGCATAATGCTCCCTCTCTTGCTCGATTTCGTTGACGATGCATTCTAGGATTTCCTGTCTAGGGTAATCACCATGATTATCAAAATCCTCTTTTTCTTGTATGGTTGCTTTTTCTACAACTTCTTCATTAAATTTTATAATACGTTTATCCATGTCTATTATGGCCCTTTCCTTGATTATACAATCAATCCCGATGATGACGTCAAAATTGATGCCTTTCACGACAACGAATACGTGTTCGCATTGCCTCTCATTTATGAAAACCTCATAAGTATCTGTATTCAACATTTCAAAGATTTGTCCTTGAATATACCCTTAATTTTCATGGGAGAAGCAGGTAACGACGTGAATCGGTCTTCTCTTTTAAGCCTTTCATAACAGTCTTCACTTATTATTGATATCATAGCTCCATTGTCTACTAATGCTCTGCATTCCTGTTCTCCTACTTGAACATTGATTACAGGCAGTTCAATGGGTCTTTCTCTAAACTTCGGGCCTTCCTCAAATAACAAGTCTTCATCCGTTACATTGAAGGTCTCATATATAGTAATCACAAATGAGGGTGCAGAATTACAAGGTTTTATTTCTGTTTGGAATTTGGCGGTTTTTTTTTCTTTGTCACCATCTCTTCCTGGGGTTCTTTCACTGCTATCCTGGCGACTATTACTTGCGTGGGCTTCATTTATTGTATCCTTTCTCTTATCATCTTTCTTTCTTCGTCCTTCCCCATCGGACTTTTCCTGCTCCCCTCTGAGCCTTTCCCGGTCTCTCCTTCGATAAAACTCTTCCGTCCTATAGTTCTTGTACCTGCTGTACCCCTGACGTGGTCTGTAATTAGGGTCATAAGGCGCGTCACGATGATTGTTATGGTTATTGCCGTAATCCCTCCTGTAGGAATTACGCTCCTCATAACGTCTCTGCCACGGTGGTTCCGTGTATTCCCTATACTGGTTTTGGTATCTCAAATCCTTTTGGTAGTGGTTTCGAGTTGGCCCTATCCTCTCCGAATTCCTCTGGTTGAATCTGACCTGATCCGTTTGTTGGGTTCGGTTCATTACTACCGTGTTGATCCCTTTAGACTCCTGTCGACTAGCACGCGATATGATAGGTGTTGACATTGCGTTTAAGTGGTCCAAACGACGTAGCAAGTCGTCCATCGTGGCTAAGTCAGTCACTCCTGATGAAATTATTGACTTTCTGACATCCACGGGAAGTTGCTGCGATATAGCTTCCACTAACTGACCCTCGGTCATCGGGGGTTGCAGAAACCGCAATTTCGAGAGCTGACACGCAAAGTACTCTGCGTAGCTTGTGGGACCTGTGTTTGCATACTTTCTCGAGTAAACTTCTGACCTTATATTCTGTTGCACTTCAGTGCTCCAGAATCTTTTGATAAATGCGTCAGCAAATTCCTCGAAACTATTGAAGGTATACCTAAACGCATTATACCACTGAAGTGGGGCATCAGTCAAATAGCGCTCCACTACTCTAAGTTCGCGTTCGCTTGGCACCTGCGATTCCACGAAGTAATCCCTTAATCCACGAATAAATTCGAGAGGGGTAGTCCATCTAAATTACTGAATTTACGAGGTTTGTCCTCAAAATTTCTAATAACAGTGATGTTAGACGCTCTTTCAACAGGCCTGTGTATATAACCTCCTGGATTGACGTTAGTGTTAGGATAAGTGTACTCATATGGTTGTAATTGCGTGAAATTGGGCTGAGTCAAATTGGGTTGAGTTGGACCTAACCGTTCCGCAACTCTAGACTGAGGACTGATCCTAATGTCGGGAAACTCATGTGGCATAGCTTCATGTCTTTCCTGTAATCTAGGTTCCATTTGATCTAAAGCAGCGTGAACGTCGCTATTCCAGCTTGACCTTAA
Source organism: Meconema thalassinum (assembly GCA_946902985.2). Classification (NCBI taxonomy): domain Eukaryota; kingdom Metazoa; phylum Arthropoda; class Insecta; order Orthoptera; family Tettigoniidae; genus Meconema; species Meconema thalassinum. Next base: position 837,281,929 of record OX336390.1, read on the forward strand.
TTGCTCCTTAATACTTTCTACGTTAACATTCCCCCCAAGGTTAATGGTTGCCAATTGCGTTCGAATTACATTTAATTCCGAAGTTTTCTTTTCCCTGTCTTCGTTCAGTTCTATCTTGTTCTGATCCACCTTAACCTCAATGGACTTTAATTTATTTTCTAGACTGGTTAAATTATCTGTTTGAGAAATTTGAAGGACAGTAATCTTCTTATCGACATCCTCCCTCACATCTAATATTTCTTTAGTAGCTTTTAATTCGCTAGTGGCAAGTTTTTGTTCCATTTCCTGTTTCAGATCATTGAAAGAATCTTCATTAATCCTAATCATACCATTTCTTAATAAATCTATGTTTTCTTTAACAATTGCCTTAAGATCTATATCAAAGTCATCTTTCAATAATTTATTATGGTCACTGACTTGAACTCGAAAAGAATTCATTTCAGTTCTCAATTGATCTATCGAAGCCTGTGTATGGATATTGTCGTTAGTGAATTGTAGTTGAAACGCTTCCAAATTATCCTTTGCTAACCGTTTACTGATATCTAAATCTAATTTAATTTCCATTTGGAAATCCTTATTAGTTTTCTCTATTTCATTGATCTGGATTTGCATAAGGTTTTGATTAGCTTCTACAATGCTAACTTGAGACTGGATGGTAGTTACATCTGCCTGTACACTAGTGACTTTAACTTCAATAATATTTTGACATGTTTGCATCTGGTTCTGACTAGCCTGCATTTGACTTTGACTGGATTCAACCTTAACAATTTTCGACTGAATGTTATCAATGTCTGCTTCTATTTTTGTTTGACTGGATTCAACCTTAACAATTTTCGACTGAATGTTATCAATGTCTGCTTCTATTTTTGTTTGACTGGATTCAACCTTAACAATTTTCGACTGAATGTTATCAATGTCTGCTTCCATTTTTGTTTGACTAATCTGCATTTTACGTTGGCTAGCTCTAATATCTTTATTGCTGGACTGAAGGTCATTTAAAGAGTCTTTTATACTCTCTGCAAGAGCATCCTGAATATTCATCTGTGCCTGAAGCAGTTGATAAAGTTTCTCAATCTCACTAGGAGATCCTTTCTCATCGTTCTCAGACATATCAAATATATATCACTCAAAAGCTGAATAACATGGACACCACTCCACCAAACACAGCATAAACATCACAGAGTAAACCACATTTGCCATCATACGAAATCCTTGATTGTGTTGCGTTAACTTAAAATATAATTAAAATTACCAATCAGTGCTTTATGTTAGAATCGAGGAATTCCCAGAACCTACTCATACTATGCGTGATGATTTATATCAGTATATATCCTAAGTATTCCTATTATGACCATCTTTAAATTAATGAAAATGGTTTTACATTTAAAATGGGCTCAGAAATACCCATCCGCCGGTTGAAAGAAAATGGGACACCTTGAGTGCAGCTCACCCACGAGCTACATCACAAAGCCCTACTCGACTGATCAAGTCAATTCAGTTTTTCAGAGAATGTCTTTCATTGATCTCGGCTCTAGTCGTATATTATTTCCAAATCAGTGTAGCACCACTTAAAAATCCACAAAATCTATTAATGGTTGCAATTCTACACGTATGCCGTGTAGATCGAGAATACTCCTAATTGATTTCTTCACGAATGAATTCCAATATCTTGTGCTAAAAACATTGGTGAATCATTATTTCACGAGGTTCATTCAACGAGTTCACAATAGATCGCTGTAATGTTGTCGGAATTGACTGGCACATAACATCACCACGTGTTCGAAAGCAAGATTCGAAACGATCATGAAATGGCGTCATATCACCAGTCAGATGCCCTTCCACGAGGTTCGACATCTATAATGGCCTCAAACTATGTTCTCGTCTCTGGTATTCCAGTTTTCTCGAGGCCATCATCTGTATGCCATTTTACTCAAATGGCACCTCCTATAAAGACACGATATCTCTATTCGATGCCCCTTACGTTTGGGCCGCCAATTTACTGTGCCCGAAAATACCTACCCTTTACCTGTTGATATCCCTCGAAGGTAGCTGGATCGTAGGACCTGAAAACCCCCCCGGCTCAGAAAAGTCCCCAGATCCTACCAACATGGGAAAGGGAGTATTAGGGTGCAGTAAAACCTATCAGAGGTGGCATTAAGCACGACCAAAGCATAGCAGCGAACTGCTCTAATAACACGAGAATCGTGGGAAATCACCCTCTCAGGAGTGTGGGAAACTCTAGAAATATCTAGCTATGGCCCCCCTTAATGCGACCTCTTTATACTTCTGTAAATCATCACATCACGCGATTAAAAGAAATGACAAAGTATTTATTTCCAAAAGGAAATCTGACAAAGGGTCAGACCAAATTGTCCTTGACTGGACACAAAAACAAAGAAAATAGGCACTAGAATCATGCCCATAAATGCATTAGCGGTCCCCATGGACCAAGAGTGCATTTAACCCTCAATAGAAATTGTTAATTATATGAACAAAGGTGATCCCTTAAGAAGCAAGAAAAAAAATTAGATAAATCGCCCTAATGGTTCTTCCACCCATTCTAACATTAGAAAACACGTGAATTAATTCAGAGATATATATACATATTTACTTATTTACAGCGAAATCATTATTAATGTTATTACACCCTCAGATGTAAATGCCTTCGCAAACAGGTAATTCTGCACTCCTCATTGGTGCTTTGTCAAAATTGAGATTGCATAACTTATATTGCCTTAGCAATGTAGTCAAAATTTATTTTATCAATCAAGCACTCAAGCTAAAAAGACGTGAAATTCGTAATTCAAAATCTCTAAAGATTCAATAATTTCTCAGTATAAATGTACTTATTTAAATTCATCCAGAATTTATAATATAACGATCGTGAATCATATCTAACATTGCTTAAATCTTATAAACTGAGCACAACCGAAGAATTAATTAAATGGGGATGCCATACAAAATCAAACTCTGAGGCTTAATAAAACTAGATCCATAATTGGAATTGCCAATTTCATCAATAAATCGTAACAAGAAATGCAAAAAGAACAGAGACTATGTTCTTTCAAAAACATTCATAAATTAGTATAACCTTGCACTGAATTACAGTCATTATAATGGACACTCATGACCTCGATTTCTGAATACGGGTGGGCATTACCACCAACATTATAACCGCATTACATATTATGCTTTCACTAGCATCTTAATATTAACGTCCTTCAACGAGTACCACCGTAAATATATTACACGCCCATTCACGCTTCATCACACACTATCACCCACATGGTGATTATTTTATTCGATAACCAGTAATCAGATATATTCAGCTGTGTTTTTTAACTATTATGTTTTCTCACTCAGATGCATCATAAATTTTACATGAGTGGGTACTTAATCAAGTCCACTGGATCACAAAAAGCTTGCCTTACAGAGTTGTATTTACAGTCAAATAAGAATTCATTTCCCCTTAACGTTAATCCCTGGGATTTGTTTCGAAAAAGTTTCCTGTTCGTCAAATAGTACTCTAAAGCATTGTTCTAAACAAGAAAAACTCGAAAGACTGAACCAAAGTTCAGTTATAGCAATATTAATTAATATAAAAAACAACGAGGTGTATCCAAGTACACGTGACTACAAAATCAAACGTTAAAGTTGATCAGACGAAAATAGAAATGTCCCTTCAAGAGAATTCACGAAAATCAGACTGGATCTACAGCATGTATCCAGGTAACAACTCCAGTTAACTCCTGTTGACACATTCGAATTCAGTATGACAGCGTTTACTCTCAAGAGAAACAAAATCCCGATTCTAAACAATTGATCAAACTTCACATACAATACTATCTTTTAATAGTTATAATGCAAGAGCTCATAGGCAAATTCGAATCTCACAATTGTCGAACACGAAAATAATGGAACGACAACCCCTCAAACCAAAGCTTGATTTAAAAAAAACAATTCCCTTTGAGAATAACGTAGATTTCTTCCCCTATGAAGATCTGTTCTCCACAATCAAGAAGTTCGGAATAAATTTAATGAATTTTAATTAATAATATTATTAAGCTGAAAAATAAACAAATAATTCATAATAAAGTATTATGAAATGAGTGCACCTGATTAACCAGGCCTAAACTCGACTGAAAATGAAGTCATACATGATATGGGATAGCCATGCATCAACCTCAGTCCACAATCATACTACTCAAAATGAATAAAAAATAATTTAAAAAAAAACAGATGGCAAAGTGTTTACACTGGACTATCTACTTTGCAACGCTACATGAAAAGTTGTTCCTCTACCTGGCTGAAGACTCTCGAAGGCGATATGGAGCGTGAAGATGCCCACCATCTGATTCCACCATGGTATAGCAAGGCTACACGGTTCCGTTCCAATTTCCAATTTCCAATGAACGCACTGGGAATTTCTTGATCCAATGTCCCAAGTCCACTGATAGTAAACGAACTGCTTCCTCATCTCGGAAATTGTCCTAGCCCGAATTTCGAATAGTTTCAGCCCGACCCGAAAATACACCACGCGCGCGAATGCAACATCGCAATAAGCGGGTGTACACATGACGGTAGCCTGAGTTATTTTCGGCTGCATGTTACCAAAAGTTCATGTTGCTCAAGCCAATAGCCCGCGTCGCGAGTATGCTATGTTCCACTTCGCAAACAGCATTGTAGTCACTTGTGACGTCCGCTGCATTTGCTTGGAGAGCGATGTCCACAATAAAATGCCTAGCCGCACATGGCTAATATGTTTATATACATCCTAGACATCTCTCCCACTACCTCGGATTTCCAAGCACTATACATTGTTAAACAGTGTTCACTTGGTATGTACTTGACATTTAGTTGCAATAGTCTTGGCGTGGCCTTCTCAGTGTGCATGGACTTCGGAAAAGAGCCTCCTAATGTATCACTGCACTTCGCTCCTCATCTATACATGCATTTAAATCACGTGAAAAGAGACTGATTCCTCTAACCGAATATTGCCCGCATACAATGCCAGGCACTCTGACGATTGAAGTTCTCATTCGACACTGAACATTAAGTATATCGGCCTTAATACGTCGCAACACGATGTATAACCACGAACTAGCACCGCCGTGAACTTATAATAGCTTGACACTTCTTCCAGCCGAAACAACATTGCGATACGAGTCCTTGCTTAGGCGTGTATTCGTCTGAGTTGAAACATGCTCTGCTTGTCGCACACCTGCGTCAGCCTGCAGGAGACAACTGGCACGCTGTCGCTAGTGCGCATGACGAGACGATCTCTCTGAGACAGGTCGATATATTAAATCTATATTCTTGATGTTACAAATGCTATTAACAGGACCGCTCTGTCTCTCTCTGCTGTAATATCGAACTCCAATATACACATGACATCATAACTGTGCCTTATTTCCAAATAATATTCAAATGTAAATGTCTATCTCCCCACCACTGCAGGCTCAAGGACACCTGCGTATCCTCGCGGCCTACAAGCGAAACACTCTTCCAAAGGTTGTTGATGAGACATCAGCTGAGCCGAATGATCACATGGCTATTTGCGCTCTCCAAACTAGGTCAAAACCTGACGTTTGCGGCAGCGGTTTGCATAGTAAAATGTACCGTAAATCAGGCCAAATAAAAGAAAACGGTACAGTACCTACTGTCAGTCCACGGCCGCCTCCTTCCCTCTTCCTAGCCAATCCATCCCAATCTTCCATCCCTTCCCATTCCTCATGAGGCCCCTGTTCGCTTTGCAGGTGAGGCTGCCTGGGCGAAGTGCTGATCACACCTCCCCAGTTGTATCCATCCCGAGCAGATGTTCCAAGCTCCAGGACACTGCCCATAGAGGCGGTAGTGGTGAGTTCCTTCGCTGAGTCCGTGGGAACCACCAACCTAGAGGGTAAATTGACTAAATAAATAATAATAAAAAAAAACTCATTTCGCAAAAATTAGGAAAAAGTAGACTTATGAGGTCGGGCAAATGTGTGTCTGCCTGTCTGTCCTTCTGTCTGTCTGGCTGTCTCTCTGTCTGTCCTTGTGTCTGTCTGGCTGTGTGTGTATGTGTGTGTGTCCCTATCAACTCCTAAACGGCTGCAGCAATCGAAACAAAATTTGGTAGGAGTAAAGATCTGTACCTGAATAGCTCACGGCCATAATTGAAAATGATGTCAGTGCTACCATTTGCTGAAAAATCGAAATTGAAATTTGAGCTCCATGTTGGATATATTGGAAGGTATGAATGGGAGCTATTTCAAAATTGGCACATGTATAGATAATAAAATTGCAGTTTAATTTCCGGGAGGCCATACATGGCAGTGCTGCCAAAATGATTATAAGCCTGCTGATAAGTCCAAATTTTAAATGCATATAACTTCTACACTATCAATTGGATTTCAAACAAATTTCGTATGTGCTATGTGCACATAAACGGATATGACTGAGCGTATTCTTAAGAGCCACCAGGGCTGCTAACTGTAAATAAATGCTCTCAATTTTTTTAAAATCCAAATACCCAGATATCAGAAAGTATGCAAGCCGACAGCTTTAGACTATGCACACGTATAATACCTGACATGCTATATTAATTTGGTGTGACTTATAGACGTCTGTGCTACCAACATGATTCTAAGCCTGCTGAGAGAAATTTAAATACATGTAACGTCTATACTATCACTTGGACTTCAACCAAATTTCGTGTGTGCTATGTGTACCATAACAGATATGACTATGCCGATTCTTAAGAGTAACCAGGGCTGCCAACTGTTAATAACTACTGTCTCTATTTTTGTGACCCTAATATCAATATATCAGAAAGTATGCACGCCAATAGCTCTAAACTTTGCCCACGTATAGTACATGGCATTCTAGATTAATTTGGAGTAACTAATATACGCCAGTGCTGCCAACATGATTCTAAGCCTGCTGTTAGGTCCAATTTTAAAATGCATGTAACTTCTGTACTAACTAATGGATTTCATCACAATTGACACAACAATATATCATATTATTTCAGATTATTTCTGACCAATACATGTTTGTCATTGTTGCCAACATGATTTTACGCGCGCTGTTAGATCCAATGTTTAACTGCATATACCGTCCATGCGATCCATTGGACTTCAACCAAATTTTGTATTCTGCACATTAAGAGATGGAACTAAGAATTCAGTCACCAGGGCTGCCAACTTTAGTTCTCTATTGGGCTACATTATGCCAGGTAAACAGTAGTTCGAACTAATTAGAAATTTCGATATCACGAACTTAATTTCGTCATTATTCTAGATAGATCCATATAGATGAATCAGTGGCATGAATCTTAAATTTTAAGAAGAGTAGGCTCTTTAGTTCGTCACGGAACGTCTTGTTAGCCTATATCTTGTACCCCGCCCATTCATTGGGCGCAAGCTACAAATCAAAATTCGTATGAGCAACACTGAAAAAGAATGGCTTCAAATCTATACGTTTGGTGATTGAATATTGAAGGTTGTGTCAGCATGAGTAAATTTGATTATCATATTCTTCATTCTATGAATACCAATAGGATCTCACAAAAGAGTTCAACTCTCTGGTATCAACTTGGAGCATACCCATAGGCCTAGAAAACGGGGATTGACCCTGGAAACCAGGTACAAAGTCCACTCACTCACCCACCGACCGTACACATACAAGCGCAGGGGATTAAGACCGACCATATTTCCGGCCCGTGAATCACCTATTCTACTGGGTCAATCGAATCCTATTGCTCCGAAGTTTGTCATCTTTTCGTAAATTGATTAGTATGTTTCAAATCCACACATGATTACAATCAATGTGGTAATAATATATTGTACCCTTCAATGGTTTCTAGGATGCCGACTCTAGCTCGGGGTAATGGTTTGTCCGGTGTGGCTCTAACGTAATCTAAACTTCCTAGGAATATCGTCAAGGATCACAGGAGGCTTAACTTAAAATCAGTATGTCAGAGAACTCCTAATATAAAATAATTTCTTCACAAACATCATCTCCCATTTGCTCCCATCCATAGACAGTAAAACAACAAAATATACTCCCTTAAATTATTCTAATCAACAAAAATCAAATTGCAAACGATAAATTAATCACACTGGCTGAAACCAGGAAAAGAAAAATAATCTATTTCACTGCAGTCCACTGTTTCAAGTTCAAAAATAAAACGTCAACAGACTTAATTCATCAAAACTATGGCCTGAATAACCCAGCCATCCTATCAAAGAAAAAAGCGCACTCATGATTATAACTTGCAAAATTGGTTATTGGGGTTCGGACATGTTTTCTCGTACAATCAATCAGTCTTCCTCACAAGAGTCAAACAATGAAGGCAATAGACTTATTCTAGGCCACAGGCATGTGTGCATGTTCTAGCTAATTACGGTAATCCAAACAAGTCAAATACATGAAGCATCAAATAAACACACTTCGGTGGCCGATGCCCCGTTACTTTAATAGGCAAACAACTATAATGAATGCACTCAAATGATATCACAATACAAGATGTCGCTTCCTGAAGCGGTACAAAAAAAGAAACAAACAATTAATTCACTCAGAGCTATAACTCTGCTAATTACGGTAATCCAAACAATTCAAATACATGAAGCATCAAATAAACACACTTCGGTGGCCGATGCCCCGTTACTTTAATAGGCAAACAACTATAATGAATGCACTCAAATGATACCACAATACAAGATGTCGCTTCCTGAAGCGGTACAAAAAAAGAAACAAACCCTGGGAAGCTAGACTACCTTCCCTCAAAGGAAAACAATACCATCCAACGTGGTCCCTCGACCTTGTGACAGACACTCTCACACCATAATAAACCAGCTGGGCGAGCAACAGCCTTCGCTGCTCCCTTCAGAATTCAGACGGCTGGCCACGATCTTATACCTGCTTCCTAGGACTGCCTTGGGTTCGAACTGTACAGTTACCTTTCCGACGGGGCTATAGCGCACTCTCATCAGACAATGAATTCAATCATTTCACTTACCAATTATATCATCGTAGACTTGCGGGAATTTCGCCTGCGCCTTAATTCACTTACCATTTATATCATCGTAGACTCGCGGGAATTTCACCTCCACCTTAATTTCACTTACAATTTTATATCATCGTAGAACACGGGAATACCACCTCCGTTATTAATTTCAGCTCACCCCAGGATCAACTCTCAACCTATTCTGAATATTATATTATCAATCAGCCATTCCACCTTACCTTTCTTTACCTTGGTGCGGTTATCAATTACCATACTTACTGTTCACCTAATTTCAGTGTCACTACTGATCTTTGTTACAATGTCACGCTATCTCCCCTATATTAGCTTTTACGTTAATATCGTGCGTAAGCACTATCAACCCAATTATTCCCTTAATTGTGCATTCAGCAAAGTTACTGACACCCTCAAACAAAACACATTTAAACAAGATTTGATGCTGATGTGAAAATCTACATTATAAAACACACAAAAAAGTCATAAATGACAAATATACACAAATCTACACAAAAACATGCCTGCTGCGCCCAAAATATCTATTTTATCATAATTGCTTATGATCGAGATAAACTTATCCGATTCCCATGATGGGATACGCTATGGCAAACATGCCCCATGCAATATCTACTTATCTCGTATACATCATGATGGTGATGGTCTGATCCTTGATATCAGTCTTCTGGATCAATTGGTTCATCTTGCAAGGAGGATAATTTTCCACATGGTTTCCAGAAAAATTCACCAAAGCAAAGGTCCACTGTGAATTATTATTATTATTATCACAATGCACGGTTCTCGCGTAAGTAGCTCCTACCTCATCACTGACTTTGCTACTAATAGCACGTGTGGCTATCTCTATCATATAACTGTGTCGTACTGTCACGGTATGCACACTCACGATACTGTTCCGATTAGCACTCGCGAATACTTAGCGATATTCAAATGTCCAAAGATAGAACTGCTTATCCTTATAAATAGGTCAATATTTCAGAACGCGGCGATCATAGGTTCGCGTCTATGCAATGCTCAAAGTAGAACTTGTAAATTATTTATATTTCATAATGCGATGATCGTGGGCTTGCGCCTTTGCAGCGCCCGGATAAGAACTGTTTTCGCTGCGTCTCCAGCTATTATTTATATGATTTGTCATAGAAGTACTTGGAGTGGGGAGCTTTTAGAATTTATTTCTATAATAACACTCGCCTGAATATGCAAACTAGCTCCTTAGAACGTCCTCATTTTCAATGTCTCAATGGCTTCTTTTAATACAAAATCCGATCGTTGGATCCTTAGATAATGAGCTCCGTAATTTCCTTCATTGTTCCTTAATTTCAGCGGGATTTGGTCGCGTCTCGCGTCCCTCGCTGCTATTGGTAGTTTCAAATTCATCCCCTGATTTCATTTTAATTCTGGCAAAAATCACAGAATGACTCAATTAAAATTTTGAAGATATTTCTGAGAGGCTGTGATTGTCCCCTATACGATGGTGTACTTCCTGTTTCTGCATTTTAATTACTGCTCCAATTTCTCTCAAATGGGCGGGGTTTATCTAGTGAGTGATCGTTGAAATTTTCGTATTTACCCGCTTAGTTGAAAGACCGTTTCGCGTTGTCTGAGCGCATGTGGTTACCAGTTGTTGGCTTTCTCTTCCTCTCTTCATTGTCCGCGCTAGGTGAAAGTTACAGCAAAAGCACGTACGGGTCTCCCTTTGTTGTGCTCTGGTCTACAGGCAACGTCTTTTCTTACATCAGCTTTGAAACATGAATAAAATCTTGTTGAAATAAATATGTAGAATTTATGCAATCACAGATGCATAAAGGTTACATTGTCCTTCTGCAAAGGAAAAAATCGATATGGAACGTATGATTTTTTCTCAATCGCGATCCGCCTCACGGATGCTGTAAGGTTCCGCCGTCACTCCTTATTCTGATTACTTGGTTCGCCACTGCTGGTCGCACTCATGGATTCCCTTGCTACTATTCCTGTGTCTCCCTTTCCACATTTTTGGTAGGATTAGTGTCTCGGCCGTCTGGTGCAGGTAGCTATTGTCTGCTTGTCTCGCCAAGTACTCTCACTTCTCAGTCGTTCACTGTAAACACCAGGTCTGTTTATGACTGTCTACTTCCTCGTTCCACGTGCATTTGGCTCATCTTTATTTGATTTCCATAATGTTGACACCCGCGGTATTCCGTGGTTGATCAAACGGTTCCCTTTCATGATACACTTTGAGGTTTGAACAATTTGCTACTGACGTGTTTCCGCCGTTTATGTCCTGTATCTTATACGCATTGTTTCCCAAATTTCTTTTGATGCGGTAAGGTCCTATGTACGGGAAACACCATTTATGAAACACTTTGTTTGCAGGATCAGAGATAGGTGGTCTCTTCAATAAAACTAACTCACCGGCGTTCAATTCTCTGTGAAAGCGTTTCCCATTTAGCCTTCTCAATCTCCTGTCAGCTTGTTCTCTCATATACGTGACCGTTCGATCGATTCTCAGCTGTGGTGCTGGCTGTGGATCCCTTGGGCAATCTAGTACTGTTGTCCAAGATCTCGTTGGTTGCTGGTTCAAATGTAACGTGTATGGAATTTGTCCAGTTGACTCATGACGTGTCATGTTAATGCAAATTTCAATGTTTTTCAAGGTATCAGCCCAACGATGATGTTCTGTAGGTATGAACATGCGGATATGCTTAGAAACCTCTCGTAAGACTCTCTCGCTAGGGTTGCTCTGTGGATGGCGTACGCTAGATAATACATGTTTGATGCCTAGCTCATTTAATCCACGCTTAAATTCTGCTGATGTGAAGTAACTCCCATGGTCGGAAATTATAAATTCTGGCTTTCCCATCGTAGGTATAACACGATTCTTGATTCGGCTTAGGACCTGTTTCGATGTTGTCTTCTGGATAGCACATATAACAACAAACTTGTAGAAGACGTCCACGCACACAAGGACATGTCGCACTCCTCTACGTCCTTTCGGCATTGGTCCCATGCAATCTGTCGCAATGAGCTCTAATGGTTTCTGTGGCAAAAGTGGCTTCGGGTACTGTCTCATGAGGAAGTTGATGGATTTTGCACGCTGGCAAATATCGCATGTCTTCAGGACATCGCGTATTGTGATCCTCATCCGTGGCCAAGTGAAAGCTTCACCTATCGTTGCTTGTGTCTTGTCTAATCCTATGTGACCAAGTGTATAATGAGTATGTCACACTAATTTTCTCTGTAAAGAAGCTGGTAACAATATCCGTAACTTGACGTGATCCTCATCTATAAATTTATGGAGCATATTATTGAAGTATGAATAATTTCTCGCTTGAGCTTCAATCTCTCGATATGCTGGTATATCAGGTGTTAACTCTCTCTTGAGGAACTTAATCATCTGCATCATCCATGGCTCCTTTTCCTGTTCCTGCGGTAACCTCTTCAGTTCTTGTAAGAAGTCTTGGTCTTCGTTTGTCAGCTCAATGTGTTGCACTAACATCTCATCTTTCTGTGCCTCCTCTTCTGGATTTCAGTTCAAAATATCCGGGATTACATTTAATTTTCCTGATATGTGTTCAATTTGTAGATCAAACTGCTGTGCATAGATGGCCCATCTGTTGATGCTTTCACTTACCATGGTGGTCTTAAATAAGAAAGTCAGCGCCTTGTGATCAGTGCGGATTGTTATGGGGAATCCATAAATTATACGACGCCATTGTTGTAATGAGTGTATGATAGCCAGAAGCTCCAGCTGTGAGATGGTATAACTTTTCTCATGATTTCTTAGCTTCCTGCTGATAAATGCTAAGTATGAACGGCCTGCTGTTCTCTCTGCGTCTTCTTGGAAAAGCATTGCTCCGATGCCCACTAAAGATGCATCTGCTCGAATTATGAATCTCTTCGAAAAATCTGGGTAACCCAGTTTGATGCTATTTGACAGCAATTCTTTCGTAGCTACAAATGACCTCTCACACTCTTCGTTCCAAAACCAGCGGTTATTCTTTTTTAGCATCTCCTGTAATGGTGCTACTACTTCGGTGTATCCTGGACAGTTTTCAAGAAAGAAATTTGTTGCTCCCAGGAACATCCTTATGTGCTTGACTCTGGTTGGTCGAGGAAAATGTCTAATGGCTTCAATCTTCACTGGGTTGGGTTTGACTCCCTCTCCATCGACAATATGTCCTAAATATAAAATTTCGTGCTGAAAGAAGTGCGATTTTCTTAGATTGATTTTGAAATTTGCCCTTTCTAGGTTCTCTGACAACTTGCTCAAATTTTGCATGTGTTCTTCAATGCTTTCTGATGCTAATAAGATATCGTCGACATATCTGACAGTCATGTCTTTCACCTCTTCTGTCAAATTGCGATCCAATGCTCGGATTAGTGCAGATCCGGCTGTCTTAACTCCAAATGGTAAGCGACACCAGGTGAAACTCTGATTATCGAATAGAAATCCAGTTAACAGCTGTGATTTCTCTTCTAACTCGATATGCCAGTAGCTATTTGCAAGATCGACAGACGAATTAGTCTTTTCTTATGGAACTTCTTTAATACATCCTTAATTAGTGGTGCCCGGTCGGTTTCGTCAATTAATCTGGAATTGAATGTGCGAGCATCCAGGCATAGTCTCACAGAACCATTGGGCTTCGCCACCGCTAATATGGCGTTCAAATATGGAGTTGGAGCCTTCTTAATTATGCCCCCTCTAAGCATTTCGTCTATAATCTTTCTAACTGCTGCACGCTGTTTCTCTGGGATTGGGTAGAGTCGGCTCTTGAATGGAGTCCAGTCATCCACCTCCATAGCGTACTTGAAATTTAATATTTTTCCCGGTAGGGTATTGAATGCTGCTGAATGTTTACATAGCATTTGCGCCAAGCAATTTCTTTCTTCATCATTTAGCTTTGCCTCCTTTAATTTTTCCTTCAAAAGTGCCTCAAAACTGTCTTTGTTGCCATCTTCTTCTACTGCCATGGACCACATCTCATCTTCCAACTCTTGCTTTTCCTCCAGGAGTCCTGTCTTCGAGTCCTCTTCATCTGCTTGATTTTTCTCTTCTTCTTCCAGAATCGTCTCCAGCGTCCAAATGTCAGCATCTCTATCTAAGCCGTGATTATTCATGTTCAGTTCTACCGCTGATAATCCTTCCATATTTCTGAATTTAATTACATTATTGCGTAGATCAATTACTGCTTGGTGCTCGTATATGAAATCCGCGCCAAGGATCAAGTTTACACTCATCTTGTTCATAACCATGAATATATGTGAGAAAGTGTGTCCTAATATCTCTAGATCCAATTGTCTTGAAATTTACATACAGCTGATTTTTCGGGAATTACTCCTCTAATTTTGACCTGTGGTACTGGAATTGTAGGTATTCTTTGCTTTTCGCTTAGAGCTTTGATTAATGCCTCTGATACTAGACACAGCTGTGCTCCGGTGTCCACCAATCCTCTTACTCTTAATCCTTCTATTCTCGTAATAATGACAGGTAATTTCCTCAAACAATGTTGTTCCGGTTGAATAATTTCACCCGTAAAATAATCAGGAGTTGCGACCCATTCCTCAATATTCGCTATCAACCACTGTGCTTTATCTGGCGTGAAAATTAGGCTATCTTCTTCATCCTCTAGTACATTTTTTTTGCTAATGGCCCCCGTCTGCCTCTTATCGTTCTGACTCTCGCGATGCTGTTGCGCCAATTTACTTTCTGCTCCGGTTATCTCCACATCTGGATTCTCGCGATTTTCCATCGTCCTTCGCCAGCGATCCTTCTCCGCCTCTTGGCTGCGATGCAACTCGTTTAGGTACTGTTGGGCTGCCTCGTGTCTGTTCTGCCATTCCCGTCGACTGTCCTCCGTGTATCCTTGGTTCTCATCTCGTCCTCGGTTCCACGTTCTATTTTCCCTTCTGTCATATCTGCGGTGATGATATGGACCTTCGCGACCACCCCCTTTCCATTCATCTCTCCTGTACTGTCGCGGCTGCCAGTTCCTTTCGTTGATTGGTTCATATCTCCTTTGCTCCTCTTTTGGCTAGTCTGACCTTCCATTGTTGTTTCCGCTCTTATGGCTAATATTCGTATTGGTGCTCTGCTTCTTAGTGTTGACATGCTCAGCCTGGTGTACCAGCGCTGCGCTGTCACTTGCTCTGACATGCCTATTCTGAGTGTTTAATGAAGTTTCATCCAGTTGGCGTAAAACCTCCTCTGCTTGTAGTGCGCTCGAGACGTTTGCTGCAATTAAGAACTGTTGTACTGGTAATGGAAGCTGTTTACCAATTGTCATCACCAGTTCTGCATGCGGGGGCAAAATATCCATGCCTTTCATCCAGAGTAGCTGAGCCGAAAAATATTCTGAGTAGCGCGTGGGCTGTGAAGCATGATACTTCCTGCTATACAACTCCATTCTCAGACTATGTTGTATTGACATTCTCCAATAACGGCGTAGAAATGCCTGCTTGAAACTATCCATGTCTTCAAAAGTGTAGCGAAAACTTCTGAACCAAGTCAAGACGCTATCCGCAAGTATTTTTTCTGTTACTCTGAGTTTCTTATTCTCAGGAATGTTACTGTCTGTAAGATAGTGTTCTAAATCTTTTAAGAAAGCTTTTGGCGTTTGTGACCCGTCATTATTGAATTTGCGTGGGCGGTCCTCCTGCATTCTAATTATTTGTACATACTGGGTAGTTGGGTTATTATTATTATTGTTGTCAGTCGGCTGTTGAGGTGTTGAGGCGTGTCCTCTAAACGTTTGAAAACCATCATTGCTCTCGCTACCTGTAGTTGCGCGGCCCGGACTATGTCTATTCATTCCTTCTACCTGAGTCTGGCTTGTGTTAAAATTATTAGCCATCCCGTTTGTCCCCTTACTGCTATTGTAAGCTCTTAGTTCGAGAAGCATGTCTTGCTGTTGTAAAGATTGTATTTCCGTCTTAAGAATCTTCCGTTCTTGTCCCTCTATTTTTCCTAGCAACTGCAGCTCGACCTCCTTTATCCTTTTCTGGTTCTCTTCCATTTGTTCTATGAGTTTCTTTCTATCCTCTTTCCCGTCAATTCCAATCTGTCGGCATGTCTTATTTATTTTTGCTCTTATTGCCTCATATCTATCTTCCTCTTTTCTCTTTCCGTCCTTCTTATCGCTTTCCAGCTGATCGAGCCTGCCTCCTATCAGTTCATTACTCTCGCGAATGCTCTCTTCAATTGCATCATTCTCATTCTCTTGAATACTCCACCGTTCTGCTGAAGTCAAAGCTGCCTTGTCTATCTCTGTTCTGATCTCTGTCACCTCTTCTTCTAAGCTGTGTAATTGTTTTGTCGCAGACTTAACTTCATTGTCCACCCCTTTTATTGTAGCCTGGATTGCTAACTGTTCTAACTTTATCCCTTCCGTATTAGCGTTACATATTTCTTCCAGTTGTATGAGTTTCGCTGCTGTCTTTTCTTCACTGAATGCTATCGATTGTCTTAGGTTCATCTCCATCTGTCCTAAATGTGCGGTAGTCTCAAGTGTGATTTTAGCTATCTGCTCTGCTAATTTATCCGTCAACTCCTCTTTTAATGCTTCATTATTCAGCCTACCCTGTTCTGCAATTTGTTCCGTTAGCTGTGTATTGGTAATTGTACGTTGCTCCGCGAGTAGTGCATTATTTATCCTACTTTGCTCCGCTATCTGTTCTGAGATACGTGCATTGTTTATTGTACTCTGTTCCACTATCTGTTCTGAGATACGTGTGCATTGTTTATTTCGCTCTGTTCCGCTATCTGTTCTGAGATACGTGCATTGTTTATCGCGCTCTGTTCCGCTATCTGTTATGAGATACGTGCATTGTTTATTGCACTCAGTTCCGCTATCTGTTCTGTTAATTCTCCCTTTAACGCTTCAATTATCGCTCGAATTTCTTCCACTGAAGCCATAGCACAAAATATAAACACTTATTTGAGAAGACTGGGGCATGCAGACTCACGTACCCACCTTCTGCAATTATAAAATGAGTCGCTTTATCCCAATCTACGTTATTCCCATTAATTACTTTTATTTGCTTGAAGAGCTGCCTATTTGATGTCTGCTTTCATGAATAAATTTTTTTTTTCCCTTCTGCGTTAATTTTAACTTCCCAGTCCTGTCAATAAAGTACTGACATGACTTTTCACGGCTCACGCCGTCCTACAACATACATTTGAAGTTTGTTACTAATCAATCAATTATAAGGGCGCCACGAAAACACTGCTTCTACCTAATTATGCAAAATAAACTCAGCATTTTCGACTATTTATTTTAAACAAACTCCTGGCTTTACTTTCCCCTGAATTACTGTTAATTTGGCCACACTACAGGGCGCCATGATATGGTACACCCTACCTCTGTTTACACGTCCTCAAGGTTTGATACTGCAAGCTCAATGCTCACCCTCTTGGATAAAGACCGACATGGGCCACCATGTTTTATCACAACCTCGACGCGGCATGTATACTTCAGTAGGCTCCGGCTAGCTACTCTCTGACAATCTCCATCACTGTGATCCACTAATTAATACAAGAAAACTGATATGGACTTGAATAACTACAGTGTTATCACCCAATCCATATGTAGCCTTCAATGGTTTCTAGGATGCCGACTCTAGCTCGGCGTAATGGTCTGTCCGGTGTGGCTCTAACTTATTCTAAACACCCTAGGAATATCATCAAGGATCACAGGAGGCTTAACTTAAAATCAGTATGTCAGAGAACTCCTAATATAAAATAATTTCTTCACAAACATCATCTCCCATTTGCCCCCATCCATAGACAATAAAACAACAAAATATACTCCCTTAAATTATTCTAATCAACAAAATCAAATTGCTAAAGGTAAATTAATCACACTGGCTGAAACCAGGAAAAGAAAAATAATCTATTTCACTGCAGTCCACTGTTTGAAGTTCAAAAATAAAACGTCAACAGACTTAATTCATCAAAACTATGGCCTGAATAACCCAGCCATCCTATCAAAGAAAACTGCGCACTCATGTTTATAACTTGCAAAATTGGTCTTTGGGGTTCGGACATTTTTTCTCGTACAATCAATCATTCTTCCTCACAAGAGTCAAACAATGAAGGCAATAAGACTTATTCTAGGCCACAGGCATGTGTACATGTTCTAGCTTAAAAACAATTAATTCACTCAGAGCTATAACTCTGCTAATTACGGTAATCCAAACAAGTCAATAACATGAAGCATCATATAAACACACTTCGGTGGCCGATGCCCCGTTACTTTAATAGGCAAACAACTATAATGAATGCACTCAAATGATATCACAATACAAGATGTCGCTTCCTGAAGCGGTACAAAAAAAGAAACAAACCCTGGGAAGCTAGACTACCTTCCCTCAAAGAAAAACAATACCATCCAACGTGGTCCCTCGACCTTGTGACAGACACTCTCTCACCATAATAAACCAGCTGGGAGAGCAACAACCTTCGCTGCTCTCTTCAGAATTCAGACGGCTGGCCACGATCTTATACCTGCTTCCTAGGACTGCCTTGGGTTCGAGCTGTACAGTTACCTTTCCGACGGAGCTATAGCGCACTCTCATCAGACCATAAATTCTATCATTTCACTTACCAATTATATCATCGTAGACTTGCGGGAATTTCGCCTCCGCCTTAATTCACTTACCATTTATATCATCGTAGACTCGCGAGAATTTCGACTCCGCCTTAATTTCACTTACAATTTTATATCATCGTAGAACACGGGAATACCACCTCCGTTATTAATTTCAGCTCAACCCAGGATCAACTCTCAACCTTTTCTGAATATTATATTATCAATCAGCCATTCCATCTTACCTTTCTTTACCTTGGTGCGGTTATCAATTACCATACTTACTGTTCACCTAATTTCAGTGTCACTACTGATCTTTGTCACAATGTCACGCTATCTCCCCTATATTAGCTTTTACGTTAATATCGTGCGTAAGCACTATCAACCCAATTATTCCCTTAATTGTGCATTCAGCAAAGTTACTGACACCCTCAAACAAAACACATTTAAACAAGATTTGATGCTGATGTGCAAATCTACATTATAAAACACACACAAAAAATCATAAATGGCAAATATACACAAATCTACACAAAAACATGCCTGCTGCTCCCAAAATATCTATTTAATCATAATTGCTTATGATCGAGATAAACTTATCCGATTCTCATGATGGGATACGCTATGGCAAACATGTCCCATTCAATATCTACTTATCTCGTATACATCATGATGGTGATGGTCTGATCCTTGATATCAGTCTTCTGGATCAATTGGTTCATCTTGCAAGGAGGATAATTTTACACACGGTTTCCAGAATAATTCACCAAAGCAAAGGTCCACTGTGAATTATTATTATTATTATTATCATTATCAAAATGCACGGTTCTCGCGTATGTAGCTCCTACCTCCTGCAGCTATCATCAACCTACTCAATTCAGTTGATAGTTCATAGCTTCCTATATCACTGACTTTGCTACTAAAAGCACGTGTGGCTATCTCTATCTTATAACTATGTCGTACTGTCACGGTATGCACACTCACGATACTGTTCCGATTCGTACTCGCGAATACTTAGCGATATTCAAATGTCCAAAGATAGAACTGCTTATCCTTATAAATTGGTCAATATTTCTGAACGCGGCGATCATAGGTTCGCGTCTATGCAATGCTCAAAGTAGAAATTTTAAATTATTAATATTTCATAATGCGATGATCGTGGGCTTGCGCCTTTGCAGCGCCCGGATAAGAACTGTTTTCGCTGCGTCTCCAGCTATTATTTATATGATTTGTCATAGAAGTACTTGGAGTGGGGAACTTTTAGAATTTATTTCTATAATAACACTCGCCTGAATATGCAAACTAGCTCCTTAGAACGTCCTCATTTTCAATGTCTCAATGGCTTCTTTTAATCCAAAATCCGATCGTTGGATGCTTAGATAATGAGCTCCGTAATTTCCTTCATTGTTCCTTAATTTCGGCGTCTCGCGTCCCTCGCTGCTATTGGTAGTTTCAAATCCACCCCCTGATTTCATTTTAATTCTGGCAAAAATCACAGAATGACTCAATTAAAATTTTGAAGATATTTCTAAGAGGCTGGGATTGTCCCCTATACGATGGTGTACTTCCTGTTTCTGCATTTTAATTACTGCTCCAATTTCCCTCAAATGGGCGGGGTTTATCTAGTGAGTGATCGTTGAAATTTTCGTATTTACCCGCTTGGTTGAAAAACCGTTTCGCGTTGTCTGAGCGCATGTGGTTACCAGATGTTGGCTTTCTCTTCCTCTCTTCATTGTCCACGCTAGGTGAAAGTTACAGCAAAAGAACGTACGGGCCTCCCTTTGTTGTGCTCTGGTCTACAGGCAACGTCTTTTCTTACATCAGCTTTGAAACATGAAAAAAATCTTGTTGAAATAAATATGTAGAATTTATGCAATCACAGATGCATAAATGTTACAATATATTGTGCAATCCGCCTTGTCAGTTCTATAAAATAATGTTTAATAAAATATTTTAAACGTACACTAGAAGACCCGTGTTGCTCCGCAGCATTCACTTCAACAATCCTACAGCACTTCTGTCCATATGACATTTGCATGTGTTCATGCTAGTGACCTGAACAGACATTTACGGTACAGTCGCTTTAGGGTAAATGATGAAGTAGACTTGTGAGATCAAATGTCCTCTGTTTGTGTGTGTGTGTGTGGCTCTATTTACCCAGCGTAAGCTTAAAAGGCGCACGGACGTCAGGTTCCACACGCAATTCTGAAACGCCGAGGTGAACAGCTAACTCCAAACACATAAGCTATACTGAAGTACGTGGGTCGGCGACCACGGGACCCCAGCTGAGTCCGGCATTGCTTCCACTTACTTGTGCCGTACTCCTCTCCGTCTTCTATCCTGTCGACATACCTTGGTCAACTCTTGTTCTTTTCCGACCCTGACAGTATTAGGGTATCCAAGGCCTAGGGAGTCTTTCAATTTTCCTGCCTTAATTGGCCCTTTTCTCATCTTTCCTGATCCCTCCTTCTTCGAGGGGTCAGACCTCTTGTTTTCTTTTCATTGTATCTCCTGCCTTCTGCTCAAGGCCCTCAATGAGGCAGGGTGTGTGTAGCCCCACCACTCATTGTGCACTCTGGAGTGTGCTACACCCTCAAGGGCTCACGTCTGATGGCGAACCCGAGGGCTTCCTGAGCTGGGTCCGGTTTTCCTCCTTCTTCCATTGCCTCTTGTTTTCTTTTTATTATATTTCCTTTTCTCTTTAAGATCCCGCACTGTTTTTTGTTAATTGGCTCCCGTGTATCTAAATTCCATTTAGCGATTTCTTTTGCATCCACACTCCATTTTGTAGGTGTTTTTGGTATACGTTGTATTTTGTAAGTCTTTTCGATCTAAAGTAAATTGCATTTTGCTAGTGTTTTCAACCTCGATTGCATTATGTAAGGATCGACAATCTAAATGGTCTCTTAGTAAGTCTTTCAATATAGGGGATGGGACTTTTGTGAGTATTTTCAATCTAAATTGCATTCTGTAAGTATTGTCCATCCAATTGAGTAGTTTGAATCTTCCATGCATTTTGTAAGCGTTTTGAATTTCAATTGCATTTTGTAAGTATTTTGAATTTTAATTGCACTTCGTGTTTTTTTTTTTGGAATCTGAAATGCGCTTTTAGGTAGATTTCATGAGAAACTAACTATAGCAATGGGTACCATGTTTCGACTTCCGGAAAATTTCGGCATATCTTCGCGTTTCACATCCCCCAGACCCCAAAACCACCGTCAGTTCAAAAGTTTATATATAATTTATGTATATATGTATCTATCTATCTATCTATCTATCTATCTATCTATCTATATATATGTATATATATATCAGTTTTTTGTGGACACGATAACTGCCGTAATTTTGCACCAATCATTTTGAATTTTTTACATAATATGTATCCCTATATGATCTCGGTCGAGTTCGTTAATGGGCAAAATCGGTCGAAGGGGGTGCAAATGGGGGTCTTTTTTCGAAATTGTGAAATTTCGCTATAACTCTCTTAATACGTGAAATATCGAATCCATTCAAAGTTCATAATATGTGTCAGATAAGTGCCAACAATTTATGTCCAATAAGTTTTTTGATAGCACCAACCATTGACCAAAGGGGTGGAAAAAAGTGGGTTTTTCGGGAAACATTAATCATATCTCTCTTAATAGGCACAATATCAAAACCGTACAAAATGGAAAATATCCCCCTAATAATTTCCTAAAACTTTTGTCTGAAAGAATTTTTGATATGACCCACCATTACGCCAAGGGATGAGAAAAATGATTTCGGAATTTTAAAAAATGCCAAGTGCCATCAGAGGTTACCATAACAACGCTTTTAAATTGATAAGGGATGATCTATCAGAGATTGCCAAGACAACGCCATTGACGAGATCACATTCATTTTTAGCCTACTTTTCACACGTTTCAAAAATGAGGAAAAAGTAGACTAATAAGATATATCCGGGAAAATGTGTCTGTCCTTCTGTCTGTCTGTCCTTCTGTCTGTCTGGCTGTGTGTGTGTGTCCCCCCCCCCCTTATCAACTCCTAAACGGCTGCAGCAATCGAAACCAAATTTAGTATGAGTAAAGAAGTATACCGGAATATCTCAGGCCCATATTTGAAAAAGATGCCAGTGCTACCAACTGCTAAAAAAACGCACTAGAAATTTGAGCTCCATGTTGGATATCTTGGAAGGTATACATGGGAGCTATTCTGAAATTGGCACACATGTAGATAATACTATTTCAGTTTAATTTCCAGGTGGCCATACATGACAGCGTTGCCAAAATAATAATAAGCCTTCTGATAAGTCCAATTTTTAAATGCATATAACTTCTACATTATCAATTGGATTTCAACCACATTTTGTATGTAATATGTGTACATAAACATATATGACTGATTGTATTCTTAAGAGCCACCAGGGCTGCCAACTGTTAATAATTGCTATCTAATTTGTATCCAAATATATCAGAAAGTATGCAAGCCGGCAGCTTTAAATTATGCACACGTGAATTATCCGACATTTTACATTAATTTGGAGTAACTTATATACGTCAGTTCTACCAACATGATTCTAAGCCTGCTGATAGGACCAATTTTTAAATACATGTTACTTCTATACTGAACCCATGTGCCATAGGGTCCAAGGAGGTCGAATCCATGTATTTGGGGAAGAAATGAAAGAAACGTACAGTTTCTAATGTAACATAGAGAAAGATCAAGCTAGGATGCTAGCCTAACGTTGTGCAAGCAACGAGAGCCAGGTGTTCGAGAGATGAGATCACCCCTTTTGACATTCAGAAAGGAGCTAGTCATGAGTATTAATAACCGAGTGGAAAATTCCCACTGTTAGACACGGAAGCCTGACTCGGAAATCGAGCTTAGCTTGCTGAAAAACGACAACACCGCCTATGCGCCAGAAGAAGAATAATTAAATTTAACCCGTTTACGAGCATAAAAATAAGTAAACAATTACAGTACAGTGAATCATTTCGAATGAGAGATTTTTGTGTAAAGAAAAACCTTTTAAATATTGCACAGGAAAAAACTGCAAACGCAAGTAGACGTCATCGGGGATTTACCAAGGCCTGTAGAGAGGGGTGAATGCAAATGAACAGCAACACCCACACAGTTGAGGACGAGAAATTAATTAATATCTCCGAATTGCACGATCGATTCTTATGCGCAATGAGATTATTTGACATTGAGAAGACGAGCTTTCGGAAGGTATAATTTTTATAATTGTGCAACCATTATTTTAAAAGTTGGGCACGGAAAGGGCTAGAGTCTTATCTTTTTGTAGCGAAATAGTATAAAGCTCCTGGCATCACCAAGCCAAACATGCAGTTCCGAACAGCCCGAGGGGGTGTTACTACACATCAGTACAAGCAGTTCCAAATAGCCCGAGGGGGCGTTGCTACGCATCAGTATTCAGACAGCCGTGTGGGGCGTCACTCTGCGTCACATCGAAGACAGTTTACCAGTACTCCTTGAGGGGAGAAACGCTGTATTACACCGCAGAATTAATATCCGATAGCCATAGGCGTCGCAGTATTAACAACTTGCTTGCCTTCATAAGGAGTTGTAAAGAAGAAATATTAAAGTATCGCCGTGTTGAAAAATTAGGACATCCTAGTTACAGGATTTAGGTCCGACAGTACACAAGTTTACAGTGAAAAGTTCGTAAGATATAGTCAGAGCAGGCTGCGAACGTTGGACTTAAGGCGATAGGTCTTTAAATAAACGACCGAAAAAAATCATAACGTACGGAAGTACCGTAATAGAAAGATAAACAGTTATCTAATTTAAAGAACCCAAACAGGGAAAAACAGAGTAAGGTTCGTAACGTATTTCAAAAAGGTAGGAGTGCGAGAACTGAATAAATAAAGAAGAACGGAGACTATAGACATTATCTCCAAGAAAGCAGACGAACTATTCTAAAGCACTAGACTCGAGAAGTACTAACTGTTATAAAATAAATCCATCGATCATCGATAAGTTATCGAGGAGACCTCGATCCGAACAGACTTTCGCTAGGATCGATAAACCAGATCTACAAAGGAAGCCGTTCAAGCTAGAGAAATAGCCGGTCATCCAGAATAGGATTCGAAGAATTAGGATTCCAGGGAAAAGTAGATGTTTCGAGAGTTTCGTATTCTGCAGGATAGGAAGCCGACATTGAATAAATTTCACCCTTGGAAACGGGAGATTAAGAGGTCACGTGTGATAGGCTAAGAAATACGGCCTAGTGATCAAGAGTTGTGAAGTGTAAATCTATCAAGATTGTGTGTTAAATTAATATTTTTTAGTGTTTATTGTGTGTTCTAAAGGGATACACCAGTGTATTAAAAATGTCGTCAATGTTAAGTGTATTAAATATGTGTCAAGAAGTGTTTGTACATGAGATGAATTTCTACAATATGGAGTAAAGTTTCAAAGTGGGCCAAAATGAAACACCGCACAAGGATAAAGGTCATGAGACGACCTTAAAAACATGTGAGTAATGAATTTCATTATATTTTGGTGTCAGGAAATGGTTGTGTACAAATCCACCGGAGTTTTTGAGTAAACGGGATGTGTTTAAATAAATAAATACTGAATAAACAAGAACGCGGTCTGAACAATAATAGAAATTTGAGAAATTATAAATAATTTATGTAAAAGAATCCAGTAGAGGAAATGTATGAATAAAATGTCAGTGTATTTGACGAATGTCATAAGAGCAAGCGAAAGATTAATAATTATCATGAAAGATATTTAAATAAAATTTGAGTTATATGAAAGAAATAGTTTTTGAGCTTTTTGTAAAGAATGAAGATATGAAATAATAATAATAACCAAGTAAGGAAATATTAAATAAAGATCAAATTAATTGAGTTGAACATAAGAGCGTTAGAGCCTTAATAAAAAGATAGACATGAGATTCAAATGCATGTTCTTAAAAAGAGAGAAAGTTATTGTCAAAGGAAAAGAATAATATAAAAATTGAGATGTGTATCAATTGTTAATATGATATTATCAGTTCTTTGGATGACGCTAGGCTTAAAAATGTATAGCGCAAAAAGAGCGCAATTAAAGTAAAATGTCACGCTAGGAACGCGTAAAAGTTAATGTACTTGGTAAATTACTTATGAGAGGTAGTTGATTGTAGCGAATTGAGATTTGGTATAAGTCCTCTATTTGTGACGTAGTATCACGAGGCATTGTGCATGTTATTGAAAGGGAGCAAATGTATGGTATTGAGCGTAGGTCTTATAAGCTTTAGGCTGACTTTAAATCGCATTATGTATAGTCCTCTATATGGGAAAGGTTCCCGAGGCATGTGAAGAGATTCGAACTCAGAATCCTCTAATTGTGAAAGCCCCTTTATTATTCGTCGTAGAATGTGTAATTACTCTTCCCCAATCAATGAGCACCTTTCATAATTAATAAACGCCAAGATTACGAAGTGGTTTATGAGCCCAATAATATGGTTGAATGTACACGAAGAGTAGAATGCCAGGTCTCCCTAAAGAACTGAGAATGAAAGGTTTGTGTTTTGTAAAAGCATTAAAGAGAGCTCTAGCCTGGGCTAGACGGGAGGGTTCCCGCATAGTCATAAATAACTCTCAAGTTTCACGGTCTGACCCTTGGTGTAGGAGGGTGTCTGGAGGCCGTCTTGTAAGGAGTAATGAATACACCGTGAGTGTTTAAAGTTGTTAACGACCCGGGCGTTGAACCGAGGTCCTTGTAGATTGATATTTCCGCTTGCCTGTTCAGATCGTAGTTTTTATGTGATAATGGTCTTATAAGACGTATGAGATAAATAACAATCCCTATTGTAATGTTGTATGGAAGTAGGATTCCATGAGTTAATTGAAGGCAACTAGGTTCCGGGAGTGACCATAGTTTTTTGACTGTGTCAAGTATCTTCATACTCTGGAGTACACAAGTAATTTCCTGATTACCTTAATGTTTTGTAAAACTAGAGAGAGATGATAAAAGCTGAAAACCGGTGAAATGCCCAAATATTGAGTTAGATAATTAACATGTAATTTTAAATGTAATTATACATTTGTTTTGATGATTAAGAAAATATAAAAAAGTAGTATTTGAGGTGTACAGAGAATGACACCATTATTATAGAAAGCATTGCGCCAAAAGAGCTCGGAGTTATATGAAACTTACAGTTGATGCTTTATGGAAGTAAAAATAATTAGGAATTGTTGGGTTATGGAAACCATATGTTTTAATACAATATTTGTTTATTTTTATGTTATTCCTTGTTCATTTGGAACAAGTAGATGAATATGGGTCAGTAATTTTAATTGTTTAATTGTTTGTAGCGCCATAATTTTGATTAATTAAATGTGTTAAAAATAGGAGTTGTTTTTGTTGTTATTTTTGCAAGTGTATCCTCTAATTAATCCAAAATATGTGAGTCACAGAGTGGGGGAACTTACCGCTGCCCCGAAAATCCCGAATTGAGCTACGCTGGTATACTGTGATTGGCATATTTCTTGCTAAAAGGGCACATGGGGGGCATATAAGTAATGTGCTGGATTAATAACTAGAGGAACACTTAAGACAGTCATAACATGTAAATTAAAGTCATGATAGGAATAGCTAAAACGTAAAATATTAACTGACCGCATGGGTCCCTGGAAACTCATACCGGGCAGCCCTGAATTATATATCATTAACCCCCCTATCTCTCTTTCATGGCGCCCAGTGCGCAGGGATGAGTTTTCCTAGGGAAAACCCGATTTTTTCTCGAAAAATCAAAATTTTCATTTTTTGAAAAAAAATGGTTTTTCGAAATTTTGAATTTTAAATACTTCCATAAAGGTCTTTGAGTTTGTAGAAGAGTATCAAAAGGGTACGTTGTAGTAAACACCCGTACCAAAGTAAATTTTTTTGAAGAAATTGGGACACAATGGTTCAGAGTAACATCTCTCAAGCATGTACTAGTGTGGTGGCATGAGTGGCCCACTGTATTCTTATATTAGAAAAGATGGTGACGATGATGGAGTTAAAGGAGTGTTTGGATGAACATTTCCAAAAGAATAGGGACGAGATAGTAAAAATAAGTACGAAAAGTACGGAAGATGCAAAAAAGAGAATAGGGAAGAGAGGCAGGAACTTTTGAACGCTATAAAAGCCGACAGCAAAGAAAAGTGGGAGACCATGAATAATAAATTGGAAACGATAGACAATACGTTGAGCCTCCACAAGGATGAAAATAATCAAAAATTAGGATCCATGAATCAAAGTTTAGAGTCACTAAAAACTGATAGTGCTAACATGGGAACTAAATTAGTAGATATCGAAGCTGAAAGTGATAACATGGGAACTAAATTAGAAGCTATCCAAGCCGATTGTATTAACATGAATAGTACATTGAAGGAAGAGATAGAAAGTAGGTTGGATGATATAAGGACAGAGAATACCGATCATTTTTCAGCGCAATCCAAGGATTGGGAGGATAAACTAGGAGTAATGGAAGTGAAACTTGAAAATAAATTACATTCGTTTCAGGAGAAGATGATAGCCGATAATGGTAGGAAAAGTCAAGCCATGAACACTAAACTAGAGGCCATGGAGACTAAAATACAAAGTAATATAAATGAGAAATTAGAAGGGACAATGGATAACAAATTTCAAGGGTTTGATACTAAGTTTGGGGACAAGTTAACTGAATTAAAAGGGGAAATCACAAGTGAAATTAAACAGGAAAATAATGTACTTAAGTCAGAATTGCAAGACCAAATAAATGTCTTGAAGAAAAGTACGGAAAAATCCCAAGCTAAATGTCAAGAAAATTTTGATAATTTAGAAGGTAATTTTGGGGCTATAAAGACTAAGTTAAATAAGATGGAAAAGTCTTGTAAAGAGAATGTAAAAGCATGTGAGGAGAAACTTGTAACCCAGATCCAAGGTGTGCAGACAGAATTGAAAGCTCAGATAGAATCTAACAAGAATATTTGTGAACGTTCCCGGGATGAGATAAAAGAAAGTTTTAAGAAATTAGGAGAAGAATTTAAAGGGGTAAAGGACAAAGTAGGAGAACTCGAGGGAAAGGTCGATGGAGTTCAGAATGAAAAAACTGAGATGAAAAATCAAAATCAAAAGGATGTACAGGGTATGAAAGGGCAGATTGATCATTTTACTAGGCAGGTAGATGAGACCTTAAAGAAGCATGAGGAAGGAATAGATAAAAGATTCGGTAAATACGAGGAGCATATCCAGGAAGAAAGAAAGCAACGAAATGAAGAAAATCAAGAGAAGACCCTGAAGATAGAGGAAATAAGCAAGGGTATTAATGAGGTCCAGGAAACTATCGAAAATTTAGAAGAGCGAGTAGGAAAAACAAATACTGAAGTAAAACTGATTAAAGATGACTTATCGGAAGTGTCTAAGAAGACGGATAAAAAGTTGAAAGGAATTGAATTAGATATGGTCAAAGGTCGGAAAGAAGTGGAGAAGCAAATAAAGGAGATACGAGAGGGCCTGGAGACCATAGGTGACGTTAAGCCAGAAATTATCAATCAACAGGTCATGGTCATTAAGAAAGAGGTAGAAGACCAACTAAATAAATTCAGGGATAGTTACAGGGATGAGAAATTCCAACTCAAAAAGGCAGAGGAAGATAGTAAAAGGAATCAAGAAAGAATTCAGAATGAATTAAGATCCCGATTGGAGAGGACTGAACATAAGAATAGTCAAATGGAAATCCAACTCATGGCTAATGAAGAAAGTGCCCGAAGGGAAAGGAAGTTAGAATTTGAGAATCAGGAGGAGTTTCCAAAGACAGGATGGGTAGATTCCCGTGAACAAGGCACAGATACCGATAGGGACTTAGGAGGGGAGAGCCCTTATAAGAACCCAGGATATCCGATGGCGATGTCAACCCCATACATGAATCAGACAAATGGCCAGATAATAAACATTATTAAATCGAATGAGGACAGACCAGTAAAGTTTACGGGTAATAACATGTCTATTACTCCAAAATACTGGCTAAAGGAAGTTGCAGAGTATTTAAACGAAATGAAAGTTCCTCAGGATCGGAGACTGAGAGCTATTGAAAAGCTGTTGGCAGGTGATTGTCTCACCTGGTTCAGAAGCTTCAGGTACACCTTTGATACGGTGGAAGGCTTTAGGGAAGCATTTTTAAAACGATATTGGGCAGCAGACGTCCAAGAGAATTTAAGGCTAGATCTGTACTCTAGGAAGTACAGCACGAATGCTCCAACTAAGTACTCGGAATTTTTCACCGCTCAGCTGTGTAAATTCCGCGAACACGACATTGCTCCGGCAGAGAACGACCTGTGTGCCGCCATTGCAAGACAACTTCCGTATGAGATTCAGAGGCTGTTAATCTCATCCAAAGCCAGAAGTGCTGTGGAAGTGGAGAGTGTATTACGTCAATTAGATATGACGACTTCGCACGTAACTCCTCGGCATCAAAGACAGACTGAGCAAGTACACATGGCCAGCAGTCAGGAAACCAGAGAAAAACCAGCGACCAGGAATCAGTCCACCAGCACGGATACTCAGGGACTGGGTCGAGAGTATGGGCACCAGGAGCCTAGAGGGATACAGCCATATTACAGAGGAGGATATCGAGGAAGAAATCCTAGGAATACAGGTTATAGGCAACAAGAAAGCCGACCCTATAACAATAACCATCAAAGGCAAGAAAACAGAAAGAAATGGGAGAATTATCCCAGAAGGAATGTAAGGCCAGAGGATAGGGATGATGAATATCGGGCCGAAATAGAAGAAAGATATCAGGAAAGTCTTCGTTATATGAACGAACGACCAGATGAACCTGATAGGCAAAAAGTCCGTTGGAGTGAGGCAATTAAGAACCGGAAATCACCCGACCGACTAGACGGAGCTCAAAGCTTGGAACTACAAGCTCAATTAAAGAATGAGGGGAAAGGAAGCCCTCAGGATTAAAAAAAACTCCAAATTTAAATTGTCAAAAGTGGAAACATACCAGGAGCTGGGAGGAGGTAGAAATTGTGAATTGGATAGCAAGACCAGATGAGCTAATTAATGAGGATGTGGAAGGAATCCCACCTGTTAAAAGAGAACTACCTATAATTATGCTAAGGATAGAAGGATTACTGGTCAGAGCATTAATTGATACCGGATCCACAATAAGTCTAATTACACAAACCCTTCTAAATGAACTGGAAATAAGGGGCCGAGTATTAAAGATTCCCACATCAAGTGTGAAGATTAAGGGGATTATCCCTGAAAAATCTTTAACATGTAAATTTCAGGTATACATCGATCTGATCATGGGTAACGCTGAAATTTCGCAGTGCTTTTTGCTGGTAAATCAATTACCGTATAATGTCATATTAGGTATTGATTTTATCCGTGAGAACAAGGTCATTATAGACCTAGCGCAAAACTGCATTAGAATTCAAAGAGAGGATGTGGATGAACAAAACATTAACTTACAGGAACAGGATGCGAAAATAGGAGAACAGGTATGGCATATGGAAGAAGTAACGGAAGAAGGTTATAAGGACATAGAAAAGATATTTGAAGTCCTCAACATAGAACTCGAAGATGATTTTGAAACTGAGTTCGAGACCAACCTGTCAGGAAAATAGAGGAAGCCAAAGTTAACCTCGAAAATAAGGAACAATTAAAGAAATTATTATTGAATTTTAGGGACGTATTTGATTCCAAGCCAGGGAAGATTGAAAATTTTAAATACGCGTTCCAAGTCAATGATTAGGCACCGTTCAGACAAAAACCATACCCGGTTGCGGAAAAACATTACCCACAAACTAAGAAAGCACTGCAGGAGATGATGAATGCAGGTGTTATAGAAAAGATGGCGACACCATATGTTAGTCCATTAGTGATTGTGAGTAAACCGGATGGCTCAGTAAGGGTGTGTTTAGATGCCAGAAATCTAAATGCAAAAATCATACCTGAAAATGATTCGGCACCACCCATAAAAGAAATACTGAGGAAGTTCAAGGGCAAGAAGATTTTCACAAATATTGACATGACTTCTTCGTATCATCATCTCGAACTGGAAGAGAAAACCAGCTTGTTGACTGGATTTCAGTTCGACCAACAAACCTATTGTTTTAGGAGATGTCCGTTTGGATTGAAGACGCAGGATCTGCATTAATAAGAGCGCTTGATCGAAACCTGTCAGAGGAAGTGAAAGAGTGCACTATCCGTTATGTGGATGATATTTTGCTTACCTCGGAGAATACTGAGGAACATTTAGAAAGGATGAAGAAACTCTTGGAAGATTTAAGGAAGGCTAATTTTAAAATAAATTTAAAGAAGTCAAATTTTTGTCAAAGACAAGTAACATTTTTAGGGCATGTGATTGATAAGGATGGTGTAAAACCAAATCCGTGCAAATTGGAATCGATAAGAGATTTTCCAAGGCCTTTGAAGGTGAAGAACGTTCGCCAGTTTTTGGGATTGATTGGTTTCTTCTCAGGACATTGTCCATCATACACAAAAACTGTTGCACCACTACAGGACCTTCTGAAGAAGGGGGGCATGTGGAAATGGACGGAGGAAACAGAAAAAGCATTCGTGGAGGCCAAGGAAATGCTCTTAAATTACGTGAAGCTAGGATATCCTGATTTTAATCAGAGATTTATCATTCAAACAGACGCATCCCAGATTGGAATAGGGGCAATGCTATATCAGGAAAACCTGGAAAACCCTGATAAGAAAAACTATCTAGCTTTCACAAGTAGGAGACTGAAACCACACGAGAAAAATTATACGATCAGCGAAATCGAGCTGTTAGCGATATTGCACGCGCTGCAATATTGGCGAAAGATCGTATATGGGTTTCAGGTCATCTTAAGGACGGATCATAAAGCCTTAACCTTTTTGATGAAGACTGATTTATCCAGTCGAAGGTTGAAGCGTTGGGCTTTATACATTCAACAGTTTGATGTCAAGATAGAATACTGCCCAGGAAAGGAAAATATAGTTCCAGACTACTTAAGTAGACAGCCAGAGTCCAAAGAAGAGGAAGTAATGGCTATTGATTTGGAAGACAGGGATCAGCGTACTCTTAATGAGTTAAGAAGCATTAGTCAAAGGCAACGGGAGGATCCATGGATGAACATGCTCATATCTTTCCTTGAGGGAAGCTTGATAAGGGGAACACCAGCGTACACGGAAGCTAATAAGATAGCTCAAGACTACACGTTTTATAATGGATTATTATATAAGTTTGTGGACTCTGACCATACAAAATTAAGGATTGTTGTACCTGCAATTTTGCAGAGGAAAATAGTATGGTTAGCCCATAGATCGTTCGGACATATGGGAGTCGACAAAACAGTCTCGATGCTGAAAGAAGCATTTGTATGGCCGAGACTGAGAGAAACTGTAAGGGACACGTTAAAGACATGTGATTTATGTCAAAGGATCCAACCTAATGCATTTCTGATAAGGCAAAAGCCTATACCATTGTTGCCCGAAAGGCCAGGTCAAATCATATCTATTGATAACTTTGGACCTTTGCCAAAGGCAAGAAGAGGAAATCGACACATAATGGTGGCTATGGATGTCTTCACTAAAATGGTTGTCCTTGCTCCCATACAGAAGACTAGTACCAAACAGGTGTTAAAACGACTAAAGGAAAAAGTGATACCGATTCTGGGAAAACCTGAGAATTTGTTGTCGGATCACGGTAGTTGTTTCACCAGTGTAGAGTTCAGACGAGAATTAGAAAGACTTGGAATACGTCAGATTTTGTCAAGTATTCGCCATCCTGAGGCAAATCCTGTAGAAAGAGTGATGAGGGAGACGGCCAAGTATTGTAGAATATACTGTGCCGAAGAAAATTGGAAGTGGATAGATATCTTGGATATTATCGAATTTTGTATAAATAACACAATCCATGAATCCACGGGAGAGATACCCATAACGTTACATCGGAATGAGCAACCAGAGAGACCTTGGAGTCTGGTAATTCCTAGGCCAGCAGACGCTCAGCCTGGAAGAGATGTACGTATTAGAAGAGCCTTTGAGCATCTAAAAGCTCAAGCCGACAGGAGTCAAAGAAGAAATAGGCATAAGAGGTATCATCGACCATTATTAGCAGGAGAAATGGTGTTAGTAAAAAGACCAGCCATTTCGGATCCAGGGAACCGTGTGTACAAGAAGTTCCAGAAAATGTACCACGGACCGTATCAAATAATCAGAGATTTGAGAAATAACGCATATAGAATTCGGCACTGTGAAACGGATCACGAAGTGACCATGAATTCAGCAAATTTGAAATTATATTACCCTCCCGAAGATTTCGATGAAGCAAATGAACAAGCCCTGGTTATGGAAACATTTAGAGATGAATCCGCTTTTGACATAAACAAGAATAAGGAAGAAATAGAGAATAGAGCTCAAGCATTCGAGTGCGAATGCGAATTGGAGAAATTGTATTGGGAAATCAAAGAAATAATTGAGTTTATTGAAGAAGAAAATTTCAATTTAAAAAAGGAGAATGATGAAATAAGGAAACGGGTAGGGATAGACCACACCCGTACAGAAGAATGAGGTTCTGGGGACTTATAGTCCAGACAAATAAAGGAAAAAGAAAGGGTAGGGACAGAGCATACCCGACCTACACAATTACCGGATACGACTTTAAAGAAATAAAAAGAAACAGAAGATACGGACAACGTTATGATGGCTTCGACGAATAAAGACAGATAAGATTAATTGAAATAAATTTCCTCAAAATTTTTCGAAAATTTATTTACCTAAGGAGGGGAGAGATGAACCCATGTGCCATAGGGTCCAAGGAGGTCGAATCCATGTATTTGGGGAAGAAATGAAAGAAACGTACAGTTTCTAATGTAACATAGAGAAAGATCAAGCTAGGATGCTAGCCTAACGTTGTGCAAGCAACGAGAGCCAGGTGTTCGAGAGATGAGATCACCCCTCTTGACATTCAGAAAGGAGCTAGTCATGAGTATTAATAACCGAGTGGAAAATTCCCACTGTTAGACAAGGAAGCCTGACTCGGAAATCGAGCTTAGCTTGCTGAAAAACGACAACACCGCCTATGCGCCAGAAGAAGAATAATTAAATTTAACCCGTTTACGAGCATAAAAATAAGTAAACAATTACAGTACAGTGAATCATTTCGAATGAGAGATTTTTGTGTAAAGAAAAACCTTTTAAATATTGCACAGGAAAAAACTGCAAACGCAAGTAGACGTCATCGGGGATTTACCAAGGCCTGTAGAGAGGGGAGAATGCAAATGAACAGTAACACCCACAGAGTTGAGGACGAGAAATTAATTAATATCTCCGAATTGCACGATCGATTCTTATGCGCAATGAGATTATTTGACATTGAGAAGACGAGCTTTCGGAAGGTATAATTTTTATAATTGTGCAACCATTATTTTAAAAGTTGGGCACGGAAAGGGCTAGAGTCTTATCTTTTTGTAGCGAAATAGTATAAAGCTCCTGGCATCACCAAGCCAAACATGCAGTTCCGAACAGCCCGAGGGGGTGTTACTACGCATCAGTACAAGCAGTTCCAAATAGCCCGAGGGGGCGTTGCTACGCATCAGTATTCAGACAGCCGTGTGGGGCGTCACTCTGCGTCACATCGAAGACAGTTTACCAGTACTCCTTGAGGGGAGAAACGCTGTATTACACCGCAGAATTAATATCCGATAGCCATAGGCGTCGCAGTATTAACAACTTGCTTGCCTTCATAAGGAGTTGTAAAGAAGAAATATTAAAGTATCGCCGTGTTGAAAAATTAGGACATCCTAGTTACATGATTTAGGTCCGACAGTACACAAGTTTACAGTGAAAAGTTCGTAAGATATAGTCAGAGCAGGCTGCGAACGTTGGACTTAAGGCGATAGGTCTTTAAATAAACGACCGAAAAAATCATAACGTACGGAAGTACCGTAATAGAAAGATAAACATTTATCTAATGTAAAGAACCCAAACAGGGAAAAACAGAGTAAGGTTCGCAACGTATTTCAAAAAGGTAGGAGTGCGAGAACCGAATAAATAAAGAAGAACGGAGACTATAGACATTATCTCCAAGAAAGCAGACGAACTATTCTAAAGCACTAGACTCGAGAAGTACTAGCTGTTATAAAATAAATCCATCGATCATCGATAAGTTATCGAGGAGACCTCGATCCGAACAGACTTTCGCTAGGATCGATAAACCAGATCTACAAAGGAAGCCGTTCAAGCTAGAGAAATAGCCGGTCATCCAGAATAGGATTCGAAGAATTAGGATTCCAGGGAAAAGTAGATGTTTCGAGAGTTTCGTATTCTGCAGGATAGGAAGCCGACATTGAATAAATTTCACCCTTGGAAACGGGAGATTAAGAGGTCACGTGTGATAGGCTAAGAAATACGGCCTAGTGATCAAGAGTTGTGAAGTGTAAATCTATCAAGATTGTGTGTTAAATTAATATTTTTTAGTGTTTATTGTGTGTTCTAAAGGGATACACCAGTGTATTAAAAATGTCGTCAATGTTAAGTGTATTAAATATGTGTCAAGAAGTGTTTGTACATGAGATGAATTTCTACAATATGGAGTAAAGTTTCAAAGTGGGCCAAAATGAAACACCGCACAAGGATAAAGGTCATGAGACGACCTTAAAAACATGTGAGTAATGAATTTCATTATATTTTGGTGTCAGGAAATGGTTGTGTACAAATCCACCGGAGTTTTTGAGTAAACGGGATGTGTTTAAATAAATAAATACTGAATAAACAAGAACGCGGTCTGAACAATAATAGAAATTTGAGAAATTATAAATAATTTATGTAAAAGAATCCAGTAGAGGAAATGTATGAATAAAATGTCAGTGTATTTGACGAATGTCATAAGAGCAAGCGAAAGATTAATAATTATCATGAAAGATATTTAAATAAAATTTGAGTTATATGAAAGAAATAGTTTTTGAGCTTTTTGTAAAGAATGAAGATATGAAATAATAATAATAACCAAGTAAGGAAATATTAAATAAAGATCAAATTAATTGAGTTGAACATAAGAGCGTTAGAGCCTTAATAAAAAGATAGACATGAGATTCAAATGCATGTTCTTAAAAAGAGAGAAAGTTATTGTCAAAGGAAAAGAATAATATAAAAATTGAGATGTGTATTAATTGTTAATATGATATTATCAGTTCTTTGGATGACGCTAGGCTTAAAAATGTATAGCGCAAAAAGAGCGCAATTAAAGTAAAATGTCACGCTAGGAACGCGTAAAAGTTAATGTACTTGGTAAATTACTTATGAGAGGTAGTTGATTGTAGCGAATTGAGATTTGGTATAAGTCCTCTATTTGTGACGTAGTATCACGAGGCATTGTGTATGTTATTGAAAGGGAGCAAATGTATGGTATTGAGCGTAGGTCTTATAAGCTTTAGGCTGACTTTAAATCGCATTATGTATAGTCCTCTATATGGGAAAGGTTCCCGAGGCATGTGAAGAGATTCAAACTCAGAATCCTCTAATTGTGAAAGCCCCTTTATTATTCGTCGTAGAATGTGTAATTACTCTTCCCCAATCAATGAGTACCTTTCATAATTAATAAACGCCAAGATTACGAAGTGGTTTATGAGCCCAATAATATGGTTGAATGTACACGAAGAGTAGAATGCCAGGTCTCCCTAAAGAACTGAGAATGAAAGGTTTGTGTTTTGTAAAAGCATTAAAGAGAGCTCTAGCCTGGGCTAGACGGGAGGGTTCCCGCATAGTCATAAATAACTCTCAAGTTTCACGGTCAGACCCTTGGTGTAGGAGGGTGTCTGGAGGCCGTCTTGTAAGGAGTAATGAATACACCGTGAGTGTTTAAAGTTGTTAACGACCCGGGCGTTGAACCGAGGTCCTTGTAGATTGATATTTCCGCTTGCCTGTTCAGATCGTAGTTTTTATGTGATAATGGTCTTATAAGACGTATGAGATAAATAACAATCCCTATTGTAATGTTGTATGGAAGTAGGATTCCATGAGTTAATTGAAGGCAACTAGGTTCCGGGAGTGACCATAGTTTTTTGACTGTGTCAAGTATCTTCATACTCTGGAGTACACAAGTAATTTCCTGATTACCTTAATGTTTTGTAAAACTAGAGAGAGATGATAAAAGCTGAAAACCGGTGAAATGCCCAAATATTGAGTTAGATAATTAACATGTAATTTTAAATGTAATTATACATTTGTTTTGATGATTAAGAAAATATAAAAAAGTAGTATTTGAGGTGTACAGAGAATGACACCATTATTATAGAAAGCATTGAGCCAAAAGAGCTCGGAGTTATATGAAACTTACAGTTGATGCTTTATGGAAGTAAAAATAATTAGGAATTGTTGGGTTATGGAAACCATATGTTTTAATACAATATTTGTTTATTTTTATGTTATTCCTTGTTCATTTGGAACAAGTAGATGATTATGGGTCAGTAATTTTAATTGTTTAATTGTTTGTAGCGCCATAATTTTGATTAATTAAATGTGTTAAAAATAGGAGTTGATTTTGTTGTTATTTTTGAAAGTGTATCCTCTAATTAATCCAAAATATGTGAGTCACAGAGTGGGGGAACTTACCGCTGCCCCGAAAATCCCGAATTGAGCTACGCTGGTATACTGTGATTGGCATATTTCTTGCTAAAAGGGCACAATACCAACAAATGGATTTCATCCAAAATTGGCACAAAACTATATAATATTTCTGATTATTTCTGACCAGCAGTCGCATGACAGTGTTGCCAACATGCTTTTACGTGTACTAATAGATCCAATGTCTAAATCCATGTAACGTCCTTTGGACTTCAACCACATTTTGTATTCTGTACCTTAAGAGATGGAAGTAAGAATATATTCAGTCACCAGATCTGCCAACAGTATTGCTCTATTAGCTACATTATGCCTAGTATACCTTATTTAGAACTAATTAAGACATTTCGATATTACCCACTTAATTTCGTCATTATTCTAGATAGGTTCATATACTGTAGATTAATCTATGGCATGAATCTTAATTTTAAGAAAAGCAGGCTCTTTAGTTCGTCACGGAACTTCTTGTTCCATCTGACTATGAGGGAAGCGGCTAACTGGTAGCATGCTAAACTTCTATGCCCAAGGTGCTGGTTCAAAGCCGGCCAAAGTCGCCGGATTTTCTAAGAGCGCTAAAATCCGTCAGCATGCTTTCCTTCGGAGGGGAAGTTACAATGTTCGTTGCAAGTTGCTGGTTGCGGTGGCATCTAGCAGCCAAGTTCATAGCTAGGTGTCGTTGACGTTAGTATTTGGTACAAAATTAGGTACTACTACTTAAAATTGACCGTCTGCAGACCTTACCTGAATTACAGACTAATACAGTCATCACAAAAAACACCGTTTATCAGACAGATTCTACACACACCCAATGTACACGGGGTTACATGACCACCTTGTCGCATCCCTTAACTGAGGAACCAACCAACATCTCTGCGGGAGATAAAATTTTGCGTGAAGAAGTAACAGACTGTTAGATAGTTACACATTAGTTCCAAACCTTGCATAAGGACAGTGTGATCACAAGTATAAAAATTAACCCCAAATGACAAGAAGGTTACCATCTCCATAAGACAGTAAAATGTTAAAAGTATGCATAGAAAGACGAAAAAATGTTAACTAACCTCCAATTGTAAAATACTTTCTCGCAATAAATGAGGTCTGATCCTCCTACGAAAACCTGCATATTTTGCCTATTATAGCCTATCCCCTAGTTTGCCCGGTGAAATCTACCTCCGCCTTCCGGCGTGCCGAGAGGAATTTTTTTCAATCAAAATTGCCTTGTGTATTTTCAATTTCAATTGCATTTTGTAAGTATTTTTAACCTGAATTGCATTTTATACGTATTTTCAATCTAATTTGCATTTTGTAAGTATTTTGAACCTAACCTATATCTTGTGCGTCTTTTTCAATCTATTCCTTTTGTGACTATTTTCGTTCTGAATTCCCTTTTGTAAATATTACCGCTCTCCATATTGTGAGTAGTTTCAATCTGTGTTCCTTTTTGTAAGTAGTTTCCTTCTCACTTAATTTTCGTTCTGGTTTCCACTTCATTGTCATTTTCGCTATCACCCAGACCATTAGGGGCCGATAACCTAAATGTTAGGCCCCTTAAATCAAAAATTATCATCATCATCTCTGAAGTATTAACTGAACACGACTCGAAAGTTTGATGCTGGCTGAAGGTAGGGTGATAGGTCGCTGGCAAGCTCGTAAACTCACTCTGAAGCTAGTAATTTAAATTTCTACTGAATGGAGATTTCTTGAAGAAATGAAAACGTAAAAACACTTACAGTGGTCGATGTGGGAGCTGTCGCGATCTTTCCTGCAGAACTTTTCGTGCTGAACAATTCTCAGAGTATATCGATATTTTTACGGTTTACCCAGCGTAAGCTTAAAAGACACATAGACGTTAGGTATTTCTTCCACTCGATTCACTGAAATTATAACTGCTCGGCCTCTTTTGGTCATGATTTTTTTTCTACCTAATCCTTCATCTTAATCGAGAAATCCTTCACAGAATGGTGAAAACCGCATCAAAATCCACCAAGTTGCTCTCGAGATTACCCGTTACATCCAAGAATTGGGAACATATGTTTTATACTAAGTAGATAGAGATATCCACACAATTTAATGCTACAGCGGTACAATTTGGTGATCTGTCTACTTATCATACCAATGGTATACTTTCAAAATAAAAGATGGGTCTCTTATATTTGAATTTAGAGATGTACCGAAACTCCTAGGTAACATAATTATAAAAGAGTGCAAATTAATAGAATTAAATAAAATAATTTTATTTAGTCATAATTTCTTTTATTCAAAATCATTTTATTGACCAACTTCTCTTGTTATCCTACTTAGTAGTGTTTCCTCTCCCGAGGAATTACACCTTTTCCCATAAGGAACTGCGTCTGGAAACTTTCAGATTATTAGATTCCGAGGGATATGTGAGCTGGGTCCGTTTTCAATTTTTCATTGACTTTAGAATTTAAGTCAGGTAATTTCAATGAATAGTTCATGAATCATTAAATAGTTCAATAGCGTTCATCAGTTAAAAGACCCCAAATCCCTCTGCTCTAAATTCACACGCAAAGTAGAGTGAAGTAATAAAAACGAAGCGTGTGGCATCTTGCATTTGCAAGGCTCCTCTGTTAGTGGAAATTCAAAAAAATAATTTTAATTTGAGTTCCTTAAATTAAAATATAATAGGAGTCTTGGTTAAACATTTGAAGTAATTTCATAGCCTTGTAAACATACTTAGTGCATTAAACCCTGAAAAGTAAAAATGCAATTTTGGAAAACTGACATCGAATCTAATAATTTGCACATCTCTGTAAAAACAGCTATCGCCTCCCCCACAGATAGAATAGTAAGTAAAGGCGATTGTTGAGAAATGAAAAGATAACTCACACAGAAGGAATTAATATTTTTTAAGCTGTAAATTTTGTTATAGAACTGAGGGAATGAAATAACAGGATGTAGGACAATAGTAATATTTTTTAACCATTACCACAGGACAGTTATCGTATTAGGGATGCTGACGTCCTTGTATAATTGTTATTTAATCTGTGCCCCGTTTGCTGAGGTCTGTGTTCCTCCGCAACATTCGTTTCAACATTCTAATAGTACTTCCTTCCATACGACATTTGGTTCTATTTGAACTTTGACGTCACGAAAGAATTTTGCTCGCGATAGTGCGACATACAGTTGTCCGTGGCTAAACACCGGTTGAGGTAAATAAATGCCTACTTGATCTAGTGTTTGACCTTGAGCTTTATTGATAGTTATACAAGAAGCCAAACGTACTGAAAACTGCCTCCTTTTGAAGGAAAATGGCATAGAAGTATCTGATGGCGTAAGGTCAAGGCGAGGAAGTAGAACATTGTTTCCAACATTTATGCCAGTAATAATTTCTAGGTGTTAGCAATTGTCTTGCATGTTCCGAACCAACAGTCTGGTACCGTTCAACAGACCTTGGGTAACATTAATATTTCTTAACAAAATCACAATAGAGCCTTCTTTTAGTCGAAGGATATGAGGTGGCAATCCACTTATGTCTATGCTGTCTAAAAATTCTGTTGGGAATTGTAGAAGTTCACTCTCATCTTCAGTAATCAAATTATTCACACTGATGTAAGTTCTCGATGATCCTGGGTTTAGCTCTAAAACTTTGTCATTGATTTCTTTACAGTGTTCATTTTTAGGTGCTAAAATCGCAATTTTTGAAAAGCGTGAAATATCTTTCAGTGTGGAAATTTCATTTCCATATATTTCAGTGATGATATCAGTTTTAGCAATGATGGAGGGTGGTAAGTCGACTAAGTCTGAATTTTCTCCATCGAAGTGAGGGTATTAACCGTTACCAATTTGTATCAAGAAGTTTGCAAAGCCACGTTGATCTATATCCGCTCGCATATTTTTGTTGAGTTTAAAAATTTGGAATAATGGCCACAAAGGAGAGAAACTTACTGACAATTGGACTGAAGCTGCTCTAGATGCGTGAGGCACAACAGGCAATACCTGCCTGAAATCTCCACCTAAGATGATAAATTTTCCTCCGAAAGGCACGTCGTTATTCATGATGTCTTTGAGCAGCTGATTTACACACATCAACGTGTGCTTATCAGCCATAGGGGCTTCATCCCAGATGATAATTGATGAACGAATATAAAAAGCTTCCTTGCTGTTAACTTTTATTCCCGATACAGAACTTTCATGTAAATGTAGAGAACTTGAACTGGTTGTGTACAGTGCGCCCCTGAGGTAGTAACGTTGCTGCAATACCAGTCCATGCAACAGAAACTACATTTAACCCCAAATTTGTGCAACTGTGAATGAAGCATTGGTAAAGAAATGTTTTCCCGGTGCCCCCTGGACCGTCAATGAAATATGCATTACTCATCCTTTCATTGCCGTTTTGTACTAACCCCGAAATTTCTGTAATTATAGCCGATTGGTTTTCATTTGCTTGGTTTATCATCCGACTTAATTGATCCTCATTAAGTTTTGGATAATTCATTGGTAAATTTGTCTGAGGGAAATTATGAATAATAGCTGGCAATTCGAGAGAAGTAATGGGAAGACCATGGAGCTTTACTGTATTAGAAATATGTATAAGAGTGAACTGATATGCAATGTTAGGTTCGTGAAACTGCAGACAATCTTCTGATAATGAATTCTTGAAAATGTCCCATAACTTACTTACATTTGAAGGGGTCTGAAAGATACATATGTAAGAAAACAGTTGGCGTAACTGAGAAGGCATCTGAAATTGTGACGCTTCTGCCAAACAACGCAGCCATTCAGAATCATCAATCAGCAAACCTCGCTCCTTAGCTGTTTCTTTAAAAGTAGAATAGACAGCGGCTTTGTATGTTCGTAGATCTTGGAAGCTGGTAGCACCTATGACGTGAAGCAATAACAGGCGTAAATAATACCTTTCTGTTTCTCTAGGCAAAACATTATACATTCTGCCTATAGTTTTTGAAACATTTTTTCTTTTTTGCCACTGGCAGTTGCTCTTATTCCAGACGTAATGTACTGGTGTTTCAGGATATATATACGGACTTCTGGCTTACGAATCTTGATTTAACTTGAACCACGCTTGTAATTCCGTGTTGCGCAACTGTGCTTGAAGTAAAATATCAGGAGCGTTATCATTTTTAAAATAGATATTTTGCAAGTTTGGCAAATGAACTGGTAATCACACGATAGAATGTGACTGTTCATGCATGTGAAATGAAAATATTCTGTATGCGACTTCTGTTGGACCAACATATCTAGCATTTAGAAAAGAAGTAATTTCATCGTAGTTCACAGTTTCGCCTTCAGGACATATTTTAACATTGTAGCAGTCATGACCTTTATACACATACTTGTGGATGTATTTAACACTACGAACACTTGAGTATATTTGAACATTAATATGAGCTTGAAGGTGAAGTAAAAGAAATGGATTGTAGGGAACAATGAATCGACTATCGATTTCAATGTCAATGCCTCGAATTGTTTTTACAATAATCCGACCATTATTTCTTCTCC
Source organism: Meconema thalassinum (assembly GCA_946902985.2). Taxonomy (NCBI): domain Eukaryota; kingdom Metazoa; phylum Arthropoda; class Insecta; order Orthoptera; family Tettigoniidae; genus Meconema; species Meconema thalassinum. The sequence goes on from OX336390.1 coordinate 837,325,573, forward strand.
TATACGAAGGATAACCATTGGCATTATCTCTAGTCTCTTCCTGAAACTGTTTAGGGAACTCTTTCTTGCATACGCCATCTTTCATACAGACTGAAGAAGGATTAAGAGATCCGCAAGGACCATGTACCATATGACGCCTTACCAAGTCGTATAGCGCTTCATCCTTGAGATCTGGTATTTTGGCTGACACCACACTGTCAATGTCAGAAATTTCTCGAAACTTACTATCTTCCGTTAACGTTAATAGTAAATAGACGTGCGGGAGTCCTCGTTTTTGAAATTCCACTGTATATAGATATGCTTTTACTTTACCGAAAATTTCCTTAACATTAATCAATCGTAGCAATTCCTTTACTTTGCAATGGAAAACTCTCACTACAATATCGGGCCTATTATTAGCCGTTTCCCAAGGATGAATGCTGTTAAGTATTTCTGGCCAGCCCGCATTACAGGTGAACGTAATGAATAAATCTGGCTTTCCAAACTTCTTCACTATCGCCATCGCATCCTGATAATTTTGCATCATATTCCTTGGGCTACCTGTAAAAGAAGATGGCAAAATTACAATACGACCGACTCTGAGATTTTCATTTTCTGCTCGTACATGCAAGGCGTCTGCTAAACCGGCATATGTATCAACTCGCAACTTAGTTTGTTGATGACGTATATATTTTAACCGGTCACCTTCCATACGACAGTAGTAATCCACGAATAGCTGTTGAGTCAATTTACCAGCGTTAATAAAAAGATTGAAATCGAACTCAGCTCCTAGACCTCGAATGACAATTCTGTACAGAATATACTCACGCATTGTTACAGTATGACTTATTTTAGTTTGTCTCACTCCAGCAGTTGGCATTGAAATGTGCCAACCAGACTCTCCGGAAGGCCAAATCAAGGTATAACACATAGGATCACAGTGCATACTATCATAATCAACATTCCTCAAGCTACCTTCCCTCTCATATACTGCAATGTGTCGATTAGATGGTGGAGCTCCATCAACAGTTCCAAATACAGCAGAAATTTCTGAACATGTGGGGTCATTATAACGTCTTTGATCTGAGGAAGGTTCGTGATAAAAACGCATTACCAATTCCATTTGACGACGATTTTCTTTTAGAGCTGATTTTTTCTCTTCACTTACTTTCTGGTGCATTGTTTTATAAGAGCGCACGTAAGGATTGTGCTGATCTAGTAAACGATTTAAAAGACTGAGGGTATCTTCTCTCAGTTCGTGATTAGCATCATTCAGTAGCCTTAAATCATTTGCCTCTGAAAATTCTAAGATGTATAATTGGCCATATGAACTGTTTTCCTGTTTTCTGGCATATAAAGGGGAAATTCTATGATGAATAACACCATTGATTTTGAAACAGTAAGGCCCATGGCTCGGTAGTAGCTCAGCAGTAGCACCAAAGGATACAAACGACATAGCATTATTATACTGCCGAACACTTTTCCTAAAAATTTTTACTGATTTCGTCACAATTCGTAAACAACTGCTTAATTTCTGGAAGTATTGTGTATGGTGGAAGTTTCACTTTGCCATCGCTACAACATAAAGAAAAGTGACCACTTGTATTTTTCTCTTTTGAAAAGTATACAGCTGAGCAGTAGTGACAAATGTTACACAGACTTCCAATTGAGAATGGTTCTATGTAGGGAATAGTATCAAAAATAGCACATCGATAAGTGGCTGAGAACGGTTTTGTGACAATCTGTTGCTGATATCGATTTGAGTCGCGTAGTGCTTGTTTCTGTTTCTTGGTATTGACGTTTTTGACCATACTTGACTCTGAGTTAGCACTGATATCTAGGACGTCATTGTGACCGTACCGGCCATCTCCAGAATACAGTAAGGAAATTATTCTATTTGGTGGCGTATTTTCGGCGTTTACAGTACGCGTTTTATTATTAGTAACTATGTTAATATTCATTTTGTAAACTTGAGCAGCGGCAACTAACTCAACATGACCTCCATGAATACCATTCATAGACATATGCATTTTGTAATCATCGCTCGTATTGATAGCAGTTTGGTACATATCGCTGTTGCCAACAATAAAGAAAGAATACTTATTCCAATTGTCTGTAACATGTTGAAGAATTTTCTAACCTTTGTAAATAAACTCTGATTGTTGTACACACAATATGCCAATGCCCTGAACAGACAATTTCCGTCACCTTTAATTCTTATCACATTTTGTCTCTGAAACAGTAAATCAGCCACAGAATCGAGTGACTTGGCATCCACGTTCTCAACTGAGTCAGCACTGATACAGGTATTTAAGACGTCATAATGACCGTTCCACCCATCCCCAGAGTATAGCAAATAAATTATTCTATTTGATGGCGTATTTTCTGCTTTTACACCATGAGTTTTATTATTAGTGATTACGTCAATATCCGTTTTGTAAACTTGAGCAGCGGCAACTTACTCAACATGACCTCCATGAATACCATTCATAGACATATACCGTACATTTTGTAATCATCGCTCGAATTGATAACAGTTTCGTACATATCGCTGTTGCCGACAATAAAGGAAGAATAATTATTCCAATTGTCAGTAACGTGTTTTACAATTCGTTTTCTAACCTGTGAAAATAAACTCTGATTGTTGTACTCACAATATGCCAATGACCTGAACAGACAATTACCGTCACCTTTAATCTTTATAACTTTAGTAATTGAGTGTCGCCTCTCATTCATCATAATATGACTCATTGTATTGATTGAGCACACAACCTATAAGGACGAATGATGAAACGAAAAGAAGACAGTTTGTAGCTGGTGAGACCAAAGACTATATAAATGAAAGATCGGATACACAATACAAAATGGCGGTTCCAACATTCGACTGTAGCGGCATCTTCGTGTAATTAGTTGTCTTTCGTATACGGTATTTGTTGTCATTCAAAGAGATGTTGACATGACAGTGTAATTAGCAAAATGGCTGCTGATTGTGCATGAGCATTTCAGTCTCAAAGTAATCCATTCTTTGATAAGTTTTAATTAAATTATGAGCACAGAATCCCCTTCTGCTTATTGTATAGACACATGCGACATTAGCGGCCGAGTGGAACAGGTAGAAGTTAACGATATCATGTATGGATACATGCGACATTAGCGCCCGAGTGGAGCAGGTAGAAGTTAACGATATCATGTATGAATACATGCGACATTAGCGCCCGAGTGGAGCAGGTAGAAGTTAACGATATCATGTATGAATACATGCGACATTAGCGCCCGAATGGAGCAGGTAGAAGTTAACGATATCATGACGTAATTAGGGAACTCACTGTTAATATCAAGTTAGATTTATTATTGGGGTGGCGTTGAATATCATGATGCAGTGTTAGTCGTTGTCGCCTAGCGACTACATGTCCGTCAAGTCATTCGATTCTATTTTTGTGAGACCTTGAAGAAAGTAATATTCGCAATTATTTTAATACTCGAATGATATAATCAAGTAAGGTGGGTATCAATCGACGGTGCTTGACGGGCATTACATTTTAAGGCAACAAACGTCGTCGTAGTGCTAGTACATCCCGAGATATTTCAGTTTTAGTAAAGGGTGAATTTTTTTTGAAAACTATTTTAATATATAAGATGTTTCGATATGACTATTATAATTATATTCATTAGCGTTCATTCATAATAATGATATTCGTTTTACGTGCCTCTTAGGTACTGCGGCTTAGAGAGACGCCGGGATGCCGTAATTTTGCCCCGACGTGGATCTCTAACGTGTCAGTGAATCTACTGACACGGCTCCCTCGCATTTGCGCACCTTCAAATCCCAGCTGCCTGCGCCGGAATCCAATCCTGCAACCTTGGACACAGCAAGCGAGAACGTTACCCCTGAGCCACGCAGCCAGCTTGATCAGCGATGATAGTTTAACATGATCAAGTGGAATGGATATCCTTACACAATTTTGCTTTAAAATACAATGAAAAGTTCACAATAAATTAAATTTCACACACTAGAAAGAAGTTGTTACTAAAATTTAGGTTACGAATAACACTGGTGAAATGTATAAATGAAATTCTTTTAGAAATCTACCTTACAAAACTGCCCATGTTAATGTTTTATTAACGTAGTAGTAGAAGACGCTGCTTCCAGATAATCCTTCTTCTTTTTCTTCAGCGTTTGTCCCGCCTGGTGGCAGGGTCCGCTACATGGATTCGATGTCTCCATTTAGTTCTGTCCTGGGCCATGTCAGGGTGGAGATTGACGCACTTTAATTTCTCATAATTATGGTACAACTCAGTTTACAAGGTACGGATTTGATAATCAGGTATCCTGTAAACCTATTACTGGGATAAAAATAGCCTAACAATATGGCACGTATCCAGCAGCACTGCCTTCTGTATTCTGGCAATCAGGTGTTTCATTTGCAGTTCCTCCAAAGCCATTGCCAACGTCGTTGGAACAACTCCCGTGGAAGAGATCACCACTGGCAAAATCCTTACGCATTTTATTCCCCATAGATTTCGAAATTTCTTCTTTGTCATTTTTGCTTTGGTAGTTTGCATATTTTGGCTAAGTGGGACAGCAACGTCTATCAAGTAGGTATCTTTTATTGAGATAGACAATATCAGGTCGATTGACCAAGATTTTCTGGTCAGTTAAAATAGGTCTATCCCAATACATCTTACAATGCTCATTTTCAAGTACGTTGGCAGGCTGGTAACTGTAGTACACCATTTTCGTATCCAGAAGTCCAGATTTTATAGCTAGCTCTTGATGTAAGATCTTAGCAACATCAATGTGCCTCTTGGTATACTCTATACCAGCCAGCGTAGAGCACCCACCGATGATATGATCGATGGTTTCCAACGCTGAGGTGCATCTGCGATATCGATCATCTGCTACATTATCTTTAAGGATGTGCATTCTATAATTTGTTGTTGTAATGACACGATTCTGAATCGCAATTACAAAGCCCTCAGTTTCACTGAAGAGCGAACCATGCTTCAACCATAAGTTCGACAATGATCGGTCGACATGATGTTGGCTAAGCATATGAGGGTGTACACCATGCAGTTCTTTTCGTAACCATGCCATCTGGCGCTGTTCAAACGTGCTCTTTTGTGTCATATTGCATGTCTGCAAGTCGTAGCGGTGTGAATCTCTTATCACTTTCAACAATGACTTCATACAGCAGAGCATTTCTTGCGCCAAAGAAGTACTGTCGCAGACATTTCAGCTGCCTACTTTGGGCGATTGTGAGATCAATGACCCCTCGACCGCCTTCGCTCCGAGGTAGTGTGATACGCTCGCTCGCTGCCTTTGGATGACGAAGCCGATATTTTGTAATTGACACTCGTACTCTCCGTTCTATCTGTTCAAAATCTGTCTTAGACCACTTAACGATCCCAAACGAATACGTTGGTGCAGGTACTGCCCAGGTGTTAAGGGCTTTGACCTTCTTGCCTGCATTCAAGTATGAATTCAAAATTATATCCACTCGATACTTCTTCTGTAAATTGGATTTAATTTGTGTGTGTCGGATCCCTCGAAGCTGAAGAAAGCCCAAGTATGTGTAGGTCTGACCCTCATCCAAACACTTGATTAGCTCATCAAGACCAACATCGAAGCCCTCAGCTCTATCAAGTTTCCCTCTTGCCAGTACGATCGCCTTGCATTTTGAAAGTCCGAATTCCATCGCTATATCGTCGCTAAACGTCTGCGTAATATCTAAGAGCCCTTAAAGTTGACGCCGAGTGCTTGCATAAATTTTTAAGTCATCCATGCTATGTGAAACCTTCTGCTTCACCTCACCAGGTCGCATCTCATATCCCATTCCACTCCTATATAACTGCCCACTGAGCGGGTTTAAGCAAAGACAAAACCATAGAGGACTGAACGAATCTCCCTGAAATCTTCCGCGGTTAAATCTAATTATTATTATTATTATTTTTATTATTTATTTTGATACCGCCATCTATGGACTACAAATACACAACCATTATTCAAGTCTTCATCTTCTTCAAGGTGATTATTATTATTAGTATTATTATTATTATTATATCGCCTCCGTAGCGTAGCGGTCAGCATGGTTAGCTGCCGCCCCGGAGGTCCTGGGTTCGATTCCCGGCTCTGCCACGAAATTTGAAAAGTGGTACGAGGACTGGAACGGGGTCTACTCAGCCTCGGGTGGTCCAAATGAGTAGAGGGGGTTCGATTCCCACCTCAGCCATCCTCGAAGTGGTTTTCCGTGGTTTCCCACTTCGTCTTCGGGCAAATGCCGGGATGGTACCTTCTTCAAGGCCACGGCCGCCTCCTTCCCTCTTCCTAGCCTATCCATCCCAATCTTCCATCCCTTTCCATCCCTCATGAGGCCCCTGTTCACTTTGCAGGTGAGGCCGCCTGGGCGAAGTGCTGATCACACCTCCCTAGTTGTATCCATCCCGACCAGATGTTCCAAGCTCCAGGACACTGCCCATAGAGGCGGTAGTGGTGAGTTCCCTCGCTGAGTCCGTGGGAACCACCAACCTAGAGGGTAAATTGACTAAATAAAAAAATATTATTATTATATTCGCATTGTTGTCATAGGTATTGCGAGTTGTTAATTTTGCCCACTAGATTACTACATACAATATTTCTCAAAAACAACTACTCCACTGATTTTAAATGTTAGAGCTCCAACTCTTAAGCCCAGATACTTCGTTCAGCCAGACAGGATAGGCTGGGTGTAATTACATGAAGACAAGAGTCTCTTTGCTTCTTTGCTCCAGGGTTCGCTTTACTTGTGGTAATGTCTATAAAGTGACGACTGGGCCAGATGGTGTCTGGGAAGGAATTCATAGCAGCACTCTACGAAATTGAAAGGGAATGAGGGCGATGAAGGATCATTAATTCAAACCCCCTCTTTTACCCAGATCGAATTGCCGTCTTCAGCATTTTATCTTCCGAGATCCTCATACCTAATGTCGTGATTGCTTCCCATTTCACGGGCGATTTCACAGCAATCACAGCTGACCTGGGAGAATAAAAACGTCCAATCAGAAATTGATATATTACACTCCTACCTCCTGAGAGTTATGTACGATTCAAAATAAGATAATGTGGTTGGTTGGTTCTTCAGTTTAGGGGCTGCGACAACGCGGTCATGTAGCCCCGTGTACTTGGGGTGTGTGTACAATCTGTCTGATAACCGGTGTTAATTGTGATGACTCTATTAGTGCGCGTTATCTGTTTTCAATTCAAGTAAGTACTGCAGACATTGCATTTTTTCAACTAGTTCCTACTTTTGCCGCCAAACGCCACCGTCAACGACTACTAGTTCAGAACTTGATTACCAGATGCCACCGAAGTCGGCTCCTGACGACACACGTCGGAACCTAAGAGCGTTTGTCAAATGTTTGGTTGAATATTCGGGCATTTTATGTATTTATTGGTGTATTTTGAATTTTTTAGACTTATTGAAACCTATTTCTTAGTATTAGTGAAGCATAGCACTGCACAGCACTCATGTCGCCCGTGAGCCGTGTATATGTCAACTTTTAGCCTATTTTCATTTATGAAAAAAATAATGGCTTACCTGATCACCTTTTGTCCGTGTATGTGTTTATGTGTGTGTGCGTATGTGTGTTTGTGTGTGTGTGTGTGTCCCGTAATAAAATCTAAACGTCCAAAGCGATTTCAATGAAACTCCACACGTACATACTACTACTTTGTCCGACCTTGACCATGCCTTTCAAATTTTAATACGTTTCACCAATCCAACATGGCGGCACCGGGTGAGTTAGCCGTGGTCGTTACGGCATGACTGCTGGCAGTCACTCTCATCCGGGAGGCGAGGAGGTTCGAATCCCCCCGCCGGCAACCTTGAAGATGGTCTTCTGTGGTTTCCCATCTACCTTCCAGGCAAATGCCGGGGTTGGTCCCTAACTATAGGCCACAGCCGCTACCTTCCAACTCCTCGACCTTCCATTCCCACTTTCCTCCCCAACGGTACTTGTAGCTCACCCATTGGGTGTCCGTCTCGAAGCAGCTACAAAACTGGCGAGCCAAACATGTCCTCGGACACTCCCGGCATAAAAGCCATACGCTAAAAAAAACATGGCGGCTGCGCAAAATATTACACTAGCATTATATATCTCCACAACAGTAACAGATAACGCAGATATCACTGAAATTTTGTACGGTGGAATAGAGTACTACTAGAAGTTCGTATGTGTAATTTTCATAAATCTGTTGTGTACGATACGAACATGGTGGCCAAGCGAATTTAAAACATTTAAATAGACTTTTCTCGCAATTTAACCATCTGAGAGCAGTGAGACGTGGTACGGTAAATATTCATATAAACTTGTATCTACTGGCATTCAATTAAACTCAATTGCTTTGATAACCCCAAGTAGGCGGCTGTGCGAAATTTTAAAGTTAAGTTTTTAGTTCTTGTGTTCTAATCATGCTATTTATGTGAATGTTTGAATAATGAACCTACGCAATAATCCTCATCTAATGGTACATAATTCTATGTCCTACCCATATAACAATCCAACATGGCGACCATCCGAAATACTTAGACTGCTCTCAATTTCTACGAGTCTATTACAGCAATCAAACTGAAATTTTGTTTGTCGATAGAGGCTTTTAACATGAGTTCACCTATAGTATCATTAATAAACTAGTGATCACAAAACCATCTTGGCGGCCAAGCGAATTTTAAACATTTAAATGGAATTTACTCGTTATTTAATTATCCGAGCGTAGTGAAACTTTGTACTGTAAATGATAATATAAAGTTTAAATTACTGACATCCAATTAAGCTCAATTGTTTTGATAACCCAAATATGGCGACTGTGAACAATTTTAAAATTAGGTTTTTATTTCTTCTGACCTAATCATGCTATCGAAGTGAACGTTTGAATAATATACCTGCGCAATAATCTTCATCTAATGGTACATAACTCTATGGCCTATACATGTAACAATCCAACATGGCGACCATCCATAATATTTAGACGGTTCTCAATATCTACGGATCTATTACGGCAATGAAACTGAAATTTTGTGTGTTGTTAGAGGCTATTAACATAAGTTCACCTATGGATCATTCAATAACCTGGAGAGCAAAAATCCAACATGGCGTCGACGCGAAATTTATATATTTAAATGGATTTTTCTCCCGCCGTTTCATCCGAGCACTGTGAAAATTTCACGGTATATTTTCATACAAGGCTTAATATACTGACGTCTAATTTAATGAAATACGCTCGCTAAAGCGCTGCGTTTGGTCATGAGGTCAAGCTCTCTGCAGACTCGGTAGACGTGTGGGTTCGAGCCCCACCGTTGGTCGTCCTTGAAATGATTTTCTGTGGTTCCCCATTTTCAACACCAGGCAAATGCTAGGACGGTACGTCCTGATAGCCCACGGCCGCTTCCTTCCACATCCTTGTCCACTTTCATCCATTCATCTCATCTTCCGACTCCTACCTCCCTTGGCTGGACTGTCTGCCAGCAATGCGACAGCTCTTCGCCGTATTTATTTATTTATTTATTTATTTATTTATTTATTTGTCGTATGGCTTTTAGTGCCGGGAGTGTCCGAGGACATGTTCGGCTCGCCTGAGTCTGTAGCTGCTTCCAACGGACACCCTAAAGGGTGAGCTACAAGTTCCGTTCAATTTCAAGTAGTTCCAACTTTCACCACCAGATATCAATGATACCTAGTGGAGAAAGTTGGAACTTTGATTGAACGTTCTGACGAAATCTAACCTAACAATTTTGCTTTACACAAGTTTAGTCTGTGAGAGGATCTTTTACATGCCATAAATCTATGACATGGGACTGCCGGCTTTACTTCCCCTCCGAAGGAAGGCATACTGAAGGATTTTTAACGCTCTTAAAAAAATCCGACTACTTTGGCCGGGTTTGAAACCGCTATCTTGGGCACAGCAGTTCAGCATGCTACCGACTACGCCACCAAAGTCGCAACTCTTTGCCGTGTCTGATCGAGTCAAGTTTGGATCGCTAGCGTTCCGAATAAAATGTAAACAAACTGTTCGTCCAATGCGTTGGTTGTCTGAGTCATATATATTGTGTTTCGCACGTATGTCTACGTACAAGTAATTGCAGATTACGTGCTTACTATTGAAATAGTCAGAGGTACCGTACTGATAAAGTCATGGAACTTTATTTAAGGCATTGCAATTTCGGTTACATTATTGTTTCTTTTTCCTTTTTTAGTTTTGTTTCTATTAGTTTTCGTATTCACAAAATACAGAATCGCCTCCGTAGCGTAGCGGCCAGCATGGTTGGCTGCCCCCCCCCCGGAGGTCCTGGGTTCGATTCCCGGCTCTGCCTCGAAATTTGAAAAGTGGTATTAGGACTGGAACGGGGTCTACTCAGCCTCGTGTGGTCCAAATGAGTAGAGGGGGTTCGATTCCCACCTCAGCCATCCTCGAAGTGGTTTTCCGTGGTTTCCCACTTCGTCTTCGGGCAAATGCCGGGATGGTACCTACTGTAAGGCTACGGCCGCCTCCTTCCCTCTTCCTAGCCTCTCCATCCCAACCTTCCATCCCATCCCTCATGAGGCCCCTGTTCGCTTTGCAGGTGAGGCCGCCTGGGCGAAGTGCTGATCACACCTCCCCAGTTGTATCCATCCCGACCAGATGTTCCAAGCTCCAGGACACTGCCCATAGAGGCGGTAGTGGTGAGTTCCCTCGCTGAGTCCGTGGGAACCACCAACCTAGAGGGTAAATTGACTAAAAAAAAGACTTTCCCCACCATCGCTGCAAGGCCGTACGCGCCTGAAGCTCGCTGACGTTCAGCCGGAGTGCGTGCTATATGGACACTTTCTAACTAAAATGGGGTGGGTTCTATTCCCACCCAGGTAGTGGAACTACCACTTTCAGAGACTTAAATAGCCATGGAGCTCACTCAGCCTACAACAAAAATGAGTATCACGGTAATTCCTTGGAGCAAAGGTGGATACCTGCATAACATCCAGTGCCGATGTCACGAAGGGTGGAATCCTCTTCCTTCCACTATCCCAAGGGCCTGCATGGCCGTACGGAGTTGGGTTTGTTCCGTACTGGTGTATGTGTTTTTAATTGGGGTTAGAAGTGAAATTAGGAAGGCATGGCTCTATGTTACATTCCTGGCATTCACTTAGAGTAGGAGTGGAAAACCACGGAATACTAACTCTTATAGGTCTAGAATGGGAATCGAACCCAAATCGTTTCATTACTGGCTCAGGTGGCTGAGTCTACCTCCTTCCTGTCCTCAGATCAGAATTACATTTCTTGGCAGAGTTAGGAATATAAAAAGGAAACTTGTAGTTTAACGTGACCGTTAATCTTGAGATCATGAGCCACGGGACCTCCTTTTTACGTGGAATCCGAACCACAGGACATGGCATTTCACTTCGAAAATCTCACATGCATTGACCGGGAATCGAACCCGGACCACCTTGGTGAGAGGCATACAGCTAGACCGCTGAGCCACCACGCCCCTGAGTTAGGAATATAACCTGGGCCTCTGTGTGACAGCTAAGAGTGCTAGACACTGCGCCTCGAGGTGGCAACTAATAGTTGTCATATAGCCCCGTGTACTTGGATGTGTAAGAATTGTTGTCTGATAATCTGTGTTATTGTGGTGTCGGTATTAGTGTGTGTATTTGTCATTTAGGTGATGATTGGAATGGAGGTGGCCGTGGCCTTAAGTTAGGAACCATCTGGGCATTTGCCTGTAGTAGAAATCGGAAACCTCGGAAAACCACTTCCAGGGTGACTGAGGAGGGAATCGAATACGCCTCTTCACTTATCTTCTCAGTTTAGCCTCACGAGGCTGAGTGTATCCCTTTCCATCCCTCAGACCAGAATTAAATTTCTTGCCACTGCCGACACTTGAAACCTGACCTCAGCCAATTATGCAAGCCATTACACCAGCTAACAATAATGATAACAAATTAAGTCTGTATGTATGTCTACCCCTCATTATTCCCGTTTTCCAACGGGGTCGGGGATGAGATGCGATGGAAGTCTTTGTGGCGATGGTTTTTACGGCCGGATGCCCTTCCTGACGCCAACCTCATGAGAGGAGTTAATGAGAGATGAAATGAATGATGGCGAATGAAATTGGGCAAGGATGTGGAAGGAAGCGGGCGTGGCCTGTCAGAAGGTACCGTCCCAGCATTTGCCTGGTGTTGAAAATGGGAAACCACGGAAAACCATTTCAAGGACGGCCGACGGTGGGGCTTGAACCCACGCGTCTACCGAGTCAGCAGAGAGCTTGGCCCCGTGACCTAATGCTGTGCTTTAGCCAGCGTAGCCACTACTGTCGGTTGATAACAAATTAAGTATAACTTCTCAAAATAACCTACCGTGGTCTGTTATATTTCAGCAGTACAATAACTACTGCTTCAGTGTTTACATTTCTTTAAATCACTTGTATTTTCTGCCTTGTGCGTTATAATGTGCCAAACACTTTATACCTGATTTAACGAATGAGCGGACTTGACATCAGAGTGGTTGACCAAAGGCACAACAATGTCTTGCGAACACCACCAAGCTATCGGTCAAGCGCTCTGAAGTCAAGTCCGCTCATTCGTTTAATCTCATTTAAACATAATACATAAAGAACTAGATTTTAATCACTGTTGTTAAATAAAAATATGAGACCTTGTGTTGTCGTGTGGAATGCAAGAATTCGCTCATGCGCTGCAGAAGGTGTTTGACCCGGCCCTTGGTATGCGAGCAGGAGGATTATGACAGTTGTTTACGTCAATGGGGATAATTCCTTTGCCGACCCCTTGCCAAAGCCTGAGCGGAGTTGAGGAACTCATTTTTGGGTCCCTTGGAGGACCGAGTGGAATTTAGGAAAATCGAGGGGAATTGATGTCGACCGGAATGTCCTACAATTCCTCTGGGTAAGACCCAACATCTCTACTCTCTCTCACACCCCACCTCACCCCATTCTCTGTCCTTGTTCCTCTCTCTGGTCATGAAGAACAGAGTTATCAGGCCGCACATAAACAGACTCGCTAAATCTGCCTGCAGAATGGAGGGGTTGGCAGTAAAGGAAATAGGATCTGTCGCTAAACTATCCCCATAAAGAAAGTTGTGTCAGGCAGCTGTTTGAACGTCATTGGAACAGGCGTTCACCAGGATGTAAAAGATCGTTAAAAAGATTAACAGCATTTAGGTATTTGTGCAGCCTATACCTTTTCTGAAATTATATTGGAGATGAAAAGGCAATACGCGGTCCTTTAGTAAAATGTGGGATTTCACCGATATCCCAGTCTCATTCATGGCTGTGATTATATATGAAATCTACTGATGTATTCTTTCTGAGTGATGGCATTCCAGGTATATCCGTTGCTCGTAAATGCTGTGAAATGTTCTACTTCTAGGGTCAGTACTGCTGTACTGTCTGAGTGAGGAAAGTAATAGCAAACTACCATATTCCTCGCCTCATCTAGTGCGCCTCAATTTAGCTCAGCTTTGGAATTTTAAGGTTTTCTACCAACATAAAATATTGTAGTTCTTTCTGAGGATTCAACCAGCCTCAGGCTGACTATCTAACACTCAAACCCTAGTGACACGGTGATAATAGAACGTGACATGTTAAAGATTTCATTAAGTGGATATTCTCAGTGTTGCACAGTTATCTCGCAGGTAAGATTAAACCCCGTAATATTTTAGAACTGTGCAGATGTAGATAAAAGAACTACTTAGCTAAACATATACTTATTATTTATTTATTTATTTATATACTGTATATATGTAATTATTTATTTATTTTGTTTGTTTATTAATTTACGCTGAAACAAATTCTTAGCAGACAAAGCAGGGGTCTCAATCTTGTTAGCAAAAGCGTAAAACTAACCAATTTCCTCATTTTTGCCGAAAGTTGAAGGGCCCGTAAAGGTTTCAAATTGTGAATATTGGCGAGTGCTATCAAATTAAAAAAGTAGTTCCGTGAAGAACTAAAGCCTATTTTCATATATCCTACTTATGTTAATTGCCACTATCAACATATAAAATGTCAGTTTGATTGCTGTAATAGATTCGTGGATATTGAGAAACGACTAAATATCGCGGATGGTTGCAATGTTGGATTTTTATATATGTAGGTCTTAGAGTTATGTACCATTAAAGGACAATTATTGCATAGGTTCATTATAAAAACTTTCACTTCGATCGTATGATTACAGCACAAGAAATAAAAGCTTCATTTAAAAATTCGCACAGCAGCCATCTTGAGGATATGTAAACAATTGAATAAAATTAAAAACCAGTGCATTACAATGTGTATAAACATTTGCTGTACCAAGTTTCATTGTATTTGGATCATTAAATCGCGAGAAAAGTCTATTTAAAACTTTCATCTTCGCTTGGCCGCCATGTTCGTTTTGTAATTAAACGGTTTTTGAAAGTCTCATAGATGAACTTTCAGTAGTGCCCTTTATCTCCGTCCAAAATTTCAGGGTGATACCGGTAATAGTTTCAGAGATATAGAATGCCGGTGAAATATTTCGCACTGCCGCCATATAGAGGTTTTGTAAACAATTGAACGAAGTTAGATGTCGGTACATTGCAATGTGGATAAACATATACTGTACCAAGTTTCATAGCGTTTGGTTGGTTAAATCTCAAGAAACGTATTTTTAAATGTTGCAACTTCGCTTGGCTGCCATGTTGGTTTTGTAGTCACCAGGTTATCAATGGTCACATAGATGAAATTCTAGTAGTTTCCTTTATCACCGTACAAAATTCCAGGGTGATATCGGTAATAATTTCGGAGATATTGAATGCTGGTGAAATATTTCGCACAGCCGTCATGTTGAATTGGTGAGACGTAACAAAATGTGAAAGGCACGGTCGGGGTCGCCTGGAATAGTGCTATAAACTTACCGAGTCGCTCCAGCCGTTTAGATTTTATTAGGGGACACACACACACGAATCACACACGCACACACAGACAGACACACGGACAAAAAGGTGATCTCATAAGCCTATTTTTTTTTTCATAAATAAAAATAGGCTAAAAATATAAATTTCGAAAATCACTTCCGGCCTAAATGCAGTTCTGGAAACCCCGCCTAAATTCCCTTGTTCATAACTCACTTGATTTTTGATTCAAATCCTAGCCAAATTAACTTATTTGCATAACTCATTCGTTAATGTGTTCCTTCGTTCAATACCCGCAGGCGTTCTTTGGATTATTTGAAAAATGTTCACACCGTAAGTAGTTATAAGGGCTTAATTGAAACTCTGCATTGACTCTTAGTGATAGAAAAGGCAAACTGCTGATCTAATCGATCGGATATCGTTGATGTTCCTCTTTCTTTTTTTCGTGTGGCCCCCAGACAGGCCAAGTTCAGGTCTTTCTAGTCAAAGCCCGTGGGCAATCTGCACATCGGAATGACAGATGAGCTGAATGGAAAAAAGTTGACAAGGATATGGAAGGAAGCGGCCATGGCCTGTCAGAATGTATCGTCAAGCGTAGCCACCACTGTCGGTGATTTTCCGGTGAAGAGTCATCAGTCTACCGCAATCCATCATGCCGGCACCTCGTAACAAAGGTTTAGTGTGTCCTTTATATTTGAAAAATTGGAGAAAACAACGAAAAAGGAAACTGTACTAACAGAATAAATCAAACTGATGGTCAATAAATATATCATCATTTCAACTCCTGAGATGGACGAAGAAGGGTCCAATTTTCTCGTGAATATTCAACTGAACCAAAGATACATTCGATGATTAAGAAAAAGATTGCAATGTTTAATAATAAATAAATAATGTATTCCTATACATAATTATATAGTACAATATATATATATCTAAAATTCCTAGCTCATATCCCTAGAGGTAGATGGTACGTAAATTCCCCAAGTCCATATCCCTAGGAACAGTGTTCATGGAGAGTCTTAGTCTATGGCATTAAAGGGTGTTTTCAACATTGAGGGCTAGAACTGAGGATTATTATTTATTTATTTATTCATTAATTATTAGTTAATTAATTTATGCATTTATTTATTTATTGATTTATTTATTGATATTGTTCTGTAGACATCTGCAAAGAATTGCTTTGCTACTGCGCTGGTCATCAATGGACGTTAACTCGAAAGAACTGCACTAGGACTCTCCGGAAACTACACTCCTTAAAATTATTGAGACTGTTGGTTATTACGTAGAAGTAGAGGTTGAGACATAACCAATAGGAAGGCATCATGCCAATTTATTTCCCGGAGGGACAATTAAAATGATTCACCTCCCATTGAGGTCACTTCACAGCCATTTAACAGCTCATCAACAGTGACTGATAGAATAGATACAACTGCCTTATTAATGGCCAGTATAATTGATAACATCCGCTTCATTTAGTGGGTTATTACGTCAGCAGGGACAAGAAACAATACTGCTCTACATATAGGCTGCCTTGCGTAATGCAAGTGAAGATCGTCGTAAAAATTACCAGTGTACTTAATTGTAACCGGCATATGCTCTCTATAAACCTCAGAGCACACTCGAACATGAGCTCTTGAGGTTTCCTTTTTCTTTTAGCGTATGGATTTTAGTGCCGGGAGTGTCAGAGGACACATTCGGATCGCCAGAGTTTTGTAGCTGCTTCTATACGGACACCCATGGGGTGAGCTACAAGTGCCGTCGCGTGTGGAGTGTTGTCTGGGGAGGAAAGTGTGAATGTAAGGACAAGGAATTGGAAGGTAGCGGCTGTGGCCAATAGTTAGGGACCAACCCCGGCATTTGCCTGGAAGGAAGATGGGAAACCACAGAATTCCATCTTCAAGGTTGCCGGTGGGGGGATTCGAACCTCATCGCCTCCCGGATGTGAGCGACGCCTGCAGCCACGCCGTAATTCACCCGGTTAATCTTGAGTACAAAACTACCACTGAAGGCCATATCTGTGTAGGAAAATTAAAGAATTACTAGGTGACCCGTGCGAGAAATCTCGCATGTTCATAAACCACACTTTCTCTCCAATAGGTTTATACAGTAATAATAGACTTAAGGGGAAAGGCTGCTTTTATTTCAACCAAATGATTATAGAACACTATTTACATTTCAGTTAGAATTCCAAGTTCTACGTTCCCTAACTTAAGAAGAAAATCATTGAAATCATCATAACACTCACCGGTTATTCGATATTTATGAAATTATACGATTTGAGTACCCATTCCTTTGATTTACTGTTTCTGAAATCATGCAAAAGATAAAGGATAGACCTTAGATTGTTAACATTACATGAAACAGCCGTGACAACGGCCAAAATGTGAAGTGGACAGCAATTATGGAGCGTATTTTCCTACACCAAGAGTATCTGCAAATCGCACACTTCGTACATTAAAAATAGTACATTATGCAACGAGCCTATAATGGCTATCATCAAGACACGAGTATTTTTATAAAACGAGCGTATGGGAGTTATATAATTTCCATACGAGTGTCTTAATTACCATTATAGGCGAGTTGCATAGGACTGTTTATGTTCGACGATAATTATAACTTTATTATATATTTTAACATAAATGTTCATAAATATCTGTTCAGTCACTAGAATGTTGTGATCGGGTGTGCGGTGGGTAGTATATCTGTTTTTCCAAGCTCTCTGGACAACCGACGCATGCGCTCTGTGTGCTTCAATACCATATGTTCAGATCAAGACCAACTGCATGGCCTTGTTCAGATTGTGCACCAGTATTCAGTAAAACTGTCACTAAAGTCGTGTCAAAACCACGCGCTGTGTAGAAATTGGTTTTGGGGATATTAAGGTACAGTGCTATTTCATGTCTCATATTCGACAGTTTATTTACGCGAACATATGGACGGTGCGTATTCCATGTCGGTAATTTATTATCGTTCGATGTTGTGTTTATGTCCGACATGTTGGATTTTGAGCGCATGCGCGAAGTTATCGTTACCTAATTGGTCAATGAACGAGCTCTGATTGGCTGGAGAAACTGTATCGTAATGAAAAACGGTGTTATAATGACCATCATTATGATACAGTTTTCTGGCACATAATAGTGAGGGTCGAACATAAAAGTAAATTTTTAGAGTAATTGTAGGTATTAATGAAATTAGAGTGCAATACGTCACTGCTAATGTCTATTCTCTTTCATTCGAACGCTCATTTTTCACGATCGGTCGCTTGTGAGTGCAGCAGGAGGGATCTATGCTACTGAAATAATATATATGATTATTAATTTTCTGACCATTCATTAAATCAACGAAATGCATTCTTTTAGTTGCTGTTGCATATTTTAGGGACTTTGTGACATCGTGGTTATGCAGCCCCTTGTACTTGGGTGTGTGTGGTGTGTGTAATTTTTGTGATAACCTGCTTTATTGTGTTAGTTATTAGCTAGTTATTGTTGCTTTAAGGAGCGGAACAGTGAGGTAATCTGGCCTTGTGTTATTTTGATGACTTTCCTAGTGTGTGCATTTGTATTAGGATACAGCCATCATAGTGGCACAGGTTGAAAATCCACAGCCTGCTTCCCGTCGACCGACCAGGTCAGGGATGGAATGAATGAAGCCCCCATCTAGCGAAGAGGATACGAGCTGTGCCGGCTGCCGAAGCCTGTCGCACTCCTCTGAGGTAATGATTAAATGAATAACAGATGAAATGAAATGATAGTGGAGAGTGTTACTGGAATGAAATTTTTGACAGGGAAAACCTGAGTACCCGGAGAAAAACCCATCCGCTTCCGGTTTGTCCAGCACAGATCTCACATGTAGTGACCCAGCGGTGAGAGGCCGGCGTGCTGCCGCCTAAGCCATGGATGCTTAGTGACAAAGGTTACCAGAAAAAAATCCACACTTACCAAAGTACACGGGGCTACATGGCCACAATGTTCAAGCCCAATTGAAACAACAAGAAAATAATATGTCTGTTTGTTAGGTAGTCATCCCAGAGGCTGGTTAGATCCTCAAAAAGTACTGCCACAGGTTAGGTTGCTAGATGCCCACAAGAACTAAAGGCAACACTATAATGAGCCTTACTAGGCAAGATGAGGAGTGAGGTAGTTTGCCATTGCTTTCCTAACTGAGTCAGAACAATAGCACTGGCCCTATGGGTAGAACATTTCACAGTGCACTAGCTGTGCCCTGAAGGCCATTCTCAGCACTACCCATACCTCAGTAGCTTCCATATAAACACAGCCATGAATAAGACTCAGTCAGTGGTGAAAGCCACATTTTACTCTAGCATGTGCCAATAGACAAATGCAAATGTACTACATTCATCCAGAGATAGTAAACAGGCTTCATAAATATGATACCAAAGGTAAATTCAACTCACTAAGATATCGGTGTCGTTGTACACTCGCCGACACAGAAACTGCGCTTGGAGAAAATTCCTAAGCCCTACTGTACTGTGACGAGCATTGTCTCATGCATATATGATACTCTAGTTGTATATAGTTATTGTTTGTTGTTGTTGTTGTTGTTGTTGTTGTTGTTGTTTGAGTCTTCAGTCTTTTGCCTGGTTTGATGCAGAGTTCCATACCTCCCTGTCCTGAGCAAATCGTTTCAACTCTACATAGTTACCACACCCTACATCTGAGTCAATCTGTTTAACATATTCTAACCTTGGTCTACCCCTACAGTTCTTGCCCTCGACCCTTCCTTCCATAACTAAGCTTGCTATTCCAGGGTGTCTTAGTATGTGTCCTACCAACCTATCTCTTCTCTTCATTAGCAGTCGCCAGAAACATCTCTCCTCTCCCACTAGTCTTAATACCTCTTCGTTTGTAACCCAATCTACCCATCTGATCTTCATCATTCTCCTGTAACACCACATTTCAAATGCTTCAATTCTCCTCTTTTCTGCTGCACTTACAGTCCAAGTTTCACTTCTCCACCGAATGACTGCTCCCAAGCCAACCGACCCCGCCCCTTATATACACAACGTCGATGAGCGTGTACTAAGGGCGCAGCCACTCAGCGAAGGAGCGGTCGGGCTGTAAGCCCGGTGCTTTATTTTCAAATATATATACAAGCAACAAAGATTTTACATTAACAAGAAAAAACATTTGGATGGTTGTCCTTAGGACAAAAATAAACAAACATGAAATATACATATCAAATCACCCTTTACACACCCTCACATAGTCCAAACCCTGGTAGGTGAACTTCACTCATAGTTCCATAATCCGAAACTGCTATTATGCACGAAAATCTACCAGGGATTTCACTCGTTTTTTACAGGTGGTCACGTGGTAACGGTCACAGGGCTGATCGCACAATTCACAAACACGTTCTCGAGTTCGTGAAAACAGTTCGTTTTGCATAATTTGTGGTGGGATCCATGCACAGCTATTGAGGTCACCAGATGTCGGAGTGCTTGTTTGGTGTCGGCCCAGGATCTGTTTATCATGGCTTTTGTTGTATAAAAGTCCAGCCAAATCTCCCTTCTTTTGTTTTCTCTTCAAAGGAGCAGTTTATTCGAGCTGACGGTTAACTAACTTGATACGAGTTATTTTCGAGACTGTACCATTTCGGTTCAATTTCCAGAGAATGAAGAAAGGAAGCCTAATTCCAAGAAACACTGATTTTTCAATGCGGTTGTACTTGAAACTGCAACATTGTTTACGTGGCGTAAACTTAGATTATCAAATGGGTGATCAATATGCACTTTGTTCTGTACAAGCACTGATAATTATTTTCCATTATTGTTCCTTTCGTATCTAATCTAATATTCATTTCGTGAATTACTTCCTTCATAGGACACAGCTCATCTGTTGCTCTACGATACGCTTGATGAACGCCGGTATTTCCCTTTCATGTCGGATACGTAGGAGTCAATTAAGTACAAAATTGCCACTGCCCTCCCGGCTACATATGAATACTTGTGGTTCGTTTGAAGTACCGAAACCTACGCATGGCCTACATCCCAATAACTGTGCCGTGACTGGCTTTATCATTTCAGTGGCATAACATTGTATTTGTGATGAGTAGTTAGTTAATTAGAACGCGTGATTCTCCAATATTTTTCTTTGTATTTTTCGACTGCAGGTTTATGGTGGCTGGCATAGTGCTTTTCTCAATGTGTGTTCCCCATCTTGCAACGTGCAACATCAGAAATATTTTACAAACAGAATACTAATTGAAGAAACTATCTATTTATACATTTTCAGTTGGTCAACACATCTTTTTCCCAAATTCATTAGATGGGGCCATGTTTTTTGGATAATGTTCTATATTCGTTTTCCAGACGGAGAAATAAATTCTGAAGCAGTGATTCATTTTGATACCTGTATATTTTGAAGTAAATATATCCTTTGGATTACGTGGCGTATTCGAACCAAAAATAATGGAAATAAATCAAATCAAATACATTTGGAAGTGAGGTGATCATGCCACATTATTGCACACTATCATTAATGTCATTGGATTATAAATATTTGTATGTAGTCAATGTTGCATATAATTGCCTAGTTATTAAATCATCTTATTTGATTTTGTTTATGGAAGGTGTGACAAGTTCGTTTATTTCATGAATTAAAAGTATTTTTCGATTTAGGAAAATAAAGCGTGATAATTTTTCACAAAATAATGAAAATGAAAATCCACAGCCTGCTTCCAGTCTCCTACCGAGTCATGAATGGAATGAATGAAGCCCCCATCTAGCGGCGAGGATATGAACTGTGCCGGCTGCCGAGGCCAGACGCACTCCTCTGGGGGCAATGATTAAATGAATGACAGATGAAATGAAATGATAGTGGAGAGTGATGCTGGAATGAAATTTTGACAGGGAAAACCGGAGTACTCGGATAAAAACCTGTCTGCCTCCGTTTTGTCCAGCACAGAGTGACCGGGATTTGAACCACGGACCCAGTGGTGAGAGGCCGGCGTGCTGCCGTCTAAGCCACGGAGGCTTCTCACAAAATAATACTGTTGGAAAAAAAAACATCTGCTCAAAATAATTGCACAAAATACAAAATAGTTCAAAATATTGATATTTGTGAAAACACCGGTTACTAAGTTAATTTATTAGGGATTCAAATTGTTAATGAACTGGAAAATGTTGTTTTAATTCTAACAATTTGAACACATATCTATATATACAGTAACACTTTACTGTTTATGTAAATGCAATTTGTATCATTTGCATATTTGTCTAATTTTGAACTTCAAGCCTAGTGATCAGGGTCTGATGATGACCGCGTAACGGTCGAAACCCGTAATCCTAAATTACCCCTTTATCAGTGAATAATAGTAATACATGTATTTTATTTTCAGGAAAAGTGTATTAGACTATATATAGTTATCCAGCCTAATCTAATTAGGCAAAAGCGTGTTTAGCAACTGAAACGCATAAACTGATTGTACAGACAACACTGAAAAAATTGCATCAAAACTTCACTTACTGAAGAATCCAACCGTGGTATATCAGCGCTTTAACATACATGGGGCCACCTCGTGGTGTAGCGCCTAACATTCTTAGCCTTTGCCTTGGAGGTCCGAGTTTTACTCTGTCAAGAAGTTTAATTTTTGCTTGAGGACTATAACATGGTACACTCAGCCTCGTGAGGCAAAACTGAGTTTAGAAGTGTTGCATTCCCACCTTAGTCATCCTAGAAGTGGTTTTCTGCGGTTTCCCAGTTTAACACCATCTAACCTGTGTTTTATGATCTCTGTACTAGTGTGTGCACTTTAATGGGTTGTTATATGATTGGGAAAGAGGTGGCCGTGAATTTAAGTTAGAAATCATCCCGGCGTTTGCATGTATTAGAAGTGTAAAAACAAGGAAAACCACTTCCAGGATGGCTGAGGTGGGAATCGAACCCGCCTCTTCTCTGTGTATACTCATGAGGACGAGTGCACGCCTTTCCAACCTCAGACAAGAATTAAATTTCTTTGCAGAGCCAGGAATCGAACTCGGGCGTCTGGGAAACTGCCAAGAATGCTAGATACTTAAGGTGGAATTGTTCTGTGGAAGAAGAGGAGGAAATTGCTCAGTGATTCACGTAGCTGGTGATTGTGTTCAGACGGTACGATGGAGAGAAACCGGGAGTGGATGGATGGTCACAATGCAGACACCAGGAGTATATGTGCTCTTGTCCGCTCTGGAGGCCACAGCTGGGCGGTTTGTTTGTGAAATATGCCACTCTCAATATTGAGCGCCGATAATCAATCCCAGTATAAGCGGTAAGTGGATTACACCACCAAAACCAATCCAGTGCGGCGCAAATCGTGTTCCGTTCTCGCAATCATGGAACTGTTTCCTGAGCGGTTCGCTGGATAATAGCATGCACCGCGTTCTGCGGCTGCACCACGTGATGATTGTTTCTTCTCAATGTATCTGTCATCCTTGGTGGTGCTGTCAACATTGCAGATATTAACAAAGATAACTTAATCAACTTGTTATCAACCCTATTCACTAACCATGTATCAGTACTACCTGCTGGCTTTACCTGTTGTCGAAAATATACATTAGAACTAGGTTAGATACCCAATAGAGGCAAACGCTACTCTCAGATAGAGAATCGCCAATACAAAGATACTGAAAAATAGGTACACACAATTCACTCAACTCACGAACCCACCAAAACAAAAACAAGGAAAACGAAAATACCAAAATAACGCTTACATGTCACGAAAACAACTTTTATCACAGATAGACTAACCTTTCACTAGAACACAAAACTTCATTCGAATCAACGGAAATCAAACAGACACAAGAACACACATCTGTCTGTCTGTCTGTTAGGTAGTCAGCCCGAAGGCTGGTTGGATCCTCAAAAAGTACTGCCGTTACGTTATGTGAGTAGATACCCACAAAAACCCAAGGCAGCGCTATTTTGAGGCGTTCTAGGCAAGAAGAGGAGTGAGGTAGTTTGCCATTGCTTTCCTCACTGAGTCAGAACAGTAGTCCTAACCCTATGAGTTGAACCTTTCGCAGCATTCACAGGCACTGACTGTGCCCCGAATGCCATTACTAAGCACCACCCATACCTCAGTAGCTTCCATATAATCACAGCCATGAGTGAGACTGAGACATCGGTGAAAAGCCACCTTTTACTCTTGCCTGTGCCAACTGACAAATGCAAAAGTACAGAACACACATATAAAAAAAAAAAAAAAAAAAAAGGTTCCTCCGTTATACTCTGGAGCATCGAATCAACGATAAGTTTTTCTGATCTAGATGATGAATACTTGTTAGCCTTCCTAACAAGCTTATATTACACGTGTGCACGTGTTTCCCCCACTCCAAATTTGCATGAGGATTGGTCTGTAAACCAGTTTCCTTATTACATTGTTGACACACAAAGTTACTCCAGCAATGTTTGCATTAAAGTTGCGGGACAAGTACAAATCCAGAACAAGAGAAGAACAGCTAGGTCACGATACTGAGTAAAGTGAGATGAAAAGAGAAGTAAGAATAATGTACTCTTGAATCGTCAAAAGATAAGGAAATTGACTAAACATGACTTCGGCTCATGTGCTATTTCTTATCGTCGAAATGGCTGTATTATTCATCACAAGATTAAACTTATCGTGCATAAACGAGAGAAACGTTTTTTCCTGGAGTACTTTTTAGATCGATACTTAGATTACCTCCGAGAATTGATATTAGAGCATTTTCAGCATTGTGTTGACCAACTGTAATATCACTTATCAATAAGGCAACACTGAAAGCTATCTTCACCTCTGAGAATACCGGGTGAGTTAGCCGTGGTCGTTACTGATGGCAGTCGCTCACACCCGGGAGGCGAGGAAGTGCGAATTCCCCCCGCCAGCACCTTGAAGATGGTCTTCTGTGGTTTCCCATCTTCCTTCCAGGCAAATACCGGGGTTGGTCCCTAACTATAGGCCACAGCCGCTACCTTCCAACTCCTCGTCCTTACATTCAAACTTTCCTCCCCAGACAACACTCCACACGAGACGGTACGTGTTGCTCACCCATTAGGTGTCCGCCTCGAAGCAGCTACAAAACTGGCGAGCCGAACATGTCCTCGGGCACTCCCGGCACTAAAAGCCATACGCTAAAAAAAAACTCCGAGAATGATAGTAATTGTGTCGTACGCATTATATTGCACGCCTGGCAGCGGCAGGAATGAGATACGGATAGTATCTACGCACGCTCGTTTAGGGGTAAGGTGCGCCGTAGACCGTCACAATTTCAATGTGTACCAGACAAATTTTGGCTTGACCGCCAGCCCAAAAACATATCCATGTGTAAAAGAGCATTGTAAGGCAAGATCATTTTTTAGCCAACTTTTCACATTTTGCAAAAATGAGGAAAAAGTAGACTTATGAGATCGGGCAAATGTGTGTGTGTCTGTCTGTCTGCCCTTCTGTCTGTCTGTCTGTCTGGCTGTGTGTGTGTCCACCCCTATCAACTCCTAAACGGTTGCAGCAAACGAAACAAAATTTGGTAGGAGTAAAGACATATACCTGAATATCTCACGGCCATATTTGAAAATGATGCCAGGGCTACCAACTGCTGAAAAATCGCATTTGAAATTTGAGCTCCATGTTGGATATCATGGAAGGTATGAATCGGAGCTATTTCAAAATTGGCACACATATAGATAATAATATTGCAGTTTAATTTCCAGGAGGCAATACATGGCAGTGTTGCCAAAATGATTATAAGCCTGCTGATAGGTCCAAATTTTAAATGCATATAACTTCTACACTATCAATTGGATTTCAACCAAATTTCGCATGTACTATGTGTACATAAACAGATATGACTGAGCGTATTCTTAAGAGCCACAAGGGCTGCCAACTGTTAATAAATGCTCTCAATTTGTTTTAATCCAAATACCTATATATCAGAAAGTATGCAAGCCGACAGTTTTAAACTATGCACACGTATAGTAACTGACATTCTATATTAATTTGGAGTAGCTTATATACGTCAGTGCTACCAACATGATTCTAAGCCTGCTGAGACGTCCAACTTTAAATTCATGTAACTTCTATACTAACTAATGGATTTCATTCAAAATTGGCACAACAATAGATCAAATTATTTCAGATTATTTCTGATCAATACATGCATGGCATTGTTGCCAACATGATTTTACGCGTGCTGTTAGATCCAATGTTTAACTGCATGTAACGTCCATGCTATCCATTGGACTTCAACCAAATTTTGTATTCTGTACCCTAAGAAATGGATCTAAGAATATATTCAGTCACCAGGGCTGCCAACTGTAGTGCTTTATTAGGCTACATTATGCAAGGTATACAGTATTTCGAACTAATTAGAAATGTCAATATTACCAACTTAATTTCGTCATTAATCATTGGCATGAATCTTAAATTTTAAGAAAAGTAGGCTCTTTAGTTCGTCACGGAACTTCTTGTTTTAATTCAGGTAGGAAAATAAATCATTAGCTATAATATTCAAACAGTTCAAGTTACAGATGTGAAATCTTGTTTACTCTCTATTGATATCGCCATATATATATCGTATGGCCTCGGGTGCCAGGTGCAAGCATTGTTAATTGACACCCAGAGGGTAGCTTGCATGTCGAATTTCGTCGTTCCTTTGAACGCTATGAAAGTCAAGGAGGTTAGATATCTAAGCTCCCTGACACTACAGCGCTTTCTAGTAGAAAATGGAGGAACTTTGTGTTTGGCGGAAATTCCCAAGATTAATTTTGCCATTGAACACGGCCTCCTGAATTCAAATGGGTTCTTTAACATGCCAACAACGTATGACATCCATGTTGTGATTTTTGTCGCCATTAATATGTGATATAGAATTAATACACCATGACCCCCTTGGCTTAGAATTTGCTCATGTGTTGAAGCAGTTCGTATGACCCGACTCAGATGTTGGATCATGTGAAGAGAATGGGGAGGAAATATTACCTAAGAGGTTAATGAGTTCGGCTGTAGAAGGTAGGAGAATCAGAGGTTGACCTAGGAGGCAATGATTAGATTCAGCTTTGAGCCATTTTAAAGTGAGAGGTGTAGAAGTACAGGAGGCTGCATTGCTAACTGCTAACAGGGGATCATGGAGGCGACTTGTTCGCAATTAGAGGCAAGCAGACAAATGCCATGCACATGTAAGTACTAAGGGCTGATGATCAAGGATGTCCCAAGTCGTTAATAGAAGCAACAACGACTTCCCTCGTGAGGCTGACGCCAGGCAGACCATAAACAATATACACATAGAAAACTCACCTCTTTTTATCCCTGACTTCATAAAACGAGAATAATAAGGTCTAGAAAAATATTAATATTAATTGTATTATTAATAATATATTGTGCCTTTAAATAACATTGATATTCTGGTTGGACGTCCTCGTTCTAGCGGTAGCACGCAACCCCTGTCAGCATCACTTCCAACCCTGTGCCAGATCAACCCTCAATATCTCGCCATTTCAAACCCCACCGTCATATTTCCTCCCTCAACCCCTCTCCTTCCGGTTCATCAAGCTTCATTCCCGACGCAATGATGGAATTTGAATCAAAGTCAATTCTCGCGTACTCCCTCAATGGAACAGATGAATTAATGTGGTATAAAATTGACGTTTTGCTGCACACGGAGTCGCGATAAAATCCCTAATTTGCTGGCTAATGAAGCCTGTCTGAGTCCAGGCCAGAGCAAGTCAAGATAACACAATATCGTGGCAATTCTGCAGTAATTAGGTTTCTCATCATTTTCAGCTCCATCGTCGTGAACTCCGCATTCTTTTCACCTCGATTATAAATATTAATAATAATAATTAAATATCAATGATATAAAACTCAGCAATCTTTCATGGTTTGTGCCGTGTCTTGTGTGGGGTTTTGCCTAGGACACCAAGCTGGCTCATCAGCGGGCTCTTGGTATCCAGGACCGGACCCCCACAGGAGTAGCGAACTGCGCCCTACCTCCCTTTCTATGAAGCGCACCTTCGCCTCTTCACTGCGAGAGCTAAACTTTCAAGCAGTCCTCACCTCCCTATGAAGCCTTCCAAAAAGATGGTATATTGGCTTTCACGACCAGTGAATTAAAACTCATCTATCTTTCTAGGTTTGTGCCGTGTCTTGTGTGGGGTTTCGCCTAGGATACCAATACAGGCTCATCAGCGAGCCCTTGGTGTCCACGCCCGGACCCTCACAAGACACGGCACAAACCTAGAAAGAATGCTGAGTTTTAATTCACTGGCCGTGAAAGCCAATATACCTCAATGATATAGCTGAATAATTATTTTCAAAAGTTCTAGCGTCCCCTTCTAAAGTCTGGTTCGATTCCCCGTTCCTCCAAGGAATTCAATTCTGTTTGTTTTTTCGAAAGAACACATTCAGTCTCGAGAAGATGACTAAGTAGAGTTGGGTTCAATTCCCACCTCAGCCATCTAGAAGTGATTATCAGTGGTTACTCTCAACTAGAGGAAAAGGCCTGTGTGAACTACTTCTATGCAATCGATCCCCAAATGTAATTAACCACAAGTAGATCCGTGCAGAACTAAATTGCCTATTTTCATGTATCCTACATAAGTTAATTGCCTCTCTCAACTTACAAAATTTCAGTTTGATTGCTGTAACAAATTCGTAGATAGTGTTACGTGCCACCCCCCTAGTGGCACTTACGTTAACTGGATTACGGTGGGCGAAAAGCACAACACCAATTACTGCTTTAAAGAGATATAATTTTATTGCAGCCCACAAACATACACAGTGCACACACATACACACGCACTGAGTCTAATTCAGAAAACACTACTGGTCACTATTAGTTTCCACATTTATGTTCTCTCTGTCCGTGAGGCGTTACAGTGTTCCACCTTACACTCACACGTACAGTCTACACAGGTTCCCTACAGCCTTGCCACTGCCACTTCACTTACTTCCAGAGTCCTCTTGCTGCTCCTTGTGCGCACTTGCTCGTCCCGTGTCGATCCCACGACCACGTATTCCACGAAGCACCGCGACACCTCCAAGCACTCACAGTCCTGACTCAAAGTTGCACCCTGGCAGACAGGCTTTCACTCTGTTACCGTAGACGTCCAGTAATAATCGCTGTACTGCTCCGTACGCACTCACTCGACAACACTTCAGTACACACTAGCACTGACCAATACACTGCCCAATATACTCCAATACACACTGCAATACACTCACTCCTCGGTGCGGCTCGCTGGTTTATATGGGATCAGTTCCTGGCCTGGAAAGTTCTAAATGTCACAACCTATTGCTGCATTGAGTCTGTTCTCGATGGTTCTAAGTCCAGACTTTTCACGTATTCTCTGGCCGGCCCGCGATGACTCACAGATGTCCCGCTATTGTGTCTGCCGGTGGGAGGGTCAGGGAGGATGTGGGAACTTTCTCTCTCCGGCTGATGGTTCTATTCAAGGTCAACGAGACAGCTGCTTTGGTCTGTCACGCTGTCACTCACCCGAAAGTCTCCTGCCGGTCCGCGGCGGTACGTAACAATATTGACAACCGTCTTCATATTTCGAATGGTCGCTATGTTGGATTTTTATATATGTATGCCATACAGTAGAATTGAGTACTATTAGATGACGATTATTGCCTAGGTTCATTATTCAAACGTTGACTTCGATCGCATGATTAGGACACAATAAATACAAACTAAATTTTAAAATTTTGCACAGCCACCATCTTGAAGCGTCCGTGGCTTAGGCGGCAGCACGCCGGCCTCTCACCGCTGGGTCCGTGGTTCAAATCCCGGTCACTCCATGTGAGATCTGTGCTGGACAAAATGGAGGCAGACAGGGTTTTCTCCGGGTACTCCGGTTTTCCCTGTCAAAATTTCATTCCAGCAACACTCTCCCCTCTCATTTAATTTCATCTGACATTCATTTAATCATTGCCCCAGAGGAGTGCGTCAGGCCTCGGTAGCCGGCACAGTCCATAGCCTCGCCGCTAGATAGGGGCTTCATTCATTCCATTCCTGACCCGGTCGGAGACTGGAAGCAGGCTGTGTGGATTTTCATTTTCACAGCCACCATCTTAAGGTTGTGTAAGCAATTGAACAAAATTAGATGTCAGTGCATTACAATGTGTATAAACATTTCCTGTACCAAGTTTCACTGCGTTCGGACGGTTTAATCGCGAAAAGAAACTATTTATATGTTTCAACTTCGCTTGGCTGCCATGTTAGTTATGTTAGGTTTTTGAAAGTCACATAGATGAACTTGTAGTAGTGCCCCTACAAAATTTCAGGGTGGAATCAGTAACACTTTCGGAGGTATAGAATGGCGGTGAAATATTTCGCACAGCCGCCATGTTGGTGAGTCGTAATAACATGTGAAGGGTACGATCGGGGTCTATTCCAAAGACCTAATACCTTAAACAACGATCATGAAAGCCTGCGATCTAAATAAAGATTTTCCCTAATGATTATGACGATGATGATAATTGTAGTCTTAAGGGGTTATCGGCACCCCTCTCCTGTCCCCCTCCCCAAAGTACTGCATTTCCAATCAACACATATCCGACTCGTCGCATAAAGGCTGTCATCCTTGGCTGACACCGCGGAGGCCCAGGTTCAAAACTTGGCTCTACCAAAGAATTTAAATGTGTTCTGATAGTTCAAACGGCGTACACTCAGCCTCGTTAGGCAGAACTGAGAAAAGGTGGATTCGATTCCAACTTCAAACATCCTACAAGTGGTTTTTCGTGATTTCCCACTTCTACTCCAGGCAAATGTCAGGATGGTACCTAACATAAACCACGGCCGCTTACTGCCTAAATCATACCTCAATTACAAATTCACACACTAGTACAGACATAATGGTTACACAGGTTATCACACAACTTCTACATACACCCAACACACGGGGCTACATGACCACGATATCGCAAAGAATCAACAATGACAAATCCATTCAACGCCGAGATTTCTAAAGTTGTTATTTCATTTGAGGATCTTGGTCATTGTGTTCCTTTGACCCCGTGTACTTGGGTGTGTGTGAGTGTAGCATTTGTCAAATAACCTATGTCATTGTGATGTATGTAGTTGGGTGTAGGCTATTTGTATCTAATGTGAGGATTGGGACAGAGACGGTTTTTGGTTGGTTGGATCCTCAGTTTAGGGGCTGCAACAACGCGGTCATGAAGCCCCGAGTAATTTGGGTGTGTGTAGAATCTGTCTGATAACCGGTGTTAATTGTAGTGACTGAATTAGTGTGTGTTATCTGTAATTCAGGTATGGACTGCATACTATAAATTTCAAGTAGTTCCTACTTTTGCTACCAAATGCTACCGTCAACGACACCTAGCTGCAAACTTGGCCACTAGATGCTTCTGCAATCATCACCTGGTGGTGAACGTTGGAACTTACAGTTACAGCGTTAATGAAATCTAACCTACAAATTTTGCTTTACACAATTGTTGTTAGTGGAAGGTTCTTTTACATACCGGTACCATAAATCTATGACATGGGACCGCCGGCTTTACTTCCTCTCCGAAGGAAGGCTTACTGAGGGATTATTAACGCTCTTAAAAATCCGACGACTTCGGCCGCGTTTGAACCCGCGATCTCGGGCATAGAAGCTCAGCATGCTACCTACTACGCCATCGAAGCCGCTCAATAAAAGCAGTCGACAGCCCTTAACTAAAGTACATGTACCAAGGTATAATGCGACACGCTTCACCAGTCAAATACAGAGGTACAAATCACATTGTACTTAATGAAAACGATGCGTTTAAGGGCATCGGAAGCGACCCTAGCGGTAAAATTGGAAACAACCTTCGCTCGCATTGTTGTTGGCGCCTCATTTCCAGGCCTTGTATTATAACGTAAGCCACGGCCCAGACGTATAAATCGCAGCGCGCTGAAAAGTACGAACACATTTTCTGTAAGACTTCTTCTTGAGTAGATAAGTTTGCACTAGGAAAATTTGAGGTATTGTTCAATATTTAACCATGTTCCTAGGATACGAGATGGGCTACAGTACTTCGCCACACTCTCTGAACTAAAGTATCTTGCCACCTGGGAATGAAATCAATGTTGTGACCACATGCGGTGATTTCCAACACGCTGTTGTGTAATGGTAGATGCGATTTATCTGGCGTTGACTCAACGCTCTCCGCGCGTCCCAGGGCACCTACTGTACCTCGTCCCTGTCCCTTTGACATACTACTTAAGTCATCACCAAAACCTACTGTAGGTCATAGCTGGGATTTCTATGTAATCACATATTTTACATATTTTTAGCCTACTTTCGATTTTTGCAAAAAATGAAAGTAGACTTATGAGATCAACACAGGGCGAAAAATGGTGTGTCTGTCTGTGTGTATGTGTGTGTGTGAGTCTGTGTGTGTGTGTGTGTGTGAGTGAGTGAGTGTACTCTGAATGTCTGTCCCCCCCTATCAATTCGAACACGGTGAAACCGAATTGAACGAAATTTGGTACAGAGGTAGCTCTAGCATAGGGCACCTCAGTGCCATACTTTATATCGCCGCCATCTTTACCAAAACTGAATGGCGGCCACTCAAACGTTCAAAACGTAAACTCAAATTACGGCTAAACTAATCATCCGATCTCTACGAAATTTGGTGACAACATACCTTTATATAGGACGCGTCTTTCACCCAAACTTCAAGGTCATCGGCCTTGCCATTTCAGGATGGTGGCCGTGTGAATTATGCAACCATTATAATCAATAGCTTAAGACCCACCAATTCAGATTATCAAGCCTAGGGTGGTTTAAGCTATCCTGAAGGTCGTGATCCGTTATTTATTATAATTTAATATTATAATATTATTCTGTATGACTGGCTTAAAAGAGCTGAGCTGTATCTGCCACACGACAAGATGGCAGCTGTCCTCATGAGCCTGTCTTATATTTCAGTAGTTTTAGTATGTTGTATGCGATATACCCTACTGATACAATAATATAAACTTTGTATGAAATGATCTATAATGAAGATGTACTGCAGTGAAGAAATAGTTTATTTCA
Organism: Meconema thalassinum; assembly: GCA_946902985.2. NCBI lineage: Eukaryota > Metazoa > Arthropoda > Insecta > Orthoptera > Tettigoniidae > Meconema > Meconema thalassinum. Next base: position 837,358,441 of record OX336390.1, read on the forward strand.
AGTCATTATTTGCCAACAGGTTGAATCTAATATATCAGTTATGATCGCCGTGATGTTACGGATATGTTTAGCTCTGGGCTAGCGTGTTAGCCTGTCACGCAGTTGACTGGGGATCGAATACTGCTACAGTTGACTTTTTTTTTCTTGAATTCTTTTACAAATGATGTGCACAAGCTCTTTTCACAGATACTGAATAAAATGTCATTTAGCTCAAAGGGGAGGCTAATGTATACACTCGTTTATTAATAAAATCACAGTCCCAGCATTGCACATAAACAGAAGACATTACGAAAAGGAGAATAGAAGAATTAGATACACGTTGTTATCAACCACAGCCTTCTTAATGTCTCTGTACGGTGCTGTCCTCTTGTGGGTTATGTGGGTAGTATTGTTCCAAATATACCGCTGTGTCAATACCTGGCCTCCTAAAGTATGGCAATTTTGTAATACTGGTAGTTCGACTATTAGCCACGATCGCGCTCCGATTACCTTTAATGATAGAACGTACAAGGCACTGCCGGCAGGAAGTTAGGTCCTCATTTGAGTACGTAATTCAATTGCTTATATGAGGACGAAGCGTCCTGCTGGCAGGACCGTTCTTTTTTCCATTATATAGAGGGAAATGTAACGAATCAGCGCATGCAAGTCTGAAGTTGGTAGCTCTGACCGTTCAGTAATGGCGGCGATTATACGTAATGGTGACTGTGTTTATGTTTTTGCTACCTATTTCGATGCTCCAAACAGCGGAGATGCATGGAGTCGCTCGTTATTTGCTAGTAATTATGATATCAGTAAATGTCATGGTACTGTAGTTTAAATTACGTGTAGTTGTGCAACTGTGCAGTGGGATATTGACAAAAACACAACTAGGCTTTTTTTAATGTATTTATTCTCGAGTGATGGACGCGCCGTCGCTCATACATTTATTTAGTCTCCGTACTATAAGAAAACACGTTTATACTTTATACGTTTATATATTTTAGAGTCAATATGTTGTTAAGAGACAGTTATTGTATTAGTCAATATGAGTCATATTGAATATTTTAGAATATTTACAGACTTTTATTGTTTGCCCAGTACCAGAACTGCAATATTATTACGCTCTGATAACCCAAAGTACTGCCGGAAGGACGCGTCCTGCTGGAAGGCCAGTTCAAACATTTGCCATAAGGGTCCAAAGTCCTGCTGGAAGGACGCACCGCTGTGTACAAAAGTACTTCCGGAAGGTCCTTCTAGCAGGACGAGTGACTGTACGCTCTATCATTAAACACTGCCAGTTGGATCGCCTCCCTCCTGGCTACTTTAAACTGCCTACTCGTTGAACACCCAGAGGCGTACTAGATAAAAATGAATTCACTGCTAGGTCGCAGCACCAACCTACTGTGATTGGCGCGGATTTTTTAAGGGGAAGGTACCCAAAACGATAGATCCTTAAGTTTGCAGGCTGGCTTAATATCGAGATTAACGGACGTGAATGCATTACAATAAGTTAGTAGTTTTGTTATTCAATCATCATAAAGTATATAATATTGATTTTGACACTTACTGGCTAATTATCAATATAAAAGAAAACAAACACTACATGGTGGTAGAGGTGGTTTTAGGGATGAGGACAAAGAGTTAAAAATATACCCATACATTTAGGAGAAAGTAGGCTATATGTTCTTTGCTGAACATCTTGTTTCATATTTGTGGGTGTTCTACATAGTGATATTACATAAAATTACATATTTCAGAGTTTTCCTGTTTTTATATGAAATAAATTGCTGAATTGAAGTTTCTCACTTAATGTGGGCTGTTTGTTGTCTGTCCTCTCAACAGGGGGATTAGGTAATTATGAGTGACAGGTATTTGAGAGGACGATAGAATGATAAGTGCTGTGCATGGGGATACTGAAGCAAGTGTATTGAGTAAATTTGCAAAATGTGTTGAAGAGAAATCCTGGTTATTCAACATTTCACAGTGTTTGCCGAATTCTAAATGGAGATGAAGTTGATCCTCCAGAGGACATTTCTCCAGCAAAATTTCCTCTCCTAAAATTTGCCCCAGTTACATCATGTGATGTTGAAAGATCTTTCTCTGCATATAAGAACACGCAAGTGACAAACGCCTATGACCCCAGAGAACATTGAAAAATACTTAATAGTTTACTGTGCTACAAAATTTAATGAATAAACGTGATTTGAGTTATGGAAATAATAAATTTCTATTGAATATGTGTGTGATATATTCATATAATATGACTCCAAAGAACATTGAAAAATACTTAATTGTTCACTGTGCTACAAAATGTAATATAAAGCGTGTTTAGTGTGTTGTAACTGACAAAATGGTAAGTTTATATTTATTTATTTATTTATTTATTATTTATTTAGCGTATGATGCATCATTTGACAATCGTTGAAATGTATTACATATAATTGCTATTACAAAATAAAAATTAATATATACATATTTATATACATGGATGTAAAGTATTACAGACATAATAACTGGGATGCACGCATACACTCACACACACACACACACACACACACACTGCTGCAGATTCTGATATTTCATCACAAGCTGATGTCTAGTCCTTCCAACCAAGTGAGTGCCGTAGGGGTTACTTGATGCAGCTCCTCCACAGGCCCAGTGAATGCCCGCAGAGGACGTTCTTTCACGATGTGGCTGATGGTTTGCATTTCAGCACCACAGTTGCAGGAAGGAGACTCCAACCACCCCCATTGGTATAGTGCAGAAGCAGTTCTTCCAACGCCGCAGCGTATCCTGTTTAGTCTGGTCCAGATGGTGCGCGGGAGGTTGAACCCAGGAGGTTTTGCTGTTGGGTCATCGATGTTGATTAGACCATGTGGGTGTAATCTGGCCCATTCTTGCTTCCATGCTTCGTCAGGTCTAAATGGTATGTCAGCTAGATTCCTGGCCGTCTTCCAGGCAGGTTTCCGGGATTTCAGTCTTGCTACGTCGTTTTCATCTGCATCCTGGTGGATGGGAAGAGAGCTGTTCATCATCACCTTAGTCCATAATCTGACAAGGGCATTTTGTCGTCTGATGTGAGGAGGTTGAATGTGGCTCAGTACGGGTAACCACTGTACAGGAGTAGGGTGCAGGGTGCCAGATATGATTCTCATTGTGTGGTGTAGCTGGACGTCGACCAGACGAGTATGGGAACTATTCAGCCATACAGCAGAACAGTATTCAGCTGAAGAATATACTAGTGCTAAAGCAGTTGTTCGCAGTGAATTTGCATCTGCACCCCATGATGTTCCAGCTAGTCTTCCCAGAAGGTTGTTACGACTTTTCAGTTTAGCTGCCAGTTTCTGAAGGTGATTGCGATAGGTTAGAGATCTATCTAAAGTTACGCCAAGGCTTTTGGGGGTAGCATTACATCGCAGTGTGTGATTTCTGAACCTGACTGTCGGTTGGTAGTTTGCATTCCTGTTACTGAGGTGAAACGTAGCTACTTCTGTTTTCAGAGGGCTAGGTGTCAATCGCCACTTTGTGAAATAATCGTCCATCTTCTCAAGATCCTGGGATAGGATTTCTTCAGCTTCACTGAAGTCTGCTCTTTGTAAGGTGAGGTTGATGTCATCTGCATAGATGAACTTGCGAGATGTGGTTTCTGGAAGGTCGTGTATGTATAAATTGAAGAGAATGGGAGACAGCACTGAACCCTGTGGCAAACCGTTGTTGAGTTTGTGAAAACGACTGCGGACATGTTCTGTATGAACCTGGAAAAATCTGTTTCCCAACATATTTTTTATCAGAGTGAAGATCTTGAGACATGGTATTGCTCTACTGAGTTTCAGGAGGAGACCTTCTTTCCAGACTGTGTCATAGGCAGCGGTAAGATCGAGGAACACAGAGACACTTTTCTTCTTCCTCTCAAATCCACTTTCTATATAGGAAGTCAAAGCGAGCAACTGATCGCTACAGTCACGACCATGACGAAAACCAGCTTGCTCAATCGGAATGAGGCAATCAATCGTAGGAGCTATCCTGTTAAGAATCAGTCTTTCCAGAAGCTTGTAAGTTACGCTTAGTAGGGCTATTGGTCTGTAGCTTTGGGGTAAATTGGGATCCTTGCCTGGTTTCAAGATAGCAATAATTTTAGTTTTCTTAAACAAGGGGGGCAGTCGGCCTGACTGCAGAACATTACTAAAGAAAGAAGCAAGCCAGCGCTTGGTTGCTGGACCACAATTCTTTAAAAGTTCTGGAAATATGCCATCAAATCCGGCAGCTTTACCACCACGAAGGGAGTCGAGACCATTATGTATTTCTTCTGAGGAAAATGGACTTGAATATTGGTCATTTGGTTGGATTACTTGTTTTCTCTGTCTTAGTTCCGACTTAACTTGCTTTGTGAATTTCTTATTCCCCGGAGCCCGAGATACAGAGACCAGGTGGTTTGCTATAGTTTCCACATTAATGGAGGTCTGCATCCTCGGTGGTGTGGATGTTGGATCTAGTTTACGGATGAGTGACCATGCTTTTCTGCTCGAGTGTGTGAAGTTGAGATCTTGTACTGCTGTTATCCACTTCTCTCTTCTAGCGTTATCTAGAGATTTCATAAGTTCAGTTGCTTTCTCCTGACTGTTTTCTTCTAAGTATTCAGCAGATAAGCGACTTGTTTCCTCATTCCAACCAGGTATGTAATCCCTCCGATAGCCACGAGGGATGGTTCTTTTTGCAGCTGATTTTATTAGCCCAACAAACCTCCAGTAATTTTCTGGCGTTGGAGCTATCCACCTAATGTTGGCATCTGTGTACAAAGCATATGCCTTCCAGTCAGCTTTCTGGAAGTTCCATCTAGGTATGGGTACAGACCTAATAACAGGGATCTGAAGACCAACTCTATAGATTATGGGTCTGTGTTGGCTCCGAGGGAAATTGTTCAGTACTTGTCTGTGTATTGAGGTAGTTGACATGACGTTATGGGAGGCAAAACAAAGATCTGGCGAATAGTCTTTCTTCCAACGACCAGAGTGGAAAGTTCCTTTGTCCTTGGCATCGTACACTAGCTTAAGATCTCTTGCATCCATCCATTCAAATAGTCTGTCTCCATTTTCATCGCACTCATCGTATCCCCATAGCGTGTGGTGGCTGTTGAAGTCTCCAAGAATGATGCTGTTTTCTGATGGTACGAACATTCTGTGATCCGGCCAGTTGACGCTAGGTGGTTTATATACGTTAGTAATCACGACATTATCTACCTTTATAGATGAGGAGAAGAATGCTTCGTTTGTAACGTGTTCCATTACTTCACAGTTTGCTATATCGTTCTTGACAAAGGTGGCTATGCCATACTTAGGATCATTCACTGCTGCAGCTAGTTGGTATCCTGGAATTTTACCCCTATGTTTCAGTTGCTGGTCATCTTCTGTGTGAGTTTCCTGGAGTACTACCACATCCACGGATAGTTCATGAAGGATCTTGGATAAATATTCACTTTTTGCCTTACTGATACCTTCTATGTTAAGTTGGCAGATGGTTAATACAGAGCCGAATGTTCGGGTGTGTGAATGTGAATGTGAGTCCTCAGAAGGACTATTATTTAAATTCTTTGCACGATTGTCATAGCCGTGAGGCCTTGTAGGGCAGTACGGCGGCATCTTGCTGTTGTTGCTCGATTAGCACCACCCGGAGGACACGTGTAGGGTATTTTAAGGTTAAATCCTACGGACGTTGAGCAACGCTGTCCTCCAGTTTATATTAATTATATGATATTACATATTTTGCCCAATCTACATATTTTGCTACATATTTTGGTGCTTTTTGTTATATATTTATGTACATATTATGCCACTTGATATTACATAAAAATCCCAGCTCTTGTCATCAGACAAGTTGAAGACACACAGAAGTATACGGGGCGGATAACTAATATATCTCAAGCCTATAAAACGAATTAGCAACTATTCTAATAAGGAGACTGGCGCATGGGTGTTATTGACCCGTAGCTGAAATAATGCTCTATATTTTCATTTTGGTCCGCCCTTATTTCCTGTCGCTTACTGAACCTTCATTCCTAGCGTTGAACGTCACCCTGCAAAAGAAACATGTCCATAGCTTTTGGAACACTCAAGTTATTTCTATATTATTTACGGTCGGGTGAGATTTACCCATGGTGCCAGTCCACGCGTGACAATTTTCGGCTGACGTTAGTCGGGACAATCTGCAAAAAATAAGTGGGAAAATCCAACTATTTTGGTGCAGCACAATAACATAGTTCACGTTCTTGTTCGTCCAGTTTTAGTGCCTGGCGACACCTTGATCATCAGCTTCTTTGTTGCAGAAAATCGAGACGACTGCTTTTTAGCTATTATGAAGACCAATTATACTGGTTGGTTGGTTCCTTAGTTTAGGGGCTGCGACAACGTGGTCATGTAGCCCCGAGTACTTTGGGTGTGTGTAGAATCTGTCTGATAACCGGTGTTAATTGTGATGGCTGTATTAGTGTGTGTATCTGTTTTTTTTAATTCACGTAAGGACTGCAACTTGGAATTTTTCAAATAGTTCCTACTTTTGGCGCCAAATGCCACCGTCAACGACTACTAGGCCTAGTTCAGAACTTAGCTACTAAACGCCACCGCAGTCGGCTCTTGGCAACGAACGTAGGAACCTAAGAGCGTCGTTAACATCCTTAACCTATACAATTAAGCTTCACACAGGTGTAATTAGTGGAAGGTTCTTTAACATGCCATAAATCTATGACATGAGACCACCGGCTTTACTTCCCCTCCGAAGGAAGGCATACTCAAGGATTTTTTTTCGCTTTTTCGCTATCGTTTTATCCTCCAGGGTTGGCTTTTCCCACGGACTAAGCGAGGGATCCCACCTCTATCGCCACTGAGGGCAGTGTCCTGGAGCTTGAGACTCTGAGTCAGGGATACAACTGGGGTGTGTGACCAGCACTACGCCCAGGCGGCCTTACCTGCAGAGCGAACAGGGGGCCTGATGAAGGGATGGGATGAGTGGGACGGTTGGGCAAGGAAGTGGGAAGGAGGCTGCCGTGGCCTTACAGTAGGAACCAATCCCGGCATTTGCCCGAAGACGAAGTGGGAAACCACGGAAAACCACTTCGAGGATAGCTGAGGTGGGAATCGAACTCCCTCTACTCATTTGGGCCACCCGAGGCTGAGTAGACCCCGTTCCAGTCCTCATACCACTTTTCAAATTTCGTGGGCCGGTAGCTTAACCATGCTGACCGCTACGCTACGGAGGCGACGAGGGATTTTTAACGCTCTTAAAAGTCCGACGGTTTCAGCCGGGACCAATTATATTGTTACGAACATTATTATCATTTATCTACATGTTAATTTTGAAAAATATAAATATACCTCATTTTATCTTGGAAATAGTTCATAGAATGACACCAGGTGTAAAATTAGTTCATTAAAATCCGTACGACTAGGACAAAAGGGGAGTGACACACTATGGGTCAAAATGTCCCGGAGCCAGTCCTCGTGTTATATTAGCATATGTCACGCCACTTCTGAAGGGTTAAAGAACACACATTGTCGCAGTTTATTCACATTAGCGTATACTACGTATATGAGCGAAGCAATGAGGAAACGCTACACTGGATTTATTAACAGCATGCAAAAATTATCGTTTCATATTTCCTAAAATGAAGTTTCATTTCATCCATTTTCTAATCCATCGGTCAAAGTGAGCTTCTGTTTATTTGCATACTCATTGTATCCGTTAACTACGTGATTTCCATACATATTGGGTCATAAAAGTCTCAGATATTAAACAAGTTCTATTCAGAGCTAATGGCCCGATACTAGTGGCTGACGTATTTCCACAGCAACAACAATAATTCCATGGTAATAGTATCCTCGTATGTAAAAAAATCAGATTTGAAATTGCCAATATAGTGCAACCGTTTAAATGTAATCCCTTTAAAGAACTGAGCAATTCTCTCACTTTCCACGAGTAACGAGTATTGGGACTTTGGATGAACCAGCAGTGCCATATACAGTAGACAAATTTCTTTCAGCAGGTCCGAGTGACAAAAGAAATGTTAAATATTCAGTAAGTTGAAACCTTAAGTCAATAAATAGTTGTATTTTTAGTAATTATTTTGATAGCGGCTTCGGTGACGTAGTTGGTAGCATGCTGAACTTCTATGCCCAAGATAGCGGGTTCAAACTCAGCCGAAGCCGTCGGATTTTTAAGAGCGTTAAAATCCCTCAGTATGCCTTCATTCGGAGGGCAAGTAAAGCCGGCGTTCCCATGTCATAGATTTATGGTATGTTAAAGAACCTTCCACTTATTACACCTGTGTGAAGCTAAATTGTATAGGTTAAGAATGTAAACAACGCTCTTAGGTTCCTACGTTCGTTACTTTCAGTCGTTTAACATCAAAAATCATTCCAAACACTGAAATATGTGAAAATTAACCTGAAATAAATTACCTGTGTCGCTTCCGTAGCGTAGCGGTCAGCATGGTTGCCACTGCGGAGGTCCTGGATTCGATTCCTGACTCAGCTACGAAATTTGAAAAGTGGTATGAGGACTGGAACGGGGTCTACTCAGCCTCGGGTGGCCCAAATGAGTGGAGAGGGGGGCGATTCCCACCTCAGCCATCCTCGAAGTGGTTTTCCGTGGTTTCCCACTTCGTCTTCGGACAAATGTCGGGATGGTACCTACTGTAAGGTCACGGCCGCCTCTTTGCCGATCCATCCTAATCTTCCCCTCCCTTCCCATCCCTCATGAGGACCCTGTTCGCTTTGCAGGTGAGGCTGCCTGGGCGAAGTGCTGATCACACCTCCTCATTTGTATCCACTCCGACCAGATGTTCCCAGCTTTAGGACACTGCCCGTAGAGGCCCGTGGTGACTTCCCTCGCTGAGTCCGTGGGTTCCACCAACCTGGAGGGTATAATCGATTAAAATAAATAAATAACTGACCTGTGATTAAGAAATATATAACAGGTTGTAACTAAATATCTGCGAAAGCTCTGGGGATTCGATAGAAGACCTGACGACAAGAAAAAACAAAATATGGTGTAATTGCTTTCGTTTACGTGTTACAAGCATAGTTTGTGGTGTAGATAACACTGACCGCTTCACTCTGTAGGTTGGTCATTGGAGTTGTGTACGTTACTATATACAGCACTCTACAGAAGGTGCTCAAAATGGCTACCACGAGCTGTAATGCAGGCGTCTATGCGCCGCATCATTGACTCTCTCACACTCTCCCATATTCCCGGCGTCTGTCGTGTCTGCTGACATCCTTGATCTTTTCCCTAACGCATCATGTCCACGTTATGATTAGTTGTGGCATACACAATAGTCTTTAAATGACCCCGTAGGTTGAAGTCTAATGGGTTGAGATCGGGAGAACGAGCAGGCCACGCTGTCGGTCCCTGATGCCCTATCCATTTGTTTGGGAATCGCTGATGTAAAATTTCTCTAGCAGCAAGAGCATAATTAGGCGGTGCTCCATCATGCATGAACGACATATTCTACTGTAGTATATAAAAACAAGATGTTTAGTAAAGAACATATAGCCTACATTCTCCTAAATGCAAGGGTATTGTTATAACTCTTTGTCCTTTTCTCAAGAAGTATAATAGAATGTTGGTTGTAGTAGCTTGTTGAAATACAACGTGCTACACAGATATTAAACAGGAATATCAGGTTCCCTTTGCTAGTGCTACCTCTGTACAAAATTTCATTCAATTGGGTTTCACCATGTTTGAATTGGTATGGTGAATCGATTTGCACACATACATGGCCGCTATCTGCAAACTATTGGGCTGATGATCTTGTAGTTCAGTCAAAAGATGCTTCCCACAAAAAGGTATGTTATTGCAAAATTTGTTAGAGATCAGATGATTAGGTTGGTCGAAGTTTAATTTAAGCTTTTAACATTTGGGTGGCCGCCATTACGTTTTCATCGAGATGGCGACGATATAAAACATGACACTGAGTTGCCTTTTGCAAATGCTACCTCTCTACCAAATTTCGTTCAATTAGGTTTCACCGTGTTTGTAGTTTAGTCAAAAGACGTTAGCCATTTAATATATGTTGTTGCAAAATTTGGTAGTGATCGGATGATTAGGTTAGTCGTAATTTGATTTAAGCTTTTAACATTTGGGTGGCCACCATTACGTTTCTGTCAAGATGGCGGCGATATAAACCATGACACTGAAGTGCCCTTTGCTAGTGCTACCTCTGTACCAAATTTCGTTCAATTCGGTTTCACCGTGTTCGAATTGATGGGGGGGGGGGACCGACATTCAGAGTACACACACTCACACACACACACACACACAGACTCACACACAGACAGACACACAATTTTTCGCCCTGTGTTGATCTCGTAAGTCGCACAGCTTGGACATTCTTAAAAGGCTAATTTATTCTCTTTTTTCATGCTGGTACTATGATGAATGTATTGATTGAATTGGAGATATGCTACTGTCACACTTGTTGGAACAAACATCACATATTATATTGCAAATTAAGAGGAGGAATGAAACCATAATCTCTAGCCTATCTATAGACTACTAGAAATAATGTTCAATACAATCGAATTTCCCAACTCCTGCTTGGTGCAAACTATAGAAATTAAAATTAGATACACCGTAATTTCGTGCTGATTCTGTTAAAATGACGCATAATGTTATGATAGATATCGTTTAAATCGATAAGCTGGTAGCAAAATTAATTGCCGAGACTGGGGTTCGAACCTGACACTTCATGATTTGCAGACCAGGACGCTATCAACTCAACCATAACAACCACAGAAATTTAGAATACAAGACAGTTACTTATTTTCACGTGCCGGCAATAATATAGACGTAAATTTTAAGCTCCATTAATATTTTGCTTTTTTCGATAATATTCCTGCGTGGACTTGAGTTTTAAATTAGTTATGAATACGCCTACTCGACAGTAAAGTAAATTCCTACAGTGGTCCATGAAAGCCTAGCCCAGTTCCCGTATAAAACATCGTTATACTGTATATTATATTGATCACTGCATTACCGCAATGTGGGTTAATATCTGAATAGCCATTGTGCAGAAATATAATACCGGCTTTGCCGACTAGTTAAAATGGTTCATATTAAAACATATCATCAACGTGAGACTACATATTGGTTGTGCCAGTTTCAGTTAATATTGTAATTGCATAAATAACACCGACATGTTTTTCGTAGTGTACGTATCTGTTACACTCATCTGAATCAAAGTAATAACTCCCCAATTCATTACGGGGTCTAAACCTTGGTATTAAATCAGCTTAATAGGCTAAATGACGTTAAGTGAATCCGGAATGTTCTTCTACTTTCAACTTTAATTTACCCTTTTTTTCAGAAGCTAATCGATTTTTTCAGGGATGTTCTTCAAGATTCTCTGCTTACTTTGACACAGGCGTTTTGAAAACTAATGTATTTTTAAATATTTACGAATCTTTAAAAATTGTATAATTTTTACAGCACTTTCATGAACATTTCCATGTGGCAAAACTAAACTTAACTGAAGTTAATTATAAAGTATAACAAACATAAGAAAGAATTACTTTTAAATAAGTAAGCTTCTTATATTGAACATGTCTAAAAAAAAGGGAAATTTTATATCTAGGAAAATATTTCAGTGAGGAATTGGAATCCTCGAGAATCCAGTTTGCTTTTGTTTCATATCCCTTTGCCCTTACTTCTAACGCAGCCTCTTTCTTAAAAAAATAATTTGTGTCCAACAGAAATTAAATGTACTTTGGTGAGTTTATTAATAGGACGCATGATTCCGGGAACATATAAAGAAAGTAGCCTTAGAAATGAGGAATGAAACAAAAAATACATGTACCGCTAGAAAGCTTAAAGTCCGTAGATTGATTTGGCGCGAAAACTAATTTTGAAAATGTTTTTGGATTTGGACATTACAGAGACCCTTAAATCTTCAAATGCAGTTTCCTTCGACCATCAAAATCCCTCAGTATGCCTTCCTTCGGAGGGGAAGTAAATTCGGCGGTCCCATGTCATAGATTTATGGCATGAAAAAGAACCTTCCACTAATTACACTTATGGAAGCAAAAATTGTAGGTTAGTTTGATAATGCTCTATTAGTTCCAACATTCACCACCGGGTGCTGACTGCGATGGCATTTAGTAGCCGCGTCCGCAGCTAGGTGCCGTGGATGGTAGCATTTGGTGGCAAAAGTAGGAACAACTTGAAAAAAATTAATCGTCTACAGTCCTTCTACCTGAATCACAGATAACACACATTAATACAGCCATCACAATTAACACCGGTTATCAGACAAATTCTACACACGCCCAAAGTACACGGGGATAAATGACCGAGTTGTCGCAGCCCCTAAACCAAGGAACCAACCAACCTTCGACCATTATATTTTAAGATATGTCACTATTGCAGTAAATGAGTGACATGTTGATTAACAGTGACCACGTAAGACGACTAGCGAAACGTGGCACGTTCTGACGCCATCTCCAAGAACGTGCAAGAAAGTCCAGTGCTCGCCAGTAGCAGTAAGATCAACCACAGTGAGTGAAGAGCAGCCGAACCCCCCACACCGCACGTTCTTGGTCGTTACTCGTGAGCACCGATCAGATAGTGGGAGTCACTCTGACTTCTTCCCTCCCCAAGTCTCTTGTTCAGTGCAAAGAGATTATCACAGCCAGTGGGTTTAATCACAGCTTCAATTACATTTGAAATTTGCATTCCGAATAATCCTATTTTAATTTGTACCCTAATTGATTTTTTGTGTGTGGTCTGGTCGGTTGGCTGGTTGATTGTGTAACAGTTCCTGAGCACGTGATCGGATCACAGCGACGTGACCAGAATGCCATCGAGCTATCAGACCAATGAGAATAAAAAGCTCGATGAGTTGGAATGTGTGATAACCAGGGTAACATACTAACCATTCAGCTCAGTGACGAAAGGAGAAGGGAGGCGGTATTTTGTACGAGCCGTTATGTCTTTGACAGCACTTAGCGAGAGAAGGTAGAGGGGGAACAGGATGGTGGTCATGATGATGATGATGGTGACGATTATATTGATAATAATAATAACTAGTGGGCCGTGCGAGCTTTCGCAACGTGAATGTAGGTTTATGGGGTAGTAGGGACGAATGTGGGAGAACGAACTTTTAAATATTGAAGAAATGTATTTATTGTTGTTAAACGGCGTACGTACATGAGAAGAACACAAAGAATTATGTAGAACAATGTTTTGTACTTGTCAAAGCACCTCTTTGTAGACAATATTCGATGTTACAACGAATTCATCGGTTATTGTTTGCTAGGAAGCTTCTTCTACGGCAATTTTTACATTTGCAAAGGATTGAACCCTAGAGAAAGTCTTGGCGAGACCACATCGGAGCCATCTGCTGAGAGACTCCTCAGCTTGCAGTACGCCGCGCTCCCGCCAGATGGCTGCCGCCGCCGCGCTGCCCTGCGCTCTAGCGGCAGGCTCGCCAGGTTACGGTGCTCCCATTGTAACTGTACATTTTTAAGGTATATATTTAATTGTGAAGCATTTGAAGAGGAAGTGAGTGCGTTTCGGTCACACATGGGGTTATGCGGAACTTGAAGGTACCCCATATGTGTAGGTTTGTGTTAACAGGACCTTATTTTCGGTACAAAACCGGAATGGGACCTTAGCACAATAATATAGGGAGGATAATGATGGCAGTAATATAATTGTCAGCAAGTCGACCATTCAAAGTACATTGGTAGTGTATTCTCTCTGGATGGTATTATTATTATTATTATTATTATTATTATTATTATTATTATTATTATTATTGTTATTATTATTATTATTTTACAACGTTATGTCCAAATAAGGGTATAACAGTGAATTAGGGAGATGGATTTTAAACAAGGTGATGATAAATCCAACTTTGACCTTTTGACATTCTTTAATGTTCTTATTTTGCATCCACTGCTAGGCAAATTATACAATTTTTTAAGAGTGATAATCTGTATAGTAGTTCTTAGTGTTCCTGATTAAGGGAAAGTATTGTTAGAAATTATTCAGAGTAAAATTGGCTTGCTTCTGACCCAAGAGACTGAGATATTTTCGTGGAGACTCAACAGGTCCCACGAGCCACCTGGCGTCCCATCGCCGTCTGGTGTCAGAGCAGATTCCTTCCACCATCGTAACCTCTCTCTTTCAACTCAATTGGAGCTAACAGCGTGTGTCTGTCGAGGCAGAGAAACAAATCATATTAGAGGCTCGAGTAGGCAGCAGATCACCTACATGTCACCTACTGTTGAGGTGACACGCCAAGTGACAGCGTCTCCAGCAAGACGCTACACGCCACTTCTCCGTGAGATTATTGGTTAACACATTGCTGGAAACACAATTCCACTAGAGTCTCGGTTTGGCGGCTTCGGTGGCGTAGACGGTAACATGCTGAGCTTCTATGCCCAAGATAGCGGGCTCAAACACGGCCGAAGCCGACGGATTTTTTAAGAGCGTTAAAAATCCCTCAGTATGCCTTCCTTCGGAGGGGAAGTAAAGCCGGCAGTCCCATGTCATAGATTTATGGCATGTTAAAGAACCTTCCCCTAATTGCACCTGTGTGAAGCTAAATTGGATAGATTAAGAATGTAAACAACGCTCTTAGGTTTCTACGTTCGTTGCCAAGAGCCGACTGCGGTGGCGTCTAGTAGCTAAGTTCTGAACTTGGCCTAGTAGTCGTTGACGGTGGCGATTGGCGGCAAAAGTAGGAACTGTTTGAAAAATTTTAAGTTGCAGTACTTAAATTAAAAGACATAACACACACTAATACTGTCATCACTAGGGCTCGGATCGATATGCTCGATAAAATCTCCAGATATGCTCGAAAACCATGTGTTTTATGCTCGATAGATATGCTCGAAAAAACCATTATATGCTCGAAAACCCAATTATAAACCCATTATATGCTCGATAGATATGCTCGAAACCCCCATTATATGCGGTTAAATATGCAGAATATGCTCTAAAAAAACACCGTTAAAAACTATAGAAAGGATAGTGAAACGAAAAAAACCAATAACATACCTTTATATACGAGCTTTATTTTCTAATTGTATGTATGATACACTGCAATATACTCGCATTCAAGTTTTACAAGTATATATAAGAGAAGTGCTCTTATAAAAGATACAGTTTAAAAGTTCATTTACAAAATGTTCAGAATTAGGCGAGTCAATGAAGTAGATCTGCATTGGTCTGTACGACAAGAAATTTTCTATGTTTTCAGTTTTGAATGATTTTCTTAAATCAGTCAATAAAGGTTTCAATGACGAGAACGACCTCACAAAACGTTAAAAGCCAGCGGTTCTATTATTCGCACCAGATAGGCTTTTCAATAATTATTTCTGTTTTCGAACTTTAAGGATTGTCAGGGCCCGAATTCGGGGGAGGATTCGAAGAAAAACAAACTATTTAGACGAAA
Source organism: Meconema thalassinum (assembly GCA_946902985.2). Taxonomy (NCBI): domain Eukaryota; kingdom Metazoa; phylum Arthropoda; class Insecta; order Orthoptera; family Tettigoniidae; genus Meconema; species Meconema thalassinum. The sequence goes on from OX336390.1 coordinate 837,373,868, forward strand.
ACCACAAGAATATGCATTTCTATGCTTCTATTCTGAAAACCGCGGTTTTATGCATTTATATGCTCGATAAATGTCAACTCTGTTGGTCCCAGAGAGGTGAAAATACCACCTAAAGGCTTCTTTCAACGTGTACTATTCAGGAAAAAAATATGCAAATATGCTCGAATCCGAGCCCTAGTCATCACAATTAACACCGGTTATCAGACAGATTCTACACACACCCAAAGTACACGGGGCTACATGACCGCGTTGTCGCAGCCCCTAAACTTAAAAACCAACCAACCAGAGTCTCGGTTCGTAATGAGATGACTGATTTTCTTTGTGAAGTCTTTCAGATTAATAGACATGTTCATTTTCAGGTTATTTACCATGCTGAAATAAGGAATTGTTCACTTCCTAGTGTAGTGGATTGGCTGTCTCCCCGGAGGTCCGGGTTCGATTCCCGGAGCTGAAACGGGTTACATTCATCTTCATGAGCCAAAAATTAGAAGAGATGGATTCAATTCGCACCTTAGCCATTCTGGAAAATGTCTTACGTGGTGTCCCCACGGCCGCTTCCAACCCACTCCTCATCTGAATTACAAATACACACTGCTACAGACCCCATAATAGCACAGGTAATATATGAATTATTTCTATGCATATATATACTGTGCCCGTTTAGACCGGAGTCCGCACGACCACATATGCATTTTACCAATAATCAGTCAGCACGAGAGTCAAAATATCCCGGAGCGCCAGATGGGTTAAAGCTAATCGCAAAAACGACATCAAATAAAAAAAATGCTTTACTGATTTTTGGCTCAATGCAACAATAAGGATAGAACGAGATTCAATTGGGTATAACACATCCTGTAAAATTATCTCATTTTATTTTGAATTTAAAATTGACTGCAAAAATGCTCAAAGCAGCATCACTCACGTGTGGCGATCCACACTCCTATTTACACAATATACAGAAATTTTCCAAACACATTTGACAATTATTTTTTGGAAACACAAGTCTGATTAATAGTCCTGTAGACTGTGTTCCAAAATTATTTATGATTAATTCCAGTTCAAATTTAATTGTCTCTACTGGAAATATCGTAGATCACTGTTTGAATTTTTACATAATATTAACACTCGTAGAATAAATGTTCATAGAATTTTACCTTTCACTTATTTTTCCAGTTTCAAAAAATATTGTCGAAAAATATTATTATCATTGAATCAACACAAATTATTTACACATATTAATAACATCTGAAAAGTATTTGACCTTGAGCATAGCATCGAAGAACTGTGCGAAGCACAACAAAAATTAATTGTTCTTCTGACATTAAACATTTCGAGAAGTGACTCGATTATGAACTTCAAGTTCCTAACAAAATATATGATTTCTGAATCATCAACTTGATCAATAAATTGTTGAACCATTCAACTATTCAATTTTCCACTTGGAATCATTATTATAAAAAAAATATATTCATGGCCATTTTTAGCAACTTTCACAACTTGCAATTCTTCGACAGAATGCGGAAATAAGAATTGTAGTTTCATACTAAATTCATTTAGTTCATGGCACTAGGATTGAAAATATCCTTCAAATTATTCGTGGTTATAGAATTATTTTTAATTGGCAGTGGCCCATTCTATTATTTGTGAAAGAACACAACATTACAACAACAACGGCAAAGGTCTTCCTCTGAATAAGAATAAACTACTATCATGACAAATCCGGGTTCTAGCAAAATCAAAGTCTAAATGGAATTCGTAAACAAGGTTGAAATAAGAACTGATGGTTTCTAAGAAATAACCTTCGGGTCATTCATACGACGAAATGTGTAGTTCCAATACTCCTTCCATAAGCCTGAGCCATCGAACCTGCTATTTGATTGATGTTCGAAAAAATCTCCTCATTCCTGTGACTTAAACATCCGCACCTGGGAATGGCATTTCAACTACTCCACACACATAAATTTTCTTCCCAAAATTTATACAATAAATCAAGCCTCTGCTTGCTATCAACACTGGAAGATTATTAAACTCACAAGTTTATTTTATTTTACCATTCAGTTCAACCCGTGAATTTACCATACATATGAAAATCATTTATTTCACTTTCGAGTGTATTTACGTCATGATTTTATATAAATACAAAAATATCCTATTTGATACAAATATCATTTGCTTCCCGTTTCATGCCTCTCCGTGTTATATGAAAAATATATTTTGCTCATTGCAAATATCAACTGTTCAACCAGAACTGAAATGTTGGTTGAATGCGGGCTTGCGCTAACCACTCTCCTTCGGAAAATGTCCTGTTCCAAACTAGAAATGATTAAACTACTTCATAGGCTCTCTCTCAATACATATGATTATTAGAAAATATAATATCCAAAAATTATTTAGAAAAATTATAAAAATTATTATTATTATTATTAGTGGATTATTATTATTATTATTATTAGTTATATTATTTTAAATATGTTTAATTATCGTCTCATTATGTGAGAATCCACATGTTTGAATCTTCGAATATGGAAAAAATATCCATTCCTCAACAAAAATAATTTAACTCGACCATTACATCGACGGTTTTCCGTGATATCCCTAAAATATGAAATATTCAAATAAATGCTCGAAATGCTCGGTCATCGATCCTAAACTGTTCTGAGTGCTGAAAATACTCAGAATAACTCTAACAAGTCTTGCGTAAATCATTGCAAGATTTAAATACGAAGAAAAATAAATGTGTTGGTCATCTGCAGAAAAATAGTTTGTTCCAATTAGCTAGGCATAATATAATTCAAATGTGGCTTACATTTCTTGATGGTCTTGAAGCGTAGTGAACCTGGTCTGTACCAGATTTATCCGTAGACATGCCCTATCGGACAAGCACGTATAATCCTTGTATCGGCCGCCATTATATACCCACAATCCGTCTAGTAAGACATAGTGGTAGTATCTCTTGACGTTTGAATTGACTGTTGTTCCATTTTAATATGGGCTTCTATCAAAGCCATAACAGTTTGTTTAAATGGGGTCAGATCTAAGTGATCTATTCTTAGATATGTCAGTTGTAACATAACTCACGGTAATCTTATCAATACAAGAAGACACTGACAGTCTAACCAATCAACGGCTGTTCTGAAGATCGTTCCCTGGGCATGGTTTATCACCATCTACCATGCGCTAAGCAACCTGTAGTTTCCCTTGCGTAGACTAACGAACACCACCGTGATCGACTGGTCTTCAGTGTACTGATAGATCGAAGTGGTTAATAAGTTACCAATATGAAAACTGACTGAAATGGACTAAACATCCAAGTATTAGGTTATTACTGGACTGTGACAAAGTACTAATTCTAGACAAAGTCTAGCATATGTCCATGTAGAAACATAAATATTTCCACTAATGTCTGTAGAAAATAATCAATCACCTAGTGATTCTCCTCGCCGGAAACTTACTAAGTTCCACTTCGTAGCGCCGCACTTTTGTGACTATCACAATTTTGAAAATAACTTCTGCGTAGATCCGGCAACCATGTGCCTTGGCTCAGCGTAGCAGCAACTAGCTCGGCAAGTGCTTGTGTTGGAATGGGCTATCGATGCCTCGGCCGGCCGGCTTTTATTCAAAACTGCCAGGGTCACGCGTCATCACGCTGAAATCTAGAAATCCTCATATCTCTAGTATCCCTGGTCCGATTTACTTGATACTAAGTGCATTCTCTTTCATTTGGCCGTGCCAGTAATCTGATCCAAGTCTCAGGTCTCTACTCCATAGTTAACTATTTAATCAATAAATAGCCTCGACCTCTGCTATTACTCGCTACGTCACTTGACATGCTAGTATCGGTATATTCTTTCCAATTCCTTCTCGAAGCAATGTAGCGCGATATTCAAATATCTCAACTTTCAAAAGCGGCTGTAGCCTTTCCCTTGATATCTAGGTGTCTGAATCTTGGAATACCCATTCCTAGAGTTGGGCACATCCACCCCACACCTAGCAAAAAATAAAAATTGAAAAATTTTTATTTTTCCTATCTACACATTAAATCATCTGGTTCTTGAATAATAAATCTTCAAATTCGATGCATTATAAGTTCCCACGATGTTACCAGTTCGTGTATTAGCGACTTCATAGCTTCCATTGTTGTTTACTTCCACAATATCGATATTCAAAATCTTTAATTTCACCAGGTTTAATATCGAAAATATCGTGATACTCTTCCAAAATTTTCCCTAGCTCTGGGGACTCCTCCTCAGTGTAGACTTCTCTTCCTTCAGCTTCATGAAAAATCAGAGACCATTGAGCATCTCCCTCGATGTCTTCCTCTTCTTTTCCCTCGAAGTTAATCTCTTCGGTATTCTTGAATCTGATCGTCTCTGTCTTCATGTCTATCACTGCTTGATATTTCTGAATGAAATCCGTTCCCAATATCATGTCAAAAGCCATGTCCTTCATTACAACAAACACATGTCGGAAATCATGTCCTCCAATCGTAATACATAAGTATAATTGTGTTTTACACAGAGATATTTTATTGGGTATTATTCCTTGGATCTTAATTCCTGATACTGGAACCTCTTCTAAATTCTCTTTGAGCTTCCACAGAATATAAAGCTTCTCACTCACAAGACAAAGCATAGCCCCAGTATCAATCAAAGTATCGACAGGCATACCGAATACTTCGCATGATATGATTGGCATTCTAATTCTTGTACCCATTTCTTTCCGTTCGTCATTCTGTTGAATTAAGTCATCATCCTCTGCTTGCCATTTAATAATTCTGGAAGTGAAAGTTTTCAAAATTCTATCTTCTACTGTGAATTCGATTTTTTTTTTTTTTCGTTACCATTCCCCCGGGATTGTTGTGTTCCCGATGGACCTGGTTCATTGTGCCTCTGTTCTAAAAACTGCAAGTTATCTTGGTGTCTTGCTTCTAAGTTCTTCCTCGTCTCCTTGTTGAACTCTTCATTGGACTGACGAGTATCCACATTCCCTCTGTTATTGTAGTTGTTTCTACCATAGTATCTTCTTTCCTGGTACCTTCCTGTATTATCCCTGGGCCTTCTCCATCGAGTATTATATCGATTACCACCATCCGGTCTCGCATAAGGCTTGTAACTGTATCTGTTACTGTACTGATTCCATCCTCTTTTATTGGGATCTTCCCTCGGCGTTTTCTCTTCTCGCCCCTCTCGAGGTGTTTGAGAATAACTATCAGCCATAACATCATACACAACGTTGTTATTCTTTCCTCCCTTCTGATGGAAGAATTGAGCATTCGTATGATCCAGCTTCTGTAATACCTCGTCAATTTGCTCCATATTATAGATGTCAGCAGCGATCAAAGTCCTCTGGACGTCTGCTGGAAACTGACGTATCAATGCAGTAATTAATTCGTTATCTGGCATCGGCGGATCTAAATGTTGAAGTTTAGAAAGCTGTCCAGAAAAGTACGTAGAGTATCGAGTAGGTTGTGACGTCGAGAATCTCTTCGAATATAATTCTGCTCTGACTTGCTGTTGGGTTTCCGGGGACCAAAACTTTTTCAATAACCCACGGGAAAACTCCTCAAAAGTGGTTAAAGTGGATCTAAATGATCTGAACCAAAGAAGTGCAGGACCTTCCAAAAATTTCCCTATCACTCGGATCTGTCTTTCCTTAGGGATCTTGGAATCTTTCAGGTAATCCCCTGCTTCTCTCAAAAATTCCACAGGTGTCACAGAATCTCGCCCTGAAAATTTAGAAGGCTTATCCTCTACATTCTTAAATACAGTTATGGGGTTGGATTGAAATACTGTCCTGACCTCGTCCTGTCTTTGACTGTCCGTTTCTCTAGCTGCTCCTAGATTTATATGTATCTGTTCCTTTCCCCTTACATTTGGCATTTTCAACAAATGGTCAGACTGTTTCTCGTCCTTGATTTGGGTTTTCATAGCCTCAAGTTCCTTCTGGTTTTCTTCTGGCATTTTCTTAATTGCTTCAGTTTCTTTACAATTCTCCTTGACATCAGTGGATATCTGGTTCATAACAGCCTCGTGACTTTTCAATGACCCTGTCATATCTGATATGTCCTTCTGAGTTGCTTGGATATCTTTGGAAAATATTTGAATATGGGATTACAAAGATTCCCTAATCTCCTTGATTCCCTCTTGATTCTCCAGCTTGAGTGTGTCTTTAATTTCATTGACAACTGTGGTTTTAATTTCAGTTTGCAATTCATTAATCACACCTTCTCTTATTTCTCCCATTACAAGTTCTTTGAATTGTTCTGTCAACCGTTGAACAACTAGAATTCCCATCTCATTACTCTCCTTCTTCACTCTGACTTCTAGGTTGATCATGTCTTCACCAACTTTCCTAAGACCATGTTCTATCCTATCAGCTAAGCTTTGAGATCGAAGATCGGCATCGCGAAATTTATCGTCCATTAAACTTGCGTTAGTAGCTAATGAAGTTTCGAGCTCATGTGTTTTTTTGCATAATTTATTCATTTTACTCTCAAGTATCATTTTCAAAATTTCAGAATTCTCTTTAAATTTACTTTCCATAGAATTAAATTTACTATTTAAATTTTCTTTCAAGTTACCTTTTAACCTGCTTTCTAAAGAATCAGAATTTTCTTTAAGTTTATTTTCCAAAGAATCAGAATTTTCTTTAAGTTTTTCATCTAAACTTTCTTTCAAGTTATCTTTTAACCTACTTTCTAACAAATCGGAATTTTCCTTAAGTTTATTTTCTAAAGAATCAGAATTTTCTTTAAGTTTCTTTTCTAAAGCCTCTGTATTTTCTTTCATAATGGCTGCTACACGCCGTCCAGCCTCTTTTGAACTCTCCTCCAAACTCCTCATCATCCTCATCATTTCTTCCATAATTTTCAATATTATTCAAAACTTAGGGGTATACAATATTGGCAAACACAAGCTTATAACTAGGACAAGAAATATGAATAGCTAATTGGAACACTCTAATAAAATGAGATTTGTCCTAATGTCGACGTGATGGAAAACAAAATTCTCAACTTTTACGAATTACATTTACCACAATATCACAAGAAAAATATTCAAGTTCTCAAATATCCTCCACCTGGATTCTAATAATGTGTATGTCCAGTCATCGAACGTTTACTACTGAATTTACTTGACGCCCTAATGGTTAAGCCATTCTCAAAAATAATCAAACCCATTCTAATTATTAACCAAGTAAAATTTTTAATTTTCCCCACTAATTGGGTTTCCTACTAATTTATTCATCCAAACCAGACATCTCTCAACTCCCAAAATATTTCTATAAAAATTATCACAATTTAAATCGGCATGCGATTGACCATGTCTAACTCGAGACCCACGTTCGAAGCCTTTTCTCTCTCTATCTTATTTTATGTGCCCGTTTAGACCGGAGTCCGCACGTCCACATATGCATTTTACCAATAATCAGTCAGCACGAGAGTCAAAATATCCCGGAGCGCCAGATGGGTTAAAGCTAATCGCAAAAACGACATCAAATAAAAAAAATGCTTTACTGATTTTTGGCTCAATGCAACAATAAGGATAGAACGAGATTCAATTGGGTATAACACATCCTGTAAAATTATCTCATTTTATTTTGAATTTAAAATTGACTGCAAAAATGCTCAAAGCAGCATCACTCACGTGTGGCGATCCACACTCCTATTTACACAATATACAGAAATTTTCCAAACACATTTGACAATTATTTTTTGGAAACACAAGTCTGATTAATAGTCCTGTAGACTGTGTTCCAAAATTATTTATGATTAATTCCAGTTCAAATTTAATTGTCTCTACTGGAAATATCGTAGATCACTGTTTGAATTTTTACATAATATTAACACTCGTAGAATAAATGTTCATAGAATTTTACCTTTCACTTATTTTTCCAGTTTCAAAAAATATTGTCGAAAAATATTATTATCATTGAATCAACACAAATTATTTACACATATTAATAACATCTGAAAAGTATTTGACCTTGAGCATAGCATCGAAGAACTGTGCGAAGCACAACAAAAATTAATTGTTCTTCTGACATTAAACATTTCGAGAAGTGACTCGATTATGAACTTCAAGTTCCTAACAAAATATATGATTTCTGAATCATCAACTTGATCAATAAATTGTTGAACCATTCAACTATTCAATTTTCCACTTGGAATCATTATTATAAAAAAAAATTATATTCATGGCCATTTTTAGCAACTTTCACAACTTGCAATTCTTCGACAGAATGCGGAAATAAGAATTGTAGTTTCATACTAAATTCATTTAGTTCATGGCACTAGGATTGAAAATATCCTTCAAATTATTCGTGGTTATAGAATTATTTTTAATTGGCAGTGGCCCATTATTATTTGTGTAAGAACACAATATTACAACAACAACGGCAAAGGTCTTCCTCTGAATAAGAATAAACTACTATCATGACAAATCCGGGTTCTAGCAAAATCAAAGTCTAAATGGAATTCGTAAACAAGGTTGAAATAAGAACTGATGGTTTCTAAGAAATAACCTTCGGGTCATTCATACGACGAAATGTGTAGTTCCAATACTCCTTCTATAAACCTGAGCCATCGAACCTGCTATTTGATTATTGCTCGAAAAAATCTCCTCATTCCTGCGACTTAAACATGCGCACCTGGGAATGGCATTTCAACTACTCCACTAACATAAATTTTCTTCCCAAAATTTATACAATAAATCGAGCCTCTGCTTGTTGTCAACACTGGAAGATTAATAAACTCACAAGTTTATTTTATTTTACCATTCAGTTCAACCCGTGAATTTACCATACATATGAAAATCATTTATTTCACTTTCGAGTGTATTTACGTCATGATTTTATATAAATACAAAAATATCCTATTTGATACAAATATCATTTGCTTCCCGTTTCATGCCTCTCCGTATTATATGAAAAATATATTTTGCTCATTGCAAATATCAACTGTTCAACCAGAACTGAAATGTTGGTTGAATGCGGGCTTGCGCTAACCACTCTCCTTCGGAAAATCTCCTGTTCCAAACTAGAAATGATTAAACTACTTCATAGGCTCTCTCTCAATACATATGATTATTAGAAAATATAATATCCAAAAATTATTTAGAAAAATTATAAAAATTATTATAATTATTATTAGTGGATTATTATTATTATTATTAGTTATATTATTTTAAATATGTTTAATTATCGTCTCATTATGTGAGAATCCACATGTTCGAATCTTCGAATATGGAAAAAATATCCAATCCTCAACAAAAATTATTTAACTCAACCATTACATCGACGGTTTTCCGTGATATCCCTAAAATATGAAATATTCAAATAAATGCTCGAAATGCTCGGTCATCGATCCTAAACTGTTCTGAGTGCTGAAAATACTCAGAATAACTCTAACAAGTCTTGCGTAAATCATTGCAAGATTTAAATACGAAGAAAAATAAATGTGTTGGTCATCTGCAGAAAAATAGTTTGTTCCAATTAGCTAGGCATAATATAATTCAAAAGTGGCTTACATTTCTTGATGGTCTTGAAGCGTAGTGAACCTGGTCTGAACCAGATTTATCCGTAGACATGCCCTATCGGACAAGCACGTATAATCCTTGTATCGGCCGCCATTATATACCCACAATCCGTCTAGTAAGACATAGTGGTAGTATCTCTTGACGTTTGAATCGACTGTTGATCCATTTTAATATGGGCTTCTATCAAAGCCATAACAGTTTGTTTAAATGGGGTCAGATCTAAGTGATCTATTCTTAGATATGTCAGTTGTAACATAACTCACGGTAATCTTATCAATACAAGAAGACACTGACAGTCTAACCAATCAACGGCTGTTCTGAAGATCGTTCCCTGGGCATGGTTTATCACCATCTACCATGCGCTAAGCAACCTGTAGTTTCCCTTGCGTAGACTAACGAACACCACCGTGATCGACTGGTCTTCAGTGTACTGATAGATCGAAGTGGTTAATAAGTTACCAATATGAAAACTGACTGAAATGGACTAAACATCCAAGTATTAGGTTATTACTGGACTGTGACAAAGTACTAATTCTAGACAAAGTCTAGCATATGTCCATGTAGAAACATAAATATTTCCACTAATGTCTGTAGAAAATAATCAATCACCTAGTGATTCTCCTCGCCGGAAACTTACTAAGTTCCACTTCGTAGCGCCGCACTTTTGTGACTATCACAACTTTGAAAATAACTTCTGCGTAGATCCGGCAACCATGTGCTTTGGCTCAGCGTAGCAGCAACTTGCTCGGCAAGTGCTTGTGTTGGAATGAGCTATCGATGCCTCGGCCGGCCGGCTTTTATTCAAAACTGCCAGGGTCACGCGTCATCACGCTGAAATCTAGAAATCCTCATATCTCTAGTATCCCTGGTCCGATTTACTTGATACTAAGTGCATTCTCTTTCATTTGGCCGTGCCAGTAATCTGATCCAAGTCTCAGGTCTCTACTCCATAGTTAACTATTTAATCAATAAATAGCCTCGACCTCTGCTATTACTCGCTACGTCACTTGACATGCTAGTATCGGTATATTCTTTCCAATTCCTTCTCGAAGCAATGTAGCGCGACATTCAAATATCTCAACTTTCAAAAGCGGCTGTAGCCTTTCCCTTGATATCTAGGTGTCTGAATCTTGGAATACCCATTCCTAGAGTTGGGCACAATACATACCCAAGTACACGGGGCTAAATGACCACAATGCCCCTCAGTAGAAGTAACAACAACAAAATAAGGAAGCCTAAATGAAGTATCTCCGAACATAATCGTTTATGTTGTTTCATTGAGAGATTTGAACATCGCTGTCATCAGCCCTGAGTACTCGGGTGTATCTACAACACATTTGTCTGATAACATGTGTTATATTGGTGTCGTTATAAATACGTGGATTTTAACTGAGTCTATAATTGGGTAGGAAGAGGTTGTGACCGTATGTTAGGTAGTAGGCCTACTATTCCAGCACTTTCCTAGAGTAGAAGTGGGAAAATAATTAAGTAGAAACCCTCCTAGAAAGGCCGAGGTGGGAGTTGAACCCACCTCTGCTCGGATTTGCTTCTAGACTACTCTACAGTAGGCTACACCACAAGGTGGTCAATTTATATTGCAGTTTGACCGCCTTAAAGCATATTCCTGTTACAAATTAAGAATAATTTAATATTGCGATACCCACAAACAATATTTTATTGTAATAATGCAGTCAGCTTGAGACTTCTCGCTCATCAGCCCCATGCTTATTTCATAGCATATCTTGATTCACCAGTTCGTTCTTCCCTTAACTCGTCCAAACCTTGATACTTCCTATCTTTAACTACTGAGATGTTGTTCAGGGTAATTATCTATGTACTCCCGATAAACACGGCAAGCTAAGCCGGCTGTGACTGACGCAGATCGTGGGCGCTGGTACGCGGTTCAGCCGGTGGTGGCGCGCTCTGCTGACTCATATCCTTAGTTCACATTTGTTTTGTCATTCATATGGACATCTGAAAAGATTTGACGTTAGAGTTGCACGTTTAAGGAGTATTGTGATTACTGTGATTGTTGGTCATGCCTAGACACCAATTCACATTGCGCGAACGTGTGTATATCCATAATTCGTGTATGAAAAGCAGAAAATCTTGTTCTTAAACGAGACGAAACTTTCGAATCAAGTTTCCAGGAAGACCTGTGCCTCATACCAGTGGAATTAGGAGGCTCGCTAAACGATTCAAGGAAACAGGCTCCGTAAATAATAAAAGAGTTGACAGACATTCCTTCATCAGAAGATGTCAGGTGTGTATTACAAGAGAGGGAGGAAATTTTCAGCATCGGCTATGAGCACTGTAAGTACACATTATTGAACACGTTTGGTAGAAGTTTCCAAGTGCGCGCCTACCACCGGCTGAACCGGGTACGCACGCCCGCGATCTGCGCCAGTCACAGCCGGCTTAGCTTGCCGAGTTTATCGTGCGCACATAGATAATGGCCATGTACGGTATTAGTAGATGCTATCAGAGATCCAGACAAGAAACTTCAGGGAGATTTAAATTCATGCATTAGGTTTATTTCTTCCTTGAAATTTCCTCACATTTGTCCCCTTTTTAAGGTCTGCTTTCCTAATTAAAAGAAGAGCAACAAAGTAATCTGCATGTAATATGTACACTTATCTATCGACTTCTCAGTGAAAGTACACTTCACTATATCTCCTGTCATTTCCGTTTTCTCTCCTCCTTCCATGATCGTCACGCGATCTGGAACTACTGACCACAAATCGGTGTGTCCGCATCTCTCTGGCATTCGTAATAGAGTGTGTAACTGTATTTGTCATTAAATTTGGGAATTGGGTAGGTGTCCCGGGACTTCAAATACGATGCTATTTTCCGATTTTTTTTTTCTCGTGTGGCCTCCTGCAGGTATTTCTAGTCAACGCCCGTAGGCTACCTGCGCGGCGGAATGAGAGATGAGATGAATGGATGAAAGTGGGCTAGGATGTGGAAGGAAGTGGCCGTGGCCTGTCAGAAGGTACCGTCCCAGCATTTGCCTGGAGTTGAAAATGGGCGACCACGGAAAACCATTTCAATGACGGCCGACGGTGGGGGACAAACCCACGTCTACCGAGTCTACCTAAACCCTGCTGTCGTGCCATTTCATCCAGGTGCCATTTCGTCCAAATTCCACGAACAGAGGTTGGTTGGTTGACTCTCTACCGGCCCACTAGTGCTATTTCGTCCAAACACCTATAATTGACAGTTTGACAGGTCTACAATAACTGTTTCATTTCATTGCGTTTCTTGTTAGAAATAAGTAATTTTTTGATGTTTGTAATAATGGACGTTACTCGCTCCGCTCGTTTGCCACCAGTCAACTATATTTTACAATGAAATGCTTATAATGTAAACAACATAGTGAGAATAGAAACGAATATTTTCACAAATCAGGTGATAATTATGATGATTATGATAATTGTTGTTTTAAGGGGCCTAACATCTAGGTTATCGTTCCCTAACGGTCTGGGATAGCGAAAATGACAATGAAGTGTAAACCAGAACGAAAATTAAGTGAGAAGGAAAATACTTACAAAAAAGGAACTCAGATTGAAACTACTCACAAAATGGAGAGCGGTAATACTTACAAAACGGAATTTAGAACGAAAATACTCACAAAAGGAATAGATTGAATAATATGCACACAATGTACGTCAGGTTCAAAATACGTACAAAATGCAATGTAGAGTCGAAATACTTACAAAATGCAAGTGAAATTCTAAATACTTACAAAATGCAAATGAGATTGAAAATACGTACAAAATGCAATTGAGGTTCAAAATACTTACAAAATGCAATTGCAATTGAAAATGCACAATGCAATGTAGATCAAAAACGCGCATTTCAGATTCCAAATACTCACAAAGTGCAATTCAAATACAGCTGGGGTCCCGTGGTCACCAACCCACGTCCCACTAGATGTGAGCCCCTGGGGGAAGGTGATAATTAGAATATATCCAAATTTGCATTACTAAAATATCTGTTTAAGTAAATATCATATCATATCAAGCATGAATATTTGTTTATTCATCAAAAATACATGGGGACTTTGAAGGGCTTTGGGGAGGGAGCCCTAGGGGAATATCCCACAACGTAAGTGCACGTAAGTACAGGGTCATTGACCTCCGACTACCTGCACTGCCTCAACCCTTGTCAAAATTTCGTCTGCACGAGATGGCACTCATTAAATTGTGTAATAATTTGTAAAACCGAGCTGGCACGTTTTTCAAGGAAATTTGTTGCTAGACGAAATGGCACTGAAACTATACCCTAACGCTGCACTTCAGCGAGCATAGCCACTGCTGTCGGTAGGGAGTGTGTAAACAACCGGGGGGAAACCGACACAAAATAGCTACTGTCAGCCCAGGGATTCGAACCTCCGATCTCTGAACTTGCTGTAGCCCCCCATTGTGATTGAAAATCCACAGCCTGCTTCCAGTCTCCGACCGGGTCAGGAATGGAATGAATGAAGCCCCCATCTAACGGCGAGGATATGAACTGTGCCGGCTGTCGAGGCCTGACGCACTCCTCTGGGGCAATGATTAAATGAATGACAGATGAAATGAAATGATAGTGGAGAGTGTTGCTGGAATGAAATTTTGACAGGGAAAACCGGAGTACCCGGAGAAAAACCTGTCTGCCTCCGTTCTGTCCAGCACAGATCTCACATGGAGTGACAGGGATTTGAACCACGGACCCAGCGGTGAGAGGCCGGCGTGCTGCCGCCTAAGCCACGGAGGCTTACCCATTGTGATTATAGTATGCAATATAACGTGCACGGCTACGCTACGGAGTAATTTTCTTGTGACTTGGGTTTATTTATGGAACTTTCTGATAATCTGCACTGTGATTATAGATGACGTCCAAGAGGCAGTGGCTACCAAAAGTACTTGTAATCAGCGGCTTAGGTGGCATAGATGCTAGCATGCTGAGATTCTATGCCCAAGATCGCGAGTTCAAACCCGACCGAAGTCGTCGGATATTTTAGAGTGTTAAAAATCCCTCAGTATGCCTTCCTTCCGAGGGCGTGTAAAAGAAACTTCCACTAACTATAATTGTGTGAAGCTAAATTGGAGGTTAGAATTGATTAACGCTCTATATTAGGTTCCAACTTTCGTCACCAGGTGCTGGTTGCGGTGGGATCTAGTAGCCCAGTTCGCAGCTAGGTGTCGTTGAAAACAATATTTGGTATCAAAAGTAGGAACTACTTGAAATTGATCGTCTGCAGTCGTTTCCTGAAATACAGATACCACACACTAATACAGCCATCACAATTAACACCGGTTATTAGACAGATTCTACGCACACCCAAAGTACAAGGGGCTACAGGACCGCGTTGTCGCAGCCCCTAAACTGTGGAACCAACCAGCCAACTTACTTGTATTCTTCCTCTTTGTAAAATGTAATGTTTATTTCCCACGATAATTTAGGGGTGGTATATTTGAAGTTTCGCTTGAAGGGTGAACGTGCAAATACATTTATACACTCATGAAAGGCGATATCCATTATTAGAAGAGTTTGTCTTAATTTTACCGTGTAAGCCTAATAGAGCAGGTATCCCGTTACATTCTCATGTTGAGAGTTAATAATAATAATCAGTGGAGATTGCTACAATTTTACCTGGTTCTCATTCCGCAGCATATTCACGAGGTGGAAGGAACGGGTACTAATTGCCTTTAAACAAACTTTCAGAAATATTACAGTACTAGCAGTAGTGCCCTGCTTCGCCCGGTGGATTTATTTGTTTTATGGATGATAATGAATAGGCCTACTACTACAGAACTCAAGCGCTCAAGGATAAGGATCGGAAAGCACCAACGTTTATTGCGGCTGATAACCCCAGTATCCTGCACCAACACCATCGCCCTTATACGAAGCCATACTATTGTCAAGATGACAGATAACTGTTTTAAGGGGCCTACACATCTTTTTGCACTAATTACTCCCAGTGACTGCAATTTATAAGCAGCTCGAAATTCTGCACCAAAACACTGGTAGGGCGACGAGATGCAGCTCGCATTGCCAGGCAACAATGGACTTAGGTATTATTGAAGCTGTTCAGAAGCGATTGTTCTTCCGACTTACTGAACAAAAATCAATCTTGAAGGTTACCTGAGAGGTGTAGCCTAATGCTACATATTCTAAACTATTCCTGTTGAATCTGGCTATCATATACAAAAAATTCCTCTCGGCACGCCGGAAGGCGGAGGTAGATTTCACCGGGCAAACTAGGGGATAGGCTATAATAGGCAAAATATGCAGGTTTTCGTAGGAGGATGAGACCTCATTTATTGCGAGAAAGTATTTTAAAATTGGAGGTTAGTTAACATTTTGTCGTCTTTCTATGCATATTTCTGACATTTTACTGTCTTATGGGGATGGTAACCTTCTTGTCATTTGGGGTTCATTTTTAGCCTATTTTCAATTTTGAAAAAATAGGCTTATGAGATCACCTTTTGTCCGTGTGTGTGTGTGTGTGTGATTCGTGTGTGTGTCCCCCCCTAATAAAATCTAAACGGCTGGAGCGATTTCAATGAAACTCGGTAAGTTCATAGCATTATTCTGGGTGACCTCGACCGTGCCCTTCAAATGTTGTTACGACTCACCAATCCAACATGGCGGCTGTGCGAAATATTTCACCAGCATTCAATATCTCCGAAACGATTACCGATATTACCCTGACATCATGTATGGTGATAAAAGGAACTACTATAAGTTCACTTATGTGATCTTTGAAAACCTGGTAACTACAAAACCAACATGGCGGCCAAGCGAAGTTGCGACGTTTAAATAGACGTTTCTCGCGATTTATCCAACCAAACGCAATGAAACTTGGTACAGTATATGTTTATATACATTGTAATGCACCGACACATAACTTCGTTCATTTGTTTACATAACCACAAGATGGCGGATGTGCGAAATATTTCACCGGCATTCTGTTTCTCTGAAACTATTAGCGGTATCTCCCTGACGTTTTGTACGGAGATAAAGGGCACTACTGGAAGTTCATTTATATGACTTTAAAAAACCGGTTATATACAAAACAAACATGGCGGCCAAGCGAATTAGAAAATTTGAAATAGACCTTTCTCGCGATTTAATGCTCCAAACGCACTGAAATCTGGTACAGGAAATATTTATACACATTGTAATGCACTGGTATCTAATTTAGTTCAATTGTTTACATAACCTCAAGATGGCGGCTGTGCGAATTTTAAAATTAAGTTTTTATTTCTTGTGATGTAGTCATGCGATCGAAGTGAAAGTTTGAATAATGAACCTACCCAATAATTTTCCTATAATGGTACATGACTCTATGGCCTATACATTTAACAATCCAACATGGCGACCATCCGAAATATATAGACGGCTCTCAATATCTACGAATCTATTGTAGCAATCAAACTGAATTTTTTATTGTTCATAGGGGCTATGAACTCAAGTTCACTTATAGGACTTTAAATAACCTGGTGATCACAAATCCAACATGGCGGCGACGCGAAGTATAAATAATCACATGGACGTTTATCGCAATTTAACCATCCGAGAGCAGTGAAACGTGGTACAGTAAATCCTTATACGAATGGTATTCCACTAGCATCTAATTTATTTCAATTGTTTCCATAACCTAAAGATGGCAGCTGTGCGAAATTTTAAAATCTCCTTGTAACTTCTAGTGTCCTAATTATGCGATTGAAGTTTGAATACTACACGTACACAATAATCTGCATGTAACAGTACATAACTCTAGGACCTACATATATAAAATCCAACATGGCGACCATCCGAATTATTTAGTCAGTTCTCAATATCTACGAATCTATTACAGCAATCAAACTGAAATTGTGTATGTTGATAGTTGCAATAAGTGGGCTATATGAAAATAGGCTGTATAGTTCTTCACGGAACTACTTGTTATACTTGTGATCACACTGTACTTATGCAAGGTTTGGAACTAATGTGTAACTATCTAACAGTCTGTTACTTCTTCACGCAAAATTTTATCTCCCGCAGAGATGTTGGTTAGTTCCTCAGTTTAGGGACTGCGACAAGGTGGTCATGTAACCCCGTGTACATTGGGTGTGTGTAGAATCTGTCTGATAAACGGTGTTATTTGTGATGACTGTATTAGTCTGTAATTCAGGTAAGGTCTGCAGACGGTCAACTTTAAGTAATAGTACCTAATTTTGTACCAAATACTAACGCCAACGACACCTAGCTGTGAACTTGGCTGCTAGATGCCACCGCAACCAGCAACTTGCAACGAACGTTGTAACTTCCCCTCCGAAGGAAAGCATGCTGACGGATTTTTAGCGCTCTTAGAAAATCCGGCGACTTTGGCCGGCTTTGAACCAGCGACCTTAGGCATAGAAGTTCAGCATGCTACCAGTTATCCGCTTCCCTAATAGTCAGATGGAACAAGAAGTTCCGTGACGAACTAAAGAGCCTACTTTTCTTAAAATTAAAATTCATGCCATAGATTAATCTACAGTATATGAAACTATCTAGAATAATGACGAAATTAAGTGGGTAATATCGAAATGTCTTAATTAGTTCGAAATAGTCTAAGGTATACTAGGCATAATGTAGCCTAATGGAGCAATACAGTTGGCAGCTCTGGTGACTGAATATATTCTCACTTCCATCTCCTAAGGTACAGAATACAAAATGTGGTTGAAGTTCAAAGGACGTTACATGGATTTAGACATTGGATCTATTAGTACACGTAAAAGCATGTTGGAAACAATGTCATGCGAGTGCTGGCAGTCAGAAATAATCTGAAATATTATATCTTTTTGTGCCAATTTTGGATGAAATCCATTTGTTGGTATAGAAGTTACATGTATTTAAAAATTGGTCATATCAGCAGGCTTAGAATCATGTTGGTAGAACTGACGTATATAAGTTACTCCAAATTAATGTAAAATGTCAGGTAATTTACGCGTGCATAGTTTAAACCTGTCGGCTTGCATACTTTCAGATATATTGGTATTTAGATAAAATAATAGAGAAAACATTTATTGACAGTTGGCAGCCCTGGTGGCTCTTAAGAATACACTCAGTCATACCTGTTTATGTACACATATTACATACAAAATTTGGTTGAAATCCAATTGATAGTGTAGAAGTTATATGCATTTAAATATTGGACTTATCAGAAGGCTTAAAAAAATATATTGGCAACGCTGTCATGTATGGCCACCTGGAAATTAAACTGAAATAGTATTATCTACATGTGTGCCAATTTTATAATAGCTCCCATGTATACCTTCCAAGATATCCAACATGGAGCTCAAATTTCTAGTGCTTTTTTTTAGCAGTTGGTAGCACTGGCATCTTTTTCAAATATGGGCCTGAGATATTCCGGTATACAACCTTACTCATACTAAATTTGGTTTCGATTGCTGCAGCCGTTTAGGAGTTGTTAGGGGGGGGGGAGGACTCACACACACAGCCAGACAGACAGCAGGACTGACAGACAGACAGAAGGACAGACACATTTTCCCGGATCGATCTCATAAGTCTACTTTTTCCTCATTTTTGAAAAGTGTGAAAAGTAGGCTAAAAATGAATGTGATCTCGTCAATGGCGTTGTCTTGGCAACCTCTGATAGATCATCCCTTATCAATTTAAAAGCGTTGTTATGGTAACCTCTGATGGCACTTGGCATTTTTTAAAATTCCGAAATCATTTTTCTCATCCCTTGGCGTAATGGTGGGTCATATCAAAAATTCTTTCAGACAAAAGTTTTAGGTAATTATTAGGGGAATATTTTCCATTTTGTACGGTTTTGATATTGTGCCTATTAAGAGAGATATGATTAATGTTTCCCGAAAAACCCACTTTTTTCCACCCCTTTGGTCAATGGTTGGTGCTATCAAAAAATTTATTTGACATAAATTTTTGGCACTTATCCGACACATATTATGAACTTTGAATAGATTCGATATTTCACGTATTAAGAGAGTTATAGTGAAATTTCACTTTGTCGAAAAAAGCCCCCCATTTTCACCCACTTCGA
Source organism: Meconema thalassinum (assembly GCA_946902985.2). NCBI lineage: Eukaryota > Metazoa > Arthropoda > Insecta > Orthoptera > Tettigoniidae > Meconema > Meconema thalassinum. The sequence continues at coordinate 837,393,440 of OX336390.1, forward strand.
CCGATTTTCCCCATTAACGAACTTGACCGAGATTTTATAGTGATACATATTATGTAAAAAATTCAAAGTGATTGGTACAAAATTACGGCAGTTATCGTGTCCACACGAAACTGATATATATATATATATATATATATATAGGGTGTATTTGATATGATGGAAGTCCGTTACACTGGTGATAGAAGAGACTATTCTAAGCTTCCTAGGTAAAAAAATTGTCACCTATCTTGAAATTGATAATTAATCATTAAAAAGTCAATGTTTTTAGTTATTTCAGAAACTAATCAGGCAGAAAGTGGTGCGGCAGGCTGGGGTAAACGAGGCGGAGCCAGGAGAGACGACGCGCGAAGGGGAAGTTGTTATGTAATCGGAGCATTGACCTTACCGGTTGACTTGAGGGGTGGTAGGCTATCAGCTGTTAAGAGGATGAGCTCTACCGTCTCGTAAGAAAATGTGCATTGCCGTTGTTCTTGTTGTTGTTGTTGACAACGCACGCAATGGCTTGGGACGTCAGGACCGGTAGTATTGTGTAGCCTACTTTGTAAGTGTGGAATTCATTGATTGATGTTCATGTATAAAATAATTTCGATACTCAGCCCTGATGTATCATTGGCGTCCGTGTCGGACCATCTGTTGACTACTTTCTGAAAATACTAAAAACATTCTCTTAATGAAATGCAGTGTGACAAAATTCCGACATCCCGCAGTCTGTTCAGAACTAGGCATTTAGGACGGAAGTAAAAAACTTGATGTTTTGTTTGAGAGGCTTGGCGATTTTGGTCATTTAGCCCCATGTAGCTGGGTGTGGGTAGAATTTGTGTGATAACCTGTGTTTTGTGGTTTCTGTAGTAATGTGGGTATTTGTAATTCAGGTGAGGATTCGGAAGAAGGCGCCGGCCCTGTGGTGTTGGGGCAGTGCAACTGCCTCTCACCTGGAGGCCCTGGGTTCGATTCCTGGCTCCATCAGGGATATTAGAAACTGACGTGAGGGCTGTAACGCAGTGCACTAAGCCTCGTGAGGGCAATTAAGTAGCTGTCTGACAGTGAGGCAGTGCCCGAGTCAGGAAAATCAAGATTAATGGCCGAGGGGACCCGATGCACTGACCACGCGTCACCCTAATATCTGCAGGCCAAATGGCTGGACAGCGGTCGCTTGGTAGGCCTAGGCCCTTCATGGGCTGCACTGCCAGCGGTTATGATTATTGAGAAGAAGGCGGCCGTGGCCTTAAGTTAGGAACAATCCCGACATTTGCCTGGGGTAGAAGTGGGAACCCATGGAAACCTACTTCCAAGATTTAATACTAGTATGGTACCACATGTTCATATTGTGAATTGTCCCATCCCATCTCCAGCCCTCGGGTGGCCATTAACTGGAGAGGGGGGGGGGGAGGATTGATTTATTGGTCCATCAACAATGTAAATACATATGAAAATACACGAAAATGAAAATAAAATACAAATACATTGTTATAATACAGTGTTATAATAATAATAATAATAATAATAATAATAATAGTCTAATAATAATAATAATAAGAGTCAGCATGTGTAGTTCTGGTGGTAGAGTGCTAACCATCCCGAGGGTGCGATCTACGTTCAGTCATGTAGTAAATGAATGGGATCTAATAAGATCATCTCCATGGATTTCATGGCACATACAAGAAATCCTACGTACATTAAAGTCTGGCAACTCGACATACCAAAAAGAAACATAAAAGAAGTTAGTGTGTCTAAAAGCCGTCTATTACTATTATTAGTATTATTAATAAGTTTATTACAGTTGTTGCACTATCTTCACACAAAGATAGACCAACAGTTCCTTAAATTAATTTACTAAATCTTTAGGATTTCTATTTTCTATGCATAGTTCATGAAGCTGGAAAAATCCTAGACAGATCCACCATCACTAGTCATGTAGCCACTCCCCATGAAGGTGTGAATCAGCTGTTCATAGGCTCGGTTTGTGTATTTCAATGTCATTGGCAGACAAGGCGAGGAGGTCACTCAACTGCAGACTCTGGTCAACACTCCTCAGCGTAGGAGGGGAGGGAGACGGGGAGAAGTCAGCTCTGCTGCTGAGGGGAACGAAGTGAAAGCCCGTTTCCAAGATATTGACCGACGATTTTTGTGATTTAATTCCACCTACACTAATTAAGATCCGACTTAATTTCATGAAGATATTTGCTTAGAATACCATCTTCTATCACCAGTGTAAAGGACTTCCATCATATCAAATACACCCTGTATATATATATATATATTTATATATATCAGTTTCGTGTGGACACGATAACTGCCGTAATTTTGTGTAGCCTACTTTGTAAGTGTGGAATTCATTGATTGATGTTCATGTATAAAATAATTTCGATACTAAGCCCTGGTGTATCATTGGCGTCCGTGTCGGACCTTCTGTTGACTAGTTTCTGAAAATACTAAAAACATTCACTTAATGAAATGCAGTGTGACAAAATTCCGACATCCCGTAGTCTGTTCAGAACTAGACATTTAAGACGGAAGTAAAATACTTGATGTTTGTTTGAGAGGCTTTGCGATTTTGGTCATTTAGCCCCATGTAGCTGGGTGTGGGTAGAATTTGTGTGATAACCTGTGTTTTTTTGGTTTCTGTAGTAGTGTGGGTATTTGTAATTCAGATGAGGATTCGGAAGAAGGCGCCGGCCCTGTGGTGATGGGGAAGTGCAACTGCCTCTCACCCGGAGGCCTTGGGTTCGATTCCCGGCTCCATCAGGGATATTAGAAACTGACGTGAGGGCTGGAACCCGGTGCACTAAGCCTCGTGAGGGCAATTGAGTAGCTGTCTGACAGTGAGGCAGTGCCCGAGTCAGGAAAATCAAGATTAATGGCCGAGGGGACCCGATGCACTGACCACGCGTCACCCTAATATCTGCAGGCCAAATGGCTGGACAGCGGTCGCTTGGTAGGCCTAGCTCTCCATGGGCTGCACTGCCAGCGGTTATGGTTATTGAGAAGAAGGCGGCCGTGGCTTTAGGTTAGGAACAATCCCGGCATTTGCCTGGGGTAGAAGTGGGAACCCATGGAAATCTACTTCCAAGATTTAATACTAGTACGGTACCACATGTTCATATTGTGAATTGTCACATCCCATCTCCAGCCCTGGGGTGGCCATAAACTGGAGAGGGGGGGTGTTGATTTATTGGTCAATCAACAATGTTCATACATATGAAAAGACACGGAAATGAAAAAATAATACAAATATCTTGTTATAATACAGTGTTATTAAATATAATAATAATAATAGGATAATAATAATAATAATAATAGTCTAATAATAATAAGAGTCAGTATGTGTAGTTCTGGCGGTAGAGTGCTAACCTTCCCGAGGTTGCGATCTACGTTCAGTCGTGTAGTAAATGAATGGGATCTAATACGATCACGTCCATGGATTTCATGGCACATACAAGAGATCCTACGTACATTAAAGTCTGGCAACTCGACATACCAAAAAGAAACATAAAAGAAGTTAGTGTGTCTAAAAGCCTATTATTACTATTATTAGAATTATGAATATCTTTATTACAGTTGTTGCACTATCTTCACACAAAGATAGACCAACAGTTCCTTAAATTAATTACCAAATCTTTAGGATTTCTATTTTCTATGCATAGTCCATGAAGCTGGCAAAATCCTAGACAGATCCACCATAACTAGTCATGTAGCCACTCCTCATGAAGGTGTGAAACAGCTGTTCATAGGCTCGGTTTGTGTATTTCAATGCCATTGGCAGACAAGGCGAGTAGGTCACTCAACTTCAAACTCTTGTCAACATTCCTCGGCGTTGTAGGGGAGGGTAACGGGGAGAAGTCAGCTGTGCTGCTGAGGGGAACGAAGTGAAAGCCCGTTTCCAAGACATTGACCGACGATTTTTGTGATTTAATTCCACCTACACTAATTAAGATCCGACTTAATTTCATGAAGATATTTGCTTAGAATACCATCTTCTACCATCAGTGTAAAGGGCTTCCATCATTTCAAATACACCCTGTATACATAAATTATATATAAACTTTTGAACTGACGGTGGTTTTGGGATCTGGGGGATGTGAAACGCGAAGATATGTCGAAATTTTCCGGAAGTCGAAACATGGTACCCATTGCAATAGTTAGCTTTCTAATGAAATCTACCTAAAAGAATTTTTCGAATCCGACTGGTAGTTCCAGAGATTAGCGCGTTTAAACACACAAACAAACACTTCATATGTATTATATTAGTATAGATATAGATGAAATGATTTATGTGAGCGAATTTAGAAAAACGAGCCTTACAGTAGTCGCATATGATGTGTAACATGTGACATGTTATCCTACTCGTATACTACACAGTTGGACATTATTAAAATGTTAATTTACACTCCATTTTCATACTGGTACTATGATGAATGTACAGATTGACTTGGAGATATGCTACTGTCACATTTGTGGCGCAGCGGTCAAGCTGTTAGTCTCTCACCTAGGTAGACCGGGTTTGATTCCCGGTCAATACATGTGAGATTTTCGAATTGAAATGCCATGTCCTGTGGTTCGCATTCCACGTAAAAGGGAGGTACCGTGGATCATGATCGTGAGATTAACGGACACGCAAATTTACAAGCTTCCTTCCTTTTACATTAATAATTCATAATAACAAAGTGACACACGACGTTGACTGTACTCTCAAATACTGTGAGCACATTCCTCAGTAACTATAACATTCATTATTCTCAAGGTTCTCATACAATTCGTCGTAAACAATCAAAACATGGCTTCCTACAATCATGAAATGACCTAGTCTCACATATGAGAAAATACAGCTTTTATTCCACTCATATAACAACATTCTGTTATGCATTCAATATTTGACTACTCACCCACAGCTTGACAATAATGCCGCTTACTTAAATGTCATTTGTCGTCTTTGTCCTACCCCATGTGATATTCAACCTTGAACGTGAAGCTTCATAAACTGCTCAATGACAAATGATAGTCGGTGAAACATTTGCCACTGTGCTCGTCAAGCCAGTGCCTGCTAAATGCACTGCCTACTGTATTACCATAACATTCTCGCGCTACAGAGCACACACTGCCTTGTTTCCAATACACACATTTTCAATTGAACATCCAGCTGGCAGTCCGTCTTCACTTCCTCCGATCCACTTCCGTTCGATCCACTTCCGCCCGATTCACTTCCGTCCCATTTTTCTGGCAGTGCGTCTTCACTTCCATCCGATCCACTTCCGTTCGATCCACTTCCGCCCGATTCACTTCCGTCCCCAATATTCAAAACCACTCCCACAAAACTATCCAGCAACCGAGCGGAAAGATGTTACACATCAATACTATTACATGACCATATTGAAATATCGAAATAGCTTGCCAATGTAGGGAAGTGGTTATCGTGTCGAACTACCAACCCCTAGCTTGCAGGTTCGCTCCAGGCCGTGCTAAGGGATTTTTGAAAGGCGACAAAAATCTTGGCACGCATGTCATACGTTGTTCGCTTCTTAAATAACCTATTTGGATTCAGTAGGCCTTATTCTTAATGGCATAATTAATCTCAGGATTTTCCGCCAACACAATCTTCCTCCTATCTCTACTAGAAAGCGCTATACCGTCAAGAAGCTTAGATATCTAACCACCTTGACTTTCATAGCGCTCCAAGGAAGGACAAAATTTGGCATGCAAGATGACCTCTGGGTGTTAAAAAAACAAAGCTTGCACGCGGCACCCGACGCCATACGATATTATTAATATCAAATTGGACAACTTAACTATTATCTAAACGCCAGCTGATAAAACATAACATACCATTTTCGATTGCTCCATATTTATTTATTTAATTAATTACATAATTACATAATTAAAAGCCATTATTGGAGGGTTCTCATAACTGGTGCTCTTGAATTCTAAATTCGTAACGTAAGCTGTCAATTTTATCGTGCAGGTCGAATAGAGCTAATATTACGTTAAAAGATAACGATTGTTTTTATTTAAAAATATTTCAGAAGACAAATGAAGAGCTTATTTCCAAAGTGACGTACATCCATGAAATCAAAACTTCAGAAATCGCGTTTTTGTTTCTTCGTATAATTGCATTCAGACATGATTATGAATATAATGTAAATTCATTTTATGCGCATCCTGACACTGTGTTCTAAAAATCTCCTATCATTAGAAATGGTGGTAATCGTCTCTGTAAGTTGGAGTTATGACGTTTTGGAAATAGATCCTATATTGACATAAGCTTTGAGTGACATTTATAAACATTGAAATTGTTTAAATACAACAAGCACAATATTCTACATATTCTTCAAAGTGTTTAAGGTCTGCTTTCCTGATTAAAAGAAGAGCAACAAAGAAATCTGCATATATTATGTTCACTTATCTATCGACTATAGAGTGTGTAACTGTAATTGTCATTAAATTCAGTTGGTTGGTTCCTTAGTTTAGGGGTTGCGACAACGCGGTCATGTAGCCCCGTGTACTTTGTGTGTGTGGAATCTGTCTGATAACCGGTGTTAATTGTGATGACTGTATTAATGTGTGTTATCTGCTTTAATTCAAGGAAGGAATGCAGACGATCATTTCAAGTAGTTCCTACTTTTGCTACCGTTCCCGACACCAAGATTGCGGACTTGGCTACTAGATGGCATTGCAGTCAGCACCTGGTGGAACTAATAGAGCGTTATCAATTCTAACAGTCGTAGCGAACTGTGCACATCTTTCTGGAAGCCTTTATAGGGAGGTAAAAGCCTGAGCATTTGGCTCTCGTAGTTAAGAGACGCACGTGCGCTCCATAAGAAGGGAGGTAGTGCACAGTTCGCTACTTCTGTGAGGGTCCAGGCGTGGACACCTTGGGCCCGCTGATGAGCCATCTTGGTGTTCTTAGGTGAAACCCCACTCAAGACACGGCATAAACCTAGAAAAATTGCTGATTTTTATCTGAAATACGTTTTGATATTCACTATCAAATATATGGTGCTGCGTTTTTCTGTCGCTTAACACTTGCCGGTTCCTTAAGGCTAAATCAATGTCAGTAACTCAAATGGTTGATCTCTTCAGCAATTCTATGAAGAATTTAGTGATTTTAGTTTGGACAAATAGACTATGTTTTCCTTAATACATCAGGATATAAATAGTGCAACAGGCATTGGACAACGTGGCCTTCAGCCCAGTGTACTTGGGCTATTATTCATTTAAGGGGTCCCTTCTCTAACATAACCTATGTCATTGTGGTGAACAGTTTGTAGACTTGTAATTACTTGGGAAGGAGGTTAAAATTAAACTTCGAAAACTCGGAAGACCATCTCTTAGATGACTTAGCAGAAAATCGGACACATCTAACTTAATTTATGATCGGGGGCCAATTGCATCCCGCTCATACTATTAATACCAGATTTAATTTATTTGGTAGTACTGGTGGAATCGAACCCAAGGATTTTGAGACAGTCATTTTAAATCAATACTTATTCCTAGACCACAAAAAGCAGCTGCAACATATTAAGTTAACTTGCTGAATGGTTCCAATTGTGAAGGGATACGGGAGTTTGACAGAGTCCTGTTGGAGAATAGACCTTAAAATTGTATAGCGAAAGCTCCAGTCCCCATTGTCCGAGGTATGACACAATCTCACACGGCACCGTACGTCATCAAAACAAATGTGTGTTCTCATATTGTGCCGTGAAGTGACACAGTTTCAGCACGCAACGAGTCACCCCGCCCACCCCCGTGTAGGTAGAATTGCCTTCAGAATAAATATTCATTTGTTGGAGATTGCTTGGGGACGGTATAGGTCTCCATGCTATCCTCGGCTCGATCTGTCGTCCAAGCTTCTTCCTCCACTATGCAATTCATATGATTTTCATGAGGATAACTTCATTTAAGATGGAGTAAGAGATGCTCTCGCTACGCGTGCGGGCGGATACTGGTGCTTCTAGGGAGAACCCTCGCACGCTGCTTCTTTTCTGTATCAAAGGGCAGAGAATAGCATTAACTTTATACGGGAGGATTCAATTGCTGCAGTCACACGTAAAGCAGATCTCAAAGAATCTCATAACGACACTTCCGTCAAAGTGGATTATTTATTAAAACGAAGTGGATCATGGTGGTTTGTGCTTTTCTAAGCAGAAGGAAATTCATCGCTGGAGAATTGTTCTTGCTGTTGTTGCTTTTATTGTGGCGGTGCCACCTTCTGTGGTCTTGGGATACGTATTGATACTCCAGCCCCAAGAAACTGGGTTCGATTCCCAGCTTTGCACAGAAATGTAATTCTGGTCTGAGGTGTGAAACGGGGTACACTTAGCGCTGTGAGGCAGAATTGAGAAGAGGTGAGTTCGATTCCCACCTCGGCCATCCTAGAAGTTGTTAGGCCTAGTTGTTTTGCGTGGATTCTCACTTCTACTAGAGGCGAATGTTAGAATGGTTCCTAGCTTATCACGGCCACCTCCTTCCAAATAACAAATGCAGTTAAAAGTACACAAATATCTACCGATACCTTATTAACACAGATTAACAGTAACATCCTTTACACAACCAAGTACACGGGACTGAATGACGACGATGTCACAAAGCCCCTACATTAATCACCCTCAACATGATGGTGATGACAAGGGCTCGGGTGTTTAAGACCTAAAAATAGCCAGAATATGCAAGCAAATGTGACCTTAAAAATGACGAAATATGACTCAAGAAAGACAAATACGACCTGTAAATGACTGATTTAAATATGGCCGTTTTGTTAATTATAAATCCAAGGGACAATCCCTTCGAGATAAAATTGTTAACTTAATTCGTTATTTCTCTCTTCATATTAATTTTCTGAATATACATGTTTAAGTGGTTATTTACAGTCTATTTCTATAAACACTAGTTCCTGTTCGGTAAGTTGAGGATGATTGCACACCTACAGCTGCCGTAAAACTACCGAAATATGACGTTCTTACCAAAAATGCTCAAAATATGAGCCAAAGGTAAAAAATGTTCAAAATATGCAATTATGTGAGAATAAAAAAACACTTTATTGTGACGGTAATCACTTGATTTGCATCAAAAACCAATAGGGCATGGAAATAGAGGCAAAGAATTTTTCCCTCAAAAATCCGAACCCTAGTGATGACAATGATGATGATGACTGTTATTTCAAGGGACGGAACAGCGAGATCGTCTGCTCCTATCAACATCACACCCACAACAGTAATTGTGCTATATTACGTACTGTCAAGTTATCTGCAAATACAGTGAGTTGGGAGAAGAGATAAAGACGATGTGGTATCAAGAAAAAACGATTGTTGTGCCAATTTGTATTCTCAGCAATAGGTGATGTACCAATATCTCTGAAGAGAAACTTGCAACTATAGGAACTTCCCATCAATAGAGTGATATGTGCTCAACAGTTGGAAAGTTTCTAAACCTCCCCACCACATAACTGAAACAGATGATCATCAACATGCAGTAGAATGACGTGATCTTTTCACGCCTTCTGTTAAAATAAGTTGTTGTTGATTCTTTTAGGGTCTTTGCGAAATCGTGGTCATGTATCCCCGTGTACATGGGGTGTGTATAGGATATGTCTGACAACCTGTGTCACTGTTATGTCTGTGTTAGTGTGTGTATTTGTAATGTAGGGCAGGATTTGGGTAGAAAGCGGCCGTGGCCTTAAGTTAGGTATCATCCCGTTATTCACCACTGCCTGGATGCCTGAGGTAGGAATCGAACCTGCCTCTTCTGTTTTTCCTCACGAGTCTTGGTGTACCCAGTTCTAGCCCTCAGACCAGAATTAAATTTCTTGGCAGAGCCGGAAATTGAACCCGTGCCTCTGCGGTGACAGCCAAGAATGCAATCCACTACGCTGATACCGACAAGGGTGCATACATGAAATAATAATAATAATAATAATACTGTAATAATAATAATGAAAATCCACAGCCTGCTTCCAGTCTCCGACCGGGTCAGGAATGGAATGAATGAAGCCCCCATCTAGCGGCGAGGATATGAACTGTGCCGGCTGCCGAGGCCTGACGCACTCCTCTGGGGCAATGATTAAATGCATGACAGATGAAATGAAATGATAGTGGAGAGTGTTGCTGGAATGAAATATTGACAGGGAAAACCGGAGTACCCGGAGAAAAACCTGCCTGCCTCCGTTTTGTCCAGCACAGATCTCACATGGAGTGACCGGGATTTGAACCACGGACCCAGCGGTGAGAGGCCGGCATGCTGCCGCCTAAGCCACGGAGGCTTCTGTAATAATAATAATAATAATAATAATAATAATAATAACAATAATAATAATAATAATAATAATAATAGAATGTTTTAACATATGTCCTACCCCAATTACAAAGCGATGATAATCTGGGTGTTCCAACTCAGTGAAACACATTGTTGATGAATGTAATAAAGGTAGGATAAACAAATTATTAATACCATTTTGGAAATGGGAATGAGCTAATGGATAATATCATGCATATATCTTACACGCCCAAGTGGATGTGGCTGGTGACTAAGTTGTCCCAAGGCGCTGGGGAGAATTAACAACAAAAACAAGAAGTTCCGTGACGAACTAAAGAGCCTACTTTTCATACCAATGATTATTCTACAGTATATGAACCTATCTAGATTAATGACGAAATTAAGTTGGTAATATTAAAATGTCCAATTAGTTCGAAATATTCCTGGTATCATGTAGCCTAATAGAGCACTAGAGTTGGCAGCCCTGGTGACTGAATATATTCTTAGTTCCATCCCTTAAGGTACAGAATACAAAATTTGGTTGAAGTCCAATGGATGTTACATGCAGTTAGACATTGGTTAAAAAATATAGACAGCATTTATTAACAGTTGGCAGCCCTGATTTCTCTTAATAATACCTATAGTCATATCTGTTATGTTACACATAACACATACGAAATGAGGTTGAAATCCAACTGATAGTATAGGAGTTACATGTATTTAAAAATCGGTCCTATCAGCAGGCTTTGAATCATGTTGGTAGAACTGAAGTATATAAGTCAATCCAAATTAATCTAAAATTTCAGGTACTATACGTGTGCATAGTTTAAAGCTGTCGGCTTGCATACTTTCAGATATATTGGTATTTAGATGAAGAAAATAGAGTGAGCAATTATTAACAGTTGGCAGCCCTGGTGGCTCTTAGAAATACACTAAGTCATATCTGTTTATGTACACATAATACATACAAAATTTGGTTGAAATCCAATTAATAGTGTAGAAGTTATATTCATTTAAAAATCGGACCTATCAGAAGGGTTAAAATTATTTTGGCTACACTGTCATGTATGGCCTCCAGGAAATTAAACTAAAATAGTATTATCTACATGTGTGCCGATTTTGGAATAGCTCCCATGCATACCTTCCATGATATCCAACATGGAGCTCAAATTTCTATTGCGTTTTTTTCAGCAGTTGGTAGCACTGACATCATTTTCAAATATGGGCTTGAGATATTCCGGTATACATCTATACTCATTCTAAATTTGGTTTCGATTGCTGCAGCCATTTAGGAGTTGATAGGGGACACACACACACACAGCCAGACAGACAGAAGGACAGACAGACAGACACACATTTTCCCGGATCGATCTCTTAAGTCTACCTTTTCCTCATTTTTGCAAAATGTGAAAAGTAGGCTAAAAATATATCAAATTGTCGGTTTCCTCTATGCCTATAGGGCCATGATTTGATCTCCTTTGTTCGTCACTGGAGGAGTTTCCATCTGTATTTTCGCCGAGGCGTGTATTACGTTAGGTACCTAACAGATACACTTCCCTTTTGTTTCTGTTTCCTTATATCCATCCCTCTCTCCCCCACCGTTTATCCTTATTTGGACATCCGCATTCTTCGAGGAGTCTGATTATTTCCCCCGACCCCTTTTTCTTCTCCTTCCTTACTTCTCTGTCCACCGTTCTAATTAATATGGCGCGTTTATCTACCAAGGTCCGTAAGGTAGTTTCTGGTGGCTCTCTGGTGACGAACAAAGGAATTTCTCTAGTTTTTGCAAGCTCATTGACACACATTCTTTGGCCACATTGTGTTCATTCTATTGAAAAAGGAGGCAAGGTTCCTTTCGGAACGTTTAGAGTTTTAAATATTATTTTAACACGGCTATATCACAAAAGCATGAATAATACTAATGTGCCGGGCTCCTCTCCGTCTTCTTTCCTGTCGACCTCACTTGGTCAACTCATATTATCTTCTGACCCCGACGGTATTAGGGTATCCGAGGCCTAGGGAGTCTCTTCCTTTCCCGCCTTAATTGGCCCTTGTCTCATCTTTTCTAATACCCTCCTTCTGCGAGGGGTCAGCCTTCTTTTTCTTTTCATGTTATCTCCTGCCTTCTGCCCAAGGCCCTAAAGGAGGTAGAGTGTCTGTAGCCCCATCACTTCTGGTGCACCCTGGATATTGCTACACCCTCAGGGGCTTACGGCTGGTGAGTTCGGGAGTTGGGGACCCCAAGGGATTCCTGAGCTGGGTCCGGTTTTCCCCCTTTTATCCATTACCTCTGGGGTGGATCCTCTCCTCTTTCACTTTCCTTTCTGCCTTTCATGGCTCTCCTTCCTTCCAAGTCCCTCAATCCGCATTCTTCGAGGGTTGAGGGCATTTCTCTCCTCCTATCCTTTATTTGCCTTAGGCTATTCTCCTTTTGTTTTCCATTTCTTCTTCTAGTTTATAAGTTAGTAGTTAGGTTTAGTTATAGTTTAAATTTCATTTTTATCTTCATGATCACCCGAACCATTAGGGGCCGATAACCTAGATGTTAGGTTACTTAAAACAACAATTATCATCATCATCATCAACAACGTTCTTTTGTGGGAAGTTAAAGTAAACATTTGATTCTACATTTTTTGTAAAATAAACAATGTTATATGGGCTGAATGTTGTACAGCGAGTTGTTTATGTATTGCTACAAATGTCATTTCTACTTTACAGTCTGAATTGAAACCACGTCAGGCCAAGAAGGCTCAGTAACAGTTGGAAGGAAGACCCATGGTGGGACACAAAACGAAAACTTGATATGAAATTGAGTTTCTTGGAAAGCAAGCTTGGTTGTTGCTTTATTTGATGTTGGGGGCGGGTTCCGGAGCCCCTGTGACGTCATTGTGCGGTCGAGGGTCGGGGACGGCACAATGGCGGTTATTAACAGCACGTAGCCAGGTCACGTACCTCATCAGCGCTGCTGCGGCAGCATTGCGAGTTATTGATATTCTATAGTGAGCACCGCAAGGTCGCAAGGCCTCGTCACATTAGCAGTTGGCCCAAACAATCGCCAGAGTTCGCCGCCAATCTCATCTATACTGATGTCCGGTCTTCACCAACCCCCAACAGTCAGGACCTGCTTTCTAGAGGCAACAATATCGCTGAATTGTAAGAAATGAAAAATTGCTCAATCACTGCAATACATACGGCCGATAATATTATTAGGATTCCAAATACGAAGGATATCACTAGGAAATAATAATGATGATAATAATAATAATAATTTAGTTGAGAAGATCTTGAAAGAGAAACCGCAGGGGGTAATCAAATCCAAATCCTCTTTAATCTGAGAATCTTATTTTCAGGTCTTGCTCTACATTTCACACAGTTCTATTGAGATATGTTTCGCCAATATTTTCTACATTTCTATGACTCTATTATTATTATTATTATCATTTTTAAATAATAAGGTAACTTCCACATATACCAATTGTCTAAAGTATTATTTATTTCTCAATAATAATAATAATAATAATAATAATAATAATAATAATAATAATAATTCGCCTCTGAAACACTGACCATTGAGGGGTTATACAAAAAACAAGAAAGAACAAGTAGTTCCGTGAAGAAATAATCAGTCTTATTTTCATATATACTACTTATGTTAATTGCTTCTATCAAGATACAAAATTTCAGTTTGATTGCTATAATACATTCATAGAAATTGAGGAGAACCACCTAAATATTTCGGATGGTCGCCATGTTGAATTTCTATATATACTGTACAGGGTGTATTTGATATGATGAAGTCCATTACACTGGTGATAGAAGCGACTATTCTAAGCACATATCTTCATGAAATTTAGTCGTATCTTAATTAGTGTAGGTGGAATTAAATCACAAAAATCGTCGGTCAATGTCTTGGAAAAGGTCTTAGGCTGCCTTCCCCTCAGCAGCACAGCTGACCTCTCCCGTCGCCCTCCCCTCCTACGCTGAGGAATGTTGACAAGAGTCTGAAGTCGAGTGACCTACACGCCTTGTCTGCCAATGGCATTGAAATACACAAACCGAGCCTATGAACAGCTGATTCACATCTTCATGGGGAGTGGCTACATGACTAGTGATGGTGGATCTGTTTAGGATTTTGCTGGCCTCATGGACTATGCATAGAAAATAGAAATCCTAAAGATTTGGGTAATTAATTTAAGGAACTGTTGGTCTATCTTTGTGTGAAGATAGTGCAACAACTGTAATAAAAATATTAATAGTACTAATAATGGTAATAATAGGCTTTTAGACACACTAACTTCTTGTTCCTTTTTGGTATGTCGAGTTGCCAGACTTTAATGTACGTGGGATTTCTTGTATGTGCCATGAAATCCATGGACATGATCGTATTAGATCCCATTCATTTACTACATGACTGAACGTAGATCGCACCCTCGGGAAGGTTAGCACTCTACCACCAGAACTACACATGCTGACTCTTTATTGTTATTATTAGCTTATTATTATTATTATTATTATTACCGACAGTAGTGGCTGCGCTCACTAAAACGCTGCATTAGGCCATGGGGCCAAGCTCTCTGCTGACTTGGTAGACGCGTGGGTTCGAGCCCCACCGTCGGCCGTCCTTGAAATGGTTTTCCGTGGTTTCCCATTTTCAACACCAGGCAAATGCTGGGACGGTACCTTCTGACAGGCCACGGCCGCTTCCTTCCGCATCCTTGCCCAGTTTCATTCACCATCATTCATTTCATCTCTCATTAACTCCTCTCATGAGGTTGGTGTCAGGAAGGGCATCCGGACGTAAAAATCATCCGCCACAAAGACTTCCATCGCATCTCATCCCCGACCCCGTAGGAAAAACGGGAATAATAAGGGGTAGACATACACACACATTATTATTATTATTATTACCATCATAACACTGTATTATAACAATGTATTTGTATTTTATTTTCATTTTCGTGTATTTTCATATGTATGTACATTGTTGATTGACCAATAAATCAACACCCCCTTCTCCAGTTTATGGCCACCCCAGGGCTGGAGATGGGATGGGACAATTCACAACATGAACACGTGGTACCGTACTAGTACCGTATTAAATCTTGGAAGTAGTTTTCCATGGGTTCCCACTTCTACCCCAGGCAAATGCCGGGATTGTTCCTAACTTAAAGCCACGGCCGCCTTCTTCTCAATAACCATAACCGCTCGCAGTACAGCCCATGAAGGGCCTAGGCCTACCAAGCGACCGCTGTCCAGCTATTTGGCCTGCAGATATTAGGGTGACGCGTGGTCAGTGCATCGGGTCCTCTCGGCCATTAATCTTGTTTTTCCTGACTGGGGCACTGCCTCACTGTCAGGCAGCTACTCAATTGCCCTCACGAAGGTTAGTGCACCACGTTCCAGCCCTCAAGTCAGTTTCTAATATCCCTGATGGAGCCGGGAATCGAACCCAGGGCCTCCGGATGAGAGGCAGTTGCGCTGCCCCAACACCTCAGGCCCGGCGCCTTTTTCCGAACCCTCACCTGAATTACAAACATCCACATAACTACAGAAACCACAAAAACAGATTATCACACAAATTCTACCCACACCCAGCTACATGGGGCTAAATGACCAAAATCGCCAAGCCACTCAAACAAAACATCAGTATTTTACTTCCGTCTTAAATGCCTAGTTCTGAACAGACTATGGGATGTCGGAATTTTGTCACACTGTATTTCATTAAGTGAATATTTTTAGTATTTTCAGAAACTAGTCAACAGAAGGTCCGACACGGACGCCAATGATACACCAGGGCTGAGTATCGAAATTATGTTATACATGAACATCAATCAATGAATTCCACACTTAAAAAGTAGGCTACACAATACTACCGGTCCTAACGTCCAAAGCCATTGCGTGCGTTGTCAACAACAACAACAACAACAACAACAAGAACAACGGCAATTCACATTTTCTTACGAGACGGTAGCGCGTATCCTCATAACAGCTGATAGCCTACCAATCCTCAAGTAAACCGGTAAGGTCAATGCTCCGATTTCGTAACAACTTCCCATTTGCGCGTCGTCGCACCTGGCTCCGCCTCGTTTCCCCCAGCCTGCCGCACCACTTTCTGCCTGATTAGTTTCTGAAATAACTAAAAGCATTGACTTTTTAATGATTAATTATCAATTTCAAGATAGGTGACACATTTTTTTAACTAGGAAGCTTAGAATAGTCCCTTCTATCACCAGTGTAACGGACTTCCATCATATCAAATACACCCTGTATATAGGCTATAGAGTTAAGTATTATTAGATGAAGATTATTGCGTAGGTGTATTATTCAAACTCAGAAATCTAAAATCAGAAACTCCTATGGATGTCGAATTGGCAGGTGAAAGGCTATATATAGACTGTAGGTGACTTCTGTTACTAAGGAAGAAAAATAACCAGTGATGGACGAAGGAAAGAGCATAAATTAAGTAGGTTAACACAAGCACGGAAAGCATTTCTACAGGAAAGGAATCTGTTGACACCGAATATAGATTTAGGTATTAGGAAGTCAGTTTTGAAGGCCTTTGTCTGGAGCGTGACACTCTATTGCAGTGAAACTTGGACTGTTGTACCAGCAGAAAAGAGGAGAACTGAAGCGTTTGAAATGTGGTGTTACGGGAGAATAATGAAGATCAGATGGGTAGATAGAGTAACTAGTAACATTTTTAAGATGAGCAAAATGAGGATTATCCTGTATACGCTATGCATGAAACTGACAGTGGGAACACACCTTTACATTACTTAACAGTGGTGAAAAAACTTTCAATTTAGCCAGCTCAAGCGATTTATTATTTCTTTTAGAGCTTGCGACTTCATGGTCATTCGCCCCGGAATCTGTCGGATAACCTGCATTATTGTAATAATAAAGTACTTTTTACGTCCCTTAAATCTACTGCGGCTTTTAGAGACTTTTAGGGGTACTGGAATTATGACCCGAAGGAGGTGTTTAACGTGCCAGTAAATCTACAGTCACGGCTCCCTCGCATTTGTGCACCCTCAAATGCTAGCTGGCTGCACCAGGATTCGATCCTACAATCTTGAGCACACCAGGCAAGAACGTTACCGCTGAGACACGCAGCCAGTTCCTGCATTGTACAGGGCGTTCGTAAAGTCACCGGACTCATTTTTTAGCCTACTTTCGATTTTTGCAAAAAATGAAAGTAGACTTATGAGATCAACACAGGGCGAAAAAAGTGTGTCTGTCTGTGTGTGTGTATGTGTGTGTGTGAGTCTGTGTGTGTGTGTGTGTCTGTGTGTGTGTGAGTGTGTGTACTCTGAATGTCTGTCCCCCCCTATCAATTCGAACACGGTGAATGCAAATTGAACGAAATTTGGTACAAAGGTAGCACTAGCAAAGGACACCTCAGTGTCATGTTTTATATCGCCGCCATCTTTACTAAAACTGAATGGCGGCCACTCAAACGTTCAAAACGTAAAATCAAATAACGACTAACCAAATCATCCGATCTCTACCAAATTTGGTAACAACATACCTTCGTATAGGATGCGTCTTGTGACCAAACTACAAGGTCGTCCACCATACCATTTCAGGATGGCGGCCGTGCGAATTATGCAAACTTTATAATCCATATCATGGGACCCACCAGTTCCGATTATCGAGCCGAGAATCGTTTTAACTGTTCTAAAGGAAGAGGCACGTTCGAAATTAAAAGTTTATTTTGTAATACTATAGTGCAGACGTGATTTTAAAAAGCTGAACTGATTCAGTAATAAGACAAGATGGCAGCGGATATCTTGTGCCGGACTTATATTTCACTAATTTGAGTATTGCATGCAATATAGCGTACTGATAAAAAATAAATAAACTCTGTATGAAATGCTTTATATATAAATAATATACTCCAGTGATGAAATCGTTTAGTATAAATCATTATTTGCTAACAAGTCCTATGTAAGTCATTTTAAATAGAACGATATTCGTTGACACAATTAGCTCAGTGGTAGAGCGTTAGCTTATCGCTCAAATGCCTATGGTTCAAACCCAATCAGAGCTAGGTTTTTTGCTTGAAATGTTATATGTTTATTGTTTTGTAATGACTCAGATGTTTTAAAATTAAGCGTTATATTGTGCACATTATGGTGTAAAATATATATTTAATTAAAACATAATTCGCCAGCAGATTTACTCGGGACATCTAGCTGCCAAAAAGGTAACTTCCAGATTTTATTGAAAAGTTTCTTCTTCTGGCCGCTAGAATGCACTCGCTCTGTTAGGATTATATTGTTCGATATTTCACCAATAGATGTCACGACTAGTCTACGTGGGGATCCATTGATTACTATACCATTATCATTCTATGCGCATCGAATTTGAAGAATGACAAGATGATACTACGATACATTTTAACTTTTTATTTTAAAGGGTTTGTAACAGCCTATTTTGCGTTACTTGAAAATGTTATTAAGCGTTATATTGTGCACATTGTGGTGTAAAATATATACTTAATTAAAACATAATTCGCCAGCAGATTTACTCGAGACATCTAGCTGCCAAAAAGGTAACTTCCAGATTTTATTGAAAAGTTTCTTCTTCTGGCCGCTAGAATGCACTCGCTCTGTTAGGATTATATTATCGAAAATATCCACATAGTTTGTATACACACGTCTCTGTAGGGTCATGGAAAGATTTGTTAATTCTTTTAGGGTTGTGAAAGCCATGCACAACCAGACGTGTAAAGACATGCCTCAACTCAAAGTTGGATGTTGCCCACGGCAGGTCGTAATAATAATAATAATAATAATGTTATTGGTTTTACATCCCTTTTAACTACTGCTGATTTTAGAGACACCGGGGTGCCGGAATTTTGGCCCGAAGGGGATCTTTAACGTGCCAGTAATTGTACTGACACGGCTCCCTCGCATTTGTGCACCCTCAAATGCCAGCTGACTGCGCCAGGATACGAACCTGCAACCTAGGGCCCAGCAAGCGAGAACGTTACCGCTGAGCCACGCCGCCAGTCCGGTCGATTATGTATCCAGATCCATAACATTCTTGATATACTTCTTATCTTTCTTTCTTCAATGATGGTAGCAGTTTTTATCTAGGTTGTGGCGTTTGGTAGAGGTAAATCGTTTCTAAGGTCTTCAACAAAGAATAGTTCTATTATACTCTTTGATAATAACAACGAGTTATAACTATACTCATACATTTAGGAGAAAGTAGGCTATATGTTCTTTACTGAACATCTTGTTTTTCTGACGATGTATTACACATACAAATCTACTGATTACACACAATAGTTCCACATGTTAGTTCTGGTGACTTGGTGGTTCAGCGTCAGCACCCAAGCAAACCGGCTTCGTTGGGTGTGATTTTAGCCTCTCAGCCCATCTAAGGGGCCTTTAGTGCTATGTAAAGGGTAAGGAACTTATTTATTTAAAACTTAATAGGTTAGGAGTGTTTGGGTTCGGGCATTAAATCAAACTGGCCAGAATATGACCTGAGGTTTTGGGATGGGAGGTGAGGTGGAAGGAATTAGGAGTTAGGAATTGTGGAAGGTTAGGGAGCTGGAAAATGCAGCTGCTTAAAGCATAAGCGATGCCTTGATGGTTAATTGTGTATTGTGTTTATATACGGAGCTCATACAAGCACGTCTTGCACGCGGTCATATGTTGCGAGATAGTAGCATGGATCGCACAAAATAAGTTTCCGCTACCTAGCTGTGGAGCACTCACTTAACTACTAGCATTCTTGCCAATAATGGGCGCAATTGTTCTTAGCACTAACACCACATACCTTCGAGTGAAGAACAATATTTTTTATACTTCGGTGGAAGTATTCTGGAAGTGCTGGATTAAAAAATGTTCAGACATAACACTAGGTCGTTTTCCGCACATTGCGTTCCTACAGTTCCAGTTCACAAGAGATGTTAAAAGTCATCACCATTTTCTTGCAGGCACAGAATGTTCACGCTTGCATATGTTTTCGGCACCAATAGCATTATATCAGAAAGTCTGCAGGTCAAGAGCTCTAAACTCTGCACACGTATAGTACCTGACATTCTAGATTATTTTGCAGTAAATGATATAGCCTACGTCGAAGCTGCCAACATGATTCTAAGCATGCTGATAGGTCCACTTATTACATACTTGTAACTTCTATACCAACAAATATACTTCATCCCGAATTGGGGAAGTATTAGATAATAATATTTCAGATTAATTCTGAGCAATACATACAAGACATTGTTGCCAACATGATTTTATGCACGCTGTTAGTTCCAATGTAACATTTCATTTCTGTCATATAGATTAATTATTGGCATGAATATTACATTTTAAGAAAAGTAGACTCTTTAGTTCGTCCCACGACTACTTGTTAACTAGAAGTTAATATTGGGAAGAAGGTAGCCGCGACATGAATTTACCCTAGTAATCCACGGAAATCCACTTCCCTCTGTACTTGTAGACATACATTTAACAGCCACAGTGTAAAGGAACTGACGCTTGACGATTAAAACTGGCCATTCAGGTAATGATAATATCGTATGGCCTCGGATACCGGGTGCAAGCTTTGTTAATTGACACTCAGATAGTAGCTTGCATGTCGAATTTCTTTTTGTTGTACCTTGAACCACTATGAATGTTTCATTTGTAGAAGCAGTGAAATATTTTGATAATGGTTTATTTGGTTCTGCTCTGCTATGATTGCGGTCAAGGTTATTGCGAAACTTTACATATAGTGCATTGTTATTTCTTCCACTGCCATCACGATGGCAGTGTTTCTTCTCTTCAAGGAACTCTCTGAAACCAAAGAATAAATGGACTTTCCCGACCAGGCCACCAGAGGCGCAGTCAAGCGCGCAACAGATTCGCTCGTAAACGGAACGGAACAATATATCAGCGCTTTCTAGTAGGGAAATGAGGAATCTTGTGTTGGCGAAAAATCCCGAGTTTAATTTTGCCTTTATGAACACGGCCTACTGAATTTAAATGGGTTCATTTTCATGCCAACATCGTATGGCATGCGTGTCGTAATTTTTGCCGCCTTTCATAAATCACTTACCACGGCCATCCAAGTGCATTTATTCTCATGTTATATTTTTTCGCGATGAGGGAAACACCCATTACATTGGGTAGAATCGTATTGACCGACTGAATAGTATTAAATTTGGATTCTTTAGTTTAGTGCTTTATTTCTGTGTATTTAGTGTAACATATGTTGCAACCAGAACATTTAAAGGAAACTAGAACTTTAATACGCGTAACGCCGGGTATAACAGCAATGCAGTCACGAGGTCTGTGTCTGGGTTTCCACGAGTGCGCTTAGTAGGCGAGTCTGCGTGAAGAGGGCGCCAACTCCCAATGGGTATTCGATACGAGTTAAACTGGTAACCTAACTAGCAGGCGCAGCTATTTACGATACCAGCGCAGCACCATTCCACAGGCACAATGTACTGTACAAGAGGCTGAAAGGAGAGAATACATTAGATTTACTATCCAAAGTATGTCGGAACAAGGGAATTGAAAAACACTCCGAGGAATGCAATCAACGTCCCTCATTCAGTTCCTTTATCCCCAGAGCTTAACAGCTCCCATGCATTAGTGATATTGCGCCAGTAGTCATTACAGCAACACACAACACGTAGGGCCGGATTTAAAACAAATGTTTCAGGCCACTAGTGAGGAATCTCTTCACTTGAATTCAACGCAGGAAATGTAAATGTTGATCAAAATTCAATATTGTAAAACGACTCCACTGAATGTACATTAGTTTGCTTCGTGCCTCAGTGTGCATTCTTGGCTGTCACCCCTGACATCTTCGTTCGATTCTCACCAGAGAGGGGTTTCCTGGTGCTCTCCACTTCTACTCTTGGCAAATGCCAGGATGGCTTTTAACTTAAGGCCACGGCCACCTCCTTCCCAGTCCTCACCTAAATTACAAATGCGTACACTACTATAGTCGTATCAGTAACACGTTTATCAGACAAATTGCACATAGACACAAATACACGGGGATACAAGACCATGATGACTAAGCCTCTGAAATGAAATGAAATGAAATGAAACAACAAAATTAATATCGTAAAACGACTCCACAGAATTTACACCACATCATGGCATCATTTCTCACTTCCAGGATAATAATAACATAATAATAATAATATTACATCTGCATGTATGTATTTCCTGGCGACGGAACACAAACAAAGCCATGATGCAGTTGAAAAAACTTGCATCAGGAGTTGGCTGATAATTTTCAGCTTCTAAAAGGAAAGAAAGTTCCGTATCACCAATATCAGCCAGAATATGTTCTTGAAAACAATAATTACAAGTTGTAATGGGAACGAACTAGCCTCCGTGTCTTAGGCGGCAGCACGCCGGCCTCTCACCGCTGGGTCCGTGGTTCAAATCCCGGTCACTCCATGTGAGATCTGTGCTGGACAAAGCGGAGGCAGACAGGTTTTTCTCCGGGTACTCCGGTTTTCCCTGTCACAATTTCATTCCAGCAACACTCTCCACTGTCATTTCATTTCATCTGTCATTAATTTAATCATTGCTCCAGGGGAGTGCGACAGGCTTTGGCAGCCGGCACAGTTCATATCCTCACCGCTAGATGGGGGCTTCATTCATTCCATTCCCTGACCCGGTCGGAGACTGGAAGCAGGCTGTGGATTTTCATTTTTCAATGGGAACGAACTATTCTGACTGATCAATCGGTATCACACAACAGGCCGGATCTGGTGGTTGTCAGCAAGAAAAATTAATAAAACTACCTTGATTGATGCTGCGATTCCTAACAACAAGAATCTCCAGTAAAAACACATAGAAAAGATAAGCAAATACAGCGAGTTGGTCGGCCCTATCAAAAGGCAATGGCATGTAGAACGGGTCAAGACCATATCTATTATTGTCTCAAGTACGGGCGTGATCCCAAGTACCTCGCTCCAAGGCCTTAAAGAACTGGATCTGGATACGCAACTATACAAACTAATGCAGAAGGCAGTAGTTCTTTCAACAACCAGAATCATTCGTAAGTTCATGGGTAGCGACTGTCCAGCTTAGAAGTGGCTGTTCCAGTAACTATACTTTGGTTCCCTGAAGCCCCTATAGTTAAGTTTTGATGTACCAGCAATGTGTTATATGTACTGTATAAAACAATAATAATAATAATAATAATTATTATAATAATAATAATAATAATAATAATAATTGACACCGCATCATGGCCAGGGTGTTTTAGAGGTCCGCGTCGCTTCCACAGCAACAAAATCACCTCCAGATGACATGCCCCAACAGAAGAGCTCCAAAGGGGTGGAAGGAAAGTGGAGAAGGGGAACGCACAGGCTATTCTACAGACACCCCCCCAATAACCGACAGAATTGCTGCCGACGAAATAATGCCACAACAGTTGGTTAAAAATTTAAAATAAAAATTTAATTGTTAAAATTTAAAAGGAAAACACCTCCACCAGAAAACAGAACATGCATGCTTGTAAAACCAAAAAAGACAAGAATTAAATTAAAAATTAAAATGTCATAAAGCCCAAAGATTAAAATAAAATTACAGGCATGATTAAATGAGAAAGGGCTTGATAATTTACAAGGGAATGCAATACCGATCCGACATGCGGAGATCCAGGCCACGGTGAAACGAGAAATAAAAATTAAATTAACAAAATAAAATTGGATTAGAAAACAAATTCATGATTTGCATGACGGAGAAAAACACAGGAACATTTACCAAAAACACAAAGTTAAACCAACAAGATTAAATTTAAAAAAAAATTAAGCTAACACCACAACACGTTTGAGCTTCGTGGTCGGCGCCAAGAGACTGACCTCAAGACCAGAATGCATCTCGTCTAAAAAAAAACAAACATGGCCACTAAAAAAAGGAGACCGCATGTCTGATCGAATTACGGCAAACAATTTTAAACTCAGCAGAAAGAAAGAACGGAGGAAAACAATTACATCTAAAAACTATTAACACTAGTCGGTTTATGTTGCGACGGATCTTACATCAGATAAAAAAAAATGCCAATCCCAAGATTGCCAAAAGAAAGTAAATAAAAATTTAAAACGTAAAATAAACTTATAAATGTGCCTCCAGAAGGTACGAAGCAAACAAAAACCTTTTTTTTAATATCAGGTAACGTTGAGAAACAGAAATAAAATTAGGCCTATAAAACAAAATAAGGTACAGAATTAAAACATAACTATAAGACGAAATCGGAGCTCCATTACAATATATATATATTGTACCCATGTGAGTAATCCCGATGGTAAATATGCAGCTGCCTCCAGCTAGCATCAGGTCTCAGGCGCGTGCCGTTCCCCCAAATGAGCAGTGCATACTTTGGATTTGAGGCTATAAGGTAACAACTCTACAATAACAAGGCACAACTCTATTCTAAAACTTTAATTCAGTAAATGAAAATCATGGCTTCAAACACAAAACAATCCCCAAAACCAATAAAAACAAAGCAACAAAAATTTTACTTCCACAATCCACAAATAAACAAAAATGAAATCATAATAAAATCATATAAAACCATAAAGCTGTACCCTTATGTGAACTACATAAAGATATATTAGTGCGCTGATGCACCTACGACTTCAATACAAACTGTACATTAACATAACAGTCATACAATGTGACTTCTTTAATATCACAAATTAATTATTCCTTAAACCTCTTGGTTTTAACAATTATGTGTGCCGTGCGTGTTTTGATTTTTCTCTTCTCACCAAACAAATGCTTTCATGCATTACCTATTCGGACGTTGCACCGCAATCAACGTGCAACTCCATAATTATGTAAGCTACCCCCTCCTCTTCCTCTATTTATATGGTTCCACTGCATGCTGTATGTGATTCCTACATAAAACGTTACGTTATAGCTTGCGTCGGATGGTACATTAGATTACCTCGCTCTCGTGGCGATTGGCATCTGGTAACTAACTTCAAAACTTGGTTTCAGTGACAGTACAAATACATCATCTAACTATTCGTCAGATAGCTAAAATAATGAACCATCAGGATATTCTATAATTATCCATGTGTTCCTAAACCACATGGCTACATTACTCAACATAACAATCTTTCATTATATGTCATTTACCAGGGTCTAAAATCTGTCCCTTTCAACTTGCCTTGACGGTTCGAGTTTAGACTGCAGACCCTCGGCTAGAGGAGTCCGCACACAATAGAAAGTGGGATGGGTGTTCCACCAATTACCTCGACCCTCCTTAAAGGTTTTGAATGCTTTCCTCTCTAAGCAGTAAAGATTTACAAGACAAATACTGTCGTCTGAACGACACACATATCCCAAAGGATCTTAATTGACTATTATGCAAACAGGTATTGAATGAGCTTTTTAATTACTCCTACACAGAGGATATAATAATAATTACTGGCCTCACACGGGTCCATTCAACATGAAGGTTCGGGGTTCGTAATGCATTAGTCTAACGGGTGACCGATGTCTCAAGTAAAATATAGGCGCTCACTGCAGCTGTCGCCATGAGTTTCGCTACCACGAGCGGAATTAACTCATTAATAAGTTCTCGGGAAATCATAGAGTATCGAGGTGTCCTCGTTTTCCTCGTCTCTATCACAGGATCCCAACACGGAACACTTTCATATCCTTCCTCAGAGCTAGGGTACACACTACAACTCCGGCATAAAATTATATCTCCACTTATGCCCATGACATAGGAGAATTCATACGTAGAATAGACCATCTGGCCCCTTACTCAATGCTACGACCTCCGACCTATATTATTAAGAGAAATCTAACAATTACTCTATAAGCTTCTCATATAAGCTGCAAATTCAATTCACTAAAAGCTCTTTCATTACTGGCATCATTATTGAATATATGCAATATTCTGATATAAAACTTCTTTCCTTAATTACTGTAATGTAATCTTACTGTATCATCTTACTGCTTAGATTGATAAGTCTTGCAATTAGCGTAAATGATTCTCGCTTACCACATTTATTTGTTTCCTGATGTGTTCATTCATACTTTTAATATTCATTATTATTATTACCATTAATCTTACTGACATAAATGACCAAAATCATTACTTTATTATTCTTATTAATCTCACTGACATAAATGACCAAAATCATTCTTTATTATTATTCTCACATAACTTTACCAAAAATATCCGACATAGCTAAACGTCTTAACTCGAACAATCGCGTTCGTCACATTTACATAACTGATTGCCATTTTTTATTCATAGTGGGAATAATTACTCCACTTAATGATGCAAATTAACATCTCAACTTTATAAAAATCAACACAATAATGATTAAACATGGAGGGTCTCCCTCCTAACTGATTTTTACTGGCATCTTTAAGGAATTCACAACATGCAATGGCCCATATTTCTACATAATCATAACTTGTGGGGTACTTACATCTCTATAGGCGTCTATGGTGGCTCCAACCAATCATATTTCTCCATGTCGCCCGCCATTAGCAGGTTTAACGCGACATATTCATCTTGCAAACACCCATTTTATAACACATAATTTTCATCAACAACACGACACGTTGCATAACTCCCAGGAAGCTATCGCTCCCACACATATGAAACACTTATCTAATCACTACTTTAAAGGATATTTTACATATGCTGTACACTTAACACACGTCACTTTATACACTTTTCAATGCTGAAATTCCCTAGCAAAGATCGAAATTGCAGGCGTCGACAGCATCTCCCGTGCTTCTATCAACTCCTGATTGAAAGTCTGGTTTACCTGCTTTCGGAATTCACCGACAGTTTTTATTATTTCCTACTCCTACGGTAAGCGTCCTGCGCTGCATAAATATGCTAGCTCCCGTCCTGAGTTTTATCATCTGGTACTCTCATGACATTACCAACCACGTCATAGAGTTTCATTTAGCGCATACCATCGTAATTACACATATACGATCAGTCAATACTTTACACATTGCGCTTAACACTGTCCAATACTTTACACAAATAATTATTTACAATAGTTCTGCCATTAGCCTACACGGTGCTTCGCAACTGAACACGGCATAGTTCGTACTGCTGATTATGCCTATAGCACGACCATTATTCATACAAGCTTATAAAATGCTTCATTTACATGTACCAGTCTTTGTCCGGCGTCTATTATGAGTAGAACCGCCATGCGTTCTGCCTTGACGAACTTGCTTCAAAGTGGCTGTACCTGACTGAAGATTCACTTGAAGACTGCTCGTACCTTACTTGAAGACTGCTGTATACTGCTTACATATTGTCTCGTACTGCCCTCGTACTTGTTGCATACTGATTGCAACTTACTGCAACTGTGCTACAACTGGGTAACTTCTAACGTCGTGAAGACTGCTTAAGACTGCGACTTGGGCTGTAACTGGGTGCAAACTGCACGTGAACTGCGCGTAGACTGAGCTTGACTGTGTTTCAACTGTGCGAGACTGGGTTCAACTGAGTGTAACTGAGCGCTCCTCCAAGGGTCTACTCCCTTATATCAGATTCTCACTGAAAGTAGGGCGAAATCTTCCCGCGTAATCTTGGCTCCTCTCACAGCGTGAATCTGGTCTCCAAACCGTGATCATTGGGTTCCTCTTTCTTCACAGATTCCAAAACTATCTGCGTGCAAAGGAATCGCTCGTCCAATTAATTAATATTAATTCCTTTCTCCATAGCGTGGGACGCTATCTTACGGGTATTCCCCGGCAACATTCTCAAATCTATCCGCGCACAATGGTAGCTTTACAGTCCTTCCGCACTTCGTTAAATATGCCCCAATTTCGCAGGTAAAAGGCTCTAAAATTAGCCTCCTGCCAAAAATTCATCTGTGAGCAACTCTCATCTCAATTCGTTACTCCAATCACGAGTAATCAATGATTTTCCTGGGCATCTCTCCTCCCACTCCTCAAATCTATTCTCCGTCGGGGAATAACTGGGTCATTATTCAGGCCTCCACCCTGCTCCAGACGACAGAATGGGGTCACAGAGATGGACATGGCTCCACTGGGCCCCACCCACAATTCTGGGCTAATTTGTAAAATGTCAACTCTGTCCTCTCCGTGCTTCAAGCCTCGTATAGCCTACACCAAGTAGTCTAATAATGCTGTAATCTGTTCATTATTCCCTGCATTATTTTAATAAATAATGTCATTGCACCAAAAATCACACCAGTGATTAAATATACACTTCTTTCGAGGGTTTTTTACCATGAAACTGCCTCTACAGATCTCTGGTTCGTTCCCTGGTGGAACCTTTATACTGAGATCACAGTCTCTGAGAACCACGTTCGATTCCAGTCAGCCTAACCTCCTCGGGTTCATATTCCCCTTGCGAAACTTATAAAAGTCAATTGCAAGTGGCTTTCTATAAGTAACCAGCTGACTGTCTACCTCTGTCGGTGTTTACATCCGGGGTCCTTCACCTCGTCTGGCTGCGAGTAGGTTAGTACTGTTCCCCCTTCCACACTCGGCCTTCTTCCTAAGCTGTTCATTCTCCATGCGGAGGGTCGCGTTTATGGCCTCAACCTCTCTCGCCACTCTGACCATTTCTTCATAGAATTCTCGCAGACACTGGCATTCTTTCTTCTCTTCGCTTACACTGGGTAAACTGTCTGCTTCTCGTCCCGTCTTGCCGTTCCAACTTTCAGGTCTGACTGCTTGACTGACTTCGCTCTCCCCGTTGATTTGGGTGTGCGTTACCAACACTTCTTCTTGTTCGTCGAATTCTTCTGGCGAGTAATACATTTTTAAGTTGGCTACGTTCATAACGACCTCGTTTCCATTTTCTAGATGCCTTAACCTGTATGCATTGTTCTGGAGGTCTCTTATCACCTCGAACGGGCCGTGGTAAGAAAAATTGAACTTTTTATACTTGCGTGCCTCTGGATCTGAACTGGCGGGTTTTTAAATTAAAACTTTCTCTCCCACGAGAAGCGGTCTATGATACCTCTTCGCACGATTTCTTCTCTGACGTCTCTCCGCCTGTGCTTTGAGATATTCAAAGGTTCGTTGGATCCTCAATTCTCTACCTGGCTGTGCATCTACTGGTAATGGAATAACACCAGTCCACGGTCTCTCTGGTCTTTGATCCAGATGTAGAGTCACGGGAACCTGACCTGTCGCCTCATGTACAGTATTATTTATACAGTATTCAATGACTTCTAGAAATTCTATCCAACGCCAATTCTCCTCAGAGCAGTAGATCTTCATGTATTTCTGGATCTCTCTCATTACTCTTTCAACTGGACTTGCCTCAGGATGGCGAATGGTAGATAAAATCTGCCTAATTCCTAGAGTTTCCAGTTCTCGACGAAATTCTGCACTTGTAAAGCAACTTCCGTGGTCCGAGAGAATGTTATCCGGCTTCCCAAGAATCGGAATAACTCTCTCTTTCAGGCGCTTCAAGACCTGTTTTGAACTTGTCTTTTGTATGGGGCATAACACCACCATTTTCGAAAATACATCCATGGCTACAAAAATGTGTCTATTGCCTCTCCGTGCTCTAGGCAATGGTCCAAAGTTGTCTATACTCAATAGCTGCCTTGGCTTCTCCGGTAACAACGGGATAGGTCGTTGCCTCATTAAAAAGGGATTTGGCTTAACCCTTTGGCATAGATCACATGTCCTAATAGCATTTCTCACCGTTTCTCTCAATTTTGGCCAAGTAAATGCTTCCTTCAACAGAGCACAGATTTTATCTATCCCCGGATGTCCAAATGCTCTGTGGGCTAGCCATACCAATCTTCTCTGCAAAGATGCAGGAACTACAATCCTTTGACGTGTATGATCTACATCGTCCCACTTGTGTAATATCTGATTATACCATACATACTCTGTTGCCAATGCCTCCGCCTCTCTGTATACCGCAGTTCCCCTTGCTAAGCGTCCCTCAAAGTAATCGATCATCATCTTCAACCATGGGTCTTCGCGTTGTAGGTTGGTAAGGTTCCTTAAGTCATCCAACGTCTTCTGATCTCGATTCTCAATCTGGACAGCTAGCGCTTCCTCTTCTCTAGGGTAACGACTTAATATGTCCGGTATTACATTCTCTTTCCCTGGACAGTATTCTATTTCCACATTAAATTGCTGGATATACAGGGACCATCTTGTCAATCTCTGGCTAGACAAATCTGTCTTTAACAAAAATGTTAAAGCTTTATGGTCTGTTCTGAGGACTATTCGGAAGCCATACACGAGTTTGTGCCAAGATTGCAACGCGTACAAAATTGCGAGCAACTCTATCTCTGTGATCGTGTAGTTTTTCTCATGGGCTTTCAGTCTCCTGCTTATAAAGGCGATAAAAATTTTCTTCTCAGGCTGGTCAACATTTTCCTGGAATAGCATCGCTCCAATCCCAATAAGTGATGCATCCGTCTGTATGATGAACTTCTGGGTATAATCTGGGTATCCCAGCTTCACATATTCCAAAAGCATTTGTTTTGACCTCACGAATGCTTCCTGACATTGCTCCGTCCAATTCCATCTGCCGCCTTTCTTCAATAGGTCCTGCAGGGGTGCTACTGTCGCAGTATAGTTTGGGCAGTGGTTCGAAAAGAATCCAATGACTCCCAAATACTGTCGGACGTGCTTTACTTTCGTGGGTCGAGGGAAATTTCGAATTACCTCCAATTTATCTGGGTTAGGCTTCACTCCATTTGCGTCAATAACATGCCCTAGGAATTTAACTTCCCTCTGACAGAAGTGCGATTTCTTGATATTAACCTTAAAGTTAGCTTCTCGAAGGTCATCTAGCAACTTCTTCAGGTCTCTCACGTGCTCCTCCAGAGATTCTGATGTGAGTAGAATGTCGTCTACATATCTGATGGTACTCTCTTTAACCTCATCTGATAGATTGCGATCTAACGCTCTTATCAGGGCTGAACCAGCTGTTTTCAACCCAAAAGGTAGCCTTAAAAATGTGAATGTATGTTGATCAAACATAAATCCTGTCAACAGACTAGTTTTCTTCTCTAATTCAAGATGATGGAAACTGGATGTGATATCTAAATTTGTGAATATGGTTTTCCCTTTAAACTTCCTGAGGATCTCTTTAATAGGTGGCACTTGGTCAAATTCCGGGATAACTCGCAAATTTAAGCGTCTCAAGTCCAGGCAGACTCTGACAGATCCGTCTGTCTTTGGTACAATTACCAATGGACTTACATAAGGCGTAGGTGTCTTCTCAATAACACCCGCCTCCAACATCTCCTGAATTGCCTCTTTCACTTTAGCATAATGCTTTTCAGCTATAGGGTAGGGTTTCTGCCTAAATGGTGTCCAATCACTGACTTGAAAAGCATAAGTGAAGTTCTTTATCCGACCAGGTCTCGAATCAAAGACTTCCTTCTGTTCCAGTAATAACTGCTTTAAATTTTCCTTCTCTTTTAGCCCAATTTTCGCTTCTTCTAGCTTTTCCGAAATATATTCTTCCAATTTGGGTTCCAGATCTTTTTCCAAGTCTGTGGCTAGTGTTTTAAGCTCCTCTTCTAACTGCTCAATAGCTAACACTCCCTCCTCAGCCACATCTCTGTATGTATGCCATACTTGTTCACTTGATCCTGGTTCAATCTCATTGAGTGCGACCTCTAAGCCTTCAGCTTCTTCATTCACATGGAACATAACCCTGTCCTGTGCTAGGTCGATTATCACTCTGTATTCCCTTATAAACTCTGCCCCAATAAGTAGATTATAAGGCAGTTTGTTTACCAACAGAAAACTCTGTGAGAAACTAGAGCCTCCTATCTGTAAATCTAGGAATACCTGGTATTTACATATCATTGTTCGGTCTGGAATTACCCCTTTTATCTTGACACTAGAGATCGGTATTTTCAAAATGTTCTCTCTCCGGGCTATTTCATTATATAGAGCTTGTGTCATGAGGCTCACTGTTGATCCTGTGTCTAGCAGACTTCTGACTTTTAATCCTGCCACTCTTACAATTATAATAGGCAATTCTCTCTTGACCATGACCTGTGGTCCTCCTGTATCCTCAATCAGTTCTTCTGGTTTGGCTATCCAATTGATGATGTTAATAGACTTCCATCCATCAGTCTCAAACTCTTCTAATTTTGGCGTTTTTTTTTCAGCGCCCGCCCCCTTGGAGTTTCTTCTCTCCTGTTCGCTGCGCTGTAGTTCCAAACTCTTAGCTCCATCTCCATATCTGTCTGGCGATGTCCTGTTCTGCATGACTTCTTGCCATCGAACTTGTTGTTTTTGGGGCTCATCTCCCCCTTCTTCGAGGTATCGCAAAGAAGCATGGTATCGTTCTTCTACCTCGTCATCGAAGTTACTTCTTCTTTCTTGGGGTCTCCAATTTCTATTATTGCCTTCTTGGCCATTATTACCTCCATTGTTATGGTACGGTTTACCCCTGTTATTCTGCTTATTCCACGAACTTCGACCTCTTCCTCCTCTATTAGCATTTCCTTTGAACTTTGACTGCCATCTTCTGGGTTCCTGTTCCCATTGCCGTCCATAGGAATCTAATGTTTCTGTGCTCGTAGCTTTGTTGTTCCTTGGAGCTTGCCGTTGGTCAGTCTGTGTGTTGGTCACGTGGACTTGTTCCACGGTTCGACTCAGACGCATTGTATTTGCTGTGGTGAGGTCCAGTTGCCTTAGAACTGTCTCCATTTCCATAGCAGTTTTCGCATTAGCCGAGATTAGTAGCCTTTGGATCTCGTATGGAAGCTGTTTGGCGATAGCAATACATAGCTCCAGTTCGCTCGGTTTTTGATCCAGCTCTTTAAAGCGACACATCTGCGATATGAAAAATTCTGCGTACTTTGTTGGATTATTGGTACTGTATTTCTTTGCATATAAATCCAACCGTAAATTCTGTTGGGTCGCGGCGTCCCAATATCTTTTCAAGAATGCCTCACGGAACTCCTCAACAGTATCAAAAGTGTAACGGAAGCTGCGAAACCATAATGCGCACTCCCCTTCTGTTAATTTCTCTATAGCACGTAGCCTACGCTCCTGCGGTATTCGTGCATCATTTAGATATTCAGTCACTTCCTTTAACCAATATTTTGGTGTCATACTACAGTGGCTACCTGAAAATTTCCTTGTTTTTTCTTCGCTTGCCCTAATGACGTTTATCACCTGGGTGTGCATAGCATTTTCATGTGGCGTCGATGCCGCAATTGGTACACCTGGCGTCATATAAGGACTTTCCCCTGGGCCTGTAGCATTCCTGCTCATAGGTTGGGTTTCCAAGTCTGCCCACCTTGTTTTCCTCATATCCTCCATGCTGCCTTCACTTGACTTAGGACCTTTCAGAAGCGTTTCCTCCTGTGCTATTATCCTAGTCTCCATTTGATTGTGGCGCATCTCTGCTCTTTCTAGGCGAGTAATGACTTCTTTCTCTATTCTTGTAAGCCTATCTCGGTTTTCCTCGGCTACTTGAAATATTTTCACCTTGTCTTCTTTCAGACTTTGTTTGATATGGGATATTTCATCCTCTACGTCTTCTTTAATT
The DNA here is from genome assembly GCA_946902985.2 of Meconema thalassinum. Classification (NCBI taxonomy): domain Eukaryota; kingdom Metazoa; phylum Arthropoda; class Insecta; order Orthoptera; family Tettigoniidae; genus Meconema; species Meconema thalassinum. Next base: position 837,427,175 of record OX336390.1, read on the forward strand.
TGAGCAAGGGTCTTGTCGCTTGCCTCTGTTTTCTGGCCTTCTCTTATTTCGAGTTCTTCTCTCAACCCTTTAATTTCATCTTGAATATGTCCATTGACTTTAGACAATTCATTCCGGACCTTGGTGATCTCCCCTCTATTCTCCTCTTGCCTTTTGTTAACTATGACAATGTCACTTTGAACTTGGTCCAGTTCTTGATGAACTTTGCCCATCTGACTTTTCACGTTGCTGACCAGCTCCGGACTTTCATGAGCGATAGCCTTAATTTCGCCTATTTCCTGGCATTGACCTAATATATTCTGGTCCTGTTTCTTGAGGTCACCGTTAATTGCTCTAGCATAGCTTTTCAATTTCTGGTCCCATTTGGAGTCGTTCTCCTCTAATCTCTGGTCTACCGTTTTTGTAAACTCTGCGAATTGTTTCGCTTGGCGTTCGAGATTCGCCTCATTTTGGATTTGAATATCCTTAATGTCGTTAGACAACGCATCTAATCTACTGTTGGTTTCCTCCTGAGCATGCTTACACGCTTGTAAATTACCCTCAAGTTTGGCTTCTATAGCCTCGAAACGTTTATCAGTTTTAACCTGCATTTCCGATACAATGCTTACAACAGTATCTGTTACTTCGGTCTTAATTACCTCTTGCATTTGACCTAACTTATTGTTTAGTTCAGCTTTATTTGCATCTAAACGGTTGTTTATTTCAACCTGAGTTGCATTAATTGCCTCCTGATTGGCATCTAACCGAGTGTTTATGCTATCCTGGAAAGCCTTGGCTTCCAGTTTATTCTGCTCGTTAGCAGCATCAAAATGCTGTTTCAATCCTGCAATAACCTGCAAGATTTCCTCCGTACCTGACATTTTACAATAACACACTTAAATATGCAGGCAGGCTTCCTGGAAAAATATGTGGATACGTTTCGAAGAGAAACATCAAACACTGCACACATATTGTGAAGTCGTACAAAACCTGATAATATAATGGTAGATTGTGGATCTGGTATGTAGCGCTCATACCCTTGGGCAATTCTCTTCTCAATAGAGAGATTCTGCGTTACATAAAAAGCCTACTGAATTCAAAAATCACTCAAACACAGTTTCAGGCAAAACAATTACTATGGTTTTCCCCATGAAATACCATAAAAAATCTATGGGTTTTCCTTAAATCCCATAAGCTCCACGTACCTGGGCGCCATGATAATTAAAAAGTGTAAGTACATTCAAGTATGCCATGCATGTGCAATGCCAAGATCGCTCATATTGCACTGACGCAGGCGGTTCCATAATGAATTAATACCGCTCCGCGTTGCTTGGGCCATGATAATAAGAGTAAATACAGAGGAGTAGAACTGTACTTATACATCTATCAAAATTTATATGTACGTATCGGAACTTATCTAGGGATAGGAGTGGTCATTCCCTACTTCGTTAATTCTTACTTTAATAGAGTTGTGTGCACTAAATCTGACCGACTTTAGTTGTACCGATAGCTCAAATCACAGTATAGGACATCAAATCCCATGTACCCATGTGAGTTATCCCGATGGTAAATATGCAGCTGCCTCCAGCTAGCATCAGGTCTCAGGCGCGTGCCGTTCCCCCAAATGAGCAGTGCATACTTTGGATTTGAGGCTATAAGGTAACAACTCTACAATAACAAGGCACAACTCTATTCTAAAACTTTAATTCAGTAAATGAAAATCATGGCTTCAAACACAAAACAATCCCCAAAACCAATAAAAACAAAGCAACAAAAATTTTACTTCCACAATCCACAAATAAACAAAAATGAAATCATAATAAAATCATATAAAACCATAAAGCTGTACCCTTATGTGAACTACATAAAGATATATTAGTGCGCTGATGCACCTACGACTTCAATACAAACTGTACATTAACATAACAGTCATACAATGTGACTTCTTTAATATCACAAATTAATTATTCCTTAAACCTCTTGGTTTTAACAATTATGTGTGCCGTGCGTGTTTTGATTTTTCTCTTCTCACCAAACAAATGCTTTCATGCATTCCCTATTCGGACGTTGCACCGCAATCAACGTGCAACTCCATAATTATGTAAGCTACCCCTCCTCTTCCTCTATTTATATGGTTCCACTGCATGCTGTATGTGATTCCTACATAAAACGTTACGTTATAGCTTGCGTCGGATGGTACATTAGATTACCTCGCTCTCGTGGCGATTGGCATCTGGTAACTAACTTCAAAACTTGGTTTCAGTGACAGTACAAATACATCATCTAACTATTCGTCAGATAGCTAAAATAATGAACCATCAGGATATTCTATAATTATCCATGTGTTCCTAAACCACATGGCTACATTACTCAACATAACAATCTTTCATTATATGTCATTTACCAGGGTCTAAAATCTGTCCCTTTCAACTTGCCTTGACGGTTCGAGTTTAGACTGCAGACCCTCGGCTAGAGGAGTCCGCACACAATAGAAAGTGGGATGGGTGTTCCACCAATTACCTCGACCCTCCTTAAAGGTTTTGAATGCTTTCCTCTCTAAGCAGTAAAGATTTACAAGACAAATACTGTCGTCTGAACGACACACATATCCCAAAGGATCTTAATTGACTATTATGCAAACAGGTATTGAATGAGCTTTTTAATTACTCCTACACAGAGGATATAATAATAATTACTGGCCTCACACGGGTCCATTCAACATGAAGGTTCGGGGTTCGAAATGCATTAGTCTAACGGGTGACCGATGTCTCAAGTAAAATATAGGCGCTCACTGCAGCTGTCGCCATGAGTTTCGCTACCACGAGCGGAATTAACTCATTAATAAGTTCTCGGGAAATCATAGAGTATCGAGGTGTCCTCGTTTTCCTCGTCTCTATCACAGGATCCCAACACGGAACACTTTCATATCCTTCCTCAGAGCTAGGGTACACACTACAACTCCGGCATAAAATTATATCTCCACTTATGCCCATGACATAGGAGAATTCATACGTAGAATAGACCATCTGGCCCCTTACTCAATGCTACGACCTCCGACCTATATTATTAAGAGAAATCTAACAATTACTCTATAAGCTTCTCATATAAGCTGCAAATTCAATTCACTAAAAGCTCTTTCATTACTGGCATCATTATTGAATATATGCAATATTCTGATATAAAACTTCTTTCCTTAATTACTGTAATGTAATCTTACTGTATCATCTTACTGCTTAGACTGATAAGTCTTGCAATTAGCGTAAATGATTCTCGCTTACCACATTTATTTGTTTCCTGATGTGTTCATTCATACTTTTAATATTCATTATTATTATTACCATTAATCTCACTGACATAAATGACCAAAATCATTACTTTATTATTCTTATTAATCTCACTGACATAAATGACCAAAATCATTCTTTATTATTATTCTCACATAACTTTACCAAAAATATCCGACATAGCTAAACGTCTTAACTCGAACAATCGCGTTCGTCACATTTACATAACTGATTGCCATTTTTTATTCATAGTGGGAATAATTACTCCACTTAATGATGCAAATTAACATCTCAACTTTATAAAAATCAACACAATAATGATTAAACATGGAGGGTCTCCCTCCTAACTGATTTTTACTGGCATCTTTAAGGAATTCACAACATGCAATGGCCCATATTTCTACATAATCATAACTTGTGGGGTACTTACATCTCTATAGGCGTCTATGGTGGCTCCAACCAATCATATTTCTCCATGTCGCCCGCCATTAGCAGGTTTAACGCGACATATTCATCTTGCAAACACCCATTTTATAACACATAATTTTCATCAACAACACGACACGTTGCATAACTCCCAGGAAGCTATCGCTCCCACACATATGAAACACTTATCTAATCACTACTTTAAAGGATATTTTACATATGCTGTACACTTAACACACGTCACTTTATACACTTTTCAATGCTGAAATTCCCTAGCAAAGATCGAAATTGCAGGCGTCGACAGCATCTCCCGTGCTTCTATCAACTCCTGATTGAAAGTCTGGTTTACCTGCTTTCGGAATTCACCAACAGTTTTTATTATTTCCTACTCCTACGGTAAGCGTCCTGCGCTGCATAAATATGCTAGCTCCCGTCCTGAGTTTTATCATCTGGTACTCTCATGACATTACCAACCACCTCCTGCCTCCTGCCAAAAGATTCATCTGTGAGCAACTCTCATCTCAATTCGTTACTCCAATCACGAGTAGTCAATGATTTTCCTGGGCATCTCTCCTCCCACTCCTCAAATCTATTCTCCGTCGGGGAATAACTGGGTCATTATTCAGGCCTCCACCCTGCTCCAGACGACAGAATGGGGTCACAGAGATGGACATGGCTCCACTGGGCCCCACCCACAATTCTGGGCTAATTTGTAAAATGTCAACTCTGTCCTCTCCGTGCTTCAAGCCTCGTATAGCCTACACCAAGTAGTCTAATAATGCTGTAATCTGCTCATTATTCCCTGCATTATTTTAATTAATAATGTCATTGCACCAAAAATCACACCAGTGATTAAATATACACTTCTTTCGAGGGTTTTTTACCATGAAACTGCCTCTACAGATCTCGGGTTCGTTCCCTGGTGGAACCTTTATACTGAGATCACAGTCTCTGAGAACCACGTTCGATTCCAGTCAGCCTAACCTCCTCGGGTTCAATATATATATATATATATTAAATAATAACGTACCTTAAAACTTCACAGTGGAGACACAATAAAGCAAAAAAAAAATAACACATTTTAAATAATGTAAAAGATATGAACTGCCTCAATATGACTGCGTTGGCACACACATCCCGCTTCGATCTCCCACGAGGCTTTTCTTCTTGTATCCCGTAAAACAAACAGATCACACATCATCTTCAAGGCAAGTTATGAAATTATAGCCTAGGAGCACAGGCATTTCCTTTTTTATTGAATAAATCTATATTTCGTAGAGGATGGGGGCCAGGCCCCCATCAGCGGTGACACCTTTCACGACCAGTCGGCTTGTTGCTTTCTTCACGACAGACAATGGACTCCACAAGATGGCGGAGAATCCCGCGTCAGATACCGAACTGCATTCATGTAAATATTTATCGTCCAATCAAGGCTTGACACATCAATCAACAATGTCATTATTAAGTAAATAATTTGGCGGTATCATGAATACACAGGCATTTGTTTCATGACGTAGAATATAATTGCCTTTCAATTATGCCACGAATATGAAGAGTTTTATAAGGCACAAGCAACACTCTCTATCGGAGAAGAAGGAACTACTTGCAGGAACCCCGAAGTCCGACAGCAGCTGCTATCTCGTGTCCACAAACGGAATCAAGACACCAGGCGGTCGATTCAAAATGTCATGGAACACCAGAATACAGGGAATAGGGATTTTAAAAACATTGGGACGGGCAATGCACGTAACAATAATAATAATAATGACTTGACTTTCACTTAAGTGAAGTTTTTTACAAAGTCATATGCAAACTTTAATTCTCAAGGTATATTAATTAATTAATTAATTAATGCATTTATTTATTTATTTATTTATTTATTTATTTATTTTGTCGTGCGAATTGACTACATAGGATCACGCAACAACTTTATTTCTATTTCTTTTGCTTTGCCTGGAGTTACCTCTGTCTGCAATATTCCTTCATGTGTTCACTGGCGTGTTTTCTTTCATCTTCTGTCCAACTTCGTTTACTTCTCTTAGGTCTACCTTCATCTTGAAACCCTTCCAGATTTTTCACTTTACTCTTAAATTTACTTATTTCTAGCATTTGAGACGCTGTGATGCTCATCTTTTCCACGTTCGAGTGGCGTTCTTCTTCCAGAGATAGTCAAATATCTGTTTGGATCCATGTTTGTGTCAGCCTCGTCTTCCGCATAGTCTCTGAGATTCTTTCCATGTTCTGGTAGACTTCTCTGTTACTTTACAGTTTCCATCCGTCATATTTATTTATTTATAAGTAAAATGGCTTGAAGGTATTTGCCTTAGAGACGAACAGTACTGTATCACTGTGCTTCCAGATATAAAAGAAAGTCAAAGCAATGGAAGGCATACGGGTAATCACAAATACACTCCAGCCACTACGGTTAAAAAATAATAATAAATTCTGGCTAAAACACCATAGGCTATGTATGATGAAAACCTTATCACTGAAATTATGAAATTTAATTTTCATTGCAAAATCAAGAGAAATCGTAATTCGCCAAATCTCGACACTTTGGATACCAAACCATATAAGCCATAATTGCTGTAATAGCGACTGTACTGAGAATGGAACCCACGATTGTCTACAAGCAGACATTTTGTTAAAACAAAAACTGAACATGTACATCAGGTCACGATAGGATATCTGATGCTGTAGGCTATATGTTGCGATTCATGCTGTGCTAGTTAGCAGTACAAATCATATTGTTACGCTGTTTTAATGTGTACCTGCTTGGTAAGGTATGTGCGATGAAAAATGTGTCCCCACGGTCCGGCACATGTCACAGTCATACCCTCCCTCACGCCTCTCTCCCCGCAGACCTGTTGTCATAATTGGTATCAGCTTCAGGTCTATTTATTACGTCATTTGGTAGGACAGTGATTTAATTTTTATTAATTTCCACTTTGGGTGGAGTGGAAGGAGGGAAGAATGAATGAGCGCTGTTCTACTATTTTTTATGTGAAATCAATTTTAATGTCGGATGCAGTGCAGTGTTTTATGGTGATGACGTCCCACGGATATTGGACATGGTAATATGGTCTGTGCGAGACGGGGCGTAGCAGATAAAACATCCGCTGTCTCCTCACAGCGATTCATATGGATGAAGGTACCTTCATATACTATTAAGTCACACCGGCAACTGCTGCCACCTCTTCTTCTACCGGAACTGTTACAATAGCTTCTTTAGGCTCTGAGAAGAAATTGACAATATTAGTTAGAAAATAAATTTGATCTAGATCATAAGGAAAGGGCGTGGTGATATATGTCAGAGGGGGAGTTTACGTGCAGGAAAATGATATTAACTGTCTTGTTATAAAAGAACTAAAATACGAGGGTTATTCCAAATTTAAGTTTTTTCATTTTATTTAGAAGGGTCACCACTTTTCGCTAAATAAAGTAAATCTACACTCGTAACAAAAATGAGGGAATGAATGCATACGGGAATTAATAATTTGGGAAATATATTATAAGAGTGGAATGCACCATCTGCTATTTCTCAACAAACCAAGGCCTGAAATTATGTAGTATTGTAGGATCAAATTCCATCTGATAGACCAGTTGCAAGAATAAATGGTTTTCGTTTGGTTGTGGCAAATGGCTTGAATGGTCTGTAATAGTAATGAGTAGGGATCGGATCGATATGCTCGATAAAATCTCCAGATATGCTCGAAAACCATGTGTTTTATGCTCGACAGATATGCTCGAAAAACCCATTATATGCTCGATAGATATGCTCGAAAAAACATTATATGCGGTTAAATATGAAGAATATGCTCGAAAAACACCGTTAAAACTATAGAAAGGAAAGTGAAACAAAAAACAATAACATAGCTTCATAGGCTATACGAGCTTTATTTTCAAATTGTAGCCTATGTATGATACACTGCAATATACTCGCATTCAAGTTTTTCAAGTATATATAAGAGAAGTTTTCTTATGAAAGTTACAGTTTAAACGTACATTACAAAATGTTCAGAATTAGGCGAGTCAATGAAGTAGATTTGCATTGGTCTGAACAACAAGAATTTTTTCTATGTTTTCAGCTTTGAATGATTTTCTTAAATCAGTCAATAAAAGTTTCAACGACGAGTACGACCTCACTAAAGGTTAAAAACCTGCGGTTCTATTATTCGCACCCGATAGGCTTTTCAATAATTATTTCTGTTTTCAAACCTTAATAATGGCCAGGGCCCGAATTCGGAGGGGGGGGGGGGATTAGACGAAAACCACAAGAATATGCATTTATATGCTTCTATTCTGAAAACCGCGGTTTTATGCATTTATATGCTCGATAAATTTCAATTCTGGTGGTTCCAGAGAGGTGAAAATATCACCGAAAGGCTTCTTTCAATGTGTACTATTCGGGGAAAAAATATGCAAATACGCTCGAATCCGAGCCCTAGTGTTCCCGAATCCGTAACATACACTATTTTTATAAGTCATTCCAGCCTCAGTTAGTAAAAACGTCTGTTAACAGATGTCGCATGCAACAATATTCAGACTGAGGCGCACTAGCATCACGCATCATCTGTCGGAACTAGCCAGGCGTACTGTACGACGAACGGCTCCACTGAGATAAGTAACCATATTCATAATAGAATTCAAGTTCATGCACTATTTTTTTATTTTATTGTTGTTCAAATTTGTATATACGTGCATAATATACACAAGTAATTAACAAATCCATAAAAAGCAAACCAACCCTATATAACGAGATTCAAACTGCGAATCGTAATATAAACATCACTTAAACGCACTACAGTTATTACAGACTGAAAAATCTCTCACTCTATATATAAATGAAAGTTTGTCTGTTTTTAGGCTACTGATTTCCCACGGAAACTTGCGTTAGTAACGCATTGCGGACTGTTTTATGACCATTGCGCGCAAAAACAAAATTTTTGTCTGTCTGTATGTCTGTCTGTGCATAATTTTGTACACTTTTAACTCAAGAACGGCTGGGTGAATCGACATAAAATTTGGTACAGATGCCCATCAGAGGCACGAAACAAATCATTGATGTAAGTCATTTTCATACCTCTCATAAAAGAGGAGCTACCCCCTTAAAATACATGCTGAAATAGGCGTAAAAGGACGACACAAAGCTCATTTAGGTCCCTCAATTTGAGAAACAAATCTCCCGGGGTCCTGGAAAACCACTTTTCAAGGACCTAAATTCAACAGTTTCTGAGATATTCCCAGAAAAATAATTTCATTTAAGAAACTATGACGAAATACAAGCCCTCATCACCTCTCACCACCATCATTCGTTCATACTCCATAACGGGACTCGGTGATAGAGGAGTGAGGCACACGCACAAGGAAGCTGCGAGATAGCAAAGATATTCCACCACCTTTCACTCTAACTTGATTCGTTGCGTAATGTGTAGACAGTAGACACTGACATGCAGCACAAACTGATGGCTGACAAAATACGCGTATGCATGTCTGAAGGATACACGGGAGAACGGTAAGAAGAGTGAAAAACTCCATTCTTAGGCCAAGTACTGCCAGAGTCCAAACTCTGTGAACCTGAGAGAAATGCGAATCGCTGACGATGAGGAGAGATGTGGGGGGTTCCCACTCCGTGCGTAGTAACAGAACCAAATACATTGGTCGGTCACCCTCTCACTCATTTGCAACACCTTACACCACACTGGTTTAGGTAACAGCCCCATGTTAGCAATATTGGAAAAGACAGGAATTCCAGATACCACGGTGGACTGTTGACAGGCTCTTCACTTCCCGCCTCCACAATTTAATGTCCTACATTTAACAATGTCTGTGATATTCACAGGAAACTAAATTCGCTGTGGTAAACTGATGAAGGAATGACAAGCCTCTAACCATTGCAACAGTAGCTCAATTGATAACATCTGGCTATGAATGTCGTGGACCGTTCGAAGAACGGGTACTTTTTCTAGTTGTGTACAAATTTTAACCTCTACACATTGATCAAGTTCTGATGATGACCCCTTGAAGGTCGAAATGCGTCATCCAAAAATTGCCCCAATTATAGTTGTGATCACAACACTTGTATTTTTTTTCAGGAGCGTTGTTTACAACTGAGTCGTCCAGTTGCAAAACTCGTTTACTCCACTTGTGAATAAGAACCATTTTCGTGAGAAACATTTTTCTGGACTTTGCCTCACGTATCTTTTGTGTTTGTTGTTTTCTACTTTTTGCTTTGTGTTTTTGGTTTTTAGTTTTGTGTTTGCTTTGTGCTTTTGCTTTTGAATTTTACTTTTTGCTTTTCTTTCTTGGTTTTAGTTTTTTTTCTTCTGGTTTTTGCTTTTTTTGAATTTTGCTTTTTGGTTTGTGTTTCTTGTTTTTTGTTTTCTGCTTTTGGTTTTGTTTTAGAATTTAATTTTTGGCTCGTGTTTTTTGTTTTTGGTTTTGTGTTTGTTTTCTGGAAAATCAAAATAACACAAAACAAAATAAAACAAAATAAACAAAACAAAATTAAAATAAAACAAAACAAAATAAAATAAAACAAAATAAAATAAAACAAAATAAACAAAACAAAATAAAAACAAAAACAAAATAAAACAAAACATAAAGTGAAATAAAACAATTTGAAACAAAATAAAACGATATAAAACAAAACAAATTAAAATTAAACAAAATAAAATAAAACAAAATAAAATAAAGTTAATTAAAATAATTAAATAAATTATTATTCACAGAAAAGCGCACGAATGTGCATAACATAGATTCACACTAGTAAAACAAACATGCTACAAAAGAGTTAATTGATGTGAAGACATCATGATCCAGTAATCAATCAGGAAATTTTGCATTAAGGCATCCTTTCATGACCAGTCATTATATTGTGAATTGAATGTTATTTGTGAAATAGAGCAACACTGTATGATGCTTTGTTCAGTTTAAATGTTAGTACTTGCTTGAAATATTCACACAGTGATTTCTGGTTATTTTTACATCGCGTGATGTGATATGTGTCACAGAACTGGTCACATAAAGAGCACACGCAGAGTTCATTTGGGGCGTGGTAGGGCAGTTTTTGCATATTTTATGGTGGTACCCATGCACTGCTAACCTTATCACCACATTTCGGATCCCCCCAAAACAGCGTTTCTCTATCAAAAATTTGCAAATTTGTCTTTTAGGAACATTTTAAGAAAATCGTGGCTTAAGTCGCTTTGAATTCTCACCCTCAAATCAACCGATCTTGGCTAAATTTCAAAGATTACTTTGCATAGGCAGATTACCTCGTAGTTCCTCCCCTTAAAACAACAATAACTAACTAACTAACTACCTATTGTAGACAATGCAGGTGCACCAAAACCGAAGAGGTATCAAAATATATTACCTAAATATAATCTTTTGGGCACTAAAATGTCCATCGGCGAATCATTCTAGGACATTTCTCATGTAGAATTTAGTCGGAAAGATAGATCTAGCACAAAAAAGTGCAGATGGCCTAATCTATTTTTTCTAATACATTGTTCGGGAATGAATCAATTTAAAGTTGCTAAAATTCATATAAATCTCGGTACATGGCAGCCTTGGATATTAGGCTATATACAGTGGACGTCAAGGGTATCAACAAAATGCATTCTGTGCACACGCCGAACAACGCTGAGCAGAAATGCTAACACATAAATAAATAAATACATAATAAATAACTAATAAATAAATAAATAAATAAATAAATAAATAAATATATAAAGAAATACATTCATGAATAAATACGTTTGTGAATTCCATGAAATTTCACCAAGGTACCAGTAATTATAATGTTTTTACAAAACTTAAGAAGAAGATTCAACTTGGGCTGCACCAATTGCTATAAATGTTTAGCCAATTATGGTAAGAAGAGTGAGCTTGTGATGTCATCTATTGATTGTGTGAGTGTTTGTCTGTCAAATTGTATGTGTGTGTGTGTATTGAGGCATACTTACTTTCCATGCTCAGTTCTACAGAACACACCCTAAAGCTTCCTCATGAATAATCCACTATTTTCACTTTGGAGAGGACAGCTTATTTTCCTCCTAGAGATACATTACTCACTATTTTTATGCCACATATCTCAGGAGCTTGAAATAATTAGTTCTGTTTAATTTGCCATCTTCCACGCCTTTTGGAAATGGTAAATCAATTTAAGGTAAAGGTATTTTTCACCGCAGACACGCGGAGGATTATGAAGGTAGTCACTGTTTTGACTAGACTACTTCCTTCGAGTCAGGAAGCCATGCTACGCACGCACCACACCGTTTTGATAGTCCGCTGAGGCTGGACGCTTGTGTCGATTTGTCCGTTGAATAGACGAAGGCCATTGTAGGCAAGTATACCCCATAGTTTGGGATGTCTGTAATCTGCAGCCATCGAGCTGATTTACGCAATTCAGTCTACGCACATTATTATTTTAGGCCGTGTGAAGCCAGTGCTACGTACTAGTGAAAGTAATAATTTAATTGTGAGAATTTCACCATTTTCACTAACCACGAGGACCGTCTGAAGGCAGACGAGTGCAACATTTTTATAAAGACGTGAAATATTCATCTTACGACGACGTCTTATAGCCCAGTGAGTGCCAATATAAAGGTTAATGATGATAAAACTAATTATCGCACGTACGCGACAGTGATTGTCCAGATTCTTAGTGATTTCAACTCAGTAATATCTGTGAGCGTTACCACGTGTTGGTAACAGTAGAATCTGTGGCAGGTAAAGCAGAGTACTTTGATCACCTGCAAATACTAGAGTCAGTGTGCATTTTACAACCCTATTCTTTATTAGAATCAGTGAATTTTGTGAACCACAATGCTTACCATAATGCACCACGTGCTCATACTTCTACGACTTTAATGTAAAAGCATCGTGATGGTGTAACTCATCATGTGAGGGTAACACCAACGAAATACGCCAGCGCCAAAGAATTGTCCAGTCGACACTACTACGTACAAACCATGTACGGTTTGCTAACAGAGGACCACGAGGACAGGCTTAAATCCATAGCCTTACCGATGATAATGCTTGGAACCTTGGAAGCATATAACCCCTTCCAATGGAAGTTCTGGAAGGTGATCTACTGTATAAAGTAACCGTGAGCCTTGTAAGCTTATTGTACAAAGTTTGTCCAGGTTGAGTTTGTAGTTGAATGTATATTTTTGAGCCGAAACGCAACGATATTTTACCACTTAGGTAGGAAATGTGTATGTTTTCTTTCTTTGGCACTGGGACAATATTTCAGTTAGACACCACAAGTCCGTGTACTATACGGCAGGTGCGAATTCATATGTATTTCAGCATATTTTATGTCCTGTAAAGGACATCTAAACTACAAGAGATGCAGACTTCAAAGAATGTTAGGGTACACCCTATAGTCAGGTCACTTATTTAATTTGAGAGCTTATTCTCGTATCATTTTTCAGTCGATCGTTAATGAAACGTTTTCGTACTCTTTATTTGACATTTTCGTGAGTACTTTTTACCACGTGAAGTTTGAGAGGAACGAACCCATATTCTGTTAGGCTGATGGGCTAACTAATTTCGTATCATTTCAAACATCACAGCAGAGGTGGGATGTTTAATTTTTGTTGTGGAGAAGGCCAAACCACACCTATCAAATCCTACATGTATAATGAACGAGTGACTTATCTTTCAAAGTCAGTGCAGTTAGATGTACAAGTGTGATATCTTACTATTTCTTCTCTTTGAAGTTCATTCTACAGTTATACCTTTTTGAAGGGAATGTGATCCCAAGAAACACTATTAGGGAAGTGATGAGACATTTATATATAATCTGTAGAGCACTACAGGACTTTAATTCGTGCTACTACAAGATTATAATGATCATTTCAAAACACAAACTTTTGCTATGCTAAAAGCTGCACGCGAAGCAGTGAGACTTGCTTGCGCGCGCCAGCTGATAACGGGTTTACCCGAGAAACAAGAGAGAGACGACTTTATTGACTTTTTGTGTGCTAAATTATGTCACAAGCCTAGGAATTTTGAAGGTCACAGGCATTAATAACCTTGCTTTGAGAGCAGCTTTGGGAGCTGTCAACACCTGTTGTTTACTATTACCACTTGTAAGAGTGAGGGAACGCTCGCTTATGCGTATTCCTTAAATGTTTGAGCCGATGACTTTGCTTCATCTGGCGTGTTGTAGAAAGGTTTAAAATATAACGTTAATTGACCCAGATTTGCATAAATTAGGCTAGCCAGTGTAATTGTTGTGTCCGTGAACACATTATTTGGTATTTGGCAGGACGGAATGAATGTCCGCCTTACTAATGATTTATTCCGACGTTCTTAAGCTGCGGCTAAGACGACCGATGCACCGCCCGCAATTGGTGTAAGACGCGCCAACCTGTGTTATTGTTGACTTGTTAAAGTCAGGTTATTTGAGTGAATCTCAAGTGAGATCACATATTGCAGCCTACGACTGGTGACATTAATAGAACTAACTAAATAACATTTAAACCTTCTGATAAATCAAGAGCATAATTATCCTAAATCAACGGATTAATTTATTGTTAAATAATTACAGCTATAACTTTGCAACCATTTGCTTGTTGATTATCGACACCGTGACTTCAATCCATTTCCATGTGGGAGGTGACTTTAAATGAGCTGACACTACTTGTATCGCCGACATTGGATCTTCGGGACAGATAATCAGTAACTTGTGGCCCGCGTGATCTAAAGCTTGTAAGACGCAATTGTAATTGCGCTTGGCCAACATAACTTACATGCTTGAGATGACGATTGACTACAAACAGTATGTCAATTCGCCAAGGTAGGCTTGTATAAGAGTGTTTACTTCTTTATTCCCGAGTGTATTTATCCCATTGTTCATATTAGACATAAGAGTGTTATGTAATAAATGTTTTTATAGTCAGTGGTCAAACTATCATTAGATTTGGTAGTAAACATTTGTTTACGACGCATCTCGTCGTAATACTTTCGTTCACATAGGCATTAGATAGAAATTAAATGTAACATTAAATGTGGACGTGGTACCAACCTAACCTAGGGATTGGTTTGCTAGCTGTTAAATGTAAATTATACCGAGTCATCTATTTGTAAATTTGCTACGCGTTAATTATTCATGTACCACGCGCCTAGTTTGCTTTGCTATTTCTTTCATGTAACTAGGATTTCGTGGGGGTCCTTAACATCAAAATAGGGACGACTCATTATTGTAATTAGATTAGCGGATTAGCCGATTTCGACTCCCAGAAATAGATTAGGGGTCTTACTTGAATAAATCATGCACGAATCTAACTTAAGACTGGATATCTCTTTATTGCTAGCATTGTTTTTTTTTCGGATGTATTTCTTTGGACGTCTATGACAGTTTCCGTGCTAAATGACCCAGATCCCCTGGATCAAGCCCCTCGTGCTGAGCAAGCCTACAAAGAAATGCACCCGATCCTCAGGAGTTTGGGTTCGAAAGACGGGGTCTTTCGAAGTCCCATTTTTTCGGCGGATGGTACCCGGAACACCTCCTCTAACGGGCTCAGTATAGCTCTAATGAACTGTTTATTGGATTGGGAGAAGTTGTTGAAACTCGATAGAAAATCCAACTTGTTCTATTTCTATATTGATAACATTTGCCAATTCAGCATCAAGAGAGATGTACTTGATAGAAGAACCCAAATCGTTGCATTTCTATATTCATAAACTTCCCCAATGCACCATAGTAATCAAGTCATTCTTAACCCACGTTTAACATTTAAGTATGTCGTGCAGTGAGTTTGAAATGTGGTTGGATCCTCAAAAAGGACCGCCACAGTTTGAGCGGCCAAGTGACGAGAGAGGCAGTTAAGCATTGATTTCCCCATTGATCCTGGGCCTTATGAACAACACTTCACACAACAACTACAACATCTGCAAATATCTCCCCAATATTTCGACTGAGTAACGATGAATATAATATCCATATAGTTTAACATCTATTAAGAAACAAAAATATTGGAATGCAGCCGAAACAAATCAGAAACCTCTATGGACATCAAATTGGCAGGTGAAAAACTAAAGGAAGTAGGAGACTTCTCTTACTTAGCAAGAAAAATAACCAGTGCTGGACGAAGCAAAGAGGACATAAAAAGTAGGTTAGCTCAGGCAAGGAAAGCATGTCTGCAGAAAAGGAATCTGTTGTCATCGAATATAGATTTAGGTATTAGGAAATATTTTTTGAAGGCCTTTGTCTGGAGCGTGGCGCTCTATGGAAGTGAAACTTGGACTATTGGTGCAGCAGAAAAGAGGAGAATTGAAGGGTTTGAAATGTGGTGTTACAGGAGAATGATGAAGATGAGATGGGTAGATAGGGTTACACACGAAGAGATATTAAGACTAGTGGGAGAGGAGAGATGTTTCTGGTGACTGCTAATGAAGAGAAGAGATTGGTTGGTAGGGCACATACTAAGACACCCAGGAATAGTAAGCTTAGTTATGGAAGGAGGGGTCGAGGACAAGAAATGTAGGAGTAGACCAAGGTTCGAATATGTTAAACAGATTGCCTCGGATGTAGGGTGTGGTAGCTATGTAGAGATGAAACGATTAGCTCAGGACAGGGAGGCATGGAGTGCTGCATCAAACCAGTCAAAAGACTGAAGACTCAAACAACAACATAAGAAGACTACCATAGATTATGACAAAGTTTTTTATCTTTTCAATTTCGGATCACTTCAAAATTTCAATTGGAGCGAGAACATCAATTATTCATAGTCCGACCTAAGATACAATTACATACATCTATTCTTATATTTCCTTTTCGACGTTTTTTTATTCTTTCACTTCTTTTCCCGAACGGACTCCTGATTTTTCGCTCATTCCACGGTAACTCATTTTGTTTACAAGCTCAATTATTCCTTTATTCATGTAGAGACACACTTCACACCCAGTTGACCATCTCAAGATTTTAAATGACACATTTAGACTAATTTATAGGAATATATAAGGTGCGTTCAAAAAGTAACGATCCGGAGGCATAATTTCAGAAACCAGTACCTGTATGTTAGAAGTATTGGCCCTTGCTTATGAGGCACTTGTCCCACTGTGACACGAGGCGGTGAATGGCTGTCTCAAAATTCTCTGGGCTGCGATGTGAACCAGTTCTGCACGTACAGCTGGACGACAGCGTCCGAGGTGAATCGTTGGCCCTCCAGAGCCCTTTTCAGGGGACCAAACATGGTGTAATCACAGGGAGAGAAGTTTGGACTGTATGGAGGGTGGCCGAGAACCTCCCATTTGAATTTCTGCAGGAGTGCCGTGACTGTGTTGGCCGCATGAGGTCGTGCATTGTCGTGGAGCGACCACGGCGGCTATGGCGTTCACTGTCACTCGGCGGTCCTGGGTAATAAGTGCATCAACCAGCTGGACGTTGTCATCGGTAATGCAGAGGGGTATCCCAGACCGGGTATCATCGGCTAACGACACCCGTCCTTCCCTGAAGCGCTTGTGCCACGCCTTGACCCTTGCAAGGGACATGCATTGTTCTCCGAACAAATGTGACATTCGGCGGTGAATGTCCGTTCCCCCTACTCCTTCCACTGTCAGAAACCGAACAACACCTCTTTGCTCTTCGGTTGACGCCTCCATGTCACTGTTTGCAATGCGACTGGCAGCGTTGGACGATTGATGCATGCTGCTGCTCGCTTTGTATCGTCACGTGACGTGCACGCGTGCCCTCTAGCGACGGGCTGTGACCTTCCACGCTCTGGTCGGAACCACACCTCGTTACACACCCCATGATTAGCCGATGTAGTCACCGGTTTGCGCATTCCAGCCCACGGCTTGTTACTTTTTGAACGCACCTTATACAATATACAATGTATGCATATGTCATTTTTGCAAAATTATCTTTATTTACATCCAATTAAAGCCCACATTAAATCCAGATCTTCTTTTAACAAATTTATAAGAATTTTCATAGCAAACCCACGTGGAATATTAACAATAAAGCTTTGTTCGTAATTACTTTGGTAGTTTTCTTTATAACAACACCGCTGAAGAAGGCCATAATATGGCAGGAACCAGTTCATTTTATTTATTAATTTGACTGATTGATTGATTGATTGATTGATTGATTGAATGCTGTGGTTTTAAGGAGCAGAACAGTGAGGTCATCTGCCCCTATTAATAGTTTTATGATAATTTATTTATTATGACTATGGTGTAATTATTTTATTAAACACCAATTGATATTCATTACGATCTTGAGATATCGTACCTTTTTCCTGTATATAAGATAGTTAGCAGGAAATGTATGTTATTGCTTCAATGAAAAATTCTGCACAACTTTCGGCTAAAACTTGTCTGTTAACTCTTTATAAAACGAATGAGAATCAGACTGTTGAAATGTACTGCAAACCAACAATATGGCAGAATGACGCCACGGAAAATATATGTTCTCGGAGAGATTTCATTGTAGATTTTGGCACGAGTTTTACTGCATTGCCATTGTTTCTCAATATGGTAACCCCCAACTCCCGAGTAAAAGCATAGACTTTAATGTTGATTCTAATCTGCCTTATGAGCGTAGAGGCCTTGCCGCTGACCTGTATATAACAAAAGATAGCAATCGGGCTGGGTTTCATTACTGCTCAGAAAATATGACCACTGAAAATAGATAGGAACTCCCAAACAACAGGCGGCGAAACTTTCTATTTTTTTTTTTCATAATAAAACTTGAAGTAAAAATACTGTTATGAGGTTATAGTCGGGGATAAGGTCTGGCAAGGCACAACGGACGTAATCTCATTCTTCGAATATAAATGGCAAAATAATATCTTAGATGTGCTCGACCATGCAACATTTGAAATAACAGAGGGGATGTGCAGTGGCTTATGAAGAGGGAATGGAGAATTTCTTTTCTTTCCTGAGGAAGATAAGTGGGGGAGGGTTGAGTCTTATAGCCTGTTCTGATAAATACAGTTCACATTCTTGTAGGTTCTGTAGTAGCTAGACTGAGACCTATGTTTAATTTTATTTTGTGGATGATTCATTAAGAGTTTGTGACATCATTGTCATTTAGTTAGTTAGTTATAGTTGTTTTAAGGGGCGGAACTACGAAGTCATCTGCCCCTCTTAACACAGATTAAATAATACAAATTTGGAATTGAATTATAAATTTTGAGGTGGACACCTAAATTTAAAACGACCAAAAATTAATAAAACAAAAACAAAAAATTAAATAAAAATAAAAATTATAAAAATATACAAAAAAGACGGAAAAACAAAAAAATATCATTCAAAAACGAACAAGTCGTTGAGTCAATGTTCACTGGAGAATTTAGATTGCTGGCCCTAACCCACTCTCACTTATAAAGCTGATAATGCGATCAGCAGCCACCGCTTCATCGGCTAATATAAGTTTGAGTGTCCTCTGCAAACCAAGGTTTCTTCGTAAGTCAGCAAGATCCACAAAGTCGGTGAAAATGTGGGCCACGGTGAAAACGGCTCCACAGGTACAAAGTGGGGGTCTTCCCTTTTCATCAGATACGAGTGGGTGGATCTTGTATGACCTATCCTTAGCCTACACAAAATGACGGATTCTCCGTGACCGGAAAAAGCTCCGCCACACGCGAGTAGTTCCCTTGATCGCTCTCAGTTTACTGGGAAGTAGGTCAGCTAGCCACTGACTCTCCCAAAAAGCCAGAACTTGTAGGCGTAACTGAGGGCGAATATCTCTAGCTGGTACCTCAATTGGTCAAGGTGTTAGTGATACCGCCCCTGTTCATTGTCATTTAGCCCCGTGTACTTGGGTGTGTTTGAAATCTGTCTGATAGCCTGTTCTCAGCTCTGCCACACGAGGCTTAGTATACCCCGTTACGACCAGCGGTAGCTTTTCACAGAGGCGGGAGTTGAATCTGGTCCTTAGGGGTGACAGCCAAGAATGCTAGTAGGTACACCAGTAGGTGGGCAGCCTGATAATGTGGAAGGAAGCATGTTGTTTTACGTGACCATTAATCTTGCGCTCATGAGCCACGGGAGCTCCATATTTATGAGTAATCCGAACCACAAGACGCTATATTTCACCTGGATAACCTAATATGCGCCGGCCCCATGGTGTTGGGAGTAGCGCATCTGCCTCTCACCCAGCGGCCCCGGGTTCGATTCCCAGCTCCATCAGGGATTTTAGAAACTGACGTGAGGGCTGGAACGGGGTGCACTCAGCCACGTGAGGACGATTGAGTGGCTAACAGTGAGGCAGCGCCCCGGTCACGAAAACCAAGATTAACGGCCGAGGGGACCCGATGCGCTGACCTCGTGTCACCCCAATATCAGCAGGCCAAATGGCTGGGCAGCCGTCGCTTGGTAGGCCTAGGCCCTTCATGGGTTGTAGCACCACGGGGTTATTATTATTACCTAATATGCATTGTCCAGGAATTGAACCCTGCCCACCTTGATGAGAAGCAAGTGGTGTGACCACTGCACCACCACGAGCCATGATAATGAGGCTGTTATTTTAACCCTCGAGAATTGGCGTGAAAAAATATACCACGAGGATTGGCGCCTTTTTTTTGTCTTAGTCGTACGTATTCTAATGAAGTAATTCTACACCTCGTGTCTTCCTATGAACTATTCCCAATATAAAATGAGGATTATTTACATTTTTAGCCTACTTTTCACATTTTGCAAAAATGAGGAAAAAGTAGACTTAAGAGATCGATCCGGGAAAATGTGTGTCTGTCTGGCTGTGTGTGTGTCCCCCCCTATCAACTCCTAAACGGCAGCAGCAATAAAAACCAAATTTAGTATGTGTAAAGATGTGCACCGGAATATCTCACGTCCATATTTGAAAATGATGTCAGTGCTACCAACTGCTGAAAAACGCACTAGAAATTTGAGCTCCATGTTGGATATCTTGCAAGGTATACTTGGGACCTATTCCAAAATTGGCACACATGTAGATAATACTATTTCAGTTTAATTTACAGGAGGCCATACATGACAGTGTTGCCAAAATAATTTTAAGCCTTCTGATAAGTCCAATGTTTAAATGCATATAACTTTTGCACTATCAATTCGATTTCAACCAAATTTTGTCTGTAAAATGTGTACATAAATAGATATGACTGAGTGTATTCTTAAGAGCCACCACGGCTGCCAACTGTTAATAATTGCTCTCTCTATTTTTTTAAATCCAAATACCGATATATCGGAAAGTATGCAAGCCGACAGATTTAAACTATGCACACGTATAATCTGACATTTTAGATTAATTTGGAGTAACTTATATACTTCAGTTCTACCAACATGATTATAAGCTTACTGATAGTACCAAATTTTAAATACATGTAAGTTCTATACTATCAGTTGGATTTCAACCAAATTTCGTATGTGCAATGTGTAACATAACAGATATGACTATAAGTATTATTAAGAGCAATCAGGGCTACCAACTGTTAATAAATGCTGTCTATATTATTTTTACCTTAATATCAATATATCGGAAAGTATGCAAGCCAACAGCTCTATACTTTGCACACGTATAGCACCTGACATTCTAGATTAATTTGGAGTAATTAATATAAGTCAGTGCTGCCAACATGATTCTATCCCTGATGATAAATACATGTAACTTCTATACTAACAAATGGATTTCATCCAAAATTGGCACAACAAGATATCATAATATTTCAGATTATTTCTGACAAGCACACACATGACATTGTTGCCAACATGCTTTTACGCGTGCTGATAGATCCAGTGTTTAACTGCATGTAACGTCCAATGGAAATCAACCAAATTTTGTATTCTGTACCTTAAGAGATGGAACTAAGAATATATTCAGTCACCAGGGCTGCCAACTGTAGTGCTCTATTAGGCTACATTATACCAGGTATATTTTGAAATTATTAGATATTTCGAAATTACCAACTTAATTTCGTCATTATTCTAGATAGGTTCATATTCTGTAGAATAATCATTGGCATGAAAAGTAGGCTGTATAGTTCTTCACGGAACTTCTTGTTCAAATTTACCATGTAGACAAATAATGACAATACTTTTTTTAACAGTCTCATTGGTCTTGATAGAGGTGGCGAATCAGTCATCTTAATTGTTTGAACAAAGGAGCTGATGACCAAGGTGTCTCTAGGCCCTAAACAGGGATAAACAAGAACGGAGCTCTGTGATTGTGCTGCACCAAATAAGGTGCATTTTCCCACTTACTTTTTTAACGTAAGCCAAAAATTATCACGCGTGGACTGGCGCCATGGGTAAATCTGACCCAACCGTAAATAATATAGAAATAACTAGAGTGTTCAAAATGCTGTGGACATGTTTCTTTTGTAGGGTGACGTTCCAGGCTAGGAAGGAAGGTACAGTAAGCGCAGGAAATAAGGGCTGGCCAGAATGAAAATATGGAGAAATATTTAAGCCTCGGGTCGAAAATACCAATGTGCCAGTCTTTGCGGGTTAAGGGGCGAAACATCTAGGTCATCTGCAACTGATGGTTTACATGATAATGAAAAGTAATATTAAATACTACATGTTGCAAATTATTCATTTAACCAACATCACATTTTTTGATTTTAATTTGGCGTAATCAGGCAGCAAAGAAAACAATTGGAATAAAAGAGTTAAAATGGACTTAGATCTTAGGTACCGACAGTGGTGGCTACGCTCGCTAAAGCGCAGTGATAGGCCATGGGGCCAAGCTCTCTGCTGACTCGGTAGACGCAGGCCACGGCCACTTCCTTCCACATCCTTGCCCAGTTTCATTCATCTTCATCCATTCCATCTCTCATCCCGACGCGCAGGTCGCCCACGGGCGTCGCCTAGAAAGACCTGCATTCGGCCTCTCAGGAGGTCACACGGAAAAAAAGGTTACTTTCCAAATAAATGTAGTGCCCTCGAAGTGATTTGAATGAAAGTGAACTTAAGCTCGCCACACTCAAAATACTGAAGAGCATGTTACGAATAAGTTACTTACACCTGGAAAATATGAAACTGAGAGAACGTAGGAGGCCTGAAAGGCAGTCTGTCACAAAGAAAATCAATTACGTCAAGACAGTTATTGCAACAGAATCACTTACTTATATAGTTTTTCCCAGTTTCAGTTCAAATCGTTTGGAAGCCTAGCAGATACAAAATAATGTATGTTTTGTTAGATAATAACGTTATTTTGGATGCTTTGCAATATAATAACGAGAAATATGAGATTATACTTTATGAGCGGAAAGTACAATGACGAATTTGTAGTTGTGAAAATGATAGCTAGTGATACTTTGCCACAGAATCAGTCATATGAGCTACTTTTGGAAGAGGATAAGAGAAATGAGTATAAGATCAGTATTAAAGAAGACAACGGATATAAAATGAGAATAAAATGAATGGCTTCCGGGCCCAGTATCAAACGATTGACGATCACTATAGCTTACATGGAAGACATAAATTCCAGTATTTAGTCGAAGCGATGGAACCAAGAACCAGTTATAACTTCCTTTATCAATACTATTTGTAATTATTTACATATTTGAATTCTAAATTCAAGGCACTCTTTCTGCCAAAATAGTTAATAATAATCATTCTCCACAAAATTATTTTAAGTATTTGGTCCTTTCGTACTAAAATACTTTCACCTAATGAGGATAGAAACCAACCTCAGGGAATCGTGCTTAGCTATACACAAACGACTGAAATCTACCAGAAGGCAGGGCAGCTTAAAAAAGAGCGTTTCGTTAGAGAGGATTCACTTGTACATGTATACACGGAATTGTTGTAGCTCGTTATTTCCAACGCCACGCAAAAGGACAAGTTTCCTCTTCCATCTTTATTTATCAAAGTAGAACCACATTAGTGCTGCCTTGATACTCAGAATATACTGTAGCTTATGCATATCGGAGTACATTGTTATTTTCTTTGGTAGAGTCTATTTTGCAGAAGTAAAAATTAATAGCAGTTCTCAAGATACGTCAAACATTGGGAAAAGCATGAAACCCATGGAGACTGACTCCATTCGCGATTGCTTTGATTCGTAGATTTTCTCGAAGCTGAAGTACAAAACTAACTATCGATTCTTATAGTAAATGCAGGATTTGGAAGCCTAAAAGTGTAAGAAAAATCACGAAATCAAATTAGATATGTCGAGATCAGCGAAGAAGTTCGTAAATAAATAATAATAAATGCCCCTGATGCCGAATAACATGGAATCACTACAATAAAAGAGTGATGTCACGAAATGCAAAACTACGGCCATACCAGACAGTTATTCTTCTGGAAGCATTGTACGCCTCCGAAACTATATCTCTAGGAGACAGGCCACTCTCAAATGGGTGAAATCGAAATCCAGGAACGTGAAATTCTCAGGAAAATATATGGCCCCGTTTATGTTAATGGTATATGGATTAAAAGAAAAACCACAGACTTTTACACAGTAATCAATAAGTTCACTGATACCGTGCGTAGGAGACGATTGAAATTTTATGGTCACATCTGCAGAATGGACAACACCGGATATGCAAAAACTTCTTGATATAATTAATTCAAAGAAGGTTAAAATCAGTTGGTTAGAAGAAATCAAACAGGTCATGAAGGAAATAAACATTACAGAAGATATCATCATGAATCGCAAGACTTTTGGAACTCTAGTTACAAATCACTATTACACCGAAAAAGCTAAAAGGACCACTGGAAAAAAAGGACGGAGGAACGTAAGAAGGGACATAGTGAGTTCATGAGGAGATTTTGGGAGGAGAAGAAGAGGAAAGCTCCATCAACCCGAGTCAACAATTTCAAGCGCGCTCCTTAAGTGGGCAAAACGAAGAAAGAAAGAAAGAAAGAAAGAAAGAAACAAAGAAAGAAATGTCCCTGCATGGCCACTGTTTTCAACAGTAGTTCCGAACTTGTTTAATCTGCAATAAACTCCATGACAGTGAACCAGCGGAAGTTAAATCAAACTAAGATCAAAATCACGAAATAGAACACAACCTACATGAAACACTGAAGCAACTTTAGGAAGGACGCTATATATCTCTCGGACTGAAGCTGACTACATTCTTCTTTTTAACAGATACACGGCCGTGAAAAGACTAGGATCATACTCCGAGAAACTGAATGAAACTATACTCTGCATTTTGGAAGAAGAAACCTGACACATTTGTCAGGAGTGTTATAAAATGACCACTTGTGGGCTATTATTGGCTGTTGCTTGGCATCTAGCGCACCACATTGTCAGCGCAAGTTCATTGCGCTACTATGTAGATGAGGCGGCTTCGGTGGCGTAGTTGGTAGCATGCTGAGCTTCTATGCCCAAGATAGCGGGTTCAAACCCGGCCGAAGCCGTCGGATTTTTTAAGAGCGTTAAAAATCCCTCAGTATGCCTTCCTTCGTAGGGGAAGTAAAGCCGGCGGTCCCATGTCATAGATTTATGGCATGTTAAAGATCTTTCCACTAATTACACCTGTGTGAAACTAAATTGGATAGGTTAAGAATGTAAACAACGCTCTTAGGTTGCTACGTTCGTTGCCAAGAGCCGACTGCGGTGGCGTCTAGTAGCTAGTTCTGAACTAGGCCTAGTAGTCGTTGACGGTGGCGTTTGGCGGCAAAAGTAGGAACTAGTTGAAAATTCAAAGTTGCAGTCCCTAGTTGAATTAAAAAAACAGATACACACACTAATACAGTCATCACAATTAACACCGGTTATCAGACAGATTCTACACACACCCAAAGTACACGGGGCTACATGACCGCGTTGTCGCAGCCCCTAAACTAAGGAACCAACCAACCAACCTATGTAGATGAGCAGACTAGACCACATGATCATGAAATCCTCAGACTGCCTTTACATCAATGGCAATTCTATTCATGCAATAGAATTAATATAGCCCAATTTATACAAAGGGATGCGTTTAAAGAACAAATCTTTAAAATTGACGGATGTAGAGGCAGGGGCGTATATAGAGTTTTATTTCGGGGGGGGGGTGCCCAACTGGGGGTTAGGGGGCATGGTATAGGCCCAAAGAATAGGGTGTCCGGGGTTCTTCCCGGGAAATGTTTGTATAATTTGGTGCAAATGATGAGTTTTTAGGCTATCTGACATCACTTTTTCAGCCAATTTGTTGTGATGTTTTATATTTGGTTAATGTCAAACACAACTAAAACCATTTTATGATACTTTTATTAATACAATCATCTTGCTCACTTGAGAGTGTTTACATGGAAAGAATTAATGTTCCTGTTTTGATTTACAACTCACACTGTAATATAAAGTCAAGGTTTCTTGAAGCATTGCCAAATCGGTTCATAACTTCGTCAGTGAGATGTATGTCTATGTGAATAGATGACAATACTAGACCGTTGAGTCTATTTTCAGAAGTACAGTTTCTTAAGTATATTTTCAACCAACTCAAACTCCGTTCGGCAGTACCAGTACTACAGAGAGAAGCAAATTTGCCAAAAGTTGATAAGTGTATAAAAGTTAGGGAAAAAACTTTTTTCACACGCTTCAAGGGCACTTATTGCTGATCTTGCTTCTTTCATAAGAGCGAAGGCACTGGAGAGAAATAAGAGGTTATGTTGTTACACATAAGAACAGAGCAAACTGATTGTCACACTGTTTACATCGATCTACCTTCGCCTTGCTTTGCAACGTTGCCATACGTCACTTAGTAACAATAGTACTCGTTCCGCGGCGAGGTTTGACGAGGTTTGACCCAAAGACTGGACACATTCTGTACATCATGTGTGGAAAGAAATATTGTAGACCGTTGAAGGAAGAATTCTTGTTATCAACTTGAATGCGATTTTCATTCATCTTCCCAATTTCTCCATATAATGCCCTGACAATGAGAACGATGTTGATTAGGGGTACTTTGAATGAAGAATGGAAATTTTCGAACACTTGCAAAGCTACTTAAGATTATTCACTTTTAATTTATTTATTGCTATTGGTATCAAGTCACCAGCGATAATGGATCATGACTAGTTTGTGCTTGAAATTATATTCCATTGCTTTGCATCCTAGAGTTAAGACACATCCACTGACATATGCGTAATCCTACTCGCTAAAACTAAAACACGGAAATAATATCACCACAAATTGGTTTTCTTGAGTGTTCAGTATTAAATATTCTTTTACCGTTCACCAAATCACCACTACTATAAATTCCAAAGCCACAGCAGGCATCTTGGATGTCTTAGTAATAGCTTTATTATTTCTGCGTTTTGCCACGATATTGGCTTCAGCCGCCATCTTGCATGGTACCTATTGTAACGTGTCCAGAAACCATGATTGGGACCGTTTAATTATGAACTTGTGAAAATACGATGAGTTGTTGGAAAAATACGTAAGGGTTTTCTAAGAAGATCCATAAATGTGCTTGTAGTAGTACCTTGTTCACAGCACTCTGACTTGATAGCACAGAGTAATGAAACTATAGAGAAGGTATTATAATGGGTGCGCAGCCGACTTTATAAACGGAACGTGCTGCTTTGCGGCAATCAAGTATTAAATGGGTAATACTCGCAGGGTTCCATAGGGTAAGTATACAAATTTTGGTTCAGATTGATGAAACGGTGTAGATTTGTATAAATAACAAAAAGACAAACCAACATTGAGGTTTATATATATATATATATACTAGCAGAAGTACCCGTTCTTCGAACGGTGTTCGGTGTTAACACCAGACATTATAATAATAATAATAATAATAATAATAATAATAATAATAATAATAATAATAATGTTATTGGTGTTACGTCCCTTTTAAGTACTGTTGCTTTTAGAGACGCACCAGACATTATCAATTGAGCTACTGTTGCAATGGTTAGCGGCTTGTCATCCCTTCATAAGTTTATCAAAACGAAGTTAGTTTTCTGGGAATATCACACACACTGTTAATTTAAGGGCCTTATAATGTGGTTTTCGGAGACCCTTTATAGACTCGCGAATTTTGTGTCTCACATTGAGAAGTGCAACATATGCTTTGGTCGTCCTTCTAGGATAATTTTTATATTTCGCCTATTTTAGCATGTATTTTGAGAAGTTTTTCCCTATATCCACCCATCTACTGTATGAAATGAACGGTGAAGAGTTTTATAAATGATTGGTGTATTGACTCATGTTTACCATACCTAATTTAACGATGCACCAAGCATCCGAACATGAGTTATAGGCGTACATAAGGATACACAGAAAGACAGACAGACAGACAATACTATTGTCTACAACATATCACCCAGAAATCCAAATATGGGTATATCTACCACACAGTATCAAAGAAAATCATCCTTACGATGAACCCGTATGTCGACAAAAAAAAAAAAAAGATTAGTTGAAATGTGCTCTCAAACTAAATTCACCTGACGTGTACTTCCTGACATGAAATAGAATTGAAAGTCTTGTATATGAAACGCAATACACGTCACATAAAAACTGACCCTCTACGTTGTGTTGGGTCCCCATACACAGGAAGACCTCTTTCATAAATTATAAAAGCTTGTGGTGCATGAAAATTCAGGTTCTTTAGTCTCAAAAGGCCAAAATTCCTAAAAGCCGCAAAAAATGCTGATTCAATTCAGGAATTTTTGAAAATAGTGTGGTTGTTTGGAGATATAATAGACCTTCTGCACTATATGTCGCACGTGAAAATTGCATGAAAAAATCCTAGGTTACCCCTTGACCCCCTTAATTGCATTGATGAATTATACAGTCTACGTTGGTTCCGTGATAACCTTATATTTGGAAACTTTCACAGAAATGTAATAAATGTAATAAATTGCTTCTTACTGAAATAGATGGAAAGTTTGGATGCCACCCCTTGAGATAATGTTGTCATGGTTACCGATTTGCATTCCTTCATTAGTTTGTTAAATTAAATTTAATTAGTTTTCTGGGAATGTTTCAGAAACTGTTGGTTTTAGAGCCTTATAATGTAGTTTTCGAGGACCCTCGAGTTTTATTTCTGGCACCGAGGGGCTTTGTCTCGTCTTTGTACGCCATAATATAACACTAATAATAATAATAATAATATAACATAGGGATAGGAATATAATAGACCTGCCATACCACACCCGCAGATGTAAATCGCGTGAAAAAAATCTAGACTACCCCTTGACCCCATTAAGCGCATTTAACGTATTGATGAAATTTACAGCTTAATTTGGTTCCTTAATAACCATCTAACCGTTTGCAAACTTTCACACTAATGTAATTAATGGATTTGTATTGCGTCTTACAGCAATAGATAGATCTCTGAGAATTTGTTGCCATGGTTATCGGCTTGCATTCGTTCATAGTTTATTAAATTAAATTAGTTTTCTGGGAATATCTCAAAAACGGTTGGACGTAGGACCTTAAAATATGCTTTTAGGGCCCCCGAGTTTTGTCTCTCACATTGAGGGGCTGAAAATGAGCTTTGTCTCATCCTTCTACTCCTATTTCAGCATGAATTTTAAGGGGGTATGCCCCCTTTTATGAGAGGTATAGAGAAGAGTTACATCAATGATTAGTGTCGTGCATCTGATGGATATCTGTACCAAATTTTACGTTGATACACCCAGCCGTTCTCGAGTTATAAGGGAACAAAGTTGTCCACAGACAATCAAGCAAACAGACAGACAGACCAAAACATTATTTTCGCGCGCATCTATCATAAAACAGTCTGAAACGTGTAAATAACTCAAATTTCCGTAGAAATTCAGAAAAAACAGACAAATTTTCTTTTTTATATATGTAGAGATATACTGCACCGCTCGATGTGACCGTGTTTTATTGCACAAATTTAGTTTTTACTCGCTAACCGTCGGAGATACACGAAAAGTGATAAGAACCTTTTGGATAGAAAATTACATGCTATAGCTCGTGTATACCATCAAAAGTTTGCTATTTCTTAGCGTTCTCTTTTTATTTGAAATGGAAATATGAAATTTTGAAACCAAAGGGTGTAGTGACGTCACAAAAGTAGGTTTTACTCGCGAACCGTTGGAGATACACGAAAAGTGATAAGGACCGTTCGGATAGAAAATTAAATTTTGAAGCTCGTAAGTGCCATCAAAAGTTTGCTATTTCCTACCGATCTCTTTTTATTTGATATGGAAAAATGAAATTTTGAAACCAAAGGGTGTAGTGACGTCACTAAAATGGTCGCCATTTCTTAATAGTGCAAAATATCGAAATTAAAAGTATCCTATATGTAAACCTGGTATTTCAGCTACATCCATGCAAAATGTTATTTAAATCGGACCAGTGGTTCTTGCGTTATTAGGTAACAGACAGACAGACAGACAGACAGAAAGACAGACACACACCATCTCATTTTTTTATATATTAGTAAGTATGATTGGTGTATTGACTCTCATGATTACCATACCTAATTTTAAGATGCACCAAGCATCCGAACACGAGGTATAGGCGTACATAAAGATACACAGAAAGACAGACAGACAATTCTGTTGTCTACAACATATTACCCAGATATCCAAATATGGGTATATCTACCACACAGTATCAAATAAAATCATCCTTATGATGAACCCGTATGTCGACAAAAAAAAAATAGTTAAAATATGCTCTCAGACTAAATTCACCTAACGTGTACTTCCTGACGTGAAATACAATTGAAAGTCTTGTAGACGAAACGGAATACACGTCACATAAAAACTGACCCTCTACGTTGTGCTAGGTGCCCATACACAGGAAGACCCCTTTCATAAATTATAAAGGCTTGTGGTGCATGAAAATTCAGGTTCTCTATACTAAAATTGCCCAAATTCCTAAAAGCCGCAAAAAATGCTAGTTCAATTCAGGAATTTTTGAAAATAATGTTGCTGTTTGGAGATATAATAGACCTTCTGTACTATATGTCGAACGTGAAAATTGCATGAAAAAATTCTAGGTTACCCCTTCACCCACTAAATTGCATTGATGAATTATACGGTCTACGTTAGTTCCGTGATAACCTTATAGCCATTTGCAAACTTTCACAGAAATGTAATAAATGGAGTGTCATTGCTTCTTACAGAAATAGATGGAAAGTTGTTCTCATGGTTACCGATTTGCATTCCTTCATTAGTTTGTTAAATTAAATTAGTTTTCTGGGAATATTTCACAAACTGTTGGATTTAGAGTCTTATAATGTAGATTTCGAGGACCCTTTAGGGCCCCCGAGTTTTGTTGCTGGCACCGAGGTGCTTTGTCTCGTCGTTGTACGCCATAATATAATACTAATAATAATATAATATAGGGAGAAATTATAACACCTATATTTTATTATTTTTTATTCAGCCAATGGCCATGTACTTTTCTTTTCAGGACGGGTCAGGGAAGGGATATTATCAGAGAAAGAAGCATTCACATCGCGCTTGAGCAAAATGGAAATGGCCTACCATTTAACTAAGGACATCTATATGAAAAGGTCAATATCCTTCAACGCAAAACTAAAACATTACTGCAGTGTCATCCGTCCGGAAGTCTTGCATGCTTCTGAATGCCTCACGATGAACAAAAAAGGCTTGGTCGAGAAACTGGAGGCCAAAGAAAGAAAAATTTTGAGAAAGATATTGGGTTCCATCAAAGATAATGGGGAATACAGAAAACGGCATAACCATGACCTATATACTCATGTGGAGAAGATAAGCAACGTCATCCGGAAGGGAAGGTTACCATTTGTTGGGCATGTGAAACGAATGAGCCCAGCGAGACTGACCAACCGCAACATAACTTACTTTCAGGAGAGGAAAACAAAATGGGCCTGGTTCATTGAACTGGATAAAGATCTGAAAGAAGTGGGGATTACACCAACAGACATTCAGGAGTGCGTCCCACTCAAAGGGAAACTTCAAGCTTGTAAAGGTTTCCAAGAAAAACCGAAGCTGAAAACGGGAAAGATTTGGACCCAGGAACGGAAGGAAGTCCACCGAGAACGAATGCGGGCGTACAGGGCAAACATCAAAACCAGTAGGAGACGGTTGGAATGACGCGGTCCATAGATGGCCTATACGAAATGAATGAATGAATGAATGAATGAATAATATGGGGATAGGAATATAATAGACCTGCCGTACCACACCCGCAGGTATAAATCGCGTGAAAAAATTCTAGAGTACCCCTTGATCCCCTTAAGCGCGTTAAACGTATTGATGAATTTTACGGCTTTTGTTCCGTGATAACCTTCTAGCCGTTTGCAAACTTTCACACTAATGTAATTAATGGAATTGCATTGCGTCTTACAGCAATAGATGGGACCTCTGAGAATCCGTTGGCATGGTTACTGGCTTGCATTCGTTCATTAGTTTATTAAATGAAATTAGTTTTCTGGGAATATCTTAAAAACGGTTGGTCTTCGGTCCTTAAAATGTGGTTTTCGGGGACCCGAGTTTTGTCTCTCACATTGAGGGGCTGAAAATGAGTTTTGTCTCGTCCTTCTACGCCTATTTCAGCATGCATTTTAAGGGGGTAGGCCCCCTTTTATGAGAGGTACGGAGAAGAGTTACATCAATGATTGGTGTCGTGCCTGTGATGGATATCTGTACCAAATGTTACGTTGATACACCCAGTCGTTCTCGAGTTATAAGGGAACAAATTTGTCCACAGACAAACAAACAAACAGACAGACAAACAAAAAAAATATTTTCGCGCGCATCCATCAAAAAACAGTCTGAAACGTGTAAACATCTCAAATTTCCGTAGAAATTCAGAGATAAACACACACGTTTTCATTTTTATATATAGAGAGATATACTGCACCGCTCGGTGTTGACCGTGTTTTATTGCACAGATTCTGGTTTTACTCGCTAACCGTTGGAGATATACGAAAAGTGATAAGGACCTTTCGGATAGAAAATTAAATGTTAAAGCTCATGTATACCATCAAAAGTTTGCTATTTCTTAGCGTTCTCTTTTTATTTGAAAAGAAAATATGAAATTTTGAAACCAAAGGGTGTAGTGACGTCACAAATGTCGGTTTTACTCGCTAACTGTTGGAGATACACGAAAAGTGATAAGGACCTTTCGGATAGGAAATTAAATTTCAAAGCCCATATGTGCCATCGAAAGTTTGCTATTTCCTACCGTTCTCTTTTTATTTGATATGGAATTATGAAATATTGAAACCAAAGGGTCTAATGACGTCACTAAAATAGTCGCCATTTTTTAATAGTGCAAAATTTCGAAATCAAAAGTATCGTATATGTAAACCTGGTAAATCAGCTACATCCATGCAAAATTTCATTTAAATTGGACCAGTAGTTCTTGAGTTATTGAGTAACAGACAGACAGACAGACAGACAGACAGAAAGACAGACACACACCATCTCATTTTTAGCCTACTTTTCACATTTTGCAAAAATGAGGAAAAAGTAGTCTTATGAGATCGGGCAAATGTGTGTCTGTCTGTCTGTCTGTCTGTCTGTCTGTCTGTCTGTCTGTCTGTCCTTCTGTCTGTCTGTCTGTCTGGCTGTGTGTGTGTCCCCCCCTATCAACTCCTAAACGGCTGCAGCAATCAAAACCAAATTTAGTATGAGTAAAGATGTGCACCGGAATAGCTCACGTCCATATTTGAAAATGATGTCAGTGCTACCAACTGCTGAAAAAACGCACTAGAAATTTGAGCTCCATGTTGGATATCTTGCAAGGTATACATGGGAGCTATTCCAAAATTGGCACACATGTAGATAATACTATTTCAGTTTAATTTCCAGGAGGCCAACCATGACAGTGTTACCAAAATAATTTTAAGCCTCCTGATAGGTCCAATGTTTAAATGCATATAACTTTTACACTATCAATTGGATTTCAACCAAATTTTGTGTGTAATGTCTGTACATAAACGGATATGATTAGGCGTATTCTTACGAGCAACCAGGGCTGCCAACTGTCAATAATTGCTCTCTCTCTATTTTTTTATCCAAATACCAATATATCAGAAAGTATGCAAGCCAACAGCTTTAAACTATACACACGTATATTCTGACATTTTAGATTAATTTGGAGTAACTTATATACGTCAGTCCTACCAACATGATTATAAGCCTGCTGATAGTACCAATTTTTAAATACATGTAACTTCTATACTATCAGTTGGATTTCAACCAAATTTCGTATGTGCTATGTGTACCATAACAGATATGACTATAAGTATTGTTAAGAGCAATCAGGGCTGCCAACTGTTAATAAATGCTGTCTATATTTTTAACCCTAATATCAATATATCAGAAAGTATGCAAGCCAACAGCTCTATACTTTGCACACGTATAGTACCTGACATTCTAGATTAATTTGGAGTAATTAATACAAGGCAGTGCTGCCAACATGATTCTATGCCTGCTGATATATCCAATTTTAAAATACATGTAACTTCTATACTAACAAATGGATTTCATCCAAAATTGGCACAACAAGATATCATAATAATTCAGATTATTTCTGACCAGCACACGGATGGTATTGTTGGCAACATGCTTTTACGCGTGCTGATAGATCCAGTGTCTAACTGCATGTAACGTCCATTGGACTTCAACCAAATTTTGTATTCTGTACCTAAAGAGATGGAACAAAGAATATATTCAGTCACCAGGGCTGCCAACTGTAGTGCTCTATTAGGCTACATCATACCAGGTATATTTTGAACTAATTAGATATTTCGATATTACCAACTTAATTTCGTCATTATTCTAGATAGGTTCATATACTGTAGAATAATCATTGGCATGAAAAGTAGGCTGTATAGTTCTTCACGGAACTTCTTGTTATATATTAGTATGATATATATAGATTTGTTCCTTTTGTTTCAATTGTTCTATGTTTTCAAAAATTATATTACGGTATATGGTATCTTGCCTTTGCCTAGTGTTCCTGGTTGGTGGTTTGTTTTCATGCCACGACCCGAGACTAGAGAGATATGTTGTGCTCTAACCTATATTCTGTTCGTAAGGATCTGGTTTATGAGCTGGCGCCCTCCCGGAAATTATTAATATTTATAAGAACCGTTACACTATATAAAGTCTGCTTCGCATCCTTTCTGATACCTTCTCTAGAGTTTATTTACTCCATGCTAGCAAATCGCTGTGCTGATAATAGGATATCAATACGTGTATATTATCTATGAATTTTCTTAGGAATGCTCCAATTAATTATTTTCCCAGCAACTCATTGCAGTTGCACAAGTTCACATTTAAATTGTTTCAGTCCGGTTTCAGAAATTGTCACAAGACCTTTTTGAAATTTCAAGGACTATCAATAGTGATTCCTGCTCATTTGTTAGACAGTGAGTACTGATACACTAATCTGATTAGGCTACTTTGCATTCAAATGAAGTCAGTTCTTAAGTTATTTTTCAAACTACTACAACTAACTAGTTGCTTACATCTAACTGATTTGAATAAGAAATTGTCAGGAATGAGGATAATAATAATAATATCGTATGGCCTTGGATGCCGGGTGCAAGCTTTGTTATTTGACACCCAAAAGGTGGCTTGCATGTCAAATTTCGTTGTTCCTTGAAGCACTATGAAAGTCAAGGAGGTTAGATATCTAAGCTCCTTAAACACTATAGCGCTTTCTATTAGAGAAATAAAGAACTTTGAGTTGGCGGAAACTCCCGAGATTAATTTTACCATTCTGAACACGACCTACTGAATTCAAATGGGATCTTTGACATGCCAACATCGTATAACATGGTGTCGTAATTTTTGCCGCCTTTCAAAAATCACTTACCACGGCCAGGAGTGAACCTGCAAGCTTGGGGTTAGTAGACCGACACGTTGACCACTCACCCACCGTAGCAAGCTAGGAATGAGGGATGAGAAGACAAGGGCTCTATTGGCCAACTCTTGTTCTTTTCCGACTCAAATGGAATTATGTCTTTCATTAATTTTTCTTAACTCAATTGGCCCCTAACGTTCCTTTAGTCCAGGGCATTCCAGACAGCGCTCCGGCCGCGCTCTAAGCCAGTGCTCCGAGCGCTTTGTTGGAAGATAGTTTCAGAAGTGGTGAGAGAAGATTGGCTGGCTGAGCGCGCTGAAGTGTGAAGCCGATCCATCAGTCGCTGGTCTAGTCCAATGCGCTTTGTTGACAGCATGTAAGTAAATCATTTTCGCAGTGGTCATGACTGCACAGCATACAAAACAAGTAGTTCCGTGAAGAACTACACAGCCTATTTTCATATATCCTACTTATGTTAATTGCCACTATCAACATACACAATTTCAGTTTGATTGCTGTAATAGATTCGTAGATATTGAGAACCGACTAACTATTTCGGATGGTCGCCATGTTGGATTTTATATAGATAGGTCCTGGAGTTATGTACTGTTACATGCAGATTATTGTGTACGTGTAGTATTCAAACTTCAATCGCATAATTAGGACACAAGAAGTAACAAAGAGTTTTTAAAATTTCGCACAGCTGCCATCTTGAGGTTATGGAAACAATTGAAATAAATTAGATGCCAGTGGATTACCATTCGTATAAGGATTTCCTGTACCAAGTGTCACTGCACTCGAATGGTTAAATTGCGAGAAACGTCCATGTGAATATTTATAATTCGCGTCGCCACCATGTTGGATTTGCGATCACCAGGTTATTTAAAGTACTATAGGTGAACTTATGTTCATAGCCCCTATGATCATTAAAAAATTCAGTTTGATTGCTATAATAGATTCGTAGATATTCAGAGCCGTTTAAATTTTTCGGATGGTCGCCATGTTGGATTGTTAAATGTATAGGCCATAGAGTCATGTACCATTAAAGGAAAATTATTGCGTAGGTTCATTATTCAAACTTTCACTTCGATCGCATGACTACATCACAAGAAATAAAAACTTAATTTTAAAATTCGCACAGCCGCCATCTTGAGGTTATGTAAGCAATTGAACTAAGTTAGATACCAGTGCATTACAATGTGTATAAATATTTTCTGTACCAGATTTCAGTGCGTTTGGAATATTAAATCGCGACAAAGGTCTATTTAAAATTTTCAAATTCGCTTGGCCGCCATGTCCGTTTTGTAGTTAACCGGTTTTTGAAAGTCTTATAGATGGACTTGCAGTAGTGGCCTTTAACTTCGTACAAAATTTCAGGGAGATACCGCTAATGGTTTCAGAGATATAGAATGCCGGTGAAATATTTCGCACAACCGCCATCTTGTGGTTATGTAAACAATTGAACAAAGTTAGACGTCGGTGCATTACAATGTATATAAACATATACTGTACCAAGTTTCATTGCGTTTGGTTGGTTAGATCGCGAGAAACGTCTATTTAAAAGTCGCAAATTTGCCTTGCCGCCATGTTGGTTTGTAGTTACCAGGTTTTCAAAGGTCACATAAGTGAACTTATAGTAGTTCCCTTTATCACCATACAAAATGTCAGGGTAATATCGCTAATAGTTTCGGAGATATTGAATGCTGGTGAAATATTTCGCACAGCCGCCATGTTGGATTGGTGAGTCGTAACAAAATTTGAAGAGCACAGTCGGGGTCGCCCTGGATAGTGCTATGAACTTACCGTGTTTCATTGAAATCGCTCCAGCCGTTTAGATTTTATTAGGGGGACACACACACACACGAATCACACACACACGCACACACACACGGACAAAAGGTGATCTCATAAGCCTTTTTTTCAAAATTGAAAATAGGCTAAAAATCGAGTGGTGAAGCAACAGTCTTTAAAGGAGAATGGGAAATTTCATTTTTCTGTACAGCTTATAAAGGGCATGCCAAATGATTAGTGTGCAACAGAGATGTAATGTGTTAAAAAGAACACAATTTGTTGTTAAGTTTTCCTCTATAATATGTACACATTTCAGTTTGGAATAAATAACAATATTCTTTACTTAACAGTTGTGTTCGTTTCCCACACATTTCATACATCGGAGTACCAATCGATTTGTGTATGCGGTATATTTGTTATGGCAAAACAGCCCTTTTAATATGCCAACAATCCCACAAGAGCCGTCGGCCGCACGAATGTACGTACGTATCTAGTCAGCGTGGTCCGAACATCGTCCGTCTCCTCGCTGCCACAGTGTAATGGTGGTAGGGGAAGGAGCGCTAGTCTGACTGCTCAGTGCTCCCCGAGTGCGGCCGCGCTCCCGGAGCGCAATGACTGGATGGCCCTGCTTTAGTCGAATATAGGCGGGTCAGACACGTTCTATTTTGCAGATATTATCTGCCTGTCCAGGTGTGTTTAGATTGAATATGAATTATGCCCCCTGAGTTACCCCAGATGCAATACATTTTCAGGGGAGTCACTCTGTTAAGTTCCATAATGGCAACCCCAAGGTTCAGATTTGTTTTCTTTACTCCAGTGAATTTCAGGCATACGCTCTTCTCTTCTCCTTTCATGCCTAATCTAATTCCAAGCTATTGCACATTCTCTTGGCTAGTGACCTTAAATTCTCTTCCATCATATTACTTCATTAGAAAACATTTACCGAACTCAGGTGTTTGATTTAATCTAGGAACGCTCATTATACGTGAATGCCAGGTCATTGATGAAGCTGTAGAATGTGTGCGATATAATGTAATAAGAGTTTCAGATTACAATATAAATGATATATAACAGGCCAACAGTTGATGTGATTGATTTTTAGCCTATTTTCAATTTTGAAACAAGATGTTCAGTAAAGAACATATAGCCTACTTTCTCCTAAATGCATGGGTATTGTTATAACTCTTTGTCCTTTTCAAGGAGTATGATTGAATGTTGGTTGTAGTAGCTTGTTGAAATACAACGTGCTATAGGGATATTAAACATGAATATGCGGTGCCCTTTGCTAGTGCTACCTCTGTACCAAATTTCGTTCAATTCGGTTTCACCGTGTTTGAATTGATAGGGGGAATCGATTTGCACACATACTTTGCCACCATCTGCAAACTATTGGGCTGATGTTTTTGCAGTTTGGTCTGAATATGTTTCCCACATAAAGATATGGTGTTGCAAAATTTGGTAGAGACTAGATTATTAGGTTGGTCGTAATTACATTTTAGCTTTTAACATTTGGGTGGCCGCGATTACGTTTCCGTCAAGATAGCGGTGATATAAAACATGACACTGAGGTGCCCTTTGCTAGTGCTACCTCTGTACCAAATGTCGTTCCATTCAGTTTCACCGTGTTCGAATTGATAAGGGGAATCGATTTTCACACAAAGATGGCCGCCATACGCAACATATTAGGCTGATGACCTATTAGTTTGGTCAAAGGATGCTCCCTCCATAAAGGTTTGTTGTTGCTAAATTTGCTAGAGATCGGATGATTAGGCTAATCGTAATTTGATTTAAGCTTTGAACATTTGTGTGGCCGCCATTACGTTTCCGTCAAGATGGCGGCGATATAAAACATGACACTGAGGTGCCCTTTGCTAGTGCTACCTCTGTACCAAATTTCGTTCATTCGGTTCCACCGTGTTCGAATTAATAGGGGGAATCAATTTTGACATAAAGATGGCCGCCATCCGCAAACTATTAGGCTAATGGCCTATTAGATTGGTCAAAGGATGCTCCCTTCCAAGGCCGACCGGGTTCGATTCCCGGTCAATGCATGTGAGATTTTCCACGTGAAATGCCATGTCCTGTGGTTCGGATTCCAAGTAAAAGGAGGTCCCGTGGCTCATGATCGCGAGATTAACAGTCACATTAAACCACATGCTTGCTCCCTCCATAAATGTATGTTGTTGCAAAGTTTGGTAGAGATCGGATGGTTTTGTTAGTCGTAATTTGATTTAAGCTTTAAACATTTGTGTGGCCGCCATTACGTTTCTGTCAATATGGCGGCAATATAAATAATGACACTGAGATGCCCTTTGCTAGAGTTATCTCTGTACCAAATTTCGTTCCATTCGGTTTCTCCGTGTATGAATTAATAGGGGGAATCGATTTTGACACAAAGATGGCCGCCATCCACAAACTATTAGGCGAATGACCCATTAGATTGGTCAAAGGATGCTCCCTCCATAAAGGTATGTAGTTGCAAAATTTGGTAGAGATCGGATGATTAGGTTAATCGTAATTTGATTTAAGCTTTGAACATTCGTGTGGCCGCCATTATGTTTCAGTCAAGATGGCGGCAATATAAAACATGACACTGAGGTGCCCTTTGCTAGTGCTACCTCTGTACATAAATTTCGTTCCATTCGGTTCCACCGTGTTCGAATAAATAGGGGGAATCAATTTTGACATAAAGATGGCCGCCACCCGCAAACTATTAGGCTAAAAACCTATTAGATTGGTCAAAGGATGCTCCCTCCATAAAGGAATGTTGTTGCAAAGTTTGGTAGAGATCGGATGGTTATGTTAGTCGTAATTTAACTTAAGCATTGAACATTTGTGTGGCCGCCATTACGTTTCTGTCAATATGGCGGCGATATAAAACATGACACTGAGGTGCCTTTTGTTAGTACTACCTCTGTACCAAATTTCGTTCCATTCGGTTTCACCGTGTTTGAATTAATAGGGGGAATTGATTTTCACACAAAGATGGCCGCCATCCGCAAAATATTAGGCTAATTACCTAGTCATTTGGTCAAGAAATGCTTCCTCTATAAAGGTATGTTGTTGCAAAATTTGGTAGAGATCGGATGATTAGGTTAATCGTAATTTGATTTAAGCTTTGAACATTTGTGTGGCCGCCATTACGTTTCCGTCAAGATGGCGGCGATATAAAACATGACACTGAGGTGCCTCTTGTTAGTACTACCTCTGTACCAAATTTCGTTCCATTCGGTTGCACCGTGTTCGAATTAATAGGGGGAATCGATTTTCACACAAAGATGGCCGCCATCCGCAAACTATTACGCTGATGGCCTATTGGTTTGGTCAAAGGATGCTCCCCCTATAAAGGTATGATGTTGCAAATTTTGGTAGAGATCGGATGATTAGGTTAGTCGTAATTTGATTTAAGCTTTGAACATTTGTGTGGCCGCCATTACGTTTCCGTCAAGATGGTGGCGATATAAAACATGACACTGAGGTGTCCTTTGCTAGTGCTACCTTTGTACCAAATTTCGTTCAATTCGCATTCACCGTGTTCGAATTGATAGGGGGGGACAGACATTCAGAGTACACACACTCACACACACACAGATACACAGACACACACACACACACACAGACTCACACACACACATACACACACACAGACAGACACACTTTTTCGCCCTGTGTTGATCTCATAAGTCTACTTTCATTTTTTGCAAAAATCGAAAGTAGGCTAAAAATAGGCTTATGAGATCACCTTTTGTCCGTGTGTCTGTGTGTGCGTGTGTGTGGTGTGTGTGTTCCCCCTAATAACTTCTATACGGCTGGAGCGATTTCAATGAAACTCGGTAAGTTCATAGCACTACACAGGGTGACCCCGACTGTGTCCTTCAAATTTTGTTACGTCTCACCAATCCAACATGGCGGCTGTGCGAAATATTTCACCAGCATTCAATATCTCCGAAACTATTCCCGATATCACCCTGGATTTTTTTACGGTGATAAAGGGAACTACTAGAAGTTCACCTATGTGCTTATTGAAAAACTGGTAACTACAAAACCAACATGGCGGCCACGCGAACTTGCGACTTTTAAATAGACGTTTCTCGCGATTTAAGCAACCAAACGCAATAAAACTTGGTACAGTATATGTTTATACACATTATAATGCACCGACATCAAACTTCGTTCAATTGTTTATATAACTACAAGATGGCGGATGTGCAAAATATTTCACCGGCATTCTATACCTCTGAAACTATTAGCGGTATCACCCTGAAATTTTGTATGGTGATAAAGGGCATTAGTGGAAGTTCATCTATAAGACTTTCAAAAACCGTTAACTACAAAACGAACATGGCGGCCAAGCGAATTAAAATTTTAATAGACCTTTCTCGCGATTTAATGTTCCAAACGCAATGATATCTGGTACAGGACATGTTAATACACATTGTAATGCACTGGTATCCAATTTAGTTCAATTGTTTACATAACCTCAAAATGGCGGCTGTGCGAATTTTAAAATTAAGTTTTTATTTCTTGTGTCGTAATCATGCGATCGAAGTGAAAGTTTGAATAATGAACCTACGCAATAATTTTCTTTAATGGTGCATGACTCTATGGCCTATACAATTAACAATCTTACATGACGACCATCCGAAATGTTTGGATGGCTCTGAATATCTACGAATCTATTATAGCAATCAAACTGAATTTCTTTATGTTCATAGGGGCTATGAACATAAGTTCACCTATAGGACTTTAAATAACCTGATGATCACAAATCCAACATGGCGGCGACGCGAAATATAAATATTCACATGGACGTTTCTCGCAATTTAACCATCCTAGAGCAGTGAAACTTGGTACAATAAATCCTTATACGAATGTTAATCCACTGGCATCTAATTTATTTCAATTGTTTCCATTACCACAAGATTGCAGCTGTGCGAAATTTTAAAATCTCCTAGTTACTTCTTGTGTTCTAATCATGCGATTGAAATTTGAATGCTACACGTACACAATAATCTTCATGTAACAGTAAATAACTCTAGGACCTACATATATAAAATCCAACATGGTGACCATCCGAAATATTTAGTTGGTTCTCAATATCTACGAATCTATTACAGCAATCAAACTGACATTTTGTATGTTCATAATGGCAGTTAACATAAGTAGGATATGTGAAAATACGCTGTATAGTTCTTCACGGAACTACTTGTTGTTTATATAACAACAGCGAAGAACAAAGAGAAAACACCAAGGAATATAATATGATACAGTCTAAGCACCTAGGTAGCACCATTATGCCATCTACGTAGGTGGAGATAGTGTCCGTGGCACTAGTACCCACCACATACATAGGTGGCGCTAACATCCGCCACACACTCCCTTCCCCCCCCAAAAAAAAGATGATATTGGACATTTCAGACTGACAAGCCTCTCCCACTCTTCCGAGGTGATGATAAATGAATAATTATGGAGTATTACGGGAATGAAATTTATAGGGCAAACTGGAGAATACGGAGGAAACCTGGTCACTCTGCACTTTGTCCAGTTCATATTCCACATGCACCGACTGAGGTTAGAACCCAGGATGCAGTGGTGAAAGGCCCACGTGTAATTGCCTGAGCAACGGAGGGGCTATTGGTAGCAGAAGTAAGTATTGCAGTGGTTGTTGATCGAGTCTTCAGTCTTTTGACTGGTTTGATGCAGCACTCCATGCTTTCCTGTCCTGAGCTAATCGTTTAATCTCTACATAGCTACCACACCCTACATCCAAGGCAATCTGTTTATCATATTCTAACCTTGGTCTGCCCCTACAGTTCTTGTCCTCGACCCTTCCTTCTATAACTAAGTTTGCTATTCCTGGTTGTCTTAGTATGTGTCTTACCAACCTATCCCTCCTCTTCATTAGCAGTCACCAGAAACATCTCTCCTCTCCCACTCGTCTTAATAGCTCTTCATTCGTTACCCTATATACCCATCTGATCTTCATCATTCTCCTGTAACACCACATTTCAAACGCTTCAATTCTCCTCTTTTCTGCTGCTCCAATAGTCCAAGTTTCACTTCCATACAGTGTCACGCTCCAGACAAAGGCCAAAAAAAAACTTCCTAATTCCTAAGTCTATATTTGATGTCAACAGATTCCTTTTCTGTAGAAATGCTTTCCTTGCCTGT
Source organism: Meconema thalassinum (assembly GCA_946902985.2). Lineage (NCBI taxonomy): Eukaryota > Metazoa > Arthropoda > Insecta > Orthoptera > Tettigoniidae > Meconema > Meconema thalassinum. The sequence continues at coordinate 837,470,495 of OX336390.1, forward strand.
GCTAACCTACTTTTTATATCCTCTTTGCTACGTCCATCACCGGTTATTTTGCTTTCTAAGTAACAGAAGTCACCTACTTCCTTTAGCGTTTCACCTGCCAATTTGACATCCATTTCTTTCGACTGCATCCCAATTTTTGTTTTACATTTATTAATTTTCGTCATGAATTCTTTGCTCAAGACAGAATCCACACCATTCAAATCCTTTGGTGTGTCAGCTAAGATGACGATGCCAACAGCAAATCTCAGAGTTGAAATTATTTCTCCTTGAATCTTTACTCCTACTTTGATTTTTCTCCAATTTCCTTCAATGCTTCATTGCTTCCTTAATGTTTAGATTGAAAAGTATGGAGGATAAGTTGCAGCCTTGCCTTACGCATTTCTAGATATCGGCTTCTCCCTCATATTGCAGTCATATACCTAGTAATAGTGGTAACTAATTCATCGTAAATTGTATCATAACTAGTGACGAAGGGGTAGATGACGTAGATGTTACGTTTCTAAAAACAACAATCACGACCACCATTACTAGTAGGCTGTATTGAAATACGAGTTACACCATCGAGGTCAACATCAAAATAATGCCGGAGATAATATGTTAAGGATATCTAAACTAAAGTGCTTCGAACATAATGTTGATGTTCCCTGCAGCCTAGCTGATAGGATAAGCCCGAAAGCACTGCCATATTATTTAAATTGATACCTTCCACCTATACTTTGGAGCAATACTTGACTAACACTCTGTATATCAGAGTCTTACTGTTGCCATCTTAATAACTCCACCCCTATTGAAGTTCGGATCTCTGCAGAGTCAATACATTTTAACAATTGTCCGATAGTCGTCCTTCACATTTCATTCTGTTTTAACGACTTCCCGGTGGGGATACCAAGTCGGATCAAACGTAAATATTGGATATCATTCCGGGTAAAGTCTTAAAACAGGAGATATATTGCCCACAATCAGGAACATGACATGTCAGTTACTTGTAAATCTATTTTATTACTTCAGAACAATCCGAGCTTTAAAATATTAATGGTTATAGCAAACATGTATTGAGGTCGGTTCTGTAGACCGAAACGAGGGGATTTGGTTAAATTTGTATTGTGTTAACATACACATAGGATACATGTTAATTTCATGAAGAGTATGAGTATTCTACACAGTAGGCCTATGTTGTAGATTCAAATAGGCCTATGTATAAGGTGCGTTCAAAAAGTAACGAGCCGGAGGCTGGAATGCGCAAACCGGTGACTACATCGGCTAATCGTGGCTTGTGTAACGAGGTGTGGTTCCGACCAGTGCGAGGAAGGTCACAGCCCGTCGCTAGAGGGCACGCGTGTACGTCACGTGACGATTCAATGCGAGCAGCAGCATGCATCAATCGTCCAACGCTGCCAGTCGCAATGCAAACAATGACATGGAGGCGTCAACCGAAGAGCAAAGAGGTGTTGTTCGGTTTCTGACAGCGGATGGAATAGGGGGAACGGGCATTCATCGCCGAATGTCACAAGTGTACGGCGAACACTGCATGTCCCTTGCAAGGTTCAAGGCGTGGCACAAGCGCTTCAGGGAAGGCCGGGTGTCGTTAGCCGATGATGCCCGGTCTGGGGCACCCCCCTGCATTACCGATGACAACGTCCAGCTGGTTGATGCACTCATTACCCAGGACCGCCGAGTGAAAGTGAACGCCATTGCCGCCGTGGTCGCTCCACGACAATGCACGACCTCAAACGGCCAACACAGTCGCGGCACTCCTGCAGAAATTCAAGTGGGGGGTTCTCGGCCACCCTCCATACAGTCCAGACCTCTCTCCATGTGATTACGCCATGTTTGGTCCCCTGAAATGGGCTCTGCGTGGCCAACGATTCACCTCGAACGCCGACGTCCAGCTGTATTTGCGGAACTGGTTCACATCGCAGCCCAGCGAATTTTATGAGACAGACATTCACCGCCTCGTGCCCCAGTGGGACAAGTGCCTCAACAGCCAGGGCCAATACTTCTTGGTTTCTCTAATTATGCCTTCGGCTCGTTACTTTTTGAATGCACCTTATAATAATCTAAATCTGCTTGTGGATCATTCCACGTATAATGTGTCTCCTTAGGTAAACTCAAACCCCTGAATGCCGCACATATTGTCGAAGCAAAAGGTGTGGAGAGGAACTTACGGTCACTTTTCACGTAATACTATCCAGGAGAACTTGAGGAATGTGTTGTTAATTATTGATTCATTTTAGGATCTTTGCGACTTCCTACTCACGTAGCCTTCTGTACATCGATGTTTGAGGGCACTCTCAGACAACGTGTGCCATTACGAAGGTTAAAGGAGTATGCGTATTTCTAACTGAGGCTAGGATTCGAAAGGAGGTGACCGTGACGTTTAGCTAGGAACCAACCCGGCATCTGCCTAGGGCAGGATTGGAAAACCACGGAAATCCACTTCTAGCACAGCTGAGTGGGGAATCGAAACCATATCTTCTCAGTTTTTCCTCGCAAGGCTGTGTGTACCCCATTTTAACCCCCAGAATTAAATTTCTTATCAGAGCCGGAAGTCTAAACCAGGTCCTTTTAGTCTGCGTTCTCAATGCGTACCTCAAGATCATAGAAGGCGGCCAATTCTCTTCACCTCCTCTAATTCGCGTGCCTTGAACGTTAGGTCATATCCTGGCCAAATAAGATAAATGGTAATCACCCAACAGTCCATCTTGCCACGGTGGGTGAGTGGTTATCATGTCGGATTACTAACCCCAAGCTTCCAGGTTCGCTCCTGGCCATGTTAAGTGATTTTTGAAAGGCGGAAAAAATAACGACATGCATGTCATACGATGTTGGCATGTTAAAGAAACCATTTGAATTCAGTAGGCCGTGTTCATAATGGCAAAATTAATCTCGGGATTTTCCGCCAACACAAAAGTTCCTCCTTTCTCTACTAGAAAGCGCTATAGTGTCATGGAGCTTAGATATCTAACTTCCTTGACTTTCATGCTAGCTGCCCTCTGGGCGCAAATAACAAAGCTTGCACCCGGCACAGAGGCCATACGATATTATTATTACCCAACACTCCAAATAAAATTCTTCCCGGTCAATCGTATAGTTCTAAAGGCCTTCGGTCCAAAATCATTTAAAATCAGCACGGGTCAAGTGAGTAGATTTTTGTACTTTTCCAACGTTGAACAAGCACGATTCTGTCAGTTTACTCGTTGCGAAATTTCTCAATTTATAAATATTTCACCTGCAGATAACCTATGGATGGATTTTGTCCTTGTCGATTCTGACATTAAGAGTGACTATTGTTACCAATAAAACCAGAATCTTTTTTGTCACTAGCAGATGTTTTCCCTTTACCACACAACCTTATCTATACACTAAAAGCATCTAATTTAAAGACTTTAGTTGAAGGGTTCACTGTAAAGCAATCTATCAAGCGATGATTGATAGTCCAATCTCAGTAATCAATACTAGTGCTGTCTATGTTTCATTGACGGAACCTGTCATAGAGCAGAGATTCTTAACTGATATGTCGCTGCACGTGAGTGTGTGTGAAGTGCTGTAAATGTCCCGCGGAATTTCGTCATATGGATAATAGAAACACTATTGCTCGAAATCATTAAATTATTCATTAAACGGTCCTATGATGTTGTTCCGTGATAAATTCAGGTCCCAAAGGTCCAGGATTCGATTCTCGATTATGCCTAGAAATGTAATTCTGGTCAGTGAACACCAGTTTTACAGTCCTACAGAGGACAGGTGGCGAAATCCAGGCATGTGAAATTGATAGATGAGATGCTTTCCACGCAACTGAAAACTCACGTAACAATTACACATGCGTGAGGCTAGCAGATTGTCGTCTGTACGACTGAGAAATAAGGACTGACCGGCCAAAAACTGTAGCGTCTACTCGGTCATCTTAGAAGTGGTTTTACGTGGTTTTAACCAGCCAAATGCTGGGTTGCTTCCTTGCTTAAGGCCACAGCTGCCTCTTTGCCAATTGCTAACACTTGAATTACAAATACAGACACCACAATACCACAGGTTTTCAGACAAATAACATACTGTACACACCCAAAGTACAGGGGGTTGAAATGATTACCATGTCCAAGTCCCAAATTAACAGTTCTACCTCTCCCTTCTGTTGTGACCGCCTCGTTGTGTTCTTGTCTGTCACCGCGGAGGCCCGGGTTAGATTCCCGGCTCAGCCAAAAATTTAACTCTGGTCTGAGGGCTGGAACGGAGTACACTCAGCCTCGTGAGGCAAACTGAGAAGTTTGATTCCCATCTCATCCATCCTAGAGGAGGTTTCCCGTCTTTTTCCTCTTCTACTCCAGGCAAATGCCGGGATGGTACCTAACTTAAGGCCACAGCCGATTCGTACCAAATCCTACCTCAATTACATTATACACACACTAATACAGACACCACAGTGACACAGGTTATCAGACAAATTCTATATACACACACACATTCCCAAATGCACGGGGCTGCACGATCACAATCTCGCAAAACCCCTAAAAGAATCAACAAACACAGCTTCCTTCTACAGTATTCTAACTGACGTTGACGATGATCTACATGTTGAACATTCAACCAAGACTTGATAAGAGTTGCGAGTTTTATCATTCTCGAGTTTCGCTTTGGTGGAACTATTGAAAATCAAAATCCACAGCCTGCATCCAGTCGACCGACCGGGTCAGGAATGGAATATATGAAGCCCCCATCTAGCGGCGAGGATATGAACTGTGCCGGCTGCCGAAGCCTGTCGCACTCCTCTGAGGCAATGATTAAATGAATGACAGATGAAATGAAAAGATAGGGGAGAGTGTTGCTGGATTGAAATATTTGACAGGGAAAACCGGAATACCCGAAGAAAAACCTGTCTGCCTCCGCTTTGCCCAGCACAAATCTCACATGGAGTGACCGGGATTTGAACTACGGACCCAGTGTTGAGAGGCCGGCGTGCTGCCGTCTAAGCCAAAGAGGCTACTGATGGAACTATTATTGTTTCAAAATGAAACTTGATCGTGGGTATACTTAACAAATAAAGACCTGACGTTTTGTTTGCTTGTTTTTAGCCTATTTTCAGTTTTGAAACAAGTAGTTCCGTGAAGAACTATACAGCCTATTTTCATATATCATACTTATGTTAATTGCCTCTATCTACATACAACATTCCAGTTTGATTGCTGTAATAGATTCGGAGATATTGAGAAGCGACTAAATATATCGGATGGTCGCCATGTTGGATTTTATATATGTAGGTCCTAGAGTTATGTACTGTTACATGAAGATTATTGTGTACGTGTAGCATTCAAACTTCAATCGCATGATTAGGACACAAGAAGTAACAAGGAGATTTTAAAATATCGCACAGCTGCCATCTTGTGGTTATGGGAACAATTGAAATAAATTAGATGCCAGTGGATTAACATTCGTACAAGGATTTACTGTACCAAGTTTCACTGCACTCGGATGGTTAAATTGCAAGAAACGTCCACGTGGATATTTATACTTCGCGTCGCCGCCATCTTGTATTTGTGATCACCAGGTTATTTAAAGTCCTATAGGTGAACTTAAGTTCATAGACCCTATGAACATTAAAAAAATCAGTTTGATTGCTATAATAGATTCGTAGCTATTCAGAGCCGTCTAAATATTTCGGTTGGTCGCCAAGTTGGATTGTTAAATGTATAGGACATAGAGTCATGTACCATTAAAGGAAAATTATTGCGTAGGTTCATTATTCAATCTTTCACTTCGATCGCATGATTACGACACAAGAAATAAAAGCTTAATTTTAAAATTCGCAAAGCCGCCATCTTGAGGTTACTTAAACAATTGAACTAGATTAGATACCAGTGTATTACAATGGTTATAAACATTTCCTGTACCAGATTTCATTGCGGTATTTTCAAAATTGAAAATAGGCTCAAAATAGGCTTATTAGATCACCTTTTGTCCGTGTGTGTGTGCGGGTGTGGGTGTGTCCCTAATAACTTCTAAACGGCTGGAGCGATTTCAATAAAACTCGGTAAGTTCATAGCACTATTACGGACTACCCCGACCGTGCCATTCAAAATTTGTTACGTCTCACCAATCCAACATGGCGGCTGTGCGAAATATTTCACCAGGATTCAATATCTCCGAAACTATTACCGATATCACCCTGGAATATTTTACGGTGATAAAGGGAACTACTAGAAGTTCACCTATGTGACGTTTGAAAAACTGGTAACTAGAAAACCAACATGGCGGCCCCGCGAATTTGCGACTTTTAAATAGACGTTTCTCTTGATTTAATCAACCAAACGCAATAAAACTTGGTACAGTATATGTCTATACACATTGTAATGCACTGACATCTAACATGGTTCAATTGTTTGCATAACCACAAGATGGCGGATGTGCGAAATTTTTCACCGGCATTCTATATCTCTGAAACCATTAGCGGTATCACCCTGAAATTTTGTACGGTGATAAAGGGCCGTACTAGAAGTTCATCTATAAGACTTTCAAAAACCGGTTAACTACAAAACGAACATGGCGGCCATGCGAATTTGAAAATTTTAAATAGACCTTTCTCGCGATTTAATGTTCCAAACTCAATGAAATATGGTACAGGAAAGGTTTATACACATTGTAATGCACTGGTATCTAATTTAGTTGAATTTTTTGCATAACCTCAAAATGGCGGCTTTGCGATTTTAAAAATTAAGTTTTTATTTCTTGTGTCGTAATGATGCGATCGAAGTGAAAGATTGAATAATGAACCTACGCAATAATTTTCCTTTAATGGTACATGACTATATGGCCTATACAGTTAACAATCCAACATGGTGACCATCCGAAATATTTTGACGGCTCTGAATATCTACGAATCTATTATAGCAATCAAACTGAAATTTTTAATGTTCATAGAGGATATGAACTTAAGTTCACCTATCATCATCATCATCATCATCATCATCAGCTTCTAAAGGCTAAAAGCCTTGTCGTTGCAGCCATTTTTTACGGTCATCAGAAATTCTCTTCATATTGACATACGATTCACATTCCATTTCCTTGACAATGTTCTTCAGATACGATTGTCTTGGTCGTCCCCTTGGTTTCTTCCCCAAAATTTTTCCTTCAAAAATGACCTGGAAGAGAGTGTCATGCCTGAGTACGTGTCCCATGAATTTTGATTTCCTTTTCTTGATGGTGTTCAACAGGCATAGATTCTCCTGAATTTGATTCAGAACAAGCTCATTTCTGTCTCTTTCCACCCAGTTTGTTCGGGTCATTCGTCTCCAAAACCACATTTCAGCTGCCTCAAGTTTTGATTCTTCTCTTTTCCCCAGTGTCCATGTTTCACAACCATAGGTCAACACACTACAAACAAAGGTCTTGAGAAATGACTTCCTAATCTTCAAGTTGGGGTGCTCATTGAGCAGCAAATTCTTCTTATTTTGAAAGGTTTTCTTCGCCAACACTATTCTTTTCTTAATTTCTGAGATGCATCTGTTGTCATAATTAATCACACTTCCCAAATAGCAGAATTCCGTTACTTGTTCAATCGCACTATCATTTAACATTATATTAGCTAAAATTGGTTGTTTCCTTTTATCAACCACCATTAATTTTGTCTTCCGAGAATTAACTTTTAACCCGAATTTTCCTAAGGATTTCTGAAAAATGTTTAACATTCTATTCATTTCACATGCAGAGATTGCTAAACGTGCAATATCATCTGCAAAGTGAATGCTATGAACCAGTAATCCATTAAATTGTAATCCTTTTGTTTTCTCTTTTAATACATTTACTGCAGCTTCTATATAGATATTAAAGAGATACGGTGATAGAGGACAACCCTGCCTTACACCTCTTCTAATTTTTGCTTCTCTTTTATTGCCATTAACAGTTATTTCGGTAGTTTGATTTTTATATAAGTTCAGAATAAGGCGCCTGTCTTTCCAGTCAATCCCGACTTTGGCCAATGTAAGAAATAAGGTTTTCCAATTGACATTATCAAATGACTTTTCTATATCAATGAATACTATATAGGTCTTTCGATTAACTTCCAGTCTACTTTCTAAAATCTGACGTAATGCTAGGATAGCCTCCAGGACTTTAAATAACCTGGTGATCACAAATCCAACATGGCGGCGAACCGAAATATAAATATTCATATGGACGTTTCTCGCAATTTAACCATCCGAGTGCAGTGAAACTTGGTACAGTAAATACTTATACGAATGTTAATCCACTGGCATCTAGTTTATTTCAATTGTTTCCATAACCACAAGATCGCAGCTGTGCGAAATTTTAAAATCTCCTTATTACTTCTTGTGTCCTAATCATGCGATTGAAGTTTGAATGCTACACGTACACAATAATCTTCATGTAACAGTACATAACTCTAGGACCTACATACATAAAATCCAACACGGCGACCATCCGAAATATTTAGTCGGTTCTCAATATCTACGAATCTATTACAGCAATCAAACTGAAATGTTGTATATAGATAGAGGAAATTAACATGAGTAGGATATATGAAAATAGGCTGTATAGTTCTTCACGGAACTACTTGTTTAACTTGTAATATGTTGGTAATAAAAGAAGGTTCTGTAAAGTGTGTGTGGATAAGTTTATTTTAAACTTAATGTTTTTAGGAATGGCAATTCAACACTGGAAAATTATTGGTCTGATACAACAACGTATTAACCCTTCAGTGCATAAGCTGGGCCTCCGAGGGCCGGGGTGTGATTTATTAATCATTTATGGTAAAAGTGTTCGGACCTCTAGAGTGAAATTCCCAATATTCCTCTCATAGTTATGGAGAAATGCAGTGATACAACCAATCAACCATTCAACAATCAAAGTGATGTTCAAGAAAGGAGAAACTGATGACCCTGATTCATACCGAGGTATAGCTCTCGAAAATACATCCTCCAAAGTTTTCATGAAAATCTTTAGGAAAGGAAGGAAGATTGTAGTTTAACGAGACCGTGAATCTTGTGATTATGAGCCACGGGACCTCCTTTTTACGTGGAATCCGAACCACAGGCCATGGCATTTCACTTCGAAAATCGCATATGCATTGACCGGGAATCGAACCCGGACCGCCTTGGTGAGAGGCATACAGCTAGACCGCTGAGCCACCACGCATGAAAATCTTAACAAACAGGCTTATAGAAGAAATAGATTCCCAAATACAGGAGAATCAATTCGGCTTCCGAAAGGGAAGAAGCACATTACATGCCGTGAAATATCTAATTGAACAAGCCCAGGATACAATGAGGCACCCAGGAAAGAAATACTTTGTGGTCTTCGTAGACTACCGTAAGGCTTTTGATCTTATTGACAGAGCGACGCTCGTCCGGAAACTCAATCACCTACTAGGGGCTACACATCCGTTAGTAATCACAATCTCGAATATCATCAGATATAACTATGTCAAAATATCAGATAGCATAGCCCTATCCAAAAACATAACCCAAAGAAACGGAATCTTACAAGGAGATCCTATCAGCCCAATATTATTCAACATCATGACAGCAGACATCACATAAATAATCATAGATACATCATCATCACTTTTACTTTATGCGGACGACATGGCAATAGGTTCAGAAAACATAGAAGAGCTCCAAGAGGTCCTCAACAGGCTCACATCATGGACAGAAAGAAATGGTCTACAAATTAACCACAGCGACACCAAACAGATGGCCTTCAGGAAAGGAGGAAGGCATGCACTTAAAAACACAATGACTCTGCACACCAAACCACTAGAAGTAGTGCCGAAATTCAAGTATCTCGGAGTAACCCTCCAAACTACTCTAACATCCTACAATATCCACGTTACAGAAAGAGCGGCCGCAGCAATAAAAGCCATCTACCACATCGAACAACCTCAACAAATATCATTGGGTACAGCAATGCTACTGTTCAGAACAGCCATATCACCAATAGCAACCTATGGGATTAGCATTACCTGGGAAAAACTCACACTCAGCGACCTGATGATAAGAGAAAAAGTCAAGGCCCGATTTCTTAAGAGGATTTTAGGCATAGGAAAGTCTGCCCCTTCAAGGTTGACATATGTATTAACCAAAGAGGACTACTTCATCGACGACATCAAAATACAGTTTTACCTACCAAACACCAAAGCCTATGAGAATGCACGCCGAACCTTAAATGAGAAACGAAATGCCATTTGGTCCACAGATGCCATAATGACGGAAGAGTGGAAACAAGCTAATTACGAGCTACGACATGTAATTACACGTTACGCCATTCATGGATTTCACTATAGATTCTGCAAAACCAAGAATTTCCACCAACCGAATGAAGACAGTGTAATGTGATCTGTGCAACGTAACATTGTGAAAGATAAGACTGGCATTAGCATAATTGATCATTTGTACAAATAGGCGATGTCTTTGCACATTGTGCGCTTTTCTTTTAATAATACATATTGCTTATTGTTGTGTAACAATGTAATTTTATTGTAATTTACCACACATTTATATGAGCTGGTCCTTTACGCCTCATGTTTTATAATCATTCAATTAGTTATTCATTTTATGATACATGATGTATGGATGTTGACAGAAAGCTCGGCAGAAAAATAGTTTGTTAATTTAGTGATGACTTCATGTGATGACGTCATGGTTTCATGCTGTGTGATGGTGTTTTAAAATCACACTTGCGTATATATATTTTCACATTTGATTCAATTATTTCCTCATTTCGATGTTCCCAAAATTCCATTTTAGAACCTAGATTAACACAGTGAAATATTCACATTTCATTCGTATTGTTAATATTGATTTTTTTTGAGCGAGAGTGAAGATTCAAGGAGAAATAATTTCAACTCTGAGATTTGCTGATGACATCGTCATCTTGGCCGACACGCCTGAGGATTTGAATGAGTTTTTGAATGGTATGGACTCCGTCTTGAGGAAAGAATTCATGATGAAAATAAATTAATGTAAAACAAAAATATTGGAATGCAGCCGAAATAAATCAGAAACCTCAATGGACATCAAATTGGCAGGTGAAAAGCTAAAGGAAGTAGGAGACTTTTGTTACTTACGAAGCAAAATAACCAGTGATGGGCGAAGCAAAGAGGATATAAAAAGTAGGTTGGGTCAGGCAAGGAAAGCATTTCTACAGAAAAGGAATCTGTTGACATCGAATATAGGTTTAGGTATTAGGAAATTATTATTGAAAGCCTTTGTCTGGAGCGTGGCACTATATGGAAGTGAAACTTGGACTATTGGCGCAGCAGAAAAGATGAGATTTGAAGCCTTTGAAATGTGGTATTACAGGAGAATGATGAAGATCAGATGGGTAGATTGGGTAACAAATGAAGAGCTATTAAGACGAGATGGAGAGGAAAGATGTTTTTGGCGGCTGCTAATGAAGAGAAAAGATAGGTTGGTAGGATAGATACTAAGACACCCAGGAATAGCAAGCTTAGTTATGGAAGGAAGGGTCGAGGACAAGAACTGTTGGAATATGTTAAACAGATTGCCTCGGAAGTACTGTAGGGCGTGGCGATAAAACGATTAGCTCAGGACAGGGAGGCATGGAGCGCTGCATCAAACCAGTCAAAAGACTGAAGACTCAAACAACAACATTAATATTGACCTGACACCAGTAGTTCCTCTATAATTCATACCCGGGCCACGCAGGCCTGGCTTATGTAAATCTGTACAAGAAATGCTTATGCACTCAAGGTTTTACAATTGTGCCGTGAAAAGTATGTCATATGTTAGGTGTGGCGTTATATTTAGAAGGTTGTTATTATCGTTTCAAGAAACGAATGCCGCTGAACTTGGCTGCGCCAGAGTTTGCTGATCATAGCAACTTGAGTCTCGTGGGACGAGGAGGCAAACACAGCGATGATGAAGTGCAGTCTACTCATAAGTCAAGCAGCATTGCGCTCGCTTCTTGTGTTAGGCTGAAGTTGTATTGTGATGATGATGATAATTGTCTTTTTAAGGGGCCTAACATCTAGGTTATCGGCCCTTAATGGTTTGGGTGATCGTGAAGATGAGAATGAAATGTAAACTATAACTAAAACTAACTCCCAATTTACATACTAGAAGAAGAAATAGTAAACAAAAGGAGAATAAGGCAAATAATGGAAAGGAAAGGAGGAAAAGAAATGCCCTCAACCCTCGATGAATGCGGATTGAGGGACTTGGAAGGAAGGAGAACCATGAGCGACAGATTGGAAAGTGAAAGAGGAGAGGGTACGCCCCAGAGGTAATGGAAAAGAAGGGAGGAAACCGGACCCAGCTCAGGAATCCCTCGGGGTCACCAACTCCCGAACTCACCAGCCGTGAACCCCTGAGGGTGTAGCAATATCCAGGGTGCACCAGAAGTGGTGGGGCTACATTCACCCTGCCTCCTTGAGGGCCTTGAGATAACAGGAAAAGAAAAAGAAGTCTGACCCCTCGCAGTAAGAGGGTATTAGAAAAGATCAGACAAGGGCCAATTAAGGCGGGAAAGGAAGAGACTCCCTGGGCCACGGATACCCTAATACCGTCGGGGTTGGAAGAGAACAAGAGTTGACCCAGTGAGGTCGACTGGAAAGAAGACAGAGATGAGCTCGGCACAAGTAAGTGGAAGCAATGCCGGACTCAGCTGGGGTCCCGTGGTCGCCAACCCACGTCCCACTAGATGTGAGCCCCAGGGGGAGTGTATTGTGAATTGTGAACGGAACGGAAAAAATGATTATAATGGACGTTTAGAATAAAAAGAAAACCCTTTTGTCGAATTGTGTTGTTGAGATACGTGTTTGATTCTATGCTATTTCCGTGCGGCGGAGAAAATTTATGAGATCTTTCATTTCTTCTTTCTGCTGTCTCGAAGATATGAACTTTGAACTTCTCATTGAGTGTATTTTGTAGGCATGTGAGGTATAGCCGAATGGTTCACTTTATTGGTAAGACATACATGCTCTTGTCATTATCTGGAACTACTCTCATGGAAAGGGGGTGTACTTTAATGTTAGTTCGTAACTGGATAAAGTTTTATTTAATCTCTTTGAATTTTTACGTTGTGGCTTTGAGGCGAAGGTGAGGTGCGGTTACCCGTATAAACTCTTGCATATTTTATACCACAAGATTGGAGATTTAAAATTTATGTCATATTAAAACAAGTTTTCGGTAAGAATACCTTCAAGTTTAGCAAAGCTTTTTAAGGCACACCAGGGCTCATTCTAGAATATTAAGACTGGAGAAGAATGAAGTTTTCTGTTTAATATTTAATATCTAAAAGCGTGTTCAAAATAACATTATGAACTACTTGCTATGTAAATATTACAAAATGGAGAACGAAGCGTAGCTACATGATTGCTTTTGAAGATCTCGACAATAACGTAGCTTTAAAAATTTTAAATAGGATGTGGAAACTGAGGGATACACAGCTATCGTTTGTTTTATTTCATGTTTGCCTCTGAATATCCATGTGATGAGATGTAAGTGTCCTGTTCAAAGCGAGGTGTTTGCTGCTGTATTTTATCCTGTTTGTATGCAGCATTCCCACTGAAAAAGATGCTCGGTAAGTGGCTCGCATGTGTTCTTGGCATGGGAAATGGGGATTTGCTTGGTATTCTGATAGCCTAAATGCTACGAGTGAAGGCGTCGTGGAGCCTTGTCTGATGCTGTTCGCCATGTGCTTGTGGCAATTTTTGTAATTTAGCTTCCTCTTCTCGAGCCAAGCAGGCGGTGACTTCCGCAGTCCTGAGCAGCATCGTGCATGATGTTATTTGCCGAAATTTCAGGTGTCGAGGCAGTGTCGGTGTTTAAGAAGACTGTTGTGTTCCTGTGTGTTTCTTGTGCATGAAATTCTGTGGTGATGTGCTGTCCTCGTGATGTTTTTATTATGCAACTATCACGCCTATTGGTCTTATGGGGAAGTGTAGTCCGATTAAAAGGGCTAACCCATGGAAATCTGCCCTCCCTATGACCCTAGTGTGGTGCCAAAGGCACATTTAACATGCTTGTCACTATTATTTGGCTAGGAATTCTTCCCAAACTCATTCAAGGTAAGTGTTTGTTTTGAAGTGTTTTTATGGCAGTGTGCGATTTGTAAATTTTTGTTCATAAACTTACATTATACTGCAATCGTTCTGGGATAAGTGTGGATCGTGTGCAAATCGTGTCTGGATGTATGTGTAACCATGACGAATAGAAGGACCTAGTTTATATTTATTTTTATATATATTACGAATTATGAAAGACCACGTCGAGGTGTAGAGTCTATAAGTTTTTTGGCTGTCACCTCTGAAGTATACGTTGATTTCCACCTTTGCCAAGTTACTCCTGGTATGGTCACACGCGGTACACTCAGCCTCATAAGACAAAGCTGAGAAGAGGTGGGATAAGATCCGATATCAGCATCCTACAAGTTTGAGAAAATCATTTGCTCCTTTTAAAGAGTGATTTATTTTCAAGTTACAGAAATTATTTTGAAATTAACAAAATTGGACGAAACTGAATCCATGAAAATTTGATTAGTTGACACAATTTTACACTCATTTCTGGTAGTGCTCATCCCACGTCGAAAATCTTGAATTCTACTGTCATCTGTAAATAAATACCCTATATTTCCACGAAAATGTCAAAGCCAGACTTTCTTCTCTTTTAAACTTGTGGCAAATACCCGGGTGGTAATTTCCTTCCATCTCCATGTCCAACTGGATTCATCAACATTCATATAATCCGCGTTGTTGTTTCATTTGAGGGACGTGTACATCGTGGTCATTTATCCCCATGTACTTGGGTGTGTGTTTGTGAAAGGCACTCCAGGACTCGGATACCCTAATACCGTCGGCATCAGAGGAAAACAAGAATTGACCAAAGGAGGTCGACAGGAAAGATGAAGGAGAGGAGACGGACAAGTAAGCGGAAGCAATGTCGGACTCACCTGGGGTTCCGTGATCACTAACCCACGTTTCAGTAGTCGTGAGCTCCTGGGAGAGTGGTAATTTTGTGTTTGTCGTACAGTAGTGGTATAATTTATTTCAGTAATATTAACTTAATTTTATTAGTTTAAGAAAAGTCCAAATAAGGAGCATACACAATTTGATTTATTAGGACTAGGAACCAAAGTACCAGGAGAGACAAGATCATAAATGAGGTACACAGAGCAACAGCTGGCATCAGGGTCCCTGTTACCAACTTTCTGGGGAAACGCAGACTTCAGTGGTATGGCCATGTAATGAGGACGCAGACTTCAGTGGTATGGCCATGTAATGAGGATGCAGACTTCAGTGGTATGGCCATGTAATGAGGATGCAGACTTCAGTGGTATGGCCATGTAATGAGGATGCAGACTTCAGTGGTATGACCATGTAATGAGGATACAGACTTCAGTGGTATAGCCATGTAATGAGGATGCAGACTTCAGTGGTATGGCCAAGTAATGAGGATGCAGACTTCAGTGGTATGGCCATGTAATGAGGATGCAGACTTCAGTGGTATGGTCATGTAATGAGGATGCAGACTTCAGTGGTATGGCCATATAATGAGGATGCAGACTTCAGTGGTATGGCCATGTAATGAGGATGCAGACTTCAGTGGTATGGCCATGTAATGAGGATGCAGACTTCAGTGGTATGGCCATGTAATGAGGATGCAGACTTCAGTGGTATGGCCATGTAATGAGGATGCAGACTTCAATGGTATGGCCATGTAATGAGGATGCAGACTTCAGTGGTATGGCCAGGTAATGAGGATGCAGACTTCAGTGGTATGGTCATGTAATGAGAATGCAGACTTCAGTGGTATGGCCATATAATGAGGATGCAGACTTCAGTGGTATGGCCATGTAATGAGGATGCAGACTTCAGTGGTATGGCCATGTAACGAGGATGCAGACTTCAGTGGTATGGCCATGTAATGAGGATGCAGACTTCAGTGGTATGGCCATGTAATGAGGATGCAGACTTCAGTGGTATGGCCATGTAATGAGGATGCAGACTTCAGTGGTATGGCCATGTAATGAGGATGCAGACTTCAGTGGTATGGCCATGTAATGAGGATGCAGACTTCAGTGGTATGGCCATGTAATGAGGATGCAGACTTCAGTGGTATGGCAATGTAATGAGGAAGGATAGCTCTAGAACAGCTAAGAAGTACTTCAACCTGGATGTCAGAGAGAAGAGACCAAGATGCAGACCAAGGAGACGGTGGATAGAAACAGTTCGATCAGAGGTGGAGAAGAATGGTTTTAATTGGAACGATGTCCAAGAACAAATGGTGTACCAAGATCGGGCAAGATGGAGAGCGCTTGTTTGCCACACCCGGGAAATTGGAGATAGAAAATGATGATGATGATGATGATGATTAGAGCTGGGATTTCTATGTAATTACATATTTTACATATTTTTTCATATTTGTGGGTATTCTACATATTCTTAGTGATATTACAAAAAATTACATATTTCAGAGTTTTCCTGTTTTTATATGAAATAAATTGCTGAATTGAAGTTTCACACTTAATGTGGGGCTGATGTCTGTCCTCTCAACAGGGGGATTAAGGTAATTATGAGCGACAGGTATTTGAGAGGATGATAAGTGCTGTGCTTGGGGAAACTGGTGCAAGTGTATTGAGTAAATTGCAAAAAGCGTTGAAGAGAAATCCTGGTTATTCAACATTTCACAGTGTATGCCGAATTCTAAATGGAGATGACATTGATCCTCGCGAGGACGTTTCTCCAGTGAAAATTCATCTCCTAAAATTTGCCCCAGTTACATCAAGTGATGTTGAAAGATCTTTCTCTGCATATAAGAACATCCTAAGTGACAAACTCCTTTCTATGACTCCAGAGAACACCGAAAAATACTTAATAATTCACTGTGCTACAAAATTTAATGAATAAACGTGCTTTGAGTTATGAAAATAATAAGTTTCTATTGAATACGTGTGTGATATATTCATATAATATGACTCCAAAGAACATTGAAAAATACTTAATTGTTCACTGTCCTACAAAATGTAATATAAAGCGTGATTAGTGTGTTGTAACTGACAAAATGGTAAGTTTATATTAATTATATGATATTACATATTTTGCTACATATTTTGGGCCTTTTTGTTACATATTTATGTACATATTATGCCACTTGTTATTACATAAAAATTATGATGATGATGATGATGACACAATTTGTCTGCCAGTACTATGTTTCATATTATTATTATGATATATGAATTGCAGCCGAATGGCGATAGTTGGGTATTTTTGATTCAACGCCCGAGGGCTCCCATGATGTTCATTTTAAAGTAGTTCCAACTTTGGCTACCAGATGCTACCGTCACTAATATCGTTGGAACTTGATAGAGCGTTTCTAAATAGCCAAATATT
Organism: Meconema thalassinum; assembly: GCA_946902985.2. NCBI lineage: Eukaryota > Metazoa > Arthropoda > Insecta > Orthoptera > Tettigoniidae > Meconema > Meconema thalassinum. The sequence goes on from OX336390.1 coordinate 837,487,854, forward strand.
ACCTACAAATTTTGCTACACGCTACCAATTGTAGTGGTAGGTTCTTTTACATGCCATAATTCTATGACATGGGCCATCCAGCTTTACTTCCCCTCTGAAGGAAGGCATACTGAAGTACTTTAACGCTCTTAAAAATCCAACGACTTCGGCCGGGTTTGAACCTCCGATCTTGGGCATAACAGTTCAGCATGATACCGACTACGTCACCGAAGTAGGACATGTTTCATATTGTATGCCATTGCTAACCCTAAGTAAAATTCCACCTAACGACACTGCTTCGTTCTGTATAACTTAAATCAGTCAGTCTTGTTTACTTGTCCCTGATTTCTACTTCCTGGAACATTATTACTGCAAGTGACAGCAGTAAAAATCTCTCGTACTTGCCTTATCTCTGTTTCGTTAGGTGGTTCAGCACTTAAGCTTCGTCTTAAGATGATCTTCGTTGTGTCCTGGTATTTGTTTTCAAGGTTAAACCTCTCCTAAGCATAATGTTATGTGTCATGTTCACGTAGTCATATGTGGACATTATGTAGAATTATGTAGAATTATTCAGATTAAAAGATTTCCGATAAAATATACTCATTAGTCTTCCTGGGAGGAATCAAAGGCAAAGCCCGTGATCCTGACAGACAAGTCTGTCTTGAGACTGTGAGAAATTGTTTTTAAACTATATTTGACTCTTAAAATATGGAATTAGTTAAATGATACGGTGCTTTTTACTCTTATAGGCTAATTATGTTCAATTGATTACTTGTATTGATATCCAGCCGTTATAAGTTCCGTTTTCCACGAGGTCAAAGAAAGATGCGATGAGCTTCGATATGCCGTGTGATTTTTACGGCCGGATACCCTTCCTGACACCAACTTCATGATAGGATCTTTTTTTATGAGAGATGAACTGATTGAAGATGCATAAACTTGGGCTAAGAGATGGGAGGAAGCAGTCGTGGATTATTAGAAGGCACCATCCTGGGATTTGGCTCGAGTTGAACATGGTAAATCATGGAAAACCTTTAAAGAAGGGCCGACGGTGGGATTCGAACCCATGCCTTTCGAGTCCACAGATAATTTGTCCCCATGACTGGCGTAGCTACTGCTGTCGCTGCTGAAGTTGTTTGTGTGCTTTTATGTAGTTACCTTAATACAACTACACCGACGTCAGTGGCTACGCTGACTAAAGCGCAGCGTTAGGTCATGGGGCCAAGCTCTCTGCTGACTCGGTAGACGCGTGGGTTCGAGCCCCACCGTCGGCCCTCCTTGAAATGGTTTTCCATAGTTTCCCATTTTCAACACCAGACAAATGCTGGGACGGTAACTTCTGATAGGCTACGGCCGTTTCCTTCCACATCCTTGCCCAATTTCATTCATCTTCATCCATTCCATCTATCATCCCGACGCGCAGGTCGCCCACGGGCGTCGACTAGAAAGACCTGCACTCGGCCTCTCAGGCGGCTACAAGACAAAAAAAAATACAACTACGATGGATAACACAGTAGCTCCCCTGGTGGATACAAGTAGAAGTTCGGAAGCTTAATTTATTAAGTCGGATGGCTGAACTAGTGTGTGTAGTTTTAGTTCGGACAATGATTTGGGTAGGAGGTGGCAGTGGCCGTAGCCTTGATTTAGGTATCATCCCGGCATTCGCCTGGAACAGAAGGGGGGAAACACGGAAAACCACCTCTAGGGTGTCTGAGGCAGAAATATAACCCATTTGTTAGCAGTTGTGTCTCAAGAGGCTGAGTTAATTTCTTTCCAGCCCTCACACCTGAATTACATCACCAGGGATCTGCACTATCTCCACTCTTGTTTATCCTAAGCATGGATACAGTGACTGCCGATTTGCAGAGGCAACCACCATGGACATTACTGTGCGCCGATGATGTCATGCTTGCAAGCGAGACCCGTAATGATCTAGAGCACTTGGTCAACCTCTGGAATGCGAGGCTCTGTGAATTTGGACTATGGCTCAACCTCACTAAGACTGAGTATCTTGAATGTGGTTCCCAGACAGATGGGACCATCATAGTAGATGGCACCCCACTACCAAAGGCTTCACATCTCCGATACCTTGGCTCCGTTGTGAGACTTGATGGTGATACAGTCTCGGATGCCCGTGCAAGAGTGAATGCTGCATGGATGAAGTGGCGCCAGGTCACAGCCGTCCTCTGTGACCGCAAGATCCCTTTGCGCCTCAAAACTAAGATCTATCAATCAGTCGTCCGCCCTGTTGCTTTGTATGGAGCTGAATGCTGGCCTAATACAAAGAAACATGAACAAGCTTTGCACTCAATGGAGATGCGGATGCTAAGATGGTCCTTGGGAATTACACGGCTGGATCATATTAAGAACGAAGACGTCCGTAATACTCTTGGAATTGCCCCTGTTCCAGCCAAAATGAGGGAGACTCGGTTGCGTTGGTACGGGCATGTAGCCCGAGCAAATACAGAGTCCATTGTAAGCAAGTCACTTGCTCTCGAACCTGATGGACAAAAAGCTCCAGGACGACCAAAAAGGCGTTGGATGGATACCCTACAGCCTACACGACGATATGCGCATCGTAGGTCTTCGTCCTATAGATGCAGCAAACCGCAACGAACGGAGAGCGAGGTGCAGAGTGGCGGACCCCAAAAAATAATTGGGAACAACGCCAGGAAGAAGAAGAAGACACCTGAATTAAATCTTTTGGCAGATGGAGCGAAGTACATCGTCAAAACAATTAATAATTTATTCAATCGGCTGATTAATCGTTTAAAGGACCGATCACTTAATCGATGAAACACACAGTTAATTAATCATTTTTTGTAGCACTCAATTGATTTTCATACTTGATTAATTGATTATTATATAACTGAAATTATTCGATTAAAAGTACTAGCACTGGTGGATACAGAAATTGAGACCAAAAAAAGGGTCAATTCATTGAAAGGAATTCGTAGCAGGATTTTATTCTACCGTTCAGGGGGGCGTGGTGGCGCAGCGGTCAATCTGTTGGCCTCTCACCAAGGTGGACTGGGTTCGATTCCCGGTCAAAGCATGTGAGATTTTCGAAGTGAAATGCCATGTCCTCTGGTTTGGATTACAGGTAAAAAGGAGGCCCCGTGGCTTATAATCGCGTAAAACTACAATCTTCCTTCCTTTATCCTACCGTTAAAATCTCCAGTGTCACAATCCCTTTTAATAAAAGAAAAGGTGACGTCATAATGAACAGTAGAAAAGGAGACAATACACGTCAGGGTCCTGGGAATTATGATGGATTAATACACGGGAGATTGCCGATCCCGTACAGATAAGATAAGTGAGCATGCATAGCCGGAAAGATCAATGCGAGGTTAGTCCCCTACTGTCCTGATAGGGACGCGATAGCATCTATTGTCCGGTGTATGCTCTAAGGTAAGGCGACATGTTGTTATATGGGGCCTGTGCGTTGCTATGGTGCAGTTACGGTTTCGATAATCCTGGCATAATTAAAAACATTAGGAACTATTTAAAATTAAAATTAACGTAGCCTATAGGCAAATCCATCCAATAATTTAAATAATGACAAAATGGGTCTTTCAGTTAATAGGCCGTGTTGTTTATAATACTAAAAAACTGTGGTAACTACTTAAAATTAAAATTAACGTAGCCTATAGGCTAATCCATCCAATAATTTAAATAATGACAAAATGGGTGTTTTAGTTAATAGGCCGTGTTGTTTATAATACTAAAAAAAACTCTGGGAACTTCTAAAAATTAAAATTAACGTAGCCTATAGGCTAATCCATCCAATAATTTCAATAATGACAAAATTGGTATTTCTGTTAATAGGTCGTGTTGTTTAATGCTAACAAAACTCTTAAGAGAATTGCGTTTCAGTTGGTCAACACAAGTGTACCCAATTAGTAAAGTTACAATCTTATCACTCTTTCCTGAAAGAAATGTTTCATATTATTAATGTATACAATTATTAACACACTTCCTTCACAAATGGGGAGGGGCGTTGATTGACATGTTTTTATCGTCAAGCGAACATCATCAGGTCCAAATAAGAAAGGCAAAATTCTCTACAAAACACCACAAAAGAACCGCAATGCTATTAAAAATGGTCGCTGCCCTCCAATAACAACCCACTAAAAGCACGGCAAAATCTTAAAAGGTGCGGTTAATACTGATGTGAAATACTAAAGTGATAAGTTCTTGAGAATAGAACTGTTTATGTTAATATCTGCTAGGTTGCTGCAACACCAGCAGCACTTTTTAAGATTTTGCCCTGCCTTTAGCGGGTTGTTGTAGGAGGGTCGTGACCGTCCGTGGCTGGCTTTGTAGGTCTTTTGTGTTTTGTAAAGCAATTTTGTATTGTATATTTGGTAAAATGCGTCTATATTTAGATTGGTAACAGTTTATCCGTTCACTTTTACATGAAAATTACTTTTTATACAATATTTTTCTACTGCTTAAAATTCATTACTTATGTGAAAATGAAAATCCACAGCCTGCGTCCAGTCTCCGACCGGGTCAGGAATGGAATGAATGAAGCACCCATCTAGCGGCGAGGATATGAACTGTGTCGGCTGCCGAGGCCTGACGCACTCCTCTGGGGCAATGATTAAATGAATGACAGATGAAGTGAAATGATAGTGGAGAGTGTTGCTGGAATGAAATTTTGACAGGGAAAACTGGAGTACCCGGAGAAAAACCTGTCTGCCTCCGTTTTGTCCAGCACAGATCTCACATGGAGTGACCGGGATTTGAAACACGGACCCAGCGGTGAGAGGCCGGCGTGCTGCCGCCTGAGCCACGGAGGCTTCATTTTTTTAATGTGAAACTTTTTCATTTACTTTAATTCAAATTTGTAAGGATATCCATTTTATTTCATATTATTAAAGTTAAACTAATAACGCTGAAGGAGATATCATTGTTAAATCAGAACATATACGTTTAAAATATTAATAAACATCATTTCACTGAATTGACATGGTGGATTGCATAATAGGCTAAATATATTTTGTATAGGCCTATTTGGATCTGACGATGATCGTTTGACCAGCAAAAGATGTTCTTCAATTAACATCCCTCTCCCCCCGTTTGTAAGAGATGTATATGAATATAATACAAGAAGTTCCGTGACGAACTAAAGAGCCTACTTTTCTTAAAATTTAAGATTCATGCCAAAGATTAATCTATACGGATCTATCTAGAATAATGACGAAATTAAGTTGGTAATATCGATATTTCTAATTAGTTCGAAATATAGTACTGTATACCTCGCATAATGTAGCCTAATAGAGAACTACAGTTGGCAGCCCTGGTGACTGAATATATTCTTAGTTCCATCTCTTAAGGTACAGAATACAAAATTTGGTTGAAGGCCAATGGATAGCATGGACGTTACATGCAGTTAAACATCGGATCTAACAGCGCGCGTAAAATCATGTTGGCAACAATGACATACATGTATTGGCCAGAAATAATCTGAAATAATATGATCTATTGTTGTGTCAATTTCGAATGAAATCCATTAGTTAGTATAGAAGTTACATGCATTTTAAAATTGGACCTATCAGCTGACTTAGAATCATGTTGGCAGCACTGGCGTAGGCCTAAATTAGTTACTCCAAATTAATCTAGAATGCCAGGTAATATACTGTGCCCATTCAGCAATGAAATATGCACATCACAGTTTGCCAGCAATGCTCAATCGGGAGTATCGGGGTTCATGGTTTGTTCTCCCACTCTGTGATCTACACACTTTGGACTAAATAGAGGATACACTTCCATAAATAAACAAAAATCAACTCCTAATATTAAAAATATTTAATTATCCAAATATATGGCGCTACAAAAATTAAACAAATAAATTACTGACCCTTCACATCATACTTGTTCAAAGTTGAACCAGGAATTCATATTAAACAAATCTAGATCATAATAATTGGTTTTCCATAAACCAACAAACTTCCACTAAGTTTCACTTCCATATAGTATCACTTCACAATCTTTAAAATAAGAGCTCCAAACGGCTCGGTAATGTTTACTTACAATGTGCTATCCATTTAATACACATCCATTATTATTTATGAGTATATCTTTTAATCATAAATATCAAAATTACCAAAGTATTGTTAATCATTACTTAATTTTGGGCTTTCACACTGTTCAAATGTTACCATCTCTCTCTCAAGTCAAAACTCACTACTGTGATTGGGAAAAAATTGCGTACTCCCGAGCTACAGAAGACTACTGAACAAGTCAAAATTTAGATCACTCCCGGAATCTAAAGTCTTCAATCGAACTCGTGAATCACTGAATCATATAATCATTACATTAGGGATTTATCATTATTTATCTTAAAATACCATTCTATTATAAGAAAGCGACGATCTGAACTCTGCAAGCGATAATCATTCATATAAAGGGACCTCGGTTGCAAGACCGGGTCGTAATACAAACTCTAAACACTTCTGTGTACTATAACTCAATAGACCGTTCCCTGACCTACCACAATACGTCGAGGGTAAGGCTCTAACCTTGGCTACTTAGCGTGATTTATTGCAGGGAGACAGATAGTCCTCAGTCTCGCTGCTACAAGAGACTGGCTACCGTCATCTTTCATACAGCTGTCTTCAAATGTAATTCTCTGACCGACAAGGCTTTTAATACAGATTCTTAACACAACATATTTAGGCTCAACAAACCTATTCTCTGAGCTTCGGTATGTAGTAATTATGAAGTGTCCTCATTGGCGGGTAAGAAAAATTCAATAATACAACCAATATTTAGGGGCTTCAACACGGACGACTCTGAGTTCGATCCTTTCAAATGCCTCGGGATCAGTATCCCAAAAATGGAGGACTTATAACATTTGCGACTTAGGGCAGGGCTCACCTTATACCAGCGCTCATAATACAACATAATAGCACCCTTTTTACCATACAACATACAATGCCTCGTGATCACTTGTTACAACTTTTGAAGACTTACCATAGTTCAATTACCCCGACCAACTGCCCCTCATAATTAGTTTTACCGAGTATTTCAACGCATTTCTAGCGTGATAAATTACTTCAATGCGCTACATGGCGCTTATTCATTAATTAGCCAAATTGCTTTCAAAGAACTAATAAATTCAAAATCAACGTTTGATCTACATCTCAAATATATATTACTCTTCTCCCTTGACAATAATCATTTTACTATAAAGAACATGTATTCATAACATGTTTTAATTCCCCTAAAGGAGCTCGGAAGCTACTACTTTCAATATAAAATTCATCATAATATTCATTCATTTATGTAATTATTATTATTATTATCATCATTACGCTTGCTTTCTTATATTTATATCATTTATCATTTACACTGATATTTTACTGAATACATTCCCCATGGGATTCATTTACATTTCACATATTTATTATTTTTATCTCAAATTTATCGTTCAGATCGCGCTATTATTCCTTTACCAGTTATTCAACATCCCTATTCTTTCTTTATGTGGATTATACGCAAATCTTCCCAAACACATATCATAATGAAATAGTTACTCACATGACTGTCCGGTCAGCGACCGAATCCTCCAACGATGGAACATGTTTGCCCACTCCCTGCTTTCTAAGCCATTTTCATTGATACACTTACACTTAATGACACTTTTTTAACTACACAGAAAATATTTACCTTAATCACTTGGAATATATTGAATACCATTTTGTATTCGTTTCACTTAACACAATATAAATTCACAAAAAATATTACACTCAAAAATTTTCACAATATTTACATTACATAACACTTTTATCACTCTGGCGTTAATCATTCGCCTTACACACGTGATTTCTTTTCTTTCCCGTTTCCAAGGGTGGCATTTATAGAACGTCGACTTCCTAATCTGACCAGATGATGGAAAGTATCGATTGAACTACACCTCACTGGAACGGATGATCTTCAAATCCGAGGTTTGACTATCGGCTTCTATACTTTAACTGCACGATGTCGTTTCTTCTTAGACGCTAACTTGTTCGTCTAGATGAAGTCTGTCCTTAAGGTATTACTATTACGGCCGCTCGAATAGTTTATCGGTGACCTAGTAATTTCCTTACATTAATTTGCTATTACTTTAATTCGTAGCTTATTGGAGTCCTCCCCAATGTTTACTTGTTCGTTTGCCTGCCTAGACAAAGCCTGGAACTATAATTCCTAATTCTGATCGTCCTACGCTCTAGTCCCTATCTTTCCGGAACACTAGGCGTTATTTATTTCGTTCTACCCTGATTGGGTTCCTTAACTTCGATAGAACTGTTTATTTTACTTCCTTGGGTACTTCGAAACCTTATGACGCTTTATGTCTTTAACTGAACTATTATTCGAGTACCTATCGCCTGTTATTTCTTCAAGTTCACAGCCTAACTTTGACTGTACTAATGAACTTTAACGATAAAGTCTGAAGCTTGCTGATATTAATCCTATACTAGGATTCTACTATGTCTCCGCACGGCGATACTAATGACGATACTGCTCGGCCACTCCCATACGGGGTGCTCGTTGGTGATACAGCGTATTACGACCTCTCAAGGTCTGGTAAAGACTGCATGATCTTCCTGGCTTCGCCAGGATTTTTATACAAATCGGCGATAAAAAGATAAAATCCGCATCTTCTCCAGCACTAACTTTTGAAGTAATTTTCGTATAATTTTGAAAAATATATCTCTGGAAAGCTCTTGTTCTAAACGTCAACTGATTTCTTTGATCATGAAAATCGATCGCACAATTCCAAGATACGTGGGTGTTGCGGTTTATTTTTCTATCCCTACCAACTCTGGTCTCGGGGAATTACTAACGACATCATGCTGCATTTGCACTTCTTTCCTGTGCAAATATTATAAACTTTTTCCCCACACAAAAATCTCTCTTCCAAAATGATCAACCATGATGTGTTTCTTTCATTAATTAAATGCTCGCAAATGGCTTAATTCTAATTATTTCTCTTCTTGCGCAATTGCGAGGTTGTCATTTTTTTGCTGCGTAAGGTCAATTTACGAAACCTCATCTCTCTTACACGCAGTGGAAAGTTTTTATCGTTCTATTAATAGTCATGATCGGCTCCTTATCAATGCGTCATGCTTAATATCATGTTCGCGTGACTAGTGGTCCCTTATTCTTGCGCCACATTATAACAGTCCTCTTCATAAAATCTTTCTAAGTCATTCTAAGGACTGTATTTTTAGCCTACTTTCGATTTTTGCAAAAAATGAAAGTAGACTTATGAGATCAACACAGGGCGAAAAAAGTGTGTCTGTCTGTGTGTGTGAATGTGTGTGTGTGAGTCTGTGTGTGTGTGTGTGTGTCTGTGTGTCTGTGTGTGTGTGAGTGTGTGTACTCTGAATGTCTGTCCCCCCCTATCAATTCGAACACGGTGCATGCGAATTGAACGAAATTTGGTACAAAGGTAGCACTAGCAAAGGACACTTCAGTGTCATGTTTTATATCGCCGCCATCTTGACGGAAACGTAATGGCGGCCACACAAATGTTCAAAGCTTAAATCAAATTACGACTAACCTAATCATCCGATCTCTACCAAATTTTGCAACGACATACCTTTATGGGGGGAGCATCCTATGACCAAACCAATAGGTCATCAGCGTAATAGTTTGCGGATGGCGGCCATCTTTGTGTGAAAATCGATTCCCCCTATTAATTCGAACACGGTGCAACCGAATGGAACGAAATTTGGTACAGAGGTAGTACTAACAAACAGCACCTCAGTGTCATGTTTTATATCGCCGCCATCTTGACGGAAACGTAATGGCGGCCACACAAATGTTCAAAGCTTAAATCAAATTACAATTAACCTAATCATCCGATCTCTACCAAATTTTGCAACAACATACCTTTATGGGAGGAGCATCCTTTGACCAAACCAATAGGTCATCAGCGTAATAGTTTGCGGATGGCGGCCATCTTTGTGTGAAAATCGATTCCCCCTATTAATTCGAACACGGTGCAACCGAATGGAACGATATTTGGTACAGAGGTAGTACTAACAAAACGCACCTCAGTGTCATGTTTTATATCGCCGCCATCTTGACGGAAACGTAATGGCGGCCACACAAATGTTCAAAGCTTAAATCAAATTACGATTAACCTAATCATCCGATCTCTACCAAATTTTGCAACTACATACCTTTATGGAGGGAGCATCCTTTGACCAATCTAATAGGTCATTCACCTGATAGTTTGCGGATGGCGGCCATCTTTATGTCAAAATTGATTCCCCCTATTAATTCGAACACGGTGGAACCGAATGGAACGAAATTTGGTACAGAGGTAGCACTAGCAAAGGGCACCTCAGTGTCATGTTTTATATCGTCGCCATCTTGACTGAAACGTAATGGCGGCCACACGAATGTTCAAAGCTTAAATCAAATTACGATTAACCTAATCATCCGATCTCTACCAAATTTTGCAACTACATACCTTTATGGAGGGAGCATCCTTTGACCAATCTAATAGGTCATTCACCTAATAGTTTGCGGATGGAGGCCATCTTTATGTCAAAATTGATTCCCCCTATTAATTCGAACACGGTGGAACCGAATGGAACGAAATTTGGTACAGAGGTAGTACTAGCAAAGGGCACCTCAGTGTCATGTTTTATATCGCCGCCATCTTGACTGAAACGTAATGGCGGCGACACGAATGTTCAGGGCTTAAATCAAATTACGATTAACCTAATCATCCGATCTCTACCAAATTTTGCAACTACATACCTTTATGGAGGGAGCATCCTTTGACCAATCTAATAGGTCATTCGCCTAATAGTTTGCGGATGGCGGCCATCTTTGTGTCAGAATCGATTCCCCCTATTAATTCAAACACGCTGAAACCAAATGGAACGAAATTTGGTATAGAGGTAGCACTAGCAAAGGGCACCTCAGTGTCATGTTTTATATCACCGCTATCTTGATGGAAACGTAATCGCGGCCACCCAAATGTTAAAAGCTAAAATGTAATTACGACCAACCTAATAATCTAGTCTCTACCTAATTTTGCAACACCATATCTTTATGTGGGAAACATATTCTGACCAAACTGCAAGAACATCAGCCCAATAGTTTGCAGATGGTGGCCAAGTATGTGTGCAAATCGATTCCCCCTATCAATTCAAACACGGTGAAACCGAATTGAACGAAATTTGGTACAGAGGTAGCACTAGCAAAGGGCACCTCATATTCATGTTTAATATCCCTATAGCACGTTGTGTTTCAACAAGCTCCTACAACCAACATTCAATCATACTCCTTGAAAAGGACAATGAGTTATAACAATACCCATGCATTTAGGAGAAAGTAGGCTATATGTTCTTTACTGAACATCTTGTTTTCCTCTCTTCTTTTACCAATAAATGATGGATTCGGTGCTTGAACCAACAGCACATGGGTTCAATACGTGTGCAATGTTTAGAGCTATTGGCTTGCATACTTTCTGACATATTGATATTAGGGTAACAAAAATAGAGACAGTATTATTAACAGTTTGCATCCCTGGTTACTCTTAAGAATCGGCATAGTCATATCTGTTATGGTACACATAACACACACGAAATTTGGTTGAAATCCAAATGATAGTATATTAGTTACATGTATTTGAAGTTGGACCTCTCAGCACGCATAGAATCATGTTGGTAGCACTGACGTATATAAGTTACTCCAAATTAATCTAGAATGTCAGGTACTATACGTGTGCATAGTTTAAAGCTGTCGGCTTGCATAATTTCTGATATATGGGTATTTGGATTTAAAAAAATTGAGAGCATTTATTAACAGTTGGCAGCCCTAGTGGATCTTAAGAATACGCTCAGCCATATATGTTTATGTACACATAGCACATACGAAATTTGGTTGAAATCCAATTGATAGTGTAGAAGTTATATGCATTTAAATATTGGACTTATCAGCAGGCTTATAATCATTTTGGAAACACTGCCATGTATGCCCTCCTGCAAATTAAACTGCAATATTATTATCTATACGTGTGCCAATTTTGAAACAGCTCCCATTCATATCTTCCAAGATATCCAACATGGAGCTCAAATTTCAATTGCGATTTTTCAGCAGTTGGTAGCACTGACATCATTTTCAAATATGGCCGTGAGATATTCAGGTATACATCTTTACTCCTACCAAATTTTGTTTCGATTGCTGCAGTCGTTTAGGAGTGTATGGGACACACACACACACACACACACACACACACACACACAGCCAGCCAGACAGACAGGCAGACAGACAGACATGCAGAAGGACAGACAGACAGACTGACAGATCTCATAAGTCTACTTTTTCCTCATTTTTGCAAAATGTGAAAAGTAGGCTAAAAATATGTAATTTTCATGTTGATTGGCCCATTTTTTTCAGGTAGTAGGGTGATAAAATTATTGCTACTTCCCGCTTAATTAATTAATTAATATTTTGCTACCTGTTGCAGGTGCCTGATGTTTCCTCAACTAGCCTTACATGCCGTCCTTCTCGCAATGGGGGTCGCGGATGAGGGCTTCTTGTGCACTGCTGAATTCTGTCGGAAGAGTATAACCACCAACCCTTGCACCCCACTACCTGAGGGCTGCAACAAGACTGCTGACGGTACAATAGTGAGTGGTCGCTTCTTCCTGGCTCCCCGTGCCTGCAATTGCTGCGACTACTGTGTACCGTATTTGAAGGAAGGCGACAGCTGCATTGGCGGTGTTCCTGGTTTGGTGAACCCGCGGGCGATCTGTGGGGATGGCCTCAAGTGCTCTAATGAATCGAGATGTGAGAAGATTCAAGACACACCCTGCATCAGGGAACAGCTAAAGTATGACCTGGATGAGGAACATGGCCTGCTCGGAATATCGCAGTGGAGACCTGTTTGCGATGGTAACGGCGATTATGGCTCCGTGCACTGTATTCCAGGATCCATGTAAGTCACATCAAATTTAAAAGTTAACGGAACATAACAATGACAAAAAGAAGTAGCACCTATCGCATTTTCAATGTTATGTTGGTAATCTATTGGCGATAATTGTTATTTAAAGGGGGGTCAATGGTAAAACATTAGAGCCAACTGCCCTAATATTTTAATTATGCCACTGTCAAAGACGTAATTTAAGTTTTAGAAAATAAGAAAATAGGAAAATGATTTTTAATAAAAAAAAAATTGATTATAAGCCGAAGAAAATACATGATCTTATTGATTGTTGAAGGGATAGAAGCCAATTTTCAGTGATGCCTAGTTCTATTAAAGAAAACTTTCCAGTGTGACGCGTTACACAAGCTTATGCGAACTTATATAATCTAAACATTGTATTATATATTTGTGCATAAGTGTAATTCATAAGCGTCGTATATTAACTAAGCCTAAGTGAGCAGGATCTTATGATGATCGCTTGACGATCGAAACATCCAATTAGGTGTCCCCAGTTTTGTACATGAAAGCGTGTTGTTTTGTGATAAATATCTTATTTCTTTCAGGTTAGAGCATGTAAATACTTGTTTTCCCGCCTAATGTAATTGGACACAATTGGTGTTGACCGACTGGAAAGCATTCTTTAATAATGATCATGAAAATGAAAATCCACAACCTGCTTCCAGTCTCCGACCGGGTCAGGAATGGAATGAATGAAGCCCCCATCTAGTGGCGAGGATATGGACTGTGCCGGCTGCCGAAGCCTGTCGCACTCCCCTGGGGCAGTGATTAAATGAATGATAGATGAAATGAAATGACAGTGGAGAGTGTTGCTGGAATGAAATTTGAGACAGGGAAAACCGGAATACCCGGAGAAAAACCTGTCTGCCTTCGCTTTGTCCAGCACAAATCTCACATCTGAACCACGGACCCACCGGTGAGAGGCCGGCGTGCTACCGCCTAAGCCACGGAGGCTCTTAATAATGATCATAATAACTTTAAAAATAAGTACACCATTCCCTGCAGTTTGAAGATTCCGTGAGTAACTTAGGTCTTAAAAATTTAAAAGTTCTTACTGTGCGATTTCAAGAACAATAGGACGAAAATGTATAAATATATTCACGTCAGGCATTCTCTATATTTAACCATTATTGTGCAGGTTTGAAAACAAAACATATTGTTTTTTGATCTGTAGCAATCATTGAAATATATTGTTTACACCATTATTAACTAGTTATCTCCCCGTTGATTTACACAATGTTTATGAAGTGTATATGAAAACTTGTTGTTATTGTTGATTCTTTTTGGAGCTTTGCGACATCGTGGTCATATAGCCCCGTGTACTTGGGTGAGTATGGAATTTGTCTGAGTACCTGTGTTATTGTGATGGCTGTATTAGTGAGTATATTTGATATTCAGATGAAGATTGGGAAGGAAACTGCCGTGGCATTAAGTTAGGGACCATCCCAGCATTAGCCTAAGGTAGAAGTGGGAAAGCACGGAAAACAGCTTTCAGGTTGGCTGAGGTAGGAATCGAACCTCCTCTACTCATTTTTGCCTCACGAGGCTGAGTGCATCCCGTTCCAGCCCTCCAACTAGAATTAAATTAAATTTCTTGGCACAGCCGGGAATCGAGCACGGGTCTCCACGGTGACAGTCATCTAAATGACTAACTTGTGAGTGGGTCATCGCCTATTTTCACTTTGCCTCTTGGCGCAGTAGTTACCATTGTTAGCTGTCACCCCCGAGCTTGGGGTTTGATTCCTGGCCCACCATCATGGGAAATGACTAATTAATATAATGAACGTAACAATGCACAAAATAGTACGAACTCGAAAAGGAGGGGATAACTGAATGGTTGAACAAAACAGTTTCGTTTCTTAATATGATCCTACCACCCAAACTACTGAATCAATATTATTATGAAAATTTATCAACATTTACCTTCATAAGATAAAATAGTCAAGTTACTAAACAGACACTGTTACCAACATTACAATTAAACAATTCTTAAAAACAAAACATTAAGCAAAAGGTACATTTATGACCTTACTATTGAAGTTAAAGATTTGAAACTAAATACATTTGAAGAAGATTTCATGGCTTCCAATCCAACTTACAATCATTGTTCTAGTTCTTTGATGAGTTTAAAAAGAGCTTTGTTTTTGAAGCAATGCGTTAATACGGCAGTCACTACTCTAGGCCAAATTATTGCACTTATGCATATAAAGATACTGTGGAAAATTCAAGTAGATCAATGCATTAATTTCAAAGATAATGTACCTTATTTGCATACAAATAAAAGTCGCAAGGAATGGCTGTCAAAGAAATGTCTGCAAATAGGTAAATAAAGAAATGGTAGATGTTTTCCAAAGTTGAAAAACTTCATAACTCCTAATCTCGGAAATAGATTAACATTTCTTCTCGACATTGTGGTGTTTGGAGCCAATTTTCAATGTTGCCTTAGTAAACAAAAGTTTGGTGCTTTTCAGTCGGTCAACACGATTGTACCCAAATGAGATGGGTTACTCCCTAATCCTGAAAAAAAAATGTACATGAGATTAATAAATACACATGGATGATCAGTTTCGATCGTCAAGCGATCATCATGAGAATCATAACACTTAGCCTATAAATTGTATTTAATTTCTTCTCCAAACAAACTTCCAATGATATTTCAATAAGCTGAGAACCCAAAACATCAAAAAAGAGCAAATTGATTTTCTCCACCAAACCTTAAGTTAGCGCCACCATAAAGGACTTGGAGATGAGGGAGGAGACCTGTGCATAGGTAGATGGGTTGTAGTAAATCACTGAGACAATACACACATTAACTGATAGTGTAGGGATTAATGTTAATATAATGTGTTTTTTTAACCAGAAGTACAATTTCATTTATCTATACTTACTAATATAATAAAGCTGAAGAGTTTGTGTGTTTGTTTGTGTGTTTAAACACGCTAATCTCTGGAACTACCAGTCGGATTCGAAAAATTATTTTTGTATATGATAGCCAGATTCGAGAGGAATAGTTTAGGCTATGTATCAGTAGGCTACACCTCTCAGGTAACCTTTGAGATTGATTTCTGTTTAGTAAGTCAGAAGAACAAGCGCTCCAGAACGACTCAGGGGCGTATATAAGAGGGGTGCTGAGGGGGCTCCAGCCCCCCCCCCCCCCGAAAAAGCAAACTTGGGTACAAAATACAATGTATTTCACAGTACTTTCAAGAAATGCTTAACAATTTGTAAAATTTGCTGAATAAATTAACATGTAATCCATTTAGATACTTGCCATTCATACTCCACAGGCTATAATAGAACATTCATTAAGTACTCACAATTTTCCAGGATAGTCAGCCCCCCCCCTCCCCCCGAAAAAAAATTATATACGCCCCTGGAACGGCTTCAATAATACCGAAGTCTATTGTCGCCATGTAATGCGGGCCGCATCACGTCTCCCATACCAGTTTTCTGGTGCAGAATGGTGAGCTGCTTATAAATCGCAGTCACGGGGAGTAATTAGTAGAAAAAGATTTCTTAGGCCCCTTAAAATAGTTATTATCATGACAATAGTATGCCCTGTATAAGGGCGATGGTGTTGGTGCAGTATACTGAGGTTATCAGCTGCAATAAGCGTTGGTGCTTTCAAATTTAAATTCATTTATTCCGATCCTTATTCTTGAGCGCTCCAGTTCTGTAAAACAAATAAATCCACCGGGCGAAGCCGGGCACTACTGCTAGTAATGTAATATTAAATAGGGTGGCAATTTCTTCTAACTATAAACGTTTTCCATTTCTATCTCTCATTATATCAATGTTCAGGCACACAGGATATTAATCAATAAATGAATAATGGCAAACTTTTCGGCTTCATTTTCCATTCGGTTCATATATTCTTCCTTAATAATCTCTCGCTCCTCAGACCGTGGTAAGTAAGGTTAAATACCTTTGCTCTTCGGTCAGATCGTATCATGCCCCAAAATTCTGTACAGCCCTTGTAGTTAACAAATTCAAGGGAACATTTTTCTCTGTCGTAACCTTTATCAATCAAGCACTTGAAAGACATTTATTGTTCCTTTTCTTCTTCTTCTTCATCATCATCATCTTATCCCACTTCAAGTGGGGTCAATGTTTCTGGCAAGTCTTTTCCATTTTATTCTGTCCACACATAGTCGTCCCCAAACTGCTTCTCCATTAGGTCATCATGGATACTGTCAGTCCATCTTCTTCGAGGTCTGCCTCTATTCCTCGTGCCATCCACAACCAGAGACATCGCTCTCATTCCTACATAGTTATTATCTCGACGCATAACATGCCCATACCACAGCAGTCTTCTCTCCTGGATTTTCTTGGAGACTTCTGTTACTTTTACTGTGCCCCTGATTTTCTCATTTGCGATGTGATCAATCCTAGTGACGCCACTCATCCAGCGCAGCATCTTCATCTCAGTCACATCCAGCTTATGACATTGTGACTTAGTTATTGCCCATGTCTCCAAGCCATACATCATGGCTGGCCTCACAGCTGTCTTGTAGGCCTTTCCTTTCACCCTTATATTGAGCATTTTGTCACACAGAATGCCAGAAATCCTTTTCAGGTTCTTCCAGGCTGACTGAACCCTGTGGTTAATCTCAGTATTTATGTTGCCATCTTCAGACATGGTTGACCCAAGATACTTGAAGCTACTGACTGGCCTTAAGCTTACTCCATCCGTCTGCACTAACTCATTGCCCTCACCACCAAGGCACACATAGTCTGTTTTCTTTCGACTGATGTTCATGCCTCTGGTCTCCAAGGCTTCTCGCCAGTTCTCCAGTCGCCTTCCCAGTTTTCTCCTACTAATGTCGCACAAAACAATGTCATCGGCAAACAGCATACACCATGGTGCTGCACTACGTAAGCCATCAGATAGGACATCCATGACAAGATTGAATATGTATGGACTCAGGGCTGACCCCTGATGCAACTCAACTTGAACAGGAAACCAGTTAGTCAACCCAACGCTACTCCGGACTCTTGTTTTAGCCCCCTCGTACATGTCCTGGATAAGCCGCACATATTTTTCCGGGACTACTCTGGTCCTCAGACATCTCCAGACTTCCTGGCGTGGAACTCTATCATAGGCTTTCTCTAAGTCTATAAAGACCATATGTAGCTCCTTATTCTTCTCTCTATGCCTTTCGATGAGTTGCCGGAGTGCAAAAATGGCATCATTTGTACTCCTACCTGGCATGAACCCAAACTGTTGTTCTCCAATCGTTGTGTCCTTTCGAAGCCTTTTCTCGATAATTTTCTCATTTCTTGTTCCTTTTGGCAGGGATTATTGTAGTAATTATTTTGTTGAGCTTATACTGCCATCCTCGTGTGTCTTTTGATCTTGCAACTCCTGCGGTATTGTCATGTATATTAATCCTATTTAAATTATTTTAATGGAATAGCACTAAGCTACACTAATATAATACAAATATTTTAACAGACTCTTCTTCCTGTCACACTTTGCACAACTCAGAAAGACCTTAACATTGCAAACTGTTATTTTTCTGTCCTTTTCAAATATTTCTCGTTTATTTACGCACAGAGTTAAATATCATGCTTGGAAGATGGGAAGTGTGAATAATCACTCAAACACTCCAAATGTTTCAGATGTTACTGCGTAGAACAGGAGAGTGGAAAAAGGATATTTGGGGAGGCTGTGTACACCTCGGGAGATGTTCCAAAAAGAATGTCCTGTGGTACGTATTAAAACATTATCTCAGGCGGTAAGTGTGTCCAATAGTCTGCACTGTCCAACACATGTATCGTCGGCCCAGGGAATCTGAATGAAAAGGAAATCCCAGGAGCTTCATCCGAGAAAATCTCGGGTGCATTCAGGAAAAGAAGTTTGACATTTTATAGGCATATTCTCATCTACCCATCTCGTATCTAGCCATTATCTTGTTCGACAATGCTTGCTGTTCCTGTTAGGGACCTGTTGGGAGTGTGGAGGTAGCAGCGGGCATTGTCGCCATTCTTTAGCTTCGTCTTCGCCCTACACTGCGCAGAAACTCCCCATTTACAAACGCATGCACATTAGGAGACGGGAGAGTTGGTGCACGAGGCAAGCTTTCCTTTTCTCTCAGTTAGAAATTGTGTACTATAAATGTGTGATTTCTTCATCTAATAATAATAATAATAATAATAATAATAATAATAATACTAATAGTAATAATAATAATAATAATAAATAAATAAAATAATAATATCGTATGGCCTCGGGTGCCGGGTGCAAGCTTTGTAATTTGACAACCAGAGGGTAGCTTGCATGTCGAATTTCGTTGTTCGTTGAATCACTATAAAAGTCAAGGAGGTTAGATATCTAAGCTCCTTGAACACTATAGCGCTTTCTAGTAGAGAAATGAGGAACTTTGTGTTGGCGGTAACTCCCGAGATTAATTTTGCCATTATGAACACGACCTACTGAATTCAAGTGGGTTCTAATGGGTTCTTTGACATGCAACATCGTATGACATGCGTGTAGTATTTTTGCCACCTTTCAAAAAATCACTTACCACGGCCATGAGCGAACCTGCAATCTTGGGGTTAGTAGACCGACACGCTATCCACTCAGCCACCGTGTCAAGCTAATAATAATAACAATAATATTTCAGTAAACTGACTTGGTTCTTTTGAGATGAACCCATTTAAGTGAACTACTTTCCAGTTTCCCTGTTGTGTTTTACTCTGGTATCTGGCTGCAAAAACACAACAGCATTGGGCAATCTGTGGATGATATTATTAATCAATTTAACAGTACGGAAGTACATGTATATGTACCCGGCCCACTGTAGTACGAGCGTAGATGTACGATTCGAACTTTGTACCAGAGCAGTACTGCAGCACTTCAATCTTAGATAACCTCTTGAAAAATACTAGAAACTTCAGTATATACCTTTCAGAAAGACCATCTCTTGGTGTAGCGGCTAGCGTTCTTAGCTATCGCCCTGTAGTTATGGTTCGATTCCCGTCCCTGCCAAGGAGTTTTATTTTTGGTGTGAGGGCTGGAACGGGGTACACCCAGCCTCGTGAGGCAAAACTGAGTAGAGGAGTCTATACTGAAGTTTCTAGTATTTTGCAAGAGCTTATCTAAGACTACCTAGGTAAAGTGGTCTTAAGTTATGATCCATCCCGACATTTGCCTGGAGTAGAAGTGCAAGACTGCAGAATACCATTTCTGGGATGGCTGAGGTGGGAATCCAACCCAGAATCTTCAGGGTCAGAGTCTCAACCAATAAATCTAGACCGATGAAAACAGCTTATATACAATTCAGTGTGCTTATTACGTCTGCAGGCTGTTCAAGAGACGCCTGGAAAGCCTCCCACCTGCCTTGGTACTTGCAAGTCGCACGCTGCGCTGCTGATGGCAGCTATGACCATCTACAGTGCATAGGCTACAAGTGTGCCTGCGTTGGTTCGATCGACGCGACATTGGTGGACGGGCGAAGTGTGGACCTGAGAGATATGCACGTGGGGTACCCAATGTGTTTTGATCCCCAACAACATACACCTGGTAAGTAATTTGTAGTCTACGGGAACTCAGGAAGTACAAAACATAAATTGATAATAATGTTATTGGTTTTACGTCCCTTTTAACTACTGTGGCTTTTAGAGACGCCGGGGTGCCGGAATTTTGCCCTGAAGGGGATCTTTAACGTGCCAGTAAATCTACTGACACGGCTCCCTCGCATTTGTGCACCCTCAAATGCCAGCTGACTGCGCCAGGATACGAACCTGCAAACATAAATTGAACAATAGGGAGGCAATGAAGAATAAACAACGTCATAATAATTGTGTTAAAACTCCGATTAATTGTGCTTTGTATTTTAATTTAAAATTGGCGATTCATGGAATCCCCAAACAACGTTTTAAGTAAGAAAAAATGCATTAGTTGCTTTGTCTCTTTTTCTTTCTCGGTCTTTCTATCGTCGTTGTTGCCATCGGAATGTACAAACATAGAATGGAATAATTATGGTGAATTTGTCACAGACTAGTTAGAGACAATTGCCGTTGTGGCATTCTACGTCACTGATTTCATGGATCTTAGTGCGTTATCCAGCTCGTCGTTGTCTCTTGATCAATGCAGTATTTTAGCGATTGCCGTTTGGCACAGAATAGAGTGATATGTGACTTTTCACCTATTCTCGTGTGACGCTAGTTTACAAGAAGATGCAGAGGACGCCTGTAACGCGTCATGGGATGAGTGTTAGGAGATGTGAATCACAGTCTTCCCGCAGGGTAAGAATGACTTTCCTCGTCATCCCACACATCGTGCAAGTCTAATCTACTAAAAGGTTCATCCGTATCCAGATTTGCGCATGCGTATGCGGTTTCCCGCGTATTTATTCGCCCTAATTTTCGTCATACGTTATCATTCTTTTTTGGGAACTCTAAGCAGCAGGACAATTTCTATGCGAAGCAAGACGCAGCATTTTCTATTTGTTATTATTACAGGAGAATACTGCGAGTTATTACTAGGGGTCGGATTTTTAGGTAAATAAATATTTGTTTATGTAAATACATATTTTAACCATTTTTTCTATAAATACATAAATTCCTGCTTTTCAATTATTAGCACATAAAAATATATAATATATAAAAAAAATTGCTATGCTAGATTTCAATTTATTGTATTATTGTTCTGTGTTACTTCAACGGGGAATAACCTGTAAGTTATCTAATCTTCATGCAGAGCGTATGTCAGCTTGCAACTGTGTTATTCTTACATTGTCGCCCCATGCCACTCACTGTGGAAGCCGGGGATTTCCTTGTCCATAGCCATATTGAACCACGTGCTAGACCTCCTCCTCCCCCAGATACCTGGAACCAGTGTCACTCACAAGCAGTTCATTTCTGCTACTGTGAAGTGTAAGGCAGTTCTACGATGCCTAAAGTAAAAACAACTGCAAGTTATCGTCTGTTGCAGAATTTAAGGATAACTTTACTTCTGATGGGGGCGTTCTGTTCTGCCAACCATGTGGGAAAGCAATCAAGGCTGAACAGCGATCTCAAGTTACACAACACCTCAGGGGCAAGAAACATATTGGCGCAGTTTCGCGCCTTCAGAACAAGTGTTTCGCGATTATCGTCGGTCATTTATGATGGACAACCTGAGGATGTATCATGTTGTGTATTGTAATGCTTCATCAGTCAGTGAGACACAGAATAAATTGCATTTGTGACTACTGCATATTGTTTATATTCACATTAATAAACTAAATTATAATTAAATATTTTTACTTTTTTGTCACATATTTCAAGTATTTTAATACACAAAAAATAAATATTTTTCCGATTTTTAGCACTTAAAAATCCGAGCCCTAGTTATTACGCTTTTATAATTCCAGTTAGTAATTTCATAAAGGGACTAAACTTGTGCTTGACACTTATTCCTGTATCATATTCATGAATAACATGGAATAACTTGAAGTAATCTTATTTGGCTGCTTTACGACTTTTATGTTAGCATTCCATTTAGGGTATATTTTGCGTTCAGATGGTTGACAATGCAGTTCCGTCAACATCACGATGCCTAGTATCACCTCTCGATTTCAACCACTGTGCAGGTAAGATAAGTAGGATAAGCTCGGTAAACTCGTCTTACCGAAGTTGAAAACACCAATTAGGCCTATTATCACTTTTAAAGAGTTGCCCGCAAATATCTCGCTCAGTTTGGTGGATATGTCATGATCTACTAATACGCAGTTAACATGTTTTGGTTGTGATTATATGGAAGCTACTGAGATACATTATGAGTTGTGGTGAGTAATGGCGTTGTGACACGGTGAGTGCCTATGAATGCTGTGATAGCTGCTAATCATTGGATCAGTGCTTCTGCACTGACTCAATGATGAAAGCAATGGCAAACTACCTCACTCCCCACATTTTCTAGTGTGCTTCCTTACATCATTGTCTTAGGATTTTGGGGTTTACATCAACATATCCTACAGTGGACTCCTGGAGGTTACGACCAACATCCGGGCTGGTAACTTGCCATACTGTAATTTGTTAATCCGGGAGTGCTGGGGTCTTTTGTGACCTGGCGCAAATTTATTTTGTTAGACTGTGCTTTTTTCTAAACTTAGAGACCTTGGCTGTCACATACCTCTCCTCACGTTCTTTGCCGTTAGTAACATCGTAGTAATAATAATAATAATAATAATATCGTGCAAGCTTTGATAATTGACGCTCAGAGGGCAACTTGCATGTCGAATTTTATCGCTGCTTGAAGCGCTATGAAAGTCAAGGAGGTAACATATCTAAGCTCCTTGACACTATAACGCTTTCTAGTAGAGAAATTAGGAACTTCGTGTTGGCGGAAAATCCCGAGATTAGTTTTGCCATTATGAACACGGCCTACTGAATTCAACTGGGTTCTTTAACATGCCAACATCGTATGGCATGTGAATCGTGATTTTTGTCGCCCTTCGAAAATCACTTACCAAGGCCAGGAGCGAACCTGCAAGCTTGGGGTTGGCAGACCGACACGATAATTACTCACCCATCGTGGCAAGCAACATTGTAATGAAAGCTGTTCATTCTTAGAAAGGGGGATTATTGTCAAGCGGTGTGTGTGAGAGAACCCCATAGTTGATTTATTGAAAGCATGATTTTCCGAAAGCTAAGTAAATATTGGTTGGATGGTTCCTTGGCCTGTCAATTAACTACTGGGAACATCGAAATGATTGTCTCCGTGAACTCATTGGGTGTATAAAATTTATCTCATAAACTGTGCTAGTGTGGTATCTATGGATTTAAGTATAGGCTATTATTTGGTAGCCTATGCTGAGAACTTAATATGCATTTATTTTCATTAAAATATCATGCAATTGAGTTAATAAACCCAATACATAAATGTATGATACATAAAACTTAGTATTTTTTTTATCAGACAAGTTCCGTCATATACATCAGAAAGTCAGTGCCACATTTCCAGAGTTAACGTAAGTTTACCTTGTGGGCAAAGCATTGGTGAGCCTGGAAACTAATTCAATAGCACGCTGTGCATGATGTTATTTGAATGTATGTGCTGATTGCGTGCGAGATATAAGCACCTTTTTGTTGTTGTTGTTGTCCGATCCAGCTTAGCACTTGTCATGAGATCTCGGCTGCATTGCTCACAACTTATTGGCTGGGAAGATTCTCCAGTGAGGTGGAGCGTAGACGATTGTGGTGGTAATTGTTGTTTGAAGGGGCGTTACTCCTAGGTCTTCTGTTCATAAAATCATAGAGAGTATCGCTAGGAAGGTAGAGAGAGAAGTTTGCGACAGCACACGTGCAAGGGTACTTCGACACAACTCTACTATCAACGGATAAAGTCACAAATGTTTGCTTAGATTACTAGGTATTTTTTTTTTTTTTTAGCGTATGGCTTTTGATGCCGGGAGTGTCCGAGGACATGTTCGGCTCGCCAGTTTTGTAGCTGCTTCGAGACGGACACCCAATGGGTGAGCTACAAGTACCGTTGGGGAGGGGAGAAGGGAAGTGGGAATGTAAGGACGAGGAGTTGGAAGGTAGCGGCTGTGGCCTATAGTTAGGGACCAACCCCGGCATTTGCCTGGAAGGAAGATGGGAAACCACAGAAGACCATCTTCAAGGTTGCCGGCGGGGGTATTCGAACCTCCTCGCCTCCCGGATGTGAGCGACTGCCATCAGTCATGCCGTAACCACCACGGCTAACTCACCCGGTACTAGGTAATTAAACCTGCTGGACACAAGGGAGCATAGCGTTAGTACGAGTGAACCTTCTTATACACAGAATCGTTCATATAACACACGAAATGATTAAATCCTTTACGAAGTACATAACAATTTCTTCGAAGCTATTCGAACAACAGATGTCGAAGGTAGAAATCTTAATTTCTATCGATGTTTATAATTCACCACAATCCATCGCAACTCTAATGACACAGTCTAGAAACACAAACTTCTAAGTGTTTACATTTATATTATTTAAGTATTTAGAACTCCGTGGCTTAGGCGGAAGCACTCCGGCCTCTCACCGCTGGGTCTGTGGTTCAAATGCCGGTCACTCCATGTGAGATTCGTGCTGAACAAAACGGAGGCAGACAGGTTTTTCTCCGGGTACTCCGGTTTTCCCTGTCACAATTTCATTCCAGCAACACTCTCCACTATCAATTCATTTCATCTGTCATTCATTTAATCATTGCCCCATTGGAGTGGGACAGGTTTCGACAGCCGGCACAGTTCATATCCTCGCCGCTAGATGGGGGCTTCGTTCATTCCATTCACTGACCCGGTCGGTCGCCTGGAAGCAGGCTGTGG
Source organism: Meconema thalassinum (assembly GCA_946902985.2). Lineage (NCBI taxonomy): Eukaryota > Metazoa > Arthropoda > Insecta > Orthoptera > Tettigoniidae > Meconema > Meconema thalassinum. The sequence continues at coordinate 837,513,091 of OX336390.1, forward strand.
ATTTTCATTGTCAAGTATTTAGAACTATTATTTCAATTACAATTATTGTAAGGATATCCATTTTATAAATGTTAAACGCTGAAGAAGGTATAACTGAATACTGAAATATGTTCGTTAAATAATAATAAAGAAAACGCCTACTATTGTATTGACAAGGCGGATTCAATACGATAATTTAATTAAAAGAGTGAACTCAAGGTTACATCAGAGGAATATTATATTGTGTTTCAGGTATATACGAGAGGAAGTGCGAGCGGCTCTTGTCGGAGCATAGGAAGATGGAAGAGGAAGGGTTCACGGTGCTTAACATGGTGCCACCGGAGTGTACGCCGGATGGCCGGTACGCGAGGACGCAGACGACTGCAGATCATAGGAGTATCTGTGTGGATCCCGAGGGAGAACAGATTGGCCAGTTCGGCACGTCCTGTGGGAACACTGACTGCCATTGTGCACGGACGCTATGGATGCTGCAGTTAGGCGGGGTCGTCGAGACGCCTGTATGCTGCAGTGATGGTACATACCGCCCCTGGCAGTGTCGCAGAGGCCAGTGCTATTGTGTGGACAATGTGGGCAATCAAGTGGGCCGTGATATGGACAGCCGACACGTCAACAATCTATCCTGCTATAATACCACTGCCTGTACAGACACTTGTTAGTAGTAATTGTTGCTTCGTTTTAAAGTCCGCAATTTATTTAGTTATTTACCGTATGGCTTTTTGTGCCGAGAGTGTCCGAGGACATGTTGGGCACGCCTGAGTATGTAGCTGCTTCCAGCAGACACCCTTAGGGTGAGCTACAAGTTCCGTTCAATGTCAATTAGTTCCAACTTTTGCTACCAGATATCAATGATACCTAGTGGTGAACGTTGAAACTTTGATAGAGGGTTACAACGAGATCTAACCTATAAATTTAGCTTGACACAAGTTTAGTCTGTGGAAGGATCTTTTACATGCCATAAATCTATGACATGGGACCGCCGGCTTTACTTCCCCTCCGAGGTAAGGCATACTGAAGGATTTTTACGCTCTTAAAAAATCCGACGACTTCGTCCGGGTTTGAACCCGCTACCTGGGGCACAGCAGTTCAGCATGCTACCAACTACGCCGCCGAAGCCGCGATGTAACCACGTGTTTACGGTTGAGGGTGAGAATCTATTTGATCACCCTCACTTTTTCAGAGACTGCACTAATATGTGTACTTGTAGTGGAGGCTCAAATTATAACTGAGATAGGCTTGGGAAGCAGTGTTCATAAGATGCCCACCATCCCAACATTTTATTGAGTTGAAATGGGGAAACTATTGACAACACCAGAGTGTACCTGGTGGCTGGTACGCGAGGACACAGAAAACTGCAGACCACTGGAGTATTTCGATGGATCCCGAAGGAAAACAGATCAGCGGCCAGTTCGGCACGTTGCCGCTTCGCTTAAAGGTCTGAGATGAGGGAACGACCAAAAATATTAAATCAAAAACACGTACCTTCTCAAGAGGTTGAGTACAACCTGTTACATATAGCATACCACGATTTGAAACTTCCTTGGTAGAGCCGAGAATCAAACCCAGATGTTTAGTTGTGAAACTACTATACTAGTTTCCACACCGCAATCACCAGGGGAGCAAACTTGTTGATGCACGGGAGTTTCTATCAAACTATGTCATAAATGGAAAACATAATTTATTATTCAGTAGTATCTGTCTGCAATGTAATTATACTATACGGATACTATTTGTTTGAACGTCAGGTGGCGATTTGTGAAAGAAAATAGGAATGAAAAGTTCCATGCAAACATTAAGTATGTCCGAAAATGCATATTGTCCAAAGTTGATGGCAGAGTTGAACCGCATCATTCCAGAATAACAAATGTTGTTCAAAGTGACCTCCATAGGACGCAGTGCAAGCGTCCGCGCGTTGCATCAAGGATTGACTCACTATAGCGTGTACTCGAGTAGTGTCACAGGCTACACGGACGCTTTGTTCAAGGGTCTGCCCATCAGGAACTGGCTCATCGCACACAACAATTTTCAGATGGCCCTCACGAGTAAATATCTAGCAGTTTTAAGTCTGGTGATAGAGCGGGCCATACAACATCATCAGTGGCATTTGTTTTGGACAATATGCATATGTATGTATGTCTACCCCTTATTATTCTCGTTTGCCAATTGGGTCGGAATGAGATGCGATGAGAGTCCTAGTGGTGGATGTTTCTTTACGGTCGGATGCCCTTCCTGACGCCAACCTCATGAGAGGAGTTAATGAGAGATGAAATGAATGATGGTAAATGAAACTGGGGCAGGATGTGGAAGGAAGCGACCGTGGTCTGTCAGAAAGTACCGTCCCAGCATTTGCCTGGAGTTAAAAATGGGGAAACCATAGAAAGTAATTTCAAGGACGGCCGACGGTGGACCACGAAACCACGTCTACCGAGTCCGCGGAGAGCTTGGACAATATGCATATGTTAATAAGAAAAAACTTATTACTTTTTCTTTCAAAATCACCCCCCTGAAGCCTGTACACATATCTTCCATTCATCCTGTAGATTAAGTTCCAGTCAATCAACGAATTATTTCGCCAATCGCCTAAAACCCTTGAACGAGTCGCTCTATTGTCCCTAGAATCTCCAGGGTATTATGTATAAGCATTAAATGATTACAGCCGGCCCCGTGGTGTTGGGGTAGAGCACCTGCCTCTCACCCGGAGGCCCCGAGTTCGATCCCCGGCTCCGTCAGGGATTTTAAAACTGACGTGAGGGTTGGAACGGGGTGCACTCAGCCTCGTGAGGACAATTGATTAGCTGTCTGACAGTGAGACAGTGCCCCGGTCACGAAAACCAAGATTAACGGCCGAGGGGACCCGACGCGCTGACCACGCGTCACCCCAAAATCTGCAGGCCAATTGGCTGGGCAGCGGTCGCTTGGTAGGCCTAGGCCCTTCAAGGGCTGTAGTGCCACGTGGTTAGTTTATTAAATGATTACAAACACTGAGTTTTGTTATAAGAGTGAATGTAAATATATGCCCGCCTCCTCTTAGCACACTTCACAGTAAAATAAACATTATGGCGTTCCTATCGCCTTGTCTGGATGTGTAACTGACTCTCTTTCAGTAGTACGTGAGTTATTATGGAAGTAATGGTACCGTATGTATTCTTTCCTTGCCAAGCAGCCAATGGTGTTTCGATGCCAAAATGCAAATTTTAACTCCTGGTGGATGTCATTATGCCTGCTATAACTACCGGTAGATGCACATAAGGACTTGGATTGCACTTTACGACTCTAACAGTGAGTGTGTTGGTGGTAGATTTCTAAAATGGAGGACTGTGGAGTGGAGCAATCCATGCACATCAAATTTACCATCCTCCTCAGAAGCAATCACCGAAGAGTCATGCAAGGCTATTTTAAGCACTGTCTTGCTGTCAAAAGTCACAGTCTTTACGATAACGCAATTTGGCTGACAGTAACTATTGTGAAGAACAAGTTGTGTCGGCGCTGGGGAAAATCAAATAACACTTCCACTTAACAGCCCTTACTGAATGTGACTGATTAGCAAAGTAAAGAAACCATTCCATCCAAAACGCCTCGCTAGTGTTGATAATATGTTGTTGCTATTTCAGCGTGATATGAAATAGGCCTAATTGAGGAATATAAAGTAGCCCAGCTGTAATTCAACATTTCTCATTACTAGTACTGTAGATATAATATGAGAGCCACATTCGCATGGGACATAGCAGCTTGCCAAGGTGGGTGAGTGGTCAACGTGTCGGATTACTCACCCCAAGCTTGCAGGTTCGCTTCTGGCCATGGTAAGTGATTTTTGAAAGGCGGAAAAATTACGACACCATGTCATACGATGTTGGAATGTCAAATAACCCATTTGAACTCGGTAGGCCGTGTTCATAATGACAAAATTAATCTCGGGAGTTTCCGCCAACACAAAGTTCCTCATTTCTCTACTAGAAAGCGCTATAGTGTTCAAGGAGCTTAGATATCTAACCTCCTTGACTTTCATAGTGCTTCAAAGAACAACGAAATTCGACATGCAAGGTACCCTTTGGGTGTCAAATGACAAAGCTTGCACCCATAACCCGAGGCCATACGATGTTATTATTTTTATTATGGGACTTAGTGACCTAAGGTATGACAAGGGATCCCTAACCATGCATCATAAGCTGGAGATTGCGTACGGAAAGTTTCCCAGTTTCTATCCACTCCTCATCCAGCCATACAGTAGTTTCTGGTAGCAGACGCCGTACCAGACTATATCAAAACTTTCAAATAACTGGCAGAGCCGGGAATGGAACTCGGGATATTTGTGGGTGGAAAACCAGCAATGCTATCAACTTCATCTCGAGGCAATCTCTTATTGCCATTACTATTATTACTCGATTTAACAATGAACTGTTTTTTCCAAGAATTGAATTCTTATGAGTGTATTTCAGATCGAAGAGTCTTTCAGCTTTAGGTCGTTATTTTTGCATTAAGGACAAGTCATAAAATTGTCATGTATTGTCTAGAGTTAAAAGCGTAAATTCCTAGGAATTTCCTAATCCAGGAAAGCAGGGAACTCTCCTTCTCTTCCCCAACACCTTTCATCTGACCTTTTGGAGGGACACTAAAATGCCAGTATAATAGCACACTTGCACCTGAACAAATGCTGTGAACAAATTCGGCATAATACCATTCAACTGAAGTTATGAATCTATAATACCGTAATACCAGGCCTATGGGATGGACTGTACGATGGTTATCAGAGTGTATATACTGTACTGTATTTTGCTCTTCATAACTGAGTATGTTAAAAGAATGATAATCACGCAAATCAGTTACAATTGGACTTAAAATAATTATGATAAGTTCCTGGTTTATGGTATCAATTCAGGAGGAATAAATCGGAGGGAAGCACTAGTGAACAGCACCATTTTTGACTCGCAGGGATTTGCATGATTTACCGCAAATTAGCAAGTTGTTTCAAACGATTGAAACTTTACCAAGTATTTTGAATATATAAATGTAAAGACAATTTGTTTTACAATAATCAAGTGCATACACAGAACTCGAAACAGTGAAATAAAGCGTATCAGAACCAATGTTCATATCAAATATTTTCATCGTGTCATTGAATCTATGACATAACTTCTTACTAAACCCGTCAAAAATGGGAGTCAAATTATCGTTGGTTGGTTGGTTCCTTAGTTTAGGAGCTGCGACAACACAGTCATGTAGCCCCGTGTACTTTGGGTGTTTGTAGAATCTGTCTGAAAACCGGTGTTAATTGTGATGTCTGTATTAGTGTGTGTTATCTGTTTTTAATTCAATAAGGACTGCATACATTGAATTTCAAGTAGTTGCTACCTTTGCGGCCAAACTCCACCGTCAACAACTTCTAGTTCAGAACTTGGCTACTAGACGCCACCGCAGTCGGCTCCTGGTGACGAACGTAGGAACTTACAGAGCGTTGTTTAACCTATAAGTTAATTTAGCTTCACACTGGTGTAATTAGTGGAAGGTTCTTTAACATGTCATAAATCTATGACATGGGACCGACGGCTTTACTTCCCCTCCGAAGGAAGGCATACTGAGGGATTTTTAACGCTCTTAAAAAATCCGACGACTTCGGCTGGGTTTGAACCCGCGATCTTGGGCACGGAAGCTCAGCATGCTACCAACTACGCCACCGAAGCCGCTGAAATTATCGTTTAGAACACATCGGCAATGTAAGAGTACAAAAAATTAGAAACCAGTGAAACTAACGAATTTGCAAACAAATAGTTTTTATTTTCGATAATGGTTTTACATTTTGAACTCCACGCAAATGTCTGACCGGTTCCTCTCAAAACCGTAGGGAACCTCACATTCTTTGTGATTCAATTATTGGAACTTGGACATCGTGGTCATTTATCCCCGTGGACTTGTGTGTGGGCACGCATGCGCGTGGAGTCTGTCAGATAACCTGTGTCATTGTATTGGCTGTGTTAGAGAGTGTATTTGTATTTGAGACTAGGACTTTTCCACGTACCATTCCAGTATTCGCCTGGAGTGGGAGTAAGAAAACCACGGTAAACCACTTCTAGGATTTAGGATGACTGAGGTAAGTATCCAATCCACATCTTCTCAGATCTGCCTCACCAGGCTCAGTGAAACCCGTGACAGACCTCAGACCAGAATTAAATTTCTTGGTAGAGCTGAGAACCGAACCCGGACCTCCGCAGTGACAGCCAAGAATGCTAGTCTCTACCCCATGATGTGGACTCATATTCACTAGTGAAACATGGTGCCGAGTAAATGACGGACCACATTAACGTGGTTTACTTGAAGAGTTAGAGGAGACGAAGGATGTTGTTAGTGCCTATAAGCCTCTCAGCCGGTTACTTAGCCAGTCATTAGAAGTGAAGCGAGGCAGCCCCCCTGGAGAATGTTAATGTGGCTAAATTATAAATAATGCCACTTATTTCTGAAGAGAGAGAATGTACCATGAATCATAGTTAGTAGCCTAATTCCCCATAACTCGTCATTACGACTCCATCCCTTGAGAAGCGCGTTCCATATATCACATCTTTCAGTTCTGATACGCAACGTTATGCCGGCCATTCGTAATAACCGCACAGATGTGGAGGCACCACACGACCTAACTGGAAATAACACAATGTTGTGCAAATGTTGCCGATGGGATTGTCCCATAACACGATTGAAAACTTGATTCTCATTCCAACTGTATCATAGCCTGTCTACCTTTATGTATTTGTTGTTTGTTCTTTTATAAATGATTCTTTTATTTTATGGTTTTCGTTCTTTCTTGCTTTCTTTAATATAATATTTTTAAAAGAAACGGATTACAAGAAAATTGAGTAAACCAGAATAGAAAGTAAAGTAGCCCACCTCCTAGTGTAGCAGATAGTATTCTTGGCTGTTACCCCGAAGGTCTGCCAAGAAATTTAATTTTGGTTTGAGGCGTATTTTTTAAGTAAGTACTGTTTTGAAACTGGGCCGCTGCTGCACTGCTGTCGGTGCCCCGCACATGCGCACCGTGTATCTACATCTGTTGGAAAGCCATGGACGCCATTGCTGCAACAACCTACCGTGTATACGTTTGCTTTTCCGTATTTAAAATACCTCCACCGATTCAAAATACCACCGACTGTGAAATACGCGCTGTTATTCTTTTTCATAGTGCTTAAGGTGCGAAAGCAGTTGGAATTCACCGTCAGATTTGTGAAATATACGGACAAAACATTGAGTGATGGAATGGTACGCAAATGGGTATGAGCTTTCAACGAAGGTCGAAAGAATGTTGAATACGCGGAAATGAGTGGGCGACCCTTAGTGTTCACTGACGAGTTTGTGCAGCAAGTCAACGACAAAGTGAGAGCAAACAGACGCTTCACGATTTCTTCTTTATCAAAGGAGTTTCCACAAGTTTCAAGAAGTGTTATCTATGACATTGTTACGGAACAATAAAGTATCGTAAATTATGCTCACGATGGGTACCAAAAATGTTAACTGAGGCACACAAAACCGAAGTTTAACCAGCGCCCCGCCCATCAACTCAAGATCTCATCGTATCAATTGGCTGGGAGCTATTTCATCATTTTCCATACACTCCCGATCTAGCGCCCAGTGACTACCACGTGTTTCTGCAACTAAAGGAGCATCTAGGAGGTCAGCATCACGATGAAGACGATAGCCTCAAAACGGCCGTGTTGCAGGGCTGTTAAATCAGGCGGCAAACTTCTATGACGACAGAATACAAAAGCTTGTTGTTCGATATGATAAGTGCCTTAATTACGGATGAGTAGCCGTGGTCGTTACGGCATGACTGCTGGCAGTCGCTCACATCCTGGAGGCGAGGAGGTTCGAATCCCCCCGCCGGTAACCTTGAAGATGTTCTTCTGTGGTTTCCCATCTTCCTTCCAGGCAAATGCCGGGGTTGGTCCCTACCTATAGGCCACAGCCGCTACCTTCCAACTCCTCGTCCTAACATTTAACTTTCCTTCCCATACAACACTCAACATGCGACGGTACGTGTAGCTCACCCATTGGGTGTCCGCCTAGAAGCAGCTACAAAAACTGGCGAGCCGAACATGTCCTCGGACACTCCCGGCAATAAAAGCTATTCGCAAAAAAAAATAAAAAAAAATAAAGTATCTTAATATTGATGGCAATTATGGGGAAAAGTAAATAAAAGTGAGGGCTTTCATGTAAAAATAAAATGCTTACAAAAGGTTTTCTTGTTTTTTAGCCTACTTTCGATTTTTGCAAAAAATGAAAGTAGACTTATGAGATCAACACAGGGCGAAAAAAAGTGTGTCTGTCTGTGTGTGTGTGTGTGTGTATGTGTGTGAGTCTGTGTGTGTGTGAGTGTGTGTACTCTGAATGTCTGTCCCCCCCTACCAATTCGAACACGGTGAACGCGAATTGAACGAAATTTGGTACAAAGGTAGCACTTGCAAAGGACACCTCAGTGCCATGTTTTATATCGCCGCCATCTTGATGGAAACGTAATGGCGGCCACACAAATGTTCAAAGCTTAAATCAAATTATGACTAACCTAATCATCCGATCGCTACCAAATTTTGCAACAACATACCTTTATAGGGGGAGCATCCTTTGACCAAACTAATAGGTCATCAGCCTAATAGTTTGCGGATGGCGGCCATCTTTGTGTGAAAATCGATTCCCCCTATTAATTCGAACACGGTGAAACCGTATGGAACGAAATTTGGTACAGAGGTAGTGCTAGCAAAGGGAACCTCAGCGTCATGTTTTATATCGCCGCCATCTTGACGGAAACGTAATGGCGGCCACACAAATGTTCAAAGCTTAAATCAAATTACGACTAACCTAATCATCCGATCTCTACCAAATTTTGCAACAACATACCTTTAAGGAGGACGCATCCTTCGACCAAATTAATAGGTCATTCACTTAATAGTTTGCGGATGGTGGCCATCTTCGTGTGTAAATAGATTCCCCCTATTAATTCAAACACGGTGAAACCGAATGGAACGAAATTTGGTAGAGAGGTAGCACTAGCAGAGGGCGCCTCAGCGTCATGTTTTATATCGCCGCCATCTTGACGGAAACGTAATGATGGCCACCCAAATGTTAAAAGCTTAAATCAAATTACGACCATCCTAATAATTTGATCTCTACCAGATTTTGCAACAACATGCCTTTTTGTGGAAAGCATCTTATGACTGACTACAAGGTCATCAGCCCAATAGTTTGCAAATAGCGGCCATGTATGTGTGCAAATCCATTCCCCATATCAATGCAAACACGGTGAAACCGAATTGAATGAAATTTTTTACAGAGGTAGCACTAGCAAAGGGCACCTCATATTCATGTTTAATATCCCTATAGCACGTTGTATTTCAACAAGCTACTACAACCAACATTCAATTATACTCCTTGAAAAGGACAAAGAGTTATAACAATACCCATACATTTAGGAGAAAGTAGGCTATATGTTCTTTACTGAACATCTTGTTTACAAATCAAAATGGCACCTACTTAAAAAATACTTTACAAACAGGAGTCTACAACTAGAACAAACATAAAAGTGAATAACACTTCATTTGGACAAATCACAGAATTCCCATATTTGGTTAGTGTGATAATTAGGGCCATGATTATTAGGTTTTAACCTTTATTTTTCCCGGCTATATAATTCACAAATTTCAACATATATGTTCGTTTCACACTTCCTGGAGCAGAATATGTGAATTTCATTTCACCTAAAGAAAACTAAATGAGGGGTGACACCTAAAATAACCAAAATAGCAGTTTTGCCTTTTTCAAATAAAGAATGTTATTTCCCCATAGAAATGCATCGTAAAATTATTTCCACCGCGTTTACAAGCAGTATGACGGAAATAGTTCAGGTTACTACCGTTAAATGCAGTACGATGATGATGATAATTGCTGTTTTAAGGGGACTAACATCTAGGTTATCGGCCCCTAATGGTTTGGGTGAGAGTGAAAGATGAGATGAGAATGAAAACTATAACTAATACTAACTACAGACTTACATACTAGAAGAAGAAATGGTAAATTAATAAAGGATAAGGCAAATAAAAGACAGGAAGAAATGAAATGTCCTCAACCCTCGAAGAATGAGGAATGAGGGACTTGGAAGGAAGGAGAGCCATGAAAGTTAGATGAGAAAGAGAAGAGGGCCCACCATAAAGTCAGTGGAAAAAGGGGAAAAACCCGACCCAGCTCAGGAATTCCTCGGGATCGCCAACTTCCGAATTCACCAGCCGTGAGCCCCTGGGGGTGTAGCAATATCCAGGGTGCACCAGAAGTGGTGGGGCTTCATATATCCTGCCTCCTTGAGGGCCTTGAGCAGAAGGCTGGAGATAAAGTGAAAAGAAAAAGAAGGCTTACCCCTCGCAGAAGGAGGGTATCAAGAAAGATGAGACAAGGGCCAATTAAGGCGGGAAAGGTAGAGACTCCCTAGGCCTTGGATACCCTAATACCGTCGGGGTCGGAAGAGAACAAGAGTTGACCAAGGGAGGCCGACAGGAAAGAAGACGGAGTGGGGCCCGGCACAAGTGACAATAAACTTGTGTGAAATATGATCATAAATAAATTTCACAGAAATAAGAAAATCAGAAAATTATTGCTGCCTGTATTGATGAAAATCCACAGCCTGCTTCCAGTCTCCGACCGGGTCAGGAATGGAATGAATGAAGCCCCCATCTAGCGGCGAGGATATGAACTGTGCCGGCTGCCGAAGCCTGACGCACTCCTCTGGTGCTGCCTGTATTGATACTGGAAGAAAAACCTAAAATAACCTATTTTTAGAATACAAGAAACCTAAAGTGAATGTTTAAGCCACCCAAAAATCCGGACCCTAGTGATAACCTCTAATAACAAGTAAAGCAAAGCCAACTCCGTACAGGCCTTGGAGGCGCTGGGAGTAGTGGAAGGTAGAGGCTTCCACTTTTTGTAACTTCGACACTAAATGGGATGGAGTTGTCAGCTTCCACGCCCAGCCATCTTTGCTCCCAGGTCTGACCCTGGTACTCATTTCCGGTGTACGCTGAGGGAACCCCAGGGCTATTTACGTTTCCGAAAGTGGTAGTATTGTTTCTAAAATCCACTACCTGGGTGGGGATCGAACCCACTCCCTTTCCGTGAGAAGCTCCGCGCCTCTACCGACTACGCCACTCAGCCCCCTCTAATAACAAGTGCCTGTCAGAAATATAAATAAAAGGAATAGTGGTAGCAAAACAAGCGTTCCGAAATAAAAGGAACTTATTGCTAAATAATCTCCACCAATGGTATCCTTACCTTGACGCGGTGGTGGAGCTTGCGTGGTCAAATGATCCTGAGAGCTATGCCGGCGGTAGCTTAGCTACTGGTACGGTCTCCCAAGCAGGACAGGTCGAAGGTGATGATCCAGACTAAACGGGATACTCTGGCCCTCCAGGTTGGGGGTTGGACGTGGGGATAACAACCCCACACCATAAAAAAGAACCTGTTACGAGACAAGGACAATTGCCTCGGAAGGACGGATTTAGCAGAAGACAAACTCGGCCGGGATTACGGAAAAGAGATTTGTATATTGCGACGTGGAATGTAAGAACGATGTTGAAGAAGAAATGGTTGGATAGTGTGACTGCAGACCGCGTCGAAATGGGAGTGAGAGGATGGAGGAGCAAGGCGATAGATAGACCGACAAGGAGAGCAGTTGTCCAAGAGGCCAAAACCCACCCCGGGTTGTAGCGCCATGGAGTAAGTAAGTAAGTATTGCTAAATAATCACCTCAGTTTGAGGATTAGAAAGTCATTTTTCGAGACCTTTATTTTGGAGTGTCTTACTGTATTGAGACCGTCAAGGTTGGAGTTGTCAGGATAGCCAACAACCGCAATGACCTCCCTAACATCTCACCCATCGGACACATAATTTAATTGCCGTGAGGATCAGGTGAACTTCCAAATAGGCTAAAGTGGCACGAGAGTCCGAAGTCCACAGGGATCGTGGTACATGGTGACGATGGCCATAGACTGCCTAAGGAAAGGTTTACCTTAAAAACTAGACTGAGAAAATAAACATCCAGACTTATGTAAAACACCGTGAAAATTTATTGATAAAATTCACAAGCCCCTAACCTAGTTCGGAGGGTTACAATCGGCTAGTCCGCAAGCTAATAAACAAACAAAAATAAAGAGCAGGTCCCTACCTGAGAAGTTACGGAAAACCCTCGCGAATGATCTAACTCAGAATAATAAAGCAACAACAGCAACGCTAGGAAAATGGTACGACGCAAGTCCCTAGGTCAAGTTACAAGATCAAGCTAATATCTGAATTTACATTTAACAGGGTAGCAAAACAAATCTAAGTTAGGATGATACCATTTCAACATTTACATTTAACGTTAATTCATCTAGCTAAGTCCTATCAATTAATGACAAAATTTACGGCGATGACGTCCGTAAAAGAAAACATTTACATTCAAATCTAAGTGTACAACCATGTAAAAAAACATTTAATTATGCTTAATAACTATGTGCTAACAGCACACAATAAGGTAACATGTAGGATTTATACACTTGTACATCATAAATAGGTAATGAAATAGACACAGTAGTTTTATTAAAATGCCTGCCTGCACCTTGGTTTACTCTTTGTAAGCCATAGTCATCTAAAGTATGTGTAGTTACGGTGACGAATGCGTAGTTAAGACTACGTCTAACATCGCATGGCCTGCGCTCCACAAGCTACGAACTCAAGGTTCGTGTATGCTTCAGGTCGCTTCAATAGTGTCAGCTGTCCTTGTCATTTCCACAAAAGGAAATTATACCTTCATCTGCACGGCTATGTCAACAGTTCCAAATGCAAAAGAACAAAGTTAGATAGAAAGAATTCGTTAGTTAGCTTTTGTTTTACCAAAATTATGCGTTTTATTATTAAGATGTCGGTTTAGGTTTATCGTTGGTTTATGGCGAATAATATTGACAATAGCCTGGGCACGGAGTGTCTCCACTGAGATCATTCTCCACCAAAAAGCCTCGACTCAACAGTCGGAATATAATCAACGAGCAATAACAACTCGGACTCACAATAACACAAGTTACCAGCGGCGCAAAGCTCGCGTTCAATAACTCTGGGACGGGCCTGCACACTACAGTTACCCTCCAATAACTTCTGGTCCACGGGAACAATCCCGGACAAGGCATACTCAAAAAACCTTCATACAATAACTTCCTGCTATAACAGGTTAGCCTTCAACTTACTATAGAAAACCTGACATAAATGTACACGTCAACGACGGTACACGCAGCAGTGCGTTTAACTAACAAAAGACAATCTATAAAACATGTGATCAGATACAGGAATGGACACTGAGTTCCATAAGCTAAGTTGCAATGAAAGGAAATGCGAATACAAATCGTACTCTGTCTTTTGTCAAAGTAGTTCCGTCTCACAATAAAGCAGGCGTGCTTTCAAGGGCACTGGGTCTCAAACCAGTTTTGTGTCGCTAGCAGGTTTCAACATTCCTGCGCTTCACTGACACAACGCATTGACTGTCCAAGGCCGGCGATTTAAACAAATAAAACTATACATCTGGCCTCTTCATAAAAACTTTACAACAGGTTAAAAACCTCGAAGAATACGTGTATAAAAACACGCTATAAATCTGAATACAATAATACAATTCCTTCCAAACCAAAGACGTCTAAATGATAGTAATGTGACTATGACTGGAGCTCTTTGCTCTCAAAAATATAATTCAGTAGTTGTTTGTACAACATCAAATAAAACGTGCCTTCTCATGACACTAACAAAATAATAATTGTGACGCAGATTTCACACTCTGGATCTGCTTAATGATACGTTGGGAACTGGGTTCGATGCTTGACAACGAAACATTCCTTCTACTTATAAGGTTCACACTTGACCAAGAATAGCTTCTGAGCTCATTCAAAATGAAATATAATGCAGTTACAAAACTGGTAATTACAGTTGACTACCTAACTGATACGACCGAACGACAGTCAGGGGTGTAACAGAGAATGGCTGCAAAGAATGCAGTTAACTAATCATGGCATCTGATTGCCATAACTAAAGTCAGCAAAGACTTGAAAAATCACCCCAAATAGGGTTGTACAAAGTAGCCTCAAATGACTACGGTCACGTTCAGCAAAAGATAGGCATTGACGTTTTACGACGTTCATCAGGCTGCACCAGGGCTGACCAAAATGTCTGACCCAAGGGTGTCTCACTCTCACTGAAATAAATGACATCTAATTAAACTAGTTACATTCCCTACCTATAAAAATGGCTGACACTAAGTTCGGTTGGTTCACAAACTACATTTAATCTACTATACCACCAGAAACTAGAACAAGAAAGGGGTATCCAAAAACTCACGAAATGGAGAAGCTCTCACTCAGCCCTCTATTCAACAACAAGGGTTGTACAAAATCATCTCTGGCTCTCTGGAACGGTATCATCCTCATCAGGATTCCCATCTGGACTCCTCCAAAGACCAGGGTTCGATCTGTCCCTGTCGACAACTTCATGGATGTAATGGATATGGCTGGAAATAGCATCCTGGGTTCCTTCCTTCTCGTTCGCTGTTCTGGAAGTTCCACCATCATGCTGGTTCCCGTAGAAACATCACCCTCATACCGTGATGGTATTAGCCCATGATGACTGTCTCAAACATGGTGAAGAATAGTCCAATCACGTGGGTAGTGAAATAAGTTGCGTAATAATTCATTCTTTCACTTTCAAAAATATAATGTTCGTCGTAAATATTATAGGCTTCAATTGTAGTATATGACACAGCCTTAATTTCGTCGATGTGAATTAACATGTGAGCTAACACTGTTTTATGATTCTTCACGTGTTAGTGACGCTACTTTTATATCACGTAGCATCCGTGAATTATGCGTCGTTTTTGAAATGATAAATTCAATTTGGCAATTTAAATATGTCATACAATCATAATCACACTTATTCATAATAGTTGTAACACTTTTACCTGTATATTTTCCACTAGGCACTTGGCCCTCCACATACACGTGGGTATAAAATGTGGTGTTATGGCAATGTTATGCAATTCACTAACACTTGCCAATTATTATTTCCCAAAATGCTACTTTGGCTCACTGTGCTTGGATAACAGTGAATAGTAGTATTCTCGTGCTCGATGGCACCTGATAATCACTTTCAACGCTCATCAGCGGACATTCTCTACGTCTTGTAGGACAAATACAATTCCACGCCTACACAGGGCGGATTCTCCAGACGTAGTGCAAGGCACTGAGTGTCTCTAGGAAGTAGGTCGTCAAAACGAAGTCGTTGAGCGACTACTTACGTTCCTGTTTGCGTATCTGCAAGGGTATTACCTTACCTTAAGTAAAAATAACATTCTCCAAAATGTTTTAATAATGCAGCATGACGAAATGGAATATTCTGAGTCTTGTGGAAAGATAAAATTCATTAATAAGACCTCAGATAAATAATTAGCAGTTTTCACCAAAGTCAAAAGTGCGATTCACCGCTACTTCAAAGAGTATAGCGTGATCTCTCAGCTCCACGTGGCTTTCTGGGTGTGTTCAAAGGTACAACATCCCATCATAAATGTTCTGTTATAAAAATATCACATGAACCTTAGCTCAGCGGGTTCATCTGCCTCTCCGTCGTTTCAAATAAAATGTTGGGATGACATTTTTATTTGCCTTAAAATTCATTCATGAGTGATATTTTTTTAGATTGGCTGCGCTCTCCTTTCCTAATGTCTTCAATTACATAACTTCCATTGTTCAAAGGCTGTCGGACACGACTAGGGCCATAATATAAAGACAGAAATTTTCCATATATGCGGTCTATAGGACTTGAAATTCCGGGTCTCCTTATAAGGATAAGGTCTCCTTCAACTAGTGGTTCTCTGAATCTCTGGCGTCTAGTTCTTCTCAAGCGCTTGGCAGCTTGTCTGTCCATAGTTTCCCTTGCAGCTAAAAGTCTGCTGGCATGTGATGGTTGTAAACAAGGTGGATTCACTATCACACGATCCCATATTCTCAGCGGCATCTGGTTCAAATGCAAGACCATGGGTATTTGACCAGTGCTCTCATGGACTGTTGAATTAATACATTTTGCCATAATAACTAGGACTTCAGTCCATCGCCAGTGTTCTTCTTGACAATATAATCTACAAAATTTTGCGATAATAGACACCACGCATTCTGCTGGGTTGCTCTCTGGATGGCGAATAGATGATAAAACATGACCTATTTCTAGCTCATTCATAGCATTGGCAAATTCTGCTGAGGTGTACTGTGATCCGTGATCAGTCAACAGGAATTGTGGCTTTCCTGCCTCCGGTATCACTTGTCGTCTAATCCTCTGAATAATCTGATGTGCAGTGGCTTTCTGAATCGGATGAAGCATCGTATATTTCGTGAATACATCAATAGTTACAACGATGTAGCGATTCCCACGACGAGCTTTAGGTATTGGGCCATACAGGTCCTGTGCATATAACTCTCTAGGTTGAGTTGGTAGTATTGGTCTGGGTTGTTCCTTCAACAAATTTGACGTGTACTTGTTACGCAGGCATGCGTCGCAAGCACGTAAACACTGTCTAACGGTGGCTCCTAATCCTTTCCAAGTAATAGATTCCTTGATGGTTGCAATGGTCTTGTCTGTTCCACCATGTCCAATGGATAGATGTACCATAAAAATAACAGATTCTTGGTATCTCCTAGGAATAACTGCACGCAGTTGAGTGTGGTCCTCGTCCACAAACTTGTATAAGACACGATGATAAATCAAATAATCACCTGCAACAGCAGCAATTCTTGCATAATGAGCATCCTGTGGATCCATTCTTCGTTCTAGGGAACGGATAATATGTCTGAGTTCCTCTTCACGTCGTTGTCCTTCAGGTAGATGACGAAGTCGGCGAAGGTGTTCCTCGCATTCTCCCTCGATGTCTATGGCATTAACAGTAGCTTCAGGTTTCCGGCTGAGGATGTCGGCCAACACATTCTCTCTGCCTGGTCGATAAACTATTTCCAAATCAAACTGTTGGAGAAACAGCGTCCAACGTGTGATCCTGTCGCTTGCCAGTCTTGTTCGTAATATGAAGGTTAACGCATGGTGATCGATCCTCACAATAATCCTCTGGCCTAACAAAAGTTTCTGCCAGTACTGAAGTGCGTAAACAATTGCAAGTGCTTCAATCTCAGTAGTGAAGTAGTGAGATTCATGTGCTCTCAAACGTCGACTTAAGAAAGCGATGTAGAGACGTTTCTTCTCATCATCCTCCTACAGTAAGATGGCTCCTATTCCAATTGCAGATGCATCAGTTTCTAGAATAATTCCGGGAATAGTCTGGATATTCTAGCTGAATTGAGTCCACTTTCATCTGTTTAGCTCTCCTGAAAGCTATCTCGCATTCATCATTCCAGGTCCATTTACAGTTCTTCTTCAGTAAACCTTGCAGTGGTGCGACAATCTCGGAATACTTCCCACAATGAGCAGCAAAGAATTGGAGAATTCCTAAGAATTGTCTCACGTGTTTCACACGGGTTGGCGTTGGAAATGCAGCAACAGTTCTGATCTTTGCCGAATTCGGTCTGTATCCTTCTCCATTGATAATGTGCCCCACAAATTTCACTTCTTTCTGGAAGAATCGACTCTTGTCAAATTTCACCTTAAAATTAGCCTGTCGAAGATTCTCAAAAACAAGGCGTAATGTCTTTAAATGCTCTTCCTCTGTTTCCGAAGCTATGATGATGTCATCCACGTAACATATCACCTTCTGCTTCACTTCAGGAGTCAGCTTGGCATCAAGTGCTCTGATTAATGCAGCTCCGGCATTTTTCAATCCAAAAGGTAGTTGTAGAAAAACATAAGTGGTCTGATCAAACAGGAATCCAGTATATTCCTGAGTATGCTCAGATAATCTGGTATGGTAATAAGACTGTACCAAGTCCAATGTTGAAAATATTCTCTTTCCCTTGAACTTCCTGAGATTGTCCCTAATCTTGGGCGGTCTATCGTGCTCAGGAGCTAGGCGTTCATTTAAGGCTCTTGCGTCGAGACAAAGTCTCAAGCTTCCATCTACCTTATCCACAGGTGTTATAGGATTCAAGAAAGGAATCGGTGACTTCTTGATTGTGCCTGCTGCTTCCATCTCATGGATCTTCTTAGCAGCTTCTTCGCGATGTTTCTCGGCGATAGGATAGATCTTCTTCCGGAATGGGGAATCATCCAGTAGCACATGATCGTACTCTTAGTCCAATATCTCACCAGGTGTGGTGTCGAATATATCCCTGTATTCGTTCAATATTGCCTCAAGGTTCTCTCGTATGGGTGCTGATAATGATTCTGCCCCTTCGTCGGCATCTAGTGTCTCCTCAATTTCCTTGCCATTTAATTCTTCGACTACGTCGACTTCGGATAGGAATTCCGGTTCTTCTTCAATTAGGTTCATCTGAATGGGTTCGATCGGCTTGAACTCTACCGTATTACGTCCCATGTCAATGATTCCATCATATTTTCTAATGAAGTCTGCACCTAATGTGGCATCATGATGCAAGCCCTTCATTACAAGAAATTCGTGCAAATACACGTGGCTCGAAATCTTCAGAGTACATAGAATCTGGATTTTGCACGTTACAACGCGGTCAGGTATGACACCTCTGACTCTTACAGCAGAAACTGGCAGCTCTGTCACCTCAGAGTTTGCTTTCAGTCTGGCATGGCATTCGGCGGAAATAACACTAATCATCGCCCCAGTATCGATGAGTATGACTACGCTGCATCCATTCAAGGTGGCTACAATCTTGGGTAGACGCGTCAATTCATAATTGTGGTTCGTCGTTCGTCGTTCGTCCAACAAGTCTTCTTGGATTGGCTCCCAGAGTAATATGGTGGCAGTTACTCGGTGATCAACCGAACAAGAATCTATTGAGGTTTCGGCGTTTTTTTTCCTGTCCTGGCGAGAAGTACTGGGCTGGTTCTGCTCCGTCTCCTGCGCCGAATTTCTATTTTCCCTCGAAGTCGGGTTCTGTTCTCCCTCTTCTCGGATTTGCAGTTCTCTGAGTTGTTGAAGGTACTCACGGCTCTCCCGTGCTCTTCCTTTCCAATCTCTGTCTGGCTGGTATCTAGGGTCTCGATTTCTGTCATATCCCCTACTATATCGGTAGTCCCTACGGATACTTCCGTGCTGTTGATTTCTACCATTATTCCCTCGGCGGTTGTTTTCATGACGTCGGTTGTCGTCCGTCCCTCGGTCGAATCGCCGGTTCCAATGACTTCGATGGTCATCTTGTTGATTTCGAGCATATGGAGTGTTGTTCCACTCTCTCCAGCTATAATTGTAGTTGTTATCGCGTCGCCCAGAGTTCTCTTGGGTTTGCGTCTGTTGTGGCGTCTGGCTCACTTTATCGACAGTCGTCAAATTTATATGTCTCTCCTCGCGCCTATCAGCCTTCTGCTGACGGTGTGTCGGGAACTGTTCCGTGTTCGCATCCAACCTTCGCAGGATCTGGTCACACTGCTGGAAAGTGGATGCCCCTGCAGCAATCAACACACGTTGCACGTCTGCAGGGTACTGCCAAACAATTGTGTTAACTAAATCTTGTTCAGACAACGGGGGATGAAGACAACGAAGCTTCGCAAGCTGGATCGCGAAGTAATTCGCATAACGTGTAGGTGTATTAGAGCTGTACCTGCGAGTGTACATCTCAGCTCGGATGCTCTGCTGGATGTCGCTCGACCAATACGTTCTTAATAATGCTTCTTTAAAGTCCTGGTAGCCCGTAAACGAGTATCTGAATGCTCTAAACCAGGTGCTGGCTTGTCCCTCTAGCAATCGCTCTATAACTCTGAGTTCCCTCTCCGGAGTTACCATAGTATCTCTCAAGTAGCTTTCGACGTTGGCTAGGAATTCCACTGGAGTAACACCACTTCCAGTTCCTGAGAAGCGAGCTGGTTGCTCCTCTCTCGAACGAATTATAGTGACATTTCCCTGCGTATGCGCGGGTCTGAATGTATTCTGCATGTAGTTATGCGTAGGTGTGTTAGTCTCGTGACCAAGTCGATTAGATGCTGGTTGAAACGGATGGGCGTCAAATTTCAAAGTCTGACTTTGCGCTGAACCAGTGAATTGTGATGGTTGCGGTTCTGTAGGTGCGCTGGGTTGGAAATGGGTAGGCATCATTCCTGCGGATTGAGATATGGGTGTCTCCTGAGATTCTCCCATCTGTGGGTGTAAGTGTCTCTCTCTAGGAAGCGTCTCGAGTCTGTCAAGACGTCTTTCTATGACTTCAAGTCCTGGGATGGTTCTGGCTGCGACTTTATTGCCTAAGTCGTTCAATTGTAACTCGATCCTATCGACCTTTCCCTTGAGGTTCGTGTCTACTTCGCGTATCGCCGTCCTGAGGTTATAGCTGAGGTCTAACCTCTCGGTTACCGCGACTTCCTCAAATCGTTTTTGTAAGGAATCGATCTCTCCTTCAACTCTTGACACATTCTCTTGGATCTTTCCCACATCGTCTCTGACCACGGCTACCTTAGCCTCCACTGTGGTCTTGTGTTCGTTGAGGTCACCCCTCAATAACATGAGATCGATTTTGTGTTCCTCACGATGAACATCAACTGTTTCACGTAGGCTGGCTACGGTTTCTGTCAACTCAGAAATGTTTCTTCTGTTGGTGTTGAGTTCGTCTTTGACTTCCATCATGCCGTCAACGATCGTCTTTACGTTGTTATTAACAGCATTGGCAGCACCTCTCATCAAGATTAATCCAATGTTCATGGTTGCCATGTCCTTTTTCACATTGTCCATAAATCCCTCGACGTAATTTAATCGAGTCCCAAATTCTTCCCGAGTGTGCTCCAGGTCGGCTCTCATATCTCTCTGGACTCTATTTATTGTCGTTTGAATTTGAGCTGTGTGCTCCTCCAATCGGTTTTGCACATCCTACCTAGCTCTATTCATCTGGTCGGTTAAGCAATCTACGCGCTGGTTAGCCTCCTGATGGTGTCGTATGACATCAACCCTAACAGCCGCTAAACCTGCCGTCAGAATATTTCTAGCTTCGACTCTATATGCGTCCATGTCGGCCCTGACTTGAGTTAAATCAGTCCTAACATTATTAACTTCTAGCCTAACTTAGTCCACATGACCACTAACATTGTTTACAGACTGGGTGTTGACTTCTAAATCTTGTCTAACATTACTTATAGACTGGGTGTTGACTTCTAAGTCCTGTCTTACATTGTTTATAGACTGGGTGTTGACTTCTAAGTCCTGTCTTACATTGTTGACTTCCGGTCTAACTTGTTCAACATGACCACTTACAGTATTGACAGCTTGAGTATTCTGAACTAAGTCAGCAGTAATCTGTTGGAATTTAGCATTCACACCTGCCAACATCTCTCCAAACACACGACGAATAGTTTCCTCATCCATTGACAAGAAATATATATGAGAAAGTGAGGGATCAATCTCTACTGGAACTTACAGCTATGATTAGTTACTTGGTGGTATAAAGCTTGTTTCATTTATATAAATATCACGAGTACAGCTGGAGTATGCAAACTAAGTGCTTCTACATTTACAAAGACAACGGTGAGCAAAGCAAATTATTACATTTACTCGGGATGAGGCATCATCAAAGAAAATCCTATCCTTCATTTATCTAACACTAAAGCCTCACCCCATGGACTTCTATCAAACATGAATGCCATGCGGTCAATTGATCTGCTGTACGACTTTCTATGTGCGTCCCAGTCCTGTCAATTTACCATTAATCAACATTAAGATCCTCCAAAATAACATGGAACTGAGGGTCACCACGTTAACCTCGGCATATGAGTAGGGCGCCATTTTATGAGACCGTCAAGGTTGGAGTTGTCAGGATAGCCAACAACCGCAATGACCTCCCTAACATCTCACCCATCGGACACATAATTTAATTGCAGTGAGGATCAGGTGAACTTCCAAATAGGCTAAAGCGGCACGAGAGTCCGTAGTCCACAGGGATCGTGGTACATGGTGACGATGGTCATAGACTGCCTAAGGAAAGGTTCACCTTAAAAACTAGACTGAGAAAATAAACATCCAGACTTATGTAAAACACCGTGAAAATTTATTGATAAAATTCACAAGCCCCTAGCCTAGTTCGGAGGGTTACAATCGGCTAGTCCGCAAGCTAATAAACAAACAAAAATAAAGAGCAGGTTACCTGAGAAGTTACGGAAAACCCTCGCGAAAGATCTAACTCACAATAATAAAGCAACAACAGCAACGCTAGGAAAATGGTACGACGCAAGTCCCTAGGTCAAGTTACAAGATCAAGCTAATATCTGAATTTACATTTAACAGGGTAGCAAAACAAATCTAAGTTAGGATGATACCATTTCAACATTTACATTTAACGTTAATTCATCTAGCTAAGTCCTATCAATTAATGACAAAATTTACGGCGATGACGTCCGTAAAAGAAAACATTTACTTTCAAATCTAAGTGTACAGCCATGTATAAAAACACATTTAATTATGCTTAAAAACTATGTGCTAACAGCACACAATAAGGTAACATGTAGGATGTATACACTTGTACATCATAAATAAGTAATGAAATAGACACAGTAGTTTTATTAAAATGCCTGCCTGCACCTTGGTTTACTCTTTGTAAGCCATAGTCATCTAAAGTATGTGTAGTTACGGTGACGAATGCGTAGTTAAGACTACGTCTAACATCGCATGGCCTGCGCTCCACAAGCTACGAACTCAAGGTTCGTGCATGCTTCAGGTCGCTTCAATAGTGTCAGCTGTCCTTGTCATTTCCACAAAAGGAAATTATACCTTCATCTGCACGGCTATGTCAACAGTTCCAAATGCAAAAGAACAAAGTTAGATAGAAAGAATTCGTTAGTTAGCTTTTGTTTTACCAAAATTATGCGTTTTATTAATAAGAAGTCGGTTTAGGTTTATCGTTGGTTTATGGCGAATAATATTGACAATAGCCTGGGCACGGAGTGTCTCCACTGAGATCATTCTCCACCAAAAAGCCTCGACTCAACAGTCGGAATATAATCAACGAGCAATAACAACTCGGACACACAATAACACAAGTTACCAGCGGCGCAAAGCTCGCGTTCAATAACTCTGGGACGGGCATGCACACTACAGTTATCCTCCAATAACTTCTGGTCCACGGGAACAATCCCGGACCAGGCATACTCAAAATACCTTCATACAATAACTTCCTGCTATAACAGGGTAGCCTTTAACTTACTATAGAAAACCTAACATAAATGTACACGTCAACGACGGTACACGCAGCAGTGCGTTTAACTAACAAAAAACAATCTATAAAACATGTGATCAGATACAGGAATGGACACTGAGTTCCATAAGCTAAGTTGCAATGAAAGGAAATGCGAATACAAATCGTACTCTGTCTTTTGTCAAAGTAGTTCCGTCTCACAATAAAGCAGGCGTGCTTTCAAGGGCACTGGGTCTCAAACCAGTTTTGTGTCGCTAGCAGGTTTCAACATTCCTGCGCTTCACTGACACAACACATTGACTGTCCAAGGCCGGCGATTTAAACAAATAAAACTATACATCTGGCCTCTTCATAAAAACTTTACAACAGGTTAAAAACCTCGAAGAATACGTGTATAAAACACGCTATAAATCTGAATAGAATAATACAATTCCTTCCAAACCAAAGACGTCTAAATGATAGTAATGTGACTATGACTGGAGCTCTTTGCTCTCAAAAATATAATTCAGTAGTTGTTTGTACAACATCAAATAAAACGTGCCTCCTCATGACACTAACAAAATAATAATTGTGACGCAGATTTCACACTCTGGATCTGCTTAATGATACGTTGGGAACTGGGTTCGATGCTTGACAACGAAACATTCCTTTTAATTATAAGGTTCACACTTGACCAAGAATAGCTTCTGAGCTTATTCAAAATGAAATATAATGCAGTTACAAAACTGGTAATTACAGCTGACTACCTAACTGATACGACCGTTCTAACGACAGTCAGGGGTGTAACAAAGAATGGCTGCAAAGAATGCAGTTAACTAATCATGGCATCTGATTGCCATAACTAAAGTCAGCAAAGACTTGAAAAATCACCCCAAATAGGGTTGTACAAAGTAGCCTCAAATGACTACGGTCACGTTCAGCAAAAGATAGGCATTGACGTTCTACGACGCTCATCAGGCTGCACCAGGGCTGACCAAAATATCTGACCCAAGGGTGTCTCACTCTCACTGAAATAAATGACATCTAATTAAACTAGTTACATTCCCTACCTATAAAAATGGCTGACACTAAGTTCGGTTGGTTCACAAACTACATTTAATCTACTATACCACCAGAAACTAGAACAAGAAAGGGGTATCCAAAAACTCACGAAATGGAGAAGCTCTCACTCAGCCCTCTATTCAACAACAAGGGTTGTACAAAATCATCTCTGGCTCTCTGGAACGGTATCATCCTCATCAGGATTCCCATCTGGACTCCTCCAAAGACCAGGGTTCGATCTGTCCCTGTCGACAACTTCATGGATGTAATGGATATGGCTGGAAATGGCATCCTGGGTTCATTCCTTCTCGTTCGCTGTTCTGGAAGTTCCACCATCATGCTGGTTCCCGTAGAAACATCACCCTCATACCGTGATGGTATTAGCCCATGATGACTGTCTCAAATATGGTGAAGAATAGTCCAATCACGTGGGTAGTGAAATAAGTTGCGTAATAATTCATTCTTTCACTTTCAAAAATATAATGTTCGTCGTAAATATTATAGGCTTCAATTGTAGTATATGACACAGCCTTAATTTCGTCGATGTGAATTAACATGTGAGCTAACACTCTTTTATGATTCTTCACGTGTTAGTGACGCTATTTTTATATCACGTAGCATCCGTGAATTATGCGTCGTTTTTGAATGATAAATTCAATTTGGCAATTTAAATATGTCATACAATCATAATCACACTTATTCATAATAGTTGTAACACTTTTACCTGTATATTTTCCACTAGGCACTTGGCCCTCCACATACACGTGGGTATAAAATGTGGTGTTATGGCAATGTTATGCAATTCACTAACACTTGCCAATTATTATTTCCCAAAATGCTTCTTTGGCTCACTGTGCTTGGATAACAGTGAATAGTAGTATTCTCGTGCTCGATGGCACCTGATAATCACTTTCAACGCTCATCAGCGGACATTCTCTACGTCTTGTAGGACAAATACAATTCCACGCCTACACAGGGCGGATTCTCCAGACGTAGTGCAAGGCACTGAGTGTCTCTAGGAAGTAGGTCGTCAAAACGAAGTCGTTGAGCGACTACTTACGTTCCTGTTTGCGTATCTGCAAGGGTATTACCTTACCTTAAGTAAAAATAACATTCTCCAAAATGTTTTAATAATGCAGCATGACGAAATGGAATATTCTGAGTCTTGTGGAAAGATAAAATTCATTAATAAGACCTCAGATAAATAATTAGCAGTTTTCACCAAAGTCAAAAGTGCGATTCACCGCTACTTCAAATAGTATAGCGTGATCTACAGCTCCACGTGGCTTTCTGGGTGTGTTCAAAGGTACAACATCCCATCATAAATGTTCTGTTATAAAAAATATCACATGAACCTTAGCTCAGCGGGTTCAGTATGGATGCGAAACCTGGACATTAGGGAAATAGGAGGAAAGAAAGTTGAAGGCTGCAGAATGTGGTTTTGGAGAAGGTTGACAAGAACAAGTTGGATGGACTGGAACACAAATGATCTTGTTCTGCAGGACGTGAAGGAGGATATCAATGTTTATTAAAATCAATAAAGAACAGGAAAGCAAAGTTCCTTGGACATGTACTGAGACACCACTCTCTTCTCCAAACCTTTATCGAAGACAAAGTATTGGGAAAGAAACGTAGGGGACGTCCAAGGATATCGTACATCATTGAAGAACTGGCATGTGGTTCTAGCAGACTAGCAGAAAACCGTCAAATGTGTCTGCAGCGACAAGGCTTTGCCTTTAATAAATGACGATGATCTTTCTTTAATTTCCTGCCACGGTGGGTGAGTGGTTATCGTGTCGGACTACCAACCCCAAGCTTGCAGGTTCGCTCCTGGCCGTGGAAAGTGATTTTTGAAAGGCGACAAAGATGACGGCTCGCATGTCATATGATGTTGGCTTGTTAAAGAACCCATTTGAATTGAGTAGGCTGCGTTCATATTGGCAAAATTAATCTCGGGATTTTCCGCCAACACAAATGTTCCTCCTTTCTCTATTAGAAAGCGCAATAGTGTCAAGGAGCATAGATATCTAACCTCCTTGACTTTCATAGCGTTCCAAGGAACAACAAAATTCGACATGCAAGCTGCCCTTTGGGCGCCAAATAACAAAGTTTGCACCCGGCATCCGAGGCTATACGATATTATTATTAATATTATTAATATTGTTTTATTTAATTGTTTTACAAGAACATTGAGTAAACCAGAATAGAAAGTAAAATAGCCCACCTCCTAATGTAGCGGATAGTATTCTTAGCTGTCAAGGTTTGCCAAGGAATTTTATTTTGGTTTGAGGGCTGTAACAGGGTACACGCAGCCTTATAAGGCAAAACTGAGAATAGGTGAACTCGATTCCCACTTAAGCCATCCTGGAAGTGGTTTTCCATGTTTTCCTACTTTTACTCCAGGCAAATTTTGGGATGGTTCCTATCTTAAAACCACGACCTTCTCCGTCCCAATTTTCACCTGAATTACAGATACACCCGGTACAGTGAAACCTCTCTCTAACGGACATCTTTGGGACCGTAAATTCTCTCCGCTAAAGAGGGGTATCCACTATAGAAAGGGTTAGAGAAAATGATTGCAATTTGGCACACGTACTTGTGCAGTATGTGTACTTACATGAAAACGTAGGGTTACGTGCAGAAAAACAGTCCAGTTTTGTCAGAATTTAAAATGTTTTCCAGCTTGGAAGTTCATCCATATCAACAGTGGAGGATTCTCCACAATTTGCTCTAAATTTGATATCGTGGCGCTTTCTGAAATTCTCGAGTCAGCCGTTCGAGGCTTTGAAATCTCCGATACCTAATTCTGCCGCGAAATCCAATGCTTTGGATAGTTTTATTGGTCCGGACACACGGATGTTCTGACTTTTTATTTTGCTGAACCCCCCTATCACTGACTTACAAATAACAGCTCCATTACCACTTTGAAACTTTCTAATATGCAGCTTATTACCATTAAGACGCCATACCTCAATTATCACTTCTTGTTTTTTCACAATTTCTGCTGCCTGTGTCTTTCCAATCTCAAAAACTTCACTTGGTTTCCGTACACCACATTTCTTACGTTTATGACAATCTACGTTGTCTGCATTCTCTTTTATAGTTAACTTTTACGAGGAGCCATTTCAAATGCTCTCACTTGTTACTGTAGCGCACAAGTCCTAGAATAGATTTCAGAAGTTTCGCGGTAAAACTGACAGTGAAAGTATGCATTCCCTTATCGCGACCATTTCAAGTTCAAGTAGTAGTTCCTAGTTTTGCTACCAAAGTTCTACCGTCAACGAAACCTAACTGTGAGATTGGCTACTAGATGCCACCGCAACCAGCCGATGGCCACGAACGTTAGAACTTAGAGCGTTAATCTAATCTAACCCACACATTTTGTGAATTTTTAACGCTTTTAACATATCTGACGATTTCGGACGAGTTTGAACCCGCGATCTTGGGCATTGAAGCACAACATATTACCAACTACGCCACCGAAGCCGCTTCTCATAGAGACAGATGGAAAACTGAATGTGATCTCGTGCAGTGGCGTTGTAATTGCAACCTCTGATGGTCCTTCCCTCAATTTAGTAGCGTTGTTATGGCAACCTCTGATGGCTCTTCCCTCGGCAAAAATCACGACACCATGTCATACGATGTTGCCATGTTAAAGAACCAATTCGAACTCAGTAGGTCGTGTTCATAATGGCAAAATTAATCTCGGGAGTTTCCTCCAACACAAAGTTCCTCATTTCTCTACTAGAAAGCGCTATAGTGTTCAAGGAGCTTATATATCGAACCTCCTTGACTTTCATAGTGCTTCAAGGTACAACGAAATTCGACATGTAAGCTACCCTCTGAGTGTAAAATAACAAAGCTTGCACCCGGCACCGAGGCCATACGATATTATTATTATATGGCTCTTCCCTCATCAATTTGGCATGTTCTTATAATTCCGAAATCATTTTGGTCATCCCTTGGCCTAACGGTGGGCCATATCAAAAATTCAGTCAGACAATAGTTTAAGTAATAATTAGAGGAGAATTGACAATTTTTAACGGTTTTGATATTGTGCCTATTAAGGGGGGGGGGGGTGTAATGAATATTGTGTCAAAATTCGTTGTTTTGGAAACGTGTTACTTGTAATCTACATAGTGTAATTTATATTGTGTATACATTTTATGGTTATCGGAGGCATGGAAGTTCATTAAATAACATTAAATGTCAAACTCTGCACCTATACTTGGTGTGAATCCAGGAGTGTTCACCATAAAGGCGTTCAACACCATTGTTAAGAATAGACTCATGAAAGCTGAGAAAGCGATGTCTGATCTTGAGTTCGAAGCCAGACAGAAAAGAAGAGGGCATAAAGGAATGTTGGAGGATGAAGGGTATGAAGATGGAGAATTTTTAAAATCAATAAGCATTTTGCATATTTGAATGTGGCAACCAAATGTTTAAATGCATTTTCCTCTAATATACAATTTTTGTAGAATCTGGAGCCTTTTCCCAAAAACTATAAATCGCAGAGCTATGATTTCTTCAGGAGTTGTTCATTACACATTGTGGAATATATGGAACTATAATGATAATCATAACTTATTTCAATTTTTAGCCTATTTTCAATTTTGTAAAAATAGGCTTATGAGATCACCTTTTGTCCGTGTGTGTGTGCGTGCGTGTGCGTGTGTGTGCGTGTGTGTGTGTGTGTTTCCCCCTAATAACATCTAAACGGCTGGAGCGATTTCAATGAAACTCGGTAAGTCCATAGCACTATTCAGGACGACCCCGACCGTGCCCTTCAAATTTTGCTACGTCACACCAATCCAACATGGCGGCTGTGCGAAATATTTCACCAGCATTCAATATCTCGGAAACTATTTCCGATATCACCCTGTATTTTTTGCGGTAATAAAGGAAATACTAGAAGTTCACCTATGTGAGTTTTGAAAACCTGGTAACTACAAAACCATCATGGCAGCCACGCGAATTTGCGAATTTTAAATCGACGATTCTCGCGATTTAACCAACCAAACGCAATGAAACCTGGTACAGTATATGTTTATACACATTGTAATGCACCGACATCTAACTTGGTTCAATTGGTTATATAACCACAAGATGGCGGATGTGCGAAATATTTCACCGGCATTCTATACCTCTAAAATTATTACCGGTATCACCCTGAAATTTTGTACGGAGATAAAGGGCGCTACTGGAAGTTCATCTATAAGACTTTCAAAAACCGGTCACTACAAAACGAAAATGGCGGCCAAGCAAATTTGAAAATTTTAAATAGACCTTTCTCGCGATTTAATGTTCCAACCGCAATGAAATCTGGCACAGAAAATGTTTATACACGTTGTAATACACTGGTATCTAATTTAGTTCAATTGTTTACATAACCTAAGCCTCGTGGCTTAGGCGGCAGCACGCCGGCCTCTCACCGCTGGGTCCGTGGTTCAAATCCCGGTCACTCCATGTGAGATCTGTGCTGGACAAAACGGAGGCAGACAGGTTTTTCTCCGGGTACTCCGGTTTTCCGTGTCAAAATTTCATTCCAGCAACACTCTCCACTATCATTTCATTTCATCTGTCATTCATTTAATCATTGCCCCCAGAGGAGTGCGTCAGGCCTCGGCAGCCGGCACAGTTCTTATCCTCGCCGCTAGATGGGGCTTCATTCATTCCATTCCTGACCCGGTCGGAGACTGGAAGCAGACTGTGGATTTTCATTGTTTACATAACCTCAAGAAGGCATCTTTGCGAATTTTAAAATTAAGTTTTTATTTCTTGTGTCGTAATCATGCAATCGATGTGAAAGTTTGAATAATGAACCTACGCAATAATTTTCCTTTAATGGTACAAGACTCTATGGCCTATACATTTAACAATCCAACATGGCGACCATCAGAAATATTTAGACGGCTCTGAATTTCTCCGAATCTAATATAGCAATCAAACTGATTTTTTTATGTTCATAGGGGCTATGAACTTAAGTTCACCTATAAGACTTTAAATAACCTGGTGATCATAAATCCAACATGGCGGCGACGCGAAGTATAAATATTCACATGGACGTTTCTCGCAATTTAACCATCCGAGTGCAGTGAAACTTGGTACAGTAAATCCTTATACTGATGTTAATCCACTGGCATCTAATTTATGTCAATTGTTTCCATAACCACAAGATAGTAGCTGTGCAAAATTTTAAAATCTTCCTGTTACTTCTTGTGTCCTAATCATGCGATTGAAGTTTGAATTCTACACGTACACAATAATCTTCATGTAACAGTACATAACTCTAGGACCTACATATATAAAATCCAACATGGCGACCATCCGAAATATTTAGTCGGTTCTCAATATCTACGAATCTATTACAGCAATCAAACTGGAATTTTGTATGTAGATAGAGGCAATTAACATAAGTAGGATATATGAAAATAGGCTGTATAGTTCTTCACGGAACTACTTGTTACTTATAGGTATTTATGTGTTGAAAAATGTCTTATTTCTGCAACAATAAGTTCAAGATTTTTAAAGTAAAAAACTAATATGCATATGTAATATATTTTAGTTCAGTATTCTTATTGTGGCGATAGCTTCAAACAGTAACAATTTCAAAGTGATTGTATCATTAGAATACCTATTATGGCTTTCATGCAAAAAGGACATAACTGTTAAATGTCTTATAATATTAATGCATATGCTTTACTGTACATCTAGGTCTCTAATTATATGTTTTTCATTTATTAAAGTTAGTTATATATACACACACACAACATTTCTTCCCTTTAACTCAAAAACTAAGGTTGTAATGTTTACTTTAAGAAAAAGCTTGCATTTCCGATTACTTCCCCCCTTAAGAGAGATATGATTTTTGTTTCTCAGCCCAGAGTCGAAGTTAGATTTCAGCTCCCCATAACGGAAACTTGTCAGTTAAAGAGACCTGTTATTTCCCGTTGTGAAAGTTCTAAGCTTAGCAAGTGAGTAGTTTAGACTTGATTATAATTACTATTTTAATCAACCAAAGAGCTGCGCTGCAGTAATCTAATATAGGCTACAGTCTCGCTGATTATAACCATATTATGCAAACGTTCGACAGAAAAGCTTTATCCTAAAAGTCGATATTTACGAAGTAATAATCGGTTGATTACCGGTACTCTTAACCTTGTTTTAGCTTCATTATTTCAAGCAATTAACGCTGTATTGTAGCAATTTGCCTTAATCTATAAACTCAACAGGAAATATTCACGTGTGAAATGTTTGGTTGATCACGTACCATCGACATTCCACTCAGAATGAGCATACTTGGAGAGCTCGGAGCAAGAACCAGACAGCTCTACTTTTTGGTCAGTTTCGTATTTTTGCTGTAAGCTGTCATAAATGAAAAGCTCGGTCGGTACAAGAACTGTACTGTCCCACTGATTTGGTGCGTAGTAGGAGTGTAAAGGGAGCTGTCGGGATTGTTTGAACTTTTTCTGCTGACTCAAGAATTCAGATAGCTCCTGGAGCAGTCTGGTTCTTGCAGCGGCTATAGTTCGATCGGCCACTCGGCAAGATTATCGTGCCCTGGTACAAAACGCGAGTCGTAAGTGCTTTGTTCATGATGTAACACGAACGATATTTTTAGCCTATTTTCATTGATGAAAAAAGTTACGAGCCTTACTGTAGTCGTGTATGATGTGTAACACGTGACAGGTTATCCCTTGTTAACAGTGAACTCTGTTGGTCATTGAAATAACTACTTGTAATACTGCAGTGCCAAATCCTGACCGGTTTTCATCAAATATGACATAATGAATATCTTAACACCAAAGAACGACAATTTGAAGATGATTTATTGTAGGAATATCTTTAATGGGGCCTCCAAACCTTGAAAAAACCGTATGCGATATACATTCCATATAGCCACATGGGCGACCGTACGTCTTCGTATCAATCTCCGACACCGCGCGCGCTCATTGTTTCCGTCCCATCCATTTCCGTTTCATTGTTTCCGTCCCATCCATTTCCGTTTCATTGTTTCCGTCCCATCCATTTCCGTTTCATTTTTCAAAATCACCCCCACAAAAAAAAAACAGATACCGAGTGGAAAGATGTTACACATCAAAAATAGGCTTTTGAGATCACCTTTTGTCCCCGTGTGCATGTTTGTGTGTTTCCCCCTAATAACTTATAAACGGCTGCTCCAGCCGTTTCAATGAAACTCGGGAAGTTCATAGCAACATTTTGGCCGACCCCAAACTCTTAACGTTCATCACAAGTGCATTTAAATAATACTCCTTGATAAGGACAAAAAGTTATAACTATACCCATACAATTAGGAGACAGTAGGCTAGAATGTTCTTGGAAGCACTATGAAAGTGAAACTTGGACTGTTGGAGCAGCAGAAAAGAGGAGAATTGAAGCGTTTCAAATGTGGTTGTTACGGGAGAATTATGAAGATCAGATGAGTAGATAGGGTTATGAATGAAGAGGTATTAAGACGAGTGGGATAGGAGAGATGTTTCTGGCGGCTGCTAATTAAGATAAGAGATAGGTTGGTAGGGCACATACTAAGACACACAGGAATAGCAAACTTAGTTATAGAAGGAAGGGTCGAGGATAAGAACAGTAGGAGTAGACCAACGTTAGAATATATTAAACAGATTGCCTCGGATGTAGGATGCGGTAGCTATGTAGAGATGAAACGATTAGCTCAGGACAGGGAAGCATGTAGGGCTGCATCAAATCAGTCGAACGTCTGAAGACTCAAACAACAACTGAACATCTTCTTAATTTCAGTTTTCATATTGGAAAGCGTAGAAAAGCCAGATTTTATAAAACGAACCTAAATTTTTCTCTTGCTTTTGGAGACAATGACACAAAGTTTCGTCAGTTAAAAGAAAGAGTAGGACAGAGATTAACCGTATTCCTTACATGAACTCAAATAAGCATTTTCTAAATGTAGGCTACTAGAGAAATAAACACCAGCAACTTATAAAAATGTGTTGCAAAACATGTGTAAGCGTGTACATTTGTGCCTACAAGAAAATGGTCACTTTCAACATCTCTTGGGAACTGGAACTGCAGGAAAGCAATGTGCGGAAAACGAGTTAGTGTTAAGTCTATGCATTTATTACTCACAGCGCTTCCAGAATACTTCCACTGGAGTTTAAAAAAAGATTGTTCTTGACTTGAAGGTATGTGACTATTGTGTGTTATATCTAGATTTGTTTGTTTAATACAAGATCAGAAAATAAATCCGAAATATCGAGTCCAGAGACTTTACGAACACCCTCTATGTTAGTCAACATTTATGACCACTTCAAGGGGATCTGAAGGTTTTTATATTATTGTTTATGATGATGATGATTATTATTATTATTATTATTATTCAACAGTATTTAACATTATTATCAGAATACTAGCAATAGAGGGTTAGAAGATATTTGAGATATTCAAGATTGGCGTTATATTGACTAACCCTGCGTAATGACACAAGAGAAAGTTTCGCAAAGTTTCCATCGGAGTATCCCAAAGTGTATTTGTCACCGTCACGTTCCATGAGCTTCACAATCTGGCCTTAATGACATCCATTTCTTCCTCTCTGCTATATAACCCCACATTCCAGAAAGTGTGAGAATTTAAATGATGTATAATTTGTAATTGGGTTATATCAATTTATCCAGGGCATGAGAGTGCTCGCCTGGGGAACTTGATTACAGCTTGTCATCCGTGAAAACTCATTGGCTCGCTTGTGCCGAGTTCCAGGGCTCTTCCCTCTCTGCGTGCAGGGGTGTCGAATTCAGTAGGAGTGCCACATATGACATCAGTTGGACGTCCGTGTTACGTGGAAGAGTCAGTATACATTCAGTTTATTAACATTTCCTCTTAAATCATATAGCCTACCAATGGCATTAAAAGTAATCCACCAAAATCAATAAATAGTACATTATGCAACGAGCCTATAATGGCTATAATTAAGACACGAGTATGTTTATAAAACGAGCTTTAGCGAGTTTTATAATTTCCATTAGGCCTATAGGCGAGTTGCATACAACTGTTTATGTTCGACGATAATTACATGTTTTAACATAAATATTCATAAATATCTGTTCAGTAACTAGAATTTTGTGATCGGGTGGTGCGCTAGGTAGCACATGTCCGTGTTTCAAGCTCTTTGGCCTACCGACGCATGCGCTCTCTGTGCTTCAATGCCAGATGTGCAGATCGTGAACCAGTATTCAGCAAAACTGTCACCGTAGTCGTTTGAAATCAACGCGCTAAGTAGAAATTGGATTTAGGTATATTAAGGTAGTGCTATTTCTTGTCTCATATTCACCAGTTTATTTACGCGAACATATGGACGGTGCACTTTCGGTAATTTATATAGACATGTTGGATTTTGAGAGCATGCGCGAAGGTATCCTTATCTAATTGGTCAAACAAATGTTTCTTGAGCTGTGATTGGTGGGAGAAACTGTTTTATAATGAATAATAGTGTTATAATGACCATCATCAAAATACAGTTTTCAGACACATAATAGTCAGGGTCGAATATAAATAAATTACTAGCAGTTGTTGATAGAATTAGTTTTGGCCACATTGTGGTCTTCACTAGCATACTCTTAAGAACAATTGCTAATTGCGAGTATATTGGTATATTTAGTGGCGTCGTCATCCTTGGAAAGTCCTTAAAATTATATATAATAAACATAAATATCCTACTGAACATTTAAGGACTTTCCAGAGACGACGACACCACTAAATACACTAATATACTCACAATTATCAATTGTTTCTTAAGATTATGCTGATGAAGACCACCATGCGGTCGCAACTAGTTCAATAAACATCTGCTAGTAATTTATTTTATTGAACTTTGGTTGATTACTTTTAATGCAATTTGTATTTATTTTAATTAGTTGTCAATAAGGACCCAATTAGAATATGATTAATTTCGTATAAATATATTATTTCTTCTTTTATGTTCGATCCTGACTACCATATGTCAGAAAACGGTACTATAATGAGGCTCATTATAACACTATTTTTAGCCTATTTTCAATTTTTTTAAAATAGGCTTATGAGATCACCTTTTGTCCGTGTGTGTGTGTGTGTCTGAGGAGGAGTGTGTGTGTGTGTGTGTCCCTAATAAAATCTAAACGACTGGAGCGATTTCAATGAAACTCGGTAAGTTCATAGCACTATTCCAGGTGACCCCGACCATGCCCTTCAAATTTTGTTACGTCTCACCAATTCAACATGGCGGCTGTGCGAAATATTTCACCAGAATTCAATATTTCCGAAACTATTACCGATATCACCCTGGAATTTTGTATGGTAACAGAGGGAACTACTAGAAGTTCACTTATGTGACCTTTGAAAACCTGGTAACTACAAAACCAACATGGCTGCCAAGCGAATTTGCGACTTTTAAATAGATGTGTCTCGCGAGTTAACCAACCAAACGCAATGAAACTTTGTACAGTATATGTTTATACACATTGTAATGCACCGACATCTAACTTCGTCCAATTGTTTATATAACCCCAAGATGGCGGCTCTGCGAAATATTTCACCGGCATTCTATATCTCTGAAACTATTACCGGTATCACCCTGAAATTTTGCACGGAGATAAAGGGCACTACTGGAAGTTCATCTATGAGACTTTCAAAAACCGGTTAACTACAAACGAACATGGCGGCCAAGCGAAGTTGAAAGTTTTAAATAGACTTTTCTCGCGATTTATTGATCTAAGCGCAATGAAACTTGGTACAGCAAATTTTTATATACATTGTAATGCACTGGTATCCAATTTAGTTCAATTATTTACATAACCTCAAGATGGCGGCTGTGCGAATTTTTAAATTAAGTTTTTGTTTCTTGTGTCGTAATCATGCGATCGAAATGAAAGTTTGAATAATGAACTTACGCAATAATTTTCCTTTAAAGGTACATGACTCTAAGGCCTGTACATATCCAACATGACGACCATCCGAATTATTTAGACGGTTCTCAATATCTACGAATCTATTTCAGCAATCAAACTGAATTTTTAATGTTCATAGGGGCTATGGACATAAGTTCACCTATAGGACTTTCAATAACCTGGTGATCTCAAATCCAACATGGCGGCGGAGCAAAGTATAAATATTCACATGGTCGTTTCTCGCAATTTAACCATCCGAGTGCAGTGCCACTTGGTACAGTAAATCCTTATACAAATATTAATCCACTGACATCTAATGTTTTTCAATTGTTTCTATAACGACAAGATGGCATTTGTGCGAAATTTTTAAATCTCGTTTTTAC
The DNA here is from genome assembly GCA_946902985.2 of Meconema thalassinum. NCBI lineage: Eukaryota > Metazoa > Arthropoda > Insecta > Orthoptera > Tettigoniidae > Meconema > Meconema thalassinum. The sequence goes on from OX336390.1 coordinate 837,549,679, forward strand.
TTCTTGTGTACTAATCATGCGATTGAAGTTTGAATACTACACGTACACAATAATCTTCATGTAACAGTACATAACACTAAGCCCTACATATATAAAAGTCCAACATGGCGACCACCCGAAATATTTAGACGGTTCTCAATATCTACGAATCTATTACAGCAATCAAACTGAAATTTAGTATGTTGATAGGGGCAATTAACATTAGTAGGATATATGAAAATAGGCTTTAGCCTATAGTTCTTCACGGAACTACTTATTCAGTATGAAACAGTTTCTCCCACCAATCAGAGCTCATGAAACAGTTGTTTGACCAATTAGATAAGGATAGCATCGCACCTGCGCTGAGTCCAAGGCCTTCTAATTTTAATTTCACTGCGTGGTCTCGTGTCATAGTAGGGTAATCGAGGAGGCCATGGTCAAATACAAGGCATTGTCTGCGTCCCATGCGCTCTGTTCAGTACATAAAACTGGCGAAATCTCGACAGATATTTATGAATATTTATGTTTGAACATAAAATAGTTATAATAATTATCGTCGAACATAAACAGTAATTAAGACACTCGTATGGAAATTATGAAACTCACATACGCTCGTTATATAAACATACTCGCGTCTTAATTATTGCCATTATAGGCTAGTTGCATAATGTACTATTAATTATCTACTGTACTCACTCACATACTAACAAATACTTCTAAGAAGTGTTCGTAAGGGACTTGAAGTACTTTTGGAAAACGTGATGTAATCCAAAGAACGAGGCGTCAAATTTACTAAAAGATGTTTCCTCATGAGATGTATGTCGTCGGAGCTCAAACAGCCAAGCACAGTGGTAGTAATTCAGAAGTTTTTCACCTATGGGTCACGACCCATGGATCACTGTGGCTTTCAGGATGGATCACCATAGTTTCTGAAGGAGGAACAGCTGATTGACTTTTAAAGCTCAGTGCTGTATATAAGCATTTATTGTTTTTAGCCTACTTTCCATTTTTGAAAAAAAAAAGTAGACTTATGAGATGTACACGGGCCAAAAATTGTCAATCTGTCTGTATAATTATTAGTTGTATGAAAGTTCCTGGAATTAGTGACCACTCCAGTGTTGAACTAATTATTAGACACAGTGAAATTCCAATACTTGACTCCGTCGAAGCAGTTAAACTATTTCAGTACAGCAGAGTAGATCAGAGCAAATCAGGGAACTCAAAAAGAAATTAAGGAAAGCTTATAACAAACGACACGATAGTTACGAGCATATGCTAAAGTTTAAATTATAATCGATAGAACTAGTCTTCAAATAGAAGGCTGCTCATGATAATTACATGCAAAACTTCATTGGGAGGACAATGTTTTATAATTACGTTTGAAGGAGGAAGGGTAACTCCAATGATTTGTCTATGATAATATCCGGAGATGGCGAATTAATTACAGAGAAACAGGCAATGGCTAATGAATTAAATATATGGTATGGTAGTGTGTTTAATGAATTTAATAGCTGTGTGTTGGAACTTAACTATGATTCTGAAAGCTCCCTTTCCGAATAAACCAATCGTTGATTCTAGCAAGAATTAGTAAGCTACGTAGAAATATATCGAAAGACCCAGACAAAATTGGGAGGTACAGTCATTGTGCGTTACATGGGGGTGCTGTATAATGTATCAATTAATAACACACAAATACCCGAAGAATACTGGAAAATAACTACAATAGTTCCAATATTCAAGGAAGGGAACAGATTGATAATGGGAATAGCCTCACATCCATCATATTATGTAATCTGACGGAGCACCTTATTTTTGATAACTTAAGGGAACAGTGGGGAAAGTTATGATGGCGTAATGGGGGGCAACACGGATTTAGACAAGGATACTTATGTGAGAGCCAAATGTTATCACTCTTTCAGGATATTAATGACTCGCTAGAGAGGGAGATGCAAGTTGATGCTGTAATTATAGATTTCGAGAAGGCATTGCGGCAACGAAGATTGAAAAAAAAAGTAATTTTATGGATTCAAGAGTTCTTGACTGGTCGCTCGTAAAAGGTTGAAATGGGTAATGTATTCTCGGAGGACATTTTGATAACGTCAGGTGTCCCTCAGGGTAGAGTGATTGTGCCCCTGTTATCTCTGGCACGTATTATCGACCTACCAAATGGGATTCAAAGTAATTGCCGATTGTTTGCGGATGATTGTGTAATATACCGAAATATTCAAACACCACAAGACAACGCTCAGTAGCAAACTGACCTCGACCTCGTTCATAACTGGACGGTTGACAACAAAATGAAGACAAGTACGATTAAATGTAGTCTCATGAGAAGAAGAAGACTTGTGCAAATACTTGGGCATCCATGTAAGGAATGATATGAAATGGGGTACTCATATGGGTTGTGTAGTCTCCAAAGCGTACAAATCACTTTATTTTGTAATGCGGGTATTAGAAGGCAGTCGCACTACCGCAAAAGAATTAGGATATTAATTTGGCCCTGGTGAGGCCTATCTTGGACTACGGCTCAGTGGTTTGGGACCCATATCAGGTAGGGCTCATCAATGAGCTGGAGATGGTACAAAGGAAGGCTGCTAGATTTGTGATCAACGATTTTAATCCTAGAAGTAGTGTAACTCGAAATATAGAAAAACTAGGGTGGGAATCTCTGGAAGATAGAAGGACTAAATCCAGACTATACGCTATGTTTAACACTTACACTAATCGGCCAGCCTGGGGAGAACTAGGCAAACGTCTGGGAAATCCCACCTACCTGAGCAGTGCAGATCATCCACATAAAGTTAAGGTCCGAAAACCGACAGACGTGATAGTCAACTACAGAATAAATTGACCGAGGCTACTTGAAAGGATTTGATCGAGGAGTAGCCTTCGCCGCCGGCCAAGCTGAATACATGCTCCGATGAAATATTTATAGCAGAGAGATACAATATTACTTCTACACAAACAAGTATTACAAGTTGAAAAATATAAAGAGAATTCATCATTATATCGTCATAAGAATAAGCATACGTATTAAAGCTAATATCTACAAGCAAAAGCAACGTTTATTTCAAAAGTACATGAGTCGTTGGAGTAGCCTCCGTGGCTTAGGCGGCAGCACGCCAGCCTCTCACCGCTGGGTCCGTGGTTCAAATCCCGGTCACTCCATGTGAGATCTGTGCTGGTCAAAACGGAGGCAGACAGGTTTTTCTCCGGGTACTCCGGTTTTCCCTGTCAAAAATTTCATTCCAGCAACACTCTCCACTATCATTTCATTTCATCTGTCATTCATTCAATCATTGCCCCAGAGGAGTGCGTCAGGCCTCGGCAGCCGGCACAGTCCATATCCTCGCCGCTAGATGGGGGCTTCATTCATTCCATTCCTGACCCGGTCGGAGACTGGAAGCAGGCTGTGGATTTTCATTTTCATGAGTCGTTGGAAAAATAAATCGATTAAATAAAACTACGTTCAGCAAAGTATTGTCAACTGTATTTTGAAATATAGTCATGGTTATGGAATTGGAGTCACCGAGGAAGATTAACATGGCTTACTACTTGAATGTCGTGATGTCGTTTTAAACTATCAAGGGGAAATAACTATTTACAAGATGAGGATTCCAGCAGTGACTTAGCCGCACAGCAACGCACAGTCATGGAGGGTGGAAGCTCAACTTCGTGTTCCACCGATATCATTATTGCACATACAGCTACGAAGTATTTCTACATCAACTTCAGAAATACTTAGCATATCAAACAATCGTATACATTCGCCATAGAACGTCTAGAATGGGGTTCGCTTGAAGATGATCACCTTAAGTGGTCTGAGTTTCCGAAGCGTACGTGAGTGTAGGAGTCAAGGATCGAAGGGAAGAAGGAGGTCGAAATTGGAGCCACAGCCGTTGCAGCCGATGTGGGGATCAGCGAGGAGGGGGCGTGTGCCAGCTATGCCTGCTGTCGCGTGCCTTCCAGCCGGCCCGCTACACAGGTGTTTCGCTTGCCGCAGTCCATGCAAGCAGTACAAAACACTTCAGGTTTTTCTTTAGAACAGAAGTTATTTTACGGGCAGAAGGTATTTAAAATTCTTCGATTATTGTTGTAGTTAGTTGTGCAGTAATGCAGATAATCTTGACATGGCCGAGTTTGTGTGGCAACATTGATTTTAACTGTTAAAATTATTTTAAAACTTGACTTAGTATTATAATCTATTTTATCGTTCTTGTGAATTGTTTTAAAACGTCTTCACTTAGATTTTGACATGTAGTAAATTTTATTTAGTCTTCGACTTTTGATATTGCGAGGTTATTCGATTTTATGCGAATCTAAGCTGGATTAAGGATGGAATATTTTAAAATACGTTAGTTTGTATACTTTATTGAAAGTATATCGATTTACACTCAGGAATTGCAATTTTATGATAGATAAATATTTCCATATTTATGGAGGATAAATAAGTTATTGAATAGTTCTGTTGAGAACATCAATAAACTTAGACTATACCTTCGAAACAACGCTTTGTTGGAGCTTATTGCTTTATTTAAATAGGAAGTGACGGTCTGTTACTGAAACACAGATCATGAAAACGCTATATTGCGGTACGACAGTATGAAATACAGAAAATTATGAGGAAATGTAACAAAGAATATTATGAAAATATAAGTAACGAGTAAGTTGAATTTATATTCAGGGAATAAAAGAATGGAGAGGATATGCAGTGTATTGATATTAATGAGACGAGAATATACAGACAGATATCTTTAAAATGTAAAGTTCAAAGGAACTGTGGTTTCATAAAACGGAAAGAAAGGATTAATATCCCATTTGAATCGCTCAGGAATGTATATGACAGGAAATATGTGAGTGAATTATAACAGAAACCGTAAGACAAGTCATAAATATTGCGTACGTGAAGATAGGATGTATAATCGCTAGAGAAGTTTGTAATTTGAACTATATAAGTAGTATAACTGATTTTCATACACCCCAGAGTGTATAGAAATGGGAAATATTATTGTTATTGCGGAACTAACGAGAAAGAAGGATGTATAAGCGTTATGTTAACGCAGACTTGTATCAAAGGTGAGAGGTAATGTTCCTATGGTTTAATTGATAATAGAGCGATAATAAGTAATGGAATTACGACAGTGTTGTCGATGTATGAAGGATATTAATATGCGATTATGGTAATTAAAGGAATGAAGTAGTGAAACTTCTTATACAACGTGTTTGAACCAACCACAAGAAGATATTCTGATATATTTCGTTTATATTATTGTTTTATCAAGATTATGACTATGCAGAGCAGTTATAAGCTTAATCGCTCGTAACAATATGTTCACACTGGATTTGACAGAATGTAACGGATATATTACCAGAGTTAGTGTTCTCATTGGACAATTGTATTTGAATGAAAGAGTAGGAGAATGATCAGTAGATCATGAATTAGTATTATCGTTTAGCTAACGATAATCGTGTATATAATATAAATACGTTATTAATGAGTGTATTCTATGATTGTAATATGTAAATATAGGTATTTTCTATGAAAGCTTAAAGATGTATAACGCAGGAGAAGGATGGATTGTATAGTAATGTTCAGAATTTTAATACCCTGTTAACAAGTGCAGTAAGGTCAACAGATGTGTTGATAGTTTAACGAGGTTATCTAGACGAGATATCTATGACATAACTATTTACTTTTACTTTGTCAACGAGGACTTGTTAAAGTCATGAAACCGAAATTCACAGTTATACTTGTGTATAGCGAGGCTATATTTTTATTTTAAAGTTAGTTGTAATTCTTATACAACGTGTGAAATGTATCATAATTTGTTTGGCATTTAGTGTCACTCTTATTCTTTTATGAATAAATTCTAGCAGGCACTAGTTAGTTTGCCTGTCCATTTTTATAAAACATGACAATCTCCTTATTTAACAATCTAATACGATGATACTGCTAGTTAGGTACTGGCACCCGCTACACTTTTAAACAGTTCTCTCCCTGAGATTCCTAGAATCTCGTCCTGCCATACTTCATTGTAGGAGATTGTACGTAACTAAGTAGGAGTGCTATCGTATCTTTTATGAATATACCTGTATCAAGAAGTTACTAGCCATTCGTCTAGCGAGGTACGGTTGGTTTATCTAGCAGGGTATCAACGTCCTTAGCAATCCCTTTCATCTTCAGGATTGTTACGTGCAAAAGCCCGTATCATACATTATTATGCATCTATTTCGATGTCCTGGTACCTTCTGCCATTTAAAGGGCACGCTAAGATGCCTTGGTTTGGCTAGTGAACTCGAGATGGCAGCGCCTGTCGGCACTACTAGCTGAGGGTTGTGTCTTCTGCCGCTAGAGCGAGACATAGGGGTCTTTCGGACTCGCCTCTCATCGAGTCATATTTGAAAAAGTATATTATTCTACGTCATTAAACAAAAGACTATTTGTGCATCATGTCGCCAAAATATTTTAATGGTGTCGTGTGAATATTATTTTGTTAAGCACATTGTCGTAGTATGTGGATAATTTGATTGGTCTAATTTAAATAAACCTGGTGCATTATGGGAGATCTTCTTCGCTGTTGTCCTCCATCTTGTGAATTATGACTTGTTACTGATTGCTGGTTGAAGAAGTACGCAAATTTTGGATCTCGTCAGGGGCGAGGGCTTAGGCCCTCGTCTCCGCTAACTTGGGGATATATCCCAGTATTTTGATGATACATGAAGAAAGATGTGTGCAACTATCATCTGTGATATTCGTGAACGTGTTTTCTTGGGCCTTAATATGGAAATGTGATGTTTTGTGTGCGTCTCTTCGTGTTCAGTCGGCAGCCATCCTCTTTATTTTATTTTTTGGTGATATAAATCCTTTAAGGATTTCTAAGTAGTGTTGTAAATATTAGTGTCTCCCCAAAAGGCTTTATTAAGGTATGTTTTGACGTTGTATTTATTTTAAATTTTTGGAGCTCAATATTTTTCATTGTGTACTTAGTGTTTTAGTTCGTTGTTCTGAAGGTTGACTTGGCCTAGGTATGTCACCTCTGAATATGTAAAATTTTGTTAAACAATATTAGTCCGGGGAACACTTCTATGTTTTCATCTAATTTTATTATTTGGCGTCTTGCTACGGCGTTTTCTTTTTGTTATAATCTAGTACGGACCAGACTAATCAATTGAACACTAGGCCTAATTTTGATCATTAGTCGATCGGTTTTTATTTTGATCCGTTGCCTTTTAAAAACTATTTGATCTCGTAATGTCTAGAATTTGTTTATATCTTCCTGTTTTCTCACTGGAGAAGATTTTTTTTAGTAAAATTCGGCGTTTGATGTTAATACGTACTGATATACCTTCAACTGGTCTGGTCGCCATGGTAACTTGTTGACAGTAGTGCATTGTGGGTTTTTGTTTCTGGCGTGTGTTTGAAGTGCACGTTCATGGGTTTTATGTTGTTGTTTAATTTGTTTTGGTTTTAAATTATCCTTGGTTTTCCTTTTTTGGAGTTTTTTATTTTTGTACTCCTGCGTTATTCTTTCGGTACCTTGTTTATGGTAAAGTTTGCACTAATTACTTCTTTTTTGATTCTCCGTGGACCTCATGATTCAGTTGAAGATATGTCAGGCGAATGTGGCTTTTCCTTCTCTGACCTCAGGTAATTGTTAATTGGTATCGACCTTTAGCCTTGTTTTTTATCTACAGTGAGAATTCTAGGTGAGGTTTTTTAAGTTTTTGTAATTTTATGCTGGCTGATGAATTTTCTGGTCTCTGGTGGAGCTGTTCATTTTACATTAAATTTTCTTCTAAGGCAAGCTACTGTTGTTGCATCATTTCGTCGGTGGCAGTTCTGTTAGTTATCGGGGGATTTTCTGTAGACGAACCTGTGGGTTTTCTTCTTCTCCACCTTCTTCCACTTTTAGGTGTTCTTCTGTTGGGGCATGTCAACTGGCGGTGAGTTTGCAGTTAGCGATGCGGACCTCTGAAGACAGGTAAGTAGGCCCATCCATCCTATCCACCGAGGAGTGGAGGTGTCATTTTGGTAGCAGAACGAGCTCGTTTATCGCTTCTGCAGCTATCCCCCTCCCCCTTACCCGCAGGCTCGTTTATGGACCCTTCTGGTGCTGATAGAACGGTTACTGATGGAATGTGTCATGTCAGTGTGCTTAATGTTATTTTATGTTAATCCTTGTCGTTTTGTTTGGTTTCATGTATGCCTCTAAAAATCCATGTGGTGATATATGGAAGTGACCTGTTCCTAGCAAGGTTTCTGTGGTGAATTATGTAGTATTAATGATGCAGCTTTCCCAATGAAGAAGAAGTTTGGTAAGTGACTGGCGTGTATTCTTGGCATGGGAAATGTGGGGTTGTTGATATTCTGATAGCCTACATGCTGCGAGTGAAGGCATCGAGGAGCCCTGTCTGAAGCTGTTCGCCCTGTGATTTGTAACGTCTATATAGTAGCAATTTGTTGTATTTTAGCTTCCTGTTCTGGAGCCAAGCAAGGGACGACGTCTGCAGTCCTGAGCAACGTTGTGCATGATTTTATTTGTTGAAATTTCAGGTATCGAGGCAATGTTGGTGTCTCAGAAGACTTTTGTGTGCCTATATGCTTCCTTTGCATGGAGTTGTGTTGTGATATGCTGTCCTCGTGATAGATTTGTTATGGAACTGTCACGCCTACTGGTGTTATGGCGAAGTGTAGTCCAATTAAAAGGGCCAACCCATGGAAATCAGCCCTCCCTAGGCCCCTACCGTGGTGCCAAAAGGCGCATTTAACGTACATGTCACTATTTATTTGCTAGGAATTCTTCCCAAACTTATTCAAGGTAAGTGATTGTTTTGAGATGTTTTTATCGCACTGTGCGGTTTGTAAATTTTTGTTCATACACTTACATTATACTGCAATCGTGCTGGGATGAATCAGAGGCGGCTCGTGGGCTTTGATAAGGGTGGGGCACAGGAGGTATCAGTTTTGCTAAAACACATGACCATAATTCTCGACGTTAGTTAGTTATTTTTGTTTTAAGGGAGAGGAACTACGAGGTCATCTGCACCCTAATCCGTACCATGAGTGAACTATGAAACCACAGTTGAGTGATTTGATTATGAGCGTCATCCTCATCATGCCTTCCTTACCCAACTGTAGGCACAGATAATTAAGTATAAACCCGGTCAAATAAACAGAAAATAATGCAGGTTGCTAAGTAATTAACACACACAATAAGTTGGCTAGGGTACACGGGATTGGTTACCACGAAAAAAAAATAGAAACAAAATCAGAGTTATGCCAAATAAAAAAAACTTACCTGATCGTTCACTTCTTGTAGAATAGTTCGATCCTTCTATTTTTAGCAGCAGCAAACTCCTCTATCGCGCGTGTATTGAATTCTGGGATACTGTTTATCATCCTCTTCTCCATCGACAACATTCTAAGTGCAGACAGTCTATCAGCCCCCATAGAATTTCTCAGGAAAGATTTTATCCTCTTCAAAGTAGAGAATGACCTTTAGGTCTCTACAGTCGTCATCGGTATAGTAACAATGATTTTTAAAAGTATCACACACTCTGAAAATGTGCGCAACATGTTATTGTTGTAAAAGAACTGCAGAAGTGGTGCCGCACCGGAAGCATTACGTAAATCTTCACGACAGTACAATACCTCCAATTCCGTTCTCAGTTTCGGACCATTTATTGCACGGAACAATGTAACGGCTGTCTGGAAATCCCTCTCTGGAAATTCAATGGAATAGTATGGAAACTTTTCAACTAGAAATAATTTCGAAACACACAAGTGATCCGAAAACTGAAACCTGTCATTAATGCTACTAACGATAGTATCACACACTTCTATTACGGCCAGACGATTACTCGTACTACTTCCTTGTTCAACACAAAGGCTTTTGCTCGCGGGCTCACTAAAGGACACTTCACTTTCCGCATATTCTTCGCAAACTTTGGTCACCACTCTAGAAAACTGCTTTATAAAGTCACTGACTTTAACAGCATCAATACCACTTTGCTGAATACAATCAAAGAAAATAGCTACGTGTGGCATAACTTTATGAAAGAAAGTCAGCCAGTATATAAACTGGGGATCTTTCAATGTACGCACAAATCCTGCAGCTTGACTTGAGGCATTTCTGTCATTAACTTCTGAGTCTCTAATGTGCTCAAAATATTTCAAAAGATTTTCTTTGTTTTCGAACACAGTGTTGACAGTTCTATGTTGAAAGTACCATCTAGTCGGAGGGGCGTAACCTATTTTCTTTTGAACCACTTCAATCAAGCAATCCATTCTCTTTGGAGATCTTGAAAAAAATGGCCCTATCCCTTGCAAATCTTGAAAAAATATTCTGCTTTGGGAGCAAGATGAAGTGGCGTGTTGGAGAATCAAATTACCTTGATGTGCGTAACAATGAATGTAATTCGCGTTTGGGTATTTCTCCTTAATTAACGACTGCACTCCACCCCTATGCCCACTCATCACAGAAGTACCGTCATACGTTTGACAAATAAGTTTCTCAGGGGATTTTTCTACTTCAATTTTGTTTAACTCTCCCAATATTGTTGAAGCCAGACCGTGTGCGCTCCTGTCGGTGAATTCAAAGAATCCCCAAAATCGCTCAACAATTCTACCTGCTATTTGATACCTAAAAATTAGGGACATTTGGGATTTGCATGAAGCGTCCGTTGTTTCGGCAGGCTGGAGCGAGAGGAAGTCTTCCGAACTGATTTCCTCGACAACATTCTTCCGACAAACGGACAGAATCGTGTCAAAAATTTCATTTTGGATGACCTTCGATGTCCCTTTAAACACGCTTGAATTTTCCAAGTGATCCTTTAAAACATTGTCAAGCGCCGCAGTGTAATTGATGAGACCCTTAAAAACACCTGGATTAATTGATTCGTCCGTTTCTTCATGTCCACGCAAGGCCAATTCAAATTCCCCACAAAACTTAATAGCATCAATAATGCGCGACATAATATACCTATTCTTGTCCACAAGTTCATTGTGTTTACGAACAGAAATCCTGTAGCCATCATCCAGTTGCTGCGCTATGCTTATATTCCCTAACACTGCTAAACTCATTTCATTGTTCATATGGCATTTTGACAAACAATGTTCCTTTCCTTTTTCAGGTAAATGTTTTAAATCATTAATGCCAGTCTTGGTCCATGTGTCATCGCCACCAAATAACAGGCACGGAAAACAAAATAATGGATTTACTACCGGACATCCACATAACCAATCTCATTTTTTATTCACGGATTTATTGAAAGTCCTGTGATACGTTCTGTTTTTATCTTTAGAGACTTGATTAATGCACAGATCTGGTTTCGGAGGGCCTAATTACTTTGCTAATAGTCTGTCCTCATAAGTTAAGGTCTTATTTTGTAAGTATTATACCTCGTTCATGGCACGGTTTTGGTAACGACATGCACACCTTCAATGCCTGAAAACACAGTGAAAATTATAAAGTAATTTGTCGCAGCATTAAGTTACGGTCTAAAAATAAAATGCCACATAATACATAGACCTAGTTGATAAGTAGGAATTAACCACTTACCTCGTACGACGAAATACTCGTTCAGTGTATATTTTAATTATGTTTAATAACACACTGGTACGCGTTATTCCCACCTCACAAAACACGCTTCCAATACAAATATTAGCCTATGTAAGATTAATATTACTGAACACTGCAAAAGACCACCGCACTCAAACATAATTATACAGTAACTCAATATCGTAGGCGCCAAAACTTTCGGAACCAAGTACTGAGGCAGTGCTGTCGTCACACAGTTGTGTATTCCCCCAGATAATGAAATTTCTCAGACTTGACGTTATAACATAATACAAGTTCGCTTACGGTACATACACTACGGTCATAATGTTACGTTTCTCTCTCAATGAATATTATACATGTTGATTTTTCTCCGTACATATTAATAACGGGCGCTATGTTCCGTATATTATTTTTGTGGGAAATTGCTGAGGGTTGGTAAATAAGCTATTTATGAACTTGTCTGTCCTCTATCGGTACTCCTTGCTAACGGTACACTAACACCCCTCTCCGACCATCGTCGCCCCGACCCTCCCCGCCCCTACCCGCCCTCCCTACTTTCAAGACCGTATTGCCGGCTAGTCACAGGAGTCTTGTGCCCCAAGTCTAGGAGACTCCCATAGCCCCTCTCTCGCCTCTCCCCGCTGTAAAAGTAGGGGATGATGTTAAAGGGCCAGGAAGAGGAAGCATGTGGCTACACTGTGTTGGTCACACCAGGCATGTGCCCAGCAGAACACCTCGTTGTGACGTGACATGCTCCTGCTAGGTAATCTGTGCTCCTGCTGTCGGGGAAAGTGAACAGCAAGCCGAATGAACTGCTTGGTCACGTCATAAGCGCCATTACCACGGAAGGATTATCAAGACGACTACAACCCAAGGAGAATGATTATAAATTGTGGGGCACGTGACCGTTTGCCCCTGTTCTAAAACCGCCTCTGGGATGAGTGTGTATGTTGTGCAAATAGTGTCTGTGTGTATGTGTTAACGTTAGATTTTGATTTAGATTTGTAGGGTGGAGTAATTTAGGGTTTGTTGTATTTGCAAAAGTAAGTCTAGGATCGTATTTTTATTAGTTGCTGTCTTTGTAATTTTGAACTAAACCTAATATGTAGGTGTGTTTTACGTGGAGATATCTACTGTCTGGGGTTAACTAGGTTAGAAGTATGGGATTCTTTCTTGGTTTGATCCCTGGGCAGGTTGTATATAAAACTTGCACGATCCGAAGAGCTTAGGTATGGGACTGAGCTGGACGGTGACGTGCGAGCATGTGTCATGTAATGTAATTGTAAGGGTATTGTGTTTTTAATTGTATTTGTTTGTGTCATGATGTCTCTACGACTACATAACTTGCATATTTGAGTATTAATGGGAATTATTTTTGTGGGTGGTTAAAAATTATGTATCGCTGCTATTTGAGTATGTTGTGCGATGAATATTTTGTGGTGAATATGAGGTCTGAGTTCGTGAGCAGCCATAATGTAATGTGCTTTCCGGTTAGTTAATTAATATAGGGTCTTCAAAATTTACTGAGGTTAAATTTCTGTTGGACATTGTGATCATCAGCTTCTGTAAGTCAGCTTGTTTTGCGTTTAAAGCCAGTAATCTGTTGTTGCTGGAAATCAGGGTCATCAGTTGCCTCATGTTAACTGTAAATTACATAGGCCTTCTGTTTAGTTCATGCTATGGCAATCACGGTCATCAGCCACTGTAACTTGAGTAAAATTTTCTGCATTTGACTGGTAATTCTAATTTTCTTCTGCTTAAATCGTTAGGAATGGTGCGTAAGTGTTCCCTGTTAGCCTCGTCTTTCGACGAGAGCGGCTTGTTTTCTCATCTAACCGTATTTTCGGGCCATGTTAGGCATCCTTTGGTTGTACGTGTTCGTGTCTTAAACCTGAACGAGGAAACCTCATTTGTACCTCGTGTACTGTTGAACTTAGTTCTTTTTATGTTGGATTTTTCTCACCCAGGCGGATTTCGGCTGTATAGTCATCGGATGTCGAACCTCAATTTCGTTCCTTGTGTTAGTGTACTGGTGTTTTGTTTTCTGCGCTGCCATTTCCCCTTCGTTTTTTGTCGTTTCTGTAACTGCGTTTGTATTTCTCATTGTCCCCATGCCAAGCAATGTGTGCGATCACGAACCAACAAATGTAGATGCATACATGTCAGCTTAATTAATTTTCTTTTTCTAAGCCCTGAGGCAAATAATGTATCCAGAGTGCATCTGTCGGACATAAAACGAGGTGGAGAGAATTGTAATGAAGAAATTGTACCATAAATTTGTAAACTGATATTTTGTATAATGTAGAGTATCCCTAACCTTCATTGAAGCCTACGGGCATCTGTTCCTTCTGGAATTTTGAATTGGATTTGCAAACTCTACTGGGATAAAACTTGTAACTGTTGGTTAATTCCCATTTAATGGTAATATTTTAACTTTGTAACTAATTTTGATGTTCTCGTAGAAGATGCTAGCATGTAAGTAGGACTCGGTGGGAGACCTAACTCATGGTGATCTTGTATACCTGTTTCCTTGGGAATTCAAGTGGTCATTCCTCTACCGTAGCTCCTTCTGAATGTATAGTCGTTCAACTCGTGTACTCTAGAAAAGTCTAACTAGTCTGTAAAAACGTAACCTTGGTAATGAACTTTAACGGCGGTAGATCTTGTTATTTAATGAACTATTGTGAGCACGGATCTAGGGCATGGTCAGGATTTTCTTCATATAAATTCAAACTTGTTTCTCATTTGTAAAATGTATTAAGAATTATTAATTTCTGTAAACTTTTATTTTTGATATAAGATTAACGACTGATTTGTAAATGGCTGCCCAATCGTCGCATGGTATCTTGCACATTGCATCCACCTACTTCGTCAAAAGCTAACAACATTGGACTTATTGAAAATTTACCTAACGCGTCTCGGACTCTGAAAGCACTGCAGGTGCTGGTGTAATGCGTTTCTGAAGACTTATGGACACAGTGAAGCTGTTAACTAGTGGTTTGCGAGGTGATCAATTATACCTTCACTGATAATCTGACCCTGCACTCCTCCTAACCAAAACGATGCGGTTTTATCCATCAATTGGAGTTAACTTGTGAACATTATCTTCTGGAAACAATGTTTGGTGAATCGACTAGTTATGGAGTACTGCCTATGCCTAGGCATATTCGTGAACGGTGTTCACGCTTAAGGGAGGGAGACTGTTACGTGCAAAAGCCCGTATCAAACATTATTATGCATCTATTACGATGTCCTGGTACCTTCTGCCATTTAAAGTGCACGCTAAGATGCCTAGGTTTGGCTAATGAACTCGAGATGGCAGCGCCTGTCGGCACTACTAGCTGAGGGTTGTGTCTTCTGCCGCTAGAGCGAGACATAGGTGTCTTTTGGACTCGCCTCTCATCGAGTCATATTTGAAAAAGTATATTATTCTACGTCATTAAACAAAAGACTATATGTGCATCATGCCGCCAAAATATTTTAATGGTGTCGTGTGAATATTATTTTGTTAAGCACATTGTCGTAGTATGTGGCTAATTTGATTGGTCTAAATTAAATAAACCTGGTGCATTATGGGAGATCTTCTTCGCTGTTGTCCTCCATCTTGTGAATTATGACTTGTTACTGATTGCTGGTTGAAGAAGTACGCAAATTTTGGAACTCGTCAGGGGCGAGGGCTTAGGCCCTCGTCTCCGCTAACTTGGGTTATATCCCAGTATTTTGATGATACATGAATAATAATGTGTGCAACTATCATCTGAGATATTCGTGAACGTGTTTTCTTGGGCCTTAATATGGAAATGTGATGTTTTGTGTGCGTCTCTTCGTGTTCAGCCGGCAGCCATCCTCTTTATTTTATTTTTTGGTGATATAAATCCTTTAAGGATTTCTAAGTAGTGTTGTAAATATTAGTGTCTCCCCAAAAGGCTTTATTAAGGTATGTTTTGACGTTGTATTTATTTTAAATTTTTGGAGCTCAATATTTTTCATTGTGTACTTAGTGTTTTAGTTCGTTGTTCTGAAGGTTGACTTGGCCTAGGTATGTCACCTCTGAATATGTAAAATTTTGTTAAACAATATTAGTCCGGGGAACACTTCTATGTTTTCATCTAATTTTATTATTTGGCGTCTTGCTACGGCGTTTTCTTTTTGTTATAATCTAGTACGGACCAGACTAATCAATTGAACACTAGGCCTAATTTTGATCATTAGTCGATCGGTTTTTATTTTGATCCGTTGCCTTTTAAAAACTATTTGATCTCGTAATGTCTAGAGTTTGTTTATATCTTCCTGTTTTCTCACTGGAGAATTTTTTTTAAAGTAAAATTCAGCGTTTGATGTTAATACGTACTGATATACCTTCAACTGGTCTGGTCGCCATGGTAACTTGTTGACAGTAGTGCATTGTGGGTTTTTGTTTCTGGCGTGTGTTTGAAGTGCACGTTCATGGGTTTTATGTTGTTGTTTAACTTGCTTTGGTTTTAAATTATCCTTGGTTTTCCTTTTTTGGAGTTTTCTATTTTTGTACTCCTGCGTTATTCTTTCGGTACCTTGTTTATGGTAAAGTTTGCACTAATTACTTCTTTTTTGATTCTCCGTGGACCTCATGATTCAATTGAAGGTATGTCAGGTAAATGTTAAGTGTTTAAGTTTTTTGAGGCTTTTCCTTCTCTGACCTCAGGTAATTGTTAATTGGTATCGACCTTTAGCCTTGTTTTTTTATCTACAGTGAGAATTCTAGGTGAGGTTTTTTAAGTTTTTGTAATTTTATGCTGGCTGATGCATTTTCTGGTCTCTGGGGGAGCTGTTCATTTTACATTAAATTTTCTTTTAAGGCAAGCTACTGTTGTTGCATCATTTCGTCGGTGACAGTTCTGTTAGTTATCGGGGGTTTTTCTGTAGACGAACCTGTGGGTTTTCTTCTTCTCCACCTTCTTCCACCTTTAGGTGTTCTTCTGTTGGGTCATGTCAACTGGCGGTGAGTTTGCAATTAGCGATGCGGACCTCTGAAGACAGGTAAGTAGGCCCATCCACCCTATCCACCGAGGAGTGGAGGTGTCAAGGATAATAGGTGGTGGCTATGTGAATTTGGAGTACAGTACCTAGCCACCTGCACTTACAGTCACTTTCTGCCAGGTGAATTCTGTGCAGTTTTCCGCGGGGTTTCGAATTTCTACACTGTAATTACCGCGATGCCATATGTTCGAAAGATATAATATAATTGCTATAACTTATTAAATGACCCTCGTATTTTAGAAATTGGGTGGAATACCCTTTTTTCTTGTGATCAGTTGTAGCCAGTGGCTATATCCATAAGATTTCCTATTATTTAGCCAGTCAGCTTTTCGTAATGTTGGAGAAATCATCGAGTTCATTATGTAACCGTGCGGTTAAAGTTGTTTGTGTTGACCAGACACATACAGAATAACAGAAGTAGGTCACTGTGTCAGAGCAGTATTAAGTTAAGTAGCTTTGGAGTTTCTCATCAGTTGTACTGAGTATTTACATTGTAAGTACTGTATATCAAATTAATCCAAAAAGTAGTCTCTGACATTTATTCCTTGCTAAATTGCATGTAGGAGAAATTATGTACCTTAATCTTAAGAGGGGTGATGTGTCTTACACTGAGCTGTCCTCACATACCAGTAGGCTACCTAAATATTGCAAAATATTTGGCAACGCCCTTAAAGACTACGTTACAACAAGCATATGTTCACACAGAGAAAGATAAACTTCAAAGCTGTACCTTACTACGTCCACGAGTAAATACTTCACACAGACCTGTGAAACCTTAACACTTTTATGTTCCAAGAGAGTCTTCCTTTGTCTGGGTTCGCTGCTAGCAAGCAACTTTTAATTAAGTAATTCTCGAGCAGTCTTTGAAGGCTGTCTGTTGAAACCCTAGTCTCGTCTTGTCCCTTCTTTATTAACGAGAGTAGCACACTTTGTCACGTACTGTTCGCTGTCATGCACTCAACTTTCACATCATATGGGTGTTGTTGTATTCACTACATGTGAAACTTACCTGTTCTTCAGGGAACCCACATCACGTGCACTTGTGATTCAGTAATGTCAGGATCGCCTAGAGTAAGACAACCCACACCAGAGACGAACTTAGAAGTTGTATTATACACATACTGTACTTGCACTCCCAGTTAGTTGAAAACATAACACGGCATTTCCAGTGCAGGATGTACACCACTGTGAAAGATTAACGCCAATAAACATATTCTTTGTTGTTGTTTTGTGCATTCTTGTTTTGGTGTAGATACGTACAAAGTTTTATTAGTAAGAAAGTAAGTTATTCATTAGAAGAAGATTTTCAGTTGGTCAACACGAGTAGACGGGGAGTTACAATTAATTTCATTTAATTATTTATACACTTCTCACATATATGTTGGAGGGGTTAAATTGACTAGTTTCGTTAGTCAAGTGATCATCATAAGATCCATCTAAATAAATTTGTCACATATTTGATTCAAAGAGTGTTTCGTCCATGTTTAACGGAAGGTTTTATGGAGCAAATCAGTAGCAAAGATTGCTTCAGTGTCCAGAAAAAAAGGGAATGTACGTATCAAGGCGGTATTTATTAAAAAATGGACTCAACTGGTTTTGAAACTAATTGACCCATATAAACAGTTTATTTTGTATCAGACGGAGACCCTCGCTTGCCCACTCGCCCGCGCCGCGAGCCTGTCTCCCGGCACGCACTTTTCCTTTATGTGGCATCGCGCGGCACTGAGTCATGAGTATAGGAATTTGTACTTACCTAGTTCACAGCTGGTGCTGAAAATGTTCGCCATTCACTGCTACACATCACTGGCACCTTTTTATGAAACTGGCATTTACTTTCTGAAGTTACTCAGCACCGATTGTATTTTAGCTGTAATATAGTCTTTAAGCTGTCTGTTTGAACTTTTTTGCTAGATCTTTTATTGTATTGACGCTAGGCAGGGGTCTGTTTGGACATTTCTGACGGAAATTCCGTCGTGTTTTCGCACAAGATTTCCTGTACTTTATGAAGGTATTATATATATACACACGTTCACGTAATGAAAATCGCATTGGAACAGCATACTGAGCACTAAACACGTGAACAATTGACTAAACTGAACCTCACACTGTTAAAGCTCGCAGCAGACTGCAAAGGAGGGAAACGTGTGGCGCCAAGAAGCGGATTACGGCCATGTGCTCGGCGGGAGCTATGAAGATACACAGATTCTAATTAAATTTTGTAACTAGTCAGATTCATTAACCACTTAAATTATTTTAATCCGTTGGTCTATTACTTGCTTACTTCACGCGATCAGGCCCAGGGCACCGCGCGCTGCTACAAGGGTTGTCCTCCACTCCTCAGTTCCAGTCGTCCTCTATTCAAATCTGTCGCAGGTTTTAACGGATACCGTCCTTCCATCTTTTCCTTGGCCTACCCTGTGGTCTTCTTCCGTGAGGATCAAAATTGAGCAGTTTCAGAGGCCATCGGCATGTGTCCATCCTAGTGACATGGCCCGCCCATGCCAGACGTTTGCTCCTTTAAATATTACGTTTTTGTTAGCGATTTTTATGTATACGTGTGAAACCCTTTTGTATTGTTAACATATTCCCTAGCGAACTATTGAAGTGATTGAGTTCTAGACTAGGTTATTTACTGTCAATTTTCAAACTTCTTATTGGTGAGATTTTGTTGTTGGTTAGTTAGATTAAACATTTAACAATAGTACATTATGCAACGAGCCTATAATGGCAATAATTGAGACACTAGTAATACGAGTGTCTTAATTACCATTATAGGTGAGTTGCAATCTACTGTTTAGGTTCGACGATATTTATAACTTTATATAATTTTATGTTCGAACAGAAATATTCATAAATGTCTGTCTGGATTCAGTTACTTGAATTTAGTGATCGGAGTGCAAGCGCTGAGTTTGCTGTCTGTGCTTTACAAGTTCTCTGACCCACGCATGCACTCCGTCTGCTTGGCAATGCCATATGGTTACAGCCTGCCGATCTGCACCATGATGTGTGTTTATATTAACAGCAGCATTCACTAATATTGTCAGCAAAAATTACTAGTGCAATGCCCTTTGTAGAAATTGGAGTTGCGGGTATTACGGTACACTGCTATTTATTTTGCAATATTCTGCAGTTTGTTTATGCAAACATTACGGACGGTTTACACTTTCCATGTCGGTATAGGCTAGGGTACAAGGATGGTGTGTTACAAACTTCTAGACGAAGATTCCTACATTTCATGCATATTTCATAGTATTTTCCTGTTGCCGTAAAGGTTCGTGCTTATTTTGTCTTTGTGTTTGGGATTGTAACTACAATGGTTGATCCAATATACATTGTCAACTTTCAAATGACGTAATTCATGCCCGACATGTTGGATTTCGAGCGCATTTGCGAATCTACCGAATACCTGATTGGTCCATGAATGAGCTCTTATTGAATATCTATGACTAGTCATTATTCTAGAATTTCCCGTATTGATTATCATATATTACACCAATATCCACTTTACAATACAAAAATGTTTTTATACGATGTCCTTACACGTTTCGGCTCTGTGAGCCTTCTTCAGTCAAACACATTAATGATTCTCATTCTGGTTAAGAAACTTAAAAAAAAATTACAATCGTCAAAGTTATTTAAAAATGGACATAAACTGCTTAAAGAATTCGACTATGTGCAGACGTTCAGGTCATAGGCCCTTCGTCGTTGAAATCCCAATTCAAACACAGGAGCTGTAACAGTAAAAAAGGGAGGATTTGGGTGGGAGTCCTGATAATCTACATTTTATTGGGAAACTGTAATAGATTTTAAAATTAATTAAAATTTGGGCATAAGCTTACCCCATTGTAAAAGTGTCTTGTAAAAAATCGTGTATGAAAAATCCTTGTGGCTACGGGTGAAGGGAAGTTACTTGCTTAAAACTTTGTCATTTGGTTCAACCACCTGTAACGCGAAAAAAACAAGTAGTTCCGTGAAGTACTATACAGCCTATTTTCATATATCCTGATCATGTTAATTGCATCTATCAACATACAAAATTTCAGTTTAATTGCTGTATCAGATTCGTAGATATTGAGAACCGTCTAAATATTTCAGATGGTCGCCAGGTTGGACTTTTATTTTTGACTATTACATTAAGATTATTGTGTACGTGTGGTATTCAAAATTCAATCGCATGATTAGACAACAAGAAGTAAAAACGAGATTTTAAAATTACGCACAGCAACCATCTTGTGATTATGCAAACCATTGAAATAAATTAGATGCCAGTGGATCGACATTTGTATAAGCATTTAACGTGCAACGTTTCATGCCACTCGGATAGTTAATTCGCGAGAAACGTCCATTTAAATATTTATAATTCGCGTCGCCGCCATGTTGGATTTGTGCTCACGAGGTTACTGAAAGTCCTATAGGTGAACATATGTTCATAGTCTCTATGAACATAAACATTTCCAGTTTGGTTGCTGTAAAAGATTCATAGATATTGAGAACCCTCTAAATATTTCGGAAGCTCGCCATTTAGGAGTGTTATATGTATAGGCCATAGAGTTATGTACCATTCAAGGACAATTATTGTCTAGGTTCATTATTCAAACTTTCACTTCGATCGCATGATTAAGACACAAGAAATTAAAACTTAATTTTAAAATTTCGCACAGCAGCCATCTTGAGGTTATGTAAGCAATTGATTTAAATTAGATGGTAGTGCATTACAATCTGCAAAATCATTTCCTGTACCACATTTCACTGCAATCAGAGAGTTAAATCACGAGAAAAGTCCATTAAAATATTTTTAATTCGCTTGGTCGCCATGTTCGTTTCGTAAACTAGAGGTTTATGAAATATACATAGGTATACTTGTATCAGTACCCTTTATCACCGTACAAAATTGCAGGGTCATATCTGTAATAGTTTCGGAGATATAGAATGTCAGTGAAAAATTTTGCCAGCCGCCATTTTGAGGTTATGTAAACAATTGAACTAAATTAGACTCCAGTGCATTACAATGAGTATAAGCATTTGCTGTACCAAGGTTCATTACATTTAGATAGTTAAATCGCGAGAAAAGTCAATTTAAATGTCTCAACTTCGCTTGGCAGCCATGTTGGTTTTGTAGTCACCAGGTTTTTGAAAGTCTCATAGGTGAACTTCTAGTAGTGCCCTTTATTACCGTACACAATTTCAGGGCGATATCGGTAAAAGTTTCGGACATATTGAATGCTAGTGAAATATTTCGCACAGCCGCCATGTTGGATTGGTGAGACGTAACAAAATTTGAAGGGCACGGTCGAGATCGCCGGGAATAGTGCTATGAACTTACCGAGTTTCATTGAAATCACTTCAGCCGTTTAGATTTTATTAGGGGGGGGGGGGGGCCCACCCACACCTCACACACACACACACACACACACACACGGACAAAAGGTGATCTCATAAGCCTATTTTTTAGCCTACTTTCGATTTTTGCAAAAAATGAAAGTAGACTTATGAGATCACTACAGGGCGAAAAAAAGTGTGTCTGTCTGTGTGTGTATGTGTGTGAGTCTGTGTGTGTGTGTGTGTGTGTGTGTGAGTGTGTGTACTCTGAATGTCTGTCCCCCCCTATCAATTCGAACACGGTGACTGCAAATTGAACGAAATTTGGTACAAAGGTAGCACTAGCAAAGGACACCTCAGTGTCATGTTTTATATCGCCGCCATCTTGACGGAAACGTAATGGCGGCCACACAAATGTTCAAAGCTTAAATCAAATTACGACTAACCTAATCATCCGATCTCTACCAAATTTTGCAACAACATACCTTTATGGGGGCAGCATCCTTTGACCAAACTAATAGGTCATTACCCTAATAGTTTGCGGATGGCGACCATCTTTGTGTCAAAATCGATTACCCCTATTAATTCGAACACGGTGAAACCGAATGGAATGAAATTTGGTACAGAGGTAGCACTAGCAATGGACACCTCAGTGTTATGTTTTATATCGCCGCCATCTTGACGGAAACGTAATGGCGGCCACCCAAATGTTCAAATCTTAAATCAAATTACGACTAACCTAATCATCCGATCTCTACCAAATTTTGCAACAACATACCTTTTTGAAGGGAGCATCCTTTGACAAACCTAATAGGTCATTAGACTAATAGTTTGCGGATGGCGGCCATCTTTGTGTCAAAATCGATTACCCCTATTAATTCGAACACGGTGAAACCGAATGGAATAAAATTTGGTACAGAGGTAGCACTAGCAAAGGGCACCTCAGTGTCTTATTTTATATCGCCGCCATCTTGACGGAAACGTAATGGCGGCCACACAAATATTCAAAGCTTAAATCAAATTACGATTAACCTAATCATCCGATCTCTACCAAAATTTGCAACAGCATACCTTTATGGAGGGAGCATCCTTTGACCAAACTAATAGGTCATTAGCCTAATATTTTGCGGATGGCGGCCATCTTTGTGTGAAAATCGATTACCCCTATTAATTCGAACACGGTGAAACCGAATGGAACGAAATTTGGTACAGAGGTAGCACTAGAAAAGGCCACCTCAGTGTCATATTTATATCACCGCTATCTTGACGGAAACGTAATCGCGGCCACCCAAATGTTAAAGGCTAAAATGTAATTCCGACCAACCTAATAATCTAGTCTCTACCAAATTTTGCAACAACAAATCTTTATGTGGGAAGCATATTCTGACCAAACTGCTAGATCATCAGCCCAATAGTTTGCAGATGGTGGCCAAGTATGTGTGCAAATCGATTCCCCCTATCAATTCAAACACGGTGAAACCGAATTGAACGAAATTTGGTACAGAGGTAGCACTAGCAAAAGGCACCTCAGTGTCATGTTTTATATCGCCGCCATCTTGACGGAAACGAAATGACGGCCACCCAAATGTTAAAAGCTTAAATCAAATTTCGACCATCCTAATAATTTGATCTCTACCGGATTTTGCAACAACATGCCTTTTTGTGGAAAGCATCTTATGACTGACTACAAGGTCATCAGCCCAATAGTTTGCAAATAGCGGCCATGTATGTGTGCAAATCCATTCCCCATATCAATTCAAACACGGTGAAACCGAATTGAATGATTTTTTTTACAGAGGTAGCACTAGCAAAGGGCACCTCATATTCATGTTTAATATCCCTATAGCACGTTGTATTTCAACAAGCTACTACAACCAACATTGAATTATACTCCTTGGAAAGGACAAAGAGTTATAACAATACCCATGCATTTAGGAGAAAGTAGGCTATATGTTCTTTACTGAACATCTTGTTCAAAATTGAAAGTAGGCTAATATTACTAAAATGGAAAGGTAAGCTTTAGCATAAACCCAGAGTAAATTGACCAATTGTTTACATACCGTAGATTTGAAGACGCTGGAGATAACACCTCACTATTTGAAGGATATACAACAGATGTGTCGTTGTTGATCTGCTTTGATCACTGACAAGGACATCGTATAAAAACATTTTTGTATTGTAAAGTGGATATTGGTGTAATATAATGTATGAGCTCTGATTGGTTGGAGAAACTGTATCATAATGAAAAGTAGTACTTTAATGACCCCCATTATGAAACATTTTTCTGACATACAATATTTACATTTCGATATCGTCGAATGTAATTGTAACTGAGTTGACAATGTGGTTTTGTAGACATAGCTTAGTTTCGGGAGTACCTGTTCTGATGTCCACTTTATTCCCACCGTGCCTACTCAATGGTTACCAGCGCTATTTGACGCTCTACCCTGAACTACAGTATACTGGGCGATCTAATTTGTATACACTACATAATATTCATACGTAATTCACGAAACCGTGTAAATAAAACGTGTAACCGTGTAAACGGCAGTGTCCGCGGACATGTTCGGCTCACCAGAGGCTGTAGCTGATTCAAGCGGACACCACTAGGGTGAGCCACATGTTTCGTTCAATTTCAATTGTTCCAACTTTCGCTACCAGTTATCAGTGATACCAAGTGGTGAACGTTGGAACTTTGATGGAGAGTTACAACGAAATCTAACCAAGAAATTTAGCTCCACACAAGTTTAGTCTGGGGAAGGATCTTTTACATGCCATAAACCTATGATATGGGACCGCCGGCTTTACTTCCCCTCCGAAGGAAGGCATACTGAAGGATTTTAACGCTATTTAAAAATCTGACGATTTCGGCCAGGTTTGAACCCGCTATCTTGGGCACAGCAGTTCAGCATGCTATCAACTACGCCACCGAAGCCGCTATAAACTGGCTAATCTGCCATAACGAATCAACATATCAACACCAAAACAAAAGTTTGGTGCTTTTCAGTCGGTCAACACGAATGTACCCAAACAGAGCTGGGTTATGCCATAATCCTGAAATAAATTACATGGGATTAATAAATACCCTAGAATGAACAGTTGCGATCATCATCAGATCCATTACACTTTGGCTATAACATCTGAGTGTTTTGAACCTCTTGGCTTCACGATTTGCCTGACTGACCGTGGACATTGTGAAGTTCGAAGCCATTTTTCAGTGTTGCCTAAGTAAACAAATGTTTGGTGCCTTTCAGTCGGTAATCACGAATGTACCAGCTCTTTTTGCGTACATTCGTGTTGACCGACTGAAAAGCACCAAACTTTTGTTTACTTAGGCAACACTGAAAAATGGCTTCAAATCTCTCAATATAAACACCAATTGTACACTCTACAACATTTATGTGGTTAAATAACATTGAACCGGTATATAAATTTTATCCTCAACTCAGTGATCAGGATCTGATGATGACCGCTTGAAGGTCGAAACACGTAATCCTAAATATTGCCACAGTATAATAGTGATCCTAACTAATACATGTAATTTTTCCAGGAGTGTTATTTACTTTCTATTAATATTCTATTTAATATGTATTGCATCCCACTTGAATGTGCGTTAAAGCGAAAGAGCCGTGTCACTATATTTACTGGCACGTTAGAGATCCTCTTCGGGGCAAAATTCCGGTACCCTGGAGTCTCTAAAAGTGGCAGTAGTAAAAAGGGACGTAAATTGAATAACATAATTTCTATACATCTACAGCTTGCCAGTGTGGATGAGTGGTCAACGTGTCGGTCTACCAAACCCCAAGCTTGCAGGTTCGCTCCAGGCCATGGTAAGTGAATTTTGAAAGGCGGCAAAAATTACGACACCATGTCATACGATGCTGGCATGTCAAAGGACCCATTTGAATTCAGTAGGCCGTGCTCATAATGGCAAAATTAATCTCGGGAGTTGCCGCCAACACAAAGTTCCTCATTTCTCTACTAGAAAGCGGTATAGTGTTCAGGGAGATTAGATATCTAACCTCCTTGACTTTCATAGTGCTTCAAGGAAACACGGAATTCGACATGCAACTACCCTTTGGGTGTCAAATAACAAAGCTTGCACCCGGCACCGAGGCCATACGACATTATTATTATTATTATACCGGGTGAGTTAGCCGTGGTGGTTACGGCATGACTGATGGCAGTCGCTCACATCCGGGAGGCGAGGAGGTTCGAGTCCCCCCGCCGGCAACCTTGAAGATGGTCTTCTGTGGTTTCCCATCTTCCTTCCAGGCAAATGCCGGGGTTGGACCCTAACTATAGGCCACAGCCGCTACCTTCCAACTCCTCGTCCTTACATTCCAACTTCCCTCCTTCCCTCCCCAACGGTACTTGTAGCTCACCCATTGGGTGTCCGTCTCGAAGCAGCTACAAAACTGGCGAGCCGAACATGTCCTCGGACACTCCCGGCACTAAAAGCCATACGCTAAAAAAAAATTATTATTATTATACAATTACGGCATTGTTATCTTAGCCGATTCACCAGAGGATTTGAATGTTTTTCCAAATGTCATGGACTCCGTCTTGAGGAAAAATTCATGATGTACGTCAATAAATGTAAAAGAAATATAATGGAATGCAGCCGAAAGGAATCAGAAACCCCTATGTGCGGCAAATTTGCAGATGAAAAGATAAAATATGTAGGAGACTATTGATACATAGGAAGCAAAATAACCAGTGATGTACGAAGCAAAGTGGATATAAAAAGTAGGTTGGCTCTGGCAAGGAAAGCATTTATACAGAATAAGAATCTGCTGACATCGAATATAAATTTAGGTATTAGGAAGTCATTCTTGAAAACCTTGGTCTGGAGCGCAAATTCCTGTTGACAGACTGAAGAGCTACAACTGACGAAGGGTAATCGAGTTTTCAGCTATTTAAAAAGTATGGAACTCTTAGTAAGATTTTATATCCCTGATTGCTGCTTATCGTGGACAAGATTTGAAGTTATCCTGCAAGTGTACTTGGAGTCCCCTGCGAAACAAGCTGGAACTAACCATCCCTACATCACATCCCTGGCTTTGCGACCAGCCACTCGTGACTCCCTGCAGCGCAGAAGTTCTCCATCCACCTTCTTGATTAATTCCACTAAATTGAGGCGGATGTATCTCTTCTCTCTCCGTCTCCGAGTGGAGTGTTTTATTTTCCCTCTTATAAGGAAGGACGAGAACACGGAGAAACACCACATCTCCATTTGCGGCCAGGTCACAAGCAGAGTAGAAACTTTGGAGAGTCGTTGTTGTCCGCTAGTGGAACCAACATATTGCGTCTCGGACACTGAAGGAAACATCTTCAAGCACTTCCGTTCATCTGGTCTACAGCATGTGCCCTGCGACAGAAGAAATGACTTTCCTCTTAGCTAACAGCAAAAAAAGTTTAAATAAAGGAAAAAGAATAAAACTTAAGATATTGGAAGCGAAACGAAGTTAAATGAGACCCAGCTCTAGGCAATAAGCCAGAGAATTAATTGAGTGTGCGACATCCCTCGTGCATTTTACTATTTATGGTAATAATATGTGCCTCTCTGTACGAGAAGAGGCTTCGGTTGTGTAGTTGGTAGCATGCTGAACAGCTGTGCGGGTAGCGGGTTCAAACCCGGCCGAAGTCGTCGGATTTTTTAAGTATGCCTTCCTTCGGAGGGGAAGTCATAGATTGTCATAGATGTCATAGATTCATGGCACGTGAAAGATCCTTCCACAGAATAAACTTGTGTGAAGCTAAATTTCTAGGTTAGATTTCGATGGAACACTCTATCAAAGTTCCAACGTTCACCAATAGGTATCATTGATATCAGGTAGCGAAAGTTGGAAATACTTGAAATTGAACGGAACTTGTAGCTCACCCTATGGGTGTCCGGTTGAAGCAGCTTCAGCCTCTGGTGAACCGAACATGTCCTCGGACAATTCCGGCAAAGGGAAAATCCTTATATTCATAGGATCGTAGGTTCAATTTTGGCCACTACAGGTTGATTCTTACATCAGTCTATCATTCTCATTTAATAAAGGAGATTTAAATAGTACATAGAAATGAATGTTTTTAGCCTACTTTCCACACTTTGCAAAAATGAGGACAAAGTAGACTTATGAGATCGATCCGGGAAAATGTGTGTCTGTCTGGCCTTCGGTCTGTCTGTCTGTCCTTCTGTCTGTCTGTCTGTCTGTCTGGCTGTGTGTGTGTGTGTGTGTGTCCCCTATCAACTCCTAAACGGCGGCAGCAATCGAAACCAAATTTAGTATGAATAAAGATGTTTACCGGAATATCTAAAGCCCATATTTGAAAATGATGTCAGTGCTACCAACTGCCGAAAAACGCACTAGAAATTTGAGCTCCAAGTTGGATATCCTGAAAGGTATGCATGGGGCTGTTCCAAAATTGACACACATGTAGATAATACTATTTCAAATTAATTTCCAGGAGGCCACACATGACAGTGTTGCCAACATAATTTGAAGCCTTGTGATAGGTCAAATTTTTAAATGCATATAACTTCTACACTATCAATTGGATTTCAACCAAATTTTGTTTGTAATACGTGTACATAAACAGATATGACTGAGCGTATTATTAAGAGCCACTAGGGCTGCCAACTGTTAATAATTTCTCTCTCTATGTTTTTAAATCCAAATACCAATATATCAGAAAGTATGCAAGCCGACATCTTTAAACTATGCACACGTATAGTACCTGACATTTTAGATTAATTTGGAGTAACTTATCTGTACGTCAGTTCTATCAACATGATTCTATGCCTGCTGATGGGTCCAATTTTAAAATACATGTAATTTCTATACTAATAAATGGATTTCATCCAAAATTGGCACAACAAGATATCATAATATTTCAGATTATTTCTGACCAGCACACGCATGACATTGTTGCCAACATGCTTTTACGCGTGCTGATAGATCCAATGTCTAACTGCATGTAACGTCCATTGTACTTCAACCAAATGTTGTGTTCTGTACCTTAAGAGATGGAACTAAGAATATATTCAGCCAGCAGGGCTGCCAACTGTAGTGCTCTATTAGGCTACATTATACCAGGTATATTTCGAACTAATTAGACATTTCGATATTACCAAATTAACTTCATCATTATTCTAGATAGGTTCATATGCTGTAGATTAATCATTGGCATGAATCTTAATTTTAAGAAAAGTAGGCTCTTTAGTTCGTTACGGAACTTCTTGTTGTTGATGGGATCGTCATTTCTAAGTTTTGCAACATTAAAATAATTAGTTCCTTCTTCGGGTGCTAAATGTCTTAATATCTTACAATGAGCCTCCGTGGCTTAGGTGGCAGCACGCCGGCCTCTCACCGCTGAGTCCATGGTTCAAATCCCGGTCACTCCATGTGAGATTTGTGTTGGGCAAAGGGGAGGTAGATAGGTATTCCTCCTGGTACTCAGTTTTTCCTGTCAAAATTTAATTCCAGAAACACTCTTCACTATCATTTCTTTTCATTTAATCATAGCCCCAGGGGAGTGCAACAGGCTTCGGCAGCCGGCACAGTTGATATCCTCGCCGCTAGGTGGGGTCTTCATTCATTCATTCCATTTCCTGAACCGGTCGACTGGAAGGGGGCTGAGGATTTTCAATTATTACCATACTTACTAAGTATCACACAGATTCTTTCTTTAGTTTTTGTTTTGTGGGGCAGAGACTATGGGTGCCATTGTAGGTTTTTAGTGGTTTGTAGAGCCGTGTGTCTTGTAAATTTGGATCTGATGATGCTCGCTTGACAAGCGAGACATATTAACCCTTCAGTTTACTCCTTTTTTCTATAGTCTATAACAATATATATCTTCATTTTTTACTAAAGGCAAAGCCTTGTCACTGTAGCCACATTTGACGGATTTCTGATAGCCTGCTAGAACCACAGCCAGTTCCTCAATGGAGTTCTTGATGTACCACATCCAAGGACGTCCCCTAGGTCTCCTTCCCAATACTTTGCCCTCGATAATGGTTTGGAGAAGAGAGTTTTAGGTTATTCTTTCCATATTCCAGTGAAAATGAAAATCCACAGCCTGCATCCAGTCGACCGACCGAGTCAGGGAATGGAATGAATGAAGCCCCCCTCTACCGGCGAGGATATGAACTGTCCTGACTGCCGAAGCCTGTCGCACTCCCCTGGGGCAATGATTAAATGAAATGATAGTGGAGAGTGCTGCTGGAAGGAAATTGTGACAGGGAAAACCGGAGTACCAAATAACACATGGAGTTACCGGGATTTGAACCACGGACCCAGCGGTGAGAGGCTTGCGTGCTTCCGCCTAAGCCACGGAGACTCTTTAGCATATTCCAGTAATTGGAATTATTTTCTTGTGACCGACTGAAAGTTAAAATATTAATTGTTAATAGGGCAACACTGAAAAGTGGCTTCAAAGCTATCTTTATGTCAAGTTTTGCGTAGCGATACAACGAGCTGTATATAGCTCCCGACTGAGTCCCATATGCTGAAGGTTAAGCCTGTATGAATTAGACTACTAAAATGCGGGGGAAGAGGAACTCTGTATAATTTAATACTCCATCATGGCATGGTAATTCCAGTAAGTTGATGCCATCAAGATATTGCGAAGTCAACCACTGCATTTAGCCTTCCCTTGGGACTGGGAAGGTCTGCTGTCGATATGCAAGAAGTCTGGACTATCTCCTGAGGGAATCACCGGGCAGGCCTGAGCTAGTGACGGGCTCGACAGTAAATTCAGCTGGTAATGTGCCAGGTCAGGGCTGACATAGCGCCCCAGGTGAGCTGCAGAGGATGTTAAAAAGACAGGACGATATATCCCACTGGTGGATGTGCCGCTTCTGTTTTGTACAAAATTGCGTAATGCATGTGGTCAGAAGTAGAGTTTCTTCAAAGATATAGTTATTTTCACGAGCATCGTTGTTATAAGCTAAACACAGACTCCACAGCTGCAATGGGGAGTTCGAGTTCCGAGATTAAAACTTGACCATCCTCAGTGTTTTTTTCATGGGTTTCCAACACTCACTCCTGCCAAATATCGGAATGTTAACTTATATCTAGTTGCAGGAAACTTACCTTAATCGTCGAACATGTGTTTTTGTGTTTGAGTTTTCAGTCCGATGACTGTTTTTTGCAGCTCTCCATGCCTCCCTGTCCTGAGCTAATCGTTTCATCTCTACATAGCTTCTCTCAGAGTGCTCTTTCCTGGTTCAAATCACACCTTTCCATGCGTACACAGAGAGTGGTCCTCGCGGATGGCTCCTCCTCAGACTGGAAAACGGTAGAAAGTGGAGTACCTGAGGGATCAGTATTAGGTCCACTATGCTTCTCGATATATATAAACGATGTTTCGAATGAATTCCGAAATAGTTCTTTTCATATATACGCTGATGACCTCCAAGCCTATTTTCACCTCACGCCTAGCACTGCATGAGATCGTATAAATCTGTTTAATGAAGACATTGACAGGCTTTGTGAATGGGCCCTAAATCATAATCTTAACTTGAACATATCTAAAACACAACTTATATACATTGGATATACAAAACTTCTAAATTCAGTAGATTTTAATTCACTACCACCTATCAAGATACTAGATAAAATAATTAAATATAGCAACACTGTCAATAATCTCGGAGTGATATTTGATAGAACACTGTCGTGGACAGAGCATACGTCTGATGTGGTAAGGAAGGTTGTATCAACTATGCATCTCCTGAAAAGAACTGTTTCTTACACCCCTCCTAACAAACGTAAGCTCTTCGTCCAAACTCTCATTTTTCCAATCATTGATTATGGCTCTGCTGTATACAATGATTTACCAGAAACACAGAACATCAAATTACAAAGAGTCCAGAATGCATGTGTTCGGTACATTCTGGATGTAAGGCGAGATGAACATATCAAACCTTACTACGTGCAGCTGAAATGGCTGAAACTCCACGAGCGCAGGCAGCTATCAGTTGCCATTCTGACACATAAAATATTACATACCAAGACCCCTTATATCTCTACAATGCCTTTACACCAATGCATTCTGTTCATAGTCGAGAAAATAGATACACAAAATTAACACTCCAGATTCCTATACACCGAACCATGAAGTTTAATAAATCTTTTGTTTGCACCGCCTCACGCCTCTTCAACACCTTCGATTTATATAAGTTCGTCAATATTGCAAGCACTGCAGCTTTCAAAAGACATATTTCATCCTGCTCCTTGGAGCAGTATACCTCTCACATTTGATTACTGCATTATGTTAAAATACTTTTTTTTAGTTCAATTATATCATCAGGACAATAGCTGACAACCTGTCTAATTTAATAGCTTTTCTTGTACAGTATATGATGTTTGCTTTTCGGGCTGATACTGTGTCTGTATGCTCTCTTTTGTAAATAATCTTTCCATTATTATTGTTATTATTATTATTATTGTATTATTACTGTCTTTTTGTTACTATTGTTAGACTATTATTATTTATATTGTGAATGTAAGTGAAATGTTTTATTTGTATAAGCGCTAACCTTATTTTATGTAGGGCGCTACTGTAAAGGAGCTCTTAAGTTCTGTGTAGTCGTGAAAATAAAATCAATCAATCAATCAACCCATTAAATCCAAGGCAATTTGTTTAACATATTCTAACCTTGTTCTACCCCTACAGTTCTTACCCTCGACCATTCCTCCCATAACTAAGTTTGCTATTCTTGGGTGTCTTAATATGAGTCCTACCATCTTATATCTTCTCGTCATTAGCAGTCGCTTGAAACATCTCTCCTCTCCCACTCTTGTTAACAACTCTTCATTTGTTACTCTGTCTACCCACCTGATCGTCACCATCTCCTGTAACACCATATTTCAAATGTTTCTATTCTCCTCTTTTTTGCCAACAGTCGACGATTAACTACATAGAGTGCCACGCTCCAGACAAAGGTTTTCAAAAAATACTTCCTGGTACCTAAATTTATATTCCATGTTAGGAAATTCTTATTTTGTAGACATGCTTTACTCGCCAGAGCCAGCCAACTTTTTATATCCCCTTTGCTTCGTCCATCACCGATTATTTTGCTTTCTAAGTAGCACTAGTCTCCAACTTCCTCATACCTGCCAATTTGCCGCCCATAGGGGTTTGTGATTTCTTTTGGCTAAATTTATTTTACATTTATTGATTTTGGAGGTGAAGTAAAGCCGGCGGTCACATGTAAGAGATTTATGGCATGTAAAATAACCTTCCACTAACTAAACTTGTGTGAAGCAAAATTTCCTCTTAAGTTCCAACGTTCGTCACCAGGCACTGTTTGCGATGGTATCTAGTAGTAGCCAAATTCACAGCTAGGTGTCGTGGGAGGTAGCATTCGGTGGCGAAAGTAGGAACTACTTGAAATTACCGTCTCCAGTCTTTACTTGAATAAAGCAGATAACACACACTAATACAGCCATCACAATTAACACCGGTTATCAGACAGATTCTACACCCCCCCCCCCCCTCCAAATTACACGGGGCTACATAACCGAGTTGTCGCAGCCACTTAACTAAGGAACCAACCAACAATTTATTGATTTTCATCATGAATTTTTCCTCAAGACGGAGTCCATGCCATTTCAAAACGCATTCAGATCTGGTGAATCGGCCAAGATAACAAAGTCGTAGTTGTATAGAAATTATGTTATTGA
Source organism: Meconema thalassinum (assembly GCA_946902985.2). NCBI lineage: Eukaryota > Metazoa > Arthropoda > Insecta > Orthoptera > Tettigoniidae > Meconema > Meconema thalassinum. The sequence continues at coordinate 837,583,232 of OX336390.1, forward strand.
ATTTACGTTCCTTTCAACTACTGCCAATTTTAGAGACCCCGGGGTACCGGAATTTTGCCCCGAAGAGGACCTATAACGTGCCAGTAAATATGGTGACACGGCTCTCTCACTTTTAGGAACCTTCAAATGCCAATTGACTGTACTAGGATCGATCTTGTAACCTTGGGCAGCCAGTCGAACATAATACTCACAACTAACACTCACTCGCCACTGAAATGCCAGTTCTCAGACCATTTCGACAGGTTGCGTGACCACTTTTCGCCTGCTGAGCCCACATTTGCCTAATATAATCCCGGTGCAGTCATTTGACATTTGACTGTTTTGATTTAAGTGTCAGAGACCCATATCAATATGTTTACTGATTTTGTTGTTGTTGTTGTTGTTTCATTTGAGGGGTTTTCCCCATGTACTTTGGTGTGTGTAGAATTTGTGAGATAACCTGTATTAATGTGATGATTGTAGTTGTGTGTGTATTTGTAATTCAGGTGTAGATTGATACGGAAGTGACCCTGGCTATAACCTAGAAACCATCCCGGAATTTGCTTGCAGTAGAAGTGTGAAACCGAAGAAAATCACTTTCAGGATGGCCGAGGTTGGAATCGAAACCGCTTCTTCTCAGTTCTGCCTCACAAGTCTGAGTGTCAGAGTCGAAAATCAAACCCGGACATCCGAGGGTAACAACCAAGAGTGCTAGCCACTACACCGCGAGGTGGACTCAGGTCGTAATTCCGGTATCCCGGAGTCTCTAAAGTCGTAACAGTTAAAAGGGCTGTAAACTTGAAAACATCATCATTATTAATAATAGCCTGGCTGTGTGGTTAAGCGGTAACATTCTTGCCTGCTGTTCCCAAGGTTGCAGGATCGAATCTTGGCACAGTCAGCTGACATTTGAGGGTCCGCAAATGTGGGGGAGCCGTGTCAGTAGATTTACTGGCAAACGTCTGGCACCCCGGCGTCTCTAAGAGTCAGAGTAGTTAAAAGGGACGTTTGACCAATAACTTTATGACTATCAATAATATTACTATAGTTAATAATTATTTTATATGATTTGCAGCCAATGGCCAAAGCAGGGCATTTCAATTGAACACCCGTAGGCTCCCCAACAAGTTCAATTTCAAGTAGTTCCAACTTTGGCTACATGGCGCTACTGTTACTGACACCCAGCGGTGAGCGTTGGAACTTGATAGAGCGTTTCTAATCAATTAACCTACAAATTTTGGCATCACACTACCAATTGTAGTGATAGGTTCTTTTACATCCTATAAAACTATGACATGGGCCCGCTGGCTTTACTTTCCCTCCAAAGGAAGGCATACTGAAGGATTTCAACGCTGTTTAAAATCCGACGACTTCAGCCGGGTTTGAACCCATGATCTTGGGCATAGCAGTCCACTATGCTACCGATAGTTAATTAATTAATACCATGTGTAATATCAGACTATTTTAATTCACACCCCAGTATATAGGGTTGGCAACCATGTTGCACTAAGATCTTAAATGCAACAAAACAACTCCTAACTTAATCCTATTTCGGATTGAATAAATATCAGTCTGGTTGGTTGGTTGGTTCTTAAGTTTAGGGGCTGCGACAACGGGGTCATGTAGCCCCGTGTACTTTGGGTGTGTGTAGAATCTGTCTGATAACCGGTGTTAATTGTGATGACTGTATTAATGTGTGTTATCTGTTTTTAATTCAAGTAAGTACTGAAGACTTTAGACTTTTTCAAATAGTTCCGACTTTTGCCGCCAAACGCCACCGTCAACGACTACTAGTTCAGAACTCAGCTACCAGACGACACCGCAGTCGGCTCTTGGCAACGAACGTAGCAACCTAAGAGCGTTGTTTACATTCTTAACCTATACAATTTATCTCCACACAGGTGTAATTAGTGGAAGGTTTTTTACCATGCCATAAATCTGTGACATGGGACCGCCGGCTTTACTTCCCCTCCGAAGGAAGGCATACTGAGGGATTTTTAAAGCTCTTGGAAAATCCGACGACTTCGGCCGGATTTGAACCCGCGATCTTGGGCATAGAAGCTCAGCATGCTACCGACTACGCCGCCGAAGCCACCCAAATATCAGTCTGATGTATGAATATTACGTGATGCTTTGAATGCCTGAATTTCTTGTTCGGATTAACAGACCTACATAGAATCGAAGTGTATGACAAACCATTAATTCCAGTCAGAATCGTCCAGAGGAATGTCGGTTTATCCGTTGTATTGTATGAAATTTAAATCAGTTAGATTCAAATATGCTGCTGATTGCAGATTTAATCTTCGCTTTATTCAATTGATTATCTGAAATTGAAAGTAAATAGGATTTCCTTTCATAATACAGTACCTATCTGCGAAGCGTTTGCTGTTTCCGGTGATTCTTCCGGATTAGCTTTGCAATTTTATAGCATCCAGTGCATTATTAATGTCTATACGCAAACAGCCTGCATTTGTTCTATTCATACATTACTGCATTATAACACAATCATATACAAATTATCTCGAATTATTGTACCCCAGGGGCTCACATCTTGTGGAATGTGGGTTGGTGACCACAGAACCCCAGCTGAGTCTGGCATTGCCTCCACTTACTTGTGCTGGGCACCTCACTGTCACCATTTCTTTCGGCATTCCCTGTTCAACTCTTTTTCTCTTCTGACCCCGACGGTATTAGGGTATCCGAGGCCTAGGGAGTCTTTCACTTTCCAGCCTTAATTGGCCATTGTCTCACCTTTCCTGATCCCTCATTCATCGAGGGGTCAGACCGCTTGTTTTCCTTTTCATGATATCTCCTACCTTCCGCTGAAGGCCCTAAAAGAGGTAGGTGCATGTAGCCCCACCACTTATGGTGCACACTGGATAGCCCTACACGGGCTCACGGTTGGTCTGCTCGGGATTTAATGACCCCGAGGGATTTCTGAGTTGGGTCCGGATTTCCCCGTTATTCCATTGCCTTTGCCCTCTCCCCTTTCCCTTTCCTCTCTGCTCAATTCTCATTCTTCGAAGGTTGAGGGAATGTTATTGTCTTCTGTCTTTTATTTATATTATTCTCCTTTTTGTCATTTGAGTACAGACATGAACTCGTACCCATGATTAAGGCTGCTGTAATGACAGCCGAAACGTCGGGAAACAATCATCGACACACGACGCCTAGATAATACGCTAGGTTAATAAATGTTGGAACTTTCATGTGCCTCGCTATTTTAACTTACTACGAATAATCAAAATTACAGCGTGTTAGAATGATTTCCCGGTTTAAAAGAACGCCACAAATGTTTGAAATGTTGCTAATTCAGTAAGGGACAAAGTGGCTTATGGGTTGAAAATAGGTAGCCAGTATGGCCTCATAGGAATGCGATCCGGGTATTTGAAGCACTATGCCGAAAAGTACACTCAAAATAATTGACATTTACCAAAGGATTTATATATCCTTACCGTATTACGAGAGTGGCAGAGAAAATAAAACTAAAAGTGTTCATTTTGACCGTTCGAGTAAACCTAGTGTTATTTATCAATTTGGCAACACTAAAACTGGATTCAAAGCCTTTTGTTTTCTTTTTTTTAGCAGGCTATTCGAGTTTCAAGATAATGCAGGTATTTGAGACCCGTTGGAATCTCACTGATTGTACTTTCTCACTGCTATATTCTTCTCGCCAGCCCAGATTGTAACTCTCACACGCGCTCCGAGTCCCCGAGGGCTTCTTGCGGCTTTACCTTCTGCAGCACAATTTCTTAAAACACCGCCAGGTCGCACACGAGACGCAGTGAAATACTGCAGCAGGAAGGGAGTGGAGTGGAAATGGATCCCCAGGGTACTAACTTTAAGTGCGCTACTATTTGTGTGTGTTATTGATATATGCACCGCTGTGAACAAGTCACCTAATATCGCCCGTGGTAATTACGTTACCGGAGAGCTAGACAACTTAAACCTCATATGATGCATGAATTGCATATGAAGTTAAAGTCACCTTCTGGCGTTCCACACAGTTTCCAATTTTGTAGCACCACCCGTCGTGCTAGGGGTATAAACGTTCCCTTGGATACCCTAAAATAGTGTCATGAACTGAGTGGTTTAACTTTTCAAGTGCTGAATTACCCGTTTAGCTATTTGCTACCTTAGTGCAGATTATTTCCATATGCATAAAAAGGGTCGTAATTTTTAACTAACCATGGGGACTTCAAATTTTTATAGCTTTTTGGTCTTTATTAAGGGGAGATATGACTGAATTTTTCAACTTTCACAATTTGCATCGTAAAATTAACAAATTTTAACTACTCACATAGATAGTTGCTGGCATCTATTGTTCTAATTTACAATTAAGTAGCTTCATTAGTTTATTAGTTATTGAACGTTTTTGTATTGAAAAAGTGGTCCCATAAAAAAGTCTCTTGCATCAAAATTTATGTTTGACCATGTAGTTAACTAGCATCGAAATAATAATTGCTCTGGGCTTGCGTGTCAGATGGATACTGTTCTTTCCAGAAATGTTTAAACTCTTGTTTTGATTATTTTTGAAAATTGAGAATTATTATTTTAAATCTATCAACATTTATATGTAAACACAAAGCTTTGGCTGCTGAGCGCGTTATCCGCTTTATAAGTGAGAGTAAGTTAGGGCCAGCAATCTTAATTTTCCAGTATAAATTGACTCAACGATTTGTTCGTTTTTGAATGATATTTTTTTGTTTTTCTGTAATTTTTGTTTATTTTTATATTTTTTATTTTATTTTTTGTTTGTTTTTGTTTTATTAATTTTTGGTCTTTTTAAATTTAGGTTTCCTCCTCAAAATTTTAAATTCAATTCCAAATTTGTATTCTTTAATCTGTGTTAAGAGGGGCAGATGACCTCGTAGTTCTTCCCCTTAAAACAACAATAACTAACTAACTAACTAACTAAACTCAAAGCTGTATGGTCAGGGGTTACATTGGAAAACTGTCTCACTCGGAGTAAAGCTCGATAGGTCTCTCACATACAAGAAACATGGTATGAACACTAAGCAGAAAGTTTCCACAAGGAACAATCTCCTCGGAAGATTGGCCGGATAGCAGTGGGGCAACCAATCTGCAACCATCAGATCTTCAGCAATGGCATTATGTTATTCCACCGCAGAGTACGCATGTTCAGTTTGATATAACTCAGCTCGTGCCAAACAGGTGGATGTGGCTCTCAATGATACGTGCAGAATAAATACTGGGTGCCTCAAATCTACTCCAATTGAATGTCTGTACCCCCTCGCCGGGATAGCACCACCTTCTGTTCGAAAAGAAATAACAGCGAACAATGAAAGGAAGAAGGTGGAGCATGAAAGAACTCATCCGTTATATGGGTACAAATTACACACACCAAGACTGAAATCTAGGAAGAGTTCCTAAAAACATCAAAGGAACTCACAACCACCGAGAAAAATGCTAGACTTCAATCTTGGAAAGCTAAAGATTTTCTTCCTGGTGGCTCTACATCACCGTCTGAAACTTTACCACCGGATCATAACGAGGCATGGATGACATGGAAATCCCTAAATATGAGGTGCGTTCAAAAAGTAACGAGCCGGAGGCTGTAATGCGAAAACCGGTGACGTCATCGGCTAATCGTGGCGTGTATAACGAGGTGTGGTTCCGACCAGAGCGTGGAAGGTCACAGCCCATCGCTAGAGGGCACGCGTGCACGCCACGTGACGATACAAAGCGAGCAGCAGCATGCATCAATCGCCCAACGCTGCCAGTCGCAATGCAAACAGTGACATGGAGGCGTCAAACGGAGAGCAAAGAGGTGTTGTTCGGTTTCTGACAGCGAAAGGAGTAGGGGGAACGAACATTCATCGCCGAATGTCACAAGTGTACGGCGAACACTGCATGTCCCTTGCAAGGGTCAAGGCGTGGCACAAGCGCTTGAGGGAAGGACGGGTGTCATTAGCCGATGATGCCCGGTCTTGGGCACACCCCTGCATTACCGATGACAACGTCCAGCTGGTTAATGCACTCATTACCCAGGACCTCGAGTGACAGGGAACGCCATAGCCACCGTGGTCGGATTGAGCGTCGGAAGTGTGCACACCATCATGAAGGAGCGACTGCACTTGCGGAAAGTGTGTACCCAATGGGTGCCCCACAGTCTTCAACCACACCAGGAAGCATGTTGAATGGCCTACTGTCTTGGTCTTGGTTGGACGATTGATGCATACTGCTGCTCGCTTTGTATCATCACGTGACGTGCACGCGTGCCCTCTAGCGACGGGCTGTGACCTTACACGCTCTGGTCGGAACCACACATCGTTACACACGCCACGATTAGCCGATGTCGTCACCGGTGTGCGCATTCCAGCCTCCGACTCGTTACTTTTTGAACGCACCTTATAGGTTGAGGTCTGGAGTCGGCAAATCAAGGGCTAATATGGTAAGATGGAACTACGTTAAAGACGGAAACATCAAGTGTGATTACGGAGAAGATCAGACTGTCAACCACATGATTCAATATCGTATGTGTCCAACCACCTGCACAACGGAGGATCTACACCTAGCCTCAGAGAATGCACTACAAGTCGCCAAGTTCTGGTCTCATTGTATTTAATGAAATGTTCTGTAATTGTGTAACATGTTTCTGATACGAGAATAATAATAATAGTTCAAAAACCCCCCCCAAAACAATTACATTGCTGTACCATTAGCAACTCTCAAACCATGTTACAACAATTTCTGATGGGAATTTCATCACAAGCAGCATTTTGTACACAGCAAAACATTGAAGTAGGGCTATCTGCAAACAAGGCAAGTTAATATTTACTTACTGAGTACTATCCTCCTCCATATGTTACCCCTTCACATCTCCTCGCCTTTTCTTCCTTAGATATTTTCTGCCATTTTACATGTCTCTTAGCCATTTTCTCCTGATCACGGTCCCTCTTCGGTATTATTATTATTGTTATTATATTATTATAAAAACATCTCAAGTATTTAAATATCACGCAGGCTCATAATGAATGGCCTCTATAAGATTAACAATAGCCGGAGTGACTAAAAAGATATTTTTTTTGAAGAGGGAGAATTGGCCTATTTTTGTATGACTAAAACAAAATTGCTTCAAAATCCGAAAAATTCAGTCATACTTCCCCTTAACCTAAATGTAAATTCAAAACCTAAGTTTATAATTATTCATTTTCATTTTGAGACGAATCCAAATTAAAATGTTTGTGCCCAAGCTTGTATCATTTCCATTGACCAAAATAAAATCAATAGGCAAGAATTACGTGTTGCTCCTTATCAGCACAAACATTGATTCTTTGATGCGAAATCACTACGCGGCGTGAAAAATTAGGTTGTTTTTCCGCCATGCTTGGTTACATCTCAGATGAACTCTATCTGTAAAGGACAGACGTTTACAAAATGCCCTGTTAGTTACTTCCGGAAACAATATTCCATACCCAGGCAGTACCACATTATGCCCAACAGATGGCAGAACATGCCAGAGATCAACTCGGCTTTCGAAAACAAATGGGGAACATGAAAAACGAAGTTATTTTGCACAGTTTATAGACGGACGATGCACTCAATAGATTAATATAACCATGTTACGGTAGACTGTTAAATACATTTCCTTTGAACAATACTAGCCATTCTTCAGTGATATTGATAATAATTGACATTGGAACTTTTCAGTCGGTCAATACAATATACGAGGGCTGTTTTATAAGTAAGGGCCGTTTTTTTTATTAACCGAACATTTTATTTTGAAACCTCATTTATTATTAGCCTACTTTCGATATTTGCAAAAAATGAAAGTAGACTTATGAGATCTACACAGGGCCAAAAATTGTGTGTCTGTCTGTGTGTGTGAGTCTGTGTATGTGTGAGTGTGTGTACTCTGAATGTCTGTCCGCCCCTATCAATTCAAACATGGTGAAACCAAATTGAACGAAATTTAGTACAGAAGTAGAACTAGCAAAGGGAACCTCAGTGTCATGTTTTATATCGCCGACATCTTTACCAAAACTGAATGGCGGCCACTCAAACGTTCTAAACGTAAAATCAAATAACGACTAAACAAATTCTCCGATCTCTACCAAATTTGGTAACAACAAACCTTCATATAGGACGCGTCTTGTGACCAACTACAAGGTCATCCGCCGTACCATTTCAGGATGGCGGCCGTCTGAATTCTACAAACTTTATAATCCATATCATGGGACCCACCAGTTCCGATTATCGAACCAAGAATCGTTTAACTGTTCTAAAGGAAGAGGCACGTTCGAAATTAAAAGTTTATTTTGTATAACTATAGTGCAGAAGTGATTTTAAAAAGCTGAGTTGTCTCAGTTACAAGGCAAGATGGCAGCGGATATCTTGTGCCTGACTTAAATTTCACTAATTTCAGTATTGCATGCAATATAGCGAACTGATACAAAATAAATAAACTTTTATATAAATAATATACTCCACTGGTGAAATCGTTTAGTCTAAATCATTATTTGCTAACACGGTCTATGTAACTCAATGGTATCGGACAATGTTCGTTGGCACGTCTGGCTGTGTGGGAAAGCGTTGGCCTATTACTCTTATGGCTAAGGTTCAAACCACATCAGAGTTAGGTTTTTTTTATTGAAATTTGTTATATTTATTGCTTTGTAATGACTCAGACGTTTTAAATTATGCATTATATTGTGCATATTACAATGGAAACTATATAATTAAAGAAAAATTCGCCAGCAGATTTGCACGAGACATCTAGCAGCAAAAAAGTGAGTTATCATGGCCAACTGGTTGCGAACTGCACGCCGGCCTACAGATTAACTTACAGATTTTATTGAACAGTTTCTTTTTATGGCCGCTAGAAAGCACTCGCCCTGTTAGGATTATCTTGTTCGATACTTCTCCACTAGATATCACGACTGGTCTACGTGGGACTCCATTGATTAGCATACCATTGGCATTCTATGCGCATCGAATTTGAAGAATGACAAGATGATACTATGATACATGTTTACTTTTTATTTTAAAGGGTTTGTAACAGCCTATCGTGCGTTATTTGAAACTGTTATTTGAACTAAAGAACGAAACGATTTCACGTAGTATCTCAACTCTAGCAGTTGGTGCTAGTTCAGGATATTAATTAAGACTTTTATTGCAGCCTTATACCAATCGAAAATATCCACATAGTTGTTATACACACGTCACTGTAGGGTTATGGAGAGATTTGTTAATTCAATTAGAGTGTTGGAAGCCATGTACAGCGAGACGTGTAAACACAAGCCTCAACTCAAAGTTGGAGGTTGCCCACGTCCGGTCGATTATGTAATATTAATAATAATAATAATAATAATAATAATAATAATAATAATAATAATAATAATAATATTAATGTTATTGGTTGTACGTCCCTTTTAACTACTGCTGATTTTAGAGACGCCGGGATGCCGGAATTTTGCCCCGAAGGGGATCTTTAACGTGTCAGTATATCTACTGACACGCCTCTCTAGCATTTGTGCACCCTGAAATGCCAGCTGAATGCGCCAGGATTCGAACAAGCAACCTAGGGCCCAGCAAGCGAGAACGTTACCGCTGAGCCACGCAGCCAGTCCGGTCGATTATGTCTCCAGATCCTTAATATTCATGAGATACTTCTTATCTTCCTTTCTTTCTTTCTTTCTTTCTTTCTTTCTTTCTTTCTTTCTTTCTTCAATTATGGTTGCAGTTTTTTTTCGAGGTTGTGGTGTTTGGTAGAGGTAAATAGTTTCTAAGGTCTTCAACCAAGAAATGAATCTATTATACTCTTTGATAAAAACGAGTTATAACTATACTCAAATATTTAGGAGAAAGTAGGCTATATGTTCTTTACTGAACATCTTGTTAGGTTTTACATACCTTCCTCTATTTTCCTACATAGTTATTTAGGCACTTTTCATAACTTGAAACTAAGTTGTGAAATCCCTCTGCATAAAGGTTTGCCGCCTGCTTTGACAACCAAGAATCCATGGCTGTTTTCACTTCTTCATCGTCGGCGACATTTGAGGAAAATCCATTGATAGAGTGGTTATCGTGAATCTTCGGTCCTCGTGAATTTTCGTGTCAATTGCAGTCACCAAGTCATCTGAACCTTTTCACGCGTACCCATTTTCGCACTTTACCTTCCGTCATTGCATTATCACCATACACCTCACAAAGCTGACGAGGAATGTCTGCAGCCGACATGTTTCTTGCACTCAAAAAACGTATCACAGACCGTACCTCACACGCGGCGGGCGAATCATTAATCTTGAACATTGTAAAGTTGCACAGTTCAGCGAACAGTTTAGGTACACAGTTGCAACTGACGCCTGCTTGTTCGCAAAGGATGCCGGGAGGTAGCGTGCACGCTTGTTGCGGCATACGCACTAACTACGGGCTTTAAAGAAAACGGTCCTTACTTAAAAACGGCCCTGGTAATCCCAAACAAGCGAAGAATAAACAGAAAAGTACATGTGATTAAAATATACTGTATATACAGTATGCTGCACATTAATGTGAACACGCAGGCAAATTTAGTTTTTTTTTTTTTGTTATAAAAAGGTAGCAACTGTTTCTCGCCAATTCTTAACAACAACATGGATATCAATTGTTGAGATAGGTAATTGCAGTGAAAACTCTTATTGATTGTGCTTTAAAATTGGCATGTGCTTGTAGCTGTTTGAAATTGCATTCAGAGAGTATGTTTAATCAGTCACAATGGATATCACACCAAAAAGAGAAGCAAGATTATAACCCTCCTCGAATTTAATGCTATGACTCAGAGACAAATAACAGCTAAATGTAATGTAAGTTTGGGTGCTGTTTGTAATATAGGGTGTCATTTATGTACTTGAGTACCCTTAAGAGGCGTGTAGGGGATGGGTATAGGATCAATTTGAGATCGGGAACCTGGGGTCGGAATGGCCTACTAACCCCAGAAAACAGGTTTGTTTCAGGCCCTCCTCCCCTGTAAATAGGAAAGCGCGTCATGTGTTACTCTGAGGTTAGGCACACTTTCGCTGCCAACGGTCTTGGCGCGACCATCGCTCAACGCTGCGTTATTGTTATGTTTATTATTTTAATTTTTATATTTCTTTTATTGTTGTAATTTTTGTTTTTATTATTTCTATTTCTATATTGATATTTATAATTTATTTTTACCCTTGTTTTGTGAATGTTTTTAGTTTCTTTTTTTAAATTTTATCCAACACATTACGTCCAACAGATACGTAGCCCATATATTTGATTTTTAGAAATACTAGCTCTTCGGCATGAAAATTCTCCGAAATTTGGCTTAAGAATTCAACTATCAGCATCTTTGAAAGCATAAACTGTCCTTATGACAGGTGGTTAATATAGAGACCACTATCCCTTAAAGGGTTAATTGCCAATAATTGAGTTTTTTCCGCGAATAACGACAAAAAATGCTAAATTGTATATTCATAGAGTTTTAGCGATTTTTCACGAGTGTTTCGCGAGTTGAAACGTGTAATTACCATAAGATATTTTTTATGTAAAACATGTTCTAAACCAATGCTTATTTGTTATAATTCTTTCGTGATTTTGTGAGTCGCGAAGTTTGACTGTCTCTAGTAGGCTAATAGTGTGAGCCAGCCCCGTGGTGTTGGGGTAGCGAGCCTGCCCCTCATCCGCAGGCACCGGGTACGATTCCTCGCTCCGACAGGGGTTTTAGAAACTAACGTGAGGGCTGGAACGGGGTGCACTCAACCTCGTGAGGACAATTGAGTAGCTGTCTGACAGTGAGGTAACTACCCAACTACGAAAACCAAGAATAACAGCCGAGGGGACTCGATACGCTGACCACGCGTCACCCCGGCTGGGCAGTGGTCGCTTGGTAGGCCTAGGCCCTTCAAGGGCTGTAGTGTCAGGGGTTAGTTAGTAATAGTGTGAGTATTTGTAATTGAGACTCGGATAGTGAAGAAGACAGCCGTTGTCCTAACTTGGAAACAATCCCTACGATTGCCTGGAATTTAAGTGGGGAACAACGGTAAACCACTCCTAGCATGGCTGAGGTGGGGATTCTCAGATTAATATTTCTTCAACTACTCGATAAAATATTAAAATATTAAATATAGTATACTTTCTTCAGAGTGGCTTTCTAGGCCGTGTTAGAAGCTTCTTATATCTGACATTCCTGCAGCAAGTGCGCTTGGTATTTTCAAAGATATGTTCTGAATTAATTGAAGCGACCTTCATATGTTGTTGAGTCTTCAGTCTTTAGAGTAGTTTGATGCAGTCCTCCATGCCTCCCTGTTATGAGCAAATCGTTTCATGAATTCATAGCTACCCCGCCCTATTTTCGAGGCAATCTGTTCCCCTACAGTGCTTTTGTGTCAACCCTTCCTTCCATAACTAAGTCTGCTATTCCTGGTTGCCATAGTATCTTCTATTCATTAGTAGTCACCAGAATCATCTCTCCTCTCCCTCTTGTCTTAATAAGAGGGCTGTTTATTAAGAAAGGGTCGTTTTTTAAGCCCGTAGGTAGTACGAACTCCGCAACAAGCGTGCGCGCTACCTCCCGGCATCCTTTGCGAACAAGCGGGTGTCAGTTGCAGCTGTGTAGCTAACCTGTACGCTGAACTGTGCATCTTTACAATATTCAAGATTATTGATTCGCCCGCCGCGTGTGAGGTACGATCTGTGATACAAGAAACATGTCGGCTGCAGACATTCATCGTCAGCTTTGTGAGGTGTATGGTGATAATGCGATGACGGAAGGTAAAGTACGAAAATGGGTACGCGAGTTCAAAAGTGGCCGTGAAAATGTTCATGACGATGAACGCTCAGGTCTGTGATCACAGATGACTTGGTGACTGCAATTGACACGAAATTTCACGAGGACCGAAGTTTCATGAAAACCACTCTATAAATGGATTTTCCTCAAGTGTGAATTCTTGGTTGTCAGAGCAGGCGGCAAACTTTCATGCAGAGGGATTTCAGAACTTAGTTTTAAGGTATAACAAGTGCCTAAATAAACAAGGCAACTAAGTAGAAAAATAGAGCAAGGTATGTAAAACCTAAAAATAAATGTGGTTTCAAAATAAAATGATCAGTTAAGTAAAAAAAGGCCCTTACTTAAAAAACGCCCTCGTACCTCGTCATTTGTTACTCCATCTACCCATCTATTCTTCATCATTCTTCTGTAACACAACATTTCAAATTATTCAATCCTCCTCTTTTCTGCTGCTCCAACAGTCCAAGTTTTACTTCCATAGAGTGCCACGCTCCAGACAAAGGCTTTGATAAATAACTTTATTTCACCGAGTTAGTTATTTAGCTAGTTAGTTATTGTTGTTTTGAGGGGAGGAACAGGGAGATCATTTGCCCGTATATTGTAATGCCTAAATCTATGCAGGGTCATCGAAAACTAATGTCAACATTTCAAACAATGATAGCACCGAAACCCTTTATGTTTAACGTGCAATTCTTTCACTGAACGCCAGGTGGTTAAAGTAAGTTTTGTTTTGGAGGGGACGTGACCTTGCTATGCGCACACTAGATGATCAGTAGCCAAGGTCGGCCGGGGGCGCGCGCGCTAATGACTGCACAGCGCGACAAACTGCACCTGATTACAAAGCTGTCAATCGATGGTTTAATCAGTTTACAGAAACAGGGATTGTAGAGAAAAAATCTAGGTCAGGTCGACCACTGACATCAGCATTGAACGCACGCTTCCCCAATGGCTGGATTGGAACCTGCAATCATTTCAGGAGTAACTGTCAAGATGGCAGCAAAAATTCGCTCCCGCAGGTGCTCCAAATCCCGATTTTTTTTTCTGCATACACAATGTTTTTAATGTTCTCCCAGGAAAAAAATCCAAAGGGGTGAGGTCAGGACTTCATTGGCGCGCGCGCCCCCTGCCGACCTTGGCTACTGCGCATCTAGTGTGCGTATAGCAATGTCACGTCTCCTCCAAGACAAAACTTACTTTAACCACCTGGCGTTCAGTGAAAGAATTACACGTTTAACATAAAGGGTTTCGGTGCTATCATTTTTTTAAATGTTGGCATTTTTTTTCGATGAACCTGTATTTCATGTCAGAAGCAGATGACCTCGCAGTTCTGCCCTTTAAAACAACAATAACTAACTATATTTCATGTCGACAGATTTAGTTTCTGTAGGAAGACTTTTATAGCCTGAGCCAACCTACGTATAATATCCTCTTTGCTTCGTCCATCACTGGTTGTTTTAAAATTGCAAAAGTCTCTTAATTTCTATACATTTTCACCTGGCAATTTGATATCAAAGAAATATTCTGATTTCTTTCGGCTGCATCTCATTATATTTGTTTTATATTTAACGATTTTCATCACGAATTCTTTCCTCACGACGGAGTCTTCATATGAGGTTTTGTAAACACCAGACTCACTTGGTGGAGAAACGTCGGATATCATAAAGTATATATCGCGGCCTAATAACCGGACGATTTTTCGTCCTGCCGTGAAAGCTTACACTAGTCTATACCGTATAAAATATATAATAATGGACTTGTTTAAAACATGATTTGATGCCTTTCCGTCAGCTGCAACTGAGAGGTGGTAAGTAATAGTGGTCCACATATTGCAACACATTTAATACTTCACGGCATATGTTAAGTATCATATAATGATAATTGCAAATGTATGTATAAACGCATTAGGCTATCGATGAACACACCAACTATGAGCTCGAGGCTCTCTGAATACAAATAAGCAACGTCCTATGTACATGTGCTGCAAATACTACGCATAATTTACCAACTAGGACACTGTCATCGGTTAACGCCCCAGAGTGTGTCGGTCAGGTGAAATTATCCACAAATCAATCCCAGTGAGCCGCTTTCGATTTCATAAAATGGAACGTACTCGTATATTATACGGGAAGTAAGAGTTGTTATGATTGCTTCAGTTTGAAACATGGATAATCTTTGATCTCCAGTCTCGTGTACCTGAGGATGAACAGTATTTAACTGTGTGCATTTCAGTCTGCAGTCGTTATTGTTTGAATTCTTTCCTGTCCTGAACTAATCGTTTCATCTCTGCATAACTACCATTTCCTACATCCGAGGCGATCGGTTTAACATATTCTCACCTTATCTTCTAACCCATACAGTTCTTATCCTCGACCTGCCATGGAAGTTTGATATTCCTGGGTGCCTGAATATCAGTTTCATCGACCCATCTATTATTTTCATTATCACTCACAAGGAACATACATATATACGTGCATATATCGGAAATTTCGGGCTGCTTAGTTATGAAATACAATGATGTCCAGAAAAAACATACGAATAATAGCCTATGTATTGCACAATATTCGCTATCACATTGACTGCTTAGAGATGAGAGTTTGAAGGAGTCCAATCCCAACGCTGAACAAGCCTCCCTGTATTATCCACGAGAGAGGACACTGGTTGTTGGTGAAACCACTCTCGCAGCCCAGAACTCTCTCTTTACGACTATTAAGTGTCAGGTCCTTTGAGGAACTCCCTTAAGGGTAAGCGTTTTGCCACTGATCAATCAGTGGGAGAGTGTTTTCACCAGCAACCAGCGTCCTTCTTCACGGAGAGTATAGGGAAACTTGTTCACAGTTAGGACAGATTTCCGAAGAGTGGAGGTGAATATGTCAATTGTGCTCTGTAAAAAGTGCTTTATCAACCTTTGTTTTGGCGAAATTGTGTTATATGGAACATTTTTATCAGACAAATGTCAGGTGTTGAAATTTAAAAAGAGATATTCGAAATGCTATTAAAGATAATTGAGTGTAAATTGGCCATATAAACAGTGGTGGCAAGCTACTGAACTGTGAAAAGGTCTTTTCCAACACATATTATAGCAGTCTTTGTTACTAGACACTGGTGACGTCCTTATAAATCTGTCATCTAGCTATTCCTACATGTCTGCGGGCTCTGTTCGTGCAAATATTGTACAGCACGTAAGACAAAATGTTGTGTGGTAACCATCCGTATGGCCAAGGTCGATTGAGAACTCACGAATCTCGCCAAACTTAAACAAAGTTGAAATTGAGACCATTTATAGTACATTATGCAACGAGCCTATAATGGCAATAATTAAGACACGAGTACGTTTATAAAACGAGCGTATGCGAGTTTTATAATTTCCATACGAGTGTCTTAATTACCATTATAGGCGAGTTGCATACGACTGTTTATGTTCGACGATAATTATAACTTTATTATATGTTTTAACATAAATATTCATAAATATCTGTTGAGAGTCAGCCACTTGAATTTTGTGATTGGAGAGCGAGCGCTGGGTATGATATCTCTGTCTTTCAAGATCTATGACCGACCTACGCATGCGCTCTGTGTGCTTTCAATGCCATATTATGCAGGCCATATGTTTACATCTGCCGTCCCTCAGTAATATTGTCACCAGAGTCGTTTGAAGGCAATGCGCTGTGTAGAAATTAGGGTTGGTGATATTAAGGTACAGTGCTATATCTTGTCTGATATTCGCCAGTTTATTTACGCGAACATATGGACGGTGCGTATTCCATGTCGGTAATTTATTATAGTTCGATGTTGTGTTTATGGCCGACATGATGGATTTTGAGCGCATGCGCGAAGGTATCGTTACCTAATTGGTCAATGAACGAGCTCTGATTGGCTGGAGAAACTGTATCGTAATGAAAAACAGTGTTATAATGACTATCATTATGATACAGTTTTCTGACACATAATAGTGAGGGTCGAACATAAAATAATTTCTATAATTTATTGTATGTTAAGGACCGTATATCCCCTAAAAAGAGAAAATAATTCCTATGTAAAGATGGCTAAACATTATACGCGAGAAAGATTAGACACGTGTTTCACAAAGCAGGGCTCAATGTTGACTAAGTATTCGCTGTTCGCAGAAAAATAGGATTATGAAGTAAATGTAGCAACTGGACAACCAGCAACCTTCTCCTAGCAGCGACTATCATGCCAGGTTGTCCTTTTCAATGTAAAAGTACATAGGCTTAGTAGGTCATAGAATTAAGGGACTCAAACCAGAGAGATGCCGAAAGGAGTACGTTGGACTGCCTAATAAATTAAGTATTAGAGATGTATTAAAAGAGACGAATAAAAAATCGATATTATTTTTCAGTAGAACAACAAATTGTAATCCCGATTACTGGGACATGAAAAATTAACCTTAAACATCTTTAAAGTTTTAGAAATTCACTACAGTGAAACTCATCAATCCGAACCCCAGAAATCCGAATTAGGGCCTACTGGGTAATCCGAACGAGTTCTTTTTGACAATTTCAAGTTTGAAAATCACACACAAAAAAGATAAACTTATTTAGTCATAAAACAATGATATATTCTAAATTAAAACCTTATTTTACATAATTAGTTGAAAAATTAACAAAGAAGTACAGTTAGCATACCTAACAACGTTTAAATGTGCCTACATACATATCTCATCTAGGATTGAAAAACCGACAAGTAGGTTATTGTAATTCCTTAGGTTAATCACGTTACAAAAACAATAAAATAACAAAAGAAACACACAAAATATCACTTAATATTTCACTTGAAATTAGTTATCTTCAATTGTGCAAGTGACGGAAACCATCCGCCGGAGGCAATTGCGCGGCAGCATCACATGAATATGAGATCGTTTGGCGTGGCTGCAGCGTGTTGTTCTACGAAGCGCAATGCGATGTTAAGAGCAGATGCAGCTTCAATATAAGTTGCATTGTCTCTCCTCTACCGTAACGAGGGCTGGTTATTATGTTATGGATATTTGTTGGCTAATCCGAACAAATTGAAATCTGAAAAGACTACATCCCCAATTAGTTTGGATTTAAGGCGTTTCTCTGTATAACCAAAAACTTCAACCAACTATAAATCTTAATGAAACTAATTTTTTCGATAACATTCTGTTTAATATGATAAACAACCTTGAAACTCTGAAAAGACATAAAACCATTCAAATTTTCCTGTACCGTATCTCCTCTGCCACCTTCTGATACCCCTCTACCATCTCTCCCCTCATTCTCATCTTCATTCCCTTCTTATCCACCAACTCGTTCTGTTTTCACTTCTCTAAGTTCGCCCTGCAACATGGACTAGATTTTTAGCCTTTTCACATTTTGTAAAAATGAGGAAAAAGTAGACTTATGAGATCGATCCGGGAAAATGCGTGTCTGTCTGTCTGTCTGTCTGTCTGTCTGTGTATCTGTCCTTCTGTCTCTGTCCTTCCCTCTGTCTGGCTGTCCCCCCTATCAACTCATAAACGGCTGCAGCAATCGGAACCAAATTTAGTATGAATAAAGATGTATACCGGAATATCTCAAGCCCATATTTGAAAATGATGTCAGTGCTACCAACTGCTGAAAAATACGCACTAGAAATTTCAGCTCCATGTTGGATATCTTGGAAGGTATGCATGGGAGCTATTCCATAATTGGCACACATGTAGATAATACTATTTCAGTTTAATTTCCAGGAGGCCATACATATCAGTATTGCCAAAATAATGTTAAGCCTTCTGATAGGTCCAATTTTTATATGCATATAACTTCTACACTATCAATCGGATTGCAACCAAATTTTGTATGTAATATGTGTACATAAACGCATATGACTGAGCGTATTCTTAAGATCCACCAGGGCTGCCAACTCTTAATAATTGCTCTCTCTCTCTTTGTTATTCAAATACCAATATATCAGAAAGTATGCAAGCCGACAGCTTTAAACTATGCACACGTGTAGTACCTGACATTTTAGATTAATTTGGAGTAATTCATATAAGTCAGTGCTGCCAACATGATGCTATGCCTGCTGATATGTCCAATTTTAAAGTACATGTAACTTCTTTACTAACAAATGGATTTCATCCAAAATTGGCACAACAAGATATCATAATATTTAAGATTATTTCTGACCAGCACACGCATGACATTGTTGCCAACATACTTTTACGCGTGCTGATAGATCCAATGTCTAACTGCATGTAACGTCCATTGGACTTCAACCAAATTCGGTATTCTGTACTGTGCCCGTTTGGACCGAAATCCAAAGACCACATTTTGTAAAATACCG
This sequence comes from Meconema thalassinum, assembly GCA_946902985.2. Taxonomy (NCBI): domain Eukaryota; kingdom Metazoa; phylum Arthropoda; class Insecta; order Orthoptera; family Tettigoniidae; genus Meconema; species Meconema thalassinum. The sequence goes on from OX336390.1 coordinate 837,602,268, forward strand.
AAATCATATTAGCTCGAGGAAATCTATCTCAAAATCTATATACGTGAATACTTGGGTCTAATCTGGCATCCCTGATCTCGGTAATTCACAAGTAAGGTAAGGAAAGAAATTATTTTGAAAGTAGCACATTTCCTAAAATCTCAATTTATTAATAGATAAAATATTGACTGGCAAAAACCTCCGACACAAATAAAACACATCACACATGAGAAATCAACAGTCCCTAAAATTATATTCTAACGTCGTAGACTTGGTGATCAGAAAATTCATTAGTCCATTCTGATATCAAACGAAAAAATAATTTTCAAATATTTACACTGGGTAATCAATGTTCAATAAAGAGTTCCGAGTGATCCCTTTTATTTACATGTTTGTAGTTCACTTTTCGAAGAATTGCCTTTGATTGTTCAAGTATTTGTTGTAAGATATTTCAAAAAAAAATAGTGACTTGATTCATTCGATGTTGTTCCAAAATTTGAATTATTTGGAAAAATTATTATATCACTGTTTCGTTGTGGCATAATAACAATATCAATATTCGGCTGACATAAAGTCGAATGTTAATATTTGTTTGTAAAGATTTTCATTTCTAAAACAAAAATTGTTTATAAACTTTTCATAATAATTTGAAAAATTAATCTTATTCTTTTCTCACATTCATTTGTTTCAATGTCATCAAAATTTTAAATTTTATTCATCTGTCATGTTTGTTAGCAAAAATTGTTGTTAACAATAAAAATCAATATAAATTGTTGCTATTCACTATCGGTGGATTAAATCATTATCTCCTTTACCAAAATTTTTCTATCACTCTGAATTTTTATATTATCTCACACAAAAAAATGTTATAACAAGTCTCATCACTTTAATTATAACAAGTTTCTCACCCTCACATATTGTGAATATTTTAATTTGCTCATTTCCATTGTTATTATTATTATTATTCCAAGCCAAAAAAATCACTAATTATTTATTTTATTTTATTGCATTTGCACTTCTCATTTGATTTTTTTTCTCGGTCAGTTTCATCAAATCTAAACTCATGTTCTTCAATTATTTAGGCATACTATTTGAAATTCGAGTTGATCCAGAAAAAAAAAAATTGAATTGACAGTGAAATGAAATCTGACAAGAATATGGGGCGGTCCTCATTGCCTAACCCTTCTTTTACAACTGAGCCCACATGCTCTTTAATAACACACGCACATCCTTGTGTGCCCACAAATATGGGAACAAATGCCCTCTTGGATGACCCCCTAGGTCTCCACAACTTTAAGTGTCGCCAAACGCACACTAAAATCACCACATTATTATTTGACTCCAAATAAACTTCACCACTCAACTTCATATTAATTTTTTTTGTCATATATTTTTTCTGTGATATTCTGTCATAATTACTATACTGTATTCATCAGTTTCATTTTACCAATAAAAAGATGTATTTAAATCTGGTCAATCTTTCCTTGCCTCCCATCTACATAAACTCACCTCAATTTATACATTTAATACCTGACGCTTCCTTTCTCTTCATCTGAATATTTTTAAGTGCTTTTGGAAAAGATTTCTGAGCTCAAAATCTTACTATTTCACTTTCTTCATCCATAAACTTATTTACATTTATTTGTAAATCCAAACTTTTATTCCAAAGATAAACAAAGTTATTTTATTTAAATCCTTCCGATTAATTAAATTCATCCACGAATTATTATTATTTTTCCACAAATTATTTAAATTCTTCCAGTAAATTATTATTATTATTACTGAATAATATTTAGGCAACATCAACGTCAGAATGATTATTATCGCCCTATTCCCTCAATAAATAATATTTAAATCCTATCTGCAAATGATTATTAATAATATCTCACTTTCTGATTATTAATGCATTAACTATTTAATTACAATTAACAATTAACAATTTAATTTAATTCATAATGTTTGGTACCATCACTCCCTAAATTATTTATCTATAACTTTACATGGTGTAGTTATATTTATAATATTATTAACTTATTTACTTCACAGTTGTTTATTATTATTATTATTATTATTATTATTATTATTATTATTATTATTAAAATAATCCAAGTTGTAATTACGTCTCCTCTCAAAAATAAGAGTTTAAGAAACAAAATACTCCTATCCCTTGGAATAACTGAAACATTTCATGTCGGAACACATGAATTAACTGTCTGTCCTGACAAAAATCGAAAATAGAAAAATAAATTGTTAGACAGCATGCTCCATTTGTCTAGTTACGATGAAAATTGTGTTGATTTCTTATCGTGACTGTGTTAAATATGGAATTCTAATACTATAGGCTAGTTGATAGTACATGTGCAGGAAGAGCGTGTCCTTTGGTGTACACTATCCCAATAGTGTCCTTCCATGGCCATCTTCTGTATCCGTATAACTTCATCCGTCTCCATGTCCTACCTATCCTTCGAGTAATTTAACGGCGATTGTTGATATGCAAAGTCATTCGTTCGAAATAACTCCCGTTATAATCAGCACAGTATAACATGATGAAATGTTGTGCAGTCATAGACTGGTACAGTACTCTTGTAATATTGAGAATAATTCTCATATTCGAACAAGATGTTCAGTAAAGAACATATAGCCTACTTTCTCCTAAATGTATGAGTATAGTTATAACTCGTTGTTATTATCAAAGAGTATAATAGAATCATTTCTTGGTTGAAGACCTTAGAAACTATTTACCTCTACCAAACGCCACAACCTAGAAAAAAACTACTACCATCATTGAAGAAAGATAGATAAGAAGTATCTCAAGAATGTTATGGATCTGGAGACATAATCGACCGGACTGGCTGCGTGGCTCTGCGGTAACGTTCACACTTGCTGGGCCCTAGGTTGCAGGTTCGTATCCTGGCGCAGTCAGCTGGAATTTGAGGGTGCACAAATGCAAGGGAGCCGTGTCAGTAGATTTACTGGCACGTTAAAGATCCCCTTCGGACCAAAATTCCGGCACCTCGGCGTATATAAAAGCAGCAGTAGTTAAAAGGGTCGTAAAACAAATAACATTATTATTACTGTTATTATTACATAATCGACCTGCCGTGGGCAACATCCAACTTTGAGTTGAGGCATGTCTTTACACGTCTGGTTGTGCATGGCTTTCACAACCCTAATTGAATTAACAAATCTTTCCGTGTCCCTACAGAGACGTGTGTATACAAACTATGTGGATATTTTCGATTGCTATTTGCCTGAAATAAAAGTATTAATAACCTGAACTAGTACCAGTGGCTAGAATTCAGTTACTATGTGAAATCGTTTTGTTCTTTACTTCAAATAACATTTTCAAATAACGCACAATAGGCTGTAACAAACCCTTTAAAATAAGAAGTAAAAATGTATCATAGTATCGTCCTGTCATTCTTCAAATTCGATGCGCATAGAATGCCAATGGTATACCATCAATGGAGTCCCATGTAGACCAGTCGTGAAATCTAGTGGAGAAATATCGAACAATATAATCCTAACAGGGCGAGTGCATTCTAGCGGCCATAAGAAGAAACTTTTCAATAAAATCTGGAAGTTAATAAGTAGGCCGGCGTGCAGTTACCTTTTTGGCTGCTAGATGTCTCGAGCAAATCTGCTGGCGAATTATGTTTTAATTAAATATATGTTTTGCACCGTAATATGCACAATATAAGGCTTAATTTTAAAATGTCTGAGTCATTACAAAGCAACAAATATGTAAAATTTCAAGCAAAAAACCAAACTCTGATGGGGTTTGAACCATAGGCATATGAATGACAGACTAACGCTTTACCACGAAGCCATTTGTGCCAACGAACATTGATCTATATAAAATGACTTACATAGAACTTGTTAGCAAATAATGATTTAGACCTAACGATTTCATCAGTGGAGTATATTATTTATGTATAAAGCATTTCATACTAAGTTTATTTATTTTGTATCAGTACGCTATATTGCATGCAATACCCAAATTAGTGAAATATAAGTCAGGCACAAGATATCCGCTGCCATCTTGTCTTCTTACCGAGACGGCTCAGCTTTTTAAAATCACTTCTGCAGTATAGTATTACAAAATAAACTTTTAATTTCGAACGTGCCTCTTCCTTTAGAACAGTTAAATCGATTCTCGGTTCGATAATCGGAACTGGTGGGTCCCATGATATGAATTATAAAGTTTGCATAATTCGCACGGCCGCCATCCTGAAATGGTACGGCGTATGACCTTGTAGTTTGGTCACAAGACGCGTCCTATATGAAGGTATGTTATTACCAAATTTGGTAGAGATCGGATAATTTGGTTAGTCGCTATTTGATTTTACCTTTTGAACGTTTGAGTGGCCGCCATTCAGATTTGGTAAAGATGGTAGCGATATAAAACATGACACTGCGGTGCTTGTTCTACCTCTGTACCAAATTTCGTTCAATTCGGTTTCACTGTGTTCGAATTGATAGGGGGGGGACAGACATTCAGAGTACACACACTCACTCACACACACACACACACAGACTCACACACACACATACACACACACACAGACAGATACACAATTTTTGGCCCTGTAGTGATCTCATAAGTCTACTTTCATTTTTTGCAAAAATCGAAAGTAGGCTAAAAATGCGGTTTCGTTTGCACGCTAAGATAGGAACACCTATTAGCTGCATAAAACGAACTGATGAATAAATTATTCCTGATGAAATTCGAAGTGCCGGATGTATTGTCACCACAAGAAATACATCACTCTGTAGGCTAATTTCTGTGAATGGTTTTTCGACACTACCGTCACCTGACCAGTTAGAATATTTGACTTGAAAGTCAGTTGATATTCTAAGTCCTTTCGCTGCCACAAGCTATGTTCGTTCACCCGAACAGAAACTAAGTCCTACTGACGACTAGTTCAGCGACTAAGTCCTTCGACGGTCAGAATCTCGGCGTGTATACTCGTACTTTCACGTTGCGTAGCTCCGCACCTGAGCAAATGCTCCGTTGGAATACAATCTGTCTTGAAATCCTCGCTCCTTATATAGTCGAACCGTCAAAACTTCCAGAAACTTCCATCTCGTATCTCGGCTTCTACTGGACCGATTTTAATGCTTGATAGCTCAAATTCCTTCTCTTGTATTAGCAGTATTCTTCATTGCCAGTAAACTGTACTACTTTTCTAGCGTTCATCTCTTTTCCTAAAAGAAATTCCAGAAACATTTTTCTCGTGACGTTTGCGGGCTCCGCGTCACAAATTCACGTCACTCGCCCCTGCGATGCATGCTTCCCTCAGTACTCTGAGTCTCCTCCGCGCGGTATTCAAATATCAGCCATTCCCTCATACAAATAAATCAACATCTCTACATTATAATAAGGACGTCAACATGTCACGGACGTGTGAACGATCCGGGTACAGTACCTTAAGAGATGGAACTAAGAATATATGCAGTCACCAGGGCTGCCAACTGTAGTGCTCTATTAGGCTACATTATAGCAGGTATATTTCGAACTAATTAGACATTTCGATATTACAAACTTAATTTCGTCATTATTCTAGATCGGTTAATCATTGGCATGAATCTTAATTTTAAGAAAAGTAGGCTCTTTAGTTCGTTACGGAACTTCTTGTTAATAGCAGTATTCTTCATTTGTCTGAATTCTGTTTACTGAGATAAACAACCTTAAAACTCTGAAAGGACATTGAACCAGTCAAATTTTCATGTTATTGTATCCCCTCTCCCACCTTCTGATACTCCCTACCGTCCCACCCCTCATTCTCATCTTAACATGTAACACTTGAATATATGAATAGTACATATTATATTGTATTGACAAGGCTGGCATCCAGTTGCTTTATGATTAATGTTATAAGGTGTGTTCACTGATATGTATTCGTCAATATTGTCAATACAGCATGGATAATTCCATGAGGAACATAAAAAGTCCTAATAATAGAACGCAAAACTTTAGAAGATTCATAGACGAACGGAATAAAAAATACAATTATATTAAAAGAACGTCTCGTTACAACGTTAATAAAAAAAATCTGCAGCTTATTGATTGTAAATAATTTTGTACATAAGTGTTATATACGGTACATATCCACTGCACCTGAATTAAGCCTCGATGAGCAGGATCTGAAGATGTTCGTTTGACTAACGAAACTAGTCACCCAAGTTAGCCCTCCAATTTGTAAGAAGTTTCTTATTAAGTGTATAAATAATTTATGCGACTTATTTCAGGCACTAGGAAATTATTTGGAATATAGTTGCAATCTAATTGGGCACAATCTTGTTGAGCAACTGAAAAGCTTCCAATAATAGATTACATAGATACAGTGGCGTATACTGGTCTGAAGATCTGGGCTACCACTGAGCTTAATATTACACAAAACGTGCTTTTGAACTGCCGTCCGGAAAGGGTTCATATTTGAAAACCCTTCCTTTGACCATACATTAACTTCACGACTAAATAACAAACACGGCCAGCAATACAATTTAGACAGTTTAGAACTGCCAGGTAACCTGTTCCACCTCAGATGATGCGAAATGACGTGTATACATTGGCACACCATTGCAGTTCAGGTGTAGGCCTTGTCATATGTATAATATGATCTTTCTCACTGTATGGACGATGGCTGAAAGGAACTTCTAACAAACTCTCTTTAAGAGTTTGTTCTATAGTCTTCTTACAAAATCTCAATTGGCACAGTTAAAACAAAACACTACATAAAGATTCTTCAATATACACACATCTAAATAAATGAAACATCGAAAATACTACAACTTCTAAAACATATTCACATCTATGCGAGCGATAATTTATTGTAGACTATTTGTTGCTTTAAACGCTTTTAACGTCAAAGAAACCGCTGGCTGTAGCGGCAACTCGTTCGCTATGAGCGCTGTGCCTGCACGGAACAAGGGAGGGTGCGAAGAGATGGGGAGAGCCTGCCGCTTTCTTGCTCGGTTTCCACTGCGTTGCCGCGTTAACTACCCACTAAACATTATTTCTTTCGATAATGAAGAATGTGCATGAAAGTCACGATTGTTTGAATGCTGTGTTGAAATTGCAATGAAGTGTTATTTATTAGCCTATTTTCAATTTTGAAAAAAAAAAAAAAAAAAGGGCTTATGAGATCACCTTTTGTCCGTGTGTGTGTGTGTGAGGAGTGTGTATGTGCCCCCCCCCCCTTAATAAAATCCAAACGGCTGGAGCGATTTCAATGAAACTCGGTAAGTTCATAGCACTATTCCGGTCGACCCCGACCGTGCCCTTCAAATTTTGTTTCGTCTCACCAATCCAACATGGCGGCTGTGCGAAATATTTCACCAGCATTCAATATCTCCGAAACTATTCGCGATATCTCCCTGGAATTTTTATGGTGATAAAGGAAACTACTAGAAGTTCACCTATGTAACTTTTCAAAATCTGGTAACTAAAAAACCAACATGGCGGCCACGCAAATTTGCGACTTTTAAATAAACGTTTCTCACGATTTAACCAACCAAACGCAATAAAACTTGGTACAGTATATGTTTATACACATTGTAATGCACCGACATCTAACTTCCTTCAAATGTTTACATAATCAAAAGATGCCGGATGTGTGAAATATTTCACCGGCATTCTATATCTCTGAAACTTTTAGTGGTATCACCCTGAAATTATGTACGGAGATAAAGGGCACTACTGGATGTTCATCTATAAGACTTTCAAAATCCGGTTAACTACAAAACGAACATGGCGGCCAAGCGAATTCGAAAATTTGAAATAGACCATTCTCGCGATTTAATGTTCCAAACGCAATGAAATCTGGTACAGGAAATGTTTATACACATTGTAATACACTGGTATCTAATTTAGTTCAATTGTTTACATAACCTCAAGATGGCGGCTTTGCGAATTTTAAAATTAAGTTTTTATTTCCTGTGTCGTAATCATGCGATCGAAGTGAAAGTTTGAATAATGAACCTACGCAATAATTTTCCTTTAATGGTACATGACTCTATGGCCTATACATTTAAGAATCCAACATGGTGACCATCCGAAATATTTAGACGGCTCTGAATATCTACGAATCTATTATAGCAATCAAACTGATTTTTTTTAATGTTCATAGGGGTATGGACTTAAGTTCACCTATAGGACTATAAATAACCTGGTGATCACAAATCCAACATGGCGGCGACGCGAAGTATAAATATTCACATGGACGTTTCTCGCAATTTAACCATCCGAGTGCAGTGAAACTTGGTACAGTAAATCCTTATTCGAATGGCAATCCACTGGCATCTAATTTGTTTTCATTGTTTCCATAACCACAAGATGGCAGCTGTGCGAAATTTTAAAATCTCCTTGTTACTTCTTGTGTCTTAATCATGCGATTGAAGTTTGAATGCTACACGTGCACAATAATCTTCATGTAACAATACATAACTCTAAGACCTACATATATAAAATCCATCATGGCGACCATCCGAAATATTAAGTCGGTTCTCAATATCTACGAATCTATTACACCAATCAAACTGAAATTTTGTATGTAGATCGAGGCAATTAACATAAGTACGTTATATGAAAATAGGCTGTATAGTTCTTCACGGAACTACTTGTTTTTAATGTAATTTCCTTGGGCTACCACCGGTAGCCCCGGTAGCCCTAAGAATACGCCCCTGCTTAGATAAAAATGAAACATTACCTCTAATATTACAATATAAATTTTGATATGTAATTTCTGAAACATTCGTGGATTAATGTCTAAAGACGGATAGCTTATTTTTCATAAGGTTACTTTTGCCTACTGAAAATCAAGTTGAAATCGATATATAGACTCCTTTATTCTTTTATATCTGTGCTGTCATTGCGATATAACGAGTATCGGGCAATACATAATGTGTCCATTTCTAGATAACAATCTATGTTACATTTGAATATCCCTCATCCTTTGAATGGGGTTACTATTTAAAAAATAATTAAATCTCTAAAATTCCGCAGCCATTTTTCTACTCAAACGAAGTAATGTCTACCAAGGAGAGGTATTTGGACGTGGCTGTGATGAATAGAGCGATGTGTCCTCAGGGAGATTCCAGCAGCAGCAGCAAGGTGTTCCTAATTACCTGCCACATTAATTATTGAGACATAGAAGGGACACATTAGAGACTGTTGTTCAAACTCCTGCAAACTTCATCGCAATTGACTTGCATAAATCATGCGCACTGAAGCTTGTGACTTCCCAATTAATGGCGGGGCACGCATGCTCTCCAATCGTCCCATAAACTTGGGGAGGGAAGCGTACAGAGGTAATCAATATATCACTATGTAGTGACACCTTGCAGTACTTTTAAAACCATGCGTAGTACAGTTGCTGTGACAGGGAAATATCATCACTTTTGGGCATATTTTGTGAAAATTTAATATATTCAGGAAATGTACAATGCTTATCAACGTATGTAGCCAATGTGATATTTAACAGTTGCTACTTTACAGGTGACCGATTCTGGAGAGCTCGTGCTGTTGGCGGGGGAAAAGAAGAAGGAACGGAAATGATCCAGCCACCCTACCGCGGATGATAAAGTCTGGCTCAGGACCGTCTCTTCGGAGGTACATACCAATGCTTGGGTTGAAACCCCTTCTTCTTGCTTCACTTACAGATGTGAGTCATCTTGGTCACTAGTTCCGCATACTGGGATGTGTATTGAATTTGTCATGTAATCTATAGTTATCGCCCAATAGCACTGCTTACTGCATATTTAAACGTCTATAATGAGTCCTCCTTAATAGAATAACCCCGTACATCCAGGCTACCCCACCTAAGCAAGCTGGTTTCAGAAATGAGCGAAAATGCACTGTCTAGGCCCTTATCTTTACAACACATATTGAAAAAGGTTTTCAAGACCACCTGAAATCAACCGTCGTCCTTATCGACCTTACAGTAATCTATGATACTGTTTAGAGGCAGGGGCTGATCTATAAATTGCTGCAAGTTGTTCCTAGTCGTGAAGTCGTGGACTTATTATCCAACATGCTCAGCAAAATACAGTTCAAGGTGTTACCAGGTGACTATAAATGTCATAAGAGAAAAGAAAATAATGGCCACCTCAAGGATCAGTTTTAGCCCCCACCTATTTTAATCTGTACATCCATGGCCTGTCAAATACGGAATCTAGAAAATCCATCAACCCGTTGCACTTGTCGCACAGAGCAGGAATTTTGAAGATGCGGAAAACATCCTAACAGAAGATCTGAGGAAAATGTCAGCTTTTTTCAAGCCCTGGAGTTTGGTTCCGAGCACAAGCAAAACTGAAATATCCTGTTTCCATCTCATACATCGCTTTTTAAACCACGAACACTGTGTGTTACTCGACAGATGGAAGCTCAGGTGCAATCCTTTTCCTAAATATATTGGAGTGACTCTCGATTGAACACTGATCTACAACGAGCATCTCACCAAGTCCTCTCATAAAGGTGCTGCAGGGAACAACACATTGCATAAGCTCAGCGGTACATCCTGCGGAACGTCAGCTGACTACGTCTAAGTAGCAGCAGTCTTGTTTCCTCGGCTGCCGGGAATTGTGCATCAGTATGGTTGGCAAAGACGAGACTCAAAACTAAACGATTCAATGCGTTGCATCACTGGTACCGTGAAGTCGACCCCGTGCCACTGGCTACCTGTGTGAGCCGCATTCATCCATCACATCTGAGGAGGAAACTAGCACTGATCGCCCTATTTATTGCTCTATCAATAATTATATCAAAAGAACCTTCCGCTAACTACAATTGTGTGAAGCTAAATTTGTAGGTTAACGCTTTATAAGTTCCAACGTTCACCGCCAGGTGCCAATTGTGGTGGCATCTAGAAGCCAAGTTCGCTGATGGTAGCATTTGGTTAAAAAGTAGGAACTACTCGAAATTGATCGTCTGCAGTCCTTCCCTGAATTACAACCGGGTGAGTTAGCCGTGGTCGTTACGGCATGACTAATGACAGTCGCTCACATCCGGGAGGCGAGGAGGTTCGAATCCCCCCGCCGGCTACCTTGAAGATGGTCTTCTGTGGTTTCCCATCTTCCTTCCAGGCAAATGCCAGGGTTGGTCCCTAACTATAGGCCACAGCCGCTACCTTCCAACTCCTCGCCCTTCCCTTCCAACTTTCCTCCCCAACGGTAGTTGTAACTCACCCATTGGGTGTCCGTCTCGAAGCAGCTACAAAACTGGTGAGCCGAACATGTCCTCGGACACTCCCGGCACTAAAAGCCATACGCTAAAAAAATAATAAAAAAAAAAACAACCCTGAATTACAGATAACACACACTAATACAGCCATCACATTTAACACCGTTTATCAGACAGATTCTACACACACCCAAAGTAAACGGGGCTACATGACCGCGTTGTCGCAACCCCAAAATGAGGAACCAACCATCCAAATATTCTGCCATCCACCACAACAATAGCTTAAATCGAGGAGACCAACACGTGTTACTGGAGGCAAACTGTTTTCTGATGGGTTTTATTCGAAAGTTGGAAGAATGAGTGGTATGCAAAAATGCAAGCACACATCCCCTCTTTGGTACTGCTAAAACGCCCAAGGTTTTGACCTCCCAAGGAAGCTTTGGTGCCGCTTCAACAAGCAGTTTAACGGCAGTTTTAACTACTCTCGGCACATAAGGGGCTGGATAAGTTCAGAGATGTATTGCTGTGATCTGGAGTAGCAGACGATGTAAAACCTAATCCAACGCTGCCCTCTATATTCATACCCTGGGAACCTTATCGATCTGTTCAATGTTACCTTTGATGTTATCAGATGGGCTTTAGTGATATTGAATAGGCCTATGCATGCATTTTTATGGATCCAAGAATTTTTGGTGGTTCATTTCCAGAAAGTGAAAGTCGAAGGCCTATTCTAGGATGAAATTACCGTAATGTCGGGTATCCCTCAGGGCAGCGTGATTGGGCCTTCGTTAATTTTTGGTTTCTTAACTGACTTACCAAATGGGATTCGCAGTGACTGTCGATAGTTTGTGGATGATTGTGTAATATATTGACAAATACATGGCTCACAAAACAATGCAGTTCTCTAAAATGACCTGAACCTGGTCTTTAAGTGGGCGATTGAAAATAAAATGAAAATAAATGCAAGAAAATGTAGTCTCATAAAAATAGGGAAACGGCGAAGTCAAGATTTTCAATATAACTTTGGCTTATAGAAGAAGATTCTTGCAAATATTTGGTCGTTCACATAAGCAATGATATGAAATGGAATAGTCATTTGTAGTTTCATAAGCTTACAAATCTCTGCATTTTGTAACAAGTGTATTAAAAGGATGTATTACGATATTTGTCACTTGTAAGACCTATTCTGGAATACGCCTCGACAGTTCGGGTCCCATATGAAGTAGGGCTCATCAATGAGTTGGGAATGCTACAAAGAAAGCCCGCTAGATGTATGTTCAGTGACTATAATTCCAGGAGTAATGTGACCCGTATGTTAAAGAAACTTGGGTGGGAATCACTGAAGGCTAGGAGGAAGAAATCTACACTCTGCGCTATGTACAACATGTATACAAAAAAGTCCTCTCGGCACGCCGGAAGGCGGAGGTAGATTTCACCGGTAAACTTGGGGATAGGCGAAAATAGGCAGAATATGCAGGTTTTCGTAGAAGGATCAGACCTCATTTATTGCGAGAAAGTATTTTATAATTGGAGCTTAATTAACTTTGTTTTTCGTCATTTTATGAATATTTTAAACATTTTATTGTCTTATGGGGACGGTAACCTTCTTATCATCTGGGGTCCATTTTTATACTTGTGGTCTCACTGTCCTTATGCAAGGTTTCGACACTGATGTGTAACTATGTAATGGTCTGTTGCTTCTTCACGCAAGATTATATCTCCCGCAGAGATTTTGGTTGGTTCCTCAGTTTAGGGGCTGCGACAACGCGGTCATGTAACCCCGTGTACTTTGGGTGAGTGTAGAATCTGTCTGATAAACGGTGTGAATAGTGATGGATGTATTAGTCTGTAATTCAGGTAAGGACTGCAAACGGTCAATTTCAAGCAGTAGTTCCTAATGTTGCTACCAGATACTACCGTCAACGACACCTAGTTTTGAACTTGGCTACTAGATGCCACCGCAACCAGAAACTCGCAACGAACGTTGGAACTTCCCCTCCAAAGGAAAGCATACTGAGGGATTTTCAGCGCTCTTAGAAAATCCGACGGCTTCGGCCGGCTTTGAACCCGTGACCTTGGGCATAGAAGTTCAGCATGCTACCAGTAACGTCACCGAAGCCGCTTCACACTTAGTCAGATGGAAATCTGAATCTGATCTCGGGCAAGTGCGTTGTCATGGCAACGTCTGATGGCTCAACCCTCATCAATTTAGAGGTGTTGCAATGGCAACCTCTGATAGCTCTTGGCATTTTCTTATAATTCCGAAATAATTTTTCTCATCCAAAGGCGTAATGGTGGGTCATATCAAAAATTATTTCAGACAAAAGTTTTAGGTAATTATTGGGGGAATATTGTCCATTTTGTACGGATTTGATATTGTGCCTATAAAGAGAGATATGATTAATGTTTCCCGAAAAACCCACTTTTTCCCTCCCCTTTGGTCATTGGTTGGTGCTATAAAAAACTCTTCAAACATAAATTTTTGGGCTATATGCGACACATAGTATGAACTTTGAACGGATTCAATATTTCACATATCAAGAGAGTTATAGCAATATTTCACTTTTTCGAAAAAAGCCCCCCATTTTCACCCCCTTCGACCGATTTAGCCCAGTAACGAACTCGACCGAAATTTATAGGTATACATATTCGGTAAAAAATCAAAGTGATTGGTGCAAAATTACGGCAGTTATCGTGTCCACAAGAAACTGATATACATATATATACTAGCTGACCTGGCAGACGTTGTCCTGCCAATCCAAAAAAGTGTTGTAACTTTGTTTCTTGAAGTGCTTTCAGATACACAATATTTTTTTCAATTTCTGTTAACTGCCTCTAAATTATCGTAAAATGGATTAAATAATTTAGAAACATTCGTGGGAGCGTGCACAACAACTCACCAATGTTTCATCGCAATCAAATGAATGGCATCTGAACGCATATGGAATTTTGTTGAAACGATTCGTGCGCTGGCATTCGCTTGTTAAATCTACTCGTGCGCTACTACTGAGAAATGGATTTACTAAGTAAGAAACCTTCACGAAAGTGTACACAACAACTCATCAAAGTTTAATCGTAATGGATGAATGGTATATGAACGCATACGGGGTTTTGTTGAAACGTTTCATGCTTAATCACTTATCTGTTGCATCTACTCGTGCGTTACCTATTGTAAAATGATTTACTAAGTCGAAAACCTTCCCTGGCGTGTACACAACAACTCTTCAATGATTCCTCGCAATGGGATGAAAGGCATATGAACGCATACGGGACTTTGTTTAAACGATTGGCGAGCCGTCACTCATTTGTTGAATCTACTCGTACGCTACCTGTTATAAAATGGATTTATTAAGCACAAAACCTTCCCTGGAGTGTACTAAACGATTCACCAATGTTTCATTGCAATCGGATGAATGGTATATGAACGCATACGGGAATTTGTTGAAACGATTCACGCGCCATCACTCATTGGTTGAATCTACTCGTGCGCTACCGATTGTAAAATTGATTTACTAAGCCAGAAACCTTTCCTGGAGTATACACAACAATTCACCAAAGTTTCATCGCAATCGGATGAATGGTATATGAACGCATACGGGAATTTGTTGAAACGATTCACGCGCCATCACTCATTGGTTGAATCTACTCGTGCGCTACCAATTGTAAAATTGATTTACTAAGCCTGAAACATTTCCTGGATTGTACACAACAATTCGCAAAGTTTCATCGCATTCGGGTGAATGGTATATGAACGCCTACGGGACTTTTTTGAAACGATTTACGTGCCGTCGCTCATTTATTGAATATACTCGTGCGCTACTTGTTGAAAAATGCATGTACTAAGCCATAAACCTTCCCTCGAGTGTACACAACATTTCACCCTAGTTTCATCGCTATCAGACGAATGGTATATGAACGCATATGGGACTTGGTTAAAACGCTCCACGCGTCGTCACTCATTTGCTGAATCTTCTCGTGCGCTACCTATTGTAAAACGGATTTACTAAGCTAGAAGCCTTCCCTGGAGTGTTTACAATATCTCACCCAAGTTTCATCGCTATCGGACGAATGGTATTTGAACGCATACGGGACCTTGTTGACACGCTTCGCGCGTCGTCGCTCATTTGTTGAATCTACTCGTGCGCTAGCTATTGTAAAATAGATTTACTAACCCAGAAACCTTCCCTGTAGTGCACTCAACATCTCATCCATGTTTCATGGCAATCGGCTGAAAGGTATAAGACGCATACGGGATTTTGTTTAAATGATTCGTGCGCTGTCACTCATTTGTTGAATCTACTCGTGCTCTGCCAACTGTGAAATGTATTTACTAAGTTAGAAAGCTTCACGTAAGTGTACACAACGACTCATAAAAGTTTCAATGCAATTGATGAATAGAATATGAACGCATACGGGACCTTGTTGATACGCTTCGCGCGTCGTCGCTCATTTGTTAAATCTACTCATGCGTTACCTATTGTAAAATGAATTTACTAAGCCAGAAACCTTTCCTGGAGTGTAAGCAACAATTCACCAAAGTTTCATCGCAATCGGATGAATGGTATATGGACGCATACTGTACTTTGTTGAAACGATTCACGTGCCGTCACTCATTTGTTGAATCTACTCGTGCGCTTCGTATTGTAAAATGGATTTAATAAGCCAGAAACTTTCCTTAAGGTGTACGCAAGATCTCACCCAAGTCTCATCGTAATCGGACGAATGGTATTTGAACGCATACGGGACCTTGTTGAAACGCTTCGCGTGTCGTCGTTCATTTGTTGAATCTACTCATGCGCAACCTCCTGTGAAATGGATTTACTAAGTTAGAAACCTTCACGTAAGTGTGCACAACAACTCAGCAAAGTTTCATCGCAATCGATGAATGGTATATAAACTCATACGGGATTTTGTGGAAACGTTCACGCGTCGTCACTCATTTGTTGAATCTACTCTGCGCTTTCTATTGTAAAATGGATTTACTAAGCCAGAAACCTTCCCTGGAGTGCACTCAACATCCCATCCATGTCTCATCGCAATCGGATCTATGATATGTGAACGCATACGGGACTTTGTTGAAACGCTCTAACGTGCAGAGACAAAGAGAAGAATTAGACATCACCTCCACCTATGGTACAAAAAATAACTTTGCTCCCCAGGCGGAGTGTAAGTTATGGCGGTAGTTGTACAGGTTGTGACCAGGTGGCTCTAACGTGCAGAGACAAACCGTCCAAAGACATCAGCTTTCACCAAGGCCAAGGCTAGTGGTTTCCATGACGACGGTTTTTGACTGTATATTGTGGTTCTAAAATTGTGTGTAAATTGTGGTTCTAAAATTGTGTTTATTCCACCTACCGGGTCAGGTTGTGAATCTATACCATACAGGGACCCACCCTAATATACATACCAAATTTGATCAAAATCGGAGCTGCCGTTTAGGAGGAGTTCAGTGACATACACACATGTCGAAGAATTATATATATAAAGACTAGCTGACCCGGCAGACGTTGTACTGCCAATCAAAGAAAGTGTTGTAACTTGTTTCTTGAAGTGCTTTTGGATACACAATATTTTTATCAATTTCTGTTAACTGCCTCTAAACTATCGTGAAATGAATTAGCTAATCTAGAAACATTCGTGAGAGGGTGCACAACAACTCTCCAAAGTTTCATCGCAATCGGATAAATGGCATATAACGCATACGGGATTTTGTTTAAATGATTTGTGCGCAGTCACTCATTTGTTGAATCTACTCGTGCTCTACCAAATGTGAAATGGATTTACTAAGTTAGAAAGCTTCACGTAAGTGTACACAACAACTCATCAAAGTTTCATGGCAATCGATGAATAGTATATGAACGCATACGGGATTTTGTTGGAACGCTTCGCGCGTCGTCGCTCATTTGTTGAATCTACTCGTGCGTTACCTATTGCAAAATGAATTTACTAAGCCAGAAGCCTCCCCCTGGAGTGTACACAACATCTCACCCAAGTTTCATCGCTATCGGACGAATGGTATTTGATCGCATACGGGACCATCTTGAAACGCTTCGTGTGTCGTCGCTCATTTGTTGAATCTAGTCGTGCGCTATCTATTGTAAAATAATTTACTAAGCCAAACACCTTCCCTTGAGTACACTCTAGATCTCACCCAAGTTTCATCGCAATGGGATGCACGGTATATGAACGCATACGTGACTTTGGAACGCTCCAACGTGCAGAGACAAACAGTAGAATTCGACATCACTGCCACCTTTGGTATAAAACACAACTTTCCACCACGGGTGGAGTATATGTTATGGCGGTAGCTGCACAGTTTGCGAACAGGTGGCTCTAACGTGCAGGGACAAACCGTCCAAAGACATCAGCTTTCACCAAGGCCAAGGCTAGTGGTTTCCATGACGACTGTTTTAGGTAGATTTCATTAGAAAGCTAACTATTGCAATGGGTACCATGTTTCGACTTCCGGAAAATTTCGACATATCTTCGCGTTTCACATCCCCCAGACCGCAAAGCCACCGTCAGTTCAAAAGTTTATATATAATTTATGTAGGTATATATATATGTATACTAGCTATTTTACCCGGCGTTGCCCGGGATGTGTATTTACTTGTTATAGAAAGATACATGCCAATATATTTCGCAAAGTATATTCACTTTGCCCCTAAGTGTGTTTAAAAAATAGTTCTCCAGGGCTCTGATGTTAATCAAGTGCAATATTAACTCACTGTAAATCTAGGCGAAAAGTACTGTGGAGTACAATAACGTAGTAAAGAATGCATCAATAACAAAAAAAAAAAAAGGGCTGTAGCCTACATGCACATTTCTCACGGATCTAGTCTGACAATTACAGTACTTGCCCGTTAGTCTTTATTTTTGTTGTAATGGGTGTAATTTAGACGTTTTGTTCACATAGAGCTCTTTAATTTTTAAATTATTGCATCCACTTTTTTTGAAAGGAAACAATATTTAAATTATTCAATATTTGGAATATAAAGTCATCATTCTGGAGTCAAATATACTTACGATTTTTAACTCCGCACAAATGGTGTAATTAATGAGAAATGTCTTATTCATGTACCGTACATAAGTCAGTGTGTAGGCTACTATAGCTGCTTATTAGGGAATAGTATTGCTGTATTTACATGCCTATTATCTCATATTGGGCGGCTTTGGTGGCGTATTTGGCAGCATGCTGAGTTTCTAAGCCTAAGGAAGCGGGTTCAAACCCGGCCAAAGTCATCGGATTTTTGAAGAGCGTTAAAAATCCCTCAGTATGCCTTCCTTCGTAGGGGAAGTAAAGCCAGTGGGCCCATGTAATAGATTAATGTGGTGTAAAAGAACCTTCCATTAACTACACTCGTGTGAAGGTAAAATTTGAAGTTTAAAATTGATTAACGCTATTAAGTTCCAACGTTCACCGTCAGGTTGTGATAGCGGTGGTACCTTTTAACCAAGTTTGCAGCTAGGTGTCGTTGACGGTAGCATTTGGTAGCAAAAGTAGGAACTACTTAAAACTGACTATCTGTAGTCCTTACCTGAATTACATATAACACACAATAATACAGCCATCACAATTAACACTGGTTATCAGGCAGATTCTACACACATCCAAAGTACACGGGGCTGCATGACCGCGTTGTCGCAGCCCCTAAACAGAGGAGCCATCCAACCTATCTCACCTAGTTAAAGTAAATGCAACAACGTATAATCCCAGTTTAATGTTAACGATGCATTGATTGAGAACACATTGGGCTTCTTTAGCCCCTAAAATATTTCGTAAGATAAGAAATATATTCTCTAAATCCATACCGTAATGATCACTAAAATGCTATAGCGGAGTTCAGGGAATTCGTGATAACCACACCATTACACAATAACATTCCTCAGTAAGCACTAAAATGGCTAAGACATAGGAAATCAGCACAATGTGGGATGAACACCCTTTTTATTTGAAGAAATAATAGATCAGATATATGTACATAGAACAGCACTCGTTTGCCAATAACCCAAGTGTAGTCATGGCTACCGCTAGCCTTAGTCAACACTTTATTTATATCCTCTTTGGCCAACACTAATATCTTTGGATTGTCTCTGTCCATTGCGGTACCTGGTGTCATTCTGTGTTACCACCGCCACATCAGTCCTGGTGGCAAATTGTGTTACTACCGCCGTAGCTACTGTTTGGTCCTTATCATCCAAAATCTAACCAAAAAGAAAATAATGCTACTTTAAGAACAATCTGCAATAGTATGTCGAATGTAGGGTTTGCCAATGTATTTCTTTTTTAATTTCATTTCCCTATTACGACCCCTGTTAATAAAAGAGATGCGGTTTCAGATTTTTATTGCGTTCCGATTTCTAATGTTTTTATCGCACTTTAGATAATAAATGGTGTGGCCACTGCCTGCTGGATTGCATCCCTCCTGGCTGCTTTAAAATGCCTGCCCATTAAACAATATTACAGTATTGGTTTATGCGTACAACCGCGTTTCCAAATATAGGCGCTGTGTTCGCAGCTTTTTCAAGTCACTGTTACAGGCATTTGTTTTGTGATGATGTTAATGGTGAAATTGTGTTTTGTATTTTTTGATGGCGTATTGATGTGTGTGCTTTTGTAAATCAGAACAGGTCAAGTTTGAATGCCGAGGAATCTCATTTCATGAGTTACCTTCGGACAATTCACTGGACTTATAAATACACACTAATACAGCCATCACAATAAGACGGGTTATCAGACAAATTCAAACCACCGACAAGTACACGGGGCTACATGAGCACGAAGTTCCAAAGCCCCTAAATTAATCAACATCCTTTTCTTCGGCGGCCGGAGGCATTTCTTTTCCATGTCTTTTATTTCCCTTATTCTTTTCTTTTCGTATCGTCTAGTGAAAATCCACTGCCTGCTTCCAGTCTCCGACCGGGTCAGGAATGGAATGAATGAAGCCCCTATCTAGCGGCGAGGATATGAACTGTGCCGGCTGCCGAGGCCTGACGCACTCCTCTGGGGCAATGATTAAATGAATGACAGATGAAATGAAATGATAAGGGAGAGTGTTGCTGGAATGAAATTGTGACAGGGAAAACCGGAGTACCCGGAGAAAAACCTGTTTGCCTCCATTTTGTCCAGCACAAATCTCACATGGAGTGACCGGGATTTGAACCAAGGACCCAGCGGTGAGAGGCCAGCGTGCTGCCGACTAAGCCACGGAGGCTTCACGTATCGTCTAGCTTCCTTCTTTCTCTTCCAGAAGTCTTTCATCCCGGTCGACTGTGCAGCTCTTCTTTCAGCAGTCCATTCTCCTCTGTTGAGATTTTTCTTCTCCCCGACAAGAATTTTGAGACCAAAAATTTTTTTTCTGTACTCTATTCGATTTAGACAATCTTCTTCAGTAATTTTGAATTTTTGAAGTTCTTCTTTCATTTGTTTTACATAGCCTCCTTGTCCTTTATAGTTCCAGATTTTATCAAAAATGTGTTTGTTTAACCTTGAGCAATCCATGCGGACCATATGTCCGTAGAACTGATGTCGCCGTTTTCTGATCATCACTTCAAGGTTGTCGATTTTACTATAAATTTCTGCATTCGATCTCAGTCTATAACCTTCCTGTGTTTTCCTAGGACCATAAATCCTTCTTAAAATTCTTCTTTCTATCTTGAGCAAATTCTCCATTCCGGTTATATTTGTAGTTTCCATGCCGTACAAGATGACTGGTCTAACAACAGTATTAAAATGTCGTAATTTTGCATTGATAGACAGGTTCTTTTTATTGTATATATTTTTTGTACAAAAATTTAATCTTTCCAATTTCCCTTTTTTGTTCTCGATTGCCAATTTATCCGTCCCATTGCTACTAATTATTTCTCCAAGATATTTAAATCGGTCAGTGACCCTGATGCTCCCATAATTTGTTTTTATCATTATCTTAGTGTATTTCTGATCACTTGTCATCATCTCTGTTTTTACCAACGAAATCTGTAAGCCCGCTTTTTCCGCCGTTTCTTTTAACTGATCAATTTGGTTAATAGCTTCTTGTTCTGATTCAGCAAACAACGCTACGTCGTCAGCAAATGCTAAACCTTTGACTCTGAGGTTCTTATTCTTTGTACCAATTTTAGCACTTGAATCGTTCTTCTCCCAAAACGTCCTCATGACTTTATCCAAGACCAAATTGAAAAGCAGTGGTGATAGACTGTCCCCCTGTCTTAGCCCAGTTTTTACCTCGAAGGGCTCGCTAACTTCATTTAAAAATTTGACTCTGGAAATCGTATTAGTTAATGTAAGTTTGATTAAATTTATGGTTTTTTGATCAACTTGGTATTCCTTCAATGTGTCAAAAACAGTATCCCTATCCACTGAATCATACGTTTTCTGAAAATCAGCGAATGAGATAAAGATATTCTTTGGCCTGTTGTTGTAATATTTTAATATCAATTTTAAACTATGAATTTGTTCTGCACACGATCTATTCCTTCTGAAACCTCCTTGGAACTCGCCAAGCTGTGGTTCGATCTGTGGTTCAAGTCTGTTTAAAAGTAATTTGGCAAATATTTTATATGTGACAGACAACAATGAGATCCCCCTATAACTATTGACATCAATTTTTGAGCCTTTTTTATGTAGTGGATGAATTAAGGCGATTAACCAGTCTTCTGGAATTGCTTCCTCAATCCAAATTTTCTGGAATAGATTTGTCGTCGCTATTAAAAATTCATCATCTACAAGCTTCCACATTTCTGCAATTATTCCATCCTTGCCTGAGGCTTTATTATTTTTAAGTGAGTTGATAATACATTTAACTTCATTTACATCTGGGGGCGTAGAGTCAAAATTTTGTGTTGTAAATTTGAAACTCAACTTGTCTGTCGGTTTTGGAAAATTTAACAACTTCTCAAAATACGCAGCCAAGATATCACAATTTTCCTTGTTGTTTAATGCTAGCGTACCATCTTCCCGTTTGAAATTTAAACTCGGCGCTGAATATCCAGTGATTTCTTTCTTAAATGCTCTATAAAACAATCGGGTGTCATTTTTCTTAAAATTGTCGTCCATTTCCATTATTTGGTCCTTCATATATTTTCTTCGAATCGTCCTTAAAGTCTGGTGGGCCATTTTCCTTAATCTTTGTACTTCCTCTAAATTTTCTGGAGTCTTGTTCCCGTTCCGTATCGTCTAGTATGTAAGTTAAATTTTAATTATTTGGAAGTAGTTGTATTTTTTTAATCATCCCTACCGTATAATTACGGGAAAATGAGCTAGACATTTCACCCCTTGAAAACAATCACCTCCACCACCATGTATGTTTCGCTTTTCTTTAAATTGAAAATTTGCCCGTAAGTATGTGTCTAAATTAATATCATGTTTGCAACCGCATTGCCCACCAACAGCTGAAAGTGACCTTCTGCCAGCAAAGAGTTAAGCACAATTTCAGCCCTAAATATCTGGCATCACCTTGGACCGTTCCTTAACCTTCAAGAAACACTTGGAATACACAGGCCAAAAACTCAAATCGCGGAACAATATCATGAAGAAATTGGCTGACACATCATGGGGTGCTGATGCAACTTCACTACGCACGACTGCCCTCATCATGGTTTATCCTGTAGCAGAGTATTGTGGCCTAGTGTGGCACGGTAGTGCTCATACTAAAAAGATCGATGTTCATCTGAATGAAAGTATGAGGGTCATAACAGGTACACTGAGATCCACCCCCAACTCCCTGGTTAAACACTATCAGTATCATATCACCTCCAGACCTAAGACGACAGGAAGCAACAGTACGTGAGTGGAGAAAGGTACATCAACAAAATCACCTACAGGATCTCCCAATTCATGAAGTGCTTAATGATCTTTCCTCCAGTCGTCTTAGATCAAGGAACCCAATATGGCATAACATACCTGACATTATTTGCACGGAACAATGGCGCCAAAACTGGAAGTCTGCTCCTGTGAGACATCAAGGTATTCTAGATCCTACTATAAGACTTCCGGGATTTAACCTGAAGAGAAATCAGTGGGAAAAGTTAAATCGCCTAAGAACAGGTCACGCCAGATGTAACGCCATGCTACATAAATGGGGACTTCATGATTCTCCTGCCTGTGACTGCGGAGCTCCTCTTCAAACCGTAGAGCATATTATTCAATAATGTCCGATGAGGAAGTATGCTGGATCACTTCAAGATGTTATTTCTGCTGCATCTCCCTTTCTGGACTGGCGTCAACAACTGGACATCTCGTTGTGAATGCGAACGCAACCTATGTTCTTGTGATTTATATACTGTACATATGATTTACTTATTTATATATACATTTATTATATTGTAATTCATGTAGTTGCTAGCCACACGATAAATAATAAATAAATATCATAGTGTAGAATTTTGAGCTTATGCCGTGTTTTATTTAATCAAACTCGACTCGTTTCGAAAGAAACCATGTCTTTCTTCATCAGGAATAAATGTAAATACGACTAAATTGTTGCTAAGAGAAAGTAACAAAGAAACTAATAAAGGTTCCCTAAGATGGACGCCATTTTATCCCCATGTTAGGGACAACGAAAATCAACAGTGTGTTACTTTCTGAGGGTTCTGATAATAGGTAGCCAGGACTCACTGAGATTGTAGCCGGTGTCGCGGTTGAAATTATCTGGGTGTTTACGTATTTCAACCGCCTCCCTGATGATTCTGGGACGATATTGCTTTATACGGACAAGAACATCCACTCCTTGGAACATTACATCATGGTCAGGTGTTAAAGCATGATCAGCAACAGCTGATTTATCCGGTTGAATGAGCCTGAAACATCTATTATGTTCCTTAATGCGAGTAATTAATCGTTGTCGAAGTCTGCCCGATATAAGCCTTGCCAGAAGTACAGGGACCTCTGTAGATACCCACTGCTGCTTTTCGTTGTCCCTAACATGGGGCTACAATGGCGTCCATCTTAAGGCACCTTTTTTTAGTTTCTTTTTTGCTTTCTCTTAGCAACAATTTAGTCGTATTTCCATTTATTCCTGATAAAGACAAACATGGTTTCTTTCGAAACTCGTCGAGTTTGATTAAATAAAACACGACATAAGCCCAAAATTGTACATTATCGATAGTGTCACGGGCCGTGAACGTCTAAATGATAAATATATTCTTTATGCTTATTGAATAACAAAAGAACTAACTTAGTGCCATGTTTTCACGGTTTTTCAATCTCGATATTAAGCCTCAAAACTTAAAAACCCTTCGTTTTGTATTTTTTTAATTTCCTTTATACTGAAAATTTGCTTGTAAGTATGTGTCTGAATTAATAGCATATACTTTATGCTGACTGAATAACAAAAGAACTAACTTAGTGCCATGTTTTCGCGTTTTTTCGATCTCGATATTAAGCCTCCAAAGTTAAAAACCCTTCGTTTCAGGTATCGTCCCCTTAAAAAGCCGCGGAAGGTTGGCGCTGCAACCTAGTGGTGAATTAATATACAGTATATCCAGTACGCGTCTGAGTGTTGAATGGGCAGGCAGTTTAAAGCTGCCAGGAGGGATGCGATCCAGCTGGCAGTGAAAATGCCGCGGCGATCACAGTGGGTTGATGCTGCAACCTATCTTGTGCTAAATGGACAGGCAGTTTAAAGCAGCTTGGAGGGATGTGATCTAGCAGGCAGTGGGTGTAGCATGGCCTCTCACCGAAATAGATAGAAACTTGGTGGCCCCATCTTGAGCTAGTGTTGCCATGGAGATGGCCAGCCTTGCCATTATTTTGTCAGTATATTTTCTGACTTTATTTGCCTTTGCTCGAGTGCAAAAAGGCCGAAATCAGAAGAATGAGAATGACTATCGAAAATTCATCTAGCCAGTGGTTCTTTCTGGGTCCTAAACTATGTCTATGCAAAATATCGTTGAGATTGGTGGAACGGTGTAGATTTGTATACGGAACCAACCCACATACATACATACATACATACATACATACAGACTTTCACTTTTAGGTAGATTTCATTAGAAAGCTAACTATTGCAATGGGTACCATGTTTCGACTTCCGGAAAATTTCGACATATCTTCGCGTTTCATATCCCCCAGACCCCAAAACCACCGTCAGTTCAAAAGTCTATATATAATTTATGTATATATGTATCTATATATATATATATATATACAGTGTGGTCCACCCGCCCCTTATTTTCTTTGGAGGAAGGCAACCCAACTAACGCGTATATCATAGTCATCCTAAAAACATTAGTACGTCCATTGTACAACTTTACTGTTGAGTACAACCTCGCGAATATAGTAGAAATCAATAGTGGCAGTGTTCTTTCAATGACCTCAAATATAATGCATGATTGAAACGATCAGAGCTCCAAATAACACCTTCTTACGTTTGGACAGGAAGTGTCTACGAATAGATTCAATACATGCCAGCAATACACTATGGATCTCGGTAGCTATGGTGGCTAAATCAAGAATTGCTAGAGTAGCGTCAACGAAGTCGCATTGTAGTAGGTTCGAACCTTGAACTAGTACATTTTTTTGCTTAATGTCGTTTATTGTGGATGTATTATGGACGCATATCTATCTGTTCCAACGAGTGATTTTTTATTTGGTCCTCAAAAGGACCGTACTTTTCCGATGGTACGCAGCCAGATTGGACGACGACATAACGATCTATAGAACGAAAGCAAGGTATCCTGTATATTCAAGGTAGCAAGTGTTCGAAATTTTGACCACCTTTGTTTAAATTAAAACTCCGACTAAATGAGACGACCCACATAACAAACAGATTTGTTATGTGGGTAGGCTCACGAATAAATACATCAGACTAAAACTATAATTTCTTTCAACGGCTTCTGTGCGAAAAGCGATTGCTATACACTTACAGTAATAGTTAGTTAGTGAGGTTTTAAGGGGCGGAACTACGAGGTCATCTGCCCCAAACATACAGTAAATACAGATAATTATAATGTTATTGGTTTTACGTCCCTTTTAACTACACTGGCTTTTAGAGACGTCGGGGTGCCGGCATTTTGCTCCGAAGGGTATCTTTAACGTGCCAGTAAACCTACTGACACGGCTCCCTCGCATTTGTGCACCCTCAAAAGCCAGCTGACTGCGCCAGGATACGAACCTGCAACCTTGGGCACAGCAAGCGAGAACGTTACCGTTCAGCCTCGCAGCAAGGCAGTAATTACAGAACGTGTCATATTATTATTCTGGGATAAATATTGAACTATTAAAATTCTAATTATCACGAATAGAGTCGCCTCCGTTGCGTAGTGGTCAGCGTGATTAGCTGCCACCCCGGACGTCCTGGGTTCGATTCCCGGCTCTGCCACGAAATTTGAAAAGTGGTATGAGGACTGGGACGGGGTCTGCTGAGCCTCGGGTGGTCCAAATAAGTAGAGGGGTTCGATTCCCACCTCACCCATCCTCAAAGTGGTTTTCCGTGGTTTCCCACTTCGCCTTCGGGCAAATACCGGGATGTTACCTACCGTACGGCCACGGCTGCCTCCTTCCCTCTTCCTTGCCTGTCCCTCCCGATCTTCCCCTCCCTTCCCATCCGTCAAGAGGACCCTGTTCGCTTTGCAGGTGAGGCCACCTGGGCGAGGTGCTGATCCCACCTCCCCAGTTGTATCCCCCAGACGAGATGTTTCAAGCTCCAGGACACTGCCCGTAGAGGCGGTAATGATGGGATCCCTCGCCGAGTCCGTGGGAAAACCTAACATGAAGGGTAAAATCGACTAAAAATATAATAATTATAACGAATACTATCCATCCATGGTTTTGAACAGTATTTAGGGAAACTAGCCATTTAAATGAGACAAGAAAATAACTTTCTCTATCATCTTCATAGATAATGTGAACAAAACCAAGTTGAAATTTTGCTGTACGAGGTAGGGAGGGTATAATAAAATAGTTAAAAAGAATTTTAAAAGTCTGCCGTTGGATAGTCTTGAACCCGGGATCTTCGAAAGAGCGAGCGGGCGCAATAATACTTGCACACATTTTCAACACACTCTGGAGGTTTTTGTTGCGCTTCTTATTAACGCGTATGGTAAAATATTAAATTATTACAGTTAGATCTTAAATATTGATTGGAATGCCTTCAGTACCAAGCATGTTTTCTAATTTACTTAAAGCAAGTTTCGCGACCGTTTTGCGTTATTAAGGCGAATTAACTGCAAATAATGCCCTCAACAACAGCCTTTCGGTTTTATTTCATACAACTTAGCGTACAAAATGCTAGCGTGTGATACACTTCGATAATACAAGCGGGTATACTGACGAAGAGAACAGAATCATACAGGATTTTGTACCAGCGATCACAGCAGCTTCCTTGTCAGCGAGTGTCGTGTGATACAGGCCTAAAGATATGCTAAGACTATTTGTTAAAATTTAATAACAAAACAAGATGTTCGGTAAAGAACATATAGCCTACTTTCTCCTAAATGAATGGGTATAGTTATAATTCGTTGTCCTTTTCAAGGAGTATAATTGAATGTTAGTTGTAGTAGCTTCTTGAAATACAACCTGCTATACGGATATTATACATGAATATGATGTGCCCTTTGCTAGTGCTACCTCTGTAAAAAAATTCATTCAATTCGGTTTCACCGTGTTTGAATTGATATGGGGAATCGATTTGCACACATACATGGCCGCTATCTGCGAACTATTGGGTTGATGACCTCGTAGTTCAGTCAAGAGATGTTTCCCACAAAAAGGTATGTTGTTGACAAATTTGATTTAAGCTTTTAACATTAGGTTGGCCGCCATTACGTTTTCGTCAAGATGGCGGCAATATAAAACATGGCACTGGAGTGCCCTTTGCTAGTGCTATCTCTGTACCAAATTTCGTTCAATTTGGTTTCACCGTGTTTGAATTGATTGGGGGAATCAATTTGCACACATACATGGCCGCCATCTGCACACTAATTGGATGATGACCTTGTAGTTCAAACAAACGACGCTCGCCATATAAGTATATGTTGTTGCAAAATTTGGTGGAGATCGGATGATTAAGTTAGTCGTAATTTGATTTAAGCTTTGAATATTTTGGAGGCCGCCATTACGTTTTCGTCAAGATGGCGGCGATATAAAACATAACACTGAGGTGTCCTTCGCTAGTGCTACCCCTGTACCAAATATCGTTCAATTCGGTTTCACCGTGTTTGAATTGATAGGGGGAATCGATCTGCACACATACATGGCCGCCATCTGCAAACTATTGGGCTGATTACCTTGTAATTTAGTCAAAAGACGCTCGCCATATAAATATATGTTGTTGCAAAATTTGGTAGAGATCGGATGATTAGGTTATTCGTAATTTTATTTAAGCTTTGAACATTTGGGTGGCCGCCATTACGTTTCCGTCAAGATGGCGGCGATATAAAGCATGACACTGAGGTGCCCTTTGCTAGTTCTACCTCTGTACCAAATTTTTCGTTCAATTAGGTTTCACCGTGTTCGAATTGATAGGGTGGGGGCAGACATTCAGAGTACATACACTCACACACATACACACAGTCTCACACACACACACTCACACACAGACACACAATTTTTGGCCCTGTGTAGATCTCATAAGTCTTCTTTCATTTTTTGCAAAAATCGAAAGTATGCTAATAATACCATGGGAAATTCTAAGGAATACGTATACTTCGATGCAAGCACTGGCGATCAGAATATCCTTCGATATGTTGTTGTTTTGTTTCATGTGAGGGGCTAGAACATCGCGGTCATTTAGCCCCGTTTAGTTGGGAGTGTGTGTAGAATTTGTCTGATAACCTGAGTTATTGCGGGCTTATAATGATGTGTGTATTTGCAATTAAGGATTGGGAAGGAGGCGGCCGTGGTCTTAAGATAGAATCCGTCCCGGAATTTGGCCGGAGTAGAAGTGGGAAACCACGGAAAACCATTTCCAGGGTGGCTGAGGTGGGAATCGAACCCACTTCTTCTCATATTTGCTTCACGAGGCTACGTGTACCCAATTTCAGCCCTCAGACAAATATTACATTTCTTGGCAAAGCTGGGAATCGAACCCGGACCTCCGGAGCGACACTTCGATATGTTATATTAATATTCATGCCAGTTTTTAAATTTGCTGCCATTACAGGTCACGTGGCAAAACGTACCAGTTCGATCGTATTCTCGTAAATAAATCAGCAAAATTCAACGTATTCGTCACAAAAATACGTCGTAAGGCAATAAATGTGGCAATGTAGTTACATCCCCACTAAAATGGAATGTGGGCTTTCGTTCAAAAAAGTATGCCTACTACTGGATTCGAAGCAGAATTCAACCCGCTCGCGCCCATCATGTACTGTCAGGCTTTAAACCTCTCAGCCACCAACACATGGTAGATATCGCTCGCTAAACGTGGTATAGTTACAGTAGCCGTCCCACCTCAAACGCTTAAGTCCATCTCAAAGTCTCCAATCACGATTTATGGTGTTGATTTAACTTTCTACTATTACAGATCAAGTGGCGTAAGCTATTAATTCGATCGAATTGCGTGTATGTGTGTTATTTCAAGGAGCAGTGAGTCATATGTTAGTAGAATGGGCCATAGTATTTGGCGGGGAAAAGTTTAAGGTCGGTTTTTCTTTGCTAGACCCATGGCCCAATTACATTGCTGTCGCACAGTCAGAGCGCAGAGAAATATCGACCATCGGGAGAAATGCCGTGTTAGTTGGGTTTCATAAAACTAAATAATAAGGGGCGGGTGGACCACACTGTATATATCAGTTTCTTGTGGACACGATAACTGTGCCGTAATTTTGCACCAATCACTTTGAATTTTTTACATAATATGTATCCTTATAAAATCTCGGCCGAGTTCGTTAATGGGCAAAATCGGTCGAAGGGGGTGAAAATGGGGAGCTTTTTTCGAAAAAGTGAAATTTCGCTATAACTCTCTTAATACGTGAAATATCGAATCCAATCAAAGTTCATAATAGGCCTATGTGTCGGATAAGTGCCAAAAACTTATGTCAAATAAGTTTTTTGATAGCACCAACCATTGACCAAAGGGGTGGAAAAAAGTGGGTTTTTCGGGAAACATTAATCATATCTCTCTTAATAGGCACAATATCAACACCGTACAAAATGGAAAATATTCCCCTAATAATTACCTAAAACTTTTGTCTGAAAGAATGTTTGATATGACCCACCATTACGCCAAGGGATGAGAAAAATGATTTCGGAATTTTAAAAAATGCCTTGTGCCATCAGAGGTTACCATAACAACGCTTTTAAATTGATAAGGGATGATCTATCAGAGGTTGCCAAGACAACGCCATTGACGAGATCACATTCATTTTTAGCCTACTTTTCACGCTTTTCAAAAATGAGGAAAAAGTAGACTTATAAGATATATCCGGGAAAATGTGTCTGTCTGTCTGTCTGTCTGGCTGTGTGTGTGTGTGTGTCCCCCCCCCCCTATCAACTCCTAAACGGCTGCAGCAATCGAAACCAAATTTAGTATGAGTAAAGGTGTATACCGGAATATCTCAGGCCCATATTTGAAAAAGATGCCAGTGCTACCAACTGCTAAAAAACGCACTAGAAATTTGAGCTCCATGTTGGATATCTTGGAAGGTATACATGGGAGCTATTCTAAAATTGGCACACATGTAGATAATACTATTTCAGTTTAATTTCCAGGTGGCCATGCATGACAGGGTTGCCAAAATAATTTTAAGCCTTCTGATATGTCCAATTTTTAAATGCATATAACTTCTACACTATCAATTGGATTTCAACCAAATTTTGTATGTAATATGTGTACATAAACATATATGACTGAGTGTATTCTTAAGAGCCACCAGGGCTGCCTACTGTTAATAATTGCTCTCTATTTTGTATCCAAATATATCAGAAAGTATGCAAGCCGACAGCTTTAAACTATGCACACATAAATTACCCGACATTTAACATTAATTTGGAGTAACTTATATACGTCAGTTCTACCAACATGATTCTAAGCCTGCTGATAGGACCAATTTTTAAATACATGTAACTTCTATACCAACAAATGGATTTCATCCAAAATTGGCACAAAAATATATAATATTTCAGATTATTTCTGACCAGCACTCGCATGACATTGTTGCCAACATGCTTTTACGTGTACTAAGAGATCCAATGTATAAATCCATGTAACGTCCTTTGGACTTCAACCACATTTTGTATTCTGTACCTTAGGAGATGGAAGTAAGAATATATTCAGTCACCAGAGCTGCCAACTGTATTGCTCTATTAGGCTACATTATGCCTAGTATACCTTATTTCGAACTAATTAAGACATTTCGATATTACCCACTTAATTTCGTCATTATTCTAGATAGGTTCATATACTGTAGATTAATTTATGGCATGAACATTAATTTTAAGGAAAGTAGGCTCTTTAGTTCGTCACGGAACATCTTGTTCCATCTGACTATGAGGGAAGCGGCTAACTGGTAGCATGCTGAACTTCTATGCCCAAGGTGCTGGTTCAAAGCCGGCCAAAGTCACCGGGTTTTCTAAGAGCGCTAAAAATCCGTCAGCATGCTTTCCTTCGGAGGGGAAGTTACAACGTTCGTTGCAAGTTGCTGGTTGCGGTGGCATCTAGCAGCCAAGTTCACAGCTAGGTGTCGTTGACGTTAGTATTTGGCACAAAATTAGGTACTACTACTTAAAATTGACCGTCTGCAGACCTTACCTGAATTACAGACTAATACAGTCATCACAAATAGCACCGTTTATCAGACAGATTCTACACACATCCAATGTACACGGGGTTACATGACCACCTTGTCGCAGCCACTAAACTAAGGAACCAACCAACATCTCTGCGGGAGATAAAATTTTGCGTGAAGAAGTAACAGACTGTTAGATAGTTACACATTAGTTCCAAACCTTGCATAAGGACAGTGTGATCACAAGTATAAAAATTAACCCCAAATGACAAGAAGGTTACCATCCCCATAAGACAGTAAAATGTTAAAAGAATGCATAGAAAGACGAAAAAATGTTAACTAACCTCCAATTGTAAAATACTTTCTCGCAATAAATGAGATCTGATCCTCCTACGAAAACCTGCATATTTTGACTATTATAGCCTATCCCCTAGTTTCCCGGTGAAATCTACCTCCGCCTTCCGGCGTGACGAGAGGATTTTTATATATTAGATATATGTATATCAGTTTTTTATGGACACGATAACTGCCGTAATTTTGCACCAATCACTTTGAATTTTTTACCGAATATGTATACCTATAAAATCTCGGTCGAGTTCGTTACTGGACTAAATCGGTCGAAGGGGGTGAAAATGGGGGGCTTTTTCCGAAAAGGTGAAATATTGCTATAACTCTCTTAATATGTGAAATATTGAATCCGTTGAACGTTCATACTATGTGTCGGATAAAGCCCAAAAATGTATGTTTGAAGAGTTTTTTTTATAGCACCAACCATTGACCAAAGGGGTGGGAAAAAGTGGGTTTTTTGGGAATCATTAATCATATCTCTCTTAATAGGCACAATATCAAAACCGTACAAAATGGACAATATTCCGCAAATAATTACCTAAAACTTTTGTCTGAAAGAATTTTTGATATGACCCACCATTACGCCAAGGGTTGAGAAAAATGATTTCGGAATTATAAGAAAATGCCAAGAGCTATCAGAGGTAGCCATGGCAACACTACTAAATTGATGAGGGATGAGCCATCAGACGTTGCCATGACAACGCACTTGCACGAGATCAGATTCGGTATTTCTATCTGACTAAGTGGGAAGCGGCTTCGGTGACCTAACTGGTAGCATGCTGAATGTCTATGCCCAAGGTCGCGGTTTCAAAGCCGGCCGAAGTCGTCGGATTTTCTAAGAGCGCTAAAATCCCTCAGTATGCTTTCCTTTGGAGGGGAAGTTCCAACGTTCGTTGCGAGTTGCTGGTTGGGGTGGCATCTAGTAGCCAAGTTCACAGCTAGGTGTCGTTCACGGTAGTACCTGGTAGCAACATTAGGAACTACTGCTTGAAATTGACCGTCTGCAGTCCTTACCTGAATTAAGACTAATACAGCCATTACAATTCAAACCGTTTATCAGACAGATTCTACACTCACCCAAAGTACACGGGGTTAGATGACCGCTTTGTCGCAGCCCCTAAACTGAGGAAACAACCAGAGGTAGATTTCATTAGAAAGCTAACTATTGCAATTGGTACCATGTTTCGACTTCCGGAAAATTTCGACATATCTTCGCGTTTCACATCCCCAAGACCCCAAAACCACCGTCAGTTCTAAAGTTTATATATAATTTATATATATATATATCCGTTTATTTTGGACACGATAACTGCCGTAATTTTGCACCAATCACTTTGAATTTTTTACCGAATACGTATACCTATAAAATCTCGGCCGAGTTCGTTACTGGGCTAAATCGGTCGAAGGGGGTGAAAATGGGGGGCTTTTTTTTTCGAAAAAGTGAAATATTTCTAATACTCTCTTAATATGTGAAATATCAAATCCGTTCAACGTTCATACTATGTGTCGGATAAAGCCCAAAAATTTATGTCAAATAAGTTTTTTGATAGCACCAACCATTGACCAAAGGGGTGGGAAAAGTGGGTTTTTCGGGAAACATTAATCATGTCTCTCTTAACAGGCACAATATTAAAACCGTACAAAATGGACAATATTCCCCTAATAATTACCTAAAACTTTTGTCTGAAATAATTTTTATATGACCCACCATTATGCCAAGGGATGAGAAAAATGATTTCAGAATTATAAGAAAATGCCAAGAGCTGTCAGTGGTTGCCATGGCAACACTAGTAGGGGGGTAAGGGAGGTACCAAATAGTGTCATGGCCGCCGCGTGAGTCCAAGCCAATATCTCGCGAACCCATGGTCGGATGTTGACAAATGAGGTGTCGTTGGACTCGAGCTGACGTCCTCTTTCCTATGGACCATGTATTATATTTTTCAAAAAATTTTGAATTTTTTGTTTTCGAAAATAGGCGATAGTTTAAAAACCAAACATGATAGAACGTTATGCCTTGGCTCAAACGAACAGCCATTATGTCCTTTATTTTGTGTAATACAACGTTTTTATTTTTGTACATTTTTTGAAAAAAGTGTAATTTTGAAATTCCTATATTTTGGAAACGAGGAAGTTTACAAAAAGTTTGTTTGACATAAATGAAAGGTTCCTACCCCCTCTACCCCCAAAATAAATTTCAAGTCTCTAGGATGAAAACCTGACAGTAGTGGGGTAAGGGGGAGCTGTTACACTTCTTTTTGAACCCTCCTCGTATTTGCCCCGAACCTGATATCTCGCTAACCAATGGTCGGATTTGAACATACAGGGTGTCCTAACACTCGTAGTGATGCCCCCTACTTTCCTATAGGCTCTTTATTTAATGAAAAGACCAAAACTAAAAGGTCATCCGCTTTTAATATCTCGCGAACCAATCATGCTAGAGGCGTGTACGAGGGGTCCAAGGACTCGGGCTGACGTCCTCTTTGCTATGGACCACTCGTTATATTTTTAAAAAAATTGGAAACTCGATATTGGGGTAATCACGTGTTTTTTGTGATTTTTGCTGATATCTCACGGACCAATAACGCTAGAGACGTGTACGAGGTGTTCTAGGACTCAGGCTAACGCCCCCTTTCAAATGTGGTAGATATTGTTTCCAAAAAATAATTCACAAAGGGCCTAACGCCATACATGTTGAAAAAACGTTTTCTTTTTTCTTTACCTGTTTATAATGTTCATGAAGCTTGGTGGTTGAGAGAGACGATACTGCTGGGTGTGTGTGTGTTTCAACGAACCTGTCGCTAACCGCAAGGACCATGCTTAATAGAACAATCGCTATTTCGGCGGGTCGGTGTATGACAGAGCGAGCGTGCGTTTTTCTGATATTTTACCTTTAACGTGTAAACGGTGATGAGAACTTGGTTCTATGTTGGTCGAAGCGAGTACAGAACAAACTTGCAGACGAGCAGGAGGTGAATGTCATTTGAGCTTATTGGAAGGCGTTGATCTGACTTGACAACAGGTGCAATGGAAAAATGACAATGACGCTTGAAGGTGAAATAATCTGACCATCGTGGTGGCAGGGGAGTGAGAAATGCATGTGAACACATGTGAAACCACACGAGGGCTAAACCAGTGACATCCTGTCTTGCTTCGTACGTGACAAAATGCAAGTTCATGTGAAATTTGATCTACCACAGGTGTTCGCCTGGGACGTTAGCTGTCCACGTGCGCGATAACTGTTAACAAGTTACATCCTGTTTGCTCTGTACGTGACAAAATGCAAGTTCATGTGAAATTTGATCTGCCACAGGTGTTCGCCCGGGACGTTAGCTGTCCACGTGCGCGATAACTGTTAACAAGTCACATCCTGTTTTGCTTCGTACGTGACAAAATGCAAGTTGACGTGAAATTTGATCTGCCACAGGTGTTCACCTTGGACGTTAGCTGTCCACATGCCTGATAACAGAATCTTCAAAGCGTGGGGAAAAAAAGATTATACATGCAAGGTAACATATATAAAGACATGTCGTTATCATTTACACTCTCACTTAGGTAACTACCTTTGAACACACTGCATTGCGTGAAACACTTGGTCTTGTTTAACAGTTTTTGGTGTTGGTGGAAAATACTTAACCTTGTTGTGAGGTAGGTGTTTATTCATTCATTTATATATTTATTGATTTATATATATATATATATATTTTTACATGCAATTATTTATTGATTAGG
This sequence comes from Meconema thalassinum, assembly GCA_946902985.2. Lineage (NCBI taxonomy): Eukaryota > Metazoa > Arthropoda > Insecta > Orthoptera > Tettigoniidae > Meconema > Meconema thalassinum. The sequence continues at coordinate 837,638,170 of OX336390.1, forward strand.
TAATTAATGATTTTATTTATTTGTTTGTAGATAACGTATATAGCCTACCTGTTGTGTGTCTGTGGGAAAGAGATTGGAAAAGAGATAAAAACGGACAACTAGAGACGAAAACCATTTCCACACTAGCCCACGAGACGGGAATAAAGCAAAGCATTACAAGTCAAGGTGAGATTTGTTTTTATTATATAATATAACCTGTTTGATTTTGTTTTGTTTATGAAATGCATAAACTATATGGAATGGATATGCTTATGGTGGTTTATTTTATTTCTTTTTTAGAGTGTTGGAAAACGCTTGACCACTGTTGATAACCAGGAACGTGTGTGTTTGGGACCATTGTCCAGCAGTCTACAGCTGAAAACTCAGGTGAGAGTGTTCTTTCAAAATAATGTATTTTGCCACTGCTACCGATAGCCCTAACTTGGGAACCCCTAAACAGTTGTTTCAAATCGCGTGTGTGTTCTGGTCGTGTGGTCAATGTTAGAAAAAGTTTGATTCCCAAAGAATTTTTACATTCTTGTTTTGAAATTTTTAAAATTGAAATTTGTACAGCGCAAAGGTTGCATACGGCTTTAAAGGTGGATACAGAACTGGTGTGCGATTTCATATATAAAACGAAGGACGTAGAGCATAGAGAGACATTTTATATTTGCAGTAAAATGCAAGAGCTATTCATAGCCCATAATTTGGAACAGTGGTATGAAACCCACTGCAACAAGGACCGAGTGGTCTAGCCTTAGACAAAATTCATCATTTACAAATCAACATTTGTCAATTCAACCCGTTGAATGCTGGGTCTAGCTATATTAAAACACCACCAACAATAGCTTCGAAAAATGCTGTGGTCAATATGAAGAATCGTGACAATGATTGCTTTCTGTGGTCTGTGGCTGCGTATTTGCAGCCGGTACAACAAAATGGTTGTTGGCCGGGAAAGTACAAGGCCAGGTTTGATGAATTGAAACATACGTTAAATTTAACTCGAGTATCGTTTCCTATGGACTTAACCGAGATCCATAGGTTTGAACAAGACAACCAGGACTTTTCGTTAATGGTGTATGGCCTTGATGGTGATGAGATTGTGGGTCCTCTTTATGCCACAAAAGAACCGAAACGACACCACATTCATCTTTTAGATCTGTCTTATGGAGAGGTGAATCACTATTGCCTGATTAAAAGCTTGAGTAGATTGCTAAGCAGTCAAATGTCTATGAAAAAGTGTGCAAAACATATTTGTGATCGTTGTCTGCAATATTTTACCACTCTTACGCTTTTGGAACGTCATAGGGTAGATTGTGTTACTCAGGAAGCGGTGAGATTAATATTGCCACAAGGGGACAAGGCTGTGTTAACGTTTAAGGACATTCATAAGCGTGACACTGTTCCCTATGTGGTATACGCAGATTTTGATGCTCTCACCACTCCCATGGCTGGATGTGAACCAGATCCCACCATCAGCTCAACCACACCCATTCAAAAACTTGAACCCTTTGCCATAGGATTTAATGTGGTGTGTGCCTATGACCCCACACAATCCGTTTACAAATACCGCTAGGGGCCGGATTGTGCCAAATGGTTCTTGGATGACTTTGTCAAGTTGGCTCATGATGTACAGGAATTACTGGACCACCCAGTACCCATGAGCCTATCTCCAGAACAGCAGCAGCAGTATGAGCATGCCACGACATGCCATATTTGCGAAAAACCTATTTAAACTGGAGAGGAAAAAGTCAGAGACCACTCGCACTTTACGGGGGAGTTTCGAGGAGCTGCGCATAGTAAATGCAATTTGAACTTTTCAGCTCCTCGTTTCATTAGTGTCTTTTTCCACAATCTGGCAAATTATGTCATTCAGTTTTTGATTCGTGAATTGGGTCATGTCAACAAGGGCTCGTTTACCATTATTCCCCAAAACCATGAGCGTTTTACAGCCTTGACATGGAGGTTGGGCGACTTTAGCATTCGATTTTTGGATTCCTTTAAGTTTATGGCATCCTCGCTAGACAGCCTTGTGAATGGCTTGAATGAGGAGGAATTAAAAATACTAGAATGCATTTTAATGATCCTGAGCAATTTCAATTGTGCATTCGGAAAGGTATATTCCCGTATGATTTTTGCAACAGCTGGGACGTGTTAAAGCAAGAAAACTCCCACCGCAAGAGAAATTTTACTTGAAACTAACACGCAGTACCGTTTCCGATGAAGACTATGCACATGCATGTCAAGTTTGGCGAGTGTTTGGCATGAACACGCTAAGTGAATATGCTTTCCATTACCTAAAACTGGATGTATTGCTACTCACCGATGTGTTTCAAAAATTCCGTAACTTGTGTCAACACATTTACGGTCTTGACCCGGCTCACTATTATATGAGTCCTGGACTCTCGTTCGATGCCGCTTTAAAATACACTCAAGTGGAATTGGATTTACTCACTGACGTAGACATGGTTCTATTTTTTGAAAAGGGCATTCGTGGCGGCTTTGTGTCGCTTAACCAACGCCATGCCGAAGCGAACAATGTCTACATGCCTGATTATTCACCAGACAAACCAGAATCGTACTTAATGTACTATGACGTGAATAATTTTTACGGTTACGCCATGAGTCAGCCTTTGCCATATGGGAAGTTTGCTTGGCTGACAGACAAACAAGTGTCAGAATTTGATGTGATCAAGGCTAGCCAAGAAACAGGCCGTGGATATGTGCTAGAAGTGGATATTGAATATCCCTCATCCTTGTATGATGAACATGCCGATTTCCCATTCTGCCTTGAGCAAATGGTTCCCCCTGACAGTAAAGTGAAAACTGAAAAACTCATGGGCACACTTTACAACAAAAATCGGTATGTGCTACATATCCAAATGTTGGTGCAATGCCTCGCCCAAGGCTTGGTGTTGAAGAAAATCCACAGGGGTATTTCTTTTGCTCAAAAAGCATGGCTTGAGCCATACATGAGACTCAACACAGAGCACCGACAATTGGCAACACAGCAGTTTGAAATTATTTTTTTAAATTAATGAACAACTGCATCTATGGCAAATCTATGGAGAATGTTCGCAAATACCGTGACATTAAATTGGTCAATGTCTGGGAGGGGCGGTGGGGTGCACGGCGGTATATTGCCAAGCCAAATTTTAATCGATCAAAATTATCGATGAGGATTTGGCTACTGTTGAAATGAGTAAGACCAGCGTGACCATGAATAAACCCATTTACATGGGTCAAGTCATTTTAGACTTTTCTAAATCGGTCATGTATCGATTCCACTAAGAGTTTGCGAGACGCCATTTTGAGGACGTCTCTGTTTTGTATATGGATACGGACTCATTCATTTACCACATTCGCCAGTGCAACCCCTATGACGTCATGAGGCAACATAGTGACTGGTTCGACACCTCTTGCTATAGTGCTGACAACGTGTTTCAGCTGCCCATAAAAACAAGAAGGAAATGGGTGTTTTAAAAGATGAATGCGGTGATTCCATTATGACGGAATTCGTAGGTTTGGCCTCAAAAATGTATGCATACCGCACACTAGACTGTAAGGAAGCCAAAAGAGAAAAAGGTGTAGGTAGGCTAGTGGTAAAATCGCTACGTGTAGACGATTACTTAGAGGTTTAACGCACTGGCAAAGCTATGTCTCATACACAGTGCAGGATACAATCCAGCAACCATCATGTGTATCTTGTGGAACAAAGAAAACGCACCCTCGCCTCCATGGATAACAAGCGTGTGTGGGCTGATGACCTGCTCACCAGCCTGCCCTGGGGTTATGATCGCAAGGAGGAGGAGGTGTGATTTCACTGTTTAGTCGTTTATGGGACATAGCTTTATGTAACTTGTAGATTTAGTATTTTGTAAATATTGGTTTCTGCCATTGTAAATAGTAGATTTTGTAAATAGTGGCAACCCACTTGGACCTTTTGCTCTTTAAAACAGTTCTATGCAACCTTATTTTTTTAAAATTTGATTGGTAAATAGTGTGATTATTTTAACGCTGTACAATTTTTTTTATTGTAAATATGAAATAAGTAAGATTTTTAGTAACGTTAATAACTAGTATTTAATTATTTTTCGTAATATAAATGATAAACTAAAAAAGTTCTTTTGGGATTAGTGTACATGTCGAGAATGTGCTTTTGGGAATAAATAAAGTGGTTGTGTTTGTTCCCAAAGACAGGTGAGAATGTATGAGTGGAGAGGGAAAGCTAGAGTGTATGGTTGACCAGATCAAACACGGTGAGGTAGGGTGGGTGAGTGGGGAGGGGGTAAATGGTCACTTATATACTCATTTTGTTTTCAATAGTTTCTTTTTTTTCCATTAAAATGTGGCAGACAATAGACATTATTTTTGTAAAAACAGTCTTACCTGCAGTAGACCTCGACGTGTCTCCAAACACCCATAAACACATTGCAGTATTGTCAAGGTCAAGCACTTGCATCAACATCATTGTCAAATCTCAACTTTCGACATATGCCAAATGGATAAATGGAAAAACAGCAAAATGGAAAATCCATTTTTCCATATCACCAAAAAAACGCAAAAATTAAAACGGATATTTTTAAAAACTGGAAATGGCCATGTGTGAAATTTGAAAATTCAAAAAACTTCAAACGGGCATTGTTTAAAATGTGTCATCAACAAACTGGAAAAATCCATATCATCAAAAACGCAAAACGTGAAACGAACTTTTTTTAAATCTGTAAATTGCAAAATGACAAATGGCAGTGTGTGAATTCATCATGTGTGAAATGTGTAAAATGAAACATAAGCCATCAACATCACGATTTCTTAAAATTAAAAATAACAAAACATCGTGCTCTGGCAAACCTTTGCTTTTATTTCATAGTCATAGTGAATTGACAAAAGAAAAATAGAATACAAACAAATCCCAATTCCTCACTCCTCAATGCTTATGTCCATACATCATCAACTTTCCTTTCATAGCACTCATGACAATTAGGGCTGCCGTCCTTTCTCCCACTGAGGCATCACTGGATGTGAAACGTTGTTTAGCTTTCTTAAATAACAATTTATCTGCCACATGTCTTAAACCAGGATGACTATGGCGATAAGAAAGGTCATATTCCTTGCATGCTTGATCCAAAAGATTAATGGGTACATCACCATGTTGTAAACGTTTTTCGAGACGAGTTCCAGGGCCACAAAAACGATAACCTGGAAGATGGATTTCGAAAGGTAAGTATTGAATCACTTTGTCAATGACGCCATTGCCAGTACAGGTCTGGCATATCCTTTTCCATCGATGGTAAAAAGGTTTGGTCTTCCTCCTCCTCTGTGGACGATGTTTGTATTTGTTGTTGTTGTTGCTTTTTCTCGCCATGACACCCGTGGAATGATTCAACAAAGTCTTTACACGGACTTTTATGACCGTGATACAGTTCCACAAGCTGGCAAGTCGCACACTGACACATAGACGTTATTTTTGCCATGGCCACTTGCTTATGGTGATCTTAATCCGTACAGGGTTGCAATTCACTCAACACAGGGTCTTGAGTCCATGATTTTGGTACATGTTGCCAGATTTCTTTGACCGCGTTGGCTGCCACATAATAAATGAACGACTTGGGCAGCGCCAAGAGTTCCTCTTTGGTAAAACTGTCTAGTTTCTTTTTGCACACAAAGAACTTGCCGATGGCTTTGTCCGTAGCATTGCCTTTCTCCATGGTATCACGTGCTGTAGATGTTTACACGTCGCTTGTAGAAATCTCACTGGCGTCATTCACAGGTAAATCTTGAGTTATAATTTTGTTCAACAACTCCCAGCAGGCATGGGTGGTTAACCAATGAAAGAGATGCCACGCATGCGATAGGGCTGTATGGGTAATGTTGCCACAGGAACAAGTATCCATGAGCGTTTGAAGGGAGGGGCAGCCCAACTCCATGAGGTCGATACATTGACAGTAAGACACCAAAAATGGTTGCAACCATTGACGTTTTTCATTACCTTTCACAAATACCACATTGGGCGAGGACAAGTGTGCTTTCATGACCACGTCCAAATATTTATAGGAAATGGTTCCCTGATTCCAGTCTAGTTGCCTATGATTTTCAATCCACTGGGTTTGTTTACGGTCTTTTTCACACAACAAATCAAAAGCATGGGGTGGTTTAAATAGCAAATGCGTAGCTTGCGATATCCAAAACGTGGTACAATCGATAATGGCCACTTGTTTAAATATAAATTTGTTGCCACCAATTTTAAACCCTTGGCAATCCACAATGAGTGTGCGCAACATGTTGACGCTTGCCTGGACCAAGTTCAACTGACGACTGACTGACGACCGACCACTAAAGTGTGATCATGTCATGGACTTACCTGCCATGCTAGTTTCAAATTGAGGTTAGGGTAGGACAGGGGGACATGCAAAAATAAGAATTTAAGAATTACATCATTTTATTATCATAACACGTCTTACAGGCTTTTCTCATTTTTGGATAAGGACGATAGCAACTGATACAACAATATAGTCTCTTGTGTTTGTAACGTCCATAACACCGATGATGTCCCAATGTCTCTAAACTAGGCGTTTTTGATGGTGAGCTGCTCACCGAAGCACCATGGACACCATACGGTCCACACGTATCGTAACTTGTTTTTTTTTCATCACCCAGAGACACAAGTGAGGTATAGTTTGAATGACAGGGTATATTTCCCACTTCCATTCTACTCAGGTAGGGGCAGGTGGGTGACCAGCGCTGATGTTCCTGCATGGGTTCATCGCCCTCCTGCCATTGGTCTATGATGATGGGACAAAAGGCACATTTCACTTCATCTCTTGTTTTTAAATAGTAGAATCCAGCGGCCGCCAAGGCTTGAGGGTTTATGAAAGGCACCGGCCACGTGGCAAAAGTCTTGAAACGTTGTTCCTCAGAGTTTAAATTCATGGATGAAACGTCTCTTGAGGCTTTAAAGCAAGACATGACTGAGCGGCTTGACGTGGGTTGAGCTGTTATTTATACACTCGTCACTTGGTTGGACAGTGGATAATAGTTGACTTGTTTGTGATGAATAATCAAACAGTAGGCCGTCGTATTGGCTGGTACATTGTCATGCGTTTCAAAATCTAGTCGAATGTCGATATTGGATGGCTTGACAGACTCTTCCAGGTAAGAACAGTCGAAAACAATCAGTGGTGCTCTTGCCTTAAACGCTTGGGGTAGTAGCATGGGGCCGTTCTCTTTTTGATAATACGACCATCGAAATTTAGAAAACAAGTCGTACAGGGGGCCAAACTTTTTTGAAAAATCCAAATCCAGTCCTTCATAGGGAAACACAACTCCGTTGAGGAAAATACGTGCATTTCTCAATTGCAGGTGATCAAATTGCGTGGCATCTTTGGTTTGTTGATACTTGCGATTCGTTTGAAAACCCACGATCAGGTAGAGAGATCTCTCTGTATAGCGAGCTGTTTTACAGACCAACTGTGTGTGTTGGTGGTGGGCAATAGCGGATACTCATGGAGTGCCCAGCTTCTAAATTCCATGGGTAGAGGCATATCTCTCTTTACCATTTTGAGTATGTCCAGTTTTTTGCTATCTTCAAGGGTCACATGAGGCACTTTCCATAGCAAGCGTTGTAGATTAATTTTTGAATCTACATTGTCGGCTCCCTTGAGTGCATTATTATCACTCCTGTCTCTCACTAGGTAAAGCACTTACCTTGCGTTGACCACAATGCGTTGGTGATCTTCGGCAAAGCCTAAAATCAGTTTAAGAGGTAAATATCCAGTAAAGGTCCCATCGGTGTGTACCATCCAGTCATTGGTCGAGTCAGGACACCAACCTGCCATGCAAAGTGTTTTACCTTCTTCCTCACTATAAGAGGGGTATAGTTTCATGACACTGGAAATGCCCACATTTCGAGTGCTATCCACCACGATATCGTTAATGACATACCGCACTTCAGAAAACAGAAAGGCCAAACCATGGTTGGCCAACTTGGATGTGGTGGGTGTTGAGCCATCGGCTTTGGTGAGCCGACCTTCAATCTGAATGACACATTCATGTGGTAGGGTGTAAATATCTTGGTTGTTGATAACAAATTGAAATTCATCATTGTTATTGAGACCAGGTGTTTGAGCTTGATAGGAATGGAGATCAATTCTTACCACTCCTGGTTGCTCCTCGATGCGGTTCGCTATCTCTAGGATAGAATTCATTATGAGGGTTGACGTGGTAACCCAAATGCTGTAAAATCTGCTTGTCTTGAGATGGTAACGTGTATTCACGTGGCAAACAACTAACACCATTCCTAGACGGTGTTGTTCCTTTATACACAAACTTCATTGTGGCTTTAGCACCAACTTGTAAGTCACTGGTGTGGTAGAATCTAGATCAATGAGTTGTTTCTCTCTATTGATCAGTCTTAATGTTATATTACTAATACTATCGACAGCCACAGAATGAAAAAGCACCACTGGAGGGTTTTCACGAATAATATACCCATTGGGCGATGTCACAATAAAGTCATAAAGCGAATGCGATGGTTCTTGATTGGTGTACACTTGGCTAATAATATTACATGTCACCGACACATGATGGTCCTCAATGAATTTCACTTCATGGTCCGATTCATGTTTTTAGTTGGGCTCCATCACACGTGGTTTAAATCCTAGTAATGGACCAATGGAATCGGGGTGTGTTTTAAAGTCAATGTTGACGGTAGAGAAAATACTGCAGCGATGAGTGTTGGTATTTCCTACAAGTTCAAACTTGCGCGTTCCATCGAGAAATGACTTTAAACCATATTGATTGATCAACACCACATAAATGTGTTCATAAATATCATCGATCGTGTATCCACCAGAATTCAAGGTGAGCACAGAATCATCATAGTAAAACTTGTTGTTCACATTTTCACGTATGTTGTATATTCGATTGTACGTTTCAAGAGAAACAAGTCATAAACCATAGGGTTTTTCACTCAATGCGATAGGCGGGTTAAAGTCTAGGCTGACTTGAGGTCCACGTCCATGCAGTGTAAACGTTTTACTTTCTGCCGACATACTGGTGGCGTTTTTGCTTATGCTGCGTCTTATATAAAAAAATTAAACACAAACGTCCACACTGTTGGCTGTTAAACGTTTGCTCTCGTTTCACATTATAATATATCTTGATCCGGTTTGCAAAATAGGTCACTAGTTCCATGGGCGGAGGCAAATTCCCAAAACTGTCAAAGTACAATACAATGGATCCCTCTTTGACATAAGCTACATAATGTGTTCCTGGTCCTCGGTGATCATCCAAATTGACAACAGCACATTCCTGTTTCCAGGGTCGTGGGGGTAATTGGTTTCGCATAAACACACCTCGAAAATGATAAAGCTTTAGTTGTTTAGCATAGCTTTCCACTTGTTGATGCGTCAGGACATGTCTTGCTATGGCTGAGGTTATTTATTTAATACTTCGAAATGGTGAAATCCCAAATCCTTGTTGATAAAAGGCTGGCTTTAAGTTGGCATTTCTAGCCCCCATGGCAATCGCTTCCATCGTTTCATTGTGTCGCTGACTTTTTTGAGTTGTTGCTTGCCCTGCTGCGCGGCTTTAATGGTTTTCGCCACTGCACTGGCACCGTCCAAAAGTGAACCCAGAGCAGCCAAACCGGCAAATAATGCAGGTAAAAATTCCGCTCGTTTGGGGACGGGAATCACTCGCCCTTGGTTTGAAACCTGTCGCCGACGTTTTGGAATAACATGTCTCTGTGCTGCTCGAAAGGCTTTCCTTATGGTCAATACATTATTTTTTCTTTTTTTCTTTCGCAAGGGCTTGTCCACGAATGTCTTAAGCCCAGGCTTTGCCAAGGACAAGGTCCTTTTTTTAGTCTTTCTCACCGCATACCTTTGTTTCACCATGGTGATAATAACCAACAACCTTTCACAAGAAAGTTTAAATCACAACTAACGTCAGATGGTTATTTCATGGCTGTATATTCCAATTCCACATAAAGTGGGAAATCGTTTATGGTTTTACCCGCTTGCTTTTCATCCCATGTCAACATGAGATGAAAGGATAATTCGTCACCTGCATTGACCATTTCATGGTTATGGATCAACATCCTATGACCATTTATCTTTATTTGTAAATGGTTCTCATCACATTTTGATGTGAATGGTTCCATCATAGTGTAATCGATAGTGGCTTAAACCCGAAGCAAGCACATAGGTCAAGTGCTGATCATGGACTAGCGGTAAATGGTTTCTGTCATTCACAGGTTTTTCATTTGTCAGATACACTAAAAATACAGATGGGATAAATTTATAAAGCTTTTCAACTACGACTTAAAAATTCATTCGGAGATGTGTCCGGATGTGGGAGGGTTCGTATATCACAGGTCCGGATGTGACAGGTTGTACTGTACACTGGTTTTTCACATAACCATCCTTTAACGTTCTGTAGTTTTAATATACTGCAAACACCTCGTCTAATATAGGTCGCATTACATTATCGGTATAGTACAGTCGACTGATTAATGTGAACTGTACTTAATTACATAAATTCGGGTTTAATAAAAATTTAATAATAGTATTATTATTATTATTATTATTAATATTACTGTAAATATTGTCAATTCAAATAACAGTACAGTACGTATGTAGTTAGTTTTAGTTGTAAGTAGGTAGTTAGTTTGTCTATTAGATATATGTCATTGTTCTATTAGACTGTGGTGTGTGAGTGTGTCTGGTAGCAGTTGCATTGTTTATTACTTCTAGTTCATTGTTTCAGTAGACTGTGATGTGTGAGGGTGCATGTGAGTGTGCCTGGTGACAGACTGTTTTAGTGGTAGGATTTGTTGTTGGTGGAACTTTAGTATTTTTTTCGTTAGTAGAATTTTGGTATTTAATTGTTAGTACGGTAGAAGGTTAGTATTTTTGTTTAGTAGAATTGCTCTTTACTTATTCTGAAAGGGAGTAGCAGCCTTTCAGAATAAATCAATTCTTTACTAGTCTTATAGACGGTTAAGATATTGATAATATAAGCCAAATAATGGCTACACTGCGTCCTGCTGCACGGCTGAAAGCAACGGGATACTACAGCCGTATGCTATTCCAGAGGATATGCACCTCTCTATGCATAATTACATGTGATGATGGCCTCCTCCCTTGTAAAATTTCAATTCGGAGGTAAACTAGTCCCCCGTTCGGATCTCCGGGTGGGGACTACTCGAGAGGGGGTTAACATCACAGAAGTGACAAAGAGGAAATCTGACATTCTACGGATCGGAGCGTGGAATGTTAGAAGTCTGCTAGGAAGTGGAAGGTTAGAAAACATAGAAAGGGAAATGGATAGGTTGAGGTTGGATTTGGTTGGGATTAGTGAAATGCGCTGGCAGGAAGAACAGGACTTTTGGTCAGGAGACTATAGGGTCATTAGCACTAAATCAAACAATGGCCAAGCAGGGGTTGGCCTCATATTGAGTAGGAAACTTGGACAGCGGGTGGAATATTATGAACAATATAGTGAACGGATTATTGTAGCAAAAATCAATACTAAACCTACCTGCACCACAATGGTACAAGTCTATATGCCTACCAGTCAAGCTGATGATGAGGATGTTGAAAAGGTCTACGAAGAAATAGACGAAATTCTGAGGTATATCAAGGGTGATGAAAATGTTATAGTAATGGGAGATTGGAATGCTGTGGTAGGAAAAGGGAGAGAAGGGAAAATAGTAGGAGATTTCGGATTAGGTGAAAGGAATGATCGAGGAAGCAGGCTGGTAGAATTCTGCACCGAGCATGAGTTGGTCATAGCTAACACCTTATTCAATAACCACAATAGAAGAATATACACATGGTTGAGACCAGGAGATACAGGGCGTTACCAAATCGACTTCATTATGGTCAAGCAGAGGTTTCGAAACCAGATTTTGGATTGTAAAGCATATCCTGGTGCTGACATAAACTCTGACCACAATCTGGTCGTAAATGAAATGCAGATTAAAGTTGAAGAAGCTGAAGAAAAGTCAAAAGCCAAAAAGGTGGGCAATAGACAGACTGAAAGAGAAGGATGTAAACGAAAGATTCAAGAAGAGTATAAAGGAAGGACTAATGAAAAACCCTAAACAAACTTCAATTGCAGACGAATGGGCACTTTTGAAGAATGAAATAACAAAATCCGCAGAAGAAAACATTGGTAGGAAAGAAAGAATAGGTAGAAAACCGTGGATCACTCAGGATATACTAGAATTGATGGATGAAAGGCGGAAACACAAGAATGTAAGAGATGAGAAGGGGAAAGCAGAATACAGACGTCTGAGAAATGAGGTTAACAAGAAGTGCAAGAAAGCGAAAGAAGAATGGTTGAAAGAGAAATGTGCAGGTATAGAAAATTGTCTGAAATTAGGTAAAGTAGACACAGCTTATCGAAGGATTAAGAATACTTTTGGGGAAAAGAAGACTAAGTGCTGTAATATTAAGGACACAAATGGAAAGCCTCTAACAGATAGGGAAGAAAAGGTTGAGAGATGGAAAGCTTACATAGAGAGTTTGTATAAGGGAAAGGAGATTGAGAATCATGTAATGGAAAGGGAGGAGGAAATTGATGAGGATGTGAAAGGAGATTTGATATTGAGATCAGAATTTGATAGAGCTTTGGAAGACTTAAGCAGGAACAAAGCACCAGGCATAGATGATATACCGATTGAGTTGCTACGCTGCATAGGAGATGAACGTCTGATCAGGTTATTTCACTTGGTGTGTAGGATTTATGAGACAGGTGAGGTACCCCCTAATTTCAAGAAGAATGTAATCATCCCTATACCAAAGAAAGTGGGAGCTGTCAGATGTGAAGATTACCGTACAATCAGCTTGATTGCTCATGCTTCAAAGATCCTGTCTAGGATAATTTACAAGAGGATTGAAAGCCAGATAGAAACGGAGTTGGGTGAAGACCAGTTTGGTTTCAGGAGAAATGTAGGAACAAGGGAAGCTGTACTAAGTCTTAGGCTGATTTTGGAAGGTAGAATAAGGAAAGATAAGAGAACGTTCATGGCTTTTGTAGACTTAGAAAAGGCTTTTGATAACGTTGATTGGACTAAATTGTTTGACATTTTGAAATCGATTGGAATAAAGTACAGAGATAGGAGGGTGATAAACAATCTATACAGAAACCAGACAGCAGTCATTCGAGTTGAAGGACATGAGAGAGAAGCTGGTATTCAGAAAGGTGTAAGGCAAGGCTGCAACTTATCACCCATACTTTTCAATCTTTACATTGAACAAGCAATGAAGGAAATTAGAGAAAAATTTAAATTGGGAGTGAAGATTCGAGGAGAAATAATTTCAACTCTGAGATTTGCTGATGACATCGTCATCTTGGCCGACAAGCCTGAGGATTTGAATGAGTTTTTGAATGGTATGGACTCCGTCTTACAGAAAGAATTCATGATGAAAATTAATAAATGTAAAACAAAAATACTGGAATGCAGCCGAAATAAATCAGAAACCTCTATGGAGATCAAATTGACAGGTGAAAAGCTGAAGGAAGTAGAAGACTTCTGTTACTTAGGAAGTAGAATAACCAGTGATGGACGAAGCAAAGAGGATATAAAAAGTAGGTTGGCTCAGGCAAAGAAAGCTTTTCTACAAAAAAGGAATCTGTTGACATCGAATATAGATTAAGGTAATAGGAAGTCATTTTTGAAATCCTTTGTCTGGAGCGTGGCGCTCTATGGAAGTGAAACTTGGACTATTGGTGCAGCAGAAAAGAGGAGAATTGAAGCATTTGAAATGTGGTGTTACAGGAGAATGATGAAGATCAGATGGGTAGATAGGGTTACAAACATAGAGGTATTAAGACGAGTGGGAGAGGAGAGATGTTTCTGGCGACTGCTAATGAAGAGAAGAGATAGGTTGGTAGGTCACATACTAAGACACCCAGGAATAGCAAGCTTAGTTATGGAAGGAAGTATCGAGGACAAGAACTGTAGGGGTAGACCAAGGTTAGAATATGTTAAACAGATTGCCTCAGATGTAGGGTGTGGTAGTTATGTAGAGATGAAACGATTAGCTCAGGACAGGGAGGCATGGAGAGCTGCATCAAACCAGTCAAAAGACTGAAGACTCAAACAACATTTCATAGGTCATGTAACGCTTGGTACAAACATCGTCTTCGTCTTGTGGGTCTTCCACGTGAATAATTCGATGGTGATTAGCGCTATAGCCATTCACCGTAAGCTGGGGCACTTTATCATAAAACTCATACACTTTGTTATCCACATACTTTTTCGTAGTAACGTCTGTAGACACTTGAGGATGTTTTACATGGGTTAACTGCTTTCCCTTAAAGTCATAATCTCCCTGTTTTGTGCGTGGCACTACTGACCTATCCACATAGTGTTTATTAGCAGGATCTGTTTCTTGTTTAGGATCATGTATGGGGACAGGCCTAGCTTTGATCATCAACGCACGTCCAAAGACATCCATCGTCAACCTGTAGTACCAGTCTACTGTTTCTATGACAAGTTTCGGTGTCCTGTATTGTGCCCTTTCAGCAAGAAATATGCAAATCACAATATGCCAGCATTGCTCAATTCGGGATTTTCGGGGTTGTAGTATGTTCTCCCACTCTGTGACTTACACATTTTGGATTAAATAGAGGATACACTTGCAAAAATAACAACAAAATCAACTCCTATTTCAAAACATTTAATTAACCAAAATTATGGCGCTACAAACAATAAAACAAATAAACTACTGACCAAAATCCTTCTACTTGTTCCAAATGAACAAGGAATAATATAAGAATTAAACAAATATTAGATTAAAACACATGGTTTCCTTTAAAACCAACAATTCATAATTATTTTTACTTCCATAAAGTATCTATCTTAAAGTTCCATATAACTACGAGCTCCTTTGGCTCGATACTTTCTATAATACCGGTGTCATTCTTTTGTACACCTCAAATACTATTTTTATATTTTTTTTATCATCAAAACAAATATATAATTACATTTAAAGTACATGTTAATTCTTTACTTAAATATTTGGGCACTTCACATGTTCTCAGCATTTACCATCTCTCTCAAGTTTTTACAAATTCACCATAGTGATCGGGAAAATACTTGTGTACTCCAGAGTTATAAAGATTACTTGACAAAGTCAAAAACTATGATTACTCCCGGAATCTAGTTACCTTCATTTAACTCGTGGAATCCTACTTCCATACAACATTACAATAGGGATTGTTATTTATTTATTTTGTCTTATAAGACCATTATCACATAAGAAAACTACGATCTGAACTGGCAATCGATAATTTCTTATACAAGGACCTCGGTTCAATTCCCGGATCATTAACAACTTTTAAACACTCACGGTGTATTATTACTTATTACAGACGGCCTTCACCAACCCTCCTGCTATTAGGGTCTGACCATATACCTGAGCGAGATTTATGACTGGGAGGGTGACTTCCCGTCTATTCTGCGGTTGGAGCTCTCCTCAATGCTTTTAAAAGAAATCTTCCTTTCTTTTCAGTTCTATGGAGAGACTTAGCATTTTACTTCTCTTTTCACTTTCAACAATATTATTTGGCTCATAAACCACTTCCGCAACCTTGGCATTTATTAATTATGAAAGGTCCTCATTGATTGGGAAGAGTAATACACCTTCTACGACGAACAATTAGGGGCTTCAATAACAAGAGGATTCTAGGTTCGAATCTCTTAACATGCCTCGGGAACCATTCCCACATTGGAGGACTTATACAAAATGCGATTTAGGGTCGGCCGTGGCCTACATGACCTACGCTCAATAATACCATACATTTGCTCCCTTTTATAATAATAACACACACATGGCCTCGTGATCTAATGTCACTATTGGAGGACTTACAACATATCTCAATTTACCGCAATCAACTACCCCTCATAAGTAATTTACCAAGTACTTTTAAATTCTACGCATTCCTAGCGTGACATTTTATTTTAATTGCGCTCCATTGCGCTATACATTATTTTAAGCCTAGCATCTTCCAAAGAACTGATAAATTCCATATAAACAATTAATACATATCTCAATTTTTATATTAATCTTTTCCTTTGACAATAATCGCTCTATTTTTAAGAACATGCATTAACCTCATGTCTTATGCTTTTATTAAGGCTCCAACGCTCTTATTTCCATATTATTCAATTTAACCATTATTTATATTTCCTTTATATTATTATTATTATTAATACGCTTGCTTTTATAACATTCGTCAAATACACTGACATTTTATTCATGCATTTCCTCTACAGGATTTATTCTTTCACATAATTATTTATAATTTCTCAAATTCTATTTTTGTTCAGACCGCGTTCTTATTCTGTAATTAGTTATTTAGAAACATCCCTTTTATTCAAAAACTCCATTGGATTTGTACACAATCATTTCCCCGACACAAAAACATAATGAAAATCTTTACTCACATGTTTGAGGTCGTTTCCTGACCTTCCTTCTCGTGCGATGCGTCATTTTTGCCTACTCTTTTAAATTACTCCATCTTGTACAAATTCATTGCATGTACAGACATATCTTGACACATATTTAACACGTATACATTTAACACTGATAACATTTTAAATACACTGGTGTATCCGTTTAGAACACACAATAAAAACACTGAAAATATATTACTTTTAACACAAAATCTTGATATATTTACACTTCACAAATTTTGATCACTAGGCCGCTATTTAGCCTATCACACGTGACCTCTTGATCTCCCGTCTCCAAGGGTGAAATTTAGTAATGTCGGCTTCCTATCCTCTCCGAATATGAAAGTCTCGAATCATCTACTTCCTCCCTGCAACAGCACTTCTTCGAATCCCGTTCCTGACGATCTGCTATTTCTCTGAATCGAACGGCTCCCCTTTTAGATCCTATTTATTGATCTTAGCGAAAGTCTGTTCTGTTCACGGTCCCCTCGATAACCTATCAGTGACCTATGGATTTTTAGCAACTAATACTTCTCGAGTCTTAGTGCTTTTGAATAGTTCGTCTGCTTTCTTGAAACAATGTCTATAGTTTCCTTTCTTCTTCGCTTATTCGGTTCTCGCACTTCTAATCTTCTAGAATACTTACGAACCTTATTTTCTCTGTCCCTGCTCGGGTTCTTGAAATTTGATAAAATGTTTATCTCGCTGTTACGGTACTTCCGTACGTTATGATACTTTTGGTCATTTACTTAAAGACCTATCGCCCTGAGTCCTAAGTTCGCAGCCTGCTTTGACTGTATTTTATGAACTTTTCACTGTAAATTTTATACTGTCGGACCTAAATCCTGGAACTAGGATTTTCCTAATTTTCAACACGGCGATACTGTAATATTACTTCTTTGCAACTCCTTACGGAGGCACGCAAGTTATTGATACCGCGACGCCCGTGGCTGTCGGATATTGTCTATGCAATGTGATACAGCGTTTTTTCCCTCAAGGAAAGCTGATATACTGCCTTCGGTGTGTTTCAGCGTGACGCCCCCTCACGGACTGTCGGAATTCGGTGTCTGATGTAGCACAGTGACGCGCCCTCGGGCCGTTTGAAGACTGCGTGGCTATGATGCTCCAGCGTCACGTCCCCTGGACGGACTAGTAACTGCATGATGCGTAGTAACGCCCCTCTCGGCTCTTGAATACTGCACGTTTGGTCTGGCTCTGCCAGGAGTTTTATACTCTTTAGTCACAAAAAGATAAAACTCTAGTCCTTTTCGTGACCAACTTTTGAACTAATTGTCACACAATCATAAAAATTATATCTCCAGAAAGCTCGTCTTCTCAACGTCAAATGATCTCACTGCGCATAATAATCGATCGTGCATTTCGGAGATATTAATTAATTTGTAGTCTTCAGCTGCGTGGGTGTTGCTGTTCATTTTTAGATGCCCCACTCCTCTGGTCTCAGTGAATCCCCAATGACGTATGCTGCGTTTGCAGTTCTTTCCTGTGCAATTATTACAAGGCTTTTCTTTACACAAAAATCTCTAATCCGAAATGATTCACAGTCCAGTAATTATTTACTTATTTTTATTCCTGCAAATGGGTTAAATTTAATTATTCTTCTACTGGCATAGCGGCGCTGTTGCCATTTTACTGCAAGCTAAGCTGGATTTCCGAGTCACGATTCTCTGTCTTACAGTGAAAACTTTCCACTCGTTCTATTAATATCCATGACCCGCTCCCTCTCGATGAGTCAAGAGGCATGATCTCATCTTCTGAACACCTGGTCCAGCGGCTTGCGCAACGTTAGGCTAGAATCCTTGCTTGAAATTTCTCTATGTTACATTAGAAACTGTATGTTTCTTTCCTTCCTATCACAAATACATGGATTCGACCCCTTTTGAGCCAATGGTACATGGGATCAGTATATAGACAGCCTGCTAGCCTGTCTAAGCCTTAGTTGAAATGAAGATTATTAAGCAGCAAGAGTCATTCCCCGTGGGGGACATGGTTTCCCATCTCTGTCCCACATCACGTGAACAACGCCATGGTTCACTGTTTCCATCTTCCATTCGCTGCATCATTGTGGGGCCTTCCGGCTGTGGAAAGACTAATCTTTTGCTAACGCTCATTACGGCGCCCAATGGTCTGCGTTTTCAAAATATTTATATTTTTGCAAAATCTCTCTACCAACCCCTCTACGTGTTTCTGGATCAAGTCATGTCTGGATTACAAAAAGAGAATATGGGTTATTTTACATTTTCCATGCAAGAAAATGTGATTTCACCGGATGAGGTAAAGCCTGATTCACTCATGATTTTCGATGATGTATCCACTGAATGTCAAGGCATCATTCAAAGCTATTTCAGCATGGGTCGACACAAACATATCGATTGCTTCTATCTTGGGCAAACGTATTCTAAAATGTCCAAACAGTTGAATCGTGACAATGCCAATGTCATTGTTTTATTTCGCCAGGACGAGAGGAACAGTCGTCACATTTATAATGAACATGTGAATCCGGATATGACCTTTCAAATGTCTACAGAATTGTGTGCCAAGTGCTGGAACACTCACCGTCATGCCTGTTTAGTGATTGACAAACAAAGTGAACTCAACCAAGGACGGTATCGCTTAGGGTTTGATCATTTTATTGCTATTTAAGGCCCTGTCTCATTCCCCGTCAAGTCATTTGTCAAGACACCATGGCGTAAGCAGAGAGTCAATTGAAAAAGCATATTATTAGAGCAAAAAATACTATTCGCCAAAAGTTTCGTCAATTGAAACGATCACGTGCAAATCATGCTTTGTTTATTCAGCAACATTTAGCACCTCCGCTAAAAGCCATGTTGAAACCCTCTTTCAAGCCAGCTGAAACACTACCCACCATTTCACAAGCCACGCAGAGGCTGCACGAGGACCCTGAGGAAGAGGAAGAGGAACAGGAAGATTTGACTAGTGTTAGTGAAGTTGAGGATGAGGAGGAACAAGTGTTTACGCCTCAAAAAAAGGCCGCACCCCTTGCAGAGTTTTTGAGAAAAAAGAAATCCTTGGCCCTGGTCGAAACACCTTGCCCTTCCAGAGCGTCTCCGTTTTCACAACTCTTGGCCACTCCTCAACATAAAGCTCAACTGAAAACCATTTTAATAAAATATTATGGATCAACATTGGAACCCTATTTCACCGATCTATTTATTGGAAACACAGATACCACGTATGGTGTTCGCTATGAGGATGATAGTTTTAAAATTGTCGATTCATCCATTAAATTTGCTCGTACTAAAGCTGTCATTAAAACATCAACTATAAATTAACTCCTGGACTGTTAAAGCTGCTCTTTTCGCGGACTCCCTCTTCCCATGATTATACGTCAGAGGATCTTGACAAATATAAATCCATTTTATTGGATACCCATGCCCACAAAAGACAGTATGATCCCGCTCAACAAGTGAATGCCAATATATCTCAAAAATATAAAACCATCATTGCAAAAATGTTTCCCACCAGTCAAAGTACTCGTCGTAAAGCGTCCGCTTCGGGAGTGACATTTAAACCATTAAAACCCCTTGTGGATGTTACCTACTGGCACAATCCCAATAAGCTCGTCCAGCGGCTACAGTTGTTGCATGCCTCACGTCAAGCTAGCCATACCGGTCACGATTGGGAAATTCAAGAAATTGAACAAGAACTTCGAAATGCCAAAATTATTGTTTAAGCCCTCACCCATTAAAATGGGTATGGCTCACGAGTTGCATCGCCCAGCTAGGCGTCACTATCCACGACTCAAGGTGATTTCACGAGGTGTGGATGAACTTTGGCAGGCTGACTTGGTTGAAATGATACCCTATGCTGGCGTTAACGACGGTGTACGCTATATGTTGACCGTCATTGATGTCTATTCCAAAATGGCCTTTGTTGAACCTGTGCGTCGCAAGTCTGGTCCACTAGTTACCAAGGCCTTTCAACATATTATTCAACATCCAAACGTCAACCTCAGTTGCTACAAACCGACCAGGGGAAATAATTTTTCAACAAGGATTTCTCCAGTTTTCTCAAATCTAAGGATATTCACCATTACACCACGTACAGCAACCTCAAAGCCAGTGTGGTCGAGTGGTTCAACCGAACATTGAAAACCCATATGTGGAAAGCGTTTACCGCTCAGGGCAGTTATCGCTGGTTGGACATGTTACCTGAGCTAGTATCACGTTACAATGACACCAAACATAGAACGATTGGGACCAAGCCACGCCTCGTGACTAAAAATATTCAGCGATTGGATAAACTGTTTAACCCCATAAAAACAGCCGATCCTAAACGTCATCGACTGAAAATTGGGGATTTTGTTCGTGTGAGCAAATTTAAGTCTGCCTTCAATAAGGGCTACACGCCACAGTGAGGGACTGAACTATTTCGAATTCGTCGAGTCAATTTGGACATTCCACTCACCTATTTACTGCAAGACCTCAACCACCAACCCATAAAAGGTAGATTTTATCTCCATGAATTTCAGAAAACAGCATTTCCGCAGCATTATCTTGTGGAAAAAGTGTTGAAACAAAAAGGAAATAAACTCTATGTCAAATGGTTAGGGTTTAACACTAAGTTTAATTCATGGATCAATAAATTACATGTTGTGTGAACCTGTGTACTTCTTATTCACACATGTTGTACACCACCTATAGCTCTATGTGTACAGTCCTCAGCTTCACATATTTCTTTCTCTCTCCACCTGTGTTCTCTCATACATTACCCCTCCCCCCCCCCCTTCACCTCCCACCACTGCTGTTCGCAGCTGTTGCCTATCTTTTGGTTGTGACATCATTCCCACAAGTTGCATCATACTGTTTACTGATTCAGCGATTCCCACGCTTTGAACATTCTGTTATCAGGCACGTGGACAGCTAAAGTCCAAGGTGAACACCTGTGGCAGATCAAATTTCACGTCACGTGCATTTTGTCACGTACAAAGCAAACAGGATGTAACTTGTTAACAGTTATCGCGCACGTGGACAGCTAACGTCCCAGGCGAATACCTGTGGTAGATCAAATTTCACATGAACTTGCATTTTGTCACGTACGAAGCAAGACAGGATGTAACTGGTTTAGCCCTCATGTGGTTTCACATGTGTTCTCATGCATTTCGCACTACCCTGCCACCACGATGGTCAGATTATTTCACCTTCAAGCGTCATTGTCATTTTTCCATTGCACCTGTTGTCAAGTCAGATCAACGCCTTCCAATAAGCTCAAATGACATTCACCTCCTGCTCGTCTGCAAGTTTGTTTTCTGTACTCGCTTCGACCAACACAGAACCAAGTTCTCATCACCGTTTACACGTTAAAGGTAAAATATCAGAAAAACGCACGCTCGCTCTGTCATACACCGACCCGCCGAAATAGCGATTGTTCTATTAAGCATGGTCCTTGTGGTTAGCGACAGGTTCGTTGAAACACACACCCAGCAGTATCGTCTCTCTCAACCACCACGCTTCATGAACATTATAAACAGGTAAAGAAAAAAGAAAACGTTTTTTCAACATGTATGGCGTTAGGCCCTTTGTGAATTATTTTTGGAAAAAATATCTACCACATTTGAAAGGGGGCGTTAGCCCGAGTCCTAGGACACCTCGTACACGTCTCTAGCGTTATTGGTCCGTGAGATATCAGCAAAAATCACAAAAAACACGTGTTTACCCCAATATCGAGTTTCCAATTTTTAAAAAAATATAACGAGTGGTCCATAGCAAAGAGGACGTCAGCCCGAGTCCTTGGACCCCTCGTACACGCCTCTAGCATGATTGGTTCGCGAGATATTAAAAGCGGATGACCTTTTAGTTTTGGCCTTTTCATTAAATAAAGATTCTATAGGAAAGTAGGGGGCATCAGTACGAGTGTTAGGACACCCTGTATGTTCAAATCCGACCATTGGTTAGCGAGATATCAGGTTCGGGGCAAATACGAGGAGGGTTCAAAAAGAAGTGTAACAGCTCCCCCTTACCCCCTCTACTGTCAGGTTTTCATCCTAGAGACTTGAAATTTATTTTGGGGGTAGAGGGGGTAGGAACCTTTCATTTATGTCAATCAACCTTTTTTGTAAACTTCCTAGTTTCCAAAATATAGGAATTTCAATATTACACTTTAAAAAAATGTAAAAAAAAATAAAAAGTTGTATTACACAAAATAAAGGACATAATGGCTGTTCGTTTGAGCCATGGCAAAACGTTCTATCATGTTTGGTTTTCAAACTATCGCCTATTTTCGAAAACAAAAAATTCAATTTTTTTTTGAAAAATATAATACATGGTCCATAGGAAAGAGGACGTCATCTCGAGTCCAACGACACCTCATTTGTCAACATCCGACCATGGGTTCGCGAGATATTGGCTTGGACTCACGCGGCGGCCATGACACTATTTGGAACCCCCCTTACCCCCCTACTAACACTACTTAATTGATGAGGGTTGAGCCATCATACGTTGCCAAGATAACGCATTTGCACGACATCAGATTCAGATTTCCATCTGACTAAGTGCGAAGCGGCTTCGGTGACGTAACTGGTAGCATGCTGAATGTCTATGCCCAAGGTCGCGAGTTCAAAGCCGGCCGAAGTCGTCGGATTTTCTAAGAGCGCTAAAAATCCCTCAGTATGCTTTCCTTTGGAGGGGAAGTTCCAACGTTCGTTGCGAGTTGCTGGTTGCGGTGGCATCTAGTAGGCAAGTTCACAGCTAGGTGTGGTTGACGGTAGTACCTGGTAGCAACATTAGGAACTACTGCTTGAAATTGACCGTCTGCAGTCCTTACCTGAATTACAGACTAATACAGCCATCCCTAGTAAACGGGGTTACATGACCGCGTTGTCGCAGCTCCTAAACTGAGGAACCAACCAAAATCTCTGCGGGAGATATAATTTTGCGTGAAGATGTAACAGACCGTTACATAGTAACACATCAGTGTCGAAACCTTGCATAAGGACAGTGTGACCACAAGTATAAAAATGGACCCCAAATGACAAGAAGGTTACCGTTCCCATAAGACAATAAAATGTTTAAAATAAGCATAAAATGACGAAAAACAAAGTCAATTAAGCTCCAATTATAAAATACCTTCTCGCAATAAATGAGGTCTGATCATTCTACGAAAACCTGCATATTCTGCCTATTTTCGCCTATCCCCAAGTTTGTCCGGTGAAATCTACCTCCGCCTTCCGGCGTGCCGAGAGGACTTTTTGACTGTATATTGTGGTTCTATAATTGTGTGTAAATTCTGGTTCTAAAATTGTGTTCATTCCACCTACCTGGTCAGATTGTGAATCTAAACCATACATGGACCCACCCTAATGTACATACCAAATTTCATCAAAATCGGTCCAGTCGTTTAGGAGGAGTTCAGTGACATACACACGTGTCGAAGAATTATATATATAAAGATATATATACATAAATTATATATAAACTTTTGAACTGACGGTGGTTTTGGGGTCTGGGGGATGTGAAACGCGAAGATATGTCGAAATTTTCCGGAAGTCGAAACATGGTACCCATTGCAATAGTTAGCTTTCTAATGAAATCTACCTAACAACCGGCATGAGGTAAGCTTAGCAAATGTATGGGAAAGCCTACTTACATGGGCAGGAGAGATAATTCTTTCTATGTTAAGGGCCGAACACAGCATACAAATTATGGTAATTCTTTCGTAAACCGTGCCATTGATAACTAAACTCTCTACCTGTCGCAGTCTTAAATCCTTTGCCTAAACATATCGGTGTGATTAAGAGAAGGCTGACAATTTGTGAAAATATTCCAGTTTTGTTGTTATTGAATTGGTATGCATAATTGTTCGAGTGAAGCCTCCGTGGCTTAGGCGGCGGCACGCCGGCCTCTCACCGCTGGGCCTGTGGTTCAACTCCTGGCCACTTCATGTGAGATTTGTACTGGACAAAACGAAGGCAGACAGGATTTTCTCCGGGTACTCCGGTTTTCCCTGTCAACATTTAATTCCAGCAACACACTCCTCTATCATGTCGTTTCATCTGTCATTCATTTAATCATTGCCTCACAGGAGTGCGACAGGCTTCGGCAGCCGGCACAGTTCATATCATCGCCGCTAGATGGGGGCTTCATTAATTCCATCCCTGAACCAGTCAGTCGACTGGAAGCAGGCTGCGAATTTTCTTTTTCATTTCAATTGTTTGAGTGTTATGTATACCCAATTTGCTACCAGGTAACACACCTCCAATTGCAAATAAATGAATAAATAAATGCGATTATATAAGAAACAATCTTCTCATGATCCCTGTAAAAGAACGTATAAATGACAACGAAAAAGTTATGCAGTTAATGGTAACAGAATCGAAACTAGTTTCATTATGCCAAGTACAAGAGCCACATATAAAACGAGGAACGCAATAAAGCAATTTATGACATGACTCTTCCACAGAACACTAAAACAATTCATTCTACTGTGGTAATGTCTAGCAGAGGTCCCTAGCGATTTAGCTTCAAGTAGGAAACAGAGCAGACAGCAGCAATGCATGTCAAACACAAAGGACTACAGATCAGAGAAACCAGAGGTAAATGAGAGTTTTAGTGCATAGTAAATATTGTCTGTCAATTGGGAGATGGCAGTGGATTTTAGTCCGCGTCTCCCCCGAGAGGTGAAAATTAAAAACTGGCTGATCCACTTCGAGTTTTGAAAATTAAACCATCCAGGAAATATACTACAGTAATCATTCTAATATTATAATTTTCAAGTAATTAAAAGCATTAGGCTCTTATATGTGTGGTTCATTTATGGGCTTTGCGACATCGTGGCCATGTAGCCACGTATACATAAGTGTGTATCTGTGGGTAATTTGTCTGATAACTTGTGTTATTGTGATGGTTGTAATTGAGACTAGGATAGGTGAATGAGACGGCCGCGGCCGTAATTTTGCTATTAAAGGTTTGAATCCATTCTTGTAGTGTTGCCTATACAAACTGTCACTTCTAACTCTTCAGTCCGTCAACACGAATTCGCCCAACCACTGGACGGTATAAAATGTATATAATATATGAAAAATTATTAATAAATAACACTCCCAATAAATTGCATGTATTAGTTATGAACACTATTATGATGCGGCAGCTCTAGGACTATGCATTTCAACCTTCAAGCGGTCATCGTCGGATGCACATCGTTGTGTTGTGGTTTAAATTTATATATAAATATTTTCTAACTACAAAAAGATGTAGTCTCGTATGCACGTGTATATAAATTAAAACAACTCAATATAATAAGTGAAATGCAAATAAAATTTTAGGAAAAACCAGTTTCGTCCAGTTAATACCCGGGTTCAGTCGACCACAACTGGTGCTAGAGTGAACACAAAACTGCTCGAAGTTCCAGCCAGGAAGACAACCGGATAATTATCACCCTGTGTTATTACAGTATAGCCATAGTTGATTTTTTACAACCATATAATCACGCCAAACAAACAAACTCCGGATTTCTATCACCATTTTAACATTTCACCTAACATTAGATATACTACATTTAACATACACCGACAGTTGCATTACCAATACTGCAACTAAATAATTGTACATATTGTAAATATTTTTCACCTGTATTCTCAAATCTAGATGTTATAGCCTAAGTGTAATGGATCTGATGATGATCGCTTGACGATAGAAACTGGTTATCCTAGTGTATTTATTAATCTCAAGTAATTTATTTCAGGATTAGGGCATAACCCAGCTCTTTTTGGATACATTCGTGTTGACCCACTGTAAAGCACCAACCTTTTGTTATTCTATTATGTTTATGGCTACTTATCTCAGCAGAGCCGTTGGTCGTAAAGTTGTTACGCTGTCGCCTGCCTATTCCATCCCCAAATTTGCCTGGAGTAGAAGTGAAAAACCATGGAAAACTACTTCGAGGATGTCGTACCCACCTCTTCTCAGTTTTACCTCAAAAGGCTGAGTGTACCCCACTCCAGCCTTCAGGTCAATATTACAATTCTTGGCATTGCTGTGAATCGAACCAGGACTTCAGGGGTTCTACTTATAAGTTAATATTATTTGAACAATACAATTATTTTTAACAAAATAAGGTATTGTTGAATAATGTAGTATTCTTGCCTTTTGTCTGTTAGTACCGGCTAAAGTAAAATTTGGCTTTGTTCCGATGTCTCAATCTCTTTCATGGCTGTGATCATAGTAGCCCATATGTGAGGTACTGAATAATGTATGGTGCTGATCAGTGGCATAATTAGGAAGGGTGATCAGGGGGATCAATCTCCCCAAGAGCCAAATAATAAAAATACGTAATTAGATGAATTTTTTTACTTTAAATAAAACCAATCTTTGGATTAATAACACACGACTGGAATATGTACGTTTATACTTAATTCGAGAAAATTTCTCGTTTCTTTTTTCTCGTTTAGTGTTCATTTTCGAACTTTTGCACGTTGATAGGTACAAATAGAACATACCAAATGCTATCGAGTTCATACACGAAATCGTGTAGTTTTGCTTTAATTGATTATGTCTCATTTCGCACAAGCATAACTCCCACCTCGCATAAGGCAACAACAAAAACAAAAGAGACAATAAACAAAATAAAAACAAAAAAATATAGCAAAAATCAGAATCAAAAACAAAAGCCAAACCAGAAAACAGCAAACACGAAACCATAAACAATAAACACAATGAAAAAATAAAAGCAAAATTTAAAGCAAACACAAACAAAAAACCAAACAAAAAAAGACATGAAGCAAAATACTGTACCCGCTTAGCGGAGGATGTATAGTCAGTACTCGGCTTAGCTACTTCGGTATCGGTGTGCGTTACGTTCCCTCCACCACTGACCTCACATCCGATATGTAAACACAATCAGGTTAACATGAACTACAGAAAAACTCAACATTAAAATTTACAACCATTTATTATACTCAAATACTATCACACAAAACAAATAATATAAAAGCAATCGTTTACTTGGTATGGTCCCTTCAAGTTAGAATAAAAATCACTCAAAAATCACTTAATATTCACTGGAAATCACTTAAAATTGTCTTGCTTATTCTATTTATTATTTACTTATTCCTTTAAGTCTTATATTTATTTAGACCCCGAGCGTGCCTTTCACTTTAGTCACTTTTATATCTTCCAAGGCTTTGGATATTTAACTTATATTCTCAATACCCTTCAGGGCTTCTTTTACCTACACCTTTCTATTTGCATTTCATTCAGTTTCTAGACTGATTTACCACTTCCACAAAGCCTTAGGTATTTAAAACAACAACAAATATATTTATTTACAATACACCATGTCATGGGTCTACCCTCTACTTCACTGTTCATCTATTCATGCTGCAGGTAATTCATTTTACATTGCACCATGCACTGTTCATTTTATTTTAGAGGATCCTTTGATTACATTAAGCTTCTTTTTTCATAACCCGTTCATTGTTTATATATCAAGGAATGGAATCGCTTTTCATCAAAACATTCAATATTGACCAAAATCTGCCAACAATTTACTTAATAACTTCAAACTGAGGCTTGAGAGAATTTGTATCAATCTCAGCCTTCCAATTATATATTCCATTTCGTATAGCACCTTTCAGTTAAAACTTCCCTGTTGCAAGGGTTTACTGCTTGTATCCCTTTAAAAACAACTCGGCTGTGGAACTCAATACATTCACTCATTAGGGTAGGTTCGGGCTGGCCGGCCTTCTCCCCTCCCTTGGCACTTCATGTGATTTATGGCGTCTCGCGTATCGCCTTGCTTTTACTCTCCTCCTAGTTTCTTTCAAACAAACGTGATTATCCAAGCTCTAATTCGCATACAATTACTTACTTCCTCATTTGCATTTTATTATTACCATCAATATTTCGTGTTTCCAGAATATTGGACACTAGTTCGGAGAGAACATACGACGACTTCATTTATATATCTTCACTTACGACGATTCATTTCAATAACCTTATTCCGACGAATGACAAATCTGGGAATACTCATCCAGTCTTACATGCAACTAACTTCACTTACGACGATCCACTTCAACAGCATTATTCCGACGAATAACAAAGCTGGGAATACTCATCCAGTCTTACATGTGAATACCATAACTTCAATAAAAACCTAACCAGAACCCTTAGTCTGTCAGTGGGTCACGCCCTCATACCATAACATATTACCAACATTTTTATAACTTTTCGTCTCGCGAACGAGGTATATCCTGGATCACGCATTTCTTTGCTAACTTTGAGCTACACTTATTTATTTATAGGCCCTTTCGGCATTATAACTTTCTTGGATACTCATACTTTATTTATTATTCGATAACACTTTTATCCCTTAGCGGTAAGACTCCGAGTATTCCTATGAATTTTCTTTCAAAACTTTGGCCTAATAGCTCACCATACAACATTATACTTTTGTTCTTTGGTGATCCGTATTCACCCATTACATTACTTTATAAATTCATTATTACGACCATAAATATCAACATAAATCCGAGTTCCTTATATTTATTCTATCAAAATTTCAATTATTTACTCTAGCACTTATTTCATCTATAATTCATTACTTGGTAACACATTTAAACTATTTACGTATATTATTCTATCGATTTTTCATCATTTCATTATTGCGCTTAGCTACTTTACTTGTATTTATAGGGGCGAAAATTCAAGCCCTTTCATTAGATAAATTTCCCAATTTTTATACATCATTATTGGTGCGTCTTTACTTTATTATTTGGTGAAAATTCGAACCATTTATAATATTATTTCCGATTCCTTCCTTTCAATACATTACTTATTTATCATAATCTTTCGGGTTTTAATTATTTTTACATTTATTGATCCCATTTTATCTTTACATCCGACGGGCATTCCCCGCAGTCTTCAACTTTTATTCCCAACATGTTTCAATCATATAGTGCATTTTAATTACATAGCAGAAATCAAGACCAAACTCCCCAGTTAATACTTGATTTCTACTATTCAGTGCATGGTTCAATATTAATGATAATAAAATCATTGCGACTTACCCCGTGTACAGCCGTTGATCATAAGCTTAGATGGTGTCACCCATCTCAAATTATTCTTAGCACAAATTCATGACACTGCTTTTCACACACTTCATATTATAATCACTTATCCTAACACAATAAACACTGAAATACATTTTCCCCTTTTACATGTAGCACTTCCTATCCACTAAAACAACTATTATTCTTCTTTTTACAACACTTCAGATACCACTTTACTATACACCATATCTCAGTGATTTCGGCAACCCATCGGCAACTTTCACCTCGACGCAAGTCTCTTGTACCAGCATTGGACGTGTGATCGCTCGAACGGTCCTGCTCTTATCCTGGGATTATAGTCTTAAATCTCTCGTTACCTCGAATGTCCTATTATTCGGTTTTCCTGTTACTGTCTCTAGGCGGTAACTGTCCTGACGCTTTCCTAACTATGAGTCTTATATTTGGCCTACGTCTGCTTTAAGACCGTATATCTCTTTTTATATCAATTGATCGGCGTATTCAGAATTCGAACTGACGTTCCTCCGCACCTCTTGATTTCACCTCTATCTTTTAATGATGCCACTTGGTTTACTGTGCTTCTTAATCTCTGATTGTCCTTTATATTTCCTCGACTGGGCGTATTCGTAACGATGCTTTATGAAAATTCTCTATTTTCACTACCGTTTTTCGAACTCGCGACCTGGAACTGAACGTTCCTCACTTTTTGACGCCTAAATCGCTGTTTCTTTCGGACGATAACTGTACTTTGTCCGTAAAGACTATTCACTTGTCTTAACTTTATAATGTACAGCACGGCGCACTTCGTAATGTATTTGCCTGTACTCTAGGCGAAGATACTGTCTTTTTCTATAGCGCGAGTATTACTTTTCCTCCTTGAGGTTCTCGATAACTGTGTCCTGACGTGACTATTCACGAGACGTGACCTGTACTAGGTCCTGGTTAAACTTCAAGAGTATGACCTGCATGAGGTTCAATACTGTACTGATGATAATGTAACGCCATGACCTATCCAAGGCCTGGGATATCAGAAAACTAGACGTATAACTGATCTAGCGCGGCATGCCTCTGCACTCCACCAGACTGAATAACTGGCTGAGACTGTGTCAAAATAGTGTTTATATTGTACCCTTCAATGTTTTCTAGGACGCCGACACTAGCTCGGGTAGTCGTCTGTTCGGGGTGGCTCTAACTTATTCTAAACATCCTAGGGATATCGTCAAGGATCACAGGAGGCTTAACTTAAAATCAGTATGTCAGAGAACTCCTAATATAAAATAATTTTATTCACAAAAACATCATCTCCCATTTACTCCCATCCATAGACAATAAACAACAAAATATACTCCCTTAAATTACTCTAATCCACAACATCAAAATGCAAAAGGAAATTTATCACACTGGCTGAAACCAGGAAAAGAAAAATAATCTATTTTACTGCAGTCCACTGCTTCAAATTCAAAATTAAAATGTCAACAGACTTACTTCATCAAAACTATGGCCTAAATAACCCAGCCATTCTATCAAAAAAATATGCGCACTCATGTTTATAATTTGCAAAATTGGTTTCTGGGAGCTCCGGACATGTCCTCTCGAACAATCATCATCCTTCCTCACAAGAGTCAGACAATGAAGGCAACATACTTATTCTAGGCCACAGGCATGTGTGCACATTCTAACTTAAAAACAATTAATTCTCTCAGAGCCATGACTCTGTTAATTACGGTAAAACAAACAAGTCAATATACATGAAGCATCAAATAAACACTTCGGCGGTCGGCGCCCCGCTACTTATTAATAAACAAACAACTATAATGAATGCACTCAAAATGACAATACAAGACGTCGCTTCCTAAAACGGTATAAAAGAAAACCCTGGGAAGCCTGACTACCTTCCCTCAAAGATAACAAATACCATCCTCGACCTTGTGACAAACATTCTCACACCACACTAACCAGCTGGGCAGGCAATAACCTTCACTGCAACTTTTAGAATTCAGACGGCTGGCCGTAGTCCTATACCTGCTCCTTAAGACTCCCTTTGACTACCGAGGGTTCGAGCTGTACATTTACCTTTCCGACGGAGCTATAGCATACTCTCATCAGACAATGAATTCAATCATTTCACTTACCATTTTGTATCATCGTAGAACACGGGAATACCACCTCCGTTTTTAATTCACTTACCATTTTATATCATCGTAGAACACGGGAATACCACCTCCGTTAATAATTTCAGCTCAACCCAGGATCAACTCTCAACCTTTTCTGAATATTATATTATCATCCAGCCATTATGTCTTACCTTTCTTTACCTTGGTGTGATTATCAATTACCATACTTACTGTTCACATAATTTCAGTGTCACTACTTGTCTTTGTCACAATATCGAGCTGTCTTCCCCATATTAGCTTTTACGTTAATATCGTGCGTAAGCACTATCAAACCAATTATTCCCTTAATTGTGCATTCAGCAAAGTTACTGACTCCCTCAAACAAAACACATTTAAACAAAATTTGATGCTCATATACTATTTACGTTATAAAACACACAAAAAATAATCATAACTGACAAATATACACAAATCCACACAAAACATGCCTGCTATGCCTAAATTATCTATTTTATCATAATTGCTTATGATCGAGATGAACTTATCCGATCCCCATGATGGGATGCGCTATGGCAAGCATGCCCCGTACAATATTTACTTATCTCGTATACATCCTGATGATGCTCGGGTCCTTGATATCAGTCTTCTGGATCAATTGGTTCATCTTGCAAGGAGGATAATTTACACACGGTTTCCAAAATTCACCAAAGCAAAGGTCCACTGTGAATTATTATTATTATCACAATGCACGGTTCTCGCATATGTAGCTCCTACCTCCTACAGCTATCATCAACCTACTCAATTCAGCTGATAGTTCAATAGCTTCCTAGATCACTGACTTAGCTACTAATAGCTCGTATGGCTATCTCTATCATTATAACTGCGTACTGTCACGGTATGCACTGTTCTAATTCGCACTCGCGAATACTCAGCGATATTCAAATTCCAAAGATATAACTGCTTCTACTTATAAAACTTGTACAAATTGTTACTTTTCTTGAGGCTACAGGCGTGGGCTTTCGCCTCTGCAGGGCCCCGATATGAAAACTTATAAAACTTGTAAAATTGTTCCCACCGCGACGATCGTGGGCTTGCGCCTAAGCAGCGCCCCATATAGAAACTGTTCTCGCTGCGTATCCAGCTATTATTTATATGATTTCTCTTAGGAGTACTTGGAGTGGGGACCTTTTAGAATTTATTTCCATAATAACACTCACATGAATATGCAAATTAGCTCCTTTGAACGTCCTCATTTCTAATGTCTCAAGGACTTCTTTTTATCCAAAATCCGATCGTTGGATCCTTATATAATGAGCTCCGTAATTTCCTTCATTGTTCCTTAATTTCGGCGGGATTTGGTCGCGTCTCGCGTCCCTCGCTGCTATTGGTAGTTTTAAATCCACCCCCTGATTTCATTTTAATTCTGGCAAAAATCACAGAATGATCCAATTTAAATTTTGACGATACTTCTGAGGGGCTGGGATTGTCCCCTATACGATGGTGTAATTCCTGTTTCTGTATTTTAATTACTGCTCCAATTTCTCTCAAATGGGCGGGGTTTATCTAGTGAGTGATCGTTGAAATTTTCGTTTTTACCCGCTTGTTTGAAACACCGATTTGCGTTGTCTGATCGCATGTGGCTTCCAGATGTTGGCTTTATCTCCCTACCGTCATTGTCTGCGCTGGGTGAAAGTTACAGTAAAGCACGTACGAGCCTCCCTTTGTTGTGCCCTGTTCCACAAGCAACATCTTTTCTCACACCGGCTTTGAAACATGAATAAAATCTTGTTGAAATAAATATGTAGAATTAATGCAATCACAGATGCATAAAGGTTACATTACCCTTCTGCAAAGGAAAACAATCGATATGGAACGTATGATTTTTTTCTCAATCCCGATCCGCCTCACGGATGCTGTAAGTTTCCGCCGTCACTCCTTATTTTGTTTACTTGGTTCGCCACTGCTGGTCTCACGCAGGGATTCCCTTACTATTATTCTTGTGTCTCCCTCTCCACATACTTGGTAAGATTAGGGTCTCGGCTGTCTGGTGCAGGTAGCTATTGTTTGCCTGTCTCGCCAAGTACTCTCACTTCACGGCCGTTCACTGTAAACACCGGATCTGTTTATGACTGTCTACTTCCTCGTTCCACGTGCATTTGGCTCATCTTTATTCGATTTCCATAATGTTGACACCCGCGGTATTCCGTGGTTGATCAAACGGTTCCCTTTCATGATATATTTTGAGGTTTGAGCAATTTACTACTGATGTGCTTCCGCCGTTTATGTCCTCTATCTTATACGCATTGTTTCCCAAATTTCTTATGATTCGGTAAGGTCCTATGTACGGGAAACACCATTTATGAAACACTTTGTTTGCAGGATCAGAGATAGGAGGTCTCTTCAATAAAACTAACTCACCGGCGTTCAATTCTCTGTGAAAGCGTTTCCCTTTTAGCCTTCTTAATCTCCTGTCAGCTTGTTCTCTCATATACGTGACCGTTCGTTCGATTCTCAGCTGTGGTGCTGGCTGCCGATCCCAAGATCTCGGTGGTTGCTGGTTCAAATGTAACGTATATGGAATTTGTCCAGTTGACTCATGACGTGTCATGTTAATGCAAATTTCAATGTTTTTCAAGGTATCAGCCCAACGATGATGCTCTGTAGGTATGAACATGCGGATATGCTTAGAGACCTCTCGTAAGACTCTCTCGCTAGGATTGCTCTGTGGATGGCGTATGCTAGATAGTACATGTTTGATGTCTAGCTCATTTAATCCACGCTTAAATTCTGCTGATGTGAAGTAACTCCCATGGTCGGAAAGTATAAATTCTGGCTTTCCCATTATCGGTATAACACGATTCTTGATTCGGCTTAAGACCTGTTTCGACGTTGTCTTCTGGATAGCACATAAAACAACAAACTTGGAGAAGACGTCCACACACACAAGGACATGTCGCACTCCTCTACGTCCTTTCGGCAATGGGCCCAGGCAATCTGCCGCAATGAGCTCTAACGGTTTCTGTGGCAAAAGTGGCTTTGGGTATTGTCTCATGAGGAAGTTGTTGGGTTTTGCACGCTGTCAAATATCGCATGTCTTCAAGACATCGCGTATGGTGATCCTCATCCGTGGCCAAGTGAAAGCTTCACCTATCGTTGCTTGTGTCTTGTCTAATCCTATGTGACCAAGTGTATAATGAGTATGCCACACTAATTTCCTCTGTAAAGAAGCTGGTAACAATATCCGTAACTTGACGTGATCCTCATCTATAAATTTATGGAGCATATTATTGAAGTATGAATAACTTCTCGCTTGAGCTTCAATCTCTCGGTATGCTGGGATATCAGGTGTTATCTCTCTCTTGAGGAACTTAATCATCTGCATCATCCATGGCTCCTTTTCCTGTTCCTGCGGTAACCTCTTCAGTTATTGTAAGAAGTCTTGGTCTTCGTTTGTCAGCTCAATGTGTTGCACTAACATCTCATCCTTCTGTGCCTCCTCTTCTGGATTTCGGCTCAAAATATCCGGGATTACATTTAATTTTCCTGATATATGCTCAATTTGTAGATCAAACTGCTGCGCATAGATGGCCCATCTGTTGATGCGTTCACTTACCATGGTGGTCTTAAATAAGAAAGTCAGCGCCTTGTGATCAGTGCGGATTGTTATGGGGAAACCATAGATAATACGACGCCATTGTTGTAACGCGTGTATGATAGCCAGAAGCTCCAGCTCTGAGATGGTATAAATTTTCTCATGTTTTCTTAACTTCCTGCTGATAAATGCTAGGTATGAACGGCCTGCTGTTCTCTCTGCGTCTTCTTGGAAAAGCATTGCTCCGATGCCCACTAAAGATGCATCCGCTTGAATTATGAATCTCTTCGAAAAATCTGGGTAACCCAGTTTGATGCTATTTGACAGCAATTCTTTCGTAGCTACAAATGACCTCTCACACTCTTCGTTCCAAAACCAACGGTTATTCTTTTTTAGCATCTCCTGTAATGGTGCTACTACTTCGGTGTATCCTGGACAGTTCTCACGAAAGAAATTTGTTGCCCCCAAGAACATCCTTATGTGCTTGAATCTGGTTGGTCGAGGAAAATTTCTAATGGCTTTAATCTTCACTGGGTTGGGTTTGATCCCCTCTCCATCAACAAAATGTCCTAAATATAAAATTTCGTGCTGAAAGAAGTGCGATTTTTTAGATTGATCTTGAAATTTGCCCTTTCTAGGTTCTCTAACAACTTGCTTAAATTTTGCATGTGTTCTTCAATGCTTTCTGATGCTAGTAAGATGTCGTCGACATATCTGACAGTCATGTCTTTCACCTCTTCTCTCAAATTGCGATCCAATGCTCGGATTAGTGCAGATCCGACTGTCTTAACTCCAAATGGTATGCAACACCAGGTGAAACTCTGATTATCTAATAGAAATCCAGTTAACAGCTGTGATTTCTCTTCTAATTCGATGTGCCAGTAGCTATTTGCAAGGTCGACAGACGAATATATTTTTTTCTTGTCGAACTTCTTTAGTACATCCTTAATTAGTGGTGCACGGTCGGTTTCACCAATTAATGTGGAATTGAGGGTGCGAGCATCAAGACATAGTCTCACAGAACCATTGGGTTTCGCCACCGCTAATATGGCGTTCAAATATGGAGTTGGAGCCTTCTTAATTATGCCCCCTCTAAGCATTTCGTCTATAATTTTTCTAACTGCTGCACGCTGTTTTTCTGGGATTGGGTAGAGTCGGCTTTTGAATGGAGTCCAGTCATCCACAAGCATAGCGTACTTGAAATTTAATATTTTTCCCGGTAGTGTGTTGAATGCTGCTTAATGTTTACATAGCATTTGTGCCAAGCAATTTCTTTCTTCATCATTTAGCTTTGCCTCTTTCAATTTTTCTTTCAAATGTGCCTCAAAACTGTCTTTGTTGCCATCTTCTTCTACTGCCATGGACCACATCTCATCTTCCAACTCTTGCTTTTCCTCCAGGAGTCCTGTGTTCGAGTCCTCTTCATCTGCTTGATTTTTCTCTTCTTCTTCCTCAGGAATCGTCTCCAGCGTCCAAATGTCAGCATCTCTATCTAAGCCGTGATTATTCATGTTCAGTTCCACCGCTGATAATCCTTCCATATTTCTGAATTTAATTACATTGTTGCGTAGATCAATCACTGCTTGGTGCTCGTATATGAAATCCGCGCCCAGGATCAAATTTACGCTCATCTTGTTCATAACCATGAATACGTGTGAGAAAATGTGTCCTAATATTTCTAGATCCAATTGTACTTGAAATTTACATACAGCTGATTTTTCGGGAATTACTCCTCTAATTTTGACCTGTGGTACTGGAATCGTAGGTATTCTCTGTTTTTCGCTTAGAGCTTTAATTAATGTCTCTGATACTAGACATTGCTGTGCCCCAGTGTCCACTAATCCTTTTACTCTTAGTCCTTCTATTCTCGTAATAATGACTGGTAATTTCCTCAAACAATGTTGTTCCGGTTGAATAATTTCACCCGTAAAATCATCAGGAGTTGCAACCCATTCCTCAATGTTCGCTATCAACCACTGTGTTTTATCTGGATGGAAAATTAGACTATCGCCTTCATCCTCTAGTACATTTTTTTTTGCTAATGGCCCCTGTCTGCCTCTTATCGTTCTGACTCTCACGATGCTGTTGCGCTAATTCACTTTCTGCTCCGGTTATCTCCACATCTGGATTCTCGCGATTTTCCATCGTCCTTCGCCAGCGATCCTTTTCCGTCTCTTGGCTGCGATGCAACTCATCTAGGTACCGTTGGGATGCCTCGTGTCTGTTCTGCCATTCCCGTCGACTGTCCTCCGTGTATCCTCGGTTCTCATCTCGTCCTCGGTTCCACGTTCTATTTTCTCTTCTGTCATATCTGCGATGATGATATGGACCTTCGCGACCACGCCCTTTCCATTCATCTCTCCTGTACTGTTGCGGCTGCCAGTTCCTTTCTTTCCTTGGTTCATATCTCCTTTGCTCTCCTCTTGGCGAGTCTGACCTTCCATTGTTGTTTCCGCCCTTATGGCTAACATTCGTATTGGTGCTCTGCTCTCTAGTTTTGACTAGCTCGGCCTGGTGTACCAGCGCTGCACTGTCACTTGCTCTGACGTGCCTATTTTGAGTATTTAATGAAGTTTCATCCAATTGGCGTAACACCTCCTCTGCTTGTAGTGCGCTCGAGACGTTTGCTGCAATTAAGAACTGTTGTACTGGTAATGGAAGCAGTTTACCAATTGTCATCACCAGTTCTGACTCCGGTGGTAAAATATCCATGTCTTTCAACCTGAATAGCTGAGCCGAAAAATATTCTGAATAACGCGTGGGCTTGAAGCGTGATACTTCCTGCTATACAACTCCATTCTCAGACTGAGTTGTATTGACATGCTCCAATAACGGCGTAGAAATGCATGTTTGAAACTGTCCATGTCTTCAAAAGTGTAGCGAAAACTCCTGAACCAAGTCAAGACGCTATCCGCAAGTAATTTCTCTGTTACACTGAGTTTCTTATTCTCAGGAATGTTACTGTCTGTAAGGTAGTGTTCTAAATCTTTTAAAAAACTTTCGGCTTCTGTGATCCATCATTGTTGAATTTTCGTGGGCGATCCTCCTGCATTCTGATTATTTGGACATACTGTGTAGTTGGGTTATTATTATTATTATTATTTTCAGTCGACTGTTGAGGTGTCGAGGCATGTCCCCTAAACGTTTGGAAACCCTCATTATTCTCGATACCTGTAGTTGCGCGGCTTGGACTAAGTCCATTCATTCCTTCTTACTGAGCCTGGCTTGTGTTGCAATTATTAGCCACTCCGTTTGTTCCCTTACTGCTGTTATGAGCTTTTAGTTCGAGAAGCATGTCTTGCTGATGTAAAGATTGTATTTCTGTCTTAAGGATCTTCCGTTCTTGTCCCTCTATTTTTCCTAGCAACTGCAGTTCGACCTCCTTTATCCTTTTCTGGTTCTCTTCCATTTGTTCCATGAGTTTCTTTCTATCCTCTTTCCCGTCAATTCCAATCTGTCGGCATGTCTTGTTTATTTCTGCTCTTATTGCCTCATACCTATCTTCCTCTTTTCTCATTCCATCCTTCTTATCGCTTTCCAGCTGATCGAGCCTGCCTTCTATCAGTTCATTACTTTCACGAATGCTCTCTTTAAGTGCATCATTCTCATTCTCTTGAATATTCCACCGTTCTGCTGAAGTCAAAGCTGCCTTGTCTATCTCTGTTCTGATCTCTGTCATCTCCTCTTCTAAGCTGTGTAATTGCTTTGCCGCAGACTTCACCTCATTGTCTATCCCTTTTATTGTAGCCTGGATTGCTAACTGTTCTAACTTTATCCCTTCCGTATTAGCATTACATATTTCTTCCAGTTGTATGAGTTTCGCTGCCGTCTTTTCTTCACTGAATGCTATTGATTGTCTTAGGTTCATCTCCATCTGTCCTAACTGTGTGGTAGTCTCAAGTGTGATCTTAGCTATCTGCTCTGCTAATTTATCCGTCAATTCCTCTTTTAATGCTTCCTTATTCAGCCTACCCTGTTCTGCAATTTGTTCCGTTAATTCCTCTTTTAACGCTTCATTATTCAGCCTACCCTGTTCTGCAATTTGTTCCATTAGCTGTGTATTGGTAATTGTACTTTGCTCCGCGAGTAGTGCCTTATTTATCATACTTTGCTCCGCTATCTGTTCTGAGATACGTGCATTGTTTATTTCGCTCTGTTCCGCTATCTGCTCTGAGATACGTGCATTGTTTATTTCAATCTGTTCCGCTATCTGTTCTGAGATACGTGCATTGTTTATTTCACTCTGTTCTCTATACTTCCTCTTAAATTGTTTGAACTGCTCCATTGTTCTAGCTACCGAACCCTCAATTATAGCTCGAATTTCTTCCACTGAAGCCATAGCACAAAATATAACACTTATTTGAGAAGACTGGGGCATGAAGCCTCACGTACCCACCTTCTGCAATCATAAAATGAGTCGCTTAATCCCAAACTACGTTATTCCCATTAATTACTTTTATTTGCTTGAAGAACTGCCTATTTGATGTCTGCTTTCATGAATAAATTTTCAGTTTACCCTTCTGCGTTAATTTTAACTTCTCAGTCCTGTCAATAAAGTACTGACATGACTTTTCATAGTTCACACCGTCCTACAACATACATTTGGAGTTTGCTACTAATTATTCAATTATAAGGGCGCCACGAAAACACTGCTTCTACCTAAATATGCAAAATAAACTCAGCATTTTCGACTATTTATTTTAAACAAACTCCTGGCTTTACTTTACCCTGAATTACTGATAATTCGGCCAACACTAAAGGGCGCCATGATATGGGGTATGGCTTGGCCTCGTAAAACATCGCAGCAACCATCCAAGGACTCGGTTGTACTGTCGAATGCCCCACTTGGGCCTCGCCATGATATGGGG
The DNA here is from genome assembly GCA_946902985.2 of Meconema thalassinum. Taxonomy (NCBI): domain Eukaryota; kingdom Metazoa; phylum Arthropoda; class Insecta; order Orthoptera; family Tettigoniidae; genus Meconema; species Meconema thalassinum. The sequence goes on from OX336390.1 coordinate 837,678,230, forward strand.
ACAACCTACATCTGTTTACATGTCCTCAAGGTTTGATAATGCAAGCTCAATGCTCACCCTCTTGGATAAAGACCGACATGGGCCACCATGTTTTATCACAACCTCGACGCGGCACGTATACTTCCGTAGGCTCCGGCTAGCTACTCTCTGACAATCTCCATCACTGTGATCCACTAATTAATAAAAGAAAACTGATATGGACATGAATAACTACAATTTTATCACCCAATCCATATGTACCCTTCAATGTTTTCTAGGATGCCGACTCTAGCTCTGGTAGTGGTCTGTTCGGGGTGGCTCTAACATATTCTAAACATCCTAGGGATATCGTCAAGGATCACAGGAGGCTTAACTTAAAATCAGTATGTCAGAGAACTCCTAATATAAAATAATTTTATTCACAAAAACATCATCTCCCATTTACTCCCATCCATAGACAATAAACAACAAAACGTACTCCCTTAAATTACTCTAATCCACAACATCAAGTGCAAAAGGAAATTTATCACACTGGCAGAAACCAGGAAAAGAAAAATAATCTATTTTACTGCAGTCCACTGCTTCAAATTCAAAATTAAAATGTCAACAGACTTACTTCATCAAAACTATGGCCTAAATAACCCAGCCATTCTATCAAAAAATATGCGCACTCATGTTTATAACTTGCAAAATTGGTTTCTGGGAGCTCGGACATGTCCTCTCGTACAATCATCATCCTTCCTCACAAGAGTCAGACAATGAAGGCAACAGACTTATTCTAGGCCACAGGCATGTGTGCACATTCTAACTTAAAAACAATTAATTCTCTCAGAGCCATGACTCTGTTAATTACGGTAAAACAAACAAGTCAATATACATGAAGCATCAAATAAACACTTCGGCGGCCGGCGCCCCGCTACTTATTAATAAACAAACAACTATAATGAATGCACTCAAAATGACAATACAAGACGTCGCTTCCTAAAGCGGTATAAAAGAAAACCCTGGGAAGCCTGACTACCTTCCCTCAAAGATAACAAATACCATCCTCGACCTTGTGACAAACATTCTCACACCACACTAACCAGCTGGGCAGGCAATAACCTTCACTGCAACTTTTAGAATTCAGAAGGCTGGCCGTAGTCCTATACCTGCTCCTTAAGACTCCCTTTGACTACCTGGGGTTCGAGCTGTACATTTACCTTTCCGACGGAGCTATAGCATACTCTATAGCTATAGCTATAGCAGACAATGAATTCAATCATTTCACTTACCATTTTATATCATCGTTGAACACGGGAATACCACCTCCGTTTTTAATTCACTTACCATTTTATATCATCGTAGAACACGGGAATACCACCTCCGTTATTAATTTCAGCTCAACCCAGGATCAACTCTCAACCTTTTGTGAATATTATATTATCATCCAGCCAATTTGTCTTACCTTTCTTTACCTTGGTGTGATTATCAATTACCATACTTACTGTTCACATAATTTCAGTGTCACTACTTGTCTTTGTCACGATATCGAGCTGTCTTCCCCATATTAGCTTTTACGTTAATATCGTGCGTAAGCACTATTAAACCAATTATTCCCTTAATTGTGCATTCAGCAAAGTTACTGACTCCCTCAAACAAAACACATTTAAACAAAATTTGATGCTCATACACTATTTATGTTATAAAACACACAAAAAAATAATCATAACTGACAAATATACACAAATCCACACAAAACATGCCTGCTATGCCTAAATTATCTATTTTATCATAATTGCTTATGATCGAGATAAACTTATCCGATCCCCATGATGGGATGCGCTATGGCAAACATGCCCCATACAATATTTATTTATCTCGTATACATCCTGATGATGCTCGGGTCCTTGATATCAGTCCTCTGGATCAATTGGTTCATCTTGCAAGGAGGATAATTTACACACGGTTTCCAAAATTCACCAAAGCAAAGGTCCACTGTGAATTATTATTATTATCACAATGCACGGTTCTCGCATATGTAGCTCCTACCTCCTACAGCTATCATAAACCTACTCAATTCAGCTGATAGTTCAATAGCTTCCTAGATCACTGACTTAGCTACTAATAGCTCGTACAGCTATCTCTATCATTATAACTGCGTACTGTCACGGTATGCACTGTTCTAATTCGCACTCGCGAATACTCAGCGATATTCAAATTCCAAAGATATAACTGCTTCTACTTATAAAACTTGTACAAATTGTTACTTTTCTTGAGGCTACAGGCGTGGGCTTTCGCCTCTGCAGGGCCCCGATATGAAAACTTATAAAACTTGTAAAATTGTTCCCACCGCGACGATCGTGGGCTTGTGCCTAAGCAGCGCCCCAAATAGAAACTGTTTTCGCTGCGTCTCCAGCTATTATTTATATGATTTCTCTTAGGAGTACTTGGAGTGGGGACCTTTTAGAATTTATTTCCATAATAACACTCACATGAATATGCAAATTAGCTCCTTTGAACGTCCTCATTTCTAATGTCTCAAGGACTTCTTTTTATCCAAAATCCGATCGTTGGATCCTTATATAATGAGCTCCATAATTTCCTTCATTGTTCCTTAATTCGGTGGGATTTGGTCGCGTCTCGCGTCCCTCGCTGCTATTGGTAGTTTTAAATCCACCCCCTGATTTCATTTTAATTCTGTAAAAAATCACAGAATGATCCAATTTAAATTTTGACGATACTTCTGAGAGGCTGGGATTGTCCCCTATACGATGGTGTAATTCCTGTTTCTGTATTTTAATTACTGCTCCAATTTCTCTCAAATGGGCGGGGTTTATCTAGTGAGTGATCGTTGAAATTTTCGTATTTACCCGCTTGTTTGAAACACCGTTTTGCGTTGTCTGATCGCATGTGGCTTCCAGATGTTGGCTTTCTCTCCCTACCCCAGAGGAGACTGAACTTGAACTCGAAATCGTGCAGCGCCTCCCCGGGCCTGCTTAAACTGAAGGCTGTAGACTGTAGTCGAACTAACGTGCAGCGCCTCCGTGGGCCTGCTAAGAACTGAAGACTGCTATAGTGTGCTTGCAATGGCTTCTTATTTATACGATTTGTAGAAAATAAACTACTTTGCTTACGTTGCAAAAACTAACTTCTAAACCATTTGTGGTATCCTATTGAAAATATGTACAATCTTAAAGCTTCTAATCCAAACGTTCCAAATATGCGAACTATTTCCAAATTCGATCATGGGGAGATTTAAAAAAAAATCGTGTTGCTCCTCAACTGCGTAGGCGGGTGTTTTTTTTTACTATCTTCCCCACTCCCTGACGCGGTAAATTCCCTTTTACATATTGCTGGCAGAGCTCTTCTGTTTGGCGTAACTCTTAAGAACTTTGGCTATCCTAGAATTTCTGGTTCCCAAAATAAATATCATCTGTGGAGAAATTTTCTAAACATTTTGCGTATTTTGGCCAATATCAATGATTTCTGCCGACGTCCTGGATGCGGCGTTGTCAGTTTATCACTGCGTTAGCACTTATTTGTTTCATCTTCTCTCTCCGTCTAGAGTGGAAAATTTGGCTGGGTTATTTTAATCTCTGCGTCAACTCCTTTCTGCATCGTTAGCTCTGACATCATCTCGCTGCTGCCGTATCGCTGTAATATTGCCTCGCAAGTTCGATGCGTCACCCTTATGTGTCCTAAGTTGTTAACCCTTTTGATGTTATAATTTTTTTTTAAAAACGTCCCATTTTCTTATTTTCTGATCCATCGTGGGTTCGACTCTTGTACCAAATTACTATTTGGGTACAATACATAATAACAAAATCAATAACAAAACCAAAAAAATAACATAAACATAATCAAAAACTATAACAAAAGCAAAAACAAACGGTATCGCTGTAATATTGCCTCATAAGTTCGATGCGTCATCCTTATGTGTATTAAGGTGTTAACCCTTTTGATGCTTTAACATTTTGTAAAAACGTCACATTTTCTTATTTTTGTGATCCATCGTGGGTTCGACTCTTGTACCAAATTCCAATTTGGGTACAATACACAATAAAAAATCTATAACAAAACAAAAAAGTAACAAAAACAATATCAAAAACTATAACAAAAGCAATAACAAAAGCATTAACATTTTTTTACGAGGAAAGTGGAAAAATCTTACATAAGACCTTGAGAAGGGTCCGCACTCCTCAAGAGTGTGGGATTCTTACCCACTAAAAAACCACACCCTGTCCTCTTGACAAAACCCATCCCGGGACCACTTTCGTATTACTTCAGGATGGAGCCATTTTCTTTGCTTCACAAGCGCCATCTTACTTCTCCATTCATAGTCCGCGGATCGCAGACTCAATCAACTAAATCGAGCAAGTCCCCATCCGACTTCTTCTGACGAAGGACCACCCCAACAAAGAAAGCGACCGTATCCCAGCTGAGCTCGTTCCTCAGCATAATGCCAACTATATTGTCCGGCGTTATTGGACCAACCTCAGCTTCAAGTTGTTGTTTTTCTGCTGCCCAACGATCGCAGACGAAGAACGTATGATGAACGTCATCTCGTTCGTTCTCGCAGTAAATACAAACTGGACTCCTTATTTTGGCCATAAGATGAAGGTAACACCGAAAGTAGCCATGACCTGTCAACATCTGAGTCAGAAAGTAATTAGTTTCTCCGTGTTTCCTACTCGTCCACTCGACCAGACTCGGTATCAGCCGAGCTGTCCATCTTCCTCTGAGATCGTCATTCCACCTCTGCTGCCAAAGCTCCATCTTGCGTGATACGGCTTCCTTCCGGGCTTGAGCCTTGCCCAGTTCTACTCGTCGGAAGTATACGTCTTTACGTTTTTGCGCGAGTAAGTCTATTGGCGCAACACCTGAGACAACCAGAACTGCAGGTTCCGAAACTGTACATTAAGCACACGCCTCCCTCAGAGCTCCTCTCCTCTGAATTGCAGCTTGGCGTTTCCTATACTTCTCTATCCTGCGCGAATCAGACCAAATCTCAGCTCCATACAGGAGAATAGACTGCGCTGTGGACAACAGTAGTCGACGCTTGCTTTCTCTAGGACCATGCAAATTAGCCATGAGTCTACCAATGGCAGCTGTCACTATTTCCTCCTTGTCTGCTGCCTTCCGTATATGAGACCAGTATGTCAGTTTCGTGTCAAGAGTAAATCCTAATTACTTCGCAGTGGCTCCAGTTCGAACGACCACCTCTCCAACTTTCATGGGAATTATAGTGTCCATTCTCCTCCTAGTTTACATTACTATTTCAGTTTTCGCCATAGTTAAATTCAGACCATGGGCGTTCATCCAACCACTCACCCGTCGCATTACCTGATTGAGTTTCCACTGAGCCAGAACCGCATCTCGGGCTACAATCACCGCTGCAATATCCTCAGCGTACCCAACAAGGAATGTATCTTCGGGCATCTCCATGCGCAGTAACACGTCGTACAACATGTTCCACAAATCCGTGCTCAAGATAGATCCTTGCGCTGCTCCTGCCGTGACATATCTCCTCTTCTGACCGTCTGCAGTGTCATATAACAGGGTTAGGTAGATTATTACCTTGGGAATAACCTAACCCCCAAGGGAAGATGATGAAGAAAAAGAAGTGGGTTTCGGACTGGAGAAAAAGGATGGAGAAATAGGACGAGAGTCCAACAGAAGTTATAACTAAGAGTTCTTGCTCAAATGCAACAAAAAGTGGAACCGTTGTTAATTTTATTTGTGAGGTTTTTAAATTTAAGCCCGTGGGAAGAGTGAGGGAAGACAGGATCTTGCTTAATCGTTATGGTTGAGAAATGATGAATCAAAAGAACAAATATTAATTTATTTAACAATGTAAAAGTAAGTAGTTTATGTAACAAACCCACTTTTGAGTTGAACGAATTGGATTCCCTCATTAGAAGGGAGAAACAATATAATTTAAGGCGTGTACTAGACACGAAGTTTTACTGACATTAATTGGTTATAATTTTGATTTTTATAAACAATTGGGGTCGCAGACCTTCGAAAACATCTAAAGCTTGCGCCAGGTAATTGACAATTCTTTTGGTTTTAAACCTTTTATATGCTTTAAAATCTTCGTAAGATTTTGAAATGATGTTACGATTAACAAAGGGGAAATTTAAAGTTAATTGACGTAATTAAAGTTAGACAATAAATCAAGTACAAGGTGTGTACTTTAAGGATTTCTAGATAGGTATCTTAGAAATATGACCAAATAACAACTTGGAAAGTAACAACAACAACAAAAACAGGAAGAATGAAATAGAAGTTTCTATAACTTCTTCTATTAATGCAGAACTACGCTTAATGATTATACATAGGAGATTATACAAATAGGGCAGGTCACTTATTGTGAAACCTGAAGAGAGAAAGTGAAAGGAAGTTTCTAGAACTCCTATGTTTAAGTACGGATCACGAGAAAAATGGGGCAAGTTTCCCTTTCGTGAAACCTAGAGATAACCCACTTTTGAGTTGAACGAATTGGATTCCCTCATTAGAAGGGAGAAACAATATAATTTAAGGCGTGTACTAGACACGAAGTTTTACAGACATTAATTCGTTATACGTGAAGCAAATAAGGGAGGGCACTTATGTAGAGTGACACCTCATTGAAAAAAGACCTAAAGTAACAATTTTATTATTTTAGTTTGTTAGTAAAGGGTTTGGGAAAGATCAAATGGGATTGTGGAAAAGTGTTCATGGCCGTATTTATTGTACTCGGATGAGCGCGACGCGGATGAAAAGTTGAACAGGCACTGTTTTCACAATAGTCTGTTGATATAGTTGAAGAATTGACTGTAGTGGCACAAAACGTTGATGACAAAGAAAGTTATTGCAATGGTGGAAAATAACCAGTTACACTAGATTTACGAGAATCTATTGCTTGAAAAACTTGTGGGTTATAGTTGAATGCACCAGAAAAATCCCAACGGAGGAAGAAAAATTAGATATTGATTAGCAGTTCATATGGAAGATTCCTTAGGTTGAAAAAGTATTCCCATATGTGAGTGGAAAGTACATGACAGTATAACTGATAGATAGAGTGTAGGTTCTGGAAGGTTCCAGAGCAATGATGAATTGTTTAAATTGGGTAGAGAATCCCTCGGCGGAAAACTAGATTATATAGACAGTGGGTATTTTAGAAATATCCCTCGATGCGAGATAGCATCTCAGAAAATCTTTCATTTTGAAAGTTAGACTTGATAGTTTTGAGTTTGATCAAGAAGATCTCTTGAAAACAGTTATTATCACATAGCAACTTTCACTGTCTATAAAATGCAAATAAAAGCATTGAGCCTTTTAAAAGCGATGAAAATGTGGTTAAAACATGAAGTCGGTACCTATCTTTGCTTCATGAAGAAAGCGATGTTGCTGTTGACGGTTGGTTTTAAAACTCGAACATGGTGTCGAATTTAAAAATTTGCCTCTTGAGTGGAGGAGGCGAGCTTTAGTTAAGCTCCAACTGACTGGTTTGACTTCCGACGTACAAGTGAAGGCTGCTAGACGCAGCGAAAGTACACTAGCCTAGACGGCATGTCCAACAAGAAGTTGAGTGCACTTGAGAGGGTGAGCGGTTGCTCACGGCACGGAGGCAAGTCGAGAAGAAGTGAACGATCGAGCGAGCAGCGCGTGCGGAGTAGCGAGCAGTAGGAGGAGGCGAGAAGAGGGGGAAGCGGGCGAGTAAGGGGAGGAAACAAAGAGGTTATACATAAACATGAAAAAACTTTACAAAAACAAAATTCTTCTTGGAGCGGTTATTATTATTTATCGTATGATGATACAGAGTTAAAATAGAATTTCATACACTACATATAAAGTTATATAAACAGTTATATACATAGTCATAAACACAAGTTCTTGGTTTAAACTTCTAAGTCCAGGCCATCAATCAACTGAAGTGCCTCAGAAGATGCATAATGAATGTCACATACTGATCCTTGGAACGCTCGTTGCGGACATTCACCAACAATATGTCCGATGGTTTGCAGGGTAGCTCCACAATCGCAGTTAGCAGAAGTAACCCAACCCCATTTGTGAAGCAGGAATCCACATTTGCCTTGTCCTGTACGGATCCGGTTAATAATTCTCCATTGGCGTCTGGGGAGTTTGAAACCTTCTACCAGGTTGGAAGGGTTTTCAATCAGATGTACATTGAATACTGATGATTCTTCCCACATAGTTTTCCATGCTTCTGAGATGTTAAATGAAGAGTCTTCAAGAAGTACTGCAGAGCGCCAAGGTGGTTTTCTTGACTTCAACCGTTGATTACCTGCTTTTGCTACATCAGTATGTATGGGTAGCTGGGGGTTCTTCTGAATGGTTTTCCAGATCTTCAGGAGAGCCTCTGATCTTCGAAGAGCTGGAGGTTGGATGTTACTTAGAACAGGTAACCATATAGTGGGTGTGCTACGTATGCAGCCCGTAATCAGTCGCATTGTCTGATTAAGTTGCACATCTATCTTCTTGGAGTGGACACTGTTTAGCCAAGATGGGCAGCAGTGTTCAGCAACGGAGTATGACAGTGCCAGAGCAGTTGATCGTACAGTTTGAGCGCTGGATCCCCAGGAGGTACCAACAAGCTTCTGAATGATGCTATTACGGGTCTTCACCTTTGCAGCCACGTTCGTGAGATGTTGTTTGAAGGTCGAGGACCTATCAAGTGTTATCCCAAGGTACTTAGGCATGCTGCAGAACTGCAAAGTTTGTCCTCTGAATTTAACATCTGGTTTGTAATTAGAGAACCTATTGCGTAAGTCAAATGCGGATACAACCGTTTTCTGATAATTTAGGCGTAGGCACCATTTCTTGAAATATGTGTCCACGACTTCCAAGTCGGCAGTTAGTGTATTTTCAGCATCGGTGGAGTTGTAGTTCTGGGTTACCAAACAGATGTCATCAGCATATATGAATTTCCTTGAAGAAGTTTCTTGCAGGTCGTATATGTACAAGCTGAAAAGGAGAGGAGCTAGACAGATCCTTGGGGTAATCCATCATTTAATTTGAAGAACTTGCTTCTATCATTGCCAGAGTAAACCTGGAAAAGTCTATTGCACAGCATGTTGTTAATTAGGTTTGTGAGTTTGAGACACGGAGTGATGCTCACAAATTTCAGAAGGAGGCCTTCTCGCCATACTGTATCATAAGCGGCAGATAGATCCAAGAAAGCAGCTAAGCTTACATATTTCTTCTCGTACCCATTTTCAATATGAGTTGTTAATGCACACACTTGATCATCACAGCTTCTGCCAGGCCTGAATCCAGCTTGTTCTATGGGGATGTGGTTGTTAATAGTATCAAAAATTATGTTGTAGATGATTCGCTCAAGTAGTTTGTAAGTGACACTTAGTAGAGCTATGGGGCGATAACTTTCGACTTTTGTCGGATCTTTGTTCGGTTTGATGATCGCTAATATTTTTGTTTTCTTGAATAATACTGGGAGATTTCCAGTATTAAGGATATCTGAAAAGAAGTTAGTAAGCCATTTAATTGTAGCTGGACCACAGTGAGCGAGGAATTCAGGATAGATTCCGTCTAATCCAGCTGCTTTCCCAAGTTTCATGTTTGTGATGGCGACTCTGACTTCCTCTACAGTGAATAGAATGGAAAGGTTTGAAGAATTCTGGGCTGCTCTTTTCTTGATTTTCAGCTGAGATTTGATTTCGCTTCTTGTCTGCTTTTCTTTTGGGCTCATGGAATTTGAGATTAGATTAGTCATTTAGCTTAATGGCAGTTTTCGATCTAATTGGTGTTGAATTTGTTGGGTCTAGTTTTCTGATAACAGACCAAGCTTTCCGACTCGAGTGTGTGTGGTCGAATGATTCCACGGTTTCATGCCAGATCTTTTTTCTATTCTCATCTAGTGAATGTAGGAGGCCGGTAGCATTATCAGCAGATGGATTTGCTTCATATTTTTCCAGTAAGCTTTCACTATCCTCACTCCAACCGGGTGTGTATTCTTTACGATAACCTCTAGGAATACATCGTCTAGCTGCTCCTTTTATTATGCCGATAAATCGTGTGTAATTACTACATGTTGGCTTGATCCATCTGATGTTGGAGTCTAAGGAAGGAAGGAAGATTGTAGTTTTACGTGACCGTGAATCTTGTGATTATGAGCCACGGGACCTCCTTTTTACGTGGAATCCGAACCACAGGACATGGCATTTCACATCGAAAATCTCACATGCATTGACCGGGAATCGAACCCGGACCGCCTTAGTGTTGGAGTCTATTTGCATTGCAAATTCAGACCAGTTTGCCTTCTTAAAGTTCCACCTAGGTTTTGGATGGGACTGTACTATTGGTACACATATCCCAGTCTCTAAAATAATAGGTCTGTGCTGACTGTGGGGGAAATCATTAAGTACCGAACGGCGTATCTGGCTGTAGGAGTTTTGAAGCTGAGTTGTGAAACACAGATCAGGAGTATATCCTCTGTTCCAGCGACCTGAATGAAGAGTGGGTGAACTTTTACCATCAAAAATTAATTTTAGGTTTTCAGTTTCCATCCAATCACAGAGAGCTTCGCCATTACTGTCACTCTCGCAGTATCCCCAGAGATTATGATGGCTATTGAAATCACCCAGGAATAGAGATGGGTGTTGCTGAGTTGGAAAAGGAGGGGTTGGCCAGTTTACTTCAGGAGGCTTGTATACATTTACTATTGTTACACTATCAATTTTTGTTATAATTGTAAATATATTATTTTCACTGCTCACTGAAAGTACCTGATGATTTTTTATGTTATGCTTGACGTAAGTCGCTAGGCCGTACTTTTCATGGTTGTTCGAGGCTATTAATGTATATCCTGGTATTTTCCCTCTACTTCGTAACTGTTGATCATCTGCTGTATGCGTTTCTTGGAGTGCAATGACATCGATAGCATGTTTCTTTGATAGTCTGGATAGATAGTCACATTTAGCTCTACTTATTCCTTCAATGTTCAGTTGACATATGCGGAGAGATGGTCCAACCCTACGAACTTGTGCGTCCTGAGAAGGACTTATTGACTGTTTACTCTGTATTTGTTGACCGGGAGGCCTTTTCAGGCAGTTCGGTCTCATCTCTATTTTGTTGCTTACTTAGCACCACCCGGGGGACACGTGTAGGGTAGCAATGGGTAAAACCTACGGACGTGAGCAACGTTTGACCCCCCTTGGAGCGGTGTCTTCACGGAGTAGTTGGTTGGTGAAGAACACGACGCCCTGCGGATTAACGTAGAAGTCTTCATGGCTTGAAACAATGGAAGTTCGGAAGGCAGCGATGGGACGCTGTCAGGCTGGTTCAACGGAATATGCGTTTCTGTAAAAAAATGACAGAAAAAATGAACAAATGCACGGGGCAAACGGGAAGTAACAGTTCGATGTTGGTGTGTGCTGGAAAGAAATGTAAATACATGGACTGATATAAAGTAATGAAGAACAGCAAAAGCTAATTCATTCTTTCCGTGTATTTCCAAAAATACACCAAGGGTACGGTCCTTCAATTAATCTTTCATTATACGCAGGAGATATGCAGGCAACTGGAAGGTGAATAGAAGAGCTTCAACCATATCTATCCACCTAGCTGAGTTGAAGGCGTTCTTCACATCCAAGGTTACCAGAAGTGTTATTTTCCGAGAATAGTGGTTACCTTCCTGGGCTTGGTTCGCAGCTTCAACTACTAGGCGTACTGCATCTATTGTACATCGCCCACGGCGGAAGCCAAATTGCCTGTCAGACAGATTTCCCACGGCTTGAATAGACGACAGTATCCGAGGTTTTAATAGCTTCTCCAGCACTTTTACCGCAATGTCTAAAATACATAGTGGTCTGAAGGACGATGGCGCGTTCCCGACTGCCTTTCCTTTGTTAATCAGCAATAGTCGAGCCATTTTCCAACGGGCACTAAAGACACCTGCTCTCAGACAACAGTTGTACATTTCAAGCAGTAGCTGCGGACAAACCTTGAGAGCTAGTCTCATAGCTTCCGTGAGTATCCCGTCAGGGCCTGGAGCCTTCTTATTCCGAAGGGAGCCTACTGCTTCCTTCAGCTCAGTAACAATAACAATAACAATAACAATAACAATAACAATAACAATAACAATAACAATAACAATAACAATAACAATAACAATAACAATAACAATAACAATAACAATAACAATAACAATAACAATAACAATAACAATAACAATAACAATAACAATAACAATAACAATAACAATAACAATGACAAAAGCAAACACAGCAACAAAATCAATAACAAAAACAATAACAAAATCAAAATCAATAACAAAAACAATAATAAAATCAAAATCAATAACAAAAACAATAATAATAGCAAAAACAAAAGCATAAAAACATCAAAAACAGACACAAAACCTAAACTTAAAACAAAAGAGATTATGAACAAAAGAAAACAATTGATAAAAATAGATTTGTTCTGTAGAGAGTGGGCCTATAGACCTAGCTTATTAGTTCATCCCCCTTCAGAAGCTAATCCTCGTTACGTCACTGGTGCTGAGTAATGACATTTGGGGCACAACTGGTGCCTTTAGTTGCTGTGGAAGGTTCAACGTATAGGGTCAGTGCTGCTGGACTGACTTAGTAAGGAAGGCAACGACAAAATACGTCAATCTTCGCCTGGCTAAGTACGCTTCAATTTAGTGGTGCCCTGTGTTTTTGTGGGCTGCTATCTACGCAACCTGTGGTGATGCTTTATGGTTGGTTGGTTGGTTCCTTAGTTTAAGGACTGCGACAACACGGTCATGTAGCCCCGTGTACTTTGGGTTTATGTAGAATCTATCTGATAACCGGTGTTAATTGATATGACTGCATTAGTGTGTGTTAACTGTTTTTAATTCAAGTTAGGACTGCACACGATAATTTCAAGTAGTTTCTACTTTCGCTAACAAATGAGGTCGATGACCTCCTGGATTGCATCGGAGGGCGTTTTAACCACCGAGTTTTCATCGCTTCAAGTGACATGCCCATACCAATGAAAACGCGCTTTCCTAATTTTGTCTTCAGTTGTCACAACTCCAATTTGCATCCTTACGTGTTCATTTCTGACATGGTGAAGCCTGTAATACCCATGGACCAACGCAGCATTTTCATTTCCATTCCATGGAGGGCTTGTTAATGTTTGGCTGAAGCTGGCCAACATTCTGTGCCGTACAGTGCCACTGGCCTTATCATGGTCATGTAAACTTTTCCTTTTTGGTGGATAGGTATTTTCTTATCACACAGTACTCCAGTGACTTGGCGACATTTCAGCCAAGCAGCATTTACTTGTGCTCGGGCATCGAGAATTGTTTCGCCTTCCGAAGTGATGAAAGAACCAAGGTCCTTAAATTTTGTGGTTTTATTGAGTTGATGGTCTTCAATGTTAATGGAACCATTGGTCAGTGTGCCACATTGCGGATATTATGTTGAGTTTCACAAGATTTTTGCCCAGGTGATCCTTACAGCACAGAGCACGATTCTCAAGATATTCATGAGTTTGATCGGCGAGAAATGCATGTGCAACTTCATTTTTAAGATCAAAGTAAAGATAACTGTGGAGCCAATGCTCAATGTTGCCTTATTAACAATAACAATTTTTAGAACAGTCATCAAATATCAAACTGGTAGACCTCCTTCATTTATAGGATGCCTGGAGTTTAAGTATGGCATTTGCATCTGTATGTCAAAATTGACACCAAAAGGAAACACACTACTTAACATGCGAAACTCGCGAATGCATCTCCGTACAAGTGCAGAAATTGCTCATTCATATGCTAAATCGGACGAAAAGAAAAATCCTTAACTCGTATCATTAATAATTCTGTTTCATAAAAGGATAAAAAGAGAATAACTTTGTGACTCTACAGGGAAATACTCTTCCCTAATGTAATTCTAATCAAACGAGCATTCATTCATTTGTAAAAGCTGACGTGAAAGCGAAGTAACATTAAGGGGGGATGCCAGAGACGCAGTCTGCTCCCTGGGGAATCCCCTTCTCCAGGAAAGGCCTCTTGTCTCCCCTTGGGACAATCTCGGACTAGAAGCATCGTGATTTTGACTTTCAGACTAGAGCTAAAGCTTCTCGGCAAATACTCCCGATGCAGATCAATGTTTATGAAATATATAAAAGAGTTGTGTTTGTCTTGTACTCCCAGATTCTGTTCCAGAGATCGTTTTTATTAAGCACGAACATTGGATTTATCTCTGAGGCATGCTTTGGTGAACGTTACCGCATTTGGTAGCAAAGCTGAGGGAATACCCACTGACATTTATTGATATTTTTCATTCATTCATTTACTTTATTTGCAAATAGGAGTAATTCCCCGGTGGCTAATAATTGTTCAAATACAGAAAATCACCAACCATAATATCAACACACTTAATGTACACAAGTCGGGATTTGGAAATTATTACATCGTAGTATTTACACAGAATGTCAGTCTTCTCTTAAACACATCAATATGTTTGGGGAAAGGCTCTAAGACTGAGGCTGGTAATGAGTTCCAATTATCAATTTCAATTATTATCAATTAAAAAATACTTCTCATAGTTTGTACGTTGTGGTCGGCCCTCAACTTTATGTGGATGATTTTCTCCTCTCGGGTAGGATAGGTGGGATTTCCCAGAAGTTTTCTTAGTTCTCCCCCAGGCTGGCTGCTTAGTGTAAGTGTTAAACATAGCTTATAGTCTGGATTTCGTCCATCTTCCAGAGATTTCCACCGAATTTTTTCTATCATTCGAGTTACACTACTTCTAGGATTAAAATAGTTGAGCACAAACCTAGCAGCCTTCCTTTGTAAAATATTCAGGTCATTGATGAGCCCTATTTGATATGGGTCCCAAACCACTTGGCCGTTTTCTAAGATTGGCCTCACCAGGGTCAATGCGGTGTAACTACTGCCATTTAATAATCTCAATACGAAATGATGTGTACGCTTTGGAGACGACACAACTCACACGGATACTCCAGTTATTATTATTCCTTGCATGGATGCCCAAGTATTTGCACAAGTCTTCTTCTACAAGTATTTCCTAGCTGATATTATATTGAAAAACATGCCTTTGCCCTCCCTCTATACTCAAGAGACTACATTTACTCGTAATTATCTTCATTTTGTTTTCAACCACCCATATATGGACCAGGTTGAGGTTAGTTTGTAACTGACCGTTGTCTTGTAAACTATGAATTTTTCGGTATATTACAAAATCATCCACAAACAGTCGGCAGTCTCTTCGAATCCCATTCAGTAAGTCATTAATAAGTAACACAAATTTCTCTCCTTTTATTTATCTCACATTAATTATCGACTTTAAATCTTACTTCTCTCCATCAAAGTCATGACAAGGGAACGTCACAAAATGTGAATCAATTTGCGTCACTAAAACGTTGCAAACATCTTGGTCAAATCAAATTTTGATTGTGTTTTATTCCTAAATTCACTTGGTTTATCTATAAAAAGGGTGAAACTGTACGCGTTTGAAGAAACACTCAAGTCTTTGAGCAGCCCAGGTGGGTGGGCTTACCGAATTCTCATGTCATCTCCCACAAATACACAGTTTCATACATTCCCTTTATACGGGGGGCGAACCATGCTGAGGGAGTGCTTGTAGCAACACAATATGAGGAGATATGAGAACTTAGTATGTCCATCCTTGGAGGGGACAAGTTAATACCTTCACACTATGACGTATCCTGGTAGTATAGGTTGTTCGAATCCCTCCAGGGTAGACAGGCATTTTCAAATCTGGACAATATCTTAAGGAGTAGAGACCTAACATTAACAACAAAGATCCGTATAGTAAGGGCTATGTTTTTTCCAGTTGTGATGTACGGATGTGAGACCTGGACCATAAGAATAGCTGAACGCCGTAGAATAGATTCCTTCAAATTGTGGTGTTGGAGAAAAGTTCTTAGAGTTTCATGGACTGCGAAGAGAACAAATAAGTCAGTTTTACAACAAATTAAACCAGAGTGTTCCTTGGAGGGCTTAATCCTGAAACAAAAACTGGGCTACTTTGGACACATCATGAGAAGACATAATTCATTAGAGAAAACCTTAATGCTGGGGAAGATATAAGGCACAGGGAGAAGAGGTAGGCAAAGAATGAGATGGACGGCATCACAGAAGCATTAAATTCCAGCTTGGATAATTTACAAGAGGCAATGCAGGACAGAAGACATTGGCGTAGTTTAGTACATGGGGTCACGGAGAGTCGGAATCGACTAAACGAATAAAGAGAGAGAGAATATCGTAATGAAAATGATGTATATGTAGCAAACTACATATTTGTGGGTCCACTTTCTGGTGTAGTTGCAGGCACTCTTGGCTGTCACCTCAACGGTCCGGGTTCGATTACCGGCTCAGACAAGAAATTAAATTCTGGTTTGAGGGCTGGAACGGGGTCCAGTCAGCCTCGTGAGGCCAAACGGTGAAGAGATGGGTTCGATTCCCTCCTCAGCTATCCTAGAAGTGGTTTATCGTGGTTTACCACCTCTACTTCAGGCAAATGCCAGGGTTGGTTCCTAACTTAAGGCTATTGCCGTTTCCTTCTTAATCCTCACATTAATTACAAATACACACAGTAATACAGCCATCCCAATAACACGGTTATCAGACAAATGTCTACACTCATCCAAGTACAAGGGGACGAAGGACCACAATACATGACTCACAAGACAACGCAGAGTTTCAAGAGGACCTGAACCTGGTCAGTAAGTGGGCGATTGTAAATAAAATGAAAATAAACACAAGAAAATGTAGTCTCTTAAAAATAGGGAAAATGCGAAGGCAGGATTTTCAATATAACCTTGGCTTGGAAATACTTGTAGAAGAAGATTCTTGCAAATATTTGGGTGTTCACGTAAGGAATGATATGAAATGGAGTAGTCATGTAGGATGTGTAGTTTCTAAAGCTTACAAATCCTTGCACTTTGTAATGAGGGTATTAAAAGGAAGTAGTACCTCTGCTAAAGAATTAGGCTATTTGTCACTTGTAAGACCTATTCAGGAATATGCCTCGGCGGTTTGGGATCCATATCAAGTAGGGCTCATCAATGAGTTGGAAATGGTACAAAGAAAGGCCGCTAGATTTGTGCTCAGTGACTTTAATCCCAGGAGCAGTGTGAGCCGTATGTTAAAGAAACTTGGGTGGGAATCACTGGAGGCTAGGAGGATGAAATCTAGACTCTGCGCTATGTACAACACGTAGGCTATACAAATCAACCAGCATGGGTTGAGCTTAGCAAACGATTGGGAAAGCCCACTTACATGGGTAGGAGCGATCATCCTTTCAAAGTTAAGGGCCGACCACAGCGAACAAATTATGGTAAATATTATTTTGTAAACCGTGCCATTGATAACTGGAACTCTCTACCTGCCGCAGTCTTAGAGCCTTTTCCCAAACACTAACCTGGCGCAGTCAGCTGGCATTTGAGGGTGCGCAAATGTGAGGGAGCCGTGTCAGTAGATTTACTGGCACGTTAAAGATCCCCTTCGGGGCAAAATTCCGGCACCCCGGCGTCTCTAAAAGCCAGTGTAGTTAAAAGGGACGTAAAACCAATAACATTATTATTATTATTTTCCCAAACATATAGGTGTGTTTAAGAAAAGACTGACTATTTGTGTAAATACTCCAGTTTAATTGTTATTTAATTGTTATTGATGTTATGTATAATTATTTATTTGTTATGTATATCCAATTTGCCACCGGGGGACACACCCCCAATTGCAAATGAATGAATGAATGAATGAATGTTCAAGCCCCTCAAATGAAACAACAAACATATTTGATGCATTTAGCAATTCTTTATTTTCGGTCAGGATGAAAACTGTTCTTATTTTATTTTTGAACTCTCATTTTTGCACTTCGAGTGAGTTATGATCAACAAAATAATATGTTTGGCATTTTCCTTCTATGTCTCAAAATATAATATAATATAATATAATATAACATAATATAATATAATATAATATAATATAATATAATATAATATAATATAATATAATATAATATAATATAATATAATATAATATAACATAATATAACATAATATAATATAATATAATATAATATAATATAATATAATATAATATAATATAATATAATATAATATAATATAATATAATATAATATAATATAATATAATATAATATAATATAATATAATATAATATAATATAATATAATATAATATAATATAATATAATATACATCATAAAAGCTGTAATTTTATGAACCTTAGTCAGACGGTTACCTCACATTTTAGCTGGGATTTTGGGGTGCTTAAATGTAGGGTAGCCAGGTCAGTGAGGCGTTAAAGATTACCTGAAAGGCGAAATTCTTGCACCCTGGTATCAGTAAAACCGCAGTAGCCAAATGAGACGTGAAATTCCGATCTTTATTGAATTTTATGAAACATTTTGTTTGCGGTGAGTTAGAAATTAGCCTACCCCATAGCCACAAATCCAACAGAAAGTTTAGGAACCACATTCTTCAGTGGTGGTTTGCTAAATCGTATGTGTAGGTCTCCCTTCAGTTGGCAGCACGTTGATCGAAACCAAACAAAGTGAATTTTCGAATCTCTATCATAGTGCTATATTCAACTACAGCACAGGTGCAATGAGTGGCGTTATTTTACGTCTACTTATGCTCTCTGTAGCTAAACTAGACTCCTAGCTAAGTCTCCTCACATTACATGCCACCACCATCTGAGCTATTTCATAAGATCAACCGACTGTAATGTAGCGTCTTCGTTCTTATTTTGTCCTTCACTTCCTCATTACGAGTAGCCTCCTAACATTGCTCTTATATGTTTGTCCCAGAAATCGTTCGCGTTTCTTTTACATCTGTTCGCAATAGATATTGAATGAAATACTCTAAATCAAGTTCCATACAACGGTATGTACTGTATTGGTGAAGAATGTAGGAAGCTCTAGAACAGGATTATTCAGTTAGTTTTCTCATCAGGCATCTTAGAAAAGGGTGGACCACATTTATTTATTACTAATATATTGCTTACATATTCACTAAAGGTTTCCTTTTAAGTTAAGATTGACGTCACAACAAATATGGAATCAACAAGTTATTCGATTACTTAAGCTAAATAAATGTTGTAATTGAATAATAATGTATACATAAATGCAACTTCAAACTAAAATCATAAGTGGCACGGTTTGTTTTCTACTAAATTGGCAAACTGAGTTTATATGATATCAAAGACAATTTGATTCTATTCTCCAAGCGTTTGTTTCTGAAGGAGGAGAAATTACTGATTCACAAATGTATTTTGTCCCGAACATAGCAAGAACAGTGTAAAGTTTATACCAATATCAATCCTAAATTGAACAATTCATGAAGGGCAAATGAAAAATTAAACCTTTCCGAATAGTTCTTATTATTTTTATTTTCATCGGAAGTAGAGATAGATGTTTTTAATAAATTATTGATCTTAAAATGTATACATTTTAACACAAAATACTCCCGAATATGTTTGCATACAATACAAATAGTACATAACTAATGAAGTATTTTGTTCTGTCTTAGGGGCCAATTCAATAGGCCGCTTCAGAATATACCTAAAATTTCAACCAATCTCATGTCAAAGGCAGCTCCCATTACTCTAAAATTACGTAGTTGTTTAGCGGACGTAACAAATTATTGCACCAAACAGATTATTATTATTAATCGTATGGCAATTACACATAACTTTTTGGAATACAAAGAAAATATATCCATAATTTACAAATTTACAGACATATTATTTACATAGTTTAACACATTTGCTGTAGAAAACAAAAAGTCAAAGTGGTTTCCAGGATATAAGTTCTGAGGGCACTCTTCAACTATATGCTTGATGGTCTGACACTGGAAGCCACACGTGCACTCTGGAGAGGTGATCTTTCCCCATTTGTATAGTAGATCACCACATCTCCTGTTCAGTGTACACCATGTCCTACGGGGCAGATCAAGTTCCCATGGATTGTTGTTACTATGGAGAAAACTATGCAGCTCTGGTGGAGTGTTTGTGTACCAATTTTCTGCCCAGGCTTCATGAAGATTGAAGTTATGGTCTGCCAGGTTGTTGGCTGTTCTGATTGCAGGGTGTCTGGAGCGGAGTCTATTGATTTGGATTGCAGGTATGTCCTCATGGATTGGCAGCTGTTGGTTGTTGCAGATTTTGTTAAATTCTCTCAGGAGGATATTCTTTCTTCTCAGCGTAGGAGGTGGAATACGTCTCAGGACAGGTAGCCAAAAAACTGGTGTGGACTTGATTGTACCAGTAATTATCCGCATAGTTTGGTTTAGTTGAACATCTACTAGCTTCGTGTGACTACTGTTTAGCCAAACAGGGCTGCAATATTCTGCTGCTGAGTATACAAGACCTAGGGCAGTTGATCGGAGGGTAGACGCAGTGGAACCCCATGTTGTACCACACAGTTTTTGTAGGATGTTATTTCTTGACCTCAATTTGGCTGCAGTGTTTGTTAGATGTTATTTAAATGACAGTGTTCTGTCAAGTGTCACTCCAAGGTACTTTGGGTATTTGTTATGAATCACACGTTTTCCATCAAAATATATGTTTAGTTCATGGTTGGCTAGGATGTTGCTCAGATGAAAGCACGTGGATTCAGTTTTATTAGGGTTCGGTTGGAGTCCCCATTTACGGAAGTATTGAATCATTGCACATAAGTCCTTCGTTAATATTTCTTCAGTGGCCTCGATTTGTTTGTGTTGAGTTGCTAACACCCAATCATCAGCATAGCCGAACTTCCTGGACTGGGTGTCTGGCATATCTGCTATATAGAGACTGAATAATAGCGGAGCTAGGACTGAGCCTTGGGGTAGTCCGTTGTTAAGAGTCTTCTGGTCACTAACGGCATTCCCTATGGTTACCTGGAAAGGTCTATCAGTCAGCATGTTGTTCAGGAGTCTTGCTGTTCTTCTGCAGGGTATGACACGGAGAAACTTATTAACAATGCCCTGTCTCCACACAGTATCATAGGCGGAGGATAAATCAATAAATACAGCAGAGGTCTTTTGCTGTTTCTGGAATCCTGCCTCTATATAAGATGTAAATGAAAGTACTTGGTCCACACAGCACCAAACAGAAATTATTATTTTCAAAATGAATGATTATCCAAAATTAAGAAGTATTTAAACAAAGTTCATTCTCAAAGTCCTTCAGTTAAAAAACTATGACCTCTTTTAGACAAAATCTTTACGATTTGGGAGAAGGAAAAAAGAATCTACTATGCGTCTTTATATATCCCAAACAACTTTATCTTCTAATCTTTTACCATGTTGGTAACTCCTGACGGAGTAAAAACGAGCGTCCAGTTTTTGTTATGAACTTCAGAGTACAAACTCAATTCGAACATTACTGTTTGGGGAAGTTTCACTAAGAGAATCAGTAAATCAGATTGATGTGTCTTTTGTCTTATCTCACTCACATTCGGATTAATCGCGCAAGTTTTATTGCCCCTCAGCCGAATAGAAGAAACAAAGTTTATATTGCAGGCTATCAATGGTTGCTCAGAGTCCCTGGATATGCTCGCGTTAGCAGTTTGTCAACTCGAAATTAAACTTAGCAATAATGTGATTTATTTTAGTTCCAAAGAAGTTTGTTATCTTCACTGGCTTTATTATTTTCTTAGGTGCCGACAGTCCTCCTGAGTAACGAATTACTTGGTGTTGTCTTGCTATTTGTACTTGACTCATACTACGGTGGTTGGTTGGTTCCTTAGTATAGGAACTGCGACAACGCCGTCATTTAGCCGCATGTACTTTGGGTTTGATAACTGGTATTAATTGTGATGACTGTATTAGTGAGTGTGTGTGTTACCTGTGTTTAATTCAAGTAAGGACTGCATACGATAATTTCACGTAGTTCCTACTTTCGCGACCAAATGCTACCGTCCACGACACCTAGCTGTGAACTTGGCTAGTACAAGATGCCATCGCAACCAGCACCTGGTGACGAACGTTGGAACTTGAGAGCATTAATCAAACCTAACATACACATTTTGCTTCACTAAAGTTTAGTTAGTGAAAGGTTCTTTTACATGCCATAACCTATGACATGGGCCCGCCGACTTTACTTCCTCTCTGAAGGAAGGCATACTGAGGGACATTTAATACTCATAAAAATCCGACGACTTCGGTCGGGTTTGAACCCACGATCTTGGACTTAGAGTAGAAGCTCGGCATACTACCAACTACGCCAGCGAAGCCACCATACTACGGTGAATATTGCTAAACACTACAAGGAGGGCCAACGGCCTAGCCGTGTTGAAACAACGGATCCCATGAGAACTCCGTAGTTTAGCAATATTGGGCGCAGTCGGAACTTGGATGGTATGCCGGTTCTAGGCACTGCGCGCTGTTGGCCAACATAAGGAGGAGGGGAAAGGCCCTGGCCACCCTACCGCAAGTAAACTCCGGCTGGGGGTAGCCTCTTCGGAGGCTCGGACCTGCCTTCGGGCAGAAAAACCAATTAATTTATTTTTTATTATTTACTACAAGGAGAACTCAATCATGTCCTTGCCCGAATAGAGTTGTGGATGACTAACGCGTTGACCGACGGAAATATATCAATTGGCAGTGTGTACAGGCAACACAGGCTTCAGAATTTCACATTTATGATGCCAAACAGGCAAATCGCGAAACTAAAAGAAATTCACAGTTTTGCCTCATGAGGCTGAATGTAGCCGGTTCCAGCCCTCGTTCTGAATTAAGTTTCTTGTTAGATTCACGATTTGAACCTGAACCTCAGTCGGGAGAGCCACGAATGCTAGCCACTGAGCCACAAAGCGGACGTACAGTTTAAGGATTAAGCTCAAACCAGTTCCTGCATTGTCACAATTTATTTTATTTATTTAGTCTATTTATGGTATGGCGTTTAGTGCCGCGAGTGTCCGAGGAGATGATCGGCTCGCCAGAGGCTGCAGCTGCTTCAAGCGTATACAAGTTCCGTTCAATTTCAAGTAGTTCCAACTTTCACTACCAGATGTCACTGATACCTAGTGGTGAACGTTGGAACTTTGATAGAGTGTTCCAACAAATCAAACCTAGAAATTTAGCTTCACACAACTTTAGTCTGTGGAAGGATTTTTACATGACATAAATCTATGACATGGGAGCGCCGGCTTTACTTCCCCTCCGACAGAAGGTATAGGCTACTGAAGGATTTTAACGCTCGTAAAAAATCCGACGACTTCGGCCGGCTTTGAACGCTCAATCTTGGGCACAGCAGTTCAGCAAGCTACCAACTACGCCACCGAAGCCGCATTGTCACTATTATCAACTTGTGTCGAAATTTGATGGTTTTCAGTCCGTCAACACGATTGCACCCAATTGTGATGGGTTATTCCGTAAACCTGAAAAACTGTTGGAATGAGATTGATAAATACATTTGGATGACCAGTTTCGATCACCAAGCGATCATCATCAGATCCATTACACTTAGGTTATTAAAACTATGTCTAAAAGTATGGGAGAAAATATTTTCAATATGTACACTTTTAGACATAGATTCAATAGCCTAAGTGCAATGGATCTGAAGATGATTGCTTGGTTATCGAAACTGATCATTCAAGTGTACCTAGGTATTTATTAATCTCATGTATAACAAGAAGTTCCGTGAAGAACTATACAGCCTATTTTTCATGCCAATGATTATTCTACAGTATATGAACCTATCTAGAATAATGACAAAATTAAGTTGGTAATATCGAAATGTAAAATTAGTTCGAAATATTCCTGGTATAATGTAGCCTAATAGAGCACTACAGTTGGCAGCCCTGGTGACTGAATATATTGTTAGTTCCATCTCTTAAGGTACAGAATACAAAATTAGGTTGAAGTCCAATGGACGTTACATGCAGTTAGACACTGGATCTATCAGCACGCGTAAAATCATGTTGCCAACAATACCATGCGTGTGCTGGTCAGAAATAATCTGAAATATTATGATATCTTGTTGTGCCAATTTTGGATGAAATCCATTTGTTAGTATAGAAGTTACATGTATTTTAAAATTGGACATATCAGCAGGCATAGAATCATTTTGGCAGCACTGCCTTGTATTCATTACTGCAAATTAATCTAGAATGTCAGGTGCTATACGTGTGCAAAGTATATAGCTGTTGGCTTGCATACTTTCTGATATATTGATATTGGGGTAAAAAATATAGACAGCATTTATTAACAGTTGGCAGCCCTGATTGCTCTTAACAATACTTACAGTCATATATGTTATGGTACACATAGCACATACGAAATTTGGTTGAAATCGAACTGATAGTATAGAAGTTACATGTATTTAAAAATTGGTACTATCAGCAGGCTTATAATAATGTTGGTAGAACTGACGTATATAAGTTAATCCAAATTAATCTAAAATGTCAGAATATACGTGTGCATAGTTTAAAGCTGCTGGCTTGCATACTTTCTGATATATTGGTATTTGGATAAAAAAAAATAGAGACAGCAATTATTAACAGTTGGCAGCCCTGGTGGCTCTTAAGAATACGCTCAATCATATCTGTTTATGTATAGATATTACGTACAAAATTTGGTTGAAATCCAATTGATAGTGTTGAAGTTATATGCATTTAAACATTGGACCTATCAGAAGGCTTACAATTATTTTGGCAACACTGTCATGGTTGGCCTCCTGGAAATTAAACTGAAATAGTATTGTCTGCATGTGTACCAATTTTGGAATAGCTCCCATGCATACCTTACGAGATATCCAACATGGAGCTCAAATTTCTAGTGCGTTTTTTCAGCAGTTGGTAGCACTGATATCGTTTTCAAATATGGACGTGAGGTATTCCGGTGCACATCTTTACTCATACTAAATTTGGTTTTGATTGCTGCAGCCGTTTAGGAGTTGATAGGGGGGGACACACACACACAGCCAGCCAGCCAGACAGACAGACAGACACACATTTTTCCGGATCGATCTCATAAGTCTACTTTTTCCTCATTTTTGCAAAATGTGAAAAGTAGGCTAAAAATATGTAGCCCATCTCAATCGGGTACAATCTTGTTGACCGACTAAAAAACATCAAATTTCGATTACAAAGGCAACACTGAAAATTACTTCAAACACCATAACCTAATATAGACGTGTGTAATCAACCTTTCATATGACCCACAAGTCCGCCTGTCACCGGAGGCCCGTGTTTGATTTGAAACTCCACCAAGATATTTAATTCTGGTATGAGCGCTGGAACAGGTTTCATACAGCCTCGTGAGGTAAAACTGAGAAGAGATGGGATTCATTCCCATCTCCGCCATCCTGAAAGTGGTTTCCCCATTTCTACTCCAGGCAAATGCCGAGATGGTTACGCTTACGTTAAGGCCACAGCCGGTACCTTCCCAATCCTTACCTGAATTAAAAACGAACACACCAAAATGGCGAACACAATAACACAGGTTATGACAAAAGAAAGCCCACGCGCATCCAATTATACGGGGCTAAATGGCCACGTTGTCCAAGCCCTCAAATGAATCAACAACAACTATCTACAACGTAGAATGTTGTAATTAATTCATTTAGGCGTTTGGCTACATCATGTTCGTTTAGCTCCGTGTACTTGGGTACGAGTAAAATTTCTCTTTTAACCTGTGTTATTGTGGTTTCTATAGCAGGGTATGTATCTGCAAATCCGGTGAGGATTGGAAATGAGGCTGCCGTTGCCTTTGTTTAGTTAGGAACCATCCCAGCATTTGCCGGGACTAGAAGTGGGGAAACCACTGAAAACCACTTCCGGAATGGATGAGGTGGGAATCGAACCCATCTCTTTTCAGTTTTGTCTCACGAAGTTGAGTAGACCCAGTTCCAGTCCTCAGACGAGAATTAAATTTCTTGGAATAGCCGGGAATCTAACCCGGACCTCCACGGTGGCAGCAAAGAATGCTAGCCACTACATCACGAGGCAGACAGCGTAGAATGTGGCAATACACTCAGCTATAATGTGGGTAACGGGAAAATGGGCATCTTCTCTGCAAAATAAACTGAAAGGCTACAAGGAAATCTTCTAACGTTCTTTTTTGGCTTTGCCTGCTCTCCAAGATCTGGTCTGGTGGAACCGCGAAGCGTTTTTGTGATTTATAGACACTTGTCGGCGAAACAGAGTTGTTTCCGGATTTTTCTCGATTATTTCCTTTCCCTAAAAAGCCATCATGTTTCCCCTTCCCGTTTGTGGAGCGCCTAGAGTGGGTGCATGTTTGGTCACAGCTTGGAGAACTCCACACGCTCTGTTGTATTACTAGCCTCCTTGGTGGACAATTACATTTTCGATATCCAGCCGATCAAGTCCGAGTTTTGAAGGGTAAAAAAATTCCACACCACCTCAAGTCTTGTGAAATCAGCTTCTAAATAAATACAAGACAACATTAAATCTCAGCCCAATTGCTTCTCTTCTAGAGTCTGCTTCGTTGCGTAGAGGCTAGCATTCTAGGCTGTCACCGTAGAGGCACGGTTTCGATTCCAGGCACAGCCATGAAAGTTTATTCGGGTCTGAAGTCTGGAACAGGGTACACTCAGCCTCGTGAGGCGAAACTGTCAAGAGGTGGGTTGGATTCCTACCTCAGCCATATTGGAAGTGGTTTTCGGTAGTTTCCCACTTCTACTCCAGTCAAATGGCCACGGCCAGTTCCTACCCAAAGCCTACCCCAATTACAAATACACACACTAGTACAGACATCACATTGACAGGTTATCAGACAAATTCCACACATACCCAAGTACACGAGGCTACATGTCAACGATTTCGCAAAACCCCTAAAATAATCAACAAAAACAATTCTCTTTCTTGATGGCCGTACAAATTTAACATTGAAATTGGATATTAAATCATTTAAACTAGATGGATCCACGTCAAAAGATATTCACCCTAAGGGTGATCCCACATGAATATAATAATAATAATAGTAACTACGACAAATTTCTTGTTAACACCACCGTCAGTCGCCCTTGAAATAGTTTTTCGTGATTTCCCTTTTCCATCTCCAGGCAAATGCTGGGATGGTACCTTCTTATCAGCCACAGCCACCTCATTGGTTAGTCTTATTCATTTCACCTCTCGTTAGCACCACTCATGTTGTTGGCATCAGGAAGGGCGTCCAACTGTAAAAACTATCCGCCACATTAGAAAACAAGATGTTCAGTAAATAACATATAGCCTACTTTCTCCTAAATGCATGGGTATTGTTATAACTCTTTGTCCTTTTCAAGGAGTATGATTGAATGTTGGTTGTAGTAGCTTGTTGAAATACAACGTGCTATAGGGATATTAAACATGAATATGAGGTGCCCTTTGCTAGTGCTACCTCTGTACCAAATTTCGTTCAATTCGGTTTCACCGTGTTTGAATTGATAGGGGGAATCGATTTGCACACATACTTGGCCACCATATGCAAACTATTGGGCTGATGTTCTTGCAGTTTGGTCTGAATATGTTTCCCACATAAAGATATGGTGTTGCAAAATTTGGTAGAGACTAGATTATTAGGTTGGTCGTAATTACATTTTAGCTTTTAACATTTGGGTGGCCGCGATTACGTTTCCGTCAGGATAGCGGTGATATAAAACATGACACTGAGGTGCCCTTTGCTAGTGCTACCTCTGTACCAAATTTCGTTCCATTCGGTTTCACCGTGTTCGAATTGATAAGGGGAATCGATTTTCACACAAAGATGGCCGCCATCCGCAAAATATTAGGCTGATGACCTATTAGTTTGGTCAAAGGATGCTCCCTCCATAAAGGTATGTTGTTGCTAAATTTGCTAGAGATCGGATGATTAGGCTAATCGTAATTTGATTTAAGCTTTGAACATTTGTGTGGCCACCATTACGTTTTTGTCAATATGGCGGCGATATAAATCATGACACTGAGATGCCCTTTGCTAGTGCTATTTCTGTACCAAATTTCGTTCCATTCGGTTTCACTGTGTTTGAATTAATAGGGAGAATCGATTTTGACACAAAGATGGCCGCCATCCGCAAAATATTAGGCTGATGACCTATTAGTTTGGTCAAAGGATGCTCCCTCCATAAAGGTATGTAGTTGCAAAATTTGGTAGAGATCGGATGATTAGGTTAATCGTAATTTGATTTAAGCTTTGAACATTCGTGTGGCCGCCATTACGTTTCAGTCAAGATGGTGGCGATATAAAACATGACACTGAGGTGCCCTTTGCTAGTGCTACCTCTGTACCAAATTTCGTTCCATTCGGTTCCCCCGTGTTTGAATTAATAGGGGGAATCAATTTTGACATAAAGATGGCCGCCACCCGCAAACTATTAGGCTAATAACCTACTAGATTGGTCAAAGGATGCTCCCTCCATAAAGGTATGTAGTTGCAAAATTTGGTAGAGATCGGATGATTAGGTTAATCGTAATTTGATTTAAGCTTTGAACATTCGTGTGGCCGCCATTACGTTTCTGTCAAGATGGCGGCGATATAAAACATGACACTGAGGTGCCCTTTGCTAGTGCTACCTCTGTACCAAATTTCGTTCCATTTGGTTTCACCGTGTTTGAATTAATAGGGGGAATTGATTTTCACACAAAGATGGCCGCCATCCGCAAACTATTAGGCTAATGACCTAGTTATTTGGTCAAAGGATGCTTCCTCTATAAAGGTATGTTGTTGCAAAATTTGGTAGAGATCGGATGATTAGGTTAATCGTAATTTGATTTAAGCTTTGAACATTTGTGTGGCCGCCATTACGTTTCCGTCAAGATGGCGGCGATATAAAACATGACACTGAGGTGCCTTTTGTTAGTACTACCTCTGTACCAAATTTCGTTCCATTCGGTTGCACCGTGTTCGAATTAATAGGGGGAATCGATTTTCACACAAAGATGGCCGCCATCCGCAAACTATTACGCTGATGACTTATTAGTTTGGTCAAAGGATGCTCCCCCCGTAAAGGTATGTTGTTGCAAAATTTGGTAGAGATCGGATGATTAGGTTAGTCGTAATTTGATTTAAGTTTTGAACATTTGTGTGGCCGCCATTACGTTTCCGTCAAGATGGCGGCGATATAAAACATGACACTGAGGTGCCTTTTGTTAGTACTACCTCTGTACCAAATTTCGTTCCATTCGGTTGCACCGTGTTCGAATTAATAGGGGGAATCGATTTTCACACAAAGATGGCCGCCATCCGCAAACTATTACGCTGATGACTTATTAGTTTGGTCAAAGGATGCTCCCCCCGTAAAGGTATGTTGTTGCAAAATTTGGTAGAGATCGGATGATTAGGTTAGTCGTAATTTGATTTAAGTTTTGAACATTTGTGTGGCCGCCATTACGTTTCCGTCAAGATGGCGGCGATATAAAACATGACACTGAGGTGTCCTTTGCTAGTGCTACCTTTGTACCAAATTTCGTTCAATTCGCATTCACCGTGTTCGAATTGATAGGGGGGGACAGACATTCAGAGTACACACACTCACACACACACACACACACAGACACACACACACACAGACTCACACACACACATACACACACACAGACAGACACACTTTTTTCGCCCTGTGTTGATCTCATAAGTCTACTTTCATTTTTTGCAAAAATCGAAAGTAGGCTAAAAATCGCATATCATCCACACTCACTAGAAATGGGATTAAGAAGGGCCATGCATTATTATTAATAATATTATTTTTTGATTCGTTATTCCCAAATAAGGAACACGGTAGATCTTTAGCACAATGTCTCCTCTTTTCTTCCCAATATCTCTTCATCCGTCCACTGTGCACACGTTTGCGTCCTTCTGTCCATCCTGTAATTTTTCGCGTAAGCTTCTCGGCAAATTTGTGTCTGTTTATTAAGGTTCTAAATTTGATCCATAAAATACGCTAAGTTCATCCGACAAAAAACTCAAACTCCTGAACCAGACGGAGTTAGAAGGTGCGTTTTGTGCCAAAATCTTCCAAATCGTCTCAATAGTACAAGAAAAATCTTGCATTTCTTGAAAAGTCAACGGAAATATATTAATTTGTTAAATAGTGTGTTTAAACAAATAAAAATACAATATACCCTGGCAGAACTGTGTCGCATACAGCCCGCATAACACTAGGGCCGGACGGGTAGTCTGCACACATGGGGCGCACACAACCCATTGTGCATTGAAAAGAATATTCAAACAAAATTACCCGCAACAGTGAAGAATTGCACCCTGATTTCATAAATATCGACTTTTTTTAAAAAGTGCGTTTAAACAAATAAACATATTTATAGAACCCCGCATAACAGTAAAGCTGGGCGGGTGGTTAATGAACTTGCGAGATATCTCGCACAGGTCCTCTAGTTGAGAATGATTTCTTCGTTGATGCCAATTTATTGTAGGCCTTGTGTTATTTCAACCAGACAATAATTATTGTTGTGTTTTTTCAGAGATGGTGCTAGATTTGAAATGTTCTTTGATAGCCTATTGTCGTCCATTCTGTACCTAATGAGACCATAAAATGTCAGACTCCTTTTTCTCGTGGCATCTGTGATCTATAATTGATTTCATGTGGCTTTCTTTCCTTCCAAACCCAGTTTTCATGCTTTGGTCCTAAGATTTTTTTGTGTACATTTTATCTTGTTTTTTGATGTTCTTTACTTGTGATCTCCCCCCCATCCCCCTAATTATCTATGTTTCAGAAGCGTATAATTCTTCTGATTTGACGACAGTATTGAAGTGTCTTTATTTAGAGAATTGATTCGTAAATGTTTGATTATTTTTGATTATATCTGTTCCAGGTAATTTTATAATATTATGCGTTTTGTAATTTTGTAATTCATTGCTTGTTCGCTTCTTAATCTAATACTACTTGAGTGCTGTTTTCGAATTTGGTAATTAAATGTTGATTGCTTTTTTAGTTATTTATTATTATTGTGTTATTGTTTATTGTTATTAATATCAAGAGTTTAGTGCTTTTCAGTCGGTCAACACGAATGTACCCAAAAGAGATGGGTTATGCCCTAATCCTGAAATAAATTACATGAGATTAATAAAACACTAGGATGACCAGTTTCGATCGTCAAGCGATCATCATCAGATCCAATACACTTAGGCTATAAAATCTATGTTTGAAATTATTGAAATTAACAAAAGACCCCACCAACAAATTCCAAAAACAAATAAAAAGTGCGCTAAAAGAAACAGAATACATACTGACCAAAGCCGAAAAATCAAAACTAATAAACATGAACCCGAAAATACCGTCATTGAGGGGACAACCAAAAATACACAAAAAGGAATGCCCAATGAGACCAATAGTCAATTGTAGGAATGCCCCTAATTACAAAATCAGCAAAGAGTTACTAAAAATCTTAAAATGCCGTCTTTCCAACGACAAAAACAACTCTGTAAAGAACACAACAGAACTAGTAACAGCATTGAACACCCTACAAATGAAACCTAGCTTCAGGCTAGTATCCTTCGACGTAACTAACATGTACACCAATATTCCGATTATTGAAGCAATCAACACTATCGAAAACAACTTAAAATCCAACAATTCGGCAAAAGAAATTGAAGAGATTGTGAGATTACTGAGGGTCGTTCTCACCCAAAACGTGTTTCAATTCGACAATAAAATATACACACAGAGAGAAGGCCTAGCAATGGGATCGCCACTAAGTGGGTTAATCGCTGACATCTTCATCAATGCACTAGAAAATGCGTTCTTAGAAAAGACTTCAACAAAGGGAATAGTAATATGGAAAAGATACGTAGATGATGTAATTTGCATCTACGATACTGAACTAACTAGCGAAGAAACAATTCTCCAATCCATTAATAGCCTTCACCATTCTATCAAATTCACTAAGGAATCCGAAATAGACCGGAAAATAAATTATCTCGATATAACTATTGAACGTAAAGACAACGACCTTTCATATTCCATATTCCGGAAAGCAACACAAACCTCGCATGCAATCGACAATCAGTCTAATCACCCCAGTACGCACAAACTAGCGGGTTTCAATTCAATGGTGCACAGGGCTTTAAACATACCCATGTCAAAAGACAACTATAATAAGGAAATAAGAACTATTATGCAAATAGCAAGGGAAAACAACTTCTCGCCAAGCAAAATAAATCAAATTATAGCCAAACATAAAAATAAAGATAAAACGATTCCCAAACCGGACAGTAATGAGAAAAAATTTGCGCGTTTCAACTATGTGAATGCGAATACATATAAAATCACTAACCTATTCAAAAAGCAAGGCATAAAGATAGCTTTCACAACGAAAAACACAACCGCTAGGCACCTCCTAAATAGTAATCTAAATAAACGTGACCCGTATTCAAGGTCAGGGGTATATTCTATAACGTGCCAAGACACCGATTGTCAAGCTAATTACATCGGGCAGAGTGGAAGGCGAGTAGACACACGTTATAATGAACATAGAAATGCGATAAGATACGGAACACATTCAGCCGTGTGCGAACATATGTGTGACACAGGGCATAGCTTTACCAACATAGAGTCGGACCTTAAAATAATCCATCACGAATCGAAAGGCAGAGCTCTTGACATAAAGGAAGCAATCGAGATACACCTAGCCAAACGAAACAATCCCAACAATCTAAATGAACACACGTTCATGGAGAGCTCACCCCTCTTCACGCTACTAAAAAACACACCCTGTCGGAAACAAAACTCAATTTAGCGACACAGCCAAGCTAGATAAAAAAAAAAAGGGGGGAAATTAGGGGGTTTTTAATAGGTAAATGTTATCTGGATCAGGTGTACGATGTACTTTTTCTTCTGCAATACACCAAGGCCCATATTAGAGGCAGTATTAAAGGTGCCGGGACGTCCTCATAAGACCGTCAACGCTTAGTTCGAATGGGTTATGCTCCACGCGTGGCGAGGACTAATCCACGGTCTTTAATAGTTGTAGATCCACCTCATTCAATAACATACATCTTATCTAGGTTGGCAACACCTCACATAAACACATCGCGATCACTCCCCACAGCACGTAGGGACAGGGGGGGAAGGCAGGGAAAAACCAGTCGTTAAGATAACCACCGCAGTCGGCCGCACAGCGAGTTCAAGTGAGCACGGAAACTGCGAATAGCTGTAGTACGGAAGACAATCAGATAAGTAGTTAGCCTAAAATTGTATAGTTTAACCATAGTTTACAACCATATAATCTCTCTAAAGTACAATCTCCGGATAGCCATCACCATTTAGCATTTCACCTAACATATATACTGCATTTAGCATACACTGACAGTTGCAGTACCAATACTGCAACTAAATAATTGTACATATTGTAAATATTTTCACCTGTATTTCAAACATAGATTTTATAGCCTAAGTGTATTGGATCTGATGATGATCGCTTGACGATCGAAACTGGTCATCCTAGTGTTTTATTAATCTCATGTAATTTATTTCAGGATTAGGGCATAACCCATCTCTTTTGGGTACATTCGTGTTGACCGACTGAAAAGCACTAAACTCTTGTTTACTAAGGCAACACTGAAAATATGGCTTCAAACACCACAATGTTCACGGCTAGTCAGGCAAATCGTGAAGCCAAGAAATTCAAATCACTCAGGCTTAAACTCATGAATTTAGACAAGTCAATTTGGTTCAACAAAAAATGTATAGAACTAAACCTCACCCCTAAATACGTACCAATTAAAACCGTACCGAACACACCAGCCTCGATCATTTCAACTAAACAAGCCAAAGCGCTTTGGATAAAAAACGAATTAAGATTTGCATACATAAGAAAGCAAAAAATTAACCAACAATTATACGACATTCAATTGCAACTAAGTAATTTCTGGCACGCAGCCCAATGGGACAGCTTCACCGAACACCTACATGACACCATCAAAATCAGAGCAACGAGGAAGCATGAAACGCTAGAAAATAAATTAAGAAAACTAGGAGAAACACAGAACCATCAATCTAACGAACAACACACGAATAACAATGAATTCAATTTCCACAGCAGAGTAAACAACAGAACGAACGTAACCTTTTCTCAAGGTGAAATGAATATGTTAGACAAAGGTTTGAAATACAACTGCACAGACGCACACACGAACCACAATATAAAACAGTTAATCACAGATATTGAGATAGCCAGTCACAAGCTCCCAGCAGAAGACAGGGAATTAACCAAAAATCTCGCCACCAACGAAGCCAAAAAAATCCTCAAACGAGAGGGCGATAGCAATAACATTCAAAACAACAAACAATTCAAAGAAATAAAGTCGTTGAAACAAAAAATAAAAGAACATGACTTAATCATCACAAAAGCAGATAAGGGAAACACTACAGTAATTTTGAACAAAACAGAATACATTGAAAAAACAGTCGAATTCCTAAACAACAACGAAATCAAGGAATTAACAAAAGACCCCACCAACAAATTCCAAAAACAAATAAAAAGTGCGCTAAAAGAAACAGAATACATACTGACCAAAGCCGAAAAATCAAAACTAATAAACATGAACCCGAAAATACCGTCATTGAGGGGACAACCAAAAATACACAAAAAGGAATGCCCAATGAGACCAATAGTCAATTGTAGGAATGCCCCTAATTACAAAATCAGCAAAGAGTTACTAAAAATCTTAAAATGCCGTCTTTCCAACGACAAAAACAACTCTGTAAAGAACACAACAGAACTAGTAACAGCATTGAACACCCTACAAATGAAACCTAGCTTCAGGCTAGTATCCTTCGACGTAACTAACATGTACACCAATATTCCGATTATTGAAGCAATCAACACTATCGAAAACAACTTAAAATCCAACAATTCGGCAAAAGAAATTGAAGAGATTGTGAGATTACTGAGGGTCGTTCTCACCCAAAACGTGTTTCAATTCGACAATAAAATATACACACAGAGAGAAGGCCTAGCAATGGGATCGCCACTAAGTGGGTTAATCGCTGACATCTTCATCAATGCACTAGAAAATGCGTTCTTAGAAAAGACTTCAACAAAGGGAATAGTAATATGGAAAAGATACGTAGATGATGTAATTTGCATCTACGATACTGAACTAACTAGCGAAGAAACAATTCTCCAATCCATTAATAGCCTTCACCATTCTATCAAATTCACTAAGGAATCCGAAATAGACCGGAAAATAAATTATCTCGATATAACTATTGAACGTAAAGACAACGACCTTTCATATTCCATATTCCGGAAAGCAACACAAACCTCGCATGCAATCGACAATCAGTCTAATCACCCCAGTACGCACAAACTAGCGGGTTTCAATTCAATGGTGCACAGGGCTTTAAACATACCCATGTCAAAAGACAACTATAATAAGGAAATAAGAACTATTATGCAAATAGCAAGGGAAAACAACTTCTCGCCAAGCAAAATAAATCAAATTATAGCCAAACATAAAAATAAAGATAAAACGATTCCCAAACCGGACAGTAATGAGAAAAAATTTGCGCGTTTCAACTATGTGAATGCGAATACATATAAAATCACTAACCTATTCAAAAAGCAAGGCATAAAGATAGCTTTCACAACGAAAAACACAACCGCTAGGCACCTCCTAAATAGTAATCTAAATAAACGTGACCCGTATTCAAGGTCAGGGGTATATTCTATAACGTGCCAAGACACCGATTGTCAAGCTAATTACATCGGGCAGAGTGGAAGGCGAGTAGACACACGTTATAATGAACATAGAAATGCGATAAGATACGGAACACATTCAGCCGTGTGCGAACATATGTGTGACACAGGGCATAGCTTTACCAACATAGAGTCGGACCTTAAAATAATCCATCACGAATCGAAAGGCAGAGCTCTTGACATAAAGGAAGCAATCGAGATACACCTAGCCAAACGAAACAATCCCAACAATCTAAATGAACACACGTTCATGGAGAGCTCACCCCTCTTCACGCTACTAAAAAACACACCCTGTCGGAAACAAAACTCAATTTAGCGACACAGCCAAGCTAGATAAAAAAAGGGGGGAAATTAGGGGGTTTTTAATAGGTAAATGTTATCTGGATCAGGTGTACGATGTACTTTTTCTTCTGCAATACACCAAGGCCCATATTAGAGGCAGTATTAAAGGTGCCGGGACGTCCTCATAAGACCGTCAACGCTTAGTTCGAATGGGTTATGCTCCACGCGTGGCGAGGACTAATCCACGGTCTTTAATAGTTGTAGATCCACCTCATTCAATAACATACATCTTATCTAGGTTGGCAACACCTCACATAAACACATCGCGATCACTCCCCACAGCACGTAGGGACAGGGGGGGAAGGCAGGGAAAAACCAGTCGTTAAGATAACCACCGCAGTCGGCCGCACAGCGAGTTCAAGTGAGCACGGAAACTGCGAATAGCTGTAGTACGGAAGACAATCAGATAAGTAGTTAGCCTAAAATTGTATAGTTTAACCATAGTTTACAACCATATAATCTCTCTAAAGTACAATCTCCGGATAGCCATCACCATTTAGCATTTCACCTAACATATATACTGCATTTAGCATACACTGACAGTTGCAGTACCAATACTGCAACTAAATAATTGTACATATTGTAAATATTTTCACCTGTATTTCAAACATAGATTTTATAGCCTAAGTGTATTGGATCTGATGATGATCGCTTGACGATCGAAACTGGTCATCCTAGTGTTTTATTAATCTCATGTAATTTATTTCAGGATTAGGGCATAACCCATCTCTTTTGGGTACATTCGTGTTGACCGACTGAAAAGCACTAAACTCTTGTTTACTAAGGCAACACTGAAAATATGGCTTCAAACACCACAATGTTCACGGCTAGTCAGGCAAATCGTGAAGCCAAGAAATTCAAATCACTCAGGCTTAAACTCATGAATTTAGACAAGTCAATTTGGTTCAACAAAAAATGTATAGAACTAAACCTCACCCCTAAATACGTACCAATTAAAACCGTACCGAACACACCAGCCTCGATCATTTCAACTAAACAAGCCAAAGCGCTTTGGATAAAAAACGAATTAAGATTTGCATACATAAGAAAGCAAAAAATTAACCAACAATTATACGACATTCAATTGCAACTAAGTAATTTCTGGCACGCAGCCCAATGGGACAGCTTCACCGAACACCTACATGACACCATCAAAATCAGAGCAACGAGGAAGCATGAAACGCTAGAAAATAAATTAAGAAAACTAGGAGAAACACAGAACCATCAATCTAACGAACAACACACGAATAACAATGAATTCAATTTCCACAGCAGAGTAAACAACAGAACGAACGTAACCTTTTCTCAAGGTGAAATGAATATGTTAGACAAAGGTTTGAAATACAACTGCACAGACGCACACACGAACCACAATATAAAACAGTTAATCACAGATATTGAGATAGCCAGTCACAAGCTCCCAGCAGAAGACAGGGAATTAACCAAAAATCTCGCCACCAACGAAGCCAA
Organism: Meconema thalassinum; assembly: GCA_946902985.2. Classification (NCBI taxonomy): domain Eukaryota; kingdom Metazoa; phylum Arthropoda; class Insecta; order Orthoptera; family Tettigoniidae; genus Meconema; species Meconema thalassinum. Next base: position 837,715,664 of record OX336390.1, read on the forward strand.
AAAAATCCTCAAACGAGAGGGCGATAGCAATAACATTCAAAACAACAAACAATTCAAAGAAATAAAGTCGTTGAAACAAAAAATAAAAGAACATGACTTAATCATCACAAAAGCAGATAAGGGAAACACTACAGTAATTTTGAACAAAACAGAATACATTGAAAAAACAGTCGAATTCCTAAACAACAACGAAATCAAGGAATTAACAAAAGACCCCACCAACAAATTCCAAAAACAAATAAAAAGTGCGCTAAAAGAAACAGAATACATACTGACCAAAGCCGAAAAATCAAAACTAATAAACATGAACCCGAAAATACCGTCATTGAGGGGACAACCAAAAATACACAAAAAGGAATGCCCAATGAGACCAATAGTCAATTGTAGGAATGCCCCTAATTACAAAATCAGCAAAGAGTTACTAAAAATCTTAAAATGCCGTCTTTCCAACGACAAAAACAACTCTGTAAAGAACACAACAGAACTAGTAACAGCATTGAACACCCTACAAATGAAACCTAGCTTCAGGCTAGTATCCTTCGACGTAACTAACATGTACACTAATATTTCGATTATTGAAGCAATCAACACTATCGAAAACAACTTAAAATCCAACAATTCGGCAAAAGAAATTGAAGAGATTGTGAGATTACTGAGGGTCGTTCTCACCCAAAACGTGTTTCAATTCGACAATAAAATATACACACAGAGAGAAGGCCTAGCAATGGGATCGCCACTAAGTGGGTTAATCGCTGACATCTTCATCAATGCACTAGAAAATGCGTTCTTAGAAAAGACTTCAACAAAGGGAATAGTAATATGGAAAAGATACGTAGATGATGTAATTTGCATCTACGATACTGAACTAACTAGCGAAGAAACAATTCTCCAATCCATTAATAGCCTTCACCATTCTATCAAATTCACTAAGGAATCCGAAATAGACCGGAAAATAAATTATCTCGATATAACTATTGAACGTAAAGACAACGACCTTTCATATTCCATATTCCGGAAAGCAACACAAACCTCGCATGCAATCGACAATCAGTCTAATCACCCCAGTACGCACAAACTAGCGGGTTTCAATTCAATGGTGCACAGGGCTTTAAACATACCCATGTCAAAAGACAACTATAATAAGGAAATAAGAACTATTATGCAAATAGCAAGGGAAAACAACTTCTCGCCAAGCAAAATAAATCAAATTATAGCCAAACATAAAAATAAAGATAAAACGATTCCCAAACCGGACAGTAATGAGAAAAAATTTGCGCGTTTCAACTATGTGAATGCGAATACATATAAAATCACTAACCTATTCAAAAAGCAAGGCATCAAGATAGCTTTCACAACGAAAAACACAACCGCTAGGCACCTCCTAAATAGTAATCTAAATAAACGTGACCCGTATTCAAGGTCAGGGGTATATTCTATAACGTGCCAAGACACCGATTGTCAAGCTAATTACATCGGGCAGAGTGGAAGGCGAGTAGACACACGTTATAATGAACATAGAAATGCGATAAGATACGGAACACATTCAGCCGTGTGCGAACATATGTGTGACACAGGGCATAGCTTTACCAACATAGAGTCGGACCTTAAAATAATCCATCACGAATCGAAAGGCAGAGCTCTTGACATAAAGGAAGCAATCGAGATACACCTAGCCAAACGAAACAATCCCAACAATCTAAATGAACACACGTTCATGGAGAGCTCACCCCTCTTCACGCTACTAAAAAACACACCCTGTCGGAAACAAAACTCAATTTAGCGACACAGCCAAGCTAGATAAAAAAAAGGGGGGAAATTAGGGGGTTTTTAATAGGTAAATGTTATCTGGATCAGGTGTACGATGTACTTTTTCTTCTGCAATACACCAAGGCCCATATTAGAGGCAGTATTAAAGGTGCCGGGACGTCCTCATAAGACCGTCAACGCTTAGTTCGAATGGGTTATGCTCCACGCGTGGCGAGGACTAATCCACGGTCTTTAATAGTTGTAGATCCACCTCATTCAATAACATACATCTTATCTAGGTTGGCAACACCTCACATAAACACATCGCGATCACTCCCCACAGCACGTAGGGACAGGGGGGGAAGGCAGGGAAAAACCAGTCGTTAAGATAACCACCGCAGTCGGCCGCACAGCGAGTTCAAGTGAGCACGGAAACTGCGAATAGCTGTAGTACGGAAGACAATCAGATAAGTAGTTAGCCTAAAATTGTATAGTTTAACCATAGTTTACAACCATATAATCTCTCTAAAGTACAATCTCCGGATAGCCATCACCATTTAGCATTTCACCTAACATATATACTGCATTTAGCATACACTGACAGTTACAGTACCAATACTGCAACTAAATAATTGTACATATTGTAAATATTTTCACCTGTATTTCAAACATAGATTTTATAGCCTAAGTGTATTGGATCTGATGATGATCGCTTGACGATCGAAACTGGTCATCCTAGTGTTTTATTAATCTCATGTAATTTATTTCAGGATTAGGGCATAACCCATCTCTTTTGGGTACATTCGTGTTGACCGACTGAAAAGCACTAAACTCTTGTTTACTAAGGCAACACTGAAAATATGGCTTCAAACACCACAATGTTCACGGCTAGTCAGGCAAATCGTGAAGCCAAGAAATTCAAATCACTCAGGCTTAAACTCATGAATTTAGACAAGTCAATTTGGTTCAACAAAAAATGTATAGAACTAAACCTCACCCCTAAATACGTACCAATTAAAACCGTACCGAACACACCAGCCTCGATCATTTCAACTAAACAAGCCAAAGCGCTTTGGATAAAAAACGAATTAAGATTTGCATACATAAGAAAGCAAAAAATTAACCAACAATTATACGACATTCAATTGCAACTAAGTAATTTCTGGCACGCAGCCCAATGGGACAGCTTCACCGAACACCTACATGACACCATCAAAATCAGAGCAACGAGGAAGCATGAAACGCTAGAAAATAAATTAAGAAAACTAGGAGAAACACAGAACCATCAATCTAACGAACAACACACGAATAACAATGAATTCAATTTCCACAGCAGAGTAAACAACAGAACGAACGTAACCTTTTCTCAAGGTGAAATGAATATGTTAGACAAAGGTTTGAAATACAACTGCACAGACGCACACACGAACCACAATATAAAACAGTTAATCACAGATATTGAGATAGCCAGTCACAAGCTCCCAGCAGAAGACAGGGAATTAACCAAAAATCTCGCCACCAACGAAGCCAAAAAAAATCCTCAAACGAGAGGGCGATAGCAATAACATTCAAAACAACAAACAATTCAAAGAAATAAAGTCGTTGAAACAAAAAATAAAAGAACATGACTTAATCATCACAAAAGCAGATAAGGGAAACACTACAGTAATTTTGAACAAAACAGAATACATTGAAAAAACAGTCGAATTCCTAAACAACAACGAAATCAAGGAATTAACAAAAGACCCCACCAACAAATTCCAAAAACAAATAAAAAGTGCGCTAAAAGAAACAGAATACATACTGACCAAAGCCGAAAAATCAAAACTAATAAACATGAACCCGAAAATACCGTCATTGAGGGGACAACCAAAAATACACAAAAAGGAATGCCCAATGAGACCAATAGTCAATTGTAGGAATGCCCCTAATTACAAAATCAGCAAAGAGTTACTAAAAATCTTAAAATGCCGTCTTTCCAACGACAAAAACAACTCTGTAAAGAACACAACAGAACTAGTAACAGCATTGAACACCCTACAAATGAAACCTAGCTTCAGGCTAGTATCCTTCGACGTAACTAACATGTACACCAATATTCCGATTATTGAAGCAATCAACACTATCGAAAACAACTTAAAATCCAACAATTCGGCAAAAGAAATTGAAGAGATTGTGAGATTACTGAGGGTCGTTCTCACCCAAAACGTGTTTCAATTCGACAATAAAATATACACACAGAGAGAAGGCCTAGCAATGGGATCGCCACTAAGTGGGTTAATCGCTGACATCTTCATCAATGCACTAGAAAATGCGTTCTTAGAAAAGACTTCAACAAAGGGAATAGTAATATGGAAAAGATACGTAGATGATGTAATTTGCATCTACGATACTGAACTAACTAGCGAAGAAACAATTCTCCAATCCATTAATAGCCTTCACCATTCTATCAAATTCACTAAGGAATCCGAAATAGACCGGAAAATAAATTATCTCGATATAACTATTGAACGTAAAGACAACGACCTTTCATATTCCATATTCCGGAAAGCAACACAAACCTCGCATGCAATCGACAATCAGTCTAATCACCCCAGTACGCACAAACTAGCGGGTTTCAATTCAATGGTGCACAGGGCTTTAAACATACCCATGTCAAAAGACAACTATAATAAGGAAATAAGAACTATTATGCAAATAGCAAGGGAAAACAACTTCTCGCCAAGCAAAATAAATCAAATTATAGCCAAACATAAAAATAAAGATAAAACGATTCCCAAACCGGACAGTAATGAGAAAAAATTTGCGCGTTTCAACTATGTGAATGCGAATACATATAAAATCACTAACCTATTCAAAAAGCAAGGCATAAAGATAGCTTTCACAACGAAAAACACAACCGCTAGGCACCTCCTAAATAGTAATCTAAATAAACGTGACCCGTATTCAAGGTCAGGGGTATATTCTATAACGTGCCAAGACACCGATTGTCAAGCTAATTACATCGGGCAGAGTGGAAGGCGAGTAGACACACGTTATAATGAACATAGAAATGCGATAAGATACGGAACACATTCAGCCGTGTGCGAACATATGTGTGACACAGGGCATAGCTTTACCAACATAGAGTCGGACCTTAAAATAATCCATCACGAATCGAAAGGCAGAGCTCTTGACATAAAGGAAGCAATCGAGATACACCTAGCCAAACGAAACAATCCCAACAATCTAAATGAACACACGTTCATGGAGAGCTCACCCCTCTTCACGCTACTAAAAAACACACCCTGTCGGAAACAAAACTCAATTTAGCGACACAGCCAAGCTAGATAAAAAAAGGGGGGAAATTAGGGGGTTTTTAATAGGTAAATGTTATCTGGATCAGGTGTACGATGTACTTTTTCTTCTGCAATACACCAAGGCCCATATTAGAGGCAGTATTAAAGGTGCCGGGACGTCCTCATAAGACCGTCAACGCTTAGTTCGAATGGGTTATGCTCCACGCGTGGCGAGGACTAATCCACGGTCTTTAATAGTTGTAGATCCACCTCATTCAATAACATACATCTTATCTAGGTTGGCAACACCTCACATAAACACATCGCGATCACTCCCCACAGCACGTAGGGACAGGGGGGGGAAGGCAGGGAAAAACCAGTCGTTAAGATAACCACCGCAGTCGGCCGCACAGCGAGTTCAAGTGAGCACGGAAACTGCGAATAGCTGTAGTACGGAAGACAATCAGATAAGTAGTTAGCCTAAAATTGTATAGTTTAACCATAGTTTACAACCATATAATCTCTCTAAAGTACAATCTCCGGATAGCCATCACCATTTAGCATTTCACCTAACATATATACTGCATTTAGCATACACTGACAGTTGCAGTACCAATACTGCAACTAAATAATTGTACATATTGTAAATATTTTCACCTGTATTTCAAACATAGATTTTATAGCCTAAGTGTATTGGATCTGATGATGATCGCTTGACGATCGAAACTGGTCATCCTAGTGTTTTATTAATCTCATGTAATTTATTTCAGGATTAGGGCATAACCCATCTCTTTTGGGTACATTCGTGTTGACCGACTGAAAAGCACTAAACTCTTGTTTACTAAGGCAACACTGAAAATATGGCTTCAAACACCACAATGTTATTAATATTATAATAATTAGTATTATTGATTCACATGTTCATCCCCTCATTTGGAATAATTCAACAATTCATCGGCAATTGTAGGATGATGCATTGGAGTTCTGTAAGCTTTCTGCATACTGATTATAGTGAAACCCTTTCTTATCGAGGTTGGACCTCAGCGACTTCGTTATGATTCCAGTGGAGGAGATTAAGATTAGACAATATTGTAATAAATTTATGTCGCCACATTTGTCGGATGGTTTCACTGAGTTGATGCATCTCGAAGGATCCACTTCCTCAACATCACACATCTTCTTGCTTCCGAATTTGGCCAAATGTGGACCGCGTGTAACTGGCCAGTCTGCTTTTCTCTTCTCAGAATTTCTTCATTCGTTCACTCCTTAATTTTCTCTGCTCCTCAGATATTACGGGGTTAGGTCTGTTCTTCAGTTGTTCTTCCTGAAATTTGTGATTATCTACTTGAGTTCTGAACTTCTTTCTAATGAGGATCAATTCAAATGTAATTTGAGTTTCTTCTGTGTCCTTCTTAACCTCCTCCACCCATTTCATCGTCCTCCTCAATCCACTTATATATTAGACTAATAAAGATTATTTAGTCAATCGTTTGTCGTCCATTTTTACTAGAATTCCAGTCTTCGTTTTCGCATTGTCTCCGTGATCTTTTCGGAATACTTGTAAAGATCCTCATTTCTCCTGTTTTCTTTCCTTGTCCCATCTGTGGTTTTTTGCGGTCCAAGAATTTTCCTCAAGATATTCCTTTCCTACTTTTCGATTTCTTGCAGTTCCCCTTCCTTATTTATGATAAGGCATTTTGAGCCATACAGTCCCTCTGGTTATACAACCACGCTGTAGTGTTTAATTCTGGCTGTGTAATATGTTGCCCGTTAATTGTACATCACACTTCATACGATTGCTCATTTAATTATTTATTTATTTATCGTTTGGCAATATTGTTCTACTTTTATGTAGAGCTGTTGTTTCTTACCCGTGCCTCCCTCCATTTGTTCTACTTTTGTGTAGAGTGTGTTGTTTTGACTAATCCGCGTCTTAACCATTTGTTCTACTTTTGTGTAGATTTCTTACTGTGAATGGGCTGGACGGCGATACCGGTGTCTACTGAGTTTAGCCCGGCACCTGTCCACCATTTGTTCTACTTTTACGTAGAGCTGTTTGATTGTTTCTTACCCGCACCTCCCAGTATTTGTTAAGGATGCTTTATGAAGAACTGCGGACACGTTTAGAGAGCAATTTACATACAGGGGAATTGGCGGGAGGAATGAATACTCACCTAGCTTACCTCTAGGTCGCACACTTGCTGTGCAGCGCCTCCTGCATGTCAGCGTTCAATGGAGATCTTAAAACTAGATACTAATCTAAAGGGAAGGGCTTCTTAACCTAAACGAAATAAAAAGGTAGTCAATAGACTGTTCAAAAAGGGGGTTTATTATAAAATAGTGGCAATTGCAATAGGGGAGGATGGAAATAATAATCTAGGGGGGGAAAAGGAATTAAGCAGGCACGAGATCACTCACCCCACCGTGGATACCGGTCTTCTATGATGATGGTGGCGTTGGGACTCGATATGGGGTCCTGCCCCCATATCGGTCCGGCGTAGCACAACTCCGATAGAGTGTAGGACTGTACTCCGTCCAAGTTCCAATAAGAGCCAAAAGGTTTAGAGACTAAGAGCTTAGAGCGTCAAAAGCTTAGAGACCGCGGCGCGTGTTCGTACCTCTATTTATAAGTAAAAGGTGCTCGGTCAGCCCACTCAGCGGTATGTTGGGAGTGTAATGTCCTCTGTGTCCTGTCCAAGTGCTTGCTATTGGAGCTAGGTCTATGACCTACGGTCTACTCCGTAGTCGCGTTGCCATGTCGTCTTTTACGTAGTTACCTCTGATTATCTTTTATGTATTTATAGGCACAGTCCTTTCATAAAGGGCTGGGGCCAGGACAAGTCGTCTTCCTGTTTTAATAATCGTCCTCGATTATTGGCCTAGACGTGGGGGCGGAAACTTTTATTTTCTTCTTTCTTCCTCTTCTTTTTCTTCTTCTTCTTCTTCTTTTCTTTCCTTTCGTCGATGTGAATTTGTTTTCGATTCGTCGTATCGTCCTTCGTCGCTTCTGGTCTTCTTCGTAGGTGGGGGGATGAGCGAAATTGCACCGTGCTAAGGGTTGGAAGGCGTGGCAAGAGTGTTGGGGTGGTTTGTTTTACAGTCATTTCATAGCAGATAGTTCTCTGTATCTGTCTACATCCCATATTGTATGATTGACATAATCTGTATTGCCTATTTGGCAGAGTTGAAATTTGCATAAAAGTATTGACATTGTTTTGTTAAAATTGAAGAAAAAATAATAAATGGAATTTCAGCGGAAATATAAATTGAAAGAAATGAAGCTGAAAGATATATCTTTAATGAAAGCGCACAGGAAATTTACATTATTAGCACCGTACTCGGACTAGTGCGTGACTTGCGTACGATGCCGTCAAGTCGAGCCCTGCCTCGAGGATGCATGCATACTGTAATTTTCCTACGATGGAAAATGATGCTGTAAGGAGCTTAAATAATGGCGATCCCTTATGAGCTAGCACGCGACCTTCGTAGCGTGTGTAAAAAAGGGAAAGAAAAATGTAGTGTATTGTACTCTAGGCCAAGTGTAGCTATGAGGGTGCGCCACTATGATTAACCTCCTTGCAACGTGGGGATGATGAAATAAAATTGTAAAAATATCCTAGAAAACGTGAAATTCCGTCAAAGTTACTTGATTATGTGCCTAAAAAAACATGTAGTTATGTTATTAAGAGAAAAAAATTAACATTGAAGTATTGTTAATAAATAGCTGAAGGCTCCTGCCTAAATCGGCTGACATTCTAGTATGGTTTGTAGGTTTTGACTGCTGTTGCTGCCATGCGTGTTGTAACTTTGGTCTTGCGTCACGTTCGTCCGGGGGGCATCCTGCATGAATGTCCTACTGGGGGATTACAGGATTGTACACCGTATAATTAGTCTGAAATCAGAAATCTCTCTGAACGTTTTGTACAGAGGGATTGGTTTACCCTGGTACCGTTATTTTCTTTCACTGAAGTTCGTTACGTCGTACGCGTTAATCTCGTTACTTAATGTCTGCATTATGACATATATACTAATGTCCTTATAAACTAACGTGCAATATGTATTCATTGACATATTGACCATTGTGGTCATAATACCACGTCTTATATGCGTCGTTGTAAAACTGCAACATGCTTCCTTAAGCATTTAGCTGCGTACATACTCTTATATTTCGTAGAACTTGAATCCTTTATATTTGTAAAAAAAAACTTTCTTATACATTGACGTAGACCTTTGCTATAGCTGAGAATTAATCCTTACTTTCTCAGCGTGATTTAAGCGACGTATTCGCTTCTTAATCTATAGATATGCAGACATTATGTAAGGATACTCGCACTACGTGTACACTCGATCGTTAAGTTTAAATAGATTATCGTTAAAATGGCGACTGTTTCGTCGGGAAGTTATTGAAATTGGAAATTATTTATTGCCTGTACGGGCTAACTTGGGAATTCTGTGCACTGTATAGAACTTCAGGAAATATAAATTAACAAGATAATACTATCTGAAAAAAAATGACATTTATTATTGACATGTGATAATTGCCTGAAAAAAATAACACTCTTAATGACATGGTATGTAAGACCCTTTTGTAAAACTTGCCACGTTATATAGGGGGGGGGGATTTACTATCTAACTTACTTCTTAATGCTAAACCTAATAATACTATCTTTTCTTAGCTAAATATGCTATATACATGGGGTAAGGTGGAATAACGTGCCTGGACAGGGGTGAAAAAAATCTCTTGAAGGGTTGGGGGGGGGGGGGGCGATATATATTAAAGGTATTTCTTAAATATTTAAGCTCTCTCTATATTGTATCCGCAGCCATGATAATTTTCTAAAGTGTACCTTCAATGAGGTGGCTACCTTTGCTCCTTAATAAAATTAATAGGGCTGTATCTTCACTGAAATGTCTATCTTTGCTCCGTAAGAAAAATAATGGGACTTTATCTTCACTGAAATGATAATTTTTGCTCCGTAAGCAAAATAATGGGGCCGTAACTTCACTGAAATAGCTACTTTTGCTCTTTAATAAAACTAATGGGGGCTGTATCTTCAATTAAATGCCTACCTTTGCTCCGTAAGGAAAGTAATGGGGTTGCTCTATATGGAATGACTAATATTATGCCTAAGTTGCATAGTTTTATTTCTTTTACATATCCTGTTGCCTTCTTTTGTTGCTCCGTAATCTTAATATATTGAAAGATTATGAATTTATCACAAATAATCATAGTGCATTGAGAAAAAATTATTAATTCAATTTTATTTATTAATTCAGCGTATGTGTAGTTTCCTTTTCAATATTGGTTACTCTTTATATAGAAAATCAGCAAATGTGTCCAGCGGTGTAGGTTTCAGATTACCTACTATGCTACAATATCATAAAACGTGTCACTATCTCCTCATGCTAAACATAATACCAAAGAGATATCGCCTGTTGGTAGACTGTCCGTATTTCGATACAGGACGCATTCCATCGGACGTTAAATCCATGATGTATTGGGTTTATTTTAATATAAATATCTCCTAACATCTGTTCAGAATACCATAAAGATATCGGCTATTGGCAGGCTGTTCGTACTTCGATACAGAACGCATCCCAGTGGCCGTTAAGTTCATTATGTATTAAGTTCATTTTAATATAAATATTTCCTAATAACTTATCAGAATACTATAAAGATATCGGCTATTGGCAGGCTGTTCGTACTTCGATACAGAACGCATCCCAGTGGCCGTTAAGTTCATTATGTATTAAGTTCATTTTAATATAAATATCTCCTAATATCTTATCAGAATACTATAAAGTTATCGGCTGTTGGCAGGCTGTTCGTACTTCGATACAGAACGCGTCCCAGCGGCCGTTAAATTTACTATGTATTAAGTTTGAATTGACCGCCACAAGATGTATAACGTGGAGGGTTTAATTCCCTGAAAGTATTAAAACGAACGTCATCTAGGTGAAAGGGTTGGCTATGTCCTTTCAAAGTTCAGTAGCGTTCTAATATCTGGACTACTTCTAACGTGTTCAGCGGGTTGGCTAGGTCCCTGAATCTGAAATGATAGTCGTCGGTCGTCGGTTGTCATTATTATATTGACCAATATACCTGTAACTAATTACTTCCCTCTGGGTGTGACGTTTATACTTTTAAGCATTTGGCTTGCGTAAATTGTGGACTTTGGGGCCACGGTGTGGACACTAATCTTATTTATTAATGGCATTTGTTATCAACGTAGGTGTGTTAATATCTCCTTAATCTCCTCCATACTACCCTTATCTCAAAGCGAGGTGCTCTCTGGGACCTGCTGCAAGATATCAATAACGTCGTGTTCTTGAGGCTGTGCGAACTATTGTGCCAGCTCAAGATATCTATCAACTTCACTTAAAAATACTTAATACTTATTACTAATATACTAACGATGATACTCTTGATAACAATTGTCGTACGTTGCGATGTTGCCCTGCTGTGCCCAAGTCCGTGCTTACGCCTGTATGCTATACTGATATCGCCGTGCATTTGTCGGCGTTTTTTATAAATTCCTACTGGATTACTTTCTCACCTATGTAACTTCGTGAGGGAATGGTGTTTTCTTTGCTAACTGACTATTCTGTTTGAAATGTACTGCTGGAAAAAGAATTCTACCTTAAGAGTGTATTCTACGCTTACATCTTTAAAATCATTTGTGCGTTTTTCTACTATCGCACGCTTCGCAATACGTGAATAAATGTATGGAAAACCAAAAAGAATAAAGGCAAACTTATGCAAAGTCATCTGGCGTGTGAGTGAATAGTGCCAGGAATTGAACTCAAGGTGTCTGGCTTCCGCTCGAGTGCGTCTGCACGCTGAGCTAGCGAGATAGTGTCGGGTTTAATGTTCTCGCGGCGGACGGTGTGCTCAGCACGTGTCAGTCATATGGCATATTGGATTGTGTTACAATGGACAAATAAGCATTTCCTCTGTGGTCGGCTTTCATAACAAAAGAGAAACTGTAGTACGTCTTGACTAAATGCGTTTACAAACTAATTAATGCGGCACCTTGCAGAAATGTGATTGCAAGGTCTCCTAACTCTATGTAAGCATGTAGCCAATACCACCTTCCGCTAAGTTATACTAAAATGGATTCAGAAGAAAATATTTTAGCCTACAATCATATACAATGTATAGTTGCACTGCTGTAAAAAAATACAAAGTTATTTATTCATTCCAACTTATTCTATGGGATATCACAATCTTATTCCTAATAGAGCTTCATTGTGGGGGGTTTAATCTGAAATAAGGAGCAATTTTCTCTGAATATAGTAGGGTAGTTATCAATATCTCTTCCTACTAGGCTTCCGTTAATATTCCTAGTGACTTATTAGATAGGGGTTGTTATTATTCAAATCGCTTGGCGTAAGAGGTGTCTATCGAGAAATCTTAACAGGGTGGGGGTGGGGGGATTATAATTATTGTGTAAAAAATATTTTCTAACTTAATCTACTAAAAAAAAAATTCTGCTCGGGGGGGATTTAAATTGTCTCACTCGCTTCGCTAATGTAATGAGTATAGGGGGCGTTTAAATATGTATTAGTTACTGGGGCGGGTGTGGGTGGGTACCAAAATTAATATTTGACCCGTACTTCAAAATATTTTCCTTAGTTTTGGGTAAATTTTGCTTGGCTGCATAAGAGGGTTTTTAGGGACCTGTACCGTAGAAATTCGTTGTCTGAACTTCTTTAGGCGTTGTCTGACGCCAACGTCACGGTACCCCAGCGCTTCCACCATTTGTTCTACTTTTATGTTGAGCTGTTGTTTCTTACCCGTGCCTCCCTCCATTTGTTCTACTTTAGTGTAGAGTGTGTTGTTTTGACTAATCCGCGTCTTAACCATTTGTTCTACTTTTGTGTAGATTTCTTACTGTGAATGGGCTGGACGGCGATACCGGTGTCTACTGAGTTTAGCCCGGCACCTGTCCACCATTTGTTCTACTTTTACGTAGAGCTGTTTGATTGTTTCTTACCCGCACCTCCCAGTATTTGTTAAGGATGCTTTATGAAGAACTGCGGACACGTTTAGAGAGCAATTTACATACAGGGGAATTGGCGGGAGGAATGAATACTCACCTAGCTTACCTCTAGGTCGCACACTTGCTGTGCAGCGCCTCCTGCATGTCAGCGTTCAATGGAGATCTTAAAACTAGATACTAATCTAAAGGGAAGGGCTTCTTAACCTAAACGAAATAAAAAGGTAGTCAATAGACTGTTCAAAAAGGGGGTTTATTATAAAATAGTGGCAATTGCAATAGGGGAGGATGGAAATAATAATCTAGGGGGGAAAAGGAATTAAGCAGGCACGAGATCACTCACCCCACCGTGGATACCGGTCTTCTATGATGATGGTGGCGTTGGGACTCGATATGGGGTCCTGCCCCCATATCGGTCCGGCGTAGCACAACTCCGATAGAGTGTAGGACTGTACTCCGTCCAAGTTCCAATAAGAGCCAAAAGGTTTAGAGACTAAGAGCTTAGAGCGTCAAAAGCTTAGAGACCGCGGCGCGTGTTCGTACCTCTATTTATAAGTAAAAGGTGCTCGGTCAGCCCACTCAGCGGTATGTTGGGAGTGTAATGTCCTCTGTGTCCTGTCCAAGTGCTTGCTATTGGAGCTAGGTCTATGACCTACGGTCTACTCCGTAGTCGCGTTGCCATGTCGTCTTTTACGTAGTTACCTCTGATTATCTTTTATGTATTTATAGGCACAGTCCTTTCATAAAGGGCTGGGGCCAGGACAATATAATCAATACAAGATTTCAGAGTACAAAGAAAATCACTTTAAAATCTACTGTACATTATTTTTAGTATTTACACAATTTACAGTCTCAGGTCTAATGAGTCTATCCATTGGACCACGTCAGGTGTCGCCAACAGGAAATCGATTCAGTCCCCTCCATATGCCCTCAGAGGACAGTCAGTTGTAATGTGTTGGATGGTTTGATTAGGAGCACCACAGTCACACTGAGGAGACAAAATTTTTCCCCATTTGAACAAAGTACCAGTGCATACTCCGTGGTTTGTCCGAATCCTATTGAGAGTTGCCCAAGCCCTCCTCTGCAGATCGGAACCTGGAGTGGATGTTCTTGTAGGGTCCACGAAGGAGCTCGACTCAGGACAAGCTTTTAGTGTCCATTCACTAATCCACTGCATGCTGGAATCAAAATGGTTTCTTTCAAGCCTCTGGGCATGACAAATGGGTGGCTTCCTGGATTTGAGCCTGTTCATTTAGAGAGGGGATGTCGTCATGAATAGGTAGTGTAGGGTGATCCATAATCTTGTAGTACTCCCGTAGAAAGGCAACTTCTCTACGAAGGTGGGGTGGAAGAATATTGCTGTGGGCTGGAAGCCAATATGCTGGTGTAGTTCTTATACAACCAGTGATTAGTCTCATGGTGTTGTTCAACTGGGTGTCAACGAGTTTGACATGTGGGCTATTGAGCCAAACTGGGGCGCAGTATTCAGCCTAAGACATTATCTTGTAGTAGTGGCAGAAGCTCCCCAAGATGTTCCACATAGCTTTAGCAATATTTTGTTGCGGCTTCTAATTTTAGCTGCTGTGCTCTGGAGGTGTTGCTTGTAAGAGAGTGTTCGGTCCAGTATTACTCCTAAGTACTTTGGGAACTTGTTATATTTCAAAATCTTCCCCTCAAATTTTACATTGAGTTGGGTATTAGCCAATATGTTGCTCAGGTGGAAACAAGATACCTCAGTTTTTGTAGCACTGGGTTGGAGCCTCCATTTGTGGAAATATCTTCCAAGTTTAGTCAAATCATCTTCAAGTACATTTTCCAAATCTTCCATATTTTGGTGTCTAGTGGCCAATGCTATGTCATGAGCATAGCAAAACTTTTTTGAGTTTGCTTCTGGTAGATCCGATAAGTACAGATTGAAGAGGAGAGGAGCCAGTACTGAACCCTGTGGGAGGCTTCTTTCGTTTGCTGATTTTTGATCCCAAGACAACCTGGAAATGTCTGTTGTTAATCATATTGTCAATAAGCTGGGCCATAGATTTACAGGGAATCACTTTTAGGAATGTATACAGTAGACCTTCTCTCCAAACTGTATCATACGCAGCAGTTAAATCTAAGAAGGCAACGGCTGTTTTCTGGTGAAGTTGGAAACCAGCTTCTATGTGAGATGTAAGACCGAGAACTTGATCACAGCAACTTCGGTTTTTCTGGAAACCAGCTTGCTCAATGGGGATGTGTTGGGTGATACTGGGGCTGATTCTGTTCAAAATCAGTCTTTCAAGAAGCTTATAGGTGCAGCTAAGTAGGGCTATAGGTCGGTAGCTCTGAGGCTAATCTTTTGGTTTCCCAGGTTTTAAGATGGCAATTATTTTGCATTTCTTGAAATGCTTTGGGAGTATTCCTGTTCGGAGAATATCAGAGAAGAAACGAGCCAGCCATTTTTAGCCTATTTTCAATTTAAAAAAAAATAGGCTTATGAGATCACCTTTTGTCCGTGCGTGTGTGTGTGTGTGTGTGTGTGTGTGTGTGTGTGTGTGTGAGAGAGAGAGAGAGAGAGAGAGAGAGAGGAGTGTGTGTGTGCATGTGTCCCTAATAAAATCTAAACGGCTGGAGCGATTTCAATGAAACTCGGTAAGTTCATAGCACTATTACGGGCGACCTCGACCGTGCCCTTCAAATTTTGTTACCTATCACCAATCCAACATGGTGGCTGTGCGAAATATTTCACCAGCATTCAATATCTCCGAAACTATTCGCGATATCTCCCTGGAATTTTTTACGGTGATATAGGGAACTACTAGAAGTTCACCTATGTGATTTTTGAAAAACTGGTAACTACAAAACCAACATGGCAGCCACGCGAATTTGCGACTATAAAATAGACGTTTCTCGCGATTTAACCAGCCAAACGCAATAAAACTTGGTACAGTATATGTTTAAACACATTGTAATGCACCGACATCTAACTTGGTTCAATTGTTTACATAACCACAACATAGCGGATGTGCAAAATATTTCACCGGCATTCTATATCTCTGAAACTATTAGCGGTATCATCCTGAAATTATGTACGGAGATAAAGGGCACTACTGGATGTTCAACTATAAGACTTTGAAAAACCGCTTAACTACAAAACGAACATGGCGGCCAAGCGAATTTAAAAATTCTAAATAGACCTTTCTCGCGATTTAATGTTCCAAACGCAATGAAATCTGGTACAGGAAATGTTTATACACATTGTAATGCACTGGTATCTAATTTAGTTCAATTGTTTACAAAACCTCAAGATGGCGGCTTTGCGAATTTTAAAATTAAGTTTTTATTTCTCGTTTCGTAATCATGCGATCGAAGTGAAAGTTTGAATAATGAACCTACACAATAATTTTCCTTTAATGGTACATGACTCTATGGCCTATACATTTAACAATCCAACATGGCGACCATCCGAAATAGTTAGACGGTTCTGAATATCTACGAATCTATTATAGCAATCAAACTGAATTTTTTAATATTCATAGGGGCTATGAACTTCAGTTTACCTATAGAACTTTAAATAACCTGGTGATCACAAATCCAACATGGCAGCGACGCGAAGTATAAATATTCACATGGACGTTTCTCGCAATTTAACCATCCGAGTGCAGTGAAACTTGGTACAGTAAAGCCTTATACGAATGATAATCCACAGGCATCTAATTTGTTTCAATTGTTTCCATAACCACAAGATGGCATCTGTGCGAAATTTTAAAATCTCCTTGTTACTTCTTGTGTTCTCATCATGCGATTGAAGTTTGAATGCTACACGTACACAATAATCTTCATGTAACAATACATTACTCTAGGACCTACATATATAAAATCCAACATGGCGACCATCCGAAATATTTAGTGGGTTCTCAATATCTACGAATCTATTACAGCAATCAAACTGAACTTTTGTATGTTGATAGTGGGAGTTAACATAAGTAGGTTATATGAAAATAGGCTGTATAGTTCTTCACGGAACTACTTGTTTTGCATTGTTTCCCATATGTATGAGGAACTCTGGATGGATACCATCAAAGCCTGGTGCTTTTCTAGCTTTCATGTCCTTCAAGGCAATGTTGATTTCTTCATGAATGAAGGGTCCAGAGTATGCAGAATGAGTTGGTGAAGAGGCTTTGAGTTGTTTTAATTTTCTTTTCACCAGTCTTGTGTGATTTACATCCTGAGTGATTCTGGAAGTTGAGACAATGTGCTTAGCAATCTCATCTGGTGTAATGTTAGATTTCTCTTTTATTATTGGCGTGCTACCTCCAAGTTTCCGCAGTAAGCTCCAAGCTTTTCTACTGGAGTGACGAAAATCCATCTCTTCAACAGTCTTGGACCATTTTTCCCTGCGTGCGGCATCTAAGCTTCGTAACAGTTCCTCCGCTACTTCACTGTCTCCATTTCTTAGATATTCATTGTTGAGTGTATCACTCTGCTGATTCCATCCTGGAACATACACTTTTCTGAAACCTCTTTGAACGTATTTCTTTGCCACAGAAGTCACCAGGCCAACAAGCCTTTGATAGCAATTGCTTTTGCCAGAATAAACCTGATGCATTTATCTAAGTCGGCTGAGAACTTCTCCCAATCTGCCTTCACGAACTTCCAGTGAGGTTGAGAAAATGATGTAATTAAGTGGATAGATAGCCCTACTTCTATAAGTACTGGTCTATGTTGGCTTCGTGGAAAGTCAGCTAGTACTCTTCTTGTTGTAGGTAGGAATTGGCCCTTGTTGTCACTAGAGATAAAACATAGATCTGGGTTATGCTCATTCTTCCAAGCAGCAGATCTGAATGTTCCTCGATCTTTTGCATCAAAGATAAGATGTAGGTTGAGTTCATCAGCCCAGTCAGAAAGCCGCAGAATATTCTGTTAATATAACTAATAGTCTAGGAAATGTTTGTACGAATATTATTACAGTAATTCTAAGCTGCAACCTAAATGGTAATGCAATATACAGTAGCTTCGCAACTCTACATCAGAACCTTGGCTAGTTGCTTGCTAGATTTAGCCTATAATTTTGACCATTCAATAAATCAAGTGTGATTCATTGTCAATACAGATTTTTAAATTGGTTCTCATGCCTCTTTAATTTCCAAATTGTTAAGTTCTAATTGCTTTAGAATTATATTTCTCTCTAGCTTAGAGATACTTTTCAGGTTTGAGGAAACTTTTAAGAATTCACAACAGTATAAGTTTCTTATTATGTACACATAAGTATTAATATTTTCAATCAAAAATATTTTCTTTTGATTTTAAACCATCAATCATGGCCCATACATGTGTGATGTGTAATAATATCCTGGATGCGTGCCTGTTTCATCTGCAATGTTCGTACAAAAGGTGTTGCTATTGTTAGTTCGGGTTAGAGGTTTGGGACACCTTGGTCACGTGTAGCCTACTTGAGTGTGCATTAAACTCGTCTGATTACCTGTGTTTATGTGATAGCTGCAGTAATGAGAGTAGATGTATTAGGGACAGGGATGGGATAGGTGCCTCGGGACTTGAAACAAGGTACTATCTCGTCATTTTCCTGGAGGGAGTGTGAAAATATTCTGGAGTAAAACCACACTCAGGATAGCCAGGATTCGAACCTCCGATCTCCAGATTGCTGAAGGTCCCTCATCACAGTCACGCTGTGTGCTTTGTTGTTGTTATTGATTCATTGAGAGGCTTTGAGACATCGTGGTCATTTAGCCCCACGTACTTTGTTGTGTGTGGATTTGTCTGATAACCTATGTTATTGTGATGGTCATTTTAGTGTGTGAAGTTGTATATCAGATGAGGATTGGGAAGGAGGCGGTCGAGGTTTTCATTTAGGAACCATCCCGGTATTAGCCTGGAGTAGAAGTGGGAAACCATGGAAAACCACTCCTAGATTAGCTGAGGTGAGAATCGAACCCGCCTCTTCTCAATCTTTCCTCACGAGGCTGAGTATACCGCATTCAAAATCCTCAGAGCAGAATTAAATTTCTTGGCAGAGCCGAGAATCGAACCCGTGTCCTCTGCGGTAATAGCCAATAGTGCTATCCACTACACAACGAGGCGGACGGTGCGCGATTTAACACGCAAGACTACGCCACGTAGTTCTCATAGACGTAAAGTTAAGAACGTAAGGAGTATAGAAAGACTAAAACCTGATTGCAAAACCTCTCCACCTGAATTTTGTGTTCAATTAACTTTTAGTACCGTACTATGGCCAACAACAATAACGCTAGATTTACTGTAGCAGGTTGAGGGGGATTACAAAAGAAAATAGAAAAGGGGAAGGGAAGAATCCTTGAGAAATAAAATAAGATATGAATTACAAGATAAAGTTTATATGAAGACACATTCACCCCCCACTTAACCCCGGCAAGACAGGCGGGCGCACAAGAATCTCTCCAACTTCACTTTTTCTGCTACTGTGCGAACAAAAACCGTCGACAGTCTTGAACGTGCCTAACGGTTTGTGACATTCGAATTTGACTGCATCGCTTATTACGTATGGCTTTCTTTGAGGCAAATCTTGCTTGTAGCCGGCTAATGCTATCCCGCCATTGGGTAATGGGTAATGGTCTTGTCCCCATTTATTGCCGCAACTTCACAACACACTGTTAATATACAAGTTTTTATGTTCAGAGCGAGGGGAAACTGTTTTCTTCCGCTTGTGCTCACGTTTGATAAAGTCAAAAATAGTAGATAATATTTATGGCAGCCACTTACAAACTCTGGCCATGTGCAATGATCCTCGAACAATATGTCTGAGGAACTTATCGCAAGTTAGCAGTGTATATCAGGTCATTGTAAGAGTGGTATTTGTCACAAACTGAGATAGAAAGAAAACTTGCAAAACTTACCAAAGTTTTGAATGTATTCCTGGACTCTGGTGACCTCGTTAATTTACGATCTCAGTGTAATGTTGCCAACTCAAGTTTGCGGAAAATCACGTGGTAAATGTTAACCAGTGGCGTAACTACGAGGGGTGGGGCAGAGCAAAATACTGTATTTTTTAAAAAGACGTAATTTGAAGAAATTATTATTTAAAAAGCCAATTATCGGATTGCTGACAAATAATTGGATTATGTATGTTTATAATTTGAGAACATTTATCTTTACTTGTGTAAAATATTTAGTCTTAGGCATACCAATACTGTTCATTTCGAGCCTTTGAGAGGTGCTAATAAAACGTATCAAATGCTATCAAGATCAAACATGAAAACGTGTAGGTTTGCTTTCATTGTCTTATTTTGCCCCCCGCACAAAGCAAAAACAAACACATGACCAAATCATCAAGCAAAAATCAAAATTCAAAAGTAAAAGCAGAAAACAAACGCAAAAAAGCAAAAAGAAAAATTCAAAAACAAAAGCAGGGAACAACCTCAAAATTCAAAACAAACTAAAAATTCAAAATCAAAAACTCGAAATTCAAAAATAAAAGTAGAAAGTAAACTCAAAATTCAGAAAACAAACTCAAAATTCAGAAACAAAAGCACGAAACAAATTCAAAATTCAGAAACAAAAGCAGAACAAACAAAAAGCAAAAAACAAAACAAAAATAAAGCAAAAAGCAAAATTCAGAAAACAAAAGCAGAAAACTAAATTAAAATTCAAAATCAAAAGCAGAAAACAAACTTAAAATTCAAAAACAAAAGTAGAAACCAAACTCAAAATTCAGAAACAAAAGCAGAAAACAAACTCAAAATTCAGAAACAAAAACAGAAAACAAACTCAAAATCCAGAAACAAAAGCAGAAAACAAACACAAAACAAAATACAAGTAAAACAAAACAAACTCAAAATTCAACAAAAGCAGAAAACAAACTAATTTTTTTAAGCAGAAAGTAAACTTCAAATTCGGAAAAAAAGTAGATAACACACTAAAAAAATCAAAAACTAAATACAAAACAATACTAAAATAAAACATAAAACCAAAACCATATTTAGTTTAACTCCACTCATCACCGACGAGAAGCAAATCCTAGTTACGCCACTGATGTTCACATTCTTTGTTTTCATCCTCATTTCGCTATGAAATGAATGATTGTTTCTTGGAAGATGTGGGAGCATAGGTACACCCTTTAAAAACTGTAGGCTTACCTCTATGAGCAACTAAGGGAGAAAAATCATTGTGTATACCCAAATATACGATGTTCAATTTCCCGCGAGTCTCCTCATAAATATACAGCTACAGGCGGATATCCTCTATTTGTTTTGTCACCTGATGGCTTAGTGCGTATTAGCATTCTTGGCTGTCGCCCTGAAGGTCCAGGTTCGATTCCAGGCTCTGCCAAGAGTTTTAATTCTGGTCTGAGAGTTGGATCAGAGTACACTCAACCTCAAGAGGCAAAATTGATTCACAACGCTGCCATCCTAGAAACGGTTTTCCGTGGTCTTCCCACTTCTACTCCAGAGAAATGCTGGGATGGTTCCTAATTTAAAACCACGGTTGCTTCCTTCCCAATCCTCACCATAAGTACAACATTACAAACACACACACTACAGACACCACAATAACACAAGTTTTCATAGAAAATATCCATACTCACACCTAGTTATGCGGGACTCAATGACTGCGAAGTCTAGGCCCCATAAATGACACAGCAAAAACAACAACAACAACAACTCTATTTGTTTCATGTCTTGGAACCTCTTGCAGTGAACATCATGCTCAGGCTTGATCAGTTGTTGCTTTGGTTGTTATTGTTGTCAGTTATTCGATTTTGAGTCTTGAGATATCTTAAGTCATCAGCCCCGTGTATTTGGGTTATACTTGATCTTTTCTGATAACCTGTGTTTCTGTGGTGACTGTAGTGGTATGTGTAACTGTAATTATTAAGGGTGGGGATACATTAGGTGTTCCGGGACCTGAAATATGATACTATATCCACAGTGTGGACAAAATAGCCGCTGTCTGGATTTGAACTGGCGATCTCTGGATTCGCTAAAGGGGCGAACGATTACCAAGCACGGCTACGCCACGGGGTAAGGTTGATCGAGGGTGTTTTCTAAGAAATTCCATGAAAGTTGGCGTTTCACCACTGATCATGTGGCTCGTGATCCTGTGGATGAGCACAGTAGTATCACATGCCAACAGTGTCCTCCTTCGCAGATGATGTAGGGAATCTTAATCAGCGTAGGGACAAGCATCTGAACAGTGGAGGTGAACATATGTACACATAGACCCATCGTAATATCGTCTAAATGCTGTCGTTGTAATAAAGTGTATAGTATTCAGTAGGCTACATATTGAGTTTGTAGCTAGACACGAGTCTATTTTTCATTTGAGCAACCCTTATAGGGTCCGAGATGAACAGATTGGTAAACTCCAGAAGTGTCTGAACTTATTAATTTAGTTCCTTGAGACAAAGAAGGAGTGTTGTGCTATAATTATGTGCCAGGCGGAGTACAGTGAAGAACCATGATTGTGACGCCGTCCACTGCCGTTTATACAATCAGCCCACAACTGCAACGCAAAGGCAAGCTTTAGATATTCAAAACAAGATGTTCAGCAAAGAACATATAGCCAACTTTCTCCTAAATGTATCGGTATAGTTATAACTCTTTGTCCTTATCAAGTAGTAGAGTACAGTACTGTTCGTAGAAGAAATGGTCGGAGACACTCCCAGATCAGAGGTCGTGAAGGCCTGCGGTACCATACTAATCGCAGAGAGATGGCGTGCACATAGGTCCACCAGTGCCCTCTGTCGTGGGACCGGACAGGTCAGTGTTCCGCACAGCTCTGTCGGCGTGGGGCCGTCTTACCAAGTAGAAACGTTTAAGCAAGTGCAACGATGCCTCGCCGACATCACAGGGTGGACTATAAGCATGTGAGTACGGTTGAACGGGGCAGAATGATTGGGCTCCGGGAGGCGGGTCTGTCGTTCCCGAACATTGCGGCTCGTACAGGGCACGCTGCGTCAACAGTAAGGCGTATGTGGATCCAGTGGAGAGAGGAGGGCCGTACACAGCGACGACAGAGTACAGGACGACGCAATGTGACCACAGTGCTAGACGACCGCCAACTTCTCCGCATGGCCGTATCGGACAGAACAGCATCGTCCTCGGTGTTGGCTCGATGTTGGAGCACTGCAACCGGGGTGGACATGTCTGCGTCGACAGTGCGGCGCCGTCTTTTGAGGGCCGGACTGGTAGCACGCATACCACTGCGTTGGCTTCCATTGACTGGGAACCACCGACGCCTCCGACTACAATGGGCACGTGCATGCCGACACTGGCAGGCTGAGTGGCGAAATGTAGTGCTATAGTGATGGCCGCATACGCGTTCGACCCCGCCGTGGAGAACGCAATCAGGCATACCGGACAAACACCAGGTGTAATGGTTTGGGGCGCAATTGCCTATAACAGGCGATCGCGCCTCGTACGTCTTGCGAGAAATCTGAACAGTGACCGCTACATCAGGGAAGTTTTACAGCTCGCGGCACTGCAGGCCATATTTCTGCAGGACAATGCCCACCCGCGAGGAATTTGCAAGCTTTCTTTGCAGAACGACTGATACCTCTGCTTCCCTGGCCTGCCCGTTCGCCTGTCATATCGCCCATCGAACATGTCTGGGATCTGGTCGGTCAGCAACTTGTTCGTTCGGGTCCACCTGCCGCCACTGTTGCTGCTTTGTGGACGCGCCTACAAACCGCGTTGGACAGTATTCCCCAGCAGCGTATTAAAGCGCTGTTCGATTCCATGCCACGACGTCTAGCGGCTCTGAGTGCAGCACGTGGTGGCACGACGCCGTACTGAAGATCGACCGTCAATCTGCATGTACCAGACTGTCCTTCTAATCAGTAATGTATTGTCAAGTCCCAAATCTGTGGTATAAAGTGCAATGTGGTCACATCTCTTGTTCTTGGTGTTTCACTTTGTACAAACAGTAGTGTATAATTGATTGTTCGTGGTAGTAGCTTGTTTAAATACAACTTGGTGTATTGTACGTTATACTATGCTAATAATTTTCCTTATTTCCATTCCTTACGGTATTTCTGGACCTATTACCGACTGCGTAACTCGATGTGGTACTTTCGTCGGGTGGACGTACGGCACCGTGGCTAATTGGTTAGCATGCTAGGCTGTATTATACGACACTCGTTGGCAGGGAAGTTTCTGCCAGTACGCGTATACACGCTGGTCAAGATACAATTATTGCCGTGCGAATTGTACCTTCTAGGCTAGGTTCTGTCTTCAATGATAGCTTTTATGCAACTCACGGAATTGAACAGGTGCCATTTTCTCCGGCAGTTTTCATGGAAGATTCAGTACAACAATCAATCGAATTGATTTTCTGGTTCTAGTCGAATTCCTAGCAACAATATAAACACATACATCAGAATGAAACTTAATTTTCTGTAAACAGCGTGTGTCAGAACTGCCCTTGCTATATGCAGTCAATACAGATCGTGTTATATTATTATTATTAATATTATTATTCTGGGGTAAAATCTGAGCTGTTTAAATTCTAATAGTTATAACGAATAGCATCCATCCATGGTTTTGAACAAAAAGTAGGGGAAATAAAATAAAAATTATAGAAGAAAACAAATTTCCTTATCAATGTTTATAATTTCGATCCTCCTCGTAGATTTTGTGAATAGAACTACAGTAGAAATCCAATTATCCGAACTACGACTATCCGAATCACTGATTCTCCAAATCGCTTACAGGAAAAAATTAAGACGGAAACGTACTGCGATTCGCAAAAAAAATTACAGTCAGTCTGAAGGACTAGACGTTATACCATTTCAAATGACGCATGCTTCTAATGCTACACATGTTAGAAAGGTTCAGGAGGGCTTCTCGCTTCGCTCGAAGCCCCAGGACTCTTTCAACAGACTCCGTTACCCATTAACTTAGGCTTCCCGCGCGGGCACCTCTTTAAGTGTCACCCTGTATTTGAGTCTGACATCTTTTACAACTCTTTAAGGGTCACCCATTATTTGAATCTGATATCTCGCAAACCTCTTTAAGGGTCACCCTGTATTTGAATTGAATCTAACATACTGTTCACCTCGTTAAGTGTCACCCTGTAATTTGCTCTGACATCCTGCACACCCCTTTAGGAGGCACCCTGTATTCTTATCTGGCATCTTGTATATCTCTTTACAAGTAACCTTGTATTCTTTTGTGGCATCTTGTACACCTCTTTAGGAGTCACCCTGTATTCCTGCCTGCCATCTTGTTCACCTCTTTAGTAGTCACCCTGTATTCATCTCTGCCATCTAGTACACCTCTTTAAGAGTCACCTTGTATTCTTATCTGGCATCTTGTATATCTCTTTAGGAGTCACCCTGTATTCTTGTGTGACATCTTGTACACCTCTTTAGGAGTCACCCTGTAATCTTGTCTGACATCTTGTGCATCTCTTCAGGGGTCACCATGTAAACTTCTCTGCCATCTTGTACACCTCTTTAAGTGTCACCTTGTATTCTTAATTGGCATCTTGTATATCGCTTTATGAGTCACCCTGTATTCTTATCTGGCATCTTGTACTGTATTTTGCTCTGACATCCTGCACACCTCTTTAGGAGGCACTCTGTATTCTTACATGGCATCTTGTATATCTCTTTAGAAGTCACTCTGTATTCTTGTGTTCGCTTCGCTCAAAGCCCCAGGTTGCTCGACGCCCCAGGACTCTTTCAACAGACTCCAATAACCATTAGCTTCTGCTTCCCGCGTGGCTGCATGACGTCACGCACACGCTTCCCGCGCGGCTGCATGACGTCACTTCCGTCTCCGTCTCCGTCTCCGTGACGCATAACGTTCGACCCAAGCATAACGACGAAGTCGACAAGTTCATTTGAAATGATAATAATAATCCTGTCTACGCGCGCTATTGTCCTTTCCTCCACGAAGCTAGTGTAAGCACTGCGCGAACATTATTGAAACGATGATCTTTCTTTGACCGAGATGTTCAGCAAACAATGACTTGACTACTATTGTACAGCACGTACGCTTTATAACATGTAAACGTGTTGCCTTTTCATTTAATTACATAATTAACAAGAAGTTTCATGACGAACTAAAGAGCCTACTTTTCGTAAAATTTAAGATGCATGCCAATGATTAATCTATATGGATCTATCTAGAATAATGACGAAATTAAGTTGGTAATATCGAAATTTCTAATTAGTTCGAAATACTGTATAACTGGCATTATGTAGCCTAATAGATCACAACCGTTGGCAGCCCTGGTTGCTGAATATATTCTTAGTTCCATTTCTTAAGGTACAGAATACAAAATTTGGTTGAAGTCCAATGGATAGCATGGACGTTACATGCAGTTAAACATTGGATCAAACAGCACGCGTAAAATCATTTTGGCAACAATATCGTGCATGTATTGGTCAGAAATAATCTGAAATAATATGATCTATTGTTGTGCCAATTTTGAATGAAATCCATTAGTTAATATAGAAATTATATGCATTTTAAAATTGGACCAATCAGCAGGCTTAGAATCATGTTGGCAGCACTGACGTATATTAGGCACTCCAAATTAATTTAGAATGCCAGGTACTATACATGTGCAAAGTTTAGAGCTATTGGCTTACTTACTTTCTGATATATTGATATTAGGGTAACAAAAATAGAGACAGCATTTATTAACAGTTGGCAGCCCTGGTTGCTCTTAAGAATACGCATAGTCATATCTGTTATGGTACACATAGCATATACGAAATTTGGTTGTACTCCAAATGATAGTATAAAAGTTACATTTATTTAAAGTTGGACCACTCAGCAGGCTTAGAATCATGTTGGTAGCACTGACGTACATAAGTTACTCCAAATTAATATCGAATGTCAGGTACTATACGTGTGTATGGTTTAAAGCTGTCGGCTTGCATACTTTCTGATATATTGTTATCTGGATAAAATAAATTGAGAGCATTTATTAACAGTTGGCAGCCCTGATGGGTCTTAAGAATACGCTCAGTCATATCTGTTTATGTACACATAGCACATACGAAATTTGGTTGAAATCCAATCGATAGTGTAGAAGTTATATGCATTTAAAAATTGGACTTATCAGCAGGCTTATAATAATTTTGGCCACACTGCCATGTAAGGCCTCCTGGAAATTAAACTGAAATATTATTATCCATACGTGTGCCAATTTTGAAATAGCTCCCATTCTTACCTTCCAAGATATCCAACATGGAGCTCAAATTTCAATGGCGATTTTTCAGCAGTTGGTAGCACTAAGATCATTTTCAAATACGGCATTGACATATTCAGGTATAGATCTTTACTCCTACCAAATTTTGTTTCGATTGCTGCTGCAGTTTAGGAATTGATAGGGGGGGGGCTCTCACACTCAGCCAGCCAGACAGACAGACAGAAGGACAGACAGACAGACACACATTTGCCCGGATCGATCTCATAAGTCTACTTTTTCCTCATTTTTGCAAAATGTAAAAAGTAGGCATAGAGTACTCCGAAAATAAGCTCTCTTCCTTTAAAATACATATGTATGCATACCAGGTATGCAAATCCAATTACCCGAATTTATGATTATCCATCTCTTTAGATTGTTATCATTACCTAACAAACTGATTTTTGTGACCCATATAAGTGACACAGCTCTATCATATTAAAGTGTCTCCAATACGTAACAAATATATTCTTGTGACCCGTATAAGTGCCATTGTTTTTCTCCTATACATAACAAACTAATTTTTAGCCTATTTTTAATTTTGAAAAAAAAAAATAGGCTTATGAGATCACCTTTTGTCCGTGTGTGTGTGCGTGTGTGAGGTGTGTGTGTATGTCCCCCTAATAAATTCTAAACGGCAGGAGCGATTTCAATGAAACTCGGTAACTTCGTAGCACTATTCCGGGCGACCT
Source organism: Meconema thalassinum (assembly GCA_946902985.2). Lineage (NCBI taxonomy): Eukaryota > Metazoa > Arthropoda > Insecta > Orthoptera > Tettigoniidae > Meconema > Meconema thalassinum. Next base: position 837,743,549 of record OX336390.1, read on the forward strand.
CGACCGTGCCCTTCAAATTTTGTTACGTCTCACCAATCCATCATGGCGGCTGTGCGAACTATTTCACCAGCATTAAATATCTCCGAAACTATTCCCGATATCACCCTGGAATTTTGTACGGTGATAAAAGAAACTACTAAAAGTTCACCTATGTGACTATTGAAAAACTGGTAACTACAAATCCAACATGGCGGCCAAGTGAATTTGCGACTTTTAAATAGATGTTTCCCGCGATTTAACCAACCAAACGCAATAAAACTTGGTACAGTATATGTTTATACACATTGTAATGTACCGACATCTAACTTCGTTCAATAACCACAAGATGGCGGCTGTGCAAGATTTTTCACCGGCATTCTATATCTCTGAAACTATTAGCGGTATCACCCTGAAATTTTGTGCGGAGATAAAGGGCACTACTGGAAGTTCATCTATAAGACATTCAAAAACCGGTTAACTACAAAACGAACATGGCGGCCAAGCGAATTAGAAAATTTTAAATAGACCTATCTCGCGATGCAATGTTCCAAACGCAATGAAATCTGGTACAGGAAATGTTTATACACATTGTAATGCACTGGTATCTAATTTCGTTTAATTGTTTACATAACCTCAAGATGGCGGCTGTGCGAATTTTAAAATTAAGTTTTTATTTCTTGTGTCGTATTCATGCGATCGAAGTGAAAGTTTGAATAATGAACCTACGCAATAATTTTCCTTTAATGGTACATGACTCTATGGCCTAAACATTTAACAATCCAACATGCCGACCATCCGAAATATTTAGACGGCTCTGAATATCTACGAATCTATTATAGCAATCAAACTGAATTTTTTGATGTTCATAGGGGGTATGAACTTAAGTTCACCTATAGGACTTTAAATAACCTGGTGATCACAAATCCAACATGGCGGAGACGCGAAGTATATATATTCACATGGACATTTCTCGCTATTTAACCATCCGAGTGCAGTGAAACTTGGTACAGTAAATCCTTATACGAATGTCAATCCACTGGCATTTAATTTATTTCAATTGTTTCCATAACCACAAGATGGCAGCTGTGCGAAATTTTAAAATCTCCTTGTTACTTCTTGTGTCCTAATCATGCGATTGAAATTTGAATGCAACACGTACACAATAATCTTCATGTAACAGTACATAACTCTAGGACCTACATATATAAAATCCAACATGGCGACCATCCGAAATATTTTGGCGGTTCTCAATATCTACGAATCTATTACAGCAATCAAACTGAAATTTTGTATGTTTATAGTGGCAGTTAACATAAGTAGGATATATGAAAATAGGCTGTATACTTCTTCACGGAACTACTTGTTTACTTATATGTATAAGTGCCACAGCTTTATAATTTTAGTTTTCCTTCAATAACTAACAAATTTGCTTCTGTGAACTATAATAATGCCACCAGTCCATCACTTTCATTTTCTCCATTGCATAAAGACTTGTTTTTGTAAACCATTTATAACAGACACAACGCTATAATTTTATATTTTGTCCAATTCTGAACAAACTAGTGTCGACAATTGGATGTTTTCCTCCTCAGTTACAGTGCATCTACAACGACAGATATATGCTCTAAAAAGAATTCAGTAAACAATTGTTTGAAAGTTCCCAAGATTAGAACCTGGGAAATGATGTCGAAACAAGCGCACAGGGAGTAGGTGAACGAGCTATGAATTCGTGAAAACTATTGCTCTATCAGCATATTGGTGATGGTGACCGTTGCTTTAAGGTGTTGAACGTCGAGGTAATCTGTCCCTAAAAGTGGATTAGATTATAGGTAGTAATGAGGTTGATGACCGGCATACACCCAAAATTACTTTTAATTTAGAAGGATCATAATCGTTCCGGCCCTGCTAATAAAATTAATTCTGGCCTAATGTTTGAAACGGAATAAAGCCTCGTGAGGAAAACTGAAAGAGAGGTGGTTTCAATTCCCACCCCAGCTTTCCTTGATGTGGTTTTCTGTCTCTCACAATCTCCACTTCCACACAAATGCAGGTATGATTTCTAACATGAAGCGACGACCACCTCTGCCCCAATCCTAGCCTAAATTACAATTACCTACACTGCTGCATACACCACTATAATACAGGTTATCAGAAAATCCATAATTAATGTACACAATCCCAAGCGCACGGGCCTAGTCCGTAAATGAAACATTAACGGTACACAAAAAACATTTCGTGGTGTTCTGTATCCGTTATTGAACAATTCACTACAAATCTAGAACGATGAGGACTTTGTTCGGGTGGAGAACCCTTAGTCGTGTGCGAAGGTCTTCCAGCTAGCAGCAGGATTGCCCTTCTTCCCTCTATCCGCTTCTCCAGAGTGGAGAAACAAAACTTGTCATAGCTCACATAACAGCGCGTAGGCGAGCTTGATACGACACGCCTTTTTTCTCACACGTGAGCAACGCACTCTGTCCATGTAAAGTTAAGCACACTGTGTCCGTCTGTGCTTCAATTCGTTTCGCCAATCCAAATTGGAGCGAACGGTGTCAGTATTACGCCTCTTAACAAAATAATCACCACCAATGTAACTGTTATAGCCTATTCGATAAAAGATGTATGATATTCATCGCTTCTTCGATTCCTCAATGAATCAAACTATAAATTCCTGCCAGGTAAAGAATAAAGCGGTTTTTAGTATTAGTTACTGTTCTGTGTTGAATAATAGCTTTGTAGAAGGAATTACACAACATTCAAATCCAGCTCTTTTCAAAACGTTTATAAAATCCTCTTACCGGTATCACTGTTACAGCTTTGCGATCAATACAGAGGCTTTCCTCTACTACAGGTAGCGACAGGAGATTTTTATTAGGGATCTGAGTTGAAATTTAACGCTGAGTTCAGTATGGTTTATTCCAGTGGTTTTCAGCATCACGAAGATCGAGACCCAGCTTAAAATAGCTTATACCGTATTTAACTTTAATAGACCACAATAATGTAAAGCAGTATCCTTTAAAATATATCTAAATTAATAACATTTTCCCGTAATAAATGTACAGGGATATAATTAATAGTAATGACAGACGTAATTTGATGAAATTGCATAATTAATTAGTTACTCATTTCCCATGATGACCCCGAAAAGCGAAACCAGTAGAATTATTCCTAGGTAGTTTAAAATTTAAATTTTTAGTGGAATTACAGACTGTATTCATTTGTATATATTAAAATTAATAATTTGCACACATGAAACTCACATAATAGTTGGGCTCTCCGTTTTTTCATAAGCTGCTTTTGCGTACGTTCATCATTATTATAAATAATTTATAAATTCAAGCCGAATATGTCCCTTCACCACATCATTTTTGCCGTGAGAAAAGGATGAAACATGTTCTATAATAATAATTATCAAAATATAATAATAATAATAATAATAATAATAATAATAATAATAATAATAATAATAATAATAATAAGAATTGTTATATTTTGGTTCATCTAAAATCCAATATCGACGTTTCATTTTGCCCTGCTCTCTGGTAGAGGAATCAGAAAACTTTTGGTTGACTTGTGGCTGAGCTTTTGTCTATCTGTCATCAAATGTGCCGGCCTCATGGTGTTTGGGGTAGCGCACCTGCCTCTCACTCAGAGGGATCGGGTTCGATTCCCGGCGTCGTCAGGGATTTTATAAACTGACGTGAGGATTAGGGTGGGATGCACTCAGCCTCATGAAGACCATTGAGTAGCTGTCTGTCAGTGAGGCAGTGCCCCGGACACGACAACCAAGATTAAGGGCTGAGTGGACACGGCTCGCTGACTATGCGTCCCTACTCAATATGAATCAGACCAAATGGCTGGGTAGCGGTCGCTTAGTACGCATAGGCCCTTCACGGGCTATGGTTCCAAGGTGTTTGTTTTAGTTTTGTCACCAAATGTGGCACGGAAGATTTATTTACGATCCAACATCGTACTTCTCGGAGTGCCAGAATCTTTCTTATAATATAAACAAGATGTTCAGTAAAGAACATACAGCCTACTTTCTCCTAAATGCATGGATATTATTGTTATAACTCTTTGTCCTTTGCAAGGAGTATAATTGATTGTTGGTTGTGGCAGCTTGTTGAAATACAAAGTGGAATGCGGATAGTAAACATGAATATGAGGTGCCCTTTGCTAGAGCTACCTCTGTACAAAATTTCATTAAATTCGGTTACACCGTGTTTGAATTGATATGGTGAATCGAATTGGACACATACATGGTCGCTATCTGCATACTATTGGGCTGATGACCTTGCAGTTCAGTCAAAAGATGCTTCCCACAAAAAGGTATGTTGTTGCAAAATTTGGTAGAGATCAAATGATAAAGTTGGTCGTAATTTGATTTAAGCTTTTAACATTTGGGTAGCCGCCATTAAGTTTCCGTCAACATGGCGGCGATATAAAACATAACACCGAGGTGCCCTTTGTTAGTGCTACCTTTTTACCAAATTTCGTTCAATTCGGCTTCACCGTGTTTGAATTGATAGGGAGAATCGATTTACACACTTACAAGGCCACCATCTGCAAACTATTCGGCAGATGACCTTGTAGTTTAGGCAGAAGACGCTTGCCAAATATACATATCCTGTTTACAAATTTGGTAGAGATCGAATGATTAGGTTAGTCGTAATTTGATTTAAACTTTGAACATTTGGGTGACCGCCATTACGTTTCCGTCAAGATGGCGGTGATATAAATCATGACACTGAGGTGCCCTTTGCTAGTGCTACCTCTGTACAAAATTTCGTTCAATTCGGTTTCACCGTGTTCGATTTGATAGGGGGACATACATTCAGAGTAGACACACACAGACACACAGACAGACACACAATTTTTGGTCCTCATAAGTTTACTTTCATTTTTTTTTTCAAAAATCAAAAGTAGGCTAAAAATCCCATTTCCTTCACTGGGAAATGAACCCAACTTGTAACTGGTCCTTATAACACATGACGCATGAGTGCAAGGAATGAATAGTCTAAGAAATGTATGTGTTGATGAATTACAAGTCAAGAGATAGTTCACATTTATATCACCTTATGAAAGAGAGATGAGTACTAAAACAGAAAGCCTTATTTTAGGAAGTTTTGTAATTTACTGTAGCATATTACGCGCTATAATATATTATATTGTGGGAACCGGATGAGGATCAAGAAGGCCGAGTGTGGGATCTAGCGGGCGCAGGAGTAAGCTCAGCGCCATTGTCTGAGAATAAAAAGAAGAGAAGCAGTATTCCGAGTTCCGATGAGCCGCGAAACACATTCCCTTAATTCTCTACTGTATTTTAATCAGTTTCATTGTTTTAATAAATAATTCAGTTCTATATTCGATGCTTGTGAGTGTCATGATCTGGATACCGTTTCCCACAAATGGGGGCTCGTCCGGGATGGACTGAAACAACGAGTTACGACGCAATCCACGACACGAAGTACGACGCAAAATACAACGCTATTTTCGACGAAGTGGACGGCTAATCATATTTGTTGCTGTTGCCTACGACGCTGACGACGAGACGACGTGCAGTTTTGTGAGCCCACGACGTGCGAATCTACGACGAGGATTCATAGGCTAGCAAAATTTGTTCTTCAGTTTCAGTGACAATTAGTGGTGCCGTGATGACGACGACGAGGGTCGGAATCTAAACGACGACAGAGGATTGTGGATGTGGTAAGAGGATAGCGACTCGTCAGAGAGAAACGACGGGAAGCGATATTCAACGATATCACCTACAAATATCACCGGTTTGGTGAATGAGGTTAAACAGGTTTGATAGCGAGGTTTTGAGGAAGCGATATTGACGGAAATCTACTTGATAGACGTGAGTAAACAAATAAGATGACTACACTCGGTGCAATAGAGAAAATAAATAAGAACATAAGTGATGCTCCGGTCAAAGCAATCAAAGTTTTACATAACCTTATTTTCGAGCATATACCAGACGACAGGAAGAATCGAAAGCGACTGCGAGAGTTTCCTGGATTCGATTTTGACGAAAATTCCATTGAAGGGGAAGCTAAGAAGAAATTTATCGAAGAAACATTTTCTAAGGCTGATCTGTTGCGTGTTTCTGAGATTCTTAATACCGAGATCGGGACAAAGGAGGTAATGATTAACACCATTTGTTATTACTTGAGAAATTTGGATGAACTCGCAACTAATATAGACGATGATGACGAAGATGAAGAAGACGAAGAGAGCGAAGGGGAAGACCAGCACAGAAGGTATAGAGAACAACATAAGTTTTCATTGTCGTTCCGCGACGTAGAGGGCGCTATGAAAACATTTAACGGTAAGGATGGTTACCCAGTGAAGAAATGGATCGCAGATTTTGAGGAGAAGTCAATCTTGATGGGATGGAGTGAGCTGCAAATGTTTATTTTCGCTAAGAAATCACTCGATGGTTTAGCTAAGCTTTTTATTCAAGGTGAGAAAGGACTGACGTCCTGGACTGCACTGAAGAAGGCCTTGAAAGAGGAGTTTGACGTGGCGGCAAGCAGTGCAGAAATTCACAAGTTGTTAACCCAGCGACGAAAAAAGCGCGACGAATCTCTACAGGAGTACTTTCTTGTGATGAAGGAAATCGCCAGTAGAGGTGATGTTGAGCAAGTTTCTCTGCGTCAGTACGTGATTGATGGGATCGAGGACGATTCAGGATCAAAACTTCTTCTCTATGGAGCAAAAAATTCCAAGGATTTCAAGGAGAAAATGAAAAGTTATGAGATGGCAGTGAAGTCTTTGCCAAAGAAAAGCACAAAGTATAATAACAGTAATTTTCAAGGAAGTGCCAAGAGTGCCAACGAGAAGGACGGAAAGTGCTGGGGCAGTACAAAGAAGAAAGAGGAGAGTAGTGTAGATAGATGTTATAATTGCGGTGGATCTGGTCATAGTTCAAAGGAATGTGAGCACATGGATAAAGGCAAGAGATGTTTCAACTGCAATGAGTTTGGCCACATTTCATCCGAGTGCAAAAAGGAGAGGAAGAACGATAAGAGGAATAATCAAGGTATCAATCTTATTGATGAAAAGAAAAGCTGCCTCAAGTTCAAAGAGGTTAGTTTGGGTCAGCAGAAACTTCAGGCACTTATCGACTGTGGCAGTCCTTATAACCTACTGCGACAAAACATCCATAAGACCATGGGTTCCCCAGGATTGAAGAGCACGGATCTTGTTTTGAAAGGATTCGGTAATGGTTTTGTTGCTCCTCAAGGTTACTTCACAACAGTCGTTGAAGTAGACGAGCTGGAGTTCCAAACCATCGTCTATGTTGTTTCTGATGATACTATGGAGTGGGACATGGTTATTGGTAACGATCTATTGGATCAGGGTGAGGTCATCCCGAGCAAGCAAGGAGTTACCATCAAGAAACTAGAGGTCCCAATGATGGTGATCAGGGTAGCCGACGAACAGGAATTTGATATCGAGAACTGCGTTGATGAGGAAAAAAGGGAACAGATCCAGGATTTGGTAGCGAGATATGTACCAAAGAAGACGAAATCTACTGATGTCAAGATGAAGATCACATTGAAAGAAGAAAAACCTATATTTAGCAGGCCCTGACGAATGGCACCGCTTGAGAACGAATTTGTCGATGAGCAAGTCGAGGCGTGGCTGGAGGAAGATATCATAGAACCGAGTCAATCAGAATATACATGCCAAGTGGTGGTAGTCAAAAAGAAAAATGGAATTCCGTTCAAGATTGTGACTGACTGTATGGCATTCCAAAAGACAATGCACAAAAGGGACCTGGTCCCATGAGTAGCTACATGGGCTATGGCCTTGGAGGAGTTTGACTATACCATCGAACACCGAACTGCAAACAGGATGAAACATGTCGATGCCCTGAGCCGATGTCCAGCAGTGATGTTTGGATTCCCTGATGGCCTTGCAGCGAGGATCAAAATCGCTCAGAGAAAAGACGAAGGATTGACAGCGATAAAAGTGACACTGGATAAAGGGCCTTACGAAAACTTCATCGTCAGAGATGGACTGCTATTTAAATTTGTTGCCGGGTGAGAGACGTTGGTGGTCCCGCGAGCAATGCACCATGAAATCATCAGAGATGCACATGAGAAGGGACACTACGCTGTTAAAAGGACTGAAGAAGACGTGAAGCAGGAATATTACATTCCAGACTTGGTCAACAAGGTGAAACGAGTCATAGCCAACTGTGTGAAGTGTCTGGTGGTTAACAGGAAGGCAGGCAAGAAAGAAGGTTGGTTACATCCGATGTTCAAGGAGAGTGTGCCATTGCACACCTACCACATGGATCACATTGGACCACTTAAGTCTACACACAAGGGATATCAACACATCTTCTGTGTGATAGACGCCTTCACGAAGTTCACCTGGCTGTATCCTGTGAAAACTACCAAATCGGCTGAGACGATTGAAAAGATGGAGTTTCAGAGGACGAACTTTGGAAACCCAGTTCAAGTGATCACCGACAGGGGGCCATCGTTCACCTCCCATGAGTTCCAGGACTACTGTAAATCGCAGAGTATCAAGCACGTCTTGATCACAGCTGGACTGCCAAGAGCCAATGGTCAAATCGAGAGAGTCAACTCAACAGTGACCAAGATCATCGCTAAACTTAGCATTGACGATCCAACAAAATGGTACAAAGTTGTACCATCCGTCCAACGAGCTATCAACTCTACGTTCCAGAGGAGCATCGGAATGTCACCTTTCGAGCTGCTGACAGGAGTCAGAATGCACAACCAAAATGATCTACGTATAGTGCAACTCATCGAAGAGGAGCTGATCGATTCGTTCAACGAAAAACGTGATCAGATGAGAGAAGATGCAAAAAAGCAGATAAAAAAAGTACAATCTGAAAATCGTGCTGAATTCAACCGACGACGTAAGGAGCCTAAGAAGTATCAGGTCGACGACCTGGTTGCCATCAAACGCACTCAGATCGGTCCACATCTGAAACTAAAAACCAAAAGTCTAGGACCTTATCGAGTGACTCGAGTAAAACTCAACAACACATATGACGTCAGCAGAGAAGGAGACCATGCTGGACCAAGAATCACATCGTCCTGTTCGGAGTTCATGAGGCCCTGGCCGGGCGGATTTTCTTCATCCGGGTCGGATGAGGATCAGGACGGCCGAGTGTGGGAACCGGATGAGGATCAAGAAGGCCGAGTATGGGATCTAGCGGGCGCAGGAGTAAGCTCAGCGCCATTGTCTGAGAATAAAAAGAAGAGAAGCAGTATTCCGAGTTCCGATGAGCCGCGAAACACATTCCCTTAATTCTCTACTGTATTTTAATCAGTTTCATTGTTTTAATAAATAATTCAGTTCTATATTCGATGCTTGTGAGTGTCATGATCTGGATACCGTTTCCCACAATATTATATTTTTAATATTTCTGACTGTACAAAACTCATCAGTGAGTAGAAAATCTCAGGTGAATTATCTTTGTATTGCAGCTAATGGCCATAGCAGGGTATTCTAATTGAACGCCCGTAGGTTCCTCATAAAGTTCAATTTCAAGTAGTTCGAACTTTGGCTACCAGAGATGCCACTATAACTGAATCCTAGCGGCGAACGTTGGAACTTGATACAGCGTTTCTAACCAAATAACCTGCAAATTTGGCTACACACTACCAATTGTAGTGGTCGGTTCTTTTACATGCCATAAATCTATGACTTGGGCCCACCGGCTTTGCTTCCCCTCCAAAGGAAGGCATACTGAAGGATAATAAACTCTAGGGGCTTCGAACCAGTATAATTAAAATACGACTTCGTTAATACCGGTTAGTTGGTTCCTTAGTTTAGGTGCTGCGATAATGGTCATGAAGCCCCGTGTACTTTGGGTGTGTGTAGAATATGTCTGATAACCGGTGTTAATTGTGATGGCTGTATTAGTGTGTGTTATCTGTGATTCAGGTAGAAGGACTGTAGCCGATTAATTTTTTTCAAGTAGTTCCTACTTTTGCTACCAAATCTACCGTCCACGACACCTTGATGCGGACGTGGCTACAAAATGCCATCGGAATCAGCAACTGCCGGCAAACGTTGTAAATAATATAGCGTTATCAAACTAACCTACAAATTTTAGCTTCCACAAGTGTAGTGAGTGGAAGGTTCTTTTTCATGCCCCAATTCTATGACATGGGACCGCCGGCTTTTTTTCCCTTCTGAAGGAAGGCATACTGAGGGATTTTTAACGCACTTAAAATCCGATGACTTCTGCCAGGTTTGAACCCGCGATCTTGGGCATGGAGGCTCAGCATGCTACCAACCATACCACCGAAGCCGCTGTTATTATTGGTCTTTCAACACTTGATTGTCACTGAAGGTGGCTGTGCCAGCATTTGTTGTTTATTGCAGCAGGAGCCTTGCAAGGCGAGAAGAAGGGGACGGACTACAGTTGCACATAAGTCAACAGCATTGCGCGCGCTACTTGTGTTAGACAGAAGTTATATTGTGAATTGTGAACACATAATTAATAATGATGGGTGAATTATGAATGATGTGTTTTCTAACATTGTTTCATTTAGGAATTAGGGAAATCTCGTTGAACGATGACTGAGGCCACTGGAGCTGAGTCATATCCTACTCGCGCGACTGCACTTGTCAACCAAGCAGGCTGTGAACAAGTATTCAAATAATACAGTATTTCCGATCTCGAACCCCGTCAATCAAATCTTGAAAGGCTAAGACCATAATGATATTGTTAATATGCGGGATTAATTGTTTGAAGGAGTTTTGTGCAGATAAGGTGAAGATGAATCAACCAGATCGATTTTTAGTACTAAACAATCATCTTACGTGTACCTTTCTCTGTTCAAGTAGGCTACAACCCGCGATACGTACGTGTTGTGTACCTTTCTCTGTTCAAGTAGGCTACAACCCGCGATACGTACGTGTTGTGTACCTGTCTCAGTTCAAGTACATACCGCGATACGTACATGCCTAGGGGAAATTCTTAGTGTAGTAGATTTCGTCACGGATGGCGTGCGGATGTTGATGTTCGTTCGTTTGATGTTTCGGCTTGAAATGCCCCGCCATATTTGTCAGCTGTATGAGGTTTCAAACAATGCGTCGTCACATGACGATATAGTGACATGTGTTCAAGTACGAGATGTGGTGGTGAGTTAAAATGTTCATAAATGATCATTTAACTGCTGGGTCTGAGTGACCTCATGTTGCCGGTGTCATCACACTCAATTATGGAGATCTGTAGGGAAGATTTTAACACAAAGCTGGGAATGGCACGGATAGCTTTATCCAAAATAGGAAAGCTGTTATTGAATAAAATCTATAATACCCCAATTTCCCATTTTTCACGGGTGCATTAGCCAATATTTTGCTGATAGAAGAGTAAATTCAAAACAATTTCCAATAACTAAAACAAATTAAATCTGAATATCTGCAGCTAAATTCATGTTTTTACAAAGTGAGCGTCTTGGTATGTAGTTTTCCATAGGCTATATCTACAAAATGATTTCTTTCTCGATACTTTGGATTTTTGTTTCCATACATTTTATGTATCGTCGCTCAACCTTCAATGCTCTTCTTTTCCACAATTCTCTTGATCTTTGGTTACCCCTCTCAGTCGTATGTGGTTGTGTCGTCCAACAGACCAATTCATGTTAGGTGTATTTTTCTATACACGTCAATAAGAAACATGAGCTTTAACCCTCTTAGTGCCAAGCCATTTCCTGAAATACTTGCCAAGAATGCCAAGCCATTTTCAATGATATGCAGGCTATTCGAAAAAAAAATCGTAAATACCACATTTCCTACGATATAATCATTATTTTTGCTTTGCATGACAGTGTTGCCAAAATGATTCTAAACCTACTGATAGGTATGGCCTCCTGAAAATTAAACTGAAGCATTATTATATACATGTGTGCCAATTTTGGAATAGTTTCCATGTATACATTCCAAGACATCCAACATGGAGCTCAAATTTCAATTGCGATTTTTCAGCAGGTGGTAGCACTGACATAATTTTCAGGTATGACATTGAAATGTTCCGGTATAGATCTTTACTCATAACAAATTTGGTTTCGATTGCTGCAGCCGTTTAAGAGTTGATAGGGGACACACACACAGAGACAGACAGACAGTCAGACATACATACAGACAGACAGACAGATAGACGGACAGACAGACAGACATTTTGCCAGATCGATCTCATAAGTCTACTTTTTCCTCATTTTTACAAAATGTGAAAAGTAGGCTAAAAATCTACGTGGCAAATGTTTTACGCTATAGTAGTATTCCGGGAGAGTAAGATGACGAAATGCAGAGCTAACTGCCGGTAACTGTATTTTAAAGGTTAATTTTCGTTTAGTTTTACACACAGGAAAATCAGCCTAGCGTTGAATTGTTCTGTTGGACGGCACATCCTCATACGGCTGGTAGGGGTGGACAATTATAAGGAGAATAATGGAAAAGAAGGCCATTGTCAGATACGAGGTAATGATAGTTCAGCGACGATGTGTCTTGTGGTGAACGGAGGCTATTGCTGGCATGTTAGGATCAAGGCCTATGAATAACCAAACCACTTAGCCAAGTTGAAGTGATCTCGAGTCTGATTAGGGACTGCACTCAAGCAACACTCCAACTTGACTAAATCTGTTTGAACGAGTGGCTAGCTAATGAAGAGTAAACCTCCCCCGCCAGGGGTTCAGGCCCATCATTCGGCTAAGCCCCGCCTAGGGAGCTGAATTGTTACTGTATCTCCTACAAAACAGATGTTATAGGTCACAGTAAGGTGAAGGCTGCTCAGCAAAAATAAGTGGACATCGACAAGGAGTTATAAGAAGCAAGAATCAACTATTTTAAATGTTGTTGTTTGAGTCTTCAGTCTTTTGACTGGTTTGATGCAGCTCTCCATGCCTCCCTGTCCTGAGCTAATCGTTTCATCTCTACATAGCTACCACATCCTACATCCGAGGAAATCTGTTTAACATATTCCAACCTTGGTCTACCCCTACAGTTCTTGTCCTCGACCCTTCCTTCCATAACTAAGCTTGCTATTCCTGGGTGTCTTAGTATGTGTCCTACCAACCTATCACTTCTCTTCATTAGCAGTAGCCAGAAACATCTCTCCTCTCCCACTCGTCTTAATACCTCTTCGTTTGTCACCCTATCTACCCATCTGATCTTCATCATTCTCCTGTAACACCACATTTCAAACGCCTCAATTTTCTTCCTTTCTGCTGCACCAATAGTCCAAGTTTCACTTCCATAGAGTGCTACGCTCCAGAGAAAGGCTTTCAAAAATGACTTCCTAATACCTAAATCTATATTCGATGTCAACAGATTCCTTTTCTGTAGAAATGCCTTCCTTGCCTGAACCAACCTACTTTTTATATCCTCCTTGCTTCGTGCTTCACTGGTTATTTGGCTTCCTAAATAACAGAAGTCTCCTACTTCCTTCAGCATTTCACCTGCCAATTTGATGTCCATAGAGGTTTCTGATTTCTTTCGGCTGCATTCCAATATTGTTGTTTTACATTTATTAATTTTCATCATGAATTCTTTCCTCAAGGCGGAGTTCATACCATTCAAATACTCTTTCAAATCCTCAGGCGTGTCGGCCAAGATGACGATATCATCTCAGAGTTGAAATTATTTCTCCTTGAATCTTCAGTCCCACTTTTTTAAATTTTTCTCCAATTTCCTTCATTGCTTGTTCAATGTAAAGATTGAAAAGTATGGGTGATAAGTTGCAGCCTTGCCTTACACCTTTCTGAATACCAGCTTCTCTCTCATGCCTTTCACCTCGAATGCCTGCTGTCTGGTTTCTGTATAGATTGTAGATCACCCTCCTATCCCTGTACTTCATTCCAATCGTTTTCAAAATTTTTAACTATACGGTGTGGCATGAGCCTCCGTGGCTTAAGCGGCAGCACGCCGGCCTCTCACCGCTGGGTCCGTGGTTCAAATCCCGGTCACTCCATGTGAGATTCGTGCTGGACAACGCGGAGGCAAACAGGTTTTTCTCCGGGTACTCCGGTTTTCCCTGTCACAATTTCATTCCATCAACACTCTCCACATCATTTCATTTCATCTGCTATTCATTTAATCATTGCCCTAGGGGAGTGCGACAGACTTCAGCCGCCGGCACAGTTCATATCCTCGCCGCTAGATGGGGGCTTCATTCATTCCATTCCATTCCTTGACCCGGTCGGACGACTGAAAGCAGGCTGTGGATTTTCACGGTGTGACTGTGCACATTAAATCACTCACATCGACTGCATCAGGAAGCTGCAGCGAGTCAGGAGATCAGAAGTTCGAATCCAGACACTAACAGCTGCTATCCTGGGTATGTTTATGTTTTTCTCCGGCTTAGCCACAATTCCTGAAGCCAAATAGCGGGATGTCACCTAACTCATATTTGATAGACATTTGATGGTTTTCAGTCGGTCAACACCATTGTACCCAATTCCCTAATCCTGAAAAAAATATTACATGAAGTCAATAAATACTCTTGAATGACCAGTTTCGATCGTCAAGCGATCATCATCAGATGCATTACACTTAGGCTATTGAATCTATGTATAAAAGTATGGGTGATAGCATTTGCAATATGTACACTCATTTAGTTGCAGCGGTAGTTAAATATTTAAATATTTAAACTATACGCCAAATCAATACTCAACACATATATAGGACATGTTTCGACCTTCAATGAGGTCATCGTCAGCTAAAAAATGAAAATCAATGAAGAATTAAACCAAAATAGTATTTCATTTTCATTTTTTTGGTAAAGATGACCTCATTGAAGGTCGAAACATGTCCTATATATAAAAAATATATATTTGTTAAGTATTGATTTGCCGTATAATTTTAAACATTTAATTTTACTATCAATACGGATATTACCGGGTGAGTTAGCCATGGTCGTTACGGCATGACTGCTGGCAGTCGCTCACATCCGGGAGGCGAGGAGGTTCGAATCCCCCCACCGGCAACCTTGAAGATGGACTTTTGTGGATTCCCATCTTCCTTCCAGGCAAATGCCGGGGTTGGTCCCTAACTATAGGCCACAGCCGCTACCTTTCTACTCCTTGTCCTTACATTCCAACTTCCCTCCCGAACGGTACTTGTAGCTCACCCATTGGGTGTCCGTCTCGAAGCAGCTACAAAACTGGCGAGCCGAACATGTCCTCGGACACTCCCGGCACTAAAGCCATACGCTTAAAAAAACTATATTTAAAACATTTGTTTTTTCAATGGCAAATATATTTGCATTCTATGGTAGTTAAAATAATGCAACTAGTCAATAGTTGTTAGCTATAGTTTTCTTAAGATACTGAAAGTGGTGATTGACCAACAAGTTTGCTTGCTTAGTGTGAATATGTGTTGGTTGCGAAATGGTCAGTTCAGATTGTATTGTACAGGCGACTTAGCTGGTTGAATCGTACGTGGTCCGGATGTGAGTAGTTAACTTCGTCACTGCTGTTTTTCAGGATTAGGGTATAACCCATTCCAAATGGGTACAATCGTGTTGACCAACTGAAAAACAACAAATTTCGATTTCTAAGTCAACACTGAAAATGGCTTCAAACACTTGACCCCAATAATCACAGTTACACATACTTCGACAATCACCAAAGAAACACGGTTATAGAAAAAATTAATGCACACCCAAATAAACATTGTTGACGATCAATATGTCCCTAGCCTCTAAAATGAATTACCTACAACAACAAACATCAACATCGAGGTTGTTGGGTGCTCGAGGGACCATCTCAAGGTTTAGTATGTACATTCTTAGCGAAAAATAGGCATTCCCTAAAATATTTTTGATATACAGTAGCTATATGCTATTGGTTTCAAGGCAATTTGAAGGAATTGTCTGTAACGAAGAGTTTGAATTGCATACTGCACTTGTAATATTCAGGGATATCTAGTGTTGGGTTCTTTAGTCTTATAGACTACCTCATGGTGTAGTGGCTAGTATTCTTAGCTGTCATTCCGGAGGCCCGTGTTCGATTCCTGGCTCTGCTAAGAAATTTAATTACGGGCTGAGCGCTGAAACGGGGTATACTAAGCCTTGTGATTCAAAACTGAGAAGAGATAGGTTCGATTTCTACCTCAGCCCGCCTGGGCGTGGTTTTCCGTGGTTTCCCACTTCTACACCAGGCAAATGCCGGGATGGTTCCTAACTTAAGGCCACAGCCGCCTCCTTCCCAATCATCGTCTGAATTTCAAATACACCCATCACCGTCACAATAGCACAGTTTGTCAGAAATATTCCACACACACCCAAGTACGTGGGCATACATGACCACGATATCGAAAAGCCGCTAAATCAATCAACAACAACAACTAACAAAATAGTCGCTGCACTGATAACTGAACGGAACCAGAATGTACGATGTTTCAAGCAGCGCGCTTACGTCACAGTGCTGTCACATTCTTTCCGGGTATCGCTCTCGTCCGTCGGGTGGTATTTTTTTTGTGGGGGGAATATTTAAGAATGTAAACAACCTCGGTGTGGGGGGGGGGGGCAGATTACCTCGTAGTTCCACCCATTAAAACCACAATAACTAATTAACCTCGGTGTGGAAAATTTAATGCTTCATTACTCAGGGCACTCACAAATATTTGAAACTTTCACATCTCTCGTAATTCACCCCCATTTAAGTTTATAAATAAATTTACATACTGTATTTATCCTTCTCAACAGTAGGTTATTTGGGAGTACTGGTTACTGAAGATAATAGCACAAGAGAAGAAATAAAATCAAGAACTGCAGCCGTTAATAGAGCTTATTGGACACTGATTAAAATCCTCTAAGCACTCTGCCTCAGCAGAAGATCAAAGGTGACAGTGTACCGAACAGTTATAATGTAATGTACGGCTCGGAAACATGGACTATTACCGTGACAGAAAAGGATCTTTTGAAAAGATGGGAAAGGAAAATACTGAGGAAGATTTATGGAGCAGCGAATGAAGCAAGAAGATGGAGACTACGAGAAAACAAAGAATTGGGGGAACTATATGAACATCCTGATATACAGTAGTTTCGGAAATAAAATGTAATAGACTAAGATGGGTGGGGCATGTGGAGAGAATTGCAGGCGATAGAGTGGTTAAAAAGACCTATCAATGAAATCCAGGTGGAAAAAGATGCAAAGGAAGACCAAGGAAACGATGGTTGGATGACGTGGAGGACGACCTACGCAAGATGGGAGTAGGAAGATGGAGGAAACGTGTAGAAGATCGTCAGGATTGGGCAATGATTGTTGGAGAGGCCAAGGTCCTGCATGGACTGTAGCACCAAGGAGTAAGTAAATATTACTCAGGGCATTGTTTCCGGTTATTGACCTCTGTTGTACAGAGTACCTCTTCATCAATAATAATTTATATTTTTATCTGGAGAGCATTTTTTTTAATTATCACCGCAACATTAAGGAAGAATTATTAAGTCTATATTAATTATTTATTACCTCCTTTTGAGAGGGAACATTTTCATTTATTACTTCCTCATTAAAATTCACGTTAAGCACGGCGCTCCACCGAGGGGTATTAAACGTGGCAAGTCCCAAAAACATCTGCTGCTTTAGGGTACGGTGCTTTCAGAGAGAACGCTAAAGCAGAATATTTAATTCTTAAGTATACACTACCAGAGAGATTACAACATCCTATTTTCACATGTACATTTCAAAACCAAGACTAGTAAAATAATGATTTTCGAACAGTCAACATTTAAATGTTCCTACTTAAATTAGGGGGAAAACAACACTTTGGAAGTAAAGAGATGTAAGTGATGGCTGAGAAGGGTGGTGAAATGACCCTTGAAGCATGCGTCTGTATGGGTGATCTTTCAAATGAAATTATATATCACTTACATACTTTGTCCTCTAAACGCCTCAATTATTAAACAATTCGTGATGAAAATCAATAAATGTACAACAAATATAATTGAATGCAGCCAAAATAAATCAGAAATCCCTATTGACATCAAATTGGCAGGTGAAAAGCTAAAAGAAGTAGGGGACTTCTGTTACTTAGAAAGCAAAATGATAGGTGATTTCTATGCAAAAGAAGTCTGTTGACATCCAATATAAATTTCGGTATTAGAAAGTCATTTTTGAAGGCCTTTGTCTGGAGCGTGGCGCTCTATGGAAGTGAAACTTGGACTGTTGGCGCAGCAGAGAAGAGGAGAATAGAAGCATTTGAAAGGTGGTGTTACAGGTGAATGGTGAAGCTCAGATGGGTAGATAGGGTTACAAAAGAAGAGGGTATTAAGATGAATGGGAGAGGAGAAATATCTCTGCCGACTGTTGTTGAAGCGAAGAGAAATGTTGGTAGGTCACATTCTAAGACACCCAGGAATAGCAAACTAAGTTACGGAAGAAAGTGTCGAGGGCAATAACTGTAAGGGGTAGACCAAGGTTAGCATATGTAAAACAGATTGACTCGGATGTAACGTGTGGTAACTATGTAGAGATGAAAGGACTAGCTCAAGACAGGGAGATATAGAGCGCTGCATCAAACCAGTCAAAAGACTGAAGACTCAAACAACATTATACCATTTTCTGTTAATTCTGTTCTTATGTATGCCTATGGAACCTGGGAGGTTACACGAAAAATATTACTAATCTCTTGTAGGCATTTATAAATAATTCTTGTCTGGGACGCGTCCATGATAAATATCAAATTTCCCGAAATCATATCCAATGATGAACTCTGGAGAACAACACATCAACTCCAATGACGGCGGATATTAAAAAGAGGGAATGGAGATGGTTAGGTTGTACTTTAGGATAGCCAGTAAGATCTATAGAACGCTTAGTACTGGAATGGAACATATAAGGTGCACGGAGGATAGCACGTCCTAGGAAGACAAGGAGGAGGACAGTAGAGGAAGAAGCACTTGAAGTGGATCTAAAAGGAAGTTAAAGCATTGGCTAGTCAACGATTACAATGGAAGTGATTTCCCGGATGCCCTATTCTTCAGTAGGAATGAGAGGAATTAAGTTAAGTCATACACTTTTCGAAAACAGGGAGGAGAATGTATGAAAGTATATAATTAATTCATAGCCCATATTACTTTTCCTACTTGGTATCCTTTATTTTCTTTCTAAAATGAATTATTTTGCGTTACCTTTTGATCCGTCCTCGTATGTGGTGAGATATATGTAATTCCTACATGTTCTTTCATTGTTATCGTTATTCCAGGACAAACTTTAAACGCTATTCTTTCCAAGCTGCACAATTAAATTGCTGGTCAAACAATATATCATTGGTGGCTTCAATTAAACTTGAACATAAGTTGATTCAGTACAAACACATTCCACATACAAGCCAATATTTCCTTTGTGTAACCTCGGTATTAAATTGCGCTATAACGTCAAAATTATCCTTAAATAATTAAAAAATATTCATCACTGGAGCATGAGCTGAGTTATTGTTGTGTAATTAAATGGCTGGGGCAAGTGTAAATTGTTTGGCGATGTAATTAAAAGCCACGCTGACAGGTACACAGATCACTTGAGGTGCTATTGACACACGCGTGCCCCATTACGTTATTGCATGCCGGCTGGACATGACAGATTTAGTAGAGGCAAGGGTCCGAATGCTCGGCAGGAGGTTAGTTTTGTCGTATTGTGCTCTGAACCAGGTATAATGATAGGGGTGTGGATATCCAGAGATATTTGTCATTATCATTAGTGGATAGCGGTGCATTCCTCCGTACTTGTCTCTTAAACCACGTAAACCGTTATGTCCACGACAATTTCTGGATGTGAAGGCACTACTGATATTAATAATGAATGGAATTTTGCTGTCCAACCCTTTAGTATGTAATGTGCCAATGGAAGATATTTGGAGAGGTACAGCCATAACATCAATCATCGCCACAGCTCTTCTGTCGCGGAACTATGTGTGCGTAATTGGTTATGTAGAGCCTGGTAACCAATACCGTTATTGAATTCTAGTAATATATAATTATAAGATCCGCCTTGTCAATCACTACAAGGTAGTTTACTATTTAAAATATACGTACATGTTTCGTCATTACATTGATAACCACTTCAGCGTGAAAATCTTAGAGAATTATATCAACCAAGAACCAGAAAGGAAATTGATATCCTTACAGAAATTCATTAATTTTAAATAATTGATTGAACACAAAAAGGAATAATAACATAATATTATAAAACAATTAACATTGAATTAAATATATTGTTTGAAGGAAACGTATATAGAAAGCTACAACCCTTGACATTCAACAACGTAGTATATATACATTTTTATAAACAATAGATGTCTTCTAGCAATACTATTCAAGATTGAATAACCTTTATCTTTTGAAATACCGGTATTTATACGCATTATATCATTCTATAGAGCCTCCGTGGCTTAGGCGGCAGCACGCCGGCCTCTCACCGCTGGGTCCGTGGTTCAAATCCCGGTCACTCCATGTGAGATCTGTGCTGGACAAAACGGAGGCAGACAGGTTTTTCTCCGGGTACTCCGGTTTTCCCTGTCACAAATTTCATTCCAGCAACACTCTCCACTATCATTTCACTTCATCTGTCATTCATTTAATCATTGCCCCAGAGGAGTGCGACGGGCTTCGGCAGCCGGCACAGTTCATATCCTCGCCGCTAGATGGGGCTTCGTTCATTCCATTCCTGACCCGGTCGGAGACTGGAAGCAGGATGTGGATTTTCATTTTCATATCATTCTATAGCTTGCCACGGTGGGTGAGTGGTCAACGTGTCGGGCTACTAACCCCAAGCTTGCATGTTTGCTCCTGGCGTGTTAAGTGATTTTTTGAAAGGCGGCAAAAATTACGACACCATGTCATACGACGTTGCCATGTCAAAGAACCCATTTGAATTCAGTAGGCCGTGTTCATAATGGCAAAATTAATCACGGGAGTTTCCGCCAACACAAAGTTCCTCATTTCTCTACTGAACAGTGCTCTAGTGTACAAGGACCTTAGATATCTAACCTCCTTGACTTTCATAGTGCTTCAAGGAAGAACGAAATTCGACATGCAAGCTACCGTTTGGGTGTCAAATAACAAAGCTTGCACCCGGCAGCCGAGGCCGTACAATATTATCATTCTATGTGCCTGGCTGGAAGTATTAACCCGCGACTTTGAACAACATCCTACACACGTTTCCTTCATACAATATGCTTAATTCAAGGTTAATTCTTTTATAATATTACGTTTTATTATTGCTTTTTGTGTCCATTCAATTATTTTAAAATAATGAATTTCTGTAAGGATATCCATTTCCTTTCTGGTTCTTGGTTGATATAGTTTTCTAAGATTTTCACGCTGAAGAAGTTATCAATGTAATGACGAAACATGTACGCATATTTTAATTAGTAAACAACCTTCTAGTGTTGACAAGGCGGATCTTATAATTATAGATTAATATTCAGTCAACACAGATAATAGCTATACCATCATCATAATGGCTAATGTCGACGCATTTTATATAGAATTGTAGACAATTACAGTAAGAGCCTTCTCTATAGAACGGAGCTTCACCGGGCCCGTGTAACGGGGGAGAGCGTTGAGTCAGCGCCAGTTGACTAGCATCTACGGTTACACAAAAACGGGTCAGGAAACCTCAGGTATGATCATAGCTTGATTACATTCGCAGCTGGCAAAATACCTTGGTTGAGAGAGTTAAGACTTGTGGTGAAGTGCTGTAGCTCCTATCTCGTATCCCATGAACAGGGTTAGGTATAGATAACTTATAAATATAATTCCTATCAATACAAAATTAAGAACATCTACTCAATTTTTTTAAATACATTTATTCAATCGTTGGTACATGTTTAAACCTTTCATTGACGTCTTCATCAGCCAAATTGCATATATCTAGTTCTTAAAACTAGTGTAGCAATTATTCATAAAACGAAATGGTAATCCGCACAATTTTCATTTATATAAACGTCCCTCATTCATACACGCTTCGAGTGCTGGTTTAGTGATAAAGTATTTCACTAACAAAACTTTGGAAGTTGGTACATCTAAAACTCTAAAACTGTGTCATTGAAGATTCTGCGAACAATCAAAACCTTTGGAAGTGATTTGACCTTTATGATCCCACGTGCATTAACCTTAAATATTGAGGTGACCATCGTGTCATCAAGCCTCGCAATCATCAATGTATAAAACAATGGCAAGAATGGGAATAACATTGAGTTTTACCTCACTCAAGTTCCCCACTTACAAATTACTTTTTCATATATTCCCCTTTGCCCCGACTTATCTGTACTGTTTACCACTAAACCATTCCAGTGCAACATCCAGGTAAATCGGTTCACACAATTGAGAAATCAGCTCTTAAAATCAACATGTATCAGGTTCACGGAGATATTGTTCAGTTCGTCATGATTATCATGCACGTGTGAATATGTATATCCATCCCCCCCCCCTCCCCAAATAACGTTTGATAGGACCGTCCGTAATGAAATTTCGTAGTAAGATATCTCCATTTTCGGACACCTCAACCGTGCCTTTCCAATTTCCATTGTCGTTACGAATCTAACATGGCGGCCTAGGGGAATATTTAATCAGCACCCCTTGAAACTATTGCAGCAATCAACCAAAAATTTTGTATGGTGATATAGGCCAATGTCTATATAGTAAGTTATCCCGGCCATGCGAAGTACAAAAAAGTCTAATCAGCTGAGCAAAATGAATCTTGGAACAGAAAATATTTGTTTAGAGCTAAAATTATTGACATTTTATATTGTTCCATTGTCTTCAATAGTTGAACATGTCATATGTGCGATTTTTTAGCCTAATTTCAATTTTGAAAAAATTGGCTTATGAGATCACTTTTGTCCGTGTGTGTGTGCGCGCGCGTGTGTGTGTGTGTGTGTGTGTGTGTGAGGTGTGTGTGTGTCCCCCTAATAAAATCTAAACGGCTGGAGCGATTTCAATGAAACTCGGTAAGTTCATAGCGCTATTCCCGGCGATCTCGACCGTGCCCTTCAAATTTTGTTACGTCTCACCAATCCAACATGGCGGCTGTGCGAAATATTTCACTAGCATTCAATATCTCCGAAACTATTACCGATATCGCCCAGAAATTGTGTACGGTGATAAAGGGCACTACTAGAAGTTCACCTATGAGACTTTCAAAAACCTGGTGACTACCAACATGGCGGCCAAGCGAAGTTGAGACTTTTAAAAAGACTTTTCTCGCGATTTGACTATCCAAACGTAATAAAACTTAGCACAGCAAATGTTTATACACATTGTAATGCACTGGAGTCTAATTTAGTTCAATTGTTTACATAACCTCAAAATGGCGGCTGTGCGAAATATTTCACTGATATTCTATATCTCCGAAATGATTACAGATATCACCCTGAAATTTTGTACGGTGATAAAGGGTACTGATAAAAGTTTATCTATATATCTTTCATAAACCTCTAAAGTACAAAACGAACATGGCGGCCAAGCGAAGTTGAAACATTTTAATAGAATTTTCTCGTGATTTAACTCTCTGAGCGCAGTGAAATGTGGTACAGTAAATTATTTTACATATTGTAATGCACTGGCATCTAATTTAGTTCAATTGTTTATATAACCTCAAGATGGCGGCTGTGTGAAATTTTAAAATTAAGTTTTTATTTCTTGTGTCGTAATCATGCGATCGAAGTGAAAGTTTGAATAATGACCCTAGGCAATAATTGTCCTTGAATGGTACATAACTCTATGGCCTATACATTTAACAATCGTAAATGGCGAGCTTCCGAAATATTTAGACGGTTCTCAATATCTATGAATCTTTTACAGCAACCAAACTGATTTTTTTTATGTTCATAGAGACTATGAACATATGTTCACCTATAGGACTTTCAGTAACCTGGTGAGCACAAATCCAACATGGCGGTGACGCGAAGTATAAATATTTAAATGGACGTTTCTCGCGAATTAACTATCTGAGTGCCGTGAAACGTTGCACGTTAAATGCTTATACAAATGTTAATCCACTGTCATCTAATTTATTTCAATTGTTCGCATAATCACAAGATGGCTACTGTGCGTAATTTTGAAATCTCGTTTTTACTTCTTGTGTTCTAATCATGTGATTGAAGTTTGAATACCACACGTACACAATAATCTTAATGTAATAGTACAAAAATAAAAATCCAACCTGGCGACCATCTGAAATATTTAGACGGTTCTCAATATCTACGAATCCGTTACAGCAATTAAACTGAAATTTTGTATGTTGATAGAGGCAATTAACATGAGCAGGATATATGAAAATAGGCTGTATAGTTCTTCACAGAACTACTTGTTTTAAATCAGATTTTTATTTTCAAGCGATTGCAGTGAATCATTTTATAACTAACCACTAAGTTACTGTATTTCTTTCTTCTATTACCCACAAATCTGGCTAAAATTTAACAATGGATAGATAGCGCGCAAGTAAATTATTCAGGGATGGATTCCTCTAACACGTTACGAAATTTCCCAATCTTCGTAAAACTTGATATAAAGAAACATTACTATGGTGTATCTAATTCCCACACTATTTGACCTGGAACCCTTTATTTTTATTATCCACATGTTTTCATTTGGATTCTGCCATTGGATCCCAAGTATGTGTCTTAGGAGGAAGTGAGCGAATGTTAAAGACAGGTTTTAGCTCATTACCTCATGAATTACCCCTCGCAGCAGTTCTTCCTGAATGTCTACATACTAGTACAAAATTGAGATGATACTACAATGTCTCTTTTTCAGATTCCTTCAAATTACAGTATACTGGTGAGTGGTTAGTACGAGTGCTTATAATATATGCCTGAAGAGGCCAGTCGTGTGTTGGACTAACACATAGCGCAGGGATGATAGAGATCATATAATTTATGTGGGGGATCCACTCTAGCCTTATAATGGCAGCCTAACAGGAACGAATTGTAACGTTTCCAACTACCGATATACAGTCATTGATAAACAAGAGAACTTCCATGCACAAAATTAACTGGTTCTTGATTGAGGTTTTTAAATGTATTTAATATAATGTATTTTTTATTTATCTATCGTTTTAACTATTTTATTTATTTATCTTATTTATACATTAATTAATTAATTGACTAATTAGTTAATTAGTTTATTCATTTAATTATTCAATAAGTTATTCATTTATTTACTTATTCTTCTATTTTATTTTATTTTTATTTGTTTATTAATTAATTAATTAATTGTTCATTCAATTATTCATTTATATATTCATCTATTTATTTATTCATTAATATATTCATTTATTTAAGTTACTTGTATTTGTTTATTTATTTATTTATTTATTTATTTACTCATTCATTAATTCATTAATTTATTTGTTGATTTACTTACTTATTTATTTATTCAATTACTTATTCTGTTATTTATGTATCGATTTATTAACCCGCCATCGGTATCGTTGTTAGGTTGCTCCTAACAAAAACATTCCTCATTAAGAAAAGTTTTTTTTTTAAGACTCACCCTTTTCAAACTCCAGGTATTCTCAAATGAGTATATGAGTCACATGTTTTGCTTTGTTATGCGATGATTCACGCACACGTGTCACATGTGGGAAGGTGGTAAGTCAGTGTCACAGACAGTGTTAGGTGGCTTCTAGCCTCGATACCTTTGGCGTTACATTTTTTGCGCGTTCTGTGCTGGTGTAATATTTTTTTGAGAAGTGTCAAAGAGAAGTTTTAAAGGCTGATAGGCTTAGTGAATATGTTCTTTTGAGAAGGATTGAAGAAGAGGACGACGTATTTACAGATGTTGACGACCAAGACTGTGCTTCTGAATGTCTAAGTGATGCTCCTAGAGAACATTCCATGCATCAAACTGATACTTAGCAATCCAACGATTCAAATAGGTATTTTTTAGCATATGGCTTTTAGTGCCGGGAGTGTTCGATTCGCCGGAGTTAGTAGCTGCTTCTAGTGGACACCCATGGGGTGAACTACAAGTACTGTCACGTGTGGAGTGTTGCCTGGGGAAGAAAGTGTGAATGTAAGGACTAGGAATTGGAAGGTATCGGCTGTGGCCTATAGTTAGGGACCAACCCCGGCATTTGCATGGAAGGAAGATGGAAAACCACAGAAAACTATCTTCAAGGTTGCCGGCGCGGGGATTCGAACCTCCTCGCCTCCCTGATGTGAGCGACTGCCTGCAGCCACGCCGTAACAACCGAGGCTAACTCACCCGGTATTCAGATAGTGAAATGAGTGAATAGGAAAATGATAGAAAATATTGTTGTTTACAAATCATGATCAAATTTGTTGTTTAGCAATGTAATGCCAAGGGTTTTTGTTCCTTTTCATAATATTTAGTAATGTTTATGTAGATTTTGTGTATATAAAGGCGTAACATAAAACGAGTCCAATAAAACAAAATTATAATTACCTACTAAAAGAACGAAAATAATGTAGGAGTCAAAATTGTAGTAGTTAACTTTTAGGTAATAAACTATTGTGGATATATACAAACATGTAAGTATATACTTAACTAGATATATTAATAAATAACCAAAGACTAGTATCATGTATTCTAAATGCCAAGAAGAGCACGTATAAGCACTAAATCATATACCAAACTGATGTTAGGGAGCGCCTATACACGATACCTCTCACGTAAGTGAGGACAACGCTACCGATGGCGGGTTAATTAATGAATGAATTCATTAATTAACAATTTCTTTCTTTCTTTCTTTCTTTCTTTCTTTCTTTCTTTTAATCACCATAACTTCATTATGACCGATGTACTGCCACAAAACATCTTAGTCCTTCGTATCGGAAGCACCAGTGGTTGAACAAGGGTCAGTTAAAATCGTTGAAGTCGCAGGTGTAGGATATTGTTTAATTTTGATTTCAATACTTCACAAAAGCTTGTAATAGCTTTCGGAATATCCCTTCTTTGATAACTTATCCGTAGGGAATGTGCGAAGGAAAATGGTGATAATCTATACTAATATAATAAAGCTGAAGAGTTTGTTTGTTTGTGTGTTCAAACGCGCTAATCTCTGGAACTATCAGTCGGATTCGAAAAAATCGTTTTGTATATGATAGCCAGATTCAAGAGGAATAGTATAGGCTATGTAGTATTAGGTAACCTTAAAGATTGATTTTTGTTCAGTAAGTCGGAAGAACAAGCGCTCCCGAACAGCTTTATCCGCGTGCGCTGGCGTTATGGTTAGTGATACGTACACCGTTTCACCTGAACCAAAATTTGTATACTTACCTTTGGAACCCTGCGGGTAACACTGTCCACTTTAAATTTCGGTCAGACCACTCCATGCCCTGCATTTATGCCCTTTGGCACAAATCTACACCGTTTCACCGATCTCAACCAATAATAGTATACTTACCCTTTGGAACCCTGCGAGTAACACTGTCAATATGAAATTTATGACAGACCTGTATATTCCCTGCATTTAGGCCGTTTGGCACAAATCTACAC
Organism: Meconema thalassinum; assembly: GCA_946902985.2. NCBI lineage: Eukaryota > Metazoa > Arthropoda > Insecta > Orthoptera > Tettigoniidae > Meconema > Meconema thalassinum. The sequence continues at coordinate 837,770,982 of OX336390.1, forward strand.
CGTTTCACCGATCTGAACCAAACTTTACATACTTACCCTTTGGAACCCGACGAGTACATTGTCTGCTTGAAATTTCGGACAGACCACTCCATTCTCTGCATTTAGGCCCTATATCACAAATCTACACCGTTTCTCCTAATTGCACCAAATTTTACATACACTTTGAAACCTTGCTGGTAACACTGTCCACTTGATATTTTGGACAACGCCCTCCATTCCCTACATTTAGAATAACAGAAAAATGAACTTGAAAACCGCGTATTAAGGCTCTAGAACCATTCATGTCCGTAGTAGTGTAACTCTAAGAGTATTTTAATACGTGTATTGTTGACTGGCAATTCGGGTTTCATCACGTCGCCCCTACCTGTGTTCTGGTGCAGAATTGCGAAAATAGTTAAATCATGTGCAGCTTATAAATTGCAGTCAGGGGTAGTAATTAGTGCAAACAGATTTATTAGGCCCCTTAAAGCAGTTATCATCATGAAAATATTATGCCTCTGTATAAGTGCAAAGGTTTTGGTGCAGTACATTGAGGTTATCAGCTGAAATAAGTGTTAGTTCTTTCAAATTTACCTTCATTTATTCCGAACCTTATCGTTGAGCGCTATGTGGCGATGCATTATAGGCCTACTATTGCTACCTCAGGGGCTCGGGACAGCCGAAGTTTTCCAAAGTGTTCTGATTATTTACCTACGGCGCTATGCGACAAAAGACGACACTATTGGTCTATACATTTCTAACAGCCAATGAGGCATAGGCCCTAGGCAGTGTCTTTTATTTAACTTACTCCTCTATTTAATCTTTTTTAAAATTCCTTTGTAAATTACATGTGTCAGTGCTGTAGTTATTTAATAGCCGTTTCCCTATTCGTTATTATCATTACGGGAAAATGACCTGAATGTTACGTCCATCATACTGTACTAATTATCACCCCCACTTCAACCACCACCACCACCACCACAAAAAGTTATATTTTTAAAATATCTTTTTTTCTCTTATTTTAAATATCATGTGCCACTTCTGTGGTAGTATAGGCTACATTAAAATCCATAAAGCAAATAAATCCACCGGGTGAAGCTGGGCACTACTGCTAACAAAACATAAAATTAAAGAAAGCAAATGAGACTCATTCGGTTAATACATTTCTTTGGAATTGTAAAGGAAAATGGCTCCAAGTAGGCTTATTGGTGTGAAATGAAAAGACCAGCAAATAGAAAGAACCATTAAGCGGAATTTATCACATTCCAATCGTTGATATTCTTGTGGGCGTGAATAAAAATAAAAATGCGCGCGGCAGAATAATAACCGCCCCTGGAGAGAGAGACTTGCTTTGTTGACTCTATCACGAAAGGGGAGAGGAGTGTAAAAATCACTAACGAGAGACGAGTTAGTTATTTTCTGCCAGGCTTTGTCTGACATTGGGCTTATATCCTTTGCAAGGCAACGCCTTTCCAAACGTCATTGTCGGTATTGCTATCAAAAGAAATCTACTAATCAAGCCGTAATGTTAAACTGAATAGAGTTGGGTTCGATTCTCACCGCAGCCATCCTTGAAGTAGTTTTCCTTTGTTTCTCAGTTCCACCCCAGGTAAATAGCGGTGTTGTAGTTGTTATTTCATTTAGAGGCTTTGAGATATTGTGGTCATGTAGCCCCATGTACTTGGGTGTTAGTTGAATTAGTCTTATAACTTGTCTTATTGTGATGGCTGTGGCAATGCATTTTTAACTGGGGTTCGATTTGTATAGGAGGCAGCCGTGACCTTAATTTAGGGACCAACCCAGCATTTGCTTGGAGTAGAAGTGGGGGAAACCATGAAAAATGAGACTGAGGTAGGAATTAAACCCACCTCTTCTCAGTTTTGCCTCACGATGCTGAGTGTACCATGTACGAAGGTGGATCAAAAAGTTAGTTGCACTAATGCGCTGCAGCAGCGCGCTGTGTGTCGCGAACGTGGGCACAGCGGAGAAAGGGACAGACACTGCCCCCACATCTGTTAGGCAGGTCGCTGTGGTGTCTCGTCTAGTATGGTGCGAATAGCGGCCAAATGCAATGGCGCGTCGACTGGACGTTCACTCCAAGTATGAGGTGCGTGCGACAATCCGATTCCGATGGGCCAAAAGGAAGAAATGCACGGACATGCATCGTGAAATTTGTGCTGGGTATGGGGAGCGGGCCATTTCCCGGCAAGGGATCGTAAAGTGGTGTCACCAATTCGAAGCCGGACGCACGGATATCACGGACGAATATCGCGAGGGCACGTCCGCAACGTCCAGGACCCGTGCAAATGTCAACAGTGTGAATGCGATCATTAGACAGAACGGTGGTCGACGTGTACAGACCGATGAGGAGGTGAAGGCCACTATCTCAGTGTGGTTGCAGAGCGCTGGAGGAACTTTCTATGCATCCGGCATCGACAAGTTGGTTGTGCGTCCGCAGAAATGTTTGGAGTCTCCTGGGAACTATGTGGAAAAGTGACGTTACATTATATATCGTTATAGGCGTGTTGCAGTTGTATAGGTGGTGTAATAAATGGCCATAACTGGGAAGTGCAACTTAATTTTTGATCTGCCCTCGTACCAACCCTCAGACCAGAATTAAATTTCTTGGGAGAGCCGGGAATCGAACCCGAACGTCTGCAGAGACGGCTAAGAATGCTGGTCACTACGCCAGGAAGTGGACATGGAAATACCAGGATGGTTCGTAACTTAAGAGTAACATCATGCTGTATGAAAATTAGGTAACGTTCGGAAGGGACCCTGCTATGGGAAGACGAGAACACAATTCCAATAATTAGTGCTGGGTGGGGGGGAGGTGGGAGGGTGGTAGAGGGAGAGGTGATGGTTGGGTGGTGTTTGGAGGAGTGGAACATCGAGGTTATTCCCCGAAGGGCGAAAGTTACTTCACTTGTCTCTTGTAAGGTGACATAAGAAATGAGAAAGAACAGCAAATTATGGTTGAAACAAAATGAGGCGATTGCCTCCTATACCTCAACCTTTGAGAGAAGAAGTTTAAGAAATTTGGTCAGGGAAGACAGATACAGTATGTAATGACTAGGGACTAGACATGTATGCATTTATTAATATATGCAAGCAATTATGCACTAAAAATGTAGAAAAATGCATTAAAAGTGAAGAATATGCACTTAACAATATGCCAATCTTATTCACTATTCTTTCCCTCTTTTGCCGTAATATGTGCAGTCGATTTTGAAGGTTGCTCTAGTTAAAATTTCTTCTCACGTTTCAATTCCTTCGAGCATATTTGACAATAGATGACAACGCCACTACTATTACCTGACACCCACTGATTTAATAAATACTTTCTGCTTCTATTCTCTTTAGGCATTTTGAGGCAGCATGCATGCCTAAAACACTGTTATCTCGTTATCTCTTCCTCAGAAAGTTCCTTACAAGGGATACTACCCAGATCGTGAAGGAAATGTCCAACTCATTTATTTCTTGAAATGCCAGGCGTAAAATACCGTTATCTGTTGCTGAGAAAGTTGCTTTCAAGGGATGTCTAACACGCAGGCGAAACCAATTTTGTTCAAGATATTTTAAATTGTACTTAATTCCAAATGTATATGCTAAAATATGTAGTTATGTTCGGAATATGCAATAAATCCGATAAACCCGCATATGAGCATATACATTTTCAAAAAATCTGGTCCATACTAATCACCCTATGGAATAAGCGGCTTCGGTGGCGTAGTTGGTAGCATGCTGAACTGCTGATCCCAAGATCGCGTGTTCAAACTCGGCCGAAGTCGTCGGATTTTTTCAAGAGCGTTAAAAATCCTTCAGTATGCCTTCCTTCGGAGGGGAAGTAAAGCCGGCGGTCCCATGTCATAGATTTATGGCATGTGAAAGATCCTTTCACAGACTAAACTTGTGTAAAGCTAAATTGTTAGGTTAGATTTCGTCGGAACGCTCTATCATGTTCCAACGTTCTCCACTAGGTATCATTGATATCTAGTAGCGAAAGTTGGAACTACTTGAAATTGAACGGTACTTGTAGCTCACCCCATGGGTGTCCGCTGGACGCAGCTACAGCCTCTGACGAGCCGAACATGTCCTCGGATACTCCCGGCACTAAAAGCCATTCGATAAATAAATAAATAAATAAATAAATAACCCTATGGAATGAAATCCAGACAGTGCTCAATGAGAGTTTGGAACAAATATGGCTTGCAGATTCCGTCACTGTGTCTATTTTCTTCTTCCGTTATCTAGATTTCGGGATCAAAATTCCCGAGTATCTCCTTATAAAAAGAGTTTATTGTTTCTATATTATGTTTTCCTTTGTGTGCTCGCGTTCGATCTGTTAGTCCAGTTATTAACGACCTACTGGGATGATCTGCCGTGGATATAAGACCACATTTAGTTTCTCAAAACACAATTGTGATAAGCTGATCATTAATTTCCTTGTAAAGAGTACACATTGAAGACAACCAGCATCTCGGCATTCATAGATTTCAGACTTATTTTTGTCATCCATGAGTCATTTGGATCAGATTTAGATACACATCGCATGTTTGTCCAAACATTATTTCTTTCAGTGGATATATTCAACTCTAGATGAAATCAGATATTAAATGATTTTATTAAACACAATGTGTACATAATGTTGGGGGTTACAATTTTAGAACTTTTCAATATGTCACATTGTTTTACCAGTACTCAGCAAGTGTGCTGATGTGTTGTGTTTGCTCTGTACAGTTCATCAGATGTCACCTAGGGCAGGTCGTGCCGCAGATCGACAGATACATGCTTTGTCCGGGGCGTGGAATCTGGTGGTTAAACCTATTTTCTAGTGGGAACCATGGGCACCGAAGCATGTGTAGAAGTGACGTAGTTTGCAGCTTGGGCACTTCCATTCATTGGTCCTCATTACATCTGTTTGGAAGAAACCTTCAGGTATCTGCTGGACTTTATGTCTCCTTCCTACAGATGAAATCAGATATAGATCTCAGAGGAGTTTAATTTATAACTAAAGCACAGCAATTTTTGTTCTTACGTGGAACAATAGTGTAATAGGAACCCACGAGCATAACCTTTGGATGTAAACATACAGAATAACTAATTAATAGTGAACCCATGTGCCATTGGTTCAAGGGGTTGAATCCATGTATTATGGTAAAAAGAAGGAAGGAAATATACAGTCTTCAGTGGAACATAGAAAGATTTTATACGAGAGGGCCAACATAACGTTGTGTAAGAATTAGGGTCCAGGTGGCCAGGAAATGATATCATGCATGACGCATAGATAGGGAGCCGGTCATGAATATAATTAGAACGAGTGGAACTTTCCGTCGGAGTGACTGCGAGCATGTTTCGGAAATTGCTCTTACGTTGCAGGAAAATGGCATCGTCGCAGTTGTGCAAGAAGAAGAATAATTAGATTTAAGCCATTTGCAAGAATAAAATTAATAAAAGAAATAGAGCATTGTGAATCATTTCGGAATAGAGATTTTTGTGTGGAGAAAAAAGTTTTAATAATTGCCCAGGAGAGAAGTGCAAACGTGGCCATACGTCATTGGGAGTTCCCCGAGACCAGAGGAGGGGGGAATTAAAAATCAACTGTAACACCCACACAGCTGAAGACCAAATTTTATTTAAAATCTCAGAACTGCACGATCGATTTTCATGTGCAAAGAAGTCAGTTTACGTTTAGAAAACGAGCTTTCAAGAGATATAATTTTTAATAGTGTGCGACTATTGCTTCAAAAGTTGGTTCTGAAAAAGACGTAGAATTTATCTTTTTGTCGCCGATTTGTATAAAAGCCCTGGCTGCGCCAGACAAATCATGCAGTACTTACTAGACCTCGAGAGGTCGTGATACTCTGTATCGACAACCAACGTGCACCCGAAGGGAGTGGCCGAGAAGTATCATCATAGTATCGCCGTGCGAAGACTTAGGAAAATCCTAATACAGGATTTAGTTCCGCCAGTATCAGTCTTATAGTGAAAAGTTCAGTATTACAGTCAAAGTAGGCTGCGAACTTAAAGAACAGGCGATAGGTCTTCAAATAACAGTTCATTTAAACGACCGAAAGTATCGTAACGTTTTGAAGTACCATAATAGCGAAACAAACATTCTATCAATGTTAAAGAACCCGATCAGGGTCGGACAAAATAAGGTCCGCATAATATTCTGAAACGATAGGAATTAGAGAACAGAATAAACAGAAGGGAGAATTAAATTCAAGACGTTGTTTCAAGGAAACAAACGAACTATAAAAAGCACTAAGTTACGAGGAGCATCAGATGCTAGAAAATAATAGGTCACCGATAGAGTATTTGGGAGACCGTGAACAAGACAGACTTTCGCTAGACAAACTAATAGTGTCTAGAAAGAAGCAATTTCGAGCTAATAATAATAATAGCCGATCGTCAGGAAACCGGATTTGAAGAAGTACCATTCCAGGGAGGGGTAGAGTTTTCGAGACTTTCATATTTTGGTCAGATAGGAAGCCGACATCTACTAGTTTCACCCTTGGAGATGGGGAATCAAGAAATCGCGTGTGCAAGGCCTAATTAAAGCCTCAGTGATTGGAATCAGTGTAGTGTAAATATATAAAATTTGTGTTAGTATAGTAATTTTTCAGTGATTTTATTGTGTATAATAGAAGAATACAGAGTTGTATTTTAAAATGCTACCAGTGTTTAAGGTATATAAGTTATATGTGTGTCAAGAAATGTCAGTGTATGAAATGGAATTGAGCAAGATGGCTTAATCACAAATAGTGGGCGAAATGAAACATCGTTGGAAAATACGGTCGGGGACCGTCAGAGCATGTAAGTAACCATTTTCATTATGTTATGTGTTGGGAAGTATTTGTGTACAATCCACCTGAGAATGAGAAATAGGGATGTTTTTGAATAACAAATAACAAAATAAGAGCGCGATCTGAACAAACTAAAATTGAGAAATTATAAAATGATTATGTGAAATGAATAAATCCCTTAGAGGAAATGTATGAAATAAAATATCAGTGTATTTGATAAATGTTATGAAAGCAAGCGGAATAATAATAATAATAAAAATATATAAATGAAGATTTAGTTGAATTATATGAAAGTAGTAGCTTTTGAGCTCCTGTAAAAGTATAAAGACATGGTGTGAATACATGTTCTTAATGTATAGCGATTATTGTCACGGGAGAGGATTAATATAAAAATGGAGATGTAGATTAAATGTTGATTTTGAATTTATCAGTTCTTTGGAAGACGCTTGGCCTTAAAGTAATGAATATAGCGCAGTGTAGCGCAGTAAAGTAAATTGTCTCGCTAGGAAGGCGTTGAATCTAAATATACTTGGCAAATTAATTATGAGGGGCAGTTGATTGCGGTAATTGAGCTATGATAAGTCCTCCATATAGTGATGTGGATCACGAGGCCATGTGTGTATTTTATTATAAAAGGGTGCGAATGTATTTTATTATGAGCGCAGGTTAGACAGAGGTCGCCCTAAGTCGCGAATTGTATAAGTCCTCCAGTATGGGATGTAGTTCCCGAGGCAGTGAAAGAATCGAACCAAGGTTCGTTTGTGTGAAGCCCCTAAATATTGTTGTTGTATTGAATTATTCTTACCCATCAATGAGGACACTTCATAATTAATACATGCCAAGGTTACGAGAGTGGTCAATGAACCTAAATAATGTTGTTAAAATCAATGAAAGAGACTGTGTATAAGAAATAGCTGTTTTAAAGCAGAGTGTAGCCGTCTCGTGTGGGCGAGACTTGGGGTCTTGCTCCTGGACAATAAATCACGCTGAGTGGTACGGCCCGACCCTTACTATTAACGAAAGTGTGGTAGGTCGGGTGACCGTCTGTTTGAAGTAATAATACACCATGAGTGTTTAGAGTTTGTTAATGACCCGGGATTCAAACCGTGGTTCTTGTAGATGAATGTTACCGCTTGCAAGTTCAGATCGTTGCTTTCTTATGAGATGATGGTCTTTAAAGACAAATAATAATAAATATAAATCCCTAATTAAATGGTATATTGATGTAAGATGTCACGAGTTCAGTGAAGACAATTAGATTTCGGGGGGGATCATAATTTTTGACTTTGTTCAAGTAGTCTTCAATAACTCGGGAGTACACAAGTATTTTTCCCAATCACTGTAGTGAATTTGTTAACTTGAGAGTGGTGGTAACATGAAAGCATTGTGAAAAGCCCAAAAATTTAAGTAAAGGAGTAACATTTACTTTAAATAAGATTATATATTGTTTTGATTATAGGAAACTCATAAAATAGATATTGAGGTGTGTAAAGGAATAACACAGTTTATATTGAAAAGTATCGAGCCACTGGAACTCGTGATTGTATTGAATTTTAAAAGGGATACTTTATGGAAGTGAAAAGAATTATAAGTTTGTTGGTTTGTAGGAAACCATGTATTTTAATATAACATTTGTTTGATTGTATGTATTCATTGTTCACTCTGAACAAATTAGAAGGATTGGTCAGTAGTTTATTTGTTTAATTTGTTTGTAGCGCCATATATTTGGTTAATTAAATGTTTTAAAATAGGAGTTGATTTTGTTTATTTATTTTGGAAGTGTATCCTCTATTTAATCCAAAATGTGTAAGTCACAGAGTGGGAGAACATACCATAACCCAGAAAATCCCGATTTGAGCATTGCTGGCATACTGTGATTTGCGTAGTTCTTGCTAAAAGGGCACAGGGGGGCATAGAAGTACTGTGCTTGGATTAATAATTAGAGGAACACTTAAGACGGTCACATCATGTAAAAGTAAAGTAATGATAGGAATAGCTACAACATATAATGTTAACTGACCGCATGGGTCCCTGGAAACTCACACCGAGCAGCCCTAAATATAAATAACCCCCCCCCCTAAACACTTCTTTTGGCGCCCAGTACGTAGGGGTGAGTTTTCCTAGGGAAAACCCGAGTTTCCTTGAAAAATCAAAATTTTCATTTTTTTAAAATGGTTTTTCGAATTTTTGAATTTTAAAACACTTCCATAAAGGTTTTGACATTGAATGAGTATATCAAAAGGGTACGTTTTAGTAAACACCCGTACCAAGGTAAAAATTTCGGAAATTGGGACACGATGGTTTAGAGTACCCTCTCTCAAGCATGTACCAGCGATGTGGCATGATAGCCCATTGTATTCTAAGAAAATGGCATTAAGTGAAGAAATGCAGAGGCTTGCGGACGTTTTAAAGGCTGATAGTAATGAAAAGTTGGAGGCTATAAAAGCCGATAGTAATGAAAAGTTGGAGGCTATAAAAGCCGATAGCAAGGAAAAGTTGGAGGCTATAAACAATAAATTTGAAACGATAGACAATACATTGGGCCTTCAACAGGATGAAAATAACAAAAAGTTAGGATCCATAAATCAAAGTTTAGAATCACTAAAAACTAATAATGATAACATGGGGACTAAATTAGAAGCTATCGAGGCCGATTGTATAAGAATGAACAGTGAACTGAAGGCTGAGATAGAAAAGATGAAAACAGAAAATGGGGATAGCATTAAAGAACAGTTGAAAGTTGTAAAAGATGAGACGTTAGAGTCTATAAAAGCCGACAGTAAAGCAAACAATGAGGCACTGAAGGCTGAAATAGAAAAGACAATGAATACCAAATTTCAAGATTTTGACGCGGGGTTGGAAATTAAGTTAAATGAGTCAAAAAGGGAATGCCAAGAAAATTTTGTAATTTTGAATGAAAATTTGAGTTCCATGGATACTAAATTAAGTAATATGGAAAAAAATGTAGATGTATGTAAAAATGAACTTGTAACCCAGATCCAAGGTGTGCAGAAAAAATTAGAAGATCAGATAGAATCTAACAAGAATATTTGTGAAAAATCCCGGGGAGAGATAAAAGAAAGTTTTAAGGAATTAGGAGACAAATTTAAAGGGGTGGAAAACCAAGTAGGAAAACTTGAGGAAAAAGTAGAGGGAGTTCAGGCCGAAGTAATTGAGATGAAAAGTCAGAATCAACAAGATGTGAAGAAAATGAAAAAACAAATTGATTATTTTACCGGACAGGTAGATGAGAACTTAAAGAAACACGAGGAGGGAATAAATAAAAGATTAGGTACATACGAAAGGCATATCCATGAAGAAAGAGAGCAACGAAAGGAAGAAAATCAGGAAAATACCCAGAAGATAGAGGAAATAAGTAAGGCTATCAATGAGGTTCAGGAAACCATGGAATCATTAAAGGTACAAGTAGGAAAAACCAATACTGAAGTAAACCAGGTCCAAGACGAATTGACGAAATTATATAAGAGTCAAGGGAAAACTGAGGAAAAGCTTGAAGGAATTAAGGGAGATATGGTCAAAGGACAAAGGGAGATGGAGAAAAAGATAAAGGTGATCGAGAAGACTTAGATTCCAAAGGTGACATTAAGCCGGAAATTATAGAAGAACAGGTCGTGGTCATCAAGAAAGAGGTAGAAAAACATTTAGTTTCAGGGAAGAGAAATTCCAACTCAAACAAGATATGGAAACCAGTAAAAAGAATCAGGAAAGAATTCAGAATGAATTAGGATCCCGGTTGGAAAGGACTGAACACAAGAACAGTCAAATGGAAATTCAACTCATGGCTAATGAGGAAAGTGCCCGAAGAGAAAGGAAATTAGAATTTGAAAGTCAGGATGAGTTCCAAAAGACAGGATGGGTAGATCCCCATGAACGAGGCACAGATCAAGATAGGGACTTAGGAGGGGAGAGCCCTTATAAGAACCCAGGATATTCAATGGCGATGTCAACCCCTTATGGTCAAATAATAAACATCATCAAGTCAAATGAGGACAGACCGGTGAAGTTTACGGGTAATAATATGTCAATTACTCCTAAATACTGGTTGAAGGAAGTCGCAGAGTACTTGAATGAAATGAAAGTTCCTCAGGATCGGAGACTGAGAGCAATTGAGAAGCTGTTGGCAGGTGATTGTCTCACCTGGTTCAGGAGTTTCATGTATACATTTGACACGGTGGAAGGTTTTAGAGAAGCTTTTCTGAAACGATATTGGGCAGCAGATGTCCAAGAGAATCTGAGGCTAGATCTGTACTCTAGGAAGTATAGCACAAATGCCCCAACTAAATATTCAGAATTTTTCACCGCTCAGCTGTGTAAATTCCGGGAACTTGACATTGCTCCGGCTGAGAACGACCTGTGTGCCGCCATTGCAAGACAACTTCCATATGAGATACAGAGGTTGTTAATCTCATCTAAAGCCAGAAGTGCTGTGGAAGTGGAGAGCGTCTTACGTCAATTAGATATGACGACTTCACACGTTACTCCCAGGCAGTCAAGACAGACTGAACAAGTACATATGGCCAGCAGTCAAGAAAACAGAGAGAAACCATCGACCAGAAATCAGTCCACTAGCACTGATACTCAGGGATTGGGTCGAGAATATGGACATCAAGAGCCTAGGGGAATACAGCCTTACTATAGAGGAGGATATCGAGGAAGAAATCCTAGAAATACGGGTTATAGGCAACAAGAGAATCGACCCTATAACAATAATAATCAGAGGCAGGATAACAGAAAGAGATGGGAAAATTATCTCAGAAGGAATGTGAGGCCGGAAGACAGAAATTATGAATATCGGGCCGAAATAGAAGAAAGATATCAGGAAAGTCTTCGTTACATTAATGAGCGAACGGACGAACCTGAAATGCAAAGAGTCCGTTGGAGTGAGGCAATAAAGAACCGAAAATCACCCGACCGACTAGAAGGAGCTCAAAGCTTGGAGTTACAAGCTCAATTGAAGAATGAGGGGAAAGGAAGCCCTCAGGATAAAAAAAAACTTCAAAATTAAATCATCAAAAGGGGAAACATACCAGGAGCTGGGAGGAGGTAGAGATTGTGAATTGGATAGCAAGACCAGATGAGCTAATTAAAGAGGATGTGGAAGGAATCCCTCCTATTAGAAGAGAACTACCTATCATCATGCTAAGTATAGAAGGATTACTGGTCAGGGCATTAATTGATACTGGATCAACCATAAGTTTAATTACGCAAACCCTCCTATATGAATTGGAAACAAGAGGCCGCGTATTGAAAATTCCCACCTCAAGTGTGAAGATTAAGGGAATTATTCCTGAAAAATCTTTGACATGTAAATTTCAGGTATACATTGATTTGATCATGGGTAACGCTGAAATTTCGCAATGCTTTCTGCTGGCAAATCAATTGCCATATAATGTCATATTAGGTATTGATTTTATCCGTGAGAACAAGGTCATAATAGACCTAGCGCAAAATTGCATTAGGATTCAAAGAGAGGATGTGGACGAACAAAACATTAATTTACAGGAACAGGATGCGAAAATAGGAGAACAGGTATGGCATGTGGAAGAAGTGAACGAGGAAGGTTGTAAGGACATAGAAAAGGTATTTGAAGTCCTAAACATAGAACTTGAAGATAGTTTGGAAACTGAGTTCGAAACCAACCTGTCAGGAAAAATAGAGGAAGCTAAAGTTGACCTCGAAAACAAGGAAAAGTTAAAGGAATTACTATTAAATTACAGGGACGTATTTGATTCCAAGCCAGGAAAGATTGAAAATTTTAAATACGCTTTTCAAGTAAATGATTGGGCACCGTTCAGACAAAAACCATACCCGGTTGCAGAAAAACATTACCCACAAACGAAGAAAACACTGCAGGAGATGAGTGATGCAGGTGTTATAGAAAAGATGGCGACACCATATGTTAGTCCATTAGTAATTGTGAGTAAACCGGATGGCTCAGTAAGGGTGTGTTTGGATGCCAGGAATTTGAACGCGAAAATCATACCAGAAAATGATTCGGCACCACCCATAAAGGAAATACTGAGGAAATTTAAAGGCAAGAAGATTTTTACTAATATTGACATGACTTCTTCATATCATCATCTCGAACTGGAAGAGAAAACCAGTCTCTTAACTGGATTTCAGTTCGACCAACAAACATATTGCTTCAAGAGATGTCCGTTTGGTTTGAAGACCGCGGGATCCGCCTTAATAAGTGCGCTTGATCGTAACCTGTCAGAGGAAGTGAAAGATTGCACTATTCGTTATGTGGATGACATATTGCTTACCTCGGAAAACATTGAGGAACACTTGGAAAAGTTAAATAAATTATTGGAAGATTTACGAAGGGTTAACTTTAAGATTAATTTGAAGAAATCAAATTTTTGTCAGAGACAAGTTACATTTTTGGGGCATGTGATAGACAAGGATGGTGTTAAACCAAATCCATGCAAATTAGAATCGATAAGAGATTTTCCCAGGCCTTTGAAGGTGAAAAACCTTCGCCAGTTTTTGGGATTGATTGAATTTTTCTCAGGACATTGTCCGTCATACACCAAAACTGTTGCACCACTACAGGACCTTCTGAAGAAGGGGGGCTAGTGGAAAAGGACGGAGGAAACAGAAAAAGCATTTAGAGAGGCCAAGGAAATGCTCTTAAATTATGTGAAGCTAGGATATCCTGATTTTAATCAGAGATTTGTAATACAAACAGATGCATCCCAGATTGGAATAGGGGCAATGCTATATCAGGAAAACCCGGATAACCCTGAGAAGAAAAATTATCTAGCTTTCACAAGTCGGAGACTGAAACCACACGAGAAAAATTATACAATCAGCGAGATCGAGCTGTAAGCGATATTGCAATATTGGCGAAAGTTCGTATATGGGTTTCAAGTCACATTAAGGACAGATCATAAAGCCTTAACCTTTTTGATGAAGACGGACTTATCCAGTCAAAGGTTGATGCGTTGGGCTTTATATATCCAACAGTTCGACGTAAATATAGAGTATTGCCCAGGGAAAGAAAATGTAGTTCCAGATTATTTAAGTAGACAGCCAGAGTCCACAGAAGAGGAAGTAATGGCTATTGATTTGGAAGACAGGGATCAGCGCACTTTGAATGAATTAAGAAGCATTGGTCAACGACAACGTGAGGATCCCAGGATGAACATGCTCATATCTTTCTTGGAAGGGAGTTTGATAAGGGGAACACCGGCGTATACTGAAGCTAATAAGATAGCTCAGGATTACACGTTCTTTAATGGTTTGTTGTATAAGTTTGTGGACTCTGACCATACACGATTGAGGATCGTTGTACCTGCGATTTTGCAGAGGAAAATGGTATGGTTAGCACATAGATCGTTTGGACATATGGGAGTCGACAAAACAGTCTCGATGCTGAAAGAAGCATTTGTATGGCCGAGACTGAGAGACACTGTAAGGGATACGCTCAAGACATGTGATTTATGTCAAAGGATTAAGCCAAATGCGTTTTTGATGATACAAAAGCCAATACCATTGTTGCCCGAGAGGCCAGGTCAAATTATTTCTATTGACAATTTCGGACCTTTGCCAAAGGCTAGGCGAGGAAATAGACACATAATGGTGGCTATGGATGTTTTCACGAAAATGGTTGTCCTTGCTCCCATACAGAAGACTAGTACCAAACAGGTGTTAAAACGACTCAAAGAAAAAGTGATACCTATTCTGGGAAAACCCGAGAATTTGTTGTCGGATCACGGTGGTTGTTTTACAAGTGTAGAATTCAGACAGGAATTAGAGAGACTTGGAATACGTCAGATACTGTCTAGTATTCGCTATCCTGAGGCAAATCCTGTGGAAAGAGTTATGAGGGAAACGGCCAAGTATTGTAGGATATACTGTGCCGAGGAAAATTGGAAATGGATAGATATCCTTGATATTATCGAATTTTGTATAAACAACACAATCCATGAGTCTACGGGAGAGATACCCATAACTCTACATCGGAATGAGCAACCAGAGAGACCTTGGAGTCTGGTCATTCCTAGGCCAGCAGACGCTCAGCCTGGAAGAGATGTACGTATTAGAAGAGCCTTTGAGCATCTAAAAGCTCAAGCTGATAGAAGGCAAAGAAGAAACAGGCACAAGAGGTATCATCGACCACTATTAGCAGGAGAAATGGTGTTAGTGAAAAGACCAGCCATTTCGGATCCAGGGAACCGCGTGTACAAGAAGTTCCAGAAAATGTACCACGGACCGTATCAAATAATATGAGACTTAAGAAATAATGCCTATAGAATTCGGCACTGTAAAACGAATCACGAAGTGACCATGAACTCAGCGAATTTAAAAGTACATTACCCTCCCGAAGACTTCGATGAAGCAAATGAACAAGCCCTGGATATGGAACAATTTAGAGATGAGGAAACCACTTTTGATAGAAACAATAGTAAGGTAGAACAAGGAAACAGAGCTCAACCATTGGATTGCGAATGCGAATTATAGAAACTGTATTGTGAGATAAGAGAAATAATTGATTTTGTTGAAAAAGAAAATTTCAATTTAAGAAGAGAAAATGAGGAAATAAAGAAACGGGTAGGGATAGACCACACCCGTAAGGAAGAATTATGCTCTGGAGACTTTTAGGCCAGAAAAATAAGAAAGAAAGAAAGAAAGGTTAGGGACAGAGCGTACCCAACCTACACTATTACCGGATATGACTTAAAAAGGCGGAAAACCCTAATTATCGTGGGATTTTAAAAGAATAAAGATCAGAAGGTACGGAGAAATGTTATGATGGCTTCGACACTAAAGAAAAAAGAGATGTTTATGAAAATTATTGAAATAAATTTCCTCGAAATTTTTCGAAAATTTATTTACCTAAGGAGGGGAGAGATAAATCCATGTACCATTGGTTCAATGGGTCAAATCCATGTATTATGGTAAAAAGAAGGAAGGAAATATACAGTCTTCAGTGGAACATTGAAAGATTTTATACGAGAGGGCGAGCACAACGTTGTGTAAGAATTAGGGTCCAGGTGGCCAGGAAATGATATCATGCATGACGCATTGATAAGGAGCCGGTCATGAATATAATTAGAACGAGTGGAACTTTCCGTCGGAGTGACTGCGAGCATGTTTCGGAAATTGCTCTAACGTTGCAGGAAAATGGCATCGTCGCAGTTGTGCAAGAAGAAGAATAATTAGATTTAAGCCATTTGCAAGAATAAAATTAATAAACGAAATACAGCATTGTGAATCATTTCGGAATAGAGATTTTTGTGTGGAGAAAAAGGTTTTAATAATTGCCCAGGAGAGAAGTGCAAACGTGGCCATACGTCATTGGGAGTTCCCCGAGACCCGAGGAGGGGGGAATTAAAAATCAACTGTGACACCCACACAGCTGAAGACCAAATTTTATTTAAAATCTCAGAACTGCACGATCGATTTTCATGTGCAAAGAAGTCAGTTTTAGTTTAGAAAACGAGCTTTCAAGAGATATAATTTTTAATAGTGTGCGATTATTGCTTCAAAAGTTGGTTCTGAAAAAGACGTAGAATTTATCTTTTTGTCGCCGATTTGTATAAAAGCCCTGGCTGCGCCAGACAAATCATGCAGTACTTACTAGACCTCGAGAGGTCGTGATACTCTGTATCGACAACCAACGTGCACCCGAAGGGAGTGGCCGAGAAGTATCATCATAGTATCGCCGTGTGAAGACTTAGGAAAATCCTAATACAGGATTTAGTTCCGCCAGTATCAGTCTTATAGTGAAAAGTTCAGTATTAAAGTCAAAGTAGGCTGCGAACTTAAAGAACAGGCGATAGGTCTTCAAATAACAGTTCATTTAAACGACCGAAAGTATCGTAACGTTTTGAAGTACCATAATAGCGAAACAAACATTCTATCAATGTTAAAGAACCCGATCAGGGTCGGGCAAAATAAGGTCCGCATAGTATTCTGAAAAGATAAGAATTAGAGAACAGAATAAACAGAAGGGAGAATTAAATTCAAGACGTTGTTTCAAGGAAACAAACGAACTATAAAAAGCACTAAGTTACGAGGAGCATCAGATGCTATAAAATAATAGGTCACCGATAGAGTATTTGGGAGACCGTGAACAAGACAGACTTTCGCTAGACAAACTAATAGTGTCTAGAAAGAAGCAATTTCGAGCTAATAATAATAATAGCCGATCGTCAGGAAACCGGATTTGAAGAAGTACCATTCCAGGGAGGGGTAGAGTGTTCGAGACTTTCATATTTTGGTCAGATAGGAAGCCGACATCTACTAGTTTCACCCTTGGAGACGGGGAATCAAGAAATCACGTGTGCAAGGCCTAATTAAAGCCTCAGTGATTGGAATCAGTGTAGTGTAAATATATAAAATTTGTGTTAGTATAGTAATTTTTCAGTGATTTTATTGTGTATAATAGAAGAATACAGAGTTGTATTTTAAAATGCTACCAGTGTTTAAGGTATATAAGTTATATGTGTGTCAAGAAATGTCAGTGTATGAAATGGAATTGAGCAAGATGGCTTAATCACAAATAGTGGGCGAAATGAAACATCGTTGGAAAATACGGTCGGGGACCGTCAGAGCATGTAAGTAACCATTTTCATTATGTTATGTGTTGGGAAGTATTTGTGTACAATCCACCTGAGAATGAGAAATAGGGATGTTTTTGAATAACAAATAACAGAATAAGAGCGCGATCTGAACAAACTAAAATTGAGAAATTATAAAATGATTATGTGAAATGAATAAATCCCTTAGAGGAAATGTATGAAATAAAATATCAGTGATTTGATAAATGTTATGAAAGCAAGCGGAATAATAATAATAATAAAAATATATAAATGAAGATTTAGTTGAATCATATGAAAGTAGTAGCTTTTGACCTCCTGTAAAAGTATTAAGACATGGTGTGAATACATATTCTTAAAGTATAGCGATTATTGTCACGGGAGAGGATTAATATAAAAATTGAGATGTAGACTAAATGTTGATTTTGAATTTATCAGTTCTTTGGAAGACACTTGGCCTTAAAGTAATGAATATAGCGCAGTGTAGCGCAGTAAAGTAAATTGTCACGCTAGGAAGGCGTTGAATCTAAATATACTTGGTAAATTAATTTTGAGGGGCAGTTGATTGCGGTAATTGAGCTATGATAAGTCCTCCATATAGTGATGTGGATCACGAGGCCATGTGTGTATTTTATTATAAAAGGGTGCGAATTTATTGTATTATGAGCGCAGGTTAGACAGAGGTCGCCCTAAGTCGCGAATTGTATAAGTCCTCCAGTATGGGATGTAGTTCCAGAGGCAGTGAAAGAATCGAACCAAGGTTCGTTTGTGTGAAGCCCCTAAATATTGTTGTTGTATTGAATTATTCTTACCCATCAATGAGGACACTTCATAATTAATAAATGCCAAGGTTACGAGAGTGGTCAATGAACCTAAATAATGTTGTTAAAATCAATGAAAGAAACTGTGTATAAGAAATAGCTGTTTTAAAGCAGAGTGTAGCCGTCTCGTGTGGGCGAGACTTGGGGTCTTGCTCCTGGATAATAAATCACGCTGAGTGGTACGGCCCGACCCTTACTATTAACGAAAGTGTGGTAGGTCGGGTGACCGTCTGTTTGAAGTAATAATACACCATGAGTGTTTAGAGTTTGTTAATGACCCGGGATTCGAACCGTGGTTCTTGTAGATGAAAGTTACCGCTTGCAAGTTCAGATCGTTGCTTTCTTATGAGATGATGGTCTTTTAAGACAAATAACAATAAATATAAATCCCTAATGAATTGGTATTGTGCCCAATTCTAGGAATGGGTATTCCAAGATTCAGACACCTAGGTATCAAGGGAAAGGCTACAGCCACTTTTGAAAGTTGAGATATTTGAATATCGCGCTCCTTTCCTTCTAGATTGAAACGGAAACTTTATGCAGCCAAGAAGATGTTAAGTGACGTGGCAAATAGTAGCAGAGGTCGAGACTATTTGGTGATTAAATACTTAGCCATGGAGTAGAGACTTGATACTTGGATAAGATTACTGGCACGGCCAAGTGAAAGAGGATGCACTTAGTCTCAAGTGAATCAGACCAGAGACACCGGAGATATGAGGATTTACAGATTTCAGCGTGATCCAGCGTGGAGCCGACCGTTTTGTATAAAAGCCGCTCGGCCCAAGCATAAGCAGCTCACTTCAAACCAAGCTCTTGTAGGTCAAGGTGCTGCTGCTACGTCGAGCCAAGGCACATGGTTGCCGAATCTACGCAGAAGATATCTTTGAATTGTGATAGTCACAAAAGTGCTACGATACGTGGCGAACGTAGTAAGTTTCCGGTAGAGGGAATCACTAAGGTGATAGTTATTTTCTACGGACATTGGAGAAACACTTTGTTTCTATATGGACATATGCTAGACTTTGTCTAGATATTATTCTGTCACAGTCCAGTAACAATAATTCAATACTTGGATATTTTAATCCAACTTGTCAGTTTCACAAATTGTAACTAAATAACCACTCAGATCTTTCAGTCTATTGAAGGCCAGTCTATCACGGGGTTGTTCATTAGCCGACAAAGGGAAACTATATGCTGCTTCGCGCATGATAGATGGTGTGAAGCCATGCCCAGGGAACGACCTTCAGAACAGCCGTTGATTGTTTTAGACTATCAGTGTTTTCCTGTACTGAAAAGATTACCGTGAGTTATATTACAACTGACGCTTTTGAGAAGAGATCATTTGGATCTGACCCCATTTAAGCAAACTGCTATGGATTTAATTGAAGTCAATATTAAAATGGATCAGCAGTTACTTCAGACTTCAAGAAATATTTCCACTACGTCGTGCTAGACAGATTGTGGGTATATAATGGCGGCCGATACAAGGATTAGACGTGCGTGTCCAATAGGGCATGTATCTGGATAAATCTGGTACAGACCAGGTTCACTACGCTTCAAGACCAACGAGAAATATAAGCCACATTTGACTTTTATATTATGCCTAGCTAATTGGAACAAACTCATTTTCTGCAGATGACCAACACATTTATTTTTCTTCGTATTTAAATCTTGCATTGATTTACGCAAGACACATTAGGGTTATTCTGAGTATTTTCAGCACTCAGAACAGTTTAGGATCGATGACCGAGCATACCGAGCATTTATTTGAATGTTCATTTTGTTTGAGAATAATCAGCCGATATAACTGTAGAAGTTAATATTTATTTTTGTTGAGGAATGGATATTTTGTCCATATTCGAAGAGTCGAACATGTGTTTTTTTCACATAAGGAAATAATAATTAAACATATTTAAGGAAATAATAACAATAATAATCCAATAATAATAATAATAATTTTCATAATTTTTCTAAATAATTATTGGATCTTACATTTTCTAATAATCACATTCGTTGAGAGAGAGCTTAAGGATTAGTTTAATCATTCCTAGTTTGGAACAGGTGATTTTTCGAAAGCTAGTGGATAGCGCAAGCCCGTATTCCACCGACATTATAGTTCTGGTTGAACAGTTAATATTTGCATTGAGCAAAGTATATTTTTCAGATAACACGGAAAGGCATGAAACAGGAAGCCAATGATATTTGTATCAATTAGGATTTTTTTCTTGTGTTTATATAAAATCATGACGTAGGCACACATTCGAAAGTGAAATAGAGAATATCACAAGTGTGGTAACTTCACGGTTTGAACTGAATGGTAAAATAAAATAAACTTGTAAGTTTATAGATCTTCCAGTTTGATAACAAGCAGAGGCTTGATTTATTGTATAAATTTTGGGAAGAAAATTTATGTGTGTGGAGTAGTTGAAATGTCATTCCCAGGTGCGCATGTTTAAGTCGCAGGAATGAGGAGGATTTTTTTTTTGAGCATCAATCAAATAGCAGGTTCGATGGCTCAGGTTTATAGGAGGAGTATTGAAACCACACATTTCGTCGAATGAATGACCAAACCTTCAGTAATTATTTCAAACTTGTTTACGTATTCCATTAATACTTTGGATTTGCTAGAACCCGGTTTTGTCATGATAAAATTTTATTCTTCTTCAGAGGAAGACCTTTGCCGTTGTTGTTGGGATATTGTGTTCTTACACAAATAATTGAATGGGCCACTGCCAATTAAAAAATAATTCTGTATCCACGAATTACTTAAAGGATGTTTTCAATCCTATTGTCATGAACTAAATAAATTTATTATAAAGCTACAATTCTTATTTACGCATTCTGTTCAAGAATTGCAAGTTGTGAAAGTTACTAAAATAGCAACAAATATAAATATTTTTCTTAATAATAATTCCAAGTGGAAAATCGAATAGGTGAATGGTTCAACAATTTTTTTGATCAAGCTGATTATTCAGAAATCATATTTCTTTGGAATTTGAAGTTCATAATCGAGTCACTTCTCGAAATGTTTAATTTTGGAAGAATAATAAATTTTGTTGTGCTTCGCACAGTTCTTCGATGCTATGCTCAAGGGTCAAATACTTTTCAGATGTTGTTATTAATATGTGTACATAATTAGTGTTGGGTCAAAGATAATATTTTTGACAATATTTTTGAAACTGGAAAAATAAGTGGAAGTTAAAATTCTATAAACAATTATAAACAATGAGAATTTCTACGAGTGTTAATATCATGTTAGAAATTCAACCAGTGAACTACAATATTTCCAGTAAAGACAATTTAATTTGAACTGGATTTCATCGTAAATAATTGATATTATTTTGGAACACAGTCTACAGGACTGATAATCAGACTTGTGTCTCCAAAGACAATTGTTCAATGTGTTGGAAAATTTCTGTACATTGTGTAAATAGTAGTGTGTGCCGTCGCACTGGAATGATGTTACCTTGAGCATCATTTTGCGGTCTATTTTAAAATTTAGAATAAAATGAGATAATTTTACATGTTGTGTTATGCCCAGTTGAATCTCCTTCTATCCTTATTGTTGCATTGAGCCAAAAATCAGTAAAGCATTTTTTTAATTTCGTTTTTTTGCGATTAGCTTTAACCCATCTGGCGCCCCGGGATATTTTGACTCTCGTGCTGACTGATTCATGGTAAAATGCATATGTGGTCGTGCGGACTTCGGTCTAAACGGGCACATAAAATAAGATAGAGAGAGAAAATTGCTTCGAACGTGGGGCCCGAGTTAGACACGGTCAATCGCATGCTGATTTAAATTGTGATAATTTTTTATAGATATTTTGGGAGTTGAGAGATGTCTGGTTTGGATGAATAAATTAGTAGGAAACCCAATTAGTGGGGAAAATTAAAAATTAACTTGTTTAATAATTAGAATGGGTTTGATTGTTTTGATAATGGCTTAACCATTAGGGCGTCAGGTAAATTCATTAGTAAACGTTCGATGACTGGACATACGCATTAGTAGAATTCAGGTGGAGGATATTTGAGGACTTGCATATTTTTCTTGTGATATTGTGGTAAATTTAATTCGTAAAAGTAGAGAAGTTTTTTTTTCATCGCGTCGACATTAGGACAAATCTCATTTTATTAGAGTGTTCCAATTAGTTATTCATATTTCTTGTTCTAGTTATAATCATGTGTCTGCCAACATGTATACCCCTAAGTTTTGACTAATACTGAAAATTATGGAAGAGATGATGAGGATGATGAGGAGTTTGGAAGAGAGTTCCAAAGAAGCTGGACTGCGCGTAGCAGTCATCATGAAAGAAAATAGAGAGGCTTTGGAAAAGAAACTTAAAGAAAATTCCGATATGTTAGAAAGCAGGTTAAAAGATAACTTAAAAGATAGTTTAAATAGTAAATTTAATTCTATGGAAAATAAATTTAAAGAGAATTCCGAAACCTTGAAAATGTCATTTGAGGGTAAAATGACTAAATTATGCGAAAAAACACATGAGCTCGAAACTTCATTAGCTACTAACGCAAGTTTAATGGACGATAAATTTCGCGATGCCGATCTAAGATCCCAAAGCTTAGCTGATAGGATAGAAAGTGGTCTTAGGAAAGTTGGTGAAGACATGGTCAACCTAGAAGTCAGAGTGAAGAAAGAGAGCAATGAGATGGCAACTCTAGTTGTTCAACGTTTGACAGACCAATTCAAAGAACTCGTAGTGGGAGAAATAAGAGAAGGTGTGATTAATGAATTACAAACTGAAATTAAAACCACAGTTATCGATGAGATTAAAAACACACTCAAGCTGGAGAACCAAGATGGAGTCAAGGAGATTAGAGAATCTTTGTCATCCCATATTCAAGTAATTTCCAAAGGTATTCAAGCGACTCAGAAGGACATATCAGATATGACAGGGTCATTGAAGAGTCACGAGGCTGTTATGAACCAGATATCCACTGATGTCAAGGAGAACAATAAGGAAACAGAAGAAATAAAGAAGGAAACCGAAGGAATTAGAAAAAAGGCCGAAGAGAACCATAAGGCAATTGAGGCTATGAAAACCCAAGTTAAGGACGAGAAACAGGCTGACCATCTGTTGAAAATGCCAAGTATAAGAGGAGAAGAACAGATACAGGTAAACCTAGGAGCAGCTAGAAGAAATGATAGTCAAAGACAGGATGAGGCCAGGACAGTATTTCAATCCAACCCCATAACTGTATTCAAGAATGTAGAGGATAAGCCTTCTAAATTTTCAGGACGAGATTCTGTGACACCCGTAGAATTCTTGAGAGAAGCAGGTGATTACCTTAAAGATTCCAAAATCCCTAAGGAAAGACAAATCCGAGTGATAGGGAAATTTTTGGAAGGGCCCACACTTCTCTGGTTTAGAGCATTCAGGTCCACTCTCACCAATTTTGAGGAGTTTTCCCGTGGGTTATTGAAAATGTTTTGGTCCCCGGAAACCCAACAGCAAGTCAGAGCAGAATTATATTCGAAGATATTTTCGACGTCACAACCTACTCGATACTCTTCGTACTTTTCAGGACAGATTTCTAAACTTCAACATTTAGATCCGCCGATGCCAGATAATGAATTAATTACTGCATTAATACGTCAGTTTCCAGCAGAAGTCCAAAGAACTTTGATCGCTGCTGACATTTATAATATGGAGCAATTTGACGATGTATTGCAGAAACTTGATCACACGAACGCTCAATTCTTCCATCAGAAGGGAGGAATGAATGGCAACGCTGTGTACACTGTTATGGCCGACAGTTATTCCCAAACACCTCGAGAGATTCGAGAGGGGCGAGAAGAGAAAACGCCAAGGGAAGAGCCTGATAAAAGAGGATAGAATCAGAACACTAATAGATACAGTTACAAGCCTTATGCGAGACTAAAGGGTGGATATCGATATGACAATCGATGGAGAGAGCCAAGGAATAATCAAGGAAGATACCAGGAAAGAAGGTACTATGGTAGAAACAATAACTACAATAACAGAGGGAATGAGAACACTCGTCAGTCCAATGAAGAGTTCAATAAGGAGACGAGGAAGATCAAGGAAGAAAGACACCAAGATAACTCGCAGTTCTTGGAACAGAAGTCCAATGAACCAGGTCCATCGGGAACACAGCAATCCCGGGGGAATGAAAAAAAAACTTCGAATTCACAGTAGGAGATAGAATTTTAAACATTTTCACTTCCAGGATTATTAAATGGCAAACAGAGGATGATGACTTTATTCAACATAATGACGAACTGAAAGAAATGGGTACAAGAATTAATCTGCCAATCATATCATGCGAAGTATTCGGCATGCCTGTCGATATTTTAATTGATACTGGGGCTATGCTTTGTCTTGTGAGCGAGAATCTTTATATTCTGTGGAAGCTCAAAGAGAATTTAGAAGAGATTCCAGTATCAGGAATGAAAATCCAAGGAATAATACCCAACAAAATATCGCTGTGTAAAACACAATTATACTTATGTGTTACTATTGGAGGACATGATTTCCGACATGTGTTTGTAGTAATGAAGGACATGGCTTTTGACATGATCTTGGGAGCGGATTTCATCCAGAAATATCGAGCCGTGATAGACATGAAGACAGAGACGGTCAGATTCCAGTATACCGAAGAGATAAACTTCGAGGGAAAGGAAGAGGAAGACATCGAGGGAGACGCTCAATGGTCTCTGATTTTTCGGGAAGCTGAAGGAAAAGAAGTCTACACTGAGAAGGGGTCCCCAGAGCTAGGGAAAATTTTGGAAGAGTACCATGATATTTTTGATATTAAACCTTGTGAAATTAAAGATTTTGAATATCGAATTCGTGTAACTGATGATGCACCTTTCCATGCTAAATTGTATCCGGTAGCGGAAAAGCACAGAGAAAAGGTAAAAGCGCTTATCAAAGAGATGGAAGGTAACAATGTGATTGAAAAGTACACTACCTCTTATGTCAATCCATTAGCAGTAGTGTCTAAGCCGGATGGAAGTCTGAGACTGTGTTTAGACGCGCGAAATTTGAATTCAAGATTACTGCCAGAGTATGACAGACCACCAATCATTAGGGAACTGTTAAGGAAATTCCAGGGCTAGATCTGGTTCTCTAACATTGATCTCACTTCGTCCTACCACCACATTAGGCTTAGTGAAGATTCCAAAAAGTTTACAGGGTTTATGTTTGACCAACAGACATATGTATTCCGCCGTCTACCATTTGGGATCAAAACATCTGGATCTGTTTTGATCAGAGCACTGGAACAAAATTTGAGTCCTGAAGTAAAAGAGATAGCGATTCGTTACATAGACGATATCCTAATCGCATCTGAGACTAAGGAGGAACATTTGTTACATCTTCAGATGTTATTCGCAGATTTAAGAAAAGCGAACTTTAAAGTAAACCTTCGAAAATGTCAGTTCTTTCAGAAGGAAATAAAATTTTTGGGCCATATTTTAGATGGTGAAGGATACCGTCACAATGAGACAAGGATACAAGCGATTGCGAATTTCCCTAGACCTACTAGGGTGTAGAATGTCCGCAGTTTTCTCGGAACATGCCAATTCTTTGCAGGGCATTGTCCAAGCTTCACCAAGACAGTTGCTCCCTTGCAGGAATTATTAAAGAAGGGAAACAAATGTAAATGGAATGAAGATTGCGAACAATCATTTCAAGATGCCAAGAGGTTATTGGTAAACAGTGTGAAATTAGGGTATCCTGACTTCACCAAGAATTTCATCATATAACCCGATGCATCCACCGTAGGGATTGGAGCTATTCTTCTTCAAGAAGATGACGATCACAGGAGATATTACCTGGCTTTCATAAGCAGGAAACTTCGTCCATCAGAAAGGAACTATTACACCACAGAGTTAGAAGCCCTTGCTGTAATCTTCGCGTTGGAGTCTTGGAAGAAAATGTTAATTGGACATTCAGTAATTGTGAGGACTGATCACCATGCATTGGAGTTTATCTTAAGAACAAACTTTGCCAGTAATAGAATAACTAGATGGTCACTTTTTATTCAACAATTCAACCTAGTTATCGAACACACTCCTGGAAAGTTGAACATTGGGGCCGATGTATTGAGTAGAGCAGTGGAGTCTACATCCAAGGTTTTTCAAGTTAACCTGACGCATGAGGATGAGGATACTTTAAGAAGGTTAAGATTGTTACATTTATCCCAGAGGAGAGACCGACGTCTTAGAAACATTTTTCGTTTTCTACCGGGAGATATGGATCCCAATGACGATGATTTTGTGGAAACTGAAAGAATTTCAAGAGATTATTTGATGTTAGATGGTCTAGTCTACAGGTTTGCAGATCCCGACCATACGAAGCTGAGGGTAGTGGTACCTCCACGAATGCAAACACCCATTATTTGGATGGCGCATCGAATTGCAGGTCATGCTGGAGTAGATAAGACAGTCAACTTGATACAAGAGAAATTTTCATGGGAGCGAATGCGACAAACTGTCAGGAACACTATTCGGGAGTGCGACTTATGCCAAAGGAGTAAATATAATTCTAAATTATTGAGAGAATTACCAAGGCCTATTATTCCTTCTAAGCCTTGTGAAATCTTTGCGACTGCTCTTTATGGTTCCCTCCCAAAGTCTAAAAGAGGTAACCGATATATTCTGGTGACCATAGATGTTTTCAGCAAATACACTATGTTACACCCAATTCAGAAGGCAAACGCAAAATATTGTGCGAAAAGAATTAGAGACAGCGTAATTCCGGAAGCAGGCAAACCGGAATTCCTTTTATCAGATCACGGACCCCAATTTACATCTTTAGAATTCAGGGCCGTCATGAATAATCTTGGGATTAGACAATTGCTTTGTTCTATCAGACATCCTGAAAGCAATCCAGCAGAACGCGTGATGGCTGAAATATCTAAATGTTGCCGCCTCTATTTTCCAAATGAGCATTGGAAATGGATGGATGTTCCCTCTTTAGCATCCGAATCCATCAACTCTACGATTAATGAGAGTACTGGACAGATTCCCATGTTGCTTCATCATGGAATTAAACCAACAAGATTATGGGATCGAATCATCTCTATTCCACCCGAGATTGAACCTAGTCGTCAGAGGAGGGAGACTCTAGCTTTAACAAGTTGAGGAGCAAAGCTGAGAAAAGAGAGCGCAGAGTGAGAGGAAAGCGTTTTCGCAGACCCTTGCGCGTAGGAACTCTTGTTTTAGTAAAAAAAAACTACACCCTCCGACGTGCAAAATCGAGTGTGCTCGAAGTTTGCAAGCCTTTACGATGGACCCTATCGTGTTGTGGAAGTAAACAACAATGGAGGCTATAAAATCGCCAATACACGAACTGGTAACATCGTGGGAATTTATAATGCAGCGAATTTGAAGATTTATTATTCAAGAACCAGATGATTTAATGAGTAGATATGAAAAATAAAAATTTTTCAATTTTAATTTTTTTGCTAGGTGTGGGGTGGATGTGCCCAATTCTAGGAATGGGTATTCCAAGATTCAGACAGCTAGGTATCAAGGGAAAGGCTACAGCTGCTTTTGAAAGTTGTGATATTTGAATATTGTGCTCCTTTCCTTCTAGATTGAAATGGAAACTTTATGCAGCCAAGAAGATATTAAGTGACGTGGCAAATAGTAGCAGAGGTCGAGACTATTTGGTGATTAAATACTTAGCCATGGAGTAGAGACTTGATACTTGGATCAGATTACTGGCACGGCCAAATGAAAGAGGATGCACTTAGTCTCAAGTGAATCAGACCAGAGACACCGGAGATATGAGGATTTACAGATTTCAGCGTGATCCAGCGTGGAGCCGACCGTTTTGTATAAAAGCCGCTCGGCCCAAGCATGAGCAGCTCACTTCAAACCAAGCTCTTGTAGGACAAGGTGCTGCTGCTACGTCGAGCCAAGGCACATGGTTGCCGAATCTACGCAGAAGATATCTTTGAATTGTGATAGTCACAAAAGTGCTACGATACGTGGGGAACGTAGTAAGTTTCCGGTAGAGGGAATCACTAAGGTGATTGTTATTTTCTACGGACATTGGTGAAACACTTTGTTTCTATATGGACATATGCTAGACTTTGTCTAGATATTATTCTGTCACAGTCCAGTAACAATAATTCAATACTTGGATATTTTAATCCAACTTGTCAGTTTCACAAATTGTAACTAAATAACCACTCAGATCTTTCAGTATATTGAAGGCCAGTCTATCACGGTGTTGTTCATTAGCAGACAAAGGGAAACTATATGTTGCTTCGCGCATGATAGATGGTGTGAAGCCATGCCCAGGGAACGATCTTCAGAACAGCCGTTGATTGTTTTAGACTATCAGTGTTTTCCTGTACTGAAAAGATTACCGTGAGTTATGTTACAACTGACGCTTTTGAGAAGAGATCATTTGGATCTGACCCCATTTAAGCAAACTGCTATGGATTTAATTGAAGTCAATATTAAAATGGATCAGCAGTTACTTCAAACTTCAAGAAATATTTCCACTACGTCGTGCTAGACAGATTGTGGGTATATAATGGCGGCCGATACAAGGATTAGACGTGCGTGTCCAATAGGGCATGTATCTGGATAAATCTGGTACAGACCAGGTTCACTACGCTTCAAGACCAACGAGAAATGTAAGCCACATTTGACTTTTAAGTTATGCCTAGCTAATTGGAACAAACTCATTTTCTACAGATGACCAACACATTTATTTTTCTTCGTATTTAAATCTTGCATTGATTTACGCAAGACACATTAGGGTTATTCTGAGTATTTTCAGCACTCAGAACAGTTTAGGATCGATGACCGAGCATACCGAGCATTTATTTGAATGTTCATTTTGTTTGAGAATAATCTGCCGATATAACTGTAGAAGTTAATATTTATTTTTGTTGAGGAATGGATATTTTGTCCATATTCGAAGAGTCGAACATGTGGTTTTTTCACATAAGGAAATAATAATTAAACATATTTAAGGAAATAATAACAATAATAATCCAATAATAATAATAATAATTTTCATAATTTTTCTAAATAATTATTGGATCTTACATTTTCTAATAATCACATTCGTTGAGAGAAAGCTTAAGGATTAGTTCAATCATTTCTAGTTTGGAACAGGTGATTTTCCGAAAGCTAGTGGATAGCGCAAGCCCGTATTCCACCAACGTTATAGTTCTGGTTGAACAGTTAATATTTGCATTGAGCAAAGTATATTTTTCAGATAACACGGAAAGGCATGAAACAGGAAGCCAATGTTATTTGTATCAATTAGGATTTTTTTTTTGTGTTTATATAAAATCATGACGTAGGCACACATTCGAAAGTGAAATAGAGAATATCACAAGTGTGGTAACTTCACGGTTTGAACTGAATGGAAAAAAAAAATAAACTTGTAAGTTTATAGATCTTCCAGTTTTGATAACAAGCAGAGGCTTAATTTATTGTATAAATTTTGGGAAGAAAATTTATGTGTGTGGAGTAGTTGAAATGCCATTCCCAGGTGCGCATGTTTAAGTCGCAGGAATGAGGAGGTTTTTTTTTGAGCATCAATCAAATAGCAGGTTCGATGGCTCAGGTTTATAGGAGGAGTATTGAAACCACACATTTCGTCGAATGAATGACCAAACCATCAGTAATTATTTCAAACTTGTTTACGTATTCCATTAATACTTTGGATTTGCTAGAACCCGGTTTGGTCATGATAAAATTTTATTCTTCTTCAGAGGAAGACCTTTGCCGTTGTTGTTGGGATATTGTGTTCTTACACAAATAATTGAATGGGCCAATGCCAATTAAAAATAATTCTGTATCCACGAATTACTTAAAGGATGTTTTCAATCCTATTGTCATGAACTAAATAAATTTATTATAAAGCTACAATTCTTATTTCCGCATTCTGTTCAAGAATTGCAAGTTGTGAAAGTTACTAAAATAGCAACAAATATAAATATTTTTCTTAATAATAATTCCAAGTGGAAAATCGAATAGTTGAATGGTTCAACAATTTTTTTTGATCAAGCTGATGATTCAGAAATAATATTTCTTTGGAATTTGAAGTTCATAATCGAGTCACTTCTCGAAATGTTTAATTTTGGAAGAATAATAAATTTTATTGTGCTTCGCACAGTTCTTCGATGCTATGCTCAAGGGTCAAATACTTTTCAGATGTTGTTATTAATATGTGTACATAATTAGTGTTGGGTCAAAGATAATATTTTTGACAATATTTTTGAAACTGGAAAAATAAGTGGAAGTTAAAATTCTATAAACAGTTATAAACAGTGAGAATTTCTACGAGTGTTAATATCATGTTAGAAATTCAACCAGTGAACTACACTATTTCCAGTAAAGACAATTTAATTTGATCTGGATTTCATCGTAAATGAAATGAAAATCCACAGCCTGCTTCCAGTCTCCGACCGGGTCAGGAATGGAATGAATGAAGCCCCTATCTAGCGACGAGGATATGAACTGTGCCGGCTGCCGAGGCCTGGCGCACTCCTCTGGGGCAATGATTAAATGAATGACAGAGGAAATGAAATGATAGTGGAGAGTGTTGCTGGAATGAAATTTTGACAGGGAAAACCGGAGTACCCGGAGAAAAACCTGTCTGCCTCCGTTCTGTCCAGCACAGTTCTCACATGGAGTGACCGGGATTTGAACCACGGACTCAGCGGTGAGAGGCCGGCGTGCTGCCGCCTGAGCCACGGAGGCTCCGATTTCATCGTAAATAATTGATATTATTTTGGAACACAGTCCACAGGAAATAGGAATCTCTGTTTCGCGGGCTTATAGGTCGTGTTCCAAGGACATTTTGTCGTCCTGACGTTTCGCTGAATACTGCGTTCAGCATGTTCACAGGTTACATAAAGCGAGGTAAAACAAGTAAACAGAAGATATATAAATAGTCAACAACCCACACATAGAGGCTACCATAGCAACGGCGTACCACATAAAAGTAATGCATCAAGGACAGGGCTGCTCGTCTGTTGCATCGTCTCGTCTACGACGGTCAATAAGGGCAGGCTTGAGGGGATTAAGGACTGGAAGCCAAGCTCTGTTCACACGTTCTGCTTCCTCCTTAAGGAGCTTGGCTTCCAGTCCTTAATCCCCTCAAGCCTGTCCTTATTGACCGTCGTAGACGAGAAGATGCAACAGACGAGCAGCCCTGTCCTTGATGCATTACTTTTATGTGGTACGCCGTTGCTATGGTAGCCTCTATGTGTGGGTTGTTGACTATTTATATATCTTCTGTTTACTTGTTTTTACCTCGCTTTATGTAACCTGTGAACATGCTGAACGCAGTATTCAGCGAAACGTCAGGACGACAAAATGTCCTTGGAACACGACCTATAAGCCCGCGAAACAGAGATTCCTATTTCAACGCCGGTCGTGAAAGTTTACATTTTTACAGGCTACAGGACTGATAATCAGACTTGTGTCTCCAAAGACAATTGTTCGATGTGTTGGAAAATTTCTGTACATTGTGTAAATAGTAGTGTGTGCCGTCGCACTGGAATGATGTTACCTTGAGCATCATTTTGCAGTCAATTTTAAAATTTAGAATAAAATGAGATAATTTTACATGTTGTGTTATGCCCAGTTGAATCTCCTTCTATTCTTATTGTTGCATTGAGCCAAAAATCAGTAAAGCATTTTTTTTTTGTTTTTTTTTTGCGATTAGCTTTAACCCATCTGGCGCCTCGGGATATTTTGACTCTCGTGCTGACTGATTCTTGGTAAAATGCATATGTGGTCGTGCGGACTTCGGTCTAAACGGGCACAGTATATTGATGTAAGATGTCACGAGTTCAGTGAAGACAATTAGATTTCGGGAGTGATCATAATTTTTGACTTTGTTCAAGTAGTCTTCAATAACTCGGGAGTACACAAGTATTTTTCCCAATCACTGTAGTGAATTTGTTAACTTGAGAGAGGTGGTAACATGAGAGCATTGTGAAAAGCCCAAAAATTTAAGTAAAGGAGTAACATTTATTTAAATAATATTATATATTGTTTTGATTATAGGAAACTCATAAAATAGATATTGAGGTGTGTAAAGGAATAACACAGTTTATATTGGTAAGTATCGAGCCATTGGAACTCGTGATTGTATTGAATTTTAAAAGGGATACTTTATGAAAGTGAAAAGAATTATAAGTTTGTTGGTTTGTAGGAAACCATGTATTTTAATATAACATTTGTTTGATTTTATGTATTCTTTGTTCACTCTGAACAAATTAGAAGGATTGGTCAGTAGTTTATTTGTTTAATTTGTTTGTAGCGCCATATATTTGGTTAATTAAATGTTTTAAAATCGGAGTTGATTTTGTTTATTTATTTTGGAAGTGTATCCTCTATTTAATCCAAAATGTGTAAGTCACAGAGTGGGAGAACATACCATAACCCCGAAAATCCCGATTTGAGCATTGCTGGCATACTGTGATTTGCATAGTTCTTGCTAAAAGGGCACAATAGGTCGTAAGGGTATGCTCGAAAAAAGTTAATGTTCATAAACAGGAATGCCGAAAATAAAATCAGCGGTATTCAACATTTTATCTCCAATATTCCAACAACAGCTGTGTTGACCGTTTCACTCCCCTCCGTTTGGCAAGCACATATGCGTACAACAATTCCAGCATTTATTAAAATCATCGCAGTTTGAATGATCAAGTAATAGGAACCCACGTGCATAACGTTTGGACGTAAGCATACAGAATTCTCTAAGTGCAGTATTCAAATGAAACCGCCGTTTATAATAGCCCATGGAGACGGACAGAATACGACCTCAGACATCTGTTGACGAGATTAGCAACGCACGGATTTCATCATAAAATGTGCATAAATAAGGAACGGCATGGCCCAGACTCCCAGTATTTTGTGAGCTGTGTGCAAAACATTGCGACTGCTATCATGTCATAATGTGCCAGAAGAGAGCTGTATCCCTAACAGCATACTGTGAAAATGACTGACCAATGGTTTGGAGAACATGATGTGTAAATGTATCAGTGACTTCAGTGTCAAACTTCGTATTATGCACGTTGTGGGCTTTTCAAATATAGCCTACTATTAATACTCCATTCGTCAGGAGTTACGACTACGGCTGGTACTTTTAATCGATTAATTTCATATGAGTCGTCCATTTGCAAAACTCGTTTAATGCGCTTGTGAATAAGGATCATATTGTAAAATTATTTATTTAATTATTTCAATTTATTTTACTTTATTTTATTTTGTTTTATTTTATTTCGTTTTATTTTGTTTAGTTTATTTTTGATTTTGTTTTGTTTTACTTTATTTCGTCTTATTTTGTTTCGTTTTCTTTATTTTGTTTTATTTTTATTTTATTTTGTTTTATTTTGTTTTTGATTTTGATTTTCCAGAAAAGAACACAAAACGAAAAACAAAAACAAAAACACGAAGCAACAAGCAAAATTCAAACACAAAAGCATAAGCAGAAAACAAAATAAGAAACACAAAGCAAAGAGCAAAATTCAAAAACAGCAAAAGCAGAAAACAAACACAGAACCAAAACAAAAAAGATGAAGCATAAAGCAAAATTCAAAATCAAAAGCAATAACAGAAAACAAAC
This sequence comes from Meconema thalassinum, assembly GCA_946902985.2. Lineage (NCBI taxonomy): Eukaryota > Metazoa > Arthropoda > Insecta > Orthoptera > Tettigoniidae > Meconema > Meconema thalassinum. The sequence goes on from OX336390.1 coordinate 837,804,755, forward strand.
AAAAAAACAATAAACATAAAGCAAAGAGCAAAATTCCAAAAATCAAAAGCAGAAAACAAACAAGAAACAAAACAAAAAAGACGAAGCAAAAAGCAAATATCAAAAACAAAAACAAAAGCAAAAGCAGAAAACAAAAAACAAGAATCATAAAGCAAAAGCAGAAAACAAACACAAAACCAAGAAAGAAAAGCAAAAAGACAAATTCAAAAGCAAACACAAAACCAAAAACACAAAGCAAAAAGTAGAAAAAAAAACACAAAACATACGTGAGGCAAAGTCCAGAGAAATGTTTCTCATGAAAATGATTCTTATTCACAAGTGATTAAACGAGTTTTGTAACTTGACGCCTCATATATTGATTATTCGAAACTGAAGAATCGATTAATTGTCCCAAATAACGATTAATCAAATGTGCGTTTTTTTATTAATCGATTGTAAGGTCAGTCGATTAATCAATTAATTGTTTCCGAATAGTATTAAATTATTCGATTAGTCGATTGTTAATCGATTAAATTAACATTGCTTATTACCAGCTCTGGTTACGACACTGTATTCTAGTTCTAGTTTAACTAGGAACCTATACTCCAGTCGTATTGATCCAGACATTATTTTGAGTTTCCATTTAGGATCGGTAAAGTTTCATCTTATTGGAACGTATGAATTCAACTTGGGGTGATCTGTATGTACACAGTAGTATCCATGTACCGCACAGGTTGTAAGACATAGGGCAGTTCTGCCTACAGTAATAAGAGCTTCGGAAAGCAGATCATCAATCTAAACCCCTGATGTATCCGTGACTTATCTGCTTTACTCGTACAGCGGGACGACCTAATGTATAGGCGAAGGATTTGAGTGACTGAATCTGCGTAATTCTACCTATATAAATGCAACTGAAGAAAAGAGGATATAAAAAGTAGGTTCGCTAAGGCAAGGAAAGCATTTCTACTGGAAGGGAATCTGTTGACATCAAATATAGATTTAGGGTATCAGAAAGTCATTTCTATAGCCTTTGTCTGGAGCGTGGCACTATATAGAAGTGAAACGTGGACTGTTGGCGAAACAGAAAAGAGGAGAAGAGGAACGTTTGAAATGTGATGTGAGGGGATAATGATGAACATCAGAAGGACAGATAGAGTAGCAAATGAGGAAGTACCAGTGTTAAGACGAGTGGACGAAGAGAGATCTTTCTGGTAATAATAATAAAGGTCACGAAACAGTTTACCTCGGAGAGATCATTAGCAACAATGGGCTGGATAAAGAGTCGGTGGAAAAACAGAAGACTTAAACTAGAAAAATTCAACTTTTCCACTAAAAATATATACAACAAAAACAACCTCTCCCTTAATGCCAAATTACAACACTACAATGCTGTGGTAAAACCGGTGATCTTATATGGTGTGGAGACGGCAAATTTGATGAACCTGGAAAAACTTCTGAAGATTGAAAGGAGGATATTCCGGAGGATTTACGGCCTAAAAGTGGTACAGGGAACCTACAGATTAAGATCAAAAAAGGAGATATATGAAAGGGTGTAAGACCTGGAAACAACAATTAGGAAAATACGTTTACGTTTCTATGGACATATGTTTAGAATGGATCCAACAAGATTAAATAAACAAATATTTAATAAAATATATAATCTGGAGAGCCAAGGGGGTTACGCCAAGCAGATGAAGGAAGAACTCCGGAGGCTAGAAATTACAGACGACGACTGTGGAGACAGAACTAAGTTCAGGGAAATTCTTTCCAACATAAAGGTTCTTGTGGGAGAAAAGAAGGAACGCAGGGGAGGAAGATGGACAGCAGGGAGAAAGGCGCAACACTCTGAAAGAATGAAGGAAGTGTGGAGGAAGAGAATGGAAGAATGAACTATGAGAAGGAAATGATATGATATTTGCCTGGTCCTTAGTTTTTATCCGGTTCGCATAATGAAATGTAATGTTATGATATCGTATGGCCTCGGGTGCCGGGTGCAAGCTTTGTTAATTGACACCCAGAGGGCAGCTTGCAAGTCAAATTTCGTCGTTCCTTTGAACGCTATGAAAGTAAAGGAGGTTAGATAACTAAGCTTCTTGACTCTACAGCGCTTTCTAGTTGAGAATGGACTGGTGACTGCTATTGGATAGAAGAGATAGGTTGGTTGTCCACATACTAAGACACCCAGGAATAGCAAACTTAGTTATGGAATGAAGGGTTGAGGACAAATAGGCTACTGTAGGGGTAGACCAAGGTTAGAATGGTGTACTAGCTATGAATAGAGGAAACAATTAGCTAAGAACAGGAAGGCTTGGAGAGCTGCGTCAAACCAGTCAAATGATGAAAACTCAAACAACTACAACAACAACAGTTTAAAGTCTCTCTACACACCTGCAGATCTGCTCCTCCGAATCTCATATCTGTGGACAGGGCTCCTGACTTACTGACTGCACACATGTAGGCCTATGTGTGCGTCTTACCGTATAAACTATATCAGCTGTTGAAAGCAAATTTGGCCGTAAGCTAGAATATCTCAATACTACATTTTGAAAACAACTTCATTATTGCCAACTACTCAACAGACACTACTGATAGTTTGAGAACAAGACACAATGTATCAGACCCTATGCGTTGAATCAATTTGGAACTAGGCACAATTTTAGGGTTTAACTCATCAAGTATTGTTTTGCTAATTTATCAATGCCTTTATCACCAATACATGCCAATGTTTAACTGCATATAACTCTCAAAGGCATTAATACGAGGCACGTCCAGAAAGTAAGCTCCGTTTGGTAATTAAATTAAATTGTGTACAGATACAGAAAAAATATTTATTGCACAACATTCTACACCTCTTAAACTACCTTTTCACATAACTGCCGAACTTTTGCAGGCATTTGTCATAGCGTGGCACAAGTTTTTGGATACCTCTTCATAGAAGTTTGCCGCCGACCCGTAAACGAGAGTGAAGACTCCCCTTAAGATATCCTACTGTTTGGTCACTACTGTTAGGCAAATTGCGTGCTTACCAGGAGAACTGCGTATGTTTAGGAGTTCTCCTGACCACATACGCAATTTGCCTAACAGTGATGGCCAAACAGTAGGATATCTTAAGGGGAGTCTTCACTCTCGTTTACGGGTCGGCGGCAAACTTCTATGAAGAGGTATCCAAAAACTTGTGCCACGCTATGACAAATGCCTGCAAAAGTTCGGCAGTTATGTGAAAAGGTAGTTTAAGAGGTGTAGAATGTTGTGCAATAAATATTTTTTTCTGTATCTGTACACAATTTAATTTAATTACCAAACGGAGCTTACTTTCTGGACGTGCCTCGTAGATTTCGCCAGAATTTGCACATACATTGTATGAATACTTTTAGAGTCAAATATTATAAGATATTATGAATATATAACTCGTAAAAATGTGGATGATGGATAAGTGAAATTCAAGCAATGAAACAACAAGATAGTACGTACACTTTCATGACGATCAAGTACATGGCTCTGTGAAAATCGGTAAACCAAACCATGTAATACTGTGTTCTTGGCTATTTGGTTTTTCTATCAGCGAAAATTATAGTGTTCGTACCTTCGCTCATGTCACTTTCGCAATGAAACACAGCATGTTAAGCTAGTACCATTTAGTAAATTATCAGTTTAATGGTTTCATCTTTTTATTCCTCAACCTTAATAGCCTTTGTCTGGAGTAAGGCGCTTTATGGAAGTTATTTTCTTTTTTCTTTTAGCGTATGACTTTTATTTCCGGGAGTGTCCGAGGACATGTTTGGCTCGCCAGAGTTTGTAGCTGCTTCTTTACGGACACCCATGGGGAGAGCTACACGTACCGTCGCGTGTGGAGTGTTGTCTGGGGAGGAAAGTGTAAGGACGAGGAATTGGAAGGTAGCGGCTGTGGCCTATAGTTAGTTACCAACCTCGGCATTTGCCTGGAAGGAAGATGGGAAACTACAGAAGTCTATGGAAGGGAAACTTGGGCTGTTGAGGTTGCAGAAAAGAGAATAATAGAAGTGTTTGAACTGTGGTCTTACAAGAGAATGATGAAGACCAGATGGGCAACATAAAGGTATTAAGGCGAGTGGAAGAGGAGAGATGTTTTTGGCAACTGCTAATGAAGAGCAGGTAGGTTGGTAGGACACATAATAAGGCACCCTGGAATAGCAAACTTAGTTAGGGAGGAATGGTCGAGGACAAGAACTGTAGGGGTAGACCAAGGTTAGACTATGTTGAACAGATTGACTCTGACGTAATAATAATAATAACAATAACGTATTGCCTCGGATGCCGGATGCAAACTTTGTTATTTGACACCCAAAGGGTAGCTTGCATGTCGATTTTCGTTGTTCCTTGAAGCACTATGAAAGTCAAGGAGGTTAGATATCTAAGCTCCTTGAACACTATAGCGCTTTATAGTAGAGAAATGAGGAACTTTGTGTTGGCGGAAACTCCCGAGATTAATTTTGTCATTATGAACACGGCCTCCTGAGTTCAAATGGGTTCTTTGACATGCCAGCATCGTATGACATGGTGTCGTAATTCATGCCGCCTTTCAAAAATCACTTACCACGGCCTGGAGCGAACCTGCATGCTTGGGGTTAGTAGACCGACACGTTGACCACTCACCCACTGTGGCAAGCTGCCTCTGATGTAAAGTGTGCTAGCTATGTATAGATGAAACGATTAGCTCAGGACAGAAAGGCATAGATAGCTGCATCAAACCAGTTCATACAACAACAGCAACCTTAGATATGAGTTGCAGTATATAGCAACGAAATCAAATGATTGTAGAAAGGTATATTTAGAAGTAAGTATTTCTTATGCCTAAAACCACATTATTGACTTGATTCAATTCGGATTTGGTGAGGTTGGTAACGGGTTAAAAGGGAAATTCTCACTTGGGGAAGATTATTAAGAAATAAAGAAAAGTAAACTAGCCTATATATAGAAACATAATTATGATGAAATATTAGAGGTTTGATAACTGAACAAAGGTGGCTGGACTAGGATTTTTGTTCACATTGCTGTTAATTCCTTAGGGGCTTTGCCACTTTGTGGGCATGCATCCCCGCGCACTTGGGTGTGTGTAGAGATTGGTTGATAACCTCTGTCCCTGTGATGTCTGTCCTAGTGCGTGTATTTGTAATTGAGGTAGGATTTGGGTAGGAGCCGGCCGTGGCCTTACTTTAGGTACCATCCCAGCATTTGCCTGTAGTAGAAGTGTGAAACCACGGTAAACCACTTACAGGATAGCTGAGGTAGAATTTGAACCCGCCTCTTCTCAGTTATGCCTCTCGAGGCTGAGCGTATCCCGCTCCAGCTCTCAGACCACAATTAAATTCTAAGATTTGGAATAAGGTGGCTGTTGCCTACCACAATAAACTATCTGGATATTCGATTAGATTTATCGTGGTTTCTCTGACTTGTCATAACACGTTTGTTACATGAATCATTTCATGCACAATTATGGAGTTGTGTGAGTTTTGTCGTACGTTATCCAGATGTTTTTTCTTGGGTCAAAGAAGGCCAAAAATTCCAATTCACTGTTACCGTAAACGAACATGACTGAGGTTGTCCTATCAAGATATGCTTTCTGAATTCAAAGATGGCTTAAAATTCCAAATCATTGTTACAGTTAACGACCATGGCTGAGGCTTGACTTATTTAGATGTTTCTTGTTTCGTTCAAAGAACGCTTAAAACTCCGACTCATATTAACCATCAACGAACATGGCTGATAAAATGAGAATTTGAATGATGGAATATGTGGCGAGGGATGGTAATGGCAGTGATGCAATCGCTTACGTACAGGACGGAACTCAAACAAAGCTGAACGTGTTTGCTTTTATGGCATTTTATGAAATTGGCAGTGGAATACCGCCAACCACGTGGCGGGTAATTCATGCAAGTAATTTAAACTAAACAAATACAAGCAGGTTAGCTATCGATTTACCCAGTCGACGGGTTGTATTTCCAGCGATAGGACTAAGTGCGGCTGTGGTACTTTAACAGTTAGAACTCGCGCATTACTAACAGGCGGGGACGAGAGGGCCTAGATATCTTTCAGTAAGGTGGCTGATGTGATCATTATTGTTATTATAACTATTATGATGAATATTATTATTATTTCTTCGATTCGGCCAACTAGGGACCAAGTCAGTTCAACTGTCTCATCTTCCGAGCTCTAACTACCACCCAGTGTTCCCGCATTCGTCTCCGGTGTGGTTCTTTTCTCTCTTGGGACCACGCCTTCCCTGTCTTCAGCTTCGGCTTTCCCTGGAAACCTTTGTGCGTACGTGGTTTTTCCTGAAGTTGAACACGTTCCTGGATATCTTTAGGGTAAATTTCCATTTCACGTAGTTCTCAACTTCCGTGAACCATGCCTCTTTGGTTTTCTTATCTTGAAAGTACGTCAATATCCGTTTTGATATCCTGCCTGGGCTCATTCGTGTCACATGGCTATACAAGGCAATTCTTCTTTTGCGAATTGTGTCACTGATCTTCTCCACGTGCTTGTATAATTTGTGGTTGTGACGCCTTCTTTACTCGCTGTTTTCTTTGATGGGACCCAGGATTTTCCTCAAAATCTTCCTTTCTTTAGCCTCTAGTTTTTCAATTAGACCTTTCTTGTTCATTATTAGGGTCTCTGCCGCATAGAGAGCCTCTGGTCGAATAACAGTACAGTAATATCTAATTTTGGCGTTTAAGGATATCGATCTCTTATTGAAGATGTCTTTAGACAGGTTGTATGCCATTTCCATTTTATTAATGCGTGACACGAAGGCTTCTTTCTCTGATAGGTTAGGCTCTATCCATTCACCGAGGTATTTGAACTTTTCTGCCTTCTGAACTTTCCCTAGACCGACCTCCAGTTCCCTGGGCGATGAATTTATGTTTGTCATGAATTTTGTCTTCCCAAAGAAGATTTGAAGCCCAGCCTTCAGTGCTTGATAACATTAGTATTATCTATTTTCGACTTGGCCTTTTATGGACCGCGCTTGACAGTTTTATGTTTTGCCTCCTCTGCGTTGACACTCTGCCAGTATCTTTTGGTCTTTCTCCTACATCCCTCTTCTGTTCTTCTGTGTAGTTTCTTTTCTTTGTTACTGCATCCTCATCCATTTCCTGGGAACCACTGTACTCCTTAAATAGTCATCTACATTTCTCCCTATCTGCTATGTTGTCATCTTGTACCCCTACGTTCTCACTTCTCGAATCTATTTGAATTCTGTCTTTCTCTTCCTGAAAAAATCGAAAATATTTTTGATGTGTAACATCTTTCCACTCGGTTGATGGATATTTTTGTGAGAGTGATCTTGAAAATTGGGACGGAAGTGGATCGAACGGAAGTGTGTAAGACGCACTGCCAGCTGGATCGTATCCCTTCTGGACATTCATCAACACACAAAAATCTTTTTTATATACACACTAATAATACATAACAATTCCAAGACTCTCTTTTTTTTTTTCACTGCCCACTTGATATTTCTACTCTTGCACTGCCTTCTTGATTGTTCTCGCACCGCCTTCTTGATACTCTGCTGCTAATCATATCAATATGACTAATTTTAACATAATCCATATGAAATTACGTGTTGGTCAGTGAATCAAGAGGTCCGGGAACTGGGCAAGCCTTTCATGATCTATTGCTGTGCCCATTGCATTTACTCGCAAGTTGGCCTATTTATAAGGAATTTAAGGTTATGAGCGGTGTAGCGTCTATTAATCTAGTTGATCCATATCGTATTCTTTATTTAGGCTAGTGCTGGTGGAAGCTACAAATCATCTAATAAAATGAGCTCCGTATTATAAACTACAATATCCGTAAAACACTCCCTTTTACAATAGATTACTATCTGTGCCAATAATATTATAAAATACCGGTGTATCAACAATTTCACGTGAGGTTTCTTCTATATCAGATGTTACACATCATATGCGACTACTGTAAGGCTCGTTAAGTTTTTTTATTTGTTTGTCAGTCTGTTATCATCGATTCTCAGGAGGTGTCCATAGAACTGTAATATCCTCTTCTTCATCAGTTCAACCACACCTTCAGTTCTCTGGTACGATTCTTTGTACGGTCTTGGTCTTCTCTCTCAATCCTTTATCTTTAGGCCCAACAAGCATTGTTCTCTTTTTTTTTTGACATTTCCAAGCCCACCTTTCCCATTCGTGTTCAATCATTATTAGCCCGCTTTTCATATTTTGCAAAAATGAGGAAAAAGTAGACTTATGAGATCGATCCGGGCAAATGTCTGTCTGGCTGGCTGGCTGTGTGTGTGTTCCCACTAATAAACGGCTGCAGCAATCGAATCCAAATTTGGTATGAGAATAGATCTATACCTGAATATCTCAAGCCCATATTTGAAAATTATGTCAGTGCCACCAACTGCTGAGAAACCGCAATTGAAATTTGATCTCCATATTGGATATCTTGAAAGGAATGCATGGGAGCTATTACAAAATTGGCACACATGTAGATAATAATATTTCAGTATAATTTCAAGGAGGCCATGCATGGCAGTGTTGCCAAAATGATTCTAAGCCTGCTGATAGGACCAATTCTTAAATGCATATAACTTCTACACTATCAACTGGATTTCAACCATATTCGTATGTACTATGTGTACATAAACAGATATGACTAAGCGTATTCTTAAAAGCCACCAGGGCTGCCAACTGCTCTCTCTATCTTCGTATCCAAATACCAATATATCAGAACGTATGCAAGCCGACAGCTTTAAACAATGCACACGTATAGTACCTGACATTCTAGATTAATTTGGAGTAACTTATGTACGTCAGTGTTACCAACATGATTCAAAGCCAGCTGATAGGACCAATTTTTAAATACATGTAACTTCTAAACTATCAACTGGATTTCAACCAAATTCCGTATGTTCTATGTGTACTATAACAGATGACTATGCTTATTCTTAAGAGCAAGCAGGGCTGCCAACTGTTAATAAAGGCTTTCTCTATCTATTACCCTAATATTAATATATCAGAAAGTATGTAAGCCAACAGCTTTAAAATTTGCGCACGTATAGTACCTAACATTCTATATTAATTTGGAGAAACTAATATACGTCAGTGTTGCCAACATGGCTCTAAGCCTGCTGATAAGTCCAATTTTAAAATACACGTAACTTCTATACTAACAAATGGATATCATCCAAAATTGGCACAACAAAAGATCATAATATTTCAGATTATTTCTGACCAACACATGCATGATATTGTTGCCAACATGCCAATGTTTAACTACATGTAACGTCCATACTATCCATTGTACGTCAACCAAATTTTGTATTCTATACCTTAAGAGATGGAACTACGTAACAATATATTCAGTCCCCAGGGCTGCCAACTGTAGTACTCTACTAGGCTACATTATACCAGGTATATTTCGAACTAATTAGAAATTTCGATATTACCAAATTAATTTCGTCATAATTCTGGATAGGTTTATCTTATAGATTGGCATGAATCTTAAATTTTAAGAAAAGTAGGCTATTTAGTTCGTCGCGGAACTTCTTGTTTTTATTTCTCCATGTATATGGTAAATCTCAACATGCAAGATACGGACTTTACAATCAAGTATCATATAATTATTACTGGGATAAAAATAATCGGACTAAATGACTGTGTCGAGCAACACTGCCTTCTGCATTCTGGCGATCAGATGTTTCATATTTAGTTCCTCCAGACCCGTTACCAGAGCCCTTGAAACTATTACCGTTGCTGACATTACCTGCAGTAAAATTTTCACAGAGTTTACTCGCCACACTTCCTGATTTCTTCTGCCAAAGGTGCATATTTGTTGATTTTTTTATGCCTGAGTGGTTTTGAGGTTTTGTAGTTGTAGTACCTTATTATTATTATTATTCCTAAACCAACTAGTGTTGCTACGAAAGTTTATCCGTTAGGACAGGAGGCTCGACTATTACTGAGAGACGAGCTGGTTCGAATTCAACCATCAGGCCCCAAGGTATATCAAGCTATACGATTTCCTACTCCAGGCAAGAGACAGTATGATACCTTCTGATAGACCACGGCTGCCTCCTTCCAACCTACTGCCAAGTTTCATTCAACATAATTCCTTTCATTTTTTCTTAATTTCTTTGATGAGGTTAGAGTAAGGGCATAAGGCCCTTGAAGCCTTTCACATCATCGGAACGTATCTTACCTCATCCACTAACCTTTGGAAGTTATTGTTGTTTTAATTAAGATCCCAGGCTTCTTCGGTGGCCTAGTTGGTAGCATGCTGAGATTCTATGCCCAAGATAGCGGGTTCAAACCCGGCCGAAGCCGTCGGATTTTTTAAGAGCGTTAAAAATCCCTCAGTATGCCTTCCTTCGGAGGGGAAGTAAAGCCGGCGGTCCCATGTCATAGATGGATGGCATGTTAAAAAACCTTGCACTAATTACACCTGTGTGAAACTAAATTGTATAGGTTAAGAATGTAAACAACGCTCTTAGGTTGCTACGTTCGTTGCCAAGAGCCGACTGCGGTGGCGTGTAGTAGCTAAGTTTTGAACTAGGCCTAGTAGTCGTTGACTGTGGCGTATGGCGGCAAAAGTAGGAACTAATTGTTAAATTCCAAGTTGCAGTCCTTACTTGAATTAAACAAGAAGTTCCGTGACGAACTAAAGAGCCTACTTTTCTTAAAATTTAAGATCCATGCCAATAATTAATGACGAAATTAAGTTGGTAATATCGAAATTTCTAATTAGTTCGAAATACTGTATACCTGGCATAATGTAGCCTTATAAAGCACTACAGTTGGCAGCCCTGGTGACTGAATATATTCTTAGATCCATTTCTTGGGGTGCAGAATACAAAATTTGGTTGAAGTCCAATGGATAGCATGGACGTTACATGCAGTTAGACATTGGATCTAACAGCGCGCGTAAAATCATGTTGGCAACAATGCCATGCATGTACTGGTCACAAATAATCTGAAATAATATGATCTATGGTTGTGCCAATTTTGAATGAAATCCATTAGTTAGTATAGAAGTAACATGAATTTAAAATTGGACGTCTCAGCAGGCTTAGAATCATGTTGGTAGCACTGACATATATAAGTTACTCCAAATTAATATAGAATGGCAGGTACTACACGTGTGCATAGTTTAAAACTGCCGACTTGCATACTTCCTGATATATGGGAATTTGGATTAAAACAAATTGAGAGAATTTATTAACAGTTGGCAGCCCTGGTGGCTCTTAAGAATACGCTCAGTCATATCTCTTTATGTACACATAGCACATACGAAATTTGGTTGAAATCCAATTGATAGTGTAGAAGTTATATGAATTTAAAATTGGACGTCTCAGCAGGCTTAGAATCATGTTGGTAGCACTGACATATATAAGTTACTCCAAATTAATATAGAATGGCAGGTACTACACGTGTGCATAGTTTAAAACTGCCGACTTGCATACTTCCTGATATATGGGAATTTGGATTAAAACAAATTGAGAGAATTTATTAACAGTTGGCAGCCCTGGTGGCTCTTAAGAATACGCTCAGTCATATCTCTTTATGTACACATAGCACATACGAAATTTGGTTGAAATCCAATTGATAGTGCAGAAGTTATATGCATTTAAAATTTGGACCTATCAGCAGGCTTATAATCATTTTGGCAACACTGCCATATATGGCCTCCTGGAAATTAAACTGCAATATTATTATCTATACGTGTGCCAATTTTGAAATAGGTCCGATTCATACCTTCCAAGATATCCAACATGGAGCTCAAATTTCAAATGCGATTTTTCAGCAGCAGATGGTAGCACTGACACCATTTTCAAATATGGCCGTGAGATATTCAGGTATAGGTCTTTACTCCTACCAAATTTTGTTTCGTTTGCTGCAGCCGTTTAGGAGTTGATAGGGGGGGACACACACACAGCCAGACAGACAGAAGGACAGACAGACAGACACACATTTGCCCGATCTCATAAGTCTACTTTTTCCTCATTTTTGCAAAATGTGAAAAGTAGGCTAAAAACAGGTACACACTAATACAGCCATCACAAATAACACCGGTTATCAGACAGATTCTACACACACCCAAAGTACACGGAGCTACATGACCGTGTTGTCGCAGCCCCTAAACTGAGGAACCAACCAATTAAGATCCAAGACATCGCGGTCATTTCATCCCAGTGTACTTGAATGTGTGATTTTTGAATTTGTCTGATAATCCATGTTATAGTGGTGTCGGTATTTGTGTATGTATTTGGAACCGAAGTGAGGATTGAGAAAGAGGCGGCCGTGACCTCAAATTAGGGGGTTCCCCAGCATTTACCTGCGGTAGAAACGGAAAACCACGGAAAACCAATTATAGGATAGCTGAGGTGGGAATTGAACCCTCCCTCCTCAGCTTTCCCTCACGATTCTGCATGCACCCTTCTTCAGCTCTTAGACATAAATACATTTCTAACTACTGTAGAGCCGGGAATCGAATTTCGGCCTCCTTAGCGATAGCCAAAACTGCTAGCGGCTACAACACGAGATGGCCAACTCCTTAGAAATTAGTACTGTAGCCCAAGGGATGGATATGAAGTAAATCTGTAGCACTTACAACTGAACCCATGTGCCATAGGGTCCAATGAGGGCGAATCCATGCATTTGGGAAAGAAATGAAAGAAACGTATAGTTTCTAATGTAACTTAAAGATAGATCCAGCTAAGATGCTAGCCTAATATGGTGCAAGAGGCGAGGACCAGGTGTTCGTGAGATGAGATCACCCTCTTGACATTCAGAAGGGAGCGAGTCATGAGTATTAATAACCGAGTGGAAATTTCCCAGGATTAAACAAGGAAGCCTGACTCGGAAATCGACCTTACGTTGCTGGAAATTGACAACACCGCTTATGCGCCAGAAGAGGAATAATTAAATTTAACCCGTTTACAAGTATAATAATGAGTAAACAAGTACAGTACAGTGAATCTTTTTGAATGAGAGATTTTTTAGTAAAGAGAAACCATTTAATAATTGCGCAGGAGAAAACTGCAAACGCAAGACGACGTCATCGGGGAATTACCAAGGCCTGTGTGGAGGGGAGAAAGCAAAAGAAATGCAACACCCACACAATTGAGGACGAGAAATTAATTAATATCTCCGAATTGCACGATCGATTCTTAGGGGCAATGAGATTATTTGACATTGAGAAGACGAGCTTTCGGAAGGTATAATTTTTATATTTGTGCCACCATTATTTTAGAAATTGGTCACAGAAAGGACTAGAGTCTTATTTTTTTGTAGTGAAATAGTATAAAGCTTCGGGCTTCACCAAGCCAATCATGCAGTTATTCTGACAACCCGTGAGGGTGTTACTACGCATGCAGTCATTCCGACAGTCCGTGAGGGGCGTAAGACTACATCACAGCACATCAGTATCCAGACAGTCCGTGAGGGGCGTAACTCTGCGTCACATCGAAGACAGTTACTAGTACTCCTTGAGGGAGAAACGCTGTGTTACACCGCAGAAGTAATATCCGATAGCCATAGGCGTCGCAGTATTAACAACTTGCTTGCCTCCATAAGGAGTGGTAAAGAAGAAATTTAAAGTATCGCCGTATTGGAATATTAGGAAAATCCTAGTTACAGGATTTAGGCCCGACTGTATACAAGTTATAGTGAAAGTTCGTAAGATAAAGTCAGAGCAGGCTGCGAACGTCGGACTTAAAGGCGATAGGTCGTTAAATAGACGAACGAATATATCATAACGTACGGAAGTACCGTACCAGAATGATAAACTGTTATCTAAATTAAAGAACCCAAAAAGGGAAGAACAGAATAAGGTTCGGAACGTATATCAGAAACGTAGGAGTGCTAGAACCGATCAAATAAAGAAGCACGGAGACTATAAACATTATCTCCAGAAAGCAGGCGAACTATTCTAAAAAGTACTAGACTTGAGAAGTACTAGCTGCTATAAACTAAATCTATAGGTCATCGAGAGGTTATTGAGGAGACCTCGATCCGAATAGACTTTCGCTAGGATCGATAAGACAGATCTACAAAGAAGCCGTTCAAGCTAGATAAATAGCCGGTCATCCAGGATAGGAGTAGAAGAATTTGGATTCCAGGGAACAGTAGATGTTTCGAGACTTTCGTATTCTGCAGGATAGGAAGCCGACATTGAATAAATTTCACCCTTGGAAACGGGAAATTAAGAAGGTCACGTGTGATAGGCTCAGAAATACGGCCTAGTGATCAAGAATTGTGAAGTGTAAATTTATCAAGATTGTGTGTTAGATTAATAATTTTAGTGTTTATTATGTGTTCAAAAGGGACACATCAGTGTATCAAAATGTCGTCAATGTTAAGTGTCTTAAATGTATGTCAAGAAGTGTTTGTACATAAGATGAATTCCTTTAATATGGAGTAAAAGTTCAAAGTGGGCCCAAAATGAAACACCGCACAAGAATAAAGATCATGGGACGATCTTAAAAACATGTGAGTACTGAATTTCATTCTATTTTGGTGTCAGGAATTGGTTGTGTACAAATCCACCGGAGTTTTTGAGTAAAAGGGATGTGTTTTAAGAAATAAATACTGAATAAACAAGAACGCGGTCTGAACAATAATAGAAATTTGAGAAATTATAAATAATTATGTAAAGAATAAATCCCGTAGAGGAAATATGTGAATAAAATGTTAATGTATTTAACGAATGTCATAAGAGTAAGGAAAATATCAGTAATTGTTATGAAAGATATTTAAATAAAGTAAAGTTGAGATATGAAAGAAATAGCTTTTGAGCTTGTGTAAAGAATAAAGATAATACTAATAACTAAGTATGGAAATATTAAATAAAGATCAAATAAATTGATGTGAACATAAGAGCGTCAAAGCCTTAATGTATGTGTAAGATATGATGATCAAGGGAATGTTTTAAAAGGGAGCGATTTATCGGCAACGGAAAGATTAATATAAGAAATAAAAATAATATGAATTGTTACTAATGAGATTTATCAGTTCTTGGGAAGACATTTCGGCTTAAAATAATGCATAGCGCAAAGGAGCGCAAATAATATTAAAATGTCACGCTAGGAAAGCGTAGAAGTTAAAATACTTGGTAAATTACTTATGGAGGGTAGTTGATTGTAGTGAATTGATAATTGTATAAGTCCTCTATTTGTGACGTAGTATCACGAGGCATTGTGTATGTATTAAAAGGGAGCTAATGTATGGTATTATTGAGCGTATGTCATGTAGGCCACGGCCGACTTTAAATCGCGTCTTGTATAAGTCCTTTATAAGGGAATGGTTCCCGAGGCATGTGAAGAGATTCGAACTCAGAATCCTCTTATGATAAAAGCCCCTTAATTCTTCGTCGTTGAATGTGTATTAATCTTCCCCAATCAATGAGGACCCTCTCATAATTAATAAATGCCAAGGTTACGAAAGTGGTCTATGAACCAAAGAATATTTGTTTGAATGGATACAGTACAGTAAAAGCCCGGTCTCTCCCCAGGACTGAGTATAATGTGAAGGTTTGTTTTGAAAGCCTTGGAAAGGAGCTGCTAACGTGGGTTAGACAGAGAGTCGCCCGTCACCCTCTGTGTCATAAATCGCGCCCGAGTTAATGGCCTGGCTCTCTTAGAGTAAGGGTGGGCCGGAACCGTCTCGTAAGATGTAGTAAAGACACCGTGAGTGTTTAAAGTTGTTAACGACCCGGGCGTTGAACCGAGGTCCTTGTAGATTGATATTTTCGTTTGCCTGTTCAGATCGTAGTTTCTTATGTGATAATGGTCTTATAAGACATAAGAGATAAATAACAATCCCTATTGTAATGATGTACGGAAGTAGGATTCCACGAGTTAATTGAAGGCAACTAAGTTTCGGGAGTAACTATAGTTTTTGACTGTGTCAAGTATCTTCACGCTCTGGAGTACACATGTGATTTCCTGATTACCTTAATATATTTGTGAAAATAAAGAGAGATGATAACAGCTGAATGTGTGAACATGCCCAAAATATTGAGTTAGATAATTAACATAAGATTTTAAATGTAATTATACATTTGTTTTTGAGGATTAAGAAAATATAAAAGATAGTATTTGAGGTGTACAAGAATGACACCATTATTATGTAAAGCATGGAGCCAAAAGAGCTCGGAGTTATATAAAACTTACAGTTGATGCTTTATGGAAGTAAGACTAAGTAGGAATTGTTGGTTTATGTGGAAACCATATGTTTAAATACAATATTTGTTTTATTATATTTGTGATTCCTTGTTCATTTGGAACAAGTAGATGATTATGGGTCAGTAATTAAATTGTTAAAGTGTTTGTAGCGCCATTAATTTGATTAATTAAATGTGTTAAAATAGGAGTTGATTTTGTTGTTATTCTTGCAAGTGTATCCTCTAATTGATCCAAAATATGTGAGTCACAGAGTGGGGGGAACTTACCGCTGCCCCGAAAATTCCGAATTGAGCTACGCTGGTATACTGTGATTGGCATATTTCTTGCTAAAAGGGCACATGGGGGCCTATAAGTAATGTGCTGGATTAATAACTAGAGGAACACTTAAGACGGTCATATCATGTAAAGTAAAGTAATGATAGGAGTAGCTACAACATAAAATATTAACTGACCGCATGGGTCCCTGGAAACTCATACCGAGTAGCCCTGTATTATATTATCAACACCCCCTAGCAAATCTAAGATTTTGGCGCCCAGTACGCAGGGCTGAGTTTTCCTAGGGAAAACCCGAGTTTTTCTCGAAAAATCAAAATTTTCATTTAAAAAAAAAAAATGGTTTTTCGAAATTTTGAATTTTAAATACTTCCATAAAGGTTTATGAAATTGAATAAAAGTATCAAAAGGGTACGTTGTAGTAAATACCCGTACCAAAGTAAAGTTTTAAAGAAATTGGGACACACTGATTCAGAGTATCATCTCTCAAGCATGTACTAGTGTGGTGGCATTAGTGGCCCACTGTATTCTCATAAGATGGCATTGAGTGAAGAAGTGCAACGGCTCTTGGAGGCCATAAACAATAAGTTGGATAGCCAACAGACTGAAAATAAAGAAAGGTTAGGATCCATAACTGAAAGTTTAGAGTCACTAAAAACTAACGGTGATAATATGGGCACTAAATTAGAAGCTATCGAAGTTAAAAGTGATAATATGGGCACTAAATTAGAAGCTATCGAAGTTAAAAGTGATAATATGGGAACTAAATTAGAAACTATCGAAGCTAACTGTGTAGATATGAACAATGAAGTAAAGGCTGAGATAGATAAAATAAATAACAAGTTCCAAGGTTTTGACACTACGTTTGGGGACAAGTTAACTGAGTTAAAAGGGGAAATCGCCAGTGAGATTAAAAAGGAAAATGAAGAATTTCATTTAGGATTGCAAGCCAAATTAGATACTTTGAACAAAAGTATGGGAGAATCCCAAACTAGGTGTCAAGAAAATTTTGAGAATTTGGAAACTAGATTAATTAACATAGAAACAAAGGGTGATGCATGTGAAAAGAAACTTGTAACCCAGATCCAAGGTGTGCAGACAAAATTGACAGCTCAGATAGAATTTAACAAGAATATTTGTGAACGTTCCCGGGATGAGATAAAAGAAAGTTTTAAGAAATTAGGAGAAGAATTTAAAGGGGTAAAGGACAAAGTAGGAGACCTCGAGGGAAAAGTCGAGAAGGTCCAGGCAGAAATAATCGATGTTAAGAAGCAAAGTAAGGCCGATGCAAGTAAAAGGGAATTGCAATTTAACGTATTCACGGGACAGGTGGACGAATGGTTGAGGAAGCATGAGGGGGATATTACCACGAAGTTAGGTGAATACGAAGGGAATCTTAAGGGTGAAAGTATGCAACGAAAAAAGGATCGTGATGAACAACTCGTGAAAATAGAGAGGATAGATAAAGGGGTTACTGGAATACAGGAAACTGTAATAGGATTAACAAAACAAATGGGAGACACCAAGGGAGATATAGATAAGGTTATGACTGACATAACAAGTATATTCGAGGAACAAGGAAAGGCTCGAGAGGATATGAACAAGATCCAGGACAAAGTCGATAAAGGACGAAAAGAAGTGGAGAAGAAGATAAAGGAAATACGAGAAGACCTAGATACCAGAGGTGACGTGAAACTAGAAATTATAGACCAACAGGCCAAGGTCATTAAGAAAGAGGTAGAAGACCAACTAAATGAGTTCAGGGATAGCTTCAGGGATGAGAAATTCCAACTCAAAAAGGTAGAGGAAGATATTAAAAGGAATCAAGAAAGAATTCAGAATGAATTAAGATCCCGATTGGAGAGGACTGAACATAAGAATAGTCAAATGGAAATCCAACTCATGCCTAATGAAGAAAGTGCCCGCAGGGAAAGGAAGTTAGAATTTGAGAATCAGGAGGAGTTTCCAAAGACAGGATGGGTAGATTCCCGTGAACAAGGCACAGATACGGAGAGGGACTTAGGAGGGGAGAGCCCTTATAAGAACCCAGGATATCCGATGGCGATGTCAACCCCGTACATGAATCAGACAAATGGCCAGATAATAAACATTATTAAATCCAATGAGGACAGACCAGTAAAGTTTACGGGTAATAACATGTCTATTACTCCAAAATACTGGCTAAAGGAAGTTGCAGAATATTTAAACGAAATGAAGGTTCCTCAGGATCGGAGACTGAGAGCTATTGAAAAGCTGTTGGCAGGTGATTGTCTCACCTGGTTCAGAAGCTTCAGATACACCTTTGATACGGTGGAAGGCTTTAGGGAAGCATTTTTAAAACGATATTGGGCAGCAGACGTCCAGGAGAATTTAAGGCTGGATCTGTACTCTAGGAAGTACAGCACCAATGCACCTACTAAATACTCGGAATTTTTCACCGCTCAGCTGTGTAAATTCCGCGAACTGGATATTGCTCCGGCAGAAAACGACCTGTGTGCCGCCATTGCAAGACAACTTCCGTATGAGATTCAGAGGCTGTTAATCTCATCCAAAGCCAGAAGTGCTGTGGAAGTGGAGAGTGTATTACGTCAGTTAGATATGACGACTTCGCACGTAACTCCTCGGCATCAAAGACAAACTGAGCAAGTACACATGGCCAGCAGTCAGGAAACTGGAGAAAAACCAGCGACCAGGAATCAGTCCACCAGCACGGATACCCAAGGACTAGGTCGAGAGTATGGGCACCAGGAGCCTAGAAGGATACAGCCATACTACAGAGGAGGATATCGAGGAAGAAATCCTAGGAGTTCAGGTTATAGGCAACAAGAGAGCCGACCCTATAACAATAACCATCAAAGGCAAGAAAACAGAAAGAAATGGGAGAATTATCCCAGAAGGAATGTAAGGCCAGAGGATAGGGATGATGAATATCGGGCCGAAATAGAAGAAAGATATCAGGAAAGTCTTCGTTATATGAACGAACGACCAGATGAACCTGATAGGCAGAAAGTCCGTTGGAGTGAGGCAATTAAGAACCGGAAATCACCCGACCGACTAGACGGAGCTCAAAGCTTGGAACTACAAGCTCAGTTAAAGAATGAGGGAAAAGGGAGCCCTCAGGATAAAAAAAAAACTCCAAATTTAAATTGTCAAAAGTGGAAACATACCAGGAGCTGGGAGGAGGTAGAAATTGTGAATTGGATAGCCAGACCAGATGAGCTAATTAACGAGGATGTGGAAGGAATCCCACATGTTAAAAGAGAGTTACCTATAATTATGCTTAGGATAGAAGGACTACTGGTCAGAGCATTGATTGATACCGGATCCACAATAAGTCTAATTACACAAACCCTTCTAAATGAATTGGAAACAAGGGGCCGAGTATTAAAGATTCCCACATCAAGTGTAAAGATTAAGGGGATTATCCCTGAAAAATCTTTAACATGTAAATTTCAGGTATACATTGATCTGATCATGGGTAACGCTGAAATTTCGCAGTGCTTTTTGCTGGTAAATCAATTACCGTATAATGTCATATTAGGTATTGATTTTATCCGTGAGAACAAGGTCATCATAGACCTAGCGCAAAACTGCATTAGAGTTCAAAGAGAGGATGTGGATGAGCAAAACATTAACCTACAGGAACAGGATGCGAAAATAGTAGAACAGGTATGGCATATGGAAGAAGTGATTGAGGAAGATTATAAGGACATAGAAAAGATATTTGAAGTCCTCAACATAGAACTCGAAGATAATTTGGAAAATGAGTTCGAGACCAACCTGTCAGGAAAAGTGGAGGAAGCTAAAGTCAGCCTTGAAAATAAGGAACAGTTAAAGAAATTATTATTGGATTATAGGGACGTATTTGATTCCAAGCCAGGGAAGATTGAAAATTTTAAATACGCGTTCCAAGTCAATGATTGGGCACCGTTCAAACAAAAACCATACCCGGTTGCGGAAAAACATTACCCACAAACTAAGAAGACACTGCAGGAGATGATGAATGCAGGTGTTATAGAAAAGATGGCGACACCATATGTTAGTCCATTAGTGATTGTGAGTAAACCGGATGGCTCAGTAAGGGTGTGTTTAGATGCCAGAAAGTTAAATGCAAAAATCATACCAGAAAATGATTCGGCACCACCCATAAAAGAAATACTGAGGAAGTTCAAAGGCAAGAAGATTTTTACAAATATTGACATGACTTCTTCGTATCATCATCTCGAACTGGAAGAGAAAACCAGCTTGTTGACTGGATTTCAGTTCGACCAACAAACATATTGTTTTAGAAGATGTCCGTTTGGATTGAAGACCGCAGGATCTGCATTAATAAGAGCGCTTGATCGAAACCTGTCAGAGGAAGTGAAAGATTGCACTATCCGATACGTGGATGACATTTTGCTTACCTCGGAGAATATTGAGGAACATTTAGAGAATTTGAAGAAATTATTGGAAGACTTAAGAAGGGCAAATTTTAAAATAAATTTAAAGAAGTCGAATTTTTGTCAAAGGCAAGTGACATTTTTAGGGCATGTGATAGACAAGGATGGTGTTAAACCAAATCCATGCAAATTGGAATCGATAAGGGATTTTCCAAGGCCTTTGAAGGTAAAGAACGTTCGCCAGTTTTTGGGATTGATTGGGTTCTTCTCAGGACATTGCCCATCATACACAAAAACTGTTGCACCACTACAGGACCTTCTGAAGAAGGGGGGCAAGTGGAAATGGACGGAGGAAGCAGAAAAAGCATTCGTAGAGGCCAAGGAGATGCTTTTAAATTACGTGAAGCTAGGATATCCTGATTTTAATCAGAGATTTATCATTCAAACAGACGCATCCCAGATTGGAATAGGGGCAATGCTATATCAGGAAACCCCAGAAAACCCTGATAAGAAAAACTATCTAGCTTTCACAAGTAGGAGACTGAAACCACACGAGAAAAATTATACGATCAGCGAAATCGAGCTGTTAGCGATATTGCACGCGTTGCAATATTGGCGGAAGATCGTATATGGGTTTCAGGTCATTCTAAGAACGGATCATAAAGCCTTAACCTTTTTGATGAAGACTGATTTATCCAGTCAAAGGTTGATGCGTTGGGCTTTATACATTCAACAATTTGATGTCAAGATAGAGTACTGCCCAGGAAAAGAAAATATAGTTCCAGACTACTTAAGTAGACAGCCAGAGTCCATAGAAGAGGAAGTAATGGCTATAGATTTGGAAGACAGGGATCAGCGTACTCTTAATGAGTTAAGAAGCATTAGTCAAAGACAACGGGAGGATCCATGGATGAATATGCTTATATCTATCCTTGAGGGAAGCTTGATAAGAGGAACACCAGCGTACACGGAAGCGAATAAGATAGCTCAAGACTACACGTTTTATAATGGATTGTTATATAAGTTTGTGGACTCTGACCATACAAAATTAAGGATTGTTGTACCTGCAATTTTGCAGAGGAAAATAGTATGGTTAGCCCATAGATCGTTCGGACATATGGGAGTCGACAAAACAGTCTCAATGCTGAAAGAAGCATTTGTATGGCCGAGACTGAGAGAAACTGTAAGGGACACGCTAAAGACATGTGATCTATGTCAAAGGATCAAACCTAATGCATTCCTGATGAGGCAGAAGCCTATACCATTGTTGCCCGAAAGGCCCGGCCAAATCATATCTATTGATAATTTTGGACCTTTGCCAAAGGCAAGAAGAGGAAATCGACACATAATGGTGGCTATGGATGTCTTCACTAAAATGGTTGTCCTTGCTCCCATACAGAAGACTAGTACCAAACAGGTGTTAAAACGACTTAAAGAAAAAGTGATACCGATTCTGGGGAAACCTGAGAATTTGTTGTCGGATCACGGCAGTTGTTTCACCAGTGTAGAGTTCAGACGAGAATTAGAAAGACTTGGAATACGTCAGATTTTGTCAAGTATTCGCCATCCTGAGGCAAATCCTGTAGAAAGAGTTATGAGAGAGACGGCCAAGTACTGTAGAATATACTGTGCCGAAGAAAATTGGAAGTGGATAGATATCTTGGATATTAACGAATTTTGTATAAATAATACAATCCATGAATCCACAGGAGAGATACCCATAACGTTACATCGGAATGAGCAACCAGAAAGACCTTGGAGTCTGGTAATTCCTAGGCCAGCAGACGCTCAGCCTGGAAGGGATGTACGCATTAGAAGAGCCTTTGAGCATCTAAAAGCTCAAGCCGACAGGAGGCAGAGAAGAAATAGGCATAAGAGGTATCATCGACCATTATTAGCAGGAGAAATTGTGTTAGTAAAAAGACCAGCCATTTCTGATCCAGGGAACCGTGTGTACAAGAAGTTCCAGAAAATGTACCACGGACCCTATCAAATAATCAGAGATTTGAGGAATAACGCATATAGAATTCGGCACTGTGAAACGGATCACGAAGTGACCATGAATTCAGCAAATTTGAAATTATATTACCCTCCCGAAGATTTCGATGAAGTAAATGAACAAGCCCTGGTTATGGAAACATGTAGAGATGAATCCGCTTTTGACATAAACAAGAATAAGGAAGAAATAGAAAAGAGAGCTCAAGCATTCGAGTGCGAATGCGAATTGGAGAAATTGTATTGGGAAATTAAAGAAATAATTGAATTTATTGAAGAGGAATATTCCAATTTAAGAAAGGAAAATGATGAAATAAGGAAACGGGTAGGGATAGACCAAACCCGTAAGGAAGAATGAGGTTCTGGGGACTTAAAGTCCAGACAAGTAAAGAAAGAGAGAAAGGGTACGGACAGAGCATACCCGACCTACACAATTACCGGATACGACTTTAAAGAAGTAAAAAACAACGGATGGTACGGACATTGTTATGATGGCTTCGACGAATAAAGACAGATATGATTAATTGAAATAAATTTCCTCAAAATTTTTCGAAAATTTATTTACCTAAGGAGGGGAGAGATGAACCCATGTGCCATAGGGTCCAATGAGGGCGAATCCATGCATTTGGGAAAGAAATGAAAGAAACGTATAGTTTCTAATGTAACTTAAAGATAGATCCAGCTAAGATGCTAGCCTAATATGGTGCAAGAGGCGAGGACCAGGTGTTCGTGAGATGAGATCACCCTCTTGACATTCAGAAGGGAGCGAGTCATGAGTATTAATAACCGAGTGGAAATTTCCCAGGATTAAACAAGGAAGCCTGACTCGGAAATCGACCTTACGTTGCTGGAAATTGACAACACCGCTTATGCGCCAGAAGAGGAATAATTAAATTTAACCCGTTTACAAGTATAATAATGAGTAAACAAGTACAGTACAGTGAATCTTTTTGAATGAGAGATTTTTTAGTAAAGAGAAACCATTTAATAATTGCGCAGGAGAAAACTGCAAACGCAAGACGACGTCATCGGGGAATTACCAAGGCCTGTGTGGAGGGGAGAAAGCAAAAGAAATGCAACACCCACACAATTGAGGACGAGAAATTAATTAATATCTCCGAATTGCACGATCGATTCTTAGGGGCAATGAGATTATTTGACATTGAGAAGACGAGCTTTCGGAAGGTATAATTTTTATATTTGTGCCACCATTATTTTAGAAATTGGTCACAGAAAGGACTAGAGTCTTATTTTTTTGTAGTGAAATAGTATAAAGCTTCGGGCTTCACCAAGCCAATCATGCAGTTATTCTGACAACCCGTGAGGGTGTTACTACGCATGCAGTCATTCCGACAGTCCGTGAGGGGCGTAAGACTACATCACAGCACATCAGTATCCAGACAGTCCGTGAGGGGCGTAACTCTGCGTCACATCGAAGACAGTTACTAGTACTCCTTGAGGGAGAAACGCTGTGTTACACTGCAGAAGTAATATCCGATAGCCATAGGCGTCGCAGTATTAACAACTTGCTTGCCTCCATAAGGAGTGGTAAAGAAGAAATTTAAAGTATCGCCGTATTGGAATATTAGGAAAATCCTAGTTACAGGATTTAGGCCCGACTGTATACAAGTTATAGTGAAAGTTCGTAAGATAAAGTCAGAGCAGGCTGCGAACGTCGGACTTAAAGGCGATAGGTCGTTAAATAGACGAACGAATATATCATAACGTACGGAAGTACCGTACCAGAATGATAAACTGTTATCTAAATTAAAGAACCCAAAAAGGGAAGAACAGAATAAGGTTCGGAACGTATATCAGAAACGTAGGAGTGCTAGAACCGATCAAATAAAGAAGCACGGAGACTATAAACATTATCTCCAGAAAGCAGGCGAACTATTCTAAAAGTACTAGACTTGAGAAGTACTAGCTGCTATAAACTAAATCTATAGGTCATCGAGAGGTTATTGAGGAGACCTCGATCCGAATAGACTTTCGCTAGGATCGATAAGACAGATCTACAAAGAAGCCGTTCAAGCTAGATAAATAGCCGGTCATCCAGGATAGGAGTAGAAGAATTTGGATTCCAGGGAACAGTAGATGTTTCGAGACTTTCGTATTCTGCAGGATAGGAAGCCGACATTGAATAAATTTCACCCTTGGAAACGGGAAATTAAGAAGGTCACGTGTGATAGGCTCAGAAATACGGCCTAGTGATCAAGAATTGTGAAGTGTAAATTTATCAAGATTGTGTGTTAGATTAATAATTTTAGTGTTTATTATGTGTTCAAAAGGGACACATCAGTGTATCAAAATGTCGTCAATGTTAAGTGTCTTAAATGTATGTCAAGAAGTGTTTGTACATAAGATGAATTCCTTTAATATGGAGTAAAAGTTCAAAGTGGGCCCAAAATGAAACACCGCACAAGAATAAAGATCATGGGACGATCTTAAAAACATGTGAGTACTGAATTTCATTCTATTTTGGTGTCAGGAATTGGTTGTGTACAAATCCACCGGAGTTTTTGAGTAAAAGGGATGTGTTTTAAGAAATAAATACTGAATAAACAAGAACGCGGTCTGAACAATAATAGAAATTTGAGAAATTATAAATAATTATGTAAAGAATAAATCCCGTAGAGGAAATATGTGAATAAAATGTTAATGTATTTAACGAATGTCATAAGAGTAAGGAAAATATCAGTAATTATTATGAAAGATATTTAAATAAAGTAAAGTTGAGATATGAAAGAAATAGCTTTTGAGCTTGTGTAAAGAATAAAGATAATACTAATAACTAAGTATGGAAATATTAAATAAAGATCAAATAAATTGATGTGAACATAAGAGCGTCAAAGCCTTAATGTATGTGTAAGATATGATGATCAAGGGAATGTTTTAAAAGGGAGCGATTTATCGGCAACGGAAAGATTAATATAAGAAATAAAAATAATATGAATTGTTACTAATGAGATTTATCAGTTCTTGGGAAGACATTTCGGCTTAAAATAATGCATAGCGCAAAGGAGCGCAAATAATATTAAAATGTCACGCTAGGAAAGCGTAGAAGTTAAAATACTTGGTAAATTACTTATGGAGGGTAGTTGATTGTAGTGAATTGATAATTGTATAAGTCCTCTATTTGTGACGTAGTATCACGAGGCATTGTGTATGTATTAAAAGGGAGCTAATGTATGGTATTATTGAGCGTATGTCATGTAGGCCACGGCCGACTTTAAATCGCGTCGTGTATAAGTCCTTTATAAGGGAATGGTTCCCGAGGCATGTGAAGAGATTCGAACTCAGAATCCTCTTATGATAAAAGCCCCTTAATTCTTCGTCGTTGAATGTGTATTAATCTTCCCCAATCAATGAGGACCCTCTCATAATTAATAAATGCCAAGGTTACGAAAGTGGTCTATGAACCAAAGAATATTTGTTTGAATGGATACAGTACAGTAAAAGCCCGGTCTCTCCCCAGGACTGAGTATAATGTGAAGGTTTGTTTTGAAAGCCTTGGAAAGGAGCTGCTAACGTGGGTTAGACAGAGAGTCGCCCGTCACCCTCTGTGTCATAAATCGCGCCCGAGTTAATGGCCTGGCTCTCTTAGAGTAAGGGTGGGCCGGAACCGTCTCGTAAGATGTAGTAAAGACACCGTGAGTGTTTAAAGTTGTTAACGACCCGGGCGTTGAACCGAGGTCCTTGTAGATTGATATTTTCGTTTGCCTGTTCAGATCGTAGTTTCTTATGTGATAATGGTCTTATAAGACATAAGAGATAAATAACAATCCCTATTGTAATGATGTACGGAAGTAGGATTCCACGAGTTAATTGAAGGCAACTAAGTTTCGGGAGTAACTATAGTTTTTGACTGTGTCAAGTATCTTCACGCTCTGGAGTACACATGTGATTTCCTGATTACCTTAATATATTTGTGAATATAAAGAGAGATGATAACAGCTGAATGTGTGAACATGCCCAAAATATTGAGTTAGATAATTAACATAAGATTTTAAATGTAATTATACATTTGTTTTTGAGGATTAAGAAAATATAAAAGATAGTATTTGAGGTGTACAAGAATGACACCATTATTATGTAAAGCATGGAGCCAAAAGAGCTCGGAGTTATATAAAACTTACAGTTGATGCTTTATGGAAGTAAGACTAAGTAGGAATTGTTGGTTTATGTGGAAACCATATGTTTAAATACAATATTTGTTTTATTATATTTGTGATTCCTTGTTCATTTGGAACAAGTAGATGATTATGGGTCAGTAATTAAATTGTTAAAGTGTTTGTAGCGCCATTAATTTGATTAATTAAATGTGTTAAAATAGGAGTTGATTTTGTTGTTATTCTTGCAAGTGTATCCTCTAATTGATCCAAAATATGTGAGTCACAGAGTGGGGGGAACTTACCGCTGCCCCGAAAATTCCGAATTGAGCTACGCTGGTATACTGTGATTGGCATATTTCTTGCTAAAAGGGCACATGGGGGCCTATAAGTAATGTGCTGGATTAATAACTAGAGGAACACTTAAGACGGTCATATCATGTAAAGTAAAGTAATGATAGGAGTAGCTACAACATAAAATATTAACTGACCGCATGGGTCCCTGGAAACTCATACCGAGTAGCCCTGTATTATATTATCAACACCCCCTAGCAAATCTAAGATTTTGGCGCCCAGTACGCAGGGCTGAGTTTTCCTAGGGAAAACCCGAGTTTTTCTCGAAAAATCAAAATTTTCATTTAAAAAAAAAATGGTTTTTCGAAATTTTGAATTTTAAATACTTCCATAAAGGTTTATGAAATTGAATAAAAGTATCAAAAGGGTACGTTGTAGTAAATACCCGTACCAAAGTAAAGTTTTAAAGAAATTGGGACACACTGATTCAGAGTATCATCTCTCAAGCATGTACTAGTGTGGGGGCATTAGTGGCCCACTGTATTCTCATAAGATGGCATTGAGTGAAGAAGTGCAACGGCTCTTGGAGGCCATAAACAATAAGTTGGATAGCCAACAGACTGAAAATAAAGAAAGGTTAGGATCCATAACTGAAAGTTTAGAGTCACTAAAAACTAACGGTGATAATATGGGCACTAAATTAGAAGCTATCGAAGTTAAAAGTGATAATATGGGCACTAAATTAGAAGCTATCGAAGTTAAAAGTGATAATATGGGAACTAAATTAGAAACTATCGAAGCTAACTGTGTAGATATGAACAATGAAGTAAAGGCTGAGATAGATAAAATAAATAACAAGTTCCAAGGTTTTGACACTACGTTTGGGGACAAGTTAACTGAGTTAAAAGGGGAAATCGCCAGTGAGATTAAAAAGGAAAATGAAGAATTTCATTTAGGATTGCAAGCCAAATTAGATACTTTGAACAAAAGTATGGGAGAATCCCAAACTAGGTGTCAAGAAAATTTTGAGAATTTGGAAACTAGATTAATTAACATAGAAACAAAGGGTGATGCATGTGAAAAGAAACTTGTAACCCAGATCCAAGGTGTGCAGACAAAATTGACAGCTCAGATAGAATTTAACAAGAATATTTGTGAACGTTCCCGGGATGAGATAAAAGAAAGTTTTAAGAAATTAGGAGAAGAATTTAAAGGGGTAAAGGACAAAGTAGGAGACCTCGAGGGAAAAGTCGAGAAGGTCCAGGCAGAAATAATCGATGGTAAGAAGCAAAGTAAGGCCGATGCAAGTAAAAGGGAATTGCAATTTAACGTATTCACGGGACAGGTGGACGAATGGTTGAGGAAGCATGAGGGGGATATTACCACGAAGTTAGGTGAATACGAAGGGAATCTTAAGGGTGAAAGTATGCAACGAAAAAAGGATCGTGATGAACAACTCGTGAAAATAGAGAGGATAGATAAAGGGGTTACTGGAATACAGGAAACTGTAATAGGATTAACAAAACAAATGGGAGACACCAAGGGAAATATAGATAAGGTTATGACTGACATAACAAGTATATTCGAGGAACAAGGAAAGGCTCGAGAGGATATGAACAAGATCCAGGACAAAGTCGATAAAGGACGAAAAGAAGTGGAGAAGAAGATAAAGGAAATACGAGAAGACCTAGATACCAGAGGTGACGTGAAACTAGAAATTATAGACCAACAGGCCAAGGTCATTAAGAAAGAGGTAGAAGACCAACTAAATGAGTTCAGGGATAGCTTCAGGGATGAGAAATTCCAACTCAAAAAGGTAGAGGAAGATATTAAAAGGAATCAAGAAAGAATTCAGAATGAATTAAGATCCCGATTGGAGAGGACTGAACATAAGAATAGTCAAATGGAAATCCAACTCATGGCTAATGAAGAAAGTGCCCGCAGGGAAAGGAAGTTAGAATTTGAGAATCAGGAGGAGTTTCCAAAGACAGGATGGGTAGATTCCCGTGAACAAGGCACAGATACGGAGAGGGACTTAGGAGGGGAGAGCCCTTATAAGAACCCAGGATATCCGATGGCGATGTCAACCCCGTACATGAATCAGACAAATGGCCAGATAATAAACATTATTAAATCCAATGAGGACAGACCAGTAAAGTTTACGGGTAATAACATGTCTATTACTCCAAAATACTGGCTAAAGGAAGTTGCAGAGTATTTAAAAGAAATGAAGGTTCCTCAGGATCGGAGACTGAGAGCTATTGAAAAGCTGTTGGCAAGTGATTGTCTCACCTGGTTCAGAAGCTTCAGATACACCTTTGATACGGTGGAAGGCTTTAGGGAAGCATTTTTAAAACGATATTGGGCAGCAGACGTCCAGGAGAATTTAAGGCTGGATCTGTACTCTAGGAAGTACAGCACCAATGCACCTACTAAATACTCGGAATTTTTCACCGCTCAGCTGTGTAAATTCCGCGAACTCGATATTGCTCCGGCAGAAAACGACCTGTGTGCCGCCATTGCAAGACAACTTCCGTATGAGATTCAGAGGCTGTTAATCTCATCCAAAGCCAGAAGTGCTGTGGAAGTGGAGAGTGTATTACGTCAGTTAGATATGACGACTTCGCACGTAACTCCTCGGCATCAAAGATAAACTGAGCAAGTACACATGGCCAGCAGTCAGGAAACTGGAGAAAAACCCAGCGACCAGGAATCAGTCCACCAGCACGGATACCCAAGGACTAGGTCGAGAGTATGGGCACCAGGAGCCTAGAAGGATACAGCCATACTACAGAGGAGGATATCGAGGAAGAAATCCTAGGAGTTCAGGTTATAGGCAACAAGAGAGCCGACCCTATAACAATAACCATCAAAGGCAAGAAAACAGAAAGAAATGGGAGAATTATCCCAGAAGGAATGTAAGGCCAGAGGATAGGGATGATGAATATCGGGCCGAAATAGAAGAAAGATATCAGGAAAGTCTTCGTTATATGAACGAACGACCAGATGAACCTGATAGGCAGAAAGTCCGTTGGAGTGAGGCAATTAAGAACCGGAAATCACCCGACCGACTAGACGGAGCTCAAAGCTTGGAACTACAAGCTCAGTTAAAGAATGAGGGAAAAGGGAGCCCTCAGGATAAAAAAAAACTCCAAATTTAAATTGTCAAAAGTGGAAACATACCAGGAGCTGGGAGGAGGTAGAAATTGTGAATTGGATAGCCAGACCAGATGAGCTAATTAACGAGGATGTGGAAGGAATCCCTCATGTTAAAAGAGAGTTACCTATAATTATGCTTAGGATAGAAGGACTACTGGTCAGAGCATTGATTGATACCGGATCCACAATAAGTCTAATTACACAAACCCTTCTAAATGAATTGGAAACAAGGGGCCGAGTATTAAAGATTCCCACATCAAGTGTAAAGATTAAGGGGATTATCCCTGAAAAATCTTTAACATGTAAATTTCAGGTATACATTGATCTGATCATGGGTAACGCTGAAATTTCGCAGTGCTTTTTGCTGGTAAATCAATTACCGTATAATGTCATATTAGGTATTGATTTTATCCGTGAGAACAAGGTCATCATAGACCTAGCGCAAAACTGCATTAGAGTTCAAAGAGAGGATGTGGATGAGCAAAACATTAACCTACAGGAACAGGATGCGAAAATAGGAGAACAGGTATGGCATATGGAAGAAGTGATTGAGGAAGATTATAAGGACATAGAAAAGATATTTGAAGTCCTCAACATAGAACTCGAAGATAATTTGGAAAATGAGTTCGAGACCAACCTGTCAGGAAAAGTGGAGGAAGCTAAAGTCAGCCTTGAAAATAAGGAACAGTTAAAGAAATTATTATTGGATTATAGGGACGTATTTGATTCCAAGCCAGGGAAGATTGAAAATTTTAAATACGCGTTCCAAGTCAATGATTGGGCACCGTTCAAACAAAAACCATACCCGGTTGCGGAAAAACATTACCCACAAACTAAGAAGACACTGCAGGAGATGATGAATGCAGGTGTTATAGAAAAGATGGCGACACCATATGTTAGTCCATTAGTGATTGTGAGTAAACCGGATGGCTCAGTAAGGGTGTGTTTAGATGCCAGAAATTTAAATGCAAAAATCATACCAGAAAATGATTCGGCACCACCCATAAAAGAAATACTGAGGAAGTTCAATGGCAAGAAGATTTTTACAAATATTGACATGACTTCTTCGTATCATCATCTCGAACTGGAAGAGAAAACCAGCTTGTTGACGGGATTTCAGTTCGACCAACAAACATATTGTTTTAGAAGATGTCCGTTTGGATTGAAGACCGCAGGATCTGCATTAATAAGAGCGCTTGATCGAAACCTGTCAGAGGAAGTGAAAGATTGCACTATCCGATACGTGGATGACATTTTGCTTACCTCGGAGAATATTGAGGAACATTTAGAGAATTTGAAGAAATTATTGGAAGACTTAAGAAGGGCAAATTTTAAAATAAATTTAAAGAAGTCGAATTTTTGTCAAAGGCAAGTGACATTTTTAGGGCATGTGATAGACAAGGATGGTGTTAAACCAAATCCATGCAAATTGGAATCGATAAGGGATTTTCCAAGGCCTTTGAAGGTAAAGAACGTTCGCCAGTTTTTGGGATTGATTGGGTTCTTCTCAGGACATTGCCCATCATACACAAAAACTGTTGCACCACTACAGGACCTTCTGAAGAAGGGGGGCAAGTGGAAATGGACGGAGGAAGCAGAAAAAGCATTCGTAGAGGCCAAGGAGATGCTTTTAAATTACGTGAAGCTAGGATATCCTGATTTTAATCAGAGATTTATCATTCAAACAGACGCATCCCAGATTGGAATAGGGGCAATGCTATATCAGGAAAACCCAGAAAACCCTGATAAGAAAAACTATCTAGCTTTCACAAGTAGGAGACTGAAACCACACGAGAAAAATTATACGATCAGCGAAATCGAGCTGTTAGCGATATTGCACGCGTTGCAATATTGGCGGAAGATCGTAGATGGGTTTCAGGTCATTCTAAGAACGGATCATAAAGCCTTAACCATTTTGATGAAGACTGATTTATCCAGTCAAAGGTTGATGCGTTGGGCTTTATACATTCAACAATTTGATGTCAAGATAGAGTACTGCCCAGGAAAAGAAAATATAGTTCCAGACTACTTAAGTAGAAGAGGAAGTAATGGCTATAGATTTGGAAGACAGGGATCAGCGTACTCTTAATGAGTTAAGAAGCATTAGTCAAAGACAACGGGAGGATCCATGGATGAATATGCTTATATCTATCCTTGAGGGAAGCTTGATAAGAGGAACACCAGCGTACACGGAAGCGAATAAGATAGCTCAAGACTACACGTTTTATAATGGATTGTTATATAAGTTTGTGGACTCTGACCATACAAAATTAAGGATTGTTGTACCTGCAATTTTGCAGAGGAAAATAGTATGGTTAGCCCATAGATCGTTCGGACATATGGGAGTCGACAAAACAGTCTCAATGCTGAAAGAAGCATTTGTATGGCCGAGACTGAGAGAAACTGTAAGGGACACGCTAAAGACATGTGATCTATGTCAAAGGATCAAACCTAATGCATTCCTGATGAGGCAGAAGCCTATACCATTGTTGCCCGAAAGGCCCGGCCAAATCATATCTATTGATAATTTTGGACCTTTGCCAAAGGCAAGAAGAGGAAATCGACACATAATGGTGGCTATGGATGTCTTCACTAAAATGGTTGTCCTTGCTCCCATACAGAAGACTAGTACCAAACAGGTGTTAAAACGACTTAAAGAAAAAGTGATACCGATTCTGGGGAAACCTGAGAATTTGTTGTCGGATCACGGCAGTGGTTTCACCAGTGTAGAGTTCAGACGAGAATTAGAAAGACTTGGAATACGTCAGATTTTGTCAAGTATTCGCCATCCTGAGGCAAATCCTGTAGAAAGAGTTATGAGAGAGACGGCCAAGTACTGTAGAATATACTGTGCCGAAGAAAATTGGAAGTGGATAGATATCTTGGATATTATCGAATTTTGTATAAATAATACAATCCATGAATCCACAGGAGAGATACCCATAACGTTACATCGGAATGAGCAACCAGAAAGACCTTGGAGTCTGGTAATTCCTAGGCCAGCAGACGCTCAGCCTGGAAGGGATGTACGCATTAGAAGAGCCTTTGAGCATCTAAAAGCTCAAGCCGACAGGAGGCAGAGAAGAAATAGGCATAAGAGGTATCATCGACCATTATTAGCAGGAGAAATGGTGTTAGTAAAAAGACCAGCCATTTCGGATCCAGGGAACCGTGTGTACAAGAAGTTCCAGAAAATGTACCACGGACCCTATCAAATAATCAGAGATTTGAGGAATAACGCATATAGAATTCGGCACTGTGAAACGGATCACGAAGTGACCATGAATTCAGCAAATTTGAAATTATATTACCCTCCCGAAGATTTCGATGAAGTAAATGAACAAGCCCTGGTTATGGAAACATGTAGAGATGAATCCGCTTTTGACATAAACAAGAATAAGGAAGAACTAGAAAACAGAGCTCAAGCATTCGAGTGCGAATGCGAATTGGAGAAATTGTATTGGGAAATTAAAGAAATAATTGAATTTATTGAAGAAGGTAATTCCAATTTAAGAAAGGAAAATGATGAAATAGGGAAACGGGTAGGGATAGACCAAACCCGTAAGGAAGAATGAGGTTCTGGGGACTTAAAGTCCAGACAAGTAAAGAAAGAGAGAAAGGGTAGGGACAGAGCATACCCGACCTACACAATTACCGGATACGACTTTAAAGAAGTAAAAAACAACGGAAGGTACGGACATTGTTATGATGGCTTCGACGAATAAAGACAGATATGATTAATTGAAATAAATTTCCTCAAAATTTTTCGAAAATTTATTTACCTAAGGAGGGGAGAGATGAACCCATGTGCCATAGGGTCCAATGAGGGCGAATCCATGCATTTGGGAAAGAAATGAAAGAAACGTATAGTTTCTAATGTAACTTAAAGATAGATCCAGCTAAGATGCTAGCCTAATATGGTGCAAGAGGCGAGGACCAGGTGTTCGTGAGATGAGATCACCCTCTTGACATTCAGAAGGGAGCGAGTCATGAGTATTAATAACCGAGTGGAAATTTCCCAGGATTAAACAAGGAAGCCTGACTCGGAAATCGACCTTACGTTGCTGGAAATTGACAACACCGCTTATGCGCCAGAAGAGGAATAATTAAATTTAACCCGTTTACAAGTATAATAATGAGTAAACAAGTACAGTACAGTGAATCTTTTTGAATGAGAGATTTTTTAGTAAAGAGAAACCATTTAATAATTGCGCAGGAGAAAACTGCAAACGCAAGACGACGTCATCGGGGAATTACCAAGGCCTGTGTGGAGGGGAGAAAGCAAAAGAAATGCAACACCCACACAATTGAGGACGAGAAATTAATTAATATCTACGAATTGCACGATCGATTCTTAGGGGCAATGAGATTATTTGACATTGAGAAGACGAGCTTTCGGAAGGTATAATTTTTATATTTGTGCCACCATTATTTTAGAAATTGGTCACAGAAAGGACTAGAGTCTTATTTTTTTGTAGTGGAATAGTATAAAGCTTCGGGCTTCACCAAGCCAATCATGCAGTTATTCTGACAACCCGTGAGGGTGTTACTACGCATGCAGTCATTCCGACAGTCCGTGAGGGGCGTAAGACTACATCACAGCACATCAGTATCCAGACAGTCCGTGAGGGGCGTAACTCTGCGTCACATCGAAGACAGTTACTAGTACTCCTTGAGGGAGAAACGCTGTGTTACACCGCAGAAGTAATATCCGATAGCCATAGGCGTCGCAGTATTAACAACTTGCTTGCCTCCATAAGGAGTGGTAAAGAAGAAATTTAAAGTATCGCCGTATTGGAATATTAGGAAAATCCTAGTTACAGGATTTAGGCCCGACTGTATACAAGTTATAGTGAAAGTTCGTAAGATAAAGTCAGAGCAGGCTGCGAACGTCGGACTTAAAGGCGATAGGTCGTTAAATAGACGAACGAATATATCATAACGTACGGAAGTACCGTACCAGAATGATAAACTGTTATCTAAATTAAAGAACCCAAAAAGGGAAGAACAGAATAAGGTTCGGAACGTATATCAGAAACGTAGGAGTGCTAGAACCGATCAAATAAAGAAGCACGGAGACTATAAACATTATCTCCAGAAAGCAGGCGAACTATTCTAAAAGTACTAGACTTGAGAAGTACTAGCTGCTATAAACTAAATCTATAGGTCATCGAGAGGTTATTGAGGAGACCTCGATCCGAATAGACTTTCGCTAGGATCGATAAGACAGATCTACAAAGAAGCCGTTCAAGCTAGATAAATAGCCGGTCATCCAGGATAGGAGTAGAAGAATTTGGATTCCAGGGAACAGTAGATGTTTCGAGACTTTCGTATTCTGCAGGATAGGAAGCCGACATTGAATAAATTTCACCCTTGGAAACGGGAAATTAAGAAGGTCACGTGTGATAGGCTCAGAAATACGGCCTAGTGATCAAGAATTGTGAAGTGTAAATTTATCAAGATTGTGTGTTAGATTAATAATTTTAGTGTTTATTATGTGTTCAAAAGGGACACATCAGTGTATCAAAATGTCGTCAATGTTAAGTGTCTTAAATGTATGTCAAGAAGTGTTTGTACATAAGATGAATTCCTTTAATATGGAGTAAAAGTTCAAAGTGGGCCCAAAATGAAACACCGCACAAGAATAAAGATCATGGGACGATCTTAAAAACATGTGAGTACTGAATTTCATTCTATTTTGGTGTCAGGAATTGGTTGTGTACAAATCCACCGGAGTTTTTGAGTAAAAGGGATGTGTTTTAAGAAATAAATACTGAATAAACAAGAACGCGGTCTGAACAATAATAGAAATTTGAGAAATTATAAATAATTATGTAAAGAATAAATCCCGTAGAGGAAATATGTGAATAACATGTTAATGTATTTAACGAATGTCACAAGAGTAAGGAAAATATCAGTAATTATTATGAAAGATATTTAAATAAAGTAAAGTTGAGATATGAAAGAAATAGCTTTTGAGCTTGTGTAAAGAATAAAGATAATACTAATAACTAAGTATGGAAATATTAAATAAAGATCAAATAAATTGATGTGAACATAAGAGCGTCAAAGCCTTAATGTATGTGTAAGATATGATGATCAAGGGAATGTTTTAAAAGGGAGCGATTTATCGGCAACGGAAAGATTAATATAAGAAATAAAAATAATATGAATTGTTACTAATGAGATTTATCAGTTCTTGGGAAGACATTTCGGCTTAAAATAATGCATAGCGCAAAGGAGCGCAAATAATATTAAAATGTCACGCTAGGAAAGCGTAGAAGTTAAAATACTTGGTAAATTACTTATGGAGGGTAGTTGATTGTAGTGAATTGATAATTGTATAAGTCCTCTATTTGTGACGTAGTATCACGAGGCATTGTGTATGTATTAAAGGGAGCTAATGTATGGTATTATTGAGCGTATGTCATGTAGGCCACGGCCGACTTTAAATCGCGTCTTGTATAAGTCCTTTATAAGGGAATGGTTCCCGAGGCATGTGAAGAGATTCGAACTCAGAATCCTCTTATGATAAAAGCCCCTTAATTCTTCGTCGTTGAATGTGTATTAATCTTCCCCATCAATGAGGACCCTCTCATAATTAATAAATGCCAAGGTTACGAAAGTGGTCTATGAACCAAAGAATATTTGTTTTGAATGGATACAGTACAGTAAAAGCCCGGTCTCTCCCCAGGACTGAGTATAATGTGAAGGTTTGTTTTGAAAGCCTTGGAAAGGAGCTGCTAACGTGGGTCAGACAGAGAGTCGCCCGTCACCCTCTGTGTCATAAATCGCGCCCGAGTTAATGGCCTGGCTCTCTTAGAGTAAGGGTGGGCCGGAACCGTCTCGTAAGATGTAGTAAAGACGCCGTGAGTGTTTAAAGTTGTTAACGACCCGGGCGTTGAACCGAGGTCCTTGTAGATTGATATTTTCGTTTGCCTGTTCAGATCGTAGTTTCTTATGTGATAATGGTCTTATAAGACATAAGAGATAAATAACAATCCCTATTGTAATGATGTACGGAAGTAGGATTCCACGAGTTAATTGAAGGCAACTAAGTTTCGGGAGTAACTATAGTTTTTGACTGTGTCAAGTATCTTCACGCTCTGGAGTACACATGTGATTTCCTGATTACCTTAATATATTTGTGAAAATAAAGAGAGATGATAACAGCTGAAAGTAGTATAATTCGCTAGACTTTGAATATTGCATCATCATGACCAGAAATTGCGTAATCCTGATGACGTCATGGGTCCTTAGAGCGAGCACGTGGTCCAGGTGGGATCAGGTGAATGGCTAATGTTTAGGATGACCACCATGCCTTGTGTTCGCATGGAGAGGACAGCAGAGGTTAGTTGTGTATCATGGCTATTAATTATTGATTGATTATTGAATTATATTTTGGTAATTGTTAAAGGAAGTGTAGAGAGTCTTGGGTGTCATAACTTTTGAATGAGAGTGTACGGTGAGGCGCTCGATATAGCCGGCTCGCTACCAGACATGTGGTGTGCAGCTGTTCCGTTTTTGCTCGCGCCGTGCGGCAAGCCATGAGACCAGCCAGCGCTCCCCACACATGTGGTGCATTGTTGTTAAAGTTTTTGCTCGCGCTTGCTAAATAAGTAAACTGATGTTGTAAAGCTACACTCTGTTTAAGTACGGCATATATTACCAGAGCGTGGGAGTGGAGTTGTGTTACTCCTTGTCGCTATGTTATGTCTGTTTAATTTAAATGATGTTAACATTTTTTGTGTTCTGGCTTGCTTCATGATCTCAATTTGGTTACAGTGTTTTATATGTCATGTATATCTTCGAGTGTGTGAAATGAATCTTGATCTGATTGTTTTTAGATTCCTAGACGTCATTATTCAAGTGTGTAATTTTTAATGAGAGAACAAGATCTGAAGCCAGTTCCCAGAGCTCCATGTGAAAATGTTTAAAATAGCTTTTTTGCAGTTTGATATTCACAATATATAAGAGCACATAGCTATGAAGTAACACTTAGTTTCAAAGTAACACAGTTGTCTATCATCATGAGCATGTATGGAAGTCTTCTTGTTAAGCTCCAGCAGCTCTATGAGATAAAATCTCTGAGAGAGCAATCAGAGAGGCTGGGTTAAACTTTGCCGTGAGCGCGCTCAAAGTGGAGTAGGATGTGTGGTTCAACGGGCTTACTAATTTACAGCAGGACATGTACAATTGTGAACTCTTAGAAATAATTCGAGACCGCCAGCATTGTCGAGAGTTGACGTCGGATGGCGTAACCCCCCACATATTGGGGGTAATCATTCAGCGGCTGCGATCAATCAATTCCAACAGTATTGAGCTGCTCGATTTTCCGCCGCTGGAGGAAGAGAGTGTGGGGGGTGAAGATCGTGCAGGCATGGATGGCATGGATGCCGAAGAAGGTGAAGAAGAAGAAGAAGTCCAAATTGTTAATTAAATGGACGTTGGACAGTGGTTGTTTTTTAACGAAAAAAAATAATAATTTTGTGTAGTGTTAATTTTTTTAAAAATATATTTATTTGATCATTTGTGGTTTACATTAATTATATAATATGAATTAGTGAAAAATGATATGATCTTCGTTCTTAAAGTGGTAAGTAGTTCTTTTTCCAACAAGCTGCGGAGAATTGAAGATGCTGTGTTGTTTGCAGAGTGGAATATGCTGGTCTTGTGCACGGGTAAGTACAATCATTCTTTTCTTTCTTGCGTGTGTTGGTTTTAGTGAGCTGAAAAATATATATAGAGACACATTAATAATAATAATAATAATAATAATAATAATATCTTTGTGAGGAATAAAAAATAAAAAAACTTACACTGTTGTAATTAGAAGATATTTTTGTTGGGGATCCATGAGTTGTGAGTTGAATCGAATCCAAGCCAAGATACGAAGGCTCGGGTTCCTTTTCTACGTAGTACTTTGTTGACTAAGTAAATATTAGGATGTTTTGTTCGTTGTAACTCTGCTTCATAGAACGCTCCGAATATAGGCAAATTTTTATTATCTTTTAAAAGATATGTTCGTGGATTAGTATTTTGAACTTTATAAATTGTAAATAATTCCGTTGTCCAATTAGCTTCGTACCCCTTAGTGAAGTGTTTCTTGATTTTTGATATTCTTACAATGTCACCGATTTTATATTTTGGTTTTCTTAAAGTTTCATTATATTGTGTTGGCAAACGGGGTGGATTGTTTCTTTTTACATCATTAGGTTTCATGCCGATGCTGCGATGTATTTTGTGATTATACTTTACTAGTAACTCAGGCAAAATATGTACCCATCGGTAAGAACCTCGTGTTGTGAATTCTTTCCACATCGATTCCTTAAGAGTTCGATTAAATCTTTCTACCACACTCGCTTTAATGGAGCTGCCAGTGGAATAATGCTTTAGATTTTGTTTCTGAGACCATGTTTTGAATTCACTGTTATAAAATTCCGTTCCTCGATCGGTGTGGAAATAATTCGGCAATCTTTTACTTTGAGAATAAACAAATTTTAAGCTTTTTACGATCTCACTTCCTTTTTTGGTTTTAAGAGGAATTGCCCATGCATATTTCGAGTAAACGTCAATAATGGTTAATAAATATTTAAATCCATTATTCCATTTTGCAAGTTTGGATATGTCCACAAGGTCAGCTTCATGGAGGTCATCGATTCCTTTGCTAATAACACGTCGTCTTTTAAACTTTTTTCTAAGCGGTGCGTGAAGTTCTTTTGCAATTTCTCGTCTGATTTCGTTCATAGTTATTTTCCAAACAATGTTTTATAACATACTGTGCATTGTTTTACAAACGTTGGAATTTTTATTCAATATATCCAGCATTTCTTAGTTCTTCTTCTATTGCAAAGATTTCGCTGTCTAGTCCTGTGTGACCTGCAGCTTTCGATGCAATTAATTTTTTAAGTCTTGATACCAATTTGTTTGGTTCATTCCAGTGAACGAATTCAATATTGTTTCCGCCTTCAAATTTCCAAATGGCTTGTGGCGCGATGTGTTTTTTTTGACCATATCCAGTATGCATCGTAGTATTTGCTTCTTCTTCATTTTCATCTGCTGTTTTTATAATTCTATCTATGTCTTCAGTGAGAAGGGGTTCAATTATATGTCTATACTTATAAGATTGCGTCCCTCTTGGAGCTGCATTGCTTGTATAATTTCTTTTGTGCACGTTTGAAACATTTAATAATTTCAAATATGAAGTTAAATCACTCCTATCTATTAGAGTGGGGTCTGGTACTTTCCTTTGAATCAATTCAAGTAGACCTTCTGTTATAGGAAATTTTTCACCACCAACTTTTATCCACTTTTTATCAAAGAAAACTCGTTCGCGTCCC
This sequence comes from Meconema thalassinum, assembly GCA_946902985.2. Classification (NCBI taxonomy): domain Eukaryota; kingdom Metazoa; phylum Arthropoda; class Insecta; order Orthoptera; family Tettigoniidae; genus Meconema; species Meconema thalassinum. The sequence goes on from OX336390.1 coordinate 837,845,469, forward strand.
AAGTATTGTTCATCATTTCTTATCGTTATACCAAATGTTCTATCCACGTTTTGTTTAATGAACGGATCAAAGTAGCGGTTAAGTAGTGAAATTATTTTGATGCTATCTCCATCTTCTTCGTCTGAAGTAGCAGTGGATTCAGAATCGTCATATTTTCCTGTTCTTTTTCGATTTTCTTTATTTTGAGTTGATGTATTAGCAATAGCTACAAGTTGATTTAATGAAGTTGTTACTGGTTTAAAGTTAGTCTCTATATCTAATTCTTTTCGTCTAACATCATTTTGAAGTGAAAGATACTTGTCTTTAACATCTTTTTTTAAGCGAGAAAGTTTATCCTTTACTCGACTTTCAGCTTTAATCTTCGAGCTCTTCTCCATGACTAAACGGAAATTGTGGCTGTTTTACTTATTTATAGTATATTCAAAATCGATTTGAAGAGGAAGATCATCAGTTTTATGTGTTTTAGGGTCTCTAAGTCGAAACTGAATTTCATCTTGCTCTTCAACAACAATATCACTGCCATCCAGTTCAATCTCTTGACGTATATTTAAAATTGCATACACAATTGGAGATCTTGGTGAAACAAAAATTGGTTTTAATACACCTTTGTAGGTAAGTTGATACTGTATGTTATGATTATGAAGCGTGTATACTGGTGAATGGATTGATGGTGTGTTGGAGAATTTCAGAATAAATTTTGATAAGTTCTTTTTCTTTACTTCATCTTTTAATATACCATATTCTTCTTTGGATGCAGTAAAACTTTCGAGTGGTTCTTTGTTAACCATTTGCTCAATTTTTTCTAGTTCAGTTTTTAACTTGTTATATTCTTCTTTGGATTCAGCAGCATAACTTTCAAGATCTTCTTTTTTAACAATATTGAGATTGTTAGCAACACCCTCAATACGAGTTTGTAAATTGCTTAAAATTTCTTTTAGTTGATTAACTTCAGTTCGTGAAGCAGCATAGTGTTCTACAAACCGTTTATTTGTCACATCTTGGTCGTTAACAGGAAACTCAACATTTGTTTGTTTTTGATGTTGTAGATTGTTTACAGTTTGTTTCAATTGATCAAATTCACGTCGGGAAGCGGCAAATTGTTCAACAAACGTCTTATTTGCAACATCGTTATCGTATATGGGATTGTTTACGTGAGTAATTCGTTTACTCATCATATCTAAAGTTCCACCATCGTCTACGTTTAAAAAGTTTTGTTTATTAAATTTAGTGATTAAGTCTTCTAGATCTTTTCGCGAGGCAGCAAAGTTTTCTAAGTAATATTTGTTTATTGCATCTAACGAATCGATTGGTTGAGATATGTTTGTTATTCTTCTATTTAACATATCTACAGTTTCATCATCTCTGTTTATATTCAAAAGAGATTTTTTAATTTCATCGAGTTCATTTGTTACATGAGTTTTAAGAAAAGAATACGTTACAGCATCTTGATTTTGAATTGGATCTTTAACATTTCTTATTCTTTTGTTACCCAAGTCGAGAGTATCTTGATCATACGGAAAGTGATCTTCTGAAAATTCTCGCACTAAACCATGAATGAATTCTACTCGTTGTAACACTTCGGTTATTCGGGTCTCAAGATATTTTTTTATATTCGATGTATGTTGCTGCATTGCAATAAGGTTTACTGCATCATTTGCAGATGATGGTAAAGCTAAGCCCGCGAGACGTTTGTTTTGAAAGTCAAGTTCTTTTTTCTCTATTTTACAAATTGAAAAAATTAAACCTTTAAGGTCTTTAAAGTTTCGTTGTATGTCTTCTTTAGACTCGATTTTATTTAGCTCATTTAATAACTTCAGTACATAACCTTTGTTGCATGCATCTTCAACATGTATTGGCGTTCCAACATTTTTTAACCGTTTGCCGTTAATACTTAGATGTCCGTCGCTTGTTGTTGTTGTTAGTTGATTTCCATATTGCAGTAGCTTATCATCAACATATGATTTAGTTGCAATATCATGTCGTGAAGTCGGTCGTCCGATAGACACATTATTGGTTTTGTTAAACGATGTCATAGTTAAGTTGTTAACCACGCAAAAGCAATAACACGAATGGCCATTTAGCTCTTTTTGAAGTCATATTTATAACTGAAAATAAACATCAAATCCATTGCGATATCGACCATTTTGTAACTCGCTATCTTTATCGATAACCAAAAAGCCAAACTTAGAGTTTTGCCAACAATACGAACAAATATCAAAGAACTGTTCATAGCTCATATCTGTATTTACATGATCGTTATATACATGGCGCAAGTTTGTTCCGTCTTGTTTAAAAAGAATTAAAAAATTAGCGTTATCTCTAATTAGATGTTTAGGTATACAAGAATATGTTTGACAAAGATAAAATACGTCAACGTCGTGATGACGACCTCTACTGAAATAATCTTTCATGTGTTGTTGTTTATTGCTGGCTACATCATCAAAAACAAATATAGAGTTTTTTCTAGCCATTTCTGGAGGCATTACTTCATCATTATCGGAAAAAAAATCACTTTTTATTTCTTTTATGGAGTCCAAAAACTTTTTTAATTCAACATATTTACTTTGAGCAAGTGATTTAGAATAAATATAAACGTTTTCAAAACGAACTCCATTTTTATGACACAATAAATTTAGCATTACGTTTGTTTTGCCACAGTTCGATGGACCGCAAATGATACATCGAATTGTGTTCGGTAGTAAAACACCATGCTTTCTTTTTTCACTTTTACTCTGGTTTTCAGCATTAGTAAATGAAATTACTGGTAGAGTGTTTGACTGCTTAACAAACTTCAGCATGTCTACGTTTACGTCTGAGAATGCACACTGCACAAAAAATCACATCACATCAACATATATTGCTTCCACACGTATCATAACTTGTATTATATGGAATAATAGTAGGATTTTCAGGATTTAAATCAACGTTGCCGACGTAAAACCCTCTTAAATATGGACAATATGGCGCCCATTTTTCATGATCATTTAAAGGATTATCGTTTTCCCTCCAATTTTCAATTTCAATCTTACAGAATATACATTTCACCTTATCACCATGACCAGTACAATAAAATCCTGCTGATGCTAAACAAAATTCGTTTGGACAGGGAAGAGGCCAATTTTGAAAAGTTTTAAGTCTTTCATATTCACATTTCAATTCTATGCTAGGAGAAATATTGTTTACGTAGGGGCAAGAAAAAGCCCTTTTCTTATGCTCTTCAAACGGATCATCATCTTCTTCCCAATAACTAAGTTGCAGATTACAGAAAGCACACCTAACCATATCCTTATATCCATAATAGTAAAATCTTGCAGCTGCTCACCATGCAGTGTTCGTAAAACTGTCTGAAGACCATGTCTTAAATGTTTTTAACCGATCTCTTTCAGATTTTAAATTCATTTCTTTTTGACTCAATATCATTTGCATTAACTGTTTTTTGGAATACTTTACACAATTAAAATACTTCATGATGCTGGTTTACTTCACAAAGAAAAAGATGTTCACCACACAAAGCTAAATGCGAACTGAGATGAATCAACAAAACACGTTGGCTAATATGCTTGATTTGCATGTGTTGGGTTGGCCGAGCGGTCTAAGGCGTTAGACTTAAGATCTAATTTTCAGAAATTGAAAGCGAGGGTTCGAATCCCTCACCCGACAATATTATTATTATTTTATTTACATGTAGAGTGAGGAGGTAATTGATCATTAATAAGAACTTTATTATGAAATGATACAAAAGACCTTTTCTGCTTTATTCATTTAGAATTACAATTAATACAATTTTATTTGTCTTGAAGTAATCTCATTCTTTTTTTAGTTGTCCAGTTGAGTGTGGGTGTGTTGAGATGATCTTCTTCTTCTTCTTCTTTTTAGTTGTCTAGATGATTATTTTCTGTAGACAAAAAATATACACAGTGTTAAAAAGCAAACTAAAACAAAATATGTATAGCGGTCAACGACACTAGTAGATTTAATTAACCACCTTTTATAGATAGCGATTACAGTTGTCACATTTGCAGCGAAGATGAAACAGTTGAAATTTCCTCTTTAGATGATCTGGTAGATGTTCCCACTCTAGACGAATTCGTTGTGGTTCATATATAGTCAGTACGTTTATAGGAAAGTAGTTCCAATCAAACTTATTAAAACCTCGAAGTCCATTGTTTCGAAACTTGTTTATTATCGAACACACGATTTTCATGATGCCATCAGAAGAATTTAACCAATGTTGAACAGCATTGACATTGAATTTAGCACAACTATTGCTTCCTATTGCTAGAGATGGTAAATGTTTTGGACAATCTGTAGGTAAACGATGGCTATGCCTCAACATTAGGTCTGACATTCCATCAATCGTATTAAGATCGAATAATGAGTCGGGGGAAAGTGCTTTTAGTGCAAACAAAGAAAATTCCTGTGGCAAATTATATACAACTAAATAGTCATATTTATTCTTAATAGACTCAAAAAAAGAAGAAAGAGTTTTTTCACAATATGCTGCAACCCATGTGATCACGGGGCTGAATGAAGGTATATTGTCGTTATTTAACATACAGTAAGCAAGTTCCAAACTGCCGTTTGGTAGCTTGCGAATGTCTGCAACTATTGGTTGCTTCTTATTCCACGTGCCAGCATCAGTAGAAGGAGAGTTTGTTGTTGTCAATTCCATGATTGCAACTAAAGTGAGAATACTTGTTTACTTGCTTGCTTATAACTTAGCAAATATTGGTTTAGATAATTACTTCATTTGTTAATGGTCTGTAAGATATTTGACGATCATGAATAAGAACACAATAAAGAGTTGTATCTTCAGGTATATTCTCACTTGTCTCGATTTCAATTCGCACATCGACTGAAGATGTCTTCACTGCTTCCACTTGTTCGAGACAATTAATTACAATAATCGGACAAAGAGACTTAAATTCATCTCGTGAAACTAGAGTCTCTGAACGAACATCATCGATCTGATAATATACATTACGAAATTTAACAAACATGTCATACAATTCGCTGTAGTCATTTATGGCAATTTCAGAAGTTGGCATTTCATAGGGATAAAAAATTGAATTAAAAAAAACTCTTATAGATTTAATGTTACAATGGTCGAAATAGGAAGAGCATGTGTTTAGTAAATTTCTTCTAGTTTGAAAACCTAATAAAAATTGACGTGGTTTTTGAGTTTCCGAAGTTGTCATTACAGTCCAACTATATTTAGTTGTTCTAGGAAGAGAAGGCAAGACATGAACATCCCATGATCGAAAACCAACCTGAATGGGAATATTTTTCTGCATTAGTTTTAATCTTTTAATTTGTTATTCGTCCGATAATAATAAAACGGGAATTTTTAGATAAACTTTAAATAACTTGACCTTAGAAAGATCGTTTTCGGTTGTCGATTTCAACGCACGTGCGTCACTTGACGATCGGAGAAGTATTACCTCATGCTTGCAGTTTAAAATCGGCTTTCTGTAATCCTCTGCTAAACCTAACAGGTTGCTTAAAGGAAGTATTATATGAAAACGTTTTGTGTTACTATCAACAATATTTGCTTCACTTGCTGGTGTTGTTAAAGAGGGAAAATAACCAGCATTTTGTAAAGCTGTATATTCGTTTTTTGAATATGATGCAAAGGTTTTTATAGAACTTGTTATACCTAGATGGCGTGTACGATCAATTTCTTTACCATTTAACGTGATGCGAATTTCGCTAAAAAGATTAGCCCCAAAATTTTGGTCAGGATGCGCTGTAGTAGAAGCAGCTGTATTTATGTTAGAAGTAATAATTTGACCTTCTAAGTGAAGAACACCTTCTGATAATAAAACTATGTTTTCTTCATTTTGAATCGGTATTCGAATTTCATCATTATTTTCGAATTTATTAGCTGAATAAGGTTGATAAACTCTTTCTTCTCGTCGCACAACTCTGTTGTCAACCTCTCTTTTATCTGTTATGTTAAACATGCTAAACATGTTAACAGCTTCAACTATAGATAGAAACTAAATAAGATTAACAATTGCATAAATATTTATATTGAAATTAAAGTACGCGATAGCCTAAAGACTGTAAGAAATGTTTGTTGTTACTCGATAACTGTTTTTTAGATTTCAAGGTGCGATGTCGTTGTTGTTTTTTTTTTTACAAATTTTAGCTGATTGATTTATATTATTTTTTCGAATCAGAGTTGACTTCTTTTTTTTCAAACTTTGAGTATTATATAGTATAACCATATTTGTGATTGTTTTCTAGTATGCTTACTCAAGTAGAATGAAAACATAACAGTATTTCATTACTTTATATAGCAAGATATCGTGCTGGACGAATAATTAATTCTACAGTTAAATCTTCATCTTGCAAATCAATGAGCTGTTGAAGATGATCTTCAAGTTGCACAGATACATGTTGAATAACCTTGGTGTTCATAGGCAAAAAAATAATCGTTGTTGGTTGTACAACAATCGGGTAACCAGCAGGAACATGAGCTTTAAAATTATATAAAGAGTGTGTTGGTTTATGGTTCAAATAAGAACTCGTACCAAGCACAAGGTTGCAACATACTCGAATACTATTAACAGTGTTAATTTTAATCATATATTCAGAATGATGAGTTGTGTTTGCCTTGAACTTTCTATGAGAAAAGCCTAACAAATCTGCAATAGAATCTGCAACACCAAAATCTATAGCAAACACTTTCGAATGTAGTTTACAATGATAAAAGACTTTATCATAATTAATATAAAAAGATGGGAATTTGTCTTTGTCACCTAATAAATGTTCAACTAATAATTCATTAATCTTTTCACTTAATTGTTTTAACGTATAGCTAGCATTGGGTATTATTAAAATCGCTCTATCCGCTTCGTTCAAATTTATAGCCAAAATGTTATTATTCTCGCTAATTGTTACTTCATTATCGATTCTATTTCGATGAATTTCAATTTCTCTTTTATTCTCTTTAGGGTAAACTTTCTTTTCAATACCTAAAGGCCCTGCTACACTGTTGGCTACAGTGAAATCAATATTAAACGGGGAAGACAAAACGAGACGGTTGTCTCTTTTTCCATCTATATCCTCTTCCACATACAATTTTGTTTTTTCTAAATGTTCTGGTATAAGTTTCGACAATGAGTGATAACTAAGTAAATCATCAAAAGCTGAGGCTAGATCTTCAAATTCATAAATACCCGGTGGTACCACTAAATCAATTGATAAAAAATTAGTAAAATGAATGCGAAATTTATTATTTCTGTTGGTAACATTTCGAATAGAATTAGATGTATACAATCCTGCAAGTCCTATTTCAAAAAACTCTGCTCCTACAAGATGAATCGGGTTCTCCAATGTAACATCAATCTTCGAGCCTTTACCTTCAAGAGTTATCCGTCTTTCGAAAGCCATCTTTGAAATGTTTAAAGACGGTCTGTGTTTCCCTTATTTATACAATACAAGAAGACTAAACATAAATGTCCACAAATCGAAGAAGTAATCGATTGATATGAATGAAAATTATATTGTAGATAGCAATTTTTAAGATATGTTAAAATTTCTAATGGTGGTCTTAAATTACCAATACTATAAAAATAATGCACATATTTACCACGTTTACTGAAAGCCACCCAATGTGAACCGGATTTATCCAACGGTTCAAGGTTAACAATACAGTTTTCATTTTTGCGAGGATATCTTGGTAACGTATCTCGCATAAAGACTCCTCTAAAATTTGGAATCTTTAATTGATGTGCGTATTTAGCTAAATCGAAATTACTTAATGCTTTATTTGGTATTTGGTTAATTATCTTTTGTATGCAGGAGGATTTAAATAAATGCCTTGAGCTCCTTTTCCTCGCATTGCTTCTATCATTCGATTGTGTCTTTTCATTTCTTTTAGTTCTTCTTGAGCGGCTTTCGCCTTGTTTATAGCAGACGCCACCCCTGCTGCTCCGCCTGCTAGACCCCCCAAGCCCGACAAGGCTGCAAATATCGGAAGTAGGGGTAAAATACCACCTTGCTTTTTCGATGTTCTTCTTTTTTTTAATCTTTTCTTGTTTTTTTTTTTATTATTATTTAAGTTTCGCTTACCTCCTCCAATCTTAGACTTAGCTTTCATTATGCCACCCACTGTTAGTGCAGCTGCTCTCTCTCCAAATGATGCGTCACGGGATTTTACACGTGACCAAGCTTTTGAAGCTAAAATTTCATCAGCCTCTCTTCTTTTGTTTGAATCTTTATGCTTTGCGTAAGCAATGTCGTGCTCTTTGCACGCTTTATCTAATATATTTATTCCTGGATCACCACGGCTCAATCGCTTTTCTAATTTTGTTCCTGGTCCACAATATTCATATCCCGGGATGTGTAATTCCACGGGTAAATTATCAATAGTTTTATTAAGTACACGACTAATTAATGATCCACTTCCTGTTCGTTTATATTGAGTGGTAGAGTTGCTCCTCTTACAACGCACCATTACTAAATGATATGTAATATAAAGTAATTATACATATATAATTATATTTCTGGAAAATGGGAATGGTGGGGGGAGGTGTTTTTTTTAAATAATACACACAAAATTTGGGTTATTATTATTTATTCTTTTTTTCATAAGCAAAGGAACACACAAAAAAATTAGTATTATTATTAACAGCATAAAAGTGTGTGTGTGAAAGAAATAAAGTAAGTGAGATGAAGTGCTTTAATCTCAAATTTGTTTCTAATCATTTTTTCAGAGAAAAATGACCAAACGGTAAAGTATCAATTCCGTTTTCAGTTATGTGTCTTTTATCTTCGTTTGATGAAATTGCCAACTTATTTTGCCGAACAGTAAATACAGAATGATATTTTGAAATTATACAAACTTGAACTTTGTTGACTTTATCTCTGTTATAAAGACACTTTCGATACTCATCAATATTCATACTTTTACTCACACTCTTCTTAATGCCTTTAGCCTTACCCAAGCTATTCATTTCATCACACAATTTTATTGCATACATTTTGGGTCGTAACCCCACAAATTCTTCAACAATCCTTCCAGCATTTTCATCTTTCATTAAACCAATTTCACCTTTATTTTGTCTCACAATGCCAAAAGGATTGTTTGTTTCATAGTTTCCAGTATCAAACAAATTTGAATGGTGTTTCATGAACTCATAAATATCATCATAGAATATATACATAAAACTATCGGTGTCTGTGTATAACAACCTCACATTTGATTCAGGATTTGCTAAAATAACATTGTAATGAAAGTCATTCATTTTACATTTAGACAAATCTAATATAGATGCACCAACATATACTGCTTGATTGTGAAAAATCTTTAGTCTACTCATCTCGATGACCATACATTGTTCATCGAATATAATTCTATGTTTAAAATTAGCCTTAGCTATTAAAGACCTAGCACCACGAGCTCCATGCCATTTGGTGACCCATTTGATGTCCCTTAACTTCCTCACATTCATCAGTGAACGACCAAAAATTGCATTATTCATCAATTTATAAAAATTCTTTTCAAAATCATTTTTGGCATGTTTTCGTTTCTCGGTGTTCACATCAATATATGGTTTTAGCCATTGGCTCTGATTGAATTCAATTATTCTGTGAATACGATCTAATTTCATTCCTAGTTGAATACATTGCTTTAACAATCTATAATGCAAAACATAACGTTCTTTATTATCTAGGGTAGCCTATAGCTTTGTCAACTTTTCGGGACATAGAGGGTAATCTGAATGTTTGTCATGTAACTCTTGAGGATAAGTCAAATCTACTTCCAAAATATATCCAATTTCTGAAGTATCATCAATAGTTAAAACATCAAAGCCTTCAACATTTGCAACCCATTTAAACCCGCCCGTTGGAAGATATTCCATCATCGCATATCCATATAAATTATTAACGTCAAAGTACATTATGTAGGACTCTTGCTTTTTCTCATCATAAGTTTTCATATACTTATTATTAGCAATCGCATGTCGTGTTATACACTGAACATTTCCTCCTCGAATAGATCGTTCAAAAAAGTGTAACATATCAATATCTTGAAGCAATTCAAGTTGAACGTTGGTTATCTTTTTCATAGCACACCAAGACATAGATGGAGCAGTGTAAAAATGAGCTGCATCAATGCCATAAGTTTCCATGCCATTCGATCTAAAATTTTCAAAGACATCCGCCAAAAGAAGTGTGTCAACTTTTAAATACAAATCGGCGTATTCTCCTAATGTTTGACATGAAAACGTTTCCCACACCGATTGAGCAAACTCATACTCTTCATTCGATATTGTTTGATCATTAAGACTGCTATAAAACTTGGATATTTCAGGTAATTTAGTTTCGTTAAGTACATCCATACTCGTGACGTATTCATAGGGAAACACGCCTTTTCTCGCAGTAAGTCGAAACTGTGCATCATCATTAAAATAACGTCGAGTTATTTGCTTTGAATCTTCACTTAACGAAGATGAACATTGATCTAGTGAACAGGACAAGAAATTATATGTATCGAAAAATCTTAACTGAATGAATCCATTCTTAACCCGTACATACTTTGTAAACCCTTTATAACGTTCCATATTCACCGCCAACAAACTTATATTACCAGGATTATGTAACACCTCTCCATCACGTTTCTCACAAATTTCTTTAATTATAAAATGTCCATCATAGGCCGTTAGATTATGAAATGCTATAGGCAAAACCTTTGTTACTTTGTAATTTAAATTACAACTATTGTGTGCGCTTCCTCTATATTTTCCAGTTAAGTGACAATGATCGCGTACTTTGAGTTCATTAACTGCAATCGGTTTCTCGCAAATGTGACACATTTTACTTGACAAAAATAATCTTTCTTCATTTTCGGTCATCTTTAACATTGGCTTAACCGATAAGTAATATGTTTGAAGTTTATCCACAATACTATAAAGTTCCTTTACAAACAATTCAATGCAATTATTTCCCCTAAAGAGTTTGAAACTGCACAATTCACTATCGAAATTACAATGAAGGTATAAAGAAATGCTGTAAGGAATATGTTTATGTGTTAAAGTAGAGTTAGGAATGTCACTATTTGGAAAACAGGAGGAAATTGGAGACAAGACGCATTCAGTGTCTGCATATATTATAAATGGAACTGTATCTTTAACTCGGAATTCTGTAAAATTAACAAATCTTTGTTCATCAGTCGGCATTATGCTTTTTGCAACAGGAAACTGTTTACAGTCTGCAAAGTGAACATTTAACTCATCCTCAAGAAAATAATATGACAAACAACGTCTGCATATATAAATCCTTCTCTGAGTGCTAGTGACGCTTGAACGCACAAGGCGAGCAAGATTTCTAATTAAACAAAAGTGATAACTTTCACTGTTTCCAATCTGCAACATCAATAAGTCTACACTCCTTTCATATACTTTATCTGATACATACAAAGGTACAATAGTAAAAGTTTTTTTTTCCTTTTAATTCGTTTGTTCCCATACATACCCAATTGTTTTCATCATATTGTGCTCCATACACATTTACAGAAATATTGTTTTGGTTTTCAAACTTGTTTAAATATTTCATTTCCATCGGAATTGGAATTCCATCTAAATTTAAAACATCTCTGTAATTAGGATAGGAAGAAAGATGATTCACGTTTCGAGTTTTTGGATACAAACCAGCAACCACACTCCACGCAAAACAAGCTTCCTTTGTATCATACAAATTTAGCACTGCATGTTTATTGACTATTACATCAGGCAATCGACTAGTATTGGACATTCCTACTTGAAATCCAACATATTTATTTATATTAATTCTCAAACTATGAATTTTTTCTAAAGCCCACCCGGAACCATTTGCTTCAAATTCGCTCATTTTTGTCAATGTACCTTCAATGATATTCTTATTATAAAATTCATTTAAATCAGTATACTCGAAAACTACCTCATTTATGATAGCAAAATATTTTGTTTCTGATATGTCGCGAAGCACATATTGTGCACACAAAACTGAATTCACCTTTAAAGCTTGTACAGTTAACGCTTTCTTAACATACTTTGTAAACCAAATATTAGCATTCGCTAAAAATTCGCGAGGATCCAAAAACTCATTCTTAACATTTGATACTGCAAGTGTGTACACTCTAGAATTGAATGCCGTTTCAATTAACTCACAGCTCAAGAAAGATTCATCCTTTATTTGAATTGTAATTTCTTCGAAATTCACAGCTTGTTGCAATATGTGCTCACTAATAACTCTCCAACATTCAATCAACTCATCACTGTTCTCAATCAACTCGGTTTGAGTGTTTCCCCCGATTTGGTATGATACTGAAATAGCACCGTTTAGTTCACTTCGAAAATTAGAAACACTTTCAAATGCATCGTCCAATTGGTTTCTTATATTTTCACTGTTATTATGCATTACAATATCGACCTTTCTACGTTTGCTAGGAGGCGAGGTCATTGTTGGTGTTGTCTAAGCAATTGTCCAATTTGCACTAAAGTTAATACACCACTAACAGTTGGTGTACCATCACTGATGTCTAAGCATACGTCCAATTTGCACTATTGTTAATACACCACCAGCAGTTGCTGTAACATCGGTTTACCATAAACCTATAATCTTTTAAAGTATATTCAAGCCATTGTGATAAATTACTGCCTGTAATCTCCAATGAACAATGAACAGCCTCAAAAGGAAATTCATCCTGAAGTTTACCAAGCAAATTGTTCCTATACTCATTCAATTTTGTTACATCGTAACAAGTCTTGGAAAATTCGATTTTGAAAACTTCATCAAATGTATTGTATCCGAAGAAACAAATAAAATGTTCATCTTCACATAATTCTTTCAATAGATATCTTAGAACTGTTTCTGTCACCTCTCGCTGACTATCCTCTGATTTGCTAACATTGGTAACGTAGACTGAAAATGTTGAAATTCCACTCGAAGATGTCCATTTGTTAAAACAAGCTTTTTTCTCATTACGACTCACCTCGTTATCATCTTCTTCCTCTTCTTTCGGTTGTTGAAAGCATACACGATGATACTCTATTAGCGGGTGCGATCGATGTTCAGTTCCACTCAGGAAATTAACAGTTTTCCACTTCATTATGCTGGTTGTTTTATTAGTTTTTTAGATAATCTGAAAAATTAAACAAATTAAGAATTAATTAGCAACTAAATATATCAATCGTTATATCAATCAATACATAAAATATATATAATCCAATACTCACCAAAACATGTTGATGTGAGCGGTTCTTCAACCCAAAATACACCGTCATCAGTTTGCCTTCGAGTACTGTTTCAAAATGACTTGATGTGAGCGGTTCTTCACCCCCAAATACACCAGCATCAGTGTGCCTCCCATTGAGTTTAGTTCATCGATCTCTGATGCGCTTAATTTTGAAAATACTGCTGGTAGAAATACACTTGTTACTTCATCTTCAATGTTAATGTCCACCACTATTTTTCTTCCAAACCTCGTCTGTACGGGGCGAATAATTTGGACCACATATGGTAAATCAATGACTAGTTCTGCTAGTTTCTTATTAGAATACTCAGTACAAGATGATAAGTTATTGAACTTCGTTAGAGCTTCCATCACACAATTTGTTCCTCGTCGTTGACTTTCTTTATTTCTTTCACACACACACACACACACACACACACTCTTCGCGCAAAAGTAAAAGTTTAACTCTTCCATGCACTCGTCCATTTATATATCCTTCACCCCCACCCACACTCCAGAAACCATATGCTGCAAACTAGCTTCTAACGCAAACATTTCTTTTTTCCACTATTGCTTAAAGAAGTCAAAGATTACATTCTTAGCCAATGACGTTAAAGGTCAACTCTGTCTCACGCGAACACAGCAGACGAGATCAATCACACTGCTGCACATGGTCAAACTTGCACGGGTGTCAAATGATGGTTAGCATCCTAAGCAAAAACAATAACAGCTGCACACCACATGTGTGGATAGGAACCGCCTCTCCGCTCAGCCCACCCGACGCGGACAAAAAAACATAACAGCTGCACACCACATGTGCGGATCGCTCGCACTGGCACACATGCTCACACTCGCATGGGTGTCAGATGACAGTTAGCATCCTAATAAACAACCCCCATGACGTCAACACCCATTAACTTTTTATCATCATCGCACAAACAAGCCAAAAGGTCAACCCCCTCCCACGCTAACACGTGCAGTGCACATGTTCGCTCCTGGACCATGTGCTCGCTCTAAGGGCCCATGACGTAATCAGGAATGACGTCATCAGGATTACGCAATTTCTGGTCATGATGATGCAATATTCAAAGTCTAGCGAATTATACTACTGCTGAATGTGTGAACATGCCCAAAATATTGAGTTAGATAATTAACATAAGATTTTAAATTTAATTATACATTTGTTTTTGAGGATTAAGAAAATATAAAAGATAGTATTTGAGGTGTACAAGAATGACACCATTATTATGTAAAGCATGGAGCCAAAAGAGCTCGGAGTTATATAAAACTTACAGTTGATGCTTTATGGAAGTAAGACTAAGTAGGAATTGTTGGTTTATGTGGAAACCATATGTTTAAATACAATATTTGTTTTATTATATTTGTGATTCCTTGTTCATTTGGAACAAGTAGATGATTATGGGTCAGTAATTAAATTGTTAAAGTGTTTGTAGCGCCATTAATTTGATATGTGTTAAAATAGGAGTTGATTTTGTTGTTATTCTTGCAAGTGTATCCTCTAATTGATCCAAAATATGTGAGTCACAGAGTGGGGGGAACTTACCACTGCCCCGAAAATTCCGAATTGAGCTACGCTGGTATACTGTGATTGGCATATTTCTTGCTAAAAGGGCACACAACTCAGTGGCTATATTATTCTGCTAAGGTCCCATTACAGTTTTGTACCGAAAATAAGGTCCCATTAACACCAACCTACACATATGGGGTACTTACAGGTTCAGCATAACCCAATGCGTAAGCGAAACGCACTCACTTAGTCTTTAATTGCCTCACAATTAAATAAATACCTTAAAACATGTATATTTCCAATGAGTTAATGAAAGAATGCAACACGGGAACCATGGTAACAGAATCTCACAGGTCCATATATTTCTGTAAGACGCAATGCAATTCCAATTATTGCATTACTGTGAAAGTTTCCAGACGGTTATAAGGTTATCACGGAACCAAATTAAGCTGTAAAATTCGTCAATACATACAGTATAATGCACTTAAGGGGGTCAAGGGGCACTCTAGAATTTTTCACGCAATTTTTCGTGTGAGTGTGGTACGAAAAGTCTTTTTCACCCGACTATAAAGGGTCTCCGAAAACCACATTTAAAGGCCCTTAAATTAACAGTGTCTTTGATATTCCCAGAAAACTAACTTTGCTCTGATATACCAATGAAGGAATGACAAACCCCTAACCACTGCACCAGTAGCTGAATTGATCAAGTCTGGTTATTCATACCAAGGATAAATCAGTCATAATATTCATGATTGAGATTTTGCTAAGTGTACTCTTTACAACTAGAATATTCGAGGGCGAAGCCGCGACGGGTAATGCTAGTCTTTTATATTGTTTTAATCGCATATCCTCCCAACTTGCCTTTACCCACGGACTCTGCGAGGGATCGTTCCTCTACCGCCACAAGAACGTGGTTTTCCATGGTTTACCCATACTCATCATCATCATCATGCACCGGCTCCTGTTTCCCGTGTGCGGTGAATGGCCGTTCTCCTTTTAGTTCTCTCCAAGAATGTTTCCTCCACCATGATTTGCTGTAAATCCAGACCTCTCCCTGCAAGATCATTTCTAACCTGGTCGATCGATCTCTTCCTCGGTCGATCCCTTGGTCTCTTGCCTTTGAGTTCATTCTCAAATCACACTCTAGCTGTTCCTTGTATGTCCCTTCTTTGAGATGACCGAACCATTTCAGCCTGGCTTCAACACAGATCTCATTAAGAGATTGTTCTACTTGAACAAGATGGTGTATCTTATCATTTTATTTTTTTGTGCCTCCTTGTCTTTTGAATCATAGTTCTTAAAAACTTCATCTCCACCGCCTGTAGTTTTCTGGTATTTCTCTTGTATTGGGTCCAGGTTCTAAGCTATACAGTAGACTATATAGTAACAGGTACAAAAAAAAGCCGGGATGGTTCGTAACTTAAGGCCATGGCAGCCTCATTTTAAAACCTAGTTTTAATTGCAAATATACACAACAACACAGACACCACAGTAGCACAGATTATCAGACAAATTTTGCATACACCTAATGGCCACGCTGTCCTATATTCTAAAGAAAACAACAACACCAAGAACAACTTTCTCAGAAGGTAAGATGAGCCACTACATCTAGGATAATTGAAATGAGAATCGAACTCAACTATTCTCAGATTTGCCTCAAGAACTTGAGTGAACCCCGTTCTAACCCTCACATCAGAATTACATTCCTTGCCAGAGTTAGGGATCGAACTCAGGACCTTTGGAGCCGGAGTCTCAATATGTACTCCTAGAGCACAACAGGTGGCTTGCAGTAATTAAAAGAGACGTGAAACCATATCATTATTACAAAAAAAAATGCATATGGCTCATGACCACCTTGTCTAATGGATTAGCCTTGAAGCACGTGTTGTTCCCCAAATTACTGATCCACACCGTCGTGTCAGTGTTTAGGCTAGACCACCTCAAGGTGCATCGGCTAGCATTCTTGGCTGTCGCCCCAAATGCCCGAGGTCGATACCTGTCTGTGTCAAGAAATTTATTTCTGGTCTGGAGCCTGGAACGGGGTACACTTAGCCTTGTGAGGCAAAATTGAGAATAGGTTGGTTCGATTCCCACCTCAGCCATTATGGAAGTGGTTTTCCATAGTTTCCCCATTTCTAATCCAGGCAAATGACGGGATAGTTCCTAACTTAAGGCCACAGCCACTTCCTTCCTAATCTTCACTTGAAGTACAAATTCACACAAACTACTACAGCCTCCACAGTAACATAAGTTATCAGACAAATTCTACACTCGATATAGTTAACGGGGATAAATTATTACGATGTCCAAGCCCCTAAAATCAAACATCACGCTTTGAACCACGCGTGGTTCCCCAAATTTCTTACCCACTCCGACGTGTCTGCTTTAAACCTATGTTACGATGGTTAGGACTTTATTAAGTGGACAGTAGTGAATGTTTGGTGACACACCAGCATTAATATTCATAGGTTCTTGTGTGTTTCATTATGAAATAGTGTGCGAACATTAGCCACGCTAGGACATAAATCTTAATTGAGGACAACGTGATTAAGGTCCTCTGCAACCACGATATATGGCGACTAGAGTGGCGCAGCATCGTGCCATAGTTAGACTTTTCAACAGTCGTTGAATAGCGCCACCTATGTTATCGATATACAGTAATTAAACTCACGCTAATGGTGAGGGCCCCCCAGACAAACGAGTGATTGTAGGGCAATGACATGGAGAGGAAACCTTTAGCAGGACATGTGGAAGAGTTGTTTTATTGCCCAGTGTGCATAGTGGGAATGTGGATCTAAAGGAGGTCTCACAAGCAGTGTTGCCAAATCTTGAAATGGGAAAGAACTAAACCCTGCGCTTTAAAACACAAGAAAAGCACCAGCTGGACTCTATGATTCAAAACAATAGAAAAACACCAAAAAAATATTATATACATGGATTTTCTTTTAACTTATATTTCTTTCATGAAAAATCTTCCTTTTCCCTTTCGGAGCCTGCTACCGCTATTACATCTTTAGAGCAGGAAGGTGTAGTACTACTGTAGCTCTGCATACTTCCAATTTTGGTCACTATACCCTACAGTCTACTAGGCAACGAAAAAAACAGAGACCGTGAGTTTGAGATAGATTTACAATTCTGACTGTGGTTGCGTAAAGCCTCCGTGGCTTAGACGGTAGCACGCCGGCCTCTTACCGTTGGGTCTGTGGTTCAAATCCCGGTCACTCCATGTGAGATCTGTGCTGGATAAAACGGAGGCAGACGGGTTTTTCTACGGGTACTCCGGTTTTCCCTGTCAAAATTTCATTCCAGCAACACTCTCCACTATCATTTCATTTCATCTGTCATTCATTTAATCAATGCCCCAGAGGAGTGCGTCAGGCCTCGGCAGCCGGCACAGTCCATATCCTCGCCGCTAGATGGCGGCTTCATTCATTCCATTCCTGACCCGGTCGGAGACTGGAAGCAGGCTGTGGATTTTCATTTTCACTGTGGTTGCGTAAGAGCCTTCGCATGAAACTGGGAAATCCCCTGGCAGCTAGGAAGAAAATAGAGGATAGGCGGATTCTTTGTACAAGTGCACTAGTACTGAACCCTGGATGTTGCGCTTACTTAGCATTTATGCACGAGAATGAGAAATTCAGGGACTTCCCCAGCTGGAGTGTTGACCTTGACCCGTGTAAGGGTGAACTTTGCCTATCTTTATTGACTAACTTTATTAAAATTATTACATGGCTTTCAGGATTTACCTATTAGTCACAAGAGACAATTTCATGGAAAAATCCGTTAAGCACCAGATTTGGCACTGGTTTTATTGAAATAACACCAGTATTTAGCTATGGCGCTATATGAAAATTGCCGGCACCAGATGAACTTCAGAAACACCAGATCTGTTGCTAAAAACACCAAATTGGCAACACTGCTCAAAAGTTATACTAACATTCCGAAGAAATATCAGACACTATTAAAAAGATATATTCAAAGAATGGACAATGAATGACTTAATAAACGGATAATGAATCGTGCTTCTTCTTTGAAAGCCAGGAATAACTGGGTGATATAAACTGAAAATGATTAACAAATGAAGGTCACAGGCGAAATTAAATTCAGATTGTTGGTGATCAAACATAATTTTGCTGAGAGCCGCCACAGCATTGACAGGTGAAAGGAAGACATATCATAGTGAGAGTTGTTGTTTGAGTCTTCAGTGTTTTGGCTGGTTTGATACAGCCCTCCATGCCTCCCTGTCCTGAGCTAATCGTTTCATCTCTACATAGCTACCACACCCTACATCTGAGGTAATCTGTTTAACTTATTCTAACCTTGGTCTACGCCTACAGTTATTGCCCTCGACCCTTCCTTCCATAACTAAGCTTGCTATTCCTGGGTGTCTTAGTATGTGTCCTACCAACCTATCACTTCTCTTCATTAGCAGTCGCCAGAAACATCTCTTCTCTCCCACTAGTCTTAATACCTCTTCGTTTGTAACCCTATCTACCCATCTGATCTTCATCATTCTCCTGTAACACCACATTTCAAATGCTTCAATTCTCCTCTTTTCTGCTGAACCAATAGTCCAAGTTTCACTTCCATAGAGTCCCACGCTCCAGACAAAGGCCTTCAAAAATGACTTCCTTATACCAAGATCTATATTCGATGCCAACAGATTCCTTTTCTGTAGAAATGCATTCCTTCCCTGAGCTAACCTACTTTTTATATCCTCTTTGCTTCGTCCATCACTGGTTATTTTGCTTCCTAAGTAACATTAGTCTCCTACTTACTTTAGTGTTTCACCTGCCAATTTGATCTCCATAGTGGTGTCTGATTTATTTCGGCTGCATTCCACTATTTTTGGGAAGAGAAGAAAGCTAATTCAAAAGAAGACCCCGCGGAATGAACGGGGTAAGTCCTTTTTAGCCTATTTTCAATTTTGAAAAAATAGGCTTATGAGATCACCTTTTGTCCGTGTGTGTGTGCGTGTGTGTGTGTGATTCGTGTGTGAGTCCCCCCCTAATAAAATCTAAACGGCTGGAGCGATTTCAATGAAACTCGGTAAGTTCGAAGCACTATTCCCTGCGACCCCGACCGTATCCTTCAAATTTTGTTACGACTCACCAATCCAACATGGCAGCTGTGCGAAATATTTCACCAGCATTCAATATCTCCGAAACTATTACCGATATTACCCTGACATTTTGTATGGTGATAAAGGGAACAACTATAAGTTCACTTATGTGACCTTTGAAAATCTGGTAACTACAAAACGAACATGGCGGCCAAGCGAAGTTGCGACTTTGAAATAGACGTTTCTCGCGATTTAACCTACCAAACGCAATGAAACTTGGTGCAGTATATGTTTATATACATTGTAATGCACCGACATCTAACTTCGTTCAATTGTTTACATAACCACAAGATGGCGGATGTGCGAAGTATTTCACCGGCATTCCATATCTGTGAAACTATTAGCGGTATCTCCCTGAAATCTTTTACGGAGATAAAGGGCACTACGGAAGTCCATCTATAAGACTTTCAGAAACCGGTTAACTACAAAACAAACATGGCAGCCAAGCGAAGTTGAAAATTTTAAATAGACCTTTCTCGCGATTTAATGTTCCAAACGCAATGAAATCTGCTACAGGAAATGTTTATACACATTGTAATGCACTGGTATCTAATTTAGTTCAATTGTTTACATAACCTCAAGATGGCGGATGGCGAATTTTAAAATTAAGTTTTTATTTCTTGTGATGTAGTCATGCGATCGAATTGAAAGTTTGAATATTGAACCTACGCAATAATTTTCCTTTAATGGTACATGACTCTATGGCCTATACATTTAACAATTCAACATGGCGACCATCCAAAATATTTAGACGATACTGAATATCTACGAATCTATTTTAGCAATCAAACTGAATTTCTTAATGTTCGTAGGGGCTATGAACTTAAGTTCACCTATAGGACTTTAAATAACTTGGTGTTCACAAATCCAACATGGAGGAGACGCGAAATATAAAAATTCACATGGACGTTTCTCGCAATTTAAACCATCCGAGTTTAGTGAAATTTGGAACAGTAAATTCTTATACGAGTGGTAATCCACTGGCATCTAATTTATTTCAATTGTTTCCATAACCTCAAGATGGCAGCTGTGCGAAATTTTAAAATCTCCTTGTTACTTCTTGTGTCCTAATTATGCGATTGTAGTTTGAATACTACACGTACACAATAATCTGCATGTAACAGTACATAACTCTAGGACCTACATATATAAAATCCAACATGGCGACCATCCGACATTTTTAGTCGGTTCTCAATATCTGCGAATCTATTACAGCAATCAAACTGAAATTGTGTATGTTGCTAGAGGCAATTAACATAAGTAGGATATATGAAAATAGGCTGTATAGTTCTTCACGGAACTACTTGTTTTTTCTCCGAAAATGAGTTTATGGCGCAATCTGGTGACCAGCCATCGTCACTAAAGATCAGTTGAAATTAATTTCAAATTAAGAAAAATATCACCGAGGTACAGAGGTTTATATTTTTAGTGGAAACGAAAAGTACGTCCCATATCCTCCCACGTTCTTCATAATTCAACTTTAGTTGTTATTTGCTTTAGCCTTGATAAGAAATAAATTTGGCAAAAAAGAACTATATTGCTTTTCCTCAATTGAGGTATTTTAAGTATTCTTTTTAGTGTTGAAAGTTTAAATTCATTCTCCTGAAAAATTTACAGAATGTGACTTATCCCGTTTTTCCTCTGGTGTCTTCAAATTTATCTTTGAAATAGGTTCAATCACGCTCCTGTGTTGGGCATATTGTCGCAAAGAACAACAAGATATAGGATCAGATTAGCAATCACCCTTACGTCACACAAAGCAAACCCTGCTGAAGAAGCAGTTAACCTTTTCATTTTCACTGCATATATAAGGTGCATTCAAAAGTAACGAGCCGGAGGCTTACTTACAGAAACAAAGTACCTGCATGTTTGAAGTATTGGCCCTGGCTGTTGAGGCACTTGTCCCACTGTGACACGAGGCGGTGAATGGCTGTCTCATAAAATTCCCTGGGCTGCGATATGAATCAGTTCCTCACGTACAGCTGGACGTCGGCGTCCGAGGTGAATCGTTGGCCCCGCAGAGCCCTTTTCAGGGGACCAAACATGGCGTAATCACGGGGAGGGTGGCCGAAAACCTCCCATTTGCAGGAGTGCCGCAACTGTGTTGGCCGTATAAGGTCGTGCATTGTCGTGGAGCGACCCCGGCGGCTATGGCGTTCACTGTCACTCGGCGGTCCTGGGTAATGAGTGCATCAACCAGCTGGACGTTGTCATCAGTAAAGCAGGGGGGTGCTCCTGACCGGGCATCATCGGCTAACGATACCCGTCCTTCCCTGAAACGCTTGTGCCACGCCTTGACCCTTGCAAGGGACATGCAGTGTTTGCCATACACTTGTGACATTCGGCGATGAATGTCCGTTCCCCCTACTCCTTCCGCTGTCAGAAACCAGACAACCCCTCTTAGCTCTTTGGGTGACGCCTCCATGTCACTGTTTGCAATGCGACTGGCAGCGTTGGTAGGTTGATGCATGCTGCTGCTCGCTTTGTATCGTCACGTGACGAGCACCCGTGCCCTCTAGCGAGGGGCTGTGACCTTCCACGCTCTGGTCGGAACCACACCTCGTTACACTTGCCACGATTAGCCGATGTAGTCACCGGTTTGCGCATTCCAGCCTCCGACTCGTTACTTTTTGAACCCACCTTATAAATTGTGGACGAATTGTTGTTATTAATTGTTCATGTGATCTGTGAACGAGAGGTATCTACCACTGTTTATTAAATTATGCTTAATTTTTCAATTGACAAAACTAATCCCATCATATCGAATCATCTATTCTTCTACCCCTGCTCATGGAAACACCAGACGTTGTTTCGCTAACCGTGCCGAAGAAGCATTTAACATTTTCATTTTCACTGCGTATAAATTGTGCATTTGAGTGAAAACCATCTGCGTCAACATCCTCACCCACGCGATGTGATCGTCTTTTGCTTATCTTGGAGTCGCTTGAGCGCCCTTTGTGCGCCTAGCGCGCTATAAGTCATGGCGCTGCGGGGCGCCTCTCGCCCGTGTGTCTTCCTGGCGCCTGTACAAAGCATGCTTCGCTAGCACCACCGACACTTTCTTGTACTGCACATAATACTGTACTTACCTACACCTCAAACATTAATACAAGATAAACCAAGAACTTGGAAACAGCAGGTCTTTATTTCCTGTTGTTGTTCATGTCATTTTAGGGGCTTCTTATAAGCCTCCCGTAGAGGCTCATTAAAGTAACCTGAGACAGATGACCTCGAAGTACCGACAGCAGTGGCTACGCTGGCTAAAGCGCAGGGTTAGGTCACGGGGCCAAGCTCTCTGCTGACTCGGTAGACGCGTGGGTTCGAGCCCCACCGTCGGCCGTTCTTGAAATGGTTTTCCGTGGTTTCCCATTTTCAACACCAGGCAAATGCTGGGACGGTACCTTCTGACAGGCCACGTACGCTTCCTTCCACATCCTTGCCCAAATTCATTCATCTTCATCCATTCAATCTCTCATCCCGACGCGCAGGTCGCCCACGGGCGTCGACTAGAAAGACCTGCACTCGGTCTCTCAGGAGGCCACACGACAAAACGAAAAAGAAAAAAACAACTCGAAGTTCCACCCCTTAAAACCACAATTACTAACTAACTAACCTGTGACACTGCGGTGTCTGCACTGTTGTGTATGCTTGTATATGGGCTTAGGATTGGGGAGGAGGCATCTGTGGCCCTATACTAGTTACCATACATTCATATGTCAGCAGAGAAGTGGGAAACCAGCGAATTCCACTTCTAAGGTGCTTGGGATGGGGATCAAACCCACATCTTGTCAATTATTCTCAAGAGGTTGAGTGTATCCCGTTCCGGTTTTATAACCTGAATTATTCCTTATCTAGCAGAGCTGGAAATCAAATCCCCCTTCCAGAGAAGTGTGTGTTTTGTTATTTCCGTAATGTCTTCCTCCATTTTGCAACGTATTAGGGGTTCTAGAGTAAACCATTGTAAGTGATAATTACAAAAAATATGTGTACTTATCTCTGAAACACCCTGTATATTTGAAGTCTGCGTTTGGATTAAAATATTCAATATCAAAAAGTTAATATTATCTACCCAGTCAAGTTTTATAACGTACCGTAGACCTCTCAGGTACACTAGTGGGTTATTACAGGAGTGATGAAATCAACATCAGTAATTTTATTACATTTCCTGGTTGCGTGATGCAGAAGGCGATATGTGCGCTATTAGTCTAGTCAACAATTTCCCATTTGAAGAGCTTCAGTTCTCTCTGTTTCTGTGGTTGTTCACAGAAGGGAAAGCATACATTCTTGATAATGGCGCATATGTCAAAGAGCGTTTTCATAACTGGGAGGAGTCAAAACATCTTTTATCCTGAAGCCATATGAAAATGATAGCCTCAATTCTGTTATGCTACTTTGCTCTTTCTAAACCATTAAGCTCAAATGTTCTTACACTTCACTTCGTCTCCACTATTTCCTCAAGCCATAAAAATACTCCACTGAGTTCTTGTTCCTTGCTACAACGTGTCTGGATATAAGTCAAGTGGAACTGACTTGAGAAATATTACGTACCGGCGAAGACACATATCATGCATGCCTGTTACCAATTTTACCGGCCACAGAAGTGGTAAAATTAACACTATCCACACTGTCTTCCTCGGTGGGGAATTATGCATTGAAACTCTTCTGGCGGCTTCGGTGGCGTAGTCGGTAGCATGCTGAGCTTCTAAGCCCAAGTTAGCGGGTTCAAACCCGCCGAAGCCGTCGGATTTTTTAAGAGCGTTAAAAATCCCTCAGTATGCCTTCCTTCGGAGGGGAAGTAAAGCCGGCGGTCCCATGTCATAGATTTATGGCATGTTAAAGAACCTTCCACTAATTGCACCTGTGTGAAGCTAAATTGGATAGGTTAAGAATGTAAACAACGCTCTTAGGTCTCTACGTTCGTTGCCAAGAGCCGACTGCGGTGGCATCTGGTAGCTAAGTTTTGAATTTGGCCTAGTAGTCGTTGACGGTGGCGCTTGGTGGCAAAAGTAGGAACTATTTGAAAAATTTTAAGTTGCAGTACTTAAATTAAAAAACAGTCATCACAATTAACACCGGTTATCAGACAGATTCTGCACACACCCAAAGAACACGGGGCTACATGACCGCGTTGTCGCAGCCCCTAAACTTAAGAACCAACCAAACTCTTCTTATAAAGGTTCTGCGTTCGATACCAGTATCTGACGAGAAATGTAATTCCAGCCTGAAGTTTGGAACGGGGAAACAATCAAAATAGTAAGCATAAATGAGTTGAGGTGGGTTGGACTCCCACCATAGCCTTGCAAAACGTTGACCACCTCGTGGTGTAGCAGCTAGCGTTCTTGGCTGACGTCCAGGAGATCCAAGTTCGAATCCCAGTTCTGCCAAAAAATAATAATTCCAGAGTGGGGGCTGGAACGGGGTACGCTCAGCCTCTTGAGGCAAAACTGAGAAGTGGTGACTTCGATTCCCACCTCAGTCATACTGGATGTGGTTTTCCATGGTTTTTCCACTTCTACTGCAGGCTAATGCTATTATAATAACAAATTTAATAACAAATTTATTATGCACAATGTGCTATATATATATACATTACATCAGGGGCAAAAATCAGTGCAAAATTCATTCAGAGAGACCGCTCTCTTCTTGCACTCCATTGCGTGATACAGTATGTGTCAAACTGTTCTCCACACAAAGCACATGTACACTGGTGAAAGGATTTCCTGGCACAATTACGATGATGGAAACCGTGCATAGTAAAGCACGTCATCAGGTGTCGCAAATCGTATTTTTCTTTCATCCAATATTTGTTGATCAATGCGTCTGTTGTGTAGAATATTTCTTCGATCGAGTCCCTTTTTCCTCGTAACTCTGGTAATAGTACGTCGTATGCTCTTATAGGAACACATATATGTCTCTACTGAACTAGACAGCATAGGCCTTGATGACGAATATGTGTTGCCATGGTAACCACCAGAAATTCTTTTCGGTTTTCTGTCTACGTGTAGACCGCCAGGTCTACAACATATCCATTTCAACAACTACGTAACTGAATATACTCTGGTAAGATATACATAAAATGTTGCCACTGTAATTTATCTCCTGTTTCATTCAGTCCAGGACAAAACAGAGAGCCCTCTTTGAACCGAAGCAATGTAGAGGAAGGCTCTGGAAGAGATTCTAACGCCTTACATGTGATTGATGAGGTGGCCTTGGAGACAGAGCCCCTGTGGGGCTTATTGGATGGCTACAGGCCAACTTCTGTTTGCCAAGGATCTATAAATTACGGCTTTTAATGTTACCGCTAGAACATGTGCACTGAAATTAATATTTGATCACAAAACTCTGTCGGAGGGGAGGGTAAAGTACAATTTTTAAATATTGAAACATCATCAGGTGATACAGGGATACCTTGTGTACAGTATGAATATAATTGAATGGTAAACATGTAACGGAGTGCACGACAAATATTTGTAATGCTGACAGTTTTGTGTACATAAAATGATAGAATTAATGAAAACTGTTACCACATAGGAAGTGATAATAAATTACGCTCATTAGTTTCGGCTCTTTTACATGTTAGTCGTTGCAGGGCAGTTATCGAGATAAATGGGAGTGAAACCTCACAGATGACCATAGGAGCAAATAGGTTCCATTTTGTGTAATGGTTGCTGCTATTCTGCGTTATCCCCGTCGCCAGCAATGAGCATACAGCACCAAACTGCTGTCACAGCATTGGGGTCTAATAATAATAATAATATCGCGTGGCCTCGGGTGCCGGGTGCAAGCTTTGTTATTTGACACCCAGAGGGCAGTTTGCATGTCGAAATTTGTTGTTCATTGAAGCACTATGAAAGTCAAGGAGGTTAAATATCTAAGCTATAGCGCTTTCTAGTAGAGAAATGAGGAACTTTGTGTTTGCGGAAAATCCCGAGATTCATTTTGCCATAATGAACATGGCCTACTGAATTCAAATGGGTTCATTAACATGCCTACATCGTATGACATGCATATCGTGATTTTTGCCTCCTTTCAAAAGTCACTTACCACGGCCAGGAGTGAACCTGCAAGCTTGGGGGTCAGTAATTTGTCACGATAACCACTCACCTACCGTGGCAAGCAAGGGGTCTAATGATTCAGGCGTTAACCAATTGTTCTGAGAGACCTGAGCTTCCATATTTGCTGAGGGTACATTTGTGTGGGGCGGAGTACCGCCGCGATCTAGCTATTTCTTTTTTAACAAAGTGGAGAGTGTTCAGAGTTGGGCAAAATACTAAAATAATGTATTTTCGATGCAAATTTCAAAATACAACTAGATGAAACCCGTCAAAACATGACGGACAATGGAAAACAAATTTACTGAAGAAGCTTCTTATATAAGTTACATTCTTTGTACGATTACTTTTTAGCACTATTGCAACTTTAAGGGCGTCAAAAGATAGCACTCTCAGCATTGCAACATATTGCTGGTCATGACTGAAAACGTGATGAGGTCATCATCATCTTGCACAGTTTCCAGCCACTGGCCGGGTCTGTTTGGAACACAAGCCTCTCCAACGTCTTCTGTCTTCCCACCATCTCTCAGCCTCCACCCTTGTCCAGTCTTCTACTCTCTTCTTCACGCTCTCTTCCACCCCCTTCAGCCACCTGTCTCTCGGTCTCCCTCTTGGTCTCTTTCCTTTCCACTTCGTCTCGTGTATCCTCCTGGGTATCCTCTTCTCCTCCATTCGTTTTACATGTCCATACCATCTAAGTCTAGATTTCTCTATACCATCCTGTAATGGTTCCTCCTTCATTAATTCTCTGGTCCTCTCATTTCTTATTCTGTCCCTCATTGTAGCTCCAATACTGCTTCTCAAGAACCTCATCTCACTGGCCTGTATTTTGCTCTTCTCCCTTTCTTTCATAACCCAGGTCTCCGAGGCATACGTCAGGATAGGGACATAGTACGATATATGATCAACTTGCTGTTCTGAGGGACATCCCTGCTCCATAACATGCTTCTCACACTCCTCCGGAATGCTTCTGCCTGTCTTCCCCGCTCATTTATTTCTCTACCGTTTCTTCCATTCTCTTGTATCAGGCTTCCCAGATACTTGAAACTTTCCACTTTCTTCAGCTGTTCCCCACCAATTGTTATTCCCGTTGTGGTCCTTTCCTTCTTCCTTGTTGTGATCACCATCTCACTCTTATTTATGCTAAATTTCATCCCATATCCTTGTATTATTCCTTCCCACACGTCCAACTGTTCCTGTACCTCCTCCTCCTTGTTTCCACAAATCATCAAATCATCCGCAAACACCATTGCTTTCATCTTTCCTTCCCCAATTACTTGTGCCGCTCGGGTCATTATGTCATCCATCACCACAATGAAAAGTAACGGTGGCAGTGCACTTCTTTGTTTCAGGCCGTTTCTCTGTTCCACCCAGTCCGATCTCTCTCCTCCCACTTTCACACAGCTCACGCTTCCCTTGTACATCTCCTTTATCCTCCTTATAGTCCATTTTTCTACTCATCTATCCTCCAGGGACTTCCATACTTTGTTTCTGCATACACTGTCATATGCTTTCTCAATGTCCAGGAAGGCCATCAGTAGATCTGTTCCATACTCATAGTGCTGTTCTTGTAACTGACTTACAGCAAAAATCAAATCCACTGTGGACCTTCCTGCTCTGAAACCATGTTGTTCTTCCCTCATCCCTCCTTCTATCCTTGTCCTAATTCTCCTTTCCAAAACTTTCTCAAACATCTTTGCACAATGACTCATCAGTGTTATTCCCCGATAGTTTCTGCATTCTGTTCTACTACCTTTCTTGAAGATCGGGACAATTATTCCCTTTTTCCAGTCTTCTGGGGTCTTCCTTTCCTTCCATGCTGCCTTCATCACCCGGTACAACCATTGTATCCCCACCTCTCCTGCTGCTCTCACCATCTCCACACTCAACTCATCCACACCCGGTGCCTTCCCTCCTTACATCTTCCTCACTGCATCTTCCACTTCTTTCCATGTTAAGTCCTTTTCTGTTTGCAGTTCATCTACTGTACCTCTTCCCCGATTTCTTCTTCCTCGCCGTGGTTTCCATTTGGGTTCAGGAGTTCTTCAAAATATTCTTTCCACATTTTCTTCAGTTCTTCCCTATTTTCTATCCTTTGTCCCCTTTTGTTCACCATTCTAACATAATCCGTAGGATCCTTCCGCCTCTTATTCTTTACCATCCCATACAGGACCTTTTTTGTACCTTCACTATCCTGCTGGTCATGACTTAAAACGTGATGAGGTAAATAGCCCAATACGTTCAAGAGTTTCTCCTTGAGCTTGATTGATTGTGATAAAGTAGGCCGAGCGAATAGGACATTGTTGCCTATTAAAAGAAAATGTACTGTACCTGCAAGTGTTTTATCGGAAGGTGTTAAATCAAGTCGTAGGATTTGAGCTCTCTGCCTAATATTACTGCACCTATTATATCCGAATCCAAGCAATTTCTTACATATTTCTTACAATTAATATATTACCATATATGAGTCCTTGGGAAACGTTCAGATTTCTAAGGAGCATAACTATGGCTCAAACGTTTGGAGTATGTGGAGGCGAATCACTTATTTCCAAGGAATTGAAAAATTCAATAATAGGGAAATGAAGTAGCTGGCTTTCATCTTCAGTATCCAATCTGTTAACGCTCATGTATGTGTTTGAACTACTGGATATAAGTTCAATGACTTTTAAATTAATATCATTACATTGTTGCAGCTTGGCAAATATTTTATATTCCAGCAGATCAATTTTACCCTCACAACAGTAAAGACCAAAGTAACCACGCATAGATTTTACGCAAGAGAAATACAATGTAGAATAATGTTTACATTTGATCGTCAAAGACCTTACAGTACACTGTACTGCATAATATCTGGAATTGTTTCTGAAATGGCCTATTTATATTGGATTTTAAATGTGGCTTCGTATTATTCGATAACACTATAGTGTCCTGCAATAACGGAACCGCTAAATATTAAATGGCAAATAATACTTCCATTGCCGAAATCAACTGCGTAGTTAGACTCAGTACTCTAAACAAATAATCATTAAACAATTGTCTTATACAACTAAGTTCAACATGACCGTCCAGAGACTTTCATACTCAAGATGGTTGGTGAGGAGAATGCGATGAGACTGATCGCTTAAAATAAATTCCTTATAATTGTTCCTGCCAGCGAAATTTTTTGCGATAGCTTGAAAACGCAGCTCAGAATGACGTTCTTCATTTTGTTATAAACAGTACGAAACTGCTCTAAATAAGCAATTTCCATCACCTGTTATAGGTTATGACAGTACATTTTGCAGGGGAACATAAATCACTTCGCCAACTACTGGAACGACCATAGGACTATACTCAATACTCACTTCGGCAGTCACCCTAATGTAGGCAGTTTATGAATTATATGTCCCGTGCATGTCAAACATCGTATTAACACATGGAGCCCCACCTATTCTTGTCTATCGCCCCGGAGACCCGGGTTACATTTCCTGCTCTGCCAAGAAATTGAATTCTGGTCTGAGGGCAAAAACGGGGCACATTCAGTCTCTTGAGGTATAACTAAGAAGAGGAAGGTTTAATTCCCACCTCGACAATCTTGGATGTGGTTTTCCGTGGTTTCCCACTTCCACTTAAGGCAAATACCGGGATGGTTCCTAACTTAAGGCCTTGGCCGTCTCCTTGCCATTTACCACCTTAATTACAAATACACACAGTAATGCAGCCATCACAATAACACAGGTTATGAGAGAAAATTTCACACATACACACCCAAGTACACGGGGCTGAGTGACCACGATGTCGGAGCCCCTCAAACGAATTATGTTTGCCAAGTGTCTCTTATGGCGAAAGCAATTGTGGACACGCGCGAGTGCCTGGAAAACTACTTTTTTCTTTAATAATTTAAGAGTATATCGACGATGCATAATTATAACTTTTAGTCTAGGACGCTAATAACTTGACCACCGAAGCATTGGGAAGAAATTGCAATATTAAGGTACATAAACAACATAGCCTACACATTCAACTGTCGGTTAATGTTCCTCAAAATTTCCCTTCTTAAATATTCCCCTCCTTTATAATTCTCCATCACGTGAAAACGTGCCAAGTCTTGGGTTTTAAATACACCGATGCAATGGTGCTGCTATCTGCTGTCAGTTACTGGAACTATATGGGCGATGTACTGCCATCTGTTGTCAGTTATAGGAACTGATTGCAGATATTTAAACGGCGTACTGAGGACAACAGTTTGCTCTTTTGATCAAATGCTGTAATGCAATGGTAAAACGGAAATAAAACGTATTGAGAGGGAATGTAGAAATATGTATCTTTTACAGACATAAAACCTTACTAATACTCCTTGATTAAACAATATTTCAGTGGTAAAAAAAAAATATATATATATCGGCGAGGGCTGGGATCGAACCTTGGAACCTGGGAACCACAGTCTGTCGCCTTAACCACATAGCTACTCGCTCACTCTTGTATTAAAGCAGACGCAGCCGTTCATTATCATCAAAAGCAGCTGTCTGAAGGAAATAATCCATTTCATTATCCAAATAAATCAATGTTGCACATTGGTATACGTTCATACTGTTATTATATTTTATTGTCAGAACTTGGTTAATGTATGTTTTCAATTACATGCAAGCTTATTAAATAACTTACATTTTAATGGACTTCTCACCGCCATTTTGTCATGAGCCCAGGCGGATTGTGCGCATGCGCGAGGGTCAAGAATTCTGCTATTTTCTATATTTATTTAAAAATATACCGTAATATATTTGTTTATTTTAGAGACACTCTGCAAATCTACAGGCCAAGAGCTTTCGTTAGAGTGCTCTACGAAGTAAATTGGTTCTGTCGTTCTCTCTATCTCGTGATAACAAAAATCACCTTACTGTTTTAAATATATAGATAACTGAATCGTTCAACATACCAAATTGTATTTTAAAATATCTCTATTTATATAAAAATGAAAGTTTGTCTGCTTTTTCTGAATTTCCCCGGAAATTTGAGTTATTAACGCGTTTCAGACTAGTTTATGATGGTTGCGCGCAAAAACAAAATGTTTGTCTGTCTGTTTGTTTGTCTGTGTACTACTTTGCATTTGCATCACTCGAGAACGGCTGAGTGTATCAACGTAAAATTTGGTACATATGCCCATTAGAGGCACGAAAGTAATCATTGATGTAACTCTTCTCCATACCTCTCATAAAAGAGGGTATACCCCCTTAAAATTCATGCTGAAATGGGCGTAGAAAGACGAGACAAAGCCCATTTTCAGCATCTCAATGTGAGAAACAAAACTCGGGGGCCCCGAAAACCACATTTTAAGGTCCTAAAACCAACAGTTTTTGAGATAGGCCTATTCCCAGAAAACTAACTTTATTTATTAAGCTATTGAAAGAATGCAAGCCGGAAACCATGGCAACACAATCTCAGAAGTCCATCTATTTCTGTAAGACGCAATGCCAATCCGTTTATCACATAACTGTGAACTTTCGCAAACGGCTATAAGGTTATCACGGAACCAACTTAACCTGTAACATTCATCAATACGTATATAATGCACTATAGGGGGCCAAGGGGTACTCTTGAATTTCTTCGCGCGATTTACACGTGCGGGTGTGATACTAAAGGACTATTATATCCCTATCCCTATATTATTAAATTATTATTATGATTATTATTATATTATGGCGTACAAGGACGAGAAAAAACTCATTTCAGCCCCTCGGTAGCTCGGAGGATACTACGTTTTAAGGCTCTAAAACCATGTTTCTGTGATATTACCAGAAAAACAAGAAGTTCCGTGACGAACTAAAGAGCCTACTTTTCTTAAAATTTAAGATTCATGCCAATGATTAATCTATATGGATCTATCTATAATAATGACGAAATTAAGTTGGTAATATCGAAATTTCTAATTAATTCGAAATACTGTATACCTGGCATAATGTAGCCTAATAGAGAACTACAGTTGGCAGCCTTGGTGACTGAATATATTGTTAGTTCCATCTCTTAAGGTACAGAATACAAAATTTGGTTGAAGTTCAATGGATAGCATGGACGTTACATGCAGTTAAACATGTAACAGCGCGCGAAAAATCATGTTGGCAACAATGACGTACATGTTTTGGTCAGAAATAATCTGAAATAATATGATCTATTAATGTGTCAATTTTGAATGAAATCCATTAGTTAGTATAGAAGTTACGTGCATTTTAAAATTGGACCTATCAGCAGGCTTAGAATCATGTTGGTAGCACTGACGTATATAAGTTACTTCAAATTAATATACAATGTCAGGTACTATACGTGTGCATAGTTTAAAGCTGTCGGCTTGCATACTTTGTGATATATTGGTATTTAGATTTTAAAGAATTGAGAGCATTTATTAACAGTTGGCAGCACGGGTGGCTCTTAAGAATACACTCAGTCAGATCCGTTTATGTACACATAGCACATACAAAATTTGTTTGAAATCCAATTGATAGTGTAGATGTTCTATGCATTTAAAATTTGAACCTATCAGCAGGCTTATAATCATTTTGGCAACACTGCCATGTATGGCCTCCTGGAAATTAAACTGCAATATTATTATCTATACGTGTGCCAATTTTGAAATGGCCCCATTCATACCTTCCATGATATCCAACATAGAGCTCAAATTTCAATTGGGATTTTTCAGCAGTTGGTAGCACTGACATCATTTTCAAATATGGCCGTGAGATATTCAGGTATAGATCTTTACTCCTACCAAATTTTGTTTCGATTGCTGCAGCCGTTTAGGAGTTGACAGGGGGGGGGGGGGACACACACACACACACAGCCAGACAGACAGACAGACAGACAGACAGAAGGACAGACAGACAGACAGACACACATTTGCCCGATCTCATAAGTCTACTTTTTCCTCATTTTTGCAAAATGGGAAAAGTAGGCTAATAATTTCAGTTAATAAACTAATAAATAGGTGACGAGTACAGATGGAGACCAAATCAGGAGCTATATAAATATACTGAGAAAATCACAGATGTGGCCCGGAAGAGACGTCTCGCTTTCTACGGACATGCTCAAGGATGAACCAAAGAAGACTAACCAACCGGCTTCTCAACTACTGGGAGAATAGAAAGAGCGTGACACCGTGGTTAACAAAAGTTAACAAGGACATCCAAGAACTGAAGATAATGGAAGGTGATAATAGAAGCCGATCACATCTCAGAAATATACTTAAATAGAAGAGTTTACAGGAAAGACCACCCTGTAAGAAAACCGGCATCATCTGGACAAAAGAGAGTCAGTAGAAACGTAGCCAGAAAATGCGCGAACATTGGGCAAACATCAAGTCCCTCGCCAAGCTGAAAAGTTGAACGTCGTGGTTCTTATCTAGCCCATCCGAAAGAAAAGAAGAAGAAGAAGAAGAAGAAGAAGAAGAAGAAGAAGAAGAAGAAGAAGAAGACGAAATTAATGAAGGAATGCAAGCCGGTAACCATACCACAGTATCTCAAGAGGTGACCTCCAACTTTCCGTCTATTTCTGTAAGAAGCAATGCCACTCAATTTATTAAATTTCTATAAAAGTTTGCAAGTGGCTATAAGGTTATCATGGTAACAAACATAGACTGTAAAATTCATCAATGCGATTAAGGGGGTCAAGGAGTACCCTAGAATGTTTAAACGCGACTTACACGTGCGATATGTTGTACATAAGGTCTATCATATCTCCTAACAGCAACATTATTTTCAAAAATTCCTGAATTGAAATAGTGTTTTTTGCAGCTTTTGGAAAATTGGGCCATTGGAGGCTAAAAATCCTGAATTTTCATGCACCACAAGCCTTTATAATTTATTAAAGGGTTCTTCCTGGGGATGGGGACTTCCCACAACGGTGAGGGTCAGTTTTTATTTGAAATATATTGCGTTTCGTTAACAAGGTTTTCAATAATATTTTCACGTCATGAGGTACACGTTAGGTGAATTTAGTTTGAGAGCACATTTTACCTAATCATATTTTTGTCGACAAACGGGTTCATCGTAAGGATGATTTTATTTGACACTGTGTGGTTCATATATCTTCATGTTTATGTACGCCTATAGCTCGTGTTCTGGTGCTTGGAGCATCGTAAAATTAGGTATTGTAACCATGAGTCAATACACCAATCATTTATAAAACTCTTCACCGTACTTCTCATAGAAGGGTTGGTATAGGGAAAACCTTTTCAAAATACATGCTAAAATAGGCGAAAAATAAAAACTATTCTAGAAAGACGACCAAAGCATATGTTGAGCTTCTCAATGTGTGACACAAAAGTAGGGAGCCTATAATGGGTCTCCAAAATCCACATTTTAAGGCCCTTAAATTAACAGTGTATGTGATATACCCAGAAAATTAACTTCGTTCTGATAAACTTATGAAAGAATGACAAGCCCCTAACCATTGCAACAGTAGCTCAAATGATAACGTCTGGTTATTAATACCGAAGACCGTTCGAAGAGTGGGTACTTCTGCTAGTATCTAATATACCTAATACTTCCAGCGAAGAAGATTTCCATTATATTAAGCGGTAAGCCATGAATGCTGTCATTGTATTTAATACATACGCAGCTGACAAGGTACCTTAGTTCAGATAATTATGGCTTGTGGTGAAATACTGTAGCTTATCTCGTATCCCGTGAACATGGTTAGGTATGGAACAACACATAGTATTTTCCTAGTGGAAACTTCCCTTCTCAAAACGTCTTACAGTAAATGTGTTTGTACGTTTCAGCGCCATGCAATTTTTAGCCTATTTTCATTTTATTAAAAAATAGGCTTATGAGATCACCTTTTGTCCGAGTGTGTGTGTGTATGTATGTGTGTGTGTGTGGCCCCCTAATAACTTCTAAACGGCTGGAGCGATTCCAAAGAAACTCGGTAAGGTCATAGTAAAATTACGGCCGACCCCGACCGCACCCTTCAAATTTGAGTACGTCTTACCAGCCCAACATGGCGGCTGTGCGGAATATTTTATGGGCATTCGATATCTCCGAAACTATTACTGATATCACCCTGAAATTGTGTACGGCGATAAAGGGCACTACTAGAAGTTCACCTATGAGACTTTCGAAAACCTGTTAACTACAAAACGAACATGGCGACCAAGCTAATTTGAAACTTTAACCATCCAAACACAATGGAAATTGGTACAGCAAATGTTTATGCACATTGTAATCCACTGGCATCTAATTTAGTTCAATTGTTCACATAACCTCAAGACGGCAGCTGTGCGCAGTTTTAAAATTAAGTTTTTTAATTATTGTGTATTATCATGCGATCGAAGTGAACGTTTGAATAATGATCGTACGCAAAATCCGTCATCTAATAGTACATAACTCTATGGCCTACATATATATAATCCAACATGGCGACCAACCAAAATATTTAGACGGTTCTCAATATCTACAAATCTGTTACAGCAATCAAACTGAAATTTTGTATGTTGATAGAGGCAATTAACATAAGTAGGATATATGAAAATAGGCTATATAGTTCTTCACGGAACTACTTGTTACTTGTGAGGGAATCTCTAACTTTAGATATATAGAAACAATCCGTGTTCTCTGGAGGCTCTCAAGCGCTAAATAACTCCACTCATGCGAAATATCAGTGAGGATGAATTACACCTAGTGTGCTAAAACTTCCTACGTTGGTGAAATGTGTGTTTTGAAAATGACGGACAGCATTTCCAGCAACTACTGTACTCTGAAATTCATGTAAGTAATGACTGTTATTAAAGTATAAATATGTTGAACTAGTTGGGCGCTACGCTGCTGCTTGCCTTGCCTGACAGGCGGCTACCCACAGTCGCATGTGAAGTTCCGTTCTGTAGAGAAGGCTCTCTCTCTCTCTGTCATAATCTGATTTTGGAGCTCTATGCTACAATTATTGCAATAGTCTCATTATCTTCCCATGACTGTTGAAGGTGCCCTTTGAGTTGGAATAGGTTAGTGCGGCTAATGGCCTGGCCATGTTAAAACACCGGATCCCATGAGAACTCCGCAGTTAAGCAGCATTGGGCGTGGTCGGAACTTGGATGGGATGCCAGTTCTATGTACTGCGCGCTGTTGACCAACATAAGAAGGAGTGGAAAGGTCCTGGCCTCCTTACCGCACGTAAACCCCGGCTGAGGATAGCCTCTTCGGAGGCTCGGACCTGCCTTCGGGCAGAATATCAATTAATTTAATTAAGGTTAGAGCGATATTATTATTTATTTAGCGTATGGCTTTTAGTGCCGGGAGTGTCCGAGGACATGTTCGGCTCGCCAGAGACTGTAGCTGCTTCATGCGGACACCCTTGGGATGAGCTACACGTTCCGTTCAATTTCAACTTTCGCTACCAGATGTAACTGACACCTAGTGGTGAACGTTGGAACTATGATAGAGCGTTTCAACGAAATCTAACCTAGAAATTTAGCTTCACACAAGTTTAGTTAGTGGAAGATTCTTTTACATAAATCTATGTCATGGGACCGCCAGCTTTACTTTCCCCTCCGAAGAAAGGCATACTGAAGGATTTTAACGCTCTTAAAAAATCCGACGACTTCGGCCGGGATTGAAGCCGCCATCTTGGGAACAGCAGTTCAGCATGCTACCGACTACAGTACGACATACCATAAGTTACAGTATACGTTCCACGCATGGTCTAATCAATATAAAAAGCAGCCACCTCCTGGTGTTACAGCTAGCGTCCTTGGCTGTCGTGCCAGAGTTCTGAGTTCGATCCCCGGCCCAAACAAAAGTATAATTCTGGTCTGAGGGCTGGAACGAGGTACTTCCTGCCTCGTGAGACAAAAGTGAGAAGAGATGGCTTCGATCCTCGTCACAGCCATCCTGGAATTAGTTTTCCGTGGTTTCCCACTTCCACTCCAGGCAAATGATGACTTGGTTCCTAACTTAAGGTCACGGCTGCCTCTCTCCCAATCCTGAACTGAATTACAAATGTGTGCACTACAACAGACACCACAGATTATATATGTATATCTATGTATATATAAAAATGAAAGTTTGTCTGTTTTTTCTGAATTTCTACGGAAATTTGCGTTATTTACGCGTTTCAGACTGTTTTATGACGGATACGCGCGAAACTAAACTTTTTGTCTGTCTGTATGTCAGTTTGTTTGTCTGTCTGTCTGTGGACAATTTTGTTCCATCATAACTCGAGAATGGCTGGGTGGATCAACGTAAAGTTTGGTACAGATATCCTTCAGAGGCACGACACTAATCATTGATGTAACTCTTCTATGCATCTCTCATAAAAAGGGGCCTACCCCCTTAAAATACTTGATGAAATAGGCGTAGAAGGGCGAGGCAAAGCTCATTTTCAGCCCCTCAATTTGAGAAACAAAACTCGGGGGAACCACATGTTAAGGCCCTAAAACCAACAGTTTTTGAGATATTCCCAGAAAATTAATTTCATTTAATAGTCTACAATAATGAAAGAAACCAAGCCGGTAACCATGGCAACAGAAACTCACACGTCCATCTATTGCTGTAAGACGCAATACAATTCCATTTATTACATTACTGAGATAGTTTGCAAACGGCTATAAGGTTATAACGGAACCAAATTAAGCTGCAAAATTCATCAATATATATAATGTGCTTAAGGGGGTCAAGGGGTACTCTAGAGTTTTTTCATGCGATTTACACGTGCTGGTGTGGTACGGAAGGTCTATTATATCCCTAGCCCTATATTGTTATATTATTATTATTATAATAATAATTATTTTTATACTACGGCCTACAACGACGAGACAAAGCTTATTTTCAGCCCCTTGGTGTCAGAAACAAAACTCGGGGCCCCTAAACTGTCGTAAAGGGTCCCCTAAAACTACATTTTAAGGCTCTAAAACCAAGAGTTTCTGAGATATTCCCAGAAAAATAATTTCATTTAATAAACTAATGTAGGAATGCAAGCCAGTAACCATGACAACAGTGTCTCAAAAAGTTACATCCAACTTTCCATCTATTTCTGCAAGAAGTAATGCCACTCCATTTATTAAATTTCTGTAAAAGTTTGAAAATGGCTATAAGGTTATCACGAACCAACAAAAACTGTAAAATTCATCAATGCGCTTAAGGGGGTCAAGGGGTACCCTAGAATTTTTCAAAAGACTTAAACGTTTGACATGTCATACAGAAGGTCTATTAAATCTTCAAACAGCAACATTATTTTCAAAAATTCCTGAATTAAATAGTTTCTTTTTTATTTTATATTTTTGCTTTTGCGGAATTTGGGCCATTGGAGGCTAATAAACCTGAATTTCCATGCACCACAAGCCTTTATAATTTATTAAAGGGGTCTTCCTCTGGATGCGGACTTGACACAACAGTGAGAGTCAGTTTTTATGTGACGTGTATTGCGTTTCGTCTACGAGGTTTTCAATTTTATTTTCACGTCAGGAAGTACACGTTAGGTAAATTTAGTTTCAGAGCATATTTCAACTAATCATTTTTCTTTGCCGAAAAACAGGTTCCAAGACCCTAACCATTGTAACAGTAGCTCAATTGATTACGACTGGTTATTAATACCGAAGACCGTTCGAAGAATGGGTACTTCTGCTAGTATATCTATAAACACTGAAGTACACGGGGCTAAATGACCACGAAATCCAAGCCCCTGAAATAAAACATCAAATTTTGAATGTCTTTAGTTTTATGTTGTTGTTGTTGTTATTCATTTATTTTAAAGGCTTGGGACATCATGATCATCAGCCCGGTGTAGTTTGGTGTGAGTTGAACTTGTTTTATAACCTGTATTTATGTGATGACTGTAGTAGTGTGTGTAGCTGTATTAGGGACTGGGAAGAAGTAGGTGGCCCGAGACTTGAAGTAAAGTACTATCCCGGCATTTGTGTGGAATGAATATGAAGAAAACCACGAAAAACACACTCAGGATGTTCGCTGTCGGCATCCGAGCCTGCGATTCCCGGATTTGCTGCAGCTGCTCTCACAGCAGTGTTGCACGATTTAACGAGCTTGACTACGCCACGGACTCAGTTGTATGTAAAGCAAAGTAAGCTCGTTCCTGGTGCAAGTCACCGCACTAGTGACTCGCATATTGATAATACAGTTCCAGTACCTCAAACCAAAATTAAATGCTTTGGTAGAGTCAATAATCTAACTCAAGTCAACGTGTGACATGCTTGCCACGGTGGGTGAGTGGTTATCATGTCGGATTACTAGCCCCAATATTGCAGATTCGATTTTTGAAAGGCGGCAAAAATTACGACACGCATGTCATACGTTGTTGGCGTGTCGAAGAACCCATTTGAATTATTCATAATGGCAAAATTAATTTCGGGATTTTCCGCCAGCACAAAGTTCCTCCTTTCTCTACTAGAAAGCGCTCTAGTGTCGAGGAGCTTAGATATCTAACCTCCTTGACTTTCTTAGTGCTTCAAGGAATATCAAAATTCAACATGCAAGCTGTCCTCTGGGTATCAAATAACAAAGCTTGCACCCGGCACCCGAGGCCATACGATATTATTATTATTATAACGTCTGACATGAAATTAGGCTAACCAGTTCCCCACAAAACGACTTGATATGTGATGTCATTCAACTATCCAACATATCTTCAAATTTCAGTCTTAAGCACCTCCTCTAAATTCTTTACATTCAGTTTCTCAACTCAGCCAATTCTGCTTAATTTATTTATCCCATCCATTAAACCTTTGCGACGTTTGTCTTTTAAACAGAAACCACCGTATTTCTTCTTAAGATCACCATTGAAACATAAGAGGCGAATATATTTCTCGATTACAAAACCTCTTCAAATTTCTCTCTGAGTATTTTCAATGCCCGACTCTCGTTCAATCAGAAGATAAGATACGGCTACAAACAAGAGCAAAGCAAATCCATTTGTCGAAGGTAAACATAACGTGGGTTTGTACAGATGACCTGAGGAGGAGAGATCTGGTTGCTAGGAGACAAGATAAGGACATACCTGGAAATGTAGCAAAGAGAAGAAGATACACTTTAATCTGTAAACCACAGGTGGCTCTTTTGTGTTTTATTCACACAAGTCACTTTTCAGTCACTCAAACTCGAAAAGGAGCCCTATTAACTTGATGGGTCGATATTAATCTTAATCTGGGCTATTATACGAGGCTTGTTTCGAAAGTAATATCAAGTGTCTTATTTCATCTGATTACGCTGAAACATGGAAAATTGATCATCTGCGTAGAAAGACAGGCGCAATGTTAACATTAAATACGATTGGCGTATTGGAGCTAACGGTAAGACTTGGAGAAAATGAAAAATACGCAGAATGAAAAAAATCTAAGTGATAAATACCAGGGGATATCATTGTGGAAGCCAGAGTGCCATTAACAGAACATACTCATAATTTCACTCTAACAGATCTGGAAAGAGCCAATATTAAGCCAAATCAGAAAACGTTGCATGGCTATATGACATATGATAGTGGAACATATACAAACTTTGAAACAGCTACAAACGAGTGGCTAGTAGATGTGTTTAAACATTCACATGTATTTAATTGCCCTTTGAAAACCGGGAAATGATCTTGATGATCAAAAAAGCTACAGACCAATTTCCCAGCTGTGCCATATTTCAAAAATTGTCCTTTGAGGAACAAAAAGACATGGATGAATCTATGTATAACGGAACGGTATTACAGTTGAACATTCTAATGGAATCCAGACAAATAGATATATTCTTGAACGAGGCATGAAGAACTCTAACAAGATGCTTAAGGTCAGATTGAAGTTCCAGCTGATAATGAGATGTTCAGGGAACTAACATTAAAACTCGCCATTTGTATGAACATCAACCTTTTCAGTCTAGACTGAAATCCAAAAGAAGTTTCTATAAATCATCAAAACCCCTGGGAGAATCTGTTGACAAAGCAATTGTCCTATCTTCGGGTTGAATGTCAATTGAAGATCTATTGTACCATCTGGACATAATGATACCTGGACTGTGTGTAAGTCGCTTAGCTAAGTGAGGACATGAGTGGACCGTTCCAAAGTCAACCTTTTTTTTATTATTATTATTATTAAATCGTTACAAGTACACAACTTTTACAAAATTCAGAATAACTGTACACATTTTATGAATTTCCTTACACTTCCTACTTATTGTTTAACCTGTAAATTTACAATTATTATTAAATTATATTGATACAATAAGATAAAGAAAGGTCGAAATGGGATATCAAATTCATACAGAGCAGGAAGAGATATCACATATGCCACTAAAAGGTGAAACCTTGTATGTGGCATGCATATCATTGATTAATATTTCTAAAAATTGTATAATGGCTTAGCCAAATAACACGTTCTATGAAAATGATGTATACACTAAAAAATAATGAATAAGAAGGAAAATTGAACTTGTGTTTGTATAAACTTATAGGCTCAACTAATTATACTTTCAATTTTAATTTTGTTTTCTCTGAGAAAATGTTTTATATGCATCTTCAGGTTTGTATGATTTCCTTTAAATTCTTTTCATTTAATTCGGAGAATGTTATATAATATATGTGAGAAATACAGAAAGTTACGGTTGGCTATACTTAACTTAGGTTGATATAAAATAGAGTGATTCTCTGTAATACTTCTGGTTTCATACCCGTGGCTAACAACTTGAATTCTATTTCTGTCTTTAAAAATTTATTTATATATTTCAAAAGCATACAATTGTTTAATGTTGAAGACCCTTGTCTCTACATACAGTATCATAGTCGGATATAATCTATCT
Organism: Meconema thalassinum; assembly: GCA_946902985.2. NCBI lineage: Eukaryota > Metazoa > Arthropoda > Insecta > Orthoptera > Tettigoniidae > Meconema > Meconema thalassinum. The sequence continues at coordinate 837,888,139 of OX336390.1, forward strand.
TTCTTCAACATTATTCGCAGTATGAGATTCTGCACTATCTGAACAATTTTTAGTACATTTTCATTGGCGCCTCCCCAGGCAAGAATACCATTTGTAAGAACTGACTGGACTAGTGTATGGTAGATGTCTCTTATTAATTTGTAATTATAAAATATTTATTGCAGCTAATAGCCAAAGGAATGATACAGACAAAATTAAACATACATAGGAATAAACTATTCATTACAACACAAGGACGTCAGAGATTCAAGTCTATATGTACAGTACATCGCATGATATCTTTCGCAACATTTGCCGCAACGTTCACATACACAGTCTGCGTCTGGCTGGTGAAACTTCTTTAACTTGCACAGCTTATGGTGAAAGCCATGTATGGCAAAGCGTGTAACAGTATGTCTTAGTTCGTAGCCTCCCCGTTTCCAATCATTGCAGGTCATTGCGTCAGTGATGTAGAAATCCCACCATATGTCTCTCTTCTTCGATTTCAGGTTCTCCACGAGTTGCACGTATGCTGGTGTAGACGGTAGCGACAGTTGGAGGCGGAGCTCTTCCATATAATATAATTCACGTGTTAATTCATAGACTAGTCTTGAAGGCGTGTATTTTGAAACACACAGAACCTTCTTTAAGAAAGTCGCTTTTAGTTTTTCTAACTTTTCCAGGTGTTTCAATTTGAGATGTGTCCAGATATTCTCTAATCCATATGTTACAACGGGTGTAACCTTGAGCTGGAAGAGTTTCAAGGCTGTTTTGACGGAGAGTTTTCTCAACTGTCTGATATCATTTATGGCCCTCGTAGCCGCACAGATCCTATCGTTAACGTGAAGCGTAAAGACGTTGCCCGTTGTCTGAAGTGTCACGCCTAGATATTTAAAGTTAGAAACGCTCTCCAGGGGTTTTCTATGTGTGTGAAAAACTGCTGGTTTTCCCCCTTTGCGGAAAGTCATTGATACAGTCTTGTTTTCGTTTAGGCTGAGTTCATTCTCTTCCGCCCATTCCAACAGCAGATCAAATGCAGATTGTAGATCCTCTTTCGATCTCGAGGCCAGCACAATATCGTCAGCGTACATATAGAGAATTACTTTCTCCGAGACTACCTGTGCGATATCCGCCGGCGCGATGATGAACAGTAATGGGCTTAGAGGGTCCCCTTGCAATACACCGGTTGTTTGATCTATTGGGTTTGATGTTGTGATTCCGTCGCTTATCTCTATGTAATTTGAGGCCAGGATGCTTGTGATAAGCCGTTTTGTATAGCTGTTACTTCTCATTTGATTGCCTAGCTTCTCTATGATGATCTTCCTATTGACCATGTCGAAAGCTTTGGAGAAGTCTATAAATATGGCATATAGCTTTCCTTTTGGGACTGTCAGAGCTGTCTCAATATCATTTAGAAGGCATTGGATAGCCTGTGTTGTAGATCTTCCTTTTCTGAAACCAAATTGCTCCTCCGGGAGCTTAGGATCGATTTCTCTAATAAGGCGTTGGAATAAAAGTTTTGTTAGAATTTTGAATAACGCACATTCCCAGTGCAATACCTCGGTAGGAGTTTGGGTCCTCGGTGCATCCCTTTCCTTTATACAGCAGTTTTACTGTGGACCTTCTCCAGCTATGGGGGATATTTCCTTGCCTGAGGCATTCATTCAGGAGAGATGTTATTGCTTCTTTTAGCAATGGGAGAGCAATTTTAAGGTGCTCGTTACATATATTGTCTGGTCCACAAGCTTTATTATTCTTCGAGCTGATAATAGCAGCCTCTACTTCCTCAGTTGTAAATATCTCTGTATCAATGTCCTCCTCAATCTCGGGGGTATCAGTTGGACGAGTGTCCTTATATTGCAGTACATTGCTAAGGTGAGTCACCCATGTCTCCATAGGGATGCTTCTGCAGTATCTCGGTTGCCTTGGACTCAATGCTTTGTAGGGGCACTGATCAGCTGCCGCTATCAGACTTTGTTCCTCTTGCTCTTGATACCGTTCCTTTGTTTCTTTTATGAGGGTCTTGTACGTCTGCCTATGATTGGAATATTCCCTTAGATGATCGTCGGTGGGATCTTCGAGAGCTGTGTGTAGGGCATCCAATGTGGTCCTACGGACTCTGTAGCAGGTTTCGTCAAACCATGATTTTGATTTTCTCGTTATGACTGCCTCCGGTATGACTTCACCCTGTAAAAGGTGTTCGAGCATATTTGCTGCTTCGTCGAGATCTCCTTTCAGGGCCTTCTCCACGATTGCCTGGTTGTCGGCCTCATATATGAACTGGTGTAGAGTCTTCCTTGAAAATTTCAATGTTTTGGGCTTCACCTGTCCGCTATCATGACCGAGTTGGAATGTTGTTTCTACTAGCTGGTGTTTCCTGTAGGGAATCGGAATTATATCTTGCTTTATTGGCTTTATGTTACCTTGATTCGAGAAGACGAGATCTATCGTGCTGGTGCCGTTGTAACAAACATACGTCTTCCGTTCTTTGTTGTTTACAAGTGATATCCCTTCCTCCTCTAAATAGTCTAGGACTTCTCTTGTCTTCTGTGATGGAACATCAGTTCGACAATTTAGGTCTCCTGCTATAATGATGCTATCCTCCCGTTCCGTTATACTCAGAGCGGTGCCTATTTCATCTATAATCTGGTAAGATGTGAATCCTGGCTGAAAATACACACATATTAACACACACAATTTAGTCTTCACTACTAGAACATTGTTGTTTTTATACATGACCTGGAATGGTGTGAACTGAACCTTTAAAAGGCAGGTGATTCCTCCTTTCGGTCTTCCCACCAGGCCTTGCTCTGCCAAGTTGTTCACTGTATAGTGATTTCTCGCATTCCAATCTGATGTTAAGAATGTTTCAACCAGTATTACGACGTCATAGGGGTCAAATAAATTTTCTGGCGTTGAGTTCGTAGCGTTTAACAGGCCTTCAATATTCCATAAAAGTAACTTCACTTCCTGGTTGTTTGCACTTCGCGAGAGTTCCTGATCAAAAACGAAAACGAAAAGGTCGGAAAATCACATCAGCTGGCCAGAAGTTTGGGTCATAAGCATCATCCTTTCTCTCGAAGGGAATCCCGACTTTAAAAGCTTTATTTTCACCTCTGGTGGTGAGTTCCTCGCATTTTATGCCGTCTTTGATTCCCTTGTCTTTTAAGTGGTCCATGACATCGCTTGAGGTTACATCCGGATTCACGCGTCCTATGTATAACCATGCAGTCTTGTTTGCAGCACGTAGTTTTCCGGTGAACGCCGTTGATGTACCCTTCTGTATTCTTTTTTGTGCGCGGGGTCTGAGATGATCTCGGTCTTGATCTCCCGGCCCTCCGTCTACTGGCCGTGTTATGACTGAGGGGCGCTCGCTATGGTGTAGTGGTTGTTGCCGTGAACTAGGACCTCCTAAATCTACTACGGGTGCATAGCGTACTGGGATTTCTGTCTCGGTATCGATGCTGTTCCCGCTACCGCCTGTACGATTATTACCTCTTTCTTCCTTGTGGTCCGGTTCTTTCCTGTCTTCTCTTTCTCCATCTTTATGCATTATTCTTTTAATCTGGGAGTCTATTAATCCCTCTAAGGTGCAGGATAAGAAATCCATGATGTTATCAACTTTCTTTGAAAGTACTGCAACTTCAGAAAGGTTCTGTTTCTGTTCGTTAGGCACCGCCATTTGATCGACAGATTTGTTTGGTGTATTGGCCTCTGTTTCCTGAGTGCGAATTATAGAGAGCGTAACATGGCCCTCCATATCTACATCCTGTGCTGACCGTCTGTCTGCCAACTGAGTCATAGTTGAACCGATAGATGACTCTGTTTGTTCTTCATAGTGACTGTCCCCGTCCTCATTCGCTACATCGTCCTGTGTTCTGCCAAGAGGTAGCTCCACTTGTCGTTTAGGGCACATGTCTATTCCCTGCATGCTAATATTCTTTCCCATAACCTCACTACGCAAATTATTGCATTCCTTACACTTGGTTATGACACGATTTTTCATCATTGTAGAGTAGTCTCTAACAACACTTACCGTTTTAAAAATGTCCTCCTTAATATCTTTCTTAAGATAGCCACCTACTTCTGCAATATTTACAAGACTTTGTAGAGCACATTCAAGCCGTTGTTCAATATCGTCCGCCATGATGGAGTGATCTATTACGTATGCAACCTCCTGTTGCCTGTGAATGACTATTTGCACTTTGGTCACGTATTTTTACCTTATGATGTATGGTATGTATCCGTGAATGTTTGCTTGTATTTATAACAGGAAAGTGTTACCAGTCCGTAATGAGTTACTGTCTATGTTTGCCTGCATTAATTGCGGGAAGGTGTTTGCAGTCCATTATGAGTTGATGTCGTACGCGACACACTTGGTATACATGTATCGTTTGTGGTAAAACATTTAGCAAGGGATTGTTCTTCAAATATGCGGTTTGTAAATTGTTGTGGTTTGACCCACCTAACCTCACTAATACATTCAGTATATTTTCTGCTGGATTACTTCCTAATTACCTTTAATACTGTTGTTCCCTTGTTGTTCTCAGCAGAAGTAACCTCTCTTAGCTACGTAGCTTCCTTTTGAATTGTATAAAACTCCGGTTTACCCTTTCAAACGTTCGAAAATCTTGGAGCCGTAGGTCGGCACGTCTTAACTTTGGCTTACACCTTGTAATTGACAATATGTTTTAAATTGTGAAATATATAAGTTAGATTGTTCTTCTTAGTTTACTTGTAAGGTGTTTGCATTGGCTTTTCCAATTCATGTCACTATCTATAAATAATCCCAGATATTTAACTGTATTCACTTAAGCTATATTAGGACAGTCACAGTTCTGATTACAGTTCAAAGTGTGTATTTTTAGTTCATTAAAATCATCCTCAACTGCTTTTAAACTGAATCTTACGAACTTTGATTTAGTCATATTTAAAAATAGTTCGTTACCATCTAGCCATACCTTTAACATTTTCAATGCAGCAGTTGCAATTTGTTTTACATTTCCTCATGTTCTACCTTCAACACAAACTACCGTATCATCTGCATATGATATGACATTAACATTTTCAATTCCATGTATAGATGATTCAATATCGTTGATAAAAATCAAAAATAATAATGGACCCAGCACTGTGCCTTGTGGTATTTCTCTTTTCACTCTTAGAGGTAGACTTGTAGTTCCATTCTTCTAAAGTTCCCTCATTCAAGCGGGGTGAATTGCAAACAGTGGGACATATGCGTAAGGTTTTAGGCTGTCCGTCACTAAGTTCTCAGCAGAAAATGAAAATTGTTAGGCCAAATGCAACTTGAATGCCACTATATTTCTTAGAGTGAAATGCTGACAGGAAAGAAGAAGCTCAGGCAAATTATACACACACCCAAATACATGGCACTGGTGGCTATAACACCTAAATGGAACAATACAAAAACAGTAATTGCGTAGGAGAGTGAGAATGAGGTAAAAATAATTTTCCAAGAGAGCATGGAGTAGAAGGAAATGAACTGCGCATCATTTGCAGAAAGTGAGTTTCAGGTGATGAGAGTGCCGCCGGTGTGTGTATTATTATTAGAACTGTCGGCTGCCGTGCGTCTCTCTAATTACAAAACATAATTAACATTAACGTGGAGCTATAAGTTGTGGGTGTAATGTGCAGGTTGCACACACTCATGTCCACTTGTGTTCACTGTCGTCAATAAACATGCGCTCTTGAGTACTCATCAACATGGACAGCGTCACACAATCAGTATTCATTGTCATATTATATCCACACCTCTCCGAAATGGAGCAAGATAAACTAACCCTTGTCACTTCACCGAGCACATGAGCCCAGAGAAGTGGAAACATTCGCTCTATAATTTATCGAATATTATAAAACCCTGCCATTTGCGAATACTTCTAATGCAATAAGCATAGTTATCGTCATTGCTGGCTGGTCAAAAACACAGATTAATTTCAAGAGTTTTGTTTTAATTCATTGTAGGGACTTTCTAACATAGTGGTCATGTAGCCCTGTTTACCTGGATGTGTGGGCAATTTGTCTGTTAACCTGTGACATCGAAATTTGATGTTTTTTAGTCGGTCAACACGATTGTACGCAATTGTTATGGTTTATTCCCTAATCTTGAAAATCATTTACATGAGATTAATAAATACACTTGGATGACCAGTTTTGATCGTCAAGCGATCATCATCAGAAACATTACACTTAGGCTATTAAATCTATGTTTAAAAGTATCATTATATCCATTCCTCTATGAAATGGATAAACTAACCAATGTCACTTAACCGAGCACTTGCCGTAATGAGCTCAGAGAAGTGGAATCATTCGCTCTATAATTTAGCGTATTATAAAACCCTGCCATTTGCGAATTTTGTTTTATAGTGCATATACTAGAAAGTATAACACAATACATCACTGTTTATACTGGTTTATTCTTCAGTACACCCGATACATTTACACATACTGCGCTCCCTCACGGACATCGCGCTAGGTTTTTTATAGTGCTAGTACTATGTGAGTCAACAAATTGTTAAGTTACAACTACCATTACCAAAAACATTTTCAACACTCCTCCTTAACTTAACAATTGTATAAACATTTTTTCTTAACGAAATATCTTTACATTTCTTCTTTTTTACTTTAAACCAACCCCATTTTACCCACTAAGGTGGTTGTCTTAACACCTCCCAATGGTTTGGTAAATACATCTGCAATGTTATCTGCCGACTTTACATACATGAACACAACTTCTTTTCTCTTAACGAGCTGTTCAACAAAGCAATATCTTATGTCTATATGCTTAGAATTTTCTGAATCAAGGCCATTTTCTGCGAACATTATGGCACTTTGGTTATCGCTATAAATTACACTAGGTCCTTCTACAAGTCCATACAAGTTTAGTTCCTTTAGATACATTCCCAACCATAGTACTTCTTTCGCTACCTCACACATAGCATAATATTCTGCTTCGGCAGTAGGCAAAGCTGTCACAGTTTTTTTTGGTAAACCAAGATACTGGTCCACCTGCCAGTTTAACAACATAGCCAGATCTAGACAATCTCTCTCCTTCCACCTTATCGTAGTCAGCATCGCAATATACCTCAATCTTAGGTTCAATATTTTGGTAGATGATTTTTAGATCTTTGGTACCCTTCAGATATCTCACTATATGAGTAACATCATTCCATTTTCTAATTTTTGGGTCTTTATTGAATTGACTTACTATACTCAGTGCATAACTAATGTCAGGTCTGGTACATGTAGACAAGTACATGAGTTTACCCACTGCTGCTTGATATTTCTCAATATCAAATGGTTGGCTGACTCAGTCCTATCATTACTATTTATTGGTAATGGAGCGGATCTGGGATTAGCTTTTATGAAATTAAACTTAGTAATTACCTCATCAATATACTTTCTTTGATCAACATGTACATTCCCTTTCTCTTGAGTCACTTGCATACCCAAACAAGTACAACAAGAAGTTCCGTGACGAACTAAAGAGCCTACTTTTCATGCCAATGATTATTCTACAGTATATGAACCTATCTAGAATAATGAAGAAATTAAGTTGCTAATATCGAAATTTCTAATTATTTCGAAATACTGTATACCTTGCATAATGTAGCCCAATAGAGCACTACAGTTGGCAGCCCTGAAGAATGAATATATTCTTAGTTCCATCTCTTAAGGTACAGAATACAAAATTTGGTTGAAGTCCAATGAATAGCATGGACGTTACATGCAGTTAAACATTGGATCTAACAGCGTGCGTAAAATCATGTTGGCAACAATGTCATGCATGTATTGGTCAGAAATAATCTGAAATAATATGATCTATTGTTGTGCCAATTTTGAATGAAATCCATTAGTTAGTATAGAAGTTACATGCATTTTAAAATTGGACTTATCAGCAGGCTTAGAATCATGTTGGCAGCACTGACGTACGTTAGTTAGTCCAAATGCATCTAGAATGCCAGGTACTATACGTGTGCAAAGTTTAGAGCTATTGGCTTGCATACCTTCTGTTATATTGGTATTTGGATAAAATAAATTAGGAGCATTTATTAACAGTTGGCCGCCCTGGTGGGTCTTAAGAATACGCTCAGTCATATCTGGTTATGTATACATACAACATACGAAATTTGGTTGAATTCCAATTGATAGTGTAGAAGTTATGTGCATTTAAAAATTGGACCAATCTGCAGGCTTATAATCATTTTGGCAACACAGCGATGTATGGCCTCCTGGAAATTAAACTGCAATATTATTATCTATACGTATGCCAATTTTGAAATAGCTCCCATTCATACCTTCCAAGATATCCAACATGGAGCTCAAATTTCAATTGCGATTTTTTAGCAGTTGGTAGCACTGACATCATTTTCAAATATGGCCGTGAGATATTCGGGTATAGACCTTTACTCCTACCAAATTTGTTTTTGATTGCTCCAGCCGTTTAGGAGTTGATAGGGGGGGGGGACACACACACAGCCAGACAGACAGAAGGACAGACAGACAGAAGGACAGACAGACAGACACACATTTGCCCGATCTCATAAGACTACTTTTTCCTCATTTTTGCAAAATGTGAAAAGTAGGCTAAAAATATGTCATACTGGATTTGCTCAAATCAAAGGGGTCAACTTTGACAAGACATTTTCTCCAGTGGTAAAAAAGAAAACTGTAAGATTACTTTGTGCATTGACAGTAATCAAGGGTTGGGTAATTCACCATGTAGATGTACTAACAGCATATCTAAACAGTAAACTGGAGGAAACAATTTATGTTGAACAACCTGAATGTTTTTTTGGAAGGGAATAGAGACAAAGTGTGGAAACTTAAAAAGAGTCTCTATGGATTAAAACAGAGAGCCAGGGAATGGTACAATATGATTGACAATACATTGAAAGAACCAGATTTGAGGAGACTGTATGAAGATAGATGTGTTTATGTGGATAAGAATGGCGGACATGTTGTATCTCTGTATGTTGATGATCTCGGAATATGAGGCGAAAAAGAGAAAGTTGAACTATTCAAGCTCAAATTGAGTTCAAAGCTAGAAATTAGAGATCTTGGGAGTATGACATATTTTTTGGGTATGCAAGTGACTCATGAGAAAGGGAATGTACATGTTGATCAAAGAAAGTATATTGATGAGGTAATTACTAAGTTTAATTTCATGAAAGCTAATCCCAGATCCGCTCGTTATCACTCACTTTCACCTTCATCCTTCAAATTATCAGCTTTCTCTCTATTCTCGGTGCAGTTTCTGGCAATATGCCCACTACCACCACATCTGAAACATTTCTAATTTTTAGCCTATTTTCAATTTTGAAAAAATAGGCTTATGAGATCACCTTTTGCCCGTGTGTGTGTGTGTGTGTGAGGTATGTGTGTGTCCCCCCCTAATAACTTCTGAAAGGCTAGAACGATTTCAATGAAACTCGGTAAGTTCATAGCACTATTCCGGGCGACCCCGACCGTGCCCTTCAAATTTTGTTACGTCTCACCAATCCAACATGGCGGCTGTGCGAAATATTTCACCAACATTCAATAGCTCCGAAACTATTCCCGATATCACCCTGGAATTTATTACGGTGATAAAGGGAACTACTAGAAGTTCACCTATGTAACTTTCGAAAAACTGGTAACTACAAAACCAACATGGCGGCCAAGCGAATTTGCGACTTTTAAATAGACGTTTCTCGCGATTTAACCAACCAAACGCAATAAAACTTGGTACAGTATATGTTTATATACATTGTAATGCACCGACATCTAACTTCGTTCAATTGTTAACATAACCTCAAGATGGCGGCTGTGCGAAATATTTCACCGGCATTCTATATCTCTGAAACTATTAGTGGTATCACCCTGAAATTTTGTACGAAGATAAAGGGCACTACTGAAAGTTCAGCTATAAGACTTTCAAAAACCGGTTAACTACAAAACTAACATGGCGGCCAAGCAATTTTGAAAATTTTAAATAGACCTTTCTCGCGATTTAATGTTCCAAACGCAATGAAATCTGGTACAGGAAATTTTTATACACATTGTAATGCACTGGTATCTAATTTAGTTCAATTGTTTACATAACCTCAAGATGGCGGCTGTCCGAATTTTAAAATTAAGTTTTTATTTCATGTGTCGTAATCATGCGATCGAAGTGAAAGTTTGAATAATGAACCTGCGCAATAATTTTCCTTTAACGGTACATGACTCTATGGCATACGGTATACATTTAACAATCCATCATGGCGACCATCCGAAATATTTCGACGGCTCTGAATATCTACGAATCTATTATAGCAATCAAACTGATTTTTTATGTTCATAGGGGATATAAACTTAAGTTCACCTATAGGACTTTAAATAAATCACTTTAATCACAAATCCAACATGGCGGCGACGCGAATTATAAATATTGACATGGACGTTTCTCGTAATTTAACCATCCGACTGCAGTGAAACTTGGTACAGTAAATCCTTATACGAATGTTAATCCACTGGCATCTAATTTATTTCAATTGTTTCCATAACCGCAAGATGGCAGCTGTGCGAAATTTTAAAATCACCTTGTTACTTCTTGTGTCCTAATCATGCGATTGAAATTTGAATGCTACACGTACACAATAATCTTCATGTAACAGTACATAACTCTAGGACCTAAAATCCATCATGGCGACCATCCGAAATATTTAGTCGGTTCTCAATATCTAAGATTAAGTAGGATATATGAAAATAGGCTGTATAGTTCTTCACGGAACTACTTGTTTATCACAGGACAATCTCGAGAGATATGTCCCCACTCATCACACTCAAAACACTTCCTATCATTGCTGAAGTTGTTATTCTGCTGCTCCGTTTGCTGTCTTGTTTGAAAAGTTTGGTTATGTCCGCCACGACGTATTCTCGGCGCAGGTTTGTACTTGGACGCCAATGCTCCCTGGACAGGTTTCAGCTTCTCTTGGATCTCCCCGTCTTCTTGAAGTAATACTGCTTTCACTCTCTTGGTCGTCAGGTCCTTGTCACCACCAAGGATCGCTATGGTGACACGGTGTGAATCAGGAAGGCCAGCCAGGAATAGTCCAGCCAGCTGTTTGTCATTCAGTTCCAATCCGTAGCCCGCACTCGCAACCACTCGATTAAGTCCTTGAATTTCAGACATATAATGGTGCATGGATTTATCCGGTGTTTTGGTTATGTTCATCATCTGCTTCATCACTTTTAAGCACTTAGTCAATGTGAAGGAAGTGTGAATTTCCTCCAAGGTCGTCCAAGTGTCCTTTGCGAACACGCATTCTCCAATGTCCTCTACATACTCTCGACACATTTTTTAGTAGCAAAGCGAGAGTCTTGCGGTTAATTCGCGCTTGATCAATATTGAAATAGTTAATTTCATCTTCATTAAATCCAGGATCAATTGCGTTCCAACAGTTTTTGTCGATAGGTTCTGCTTTGGCAATTTTAGACCAAGAATAATAGTTCGAAAAACAAAGTTTGTCCATTTGTTCCTTGTTTTCCTCCGACATTTTGAATCAACTGCTCACAACTCGACAACACGTTTTGTCACTTCTCAAAATTTAACACTGCTCAAACTTTTTCACTTATCTCTCTTCTCAGCGTTCCTGGGCCCGTAACGTTTTGTTATATAGTGCATATACGAGAATGTATAACACAATACATCACTGTTTATACTGGTTTATGCTTCAGTACACCCGATACATTTACACATACTGTGCTCCCTCACGGACATCGCGCTAGGCTTTTTATAGTGCTAGTACTACGTGAGTCATCAAATTGTTTAGTTACAACTACCATAACCAAAAACACTTTAAACAGCGAATACTTCTAATACTGTACAATAAGCATAGTTATCGTCATCGCCGGCTGGTCATAAACAATGATTAATTTTAAGAGATTTGTTTTCATTCATTTGAGGGACTTTCTAACATCGTGATCATGTAGCCCTGTTTACCTGGATGTGTGTGGAATTTGTCTGATAACCTGTGACATCGAAATTTAATGTTTTTCAGTCGGTCAACACGAATGTACCCAATTGTTATGGGTTATTCCCTTATCCTGAAAAACATTTACATGACATTAATAAATACACTTTTTCAACATTTTTTCTCATTGTAGCAATGATATCTTTGGTTCTAATTGAGTTACACAGTTCGTATTGGTCTAAAAGCACTCAGTGGATCAATCTCTATCTTTTGAGGTATTAAATATTTAAATTGGTTGATTCTGAGAAATGTTATGAATGGACATACAATATTACTTCTCAGTTTTCATTTCCCTGCGCCGGAAAATGAACATTGCCATCTACTTCAGATCTACTTCAGATCTACTTCCAGGAACTTCTATATTTTACACGAGTGTGAATACATTGGTAACTGAAGAAGAAAATTGAACTTTTGTATTTTCCCACTGAAGTTTTGAACAGGCTTGAGATGAGTGGTCTACCTCCCCATGTACTGACTTTGAAAGAAGGTGCTATTGTAATGCTCCTTATGAATATCAATGCAACTAGGAGATTACTGAACGGGACGAGGCTAATAGTTTGAAAAATGTACGACAATATCATTGATTTCTAAGTTCTTACTGGTGTGAATAGTGGGGAGTGAATACTACTACCTCGCGTAGATTTTTCACCATCTGACACTACAATGACGGCAATTTCCTATTACACTAGCGTTTTGTATTACAATCAACAAAGCGCAGGGTCAAACGCTCCATCGAGTTGGAATCTACTTGTCTGATCCTGTTTTAGGCCATGGAAAGTTGTATGTTGCCTTATCCGGAGGAAAATCATTTAAAGATGTAAAAGGGTCGACGGACAGCGAACATTGTTTGCAAGGAAGTATTGTGAAATATATGTTATATATTACATAATGTCGTCATTTGTTTAATTCCAATACTGAAAAATAATGCTGCGGAGCAGCACGGGAGCCCTAGTGTTCTTTAAAAATCATCGTCATCATCATGGCGCTAACCTAATAGTTGAACAAACGAGTTCAGTTTCTCAATATGATCCTACCACACAAACCACTCAATCAATTGTTATGAAACGTTATCAACTTTTACCTTTAAAAGATAAATTAGTTAAGTTACTGAAAAGACAATATCATTCGTTGTTCCCCCAACATTACAGTTAATGAATCCTTAAATAGAAAAATATTAATCAAAACGCACATTAATGTATGACCTAAGTAGACTATTAAAAATTTAGATTTGAAATTTAATTTTCTTTAAAAAGTTGTCAAGGCTTGCAATCCAACTTAGAATCATGTTTTTTTTCTTTACACTTATTATTTGTAAACGTTTCTTGATAAATTTAAAAAATGCTTCGTTATTGAAGCAATCATTTTTTTATCAAGTTGCATAAATACTGAAGCCATTATTCTAGGTCAGATTAATGCACATATAAATTTATAGATACTGTGAAATTTCAAAGTAGATCGGCACAGTAACTTATGAGATGACGTACCTTATTTGCTCGAAAATAGAAGTTGCTTGGGATGGCTATCAAAGAAAATTCCGCAAATGTAGATGTTTGCCAAAGTTGACACACACACACACACACACACACAGGCGGCTTCGGTGGCGTAGTTGGTAGCATGCTGAGCTTCTATGCCCAAGGTCGCGGGTTCAAACCCGGCCGAAGCCGTCGGATTTTTTAAGAGCGTTAAAATCCCTCAGTATGCCTTCCTTCGGAGGGGAAGTAAAGCCGGCGGTCCCATGTCATAGATTTATGGCATGTTAAAGAACCTTCCACTAATTGCACCTGTGTGAAGCTAAATTGGATAGGTTAAGAATGTAAACAACGCTCTTAGGTTTCTATGTTCGTTGCCAAGAGCCGACTGCAGTGGTGTCTAGTATCTAAGTTATGAACTTGGCCTAGTAATCGTTGACGGTGGCGCTTGGCGGCAAAAGTAGGAACTATTTGAAAAAAATCTAAGTTGCAGTATTTAAATTAAAAACAGATAACACACACTAATACAGTCATCACATTTAACACCGGTTATCAGACAGATTCTACACACACCCCAAGTACACGGGGCTACATGACCGCGTTGTCGCAGCCCCTAAACTTAAGAACCAACCAACCAACCAAAGTTGACACACTTCAAAAACCCTTACCTTGGGAACAGATTAATATTTTTTCCCAGAGAAACTTCCTATGATATTTCTATATGTTGAGAGCTGTAAACATCAAAAAACAAAGGAGGAAATTGATATTTCTGATGAAAGTATAAGTTAGCGCCACCTTAACTTGGTCTATCCAACTCCTCGCTACTCACCTCCTTGGTTTCCTGCCCTCAATCTTCCCTTCAATGATTATTTTTTCTATGTTTTCTCCATGTCTCCTCACAATGTAATCAAAAACCTAGAGGAAATTTTGATTCTGCACTATAAGGAAGGACCCTCTAGATGTTAGTTAGTTAGTTAGTTAGTTAGGTAGTTAGTTAGTTGTTGTTGTTGTTGTTTTAAGGGGAGGAACTAAGAGGTCATCTGCCCCTTCTATAGATGTTAAGTTATTTAATAATGGACTTAATTGGTTCTCTCTCAGTCCATTTTATGCCCAGCATTCTGCTCCAGTACCAAGGCTCGAATGCATCAAAACGTTGCTTGTCTCTGTTCTTGAGGATTCATGTTTCACAACCATGTGAGAAGAAGGAAACAACGAGTGTTTCAACAAGACAGATCTTATACCGTTCGATATCGCTCTATTTATCTAGATCGTGGTGAACTTCTTCATGTTAATTAATTCATTTTTAGCCTATTAGGCTTATGAGATCACCTTTTGTCCGTGTGTGTGTGCGTGCGTGTGTGTGTGAGGTGTGTGTCCCCCTAATAAAATCTAAACGACTGGGGCGATTTCAATGAAACTCGGTAAGATCATAGCACCATTCTGGCCGACCTCGACCGTGCCCTTCAAATTTTATTCTGTCGCACCAATCCAACATGGTGGCTGTGCGAAATATTTCACCAGCAGTCAGTATCTCCGAAACTATTACCGATATCACCCTGAAATTTTCTACGGTGATAAAGGGTCCTACTAGAAGTTCACCTAGGAGACGTTCAAAAACCTGATAAATACAAAAACAACATGGCGGCCAAGCGAAGTTGAGACTTTTAAATAGGCTTTTCTCGCGATTTAACAATCCAAACGTAATGAAACTTGGTACTGAAAATGTTTATACACATTGTAATGCACTGGCATCCAATTTCGTTCAATTGTTCACATAACCTCAAAATGGCGGCTGTGCAATATATTTCACTGGCATTCTATATCTCCGAAACCATTACAGTTATCACCCTGAAATTTTGTAAGATTATAAAGGGCACAGTTACACGTATAGGCTATCTATGTACTTTTCAAAAACATGTAAAGTACAAAACGAACATGGCGGCCAAGCGAAGTTGAAATATTTTAATAGACTTTTCTCTTGATTTAACCATCTGATCGCAGTGAAATGTGGTACAATAAATGATAATACATATTGTAATACAATGGCATCTAATTTAGTTAAATTGTTTATATAACCTCAAGATGGCGGCTGTGCGAAATTTTAATATTAAGTTTTTATTTCTTGTGTCGTAATCATGCGATCGAAGTGAATGTTTGAATAATGAAGCTACGCATTATTTTTCCTTTAATGGTACCCAACTCTATGGCCTATACATAACACAATCCAAAATGGCGAGCATCCGAAATATTTCGGCGGTTCTCAATATCTACGAATCCTTTACAGCAATCAAACTGATTTTTTTAATGTTCATAGAGACTATGAACATAAGTTCACCTAAAGGTCTTTCAGTAACCTGGTGAGCGCAAATCCAACATGGCGGCCATGCGAATTATAAATACTCAATTTGACGTGTCTCGTGATTTAATTATCCGAATGCAGTGAAACTTTGCACGTTAAATGATTATACAAATAGTAATCCATTGCCATCTCATTTATTTCTATTGTTTTGATAACCACAAGATGGCAGCTGTGCGAAATTTTAAAATCTCGTTTTTACGTCTTGTGTCCTAATCATGCGATTGAAGTTTGAATACCACACGTACACAATAATCTTCATATAATAGAACATAAATAAAAATCCAACCTGTCGATCATCTGAAATATTTAGACGGTTTTCAATATCTACGAATATATCACAACAATCAAACTGAAATTTTGTATGTTGATAGAGGCAGTTGACAGGAGTAGGATATATGAAAATAGGCTGTATAGTTCTCCACGGAACTACTTGTTATTTATTTACATGGTTTGCGACCACATTGGAGCACTTAACTCAGACAAAATGCATTTAAGGCATCTACGGATTGACAGGGAATTTAGCTGCCATCTTCCACCTCTTCATTCTAGCTACCCTGGCTTCCCTTTCCTCATTGTTTTCGCTGATTATTGTTTAGTGTAAGCCTTATGTGTTTGTTATTCAGAATCCATTTTCTTCTCTATTTTCAATTTGTTTCATTGTAATATTCAACTCATCTAAATCATTTTGAACTTCTTTGGACCAATTAATTTTAGTTGTATTTTCCCCCCAAAAAAGTAGTTGCATAGTTGTTTTATTCTCTTGTCTTGCAATCTTGATAAATGACAGAAAAAGGCAATTCTCCTTTTTCTCATTCTATCTATTATTCAAACACTTTCCCGAGAGACAACTGCATTAGGCATTAATCTCCATTGTTTTATTAATGTTTTTATCAATGACAATTCTGATTATCCTTCTGTCAACTTTCTGCAGTTGATCTGTCGTTGATTTGGTGTTCAATTTAAATATTGTTTCACAAGCGTAAGTCAATTCAGATTTCATGACGGAACAGTAATGTTTGAAATTTACCATTTATCGAAAGAGATTTCTTGTTTGTTGGCCAAATAAGTTTGTGTGATTTTTTTTATTTAAATTTAAATGTTCTACTTTCTATTGGCGAGTTCCAAGTGAGAATTTCACCAAGATATTTAAATTTCATTTTATAAAGTAATACATGTTAATACTGTAATGTTTAATGGAACTTGTATTCAAACCTTCATTGGGGTCTTCGTCAGTATGGGTTGTGTTAAGATAACATACTTGTATTTCGGTACTAAAATAGTTATCTTATATCTTATCTTTATATATATAATTCTTCGACACGTGTGTATGTGACTGAACTCCTCCTAAACGACTGAACCGATTTTGATGGAATTTGGTATGTATATTAGGGTGGGTCCATGTATGGTTTAGATTCACAATCTGACCCGGTAGGTGGAATGAACACAATTTTAGAACCACAATTTACATACAATTTTAGAACCACAATATACAGTCAAAAACAGTCGTCATGGAAACCACTAGCCTTGGCCATCCTGAAAGCTCATGTCTTTGGAGGGTTTGTCTCTGCACGTTAGAGCCACCTGGTCGCAACCTGTGCAACTACCGCCATTACATACACTCCGCCCGTGGCGAAAAGTTGTGTTTTATACCAAAGGTGGCAGTGATGTCGAATTCCACTGTTTGTCTCTGCACGTTAGAGCGTTTCTAAGTCCCGTATGCATTCATATACCGTTCATCCGATTGCCATGAAACTTGGGTGAGATGTTGTGTACACTCCAGTGAAGGCTTCTGGCTTAGTAAATCAATTTCACATTAGGTAGCGCACGACTAGATTCAACAAATGAGTGACGACGCGCGAAGCGTTTCAACAAAATCACGTATAAGTTTATATTCCATTCATAGACTGAGATGAAACTTTGATGAGTTGTTGTGTACACTTAAGTGAAGGCTTCTAACTTAGTAATCCATTTCACAGGAGGTTGCGCACGAGTAGATTCAACAAATGAGCGGCGACGCGCGAAGCGTTTCAAAAAGGTCCCGTATGTGTTCAAATACCATTCGTCCTATAGCGATGAAACTTGGGTGAGATGTTGTGTACACTCCAGGGGAGGCTTCTGGCTTAGTAAATCAATTTCACATCAGGTAGCGCACGACTAGATTCAACAAATGAGTGACGACGCGCGAAGCATTTCAACAAAATCCCGTATAAGTTTATATTCCATCCATAGATTGAGATGAAACTTTGATGAGTTGTTGTGTACACTTAAGTGAAGGCTTCTAACTTAGTAATCCATTTCACAGGGGGTTGCGCACGAGTAGACTCAACAAATGAGCGGCGACGTGCGAAACGTTTCAACAAAGTCCCGTATGCGTTCAAATACCATTCGTCCGATAGCGTTTAAACTTGGGTGAGATGTTGTGTACACTTACGTGAGGGTTTCTAACTTAGTAAATCCATTTTACAATTGGTAGCTCACGAGTAGATTCAACAAATGAGCAACGACGCGCGAACTTTTAGTCAAAGTCCCGTATGCGTTCCTATATCATTCATCCGATTGCAATGAAACTTGGGTGATATGTTGAGTGAGCTCCAGGGAAGGTGTTTGGCTTAGTAAATCCATTTTACAATAGATAGCGCACGAATAGATTCAACTAGTGTGTGACGGCACGCGAATCATTTCAACAAAGTTCTGTATGCGTCCATACACCATTTACCCGATTGCGATGAAACTTTGGTGAATTGTTGTGTACACTCCAGGAAATGTTTCTGTCTTAGTAAATCCAGTTTTTAATAAGTAGCGCACGAGTAGATTCAACAAATGAGCGACGGCGCGCGAATCGTTTCCACAATGTCCCATATGCGGTCATATATCATTCATCCGATTGCGATCAATCCTTGGTGAATCATTGAGTACACGCCAGAGAAGGTTTCAGGCTAAGTAAATCAATTTTACAATAGGTAGCGCATGAGTAGATTCAACAAATGAGTGACGGCACGCGAATCGTTTAAAGAAAATCACTTATGCGTTCGTATGTCATTCATCCGATTCCGGTGAAACTTTGATGAGTTGTTGTGTACACGCCAGGGAAGGTGTTCAACTTGGTAAATCAATTTAGCAATATTGGTAGCGCACGAGTAGATGTAACAAATGAGTGACGACGCGCGAAGAGTTCCAACAGAATCCTGTATGCGTTCATATACTATTCATCGATTGCGGTGAAACTTTGATGAGTTGTTGTGTACATTACGTGAAGCTTTCTAACTTAGTAAATCCATTTCACAGTTGGTAGAGCACGAGTAGATTCAACAAATGAGTGACAGCGCACGAATCATTAATCCAAATTCCGTATGCGTTAAATGCCACTTATCCGTTTGCTATGAAACTTTGGAGAGTTGTTGTGCACGCTCCAACGAATGTTTCTAAATTAGTTAGTTCAATTCACGATAGTTTAGAGGCAGTTAACAGAAATTGAAAAAAAAAATATTGTGTATTCAAAAGCATTTCAAGAAACAAAGTTACAACACTTTCTTTGAATGGCAGGACAACGTCTGCCGGGTCAGCTTGTCTATATATATAAAAATCAATCTTACGTGATAGTTTGTCTGTGGGTGTGTGTGTGTGTATGTCTCCTATGCATTCATATACCACTCAACCGATTGCGATGAAACTTGGGTGAGATGTTGAGTACACTCTAAGGAAGGTTTCTGACTTAGTAAATCCATTTTACAATAGGTAGCGCACGCGTAGATTCAACAAATGAGCGACGATGCGCGAAGCATTTCAACAAAGTCCCGTATGTGTTCATATACCATTCGTCCGATAGCGATGAAACTTGGGTGAGATGTTGAGTACACTCCAAGGAAGGTTTCTGACTTAGTAAATCCATTTTACAATAGGTAGCGCACGCGTAGATTCAACAAATGAGCGACGATGCGCGAAGCATTTCAACAATGTCCCGTATGTGTTCACATACCATTCGTCCGATTGCGATGAAACTTGGGTGAGATGTTGAGTACACTCCAAGGAAGGTTTCTGTCTTAGTAAATCCATTTTACAATAGGTAGCGCACGCGTAGATTCAACAAATGAGCGACGATGCGCGAAGCATTTCAACAAAGTCCCGTATGCATTCATATACCATTCGTCCGATAGCTATGAAACTTGCGTAAAATGTTGTGTACACTGCAGGGAAATTTTCTGGCTTAGTACATCCACTTTACAATAGGCAGCGCACGATTAGATTCAACAAATGAGCTACGACGCGCGAAGCATTTCAAAAAAGCCACGTTTGCGTTCATATACCATTCGTCCGATAGCGATGAAACTAGGCTGAGATTTTGTGTGCACTCCAGGGAAGGTTTCTAGCTTAGTAAATCCCTTTAAAAATAGGTAGAGCACGAGTAGAATCAACAAATGAGCAACGGCGCGCGAAGCGTTTCAACAAAGTCCCATTTAATTTCATATACCATTCATCCGATAGCGATGAAACTTGGGTGAGATGCGGTGTACACTCCAGGGAAGGTTTCTGGCTTAGTACATACATTTTACAATAGGTAGCGCACCAGTAGATTCAACAAATGAGCGATGACACGCGAAGCGTTTCAACAAAGTCCCGTATATAGTCATATACCATTCGTCTGATAGTGATAAATGTTTGGTGAATTGTTGTGTACACTCCAGGAAAGGTTTCTGGCTAAGTAAATCCATTTTACAATACGAAGCGCACGTTTATGTTCAACAAATGAGTGACTACGCGCGAAGCGTTTCGACAACGTCCCGTATACGTTCACATACCATTCATCCGATTGCGATGAAACTTGGGTGAGATGTTATGTACACTCCAGGGAAGGTTTCTGGCTGAGTACATCCATATTACAATATGTAGCGCAAGAGTAGAATCAACAAATGAGCGACGACACGCGAAGCGTTTCAACCAAGTCCCGTATGCATACATGTACCATTCGTCCGTACCTATGAAACTTGGGTGAGATGTTGTGTACACGCCATGGAAAATTTCTGGCTTAGTAAATCCCCTATACAATATGCAGCGCACAAGTTTATTCAACAAATGAGGGACGACGCGCGAAGCGTTTCATCAAAGTCCCGTATAAGGTCGTATACCATTCTGCCGTTAGCGGTGAAACTTGGGTGAAATATGGTTGACACTCCAAGGAAGGTTTCTGGCTTAGTAAATACATTTCACAGTAGGTAGCACACGAGTAGATTCGACAAATGAACGACGATAGCGATGAAACTTGGGTGAGATGTTGTGGACACTTACGTGACGGTTTCTAACTTAGTAAATACATTTTACAGTAGGTAGCGCACGAGTAGATTCAACAAATGGGTGACGGAGTGCGAATCGTTTAAACAAAATCAGGTATGCGTTCATATACTATTCATCCGATTGCGATGAAACATTGATCAGTTATTTTGTACCCGCCAGGGAAGGGGACTTAGTAAATCCATTTCACAATAAGTAGCGCAAGAGTAGATGCAACATATGGGTGACGACGCGCGAAGCGTTTCAACAAAATTCCGTATTGCGTTCATATAACATTCTTCGATTGCGATGAAACCTTGATGAGTTATTGTGTACACGCCAGGGAAGGGCTTCGACTTAGTAATAGATTTCTCAATAGGTAGCGCACGAGTAGATTCAACAAATGAGTGACAGTGCACGAATCGTTTAAACAAAAACCCCTATACGTGCATATACCATTCATCCGATTACGATGAATCATTAATGAGTTATTGTGCACACGGCAGGGAAGGGTTTCGACTTAGTAAATCCATTTCACAATAGGTTTGCGTACGAGTAGATTCAACAAATAAGTGACAGCGATGAAACTTTTAAAAGTTGTTGTGCACGCTTCCACGAATGGTTCTAAATTAGAAAATCCATTTTACGATAGCTTAGAGGCAGTTAACATGTTGTGTATCCAAAAGCACTTCAAGAAACAGAATTTCAACGCCAACACTTTCTTTGATTGGCATTGCAACGCATGCCGGGTACAGCTTGTCTTATATATATAAAGGAATGTCTGTCTGTTCGTCTTTTATGCGTTCATAAACCATTCATCCGATTGCGATCAAATTTTTTTGAGTTGTTGTACACACTTCCTGGAGGTTTATAGGTATATTTGATCCATTTCACAATAGATAGCGCGCGAGTAGTTTAAACAAATGAGTGATGGCGATGCGTTCATATACAATTCATCCGATTGCGATCAAATGTTGGTGAGTTGTAGTGCACACTCCCGAGAATTTTATAGACGTAGTAAATCCAATTTACAATAGATGGCGTGCGAGTTGCTTCAACAAAATGGC
This sequence comes from Meconema thalassinum, assembly GCA_946902985.2. NCBI lineage: Eukaryota > Metazoa > Arthropoda > Insecta > Orthoptera > Tettigoniidae > Meconema > Meconema thalassinum. Next base: position 837,910,292 of record OX336390.1, read on the forward strand.
GTGCGATTCGTTTCAACAAAGTCTCACATGCATTCATATATCTTTCATCCCATTGCACTGAGACTTGGGTGAGATGTTGTGTACACTTCAGGGAAGGTTTATGGCTTAGTAAATCCAATTTACAACAGGTAGCGCACGAGTAGATTCAACAAATGAGCTACGACGTGCGAAGCGTTTCAACAACGTCCCGTATGCGTTCATATACCATTAGTCCGATAGCGATGGAACTTGGTTGAGATGTTGTGTACACTCCAGGGAAGGTTTCTAGGACAGTGAATCCATTTTACAATAGATAGCGCACGAGTACATTCAGCAAATGGGCGACGACGAGCGAATCGTTTCAACCAAGTCCCGTATGTGTTCATATAACATTCATCCGATTGCGATGAAACTTTGATGAGTTATTGTGTACCTGCCAGGGAAAGGTTTCGACTTAGTAAATCCATTTTACAATATCTAGCGCACGAGTAGATGCAACAAATGAGTGACGACGTTTGAAGAGTTTCAACAAAATCCTGTATGCGTTCATATACCATGCATATATTGTGATGAAACTTTGATGAGTTGTTGTGTGCACTTACGTGTAGGTTTCTAACTTAGTAAATCCATTTCACAGAAGGTAGCGAACGAGTTGATTCAACAAATGAGTGACATAAACGAATCGTATAAATGAAATTCCGTATGTATTCATATGCCATTCATCTGATTGCAATGAAACTTTGGTGAGTTTTTGTGGACGTTCCCACGAATGTTTCTAAATTTGGCAATCCATTTTACGATAGTTTGGAGGAAGTTAGAGGAAATTGAAAAAAAAAAAGATCTGTGTATCCAAAATCACTTCAAGAAACAAAATTAGGACGCCAACACTTTCTTTGATTGGCGTTGCAACGCATGCCGGGTTCAGCTAGTTTTATTTTAAAAACAATAATATTTTGGTACTTCCTGATTCGCATTCAACCCACTGTGGTCAGATGATCCTTGGCGGTAACATCGTAGGCAATATGAAACCTCGTCATAATTTTTAGCGACCCAAAATTAATTAAACGTGCTCATCACTATCTAAACTGAGATAAATGGAAAAGCCTCATATTACAGTATCGCTCTCAGCCACGTGATATGGCCAGCGTGAGGGCAATTTGTCATGCTGTAATCTTGTCCATCACAATATTGTGCTCGCCGGTGTCACACGAGATTTGGTGCAAGAGACAGATGACGAATAAGACGGGAGCTCACCTGAGAAGCCGTCATCAGTCTTGTTCTAGTCGACAGGTCACGTGGCTGTAGGACAGCAAAGATTGCGGCAAGAAGGATGAGGGATATGTCGGCTCGTGACGAGTTTCAGCTGGTACAGTAAGGGAGCTTCTCACAGACATATCTCTAGTGTTGAGACTTTTTATTGTTTCGTTAAAAAATACACTGACCGGCAAAAAAAAAAAACAAAGAAAAACGATCACTTGAAAAATGCAACATTACTTTCATTCAAATCATAAATATGAACAGTATAGGCCTAGTACAGTACATACTGTAGTTATAGCATGGAAGTAAGGTTAATTGGTTTCCTGAATGCATTATCATTATTCATGTAACTGTTCCACTTAACGATAGCGATTCTTTGACATGATGCTGTTTCCCGCGGAAAGATGTGCGCGCCATCGCTATCGTCAACAATGCAATGTTTTATTATTTTTTCTTTTGCCACTTGTGGGCATAGGAAATGATAAATACAGCCATATACTCAGTTGTTCTTGTGCAATTCTCCCGAAATTCTCAGCAGTCCAAATTGTTACAATTTAGTGGGAATATTTAAATTAGTAGGAGTTGAATACTCAGAATATTTCTTCAGATCTAAAAAAAAAAACAGATAATCAAAATTTGTTAATACATTTTCTAATAACCTAACCTTACACCTCCTCACCTCTTCTCACTAAACCTAACTTAACCTCACCAAACCTAACCTAACCTAATCTAACCACACCTCATCTCAGCTCACCTCACGGAAACTTACCTCACCTGTCTTAACCTAACCTCACCTCACCTCACCTCACCTCACGGAATCTTACCTCACCTGACCTAACCTCACCTCTCCTCACGGAAACTTTACCTAACCTGTCTTAACCTAACCTGACCTATCCTCTCCTCACCTCACCTATTGTCATCGCGCCAGGAGATTGCGGTTCAACACGCTGTGACGGGGTGCGGAGAGCATTGCAGTACGCATGCGCGACCCGCCTATTGCAAACCTAAATATATCGGCTTCCCGCATGCCAATGGTTGTTATTGCAGTAGACGACACGCAGCCAGTGAAAGAAGGAATGCGCTGAGTGAGTGAAGCAAGTAGTGACCAACCTAATGTTTTTGGAATGCGCGTTACGCAGTGAGCAGGAAGACCTATACAGTTCAAACCCAACTGCCATCTCCTGGTGCGATATCAATAACCTTACGTAGCCTCGCCTAACGTAACCTCACCTGACCTAACCTCAGCTCACCTCACCTCGCCTAATCAAACATATTGATGTGTTTAGGAGAAGATTGAATTTTTGTGTAAATACTACGATGTAATTACTATAGTTCCTAAATTGCGAATTGTGTATATTGTGTTTGATGTTATTGTTGGTGATTTTCTGTATTTGTACAATTTGCCACCGGGGAATTACCCCCATTTGCAAATAGTATATAGTCATAATAATAATAATAATAATAATAATAATAATAATAATAATAATAATAATAATAGTAATAAACCTAACCTAACCCTACCTAACCCCACCATACCTCACTTCATCTCATCTCTCTTCACCTAACCTCACCTAACCTAACCTAACCTCATCACACCTAACCTAACCTCATCTCATCCAACCTAACACAACCTAACCTCAACTCTCCTGAACTCATCTCACCTCTCCTCACCTAACCTAACCTCATCTCACCTAACCTAACACAACCTAACCTCAACACTCCCCAACTCTCCTAACCTCTCCTCACCTAACCTAACCTCATTTCACCTAACCTAACACAACCTAACCTCAACACTCCCCAACTCTCCTAACCTCTCCTCACCTAACCTAACCTCATTTCACCTAACCTAACACAACCTAACCTCAACACTCCTCAACTCTTCTCACCTCTCCTCTCCTGACCTAACCTCAACTCTCCCCAAATCTCCTCACCTCTCCTCACCTAACCTAACCTATCCTCACCACAACTAACGTAACCTAAACTAACCTCACCTAACCTACGCATTCTCTCTATAATTTATGGATGCTACAGTAGTGTATTTGCAGGGGTTCAGATGCCACCGCCACCGCTCCACCGCTGGAATACTAAAATGGCAATATCTCGCGAACCAATCAGGTTAGAGACTTGTACGAGGTGTCATTGAACTCGGGCTAATACCCCCTTTCCAATGGACAATATATTTCAACCCCATAAATAAAATCTACCCCAACTAGGGGGTGAAATTGTAATTTTTTAGAGAATCTCTCTTTCCAATTGCAACATGTGAGAGTTTGAATGCTAATATGGAATTAAACGTTGTTCTACATAAAGTGCATGTGTTCGGTGGAAAGCCACTATGAATTAACATGCTAGTTTTTTGTTTTTACACATGTCCACTCATAAGTTTGGTAAGAGGGCGGGCTTTTTTAAAGATGGCGGCTGTAGTGTAACCTAACCTAACCCAACCTAATAGGTTATTGTTGACGGGTCATTGTTGCCGGATTATTGTTGGCAGGTCCATGTTGACGAGTCCCTGTGGACGGGTCATTGTTGACGAGTCATTGTTGACGAGTCATTGTTGACGGGTCCTTGTTGACGAGTCCCTGTGGACGGGTCATTGTTGACGAGTCCTTGTGGGCAGGTCCTTGTGGACGAGTCCTTGTGGATGAGCCCCTTTGGACTGGTCTCTACGCACTAGCCCATGCATTTATTTAAATTATGTCAAAGGGCCTAACTACATTTCGCGTGTGTGTTGAACTGACGTTGTTCACCTCTACTATAATGGGGGCCAACGGCCTAGCCGTGTTGAAACACCGGATCCCATGAGAACTCCGCAGTTAAGCAACATTGGGCGTAGTCGGAACTTGGATGGTGTGCCGGTTCTAGGCACTGCGCGCTGTTGGCCAACATAAGGAGGAGCGGAAAGGCCCTGGCCACCCTACCGCACGTAAACTCCGGCTGGGGGTAGCCTCTTCGGAGGCTCGGACCTGCCTTCGGGCAGAATACCGATTAAATTTTTTTAACTATAATGGGATAACGATATGAAAGGAAAGTGACGAAATAAATGTGAGCATACAAGGGATCTAACTTGGTGGATGGATGTGTTCTAACGAGTCATTTGTATTTGAAAGAGAATAATACATGTTCTTAAGATGTTAAAACTGAGGAGATGGTATGTGCAGTATGATGTCTTGTTATATTTCCTGTGTCATATTACAGACATGGCAGAGAGCGCACAGATCTGTTGCTATTACTAACGCTGCAGTAATTTGAAACCGTAAGCGTTCATTAAGACAATGGGTGATGATCATGCAAAGTTAGCAGTTATTGGATATTACACAGGTGTTGCTTCCGGTGTCATGTTGCTGACATGGCAGAGAGCGCACACTGATGTTACTATGACTGACGCTGCAGTAATTTGAAACCTCAGGTGTTGATCAAGACAATGGGTGATGATCATGCAAAGTCAGCAGTCATTGGATACCACACAGGTGTTCCTAGTGTACTTTGGACTCTCAGCTGTATTGGGAAAGGAATTGCAATGATTTGCAAAAAACTGCTGACATGAGCGATGAGAGTTTATATAAGAGGGGTGTCATATATCTCTCTACTGTCAGTCTTTATTACTCGCTTTGAGTGAACAGTGCTCTTTATTACTGCTCAAGAGTTGTAAAAAAAACGTTTTGGTAGAAAATCATTAAATTATTTTGCAAGGTAAGTACTTATTATTAATGGATTGTAGTATTTTATTACTAATTGATGTTGAAGTTATTGATTGGAATGTATTTATTGATTGATTGATTGATTGATTAATTTGTTTACAGATAATTGGGTACCTGTAGGTTACCAGATTCCTACAATCTGTTCATTCAGTGGCAGCAGTTGATCAATTATAAAAAGGTAAGTGCCCCTCTAATAACTTTTAAACAGCTAGAGTGATATTTTCCAATGTTCACCACTACATGTCAGTGAAAATGGTATATTTAGCAGTCAAAAGTTGGAACTACTTGACCATGATGTGTAAAGCTAAATTTGTAGGTTAGATTTTGAATACCGCTCTATTAAGTCCGAATGTTCATTGCTAGGTGTCAGTGACAGAGGGAATATTTAAAGTCTTAACCTCAGTTCACCTAACTTTACCTAACTTAACCTTGTCACGTGACATGTTTTACTAGTTTAGACTTGCTTTATAACTGACTATGGCGTCACAGTTAGCTCACTTAACTGGTGGCTGCTGGTTTCTATCACGTGACATGTTCTACAAGTTTAGACTTGTTTTAAGACTGGCTATGACATCACACTTAGCTCACGTAACTGGCGATCGCTAGTTTCTATCACGTGACATGTTCTACAAGTTTAGACTTGCTTTACGACTGGGTATGACGTCACACTTAGCTCACTTAACTGGTGATCACTGGTTTCTACCACTCTATCAAGTTCCAATGTTCACCGCTAGGTGTCAGTGACAGTGGTATGTAGTAATCCTCAGTTAGAACTACATGAAGTTAGACTTGCTAGGAGTTCACAGATGATCGATTTAAATGCCCTGCTTTAACCATTGACTGGAATATAATTAAACTATTTAAATTGTACTTTTGTTTATCATTTATTAACATTTATGATTTCTTTCTTTTATAGGTAATTTCGAAAGGGGTCATCATGTTCAAGTGTGGTGACTGTAAGATACAGTTCTCAAGACCTGGCGGCCTTCAACGGCACGCAAATGTTAAACATGACATTAAAATGTTTGTTTGCAGTCATTGTGCTACCACATTTAACAGACAGGATAGTCTTGGACGGCATGTAAATTTAAAGCATGTCAGTTCAGCACCATTTTCGTGTTCAGTTTCTGATCTTGGATTTTCTGCTGTAAAGCGATTTAAATCCCACATGGTTGAAGTGCATGGAGAACAACAAGAATTAAAAACTGTAAAACCATCAACTAGCACGGAACCTTTAAACGAATGTAATGCTCAAAAGCGTAAACGTTCTCAAGATTGTGAAAATAGTTGTGCATTAAAAAGAAAGAAGAATGGTGAACCTTTGATAACACATTGTAATGTATGTAATATTGATATACCTTCTTCAATCATTCATGGACATTTACGCAGTATTCAACATAAAAATAACGCTTGTCATGAAAGAAATTCTGGGAATATTCAACAAATTGGTAGTGCGTTTTAAAGTCGAATTGCTAGTTATAGACTTTATAGTGCCTTGGAGGCTGGATTTAGACAGCTCCTTAACCCGGTCCATGAGTCAATCCTAATTGGCTACATGGATAATTCTTGCCAGGCGCGTCCACGTCGCGGGGGTGGGCAACGGTACTGTAATATACCATGGAACTACAGTACCGGCTAAGTTCTGGTGAGGACCCAGTCCTATGGGGTATAACATAGGCCCCGTGCACAGGGTTACGTGCGAAGACCTCAACGGAATCTGCAGCGGAGAAGATGGACTTCGGAACGGTGGAGATTGCGGAAGAGGCAACCCAGTACTCGGGGAATAGTATGAGTACAGCATCAATCGGCAGCGTCTGTTTCCCATGTTAGGGGCGGCTGCAAGGGCGTCTGTTCTCCATGTTAGGGGCGGCCTGAATAATAGCTGGCAGTAGCTTCATAAAATGCCTTTGGGAGTGGCGACCCCATCGTAATAATAGCCTAAAATGGAAATGGCACTTCCAATGATTCGGAAAAGGTTAGGACGTACCCTGCAGGCGACGCGCAGTTCCTTTGGTACTGGGGGAACTGTGAGAAATGGGCGACCAGTAACCGAAATGAAAGTGGGAATCATGAATGTCATGACCCTGACAGGTAAGGTGGAGGAGGTGGTAGACTTCATGGAGAGGGAGAAGGTTGGAATGATGGGGCTGAGTGAAGTGAAATGGAAAGGTAAAGGAAGGAAGAAATTGAGGAAAGGATATACATTATACTGGAGTGGTGGCCAAGAGGCAAAAAATGGCGTGGGACTGATAACCTCGAAACAACTGGAGGAGTATGTTGAAGTGGTAGAGTGTGTGAGTGACAGAATAATGAAAATTAGAATGAAGATGAAGAATGACGTGATGGACTTCATACAAGTGTATGCACCACAGACTGGAAACAGAGAAGAAGATATTGAAGTATTCCTGGAGGATGTAGAAAGAGTAATCTCAGATGTAGAAGTGGTGATCATGGGAGATATGAATGCACAAGTCGGAAATGAGAGACAAGGGAAGGAAGAAGTCGTTGGACCATATGGATATGGGAAAAAGAACCGGGAAGGAGAGGAACTTGTAAACTTTTGTGAAAGGAATGGACTGATAGTGGGTAATTCATGGTTTCGGAAGAAAAACAGCAGGAAAATTACGAGATATGGGTGGGGTGATAGAAGAACAAAATCAGTAATTGACTACTTCCTGGTGGAAAGGACAAATCGCAGAAAGCTGATGGATGTGACAGCTTTACCAGGAGAAGCATTTGATGGGGACCATAGAACTGTGGTGGCAAAATTTAGATGGGGAAAATTGGAAAACCTAAAGGAGATCAGAGAAAGTAAAATAAAAGTATGGAAATTGAAAGACAAAGCTGTACAGGAAGATTTTCAGGAGAGATTGAAGCAACAAATCCCAGTTACTGAAGTGGAAAATGTAGAAGAGGAATGGTCCCACTTTAAAAAGGCATTTGCTGGTGCAGCAGAGAGTGCTTGTGGTAGGACGTCAACAAGAGTGAAAGAGAAGGAGACACCGTGGTGGAATGAGGAAGTGAGGAAAGCAGTGAAAGAAAAGAAGTCTGCATGGAAAGAATGGAACCGAGATCAAACAGAAGAAAGCAAAAGGAAGTATCACGACAGCAAACGGAGGTGTAAGAAAGTGGTAGGAGAAGAAAAGAAGAAAAGTTGGGAAGAATTTACACGAAGAATGGAAACAGATGTAAGTGGCAGTAAAAGGATGCTGTATGGGCTTCTAAGAAGTAAGAGGAAAGAAAGGGTTACTACAAAGCTGGTGAAAAAGGAAGATGGAGAGTTGTTAACACACCCGGAAGAGATAAAGGGACGATGGAAGGAGTATTTCGATAAGCTATTGAACGTGAGCAATTGTACTGGTGAGATCGAAGTGACACAGCCTGACGACTCTATAACAGAAGATGATATAACAATGCTGGAGGTAGAATTAGCAGTACAGAAGATGAAGATGGGAAAAGCAACAGGGGTGGATGAGATCAGTGTAGAAATGATAAAGGCTGCTGGACCTGTTGGTATGCAATGGCTGTATCGACTGCTAAAGTGTGTGTGGAAACGGAAATGTGTACCAGAAGACTGGGTGAAAGGGCTAATAATACCAGTGTTTAAGAAAGGGGACAAGAAAGTGTGTGATAACTATAGAGGGATCACCGTCATATCACAGATAGTAAAAATACTGGAAAGGATATTAGAAAGAAGAATGAGAAGAAAGGTGGAAGGAGAGTTGCAAGAGGAACAGTATGGCTTCAGGAGTGGAAGATCCACAGTGGACCCAATCTTTAGCTTGAGGCAGGTGATGGAAAAGAACTGGGAATATGGAGAGGATTTGATCATGACTTTCATAGATCTAGAAAAGGCATATGATAGTGTCCCCAGAGAGAAGGTATGGGAAACCATGGTTAAGAAGAGACTGGGAAGAGAAATGTTGGAAATGGTGCAAGCAATGTACAACAACTGTGTTAGCAGGGTTCTGACCCCTGTTGGAAAGACAGATTGGTTTAGGAACAAGACTGGACTAAGACAGGGGAGTGTGCTGTCACCTCTTTTATTCATAATGGTAATGGATGAAATTGTAAAGGAAACAAAGGAAGCATATGGACATAAAGAAATGAAGTTACTATTATTTGCAGACGATATTGTGGTCTGGGGAAGGAACACGGAAGAAGTGCAAAAACAACTAGATGCACTGAACGAAAATATTCAGAAGTATGGCCTGAAAATCAGTATAGAGAAAAGCAAGACCATGGTGATGACAAGAGGGGAAAGACAAGGAAAGGGCATTGTGAAAATTGGAAGTCAGAGTTTGGAAATTGTGGACACGTTCAAATACCTAGGAAGTGAATTGATGCAAACTGGTAGGTTGGACATGGAGATTGGCAGGAGGGTACAGCAGAGCAATGCATTCTATCAAAGTGTAAGAAAACTTGTTTGGGATAAGGAAGTACCAAGGAAAAGCAAGGAGGTAATGTATAAAATGTACTATGTACCCATATTAACGTATGCAGCTGAGACTTGGACCCTGACGAGCAGGCAAGAGAGTAGAATCCAAGCCAGTGAAATGAAATTCCTAAGAAGTATGATAGGTAAGACAAGGAAAGACAGAGTGAGGAATGAAGATGTTAGGAAGGAAGTTGGGATGGGAAAACTAAATGAGAGAATTGAGAAGAATAAACTAAGGTGGTTTGGACATGTAAAGAGGATGGAGGAAAATAGAATACCAAGACAGATGCTGGAGGCGAAGTGCAAGGGTAAGAGAGCAAGGGGAAGACCTAGAACAAGGTGGATTGATGCAGTGAAGAACAGCGTGAGAAAAAGAAATCTGGACTGGGACAAGATCGTGGAAGAAGAATGGTGGAAGGAAAGAGGAAAGTGGAGAAGTGCCATAAATACCCCGACCCGGCAGAAGCTGGATAAGGGGAAATGATGATGATGATGATGATGAGACTTTATAGTAAAGAAAAAACTCAAAGTATTGAATCATTTTTAAAAAATGTTCAACCTACTGTGTTTGGCCTGGTAGGTAATGTTTTATTAGAGCATAAAACAATTAAAATGAATTTTGAACTTTTTTGACTCTATGTAAAAACTGGGAGTGAAGGTGAAATTACAGATATCAAATCTTTTAATACAAAAAACATAATTGTTAGCGAATCAACTAATATTAGTGATATATACCAACATTTTTCAAGTGCTATCATTGTGAAGAGTGAAGAGTTCCAGGAAAGGGAGTCAGGCTGGGCGTTAGTTGAAGTACTTTATTTAGAAACCAACATGAATAAATATAATCCCCTTCGAGCATCATCATACGTTGATTTGCCAGGATGGATCAAACGTAAGCATGCTTGTGTAAACGTTATGAATAATGATGACGCATGCTTTGCATGGGCTGTAACCTCAGCTCTCCATCCAGCAGTGAGGGACATGATGAGAACATCATCTTATCCTCACTATTCTTCAGTGTTAGATTTAAAAGAAATATAATTTCCTATGGCGATAAAAGATATTCAACGTTTTGAAGAGCTGAACAATGTAAGTATTAATGTTTATGGAATTGAAAATAAGAGTATAGTTGGTCCTCTACATTATACTCAGGAAAAAAAGGATGCTCATGTAAATTTACTGTACATAACTAAAGGTGAAAATGCTCACTATTGTTGGATAAAACATTTCAGTAGACTTGTTGGTAGTCAGCTATCAAAAGGTGAATCTAAGAAGTGGTTGTGTGATGGTTGTTTACTATATTTCAGAAAAGAGGACCAACTAACCCAACACCAAAAATGGGGATGTAATCATGTGTGTATGGTATTATCGACTCCTAAAAATAACATTCTAAAATTTAAGGATTATGAGAAACAGCTTCGAGTACCATTTGTTATATATGCTGACTTCGAGGCTTTGCTAAAACCATTTAATACATGTTCATCGAATCCAGCCCAACCTTTCACCAACACTACTCACCTTCATGAACCTTTTAGCTTTGCATATTATATTAAATGTAGTTATGATGACTCTTTAAATAAGTTTGAACTCTATAGAGGACCTGATGCACCTAAAGTTTTTATGGAAAGACTTGAAAAAGATGCCATCCGTATATCCTCTATTTTAAATACGATCATTCCAATGGAGCCACTAACTTCATCAGAGCAAATGAATTTTGAAACTGAAACTAATTGTTTTATATGTGGTGAATGTTTATATACAGACAGGGTTCGCGATCATGACCATTTAACAGGAAAATATCGTGGTGCTGCTCACCAAGAATGTAATTTAAATTATAGAGTAAGTAAATTCATTCCAATCATTCTACATAACGGTAGCAAATACGATAACCACTTTATCGTTAAAGAATTTGGAGCTTCAGATGTGAAAATTGATGTGATTGCAAATAATAAGGAACAATACATATCGTTCACAAAATACATCAAAATTAGCAATAAAAAAAACATTAAACTGCGATTTTTAGATTCATTCCGCTTTATGTCGAGTAGTCTTGATAAGCTGGCTTGTAATTTAAAATCAGATCAGTTTCATGAAATTCAACGTGTCTTTCCTAAAGAAGATGATTTTAATTTGATTCGTCAAAAGGGTATATTCCCTTATGAATATATTAACTGTGTGGAACGTCTTGAGGAGTGTTCTTTACCACCGAAAGATGCATTTTACAGTTCCTTAAACACAAGTCATATCAGTGATCAGGAATATTTACATGCACAACGTGTGTGGGCACAGTTTGACATTCAAACTTTAGAAGAATTTTCAGACATATATTTGAAGACAGATGTGTTATTATTAGCAGATGTTTTTGAAAATTTTCGAAATGTTTGTATGAAAACTTATGACCTTGATCCTTGTCAGTATTTCACTGCTCCTGGGTTAAGTTTCAGTTCAATGTTGAAAAAAACGAAAGTAAATTTAGAATTAATGACTGATATAGACATGATCAATTTTATAAAATCATCAATTCGAGGTGGATTAAGCCAATGTAGTGGACGGTACTCTAAAGCGAATAATAAATACATGCCTAGCTACAACCCTTGTGAAGAGTCAAAGTATATTGTCTACCTGGATGCAAATAACCAATATGGTTGGGCTATGAGTCAATATCTACCACTGAAAGATTTTCGCTGGCTGACACAACCTGAAATTGATGTCTTACATGTTGACACTCTTAATGATAACGATGATAAAGGATATATTTTAGAGGTAAATCTTGAGTACCCTAAAGAGTTACATGATGATCATAATGATTTACCATTTTGTCCTGAGAATATGAAATCCCCATACATCACATCACGAACAAAAATGTTAATTGCTAATGTAAATGAAAAATGTAAATATGTAATACATTATCAAAACTTGAAACAGTGTCTACAGCATGGATTGAAATTAACTAAAATTCATCGCGTATTGCAATTTCATCAGTCAGCATGGCTCAAACCGTATATTGATCTAAACAATAATTTAAGAACGCAGTCAACAAACGCGTTTGAAAAAGATTTTTATAAACTCATGAATAATAGTGTTTTTGGAAAGACTATGGAGAATGTTGATAAACGAGTTGATGTAAAGCTGATAACAAAGTGGGAGAATGATGGTAAAAGGTATGGTGCGAGCAACTTAATAAGCAAGCCTAACTTTCATAGCTGTTCAATTATTCATGAGGATTTAGTTGTAATACAAATGAATCGTCTTAAAGTAACTTACAACAAACCCATATATGTGGGTTACACCATTCTGGAATTATCAAAAACACTTATGTATGAATTTCACTATGATTATGTAAAGAAAAACTATCTTGATAATGCTAAATTACTCTACACAGACTCAGATTCTTTTATTTATGAGTTTAAAACTGATGATTTTTACGAGGATATCAAAACTGAGCTAAATAGGTTTGATACAAGTGACTACCCCAAGGATAATATTTACCATTTACCTCTAGTAAACAAAAAGGTTCTTGGGAAATTTAAGGATGAATGTGCTGGTGTTATTATAGACACCTTTGTACGCACAAAATCTAAATCATACAGCTATATGACAATTGATGATGTAGTAGTAAAAAAATTAAAAGGAGTGAAAAAGAATGTTGTTAGTAAAGAGTTAGATATAAGTGATTATAAAAACTGTATAGTTAGTAACCCACCTGTATTATATAAGAAAATGTGTGTATTTAGAAGTAAAAATCATCAGCTACATACCAATTTGTTGAACAAAGTTGCTTTAAGTAATTAAGACAACAAACGATTCATTATACCCAACACATTTAATACTCTTGCTTGGGGAAACAGTCGTATTGACGACTATTACTTTACCTAAGTCTAATGATCACTATATTGTAATATTTGTAGTGTGTTTTATATTGTAATATTTTTTGTAAAACACTGTAAGTAGAATGTATAATGTTAGGCTACAGTAGTTTAGTAAAAATAAGATAAGTAATACATTTTAGTGTAAAATGTTTGCTTTTGTATATTACGAAAAAGATTTTAAAAAATTTACTGAATGTGTGAACTAAACAAGGAGAATGTAAAAAATGTAAAGTGGAAATTGTAAATATTCATGTGTGAAAAAATGAAAATGAAGAAATGACTATCACCATTTTTAGAATTAAAAGACATTGTGATCTGGTAAACCTTGTTTTTATTTCACAACAACAAAAATGTACAGAATGTTTAAACTAAACAAGGGGAATGTAAAAAAATGTAAAGTGGAAATTGTAAATATTCATGTGTAAAAAAAATGAAATGGCTATCACCATTTTTTAAAATAAAAGACATTGTGATCTTGTAAACCTTGTTTTTATTTCACAACAAAGAGAGCTTTACAAAAATAGAATATAAAGAAATACCAATTCCTAAATCCTTTTCAATGTCCATGTCCACTCATTATTAACTTTCCTTTTATAACACTAATCACAATGACGACTGCCAACCTCTCTCCCACTGAGACATCACAGAATGTCAAAAGTTGTTTAGCTTTTCAACGATACTTTATCCGCTACACGTCTTAATGCAGAATGACTGTGGTGATAAGAAAGGTGCATGCTTAATCCAAAGGATTAATAGGTATATCACTATGCTGCAAAGGTTCTTCAAGACAAGTTCCAGGACTACACAAATAATAACCAGGTATGTAGATTTCGAAAGTCAAGTATTGAATTACTTTGTTAATGACGCCATTGCCAGTACAGGTCTGGCATATCCTTTTCCATCGATGGTAAAAAGGTTTGATCTTCCTCCTCCTCCTCTGTGGATGATGTTTGTTGTTGTTGCTTTTTTTTCTTCATCACGCCCGTGGTATGAGGAAACAAAGTCTTTACACTGACTTTTATGACCATGATACAGTTTGACTAGCTGACAAGTAGCACACTGTCGCATAGAGGGTATTTTTGCCATAGCCACTTGCTTATGGTGATCATAATCCGTACATGGTTGCAATTCACTTAACACAGGGTCTTGAGTCCATGATTTTGGTACATGTTGCCAGATTTCTTTCACTGCATTTGCTGCGACATAATAAATGAATGATTTTGGAAGAGCCAATAATTCTTCTTTAGTAAAACTGTCTAGTTTCTTTTTACACACAAAGAACTTTCCAATCGCTTTATCGGTAGCATCCCCTTTCTCCATGGTATCCCGTTGATGTTTACACGTCGCTTGTAGAAATCTCACTGGTGTCATTCACAGGTAAACCTTTAGTTTTAATTTTATTTAACAACTCCCAGCAGGCATTGGTGGATAGCCAATGAAACAATTGCCACACCTGTGCCAAGGCTTTATGGGTAATATTGTCACAGGGGCAGCGATCCATGAGTGTTTGCAGCGATGGACAGCCCATGTCCATTAAATCGATACATTGACAGTAAGACGCTAAAAATGGTTGTAGCCATTGACGTTTTTCACTACCTTTAACAAATATTACATGGGCAGAAGACAAGTGAGCTTTCATGACCATGTCCAGGTGCTTATATGAAATGGTTCCTTGCTTCCAGTCTATTTGCATAAGAGTTTCAATCCACTGGGTTTGTTTACGGTCTTTATCTCACAACAAATCAAACGCATAAGGTGGTTTAAACACCAAATGAGTAGCTTGTGATATCCAAAAAGTGGAACAATCGATGATGGCCACTTCTTTAAATATAAATTTGTTATCTCCAATTTTAAACCCTTGACAGTCGACAATCAGTGTACGCAACATGTTCACTCTTGTCTGGATCAAGTCCAACTGACCACAGACTGACAATTGTTCAGTAAGGTGTACCCATGTCATTTACTTACATTCCATTCTAGTAAAAGAAAAGAAAAAACATCGAGTAGTCACTATAGAGGTTAGGATATGACAGGGGGGCATAAGAAATAATAATATAACAACAACCAATTTTTTTATTTCATTATTTTATTAGCATAACAAGTTTTACATTCTTTTTTCATTCTAGGATAGAGGCGGTACCATCTCATACAACAAAAAAGTATTTTGTGTTTATAGTGTCCATAACACCGATGATATCCCAATGTCTCTAAACTGGATGTTTTTAACTGTGAGCTGCTCACTGAAGCACTGCCGGCACCATAAAGTCCACACGTATCATAACTTTTTTCATCACTCAGAGGCATGAGTGAGGGGTAACTTGAATGACAGGGTATATTACCCACCTCCATTCTGCACAGGTAGGGGCAGGCAGGCGACCAGCGCTGATGTTCCTGCATGGGTTCATCGCTCTCTTGCCATTGGTCTAAGATGATGGGACAAAACACACATTTCACTTCATCTCTTCTTTTTAAATAGTAGAATCCAGCGGCTGCTAAGGCTTGAGGGTTTATAAAAGGCACCGGCCACGTCGCAAAGGTCTTGAAACGTTGTTCCTCAGATTTTAAATTCATGGATGTAACTTCTCTTGAGGCTTGAAAGCAAGACATGACTGAGTGGTTTGATGTGTGTTGACCTGCTATTTATACACTTGTCACTTGGTTGGACAGTGGATAATAGTTGACTTGTTTGTGATGAATAATCAAACAGTAGGCCGTGGTATTGACTGGAACATTGTCATGCGTTTCAAAATCTAGTCGAATGTCAATATTGGATGGTTTGACAGACTCTTCCAAGTAGAAACAGTCAAAGACAATCAGTGGCGCCCTTGTCTTAAAAGCTTGGGGTGATAACATTGGA
Organism: Meconema thalassinum; assembly: GCA_946902985.2. NCBI lineage: Eukaryota > Metazoa > Arthropoda > Insecta > Orthoptera > Tettigoniidae > Meconema > Meconema thalassinum. The sequence goes on from OX336390.1 coordinate 837,926,393, forward strand.
CAATTCTCTTTTTGATAATACGACCATCTAAATTTAGAAAACATGTCGTACAGGGGGGCAAACTTATTTTTTGAAAAATCTAAATCCAGCCCTTCATAGGGAAACACAGCACCGTGTAGGAAAAGACGTGTATTTCTCAATTGCAGGTGATCAAATTGCGTGACATTTTTGGTTTGTTGATACTTGCGATTCGTTTGAAAACCCACAATCATGTAGAGAGGTCTCTCTGTATAGCGGGCTGTTTTTATAGACCAACTGTGTGTGTTGGTGGTGGGCAATAACGGGTACTCATGGAGTGATCAGCTTCTAAATTCCATGGGTAGAGGTATATCTCTCTTTACCATTTTGAGTATGTCCAGTTTTTTGCTATCGTTAAGGGTCACATGAGGCACTTTCCATAGCAAGCGTTGTAGTTGAATTTTTGAATCAATGGGGGCATTGTCGACTCCCTTGAGTGCATTATTATCACTCCTGTCTCTCACCAGATAAAGCACTTGCCTTGCGTTGACCACAATGCGCTGGTGATCTTCAGCAAAGCCTAAAATCAGTTTAAGAGGTAAATATCCAGTGAAGGTGCCATCGGTGTGTACCATCCAGTCATTGGTCGAGTCAGGGCACCAACCCGCCATGCAAAGTGTTTTAGCTTCTTCCTCACTATAAGAGGGATATAGTTTCATGACACTGGAAATACCCACATTTCGAGTGCTATCCACCACGATATCGTTAATGACATAACGTACTTCAGAAAACAGGAAGGCGAAATCATGGTTGGCTAACTTGGATGTAGTGGGTGTAGAACCATCGGCTTTAGTGAGCCGACCTTCAATCTGAATAACACTTTCATGCGGTAGAGTGTAAATATCTTGGTTGTTGATAACAAATTGAATTTCATCATTGTTATTGAGTCCAGGTGTTTGAGCTTGATAAGAATGCAGATCAATTCTTACCACTCCTGGTTGCTCCTCGATGTGGTTCGCTACCTCTAGAATAGAATTCATCGCGGGGGTTAATGTGGTAACCCAAATGCTGTAAAATCTGCTTGTTCTGAGATGCTAAAGAGTATTCACGTGGTAAACAACTAACACCATTCCTAGACGGTGCTGTTGCTTTATATACAAACTTCATAGTGGTTTTAGCACCAACTTGTAAGTCACTGGTGTGGTAGAATCTAGATCAATGAGTTGTTGCTCTCTATTGATCAGTCTTAATGTTATATTACTAATACCATCGACAGCCACAGAATGAAATAGCACCACTGGAGGGTTTTCACGAATAATATAGCCATTGGGCGATGTTACAATAAAGTCATAAAGCGAATGCGACGGTTCTTGATTGGTGTACACTTGACTAATAATATTACACGTCACCGACACATGATGGTCCTCAATGAATTTCACTTCATGGTCTGATTCATGTTTTTGTTGGGCTCTAACACACGTGGTTTAAATCCTAGTAATGGACCAATGGAATCGGGGTGAGTTTTAAAGTCAATTTTGAATGTAGAAAAAATACTGCAGCGATGAGTGTTGGTATTTCCTACAAGTTCAAACTTGCGCGTTCCATCGAGAAATGACTTTAAACCATATTCATTGATCAACACCACATAAATGTGTTCAAAAATGTCATCTATCGTGTATCCACCAGAGTTCAGGGTGAGCACAGAATCATCATAGTAAAACTTGTTGTTCACATTTTCACGTATGTTGTATATTCGATTGTACGTTTCAAGAGAAACAAGTCCTAAACCATAAGGTTTTTCACTCAATTCGATAGGTGGGTAAAAGTGTAGACTCACTTCAGGTCCACGTCCATGCAGTGTAAACGTCTTACTTTCCACCGACATACTGTTGACGTTTTTGCTTATGTTGCGTCTTATATAAAAAAATTAAACATAAACGTCCACACTGTTGGCTGTTAAACGTTTGTTCACGTTTCACATTATAATATATCTTGATCCTGTTTCCAAAATAGGCCACTAGTTCCATGGGCGGGGGCAAATTCCCAAAACTGTCAAAGTACCATACAGTAGATCCCTCTTTGACATAAGCTACATAATGTGTTCCAGGTCCTCGGTGATCATCCAAATTGACAACAGCACATTAATGTTTCCAGGGTTGTGAGGGTAATTGGTTTCGCATAAACACACCTCGAAAATGAGAAAGCTTCAGTTGTTTAGCATAGCTTTCCACTTGCTGATGCGTCAGGGCATGTCTTGCTATGGTTGAGGTTAAAGATGTTTTTTTATATTTCGAAAAGGTGAAATTCCAAATCCTTGTTGATAAAAGGCTGGCTTCAAATTGACATGTCTAGCCCCCATAGCAATGGCCTCCATTGTTTCATTGTGTCGCTGACTTTCATTGAGTTGTTGCTTGCCCTGTTGCACGGCTTTAATGGTTTTTGCCACTGCACTGGCGCCGCCTAAAAGTGAACCTAGAGCAGCCAGACCAGCGAATAATGCAGGTAAAAATCCCGCTCGTTTGGGGACGGGGATCACTCGCCCTTGTTTTGAACCCTGTCGCTGACGTTTTGGAATAACATGTCTCTGTGCTACTCGAAGAGCTTTCCTTATGGTCAACACGTTATTTTTTCTTTTTTTCTTTCGCAAGGGCATGTCCACGAATGTCATAAGCCCAGGCTTTGCCAAGGACAGGCTCATATTTTTTGTCTTTCTCACCACATATCTTTGTTTCACCATGATGATGATGACCAACAACCTTTCACAAGAAAGTTTAAGTCACAACTAACATTAGATTGTTATTTCATGGCTGTATATTCCAATTCTACATAAAGTGGGAAATCATTTATGGTTTTTCCAGCTTGCTTTTCATTCCATATCAACAGGAGATGAAAGGATAATTCGTCTCCTGCATTGACCATTTCATGGTTATGGACCAACATCCTATGACCATTTATCTCTATTTGTAAATGGTTCTCATCAGGTATGGCATATTTGATGTGAATGGTTCCATTATAGTGTAGTCGATAGTGGCTTAAACCCGAAGCAAGCACATAGGTCAAGTGCTGGTCATGAGCTAGCGGTATATGGTTTCTCTCATTCACAGGTTTTACATTTGTCAGATGCACTAAAAATACAGATGGGATAAATTTATAAAGACTTTTCATTTCATAGGTCACGTATCGCTTGGTACAGACATCATCATCTTCTTGTGGGTTTTCCACGTGAATAATGCGGTGATGATTAGCGCTATAGCCATCCACCGTAAGCTGAGGCACTTTATCATAAAACTCATACACCTTGTTATCCACATACTTTTTTGTAGTAACGTCTGTAGACACTTGAGAATGTTTTACATGAGTTAACCGCTTTCCTTTAAAGTCATAATCTCCTTGTTTTGTGCGTGGCACTACTGACCTATCCACATAGTGTTTATTAGCAGGATCTGTTTCTTGTTTAGGATCATGTATGGGAACAGACCTAGCTTTGACCATCAACGCACGTCCAAAGACATCCATCGTCAACCTGTAGTACGAGTCTACTGTTTCTATGACAAGGCTTGGTGCGATGTATATAGACAGCCTGCTAGCCTCTCTAAGCCATAGTTGAAATGAAGCTAATTAAGCAGCAAGAGTCATTCCCCGTGAGGGACATGGTTTCCCATCTCTGCCCCACATCACGTGAACAACGCCATGGTTCACTGTTTCCATCTTCCATTCGCTGCGTCATTGTGGGACCTTCCGGCTGTGGAAAGACCAATCTTTTGCTGACACGTATTACAGCGCCCAATGGTCTGTGTTTTCAAAATATTTATATTTTCGCAAAATCTCTCTACCAACCCCTCTACGTGTTTCTGGATCAAGTCATGTCTGGATTAAAAAATGAGAATATGGGGTATTTTACATTTTCCACGCAAGAAAATGTTATTTCACCGGATGAGGTAAAGCCTGATTCACTCATGATTTTCGATGATGTATCCACTGAACGACAAGGTATCATTCAAAGCTATTTCAGCATGGGTCGACACAAACATATCGATTGCTTCTATCTTGGACAAACGTATTCTAAAATGTCCAAACAGTTGATTCGTGACAATGCCAATGTCATTGTTTTATTTCGCCAGGACGAGAGGAACAGTCGTTACATTTATAATGAACATGTGAATCCGGATATGACCTTTCAAATGTTTACAGAATTGTGTGCCAAGTGCTGGAACACACAACGTCATGCCTGTTTAGTGATGACAAACAAAGTGAACTCAACCAAGGGCGGTATCGCTTAGGGTTTGATCATTTTATTGCTATTTAAGGCACTGCATCATTCCCTCTCAAGTCATTTGTCACGACATCATGGCGTTAGCAGAGAGTCAATTGAAAAAGCATATTATTAGAGCAAAAAATACTATTCGCCAAAAGTTTCGTCAATTGAAACGATCGCGTGCGGATCATGCTTTGTTTAGTCAACAACATTTAACACCTCCGCTAAAAGCCATGTTGAAACCCTCTTTCAAGCCATCTGAAACGCTACCTACCGTTTCACAAGCCACTCAGACGCACCACGAGGACCCTGAGGAAGAGGAAGAATTAACTAGTGTTAGCGAAGTTGAGGATAATGAGGAACAAGTGTTTACGCCTCAAAAAAGGCATCACCCCTTGCAGAGTTTTTAAGAAAAAGGAAATCCTTGGCCATGGTCGAAACCCCTTGCCCTTCCAGATCATCTCCATTTTCACAACTCTTGGCCACCCCTCAACATAAAGCTCAACTGAAAAACATTTTAATAAAATATTATGGATCAACACTGGAACCCTATTTCACCAATCTATTTGTTGGAAACACAGATACCACGTATGGTGTTCGCTATGAGGATGATAGTTTTAAAATTGGTGATTCATCGATTAAATTTAGTCGTACTAAAGCTGTCATTAAAAAGATCAACTATAAATTAACACCAGGACTGTTAAAGCTACTATTCTCTCGGACTCCCTCATCTCAAGATTATACGCCAGAGGACCTTAGTAAATATAAATCCATTTTATTGGACTCCCATGCACACAAAAGACAGTATGATCCCACTCAACAAGTGAATGCCAATATATCTGAATAATATAAAACCATCATCGCAAAAATGTTCCCCACTAGTCAAAGTGGTCGTCGTAAAGTGTCCGCTTCAGGAGTGACATTTAAACCATTAAAACCCCTTGTGGATGTTACCTACTGGCACAATCTCAATAAACTCGTCCAGCGACTACAGCTGTTGCATGCTTCACGTCAAGCCGGTCATACTGGTCACGATTGGGAAATTCAAGAAATTGAGGAAGAACTTCGAAATGCCAAAATTATTGTTTAAGCCCTCACCCATTAAAATGGGTATTGCTCACGAGTTGCATCGTCCAGCTAGACGTCACTATCAGCGACTCAAGGTGATTTCACAGGGTGTGGATGAACTTTGGCAAGCAAACTTGGTTGAAATGATTCCCTATGCTAACGTTAACGATGGTGTACGCTATATGTTGACGGTCATTTATGTTTATTCCAAAATGGCGTTTGTTGAACCTGTGCGTCGCAAAACTAGTCCACTAGTCACCAAAGCCTTTCAACATATTATTCAACAATCTAAACGTCAACCTCAGCTGCTACAAACCGACCAGGGAAAAGAATTTTTCAACAAGGATTTCTCCAGTTTTCTCAAATCTAAGGATATTCACCATTACACCACGTACAGCAATCTCAAAGCCAGCGTGGTCGAGCGGTTCAACCGAACATTGAAAACCCATATGTGGAAAGCGTTTACCGCTCAGGGCACTTATCGCTGGTTGGACTTGTTACCTGAGCTAGTGTCACGTTACAATGACACCAAACACAGAACCATTGGGGCCAAGCCACGACTTGTGACCAAAAATATTCCACAACTGGATAAACTGTTTAACCCCATAAAAACAGCAGACCCTAAACGTCATCGCCTTAACATTGGGGACCATGTTCGTGTGAGCAAATTCAAGTCCGTTTTCGACAAGGGCTACACACCAAATTGGGGGACTGAACTATTTCGAATTCTTCAAGTCAACCTGAACAGTCCAGTCACCTATTTACTCGAGGACCTCAACCATCAACCCATAAAAGGCAGGTTTTATCTCCAAGAACTCCAAAAGACAGCGTTTCCTAAACATTACCTTGTGGAAAAAGTGTTGAAACAAAAAGGAAATAAACTATATGTAAAATGGTTGGGATTTAGCTCAGCCTTTAATTCTTGGATTAATAAATTACATGTTGTGTGAACCTGTGTGTCTTGTATTTATTTATTTACTCATGTTGTACTTAACCTACAGTCCTATGTACAGTCCTCAGCTCCACATGTAATATGAGCAATACATATTTCTTTCTCTCTTCACCGGTGTTCTCTCTTACACTGACTCTCCCCCCTTCACCTCTCACCACTGTCAAAACAGGTTGTGACTTGTTAGCTCTTATCGTGCACGTGCACAGGTGAACACCTGTGTTTTTAGGTCATATTACACATGAACTTGCATTTTCTCACGTATGAACCAAAACAGGATGTGACTTGTTTCACAAGGAGAATGCTAATAATGTCATCTCACACGTGTTCACATGTATTTCGCCACTTTCCTTTCATATCGTTATCCCATTATAGTAGTGGTGAACAACGTCAGTTCAACACACACGCGAAATGTAGTTAGGCCCTTTGACATAATTTAAATAAATGCATGGGCTAGTCCGTAGAGATCAGTCCAAAGGGGCTCATCCACAAGGACTCGTCCACAAGGACCTGCCCACAAGGACTCGTCAACAATGACCCGTCCACAGGGACTCGTCAACAAGGACCCGTCAACAAGGACTCGTCAACAATGACCCGTCCACAGGGACTCGTCAACATGGACCTGCCAACAATAATCCGTCAACAATGACCCGTCAACAATAACCTATTAGGTTGGGTTAGGTTAGGTTACACTACAGCCGCCATCTTTAAAAAAGCCCGCCCTCTTACCAAACCTATGAGTGGACATGTGTAAAAACAAAAAACTAGCATGTTAATTCATAGTGGCTTTCCACCGAACACATGCACTTTATGTAGAACAACGTTTCATTCCATATTAGCATTCAAACTCTCACATGTTGCAATTGGAAAGAGAGATTCTCTAAAAAATTACAATTTCACCCCCTAGTAGGGGTAGGTTTTACTTATGGGGTTGGAATATATTGTCCATTGGAAAGGGGGTATTAGCCCGACCGAGTACAATGACACCTCGTATAAGTCTCTAGCCTGATTGGTTCGCGAGATATTGCCATTTTAGTATTCCAGCGATGGAGCGGTGGCGGTGGCATCTGAACCCCTGCAAATACACTACTTGCTACGATTGTAGTTGATATTGCCATGGATAATTATGATAACGTTTAATATGAAAATGAGAACTTACAAGCAATTATCTTTACATTTGGGGATGTTAGACGAAAAAATGATTTAAAATATGAGATATTATTTCAATTAAAACATGATACACTGACATTTTGTTGGATCCTAGTCCCCCAATTTATTGATGACACCTGATATTTCTCGCAATATTCAAAGAGGCAGATTAATGAAAATGCATCCACCAGCGGATTTTTTTTTGCATCCGGTTGACAGAAAATGCTTAAAATGCTGACGACCACATACACCGCGTAATGAGAGAGCGAATAATTTGAACATGTTTGTGCAAGGTAATTATTTGCGATTAAAAGGCAGTATTTACACAAAGCGTTTGATTACCGTAAAGCAGCTATTTATACGCAGCTGATGGATTGAATAATTCATTACAAAGTTGGATTTTCATTGTAGAGGATTCTTTTGTACTGAATGTGTGGTTCGAATGATGACAATGAAGCAAGTGGAGAGTTCTTTAAACGATGATTCGTGATCTATTGTTTTTCACGTACCGTTTCTCGGAATCTACACAGTTATTTTTAACTTATCACCCACTTATGCAATCCCTGTCAAGCATATTCTTGTTGATTTTATGGATATCAGGGTCATTAGTTATACTCCAGAGTAGTATAAATACGGTCATTCTGTGTCAGGGGCTAATGCGCAAGATGGCCGCTGAAGTTCGTGAATGAGCTCCGGATTGCCACAAATCTTAAAATTTTCGAAACGGCGGTTTTCGAGCCATGTTAATCTACGGACGCTAAGATGCCTTAATATCAAACATTGTAAGTAGTTGGCATTGCCGGTATTATGTGTCTGCACAATGGCTATTCAAATATTAACCCACATAACGGTAATGCAGTCATCAATATAATATAATCGTTGTGGTTATACGAGAATTGAGCAAGCCTTCAAGAACTATTATTATTGTATACATTCTCTTTACTCACAAGAGGGCCTATTCATAAGGCATTTTAAACTCAATTTCACGCAGGAACATTATCGAAACAAGCAAAATATAAATGAAACTTAATTCCGTAATGCAGTATTATTGGAACGTGGAAATAAGACACCATCTAGTGCACAAAATTTGCGTAGTCTAAATAGCCGTGGGGTCAGTTTTTATGACTGTGATTCTAGAGATCTTGGGTTCGAATCCCGGACGGGGTGGATATTTTATCATTTAAAATGATTTTTTCGACTTCGTCGTTACGCTGGGGTCTGACGTTACGTTACGATGACGGGACGAAATGTACCCAGATGCACTGAGGTGTGTGACGTCATGTACCGCTTGGTACATGTGTACCCCGACAATCTCTATCCCCGATTCTTGGATGTCACGGGTAATCTCGAGAACCACTGGATCGATTTTGATGCGGTTTTCACCATTCTGTAAAGGATATCTCGAGGAAAGATTCTGTAGAAAATAATTTGTGTCAGATCAAAGGGAGCCAAGCAGTAACGATTTCAGTGAAAAAGTCGAAAACAAACTTGGCGTCCGTGCGTTTCTTAAGCTTACGCTGGGCAAACCGTTAAAAATATCAGTGTACTATGAGCGTAAGAATTGGTCAGCATGAAATGTTCTACAAAAAAGTCCGCGAGAGCATATCTCTATCTTCAATACATCGTCCACTATAAGTGTTTTTAGATTGGATGGAAGGGGCACGTCATCCAGCCATCTCCCACCGCGCGCTTGATCTTGCTTTGCCCTTGGTTTGCACTTGCAGTTCGCGAGTAATTTGAAACAAGGTAAAGTATTATAAAGCAAGATAAGTAGTATGCAGATAATTTTCTAACATGTTAAGAGTCTTTGGCTTCGAGCGAAGCGAGAAGCCTCCAACCTTTCTAGCATTTTTCAGCATTTGTTAGCCTACTTTCGATTTTTGCAAAAAATGAAAGTAGACTTATGAGATCACTACAGGACGAAAAAAAGTGTGTCTGTCTGTGTGTGTGTATGTGTGTGAGTGTGTGTGTGTGTGTGTGTGTGTGTGTGTGTGTGTGTGTGTGAGTGTGTGGACTCTGAATGTCTGTCCCCCCTATCAATTCGAACATGGTGAGCGCAAATGGAACGAAATTTGGTACAAAGGTAGCACTAGCAAAGGGCACCTCAGTGTCATGTTTTATATTGCCGCCATCTTGACGGAAACGTAATGGCGGCCACACAAATGTTCAAAGCTTAAATCAAATTACAACTAAGCTAATCATCCGATCTCTACCAAATTTTGCAACAACATACCTTCATGGAGGGAGCATCCTTTGACCAAACTAATAGGTCATCAGCCTAATAGTTTGCGGATGGCGGCCATCTTTGTGTGAAAATCGATTGCCCCTATTAATTCGAACACGTTGAAACCGAATGGAACGAAATTTGGTACAGAGGTAGTACTAACAAACGGCACCCCAGTGTCATGTTTTATATCGCCGCCATCTTGACGGAAACGTAATGGCGGCCACACAAATGTTCAAAGCTAAAATCAAATTACGACTAACCTAATCATCCGATCTCTACCAAATTTTGCAACAACATACCTTCATGGAGGGAGCATCCTTTGACCAAACTAATAGGTCATTAGCCTAATAGTTTGCGGATGGCGGCCATCTTTGTGTCAAAATCGATTACCCCTATTAATTCGAACACGGTGAAACCGAATGGAATGAAATTTGGTGCAGAGGTAGCACTAGCAAAGGGCACCCCAGTGTCATGTTTATATCACCGCCATCTTGACGGAAACGTAATGGCGGCCACCCAAATGTTCAAAGCTTAAATCAAATTACGACTAACCTAATCATCCGATCTCTACCAAATTTTGCAACAACATACCTTAATGAAGGGGGCATTCTTTGACAAATCTAGTAGGTCATTAGCCTAATAGTTTGCGGATGGCGGCCATCTTTGTGTCAAAATCGATTACCCCTATTAATTCGAACACGGTGAAACCGAATGGAATGAAATTTGGTACAGAGGTAGCACTAGCAAAGGGCACCTCAGTGTCATGTTTTATATCACCGCCATCTTGACGGAAACGTAATGGCGGCCTAACAAATGTTCAAAGCTTAAATCAAATTACGACTAACCTAATCATCGTATCTCTACCAAATTTTGCAACAACATACCTTTATGGAGGAAGCATCCTTTGAAAAGTCTAATAGTTTGCGGATGGCGGCCATCTTTGTGTCAAAATCGATTACCCCTATTAATTCGAACACGGTGAAACCGAATGGAATGAAATTTGGTACAGAGGTAGCACTAGCAAAGGGCACCTCAGTTTCATGTTTTATATCGCCGCCATCTTGACGGAAATTTAATGGCGGCCACACAAATATTCAAAGCTTAAATCAAATTACGATTAACCTAATCATCCGATCTCTACCAAATTTTGCATCAACATACCATTATGGAGGGAGCATCCTTTGACCAAACTAATAGGTCATTAGCCTAATATTTTGCGGATGGCGGCCATCTTTGTGTGAAAATCGAATCCCCCTATTAATTCGAACACGGTGAAACCGAATGGAACGAAATTTGGTACAGAGGTAGCACTAGAAAAGGCCACCTGAGTGTCATGTTTTATAACACGCCATCTTGACGGAAACGTAATCGCGGCCACCCAAATGTTAAAGGCTAAAATGTAATTACGACCAACCTAATAATCTAATCTCTACCAAATTTTGCAACAATAAATCTTTATGTGGGACGCAAATTCTGACCAAACTGCTAGATCACCAGCCCAATAGTTTGCAGATGGTGGCCAAGTATGTGTGCAAATCGATTCCCCCTATCAATTCAAACACGGTGAAACCGAATTGAACGAAATTTGGTACAGAGGTAGCACTAGCAAAAGGCACCTCAGTGTCATGTTTTATATCGCCGCCATCTTGACGGAAACGGAATGACGGCCACCCAAATGTTAAAAGCTTAAATCAAATTTCGACCATCCTAAAAATTTGATCTCTACCGGATTTTGCAACAACATGCCTTTTTGTGGAAAGCATCTTATGACTGACTACAAGGTCATCAGCCCAATAGTTTGCAAACAGCGGCCATGTATGTGTGCAAATCCATTCCCCAGATCAATTCAAACACGGTGAAACCGAATTGAATGAATTTTTGTACAGAGGTAGCACTAGCAAAGGGCACCTCATATTCATGTTTAATATCCCTATAGCACGTTGTATTTTAACAAGCTACTACAACCAACATTCAATTATACTCCTTGAAAAGGGCAAAGGGTTATAACAATACCCATGCATTTAGGAGAAAGTAGGCTATATGTTCTTTACTGAACATCTTGTTGCATTTAAAATGATACAAAGTCTAGTCATTCAGACTGACTGTCACTTTCTGCTACCAGATTATCATTTTAAACGATATTTATCATATCAATATGACTCATTTTAACAGAATCCATATGAAATTACGTGTTGGTCTGTGAATGAAGAGGACCTGTTTATAAGGAATTTAAGGTTATGAGCGTTGTCGCGTCTAGTTGATCCATATCGTATTCTTTATTTAGGCTAGTGCTGGTGGAAGCTACAAATCATCTAATAAAATCAGTTCCGTGTGATAAACTACAATATCTTCAAAACACTCCCTTTTGCAATAGATTAATATTTGTGCCAATAATAGTATAAAATACCGGTGTATCAAAAATTTCATGTGAGGTTTCTTCTATGTCAGATGTTACACATCATATGCGACTACTGTAAGGCTCGTAATTTTTTTTAAATTTCTGTCTCCATTAGACAATAGACATAAAACCTTTTGTAAGAAAGCAAAACGGGAATTAGAACCAATTTCCCATGGAAGTACTCCAAAATGATTGCCAGTACTTCAAATATAAGAAGAGGAATTCCGTGGTACTGGATGTTGTGAAACCCGGAAAAACTCTGAAACCAATTCTCCTTAACATACATGTAATTCACCGGCCGTGAAAGCCAATATACCAACTTTTTGGATGCTTTCATAGGGGGGTTGAGGCTGCTTGAGCTTTTGGTTCTCGCAGTCAAGGAGTGCAGTTGCACTCTATATAAAGGGAGGTATCGCGCAGTTCGATACTCCTGTGGGGGTCCGGGCGGGGACACCAAGAGCCCGCCGATGAGCCAGCTTGGTGTCCTAGGCGAAACCCCACTCAAGACACGGCACAAACCTAGAAGAATTGCTGAGTTTTAATTCACCGGCCGTGAAAGCCAATATACCATCTTTTTGGAAGCCTTCATAGGGGGGTTGAGGCTGCTTGAGCTTTTGGTTCTCGCAGTCAAGGAGTGCAGTTGCACTATATAAAGGGAGGTATCGCGCAGTTCGATACTCCTGTAGGGGTCCGAGCGGGGACACCAAGAGCCCGCCGATGAGCCAGCTTGGTGTCCTAGGCGAAACCCCACTCAAGACACGGCACACACCTAGAAGAATTGCTGAGTTTTAATTCACCGGCCGTGAAAGCCAATATACCGTCTTTTTGGAAGCCTTCATAGGGGGGTTGAGGCTGCTTGAGCTTTTGGTTCTCGCAGTCAAGGAGTGCAGTTGCACTCTATATAAAGGGAGGTATCGCGCAGTTCGATACTCCTGTGGGGGTCCGGGCGGGGACACCAAGAGCCCGCCGATGAGCCAGCTTGGTGTCCTAGGCGAAACCCCACTCAAGACACGGCACAAACCGAGAAGAATTGCTGAGTCTTAATTCACCGGCCGTGAAAGCCAATATACCATCTTTTTGGAAGCCTTCATAGGGGGGTTGAGGCTGCTTGAGCTTTTGGTTCTCGCAGTCAAGGAGTGCAGTTGCACTCTATATAAAGGGAGGTATCGCGCAGTTCGATACTCCTGTGAGGGTCCGAGCGGGGACACCAAGAGCCCGCCGATGAGCCAGCTTGGTGTCCTAGGCGAAACCCCACTCAAGACACGGCACACACCTAGAAGAATTGCTGAGTTTTAATTCACCGGCCGTGAAAGCCAATATACCGTCTTTTTGGAAGCCTTCATAGTGGGGTTGAGGCTGCTTGAGCTTTTGGTTCTCGCAGTCAAGGAGTGCAGTTGCACTCTATATAAAGGGAGGTATCGCGCAGTTCGATACTCCTGTGGGGGTCCGGGCGGGGACACCAAGAGCCCGCCGATGAGCCAGCTTGGTGTCCTAGGCGAAACCCCACTCAAGACACGGCACAAACCTAGAAGAATTGCTGAGTTTTAATTCACCGGCCGTGAAAGCCAATATACCATTTTTTTGGAAGCCTTCATAGGGGTGTTGAGGCTGCTTGAGCTTTTGGTTCTCGCAGTCAAGGAGTGCAGTTGCACTCTATATAAAGGGAGGTATCGCGCAGTTCGATACTCCTGTAGGGGTCCGAGCGGGGACACCAAGAGCCAGCCGATGAGCCAGCTTGGTGTCCTAGGCGAAACCCCACTCAAGACACGGCACACACCTAGAAGAATTGCTGAGTTTTAATTCACCGGCCGTGAAAGCCAATATACCGTCTTTTTGGAAGCCTTCATAGGGGGGTTGAGGCTGCTTGAGCTTTTGGTTCTCGCAGTCAAGGAGTGCAGTTGCACTCTATATAAAGGGAGGTATCGCGCAGTTCGATACTCCTGTGAGGGTCCGGGCGGGGACACCAAGAGCCCGCCGATGAGCCAGCTTGGTGTCCTAGGCGAAACCCCACTCAAGACACGGCACAAACCTAGAAGAATTGCTGAGTTTTAATTCACCGGCCGTGAAAGCCAATATACCATCTTTTTGGAAGCCTTCATAGGGGGTTTGAGGCTGCTTGAGCTTTTGGTTCTCGCAGTCAAGGAGTGCAGTTGCACTCTATATAAAGGGAGTTATCGCGCAGTTCGATACTCCTGTGGGGGACCGGGCGGGGACCCCAAGAGCCCGCCGATGAGCCAGCTTGGTGTCCTAGGCGAAACCCCACTCAAGACACGGCACAAACCTAGAAGAATTGCTGAGTTTTAATTCACCGGCCGTGAAAGCCAATATACCATCTTTTTGGAAGCCTACATAGGGGGGTTGAGGCTGCTTGAGCCTTTTGTTCTCGCAGTCAAGGAGTGCAGTTGCACTCTATATAAAGGGAGGTATCGCGCAGTTCGTTACTCCTGTGGGGGTCCGGGCGGGGAAACCAAGTGCCCGCCGATGAGCCAGCTTGGTGTCCTAGGTGAAACCCCACTCAAGACACGGCACAAACCTAGAAAAATTGCTGAGTTTTAATTCACCGGCCGTGAAAGCCAATACCATCTTTTTGGAAGCCTTCATAGGGGGGTTGAGGCTTCTTGAGCTTTTGGTTCTCGCAGTCAAGGAGTGCAGTTGCACTCTATATAAAGGGAGGTATCGCGCAGTTCGATACTCCTGTGGGGGTCCGGGCGGGGACACCAAGAGCCCGCCGATGAGCCAGCTTGGTGTCCTAGGCGAAACCCCACTCAAGACACGGCACAAACCTAGAAGAATTGCTGAGTTTTAATTCACCGGCCGTGAAAGCCAATATATCATCTTTTTGGAAGCTTTCATTGGGGGGTTGAGGCTGCTTGAGATTTTGGTTCTCGCAGTCAAGGAGTGCAGTTGCACTCTATATAAAGGGAGGTATCGCGCAGTTCGATACTCCTGTGGGGGTCCGGGCGGGGACACCAAGAGCCCGCCGATGTGCCAGCTTGGTGTCCAAGGCGAAACCCCACTCAAGACACGGCACAAACCTAGAAGAATTGCTGAGTTTTAATTCACCGGCTGTGAAAGCCAATATACCATCTTTTTGGAAGCCT
Organism: Meconema thalassinum; assembly: GCA_946902985.2. Classification (NCBI taxonomy): domain Eukaryota; kingdom Metazoa; phylum Arthropoda; class Insecta; order Orthoptera; family Tettigoniidae; genus Meconema; species Meconema thalassinum. The sequence continues at coordinate 837,941,498 of OX336390.1, forward strand.
TCATAGGGGGGTTGAGGCTGCTTGAGCTTTTGGTTCTCGCAGTCAAGGAGTGCAGTTGCACTCTATATAAAGGGAGGTATCGCGCAGTTCGATACTCATGTGGGGGTCCGGGCGGGGACACCAAGAGCCCGCCGATGAGCCAGCTTGGTGTCCTAGGCGAAACCCCACTCAAGACACGGCACAAACCTAGAAGAATTGCTGAGTTTTACATGTATTATTATTTAATAACCAAGTAGTTCCGTGAAGAACTATACAGCCTGTTTTCAAATATCCTATTTTTAGCCTACTTTCGATTTTTGCAAAAAATGAAAGTAGACTTATGAGATCAACACAGGGCGAAAAAAGTGTGTCTGTCTGTGTGTGTGTATGTGTGTGTGTGAGTCTGTGTGTGTGTGTCTGTGTGTGTGTGAGTGTGTGTACTCTGAATGTCTGTCCCCCCCTATCAATTCGAACACGGTGAATGCGAATTGAATGAAATTTGGTACAAAGGTAGCACTAGCAAAGGACACCTCAGTGTCATATTTTATATCGCCGCCATCTTGACGGAAACGTAATGGCGGCCACACAAATGTTCAAAGCTTAAATCAAATTACAACTAACCTAATCATCCGATCTCTACCAAATTTTGCAACAACATACCTTTATGGTGGGAGCATCCCTTGACCAAACCAATAGGCCATAAGCGTAATAGTTTGCGGATGGCGGCCATCTTTGTGTGAAAATCGATTCCCCCTATTAATTCGAACACGGTGCAACCGAATGGAACGAAATTTGGTACAGAGGTAGTACTAACAAAAGGCACCTCAGTGTCATGTTTTATATCGCCGCCATCTTGACGGAAACGTAATGGCGGCCACATAAATGTTTAGCTTAAATCAAATTACGATTAACCTAATCATCCGATCTCTACCAAATTTTGCAACAACATACCTTTATAGAGGAAGCATCCTTTGACCAATTGACTAGGTCATTAGCCTAATAGTTTGCGGATGGCGGCCATCTTTGTGTCAAAATCGATTACCCCTATTAATTCGAACACGGTGAAACCGAATGGAATGAAATTTGGTGCAGAGGTAGCACTAGCAAAGGGCACCCCAGTGTCATGTTTATATCACCGCCATCTTGACGGAAACGTAATGGCGGCCACCCAAATGTACAAAGCTTAAATCATATTACGACTAACCTAATCATCCGATCTCTACCAAATTTTGCAACAACATACCTTAATGAAGGGGGCATTCTTTGACAAATCTAGTAGGTCATTAGCCTAATAGTTTGCGGATGGCGGCCATCTTTGTGTCAAAATCGATTACCCCTATTAATTCGAACACGGTGAAACCGAATGGAATGAAATTTGATACAGAGGTAGCACTAGCAAAGGGCACCTCAGTGACGTGTTTTATATCACCGCCATCTTGACGGAAACGTAATGGCGGCCTAACAAATGTTCAAAGCTTAAATCAAATTACGACTAACCTAATCATCGTATCTCTACCAAATTTTGCAACAACATACCTTTATGGAGGAAGCATCCTTTGAAAAGTCTAATAGTTTGCGGATGGCGGCCATCTTTGTGTCAAAATCGATTACCCCTATTAATTCGAACACGGTGAAACCGAATGGAATGAAATTTGGTACAGAGGTAGCACTAGCAAAGGGCACCTCAGTTTCATGTGTTATATCGCCGCCATCTTGACGGAAATTTAATGGCGGAAACACAAATATTCAAAGCTTAAATCAAATTACGATTAACCTAATCATCCGATCTCTACCAAATTTTGCATCAACATACCATTATGGAGGGAGCATCCTTTGACCAAACTAATAGGTCATTAGCCTAATATTTTGCGGATGGCGGCCATCTTTGTGTGAAAATCGATTCCCCCTATTAATTCGAACACGGTGAAACCGAATGGAACGAAATTTGGTACAGAGGTAGCACTAGAAAAGGCCACCTGAGTGTCATGTTTTATAACACGCCATCTTGACGGAAACGTAATCGCGGCCACCCAAATGTTAAAGGCTAAAATGTAATTACTACCAACCTAATAATCTAATCTCTACCAAATTTTGCAACAATAAATCTTTATGTGGGAAGCAAATTCTGACCAAACTGCTAGATCACCAGCCCAATAGTTTGCAGATGGTGGCCAAGTATGTGTGCAAATCGATTCCCCCTATCAATTCAAACACGGTGAAACCGAATTGAACGAAATTTGGTACAGAGGTAGCACTAGCAAAAGGCACCTCAGTGTCATGTTTTATATCGCCGCCATCTTGACGGAAACGGAATGACGGCCACCCAAATGTTAAAAGCTTAAATCAAATTTCGACCATCCTAAAAATTTGATCTCTACCGGATTTTGCAACAACATGCCTTTTTGTGGAAAGCATCTTATGACTGACTACAAGGTCATCAGCCCAATAGTTTGCAAACAGCGGCCATGTATGTGTGCAAATCCATTCCCCAGATCAATTCAAACACGGTGAAACCGAATTGAATGAATTTTTGTACAGAGGTAGCACTAGCAAAGGGCACCTCATATTCATGTTTAATATCCCTATAGCACGTTGTATTTTAACAAGCTACTACAACCAACATTCAATTATACTCCTTGAAAAGGGCAAAGGGTTATAACAATACCCATGCATTTAGGAGAAAGTAGGCTATATGTTCTTTACTGAACATCTTGTTGCATTTAAAATGATACAAAGTCTAGTCATTCAGACTGACTGTCACTTTCTGCTACCAGATTATCATTTTAAACGATATTTATCATATCAATATGACTCATTTTAACAGAATCCATATGAAATTACGTGTTGGTCTGTGAATGAAGAGGACCTGTTTATAAGGAATTTAAGGTTATGAGCGTTGTCGCGTCTAGTTGATCCATATCGTATTCTTTATTTAGGCTAGTGCTGGTGGAAGCTACAAATCATCTAATAAAATCAGTTCCGTGTGATAAACTACAATATCTTCAAAACACTCCCTTTTGCAATAGATTAATATTTGTGCCAATAATAGTATAAAATACCGGTGTATCAAAAATTTCATGTGAGGTTTCTTCTATGTCAGATGTTACACATCATATGCGACTACTGTAAGGCTCGTAATTTTTTTTAAATTTCTGTCTCCATTAGACAATAGACATAAAACCTTTTGTAAGAAAGCAAAACGGGAATTAGAACCAATTTCCCATGGAAGTACTCCAAAATGATTGCCAGTACTTCAAATATAAGAAGAGGAATTCCGTGGTACTGGATGTTGTGAAACCCGGAAAAACTCTGAAACCAATTCTCCTTAACATACATGTAATTCACCGGCCGTGAAAGCCAATATACCAACTTTTTGGATGCTTTCATAGGGGGGTTGAGGCTGCTTGAGCTTTTGGTTCTCGCAGTCAAGGAGTGCAGTTGCACTCTATATAAAGGGAGGTATCGCGCAGTTCGATACTCCTGTGGGGGTCCGGGCGGGGACACCAAGAGCCCGCCGATGAGCCAGCTTGGTGTCCTAGGCGAAACCCCACTCAAGACACGGCACAAACCTAGAAGAATTGCTGAGTTTTAATTCACCGGCCGTGAAAGCCAATATACCATCTTTTTGGAAGCCTTCATAGGGGGGTTGAGGCTGCTTGAGCTTTTGGTTCTCGCAGTCAAGGAGTGCAGTTGCACTATATAAAGGGAGGTATCGCGCAGTTCGATACTCCTGTAGGGGTCCGAGCGGGGACACCAAGAGCCCGCCGATGAGCCAGCTTGGTGTCCTAGGCGAAACCCCACTCAAGACACGGCACACACCTAGAAGAATTGCTGAGTTTTAATTCACCGGCCGTGAAAGCCAATATACCGTCTTTTTGGAAGCCTTCATAGGGGGGTTGAGGCTGCTTGAGCTTTTGGTTCTCGCAGTCAGGGAGTGCAGTTGCACTCTATATAAAGGGAGGTATCGCGCAGTTCGATACTCCTGTGGGGGTCCGGGCGGGGACACCAAGAGCCCGCCGATGAGCCAGCTTGGTGTCCTAGGCGAAACCCCACTCAAGACACGGCACAAACCGAGAAGAATTGCTGAGTCTTAATTCACCGGCCGTGAAAGCCAATATACCATCTTTTTGGAAGCCTTCATAGGGGGGTTGAGGCTGCTTGAGCTTTTGGTTCTCGCAGTCAAGGAGTGCAGTTGCACTCTATATAAAGGGAGGTATCGCGCAGTTCGATACTCCTGTGAGGGTCCGAGCGGGGACACCAAGAGCCCGCCGATGAGCCAGCTTGGTGTCCTAGGCGAAACCCCACTCAAGACACGGCACACACCTAGAAGAATTGCTGAGTTTTAATTCACCGGCCGTGAAAGCCAATATACCGTCTTTTTGGAAGCCTTCATAGTGGGGTTGAGGCTGCTTGAGCTTTTGGTTCTCGCAGTCAAGGAGTGCAGTTGCACTCTATATAAAGGGAGGTATCGCGCAGTTCGATACTCCTGTGGGGGTCCGGGCGGGGACACCAAGAGCCCGCCGATGAGCCAGCTTGGTGTCCTAGGCGAAACCCCACTCAAGACACGGCACAAACCTAGAAGAATTGCTGAGTTTTAATTCACCGGCCGTGAAAGCCAATATACCATTTTTTTGGAAGCCTTCATAGGGGTGTTGAGGCTGCTTGAGCTTTTGGTTCTCGCAGTCAAGGAGTGCAGTTGCACTCTATATAAAGGGAGGTATCGCGCAGTTCGATACTCCTGTAGGGGTCCGAGCGGGGACACCAAGAGCCAGCCGATGAGCCAGCTTGGTGTCCTAGGCGAAACCCCACTCAAGACACGGCACACACCTAGAAGAATTGCTGAGTTTTAATTCACCGGCCGTGAAAGCCAATATACCGTCTTTTTGGAAGCCTTCATAGGGGGGTTGAGGCTGCTTGAGCTTTTGGTTCTCGCAGTCAAGGAGTGCAGTTGCACTCTATATAAAGGGAGGTATCGCGCAGTTCGATACTCCTGTGAGGGTCCGGGCGGGGACACCAAGAGCCCGCCGATGAGCCAGCTTGGTGTCCTAGGCGAAACCCCACTCAAGACACGGCACAAACCTAGAAGAATTGCTGAGTTTTAATTCACCGGCCGTGAAAGCCAATATACCATCTTTTTGGAAGCCTTCATAGGGGGTTTGAGGCTGCTTGAGCTTTTGGTTCTCGCAGTCAAGGAGTGCAGTTGCACTCTATATAAAGGGAGTTATCGCGCAGTTCGATACTCCTGTGGGGGACCGGGCGGGGACCCCAAGAGCCCACCGATGAGCCAGCTTGGTGTCCTAGGCGAAACCCCACTCAAGACACGGCACAAACCTAGAAGAATTGCTGAGTTTTAATTCACCGGCCGTGAAAGCCAATATACCATCTTTTTGGAAGCCTACATAGGGGGGTTGAGGCTGCTTGAGCCTTTTGTTCTCGCAGTCAAGGAGTGCAGTTGCACTCTATATAAAGGGAGGTATCGCGCAGTTCGTTACTCCTGTGGGGGTCCGGGCGGGGAAACCAAGTGCCCGCCGATGAGCCAGCTTGGTGTCCTAGGTGAAACCCCACTCAAGACACGGCACAAACCTAGAAAAATTGCTGAGTTTTAATTCACCGGCCGTGAAAGCCAATACCATCTTTTTGGAAGCCTTCATAGGGGGGTTGAGGCTTCTTGAGCTTTTGGTTCTCGCAGTCAAGGAGTGCAGTTGCACTCTATATAAAGGGAGGTATCGCGCAGTTCGATACTCCTGTGGGGGTCCGGGCGGGGACACCAAGAGCCCGCCGATGAGCCAGCTTGGTGTCCTAGGCGAAACCCCACTCAAGACACGGCACAAACCTAGAAGAATTGCTGAGTTTTAATTCACCGGCCGTGAAAGCCAATATATCATCTTTTTGGAAGCTTTCATTGGGGGGTTGAGGCTGCTTGAGATTTTGGTTCTCGCAGTCAAGGAGTGCAGTTGCACTCTATATAAAGGGAGGTATCGCGCAGTTCGATACTCCTGTGGGGGTCCGGGCGGGGACACCAAGAGCCCGCCGATGTGCCAGCTTGGTGTCCAAGGCGAAACCCCACTCAAGACACGGCACAAACCTAGAAGAATTGCTGAGTTTTAATTCACCGGCTGTGAAAGCCAATATACCATCTTTTTGGAAGCCTTCATAGGGGGGTTGAGGCTGCTTGAGCTTTTGGTTCTCGCAGTCAAGGAGTGCAGTTGCACTCTATATAAAGGGAGGTATCGCGCAGTTCGATACTCATGTGGGGGTCCGGGCGGGGACACCAAGAGCCCGCCGATGAGCCAGCTTGGTGTCCTAGGCGAAACCCCACTCAAGACACGGCACAAACCTAGAAGAATTGCTGAGTTTTACATGTATTATTATTTAATAACCAAGTAGTTCCGTGAAGAACTATACAGCCTGTTTTCAAATATCCTATTTTTAGCCTACTTTCGATTTTTGCAAAAAATGAAAGTAGACTTATGAGATCAACACAGGGCGAAAAAAGTGTGTCTGTCTGTGTGTGTGTATGTGTGTGTGTGAGTCTGTGTGTGTGTGTCTGTGTGTGTGTGAGTGTGTGTACTCTGAATGTCTGTCCCCCCCTATCAATTCGAACACGGTGAATGCGAATTGAATGAAATTTGGTACAAAGGTAGCACTAGCAAAGGACACCTCAGTGTCATATTTTATATCGCCGCCATCTTGACGGAAACGTAATGGCGGCCACACAAATGTTCAAAGCTTAAATCAAATTACAACTAACCTAATCATCCGATCTCTACCAAATTTTGCAACAACATACCTTTATGGTGGGAGCATCCCTTGACCAAACCAATAGGCCATAAGCGTAATAGTTTGCGGATGGCGGCCATCTTTGTGTGAAAATCGATTCCCCCTATTAATTCGAACACGGTGCAACCGAATGGAACGAAATTTGGTACAGAGGTAGTACTAACAAAAGGCACCTCAGTGTCATGTTTTATATCGCCGCCATCTTGACGGAAACGTAATGGCGGCCACATAAATGTTTAGCTTAAATCAAATTACGATTAACCTAATCATCCGATCTCTACCAAATTTTGCAACAACATACCTTTATAGAGGAAGCATCCTTTGACCAAATGACTAGGTCATTAGCCTAATAGTTTGCGGATGGCGGCCATCTTTGTGTCAAAATCGATTACCCCTATTAATTCGAACACGGTGAAACCGAATGGAATGAAATTTGGTGCAGAGGTAGCACTAGCAAAGGGCACCCCAGTGTCATGTTTATATCACCGCCATCTTGACGGAAACGTAATGGCGGCCACCCAAATGTACAAAGCTTAAATCATATTACGACTAACCTAATCATCCGATCTCTACCAAATTTTGCAACAACATACCTTAATGAAGGGGGCATTCTTTGACAAATCTAGTAGGTCATTAGCCTAATAGTTTGCGGATGGCGGCCATCTTTGTGTCAAAATCGATTACCCCTATTAATTCGAACACGGTGAAACCGAATGGAATGAAATTTGATACAGAGGTAGCACTAGCAAAGGGCACCTCAGTGACGTGTTTTATATCACCGCCATCTTGACGGAAACGTAATGGCGGCCTAACAAATGTTCAAAGCTTAAATCAAATTACGACTAACCTAATCATCGTATCTCTACCAAATTTTGCAACAACATACCTTTATGGAGGAAGCATCCTTTGAAAAGTCTAATAGTTTGCGGATGGCGGCCATCTTTGTGTCAAAATCGATTACCCCTATTAATTCGAACACGGTGAAACCGAATGGAATGAAATTTGGTACAGAGGTAGCACTAGCAAAGGGCACCTCAGTTTCATGTGTTATATCGCCGCCATCTTGACGGAAATTTAATGGCGGAAACACAAATATTCAAAGCTTAAATCAAATTACGATTAACCTAATCATCCGATCTCTACCAAATTTTGCATCAACATACCATTATGGAGGGAGCATCCTTTGACCAAACTAATAGGTCATTAGCCTAATATTTTGCGGATGGCGGCCATCTTTGTGTGAAAATCGATTCCCCCTATTAATTCGAACACGGTGAAACCGAATGGAACGAAATTTGGTACAGAGGTAGCACTAGAAAAGGCCACCTGAGTGTCATGTTTTATAACACGCCATCTTGACGGAAACGTAATCGCGGCCACCCAAATGTTAAAGGCTAAAATGTAATTACTACCAACCTAATAATCTAATCTCTACCAAATTTTGCAACAATAAATCTTTATGTGGGAAGCAAATTCTGACCAAACTGCTAGATCACCAGCCCAATAGTTTGCAGATGGTGGCCAAGTATGTGTGCAAATCGATTCCCCCTATCAATTCAAACACGGTGAAACCGAATTGAACGAAATTTGGTACAGAGGTAGCACTAGCAAAAGGCACCTCAGTGTCATGTTTTATATCGCCGCCATCTTGACGGAAACGGAATGACGGCCACCCAAATGTTAAAAGCTTAAATCAAATTTCGACCATCCTAAAAATTTGATCTCTACCGGATTTTGCAACAACATGCCTTTTTGTGGAAAGCATCTTATGACTGACTACAAGGTCATCAGCCCAATAGTTTGCAAACAGCGGCCATGTATGTGTGCAAATCCATTCCCCAGATCAATTCAAACACGGTGAAACCGAATTGAATGAATTTTTGTACAGAGGTAGCACTAGCAAAGGGCACCTCATATTCATGTTTAATATCCCTATAGCACGTTGTATTTTAACAAGCTACTACAACCAACATTCAATTATACTCCTTGAAAAGGGCAAAGGGTTATAACAATACCCATGCATTTAGGAGAAAGTAGGCTATATGTTCTTTACTGAACATCTTGTTGCATTTAAAATGATACAAAGTCTAGTCATTCAGACTGACTGTCACTTTCTGCTACCAGATTATCATTTTAAACGATATTTATCATATCAATATGACTCATTTTAACAGAATCCATATGAAATTACGTGTTGGTCTGTGAATGAAGAGGACCTGTTTATAAGGAATTTAAGGTTATGAGCGTTGTCGCGTCTAGTTGATCCATATCGTATTCTTTATTTAGGCTAGTGCTGGTGGAAGCTACAAATCATCTAATAAAATCAGTTCCGTGTGATAAACTACAATATCTTCAAAACACTCCCTTTTGCAATAGATTAATATTTGTGCCAATAATAGTATAAAATACCGGTGTATCAAAAATTTCATGTGAGGTTTCTTCTATGTCAGATGTTACACATCATATGCGACTACTGTAAGGCTCGTAATTTTTTTTAAATTTCTGTTTCCATTAGACAATAGACATAAAACCTTTTGTAAGAAAGCAAAACGGGAATTAGAATCAATTTCCCATGGAAGTACTCCAAAATGATTGCCAGTACTTCAAATATAAGAAGAGGAATTCCGTGGTACTGGATGTTGTGAAACCCGGAAAAACTCTGAAACCAATTCTCCTTAACATACATGTAATTCACCGGCCGTGAAAGCCAATATACCAACTTTTTGGATGCTTTCATAGGGGGGTTGAGGCTGCTTGAGCGTTTGGTTCTCGCAGTCAAGGAGTGCAGTTGCACTCTATATAAAGGGAGGTATCGCGCAGTTCGATACTCTTGTGGGGGTCCGGGCGGGGACACCAAGAGCCCGCCGATGAGCCAGCTTGGTGTCCTAGGCGAAACCCCACTCAAGACACGGCACAAACCTAGAAGAATTTCTGAGTTTTAATTCACCGGCCGTGAAAGCCAATATACCATCTTTTTGGAAGCCTTCATAGGGGGGTTGAGGCTGCTTGAGCTTTTGGTTCTCGCAGTCAAGGAGTGCAGTTGCACTATATAAAGGGAGGTATCGCGCAGTTCGATACTCCTGTAGGGGTCCGAGCGGGGAAACCAAGAGCCCGCCGATGAGCCAGCTTGGTGTCCTAGGCGAAACCCCACTCAAGACACGGCACACACCTAGAAGAATTGCTGAGTTTTAATTCACCGGCCGTGAAAGCCAATATACCGTCTTTTTGGAAGCCTTCATAGGGGGGTTGAGGCTGCTTGAGCTTTTGGTTCTCGCAGTCAAGGAGTGCAGTTGCACTCTATATAAAGGGAGGTATCGCGCAGTTCGATACTCCTGTGGGGGTCCGGGCGGGGACACCAAGAGCCCGCCGATGAGCCAGCTTGGTGTCCTAGGCGAAACCCCACTCAAGACACGGCACAAACCTAGAAGAATTGCTGAGTCTTAATTCACCGGCCGTGAAAGCCAATATACCATCTTTTTGGAAGCCTTCATAGGGGGGTTGAGGCTGCTTGAGCTTTTGGTTCTCGCAGTCAAGGAGTGCAGTTGCACTCTATATAAAGGGAGGTATCGCGCAGTTCGATACTCCTGTAGGGGTCCGAGCGGGGACAACAAGAGCCCGCCGATGAGCCAGCTTGGTGTCCTAGGCGAAACCCCACTCAAGACACGGCAGACACCTAGAAGAATTGCTGAGTTTTAATTCACCGGCCGTGAAAGCCAATATACCGTCTTTTTGGAAGCCTTCATAGGGGGGTTGAGGCTGCTTGAGCTTTTGGTTCTCGCAGTCAAGGAGTGCAGTTGCACTCTATATAAAGGGAGGTATCGCGCAGTTCGATACTCCTGTGAGGGTCCGAGCGGGGACACCAAGAGCCCGCCGATGAGCCAGCTTGGTGTCCTAGGCGAAACCCCACTCAAGACACGGCACACACCTAGAAGAATTGCTGAGTTTTAATTCACCGGCCGTGAAAGCCAATATACCGTCTTTTTGGAAGCCTTCATAGTGGGGTTGAGGCTGCTTGAGCTTTTGGTTCTCGCAGTCAAGGAGTGCAGTTGCACTCTATATAAAGGGAGGTATCGCGCAGTTCGATACTCCTGTGGGGGTCCGGGCGGGGACACCAAGAGCCCGCCGATGAGCCAGCTTGGTGTCCTAGGCGAAACCCCACTCAAGACACGGCACAAACCTAGAAGAATTGCTGAGTTTTAATTCACCGGCCGTGAAAGCCAATATACCATCTTTTTGGAAGCCTTCATAGGGGGGTTGAGGCTGCTTGAGCTTTTGGTTCTCGCAGTCAAGGAGTGCAGTTGCACTCTATATAAAGGGAGGTATCGCGCAGTTCGATACTCCTGTAGGGGTCCGAGCGGGGACACCAAGAGCCCGCCGATGAGCCAGCTTGGTGTCCTAGGCGAAACCCCACTCAAGACACGGCACACACCTAGAAGAATTGCTGAGTTTTAATTCACCGGCCGTGAAAGCCAATATACCGTCTTTTTGGAAGCCTTCATAGGGGGGTTGAGGCTGCTTGAGCTTTTGGTTCTCGCAGTCAAGGAGTGCAGTTGCACTCTATACAAAGGGAGGTATCGCGCAGTTCGATACTCCTGTGAGGGTCCGGGCGGGGACACCAAGAGCCCGCCGATGAGCCAGCTTGGTGTCCTAGGCGAAACCCCACTCAAGACACGGCACAAACCTAGAAGAATTGCTGAGTTTTAATTCACCGGCCGTGAAAGCCAATATACCATCTTTTTGGAAGCCTTCATAGGGGGTTTGAGGCTGCTTGAGCTTTTGGTTCTCGCAGTCAAGGAGTGCAGTTGCACTCTATATAAAGGGAGTTATCGCGCAGTTCGATACTCCTGTGGGGGTCCGGGCGGGGACCCCAAGAGCCCGCCGATGAGCCAGCTTGGTGTCCTAGGCGAAACCCCACTCAAGACACGGCACAAACCTAGAAGAATTGCTGAGTTTTAATTCACCGGTCGTGAAAGCCAATATACCATCTTTTTGGAAGCCTACATAGGGGGGTTGAGGCTGCTTGAGCCTTTTGTTCTCGCAGTCAAGGAGTGCAGTTGCACTCTATATAAAGGGAGGTATCGCGCAGTTCGTTACTCCTGTGGGGGTCCGGGCGGGGAAACCAAGAGCCCGCCGATGAGCCAGCTTGGTGTCCTAGGTGAAACCCCACTCAAGACACGGCATAAACCTAGAAAAATTGCTGAGTTTTAATTCACCGGCCGTGAAAGCCAATACCATCTTTTTGGAAGCCTTCATAGGAGGGTTGAGGCTTCTTGAGCTTTTGGTTCTCGCAGTCAAGGAGTGCAGTTGCACTCTATATAAAGGGAGGTATCGCGCAGTTCGATACTCCTGTGGGGGTCCGGGCGGGGACACCAAGAGCCCGCCGATGAGCCAGCTTGGTGTCCTAGGCGAAACCCCACTCAAGACACGGCACAAACCTAGAAGAATTGCTGAGTTTTAATTCACCGGCCGTGAAAGCCAATATATCATCTTTTTGGAAGCCTTCATAGGGGGTTTGAGGCTGCTTGAGCTTTTGGTTCTCGCAGTCAAGGAGTGCAGTTGCACTCTATATAAAGGGAGGTATCGCGCAGTTCGATACTCCTGTGGGGGTCCGGGCGGGGACACCAAGAGCCCGCCGATGTGCCAGCTTGGTGTCCAAGGCGAAACCCCACTCAAGACACGGCACAAACCTAGAAGAATTGCTGAGTTTTAATTCACCGGCTGTGAAAGCCAATATACCATCTTTTTGGAAGCCTTCATAGGGGGGTTGAGGCTGCTTGAGCTTTTGGTTCTCGCAGTCAAGGAGTGCAGTTGCACTCTATATAAAGGGAGGTATCGCGCAGTTCGATACTCATGTGGGGGTCCGGGCGGGGACACCAAGAGCCCGCCGATGAGCCAGCTTGGTGTCCTAGGCGAAACCCCACTCAAGACACGGCACAAACCTAGAAGAATTGCTGAGTTTTACATGTATTATTATTTAATAACCAAGTAGTTCCGTGAAGAACTATACAGCCTGTTTTCAAATATCCTATTTTTAGCCTACTTTCGATTTTTGCAAAAAATGAAAGTAGACTTATGAGATCAACACAGGGCGAAAAAAGTGTGTCTGTCTGTGTGTGTGTATGTGTGTGTGTGAGTCTGTGTGTGTCTGTGTGTGTGTGAGTGTGTGTACTCTGAATGTCTGTCCCCCCCCCCCCCCCTATCAATTCGAACACGGTGAATGCGAATTGAATGAAATTTGGTACAAAGGTAGCACTAGCAAAGGACACCTCAGTGTCATATTTTATATCGCCGCCATCTTGACGGAAACGTAATGGCGCCCACACAAATGTTCAAAGCTTAAATCAAATTACGACTAACCTAATCATCCGATCTCTACCAAATTTTGCAACAACATACCTTTATGGTGGGAGCATCCTTTGACCAAACCAATAGGCCATAAGCGTAATAGTTTGCGGATGGCGGCCATCTTTGTGTGAAAATCGATTCCCCCTATTAATTCGAACACGGTGCAACCGAATGGAACGAAATTTGGTACAGAGGTAGTACTAACAAAAGGCACCTCAGTGTCATGTTTTATATTGCCGCCATCTTGACGGAAACGTAATGGCGGCCACATAACTGTTCATAGCTTAAATCAAATTACGATTAACCTAATCATCCGATCTCTACCAAATTTTGCAACAACATACCTTTAAAGAGGAAGCATCCTTTGACCAAATGACTAGGTCATTAGCCTAATAGTTTACGGATGGCGGCTATCTTTGTGTGAAAATCAATTCCCCCTATTAATTCAAACACGGTGAAACCGAATGGAACGAAATTTGGTACAGAGGTAGCACTAGCAATGGGCATCTCAGTGTCATGTTTCATATCACCGCCATATTGACAGAAACGTAATGGCGGCCACACAAATGTTCAAAGTTTAAGTTAAATTACGACTAACATATCCATCCGATCTCTACCAAACTTTGCAACAACATTCCTTTATGGAGGGAGCATGGTTTGACCAATCTAATAGGTTATTAGCCTAATAGTTTGCGGCTGGCGGCCATCTTTATGTCAAAATTGATTCCCCTATTAATTCGAACACGGTGCAACCGAATGGAACGAAATTTGGTACAGAGGTAGCACTAGCAAAGGGCACCTCAGTGTCATGTTTTATATCGCCGCCATCTTGACGGAATCGTAATGGCGGCCACACAAATGTTCAAAGCTTAAATCAAATTACGATTAGCCTAATCATCCGATCTCTAGCCAATTTAGCAACAACATACCTTTATGGAGGGAACATCCTTTGACCAAACTAATAGGTCATCAGCCTGATATTTTGCGGATGACGGCCATATTTGTGTGAAAATCGATTCCCTTTATCAATTCGAACACGGTGAAACCGAATGGAACGGCATTTGGTACAGAGGTAGCACTAGCAAAGGGCACCTCAGTGTCATGTTTTATATCACCGCTATCTTGACGGAAACGTAATCGTGGCCACCCAAATGTTAAAAGCTAAAATGTAATTACGACCAACCTAATAATCTAGTCTCTACCAAATTTTGCAACACCATATCTTTATGTGGGAAACATATTCAGACCAAACTGCAAGAACATCAGCCCAATAGTTTGCAGATGGTGGCCAAGTATGTGTGCAAATCGATTCCCCCTATCAATTCAAACACGGTGAAACCGAATTGAACGAAATTTGGTACAGAGGTAGCACTAGCAAAGGGCACCTCATATTCATGTTTAATATCCCTATAGCACGTTGTATTTCAACAAGCTACTACAACCAACATTCGATCATACTCCTTGAAAAGGACAAAGAGTTATAACAATACCCATGCATTTAGGAGAAAGTAGGCTATATGTTCTTTACTGAACATCTTGTTTTTTGTTAATTGCCTCTATCAACATCTAAAATTTCAGTTTGATTACCGTAGTGTAATAGATTCATAGATATTTAGAACCGTCTATATATTTCGGATGGTCGCCATGTTGGATTTTTATATATATGTAAGACTTAGAGTTGGGGAGCGTGATGGCGCAGTGGCTTAGCTGCTCGTCTTTCACCCGGATGGCTGGGGTTCGAATCCCGGTGACAGCGGGGTGAAATTTTCACCTGAAAAATCACGTGGCGTCAGGAAGGGCATCCGACCTTAAATCCCCGGCCAAAACCAAAATGAGCCTGGTTGGCTCCGGCGACCCCAATTAAATGGGAAAAGCCGAAGAAAGATGATGTAAGACTTAGAGTTATGTTCTATTGCATGAATATTATTGTGTAGGTGTAAAATTCAAACTTCAATCGCATGATTAGGGCACAAGATGTGAAAATCAGTTTTTAAAATTTCGCACAGCTGCCGTCTTTTGGTTATGAAATCAATTTGATTCAAATTCAAATTTTATTACATCACACAAATCCAACATGGCGGCTATGCGAAATATTTTACCAGCATTCAATATCTCCGAAGCTATAACAGATATCACCATTAAATTTTGTGCGGTGATAAAGGGCACTACTTGAAGTTTACCTATGATACTTTCAAAAACCTTTTAACTACGAAACGAACATGGCGGCCAAGCGAATTTGAAACATTTAAATAGCCTTTTCTTGCGATTTTACCATCCAAACGCAATGAAACTTGGTACAGAAAATGTTTAAATACCTTGTAATGCACTGGCATCTAATTTAGTTCAATTGTTTACATAATCACAAGATGGCGGCTGAGCGAACTATTTCCCCAGCATTCTATATCTCCGAAACTATTACTGATATCACCCTGAAATTTTGTACGGTGATAAAGAGTGCTACTTAATGTTCAGCTATGACCCTTCCAAAAACCTGTAAAATACAAAACAAACATGGCGGCCAAATGAAGGTGAAACACGTTAATAGACTCTTCTCGCGATTTAACCATCTGAGGGCAGTGACAATTGGTACAGTATATGTTTATACCCATCGTAATGCACTGGCATCTAATTTAGTTCCATTGTTCACATAACCTCCAGATGGCGGCTGTGCGCAATTTTGAAATTAGTTTTTATTTCTTGCGTATTTTTCATGCGATCGAAGTGAACGTTTGAATAATGAACCTACGCAAAAAGCGTCATCTAATTGTACATAAACTCTATGGTCTACATGTATAAAAATCCAACATGGCGACCAACCGAAATATTTGGACGTTTCTCAATATCTACGAATCTATTACAGCAATCAAGCTGACATTTTGAAAGTTGATAGAGGCAATTAACATAAGTAAGATATATGAAAATAGGCTTTAGTTCTTCACGGAACTACTTGTTTATGTTTGTCGTCTGGAACGACAACAACGTATAGATATTGAGTTTTGAGATGGTAATTGTTGCTCTAGACTTCAACAGAAAGAAGCTTGTGTACCAAAAGTTATTCAGTACATAACAGAGAAAATTCTTTTTAACAGGTAGCCTAGGGGAGATTTTAAATACATAGAATAGATCAGTATGTACATTATAATAGGCTGTTAAATTCTTTACTGAACTACTTGCTTTTCATCCAATGGCCTCGTAAATCCTCCTAATTTTAATTTTTGCTGTTAATTTATTTAAAATATTTTCGACAACATGGTCATCAGCATCGTGTACTTAATGCAATTCGTCTGATAACCTGTGTTATTTTGATCTGGCTAGGATTGAGAAGAAGGTACCCAAGGTTTCAAGTTGATAACCATCACAGCATTTGCCTGTAGTAGGAGTGGGGGTGACAGTAGGAAACCAATTACAGAATACCTAAGGTGAGAATCGAACACACCTCTTCTCAATTTCTCCTCACGAGGCTCAATGTATTGTACTCTGTTCCAAACCGGAGACCAGAATTACAATTGGGTTAGCTTACAGCTTGTAGTTTTACGTGACCAAAAGCCAAGGGACTTGCTTTTTACATGGAATCCAAACCATAGGCTGTGAAATTTCACTTCAAAACTCCCAGATGCGTTAGCCTGGAATTCAACCCGTTCCAGCTTATGACCGGAATCTCAAAACGTACTCCGAGGCCAAAAATCTGTGCCGGTCAGTACCCCATATACTGTACATTCCAGATACTGCACGTAATTTTATTTTTATTACATTAGTAATTCAAATGCTACGAAAACAGAGCCTTCTCTGAGAGGTCAGAAAACACAATAAGCTAATTAGTCTGCTCACGACCTGGATCTACGACTTGACGACTACTAACTACATTTATAATGATATTTTTCCTTTGATGTCGCATTTTAATCTGCATTCTTCAAACACAGCTCGTCTGGTTATGAAGGGGAGATAACAAAGGGAATGAGCTGCTTGCATAATTCATAGGGATATAACTTTGTCATTCTATTTGCAGATTTATTTCCCTGAGAGTCCAAGTTAGAGAAGTGAGACTAGCGAAGAGTTGCAGGTATCTGTTCGACTGCCAAGTCGTTTATTTACACACTTTATTTTGACAAGCTTGCCACGGTGGGTGAGTGGTTATAGTGTCGGACTACCAACCCCAAGATCGCAGGTTCGCCCCTGGCCATGGTAAGTGATTTTTGAAAGGCGACAAAAATCACGACACTCCTGTCATACGTTGTTGGCATGTTAAAGAACCCATTTGAATTCAGTAGGCAGTGTTGAATGGCAAAATTAATCTCGGGATTTTCCGCCAACACAAAGTTCCTCCATTGTCTACTTGAAAGCGCTGTAGTGTCAAGGAGTTTAGATATATAACCTCCTTGACTTTCACAGCGTTCAAAGGAACGACGAAATTCGACATGCAAGCTACCCTCTGGGTGTCAATTAGCAAAGCTTGCACCAGGCACCCGAGGCCATGCGATATTATTATTATTATTATTATCACAACAAGTGTCAAATAAGCCACAGGGGCTCACAAATAGTTGTTATGTTAATTCATAAAATGACATAAAGATGAGCATGATAGCCCGAGTCCTTATCCACGATGTTATTATAATAAATGTTTATTTAACCATAAGTCAATACATGAGTCGTCCAGTTGGAAAATTCGTTTAATCCACTTGTGAATAAGGATCATGTCGTAAAATTCTTTATTTAATTATTGTATTTTATTTTACTTTATTTTATTTGATTTTGTTTTTCTTTGTTTAATTTTATTTTATTTTGTTTTTTATTTTTTATTTAGTCAATTAATCCTCTATGTTGGTGGAACCCACGGACTCAGCGAGGGAACTCACCACTACCGCCTCTACGGGCAGTGTCCTGCAGCTTGGAACATCTGGTCGGGATGGATACAACTGGGAAGGTGTGATCAGTATATCGCCCGGGCGGCCTCACCTGCAAAGCGAACAGGGGCCTCCTGAGGATGGGAAGGGAGGGCAGACTGGGATGGATAGGCTAGGAAGAGGGAAGGAGGCGGCCGTGGCCTTACAGAATGTACCATCGCGGCATTTGTTAGAAGACGAAGTGGGAAACCACGGAAAACCACTTCGAGGATGGCTGAGGTGAGAATCGAACCCTCTCTACTCATTTGGACCACCCGAGGCTGAGTAGACACCGTTCCAGTCCTCATACCACTTTTCAAATTTCGTGGCAGAGCCGGGAATCGAACCCAGGACCTCCGGGGCGGCAGCTAACCATGCTGACCGCTACGCTACGGAGGCGACTTATTTTATTTTGTTTTGTTTTTATTTTGTTTTGTTTAATTTTTGTATTGTTTTTTGTTTTTGTTTTTGTTTTTGTTTTTGTTTTTGTTTTTGTTTTTGTTTTGTTTTGTTTTTGTTTTCGTTTTCGTTTTCGATTTCGTTTTCGTTTTCGTTTTCGTTTTCGTTTTTCTTTTTGTTTTTGTTTTTGTTTATGTTTTTGTTTTTGTTTTTGTTTTTGTTTTTGTTTTTGTTTTGTTTTTGTTTTTGTTTTTGTTTTTGTTTTTGTTTTTGTTTTTGTTTTTGTTTTTGTTTTTGTTTTTGTTTTTGTTTTTGTTTTTGTGTTTGTTTTTGTTTTTGTTTTTGTTTTTGTTTTTTTATTTGACTTTGATTTTATTTTGATTTTGTTTTTGTTTTATTTGATTTTGATTTTATTTTGATTTTGTATTGTTTATTTTTTATTTCATTTTGTTTTGTTTTATTGGATTTTCCAGAAAACAAACACAAAACAAACAAAAAACACGAGGCCACAAGCAAAATTCAAAAACAAAAGCAAAAGCAGAAAACAAAAAACAAGTAACACAAAGCAAAAAAAGCAAAATTAAAAAAAGAAAAGACAGAAAACAAACACAAAACCAAAAAAAAAGAAAGAAAAGCAAAAAGTAAAATTCAAAAGCAAAAGCACAAAGCAAAATATAGAAAACAACAAACACAAAAGATACGTGAGGCAAAGTCCAGAGAAACGTTTCTCATGAAAATAATTCTTATTCACAAGTGGATTAAAAGAGATTTGCAACTCGACGACTTATATATTTTACTTTAATATCGTACCGGTTTCAATCACATGTGAGCGTCGTAAGCGTAATTATGTATTATGTATTAATAGGCGGCTTCGTTGGCATAGTCGGTAGCATGCTGAGCTTCTATGCCCAAGATCGCGGGTTCAAATCCAGCCGAAGTCGTTGGATTTTTTAAGAGCGTTAAAAATCACTCCGTATGCCTTCCTTCGGAGGAGAAGTAAAGCCGGCGGTCCCATGTCTTAGATTTATGGCATGTTAAAGAAACTCCCACTAATTACACCTGTGTGAAGCTAAATTGTGTAGGTTAAGAGTGTAAACAACGCTCTTAGGTTCCTACGTCCGTTGCCAAGAGCCAACTGCTGTGGTGTCTGGTAGCTAAGTTCTGAACTAGTAGTCGTTGATGGTGGTGTTTGGCGGCAAAAGTAGGAACTATTTGCAAAATCCAAAAGTCTGCAGTCCTTACTTGAATTTAAAAAAAAACAGATAACACACACTAATACAGTCATCACAATTAACGCCGGTTATCAGACAGATTCTACACACACCCAAAGTACACGGGACTACATGACCGCGTTGTCGCAGCTCCTAAACTTAAGAACCATATTCTTGTTTCAAAAGCTCACAAATTAAAATTAAAAATGTAATTTTGTAACAGATCAATTTTTATTTTGTGAGCTTTTGTAACAATAATATTTTTATAATCCTCTGCTAAGGTAAGATTTATGTTAAGTGTATGTTCTTGCTCCGTAGCGTAGCGGTCAGCATGGTTAGCTGCCTCCCCGGAGGTCCTGGGTTCGATTCCCGGCTCTGCCACGAAATTTGAAAAGTGGTATGAGGATTGGAACGGGGTCTACTCAGCCTCGGGTGGCCCAACTGAGTAGAGGGGGTTCGATTCCCCCTCAGTCATCCTCGAAGTGGTTTTCCGTGATTTCCCACTTCGTCTTCGGGCAAATGCCGGGACGGTACCTTCTTCAAGGCCATGGCCGCCTCCTTCCCTCTTCCTTGTCTATCCATCCTAACCATCCCTTACCTTCCCTCCTGAGGCCCCTGTTCGCTTTGCAGGTGAGGCCGCCTGGGCGAGGTGCCAATCCCACCTCACCAGTTGTATCCCTTCCGATTCGATGTTCCCAGCTCTAGGACACTGCCCGTAGAGGCGGTAGTGGTGAGTTCCCTCGCTGAGTTCGTGGGTTCCACCAACCTGGAGGGTAAGCGACTAAAAAAAACTATCATTGATTTGATTCTAAATTTTGGAATCGCCATAACGAAATGAAGAGCAGGATATCAACTCTAAGAAATTAATCCACAATCCCAATAGTCCACTACCATCTGTTGTCTCGGAGTAGTTGTGTGTGTTGAAACCTAAAAGGATTTCTCTAACATAACATGTAGTTCCGCGAAGAACTATACAGCCTTTTTTCATATATCCTACTCATGTTAATTGCCTCTATCAACATACAAAATTTCAGTTTAAGGTTGTGATTGATTCGTAGATGTTGAGAACCGTCTAAATATTTCAGATGGTCGCCAGGTTGGATTTTGGTTTATGTACTATTACATGAAGATTATTGTGTACGTGTGGTATTCAAACTTAAATCGCATGATTAGGACACAAGATGTAAAACGAGATTTTAAAATTTCGCACAGCTGCCATCTTGTAGTTATGAAAACAATTGAAATAAATTAGATGCCAGTGGATTAACATTTGTATAAGCATTTAACGTGCAAAGTTTCACTGCACTCGGGTGGTTAAATCGCGATAAACGTCCATTTAAATATTTATTATTTGCATCGCCGCCATATTGGATTTGTGCTCACCAGGTTACTGAAAGTCCTATAGGTGAACTTATGTTCATAGCCTCTATGAACATTAAAAAAATCAGTTTGATTGCTGTAAAAGATTCGTGGATATTGAGAACCGTCTAAGTATTTCGGATGCTGGCGATTTTGGACTTTATATGTATAAGCCATAGAGTTATGTACTGAACCCATTTGCCATAGGGTCCAAGGAGGTCGAATCCATGTATTTGGGGAAGAAATGAAAGAAACGTACAGTTTCTAATGTAACATAGAGAAAGATCAAGCCAGGATTCTAGCCTAACATTGTGTAAGCAGCGCGAGCCAGGTGTTCGAGAGATGAGATCACGCCTCTTGACATTCAGAAGGAGCTGGTCATGAGTATTAATAACCGAGTGGAAAATTTCGGCTGTTAGACAAGGAAGCCTGACTCGTAAATCGAGCTGAGCTTGCTTGAAAACGACAACACCGCCTATGCGCCAGAAGAGGAATAATTAAATTTAACCCGTTTACGAGTATAAAAATAAGTAAACAATTACAGTACGGTGAATTAATTCGAATTAGAAATTTTTGTGTAAAGAAAAACCCTTTAATAATTGCACAGGAGAAAACTGCAAACGCAAGTAGACGTCATAGGGGATTTACCAAGGCCTGTGGAGAGGGGAGAATGCAAATGAACAGCAACACTCACACAGTTGAGGACGAGAAATTAATTAATATCTCCGAATTGCACGATCGATTCTTATGCGCAAGGAGATTATTTAACATTGAGAAGACGAGCTTTTTGAAGGTATAATTTTTATAATGGTGCAACCATTATTTTAAGAGTTGGGCACGGAAAGGGCTAGAGTCTTATCTTTTTGTAGCGAAAGAGTATAAAGCTCCTGGCATCATTAAGCCAAATATGCAGTTTCAAACAGTCCAAGGGACGTGACGCTGGAGCATCAGTACAACCCGTTCCAAACAGCCCGAGGGGGCGTTGCTACGCATCAGTATTCAGACAGCCGTGTGGGGCGTTACTCTGCTTCACACCGAAGACAGTTTACCAGTACTCCTTGAGGGGAGAAACGCTGTATTACACCGCAGAATTAATATCTGATAGCCACAGGCGTCGCAGTATTAACAACTTGCGTGCCTCAATAAGGAGTTGTAAAGAAGAAATATTAAAGTATCGCCGTGTTAAAAATTTAGGAAAATCCTAGTTACTGGATTTTAGGTCCGACAGTACACAAGTTTACAGTGAAAAGTTCGTAAAATATAGTCAGAGCAGGCTGCGAACGTTGGACTTAAGGCGATAGGTCTTTAAATAAACGACCGGAAAAAAATCATAACGTACGGAAGTATCGTAATAGAAAGATAAACAGTTATCTAATTTAAAGAACCCAAATAGGGAAAAACAGAGTAAGGTTCGCAACGTATTTCAGAAAAGTAGGAGTGTGAGAACCGAATAAACAAAGAAGAACGGAGACTATAGACATTATCTCCAGAAAGCAGACGAACCATTCTAAAGCACTAGACTCGAGAAGTACTAGCTGCTATAAAATAAATCCATCGATCATCGATAGGTTATCGAGGGGACCTCGATCCGAATAGACTTTCACTAGGATCGATAAACTAGATCTAAAAAAAGGAAGCCGTTCAAGCTAGAGAAATAGCCGGTCATCCAGAATAGGATTCGAAGAATTAGGATTCCAGGGAAAAGTAGATGATTCGAGACTTTCGTATTCTGCAGGATAGGAAGCCGACATTGAATAAATTTCACCCTTGGAAACGGGAGATTAAGAGGTCACGTGTGATAGGCTAGGAAAATACGGCCTAGTGATCAAAAGTTGTGAAGTGTAAATCTATCAAGATTGTGTGTTAAAATAATATTTTTTAGTGTTTATTGTGTGTTCTAAAGGGATACACCAGTGTATTAAAAATGTTGTCAATGTTAAGTGTATTGAATATGTGTCAAGAAGTGTTTGTACATGAGATGAATTTCTACAATATGGAGTAAGTTAAAAAGTGGGCCAAAATGAAACACCGCACAAGGATAAAGGTCATGAGACGACCTTAAAAACATGTGAGTAATGAATTTCATTATATTTTGGTGTCGGGAAATGATTGTGTACAAATCCACCGGAGTTTTTGAGTAAAAGGGATGTGTTTAAATAAATAAATACTGAATAAACAAGAACGCGGTCTGAACAATAATAAAAATTTGAGAAACTATAAATAATTATGTAAAAGAATAAATCCAGTAGAGGAAATATATGAATAAAATGTCAGTGTATTTGACGAATGTCATAAGGGCAAGCGAAATATTAATAATTATCATGAAAGATATTTAAATAAAAGTAAATTTGAGTTATATGAAAGAAATAGCTTTTGAGCTTGTGTAAAGAATGAAGATATGAAATAATAATAATAATAACCAAGTAAGGAAATATTAAATAAAGATCAAATTAATTGATGTGAACATAAAAGCGTTAGAGCCTTAATAAAAAGTATAGACATGATGTTCAAATGCATGTTCTTAAAAAGAGAGAAAGTTATTGTCAAAGGAAAAGAATAATATAAAAATTGAGATGTGTATCAGTTGTTAATATGATATTATCAGTTCTTTGGATGACGCTAGGCTTAAAAATAAAGTATAGCGCAAAGGAGCGCAATTAAAATAAAATGTCACGCTAGGAACGCGTAAAAGTTAATGTACTTGGTAAATTACTTATGAGAGGTAGTTGATTGTAATGAATTGAGAATTGGTGTAAGTCCTCTATTTGTGATGTAGAATCACGAGGCCATAGTGTATGTTGTATTGAAAGGGAGCAAATGTATGGTATTGAGCGTAGGTCTTATAAGCTATAGGCTGACCCTAAATCGCATTTTGTATAGTCCTCTATATGGGAACAGTTCCCGAGGCATGTGAAGAGATTCGAACTCAGAATCTTCTTATTGTGAAAGCCCCTTTATTATTCGTCGTAGAATGTGTATTACTCTTCCCCAATCAATGAGGACCTTTCATAATTAATAAATGCCAAGATTACGAATGTGGTTTATGAGCCCAATAATATTGTTGAATGTACACGAGGAATAGAATGCCAGGTCTCCCCAAAGAATTGAGAATGAACGAAAAGCTGTTTGTAAAAGCATTAAAGAGAGCTCTAGCTTAGACTAGACGGGAGGGTTCCCGCATAGTCATAAATAACTCTCAAGTTTCACGGTCAGACCCTTGGAGCAGGAGGGGTGTCTGAAGGCCGTCTTGTAAGGAGTAATGAATACACCGTGAGTGTTTAAAGTTGTTAACGACCCGGGCGTTGAACCGAGGTCCTTGTAGATTGATATTTCCGCTTGCCTGTTCAGATCGTAGTTTTTTTTATGTAATAATGGTCTTATAAGACAAATGAAATAAATAACAATCCCTATTGTAATGTTGTATGGAAGTAGGATTCCATGAGTTAATTGAAGGCAACTAGGTTTCGGGAGTGACCATAGTTTTTTGACTGTGTCAAGTATCTTCATACTCTGGAGTACACAAGTAATTTCCTGATTACCTTAATGTATTTGTAAAACTAGAGAGAGATGATAAAAGCTGAAAACCTGTGAAATGCCCAAATATTGAGTTAGATAATTAACATGTAATTTTAAATGTAATTATACATTTGTTTTGATGATTATGAAAATATAAAAAAGTAGTATTTGAGGTGTATAAAGAATGACACCATTATTATAGAAAGCATTGAGCCAAAAGAGCTCGGAGTTATATGAAACTTACAGTTGATGCTTTATGGAAGTAAAAATAATTAGGAATTGTTGGTTTATATGGAAACCATATGTTTTAATACAATATTTGTTTTATTCTTATGTTATTCCTTGTTCATTTGGAACAAGTAGATGATTATGGGTCAGTAATTTAATTGTTTAATTGTTTGTAGCGCCATAATTTTGATTAATTAAATGTGTTAAAATAGGAGTTGATTTTGTTGTTATTTTTGCAAGTGTATCCTCTAATTAATCCAAAATATGTGAGTCACAGAGTGGGTGAACTTACCGCTACCCCGAAAAATCCCGAATTGAGCTACGCTGGTATATTGTGATTGGCATATTTCTTGCTAAAAGGGCACAGTACCATTACAGGAAAATTATTGCGTAGGTTCATTATTCAAAGTTTCATTTCGATCGCATGATTACGACACAAGAAATAAAAACTTAATTTTAAAATTTCGCACAGCTGCCATCTTGAGGTTATGTAATCCACAATATGTATAATCATTTTCTGTACCATATTTCACTGCGCTCAGATAGTTAAATCACGAGAAAAGTCTATTAAAATGTTTCAAATTCGCTTGGCCGCCATGTTCCTTTTGTACTTTAAAGGTTTGTAAAGTTACATAGATAAACTTGTAGTAGTGCCCTTTATAACCGTACAAAATTTCAGGGTGATAACTGTAATAGTTTCAGAGATATAGAATGCCAGTGAAATATTTCGCACAGCCGCCATTTTGAGGTTATGTAAACAATTGAACTAAATTAGACGCCAGTACATTACAACGTGTATAAACAATTTATGTACCAAGTTTCATTACGTTTGAATGGTTAAATCAAGAGAAAAGTCTATGTAATAGTCCTAACTTCGCTTGGTCGCCATGTTGACTTTGTAGATACCAGGTTTTTGAAAGTCTCATAGATGAACTTCTAGTAGATCCCTTTATCACCGTACACAATTTCAGGGCGATATCGGTAATAGTTTCGGATATACGGAATGCTGGTGAAATATTTCGCACAGCCGCCATGTTTGATTGGTGAGACACAAAAAAATTTGAAGGGCACGGTCGGGATCGGCCGGAATTGTGCTATGATTTTACCGAGTTTCACTGTAATCGCTCCAGCCGTTTAGAAGTTATTAGGGGACACACACACACACGCACACACACACGGACAAAAGGTGATCTCATAAGCCTATTTTTTTCATAAAATGAAAATAGTCTAAAAAAGAACATAGTGGCTGTGCCGGTCAGTACCTCCTATACATTTTAGATTCTGTATCTAATTTGATTTTCATTTTCTTAGCTATACAAATACCTCGAGAACAGAGCCTTCTCTGAGAAATCATAAAACACAATAAGCTAATTTGCTGATCACGACCTAGATCTACGTCTTGACGACTACTAATTACCCCATAGTTTACTACTAATCCTAAATCATAAATATGTGCCCAAAAACCTCAAACGTCTCTTGCGTACAGTGTATGTGAAACTGTTTGCAAAACTAAAGGAAGTAGGAGACTTTTGTTACTTAGAAAACAAAATAACCAGTGATGGGCGAAGCAAGGAAGATATGAAAAGTAGATTAGCACAGGCAAGGAAAGTATTTCCACAGAAAAGGAATCCGTTGATATCGAATATAGATTCAGTTATTAGGAAAACATTTTTGAAAGCCTTTGTCTGGAGCGTGGCGCTGTATGAAAGTGAAACTTGGATTGTTGGAGCAGCAGAAAAGAAGAGAATTTAAGTGTTTGAAATGTGGTGTTACAGGAGAATGATGAAGATAAGATGGGTAGATAGGGTGACAAACGAAGGGTTATTAAGACAATTGGGAGACGAGACTAATAAATACACTAGGATGACCAGTTTCGATCGTCAAGCGATCATCATCAGATCCATTACACTTAGGTTATAACATCTATGTTTGAGAATACAGTTGAAAAATATTTACAATATGTACAATTATTTAGTTGCAGTGTTGGTAATGCAACTGTCGGTGTGTGCTAAATGTAGTATACCTAATGTTGGCCAACGGCCTAGCCGTGTTGAAACACCGGATCCCATGAGAACTCCGCAGTTAAGCAATATTGGGCGTAGTCGGAACTTAGATGGTATGCCGGTTCTAGGCACTGCGTGCTGTTGGCTAATATATGGAGGAGCGGAAAGTCCCTAGCCACCCTACCGCACGTAAACTCCGGCTTGGGGAAGCCTCTTCGGCGGATCGGACCTGCCTTCGGGCAGAATACCGATTAAATTTTAAAATCTAATTTAGGTGAAATGCTAAAATGGTGATAGAAATCTGGAGTTTGTCTGTTTGGGGTGATTATATGGTTGTAAAAAATCAACTATGGTTATACTGTAATAATACAGGCTGATACTTATCCGGTTGTCTTCCTGACTGGGACTTCGAGCAGTTTCGTGTTCACTCTAGCACCAGCTGTGGTCGACTGAACCCGGGTGTTAAGTGGACGAAACTGGTTCTTCCTTTCTCCTCCCTTTGTTCCTATGTGCTGTCTGAGGTCAGTGCAATGTTTATTTATGTTCGACCCTCACTATTATGTGTCAGAAAACTGTATCATAATGATGGTCATTATAACACTGTTTTTCATTACGATACAGTTTCTCCAGCCAATCAGAGCTCGTTCACTGACCAATTAGGTACCGATACATTCGCGCATGCGCTCAAAATCCAACATGTCGGACATATACACAACATCGAACTATAATAAATTACCGACATGGAATACGCATCGCCCATATGTTCGCGTAAATAAACGGGCGAATATGAGACAAGAAATAGCACTGTACCTTAATATCTCCAACCCAGTTTCTACACAGCGCTTTGCCTTCAAACGACTCCGGTGACAATATTACTGAGGGATGGCAGATGTCAACATATGGCCTGCATATGGCATTGCAAGCATACACAGCGCATGCGTCGGTCGGTCAGAGATCTTAAAAGGCAGAGATATACCCAGCGCTCACTCTCCGATCACAAAATTCAAGTGGCTGTCTCTCAACAAATATTTATGAATATGTATGTTAAAACATATAATAAAGTTACAATTATCGTCGAACATAAACAGTCGTATGCAACTCGTCTATAATGGTAATTAAGACACTCGTACGGAAATTATAAAACTCGCATACGCTCGTTTTATAAAAATACTCGTGTCTTAATTATAGCCATTATAGGCTCTTTGCTTAATGTACTATAATGTGACGTTGCCAAATCTAGATAAGAATGTATGTATTCTATTTTATATTTTAATGAATCCATGTTCGTGTAATTTAATTACATTGTTTAATGTCGTGATGTGTATCGGATTATCGTTATAATGATTCATGATGGTGCAGATGTAGAATGAAATTCATCGGACGCAATCACACACATATGCCCTAGGCTGTACCCAAACTAGCAGCAGATACAGCCTGCATGTTGGCCATGAGGTATGCCCGCCAGTTACGGGTAACATATACACGAACAGAGCAGACTAGGATGAGTGAACGAGCGCAGGCCCAACCCGTGTGCCTGGTAGTCAACATGAACAACGCAGGATGGGCACAGTTTAACCGCCTAGGATTATGCTCAGGTCTAACTACAAGTAGTGCCTCGGCATTCATGGCGCCAAAACATGCCTGAACTCCAGGTGAACTCGCGGAGGGGTCCACTCTATCATTGAACGTCCTGGCCTTTTGGCAAAATGCATTTATACTGCATTGTTCCACTCATCTTACGATCATTATATGATCACGCATTTTGTCGTGACGTCGTAGCGCGAAGATTTTTAGCCTACTTTTCACATTTTGCAAAAATGAGGAAAAAGTAGACATGAGATCGGGCAAATGTCTGTCTGTCTGTCCTTCTGTCTGTCTGTCTGTGTGTGTGTCCCCCCCCCCTATCAACTCCTAAACGGCTGCAGCAATCGAAACAAAATTTGGTAGGAGTAAAGATCTACACCTGAATATCTCACGGCCATATTTGAAAATGATGTCAGTGCTACCAACTGCTAAAAAATCGCAATTGAAATTTGAGCTCCATGTTGGATATCCTGGAAAGTATGAATGGGAGCTATTTCAAAATTGGCACACGTACAGACCATAATATTTCAGTTTAATTTCCAGGAGGCCAAACATGGCAGTGTTGCCAAAATGATTATAAGCCTCCTGATAGGTCCAATTTCTAAATGCATATAACTTCTACACTATCAATTGGAATTCAACCAAATTTCGTATGTTGTATGTGTACATAACCAGATATGACTGAGCGTATTCTTAAGACCTACCAGGGCTGCCAACTGTTAATAAATGCTCCAAATTTATTTTATCCAAATACCAATATATCAGAAAGTATGCAAGCCGACAGCTTTAAACTATGCACACGTATAGTACCTGACATTCTATATTAATTTGGAGTAACTTATATACGTCAGTGCTACCAACATGATTCTAAGCCTGCTGACAGGTCCAACTTTAAATACATGCAACTTCCATACTATCATTTGGATTTCAACCAAATTTCGTATGTGTTATGTGTACCATAACAGATATGACTATGCGTATTCTAAGGAGCAACCAGGGCTGCCAACTGTTAATATGTGCTGTCCCTATTTTTGTTACCCTAATATCAATATATCAGAAAGTATGCAAGCCAATAGCTCTAATATTTGCACACGTATAGTACCTGGCATTCTAGACGAATTTGGAGTAACTAATATACGTCAGTGCTGCCAACATGATTCTAAGCCTGCTGATAGGTCCAATTTTAAAATGCATGTAACTTCTATACTAACTAATGGATTTCATTCAAAATTGGCACAACAATAGATCACATTATTTCAGATTATTTCTGACCAATACATGCATGACATTGTTGCCAACATGATTTTACGCGCGCTGTTAGATCCAATGTTTAACTGCATGTAACGTCCATGCGATTCATTGGACTTCAACCAAATTTTGTATTTTGTAGCTTAAGAGATGGAACTAAGAATATATTCAGTCATCAGGGCTGCCAACTGTAGTGCTCTATTAGGATACATTATGCCAGGTATACAGTATTTCGAACTAATTGGAAATTTCGGTATTAGCAACTTAATTTCGTCATTATTCTAGATAGGTTCATATTCTGTAGAATAATCATTGGCATGAAAAGTAGGCTGTATAGTTCTTAACGGAACTTCTTGTTTCAACTGTGATGGATGACTCATTGTTTGTAGAGGAAGTCATACAGTAAAAGAGTGGTGCTCTGAATAGCACATAATTTATGTTAGAAGTCCTTTATTTCTCAGACCTACAGTACGCTTTAATCATGTCCAGGTGCAGACCATGTGGAATTAGTACATGACTAAAATAAGACTAAATCCTGTCCATTCGGAATTTTAATGACAAATTAAATTTTGGAATTGATCCACAAGTGGTTACGCACATTGACGAGAGATGTCTACCAGGGGCGTACATAAGGGGGGATGCCCCCCCCCTCGATTTTTTGCCTTATATAATATTTGTTTATGAATTAAAACATTAAAGTCTAGTATACTTATCATGTACTATTGTTACTAAGCGACGTATGGCAACGTTCTGATCTTATGTGTAATGACATAACCTCTTATTACTCTCCAGTTCTCTCGATCTTTTGAACGTACCAAGAACAGCAACAAGTGCCCTTGAAGCATCTGAGAAAAGTTCTTTTCGTAACTTTAATACCCTTATCAAAATTTTGGCAAATTTGTCTCACTCTGTAGCTACCGGCACTGCCGAATTGAAAAGTTGGTTGAAAACATACTTAAGAAATTCTACATTTGAAAACAGACTCAACGGTCCAGCATTATTATCTATTGACAGAGACATACCGTGCATCACTGACGATGAAGTTATAAACCAATTTGGTAATGCCTCAAGAATCCTTGACTTTATAATATTTTAGTGTAAGTTGTAAATCAAAACAGTAACATTAATTCTTTCCATGTAAACACTATCAAGTGACCAAGATGATTGTATTAATAACAAGTATCATAAAATGGTCTTAGTTGTGTTTGACATTAACCAAACTTTAAACATCACAACAATTTGGTTGAAAAAGTGATGCCAGCTAGCTTTAAAACTCATCACTTTGCACCAAATTATACAAACGTTTCCCGGGGAGAACCCCGGACCACCTATTCTTTGGGGTCCATACCATACCCCCTAACCCCAGGTTGGGTACCCTCCAAAATACAATTCTATATACGCCTCTGGAGTATACTATGGAAGAAGTAATCAAGTCAGTTATCTCTGAACTGTGACTCTATCTACTTTGTATAAACGTAAGCTTAGCGTCAACTTAATCACACTGGCCTTCTAACAGGCGACCCACGGAGACATTTTTGCTGACCCACCGCGTATAATGCCACACACACGAATATTGAACAATAAATAGAATTAACAAAGCATGACCGGGTGAGTTAGCCGTGGTCGTTACGGCATGACTGCTGGCAGTCGCTCACATCTGGGAGGTGAGGAGGTTCGAATTCCCCCGCCGGCAACCTTGAAGATGGTCTTCTGGGGTTTCCCATCTTCCTTCCAGGCAAATGCCGGGATTGGTCCCTAACTATAGGCCACAGCCGCTACCTTCAAACTCCTCGTCCTTACATTCAATCTTTCCTCCCCAGACAACACTCCACAAGGAGTTGAAGGTTGAAGGACAACCTCGATCTTCAAATTTTGCGGAGCCAGGCATGCTCGGAATTGAAATCACAATTTATTTTTTCAACCAGTCTGAATATTTCTTCAAAAAGCATGTTCTAAGAAGTTACAGTTTCTCCACCGGTCAAAATAAGACAAAAAGAAAAAGGTTCTTATATTATTATACACTGTTTTCTCTACACTCTCGTCAAAATTTAATTGGAATTTGTCAATGAGATATGTTACCACAAACTTTTCTTGGCGAGCGCGAGATTGATTTTTGTTCTCTAAAATCTTGTTATGAAGTTCACTGCGACTAACAGCGAAATTCATTTTTCACACTTCACAACACACACAACTACCTCTAATCAATTACTTCTCGCGACGGAAGATTATTTTGGTTTCCTGGCCTAGAGATATCCCTTGCATAGCATATACAAATGTCTCAACAGGCCCTTATCTCGCGCGAGTGTTTATCCTCAGAGCGCGCAGTAATGTTCTCTCCTTTCTCAATCACGCATCTGGCGTGTTCTGGCGATGAAACCTTTAAGGATATATTCTCCAGTCTTCATTTTAAAACTTGCATAAGTTTCATGCTATACATATGTATACATTTTTTTGCAGGTCAAGCAAAATTTATTTTTCTTGAAAAAAAAATGCACTATAAAAGTAAGTATAAGAGTCCTTATAAGTGATCTGGAATTGAATATCATGCTATAAAAACATATATCAGACCCAAAACTACATACTGATACAGTATTAAAGACACCTAGTTTCATTTTGAAGTTAGAATGATATTTCAAAGTTTACTTATCGGAGTGCGGAGTTCGGAAACGAAGAGTTGTATCACTTTTGCAGTAATATATCTGAGACACACAGAAGCAATTTCCAAAGAAAAAGTGAAATTAATGTACACTCATTATCATACTTCACTTGGAAGATGGTTTGGCGTTTCTAAAGTAAAGTTGAAAAATCGATTTTTGACCGCTTTTTTTCGAATCCGGACCACTGTGCGCCGGTAGGTGTAGCTCACCCGTTGTGTGTCCGCCTCCAAGCAGCTACAAAACTGGCAAGCCGAACATATCCTCGGACACTCCCGGCACTAAAAGCCATACGCAAAAAAAAGCATGGAATGAAGCAATCCTGTAGACATGGTAAATAAGCGTGAATTTTTAAATTTCATTTCTGCACCTAATATGGGGCTTATCTGAAAACGTAAAAGGTGTTAGTATCATATTGAAGTGAAGGATGTTCAAGCTCTATTAGCGCAATGTTGTCCGGCTCCGTGGCTAAATGGTTTGTACGCTAGGCTTTGGCCCAAAGTGCCCCGGGTTCGACTCCCGGCCGAACCACCAGGTGTTTTAATTTCCTGGGATTAATTCCCGTGGCTCGGGGACTGGGTGTATGTGCCGTCTTCATCATCACTTCATCCTTATTACGACGCGCAGGTCGCTCACGGGCGTCAACTAGAAAGACCTGCACTCGGCCTCTCCTGAGGCCATACGATCATCATCAGCGCCATGTTTAAAATTTATTTTTCCTTACTTCTATTTTAGCAAACAGATACAGTTGCTGACAACAATTGTACTGCCAAGAGTGGAGAAAAGATCCAGAAAGAAAACTATTTGGTACATGAATCCAGATGAATTGCAATGAGACATTTTCAATTATTTTTAATGTAGCCTAACTTATCAATACAGGTCTGTAAGATCATGTAGAAAGACTTGAGTCGGTCATGGTGAGCAGCCAGAAGGTTAATATGTATAAGAAACACCAAATCTACAAGATGGTGGGCGACAAGTGACTTGTCTTGCTCACACAAACCTTAACTTTTGGCTCTAGAAAGTCTCAAGATAATATTGAAAATTAGGCTATAATGTCCACCTACATGCCTGGATTTCTTTGCACGCTGAAGTGCAAGTTCAGGAAATGGGGCCATGCTATGCCTAGATTCAGATGACGAATGGTTTCGAACACCATCACCAACCTCATTTAAATAGTTTCCTGTCGTCCCGGAGGTCTGGGTTCGATTCCAGGCTATGCCAAGAAATGTCAATTCTGGTGTGAGGGCTGGATCGATGTTCTCTCACCCTCGTGAGGCAAAACTGAGAAGAGGTGAGTTGGATTCCCACCTCAGCCATCCTGGAAGTGGTTTTCCGTGGTTTCCCCACATCTACTCCAGGCAAATGCCGAGATGGTCCCTAAATCAAGCCCACGACCACCGCCTCCCCAATCCTATCCCCAATTTACAAATACACACACTACATGTTGGCCTACGACTAGCTGCGTGGCTTAGCCGTAACGTTCTCGCCTGCTGTTCCCAAGATCACAGGATCGAATCCTCGTGTAGTCAGCTGGCATTTGAGGGAGCGCAGTTGCGAGAGAGCCGTGTCAACCAACGTGAAGTCTATCAAATCATCATCATGGATTATTTCTAAAATAGGATCAAAATGTAATGAAGTAGGAAATGAGTGTGTATGTACTTTGTGAGGTGAAGGATGTGAACGCTAACATATCAACCGATGCAAAAATAGGACAAAATCAGTTTTAGAGTATAGCAATGATCTATAGACTAAACAACCAACATGAATATTGTAATTTGGCCATTCGGCTTCAATTAAATTTTATTATTAAATGTAATGAAGAATTGTTAACAGTGTTGCAAATGAAAGATCAAAAAATAGACAGTTACTGGAATTCCTTGTAGCCTATGAAATGTTAACAAGGAACAATGTTGACAGCAATCACAGTAAGTAGAAGAGCTTGTCTCGTATGTATGGAACACAGAGTTTTGTTATCTCGGCTCAGTCATAAGAGCGTCTGAGCACCTGTGTAATGGGGACCATTTGCACCTTCTACCTACATTGTCTTCCAAGAAACAAGAAACTTCAACTTTAAAAATTACCGTGCTTAATACTCATTCCACGTGTGTAAATGTCTTGGCGGAAGAGGAGGAATATTACCAAAACAAGCATAAAGCAGAGCAGTTGCACAACTTCAATAATATTGTACTGACACAGCCAAAGTACAGTGAGACCTGTTTCAAGTGACTGGAGATACATACACGACTGATTTTAAAATCTTCTGTAACATGATAGGGGTAGAATTTTTCAAGTACCGGTAGTCATTTTAGATAATAGAATAAAGTAATCCTAATAATATTCGATAGGCCTATATAGTTAATGCAAAGAGGATATAAAAAGTAGGTTAGCTCAGGCAAGGAAAGCATTTCTACAAAAAAGGAATCTGTTGACATCGAATATAGATTTAGGTATTAGGAAGTCATTTTTGACTGCCTTTGTCTGGAGCGTGGCACTCTATGGAAGTGAACCTTGGACTATAGGTGCAGCAGAAAACAGGAGAATTGAAGCGTTTGAAATGTGGTGTTACAGGAGGATGATGAAGATCAGATGCGTAGATAGGGTTACAAACGAAGAGGTATTAAGTCTAGTGGGAGAGGAGAGATGTTTCAGGCGACTGCTAATGAAGAGAAGAGATAGGTTGGTAGAACAGATACTAAGACACCCAGGAATAGCAAGCTTAGTTATGGAAGGAAGGGTCGAGGACAAGAACAGTAGGGGTAGACCAATGTTAGAATATGTTAAACAGATTGCCTCGGACGTAGGGTGTGGTAGCTATGTAGAAATGAAACGATTAGCTCAGGACAGGGAGGCATGGAGGGCTGCATCAAACCACTCAAAAGACTGGAGACACAAACAACAACAGTTTATGCCCACATTGAAGCACTTAAATCAAACCAAATATATTTAAGTCATCTACGGATTGACAGGGAATTAAGCACTTTACCCAAAACTTCTTCATTCTAGCTGACCTGGCTGCCCTTCCCTAATCAGATATGGCATATTGCTTTCGTTGATTAATTCTTAGTGTAAGACTTAAAGGTTTGTTCTTCAGAATTATTTTTTCTTCTCTATTTGTAATATTTTTCATTGAAATATTCAACTCATCTAAATCATTTTGAACCTCTTTGAACCAATTAATTTTTGTTTTTCCCTTTCCAAAAGTAGTTAAATATTTGTTTTAGTATTCTATTGCCATGTAATCTCAATAAATGACTGAAGAAGGCAATTCTCCTTTTTCTCATCGTGTCAATTATTGAATCACTTTCCCGTTAGACTACTACATTAAATCTCCATTGTCCATCCACCTGGTGTTTTTATTAATGAAGATTGTTTTGATTATCCTTCTTTCAACCTTCTGAAGTTGATATGTCGTTGATTTGGTGTTTAATTTAAATAGTGTTTCACGCGCGTAAGTCGCTTCAGGTTTAATGAATGATCAGTTATGTTGAAATTTAGCATTTGTCTAGTAATAATAGCGGTAATATATATTATACTAGCAGAAGTACCCATTCTTCGAACGATCTTCGGTATTAATAACCAGACGTTATCAATTGAGCTACAGTTGCAATGGTTAGGGGCTTGGAACCTGTTTGTCGACAAAGAAAAATTATTAGTTAAAATGTGCTCTCAAACTAAATTTACATAACGTGTTCTTCCTGACGTGAAAATAAAATGGTAAACCTCGTAGACGAATTGCAATACACGTCACATACAAACTGACCTTAACCGTTGTGTCAAGTGCCCAAGCACAGGAAGACCCCTTTTATAAATGATAAAGGCTTGTGGTGCATGAAAAATCAGTTTTTTTAGCCTCCAATGGCTCAAATTCCTAAAAGCAGGAAAAAATAGTCTACTGTTTTAAATCAAAAATTATTTTTGAAAATAAAGTTGCTGTTTGGAGATATAATAGACCTTCTGTACGACATATCGCACGTGTAAGTCGTGTGGAAAAAATCTAGGGTACTCCTTGAACACCTTAAGCGCATTGTTGAATTTTACAGTTTTATTTGGTTCCGTGATAACCTAATAGCCATTTGCAAACTTTCACAGAAATGTAATAAATGGAGTGGCATTAATTCTTGCAGATATAGATGGTAAGTTGGATGTCACTTCTTGAGATGCTGTTGTCCTGGTTACTGGCTTGCATTCCTTCATTAGTTTATTAAATGAAATTAGTTTTCAGGGAATATCTAAGAAACTGTTGGTTTTAGAGACTTAAAATGTAGTTTTCGGGGACCCTTTACGGCTCTTTAGGGGCCCCGAGTTTTGTTTCTGACACCAAGGGTTTGAAAATGAACTATGTCTCGTCGTTGTACGCCATAATAATGATAATAATAATAATAATAATAATAATAATAATATAACCATATAGGGATAGGGATATAATAGTTCTTCTTTACCATACCCGCACGTGTAAATCGCGTGAAAAAAATCTAGAGTACCCCTAGACCGCTTAAGCGCATTATATGTATTGATGAATATTTCAGCTTAATTTGGATCCGTTATAACCTTATAGCCGTTTGCAAACCTTGACAGTAATGTAATAAATGGAATTGCATTGCGTCTTACAGAAATACATGGACCTCTGAGATTGTGTTGCCATAGTTACCGGCTTGCATTCTTTCATGAATTTATTAAGTGAAATTAGTTTCCTGGGAATATCTCAAAAACTGTTGGTTTTAGGGCCTTAAAATGTGGTTTTCGTCGTTTCTCACATTGAGGGGCTGAAAATGAGCTTTGGCTCACCCTTCTACGCCTATTTCAGTATGTATTTTAATGGGGTAGGCCCCCTTTTATGAGAGGTACGGAGAAGAGTTACATCAATGATTAGCGTCGTGCCTCTGAAGGATATCTGTTTCAAATTTTACGTTGATCCACCCAGCCGTTCTCGAGTTAGAAGGACACAAAAAATTCTCCACAGACAGACAGACAGACAACAAAAATATTTTTGCACGCATCCGTCAAAAAACAGTCTGAAACGCGCAAACATCGCATATTTCCGTGGAAATTCTGAAAAAACTGACAAACTTTCATTTTTATATTATGTAGAGATAAGAGATTTCTGTGTCCGGGAGACACACTAAATTCTTCTTTTCCAAAACTCTTTTCCCTCAGTCTGTGGCCAACATAAGGTCTTCCTGGCTGCAGGTGTCATTCAGATCTTGGCAAGTGTGCAGGTTTTGTGGAGTCTGGATTTCCCCATAGTCATGTCTTGGATATTCTGCTTAACCCCACTTCACAAGGCTGCTACGACACTTAGGCACTCTCGTTCTCATCCACCTCCAGGTGGTATAAGGCAAATGACTACCACTGCTCAGATCTTCTTTAGGGGTAAACACCTCTGGTACTATTTGTTTCCAGAGTGGCACATGCCGGACGTCTGGTTTGGTATGGACGGGTAGTTCTCTTAATAAAACTCTTCCTGGATCTTGGCGAGGAGTGGTCACCTTGTGGTTGAATATACGAATACAATGTCTGGGATCTGTCCCAAGCCTTTGTCTCTCTTTCTATGCTGCCACCTCGCATCGAATAGCTGGAGGTGCAATGCCAGCGAGAGGGTAGACCTTCTGCACTGGAGTAGGTCTCAGACATCCAGTGACAATACGGGTTGCTCGTTAAGAGATATGTCCAATTGCTTGGTATGGGCAGATCCTCCCCACACTGATGCTCCATACTCTCTAGCTGCGAAGCAAAGTCCCAAAGCTGTTGAACGTAGAACCTGAGGGTTCGCTCCCCATGTTGAACCTATCAACTTCCACTTTATGCTATTCCTTGAGCTGATCTTGCACTTCAATTCTCTACAATGTTTCCTGAAACTCAGGGTACGATCGAGCTTGATTCCCAAATAACGAGGCGTTCCACAGGTTTCGAGTGTCACTCCTTTCCGGGCAACATTCAACTTTCTTCGGGCCTCTTTGTTGCGAAGATGAAATGCGCATATTTGTGTCTTTCCTGGGTTAGGTTTCAGGTGATTCTGGGTGAAATAATTGTCTAATCTCCCAAGAGCATTGGACAGTTTTCCCTCCACCTCTTCAAGCTCCTACCCTATACAGCATTAGCAGTGTCATCCGAATAAATAAATCGCCTAGCCTCTAAATATTCTGGCTGGTCAATTGTATAAATGTTAAATAGTAATGGGGATAACACACTGCCTTGAGGTAACCCATTTTTCTGGTTCCTCCATCGACTTTTGTTCCCTTGAAGTGTAACATAGAACCTTCTGTTCTGGAGCATCCGACATATGCCATTTGTTTATTTCATGTCCGTAGTGGTGTTGTACAGCTTGGCTATGAGCTTCTTATGGTTCACTGTGTCATATGCAGCAATGAGATCTATAAAGGCGACACCAGTGATACGTGTATTCGCATAACCATCCTCGATACGCTGTGTCAGGTTCAGAATTTGGCTGCAACATGATTTCCCTGGTCTAAATCCAGCTTGATCTTGAATTAGCCGTTCATCAATGAATGTTGCAATTCTTTCAAGGAACTACCTTGTAGCGATAATAATAATAACAATAATAGACTTAAATGCTTACAGCACTGTATTAAACTTAAGATTACTTACTGTAAACTATTAGAGGAAAGTCGCCATATATGTCAGAGTGCTTGCGTGTGACGTCATTGTATTCCCGAGGTCACTGAGCTAGACGACTCTGCTGAGCTTGGTTGGTTAGTTATCTGCTGATGTTTGAATCTTCCGTCTTTGAGATTCTGTGAGGTATGCACTCATTGCATTATTGTATGCCTTTTTTATCGGGTATTATTCTTACCTAGGAGGCAAATTATAGTGTATGTGCTACGCTATTAGCAATATGTTGTTGTTAATCCTTACGTTTATTTTCTTTTCCGTTGCGCATCCTTGAAATCAACATGGCAAAGTTCCCAATATGGAATACAGGGGTCCGCAATATGGAATAGTATTCCATATTTGGCTCCTCATTCCTGTCACTTTATTTGTATGAATATTTATCAATTATTTGTAACTTACAATTTTTCTAGGTCATGTCAGGTGAAAGACGTAAGAGGAAACGGTGGAACTCAGATGACATGAAACAAGCTATTTTTGCGGTACGAGTAAAGAAAATGGGATTTAAAAAAGCAGCTGATGATGATGATGATGATAATTGTTGTTTTAAGGGGCCTAACATCGAGGTTATCGGCCCCTAATAGCAGCTGACCAATTCAATGTACATAGAACTACTTTCTTCAGGTTGTATTCCGTGAAGGATGTTGAACCCAAGGATGCAGTACAGACCGCACTTGGAAGACGTCCGATTCTTCCACGTAATATAGAAAAGCAACCCATAGAGTACCTGAAAATCATGGACGCAAGATTTTTGGTCTCTCTAGGAGTGACGTGAAACAACTTGCATTTCAACTGACACAGGCAAACAACATACCACATCCGTTTTCCAAGGAACGAGAAATAGCGGGCAAAAATGGCTAAAACTTTCTTTATCTCGCCGTAGAAACGAAAAGTCGTTACGAACACCCACAGGTACATCTTTTGCCAAAGCAAAAGGATTTAATAAGGAAGCTGTGTTCTATTTCTTTGACCTACTGGAATGTGAGTTCGATAAACATCATTATGCTGCTGATAGGGTGTTCAATGTAGATGAGACTGGTCTGTTGATCGTCCAGTCGAAGGTCCCTCAAGTGATTGCTGCGATTTGTGTGTGATTTCTGTAAATAAACTACTAATCTCATGAACTTCATTAAGTATTCCATATTTGGAGCCGTCTTGTTTATTATATAAAATGTAACTTTCTTACAAAAATATTTCTAATTACTTCCACATAATATATTCAGCTTAGCATTATATGCCATTCTTTGTATAAATAATTCCGAGAAATGGTACACATTTGAAAACATTTTTAATTCAATCAATTATTTCAAAATCAGCAAAAATATAAATGGTATTCCATATTTGGCGACTTTCCTCTATACGCTACTACACTTCACTTCTTGAAAAACATTTTTACCACGTCTGTGTGCAAGTATATGAACAAATTGCTGTCGCATGGAACCTCGCCTCCATTTTTTCATCCAGCGCTGAATATCAACCCGCATTTGACATGGACATTTAAACATCTGACTTATAAACATTAACTAGGCCTATATAATTATGTAATCGCCTATCAACACAGTATATTTGTTGAATCATTAACTAACATAGATTAGCGAACATGTTTCCGATCATCGTTGGAACCATCATAAGCAAAACTTGAAATTAAATAATCCTTAAAACCAAAACTATGTTAGGAATTTGATTAAAAACTAATTAATCATAAAAAATTAATGTAACTATTTGTTCTCATACAAACATTGACTGTGACTTAAAATACACCTAAATAAATGCACATAAACAAAGTTCTTAAAAAGAACAAGCATAATTAATTTAGGACTGGAAAACAAATACAGTATAAATGAAGATATCTCCTTTCGTTAGTGAATTGAAACACAGGAAAATGTTACCAAAGTTAATTCAAAGAATACTTTGTGCCGCGGTTCTTCCAAACCGGAATGGAGAAATAATACACTGAAGAAAATGGAAATTGCAACACCATGAAGGCATTGGTCGTTTGTGTTGATTTTCAAGATATGGAACGATGCCATGTAGGTATGTAAACGATCAAAGTTTCAGACCCATTGGATTGTTGCTACAGGTCTCCCTACGTGATTGGTCGCAGAGGAATCAACTCCAGTATACGGACTCTGGTGTAGCGTAGTTGACTTGCAGTCTGTGCAGTGAGGTGCTCCCCGTCAAACATGCCTCGACGACAGAGAAGAGCACGCTATCAACAACTGTCGCCGTTTGAGAGGGCTCGGATAATTGGGCTGTGTGAGGCTGGATTATCGCTAAGGACTGTCGCTGCACGTGTTGGCTGACAGGCATCTACGGTACAACGTGTATGGCAGCAGTGGTCAAATGAAGTTACCCACACTCGTACACCTGACACAGTCCCAGCGCGACAGACAACTGTGAGAGACAATCGCCTCATCATTCGGATGGCCCAGATGGAAACCCATGCAACAGCAGCACAAATTCGAGCAGCTGTGGCACCCCACGTTACACAACAAACAGTTGGTAATCACCTGCGTGCAGCTGGCTTACGATCCCGTGTCCCTGCAGAAGGTGTTCCATTGACCCCACAACAGCGACGTGTAAGGCTGGTCTGGTGTCGAGACGTGGGTCGACGAATGGCATAGGGTCGTCTTTAGTGATGAATCGCGCTTCTGTCTTGCCCGCAGTGATCGCCGGAATCGTGTGCGCCGACGTACCGGGGAGAGGGGCCGCCCAGACCTTATTGTTGAGAGGCACACAGGGCCAACACCAAGCATTATGGTCTGGCGAGCTATTGGCTTTAATGTGAAATCACAATTAGTGCTTGTTGAGGGCACTATGATTGCTCGACAGTACGTTGATAGGGTACTCAATCCAGTGGCTGTCCCTATGATGGCGAACATTGCCAATGGGATGTTTCAGCAGGACAATGCCCGGGTTCACACTGCACGCATCTCCAGAGAAACTCTCCACGACATCACAACCTAAGAATGGCCCGCCAGATCCCCGGACCTCAGTCCTATTGAGCATGTGTGGGACATGATGGGTCGACAACTGGCCAACCATCCTCAGCCACCCACAACTATGGAAAAACTGACCCGTGCAGTGCAGCAAGCATGGGCCACACTTCCTCAGGAAGCGATCCAGGGCCTTATTGACTCCATGCCTCGCCGATTTCATCACTGTATTGCAGCTCGTGGTGGGCATATCCTCTATTGATTGTTGTCCAAACTTGTGGTACGAGGGACCTGAAAGTGTAATCAGTGAATCACAACCGAACACTCGTCCTGCATGTTCAATTGCAGCAATGTAGCACCACTCCTTCTGGGTGTTGCAATTTCCATTTTCTTCAGTGTATGTCATTCGTAAATTTTGCTGTATGTTTAAATAGTAACTGAGGCGCGTACCAGGAACTCTTGTTCTTTTTCGACCCCGACGGTATTAGGGTATCCGAGGCCTAGCGAGTCTTACACTTTCCTGCAGTAATTGGCCCTTGTCTCATCTTTCCTGACCCCTCATTCTTCGAGGAGTCAGACCTCTTGTTTTCTTTTCAATCGATTTCCTTTTCTTTTTAAGATTCCCATATTTTCCTCTTTTTGTGAATTGGTTTCCCGTGTATCTGAATTACCATGAGCTAACTTTTGAATCTTCACTACATTTTGAAGGTTATTTCAACCTAAGTAGCATTTTGTAAGCATTTTCGTTCTAAATTGCATTTTGCGAGTATTTTCAACCTCAATTGCATTTTGTAAGGATTGACAATCTCACTTGCTTTTTAGTCTTTCAATGTAGGTGGAGGCACTTTTGTGAGTATTTTGAATTCCAATTGCATTTTGTACGTATTTTCAATCTCATTTGCATTTTGTAAATACTTTGAATTTCAATTGCATTTTGTAATTATTTCGAATCTACATTTCATTTTGTAAGGATTGACAATCTCACTTGCTTTTTAGTCTTTCAATGTAGGTGTATTTTCAATTTCAATGGCATTTTGTAGGTATTTTGAATCTTAATTGCATTTTGTACGTATTTTCAATCTCATTTGCATTTTGTAAATACTTTGAATTCCAATTGCATTTTGTAAGTATTTTCAATCCAAATTGCATTTTGTGTGGTAGGTATTCTGTATTTTGATTCTCAATTGTATTTTGTGAGTATTTGGAATCAAAATTAAATTTTGTAAGTATTTTCAATGAAAATTGCATTTTGTAAGTATTGTCAATCCAAATGAGTATTTTGAATCTAACATACATTTTGTAAGCATTTTCAATTTCAATTGCTTCTTGTAACTATTTTGAATTTCTATTGCACTTTGTGAGTATTTTGAATCAGAAATGGCCTCTTTCAATCTAAATTGCATTGTGTATTTTCAATTTCAATGGCATTTTGTAAGTATTTTGAATCATAATTGCATTTTGTACGTATTTTCAATCTCATTTGCATTTTGTAAATACTTTGAATTTCAATTGCATTTTGTAATTATTTCGAATCTACATTTCATTTTGTAAGGATTGACAATCTCACTTGCTTTTTAGTCTTTCAATGTAGGTGGAGGCACTTTTGTGAGTATTTTGAATTCCAATTGCATTTTGTAAGTATTTTCAATCCAAATTGCATTTTGTGTGGTAGGTATTCTGTATTTCGATTCTCAATTGTATTTTGTGAGTGTTTGGAATCAAAATTAAATTTTGTAAGTATTTTCAATGAAAATTGCATTTTGTAAGTATTGTCAATCCAAATGAGTATTTTGAATCTAACATACATTTTGTAAGCATTTTCAATTTCAATTGCATCTTGTAAGTATTTTGAATTTCTATTGCACTTTGTGAGTATTTTGAATCAGAAATGGCCTCTTTCAATCTAAATTGCATTGTGTATTTTCAATTTCAATGGCATTTTGTAAGTATTTTGAATCTTAATTGCATTTTGTACGTATTTTCAATCTCATTTGCATTTTGTAAGTATTTTGAATTTCAATTGCATTTTGTAATTATTTCGAATCTACATTTCATTTTGTACGTATTTCGAACCTCGACTACATGTTGTGCCTATTTTTCAACCTATTCCTTTTGTGAGTATTTTCCTTCTAAATTACCCTTTGTCAGTTTTTCCACTGTACTTTTTGTGAATCGTTTCACTCTGAGTTCCATTTTGTAAGTATTTTCAGTCTCACTTAATTTTCGTTACGTTTTCCACTTCATTGTCATTTTCGCTATCACCCAGACCATTAGGGGCCGATAACCTAGATGTTAGGCCTTTAAAAAGAATCATCATCATCATCAGAATGCAAAGGAACTGATTAATGTGTCATATGTGGGATATGTCGTTTCATTTATTTTCGACACTGGTTGACACTATTATCTCTATATATTTCATGAAAATAGAAGAGGTTGCGGTAAGAATGAAATGGTGAGTTATATATATAAGCTTGATACCATTAACTCAAGGTATATTAAAGCTTCTGTAGATATCCATCAACCATGTTTATATTGGCCGAATGCGACTGTAACACTGTGTTACAGTGTTCCTTTGGTCTCTATACTTAAGTAGCGAAACTAGTGGTGGGACCTTCGGTAAGTTAATTAACAATTTATTATAACGTGGTGTACCGAAAACAGATT
This sequence comes from Meconema thalassinum, assembly GCA_946902985.2. NCBI lineage: Eukaryota > Metazoa > Arthropoda > Insecta > Orthoptera > Tettigoniidae > Meconema > Meconema thalassinum. The sequence goes on from OX336390.1 coordinate 837,985,914, forward strand.
AGTGCACATGCACTGTATGACCAGGAAAGAAATATTTTAAAAGGAAAATAAGTTCCTCAGGCATATTTTAGGGCCTAAGAAAATTTCCGAAGGGTTTATATTCAATCTGAGATTCAACAAGGAGTTGTATGCAATTTAGAAAATATGAACACCACTTCGTCGTTCAGTGGCTAGCATTCTTAGCTGTCGCTCAGGAGGAACCGGTTGATTCCCGGTTCTGCTAAGAAAATCAATCCACAAATAACGTTAAAGGTACGAAATATTTTCGTGTCTTCTTAATCGAACTTTAATCCTAATGATCCCGATTTACGTTGCTGTTTTTGTTTTAATTGTTTAATTAAGAGCTATCAATAGCTTGGTCATCAGCCCCATGCACATACGTTAGTACGAACTTTTTTATTTATTTATTTATTTATTTAGCGTATGGCGTTTAGTGCCGGAAGTGTCCGAGGACATGTTCGATTCGCCAGAGACTGTAGCTGCTTCAAGTGGACACCCATGGGGTGAGCTACAAATTCCAATCAATTTCAAGTAGTTCCAACTTTTGCTACCAGATGTCACTGACTCCTAGTGGTGAACGTAGGAAATTTGATAGAGCGTTTCAACGAAATCTAACCTATAAATTTAGCTTCACACAAGTTTAGTTAGTGGAAGTATCAAAAGTTCATCATCAGATCCATCGCTCGACGATCGAAACTGGTCATCCTAGTGTATTTATTGATCTCATGTAATTTATTTCAGGATTATGGCATAACCCAGCTCTATTTGGGCACATTCGTGTTGACCGACTGAAAAGCACCAAACTTTTGTTTACTTAGGCAACACTGAAAAATGGCTTCAAACCTCACAATAGTGGAAGTATCTTTTACATGCCATAAATCTATGACATGGGACTACCGGTTATACTTCCCATCCGAAAGAAGGCATACTGAAGGATTTTAACGCTCATAAAAAATCCGACGACTTCATCCGGGTTTGAACCCGCGATCTTGGGCACAGACAGTTCAGCATGCTACCAACTACGCCACCAAAACCACTGAAGCTAGGTCTGGAAACTAGCAGACCATGGCCTTAATTTAAGAACCGTCCAGAATATGCCTGGACAAAAGGAAGAAACAACAAAATATCCCTTCAGGATAGTGGAGGTGGGAATCAAACCTACCCCTTCTCAGTAGGCCTCAGTATCCAGATCTCAATCTCTAGGCTGGGCCAGAGGTCGAACCCAGTATCAGTGAACTAGAAATCTTAATAAATAATGACACTGTTAGACTGGCGTAATTAGAATGTAAACAGAGTACTTGTACGGTGCACTTGATTTATGGAGTACATTATTGTTCTTGACTTCTTGTTTTCGTTATAACCTGCTACCTCGTCACAACACAGCGTTCCACTCTCGTGAAAAGTAACTTATGAATTATCTCTTAGTTGGGACATATAAATAATTAATGTCTGCAGCACTTAACAAACAGGTAGTTAAGTTCTATTTCCTCGCATACTTAAATCCATAAATAAAGATTATTTATGTTTTTAGAAATATTTTTGTACGAGCAACTACGAGTAATCCTCTTCCAAGTAGGATGAAGCAGGAGAAGATTACAAAGCTGTTTATTATTTTTCCCTCTCATTTAGCGTCCCCGGCTGTGTGAAGAATGTTTCTTCCCGTCAGACATACCTTAATTAAGTTCAAAATTAGAATATAATGTGATTTACAGTCCAATAATTCTTACGCTTTCAAGTCGAATGGGAACATAAAGTTAAGACGTTTGCGTTCATTATTCTATTAGTACAGAACAATCTGCGCTTTGATTAAGATATGGGTTTGTGGAAGCTTGTAGCTATTGTTTTAAGATACGCCCACTTGAATTCACGATCATGTTTGAAGGATGAGGATCCCAGATTTATAAATAGATTAATTTATAAATTAACCAGCCCCGTTTTCAAGGAACGCCGATTATGCCGTCCCTCCATTCTCGATTCAAGGACGTGGGTTGTGTCAATGGCTTATTTTACAGCAATGAATACACACTATTAAAAATTTTTTTTTTGGCACTCCCATTTTGCAGATGTTATGAATTTAACAATCTAAAGACAAATAACTTGATATAAGAAACGGAAGAGATCACGTACTGCCTATGCTGCCAATGCTATATTTCTCATATTTAGATACGCTCAGATTAAAAGCCCTTTGTCCTACATATTTCAAACTTTTTAGTACAAATGTACAGAGCTTCTGCTATTCATTTCAGGCTTTTAATTTTGGAATAAATGTATAGTTATTTTTTGGGGGAATTTGTATCCAAACTTCAGAAATTACACGAAAAATTTGTGGAATTAAATGTTTTCCTGGCCCCATATATTAACATATCAAAAAGAAAGTAGCTGGTTTGAAGAGATCAGGTATAGATGTATCACCGACAATTATTTCAGATTTCCATCTTATATAGTTTTTTAACTGAGCGTACCTAAGAAAAAAAATCTGAGGAATTTAACATTACAGATTAACGCATGATTATCTTACTTGAGATCTACGTTAGAACCCCTTAATTTTTAGTTATAGCCTCCTGAGTGGCTTTCTTCATGCTGTGTACACTGACTTCTCTACTGTCTCACTAATAATGTCTGTGAACGTATGAAATCTAGGAGGTCTAGGCAAATTTATATTAAAAGTTCAATGTCCCTTTCGTAACTTTTGACAAGGTAGATTATTCAAAATATATCATTTATGATTTAGCCTACATACCTTTCTGGGAGTTCTTACGAGTTCATTTGAATTTAAGTTCCCACTGCCTGCACCGGAAATAATTGCTTTTCACGTAAATAAAGCATTTTTGGTCGTGTTCATTTCACGAGGTGGGCCATTTTACATTGACGTCGGACACTACGTCATAGCCTACCCCATGTGACACGCCATGTGACATGTTGCCAACATGCCGATACAAAATTAACCAGACGACACGTGAATAATGAAATAAAAGGCAAAACCGTTGATGCGTGACTACCCCCACTGTGCGTGACAAAAACCAGGGGTGTTATCTCTTAGCTAACCTTAACGCTACCAAACCATCATTGGTCTGGACGAAAATATTGGTCTAGGCAAAATCATTGGTCTGCCGGATGCGAAATAGTACTGAATGCGTGGGGTTGGCATTATTGACACTTTCAGGATGTCAGGGCTGCAATTTCAACTATAGAAGTCGTGCACCTATTTGGGTTGGTCGCCGGGTCTATGGCAGCGGAGGAGTGAACATCTAATACTAAATCTTCTCCAGATATTCTCCCGACTAGTAATTCAGGTAATGTCAGTACTTAAAAATTGCACTACTCTGCACATAGCATGCCACCCCCTGCTTTCCCCTTACCAATTGACCTGAAGCCATACACAAATCGATGGTTCACATCATGTCCACCATTCACATATTTTGAGGTAGAAAAATCAGTTTCTTTTCCTCAACTTTCACATGAAAAAACTATGATGCAAGCGAGGCCCTTATGAAATGCTGCCCTTTCAGACATTGTCACACGATCAAAATTTTTTCAAAATTTGCACTTCACAAACAATTTCATAACAGAACACAAGAGCAGAACGTCTATAACCTTGTATCCTACTGAAATGTTTTCACTCTTTGCCGCTACTTAAATCATACTCCTCATATACATTTTCAGAAGCTGTCAGCTTTCAATGACATGAACTTATAGGAGAACTATTTGAACCTGCCTCACTGTTGTTTGAGGTTATGGGAGTGGCGGGCAAATACTCACTGCTCCTAACAGCAACAGCATCATCCTTCTCTCTCTGCAAGCATATCTTCTTTTTTCTAATTTGATTCCCACGGCACGTACTTCTGCCGAACTTCCTTATCCTGGGCATGTTGAAAATAGGCCTAACCGTAACAATACCTCACAACAAGCACCAAACTAATCAAACAAACAATCACAGTGGCATCACACGTTGTTGACAGTATAACCAATCGCTTAGTAACGAATTACCTTCAAAACGAGGGTATGTTCATAAATTCACCTAAATTTGCTCGTAGTTATCAGAGAATAAAGTCTTGCGTGCAGAAGGGGATGTGGCAGTTTTAGATGACAGAGGCCATAGAATATACAAATTATGGGTACTTGGAAATTGGAATGCAATTTTTCTGAAATAAAAACTGTTCCCATGTCGTATACATGTCAAGAACACCAAAATACTTTAAAACGAAATTCGCATTTTTTGGAAAATTCAGTTACCGGTGCGTACTCCCCTTAAATAAACAAGACCCGTACCCAATAGTTCGTTTGCGCTTCAGTGTGGCTGTTTAGTTTACGAGTGGTAGGTACGAAGATTGTTCTGTAATAATTGAAGAGGTCCAGAATTGAGTAACATACATCATGTCAGGAAGACTCTAGACTCCTATATTATACTCCTATGTTACCTATACTGTAGCACGTAATGTTTCAATTAAAGTGGTGGTGATTGTTTTCAAGAGTGGAACATAGAGATCATCAGGCCTCTTCAACAATTAAAATAGCTATTTTAAATTATTTAACATATTTGGGGAGAAATCCTATAAACTACAAGAAATTATCCTAATAACTTATAATGCTCCGCAGCATTCACTTCAACAATCCTACAGCACTTCTGTCCATATGACATTTGCATGACTTCATACTAGTGACCTGGACAGACATTTATGGTACCGCCGCTTTTGGGTAAATGATGAAGTAGAATTATGAGATCAAATGTGTGGGTGTCTGCCTGTCCTGTGTTGTGTGTCCCATTATTTACCCTGCGTAAGATTAAAAGGCGCACGGACGTCATGCCGAGGTGAACAGCTAACTCCAAACACATAAGCTATACTCTTCTCTGAAGACTTAACTCGACACGACTCGGCAGTTTGATGCTGGCTGAAGTTAGGGTGATAGGCCAATCGCAAGCTCGTAAACTCACTCTGAAGCTAGTAATTTAAATTTCCACTGAATGGAGATGCTGGAAGAAATGAAAACGTAAAAACACTTACAGTGGTCGATGTGGGAGCTGTCGTGGACTTTCTTGCAGAACATTTCTTGCTGAACAATTCTCAGAGAATATCAATTTTTTTAAGACACATGGACGTTAGGGTTTTCATCAACTCAGTTCACTGAAATCGTAAATGCTCGGCTTCTTTTGGTCATAAATAAATGTTTTTCTACCTAATCCTTCATCGAGAAATCCTTTACAGAATGGTGAAAACCGCATCAAAATCCATCAAGTTGCTCTCGAGATTACCCGTTACATCCAAGAATTGGGAACTTAGTTTTATACTAAGTTAGGCTACAGCGGTAGAACTTGGTGTTTTGTCTACTTATGATCAATGGTATAAATTTAAAATAAAAGATGGATTTCTTATATTTGAATTTCGGGATGTAACTCTTGGTTAACATATAGAGGTGTGCAAATTAATAGAATTAAATAAATAATTTTAATTATTGGTAATTACTTTTATTCTAAATCATTTTATTGACCAACTTATTTAGTTGTCCTACTTAGTAGTGTTTCCTCTCCCGTAGAATTACACCTTTTCCATAAGGAATTGCGTCTGGAAACTTTCAGATTATTGGATTCCGAGGGATATATAAGCTGGGTCCATTTTCAATTTTTCATTGACTTGAGAATTCAAGTCAGGTGATTTCAATGCATATTTCATGAATCTTTGAATAGTTCAATAGCGTTCATCAGTTAAAAGACCCCAAATCCCTTCGCTCTAAATTCACACGTAAAGTAGAGTGAAGTAATGCAAACGAAACGTGTGGCATTTTGCATTTGCAAGGCTCCTCTGTTAGTGGAAATTCTAAAAAAATACATCAATTTGTGTTTCTTAAATGAAAATATAATTAGGAATCTTGGTTAAACATTTGAAGTAATTTCATTGCCTTGTAAACATACTTAGTGGATTAAACCGTGAAAAGTAAAAATGCAATTTTGGAAAACTGACATCGAATCTAATAATTTGCACATCTCTGTAAAGACAGCTATCGCCTTCACCCCTACAGATAGAATAGTAAGTAAAGGCGATTGATGAGAAATGAAAAAATAACTCACACAGAAGGAATTAATATTTATTAAGTTGTAAATTTGATTGAGTAAATCTTTGTTACAGAACTGAGGGAATGAAATGACTTGATATAGGATAGTAATCACCGATGTAGGACAATAGTAATTTTTATTTACCATTACCACAAGACAGTTATCGTATTAGGGATGCGGACGTCCTTGTGTAATTGTTATTAAATCTGTTCCCCGTTTGCTGAGGTCTGTGCTCCTCCGCAACATTCGTTTCAAAATTCTAATAGTACTTCCTTCCATTCGACATTTGCTGTTCGCTTGCCTTTTGGTTCCATTTGAACTTTCACGTCATGAAAGGATTTTGCTCGCGATAGTGCGGCATACAGTACAGTTGTCCGTGGCTAAACACCGGTTGAGGTAAATAAATGCCAACTTGATCTAGTGTTTGACCTTGAGCTTTATTGATAGTTATACAAAAAGCCAAACGTACTGAAAACTGCCAGCTTTTGAAGGAAAATGGCATAGAAATATCTGATGGCGAAAGGTCAATGCGAGGAAGTAGGACATTGTTTCCAACATTTACGCCAGTAATAATTTCCAGGTGTAAGCAATTGTCATGCATCTTCCAAACAAACAGTCTAGTACCGTTCAACAGACCTTGGGTTACATTAATATTTCTCAACAAAATCACAATTGAGCCTTCTTTTAGTCGAAGGATATGAGGTGGCAATCCACTTATGCTTATGCTGTCCAAAAATTCTATTGGGAATTGTAGAAGTTCACTCTCATCTTCAGTAATCAAATTATTCACACTGATGTAAGTTCTCGATGATCCTGGGATTAGGTCTAAAACTTTGTCATTGATTTCTTTACAATGTTCATTTTTAGCCTATTTTCAATTTTGAAAAAATAGGCTTATGAGATCACCTTTTGTCCGTGTGTGTGTGCGTGTGTGTGTGTGTGTGTGATTCGTGTGTGTGTCCCCCCCCTAAAAAAATCTAAACGGAAGGAGCGATTTCAATGAAACTCGGAAAGTTCATAGCACTATTCCCGGCGACCTCGACCGTGCCCTTCAAATTTTGTTACGACTCACCACTCCAACATGGCGGCTGTGCGAAATATTTCACCAGCATTCAATATCTCCGAAACTATTACCGATATTACCCTGACATTTTCTATGGTGATAGAGGGGACTACTATAAGTTCACTTATGTGACTTTTGATAACATGGTAACTACAAAACCAACATGGCGGCCAAGCGAATTTGCGACTTTTAAATAGACGTTTCTCGCGATTTGACCAACCAAACGCAATGAAACTTGGTACAGTATATGTTTATATACATTGTAATGCACCGACATCTAACTTCGTTCAATTGTTTACATAATCACAAGATGGCGGATGTGCAAAATATTTCACCGTTATTCTATATCTCTGAAACTATTAGCGGTATCTCCCTAAAATTTTGTACGGAGATAAAGGGCACTACTGGAAGTCCATCTATAAGATTTTCAAAAACCGGTTAACTACAAAACGAACATGGCGGCTAAGCGAATTTGAACATTTTAAATAGACCTTTCTAGCGATTTAATGTTCCAAGCGCACTGAAACCTGGTACAGGAAATATTTATACACATTGTAATCCACTGGTATCTAATTTAGTTCAATTGTTTACATAACCTCAAGATGGCGGCAGTGCGACTTTTAAAATTAAGTTTTTATTTCTTGTGATGTAGTCATGCGTCCGAAGTGAAAGTTTGAATAATGAACCTACGCAATAATTTTCCTTTAATGGTACATGACTCTATGGCCTATACATTTAACAATCCAACATGGCGACCATCCGAAATATTTAGACGATACTGAATATCTACGAATCTATTTAACAATCAAACTGCATTTTTTAATGTTCATAGGGGCTATGAACTTAAGTTCACCTATAGGACTTTAAATAACCTGGTGATCACAAATCCATCATGGCGGTGACGCAAATTATAAATATTCACATGGACGTTTCTCGCAATTTAACCATCCGCGTGCAGTGAAACTTGGTACAGTAAATCTTTATCCGAATGTTAATCCACTGGCATCTAATTTATTTCAATTGTTTCCATAACCTAAAGATGGCAGCTGTGAAAATTTTTAAATCTCCTTGTTTTTTCTTGTGTCCTAATTATGCGATTGAAGTTTGAATACTACACGTACACAATAATCTGCATGTAACAGTACATAACTCTAGGACCTACATATATAAAATCCAACATGGCGACCATCCGAAATATTTAGTCGGTTCTCAATATCTACGAATCTATTATAGCAATCAAACTGAAATTGTGTATGTTGATAGAGGCAATTAACATAAGTAGGATATATGAAAATAGGCTGTATAGTTCTTCACGGAACTACTTGTTAGGTGCTAAAATCGCTATTTTGGAAATCGTGAAATATTTTTCAGCGTGGGACTAATTCTGAATTTTCTCCATCGACGTTAGGGTATTCACCGTTACCAATTAGTGTGAAGAAGTTTGCAAAGTAACGTTGGTCTGTATCCGCTCGCATATTTTTGTTGAGTTAAAAAAATTGAATAATGGCCACAAAGGAGAGAACCTTACTGACATTTGGACTGATACTGCTTTCGATGCGTGAGGCACAACAGGCAATACCTGCCTAAAATCTCCACGTAATATGATAATTTTTCCTCCGAAAGGCACGTCGTTATTCATGATGTCCTTGTGCAACCGATTTACACACATCAACGCGTGCTTATTAGCCATAGAGGCTTCATCCCAGATTATAAGTTTTTCTGAACGAATATAAAAAGCTTCCTTGCTGTTAACATTTATTCCTGATACAGAACTTTCATGTAAATGTAGAGGTAACTTGAACTGGCTGTGTACAGTAGTAACATTGCTGCAATACCAGTCCATGCAACAGAAACTACATTTAACCCCAAATTTGTGCAACTGTGAATCAAGCATTGGTAATGAAATGTTTTCCCGGTGCCCCCTGGACCGTCAATGAAATATGCATTACTCATCCTTTTATTGCTGTTTTGTACTAACCCCAAAATTTCTGTTATTATAGCCGTTTGGTCTCCATTTGCTTGGTTTATCATCCGACTTAATTGATCGTCATTAAGTTTTGGATAATTCATTGGTAAATTTGTCTGATGGAAATTATCAATAATAGCTGGCAATTCGAGAGAAGTAATGGGAAGACCATGGAGCTTTAATGTATTAGAAATATGTATCAGAGTGAACTGATATGCAATGTTAGGTTCGTGAAACTGCGGATAATCTTCTGATAATGAATTCTTGAAAATGTCCCATAACTATCTTACATTTGAAGGGGTCTGAAAGATACATAGAAAACAGTTGTCGTAACTGAGAAGGCATCTGAAATTGTGACGCTTCTGCCAAACAACGCTGCCATTCAGAATCGTCAATCAGCAAACCTCGCTCCTTAGCTGTTTCTTTAAAAGTAGAATAGACAACTGCTTTGTATGTTCGTAGATCCTGGAAGCTGGTAGCACCTATGACGTGAAGCAATAACAGGCGTAAATAATACCTTTCTGTTTCTGTAGGCGAAACATTATACATTCTGCCTATAGTTTTTGAAACATTTATTTTTATTTTTTGCAACTGGCAGTTGCTCTTATTCCAGACGTAATGTACTGGTGTTTCTGGATATATATATATATACGGACTTCTGGCTTGCGAATCTTGATTTAACTTGAACCACGCTTGTAATTCCATGTTGCGCAAAAGTGCTTGAAGTAAAATATCAGGAGCGTTATCATTTTTAAAATAGATATTTTGCAAGTTTGGCAAGTGAACTGGTAATCGCACGATAGAATGTGACTGTTCATGCATGTGAAATGAAAATATCCTGAATGTGGCTTCTGTTGGACCAACATATCTAGCATTTAGGAAAGAAGTAATTTCATCGTATTTCACCGTTTAACCTTCAGGACATATTTTAACAATGCAGCAGTCATGACCATTATACACATACTTGTGGATTTTAATATATAAGATATTTGTGGATGTCTTTAACACTCCGAACACTTGAGCATATTTCAACATTAATATGAGCTTGCACGTAAAATAAAAGAAATGGCTTGTAGGGAACAATGAATCGACTATCGACTTCAATGTCAATGCCTCGAATTGTTTTTATAATAATCCGTCCATTATTTCTTCTCCTATACGAAGGATAACCATTGGCATTATCTTTGGTCTCTTCCTGAAACTGTTTAGGGAAATCTTTCTTACATACGCCATCTTTCATACAGACTGATGCAGGATTCAAAGATCCGCGAGGACCATGTACCATATGACAACTTACCTACTCGTATAGCGCTTCATCCTCGAGATCTGGTATTTCGGCTGACACCACACTGTCAATGTCAGAAATTTCTCGAAACTTACAATCTTCCGTTAATGTTAAGAGTAAATGGATGTGCAGGAGACCTCGTTTTTGAAATTCCACTGTTTATCGATATGCTTTTACCGAAAATTTCCTTAACATTATTCAATCGTAGCAATTCCTTTACTTTGCAATGGAAAACTCTCACTTCAATATCAGGCTTATTATTAGCCGTTTCCCAGAGATGAATGCTGTTAAGTATTTCTGGCCAGCCCGCATTATAGGTGAACGTAATGAATAAATCTGGCTTTCCAAACTTCCTCACTATCGCCATCGTATCCTGATAATTTTGCAATATTTTCCTTGGGCTACCTGTAAAAGAAGAAGGCAAAACTACAATACGACGGACTCGGAGATTTTCTCTTGCTGCTCGTACATGCAAGGCGTCTGCTAAACCGGCATATGTATCAACTCGTAACTTCGTTTGTTGATGACGTATATATTTTAACCGGTCACCTTCCATACGACAGTAGTAATCCACGAATAAATATCCATTTTGCAAACTTGAGCAGCGACAACTAACTCAACATGACCCCCATGAACCCCATTCATAGACATATACATATTGTAATCATCGCTCGTATTGATAGCAGTCTCGTACATATCGCTGTTGCCAACAATAAAGGAAGAATAATTATTCCACTTGTCTGTAACATGTTTTACAATTCGCTTTCTAACCTGTGTAAATAAACTCTGATTGTTGTACTCACAATATGCCAATGACCTGAACAGACAATTACCGTCTCCTTTAATCCTTATAATTTGTAATTGAGTGTCGCCTCTCATTCATCATAATATGATTCATTGTATTGATTGAGCACACAACCTATAAGGACGAATGATGAAACGAAAAGAAGACAGTTTGTAGGTGGTGAGACCAAATACTATATAACAGAAAGATCGGATACACAATACAAAATGGCGGTTCCAACATTCGACTGTAGCGGCATCTTCGTGAAATTAGTTGTCTTTCGTGTACAGTATTTGTTGTCATTCAAAGAGATGTTGACATGACAGTGTCATTATCGAAATGACTGCTGATTGTGCATGAGCATTTCAGTCTCAAAGTAATCCATTCTTTGAGACGTTTTAATAAAATTATGTGCACAGAATCCCCTTCTACTTATTGTATGGATCCATGCGACATTAGCGCCCGAGTGGAACAGGTAGAAGTTCACGATATCATGTATGGATACATGCGACATTAGCGCCCGAGTGGAGCAGGTAGAAGTTAACGATATCATGACGTAATTAGGGAACTGTCTGTTAATATCAAGTTAGATTTATTACTGGGGTGGCGTTGAATATCATGATACAGTGTTAGTCGTTGTCGCCTAGCGACAATATGTCCATCAAGTCATTCGACATTCCATTTTCGTGAGACCTTGAAGGAAGTAATATTCGCAATTATTTTAATACTCGAATGATATAATCAAGTAAGGTGGGTATCAATCTACGGTGCTTGACGGGCATTACATTTTAAGACAACAAACGTCGTCTTAGCGCAAATACTTTCCGAGATATTTCAGTTTTAGTAAAAGGTAAAAATTTTTGAAAACTATTTTAATATATAAGATAATTAATAATTCGGGTCGAAATGTGTGCTTTAATTATTATTATTTATTTATTATTCGCTAATCGGCCAACTAGGGGTCATAATAAGTTCATCAATACATTCTGGCGTTTATTCATTTTACGATTGATCCAGCAGGTTTTCATTAACTTGCTGTGTCGAGCATGGCGTACATCCGAACACTTTGCAACAGTTCTCCATTTCTTATCTCGGAAAGTCCCAAAAGTCACGATGATTTTTCGGAAAACGTCTCGTTTGTGCGCGTCACCAGGTCGTAGGCACATTTCTTGGAGGTCTTTCTTGACGTTAACGTACTAGGGAACTGTTGTTTTAGGTTTTGCGTCAAAGTTGTTAAATATACCTTTTGTCCATCTAGAGTCGTCCATCCGTCGCAAGTGACCGTAGAAACGAGCCCTGCGTTTGCGCATTGTGTCTGTGATCGTCTTTATTTTATTATTATTATTATTAATGTTTTATCGGCATTATTATTACTGTATTATGACATACAACAAAATATAGGAATAAATATTATAAATTCAATTGAAAAAGAAAACGTCTTTTAGTCACATAATGCTTGCAAATAAGACATTGTATTTCTTAAATAGTCCTAACCGACAGTAGTGGCTACGCTGGCTAAAGCGCAGCATTAGGCCATGGGGCCAAGCTCTCTGCTGACTCGGTAGACGCGTGGGTTCGAGCCCCACCGTCGGCCGTCCTTGAAATGGTTTTCCGTGGTTTCCCATTTTCAACACCAGGCAAATGCTGGGACGGTACCTTCTGAGAGGCCACGGCCGCTTCCTTCCACATCCTTGTCCAGTTTCATTCACCATCATTAATTTCATCTCCCATTAACTCCTCTCATGAGGTTGGCGTCAGGAAGCGCATCCGGCCGTAAAAACCATCGCCACAAAGACTTTCATCACATCTCATCCCCGACCCCGTTGGAAAACGGGAATAATAAGGGGTAGACATACATACATACATACATTTCTTAATTAGTCCTTTATTCAACTAGACCAGATTTTAAATTCTTAATCTCTAACTTAATACATTAAAGCAGTAAATCTGTTAAAATATCAATATTCTATTTCTCCAGCCTGTACTTTCAACATGAAAACCACGTCAGTTCTCTATATGGATATTTAACCAATACACAGTACTCATAACTACTTTACCACGTATATAAAGCGTACAGAAAGTAAGCATACAAAATGCAGCTATCTTCTGCCCCGGTTATGCAGACTTTTAGAGTTACTCTAAAGCCTGTGCACACACGGTAATGATAGCCACTTCAAACGCAAACCACAGTTTATTACTCAATGAGGCAGAACGTTAACTAATACGCTATGGTTTTCACGGTTACTAATTCCTACTCCAACAAAGAGGAATGATGCTTCAGTAATATAAAAAATTTGGATGTAGTGGACCGAAGCTGCGTAAAAAAAGACACGTCCCATACATATTCTGGTCGTGATGTGCGCTTTAAAATATTGGCGGCGTGCAACCGCAATAATAATAGACAATATGGAGATTACAAAGTTTTGAAATATGTCCTGGTGAGAGAACGATTCTTTTAAAAGTATTTTCAAAAAATGTATCCCAGTCTCTCTGACTGTATGCAATGATTAATGTTGATTACTATGCGCTTGTTTGAAATCTATCAAGCAGCATAGCCAACGGTGCTAAGTAACGCAGTAGAGCTGCAATGGTTACTGTAGTGGTACCTACATTAGCCATCTTGAGGGTAGTTTTTCCATACTAACACATGCGACTGCGAGGATTGTATCTTAGTTCATATTCTTGGACTCTTAATCCTGGACACTAATATTTACAATTACGCAGTTAATTTCGCGGCGTAGTCACTAGCATTTTTGACTGCCACGGTGGAATTCTTGGCTGTCACCCTGGAGGTCAGAGTTCAAATCTGGCTCTGTCAAGAAAATTAATTCTGTTCTGAGGGTTGAAACGGGCTACACACAGCCTCATGAGACAAAACTTAAAGGGAGTTCGATGCCCACGTCTGTCAAACTGGAAGTGGTTTCCAATGGTTTACCATTTCTACCTTTGGCAAATGTCGGAATAATTCCTATCTTAAGGCCACAGTCACCTCCTTCTCAATTCCCGACTCAATGTCGTGTCAGTATACACGGAGAATGGAGGATCAAATCCCAGCGCTGACAGCGGCTATACTGACAAGGGGAGGATACGATGCATGGGTCACCGATTCGAACGATCATTAGTACACGTGTAGGACATGGCCAGGCGTATATCAGGTGCAAGTAGTAAGGTGCGCTTCTCAGCCGTTTTCGAGAAATTAATTAATTGCAATTACAATGCTGCGTCCGTGTGCGTTGTACGCTAGCAAGAACCCAACGAACGCGTGGTGCAGCGGTAAGAGCCCTGCTACGTAAGTGGGGGATCACTGGATCGAATCCCACCGGTGAGCCTTTGCAGTGTGTTCTTTTTTTTGTAACCATGGCTATTTCCAACCACTACTCATAGCATGAGTCACTGCTAGCGAGGTACGGCATGCAATGAATAGAACAGACTGGGCCTTAAATGTATACATGTATACATATACTAGAATATATATACATAATGTCGCCTCCGTAGCTTAGCGGTCAAAACGCTTAGCTGCCGCCCCGGAGGTCCTGGGTTCGATTCCCGGCTCTGCCACGAAATTTGAAAAGTGGTATGAGGACTGGAACGGGGTCTACTCAGCCTCGGGTGGTCCAAATGAGTAGAGGGGGTTCGATTCCCACCTCAGCCATCCTCGAAGTGGTTTTCCGTGGTTTCCCACTTCGTCTTCGGGAAAATGCCGGGATGGTACCTTCTTCAAGGCCACGGCCGCCTCCTTCCCTCTCCCTTGCCTATCCATCCTAACCATCCATTACCTTCCCTCATGAGGCCCCTGTTCGCTTTGTAGGTGAGGCCACCTGGGCGAGGTGCCAATCCCACCTCACCAGTTGTATCCACTCCGATTCGATGTTCCCAGCTCTAGGACACTGCCCGTAGAGGCGGTAGTGGTGAGTTCCCTCACTGAGTCCGTGGGTTCCACAAACCTGGAGGGTAAACGACTAAGAAGAAGAAGAAGAAAGGAAAAAGGAAGATTGTAGTTTT
Source organism: Meconema thalassinum (assembly GCA_946902985.2). NCBI lineage: Eukaryota > Metazoa > Arthropoda > Insecta > Orthoptera > Tettigoniidae > Meconema > Meconema thalassinum. Next base: position 838,001,063 of record OX336390.1, read on the forward strand.
ACGTGACCGTGAATCTTGTGATTATGAGCCACGGGACCTCCTTTTTAACGTGGAATCCGAACCACAGGACATGGCATTTCACTTCGAAAATCGAACCCGGACCGCCTTGGTGAGAGGCATACAGCTAGACCGCTGAGCCACCACGCCCCCCCCCCAGGAAGATGAAGAAGAAGACATATACATACACATAATACCGATGTATTTGCAATGCCAATACTATACATTATGTAATGACACAAACATTGACCTGGATACGATGATTTCAGAATCCCTTTTCCGGCTCACATAACACGTTATTACAATTGACTGCAAAATAAACAGTATTCAAGACACCTACAGTTGTACGAATTGCATGTAAAAAAAACCAACGCAAAAACTCTCCAGTGGGATCCGATCCAGCGACCCCGCGCTTACGAAGCAGGGCTCTTATCCCTGCACCACATATTCATTGGATTGTAACTAGCGTACAATGCGTATACAATAGAAGCCGCACTGCATTTATTGCAATTAATTAATTTCTCGGAAACGGCTGAGAAGCGCACCTTACTACTTGCATCTGATATACGCCTGGTCATGTCCTACACGTGTACTCAAGATGGTTCGAATCGGTGACCCATGCATCGTATCCTCCCCTTGTGAGTGTGGTTTCTTTCCGTGTTTTCGCACACTTCCTCCAGGGATAGTACCTTAATTCAAATCCCGGGATACCAAACTCTTTCCAGTCCGTAATAAAGTCATCACATAAATATAGGTTATCAGAGAAGTTCAACACACTCCCAACTGCACGGGGCTGATGGCCAAGACGTCCTAGGCCCCTAAAATGAAATAAAAACAATCTTACTTAAGTTTCTTTTTTTTTAGTCGTTTTACCCTCCAGGTTGGTGGAACCCACGGACTCAGCAAGGGAACTCACCACTACCGCCTCTACGGGCTGTGTCCTAAAGCTGGGAACATCGAATCGGAAGGGATACAACTGGTGAGGTGGGATTGGCACCTCGCCCAGGCGGCCTCACCTGCAAAGCGAACAGGGTCCACATGAGGGAAGGTATGGGATGGTTAGGATGGATAGGCAAGGAAGAGGGATGGAGGCGGCCGTGGCCTTGAAGAAGGTACCATCCCGGCATTTGCCCGAAGACGAAGTGGGAAACCTCGGAAAACCTCATCGAGGATAGCTGAGGGGGAATCGAACCCCCTCCACTTATTTGGGCCACCCGAGGCTGAGGAGACCCCGTTCCAGTCCTCGTACCACTTTTCAAATTTCGTGGCAGAGCCGGGAATCGAACCCAGGACCTCCGGGGCGGCAGCTAACCATGCTGACCGCTACGCTACGGAGGCGACCTTAAGTTTCTTTAAGACATTAAAAATATTGAGATACAGTTAGGCTAACCCACCGTTGATATATCATAGAGAAATCCATGGTGTATTACGAGCGCAACTCCGCCATAGCCGGTCCCAAGCCCGGTTGAGAATGGAGGAGGAAGTCAGGTTTCAAACTGCAGAGATCTAAATTGACGACAGAAACCCAGGGAGTAGCGACGAACAGCAAATCGTGAAGTAACCAGAAGGTGGGCACAGACGCTAAGGGGGAACCCCCCCCCCCCCCACTGTGCTTTGGAAACAGTAGGCCAATAACCTGCATCTTCGAGAGAAAACATTATTACTGAAACTGCAACAGGGAAAAACCGGACGGATAAAAAGAAGCACTTAGATGGAAACCGTGAGGAACAAGAAAAAGGGGAAGACCTAAGGTGACCTGGAAAAGAAACGTGGAGGGAGAAATGAGGGAAACAACAGATTGCCAGGAGAATAGACCAATGGAGGATCATTGCTCCGAAAGGGGACACAGGACATAAGTCATTGTGTGCGTTACTTCTAGGTCATGTGCCTCTCACGGAAGATGTTCATATTGTTATTGTTTCATTTGGGAGCTTGAACATCGTAATCATTGCAGTCCCCAGAACTTCATTGTGTGTAGAATTCGTCTGATAACCTGCATTATCGCGGTGTCTGTAGTAGTGTGTGTATTTGTCATTGAAGCTAGGATTGGAATGGAGGCGGCCGTGGCCTCTAGTTAGGAACCATCCCGGTATTTACCTGGAGTAGAAATAGCAAACCACGAAAAAATTTCCAATTTTGAAGCCATTCATTCAGTGGTGCCAACACAAACTGCTACATATAACTCTTCAGTCAGTCAACACGAATTCGCCCAATGGCTGAGCGGGGTTACAATCTATACTGATACAGTATAATAATACTAATATAATAAATACGAAGAGTTTATTTGTTTGTGTGTTTAAACGCGCTAATCTCTGGAACTACCAGTCAGATTCGAAAAATTATTTTTGTATATGATAGACAGATTCAAGAGGAATAGTTTAGGTTATGTAGCATTAAGCTACACCTCTCAGGTAACCGTAAAGATTGATTTTTGTTCAGTAGGTCGGAAGAACAAGCGCTCCCGAACAGCTTCAATAATACCTAAGTCTATTGTTGCCTGGCAATGCGGGCTGCATCACGTCGCCCCTACCAGTGTTCTGGTGCAGAATTGCGAGCTGCTTATAAATTGCAGTCACGGGGAGTAATTAGTGCGAAAAGATTTCTTAGGTCCCTTAAAACAGTTATCATCATGACAATAGTATGCCTCTGTATAAGGGCGATGGTGTTGGTGCAGTATACTGAGGTTGTTGGTGCTTTCCGATCCTTATCATTGAGCGCTCCAGTTCTGTAGAAGTATTCATTATCATCCATAAAACAAATAAATCCACCGTGCGAAAACGGGCACTACAGCTCGTGTGTATCTAAAAATAAACACTCCTGGAAAACTACATGTATTAGTTATGATCTCTATTATAATGGGGCGGGTTAGGATTACACGGTTGTACAGTCCAGCGGTCATCATCACCAGATCCTGATCACTGGGACAGAGATTTAGATTTGAAAGTCCACGGGAAGAAGGGGGGATTGTCACTCAAAATATAAGATCGAGATATCAGCGCGATCTGGTAGGTCTCTTTGCGACGTATTGAAGGCACAATTGTGTCTGGCTAAGAACAATGAGGGTCGTGTGAAAATGATGTTTCAAGATGACGCGTGCATCTTGTATAAAACTAAGTTCCCGATTCTTGGATGTCACGGGTAATCTCGAAAACCACGGAATGGATTTTGATGCAGTTTTCACCATTCTGTAAAGGATATCTCGAGGATTATTTCTGTAGAAAATAATTTATTTATGATTAAAGGAAGCCGAGCAGTAACGATTTCAGTGGAAAAGTCGAAAAAAAAAACCTGGCGTCCGAGTGCTTTGTAAGCTTACGATGGGCAAACCGTTAAAAATATCTAAATACTATGAGTGTACGAAATGTTCAGCATGAAAAGTTCTACAAAAAAAGTCCGCTAGAGCATATGTCTATCTTCAATACATCGCCCACTATAAGTGTTTTTACGTTTCAATTTCTTCCAACCATATCCATTCAACTAATGAGGCAACAGTTTACGAGCTAGCTAAGGGCGAGTCTATCATCCCTGTTACAGCCCAGCAAGCGGGAGAACCTATTGCCCCAGATACAGCCAGCAGCAAACCGTTGAGTTGTGTTGAGTTAAGACTTCTGAGATAGGTGGTTGTGTTCGGAGTTTCCCTGGAAGTGCAACTTAGGTTTTCTTCATTTCGCCTGTGAAACACAGTCAAGTTAAGATTGGAAGGAAGGGGGATTTGTTTTTCATGCACCTCGCCATTCTTAAATTACATCTGACTTGAATTTGTTGCACATGCATCTCCATGATAATATAATTAATAGTCCAGTCAGTGATTTTAACCCATCATGCAGAGACGTAAAACGGATATTGGTCGTTGTTCATTGACATTGAAAAAAAAGCGCTATCACGTAATGCATTTATAATTGTTCCCGGGCGAAGCCGGGTCGGGTTGCTAGTAAGTACTGTACCCAATTGTCATAATGTGGAACATGTGTTCGTATCCCAGCTAACTCACGGTCTTTCGAGGTATGGGACGTTCATGCCCACCATACGACCACATGTTCAGGATTTGAGTCTGTCAGGTAACTACTCTACATGAAAGAAACAACATATTCCTAAATACAACATTTACTGATATAAAGTCATGGCTCTACAACAAAATACAAACTAAGGATAATTTACATTTAATTCCCACAATGAAAATCAAGGTTATTTTGTGAGTCTCTTCTTAATTAGTGCTTCCCTGCACTCAAATCTATTTCTAGCATCCTATCATTGATACTTTCAGACATCTACGAGTCTCCATAGCGTTCGTCATGTGGCACAATTTAACAACTGGAGTATCACAACACAAAAGTCACATATCACTTTAAATGACATTAATTCAGTAATAATTAAACATTAATCCGTTTCTCACGGCATTTACTTTCATTGACATAAATTCATTACCTTATGCCTTAATTAACAAATGTTGTGTCGTGTGAATCGTCTTCCTTTTTCCCATCAATATGAAACGCTAAAAGTGGTACGTTTTCCCTTCCAAAATACACATGGATAGAAATGTGTATAGTTTCACCATACAACGATTTTCTGGGTCTGGTCGAAATTATTATCGTTACAAACGTATCATGTCGTTGAAATCATCTACCCGTCTGCATAAATTAGTGTGAACCGGGCAAAAACGCACTTTAAAAAGATGCCTACATTTATTTGGTTCAGCGTTCCTCCTCAGAGAATAACTGAGCCAAATATTATGCGATCACAACGATCAAACAAGGTATGTGTGTTGAAACACATCATTTAATTCAATTGGCATCATCACAACAATCATATCTTAATTACATTTCGAAATATCGAGATTCTTCAGTGTCCCACTATGCTTCTAAAATAAAGGGACCAGGTCAACAGACCTGCCTTTCAAGCAGGCAATAAAATTAGTTCCAGCTGGCCGAGCAAGATGGCCGCCGTCATCGTGGTCTACATACCACCCCCCTTAGCTGCTAGCAAGGTCATCTTTGTTTACAATTGCAGTACAAAGGAGTTACGCTGAGTGTTGTCTCTATTAATTGAGTCATTCTAATTATTTAACACCTATATTTATAGTGTAATGGGCTCAACTCGGCTCCTGATTAACATTCATCGCTGGGGACGGATCCGGTAATAGCCTTGCCGTTCTGTGGCGAATACTAGTGGCTTCGGGCGCGCATCATAATGAGAATACAAGATTTCTCATCAGCAGCTGCCTAAATAATAAGGAAATCTGCGTTTCCTATACGACGAACATGATTCTCCCCTCAGGGCAGATCAATTAATACATGTTCTCACGGGGTCTCGTGGCAATATTCCTGCAAGCGATGGATACAGACAAGCTCCGTTCCAATCCGCTGCGAATAATATAAGTATGCTCCAACGGCAATACTATCTCGTAGATTAGCCAACCTTTCACCTAACGTGCAAGCTATGTTAGAGTGGTCCCCGCAACTTTATTGACGTAAATCACTTGATTCAACGTTACCTCGCTCGCTATGTGCGGCTCAAACAATACTTCTCAAAGATGACTCAATTATTGAGGCACTCACGTCCTCTCTGCAATTACTCTTAAGCCAAAGCTTCAAATAGCTCCAAAAACAAGTATAAATTTGCTGGCTTACATTACTTTAATGGTTCTCAAATACAATCCTAAGAATTGACCATATCAAATATTCATTCAACACTTCACTGACACTGAAAAATTCTCGTATCTCGCTATATTTTACGTTACTTTCTTACTGTTGACCAAATACAGTATCTTTATATTAGACATGACTCACTTTGTACGTTCTTTAGGCCTGAAATGCCTATAACATTACTGATTACTGTTACCGACCCCAGATTATTATTATTATTATTATTATTATTATTATTATTATTATTATTATTATTATTATTATTATTATTATTATTATTATTATTATTATTATCATTTAACGTTACCGTTCAATTCATCACTATCTTAGGCCTGAATGGCCCTAAACAAATCACCCTCCAAACCATATTCTACCAACAATACGAGTGGTGAAAGCTCGTACATAAGTGACTGTTACATCTTACTCTTAAAGTGATGCTTCGTTGTATGGTGAACTATCTAATTAGAATAACATTGTAAATTTGTACTCACTTTTCATTTTCGCTGGATTATTCCAGCACACCAGCCACGCGCCCACCATGATGCTTGGTTCAAGCCATCATGCTATATCTCACACGACACATGCTATCACATACTTCACACATGATAATCATATTTTTATCAGTGGATTTTCTCACTTTAACACAATACATATTTTTCACAATACACATAAACACTTTTGAAATCACTGTAATACAACTTATATACACTTTTCGCACTATTTCACATGTGGATCCTTAATTGGACTCCTCCTTACGCCTGACCTCAGAGATGCGATGCAGCTACGACAACCGCTGGTCTCCGTGAAAGTCTATCTTGCGTGTGTGTGCGTTCGATTCTCGTCACCTTCAATACTGTTCATTTCACCGTCATGATTACTTGTGATGCCTTCCCGGCTCCCATAATTGTAGTGATCCTGACGATACTGCGTCATTTATAACTATGACAGTACCTCCTGGTATTCAGTGTCCAAAAACGTCCTAAATTATTCCTCCGCTGTAGCGAATTACACTTGCGTATAATAATGGATAAATATCTGCTGTAGAATAAATCTTACGCTATTCATAATTACTATTAAGAAGCTGTATGATGCACTTCCATTGTTCTTCAAATTTACATGAGCGTCGATACTCTAACATTTCGCGCACTTACTGGCAGCGTTTTAGTTTACGTGTAGACTGAAGACGAACTGAAGACAAACTAAAGACGAACTGAAGACGAACTGGCTTGGTCTGCTCTGCTCCCCCTATATAAAGGTTTCTCGTAAAATGTAGTCCACAGGACATACGGGAACGACTCCTTTCTTGAAATAATGCATTTCCATTCAAAATGACGTATACACCTCGTTTATCTAGGTGTGGAAGTTCCATAATCACTCGCGTGCAAGCGATCGCTTCGGCCAATTAATTACAATTAATTGCCTTCTTCCATAGCGTCATGACGCCACCATGGTAAATCCCCTCGTGCGTGTCTCCAAACCAATCCTCTTGGGCGTAGGCTCTGTGTTCACAGGCTTATTTAGAGATATAGGCTTTAATTTAGGTGTGAGACCTCTCCTAAATTATCTCTCCTAGAATATATTCACCTGGGTGTACTTTTCACTCCATTTCAACGCTCCAATTGGCTGCAATCAATTAATTTCCGTGGACAATTACCCCCTCTCCAGTCTCAAACGTTGTCTAGTGGTGAACCCCAGAGTCATTAATTTCGAGCTGTCTTGGCGGTCCAGACGAAATGAGTTCCTTCGGCGACAGGAATCTCCGCCCATCTGCAGGCTGCGATTAGTCAACCGTCAAGCTGGCTTGCCTTCATACTTCTATGTTTCCAAAACGTACATATGACTGCATTTTCTAACAATTTTTCCCTTAAACAGCTATGATATTCACATTCTAGCCGTGAAATCATGCTATATTATATGTCATTATATAACTCATTGCTCTTCGGGTTCCCTGTAGCTGTTCCCCCTCAGAGATCAATGGTTCGACCCTAGGCATAATCATGGGCCTGGTCTTCTCTGATAAGACCCGAGTTCGATGCCAGTCTGCTGTGTCCGATTGGGCACAGTACATATAAGTAATGAAACTTTAAAATTCGTTTACTGAACATTTTACATTATTTGATATTCGCCCTTCTTCCCGTGGACCCTTCATTTTTATACAAACTAGCAACCCTCCCCAGCTTCACCCGGTAACTTAAACGGTTTACCCAGCGTAAGCTCAAAAGGCGCATGGACGGCAGGTCCCAGAAGCAATTCAGAAAATCCGAGGAGAACAGCGAAACTCCAAACACATATACTTTTCCCTGAAGTCACAATTTGATGCAGGGCGAAGCTGGGGTGATAGGCTCGCTCCCTAGCTCGTAAACTCGCACCAAAGGTAGTAGTTTAAATTTCCATTGACTGGAGATTGTTGGAAGAAATAAAAACGTTGTTTTTGTTGTTGTTGTTTGAGTCTTCAGTCTTTTGACTGGTTTGATGCAGTTCTCCATGACTCCCTGTCCTGAGCTAATCGTTTCATCTCTACATAGTGTACCCGATTGTCATCATGTGGACCATGTGTTCGTATCCCAACTAACTCATGGTCTTTCGAGGTATGGGACGTTCCTGCCCACCATGCGACCACATGCTCAGGATTTGAGTCTACCAGGTAACTACTCTACAGGAAATACACAACATTTTCCTAAAGGTAACACATTTACTGGTCTAAAATCAATGGCTATACAACAAATACAAAACAAAGGACAAATTACATTTAATTCCCACAAATAAAATAGGGTTGTTCTGTGAGCTTTCTTCGTAAAATAGTGCTGCACTGCACTCAAATCTAATTCTAACATCCTGTCAATGATATTTTCAGACTTCCATGGGTTTCCATAGTGTTCAACAACTAACACAACTTTAGTTAATGGGAGTATCATAACACAAAAATCACATATCCCATAACAATAATACTAATAAAACATTATTCCATTTCTTATGGCATTTACCTTGATTAACATGAATTCATTATTTTCTGCAATCATTAACAGATATTTTTTTTTGTGTTGCGTGAATCATCTTCCTTCCTTCCATGCATATGAACGCCTTAGGAAAAGTGGTACTTAATTTTATAGTTTCACCATATAACGATTTTCTGGGTCTTGTCGGGCTTATCATTGTTACAAATGTGTCATGTTCTGGGAAGAACACATACCCGTCAGCATAAATTAGCAGGAATGGCAAAATGCACTCTAAAAGAAGATGCCTACATTATTTTGGTTCAGCTTTTCTCCTCAGAGAATAATTGAGCCAAATATTATCTGATTTCTATGATTCAACAACGTATGTGAGTTGCAACCCACCGTTCAATTCCTTTGGCATCATCAAAATTATCATATCTTACTTGCATATTTAAATATCGAGATTTCTCAGTGTCCTAGTGTGACTAATTTACAAGGGACCGGTCGGACGACCTTCCTCCCCTTAGCAGGCACTAAAATTCGTTCCAGCTGGCTCTCCAAGATGGCCGCTGCAGAAATGGTCTACCATTCCCCTCTCTCTCACTCTGTCAAGATCAAGGTCAGGTTTGTTTACAAAGTGCAGACTAGAGTAACACTGAGTGTGGCTCCTAAATAATTGAGTCAATTAAAATATTTAACATCTATCCTTATAGTGTCTTGGGCTCAAACTGGCTCCATAATTAGCATTCATGGCTGGGGTGGCATTCTAGTGATAGTCTTGCCGTTCTATGGTGACGACTAGTGGCTTTTAGACGCGCATCATAGTGAAAATCCAATGACTTTCACCAGCAGCTGTCAATAAAATATAAGGAAACCTGCGTTCCTAAACGACGAATATGATCCTCACCTCACAGGGTGGGTCATTAACACACACATGCTCACAGCGTCTCGACGGACGTCAATAGTGGCATAATTCAAGCAAGCGTTGGATACAGACAGACTCTGTCCAATTCGCTGCGACATAATACAGTATGCACAAGGGCGATACTACTCGTAAATTTGGCCAACTTCTCACCTAACGTGCAAGCTATACTAGTTGTCCCCGCTATATTTATTACGTAAATCACTGGATTCTACGTTAATTCTGCACGCTTACAAGCGGCTCAAACAATACTTCACATATATGACTCCATTATTAAGGCACCCGCGTTCTCTGTCATACCACTTAAGCCAAAGCTTTACATAGCTCCTAACACAAATGTATCAAAATTTACTGGCTTACTTTACTTTAATGGTCCTCAAACAATAATCCTAAGGATTGACCATATCAAATATTCATTCATATTTCACTGACACTGAAAAAGCTCTCGTATTTCTTTATATTTCACGTTATACTCTCACTGTTTACCAAATACAGTATCTTTACATTAGACATGACACTATTTGAACACTATTTAGGCCAAAAATGCCTCTTACTTTACAGTTTGCCGACCCATAATATTATTTATTATTATCATTTAACGTTACCGTTACATCCATCACTATTTTTGCCTGAATGGCCTTAAACAAATCACCTTCCAAGCCATATTTTATTCAAGACGAGTGGTGAAAACTCGTTCAGTAAGTGACTATTACATCTTACTCAAAGTGATAAATCGTTACATGGTGAACTACTTAGTTATAATTACATTATAAAAAAATGGGTACTCACTTTTTTCCTCTTTGCTGGATAGTGCCAGCGCCTCAGCTGTAGCGCTACCATAACGCTTGACTTAAGCCATCATGTTATCCTTAACACAACACTTAGATTCATACATTTTCCACATGATACACATATTTTTATCAGTGGTTTTTATCATTGCAATACACTGCATATTAATCACTATACACATGAACACTTTAAAACACTATTTCACAATTTATATACATTTATCCACTACTTCACAAGTTGATCCTTAAATTGGACTTCTCCTACGCCTGATCTCAGAGATGCGCTGTAATTATGACAACCGCTGGTCTCCGTGACAATCTAACAGCGTTTTACGGACGTTCAATCCTCGTTCCCTGCTATCTTGTTCTGCTCACTATCCAAATTAGGTGGCAATGGTTTCCAAGCTCCCATCATTGTATTGTTTCTGATGATGCTGTCATATATAATTCTGACAATACCTCCCGGTATCAGAACTGTTCAAAAACATTATAAGTTCCTTTTCGCTGTGGCGATTTTATATTTGCGCCAGATAATATGTAAATATCTGTAATACTTTACTTTCGACGCACTTCATGATTACTTATGAAGCTTTTATAACTTGCTTCTATTGTTCTCCAACGACGACGCGTTGTTCTTTAACATTTGGCGCGCTACTAGCAACGTCTTAGTTACGTGTATACTGTAGCAGACTGGTGATGAACTTAGAAGAAGACTTCTGATGAACTTAGAAGAAGACTGGCTTGGCTTGCCTCGCTCCGCCTATATAAAGGATTCTTGTTCGAAATAGTCCACTGGACACATGAGAGCGACTCCTTTCTTGAAATAATACCTCTTCAGCCGAAATGACATCTACATCTTGTTTATTTAGGTGTGGAGGTTTCAAAAACATTCGCGTGCCGGCGATCGCTTGGGCCAATTAATTACAATTAATTGCCTTAGTTCAGCGCGTGGGCACGCTATCATGGTACTTCCCCGTTGACTGGTCACTAAGTCAATGCTCTTGAGCGTAGGGTAGGTTGTAATGCATTCATTTGGAGATAAAGGCCTTAATTTAGGTGAAAAACCATCCCTAAATTACCTCTCCGTGAATATATTCACCTGGGTGTATATTTCAATGCATTTCAATGCTCCATTTAGCTGTAATCAATTTATTTCCATGTGCAGTCGATCCCGCCATAGCTTGCACCGTTGTCAAGCGGTGGATACCCCAGTCATTAATTCTGAGCTGTCTCTCCGCTCCAGACGTAAGTAGTTCGGTAGGCGCTTAGACTACTCCGCCCACTTGCTAAGGGTCATTTGTAAAACTTCAAACTGGCCTTCTCTCACTTTCGTATGCTCTGAAAATGTATATTTCCTTGCTTTGGCTACAGTTCTTCCCTAAATTGCTATGATATTCACCTATAGAACGTGAGATCACGCTACCTTCTTATATGTCAGTATACCCCTCATTGCTCTTTGGGTTCCCAATAATTGCTCCCCCGCAGAGATCAATGGTTCGACTCTAGGCATAACCATGTGCCTGGTCTTTTCTGATGAGACCTGAGTTCGATGCCAGACTGCCGTGGCCAGTTGGGCACATTTTTCCCCTGCTAAGCTCGGAAAATTCATTTCATAAGTGAATTTTTCGGGCCTTTCAGATGGCATCGACTCCATGCAATATTTACTTTAAGCGGTCAGTGCTCTCGGCAATGGGATTTCTCGTTCCCCACTCCACTCTGTCTGCTTTCTCGTAGACTCTCGTTCTGCCTTCGCAATTGTTCATTCATCCCCTCTAGCTCGGTAGCGGCTTCCCTCAACTGGTCATAAAGTTCCTGCAGTTGACAGCTGCACTCTCCCTTCGTAACCGTTAGGTCTGCGAGCTGGTTGCTTCGCTCCGTCCCTTCCTGAGACTGCAAGCTTTTCTCAAGATTCTTTCCGTGCATACGTAATGATTCCCCGTCCACTTGGGTGTACATTGCTTGCTCCTCTCTTGTCTCATGGTCTTCTGGTGGACTATATAACTTCAAATTAGCTGCATTTACAACAAGGTCTCTACCTGTTGCTTCGTCTTTGATCCGATATGCATTATTTTGCAGATCCCTTATAATCAGGTAGGGTCCGTGATAAGCATGCTGAAATTTCTTATATTTCCTGCTCTCTGGATCTGAACTGGCGGGTTTCTTCAATAAGACGTATTCTCCTACGAGTAACGGTCTGTGATAACGTTTCCTCCTGTGTCTTCGCTGCCGTCTATCTGCTTGTTTCTTGAGATACTCGAACGTTCTCTGGATCCTCAACTCACGTCCAGGTTGTGCATCGATGGGTGTCCGAATGACATTATTCCATGGCCTCTCTGGTCTTCTATCGAGATGTAGGCTCACTGGCACCTCTCCTGTCGCTTCGTGTACGGTATTGTTAATACAATATTCAATAATCTCAAGTACGTCAATCCATTTCCAGTTCTCAGTAGAGCAATATATCTTCATGTACTTTTGCAGTTCCCTCATAACTCTTTCTGCGGAATTCGACTCCGGGTGTCGAACTGTGGACAAAATCTGTATTATGCCCAGATTCTCCAACTCCCTGCGAAATTCTATGCTGGTAAAACAACTCCCATGATCCGATAAGATGTTCTCTGGCTGTCCTAACATAGGAATGATTCTTTCCTTCAGCCTCTTAAGTACCTGTTTTGTACTGGTTTTCTGAATTGGACACAGGACTACCATTTTGGAAAACACGTCTAGTGCAACTAGGATGTGTCTATTTCGTCTTCTAGCCCTAGGAAGCGGCCCAAAGTTGTCCAGTGCCAGAAGCTGACATGGCTTCTCTGGTAAGAGCGGTATAGGTTTCTGCCTCATTAAATACGAGTTAGGCTTTACTCGTTGGCACATATCACATGTCCTGATAGTATTCCTGACAGTCTCTCTAAGTTTAGGCCAAATAAATGCTTCTTTAAGCAGGGCAACAGTCTTATCTACACCGGAGTGACCAAAAGCTCGGTGTGCTAACCATACTAGCCTCCTCTGTAATGCTGGTGGTACGACTATCCTAGGTTTGGTGTGATCTGAGTCGCTCCATTTGTGTAACATCTGGTTAAACCATAGATATTCCGTTGATAATGCTTCAGCTTCCACATACATCGGAGTTCCTCTATCCAGCTTTCCCTCGAAGTAATGAATCATCAACCGTATCCAGGGATCTTCGCGTTGAAAAACGGTGATGTTCCTCAGATCATCTAAGGTCTTCTGATCTCTATCTTCTATCTCGATAGCTAGAACTTCTTCTTCATTAGCTGTAGGGTATCTGCTCAGCAAGTCAGGTATGATATTGTCCTTCCCCGGGCAATACTCTATTTCCACTTGAAATTGCTGTATGTACAGGGACCACCTTGTCAGTCTTTGACTCGACAAGTCAGTTTTCAGCAGGAACGTTAGGGCTTTATGGTCTGTTCTCAATATAATTCTAAAACCATAGACCAGCTTTCGCCAATACTGCAAGGCATACAGTATCGCGAGTAATTCGATCTCCGTGACCGTATAATTCTTTTCATTAGGCTTCAACCTTCTGCTGATAAATGCAATGTAAGTTTTCTCCTCTGGCCTGTCCATGTTCTCCTGATACAACATAGCTCCGATCCCTATAAATGATGCGTCAGTCTGGATAATAAATTTCTGAGTGTAGTCAGGATATCCCAATTTCACATAATCTAACAACATCTGTTTAGATTTCACGAAGGCTTCCTCGCATTGTTCCGTCCAGCGCCATCTTCCTCCCTTCTTAAGTAAGTCTTGGAGTGGTGCTACGGTCTCGGTATACTTCGGACAATGGTTTGAAAAGAATCCAATAACGCCTAGATATTGCCTGACGTTCTTTACCTTCGTTGGTCTCGGGAAATGTTTAATGACTTCCAATTTTCCCGGATTAGGTCTGACTCCTTGTGCATCTATTACGTGGCCTAGAAATTTAACTTCTCTCTGAGCAAAGTTAGACTTCTTTATATTGACCTTAAAGTTAGCCTGACTTAGGTCATATAACAACTTGCGTAGATCTCTGACATGCTCTTCGACAGTTTCAGATGTCAGTAGTATATCATCTACGTAACATATGGTTGTAGCTTTTACTTCTTCGGATAGATTCCGATCTAGCGCTCGTATCAATGCTGAACCTGCTGTCTTTAATCCAAATGGAAGACGCACGTAAGAATATGTGTGCTGGTCAAATAAAAATCCAGTTAACAAGCTTGTTTTCTCTTCCAGAGCAAGATGGTGAAAACTTGCCGTCAGGTCAAGATTTGAGAACACAGTCTTTCCTTTGAACCTTCTGAGTACCTCCTTAATGGGCGGCACTGTGTCAAATTCCGGTATGACCTTGGAATTCAAATTTCGTAGGTCCAGGCATATCCTCACACTTCCGTCCTGTTTAGGTACAACTACCAGTGGGCTGACATAGGGTGTGGCTGTCTTTACAATGACGCCTGCTTCTAGCATTTCCTGTATCGCTTCTTTAACCTTTAAATAATGTTTCTCAGCCACAGGATACGGCTTCTGTTTAAATGGTGTCCAATCGCTGACTTGGAACGCATACTGGAAGTTCTTGATCCGGCCAGGTCTCGAATCGAAGACTCCTTTATACTCAAATAGCAGTTCCCTTAGCATTTTCTTATATTCTGGACCAAATTTAGCTTCTTCAATCTTCTCTTCCAGGCATTCTTCAAATTTTGGTTCGAGATCCTTTTCAATGTCTGCGGCCAGTGTTGCCAACTCTTCCTCGATGTCTTCTGTTGTCGACACTGCATCCCCAGTCATATCTCCGTATGTATGCCATACGTATTCTTCTGGTCTCGTTTCATTCTGCTTTAATGAGAGTTCTAACTCTTCCTTTCCCTCACTTGCGCGAAACATCACAATGTCTTGCGAGAGATCTATAATAACTTTATACTCTCTTATGAAATCCATCCCAACAATGATATTAAAAGGCAGCTTATTTACAAGTAGGAAGCTCTGTGAGAATGTAGAGTTCCCTATATGCAATTCTAAAAATACTTGGTATTTGCATATCATAACTTTATCTGGTATGACACCTTTTATTTTCACGCTTGAAATAGGTATTTTCAATACGTGAATTTTACTCTGGATTTCACTGTATAATGCCTGGGTTATCAAACTCACGGTTGACCCTGTATCAATGAGACTTCTTATCTTCATACCCGCAATGTTTACAATAATAATGGGTAGTTCCCTTCTTACATTGACCGTCCTTTCATCGAGGTCTTCGATAAGCTCCTCAGGTTTGGCAATCCAGTTAACAACATTCACTGTGTTCCATCCTGAACTTATCTCTCTTTGGCCATTTAAATTTGGTGTTTTTTTTCAATTGCTCCATTCTTTGTGGAGTTCTTCTGTCTGTCTTCATGCTGCTGAAGCTCCAGACTTTTGGCACCGTCATCATTTTGATATATGTCGGGTGACCTTCTATTCCTAATCGCTTCATCCCAATGAACTCGCGATTGTCTTGGATCATCTCCGCGCTCTTCCATGTATCTTAAAGATGCGTGATAACGTTCTTCCGCCTCTTCATCGAACCCGCGACTCTGCTCTTGGGATCTCCATCCTTGGTTGTTCCCATTTCGGCCGTAACTCCTTCTGTGATCAAGCTGCTGGTCTCTGGTACCACGCTGATTCCAGTTTTTCCTTCCTCGGTTACCACGGTTCGATGCTCCTCGATACGCTGGCCTATAATTTTGGTTTTCGCGTCCTTCGCGTTGCCAGTCGGATTTTTCTGTTTCGGTGCTTGTAGATTTGCTTTTTGTCTGCACCTTGGTTGGCTCAATCGGTGTAGTCGTCATGTTTACTTGTTCCGCATTTCGACTTTGTCTTGTGTGCTGCACTGTGGTTAGATCAAGTTGTCTCAGCACCTCCTCCATATCAATTGCAGTTTTGGCGTTTGCCGAGATTAGCAGACGTTGTACTTCATACGGTAGCTGCTTGGCTATTGCTATGCACAAGTCTGACTCTCTAAGCCCTTCATCAAGCTCTCGAAAACGGCACAATTGATTCACAAAGAATTCCCCGTACTTAGTCGGATTACTAGTACCGTAACGCCTGGAATACAAGTCCAATCTGAGGTTCTGTTGTACGCTCGCGTTCCAGTATCTGCTTAAAAATGCTTGGCGAAATTCTTCAACGGTGTCGAACGTGTATCGAAAACTCCTAAACCATAGGGCACACTCCCCCTCGGTTAGTTTTTCAATTGCTCTCAACCTGCGCTCTGGCGGTATTTTCGCGTCATTCAAGTACTCGGAAACTTCTTTAAGCCAGTACTTGGGTGTCATGTTAGAATTACTCCCAGAGTATTTCTTTGGTTTCTCATCACTAGCCCTTATAACTGTGACTATTTGGCTTTGAACAGCATTTTCATGCGGTGTTGACATGGCAATTGGCATACCAGGTGTGGTATACGGACTGTCACTTAGCATGGCTGCATTCTTTGGAGTGGGCTGTATTTCTATATCTGCCCATTTATTTCTCCTATTCTCGTCTATACTTCCTTCGCTAGACCTAGGATTCCGCAACATAGATTCCTCCTGCGCGATCATTCTCGTCTCGATTTGACTGTGTCTGTTTTTTGCCCTTTCCAAACGAGCTAATACCTCTCGTTCTATTTTCTCTAGGCGATCTCGGTTTCTTTCTGCCATAGAAAATACCTTTTCCTTATCATCCTTAAGGTTTCCCTTCAGGTGGATAATTTCCCCTGCTAGACTCTCTCTTACTTCGGCAAGAGTCTTATCACTGGCTTCAGTCTTTAAGTCTTCTCGAAGTTCTAATTCTTCTCGTAAGCCTGTGACTTCCTTTTGAATGTGACCTTGTATATGAGAGATTTCAGTCCTTATTTTCGTGATTTCTCCCTGGTCCTCGTCTTGTCTTTTATGGATAACTGCTAAGTCGTTCTGAGTTTGTTCCAACTCTTTCTGTACTTTCCCGACTTGCCTCTTCATATTTGACATTATCTCCTTATTCCCTTGATCAGAAGTTTTTATTTCTTGAATTTCCTTGCATTGGTCAAGGATATTCTGATCCTGTTTTCTTAAGGCTTCGTCTACCGCCTTGGCGTAACCTGCCATTCGCGTATTCCATTTTATATCGCTATCCTCGAACCTTTGATCCACGGTCTGAGTGAACGTATTAAACTGCTCTAATTGACGTTTAGTATTAGCTTCATTCTGACTCTGAATGTCTTTAAGCTCCATGGACATACTGCTTAAATTATCGTTAATTTCACGCTGTGACTCTCTGCACGCTTGCAGATTATTCTCTAATTTTGATTCAATAGACTCAAAGCGTTTATCGTTATCATCTTGCATTTCTGAGATCACGCTAACAATATTCTTAGTTACCTCACGCTGGACATACTCTTTAACGTCATCCATTTTCTTATTAACCTCTATTAGGTTTGACTCTAATTGCGTGTTTATTGTAACTTGATTAGCCCCTAATTGAGTATTGACTGTAGCCAACATCTGGCTTACCTCAGTTTGGTTAGCATCCAATCTACCCGCTATTTCATCTTTAAATTCTCTAATTTCTTCCTTTCTCTTAGCATTAATCTCATCAAAATGCTCCCTTAACTCAGCAATACACCTGAGTACTTCTTCAGTTCCAGCCATCCTGTACGTCTTAATTTGAGATATAGGTAGGCCGCAGCTGAATATGCTGGCGCGTTCTATTGGAAAGGAAAGGATTCCGATCCCACGACAACAACAACAACATATTATAAAATGTCAAAACTAACTATGGAATGGGTATAGACCCTCGTACCCGTCCGACAACAATGTCTGACGTCTGAATATCATTTAGAAAGACTCACAATCGCTCAAACAAAGTTTGAGAAAAAATATCATTTCTATGGTTTTCCCCATGAAAACCATGCTATTATTATGGGGTTTATCTGAATCCCATAAGCCATCCACGTACTGGGCGCCATTGATAAAGATTAATGTATTGATGCTCACCCTCATGTGCCTATGGTGACCCGTAATTTCAACAGGCCCCACTCACGGGCGACATTGATAATGATGAGGGTAATATATAGGGATATAACACGCTTTCCTGTCACACACCTGGGTGACATGATAATTAAAGGGGTCTGTGTGTAAGTTACATTTACATTTAAGCATGTTTTATGGAGGATTATCAATAATTTATATCACGCGATGGCTTATTAACAAATGGGACGCGGCCTTTCCTCTTCTGTCCTAATTGCTATGCTATATTTGCTTCTACCATTAATATCTTGGCCGACTTTTTAGCAGTACCTGTGACTCAATCCCAGTACAGAGACATCTCCTGGTTTGATGCAGTTCTCCATGACTCCCTGTCCTGAGCTAATCGTTTCATCTCTACATAGTGTACCCGATTGTCATCATGTGGACCATGTGTTCGTATCCCAACTAACTCACGGTCTTTCGAGGTATGGGACGTTCCTGCCCACCATACGACCACATGCTCAGGATTTGAGTCTACCAGGTAACTACTCTACAGGAAATACACAACATTTTCCTAAAGGTAACACATTTACTGGTCTAAAATCAATGGCTATACAACAAATACAAAACAAAGGACAAATTACATTTAATTCCCACAAATAAAATAGGGTTGTTCTGTGAGCTTTCTTCGTAAAATAGTGCTGCACTGCACTCAAATCTAATTCTAACATCCTGTCAATGATATTTTCAGACTTCCATGGGTTTCCATAGTGTTCAACAACTAACACAACTTTAGTTAATGGGAGTATCATAACACAAAAATCACATATCCCATAACAATAATACTAATAAAACATTATTCCATTTCTTATGGCATTTACCTTGATTAACATGAATTCATTATTTTCTGCAATCATTAACAGATATTTTTTTTTGTGTTGCGTGAATCATCTTCCTTCCTTCCATGCATATGAACGCCTTAGGAAAAGTGGTACTTAATTTTATAGTTTCACCATATAACGATTTTCTGGGTCTTGTCGGGCTTATCATTGTTACAAATGTGTCATGTTCTGGGAAGAACACATACCCGTCTGCATAAATTAGCAGGAATGGCAAAATGCACTCTAAAAGAAGATGCCTACATTATTTTGGTTCAGCTTTTCTCCTCAGAGAATAATTGAGCCAAATATTATCTGATTTCTATGATTCAACAACGTATGTGAGTTGCAACCCACCGTTCAATTCACTTGGCATCATCAAAATAATCATATCTTACTTGCATATTTAAATATCGAGATTTCTCAGTGTCCTAGTGTGACTAATTTACAAGGGACCGGTCGGACGACCTTCCTCCCCTTAGCAGGCACTAAAATTCGTTCCAGCTGACTCTCCAAGATGGCCGCTGCAGAAATGGTCTACCATTACCCTCTCTCTCACTCTGTCAAGATCAAGGTCAGGTTTGTTTACAAAGTGCAGACTAGAGTAACACTGAGTGTGGCTCCTAAATAATTGAGTCAATTAAAATATTTAACATCTATCCTTATAGTGTCTTGGGCTCAAACTGGCTCCATAATAAACATTCATGGCTGGGGTGGCATTCTAGTGATAGTCTTGCCGTTCTATGGTGACGACTAGTGGCTTTTAGACGCGCATCATAGTGAAAATCCAATGACTTTCACCAGCAGCTGTCAATAAAATAAGGAAACCTGCGTTCCTAAACGACTAATATGATCCTCACCTCACAGGGTGGGTCATTAACACACACATGCTCACAGCGTCTCGACGGACGTCAATAGTGGCATAATTCAAGCAAGCGTTGGATACAGACAGACTCTGTCCAATTCGCTGCGACATAATACAGTATGCACAAGGGCGATACTACTCGTAGATTTGGCCAAATTCTCACCTAACGTGCAAGCTATACTAGTTGTCCCCGCTATATTTATTACGTAAATCACTGGATTCTACGTTAATTCTGCACGCTTACAAGCGGCTCAAACAATACTTCACATATATGACTCCATTATTAAGGCACCCGCGTTCTCTGTCATACCACTTAAGCCAAAGCTTTACATAGCTCCTAACACAAATGTATCAAAATTTACTGGCTTACTTTACTTTAATGGTCCTCAAACAATAATCCTAAGGATTGACCATATCAAATATTCATTCATATTTCACTGACACTGAAAAAGCTCTCGTATTTCTTTATATTTCACGTTATACTCTCACTGTTTACCAAATACAGTATCTTTACATTAGACATGACACTATTTGAACACTATTTAGGCCAAAAATGCCTCTTACTTTACTGTTTGCCGACCCATAATATTATTTATTATTATCATTTAACGTTACCGTTACATCCATCACTATTTTTGCCTGAATGGCCTCAAACAAATCACCTTCCAAGCCATATTTTATTCAAGACGAGTGGTGAAAACTCGTTCAGTAAGTGACTATTACATCTTACTCAAAGTGATAAATCGTTACATGGTGAACTACTTAGTTATAATTACATTATAAAAAAATGGGTACTCACTTTTTTCCTCTTTGCTGGATAGTGCCAGCGCCTCAGCTGTAGCGCTACCATAACGCTTGACTTAAGCCATCATGTTATCCTTAACACAACACTTAGATTCATACACTTTCCACATGATACACATATTTTTATCAGTGGTTTTTATCATTGCAATACACTGCATATTAATCACTATACACATGAACACTTTAAAACACTATTTCACAATTTATATACATTTATCCACTACTTCACATGTTGATCCTTAAATTGGAATTCTACTACGCCTGATCTCAGAGATGCGCTGTAATTATGACAACCGCTGGTCTCCGTGACAATCTAACAGCTTTTTACGGACGTTCAATCCTCGTTCCCTGCAATCTTGTTCAGCTCACTATCCAAATTAGGTGGCAATGGTTTCCAAGCTCCCATCATTGTATTGTTTCTGATGATGCTGTCATATATAATTCTGACAATACCTCCCGGTATCAGAACTGTTCAAAAACATTATAAGTTCCTTTTCGCTGTGGCGATTTTATATTTGCGTCAGATAATATGTAAATATCTGTAATACTTTACTTTCGACGCACTTCATGATTACTTATGAAGCTTTTATAACTTGCTTCTATTGTTCTCCAACGACGACGCGTTGTTACTTTAACATTTGGCGCGCTACTAGCAACGTCTTAGTTACGTGTATACTGTAGCAGACTGGTGATGAACTTAGAAGAAGACTTCTGATGAACTTAGAAGAAGACTGGCTTGGCTTGCCTCGCTCCCCCTATATAAAGGATTCTTGTACGAAATAGTCCACTGGACACATGAGAGCGACTCCTTTCTTGAAATAATACCTCTTCAGCCGAAATGACATCTACATCTTGTTTATTTAGGTGTGGAGGTTTCAAAAACATTCGCGTGCCGGCGATCGCTTCGGCCAATTAATTACAATTAATTGCCTTATTTCAGCGCGTGGGCACGCTATCATGGTACTTCCCCGTTGACGGGTCACTAAGTCAATGCTCTTGAGCGTAGGGTAGGTTGTAATGCATTCATTTGGAGATAAAGGCCTTAATTTAGGTGAAAAACCATCCCTAAATTACCTCTCCGTGAATATATTCACCTGGGTGTATATTTCAATGCATTTCAATGCTCCATTTAACTGTAATCAATTTATTTCCAAGTGCAGTCGATCCCGCCATAGCTTGCACCGTTGTCAAGCGGTGGATACCCGAGTCATTAATTCTGAGCTGTCTCTCCGCTCCAGACGTAAGTAGTTCGGTAGGCGCCTAGACTACTCCGCCCACTTGCTAAGGGTCATTTGTAAAACTTCAAACTGGCCTTCTCTCACTTTCGTATGCTCTGAAAATGTATATTTCCTTGCATTTGGCTACAGTTCTTCCCTTAAATTGCTATGATATTCACCTATAGAACGTGAAATCACGCTACCTTCTTATATGTCAGTATACCCCTCATTGCTCTTTGGGTTCCCAATAATTGCTTCCCCGCAGAGATCAATGGTTCGACTCTAGGCATAACCATGTGCCTGGTCTTTTCTGATGAGACCTGAGTTCGATGCCAGACTGCCGTGGCCAGTTGGGCACAATAGTAACCACGCCCTACATCCGAGGCAATCTGTTTAACATATTCTAACCTTGGTCTACCCCTACAGTTCTCGTCCTTGACCCTTCCTTCCATAACTAAGCTTGCTATTCCTGGGTGTCTTAGTATGTGTCCTACCAACCTATCTCTTCTCTTCATTAGCAGTCGCCAGAAACATCTCTCCTCTCCCACTCGTCTTAATACCTCTTCGTTTGTCACCCTATCTACCCATCTGATCTTCATCATTCTCCTGTAACACCACATTTCAAACGCCTCAATTTTCTTCTTTTCTGCTGTACCAATAGTCCAAGTTTCACTTCCATAGAGTGCCACGCTCCAGACAAAGGCTTTCAAAAGTGACTTCCTAATACCTAAATCTATATTCGATGTCAACAGATTCTTTTTCTGTAGAAATGCTTTCCTTGTCTTAGCCAACCTACTTTTTATATCCTCCTTGCTTCGTGCATCACTGGTTTATTTGCTTCGTAAGTAACAGAAGTCTCCTACGTAAAACACGTATAGTGGGCAATGTATTAAAGATAGAAATATGCTGTCATGGATTGTTTGAAGAACTTATCATGCTGAGAAATTCTAACACTAATAGTATATACAGTATAGCCTCGATTATCTGACCTAAACTGGACCTGGAGTTCGTAAGATCACAGAAAATGTCGGAAAATACAGAATGACTTTAAAAATGAACTAAAACAAACTGGTAGGCTGTACCGTTTTACTAAAACAATGACATCTTTTACGGTACTCTATTTACTGAATTATCAATTCATTGTAGCCTGCATGCAGTATTGAACAAAAACGTTCAAAATACCTTAAGAAAAGAAACTTGTCAGCAAAGTCTACTTGCCTGATGATTCACGTTTTCTTGCTGCGAGATCTAACCATCGACGAAAAATCAACACCTCCATTGTGATTGCCTCCGGCTGTTGCTCATCGTACATTAATGCCATATCCAATAAACTCAATCGTCCACTGTCAGATATCGTTTTATACTTTTGTTCAGCAATACCTAGCTCTTCTTCTTCTTCTTCTACTACTTCTTCTCCTTCTTATTCTTCTTCCTCTTCTTCTTCTTCACCACCCTCATCTTCGTCTGTGCTTGTCCCACGGCTGCAACCTCCACTCTGGGTGTCCCAGAATTTAGTGTACATAAAACGTTCTATTAAGTCAACCGATGTCGGATAAAGCGAAATCTCGGATGAGCGAAGGTCGGTTGAGTGGGACCCTACTGTAGATATGTTGAACGGTTTACCCATCGTAAGCTTAAAGGGCGCATGGATGGCAGGGTTTTCTTCGACTTAATTCACAGAAATCGTTACTGCTCGGCTTCCTTTGAACATAAAAGAATGTTTTTCTACAGAAACCATCCCAGAGATAACCTTGTCAGAATGGTGAAAACCGCATCAAACTCCATCCAATTGTTCTAGAGATCACCCGTTACATTCCAAGAATCGGGGACGTTGTTTTATACTATGTAGAATGAATAATGACAGGCTAACAAAACAAATTTTTAAGAAAATTTTAAAACTTATAATTCAATCAGCGTGGTATATACTGTTGGGGATGTGAATGGTGCCCAACCACTTGTAGTGAGGGGTGATGATTAGGCGGCATCCTTAGCATTTTCGGAGATTTTCCAGGATGTATAATCATGTTGTTTTGAGAAGAGCGGCGGGGACGTCAAGGGAATAATTAATGCAAAAGAGGGACTTAAAGCAAGCTTGCGGGAGACATACTCACCATGCTTACTCGGAGAGCCTTAGCAAGCCAAGCGCTTGCTGTACAGCGGCTACTGATCGACAGCATGCAGTGTAGATCCTAATATAAGTTATAACCTAAGGGGCAGGCTTCTTATAGCCACGTGAAATAAAAGATAAAGCATTTGACTGTAAAAGGATTTTATTATTAACTAGCTGTACTCGGCATGCGTTGCGATGCCAATCAAAGAAAGTGTTGGAATTGTAACTTTGTATGTTGAAGTGCTTTTGGATTCCCAATATTGTTTTTCTTTTTCCGTTAACCACCTCTTAACTATTGTAAAATTGATTTACTATCTAAAAAAAACATGCGAGCGTGCTCAACACCTCACCAAATTTTCATCGCAATGAAATGAATAGTATATGAAGGCATACGGGACTTTGTTGAAACGCTTCGCTCGTCGTCGCTCATTTGTTGAACCTACTCGTGCGCTACCTATTATAACATGCATTTACTTAGCCAGACACCTTGCCTGTTGTGTACACAACCTCTCACCCAAGTTTCTTCGCTATCGGACGAATGGTATGTGAACGCATATATGACTTTGTTTAAACGCTTCGCCCGTCGTCGCCCATTTCTTGAATCAACTCGTGCGCTACCTATTGTTAAGTGGATTTATTAAGCGACAAACCTTCCATGAAGTGTACACAACACCTCACCCAAGTTTCATCACTATCAGACGAATAGTACGGGACTTTGTTAAAACGCTTCGCTCGTCGTCGCTCATTTGTTGAATCTACTCGTGCGCTATCTATTATAATATGGATTTACTAAGAGAGAAACCTTGCCCGTAGTGTATACAACCTCTCACCCAAGTTTCATCGCTATCGAACGAATGGTATGAGAACGCATACAGGACTTTGTTGAAACGCTTCGCCCGTCGTCGCTCATTTGTTGAATCTACTCGTGCGCTACCTATTATAACATGGCTTTACTAAGCCAGACACCGTGCCTGTAGTGTATACAACCTCTTACCCAAGTTTCTTCGCTATCGGACGAATGGTATGTGAACGCATACAGGACTTTGTTTAAACGCTTTGCCCGTCGTCGTTCATTTCTTGAATCTACTCGTGCGCTACCTATTGTTAAGTGGATTTACTAAGCGAGAAACCTTCCAAGAAGTGTACACAACATCTCACCCAAGTTTCATCACTATCAGACGAATAGTACGGGACTTTGTTAAAACGCTTCCCTCGTCGTCGCTCATTTGTTGAATCTACTCGTGCGCTACCCATTATAATATGGATTTACTAAGAGAGAAACCTTGCCCGTAGCGTATACAACCTCTCACCCAAGTCTCATCGCTATCGGACGAATGGTATTTGAACGCATACAGGACTTTGTTGAAACGCTTCGCCCGTCTTCGCTGAATTGTTGAATCGAATCGTGCGCTACGTATTGTTATGTCGATTTACTAACCAGAAACCTTCCCTGAGGTGTACACAACATCTCAGCCCAGTTTAATCACTATCAGACGAATAGTATATGAATGCATACGGGACTTTGTTGAAACGCTTCGCTCGTCGTGGCAAATTTGTTGAATCTACTCGTGCGCTACCTATTATAACATGGATTTACTAAGCCAGACACCTTGCCTCCAGTGTGCACAACCTCTCACCCAAGTTTCATCGTTATCGGACGAAAGGTATATGAACGCATACAGGACTTTGTTGAAACGCTTCGCCCCTCGTCGCACATTTGTTGAATCTACTCGTGCGCTACCTATTATTAAGTGGATTTACTAAGCCAGAAACCTTCCATGAAGTGTACACAACATCTCACCCAAGTTTCATCACTATCAGACGAATAGTATATGAAGGCATACGGGACTTTGTTGAAACGCTTCGCTCGTCGTCGCTCATTTGTTGAATCTACTCGTGCGCTACCTATTAGAACATGGATTTACTAAGCCAGAAAACTTGCCTGTAGTGTACACAACCTCTCACCAAAGTTTCATCGCTATCGGACGAATGGTATGTGAACGCATACACGACTTTGTTGAAACGCTTCGGCCGTCGTCGCTCATTTGTTGAATCTAATCGTGCGCTTCCTATTGTTAAGTCGATTTACTAAACCAGAAATCTTCCCTGAGGTGTACACAACATCACACCCAAGTTTCATCACTATCAGACGAATAGTACAGTATATGAAGGCATACGGGACTTTGTTGAAACGCTTCGCTCGTCGTCGCTCATTTGTTGAATCAACTCGTGCGCTACCTATTATAACATGGATTTACTAAGCCAGACACCTTGCCTGTAGTGTACACAACCTCTCACCCAAGTTTCATCGCTATCGGACGAATGGAATGTGAACGCATACAGGACTTTAATGAAACGCTTCGGCCGTCGTCGCTCATTTGTTGAATCTACTCGTGCGCTACCTATTATAATAAGGATTTACTAAGTCAGAAACCTTTCCTGGAGTGTGCACAACAATACAACCAAAGTTTCATAGCAATCGGATGAAAGGTATATGAACGCATACGGGACTTTGTTTAAGCGATTCGCGTGCAGTCCCTCATTTGTTGAATCTACTCGTGCGCTACAACTTTCATATTTATTCACCTATTAAACCTTCTCTGGACTTCCACAAATAATTCAAGACCAAAATAAGCCAAATCGGTCCAGCCGTTCCGAGTTTTAGCGAGACTAACGAACAGCAATTCATTTTTAGCCTATTTTCAATTTTGAAAAGATAGGTTTATGAGATCACCTTTTTTCCGTGTGTGTGTGCGCGCGCGTGTGTGTGTGTGAGAGAGGTGTGTGTGTGTCCCTAATAAAATCTAAACGGCGGGAACGATTTCAATGAAACTCGGTAAGTTCATAGCGCTATTCCCGGCGACCTCGACCGTGCCCTTAAAATTTGGTTGCGTCTCACCAATTCAACATGGCGGCCGTGCGAAATATTTCACTAGCATTCAATATCTCCGAAACTATTACCGATATCGCCCTGAAATTGTGTACTGTGATAAAGGGCACTACTAGAAGTTCACCTATGAGACTTTCAAAAACCTGGTGACTACAAAACCAACATGGCGGCCAAGCGAAGTTGAGAATTTGAAATAGATTTTTCTCGCGATTTAACTATCCAAACGTAATGAATCTTGGTACAGCAATTGTTTACACACATTGCAATGCATTGAAGTCTAACTTAGTTCAATTGTTTACATAACCTCAAAATGGCGGCTGTGCGAAATATTTCACTGCCATTCTATATCTCCGAAACTATTACAGATATCACCCTGCAATTTTGTACGGTGATAAAGGGTACTGATACAAGTTTCCTATGTATATTTCATAAACCTGTAAAGTACAAAACGAACATGGCGACCAAGCGAATTTGAAATATTTTAATAGACTTTTCTCGTGATTTAACTCTCTGAGCGCAGTGAAATGTGGTACAGTAAATGATTTTGCAGATTGTAATGCACTGCAATCTAATTTAATTCAATTTTTTACATTACCTCAAGATGGCGGCTGTGCGAAATTTTAAAAATTAAGTTTTTATTTCTTGTGTCGTAATCATGCGATCGAAGTGAAGGTTTGAATAATGAACCTAGGCAATAATTGTCTTTGAATGGTACATAACTCTATGGCCTATACATAAAACAATCCTAAATGGCGAGCTTCCGAAATATTTAGACGGTTCTCAATATCTATGAATCTTTTACAGCAACCAAACTGAATTTTTTAATGTTCATAGAGACTATGAACATATGTTCACCTATAGGACTTTCAGTAACCTGGTGAGCACAAATCCAACATGGCGACGCGAATTATAAATATTTAAATGGACGTTTCTCGCGAATTAACTATCCGAGTGCCGTGAAACGTTGCACGTTAAATGCTTATACAAATGTTGATCCACTGGCATCTAATTTATTTCAATTATTTGCATAATCACAAGATGGCTGCTGTGCGTAATTTTAAAATCTCGTTTTTACTTCTTGTGTTCTAATCATGCGATTGAAGTTTGAATACCACACGTACACAATAATCTTAATGTAATAGTACAAAAATAAGAATCCAACCTGGCGACCATATGAAATATTTAGATGGTTCTCAATATCTACGAATCTGTTACAGCAATTAAACTGAAATTTTGTATGTTGATAGAGGCAATTAACATGAGTAGGATATATGAAAATAGGCTGTATAGTTCTTCACGGAACTACTTGTTATATATATAGACTAGCTGTACCCGGCATACGTTGCAATGCCAATCAAAGAAAGTTTTGGCGTTGTAATTTTGTTTCTTGAAGTGCTTTTGGAAGCAATCTTTTTCAATTTCCGTTAACTGCCTCTAAACTATCGAAAAATGGATTAACTAATTAGGAACATTCGTGGGAGCGTGCACAATAATTCACCAACATTTTATCGCAATCGGATGAATGGGATATAAACGCACACGGAATTTTGTATAAACGATTCGTGCACTGTTAATTTTGGTTTTAATTTACTCTCGGGCTACCTACTGTGAAATGGATTGACTAAGTTAGGAACCTTCAAGTAAGTGTACTCAACAAAATTTCATCGCAATCAATGAATGGTATATGAACGCATACGGGATATTGTTAAAATGCTTGGCACGTCGTCACTCATTTGTTGCATCTACTCGTACACTACCTATTGTAAAATGGATTTACTAAGTCGAAAACCTTCCCAGGCGTGTACACAACAACTCATCAAAGTTTCATCGCAATCAGGTGAATGGCATATGAACGCATACGGGATTTTGTTTAAACGATACGCGTGCCGTCACTCATTTATTGAATCTACTCGTACGCTACCGATTGTAAAATAGATTTACTAAGCCTGAAACTTTCCCTGGTGTGTACTCAACGATTCACAAAAGACTCATCGCAATCGGATGATTGGTATATGAACGCATATGGGACTCTTTTGAAACGATTCGCGTGCCGTCGCTCATTTCTTGAATCTACTCATGCGCTTCCTATCGTGAAATGCATGTACTAAGCCACACACCATCCCTGGAGTGTATACAACAATTCACCAAAGTTTCATCGCAATCGTATGAGTGGTATATGAAGGTACTCGGTTGAAACGATTCACGCGCCGTCGCTAATTTGTTGAATAAACTCGTGCGCTACCTATTCTAAAATGCATGTACTAAGCCAGAAACATTCCCTGGAGTGTAAAAAAAAACTCACCCAAGTTTCATCGCTTTCGCACGAATGGTATGTAAACGCATATGGGTCTCTGTTGAATCGCAGCTCGCGTTGTCGCACGTTTCTTGAATCTACTCGTGCGCTACCTATTGAAAAGTTGATGATCTAAGCCAGAGATCTTCCCTGATGTATACACAACATCTCACCCAAGTTCCATCGCTATCGGACGAATGGTATATGAACGCATACGGTACTTTTTTGAAACGCTTCGCACGTCGTCGCTCATTTGTTGAATCTACTCGTTCGCCACCTATAGTAAAATGGATTTACTAAGCCAGAAACCTTCCCTGAAGTGTACACAACATCTCACCCAAGTGTCATCGCTATCGGACGAATGGTTTATGAATACACATGGGACTTGGTTGAAACGTTTCACTCGTCGTCGCTCATGGAATGATTGGTATATGAACGCATGCAGTCTTTGTTGAAACGAATCACACGCAATGTTGTTGAAGCTACTCGTGCGCCATCTAGTGTAAATTGGATTTACTATGCCTATAACTTTCCAGGGAGTGTGCACAACCACTCACCAAAATGTGATCGCAATCGGATGAATTGTATATGAACGCATAGCCAACACTCATTTGTTTAAACTACTCGCGCGCTATCTATTGTAAATTGGATTAACTATGCCTATAACCATCCCGGAAGTGTGCTAAACAACCCACCAAAATTTGGACGCAATCGCATGAATTTTAGGCTATATGAACGCATCGCCATCACTCATATGTTTAATCTACTCGCGCGCTCTCTATTGTAAATTCGATTAACTATGTCTATAACCATAGCGGAAGTGTTCACAACAACTCACCAAAATTTGATCGCAATCGGATGAATGGTATATGAAAGCATTAGGCTTTTTTTTTACGATACGCGTGCCGTTACTCATTTGTTGAATCTACTCGTGCGCTACCTATTGTAAAAAGGATTTACTAAGTCAGTAACCTTTCCTGGAGTGTGCACAACAATACAACCAAAGTTTCATAGCAATCGGATGAATGGTATATGAACGCATAAGGGACTATGTTTAAGCGATTCGCGTGCCGTCACTCATTTGTCGAATCTACTCGTGCGCTACATCTTTCACATTTATTCACCTTTTAAACCTTCCCTGGACTTCCACAAATAATTCAAGACCAAAATTAGCCAAATCGGTCCAGCCGTTCTCGAATTTTAGCGAGACTAACGAACAGCAATTCATTTTTATATACTGTATATACTAGCAGAAGTACCCGTTCTTCGAACGGTGTTCGGTGTTAACACCAGACATAATAATAATAATAATAATAACAATGTTATTGGTGTTACATCCCTTTTAAGTACTGTTGCTTTTAGAGACGCACCAGACATTTTCAATTGAGCTACTGTTGCAATGGTTAGCGGCTTGTAATTCCTTCATACGTTTATCAAAACGAAGTTAATTTTCTGGGAATATCACACACACTGTTAATTTAAGGGCCTTATAATGTGGTTTTCGGAGATCCTTTATAGACTCGCGATTTTTTTGTCTCACATTGAGAAGTGCAACATATGCTTTGGTCGTCCTTCTAGGATAATTTTTATATTTCGCCTATTTTAGCATGTATTTTGAGAAGTTTTTCCCTATATCCACCCTTCTACTGTATGAAAAGTACGGTGAAGAGTTTTATAAATGAATGGTGTATTGACTCATGTTTACCATACCTAATTTTACGATGCACGAAGCATCCGAACATGAGTTATAGGCGTACACAAGGATACACAGAAAGACAGACAGACAATTCTATTGTCTACAACTTATCACCCAGAAATCCAAATATGGGTATATCTACCACACAGTATCAAAGAAAATCATCCTTACGATGAACCCGTATGTCGACAAAAAAAAAGAAAAGAAAAAAGATTAGTTGAAATGTGCTCTCAAACTAAATTCACCTAACGTGTACTTCCTGACATGAAATAGAATTGAAAGTCTCGTAGATGAAACGCAATACACGTCATATAAAAACTGACCCTCTACGTTGTGTTGGGTCCCCATACACAGGAAGACCTCTATCATAAATTATAAAAGCTTGTGGTGCATGAAAATTCAGGTTCTTTAGTCTCAAATGGTCCAAATTCCTAAAAGCCGCAAAAAATGCTGATTCAATTCAGGAATTTTTGAAAATAATGTTGTTGTTTGGAGATATAATAGACCTTCTGTACTAAATGTCGCACGTGAAAATTGCATGAAAAAATCCTAGATTACCCCTTGACCCCCTTAATTGCATTGGTGAATTATACAGTCTACGTTGGTTCCGTGATAACCTTATATTTGCAAACTTTCACAGAAATGTAATAAATGTAATAAATTGCTTCTTACTGAAATAGATGGAAAGTTGGATGCCACCCCTTGAGATAATGTTGTCATGGTTACGGATTTGCATTCCTTCCTTAGTTTGTTAAATTAAATTTAATTAGTTTTCTGGGAATGTTTCAGGAACTGTTGGTTTAAGAGCCTTATAATGTAGTTTTCGAGGACCCTAGAGTTTTATTTCTGGCAACGAGGGGCTTTGTCTCGTCGTTGTACGCCATAATATAATACTACTAATAATAATATAATATAGGGATAGGAATATAATAGACCTGCCATACCACACCCGCAGGTGTAAATCGCGTGAAAAAATTCTAGACTACCCCTTGACCCCCTTAAGCGCATTTTACATATTGATGAAATTTACAGCTTAATTTGGTTCCATAATAACCATCTAGCCGTTTGCAAACTTTCACACTAATGTAATTAATGGAATTGCATTGCGTCTTACAGCAGACCTCTGAGAATCTGTTGCCATGGTTATCGGCTTGCATTCGTTCAGTAGTTTATTAAATTAAATTAGTTTTTTGGAATATCTCAAAAACGGTTGGACATAGGACCTTAAAATGTGTTTTTAGGGCCCCCGAATGTTATCTCTCACATTGAGGGGCTGAAAATGGGCTTTGTCTCGTCCTACTACTCCTATTTCAGCATGTATTTTAAGGGGGTGTGCCCCCTTTTATGATAGGTACAGAGAAGAGATACATCAATGATTAGTGTCGTGCCTCTGATGGATATCTGTACCAAATTTTGCGTTGATACACCCAGCCTTTCTCGATTTATAAGGGAACAAAGTTGTCCACAATCAAACAAACAGACAGACAGACAGACAGACCAAAACATTATTTACGCGCGCATCTATCATAAAACAGTCTGAAACGTGTAAATAACTCAAATTTCCGTAGAAATCCAGAAGAGAACCGACAAATTTTCTGAGATATTCTGCACGGCTCGGTGTTGACCGTGTTTTATTGCACAAATTTAGGATTTACTCGCTAACCGTTGGAGATACACGAAAAGTGTTAAGGACCTTTTGGATAGAAAATTGAATGTTAAAGCTCATGTATGCCATCAAAAGGTTGCTATTTCTTAGCGTTCTCTTTTTATTTGAAATGGAAATATCAAATTTTGAAACCAAAGGGTGTAGTGACGTCATAGATGTGGGTTTTACTCGCTAACCGTTGGAGATAAACGAAAAGTGAAGCTCGTATGTACCGTCAAAAGTTTGCTATTTCTTAGCGTTCTCTTTTTATTTGATAAGGAAATATGAAGTTTTGATTAAAGTGTGTAGTGACGTCACTAAAATGGTCGCCATTTTTAATAGTGCAAATTATCGAAATTAAAAATATCCTATATGTAAACCTGGTAAATCAGCTACATCCATGCAAAATTTCATTTAAATCGGACTAGTGGTTCTTGCGTTATTGAGTAGCACACAGACAGACAGAAAGACAGACACACACCATCTCATTTTTATATATTAGTATAGCAGAAGTACCCGTCCTTCTAACGGTGTTATATATTAACACCAGACATTATCAATTGAGCTACTGTTGCAATGGTTAGCGGTTTTTCATTCCTTCATAAGTTTATCAGAACGAAGTTAGTTTTCCGGGAATACCACACACACTGTTAATTTAAGGACCTTAAAATGTGGTTTTCGGAGACCTCTTATAGACTCGCGAATTTTGTGTCTCACATTGAGAAGCGCAACATATGCTTTGATCGTCCTTCTAGGATAATTTTTTATATTTCGCCTATTTTAGCATGTATTTTGAGAAGTTTTTCCCTATATCCACCCTTCTACTGGTTGAAAAGTACGGTGAGGAGTTTTATAAATGATTGGTGTATTGACTCATGTTTACCATACCTAATTTTACGATGCACCACGCCTACGAACACGATTTATAGGCGTACATAAAGATACACAGAAAGACAGACAGACTATTCTATTGTCTACAACATATCACCCAGATATCCAAATATGGGTATATCTGCCATACAGTATCAAACAAAATCATCCTTACGATGAACCCGTATGTCGACAAAAGAAAGATTAGTTAAAATTTGCTCTCAAACTAAATTCACCTAACTTGTACTTCTTGACGTGAAATAGAATTGAAAGACTTGTAGACGAAACGCAATACACCTCACATAAAAAATGACCCTCTACGTTGTGTTAGGTCCACATACACAGGAAGACCTCTTTCATAAATTATAAAGGCTTGTGGTGCATGCAAATTCAGGTTCTTTAGTCTCAAATGGCCCAAATTCCTAAAAGCCGCAAAAAATGCTGATTCAATTCAGGAATTTTTGAAAATAATGTTGCTGTTTGGAGATATAAAGGATGATTGTAGTTTTACGTGACCATTAATCGCGAGATCATAAGCCACGGGACCTCCATTTTACGTGGAATCTGAACCACAGGGCATGGCATTTCACTTTGCAAATGTTTGGAGATATAATAGTCCTTCTGTACTATATGTCGCACGTGAAAATTGCATGAAAAATATCTAGGTTACCCCTTGACCCCCTTAATTGCATTGATGAATTATACAGTCTACGTTTGTTCCGTGATAACCGTATAGCCATTTGCAAACTTTCACAGAAATGTAATAAATAGAGTGACATTACTTCTTACAGAAATAGATGGAAAGTTGGATGCCACCCTTTGAGATAATGTTGTCATGGTTAGCGATTTCCATTCCTTCATTAGTTTGTTAAATTAAATTAGTTTTCTGGGAATATTTCAGATACTTTTGGTTTTAGGGCCTTATAATGTAGTTTTCGAGGACCCTTTAGGGCCCCCAAGTTTTGTTTCTGGCACCGAGGGGGCTTTGTCTCCTCGTTGTACGCCATAATATAATAATAACAATATAATATAGGGATAGGAATATAATAGACCTGCCGTACCACACCCGGAGGTGTAAATCGCGTGAAAAATTCTACTGTACCCCTTGACCCCCTTAAGTGCATTATACGTATTGATGAATTCTACAGCTTAATTTGGTTCCATGATAACCTTCTAGCCGTTTGCAAACTTTCACACCAATGTAATTAATGGAATTGCATTGCGTCTTACAGCAATAGATGGACCTCTGAGAACCTGTTGCCATGGTTACCGGCTTGTATTCGTTCATTAGTTTATTAAATGAAATTAGTTTTCTGGGAATATCTCAAAAACGGTTGGTTTTAGGGCCTTAAAATGTGAATTTCGGGGACACTTCAGGGCCCCCGAGTTTTGTCTCTCACATCGAGGGGCTGAAAATGATTTTTGTCTCGTCCTTCTACTCCTATTTCAGCATGCATTTTAAGGGGGTATGCCCCCTTTTATGAGAGGTACGGAGAAGGGTTACATCAATGATTAGTGTCGTGCCTCTGATGGATATCTGTACCAAATTTTACGTTGATACACCCAGCCGTTCTCGAGTTATAAGGGAACAAATTTGTCCACAGACAATCAAACCAACAGACAGACCAAAACATTATTTTCGCGCGCATCTATCATAAAACAGTCTGAAACTTGTAAATAACTCAAATTTCCGTAGAAATTCAGAAAAAAAAACAGACAAATTTTCTATTTATATATATAGAGATATACTGCACCGATCGGTGTTGACCGTGTTTTATTGCACAAATTTAGGTTATACTCGCTAACCGTCAGAGATACACGAAAAGTGATAAGAGCCTTTTGGATAGAAAATTAAATGCTAAAGCTCGTGTATACCATCAAAAGTTTGCTATTTCTTAGCGTTCTCTTTTTATTTGAAATGGAAATATGAAATTTTGAAACCAAAGGGTGTAGTGACGTCACAAAAGTAGGTTTTACTTGCTAACCGTTGGAGATACACGAAAAGTGATAAGGACCTTTCGGATAGGAAATTAAAGTTCAAAGCTCATATGTGCCATCAAAAGTTTGCTATTTCCTACCGTTTTCTTTTTATTTGATATGGAAATATGAAATTTTGAAACCAAAGGGTGTAGTGACGTCACTAAAATGGTCGCCATTTCTTAATAGTGCAAAATATCGAAATTAAAAGTATCCCATATGTAAACCTGGTATTTCAGCTACAACCATGCAAAATTTCATTTAAATCGGACCGGTGGTTCTTGCGTTATTAGGTAACAGACAGACAGAAAGACAGTCAGACACCATCTCATTTTTATATATTAGTATGATGATATATACAGTATATAGATAACGTGGGTGGCGATTAGGTTTATATTAAAGGGGGGATGATTAATAATGGAAAAAGGAATCTAACAGACACACTCACTCACCCTACCGATGACGGATGTCCATGGTGCTGATGGCGTTGGGATCCGACGGAGGGCAGCGGCCTTCGTGGTCCGTGCGAAGCACTGATAATAGAGTCAAGCGGCAAGAGCCCAAAAGGAGAAAGAGGCCGGCTGAGTGGTCGTACATTGTAATTATAAGGTAATACTGCGATGTCAGTCCACTCAGCGGTATGCATAGGTGTAATGTCCTGTATGACCTCCTTAACCTGCTAGGCTGGCGACTGTGGGGCTATTACCCGCTGCTCACGTTGCAGTTATGTTTCCATGTCGGTACTTCCGTAGTTTCTTCTATTAACTTTTAATTACTTGTATGTAGGAATAGGCACAATCCTTGTATAACGGTTGGGGCCCTAACAATACAGACGTTAAAGGATCTTAAGGAAGTCGATATCGACATCACTGATACATATAATAGGAATATATTTCGGGACAAAACTTAAAAAGTGATCTTCAGTGAGAAACAAGAAAAACAACGAAAACAGCCACGTAACATTAAACAGCTCCGGAAGCAGAGATCAGAGAGTACGAAGAGAATGTGGGCAGAGAGAAAGATAACATGTGGCAAGATTTGAAGTATTGATTTTACGTGCTCTGTAATAGAGCTATTCGATTAAATGAATAATAAATAAATAAATTTAAACCTCAACACAGTGATCAGGATCTGATGATGACCGCTTGGCGGTCAGAACGCGTAATCTTAAATCATCCAATTATAACAGTGATCATAACTAATGCATGTATTTTTCCACAAGTGTTTATTTGCATTCTATCCCTCCAAGACATTGGACAAATTTGTGTTGACCGACTGAAGAGTTAAAACTAACAAGCGACGAAAAACCACTTCTAGGACGGCCAAAATAGAAATCGAGCCTACATGCTCTCAGGTTTACCTCAGTTCCTTTAGTAATCAGATCAGAATTAGATTGATTAGGAGAGCTGGAAATGGAACCCGTACTTTCAAAGGGACAGCCATGAAATGCTAGCCATGAGATGGTCAGATAAGAAAGTAAAGTCCTCATTTTGGAGGACAGCCTTGTTCTCTAAAATGCTAATCGTGGAGTAAATTCCAGTAACCCGATGTTGCTGGAGCATGCGCAACAGATATGCTGGCATTCGAGAGAGAGGGCACTGTCCTTGCAAAAATTCACAATGGTAAAATTCTTGGCAAAAGTACATATTAATACCGTATAAGCATACACTTTAAGATTTGTTTGCAAAAATTGAGGCAGGGAAAAAAATCCACTAACTCCAGTAAACCAAATTTTACAGGGGAGAAAAAACTGATTATCTTCCTCACTGATCTTAAATCTAATGGGTTTGATCATCATCATCATCATCTTCCTTCCAAGTATTGGGCCAAATGTCCCGTTACGGTCTTGCACTTTCCCTCCATCTCTTCATCGGACGTCCTATCGATCTATTTCCCCGTGGCTGGTAGCGAAGGATCTCCTTTGGTAATCTTCCAGGTTCCATCCCTTGGACATGATGCTTCCAGTTCTCTTGGTAGTCACAAATGTATGTAGTTATTGGTTTCACTTTTAGTTCCTTCAGCACATCCTCGTTTCTCTTATGATCCCATTTAGTATAGCCTGCTGTTCGGCGCATCAAGGTCATTTCGCGTGCTGTGAGTCTGGAGATGTCCTGAGATCTTATTGTCCATGCCTCGCTGCCATAGCATAGGGTTGGTCTGGCTAATGTGTTATACAAACGCAAGCGTGTATGCCCTTGGACAAGAGATGGCTTCATGACGTGATTGACGATTCCTGTTGTTCTGGTATAATTAGTTAGTTTTGCAGTTATGTCTCGTTCTTCTTGAAAAGATAAATGATATCCTAAATACTTGAATTCGTTAACTCTTTCTAAAAGTTTACAATCCAGACAAATTTTACTGGGGATAGGGTCCTTACCCTTAAAGGCCATTACTTTAGTCTTTTCAGTAGAAATGCACATGCTGAATTTTGATGCCACTTTCTGGAGGTTGAATACTGACCACTGCAGATCATCTTCAGATGCTGCTACCAATATGATCATATTAAGTAAAATTATATTCTTTATCAATTAAATACTTCATAACCTCAGTGTTTATAATATATAATGCTACAATTTGAATTAAATAGTGGTGGAGGTACGGGTTTTTTGACTTCCGGAGTGTATGAAACATGAAATAGGCAATAAATATGACATAACAATTAGGCTACTAATGTATCATAACTACCGTTGTGAAATTTTATTATGAATATTAGCATTGTACATTTTTAAATTTAAATTACAAAGGTACAGCTTGAGTCTGAAATCCACTCTAATCAAAATCATTCCAAAATGCAGAAATTAAACCACAAATGAATCTAATACTTTCGTCACTCCGATTCGTGTTACAGATATTCTGTTTCACTTTCACTCTCTTGTTCAGTCTGTGAATCAGGGTTATAACTGTCAGCAAACAGAGTCTTGTAATACATCCTATTTCCTCAGAAATGAACTTCATTAAATTTTGCAAGTCCTTTTGGTTTTCTGTTTTCAGTGACAAGCGTGAGTTGTACTTTTGTTGAGTGGGAAAAGATGCAGTTGCATTGGGTCTCTGGATGTTAAATCGACTCCATATTGTACCTTTCATAGTTTTACTCATATGGATTTTATTTTTGTGGGATGCCGAATATCGTATCACTTTACTTTCTGATATGAGGAATTCCTCGGTTGAGCTATGCTTAGTTTCTTTAGTACTTAGGTTTCTGTTGAATATATTTGATAAATGTTGAGGATAGTCATATATCATACTTTGTTTGACCTGTGCAACATATTCAACTGAACTTCTTACAATGTTAAACCACTGGCTTGGTGTTTCCTCAGTTTCTTGTTTCTTTTTGACCAAAATCACGGTCATTTGGTAAGAAACTGTGTCCTCTCATGGGATAATGTTGCTCTATAAAATGAAAGCACCCCTCCTGTATCAAGGTGTAAAAGAACTGGACCATCAATCTCTGCTCAACTGGTCAAGCGATGGTGTTGCCATCTACCGGTAAATAAGCTAACGCATGAAAAGCAAGAACACACCAATTGCATGGAATAAGAGGTGTTTTGATTTCCATGGATTTTAAAACAACCTCCTGTATGCAGAAGAAATACGGAATTAGAGTATTCTTTCCTTCTATCCATGCGGAACAACCTAAAAAGCCCCATCCAGCCCATAACTCAATTTCACCAAAAATGTTTGATCTCCCTGCCTCAATTAGATAAACGAACCAATCAATCTTCACAAGAATCATTTTAATCGGCGGGTAGGAAGCCATAAATAACAATCAATACAAATGTTTGAAAGGTTCAGCGTTTTAAATGCGAAACATCAAGATCATTGTGTCACATCTACCACAAAGTATCATAGATAAACTAACTAATTCAGGGGGAAAATGCTCTGTATTAAATGGAATAATCTTAAACCCTACAAAAGAGAGAGATCCTTTAAATATTAGAGTTAATTCACTTTCTCGGTGTAGGAATTTACTGTGAGTATTGTGTTCGTATCAACATGTTAATTTGAATGGCATGGTGTTATCTACCTGCAAAACTGAACCGTGTGGTTTTAAAATCTGGATCACGTATTAGCTTGGAGGGATTTGAAATATGAGGTAACAAGTGTGGAATTATATCGGTATGAAATGATGCATATTACTGTGCCCTGACTGGCACACACGCCTCCACTGCACTTTGTGCTAAGGGCAGTTTTAACAGAACCCGCATATGGTGGCACTCCCGGCAGTGATAGGAGACAGATGTTAATTGCTTCGTGTATCGTTATTCGTTATACATGATCCTTAGCTATGGCGTAGAATATGAGATGCTGTCTTTAGTTTAGAATTTGGACGACGTTTTGTCATTACAAGCTACCAGACAGATGATGGTAATTAACAACAACAATAACTGGAATGGAACGTAATATTTGAGTGGTTCAGTTCAAAAGTGGACGAAGTCCAAAAGTAACTTTTATTTTTGTTTTCCTCTTTTAGGATAGTAAATGTTAGTAGATATTCGGTGTAATAGTGAATCAAGTCTGAATTTCAATACCAATCCCCCAGATTGCCGCATTTTCTTAATGCTTAATGCTGAATTAAATATATAGCTTTAACTTTGCCTCATGTTTTCTCAGAAGTGTAAAAGGTGGACTTGGTCCACTTTTGCTCCGAACCACTCATATTTCTATCATGTACATAAAATAAATAATAATATCCGCCTATCAATACTGCATTTAACGAAACAAAACAAAACCGCAATATTAGCCTACTTTTCACATTTTGCAAAAATGAGGAAAAAGTAGACTTATAAGATCGGGCAAATGTGTGTCTGTCTGTCTGTCCTTCTGTCTGTCTGGCTGTGTGTGTCTCCCCTATCAACCACTAAACGGCTGCACCAATCAAAAAAAAATTTGGTAGGAATAAAGATCTATACCAGAATCAAGGCTTATAAACTACAGAGGTTGCCTCAATTTTCACTCACCAATCAGCGCTCACAAGGCGGATGACGTCACAAGATACCAAACGCGCCATGTGGGGAACGTAACGAAACTGTCAACATCAGCTGTTGAGTACGCAAAGAACAGTTTATTCTCAAGAAATTATTGGTAAATGGGCGATAAAATAACTGAATGTAGCCTACTTACATTTGTTGTTGTGATCTTCTTGAATTTCTTGGAAATTCGCCTAGACTCGGTGGCAGTATCGTGGGTGTTAGTGATTTCCAATAACCACTTCTTATGCAAGATAGAATTGGAATGTTTCATTCTGATGAAGAAAATTGTTATCACAGCTGCCTCAACCCCACCAGACGGTACGTCAGGAATTTCTCTCTACACAAAATCTTTCGTTCTTCTTAGAACGATCTTGCCTCATTAAAATCCGTATTTTCCGTGAAATGTGACGAATTTTGCTAAAATGTGCCGGAACTGGTTTAGCCAAATTTATGAGGGATCAGTCATACCACCGTATGACAAGTGTTTAATCCAGGTTGGTAATGCATAATCGTGTTGAGTTTGCATTCCATAGGTTAAGTTCCCAAGTTGTGGAAATTTATCTTGGAACTTGTGGGCTACATAACCTGCAACATAAGCTTTGCCATCTTCCTCACTTTGTTCCATGATATTGACAATGAAGGACTCTGGTTGCAAATTGCTCCCTAAGGTTCGTTTTGGAAGCACGTTACTTGATTCAGACACTATGCCAGCTTTGTTTAGTGCTTGAGCAACTGCATATTCATCTGAATCTGGATCAGCTGCGTTTGTTTGCTTTTGAACAACTTCTGGATTTTTTCCTAAAATAATCATCCTCAGTCTGTAAATGCAGTTAAGGGAAGAAGGATGATCGTGTAAGCCACCACGGGTTCGCAATTGTGAAAAGAGGGTTTCCAGTACATCTTGATTTAGCCTATGTGTGAGAATGTACTTTGTATTATGCCTACGGGCCATATCTTGGTACAGAAGTTGAAGGGATTTTATTGAAATGATGACTGCTTTCTGGAATATTTGCAAATAATTTTTACCACTGCAAAGAGAATTACTCATGAAATTTTCCATCTAGTCCAAAAACAAAATACCATGCATGGGCGTATATAAGGGGGAAAGGGGGGGGGGGATGAGGGCGCTCCAGATCCCCCCGCCGAGAAAAGCCAATTTGGGCACAACATACAATGTATTTCACAGTAGTCTACTTTTAAGAAATAATTATCAATTTGTAAAAGAAATGAGTGTTTACGTTTCTGCTTTATAAATTGACAAGTAGCCCATTTAGATAATTTCCATTCATACTCCATAGGCTATAATAGAAAATTCATTAAGTACTCACAATTTTCCACGATAGTCAGCCCCCCCCCCCCCCTCCTCGAAAACAATTGTATATACGCCCCTGATAACATGTACGAAATAGGACAAAAATATTAACAGCTTTAAAATCATCCTAGCAGGTCATCAAAACTTAAAGAGTAGGCCAGCTAGACTCACTTACCATTTGGTTTTAGATTCCTTGGGAATCTTAGCTTTATATTAAACAATTCGGCCCTGTAGTCTAATTCGATGTCTTCACTCTTAAAGTGGAGGGAACATAATTATCCTAATTGTTTGAGGATTGCAATGATATTTTCGCTTACATGCAGCAATCCACTGATTGCGAATGCATGCGTCTTTAGGCATCGTGAGAAACGACAACTTTATAATAACTGTGACAAACTGCCACAGCATATCTCTGACCTGTCATGATTATAAACAAAAGGGCTTAAAACACGTGTTTAAACCACTGCAATCCATAGAATATAATGTGTGGGAAAGCTGACTTTCCTTGCACATCTCGCGCCTCGCGCGCTACGAGGAAACGTGTGACGTAACGTCCTTTCCCTTCCCTCCGCGATCCCCTCGCCTAAGAGCTCCATATTGAGGCAACCTCTGTAGTTTACTAACTTTGAACCGGAATATCTCACGGCCATATTTGAAACTGATGTCAGTGCTACCAACTGCTGAAAAATCGCAATTGAAATTTGAGCTCCATGTTGGATATCTTGGAAGATATGAATGGGAGCTATTTCAAAATTGGCACACGTATAGATAATAATATTGCAGTTTAATTTCCAGGAGGCCATACATGGCAGTGTTGCCAAAATGAATATAAGCCTGCTGATAGGTCCAAATTTCAAATGCATATAACTTCTACACTATCAATTGGATTTCAACCAAATTTCGTATATGCTATGTGTCCATAAACAGATATGACTGAGCATATTCTTAAGGGCCACCAGGGCTGCCAACTGTTAATAAATGCTCTCAATTTTTTAAATCCAAATACCCATATATCAGAAAGTATGCAAGCCAACAGCCCTAAAC
This sequence comes from Meconema thalassinum, assembly GCA_946902985.2. Lineage (NCBI taxonomy): Eukaryota > Metazoa > Arthropoda > Insecta > Orthoptera > Tettigoniidae > Meconema > Meconema thalassinum. Next base: position 838,043,880 of record OX336390.1, read on the forward strand.
TTTGCACAGGTATAATACCTGACATTCTATATTAATTTGGAGAAACGTATATACGTCAGTGCTACCAACATGATTCTAAGCCTGCTGAGAGGTCCAACTTTAAATACACGTAACTTCTATACTATCATTTGGATTTCAACCAAATTTCGTGTGTGCTATGTGTTCCATAACATATATGACTATGCCGATTCTTATGAGTAACCAGGGCTGCCAACTGTTAATAAATACTGTCTCTATTTTTATTACCCTAATATCAATATATCAGAAAGTATGCAAGCCAATAGCTCTAAACTTTGCACACGTATAGTACCTGGCATTCTAGATTAATTTGGGGTAACTAATATAGGCCTACGCCAGTGCTGCCAACATGATTCTAAGCCTGCTAATAGGTTCAATATTAAAATGCATGTAACTTCTACACTAACTAATGGATTTCATTCAAAATTGACACAATAATAGATCATATTATTTCAGATTATTTCTGACCAACACATGTATGTCATAGTTGCCAACATGATTTTACGCGCGCTGTTAGATCCAATGTTTAACTGCATGTAACGTCCATGCTATCCATTGGACTTGTATTCTGTACCTTAAGAGATGGATCTAAGAATATATTCAGTCACCAGGGCTGCCAACTGTAGTTCTCTATTAGGCTACATTATGCCAGGTATGCAGTATTTCGAACTAATTAGAAATTCAGATATTACCAACTTAATTTCGTCATTATTCTAGATAGATCCATATACAGTAGATTAATCATTGGCAGGAATCTTAAATTTTAAGAAAAGTAGGCTCTTTAGTTCGTCACGGAACTTCTTGTTAAGGGGTTGATGGTAAACATGATAGGGAACCGTGATGGCGCAGTGGCTTAGCTGCTTGTCTTTCACCCAGACGGCTGGGGTTCGAATCCCGGTGACAGCGGGGTGGATTTTTCACCTGAAAAATCACGTGGCGTCTGGAAGGACGTCCGGCCTTAAATCCCGGGCCAAAACTAAAATGAGCCTTGTAGGCTTCGGCGATCCCAATTAATTGGGAAAAGCCGCAGAAAAGTCGTAGTAAGTATGGTAAACATGATAATGTGAGGGAAGGAGTTTCAAAATATTAACATAGAAATTAAATTAAATCATTGCATATTTGTGAAATAAAATCAGTTCCTAAAATTTCATCTGGTATGGGTTTTCTAAATCAATTAATACGTCAGACATTTTTTGAAATTTAAATTTAGTAACTTCTTTTCTTATACTAGTGGTATTAGCGCTAAATCCACAATATGAGAGGTCTAATAATGCAATATGCTTCATTACTAGCGGCTTCGGTGCCGTAGTAGGTAGCATGCTGCACTTCTATGCCCAATATCGCGGGATTTTTTAAGAACGTTAAAAATCCCTCACTATGTCTTCCTTCGGAGGGGAAGTAAAGCCGGCAGTCCCATGTCATAGATTTATGGCATGTTAAAGAACCTTTCACTAATTACACCTGTGTGAAGCTAAATTAATATAGGTTAAACATTTGACAAACGTTCTTAGGATCCTACGTCGTCAAGAGCCAACTGCGGTGGCATCTGGTAACTAATTTCTGAACTAGTTGGTCGTCGACGTTGGCGTTTGGCGTCAAAAGTAGGAACTACTTGAAAATTGGTATATTGGCTTTCACGGCCGGTTAATTAAAACTCAGCAATTCTTCTAGGTTTGTGCCGTGTCTTGTGTGGGGTTTCACTTAGGACACCAAGCTGGCTCATCGGTGGGCTATTGGTGTCCCCGCCCGGACCCCCACAGGAGTAACAAACTACGCGCTACCTCCCTTTATATAGAGTGCAACTCCACTCCTTGACTGCAAGGACTAAAAGCTCAAGCAGCCTGAACCTCCCTACGAATGGCTTCAGAATTGCTGAGTTTTACTTGAAAATTGATCGTCTGCAGTCCTTATTTGAATTAAAACAGATACACATACTAATACAGTCATCACAATTAACACCGGTTATCAGACATATTCTACACACACCCAAAGTACACGGGGCTACATGACCGCGTTGTCGCAGCCCCTAAATTGAGGAACCAACCAACCAACCATGCTTCATTACTATCACTAACGCATAAACGCATCACCGAAATGCATGATATTTTATAAATACTTCACAAACTAAATACAACATAGGTTTTCACGTTTTTACCGTTTGGTGGTAGCATTTGTCGTTTCGAAATTCATAGCCAACAGAAAATAATAGTGGACTCAACACAACTGGTGAGATGATCTCGTCCCTTGCGGTGAGATAACTCTGCAGAAAAGATACAGTATATTACAAGTGCAGCGCAATTAGTTAGTTAGTTATTGTTGTTTTAAGGGGCGGAACTACGAGGTCATCTGCCCCTCTTAACACAGATTAAAGAATACAAATTTGGAATTGAATTTAAAATATTGAAGTGGACACCTATATTTTAAAAGACCAAAAAGTAATAATACAAAATCAAAAAATTAAATGAAAATAAAAATTATAAAAATAAATGTCGCCTCCGTAGCGTAGCGGTCAGCATGGTTAGCTGCCGTCCCGGAAGTCCTGGGTTCGATTCCCGGCTCTGCCACGAAATTTGAAAAGTCGTATGAGGACTGGAACGGGGTCTACTCAGCCTCGGGTGGTCCAAATGAGTAGAGGGGGTTCGATTCCCACCTCAGCCACCCTCGAAATGGTTTTCCGTGGTTTCCCACTTCGTCTTCGGGCGAATGCCAGGATGGTACCTACTGTAAGGCCACGGCCGCCTCCTTCCCTCTTCCTTGCCTCTCCATCCTCACCATCCCTTACCTTCCCTCATGAGGCCCCTGTTCGCTTTGCAGGTAAGGCCGCCAGGGCGAGGTGCCAATCACACCTCACCAGTTGTATCCCTTCCGATTCGATGTTCCCAGCTCTAGGACACTGCCCGTAGAGGCGGTAGTGGTGAGTTCCCTCGCTGAGTCCGTGGGTTCCACCAACCTGGAGGGTAAACGACTAAGAAAAAAAAATACGGAAAAACAAAAAAATATCATTCAAAAACGAACAAGTCGTTGGGTCAATTTTCACTGGAGAATTTAGATTGCTGGCCCTAACCCACTCTCACTTATAAAGCGGATAACGCGATCAGCAGCACCGCATCATCTGCTAATATAAGTTTGAGTGTCATCTGCAAACGAAGGTTTCTTCGTAAGTCAGCAAGATCCACACACTCGGTGAAAATGTGGGCCACGGTGAACACGGCTCCACAGGTACAAAGTGGGGGGTCTTCCCATCTCATCAGATACGAGTGGGTGGATCTTGTATGACCTATCCTTAGCCTACACAAAATTACGCACTCTCTCCGTGACCGGAAAGATCTCCGCCACACAGCTCTAAGTTTACTGGGCAGTGGGTCTGCTAGCCACTGACTCTCCCAAAATGCCAGATATTGTAGGCGTAACTGAGAGCGAATATCTCTAGCGGGTACCCCCATTGGTCGAGGTGGTAGTGATACCGCCTCTTTTGCAGCTTGATCCGCTAACTCACTTCCCGCAATTACAGCGTAATTAGCCTTACATGTATGGGGTTTTGGTAAACCCTCCATCAGATCAGAAAGAATCTTCAACTTATACTTAAAATAAAAAACAAGCTTGTAAACTACATACGAGTACAAGAGTAATGTGATTATAGTACGATATGTCTTAATAGAACAATAGAACAACATGCAATGGTTAATTACAATACTTGAACTGGTATTATAGCAGTTCTTCATTTGTATTGATTAATATTAATTGTTCTATAATTGTTATTGATTGAGTCTTCAGTCATCTGACATGTTTTATACTATTCTCCATGCTCCCCTATCCTGATGTCCTGAGTTAATCGTTTCATCGCTACATAGCTACCACACCTTACATTCGAGGCAATCTGTTTAATATATTCTAACCTTGGTCTACCCCTACAGTTCTTATCCTCGACCCTTCCATAACTAAGTTTGCTATTGCTGGGTGTCATAGTATGTGTCCTACCAACCCAACTCTTCTCTTCATTAGCAGTCGCCAGAAATATCTCTCCTCTACCACTCATCTTAATACCACTTCGTTTGTAACCCTATCTATCCATCTGATATTCATCATTTTCCTGTAACACCACATTTCAAATGCTTCAATTCCCCTCTTTTCTGCTGCACCAATAGTCCAAGTTTCACTTCCATAGAGTGCCACGCTCCATACAAAAGCCTTCAAAAATGACTTCCTAATACATAAATCTATATTCGATGTCAACAGATTCCTTTTCTGTAGAAATGCTTTCCTTCCCTGAGCAAACCTACTTTTTATATCCTCTTTGCGTCGTCCATCACTTGTTATTTTGCTTCCTAAGTAACAGAAGTCTCCTACTTCCTTTAGTCTTTCACCTGCCAATTTGATGTCCATAGATGTTTCTGATTTATTTCGGCTGCATTCCAATATTTTTGTTTTACATTTATTAATTTTCATCATGAATTCTTTCCTCAAGACGGAGTCCATACCATTCAAAAAGTAATTCAAATCCTCAGGCAAGTCGGCCAAGATGACTATGTCATCGGCAAATCTCAGAGTTGAAATTATTTTTCCTTGAATCTTCACTGCCACTTTAATTTTTTCTCCAATTTCCTTCATTGCTTGTTCAATGTAAAGATAGAAAAGTATGGGTGCAGCCTTGCCTTACACCTTTCTGAATACCAGCTTCACTCTCATGTCCTTCAGCTCGAATGACTGCTGTCTGGTTTCTGTATATATTGTAGATCACCCTCCTATCCCTGTACTTTATTCCAATCATCTTCAAAATGCCGTACAATTTAGTCCAATCAACGTTATCAAAAGCCTTTTCTAAGTCTACAAATGCCATGAACGTTCTTTTATCTTTCCTTATTCTGCCTTCCAAAATCAGCATGAGACTTAGTACAGCTTCCCTTGTTCCTACATTTCTCCTGAAACCAAACTGGTCTTCACCCAACTCCGTTTCTACATGGCTTTCCATCCTCTTGTAAATTATTCTAGACAGGACCTTTGAAGCATGAGTAATCAAGCAGATTGTACGGTAATCTTCACATCTATGAGCTCCCACATTCTTCGGTATAGGGATGATAACATTCTTCTTGAAATCAGAGGGTACCTCACCTGTCTCATAAATCCTACACACCAAGGGTTATAACCTGATCAGACCTTCATCTCTTAAGCAGCGTAGCAACTCAATCGGTATATCATCTATACCTGCTGCTTTGTTCCTGCTTAAGTCTTCCAATGCTCTGTCAAATTCTGATCTCAATATTGCACCCTTCAATAAAGCATGGTTTTCTCAAGATTCAACTACGGGGTCGTGTTCAGTCCTGACTGCGTTACACAGCAAAGTTCGCTTAAAACAACATGCTCTAATGAATAGAAAGGTTCATGACAGAGGCTATACTAGAAATAAAATGAATAACAAGTAGAATAAAAGAAATTTAATGACTGAAAAGTATGTGCATGATAACAATCTATATTATTAAAAATATTGATGCAAACCTCTCCGAGTCCGTCCGGCCATACTATCCGGCCGATGTTCTTCATCCTTTTTTTAAATGAAAGTTATTCATGCACAGATTTGTCATCAAGTATTACAAATCACTTCAATTACGCCTTTCTCAAATTATTTGATTTTTCCAACTTTTTCCAACTTTTTCCAACTTTGAAGTAATCATATCTACGGTTCTAGATGCGTTACGAAGGTCGTTTTCGTCTAAGAACATTCAGTGAATCAAGCGCTATCATTTGAGCTCCCAACCATTCAAATCGGCTGATTCTGAGGAAAGTTATGAGTGGACATACGATATTACATCTCATTTTTTCAACAGTTTTTCTCATTGTAGCAATCATATCTTTGGTTCTAATTGAGTTACTCTGTTCGTTTTGGTCTAAGAGCACTCAGTGGATCAAGCTCTATCTTTTGAGGTATTGAATATTTTCCATTGGTTGATTCTGAGGAATGTTATGAGTGCCGAAGCGAATATTAGAAATAATTATGAAAACTTAACCGATTCCGTCCGGCCATTCTATCCGGTCGATTTCCTTCATACCACTATTAAATGAAAGTTATTCATGTACGGATTTAATATCAAGTATTACAAATCACTTAACTTCTGCCTTCCTCAAATTATTTGATTTATTGCACCTTATTTTTTTCACATTGAAGCTATCTATATTATTAAAAATATTGATGAAAAATTATCCGAGTCCGTCCGGCCATACTATCCGGCCGATGTTCTTCATCCTTTTTTTAAATGAAAGTTATTCATGCACATATTTGTCATCAAGTATTACAAATCACTTCAATTACGTCTTTCTCAAATTATTTGATTTTTCCAACTTTTTCCAACTTTTTCCAACTTTGAAGTAATCATATCTACGGTTATAATTGCGTTACGAAGGTCGTTTTAGCCTAAGAACACTCAGTGAATCAAGCGCTATCATTTGAGCTCCCAACCATTCAAATCGGCTGATTCGGAGGAAAGTTATGAGTGGACATACGATATTACATCTCATTTTTTCAACAGTTTTTCTCATTGTAGCAATCATATCTTTGGTTCTAATTGAGTTACTCTGTTCGTTTTGGTCTAAGAGCAATCAGTGGATCAAGCTCTATCTTTTGGGGTATTAAATATTTTCCATTGGTTGATTCCGAGGAATGTTATGAGTGCAGAAGCGAATATTAGAAATAATTATGAAAACTTAACCGATTCCGTCCGGCCATTCTATCCGGTCGATTTCCTTCATACCACTATTAAATGAAAGTTATTCATGTACGGATTTAATATCAAGTATTAAAAATCACTTAACTTCTGCCTTCCTCAAATTATTTGATTTATTTCACCTTATTTTTTTCACATTGAAGCTATCTATATTATTAAAAATATTGATGAAAACCTATCCGAGTCCGTCCGGCCATACTATCCGGCCGATTTTCTTCATCCTTTTTTAAATGAAAGGTATTCATGCACAGATTTGTCATCAAGTATTACAAATCACTTCAATTACGCCTTTCTCAAATTATTTGATATTTTCAACTTTTTCCAAATTTTTCCGACTTTGAAGTAATCATATCTACGGTTCTAATTGCGTTACGAAGGTCGTTTTAGTCTAAGAACACTCAGTGAATCAAGCGCTATCATTTGAGCTCCCAACCATTCAAATCGGCTGATTCGGAGGAGAATTATGAGTGGACATACGATATTACATCTCATTTTTTCAACAGTTTTTCTCATTGTAGCAATCATATCTTTGGTTCTAATTGAGTTACTCTGTTCGTTTTGGTCTAAGAGCACTCAGTGGATCAAGCTCTATCTTTTGAGGTATTGAATATTTTCCATTGGTTGATTCTGAGGAATGTTATGAGTGCCGAAGCGAATATTAGAAATAATTATGAAAACTTAACCGATTCCATCCGGCCATTCTATCCGGTCGATTTCCTTCATACCACTATTAAATGAAACTTATTCATGTACGGATTTAATATCAAGTATTACAAATCACTTAACTTCTGCCTTCCTCAAATTATTTGATTTATTGCACCTTTTTTTATTTTTTTCACATTGAAGCTATCTATATTATTAAAAATATTGATGAAAAATTATCCGAGTCCGTCCGGCCATACTATCCGGCCGATGTTCTTCATCCTTTTTTTAAATGAAAGTTATTCATGCACATATTTGTCATCAAGTATTACAAATCACTTCAATTACGCCTTTCTCAAATTATTTGATTTTTCCAACTTTTTCCAACTTTTTCCAACTTTTTCCAACTTTTTCCAACTTTGAAGTAATCATATCTACGGTTCTAATTGCGTTACGAAGGTCGTTTTAGCCTAAGAACACTCAGTGAATCAAGCGCTATCATTTGAGCTCCCAACCATTCAAATCGGCTGATTCTGAGGAAAGTTATGAGTGGACATACGATATTACATCTCATTTTTTCAACAGTTTTTCTCATTGTAGCAATCATATCTTTGGTTCTAATTGAGTTACTCTGTTCGTTTTGGTCTAAGAGCAATCAGTGGATCAAGCTCTATCTTTTGGGGTATTAAATATTTTCCATTGGTTGATTCCGAGGATTGTTATGAGTGCAGAAGCGAATATTAGAAATAATTATGAAAACTTAACCGATTCCGTCCGGCCATTCTATCCGGTCGATTTCCTTCATACCACTATTAAATGAAAGTTATTCATGTACGGATTTAATATCAAGTATTAAAAATCACTTAACTTCTGCCTTCCTCAAATTATTTGATTTATTGCACCTCATTTTTTTCACATTGAAGCTATCTATATTATTAAAAATATTGATGGAAACCTATCCGAGTCCGTCCGGCCATACTATCCGGCCGATTTTCTTCATCCTTTTTTTAAATGAAAGGTATTCATGCACAGATTTGTCATCAAGTATTACAAATCACTTCAATTACGCCTTTCTCAAATTATTTGATTTTTTCAACTTTTTCCAAATTTTATCGACTTTGAAGTAATCATTACGGTTCTAATTGCGTTACGAAGGTCGTTTTAGTCTAAGAACACTCAGTGAATCAAGCGCTATCATTTGAGCTCCCAACCATTCAAATCGGCGGATTCGGAGGAGAATTATGAGTGGACATACGATATTACATCTCATTTTTTCAACAGTTTTTCTCATTGTAGCAATCATATCTTTGGTTCTAATTGAGTTACTCTGTTCGTTTTGGTCTAAGAGCACTCAGTGGATCAAGCTCTATCTTTTGAGGTATTGAATATTTTCCATTGGTTGATTATGAGGAATGTTATGAGTGCCGAAGCGAATATTAGAAATAATTATGAAAACTTAACCGATTCCGTCCGCCCATTCTATCCGGTCGATTTCCTTCATACCACTATTAAATGAAACTTATTCATGTACGGATTTAATATCAAGTATTAAAAATCACTTAACTTCTGCCTTCCTCAAATTATTTCATTTATTGCACCTTTTTTTATTTTTTTCACATTGAAGCTATCTATATTATTAACAAGATGTTCAGTAAAGAACATATAGCCTACTTTCTCCTAAATGTATGAGTATAGTTATAACTCGTTGTTATTATCAAAGAGTATAATAGAACTATTCTTTGTTGAAGACCTTAGAAACGATTTACCTCTACCAAACGCCACGACCTAGATAAAAACTGCTACCATCATTGAAGAAAGAAAGAAAGAAAGATAAGAAGTATATCAAGAATGTTATGGATCTGGAGACATAATCGACCGGACTGGCGGCGTGGCTCAGCGGTAACGTTCTCGCTTGCTGGGCCCTAGGTTGCAGGTTCGTATCCTGGCGCAGTCAGCTGGCATTTGAGGGTGCACAAATGCGAGGGAGCCGTGTCAGTACATTTACTGGCACGTTAAAGATCCCCTTCGGGCCAAAATTCCGGCACCCCGGTGTCTCTAAAAGCAGCAGTATTTAAAAGGGATGTAAAACCAATAACATTATTATTATTATTATTACGACCTGCCGTGGGCAACATCCAACTTTGAGTTGAGGCATGTCTTTACACGTCTGGTTGTGCATGGCTTTCACAACCCTAATTGAATTAACAAATCTTTCCATGACCCTACAGAGACGTGTGTATACAAACTATGTGGATATTTTCGATAATATAATCCTAACAGAGCGAGTGCATTCTAGCGGCCAGAATAAGAAACTTTTCAATAAAATCTGGAAGTTACCTTTTTGGCAGCTAGATGTCTCGAGTAAATCTGCTGGCGAATTATGTTTTAATTAAATATATATTTTACACCATAATGTGGACAATATAACGCTTAATAACATTTTCAAGTAACGCAAAATAGGCTGTTACAAACCCTTTAAAATAAAAAGTTAAAATGTATCGTAGTATCAACTTGTCATTCTTCAAATTCGATGCGCATAGAATGATAATGGTATAGTAATCAATGGATCCCCACGTAGACTAGTCGGGACATCTAGTGGTGAAATATCGAACAATATAATCCTAACAGAGCGAGTGCATTCTAGCGGCCAGAAGAAGAAACTTTTCAATAAAATCTGGAAGTTACCTTTTTGGCAGCTAGATGTCTCGAGTAAATCTGCTGGCGAATTATGTTTTAATTAAATATATATTTTACACCATAATTTGCACAATATAACGCTTAATTTTAAAACATCTGAGTCATTACAAAACAATAAACATATAACATTTCAAGCAAAAAAACTAGCTCTGATCGGGTTTGAACCATAGGAATCTGAGCGACAGGCTATCGCTCTACCACTGAGCTAATTGTGTCAACGAATTTCGTTCTATTTAAAATGACTTACATAGAACTTGTTAGCAAATAATGATTTATACTAAACGATTTCATCACTGGAGTATATTATTTATATATAAAGCATTTCATACAAAGTTTATTTATTTTTTATCAGTACGCTATATTGCATGCAATACTCAAATTAGTGAAATATAAGCCAGGCACAAGATATCCGCTGCCATCTTGTCTTATTAATGAATCAGCTGAGCTTTTTAAAATCACGTCTGCACTATAGTATTACAAAATAAACTTTTCGTACGTGCCTCTTCCTTTAGAACAGTTAAAACGATTCTCGGCTCGATAATCGGAACTGGTGGGTCCCATGATATGGATTATAAAGTTTGCATAATTCGCACGGCCGCCATCCTGAAATGGTATGGCGGACGACCTTGTAGTTTGGTCACAAGACGCATCCTATACGAAGGTATGTTGTTACCAAATTTGGTAGAGATTGGATGATTTGGTTAGTCGTTATTTGATTTTACGTTTTGAACGTTTGAGTGGCCGCCATTCAGTTTTAGTAAAGATGGCGGCGATATAAAACATGACACTGAGGTGTCCTTTGCTAGTGCTACCTTTGTACCAAATTTCGTTCAATTCGCATTCACCGTGTTCGAATTGATAGGGGGGGACAGACATTCAGAGTACACACACTCACACACACACACACAGACTCACACACACACATACACACACACAGACTCACACACACACATACACACACACAGACAGACACACTTTTTTCGCCCTGTGTTGATCTCATGTCTACTTTCATTTTTTGCAAAAATCGAAAGTAGGCTAAAAATATTGATGAAAACCTATCCGAGTCCGTCCGGCCATACTATCCGGCCGATTTTCTTCATCCTTTTTTTAAATGAAAGGTATTCGTGCACAGATTTGTCATCAAGTATTACAAATCACTTCAATTACGCCTTTCTCAAATTATTTGATTTTTTCAACTTTTTCCAAATTTTTCCGACTTTGAAGTAATCATATCTACGGTTCTAATTGCGTTACGAAGGTCGTTTTAGTCTAAGAACACTCAGTGAATCAAGCGCTATCATTTGAGCTCCCAACCATTCAAATCGGCTAATTCGGAGGAGAATTATGAGTGGACATACGATATTACATCTCATTTTTTCAACAGTTTTTCTCATTGTAGCAATCATATCTTTGGTTCTAATTGAGTTACTCTGTTCGTTTTGGTCTAAAAGCACTCAGGGGATCAAGCTCTATATTTTGAGGTATTAAATATTTTCCATTGGTTGATTCTGAGGAATGTTATGAGTGCCGAAGCGAATATTAGAAATAATTATGAAAACTTAACCGATTCCGTCCGGCCATTCTATCCGGTCGATTTCCTTCATACCACTATTAAATGAAACTTATTCATGTACGGATTTAATATCAAGTATTACAAATCACTTAACTTCTGCCTTCCTCAAATTATTTGATTTATTGCACCTTTTTTTATTTTTTTCACATTGAAGCTATCTATATTATTAAAAATATTGATGAAAAATTATCCGAGTCCGTCCGGCCATACTATCCGGCCGATGTTCTTCATCCTTTTTTTAAATGAAAGTTATTCATGCACATATTTGTCATCAAGTATTACAAATCACTTCAATTACGCCTTTCTCAAATTATTTGATTTTTCCAACTTTTTCCAACTTTTTCCAACTTTTTTCAAATTTGAAGTAATCATATCTACGGTTCTAATTGCGTTACGAAGGTCGTTTTAGCCTAAGAACACTCAGTGAATCAAGCGCTATCATTTGAGCTCTTAACCATTCAAATCGGCTGATTCTGAGGAATGTTATGAGTGCAGAAGCGAATATTAGAAATAATTATGAAAACTTAACCGATTCCGTCCGGCCATTCTATCCGGTCGATTTCCTTCATACCACTATTAAATGAAACTTATTCATGTACAGATTTAATATCAAGTATATCAAATCACTTAACTTCTGCCTTCCTCAAATTATTTGATTTATTGCACCTTCTTTTATTTTTTTCACATTGAAGCTATCTATATTATAACAAGTAGTTCCGTGAAGAACTATACAGCCTATTTTCATATATCCTACTTATGTTAATTGCCACTATTTAACATACACAATTTCAGTTTGATTGCTGTAATAGATTCGTAGATATTGAGAACCGACTAAATATTTCGGATGGTCGCCATGTTGGATTTTATGTATGTAGGTCCTAGAGTTATGTACTGTTACATGCAGATTATTGTGAACGTGTAGTATTCAAACTTCAATCGCATAATTAGGACACAAGAAAAAACAAGGAGATTTAAAAATTTTTCACAGCTGCCATCTTGAGGTTATGGAAACAATTGAAATAAATTAGATGCCAGTGGATTAACATTCGGATAAAGATTTACTGTACCAAGTTTCACTGCACGCGGATGGTTAAATTGCGAGAAACGTCCATGTGAATATTTATAATTCGCGTCACCGCCATGTTGGATTTGTGATCACCAGGTTATTTAAAGTCCTATAGGTGAACTTAAGTTCATAGCCCCTATGAACATTAAAAAATGCAGTTTGATTGCTAAAATAGATTCGTAGATATTCAGTATCGTCTAAATATTTCGGATGGTCGCCATATTGGATTGTTAAAGGTATAGAACATAGAGTCATGTACCATTAAAGGAAAATTATTGCGTAGGTTCATTATTCAAACTTTCACTTCGATCGCATGACTACATCCCAAGAAATAAAAACTTAATTTTAAAATTCGCACTGCCGCCATCTTGAGGTTATGTAAACAATTGAACTAAATTAGATACCAGTGGATTACAATGTGTATAAATATTTCCTGTACCAGGTTTCAGTGCGCTTGGAACATTAAATCGCGAGAAAGGTCTATTTAAAATGTTCAAATTCGCTTGGCCGCCATGTTCGTTTTGTAGTTAACCGGTTTTTGAAAATCTTATAGATGGAATTCCAGTAGTGCCCTTTATCTCCGTACAAAATTTTAGGGAGATACCGCTAATAGTTTCAGAGATATAGAATGCCGGTGAAATATTTCGCACATCCGCCATCTTATGATTATGTAAACAATTGAACGAAGTTAGATGTCGGTGCATTACAATGTATATAAACATATACTGTACCAAGTTTCATTGCGTTTGGTTGGTCAAATCGCGAGAAACGTCTATTTAAAAGTCGCAAATTCGCTTGCCCGCCATGTTCGTTTTGTAGTTACCAGGTTTTCAAAAGTCACATAAGTGAACTTATAGTAGTTCCCTCTATCACCATAGAAAATGTCAGGGTAATATCGGTAATAGTTTCCGAGATATTGAATGCTGGTGAAATATTTCGCACAGCCGCCATGTTGGATTGGTGAGTCGTAACAAAATTTGAAGGGCACGGTCGAGGTCGCCGGGAATAGTGTTATGAACTTTCCGAGTTTCATTGAAATCGCTCCGGCCGTTTAGATTTTATTAGGGGGGGACACACACACGAATCACACACACACATACACACACACACACACACACACGCACACACACACGGACAAAAGGTGATCTCATAAGCCTATTTTTTCAAAATTGAAAATAGGCTAAAAAAATATTGATGAAAATTTATCCGAGTCTGTCTGGGCATACTATCCGGCCGATTTTCTTCATTTTTTTAAAATGAAAGGTATTCATGCACAGATTTGTCATCAAGTATTACAAATCACTTCAATTACGCCTTTCTCAAATTATTTGATTTATTCAACTTTTCCCAACTTCTTCCAACTTTGAAGTAATCATATCTACGGTTCTAATTGCGTTACGAAGGTCGTTTTAGTCTAAGAACACTCAGTGAATCAAGCGCTATCATTTGAGCATTTAACCATTCAGATCGGCTGATTCTGAGGAGAGTAATGAGTGGACATACGATATTACATCTCATTTTTTCAACAGTTTCTCTCATTGTAGCAATCATATCTTTGTTTCTAACTGAGTTACACTGTTCGTTTTGACCTAAGAGCACTCAGTGGATCAAGCTCTATCTTTTTAGGTTTAAATATTTTCATTGGTTGATTCTGAGGAATGTTATGAGTGCCAAAGCGAATATTGGAAATAATTATGGAAATTTAACCGATTCCGTCCGGCCATTCTATCCGGTCGATTTCCTTCATACCACTATTAAATGAAAGTTATTCATGTTCGGATTTAATATCAAGTATTACAAATCACTTAACTTCTGCCTTCCTCAAATTATTTGATTTATTGCACCTTTTTTATTTTTTTTCACATTGAAGCTATCTATATTATTAACAAGTAGTTCCGTGAAGAACTATACAGCCTATTTTCATATATCCTACTTATGTAAATTGCCACTATTTAACATACACAATTTCAGTTTGATTGCTGTAATAGATTCGTAGATATTGAGAACCGACTAAATATTTCGGATGTTCGCCATGTTGGATTTTATATATGTAGGTCCTAGAGTTATGTACTGTTACACGCAGATTATTGTGAACGTGTAGTATTCAAACTTCAATCGCATAATTAGGACACAAAAAAAAAACAAGGAGATTTAAAATTTTTCCACAGCTGCCATCTTGAGGTTATGGAAACAATTGAAATAAATTAGATGCCAGTGGATTAACATTCGGATAAAGATTAACTGTACCAAGTTTCACTGCACGCGGATGGTTAAATTGCGAGAAACGTCCATGTGAATATTAATAATTCGCGTCACCGCCATGTTGGATTTGTGATCACCAGGTTATTTAAAGTCCTATAGGTGAACATAAGTTCATAGCCCCTATGAACATTAAAAAATGCAGTTTGATTGCTAAAATAGATTCGTAGATATTCAGTATCGTCTAAATATTTCGGATGGTCGCCATGTTGGATTGTTAAATGTATAGGCCATAGAGTTATGTACCATTAAAGGAAAATTATTGCGTAGGTTCATTATTCAAACTTTCACTTCGATCACATGACTACATCACAAGAAATAAAAACTTAATTTTAAAATTCGCACTGCCGCCATCTTGAGGTTATATAAACAATTGAACTAAATTAGATACCAGTCGATTACAATGTGTATAAATATTTCCTGTACCAGGTTGCAGTGCGCTTGGAACATTAAATCGCGAGAAAGGTCTATTTAAAATGTTCAAATTCGCTTGGCCGCCATGTTCGTTTTGTAGTTAACCGGTATTTGAATATCTTATAGATGGACTTCCAGTAGTGCCCTTTATCTCAGTACAAAATTTTAGGGAGATACCGCTAATAGTTTCAGAGATAAAGAATGCCGGTGAAATATTTCGCACATCCGCCATCTTGTGATTATGTAAACAATTGAACGAAGTTAGATGCCTGTGCATTACAATGTATATAAACATATACTGTACCAAGTTTCATTGCGTTTGGTTGGTCAAATCGCGAGAAAGGTCTATTTAAAAGTCGCAAATTCGCTTGGCCTCAATGTTCGTTTTGTAGTTACCAGGTTTTCAAAAGTCACATAAGTGAACTTATAGTAGTTCCCTCTATTACCATAGAAAATGTCAGGGTAATATCGGTAATAGTTTCGGAGATATTGAATGCTGGTGAAATATTTCGCACAGCCGCCATGTTGGATTGGTGAGTCGTAACAAAATTTGAAGGGCACGGTCGAGGTCGCCGGGAATAGTGCTATGACCTTTCCGAGTTTCATTGAAATCGCTCCTGCCGTTTAGATTTTATTAGGGGGGGGGGGGACACACACACGAATCACACACACACACACACACACACACACACATGCACACACACACGGACAAAAGGTGATCTCATGAGCCTATTTTTTCAAAATTGAAAATAGGCTAAAAATATTGATGAAAATTTATCCGAGTCCGTCTGGCCGTACTATCCGGCCGATTTTCTTCATCCTTTTTTTAAATGAAAGGTATTCATGCACATATTTGTCATCAAGTATTACAAATCACTTCAATTACGCCTTTTTCAAATTATTTGATTTTTTCAACTTTTTCCAACTTTTTCCAACTTTGAAGTAATCATATCTACGGTTCTAATTGCGTTACGAAGGTCGTTTTAGTCTAAGAACACTCAGTGACTGAAACTCTTTCATTTGAGATGTTTACTATTCAAATCGGCTGATTCTTAGGAATGTTATGAGTGAACATTCGATATTATATCTCATTTTTTCAATATTTTTTCTCATTGTAGCTATAATATTTTTGGTTCTAATGACGGAAATTTCGTATTACACTAGCGTTTTGTATTACAATCTACAAAGCGCAGGGTCAAACGCTTCATCGAGTTGGAATCTACTTGCCTGATCCTGTTTTAGGCCATGGAATGTTCTATGTTGCCTTATCCCGAGGAAAATCATTTAAAGCTAAGAGTCGACGTACAGCGTACATTGTCTGGAAGGAAGTATTGTAAAATAAAGGTTATAAACTATTACTTAATGTCGTAATTTTTTAATTCCAATACTGAACAAGAAGTTCCGTGAAGAACTATACAGCCTACTTTTCATGCCAATGATTATTCTACAGAATATGAACCTATCTAGAATAATGACGAAATTAAGTTGCTAATATCGAAATTTCCAATTAGTTCGAAATACTGTATACCTGCCATAATGCATCCTAATAGAGCACTACAGTTGGCAGCCCTGATGACTGAATATATTCTTAGTTCCGTCTCTTAAGGTACAAAATACAAAATTTGGTTGAAGTCGAACGAAGAGCATGGACGTTACAAGCAGTTAAACATTGGATCTAACAGCGCGCGTAAAATCATGTTGGCAACAATGTCATGCATGTATTGGTCAGAAATAATCTGAAATAATATGATCTATTGTTGTGCCAATTTTGAATGAAATCCATTAGTTAGTATAGAAGTTACATGCATTTTAAAATTGGACCTATCAGCAGGCTTAGAATCATGTTGGCAGCACTGACGTATAATAGTTACTCCAAATTCGTCTAGAATGCCATGTACTATACGTGTGCAAAGTTTAGAGCTATTGGCTTGCATACTTTCTGATATATTGATATTCGGGTAACAAAAATAGGGACAGCACATATTAACAGTTGGCAGCACTGGTTGCTCCTTAGAATACGCATAGTCATATCTGTTATGGTACACATAGCACATACGAAATTTGGTTGAAATCCAAATGATAGTATGGAAGTTACATGTATTTAAAGTTGGACCTGTCAGCAGGCTTAGAATCATGTTGGTAGCACTGACGTATATAAGTTACTCCAAATTAATATAGAATGTCAGGTACTATACGTGTGCATAGTTTAAAGCTGTCGGCTTGCATACTTTCTGATATATTGGTATTTGGATAAAATAAATTAGGAGCATTTATTAACAGTTGGCAGCCCTGGTAGGTCTTAAGAATATGCTCAGTCATATCTGGTTATGTACACATACAACATACGAAATTTGGTTGAATTCCAATTGATAGTATGGAAGTTATATGCATTTAAAAATTGGACCTATCAGGAGGCTTATAATCATTTTGGCAACACTGCCATGTTTAGCCTCCTGGAAATTAAACTGAAATATTATGATCTGTACGTGTGCCAATTTTGAAATAGCTCCCATTCATACTTTCCATGATATCCAACATGGAGCTCAAATTTCAATTGCGATTTTTCAGCAGTTGGTAGCACTGACATCATTTTCAAATATGGCCGTGAGATATTCAGGTATAGATCTTTACTCCTACCAAATTTTGTTTCGATTGCTGCAGCCGTTTAGGAGTTGATAGGGGGGGACACACACACAGCCAGACAGACAGACAGACAGACAGACAGACAGAAGGACAGACAGACAGACAGACAGACAGACACACATTTGCCCGATCTCATAAGTCTACTTTTTCCTCATTTTTGCAAAATGTGAAAAGTAGGCTAAAAATTATGCTGCGGAGCAGTACGGGCGCCCTAGTCTATATTATTAAAAATATTGATGAAAACTTATCCGAGTCCGTCCGGGCATACCATCCGGGCGATTTTCTTCATCCTTTTTTTAAATGAAAGGTATTCATATACAGATTTGTCATCAAGTATTACAAATCACTTAAATTACGCCTTTCTCAAATTATTTGATTTATTCAACTTTTTCCAACTTTTTCCAACTTTGAAGTGATCATATCATCGGTTCTAATTGCGTTACGAAGGTCGTTTTAGTATAAGAACACTCAGTGAATCAAGCGCTATCATTTGAGCTCTCCATCGGCTGATACTGAGGAAAATTATGAGTGGACATACGATATTACATCTCATTTTTTTAAACAGTTTTTCTCATTGTAGCAATCATATCTTTGGTTCTAATTGAGTTACACTGTTCGTTTTGGTCTAAGAGCACTCAGTGGATCAAGCTCTATCATTTGATGTATTATATATTTACATTGGTTGATTCCGAGGAATGTTATGAGTGCCGAAGCGAATATTAGAAATAATTATGAAAATTTAACCGAGTCCGTGCGGCCATTCTGTCCGGTCGATTTCCTTTCATACCACTATTCATTGAAAGGTATTCATGTACGAATTTAATATCAAGTATTACAAATCACTTAACTTATGCCTCCCTCAAATTATTTGATTTCTTGCACCTTTTTTACTTTTTTTCACATTGAAGCTATCTATATTATTAAAAATATTGATGAAAATTTATCCGAGTCCGTCCGGGCATACCATCCGGGGGATTTTCTTCATCCTTTTTTTAAATGAAAGGTATTCATATACAGATTTGTCATCAAGTATTACAAATCACTTAAATTACGACTTTCTCAAATTATTTGATTTATTCAACTTTTTCCAACTTTTTCCAACGTTGAAGTGATCATATCATCAGTTCTAATTGCGTTACGAAGGTCGTTTTAGTATAAGAACACTCAGTGAATCAAGCGCTATCATTTGAGCTCTTAACCATTCAATTCAGCTGATTCTGAGGAAAGTTATGAGTGGACATACGATATTACACCTCATTTTTTCAACAGTTTTTCTCATTGTAGCAATCATATCTTTGGTTCTAATTGAGTTACACTGTTCGTTTTGGTATAAGAGCACTCGGTGGATCAAGCTCTATCATTTAATGTATTATATATTTACATTGGTTGATTGTGAGGAATGTTATGAGTGACGAAGGGAATATTACAAATAATT
This sequence comes from Meconema thalassinum, assembly GCA_946902985.2. Taxonomy (NCBI): domain Eukaryota; kingdom Metazoa; phylum Arthropoda; class Insecta; order Orthoptera; family Tettigoniidae; genus Meconema; species Meconema thalassinum. The sequence goes on from OX336390.1 coordinate 838,063,343, forward strand.
ATGAAAAATTACCGAGTCCGTCCGGCCATTCTATCCGGTCGATTTCCTTCATACCACTATTAAATGAAAGTTATTAATGTACAAATTTAATATCAAGTATTACAAATCACTTAACTTCTGCCTCCCTCAAATTATTTGATTTCTTGCACCTTTTTTACTTTTTTTCACATTGAAGCTATCTAAATTATTAAAAATATTGATGAAAACTTATCCGAGTCCGTCCGGCCATACTATCCAGCCGATTTTCTTCATCCTTTTTTTAAATGAAAGGTATTCATGCACAGATTTGTCATCAAGTATTACAAATCACTTAAATTACGCCTTTCTCAAATTATTTGATTTATTCAACTTTTTCCAACTTTTTCCAACTTTGAAGTAATCATATCATCGGTTCTAATTGCGTTACGAAGGTCGTTTTAGTATAAGAACACTCAGTGAATCAAGCGCTATCATTTGAGCTCTTAACCATTCAAATCGGCTGATACTGAGGAAAATTATGAGTGGACATACGATATTACATCTCATTTTTTCAACAGTTTTTCTCATTGTAGCAATCATATCTTTGGTTCTAATTGAATTACACTGTTCGTTTTGGTCTAAGAGCACTCAGTGGATCAAGCTCTATCATTTGATGTATTATATATTTACATTGGTTGATTCCGAGGAATGTTATGAGTGCCGAAGCGAATATTAGAAATAATTATGAAAATTTAACCGAGTCCGTGCGGCCATTCTATCCGGTCGATTTCCTTCATACCACTATTCATTGAAAGGTATTCATGTACGAATTTAATATCAAGTATTACAAATCACTTAACTTATGCCTCCCTCAAATTATTTGATTTCTTGCACCTTTTTTACTTTTTTTCACATTGAAGCTATCTATATTATTAAAAATATTGATGAAAACTTATCCGAGTCCGTCCGGGCATACCATCCGGGGGATTTTCTTCATCCTTTTTTTAAATGAAAGGTATTCATATACAGATTTGTCATCAAGTATTACAAATCACTTAAATTACGCCTTTCTCAAATTAATTTATTTATTCAACTTTTTCCAACTTTTTCCAACTGTGAAGTGATCATATCATCGGTTCTAATTGCGTTACGAAGGTCGTTTTAGTCTAAGAACACTCAGTGAATCAAGCGCTATCATTTGAGCTCTTAACCATTCAAATCGGCTGATTCTGAGGAAAGTTATGAGTGGACATACGATATTGTATCTCAATTTTTCAACAGTTTTTCTCATTGTAGGAATCATATCTTTGGTTCTAAATGGGTTACACGGTTCGTTTTGGTCTAAGAGCACTCAGTGGATCAAGCTCTATCATTTGATGTATTATATATTTACAATGGTTGATTCCGAGGAATGTTATGAGTGCCGAAGCGAATATTAGAAATAATTATGAGAATTTAACCGAGTGCGTCCGGCCATTCTATCCGGTCGATTTCCTTCATACCACTATTCATTGAAAGGTATTCATGCAAAGATTTGTTATCAAGTATTACAAATCACTTCACTTCCACCTTCCTCAATTTATTTGATATTTTCAACGTTTTTCATCTTTTTCCAATTTTGAAGCAATCATATCTCTGGTTCTGATCGAGGTACTCAAGTCGTTTTAGTCTAAGAACACCCAGGGACTGAAGCCCTTTCATTTGAGCTGTTAACTATTCAAATCGGCTTATTCTTCGGAATGTTATGAGTGAACATTCGATATTATATCTCATTTTTTCAATATTTTTTCTCATTTTAGCAATCATATCTTTTGTTCTAATGACGGAAATTTCGTATTACACTAGCGTTTTGTATTACAATCAACAAAGTGGAGGGTCAAACGCTTCATCGAGTTGGAATCTCCTTGCCTGATCCTGTTTTAGGCCATGGAATGTTCTATGTTGCCTTATCCCGAGGAAAATCATTTAAAACTAAGAGTCGACGTACAGCGAACATTGTCTGGAAGGAAGTATTGTAAAATAAAGGTTATAAACTATTACTTAATGTCGTAATTTTTTAATTCCAATACTGAAAAATTATGCTGCGGAGCAGTACGGGCGCCCTAGTAATAAATAACATTGAGCGGTAGGAACTCGCTCGTCACAACAAGACAATGTGAATGCAGCTTCACATAATGATAAAATCATAACATAAGCATTTGAGCGGAAAGAACTCACTCGTCACAACATCTGGATACAAGTCCATTTTTTCTGGTCAAGAAGTTATATAATGTGTGGTGTAGCCTACTGCTCGTTAATAAGAAACTGAGTACTGATGCGAGTCCGTTTACAACTGAAACAGTCATATTGCTTACGGAGTTGCATCTTTTAAATCACACTATGGCTATGGGAACCACCCTTAATTAATACATTATAATTACTATTGACACATGCAATATCTAATAATCTAAACAGAATGAAGAATCTCCCTGAGATCCTAGCTGGTGCCGGAGCACATAATGAACACAAAAAGAGCATGCCAGGAATAGGCCAAAAACGCTCTCATCAACTTGGGAACATAGCTTCGCGCACCCTAACTTGACACGGGTCAAGAACGCGTAAAAATACACACACCAAAAATTGAACCAACAACAACAAAATACAAGCCTAACGGCTGAAAAACTATGTTTACATTTATATAAAACGCCAGACAAACACGAATTTCGGAAGCTACCGTACAACTATGGACAGCACCCATTTAATCAATCAATACTCATTATAACTGATCAGGTTTTGTGAATTTTAAATAACATCTTAAATTGCAGTACAGGAAGCAAACCTGTTACTAATGACAAGTCACGTTATCTGATTTGAGCGCGCCCTTCTTGTATGAGTCAACACTGCCTCAATTATCTCTCTCGGCCCCGCAAGCTAGGTGCAGTTTCCCACTGGAAACGTCAACAAATCTCACCCATCCCCTGGATGGCAAGAACACAAATATATACCACAAGTTCCGCCTCGCGAGGTCATGAACTGGGCTAATGTGGAGCAAGACAGAATAATCACCATGATATATTCTCGCCAGCACTTTATAAAAATCACACAACGCACCAAAAGCTTGGACTGACTCTCATACGCACACCCTGGGTCGGCTCAAAACAGATCAACAATATTGCGTCCATTGACACATTAACAAAAATACATAACAAAAACTCGGGTGCAAAGTGCCATCCAGTTCAAATCTGCTGGAAAGCAACTATCAAAATAATCCTGATCCGTCATAAAATTCTACTCACAAATAATCTTACCCTCCAAATTCTATTTTTAATCTCAAAATTAATTCAGTTCCATTTTTGTTGTAAGGCATACCTCCGAATAATAATGCTTGACCGCGATTTACGCAAGCGAACGCGAGCACGGGCTCCGCGTCGCCCCGTAAAGTTGAACCAAATACAATCACAATATTTACAAATTACGCAACGCTCGGCTAGTCCCATATTTAACGTGTCAGTAAAACAAGAACTAATAATCTACATTACCAAACAAGCAAACAAATATCTACAAAAATATGTCCCATAATACCATAGCTGATTTAATAAATAAATAAATTCATTTGTACTCAATCCTTTAAAACAGCGCCAGGAAAAACGTCTGCAGCCATCTCCTTTAAGATGTTTATCTGGTCATCGACATCTTCTGGCAAATGTCCTGCTGGTTCCCAGATCCGTTCTCGTTCTTAGACGTCATCTCGTGCTGAATTAAATAAAGTTTTGTCAGATACACACACGATATAATTCCTACTATATTCACCTATCAAGTACTATATTCCTTGACAGTCTATTTGGTGAATTATTTCGATGAACTGGTCCTACTGATAGTGCTGGGACTACAAATAAATCACTGAAGTTACACTTATAACTTGACGACACTGTTCCATGTTCAATAGCATGAAAATATGCAGAGTATGAACCTTACGTCCTCAGACGCACAAAATGAGTGAATGAACGTTACGCCCTCAGACGCACGAAATAAGTGATGATCCTCGAAGCATCTTGGATCCTTATAAATGAAACTGACTAGGGTAGGTGTGGAAGGGGATTTATTAAAAAAAATCCATAATAATTATCAGACTAGCATGCGATCGGTATCATTAAGTTCGTAGCAGTGTGGAGGTTACGATTATGCTGTAGCCGGCTCGAATCGATCGTGGAATCTGCAGATAACTCCCGCGTTAATTTACCAGTGTGCGTAACCAAGCCGAGTTGCCGCTAAAACAAGGCGTCTTGATATTATTGGCCCAGACTCTTGTATGTCTTTGCGCGTTTTTACAAGAATTACAGCAGTAGGGAGTGGTTAACATGATGATAGACCAATTGCTTCGTAGCATTCGATTTCCTTCTTGGCGCCAACCTTCCTAGCAACCGGCCATAATGTGCGTGCCCAAGCCGTCTTCCGCGCTAAAAGTTGCACCTGTCCTATGTCTCAAGAATATATATGCTTCTTCCTAAAATACCACAGGAGCTTAAACCATTGTGTCCTCTTGGCCACTGATTTCTCAATACTTCCCAACACCGTCTGGCTCTCATATCTGTTGTCTGTAGAAATGTATCAAAAGATGATGAATAATTATTAGAATCCTTTATACAGCCTGTGGATAAAGGGTTCAATATTAAATCTCCTTTTGCATCCTAATCAATTTCCTCCTCCCTTTCCATTACATGATTCTCAATCTCCTTTCCCTTATAGAAACACTATATGTAATATTTCCATCTTTTCTTCCCTATCTGTTAGAGGCTTTCCATTTGTGTCCTTAATATTACAGCACTTAGTCTTCTTTTCTCCAAAAGTATTCTTAATCCTTCGATAAGCTGTGTCTACTCTTCTTAATTTCAGACAATTTTCTATACCTGCACATTTCTCTTTCAACCATTCTTCTTTCGCTTCCTTGCACTTCTTGATAAGCTCATTTCTCAGATGCGAACGGGGGATTAGTTTACCTCCGAATTAGTATTTTACAAGGAAGGAGGCCATCATCACATGTAATTATGCATAGAGAGGAGCATATCCTCGGGATGAGCAATACGGCTGTAGTTTCCCGTTGCTTTCAGCCGTGCAGCAGAACGCAGTGTTGCCATTAGTTGGCTTATATTACCAATATCTTAACCGTCTATAAGACAAGTAAAGAATTGATTTATTCTGAAAGGCTGCTACTCCCTTTCAGAATAAATAATAGAGCAATATATTATACTAACAAGTTATCTTTCAGTTATCCTCACAAGGCTGGGCTTATTGATACGGGACTGACTGCGTGGCTCAGGGGAAACTTTCTCGCCTGCTGTGCCCAAGTTTGCAGGATCGAATCCTGGCGCAGTCAGCGGACATTTAAGCTTGATCCACAATGCGCAGTCAGTAGTTGGTAGTTGACAGTCGGTAGCGGCAGTCAGGCCCGTGCTCCCTTATGGCGTCATGCACAATGTGTAGTTGCAGTCGGTAGTTGGTATTTGGTAGTCGGCAGTCGCCAAATTCATCTTTGACTGCCAACTACCAACTGTCGACTGCAATGTAACAGTCAATCAGAACATATCAGAGGCTGAAGTCTTCTTGACTTTTTACACGGCCGTGGACTTTTTATTCTCAGGTACGCTGTCGCTATCAGCAACAACATAAATAAACTGTAAAACTCAAGATCGTCCATATTACGAGTTTGTGATGCCATGGACCACTCGTACAAAGAATAAAGAATGAATCCCTATATTATTTACTCCTAGCATTTTAACGACTGCACATTGTGAGTGGTTAGGTTGTAAACTACCAACTACCGACTGCGCATTGTGGAGCGACCTTTAAGGTTGCGCAAATGCGAGGGAGCCGTGCTTGTGTAAATATATACATATTTCCAGTGGCAGCTGGTGTAGAAAATTAGTTGTGTGCTGTAGGCCTGACCCTCCCTCCAATTTCTTTTAATATAAACATATAGAAACACTCACTCAGTGACGAAAAATGAAGTCCATACGTCGCTCTTTCTTGCTGCAGAACTTGTCAATCACCCTGGCATTGAACCCCCCTATACTGGAGACCGTCTTCTTCTCAATGGAGAGCATAGCGAAGGCACTTAGTCTTGCTTGTGCCATGGTGTTCCGCAGAAAGGTCTTGATCCTCTTCAGCGATGAGAAACACCTCTCAGGCTCTAAATTAGTCATGGGTGTTGTTACTAATATCCTCAGAAGCTTGCTTGCTTGGCAGAACGTACCTTGCAGATTACTGGATATTATGAAATGCAGAAGAGGGACTGCCCCACCAATATTCCTAAAATCTGGCCTACAGTACAGAACCGATAGTTCTGTTCTGAGCCTTTTCTTTTCCAGCATGCTATAGGCATGAACAGTTACACCTAGTTTTTTATCTGGAAACGTTTTGGAAAATCGTTCAAAGTTGGTGGAATCTAACAGTTTTGCTGCTTCCAGGTGATCCAAGATTTGGAAGCGATCGTGGGCTTCTCGTGTGTTCTCGTGACACAGCGGATTTTATCTTCACGGCATCAGCTGTTCTTGACTGCAACTGATTGTACATGGTAATAACACCTGCAATTACAAAATATTCACGAAACACTTGGTGTGACCGCGCAAAAACAGTACTACTCATTATTACCAAAAGCATTAAAATGAAACCAGCAACGCCGTAATGCAAAATCACAGGTTATTTTGCAATAGTGAAATTTATGAACTAGGCATCACAATAATCATGTCCTTATTTTGACGACATAAACATTATAATTTTTATAGTACATCGATTTACAAAATGTGGCTATAGAATAATTAAGTTGGGTGTATTGAAAAAGACCTTCTAGCGGGAACAGCTGATGGCTTCCTCTGCTTTTTGACCCCATTTTCTTTGAGCGATTCCCTCTTAAATCCTATTACTGTGTCCAGATAGTGCCACTGGCCACGTTCACATTCCTTGTGACCAGTGCTGCCTCTCTGTGGTCGAACAAAGAATCGCTGAGATGACTGGTCTTAGCTGTTGTCCCAACAGCACATCCAGAACACAAGGGAAAAGTTGGGCGCGCATGCGCAGAAGACAAAATTCACGTATGCTGCCAATAAACTTGGAAATTCTCGCTGGGCTGTGATCTGCACAGCTAACGCCGTGCACGGAGTGGAGCGCACGCCTAGATACCTCGTACCGTATATGTTCTGTACCTCGTAGTGAGGGGAGTATAAATATTTCCTACTCTTTGCTTGACGTCTTTTTTAAAGCGTTGTATTTGTTGATAATAAGCCTACTATTAAAATAATTTATTTTCAAATAAAGCAGTGTGCTGCAGAACTTCAGCACATAAGGAGCGGCCGCCCCTGCATATTTCAATTCTATTTTAAAATTTGATTGTGTGGGCCATATGCTAACTAAATACAATACCGCATACTTAAGATATTCTACTTCCAAAAACAGACTGAACGGTCTAGCGTTGTTTTCTATTCACAGATGTACAAACCACTGACGATTAAGTTATAAACCTAATTGGTAATGCTTCAAGAAACCTCACTTTATTATTATAGTGTACGTATACAATTTTCATAAGAAAATATGCATTGTCCGTTGAGCCATAATATATTTAAACACAAATAGTGCTAAATGTTGCTTGCTCGTGACGCGGATACACATGTATCAAATACGTCTTGCAATGGCCTTCCCAGTGTGCACTAGACAGTGTCTTGGTGAGGTGTGCTTTAACCAACTGAAGAGCCCAATAGCACACCGGGGCGAAACACTGTCATCTTGTTGAGTTATGCCGGAACATTTAGCACTATTTGTGTTTAAATATATTATGGCTCAACGGACAATGCATATTTTCTTATGAAAATTGTATATTCAATGCCAAGATAAGGTTATAATTGCTTTGGAATGGAGTGTCGACTCCCATAGTGCACTGGCTTGCTCGTGACGCGGATACACATGTATCAAATACGTCTTGCAATGGCCTTCCCAGTGTGCACTAGACAGTGTCTTGGTGAGGTGTGCTTTAACCAACGGAAGAGCCCAATAGCACACCGGGGCGAAACACTGTCATCTTGTTGAGTTATGCCGGAACATTTAGCACTATTTGTGTTTAAATATAGTGTACTGAGACCGTTTAGTTGATGTCAACAACCACGATGACTCAACTAACGACACATAAATCGAATAAAAAGAAAAGTACCGTGAGGATCAGGTGACCTTCCAAAAAGGCTAAAGCGGCACGAGAGTCCGTAGTCCACAGGGATCGTGGTACATGGTGACGATGGTCATAGACCGCCTAAGGAAAGGTTCACCTTAAAACTAAACTGAGAAAATAAACATCCAGACTCATGTAAAACACCGTGAAAATTTATTAAAATTCACAAGCCCCTAGCCTAGTTCGGAGGGTTATAATCGGCTAGTCCGCAAATTAATAAATAAACTAAGATAAAGAACAGGTCCCCTACCTGAGAAGTTACTGAAAACCCTCGCGAAAGATCTAACTCACAATGATAAAACAACAACAGCAACGCTAGGAATATGGCACGACGCAAGTCCCTAGTTCAAGTTACAAGACCAAGCTAATATCTGAATTTACACTTAACAGGGTAGCAAAACAAATCTTGGTTAGGATGGTACCATTTCGACATTTAAATTTAACATTAATTCAACTAGCTAAGTCCTATCAATTAACAAAATTTACGGCGATGACGTCCGTAAAAGAAAACAATTACATCCAAAAGCTAAGTGTACAGCCATGAAAAACAAACAATTTAATTATGCTTAATAACTATGTGCTAACAGCACACAATAAAGTAACATGTAGGGTTTAATACACTTGACATCATAAATTAATAACGAAATAGACACAGTAGTTTTATTAAAAATTCCTGCCTACACCTTGGTTTACTCTTTGTAAACCATAGTCATCTAATGTGTATAGTTACGGTGACGAATGCGCAGTTGAGACCACGTCTGACATCGCATGGCCTGAGCTCCACAAGCTACGAACTCTAGGTTCGCACATGCTTCAGGTCGCTACAAAAATGTCAACTGTCCTAGTCATTTCCTCACAAGGAAATTATCTTCAACTGCACGGCTATGTCAACAGTTCCAGAATGCAAAGAACAAAGTTAGATAGAAAGTATCGTTAGTTAGGCTTGTTTTAAACAATTATGCATTTTATTATTAGAATGTCGGTTTATAGGTTTATCGTAGGTTTATGGCGAATAACATTGACAATAGCCTGGGCACGGAGTGTCTCCAACTGAGATCATTCTCCACCAAAAAGCCTCGACTCAACAGTCGGAATATAATCATCGAGTATAACAACTCGGACACACAATAACACGGGTTACCAGCGGTGCTAAGCTCGCGTTCAATAACTCTGGGATAGGCCTGTACAACAGTTACCTTCCAGTAACATCTGGTCAACGGGATCATCCCCGGACAAAGCATACAATAACATCCTGCTATAACAGGGTAGACTTCACCATCCTATAGAAAACCTTACATAACTGTACCTGTCATACGACAATACACGCAACAGAGCGCTAAACTAACAAAAACCGATCCATAAAACAAGTGATCAAATACAAGAGTGGAAACTGGTTTCCATAAGCAAAATAGCAATGAAAGGAAAAGCGAATACAAATCGTACTCTGTCCTCGTCTATAGTAGTTTTGTCTCACAATGAAGCAGGCGTGCTCTAGGTCACTGGGTTACATAACCAGTTTATTCAAGGCCGGCGATTTAATCAATACAAAACCTGCACTTGGCCGGTTCATAAAAAACTTTACCAAATGTTACGGATCTCTACAGAGTCCGTGTATCAAACGCACGCTATAAATCTGAGTATAGTAATACAATTCCGTCTTTCTACCAAAGACGTCTAAATGAAAGTAAACTTACAATAACTGAAGCTCTTTGCTTTAAAAATGCAACTCAGTAGTTGCTAGAACATCAAATAAAAACGTGTCTCACACGACACAAGGAAATATGATAAATGTGGCACAGATTCACACACTAGATCTGCTTAATGATACGTTGGGAACCGCGTTCGATGCTAGGCAACGAAACATTCCTTCTAGTTGTTAGGTTCAAACATGACCAAGAATAGCTTCTGAGCTTATTCAAAATGAAATATAATGCATTTACAAACTGGTAGTTACTGTCGACTACCTAAATGATACGACCGTTCTAACGACAGTCAGGGGTGTAACAAAGGATGGCTGCGAAGAATGCAGTCAATTAATAACCAAGGCATCTGATTGCCATAACTACAGTCAGCAAAGACTTGAAAATTACCCCAAGTAGGGTTGAACAAAATAGCCTCAAAATGACTACGATCAGGTTCAGCAAAAAGGTAGGCATTGACGTTCCACGACGTTCACCAAGCTGCACCAGGGCTGACCAAAAAGTCTGACCCCAAAGGTGTCTCACTCTAAACTGAAATAAATGACATCTAACTAATCTAGTTACATCCCTACCTAGAAAAATGGCTGACACTGAGTGTGGTTGATTCACAAACTACATTATAACTACTATACCACCAGAAACTAGAACAAAGAAGGGGTGTGACAAAAACTCACGAAATGGAGGAGCTCTCACTCAGCTCTCTATTCCACAACAAGGGTTGTACATAAACCTCTCTGGCTCTCTGGATCGGTATCCTCCTCATCAGGATTCCCATCTGGACTCCCCCAAAGACCAGGGTTCGATTTGTCCCTGTCGACATCTCCGTGGATATGCCTGGAAATGGCATTTTGGCTCCTTCCCTCTCGTTCATCGTTCTGGAAGTTCCACCATCATGCTGGTTCCTGTAGAAACGTCACCCCCCCCCATACTGGGATGGTATTAGTCCATGGTGACTGCTTCAACCATGGTGAATAAAAGTCCAATCACGTGGGTAGCGAAATAAGTTGCGTAATTATTCATCCTCTCACTTCCAAAATTATAATGTCCGTCGTGACTATTATGGACTTCAATTATAAAATACGACACGGCCTTAATCTTGCAGATGTGGATTAGCATGTGAGCTAACACTATTTTATAATGCTGCACGTGCTAGTGACGCTACTTTTGTATCACGCAGCATCCGTGAATTATACGACGTTTCAAAGATGAAATTTCCACTTTGGCAATTTAAATATCTCATACTATTATAATCACACTTATTCAGGATAATTGTAACACTATTACCTGTATATTTCCACTAGGCATCTGCCCTCCACATACGCGTGGGTAATATGTGATGTCACAGCAATGTTGTGCAATACACTATACTTGCCAATAATTATTTCCCAAGCTTCTTATTTAATTCACTGGACTTCATCGACAGTGAATATTAGTATTTGCTTGCTCGATGGCACCTTGTAATCACTTTTAACGCTAAACAGCGGATATTCTTCTACGTCTCGTAGGACAAATGTAATTCCACGCCTACACAAGGCGGATTCTCAAGACGCAGTGCTACGGTACTGGGTGTCTCTAGAAAGTAGGTCGTCAAAACGAAAACGTTGAGCGACTACTTACGTTCCTTTTTGCGTATCTGCAAGGGTATTACCTTACCTAAAGTAAAAATAAACATTCTCCAAAATGTTTTAATAATGCAGCATGACGAAATGGAATATTCTGAGTCTCGTAGGAAAGATAAAATTAATTAATAAGACCTCAGATAATAATTAGCAGTTTACACCAAAGTCAAAAGTGCGATTCACCGCTACTTCAAAGTATCGCGTGATCTCTCAGCTTCACGTGGCTTCCTGGGTGTGTTCAAAAGTACAACATCCCATCATAAATGCTCTGTCATAAAAAATATCACATGAACCATAGCTCAGCGGGTTCATCTGCCTCTCTGTCGTTTCAAATAAAATGTTGGGATAACATTTTTATTTGCTTTGAAATTCATTCAAGAGTGATATTTTTTTAGATTGGCTGCATTAAAGGTTCCAATGCGTTCTCCTGTCCTAATGTCTTCTATCACATAACTTCCATTGTTTAAAGGCTGTCGGATACGACTAGGGCCATAATACAAGGATAGAAATTTCCCATATATGCGGTCTATAGGACTAGAAATTCCGGGTCTCCTTATAAGGATAAGGTCTCCTTCTACTAGTGGTTCTCTAAACCTCTGGCGTCTAGTTCTTCTCAAGCGCTTGGCAGCTTGTCTGTCCATAGTCTCTCTTGCAGCTAAAAGTCTGCTGGCATGTGATGGTTGTAAACAAGGTGGATTTACAATCACACGATCCCATATTCTCAGCGGCATCTGGTTCAAATGCAAGACCATAGGTATTTGACCAGTGCTCTCATGTACTGTTGAATTAATACATTTTGTCATAATAACAAGGACTTCAGTCCATCGCCAGTGTTCTTCTTGACAATATAATCGACAGAATTTTGCGATAATAGACATCACGCATTCTGCTGGGTTGCTCTCTGGATGTCGAATAGATGATAAAACATGACCTATTTCAAGCTCATTCATGGCATTGGCAAATTCTGCTGAGGTGTACTGTGATCCGTGATCAGTCAACAAGAATTGTGGCTTTCCTGCCTCCGGTATCACTTGACTTCTAATCCTCTGAATAATCTGATGTGCAGTAGCTTTTTGAATCGGATGAAGCATCGTATATTTCGTGAACACATCCACCGTTACAACGATGTATCGATTCCCACGACGAGCCTTAGGTATTGGGCCATACAGGTCCTGTGCATACAACTCTCTAGGTTGAGTTGGTAGTATTGGTCTAGGTTGTTCCTTCAGCAAGTGTGACGTGTATTTGTTCCGCTGGCATGCGTCGCAAGCACGTAAACACTGTCTAACGGTGGCTCCTAACCCTCTCCATGTGAAAGACTCCTTGATAGTTGCAATGGTTTTGTCTGTTCCACCATGTCCAATGGATAAATGTACCATAAGAATAACAGATTCTTGGTATCTCCTAGGAATAACTGCACGCAGTTGAGTGTGGTCCTCGTCTACAAACTTGTATAAGACACGATGATAAATCAAATAATCATCTGCAACAGCAGCAATTCTTGCATAATGATCATCCCGTGGATCCATTCTTCGTTCTAGGAAACGGATAATATGTCTGAGTTCCTCCTCACGTCGCTGTCCTTCAGGTAAATGACGAAATCGGCGAAGGTGTTCCTCGCATTCTCCCTCGATGTCTATGGCATTAACAGTAGCTTCAGGATTCCGGCTGAGGATGTCGGCCAACACATTCTCTCTGCCTGGTCGATAAACTATTTCCAAATCGAACTGTTGGAGAAACAGCGTCCAACGTGTGATCCTGTCGCTTGCCAGTCTTGTTCTCAAGATGAAGGTCAACGCATGATGATCGGTCCTCACAATAATCCTCTGACCTAACAGAAGTTTCTGCCAGTATTCAAGTGCGTAAACAATTGCAAGTGCTTCTATCTCGGTCGTGAAGTAGTGAGATTCATGGGCTCTTAACGTCGGCTTAAGAAAGCGATGTAATGACGTTTCTTCTCATCATCTTCTTGCAGTAAAATGGCTCCTATACCAATGGCAGATGCATCAGTTTCTAGAATAAAGTTCCGAGAGTAATCTGGATATTCTAACTGAATTGAGTCCACAAGCATCTGTTTAGCTCTCCTGAAAGCTATCTCGCATTCATCATTCCAGTTCCACCTGCAGTTCTTTTTCAATAATCCTTGCAGTGGTGCAACAGTTTCGGAATACTTCTCACAATGAGCAGCAAAGAATTGGAGAATTCCTAAGAATTGTCTCACGTGTTTCACACGGGTTGGTGTTGGAAATGCAGCAACAGTTCTAATCTTTGCCGGATTCGGTCTATATCCTTCTCCATTGATTATGTGTCCTACGAATTTCACTTCTTCCTGAAAAAATCGACACTTGTCAAACTTGACCTTAAAATTTGCCTGTCGGAGATTCTCAAAAACAAGGCGCAATGTCTTTAAATGCTCTTCTTCTGTTCCCGAAGCTATGATTATGTCATCCACATAACATATTACTTTCTGCTTCACTTCATGAGTCAGCTTGGCATCAAGTGCTCTGATTAATGCAGCTCCGGCATTTTTCAATCCAAATGGTAGTTTTTGGAATACATAAGTAGTCTGATCAAACAAGAATCCAGTATATTTCTGAGTATGCTCAGATAATCTGATATGGTAATAAGACTGAACCAAGTCTAATGATGAAAATATCCTTTTTCCTTTGAACTTCCTGAGAATGTCCCTAATCTTGGGCGGTCTGTCGTGCTCAGGAGCTAGGCGTTCATTCAAGGCTCTGGCATCAAGACAAAGTCTCAAGCTTCCATCTACCTTAACCACAGGTATTATGGGATTCAAGAAAGGAGTCGGTGATTTCTTGATTGTACCTGCTGCTTCCATCTCATGGATCTTCTTAGCAGCTTCTTCGAGATGTTTCTCGGCAATCGGATAGATCCTTTTCTGGAATGGGGAATCGTCCAGTAATACAAGATCATACTCGTAGTCTAATATCTCACCAGGTGTGGTGTCGAATATATCTCTGTATTCGTTCAGTATTGCCTCAAGATCCTCATGTGTGGGTGCTGATAACGATTCTGCCTCTTCGTCGGCATCTAGTGTCGCCTCAATTTCCTTGCCCTTTAATGCTTCGACTACGTCTACTTCGGATAGGAATTCCGGTTCTTCTTCAATTAGGCTCATCTGAATGGGTTCGTTCGGCTTGAACTCTACCGTATTCCGTCCCATGTCAATGATTCCATCATATTTTCTAATGAAGTCTGCGCCTAAAATGGCATCATGATGCAGGCCCTTCATTACGAGAAATTCGTGCAAGTACACGTGGCTCGAAATCTTCACAGTACACAAAATCTGGATTTTGCATGTTACAACGCGGTCAGGTATGACACCTCTGACTCTTATAGCTGAAATGGGCAACTCCGTCACCTCAGAGTTTGCTCTAAGTCTGGCATGGCAATCGGCGGAAATTACACTAATCATCGCCCCAGTATCGATGAGTATGACTACACTGACTTCATTCAAGGTGGCTACAATCTTGGGTAGACGTGTTAATTCATAATTGTGGTTCGTCGTTCGTCGTTCGTCCAACATGTCTTCTTGGATTGGCTCCCAGAGTAATATAGAGGCAGTTACTCGGTGCTCAACCAAACAAGAATCTATTGATTTTTCGGAGTTTTTTTTTCTGTCATGGCGAAAAGTACTGGGCTGGTTCTGCTCCGTCTCCTGCGCCGAATGTCTATTTTCCCTCGAAGTAGGGTTCCGTTCTCCCTCTTCTTGGATCTGCAATTCTCTCAATTGTTGGAGGTACTCACGGCTCTCCCGCGCTCTTCCTTTCCAATCCCTGTCTGGCTGGTATCTAGGGTCTCGATTTCTGTCGTAACCCCCACTATATCGATAGTCTCTACGGATACGTCCGTGTTGCTGATTTCTTCCTTCATTCCCTCGGCGGTTGTTTTCATGACGTCGGTTGTCGTCCGTCCTTCGGTCGAATCGCCGGTCCCAATGACTTCGCCGGTCATCATGTTGATTTCGAGTATACGGAGTGTTATTCCATTCTCTCCTGTTATAACTGTAATTGTTATCACGTCGCCCAGAATCCTCTGTGGTTTGTGTTTGTTGTGGCGTCTGGCTTACTTTATCAACAGTCGTCAGATTCATATGTCTATCCTCGCGTCTATCAGCCTTCTGCTGACGGTGGGTAGGAAACTGTTCTGTGTTAGCGTCCAACCTTCGCAGTATCTGGTCACACTGCTGGAAAGTGGATGCCCCTGCAGCGATTAACACACGTTGTACATCCGCAGGGTACTGCCAAACAATTGTGTTCACCAAATCTTGTTCGGACAATGGAGGCTGAAGACAACGGAGCTTCGCGAGCTGTATTGCGAAGTAATTCGCATAACGAGTTGGTGTATTGGAACTGTACCTTCGAGTGTACATCTCAGCTCGGATGCTCTGCTGGATGTCGCTCGACCAATATGTTCTTAATAACGCTTCCTTAAAGTCTTGGTAGCCTGTGAATGAGTATCGGAATGCTCTGAACCAGGTACCGGCTTGTCCCTCAAGCAGTCGCTCTATAACTCTTAGTTCCCTCTCTGGAGTTACCATAGTATCACGTAAGTAGCTTTCGACATTTGCTAGGAATTCCACTGGAGTAACACCGCTCCCAGTTCCCGAGAAGCGAGCTGGTTGCTCCTCTCTTGAACGAATTATGGTGACATTTCCCTGCGTATTCGCGGGTCTGAAAGTATTTTGCATGTAACTCTGCGTAGGAGTGTTAGTCTCATGACTAATTCGATTAGATGCTGGTTGAAACGGGTGAGCGTTAAAGTTCAAGGTCTGACCTTGCGCTAAATTAGTGAATTGTGACGGTTGCGGTTCCATAGGCGCGCTGGATTGGAAATGGGTAGGCATCATTCCTCCTAATTGAGATATAGGCGTTTCCTGAGATTCTCCCATCTGTGGGTGTACGTGTCTCTCTCTTGGAGTCGTCTCGAGTCTGTCCAGGCGTCTTTCTATTACTTCAAGACCTGGGATGGTTCTGGCTGCGACTTTGTTGCCTAAGTCGTTCAATTGCAGCTCGATCCTGTCAACCTTTCCCTTGAGGTTTGTGTCTACCTCGCGTATGGCCGTCCTAAGGTTATAACTGAGGTCTAACCTCTCGGTCACCGCGACTTCCTCAAATCTCTTTTGTAAGGAATCGATATCTCCTTCAACTCTGGACATATTTTCTTGGATTTTACCCACATCGTCTCTAACCTCGGCTACCTTAGCCTCGACTGTAGCTTCGTGTTCGTTGAGGTCACCTCTCAATAACATGAGGTCAATTTTGTGTTCCTCATGATGAACATCAACTGTCTCACGTAGAGTGGCTACGGTTTCCGTCAATTCAGAAATGTTTCTCCTGTTGGTGTTAAGTTCCTCTTTAATCTCCATCATGCCATCAACGATAGTCTTCACGTTGTTATTAACGGCATTGGCAGCTCCTCTCATCAAGATTAAACCAACGTTCATGGTTGCCATGTCCTTCTTCACATTTCCGATAAATCCCTCGACGTGATCTAGTCGAGTCCCGAATTCTTCCCTGGTATGTTCCAGATCTGCTCTCATGTCTATCTGGACTTTATTCAAGGTTGTCTGAATTTGAGCTGTGTGCTCCTCCAATCGGTTTTGCACCTCCTCCCTAGCTCTATTCATCTGGTCGGTTAAGCAATCTACGCGCTGGTTAGCCTCCTGATGGTGTCGTATGACATCAACCCTAACAGCTGCTAAACCTGTCGTCAGATCATTTCTCGCTTCGATCCTATATGTGTCCATGTCTGCCCTGACTTGAGTTAAATCAGCCCTAACATTATTTACAGAGTGAGTGTTAATCTCTAAGTCCTGTCTTACATTGTTTATAGACTGAGTGTTAATCTCTAAGTCCTGTCTTACATTGTTGACTTCCTGTCTAACCTGGTCCACATGACCACTTACAGTATTTACAGCCTGAGTATTCTGTTGAAGATTGGCATTCACACCTGCCATCATCTCTCCAAACACACGACGAATAGTTTCCTCATCCATACATAAGAAATATATGAGAAAGTGAGGGATCAATTTCTACTGGAACTTACAGCTATGATTAGTTACTTGGTGGTATAAAGCTTGCTTCATTTATATAAATATCACGAGTACAGCTGGAGTATGCAAACTAAGTGCTTCTACATTTACAAAGACAACGGTGAGCAAAGCAAAGTATTACATTTACTTAGGATGAGGCATCATCAAAGAAAATCCTATCCTTCATTTATTCAACACTAAAGCCTCACCCCATGGACTTCTATCAAACATGAATGCCATGCGGTCAATTGATCTGCAGTACGACTTTCTAAGTTCGTCCCAGTCCTGTCAATTTACCATTAATCAACATTAGGATCCTCAAAAAAAATAACATGGTACTGAGGGTCACCACGTTAACGTCGGCACATGAGTTGGGCGCCATTTTATGAAGCCCAAGTCCGCCCACAACGTTGTGCGCCATTTTATGAGACCGTTTAGTTGATGTCAACAACCACGATGACTCAACTAACGACACATAAATCGAATAAAAAGAAAAGTACCGTGAGGATCAGGTGACCTTCCAAAAAGGCTAAAGCGGCACGAGAGTCCGTAGTCCACAGGGATCGTGGTACATGGTGACGATGGTCATAGACCGCCTAAGGAAAGGTTCACCTTAAAACTAAACTGAGAAAATAAACATCCAGACTCATGTAAAACACCGTGAAAATTTATTAAAATTCACAAGCCCCTAGCCTAGTTCGGAGGGTTATAATCGGCTAGTCCGCAAATTAATAAATAAACTAAGATAAAGAACAGGTCCCCTACCTGAGAAGTTACTGAAAACCCTCGCGAAAGATCTAACTCACAATGATAAAACAACAACAGCAACGCTAGGAATATGGCACGACGCAAGTCCCTAGTTCAAGTTACAAGACCAAGCTAATATCTGAATTTACACTTAACAGGGTAGCAAAACAAATCTTGGTTAGGATGGTACCATTTCGACATTTAAATTTAACATTAATTCAACTAGCTAAGTCCTAAAATTAACAAAATTTACGGCGATGACGTCCGTAAAAGAAAACAATTACATCCAAAAGCTAAGTGTACAGCCATGAAAAACAAACAATTTAATTATGCTTAATAACTATGTGCTAACAGCACACAATAAAGTAACATGTAGGGTTTAATACACTTGACATCATAAATTAATAACGAAATAGACACAGTAGTTTTATTAAAAATTCCTGCCTACACCTTGGTTTACTCTTTGTAAACCATAGTCATCTAATGTGTATAGTTACGGTGACGAATGCGCAGTTGAGACCACGTCTGACATCGCATGGCCTGAGCTCCACAAGCTACGAACTCTAGGTTCGCACATGCTTCAGGTCGCTAAAAAAATGTCAACTGTCCTAGTCATTTCCTCACAAGGAAATTATCTTCAACTGCACGGCTATGTCAACAGTTCCAGAATGCAAAGAACAAAGTTAGATAGAAAGTATCGTTAGTTAGGCTTGTTTTACAACAATTATGCATTTTATTATTAGAATGTCGGTTTATAGGTTTATCGTAGGTTTATGGCGAATAACATTGACAATAGCCTGGGCACGGAGTGTCTCCAACTGAGATCATTCTCCACCAAAAAGCCTCGACTCAACAGTCGGAATATAATCATCGAGTATAACAACTCGGACACACAATAACACGGGTTACCAGCGGCGCTAAGCTCGCGTTCAATAACTCTGGGATAGGCCTGTACAACAGTTACCTTCCAGTAACATCTGGTCAACGGGATCATCCCCGGACAAAGCATACAATAACATCCTGCTATAACAGGGTAGACTTCACCATCCTATAGAAAACCTTACATAACTGTACCTGTCATACGACAATACACGCAACAGAGCGCTAAACTAACAAAAACCGATCCATAAAACAAGTGATCAAATACAAGAGTGGAAACTGGTTTCCATAAGCAAAATAGCAATGAAAGGAAAAGCGAATACAAATCGTACTCTGTCCTCGTCTATAGTAGTTTTGTCTCACAATGAAGCAGGCGTGCTCTAGGTCACTGGGTTACATAACCAGTTTATTCAAGGCCGGCGATTTAATCAATACAAAACCTGCACTTGGCCGGTTCATAAAAAACTTTACCAAATGTTACGGATCTCTACAGAGTCCGTGTATCAAACGCACGCTATAAATCTGAGTATAGTAATACAATTCCGTCTTTCTACCAAAGACGTCTAAATGAAAGTAAACTTACAATAACTGAAGCTCTTTGCTTTAAAAATGCAACTCAGTAGTTGCTAGAACATCAAATAAAAACGTGTCTCACACGACACAAGGAAAATATGATAAATGTGGCACAGATTCACACACTAGATCTGCTTAATGATACGTTGGGAACCGCGTTCGATGCTAGGCAACGAAACATTCCTTCTAGTTGTTAGGTTCAAACATGACCAAGAATAGCTTCTGAGCTTATTCAAAATGAAATATAATGCATTTACAAACTGGTAGTTACTGTCGACTACCTAAATGATACGACCGTTCTAACGACAGTCAGGGGTGTAACAAAGGATGGCTGCGAAGAATGCAGTCAATTAATAACCAAGGCATCTGATTGCCATAACTACAGTCAGCAAAGACTTGAAAATTACCCCAAGTAGGGTTGAACAAAATAGCCTCAAAATGACTACGATCAGGTTCAGCAAAAAGGTAGGCATTGACGTTCCACGACGTTCACCAAGCTGCACCAGGGCTGACCAAAAAGTCTGACCCCAAAGGTGTCTCACTCTAAACTGAAATAAATGACATCTAACTAATCTAGTTACATCCCTACCTAGAAAAATGGCTGACACTGAGTGTGGTTGATTCACAAACTACATTATAACTACTATACCACCAGAAACTAGAACAAAGAAGGGGTGTGACAAAAACTCACGAAATGGAGGAGCTCTCACTCAGCTCTCTATTCCACAACAAGGGTTGTACATAAACCTCTCTGGCTCTCTGGATCGGTATCCTCCTCATCAGGATTCCCATCTGGACTCCCCCAAAGACCAGGGTTCGATTTGTCCCTGTCGACATCTCCGTGGATATGCCTGGAAATGGCATTTTGGCTCCTTCCCTCTCGTTCATCGTTCTGGAAGTTCCACCATCATGCTGGTTCCTGTAGAAACGTCACCCCCCCCCCCCCCATACTGGGATGGTATTAGCCCATGGTGACTGCTTCAACCATGGTGAATAAAAGTCCAATCACGTGGGTAGCGAAATAAGTTGCGTGATTATTCATCCTCTCACTTCCAAAATTATAATGTCCGTCGTGACTATTATGGACTTCAATTATAAAATACGACACGGCCTTAATCTTGCAGATGTGGATTAGCATGTGAGCTAACACTATTTTATAATGCTGCACGTGCTAGTGACGCTATTTTTGTATCACGCAGCATCCGTGAATTATACGACGTTTCAAAGATGAAATTTCCACTTTGGCAATTTAAATATCTCATACTATTATAATCACACTTATTCAGGATAATTGTAACACTATTACCTGTATATTTCCACTAGGCATCTGCCCTCCACATACGCGTGGGTAATATGTGATGTCACAGCAATGTTGTGCAATACACTATACTTGCCAATAATTATTTCCCAAGCTTCTTATTTAATTCACTGGACTTCATCGACAGTGAATATTAGTATTTGCTTGCTCGATGGCACCTTGTAATCACTTTTAACGCTAAACAGCGGATATTCTTCTACGTCTCGTAGGACAAATGTAATTCCACGCCTACACAAGGCGGATTCTCAAGACGCAGTGCTACGGTACTGGGTGTCTCTAGAAAGTAGGTCGTCAAAACGAAAACGTTGAGCGACTACTTACGTTCCTTTTTGCGTATCTGCAAGGGTATTACCTTACCTAAAGTAAAAATAAACATTCTCCAAAATGTTTTAATAATGCAGCATGACGAAATGGAATATTCTGAGTCTCGTAGGAAAGATAAAAATAATTAATAAGACCTCAGATAATAATTAGCAGTTTACACCAAAGTCAAAAGTGCAATTCACCGCTACTTCAAAGTATCGCGTGATCTCTCAGCTTCACGTGGCTTCCTGGGTGTGTTCAAAAGTACAACATCCCATCATAAATGCTCTGTCATAAAAAATATCACATGAACCATAGCTCAGCGGGTTCAGTACGTAGTAAATCAAAACAGTTATTGAGGTTAGAAGAAGAGGAATAGCGAGTTCATGTGCCCCGAATCAATGTTCATTCTTTCTATCTAAATAGACTACTATAAAGTGTGCAAGATGACTGTATTAATGAAAAGTAACCAACAATCATTGTGTTAGTCTAGTTGTTTTTGAAATTAAGGGACACCAGTACTGAATTTTGCAACTTCCACATTTTGTATCAGAATGAGTTGAAATTTAAACAGCAAATTTTGAAAACAATTGGATGAAATGTAAGTGATTTTTTACTAATTATATTATTAAAATATATCGTGTGATTAAAATGCTCCATGTGCATTATAAATTGTGTAAAACGCTTGATATGTTCATTACATATACATAAAACTGTTCAAAATATTTTAACATTGAGACATTTCAGGCAAGTGATACATGTATATTGTCAGATTAATTTTTTCTTGATGTGCCATCATGTTTAATGAATTATGATAATTTTTCATAGTTTTTTATTTTTAGGTCTGTAATTTACAATATGACTGGAGATATTGCAATGTTAACTTACAACACATGTGTTTCTGAATATCCAGTGATTTTTAAGTAAAATTGGTGAATATCTCATGCACATGGATCATTTTGATTACCTAAAAATGTTGTTTGGAGATAAAAGCATTTTTATAAAATCACATGCTATATTAACCAGTTTGGCTCACCCAATGAAACTTTTCTGGAAAATATCTGAAAAATACAATGTTTTGTTGTAGATATAAAGAGCATAGATACCATTCGTTTGAGTTAACCTACGACTTTCTAGGATTTCTAGTTTTAGAAGTATAGCTCACTTTCTATGATTTGATTTCCATCTTCTTTTTACGCAGAGGAGATTTAAAAATGTCGCTGAGCCTTTAAAAATGGCAGTGCATGAAAACTTTTTTACTGAAATGATCCAAATGATATATGTGAAAAACAACAAGTAGTTCCGTGAAGAACTAAATAGCCTATTTTCATATGTCCTACTCGTGTTTATTGCCTCTATAAACATACAATATTTCAGTTTGAAGGTTGTGATAGATTCGTAGATATTGAGAACTGTCTAAATATTTCAGATGGTTTGCAGGTTGGATTTTTATTTATGTGCAATCACATGAAGATAATTGTGTACGTGTGGTATTCAAAGTTCAATGGCATGATTAGAACACAAGTAGTAAAACGAGATTTTAAAATTTCGCACAGCTGCCATCTTGTGGTTATGAAAACAATTGATATAAATTAGATGCCAGTGGATTAATATTTGTATAAGTACAGGGTGGGGCAGCATAACTTCCTTTTTTCAATTGCACCCCATTTAGTAGTGTGATGTAGTACCGGAGCGCCAGTGGTCTCGTCCAATAGGCGGGTCTGTAAAGTTTTGTACTGACACAGTTCAGTCGCCATCATGCGTTGGAACAGTGTGGAGCGTGCGTTTGCCCTTGAGGCCTACTTTTCGAGCTTTAATTTAGCCCCATTGGCGCCTGTCCCAGACCGGAAATCAATTGTTACATGGGTCACTACGTTCAGACAAACTGCAAGTGCAACAAGACGTAGAACTGGAGTCCCACGGCCCATTAGATCACCTGATAACATTGAGGCAGTGAGAGCTTCAATTTTGCGATCACCACGGCGTTCGGCGCGCAAACATTCGTCTGCCCTTGGACTTTCTAATCGTTCTGTGAGGAGAATTCTTCATGATGATCTTCATTTTCATCCATTCAAGATGGCGATTGTGCAGGAACTTTCTGAACGCGACTTCAATTCTCGGAGAAACGCGTGTGAGGTGTTTCTGGAAGTCGTGCCTGAGGACGCTATTGTGTTTTTTAGTGATGAAGCCCATTTTCAATTGTGTGGATCCGTCAACAAACAAAACATGCCCTACTGGGCTGCTACCAATCCACGAGAATTGCATCCAAGGCCTTTGCATTCACCAAAACTCACAGTGTGGTGTGCAATTTCCTCAGGTGGAATAATTGGTCCCTGGTTCTTTGAGGAAAATGAAGTCACAGTGACAGTGATTTCGGACCGGTATGTAAACATGTTACAGGATTTTTTTTCCACGACTGGATGAGTTGGACATAGGGGACGTTTGGTTTCAACAAGACGGTGCAACGGCACACACTTCAAGAGCATCGATGGCCGTTTTGAGGGAACACTTCCCAGGGCGCCTAATCTCAATTTGGGGCGACTTGGAATGGCCGGCCCGATCCCCCGATTTGACCCCTTGTGATTTTTTCTATGTTTTTTTTTTTGAAATCCCGTGTTTATGTAAACCGACCAGACCCTACAAGATTTGAAGAACAACATCCAGGAAGAACTTGCCAACATAATGCCTGCTATGCTGGTAAGAATTATGACAAACGCCAGAAATCGGTTCACCCAGTGTGTAGAGAATGGGGGACGTCACCTACCTGATTTGATCTTCAAAACCAAGTAAAACAAAACTTTATATTTGTACCTACATTATATTAAAAAATAAAAATTTTCTGATTCGTACAATGTGTTTTATTAAGGTTTGAAAAAAGGAAGTTATGCTGCCCCACCCTGTATTTAACGTGCAATGTTTCACTGCACTCGGAAGGTTAAATCGCGAGAAACGTTCATTTAAATATGTATAGTTCGCGTCGCCGCCATGTTGGATTTGTGCTCACCAGGTGACTGAAAGTCCTATAGGTGAACTTATGTTCATAGCCTCTATGAACATTAAAAAATTCAGTTTGATTGCTGTAAAAGATTCGTAGATATTAAGAACCGTCTAAATATTTCAGATGCACGCAATTTTGGATTGCTATATGTATAGGACATAGAGTTATATACCATTAAAGGAAAATTATTGCGTAGGTTCATTATTCAAACTTTCACTTCGATTGCATGATTACGACACAAGAAATAAAAAAATAATTTTAAAATTTCGCTCAGCCACCATCTTGAAGTTATGTAAACAATTGAACTGAATTAGATGCCAGTGCATTACAATATGTATAATCATTTACTGTACCACATTTCACTGCGCTCAGAGAGACAAATCACGAGAAAAGTCTATTAAAATGTTTCAACTTCGCTTGGCCGCCATGTTCGTTTTGTACTTCACAGGTTTATGAAAGTTACATAGATAAACTTATATCAGTGCCCTTTATCACTGTACTAAATTTCAGGGTGATATCTGTAATAGTTTAGGAGATATAGAATGCCGGTGAAATATTTCCCACAGCCGCCATTTTGAGGTTATGTAAACAATTGAACTAAATTAGATGCCAGTGCATTACAATGTGTATAAACATTTGCTGTAACAAGTTTTATTACGTTTGTATGGTTAAATCGCGAGAAAAGTCTATTTAAAAGTGTAAACTTCGCTTGGCAGCCATGTTGGTTTTGTAGTTACCAGGTTTTTGAAAGACTCGTAGATGAACTTCTAGTAGTACCCTATATCACCGTACACAATTTCAGGGTGATATCGGTAATAGTTTCGGAGATACTGAATATTGGTGAAATAATTCGCACAGCCGCCATGTTGGATTGGTGAGACACAATAAAATTTGAAGGGTACGGTCGAGGTCGGCCAGAATAGTGCTATGACCTTACCGAGTTTCATTGAAATCGCTCCAGCCGATCAAAAGTTATTAGGGACACACACACACACCTCTCTCTCACACACACACACACACACACACAGACAAAAGGTGATCTCATAAGCCTATTTTTTTCAAAATTGAAAATAGGCTAAAAAAATCAGTTATTTTGTCATTTTTGCCTAAACACTCAGTCCTAGTGTCCCTTAAGGCCGTGGCCTTCATTTAGGTACCATACCCGCATTTCCCTGACTAAAAGTGGGGCATCGACGGGATGACAGAGATGTTAATCTAATGCATCCCTTCTCAATTGCCTATTGTTTCACGTGGCTAAGTGTACCCTGTTCCAGCCCTCAGACCTGAATTAAATAATTGTTGGTAGAGCCAGGAATCGAACACAGCGCCACGAGACTGACCAGGACACACAAGTTGTGAGGAGATTAGTGTATCTTATTGCAGAATCCACTCCACTTATTTTGTGATTTGGGCGAAAGCGCTCGTTCCTGCACTAAACGTTAAAATGTCTCACATGACTTAGCACGTTAATTACAGATGTATGAATTTGTACGCTTGGAATGATTGGCGAGTTGGCATTTTAACAGGTAAAAGAGTTACCATGTGGAATGTGGTGGAAGAACGCAGTACTTGAAAACATGATTATTGGTGTGCAAAATTGCTTCGCATAGCGTTAAATGGTTTCCTTTTAACTGGAAACATGCACCGTCTCTCTCTCTCTCTCGCTTCCTCTGACCAGCTGTTCCCCACTACTGGATCACCAAGCGTCGCAGACCATTCTTGGTTACAAACCCCAACTGTTCTAAGCTTAACAGAATGTCTAACAAAGACTGGTCGTTACATCTTTTTAGCCTATTTTCATATTATGAACATTATACGATCAATCATGTGTGTGTTCAGGTGTGCGCGTCCATCCTTATCTCACCGGTAAGGGTTTAGACTACTACCACCCCGTCCAGCCGCCGACCATGTCTTTAAAATTATAATAAGTGTCACTAATTCAACATGGCTCCCACGAAAATTATTTCACCGGCATTCTATATCTCTAAAATTTTGCTTCAATCACCCTGAAATTAGAGGCAACTAAAACAAATTCATGTGTGTGACTTATTAAACCCCGATAAGTTGAAAACCAAATGGCGGCATTAGGAATTTCAAAGATTTTAATAGGCTCTCCTAGTGAATTATTTAACGGAGCGCAGTGAAACTTAGGATAGTAAATCTTTATTTAAAGCTTAATATGTTGGCGTTTAACAAAAGTCATTCGTTATGATTAGGGACTAGCCGGCCCCGTGGTGTTGGGTTAGCGGGCTTGCCTCTCACCCGGAGGCCCCGGGTTCGATTCCCAGCTCCGTCAGGGATTTTAAAACTGCCGTGAGGGTTGGAACGGGGAGAACTCAGCCTCGTGAGGACAATTGAGTAGCTGTTTGACAGTGAGGCAGCGCCCCGATCACGAAAACCAAGATTAACGGCCGAGGGGACCCGATGCACTGATCATGACTCACCCCAATATCTGCAGGCCAAATGACTGGGCAGCGGTCGCTTGGTCGGCCTAGGCCCTTCATGGGATGTATAGTGCCAGGGATTGGGGGTTATGGTAAGGGTCTGGATTCTTAGTTTTTTACCTATTTCTTTCCTTACCGAACTTCTAAATGCAAAATACTTTTCCGAATCACACTCAAAAATTCTGAATTCTGTAGTACATAAAAAACCTAAATGATATGTGAGTACATAAAAATCCCTAATTGCAGATTTGTTCCGTATTGTAGTATACCGTATTTGAATTTTTAGTCATACATTTTAAGCGTAAAAAAAATCATAGGGAAAGGTCTATTGGAAGACGAAGAAACTCATGACGGAAGAATATCCGAATATAGCATTGTTGTACATCACATAGAGATCTTTCGTGCAGCAATGTCAAGATCACAGCTAGATAAGTGGATCGTCAAGACGACGCGACGTATTATGAAGGAAAAGGCACAAGACTGTGTTTATTCCTAACTCTAGTTGATTGAGAGAAATTCTACCTGCCAGAAAATGCAAATACTTTCAGCACTTTTCAGCTTGCTATTGCTGCCTATTCCGTTAACTCAGAGATGTCAACCTCTCAAACCTGAAAATCCCAACTTCCCACGCAGAATGTCTCTTTTCGCTAGAAAATATCCCACGTAAAAATTTATTTTGTTCAAAACAAATGTAAAATGAAAAACAAATGAGCTCTTGAGTCTCAATAATGTGTTTCTAATATTTCAGTACAATGAGCGTTAAAATTGGCTATAGCGAAACACAAAACTGTCTTTTAAACTATCATTATTATCATACACTTAAACATTCATTTAATACACTTTTTTATTCATTTCAAGATTCAGATGTTTATCTTTCCCTATGATTTTTTTATTTTATTTTACAAAAACACAAAAAATACGCTTTAATATCCACAAAAATACAATACTGTCTTATCGCACAAGCGGCAGTTGGCGATTGTAATGAAATACTATACTATACAGATACACTTCCGTGAAAGGTTTATTTTTATTTTATCAGCATGTATCAATCGTACCTATTGTGTATGGTTGCTGTGCAAACGAAGCTCAACTGAAGATATATGACTTCGGCTAAATATCCCAAATTCACCTCACTTTTTGCAAAAAGATCCATTTATCCAAAAAGATGGTATATTGGCTTTCACGGCCAGTAAATTAAAACTCAGCAATTCTTCTAGGTTTGTGCCGTGTCTTGTGTGGGGTTTCGCCAAGGACACCAAGCTGGCTCATCGGCGTGCTCTTGGTGGCCCCGCCCGGACCCCACAGGAGTGACGAACTGCGCGCCACCTCCCTTTATATTAGGTGCAACTGCACCAATTGACTGCGAGAACTAAAAGCTCAAGCAGCCTTAACCTCCCTATGAAGGCTTCCAATAAGATGGTATATTGGCTTTCACGGCCAGTGAATTAAAACTCAGCAATTCTTCTAGGTTTGTGCCGTGTCTTGTGTGGGGTTTCGCCTAGGACACCAAGCTGGCTCATCGGCGGGCTCTTGGTGTCCCCGCCCGGACCCCACAGGAGTGAAGAACTGCGCGCCACCACCCTTTATAGTAGGTGCAACTGCACCACTTGACTGCGAGAACTAAAAGCTCAAGCAGCCTTAACCTCCCTATGAAGGCTTCCAAAAAGTTGGTATATTGGCTTTCACGGCCAGTGAATTAAACTCAGCAATTCTTCTAGGTTTGTGCCGTGTCTTGTATGGGGTTTCGCCTAGGACACCAAGCTGGCTCATCGGCGGGCTCTTGGTATCCCCGCCCGGACCCCCACAGGAGTGACGAACTGCGCGCCACCTCCCTTTATATTAGGTGCAACTGCACCACTTGACTGCGAGAACTAAAAGCTCAAGCAGCCTTAACCTCCCTATGAAGGCTCCCAAAAAGATGGTATATTGGCTTTCACGGCTAGTGAATTAAAACTCAGCAATTCTTCTGGGTTTGTGCCGTATCTTGTGTGGGGTTTCGCCTAGGACACCAAGCTGGCTCATCGGCGGGCTCTTGGTGTCCCCGCCCGGCCCCCTAATATAAAGGGAGGTGGCGCGCAGTTCGTCACTCCTGTGGGGGTCCGGGTGGGGACACCAAGAGCCCGCCGATGAGCCAGCTTGATGTCCTAGGCGAAACCCCACACAAGACACGGCACAAACCTAGCAGAATTGCTGAGTTTTAATCCCTTTATCCCTTTCCTAAAAATATTTGTCCAAATGTACCACAATTTGGGACAAATCCCACGGGTTGGCATCACTGCGTTAACTGTTCTCTCACGTTCCTGGTAAAACACCGACGACTCAATTGTTAGGCGGTAGCACGCACCGACAAAGCTGATAGCTAGATCGGATTACCTTCAGAACTCCGCCACTATTCGCTGCTGACAAATAGCTGATGGTTCTTACTGCTCAATTGCTCGCAGCTCTGCCCAGTGTTGCTGCTTGCTCTCGGAGGATACGGTGCAGACTTGACAACGCTGCACCACGAGCCAACAAAGTTCTAGAGTTTAGCTGTGGCGAAGAGAGTAGGAGAAATATATAGTCTTCTGCCTGAAATCTACCTGCCAACTTGAACCTTCGAGAGATTTAGTACTGCTGAAGCACTCTTAGTGACTAGTAGTTCTCGGTGATAATTTGATCAAAGACGTATAATTATGTAAAATCATTTACACTCTTGTTGCAATAAGATTTTCTACTAATAATTAATTACGCATTCATTTTAAGTTTTGCGCAGTTGAAGTCAATCTTTGCAATATTTTAAGCATAAGAACCTATTTAAAAACCTATTTCACCGATTAAAAAACTAAAAAATACTATTTTATGTTTTTGGAGACCTAATATGACAATTGTTAAAACTTAAAATTCGGGTTCCAAGTTATGATAAATTATGATACACAGAGCTACATAACCAAGAAGTCACAATGTCCTTAAACGAATGAACAACGGCACCTATTTTAAATAACGCGAGTTACCCATACTTTCTTGTTCATACAGTCAGCTCCCTCTTATTAAAAATAAACTTGCAGACCCGTGCGAGAACTCTCGCATAATGGGTTGTGCGCGCCCCATGTGCACAGACTACCCACCCGGCTCTACTCTTATGCAGGCTGTGCGCTACACAGTTCTGCCAGGGGCCATCGTCCGGTTTATTTGTTTAAAAGTACTTTATAATAACAAATAAATATATTTCCGTTGAATTATCAAGAAATGCAAGATTTTTCCTGTACTATTGAGAAGATTTGGAAGATTTTGGTACAAACCACACCTTCTAACTCCCTCTGGTTTAGGAGCTTCAGTTTTGTGAAACATACACCTTAGCGTAAGTTACTATATAATAAGATGATACATCTCCAGCTTATGTTGTTCTGAAAAGAGAGCACCGCAATGCACTGTAGGAGCGTGGTGGCTCAGCGGTCATGCTGTTTGCCTCTCACCAAGGTGGATCGGGTTCGATTCACGGTCGATGCATGTGAGATTTTCGAAGTGAAATGCTATATCCTGTGGTTCGGACTCCACGTAAAAAGGAGGTCCCGTGGCTCATTATCATGCGATTAACGGTCTCGTTAAACTGCAAGCTTCCTTTCCTTTTTGCAATGCACTGTTTCACTACTCATTTATATTGCTGCCTCTGTATATTAACACGAACAATATTGGACGTGTACCACTATTGAAACAAGGCCTTCACATGATCTCGATGTCGCAAAGCCACTAAGTAAATCAACAACAACAAAACCTTTTCTTGATTATAACGTTCGGTACTACAGTAGATAGCACTATGATCTCGTAGGGAATGCATTGTTGTCAAACTGTATTATGAGGACAAACCGCTAGGAACGTCACCACATGAATGAATCCGATTTTAATTGGGGAGTGCCCTGTTTTAGCTCCGTACGCACATCCAAAAATGACAGCCTACTGTCGACCAAAGTATTATGTGCACTCGAGTTTGAAGGTTGTTTGTGAAGTAACCAATAGACCTACATAAAATCGAATGACATCATCATTTGCGTCATTCTATTCTACGTTAGTTCATGTAGGTTTGGATTTTTAAATTTATACTTTAATATTTTTGATCGCAGTTGGAACACAAAGAGTGCCCGTTCTTAAGCGTGTTTCAACCATGCGTCACATTTAAGAATTATTAACTCAAAAACACGTCATCAAATCAAATCCAAATTTTAACACAATATACAATGGAATGTTGTGAAATGAAAATCCACAGCCTGCTTCCAGTCTCCGACCGGGTCAGGAATGGAATGAATGAAGCCCCCATCTAGCGGCGAGGATATGAACTGTGCCGGCTGCCGAGTCCTGACGCACTCCTCTGGGGCAATGATTAAATGAATGACAGATGAAATGAAATGATAGTGGAGAGTGTTGCTGGAATGCAATTTTGACAGGGAAAACCGGAGTACCCGGAGAAAAACCTGTCTGCCTCCGTTTTGTCCAGCACAGATCTCACATGGAGTGAACGGGATTTGAACCACGGACCCAGCGGTGAGAGGCCGGCGTGCTGCCGCCTAAGCCACGGAGGCTGCTCATGGAATGTTGTATAACTGGATTATTAATTGCAAAATTGTGTGTATCCAAGAAACAAAGTTGTTATCATTTTTGTAAGGTAACTTTATCTCGGCTCGGGGTGGTTTAAAAATGTAGTTCTTGGTCGCGATGTAATCGTTATACATCAAAACGTTATACTGTATGACTGTGCAATACGTAAATTAATTCACTTATTTTATTAGCCTACTTTCGATTTATGCAAAAAATGAAAGTAGATTTATGAGATCAGCACAGGGCGAAAAAAAGTGTGTCTGTCTGTGTGTGTGTGTGTGTGTGTGTGTGTATGTTTGTATGTGTGTGTGTGTGAGTCTGTGTGTGCGTGAGTGTGTGTACTCCGAATGTCTGTCACCCCCTATCAATTCGAACACGGTGAACGCGAATTGAACGAAATTTGGAACAAAGGTAGCACTTGCAAAGGACACCTCAGTGTCATGTTTTATAACGCCGCCATATTGACGGAAACGTAATGGCGGCCACACAAATGTTCAAAGCTTAAATCAAATTACGACTAACCTAATCATCCGATCTCTACCAAATTTTGCAACAACATACCTTTATGGGGGGAGCATCCTTTGACCAAACTAATAGGTCATTAGCCTAATAGTTTGCGGATGGCGGCCATCTCTGTGTCAAAATCGATTCCCCCTATTAATTCAAACACGGTGAAACCGAATGGAACGAAATTTGGTACAGAGGTAGCACTAGCAAAGGGCACCTCAGTGTCATGTTTTATATCACCGCCATCTTGACGGAAACGCAATCGCGGCCACCCAAATGTTAAAAGCTAAAATTTAATTACGACCAACCTAATCATCTAATCTCTACCAAATTTTGCAACAACATATCTTTATGTGGGAAGCATATTCTGACCAAACTGCAAGATCATCAGCCCAATAGTTTGCAGATGGTGGCCAAGTATGTGTGCAAATCGATTCCCCCTATCAATTCAAACACGATGAAACCGAATTGAACGAAATTTGGTACAGAGGTAGCACTAGCAAAAGGCACCTCAGTGTCATGTTCTATATCGCCGCCATCTTGACGGAACTGGAATGACGGCCACCCAAATGTTAAAAGCTTAATTCAAATTACGACCATCCTAATAATTTGATCTCTAACAGATTTTGCAACAACATGCCTTTTTGTGGAAAGCATCTTATGACTGACTACAAGGTCATCAGCGCAATAGTTTGCAAATAGCGGCCGTGTATGTGTGCGAATCCATTCCCCATATCAATTCAAAACACGGTGAAACCGAATTGAAAGATTTTTTTTACAGAGGTAGCAATAGCAAAGGGCACCTCATATTCATGTTTAATATCCCTATAGCACGTTTTATTTCAACAAGTTACTACAACCAACATTCAATTATACTCCTTGAAAAGGGCAAAGAGTTATAACAATACCCATGCAATTAGGAGAAAGTAGGCTATATGTTCTTTACTGAACATCTTGTATCGGTTTGTGTTTGTACGGGGAAGTAAGACATGGTTCACCAGCTAGCCGCTCCGAGCGAGGCGCGCCACGACGCGTGAGGGCTCCATCTCGGCAACGCTGTACAGCTTTCCCCGGAGCGGCTAGCTGGTGAGCCATTTCTTATTTCCCCGTGCAAATACAAACCGATATAAAATAAGTGAATTAATTTTCGTATTTCACAGATATTATTGGATTTTATGTACGTAGGTCTATTGGTTACTTCACAAACAAACTTCAAATTCGAGTGCACATAATATTTCTGTCGACAGTATAGTGCTGTATTCGTTCGCCTTGTTGCGTAGTGGCTAGCATTCTTGGCTGTCACCATGGAGGCCCAGGTTTGATTCACGGTTCTGTCAAGAAATTTAATTCTGGTCTGAGGGCTGGTATGGGTTACACTCAGCCTCGTGAGGTAAAACTGCGAACAGGTGGGTTAGATTCCTACCACAGTCATCCGTGAGGTAGTTTTCAGTGGTATCCCATATCTTATCCAGGCAAATGCTTGGATGGTTGCTAATTTAAGGTCCCGGCAGCCTCCATCCAATCCTCATATGAATTACAAATACACACACTAATTCAGCCATCATAATAACACAGCATATCAGACAAATTCCACACACTTACAGAAGTACACGGTGCTATATGACCACGATGTTGCAATCCCCAAAATAAGCAACAACAACAAGTATTCTAACCACCAAGCATATACACGGACCTAGTGGTTGTTGTTTTTTTTAAGCGCATGACTCTTAGTGCCGGGAGTGTCCGGGGACATGGTTGGCTAGCCAGAGTTTGTAGCTGCTTCTATTTGGACACCCATGGGGTGAGCTAGAAGTACCGTCGCGTGTGGAGTGTTGTCTGGGGAGGAAAGTGTGAATGTAAGGACGAGGAATTGGAAGGTACTGGCTGTGGCCTATAGTTAGGGACCAATCCCGGCATTTGCCTGGTAGGAAGATAGAAGACCACGAAAAAACATCTTCAAGGTTGCCGGGGGAGGAATTCGAACCTCCTCGCCTCTCGGATGTGAGCGACTGTCTGCAGTCACGCCGTAACGACGAAGGCTAACTCACCCGGTGTTGATATTATTTAATTTGAAAAACGTCTTGGTCATCAGCACCGTGTTGAACGTGTCTGATAAGCTATAGGTTATTTATGTAATAGCGGCTTCGATGGCGTAGTTGGTAGCATGCTGAACCGCTGAGTCCAAGATAGCGGGTTCAAACCCGGACGAAGTCGACGGATTTTCTTAAGAGCGTTAAACTCCTTCAGTATGCCTTCCTTCGGAGGGGAAATAAAGCCGGCGGTCCCATGTCATAGATTTATGGCATGTAAAAATCCTTCCACAGACTAAACTTGTGTAAAGCAGAAATTTCTAGGTTAGATTTCGTTGGAACGCTCTATCAAAGTTCCAACGTTCACCACTAGGAATCAGTGACATCTGGCAGGGAAATTTGGAACTACTTGAAATTGAAAGGAACTTGTAGCTCACCCTATGGGTGTTCGCTTGAAGCAGCTACAGCCTCTGGTGAGCCGAACATGTCCTCGGATACTCCCGGCACTAAAAGCCATACTATTAATAAATATTTATGTTTAGTTTAGGGGCTACGGCAAAGTGGTCATGTAGCCCCGTGTACTATGGGTGTGTGTGGAATCTGTCTGATAACCCGTGTTATTTGTGATGGCTGTATTAGTGTGTTATCTGTTTTAATTCAAGTAAGGGCTGCAAACATTGAATTTTTTCAAGTAGTTCCTACTTTTGCCGCCAAACACCACCGTCAACGACTAATAGTTCAGAACTTGGTTACCAGATGCCATCGCAGTCGGCTCCTGGCGACGAACGTCGGAACCTAAGAACGTTTGTCAAATGTTTAACCTAATTTAGCTTCCCACAGGTGTAAATAGTGGAAGGTTCTTTAACATGCCATTAATCTATGACATGGGACCGCCGGCTTTACTTCCACTCCGAAGGAAGACATACTGAGGGATTTTAACGCTCTTAAAAAATCCGACGACTTCGGCAGGGATTGAACCCGCGATCTTGGGCATATAAGCTCAACTTGCTACCAACTACGCCACTAAAGCCGCTACAAATGTAATTCTAGTCTGTGGTCTGTAACGAGGTTCACTCAGCCTCGCGAGGTTTGATTCCTACCTCAGCCACTCTAGAAGTGGTGTTACGTTGTTTTGCCACTTATATTCCAGGCAAATGCTGAGAAGACACATAAATTAAGGTAACGACCATCTCTCTCTAAATGTTGGGCCTCGTTTACAAATATAAATACAAATACAAATACAAATACAGCCATCACAGTAACACAGGTTATCAGACGGATTTCATACACAATGCCCACGTTGTCTCAAAGCCCCTAAATGAATCAACAAGAGCAGTACGAAACTTTCAGTGAGATAGCACATTCTTTCAAAGCAATCTAAATATAATCCCATAGCCTCAATTAGTGCGATTTGTAAACGTCATCTCGCGAATAATTTTAATCCATTATTTGTTAATTAGGTTAGCATTCATGACACTCCCGTGCATGTTGTAATGTCATGTCCCATTTGTTTATCATATATCTTTGATTTGAAATTAGTAAACGTCAGAATAGAAGGTAATCATCAAGCTTTCACCGCTTTTCATACCAATATTCAATTTTATTCCATTACCTTCACATACAAGAGAAATAATAATTATTGACAATGGATACTATCAGGATTGTAATAATATGAATTCTCACATTAGCCTACTTTACTCCTTAGAGACAACGAACACACGTCACAAAATTTGCAATAATATCCTAAGATAAATTATTAATACGGTAATCTAAAAGATGAGTGCTTGAAAGAGTGTTCATCGTTGAGACCTGGATGACCGCACGTTCGGATATTCAAATCCCGGCATTGACAGCTGTCATCTACTATGTGCATTTTCGACATTGTTTATTCCTTAGGTAATCTAAATGTCAGGTTGGTACCTTATTTCAAGTTCCAGGATATCTGTCAATCCTAGGCTGATGTAACAGAAATTTGTGGTTGTATGAAACATTGTCCAGGATTTTGGCGTATTTTCTATGAACCGCTCACTAGTATTTATTTATCGTATGATGAAGGAAACAAGATGATGATGATGATAATTGTTGTTTTAAGCGGCCTAACATCTAGGTTATCGGCCCCTAATGGTTTGGGTGATGGTGAAGATTAAAATGAAATGTAAACTATAACTAAAACTATCTTTTATACTAGAAGAAGAAATGGAAAACAAAAGGAGAATAAGGCAAATAAAGTTGGTTGGTTGGTTCTTAAGTTTAGGGGCTGCGACAACGCGGTCATGTAGCCCCGTGTACTTTGGGTGTGTGTAGAATCTCTCTGATAACCGGTGTTAATTGTGATGACTGTATTAGTGTGTGTTATCTGTTTTTTATTTAAGTACTGCAACTTAGAATTTTTGAAATAGGTCCTAATTTTGCCGCCAAGCGCCACCGTCAAGGACTACTAGGCCAAGTTCAGAACTTAGCTAATAGACGCCACCGCAGTCGGCTCTTGGCAACGAACGTAGAAACCTAAGAGCGTTGTTTAAATTCTTAACCTATCCAATTTAGCTTCACACAGGTGCAATTAGTGGAAGGTTCTTTAACATGCCATAAATCTATGACATGGGACCGCCGGCTTTACTTCCCCTCCGAAGGAAGGCCTACTGAGGGATTTTAACGCTCTTAAAAAATCCGACGGCTTCGGCCGGGTTTGAACCCGCTATCTTGGGCATAGAAGCTCAGCATGCTACCGACTACGCCACCGAAGCCGCCAAGGCAAGTAAAGGACAGGAGGAAAAGAAAAGCCCTCAACCCTCGAAGAATGCGTATTAAGGGACATGGAAGGACGGAGAGCCATGAAAGGCAGATAGGAAAGTGAAAGAGGAGAGGGTCCGCCCCAGAGGTAATGGATAATAGGGGGAAAACCGGTCCCAGCTCAGAAATCCCTCGGGGTCACCAATTCTCGAACTCACCAGCCGTGAGCCTCTGAGGATGTAGCAGTATCCAGGGGGCACCAGAAGAGGGGGGGCTACAGACACCCAACCTCCTTTAGGGCCTTGGGCAGAAGGCAGGAGATAACATGAAAAGAAAAAGGAGGCTGACCCCTCGCAGAAGAAGGGTATCAGAAAAGATGAGACAAGGCCAATGAAGGCGGGAAAGGAAGAGACTCCCTAGGCCTCGGATACCCTAATACTGTCGGGATCGGAAGAAAACAAGAGTTGACCAAATGAGGTCGATAGGAAAGAAGATGGAGAGGATCCCGCCACAAGTAAGTGGAAGCAATGCCGGAGTCATCTGGGGCCCCGTGGTCGCCAACCCACGTCCCACTAGATGTGAGCCCCTGGGGGTAAAGAAACGAGGAGAAGCAAGGTGGTGGAGGGGGTAAATACAGCTGTGCTATTGAGAGACAAACTAACATACAGTAATGACGGATTCTTTATTATGGATACCCGAGTTTAGGCCTTAGAAACAAAGCCATAGACCTATTGCAAAATGCGCTATACCAATATTCCCTTGTTTAATTCTGCGTTAGAATATATGAGCTAATTATTCTCAAGTTTAATAATTACTTTTTTATTTGTGGTTGTATGAAACATTGTCCAGGATTTTGGTGCATTTTCTATGAACCGCTCACGGTTATTTATTTATCTTATGATGAAGGGATACAGTAATACATAATCTCAAGTTTGTAGTCTGAATAATTAATTTACAGCTGCAGTTCCAAATGGAGAAGCCACTCAACAGTCTCTTGAGACAGCCTGTGTAGATCTTTCAGAGTCCTCTAAGGCTCTGAGGGGACAATCAAGCGTTATGTGATCTATAGTGTGCTTCTCTTCGACACAGTCGCAATTTGGAGAGGACTTTCAACCCCATTGCTGTAGTAGGCTATACCCCCACACCTGCCCTGGCCAATTCTGATCTGGTTCAACAAGCACCAGTGACACCTAGATAAGTGAAACCCTGCAGGTCTTTCCCAGGCATTAATAATTAATCTCGAAATAACATTCTGCAGAAACTATTGAAACGGTTTTTCGGGCCCTCACTGTTGGGGTGTACATGTGTAACGTTTCTTACTAGCCCTGCCTTGCACTTTGAAACACAAATGTATTGTTTACTCTGACTAAGATATGTTGTATTAATGGGCGCCAAGACCTCAACGCTATGCTGAAATCTAAATTTATATTTAACAACACCTAGCTCTGGTAGAACAGCTTCAAGAATCTTTACACTCAGATCGTGGGAGGATTTGATCATTAACCCAACTAACAATTGTATCAGGAGAAGGAATTTGATCTATATCTAATGCTACCTACTGAAAGCAAAGATTGCATGGTTAAAAGAAATGAATTTATTATATAAAACTAGTATGGCAAAATTAGTAATAATAATAATATATTTTAAATTAAAATTGGAGCGTTGCGATTTGAATATTACCGCTAGAGAATTACGTGAAAACGGAGTCGGATGAATTACTGATTTTACTCATATTGCCAAGCTAAGAAGTTACTGAAATACTGAATATGAAAGAAAGAAACGAGAGATTATGTAGTTCTGAGTCATTCGCGCTTACCATTGGAAATTGCCGTAGCATTTCCCTCGTACTGGATGTTGAAGAGAGCTTCCCATAGCCTTCTGGACGTCGTCATCTTCTTCGTCAGTTGAAGAGATACTTGTAGATATGTTAATTTATGGTCCGATCACATCGGAGCCAACCACACGTGCAACCACAACGGTCAAGTTTCACAAAGGTAATCCCCCTGCCTCCTCGGCGCGCAAACCATATATGCACTCGTCGCCTCCCCTCTCTGTAGCCGTCTTTTCCTCGCCCGCTCTCCACTGATTGGCTGAGCTACCACGCGATCTTCCCTATCTCAGGGTCATTACACTCGGCGCGGCGATGATGTCGATTACCGGTCCAGGCCATTTCGCCTTTTCTTGATGCAGCAACCCCACTTGCGTCACGCTTCTCGACAAGAATAAGCCTGTAGCCGAATTCCCAGTGACTCATCTCTCTCACAATACCCTAACTGACAAAAATCCGTAAAATTCCGTAATCATATAATTTTCCGCGATAATGTTGTTGGTAATAATTAGCTTGATAGTGTTTTCTATAACATCGAAAACCTATCTGTATACTTATAATCTTATAAAAAAAACGCTCCAAAAATACCTTAATAATAATAATAAGTTACATGAAAACTTCTCTTGGCTGAACAATTTGCCACGTAAATAAATATTGAATGGCTTCCTACTGACTTATGTCAGTGGCGTAAAATACCCTCGACAAACACGTTACACTATGTAGCACATCATGGGGCTCCTCAGCATCGACTCTTCGTACTTCAGCTCTGGGATTGGTCTACCCTGTTGCGGAATATTGCTCTCCCGCTTGGATGAATAGTACTTACGCAAGATTTATCGATACTCAGCTCAATCATACCATGCGCCTTATCTCTGGTACAATTAGACCTACACCTACTTTATGGCTACTCATACTTAGCCATATATCACCTCCATCTCTCGGCAGGAAAGTGCACTTGTCCGTGAATACAAGAAATTACAGAAAAATCCTAACCTTCCTGTTCATGAAGACATCCCAATCATTAATAAAGGACGGGTTCGTTCTCATCACCCACCCCTGGAAACTGCAATGATGATGATCAGCAAATGTTTTAATATCAATGAATGGAGGAAGCATAGCTGGAAGATTAACGCTACAACAGAACAACTGAAGAAGCCATGCATAACGACCAAACCTCCTGGCTTTGAAATACCGCGGAAGATCTGGTCGGTTCTGAACCGTATATGAACCAGTACTGGTAGGTGTGCTGATTCTCTGCACAAGTGGAAGATTCTCCAAGTTGTGATTGCGACGCTGAAAAGCAGACTATTCAGCATCTGGTTCAGGAATGTCCCCTCAGAGCCTTCCCTGGCGATCCAACAGAGCTCCTGGTGATGACGGAGGGATCAATAGACTATATTCGTGGCCTGGACATTAATTTGTAATTTTGAATAATTTTTATATTTTAGTGATGTTTGTAGCCATACGCTAAATAAATAAATAAATAATAATTAAAGATACGAGCCTTACGGTAGTCTCATATGATGTGTAACATCTGACATGTTATCCTACCTTGAAGTTGTTACCATTTTTATTATCCTTGACATTCATCAACACACAAAATATATTTTAATTTTTTACACTCTCATAATACATAACAATTCCAACACTCTCTTTTTTTCTTCACTGACTACTTGATATTTCTACTCTCGCACTGCCTTCTTGATACTCTGCTGTTACATCACTCTCCTGCCAGTAACTAAGTTACGTTAACAGAGACTGACTTTTTTTTTCTTCACTGACTACTTGATATTTCTACTCTCGCACTGCCTTATTGATACTCTGCTGTTACAAAGTAATCCGTTTGTGATAAACATTCCACATAGTACCACTGCCAGCAGGATCACATCCCTTCTGGCTGCTAAATCAG
This sequence comes from Meconema thalassinum, assembly GCA_946902985.2. Lineage (NCBI taxonomy): Eukaryota > Metazoa > Arthropoda > Insecta > Orthoptera > Tettigoniidae > Meconema > Meconema thalassinum. The sequence continues at coordinate 838,103,704 of OX336390.1, forward strand.
AAAGGAGGGATGCGATCCAACTGGCAGTGCGTCCCATGTTCAAAATCACTCCCACAAAAATATCCAGCAACCGAGTGGACAGATGTTACACATCAATAAGCTAGCTATCTGCTGTTTGCCACGACGGGTGTCTGGACTTTATTCGATGAGCTGATAGAACTAGAAGTTCTGCATATATTGGTAATAGTGGATGCGTGTTGATTCTTTTGTAGGTGTACAGCAACGACTGACATCTTCTTAAATGTAGTGGAGGAATGTTACTTAGAACCGGTAACCATTGAGTATTAGTAGAACGAATGTATCCTGTGATGAGGTGCATTGCTTGATTGAGCAGTGCGTTAACTACTTTGGTGTGAGCTCTGTTAAGCTAGGTAGAACAACAGTATTCCACAATCGAGTACGAGCGAGCCAGAGCTGTGGATCTGAGTTCTGTTGCATTGGCACCCCCCAGGTGGTCCCAGTTAACTTCTGAAGTATGTTGTTCCGGGTTTTGCTTTTAGCTGCCATGTTCTTTAGATGGGGTTTGTACGTCAATGATCTATCTAGAGTCACACCAAGGTATTTAGGATTGCTGCAATGTTGAAGAATTTGGTCTTCAAAGTGAACTGTAAGTTAATAATGTGCATACTTGTTCCGAAGATGGAAGGTTGATATAACAGTCTTTTGAGGATTTGGTCGCAGGGAATTAAGTTAAAATAACTCTGTCAGTCTCTTCAGATATGATGTTAATGTAGCTTCAACGTCAGGGAAGCTTACACCCTGTGCTAATAAGGAAATATCTTCACCATATATAAAATTTGTGGATTTGGTTTCTGGTAGATCATAGGTGTATATATTAAAAAGAAGTGGGGCCAACACAGAACCCTGAGGGATCCCATCATCCAGCTCACTTAAAAATATATACAGTATGCATGAATAACTAATTGTGTGAGGGAAATTACATTTTCATACTGTGACCGATCCAGTCAGGGTCAATTACCGGCCCCGGATGACAGAAGATCGAGAGGAGACCGTAGAGTCAGTATGACGTCATGGCATGACGCGGCGAGGCAACCGTGAGAGTAGGGGAATGCTCCAGAAGGTTCCAACCCCTCCCACTTTCTTTTTCTCGAAGAAGGACGCAGTTCCGGAATGTTCAGTATGTGAGTCAGCAGTATGTGAGTCAGTAGTGTGTGAGTCAATAGTGCGTGGACGAGTATGTTATACAGCGGAGCACGGAAGAGTAGCCCATGTCATGTAGACAGTGATTTTACATCGGGAACTTGAATGGTTTTCGTGAGCGATCAGCGTGCCATGATGCCTGAAACTAGCGTGCATGTATTGCCAGTAAGTTTTTTTACAGTGAAGTATGTCAGTTTGTTTGTCGAACAGTGTGAATTTCAAGACGATATCGGACTCGCTAGTATGTGAGGAAATAGTCAGAACTGATAAAGGAAGTCCGTTTATGCCGACAATTTATGTTCATTAAAGATGAATACCAGGAGGTGTTTAAAATTACGAGTATCAGGGGAAGAACTATATAACGATAGTCGAGGCGAAGCATTATAGCGAGGCCCTATATTGTAACAGACATCCATTCGGAAATAGCATAGCAGTGTGGCATTTTAAGAAACGCAGTGAGAAATGCAATAGGGAAGGCTACATCTACTTTAAGCTTGTGTTGGAAGACTGTAGGCCGCAAGCAACTCGATATGTCGGTCAAGGCCAGCTCGAAATAGCTCCTCGTGGAAGGAAGTGTGTCACTGGGTTAAAGGAAAGTGAAGACATATAAATCAAGTGAACCAGGAATTAGACGCTATAGTGCGCGAGCGTGAAAGTGCTCTGAGCTAGTGAAATGTAATATTGCCACACGGCAGCATGAACTTAATAACCATGGACTCAAATATTCTGGGAATCAACATGCATATTAACACGCAAATTATGCTGCACTGAACTTCTAAAGGGGCCGTAATGGGGTGAACGGTCGCAACGAGATGGACGAGTGGACCATGGTTGGGACGTCGGGAGACGCCGCTGCTGAAGGTGACCGGGGACAACCTGTGGGCGACAATGGGCGTCGCCAGGAGAGCGAGAGGTGCCGGGGGCGTATACCTCTACCAGTACGCTGGGAGACCACATCACGGAGACACTGGAGGAACGACGCCGCCCTGATGCCGCAGACGACGACGACGCCGACGCCATGGATTTCCGAGGACACCGGATCTAAAGTAAGACGTTTCATTTCCATCCTTGTTCATCAGAAAGAAGAGAACTTCTACCTCGGTTAGCCATGCCATGAGATAACCTGAGATCGTGTAACTTAACGCCCTTTATAATCATTTATTCCAGATTGAAAGAGCATAATTTTTTTTCATAGGGTCGTGCAGATGTTTTCTTGTCTTTCTTTTTGGGTCATTTGACCTACATAAATTTACAGCATCAATGGTAGGAGTAAGACATGTATTTATTCTCTGAGACATAATAATAATAATAATTTGAAATTGGGTAACGATAATAGGAGATGCCCACTTTGCTGGGAGATTCTAGCATGTCGATTTCAGAGGTCACTATTCGAATTTTATTCTGAAAGGTTTGTCACGGATTGCATAGATTTTTATAGCAAATGAATATGGTTGGAGATTGTCGGATAAGGTTCCTTGGATAGGATGCCATATTATCATACGACCTCGTGGTCCCGATAAAGTTGATACGCTCTGTTAGTGTGGGTTCTTGAGACATGCTAATAATGCATGATTTATTTTGTAATGATGTTGTGTAAAGTTTATGTGATAATTATGTGGTAATTAGATATGGTATTATTCCGTCATATATGACGAGGTTATTCACGGGGCGACGTATGTCCGTGGAATTGAATTTGTGAGGACAGGGTCCTCTTAACGAACGTGCTACGTTCATTGATGAGTTGTATTGAATAGCGCGGGTGTGTAATTGATGGTGCGCTCGACAGTCAGGTCGTTTGGATCCTCACACAGAGTGTTCGGCGGAAGGGTTACGATTAAATGTTTGTTGTGAGTATGAAATACGCTAGGGCGCCTTATTGCGAGGTTCTTAACCTTTCATAAACATTAGACAATGCTATAATTTAATTACAATGACAAATATGACGGTGTGGATCAAGGTTGTTGGAAAGGCGGAGATAAATTAGTATTAATAATAAGAATTAGTATTGTAAATATGTAAGCACAATCTGGGTGTGTTAATAATTTATGATAGGTTATAATTAATTGTTGAAATGTCATATTATGTGAAGCTGAGTCGATGTTTGAGTGCTATTTGATGTAATATGATGCTCTTTAATTATTCATTTGCAGTTCGATAGAGGAGATCCGTCCATTGCTGTATAAGGGTAGACAGTTGTAATTTACATAGATATTCGATATTTCCTTAGAGTTTTTTTTGCCGCAGGTGAACTTTGTGATAAGTGGCTAGTGATGTTACATGCGTGTGCACCGATAGATTAAGATTAATTTAGCTTTTGAAAGGCGATCTCCTTGTCGGAACGTTAAGAGAGGACACCCACGAGTTTGAATAAGTGTAATTTTCTTTTGTTTGTTTAGGGACTATGAACTTTATTTTTTTTTCTCGGACTTGTCCCACCCTAACTTTATACTCGTGCGTGATAGGCAGGTTGCATATTTATTTATCCTTTGGCCAATAAAGGAGCAGATGTGATTTTACGAGGGTTTTTTCCTTTCTTTTCTGTTTGTCAATTCAAGTTGGGGTTTTGCTTGTGAATCCTGGTTCAGTCTATTTGCCATCCCAACCCGTAAACGACCCGAGACCATTTGTCTCTAGCTCGCTGGAGCTTTTCTTTTAGTCTTGTCTGTATGAACCAAGATTCATGCCCTAAATTTTTTGTACCCACTCCCTTGGCTGTTTCTTCTGATGGGGCCGGGATGCTAGCCGGATGATCGCCTGTCCCATTGGAGAAACGGGCACAGGGGGGGGGGGAAGTGGCGCCGCCAACGTGTTGGGCTCGACGACGATGGTGTGTTTCGTTTCCGTCATGGGCATGTTTTACTCAATCATTTGTTGTGGTGATGGGAGTATACTGTGTGGTCAGATTCGTGCCTTTGATGGGAGCGCGATGCTTGCCATGTGTAATTCTTGTGTAAAATTAACCTCTTATCACACTGAGCCTTTAGTGAACCATTTGACAGGGTTGGTACACGATCTCAGGTTATGGCTATACTCGACGACCTACATTCCCATGTAGGCCCCTATATTTCAGTTGTATTGTAAGATGTCACAAGTAGTAACCGCAGAAAATATTGCTGATATATTAAAACAAATCCAAGTTGGATTAAATGATCTAACCACTGAAATGAATAATGTTAAGGATAGTGTTGGGTCAATTAAAACAAACATGAAGAGCGATATGGATCGCTTATGGACGGCACAAGAGGGTGTCGGTATTCGGATAGCAGAGGTACAGAGGACTCAAGAGGGTGTCGGTATTCAGATAGCAGAGGTACAGAGACACAAGAGGATGTCGGTATTCAGGTAGCAGAGGTACAGGGGACACAAGAGGGTGTCGGCACTCAAATAGCAGGAATAAAAAAAGATGTTAGTGATAAAGTTGATGGTCTCAGAACCGACTTATTAGAAGTCATGGGATCTAATCTTAAGAGTTTAGAATCTCATTTGCAGAAAAACATTGATGCTGTAGAACGTAATCTTAGGCTATCAGGAAAGGCTATAGATAATAAGATTAATCTACTCGATAAAAAGGAAGAAACTACATTCCAAGTGCTCACCGCGGAGCTCAAAGATTCTATGGCACGGCATATCAGGGATACTCAGAGTTCGCCTCGGGGGAATATTGAAGGACTTGAGGAGAAGTTGAACAGTAATATTAAAGGCATGGGACAAGATTCGACGGCAAAAATTGAGCAAATTGGTCAGTCTAACGAGGAAACCCTGGATAAGTTGAAACAGGACGTGTCAGGTTGGAAAGAAGAGGTTGCGAAGGACGTGAAAAACATGCAGATACAGGTTGAATCATTCCAGGACGCGTATGACAGGAAAATCACTCATTCACAAACGACATTACTCGAACATGTGAGAGAATCTATCCACACTTCCATTGTTGAGTTGGAGGAGAAGATCATTATTCAACAGGGAAGGCAACTCACTCGATTAGGCAACTTAGAGGCAGAAATGACGCAGATAAAAGACAAATCGGAGTCAGAAAGGGTTAGATGGTCCGAAATTGAAAACACGCCACCTCTTAACGGGACGGAAAGTGAAAACGCCCCATCTTCTAGAAAGACGGGTGAGGTAGTCGCAACGCCGAGAATACGGAGTACAAATCCCGCGGGACACCTAACTATCATTAGAAGTATAGACCACCAGCCGAGGAAATTCTCGGGGAACAATGGGACTAATAACGTCACACCTATCGAATTTATGAGGGAGGTCCGTGAATACATGGCGGAGAATAAGATACCACGTGAGAGGGAACTAAGAGTTATTGAGAGGTCGCTGGAATCGACGGCATTAACTTGGTTTCGCGCATTTCGATACACGTTCACGAGCACGGATGAGTTCGAACGATTATTAATCAAACGTTTTTTGGAGCCCTGAAGAACAATTGAACATACGGGCGGAACTATACGCTAAACGGTATGCGACGTCCAATCCGACTAGGTATGCGGGGTACTTCGCATCGCAACTCGCCAGGCTGCAGTATTTGACTCCACCAGTGCCGGAGGACGAATTGGTCCAATCCATTATACGACAGTTACCTGTAGAGGTCCAGAAGAGTGTAATAGCGTCAGGAACCGAGACTTTAGAGGGATGTGAAGAGATTCTTCGAAAACTTGACCACACTAGCGCACAGTTACAGGCGAGGTCCGGACGACAGGAAAATAGAGATGTAAACACGGTCGTGATTGACAAAATTGCGCAGACGGAAGAGCGAACGCCGCGGGAGACGGACAGGCCAAGAGACACAGGGTACTATCGGAGCCGAGATAGGAGCTACGGTGGAACAGACGAGCGACCAAGATGGAGGAATAAACCGTACGAAGAGCGTAGGAGATCCCGATTCAACAATACGAAGGGACGATATGGTGAATATCAGCGAAGGCAGTCAAATCAATATTATCAGAGACAGAATGCCTATGGGGATTCTCGTTCGCAGGGGTCGCGGCCGAGCTATACGGAAAGACATCGAGAGAGCCAGGAATATTTACAACAATTACGGAGTAATCCAGCCGCACCACCGGGGGAAGTTGACCGACCGCCTGACACAAGTCGGTCAGGTCAACAAAAAAAAACTTCAAATTAAGAAATTCCTCAAACCTTGGTCCTCCCGAACTGATTGAAATTCAAGAGATATTTCAGGCTACCGATGAAGACTTGATTCATGAGGAAGACGTTATCCGCCGCGGGAAAGTGTATCCTTTGCCAATCATAACAGTAGAGGTGCTCGGTAAACAAATAAAAACCCTGGTTGACACCGGAGCGATGATTAGTGTGGTGTCTCAGTCATGTTTGGACGAGATAATGGAGGCAGGACCCGTACATACTCTACCAGTAGCGAATGTAAAGGTTAGAGGTGTAATTCCCGATCGCTCAGTGAGATGCAAGCTGCAGGCCCTGTTGACGATCAAGATTGCGGGGAGGTTTTATGAGCACGTGTTCGTGGCCATCTCCAACATCAATTTTCAAATGATTCTGGGTGTTGACTTCATTTCGGAGTACGGCTGGATTATAAATATTCAAGAGGGTGTTATGTATGTCGGACACGAATCGCCGAGCAGAGGATCGAAAGATTATATCAATGCCAACTCGAGCACGCTCCTCTTGGAGAACACACTTGAGAATATCGTGGAACGTGAAGAAGAGACGATCACCCACATGCCCGTTGGTGTAAAGGAAATTTTGGATCCAACCGTCCAGACACAGTTTGATGACCTAATACAGGAGTTTCGGGATGTATTTAGCGACAAACCTGGAGTTATCAAGAACTTTCAGTACGATATCAAGTTGAGTGATGACTCACCATACAGGAAACACATATATCCAGTCCCAGAGAAATGGAAGGAGGAGGTAAAGGCCATGATAAACGCCATGGAGAAGGATGGCATAGTAAAGAAGGCTCCGACTTCTTTCCTAAACCCTTTAGCGGTTGTAAGGAAGCCAAATGGTCGCCTAAGGATTTGTCTGGATGCACGTGGAATAAATGCACGCATTATGCCAGAGTATGACCGCCCACCACAAATTAGAGAGCTGCTGAGGCGCTTTAAAGGAAAGAAATATTTCTCAACCGTAGATCTCACAAATTCCTATTATCATGTCGAATTAACCGAAAACAGCAAGCAATACACTGGCTTCCTGCATGAGCAGAAGACACACGTCTTTAACCGCCTTCCCTTCGGTTTGAAAAACAGTGGCCCTGTGCTGATCCGAGCGCTGGACAGCAACTTGAGTGAAGAGGTCAAGAAACACGTACTATGTTATGTGGACGATTTGATCTTGGCATCCACGTCAGTAGAGGAGCACCTGAAACACTTGAGATTGTTGTTTGAGAACTTGCTTACGGCCGGATTTAAGGCAAACCTGGAGAAATGCAATTTCTTTCATCGAGAAATTCGATTTTTGGGACATCTCATTGACGAACATGGATATCGGTCGAACCCGGAGAAAATAGAGGCGATAGCTGAGTTTCCCAGACCAGAAAGGGTGAAACAAGAGAGGCAGTTCCTGGGAATGACTTTATTCTTTTCTAGTCATTGTCCCCGTTACACGGATGTAGTTGCCCCTCTGCCGAGCATTCTCAGGAAAAACAATTGGTGGAAGTGGGATCAGGCGTGTGAAGAGGCCTTCACGCAAGCTAAACACATGCTCCTTAACAACGTTAAACTGGAGTACCCAGACTTCTCCAAAACATTTTATATTGACACCGATGCTTCAAAGGTAGGAGTGAGCGCTGTGTTGTACCAGTTGGATGACGAGAAGAAACAACATTATGTGGCATTCACCAGTAGGAAATTGCGACAGCCTGAGCTTAATTACTTTGCCACGGAATTGGAGGCGCTGGCTATAATGTATGCTCTAAAGATGTGGAAGAAGATTCTTCTAGGGCATAAGGTCGTGATTGTGACGGACCATCGCGCGTTACAGTTTATGTTAAAGTCTGACATTTCAAGCGAAAGAGTCACGCGCTGGACCCTGTTCCTGCAGCAATTCGATGCAGAAGTTATTCATAGGCCCGGAAAGCAAAACTTTCTAGCGGATGTTTTGAGCAGAAACCCACGTGAGAAGGCTGTTTTACACCAGGTAGAGCTAATACCGGACGATCAGGAAACGGTGGAACGTTTGAAACGCCTGAGCCAGGCGCAACAGCGATATACTCCGTTAAGACGGATATACCGGTATTTGAAGAATCGCATGGGTGCAGATGATCCCGACTATGCTGGAACGGCGAAGATTGCTCACTTTTATCACATTGTTGGTGACGTGATTCACAAGTTTGTCGATAAAGACCACACAAGGCTACGTATGGTAATACCGCCGAAGTTGATTTCAGCAGTGGTTTGATTGGCTCACCGATCTATTGGGCACGGAGGATGTGATAAAACCTTACATGCCATAAGAGAAACATTTACCTGGGAATATATGGGAAAAACCATACGAGCGGTAATCAGGACATGCGACATCTGTCAGAGGTGCAAGTTCCCATCGGACGTATATAAGGAGAAGCCTAGGGCTATTATACCGACTCGTCCGAATGAATTAATGGCTACGGACCTGTATGGCCCCCTTCCGAGGTCCGCCAGGGGTAACCAATACATCTTGGTGACGATGGATGTGTTTACCAAATTAGTCATGTTGCACCCTATCCAGAAGGCAACATCCCGGTACGTAATTCGCAGGATTGAAACCGGCGTGATTCCAACTGCAGGGAAGCCAGAGTTCAATCTGAGCGATCACGGAACGCAGTTCACGAGCGCCGAATTTCAAGAAGCTATGGCACGACTCGGCATAAGGCATATCTTGAGCTCCATAAGATACCCAGAAGGAAATCCTGTTGAAAGGGTAAATGCGGAGATTGGAAAATACTGCCGGATTTACTGTCATGAACAGCATCATCGATGGATGGAAGTGGTACCCATAATTGAACGTTGCTTGAATTCTACAACACATGAGAGTACCAGACAAATTCCTTGTCTTCTGCACCATGGACGAAAGCCAAGTAGACCTTGGCATGCTGTTATACAGGCACCCCCCGAGATTGAGCCGTCGGTGCAAAGGAGAAACGAACTGGCTCGGGAGAGGATGCAGCTACAGGCGCAGAAACGGGAGAGAAGGAAGGCTGGCCGCCGTTTTCGCGAGCCACTTCGAGTCAATGACCTAGTGCTGATTCGGAAACCTATGTCATCAAACCTACCACTCAGAGTGTATGGAAAATTTGCGCGCCCATTTTCGGGACCCCATAGGATTGCCAGAGTGATGGACAACAATTGCTATAGGGTGGTTGACAACGTCACGAATGCACTTGTTGGGAATTTCAATGCTGCGAATCTGCGGAAGTATCACCGGCAAGCCCGTTAGTCAGCATTGAGGAGATGACCGAAAAGATCGTTCACATGCATCACTTGAGGAAAAACATAAGCTATGTTCCCACCGCTTATATTTTGAAGGCCGCGGGAGAGATGTGACCGATCCAGTCAGGGTCAATTACCGGCCCTGGATGACAGAAGATCGAGAGGAGACCGGAGAGTTAGTATGACGTCATGGCATGACGCGGCGAGGCAACCGCGAGAGTAGGGGAATGCTCCAGAAGGTTCCAACCCCTCCCACTTTCTTTTTCTCGAAGAAGGACGCAGTTCCGGAATGTTCAGTATGTGAGTCAGCAGTATGTGAGTCAGTAGTGTGTGAGTCAATAGTGCGTGGACGAGTATGTTATACAGCGGAGCACGGAAGAGTAGCCCTTGTCATGTAGACAGTGATTTTACATCGGGAACTTGAATGGTTTTCGTGAGTGATCAGCGTGCCATGAAGCCTGAAACTAGCGTGCATGTATTGCCAGTAAGTTTTTTTACAGTGAAGTATGTCAGTTTGTTTGTCGAACAGTGTGAATTTCAAGACGATATCGGACTCGCTAGTATGTGAGGAAATAGTCAGAACTGATAAAGGAAGTCCGTTTATGCCGACAATTTATGTTCATTAAAGATGAATACCAGGAGGTGTTTAAAATTACGAGTATCAGGGGAAGAACTATATAACGATAGTCGAGGCGAAGCATTATCGCGAGGCCCTATATTGTAACAGACATCCATTCGGAAATAGCATAGCAGTGTGGCATTTTAAGAAACGCAGTGAGAAATGCAATAGGGAAGGCTACATCTACTTTAAGCTTGTGTTGGAAGACTGTAGGCCGCAAGCAACTCGATATGTCGGTCAAGGCCAACTCGAAATAGCTCCTCGTGGAAGGAAGTGTGTCACTGGGTTAAAGGAAAGTGAAGACATATAAATCAAGTGAACCAGGAATTAGACGCTATAGTGCGCGAGCGTGAAAGTGCTCTGAGCTAGTGAAATGTAATATTGCCACACGGCAGCATGAACTTAATAACCATGGACTCAAATATTCTGGGAATCAACATGCATATTAACACGAAAATTATGCTGCACTGAACTTCTAAAGGGGCCGTAATGGGGTGAACGGTCGCAACGAGATGGACGAGTGGACCATGGTTGAGACGTCGGGAGACGCCGCTGCTGAAGGTGACCGGGGACAACCTGTGGGCGGACATGGGCGTCGCCAGGAGAGCGAGAGGTGCCGGGGGCGTATACCTCTACCAGTTCGCTGGGAGACCACATCGCGGAGACACTGGAGGAACGACGCCGCCCTGATGCCGCAGACGACGACGACGCCGACGCCATGGATTTCCGAGGACACCGGATCTAAAGTAAGACGTTTCATTTCCATCCTTGTTCATCAGAAAGAAGAGAGCATCATTTTTTTTTCATAGGGCCGTGCAGATGTTTTCTTGTCTTTCTTTTTGGGTCATTTGACCTACATAAATTTACAGCATCAATGGTAGGAGTAAGACATGTATTTTATTCTCTGAGACATAATAATAATAATAATTTGAAATTGGGTAACGATAATAGGAGATGCCCACTTTGCTGGGAGATTCTAGCATGTCGATTTCAGAGGTCACTATTCGAATTTTATTCTGAAAGGTTTGTCACGGATTGCATAGATTTTTATAGCAAATGAATATGGTTGGAGATTGTCGGATAAGGTTCCTTGGATAGGATGCCATATTATCATACGACCTCGTGGTCCCGATAAAGTTGATACGCTCTGTTAGTGTGGGTTCTTGAGACATGCTAATAATGCATGATTTATTTTGTAATGATGTTGTGTAAAGTTTATGTGATAATTATGTGGTAATTAGATATGGTATTATTCCGTCATATATGACGAGGTTATTCACGGGGCGACGTATGTCCGTGGAATTGAATTTGTGAGGACAGGGTCCTCTTAACGAACGTGCTACTTTCATTGATGAGTTGTATTGAATAGCGCGGGTGTGTAATTGATGGTGCGCTCGACAGTCAGGTCGTTTGGATCCTCACACAGAGTGTTCGGCGGAAGGGTTACGATTAAATGTTTGTTGTGAGTATGAAATACGCTAGGGCGCCTTATTGCGAGGTTCTTAACCTTTCATAAACATTAGACAATGCTATAATTTAATTACAATGACAAATATGACGGTGTGGATCAAGGTTGTTGGAAAGGCGGGGATAAATTAGTAATAATAATAAGAATTAGTAGTGTAAATATGTAAGCACAATCTGGCTGTGTTAATAATTTATGATAGGTTATAATTAATTGTTGAAATGTCATATTATGTGAAGCTGAGTCGATGTTTGAGTGCTATTTGATGTAATATGATGCTCTTTAATTATCCATTTGCAGTTCGATAGAGGAGATCCGTCCATTGCTGTATAAGGGTAGACAGTTGTAATTTACATAGATATTCGATATTTTCTTAGAGTTTTTTTGCCGCAGGTGAACTTTGTGATAAGTGGCTAGTGATGTTACATGCGTGTGCACCGATAGATTAAGATTAATTTAGCTTTTGAAAGGCGATCTCCTTGTCGGAACGTTAAGAGAGGACACCCACGAGTTTGAATAAGTGTAATTTTCTTTTGTTTGTTTAGGGACTATGAACTTTATATTTTTTTTTCTCGGACTTTGTCCCATCCTAACTTTATACTCGTGCGTGATAGGCAGGTTGCATATTTATTTATCCTTTGGCCAATAAAGGAGCAGATGTGATTTTACGAGGGTTTTTTCCTTTCTTTTCTGTTTGTCAATTCAAGTTGGGGTTTTGCTTGTGAATCCTGGTTCAGTCTATTTGCCATCCCAACCCGTAAACGACCCGAGACCCTTTGTCTCTAGCTCGCTGGAGCTTTTCTTTTAGTCTTGTCTGTATGAACCAAGATTCATGCCCTTGGCTGTTTCTTGTGATGGAGCCGGGATGCTAGCCGGGTGATCGCCTGTCCCATTGGAGAAACGGGCACAATACGTTATATGCACAAGTATTGGTTGTGTAAAACTCAAGTTTCGATTTTTTTAAATCCAATAAGCAGTTCTTATAATGTTTCTAAGGTAAGGTTTTCTCATCCCAGGATCAACGTACAGCAGGAAACTTGGCCTCATTTTGAAGCTTTCATTCGTGATATCAGAAATTACAACCAGCGCAAACGTGCTCTGTGATACCAATTTTATGAAGAGTAATGTTGAAGGGAGGTTGGTTGCGCGCTGGCTCGTGCAATTAACAGCAGAAGTGCGGACAAAGGCATACATTGCACATTTAAGTATGCACGTATGGGCGTAGTTAAACTTTAACTATGTCAATACGCGACGTATTTTAAGTCCATCGGCGACGCAGTAATTGCTTTCATTTCCCAGTAATACAAGTATTGTGGCATGCCAGGTTTTTTGATTAAACAAAATATATCGCACAAAAGACGGCGCTTGTAAATATTTCAGCAGTCTATTGTATCGAATGAAGCTAGTAGCAAGAATATCAACAGGGGTTGAGACCATATCATCATCATCATATATATTATTTCAGTAGTAACTTATAGATCCCTCCTGCGGCGCTCACAAACGACCGATCTTGACAAATGAGCATCAAATGAAAGAGAATAGACATTAGCAGAGTGCGATTTGCAGATACTGCTGCTTGAGGAAATTACGCTCCATAATTTCTGTCCACTTCACATTTTGGCCGCTGTGACGCCAGTTTTATGTCATTTTAACATTCTGAGGTCTTTCCTTCTTCATTTTGCATGGATTTCAGAAACAGTAAATCAAAGGAATGAGTACTCAAATCGTATAATTTCTTAAATATCGAATAACCGGTGAGTGTAACAGCTACCTTTCTCCTTAAGTCTCTCATTATTCAAAAGGAAGAGATTTTACGAATTTCACTCTGATTTCAATAATATGTCGACAATTTGTTTGGAAAGTGCATTTAAACAAAAGCCCGCATAACAGGAAAGTGGTTTATGCGCTTGCGAGATTTCTCGCACGGGTACTCTAGTATTCAATTAATATAACAACTTAGACTTTCATGGCAAGCATTTTATTCTATGTGCAAGTTCAGGCTTGTATAAGGCGTGATCAAAAAGTTTCCGTTTGACAGCCGTACAGTCCACATTCGGTATGCTAATCAGGCAAAGTTGCCGTGAACTTTGATGCACTCATCCCACCGGCGCACCAGGTTGAAGTTTCCCGTGTGGTAAAACAGCTGCCTGAAGAAGTCCGTAACCCCCCCCCCCAGGGGCTCACATCTAGTGGGACGTGGGTTGGTGACCATGGGACCCCAGCTGAGTCCGGCATTGCTTCCACTTACTTGTGTCTGGCTCCTCTCCATCTTCTTTCCTGTCGACTTCACTTGGTCAACTCTTGTTCTCTTCCAACCCGGACGGTATTAGGATATCCGAGGCCTAGGGAGTCTCTTCCTTTCCCACCTTAATTGGCCCTTGTCTCATCTTTTCTGATACCCTCGTTCTGCGAGGGGTCAGCCTTCTTTTCCTTTTCATGTAATCTAATGCCTTCTGCTCACGGCCCTAAAGGAGGCAGGGTGTATATAGCCCCACCACTTCTGGTGCGCCCTGGATATTGCTACACCCTCAGGGGCTCACGGCTGGTGAGTTCGGGAGTTGACGACCACGAGGGATTCCTGAGCTGAGTCCGGTTTTCCCCCCTTTTATCCATTCCCTCTGGGACGGACCCTCTCCTCTTTCACTTTCCTATCTGCCTTTCATGGCTCTCCTTCCTTCCAAGTCCCTCAATCCACATTCTTCGAGGGGTGAGAGCATTTCTTTTCCTCGTTTCCTTTATTTGCCTTATTCTCCTTTTGTTTTCCATTTCTTCTTCTAGAATATAAGTTAGTAGTTAGTTTTAGTTATAGTTTACAATTCATTACCATCTTTACGATCCCCTAAACCATTAGGGGCCGATAACCTAGATGTTAGGCCCCTTAAACCAACAATTATCATCATCATCATCAAGTCCGTAACCGCCTGCTGCACAACCTCGTTCTACAGGAATCGTGGACACTTCAAGGCTATTTCTCAGAGAACGAAGGCGTGATAATCACATGGGGAGTGATCTCTATGTTGTGTACGTCACATTGTACTAATCTGCAAGTGTGCGTGACGGGTATTCTGTCAAATAAATCTAGTTCTGATGGCTCATGTCCTTCTTGGTGCAGCAATATTCTAAAGCCTTGTTCCCACGGCCTGTGGCATGGCGAGCCTACTCACAGACTTGTAGTCTGTTGTGGCCTGTCGTGCTCTGTCGTATTCCCAACTCAAGCCGTTCCCATGAGATGATGATGATGATAATTGTTGTTTTAAGGGGCCTGACATCTAGGCTATCGGCCCCTGATGGTTTCGGTGATCGTGAAGATGAAAAAGAAATGCAAACTTAAAACTAAAACTAACTACTAACCTACATACTAGAAGAAGAAATTGAAAAACTAAAGGAGAATAAGGCAAATAAAGGACAGGAGGAAAATAAATGCCCTCAACCCTCGAAGAATGCGGATTGAGGGACTTGGAAGGAAGGAGAGCCATGAAAGGCAGATAGGAAAGTGAAAGAGGAGAGGGTCCGCCCCGAAGGTAAGGGACAAAAGGGGAAAACGGACCCAGCTCAGGAATCCCTCGGGATCGCCAACTCCCGAACTCACCAGCCGTGAGTCCCTGAGGGTGTAGCATTATCTAGGGTGCACCAAACGTGGTGAGGCTACATACACCTGGCCTCCCTGAGGGCCTTGAGCACAAGGCAGGAGGTAAAAGGAAGAGAAAAAGAAGGCTGACCCCTCGCAGAAGGAGGGTATCAGAAAAGATGAGACAAGGGCCAATTAAGGCGGGAAAGGAAGAGACTCCCTAGGCCTCGGATACCCTATTACCGTCGGGGTCAGAAGAGAACAAGAGTTGACCAAGTGAGGTCGACAGGAAAGAAGACAGAGAGGAGCCCGGCACAAGTAAGTGGAAGCAATGCCGGACTCAGCTGGGGCCCCGTGGTCGCCAACCCACGCCCACAAGATGTGAGCCCCTGGGGGACGTTCCCATGGAGCGGAATGTCTAGTTGTTGGCGAATCTCGAGGGGCCACAAATCTAGAAGAGTCACCAAAGCTAGTTCTTTTAACGAGCACTCGACGCTGATGCTACCTTTGATTCGCTTCCAAGTATCGTAGATTTTGTTTCTATCAATATTTTCATTGTATATTTTCAAAGTTATATTGCTTGTAAGGGAAAATCAACATAAAGTTGTCTCAATCAACAATGTCCACTATCCTGAAACCAGAGGGCAGAATGACTATTTTCAAAAGAGGGTAAATAAACAATATGCAGAAAAGGATCCTTTCAAAAAAGGAGCTATATACCACAATAAGCTTCCAAACCACTTAAAATCTTTGACTGGAACTAGCTTCAGAAAGTCTCTCAAGATATACCTAGCCCAGAAAGTGTTGTATTCTTTAAGTGAATTTTAAAGAAACATGTAACTGTTTAATTATGTAAAAAATGTTGTAAATATGTAAATTTAACTGTGAGTATGTTGTGTGACGTATCCAATTATGTACGATGCAGGTTCTGGAAATAAAGAGTTTTGTATTGTATTGTATTTTATTATCTTTGTGATCAGCATTTTGCGGCTTCCAGATAGAAGGTTCTCCCTCGCACAGATCTAAAAACTCCATGATCAATAAATTGGACCACTCCATAATTCCATACATATATGTAATCAAGCACTGAAGACAAGGGACAAGACTAAAACGTTCAGAAAACTGAATAAACCAGCACAAACTGCAACAAACTACAACAGATCGTGGGAACGGGTGCTCGAGCTGTACTGCGGCTTTTCATCCGTCGAACCCCAAGCCTTTAAGGTACCGACAATATGCGCCACCTCGAGCCAACCCGAATAATAACGAGTCGTTGCGTTCGCACGGCGTGAAGTCTGGCAAACTACAGACAAGGCTTTCCAAGTCAAAGGCCGTGGGAACAAGGCTTAATGATTACAAACAGATATATCTAGTGCATGTAGAGAAGAAGCTCTCTACAGCTCATGTGTCCATCGAGAACTTTGAAGTCAGTTTTCAGCGTTGCCTTGGTGACAATATTCACATTGCAACTTTTCAGTCGGTCAACACAATATAACCCCAATGACTGGGAAATGCAAAAAGAAAACTATAAATAATTAGCCTACATGTGATTAAAAAATACTTGATATGGATTTCCAGAAGGAGGAGATACTCAAGGATGACATGTTTCGCTTGTCAAGCGGGCATCTTCAGATTGTTAAGTTCAAATGTACAAGACAAATTAGCTCTACAAGGCACTACTAAATCCCACAATATCAACCACGAAACGGAAGAACTGTCCTCAACACCAACCCCCATAGGATCGACAGATACTTTAAGAAATACGGCTAATACAGCTGTTAAAAAAAAACAAGTGTTAAGTCTCCTTAAAAATAGCATGTATTAATAGCAACAAGGCTACTAGGCTGAAAAATCACAAATCCCCTCATAAACGGTCGACCTCTCTCCTCCATACTAATCCACGAAGGCTTGGCTAATACTGCTGAGAAACAAAAGTTTGGTGCTTTTCAGTCGGTCAACACGAATGTACCCATAAAGAGCTGGGTTGTGCCCTAATCCTGAAATAAATTACATGAGATTAATAAATACACTAGGATGACCAGTTTCGATCGTCAAGCGATCATCATCAGATCCATTACACTTAGGCTATAACATCTATGTTTGAGAATACCGGTGAAAAATATTTACAATATGTACAATTAATTAGTTGCAGTATTGGTAATGCAACTGTCGGTGTATGCTAAATGTAGTAAATCTAATGCTAGGGGAAATGCTAAAATGGTGATAGAAATCCGGAGTTTGTTTGTTTGGGGTGATTATATGGTTGTAAAAAAGTCCTCTGGGCACGCCGGAAGGCGGAGGTAGATTTCACCGGACAAACTTGGGGATAGGCGAAAATAGGCAGAATATGCAGATTTTCGTAGAAGGATCAGACCTCATATATTGCGAGAAGGTATTTTATAATTGGAGCTTAATTAGCTTTGTTTTTCGTCATTTTATGCTTATTTTAAACATTTTATTGTCTTATGGGAACGGTAACCTTCTTGTCATTTCGGGTCCATTTTTAGCCTACTTTCGATTTTTGCAAAAAATGAAAGTAGACTTATGAGATCAACACAGGGCGAAAAAAGTGCGTCTGTCTGTGTGTGTGTATGTGTGTGTGTGAGTCTGTGTGTGTGTGTGTATGTATGTGTGTGAGTCTGTGTGTGTGTGTGTGTGTGTCTGTGTGTGTGTGAGTGTGTGTACTCTGAATGTCTGTCCCCCCCTATCAATTCGAATACGGTGAATGCGAATTGAACGAAATTTGGTACAAAGGTAGCATTAGCAAAGGACACCTCAGTGACATGTTTCATATCGCCGCCATATTTACTAAAACTGAATGGCGGCCACTCAAACGTTCAAAACGTAAAATCAAATAACGACTAACCAAATCATCCGATCTCTACCAAATTTGGTATCAACATACCTTCGTATAGGATGCGTCTTGTGACCAAACTACAAGGTCGTCCGCCATACCATTTCAGGATGGCGGTCGTGCGAATTATGCAAACTTTATAATCCATATCATGGGACCCACCAGTTCCGAATATCGACCCGAGAATCGTTTTAACTGTTCTAAAGGAAGAGGCACGTTCGAAATTAAAAGTTTATTTTGTAATACTATAGTGCAGACGTGATTTTAAAAAGCTGAGCTGATTCATTAATAAGACAAGATGGCAGCGGATATCTTGTGCCTGACTTATATTTCACTAATTTGAGTATTGCATGCAATATAGCGTACTGATACAAAATAAATAAACATTGTATGAAATGCTTTATATATAAATAATATACTCCAGTGATGAAATCGTTTAGTATAAATCATTATTTGCTCACAAGTTCTATGTAAGTCATTTTATATAGAACGATATTCGTTGACACAATTAGTTCAGTGGTAGAGCGTTCGCCTATCGCTCAAATGCCTATGGTTCAAACCCTACCAGAGCTAGGTTTTTTGCTTGAAATGTTATATGTTTATTGTTTTGTAATGACTCAGATGTTTTAAAATTAAGCGTTATATTGTGCATATTATAGTGTAAAATATATATTTAATTAAAACATAATTCGCCAGCAGATTTACTCGAGACATCTAGCTGCCAAAAAGGTAACTGCACGCTGACCTACTTATTAACTTCCAGATTTTATTGAAAAGTTTCTTCTTCTGGCCGCTAGAATGCACTCGCTCTGTTAGGATTATATTGCTCGATATTTCACCACTAGATGTCTCGACTAGTCTACGTGGGGCTCCATTGATTACTATACCATTGGCATTCTATGCGCATCGAATTTGAAGAATGACAAGATGATACTACGATACATTTTTACTTTTTATTTTAAAGGGTTTGTAACAGCCTATTTTGCGTTACTTGAAAATGTTATTTGAAGTAAAGAACAAAACGATTTCACATAGTAACTGAATTCAAGGCGTTGGTGTTAGTTCAGGTTATTAATTACTACTTTTATTTCAGGCAAATAGCAATCGAAAATATCCACATAGTTTGTATACACACGTCTCTGTAGGGTCATGGAAAGATTTGTTAATTCAATTAGGGTTGTGAAAGCCATGCACAACCAGACGTGTAAAGACATGCCTCAACTCAAAGTTGGATGTTGCCCACGGCAGGTCGTATTTGTAATAATAATAATAATAATAATAATAATAATAATAATAATAATAATAATAATAATAATAATAATAATAATAATGTTATTGGTTTTACATCCCTTTTAACTACTGCTGCTTTTAGAGACACCGGGGTGCCGGAATTTTGGCCCGAAGGGGATCTTTAACGTGCCAGTAAATGTACTGACACGGCTCCCTCGCATTTGTGCACCCTCAAATGCCAGCTGACTGCGCCAGGATACGAACCTGCAACCTAGGGCCCAGCAAGCGAGAACGTTACCGCTGAGCCACGCAGCCAGTCCGGTCGATTATATCTCCAGATCCATAACATTCTTGATATACTTCTTATCTTTATTTCTTCAATGATGGTAGCAGTTTTTATCTAGGTTTTGGCGTTTGTTAGAGGTAAATCGTTTCTAAGGTCTTCAACAAAGAATAGTTCTATTATGCTCTTTGATAATAACAACGAGTTATAACTATACTCATACATTTAGGAGAAAGTAGGCTATATGTTCTTTACTGAACATCTTGTTATACTTGTGGTCACATTATCCTTATGCAAGGTTTCGACACTGATGTGTAACTATGTAACGGTCTGTTACTTCTTCACCCAAAATTATATCTCCCGCAGAGATTTAGGTTGGTTCCTCAGTTTAGGGTCTGCGACAACGCTGTCATGTAACCCCGTGTACTTTGGGATGGCTCTATTAGTCTGTAATTCACGTAAGGACTGCAGACGGTCAATTTCAAGCAGTAGTTCCTCATGTTGCTACCAGGTACTACCGTCAACGACACCTAGCTGTGAACTTGGCTACTAGATGCCACCGCAACCAGCAACTCGCAACGAACGTTGGAACTTCCCCTCCAAAGGAAAGCATACTGAGGGATTTTTAGCGCTCTTAGAAAATCCGACGACTTCGGCCGGCTTTGAACTCGCGACCTTGGGCATAGACATTCAGCATGCTACCTGTTACGTCACCGAAGCCGCTTCACACTTAGATGGAAATCTGAATCAGATCTCGTGCAAGTGCGTTATCTTGGCAACGTCTGATGGCACATCCCTCATCAATTTAGTAGTGTTGCCATGGCAACCACTGATAGGTCTTGGCATTTTCTTATAATTCCGAAATTATTTTTCTCATCCCTTGGCATAATGGTGGGTTATATCAAAAATTATTTCAGACAAAAGTTTTAGGTAATTATTAGTGGAATATTGTCCATTTAGTACGGTTTTGATATTGTGCTTATTAAGAGAGATATGATTAATGTTTCCCGAAAAACCCACTTTTTCCCACCTCTTTGGTCAATGGTTGGTGCTATAAAAACACTCTTCAAACATAAATTTTTGGGCTTTATCCGACACATAGTATGAACTTGGAACGGATTCGACATTTCACATATTAAGAGAGTTATAGCAATATTTCACTTTTTCGAAATAAGCCCCCCATTTTCAGCCCCTTCGACCGATTTAGCCCAGTAACGAACTCGACCGACATGTTATAGGTATACATATTCGGTAAAAAATTCAAAGTGATTGGTGCAAAATTACGGCAGTTATCGTGTCCACAATAAACTGATATATATACATATAGATACATAAATGATATATAACTTTTGAACTGACGGTGGTTTTGGGGTCTGGGGGATGTGAAACGCGAAGATATGTCGAAATTTTCCGGAAGTCGAAACATGGTACCCATTGCAATAGTTAGCTTTCTAATGAAATCTACCTCTGGTTGGTTCCTCAGTTTAGGGGCTGCGACAACGCGGTCATCTAACCCCGTGTACTTTGAGTGAGTGTTGAATCTGTCTGATACACGGTGTGAATTGTAATGACTGTATTAGTCTTAATTCAGGTAAGGACTGCAGACGGTCAATTTCAAGCAGTAGTTCCTAATGTTGCTACCAGGTACTACCGTCAACGACACCTAGCTGTGAACTTGGCTACTAGATGCCACCCCAACCAGCAACTCGCAACGAACGTTGGAACTTCCCCTCCAAAGGAAAGCATACTGAGGGATTCTAGCGCTCTAAGAAAATCCGACGACTTCGGCCGGCTTTGAAACCGCGACATTGGGCATAGACATTCAGCATGCTACCAGTTACGTCACCGAAGCCGCTTCCCACTTTGTCAGGCGGCTTCGGTGGCGTAGTCGGTAGCATGCTGAGCTTCTATGCCCAAGATAACGGGTTCAAACCCGGCCGAAGCCGTCGGATTTTTAAGAGCGTTAAAAATCCCTCAGTATGCCTTCCTTCGGAGGGGAAGTAAAGCCGGCGGTCCCATGTCATAGATTTGTGGCATGTTAAAGATCCTTCCACTAATTGCACCTGTGTGAAGCTAAATTGGATAGGTTAAGGATGTATACAACGCTCTTAGGTTTCTATTTTCTTTGCCAAGAGCCGACTGCGGCGGCGTCTAGTAGCTCAGTTCTGAACTTGGCCTCGTAGTCGTTGACAGTGGCGCTCGGCGGTAAAAGTAGGAACTATCTGAAAAATTGTTAGTTGCAGTACTTAAATTAACAAACAGATAACACACACTAATACAGTCATCACAATTAACACCGGCTATCAGACAGATTCTACACACACCCAAAGTACACGGGGCTACATGACCGCGTTGTCGCAGCCCCTAAACTTAAGAACCAACCAACCAACCAACCACTTAGTCAGATGGAAATACTGAATCTGATCTCGTGCAAGTGCGTTGTCATGGCAACGTCGGATGGCCCATGCCTCATCAATTTAGTAGTGTTGCCATGGCAACCACTGATAGCTCTTGGCATTTTCTTATAATTCCGAAATCATTTTTCTCGTCCCTTGGCGTAATGGTGGGTCATATCAAAAATTCTTTCAGACAAACGTTTTAGGTAATTATTAGGGGAATATTGTCCATTTTGTACGGTTTTGATATTGTGCCTATTAAGAGAGATATGATTAATGTTTCCCGAAAAACCCACTTTTTCCCACCCCTTTGGTCAATGGTTGCTGCTATAAAGAAACTCTTCAAACATAAATTTTTGGTCTTTATCCGACACATAGTATGAACGTTGAACGGATTCGATATTTCACATATTAAGAGAGTTATAGCAATATTTCACTTTTTCGAGAAAAGCCCCCCATTTTAACCCCCTTCTACCGATTTAGCCCAGTAACGAACTCGACCGAGATTGTATAGGTATACATATTCGGTAAAAAATTCAAAGTGATTGGTGCAAAATTACGGCAGTTATCGTGTCCACAAGAAACTGATATATATATATATATATATATACATATTTATATATATAATTCATCGACACGTGTGTATGTGACTGAACTCCTCCTAAACGCCTGGGCCGATTTTGATGAAATTTTGTATGAATGTTAGGGTGGGCCCATGTATGGCTTAGATTCACAATTTGACCAGATAGGTGGAATTTTAGAATTTTTAGAACCACAATTTACACACAAATTTAGAACCACAATATACAGTCGTAAACAGTCGTCATGGAAACCGCTAGACTTAGTGAAAAGTGATCCTTTTGGACTGTGTGTCTCTGCACGTAGAGTCACCTGGTCGCAACCTGTGCAACTACCGCCATAACATACACTCCGCCCGTGGCGAAAAGTTGTGTTTTATACCAAAGGTGGCAGTGATGTCGAATTCTGTTTGTCTCTGCACGTTAGAGCGTTTCAAAGTTCCGTATGCGTTCATATACCATTCATCCGTTTGCGATGAAACTTGGGTGAGATATTGAGTGCACTCCAGGGAAGGTGTTTGGCTTAGTAAATCCATTTTACAATAGACAGCGCACGACTAGATTCAACAAATGAGCGACGACGCGCGAAGCGTTTCAGTAAGGTCCCGTATGCGTTCAAATTCCATTCGTCCGATGACGATGAAACTTGGGTGAGATGTTGTGTACACCCTACGGAAGGTTTCTGGCTTAATAAATCCATTTTACAATTGGTAGCGCACGAGTAGATTCAACAAATGAGTGACGGCACGCGAATCATTTCAACAAAGTACCATATGCGTCCATATACCATTTACCCGATTGCGATAAAATTTGGTGATTGTTGTGAACACTTCAGTAAAGGTTTCTGGCTCAGTAAATTCATTTTACAATAGGTAGCGCACGAGTAGATTCAACAAATGTGCGATGGCGCGCGTATCGTTTCAACATAGTCCTGTATGCGTTCATATACCATTTATCCGATTACGATGGAACTTTGGTGAATTGTTGTGTACACTCCATGAAAGGTTTCTGGATTAGTAAATCCAGTTTTTAATAAGTAGCGCACGAGTAGATTCAACAAATGAGCGACGGCACGTGAATCGTTTCCACAATGACGCGTATGCGGTCGTATATCAATCATCCGATTACGATGAAACCTTGGTGAATGATTGAGTACACTCCAGAGAAGGTTTCAGGCTTAGTAAATCTATTTTACAATAGGTAGCGCATGTGTAGATTTAACAAATGAGTGACGGCACAAGAATCGTTTAATGAAAATCCCGTATGCGTTCATATGCCATTCATCCGATTCCGATTCCGATGAAACTTGGATGAGTTGTTGTGTACACGCCAGGGAAGGTGTTCAACTCTGTAAATCCATTTTGCAATATTGGTAGCGCACGAGTAGATATAAAAAATGAGTGACGACGCGCGAAGCGTTCCAACAAAATCCCATATGCGTTCATATACCATTCATCGATTGCGATGAAACTTTGATGAGTTGTTGTGTACACTTACGTGAAGCTTTCTAACTTAGTAAATCCATTTCACAGTTGGTAGAGCACGAGTAGATTCAACAAATGAGTGACAGCACACGAATCATTTAAACAAAATCCCGTATGCGTTATATGCCATTTATCCGATAGCGATGAAACTTTAAAGAGTTGTTGTGCACGCTCCCACGAATGTTTCTTTATTAGTTAATTCATTTCACGATAGTTTAGAGGCAGTTAACAGAAATTGAAAAAAATATTGTGTACGGTATCCAAAAGCACTTCAAGAAACAAAGTTACAACACTTTCATTGATTGGCAGGACAACGTCTGCCGGGTCAGCTAGTATATATATACATACATAAATTATATATAAACTTTTGAACTGACGGTGGTTTTGGGGTCTGGGGGATGTGAAACGCGAAGATATGTCGAAATTTTCCGGAAGTCGAAACATGGGACCCATTGCAATAGTTCGCTTTCTAATGAAATCTACCTAAAAATCAACCATGGTTATACTGTAATAATACAGGCTGATACCTATCCGGTTGTCTTCCTGGCTGGGACTTCAAGCAGTTTCGTGTTCACTCTAGCACCAGTTGTGGTCGACTGAACCCGGGTGTTAACTGGACCAAACTGGTTTTTCCTTTCTGCCCCCTTTGTTCCTATGTTCTGTCTGAGGTCAGCTCTTTTTGGGTACATTCGTGTTGACCGACTGAAAAGCACCAAACTTTTGTTTCTCAGCAGTACTAGCCAAGCCTTCGTGGCTTAGTATGGAGGAGAGGGGGCGACCGTTTATGGGGGGATTTGTGATTTTTCAGCCTAGCAGACTAGTTGTTATTAATACATGCTATTTTTAAGGAGACTTAACACTGAAAAATGGCTTCAAACCCCACAATGCCTAATAGGATTGACAAATTCTTTAAGAAATACGGCTAATACAGCTGTTAAAAACTCAAGCGTTAAGTCTCCTTAAAAATAGCATGTATTACTATCAACAAGGCTACTAGGCTGAAAAATCACAAATCCCCTCATAAACGGTCGACCTCTCTCCTCCAAACTAATCCACGAAGGCTTGGCTAATACTGCTGAGAAATTAGTAAAGGAATAAGTTTCCAGAATAGAGTTATTTTCATTAGAATGAAATGCACACAAGTTGTCTACACGTTAAATAAGTTTTGTTAGTATCTTTGTTCCCAGCATTTGTATAATATTGTTTATTATGCACAAAAGTTTAGTAGAGCGTGGGGTTCGAATCCCACCTCGGCTGTCATAAAAATGGTATTCGTGGTTTCGAAGCTACAAAGCTATCTACACCTCCGAGAATGATAGGAATTGTGTCGTACGCATTCGTTTGCTGGCCTGAATGAGGCAGGAATGAGATGGGGGTAGTATCTGCGCACACCAGCTTAGGGGCAAGGTGCGCGGTAGACTGTCACACTTTCAATGTGAATCTTGACTTGACTCCCAGCCCAAAAACTTACCCATAGCACTCTCAGGATATGCTGCTCAGTGCCGGGATTTAAACCCCTGATTTCCAGACTTGCTACAGCCCCCGTCGCGGTTGTGGTGAGCGATGTGACGCACTCGCCTACCCCGTGGGGTTATATTCGAAGCAAACCCGCGATGATCAGTGGGGTATATCTTTATGAACACCACATATCGAGAGAACTAACGGCAGCTCACATTGGGAACTAAAGTGACCCTTGTGTGAACACAAGTTGTGGGCCCATGAGGGGACATCATCTCCTATCATAGGCACACCAGTTCTATGTTACCAGGGATTTACTATGGGGTATATACTGCTGGAGAAGGATACTGCTTATTCCTTGGACAGCCAAGAAGACAAATGTGTGGGTGATCCAAAAAAATCAAACCAGATCTGTCTCTTGAAGCATTACAGCTGTCATATTTTGGACAAATTATGAGGCATTCTGATTCTTTGGACAAGACAATTATGCTTGGAAAGGTGGAAGGGTCTCGGAGACGAGGGCGGCCAGCATTGAGATGGATCGACTCCATCAAATCCAACATGAATATGTCAGTGAAGGATCTGAAGTACAGTATATGGCTGAAGACCGAATCATATGGAGACAGTACATCCATGCAGTCGCTAGGAGGCGACGCCGACTTGATGGAACCTGATCATCATCATATACTGTATTTACGAACTGAACATATCCAGCGAGTTAACGGCAGCACACATTGAATACTAGTGACTCTGAATGTAATGACAAGTTGTGGACCCATGAGGGGTCATCATCCCCTATCATAGGGACACCAGCTATTTGTTACCAAGGATGTATTGTTGTTGTTGTTGTTTGAGTCTTCAGTAGTTTGATTGGTTTGATGCAGCTCTCCATCCTCCCTGTCCTGAGCTAATCGTTTCATCTCTATATAGCTTCCACACCCTACGACCTTGGTCTACCCCTACAGTTCTTGTCCTCGACCCTTCCTTCCATAACTAAGCTTGCTATTCCTGGGTGACTTAGTATGCGTCCTACCAACCTATCTCTTCTCTTCATTAGCAGTCGCCACTAACATCTCTCCTCTCCCACTAGTCTTAATACCTCTTCGTTTGTAACCCTATCTACCCATTTGATCTTCATCATTCTCCTGTAAAACCACATTTCAAACGCTTCAATTCTCCTCTTTTCTGCTGCACCAATTGTCCAAGTTTCACTTCCATAGAGCGCCACGCTCCACACAAAGGATGTATTATGGGGTATATATTTATGAACACCACATATCCAGCGAGTTAACGACATCACACATTGAATTCCAAAGTGACGATGCATGTAATAACAAGTTGTGGACCCATGAGGGGTCATCATCCCCTATCATAGGCACACCAGTTCTATGTAACCAGGGATGTGCTGTATTTATTAACACCATATATCGAGAGAGCTAACGGCACCACACATCGAACGCTAAAGTGACGCTGCATGTAAACACACGTTGCAAGAAAACAAATCCAGAGCAAATGGCACAATATTTGCGCATGTCAAACATCACTCTACACAAATGGGGGGTAATTACATATTACTACCTGCGCGTGATATGAACACCACTTTACGGCTTATTGCCGCCCGTGTCGCAGGACCGGACACATCCATGTTTTATTGAACGAAACGAGCAGAAATAATTACACCCATGATAAAACCGAACACGGGGAAAATAGAATACCATACAGCCAACGGCTGAATTCCTACAAAATATAAATGAATGGAATATTTACCAGGCGTAGCTTACCGTTTGCGGGTCGTTCCACGGCCACTCTCCACAACAAGTTGTAACATGCCTAAGTCTATCAATTTATGCTTTTCAATCGGTCAATACTTTATTTGCCCATCAAGATTGGGCGAGGGTACAGTATACAGAGTGTATCTTAATTATCGCTCGCTTCGCTATCGTTTTACCCTCCAGGATCGGCTTTTCCCACGGACTAAGCGAGGGATCCCACCTCTACCACCACTGAGGGCAGTGTCCTGGAGCTTGAGACTCTGAATCAGGGATACAACTGGGGTGTGTGACCAGCACTACGCCCAGGCGGCCTCAACTGCAAAGCGAACAGGGTGCCTGATGAAGGGATGGGAAGAGTGGGAGGGTTAGGCAAGGAAGTGGGAAGGAAGCGGCCGTGGCATTACAGTAGGATCCATCCCGGCATTTGCAGGAAGACGAAGTGGGAAACCACGGAAAGTATCTTAATTATACCGACAAAAAATCAGGTACGCTCCGCGTGTTATGTAATCTAAAAGACGATGCTGCAACCGGATTGGCGGAGAAAATGTTTCCCTTCGAGAAAATGAGGTTACTTTGTTACTCCCGGGCATGCGATTTAAATCGACGAACACTCCATATTTGCTGAGCCAGAGCGCATGCCGATGGCCACCGCTGTGCTTCAGGTAAGGGAAGGGAGTGTGATAGAAGGAGACAGAGATATGGTTGTGGGAATGCGCAAGTTTCCTCGTTCGTCTCGCGCAGAATTGTCCTTGTCCTTTTCAGGCAATATCCAAATAAGTTTACTAAGCAGCCGTAATCGCACACACAGTAATAAAGACACACTTGTCAGTCATGAAATGTACCCGATAGTTTTTCATCTTCTCGTCTGTTCGTCTCAAAAACTTTCTGTATTATTTGACATGTAAGCCTCCGTTGCTTAGGCGGCAGCACGCCGGCCTCTCACCGCTGGGTCCATGGTTCAAATCCCGGTCACTCCATGTGAGATCTGTGCTGGACAAAACGGAGGCAGACAGGTTTTTCTCCGGGTACTCCGGTTTTCCCTGTCAAAAAAATTCATTCCAGCAACACTCTCCACTATCATTTCATTTCATCTGTCATTCATTTAATCATTGCCCCAGAGGAGTGCGTCAGGCCTCGGCAGCCGGCACAGTCCATATCCTCGCCGCTAGATGGGGGCTTCATTCATTCCATTCCTGACCCGGTCGGAGACTGGAAGCAGGCTGTGGATTTTCTTTCATTATTTGACATACGCACAGTTGCCGTTGTACGACCGTGCATTCATTTACTCACAACATTGTAAATGGAATGAAATACTGAACGAAAGAAACAATAAAACCAATGGTTTGATTGCAGTATTTGTTCAATATGCCCCCCTCCAACTTTGATGCACAGATCGCAGTGGTGTATTAGTGACATTTGGACTCTGTTCAGGATGTGTGGTGTGTTACGAATGACCTGGAAAGCTGCCTGGATTCTTGTTATAATTTCATCTTGTCTTTCTACGGGGTTCGCTTAAATTAAAGTCTGCACGTTACCACACAAGAAAAAGTCCATGGGAGTTAAATCGGCCGAGCGCGGAGGCCATTTTACTGGCCCATCACGGCCTACCCATCTTCATGGATAATTAGCATTTAAGTGTCGTGTGACATGGCGAGCAAAATGCGGTGGAGCACCATCATGACACAGCCATATTCGCTGCCAAATATCCAGGGGAACATCTTCCAATAAATTAGGCAGTGATTCTGCCAAGAAACAGAAGTATTCCTCACTATTCAGAAGAGAAGGAAGGACATTCGGCCCAATTAAATAGTCACCAACAATGCCAGCCCAAATATTAACACTAAACCTATGTTGGAATGAGCTATCCACTGTCCCATGAGGGTTTTCATCCGCCCAAAAATGACGAATTCTGGAGTTTGCCACACCTTCTATCGTAAATGTAGCTTCATTCGTGAAAAGCATCGATGACAAGAAGTGTGGAATATTTCCATAGCTGTTTATGACCCACCTTGCAAATGTTAGGCGTTGTGGGTAATCCAGAGGTAATGCAATGATTGATATTGATAAGGGTACAATTGCTGGTCCTTCCAAACCATCCACGCCGTCATATGAGAAGCTCTAACATTCCTCGTGACAGACCTCGTACAGGTTGAAGGATTATCATTTATTTCTTCTATTGCAACCTCTTCAAACTCTGGGGGTCTGTACCGACGACGTCCTGGCAGCGACGTGCATCTGAGGCACGAAGATCCCTCCTTCACGCAGTCGCCTGTCAATTGACATGAAGGTTGAATGATGAGGTTGGCGACGATTAGGGGGCCGGACGCTATAAACCCGTTCGGCTATTCTCCCGTTGCCATTTGCAGCGCCATAAGCTAGGTGCATATCAGCCATTTCTTCGTTAGTGTACCGAAACGGAGCCAATCTCACCAATTTATGCCGCAAAAGTAGTAGCCAATGTGTGTAGAATAAACTGCACACTGCCCACTGAGGCCGAGTAGCGAGTGCGTCCGTCGCACCAGCATATCCCTGTCTCCGTCATCATTCCTTCCCTTGCCTGAAGCACAGCAGTGGCCAGCGGCTTGTAGTCTGGCTCAGCAAATATGGCGTGCTCGTCAATTTGAATAGTGCGCCCGTAATAAAGTAACCTCATTTTATCGAAGGGAAACATTTTCTCCGGCAATCCGATTGCGGCATCGTCTATTACATAACACGCAGATCACCCCTGAATTTTTGTCGGTATAATTAAGATACACCCTGTATGTACAGGGTGTAACTGAATATGTGGAAAAGCTCAGGGGATTCAATAGAGGACCTAACAACAAGCAAAATATCTCCGGTATGGACATGATGTATTTGCTTTCGTTTCAATGTTACAGGCATTGTTTGTGGAGCACATAACACAGACGGCAGCATAATGCTAGTTGGTTATTTGTGTTGATAAAGTGCACGTTACTACTTACAGTTATCTACAGAAGGTGCTCAAACTGGCTACCACGAGCTGTAATTCAGGTGTCTATGCGCCGCATCATTGACTTGTCTCATACGCTTCCATATTCCCAGCGTCTGTCGTTTCTGCTGACATCCTTGCTCTATTCGCTGACGCAGCATGTCCACCTAATGAATATGTGTGGCATACACAATGGCCTTTAGATGACCCCATAAGCAGAAGCCTAATAGCTTGAGATCGGGAGAACGAGCAGGCCGCGGTGTCGATCCCTGACGCCCTAACCATTTGTTTGGAAATGCACACAGACTTGAATAGCGACGAAACGTACAAGTGGCCTGTGTGCCCTCCTCAAATGACCAAGTAGAGTCGTGTGGCCCTCTGTGTTATGCACACCACAAGCAATGCTTGTAACACGGCAACGAAAGGAAATACACCAAATGTTTATAGGATATGTTTTGCTTGTTGTCAGGTCCTCTATTGAATCCCCGGAGATTTGCCACATATTTAGTTACACCCTGTGTATTTAATAACACCAATACTGGGTTGGTTGGTTGGTTCCTAGTTTAGGGGCTGCGACAACGCGGTCATGTAGCCCCGTGTACTTTGGGAGTGTGTAGAATCTGTCTGATAACCGTTGTTAATTGTGATGACTGTATTAGGGTGTGTTATCTTCAAGTAAGGACTGTAGACTTTGAATATTTCAAATAGGTCCTACTATTGTCGCCAAATGCCACCGTCAAGGACTACTAGTTTCAGAACCTAGCTACTAGTCGCCACCGCAGTCGGCTCCTTGGCAGCTGGTGTATTCTTTGGAATACACGGTAAGACAGAGTTAGCATTCGCTGCTCTTTGCTTAACTTATTTCTTCCCTTTATTCTCAAACATCAACAGTGATTTCCTACCTTTTCTTTTATGTGCGCAACTTGTTCACTCTGTTTAAAAGTTTGTTCTAGATATAACTTCCATGATCAACCTAGCGGCATCTAGCAGCTAACTACTGAAGTTCCTCAACATCTCTATGCTCAAGAGGACTTCCTTCCCAATCCAGCCACAAGATGTCGCCACTATCTTCAGCTAACATCTCCGAGCTCAAGAGGACTTCTACAACAAACCCTTCCACCAGGCATCGCTATTGACGTCTACTATCAACTCCTGGAAGATTACTTTTAGTTTTATTTCTAAAGTTGGTATTTCATATGTATGTTCCTTTGTTCTTCCCCCACCCCCTTCCCTCTTTGGTACCTCTGTGCTTCGTTGTGCGGTCCCCACTTGTGTGTTAGTCTTCAAATCTCACAGTCGGAGCCTTACTAAGGCTCGTCTCCTGTTCATGTGAGACATGTTTTAAATAGCCACGCCATGATGTGGATTTAAGCTAACGGTCGCCCGGATCGCCTACTCTTCAGAAATGAGCTAAGTACTAATCTTAAAAGTTTTTACATGGATGTAATGGCTTTTAAATAAGATTATATAGACAGTGTGCGGTATTGCTATCAACAACATAATAACCGCCTTCGAGGGACTTTTCTAGTCATGCTCCATCCATCTAAGCTGACTTTCCAACTTGGAAAATTAGTGTTTCCTGCACAAATTAATTGGGAATGATTTCTCACACCGTGGGAGATTTATGAAACTTACTGTATATAAAAACTTAGCTCTTTTCCTCCGCGGGATGTTCTGCCCAATTCTACTGTTTTCACAACTCTAGAATTTTCTACATCAATTTATCTTTCTACAAGTAAAACCGTCAAGTACTTTCCACCTAAATATGGAAACGCTTGTTCCTCACTGAGGAATTTATGTTGAAAATACTTCTAATCAGCATATAATTTGTCTTTCTTTGTTGGAAATTGTCCGCTGCATTCAACTACCATCTATAAACGTCACAACGCAATAAACTTTCTCAAACTAAAATTCAACTAGTGATCTCCACAATTGCAATAACGTTTCGTCTGATAAACTTTCCGTGTTGCAATAGTGAACTTTTCAAGGGACTACAGTGCATAACAGTGCTCATTCAACAACCATCCGTGTCGCGTTCGAACGAAAGCAATAAATACGGCCATAAACTTTCTCCTAAAGTTCCTATTTCCTTTTCCTAAACACCTTACTAACTTTATCTAATTAAGTTTCAAATTTAAGTACTGATGTACCTAGCTGTTTAAACTACAACTTGTGTCAATTTCTAAGAGGCCTCGCTTGTTATCAAGCGCTCTCCCAACTTTGCTTCGCATTCAACGAATTAATTTCTGTATAATCTGTGACTAGTACACACCTTAAATCATATTGTTTTTCCTCTTTTGTTAGGGAATTCAATTATTTCTACTCACAAGTGAGTTTTCCAACTCTCCTTTTCCAGGTTTCACGAAAGGGTAACTGGCCCACATTTTTCTCGTGATCCCTGCTTCAATACGGGAAGTTATAGAAACTTCTTCTTAATTCTCTCTTTTCTTGTTATAATTTCAAATTTAATATTTGTTCATACATTAAGATTTCCACATAGGAATTCTCAAAATGCATATATTGTACCTGATTTTCTGTCATAGCTTTAATTATTTATAATCCTCGTTATAAACTATAAAGTTTGCTATTTTTAGCACAACTTTTAAAATCTTATTCAGATTTATGCTCGAAGCAAGTTTTAAACTTGCATCCCCTTTAACATCTTTAAAAATTTACAATTTGTTAGTATTAAGTCTCAGACTTTTGTATGTTAAAATTGTTCATTGTTATTAATTGGAATCTTAATCAGCTTTATATGGTTTGTTACGTCAACTCGAAGTATTGTTAAATAAATTAAATTCCATTTTTTCGTTTTATAAATTCCTAGAGAATAACGGTCAGGCAGGTCCTTGTCTTCTCTGACTCTTCCTTGGCTTATGCTCTCTTTAAGAAAATTCCTAAAAAAAAGTAATTAAAGTTTCGCTACTTGTTGCATTTAACTGGAAACTTCAAAAATCTTGTTTAAAGCCTTTTTTAGTTTTCATAACTAATTCTAATAAGCCATCGAGGCGAGCTTAGCTAGCTCAGCAAGCTTCCTGCTCGTCGAGATTTTCTCTATAACTCATGGTTTGTTTTCCAAATTCTTAGTTTTTCTCTGGTTTGAACTTTTAATCGGCACTCCGCTGGTTACAAGCTCAACTTATCTTACGTGCAACAATTGGCCTTCTTCCAACTCATCAAGGAGAAATAAAATCCTTACTAAAAGCATTCATATTGCTTCATCGCTTCCCTTTTTGGGAGTATTTGGTTGGTCTAACGGAGATCCAACAGTACCCAAAATTAAAGTTATCACGGCCAATTTAAATTATTTTCGCCCTTCAAAACCGTCGATTAAACCTAACTCCTTTGAAAGGATATACAATAAATCTTTGTCTTGCCAGACTACCACCCTTCCCCATATTACCCAATTTTAAGCTGGGAAGGGAAAGCACAAACGCCGCTTGCTTGCAAATAGCTCAAGCTCCAGCCGCATTTCCCGTTAGCTATGGCCAGGTCCATACCCACTTTAGGTGTTTCACGGGCTTTGCAGTGACACTCGTCACTAACTCATTCAAATTTATTTTGTTTGCTTAGTGTTGGACTCTCGTCCTATTTACCCACACTTGTTCTTCGTTCCGAAACCCACTTCCCTTTCTTATTCTCTTCTTCTATCCTTGGGGGTAGGGTTAATTCCTAGCAAAAACCTACCCAAACGTTGGTCCCAGAAACCCGGGAGAGTCCATTTGCCAATATTTTGCAAATCATTAATATCTGCTTTGAATTTTTCCGCTATACCTTCACCGTGCAAATCTTGTGTGGGGGAAAGAGGCCGCTCCTGTCTCTTTTGGTGTGTCCCTTTCTTTCAACTTGTTTGCTGCTGCCAGTCTGACAGCATTTCCAAGGTTCCACAGTTTCGTAAGTTATACTTTAATTTACCTATTTCGCCATGGCTCCTACAGAAAAAGACAAGGATGGTAAGGATGAAAAACTTACTTCCAAACAAGCTTCTTATAAAGGGCAAATCACCAGATTCAGAAAATACATCAAAGAGCTAGATCCTTCACAAGCTCAACTAGATTTGTTAAAACATCGCGTAAAGGATTTTGAACGTTCTTATGAAAATTATTGCAACATCCAAACTGAAATCGTAACTTGTATGCTCAATCAAACTGATGAGCGAATAGAAGTAGAAAACCAATATTACGAAGGTATAGGTTCTGCCTTTAAAATAATACGCCAACTCGAAGAAGAACAGAAAAACGACGGTTTTGTTCTTGGCTCCCTTCACGAACAACAAACCTCTTTTCGTGAGGGTACTCACAAGCCCAAACCAATTCTACCTAAGATTAATTTACCCCACTTCTCTGGAGACGAATCTACTTGGGATTCTTTCCATGAACTTTTTTGTTCCCTTGTTCATGACAATGAAGACATTCAAATCATTTACAAGTTTCATTATTTGCGACCTATTCTCCGCGGTCAAGCCCTGCAGTTGCTTGAAGCACTCCCATTAAGTGCTGAAAACTACCCCATTGCCTTTAACCTGTTGAAAGAAAGATACGGTAATTTACGGTTACGTATTCAACGCCACATGAAGGCTCTATTCAATTTACCTGCGTCACAGCACAATGACGTTACTAGTTTGCGTACTCTTATTGATACGACACAACTTCACGTTAAAGGCTTTGTCCCAACTAGATCACCCCACTGACCACTGGGACACTTTCCTAATACATTTAGTGGTTTCTAAAGTCGATGTTGCTACCCTCAAAGCTTGGGAAATTGAACTTTCCAAAGACGACGATTACTCTTACGAGCGTTTAGTCACCTTCATAAATGCTAGATGCCCACTCTTAACTGCTTTAGCTAACCAAAGTGAACCCTCATCCCATAGTGCTAAATTTGAATCATTGTCTCTTAAATCTAAAAGCGAACGCTCAGCGTCTTGTATCCAAAAACCCGGGTCCAGCTGTCTAAACTCAAGTCAAACGCCACTGGTTACCCAACTAGGTCTAGTGAACGCCGTATTGCTAGTTCTCTCGCTTTAAACACTCAAAGCGAACCCCGTAAGAGTTTAAATGAACTATTAAAGTGCATACTTTGCAAAGATTCCCACGCCTTATATCTATGTAAATCCTTTAAGGAACTGTCAGTCGACGACAGAAGAAAATTTGTTTCCCAGAATAAACATTGCGTCAACTGCCTTTCACCTAAGCATTCTGCTTCTAATTGCAATTCCACCAGACATTGATTTCATTGTGAAAAAGCTCATCACACTTTACTGCATCGTCATGATCAAGGAAGGTCATCAGCAGCTTCTACTTCTCAGAAAAGTGGCAATGCTAGCAGTTCTAATGCTTCATCTTACATTCAAAATGCCAAGTCCATACGTAGTGCTAAAGTACTATTGTCCACTGTCCAAATCGAAGTCCAGGAAAATTTTGGCAACTGGGTCCAGGCACGCGGTCTTCTTGATTCGGCGGCAACCCATGATTTCGTTTCTAATTCATTAATAAAAAAACTGGGCCTACCTGTAAACCCTACTTCCATTAATGTACCAGGTATAAACAGCTTAAAATCACCAGCTTTACAGTTTTCTAAACTAACCATAAGAGACACTTGTCACAGAAATAACCTTCTAAAACTTAATTGCCTCATCCTCAACAGTATCGGAGAGGATACTCCTGGTCACTCCATCGATATCTCAGGTCTGAATATTCCTTCTCATTTAAGGTTAGCCGATACTCTGTTCAATGTACAAGGCCCCATTGACATAGTCTTTAGTGCCAATGTTTTCTGGAATTGCCTTCGTAAACAAATTCGTAAGTTATCTTCAAACGTGGTTGCCAGAGACACTAATTTTGGATGGATCTTTACTGGTCAACTTCCTCATTATTCTCCCCAACCCGTATCGCAATGTTATTTCGCTAATACTGATTTGGAACAGTTATGGAGGCTGGAAAGCGTTGATTCTCCTAACGTAACCTCTTCAGAAAACGAATTCTGTGAGCAAATTTTCATGAACACCACCACTCGTTCTCCTGAAGGCCGGTTCATTGTTCAGATGCCAAGATAACTCAATCCCCCCAAACTTATCAATTCTCAACCTAAAGCTCGAAAAGCTATCTTTGCTATCGAGAGCAAATTCAAGAAAGAACCCCTCGTTAAACAACAGTACACAGCGTTCATGGATGAGTATGAAAGCTCAGATCATATGGAAGATATCATCAAATCTGATGACGAATTGCACCCCCCAATTGAAACGGTTTTCTTAAATCATCATCCCGTGTGGAAAACCTCTCTTGTAGAGGATAAAATCCGAGTCGTTTTTAATGGGTCATCACCAGACATTAATGGCAACAGTCTTAACGATACTCTTTACTCTGGTCCCGCTATTCAGTCAGATTTATCTCCTATACTCTTAAATTTTCGATTATTTCCTATAGCTGTTATAGCGGACATCAAACAGATGTACCGTCAGACGGTCACTTATGGCTTAAAACATTTCGCTTTCCTTGCTATCCGATCCCTACATATGTTAGCCTCTCAAGATGGTCATTTATTTGATTCTAAAGCTTCTGAAGCACTAACTACATCTTTTTATGTAGAAGATTGTCTCCAGTCCTTCCCGACGTTTGAGGAAGCTTCTTTCGTGTCACTAGAACTTCAGGCATTGTTAAAGAATGGAGGATTCTCACTTCCTAAGTGGAATTCCAACTCCCATGAGTTTCTTGCCCAGTTTCCCATAGAAGATGTTGACCCCTCTTCCGTCAAAATCTGCGGAGATTCTGAATCCATAAAAACTCTTGGAGTTCACTGGTGCACTCACACTGATACTCTCATCTATAAAGTCTCGCTTTCCGAAGAGCTCCCCAACACAAAAAGGCAAATTCTCTCTGAAATTGCAAAAATTTTTGATCCACTTCAATTCCTTGCTCCGGTTATTGTTATAGCCAAGCTTTTCATGCAAGAGCTATGGTCGCTCAAATGTGAATGGGACGAAACTGTTCCCCTTTCTTTTCTTAATAGATGGCTTTCTTTTCGTAAAAGTTTTCTTGATCTTTCGCTCATTGAAATTCCAAGAAATTTAATTAACACTCATCCTAACACATCTTTCTTCCTTCATGTGTTTGCCGACAGCTCCGAGAAGGCTTACGGTTGCTGTGAATATTTGGTTTATCGCAATTCACTAAATAAATCTTCATTTTCAAACCTTGTTTGCTCTAAGTCTAAAGTTGCTCCTCTTAAAACTATTATTTTGCCTAGGCTTGAACTGTGTGCTGCACACATGGCCACTGAACTTGCCAAAAACTGCAGAAAGTCTTAAAACCTATTTGTGGAGCGATTCCATGATTACTCTTTCTTGGATCGCGAAAAACCCCACCCACTGGCAAACCTTTGTTGCTCTCCGAGTTTCTAGAATTCAAACCCTTTCCTCTGGATGTCAATGGAAACATGTGCCCAGCGCTGATAACCCCGCTGACATCATCTCACGTGGTTGTTTACCCTCTCAATTGGCAGCAGTAGTTGTTTTTGGCCGGTTCTAAATCCTCCTCCACCTCACCCTCCTCACAAGATGGCGGCGGCGCGATATTTCTCGAACGCAAGGTCGGATTTTGACGAATGAGGTGTCATTGAACTCGGGCTGACACCCCCTTTTTCAATGGATAACATATTTCCACTCCAAAATAAAACCTACACCTACTAGGGGGTGAAATTGTATTTTTTTTTCAAGAAAATCTCTCTTTTCAAGTGCAACATGTGAGAGTTTGAATGCCAATATGGAATTAAACGTTGTTCCACACAAGAGACATGTGTATGGTGGAAAGCCACTATGAATTAATATGCTTGTTTTTCGTTTTTTACGCATGTCCACTCATGGCTTTTGTAAGAGGGCGGGCTTTTTAAAGATGGTGGCTGTAGTGTAACCTAACCTAACCCAACCCACGAGGGGTGATCAAAAAGTTTTCCAAGCGGCGCTTGTTGATAGGCAAACCAATAATCAAAGAGGGGTATGTCAGACCTTGAGGCGATAACCCCTTTTGATTGATCCATGTTGATTTGTTTCTTTGGACTGATCCCTGTTGACTAGCCCCTTTGGACGGGTCCTTTTTGAAGGGAGTCATTTTTTACAGGTCCTTTTGACGGGTCCCTGTTGACAAGTCATTGTTGACAGGTCCCTGTTGACAGGTCATTGTTGACGGGTCCCTGTGGACGGGCCCCTTTGGACTGGTCATTGTTGACAGGTTCTTGTGGTCGAGTCCTTGTGGACGGGTCCTTGTTGACGGGTCCGTTTTGACTAATCCCTTTAAACCGGTCCCTTTGGACTGGTCCCTATGGACTGGCCCATGAAATTTATCCAAATTATGTCAAAGGGCCTAACTACATTTGTGTGTAAAGCAGTGTGTTGAACTGACGTTGTTCGCCAGTCCTCACTACTACAATGTGATAACGATATGAAAGGAAAGTGGAGAAATAAATGTGAACACGTGCGAGATGACATTATTACGGGCCCCTTAGTGAAACAAGTCACATCCTGTTTGGTTTGTATAAGTGTAAAACTTGGTGGATAGACGACATCCAAGGGGCTAAGTGCAAAACTTGGTGAATGAATATGTTCTAGTGATAGGGTTAATGAACACACTCTAGTACACGGGGCACATGCAATTTGAGGACAGGCCAAGGGACATAACTTGGTGGATGGATGTGTCATTTGTAGCTGAAAGAAAATAATGCACGTTCTTAAGATGTTAAAAAATGAGGAGATTGTACGTGCAGTAAGTCGACTTTAATTTCCTGTGTTATATTGCTGACATAGCAGATAGCGCACAGTTCTGTTGCTATGACTAACGCTGCAGTAATTTGAAACCGCAAGTGTTCATCGAGACAATGGGTGATGATCATGCAAAGTTAGCAGTCATTGGATATTACACAGGTGTTCCTTCGGGTGTCATGTTGCTGACATGGCACAGAGCGCACAGTTCTGTTGCTATGACTAACGCTGCAGTAATTTAAAACCGCAGTTGTTCATCAAGACAATGGGCGATGATCATGCAAAGTCAGCAGTAATCTGATACCGCACAGGTGTTCCTAGTGTACTTTGGACTGACAGGTGTACAGGAAAGGAGTTGCAATGATCTGCAAAACTGTTGGCACAAGCAATCTCAGCCCATATAAGGGAGGTGTCATATAATTCCCTACTATCTGTCTTTATTACTCGCTACGAGTGAACAGTTATTGCTCAACAGTTGCAAAAAGACTTTATGGTGGAAAATCATTAAATTATGTTGCAAGGTAAGTACTTATTATTAACGGATTGTATTATTATATTACTAATTGATGTTGAAGTTATTGATTGGAACGTATTTATTTATTGATTGATTTATTTGTTTACAGATAATTTGCGTACATGTGGGTTAGCAGATTCTAGTACCAAGTTCAGTCAGTGGCAGCAGTTGATAAATTATTAGAGGTAAGTACCCCTCTAATAACTTTTAAACAGCTAGACCGATATTTTTCAATGTTCACCACTAGATGTCAATGACAATGGTGTATTTGATAGTCAAAGTTGGAACTACTTGACTATGATGTGTGAAGCTAAATTTGTAGGTTAGATTTGATTAACACTCTATTATGTTCCAGCGTTCGCTGCCAGGTGTCAGTGACAATAATGTTTGTTAACCAATGTTGGAACTACTCGACAATTATGTGAAGCTGAATTTGTAGGTTAGATTTGATTAACGCTTTATCAAGTTCCAACGTGCACTACTAGGCGTCAGTGACAACGGTACCTGGTAACTAAAGTTGGAACTACTCAACAATGGTGTGAAGCTAAATTTATAGGTAAGATTTGATTAACGCTCTATCAAATTTCAATGTTCACTGTTAAGTGCCAGCGACAGTGCCATATTTACTAACTAAAGTTGGAACTGCCCGACAATGGTGTGAAGCTAAATGTGTAGGTTAGATTTGATTAACACTGTATCAAGTTCCAACGTTCACTACAAGGCGTCAGTAACAATGGTATCTGGTAACTAAAGTTGGAACTACTTGACCATGGTGTTTGAAGCTAAATTTGTAGGTTAGATTTGATTAACGCTTATCAACTTCGAACTACTTGAAATTAGACTCTACTAGGACCATTGACTGGAATGTAATTAAACAATTTATATTTTACTTTATTTTATCTTTTATTAACATTTATAATTTCATTCTTTTATAGGTAACAAGCTGTACCCGGCATGCGTTGCAATGCCAATCAAAGAAAGTGTTGGCGTTGAAATTCTGTTTCTTGAAGTGCTTTTGGATACACAACATTTTAACTGCCTCTAAGCTATCGTAAAATGGATGTTCTAATTTAGAACCATTCGTGGAAGCGTGCACAACAACTTTCTAATGTTTCATCGCTGTCACTCATTTATTGAATCTTCTCGTACGCTACCTGTTGTGAAAAGGATTTACTAAGTCGAAACCCTTCCCTGGCGTGTACACAAAAACTCATCAATGATTCATCGCAATCGGATGAATTGTATATGCACGTATACGGGGTTTTGTTTAAACGATTCGTGCGCTGTCACTCATTTGTTGAATCTACTCGTGCGCTCCCTATTGAGAAATGTATTACTAAGTCGAAGCCCTTCCCTGGCGTGTACACAATAACTCATCAAGGTTTCATCGCAATCGAAGAATGTTATATGAACGCAATAGGGGATTTTGTTGAAACGCTTCACGCGTCGTCACCCATTTGTTGCATCTACTCTTGCGCTACTTATTGTGAAATGGATTTACTAAGTCCCCTTCCCTGGCGGGTACACAATAACTGATCAATGTTTCATCGCAATCGGATGAATAGTATATGAACGCATACCTGATTTTGTTTAAACGATTCGCGCTCCTTCACTCATTTGTTGAATCTACTCGTGCGCTACCTACTGTAAAATGTATTTACTAAGTTAGAAACCGTCACGTAAGTGTCCACAACATCTCACCCAAGTTTCATCGCTATCGGACTAATGGGATATGAAGACACAGGGGACTGTATTGAAACGCTCCGCATATCGTCGTTCATTTGTCGAATCTACTCGTGTGCTACCTACTGTGAAATGTATTTACTAAGCCAGAAACCTTCCTTGGAGTGTCCACCATATTTCACCCAAGTTTCACCGCTAATGGCAGAATGGTATATGACCTTATACGGGACGTTGTTTAAACGCTTCGCGCGTCGTCCCTCATTTGTTGAATCAACTTGTGCGCTGCATATTGTATAGTGGATTTACTAAGCCAGAAATTTTCCATGACGTGTACACAACAGCTCACCCAAGTTTCATAGCTACGGACGAATGGTACATGAATGCTTACGGGACTTGGTTGAAACGCTTCGCGTGTCGTCGCTCATTTGTTGATTCTACTCTTGCCCTACATATTGTAATATGGATGTACTCAGCCAGAAACCTTCCCTGGAGTGTACACAACATCTCACCCAAGTTTCATAGCAATCGGATGAATGGTATGTGAACGTATACGGGACGTTGTCGAAACGCTTCGCGCGTAGTCACTCATTTGTTGAATATAAACGTGTGCTTCGTATTGTAAAATGGATTTACTTAGCCAGAAACCTTTCCTGGAGTGTACACAACAACTCACCAAGCATTTATCACTATCAGACGACTGGTATATGACTTTATACGGGACTTTGTTGAAACGCCTCGCCTGTCATCGCTCATTTGTTGAATCTACTGGTGCGATACCTATTGTAAAATGTATGTACTAAGCCAGAAACCTTCCCTGGAGTGTACACAACATCTCACCCAAGTTTCATCGCTATCGGATGAATGGTATATGAAATTATATGGGACTTTGTTGAAACGCTTCGCGCGTCGTTGCTCATTTGTTGATTCTACTCGTGCTCTACCTATTTTTAAAGGGATTTACTAAGCTAGAAACCTTCCCTGGAGTGCACACAAAATCTCAGCCTAGTTTCATCGCTATCGGACGAATGGTATATGAACGCAAACGTGACTTTGTTGAAATGCTTCGCGCGTCGTAGCTCATTTGTTGAATCTACTCGTGCGCTGCCTATTGTAAAGTGGATGTACTAAGCCAGAAAATTTCCCTGCAGTGTACACAACATTTTACGCAAGTTTCATAGCTATCGGACGAATGGTATATGAATGCATACGGGACTTTGTTGAAACGCATTGCGTGTCGTCGCTCATTTGTTGAATCTACTTGTGCGCTATCTACTGTGAAATGTATTCATTAATTTTGAAACCTTCACGTAAGTGTACACAACATCTCACCCAAGTTTCATCGCTATCGGACGAATGGTATATGAACACATACGGGACTTTGTTGAAATGCTTCGCGCATCGTCGCTCATTTGTTGAATCTACGCGTGCGCTACCTATTGTAAAATGGATTTACTAAGTCAGAAACCTTTCTTGGAGTGTACTCAACATCTCACCCAAGTTTCATCGCAATCGGACGAATGGTATATGAACGCATAGGAGACATACCCACAGACCCACAGACAGACAAACTATCACGTAACATTGATTTTTATATATATAGACTAGCTGAAGTACCCGTGCTTCGCTACGCGTCATAAATAAATTAAAATGTGAAGGTGACAGTTAAAATAGAGGATAGGCGAGGTGCTGCGCAGAGGGAGATTAAGGATGGAACATTTTGTCCAACTTCACCGTTCGGCGTTGACCGTGTTTTATAGCACAAATTTAGGTTTTACTCGCAAACCGTTGGAGATACATTTCGGATGGAAAATGTAATTTTAAACCTCGTATATGCCATCAAAATTTTGCTATTTCTTAGCGTTCACTTTTTATTTGAAATGGAAATATGAAAGTTTGAAACCAAAGTGTGTAGTTACGTCACTAAAATGGTCGCCATCTTTAAATAGTGCAAAGTATTGAAATAAAAGTAGCCTATATGTTAGCCAGGTAAATCAGCTACTTCCATGTAAAATTCATGTAAATCGGACTAGTGGTTCTTGCGTGATTGAGTAATACACAGACACACACCATCTCATTTTTAGCCTGGCTTCGCTCGCATCATAGTCGTGTGATATTGTTATTCAATGAAATGCAGGTTTAACCCCGTTAACACCCCTTTAGAACCTGAATATCCAAAAAATCCCTCCTTATTAGAATTTTTCGACACACAACAAACATATCCCCTTCTTCTAACTTTAATAGTTTTGGTTGATCGATGAGAGTGAACATCCAAAAATCCTTCCTTAGTGGAAGTTTTTCTTCCAGAATTTCACCCCTCCCCATAGGCCCCTTAAATTGGATTTATGAAAAAACGGTCGAACACCTACTTATTTTAATTATTTATTCATTTATTTATTTATTTTCATGCTGATTGAAACTCGGTGAAAATCAAACTCCTCGCCTATGTCGTTTAAGAGATAAACGCTCCGTTAGGAATGTTTCAACCCCCACTTTTCATCCCTTTCACCTCATAATATACACCACATCGAAAAACCATTAGACATGTGTCAGCTTATTTTTAATGATTAGTATATATGCGAAGAATCACATCCCCAAATGAAACCTCTCGTGAGATATTGTTATTCAATGAAATGCACGTTTACCCCCTTAACACCTCTTTAGAACCTGAATATCCAAAACTCTCTCCTTAGTGGACGTTTTCGACATACAACGAACATATCCCCAAATTTTCATGTTTCTAACTTCAATAATTTTGGCTGGGCGATGATGAGTGAGTGAGTCAGTCAGGACATTTTATTTCATTTATTTTTGAGAATTTCACTCTCCCCATGAATCCCTTAAATTGGATTAAAAAAAAACGGTCGAACACCTATTTACTTATTTAAAGCTGTTTTTCCCCCTGAGTTTGATGAGTGAGTAAGTGAGTCAATCAGTTAGGACCCTTTCTTTCCTGTTCCCCCCACCCCGAATTTCACCCCTCCCCATGGGGCCCTTAAATTGGATTTATGAAGAAATGGTCGATTACATATTTACTTATTTTTTAAGCTGATTTTTCCGCTGAATTTCAAACTTATCGCTTATGTTGAATAAGAGATACAGTACATGATCCGTTAAGAATTCTTCAACCCCCAATTTTCTCCCCTTTCACCTCATAACATACACCATATCGATAAACCCTTAGACATATGTCTTCTTATTTTGAATGATTAGTTTATATGCCGAATATCACATCCCCACATGAAACAACTCGTGAGATATTGTTATTCAACAAAATGCCCCTTAACACCCCTTCAGAACATGAATATCCAAAAATCCATCCTTAATGGACTTTTTCGATATACAACGAACATATCCCCAAAATTTCAATTTTGTAACTGCAATAGGTTTGCTGGGGGATGATGAGTGAATAACCAAAAATCCTTCCTTAGTGGACTTCATTCCCCAGAAATTTCACCCCTCCTCATGAGCCCCTTAAATTGGATTAATGAAAAAACGATCGAACACCTATTTACTACTTTTTCAAGCTGATTTTTCTCCTTGAGATTCATACTTTTTGCCTCTGTCTTTTAAGAGATACTTGCTCCGTTAAGAATCCTTCAACACTCACTTTTCACACATACACCTCATAATATACACCACATCGAAAAACCCTCAGACATGTGTCTTCTTATTCTTAATGATGAGTTTATATGCCGAGTATCCCATCCCAAAGGAAACCAATCGGGAGATATTGTTATTCA
Organism: Meconema thalassinum; assembly: GCA_946902985.2. Lineage (NCBI taxonomy): Eukaryota > Metazoa > Arthropoda > Insecta > Orthoptera > Tettigoniidae > Meconema > Meconema thalassinum. The sequence goes on from OX336390.1 coordinate 838,148,604, forward strand.
ATTAAATGCAAGTCTACCCCTTAACACCCCTTTAGAACCTGAATATCCAAAATTCCTTCCTTAGTGGACGGTTTCAACATACAACGAACATAGCCCCAAAATGTCATGTTTCTAACTTCAATAATTTTGGCTGGGCGATGATGAGTGAGTGAGTCAGACAGGACATTTTCTTTCAATTATTTTTCAGAATTTCGCCCCTCTCATGAACCCCTTAAATTGGATTTATGAAAAAAAAAAACGGTCGAACACCTATTTACTTATTTTTGAGCTCTTCTTCCCCCTTGAGTTTGATGAGTGAGTTAGGACACAATTTTTTCCTGTTTTTTCCCCCCAGAATTTCACCCCTCTCCAAGGGCCCCTTAAATTGGATTTTCGAAAATACGGTCGAACACCTATTTACTTATATTTTAAGATGTATTTTCCCGCCGAATTTCAAACTTCTCGCCCATGTCGCTTAAGAGATACACGCTCAATTAAGAATCCCTCAACCCCCAATTTTCACCCCTTCCACCTCATAATATACACCACATCGATAAACCTTAGACATATGTCTGATTATTTTAATGATTAATTTATGTACCGAATATCACATCCTCAAAGAAAGAAAGAACTCATGAGATATCGTTATTCAATGAAATGCACGTTTACCCCCTTAACACCTATTTAAAACCCGAATAAACAAAAATCATTCCTTAGTTGACGTTTTCGACATACAGCGAACATATTCCCAAAATGTCATGTTTCTAACTTTAATAGTTTTCGCTGGGCGTGATGAGTGAGTGAGTAAGGCAGGACATTTTCTTTCAATTATATTTACCAGAATTTCACCCCTCCCCTTAAATTGGATTGATGAAGAAACGATTGAACACCTATTAACTTATTTTAAGCTGTCTTTTTCCCCTGAGTTTGATGAGTGAGTGAGTTAGTCAGTCAGTTAGAACACATTCTCTCCTCTTTTCCCCCAGAATTTCACCCCACCCCATTGGCCCCTTAAATTAATTTATGAAAAAACGGTGGAACGCCGATATACTTATTTTTTAAGCTGATTTTTTTTCGCTGAGTTAAAAATTTCTCGCCTATGTCGTTTAAGAGATAGGCCTACACGCTTCGTTAGGAATCCTTCAACCCCCACTTTTCACCCCTTTCACCTCATAATAATACACCACATCGAAAAACCCTTAGACACATGTCTGCTTATTTTTAATGATTAGTTTATATGCCGAGTATCACATCCACAAATGAAACCACTCGTGAGATATTGTTATTCAATGAAATGCAGGTTTAACCCCCTTAAGACCCCTTTAGAAAATGAATATTCAAAAATCCTCCCTTAGTTTATGGTTTTGACATACAACGAACGTATCCCGAAAATGCTATGTTTCCAACTTCAATATTTTTGGCTGGGCGATGATGAGTGTGTGAGTGAGTCAGGACATTTTCTTTCAATTTTTCTTCTTCAGAATTTCACCCCTCCCGATGAAACCCTTAAATTTGATTTATCAAAAAACCTGTCAAACACATATTTACTTATTTTTAAGCAGTTTTTCTCCCTGAGTTTGAAGAGCGAGTGAGTCAATCGGTTAGGACACTTTCTTTCCTGTTTTTTCCCCTGAATTTCACCCCTTCCCATGTGCCCCTTAAATTGGATTTATGAAAAAAAACGGTCAAATACCTATTTACTTATTTTATGCTGATTTTTTTCCGCTGAGTAGCAAACTCCTCGCCTATGTCGTTTAAGAGATACAGGCTCTGTTAGGAATCTTTCAACCCCCACTTTTCATCCCTTTCACCTCATAATATACACAACATCGAAAAACCCTCAGACACATGTCTTCTTATTTTTAATGATGAGTTTATATGCCGAGTATGACATCCCCCAATGGAACCAATCGGGAGATATTGCTATTCAATGAAATGCAGGTCTACCCCTCTAACACACCTTTAGAACCTAAATATCCAAAAATCCTTTCTTGGTGGGCGTTTGCGGCCCTTAAGGAAGCTGCATACCAAATTTGATTCTAATACGTTGGGTGGTTTCTGAGATTTCGTGATGAATGTGTGAGTGAGTGAGTGAGTGAGTGAGTGACAAATATCTAGTAGATAGTGTCAAGTCTTTGTTAAGCTATACTCGGTTGACAGTGCTGTGTGAGCAGTTGAGTAACTAACGGGATTTCAAGTAAAGATCCTCATTTTCTATACCGGTAGTGCAGAGCGCAACTGGCATCCAGTCGGCCGTGTCCCGACTTGAGCTATGTTGCCATGGAAACTATCTGCCTTGCCATTAATTCATGAGTATATTTTATGAATTTACAAGCTGTACCCGGCATGCGTTGCAATGCCAATCAAAGAAAGTGTTGGCGTTGAAATTCTGTTTCTTGAAGTGCTTTTGGATACACAACATTTTAACTGCCTCTAAGCTATCGTAAAATGGATTTTCTAATTTAGAACCATTCGTGGAAGCGTGCACAACAACTTTCTAAAGTTTCATCGCTGTCACTCATTTGTTGAATCTACTCGTACGCTACCTGTTGTGAAATGGATTTACTAAGTCGAAACCCTTCCCTGGCGTGTACACAAAAACTCATCAATGATTCATCGCAATCGGATGAATTGTATATGCACGTATACGGGGTTTTGTTTAAACGATTCGTGCGCTGTCACTCATTTGTTGAATCTACTCGTGCGCTCCCTATTGAGAAATGTATTACTAAGTCGAAGCCCTTCCCTGGCGTGTACACAATAACTCATCAAGGTTTCATCGCAATTGAAGAATGTTATATGAACGCAATAGGGGATTTTGTTGAAACGCTTCGCGCGTCGTCACCCATTTGTTGCATCTACTCTTGCGCTACTTATTGTGAAATGGATTTTCTAAGTCCCCTTCCCTGGCGGGTACACAATAACTGATCAATGTTTCATCGCAATCGGATGAATAGTGTATGAACGCATGCCTGATTTTGTTTAAACGATTCGCGCTCCTTCACTCATTTGTTGAATCTACTCGTGCGCTACCTACTGTAAAATGTATTTACTAAGTTAGAAACCGTCACGTAAGTGTCCACAACATCTCACCCAAGTTTCATCGCTATCGGACTAATGGGATATGAACACATAGGGGACTGTATTGAAACGCTCCGCATGTCGTCGTTCATTTGTCGAATCTACTCGTATGCTACCTACTGTGAAATGTATTTACTAAGCCAGAAACCTTCCTTGGAGTGTCCACCATATTTCACCAAAGTTTCACCGCTAACGGCAGAATGGTATATGACCTTATACGGGACGTTGTTGAAACGCTTCGCGCATCGTCCCTCATTTGTTGAATCAACTTGTGCGCTGCATATTGTATAGTGGATTTACTAAGCCAGAAATTTTCCATGACGTGTACACAACATCTCACCCAAGTTTCATAGCTACGGACGAATGGTACATGAATGCATACGGTACTTGGTTGAAACGCTTCGCGTGTCGTCGCTCATTTGTTGATTCTACTCTTGCGCTACATATTGTAATATGGATGTACTCAGCCAGAAACCTTCCCTGGAGTGTACACAACATCTCACCCAAGTTTCATCGCAATCGGATGAATGGTATGTGAACGTATACGGGACGTTGTCGAAACGCTTCGCGCGTAGTCACTCATTTGTTGAACATAAACGTGCGCTTCGTATTGTAAAATGGATTTACTTAGCCAGAAACCTTTCCTGGAATGTACACAACAATTCACCAAACATTTATCACTATCAGACGAATGGTATATGACTTTGTTGAAACGCTTCGCGTGTCATCGCTCATTTGTTAAATCTACTGGTGCGCTACCTATTGTAAAATGTATGTACTAAGCCAGAAACCTTCCCTGGAGTGTACACAACATCTCACCCAAGTTTCATCGCTATCGGATGAATGGTATATGAAATTATATGGAACTTTGTTGAAACGCTTCGCGCGTCGTCGCTCATTTGTTGATTCTACTCGTACTCTACCTATTTTTAAAGGGATTTACTAAGCTAGAAACCTTCCCTGGAGTGCACAAAAAATCTCAGCCTAGTTTCATCGCTATCGGACAAATGGTATATGAACGCAAACGTGACTTTTTTGAAATGCTTCGCGCGTCGTAGCTCATTTGTTGAATGTACTCGTGCGCTGCCTATTGTAAAGTGGATGTACTAAGCCAGAACATTTCCCTGCAGTGTACACAACATTTTACGCAAGTTTCATAGCTATCGGACGAATGGTATATGAATGCATACGGGACTTTGTTGAAACGCTTTGCGTGTCGTCGCTCATTTGTTGAATCTACTCGTGCGCTATCTACTGTGAAATGTATTCACTAATTTTGAAACATTCACGTAAGTGTACACAACATCTCACCCAAGTTTCATCGCTATCGGACGAATGGTATATGAACACATACGGGACTTGTTTGAAACGCTTCGCGCATCGTCACTCATTTGTTGAATCTACGCGTGCGCTACCTATTGTAAAATGGATTTACTAAGTCAGAAACCTTCCTTAGAGTGTACTCAACATCTCACCCAAGTTTCATCGCAATCGGTTGAGTGGTATATGAATGCATAGGAGACATACACACACACCCACAGACAAACTATCACGTAAGATTGATTTTTATATATATAGACAAGCTATACCCGGCATGCGTTGCAATGCCAATCAAAGAAAGTGATGGCGTTGAAATGTTGTTTCTTGAAGTGCTTTTGGATACACAACATGTTTTTCAATTTCCGTTAACTGCCTCTAAGCTATCGTAAAATGGATTTTCTAATTTAGAATCATTCGTGGGAGCGTGCACAACAACTTTGATAAGTTTCATCGCAATCGGATGAATGGCATATGCACGTATAAGGGGTTTTTGTTTGAACGATTCGTGCACTGTCACTCATTTGTTGAATCTACTCATACGCTACCTATTGAGAAATGGATTTACTAAGTCGAACCCTACCCGGGCGTGTACACAATAACTCATCAATGTTTCATCGCAATCGGATGAATGGTATATGCACGTATACGGGGTTTTAATTAAACGATTCACGCGCTGTCACTCATTTGTTGAATCTACTCGTGCGCTACCTATTGAGAAATGTATTACTAAGTCGAAGCCCTTCCCTGGCGTGTACACAATAGCTCATCAAGGTTTCATCGCAATCGAAGGAGGTTATATGAACACAAATGGGGAATTTGTTGAAACGCTTCGCGCGTCGTCACCCATTTGTTGCATCTACTGTTGCGCTACTTATTGTGAAATAGATTTACTAAGTCCCCTTCCCTGGCGTGTACACAATAACTGATCAATGTTTCATCGCAATTGGATGAATAGTATATGGACGCATACCGGATTTTGTTTAAACGATTCGCGCCCCGTCACTCATTTGTTGAATCTACTCGTGCGCTACCTACTGTAAAATGTATTTACTAAGTTAGAAACCGTCACGTAAGTATCCACAACATGTCACCCAAGTTTCATCGCTATCGGACTAATGGGATATGAAGACATAGGGGACTGTATTGAAACGCTCCGCGTGTCCTCGTTCATTTGTCGAATCTACTCGGGTGCTACCTACTGTGAAATGTATTTACTAAGCCAGAAACCTTCCTTGGAGAGTACACCATATTTCACCCAAGTTTCACCGCTAACGGTAGAATGGTATATGACCTCATACGGGACTTTGTTGAAACGCTTCGCACGTCGTCCCTCATTTGTTGAATCTGTTGTGCGCTGCCTATTGTATAGTGGATTTACTAAGCCAGAAACCTTCCATGAAGAGTACCCAACATCTCACCCAAGTTTCATAGCTATCGGACGAATGGTATATGAATGCATACGGGACTTGGTTGAAACGATTGGCGTGTCGTCGCTCATTTGTTGATTCTACTCTTGCGCTACGAATTGTAATATGGATGTACTCAACCAGAAACCTTCCCTGGAGTGTACACAACATCTCACCCAAGTTTCATCGCAATCCGATGTATGGTATGTGAACGTATACGGGACGTTGTCGAAACGCTTCGCGCGTAGTCACTCATTTGTTGAATCTAAACGTGTGCTTCGTATTGTAAAATGGATTTATTAAGCCAGACACCTTTCCTGGAGTGTACACAACAATTCACCAAACATTTATCACTATCAGACGAATGGTATATGACCTTATACGGGACTTTGTTGAAACGCTTCGCGTGTCATCGCTCATTTGTTGAATCTACTGGTGCGCTACCTATTGTAAAATGGATCTACTAAGCCAGAAACCCTCCCTGGAGTGTACACAACATCTCACCCAAGTTTCATCGCTATGGGATGAATGGTATATGACCTTATATGGGACTTTGTTGAAACGCTTCCCGCGTCGTTGCTCATTTGTTGATTCTACTCGTGCCCTACATATTTTTAAAAGGATTTACTAAGCCAGAAACCTTCCCTAGAGTGCACACAACATCTCAGCCTAGTTTCATCGCTATCGGACGAATGGTATATGAACGCATACGTAACTGTGTTAAAATGCTTCGCGCGTCGTAGCTCATTTGTTGAATCTACTCGTGCGCTATCTACTGTGAAATGTATTCACTAATTTTGAAACCTTCACGTAAGTGTATACATCATCGCACCCAAGTGTCATCGCTATCGGACGAATGGTATATGAACACATACGGGACTTCGTTGAAACGCTTCGCGTGTCGTCGCACAATTGTTGATTCTACTCTTGCGCTACATATTGTAATATAGATGTACTCATCCAGAAACCTTCCCTGGAGTGTACACAATATCTCACCCAAGTTTCATCGCAATCGGATGAATGGTATGTGAACGTATACGGGACGTTGTCGAAACGCTTCGCGCGTAGTCACTCATTTGTTGAATATAAACGTGCGCTTCGTATTGTAAAATGGATTTACTTAGCCAGAAACCTTTACTGGAGTGTACACAACAATTCACCAAACATTTATCACTATCAGACGAATGGTATATGACTTTATACGGGACTTTGTTGAAACGCTTCGCGTGTCATCGCTCATTTGTTGAATCTAATGGTGCGCTACCTATTGTAAAATGTATGTACTAAGCCAGAAACCTTCCGTGGAGTGTACGCAACATCTCACCCACGTTTCATCGCTATCGGATGAATGGTATATGAAATTATATGGGACTTTGTTGAAACGCTTCGCGCGTCGTCGCTCATTTGTTGATTCTACTCGTGCTCTACCTATTTTTAAAGGGATTTACTAAGCTAGAAACCTTCCCAGGAGTGCACACAAAAGCTCAGCCTAGTTTCGTCGCTATCGGACGAATGGTATATGAACGCAAACGTGAATTTATTGAAATGCTTCGCGCGTTGTAGCTCTTTTGTTGAATCTACTCGTGCGCTGCCTATTGTAAAGTGGATATACTAAGCCAGAAAATTTCCCTGCAGTGTACACAATATTTTACGCAAGTTTCATAGCTATCGGGCGAATGGTATATGAATGCATACGGCACTTTGATGAAACGCTTTGCTTGTCGTCGCCCATTTGTTGAATCTACTCGTGCGCTATCTACTGTGAAATGTATTCACTAATTTTGAAACCTTCACGTAAGTGTACACAACATCTCACCCAAGTTTCATCGCTATCGGACGAATGGTATATGAACACATACGGGACTTAGTTGAAATGCTTCGCGCATCGTCGATCATTTGTTGAATCTACGCGTGCGCTACCTATATTAAAATGGATTTACTAAGTCAGAAACCTTCCTTGGAGTGTACTCAACATCTCACCCAAGTTTCAACGCAATCGGACGAATGGTATATGATCGCATAGGAGACATACCCACAGACAGACAAACTATCACGTAACATTGATTTTTATATATATAGACAAGCTGTACCCGGCATGCGTTGCAATGCCAATCAAAGAAAGTGTTGGCGTTGAAATTCTGTTTCTTGAAGTGCTTTTGGATACACAACATGTTAACTGCCTCTAAGCTATCGTAAAATGGATTTTCTAATTTAGAACCATTCGTGGAAGCGTGCACAACAACTTTCAAAAGTTTCATCGCTGTCACTCATTTGTTGAATCTACTCGTACGCTACCTGTTGTGAAATGGATTTACTAAGTCGAAACCCTTCCCTGGCGTGTACACAATAACTCATCAATGATTCATCGCAATCGGATGAATTGTATATGCACGTATACGGGGTTTTGTTTAAACGATTCGTGCGCTGTCACTCATTTGTTGAATCTACTCGTGCGCTACCTATTGAGAAATGTATTACTAAGTCGAAGCCCTTCCCTGGCGTGTACACAATAACTCATCAAGGTTTCATCGCAATCGAAGAATGTTATATGAACGCAATAGGGGATTTTGTTGAAACGCTTCGCGCGTCGTCACCCATTTGTTGCATCTACTCTTGCGCTACTTATTGTGAAATGGATTTACTAAGTCCCCTTCCCTGGCGGGTACACAATAACTGATCAATGTTTCATCGCAATCGGATGAATAGTATATGAACGCATACCTGATTTTGTTTAAACGATTCGCGCTCCGTCACTCATTTGTTGAATCTACTCGTGCGCTACCTACTGTAAAATGTATTTACTAAGTTAGAAACCGTCACGTAAGTGTCCACAACATCTCACCCAAGTTTCATCGCTATCGGACTAATGGGATATGAAGACATAGGGGACTGTATTGAAACGCTCCGCATGTCGTCGTTCATTTGTCGAATCTACTCGTGTGCTACCTACTGTGAAATGTATTTACTAAGCCAGAAACCTTCCTTGGAGTGTCCACCATATTTCACCCAAGTTTCACCGCTAACGGCAGAATGGTATATGACCTTATACGGGACTTTGTTGAAACGCTTCGCGCGTCGTCCCTCATTTGTTGAATCAACTTGCGCGCTGCATATTGTATAGTGGATTTACTAAGCCAGAAATTTTCCATGACGTGTACACAACATCTCACCCAAGTTTCATAGCTACGGACGAATGGTACATGAATGCATACGGGACTTGGTTGAAACGCTTCGCGTGTCGTCGCTCATTTGTTGATTCTACTCTTGCGCTACATATTGTAATATGGATGTACTCAGCCAGAAACCTTCCCTGGAGTGTACACAACATCTCACCCAAGTTTCATCGCAATCGGATGAATGGTATGTGTACGTATACGGGACGTTGTCGAAACGCTTCGCGCGTAGTCACTCATTTGTTGAATATAAACGTGCGCTTCGTATTGTAAAATGGATTTACTTAGCCAGAAACCTTTCCTGGAGTGTACACAACAATTCACCAAACATTTATCACTATCAGACGACTGGTATATGCCTTTATACGGGACTTTGTTGAAACGCTTCGCGTGTCATCGCTCATTTGTTGAATCTACTGGTGGGATACCTATTGTAAAATGTATGTACTAAGCCAGAAACCTTCCCTGGAGTGTACACAACATCTCACCCAAGTTTCATCGCTATCGGATGAATGGTATATGAAATTATATGGGACTTTGTTGAAACGCTTCGCGCGCCGTTGCTCATTTGTTGATTCTACTCGTGCTCTACCTATTTTTAAAGGGATTTACTAAGCTAGAAACCTTCCCTGGAGTGCACACAAAATCTCAGCCTAGTTTCATCACTATCGGACGAATGGTATATGAACGCAAACGTGACTTTGTTGAAATGCTTCGCGCGTCGTAGCTCATTTGTTGAATCTACTCGTGCGCTGCCTATTGTAAAGTGGATGTACTAAGCCAGAAAATTTCCCTGCAGTGTACACAACATTTTACGCAAGTTTCATAGCTATCGGACGAATGGTATATGAATGCATACGGGACTTTGTTGAAACGCATTGCGTGTCGTCGCTCATTTGTTGAATCTACTTGTGCCCTATCTACTGTGAAATGTATTCACTAATTTTGAAACCTTCACGTAAGTGTACACAACATCTCACCCAAGTTTCATCACTATCGGACGAATGGTATATGAACACATACGGGACTTTGTTGAAATGCTTCGCGCATCATCGCTCATTTGTTGAATCTACGCGTGCGCTACCTGTTGTAAAATGGATTTACTAAGTCAGAAACCTTCCTTGGAGTGTACTCAACATCTCACCCAAGTTTCATCGCAATCGGACGAATGGTATATGAACGCATAGGAGACATACACACCCACAGACAAACTATCACGTTACATTGGTTTTTATATATATAGATTAGCCTTTGCTCGGGTGCAAAAGGGCCTAAATCAGAAGAACGAGAAAGACTATCGAAAATTCATGTAGCCAACGGTTCTTTCTGGGTCCTAAGCTATGTGTATGCAAAATTTGGTTGTGATTGGTGGAACGGTGTAGATTTGTATACGGAACCCACCCACATACATACATTCAGACTTTCACTTTTATACACACATCAAAAAATGTTTTGCATCACCTCGGTTCCAAGAGTTCCGGAACCTTTAAATACAAAGGGAATAGAGATCAACACAAACAACATTTCAGCTCGTTTTATTGCTCATGAGACCCACACATTGCATGTTGTACCATCATACAGCTAGACTTTCAGCATTTGTGGTCCAGATTGCAGTACACACCACTACCTCTAATACCCAGTAGCACGTCCTCTTGCATTGATGCATGCCTGTATTCGTCGTGGCATACTATCCACAAGTTCATCAAGACACTGTTGGTCCAAATTGTCCCACTCCTCAACGACAATTCGGCGTAAATCTCTCAGAGTGGTTGGTGGGTCAAGACGTCCATAAACAGCCCTTTTCAACATATCCCAGGCATGTTCGATAGGGTTCATGTCTGGCGAACATGCTGGCCACTGTAGTCGAGCGATGTCGTTATCTTGAAGGAACGCATTCACAAGATGTGCACGATGAGGTCGAGAATTGTCGTCCATGAAGACAAATGCCTCTCCAATATTCTGCTGATATGGGTGCACTATGGGTCGGAGGATGTCATTCAGGTATCGTAAAGCCGTTTCGGAGCCTTCCATGACCACCAGTGGCGTACGTCGGCCCCACATAATGCCACCCCAAAACATCAGGGAACCACCACCTTGCTGCACTCGCTGGACAGTGTGTCTAAGACGTTCAGCCTGACCAGGGTGCCTCCAAACACGTCTCCGACGATTGTCTGGTTGAAGGCATATGCGACACTCATCGGTGAAGAGAACGTGATGCCAATTCTGTGGGGTCCATTCAGCATGTTGTTGGGCCCATCTGTACCGCGCTGCATGGTGTCGGGGTTGCAAAGCTGGACCTCGCCATGGACGTCGGGAGTGAAGTTGCGCATCATGCAGCCTATTGCGCACAGTTTGAGTTGAAACACGACGTCCTGTGGCTGAACGAAACGCATTATTCAACATGGTGGCATTGCTGTCAGGGTTCCTCCGAGCGGCAATCCGTAAGTAGCGGTCATCCACTACAGTAGTAGCCCTTGGGCGGCCTGAGCGAGGCCTGTCATCGACAGTTCCTGTATCTCTGTACCTCCTCCATGTCCGAACAACATCGCTTTGGTTCACTCTGAGACGCCTGGAAACTTCCCTTGTTGAGAGCCCTTCTTGACACAAAGTAACAATGCGGACGCGATCGAACTGCGGTATTGACCTTCTAGGCATGGTAGAACTACAGACAACATGAGCAGCGTACCTTCGTCCTGGTGGAATGACTGGAACTGATCGGCTGTCGTACCCCCTCCGTCTAATAGGCCCTGCTCATGCATGGTTGTTTACATCTTTGAGCAGTTTTAGTGACATCTATGAACAGTCAAAGGGACTGTATCTTTGATACAATATACGCAGTCAACGTCTATATGCCGGAGATCTGGGAACCGAGGTGATGCAAAACTTTTTTTGATGTGTGTATATAAGATTTGGAAATAGATCATCATGTTCAAGTGTGGTGACTGTAAGAAACAGTTCTCAAGGCCTGACAACCTTCAACGGCACGCAAGTACTAAACGTAACATTAAAATGTTTGTGTGCAATCATTGTGTTATGACATATAACGGACAAAATAATCTTGCACGTCATGTAAATTTAATACATGTTTGTTCAGCACCATTTTCATGTTCAGTTTGTGAACTTGTTTTTTCTGGTGTATAGCGATATCGATCCCACATGGTTGAAGTGCATGGTGAACAACAGGAATTAAAAACTGTAAAACCATCAACTAGTACGGAACCTTTAAACAAATGTGATTCTCAAAATCGTAAACGTTCTAGTTGTGTTGTTTAAGTCTTCAGTCTTTTGACTGGTTTGATGCAGCTCTCCATGCCTCCCTGTCCTGAGCTAATCGTTTCATCTCTACATAGTTACCACACCCTACATCCGAGGCAATCTGTTTAACATATTCTAACCTTGGTCTACCCCTACAGTTCTTGTCCTCGACCCTTCCCTCCATAACTAAGCTTGCTATTCCTGGGTGTCTTAGTATGTGTCCTACCAACCTATCTCTTCTCTTCATTAGCAGTCGCCAGAAACATCTCTCCTCTCCCACTCGTCTTAATACCTTTATTTTTGTAACCCTATCTACCCATCTGATCTTCATCATTCTCCTGTAACACCACATTTCAAATGCTTCAATTCTCCTCTTTTCTGCTGCACCAATAGTCCAAGTTTCACTTCCATAGAGCGCCACGCTCCAGACAAAGGCTTTCAAAAATGACTTCCTAATACCTAAATCTATATTCGATGTCAGCAGATTCCTTTTTTGTAGAAATGCTTTCTTTGCCTGAGCCAACCTACTTTTTATATCCTCTTTGCTTCGTCCATCACTGGTTATTCTGCTTCCTAAGTAACAGAAGTCTCCTACTTCCTTCAGCTTTTCACCTGCCAATTTGATCTCCATAGAGGTTTCTGATTTATTTCGGCTGCATTCCAGTATTTTTGTTTTACATTTATTAATTTTCATCATAAATTCTTTCCGTAAGACTGAGTCCATACCATTCAAAAACTCATTCAAATCCTCAGGCTTGTCGGCCAAGATGACGATGTCATCAGCAAATCGCAGAGTTGATATTATTTCTCCTTGAATCTTCACTCCCACTTTAAATTTTTCTCTAATTTCCTTCATTGCTTGTTCAATGTAAAGATTGAAAAGGATGGGTGATAAGTTGCAGCCTTGCCTTACACCTTTCTGAATACCAGCTTCTCTCTCATGTCCTTCAACTCGAATGACTGCTGTCTGGTTTCTGTATAGATTGTATATCACCCTCCTATCCCTGTACTTTATTCCAATCGATTTCAAAATGTCAAACAATTTAGTCCAATCAACGTTATCAAAAGCCTTTTCTAAGTCTACAAAAGCCATGAACGTTCTCTTATCTTTCCTTATTCTACCTTCCAAAATCATCCTAAGACTTAGTTCAGCTTCCCTTGTTCCTACATTTCTCCTGAAACCAAACTGGTCTTCACCCAACTCCGTTTCTCTCAGGCTTTCAATCCTCTTGTAAATTATTCTAGACAGGAGCTTTGAAGCATGAGTAATCAAGCTGATTGTACGGTAATCTTCACATCTGTCAGCTCCCACTTTCTTTGGTATAGGGATGATTACATTCTTCTTGAAATCAGGGGGTACCTCACCTGCCTCATAAATCCTACACACCAAGTGAAATAACCTGATCAGACCTTCATCTCCTATGCAGCGTAGCAACTCAATCGGTATATCATCTATGCCTGGTGCTTTGTTCCTGCTTAAGTCTTCCAAAGCTTTATCAAATTCTGATCTCAATATTAAATTTCCTTTCGCATCCACATCAATTTCCTCCTCCCTTTCCATTACATGATTCTCAATCTCCTTTCCCTGATACAAACTCTCTATGTAAGCTTTCCATCTCTCAACCTTTTCTTCCCTATCTGTTAGAGGCTTTCCATTTGTGTCCTTAATATTACAGCACTTAGTCTTCTTTTCCCCAAAAGTATTCTTAATCCTTCGATAAGCTGTGTCTACTTTTCCTAATTTCAGACAAGTTTCTATACCTGCACATTTCTCTTTCAACCATTCTTCTTTCGCTTTCTTGCACTTCTTGTTAACCTCATTTCTCAGACGTTTGTATTCTGCTTTCCCCTTTTCATTTCTTACATTCTTGTGTTTCCGCCTTTCATCCATCAATTCTAGTATATCCTGAGTGATCCACGGTTTTCTACCTATTCTTTCTTTCCTACCAATGTGTTCTTCTGCGGATTTTGTTATTTCATTCTTCAAAAGTGCCCATTCGTCTGCAATTGAAGTTTGTTTAGGGTTTTTCATTAGACCTTCCTTTATACTCTTCTTGAATCTTTCGTTTACATCCTTCTCTTTCAGTCTGTCTATTGCCCACCTTTTTGGCTTTTGACTTTTCTTCAGTTTCTTCAACTTTAATCTGCATTTCATTACAACCAGATTGTGGTCAGAGTTTATGTCAGCACCAGGATATGTTTTGCAATCCAAAATCTGGTTTCGAAACCTCTGCTTGACCATAATGAAGTCGATTTGGTAACGCCCTGTATCTCCTGGTCTCATCCATGTGTGTATTCTTCTATTGTGGTTATTGAATAAGGTGTTAGCTATGACCAACTCATGCTCGGTGCAGAATTCTACCAACCTGCTTCCTCGATCATTCCTTTCACCTAGTCCAAAATCTCCTACTATCTTCCCTTCTCTCCCTTTTCCTACCACAGCATTCCAATCTCCCATTACTATAACATTTTCATCACACTTGATATACCTCAGAATTTCGTCTATTTCTTCATAGACCTTTTCAACATCCTCATCATCAGCTTGACTGGTAGGCATATAGACTTGTACCACTGTGGTGCAGGTAGGTTTAGTATTGATTTTTGCTCCAATAATCCGTTCACTATATTGCTCATAATATTGCACCCGCTGTCCAAGTTTCCTACTCAATATGAGGCCAACCCCTGCTTGGCCATTGTTTGATTTAGTGCTAATGACCCTATAGTCTCCTGACCAAAAGTCCTGTTCTTCCTGCCAGCGCATTTCACTAATCCCAACCAAATCCAACCTCAACCTATCCATTTCCCTTTCTAAGTTTTCTAACCTTCCACTTCCTAGCAGACTTCTAACATTCCACGCTCCGATCCGTAGAATGTCAGATTTCCTCTTTGTCACTTCTGTGATGTTAACCCCCTCTCGAGTAGTCCCCACCCGGAGATCCGAACGGGGGACTAGTTTACCTCCGGATTGAAATTTTACAAGGGAGGAGGCCATCATCACATGTAATTATGCATAGAGAGGTGCATATCCTCGGGAATAGCATACGGCTGTAGTTTCCCGTTGCTTTCAGCCGTGCAGCAGGACGCAGTGTAGCCATTATTTGGCTTATATTATCAATATCTTAACCGTCTATAAGACAAGTAAAGAATTGATTTATTCTGAAAGGCTGCTACTCCCTTTCAGAATAAGTAAAGAGCAATTCTACTAACAAAAATACTAACCTTCTACCGTACTAACAATTAAATACCAAAATTCTAAAGAAAAAATACTAAAGTTCCACCAACAACAAATACTACCACTAAAACAGTCTGTCACCAGGCACACTCACATGCACCCTTACACATCACAGTCTACTGAAACAATGAACTATAACTAATAAACAATGCAACTGCTACCAGACACACTCACACACCACAGTCTAATAGAACAATGGCATATATCTAATAGACAAACTAACTACCTACTTACAACTAAAACTAACTACATACTTACTGTACTGTTATTTGAATTGACAATATTTACAAAATGCAATTTAGTTACAAAATACTTACAAAATGTAATTTAGATTCAAAATAGTCACAAAATGCAATTGAGAATAAAAATAAGATGTGGTGGGGCTACATACACCCTGCCTCCTTAAGGGCCTTGAGCACAAGGCACGATGGAAACTTCTACCAATTATTTAAGAAACAATTGACTAAATTTACTCCTCCAACTAGTCAATCCAAGAATAAAGCAAATTGCACACTCTAAGCAGGAAAATTGCAATAAAATTGCAGATGTTTTGATGCTTCACATAACTGTCATAACCCAGTATTCACATTTACATTTAGTAATGATTATATGCAAAAGAATGGCTCTACAGCCCCAGATTTAAATGAAATTAAAGAAATTATATCCTCCTTGAAGAATAATAAAGCAGCAGGTGAAGATTCTAAAGATTGTAAAAATAGTTGTGCAACAAAAAGAATGAAGAATGGTGAACCACCAATAACACATTGCAATGTATGCAATATTGATATACCTTCTTCATCGATGCAGGGACATTTGCGCAGTATTAATCATAAAAATAATGCTAGTCATGAAAACAATTCTGCGAATATTCAGAAAATTGGCAGTGCATTTAAAAGTCGAATTGCTAGTTATAGACTTTATAGTAAAGAAATAACTCAAAGTATTGAATCATTTAAAAAAATGTAAAACCTACTGTGTTTGGCTTGGTAGATAATGTTTTAGTAGAGCATAAAACAATTAAAATGAATGTTGAACTTTTTTGACTCTATGTAAAAACTGTGAGCGAAGGTGAAATTACGGATATCAAATCTTTTAATACAAAAAATATAATTGTTAGTGAATCAACTAATATTAGTGATATATACCAAGATAAGTCTAGTGCTATCATTGTGAAGAGTGAAGAGTTCCAGGAAAGGGAGTCAGGCTGGGCGTTGGTTGAAGTACTTTATTTAGAAACCAACATGAATAAATATAACCCCGTTCGAGCATCATCATATATTGATTTGCCAACATGGATCAAACGTAAGCATGCTTGTGTAAACGTTATGAATAGTGACCATGCATGTTTTGCGTGGGCTGTAACCTCAGCTCTCCATCCAGCAGTGGAGAATATGGATAGAACATCATCTTATCCTCACTATTCCTCAGTGTTAGATTTAGAAGAAATGGAATTTCCTATGGAGATAAAAGATATTAAACGTTTTGAAGAGCTGAACAATGTAAGTATTATTGTGTATGGAATTGAAAACAAGAGTATAGTTGGTCCTCTATATTATACTCAGGAAAAAAAGGATGCTCATGTAAATTTACTATACATAAACGAAGGTGAAAATGCTCACTATTGTTGGATAGAACATTTAAGTAGACTTGTCAGTAGTCAGATAACAAAAAGAGAACATAAGAAGTGGTTGTGTGATGGCTGTTTGCTATATTTTAGAAAAGAGGATCAACTAACTCAACATCAAAAAGGGGGATGTAATCATGTTCGTACGGTATTACCTACTCCTGGAAATAACATTCTAAAATTTAAGGACTTTGAGAAGCAGCTTCGAGTACCATTTGTTATATATGCTGACTTTGAGGCTTTGTTAAAGCCTTTTAATACACGTTCATCGAATCCATCCAAACCTTTTACCAACACCACTCTCATTCATGAACCTTTTAGCTTTGCATATTATATTAAATGTAGCTATGATGACTCTTTAAATAAGTTTGAGCTCTATAAAGGACCTGATGCACCTTAAGTTTTTATGGAAAGGCTTGAAAAAGATGCAATCCGTATATCCTCTATTTAAATACTATCATTCCAATGGAGCCAATAACATCAACACATCAAATGAGTTTTGAAACTGAAACTAATTGTTTTATATGTGGTGAATGTTTATATACAGATAGGGTTCGCGATCATGACCATTTAACAGGAAAATATCATGGTGCTGCGCACCAAAAATGTAATTTAAAGTATAGAGTAAATAAATTCATTCCAGTCATTCTACATAATGGTAGCAAATACGATAACCACTTTATCGTTAAAGAATTTGGATCTTCAGATGTAAAAATCGATGAGATTCCAAATAATAAGGAGCAATACATATCGTTTACAAAATATATCAAAACTGGCAATAAAAAAAACGATAAAACTACGATTTTTAGATTCATTCCGCTTTATGCCAAGTAATCTAGATACGTTTGCTAGTAATTTAAAATCAGATCAGTGTCATGAAATTCAACGTGTCTTTCCTAAAGAAGATGATTTTAATTTGATTCGTCAAAAGGGTATATTTCCTTATGAATATATTAAATGTATGGAACGTCTTGAGGAGTGTTTTTTACCACCGAAAGATGCATTTTACAGTTCCTTAAACACAAGTCATATCAGTGATTAGGAATATTTACATGCACAACGTGTATGGACACAGTTTGACATTCAAACCTTAGGTGCATTTTCAGACATATATTTGAAGACATATGTTTTGTTATTTGCAGATGTTTTTGAAAATTTCCGGAATGTTTGTTTGAAAACTTATGACCTTGATCCTTGTCAGTATTTTACTGCACCTGGGTTAAGTTTTAGTTCAATGTTGAAAAAGACAAAAGAAAATTTAGAATTGATGACCGATATAGACATGATTAATTTTATAAAATCTTCAATTCGAGGTGGATTAAGCCAATGTAGTGGACGATATTCTAAAGCAAATAATAAATACATGCCTAGCTACAACCCTTGTGTAGAGTCAAAGTATATTGTCTACCTCGATGCAATTAACCAATATGGTTGGACTATGGGTCAATATCTACCACTAAAAGATTTTCGCTGTCTGACACAACCTGAAATTGATGTTTTCCATGTTAACACTTTAAATGATAACGATGAAAAAGGATATATTTTAGAGGTAAATCATGAGTACCCTAAAGAGTTACATGATGAACATAATGATCTACCATTCTGTCCTGAGAATATGAAATCTCCATACATAACATCACGAACAAAAATGTTAATTGCTAATGTAAATGATAAATGTAAATATGTAATACATTATCAAAACTTAAAACAATGTCTACAGCATGGATTAAAACTAACTAAAATTCATCGTGTATTACAATTTCATCAGTCAGCATGGCTCAAACCATATATTGATTTAAACCAGGGGTCTCCAAACTTTCCAGCCTTAGGGCCATACTGATTACTCCAGTAAGTTCCGAGGGCCAAAACCATATTATCATTGTTGCCGGTGGTAAAAAGTGAAATAGTCCACTGATGAAAAAAGTCCGAAAAAGTACGCAACGTTGAAAAAAGGCTGCAAATCGGACTAAAGTCCGCAAAACGGCAACACTGCATATTATTAATTTTCCTGTCATTATCTGTAATTTCTAGATTAGTCGTAGAGTACGAGCCTTGAGGAGTAACGTGACACGACATCTGGTGGACGCAAGTGGAAATAGGTAGTACCTTCTATCGCTAACAGATGGCGCTAATAGCACGTACAGAGTAATCTCGTTGGTTCGAGAGAGTTCTGGTGTCTTCCACTCACTTCTAGATGGCAGTAATTGGAATATATAAGAAGGCTAGTTGCGCAACCACAAGTCAGTTCCTATGACACTGTTGTGAAATAAAATAGTGCGTACCTCCTTAAAACGTGTTTGTGCGTGTTTAAGTTTAAGACATCTTTGTAACAGTATTTTGATTTGAATTGTTGCTTTTGTGTGTGATTTAGTAGTATGGAAAAGAAGCGAAAAATTGATAGTGAATGCAGAAAATTCAAAGATGAGTGGAACATTCAGTATTTCGTAATTGAGTCCAGTAACAAGGCGCTATGTTTGATTTGCAATGAAAGCATAGCCGTTCTCAAGGAATATAACATTGAACGTCATTATGAAACAAAACATTTTCAAAATTACTCAAAATATACAGGAAGTTTGCGGACAGAAAAATTCGAAGCTATGAAGCGCGGATTGAAATCGCAGCAATCTTCATTTACAAAACTCAAAACCGAACAAGAGGCTGCAACTCGTGCCAGCTTTCGTGTGGCTCTTGAAATTGCAAAACGTGGAAAACCATTCACCGATGGAGAAATGATCAAAGAATGCATAATTGCAGCAGCCGAAGAAATGTGCCCTGAAAAGGTAGATTTATTAAAAACTGTCAGTATGTCAGCAAACACTGTGGCTCGAAGGGTAGAAAACATCGCTGAAAATATATCCTCTCAACTGTTCGACAAAAATGGAGATGTTGAGTGGTTTTCTTTGGCCTTGGATGAGTCAACGGATGTGTCAGATACTGCTCAGGTGTTGATTTATATTCGAGGAGTAGATAAAAGCTATGAAGTGCATGAAGAACTTCTTGATATGTATAGTATTCATGGCACAACTACTGGTACTGATATTTTTAAAGGAGTTGAAATGGCCATTAATCAAAAGAACCTTCGATGGAAAAACTTGAAATGTATTACAACTGATGGAGGCAAAACATGAGTGGGAAAGATAAAGGAGTGGTCGCTCTTGTGTCAAAGGCTGTAGAAAATGACGGTGGTTCAAAACCATTAGTCTTACATTGTATCATTCATCAACAGTCTTTGTGCGGAAAATGTTTGGATATGTCTGAAGTTCTGAAACCAGTCATATCAACTGTTAATTTTATGAGACCTTATGGGCTGAATCACCGACAATTCCGACAATTTATTGAAGAGATTGGAGAAAATGACTTACCTTATCATACTGCCGTACGTTGGCTTAGTTGTGGGAAAGTCCTTCAGCGCTTTTTTGAACTTCGAGCAGTGATCGAAATTTTTTTGAATGAAAAGCATCGCCCTCTTACTGAATTACAAAACAACGCATGGCTGTGGAAGTTAGCATTCTATGTTGATTTGACAAAACATGTGAACGAACTGAATTTGAGATTGCAAGGAGAAAACCAGCATCTTCCTGATTTATACACTAATATCAAATCATTCCGGAAGAAATTGATACTGTTTCAATCACAACTACGAAGTAAATGTTTTTCACATTTTAAAACATGTGAAATATTCAGCCACACCACTGAGACTGAGTTTCCTATCGATTTTGCAATCGAAACTTTGAGTGCTTTGAAAATAAATTTTGATACTCGTTTCTCGGACTTCGATGCCTTTGCGAATCAAATTAAGATTTGTCAGGATCCTTTTGATACTGACATTGAAACCCTAGCCCCGGAACTTCAAATGGAAATGATTGAACTACAGTGCAGTGATATAATTAAGAACAAATATCAAAACTCATCTTTGTTGGAATTTTATAAGAGTCTTCCACTGACACAATTTGATAATTTGCATAAATTTGCTCGTGGGCTGTTTTCAGTTTTTGGTACTACTTATTTGTGTGAGAAGACCTTCTCCAAAATGAAGTACACAAAAAATGTTTACAGATCTAAATTAACTGATGAGCATCTTAAATCTCTTTTAATAATTGGTACAAGTAAAATTAGTCCACAACTACAAACTATTGTCAGTGGAAAATCTCAATTACATAAATCTCATTAGTATTTCATATGTCTGTATGTTATACATGTCTTTACTCATTACAATTCTGTGTTTCTTTATCCAACTTATCACAAAAACAATAACAATAAGCCTACAACAATGTTATGGGTAGTTAGCCCATGACCATATCAATGTAGATGTCATATTAATAATTATTCAACATAAAATTAGAATACTTCAGTAAATTAATTTAATTTGCTATAAAAAAATATGTTCTCTAAAAGGAGTTTTCAAGTATGCTAGCTCTCCGCGGGCCGGACAAAATCTGTCCGCGGGCCGGATGTGGCCCTCGGGCCGTAGTTTGGAGACCCCTGATCTAAACAATAATTTAAGAACACTATCAACAAATGTCTTTGAAAAGGATTTTTATAAACTCATGAATAATAGTGTTTTTGGAAAGACTATGGAGAATGTTGATAAGCGAGTCGATGTAAAGCTGATAACAAAGTGGGAAAATGATGGTAAAAGGTATGGTGAGAGCAACTTAATAAGCATGCCTAACTTCCATAGCTGTTCAATTATTCATGAGGATTTAGTTGTAATACAAATGAATCGCCTTAAATTAACTTACAACAAACATATATATGTGTGATACGCCATTCTGGAATTATCAAAAACGCTTATGTATGAATTTCACTATGATTATGTTAAGAAAAATTATCATGACAATGCAAAATTACTCTACACAGACACAGATTCTTTTATTTATGAGTTTAAAACTGATGATTTTTATCAGGATATCAAAACTGAGCAAAATAGGTTTGATACAAATGACTATCCCAAGGATAATATTTACCATTTACCTATTGTAAACAAAAAGGTTCTTGGAAAATTTAAGGATGAATATGCTGGTGGTGTTATAGACACCTTTGTAGGCACAAAATCTAAATCAAACAGCTATATGACAATTGATGATGTAGTAATAAAAAAATTAAAAGGAGTAAAGAAGAATATTGTTAGTAAAGAGTTAGATATAAGTGATTATAAAAACTGTATAGTTAGTAACCCACCCGTATTTTATAAAAAAGGAAGGAAGGAAGGAAGCTTGTAGTTTAACGTGACCGTTAATCTTGAGATCATGAACCACGGGACCTCCTTTTTACGTGGAATCCGAACCACAGGACATGGCATTTCACTTCGAAAATCTCACATGCATTGACCGGGAATCGAACCTGGACCGCCTTGGTGAGAGGCATACAGCTAGACCGCTGAGCCACCACGCCCCCCCCGTATTATATAAGAAAATGTGTGTATTTAGAAGTAAAAATCATCAGCTACATACCAATTTGCTGAACAAAGTTGCTTCAAGTAATGAAGACAACAAACGATTCATTATACCCAACACATTTGATACTCTTGCTTGGGGAAACAGTCGCATTGATGACTATTACTTTTCTTAAGTCTAATGTTCACCATATTGTATTATTTGTAGTATGTTTTATATTGTGATACTTTTGTAAAAACTCTTAAGTATAATGTTAGGCTACTATAGTTTTAGTTAAAAAAAACACATTTTACTGTAAACATTAGCTTTTAATATTATGGTAAAAACAATGATTTAAAAACTCTAAGTATAATGTTAGGCTACTATAGTTTTAGTTAAAAAATCACATTTTACTCTAAACATTAGCTTTTAATATTATGGTAAAAACAATGATTTAAAAAAATGTACAAAATGTGAAAACTGAATAAGGCAATGTAAGAAATGTAAAGTGGAAATTGAAAATATTCATGTTTGAAAAATGGTTAAAATGATTTTAAAAATGTACAAAATGTAAAACTAAACCGGGGTAATGTAAAAATGTAAAGTGGAGCTGCCAACCTTTCTCCCACTGAGGCATCACAGGATGTCAAACGTTGTTTAGCTTTTTTCAACAATACTTTGTCCACCACACGTCTTAATGCAGGATGTCTATGGCGATAAGAAAGGTAATGTTCATTGCACGCTTGACCCAAAGGATTAATAGGTACATCACCACGTTGCAAACGTTGATTCAGCTTTGTTCCAGGACCACAAAAACGATAACCAGGAAGATGGATTTCAAAAGGTAAGTATTGAATGACTTTGTCAATGACGCCATGACCAGTACAAGTTTGACATATCCTTTCCATAGGTGGAGAAAAGGTTTAATTTTCCTCTTCATCTGTAGACGAGGCTGATGTTGTTGCTTTTTTTCTTGCCATCACACCCGTGGAATGAGGAAACAAAGTCTATACACTGACTTTTATGACCGTGATAGAGTTTGACCAGCTGGCAACTAGCACACTGTCGCATAGAGGGTATTATTGCCACGGCCACTTGCTTATGGTGATCATAATTTCTACATGGTGGCAATTCACTTAACACAGGGTCTTGAGTCCATGATTTTAGTACATGTTGCCAGATTTCTTTCACTGCATTTGCTGCCACATAATAAATGAACGATTTTGGAAGAGCCAATAATTCTTCTTTGGTAAAACTGTCTAGTTTCCTTTTATATACAAAAAAACTTTCCAATCGCTTTATCGGTAGCATCCCCTTTCTCCATGGTATCACGTCGCTTGTAGAAATCTCACTGGTGTCATTCACAGGTAAACCTAGAGTTTTAATTTTATTTAACAACTCCCAGCAGGCATTGGAGGTTAGCCAATGAAGCAATCGCCACACCTGTGCCAAGGCTTTATGGGTAATGTTGTCACAGGGGCAGCGGTCCATGAGTGTTTGCAGCGAGGGACAGCCCATGTCCATTAAATCGGTACATTGACAGTAAGACGCCAAAAATGGTTGTAGCCATTGACGTTTTTCACTACCTTTCACAAATACCACATGGGCAAAAGACAAGTGGGCTTTCATGACCATGTCCAGGTGCTTATATGAAATAGTTCCTTGCTTCCAGTCTAGTTGCATATGAGTTTCAATCCACTGGGTTTGTTTACGGTCTTTATCACACAACATATCAAACGCATATGGTGGTTTAAACACCAAATGGGTAGCTTGCGATATCCAAAAAGTGGAACAATCGATTATGGCCACTTCTTTAAACATAAATTTGCTATCTCCAATTTTAAACCCTTGACAGTCGACAATCAGTGTACGCAACATGTTCACTCTTGTCTGGATCAAGTCCAACTGACCACAGACTGACTATCGTCCAGTAAGGTGTACCCATGACAATTACTTACATTCCATTCTAGTAAAAAAAATATCACTGACTAGTCACTATTGAGATTACGGGATGAAAGGGGGCATAAGAAATAATAATACAACAACAACAACAACCAATTTTTTATTACATTATTTTATTAGCATAACAAGTTTTACATTCTTTCGTCATTCTAGGATAGGTGTGGTACCAACTCATACAACAAAAAAGTGTTTTATGTTTATAGCGTCCATAACACCGATGATATCCCAATGTCTCTAAACTGGGTGTTTTTGACTGTGAGCTGCTCACCGAAGCATCGTTAACACCATAAAGTCCACACGTATCATAACTTTCTTCATCACTCAGAGGCACCAGTGAGGGGTAACTTGAATGACAGGGTACATTACACACATCCATTCTACACAGGTAGGGGGTAGGCGGGTGACCAGCGCTGATGTTCTTTCATGGGTGACACCTCCACTCGCTTCGATGGATAGGGTGGATGGGCCTACTTACCTTTCTTCAGAGGTCCGCTCACTACTGCTACCGCCAGTTGACATGCCCCAACAGAAGAACACCTAAAGGTGGAAGAAGGTGGAGAAGAAGAAAACCCACAGGTTCGTCTACAGAAAAAAAACCGATAACTAACAGAACTGCCACCGACGAAATGATGCAACAACAGTAGCTTGCTTTAAAAGAAAATTTAATGTTAAATGAACAGCACCACCAGAGAACAGAAAATGCATCAGCCAGCATAAAATTACCAAAACTAAAACAAACCCCACTTAGAAATCTCACTGGAGATAAAAACAAGGCTAAAGGTCGATACCAATTAACAATTACCTGAGGGGATACTAACGAAACATTTAGTTAAGAGACCCAAACAAAACTTACAAGAACTATAATTATTTTGTTAGGAAGTTTGATACATTAAAGGTAACATACTACCATGAACTATTACCTGATGTCAGGGAAGGAAAAGCCAAAAAAAAAAAAAAACTTAAACACTTAACATGTACCTGACATACTTTCAACTGAACCATGAGGTCCTCGGAGAATCGAAAAAGAAGTAAATAGTGCAAACTTTACCATAAACAAGGTACCGAAAGATACACGCAGGAGTACAAAAATAGAAAACTCCAAATAAGGAAAACCAAAGGATAATTTAAAACCAAAACAAGTTAAACAACATCACCATGACCCAGAACGTGCACTTCAAACACACGTCAGAAACAAAAACCCACAATGCACTACTGTCAACAAGTTACCATGGCGACCAGAACAGTTCAAGGTATATCAGTACGAATTTACATCAAACGCCGAATTTTACATTTAAAAAAATCTTCTCCAGTGAGAAAACAGGAAGATATAAAAATACTCTCGACATGACGTGATCAAATAGTATTTAAAAGGCAACGGATCAAAATAATAACCGATCGACTAATGATCAAATTAGGCCTACTGTTCAATTGATTAGTCTGGTCAGTACTAGAATATAACAAGAAGAAAATGCATTAGCAAGACACCAAATAATAAAATTGGAAGAAAAACATAGACGTGTTCCCCGGACTAATATTATTTAACAAAATTTTACATATTCAGAGGTGACATTTCTAGGCCAAGTCAACCTTCCAAAAAAACTTAAACACAAGTACACTATGAAAAAAATATGGAGCTCCAACAATTTAAAATAAATAAAACGTCAAAACATACCTCAATAAAGCCTTTTGGGGAGACACTAATATTTACAACACTAATGAGATATCCTTAAAGGATTTATATCACCAAAAAAAAAAGGGATGGCTGCCGGCGGAACACGTAGAGATGCACACAAAAACCACATATCTCCATATTATTAAGGCCGAAAAACACGTTCACAAATATCACAGATAATAGTTGCACACCATATTCTTCATATATCATCAAAATAATGGGATATATCCCCAAGTTAGCGGAGACGAGGGCCAAGGCCCTCGTCCTCCGACTAGATCCACAATTTGCGAACTTCTTCAACCAGCAATCAGTCACAAGTCCCAATTCACAAGATGGAGGACAAAAGCGAAGAAAGTCTCCCATGATGCACCAAGGTTAATTTAATTGGACCAATCCAATTAGCCACATACTACGACAATGTACATAACAAAATAATATTCACACGGCACCATTAAAATATTTTGGCGGCATGATGCATATATAGTCTTTTGTTTAATGACGTAGGATAATATACTTTTTCAAATGTGTCTCGAAGAGAAGCGGGTCCGAAAGACAGCTATGTCTCGTTCTAGCGGCAGAAGACATAACCCTCAGCTGGTAGTGCCGATAGGCGCTGCCATCTCGAGTTCATTAGCCAAACCAAGGCATCTTAGCGGGCACTTTAAATGGCAGATGGTACCAGGACATCGAAATAGATGCATAATAATAATGATTGGGACAGGATTTGCATGTAACAGTCTCCCTACCTTAAGCGTGAACACCGTTCACGAACATGCCTAGGCATAGGCAGTACTCCATTACAAGTCGATTCACCAAACATTTTTTCCAGAAGATAATGTTCACCAGTTGATGAAAAAAACGCATTGTCTAGGTTAGGAAGAGTGCAGGGTCAGATTATCAGTTAAGGGATAAAATTGATCACCTCAAAAACCACTTAGTTAACAGCTTCACTGTGTCCAAAATTCTTCAGAAACGCATTTCACCAGCACCTGCAGTGCTTACAGAGTCCGAGACGCGTTAGGTAAATTTTCAATAAGTCCAATGTTGTTAGCTTTTGAAGAAGTAGGTGGATGCAATGTGCAAGATACCATGCGGCGAGTGGGCAGCCATTTACAAAACAGTCGTTAATCGTATTTCAAAAATAAAAGTTTACAGAAATTACAAATTCTTAATATATTTTACATATGAGAAACAAGTTTGAATTTATATGAAGAAAATCCTGACCATGCCCTAGATCCGTGCTCACAATAGTTCATTAAATAACAAGATTTACCGAAGTAAAATTCATTACCAAGGTTGAGTTTTTACAGACTAGTTAGACTTTTCTAGAGTACACGAGATGAACGACCTTACATTTAGAAGAAGCTACGGTAGAGGAATGACCACTCAAATTCCCAAGAAAACAGGTATACAAGATCACCATGAGTTAGGTCTCCCACCGAGTCCTACTTACATGCAAGCATCTTCTACGTGAACATCAAAATTAGTTACAATTTTACAAAGTGTAGGCTATTACACGATGTTAAAATTTTACCATTAAATGGGAATTACCTAACAGTTACAAGCTGTATCCCAGTAGAGTTTGCAAATCCAATTCAAAATTCCAGAAGGAACAGATGCCTGTAGGCTTCAATGAAGGTTAGGGATACTCTACATTATACTAAATATCAGTTTACAAATTTATGGTACCATTTCTTCATTACAAATCTCTCCACCTCGTCTTATGTGCGACAGATGCACTCTGGATACATTATTTGCCTTAGGGCTAAGAAAATTAATTAAGCAGACATGTATGCATCTACATTTGTTGGATCGTGATAGCACACATTGCTTGGCATGGGGACAATGGGGAATAAAAGCGCATTTACAGAAACGACCAAAAACGAAGGGGAAATGGCAGCCTAGAAAACATAACACCAGTACACTAACACAAGGAACGAAATTGAGGTTCGACACCCGATGACTATACAGCCGAAATCCGCCTGGGTGAGAAAAATCCAACATAAAAGAACTAAGTTCAACAGTACAAGAGGTACAAAAGAGGTTTCATCGTTCAGGTTTAAGATACGAGCACGTACAACCAAAGGATGCCTAACATGGCCCGAAAATACGGTTAGATGAGAAAACAAGCCGCTCTTGTCGAATGACGAGGCTAACAGGGAACACTTACGCACCATTCCTAACGATAGAATCAGAAAAAATTAGAATTACCAGTTAAAAGCAGAAAATTTTACTCAAGTTAGAGTGGCTGATGACCGTGATTGCCATAGCAAGAACTAAACAGAAGGCCTATATCATTTACAATTAACAAGAGGCAACTGTTGACCCTGATTTCCTGCAACAACAGATTATGAGCTTAAAACGCAAAACAAGCTGACTTACAGAAGCTGATGTCCACAATGTCCAACAGAAATTTAACCCCAGTAAATTTTGAAGACCCTATATTAATTAACTGACCGGAAAGCACATTACATTATGGCTGTTCACGAACTGAGACCTCAAATTCACAACAACATATTCATCGCACAACATACTCAAATAGCGGATATACATAAGATTTAACCACCCACAAAAATAATTCCCATTAATCTCAAATACGCAAGTTATGTAGTCGTAGAGATATCATGACACAAACAAATACAATTAAAAACACAATACCCTGACAATTACATTACATGACACATGCTCGCACGTCACCGTCCAGCTT
The DNA here is from genome assembly GCA_946902985.2 of Meconema thalassinum. Lineage (NCBI taxonomy): Eukaryota > Metazoa > Arthropoda > Insecta > Orthoptera > Tettigoniidae > Meconema > Meconema thalassinum. Next base: position 838,177,390 of record OX336390.1, read on the forward strand.
GGACCCATACCTAGGCCATTCGGATCGTGCAAGTCCTATATACAACCTGCCCAGGGATCAAACCAAGAAAAAATACCATACTTCTAACCTAGCTAACCCCTGACAGTAGATATCTCCACGTAAAACACACCTACATATTAGGTTTAGTTCAAAATTACAAGGAACGCAACTAATAAAAATACGATCCTAGACTTACTTTTGCAAACACAACAAACCCTAAATTACCCCACCCTACAAATCTAAATCAAAATCTAACGTTAACACATACACCCAGACACGATTTGCACAAAATACACACTTATCCCAGCACGATTGCAGTTTACGAACAAAAATTCAAAAACCGCCCACTGGAATAAAAACATCTCAAAACAAACACTTACCTTGAATAAGTTTGCGAAGAATTTCAAGCAAATAAATAGTGACATGCACGTTAAATGCGCCTTTTGGCACCACAGTAGGGACATAGGGATGGCTGATTTCCATAGGTTAGCCCTTTTAATCGGACTACACTTCGCCTTAACACCAGTAGAGGTGACAGTTCCATAATAAATATATCACGAGGACAGCATATCACAACACAACTCCATGCAAAGGAAGCATATAGGAACACAACGGTCTTCCTAGACACCAACACTGCCTCGATACCTGAAATTTCGACAAATAAAATCATGCACAACGTTGCTCAGGATTGCAGACGTCATCCCTTGCTTGGCTCCAGAACAGGAAGCTAAAATACAACAAATTGCTACAAATCACAGGGCGAAAAGCTTCAGACAGGGCTCCTCGAAGCCTTCACTCGCAGCATGTAGGCTATCAGAATATCAACAACCCCACATTTCCCATGCCAAGAATACATGCCAGTCACTTACCAAACTTCTTCTTCATTGGGAATGTTGTATCATTAATAGGACGTAATTCACCAAAGAAACCTTGCTTGGAACAGGTCACTTCCATATATCACCACATGGATTTTTAGAGGCATACATGAAACCAAACAAAACGACAAGGATTAACATAAAATAACATTAAGCACACTGACATGACACATTCCACCAGTAACCGCCCTATCAGCTCCAGAAGGGTCCATAAACGAGCCTGCGGGTAAGGGGGAGGGGATGGCTGCAGAAGCGATAAACGAGCTCGATCTGCTACCAAAATGACACCTCCACTCGCTTCGATGGATAGGGTGGATGGGCCTACTTACCTTTCTTCAGAGGTCCGCTCACTACTGCAACTCACCGCCAGTTGACATGCCCCAACAGAAGAACACCTAAAGGTGGAAGAAGGTGGAGAAGAAAAAAAACCACAGGTTCGTCTACAGAAAAACCCCCGATAACCAACAGAACTTCCACCGACGAAATAATGCAACAACAGTAGCTTGCCATAAAAGAAAATTTAATGTTAAATGAACAGCACCACCAGAGAACAGAAAATGCATCAGCCAGCATAAAATTACCAAAACTAAAACAAACCCCACCTAGAATTCTCACTGGAGATAAAAACAAGGCTAAAGGTCGATATCAATTAACAATTACCTGAGGGGATACTAACGAAACATTTAGTTAAGAGACCCAAACAAAACTTACATGAACTATAATTATTTTGTTAGGAAGTTTGATACATTAAAGGTAACATACTACCATGAAGTATTACCTGAAGTCAGAGAAGGAAAAACAAAAAAAAACAAAAAAAAAATACTTAAACACTTAACATGTACCTGGCACACTTTCAACTGAACCATGAGGTCCTCGGAGAATCAAAAAAGAAGTAAATAGTGCAAACTTTACCATAAACAAGGTACCGAAAGATACACGCAGGAGTACAAAAATAGAAAACTCCAAATAAGGAAAACCAAAGGATAATTTAAAACCAAAACAAGTTAAACAACATCACCATGACCCATGAACGTGCACTTCAAACACACGCCAGAAACAGAGACCCACAATGCACTACTGTCAACAAGTTACCATGGCGACCAGAACAGTTGAAGGTATTGTGCCCGTTTAGACCGGAGTCCGCACGACCACATATGCATTTTACCAATAATCAGTCAGCACGAGAGTCAAAATATCCCGGAGCGCCAGATGGGTTAAAGCAAATCGCAAAAACGACATCAAATTAAAAAAATGCATTACTGATTTTTGGCTCAATGCAACAATAAGGATAGAAGGAGATTTAATTGGGAGTAACACATCCTGTAAAATTATCTCAGTTTATTTTGAAGTTAAAATTGACTGCAAAAATGCCCAAAGTAGCATCACTCACGTGTGGCGACCCACACTCTTATTTACACAATATACAGAACTTTTCCAAACACATTTGACAATTATTTTTTTGGAAACACAAGTCTGATTAATAGTCCTGTAGACTGTGTTCCAAAATTATTAATGATTAATTCCAGTTCAAAGTTAATTGTCTCTACTGGAAATATCGTAGATCACTGTTTGAATATTTACATGATATTAACACTCGTAGAATAAATGTTCATAGAATTTTTAACTTTCACTTATTTTTCCAGTTTCAAAAATATATCGTCGAGAAATATTATTATCATAGAAGCCACACAAATTATTTACATATATTAATAACATCTGAAAAGTATTTGACCATTGAGCATAGCATCGAAGAACTTGTGCGAAGCACAACAACAATTAATTGTTCTTCTGACATTTAACATTCGAGAAGTGACTCGATTATGAACTTCAAGTTCCTAACAAAATATATGATTTCTGAATCATCAACTTGATCAATAAATGGTTGAACCATTCAACTATTCAATTTTCCACTTGGAATCATTTTTATAAAAATATTTATATTCATGGCCATTTTTACCAACTTTTACAACTTGCAATTCTTCGACAGAATGCGGAAATAAGAATTGTAGTTTCATAATGAATTCATTTAGTTCATGGCACTAGGATTGAAAACATCCTTCAAATTATTCGTGGTTAAAGAATTATTTTTAATTGGCAGTGGCCCATTCTATTATTTGTGTAAGAACACAATATTACAACAACAACGACAAAGGTCTTCCTCTGAAGAAGAATAAACTACTATCATGACAAATCCGGGTTCTAGCAAAATCAAAGTCTAAATGGAATTCGTAAACAAGGTTGAAATAAGAACTGATGGTTTCAAAGAAATAACCTTCGGGTCATTCATACGACGAAATGTGTAGTTCCAATACTCCTACTATAAACCTGAGCCATCGAACCTGCTATTTGATTGATGCTCGAAAAAACCTCTTCATTCCTGCGACTTAAACATGCGCACCTGGGAATGGCATTTCAACTACTCCACACATAAATTTTCTTCCCAAAATTTATACAATAAATCAAGCCTCTGCTTGTTATCAACACTGGAAGATTAATAAACTTACAAGTTTATTTTATTTTACCATTCAGTTCAACCCGTGAATTTACCATACTTATGAAAATCTTCATTTCACTTTCGAGTGTATTTACGTCATGATTTTATATAAATACAAAAATATCCTATTTGATACAAATATCAATTGCTTCCCGTTTCATGCCTCTCCGTGTTATCTGAAAAATATACTTTGCTCAATGCAAATATCAACTGTTCAACCAGAACTGACATGTTGGTTGAATGCGGGCTTGCGCTAACCACTTTCCTTCGGAAAATCTCCTGTTCCAAACTAGAAATGATTTAACTACTTCATAGGCTCTTTCTCAATACATATGATTATTAGAAAATATAATATCCAAGAATTATTTAGAAAAATTATGAAAATTATTATTATTATTATTATTATTAGTGGATTATTATTATTATTATTATTAGTTATATTATTTTAAATATGTTTAATTATCATCTCATTATGTGAGAATCCACATGTTCGAACCTTCGAATATGGAAAAAATATCCATTCCTCAACAAAAATAAATTATTAACTTTTACAGTTACATCGGCTGATTACCGTGATTTCCCAAAAATATGAAATATTCAAATAAATGCTCGAAATGCTCGGTCATCGATCCTAAACTGTTCTGAGTGCTGAAAATACTCAGAATAACTCTAACAAGTCTTGCGTAAATCATTGCAAGATTTAAATACGACGAAAAATAAATGTGTTGGTCATCTGCAGAAAAATCGTTTGTTCCAATTAGCTAGGCATAATATAATTCAAATGTGGCTTACATTTCTTGATGGTCTTGAAGCGTAGTAAACCTGGTCTGTACCAGATTTATCCATAGACATGCCCTATCGGACAAGCACGTATAATCCTTGTATCGGCCGCCATTATATACCCAAAATCCGTCTAGTCAGACATAGTGGTAGTATCTTTTGACGTTTGAATAAACTGCGGTTCCATTTTAATATGGGCTTCTATCAAAGCCATAACAGTTTGTTTAAATAGGGTCAGATCTAAGTGATCTAATCTTAGATATGTCAGTTGTAACATAACTCACGGTAATCTTATCAGTACAAGAAAAACACTAACAGTCTAAGCAATTAACGGCTGTTCTGAAGATCGTTCCCTGGGCATGGTTTATTATATCACCATCTACCATGCGCTAAGCAACTTGTAGTTTCCCTTGCGTAGACTAATGAACGCCACCGTTATAGACTAGTCTTCAGTGTACTGACAGATCGAAGTGGTTAACTAGTTACAAATATGAAAACTGACTTGAAATGGATTTAATCATCCAAGTATTATGTTATTACTGGACTGTGACAAAATACTATTTTCTAGACAAAGTCTAGCATATGTCCTTGTAGAAATATAAATATTTCCACCAATGTCTGTAGAAAAATCAATCACCTCAGTGATTCTCCTCGCCGTAAACTTACTAAGTTCCAACTCGTAGCGCAGCACTTTTCGTGACTGTCACGACTTTCAAAAGAACTTCTGCGTAGATCCGGCAACCATGTGCCTTGGCTCAGCGTCGTAGCAACTTGCTAGGCAACTGCTTGTGTTAGAATGAGCTGACCATGCCTCGGCCAGCTGGCTTTTACTCGCTACGTCACTTGACATCCAAGTATCGGTAAATTATTTCCAAATGCTTCGAGAAGCAATGTAGCGCGATATTCAAATATCTGAACTTTCAAAAGCGGCTACAGCCTTTCCCTTGATATCTAGGTGTCTGAATCTTGGAATACCCATTCCTAGAGTTGGGCACATCCACCCCACACCTAGCAAAAAATAAAATATTTTTTTTTTATTTTTCCTATCTACACATTAAATCATCTGGTTCTTGAATAATATATTTTCAAATTCGATGCATTATAAGTTCCCACGATGTTACCAGTTCGTGTATTGGCTACTTCATAGCTTCCATTATTGTTTACTTCCACAATGTTCAAAATCTTCAATTTCACCAGGCTTAATATCAAAAATATCGTGATACTCTTCCAAAATCTTCCCTAGCTCTGGGGACTCCTTTTCAGTGTAGTCTTCTCTCCCTTCAGCTTCATGAAAAATCAGAGACCATTGAGCATCTCCCTCGATGTCTTCCTCTTCTTTTCCCTCGGAGTTAATCTCTTCAGTATTCTTGAATTTGATCGTCTCTGTCTTCATATCTATCACTGCTTGATATTTCTGAATGAAATCTGCTCCCAATATCATGTCAAAAGCCATGTCCTTCATTACAACAAACACATGTCTGAAATCATGTCCTCCAATCGTAATACATAAGTACAATTGTGTTTTACACAGAGATATTTTATTGGGTATTATTCCTTGGATCTTAATTCCTGATACTGGAATCTCCTCTAAATTCTCTTTGAGCTTCCACAGAATATAAAGCTTCTCACTCACCAGACAAAGCATAGCCCCAGTATCGATCAAAGTATCGACAGGCATACCGAATACTTCGCATGATATGATTGGCATTCTAATTCTCGTACCCATTTCTTTTCGTTCGTCATTCTGTTGAATTAAATCATCATCCTCTGCTTGCCATTTAATAATTCTGGACGTGAAAGTGTTCAAAATTCTATCTTCTACTGTGAATTCGAAGTTTTTTTTTCGTTACCATTCCCCCGGGATTGTTGTGTTCCCGATGGACCTGGTTCGTTGGGCCTCTGCTCCAAAAACTGCAAGTTATCTTGGTGTCTTGCTTCCAAATTTTTCCTCGTCTCCTTGTTGAACTCTTCATTGGACTGACGAGTATCCACATTCCCTCTGTTATTGTAGTTGTTTCGACCATAATATCTTCTTTTCTGGTACCTTCCTTGACTATCTCGTGGTCTTCTCCATCGAGTATTGTATCGATTACCACCATCCGGTCTCGCATATGGCTTGTAACTGTATCTGTTACTGTACTGGTTCCATCCTCTCTTATTTGGATCTTCCCTCGGCGTTTTCTCTTCTCGCTCCTCTCGAATCTCTCGAGGTGTCTGAGAATAACTATCAGCCATAACAGCGTACACAGCGTTGTTATTCTTTCCTCCCTTCTGATGGAAGAATTGAGCATTTGTATGATCCAGCTTCTGTAATACTTCGTCAAATTGCTCCATATTATAGATATCAGCAGCGATCAAAGTCCTCTGGACGTCTGCTGGAAATTGACGTATCAATGCAGTAATCAATTCGTTATCTGGCATCGGCGGATCTAAATGTTGAAGTTTAGAAAGCTGTCCAGAAAAGTATGTAGAGTATCGAGTAGGCTGTGACGTCGAGAATCTCTTCGAATATAACTCTGCTCTGACTTGCTGTTGGGTTTCCGGGGACCAAAACTTCTTCAATAGCTCACGAGAAAACTCCTCAAAAGTGGTTAGAGTGGATCTAAATGCTCTGAACCAAAGAAGTGCAGGACCTTCCAAGAACTTCCCTATCGCTCGGATCTGTCTTTCTTTAGGGATCTTGGAATCTTTCAGGTAATCACCTGCTTCTCTCAAAAATTCCACGGGTGTCACAGAATCTCGCCCTGAAAATTTAGAAGGCTTATCTTCTATATTCTTAAATACAGTTATGGGGTTGGATTGAAATACTGTCCTGACCTCATCCTGTCTATCAGTCTCTCTAGCTGCTCCTAGATTTATCTGTATCTGTTCCTTTCCCCTTACATTTGGCATTTTCAACAGATGATCAGACTGTTTCTCATCCTTGATTTGAGTTTTCATAGCCTCAAGTTCCTTCTGGTTTTCTTCTGCCATTTTCTTAATTGCTTCAGTTTCTTTACAATTCTCCTTAACATCAGTGGATATCTGATTCATAACAGTCTCATGACTTTTCAATGACCCTGTCATATCTGATATGTCCTTCTGAGTTGCTTGGATATCTTTGGCAATTACTTCAATATGGGATGACAAAGATTCCCTAATCTCCTTGATTCCCTCTTGGTTCTCCAGCTTGAGTGTGTCTTTAATTTCATTGACAACTGTGGTTTTGATTTCAGTTTGCAACTCATTAATCACACCTTCTCTTATTTCTCCCATGACAAGTTCTTTGAATTGTTCCGTTAAACGTTGAACAACTAGAATTCCCATCTCGTTACTCTCCTTCTTCACTCGGACTTCTAGGTCGATCATGTCTTCACCAACTTTCCTAAGACCATGTTCTATCCTATCAGCTAAGCTTTGGGATCGAAGATCGGCATCGCGAAATTTTTCGTCGATTAAACTTGCGTTAGTAGCTAATGAAGTTTCGAGCTCATGTGTTTTTTCGCATAATTTATTCATTTTACTCTCAAGCGTCATTTTCAAAATTTCAGAATTCTCTTTAAATTTACTCTCCATTGAATTAAATTTACTGTTTAAATTTTCTTTCAAGTTCCCTTTTAACCTGCTTTCTAAAGAATCAGAATTTTCTTTAAGTTTATTTTCTAAAGACTCAGAATTTTCTTTAAGTTTATTTTCTAAAGAATCAGAATTTTCTTTAAGTTTTTCATCTAAACTTTCTTTCAAATTATCTTTTAACCTGCTTTCTAAAGAATCAGAATTTTCTTTAAGTTTATCATTCAAATTTTCTTTAAGTTTATTTTCTAAAGAATCAGAATTTTCTTTAAGTTTATCGTTTAAACTTTCTTTAAGTTTATTTTCTAAAGAATCAGAATTTTCCTTAAGTTTCCTTTCCAAAGCCTCAGTATTTTCTTTCATAATGGCTGCTACACGCAATCCAGCTTCCTTTGAACTCTCCTTCAAACTCCTCATCATCCTCATCATTTCTTCCATAATTTTCAATTATTATTCAAAACTTAGGGGTATACAACAGTGGCAAACACAAGCTTATAACTAGAACAAGAAATATGAATAGCTAATTGGAACACTCTAATAAAATGAGATTTGTCCTAATGTCGACGTGATGGAAAAACAAAAGTCTCTACTTTTACGAATTACATTTACCACAATATCACAAGGAAAAAATATGCAAGTTCTCAATTATCCTCCACCTGGATTCTAATAATGTGTATGCCCAGTCATCGAACGTTTACTACTGAATTTACTTGACGCCCTAATGGTTAAGCCATTATACAAAAATAATCAAACCCATTCTAATTATTACTCCAGTTAAATTTTTAATTTTCCCCACTAATTTGGTTTCCTACTAATTTATTCATCCAAACCAGACATCTCTCAACTCCCAAAATATTTATATAATAATTATCACAATTTAAATCGGCATGCGATTGACCATGTCTAAATCGAGACCCACGTTCGAAGCCATTTCTCTCTCTATCTTATTTTATGTGCCCGTTTAGACCGGAGTCCGCACGACCACATATGCATTTTACCAATAATCAGTCAGCACGAGAGTCAAAATATCCCGGAGCGCCAGATGGGTTAAAGCAAATCGCAAAAACGACATCAAATTAAAAAAATGCATTACTGATTTTTGGCTCAATGCAACAATAAGGATAGAAGGAGATTTAATTGGGAGTAACACATCCTGTAAAATTATCTCAGTTTATTTTGAAGTTAAAATTGACTGCAAAAATGCCCAAAGTAGCATCACTCACGTGTGGCGACCCACACTCTTATTTACACAATATACAGAACTTTTCCAAACACATTTGACAATTATTTTTTTGGAAACACAAGTCTGATTAATAGTCCTGTAGACTGTGTTCCAAAATTATTAATGATTAATTCCAGTTCAAAGTTAATTGTCTCTACTGGAAATATCGTAGATCACTGTTTGAATATTTACATGATATTAACACTCGTAGAATAAATGTTCATAGAATTTTTAACTTTCACTTATTTTTCCAGTTTCAAAAATATATCGTCGAAAAATATTATTATCATAGAAGCCACACAAATTATTTACATATATTAATAACATCTGAAAAGTATTTGACCATTGAGCATAGCATCGAAGAACTTGTGCGAAGCACAACAACAATTAATTGTTCTTCTGACATTTAACATTCGAGAAGTGACTCGATTATGAACTTCAAGTTCCTAACAAAATATATGATTTCTGAATCATCAACTTGATCAATAAATGGTTGAACCATTCAACTATCCAATTTTCCACTTGGAATCATTATTATAAAAATATTGATATTCATGGCCATTTTTACCAACTTTTACAACTTGCAATTCTTCGACAGAATGCGGAAATAAGAATTGTAGTTTCATAATGAATTCATTTAGTTCATGGCACTAGGATTGAAAACATCCTTCAAATTATTCGTGGTTAAAGAATTATTTTTAATTGGCAGTGGCCCATTCTATTATTTGTGTAAGAACACAATATTACAACAACAACGACAAAGGTCTTCCTCTGAAGAAGAATAAACTACTATCATGACAAATCCGGGTTCTAGCAAAATCAAAGTCTAAATGGAATTCGTAAACAAGGTTGAAATAAGAACTGATGGTTTCAAAGAAATAACCTTCGGGTCATTCATACGACGAAATGTGTAGTTCCAATACTCCTACTATAAACCTGAGCCATCGAACCTGCTATTTGATTGATGCTCGAAAAAACCTCTTCATTCCTGCGACTTAAACATGCGCACCTGGGAATGGCATTTCAACTACTCCACACATAAATTCTCTTCCCAAAATTTATACAATAAATCAAGCCTCTGCTTGTTATCAACACTGGAAGATTAATAAACTTACAAGTTTATTTTATTTTACCATTCAGTTCAACCCGTGAATTTACCATACTTATGAAAATCTTCATTTCACTTTCGAGTGTATTTACGTCATGATTTTATATAAATACAAAAATATCCTATTTGATACAAATATCAATTGCTTCCCGTTTCATGCCTCTCCGTGTTATCTGAAAAATATACTTTGCTCAATGCAAATATCAACTGTTCAACCAGAACTGACATGTTGGTTGAATGCGGGCTTGCGCTAACCACTTTCCTTCGGAAAATCTCCTGTTCCAAACTAGAAATGATTTAACTACTTCATAGGCTCTTTCTCAATACATATGATTATTAGAAAATATAATATCCAAGAATTATTTAGAAAAATTATGAAAATTATTATTATTATTATTATTATTAGTGGATTATTATTATTATTATTATTAGTTATATTATTTTAAATATGTTTAATTATCATCTCATTATGTGAGAATCCACATGTTCGAACCTTCGAATATGGAAAAAATATCCATTCCTCAACAAAAATAAATTATTAACTTTTACAGTTACATCGGCTGATTACCGTGATTTCCCAAAAATATGAAATATTCAAATAAATGCTCGAAATGCTCGGTCATCGATCCTAAACTGTTCTGAGTGCTGAAAATACTCAGAATAACTCTAACAAGTCTTGCGTAAATCATTGCAAGATTTAAATACGACGAAAAATAAATGTGTTGGTCATCTGCAGAAAAATCGTTTGTTCCAATTAGCTAGGCATAATATAATTCAAATGTGGCTTACATTTCTTGATGGTCTTGAAGCGTAGTAAACCTGGTCTGTACCAGATTTATCCATAGACATGCCCTATCGGACAAGCACGTATAATCCTTGTATCGGCCGCCATTATATACCCAAAATCCGTCTAGTCAGACATAGTGGTAGTATCTTTTGACGTTTGAATAAACTGTGGTTCCATTTTAATATGGGCTTCTATCAAAGCCATAACAGTTTGTTTAAATAGGGTCAGATCTAAGTGATCTAATCTTAGATATGTCAGTTGTAACATAACTCACGGTAATCTTATCAGTACAAGAAAAACACTGACAGTCTAAGCAATTAACGGCTGTTCTGAAGATCGTTCCCTGGGCATGGTTTATTATATCACCATCTACCATGCGCTAAGCAACTTGTAGTTTCCCTTGCGTAGACTAATGAACGCCACCGTTATAGACTAGTCTTCAGTGTACTGACAGATCGAAGTGGTTAACTAGTTACAAATATGAAAACTGACTTGAAATGGATTTAATCATCCAAGTATTATGTTATTACTGGACTGTGACAAAATACTATTTTCTAGACAAAGTCTAGCATATGTCCTTGTAGAAATATAAATATTTCCACCAATGTCTGTAGAAAAATCAATCACCTCAGTGATTCTCCTCGCCGTAAACTTACTAAGTTCCAACTCGTAGCGCAGCACTTTTCGTGACTATCACGACTTTCAAAAGAACTTCTGCGTAGATCCGGCAACCATGTGCCTTGGCTCAGCGTCGTAGCAACTTGCTAGGCAACTGCTTGTGTTAGAATGAGCTGACCATGCCTCGGCCAGCTGGCTTTTACTCGCTACGTCACTTGACATCCAAGTATCGGTAAATTATTTCCAAATGCTTCGAGAAGCAATGTAGCGCGATATTCAAATATCTGAACTTTCAAAAGCGGCTACAGCCTTTCCCTTGATATCTAGGTGTCTGAATCTTGGAATACCCATTCCTAGAGTTGGGCACAGTATATCAGTACGAATTTACATCAAACGCCGAATTTTACATAAAAAATTCTTCTCCAATGAGAAAACAGGAAGATATAAAAAAAACTCTCGATATGACGAGATCAAATAGTATTTAAAAGGCAACGGATCAAAATAAAAACCGATCGACTAATGATCAAATTAGGCCTACTGTTCAATTGATTAGTCTGGTCAGTACTAGAATATAACAAGAAGAAAATGCCTTAGCAAGACACCAAATAATAAAATTAGAAGAAAAACATTGAAGTGTTCCCCGGACTAATATTATTTAACAAAATTTTACATATTCAGAGGTGACATTTCTAGGCCAAGTCAACCTTCAAAAAAACTTAAACACAAGTACACAATGAAAAAAATTGTTGGCTCCAACAATTTAAAATAAATAAAACGTCAAAACATACCTCAATAAAGCCTTTTGGGGAAACACTAATATTTACAACACTAATGAGATATCCTTAAAGGATTTATATGACCAAAAAAAAGGGATGGCTGCCGGCGGAACACGCAGAGATGCACACAAAAACCACATATCTCCATATTAAGGCCGAAAAACACGTTCACGAATATCACAGATGATAGTTGCACACCATATTCTTCATATATCATCAAAATAATGGGATATATCCCCAAGTTAGCGGAGACGAGGGCCAAAGCCCTCGTCCTCCGACGAGATCCACAATTTGCGAACTTCTTCAACCAGCAATCAGCACAAGTCCCAATTCACAAGATGGAGGACAAAAGCGAAGAAGGTCTCCCATGATGCACCAAGGTTAATTTAATTGGACCAATCCAATTAGCCACATACTACGACAATGTACATAACAAAATAATATTCACACGACACCATTAAAATATTTTGGCGGCATGATGCATATAAATAGTCTTTTGTTTAATAACGTAGAATAATATACTTTTTCAAATGTGTCTCGAAGAGAAGCGGGTCCGAAAGACATCTATGTCTCTTTCTAGCGGCAGATGACATAACCCTCAGCTGGTAGTGCCGATAGGCGCTGCCATCTCGAGTTCATTAGCCAAACCAAGGCATCTTAGTGGGCACTTTAAATGGCAGATGGTACCAGGACATCGAAATAGATGCATAATAATAATGATTGGGACAGGCTTTGCATGTAACAGTGGGTTCATCACTTTCTGCCCATTGGTCTATGATGATGGGACAAAACACACATTTCACTTCATCTCTATTTTTTAAATAATAGAATCCAGCGGCCGACAAGGCTTGAGGGTTTATAAAGGACACAGCCAACGTTGTAAAGGTCTTGAAACGTTGTTCCTCAGATTTTAAATTCATGGGTGTGACGTCTCTTGATGTTTTAAAGCAAGACATGACTGAGCAGCATGATGTAGGTTGACCTGTTATTTACACACTTGGTTGGACAGTGGATAATAGTTGACTTGTTTGTGATGAATGATCAAACAGTAGGCCGTCGTATTGGCTGGAACATTATCATGCGTTTCGAAATCTAGTCGAATGTCAATATTGGATCGCTTGACAGACTCTTCCAAGTAGGAACAGTCAAAGTAAATCAGTGGTGCCCTTGTCTTAAAAATTTGGGGTGACAACATGGGGCAATTCTCTTTTTGATAATACGACCATCTAAATTTAGAAAACAAGTCGTACAGGGGATCAAACTTATTTTCTGCAAAATCAAAAAATCCAGTCCTTCATAGGGAAACACAGCACCGTTGAGGAAAAGACGTGCATTTCTTAATTGCAGGTGATCAAATTGTGTGGCATCTTTAGTTTGTTGATACTTGCGGTTTGTTTGAAAACCAATGATCATGTAGAGAGGTCTCTCTGTATAGCGGGCTGTTTTTACAGACCAACTGTGTGTGTTGGTGGTGGGCAATAGCGGGTACTCATGGAGTGCCCAGCTTCTAAATTCCATGGGTAGAGGCATATCTCTCTTTACCATCAAGTAGTATGTCCAGTTTTTTGCTATCGTCAAGGGTCACATGGGGCACTTTCCATAGCATGCGTTGTAGTTGAATTTTTGAATCTATGGGGGCATTGTCGGCTCCCTTGAGTGCATTATTATCACTCATGTCTCTCACCAAATAAAGCACTTGCCTTGCATTCATCACAATGCGCTGATGATCTTCCGCAAAGCCTAAAATCAGTTTAAGAGGAAAATATCCAGTAAAGGTGCCATCAGTGTGTACCATCCAGTCATTGGTCGAGTCAGGACACCTACCCGCCATGCAAAGTGTTTTACCTCCTTCCTCACTATAAGAGGGGTATAGTTTCATGACACTGGAAATACCCACATTTCAAGTGCTATCAACCACGATATCGTTAATCACGTAACGCACTTCAGGAAACAGAAAGGCAAAAGCATGGTTGGCCTACTTGGATGTGGTAGGTGTAGAGCCATAGGCTATGGTGAGCCGACCTTCAATCTGAACGACACTTTCGTGCGGTAGGGTGTAAATATCTTGGTTGTTGATAACAAATTGAATTTCATCATTGTTATTGAGTCCAGGTGTTTGAGCTTGATAGGAATGGAGATCAATTCTTACCACCCCTGGTTGCTCCTCGATGTGGTTCGCTACCTCTAGGATAGAATTCATCATGCCGGTTGACGTGGTAACCCAAATGCTGTAAAATCTGCCTGTCCTTAGATGTTAACGTGTATTCACGTGGCAAACAACAAACACCATTCCTAGACGGTGTTGTTGCTTTATACACAAACTTCATAGTGGCTTTAGCACCAACTTGTAAGTCACTGGTGTGGTAGAATCTAGATCAATGAGTTGTGGATCTCTATTGATCAGTCTTAATGTTATATTACTAATACCATCGACAACCACAGAATGAAAAAGCACCACTGGAGGGTTTTCACGAATAATATAGCCATTGGGCGATGTTACAATAAAGTCATAAAGCGAATGCGATGATTCTAGATTGGTGTGCACTTGGCTAATAAAATTACACGTCACCGACACGTGATGGTCCTCAATGAATTTCACTTCATGGTCTGATTCATGTTTTTTGTTGGGCACCAACAAGCGTGGTTTAAATCCTACCAATGGACCAATGGAATCGGGGTGTGTTTTAAAGTCAATATTGAATGTAGAAAAAATACTGCAGCGACGAGTGTTGGTATTTCCTACAAGTTCAAACTTGCGCGTTCCATCGAGAAATGACTTTAAACCATATTCATTGATCAACACCTCATAAATGTGTTCATAAATGTCATCTATCGTATATCCACCAGAGTTCAGGGTGAGCACACAATCTTCATAGTAAAACTTGTTGTTCACATTTTCACGTATGTTGTATATTCGATTGTACGTTTCAAGTGAAACAAGTCTTAACCATAAGGTATTTCACTCAATTCAATAGGCGGGTAAAAGTCTAGGCTGACTTCAGGTCCACGTCCATGCAGTGTAAACGTTTACTTTCCGCCGACATACTGTTGACGTTTTTGCTTATGCTGCGTCTTATATAAAAAATTTAACACAAACGTCCACACTGTTGGCTGTTAAACGTTTGCTCACGTTTCACATTATAATATATCTTGATCCTGTTTCCAAAATAGGTCACTAGTTCCATAGGCGGGGGCAAATTCCCAAAACTGTCAAAGTACCATACAGTGGATCCCTCTTTGACATAAGCTACATAATGCGTTCCTGGTCCTCGGTGATCATCCAAATTGACAACAGCACATTCCTGATTCCAGGGTCGTGTGGGTAATTGGTTTCGCATAAACACACCTCGAAAATGAGAAAGCTTTAGTTGTTAAGCATAGCTTTCCACTTATTGATGCGTCAGGGCATGTCTTGCTATGGCTGAGGTTAATTTTTTTTTTAATATATTTCGAAATGGTGAAATCCCAAATTCTTGTTGATAACAGGCTGGCTTTAAATTGGCATTTCTAGCCCCCATTGCAATCGCTTCCATCGTTTCATTGTGTCGCTGACTTTCTTTGAGTTGTTGCTTGCCCTGCTGCGCGGCTTTAATGGTTTTCGCCACAGCACTGGCACTGCCCAAAAGTGAACCCAGAGCATCCAGACCGGCAAATAAAGCAGGTAAAAATCCCGCTCGTTTGGGGACGGGAATCACTCGTCCTTGTTTTGAACCCTGTCGCCGACGTTTTGGAATAACACGTCTCTGTGCTGCTCGAAGGGCTTTCCTTAAGGTCAATACATTATTTTTTATTTTTTTATTTCGCAAGGGCTTGTCCACTAATGCCTTGAGCCCATGCTTTACCAAGGACAGAGTCTTATTTTTAGTCTTTTTCACCACATATCTTTGTTTCACCATGATGATGATGATCAACAACCTTTCACAAGAAAGTTTAAGTCACAACTAGCCTCATCTTTTTTTCACGGCTGTATATTCCATTTCCACATAAAGTGGGAAATCGTTTATGGTTTTTCCAGTTTGCATTTCATCCCATGTCAACATCAGATGAAAGGATAATACGTCACATGCATTGATCATTTCATGGTTATGGGCCAACATCCTATGACCGTTTATCTCTATTTGTAAATGGTTTTCATCAGGCATCGCGTATTTCATTTGAATGGTTCTATTGTAGTGTAATCGATAGTGGTTTAAACCCCAAGCAAGCATATAGGTCAGGTGCTGGTCATGGACTAGCGGTAAATGGTTTCTGTCATTCACAGGTTTTTCATTCGTCAGATACACTGAAAATACAGATGGAATAAATTTATAAAGCCTTTTCATTTCATAGGTCACGTAACGCTTGGTACAGACATCGGCTTCGTCTTGCGGGTCTTCCACGTGAATAATGCGCTGATGATTAGCGGTATAGCCATTCACTGTAAGCTTAGGCACTTTGTCATAAAATTCATACACTTTGTTATTCACATACTTTTTTGTAGTAACATCTGTAGACACTTGAGGATGTTTCACATGGGTTAACTGCTTTCCCTTAAAGTCATAATCTCCCTGTTTTGTGCGTGGCACCACAGACCTATCCAAATAGTGTTTATTACCAGGATCCGTTTCTTGTTTAGGATCATGTATGGGGACTGACCTAGCTTCGGCCATCAATGCACGTCCATAGACATCCATCGTCAACCTGTAGTACGAGTCTACTGTTTCTATGACAAGGCTTGGTGTCATGTATATATAGACAGCCTGCTAGCCTCTCTAAGCCTTAGTTGATATAAAGATTATTAAGCAGCAAGGGTCATTCCCCGTGGGGGACATGGTTTCCCATATCTGTCCCACATCACGTGAACAACGCCATGGTTCACTGTTTCCATCTTCCATTCGCTGCATCAATGTGGGACCTTCCGGCTGTGGAAAGAGCAATCTTTTGCTGACGCTCATTACGGCGGCCAATGGTCTGCGTTTTCAAAATATTTATATTTTGGCAAAATCTCTTTACCAACCCCTCTAAGTGTTTCTGGATCAAGTCATGTCAGTATTACAAAATGAGAAGATGGGTTATTTCACATTTTCCAAGCAAGAAAATGTTATTTCACCGAATGAGGTAAAGCCTGATTCACTCATGATTTTCGATGATGTTTCCACTAAACGACAAGGTATCATTCAAAGCTATTTCAGCATGGGTCGACACAAACATATCGATTGCTTCTATCTAGGACAAACATATTCTAAAATGTCCTAACAGTTGGTTCGTGACAATGCTAATGTCATTGTTTTATTTCGCCAGGACGAGAGGAAGAGTCGTCACATTTATAATGAACATGTGAATCCGGACATGACCTTTCAAATGTTTACTGAATTGTGTGCCAAGTGCTGGAACACTCAACGTCATGCCTGTTTGGTTATTGACAAACAAAGTGAACTCAACCCAGGACGGTATCGCTTAGGGTTTGATCATTTTATTGCTATTTAAGGCACTGTCTCATTCCCTCTCAAGTCATTTGTCAAGACACCATGGTGTTAGCAGAGAAGGCAATTGAAAAAGCATATTATTAAAGCAAAAAATACTATTCGTCAAAAGTTTCGTCAATTGAAACGATCATGTGCGGATCATGATTTGTTTATTCAACAACATTTAGCACCTCCGCTAAAAGCCATGTTGAAACCCTCTTTCAAGCCATCTGAAACGCTACTCACTGTTTCACAAGCTACGCTGACACTACACAAGGACCCTGTGGAAGAGAAAGAGGAAGAGGAACAGGAAGATTTGACTAGTGTTGAGGATGACGAGGAACCAATGTTTACATCTCAAAAAAAGACCTCACCCCTCGCAGAGTTTTTACGAAAAAAGAAATCATTGGCCATGGTAGAAACACCTTGCCCTTCCAGATCGTCTCCGTTTTCACAACTCTTGGCCACTCTCAACATAAAGCTCAACTGAAAAATATTTTTATAAAATATTATGGATCAACACTGGAACCCTATTTCACCGATTTATTTATTGGAAACACAGATATCACACATGGCTATGAGGACGATAGTTTTGAAATTGGGAATTCATCGATTAAATTTGCTCGTACTAAAGCTGTCATTAAAAAGATCAATTATAAATTAACACCAGGACTGTTAAAGCTGCTATTCTCTCGGACCCCTCTTCCCATGATTATACGCCAGAGGACCTTGGCAAATATAAATCCATTTTATTGGACACCCATGCCCACTAAAGACAGTATGATCCAGCTCAACAAGTGAATGCCAATTATCTCAAAAATATAAAACCATCATTGCAAAAATGTTCCTCACCAGTCAAAGTGGTCGTCGTAAAGTGTCAACTTCGGGAGTGACATTTAAACCATTAAAGCCCCTTGTGGATGTTTCCTACTGGTACAATCCCAATAAGCTCGTCCAGCGACTACAGCTGTTGCATGCTTCACGTAAAGCCGGCCATACCGGTCACGATTGGGAAATTATAGAAATTGAAGAAGAACTTCGAAATGCCAGAATTATTGTTTAAGTCTTCGCCCATTAAAGTGGGCATCGCTCATGAGTTGCATCGTCCAGCTAGACGTCACTATCAGCGACTCAAGGTGATTTCACGGGGTGTGGATGAACTTTGGCAAGCCGATTTGGTGGAAATGAGTCCCTATGCTAGTGTTAACGATGGTGTACGCTATATGTTGATGGTCATTGATGTGTATTCCAAAATGTCCTTTGTTCAACCCGTGAGTCGCAAGTCTGGCCCGCAAGTCACCAATGCCTTTAACATATTATTCAACAATCCAAATGTCAACCCCAGTTGTTACAAACCGATCAGGGAAAGGAATTTTTCAACAAGGACTTTTCCAGTTTTCTCAAATCTTTGGATATTCACCATTACACCACATACAGCAATCTCAAAGCCAGTGTGGTTGAGCGTTTTAACCAAACATTGAAAACCCATATGTGGAAAGCGTTTACCGCTCAAGGCTCATATCGCTGGTTGGACTTGTTACCTGAGCTAGCATCACGTTATAATGACACCAAACACAGAACCATTGGGACCAAGCCGCGACTTGCGACCAAAAATATTCCGCGAATGGATAAACTGTTTAACCCCATAAAAACAGCAGACCCTAAACGCCATCGCTTTAACATTGGGGACCATGTTCGTGTGAGCAAAATTAAGTCTGTCTTCGACAAAGGTTACACACCAAACTGGGGGACTGAACTATTTCGAATTCGTCAAGTCAACCTAAACAGTCCAGTCACCTATTTACTCGAAGACCTCAACCATCAACCCATAAAAGGAAGATTTTATCTCCAAGAACTCCAAAGGACAGCGTTTCCAAAACATAACCTTGTGGAAAAAGTGTTGAAACAAAAAGGAAATAAACTATATGTAAAATGGTTGGGATTTAGCTCAGCCTTTAATTCATGGATTAATAAATTACATGTTGTATGAAACTGTGCACTTTGTATTTATTTATTCACTCATGTTGTACTTAACCTATAGCCCTATGTGTGTACAGTCCTCAGCTCTACATGTATTATGAGCAATACATATTTCTTTCACTCTTCACCTGTGTTCTCACTTACACCGCCCCTCCCCCGCCCGTATACTCCCCTTTACCACCCACTGCTGCTAAACAGGCTGTGACTTGTTTGCTATTATCGCGCACGTGCACAACTAACGTTCAAGGTGAACACCTGTGGTAGGTCAAATTACACACGTGAACTTGCATTTTCTCAAGTACAAACCAAAACAGGATGTAACATGTTAGCTTACATGTGGTTTTCACAAGGAGGACGGTAATAATGTCATCTCGCACGTGTTCACATGTATTTCGTCACTTTCCTTTCATATCGTTATCACATTGTAGTAGTGAGGACTGGCGAACAACGTCAGTTCAACACACTGCTTTACACACAAATGTAGTTAGGCCCTTTGACATAATTTGGATAAATTTCATGGGCCAGTCCATAGGGACCAGTCCAAAAGGACCGGTCTAAAGGGATTAGTCAAAAAGGACCCGTCAACAAGGACCCGTCCACAGGGGCTCGTCCACAAGGACCTGTCAACAATGACCAGTCCAAAGGGGCCCGTACACAGGGACCCGACCACAGGGACCCGACAACAATGACCTGTCAACAGGGACCTTTCAACAATGACTTGTCAACAGGGACCCGTCAAAAGGACCTGTCAAAAATGACTCCCTTCAAAAAGGACCCGTCCAAAGGGGCTAGTCAACAGGGATCAGTCCAAAGAAACAAATCAACATGGATCAATCAAAAGGGGTTATCGCCTCAAGGTCTGACATACCCCTCTTTGATTGTTGGTTTGCCTATCGACAAGCGCCACTTGGATAACTTTTAGATCACCCCTCGTGGGTTGGGTTAGGTTAGGTTACACTACAGCCACCATCTTTAAAAAATCCGCCCTCTTACAAAAGCCATGAGTGGACATGCGTTAAAAACGAAAAACAAGCACATTAATTCATAGTGGATTTCCACCATACACATGTATCTTGTGTGGAACAACGTTTAATTACATATTGGCATTCAAACTCTCACATGTGGCACTTGAAAAGCGAGATTTTCCAAAAAATACAATTTCACCCCCTAGTAGGGGTAGGTTTGATTTTGGAGGGGAAATGTGTTAGCCATTGGAAAGGGGGTGTCAGCCCGAGTTCAATGACATCTCATTCGTCAAAATCCGACCATGCGTTCGAGAAATATCGCGCCGCCGCCATCTTGTGAGGACGGTGAGGAGGTGGAGGATTTAGAACCGGCCAGGAACAACTACTGGCAGCATCTAAATTGTACTGGTATGGGCCCCCGTGGTTATATGAAGACTCTTCTTGTTGGCCTTCTAAACCTCCAGTCACAATCTCCAACTTGCCTGACGCTAAAGTATCTAAATCTACTGCTTCGTGTCTTGTTTCCAACGCTTCATTTCCCTTGTTGGCACGTTATTCTTCTTTTCATAAACTGATTCGAATTTTTGCCTATCTTCTCAGATGGAAATATCTTGTTGTTGATCAACCTGTTCTTCCTAAACCGCATCTGACCAATCACGAATTAAATCTCGCTGCTATTAAAGTTTTGCAGCTAACTCAGCAAGAGGCCTTTTCTTCTGAATTGTCTTTGCTCTCAGCTAACAAAGACCTTCCTAAATCTAGTCGTCTTCGCGCTTTAGCCCCCTTCCTTGATGACAACTGGTTAATCAGGGTAGGTAGTAAGCTTTCGCATTCTTCACTTTCTGAAGACAAAAAGCATCCTGTTATTTTGCCCTCTAAGCATCACGTAACTTTCTTAATGATACGTGACGTTCATTATCGTAACCTGCACGTTGGTACACGCACGCTGCTTTGCTTCTAAAGGGAAAAGTACTGGATCATAAATTGAGTTCATGAAGTTTCCTCTGTAATTCACAAATGCCTTCCTTGCTTCAAAGCGAAACCTATAGTCAATACTCAATTAATGAGCGATCTACCCTCTTTCCGCTCTTCTCCTATACGTCCATTTGCTTTAACTGGTGTGGACTATATGGGTCCGTTTCAATATCAATGCAATTCCCCGGAAGCTAAACGCAAATTGTTTGGAAAACTCTATGTTTCTATTTTCGTGTGCATGGTTACTGGCGCGAATCATCTGGAACTAGTAACAAATGCCTCTACTTTTACTTTTTGTCAGCCGTCTCTCGCTTCACTGCTAGGCGTGGCGTTCCCTCTGAGATGTTCTCCGAAAACGCCTCCACTTTTCAAGGCACAGCTTTCTTGTGGAAGAAAGCTCTTACATCTTCTCCTGCCATGGAACAGATTTCTAATTTTTCCTACTCAAAGGGTTTCAAATGGCGGTTTATACCTCCCTACGCCCCTCATCACGGTGGTAGGTGGGAATCCTGTGTCAAGCTGACCAAACGTCATCTAAAAAAGGTGGTAGGTAAACGCATCCTAACTTATGAGGAATGTAACTCTCTGTCTATTCTGATTGAAGGTGTTGTTAATTCTCGTCCTTTGACACCGCTTTCTACTGACCCTGATGATCCGCTTCCATTGACACCTGGTCACATTCTTATAGGCACTTATCTTACCTCCCCTCCTCCCCTTCCCAACTCTTATAGAGACTCTAACCTGCCTATTGTTTGGCGTAAATTTGAAGCTCTTCGCAATTCTTTCTGGAAGAATTGGAAATTGGAATACTTAACTTCCTTGAAACGGAGACAGAAGTGGCTTCTTTCTAATCCTGACATTAATGTGGGGACTTGGTCCTTGTTAAAGTAGCTTCCCCTACATTGGTCTGGATCTCCGGTAGAGTGACCGAGTGTTACCCGGGAGAGTTAGGGTGGCCAAGATCTTGACCACAAAGGGGCATATTACAAGACCCCTGTCTTTAAATTGCCCCCCTACCTTTGAATCTTTAACATTGTGTTTCTTGTTCTCTGTTGGTGTTTCCTCCTCCCAGCTTGGTGTATTCTTTGGAATACACGGTAAGACAGAGTTAGCCTTCGCTGCTCTTTGCTTAACTTATTTCTTCCCCTTTTTTCTCAAACTCCAACAGTGATTTCTTACCTTTTCTTTTATGTGCGCACCTAGTTCACTCTGTTTAAAAGTTTTATTTCTAAAGTTGGTATTTCATATGTATGTTCCTTTTTCCCCCCTCCCCCCCCCCCCCCGTTCCCTCCTTGGTACCTCTGTGCTTCGTTGTGCGGTCCCCACTTGTGTGTTAGTCTTCAAAGCTCACAGTCGGAACCTTACTAAGGCTTGTCTCCTGTTCATATGAGACATGTTTTAAATAGCTACGCCATGATGTGGATTTAAGCCAACGGTCACCTGGATCGCCTACTCTTCAGAAATGAGCTAAGTACTAATCTTAAAATTTTCTACATGGTTTTAAAGGTTTTTAAATAAGATTTTATACACAGTGTGCGGTATTGCTATCAACAACATAATAACCGCCTTCGAGGGACTTTCCTAGTCATCTAAGCTGACTTTCCAACTTGGAAAATTAGTGCTTCCTGCACAAATTAATTGGGAATGATTTCTCACACCGTGGGAGATTTATGAATCTTACTGTCTATAAAAACTTAGCTCTTTTCCTCCGCGGGATATTCTGCCCAATTCTACTGTTATCACAACTCTAGAACTTTCTACATCAATTTATCTTTCTACAAGTAAAACCGTCAAGTACTTTCCACCTAAATATGGAAACGCTTGTTCCTCACTGCGGAATTTATGTTGAAAATACTTCTAATCAGCATATAATTTGTCTTTCTTTGTTGGAAATTGTCCGCTGCATTCAACTACCATCTATACACGTCACAACGCATAAACTTTCTCAAACTAAAATTCAACTAGTGATCTCCACAATTGCAATAACGTTTCGTCTGATAAACTTTCCGTGTTGCAATAGTGAACTTTTCAAGGGACTACAGTGCATAACAGTGCTCATTCAACAACCATCCGTGTCGCGTTCGAACGAAAGCAATAAATACGGCCATAAACTTTCTCCTAAAGTTCCTATTTCCTTTTCCTAAACACCTTACTAACTTTATCTAATTAAGTTTTAAATTTAAGTACTGATGTACCTAGCTGTTTAAACTACAACTTATGTCAATTTCTAAGAGGCCTCGCTTGTTATCATGCGCACACCCAACTTTGCTTCGCATTCAACGAATTAATTTCTGTATAATCTGTGACTAACACACACCTTAAATCATATTGGTTTTCCTCTTTTGTTAGGGAATTCAATTATTTCTACTCACAAGTGAGTTTTCCAACTCTCCTTTTCCAGGTTTCACGAAAGGGTAACTGGCCCCATTTTTCTCGTGATCCCAGCTTCAATACGGGAAGTTATAGAAACTTCTTCTTAATTCTATCTTTTCTTGCTAAAATTTCAAATTAAATATTTGTTCATACTTTAAGATTTCCACATAGGAATTCTCAAAGTTCATATATAGTACCTGATTCTCTGTCATAGCTTTATTTATAATCCTCGTCATAAACTTTATAGTTTGCTATTTTTAGCACAACTTTTAAAAATCTTATTCAGATTTATGCTCGAAGCAAGTTTTAAACTTGCATCCCCTTTAACATCGTTAAAAAATTTACAATTTGTTAGTATTAAGTCTCAGACTTTTGTATGATAAAATTGTTCATTGTTATTAATTGGAATCTTAATCAGCTTTATGTAGTTTGTTACGTCAACTCTAAGTATTGTTAAATGAATTAAATTCTATTTTTTCGTTTTATAAATTTCTAGAGAATAACGGTCAGGCAGGTCCTTGTCTTCACTGACTCTTCCTTGGCTTATGCTCTCTTTAAGAAAATTACTTAAAAAAGTAATTAAAGTTTCGCAACTTGTTGCATTTAACTGGAGTCTTCAAAAATCTTATTTAAAGCTCTTTTTAGTTTTCATAACTAATTCTAATAAGCCATCGAGGCGAGCATAGCTAGCTCAGCAAGCTTCCTGCTCGTCGAGATTTTCTCTATAACTCATGGTTTGTTTTCCAAATTCTTAGTTTTTCTCTGGTTTGAACTTTTAATCGGCACTCCGCTGGTTACAAGCTCAACTTATCTTACGTGCAACAATTGGCCTTCTTCCAACTCATCAAGAAGAAATTAAGTCCTTACTAAAAGCATTCATATTGCTTCATCGCTTCCCTTTTTTGGGAGTATTTGGTTGGTCTAACGGAGATCCAACAGTACCCAAAATTAAAGTTATCACTGCAATTTAAATTATTTTCGCCTTTCAAAACCGTCGATTAAACCTAAATCCTTCGAAAGGATATACAATAAATCTGTCATTCTTTGTCTTGCCAGACTACCACCCTTCCCCATATTACCCAATTTTAAACTGGGAAGGGAAAGCACAAACGCCGCTTGCTTGCAAATAGCTAAGGTCCAGCCGCATTTCCCGTTAGTTACGGCCAGGTCCATACCCACTTTAGGTGTTTCACGGGCTTTGCAGTGACACTTGTCACAAACTCATTCAAATTTATTTTGTTTGCTTAGTGTTGGACTCTCGTCCTATTTACCCACACTTGTTCTTCATTCCGAAACCCACTTCCCTTTCCTTTTCTCTTCATCTTCCCTTGGGGGTAGGGTTAAATCCTAGGAAAAACCTACCCAGCAACGAACGTAGGAACATAAGAGCGTTGTTTACATTCTTAATCTTTATAATTTAGCTTCACACAGTTGTAATTAGTGGAAGGTTCTTTAACATGCCATTAATCTATGACATGGGACCGCCGGCTTTACTTCCCCTCCGAAGGAAGGCATAATGAGGGTTTTTAACTCCCCTAAAAAATCCGACGACTTCGGTGGATTTGAACCCGCGATCTTGGGTATAGAAGCTCAGCATGCTGCTAACTACGCCACAACACCAGTACTGAAAGGAATTAATCTATTACTTATTATTTAGATAGATAAAGGAAATATTAGGATTACGCGTTTCACCCGTCAGGTGGTCATCATCGGATCTTGGTCACTAGATTTAATATATATAAATATATATATATATATATATTGTACCCATGTGAGTAATCTCCATGGAAAATATGCTTCCGCCTCCAGCTAGCGTCAGGTCTCAGGTGTGTACCGTTCCCCCATTGAACAGTTGCATATTTTGGATTTGAGACTAAAAGGTATCAACTCTACAATGATAAGGCACAACTCTATTCTATAGATTTTAATTCAGTACTAAAATCATGGCTTCAAACATATAAAAACAATCCCAACAAACATAAAACAAAATCAAACAAAAATTACTTCCACAATCCACTAATATTAACATAATATCATCATAATAAACTCATATCATAACTCAAACCTTTACCCTTATATTGACTTCACACTTCACTCTAGTGCGCTGATGCACATACAACTTTCATAAACAAAACTGTACTTTTACTCTTCTGTCATCTAATGTGACTTCTTTAATTTCACAAAATTACTTGTTCCTTAAACCTTGTCTTACTTTGACAATTATGTGTACCGTGTGTGTTTGATCTCTCTATTCCCACCAAATGCTTTTCATGCATTAGCCTATTCAGGTGTTGAACATCAAATCTACGTGCAACTCCATAATTATGTAAAGCTACCCCTACACTTCTCTCTATTTATATAGTTCCACTGCATGCCGTTGTGATTTCATCTTCAAAACTTTCGTTATCGCTGTGTCGGATGGTATTATTAAGCTACCCTTGCGAGCGTAGCCTGTGGCGTCAAGTGCCCAACTTCTGAAATCCGTGTCAGTGACAGTAAAAACGCAACTTCCAACCATTCGTTAGATTGCTAAAATCTTAAACCATCAGGGTGATCTATAATTACCAATGTGTTCTTAAACCACATGACTTCATTACTCAATATAACAATGTTTCCTTTCATGTTACTAACAGGGTCTTAAATCTGCCCTTTTCTTAAACCTTAACTTTCACGGTTCGCATGACAGCTCAGCCCCCTTCCGAGCGGCTTGTATACAATGGAGTGGAGTGAGGTTACCGCAGTAAACCGTCCCCCGCCTTCCTGCCTCATGGCTTATATCTCCCCAAGCAGTAGTACGATTTTAAAGGCAATACCGTGGTCACAATGACGCACATATCCCAATGGATTTAAACTGAATCGTATGCAAATAGGTACTGGATGAGCTTAACATTTA
Source organism: Meconema thalassinum (assembly GCA_946902985.2). NCBI lineage: Eukaryota > Metazoa > Arthropoda > Insecta > Orthoptera > Tettigoniidae > Meconema > Meconema thalassinum. Next base: position 838,204,232 of record OX336390.1, read on the forward strand.
TTCTTACCCTGAGGATATAATAATAACTGGCACCAATAGGCCCATTTCAACATGAAGGCACGAGATTCATAAGAACATTGGTCGATCTGGAAAACCGGTATCTTAATAAATGACGCGGTCAGCCACATGCTGTCGTCAATAAGATTCGCTTCACAAGTGCCGAATCACTCAATAATAAGTTCTCGGGCGATCAGATAGGGTGCAGAGGTGTCCATTGTTCTCCACTCACCTATCACAGGATTCGAACCCGGACCATTCCATATCCATCATCAGAGTTAGGGTCCAATCACTAAATACACTCTGGCACAAAGTACATATCTCAGTATGCCCACGGCTATACGAGATTTCATACGTCGAATAGATTACCTGGTTCCCTGACCTGATATTATGATCTCGTCCTTTGATTATTAAGAGAAATCTATCAATTACTCTATAAGCTTTTACACAAGCTGCAAATTCAATTCACTAGAAAGCTCTTTCATTTCCTTCCATAATTATCTTCCCATTAATACAATATATTCTGATATTAAACTCTTTTCTCATCCCTTAATGTAATTTTACTGCTTAGATCGATAGGTCTTCCAATTAGCGTAAATATTTCTCGCTTACAACATTTTAGCTGATGTATTCATTCCTACCTTTTATTATTATTATTATTATTATTATTATTATTATTATTATTATTATATTTACTGACATAAATTACCATAATCCGACACAACATAACCATCTTAAAAATCGAACATCCGTGTTCGTTACGTTAAGTTTACATAACAGATTTTCCATTTTATTAATAGTGGTAACGATTAATCCACTCACTGATGTATAACAACATCTCAACTCTACTAAAATCAACACAACAACAATTAAACCTGGAGGGTCTATCTCCTACTACTGATTCTTACTGGCATTATTTATAATTCTGAAATCACATTACATGCAGTGGGCTATACTTCTATGTAATCATAATTTGTGGGGTACTCACATATCGGCTTATCCTGGTGGCTCCAACCACTTATATTCTCCAATGTCGCCTGCCATTTGCAGAGTTAGCGCGACATTTGCATACTGCATATACACATTTTATAATACATTTCTTTCACCAAGCACACGGCACTTTCCATTTCTATGATGAAGCTATTGCTTCCAAAACACATGACACTTTATGACACTTATTATACCATTAATTTAAAAGATATTTCACATATGATTCCTACATAACACACGTCACTTTTTACACTTTTCATTGGTTGAAATTCCCTGAGAAGATATAAAAATGACAGGTATTGGCGGCATCCTCCATGCTCCTACCAACTCCTGATTGAAAGTCTGGATCATCTGCCTACGGATTCACCAAGAGTCTATCAATTATCCTACGATAAACTTCCTGCTTTGCATAAAGATGCTTACTTTCGTCCTGAGCATTACTATTTGGTATTCTTAAGACATTTCACCAAATGCATCATAAAGTTTCTCCCAGCGCAGTCCGGCGTAATAAGACATGTATAACCAATCCATATATTATACACTGCGCTTAACATTGTACATCGTCTTTACACAAATTATTACTTTCAATGTTCTGCAACTTATATCACACGGCACTTCCTATGTGAACATTGACAATTGCTCGTACTGCCGACTATACACATGCAGCACGACTGTCCTTAATAAAAGCCTTCTAAAAGTTTTACCGCACGGCTTCCCAAGTTGAAGTCCGGCTCTCCTTCCTTGACTTCGGTAATACGCATTTCACACAATAAAGTTCGTTGATTACCGTACTTATTATTACTTCATGACCATGCATGATTATATTCTCGCTTGGTGCATTACACTGCACGGTGAATATAATGATTAACACTAAAGTGTTCAAGTCTTTGTGTGAGCGTCCTTCCCTGAGCCAGAGCGACATACGTTCCGCGCTCGAGTCTGTTCCAACAACTGACCTCCTGACTGGGTCCACACCCTTATATCCGTTTCACACGAAAAAGTAGACCTAGAATTCCCGCGCTATATCATCTCCTCTCCCAGGATGATTCTGGTCTCGAAACAATGCTCATCGGGTTCCTTTTTCTTCACCGGTCCCAAAACTATCTGCGTGCTGAAGGATCGATCGGCCAATTAATTAATATTAATTGCTTTTGCCATAGCGTGGGGATGCGGTTTCCAGTGGAAATCCCCGGTGACATATCAAACCCTGCCGCGAACATCCATAGTCCTGTGTTCTTACGCACTCCATTAAATATGCCTTGATTTCGCAGATTAATGGCTCTAAAATTAGCCTCCTGGCTAAAGATTCACCTGTGTGCAACTCTCATGTCATTGCGTTGCTCCAATCACGAGTAATCAATGATTTTCCTTGGGATCTCTCCCCTCCCTTCTTGGTTTTATTCTCAAACGGGGAAGAACTGAGTCATTATTCAACCCCCCGACCTCTTGCAGACGACTTAAGTAGGTCAACGAGATTGACAGGGCTCCATGAGTCTCCTCCCACGATTCTGGGGCTATTAGTAAACTGTCAAACTCTGTACTTCTGTGTTCCAAGTCTAGCATAGCCTACTCCATGTAGTCCACTAATGCTCTATTCCGCTCATTTCCCCTGCATTATTTCAACTAAATAATGCCAGTCTCAACTGATATCACACCCGTGATTAAACATGTACTTTCCTCTAGGGGTTTTTACAACGAAACTCCCTCAACAGATCTTGGGTTCGTTCCCTGGTGGAACCTTCCTTCTGAGCTCAACTTATCTCCGAGATCCACTTTCGATATCAGTCAGCATGACCCACTCGGGTTCAATATACAGTGTGGTCCACAAGCACCTTATTATTTTTGGAGGAAGGCAACCCAACTAACGCGTATATCACAGTCATCCTAAAAACATTCGTACCTGCTCCTTTACGTCCATTGTACAACTTTACCGTTGAGTACATCCTCGCGATTATAGTGGAAATCAATAGTGGCAGTGTTCTTTCAATGACCTCAAATATAATGCATGATTGAAACAATCAGAGCTCCGAATAACACCTTCTTATGTTTGGGCAGGAAGTGTCTACGAATAGATTCAATACGTGCCAGCAATACACACTGGTTTCCGGTAGCTATGGTGGCTAAATCAAGAATTACTATAGTAGCGTCAGCGAAGTCGCCTAGTAGTAGTAGGTTCGAACCATGAACTAGTACTTCTTTTTTTTTTTTTGCTTAATGTAGTTTATTGTGGATGTATTATGGACGCATATCTATCTGTTCCAACGAGTGATTTTTTATTTGGTCCTCAAAAGGACCGTACTTATCCGATGTTACGCAGCCAGATTGGACGACGACATAATGATCTGTAGAACGAAAGCAAGGTATCCTGTATATTCAAGGTAGCGAGTGTTTGAAATTTTGACACCTTGATTTAAAGGAAAATTCAGACACACTCAGACGACCCACATAACAAATCTACGAATAGATACATCAGACCGAAACTATAATTTCTTTCAACAGCGTCTGTGCGAAAAGCACTTGCTATACACATACAGTAATAGTTAGTTAGTGAGGTTTTAAGGGGCGGAACTACGAGGTCATCTGCCCCAAACATACAGTAAATACAGATAATTATAACATTATTGGTTTTACGTCCTTTTTAACTGCTCTGGCTTTTAGATACTCCGGGGTGTCGGAATTTTGCTCCGAAGGGGACCTTTAACGTGCCAGTAAATCTACTGGCACGGCTCCCTAGCATTTGCGCACCATCAAATGCCAGCTGACTGCGCCAGGATACGAACCTGCAATCTTGGGCACAGCAAGCGAGAACGTTACCGCTGAGCCTCGCAGCAAGGCAGAAATTACAGAACGTGTCATATTATTATTTTGGGATAAATATTGAACTATTAAAATTCTAATTATCACGAATAGAGTCGCCTCCGATGCGTAGTGGTCAGCGTGATTAGCTGCCACCCCGGACGTCCTGGGTTCGATTCCCGGCTCTGACACGAAATTTGAAAAGTGGTATGAGGACTGGGACGGGGTCTATTCAGCCTCGGTGGTCCAAATGAATAGAGGGGGTTCGATTCCCACCTCAGCCATCCTCAAAGTGGTTTTCCGTGGTTTACCACTTCGCCTTCGGGCAAATGCCGGGATGTTACCTACCGTACGGCCACGGCCACCTCCTTCCCTCTTCCTTGCCTATCCCTACCGATCTTCCCCTCCCTTCCCATCCCTCAAGAGGACCCTGTTCGCTTTGCAGGTGAGGCCGCCTGGGCGAGGTGCTGATTCCAACTCCCCAGTTGTAGCCCCCGAACGAGATGTTTCAAGCTGCAGGACACTGCCCGTAGAGGCGGGAATGATGGGATCCCTCGCTGAGTCCGTGGGAAAACCTAGCCTGGAGGGTAAAATCGACGAAAAAAATAATTATAATTATAACGAATAGTATCCATCCATGGTTTAGAACAGTAATTAGGTTAAATAACCATTTAAATGAGACAAGAAAATAACTTTCCCTATCGTCTTCGTAGATAATGCGAACAAAACCAAGTTGAAAACTTGCTGTACGAGGTAGGGAGGGTATAATAAAATAATTTAAATAAAAACTGCCGTTGTATAGTCTTGAACCCGGGATCTTCGAATGAGCGAGCGGGTAAACTATTCAATTATTACAGTTATATCTTAAATATTGATTGGAATGCATTCATTCAATACCTGGCATGTTTTCTAATTTACTTAAAGCAAGTTTCGCGACCGCTTTGCGTTAATAAGACGAATGAACTGCAAATAATGCCCTCAAACGCCAGCCCTTCGGTTTTATTTCATACAACTTAGCGTACAAAATGCTAGCGAGTGATACACTTCGGTCATACAAGCAGTTGTACTGACGAAGAGAACAGAATCATACAGGATTTTTGTACCAGCGAACACAGCTGCTTCCTTGCCAGCGAGTGTCGTGTGATACGGGCCTTATGATATGCTAAGACTTTTTTTAAAATTTAATAACAAAACAAGATGTTCGGTAAAGAACATATAGCCTACTTTCTCCTAAATGCATGGGTATTGTTATCACATTTGTCCTTTTCAAGGAGTACAATTGAATGTCGGTTGTAGTAGCTTCTTGAAATACAACGTGCTATACGGATATTATACATGAATATGATGTGCCCTTTGCTAGTGCTACCTCTGTAAAAAAAAAGCAATCAATTCGGTTTCACCGTGTTTGAATTGATATGGGGGATCAATCTGCACACATACATGGCCGCTATCTGCAAACTATTGGGCTGATGATCTTGTAGTTCAGTCAAAAGTTGCTTCCCACAAAAAGGTATGTTGTTTAAAAATTTGGTAGAGATCAAATGATTACGTTGGTCGAAATTTGATTTAACCTTTTAACACTTGGGTGGCCGCCTTACCGTTTCCGTCAAGATGGCGGCGATATAAAACATGACACTGAGGTGGCCTTTGCTAGGGCTACCTCTGTACCAAACTTCGTTCCATTTTGTTTCACCGTGTTTGAAAAGATAGGGGGAATCGATTTGCACACATGCATGGCCACCATCTGCAAACTAATTGGCTAATGACCTTGTAGTTCAGTCAAACGACGCTCGCCATACAAGTATATGTCGTTGCAAAATTTGGTAGATATTGGATGAAGAGGTTAGTCGTAATTTGATTTAAACTTTGAACATTTGCGTGGCCACCATTACGTTTCCGTCAAGATGATGGCGATATAAAACATGACTCTGAGGTGTCCTTTGCTAGTGCTACCTCTGTACTAATTATCGTTTAATTCGGTTTCACCGTGTTTGAATTGATAGGGGGAATCGATTTGCACACATACATGGCCGCCATCTGCAAACTATTGGGCTGATTACCTTGTAGTTTAGTCAAAAGACGCTCGCCATATAAATATATGTTGTTGTAAAATTTGGTAGAGATCGGATGATTAGATTATTCGTAATTTGATTTAAGCTTTGAACATTTGGGTGGCCGCCATTACGTTTCCGTCAAGATGGCGGCGATATAAAACATGACACTGTGGTGCCCTTTTCTAGTTCTACCTCTGTACCGAATTTCGTTCAATTCGGTTTCACCGTGTTTGTATTGATAAGGGGGGGGGGGAGGCGGCAGACATTCAGAGTACACACACTCACACACACACACAGACACACAGTCACACACACACACACACACAGACAAACACACAATTTTTGGCCCTGTGTAGATCTCATAAGTCTACTTTCATTTTTTGCAAAAATCGAAAGTATGCTAATAAAACCATGGGAATTTCTAAGGAATACGTATACTTTGATGCAAGCACTGGCGATCAGAATATCCTTCGATATGTTGTTGTTTTGTTTCATTTGAGGGGCTAGAACATCGCGGTCATTTAGCCCCGTTTTATTCGGTGTGTGTGTAGAATTTGTCTGATAACCTGAGTTATTTCGGGCTTGTAATTATGTGTGTGTTTGCAATAAATGATTTGGAAGGAGGCGGCCGTGGCCTTAAGATAGAATCCGTCCCGGAATTTGGCCGGAGTAGAAGTGGGAAACCACGGAAAACCATTTCCAGAGTGGCTGAGGTGGGAATCGAACCCACTTCTTCTCATATTTGCTTCAAGAGGCAACGTGTACCCAATTTCAGCCCTCAGACAAGTATTATATTTCTTGGCAGAGCTGGGAATCGAACTCGGACCTCCGGAGCGACACTTCGATATGTTATGGTAATATTCATGCCAGTTTTTTTTAATTTTCTGCCATTGCAGGTCACGTGGCATAACGTACCAATTCGATCATATTCTCTTTATAAATCAGCAAAATGCAACGTACTCTTCACAAAAATTCGTCGTAAGGAAATAAATGTGGCCATGTAGTTTCATCCCGACTAAAATGGAATGTGGGCTTTCGTTCAAAAAAGTATGCCTACTACTGGATTCGAAGCAGCATTCTACCCGCTCTCGCCCATCACGTACGGTCAGGCTTTAACCCTCTCAGCCATCAACACATGGCAGATACGGCACGCTAAACGTGATGTAGTTCTGTAGCCGTCCCACCTCAAACGTTTAATTCCATCTCAAAGTCTTCAATCACGGTTTATGGTGTTGATTTAACTTTCTACTATTACAGATCACGTGGCGTAAGCTATTAATTGGATCGTATTACGTGTATGTGTGTTATTTCAAGGAGCAGTAAGTCATATGTTAGTAGAATGGGCCATAGTATTTGGCGGGGAAAAGTTTAAGGTCGGTTTTTCCTTGCTAGACCCATGACCCAATTACATTGCTGTCTCACAGTCAGAGCGCAGAGCAATATCGACCATCGGGAGAAATGCGATGTTAGTTGGGTTTCATAAAACTAAATAATAAGGGGCGGGTGGACCACACTGTATATAATGGCTCAACGGACAATACATATTTTTCTTTTGAAAAAAATTATATTCAATGCCAAGGTAAGGTTATAATTGCTTTGGAGTGGAGTTTCGACTCCCATAGTGCACTGGCTTTGCTCGTGACGTGGATACACATGCATCAAATACGTCTTGCAATGGCCTTCCCAGTGTGTACTAGACAGTGTCTTGGTGAGGTGTGCTTTAACCAACTGAAGAGCCCAATCGCACACCGGGGCGAAACACTGTCATTTTGTTGAGTTATGCCGGAACATTTAGCACAATTTGTGTTTAAACACTAGAGTTTAGGTTTACATTTATATACAAAATTAAGAGTTGTGGTCTTGTTATACTTTGTATAACTTGTCTTGTTCGTGTAAGTATTTATGATTAGCAGTGAAACTCGTTATTTAATAAACTAAGGTTAGCCAAATCTGTTATATTGCAGTATTGTCAGGCGGAAGCTATCCCCAAGAGAGAGTGTGTAAAACGGCAGTGCTGTGAACAAGGGACTATTCTAACGGATAAATAATCATTCCCACTGTAGAAATCCGTGTGACGCTTAACTGCTGTATTTACAAGTGCATAAAATGCACACATAGACGCAAACCTATACGTAAGTTTAACAACGCCAAGCCTAGTGAAAGTTACATTCCCCCTTTTAAATTTTAAGCACATACAATTTTTGCAGGTTGTATCACATTTCCCAATAATTGAGATTATACTAGTGTTGACCGATTGGACAGTTACAATATCAATCGTTTTCATATCATGAAATATACAGTCTTATGAGATCACCTTTTGTACGTTTGTTTGTGTGTCTAATTAATTCTAAATGGCTAGAGCGATTTCACTAGAACTTAGTAAGGACTTACTACTACCTCGACAGCTGACGTATTGCAAGAAAATTGATTTTTTTAGGAATGTTTAACATGCACTTCTTTACAAAACTTGTACTTGAGACATTAATTTGTAAAGATTTTACTTACCCTGCGATAGGGAGCTGCAACAATTGCGGAGCTGGGAGGTTCGAATCCCGAAGATGACAGTGACTATCGTGAGTATGGCTTTCTCCGTTTATTTCCAGGCTACCTCCAGGTAAAAGCTAGGATACCGTGCTATCGTTTTTCAAGGCCCGGGACACCCACACATTCTCCGACCCAAAAAATTACAGAGACACATACTATTATAGTCCCCACAGAAACACAAGTAATTAGCAAAATTCAACACACACCCCAGTACACGGGGTGAGAAGAAAAAATATCCCTACCCTTACAACCAATTAACAACAACAAGAAAACAAAAGATTTCACAGGATTACGTTGATACAGACATATGTAAGGTAAAAAACCCTTAATTAAAGTTCCTCCACCACACTGAGACACATCGAATCATGGATATGTTATTCAGATGTAGATGATGAATACTTGATGCCTTGGTAACCATATAGGAGGCCTAGATAGCCTTTATACTTGAGATTTAGATGAAAAATACTTTATGCCTTGGTAACCATTTAGGAGGCCTAGATGACCTTTACACTTGAGATTTAGATGATAAATACTTGTTGCCTTGGTAACCATATAACTTACAGGCCTAGATGGCCTTTACACTTGAGATTTACATGATGAATACGTGTTGCCTTGGTAACCATATAGACCTTTACACTTCAGATTTAGATGACGAATATTTGTTGCATTGGTAACCATATAGGAGGCCTAGATGACCTTTACACTTGAGATTTAGATGATGAATACTTGCTGCCTTGCTAACCATATAGGAGACCCAGAAGGCCGTCACACATTTAGGTCTTATTACGCAAATTCTCGGTCGACCCTTAGCCCAAGAGGGGCCTTAGCCTACCAAGTGACTGCTGTTCAGCCATTTGACCTTCAGATTGTGGGTGACACGAGTTTTGATCAACGCAACTCTCAGCCGTTTATCTTTGAATTCTTGACTGGGATCGTGCGTTTCCGATCATATAGTTACTCAACTAAGTTCTAGTCCCCACGTTAATTTCTAAAATTCCACACGGAGCCTGGAATCAAACCCTTGGCCTTCTAGAAGAGGTACATGCGCACTACTCCTGAACCACAGGACCGGCCGGAAATGAAGCAGTTTCTCTCGACAATACATACACACTCGGGCGGGTGATACAAATAATGCCAAATGTAATATTTCGTGGTGTACCACCTGTTATTGGGTGGTAAATGCGCAACACGCAATGTTCGATTCAGTTGCTAGAATTGGCTGAATAAAATAGTATAAAATAAATCCACGGTCAGTGCTCAGCTTGTATCAAGGTGGGCTAATTCTTGCATTCTCTTGCTAATCTGTGTTATATATCGTCGCTGAACTTGTAATACCGCCTATCTGACAATACTCTTCATTTTTCCATATTTTCCTGATAATTGGTCATGCCTTCTGTTTAGTTATGCGCTTCTAGAGTACAGTAAGCGGCTTCGGTGGCGTAGTCGGTAGCATGCTGAGCTTCTATGCCCAGAATAGCGGGTTCAAACCCGGCCGAAGCCGTCGGATTTTTTTAAGAGCGTTAAAAATCCCTCAGTATGCCTTCCTTCGGAGGGGAAGTAAAGCCGGCGGTCCCATATCATAGATTTATGGCATGTTAAAAAACCTTCCACTAATTACACCTGTGTGAAGCTAAATTGGATAGGTTAAGAATGTAAACAACGCTCTTAGGTTTCTACGTTCATTGCCAAGAGCCGACTGCTGTGGCGTCTAGTAGCTAAGTTCTGAACTTGGCCTAGTAGACGTTGACGTGGCGCTTGGTGGCAAAAGTAGGAACTATTTGAAAAATTCTAAGTTGCAGTCTGTACTTAAATTAAAACAAGATGTTCAGAAAGAACATATAGCCTACTTTCTCCTAAATGCATGGGTATTGTTATAACTATTTGTCCTTTTCAGGGAGTATAATTGAATATTGGTTGTAGTAGCTTGTTGAAATACAACGTGCTATAGGGATATTAAACATGAATATGGGGTGCCCTTTGCTAGTGCTACCTCTGTAAAAATTTCATTCAATTCGGTTTCACCGTGTTCGAATTGATATGGGGAATGGATTTTCACACATACATGGCCGCTATTTGCAAACTATTGGGCTGATGACCTTGTAGTCAGTCATTAGATGCTTTCCACGAAAAGGCATGTTGTTGCAAAATCTGGTAGAGATCAAATTATTAGGATGGTCGTAATTTGATTTAAGCTTTTAGCATTTGGGTGGCCGTCATTCCGTTTCCGTCAAGATGGCGGCGATATAAAACATGGCACTGAGGTGCCCTTTGCTAGTGCTACCTCTGTACCAAATTTCGTTCAATTCGGTTTCACTGTGGTTGAATTGATAGGGGGAATCGATTTGCACACATATTTGGCCACCATCTGCAAACTATTGGACTGATGATTTTGCAGTTTGGTCAGAATATGCTTCCCACATAAAGAAATGTTGTTGCAAAATTTGGTAGAGACTAGATTATTAAGTTTGTCGTAATTACATTTTAGCTTTTAATATTTGGGTGGCCGCGATTACGTTTCCGTCAAGATGGCAGTGATATAAAACATGACACTGAGGTGCCCTTTGCTAGTGCTACCTCTGTACCAAATTTCGTTCCATTCGGTTTCACCGTGTTCGAATTGATGGGGGAATCGATTTTGACACAAAGATGGCCGCCATCCGCAAAATATTAGGCTAATGACCTATTAGATTGGTCAAAGGATGCTTCCTCCATTAAGGTATGTTGTTGCAAAATTTAGTAGATATCGGATGATTATGTTAGTCGTAATTTGATTTAAGCTTTGAATATTTGTGTGGCCGCCATTACGTTTCCATCAAGATGGACATGACACTGAGGTGCCCTTTGCTAGTGCTACCTTTGTACCAAATTTCATTCCATTCGGTTTCACCGTGTTCAAATTAATAGGGGAATCGATTTTGACACAGAGATGGCCGCCATCCGCAAACTATTAGGCTAATGACCTATTAGATTGGTCAAAGGATGCTTCCTCAATTAAGGTATGTTGTTGCAAAATTTAGTAGATATCGGATGATTATGTTAGTCGTAATTTGATTTAAGCTTTGAACATTTGTGTGGCCGCCATTACGTTTCTGTCAAGATGGCGGCGATATAAAACATGACACTGAGGTGCCCTTTGCTAGTGCTACCTCTGTACCAAATTTCGTTCCATTCGGTTTCACCGTGATTGAATTAATAGGGGAAATCGATTTTGACACAAAGATGGCCGCCATCCGCAAAGTATAAGGCTAATGACCTTTTAGTTTGGTCAAATGATCCTTCATACATGTCGGTACAATGTTGCAAAAATTGGTAGAGATCAGATGATTTGGTTGGTCGTAATTTGATTTAAGCTTTTAACATTTGGGTGGCCGTCATTACGTTTTGGTCAAGATGGCGGCGATATAAAACATAACACTGAGGTGCGCTTTCCCAGTGCTACCTCTGTACCAAAATTCGTCCAATTCGGTTTCACCGTATTCGAATTTATGGGGGGGGGGGGGACAGACATTCAGAGTACACACACTCACACACACACACACACACACACACACAGACACACTTTTTTCGCCCTGTGTTGATCTCATAAGTCTACATTCATTTTTTGCAAAAATCGAAAGTAGGCTAAAAACAGATAACACACACTAATACAGTCATCACAATTAACACCGTTTATCAGACAGATTCTACACACACCCAAAGTACACGGGGCTACATGACCGCGTTGTCGCAGCCCCTAAACTTAAGAACCAACCAAAGTACAGTAGACCTATATTTACGGCTCATTTTTCTTTAGGTCCATGGGGCCGATAACCTAGAAGTTAGGCCCCTCAAAACAACAATTATCATCATCATCATCTTTAGGTCCATACACAGGAAATAGTCCCTAGGGAGAATTGTCCTATTCAACTGCACATCCACATACGACGGGGAGGCGTGATCAATCATAAGGGAAATAATGGGAAAGTACAGTAGATAATAATAATAATAATAATAAAAATAATAATAATAATAATGTTATAGGTTTTACGACTCTGTTAACTACTACGGCTTTTAGAGACACAAGGGTGCCAGAATTTAGCCACGAAGGGGATCTTTAACGTGCCAGTAAATCTACGGACTCGGCTCCCTCACATTTCCTCACCCTGAAATGCCAACAGCGCCAGGATTCGATCCTGCTACCTTGCGAACAGCAGGCGAGAACGTCACCACGCAGTGCCATACAGCCAGTCAAAAGAAAAAGAAGAGCATTGTGAGATGGCGTGGTATTCTAAGTTCAGCGAAAATGTCTTGGTAACGAGCAATGATAGGTTATGCGAGTTAACACAGTTCATATCAGGGTTTTGTTCAGCCAACTGGTAAACATACAAGTGATTCGCTGTTCTTGTTTTTGTTGTTGTTGTTGTTGTTCCATTTTAGGGGCTTGTATATCGTGATTATTTCAGCCTCGTGTAATTGAGAGAGATAATTTTTCTGATAACCTGAGTTACTTTGGTGTCTGTTTTAGTGTGTGTAGCCTATTTGTAATTGAGGCGAGGATTTGGATGCAGGCGGTCATGGTCTTAAATAAGGAACCATCCTGGCATTTGCCGGGACTAGAAGTGGGAAGATATTGGAAAACACACCGAGGATGGCCGACTCAGTTTTGCCTCACGAGGCTGAGTGTACTCCGTTCCAACCCTCAGACCAAAATCAAATTTCTTGGCAGAGCCGGGAATCGAGCCCGTACCTCAGGTTCCAGGTTAAATTCCCGGCTCTAACAAAAAATGACAATTTGGTCTGATGACCGGAATGGGCTTCCTTTAGTCTAGTGAGGCAAAACTGAGAAGAGGTGGGTTCTATTCGTATATCAGCCGTCCTAAAAGTGGTTTTATCCGTGGGTTCTCACTTCTATCTCCGGCGAATACCAGGAGGGTACCTAAATAAATGCCACATCCACATCCTACACAAATCTTAGCTACAATTAGAATTACATTCTAGAACAGCCATCACAATGACGCAGGTTATCAGACTGATTACGCACACACCCAAATAGTGTACATGGGGCTATATGATGTCGATATCGTTAAGCTCCTAAATCAAATAACAACATCAACAACAAGAGAGTCTTAATCCTTGAGAAATGGCGGGAAAAAATATAACACGAGGACTGGCTCCGGGTCATTTTGACCCATAGTGTGTCAATCCCACTTTGTCGTAGTCGTACGGATTTTAATGAAGTAATATTACACCTGGTGTCTTCCTATGAACTATTCCCAATATTAAATGAGGGTTATTTACATATTTTTCAAAATTAAAATGCAGAAAAATGGAAAAAATTTTCGTAACAGTATAATAATTGGCCTCGATAGTAGCGGTAAAGCAGTCATCCCGATCTATTTCAACAAAGGAGCTGATGACCAAGGTGTCCCTAGACACTAATCATGGACGAACAAGAACTCGAACTGTTATTTTGCTGCACCAAAATAATTGGATTCTCCTACTTAATTTTTATACATTTTTTACAGCCGCAAATTTTCACGCGAAGACTGGCGACATGGGTTATTAAATCTGACCCAATCGTAAATAATGTAGAAATAACTTGAGTGTTCCAAAAGCTATGGACATGTTTCTTTTCCAGGGTCACTTTCAAAGCTGGGAAGGAAGATACAGTAAGCGACAGGAAATAAGGGCTGACCCAAATGAAAAATATAGAGCATTATTAAAGCCTCGGGTCAAAAATACGCTTGTGCCAGTGTTAAAAGTGATTCCGTCTCCCTGTGGCTGGGGACATATTGGTGTTCAGTCCCATGAACTTGTGAGCAGGTATTCTGTTGAAAAACCTGCCTTATTGGGGTGTCCGAATATTTAATAGGGTCGGAGAGAAGATGGGCGTGGCATTAAGTTATCCTTGTATTTGGAATTCGAATCTAGCTCTTCTAATTTCTCCAAAAGTGGCTCAATGTGAACTCAATGTGATCAGAATCAAGTTTTTTTTTGTTATTTGAACATAAGACCACTAGGACTTGAGTCTCAACACGTTGGAGAGATAACTTTCATGTTCCGCTCCTTAACAGTACATTATGCAACAAGCCTATAATGGCATTAATTAAGACACGAGTATGTTTATAAAACTCACTACGCTCGTTTTATAATTTCCATACGAGTGTCTTAATTACCAGTATAGGCGAGTTGCATACGACTGTTTATGTTCGACGATAATTATAACTATTTTATGTTGGAACATAAATATTCATAAATATCTGTTGAGATTTCGCCAGTTTTATATACTGAACAGAGCGCATGGGACGCAGAGAATGTCTTGTATTTGACCATGGCCTCCTCGATTACCCTACTATGACACTAGGCCAGGCAGTGAAATTTAAATTAGAAGGCCGTGGAACTCAGCGCATCTAATTATCTAATTGGTCAAACAACTGTTTCTTGAGCTCTGATTGTTGGGAGAAACTGTTTCATAATGAACAAGAAGTGACGAACTAAACAGCCTACTTTTCTTAAAATGTAAGATTAATGCCAATTATTAATCTATATGGATCTATCTAGAATAATGACGAAATTAAGTTGATAATATCGAAATTTCAAATTAGTTCGAAATACTGTATACTTGGCATAATGTTGCATAATAGAGAACTACATTTGGCAGCCCTGGTGACTGAATATATTCTTAGTTCCATCTCTTAAGGTACAGAATACAACATTTGGTGCAAGTCCAATGGATAGCATAGACGTTACATGCAGTTAAACATTGGATCTAACAGCGCACGTAAAATTATGTTGGCAACAATGACATACATGTATTGGTCAGAAATAATCTGAAATAAAATGATCAATTGTTGTGTCAATTTTGAATGAAATCCATTAGTTATTATAGAAGTTACATGCATTTTAAAATTGGATCTCTCAGCAGGCTTAGAATCATGTTGGCAGCACTGGCGTAGGCCTATATTAGGTACTCCAAATTAATCTAGAATGCCAGATACTATATGTGTGCAAAGTTTAGAGCTATTGGCTTGCATACTTTCTGATATATTGACACTAGGGTAACAAAAATAGAGTCAGTATTTATTAACAGTTGGCAGCCCTGGTTACTCTTAGGAATCGGCATAGTCATATCTGTTATAGTATACATAGCACACACGAAATTTGGTTGAAATCCAAATGATAGTATAGAAGTTACACGTATTTATAGTTGGACATCTCAGCAGGCTTAGAATCATGTTGGTAGCACTGACGTATATAAGTTACTCCAAATTAATATAGAATGTCAGGTACTATACGTGTGCACAGTTTAAAGCTGTCGGCTTGCATACTTTCTTATATATGGGTATTTGGATAAAAAAGAATTGAGAGCATTTATTAACAGTTGGCAGCCCTGGTGGCTCCTAAGAATACGCTCAGTCATATCTGTTTATGTACACATAGCACATACGAAATTTGGTTGAAATCCATTTGATAGTGTAGAAGTTATATGCATTTATAATTTGGACTTATCAGCAGGCTTAAAATCATTTTGGCAGCACTGCAATGTATGGCCTCCTGCAAATTAAACTGCAATATTATTATCTATTCGTGTGCCAATTTTGAAATGGCTCCCATTCATACCTTCCAAGATATCCAACATGGAGCTCAAATTTCAATTGTGAATTTTCAGCAGCTGGTAGCACTGACATCATTTTCAAATATGGCCGTGAGATATTCAGGTATAGATCTTTACTCCTACCAAATTTTGTTTCGATTGCTGCAGCCGTTTCGGAGTTGATAGGGGGGGGGGGACACACACACACAGCCAGACAGACAGACAGACAGAAGGACAGACAGACAGACAGACACACATTTGCCCGATCTCTTAAGTCTAATTTTTTCTCATTTTTGCAAAATGTGAAAAGTAGGCTAAAAATAGTGTTATAATGAGCCTCATTATAATACAGTTTTCTGATATTACCTACTTTTTATATCCTCTTTGCTTCGTCCATCACTGGTTATTTTGCTTGCTAAGTAACAGAAGTCTCCTACTTCCTTTAGTTTTTCACCTACCAATTTGATGTCCATACAGGTTTCTGATTTATTCCGGCTGCATTCCAATATTTTTGTTTTACATTTATTAATGTTCATCATGAATTCTTTCCTCATGACGGAGGAATTATTTTTACTCAGGGGCGGTTCGATTGGAGGGGGGGTATTGGGGGGGGTGTCTCATCCCCCTCAGGTATTTTCTCAGTCGGCAAATACATCAGTCGGCAGTCGGCAAATCCTGAAAAAGTCGTAACATTTCTCAAAACAGCATTTAAAAAAGCAAAACGGGGTATGGCCATATACGATTTGGTCCGATTTCTTAAAAAAATATTTATTATACTGACAGTCGGCATTTTTACCGTAAGTCAACACAAATGGATGCAGCAATAATTTCGTGCAGCCAGGCAATAGCCCAGTGCGTTAAGAGGAAGAATCGGCAAATTAACCATTTAAAAATTTCAGTTCCAGTCCTCTGTGCACCGGCTGCCATTTGTCATTTCGTTTCTGTGTATGGAAACTGAAGAAAGAATGACAGATGAGCAATATGGGACCAAGGCCAAGGGATGAACTCATCGGCACGTTCCTGGGTGGGAGTAATATTCCGCGTTAACTATGCAGAGAGACTCAGCTTCACAGCGAAGTGAGCCCTGCATCTGTGCCATGTGGCTAGACAAAAGGTGTTGGTGAGCGCATTGATAACTTCAGGTCAAGCCAACTCATTGTGATGTTGTCGGAGGAATGTTATGACCTGCTACCGCTTGTCTCGGTGCGTCCTCACATATCCGCGATATTGTGACAAAATTGACAGGTTTATGATTCCTAGGTTCCTCAATGGGTGGTGTGCTCACTATGATCAGTGCAGTGGTCACTGAGAATGAGCGAAAGCAGTCGTTCCTGAACCAGCAACTTTTACAGTGATAACTAGGTGCAAATACAGTGGCAGTGGGGACGTGAGTTTTCGCCAGCACGGAACATTTTCACGGAGCATCGCGTACCCATGAAACGTACGTAATAATACAATAAATACATGCATATTTTCAGCCATGTTTATGTTTAATGGTGTTATCAAGAAACAAGATGTTCAGTAAAGAACATATAGCCTACTTTCTCCAAAATGCATGGGTATTGTTATAACTCTTTGTCCTTTTCAAGGAGCATAATTGAATGTAGGTTGTAGTAGCTTGTTGAAATACAACGTGTTATACGGATATTAAACATGAATATGAGGTGCCCTTTGCTAGTGCTACCTCTGTACAAAATTTCATTAAATTCGGCTTCACCTTGTATTAATTGATATGGTGAATCGATTTGCACACATACATGGCCACTATCTGCAAACTATTGGGCTGATGATCTTGTAGTTCAGTCAAAAGATTCTTCGTATATAAAGGTATAATGTTGCAAAATCTGGTAGAGATCAGATGATTAGGTTGGTCGTAATTTGATTTAAGCTTTTAATATTTGGGTGGCCGCCATTACGTTTTCAACAAGATGGCGGCGATATAAAACTTGACACTGAAGTGCCCATTGCTAGTGCTACCTCTGCACCAAAGTCCGTTCAATTCGGTTTCACCGTTTTTGAATAGATACGGGGAATCGATTTGCACACATACATGGCCGCCATCCGCAAATTTTTGGGCTGATGACCTTGTAGTTTGGTCAAAGGATTCTTCATACATAAAGGTATAATTTTGCAAAAATTAGTACAGAGCAGATGATTAGGTTGGTCGTAATTTGATTTAAGCTTTTAACATTTGGGTGGCCGCCATTTCGTTTTCGTCAATCTGGCGGCGATATAAAACATGGCACTGAGGTGTTCTTTGCCAGTGCTACATCTGTACCAAATTTCGGACAATTCGGTTTCACCATGTTTGAATTGATAGGGGGAATCCATTTGCACACATACATGGCCGCCATCTATAAAGTATTGGGCTGATGACCTTGTAGTTTAGTCAAAAGACGATCGCCATATAAGTACAGTATATGTTGTTGCAAAATTTGGTAGAGCTCGAATGATTAGGTTAGTCGTAATTTGATTTAAGCTTTGAACATTTGGGTGGCCGCAATTACGTTTCCGTCAAGATGGCGGTGATATAAAACATGACACTGAGGTGCCCTTTTCTAGTGCTACCTATGTACCAAATTTCGTTCACTTCGGTTTCACCGTGTTCGAATTGATAGGGGGGACAGACATTCCGAGTACACACACACAGACTCACACACACACAGACACACAGACAGACACACAATTTTACGCCCTGTGTTGATCTCATGAGTCTACTTTCATTTTTTGCAAAAATCGAAATTGGGCTAAAACTGCCCGATAAATCCATAAAAATTTAACTTTGTGGTGGGGAGTTTTTCTCTTTTAAACCAACTTTTGTATTTAAATAAAACCTACAGAGTGTTTTGAAACCCAGTGACAAGAAAACTGGAGCGGGGTGGAGGAGACAAGTCTAAGTAACTTTGTCGATGGAACGAATATCCGGAAAAGCACCCCTGCGACGCTCGACGTCTTCAAAGGGTTGAACGTAATGCCCATTCGGGTAGTTAAAAATCAAAATCTACCGTTGAGCCATCGCCTACCGTTGAGCCATCGTCCATCGTTGAGCCATCGTCCACCGTTCCGCCATTTACCACCGTACAGCCATCGCCCATCGTTAGCCATCATCTACCGTTGAGCCATTGACCACCGTTTGTCATCGCGAACCGTTGAACCACCACTATCCCCCAACACATCTGACGTTCGCATGTTACGAGCAGCTGGAACTTCATCGGATGCTGGTTGTAGTGGTGACGGTCCTACATCGCGTAGTAGCGAATTTTCGTGGATTGTTTTTTCTGGCCAAATTAGTGAGTTAATAACGCATTTTAAAAGAGTTGAAGGTATTTTGAAAACACTAAAAGAAGATGCTATTCCGAACACAAAACCTTTTATGGTAGAAAGGATGACTGCTTATCCAGAATCCACGATGAAAGCGGTCAGTTGCTTCAACAAGCAAGAGAGGAGGAAAATAACATGCATGCAGACGCAGTACCCATTCAAGCGGGCGATTTACCTGTTAATCCCGATCCTGAAAAACGGAAAAGAATTATCACGTTAAACGAACGACTGTACCTGACTTCACTTGGGGCCTTCAAGCCAAAACTTAGTCTATTTACAGCAAATCCAGACATGCCAGAAAATAAGCAGCATCGATTTACCCGGCCTGGTATACGGATTATCCCATGTTGAAGTACAGCACTGAAAAAGACGCGGTGTTTTGTTTTGCCTGTGGCTTATTTCCAAACGGACGAGGAAGGGCGTTCGCAAGTAAATAATGGTCGCACGCTGGAGTACGTCAGTGGCACAAATTTAAAAGTCGTGGAAAGAAGATAAAGGGTAAATTACAAGAACACTTCACTTCAGAAGCTCATCAATCAGCTATGACAGATTTGTGCCACTTTGTCAATGCAAAAGGCCACGTAGACGATCCCCTTGATAAACATTTACGGACGATCAGAATTGAGGAAGAACAAGAAAAGGAGTTCCACAAAAAAGTTATCCAGATACTTATTGACACAGCAAGAACCCTTTTTCGGCAAGGTTTGGCTTTCCGAGGTCACGAGGATGGAATCACTCCAGATAATGGAAACTTCACGCGAATTGTGAAGTTACTTTCACGGCATAGTGTGGTAATGAATAGGTGGTTGGAAGAAGTGAATACGCGGAGGCACAACGTTACGTATATGAGCAAGGACTCTCAAAATTAATTCATCCGTCTACTTGGAGGGAAAACTCGTGAAATAATTGCAGAAGAGATCAAGAACGCCGTTATAGCAGATACTACTCCCGATATGTCACATAAAGACCTCCTCGCGTTGAATATCCGATACGTCGTCGAAAAAGATGAAGAGCTCGTTCCTGTGGAGCATCTTTTAAAAATAGATACTGTTTTAACAAAAAAGACTGGAGAGGAGTTGGCTGAAAAAAATATTTTTAATTTTAAATTCAGAAGAACTTTTACTTCTACTCGATAAACTAGCGTTTCAATCGTACGACTTTGCTAGTAACATGTCTGGCATATACAACGGCACTCAGAAAAAGCTATCAGAGAAGGGCAAAATATATATTCCGTAGGTTCCATGCCAAGCTCACAGGTTAAACATTTTCGTAGAGCCAGCTTGTAATGCTAGCGCACTTATCAGAGAGTTTTTTGACACTCTTGAAGCATTGCAGGTTTTTTTTCGGGTAGCACGAAACGACATTTAAGCTTGCAGAAAGAGCTGGATAAAATTGAACATTCACTTCAACATAAGAATTTATCAAAAACAAGGTGGACTGAGCGTGCCGAATCGATGAGAGCTGTTTCTACGTCTTATGAAGAGATAGTCACAGCATTGGAAACAATGAAAACCTAATTCGATTCTGAATTTGACAGTAAAACCTGAAATGATGCGTCAGGATTGCACAAAAAGCTTCGACTTTGATTTAACTGAGGCATGTACTTTACCAAAAACGTCATGTTCAAAATTAAGAACGTAACCGAGCTTTTAGAAGCGGAGGAGCTGAATGTAGTAGACGCGCTGCAGATGATTCAGAGCGCTTTGAAGTCTTTTAAAGATATCAACGATGACGGTAAGATGAACGCATCGTCATTTGCGAAAAGTATGCAAGTAAATGCGGAGGAGGACTTCTTAAAGCACCACAGGACCCGGCGACTTGAAAAGAAGTATGACGCGCATGCTGAAACGACTCCAGAAATTCCTTTTCTTACATTCTACAGTAAGGATGTGGATGTACTTACTACAAGCGTGCAAGGCAATCTCTCAAAACTAATTTCTTTGCTAGAGCCATTCCATATACTTTTCAAGATACCCGCTGATAGAAAAAACTGCACCATCGAGCGCGTCCGATCTATAAAGCAATCACACTCGAAAATCATCCTTCAAGATGAAGAGCTTGTGCTGGCTGAGCTTGAAATCCTTCTCGATGCTAGTAAACAGTGCTCATCTTTTAAAAGAAATCGCAAAAGTTGCTGCTAAATTAAAGAGGATTATCCCGTGTGGTTAACACGTAGTTCGACTGATTTTAACATCCTCAGTGTCTTCTGCTTCTTCCGAACGGTCCTTCAGCAAGTTGAAGCTCATTTACAATCATTTGCGGACATCGATGGGTAACGACCGCTTAGACTCCCTCATGATGTTGTTTTCAACGAAAGATAAGGTCGACGACATTGAAATTACCGATATAGTGGAGAAGAAGTCCTTGTTAAAACATCGTAGAGTAGGGTTTTAGAAAGAATAACTAGATTTTCTTCAATTCTTGTAATAGTTAAACATTTATTTTGTTCATTTATAAAATTTTCCTGCGATTCAAAATTCTGGAACTAATAAAATACATTTTAAATGAAAGCCTTTAATTAAGTATATTTGTCTTGTGTATCGTTTGCCGCCACTGCCCCCCCCCCCCTCTCCCTCCCTTTCCCTCCCGTTGCTCAGTTTTTAAGCGTATAGTCGGCAATGTTAAACAGCCAGTCGGCATTTTTAAAATTCTCACCCCCACTAGATGTACAAGGTCAAACTGCCCCTGTTTGTACTTAATGCATATATTCTCAATACTTGTCTTTCTGTTGACATCAAATATAGACGTACGTATTAAAAGTCATTTTAGAAGCCTTTGTCTGGAGTGTGGCGCTCCATGGACGTGAAACTTGGACTGTTGGTGCAGGAGAATAAAAGCATTTTAAATGTGACGTTACAGGAGAATGATGAAGATCAGAAGGGTAGATAGAATAACAAATGAAGAGGTATTAAGATGGATGGGAAAGGAGAGATGTTTCTGGTGACTTCTAATGACGATAAGATGATGATGATGATAATTGTTGTTTTAAGGGCCCTAACATCTAGGTTATTGGCCCCTAATGATTTGGGTGATCGTGAAGATTATAATGAAAAGTAAACTATAACTAAAATGAACTACTAACTTATATACTAAAAGAGGAAATGGAAAACAAAGGGAGACTAAGGCAAATAAAGGACAGGAGGAAAAGAAATGCCCTCAACCCTCGAAGAATGCGGATTGAGGGACTTGGAAGGAAGGAGACCCATAAAAGGGGGAAAACCGGACCTAGCTCAGAAATCGCTCGGTGTCACCAACTCCCGAACTCACCAGCCGTGAGCCCCTGCGGGTGTAGCAATATCTAGCGTGCACCAGAAGTGGTGGGGCTACATACACCCTGCCTCCATGAGGGCCTTGAGCAGAAGGCAGGAGATAACAGGAAAAGAAAAAGAGGGCTGACCCCTCGCAGAAGGAGGGTATCAGAAAAGATGAGACAAGGGCCAATTAAGGCGGGAAAGGAAGAGACTCTCTAGGCCTCGGATAACCTAATACCGTAGGGGTCGGAAGAGAACAAGAGTTGACCAAGTGAAGTCGACAGGAAAGACGACGGAGAGGAGCCCGGCACAAGTAAGTGGAAGCAATGCCGGACTCAGCTGTGGTCCCGTGGTCGCCAACTCACGTCCCACTAGATGTGAGCCCCTGGGGGGATGAAGAGAAGAGATAGGTTGGTAGGTCACATACTAAGGCTGCCAGGAATAGCGAACTTTGTTATGGAAGAAGTACAATAACTGAATAGAGAATGTTAAACAGATTACCTTGGGCATAGAGTGTGGTAGCTATGTAGGCTAGAAATAAAACGATGAACACAAGTAAACTCAAGCCATGGAGGCAGGCATCAAACCAGACAAAAGACTGAAGACTCACAAATGCAACAACGGCAACAAGTCCTACACAAGCCATTGATTCCTACCTCTACAGCGAGATTTATTTATTTACTTATTTATTTATCGTATGGCTTCTAGTGCCGGGAGTGTCCGAGGACAAGTTCGGCTCGCCTGAGTCTGTAGCTGCTTCCAGCGGACACCCTAAAGGGTGAGCTACCAGTTCCGTTCAATTTCAAGTAGTTCCAACTTTCGCCACCAGACATCAATGATACCTTGTGGCGAACGTTGGAACTTTGATGGAGCGTTCTGACGAAATCTAACCTAACAAATTTTGCTTTACACAAGTTTAGTCTGTGAAAGGATCTTTCACATGCCATAAATCTATGACATGGGACCGCCGGCTTTACTTCCCCTCCGAAGGAAGGCATACTGAAGGATTTTTTAACGCTCTTAAAATAATCCGACGACTTCGGCCGGGTTTGAACCCGCTATCTTGGGCATAGGAGTTCAGCATGCTACCGACTACGCCACCGAAGCCGATTACAGCCAGATAAAAGCAAACTACTCTAACGTAAAAATGCATTGAGCATGTTGAGTCTGCTGTTTCTATTAACCCATTTACAATTCACGCTGCACTACTTTTTGTATCGTGAAACAAGTGGTGTTCAGTGACGTGGTATCTGACCTGCCAATAGCAGCCCCGCGTTTCCCTCCACGCGGAGAGATTTGTCAAATGCACACCGAGTCGCTATTTCTGCAGCTGAAGTTCTCGACGGTGCGGCTGACAGAGCCAAGAGGTGATCTACACCGCATGTAGCGGATCATAGAGTTATAGATGTGCTCCATAGCGCGGAAGGAAGCCAGATATCGTGCTCGTTAACCTGACACACTTCATTTATAATCTTTGAGGCCAACAACAGACAAGAGTTGGAATTCCCAACCAGTGTCACGACGCTAATGCAGCTATCGGCAGGCTTGGTCTGTCGCATGGATAACATTTACAATAATATATCGATTGTGAAATTATATTTCGATTCGTATATTTAAACATTGTGTTAATCCCAGACGAAGTATATAATGCTCAATTTTTTTTTGTGTGGCCTCCTGAGAGACCGAGTGCAAGTCTTTCTAGTCGACGCCCGTGGGTGACTTGCGCGTCGGGATGAGAAATGGAACGGATGGAGGTGAATGAAATTGGGCAAGGATGTGGAAGGAAGCGGCCGTGGCCTATCAGAACGTACCGTCCCAGTATTTGCCCCTGGTATTGAAAATGGGAAACCAAGGAAATCCATTCAAGGACGACCGACCGTGGGGATCGAACCCACGCGTGTAGTCAGAAGAGAGCTTGGCCCCTTGACATAACGCTGCACTTTAGCCAGCGTAGCCACTACTGTCGGTATAATGCTCAAGTGCACTCTTAACTAAATCTTTATTTCTTTATTGAGAGTTGACGTCAAACTCACTTGAATGATAGGAATGAAAATGATTGTTAAGTTAAAGGCATTCCCGGATAAAAACTTGGCCACAAATCGTTTAATAATAATAAGAATAACGATATTTATTCTTATAATAATCATAATAGCAAGTAAACAAAGAGAGAATTTCAAAATTACATAAGGCATATAGGGTAAACTGTACAGTTATTGGTACTTTAAGGACACTAAGCAATTAAATGAATAATTTTGAAGAGAAAATCTGCTGTTGTTTGTCTGGTTTTTTTTTTATGTGTAACATCTTTCCGCTCGGTTGCAGGATAGTTCTGTGGGAGTGATTTTGAAAATTGGGGAC
Organism: Meconema thalassinum; assembly: GCA_946902985.2. Taxonomy (NCBI): domain Eukaryota; kingdom Metazoa; phylum Arthropoda; class Insecta; order Orthoptera; family Tettigoniidae; genus Meconema; species Meconema thalassinum. Next base: position 838,229,116 of record OX336390.1, read on the forward strand.
GGAAGTGGATCGGAACGATCGAGCTGGCAGTGGTGGATCGAATGGAAGTATGCACTGCCCACTCGATCGATCGAACTGAAGTGTACTAGCTGGCAGTGGTGGAAAACGGAAGTATGCACTGCCCGCTCGATCAATCGAAGGGAAGTGTACTAGCTGGCAATGGTGGAAAACGGAAGTATGCACTGCCCGCTCGATCGATCGAACGGAAGTGTAGTAGCTGGCAGTGGTGGAAACGGAAGTATGCACTGCCCGCTCGATCGATCGATCCAGTGAGCGGTCGTAAGACCCAGCTGGCAGTGGTACGAGAAACAATGAGCGCGCGGTGTCGGATATTGATACCATGACGTACTCTCGGCCATGTGGAATGTATTTTATGACATACTGAACGGAAAACGCTCATGTGAACTCTGGTGTCAAGTGATTGAAACAAATGACATGGTACATGTTCGAAGTCTTCGTATCAGTATTTAAATGGTAAAATGCCTTAATATCAAACATTGTAAGTAGTCGGCATTGCCGGTATTATGTTTCTGCACAATGTCCATTCAAATATTTACCCACACAACGATAATGCAGTCATCAATATAATATAATCGTTGTGGTTATACGAGAATTGAGCAAGCCTTCATGCACTATTGCTGAATACATTCTATTTACTCACAAGAGGGCCTATTCATAAGGCATTTTAAACTCAATTTCACGCAGGAACATTTTCGAAACAAGCAAAATATAAATGAAACTTAATTCCGTAATGCAGTAATATTGGAATGTGGAAATAAGTCACCATCATGTGCACGAAATTTGCTTAGTCGAAATAACCGTGGAGTTAGTGCTTATGACTGTGAATCTAAAGATCTTGGGTTCGAATCACGGACGGGGTAGATATTTTTGCTACCAGATTATCATTTTAAACGATATTTATCATATCAGTATGACTCATGTTAACAGAATCCATATGAAATTACGTGTTAGTCTGTCAATGAAGAGGACTTGTTTATAAGGAATTTAAGGTTATGAGCGGTGTCGCGTCTATTAATCTAGTTGATCCATAACGTATTCTTTATTTAGGCTAGTGCTGGTGGAAGCTACAAATCATCAAATAAAATGAATTCCGTATTATAAACTACAATATCTGTAAAACACTCCCTTTTATAATAGATTAATATTTGTGCCAATAATAGTATAAAATACCGGTGTATCAACAATTTCACGTGAGGTTTCTTCTATGTCAGATGTTACACGTCATATGCGACTACTGTAAGGCTCGTAATTTTTTTTCTCATGTTCTGTTAATTATGAATATTGATTATAATTATTAAGAAATTAAATATAGAGCCTTAACATAATTAGTATAAATCGGTTATGAAATATTAAGTGAGCAAACAGACAGTACTTGGCACCTAAATTTAGTTGTTGACACCTTGGTCAGGTACAGTTCTTGGCACCTTTCTTTTCTTTGTGTGCATCCTGTTTTTTAACATAAACATGTAGAACAATATTCTTTCCCACTTGAAACGCATTGCTCAAGACCTTAGACATGGAACAAGACTGTGAAAACCAAAATCACAGTTAAAGGCACGGGTGCCAAGTACTGCATTTTATCGTTATTTCCAATTCAGTAATTGGCACCCCCATTACACATAAGAATTGTAGGTTAGAGTGCCTCATAAACACAGAACAAATACATTAAGGCATATTCAACATGTTTTCACACTTACCCTTAAAATACAGTTTGTAAACTGAGCTCCAAAGATCGAAGTTTTGAACTAGTAACCTGAACAAAACTGTAAGATGTCAACAAAATACCAGCAGTGATGAACAACACCAACTGGTTACAACATTCACTTCAAAACTGTTCACCTGGTGGCTGTAAGATGAAGTATAGAGGCCAAGGAGTAATAGAATGGAAAGATAAAACACTCAGTGGCAATGATATTGTTGTAAAAATACTATTATATTCAAATAAATGCAAGCAGTGCCAATAGCTGTCCGAGTGCCAATGACTGTACAGTTTACCCTACTGTAGATACACGTGGAGGAATTGTAGCAAAACTTCAATGTCTAAGAACGCAAAATTAACATATTACACCACACTAATCAAACCAAAAGCAATATATGCCTCGGAAGTCATGATCATTGGAGGCAGATATCTTATTAAAGACAAAGAGAAACAAGAAAAGACAATATTGAGAACAATCCTTTGTCCAGTCTTCTCAGAAGAAATCTGAATGAAACGGATAACTCAGGAGCTTTATCAGTCTGCTGAAAAGATCACAGGAAAAGGCGATTGAAGTTCTACGGCCACATTCTCAGAATGAACTATGACAGGCTCACCAAAATGATTCTCAGCGTTGCTCTGTCAATGAACGTCAAGAACAACTGGCTTAGTGAAATAGAATTATACAAGATTGACTCCAGTTCAGAACGTTAATCAACAACCATCATTTATCTGAGAATATTACCACCAGGACCAAGATAGCATGGACAGAAGAACGGAGCAAGATATTCAGTGCCCAGATGAAGAGATTTTGGGAGAAGAAACAAACATTATTAGCTAAATAAGTTATATCGCGCTCCACAGATGGGCTTAACTATGTAAATAATAATAATGACATTCTAATAACAATAATAATAATAATAATAATAATAATAATGGTTTTACGACCCATTTAACTGCTGAGGCTATTAGAGACGCCGGGGTGTCATAATTTTGTCCCGAAGGGAATCCCTAACTGGCCAGTAACTCTATTGACATGGTATATTGGCTTTCACGGCCATTGAATTAAAACTCAGCATTTTTTCTAGGTTTGTACCGTGTCTTGTGTGGAGTTTTTCCTAGGACACCAAGCTGGCTCATCAGCGGGCTCCCAGTGTCCCCGCCCGGACCCCCACAGGAGTAGTCAACTGCACGCTACGTCCCTATTTATGAAGCGCACCTGCGTCTCTGTACTGCGAGAACTAAGAGCTCAAGCAGCCATAAACTCCCTATGAAGGCCTCCAAAAACGATGGTATATTGGCTTTCACGGCCAGTGAATTAAAACTCAGAAATTTTTCTAGGTTTGTGCCTTGTCTTGTGTGGGAGTTTCCTCGCAATTATGCACCCTAAAATGCCAACTGACTGTACCAGAATTCGATCCTGCAACTTTCGGAACAATAGGTGAGACCGCTACCGCTAGGCCACGGACGCAGTCACAAACTATTAGTGTCGCACTGCGGGTTGAGGGTATTGACAAGAATATTTTTATAGCTTCTCGTCCTTATTTTCCCCCTAATCGGTTGATTTAATTAAACAAGAACGCGTTTATAACGAAAATAATTGTACAATTAATTTCCAATATTTTCAGACCAGTTGCGGTGGCTGGTATCGGGAGATCATGGGTTCGAATCCCTCCTCGGCCGTCCTGAAAATGGAATTCCGTAGTTTTCCATTTACCCCTAGGCAAATGCGGGAACGGTTCCTTTCAACAGGTCCACAGCCTCCCTCCCTCCCACCCCCTTCCCTGACCCTTCCTTCATTAGACCCAAGTTAGCGGTAGCCAGTTATATCTGCTAATGCTAACAAAGAGAGTTTAGCTCCGAGACACTGTCCTGGCGACGGTAGAGGAATAATCCCTCGCAGAAGCCATGAGTGAAGCCGAATTTAAGGGATAAGTGATCTACAGGGATGATCAACAAAGAAACAAGTAGATCCGTGAAGAACTGTTGTGTATTTACTTGAGTTAACATGAACATTCTAGAAAGTGTTGTCTTAACATGAACATTCTAGTCAGTGTTGTGTATTTAGGCTACTTGAGTTAACACGAACATTCTAGTCACTATGCCCAGAACATTCCAATCTGGAACATTCGATTCTGGAACTTTCCAGCTACTATGTATATACGCACCCGCGGACTGTAGACGACAGTTCCGCTCAAGTTAGTTCACATTGCGTATCGTTGTGTATCGACTAGTGTTTAATAAACCGTTGTGTTATATTAACAAGTGTATGTTATTTTTTTGTATCTCCCACGACATAACAGTGGTGTCAGAAGTGGGATAAGATAAATAACGTTGTGAAACGGAGTGACTTTCTAACCTCAACGCAAGTGTTGCACCGAACGACGTTCATAGCAGTGCGTGTTGGAAACTAAACCGAGTGAACTTTCTAACCTCAACGCAAGTGTTTGCACCGAACTAAGTTCATCGCAAGTGCGTGTTAGATATACTGTTCTCAACTCATCTTCACCATGCCGGACTTAACCTCTGAGCAACTCCAACAATTCTCGGCAATGATCGCTGACGCTATCCGACAGACAATAGGGTCAACAACGTCATCAGAACCTCGACCACCAAAGTTCACAATGCAACCGTATCGCACTACCGACGGAACGACTATAGCTGACTATTTCACTCGCTTTACCTGGGCGCTCAACCTCAGCAAGGTACCCGCGGAACAGCATGCAAACTTTGCACGGGTTTACATGGGATCTGAACTCAATGATGCCCTGAAGATCCTGGTGAGTCCTAATGATCCGGAAACTCTGTCATACAACGAGATTCAATCCAAGCTGAAAGGCCACATCGACGCCACACGCAAAAAGTTTGCTGAGAGCATCAAATTTCGCAGTGTAATGCAGAAGCAAGGAGAAACCATCGCTAGCTTCACCTTAAGACTGCGGCAGGCTGCAACGTTTTGTGAGTATGGCACATTTCTTGATCGCATGTTAATTGAACAAATGCTCGCAGGTTTGGAATCAAGAGAAATGTGCGACGAGATTATTGCAAAACAACCAGAGAACTTCACCGCAGCATATGAAATCGCGCACGCACTCGAAGCTACTCGCATTACCACCGACGAGGTCAAAACAGCTGCCGCTAAGTCTGAATCAACCAATCGGATTGGATACGAGAAGCCTCTGTCCAGGAAGAACATCAACCAGCAGCCGCCACGCAGCAAGTCAGCTCATCGAAGTCAAGGGTCTTGCAACCTAACCAGACAGCACCAATGGCCACACCAGGCAAACCAGAATGCATCCCAGGACAACCAATCAACATGTGCAGGGTGCGGTGAAGCTCACCCTCGTAGTCAGTGTAGGTTCCTGAACGCAGAGTGCCTGAAGTGTGGCAAGAAAGGTCACATCAGAGAAGTTTGCCGATCGAAATCGAGGAAACATCGAACAACAAACCATGTGACCGAAGAAGAGCTTCCAGCAGAAAACCTCGACGTAGTGGACTACCTCAGCAAAATCGAGGTCATCGGATCGGTCAACGCAGCACCTAAGCCACTGGTTGATGTCAACATAGAGGGAACCACCGTCAAAATGGAACTCGACACCGGCGCCCCCTGCTCAACCATGAGCAAATCAAAGCTAAGTATGATCAAACCAGGTTTTGTGTTGCAGAGAAACGATCGTAACTTCGTCAGTTACACTGGCCATCCGATTGTATGCATTGGCAAAACGTCAGTGTGCACCACCATCGGAACCACAACCAGGAACCTGAATCTCTACGTGGTTGACGATGAAGTCGAATCGCTCTTTGGCCGAGAGTGGATTTCAGACTTTGTACGGGAGATCGACTTTGGTCACCTCTTCGCAAAACCCGACCCAATCCACAAGCTCTCAGACAAGCAGGCTCTGACCTTGGAACAACAGAAGCAGCTCGACAATATTCTATCTCGCTACCAGGTTGTGTTCAGCGACATCCCCGGGAAGATCTCAGGTCCCCCAGCGAAGATGCACCTGAAGGCTGGAGCCACACCTGTTTTCGCCAGAGCTCGAGACGTACCAGTTGCCCTCCGCGATGCCTATGCCAAGGAAATCGACAAGAAAATTGCATCTGGCCTCTACAAAAGAGTGGACTACTCTGAGTGGGCATCGACAACGCACGTCGTCGCCAAGAAGAACGGCAAACTGAGGATCACAGGCAACTACAAGCCTACTCTCAACCCGCGGATCATCATCGATAAACATCCGATTCCCAAGGTGGAACATCTGTTCAACCGAATGCGCGGCGCCACTCTCTTCTACCATCTGGATATCTCCGACGCGTACACTCATCTCGAGGTCGACGATGATTTCAGCCATGCTCTCACGCTCACCCCAACTCACAGTGTGATCCGCCCAACGCGAGCAGTATATGGAGAAGCTAACCTCCCCACTATCTGGCAGCGGCGAATGGACACAGTCCTGCAAGGTCTTCCAAACGTCGTAAGTTTCTTCGATGACAGTATAGTATTTGCTGATAGCTTTGAAAATCTGATGCAGGCCCTCAGCACCACTCTGGAACGGTTTCGGCAGCACAACCTCAAGATCAACTGAGCCAAATGCGTTTTCGCTCAAACTTCTCTGGAAGCCCTTGGCCACAAAATCGATGCGTCAGGCATCCACAAGTCGGATGCACACATCCGAGCTGTACGTGATGCACCGAAACCAACTACACCAGAAGAACTCCAACTGTTTCTTGGTAAAGCAACCTACTACAGTTCGTTCATCCCCGATTTGTCCACCAGAGACAGACCACTCAGAGACATGCTGCTCAAGGACCTTCTCATCTGGACACCAGAAGGCAACAGGGCATACAAAGACATCAAGAACGCCCTAACCTTGCCCCAGGTACTCATGCAGTATGACCCAGCGTTACCACTCCTATTGGCCACGGACGCCAGCAAGACCGGCCTGGTCGCAGTATTGTCACACCAGCGCAGCAACGGGCAAGAACGTCCAATCGCTTACGCCAGTCGAACGATGACAGCAACGGAGCAAAGGTACCCTCATCTCCGCACGAGACTCAACTTGACCAGGCCACGTTTAGGTCACCGCACAACCGACCAAGTCATCGTGCAACCGATCAAATCACCGTGCAACCGATAAGGTCACCGTGCAACCGACCAAGTCACCGTGCAACCGACCAAGTAATAGTGCAACCGACCTAGTCACCGTGCAACCATCCAAGCCACCGCACAGCCGACGGAGTCACCGCACAACCGACGAAGCCACCGCACAACCGATCAAGCCACCGAGCCTGAGACGAGTTCGCTTCACCGAGACACCAGCAACAGTCCAAACACCACCAGCCACACCAGCTACACCTGTCAACAGGACATCACCTATTTCCCAGACCTCTTTTATTCCCCGCAGGAGTACTCGCCTGCAGTGACCACCGTTGAGATTCTCTCCTGATTCCTAAATCATCCTTTTAAAAGAAGGAGGAAATGTTGTGTATTTACTTGAGTTAACATGAACATTCTAGAAAGTGTTGTCTTAACATGAACATTCTAGTCAGTGTTGTGTATTTAGGCTACTTGAGTTAACACGAACATTCTAGTCACTATGCCCAGAACATTCCAATCTGGAACATTCGATTCTGGAACTTTCCAGCTACTATGTATATACGCACCCGCGGACTGTAGACGACAGTTCCGCTCAAGTTAGTTCACATTGCGTATCGTTGTGTATCGACTAGTGTTTAATAAACCGTTGTGTTATATTAACAAGTGTATGTTATTTTTTTGTATCTGCCACGACATAACAGTGGTGTCAGAAGTGGGATAAGATAAATAACGTTGTGAAACGGAGTGACTTTCTAACCTCAACGCAAGTGTTGCACCGAACGACGTTCATAGCAGTGCGTGTTGGAAACTAAACCGAGTGAACTTTCTAACCTCAACGCAAGTGTTTGCACCGAACTAAGTTCATCGCAAGTGCGTGTTAGATATACTGTTCTCAACTCATCTTCACCATGCCGGACTTAACCTCTGAGCAACTCCAACAATTCTCGGCAATGATCGCTGACGCTATCCGACAGACAATAGGGTCAACAACGTCATCAGAACCTCGACCACCAAAGTTCACAATGCAACCGTATCGCACTACCGACGGAACGACTATAGCTGACTATTTCACTCGCTTTACCTGGGCGCTCAACCTCAGCAAGGTACCCGCGGAACAGCATGCAAACTTTGCACGGGTTTACATGGGATCTGAACTCAATGATGCCCTGAAGATCCTGGTGAGTCCTAATGATCCGGAAACTCTGTCATACAACGAGATTCAATCCAAGCTGAAAGGCCACATCGACGCCACACGCAAAAAGTTTGCTGAGAGCATCAAATTTCGCAGTGTAATGCAGAAGCAAGGAGAAACCATCGCTAGCTTCACCTTAAGACTGCGGCAGGCTGCAACGTTTTGTGAGTATGGCACATTTCTTGATCGCATGTTAATTGAACAAATGCTCGCAGGTTTGGAATCAAGAGAAATGTGCGACGAGATTATTGCAAAACAACCAGAGAACTTCACCGCAGCATATGAAATCGCGCACGCACTCGAAGCTACTCGCATTACCACCGACGAGGTCAAAACAGCTGCCGCTAAGTCTGAATCAACCAATCGGATTGGATACGAGAAGCCTCTGTCCAGGAAGAACATCAACCAGCAGCCGCCACGCAGCAAGTCAGCTCATCGAAGTCAAGGGTCTTGCAACCTAACCAGACAGCACCAATGGCCACACCAGGCAAACCAGAATGCATCCCAGGACAACCAATCAACATGTGCAGGGTGCGGTGAAGCTCACCCTCGTAGTCAGTGTAGGTTCCTGAACGCAGAGTGCCTGAAGTGTGGCAAGAAAGGTCACATCAGAGAAGTTTGCCGATCGAAATCGAGGAAACATCGAACAACAAACCATGTGACCGAAGAAGAGCTTCCAGCAGAAAACCTCGACGTAGTGGACTACCTCAGCAAAATCGAGGTCATCGGATCGGTCAACGCAGCACCTAAGCCACTGGTTGATGTCAACATAGAGGGAACCACCGTCAAAATGGAACTCGACACCGGCGCCCCCTGCTCAACCATGAGCAAATCAAAGCTAAGTATGATCAAACCAGGTTTTGTGTTGCAGAGAAACGATCGTAACTTCGTCAGTTACACTGGCCATCCGATTGTATGCATTGGCAAAACGTCAGTGTGCACCACCATCGGAACCACAACCAGGAACCTGAATCTCTACGTGGTTGACGATGAAGTCGAATCGCTCTTTGGCCGAGAGTGGATTTCAGACTTTGTACGGGAGATCGACTTTGGTCACCTCTTCGCAAAACCCGACCCAATCCACAAGCTCTCAGACAAGCAGGCTCTGACCTTGGAACAACAGAAGCAGCTCGACAATATTCTATCTCGCTACCAGGTTGTGTTCAGCGACATCCCCGGGAAGATCTCAGGTCCCCCAGCGAAGATGCACCTGAAGGCTGGAGCCACACCTGTTTTCGCCAGAGCTCGAGACGTACCAGTTGCCCTCCGCGATGCCTATGCCAAGGAAATCGACAAGAAAATTGCATCTGGCCTCTACAAAAGAGTGGACTACTCTGAGTGGGCATCGACAACGCACGTCGTCGCCAAGAAGAACGGCAAACTGAGGATCACAGGCAACTACAAGCCTACTCTCAACCCGCGGATCATCATCGATAAACATCCGATTCCCAAGGTGGAACATCTGTTCAACCGAATGCGCGGCGCCACTCTCTTCTGCCATCTGGATATCTCCGACGCGTACACTCATCTCGAGGTCGACGATGATTTCAGCCATGCTCTCACGCTTAACAACCCAACTCACGGTCTGATCCGCCCAACGCGAGCAGTATATGGAGCAGCTAACCTCCCCACTATCTGGCAGCGGCGAATGGGCACAGTCCTGCATGGTCTCCCAAACGTCGTAAGTTTCTTCGATGACAGTATAGTATTTGCTGATAGCTTTGAAAATCTGATGCAGGCCCTCAGCACCACTCTGGAACGGTTTTGGCAGCACAACCTCAAGATCAACTGAGCCAAATGCGTTTTCGCTCAAACTTCTCTGGAAGCCCTTGGCCACAAAATCGATGCGTCAGGCATCCACAAGTCGGATGCACACATCCGAGCTGTACGTGATGCACCGAAACCAACTACACCAGAAGAACTCCAACTGTTTCTTGGTAAAGCAACCTACTACAGTTCGTTCATCCCCGATTTGTCCACCAGAGACAGACCACTCAGAGACATGGTGCTCAAGGACCCTCTCATCTGGACACCAGAAGGCAACAGGGCATACAAAGACATCAAGAACGCCCTAACCTCGCCCCAGGTACTCATGCAGTATGACCCAGCGTTACCACTCCTATTGGCCACGGACGCCAGCAAGACCGGCCTGGGCGCAGTATTGTCACACCAGCACAGCAACGGGCAAGAACGTCCAATCGCTTACGCCAGTCGAACGATGACAGCAACGGAGCAAAGGTACCCTCATCTCCGCACGAGACTCAACTTGACCAGGCCACGTCGAGGTCACCGCACAACCGACCAAGTCATCGTGCAACCGATCAAATCACCGTGCAACCGATAAGGTCACCGTGCAACCGACCAAGTCACCGTGCAACCGACCAAGTAATAGTGCAACCGACCTAGTCACCGTGCAACCATCCAAGCCACCGCACAGCCGACGGAGTCACCGCACAACCGACGAAGCCACCGCACAACCGATCAAGCCACCGAGCCTGAGACGAGTTCGCTTCACCGAGACACCAGCAACAGTCCAAACACCACCAGCCACACCAGCTACACCTGTCAACAGGACATCACCTATTTCCCAGACCTCTTTTATTCCCCGCAGGGGTACTCGCCTGCAGTGACCACCGTTGAGATTCTCTCCTGATTCCTAAATCATCCTTTTAAAAGAAGGAGGAAATGTTGTGTATTTACTTGAGTTAACATGAACATTCTAGAAAGTGTTGTCTTAACATGAACATTCTAGTCAGTGTTGTGTATTTAGGCTACTTGAGTTAACACGAACATTCTAGTCACTATGCCCAGAACATTCCAATCTGGAACATTCGATTCTTGAAATTTCCAGCTACTATGTATATATGCACCCGCGGACTGTAGACGACAGTTCCGCTCAAGTTAGTTCACATTGCGTATCGTTGTGTATCGACTAGTGTTTAATAAACCGTTGTGTTATATTAACAAGTGTATGTTATTTAACTTGTATCTCCCACGACATAACAAGAACTATACAGCCTATTATATATATCCTACTCATGTTAATTGCCTCTATCTACATACAAAATTTCAGTTTGATTGTTGTGATAGATTCGTAGATATTGAGAACCGACTAAATATTTCAGATGATCGCCAGTTTGGATTTTTATTTATGTACTATTACATGAAGATTATTGTGTACGTGTGGTATTCTAACTTCAATCACATGATTAGGACACAAGAAGTAAAAACGAGATTTTAAAATTTCGCACAGCTGCCATCTTGTGGCTATGAAAACAATTGAAATAAATTAGATACCAATGGATTAACATTTGTATAAGCATTTAACGTGCAAAGTTTCACTGCACTCGGACAGTGAAATCGTGAGAAACATCCATTTAAATATTTATATTTCGTTCGCCGCCATATTGGATTTGTGCTCACCAGGTTACTGAAAGTCCTCTAGGTGAACTTACGTTCATAGCCTCCATGAACATAAAAATTTCAGTTTGATTGCAGTAGAAGATTCGTAGATATTGAGATCCGTCAAAATATTTTGGATGCTCGCCATTTTGGGTTGTTATATGTATAGGCCATAGAGTTATGTACCATTAAAGGAAAATTATTGCGTAGCTTCATTATTCAAGCTTTCACTTCGTTCGCATAATTACGACACAAGAAATAAAAACTTAATTTTAAAATTTCGCACAGCCGCCATCTTGAGGTTATGTAAAAAAATTGAACTAAATTAGATGCCAGTGCATTACAATATGTATAATCAATTATTGTACCACATTTCACTGCGCTCTGATGGTTAAATCACGAGAAAAGTCTTTTAAAATGTTTCAAATTCGCATGGCCGCCATGTTCGTCTTGTACTTTACAGATTTTTGAACGTTAATAGATAAACTTTTAGCAGTGCCCTTTATCACCGTACAAAATTTCAGGGTGATATCGGTAATAGTTCCGCAGTTATAGAATGCCAGTGAAATATTTCGCACAGCCGCCATTTTGAGGTTATGTAAACAATTTAACTAAATAGGACGCTGTTGCATTACAATGTGTATAAACATTTGCTGTACCAAGTTTCATTACGTTTGGATGGTTAAATCGCGAGAAAATTCTATTCAAAAGTCTCAACTTTGCTTGGCCGCCATGTTGGTTTTGTAGTCATCAGGTTTTTGAGAGTCCCATAGGTGAACTTCTAATAGTTCTCTTTATCACCATACAAAACTTCAGGGTGATATCTGTTATAGTTCCGGAGATACTGAATGCTGGTGAAATATTTCGCACAGCCGCCATGTTGGATTGGTGAGACACAATAAAGTTTGAAGGGCGCGGTTAGGGTCGACCAAAATGGTGCTATGATCTTACCGAGTTTCATTGAAATCCCTCCAGCTGTTTAGATTTTATTAGGGACACACACACACACGAATCACACACATACGCACACACACACAGACAAAAGGTGATCTCATAAGCCTTTTTTTTTTCATAAAATGAAAATAGGCTAAGGAAAGCAGTCACTTAACATCGAACAACTCACGAAGCAGAGATCAGAGAGGATGAAACACATGTAGGAAGGGAGGAAGAGGACATTTAATAATATATAACGTGCTCTGTAAAAAGGGTATTGGATTAAATAGAATAAATGAATATGGACAGACAGATTTATTTGTTCTTGGTTAGTTGAAGGGTTCATTCCAAAAATTAGGCAAGTCCAAAAATTGATATTTTGAAATAAGTGCATCTTCTTCCTCTTCAAGGCCAGCTCCACGTACAAAGTATATTGTATATTCGCCGAGTAGAGACAGTGCTCCTGAATACCTGAGACAGGGAAACACGCCCAGTTCACGTCATCGGCTCTGTCGGACAGGGGTAGCCAAGAAGCTCCGAGATCATTAGTCATGCCGTAGCTCTAGAAAAGACAAGACTTGCTGCACTTAGTGCTGTGCTGCACTGTATACTGTTGCCTGTCATAAGTAGTTAAGAACTTATTAATTAATTAATTAGATAGATTCATAAACGAACAATAAATAAACCGCGCTGTAGCATGTAACCCAGGCTGTTCCAAATCCACGAGTTTGAGTATACACGCGAGTACTCAGCAGTGTTGCTCGGAGTACGGTTGGAGAGGAACTGGGGGTGATAACCAATACGTCACTGCGTGAAGGTCATAACACAAGTCCTTGCGCTTCCTGCTAGTCTTGATGTATCCACCGCACAGTGACGGCAGCCCCGACAGCAGATCTGTATCGCATGTTGCAGGTTTACTCACGCAAGGCGGCGAGTACTCCGCTGCTCCCTGGCGAGTAGCTTGGCTGGAACAGCCTGATGTAACCGATTAGTCAGCCCGCTTCACATGTAGGCTATACACAGCACTGAAGTTGGCGTACGTTCAACAGGCACAGCTCAATGCACTCCTTGCGAGCAGCCCTGCAATCACCTGTACAACTGTGTTTACTTCCACAATCTCGACTCGGCGAACAGACTTTAGATATTATTGCTGTCTCGAAAAATCAGACAGGTCGGGTGAAATATGTAAAATATTGGGGCTTCTACAAAAATATACTTTATCTTGATAATTAGTTACCTGGATTGTTTGGCATTCAATAATGATTTGTACTTGGTCTGGATTTGCATAAAGAATAATCATGTTTGAGGATTAAAGTAATTTACAGTTTGCTATTCAACTAAGATTCTCACGAAAACCAGACAAGTCCAAAGTTTTTTTTGATGTGTAACATCTTTCCACTCGCTTGCTAGATATTTTTGTGGGAGTGATTTTGAAAAATGGGACGGAAGTGTGTAAGACGCACTGCCAGCTGGATCGTACCCCTCCTGGACATTCATCAACACACAAAAAACTTTTTTCTTTACACACTTTTTTAGCATATGGCTATTAGTGCCGGGAGTATCCGAGGATATGTTCGGCTCGCCAGTTTTGTAGTTGCTTCGAGACGGACACCCAATGGGTGAGCTACAAGTACCGTTGGGGAGGAAAGTGGGAATGTAAGGACGAGGAGTTGGAAGCTAGTGGCTGTGGCCTATAGTTAGGGACCAACCCTGGCATTTGCCTGGAAGGAAGATGGGAAACCACAGAAGACCATCTTCAAGGTTGCCGGCGGGGGAATTCGTAACTCCTCGCCTCCCGGATGTGAGCGACTGCCAGCAGCCATGCCGTAACGACCACGGCTAACTCACCCGGTATTTACGCACTAATAATACATAACAATTCCAAGACTTTTTTTCTCACTGCCTACTTGATATTTCTACTCTCGCACTGCCTTCTTGATTGTTCTCGCACTGTCTTCTTGATACTCTGCTGCTAATCATATCAATATGACTCATTGTAACAGAATCCATTTGAAATTACGTGTTGATCTGTGATTCAAGACGTCCGGGAACTGGGCAAGCCTTTCATGATCTACTGCTGTGCACATTGCACTTACTCGCAAGTTGGCCTATTTATAAGGAATTTAAGGTTATGGGAGGTGTCGCGTCTATTAATCTAGTCGATCCATATCGCATTTTTTATTTAGGCTAGTGCTAGTGTAAGCTACAAATCATCTAATAAAATGAGTTCCGTATTATAAACTACAATATCTGTAAAACACTCCCTTTTACAATCATATATATTATTTCAGTAGTATGGATCCCTCCTGTGGCGCTCACAAGCGACCGATCGTGATAAATGACCATTCAAATGAAAGAGAATAGACATTAGCAGTGACGAATTGCACTCTAATTTCAAAAAATATATATAATTTCTTTAAACAATTGCTTTAAAAAATGTACGAAGTGTGTGATTTGCAGATGCTGTTGCTGTAGGAAAATAGCTCCATAATTGCTGTCCACTTTACATTTTGGCTGCTGGGACACCTGTTTCATGTCATTTTAACATTCTGAGGTCTTTCCTTTATCATTTTGCATGGATTTCAGAAACAGTAAATCAAAGGAATGAGTACACAAATCGTATAATTTCATAAATATCGAGTAACTGGTGAGTGTTATGATGATCCAATTTTCAGTGATAAGTTAGGGAACGTAGAACTTGGAATTCTAACTGAAATGTAAATAGTGTTCTATAATCATTTGGTTGAAATAAAAACATAACATTTCTCCTTAAGTCTCTCATTATAAACCTATTGTGGAAAGTGTGGTTTATGAACATGCGAGATTTCTCGCACGGGTCCGCTAGTAGATTAATATTTGTGCCTATAATATTAAACAAGATGTTCAGGAAAGAACAAATAGCCTACTTTCTCCTAAATGTATGGGAATAGTTATAACTCTTTATCTCTATCACCTCCTAATTTCTTCCAATTCGAAGTGCAATTTGGCACACTGGATTTGAGGAGTGGCGTTCAAACCATAGTTTATAATCTACCCCAGCATTTTGCAATTTCATCAGCAAACACTCCAAACAACGTAGGTATTCAGTATATTAACACTGACTACTGTACTTACAATAATTGAAATTTCGTTGCTCTAAACGTATCACTGGGAGAAACATATTTAATATACCGGTACCTATTACACAGCTAATTTGTAATCGCGCACGGCAAACGAGAAAGACAGGCCATGGCGCGTAAACCAAACCTTTCTGTGACGTAGGCAATGTACTGCTTGATGGTGCTTGTACGTTTAAGTCGAGAACAATTCCTAAGCATCAGAAATGCAATATTTCATATCAATCTTCATAAAATGGACGCAGTTTAAATGTTCCGTGAGTTTTCAAACACGATAAATTATGCTGTATAGGTTTGCAAAACTACGCCTGTTGAAGTTACTCGTTACAAAAATCCACGCGAACTAGGATTCAAGGGTTCGTTGTGTCTTTAATAGCTACAACGAGTAGTCTACAGTAAGTTGAGTTGTAGAGTCTGAGACCTTCGTTGTGAGTTAAATTATGTGCACATGAGTATAATTAGATCAAAGAATCTTGCAGCACAGTATAGATATCATTAACTTATTGTTGTTTCAAGGGGGCGAAACATAAATTAATACGTTTATAGAAGAGATCTGCGGAATAAACTCGCCACCGACTAACGACTTGTATCAATACCTTCTATGAAGACAAGTGATAAATGAATACCAACGTTTATACAGGTTCAATGATGTAGACAAGATGATTCTCGTTGGCCGTGATAATCGCGCCTTTTCCTGGGGATGTGTGCCCTCTATCAGCAAATATAATTAACTTTTCACCTTATACTGTAGACATGGGTTCACTTACTGGCCGGTATAGAGCGCAGCTCGCATCTAGAAGGCTGTGGTTAGCTATAACATAGTTCACGTAATTACTCTTAGATGTCACTCCGGTGGAGAATGTTGTTTTAATTAAATATATATTTTCCATTTCATAATGCACCATATAATGCTTTATTTTATAACGTCTCAGTACTGAAGAAATAATAAATATAAAAACATTCAAGCAAAAAAGTTCAACTCTGATTGGATTTGAACCACGGCCAGCGTGATGAAAGACCAACGCCCTAATCACTCAGCCAATCGAGCTCACGCAATTTTAGCGTTAGGAACCAATAAATATATAACGTTATAGCAAATAATGACTTGGACTAAACGATTTCTTCACTGGAGTATATATCAAACCGAGTTCATTTCATATAAATTTCATATAATTTTTATCACTAGGCTATATTGCATGCAACATACTGAAATTAACAGTTAAATATAGGTCAGAACGAGAGATCAGCTGCCGTCTTGTCAAATAACCGAGACGACTCAGCTTTTTAAAATCACTTCTAGACTATAATATTACAATATAAACTTTTAATTTCAAACGGGCCACGTCGTTTAGAACAGATTAAACTATTCTTGGTTCGATAATCTGAACTGGTGGGTCCCATGTTATGGACTATAAAGTTTGCATAATTCACACGGTCGCCATCCTGAAATGGTACGGTTGATGACCTCGTAGTTTGGGCACAAGACGCGCCCCATATGAAGGTATGTTGTTACCAAATTTGGTAAAGATCCGATGATTAGTTTGGTCGTAATGCATTATTAAGTTTTGACCATTTGAGTGGCCGCCATTACGTTTTGGTAAAGATGGCAGCAATATAAAACATGACACTGAGGTGCCCTTTGCCAGTGCTACCTCTGTACCAAATTTCGTTCAATTCGGTTTCACCGTGTTCGAATTGATAGGGGGGAACATACATTCAGAGTACACACACTCACACACACACACACACACAGACACACACACACACAGACACACACACACACAGACAGACACACAATTTTTTGGCCCTGTGCTGATCTCATAAGTCTACTTTCATTTTTTGCAAAAATCGAAAGTAGGCTAAAATACGGTGTATCAACAATCTCACGTGTGGTTTCTTCTATGTCAGATGTTACACATCATATGCGAATACTGTAAGGCTCGTAAATTATTATTATTATTATTATTATTATTATTATTATTATTATTTTTATTATTATTATTATTTTTTAAGGTTTTCTCAACTATCCCCATAAAGAATATATTTCCTTTCCAGTTTGTGCAATGCAAAGCTGTTAGTGATAAAATAGTAGGTCTAAAAGCATTTTTCTTTCATTCAGCACAAATGAAGCTATAGGCCCACTGTTTCTTTTTTAGTTTCTGAACAATTAAATTTGTGGACTTGTCTGGTTCTTGGAAGGAACCCTTCAATTTTTAAGTCAATATCAATACGTTTCCCATTAACCTAAATTGTTAATGTTATTGACCCCCCCCCCCCCGTGGCACCTCATCCTATGATAGGCTCTGACTCACCAAGCAACCGCTACCCAGCCATATGGCCTGTAGATTGTAGGGTGACGCATGCTCATGCGTTGTGGGCCCTCGGCCGTTCATTTTTTGCCGCAGTGACGCCTGTTTCATGTCATTTTAACATTCTGAGGTATTTCCCTTATCATTTAGCATGGATTTCAGTAACAGTAAATCAAAGGAGTGAGTACTCAAATCGTATAATTTCATAAATTAGTCACTGTCAGACAGCTACTCACTAGGCTGAGTGCATCCTGTTTCAGCCCCATGCCAGTTTCTGAAATCCCTGCGGGTGCGAGGCAGGCACGCTACCCCAACACCACTGGGCCAGCCATCATATCATATTATATATTATTTCAGTAGTATAAACCCCTCCTGCGGCGCTCACAAACGACCGATCGTGACAAATCACCTCTCAAATGAAAGAGAATAGACATTACTAGTGACTAATTGCACTCTAATTTCATAAATATCTATAATTTCTTTAAAAGGTGACTTTTAAGATAATGTACGAAGTGTGCGATTTTCAGACACTGTTGCTGTAGGAAATCACGCTCCATAATTGCTGTCCGCTTCACATTTTCGCCGTTGTGACGTCAGTTTCATGTCATTTTAATATTCTGACGTATTTCCTTTATCATTTAGCATGGATTTCAGAGACAGTAAATCAAAGGAATGAGTACTCAAATCTTATAATTTCATATATAACCGCTGAGTGTTATTATGATCCAATTTTTAGTGATTGCCTTCTGAAGTTAGGGAATGTAGAACTTGGAATTGTAAGTCGCTTATTATAAACCTGTTGGGGAAAGTGTGATTTATGAACATGCGAGATTTCTCGCACGGGTCCGCTAATTACATATATTTAATCTAGTGTCTCAGTTCAGATGTATTTTGTGGTGTGCGTGTATGGAATCTTTCTCATAACCTGTGTCATCTTGATGATTGTAGTGTTATGTGTGTATTCATAATTACGGTCAGAATTTTGAAAAAAGCAGCCGTAACCTTAAGTTGGGAACCATCCCTGCATTTGCTTGAAATAGTAAGTTACTGAGAGTTGACAGAAATCCACTTCTAGGGCAGTTGAGGTTGGAATCGAACCCATTAATAATTTTATTAATGCAGCCAATGGCCATGTACTTTTCTTTTCAGGACGGGTCAGGGAAGGGATATTGGAAGTAAATCGGCTGTGGTATTATTGAAAGGAACCTTTCCGGCCTTTGCCTGGTGGTGAACATGGGAAACTTCGAAAACCATTTTCAGGACAGCAATCGAACCCATTTCTTCTCAGTTCTGTTTCACGAGGCTGAGAGAACTCCATTCCAAACCTCAGACCAGACGACATTTTTGGCATAGCCGTAAATGGAAACCTGTATCTCGGGATCTGGAGTGTTAATACGTACACCGAGAGCATAGAAGGTAGCCAGAAAGAAGTATAGTTCGTTAAATGTCGTCAGAACTGTTTTAAATGTTTTACACCCTAATCTCATTGGTTTGCTGTGGACAAAGGGAAGACCACAGTAGTATTCGACAATGGGTACAACAGCCAGTCTATGTAATACAGAGCGATCCATTCAAACCTGAACCACTTTAGTGATCCTTAATTTCCCTCTGAATGCTCGTTGAAACGGGAAATTTGTTTTAACGATGTCAATGGCACTGGGGGAATCAGTACTGCCAATTCGTTGATTGTTTCTGCGAATGCGCTCCTCTGTCCAGCATTTGTGGAGCAGCTGGATGACGTCGAACTGACAGATCTTCCATGCCACTTGTAACCAGTTTCTTTGGTGACCGAATAATCTCAACAAAATTGTGATAACCTAACCTAACCTCGCCGGAATTTTTCTTATGGGGGTATCTTAACACTTTATAGGGCAGGATATTACAGTAGTAAATATATTTTATTTGTATTGACTTACAATTGATTATTTTGGTCTAATTTTAAATATTATGAATTTTATTTTTTGTTTTCATTAACATTTTAATGCTCATAATAACTCTTATAATTTTACAATTAATTAAGATGGTAAAAATATTAGAAATTTAATTTTTATATTCTTATTTATTTTAAAAATTTAGAGGCATATCAAGCATTAATAAACAATTAAAATAGTAATCAATTAAAATTAAAAGGTTAAGAAAACTAGGACAATAAGATTTGAAATAAAAAATGCATTATTTTATTACCATTTTTCAATTTTTTATTTTAATTGTTTTTTATTAAAACATTTTTCTATCACCCTAGGTCAAGGAGATAAACTAATAATATTTGGCTTACAGAAACATTAACACTTCCACAAGAATTAGTTGAAATATGAGTGAGAGATTCAACCATGTGCATCTTTGACACTATACATTGTCCTTTTCATGTGTGGTTAATTAACTGACCACTGACCTGTAATAGTACATTATGCAACGAGCCTATAATGGCTATAATTAAGACAGGAGAATTTTTATAAAACGAGCGTATGCGAGTTTTATAATTTCCATACGAGTGTCTTAATTACCATTATAGGCGAGTTGCATACGACTGTTTATGTTCGACGATAATTATAACTTTATTATATGTTTTAACATAAATATTCATATATATATGTTCAGTCACTACAGTAGAATGTTGTGATCGGGTGCTGCGGTGGGTAGTATATCTCTCTTGCCCAAGCTCTCTGGACAACCGACGCATGCGCTCTGTGTGCTTCAATACCATATGTTCAGATTGCGCACCAGTATTGAGTAAAACTGTCACTGAAGTCGTGTCAAAACCACGGGCTGTGTAGAAATTGGTTTTGGGAATATTAAGGTACCGGTACAGTGCTATTTCTTGTCTCATATTCGCCAGTTTATTTACGCGAACATATGGACGGTGCGTATTCCATGTCGGTAATTTATTATAGTTCGATGTTGTGTTTATGTCCGACATGTTGGATTTTGAGTGCATGCGTGAAGGTATCGTTACCTAATTGGTCAATGAACGAGCTCTGATTGGCTGGAGAAACTGTATCATAATGAAAAACGGTGTTATAATGACCATCATTATGATACAGTTTTCTAACTCATAATAGTGAGGGTCGAACATAAAGGGTTAAAGTCAGAGTGTACAAAAATAGACCTCCGGACAACTAATGAACTCCTTGAGGTCATTAGAAACGAAATAAACAACATTGGTGAAGACACACTTCACAGAACGTCATGGAATATGGGGGAACGAGTACAGTTGTGTATGGATGCTGGAGTAGGGCACTCCCAACATTTACTGTGAGGAATTTCCCAACTAGTTATTGTAAGCATTATCTTTGGTGGGATAATAATCCCAAAATATTTTTGCCTCCCCCGATCACATAATCAAACCTCGCTGGACTTTTTCTTACGTAGTCGGTAGGTCGGTTCTTAAGTTTAGGGGCTGCGACAACGCGGTCATGCAGCCCCGTGTACTTTGGGTGTGTGTAGAATCTGTCTGATAACCGGTGTTAATTGTGATGACTGTATTAGTGTGTGTTATCTGTTTTATAATTCAAGTAAGGACTGCAGACTTTTGAATTCTTCAAATAGTTCCTACTTTTGCCGCCAAACGCCACCGTCAACGACTACTACTTCATAACATAACTACCAGTCGCCACCGCAGTCGGCTCTTTGCAACGAACGTAGGAACCTAAGAGCGTTGTTTACATTCTTAACCTATACAATTTAGCTTCACACAGGTGTAATTAGTGGAAGGTTCTTTAACATGCCATAAATCTATGACATGTGACCGCCGGCCTTATTTCCCCTCCGAAGGAAGGCATACTGAGGGATTTTTAACGCTCTTAAAAATCCGACGACTTGGGCTGGATTTGAACCCGCGATCTTGGGCATAGAAGCTCAGCATGCTACCGACTACGCCACCGAAGCCGCTTTTTCATACGTATCTCCGAATTGTGTATCATCGTCTCCCAAAGTTGAACATGTGTCCCATTGTTTGTTCAAATGTTATGACTGGGGCCCCGATGTTGATGCCGTAAAAATGTTTAAAAAATGCACTTAAATTTTTCAAAAATAACTGTAATAAATGACCTAAAAATTCGAAAAATGCACTATAAAGTGGAGAAAATGAAAAGCACTAATGTGTTTATCGCGACCGATGTGTTGCGTTACAGTAAATCTTCTTTCAGCAGCTACTTTAGTTACACAGTTTGCAAAACAACATGCTTTCATCGGTAGAAAACACATTGTCACCAAATTCAGATACTAGCTGTTTTAAATGCACTGACACACTCGGTTTTATTCTAGGAATTTTGATAGCGGCATTGAACGATATCTCCCGCCGTGAACTATGCGGAACTGAGACAAGAATATACACCCATCCCATCCCCTTTCTCCCCCACCACTGCTGACCTTGGTCAACAGAGCATGTAACATTCAATTCCGCAAATGACTGGTTGGCGACGAAAACAAGAGCATCTGTATAGGCTACCTACGGTACGGTACCGTTATTCTGCGTCCAAGATATATATTTTTCTACTAAAAGTTTTAAATTATCTTGTATCAGCTACTTGCTTCTTCTTAAGTCTGAGACTCTTAACTCCCTCATATAAAGCTGTGACATGACTAAATTCGAAATAAATGACCTTAAAAGGCCGATTTCTCTAAAATATGACCAAAAAATCGAACTTGAAAAAATGCT
The DNA here is from genome assembly GCA_946902985.2 of Meconema thalassinum. Lineage (NCBI taxonomy): Eukaryota > Metazoa > Arthropoda > Insecta > Orthoptera > Tettigoniidae > Meconema > Meconema thalassinum. The sequence continues at coordinate 838,251,537 of OX336390.1, forward strand.
CTTAATATGGAAAAATAGCAAAAAATGCAAAAAGATCCAAATTAAACATGACATGTTTGAAGACGGGGTGGCCCGTCCGGAGTTTCTATGTACTTCAGCATTGTTTTAGGCAGCTCAGTAAAAAGATGACATGTCATCAACATCCGGGCCCTACTTATGACTCATTACAATGGTTCAGGTTTATATGGATCGCTCTGTATAACAGTTAACTTCCTAGTGTAGCGGCTGTCGCCTCCAAGGTTCAGGTTCACTTCCCGGCTCTTCCAAGAAATTTATATGTGGTCTGAGGGCTGGAGCGGGGTCCAATCAGCCTCGTGAGGCAAACCTGAGAGAATGAGGATTTCATTCCGACTTCAGCCAAACTGGAAGTGGTTTTCCATGGTTTCCTATTTTTATTCCATGAAAATAGTGGGATGGTTTCTAACTTACAGCACGGCTGCATCCTTCCCAATCCTCGCCTGAATTACAAATACACACACTAATACAGCTATCACAATAACACAGGTTATTAAACAAAATTCCAAACCCACCTAGGCACACGGGATTAAACGACCTCGATGTCCAAGAACCTCAAATGAAAGAACAAATTTTTTGGTCGATCAGTATTAGAATATCCTTCTTATGATCTCCAAGACCACCCCATGGCCTAGTGGCTAGCTTTCTTGGCTGTCACTCCTGATGTCAGGTTAGATTGCCAGCTATGACAAGAAATTTAATTCTGGTCTGAAATCTGGAATGGGATACACAGAGTCTCATGAGACAAAACTGAAAAGAGGTGGATTCAAATTCCGCTTCAGCTATCCGAGAAGTTTTATTCCCACTTGTACTCCAGGCAAATACTGAGATGGTTCTTCATTAAAAGCCACGACTGTCGCCTTCTAAATCCTTGCCTTAGTTAAAATTCCACACACTACTACTGTCATCAAAATAACACAGGTATTCGGACACTCAAAGTAAATGGGGCTGATATGACCACGATGTCCAAGTCTCTAAATGAAACAACAACAACAACTCATGTTACTAGGGTATCAGGTTCGAGGATGCAGAGTTTATGAAAGGTGGTAAGCTCCACGGCACTCAAACCGTATGATGTCATACCGCACAGGAAATGAAAATCCACAGCCTGCTTCCAGTCTCCGAACGGGTCAGGAATGGAATGAATGAACCCCCATCTAGCGGCGAGGATATGAACCGTGCCGGCTGCCGAGGCCTGACGCACTCCTCTGGGACAATGATTAAATGAATGACAGATGAAATGAAATGATACTGGAGAGTGTTGCTAGAATGACATTTTTGACAGGGAAATCCGGAGTACCCCGTGAAAAACCTGTCTGCCTCCGCTTTGTCCAGCACAGATCTCACATGGATTGACCGGGATTTGAACCACGGACCCAGCAGTGAGAGGCCGGCGTGCTGCCGCCTAAGCCACGGAGGCTTTACTCATACCGCACAGGACTTATTGTTAAATCTCACTCACAGGTCACCCAAAAGAGTTCAAAAGTTTTGGAATAAAGCACTAGATAGCAGTGCAAACAAGCTTTACAGAGTCGAGTACTGTATCTTAATTTGCCACTCGCCGAGTTGGACGGGGTTTGATTCCCGGTCAATACAAGTGAGATTTTCGAAATGAAGTACCATGTCGTATGGTTCGGATTCCTCGTAAAAACGGAGGTCACGTGGCTCATGATCGCAGATTAACGATCACGTATAACTATGTGTTTCCTTTATTTAGAGTAGGCTACCTAGGTTGCCAATGTCATATTAATTTTATTATAATAGGTGGTTTTCCTTCTTTCTTCGTTTTGCCCTCTTAGGGAGCGCGTTTGAACTTTTTGACACGGGTTGTTGGAGTTTACCTCTTCTTCTCCTTCCAAAAACTCCTCATCAACTCACTATGCACCTTCTTACTTTCCGCCGTCCATTTCTTTCCTGTGGTCTTTTTAGTTTTTTCGGTGAAAAAGTGATTTGTAACTAGAGTTCCAATTTTTAGCTTTTTCGGTGAAAGAGTGATTTGTAACTAGAGTTCCAAAAGTCTTGCGATTCATGATTATATCTTCTGTAATGTTTATTTCCTTTAAGTCCTGTTTGATTTCTTCTAACCAACTGATTTTGACCTTCTTTGAATTAATTATATCACGCAGTTACATATTTTGTATATCTGGGGTTGTCTATTCTGCAGATCTCTCTATATACAGGTGTAATTGATATGATGGAAGTCCTTTACACTGGTGATAGAAGAGACTATTGTAAGCTTCCTAGGTAAAAAAAATTGTCACCTATCTTTAAATTGAAAATTTATCATTAAAAAGTTAATGTTTTTAGGAATTTCCGAAATTCTTCAAACAGAAGGTGAGGCAGCAGGCTGGGGTAAACGGGGCGGGGCTAGGTGGGGCGATGCGCGGAGGAGAAGTTGGTACTGTCCCCGTTTACCCGGATAGTAGGCTGTCAGATATCCGCTCCCTCAATCGGATTGCCAACAATCAATCGCACCAGCTCAGCTACATCAATGAAAATGGCACTGACAGATACTACCGAGGTATGAACACAGAAGTTACCAAGAAAAATTATTGTGGAACACACCAAAATAGACGGGGTTTCATACTTACTTTTACTTACCTCTTATAAATATCTCGGGGATTGGGTTGACAACAGGATCTTTAAAGTATGCTCTCACAATAACCTTCACCATGACATTTAAAAATGAACCAGACCGAAGACGAGAACTTTGAACTGTACAAAAGCTTTATTTTCAAATAAAGAGTATGATTTTCACAACTCAACAAAATAAACGTGGCTATCAGTAGCCTATGTCAATCTGACTACGTCCACCTAAAGGACTTGCAAATTTATCAAACAATATGTTAGCTCCCATGAGCTCAAAATAACGTAACATTTTATAACACATTTGGATTGGATGAGGAAGTCAGGGTACGACATATATAGAGCATTTGGTTTCTTTTAATAAACATAACACTTTTATTAATAGGCACAAGGCCGGAGTATCGACCTCACCCGCTTATAACCAGATGTCTGGCCGGCTGGTCTACTCTTTAACCTGGCTCACACCTGTCAAATGGGGCTCACTCGTCACGCCACACTTGCGTAAGAATTCAGCTCCTTTTAAAGCTTTAAATGTCTACAAGACAACTCATACATATTGACGCAAATCTTTCAAATGCTTAACTCACATCCCACTGGATTATTTTAACTATCCTTAAACTTGTTAAGTTATCATCCAAATGTTTAAAAAGCATAGTTTAGAGTATGAAACACACTCATAAATGTTTATAACAAAATCACATAAATTATTTATAACAATTAGGAATTGTTTATAATATTGTCGAAGATAATTACCAAAATTTTAAACACGCCTTTAACATTACTTTCGTTTCACATTATTGTCAAAGATATTTACATTTATTATTTACAATATCAACATTTAAATTATTTAAATTAATAATTTAAGAAATACATTGAACCACATGTTTTATCCGGTTGGTAAATTCATAATCGTGTTTAATATAATCGACCAATGAAGGTTAGTTATACATGTACATGTCACAATCTGGTTTAATAAAGGTTGTAATAATTTTAATTATTTGTGACGGTAATCTTCATTCAAAATCTTATCTCAAATTCTTTCAAAACTCTTGTTAATTATAACAGTAAATTCACTTGATTAATTTTCAACGAACTATGACAATACACTCTAGCGGAAAATAATTCGCTTACAAAATAATGCACAAACTGCATTCAAAATAGCCCAAAATTCATCATATATAAAAATATACGGCATCAAAATCTTCCACAGCATTTACAAAAACCTCCCCTAACACAATCTTTATCATTATTAATTACTGTGGGAATCTCCTTCATTTATTTAAGGGCATTATACATCAGCGACTTTCAACATGTCCGCTGCACTATCGATTATACATTCATAGTTCCACTTAAAAATTCTTATATCAATAATTGTTTCAAAACTGTTGTCATTTAAACTTCGTGGATTTCATTCATGAATCGAAATGAAATAAAAATTTGCCAATCACAAACAAATTTAATAGTGAATACGCTTATATACGCCTGTCTGGTCTATCAAAATTTAAGATTAACATCTTAAAAGAATTGTAGTATAAAAATACTATCATCAAACAAAGTGCGACTAACTGCAAAATAGTCGAATAGAATCCAATTAGACTGGGGAATGCAAACATCATTATATAAATCTCTATATGAGAAAAACCTAACACAAGTTTCACGAATTTAATGCATTCAATAATTCATAATTAATGTTCATCTTTCACAAAATTGCCTAAGATGCAATGGTCATTCATGACTGACGATAAATGTCTGTGTTGCAATCAATTCAAATAACGACTAGTATTTCCAAGATCGTCGACAACGTACTGGATTTTAACGCTCTAAAATCATTTAAATGTTCTTCCTTCTTGATGATGACAGAAAATTGGTCAAAGTAATTAAACTGGGGTAGAATTACTTTAATAAAGTGACACGCTGTCTGAATTTAAATCTGCCATAAAAATCATTAACTTACAGTCAAATCGTGACTACAAAAATATGCAAATTACTGAAAAATCTAAATATCAGTCTCAACTGATTCAAAATCATTTAACAATGCCCATGACATAACAATGTCTTAATAAAACGTCGAAAAAGGCATAACTCATCAAGGTGTACTGAGAATAGGAATCTCAAACAAGAATATCGGGCAAAAATACATGAGGACAAAAATATGGGAAAAATGGTTGCTCAAATATTGCTAAGAAACTCAAATACAATAAACGTTCACGACTACCTTATCTGCCGATTGACGTTCCAGAGGAAAATTCCCCAAAGAAGACTGTTGATGGATCCATTCCACCAAGTTAAAGCTGAGCTCCATCCTCGAAATCAGAAACAGCACCATCGGAGAATCGAACTGCTTCACGAAGACGAACGACATCCTTCCGGCAATAATCTTCTTTGTGAGCCGGGACAACCCTGACCTCTCTTGAAAAATCCCTGAAGTTCCAGTTGAAAATCGCCATGAAGTTTTTGTATAAATTTCCGAAGAAATATTCATATTCAGAAAGTATGAAATCATTTCTATTGCTGTTTGATAGTATTCAGCCTTTAATCACGAAACATGGGTGTAGATGGTTATTTACCACATGTTCGCTTGTATGGAATAGCAATTAGCGAAGTTCCATGCTGCTATCTTACTCCGTTGAAATATGTCCCAATTGCATTACGTCCTTTAGCCTTCCATCTTCTCTTCGGTAATAGTATTAGAAGAACAAACTGCCATATTAGACTGCTCCATAATACTGTAGCGTTGTGTCACAAAAGCAATCTGAAGTCTCCCTATTTCACTAGCCCTGTCAGCCGTAGCGTAGAGTCTGGCTATACAAAGTGTTTCTCCTGTGGCGAGAAAATCACTTTTGTCAGTCGTCTAAAATTGTCAATAACTTCCAAAATACTTCCTCGAAATTGTTCAGCTTTTCTACAGTCCTTACTGTAGCAATGCACAAGAGAATTAGCTTATAGGCGACCGCTAACTGTTCACAGCTAATCTTGTAGAAGCGTTATAAGTGTCGTTTCAACTTCACCTAGATTTACTTCACAGTAAACCTGCACTGCTTGTAAGTTCGACTCTCGTTTAATGCAGTGGCTTTGCCACGCGTTACAAAGACGACTTTTTTCACTACTAAACTCACTCGACGTTTCACTGAAATGACTATTTGAGATCTGACGATTGAATATCAGACGATTTATAATCTGAGAATGAGGCTCCTCTCTTCTGCGCAAGGCCTTTTATGAACTTCATGAGGGGCGTATCTATCCCTTCCATCGCGTGTTACTGCGTCATCGCTAGAAGTTCCAACTTCGTCAATACATGACGGATTTTCATAATTCAAAAACTGAAAATAAATTTCACCAAAATTCCAGATCAATGCCTCTACTGCAAATGGATTTCCACAATTCTGCATTCCAAAAAGTAATAAAAATACCATAGTTTTAGCAATCTCCGTCTTCCTTCAGACTATCGTTCATTGGTTTGAGCCTCCCCTCCAATAGCATAATTTCTTCCTCAGCAGAATTCCACGTTTCCTGCGACTGCGTCGTACATCTCGGATCCTTCTCGAATAAATGCTGACGTCACTGAGAATCTCAGCTCAAGTAGCCTGCTGGCATAACGTCTGCGTCATCCGTGCTTACGTCATGACTACCCACGTCATAACTATGACAGCCATAACTTTCGCTATAATTTCCAAAATAGCCACCGTGGTCCCTATATAATTCAATTACGGGGGCAGTACGTAATCGGAGCGTTGACCTTACTGGTTGAGGGGAGGTATCAGCTGTTACGAGGAGCGAGCGATACCCGTCTCGTAAGAAAATTTGTATTTCTGTTGTTGTTGTTGCTGTTGTTGTTGTTGAAATTGCACGCAATGTCTTGGGACGTTATGACCGGTAGTATTGTCTACCCTATTTTGTAAGTGTCTTTGCCGTCCGGCACTTAAATGAAATACAGTGTGACAAAATTCCGACATCCCGTATTCTGTTCAGAACTAGCATTTAAGACGGAAGGAATATACTTGATGTTTTGTTTGAGAGGCTTGGCAATTTTGGTCATTTAGCCCCATGTGTTAGGGTGTGGGAAGAATTTGTCTGATAACCTGTGTTTTTGTGGTTTCTTTAGTAATGTGGGTGTTTGTAATTCAGGTGAGGATTGGGAAGGAGGCGGCCGTGGACTTCAGTTAGGAAACATCCCAGCATTTGCCAGGGGTAGAGGTGGGAAACCATGGAAAACAACTTCCAAGATTTAATACTAGTATGGTACCACATGTACTGTGCCCAACTCTAGGAATGGGTATTCCAAGATTCAGACACCTAGATATCAAGGGAAAGGCTACAGCCGCTTTTGAAAGTTGAGATATTTGAATATCGCGCTACATTGCTTCGAGAAGTAATTGGAAAGAATATACCGCTAACAGCATGTCAAGTGACGTAGCGAGTAATAGCAGAGGTCGAGGCTATTTATTGATTAAATAGTTAACCATGGAGTAGAGACTTGAGACTTGGACCAGATTACTGGCACGGCCAAATGAAAGAGAATGCAATTAGTATCAAGTAAATCGGACCAGGGATACCAGAGATATGAGGATTTCCAGATTTCAGCGTGATGACGCGTGACCCTGGCTGTTTTGAATAAAAGCCGGCCGGCCGAGGCATCGATAGCTCATTCCAACACAAGCACTTGCCGAGCAAGTTGCTGCTACGCTGAGCCAAGGCACATGGTTGCCGGATCTACGCAGAAGTAATTTTCAAAGTTGTGATAGTCACAAAAGTGCGGCGCTACGAAGTGGAACTTAGTAAGTTTCCGGCGAGGAGAATCACTGAGGTGATTGATTTTTTTTTCTACAGACATTAGTGGAAATATTTATGTTTCTACATGGACATATGCTAGACTTTGTCTAGAATTAGTACTTTGTCACAGTCCAGTAATAACCTAATACTTGGATATTTAAATCCATTTTAGTCAGTTTTCATATTTGTAATTTAATAACCACTTCGATCTATCAGTACATTGAAGACCAGTCTATCACGGTGGTGTTCATTAGTCTACGCAGGGAAACTACATGTTGCTTCGCGCATGGTAGATGGTGTGAAGCCATGCCCAGGGAACGATCTTCAGAACAGCCGTTGATTGGTTAGATTGTCAGTGTCTTCTTGTATTGAAAAGATTACCGTGAGTTATGTTACAACTGACATATCTAAGAATAGATCACTTAGATCTGACCCCATTTAAACAAACTGTTATGGCTTTGATAGAAGCCCATATTAAAATGGAACAACAGTTAATTCAAACGTCAAGAGATACTACCACTATGTCTTACTAGACGGATTGTGGGTATATAATGGCGGCCGATACAAGGATTATACATGCTTGTCCGATAGGGCATGTCTATGGATAAATCTGGTACAGACCAGGTTCACTACGCTTCAAGACCATCAAGAAATGTAAGCCACATTTGAATTATATTATGCCTAGCTAATTGGAACAAACTATTTTTCGGCAGATGACCAACACATTTATTTTTTCTTCGTATTTAAATCTTGCAATGATTTACGTAAGACATATTAGAGTTATTCTGAGTATTTTCAGCACTCAGAACAGTTTAGGATCGATGACCGAGCATATCGAGCATTTATTTGAATATTTCATATTTTTGGGAAATCACGGTAATCAGCCGATGTAACTGTAAAAGTTAAATTAATTTTTGTTGTTGAGGAATGGATATTTTTTCCATATTCGAAGGTTCGAACATGTGGATTCTCACATAATGAAATAATAATTAAACACATTTAAAATAATATAACTAATAATAATAATCCACTAATAATAATAATAATTTTTATAACTTTTCTAAATAATTCTTGGATATTATATTTTCTAATAATCATATGTATTGAGAGAGAGCTTATGAAGTAGTTTAATCATTTCTAGTTTGGAACAGGAGATTTTCCGAAGGAGAGTGGTTAGCGCAAGCCCGCATTCAACCAACATTTCAGTTCTGGTTGAACAGTTGATACTTGCAATGAGCAAAGTATATTTTTCAGATAACACGGAGAGGCATGAAACGGGAAGCAATTGATATTTGTATCAAATAGGATATTTTTGTATTTATATAAAATCATGACGTAAATACACTCGAAAGTGAAATAAAGATTTTCATAAGTATGGTAAATTCACGGGTTGAACTGAATGGTAAAATAAAATAAACTTGTAAGTTTATTAATCTTCCAGTGTTGATAACAAGCAGAGGCTTGATTTATTGTATAAATTTTGGGAAGAAAATTTATGTGTGTGGAGTAGTTGAAATGCCATTCCCATGTGCGCATGTTTAAGTCGCAGGAATGAGGAGGTTTTTTTCGAGCATCAATCAAATAGCAGGTTCGATGGCTCAGGTTTATAGAAGGAGTATTGGAACTACACATTTCGTCGTATGAATGACCCGAAGGTTATTTCTTAAAACCATCAGTTCTTATTTCAACCTTGTTTACGAATTCCATTTAGACTTTGATTTTGCTAGAACCCGGATTTGTCATGATAGTAGTTTATTCTTCTTCAGAGGAAGACCTTTGCCGTTGTTGTTGTAATATTGTGTTCTTACACAAATAATAGAATGGGCCACTGCCAATTAAAAATAATTCTTTAACCACGAATAATTTGAAGGATATTTTCAATTCTAGTGCCATGAACTAAATGAATTCATTATGAAACTACAATTCTTATTTCCGCATTCTGTCGAAGAATTGCAAGTTGTGAAAATTGCTAAAATGGCCATGAATATAAATATTTTTTTCATAATAATGATTCCAAGTGGAAAATTGAATAGTTGAATGGTCCAACAATTTATTGATCAAGTTGATGATTCAGAAATCATATATTTTGTTAGGAACTTGGAAGTTCATAATCGAGTCACTTCTCGAATGTTTAATGTCAGAAGAACGATTAATTTTTGTTGTGCTTCGCACAGTTCTTCGATGCTATGCTCAAGGTCAAATACTTTTCAGATGTTATTAATATGTGTAAATAATTAGTGTTGATTCAATGATAATAATATTTTTCGACAATATATATTTTTGAAACTGGAAAAGTAAGTGAAAGTAAAAAATTCTATGAACATTTATTCTACGAGGGTTAATATTATGTAAAAATTCAAACAGTGAACTACGATATTTCCAGTAGAGACAATTAAATTTGAACTGGATTTAATCATAAATAATTTTGGAACACCGTCTACAGGACTAACAATCAGACTTGTGTTTCCAAAAAAATAATTGTCAAATGTGTTTGGAAAATTTCTGTATATTGTGTAAATAGGAGTGTGGGTCGCCACATGTGAGTGATGCTACTTTGAGCATTTTTGCAGTCAATTTTAAATTCAAAATAAAATGAGATAATTTTACTTGATGTGTTACGCCCAATTGAATCTCCTTCTATCCTTATTGTTGCATTGAGCCAAAAATCAGTAAAGCATTTTTTTCATTTGATGTCGTTCTTGCGATTTGCTTTAACCCATCTGGCGCTCCGGGATATTTTGACTCTCGTGCTGACTGATTATTGGTAAAATGCATATGTGGGCGTGCGGACTCCGGTCTAAACGGGCACATAAAATAAGATAGAGAGAGAAATGGCTTCGAACGTGGGTCTCGATTTAGACATGGTCAATCGCATGCCGATTTAAATTGTGATAATTTTTATAGAAATATTTTGGGAGTTGAGAGATGTCTGGTTTGGATGAATAAATTAGTAGGAAACACAATTAGTGGGGAAAATTAAAAATTTAACTGGGTTAATAATTAGAATGGGTTTGATTATTTTTGATATTCGCTTAACCATTAGGGCGTCAAGTAAATTCAGTAGTAAACGTTCGATAACTGGACATACGCATTATTAGAATCCAGGTGGAGGATATTTGAGAACTTGCATATTTTTCTTGTGCTATTGTGGTAAATGTTATTCGTAAAAGTAGAGAATTTTGTTTTTCCATCACGTCGACATTAGGGCAAATCTCATTTTATTAGAGTGTTCCAATTAGCTATTCATATTTCTTGTTCTAGCTATAAGCTTGTGTTTGCCAATATTGTATACCCCTAAGTTTTGAATAATAATTGAAAATTATGGAAGAGATGATGAGGATGATGAGGAGTTTGGAGGAAAGTTCAAAAGAGGCTGGACGGCGTATAGCAGCCATTATGAAAGAAAATACAGAGGCTTTAGAAAATAAATTTAAGGAAAATTCCGATTTGTTAGAAAGCAGGTTAAAAGATAACTTGAAAGAAAGTTTAGATGAAAAACTTAAGGAAAATTCTGATTCTTTAGAAAATAAACTTAAGGAAAGTTTAAACGATAAACTTAAAGAAACTTCTGATTCTTTGGAAAATAAACTTAAAGAAAATTCTGATTCTTTAGAAAGCAGGTTAAAAGGTAACTTGAAAGAAAATTTAAATAGTAAATTTAATTCTATGGAAAGTAAATTTAAAGAGAATTCTGAAATTTTGAAAATGACACTTGAGAGTAAAATGAATAAATTATGCGAAAAAACACATGAGCTCGAAACTTCATTAGCTACTAACGCAAGTTTAATGGACGATAAATTTCGCGATGCCGATCTTAGATCTCAAAGCTTAGCTGATAGGATAGAACATGGTCTTAGGAAAGTTAGACATGATCAACCTAGAAGTCAGAGTGAAGAAAGAGAGTAATGAGATGGGAATTCTAGTTGTTCAACGGTTGACAGAACAATTCAAAGAACTTGTAATGGGAGAAATAAGAGAAGGTGTGATTAGTGAGTTGCAAACTGAAATTAAAACCACAGTTGTCAATGAAATTAAAGACACACTCAAGCTGGAGAATCAAGAGGGAATCAAGAAGATTATGGAATCTTTGTCATCACACATTCAAGTAATTTCCAAAGATATCCAAGCAACTCAGAAGGTTATATCAGATATGACAGGGTCATTGAAAAGTCATGAGGCTGTTATGAACCAGATATCCACTGATGTTAAGGAGAATTGTAAAGAAACTGAAGCAATTAAGAAAATGGCAGAAGAAAACCATAAGGAACTTGAGGCTATGAAAACACAAATCAAGGACGAGAAACAGTCTGACCATCTGTTGAAAATGCCAAGTGTAAGGGGAAAAGAACAGATACAGATAAATCTAGGAGGAGCTAGAGAAACTGACAGTCAAAGACAAGATGAGGTCAGGACAGTATTTCAATCCAACCCCATAACTGTATTCAAGAATGTAGAGGATAAGTCTTCTAAATTTTCAGGGCGAGATTCTGTGACACCCGTGGAATTTTTGAGAGAAGCAGGTGATTACCTGAAAGATTCCAAGATCCCTAAGGAAAGACAGATCCGAGTGATAGGGAAATTTTTGGAAGGTCCTGCACTTCTTTGGTTAAGAGCTTTTAGATCCACTCTAACCACTTTTGAGGAGTTTTCTCGTGGGTTATTGAAAAAGTTTTGGTCCCCGGAAACCCAACAGCAAGTCAGGGCAGAGTTATATTCGAAGAGATTCTCGACGTCACAACCTACTCGATACTCTACGTACTCTTCTGGACAGCTTTCTAAACTTCAACATTTAGATCCGCCGATGCCAGATAACGAATTAATTACTGCATTGATACGTCAGTTTCCAGCAGATGTCCAGAGGACTTTGATCGCTGCTGACATCTATAATATGGAGCAATTTGACGAAGTATTACAGAAGCTGGATCATACGAATGCTCAATTCTTCCATCAGAAGGGAGGAAAGAATAACAACGCTGTGTATGCTGTTATGGCTGATAGTCATTCTCAAACACCTCGAGAGGGGCGAGAAGAGAAAACGCCGAGGGAAGATCCCAATAAGAGAGGATGGAATCAGTACAGTAACAGATACAGTTACAAGCCTTATGCGAGACCGGATGGTGGAAATCGATATAATACTCGATGGAGAAGGCCACGGGATAATCAAGGAAGGTACCAGGAAAGAAGATACTATGGTAGAAACAACTACAATAACAGAGGGAATGTGGATACTCGTCAGTCCAATGAAGAGTTCAACAAGGAGACGAGGAAGAACTTGGAAGCAAGACACCAAGATAACTTGCAGTTTTTGGAACAGAGGCCCAATGAACCAGGTCCATCGGGAACACAACAATCCCGGGGGAATGGTAACGAAAAAAAAAAACTTCGAATTCACAGTAGAAGATAGAATTTTGAACACTTTCACTTCCAGAATTATTAAATGGCAAGCAGAGGATGATGACTTAATTCAACAGAATGACGAACGGAAAGAAATGGGTACAAGAATTAGAATGCCAATCATATCATGCGAAGTATTCGGTATGCCTGTCGATACTTTGATTGATACTGGGGCTATGCTTTGTCTTGTGAGTGAGAAGCTTTATATTCTGTGGAAGCTCAAAGAATTTAGAGGAGATTCCAGTATCAGGAATTAAGATCCAAGGAATAATACCCAATAAAATATCTCTGTGTAAAACACAATTGTACTTATGTATTACGATTGGAGGACATGATTTCCGACATGTGTTTGTAGTAATGAAGGACATGGCTTTTGACATGATATTGGGAGCGGATTTCATTCAGAAATATCAAGCAGTGATAGACATGAAGACAGAGACGATCAGATTTAAGAATACCGAAGAGATTAACTTCGAGGGAAAAGAAGAGGAAGACATCGAGGGAGATGCTCAATGGTCTCTGATTTTTCATGAAGCTATGAAGTCGCCAATACACGAACTGGTAACATCGTGGGAACTTATAATGCATCGAATTTGAAGATTTACTATTCAAGAACCAGATGATTTAATGTGTAGATAGGAAAAATAAAAAAATTTCAATTTTTATTTTTTGCTAGGTGTGGGGTGGATGTGCCCAACTCTAGGAATGGGTATTCCAAGATTCAGACACCTAGATATCAAGGGAAAGGCTACAGCCGCTTTTGAAAGTTGAGATATTTGAATATCGCGCTACATTGCTTCGAGAAGTAATTGGAAAGAATATACCGCTAACAGCATGTCAAGTGACGTAGCGAGTAATAGCAGAGGTCGAGGCTATTTATTGATTAAATAGTTAACCATGGAGTAGAGACATGAGACTTGGACCAGATTACTGGCACGGCCAAATGAAAGAGAATGCAATTAGTATCAAGTAAATCGGACCAGGGATACCAGAGATATGAGGATTTCCAGATTTCAGCGTGATGACGCGTGACCCTGGCTGTTTTGAATAAAAGCCGGCCGGCCGAGGCATCGATAGCTCATTCCAACACAAGCACTTGCCGAGCAAGTTGCTGCTACGCTGAGCCAAGGCACATGGTTGCCGGATCTACGCAGAAGTAATTTTCAAAGTTGTGATAGTCACAAAAGTGCGGCGCTACGAAGTGGAACTTAGTAAGTTTCCGGCGAGGAGAATCACTGAGGTGATTGATTTTTTTTTCTACAGACATTAGTGGAAATATTTATGTTTCTACATGGACATATGCTAGACTTTGTCTAGAATTAGTACTTTGTCACAGTCCAGTAATAACCTAATACTTGGATATTTAAATCCATTTTAGTCAGTTTTCATATTTGTAACTTAATAACCACTTCGATCTATCAGTACATTGAAGACCAGTCTATCACGGTGGTGTTCATTAGTCTACGCAGGGAAACTACATGTTGCTTCGCGCATGGTAGATGGTGTGAAGCCATGCCCAGGGAACGATCTTCAGAACAGCCGTTGATTGGTTAGATTGTCAGTGTCTTCTTGTATTGAAAAGATTACCGTGAGTTATGTTACAACTGACATATCTAAGAATAGATCACTTAGATCTGACCACATTTAAACAAACTGTTATGGCTTTGATAGAAGCCCATATTAAAATGGAACAACAGTTAATTCAAACGTCAAGAGATACTACCACTATGTCTTACTAGACGGATTGTGGGTATATAATGGCGGCCGATACAAGGATTATACATGCTTGTCCGATAGGGCATGTCTATGGATAAATCTGGTACAGACCAGGTTCACTACGCTTCAAGACCATCAAGAAATGTAAGCCACATTTGAATTATATTATGCCTAGCTAATTGGAACAAACTATTTTTCGGCAGATGACCAACACATTTATTTTTTCTTCGTATTTAAATCTTGCAATGATTTACGCAAGACATATTAGAGTTATTCTGAGTATTTTCAGCACTCAGAACAGTTTAGGATCGATGACCGAGCATATCGAGCATTTATTTGAATATTTCATATTTTTGGGAAATCACGGTAATCAGCCGATGTAACTGTAAAGTTTAAATTATTTTTTGTTGTTGAGGAATGGATATTTTTTCCATATTCGAAGGTTCGAACATGTGGATTCTCACATAATGAAATAATAATTAAACACATTTAAAATAATATAACTAATAATAATAATCCACTAATAATAATAATAATTTTTATAACTTTTCTAAATAATTCTTGGATATTATATTTTCTAATAATCATATGTATTGAGAGAGAGCTTATGAAGTAGTTTAATCATTTCTAGTTTGGAACAGGAGATTTTCCGAAGGAGAGTGGTTAGCGCAAGCCCGCATTCAACCAACATTTCAGTTCTGGTTGAACAGTTGATACTTGCAATGAGCAAAGTATATTTTTCAGATAACACGGAGAGGCATGAAACGGGAAGCAATTGATATTTGTATCAAATAGGATATTTTTGTATTTATATAAAATCATGACGTAAATACACTCGAAAGTGAAATAAAGATTTTCATAAGTATGGTAAATTCACGGGTTGAACTGAATGGTAAAATAAAATAAACTTGTAAGTTTATTAATCTTCCAGTGTTGATAACAAGCAGAGGCTTGATTTATTGTATAAATTTTGGGAAGAAAATTTATGTGTGTGGAGTAGTTGAAATGCCATTCCCAGGTGCGCATGTTTAAGTCGCAGGAACGAGGAGGTTTTTTTCGAGCATCAATCAAATAGCAGGTTCGATGGCTCAGGTTTATAGAAGGAGTATTGGAACTACACATTTCGTCGTATGAATGACCCGAAGGTTATTTCTTAAAACCATCAGTTCTTATTTCAACCTTGTTTACGAATTCCATTTAGACTTTGATTTTGCTAGAACCCGGATTTGTCATGATAGTAGTTTATTCTTCTTCAGAGGAAGACCTTTGCCGTTGTTGTTGTAATATTGTGTTCTTACACAAATAATAGAATGGGCCACTGCCAATTAAAAATAATTCTTTAACCACGAATAATTTGAAGGATATTTTCAATTCTAGTGCCATGAACTAAATGAATTCATTATGAAACTACAATTCTTATTTCCGCATTCTGTCGAAGAATTGCAAGTTGTGAAAATTGCTAAAATGGCCATGAATATAAATATTTTTTTCATAATAATGATTCCAAGTGGAAAATTGAATAGTTGAATGGTCCAACAATTTATTGATCAAGTTGATGATTCAGATATCATATATTTTGTTAGGAACATGGAAGTTCATAATCGAGTCACTTCTCGAATGTTTAATGTCAGAAGAACGATTAATTTTTGTTGTGCTTCGCACAGTTCTTCGATGCTATGCTCAAGGTCAAATACTTTTCAGATGTTATTAATATGTGTAAATAATTTGTGTTGATTCAATGATAATAATATTTTTCGACAATATATATTTTTGAAACTGGAAAAGTAAGTGAAAGTAAAAAAATTCTATGAACATTTATTCTACGAGTGTTAATATTATGTAAAAATTCAAACAGTGAACTACGATATTTCCAGTAGAGACAATTAAATTTGAACTGGATTTAATCATAAATAATTTTGGAACACAGTCTACAGGACTAACAATCAGACTTGTGTTTCCAAAAAAATAATTGTCAAATGTGTTTGGAAAATTTCTGTATATTGTGTAAATAGGAGTGTGGGTCGCCACACGTGAGTGATGCTACTTTGAGCATTTTTTCAGTCAATTTTAAATTCAAAATAAAATGAGATAATTTTACTTGATGTGTTACGCCCAATTGAATCTCCTTCTATCCTTATTGTTGCATTGAGCCAAAAATCAGTAAAGCATTTTTTTCATTTGATGTCGTTTTTGCGATTTGCTTTAACCCATCTGGCGCTCCGGGATATTTTGACTCTCGTGCTGACTGATTATTGGTAAAATGCATATGTGGTCGTGCGGACTCCGGTCTAAACGGGCACAGTACATAGTAATAATAATAATAATTGCCAGCCTTGTGGTGTTGGGGTAGCGCGCCTGCCTCTCACCTGGAGACCCCGGGTTCGATTCCCCGCTACGTCACGGATTTTAGAAACTGACGTGAGGGCTGGAACGGGATGCACTCACCCTCGTGAGGACAATTGAGTAGCTGTCTGACAGTGAGGCAGCGCCCCGATCACGAAAACCAAGATTAACAGCCGAAGGGACCCAATGTGCTGATCACGCTTCACCCCAATATCTGCAGGCCAAATGGCTGGGTAGCGGTCGCTTCGAAGGCCTAGGCCCTTCACGGGCTGAAGTGCCAGGGGTTATTTATTACTTTTAATAATAATAATGATAATAATGAAAATGAAAATCCACAGCCTGCTTCCAGTCTCCGACCGGGTCAGGAATGGAATGAATGAAGCCCCTATCTAGCGGCGAGGATATGAACTGTGCCGGCTGCCGAGGCCTGACGCACTCCTCTGGGGCAATGATTAAATGAATAACAGATGAAATGAAATGATAGTGGAGAGTGTTGCTGGAATGAAATTTTGACAGGGAAAACCGGAGTACCCGGAGAAAAACCTGTCTGCCTCCGTTCTGTCCAGCACAGATCTCACATGGAGTGACCGGGATTTGAACCACGGACTCAGCGGTAAGAGGCCGGCGTGCTGCCGCCTGAGCCACGGAGGCTTAATAATGATAATAATAATAATATTAAAGCAAATATAGCGAGTTGGTTGGCCCTATCAAAAGGCAATAGCATTTAGAACGGGTAAATACCATACCTATCACTGTCTGAAATACGGAAGTGATCCCAAGTACCTTGCTCCAAGACCTTAAAGAACTGGTTCTGGTTACTCAAAAGGACAAACTAATGCAGAAGGCAGTAGTTCTCTCAACAACCCGAATCGTCTGGAAATTCGTGGGTAGCGATTTCGACTTTCCAGCTGAGAAGTGGCTGTTTCAGTAGCAATACTTTGGTTCCCTGAAGCCCGTATAGTTATGTTGTGATGTACCAGCAATGTGTTATATGTACTGTATAAAACAATAATAATAATAATTAAATGATAGTGAGGCTGCAAGCTCAGGTATCCTTCTCGAGGGTTCGATCTATTCTGAGTCATGTAATACATGAAGGTGAACAAATACGACAGCCTTATGCCGATGGATGTAATGGCACATAGCCTACATGAAATTCTGTGAACACAACATTCCGGAATCTCGACATGCCTGCCAAAAATAAAAATAGTGTGTCAAACAACATATTATTATTATTATTATTATTAATATTATTATACACATTATAAGAGATTATATCTTTACTGAATGTTATTTATTTTTAAGTAGGGTTCCAATTGTTTAGGACGTTCAGTAAATAAATATGTTTGGTAACAATGATGATGGAACAGACTTGAAAGCTTTTTGTGATGGTTGTTGTTAATTTGTTTTAGGGGCTTGGGACATTTGTTTATCAGCCCCGTATAGTTGGATGAGTGTTGGATTTGTCTGATAAACTGTGTTTCTGTGGTGACTGTAGTAGTATGTGTAGCTGTAGTTATTAGGGTCGTGAATGAGGTTAGTGCTCCGGGACTCCAAGTACCATACTATCCCGACATGTGCTTGGAAAGCGCGTGGAAGAATCCAGGGAAATCCAAACTCAGGATAACCACTGTCGGTGCTGAGTTTGGACCTCCAATTAACGGAATTGCTGCGATCGTGGTGTACGATTAAATGCGCATGCCTACACCGCGGTGGTAGGAAAGAAAGCAGCCGTAGTCTTATGAAGGGACATTCCAACTTTGGACTCGTGGGATGCCACGGAAAATCATCTTGTGGCTGCAGATGGTGGGAAGTAAGGAAGCTTGTGTTTTTACATGACCGTAAATTTCGTGATCTTGAGCTACTGGACCTCCTTTTTATGTGGAATCCGAACCACAGGACATGAAATTTCACTTCGAAAATCTCACATGCATTGACCGGGAATCAAACCCGTTCCGCCATGGTGAGAGGCCAAAAGCTGGACCGCTGCGCCATCACGCCCCGACGTGCATATCGGCCGGTAATGGTACGCTGTCTCAACACTAGCACAACATGTAGATGATGATAAAAATAATAATACATAATAATAACAATAATAATAATAATAATAATAATAAGAGTCAGCATGTGTAGCTCTGGTGGTAGAGTGGTAAAAATAAAAGTATGGCAACTCGACATACCAACAAAAAAACATAAAGGAATTTAGGTTGGTTCCATAGTTTAGGGGTTGCAACAACGTGGTCAGGTAGCCCCGTATTAAAGAAGTTAGTGTGTCTAAAATTCTCTTATTACTATTAGTACAGTAGTAGTAGCCTAGTATAATAATAGTATTATTAATATTTTTGTTACAGTTGTCGCACTGTCTTCACACAAAGATAGACCAACAGTTTCTTAAATTAATTTACCAAATCTTTAGGATTTCCATTTTCTATGCATAGGCCATGAGGATGTCAAAATCCTAAACAGATCCTCCATCACTAGTCATGTAGCCACTCCCCATGAAGGTGTGTAACAGCTGTTCATAGGGTCGGTTTGTGTATTTCAATGTCATTGGCAGACAAGACGAGGAGGTCACTTAACTTCAGACTCTTGTCTACATTCCTTAGCGTTGTAGGGGAGGGTGACGGGGAGAAGGCAGCTGTGCTGCTGAGGGGCACGAAGTGTAAGCCCGTTTCCAAGACATTGACCGACGATTCTTGTGATTTAATTCCACCTACACTAATTAAGATCCGACTGAATTTCATGAAGATATTTGCTTAGAATACCATCTTCTATCACCAGTGTAACGGACTTCCATCATATCAAATACACCCTGTATAAGAATGAAAGTTTGTCTTTTTTTCTGAATTTCTACGGAAATTTGTGTTATTTACGCGTTTCAGACTGTTTTATGACGGATGCGCGCGAAAATAATTTATTGTCTGTCTGTATGTCTGTCTGTTTGTCTGTCTGTGAACAATTTTGTTCCCTTATAACTCGAGAACGGCTGGGTGGATCAACGTAAAATTTGGTACAGATATCTTTCAGAGGCACGACACTAATCATTGATGTAACTCTTCACTGTACCTCTGAAAAAAGGGGGCCAACCCCCGTAAAATACTTGCTGAAATAGGTGTAGAAGGGCGAGACAAAGCTCATTTTCAGCCCCTCAATGTGAAAAACGGGGTCCTCGAAAACCCCTTTTTAAGGCCCTAAAACCAACAGTGTTTGACATATTACCAGAAAATTAATTTCATTTAATACAATAATGAAAGAAAGCAAGCCGGTAACCATGGCAACAGATACTCACAGGTCCATCTATTGCTGTAAGACGCAATACAATTCCATTTATTACATTACTGAGATAGTTTGCAAACGGCTATAAGGTTATAACGAAACCAAATTAAGCTGTAAAATTCATCAATACCGTACATATAATGCGCTTAAGGGGTACTCTAGATTTTTTTCACGCGATTTACACGTGCGGGTGTGGTACGGAAGGTCTATTATATCCCTATCCCTATATTGTTCTATTATTATTATAATTATTATTATTATTCTACGGCCTACAACGACGAGACAAAGCTTATTTTCGGCCCCTTGGTGTCAGAAAAAATGCGGGGCCCCTAAACAGCCGTAAAGGGTCCCCGAAAACTACATTTTTAAGGTTCTAAAACCAAGAGTTTCTGAGATATTCCCAGAAAACTAATTTCATTTAATAAACTAATGTAGGAATGCAAGCCAGTAATCATGACAACAGTGTCTCAAAAAGTTACATCCAACTTTCCATCTATTTCTGCAAGAAGTAATGCCACTCCATTTATTAAATTTCTGTTAAAGTTTGCAAATGGCTATAAGGTTATCACGGAACCAACAAAAACTGTAAATTCCATCAATGCGCTTAAAGGGGTCAAGGGGTACCCTAGATTTTTTCACAAGACTTAAACGTGCGATATGTCGTACAGAAGGTCTATTATATCTTCAAACAGCAACATTATTTTCAAAAATTCCTGAATTGAAATAGTTTCTTTTTTATATATTTTTGTTTTGTTTTTGCTTTTAGGAATTTGGGCCATTGGAGGCTAAAAAAACCTGAATTTCATGCACCAGAAGCCTTTATAACTTATTAAAGGGGTCTTCCTCTGCATGCGGACTTGACACAACAGGGTCAGTTTTTATGTGACGTGTATTGCGTTTCGTCTACGAGGTTTTCAATTTTATTTTCACGTCAAGAAGCACACGTTAGGTAAATTAGTTTCAGAGCATATTTCAACTAATCATTTACCTTTGTCGACAAACTGGTTCCATGCCCCTAACCATTTTAACAGTAGCTCAATTGATTACGTCTGGTTATTAATTCCGAAGACCGTTCGAAGAATGGGTACTTCTCCTAGTGTGACCATACAATTTCAATCGTCTCTTACGCACGGTATCAGTGAACTTATTGATTACTGTGTACAAGTCTGTGGTTTTCCTTTTAATCCATATACCATTAACATAAACGGGGCCATATATTTTCCTGAGAATTTTACGTTCCTGGATTTCGATTTCACCAATTTGAGAGTGGCCTCCTAAAGATATAGTTTCGGAGGCGTACAATGCTTTTGAAAGAACAACTGTCTGGTAGTTCCGTAGTTTGGCATTTCGTGACATCACTCTTTTATTATAGTGATTCCATGTTATTCGGTATGCTTTCTGGAGTTTGGTGGCTCTTTCTAAATTAGCTTTCCTGTCCAATCCAGATGGTACAATAATTTCTCATAAATATTTGAAGGTACGTGCCTAATTATTCCATAGTTTGTTGTGCCCAATTAAGGAGCGCGTTAGAACCTATTAGCACAATGCTTCCTCTTTTCTTCCCAATATCTCTTCATCCGTTCTCTGTGATCTCTTTTGCGTCCTTCTGTACACCTTCTATTCTTCCGTGTAGGTTTCTCTGTAAATATGTGTCTGTTTATAGGGTTTAAAATGTTGGTCTTCATTGATACCAATTTATTGTAGGTCTTGTGTTATTTCTACCAGACAATTGTGGTTTTCAGAGATAGTGCCAGGTTAAAAATGTTCTATGTTGGCCCATTGTCATCCATTATGTATACGTGACCATTAAATTCCAGTCCCCTTTATCTGTTGTAATCTGTGATTTTGTTCAATACTTTGATAGATTTCATGTGACTTCTTTTCCATACAAACCCCGTTTTCATATTTTGGTCCAAAGATTTTTCTGAGGATTTTTCTCGCTTGTTTATCGATGTTTATGACATGTGATCTTCCCCCTATTATTAACGTTTGAGATGCGTAAAAGGGCTTCTGATTTGACGACAGTACTGTAGCTTCGTAATTATGCGGTTTAGATTATGGATCTTTTGAATTATTTCTGTTGTTGGTATTTTCTATGTTTCTTGTAATTTTGGAACTCTCCGGTTTTTGCTTCTTGATTTAACCTTGGTGGCTGAATAATTTATCCTACTTGAGAGATATTTCGAAATAAGGTGATTAAAGGTTGGTTGTTGATCCTGATTTAGTTCCTTCATTATTATTATTATTATTATTATTATTATTATTTTTTATTATCGACATATATTCGAAAAGACATGATAATGACCACGTCTACCCAAAATATCCATATTGAAAAAGTTTAATAAATTAAGAAATTAAAACCGTAAGTCAATAAATTACTACTCTTAAGTACATTGCACATTGTGAACTTTTTCAACAAAATCAAGAAGTTCCGTGACGAACTAAAGAGCCTACTTTTCTTAAAATTTGAGATTCATTCCAATGATTAATCTATATGGATCTATCTAGAATAATGACGAATTCAGTTGGTAATATCGAAATTTCTTATTAATTAGAAATACTGTATACCTGGCATAATGTAGCCTAATAGAGCGTTACAGTTGGCAGCCCTGATGACTGAATATATTCTTACTTCCATCTCTTAAGGTACAGAATACAAAATTCGGTTGAAGTCCAATAGATAGCATGGATGTTACATGCAGTTAAATATTGGATATAACAGCGCGCGTAAAATCACGATGGCAACAATATCTTGCATGTAATGGTCAGGAATAATCTAAAATGATACGATCCATTGTTGTGCCAATTTTGAATGAAATCCATTAGTTAGTATAGAAGTTACATGCTTTTTAAAATTGGACCTATCAGCAGGCTTAGAATCATGTTGGCAGCACTGACGTACATTAGTTACTCCGAATTAATCTAGAATGCCAGGTACTACACGTGTGCATAGTTCAAAGCTGTCAGCTTGCATCCATTCTGATATATTGGTATTTGGATAAAAGAAATTGAGAGCATTTATTAACAGTTGGCAGCCCTGTTGGCTCTTAAGAATACGCTCAGTCATACCTGTTTATGTAC
The DNA here is from genome assembly GCA_946902985.2 of Meconema thalassinum. NCBI lineage: Eukaryota > Metazoa > Arthropoda > Insecta > Orthoptera > Tettigoniidae > Meconema > Meconema thalassinum. The sequence continues at coordinate 838,274,718 of OX336390.1, forward strand.
ACACAGCTCATACAAAATTTGGTTAAATTCCAATTGATAGTGTAGAAGTTATATGTATTTAAAATTGGATCTATCAGCAGGCTTGTAATAATTTTGGCAACATTGCCAAGTATCACCTCCTGGAAATTAAACTGAAATATTATTATCTATACGTGTGCCAATTTTGAAATAGATCCCATTTATACCTTCCAAGATATCCAACATGGAGCTCAAATTTAATTTGCGATTTTTCAGCAGTTGGTAGCACTGATATAATTTTCAAATACGGCATTGAGATATTCAGGTATAGATCTTTGCTCCTACCGAATTTTGTTTCGATTGCTTCAGCCGTTTAGGAGTTGAAAGGGGAGGGGGGGGGGGGAGACACCCACACACAGCCAGCCAGCCTGACAGACACACATTTCGCCGGATCGATCTCATAAGTCTACTTTTTCCTCATATTTAGCCTATTTTCATTTTATGAGAAAATAGGTTTAGGAGATCACCTTTAGTCCGTGTGTGTGTGTGCGCGCGCGCGCGTGTGTGTGTGTGTGTGTGTGTGTGTGTGTGTGTGTCCTAATAACTACACGCTTGGAAGACGCGTGTAAGCTCGGCTCCTCAGTGAAAGTGAATTAGAAAGTGTTATTGTGTAGGCACTTTGAAAATAAACGGTACACGTGTGAGTAATACAATAAGTGTAAACTGTGTTAAGTTATTTTGTGTGATAACTCCGTATTTACAAAGTAATTATACAACTTAATCAAGATGACCAGAGGCAAGGGCAAGCGCGCCTCCTGTGACGCCAACGGTAGTGCCAACTTAGTCGAGGAGACCGTCCATAAGGTGCTCAACGAGACTCTCAGTTCGGGTAAGTTCCTCGATACAATTATCTGAGAGAGTGACTGAACTTGTCGTCAAACAACTGGAGAAGTCACTCCAGTTCAATATGGACTTGGTGTCAGATCTCACCAAAAAGCTTGAGAGTCGCGAGAGTGAAATACGAGCCCTTAGAAACGAACTCGAAGAAAAGTATGACTCCCTAGAACAATAGAGATCAAATATCAGGATTTTTGGCGTGCACGAAAGTGCCGAAGAAAATACTGATGAACTAGCTCCCAACATCTTTAGTGATATCGGCGCAAGTGTTAACCTGCATGATATTGACTGGAGCCATCGAGTTGGACCTAAATCCCCGGGAAAAACGCGGCCTATTATTGTAAAATTTGAGTCATTCCGTACCACGCAGGAGGTGTTTCTCAAAAATAGAATGCTTAAAGGTAGCAAGGTGACAATTCGCGAAGATCTCACCTCCACCAGGCTGGCCATTTTGAAGACTGCAAATTCTCGTTTCTCTGTTAGAAATTGTTGGAGTTCGCAGGGCGATATCCTCATCAAGCAACCCGATGGTAGCAAGATTAGGATTAACCGCATGTGTGACCTACCAAGCTAGTTAGAAACTGTAGTCAAAGAACATTCACCTAGCTGACAGCGGCCACTGTATGTTACTTTAGTTCTAATTAATATTAGTTCACCTGTATAGTGTAATCTTAGTCTTAGTTCAGTATAGTACAATTTGGTTAGTTTAGGTTTCATTTCCGAAGTATGTGGGTCTACGACCCCTGACAGCAGCTCGGTACCGCATACCCCCTGCAGTGAAAGGAATTCCACCCGTCCCACCCCTCTCTCACCGTCGCCTTGTGAAGGTGACAAGAGTGTCAGAAGTAGCTCCAGGGAACAATGACTCCACCCCAGCCCGTGATTACCAGTTCGAAAAACTGTTACTTCATCCGACAGGTCTTCACATAGCGGACGTAAATGTACAGTCCTTATCGGCACATTTTCATGAACTAGAACTTATTATACCTGATGTATTCCATATTTGCTTGATGAGTGAGACATGGCTATCGCCACTCCATCTTTCAAAATCATTTAACTTGTCCGGCTACACACTATTACGCAACGACCGAGTGGGAAAGAAAGGAGGTGGGGTTGGAGCTTTTGTTCAGACGAACTTAAATCCTAAAATCCTAGCATGCTCAGATAGTCAGTACGATAGGAGACCCGAATTTATGTTATTCGAAATAGAGACCGCCCATCAAAAGTGTGCTGTCTGCGTTGTTTACAAATCACCTTCGCTGGGTCATTTAGAGTACGTAGAGAACGCGTTATTACGCATCCTGCCTCTTTAACAGCACGTAATAGTTATGGGCGATTTCAATACCAATATAGGCGATAATACCACAGCTGAAACTCGGCAACTCTTGAATATGCTCGCGTCACGTGACATGAAAATATTAGAGCTATTACCAACACATCACACACGCACATCACACACGACAATTGGCCTGATATCAGTAAAGAACACAGACAAAGTGCTTCAATACGGGCAGACATCTGTACCAGGAATTTCTTCCCACGACTTAATCTACTTGTCCTACTCTTTAAAATATAAGAAGACCAAACTAAGGACCATCATGTACAGAGACCTCTCTAAAATTGACACGCTATCCTCGATAGAAGACGCTCTCAATGTACCATGGTATGACATACGTAATATTCACAACATAAAGTAGATGATAAACTACACAAAATGAACGACTACTTGACAGGACTATATGATAAACATGTTCCAGTGAAAACTGTTCGAGCGACGCGACCTCCAGCGCCATGGCTCAGCACGGAACTGAAAGAACTAATGGCTAAGCGAGATTCTGCGCACAGAAAGTTTAAGAAATTACCCACGCAACAGAATTATGACGACTTTAAAAAGCTCCGAAACAGAATATCCCAAGCAGTACGTAACGTTCGAACCAGGTATGCTCACAACTTGCTCGGGCGTAATATCAAACCCTCTGCGGCGTGGAATGAACTAAGAAACATGGGAATAGGCAAAGAAAAAAATGACAACCCCATTAATCTACCTCTTGACACACTCAATGACTATTTTACTAGTACAGGACATTCTGTCAACCCAGACATAAAACACAGAACTCTCACCAACAACTACAACACCCCCACCCCAACAGAGAAAAATTCTACTTCTCGCATGTTATCCCGTCTCCAGTCAGACGTGCCATTCTTAGAATCAAATCAAAATCGAAACGGATCGACAATATAGAAATAGAAATATTCAAACGAATCATTGACATTATACTTCCCACAATTACACACATATTCAACTACTCGTTAATGACTGGGACGTACCCATCGCTATGGAAAGCGGCTATTGTCATTCCAATCCCTAAAAACACACAAGTCAAAAACGTGAATGACTATCGCCCAGTGAGCATATTATCTGCCATCTCCAAATCTCTCGAATTTATCGTGTACGAACAACTCTCCTGCTATTCGCAAGCGCACAACATCCTTGATGAGCACCAATCTGGCATCCGGAAAAATCACAGCACTACTACGGCACTACTTAAGGTCACGGATGACATAAGAAAGGCTATGGACAGTGGGCAAGCAACAATCTTAGCACTGCTTGATTTCAGCAAAGCTTTTGATTCTGTTGATCATGACATATTACTCTCTAGCCCCCCAAGGGGCCGATAACCTCGATGTTAGGCCCCTTAAAACAACAATTATCATCATCATCATCACTCTCTAGCCTATTGAAAATTCATCTCTCTATGAACAGTATCCAATGGGTGGACTCATATCTACACGGGCGCCAACAGCGCGTTACAAGTAACTCAAATCAAATGTCTTCTTGGCGCTCCGTGGTGACAGGAGTCCCTCAGGGATCAGTTCTGGGACCCCTTCCCTTCTCGATCTACATAAATGATATCACTTCATTGATAACTAAATGCAAATATCACGTATACGCTGACGATGTACAACTCTATCTGCATCCTGCACCAGAAAGACTATCGCAAGCAATCAAAGCTTTCAATGTGGACTTAAGTGAAATTTGTAATTGGTCCAATTCACATGGACTACGACTCAATGAGACAAAAACTCAAGCTATCATAATCTCCCACCCTAAAATTCTCCGTAAAATAAAAAATAATCCCACCCTACCAAACTTACGCTTGCGCGACTCCCCAATCGAATTCCAAGAATCAGTCAAAGATCTGGGCGTGACTATTGACGAACATCTCTCTTGGAAGCAGCAAGTCCACAACGTCTCTAGAAAAGTATTTTCCGCACTGAATTCATTGAGATGATTTGGGAATATTTTCTCTCGCGTGTTAAAAGAACGAATTGTTTCCTCCCTAGTACTGCCTCATTTTGACTATTGCGATGTGGTATACAATGACCTGTCTGCTACTCTTAAAAACAAACTCCAACTAGCACAAAATGCCTGTGTACGCTAATGCAACTTACGGTATTACGACCACGTCACCCCTGCGTACGAACAACTCAGCTGGTTACGACTAAATCAACGCCGCGATCTTCATTCTTTATGTCTTTTCCGACAAATACTCTTAAGTTCCTCTCCAGCTTACCTGCAATCTCAGTTTCACTGCCTCTCACACGAACATAGTCTTGGCACACGGTCAAAAATGATTCACTCATGCTCATACCTATACACCGCACGGTACGCTACACTAACTCCTTCGTAGTTTCTACTGCACGACTGTGGAACAACCTGCCGCGCTCTGCCAGAGGAGCAACCCCGTCTAGCTTCAGGCAGCAATGCCAGCTGTACATATCACAAAAGAAATGAAACCTGAACTCAACACGTCAAATATTTTAATCCTTATGCTAAGTTATATTCGTGTTTCTAATTTACACTTTATTTATATTCTGTTTAGTCACCTAAATGTATTCTTACATCCTTTTAAATGCGCATTGCAAAATCAATATTAGGCTATAGTAATAACTCATCCATGATGCTTATCACCATCATCAACATCATCACATCATCATTAGGTTCTGTTTTATTAGTGTTTGTGTTTCCCTATCATTTCTTTACTTTAGCAATAATTAACTAATTACAATAATTTTTCCTACGCCATGCTTACCTACCATTATATGTATCGTGATTGGATCTGAAATATCTTCCTGTTAGATTTAAGTACCTTTGTTAACTTCAGCAAATAATGTAATAATGTATTAATTGTAAATTCTGGTTAGATGGAAGAGAGGGCCCAATGGCCCTAACCTTGCCAGACAAAATAAAGCTATTTATCTATCTATCTATCTATCTAAACGGCTGGAGCGATTACAAAGAAACTCGGCAAGGTCATAGCACCATTCTGGCCGACCCCGACCGTGCCCTTCAAATTTTCTTGTGTCTCACCAACCCAACATGGCGGCTGTGCGAAATATTTCACTAGCATTCAGTATAACCGAAACTATTACCGATATCACCCTGAAATTTTGTACGGTGATAAAGGGCACTACTAGAAGTACACCTATGAGACTTTCAAAAACCTGGTAACTACAAAACCAACATGGCGGCCAAGCGCAAATGAGACATTTAAATAGACTTTTCTCGCGATTTAACCATCCAAACGTAATGAAACATGGTACAGCAAATGTTTATACACATTGTAATGCATGCGTCTAATTTATTCCAATTGATTACATAACCTCAAAATGGCAGCTAGGCGAAATATTTCACTGGCATTCAATATCTCCGAAACTATTTATGATATCAACCTGAAATGTTGTACGGTGATAAAGGGCACTGCTACAAATTTATCAATGTAAATTTCAATAACCTAAAAAGTACAAGACGAACAGGGCGGCCAAGCGAAGTTGAAACATTTTAATAGACTTTTCTCGTGATTTATCCATCTGAGCGCAGTGAAATGTGGTATAGTAATTGATTATACATATTGTAATGCACTTCCATCTAATTTAGTTCAATTGTTTACATAACCTCAAGATGGCGGCTGTGCGTAATTTTAAAATTAAGTTTTTATTTCTAGTATCGTAATCATGCAATCGAAGTGAAAGTTTGAATAATGAAGCTACGTACAAATTTTCCCTTAATGGTACATAACTCTATGGCCGATATATGTAACAATCCAAAATGGCGAGCATTCGAAACATTTAGACGGTACTCGATATCTACGAATCTTTTACGGCAATCAAACAAACATTTTTAATGTTCATAGAGGCTATGAACATAAGTTCACCTATAGGACTTTCAGTAACTTGATGAGCACAAATCCAACATGGCGACGACGCGAATTATACACATTTAAATGGACGTTTCTCGCTATTTAACCATCCGAGTACAGTGAAACTTTGCACGTTAATTGCTTATACAAATATTAATCCACTGGCATCTAATTTATTTCAATTGTTTTCATAACCACAAGATGGCAGCTGTGCGAAATTTCACAATTAAGTTTTTGTTTCTTGTGCTGTAATCATGCGATCGAAGTGAACATTTGAATAATGAAGATACGCAATAATTGTTCTTTATGGTACATAACTATATGGCCTATACATACAACAATCCAAAATGGCGACCATCTGAATTATTTAGACGGTTCTCAGTATCTACGAATCATTTAAAGCAATCAAACTGATTCTTTTAATGTTGATAGAGACTATTAACATAAGTTGATCTATAGGACTTTCAATAACCCGGAGAGCACCTATCCAACATGGCGGCGACGCGAAGTATACATATTTAAGTGGATGTTTCTAGCGATATAATCATCCGAGTGCAGTGGAACCATGTGCAGTAAATGCTTATAAAATGTTAATCCACTGGCATCTAGTTTATTTTAATTGTTTTCATATGCTCAAGATGGCAGCTGTGCGAAATTTTAAAATCTCGTTTTTACTTCATTTGTCCTAATTATGCGATTGACGTTTGAATACCACACGTACACAATAATCTTCATGTAATAGTACATAAATAAAAATCAAATATGGCGACCATCTGAAATTTTTAGACGGTTCTCAATATCTACGAATCTATTACAACAATCAAACTGAAATTGTGTATGTTGATAGAGGCAATTGATATGAGTAGGATATATGAAAATAGGCTGTATAGTTCTTCACGGAATTACTTGTTGCAAAATGTGAAAAGGAGGCTAAAAATACACTAAAGGACTAAAAAACCAGATCTGTTATAATTTTTGATTAATTTTGCAAGATACATTTCTTGAAAAAAACAAGTAGTTCCGTGACGAACTAAAGAGCCTATTTTCTTAAAATTTAAGATTCATGCCAATGATTAATCTATATGGATCTATCTAAAATAATGACGAAATTAAGTTAATTTCTAATTAGTTCGAAATACTGTATACCTGGCATAATGTAGCCTAATAGAGAACTCCAGTTGGCAGCCCTGGTGACTGAATACATTCTTAGTTCCATCTCTTAAGGTACAGAATACAAAATTTGGTTGAAGTCCAATGGATGGCATTGACGTTACAGGCAGTTAAACATTGGATCTAACAGCGCGCGTAAAATCATTTTGGCAACAATGTTATACATGTATTCGTCAGAAATAATCTGACATAATATGATCTATTGTTGTGCCAATTTTGAATGAAATCCATTAGTTAGTTTAGAAGTTACATGCATTTTAAAATTGGACCTATCAGCAAGCTCAGAATCAGGTTGGCAGCACTGACGTAAATTAGTTACTCCGAATTAATATAGAATGCCAGGTACTATACGCGTGCAAAGTTTAGAGCTATTGGCTTGCATAGTTTCTGATATATTGATATTAAGGTAACAACAAGAGACAGCATTTATTAACAGTTGGCAGCCCTGGTTGCTCTTAAGAATACGCATAGTCATATCTGGTTATGTACACATAGCACATACGAAATTTGGTTGAATTCCAATTGATAGTGTAGATGTTATATGCATTTAAAAGTGGACCTGTCAGCAGGCTTATAATCATTTTGGCAACACTGCCATATAAGGCCTCCTGGAAATTAAACTGAAATATTATTATCTATACGTGTTCCAATTTTGAAATAGCTCCCATTCATACCTTCCAAGATATCCAACATGGAGCTCAAATTTCAATTGCTATTTTTCAGCAGTTGGTAGCACTGACATCGTTTTCAAATACGGCATTGAGATATTCAGGTAAAGATCTTTACTCCTACCGAATTTTGTTTCGATTGCAGCAGCCGTTTAGGAGTTGATAGGGACACACACACACACAGCCAGACAGACTGAAGGACAGATAGACAGACAGACAGACAGAAGGACAGACAGACGCACATTTGCCCGGATCGATCTCATAAGTCTACTTTTCCTCATTTTTGCAAAATGTGAAAAGTAGGTTAAAAATCGAATTGGAACAGGTAGTTCCGTGAAGCAATAAAGCCTATTTTCATATATACTACTTATGTTAATAGCCACTATCAACATACAAAATTCTTCTTCTTCTTCTTCTTCTTTAATCGTATCGGCCAACTAAGGACCACGTTATTTCAACTGGCTTCTCTGGGCTTTGATCTTTGCCCAGTGTTCCTTCATACGTTGCAGGTGTTGCTCTTTTCTTTCTTCCGTCCACATCTTTCCCGTCTTCAACTTGGGTTTTTCCTGAAAACCCTGGTGGTCGTGTAGTTTCTTCCTGAGGGAATTGCGTTCTTGAATATCCCCACAGGTAATTTCCATCTCTTGCAGGTCACTTTCCACCTCTTCTCACCAGGCTGGCTTGGTCTTCTTATTTTTAAAATAGTTAATGATCCGGGTCGTCAATCGTGTGGGTTTCATTCTAAGCAAGTGGCCATAAAATGCAATCCTCCTTTTCCTCATTACATCAGAGATCTTATAGACATGAATATACAGCTCTTAGTTATGCCGCCGTCTATATTCACCGTTGTCTTTAATCGGGCCAAGAATTTTCCTCAAGATCTTTCTTTCCTTGATCTCCAATTTTTCTACCAGGCCTTTCTTGTTCATGGTGAGGCATTCCGCTGCGTACAGAGCCTCTGGTCGTATGACAGTGCAATAATGCCTAAGTTTTGCGTTCAGGGATATTGACTTTTTGTTGTAAACGTCCTTGGTGAGTTGGTACGCCATTTTCATTTTGTTCATGCGTGAAGTGAAGGTTTCTTTCTCACATACGTTGGGTTCTACCCACTCGCCAAGATATTTAAACTTATCTGTCCGTTTGATTTTCCCCTGGTTTACTTTTAGTTCCCTTGGTGCTGGCTTGATGTTAGTTATGAAGTGTGTTTTCTCCAAAGAGATCTGAAGACCAACTTTTGTTGCCTGTACCTGCAGCTGGTTAATTTGTTTTGTGGCCATATCTAAAGAGTCGGAGAAAATTGCAAGATCATCTGCAAAAGCAAGGCAATCAATAGAAAGGTTCATGTTCTTGTAACCCAGTCGTACTCTATTTTGGACCCCATCGTTCATTTCTTTGCGCCACTCGCGGATGACTTTTTCAAGTGCACAGTTGAAGAGCAGGGGTGAAAGCCCATCTCCCTGCCTAACTCCTGTCTTAATTTCGAAAGAGTCTGAAATTTCTCCTCTGAACTTGACTCTGGAGGTTGTGTTAGCTAAGGTCGGTTGAATGATTGCCCTGGTTTTATTATCCAATCCAAATTCCTTTAGAATTTGAATAAGAGCTATTCTATCAATCGATTCATAGGCCTTCTTGAAGTCGACGAAGGTTACCACAAATTTCTTGTTCCTTTGCTTCAGATAGAAAAGGATGAATTTCAGATTCATAATTTGTTCGGCACATGAGCGCTCTTTCCTGAACCCTCCTTGGTACTCTCCTAATTGTGAATCAAGTTGTTGTTCTGCCCTAATCTGCAGAGCTTTTGAAATAATTTTGTAAGTTATCAGTAGGAGGGAAATGCCGCGATAGTTGTTAACGTCCGTTTTGTCACCTTTCTTATGCAGGGGATGAATCAAGGCAGAAGTCCAGTCACGTGGAAGTTTCTCAGTTTCCCAAATCTCCTTGATAATGTCAGTCAATTTATGAATCATCTTTTCACCAGCATACTTCCACAATTCGGCGATTATTGAGTCCTCACCTGGTGCCTTGTTGTTCTTAAGTGACTGGATAATCTGTTTGATTTTTTCTTTCGTTGGAGGGGATGAATCTGGGTGGACTTGCATGTTGTCTTCAAATGAGAAAGTGGAGTTTGAAGTCTCACAATTAAGGAGGGATTCAAAGTACTTCGCTATAATCTGGCAATTTTCTCTCTCACTGTAAGCTAGTCTCCCATTTGAGTCTTTGAACTGTAGACTCGGAGGATTGTATTTGCTTAGATTGCGTTTGAAGTTTCTGTAGAAGTCCCTTGTGTTGTTCCTCTGAAAGTCTAGCTCAATTTGAGTTAGTTGGCTCTTGTAGGCACGTTTTACATTGCGGATGATTTTTGCAGCGCGTTGTCTCTCGTTCACGAAGTTTTCCCAATTATCTTGGATCTTTCCCGAGTTCCATTTCTGCCAGGCAAGTTGTCTTTGCTTTACCACTGAATCACATGCATTATTTCACCACGCATGTTTCTTTGACTTCGTCAGTGGAACTGTCTCCTGTGCTGTTGTAACCAGGGCCTGTTGTAGTTCATCCCAGTTTTCTGGATTCCAAGATTCTAGTTCTTGAGTAAATTCAGGGCACAATCGTAGTTTTTCAGTATCAAATCGATTGATCTTTTTTAAGACGGCCTTTCTGGTGCTTCTCGGAATCAGTTTAACTTTGATTTTGGATAGATAGTGATCCGAATCTAGATTGGCATTTCTTAGAAACTTCACATTCTGTATTTCTCTCTGAGCTTTACGTGCAATTGAGACGTGATCAATTTGAAATTCGCCGAGATTTGGATTCGGAGATGTCAAAGTCTTCTGTTTTCTGGGAAGGTGTTTGAACGCTGTGGATTTTATAACAAGATTGAAAGCCTTACATAGTTCTACGAGCCTCTCACCATTGCGATTTGTTCTCTGGTGAGCTGGATAGTTTCCGATAATGTTTTGGAACTTTCCTTCCTTACCCAGCTGTGCATTGAAATCTCCAAGAAGCATAATCGTGTGTTTGTCTGGAATCTTACAGAGAACATCTTCAAGGTCTTCCCAGAATCTATCCGTTCCTTCCGGGTCTCTTATTCGCTTGATTGATTGGCGCATGGACATTCACAACAGAATAAACTTTTTTGCATATTAAGGCTTTCACGGCCCGGATTATTATATAAATAATTCATTCTTTTGGGTTAATGCCGTGTGTATTTTTAATTTAAACCATACGTTTCGGAGAAACCTTGCCTCCTTTTCCAATGTTGAAGCCAATGATTGAATCCAAAATCTTCCTACTGACGATGAATCCTGTTCCAAGGTTGGGAACTGTTTTTATTACACGTTTACTATTATTATTATTATTATTATTATTATTATTACATAATCGGCCTGACGCCGGCAACATCCAACTTTGAGTTGAGGAATGTCTTTACACGTCTGGCTGTGCATGGCTTTCACAACCCTAATTGAATTAACAAATCTTTCCATGATCCTACAGAGACGTGTGTATACCAACTATGTGGATATTTTCGATTGCTATTTGGCTGCAATAAAAGTATTAATTAATATCCTGAACTAGCACCAACGGCTAGAGTTCAGATACTATGTAAAAATCGTTCTGTTCTTTACATCAATTAACATTTTCAAATAACGCACATAGGCTGTTACAAACCCTTTAAAATAAAAAGTAACAAGTAGTTCCGTGAAGAAATATACAGCCTATTTTCATATATCCTACTTATGTTAACGGCCACTATCAACATACAAAATTTCAGTTTGATTGCTGTAATAGATTCGTAGATATTGAGAACCAACTAAATATTTCGGATGGTCGCCATGTTGGATTTTATATATGTAGGACCTAGAGTTATGTACTGTTACATGAAGATTATTGTGTACGTGTAGCATTCAAACTTCAATCGCATGATTAGGACACAAGAAGTAACAAGGAGATTTTAAAAGTTCGCACAGCTGCCATCTTGTGGTTATGGAAACAATTGAAATAAATTAGATGCCAGTGGGTTAACTTTCGTATAAGGATTTACTGTACTAAGTTTCACTGCACTCGGATGGTTAAATTGCGAGAAACGTCCGTGTGAATAGTTATACTTCGCGTCGCCGCCATGTTGGATTTGTGATAACCAGGTTATTCAAAGTTCTATAGGTGAACTTAAGTTAATTGCCCCTATGAACATAAAAAATTCACTTATATTGCTATAATAGATTCGTAGATATTCAGAGTCGTCTAAATATTTCGGATGGTCGCCATGTTGGATTGTTAAATGTATAGGCCATCGAGTCATGTACCATTAAAGGAAAATTATTGCGTAGGTTCATTATTCAAACTTTCACCTCGATCGCATGGTTACGACATAAGATATAAAACCTTAATTTTAAAATTCGCACAGCCGCCATCTTGAGGTTATGTAAACAATTGAACTAAATTAGATACCAGTGCATTACAGTGTGTGTAAACATTTCCTGTACCAGATTTGATTGCATTTGGAACATTAAATTGCGAGAAAGTTCTATTTAAAATTTTCAAATTCGCTTGGCCGCCATGTTCGTTTTGTAGTTAACCGATGTTTGAAAGTCTCGTAGATGAACTTCCAGTAGTGCCCTTTATCTCCGTACAAAATTTCTGGATGATACCGATAATAGTTTCAGAGATATAGAATGCCGGTGAAATATTTCGCACATCCGCCATCTTGTGGTTATGTAAACAATTGAATGAAGTTAGATGTCGGTGCATTACAATGTGTATAAAACTACACTGTACCAAGTTTTATTGCGTTTGGTTGGTTAAATCGCGAGAAACGTCTATTTAAAAGTCGGAAATTCGCGTGGTAGCCATGTTGGTTTTGTGGTTACCAGTTTTCCAAAAGTCACATAGGTGAACTTCTAGTAGTTCCCTTTATCACCGTAATAAATTACAGGGTGATATCGGGAATAGTTTCGGAGATATTGAATGCCGGTGAGATAATTCGCACAGCCGCCATGTTGGATTGGTGAGACGTAACAAATTTGATGGGCACGGTCGGGGTCACCCGGAATAGTGCTATGAACTTACCGAGTTTCGTTGAAATCGCTCCAGCTGTTTAGAATTTATTAGGGGGACACACACACACACACACACACTCCTCACACACACACACACACGGACAAAAGGTGATCTCATAAGCCTATTTTTTCAAAATTGAAAATAGGCTAAAAGTGTATCGTAGTATCATCTTGCCATTCTTCAAATTCGATGCGCATAGAATGCCGATGGCATATTAATAAATGGAGGCCCATGTAGACCAGTCGTGACATCAAATGGAGAAGTAACGAACAAGATAATCCCTACAGGGGGAGTGCATTCAAGCGGCCATAAACATAAACTTTTCAATAAAATCTGTAAGTTAATCTGTTGGCCGGCGTGCAGTTCGCCATGATAATTCACTTTTTTGTTCCTAGATGTCTGTCTCGTGCAATGCTGCTGGCGAATTTTGTTTTAATTATATATTTTCCATCGTACTATGCACAATATTTTTTTTTTATTTTTTTTAGTTTTACCCTCCAGGTTGGTGGAACCCACGGACTCAGCGAGGGAACTCAGCACTACCGCCTCTACGGGCAGTGTCCTAGAGCTGGGAACATCAAATTGGAAGGGATACAACTGGTGAGGTGGGATTGGCACCTCGCCCAGGCGGCCTCACCTGCAAAGCGAACAGGGGCCTCATGAGGGAAGGTAAGGGATGGTTAGGATGGATAGACAAGGAAGAGGGAAGGAGGCGGCCGTGGCCTTGAAGAAGGTACCATCCCGGCATTTGCCCGAAGACGAAGTGGGAAACCACGGAAAACCACTTCGAGGATGGCTGAGGGGGAATCGAACCCCCTCTACTCATTTGGGCCACCCGAGGCTGAGTATACCCCGTTCCAGTCCTCGTACCACTTTTCAAATTTCGTGGCAGAGCCGGGAATCCAACCCAGGACCTCCGGGGCGGCTGCTAACCATGCTGACCGCTACGCTACGGAGGCGACTACTATGCACAATATAACGATTAATTTTAAAACGACTGAGTCATTACAAAACAATAAATATAAAGAAATTCAAGCAGAAAAACCTAACTCTTATAGGGTTTGAACCGTAGCCGTAAGATTGATAGGCTAACGTTTTACCACGGAGCCAAACGTGCGAACAATCATTATCCGATATCAATGAGTTACTCAGAACGTGTTAGCAATTAATGATTTACACTAAACGATTTCACCAGTGGAGTATATTATTTATATATGAAGCATTTCATACAAAGTTTATTTATTTTGTATCAGTACGCTATATTGCATGCAATACTCAAATTAGTGAAATATAAGTCAGGCACAAGATATTCGCTGCCATCTTGCCTTGTACTGAGACGGCTCAGTTTTTTTGAATCACTTCTGCACTATAGTATTACAAAATAAACTTTTAATTTCGAACGAGCCTCTTCCTTTAGAACAGTTAAAACGATTCTCGGCTCGATAACCGGAACTGGTGGGTCCCATGATATGGATTATAATGTTTGAATAATTCGCACGGCCGCCATCCTGCAATGGTACGGCGGATAACCTTGTAGTTTGGTCACAAGACACGTCCTATATGATGGTATGTTGTTACCAAATTTGGTAGAGATCGGATGATTTGGTTAGTCGTTATTTGATTTTACGTTTTGAACGTTTGAGTGGGAACCATTCAGTTTTGGTAAAGATGGCGGCGATATATAACATGACACTGAGGTGCCCTTTGCTAGTTCTACCTATGTACCAAATTTCGTTTAATTCGGTTTCACCGTGTCTGAATAGATAGGGGGGGGGCAGACATTCAGAGTACACACACTCACATACACACACAGACACACACATACACACACACACACACACACACACACACACACACAGACACACAATTTTTCGTCCTGTGTAGATCTCATAAGTCTACTTTCATTTTTTGCAAAAATCGAAAGTAGGCTAATGTTAATTTTAAAATTCGCACAGCCGCCATCTTGGGTTTATGTAAACAATTGAACTAAATTAGATACCAGTGCATTACAATGTGTATAAACCTTTGCTGTGCCAAGTTGCATTGCGTTTGGATGGTTAAATCGCGAGAAACGTCTATTTAAAAGTAGCAAGTTCGCTTTGCCACCATGTTGGTTTTGTAGTTACCAGGTTTTCAAATGTCACATAGGTGAACTTCTAGTAGTTTCCTTTATCACCTTAAAAATTCCAGGGAGATATCTGTAATAGTTTCGGAGATATTGAATGCTGGTGAAATATTTCGCACAGCCGTCATGTTGGATTGGTGAGACAAAATTTGAAGGGCACGGTCGGGGTCGTCCGGAATAATGCTATGAATTTACTGAGTTTCATTGAAATAGCTCCTGCCGTGGAGATTTTATTAGGGGGACACACACACGAATCACATACACACGCACACACAGACACACCGACAAAAGGTGATCTCATAAGCCTATATTTTCATAAATTAAAATAGGCTTAAAACGAACTAATGAGTAGGTTGGTTGGGTCCTTAGCTTAGGAGCTACGACAACGCGATCATGTAGCCCCGTGTACCTTGGGTGTGTGTAGGAGCTGTCTGATAACCGGTGTTAATTGTGATGGCTGTATTAGTGTGTGTTATTTGTTTTGATTCGAGTAAGAACTGCAGACAATAATTTCTAAGTAGTTCCTACTTTTGCTACCAAATGCTACGTCCACGACACCTAGCTTGCGGACTTGGCTACTAGATGGCATCGCAGTCAGCACTTGGCGGTGAACGTTGGAACTATTAGAGCGTTATCAATTCTAACCTACAAATTTCGGCTTCACACAGGTGTAGCTAGTGGAAGATTCTCTTTCATGCCATAAATCTATAACATGAGACCGACGGCTTTACTATCCCTCCGAAGGATGGCATACTGAGGGATGTTTAATACTCATAAAAAATCCGACGTCTTCGGCCGGGTTTGAACCCGCGACCTTGGGCGTAGAAGCTCAGCATGCTACCAACTACGTCACCGAAGCCGCTGAACTAATGAGTACTCAAAAGAAAGATAATTAGCCGCAGCTTGACGAATTGCACTCTGATTACAGAATTATCGACAATTTGTTTAAAAAAAGAAAGTACCCCGCACAACAGTAAAGCAAGAATCACATGCATGAATTCTCGCCCAGGTCCTCTATTTATTTTACTATTATTATTATTATTATTATTATTATTATTATTATTATTATTATAATTTTTATTATTATTATTATTATTATTATTATTATTATGCACTTCGCTGACAATCATTGGTAAATTTAATTAGGCTATAACAATATGGTCTCTGCTGGAATAAGTCATTCATCACATCCCGTTCTTCGTAGGACTGGACGCTCTACTAGGTACCGTTTTGTACGGGGTAATGAGGTAGGCGGCTTCCTGGCCTTCCTCACAGCCGCTACCATATTTCACCTCACCCGCCACGGAACACATTCAGTATGCATGAAATGATACCACGAAAATAATGGATCCATAATGTTAGATTTTTTTAAAACCAGCTTTTGTTTGAACTATTTTTTTCCACCGCAGCCCCCTCATATATCCAATTAAAATTACCAAATATATTTCACAGCAGAAATACAGCTTCGACACATTTGCAGGCAGGAGATTTCACAAACCAGTGCGCATTATCAAATATTAAAACTTTGATCCATAACCTCGGCAGCGCCTGTCAATGGGACACATATTTCGTATCTGTGTGTGCGCCGCGTCATTTTCCTCCCCATTTGTGAAGGTAGCGATAAAAATTCCACGTCGCCCGTCATGTTAGAGAAGCGTCCTGCCTACTCAATGATTTAAACGCCGGCCCCGATGTGCGCCATTCATAATGCTGTGGACGTCAAAGCTGCAACCTCACCAATGTCCACTAATAAAGCAAATCATACAGCTACTATAGCCATTACCAGCATAATTGATACAGCTGCAGTCACTGATAAAACGCAGTAAAGGAAGAAGTCAAACTAATAATAATATTAACAAATATAATAATAATTAAAACACATCAAATGTTTCTAGGTTCGTGCCGTGTCTTGTTGTCCTAGGCGAAACACCACACTAGACACGGCACAAACCTAGAAAAATTGCTGAGTTTTATTTCACTGGCCGTGAAAGCCAATATACCATCTTTTAGAATAATAATAATAATAATAATACAGTGGAACTTGGATAATTCGAACCTCAAAGGACCAGTAAAAATTTCGAATTATATAAAGAGTCGAATTAAGAAAGTTCTTTGAAAAGGGTAGAGAAAATATATTGTATTACGTTTACATGATGATTTACGTTCAACAAAGCAGATTAACAAACAACGGTACTTTATAAAGACTGCATCGTGAATAACCTCGAAATTTTCAAATGAAAAATAAAACCAAAATGTACTATTCACCTATTTAACGTCAGTAGTAATCCAGCAATCTAGTTAAGTCTAAGAGAAATCTACTGTTTTTCAAAATAGTTTGAGATTTGTACCTGTTTCCTACAATTAAGTCTCTCAGCCATCACAAAAGAATAGCACATATTTAAGGAAAGGAAAACAGGACTACTTACGTCACTTCTTCTTTCAAAAAACGCGTAAGTTCTGTGATGTAGTTTGTTGCTTGGGCTGCACTCGGAACAGTTTTTTCGAGAACTGACCCAACTGACCCAACTGCTTGGCTTCCGATCGGCCTTTTACAATAAACACTTCGAATTTTCCAAAATATAATTCGAATTAACCACGATTTTTTAGCATTGATAAAATGCTAGGGACCAAGAGAAAAAATCGAATTAAAGAATATTTCGAATTATAGAAGATCGAATTAACCACGGTCCACTGTAATAGTAATAATAACAATAATCATGTCTTCCTTATGACTGACCACCGACTGACTAAGAAAATCTGGAATTTCACAAAGCCAAAGGCAACGAATGGAGAATATTCGAAGAATGTGAGAAAGACCTGGTTCAAATTGGTATTCCAGAAACGAAAATTCACGACAGATTTGAATTTCAAATAACAAAATTTTAAAGTGGAATCTGAACCCAGGTGACGGAGAGAGCCTCTACCAGAAGCACGAAAGAAGGCACTGATCGATGGACTCAAGAAATACTGGGAGGATGTCTAGGCTGGTAGAAGAAAAAGATCTAGACACAAACGAAATTGATTGTTAATATGCAGTCCATAGAGGCTCATTTCAAAAATAAATAGAGTAATAATAATGTTGATGTTTGAGTCTTCAGTCTTTTGACTGGTTTGATGCAGCCCACCACGCCTCCCTGTCCTGAGCTAATCGTTTCATCTCTACATAGCTACCACACCCTACATCCGAGGCAATCTGTTTAACATATTCTAACGTTGGTCTACCCCTACAGTTCTTGTCCTCGACCCTTCCTTCCATAACTAAGCTTGCTATTCCTGGGTGTCTTAATATGTGTCCTACTAACCTATCTCTTCTCTTCATTAGCAGTCCCCAGAAACATCTCTCCTCTCCCACTCGTATTAATACCTCTTCGTTTGTAACCCAATCTACCCATCTGATCTTCATCATTCTCCTGTAACACCACATTTCAAACGCTTCAATTCTCCTCTTTTCTGCTGCACCAGTAGTCCAAGATTCACTTCCAAACAGCGCCACGCTCCAGGCAAAGGCTTTCAAAAATGACTTCCTAATACCTAAATCTATATTCGATGTCAACAGATTCCTTTTTTGTAGAAATGCTTTCCTTGCCTGAGCCAACCTATATTTTATGTTCTCTTTGCTTCGTCCATCACTGGTTATTTTGCTTCCTAAGTAACAGAAGTCTCCTACTTCCTTCAGCTTTTCACCCGCCAATTTGATGTCCATAGAGGTTTCTGGTTTTTTTTGGCTGCATTCCAATATTTTTTTACTTAATAACAATAATAATAATAATAATAATAATAATAATAATAATAATAATAATAACAATAATAGTCAAAATGTTAGAATTTGAAAACGGTATGAAAATCAGAATGTCAAATACGAAGGTTATGTTGGTAGGGAAGAAATGCACGAAAATAGAATGCCAGATAGGAGGAACTATATTGGAGCAGATGACACATTTTAAGTTCTTAGGCTGTGTATTATCTCAGGATGGTAGTACGGGGAAGGAAATAGAGTCGAGGTGTTGAAAAATCAATGCAGAGAACTCTCAGTTGTTCTCTACAGTATTCTTCAAGAAAAATGTTTCCGGAGAGACAAAACTCACTCTACATCGCTCAATATTTAGACCAACCTTGTTGTATGGAAGCGAGAGCTGGGTAGATTCAGGATATCTGATACATAAACCAGAGGTAACTGCTATAAGGGTAGCACGAATGATTGCTGGAACAAATAGATGAAAGCATGGCAGTAAGGTACTCGTAATGAAGAGATAAAGGCTAGGTTAGAAATGAACACTCTAGCCTGTTCGTATGAGCCAACTCAGATGGTGGGGTCATATGATGAGAATGGGAGAGGAGAGATTACCTAAGAGGTTCATGAGTTCGACTTCAGAGAGTAAGAGAAGCAGAGGTAGATCTAGGAGGTTATAGTTCAATTCTGTGTTGAACGATTTCAAAGTGATAGGTGTAGAAGCACAGGAGGTCGCAGTGCTAACTGCTAACAACAGGCGATAAAGGAGGCGACTTGTTCTCAAACAGAACTTGTTGATAATCTGTCAAAATACAGAGAGCTTTCAGAACTGATCAGGAAGCAATAGCACGTCGAACAAGTCAGGACAGTAATTCCTATGATCATCTCCAGTAGGCCTACTGGCGCGATTCCGAACACCTTACAGGAATCTCTCACAGAATTGAAGTTAGACACAGGCCTTTTCAAGATTTGCAGAAGACAGTCATGCTTGTAACGTCGCATAGTAAGGTTGTTCTTGGGTTATCAAACCTGAAGGAGTTAGGGAGAAAAGTAATGTTACTACAGAATGCAGTCATTTAAGGCCTACCCACAATGCGCAGTCGGCAATCGGTAGTTGGTAGTCGGCAGTCGCGGCCGTCCCCGTGTATACTATAGGCGCCATACACAACATACAGTTGCAGACACCAGCTGCCAGTTGGCAGCCTGTAGTCGGCAGTCGAGAATTTCATCTTTGACTGCCAACTACCTGACTGCAGCAATGTAATAGCCAATCAGAGCAGATCAGAAACCGACGTCACGTTGTTGTTCTGAGTCGTGCACAAAGAGGATATAAGTGAAGTACCTTCGCAACCCGTACCTTTTTAATCTTAAATACACGATATAAAAATAATCCGTACATCTCCAAATCATCCATATTGCAAGTTTAGAGGTTATCAACAACGCCTCTGTGCACAAGGAATAAAATAATGTCACTGTATAATTTACTCCCAGCAGTCGTTAAGACTCCGCATTGTGAATGGCTGGGCTGTCAACTACCAATTTCTGACTGCAGCTGCCGACTGCCAAATACCAGCTACCGACTGCCGGCTGCGCATTGTGGATCGACCTTGGAGATTGAAGAATTTACTCCTTATTATATACTTAGAGTAATATCTGGGTCCGTACCCACTTGTCTGGTTGCTTCTTTCACTTTCTCACCACTTAGCAAAGCCAGTTCAACCATTCGTCTTCCTCGGAACAATTTTGTCAACGAGTGCGCCACAAAAGACACACTGAAAGTGAACTGCACAATGCACATAGAGATAGAGCCAGCACAACAATTAGGGAAACATGTCAACAAAGCAGCAGTCTGGATTACTTGCCAGCTAATAATGCAATCACTGATTAATTTAGCACTACAAATGGATAACTCCATTTGTCTCCACTTTGTTACTGAGAGACTAGTTGACTCAGAATAAAATTCATAAAGTGGATATATCCAGTTACCTAGAGTAGGCCTAATTATTGACCTTAATGTATCATTCATTTGCCACAGATCTACGTTTGAAAATGGCGGGTAAATGATTCAAGGCGCATCGTTTTGCTATACACTTGTAGCATTTGAAAGCTTACTACTTGGGTAACCCATAGATGTAGATAACTCAAAGCCGATAACATTTGATTTACCTAGTTCCAATATTGAACCCACGATTTATGGAAGAGAAGAATCCAGCTAAGTAACACTGACCCTGCGTGACGTTGGAAAAGGCTGAGATACAGAGGGAGAAGAAGAAGAAGAAGAAGGAGAAGAAGAAGAATTTTGGCTTAGAGTCCTTTTTAATTACTGCGGCTTTAATAGATGACAGACCGCCATAATTACGCACCGAAGGTGATCTTTAACGTGTCATTAAATCAACTGACACGGATTCGATCCTGCAACCTTAGGTTCAGCAGGTGAGAAAGATACCGCTGCGCCACCGCAACCAGTCCCAGTTTCATTTATGGTTTTCTAACATTATATCGATGAGGTGCTTGGTAGTGGAAATCAAATTCTGCGATCTCTCCATCAACCTATTTGTGGTTATCCATTCCCCATCTTCCTTTCGAGCAGAACACGGGCGGTACCTTTACAACAACATATGAAACTCGATAAATTGTGGAGACCAAAGCTTTCGTGAGGAATATCTGGTTCAAATCCCACTGCCAGCAGTTATAATTTCCGATTACTGACTTAAAGTAATGTTCATGTTCATACATATATGGGGTCGACAACAAGAACTGTAGGAGCAGACTAAGGTTAGAATATTTTAAACTGATTCCCATGGATGTGGGGTGTGGTAGCTACGTAGAGATTAAACGATTAGCCCGGTACAGGGAGGAATGGAGACAGTAGCGTAGCCAGGATTGACCAATAGGGGGGGGGGGTTATAGGTACTCTAGCCAAATTCTACAAGCATTTCGGCCCGCGGCGTAGCCGCGCTCTTCAAACGTGCACCATGGTCGCGAGGGCAGAGGAGGTAAGTACGGATATCGTAGGTTCGAATCCCGGTGCTCACAGCGGTTATCCTGAGTGTGTTTTTCCCCGGGTTTTGCCACACTCCCTACAGGAAATTGCCGGGATCGTGCCTTGCTCAAGTTCCGGAGCGTCTATTCCTTCCGTGTCCCAGATACATTTACACACACAACTACAATCATCACAGCAATACAGGTTGCCAGACAGCTTCAACAAACTCCTAACTACACGGGGCTGATGACCAAGGTGTCTCAAGCCCCTCAAATGAATTAACAACAATTCTACAAGTATTTCAAATTCTCTATGAAATATTATTACACAAGAAGAGTTTCATGTATTTTGATCCCGAATTTTTCGAGTAATACAATATGCTCAAAAGACAAAAACAAATCAGTTCTTTTAAAAATTAAGTTAATATTTGACTAAAATGTCTCACCTCAATGGTAAATCACAGATTCTTGTTCCCCTGACAGGAACAAAATAAACTCAAATATATCTGTGCTACCAACATGAAGACTGCGTATCTCTCAACAAGAGAAATTATTTACAGAGGTCTTAGCAAAAGTGGGCATGCCCTCTCACGATGTATCATGTTGATTTATGAGTCCAATACCGGTACTCATTTTTATGTTTATTCAGTTTTTCCACCAAATCCTGTGCTTTATATTGCAATTAGCCATGAATGCCGAAAGTATCATTTTCGAAGATTTTTGTCACCTACCAAGGTCCTTCTTACCTTATAAATGCTACATGAAGCCGGAAAAAGGTTTAATTGTTTACACTACTCAGGCGACAAATTTCACTCATTCGTAACTGGGAGATAATCGTAATTCGGTGAATTGCTGGACATAATTATATTTACGTAATATGACTCAACTCGGCTGACGGTTATCTCATGCTCAAGATGTTAATAATGATCCCAAAAGTAATGTTAATGTATCCATAGAATTTTCTAAGTCTTTATTAAAGCGCTTTACTTTTAATAAAAACTAGATTAATTCATAAATAACTTCTCTCCTGCAAAGAAGAGGAAAAAAAAGCTAATATTGTCCCGCTGTGTTGGATTCAAAATTATTTGGCGCTAGCCTCAGTTTGAAATAAGCTATAATTTACTTCGCGAGGGAAAAGGTAGATTGGCAACCCTGGGAGGACGGAGTTGTATTACCACAGTCTAAAATACACAGTCGCGAAGCTCGCTGCACTACTAAATTGCATCCTCTTTGTAGGTGAAGCGACACTAGCGCTCGCGGTGGCCAGCAAGCTGCCAACTGCCTTGAGCACGTTATTCGGGGAACAGATGGTTTCACTTTTGCAAGGTTTTCTTGAATTTTAACTCACCTGAGTGATTATTTTCATTGTAAACATGTCACGTTAAATCACCAACTACTACAGAAAAAAGCCACAATGTTGATATACTGTACACTTTTAATTCATAGAAACATAAAAAGAATGCTCTGTTTTTATTAGTTCAGTCCTCTATAAGTTTCCCTAGGTAGTATGACGTATTTAATGAGTCTTACGTAGAATTCATAGTCCATGTATTTGTGTTAATGATAGTCGCGGGTATCTCTACATACAACCAAGTCCACGATTCCTGGATGTAACGGGTAATCTCTAAATCCACTGAATGGATTTTGATGCGGTTTTCACCAGTGAAGAATTTCTCGAGGGTGGCCTTCTAAGCTTACGCTTGGTAAACCATTAAAACTATCCATATACTATGAGTGTAAGAATTGGTCAGCATGAAAAGTTCTACAAAGAAGTCCGCGACAGCATATCTTTATCTGTAATACATCGCCAACTACAGTATAAGTGATTTTACATTTTAATTTCTTTCAACAATCTCCATTCAGTGGAAATTTAAATTACTAGCTTCGGAACGAGTTTACGAGCTAGCGAGCCCATCACCTCAGCTTCGGCCAGCATTAACTGTCGAGTCGAGTTAAGAATTCAGAGATGAGTAGACTATAATGGTTTGGAGTTTCGCTGTTCACCTCGGATTTCCTGAATTGCGTCTGAGACCTACCGTCCGTGCGCCTTTTAAGCTTACGCTGAGTGACTCCTTTAAGATACCAGGCGAAGCCGGGGCGGGTTGATAGTATGGGTATAATATAATATTAAATTTTTAACCATATCAGAAGCTAGTTATTCCATTAACATTATAGTTAATTAGTAAAAAATACCAGTTTGATTTGTATAAAATATCTTAAGGTCTTAAATGGCTCAATTGTAAGTACTTCGTATTTTTTCTGTGGGTTTGAAACCTTTCATTCCTGAATTTGACAAACTAATACAATGCCAATTTTACAAAATATCGGCAATAACAATTGTGTATCGTGCCTTCACAGCAGCCATGTGGGAGACCAGATATTTCATAAGAGAATTAACAAACAGTGTACCACATCTAAGTTTGTGAGCATAATCCTGACGAAATAAATTAGCTTGCTTCCAAAGGATTCGAGAATAAGTTTATAATATTGTCCAAAATCTTTATTCATTAAATCAGCTCTCTGACTGTTAAAAAGCCATTTTCTACATCTGAAAATTAAAATGTTGACTCGCGTTTGAGATGACATCTTTTACGTTTACTTAGCCTACCGTATGTCCTAATTTTCAAAATGCATATATATTTTGGCCTATATTTGATTTGCTGCCAATGGCCATAGCAGGGCATTTAACATGAACTCCCGTAGGTTCCCCAATTTCAATGTCGAGTAGGTCCAATTTAAGCTACCTGACGCCACTGTTACTGAAACCCAACGGCTTACGTTTGAACTTGATAGAGCGTGTCTAACCCAATAGGCTACAAATTTTGGTTACACACTACCAATTGTAGTTGTAAGTTCTTTAACGTGCCATAAATCTATGACATGGGCCCGACGACTTCGACTGAGTTTGAACCCGCGAACTTGGGCATAGCAGTTCAGCATGCTACCGACTACGGCACCGAAACCATGCATAGATATCCTACCGAGACATGCTTCTGATTTATAACCGACTGGCACCGTGGCTCAGCGGTAACGTTCTCGCCTGCTGTCCCCATGGTTGCAGGTTCTAATCCTGGCGCAGTCAGCTGGCATTTAAGGGTGCATAAATGTTAGGGAACCGTGTCTGTAGATTTACTGGCACGTTAAAGTTACCCATCAGGGCAAAATTCCGGCACCCCGGTGTCTCTAAAAGCCACAGTAGTTAAAAGGGACCTAAACCAATAACATTATTATTGATTTATAACCAGTTAAAACCTAGTTCCGTTGTTTGATTGTAAAGCTTTATAATACTTTCTACTGCGTATCCCAATTAATTGGGGTCACCAAAGCCAATCAGGCTCATTTTGGTTTTGGCCGGGGATTTAAGACCGGATGCCCTTCCTGACGCTAAGTAATTTTTCAGGTGAAAATTCCACCCCACTGTCACCGGGATTGGAACTCCGGCCGTCCGGGTGATTGACGAGCAGCTAAGCCACTGCACCATCATGCTCCCCTTGAAAAGCTTTATAATACTAGCCTAAAATCCATAGATCAAATCTTATCCTTTAGAGTCCTTTGGAAACTCAGGTGTCGTCTTGCTATTTGAACAGTCTGACTTCCCAGTCGGTCAACACGAATACATCCAATTAGATTGGGCGAGGAGTAACAATTAATTTCCCTGTGTAATTCATAATAGGCTACAATAATTATTTATACAAGTAATAAAACGCTTCTCATACAACCCCCTCCCCTTTATGTGAGAAGTGTTTTATTAAGTGTATAAACGATTCATGTATTTTTATTTCAGGCATTAGGAGATAAATTGCCACTGCCACCTAATCTAATTGGGTACCGTACACTCATGTTGACCGAGTGAAAAGCGATCATATTGCTTCTAATATTAGATCTGTTTATTGAACTACACATCTCCTCTTGTAGAGCACATGTTAAATTAAACTATAACATTTTCACAATTCTCACATACAGCAACAATAACATACACCAACATAGCGCAGTCGGCACATTCTTGCTGCTGCATGAGAGCATTATTGTCTGGCGGTAGAAAAATATGAGCCAAGCTTCGCGATCTGAGGTAGACAGTGGTTATACGTTGTCATGAAGAAGACGTGTGTAGCCACAAATGGGGACCCGGGCGACAACAGTACATCACCACAGACACAAATCACAACCTGCGGATTTTCCAGGGGGGGGGGGGGGGTTCTGACCCCCCCCTCCCCCCCTTGGCTACGCCACTGAATGGAGACCTGCCTCAAACTAGTCGAAAGAATGAAGACTCAACGACAATACTGAGGTATGGGTATTGCGGAGTAATGCCACTTTGGGCACAGCTAGTGCCCCTGGATGCTGTGAAAGGTCGACTCATAGGGTTAGTGCTTCTGTACTGAGGAAAACTACCCCCAATCCTCATCTTGCCTATTTCGCCTCAATATAGGATGTCTTGAGTTTTGTGAGTTTCTACTCACCTATGGCAGTATGTTTTGAGTGTCCATCTAACATGCGAGTAGATGGTACATTATTATTATTATTATTATTATTATTATTATTTATTATTTGAAGCGAATTCTCTCAATACATAGAAGACGTTAACCAAAATGACTCAACTTTTCTTTTGGTTCCTCTTGTTGTTCCAATAGACTTTCATTCTTTCCGAGAAGACTTGTTTGCGTTGTTCCGACCACTTTGGTCTGTACTGTTTTTGTTGTGGTTGCTCTGATATAACTTCCCATTTTTAACTTTGTGCCTGAAGGTATCCCTTTCTAAAATGTCAGGTGAACTTAAGTTTGCGTTTTTGAGGTCCTTTCGAAGTTCCTCTAACCATGGTGTTGAGTTCTTGAGTGTGGTCAAATAATCTATTATCCTTTTCGCCAATCGATTTTCTGGTAGTCAAGTGAGATGTCCAAAGAATTTCATTCGTCTTTTTTAATGTCAATTTCGATGTTTGAATACTTTTCTGTTGTTTTTATTGATTGTAGTCTGTAACCATCTTGCGTAATCTTGCTCCTAACATTTTCCCAATCATCTTCCTCTCTTCCTTTTTGATGTCTTCAAGTTCATGTTTACTGTTAAGTGTCAGAGTTTCGCTTGCGTAAAATACTGTTGGTTTTATGACTGTGTTGTAGTGCCGAATTTTTGTGTATTTTGACAGAGATTTTTTGTTGTAGATGTTTTGGACTTTTTACTTTTTGGAGACGTTTTGTTGCGAGATTGTTTCAAGGCCTGTCGGTTCGATAAATTCTCCGAGGTATTAAAGGTGCGGTACCCTTTCGATTTCACCATATTTTGTTTTCAGGCTCGTGATATCTGTCTTTAACAGAAGAAATCGTTTTCTCAAACGAGATCTGTAGTCCCACCTTTTCTGCACTTTCTTTACGTATCTCGAGCTGTTTGACAGCAGTCTCCTCATCCTCGGTTAGTATCGCCAGATCATCCGCAAATGCGAGGTATGGTATGTAGAGATTGTTTTTGGGAAAGCCCAGTCGGATTGGCTTCCAAAATTCACATTTCTTGAGTTCTTTCTCCCGTTCTTCCATAACCTTGTCTAGGACGACGTTGAACAGAATAGGAGTGAGTCCATCACACTGTCGCACACCTGTTTGAATGTAGAATGGTTCTGAGATTATCCCCATAAATTTCACCTTAGACTTTGTGTCAGTTAGTGTTTGTTCTATGAGTTCTCGGGTTGTAGGATCTAGTCCCCTTTCTTCTAGAATTTGGAATTGTGATGTCCTATCTATCGAATCGTAGGCTTCTTTGAAGTCTACAAATGTACATACTATGGGTTTTTGTCTGAGGGCTCGCATTTTGAGTATGGTTTTGAGATTAAAAATTTGTTATGGACATGACCTGTTTGGTCTGAATCCTGCTTGATATTCAGCTAATTTGGGTTCCAATTGTGCGTCCTTTCCAAGAGACAAGCTGATAGAATTTTGTACGTGACCGATACGAGAGAGATCCCTCCATAGTTGTTTATATCTGATTTGTTGCTTTTAGGTAGATTTCATTAGAAAGCTAACTATTGCTATGGGTACCATGTTTCGACTTCCCGAAAATTTCGACATATCTTCGCGTTTCACATCCCCCAGACCCCAAAACCACCGTCAGTTCAAAAGTTTATATATAATTTATGTATATATATGTATATCAGTTCCTTGTGGACACGATAACTGCCGTAATTTTTCACCAATCACTTGAATTTTTTACCGAATATGTATACCTATAAAATCTCGGTCAAGTTCGTTACTGGGCTAAATCGGTCGAAGGGGGTGAAAATGGGGGGCTTTTTTCGAAAAAGTGAAATATTGCTATAACTCTCTTAATATGTGAAATATCGAATCCGTTCAAAGTTCATACTATGTGTCGGATAAAGCCCAAACATTTATGTTTGAAGAGTTTTTTATAACACCAACCATTGACCAAAGGGGTGGGAAAAAGTGGGGTTTTCGGGGAACATTAATCATATCTCTCTTAATAGGCACAATATCAAAACCGTACAAAATGGAAAATATTCCTCTAATAATTACCTAAAACTTTTGTATGAAATAATTTTTGATATGACCCACACTTACGCCAAGGGATGAGAAAAATGATTTCGGAATTATAAGAAAATGCTAAGAGCTATCAGTGGTTGCCATGGCAACACTACTAAAGTGATGAGGGATGAGCCATCAGACGTTGCCATGACAACGCACTTGCACGAGATCAGATTCAGATTTCCATCTGACTAAGTTGGAAGCGGCTTCGGTGACGTAACTGGTAGCATGCTGAACTTCTATGCCCAAGGTGGCGGGTTCAAAGCCGGCCGTAGTCGTCAGATTTTCTAAGAGCGCTAAAAATCCCTCAGTATGCTTTCCTTTGGAGGGGAAGTTCCAACGTTCGTTGCGAGTTGCTGGTTGCGGTGGCATCTAGTAGCCAAGTTCGCAGCTAGGTGTCGTTGACGGTAGTATCTGGTAGCAACATTAGGATGTACTGCTTGAAATTGACCGTCTGCAGTCCTTACCTGAATTACAGACTAATACAGCCATCACAATTCACACAGTTTATCAGACAGATTCTACACTCACCCAAAGTACACGGGGTTACATGACCGCGTTGACGCAGCCCCTAAACTGAGGAACCAACCAAAATCTCTGCGGGAGATATAATTTTGTGTGAAGAAGTAACAGACCGTTACATAGTTACACATCATTGTCGAAACCTTGCATAAGGACAGTGTGACCACAAGTATAAAAATGGACCCCAAATGACAAGAAGGTTACCGTCCCCATAAGACAATAAAATGTTTAAAATATGCATAAAATGACGAAAAACAATGTTAATTATGCTCCAATTATAAAATACTTTCTCGCAATAAATGAGGTCTGATCCTTCTACGAATACCTGCATATTCTGCCTATTTTCGCCTATCCCCAAGTTTGTCCGGTGAAATCTACCACCGCCTTCCGGCGTGCCGAGAGGACTTTTTGAACTTGCAATAAATTCATGAGTAGGTAAGTAAGAATGTAAAAACCAAACCCCGTGGCGCTATAGTCCATGAAGGATAAGGCCTACCAAGCGACCGCTACTGAGCTATTTTGCCTGCAGAGTATGAGGTGACGCGTGGTTAGCGCGTCGGATTCCCTTGACCGTCAATGTTGGTCTCCACGTCTGGGCCACTGCCTCACTATTTATTTATTTATTTATTTATTTATTTATTTATCGCATAGCTTTTAGCAAGATGAGGTGACCTCTGACTGCAGACAAATGGGTATTACTGTATGGGAGAATACTGCGCTGGATAGGAGGAAATGGAGGCAGATAGTGAGAGCGCCAGGGGATCGTCACGTCCCAGAAAAGCCAACGGAGTGAGTGAGTGAGTGAGTGTATAGCTTTTAGTGCCGGGAGTGTTCGAGGACATGTTCGGCTCGCCAGAGGCTGTAGCTGTTTCAAGCGGACACCCCTAGCGTGAGCTACAAGTTCCGTTCAATTTTAAGTAGTTCCAGCTTTCGCCACGAGGTGTCAATGCTACCTAGTGGTGAACGTTGGAACTTTTGTAGAGCGTCCCAACGAAATCTAACCAAGAAATTTAGCTTCACACAAATTTAGTCTGTGGAAGGATCTTTTACAGGCCATAAATCTATGACATGGGACCACCGGCTTTACTTCCCCTCCGAAGGAAGGCATCCTGAAGGATTTGAACGCTCTTAAAAAATCCGACGACTTTGACCGAGTTTGAGCCTGCTATCTTGGGAACAGCAGTTCAGCATGCTACCAACTACGCCACCGAAGCCGCTACTGTCTCACTGTCAGACAGCTACTCAATTGTCCTCACGCGGCTGAGTGCATCCCGTTCCAGCCCTCAATTCAGTTTCTGCGAGGCAGGTGCGCTACCCCAACACCACGGGGCCGACAAAAGAATGTAAAATACGTTTTACAAATTGGCAAGGCACAGCAACTAAATCACAACCTCCAGAGGACCTATGCTCAAGAAGTCAACAAGTACACCGAACTGGCCACCGAAGTGAAACAGTTGTGGAAGTTGAACAAGGTTCAATCATTCAGGCCCTATCATTCTACAGGGCGCCTGGAAATGTTCTCCGCAGTGGCTATGTGCAGCAGCGAGAGGTTGCGTCATCAGTTTAGTTGGCAGCACAGTGTCCTTGATAGGGTGAAGGCCACACGTGTGGGTTGTGGGCTGTCGAAATCGTCAGTGTGTATATTTAGATTATTGGAAGAGTACAACAGTATGTGATGAATGGCTGTGGTGAGTATAAAGTTTACTGTTTGTTTGGTTGGTTGCTTCTTAAGTTTAGGGGCTGCGACAACGCGGTCATATAGCCCCGTGTACTTTGGGTGTGTGTAGAATCTGCCTGAAAACCGGTGTTAATTGTGATGACTGTATTAGTGTGTGTTATCTGTTTTAGGTAGATTTCATTACAAAGCTAACTATTGCAATGGGTACCATGTTTCGACTTCCGGAAAATGTCGACATATCTTCGCGTTTCACATCCCCCAGACCGCAAAACAACCGTCAGTTCAAAAGTATATATATAATTTATATATTGTGGTGTTTGAAGCCATATTTTCAGTGTTGCCTTAGTAAACAAGAGTTTAGTGCTTTTCAGTCGGTCAACACGAATGTACCCAAAAGAGATGGGTTATGCCCTAATCCTGAAATAAATTACATGAGATTAATAAATGATTAATAAATTATTAATCTCATGTAATTTATTTCAGGATTAGGGCATAACCCATCTCTTTTGGGTACATTCGTGTTGACCGACTGAAAAGCACTAAACTCTTGTTTAATTATATATATATATATATATATATATCTATATATGTATATCAGTTTCTTGTCGGCACGATAACTGCCGTAATTTTGCACCAATCACTTTGAATTTTTTACCGAATATGTATACCTATAAAATCTCGGTCGAGTTCGTTACTGGGCTAAATCGGTCGAAGGGGGTGAAAATGGGGTGGCTTCTTTTTCGAAAAAGGGAAATATTGCTATAACTCTCTTAATATGTGAAATATCGAATCCGTTCAAAGTTCATACTATGTATCGGATAAAGCCCAAAAATTTATGTTTGAAGAGTTTTTTATAGCACCAACCATTGACCAAAGGGGTGGGGAAAAGTGGGTTTTTCGGGAAACATTAATCATATCTCTCTTAATAGGCACAATATCAAAACCGTACAAAATGGACAATATTCCCCTAATAATTACCTAAAACTTTGTCTGAAAGAATTTTTGATATGACCCACCATTACGCCAAGGGATGAGAAAAATGATTTCGGAATTACGAGAAAATGCCAAGAACTATCAGAGGTAGCCATGGCAACACTACTAAATTGATGAGGGATGAGCCATCAGACGTTGCCATGACAACGCACTTGCACGAGATCAGATTCAGATTTCGATCTGACTAAGTGTTGGTTGGTTCTTAAGTTTAGGGGCTGCGACAACGCGGTCATGTAGCCCCGTGTACTTTGGGTGTGTGTAGAATCTGTCTGATAACCGGTGTCAATTGTGATGACTGTATTAGTGTGTGTTATCTGTTTTTTAATTTAAGTACTGCAAGTTAGAATTTTTCAAATAGTTCCTACTTTTGCCACCAAGCGCCACCGTCAACGACTACTAAGCCAAGTTCAGAACTTAGCTTCTAGACCACACCGCAGTCGGCTCTTGGCAACGAACGTAGAAACCTAAGAGCGTTGTTTGCATTCCTAACCTATCCAATTTAGCTTCACACAGGAGCAATTAGTGGAAGGTTCTTTAACATGCCATAAATCTATGACATGGGACCGCCGGCTTTACTTCCCCTCCGAAGGATGGCATACTGAGGGATTTTAACGCTCTTAAAAAATCCGACGGCTTCCGCCGGGTTTGAACCCGCTATCTTGGGCATAGAAGCTCGGCATGCTACCGACTACGCCACCGAAGCCGCTTTGACTAAGTGTGAAGCGGCTTCGGTGACGTAACTGGTAGCATGCTGAACTTCTATGCCCAAGGTCGCGGGTTGAAAGCCGGCCGAAGTCGTCGGATTTTCTAAGAGCGCTAAAGATCCCTCAGTATGCTTTCTTTTGGAGGGGAAGTTCCAACGTTCGTTGCGAGTTGCTGGTTGCAGTGGCATTTAGTAGTCAAGTTCACAGCTAGGTATCGTTGACGGTAGTATCTGGTAGCAACATTAGGAACTACTGCTTGAAATTGACCGTCTGCAGTCCTTACCTGTATTTCAGACTAATACGGCCTTCACAATTCACACCGTTTTTCAGACAGATTCTATACTCACCCGAAGTACACGGGGTTACATGACCGCGTTGTCGCAGCCCCTAAACTGAGGAACCAACCAAAATCTCTGCGGGAGATATAATTTTGCCTGAAGAAGTAACAGACCGTTACATAGTTACACATCAGTGTCGAAACCTTGCATAAGGACAGTGTGGCCACAAGTATAACAAGTTGTTCCGTGAAGAAATATACAGCCTATTTTCATATATCCTACTTATGTTAATTGCCACTATCAACATACACAATTTCAGTTTGATTGCTGTAATAGATTCGTAGATATTGAGAACCGACTAAATATTTCGGATCGTCGCCATGTTGGATTTTATATATGTAGGTCCTAGAGTTATGTACTGTTACATGCAGATTATTGTGAACGTGTAGTATTCAAACTTCAATCGCATAATTAGGACACAAGAAAAAACAAGGAGATTTTAAAAATTTCACAGCTGCCATCTTGAGGTTATGGAAACAATTGAAATAAATTAGATGCCAGTGGATTAACATTCGTATAAGGATTTACTGTACCAAGTTTCACTGCACGCGGATGGTTAAATTGCGAGAAACGTCCATGTGAATATTTATAATTCGCGTCACCGCCATGTTGGATTTGTGATCACCAGGTTATTTAAAGTCCTATAGGTGAACTTAAGTTCATAGCCCCTATGAACATTAAAAAATGCAGTTTGATTGCTAAAATAGATATTAGATATTCAGTATCGTCTAAATATTTCGGATGGTCGCCATGTTGGATTGTTAAATGTATAGGCCATAGAGTCATGTACCATTAAAGGAAAATTATTGCGTAGGTTCATTATTCGAACTTTCACTTCGATCGCATGACTACATCACAATAAATAAAATCTTAATTTTAAAATTCGCACTGCCGCCATCTTGAGGTTATGTAAACAATTGAACTAAATTAGATACCAGTGGATTACAATGTGTATAAATATTTCCTGTGCCAGGTTTCAGTGCGCTTGGACCATTAAATGGCGAGAAAGGTCTATTTAAAATTTTCAAATTCGCTTGGCCGCCATGTTCGTTTTGTAGTTAATCGGTTTTTGAAAGTCTTGTACGGTGCTGCTCCCTATATTAACGGTAGTTCACCCAGTGTCCACGTACGGCAGCGCCCGTAGCACGGTCGGGTATCTGCGCATTCCGTGTAATGCCATATCTTTGACTTCATGAGCTCCTTGTCTTATATTATTGTATATTGTCCTCTTATGCTCCAGTTAGTTTTAAGATAATAAACGTGGTAATTAAGTAAAGTGGAATTCCCTTATGAGCTACCAGAGAGAATGTTTGCACACAACATTTTTTGGTCCTTCCGATTGCCGGATATAGGTGAACTACGTAACCATCTATGAAAATAGCTAACTTGGTTGAGTAAGAGAGCACAGAACTACACCAGTAAGTACAATCTGGTTCTACATTTCCTTTGTCCTTTCCTTACCGGGTTATTATGAATGCCAATCAAAAACGTGTATTAACAAAGAAAAGAGCAGTCATCAAATCTCGCGTGACTCGCTTAAGTATATTCGTGAATGCATTTGCAGCAGGTGGGAATCTTAATGACATTAAAGTTAGGAAACAATCGTTGGCGAGTTTAATGGATGAGTATAATGACACTCAGATACAATTGGAAATCGATGATCCTGAAAACGAAGCACATGATCTAGATAGAGCAGCCTTTGATGATTTATGCTTGGACATTAAGTCAAAAATGGAAACGCTATTGTGCCCCGAACATACTCACACACCTCCGCCTGTAAATAGTGATAACATGAGCAATAGTTGCGCCCTAAAACTTCCAACTATTTCACTACCCAAGTTCAGTGGTGCTCTACAAGATTTCATGCATTTCTATGACACCTTTGTAGCGCTGATCATCAATAATGATACAATCACAGACATTCAAAGATACTATTATCTTCTATCATGTTTGTCTGGCGAACCTCACCACCTAATTGAGAATTTACCAATTTCACAGGATAACTTCAAGGTCGCCTGGGAATTGATTCGCAGTCGGTATCACAATCCCAGACTTATATCAGACCTTCACATCAAGGAATTGTTGTCACTCCCTAACGCAAAGCATGATTCTCCTAAAGAGATGCGTTTGCTAATTAATCAACTTTGCAGCAACTTAAATGCCATAGAAGCTCTAAAAATTGAAACGCCCTTGCATGACCTTATGCTCTCGCACTTAGTTTTGCAAAGAATCAGTCTCAATCTCAGGAAACAATGGGAGAACGGTACGTCAAACGAAGTGCATGCCAGCTTGAAGGACCTAATTCAATTCTTGGAAAGTAATTGCCAAACTTTAGAAATAGTCACGTCCAGCAAGACAGCTGCTGTAACCCAAGATGAGGTCAAGCGTGGTACAAGTTCAAGGGGACAACACCGAGTCTTCGTCACCACGTCACCTTATTGTGTGCTATGTAAGACATCTCACAGTCTGCATAAATGTCCAAAATTCAAATACATGGACGTAAATGGCCGTATAGGTATTGTGAGGGAATATAATCTCTGTTTCAATTGTTTGAGAAATGACCACATAGCCAACAATTGCAACGCAGGTAACTGCCGAAGATGCAATAAAAGTCACCACACAATGTTACATATAGACCAGAATATGGACTGTACTGTTACCTCGTCACACACTGCATCCCAACACCAAGCATATTGTTCTGTCAGAGGCGCTTGCCCTCACAATGAAGTATTGCTATCAACTGCCATTGTTAACATTAGGGATAGCGAAGGTCGAATGCATCAATGCCGAGCACTATTAGACAGTGCATCACAGATGAACTTCGTGTCTCGAGACTTAGTGTACCGTTTGGGTATCAAGCTGAATCGGCATTCAATACCCATCAATGGCATTAGCAACACGCGAGCGACTGAATCTTCTCACTTCTGTCAACTTCAGATAGAGTCGAGAGTTGGTACTTATAGTCGGCATATAGTAGGTTCTGTCCTGCGACAGATTACTGGTCCGCTGCCTTCATCACGAATAGAGTACGAGGACTGGCAACTGCCCGCCAACATTCCACTAGCCGACCCTAATTTCAACCAGCCTAAGGAGATAGATCTGCTGTTAGGTGCTACTGTGTTCTTTGAAGTCTTGAGACCCGAACAACAATCTAGAGAAGGTTACCCTAATCTTCAAAATACACAACTTGGTTGGGTGCTATCTGGATGTCTACCCCCTCACTCAGTTCAACAACGTAAGAATGGAACAACATCATTGTTATCCACGGCTGAAGCCTTGCACACACAGGTGGAACGCTTTTGGGAACAGGAGGAGCTGACGACTCGTAGCCATTCCAAGGAAGAAAGTCAATGCGAGGAGCATTTTAGGAAATCATTCACGCGTGATAAGTCGGGCAGGTTCACAGTGAGACTTCCACTACGAGAAGCAGTAAGAGAACTTGGTGACTCGTTTGCCAATGCCAGGAGGAGCTTTGGCTATATCGAGAGGAAATTGCATCGACAACCTGACCTGAAGAATGAGTATATCAAATTCATGGATGAATACCTCCAACTAGGACACATGGAACTTGTCGATCGTAGTGACCAGCAGAAACCTGTTTATTACATGCCTCATCACGCAGTAATCAAGGACACGAGCAACACTACCAAGGTCAGAGTTGTCTACAATGCGTCGGCTAAAACTACTTCGTCGATCTCCCTGAATGACGTGATGCTGGTTGGACCAACTGTTCAGCAGGATCTGTTCTCGATCGTTCTTCGCTTCCGCACACACAAGTATGCGCTAACAGCAGATATCGAGAAGATGTACCGACAGATCCAGATTCATGAAGCAGACCGAGACTTCCAGAGAATCTTGTGGCGCAGTTCTCCGAATCAACAATTGGACATGTACCGATTGACTACGGTAACCTACGGTACTGCAGCGGCTCCGTATCTAGCTACCCGTTGCTTACTGCAGGTGGCACTCGACGGTAAAGACATACACCCTACAGCAGCCGAAGTTGCCAAGAGAGACTTCTACGTTGATGATCTTTTGACAGGGACAGACACCATTGAAGAAGCCATCCATTTGTACAAAGACCTCACATCGCTCCTGCAAACCGGAGGATTCCCCATCCGTAAATGGCTGTCCAACAATCCCAATGTATTGGAGGCCATCCCACCTACACTTCGCGAGAGCCAGGTGTCTTGCAGTCTTCCTCTTGAAGATGGCGCCGTGAAAACGCTTGGTCTGTTATGGCATTCGAGTAGTGACTCATTTCAATTCACCGTGGGAGCTCTCAACCACAACAAATTGACTTGGACAAAGAGATCAGTGTTGGCCAATGTAGCGTCCATTTATGATCCATTGGGACTCATAGGGCCTGTAATTGTCCAGTGCAAGTTGTTCATACAAGTCCTTTGGCAACGACACCTCGATTGGGATGGTAA
Source organism: Meconema thalassinum (assembly GCA_946902985.2). Lineage (NCBI taxonomy): Eukaryota > Metazoa > Arthropoda > Insecta > Orthoptera > Tettigoniidae > Meconema > Meconema thalassinum. The sequence goes on from OX336390.1 coordinate 838,311,696, forward strand.
AATTCCCTCAGAACTTGAGACACAATGGAAGGAGATACATCAGCAGCTCCCCAAACTAAATGAGATTCGTGTACCACGGAAGGTGACCTCAGATGGCATGAATGCCAATGTTGAACTTCACGGATTTGCTGATGCCTCAGAAAGAGCCTACGGTGCCTGCGCTTACCTACGTTGCATCAACTCCAATGGAACGATCTCCGTTCACTTACTTTGCTCTAAATCTAGGGTAGCCCCTTTGAAGCAAGTGTCGCTCCCAAGACTGGAGTTGAATGGCGCACTCCTTCTGAGCAGACTGATGGAAAGAGTGATTCAAGCCCTTAATCTACATTCATGTCGACGTTATTACTGGACAGACTCTACTGTCGTTCTGGCCTGGATTGCAGGTAGCTCCTCAGCCTGGAAAACATATGTGGCCAACAGGGTGTCGGAAATTCACCAACTGACTTCTCAGCAAGATTGGAACCATGTCTCATCACAGGAAAATCCATCGGACGTTATCTCCAGGGGAACGGAGCCACATCGACTTCAAGGCAATCGATTATGGTGGGCGGGGCCCGCCTGGCTATCGACGGATCCTTCAGCCTGGCCTGAACTAACCACTGCTGAACCAACCGAAATTCCTGAGCAGCGAGGAGTAAGGTTGTGTTTCGTGGCGAGTAATCATGACGCAGATAACCTCTTCACCCGCTTTTCCAGCTGGACTAAACTGCACAGAGTATTTGCATACATTCTCAGATTTCTTCACAATCTAAAGCATGAGGCAGCAGCAAGACGGCATGGACCTTTGACTACTGACGAACTTCGCGATAGTCTGACAGCAGTCATCCGCATCGTTCAGCGCTGCTCGTACAGTCAGGAGATACATAATTTACATCAAGGAAACGCAGTGCCACTTCAGAGCAAACGTCTCACTCTGCACCCCTTTCTGGATAGTGACAACCTATTGAGGGTGGGCGGCAGGCTGGAGAATGCTGAAGCATCATTTCAACAAAAACATCCTTTGATACTGCCCCCTAAGCATCCTGTCACAAAATTGCTTATTTGGAATGAGCACATACGACTTTTGCACGCAGGAAGCCAACTTCTCTTAGCCTCGTTGCGGCAACGGTGGTGGATAACCAATGGCCGATCTGTTATCAGGCAAGTGATCCGCAGCTGTGTAACATGCTTCCGAGTGAAGACCAATGACACCAGTCAGCTCATGGGACAGTTGCCTAAGTCTAGAGTGACCCCAAGCAAGCCGTTCTCTCATTGTGGTGTGGACTATGGAGGGCCGCTGCATGTGAAATATGGAAGCCCACGAAGTAAAACACAGAAGAAATGCTACATAGCATTGTTTGTGTGCATGGCGACCAAGGCACTACACATTGAGGCAGTCAGCGATCTATCTACGGAGGCCTTTATTGCCGCATTAAGAAGGTTCATTGCAAGACGTGGGCGCTGCAGTCACATGTATAGTGACAATGGCACGTGCTTCACCGGAGCACGAAGGAAACTAGATGAATTGTCGCGCTTCATCCGAACAGAAGACCATCAAACTTCACAGCTGAAGAAGGAATTCGTTGGCATCACATACCTCCTTACTCCCCTCACTTCGGCGGACTGTGGGAAGCAGGTATAAAATCAGTGAAGACCCACCTGAAGAAAGTTGCTGGTAACACTGTGCTAACCTTTGAAGAGATAACAACACTGCTCACACAAATTGAGGCATGTTTAAATTCGAGACCCATCATCCCGATACCCAACAGTCCTGATGAGTATGCGTTCCTCACCCCTGGTCACTTCTTGACTGGCAACCCTTAGTGTCGTTCCCTGAACCAGATTGTCTCTTAGGGCCATCATCACGGCTGTCAAGATGGCAACTGGTCCAGCGGTGCCGACGACTCATCTGGAAGCGCTGGTCAACTGACTACTTGGGCCAGCTCCAGCAGCGTTCCAAGTGGCTCCACAACCAACCCAACCTCAAGGCAGGAAGGCTGGTGCTCCTCAAAGAAGAAAATGCTCCCCCCCCCCTCACATGGCCAACCGGGATAATAGAAGAGCTCCATCCTGGGTTTGATGGTTTGGTGCGTGTAGTAACTGTGCGGACAAGCAAAGGGTCATATAAAAGGCCAGTGACAAGGATCAGTCTTTTCCCTGACGAGCTCATTTAAAGGACTACCTCTGTACTGTGTTCCTTTTTGTTTCTTATATATGTATGTGTACAGTTTTTGTTGTTAGTTGCTAGAGACTTGCGTTGGAGAAGTGTGTCTATGAATTGCTACCAACTTTAATTTGTTTGACAAATTAGGTGGGCGGCATGTACGGTGCTGCTCCCTATATTAACGGTAGTTCACCCAGTGTCCACGTACGGCAGCGCCCGTAGCACGGTTGGGTATCTGCGCATTCCGTGTAATGCCATATCAGTAGGTAATATAGGGCGGTTCTGGCGCAGGGGCTAATGGGCAAGATGGCCGCCGCGCGCAACCAGCCTTATGTTATTCTTATGGAGGGGTCATTCAGAGCTGGCGCAGTGGCTAATGGGCAATATGGCCACTACGCCCCGAGACCGTGAATGACTTTACAGGGAGAGATTGGCCGTGTAGTTGCTAAATGGAATATTTATTAATATTATTATTATTATTATTAGGTAATTATTAATTGATCATGTGCAATACAGACAAGCTTTATATTGTCAGCCACTTATTGTAGTGGCTAGCATTCTTGGCTGTTACTGCTAAGGCCGGGTTCGATTCCTGGCTCTGACAAGAAATTTAATTTCTGGTCTCACGAGTGGAACGGAGTACACTCAGTCTTGTGAGGCAAAAGTGAGAAAAGGCGGGTTTTAATTCATACCTCTGCCATTCAGCCTAACCCAACTTCATTTAACCTCACCTAACCTAACCTAGCCTAACCTAACCTAACCTAACCTAACTTCAAAGTAATAGCAAATATGAGAGCAAATGTGAGAGCACACATAATAAACTAAGTTATAACCTAACCTAACCTAACCTAACCTTACCTAACCTAACCTAACCTAACTTCAAAGTCAGAGCAAATATGAGAGCAAATGTAAGAGCACACATAATAAACTAAGTTATAACCTAACCTAACCTAACTTAACCTAACTTAACCTAACCTAACCTAAAAGTGCGAGAAAAAAAATGTGAGCAAAAAGTGTGAGCAAAAAAGTAAGAGCAAATGTGAGAGCACAAATAATAAACTTAGTTATAACCTAACCTAACCTAACCTAACCTAACCCACAGAAACCTCATTTAAAGATTTTAGATTTTGCATTTTAACATTTTACATTTTAACATTTTAGATTTTAGATTTTTTCATTTTATATTTTTTAGGTTTTACATTTTACATTTTTGATTTTTTGTATTTTAGTTTTTAGTTTTTTTTAGATTTTACATTTTAAATTTAAGATTTTTTGATTTTAGATTTTACATTTTACATTTTCCGAAAAGAGTAAACTACAAGGTCACATACCTAACCTCACTAAACCTAACTATACCAAACCTAACTTAAGCTAATCCAAAGGCTAATGCACATACACAAAGTATATAAGTGCTCATGCAACTATCCTTATGCTAGTCTTATAGGCTACTGTACAACAAGATCACTACCCCAACCGAGTATTTTTTTCTTTCATTTTGTTGTTTACGCATTTGTCAATTTTCTAATTTCCCATTTTCAGTTTTTTTTAATGTTAATTTTAAGTTTTACAATTTCATAATATGGAAACATGGAATTTGCATTTTGTTGTTTACACATTAGTCAATTTTCCAATTTTCCATTTTCAGTTTTTTTATGACAGTTTTAGGTTCTTCAATTTCATAATATGGAAACATGGATTTTGCATTTTGTTGTTTACACATTTATTAATTTCACAATTTCCCATTTACAGTTTTTAAAATGTCAGTTTAAAGTTTTTCAATATCATGATATAGAAACATGGATTTTCCAATTTGTTGTTGTACATTTGTCAATTTACGAAATTCCCATTTACAGTTTTTAAAATTTCAGTTTAATGCTTTTTCTATTTTGTCAATATGGAAACATGGATTTTCCAATTTGTGTTTTACATGTTCATTTTGCATTAGGAGTGGAGAGAGGTGGGTAGTAATTAAAAATGTACAAGCAGTGTCCATACAATATTTTTTATTTTAAATACATGTACACTATTTACACATAATACATTTTTATATATATATATTCTTTTTTGTTATAAATTGTACAGTTGTTTTTATTTTGTTTTCTATTTATATTTATTTTTTGATTATGATTACTATTTTATTTTATTTTTGTAGTGTTATTGTTTTATTTCCTAAATTGTTTTATGTATTTGCTAGTTGCAGGCAGAAGATTTTGATATTCATAACTTAACTCTTTAAGCATGGTCAATGATTGAGTAATGACCATAGGCATGTGTACCTATACCATCAGCATCAATCACTCTTTTATCATCACTAGGACACAAAGCAATTTTGTTTAGTCTTATAGATGATATGTCATGTTGTTTAGAAGTGATAATGTTCATTGGTATTCTTTTTACATTGTTTTTCATGACACAATCCTTATAATCTTGAAAGCTTATACAATTTTTGACAACACCTCTGTTAATACCTTTAATCTTTTTGATTTCTTTACCATTTATGTCTAAAGCGTACATTTTAGCTCTAAGTCCAACAAATGCTTTTATAATTTGTCCACAAGCCTCGTCTTTAAATTTCCCCAACGTTTTCTTGTTTGATGTAGAGTAACATGTGATTAGTAGGATAATCTGATGTGTCCAGGTGTTCTAGGAAATCCAACTTGTCTTGATATACATCTGGGGTGTTAACCAAATAAATGAACGAGTCGGTATCCATATACATGAGTTTAAGATTGTCCATTCCATAATAGGGTAGCAGGACATCATAGTGGTGGGAATACATTAGAGTTTTTGAAATATCCAGTATACACATTCCAATATATATAGGCTTATTGAATACAATGTTACGTTTAGCCATGTGGAAAGCAGCTAGGTTGGGACCATAAATTGTTCTGTCGATGAATGTTGGTTTAGCTATTAGCTTTTCTGCCTTTTTGCTGTCAGTCACAAGACGTATGTCTATTCTTTTACGGATATTTTCCATTGTTTTCCCAAAAATGGCATTGTTGAATAATTTGTACAGATTTTTCTCAAAATCATTTCTGGCTTGTTTTCGAAGGTTGTTATTAAAATCAACGTATGCCTTTAACCAAGGTCTTTGTTTAAACTTTAACACACGATGAATTTTTATCAATTTTATTCCATGATCTAAAGCCTGTTTTAATGCCATGTAGTGAACAACATATCGCCTTCGATTTCCAAGATGAGGAATTAGTTTTTTCAGAGACGAATCCTTAGGTTGTGTACACTCTGGTAGGAAAGGTAAATCGTTGTGTAGATCATGAAGGTCAGATGGGTAATCAACATCAACGTCTAGAATGTATCCCACAGGATCGTCTTTCTTTAGTTTTTCTAGATCAACAGTATCTGGAGAAACCCACTGAAATCCACCATAAGGAAGGGAGTGGCACATAGCCCACCCGTATTGGTTGTTGGCATCATCATAGGTAATAAACTGCGATGGTTTCTCAGAATCATAGGTTTCCATGTATTTATTGTTAGCTTCAGCATACCGATGAGACACCTGGCATATGCCTCCACGTATTCCAGACTCGATTAAAAGAATCTGATCGTAATCCTGTAGCAATTCCAGTTCAATGCCTGTGTAAAGGAGCATTGCCTCGAAACTTAAACCAGGCGAAGTAAAGAAGTGTGCAGCATCCACTCGGTGTGTTTCTAGTGTTTTGTTTCTAAACGTTTCAAAGCTGTCTGCAAGAAGGAGTACATCTGATGTTAGGTAGAGGTCACTATATTCCCCTAGAGTTTTAATGTTGAACTGATTCCAGACATTTTTGGCATGTTCATAGCCTTCTTGACTAACATCTTCTTGACTTAATTTGTTAAAGAATGCCTCTTTTGGAGGTAAACACGTTTCACTTAACTTTTCCCATGAGTCAATGTAGTCATAACAAAATACCCCTTTACGAGTCATGAGCATTGCATTTTCTTTTCCAAAGTACTTGTCTGTTTCAGGGTATAATGTTAAGTTGGAAACTAAGTTTTCCAAACTACTCGGCATTAACCGAAACGTATCCACAAATCTAAGCTTAACATTTCCTACATATTTGGTAAAGGAAATGTACTTTTCTTTGGAGTTAGCGATAACATCCACTCTCTCAGTAGTACACCCCAATTGCTTTACAATGAAATTTGCGTCGTAGCCACTCATATTATGTAGAAACACAGGAACGGGGTTTCGTGTTTTACACCTCAAATTACAGTTATTGTGAGCACATCCACGGTATTCCCCTGTAATATGGCAGTGGTCTCGAACTTTCCAGTCCTGTTGGGTGAATGGTTTTTGACACAAATAACAGGTTTCAGAACATTGGAACTCTGCTTCTTGAGCCTGAGTTAAGGCCTTTGGAACATTTAAGCTGTAAAGGCGATCAATTTCATTAGCTATTGAGATCAAACAGTCCATAAACTTTTCTGAAGCGTCAGGCCCACGATAAATAACAGGTTGGCTTGAAAGATTTGTCTTTATGTGTTCCACAGCAGGTGAGGGTTTAACGTATATACCAAAGCTCATAGGAACATGACTCTGGTATGGCACTGTATAACTTGCCTCAGGATTAGGTAGACATGTTTGATGGGGTAAGAGTATACTTTCAAAATCTGCATAGATAACGTAAGGTATTCTCAGCATTTTTTCAACATTTAAGAATTTGACAATGGGGTTTTTAATAGGCATTTCAACCCTAGCAATGTCATGCTGGACACATAAAGCTCTATGTTCTTTCATTTTTTCCATTCCTTGTTGTCCATATCGATTATCAAAGTGTGTAAAACACCGTTTACACGTATATATTTTATGTTCATGGCGGGTAATCTGATGTCTTACTAGTTTATCAAAATCTTTGATAAAGACGTAGTGGTTCTGGCCGGATGATGAACTTAGCAAAAGGAGGTCACGATGGTCTTGCAGCTCTTGATCCACAACCTTCAGAGGGAACAATTTCTTGTCTTGTTCCAATCCAAATACATTAATGGATATATCGTTGGCTTTTTCAAATTTGGGAATGTCAGCTAGCGATGTAGGAAACGATATTACTGAAAAATCATACTTGTTTTCCAGGTCCTTGTATTTACTAATGCGATGAGCATCCTTTTTAACCAGTTTTGCTAAAATGGCATACATAAAACACTTTTCATTTTTCAAGTTTTCAGGATTAATGCAGGCTTTTCTTGCTTGTATAGCTGCTGGTAATGGAATATATGTGCTTCCAAGCAAGGGATTGTACTTATTTATTTTCAATCGTACTCCTTCCACTGCTAACAAAGCCCAATTACTGCCTTTTAGCTCAGATTCCTCCATTTCCGTAGTTAACTTTGTAAATTGTGTTTCCAAGAAACTACTTAAGTCCGTTTCCAAAAATAGGGGCTGATTTCGTGTTTTAAAAGCACGATCTGTAATTTCATTGGTAGATGTATGAATGAATCTACATTCAGCCACAAGATTAACTTTTATCGACTTGTGGATTGCTAGTTCTTTCTGCATAGCTTGTATTATTTGCTGTTTGGACTCTTTAAGGTATGAATTTAAATCCTTGCACGTATCGCAACGAATGAAATAGGATTTAAGTCGACCTTCAAAAGATGTCTCATATTCAATAAGTCCATTTTTGTCAGGGACCAATGACAGTAGGTAATGTTTTGTAGGCTCTGCCTTTTGTCTTTTAGCTGCCGACACAACATTACAACATTCTTCATGACGACGTCCATTGTAGGCATTGTTGAATGTACTACCACAGGTCTTGCACTCATGAAATTCACCACACGATACTTCCTGTCGCTTCCTATGATAGTCTCGAAGAAAAGTCTTTCCACACTCTTTACACATATAGCTAGGAATGGCTTCTTCCATTATGAATGTTGATTTCTGCAAACAGCTGCTTACTGCGTATCACAGGGCTAGAGGTTGGTCGGTGAGACGGTCTTTCACGATGTGAACACCGTGAGAGGTAGTAGTCAACTGGTGATATTCTTGTGAAGGGTCCTCTAATATACCCCTAGTCTAGACCAACAGCTCTTTACAGCGTATGACAAGGCTGTATACTGGACAGTGAAACGGTCTTTCACGATGTGAACACTGTAACAAGTAGTAGTCAACTGATTATATACTTGCTAAGGGTTCTCTAATATACAATAGTCAAGACCAACAGCTACTTACTGAGTAGTACAAGGCTGTACAATAGTTGTTTTGACAGTCTTTCACGATGTGGTCACTGTGAATGGTGGTAGTCAACTGATGATATTCTTGATAAGGGTCCTCTAATATACCCCTGGTTAAGGGTAACAGCTGTTCACTGCTTATGACAAGGCTAAAGACTGGTTGCTTCAACGGTCTTTCACAATGTAAACACTGTGACAGGTAGTAGTCAACTGAAAATATTCTTATGGCCTACTCAAGGTTATCAGGTACTTACTGCATATCAAAAGGCTGTACACTCATGTGTGTTAGGCACTCTTTCTTGCTAAGGACCCCAATATTCCCTACACAAGGCTATACATGTTAGTTCTAAACACTTAGTGATTAATTGTATATTCAATTTTTGTACAAAGCTTATACAAGCACGTTTTTTATGAGGTAAAACTTTGTTAAATAGCTGCATGCGACACGCAAAGTATGTTTCCGCTATCTAGCGGTGACTATGAGAACTATTTGAACGACCAGCATGCTACCTAGCGCTCCATTTCAACACTCGCTCACTGAACAAACAGCATGCTATCTAGCGGTCGATAGCAATACTCCTCAACTACTAGCCTGCTATCTATCGGTCAATATGACAACTCACTCAACTACCAACATGCTACATGGCTTTTTTGGTCAGTTTTTTGTTGGCTTTTTTTTGTTGGCCTTTGTTGGCCTTTGTTGGCTTTTGTTGGCTTTTGTTGGCTTTTGTTGGCTTTTTTGTTGGCTTTTGTTGGCTTTTTTATTAGCTCTTTCATATTTGCTCTTGCTTGTGGGGGGCTTATTTGGTCTTGGAAAGTATGTCAGTCCTTTTTCATGGCTGCAAAATGTTTACAGCCATGTTTGTAAGCAGCAACAACAACAACACACAATATTCCAAAACAATCCAAAGTACTCTAAGGTTTATCAATGACTCTCAACTCTTACACTTACCTCTATCCCATGCCTAGTCAAAAATAGTGTATTTTTCAAATTTTTCAAAAAATATTTGGAAAGTAGGCTATATCATTAAACTAAAAATCCTAAAAAGACATATGTTAACTCCAACACCTACCTCTATACCATTCTTAGTCCAAAAATAGTGTATTTTTAAATTTTCCAAAAACATATTTCCAAAATGGGTTATATTTCCAAAATTAAAAAGTTTACAAAAATGTTTGTTTGACAGAAATGAATGGCCTTTACCCCCTCTACCACGGTACCAAGTCCCAGGTCTCTAGGACAACAAAAATAAAATTTTGAAAATGGGCTTTATTTCCAAAATTAAGAATTTTACAAACAAGTTTGTCTAACGTAAATCAATGGTCTTTACCCCCTCTATTCCCATACCAAGTCTCAGGTCACTAGGTCAAGAAAATAAAATGTTTAAAAAATGGTCACTATTTTGGAAACTAGGAATTCTACAAAAAAGTTCGTTTAACATAAATGAAAGGTCTCTATCCCCTCTACCGGTAAACCAAGTTACAGGTCTGTACGACAAAAAATGAAAAAGTTCAACAGGGAAAGTAGGCGATTTTTCATAAAACCAAACATTCTAAAAAGCGTTCTATGGGCTTAAAAGAATGGCCTCTATGTCCTTTATTTTTTGTAATACAACTTTGTTATTTTTTTATATTTTTTGAAAAAAGCGTAATTTTGAAATTCCTATATTTTGGAAACTAGGAAGTTTGTTTGACATAAATGAAAGGTTCCTACCCCCTCTACCCCGAAAATAAATGTCAAGCCTCTAGAACTAAATAGTGTCATGGCGGCCATGAAGCACCACTACTCCACTACTGCAGTTTTAGGTCTAGAGGCTTGACATTTATTTTGGGGGTAGAGGGGGTAGGAACCTTTCATTTATGTCAAACAAACTTTTTTCCAAAATATAGGAATTTCAAAATTACGCTTTTTTCAAAAAATATAAAAAATAACAAAGTTGTATTACAAAAAATAAAGGACATTTAAGCCCATAGAACGCTTTTTAGAATGTTTGGTTTTATGAAAAATCGCCTACTTTCCCTGTTGAACTTTTTCATTTTTTGTCGTACAGACCTGTAACTTGGTTTACCGGTAGAGGGGATAGAGACCTTTCATTTATGTTAAACGAACTTTTTTGTAGAATTCCTAGTTTCCAAAATAGTGACCATTTTTTAAACATTTTATTTTCTTGACCTAGTGACCTGAGACTTGGTATGGGAATAGAGGGGGTAAAGACCATTGATTTACGTTAGACAAACTTGTTTGTAAAATTCTTAATTTTGGAAATAAAGCCCATTTTCAAAATTTTATTTTTGTTTCCTAGAGACCTGGGACTTGGTACCGTGGTAGAGGGGGTAAAGGCCATTCATTTCTGTCAAACAAATATTTTTGTAAACTTTTTAATTTTGGAAATATAACCCATTTTGGAAATATGTTTTTGGAAAATTTAAAAATACACTATTTTTGGACTAAGAATGGTATAGAGGTAGGTGTTGGAGTTAACATATGTCTTTATAGGATTTTTAGTTTAATGATATAGCCTACTTTCCAAATATTTTTTGAAAAATTTGAAAAATACACTATTTTTGACTAGGCAAGGGATAGAGGTAAGTGTAAGAGTTGAGAGTCATTGATAAACCTTAGAGTACTTTGGATTGTTTTGGAATATTGTGTGTTGTTGTTGTTGCAGCTTACAAACATGGCTGTAAGCATTTTGCAGCCATGAAAAAGGACTGACATACTTTCCAAGACCAAATAAGCCCCCCACAAGCAAGAGCAAATATGAAAGAGCTAATAAAAAAGCCAACAAAAGCCAACAAAAAAGCCAACAAAAGCCAACAAAAGCCAACAAAGGCCAACAAAGGCCAACAAAAAAAGCCAACAAAAAACTGACCAAAAAAGCCATGTAGCATGTTGGTAGTTGAGTGAGTTGTCATATTGACCGATAGATAGCAGGCTGGTAGTTGAGGAGTATTGCTATCGACCGCTAGATAGCATGCTGTTCGTTCAGTGAGCGAGTGTTGAAATGGAGCGCTAGGTAGCATGCTGGTCGTTCAAATAGTTCTCATAGTCACCGCTAGATAGCGGAAACATACTTTGCGTGTCGCATGCAGCTATTTAACAAAGTTTTACCTCATAAAAAACGTGCTTGTATAAGCTTTGTACAAAAATTGAATATACAATTAATCACTAAGTGTTTAGAACTAACATGTATAGCCTTGTGTAGGGAATATTGGGGTCCTTAGCAAGAAAGAGTGCCTAACACACATGAGTGTACAGCCTTTTGATATGCAGTAAGTACCTGATAACCTTGAGTAGGCCATAAGAATATTTTCAGTTGACTACTACCTGTCACAGTGTTTACATTATGAAAGACCGTTGAAGCAACCAGTCTTTAGCCTTGTCATAAGCAGTGAACAGCTGTTACCCTTAACCAGGGGTATATTAGAGGACCCTTATCAAGAATATCATCAGTTGACTACCACCATTCACAGTGACCACATCGTGAAAGACTGTCAAAACAACTATTGTACAGCCTTGTACTACTCAGTAAGTAGCTGTTGGTCTTGACTATTGTATATTAGAGAACCCTTAGCAAGTATATAATCAGTTGACTACTACTTGTTACAGTGTTCACATCGTGAAAGACCGTTTCACTGTCCAGTATACAGCCTTGTCATACGCTGTAAAGAGCTGTTGGTCTAGACTAGGGGTATATTAGAAGACCCTTCACAAGAATATCACCAGTTGACTACTACCTCTCACGGTGTTCACATCGTGAAAGACCGTCTCACCGACCAACCTCTAGCCCTGTGATACGCAGTAAGCAGCTGTTTGCAGAAATCAACATTCATAATGGAAGAAGCCATTCCTAGCTATATGTGTAAAGAGTGTGGAAAGACTTTTCTTCGAGACTATCATAGGAAGCGACATGAAGTATCGTGTGGTGAATTTCATGAGTGCAAGACCTGTGGTAGTACATTCAACAATGCCTACAATGGACGTCGTCATGAAGAATGTTGTAATGTTGTGTCGGCAGCTAAAAGACAAAAGGCAGAGCCTACAAAACATTACCTACTGTCATTGGTCCCTGACAAAAATGGACTTATTGAATATGAGACATCTTTTGAAGGTCGACTTAAATCCTATTTCATTCGTTGCGATACGTGCAAGGATTTAAATTCATACCTTAAAGAGTCCAAACAGCAAATAATACAAGCTATGCAGAAAGAACTAGCAATCCACAAGTCGATAAAAGTTAATCTTGTGGCTGAATGTAGATTCATTCATACATCTACCAATGAAATTACAGATCGTGCTTTTAAAACACGAAATCAGCCCCTATTTTTGGAAACGGACTTAAGTAGTTTCTTGGAAACACAATTTACAAAGTTAACTACGGAAATGGAGGAATCTGAGCTAAAAGGCAGTAATTGGGCTTTGTTAGCAGTGGAAGGAGTACGATTGAAAATAAATAAGTACAATCCCTTGCGTGGAAGCACATATATTCCATTACCAGCAGCTATACAAGCAAGAAAATCCTGCATTAATCCTGAAAACTTGAAAAATGAAAAGTGTTTTATGTATGCCATTTTAGCAAAACTGGTTAAAAAGGATGCTCATCGCATTAGTAAATACAAGGACCTGGAAAACAAGTATGATTTTTCAGTAATATCGTTTCCTACATCGCTAGCTGACATTCCCAAATTTGAAAAAGCCAACGATATATCCATTAAAGTATTTGGATTGGAACAAGACAAGAAATTGTTCCCTCTGAAGGTTGTGGATCAAGAGCTGCAAGACCATCGCGACCTCCTTTTGCTAAGTTCATCATCCGGCCAGAACCACTACGTCTTTATCAAAGATTTTGATAAACTAGTAAGACATCAGATTACCCGCCATGAACATAAAATATATACGTGTATACGGTGTTTTACACACTTTGATAATCGATATGGACAACAAGGAATGGAAAAAATGAAAGAACGTAGAGCTTTGTGTGTCCAGCATGACATTGCTAGGGTTGAAATGCCTATTAAAAACCCCATTGTCAAATTCTTAAATGTTGAAAAAATGCTGAGAATACCTTACGTTATCTATGCAGATTTTGAAAGTATACTCTTACCCCATCAAACATGTCTACCTAATCCTGAGGCAAGTTATACAGTGCCATACCAGAGTCATGTTCCTATGAGCTTTGGTATATACGTTAAACCCTCACCTGCTGTGGAACACATAAAGACAAATCTTTCAAGCCAACCTGTTATTTATCGTGGGACTGACGCTGCAGAAAAGTTTATGGACTGTTTGATCTCAATAGCTAATGAAATTGATCGCCTTTACAGCTTAAATGTTCCAAAGGCCTTAACTCAGGCTCAAGAAGCAGAGTTCCAATGTTCTGAGACCTGTTATTTGTGTCAAAAACCATTCACCCAACAGGACTGGAAAGTTCGAGACCACTGCCATATTACAGGGGAATACCGTGGAAGTGCTCACAATAACTGTAATTTGAGGTGTAAAACACGAAACCCCGTTCCTGTGTTTCTACATAATATGAGTGGCTACGACGCAAATTTCATTGTAAAGCAATTGGGGTGTACTACTGAGAGAGTGGATGTTATCGCTAACTCCAAAGAAAAGTACATTTCCTTTACCAAATATGTAGGAAATGTTAAGCTTAGATTTGTGGATACGTTTCGGTTAATGCCGAGTAGTTTGGAAAACTTAGTTTCCAACTTAACATTATACCCTGAAACAGACAAGTACTTTGGAAAAGAAAATGCAATGCTCATGACTCGTAAAGGGGTATTTTGTTATGACTACATTGACTCATGGGAAAAGTTAAGTGAAACGTGTTTACCTCCAAAAGAGGCATTCTTTAACAAATTAAGTCAAGAAGATGTTAGTCAAGAAGGCTATGAACATGCCAAAAATGTCTGGAATCAGTTCAACATTAAAACTCTAGGGGAATATAGTGACCTCTACCTAACATCAGATGTACTCCTTCTTGCAGACAGCTTTGAAACGTTTAGAAACAAAACACTAGAAACACACCGAGTGGATGCTGCACACTTCTTTACTTCGCCTGGTTTAAGTTTCGAGGCAATGCTCCTTTACACAGGCATTGAACTGGAATTGCTACAGGATTACGATCAGATTCTTTTAATCGAGTCTGGAATACGTGGAGGCATATGCCAGGTGTCTCATCGGTATGCTGAAGCTAACAATAAATACATGGAAACCTATGATTCTGAGAAACCATCGCAGTTTATTACCTATGATGATGCCAACAACCAATACGGGTGGGCTATGTGCCACTCCCTTCCTTATGGTGGATTTCAGTGGGTTTCTCCAGATACTGTTGATCTAGAAAAACTAAAGAAAGACGATCCTGTGGGATACATTCTAGACGTTGATGTTGATTACCCATCTGACCTTCATGATCTACACAACGATTTACCTTTCCTACCAGAGTGTACACAACCTAAGGATTCGTCTCTGAAAAAACTAATTCCTCATCTTGGAAATCGAAGGCGATATGTTGTTCACTACATGGCATTAAAACAGGCTTTAGATCATGGAATAAAATTGATAAAAATTCATCGTGTGTTAAAGTTTAAACAAAGACCTTGGTTAAAGGCATACGTTGATTTTAATAACAACCTTCGAAAACAAGCCAGAAATGATTTTGAGAAAAATCTGTACAAATTATTCAACAATGCCATTTTTGGGAAAACAATGGAAAATATCCGTAAAAGAATAGACATACGTCTTGTGACTGACAGCAAAAAGGCAGAAAAGCTAATAGCTAAACCAACATTCATCGACAGAACAATTTATGGTCCCAACCTAGCTGCTTTCCACATGGCTAAACGTAACATTGTATTCAATAAGCCTATATATATTGGAATGTGTATACTGGATATTTCAAAAACTCTAATGTATTCCCACCACTATGATGTCCTGCTACCCTATTATGGAATGGACAATCTTAAACTCATGTATATGGATACCGACTCGTTCATTTATTTGGTTAACACCCCAGATGTATATCAAGACAAGTTGGATTTCCTAGAACACCTGGACACATCAGATTATCCTACTAATCACATGTTACTCTACATCAAACAAGAAAACGTTGGGGAAATTTAAAGACGAGGCTTGTGGACAAATTATAAAAGCATTTGTTGGACTTAGAGCTAAAATGTACGCTTTAGACATAAATGGTAAAGAAATCAAAAAGATTAAAGGTATTAACAGAGGTGTTGTCAAAAATTGTATAAGCTTTCAAGATTATAAGGATTGTGTCATGAAAAACAATGTAAAAAGAATACCAATGAACATTATCACTTCTAAACAACATGACATATCATCTATAAGACTAAACAAAATTGCTTTGTGTCCTAGTGATGATAAAAGAGTGATTGATGCTGATGGTATAGGTACACATGCCTATGGTCATTACTCAATCATTGACCATGCTTAAAGAGTTAAGTTATGAATATCAAAATCTTCTGCCTGCAACTAGCAAATACATAAAACAATTTAGGAAATAAAACAATAACACTACAAAAATTAAAATAAAATAGTAATCATAATCAAAAATAAATATAAATAGAAAACAAAATAAAAACAACTGTACAATTTATAACAAAAAAGAATATATATATATAAAAATGTATTATGTGTAAATAGTGTACATGTATTTAAAATAAAAAATATTGTATGGACACTGCTTGTACATTTTTAATTACTACCCACCTCTCTCCACTCCTAATGCAAAATGAACATGTAAAACACAAATTGGAAAATCCATGTTTCCATATTGACAAAATAGAAAAAGCATTAAACTGAAATTTTAAAAACTGTAAATGGGAATTTCGTAAATTGACAAATGTACAACAACAAATTGGAAAATCCATGTTTCTATATCATGATATTGAAAAACTTTAAACTGACATTTTAAAAACTGTAAATGGGAAATTGTGAAATTAATAAATGTGTAAACAACAAAATGCAAAATCCATGTTTCCATATTATGAAATTGAAAAACCTAAAACTGTCATAAAAAAAAACTGAAAATGGAAAATTGGAAAATTGACTAATGTGTAAACAACAAAATGCAAATTCCATGTTTCCATATTATGAAATTGTAAAACTTAAAATTAACATTAAAAAAACTGAAAATGGAAAATTAGAAAATTGACAAATGCGTAAACAACAAAATGAAAGAAAAAAATACTCGGTTGGGGTAGTGATCTTGTTGTACAGGAGCCTATAAGACTAGCATAAGGATAGTTGCATGAGCACTTATATACTTTGTGTATGTGCATTAGCCTTTGGATTAGCTTAAGTTAGGTTTGGTATAGTTAGGTTTAGTGAGGTTAGGTATGTGACCTTGTAGTTTACTCTTTTCGGAAAATGTAAAATGTAAAATCTAAAATCAAAAAATCTTAAATTTAAAATGTAAAATCTAAAAAAAACTAAAAACTAAAATACAAAAAATCAAAAATGTAAAATGTAAAACCTAAAAAATATAAAATGAAAAAATCTAAAATCTAAAATGTTAAAATGTAAAATGTTAAAATGCAAAATCTAAAATCTTTAAATGAGGTTTCTGTGGGTTAGGTTAGGTTAGGTTAGGTTATAACTAAGTTTATTATTTGTGCTCTCACATTTGCTCTTACTTTTTTGCTCACACTTTTTGCTCACATTTTTTTTCTCGCACTTTTAGGTTAGGTTAGGTTAAGTTAGGTTAAGTTAGGTTAGGTTAGGTTATAACTTAGTTTATTATGTGTGCTCTTACATTTGCTCTCATATTTGCTCTGACTTTGAAGTTAGGTTAGGTTAGGTTAGGTAAGGTTAGGTTAGGTTAGGTTAGGTTATAACTTAGTTTATTATGTGTGCTCTCACATTTGCTCTCATATTTGCTATTACTTTGAAGTTAGGTTAGGTTAGGTTAGGTTAGGCTAGGTTAGGTTAGGTGAGGTTAAATGAAGTTGGGTTAGGCTGAATGGCAGAGGTATGAATTAAAACCCGCCTTTTCTCACTTTTGCCTCACAAGACTGAGTGTACTCCGTTCCACTCGTGAGACCAGAAATTAAATTTCTTGTCAGAGCCAGGAATCGAACCCGGCCTTAGCAGTAACAGCCAAGAATGCTAGCCACTACAATAAGTGGCTGACAATATAAAGCTTGTCTGTATTGCACATGATCAATTAATAATTACCTAATAATAATAATAATAATAATAATAATAATAATAATAATAAATATTCCATTTAGCAACTACACGGCCAACCTCTCCCTGTAAAGTCATTCACGGTCTCGGGGCGTAGTGGCCATATTGCCCATTAGCCACTGCGCCAGCTCTGAATGACCCCTCCATAAGAATAACATAAGGCTGGTTGCGCGCGGCGGCCATCTTGCCCATTAGCCCCTGCGCCAGAACCGCCCTATATTACCTACTCATATCTTTGACTTCATGAGCTCCTTGTCTTATATTATTGTATATTGTCCTCTTATGCTCCAGTTAGTTTTAAGATAATAAACATGGTAATTAAGTAAAGTGGAATTCCCTTATGAGCTACCAGAGAGAATGTTTGCACACAACAAGTCTTATAGATGGACTTCCAGTAGTGCCCTTTATCTCCGTACAAAATTTCAGGGTTTTACCGCTAATAGTTTCAGAGATATAGAATGCCGGTGAAATATTTTGCACATCCGCCATCTTGTGATTATGTAAACAATTGAACGAAGTTAGATGTCGGTGCATTACAATGTATATAAACATATACTGTACCAAGTTTCATTGCGTTTGGTTGGTCAAATCGCGAGAAACGACTATTTAAAAGTCGCAAATTCGCTTGGCCGCCATGTTGGTTTTGTAGTTATAGCGTGGCAAGTTAGACCTGGCCTGTCATGGCGGAGTCTCATCTAGGAGGGGAAGTGGTGGGATCACTAGGCGCAAAAGCGATTTCCCCTCTTTGGTGCTCAAGCTGTTTGGGGCTGCTCGTAGCTCGTCGTGTTTATATTATGCAAGCATAAAGTATCGAATAGGAGCATTCTCAGTGACATAGCATTGGTATTGGTGGTAATGAACTGAGAGCACGCCCACTTCACACACTCCTGACAGCAAGCTTGTTGCCATGCTTGTCAAAGAGCAGTGCCACTCAGTCTTGCCTCGCATGCCTTGACAGCATCTGTACCCTGCCAAGGTTCTGGGAATAATGACTACTTGGCAACATCTAACCAGCGCGTGATGAAGTATGCGCTCACTGATTGACAAAGAATCCAGGCGGGGGGATGACGTAATGCAACTGGACGCACATGCGCATCGGAAGGTTCAGATCTAACTTGTTCCGTTATACCAGGCTTTCAAAAGTCACATATAGTAGTTCCCTCTATCACCATAGAAAATGTCAGGGCAATATCGGTAATAGTTTCGGAGATATTGAATGCTGGTGAAATATTTCGCACAGCCACCATGTTGGATTGGTGAGTCGTTACAAAATTTGAAGGGCACCGTCGAGGTCGCCTAGAATAGTGCTATGAACTTTCAGAGTTTCATTGAAATCGCTCCAGCCGTTTAGATTTTATTAGGGGGACACACACACACGAATCACACACACACACGCGCACACACACGCGCACACACACACGGACAAAAGGTGATCTCATAAGCCTATTTTTTCAAAATTGAAAATACGCTAAAAATGGACCCCAAATGACAAGAAAGTTACCGTCCCCATAAGACAATAAAATGTTTAAAATATGCATAAAATGACGAAAAACAAAGTTAATTAAGCTCCAATTATAAAATACTTTCTCGCAATAAATGAGGTCTGATCCTTCTACGAAAAGCTGCATATTCTGCCTATTTTCGCCTATCCCCAAGTTTGTCCGGTGAAATCTACCTCCGCCATCCGGCGTGCCGAGAGGACTATTTTATGTTGTGGATGGATAAGAGCAGTCTTCCAGTCATCTGGAATTGTTTTGGTTTGCCAAATGTTGAGGATTATTTTTGTGTAATTTCCTTGAGTGAATTTGGGCCTAAATTTTTCAGAAGTTATTATTATTATTATTCATATCATTATTATTATTATTATTAATCTATGGCATACATTAATATTAGATTTCACAAATAATAAAAATATCGTATGGCCTCGGGTGCCGGGTGCAAGCTTTGTTGTTTGACACCCAGAGGGTAGCCTGCATGTCGAATTTTCGTTGTTCCTTGAAGCACTATGAAAGTCAAAGGGGTTAGATATCTAGAGAAATTTGGAACTTTTTGTTAGCGGAAAATCCCGAGATTAATTTTGCCATTATCAACAAGGCCTACTGAATTCATATGGGTTCTTTGACATGCCAACATCGTATGACATGCGTGTCGTAATTTTTGCCGCCTTTCAAAAATGACTTAGTTAGTTATTGTTGTTTTATGGGGCGGAACAAAAAAACTAATAATTAAAAAAACTTACCACCGCCAAGAGCGAACCTGCAATCTTGGGGTTGGTAGTCCGACACGATAACCACTCATCCACCGTGGCAAGCTTAGATATCACAGAAGAACCACAATTCGACTTGGACCAAGTATTCGAATATATGGTACAGAGGGTTGAATTCTATTTAGGAGCACAAGCATTTTGGAATGACATAAATTATTAAGCAAAGACTAAGTTGTTTGTAGAGCAAAGAGGTTATAGTGGTATTAGTGGGAGTGTGCAACTAAGCTAACAGATACAGTCCGGAACTTGGGAGGTGCTCTAGAAACTTGAGCACAACTACTGAAGATTACATGAGTACAATTACCGCAGATGTACGTCTTATTACACCAGAGTAAATGTCCCAACAAACGCACTGGAAGTTCAGACGACTCACGATTCTGAGCTCTCTGTCAAACTGTTAAATCTACTTTGTCTTACCCTGGACGGCCTGACAACTTACTTGCACTTAACACTCTATGATAATATTTTACCCCTTGTTATTCTTGTTCTTATGGAATCAGGGATTAGGAGAAGATAGTTTTTATGTTTGTTGGGACATTTACTCTGGTGTAATAAGACGTACATCTGCGGTAATTGTACTCATGTAATCTTCAGTAGTTGTGCTCAAGTTTCTAGAGCACCTCCCAAGTTCCGGTACAACTTGCAATAGTTTTTAGATAGTCCTCGTTGCCAAACAGTGTCATATGCTCCAGTCAAGTCAATGAAAACAGCTGTTGGTTTCAGTTGTCTTTGAAAACCCTTTCAAAGATGGCTGCTATGACGGTGGAACATATGGTAGTAAAATGCATAGAAATTAACCATTATGAAGAATGCTATTAAATATATCCGGGTTGACTGATATTAATCTCAAATTGTAATAGCCGCCTTGTCAAACACTTTAAAAACTTGTATTATTTAAATTAATACCCAGATGTTTCGGTATACAATGATACCCTCGTCAGCGTAGATTGAAATAATAAAACTGTGTTAACAAATACCAAAGTGAAAATGGATATCCTTACAAAAAACACATAACAATTTAAATAATATGATAGGTCACCAAAAACACAAGAAAAATACATAAAAGGAACAAGACTCAAGTTAATATAAATCTACCTTAATAGATTGTCTATATATAGAATTGGTGAAATGCGCAACAATTTGTGACTGATTAAGTCCTCTAACCTTGAAAAACGTTCTAGTTGAAGCCACATTTTCTGTTACGGGACAGCCTATATTATTTCTTCAATACGGATCAATAATAGTCGATATTGAAACAGTTATCGCTGCTGAGTGCTATGGGATGTTCTTTCCATCAAGGTATACTGATATGGAACAATGCGAAAAAATGTTGAAGTCTTCTAACCTTGTAAAGCGTCCTCGAATAAAACCAGAGGATCCTACTTCTAGGTTAGCTGTGTAGAACTAGCTTTCCAAACGGGTGATATAGTTTATATCATAATTCAATTTGCCAAGATATGTGTAGGTTGTATGAAATACTTGGAAATATATGGATAAGTCGAGAATAAACTCAACTAAGTATCTTTGAGGAACAGTGTACACGAACAAGGAATACGCACATGAAGGGAACATACTTTTTATGAGGATAGTTGAGAGAACCTAGAAAAACCTTTGGTTTAGTCTGTTTTTTTTTCCGAAATCTTAGTTGAATACAAAATTGAAAAATATGTTAATCCGCAAATACGATTATTTATTATGTAAATCCTAACAAAGTACAAATCATTATTGAATACCCAATCATTCCAGGTAATTTATTATCTTGAAAAAGATACAGTCAGTCTGAGAGACTAGACTTTATATCATTTCAAATGACGCATGCTACAAATGCTACACATGTTAGAAAGGCTCAGGAGGGTTTCTCGCTTCGCTCGATGCCCCAGGACGCTTTCAACAGACTCCATTACCCATTAACTTAGGCTTCCCGCGCAGGCACCTCTTTAAGGGTCACCCTGTATTTGAGTCTGACATCTTTTACAACTCTTTAAGGGTCACCCATTATTTGAATCTGATATCTTGCAAACCTCTTTAAGGGTCACCCTGTATTTGAATTGAATCTAACATACTGTACACCTCGTTAAGTGTCACCCTGTATTTTGCTATGACATCCTGCACACCTCTTTAGGAGGCACCCTGTATTCTTATCTGGCATCTTGTATTTCTCTTTAGAAGCCACCCTGTATTCTTGTGTGACATCTTTTACACCTGTTTAGGAGTCACCCTGTATTCTTGTCTGACATCTTGTACACCTCTTTAGGAGTCACCCTGTATTCTTGTCTGACATCTTGTGCACCTCTTTAGGAGTCACCCTGTATTCTTCTCTGCTATCTTGTACACCTCTTTAAGAGTCACCTTGTATTCTTATCTGGCATCTTGTATATCTCTTTAGGAGTCACCCTGTATTCTTATCTGGCAACTTGTACACCTCGTTAGGAGTCACCCTGTATTCTTATCTGACGTCTTGTATATTTCTCTAGGAGTCACCCTGTATTCTAGTATGATATCTTGTACACCTCTTTAGAAGTCACCCTGTATTCCTATCTGACATCGTGTACACCTCTTTAGGAGTCACCCTGTATTCTTATCTGACGTCTTGTATATCTCTTTAGGAGTCACCCTGTATTCTTGTCTGACATCTTGCACACTTCTTTAGGAGTCACCCTGTATTCTAGTATGATATCTTGTACACCTCTTTAGGAGTCACCCTGTATTCTTATCTGGCATCTTGTATATCTCTTTAGGAGTCACCCTGTATTCTTGTCTGACATCTTGCACACTTCTTTAGGAGTCACCCTGTATTCCTGTCTGATGTTACGCACTCGCCGTCTCCGTATCGCATAACGGCAGACCCCAGGAGTAAACTCAGACTCGGTGCATATGCACTGAACAACATGATGACGTCATACACGCCGTAACCGTATCGCATAACGGTAGACCAAAGCATAACGACGGAGTCGACAAGATCATTTGAAATGATAAAAGCATTGGAAAAGCTTGTCTTATTTCTGTAGAATCCCCAATACTCGTACAACCTGTCGGCTTTTTGGAGACAGTAATAATATTGTTACGTGCCACCCCCCTAGTGGCACTTTGGTTAACTGGATTACGGTGGGTAGGAAGCACAACACCAATTACTGCTTAAAGAAATAATTAACTTTATTGTGGCCAGAAGGATACACTACTCATCAACAAATACAAACAATTAGAACCTTACTCCAGTTTCATCAAGTCCCTTCCTTGAGCGCTCTTGCCCCTTTCACTTGTCAACAAACCACAGAAGTTAAACTGTCATAATGAGTCCGGTGTCCTTGACAGAAGCTACCTGCACCTCAACAAATACAGTTACTTACGATAATCCGCTACCCGCTGTTTCGCTGTCCACAAGCTGGGGAAACAATGTCACTGGATTTCGTAACTCGCACGGCACTTCGTCACCACACTTCTGTCGCACTCGCTCAAAAACACACACCCACAGAAAACTCGGTCCCCTCACTGTTGAAGCCGCTTATATAGCAGGCTGGTGACTCAATGAATTCTAGAATCGTCCAGGGCACACGGCTTCTCGACATTTCCTTCACTGGTTCAGTCACGAATATTCTGGATCATCCCTTTGTCCTCGTAGCCCTGTTGCATAAGGCGCACGCAATACATGAGGCAGGGCACAGCCCAGCCCCTGGGGCAGTTGTGACTCATGCGGCGAGCGATGACACAAACTCACAGCCGTAACACCACCCCCTTCCTAAAAAGGCTGATCGTCCCGATCAATCATTGGTCCGTCTGTGTCCCTCCGTAGGCTGCCAGGCGATCTCGATGCACGATCTTCATCTTCGCCCTCGGGCTCTGCTGGATTCTGTAGACGACATCGTTGATCCGTCTCACGACACGGTATGGGCCCTCCCAGGACTTCTGCAGGCCTTTCTTCCGTAATGGGTTGAAGAGCCAGACCAGGTCGTCCTCGTGGAATCCGCCGGCGTCAGTCTGCTGGTCGTATCGGGTCTTCATTCGGTCGGTCTCGATCCGCAGTTTCCTCCTCGCGAACGCGTGCACGTCCTCCAGTTGGTCGACCAGTTCTTGACAATACTAGCTTACCGGGATCGGATCATTCCCAGGTCGGCCGAAGGCAAGATCGACAGGTAGGCGGAGCTCCCTCCCAAACATGGCCCGGGCTGGTGTGCACCCGGTGGCTTCGTGTACGGCGGCACGGTAGGCCAGGAGAAATAGTGGAAGATGTTTGTCCCAATCCCTCTGGTGCTCGCCGACGACTATTCGGAGATGGTTCTCGATGGTGCGATTGAATCGCTCTACCATCCCGTCGGACTGAGGGTGTAGCGGCGTTGTCCTTTTCTTCCGGAATCCCAGCAGCTGGCATAGGTTCTGGAACACCTGCGACTTGAAGTTCCTCCCTTGGTCGGAGTGCAGCTCCAGGGGTACTCCGTACCGACTGAAAAATTCCTTCACCAGGGTCTCTGCAATCGTCGCGGCTTCTTGGATAGGGAGCGCATACGCCTCCGGCCATTTGGTAAAGTAGTCGCTGACGACTAATATGTAGCGGTTCCCTGCCTCGCTTAACGGGAATGGCCCAGCAACATCGATGGCCACTCTCTCCATGGGGCCGCCCACGTTGTAGGTCTTCAGTGGACCCCGTCGTCTTCGTCCTGGGCCCTTGCTGGCTGCGCAATCGTGGCACCTCGCGCAGTGGTTCTCCACGTCTGTTCGGCATCCGATCAAGTAGAACCGCTCTCTCAGCTTCTCCAGGGTCTTCTTTATCCCTAGGTGTCCACCAGATGATCCTCCATGTACTTCCTTCAGGACTTCCTCCGTCATGGCCTTTGGAACGACGACTTGTTCCCGAGATGTCTTCCCGTCGGTGCTCTCCCAGGTACGGCAGATGAGGCCATCCCTTACAATCAGCGAGTCCCACTGTGCCCAGTAGGACTTAAACTTTGGGCTGCAGTCACTCACAATGTTCCACCCGGGTCTGGGGACACAGGCCCTCTTCCATTCGGCTATCAGTCCCAGGTCATCGTCTTCCGCTTGTGCCCACGTGAAAGATTCGCGGCTCTAGCTCCCTTGAAGTTCCACGGTAGTCCTTCGGCACTGTATCCCAGTGTTCTCCTCCCTTCGGTTACAGAAGGTGCAGTCTTCGGGGCACGGTCTTCGTGACAGGGCGTCGGCGTTAGAATGCAGTTTGCCTTTCCTGTGCTGAATCTCAAAGTTGTACTGTTGAAGCCTCTCTAACCACCGCGCGAGTTGACCCTCGGGCTGCTTGAAGTTCAGGAGCCACCGCAGGGATGCATGGTCGGTCCTGATGAGAAATTCTTGCCCGTACAGGTACTTGTGGAAGTGTTCAATGGTCTTCACGATGGCGAGCAGCTCCTTCTGGTGACGCAGTAGTTCCTTTCTGGCTTTGACAAGGCCTTGCTGAAGTAAGCCACTACTCTTTCCTCGCCGTCCCCTACTTGCGACAGGATTCCCCCTATGCCAAACTTGCTGGCATCGGTATCGACGATGAACCTTGTTCCAGGTCTGGGGTAGGCCAGAATAGGCGCGGTGCACAGAGCCTGCTTGAGTTGTTCGAAGGCACTGTGGCATTCTGCTGTCCACGTGAAGATTTGGTCCTTCTCAGTCAGTCGATGTAAAGGTTTGGCGATGTCGGCGAATCCTCTCACGAAGCAACGGTAATAAGTGCAGAGTCCCAGGAAGCTTCGTAGTTGGGACTTGTCCTTCGGAACTGGCCACTCCCTCACAGCTGCGGTCTTCTCAGGGTCGGTGCGCACCCCTACCTCGGAGACGATATGCCCAAGGTACTGGACCCGCTTCTGGAAGAGCTGACACTTCTTGGGGCTCAACTTCAGCTAGGCAGCCCGTAGCTTCATCAAGATCTCCTTCAGGTTGCTGTAGTGCTCCTCGAAGCTTCCTCCTAGAACGATGACGTCGTCTAGGTAGACCAGGCAGGTCTTCCAGTGTAGTCCCCTCAGAATGGACTCCATTAGCCTTTCGAAGGTCGCAGGGGCGTTGCACAGACCGAATGGCATGACGGTGAACTGCCAGAGCCCGCTGCCCACAGAGAACGCCGTTTTCTCGCGGTCCTTAGGGTGGACCTCCACCTGCCAGTAGCCACTCTTCAAATCCAAGGTGGAGAACCATCTTGATCCTGATATGTTGTCCAGCGTGTCGTCGATCCGGGGTAGAGGATAGCTGTCCTTCTTCGTGACGTCGTTCACCCGCCTGTAGTCCACGCAGAACCTGGTGGAACAGTCCTCCTTCTTCACAAGCACGACCGGGGAACTCCAAGGTCTATGTGATGGCTCGATCACCCCTTGATCATTCATCTCTTCTACCATACGGTCGACTTCGGCTTGCTTGGCGAGCGGGACACGTCGGAATGGGGCCCTAATCGGTGCGCTGTCCCCAACGTCGATTCTGTGCTGGACCAAGCTTGTCCTGCCGAAGTCTTTGCTCCCAACGGAGAAGACGTCCTGGAATTCGCGTAGCAGGTCCTGAAGTTGGCGTGAGTGTTCCTCGTCTAAATGGTCCTGGGATCCTTGGTACAGCTTCTGTAGTTCTTCTGGCAGGGCGCGTCTTCTTCGGTTGTGCGTCTGCAGGTGTCCGTCCGTCGTGTCTGTGATGCGGGCAATCCAGGTAACGGGCTCGCAGACTCCTAGTTTGGTGTCCCGGTGAACCGTAATATCGTAGTCGTTCAGGTTGGACAGGTGGACGTACGGCCGAGACGTCGTGTTGATGAGAGTCTTGGCAACTAGCAATCATTTTGTCTGGATGTCCTCATATTTTGGCTCGATGACAGCCTCCACTCCCTAAGCTGTTCCGTCGACAATTACGGCGGCGCTGACCTCCGTCCTAGCCGGAACGATGACGTCTTCTCTCAGCCTTACTCGTCGTGCGG
Organism: Meconema thalassinum; assembly: GCA_946902985.2. Classification (NCBI taxonomy): domain Eukaryota; kingdom Metazoa; phylum Arthropoda; class Insecta; order Orthoptera; family Tettigoniidae; genus Meconema; species Meconema thalassinum. The sequence goes on from OX336390.1 coordinate 838,338,397, forward strand.
TGACGGCCTCGTGTGCTGGTTGCAAAGCAAGTTCCTCACCTCCGAAGTGCAGAGTGTTGGTACTCAGGTCCAAGATGATGTTGTTCTGGTCCAGGAAGTCCAGCCCGATGATCACTTCGTTTGATACGTCAGCCCCAAGCACTGGATGCTTTATCACCCGTCGACCAATGACGAACTCCAGTGATGCTTCGCCATGTGCCGGTGCGGTCTCTCCGGTCGCGGTTATTAGCTGGAGGTTCCTTTGTGTGGGTTGCACTCTCCACTTCGGGATCACGGTGGGACTGACGATGGTCCTCGATGCTCCCGTGTCGATTAGCATGGGCCAGCTCTCTCCGTTGACGGCTCCGTCGACCATCAGGCTGCTATTATCCCTCCGTAACTGCGTCACACGAACTTGGACTGCCGGGGCTTGACGACTGTCACAAGCCAACCTTTGCCCCCCTAGGCTGGCTGATACTTGCTTTCCTGGTCCGCGCGGTTTCCCTACGACTGACTGTCCGGACGGAAACCCTTGGCGGCGGCGATCACCGCAGTCCTTGCTCAGGTGGCCTCTCTTACGGAAGGTCCAGCAGGTCGGTAGTCCTCTTCCGGGTCGCCTCTCCGGTTGCCTTCCGGCTGTGTCGTTACCGGTGGTGCCGCGACTATCGAAGAAACGGCTTAGCGCCTCCATTAATTCGTCGGCCAGGGGTTTGGTCTCGTTGGTTTTTGCTGGTTCATCGACGTCCACTTGACGCACCCGCGCGTGCATTCAGGATGCCTGTTTTGCCGTCTCGAACTCAAGTGCGTGGCTCAGCGCATCTGCCAGGGTCTTATTGCGCGCGAGACGCAGTGCCTGTTGAGTGTCAGAGTCCCGTAGCCCGTCGGTGAAAGTCTGCGTTGCTATCTGCTCCAGAAAGTCGGCCGGCGCTGTTGGGTAGGCGAGCCTTACGAGGCGTGCGATGTCCATCTCGAACTCCTGCATGGTTTCCGCGTTCTTCTGTACCCGGGTCCGGAGCTGCATCTGGTAGGCCTGCTGAAGATGGCTATCTCCATATCGTGACTCCATATGGGCGATCAGTGAAGCGTAGTCCTGGGACCCAGTCGGGATGGCCTGAAGGACGTTAAGGGCGTCACCTCTCAGCGCTACAATGAGAGCTGTAGCCTTTTCTGTGTTGTTCCAGTTATTTATGAAACAGGCCGCCTCGAACTGACGTAAGTAGGTGTTCCACGGGACCTTTCCTTCGAAGGTTGGGGGCGTCACTCTGCTATGTCCCGTTCCTGATATTCCCGGTGTAACGGTGGGCGGGCGTTGGCGCAGCTCGGCAACTTCCTCTCGTAGAGCGTTGAATTTCTCTTCAACCCCCGTCAGTGGGCGTTGGCGCACCTCGGCAACTTCCTTTTGTAAGGCGTTAAATTTCTCCTCCACCCCCATCAGCGGGCGTTGGCACAGCTCGGCAACTTCCACTTGTAACTCGTTGAATTTCTCCTCCACCCCCATCAGCGGTCGTTGGCACAGCTCGGCAACTTCCACTTGCAAGGCGTTGAATTTCTCCTCCACCCCCATCAGCGGGCGTTGGCGCAGCTCGGCAACTTCCACTTGTAAGGCGTCGAACTTCTTTTCCACTGCTGCGACTTCCTCACGTAGGCCCTGTTCTAATTTCCTTTGGCTGTCCTCTAATTTCGTCAGCAGACACTCTTCCAGATTTTTCTGGCCATCCAGAAATTTGGCGGTTAGGTCCTCTGCTAACTTATGCTGGCCGTCCTTCAGGTCCTCTGCTAGCTTATTCTGACCTTCTCCTAATTTGGAAGTTAGGTCCTCGGCTAAACTTTTCTGGCTGTCTTCCATCTTCTTCAGGTCCTCCGCTAACTTATTTTGACCGTCTTCCATCTTCTTCTGGCCGTCTTCTAATTTGGCAGTTAGGTCCTTGGCCAAATTCTTCTGGCCGTCCTCCATCTTCTTCTGGCCGTCCTCCATCTTCCTCTGGCCGTCTTCTATCTTGGTTTCCATACCACTTAACTTTTCTAGCAATGCTGCGAATTGCTCTTCCATTTTAGATGTTTGTCTTGTAAGGGGCATGCACTCACAGGAAAATTTAAAAAAATGACCTGCTGGGATTTTAAAACCAGGACCGTCAGGTTTTGTGCTTGTGCTTGAGTTCGTAATCCGGCTTCTGACACCAGTTGTTACGTGCCACCCCCCTAGTGGCACTTTTGTTAACTGGATTACGGTGGGTAGGAAGCACAACTCCAATTACTGCTTAAAGAAATAATTAACTTTATTGTGGCCAGAAGGATACACTACTCATCAGCAAATACAAACAATTAGAACCTTACTCCACTTTCCTCAAGTCCCTCCCTTGAGCGCTCTTGCCCCTTTCACTTGTAAACAAACCACAGAAGTTAAACTGTCATAATGAGTCCAGTGGCCTTGACAGAAGCTACCTGCACCTCAACAAATACAGTTACCTACGATAATCCGCTACCCGCTGTTTCGCTGTCCACAAGCTGGGGAAACAATGTCACTGGATTTCGTAACTCGCACGGCACTTCGTCACCACACTTCTGTCGCACTCGCTCAAAAACACCCACCCACAGAAAACTCGGTCCCCTCACTGTTGAAGCCGCTTATATAGCAGGCTGGTGACTCAATGAATTCTAGAATCGTCCAGGGCACACGGCTTCTCGATATTTCCTTCACTGGTTCAGTCACGAATATTCTGGATCATCCCTTTGTCCTCGTAGCCCTGTTGCATAAGGCGCACGCAATACATGAGGCAGGGCACAGCCCAGCCCTGGGGCAGTTGTGACTCATGCGGCGAGCGATGACACAAACTCACAGTCGTAACAATATCTATACGTATAAGTGGAAGAAGATGTATTTATCTTAAAGAGTCAATTTTTGTACTTTTGTGGTTTTTGGAATGAACCCTTCAATTATAGATACGAATCGAGTGTTGATATTTTATTGTAGGTCTATTTTAATTCATAGAAACGAGGCAGAAAATAACAAACAACCGAAATGCGGTGTATTTTATAGCTGCGCGCTCACACATACAAAAGCTCCGCCTTAAAATTTACGAGACCTGTATTTGGATACGAAATATTATCAAGTGCTTTGCAATGAGGATCAGTTACTGTTGTCATGGCAACGGCCAGAGCGTGACGCCGCATATCGTAATGCCCAGCCCAGTGCACGATGAGGTGCAATACATGATAGTGATCTCAATGAGGAGTTTGTACATGCATGGGGTGTGGTGAGAAAGAGAGCCAGCCGATTTAAATGGAATAGCGGTAAAACCCAATTACAGTATTCGAACTGTGAAATTGGCTAAGCCCAACGGACGGAAGGGGGTAGTGTAGGTTTAAAATGGATATAACCAACTATGGCCAGCAAGGCGATACAGCGTTAGTCATATATGGTAAGCCCATTAATTGCCCATCTAAGTTGTGAAGCTATCAAATGAAAAATGCACTTCTTTTTGTAGGATTTTTTAAATACAGCAACGCTGTGTTCACATTAGCACTCACATTTCAAAGGACTGGTGTCAAGTCATATCGTGATTGCTCCTATCTTTTAGATTGCTGACTAAAATATCAAACTATAATTGAGTTGTGCTGGGAGAGAAGCGCCTATAGTTCGATTGGTCCTTCATTTGTGTTGGAACATTAGAAGCCATTGTTCAGTGTTGCCTATTACGCTTTTCAGTCGGTCCACATGGATGTACGCAATTAGATTGGGGTGAGTGTTGGAATTAATTCCCTAGTGCCTGAAGTAATTGACATGAATATTATTTTTACACCCTTAATAAAGCACTTTTCACATGAAGGGGGGGGGGCTAAATCCAATCCAATTGATAAATACGACCAGTGTTCAAAGTGATTGATATGCAATTTGTTTAGTAAATTGAATGTTGAGGTTAAGAAGAGAACAGAAGAATTAGTAACCTTTATTTTCCCAATACACTAATAACTAACTAAATTCTGGTTAGAGGGCTAGAACGTGGTACATTCAGCTTCGTGACGCAAAACTTAGAAGAGGTAGGTTGGATTCTCACCTCAGCCATCCTGGAAATGTCTTTCCGTGGTTTCCCCACTTCTACTCGAAGAAAATGACAGGATGGTTTCTAACTTTAGACCAAGGCCGCCTCCTTCCCAATACTCACCTTAATCACAAATACACACACTACTCTAGATACCACAATAACACAGGTTATGTGGGAGGTTATTTTGGATACAAATCCAAGTACCCGGAGCTAATTGATCAAATGAAACAACAAACATCGATTATCTTACTAAATTTTGAACAACTAGTTCCGAGAAGAACTAACATAGCCTATTTTCATATACTGTTATGATTCTTGTAATCTCCCATGAATTAAATAGCCGGCCTCGTGGTGTTGGGGTTATACGCCTTCCTCACATCTGGAGCCTCCCCCCCATCCCTCCTTCGATTCCCGGCTCCGTCAGGGATTTCAGAAACTGACGTGAGGACTGGATCAGGGTGCACTCAGCCTCGCGAGGACAATTGAGTAGCTGTCTGGCAGTAAGGCAGCAACCAGGTCATGGGGACCAATATTAACGGCCGAGGGGACCGGATGCGCTGACCACGCCTCACCCCATAATCTGCAGGCCAAAGGCCCTTCGAGGGCTGTACTGCCACGGCGTTTGGTTTGCTTTTCATCAGTTAAATGGCATTTATATGACGTGATGTACTTAATAGTATTTTAATTATTCACAGTCTTTTACACCTCATCATTGTTTCAGAAGTGACTTTCCTAGATAAATTTGAGAACCTAAAATCCCACTGGGGAAGAATTCCGCTGAACGTGAAGCAAAGAAACAAATGGTGAAGAAAAGACTGGCCCTTGGTGATTGGGGGTTTGTATACCTATCTCAAACGAACAACATAAAATAACATTCCCAGAGTCTGGGACATTGTAAAACCAGGGGAATAAAACACTAAACTAAGCATTATTATGGGCAGCTGATTCACCTGGTATAGTGGCTAGGACTCTGTCACTGCGGAGTTCCGAGTTCGATTCCCGGCTCTGCCAAGAAATTTAATTCTGGTCTGAGGGCTGGAATGGGGTACACTCAGTCATGTGAGGCAAAACTGAGAATAGGTGAGTTCGATTCCTACCGTGAGCTCATTTGATTTCACTTGTTATTGTTGTTGTTGTTAGATAATATTTGTACCATATGTAAATGTAAACCTCAACCCAGTGACTATTGCGATGGCTGTATTAGGATATATTTTTAGCCTACTTTTCAATGCCGTATTTAAAAATGGTGTCAGTGCTACCAACTGATGAAAAATCGCAATTGAAATTTGAGCTCCATGTTGGATATCTTGGAAGGTACAGTATGGATGGGAGCTAGTTCAAAATTAGCACACATATATATATAACAATATTTCAGTTTAATTTCCAGGACGCCATACATGGCAGTGTTGCCAAAATTATTATAAGCCTGCTGATTGATCTAATTTTTAAATGCATATTACTTCTACACTATCGATTGGAATTCAACCAAACTTCGTATGTGCAATATGTACATAAACAGATATAACTGAGCGTATTCTTAAAAGCCACCAGGGCTGCCAACTGTTAATAAATGCTCCATCTATTTTTTATCCAAATACCAATACATCAGAAAGTATGCAAGCTGACAGCTTAAAACTATGCACACGTATATTACCTGACATTCTATATTAATTTGGAGTAACTTATATACGTCAGTGCTACCGACATGACTCTAAGCCTGCTAAGAGGTCCAACTTTAAATACATTTAACTTCTATACTATCATTTGGATTTCAACCACATTTCGTATGTGCTATGTGTACCATAACATATATGACAATGCGTATTCTTAAGAGAAACCAGGGCTGCCAACTGTTAATAAATGCTGTCTCTATTTGTGTTACCCTAATATCAATATATCAGAAAGTATACAAGCCAATAGCTCTAAACTTTGCACACGTATAGTACCTGCCAGTCTAGATTAATTTGGAGTAACTAATATACGTCTGTGCTGCCAACTTGATTCTAAGCCTGCTGATAGGTCCAATTATAAAATGCATGCAACTTCTATACTAACTAATGGATTTCGTTCAAAATTGGCACAACAATAGTTCATATTATTTCAGGTTATTTGTGACCAATACATGCATGACATTGTTGCCAACATGATTTTATGCGTGCTGTTAGATCCAATGTTTAACTGCATGTAACGTCCATGCTATACATCGTACTTCAACAAAATTTTGTATTCTGTACCCCAAGAGATGGAACTAAGAATATATTCAGTCACCAGGGCTGTCAACTGTAGTGCTCTATTAGGCTACATTATGCCAGGTATACAGTATTTCGAACTAATTAGAAATTTCAATTTTACCAACTTAATTGAATAGATCCATATAGATTAATCATTGGCATGAATCTTAAATTTTAAGAAAAGTAGGCTCTTTAGTTCGTCACGGAACTTCTTGTTTTGTAATTCACATGAGGATTGGGAGGTGGCCGTGGCTTTAAGTTAGGAATCGTCCCGGCATTCGCCTGGTGTAGAAGTGGGAAACCAGGGAAAACCGCTTCCAAGATGGCAGAGTTGGTAATCTAACCCACCACTTTTCAGTTTTCCCTCACATGGCTGAGTGTACCCCATTCCAGCCCTCAAACCAGAATTAAATTTCTTGGCAGAGCTGGGAATCGAACCCAGACCTCCGTGATGACAGAGTGCTAGCCACTATACCAGGTGAATCAGCTGCTTCCAATAATATTGTTTTACGCAACCCAACTAACGCGTTTTGTCAGGAAAGTCAATATGTCTCTGCTTAAATCCCGTATGGTACTAATGCATTGCAATGTAAGCATATCCTGCAAACGGTACTGAACACCATTATTTTTCCCACGTTTAAGTCTGAAGTCACATCGAGAGAAAATAAATACTGTTCAGTATCGTTTGCGAGATATGCTTGCATTGCATTAGTACCATGCGGGATGCAGCAGAGAAATATCAACCTTCTTGACCACACGCGTTAGTTGGGATGCGTAAAACAATATTATTAGGAGCAGCTGATTCACCTGTTATAATATGTATGTTCGACCATGGAGAATTGTAAATATTATATGTCAGAAAACTGAGAGGCTCATTATAGTACAAGGTTTCATTAGGATACAGTTCCTCCCACCAATCAGAGCTCAAGAAACAGTTGTGTGACCAATTAGGTAAGGATAGCATCTCACCTGCGCTGACTTCCACGGCCTCCGGTGGCTCGTGTCATAGTGGGGTATTCGAGTATGCCATGCGTCCCATGTTCAGTACATAAAACTGGCGAAATATCGACAGATATTTATGAATATTTATGTTCCAACATAAAATAGTTATAATTATAGTCGAACATAAACAGTCGTATTCAACTCGCCTATAATGGTAATTAAGACACTCGCAGGGAATATTTAAAACAGGCTACGCTCGTTTTATAAACATACTCGTGTCTTAATTATTGCCATTATAGGCTTGTTGCATAATGTACTATTAAATGGGATGCCAAATTGTAGTACTATTATTTTCTAGTGGATATAATGTACATTGTCATATATTTCATTGGTTAGTCTGACAGATTAGCTGCGCCCAACGGTGATAGTAATTAGGTTGTGCCTGGAAGAAGGTTAATTGGATCAGACACCTGGTTAGGGCCTACTTAAAACTTGCCTTAAACGAATTATCATAATCAGAAACTAAATCTTTCTTTTTCACTAATATCAATGCTAATAAGTGGTAGTCTGAAGTTACCACGCAGTAAAAAGTTAATTTCCGTCAGAGCTGAATAATAGATGTGTTTCTCGATCTTGTTTGTCTGGTGTCTGATCTTCATAATCTCACCTTGCCTCTTCGCCTTGCTGCCTCCATGCATTGCTTATGGATGTATTCCACATTAATGGAAATTAATTCCTGTTTCTAACCCAGACTCAATTCATGCAAATCCTTGTTAAATATCTCAGCGTGGAGCACCAGGTGCGATTACAGCGCCATTTGCTCCCTACCAGCATGTACAAACAACACAGATGGACGACAGGTCATATTATGATCGTTCAGAGATACACCTCCATTCTATAGATATAGTATATTCATCATTCCAGGCTCAAATATGAAAATTACTGGGCTCAGTTTCACTAATCAGGTATAAATACCTCATGAGTAGCTTCCTCGTTGGAGTGTCCGCTCCCTGGTCCCAAATTGACGGGTTTGTTTCCCGGAGGAAGTCGGTTTCTTGAAGAGTGAGGAACCTCCACGGCACTCCGAGTGATTCGATGTTGGTCGTAAAGTATCTCTCGTACTCAATTTGGTGATTGCAATGAAATTTAATAAAATCTCATTGACAAGTTGTTCAAAATAGTTCTGGTTTCCTTGTTATTTGGCAGTGAAAGTGGATGGAACGTTCAAATTGATGATCAAATGTTCACTAAATTGGTTCCAACGAAAAAGAACTGCACACAACATAGATAATGCCATAAGATTGTTGTTATTATTATTATTTCGTTTCAGTCATATAAGGACCACGCTATTTCAACTGTTTCCCCCTCGATCTCTCACATTTGCCCAATATTCCAGCATTCTTCATCGGTGAGCTTCCTTCCGTTCTTCTTCTTCTTCTTCTTCTTCTTATTATTATTATTATTATTATATATAATTCGTTGAGGCCATCTAGGACCACGTCAAGTCTTGCTACACTTGGCAATTTGTTTCGCCTTCCTCTGAGCCCAGAATTCCCTCATTCTCTGTGAGTGGGCCATCTTGCGCTCCGCTGTCCAGGTGGTACCTTGTCTTCTTTTCGGATTCGATGTCTCGTTTCGGGTTAGCCCATTAATCAGTATCTTTTTGCAGAAGAGATCTCTATTGAGAGCATCGTCGGGTTTTAGATTCAGTATTTTGAGGTCGTCTTTGGTATTCATAAACCAGGGCATTGTGGTTTTGGGTTTGGAGTCAAAGAAATGAAAAATCTGTTTAGTCAGCCTGTTTCCGTCCATTCGTTTGAGATGACCGTAACACCGTGCCTGCCTTTTACGGATCGATTCTGAAATTATTATTATATATACCTAATTATATAATTATAATTATATACCGGTATATACAGGGTGTATTTGATATGATGGAAGTCCGTTACACTGGTGATAGAAGATGGTATTCTAAGCAAATATCTTCATGAAATTCAGTCGGATCTTAATTAGTGTAGGTGGAATTAAATCACAAAAATCGTCGGTCAATGTCTTGGAAACGGGCTTACACTTCGTTCCCCTCAGCAGCACAGCTGCCTTCTCCCCGTCACCCTCCCCTCCAAAGCTAAGGAATGTTGACAAGAGTCTGAAGTTAAGTGACCTCCTCGTCTTGTCTGCCAATTACATTGAAATACACAAACCGAGCCTATGAACAGCTGTTTCACACCTTCATGGGGAGTGGCTACATGACTAGTGATGGTGAATCTGTTTAGGATTTTGCCATCCTCATTGCTTATGCATAGAAAATGGAAATCCTAAAGATTTGATAAATTAATTTAATAAACTGTTGGTCTATCTTTGTGTGAAGACAAGACAGTGCAACAACTGTAACAAAAATATTAAAAATACTATTATTATACTAGGCTACTACTACTGTAATAATAATAGTAATAATAGAATTTTAGGCACACTAACTTCTTTAATACGGGGCTACCTGACCACGTTGTCGCAGCCCCTAAACTATGGAACCAACCTAAGTTCCTTTATGTCTTTTTTTTTTTTTTTTTTGTATGTCGAGTTGCCAGACTTTTATTTTTAGCACTCTACCACCAGAACTACACATGCTGACTCTTATTATTGTTATTATTATTATTAGACTATTATTATTATGCATTGTTATTTTTATCATCATCTACATGTGGGGCTAGTATTGAGACAGCTTACCATCACCGGCCGATATGCACGTCTAGGCGTGATGGCGCAGCGGTCCAGCTTTTGGCCTCTCACCATGGCGGACCGGGTTTGATTCCCGGTCAATGCATGTGAGATTTTCGAAGTGAAATGCCATGTCCTGTGGTTCGGATTCCACTTAAATAGTAGGTCCAGTAGCTAATGATCACGAAATTTACGGTCATGTAAAAACACAAGCTTCCGTACTTCCCACCATCTGCAGCCACAAGATGATTTTCCGTGGCATCCCACGAATCCAAAGTTGGAATGTCCCTTCATAAGACCACGGCTGCTTTCTTTCCTACCCACGCTGTGTAGGCACGCGCATTTAATCGTACACCACGATCGCAGCAATTCCGGTAATTGGAGGTCCAAACTCAGCACCGACAGAGGCTATCCTGAGTTTGGATATCCCTGGATCCTTCTACGCGCTTTCCAAGCACATGCCGGATAGTATCGTACTTCGAGTCACGGGGCACCAACCTCATTCACGACCCTAATAACTACAGCTACACATACTACTACAGTCACCACAGAAACACAGTTTATCAGACAAATCCAACATTCACCCAACTACACGGGGCTGATAAACAAATGTCCCAAGCCCCTAAAATGAATTAACAACAACCATCACAACAAGCTTTCAAGTCTCTTCCAACGTCATTGTTTTCAAACATATTTATTTACTGAACGCCCTAAACAATTGGAACCCTACTTAAAAATAAATAACATTCAGTAAAGATATTATCTCTTATAAAGTGTATAATAATAATAATAATAATAATAATAATAATAATAATAATAACCTGAGCGATTTATACACACAGTCCCAGAACACATACGACCCGAAGCCAAACCACCAACGAAAGAAGAAATCCATCACCACATCAAAAAACTCAAGAACGGAAAGACATCACGAGAAGACGGAATCATCGCAGAACTATTGAAGAATCTAGGATCACGATCACTACAGGAAATCACACGGATCATTCAGGACATTTGGCGAAGTGAAAAACTACCGGAAGAATGGAAATGCGCACTCATCCACCCACTCCACAAGAAAGGAGATAAATCTGATGTAAATAACTACAGAGGAATTTCCCTCTTACCCATCGCTTATAAAATCCTCTCCGTCTGTCTTTTGCAACGCACGCAAGAACTACTCGAGCCACTCATCGTTGAATATCAGGCTGGCTTCAGACCAAACAGATCAGCCGTCGAACAAATCTTCAATCTGAAATCCACCTTGAAACTTCGAGCCACACGAAATCTCCCAACCATCTGTACATTTGTTGACTTTCAGAAGGCTTATGACTCCATTAATCGAAAATCACTTTTTAATGTACTCGAAGAAAACCATCTCGATCCGAAGACGAGACGACTCATCCAACAAGCCTTAACCTACACAATTTCCAAGGTCAAATTCATTGGAGAATCTCCCAACCTTTTGCCATTACAACTGGTGTTCGGCAGGGTGATGGACTTTCTCCATTGCTGTTCAACATCGTTCTCGATAAGGTCATCAAGGAATGGGAAAAAGAATTAAAAAGTCGCAACATATGGAAACCTGTCGTGTTAGGAAGACAGAAGGATAATATCAATGTTACATGCTTAGCTTTTGCTGATGATTTGGCAATCCTCTCCGGAGATGAACGAACGGCAATTCACCAGATTGAAGTCCTCAAGGAATGTGCTGGGAAAGTAGGGTTGCAAATCTCCTTCACAAAAACTGAATTCATGGCTACAAAACACATTGAAACCCAAACTTTGGTAACAAAATACGGTTCAATCAACAAGGTTTATCATTTCAAATACTTAGGTGAAATTATTGAACCTACAGGCACAGAAAGAATAGCACAAAGAACACGTGAACTCAAAATGCGGAAAGCATATGGGAAAACCGCAAACATCTACAAAAAATTAACACTAAAATTCGACATTACGCGACGGTCATCAAACCCGAAACACTCTACGCCAGTGAGACCTTAATCCTCAATTATAAAGGGGATCTTGAAAACATCAAGAAAGCTGAAAGGATAATCATCCGAAAAATTCTTCGCCCAAGACTTACAGATGAAGGATATCGTTTACAATCGCACAAGATCACAGAAAAATATTCAAATATTGAAACCGATTTCCGTAAACGACGCTTGAAATTTTATGGACACATTATGAGGCTAGATGACAACCGATTAACAAAGAAAATATTGATGTACTCACAAAAATTAAGGACGACAACGGTTTGGATTTAACAAGTCCAAACTGATCTCAATAACGCCAACATCTCACCCCACAGATATCGAAGACCGAAAAACTTTCAGACATAAGATCTACACTTGGGAAGCTACATCAGAAGATAAGCCCAGCAGACCTAGGGGAAAATGGACTGACGAACGTCGAGCTAAACATTGCGACATGATGAAAGAATTCTGGAAGAGCAAGAAAAATAACAGCAACAGATCATAACTTGCTTTATGTGATCCTGCAAGGGTCGAAACATGCTAAATAAATAAATAAATAAAAAATAATAATATGTTGTTCGACACACTATTTTTATTTTTGGCAGGCATGTCGAGATTCCGGAATGTTGTGTTCACAGAATTTCATGTAGGCTACGTGCCATTACATCCATCGGCATAAGGCTGTCGTATTTGTTCACCTTCATGTATTAGGCTACATGACTCCGACTAGATCGAACCCTCGAGAAGGATAGCACTCTAATACCTGAGCTCGCAGCCTCACTATCATTTAATTTTATTATTGTTTTATACAGTACATAAAACACATTGCTGGTACCGGTACATCATAACATAACTATACGGGCTTCAGGGAACCAAAGTATTGCTACTGAAACAGCCACTTCTAAGCTGGAAAGTCGAAATCGCTACCCATGAATTTCCAGACGATACGGGTCGTTGAGAGAACTACTGCCTTCTGCATTAGTTTGTCCATTTAAGTTACCAGAACCAGTTCTTTAAGGTCTTGGAGCAAGGTACTTGGGATCACGCCCGTATTTCAGACAATGTTAGGTATGGTCTTTACCCGTTCTAAATGCCATTGCCTTTTGATAGGGCCAACCAACTCGCTATATTTGCTTTAATGTTATTATTATTATTATTAAAAGTAATAAATAACCCCTGGCACTACAGTCAGTGAAGGGCCTAGGCCTACCAAGCCACAGCTACCCAGCCATTTGGCCTGCAGATATTGGGGTGACGCGTGATCAACACATCGCGTCCCTTCTGCCGTTAATCTTGGTTTTGGTGATCGGGGCGCTGCCTCACTGTCAGACAGCTACTTAATTGTCCTCACGAGGCTGAGTGCATCCCGTTCCAGCCCTCACGTCAGTTTCTAAAATCCCTGATGGAGCCGGGAATAGAACCGGGGGTCTCCGGGTGAGAGGCAGGCGCACTACCCCAACACTACACGGCTGGCTATTATTATTATTATTACTATGTACATGTGGTACCAATACTAGTATTAAATCTTGGAAGTAGTTTTCCATGGTTTCCCACCTCTACCCCAGGCAAATGCTGGGATGTTTCCTAACTTAAGTCCACGGCCACCTCCTTCCCAATCCTCACCTGAATTACAAACACCCACATTACTAAAGAAACCACAAAAACACAGTTTATCAGACAAATTCTTCCCACACCCTACCACATGGGGCTAAATGACCAAAATTGTCAAGCCTCTCAAACAAAACATCAAGTATATTCCTTCCGTCTTAAATGCTAGTTCTGAACAGAATACGGGATGTCGGAATTTTGTCACACTGATTTCATTAAAGTGCCGGACGGCAATGACACTTACAAAGTAGGCTACACAATACTACCGGTCAGAACGTCTCAAGACAGTGTGTGCAATTTCAATAACAACAACAGCAATACACATTTTCTTACGAGACGGGTATTGCTCGCTCCTCGTAACAGCTAATACCTCCCCTCAACTAGAAAGGCCAACGCTCCGATTACGTAACAACTTCTCCTCCGCGCATCGCCCCACATCGCCCCGCCCCGTTTACCCCAACCTGCTGCCTTACCTTCTGTTTGAAAAATTTCGGAAAAACCTAAAAACATTGACTTTTTAATGATAAATTTTCAATTTAAAGAGAGGTGACAAATTTTTTTACCTAGGGAGCTTAGAATAGTCTCTTCTATCACCAGTGTAACGGACTTCCATCATATCAATTACACCCTGTATATTATAACCGTTTGACTGTAATGTAAATCAATATACAAGAATACCAGTTTTAATATAAGTTAAATCAGTCAAATGCTCGGGGTCGTAGCCGGGTTTTTGAATTAGAATCACGATAGCACATGATCAGTTCTACATTGAGGTTCTTAGGAGAAGTACATGATTGACACATACAATTAGGTGGATTTGTATCAATTAACATTTTAAATAACAGAAATACTAGGCGGCTTCGGTGGCGTAGTTTGTAGCATGCTGAGCTTCTGTGCCCAAAGTCTTGGGTTCAAATCCGGTCAAAGTCGTCGGATTTTTATGAGCGTTAAAAATCCCTCTGTCTGCCTTCCTTCGTAGGGGAAGTAAAGCTGGCGGTCCCATATCATAGATTTATGACATGTAAAAGAAACTTCTACTAATTACAGTTGTGTGTGCGGTGGCGTTTGGTAGAAAAAATAATAACTACCTGAAAGTTGAATGTTTGCAGTCCTTACTTCAATTAAAAACAGTTAACACACACTAATACAGCCATCAAAATTAACACCGGTTATCAGAAAGATTCTACACACACCCAAAGTACACGGGGCTACATGACCGCGTTGTCGCAGCCCCTAAACTGAGGAACCAACCAACCAACAGAAAAACTACAATCTCCCTGAACTTTAAAAAATATATCTAATCCTTATTTATTATTTATTTAGCGTATGGCTACAACATTAATTACAAATTATAACTTACAAACTTATATCCAGGCCACGAATGCAGTCTATAGATGTCTCCGTCATCACCATGTACTCCGTTGGATGGCAAGAGAAAGCTCTCATAGGCAAGGGCGGAACTATGGGAGGGCGAGGAGGGCGACCGCCAGGGTCCCGCGGTCCGGGGGCCCCGCGCCGTGGATTTTAAAATTTAATTAATTAATTAATTATACTCTTCAAACTAATTTATAATTCATATTCCTGTTTTCAGTGCAGCTATGACCTCCCGTGGCCGTTTAGCAAGTTCATATTTCAGTTGTTGTTTTTTTTTTGTTATTATTTTAGCGTATGACATTTTTAGTGCCGGGAGTGTCCGAGGACATGTTCGGCTCGCCAGGTTTGTAGCTGCTTCTATGCGGACACCCTTTGGGTGAGCTACAAGTACCGTTGTGGAGGAAAGTTGGAATGTAAGGACGAGGAGTTGGAAGCTAGAGGCTGTGGCCTATAGTTAGGGACTAACCCCGGCATTTGCCTGGAAGGAAGATGGGAAACCACAGAAGACCATCTTCAAGGTTGCCGGCGGGGGAATTCGAACCTCCTCGCATCCCGGATATGAGCGATTGCCAGCAGTCATGCCGTAACGACCACTGCTAACTCACTCAGATTTCAGTGAAATAATAGAAGACTAAAGTCGGGAAGAAAGTCGCAAAGTAATATTTTATTATATCACAAGCTGTACCCGGCATGCGTTGCAATGCCAATCAAAGAAAGTGTTGGCGTTGAAATTCTGTTTCTTGAAGTGCTTTTGGATACACAACATGTTAACTGCCTCTAAGCTATCGTAAAATGGATTTTCTAATTTAGAACCATTCGTGGGAGCGTGCACAACAACTTTCAAAAGTTTCATCGCTGTCACTCATTTGTTGAATCTACTCGTACGCTACCTGTTGTGAAATGGATTTACTAAGTCGAAACCCTTCCCTGGCGTGTACACAATAACTCATCAATGATTCATCGCAATCGGATGAATTGTATATGCACGTATACGGGGTTTTGTTTAAACGATTCGTGCGCTGTCACTCATTTGTTGAATCTACTCGTGCGCTACCTATTGAGAAATGTATTACTAAGTCGAAGCCCTTCCCTGGCGTGTACACAATAACTCATCAAGGTTTCATCGCAATCGAAGAATGTTATATGAACGCAATAGGGGATTTTGTTGAAACGCTTCACGCGTCATCACCCATTTGTTGCATCTACTCTTGCGCTACTTATTGTGAAATGGATTTACTAAGTCCCCTTCCCTGGCGGGTACACAAAAACTGATCAATGATTCATCGCAATCGGATGAATAGTATATGAACGCATACCTGATTTTGTTTAAACGATTCGCGCTCCGTCACTCATTTGTTGAATCTACTCGTGCGCTACCTACTGTAAAATGTATTTACTAAGTTAGAAACCGTCACGTAAGTGTCCACAACATCTCACCCAAGTTTCATCGCTATCGGACTAATGGGATATGAAGACATAGGGGACTGTATTGAAACGCTCCGCATGTCGTCGTTCATTTGTCGAATCTACTCGTGTGCTTCCTACTGTGAAATGTATTTACTAAGCCAGAAACCTTCCTTGGAGTGTCCACCATATTTCACCCAAGTTTCACCGCTAACGGCAGAATGGTATATGACCTTATACGGGACTTTGTTGAAACGCTTCGCGCGTCGTCCCTCATTTGTTGAATCAACTTGTGCGCTGCATATTGTATAGTGGATTTACTAAGCCAGAAATTTTCCATGACGTGTACACAACATCTCACCCAAGTTTCATAGCTACGGACGAATGGTACATGAATGCAGACGGGACTTGGTTGAAACGCTTCGCGTGTCGTCGCTCATTTGTTGATTCTACTCTTGCGCTACATATTGTAATATGGATGTACTCAGCCAGAAACCTTCCCTGGAGTGTACACAACATCTCACCCAAGTTTCATCACAATCGGATGAATGTTATGTGAACGTATACGGGACGTTGTCGAAACGCTTCGCGCGTAGTCACTCATTTGTTGAATATAAACGTACGCTTCGTATTGTAAAATGGATTTACTTAGCCAGAAACCTTTCCTGGAGTGTACACAACAATTCACCAAACATTTATCACTATCAGACGACTGGTATATGACTTTATACGGGACTTTGTTGAAACGCTTCGCGTGTCATCGCTCATTTGTTGAATCTACTGGTGCGATACCTATTGTAAAATGTATGTACTAAGCCAGAAACCTTCCCTGGAGTGTACACAACATCTCACCCAAGTTTCATCGCTATCGGATGAATGGTATATGAAATTATATGGAACTTTGTTGAAACGCTTCGCGCGCCTTTGCTCATTTGTTGATTCTACTCGTGCTCTACCTATTTTTAAAGGGATTTACTAAGCTAGAAACCTTCCCTGGAGTGCACACAAAATCTCAGCCTAGTTTCATCGCTATCGGACGAATGGTATATGAACGCAAACGTGACTTTGTTGAAATGCTTCGCGCGTCGTAGCTCATTTGTTGAATCTACTCGTGCGCTGCCTATTGTAAAGTGGATGTACTACGCCAGAAAATTTCCCTGCAGTGTACACAACATTTTACGCAAGTTTCATAGCTTTCGGACGAATGGTATATGACTGCATACGGGACTTTGTTGAAACGCATTGCGTGTCGTCGCTCATTTGTTGAATCTACTTGTGCTCTATCTACTGTGAAATGTATTCACTAATTTTTAAACCTTCACGTAAGTGTACACAACATCTCACCCAAGTTTCATCGCTATCGGACGAATGGTATATGAACACATACGGGACTTAGTTGAAATGCTTCGCGCATCTTCGCTCATTTGTTGAATCTACGCATGCGCTACCTATTGTAAAATGGATTTAATAAGTCAAAAACCTTCCTTGGAGTGTACTCAACATCTCACCCAAGTTTCATCGCAATCGGACGAATGGTATATGAACGCATAGGAGACATACATACCCACAGACAGACAAACTATCACGTTACATTGATTTATATATACTGTATATAGATAGTGTACATAATCTTCTTCAAGGGGAATTAAAGGTTTCATTAATATTATTTTAAACAAGATGTTCTGGGCTGATGACCTTGTAGTCAGTCATAAGATGCTTTCCACAAAAAGACATGTTGTTGCAAAATCCGGTAGAGATCAAATTATTAGGATGGTCGAAATTTGATTTAAGCTTTTAACATTTGGGTGGCCGTCATTCCGTTTCCGTCAAGATGGCGGCGATATGAAATATGACACTGAGGTGCCTTTTGCTAGTGCTACCTCTGTACCAAATTTGGTTCAATTCGGTTTCACCGTGTTTGAATTGATAGGGGGAATCGATTTGCACACATACTTGGCCACCATCTGCAAACTATTGGGCTGATGATCTAGCAGTTTGGTCAGAATATGCTTCCCACATAAAGATTTGTTGTTGCAAAATTTGGTAGAGATTAGATTATTAGGTTGGTCGTAATTACATTTTAGCCTTTAACATTTGGGTGGCCGCGATTACGTTTCCGTCAAGATGGCGGTGATATAAAACATGACACTGAGGTGGCCTTTTCTAGTGCTGCCTCTGTACCAAATTTCGTTCCATTCGGTTTCACCGTGTTCGAATTAATAGGGGGAATCGATTTCCACACTAAGATGGCTGCCATCCGCAAAATATTAGGCTAATGACCTATTAGTTTGGTCAAAGGATGCTCCCTCCATAATGGTATGTTGATGCAAAATTTGGTAGAGATCGGATGATTAGGTTAATCGTAATTTGATTTAAGCTTTGAATATTTGTGTGGCCGCCATTAAGTTTCCGTCAAGATGGTGGCGATATAAAACATGACACTGAGGTGCCCTTTGCCAGTGCTGCCTCTGTACCAAATTTCATTCCATTCGGTTTCACCGTGTTCGAATTAATAGGGGTAATCGATTTTTACACAAAGATGGCCGCCATCCGCAAACTATTAGGCTAATGGCCTATTAGATTGGTCAAATGATGCTTCCTCCATAAAGGTATGTTGTTGCAGAATTTGGTGGAGTTCGGGTGATTAGGTTAGTCGTTATTTGATTTAAGCTTTGAACATTTGTGTGGCCGCCATTATGTTTCCGTCAAGATGGCGGTGATATAAGACATGACACTGAGGTGTCCTTTGCTAGTGCTACCTTTGTACCAAATTTCGTTCAATTTGCGCTCACCGTGTTCGAATTGATAGGGGGGGACAGACATTCAGAGTACACACACGCACACACACACACACACACGCAGACTCACACACACACATACACACACACAGACAGACACACTTTTTTTCGCCCTGTGGTGATCTCATAAGTTTACTTTCATTTTTTGCAAAAATCGAAAGTAGGCTAAAAAAATGTACTGTAGTGTATTCAGAATATTGTAACTATTCTTTATTTTATTATTATTACCAAACTATCATCCATTTGATTTGTTTTTTTTATTTCCTATTGTTAAGGACCCCACCTTATCATATCGCCCAGGGCTCTGCCAGGCCTGGATCCGCCACTGCTCTGAGGACACTCCTGAACTGTAACGCGAACAGTCTGTATTTTGGCGACACAATCACAACTAGGAGAAGGTTCTCTATTCCACATATGCAGAGAATCGGCACATCGGCCAGTGTTGGTTCTTATTCGATTAAGTTCAGACCAGATCTTACGAGACAAGTCAAAACCAGGTGGTTTGGATAATACACATGGCATCTGGAGTTGTTCCATCGTAGCATAGGTCTACCTTGTATGTCTCCAGCATTCTCGGATGGTAATACCGTTGCGTTGTCAACTAATATCTTGGCAGTTTCCAGGGGTGGATGACGAGAACGAAGCCGTCTTTTACTGATTTTTGGGATATCTGCATGAAAGTAAATCCTCATTAACATAAATCCGCATCAAAATAAATTTCCATTACATAAATAGGCCTACTCATTAAAATAAATTATCATTGGTTGAAAACTAAACCAAACAATATCCCTGTATAATTATTCTCACTTGACGAGCATTTAATTTTTGACACACACATTAATTTGATTTGTAAGGATATCCATTTTAATAGTTTTTCATTCCATTCAATTTTTAACATCAATATTTCTTTCGTATTAGATTTAAGTTCATTTATAATAGATTAGCTTAATTCTTAATTGATTCCTATTAGTTACCTGAAGATGGCCTCATTGAAGGCCGAAACATGTCCTATTTATATAGAATATATATATATATATATATATACAGGGTGTATTTGATATGATGGAAGTCCTTTACACTGGTGATATAAGATGGTATTCTAAGCAAATATCTTCATGAAATTAAGTCGGATCTTAATTATTGTAGGTGGAATTAAATCACAAAAATCGTCGGTCAATGTCTTGGAAACGAGCTTTCGCTTCGTTCCCCTCAGCAGCACAGCTGACTTCTCCCCGTCACCCTCCCCTCCAACGCTAAGGAATGGTGACAAGAGTCTGAAGTTGAGTGACCTACTCGCCTTGTCTGCCAATGGCATTGAAATACACAAACCGAGCTTATGAACAGCTGATTCACACCTTCATGGGGAGTGGCTACATGACTAGTGATGGTGGATCTGTCTAGGATTTTGCCAGCTGTATGGACTATGCCTAGAAAATAGAAATCCTAAAGATTTGTTAAATTAATTTAAGGAACTGTTGGTCTATCTTTGTGTGAAGATAGTGCAACAACTGTAATAAAAATATTAATAATACTGAACCCTTATTAATCTGCGATGAATAAGTATTCATGATTTATTATTATTATTACTGTGGCCCAGGCAGTACATGTGGAAGTTGACAAAGAGGAAGGCAATTTTGTGTGTTTCAATGATTACCACAGAAGCAGAGCTTGGCAGCTATTCTTGAAGACGACCGGGTAAGCCGAGTTCAAGGCCAAATTGTGTACCAAATGCACCAAAATTGGAGTCGTGAGGGGATGGTCACGAGTTAGTTGCAACCGACCTACGATTGAATCACCCAATCAGATGAGACCACGCCAAAACCACGCGGTAGGTAGCGTCCCCGGTAAAAAAAAAAGCGCGCGGAATTGATTATCTAAAGAACCGCCGATCCGAAATATCTCCGCATTAGAGCGCTGAGACGTTTGAATTAAATGATGAAGATTGACACTAGTCCCATGTGTGTGAGATAAAAACTCTAGAAAATGTTTCTTAATTCTCCCCACTCCACCTCACTCTGTCAGTTTCCAAAAAAATGATCGAGGAATCGCTGTTTCGAAGACAACCGTTTTGAGCTCTGGTGAGCTAGGTTCACACCAGTTTGCATGATGATTTTACGCTCGTAATAATTATTCTAAAGACAACTATTTTCAGCTCTTATGGGCAAGACTTTAAGTAACATTCCAATTAGTGCTCAACGCGAGCAAAGGTTCACAAGACCAGTAGAGATTATCTAACGAGATAAGGACTGCGAGACAGTCATATTTAAAACTTGTTTTTCAAGCCAGTGACGATGTGTTTGAAGTGTATAATTCATGTAAATATTTATTGTATTTTTCAAGTGATATATTGTGCGTGTATAAGCGAATGCTAAGCTAGGGAAAGTCTTCGTTGATTAATCGCTTAGGACAATCCTGGGTGAAAGTAGTAACTCACAGCGATTATAGCCAGGCAATTTATATTAACATTGAACATTTCTGTCCAAGAGACTACGCCAAGATGTCCGACGTTTGGTCAGGAGCCGGAGTGATGTCCATCGCTTCTATGGAGTCGACGATGGAGGGCTTATTTCCCGTAGGGAAATGGGCCGAGATGGAAGTTATATGTTCTACAAGCTGATACGGTGATGTACAAAAATTGATTTACTCAATATGTAGTTAGATATGGCGGGGGAACTTTGTAAATAGTTCATTTTATTCTGTTTCTTGTTTAGACTGTTTTTCTTGCACCGACACTAATGTGTTTAAATGTACGTTGGCGCGTGGCCAAAGTTGTTTGTTGTGTATTTTTCTTTGGAGTCAAATTTTGTGTATACGGCGCATGTACCATATTTTATCCATGCGAATGCGAAACCCGTTACATTCGATAAGTGGTGCTTTATTAAAGTTCACATT
Organism: Meconema thalassinum; assembly: GCA_946902985.2. Taxonomy (NCBI): domain Eukaryota; kingdom Metazoa; phylum Arthropoda; class Insecta; order Orthoptera; family Tettigoniidae; genus Meconema; species Meconema thalassinum. Next base: position 838,360,359 of record OX336390.1, read on the forward strand.
TTTTATAGGAAAGGGAGGTAATTATGTAAGATGTTTGCTGAACAGGTTATTACTCATATTAGGGTTGCCGAGCGCAACGAATTAAGATGTAATTGTAGAACACCTTAGTTCTAATTTTTTTTAGATTTTTTTTGAGTCCTTTTCAGGTTCGATAGTCACGGCCTAGAACGGAGGCGCCAGCTGGTGGAAAATATTTATGCCATTTTATTTCAGGGTCTGTCAAACCCATACGTGTGATTCTGTGTGTGTTCTCGTGTCAGGTGTGTGTTTTGATTCTACGTGAAGAGGGGTAGAGGTCCTGCCGCCCTCATATTTGTTGTTGTTGTATTGTGATGGAAAGGCAGGGTGCTCCGAGGAGACCACTGTACCTTGTCCAATGCTGATTCTTGGATTTACAAGGGGAAATTCTGAGATATTTTGTTCTGACACACACACACACGTATATATTGTGCTTTGGGGCACGCTTCTTCGAGACTCGATCCCGTGCTTTGGGAGGTCGAGGTAATTGACACGTGGGTTGACAGATGTGCAGATTTCCACGTACCGTCCGTCTAGCCTTGGTGACTTATTTGTTAGGCAGTCCTGTTGTCCGACTGGCCCCTTTAAGCTATCATTAGCAAACCTGTTCTTTTTGTGATGGTTATTTTGAACCATAATTAATTGGGGAGTTCGCCACGTTTGTGACGGATTATTGCATGTCGTATGGATGGAACATTGTGTTAATGATGTAAATGTTGGCTTTGAGCCTAGTGATTTGTCTATGACTCAGTTCATGTAAGTTGGTCTGTGTGACACCTGTGTGGTGTAGTTGTATTTACTTGTAAAAATGACGGCGGTCATATGTGTATTTCTTTTGTTGGTCACGTGTTAACTTGCTTGTGTTGATTTGTGAGAAGTCCTAATTTTAGGCGGTAATGTTTTGCTACGGCAGTTTTGATTCCAATTTCATGCGGAAATTATTTGTTGTTTATTTTAGTATAGGAAGTGTCGGTTTAGTTTTTAAGTTGTGTATAGTTTTTCCCCGCGTCTGTCTAGCTCCAAGTAATGTGGATTCGTCATCTGAAAGTTTATCCGGATGATGACGAATCATGCATTCAATTGTACTCATCGTGAAGCATGTAGAACAGCACACGCGCATACATTGTCATTATTGTTGATTTTTGGGACATTTGGTCCGAGTAATAATTTCTCCTGAGATTAGGCCTAGTTTTTGGCAAGTTAATTTATTCAGTGGGAGTCATTATGGGAGTTTTGTTTGTTATTTCATTTTTGTAAATAGCTGATCTGTCATTAAATTCATTTGTTATAACCCTGGCTTCACTTTTTCCTGCATGTTATTTTGTTATATGTTACCCTGCATGTTAATGAAGCGCTTTAACAACAACTTACGATATGGACTGTTACACCCCCCGAAACTGAGTCTCATAAGCTTCTTTGCAAGGGTTCATGAAACAGAAATGGCTGCCCAAGTGGGGATTGTTGTTGTTGTTGCTTTGCTGATCTCATAATTATTTCGCTGAGAAATGATGCCAGGTCAAGCGGGCAAGGTAAATTCAGTAAATTGAGGCGATGTTGTACCGCAATGTGCATTAGTAAAATCACTGAGTTCCTAAAGTTAGAAATATTGAACAAGGTTAGAATTTGATATTGTATTTGTTATTAACTTGTTCTGGCGCCCGGCATTAAAATTAGAAATTTGCATATTGTTGAACTCAGTCAAAGCAGGAAGGTGTTGCCTTATATTTTACATTTAATTAACTTCGGTTAATTGGTGTTGTTCGTAAATTCTGTTGGTTAGGAATTTAAAAACAGATCACAAGGGAGTTATTTTGTTGTTTGGAAATAAGAGAATTTATTCAGTAAATTTTGATTACTGAAATTTTTATTAAATTAGAATCAGTAGTATTTAAATATTATGACATGTGTGCGTGTGTATGACTGAAATCTCGGTGCATGACCCTGTTTTTCTCTGGTTATATTTGTGTATTGTGCGATGGCGAGTGTTGAAGAAATCAAGGGATTGTTAGAGCAGATGTCTATGCAGATGTCCGCAAAAACGGAAGAACAGTTAAAGAACATGAAGGTAGAAATAAGTGAAGACAATGATAAACAATTAAATAAACAGTTAGAACAGATGTCCGCGAAAACGGAAGAACAATTAAATAAACAGTTAGAAATTCAGCGTGAGCACAGTGAAAAACAGTAACAACACATGAGCGGTAATATTACGGTCCAATTGCAGGTCCAGAAATTGGATACTGATAAACAATTAAACGAATTGAACCATAAACTATCAGAACAGGCAATAGCACAAACAGAGCAGTTAGAAAAGATCACTCATGACATCAATCAAAGTACTAGGGTAGAAGTAGAGAAACTGGCAGATGAGGTCGCGGAAAATAACGCAAAACAATTAGGTGAGATTAAGAAGTTAGAGTCTAAATTTGTCAATAAACTCATACAATTTGTTGAAATGGTGGCCGATAAATTAAAACAAATCGAGGCAGCATGCGTCAACAACACGGCGGGAATAAAAAGCACACAGGATAAATTACAGAAACAGATTAATTCAGTCGATAGCAACGTACTCGAATTAATAAAGGAAATCGATAAACTTGAAATCAAAACAGAAACAGAACGTATGCACTTGCGTGAAAACTTGGAAGACCAATTAATTAAAACCCAGCAGGTAATACGAGAAGAGGTCGGAGAACAATTATTTAAAACACAGGAGGTAATACGAGAAGAGGTAGGAGAACAGCTCAATAAAAATCAGGAAAACTTGGAAGACCAATTAATTAAAAACCAGCAGGTAATACGAGAAGAAATACGAGAGGAGCTAGAGAAGAATCAGGGAAGGAGCGAAGAAAAAATTAGCTGTTTGAAGAACAGGATCCGAAGAGATTGGGAGCTGCAGGTCAACGAAACTAAAGAAGACAGGCTGACGATTTTAAAGCGGCTAGGAGAATACTATTCTAGAATGCAGGCTTTGGAGGAAAACATGAAATCCAAACTCCAAGAACACACAGATCCCATAATCAAAAATGAGATCAGGTCATTAGAAAACGCAACTATAATTTCAGCAGAAAACACAGTAGGCAAACAGGGAAGCATTGGAAGTCCGGTGGGCTTGAAGTTGGCTGAGGATAACAGCCGAGGTCAAAGTCCTAAGTTAACGAGCAACGCATTCCAACAGTACAGAGGGGAGTCGTCCACACCACAACCCGGCTTGGCACCTGCCCAAGTAATTCAGGTCATTAGGGGGAATGATTTCAAACCCGATAAATTCAGGGAGCACACAGGATCCACTCCCAAAGCATTTTTACGTCAGCTGGATGACTATTTTAACGACCAACATGTCAGTCCCGCAAAACAGTTGCGACTTGTGGAAAAGTTTTTAAAGGGCCCAAGCTTAATCTGGTTCTTGAGTTTTAAATATACATTCACCGACATGGCACAGTTTAGACAGGCGTTCTTAAAGAAGTTCTGGAGTCCTTCCTTGCAGCAGGGGTTAAGAATGGATTTATACACTAGGAAATATCACAGCACGCATCCGACCAGATTTTCAGAATTTTTTTAGCCAACAGCTGGTCAAATTCCGGGATTTTGACGACCCGCCTACTGAAGAAAACATGGTTCTAACCATTGGAAAGCAGCTTCCTATGAATATTCAGCAGTTGTTAGTGGCCGGTAATATTAAGACCGCAGTGCAGGCTGAAGAGTTACTCCGCCATCTAGATGAGACAAGTATGGTTAGTCCGCAGACAGGGAGAAGAAACATGGAATGTGTAAACACGGCAGAAGTGGTTCAGGGACACCAAACTAGTCACAACCAGAGTAACCAAACAAAAACACAATCTACGGGAACGCAATTTACACCAAGACGGCAAGACTATGATGGCCGAAATCAATTCAACCAAAATAATAGGAACTTTCAGAACCGCCGAGATAACTATAATCAAAACAATCAGAACCAGCATAATCAGTGGACGTACCAGCGAGAGTATACCAACTGGAGGGGAAACCAAAGGCAGGGTAGACCTTACCAAAGGAACGGAGATGGCAGGTGGAACAACACGAGGAACTATTGCCAAGATAATCAGGGAGACTATCGCAACGATTGGAATGAGCGGTACGTCGAATCGCAGAAGTATTGGGATCAGATAAATGCCGAAGAGATGGAGAAAGAGAAGTGGGGGCGTGCAATGGCAAATAGGCAGAGCCCGGATAATCACCAAGTAGCGGGGGCGGAAAGCTTATTACGGCAGCAGGAGAGGCGCGATGACAACCGGCGGAACTCAACGAATGGGTCCCAGGATTTAAAAAAAACCTCGAATGAACCAAAACCAGATAGCCTGAAAATGGAGGACGCCAGGGAGCGGGAAGAGCTGATTGTTGCTAACATAGAAGAGTGGGTAGCATTCCCGGACGATTGCCTGGAGGAAGTGGTGAAGGACCGAGAAAACGTCATCAGAAAATTACCGATCATTTATGCACATGTTGGAGGCATTAGAGTGAGATGCTTAATTGACACAGGTACCCAGGTGAGCTTAGTCACGTAAGTATTGGTGAAAGAAATCAGGAGTAAACAAACTGTTCCAATTATGCCTGTGCCGTTAATGAAAGTCAGAGGGGTCATTCCTGACAAGACCATAAGTTGCAAGCACCAAGCATATTTAGACCTGGAAATACTAAATCACACATTTTCGCAAACATTCATCGTAATACCGAAGATGAATTATAACATCATTTTGGGAGCCAACTTTATCTGTGATTTTCATGCTGTAATTGACTTACATAATAAAACTGTAAGTTTCAAACAAGTTGAGGGGTTGCATCTTGTGGAAGAAAGTCCACTAGAGAGAGAGGCGAATACTTGGGTCATTGAAGAATGCACTAATGAGGCGATCGGAGATAAGAACTTGACGGAGGAACGAATAAGCCAGACAGCAGTGGTTGAAATTGACAGCCGAGATATTTCGCAGGAACTTTGGGTACATTTGGCGGAAGAAGAAATTAGCGGATCCAAATTTGAAATTTTACTTCAGGAGCGGCTTAAGGAGGCAATAGTAGGGAAACCTGAGAGAAGAAAATTAGAAGAAATTCTGAGATTTCAGAAAGGAGCTTTTGACACCATCCCTGGAAAAGTTTTAAATTTCCAATATGCCATGCAAGTTACTGACTGGACCCCATTTAAGAGTAAATTGTACCCGATCCCAGAGAAACATTTTGCTCAGGTGAAGGACATCATTAGTAATTTAGTAGATTCCGGCATGATAAGGAAAGCAGCAACCCCGTACCTAAACGCAATATTGGCTGTGGCCAAGCCAAATGGATCAATTAGGTTATGCCTAGACGCGCGAGTTTTGAACAGTAAACTGCTAGTTGAGCATGACCAAGCACCTAGGATCAAGGATGTTTTGAAGGGCTTCCGTGGGAAGAAGATTTATTCCAGCGTCGACTTAACAAATATGGTTCACCATCTTGAAATTGAAGAAAAATCCCAACTATTGACGGGGTTTTTATTCGATAACCAAAGTTATATCTGGTCTCGCATGCCCTTTGGTGTAAAAACAGCTGGATGTGCACTGATAAGAGCACTAGATAGGAATCTGACTGAGGAGGTCAAGAGCTTCACTACGAGATATGTTGACGACATATTAATTGCATCTGAAACATTGGAGGAACACTTGGTAAACCTAAACAAACTTCTGGATAACTTGAGAACCATGAACTTCAAAATTAATCTAAAGAAATCACACTTTTTCCAGAGTGAGATTCTGTATTTGGGTCATATAATTGATGTTGAGGGCGTGAGACCTAATCCAGCAAAAATTGATGCAATCAAGAAATTTCCCACACCAACTAAAGTCAAACATGTAAGAGCGTTTTTGGGAGTGACAGGTTTCTTCAAAGAGAATTGTCCTGGATACACGGAAACAGTAGCACCTATGCAAGAGATGTTAAAGAAGTCAAATCTATGGTCGTGGAATGAGGAGTGCAACAGGTCCTTTAGAGCTACGAAAGACTTACTGGAGAACTGTGTGAAGCTAGGGTATCCAGACTTTGAGAAGAAATTTATTATTCAAGCAGATGCTTCATTGATTGGAATCGGTGCTATGCTGTACCAAGAGGACGCTGATGAACCCAAGAAGAGATCATATTTGGCATTTACGAGTCGTAAATTGAGGAAGCACGAGAGGAACTACACGGTGTCGGAGTTTGAGCTGCTAGCGATTTTATATTCACTTCAACGATGGCGAAAGATGATTTTCGGTTATTCCATTGTTGTCAGAACCGACCTCCATGCACTGACATTTCTATTCAAGACGACGATGGCAAGTGAGAGAGTTACGCGTTGGTCCATCTACATACAGCAGTTCGACATTACAATAGAGCATTGCCCTGGAAGGATGAACATCATACCAGATGCTTTGAGCAGGAATCCTGAAGATGAGAACGAGGTAACAGCGGAAGTTCACCATATAACACTAACACCTAAGGCTCGTGAGTTTTTGGACAAACTAAAGGAAATTCGGAAGGAACAAGAAGCAGACCCATGGATGATGATGATGATCAAGTTCTACAGGAAGGAATTACGACCAGATTCACCTGAATACCGAGAAGCCCGTGCCAGCGAGATTTCACTACTTAAATAACCTTTTACATAAGTACGTGGAGGAGGATCATACCAAACTGCGAATCCTAGTTCCAGCATCACTACAGAGAGGATTGACGTGGCATGTCCACGAGAGCCTAGCACATATCGGCACGGACAAAATAGAAGCTACAATAGGGGAAACTTTTACTTGGCCTAAGATGCGATACACCATTGTGGAAGTAATAAGAACTTGTGACGCGTGCCAGCGTACTAAACCAAACAACTTCATTTTGAAACAACCTCCAAGACCACTATTACCTCAAAAACCATGCGTGATGCTCGCTATCGACTGTTTTGGCCCTCTGGTTAAAGGGAAACGTGGATGCCGACACCTTCTGGTGTGTGTCGATGTATTTTCAAAGATGGTAGTGTTATGTCCAATCCAGAAGACGACATCAAAACAAGTCCTCAGCAGAATTCAGAACAAAGTTATTCCGATGCTTGGGAAGCCGGAATACATTTTATCAGACCATGGTACTTATTTCACGAGCAATGTCTTTAGGCAAGGTCTAGAGAGCCTAGGGATAATACATATATTTTCAAGCATTCGTCATCCTTGTGGGAATCCGAGCGAGAGAACGATTCGCTGTGTTGCCAAGTATTACCGAGTAATGAATCCATATGATCATAATAAGTGGGTTGACAAAGTAGGGGATATTGAGATGTGCATGAACACCACTAAGCACGAGTCGACGGGTCAAGTCCCACTAATGGTACACCACAACAGGTTGCCAGAAAGATCTTGGGACAAGATTATTCCATGCCCAAGGGATCCATTATTAGCACATGAGTTGCGAATTCAGCGAACAAGAGAGCACATGAGGAACCAAGCGGACCGAAAACTGAGAAGGTACAGAGGAAAGAAATTTCACCGGGAATTACAGGAACAGGAACTAGTGCTTGTCCGTAGACCACCGTTATCTGATCCCAAAAACAAAGTATTTGCAAAATTCTGTCCAAAATTTATTGGCCCGTTCCGCGTCATTAAGAATCTGGGTAACAATGCTTACAGACTTGAAGAAGTGAGCACTGGCGCTAAATCTGTCTTCAATAGCGCCAATTTAAAACCATATTACAGAAGAGAACCATTTGATGAATAATCAGGATTTTGTGTGCGGAATTATTATTGCAGAAATTTATTTGAGAGCCAACACTGAAATGTACGAGGCCGTGGAGCGCCTGGGAGAGAGCGTACTTTGTTTGTAAACAAGACAGCTGAGACGGCATGAGTGATAATCATGTGAGAAGGAGGGGAGGTCTAGCGAGACGTATGAATGACATTCCGGCATGGAGCGCGCACACTAATTGGGTCAGTGGAGTGTACACTCAAGCAGCTGAGTGAGATACTTAAGAGATGTTGTTGTTACTACTGTGGATATTGTTTTTAAAATCCAAATCAATCACTTGCTTTGAATTTCAAAACCTTGCTGAGGATAAATGAACCCTTATTAATCTGCGATGAATAAGTATTCATGATTTATTATTATAATTACTGCGGCCCAGGCAGTACATGTGGAAGTTGACAAAGAGGAAGGCAGGATTGTGTGTTGCAATGATTACCACAGAAGCAGAGCTTTGCAGCTATTCTTGAAGACGACCGAGTAAGCCGAGTTCAAGGCCAAATTGTGTAACAACATGCACCAAAATTGGGGTCATGAGGGGATGGTCACGAGTTAGTTGCAACCGACCTACGATTGAATCACCCAATCAGATGAGACCACGCCAAAACCACGCGGTGGGTAGCGTCCCCGGTAAAAAGCGCGCGGAATTGATTATCTAAAGAACAGCCGATCCGAAATATCTCCGCATTAGAGCGCTGAGACGTTTGAATTAAATGATGAAGATTGACACTAGTCCCATGTGTGAGAGATAAGAACTCTAGAAAATGTTTCTTAATTCTCCCCACTCCACCTCACTCTGTCAGTTTCCAATAAATTGATCGAGGAATCGCTGTTTCGAAGACAACCGTTTTGAGCTCTGGTGAGCTAGGTTCACGTCAGTTTGCGTGGTGATTTTACGCTCGTAATAATTATTCTAAAGACAACTATTTTCAGCTCTTATGTGCAAGACTTTAAGTAACATTCCAATTAGTGCTCAACGCGAGCAAAGGTTCACAAGAGCAGTAGAGATTATCTAACGAGATAAGGACTGCGAGACAGTCATATTTAGAACTTGTTTTTCAAGCCAGTGACGATGTGTTTGAAGTGTATAATTCATGTAAATATTTATTGTGTTTTTCAAGTGATATATTGTGCGTGTGTAAGCGAATGCTAAGCTAGGGAAAGTCTTCGTTGATTAATCGCATAGGACAATCCTGGGTGAAAGTAGTAACTCACAGCGATTATAGCCAGGCAATTTATATTAACATTGAACATTTCTGTCCAAGAGACTACGCCAAGATGTCCGACGTTTGGTCAGGAGCCGGAGTGATGTCCAACGCTTCTATGGAGTCGATGATGGAGGGCTAATTTCCCGTAGGGAAATGGGCCGAGATGGAAGTTATGTTCTACAAGCTGATACGGTGATGTACAAAAATTGCTTTACTCAATATGTAGTTAGATATGGCGGGGGAACTTTGTAAATAGTTCATTTCATTCTTTTTCTTGTTTAGACTGTTTTTCTTGCACCGACACTAATGTGTTTAAATGTACGTTGGCGCGTGGCCAAAGTTGTTTGTTGTGTATTTTTCTTTGGAGTCATATTTAGTGTACACGGCGCGTGTACCAAATTTTATACATGCGAATGCGAAACCCGTTACATTCGATAAGTGGTGCTTTATTAAAGTTCACATTTTTTATAGGAAAGGGAGGTAATTATGTAAGATGTTTGCTGAACAGGTTATTACTCATATTAGGTTTGCCGAACGCAACGAATTAAGATGTAATTGTAGAACACCTTAGCTCTAATTTTTTTTAGATTTTTTTTAGTCCTTTTCAGGTTCGATAGTCATGGCCTAGAACGGAGGCGCCAGCTGGTGGAAAATATTTGTGCCATTTTATTTCAGGGTCTGTCAAACCCATACGTGTGATTTTGTGTGTGTTCTCGTGTCAGGTGTGTGTTTTGATTCTACGTGAAGAGGGGTAGAGGTCCTACCGCCCTCATATTTGTTGTTGTTGTATTTTGATGGAAAGGCAGGGTGCTCCGAGGAGACCACTGTACCTTGTCCAATGCTGATTCTTGGATTTCCTAGGGGAAATGCTGAGATATTTTGTTCTGACACACACACGCGTATATATTGTGCTTTGGGGCACGCTTCTTCGAGACTCGATCCCGTGCTTTGGGAGGTCGAGGTTATTGACACGTGGGTTGACAGATGTGCAGATTTCCACGTACCGCCCGTCTAACCTTGGTGACTTATTTGTTAGGCAGTCCTGTTGTCCGACTGGCCCCTTTAAGCTATCATTAGCAAACCTGTTCTTTTTGTGATGGTTATTTTGAACCATAATTAATTGGGGAGTTCGCTACGTTTGTGACGGATTATTGCATGTCGTATGGATGGAACATTGTGTTAATGATGTAAATGTTGGCTTTGAGCCTAGTGATTTGTCTATGACTCAGTTCATGTAAGTTGGTCTGTGTGACACCTGTGTGGTGTAGTTGTATTTACTTGTAAAAATGACGGCGGTCATATGTGTATTTCTTTTGTTGGTCACGTGTTAACTTGCTTGTCTAGATTTGTGAGAAGTCCTAATTTTAGGCAGTACTGTTTTGCTACGGCAGTTTTGATTCCAATTTCATGCGGAAATAATTTGTTGTTTATTTTAGTATAGGAAGTGTCGGTTTAGTTTTTAAGTTGTGTATAGTTGTTCCCCGCGTCTGTTTAGCTCTAAGTAATGTGGATTCGTCTTCTGAAAGTTTATCCGGATGATGACGAATCATGCATTCAATTGTACTCATCGTGAAGCATGTAGACCAGCACACGCGCATACATTGTCATTATTGTTGATTTTTGGGACATTTGGTCCGAGTAATAATCTCTCCTGAGATTAGGCCTAGTTTTTGGCAAGTTAATTTATTCAGTGGGAGTCATTATGGGAGTTTTGTTTGTTATTTCATTTTTGTAAATAGCTGATCTGTCATTAAATTCATTTGTTATAACCCTGGCTTCACTTTTTCCTGCATGTTATTTTGTTTTATGTTACCCTGCATATTAATGAAGCGCTTTAACAACAACTTACGATATGGACTGTTACACCCCCCGAAACTGAGTCTCATAAGCTTCTTTGCAAGGGTTCAATACTAATAATAGTAATAATAGGCTTTTAGACACACTAACTTCTTTTTTGTTTCTTTTTGGTATGTCGAGTTGCCAGACTTTAATGTACGTAGGATTTCTTGTAAGTGCCATGAAATCCATGGACATGAGTAGGATGTAAATGTATGTTTTGAACATTGCGTAATCGCGAGGACATATTGCATCATCATGACGTCATCTGATAGCCATGCGGATGTGAGTACGTGCACTTGCACATGTTAGCGTGGGAAGAGGTTGACCTTTAACCGCTTGAAGCAGATAACCTTTGGGTAACCGCTTGAAGCAGATAACCTTTGGCTTATTTATGCGATGGAGATAAAAATTGATGGGTGTTGATGTCATCTGATACCCGTGCAAGTGTGCAGCTGAGCGAGCGATCACTTGATATGTCTGCAGTGTTCGCGTAAGACGTGGTTGATGCTTTTGTAAGAGAGCGGAACTTTTAAATGATTATTTATGGATGAGTTTTTTTTAATATTTATTAAAAAACAAAAACAAACTAATAGGTCATTCGCTTTTTAGTATCTCGCTAACCAATAATGCGATTTAAACATATGGGGTGTCGTAGGACTCGTAGTGAATTCTCCTTTTGTATGAACGAGGTATGACAACCCCCAAAATAAAAACTAGCCTTACCCGGGGAGAAATAGTAATTTTTTGTATGTATGCACGCCGGTGGCTTTTGTCAAAAGGGGCTAACTACACTTTTGTTAATATTTTCTGAACCCCTGTTGGGATTTTGCCATTGGCAGTATCCTAGCACTTGGGGTAACGCCTCGTTTTTGAATGTGTGATTAAGTTTTTTGTTAAAAGGGCCTAACTATTCTTTTGTTAATATCTCGCGAACCAATCATGCTAGGGACTTGTATGAGGGGTCCTAGCACTTGGGGCAACGTCCCCCCCCCCTTGGGGGTGAAACTACCCCCCAAAATTGAAAACTCAATATCTTGGAAACTAAGAATCCTAAAATTTGGCGTGATAGCTCTAAAAATAGGTGATGACATAGGCTTTTAGCTGGATTGGTCATTTCACCCCTAAAACAGTAAATAGTCATGTTATGGGGGAAAACGTGTTTAACACCTAAAAATGATAATTGAACCTATGATTTTTGTTTTTGATGAAAAATAGTTAGGGGGGTGAAAACTACCCCTAAATTGAAAAATCGATACCTTGGAAACTAAGAACCGTAAAATTAGGTGTAATAGCTTAAAAAATTGGTTGTGACATAGGCTTTTATCTGGATAGATGATTTCACCCCTAAAACAGTAAATAGTGATTTTACACTGTTGAAAAAGGTGTTAAACGGGTAAAAATGATAATTGAACCTATGATCTTTTGTTTTTGATGAAAAATAGTAGGGGGGTGAAAACTACCCCTAAATTGAAAAATCGATACCTTGGAAACTAAGAACCGTAAAATTAGGGGTAATAGCTTAAAAAATTGGTTGTGACATAGGCTTTTATCTGGATAGATGATTTCACTCCTAAAACAGTAAATAGTGATTTTAAACTGGGGATAAAAATGTAAAAAGGGTAAAAATGATAATTGGACCTATGATCTTTTGTTTTTCATGAAAAATAGTAGGGGGGGGGGGTGAAAACTACCCCCAAATTGAAAAAAATGATATCTTGCAAACTAAGTACCCTAAAATTATGTGTGATAGTTGAAAAATAGGTGATGACATACGCTTTTACCTCGATAGATTATTTCACTCTTAAAACGGGGAATAGTAATGTTACAGGAGAAAAAGGTATTAAACACTTAAAAGCATAAGAGTTTTGTGAAACCATGTTTTAATGAATGTTTGTATGGAGGATGACAGCTTGCCTCCTTTCCAATCCTTCACCGTACACTGAAGTTAAAAATAATAATGATCACGTTACAGACAGCCAGTTTCAAAGCCATGAGAAATAAGTGAACAAAGTATGAAATTCTTGACCCAGTCTGGAATTCAACATGGTGTTGTTTCAAACAAAAGACAAGCGTTCAATAAACTTAACCACCAAGCTGTCCTCTCGAGCCCTAATTGTTTGGCTGATGGTGAAAATAAAATTAAATGTAAACTATAATTAAAACTAACTACACACTTATAACTAGAAAAAAGAAATGTAAGACAAAAGGATAACAGGACAAATAAAGGACAGAAGGATTAAAAAAATGCCCCTCAACAATCAAGAATGTGGATTGATGGACTTGAAAGGAAGGAGAGCCATAAAAGATAGATATGAAAGTATAAGAGGAGAGGGTCCCGCTCCAATGGTAATGGTTATAAAGGAGGAAAACTGTACCCAGCTCAGGAATCCCTTGTGGTCGTCAACTTCCAAACTGATCAGCCTAAGCCCCTGAGGGTGTAGCCATATCCAGGGTGCACCACAAGTGGTGGGGCTACATTCACCCTACCTTTAGTGTGGCTTCAGAAAAAGGCAGGAAATATCACAAAAATAGAAAGAAAGCTGCCTCCTCACACAAGGAGGGTGTCGGAAAAAATAAACAAGGGTCAATTAAGTCAGAAAATAAAGAGACTCCCTAAGCCTTGGATAGCCTAATAATGTCGGAGTCGGTAGAGAACAAGTGTTGACCAGGTGTGGTCGACAGGAAAGAAGATAGACAGGAGCCTAGCACAAGTCAGTGGAAGCAATGATGGACTCAGCTGGGGCTCCATGGTCGTTAACCTACATTCCACTAGATGTAAGCCCATGTTTGGGGGTGGTGGAAAATAAAGACCTCTTTTGTTTTAAATCACTGGCTTTAAGGACGGTAACACATGGCATGCCTTTACAATGTGATACTGGTCCTAGGGGTATGCAAAATTGTATTAGATACTCAGCTAATAATAGTGTACACGACCCCTTATTATTTTCTCTAAGTTCAGTACATGGGAAGGATGACCCTGATTTCCAAGCCCCTAAGTAAGACAAAAACAAATTATTTCCATTTCCAAACAGTTGGGGTGAGGTGAGGTGAGTTTTTTAAACGCCATACTCATGTGGTTTTTCCACTTGTACTGACGACTCTCAAAAGACGTTCCATATTCATTAAGTCCGTTATTATCTGGAAACATTTTCTGCCAACAGATGCTTACTGCATATGGCAAGGCCTTACACTCCTGGTTTAGACAGTCTTTCTTGCTAAGGATGCTCTATATACCCTAGAAAAGGCTATACATGTTAGTTCTGAACACTTAGTGGTAATTGTATATTAAAATTTTATGCACTGCTTATACAAGCACGTTTTGCATGCAGTCAAACTTTGTAAGATAGTTACATACAACACGCAAAGTGTGTTTCCACTACCTAGTGGTAGATATGAGCACTCACTGGTGATATCCGAGGTGAGCTGATTTGCTCACACATTTGCTCCCATATTGACCCCCACTTTTGCTCCCATATTTGCTCCAACTTTTGCTCACACTTTTGCTCCCATATTGGCTCCCACATTTGCTCCCACTTTTTTGCTCCCACTTTTTGCTCTAATATTAATGCCAACTCTTGTACACAAGTACCTTTAACAGTTATTTGTTAATAGGAATATATAATATTAAAAAGTTTGGCAAGTATAGCATAAATTATTCCAAATATTTGTGTTGGGGTGACATAGAGATTTAAATAATGAGATTTCTTAAAAGTGTAGGTACTCAAAATTAGTTTATAATTAAAAAAGTGTATTAATTATTAGAAGCAGCAAAATGTAAATTGAATAATATTTCTGATAATGTTCAAAACAAAAGTCCTAAGGTCTTGGGTTTGAATTCCCAACTATTGTTGTCAGCCATTGAGTTACACTACAGGATACTTTTATTTTTGTGTTGTGTTGCGTGATAATTTGCCGATCTCGCGGTGTAGTGGTTAGTAGACTTTGGTTTTATCCCTGAGGTCTTGGGTTCCAACTCAATTATGCCCAGAATTTAATTTTGATCTGAGCGTTGAAAGGTTAGGTTAGGTGAAGCTAGGTTAGGTAAAGTTAGGTTAGGTGAAGTTATGATAGTTTAGGTTAGGTTGGGTAAAGTTGGGTCAAGTTAGGTTAGGTAAAGTTAGGTTAGGTTAGGTGAAGTTTGGTTAGGTGAAGTTGGGTTACGTTAGGTTAGGTTAGGTGAGGTTAGGTTAGGTGAGGTTAGGATAGCTTAGGATAGGTGAAGTTAGGTTAGGTTAGGCGAGGTTAGGGTAGGTTATGTTAGGTTAGGATAGGTGAAGTTAGGTTAGGTGATGTTAGGGTAGGTTAGGTTAGGTTAGGTTAGGGCTAAGTTTGTTATGTTTAGTTGTTTTAGAAAAACACCACTTTTGCTCTCATATTTGGTTCCATATTTTCTTTGCACTTTCAACTATCTTGACTTGTGTATTGACTTTTGCCGGCATATTGGTTGACATATTTTTTAGCACATTTGCTCCCTCTTTTTATATTTGCTTTGCTCCCACATTTCATCCCATATATGCTCCCGCTTTTTGCTTCCCACTTTTTGCTCACAGTTTTTGCTCCCACATTTGCTCACACTTTTGCTGACACTTTTTACCCCCACATTTTCTCCCACTTTTTGCATCTATATATGATCCCACATTAATCTATTGTTGTTATTACCAAGTTGTCTTTACTAGAAATTAGTTTATGCTTGACAGTTGATATGGAAGTATCAGTGACTAGGTATGGTAAGCCTTATGCATACTATAAAGGTTATTCATATCTTGTGAAACGAAGCAATAAAAATGGAACTGTTATTTGGCGCTGTTCAAAGCAACGATCGAAACAGTGTCGAGGAATGCTTAAGACAAAAGAATTGGACATACTTTCTTCAAACAATCATGATTGTAAACTTACTAATCATGCTAGTGTAAATGTAAGGAAAACTCAAACCGAAGCAAAGAACCAAGTCCAAGAAAAAATAGTGCTGCTCAAGATAATATTAACCTCAGGTCTAATACACTACAACGCACTCATGCTGTTAGCGAGTTGTTTAATGAGAAACCTTTAACACCTCCTGTAAAACCCATGATCAGACACACACTCACATCTCAAAAGCCCTCAACCCTGTCAGAGACAACATACCCCATCAAGAAGTTGGTTGGGGAAGGTGAAAAGGATGGTGATGGTGATGATAATAATAACTTAACAATGTTAAGGCACTCTAGCACATCTAAAAAGAAGTTTCAACACTATCAAAGGCAACTCAAACCATTGAACAGATTGTGGACACAGGTGGAAATTATGATGGTAAATATGACGACGATGATGATGATCATTATGAAGATGATTATAATGATGAGGATGATAATGATGATGATGGTGAAAATGATGAACTGCTTCCCGAGTATTTAAACCATTCATAAAAAATAGGAAATGGAACGATCCTAATATATTAGTAGAACGTCTACAGCTCTTGCATGCCTGTAAACAGGCTGGTCATATTGGTTATGAAGAAGAGCTGTTAAAAATAGAAGAAGAACTTCGTAAAGCTGGTATTATAGTGTAATTGGTCAACGTAGCAAAACCCCCATCCCCTAAAATAATGTTCAGCAAGTGTTATATTTAAAAACTATAACAAGCAAACGTGAACAAAAAAGAGCTGTATTCTGTGTGTGTGTGTGTGTGTGTGTGTGTATGTGTATACCTATTGTAAAAATATTGTTACGGCTGTGAGTTTGTGTCATCAGTCGCCGCGTGAGTCACAACTGCCCCAGGGCTGGGCTGTGCCCTGCCACCTGTATTGCGCGCGCCTTATGCAACAGGGCTACTAGGACAAAGGGATAGTCCAGAACATTCGTGACTGGACCAGCGCTGGAAACCTCGAGAAGCCGTGGACTCTGGATGGATCTAGAAGCACTTATTGAGTCACCGGCCGGCTATATAAGAGTAACCCGTCAAGCAGTGGTTGTTGTTGTGTTTTACGAGCTAGTGCGAGCGATTATCTTGTGCGACAGAAGTGTGGTGACGAAGTGCTGTGCGAGTTACGAAATCCTGTGACATTGTTTCTCCCAGCTTGTGAACAGCGTACATCAAGTGCTCGTAAGTAACTGTATTTGTTGTACCTGAGGAAGAGGGGCAGGTAGCTTCTGCCAAGGCCACCGGACTCATTAGGACGGATTAACTTCTGTGGTCTGTTGCAAGTGAAAGGGGCCAAGAGCGCATAAGGAAGAGACTTGAGGAAACTGGAGAAGGCTCCTAATTGCTTGTATTTGCTGATTAGTGTAATTTTCTGGCCACAATAAAGTTAATTATTTCTTTAAGCAGTAATTGGTGTTGTGCTTTGTACCCCCACCGTAATCCAGTTAACAAATGTGCCACTAGGGGGTGGCACGTAACAACTGGTGTCAGAAGTGGGATTACGAACTCAAGCACAACACCTGACGGTCCTGGTTTCAAAACCCGAGCAGGTCATTTTCTCTAATTTTCCTGTGAGTGCATGCCCTTTACAAGACAAACAACTAAAATGGAGGAGAAATTGGCAGCACTGCTAGAAAAGTTAAATGGCATGGAAACCAAGATGGAGGATGGCCAGAAGAAGTTAGCAGAGGACCTGAAGGACAGCCAAAATAAGTTAGCAGAGGACCTAACTTCCAAATTAGAAGAAGGCCAAAATAAGTTAGCGGAGGACCTGAAGCAGATGGAAGACAGCCAGAATAAGTTAGCAGAGGACCTAACCGCCAAATTTCTGGATGGCCAGAAAAATCTGGAAGAGTGTCTGCTGACGAAATTAGAGGAGAGCCAAAGGAAATTAGAACAGGGCCTACGTGAGGAAGCGCGGCAGTGGAGGAGAAGTTCAACACCTTGCAAGTGGAAGTTGCCGAGCTGCGCCAACGCCCGCTGATGGGGATGGAGGAGAGATTCAACGCTCTACAAAAGGAATTTGCTGAGCTGCGCCGACTCCCGCCGACAGGGATGGAAGATAGATTCAAAGCCCTACAAGAGGAAGTCGCCGAGCTGCGCCGACGCCCGCCGACCGGGGTGGATGAGAGAGTCAAAGCCCTACAAGAGGAAGTTGCCGAGCTGCGCCAACGCCCGCCCACCGTTACACCGGGAATATCAGGAACGGGACATAGCAGAGTGACGCCCCCAACCTTCGACGGAAAGGTCCCGTGGAGCACCTACTTACGTCAGTTCGAGGCGGCCTGTTCCATAAATAACTGGAACAACACAGAAAAGGCTACAGCTCTCATTGTAGCGCTGAGAGGTGACGCCCTTAACGTCCTTCAGGCCATCCCGACTGGATCCCAGGACTACGCTTCACTGATCGCCCATATGGAGTCCCGATATGGAGATAGCCATCTTCAGCAGGCCTACCAGATGCAGCTCCGGACCCGGGTACAGAAGAACGCGGAAACCCTGCAGGAGTTCGAGATGGACATCGCACGCCTCGTAAGGCTTGCCTACCCAACAGCGCCGGCCGACTTTCTGGAGCAGATAGCGACGCAGACCTTCACCGACGGGCTACGGGACTCGGACACTCAACAGGCGCTGCGACTCGCGCGCAATAAGACCCTGGCAGATGCGCTGAGCCACGCACTTGAATTCGAGACGGCAAAACAGGCATCCAGAATGCACGCGCGGGTGCGTCAAGTGGACGTCGATGAACCAGCAAAAACCAACGAGACCAAGCCCCTGGCCGACGAATTGATGGAGGCGCTAAGCCGTTTCTTCGATAGTCGCGGCACCACCAGCAACGACACAGCCGGAAGACAACCGGAGAGGCGGCCTGGAAGAGGACTACTGACCTGCTGGGTCTGCGGTAAGAAAGGCCACCTGAGCAAGGACTGCGGTGATCGCCGCCGCCGAGGGTATCCGACGGGAAATCAGTCGTCTGAAAACCGCGCGGCCCAGGGAAACGAGTATTAGCCAGCCTTGGGGGGCAAAGGTTGGCTTGTGACAGGCGTCAAGCCCCGGCAGTCCAAGTGCGTGTGACGAAGTTACGGAGGGACAATAGCAGCCTGATGGTCGACGGAGTCATCAACGGAGTGAGCTGGCCCATGCTGATCGACACGGGATAATCGAGGACCATCGTCAATCCCACTGTGATCCCGAAGTTGAGAGTGCAACCCACACAAAGGAACCTCCAGCTAATAACCGCGACCGGAGAGACCGCACCGGTACATGGCGAAGCATCACTGGAGTTCGTCATTGGTCGACGGGTGATAAAGCATCCAGTGCTTGTGGCTGACGTATCAAACGAATTGATCATCGGACTGGACTTCCTGGACCAGAACAACATCATCTTGGACCTGAGTACCAACACTCTGCACTTCGGAGGTGAGGAACTTGCTTTGCAACCAGCACACGAGGCCGTCACCGCACGACGAGTAAGGCTGAGAGAGGACGTCATCGTTCCTGCCAGGACGGAGATCAGCGCCGCCGTAATTGTCGACGGAACTGCTGAGGGAGTGGCGGCTGTCATCGAGCCAAAATATGAGGACATCCAGACAAAAGGATTGCTAGTTGCCAAGACCCTCATCAACACGACGCACAGTGGTCCGGATCCGTAAAAAAGCGGACAAAAATAGATTTTTCAACTTTACATTAGAAAGGCCAAACCAACTCCCAAGTGAAGTATGTTAATCAGTGTACATTAATTTCACTTTTTCTTTGGAAATTGCTTCTGTGTTTCTCAGATATAATACTACAAAAGTGATACAACTCTCCGTTTCTGAATTCCGCGCTCCATTAAGTAAACTTTGAAATATCATTCTAACTTCAAAACGAAACTCGGGGTCTATAATACTGTATCTGTATGTAGTTTGTGATCTGATATATTTGATTATAGCATGATTTTCGATTTCAGATCACTTATAAGGACTGTTATACTTATTTTTATAGTGCTTTATTTTCTTCAAGAAAAATAAATTTTGCTTGACCTACAAAAAAATGTATACATATGTATACCATGAAACTTATGCTAGTTTTAAAATGAAGACTGGAGAATATATCCTTAAAGGTTTCATCGCCAGAACCCGCCAGATGCGTGATTGAGAAGGGAGAGAACATTACTGCGTGCTCTGAGGATAAACACTCGCGCGAGATAAGGGCCTGTTGAGACATTTGTTTATGCTACGCAAGGGATATCTCGTGGCCATGAAACCAAAATAATCTTCAATCACGAGAAGTAATTGATTAGTAGTAGTTGTGTGTGTTGTGAAGAGTGAAAAATGAATTTTCGTTGTTAGTCGCAGTGATCTTATTAACAAGATTCGAGAGAACAAAAATCAGTCTCGCGCGCGTCAAGGAAAGTTTGTGGTACTATATTTCCTTAACAAATTCCAATTAAATGTTGACGACAGTATAGAGAAAACAGTGTATAATAATATAAGAAGCTTTTCTTTTTGCCGTATGTTGACCGGTGGAGAAAGTGTAACTTCTTAGAACATGCTTTTTTTTAAGAAATATTCAGACTGGTTGAAAACAGAAATTGTGATATCAATTCCGAGCATTCCTGGCTCCGCAAAATCAGTATATCGAGGTCGTCCTCCAAAAGAATTTCAAGAGCTAACGGAGAGAAGCAAAATAAGGAAAATTAAAGACCTAAGGGAGAGTGCCACTTCATCAGAGCTTGCCTATGTGACCGTTATGAATTTAAGGGCAGAGGGAGACGATTCATCAGCCAAGCTAAAAAGAAGCTACCACGACCACACCAACATGGGGCAAACGAATGATGCGAAATTTTCAGAAATGAAAATTCTACATAAGTGGCACAAAAGTTCGTCGACAATTTACAACTTGAGTTTGGAATTTCAGTTCCACACGCCCACTTTCGAGTTTTTGAATGTCTCCTGCATATTTCGTACCACCTGGGTTTTAAAAAGTGGAAAGTGAGCGTGAAAGATGGTAATTGAGACTTATTCGAAAGAAAGAAAAAAATGTACAAGACTCATTCAGAACACGATTAGGTCTTCTAGTTGATATTCCGAAGCGTGGATATGGAACAACCAGTGATGGCAACACTGCCCGAAGGTTTTTTGATCAACCTCAAGTAGAATCCGAAATAACAGGGGTAGTTAATAACTCGTTTTGGAATAATTTTAAAAGCAATTTCCTCTGGTAATGAAATTAATAGTTCAGAGTTCAATTCCTAATGCTGCGAAATAGCAAGCTTATATGTACGGCTATATCCGTGGTGTTACATGCCTCTAACACTCCATAAAATACTTATCCATGGATCTTTCATTATAGAAGCAGCTATTTTGCCGATTGGAGAACTTTCAGAAGAGATCTTAGAGTCTAGAAACCAAGAAGTAAGAAAATATAGAGAAGACCATACCAGAAAATCCTCAAGAATTTCCAATAATTTTTACTTGTTCCATAGACTATTGCTAAGCTCTGATCCAGTAATCTCAAGCTCGGGAAGTCTACCGAAGAAGAAATGAAGACAGTTGCCTCAGGAGGTGTGTAATTTATTGTCAATACCCGAGGACGAGACGGAGCAGGAAGGGGAAGAAGAAGAAGTCGACTCATCCGGATCAGAGGATGAATGAGTAAGTAATTTTATGTACTAAGACAAATTTACGTAATAGTAACATCTAATTTAAAGTTTTATACAAAAGTATTTCATTTCATTTAGCGGAAAATATTTTTGTCCGCTTTTTTTCAAATCCGGACCACTGTGCGACGTCTCGGCCGCACGTCCGCCTGTCCAACCTGAACGACTACGACATTACGGTTCACCGGGACACCAACCTAGGAGTCTGCGAGCCCGTTACCTGGATTGCCCGCATCACCGACACGATGGACGGACACCTGCAGACGGACAACCGAAGAAGACGCACACTGCCAGAAGAACTACAGAAGCTGTACCAAGGATCCCAGGACCATTTAGACGAGGAACAATCACGCCAACTTCAGGACCTGCTACGCGAATTCCAGGACGTCTTCTCCGTGGGGAGCAAAGACTTCGGTAGGACAAGCTTGGTCCAGCACAGAATCGACGTTGGGGACAGCGCACCGATTAGGGCCCCATTCCGACGGGTCCCGCTCGCCAAGCAAGCCGAAGTCGACCGGATGGTAGAAGAGATGAAGGAGCAAGGGGTGATCGAGCCATCACATAGTCCTTGGAGTTCTCCGGTCGTGCTTGTGAAGATGAAGGACGGTTCCACCAGGTTCTGCGTGGACTACAGGCGGGTGAACGACGTCACGAAAAAGGACAGCTACCCTCTACCCCGGATCGACGACACGCTGGACACCATATCAGGGTCAAGATGGTTCTCCACCTTGGATTTGAAGAGTGGCTACTGGCAGGTGGAGGTCCACCCTAAGGACCGCGAGAAAACGGCGTTCTCTGTGGGCAGCGGGCTCTGGCAGTTCACCGTCATGCCATTCGGTCTGTGCAACGCCCCTGCGACCTTCGAAAGGCTAATGGAGTCCATTCTGAGGGGACTACACTGGAAGACCTGCCTGGTCTACCTAGACGACGTCATCGTTCTGGGAAAAAGCTTCGAGGAGCACTACAGCAACCTGAAGGAGATCTTGAAGAAGCTACGGGCTGCCCAGCTGAAGTTGAGCCCCAAGAAGTGTCAGCTCTTCCAGAAGCGGGTCCAGTACCTTGGGCATATCGTCTCCGAGGAAGGGGTGCGCACCGACCCAGAGAAGACCGCAGCTGTGAGGGGGTGGCCAGTTCCGAAGGATCAAGTCCCAACTACGAAGCTTCCTGGGACTCGGCACTTATTACCGTCGCTTCGTAGGGGATTCGCCGACATCGCCAAACCTTTACATCGCCTGACTGAGAAGGACCAACTCTTCACGTGGACAGCAGAATGCCACAGTGCCTTCGAACAACTCAAGCAGGATCTGTGCACCGCGCCTATTCTGGCCTACCCCAGACCTGGAACAAGGTTCATCGTCGATACCGATGCCAGCGACTTTGGCATAGGGGGAACCCTGTTGCAGGTAGTGGACGGCGAGGAGAGAGTAGTGGCCTACTTCAGCAAGGCCTTGTCAAAGCCAGAAAGGAACTACTGCGTCACCAGGAAGGAGCTGCTCGCCATCGTGAAGACCATTGAACACTTCCACAAGTACCTGTACGGGCAAGAATTTCTCATCAGGACCGACCATGCATCCCTGCGGTGGCTCCTGAACTTCAAGCAGCCCGAGGGTCAACTCGCGCGGTGGTTAGAGAGGCTTCAACAGTATAACTTTGAGATTCAGCACAGGAAAGGCCAACTGCATTCTAACGCCGACGCCCTGTCACGAAGACCGTTCCCCGAAGACTGCACCTTCTGTGCCCGAAGGGAGGAGAACACCGGGATACAGTGCCGAAGGACTACCGTGGAACTTCAAGGGAGCTGGAGCCGCGAATCTTTCACGCGGGCGCAAGCGGAAGATGATGACCTGGGACTGATAGCCGAATGGAAGAGGGCCTGTGTCCCCAGACCCGGGTGGAACATTGTGAGTGACTGCAGCCCAAAGTTTAAGTCCTACTGGGCACAGTGGGACTCGCTGATTGTAAGGGATGGCCTCATCTGCCGTACCTGGGAGAGCACCGACGGGAAGACATCTCGGGAACAAGTCGTCGTTCCAAAGGCTATGACGGAGGAAGTCCTGAAGGAAGTTCATGGAGGATCATCTGGTGGACACCTAGGGATAAAGAAGACCCTGGAGAAGCTGAGAGAGCGGTTCTACTGGATCGGATGCCGAACAGACGTGGAGAACCACTGCGCGAGGTGCCACGATTGCGCAGCCAGCAAGGGCCCAGGACGAAGACGACGGGGTCCACTGAAGACCTACAACGTGGGCGGCCCCATGGAGAGAGTGGCCATCGATGTTGCTGGGCCATTCCCGTTAAGCGAGGCAGGGAACCGCTACATATTAGTCGTCAGCGACTACTTTACCAAATGGCCGGAGGCGTATGCGCTCCCTAACCAAGAAGCCGCGACGATCGCAGAGACCCTGGTGAAGGAATTCGTCAGCCGGTACGGAGTACCCCTGGAGCTGCACTCCGACCAAGGGAGGAACTTCGAGTCGCAGGTGTTCCAGAACCTATGCCAGCTGCTGGGGATCCGGAAGACAAGGACAACGCCGCTACACCCTCAGTCCGACGGGATGGTAGAGCGATTCAATCGCACCGTCGAGAACCATCTCCGAATAGTCGTCAGCGAGCACCAGAGGGATTGGGACAAGCATCTTACACTATTTCTCCTGGCCTACCGCGCCGCCGTGCATGAAGCCACCGGGTGCAAACCAGCCCGGGCCATGTTTGGGAGGGAGCTCCGTCTACCTGTCGATCTTGCCTTCGGCCGACCTGGGAATGATCCGATCCCGGTAAGCCAGTATTGTCAAGAACTGGTCGACCAACTGGAGGACGTACACGCGTTCGCGAGGAGGAAACTGCGGATCGAGACCGACCGAATGAAGACCCGATACGACCAGCAGACGGATGCCGGCGGATTCCACGAGGACGACCTGGTCTGGCTCTTCAACCTATTACGGAAGAAAGGCCTGTCATCCAAACTGCAGAAGTCCTGGGAGGGCCCGTACCGAGTCGTGAAACGGATCAACGATGTCGTCTACAGGATCCAGCGGAGCCCGAGGGCGAAGATGAAGATCGCGCATCGAGATCGCCTGGCAGCCTACGGAGGGACACAGACGGACCAATGATTGATCGGGGCGATCAGCCTTTTTAGGAAGGGGGTGGTGTTACGGCTGTGAGTTTGTGTCATCAGTCGCCGCGTGAGTCACAACTGCCCCAGGGCTGGGCTGTGCCCTGCCTCCTGTATTGCGCGCGCCTTATGCAACAGGGCTACTAGGACAAAGGGATAGTCCAGAACATTCGTGACTGGACCAGCGCTGGAAACCTCGAGAAGCCGTGGACTCTGGATGGATCTAGAAGCATTTATTGAGTCACTGGCCGGCTATATAAGAGTGACCCGTCAAGCAGTGGTTGTTGTTGTGTTTTACGAGCTAGTGCGAGCGATTATCTTGTGCGACAGATGTGTGGTGACGAAGTGCTGTGCGAGTTACGAAATCCTGTGACATTGTTTCTCCCAGCTTGTGAACAGCGTACATCAAGTGCTCGTAAGTAACTGTATTTGTTGTACCTGAGGAAGAGGGGCAGGTAGCTTCTGCCAAGGCCACCGGACTCATTAGGACGGATTAACTTCTGTGGTCTGTTGCAAGTGAAAGAGGCCAAGAGCGCATAAGGAAGAGACTTGAGGAAACTGGAGAAGGCTCCTAATTGCTTGTATTTGCTGATTAGTGTAATTTTCTGGCCACAATAAAGTTAATTATTTCTTTAAGCAGTAATTGGTGTTGTGCTTTGTACCCCCACCGTAATCCAGTTAACAAAAGTGCCACTAGGGGGTGGCACGTAACAATATATATATATTTGAATTAAATTAATTAACACAGTTTGTATATATTTCTTGTTTTTTTTTTTTTTTTTTTTTTTTTGCATGTTGACTGTATATTTCCTCAACCACTTTTTGGTTTTTCAATGCACATTTTCGATTTGTTTTGATTTTTACGTAGCATTACAGTTATCAGTCTCGTAAACTGGGTGATTAATATAGGTATAAAGGCATCTTAAAAAATCACAAGCATTACAGTTGTGACATATCACGTATAATATGTTACATGTTATCCTACATTCCACATAGGGCTCTCCCTTCTTATCAGTGAACTCTGTTGGTCATTAAAATAACTACTTGAAAATAATTCCAGTGGCATATCCTGTTAGCAAATATCATATATTAAATATTTTCACGTCATAGAACGACAACTTGAAAATCATTTATTGTAGGAATACCTTTAATGGGACCACCAAACCTTCAAGTTTGCAATATACATTGCAGATAGTGCTGTATTTTGGTCGGTAGTGCCTCAAGTGCTTACATTAAATAACAATACTGTAAACATATAAACATTTAATAAATCATAATTGTTTTCATTAAATATCATATACCTAATAAATATTTTCACACCATAGAATGACCATTTCAAGATCATTTATTGTAAGTATATCTTTAATGGGATCTCCATACCTTGAAGTAAACCATATTTGATATACATTCCACATAGCTACATAACCGACAGTACGTCGTGGTATCAATCTCAGCCACAGCTGTAACATAGGCTTTTACCTGGATAGATGATTTCACCCCTAAAACAGTGAATAGTGATTTTACACTGGGGAAAAAGGTGTTAAACGGGCAAAAATGATAATTGAACTGGAGATCTTTTGTTTTTCATGAAAAATAGTAGGCGAACCGCCTAAGCCTCTGTTGTATATGATTTCAAAAAATGATAAACTGCTAAACTCACTGGTCAATAACCAACATAGTGGCCAAAATGTTTCCCTGATAGGTAACTCATGTTTGGTTAGTCAATTCTTATTGCAAAGCCAGTCAAGACCTAAAAAAATAGTATTAATACCGTATCACTAAACAAATCAAACCATCTTAAGGTATTTATTAAATTTAATTGCATTTTAGGAAACTTGCAAGCATCTTGCAGCCTTCAAGAGGAAAGTATAGACAGGAATTGTGAAAAGGAAGCCGCTAAATCATTCAATGTTGTAAGGTTTATGAACTTCAACGTAAGAAGTTATGAAAGTCTATGTGAGGGTGTGGTTTTTACCGTTGGATGCCTTTTCTGGCATCCACCTCAGAGACGAGTTTAAGGGAGATGAAACTCAGCTATTATGTCGAATGTGGAGCTCCTAGTCTAGGAGAAAGTCACGTTCAGGTATTTGTCTGCAGGAAGTGTGGGAAACGAAACAACAACTAAAAAAGCATACAAGTAAAGGGAATATTATGGAATTTTCGAGTATATGTTGTGAATGTTTTAAAAAATTGGTTGAATTTCATGGTTTGTAGACCTCTTGGCTAAATTTGGTAGAATTTAGTGAATTTTCATCAATATTCGGCTAATTTTATTTAAATTTGAGGTAGTTTCAACCATTCTTTAATAATTCAATGGCATTTCAATAAATCTGGTAGTCATTTGTTGGATTTTGCTGAAATTCGGTGGAATATGCTAAATTTGCGGTAAATTTAGTGGATTTTACAAAATTCTGGTCAATTTGAAGATAAATCTCAGATATTTAGATATTTTACAAATAACCTCTGTCACTGTGATGGCTGTATTAATGTGTGCTTCGACTATGAAGGGTAGGAATGGTAAGGAGCTGGTTATGGACTTAAGTGCATAGTCAATTATATTTACTTTCAGGATGTGTGTTGTGGGAAAATCGAACACTACTCTTGTTAGTTTTTCAAGTAAGTGTACTCCATGCCTCCCTTAGAAGCCGCTAATGAGCTCTAAGCATTGGCAGTTTGCAACCATCTCACTATTGTTAACATAGAATGCTCATTACTTGTTATTTCAAGCACATGTTGTCATGTAGGTAAGGAATTGATCCAAACATAACATGTTTGGATTTTCTTTGCACTTGTCTGTGGGCAAACATGGCATTTACCAGGAGGACAAAAGGAAAAACCACATAAGTTGGACGTATAGGAAACTCACCTCACCTCACCCCAACAGTTTGGAAATGGAAATAATTTGTTTTTGTCTTACTTAGGGGCTTGGAAATCAGGGTCATCCTTCCCATGTACTGTACTTAGAGAAAATAATAAGGGGTCGTGTACACTATTATTAGCTGAGTATCTAATACAATTTTGCATACCCCTAGGACCAGTATCGCATTATAAAGGCATGCCATGTGTTACCGTCCTTAAAGCCAGTGATTTAAAACAAAAGAGGGCTTTATTTTCCATCACCCCCAAACATGGGCTTACATCTAGTGGAATGTAGGTTGACGACCATGGAGCCCCAGCTGAGTCCATCATTGCTTCCACTGACTTGTGCTAGGCTCTTGTCTATCTTCTTTCCTGTCGACCACACCTGGTCAACACTTGTTCTCTACCGACTCCGACATTATTAGGCTATCCAAGGCTTAGGGAGTCTCTTTATTTTCTGACTTAATTGACCCTTGTTTATTTTTTTCTGATACCCTCCTTGTGTGAGGAGGCAGCCTTCTTTCTATTTTAGTGTTATTTCCTGCCTTTTACTGGAGACACACTATAGGTAGGGTGTATGTAGCCCCACCACTTGTGGTGCACCCTGGATATGGCTACACCCTCAGGGGCTTATGCTGATCAGTTTGGAAGTTGAGCTGGATCCAGTTTTCCTCCTTTTTATCGATTACCACTGGAGAGGGACCCTCTCCTCTTATACTTTCATATCTACCTTTTATGGCTCTCCTTCCTTTCAAGTCCATCAATCCACATTCTTGATTGTCGAGGGGCATCTTTTATTCCTTCTGTCCTTTATTTGTCCTGTTATCCTTTTGTCTTACATTTCTTTTTCTAGTTATAAGTGTGTAGTTAGTTTTAATTATAGTTTACATTTAATTTTATTTTCACCATCAGCCAAACAATTAGGGATCGATAGGACAGCTTGTTGGTTAAGTTTATAGAACGCTTGTCTTTTGTTTGAAACAACACCATGTTGAATTCCAGACTGGGTCAAGGATTTTATACTTTGTTCACTTATTTCTCATGGCTTTGTAACTGGCTGTCTGTAACGTGATCATTATTAATTTTAACTTCAGTGTACGGTGTAGGATTGGAAAGGAGGCAGCCATGGCTTCTGAATTACAACTATGTTAGCGTTTGTCTAAAGTATAAATAAGAAAAGGGGTTCAAACATCATGTGGGACATAAACTATTTTTAAATTCAGATTTGTGTTTCACAGTAAACACAATCATTCTCCGTTTAAAACAACCCATAAATTTCTTTTTCTAACATGATAGCTTATAGGCGGGCATTGCTATAGCTTACATGTAGTAGGGTCAACAGCTAAGGATTCAATTTCAATTACCTATACCTCTCATGGTATGGCTCTTAGTCAATTCGTTAAACTACAGAAAACATTTCTTTATGTTCTGTTACATTATCATTTGACCATCTCACAGTGTAGTGTTTATCATACTTGGTTGTCTACCCTAAGGACTTGGCTTCCAACCCCGACTATACCAAGAAATTAATTTTCATTTTAAGGTTGCAATAAGGTTCACTGAGCCTTGTCAACCCTTACCTAACAACTATCTAGTCACGTAAATTAACACGGTGCGAAGCACTTCCACTATCAAGCAGACGAGTAATATGAAACTTGCTGGCAAGAGCGCCGTGTTCTTATCACCAAGACTCATTACATAAACAAAGCCAGTGGCTCTGTGCAGATTCAACCCAGCGATCGTATGCAAGTGTGTGTTTGTTCAAAAAGCTTCATTCATATAACTCAAGTGTCACCACAGAGCTCCAGGTTCAATTTTCTAAAGGCTGCAACACGGTACACTCCGTCTTGTCTGGTAAAACGTTTTGGGTCAATTCATGAATCATGGGAAGGGGTTAGCCGTTGTCAGTCCAAAACAACTCCCTCTCCGATAATTAGTTTTATAAAATCTCAGGTCGATATCCTTAACGTTTTGGCTCTTTTGGGTAAATTCATGGGGCATGGCAACGGGTTGGCCATCCTGATTTGTACAACAACTGATAAAACTCTGTAGCCTTATTCGTTAGCTATAAACACATTAATCCATAATTACCTAATAATAATAATAATAATAATAATAATAATTAGCAAGCTGTCATCCTCCATACAAACATTCATTAAAGCATGGTTTCACAAAACTCTTATGCTTTTAAGTGTTTAATACCTTTTTCTCCTGTAACATTACTATTCCCTGTTTTAAGAGTGAAATAATCTATCGAGGTAAAAGCGTATGTCATCACCTATTTTTCAACTATCACACATAATTTTAGGGTACTTAGTTTGCAAGATATCATTTTTTTCAATTTGGGGGTAGTTTTCACCCACTACTATTTTTCATGAAAAACAAAAGATCATAGGTCCAATTATCATTTTTACCCATTTTACATCTTTTTTCCCAGTTTAAAATCACTATTTACTGTTTTAAGGGTGAAATCATCTATTCAGATAAAAGCCTATGTCACAACAATTTTTTTAAGCCATTACCCCTAATTTTACGGTTATTAGTTTCCAAGGTATCGATTTTTCAATTTAGGGGTAGTTTTCACCCCCCCTACTATTTTTCATCAAAAACAAAAGATCATAGGTTCAATTATCATTTTTACCCGTTTAACACCTTTTTCCCCAGTGTAAAATCACTATTTACTGTTTTAGGGGTGAAATCATCTATCCATACAAAAGCCTATGTCACAACCAATTTTTAAGCTATTACACCTAATTTTAGGGTTCTTAGTTTCCAAGGTATCGATTTTTCAATTTAGGGGTAGTTTTCACCCCCCTACTATTTTTCATCAAAAACAAAAGAACAGACGTTCAATTATCATTTTTACCCTTTTTACATCGTTTTCCCCAGTTTAAAATCACTATTTACTGTTTTTGGGGTGAAATCATCTATCCAGATAAAAGCCTATGTCACAACCAATTTTTTAAGCTATTACACCTAATTTTACGGTTCTTAGTTTCCAAGGTATAGATTTTTCAATTTAGGGGTAGTTTTCACCCCCCTGCTATTTTTCATCAAAAACAAAAGATCATACGTTCAATTATCATTTTTACCCTTTTAACACCTTTTTCCCCAGTGTAAAATCACTATTTACTGTTTTAGGGGTGAAATCATCTATCCAGATAAAAGCCTATGTCACAACCAATTTTTTAAGCTATTACACCTAATTTTACGGTTCTTAGTTTCTAAGGTATCGATTTTTCAATTTAGGGGTAGTTTTCACCCCCCTGCTATTTTTCATCAAAAACAAAAGATCATACGTTCAATTATCATTTTTACCCGTTTAACACCTTTTTCCCCAGTGTAAAATCACTATTTACTGTTTTAGGGGTGAAATTGTCTATCCAGGTAAAGGCCTATGTTACAACCAATTTTTAAGCTATTACACCTAATTTTACGGTTCCTAGTTTCCAAGGTATCGATTTTTCAATTTAGGGGTAGTTTTCACCCCCCCCCCCTGCTATTTTTCATCAAAAACAAAAGAACTTAGTTTCATTTATCATTTTTAGGTGTTAAACACGTCTTCCCCCATAACATGACTATTTACTGTCTTAGGGGTGAAATTACCAATCCAGCTATAAGCCTATGTCATCACCTATTTTTAGAGCTATCACGCCAAATTTTAGGATTCTTAGTTTACAAGATATTGAGTTTTCAATTTTGGGGGGTAGTTTCACCCCCAAGGGGGGGGGGGGGACGTCGCCCCATGTGCTAGGACCCCTCATACAAGTCCCTAGCATGATTAGTTCGCGAGATATTAACAAAAGAGTAGTTAAGCCCTTTTAACAAAAAACTGAATCACACATTCAAAAACGAGGCGTCACCCCAAGTGCTAGGATACTGCCTATGGCAAAATCCCATCAGGGGTTCAGAAAATATTAACAAAAGTGTAGTTAGCCCCTTTTGACAAAAGCCACCGGCGTGCATACATACAAAAAAATTACTATTTCTCCCCCGGGTAAGGCTAGTTTTTATTTTGGGGATCGTCATACCTCGTTCATACAAAAGGAGAATTCACTACGAGTCCTACGACACCCCATATGTTTAAATCGCATTATTGGTTAGCGAGATACTAAAAAGCGAATGACCTATTGTTTTTTTTTTGTTTTTTAATAAATATTTAAAAAAACTCATCTATAAATAATCATTTAAAAGTTCCGCTCTCTTACAAAAGCGTCAACCACGTCTCACGCGAACACTGCAGACATATCAAGTGATCGCTCGCACAGCTGCACACTTGCACGGGTATCAGATGACATCAACACCCATTAATTTTTATCTCCATCGCATAAATAAGCCAAAGGTTATCTGCTTCAAGCGGTTACCCAAAGGTTATCTGCTTCAAGCGGTTAAAGGTCAACCTCTTCCCACGCTAACATGTGCACGTGCACGTGCTCACATCCGCATGGCTATCAGATGACGTCATGATGATGCAATATGTCCTCGCGATTACGCAATATTCCAAACATACATTTACATCCTACTGACATGATCGTATTAGATCCCATTCATTTACTGCATGACTAAACGTAGATCGCACCCTCGGGAAGGTTAGCATTCTACCACCAGAACAACACATGCTGACTCTTATTATTATTATTATTATTATTATTATTATTATTATTATTATTAGACTATTATTATTATTATAACACTGTATTATAACGATGTATTTGTATTTTATTTTCATTTTTGTGTATTTTCATATGTATGTACATTGTTGATTGCCCAATAAATCAACACCCCCCTTCTACAGTTTATGGCCACCCCAGGGCTGGAGATGGGATGGGACTATTCACAATATGTACATGTGGTACCGTACTAGTATTAAATCTTGGAAGTAGTTTTCCATGGGTTCCCACTTCTACCACTAGGCAAATGCCGGGATTGTTCCTAACTTAAGGCCACGGCCGACTTCTTCTCAATAACCATAACCGCTGGCAGTGCAGCCCGTGAAGGGCCTAGGCATACCAAGCGACCGCTGCCCAGCCATTTGGCCTGCAGATATTAGGGTGACGCTTGGTCAGTGCATCGGGTCCCCTCGGCTATTAACCTTGATTTTCCTGACTGGGGCACTGCCTCACTGTCAGACAGCTACTCAATTGCCCTCACGAGGCTTAGTGCACCGCGTTCCAGCCCTCACGTCAGTTTATAATATCCCTGATGGTGCCGGGAATAGAACCCAGGGCCTCCGGGTGAGAGGCAGTTGCACTGCCCCAACACCACGGGGCCGGCGCCTTCTTCCGAATCCTCACCTGAATTACAAATACCCACATTACTACAGAAACCACAAAAACACAGGTTAGCACACACATTCTACCCACACCCAGCTACATGGGGCTAGATGACCAAAATCGCCAAGCCGCTCAAACAAAACATCAAGTATTTTACTTCCGTCTTAAATGCCTAGTTCTGAACAGACCACGGAATGTCGGAATTTTGTCACACTGTATTTCATTAAGTGAATGTTTTTAGTATTTTCAGAAACTAGTCAACAGAAGGTCCGACACGGACGCCAAAGATACACCAGGGCTGAGTATCGAAATTATTTTATACATGAACATCAATCAATGAATTCCACACTTACAAAGTAGGCTACACAATACTACCGGTCGTAACGTACAAAGCCATTGCGTGCGTTGTCAACAACAACAACAACAACAAGATCAACGGCAATGCACATTTTCTTACGAGACGGTAGCCCTTATCCTCATAACAGCTGATAGCCTACCACCCCTCAAGTCAACCGGTAAGGTCAATGCTCCAATTACGTAACAACTTCCCCTCGGCGTGTCGTCACACCTGGCTCCGCCTCGTTTCCCCAGGCCTGCCGCACCACTTTCTGCCTGATTAGTTTCTGAAAAAAAATGAAAACATTGACTTTTTCATGATTAATTAACAATTTCAAGATTGGTGACAATTTTTTTTTACCTAGGAAGCTTAGAATAGTCTCTTCTATAACCAGTGTAACGGACTTCCATCATATCAAATACTCCCTGTATATATATTGAGTATTGATTTGGCATAAAATTTTGAATATTTGATTCACACATTATTACTAAATCATCAAATAATAAACATCTATATTGAATTATGTCTCCTTAAATTGAATGTCACTCATTTTAAACCTTGGAGCTGACTAATACTTCTGCAACTTTAAATATGTAACATTGTCCATAACTTGATTATATTGAGCATTTCTAAATATAAAATCAATATTTTGATTTACTAAGCTATTCCTTAAGTTTTTGAATTCAATAAACTTTTGAAATGAATGAATGATTTTCAGTCTGAAATTCAAAGAATTTCCTATTGAGTTTGAAATTCAATGAACTTTTAATGGTGTTTGGAATCGAATGACTTTAATTTAATGACGGTGCTAAGTCACCTATGACGAGTACGTACCAATTCACTACTATTTTTGCCTACAGCAGTGGCTACGCTGGCTAAAGCGCAGCATTAGGTCATGGGGCCAAGCTCTCTGCTGACTCGGTAGACGCATGGGTTGGAGCCCCACCGTCGGCCGTCCTTGAAATGGTTTTCCGTTGTTTCCCCATTTTCAACACCAGACAAATGCTGGGATGGTACCTTTTGACAGGCCACGGACGCATCCTTCCACATCCTTGCAGAGTTTCATTCATCTTCATCCATTCCAACTCTCATCCCGACGCGCAGTTCGACCACGAGCGTCGATCTGCACTCGGGCTCTCAGGAGGCCACATGACAAAAAAAACTACTATTACTAAGAAAAGAAGGGTTTTACTTCGATGTTGCTTGGTCCCTCAATCTCATAAATTTGTACACATTTCAATACAAATTTCAATTTGAAATTATGATATTGAATAAACTGAAACCATGATGAAATGCCAAGGACATACACACATCAAAAAAAGTTTTGCATCACCTCGGTTCCAAGAGTTCCGGAACCGTTAAATACAAAGGGAATAGAGATCAACACAAACAACATTTCAGCTCGTTTTATTGCTCATGAGACCCACACATTGCATGTTGTACCATCATACAGCTAGACTTTCAGCATTTGTGGTCCAGATTGCAGTACACACCACTACCTCTAATACCCAGTAGCACGTCCTCTTGCATTGATGCATGCCTGTATTCGCCGTGGCATACTATCCACAAGTTCATCAAGACACTGTTGGTCCAAATTGTCCCACTCCTCAACGACAATTCGGCGTAAATCTCTCAGAGTGGTTGGTGGGTCAAGACGTCCATAAACAGCCCTTTTCAACATATCCCAGGCATGTTCGATAGGGTTCATGTCTGGCGAACATGCTGGCCACTGTAGTCGAGCGATGTCGTTATCTTGAAGGAACGCATTCACAAGATGTGCACGATGAGGTCGAGAATTGTCGTCCATGAAGACAAATGCCTCTCCAATATTCTGCCGATATGGTTGCACTATGGGTCGGAGGATGTCATTCAGGTATCGTAAAGCCGTTTCGGAGCCTTCCATGACCACCAGTGGCGTACGTCGGCCCCACATAATGCCACCCCAAAACATCAGGGAACCACCACCTTGCTGCACTCGCTGGACAGTGTGTCTAAGACGTTCAGCCTGACCAGGGTGCCTCCAAACACGTCTCCGACGATTGTCTGGTTGAAGGCATATGCGACACTCATCGGTGAAGAGAACGTGATGTCAATTCCGTGGGGTCCATTCAGCATGTTGTTGGGCCCATCTGTACCGCGCTGCATGGTGTCGGGGTTGCAAAGCTGGACCTCGCCATGGACGTCGGGAGTGAAGTTGCGCATCATGCAGCCTATTGCGCACAGTTTGAGTTGAAACACGACGTCCTGTGGCTGAACGAAACGCATTATTCAACATGGTGGCATTGCTGTCAGGGTTCCTCCGAGCGGCAATCCGTAAGTAGCGGTCATCCACTACAGTAGTAGCCCTTGGGCGGCCTGAGCGAGGCCTGTCATCGACAGTTCCTGTATCTCTGTACCTCCTCCATGTCCGAACAACATCGCTTTGGTTCACTCTGAGACGCCTGGAAACTTCCCTTGTTGAGAGCCCTTCTTGACACAAAGTAACAATGCGGACGCGATCGAACTGCGGTATTGACCTTCTAGGCATGGTAGAACTACAGACAACATGAGCAGCGTACCTTCGTCCTGGTGGAATGACTGGAACTGATCGGCTGTCGTACCCCCTCCGTCTAATAGGCCCTGCTCATGCATGGTTGTTTACATCTTTGAGCAGTTTTAGTGACATCTATGAACAGTCAAAGGGACTGTATCTTGGATACAATATACACAGTCAACGTCTATATGCCGGAGATCTTGGAACCGAGGTGATGCAAAACTTTTTTTGATGTGTGTACATTAACCCCTCAATACATGAAAATTACATTACAACTTATTTGCTCTAGGAGGCAATCGCTTTTTGAACACGTCTATTGGGCGAGTTCACTGACTCTTAACAACTTGACATAGAAATTGAACAATGATTTGTCATCACCCTAGCAGTAAATTCAAGTCCTATACATCAATTAATTATTTATTTTTAGCCTATTTTCAATTTTGAAAAAATAGGCTTATGAGATCACCTTTTGTCCGTGTGTGTGTGCGTGTGTGTGTGTGTGTGAGGTGTGTGTGTGTGTCCCCTAATAACTTTTAAACGGCTGGAGCGATTTCAATAAAACTCCGTAAGTTCATAGCACTATTCCGGGTGACCCCGACCGTGGCCTTCCAATTTTGTTACGTCTCACCAATCCAACATGGCGGCTGTGCGAAATATTTCACCAGCATTCAATATCTCGGAAACTGTTCCCGATATCACCCTGGAATTTATTACGGTGATAAAGGGAACTACTAGAAGTTCACCTATGTGACGTCTGAAAGCCTGGTAACTACAAAACCAACATGGCGGCCAAGCGAAGTTGCGACATTTAAATAGACGTTTCTCGCGATTTCACCAACCAAACGCAATACAACTTGGTAGAGTAAATGTTCATACATATTGTAATGCACCAACATCTAACTTCGTTCAATTGTTTACATAACTACAAGATGGCGGATGTGCGAATTATTTCACCGGCATTCTATATCTCTGAAACTATTAGCGATATCACCCTGGAATTTTGTACGGAGATAAAGGGCACTACTGGAAGTTCATCTATAAGACTTTTAAAAACCGGTTAACTACAAAACGAACATGTCGGATAAGCGAATTTGAAAATTTTAAATAGAACTTTCTCGCGATTTAATGTTCCAAACGCAATGAAACCTGGTACAGGCAATGTTTATACACATTGTAATGCACTGGTTTCTAATTTAGTTCAATTGTTTACATAACCTCAAGATGGCGGCTGTGCGAATTTTAAAATTAAGTTTTTACTTCTTGTGTCGTAATCATGCGATCGAAGTGAAAGTTTGAATAATGAACCTACGCAATAATTTTCCTTTAATGGTACATGACTCTATGGCCTATACATTTAACAATCCAACATGGCGACCATCCGAAATATTTAGACGGCTCTGAATATCTACGAATCTATCATAGCAATCAAACTGAATTTTTTAATGTTCATAGGGGCTATGAACTTAAGTTCATCTATAGGACTTTAAATAACCTGATGATCACAAATCCAACATGGCGGCGACGCGAAGTATAAATATTTAAATGGACGTTTCTCGCAATTTAACCATCCGAGTGCAGTGAAACTTGGTACAGTAAATCCTTATACGAATGTTAATCCACTGGCATCTGATTTATTTCAATTGTTTCCATAACCACAAGATGGCAGCTGTGCGAATTTTAAAATCTCTTTGTTACTTCTTGTGTCCTAAGCATGCGATTGAAGTTTAAATGCTACACGTACACAATAATCTTCATGTAACAGTACGTAACTCCAGGACCTACATATATAAAATCCAACATGGCGATCATCCTAAATATTTAGTCGGTTCTCAATATCTACGAATCTATTACAGCAATCAAACTGAAATTGTGTATGTTGATAGTGGCAGTTAACATAAGCAGGATATATGAAAATAGGCTGTATAGTTCTTCACGGAACTACTTGTTGCCCTATCACGTCTCTAAAAATACACTAAAACGCAGTTCTACATTTAGAACGATAGTCGGAAATGTGCCACAGCTTGAATGCTTCAATTACCTAATCCTTACGTTACGTGGGGCTAATACCTCCTTCTTCAAATATCAACTTGTGGGTATGCCTATACTGGCGTCTACATGTATTTCTGCGTGGATCAAACATGGATTAAAATCCGAATTCATATTCTCTCAAGTCATCTTAAACTTTACGTCTTGACCTTGAACAATACTCAAATTAATCTTCTAACTACATTGATATTACTCATCATAATATTATTGAGATTTTATCCTATGGGTCGAGGTGTTAGTTTTTGTTAATTCGCGATAAAACGAAAAGTCATATTTTGAGGTTAGAATGTTTTATTTTCACGTATTTACATGTTTCGTGCCGCCCAGGAGTGAAATTTAATCGCGAAATAACGCGAATTTTGTGAATAACTCCACAAATAACGCAATCTGCGAAATAAAAACAAATTTTCATATTTTTTCCCCACACCAATCCGAACATTTTTGTCCACAAGCCGATAATCGAATTTGGTTGGTGTTCAATTCGAGAGAATGATCGATTGTATAGTTTCGCGAGAGGTAATACTACGATATACGTCATATTACGATATACTGTCGATATTCTCGTTACTCGTTGGATTTTAGCGCTGTGGTAAACAGCTGTTATATCGCGGCGTGAATAGTTTGGCCGACTACCTCCAAAAGGTTATGTGATAGTTGTTCATAATGTAAACTACGCTTGCCTCCTGTTACATCGGTAGCGAGTGTAAATTATAGTAGAGAATTCTATATAATTTAATAAAAAGTGCGCAAATTGTGCGTTATCATCGAAGCTAGTGTGTTATTTGCGTGAATCAGTTGGCGACCACGTGTTCGTCGTATTAGTTCCGAACTTAGCAGTACAGGAAGATGAGACGCGACGTAATTTAAATATTATGACACGAATTCAGAAATAAATTTTGCGTGTGGTTACGAATTTATACTGGCGTGTGACTACAGTCAACCGTGTGATAACAGTGTTTGTTACTGGGCATCGCTCAGTTGAGTTTAAAAATGCCGAAGGTAGCTGTTTCTGCCACAGACAGACTTAACGAATATAAGAATGAAGGATTTATAATTTCTTGTGGCATTCTTATGTGCAAATATTGTGATTGCCGGTTAGATTATCGCAAGAAAGATGCATTAGACAAACATTGCAAATCGGAGAAGCATTCAAAACGCCGAGAAAATTTGCGTCTTGAAGTTAGTGTTCCTAGAGTGGCCACCTTGAAAGAAACATTATCAAATGCTAGTCGTGTGAAGGATATGAAAGAAGAGTTTATTTTGGACACTTCTACTGCGTTTGTGAAAGTTAATATACCAGTAGAGAAACTAGACAATCCTGCTATCCGTACTTGGTTTAATAAGTACGTTCGCGGAAGTGGAGATTTACCATCAGCAAATCAGATTCGTCAGAAATACATCCCCATGATTGGCGAAAGAAGGAGGGAAGAAATTAGGGAAGATATAAAAAACAAAGACGTGTTTCTGCTATGTGACGAAACAACTGACAAGAATGGTAGGTGTGTTTTCAACATTCATTTTCGTCCATCAGTACCATCAACTGAAATGAACACCCATCTGGCTGCCTCTGTTGTTCTAGATTCTGCCAATAGCGTAAATTGCTCCAATGCGATATTAGACACCTTGAATTCCTATGAAATTGAACGGGAGCGTGTAGTGGCAGTAGTTACGGACTCAGCACGATACATGACAAAATGTGTAACTACTCTTCAAGGATTGATTGAAGAATTAAGTCATGTCCAGTGCTGGGCTCATAAAGTCAATCTTATCGGCTGCGTATTTGAAAACGAGCTGGACGAATTGAACATGTCTATAGTAAAGACAAAGAATGCCTTTTTAAATACGCGAAAAAGAAAAAGCAATTACGTTGCATTTCTAAGGGAGAAATATGAAAACACAGAAAGAGAGAATGAAATTCTAACTTTCCCAATGCCTGTATGTACAAGATGGAATTCATGGTTTAAGGCTGCAATGTATATGGCCACGCATGTGGAAGATCTGGTAGAATTTTTCAAAACATTGGAAGATTCAAATTCTGGGGTCAAATTTTTCCAACAAGCATCGACTTCAACAATACAATTTATACAATTACAAGCATTGTATGTTTCTGTTGTTGGTGCCTCTCTTGTGGACTTGCTTAATTTCTTGGAGGGATCTAAGTACCCAACAATTCACTTACTGGCTGGGAAGCTAGATGACCTTGAGGTAAAGCTCAAGCTATTAGGCGATGGTGGAATGTTCAATCATACGATCCTCCAGAACTTGGAACAGCTTCCTCAAAAGATGCAGATAAAGGTTAAGTCCAAGCTTACGTGTGTTGCCCAGTCAGCTCTAGTGAAAGTCAGGACTTTAAGGACCACGGATCCAGCCAGGAAGACTGTGGAAGCCATCGGGTCATTGTTTGATCCTCGGCATGCACCTAAGAACGTATCTTCCACAGAACTGCTCCAATTTAAGAAGAATGCCCCATTTCTTACGAAGATGGAGTCTCAACAGTTTTTAGAGGCTCACAGCATTTACCTGACTGCAATCAAGAAACAACTGCGTCATGAAGATAATGTGAATGTTCCAGAGATCCTCATGGGATTAAGGCCTGCTCACCGAGACTATGCAACAGCTGCATTAAAGTGTGTGTGGTATCCTTGTTCAAATGTGGATTCTGAAAGGTCATTTTCGAAATACAGTCTCATAGTAAGTGATAGG
The DNA here is from genome assembly GCA_946902985.2 of Meconema thalassinum. Classification (NCBI taxonomy): domain Eukaryota; kingdom Metazoa; phylum Arthropoda; class Insecta; order Orthoptera; family Tettigoniidae; genus Meconema; species Meconema thalassinum. Next base: position 838,400,591 of record OX336390.1, read on the forward strand.
AGGCGAAAATTGACAGCTGCAAATGCTGAGACTTTAACCATGATCTACTTCCAGTGATTTCACCGCAGTATTTGGATAAAACTGAAAAAGGTATTCACTGAAATGTGTTTCGAGATGGTGAATGTAAAATAAAAATGTGACTTCCATATAAGTATTATCTCATTCTTCCATAGCCATGTTTAACGTTTTACCCTGCTGTTTTGTTTTTTACTTTGTTTTATTAATTGTTTATATTTTTAAATGCACTTATTGTACAAACCTTATCGCTTTCCAAATTTTAACATGTCATCCCCCGAAAAAATAATAAAACACAAAACACCACCTTTTGAATTTTAAATCAACAAATCTTCAAAAAAAATAACAACACTTTCTAACACCTCTACCTATGGGTTATAAAATGGATCGTTGCTGTAATAACATTTGGACACAACAAAAAACAAAAGTTTGGTGCGTTTCAATCAGTCAACACGAATGTACCCACAAAAGAGCTGGGTTATGTCCTAATCCTGAAATAAATGACATGAGATTAATAAATACACTAGGTTGACCAGTTTCAATCGTCAAGCGATCATCATCAGATCCATTACACTTAGGCTATAACATCTAGGTTTGAGAATACAGGTAAAAAATATTTACAATATGTACAATTATTTAGTTGCAGTATTGGTAATGCAACTGTCGGTGTATGCTAAATGTAGTATATATCTTATGTTGGGTGAAATGCTAAAATGGTGATAACAAACCGGAGTTTGTCTGTTTGGGGTGATTATATGGTTATACAAAATCAACTATGGTTGTACTGTAATAATACAGACTGATACTTATCCGGTTGTCTTCCTGACTGGAACTTCGAGTAGTTTCGTGTTCACTCTGGCACCAGTTTTGGTCGACTAGCCCGGGTGTTAACTGGACGAAACTGGTTTTTCCTTTCTCCCCCCCCCCCCTTTTGTTCCTGTGTGCCAAATCTAGATAAGAATGTATGTTATTGAATAAGGAAGATCTACAACTATTAAAGACCGTGGAACTGTCTTCGCCACGTGTGGACTAAAAAGCTATTCAACTAAGCGCTGCTCTTTTTTGGGTATATTCGTGTTGACCGACTGAAAAGCACCAAACTTTTGTTAACTTAGGCAACACTGAAAAATGGCTTCAAACTTCACAACATTTGGACAATTGTGGCACTTACCTCGTGTTTACTGAAATCATCGTCTTCTAAGTACTCTTTACCTCGTGTGTTATGGTGCATTATTTCATCTATCGTCAACTATTCCTAACTTATTTGTGGTCTCTTAGGTCATCGAAGTTCCAGGACTTACTTATGGCCTCGTATATCAGCACTTTATCTGCATATGAGGTCTATACCTCTCCCTAACAAGGTCGTTGCTCATACATATTGATCCCTTTTACACACACTCACTTACCCAGTACTTTCTGCTCAAATGACTACCAGATCTGGTTTGATCCACCACAAGAATACCTTGTGTATGTCCTAAATTTAACTCTAATCCATCTAACAAACACCCTGTGTTTGGATTCAATTATTCTCTCAATGCAGTAAATATATCCTTAATTAATTATATTGTTCATTTGAACTCAGTCATTTTATTATTATTATTATTATTATTATTATTCTTTGTCCCAATGCATTTAAAATTAATTGTCTGTTATCTTTCATTGTTATTATTATTATTATTATTATTGTTATTGTTATTACTGCATTTACTATTGAGCGACTATTATTTGGGCATGAAATATACCGCTCAATCCTTTCTTTCACTTAGGCACTTGCCCTAACTCATCCTCATAGCAGGTAGGATTTGCTGGTTGTGTATCCCCAACCTGGAGGACCAGGGACTCTTCTGTTAGGGTTACCATACCTTAGCGAAGATTGTCTTGCTTTAAGGCACCAGATACTTGCCCTAGCCCATCCTCATAACAGGTGGGATTTGCTGGTTGTGTACCCCAACCTGGAGGACCCCCTATATAACCCGCCTTTCCTTCTACAAAATCGACATTTTTCCGACTACGTAACTGTTGAAATAAACCGTCACGGCATTTTCCTGTCGGTGAAAATACCACGAAAACCATTTTCGGGACCGTTGAGGTGGAATTCAAACCCATGCTTTCCCGATGCCAGCGAGGCGTTAGCGCTCTCGGCCACCGGTTTGAACTTTTACTTTGCGTGTCTATCTAATTTTCTTCATTGTGAGTTCAATGTATAGAGTGAAGTATAAAATATGAAGTCATCCAATGAACAAAGGTTAATCTAATTGAACCAATATCCAGGAGGGAAACCATGATCCCATATTTTATTTTTTGTGTCCCTTCGACATTTTATCATGGTTTCAACATTTAGTTACATTCCGTGACTACCGTTTTGTATACCATTATGAAACAACAGGCGCGTGGTTCTCACCAATGTCTGTGAGCTATGAAAACTCAATTCATTAAAATAATAACAAAACCCTCAACGAGACGCAGTTTAATTTCGTAAATACCATAGTCCTATCTTCAAAATGAAATGTTCTGCCCACTCTTGCTGTATCCATTGCGTCATAAACAAACGAGCTCGCTGCCCCGCAGGTGCACTCAGCTACAAATAAACTAAGTGACAGCTGTCATGGTACACATGCACCGTATTACTGTTATTAAATGTACCTATATTCATTTTACGAGCTGGCCTCTGAAATATTGGTGCAGTTGTCGTTCTGGGACTGAAGATGAACTAGATGATACCAAATGCGTTCGAATTACACATATGTTGCAACATTCAAAATTAGATATATATTTTCCATGTACCTACGGTTAGTTAAGGGAAACTAACCCACTTGCTTTCATACTTGCAGTGGTAATTTTATAACTCGTCCTTCCTGTCTTCAACATTCAGTCAACTTATTTAAGTATGTGGTGCTTACGGCAGAATTACATCAGGACATTTGATTACATATAACTTACATTTCTACCTCTTTTTACTCTACACTGTGGTCGATATCGGCCTATGTTGAACACAGTGGTCTCTGATCTGGGACAGTCTCGCATCCAGTTTTCTTTCTTCGAACTTGTACATTTCAGTCCCCCATAACAAATAAAATTCTATAGTATGTTAGTATTTCTAACTTAATATGGAATTCTAGATTTTCCTCCTTTGGGCAACCCACTTGAAGGGCATATACTGTACATGAATTACAGTGGAACTTGCATAATTCCTATTTCTACAACCCCACTCCACTTTTCATAACACCAGTAAAAAAATTCGAATTATCCAAAAATTCGAATTAAGAAAGTTTTTTGAAAAAGGTACAGAAAATATATTGTATTACATTTACATAATGATTTACATTCAAAAAAGCACATTAACAGACAACGGTACTTTATAAAGACTGTATCGTGAATAACCTCAAAAGTTTCAAATGAAAAATAAAACCAAAGTGTAATATTCACCCATTTAACGTCAGTAGTGATCCAGCAATCTTGTTAAGTCTTAGAGAAATCTACTGTTTTTCAAAATAGTTTGAGATTTTTACCTGTTTCCTGCAATTAAGTCTCTCAGCCATCACAAAAGAATCTAACAAATTTAAGGAACGGAAAACAGAACTATTTACGTCATTTCTACTTTCAAAAAAAAAAAAACACGCCTAAGTTTTGTGATGTGGTTTGTTGCTTGGGCTGCACTCGGAACAGTTTTTTCGGGAACTGTCCCAACTGTTTGGCTTTCGATCGGCTTTTTACACTAAAAATTCGAATTATTCAAACTATAATTCAAATTAACCGCGATTTGTTTTAGCATTGATTGTATATAAAATGCTAGGGACCAAGAGAAAAATTCGAATTAAAGAAGATTTCGAATTATAGAAGTTCGAATTAGGCACGTTCCACTGTATTTTTCTGTGTTCCAGGTTGTACAGTTTAATTATTTTCTCGCTGACAAATTCTACAACACTGTGCTGGTGTCCTACAAGCCCACTCCACTTTTCTTAACACTTTAATTCCCACTCCAATGTAATTTGTAGTCTTGTCTCGGTGTTTTTGTTCTTGTCTGCTTCCATTTTGTTTTCCGTAGACGAAGAATAGGGGTTTCCTTCTCTCCTTGATATCAACGAGTCACTCAGTTTCATTTTTCAGTGAAAGAATGCTCAAAGTTCCTATTCTTGAGGTTAGATGGGCTAGAGTTTTGACTGTTGCAGGAAGAACATCTAGGGCCGTCATACACAGCAACATAGTGTCTTTCCCTTGATATTTTTTTAAACGATCCGAAGCTTCTTCTTTAATTGAAAGCGAAATCAATTACTCTTCAATTGGCTTTCTGAGCCTAATATTGATGAGGGTTTGCTGTCAGGGAGTTATCTCCCTTAGCGTTCAGCAGTCCGCTGCCACATCTGCTGCAAGGCAGCTGTTATGCATTTATGCGTCATTTTGTAAGCAATGGTTTCATAAACCCTTAAGATACTCAATACCACTGATATGAAGGACTCCACCTAATACTGGGCGAAGCATTGGAACGGCATTGTTCTTAGTCATCGTTCACTTCTTCTTCTTCTTCTTCTTCGGATGCCTATCTATTAATAGATGTTAGCGATCACATGATGCATGTTTTGCTTATGTTGTGCGATGTGGAATAATTTATGGATGCTTGGTAAGACAAAACCCTTACGCCCTGAACCATTGATTTTCCGTTAGTTTGTCAAGTTTGATATTGGCCGCCTGACCCTAGGCCAGACAGTCGCTGGTATTGAAGTACCGTCTACTGTCACATACGGTAGCAGGACTGCGGTGGAATATCAAGGTAAACTGTTTTGTTATATAGTGCATATACGTGAAAGTATAAGACAATACATCACTGTTTATACTGATTTATTCTTCAGTACACCCGACACATTTACACTTACTGCGCTCTCCCACGGACAACGCGAAAAAGGAAGGAAGCTTGTAGTTTAACGTGACCGTTAATCGTGAGATCATGAGCCACGGGACCTCCTTTTTACGTGGAATCCGAACCACAGGACATGGCACTTCACATCGAAAATCTCACATGCATTGACCGGGAATCGAACCCGGACCACCTTGGTGAGAGGCATACAGCTAGACCGCTGAGCCACCACGCCCCTCACGGACAACGCGCTAGGCTTTTTATAGTGCTAGTACTACGTGAGTCAACAAATTGTTTAGTTACAACTACCATAACCAAAAACACTTTTAACACTCCTCCTTAACTTAACAATTGTATAAACATTTTTTCATGACGAAATATCTTTACATGTCTTCTTTTTTACTTTAAACCAACCCCATTTTACCCACTAAGGTGGTTGTCTTAACACCTCCCAATGGTTTGGTAAATACATCTGCAATGTTATCTACCGACTTTACATACAGGAACACAACTTCTTTTCTCTTAACGAGCTGTTCAACAAAGCAATATCGTATGTCTATATGTTTAGAATTTTCTGAATCAAGGCCATTTTCTGCAAACATTATGGCACTTTGGTTATCGCTATAAATTACAGTAGGTCCTTCTACAAGTTCAAACAAGTTTAGTTCCTTTAGAATCATTCTCAACCATAGTACTACTTTCGCTACCTCACACATAGCATAATATTCTGCTTCGGCAGTAGACAAAGCTGTCACAGCTTGTTTTTTTGTAAACCAAGATACTGGTCCACCTGCCAGTTTAACAACATAGCCAGATCTAGACAATCTCTCTCCTTCCACCTTATTGTAGTCAGCATCGCAATATACCTCAATCTTAGGTTCAATATTTTGGTAGATGATTTTTAGATCTTTGGTACCCTTCAGATATCTCACTATATGAGTAACAACATTCCAGTTTCTAATTGTTGGGTCTTTATTGAATTGACTTACTACACTCAGTGCATAACTAATGTCAGGTCTGGTACATGTAGACAAGTACATGAGTTTACCCACTGCTGCTTGATATTTCTCATTATCAAATGGTTGATTGGCTGACTCAGTCCTATCATTACTATTTATTGGTAATGGAGCGGATCTGGGATTAGCTTTCATGAAATTAAACTTAGTAATTACCTCATCAATATACTTTCTTTGATCAACATGTACATTCCCTTTCTCTTGAGTCACTTGCATACCCAAAAAATATGTCATACTCCCAAGATCTCTAATTTCTAGCTTTGAACTCAATTTGAGCTTGAATAGTTCAACTTTCTCTTTTTCGCCTCATATTCCGAGATCATCAACATACAGAGATACAACAAGTCCTCTATTCTTATCCACATAAACACATCTATCTTTATACAGTCTCCTCAAATCTGGTTCTTTCAATGTATTGTCAATCATATTGTACCATTCCCTGGCTCTCTGTTTTAATCCATAGAGACTCTTTTTAAGTTTCCACACTTTGTCTCTATTCCCTTCCAAAAAACCTTCAGGTTGTTCAACATAAATTGTTTCCTCCAGTTTACTGTTTAGATATGCTGTTAGTACATCTACATGGTGAATTACCCAACCCTTGATTACTGTCAATGCACAAAGTAATATTACAGTTTTCTTTTTTACCACTGGAGAAAATGTCTTGTCAAAGTTGATCCCTTTGATTTGAGCAAATCCCCTACCTACTAATCTAGCTCTGAAACGCTCGATAGAACCGTCTAACCTTTGTTTGATTTTGAAAATCCATTTCGTTCCAATCACCAACTCATTTTTTGGTCTATCAACTAATACGAAAGCATCTTTCTTTGATAACTGATCAATCTCATTTTGCATAGTTGCGAACCATTTACAAGAATGTTCACTCTGTAAAGCTTCCGTTGCAGTTTTTGGTTCCATTAAATCTACACAGTCACACTCATTGATAAACATTGATAACTGACAATATGTACATACTGGGTTCTTACGCAATCTTTCACTCCTCCTCACTTCTACCTGTAATTCCGATTCATTAACATTTTCATCAGCACTACTTTCAATATCATCATCATTTAAATCGTGAATCAATGGCACATAATGTTCTGCTAGCTCCTCCTCATCCCAGCCTCTAAACCAACTCTCATCACTCTCTTCTGAAAAAATAGAATTTGACATCTCATTTGCAACGAGCATGCCAGTTTCACTCTCTAGTATACTTTCTTTGTCTCCTTCATCTACAAATTTAACATTCGTCTCAGCATTTACTGTAATGTTAGGGATGATGGGTTCAATGACATTCTTTATTTGTACCCGCTCAGCATATGGAAAATATTGTTAATTAAATTTAACATTATGGACAGTAGCAAACACTCCTTTTGTCGGAATCCAGACCTTATAAACCTTTACTCCATTTTCAAAACCTACAAAAATGCAATCGATTCCTCTGGCCTCAAATTTGCCTCCACTTTTCTCATACATAATGCCTTTACATCCAAAAGTTTTTAACATCTCATAGTCACTGATAGATACATCTCTTCCCTCCCACAAAGCCAAGGGAATTAAATTTTCGATTGACCTGGAAGGACATAAATTTTTTACCACATACATATAATTCATAGCTTCTGCACAAAAACCTACTGGTAGCCCCGACTGTATCAACATACATCTCGCACCATTGGCCTAAGTCAAGTTAACCCTCTCAGCTATTCCATTTTGTTCCGGGGATTCTTTGACAGTTTTTCTGCGATGGATTCCATTCTCCCTCAAAAAATCATCAAATTCGTTACTTATATATTCTCCGCCTCCGTCTGTCTGAATTGCCATTATCTTTCTTCCTTCCTTATTGTTTTCTACCAATGCTTTGAAGTCTTTGAAACATTGGAACACTTCCGATTTCTTTTTTAGAAAATACAGACTCAAGTGTCTCGAGTAGTCATCTACAAAGGTTAAAACATATTGGGATCCTCCCATAGACTTTACACATTTCCCCATGACATCACTGTGTATTAGTTCTAATGGTTGAGTTGATTGCCTTTCACTTTTTTTAGGGAAACCCTGCTTAGTAGTCTTGCCTAAGGCACACACATCACAATCTACTTTACCTTTCACCTAAAATACAGGAATCTTTTTATTCCCTCATAATGCCAATGGCCAAGCCTGTTGTGCCATTCCACTGCACTCCTCAAAGCAACTGCATTATGGATATTACTATTATCATCACTTTCTGCCTCAACATTTGCAACTGATATTGTAGCTTTAGATTTGGTTGACATTGATTCTAATACATAAAGTCCATTTTTCTCTAGACCTTTGAACACATCTTTTCCCTTTAGTTGCCCTACTGCAAAGTCATCAAAAGTCACAACAGATATTCCTTTCTTAGCCAATCTAGAACAAGATACAGTGGAACGTGGCTAATTCGAACTTCCATAATTCGAAATCTTCTTTAATTCGAATTTTTCTCTTGGTCCCTAGCATTTTATATACAATCAATGCTAAATAATCGTGGTTAATTCGAATTATATTTTGGATAATTCGAAGTTTTTAGTGTAAAAAGCCGATCGGAAGCCGAACAGTTGGGACAATTCCCGAAAAAACTGTTCCGATTGCAGCCCAAGCAACAAACCACATCACAGAACTTACGCGGTTTGTTTAAAGTAGAGATGACGTAAGTGGTTCTGTTTTCCGTCCCTTAAATTTGTTAGATTCTTTTGTGACTGCTGAGAGACTTAATTGTAGAAAACAGGTAAAAATCTTAAACTATTTTGAAAAACAGTAGATTTCTCTAAGACTAACTAGATTGCTGGATCACTACTGTCGTTAAATAGGTGAATAGTACACTTTGGTTTTATTTTTCATTTGAAACTTTTGAGGTTAATCACGATACAGTCTTTATAAAGTACGGTTGCCCGTTAATCTGCTTTGTAGAACGTAAATCATTATGTAAACGTAATACAATATATTTTCTCTACCCTTTTCAAAGAACTTTCTTAATTCGTATTTTTGGATAATTCGAATTTTTTTACTGGTCCCTTGTGGTTCGAATTATCCAAGTTCCACTGTATTACATTATAATTGAAGTCAGGGACATACAAAGTATCATGATGTTCTAGAATAACAACACCACATTTTTGTGTCAGCTATACTCTCACAGTACCTATACCTTTCACTGGAACGTTGCCTTTACCCATATGAACGTAACCAGTTGTTGCTTGAGACATAATGAAGTCTGACTTTTCTTTACATATGTGATCTGTACATGCATTGACCAAGATCCACTCGTTATCGCTCACTTTCATAGCTGCTAAATTCACTGTACTTATACAAGCCAGACTTACTACCTTTATCCTTAAAATTATCAGCTTTCTCTCTATTCTCGGTGCAGTTTCTGGCAATATGCCCACTACCACCACGTCTGAAACATTTCTTATTTTTTATCACAGGACAATCTCGAGAGACATGCCCCCACTTATCACACTTAAAACACTTCCTATCATGGCTGAAGTTGTTATTCTGCTGCTCCGTTTGCTGTCTTGTTTGAAAAGTTTGGTTATGTTCGCCACGATGTATTCTCGGCGCAGGTTTGTAGTTGGACGCCAATGCTCCATGGACTGGTTTCAGCTTCTCTTGGATCTCCTCGTCTTCTTGAAGTAATACTGCTTTCACTCTCTTGGTCGTCATGTCCTTGTCACCACTAAGGATCGCTATGGTGACACGATGTGAATCAGGTAGGCCAGCCAGGAATAGTCCAGCCTGCTGTTTGTCATTCAGTTCCAATCCGCAGCCCGCACTCGATTAAGTCCTTGAATTTCAGACATATAATGGTGCATGGATTTATCCGGTGTTTTGGTTATGTTCATCATCTGCTTCATCACTTTTAAGCACTTAGTCAATGTGAAGGAAGTGTGAATTTCCTCCAAGGTCGTCCAAGCGTCCTTCGCGAACACGCATTCCCCAATGTCCTCTACATACTCTCTCGACACACTTTTTAGTAGGAAAGCGAGAGCCTTACGGTTAATTCGCTCTTGATCAACAATCAGATAGTTGATGTCCTCTTCATTAAATCCAGGATCAATTGCGTTCCAACAGTTTTTGTCGAAAAGTTCTGCTTTGGCAACTTTAGACCAAGAATAATAGTTCGAAAAACAAAGTTTGACCATTCGTTCCTTGTTTTCTTCCGACATTTTGAATCAACTGCTCACAACTCGACAACACTTTTTTTTCACTTCTCAAAATTTAACACTGCTCAAACGCTTTCACTTTTCTCTCTTCTCAGCGTTCCTGGGCTCATAACCTTTTGTTATATAGTGCATATACGAGAAAGTATAACACAATACATCACTGTTTATACTGATTTATTCTTCAGTACACCCGACACATTTACACATACTGCCATTTACACATACTGCGCTCCCCCACGGACATCGCGCTAGGCTTTTTATAGTGCTAGTACTACGTGAGTCAACAAATTGTTTAGTTACAACTACCATAACCAAAAACACTTTTAACAAACTGCACCCCTGGAATTCACAGCTAACAATCTTTGCACGTTTAAGTGCTGGTCACCAGTGGCGTAGCCAGGGGGTGTTACTGGGGGATAGAACCCCCCCCCCCCCTTTTTGGAACTTTTACCAAAAAAAACAGGAACTGATAATAAAAATAAGTTAAAAATATTTTTAAATTAAATCCGTATATGATGCTGATGTATCTATAACTCTAACTATGTAGGTTAGATTTCGTCAGAACGCTCTATCAAAGTTCCAACGTTCACCACTAAGTATCATTGATAACTGGTGGCGAAAGTTGGAACTACTTGAAATTGAACGGATAGCTCACCCTTTAGGGTATCCGCTGGAAGCAGCTACAGACTCAGGCGAGCCGAACATGACCTCGGACACTCCCGGCACTAAAAGCCATACGATAAATAAATAAATAAATAAATAAATAAACTATGTACGGTTGTCGCCTTTCGGTCCGGCTCCTCATTTGAGGCTGCACACGTCTTCATGACAACGTCCTCTCAGGGTTGCCAATCTAGCTTATTCCCCGCTAAATATAGCTTATTTCAAGGCGAGCCTAGCGCCAAGTGGGACAATTAACTTTTTTTTCTTTCCATAGCGGGAGGGAAATTGCTAACAAAAATAATTTGGTTTTAATTAAAAATAAAATGTCTCAATAAATACATGGAAAATTATATGGGTCATTTAATAGTAATTTGTATGATTGTTGTTTTTCTTTTAAGGGGTAGAACAACGAGGCCATCTGCCCCTACTAATTTGGAGTTGCTTCATATTACAGTTGTTATAACCCCTCCCATTGGTCGATCTTGGCTACGCTACTGCTGGTCACTATGGATGTACTTGGAAGACCGGAAGCCTATAGTAGGCCATTCTCGAATTGGTATTGCATTTTTCATGTCTTGGCAATTGCCGAAGTAAGAGCATGTGCCATTGCTTTATTTCTTTGAATCCTGCCCTGCAATTAATTAAAAAACAAGATGTTCAGGAAAGAACATATAGCCTACTTTCTCCTAAATATATGGGTATAGTTATAACTCATTGTCTTTATCATCTCCTAATTTCTTCCAATTCGAAGTGAAAATTGGCACACTGGATTTGAGGAGTGGCGTTCAAATAATTTACCCCAGCATTTTGCAATTTCATCAGTAAACACTCCAAACAACGTAGGTATTCAGTTTATTAACACCGACTACTTACAATAATTTAAACTTCGTTGCTCTAAACGTATCACTGGGAGAAACATATTCAATATAACTATTACACAGCTAATTTGTAATCGCGCACGGCTAACGAGAAAGACAGGCCATGGCGCGTAAACAAAACCCTTCTGTGACGTAGGCAATGTACTGGTACTGCTTGATGATGCTTGTACGTTTAAGTCGAGAGCAATTCATAAGCAGCAGAAATGCAATATTTTATATCAATCTTCATAAAATGGACGCAGTTTAGATGTTCCGTGTGTTTTCAAACACGGTAATTATACTGTATAGGTTTGCAAAACTACGCCTATTGAAGTTACTCCTTACAAAAATCCACGCGAACTAGGATTCAAGGGTTCGTTGTGTCTTTAATAGCTGCAACGAACAGGCTACAGTAAGTCGAGTTGTAGATTCTGTGACCTTCGTTGTGAGTTAAATTATGTGCACATTAGTATAATTAGATCAAAGAATCTTGCAGCACAGTATAGATATCATTAACTTATTGTTGTTTCAAGGGGAGGAACATAAATTAATTCGTTTATAGAAGAGATCTGCGGAATACACTACCCACCGACTAACGACTTGTATCAATACCTTCTATGAAGACAAGTGATAAATGAATACCAACGTTTATACAGGTTCAATGATGTAGACAAGATGACTAGGTACCACACCGGCAGTAAAACGAAGACCAGGCAGTGGTGCAACAGAACTACATTGCTGACGTCACGAAAACTCACCAGAGCCAGTCATTCTCGTTGGCCGTGATAATCGCGCCTTATCTTGGGGATGTGTACCCTCTGTCGGCAAAAACAATAACCTTCGCAATTATACTGTAGACATGGGTTCACTAACTGGCCGGTAGAGAGCATAGCTCGCATCTAGAAGGCTGTGGTTACCAATGACATAGTTCAAGTAATTACCCTTAGATGTCACTCCGGTGGTGAATGTTGTTTTAATTAAATATATATTTTCCATTTCAAAATGCACCATATAATGCTTTGTTTTATAACGTCTCAGTACTCAAGAAATAATAAATATAAAAAAATCAAGGAAAAAAGTCCAACTCTGATAGGATTTGAACGACGGCCAGCCTGATGAAAGACTAATGCGCTGACCACTCAGCCAATCGTGCACACTCTAATAGATCGTTAGGAACCAATACATATACCACGTTATAGCAAATCATGACTTGGACTAAACGTTTTCTTTACTGGAGTATATTTTAAACCGAGTTCATTTCATAGAAAGTTCATATATTTGTTACCACTAGCCTATATTGCATGCAACATACTGAAATTAATAAAATATAGGTCAGAACGAGAGATCATCTGCCATCTTGTCAAATAACCGAGACGACTCAGCTTTTTAAAATCACTTCTAGACAATAATATTAAAATATAAACTTTTAATTTCAAACGGGTCACGTCGTTTCAAACAGATTAAACGATTCTTGGTTCGATAGTCGGAACTGGTGGGTCCCATGTTATGGATTATAAAGTTTGCATAATTCACACGGCCGCCATTCTGAAATGGTACGGTTGATGACCTCGTAGTTTGGGCACATGACGCGCCTCATATGAAGGAACGTTGTTACCAAATTTGGTAAAGATCCGAGATTTAGTTTGGTTGTAATGCATTATTACGTTTTGACCATTTGAGTGGCCGCCATTAAGTTTTGGTAAAGATGGCGGCAATATAAAACATGACACTGAGGTGCCCTTTGCCAGTGCTACCTCTGTACCAAATTTCGTTCAATTCGGTTTCACTGTGTTCGAATTGATAGGGGGGACAGACATTCAGAGTACACACACTCACACACACACACACACACACACAGACTCACACACACACACACACACATACACAGACACACAAGTTTTGGCCCTGTAGTGATCTCATAAGACTACTTTCATTTTTTTTGCAAAAATCGAAAGTAGGCTAATAAGTGATGCATACCAAAATAGATCAGACTGATATTATAGAAGGGGAACGTACTGCTGGGTCTAAGCTCTGTGAACTTGCGGGATGAAGGGCAGAGGCAGGGAAAGAGCAGGCGAGAATACAGAAGCCTGTCAACAGCCCGCCTTGTTACCTGACATTCTCGTATATTCCAATACTGCTAACATAGGGTCTTTTCTGGAACCAGTGTGGCGTTGCGAATGAGTGAGTGAGCCACCGACTAACGTATTTGCTTCTGTTACTACGCAAGGACCGAGTAACCTCATCACTCCTCACCACCACTTCTCATAGTCCGCGATCGACATTCCTCTCAGGTTCACGCAACTCAGACCCGAGCAGTATATGGAATGGTAACAACCATATCGTAACCTCCATAAATGAAACATCGTAAAAGTTATCGATCAGTCGCAAAGTACTTGTGGTATGTACCCAGATAAGTTAACACATTGATAATCTAATCAGCCCTATCCCAGAGATACTGCAGACGTGAGTACTGAAGTTCATCCTTCACCTCACTGGTGCTGACATACAGTAAAACGTGAACCTATGTGTGTCATTCCAATTACTGATAAAGTGCCACAGGACTATTCACTTTGTGGGCGGTAATTGTGAAAGGATTGCGATAAGAAATGCAATATCTTTGATGTGAAGGGCTCCATCAAATGCTGGAGGAAATATTGAAACTGCATCGTTATTATTCATTTCTTCGTTGAATGTAATAATTACTTCTTCTGTTATTTAAACGATATTCAGAGAGAGAGGGATTGTGATGAGTTATCTGAAGGTCAATTGATTTGGCTTTTCATTGATGTGGAATGTTAATCTACCTTTCGACGCACAGTGTCTTAAATATCTCTTAAGATAAGCAGCTTCTGGTGGTATCCATTTATCACAGTCAGTACTATTTGATAAGGACAAGAAGATGGAAGAACATTCCGATGGTAGGTGACTGCGATCTACAACGTGTTCCAAGCAAAACGGGAATCTAAATAGTGGACTAGCAATGGCGTAAGTACCTCTTTCAAACACTTATTTTCGAGGATTTAAAGTTTACATCATTACACAACTTTTGTTGATGCTTAAATTTATAAGAAAGCTTCCCAGTCGGTCAACGATGAGAAAGCATTCTTTAATAGAACCAAGCAACAATGAACAAGTAGTTGCGTGACAAACTAAAAAGCCTACTTTTCTTAAAACTTAAGATCCATGCCACTTTCCCGAATACTAGCACTGACATTGAATTCAGCACTGTCGTCGTGCACTACAGTTTGTCGCAGAACTTGATGTTTACTCGTTGCTGTACTACTCTGTGACACTAACCATCACGGGGCCAATAACCTGGCTACATTCCGTGCCATAGTTGGTTTATCGACGAACACCGGCGTATTTCTTCGCTAGGTTGCGCTTCTCAACATGTCTCTGGATAACAATGCGCATTCGTGGCACCAAGCCCTTGTTGTCGCTGATAATGAGACATGGTTTCATTAACGAAAGATTTCAGAAATGCCTACACAGGTGGACGGTGGTGTGTCGTTACTATTATTTGTTGTTGCTAAGGTCACATCATATCTTAATAAGCCGCGTATACACCGGAGTTGACAACAGTGTTGCCAACAAATGTTGACAACATTTACAAAAAACGCACTAAATGTTTTGTCAACATTGCTGCCAACAATGCTGTCAACACCGGAAAGGTGTTGGCAACATTACCAACCAGCAGTCTGTAAAGATCAAAGAGTGGTGTTAACATTTGTTGGCAGCAATGTTGACGGAACTTAAAGTGACCCGCAACAATGTTGGCAACAATTCCCCTTCAACTGTCCAGCGCACGTGGTTGGCCGACGCGGCTTCACTCTAGTCAGGGCTGTTGGTGGTAGTACTGGACTTCTGTTTGTGGTGTCGAATTGTCGAAGTGCAAGTCAATATGGACAAACCTTTAAGTGATTTTTATTGGTACGAGATAATGTCCTAAATTTGATCGAGCTCTATCGTGAGCAACCAGTTCTCTGGAACCCGATGGACCCAGATTTTAAAAACAAAAACCTGAAGAACTATGCCTGGAATGACATTTCGCGGGAAATGAAAACCACCAATTCTCTTTTTACTTATGATGACGCTCGCTGTTGCTATCGCCACAAGTTCCTCTAGTGCTGACATCTCGGAATGCAGAATGCAAGTAGCGAAACGCACCAAAAATGAGCTAAATTTTCGTCAACAAATCTTACCATTCTCGATATTCGCCAACATTGTTAACAGCATTTGTTGCCAACTTTGGTTGTCAACATGTTGTCAACGAAAGTTGGCAACAATTTGTTGGCAACATTTGGTGTAAACGCGGCTTACATTTGGGCAATCATATAGACACGTTGATCCTACAAATGATAACACGATGACCTAAGAACTCAAGCTTCAGCTATAATTTTAGTGGACGTAAACATGAGTTCCACACTTCCATGTTCCACATTGTTTAGACATATAATACAAGTACATTAGCGGGGGTAGTTTAGTGATTTCCACAAAAGATATGAACTCAAAACAGGCCATGAATGAGCACACAATGTAGATGCACTGAGCCATCGTAATGATAATATTGTCGGTAGTACCAACATAACAATAACGCAATAGTGTTCACAGTAATGTCAGAACAGAACTGCAATAATGAAACGGACCGGAAATCCACAATCAGCAATATATTCGTATAGTAAATGACTTGCCTGCAGAGGCACGCGTACTAATCAGGAAATACCACGAAATGCCGATGAGTATCGCAATGAAAACTTCTCGTGAAGAACAAGTAGTTCCGTGACGAACAAAAGAGCCTACTATTCTGAAAATTTAAGATTCGTGCCAATGTATATAGGCCTACATCTAGAATAATGACGAAATCAAGTTGGTAATACTAACATTTCTAAGTACTGCAGTTTGAAATACACCTGACATAAATGTAGCCTAATAAATAACTTACGACAGTTGGCAACCCTTTTGACTCTGAATATATACTTAGTTCCATATCTTAAGGTATAGAATGCACATACAAAATTTGGTTGAAGTCAAACGGATAGTATGGACGTTACATGCTGTTTGATATTGGATTTATCAGTGCGCGTAAAATCATGTTGGAAACAATGTCATGTATATGACGCTCAAAATTGATCTGAAATATTACGATCTATTACAGTGCCAATTATGGATAAAATCCATTTGTTAGAATATAAGTTACATGTAATTAAAAATTGAAACTAACAGAAAGCTTAGAAACATGTTGGCAGCACTGAGGTATACTAGTTACTCTAGATTAATCTAGAATGTCAGGTACTATACGTGTGTAAAGTTTAGAGCTGATGGCTTGCATACTTTCTGATATATCGATATTAGGATTAAACAAATAGAGAGAGCATTTATTAAAAGTTGGCAGCTCTGCTGGTCCTTACGAATAACTGTCAAGGTACACAAAGCACAAACGAAATTTGGTTGAAATCCATTTGTTAGTATAGAAGTTATATGCATTTAAGAACTGGACCTATCATCAGGCTTAGAATCGTGTTGGCATTATTGATGTATATAAGTTACGCCAAACTAAGGTAGAATGTTAGGTACTATACGTGAGCAAAGTTTAGAGCTATTGACTTGTATACTTTCTGATATATTGATATTAGGGTTAAAACATAGAGGGAGCATTTATTAAGTTGGCAGCCTTTGTAGCTCTCTATAATACGCACAGTCATATCTGTTGTAGTACACATAGTACATACGATATCTGGTTGAAATCCAATCGATAGTACAGAAGTTACATGCATTTAGAAATTGGACTTATCGGCAAGCTTAGAATCATGTTGGCAACACTGGCATGTATGGTCGTCTGAATATTAGTCTGAAATGTTATTATCTATATGTTTGCCAACTTTGAAATAGTTCGCATGCATAAATTCTGAGATATCCAATATAGAGCTCAAATTTCAATTGAGATTTTTCAGCAGTTGGTAGCAATAACGTTAATTTCAAT
Organism: Meconema thalassinum; assembly: GCA_946902985.2. Classification (NCBI taxonomy): domain Eukaryota; kingdom Metazoa; phylum Arthropoda; class Insecta; order Orthoptera; family Tettigoniidae; genus Meconema; species Meconema thalassinum. Next base: position 838,418,152 of record OX336390.1, read on the forward strand.
TATGGCCTTATGATATTCAGGAATAGATCTTTACTGATACCAAATTTGGTTTCGATAGCTGCAGCCGTTTAGGAGTTGATAGGGTGGGACACACACAGAGACAGACAGCAGACAGACACACATTTTCCCGGATCGATCTCATAAGTCTATTTTTTCCTAATTTTTGCAGAATGAGAAAAGTTGGCTAAAAATATTTTTTTTTTAAACTTTAATTAGATTTATAAGTACTGTAGGACTGATGTCTTAAATACAGTAAAAGCATCTTTCTTCCACTGATAAGTGGGCTTCCATGGCTGTACAGAGAGCTCGGGTTATATACAATCATGGAACAAGGGAACTGTGTAGGCGAAATAATCTATACTAATATAATAAAGCTGAAGAGTTTGTGTTTGTTTATGTGTTTAAACGCGCTAATCTCTGGAACTACCAGTCGGATTCGAAAACTTCTTTTTGTATATGATAGTCTGATTCAAGAGGAATAGTTTAGGCTATGTAGCATTGGGCTACACCTCTCAGGTAACCATAAAGATTGATTTTTGTTCAGTAAGTCGGAAGAACAAGCGCTCCAGAACGGCTTCAATAAATCCGAAGTCTATTGTTGCCATGTAATGCGGGCTGCAACACGTTGCCCATACCAATGTTCTGGTGCAGAATTGCGAGCTGCTTATAAATTGCAGTCATGGGGAATAATTAGTGCAAAGAGATATCTTAGGCCCCTTAAAACAGTTATCATCATGACAATAGTATGCCCTGTATAAGGGCGATGGTGTTGGTGCAGTATACTGAGGTTATCAGCTGCAATAAGCGTTGGTGCTTTCAAATTTACTTTCATTTATTCCGACCCTTATCCTTGAGCGCTCCAGTTCTGTAAAACAAATAAATCCACCGGGCGAAGCCGGGCACTATTGCTAGTACCTTATAATCTGACAGGGTAGCTATACGAAGGTGGTGGTTAAGCTTCTTAGAGCGTAGGAGAAAAAGGGTGGGAAACTGATGTAAATGTATAACAAGCAGTTCCTTGAATAACCAACAGCATTCATTTTATTTCCTACTACCGGCAGCGGTAGCTACGCTCGCTAACGCGCAGCTTTTGGCCGTTGGGCCAAGCTCTCTGCAGACTCGGTAGACGTGGGTTCGAGTCCCAACGTCGGCCATCCTTGAAATGGTTTTCCATGGTTTCCCATTTCCAACTCCAGGCAAATGCTGAGACGGTACCTTCTGACAGGCCACGGCCGCTTTCTTTCACATCCTTGCCCAGTTGCATTTACCTTCATTCATTTCATCTCTCATTAACTCCTCTCATGAGGTTGGCATCAGGAAGGGCATCGGGCCGTAAAATCCATCCGCCTCATAGATTTTCATCACATCTAATCCCCGACCCCGTTGGAAATGGAAAAAATAAGGGGCAGACATACATATTATAGGCCTACATTCATTATATTTCCTACTGGTTTTATCCATTTCCAAACTCTCCGTTCAAGTGAATAGATTTTCCATGTGATGGACTAAATAGTTTTGAGTTATGACTTTCATTGTAATAAAATGTAGCATAACGATTTCAACCACATAACTCGGTATCGAAACATATTGCCCAGTAATTTTAAAAGTGGTCGCCTCCGTAGCGTAGCGGTCAGCATGGTTAGCTGCCACTCCGGAGGTCCTGGGTTCGATTCCCGGCTCTGCCACGAAATTTGAAAAGTGGTATGAGGACTGGAACGGGGTCTACTCAGCCTCAAGTGTCCCAAATGACTAGAGGGAGTTCGATTCCCACCTCAGCCATCCTCGAAGTGGTTTTCCGTGGTTTCCCACTCCGTCTTCGGACAAATTCCGGGATGGTGCCTACTGTAAGGCCACGGCCTCTCCATCCCAATCTTCCCCTCCCTTCCCATCACTCATAAGGCCTCTGTTCGCTTTGCAGGTGAGGCCAACTGGGCGTGGTGCTGATCCCACCTACTTAGTTGTATCCATTCCGACCAGATGTTCCCAGCTCTAGGACACTGCCCGTAGAGGCGGTAGTGGTGTGTTCCCTCGCTGAGTCCGTGGGTTCCAGCAACCTGAAGGGTAAACTCGATAAAATAAAATAAAACAAGATGTTCAGTAAAGAACATATAGCCTACTTTTTCGTAAATGCATGGGTATTGTTATAACTCTTTGTCCTTTTCAAGGAGTATAATTGAATGTTGGTTGTAGTAGCTTGTTGAAATACAACGTGCTAGAGGGATATTAAACATGAATATGAGGTGGCCTTTGCTAGTGCTACCTCTGTAAAAAAAATCAATTCGGTTTCACCGTGTTTGAATTGATATGGGGAATGGATTTGCTCACATACATGGCCGCTATTTGCAAACTATTGGGCTGATGACCTTGTAGTCAGTCATAAGATGCTTTCCACAAAAAGGCATGTTGTTGCAAAGTCTGGTAGAGATCAAATTATTAGGATGGTCTTAATTTGATTTAAGCTTTTAACATTTGGGTGGCCGTCATTCCGTTTCCGTCAAGATGGCGGCGATATAAAATATGACACTGAGGTGCCGTTTGCTAGTGCTACCTCTGTACCAAATTTCGTTCAAATTGGTTTCAACGTGTTTGAATTGATAGGGGGAATCGATTTGCACACATACATAGCCACCATCTGCAAACTATTGGTCTGATGATCTTGCAGATTGGTCAGAATATGCTTCCCACATAAAGATATGTTGTTGCAAAATTTGGCAGAGACTAGATTATTAGGTTGGTCGTAATTACATTTTAGCTTTTAACATTTGGTTGGCCGCGATTACGTTTCCGTCAAGATGGCGGTGATATAAAACATGACACTGAGGTGCCTTCTGCTAGTGCTACCTCTGTACCAAATTTCGTTCCATTCGGTTTCACCGTGTTCGAATAAATAGGGGGAATCGATTTTCACACAAAGATGGCCGCCATCCACAAAATATTGGGCTAATGACCTATTAGTTTGGTCAAAGGATGCTCCCTCCATAAAGGTATGTTGCTGCAAAATTTGGTAGAGATCGGATGATTAGGTTAATCGTAATTTGATTTAAGCTTTGAACAATTGTGTGGCCGCCATTACGTTTCTGTCAAGATGGCGGCGATATAAAACATGACGCGGAGGGTCCCTTTGCTAGTGCTACCTCTGTACCAAATTTAGTTCCATTCGGTTTCACCGTTTTGGAATTAATAGGGGGAATCGATTTTGACACAAAGATGGCCGCCATCCGCAAACTATTAGGTCCATGACCTATTCGATTGGTCAAAGGATGCTCCCTTCATAAAGGTATGTTGTTGCAAAATTTGGTAGAGATCGGATGATAATGTTAGTCGTAATTTGATTTAAGCTTTGAACATTTGTATGACCGCCGTTACGTTTCTGTCAAGATGGCGGCGATATAAAACATGACGCTGAGGGGCCCTTTGCTAGTGCTACCTCTGTACCAAATTTAGTTCCATTCGGTTTGACCGTGTTGGAATTAATAGGGGGAATCGATTTTGACTCAATCATGGCCGCCATCCGCAAAGTATTAGGTTAATGACGTATTAATTTGGTCAAAGGGTGCTTCCTCCATAAAGGTATGTTGTTGCAAAATTTGGTAGAGATCGGATGATTAGGTTGTCGTAATTTGATTTAAGCTTTGAACATTTGTGTGGCCGCCATTACGTTTCCGTCAAGATGGCGGCGCTATAAAACATGACACTGTGGTGTCCTTTGCTAGTGCTACCTTTGTTCTTAATTTCGTTCAATTCGCGTTCACCGTGTTCGAATTGATGGGGGGGGGGCAGACATTCTGAGTACACACACTCACACACACACACACACACACACACACATACACACACACAGACAGACACACTTTTTTTCGCCCTGTGTTGATCTCATAAGTCTACTTTCAGTTTTTGCAAAAATCGAAAGTAGGCTAATAGTGAAAACCAAAACTGGAAAAGACGTTGAATATACCCATCAGCACCCCACCTCTGAATTCACGTACTAGGGTGTTGTCTATTTCAGTATTACAGTAAACAATTGTACCACATTATTCATTTTAGCATACTGCTTTATTTTATCAGCTTTTCTAGAGATCGGTTCAATAGTAATATACGTTTATTTAATCAAATTAACATACGCCTCATCTATTACGATAACTACACTAAACCATTAGGGCAAACGACCTCGATGTTCCATCACTTAAAACAGCAATCATCGCCACCACCACAGCCACAGCCTCCGTGGCTTAGGCGGCAGCACACCGCCCTCTCACCACTGGGTCCGTGGTTCAAATCCCAGTCACTCCATGTGAGATTTGTGCTGGACATGTTTTTCTCCGGGTACTCCGGTTTTCCCCTGATACATGTTTCATTCTAGCAACACTCTCCATTAAAATTTCATGTCATCTGTCATTCATTTAATCATTGCTCCAGGGGGGTGCGACAGGCTTCGGCAGCCGGCACAGTTCTTATCCTCGCCGCTAGATGGGTGCTTCATTCATTCCATTCCCTGACCCGGTCGGGCGACTGGAAACAGGCTGTGGATCGCCACCACCACACTATATAATAATAAACAAGGTTGATATTAACTCTTAATAAGTTATAGATTAATAAATTAAGACCACTCTCGTAGAGAGTGACTTCGGTGGCGTAGTTGGTAGCATGCTGAGCTTCTATGCCCAAGATCACGGGTTCAAATCCGGCCGAAGTCGTCGGATTTTTTAACAGCGTTAAAAATCCCTCAGTATGCCTTCCTTCGGAGGGGAAGTAAAGCCGGTGGTCCCATGTCATAGATTTATGGCATGTTAAAGAACCTTCCACAATTACACCTGCGTGAAGCTAAATTATAGGTTAAACATTTGACAAACGCTCTTAGGTTTCGACGTTCGCCGCCAGGAGCCGACTGTGGTAGCATCTGGTAACCAAGTTCTGAACTAGTAGTCGTTCACGGTGGCGTTTGGCGGCAAAAGTAGGAACTACTTGAAAAAATTCAATGACTGCAGTCCTTACTTGAATTCAAAACAGATAACACACACCAATACAGTCATCACAATTAACACCGGTTATCAGAGAGATTCTACACACGGCCAAAGTACACTGGGCTACATGACCGCGTTGTCGCAGCCCCTAAACTGAGGAACCAACCAACCAACTCTCGTGGTGATCGCATATTTCTGTGATGAGTCACATGAATTAGGTAGATTTCATTAGAAAGCTAACTATTGCAATGGGTACCATGTTTCGGCTTCCGGAAAATTTCGACATATCTTCGCGTTTCACATCCACCAGACCCCAAAACCACCGTCAGTTCAAAATGTTACACATAATTTATGTATATATTGAACCCTTGCAAAGAAGCTTATGAGACTCAGTTTCGGAGGGTGTAACAGTCCATATCGTAAGTTGTTGTTAAAGCGCTTCATTAACATGCAGGGTAACATATAACAAAATAACATGCAGGAAAAAGTGAAGCCAGGGTTATAACAAATGAATTTAATGACAGATCAGCTATTTACAAAAATGAATTAACAAACAAAACTCCCATAATGACTCCCACTGAATAAATTAAATTTGCCAAAACTAGGCCAAATCTCAGGAGAGATTATTACTCGGACCAAATGTCCCAAGAAAATCAACAATAATGACAATGTATGCGCGAGTGCCGTTCTACATGCTTCACGATGAGTACAATTGAATGCATGATTCGTCATCATCCGGAATAATCTTTCAGAAGACGAATCCGCATTACATAGAGCTAGACAGACGCGGGGAACAACTATGCAACACTTGAAACTAAACCGACACTTCCTATACTTAAAATAAACAACACAAAAATTTCCGCATGAAATTGGAATCAAAACTGCCGTAGCAAAACATTACTGCCTAAAATTAGGACTTCTCACACAAATCAACACAAGTAAGTTAACACGTGACCAACAAAACAAATACACATATGACCGCCGTCATTTTTACAAGTATAATACCACAACACCACACGGGCGTCACACACTAAATTACATGAACTGAGTCATAGAACAAATCACTAGGCTCAAAGCCAACATTTACATTATTAACACAACATCCCATCCATACGACATGCAATAATCCGTCACAAACATGGCGAACTCCCCAATTAATTATGGTTCAAAATAACCATCACAAAAAAAACAGGTTTGCTAAATGAAAGCTTAAAGGGGCCAGTCGGACAACAGGACTGCCTAACAAAATAAGTCACCAGGCTAGACGGGCGATTCGTGGAAATCTGCATATCTGTCAACCCACGTGTCAAAATAACCTCGACCTCCCAAGGCATGGGGTCCAGTCTCGAAGAAGCGTGCCCCAAAGCACAATAATACGTGTGTGTGTCAGAACAAAATATATCTCAGCATTTCCCCTAGGAAATCCAAGAATCAGCATATGGACAAGGAACAGCGGTCTCCTCGGAGCACCCTGCCTTTCCATCAAAATACAACAACAAATAGGAGGGCGGTAGGACCTCTACCCCTCTTCACGTAGAATCAAAACACACACCTGACACGATAACACACACAGAATCACACGTATGGGTTTGACAGACCCTGAAATAAAATGACATAAATATTTTCCACCAGCTGGCGCCTCCGTTCTATGCCTGTGACTATCGAACCTGAAAAGGACTCAAAAAAATCTAAAAAAATTTAGAACTAAGGTGTTCTACAATTTCATCTTACTTTGTTGCGCTCGGCAACCCTAATATGAATAATAACCTGTTCAGCAAACATCTTACAGTAATTACCTCCCTTTCCTATCAAAATATGAACTTTAATAAAGCACCACTTATCGAATGTAACGGGTTTCGCATTCGCATGGATAAAAATCACGTACACGCGCCGTGTACACTAAATATGACTCCAAAGAAAAATAATACACAACAAACTACTTTGGCCACGCGCCAACGTACATTTAAAACATTTAGTGTCGGTGCAAGAAAAACAATCTAAAACAAGAAAATGAAGAAAATGAACTATTTACAAAGTTCCCCCGCCGTATCTAACTACATATTGAATAATCAATTTTTGTACATCACCGTATCAGCTTGTAGAACATATAACTTCCATCTCGGCTCATTTCCCTACGGGAAATTAGCCCTCCATCGTTGTCTTCGTAGAAGCGTTGGACATCACTCCGGCTCCTGACCACACGTCGGACATCTTGGTGTAGTCTCCTCGACAGAAAAGTTCAATGTTATTATAAATTGCCTGGCTATAATCGCTTGTGAGTTACTAATTTCGCCCACGATTGTCCTATGCGATTAATCAACGAAGTCTTTCCCTAGCTCTCGCTTACACACTCACAATACAACACTTGAAAAATACAATAACATTTACATGGACTATACATTTCAAACCCATCGTCACTGGCTTGACAATACAAGTTTTAAATCTGACCGTCTCGCAGTCGTTATCTCGCTCGGTAATCTCGACTGCTCTTGTGAACCTTCGCCCGCATAGAGCGCTAATTGGAATGTTACTCAAGTCTTGCCCCTAAGAGCTGAAAATAGTTGTCTTCAAGATAAATATTTAAGTACTTAAGATCACCATGCAAACTGGCGTGAAGTTAGCTCACCAGAGCTCAAAACGAATGACTTTAAATAATATTAGAGCGTTAAAATCACTACACAAACTGGCGTGAAGTTAGCTCACCAGAGCTCAAAACAGTTGTCATCGAAACAGCGTCTCGTCGATCAATTTATTGGAAACTGACAGAATGAGGAGGAGTGGGGTGAATTAAGAAACATTTTCTAGAGTTTTCATCTCTCACACACGGGACTAGTGTCAATCTTCATCATTTAATTCAAACGTCTCAGCGCACTCATGCGGAGATAATTCGGATCGGCGGTTCTTTAGATAATCAATTCCGCGCGCTTTTTACCAGTGACGCCATCCATCGCGTGGTTTTGGCTTGGTCTCTCCTGATTGGGTGATTCAATCGTAGGTTGGTTGCAAGTAACTCGTGACCATCCCCTTATGACTCCAATTCTGGTGCATGTTGTTACACAATTTGGCCTTGAACTCAGCTTACCCGGCCGTTTTCAAGAATAGCTACCAAGCTCTGCTTCTGGGGCAATCATTGCAACACGCTAACTTGCCTTCCTCTTTGTCAACTTCCACAAGTACTGCCTGGGCCGCAGTAATAATAATAATAAATCATGAATACTTATTTATCGCAGATTAATGAGGGTTCAATATATATATATATATATATATGTATATCAGTTTCTTGTGGACACGATAACTGCCGTAATTTTGCACCAATCACTTTGAGTTTTTTACCGAATATGTATAACTATACAATCTCGGTCGAGTTCGTTACTGGGCTAAATCGGTCGAAGGGGGTGAAAATGGGGGGCTTTTTTTTCGAAAACGTGAAATATTGCTCTAACTCTTTTAATATGTGAAATATCGAATCCGTTCAAAGTCCATACTATGTGTCGGATAAAGCCCAAAAATGTATGTTCGAAGAGTTTTTATAGCACCAACCATTGACCAAAAGGGTGGGAAAAAGTGGGTTTTTCGGGAAACATTAATCATATCTCTCTTAATAGGCACAATATCAAAACCGTACAAAATGGACAATATTCCCCTGATAATTACCTAAAACTTTTGTCTGAAAGAATTTTTGATATGGCCCACCATTACGCGAAGGGATGAGAAAAATGATTTCGGAATTATAAGAAAACTAGCAGAAGTACCCATTCTTCGAGCGGTCGTCGGTATTAATAACCAAACGTGATCAATTGAGCAGCTGTTGCAATGGTTAGGGGCTTGGAACCTGTTTGTCGACAAAGATAAATGATTAGTTGAAATATGCTCTGAAACTAATTTACCTAACGTGTACTTCCTGACGTGAAAATAAAATTGAAAACCTCGTTGACGAAATGCAATTCACGTCACATGAAAATTGACCACACTGTTGTGTCAAGTGCGCATCCAGAGGAAGACCTCTTTAATAAATTATAAAGGCTTTTGGTACATGAAAATTCAGTTTTTTAGCCTACAATGGCCCAAATTCCTAAAAGCAAAAAAGTAAAATAAAAAATAAACTATTTCAATTCAGGAATTTGTGAAAATAATGTTGCTGTTTGAAGATATAAAAGACCTTCTGTACGACACATCGCACGTTTAAGTCTTGTGAAAAAATCCAGGGTACCTCTTGAACCCCTTAAGCGCATTGATGAATTTTACAGTTTTTATTGGTTCCGTGATAATCTTATAACCATTTGCAAACTTTCACAGAAATTTAATAAACGAAGTGGCATTACTTCTTGCAGAAATAGATGGAAAGTTGGATGTACCTTTTTGAGACACTGTTGTCATGGTTACTGGCTTGCATTCCTACATTAGTTTATTAAATGAAATTAGTTTTCTGGGAATATCTCAGAAACTCTTGGTTTTAGAGCATTAAAATGTAGTTTCCGGGGACCCTTTACGACTGTTTAGGGGCCCCGAGGTTTTTTTTCTGACACCAAGGGGCTGAAAATGAGCTTTGTCTCGTCGTTGTAGGCCGTAGTATCATCATCATCATCCTCTTGCACAGTTTTCAGCCGTTGGCCGGGTCTGTTTGGAACACAGGCCACTCCAACGTCTTCTGTCTTCCCACCATCTCTCAGCTTCCACCCCTGTCCTGCCTTCTCCTCTCTTCTTCACGCTTTCTTCCATCCCTTTCAGCCACCTGTCTCTCGGTCTTCCTCTCGGTATTCCTCTCGGTCTCTTTCCTTCCCACTTCGTCTCGTGTATCCTCCTGGGTATCCTCTTATCCTCCATTCGTTTTACATGTCCATGCCATCTAAGTCTAGATTTCTCTATACCATTCCGTAATGGTTCCTCCTTTATTAATTCTCTGGTCCTCTCATTTCTTATTCTGTCCATCATTGTAACTACAATACTGCTTCTCAAGAAGCTCATCTCACTGGCCTGTATTTTGCTCTTCTCCCTTCCTTTCATAGCCCAGGTCTCCGAGGCATACGTCAGGATAGGGGCATAGTACGTCCGATATATGATCTTTTTTCTGTTCTGAGGGACATCCTTGCTCCATAACATGCTTCTTACACTCCTCCGGAATGCTTCTGCCTGTCTCCCCCGCTCATTTTTTCTCTATAGTTTCTTCCATTCTCTTGTATCAGGCTTCCCAGATACCTGAAATTCTCCACTTTCTACAGCTGTTCCCCACCAATTGTTATTCCCGTTGTGGTTCTTTCCTTCTTCCTTGTTGTGATCACCATCTCACTCGTATTTATGCTAAATTTCATCCCATATCCTTGTATTATTCCTTCCCACACGTCCAACTGTTCCTGTACCTCCTCCTTGTTTCCCCAAATCATCAAATCATCCGCTAACACCATTGCTGTCATCTTTCCTTCCCCAATTACTTGTGCCACTCGGATCATTATGTCATCCATCACCACAATGAAAAGTAACGGTGCCAGTGCACTTCCTTGTTTCAGGCCGTTTCTCTGTTCCACCCAGTCCGATCTCTCTCCTCCCACTTTCACACAGCTCACGCTTCCCTTGTACATCTCCTTATAGACCATTTTTCTACTCCTCTATCCTCCAGGGACTTGCATACTTTGTTTCTGCATACACTGTCATATGCTTTCTCAATGTCCAGGAAGGCCATCAGTAGATCTGTTCCATACTCACAGTGCTGTTCTTGTAACTGCCTTAGAGCAAAAAATCAAGTCCACTGTGGACCTTCCTGCTCTGAAGCCATGTTGTTCTTCCCTCATCCCTCCTTCTATCCTTGTCCTAATTCTCCTTTCCAAAACTTTCTCAAACATCTTCGCACAATAACTCATCAGTTTTATTCCCCGATAGTTTCTGCATTCTGTTCTATTACCTTTGTTGAAGATCGGGACAATTGTTCCCCTTTTCCAGTCCTCTGGGGTCTTCCTTTCCGTAGTGTAATAATAATATTAATTATAATAATAATATAACAATATAGGGATAGGGATATAATAGACCTTCCGTAGCACACCAGCACGTGTAATTCGCGTGAAAAAATTCTAGAGTACCCCTTGACCCCCTTAAGCGCATTATATGTATTGATGAATTTTACAGCTTAGTTTGGTTCCGTTATAACCTTCTAGCCGTTTGCAAACTATCTCAGTAATGTAATAAATGGAATTGTATTGCGTCTTATATTACAGCAATAGATGGACCTGTGAATTTCTGTTGCCATGGTTACCGGCTAGCTTCCTTTCATTATTGTATTAAATGAAATTAATTTTCTGGGAATATCTCAAAAACTATTGGTTTTAGGGCCTTAAAATGTGGTTTTCGGGGTCCCTTTAGGGCCCCCGAGTTTCGTTTCTCACATTGAGGGGCTGAAAATGAGCTTTGTCTCGCCCTTCTACGCCTATTTCAGCATGTATTTTAAGGGGGTAGGCCCCCTTTTATGAGAGGTACTGAGAAGTGTTACATCAATGATTGGTGTCTTGCCTCTGAAGGATATCTGTACCAAATTTTACGTTGATCCACTCTGCCGTTCTCGAGTTATAAGGACACAAACAAGTAGTTCCGTGAAGAACTATACAGCCTATTTTCATATATCCTACTTATGTTAAATAATAATAATATCGTATGGCCTCGGGTGCCTGGTGCAAGCTTTGTTAATTGACACCCAGAGGGTAGCTTGCATGTCGAATTTCGTCGTTCCTTTGAACGCTGTGAATGTCAAGGAGGTTAGATATCTAAACTCCTTGACACTACAGCGCTTTCAAGTAGAAAATGGAGGAACTTTGTGTTGGCGGAAAATCCCGAGATTAATTTTGCCATTGAACACGGCCTACTGAATTCAAATGGGTTCTTTAACATGCCAACAACGTATGACATGAGTGTCGTGATTTTTGTCGCCTTCAAAAATCACTTACCACGACCAGGGGCGAACCTGCAATCTTGGGGTTGGTAGTCCGACACTATAACCACTCACCCACCGTGTCAAGCCCTACTTATGTTAATTGCCACTATCAACATACACAATTTCTGTTTGATTGCTGTAATAGATTCGTAGATATTAAGAACCGACTAAATATTTCGGATGGTCGCCATGTTGGATTTTATATATGTAGGTCCTAGAGTTATGTTCTGTTACATGCAGATTATTGTGAACGTGTAATATTCAAACTTCAATTGCATAATTAGGACACAAGAAAAAACAAGGAGATTTTAAAATTTTTCACAGCTGCCATCTTGAGGTTATGGAAACAATTGAAATAAATTAGATACCAGTGGATTACAATGTGTATAAATATTTCCTGTGCCAGGTTTCAGTGCGCTTGGAACATTAAATCGCGAGAAAGGTCTATTTAAAATTTTCAAATTCGCTTGGCCGCCATGTTCGTTTTGTAGTTAACCGGTATTTAAAAGTCTTATAGATGGAATTCCAGTATTGCCCTTTATCTCCGTACAAAATTTCAGGGGTTTACCGCTAATAGTTTCAGAGATATATAATGCCGGTGAAATATTTCGCACATCCGCCATCTTGTGATTATGTAAAAAATTGAACAAAGTTATATGTCGGTGCATTACAATGTATATAAACATATACTGTACCAAGTTTCATTGCGTTTGGTTGGTCAAATCGCGAGAAACGTCTATTTAAAAGTCGCAAATTCGCTTGGCCGCCATGTTGGTTTTTTAGTTACCAGGTTTTCAAACGTCACATAAGTGAACTTATAGTAGTTCCCTCTATCACCATATAAAATGTCAGGGTAATATCGGTAATAGTTTCGGAGATATTGAATGCTGGTGAAATATTTCGCACAGCCGCCATGTTGGATTGGTGAGTCGTAACAAAATTTGAAGGGCACGGTCGAGATCGCCGGGAATAGTGCTATGAAATTTCCGAGTTTCATTGAAATCGCTCCTGCCGTTTAGATTTTATTAGGGGGGGGACACACACACGAATCACACACACACACACACACACACACAGACAAACAAACAGACAGACAGACAGACAGACAAAAATTTCATTTTCGCGCGCATCCGTCATAAAACAGTCTAAAACGCGTAAATAACGCAAATTTCCGTAGAAATTCAGAAAAAACAGACAAACTTTCATTCTTATATATATAGAGATGCCAAGGGCTATCAGAGGTTGCCATGGCAACACTACTAAATTGATGAGGGATGAGCCATCAGACGTTGCCATGACAAAGCACTTGCACGATATCAGATTCAGATTTCCATCTGACTAAGTCTGAAGCGGCATCGGTGACGTAACTGGTAGCATGCTGAACTTCTATGCCCAAGGTCGCGGGTTCAAAGCCGGTCGAAATCGTCGGATTTTCCAAGAGCGCTAAAAATCCCGCAGTATGCTTTCCTTTGGAGGGGAAGTTCCAACGTTCGTTGCGAGTTGCTGGTTGCGGTGGCATCTAGTAGCAAAGTTCAGAGCTAGGTGTCGTTGACGGTAGTATCTGGTAGCAACATTACTACTGCTTGAAATTGACCGTCTGCAGTCCTTACCTGAAGTACAGACTAATACAGCCATCACAATTCACACCGTTTATCAGACAGATTCTACACTCACCCAAAGTACACGGGATTACATGACCGCGTTGTCGCAGCCACTAAACTGAGGAACCAACCAAAATCTCTGCGGGAGATATAATTTTGTGTGAAGAAGTAACAGACCGTTACATAGTTACACATCAGTGTCGAAACCTTGCATAAGGACAGTGTGACCACAAGTATAAAAATGGACCTCAAATGACAAGAAGGTTACCGTCCCCATAAGACAATAAAATGTCTAAAAGATGCATAAGCCAAGGAAAGCATTTATACAGAAAAGGAATCTGTTGGCATCGAATATAGATTTAGGAATATAGGAAGTTATTTTTGATGTGCCACTCTATGGAAGTGAAACTTGGACTGTTGGAGCAGCAGAAATGATGGGCTTCATCTCAGCATCGCTGTACAGCATTCCCTGGAGCGGCTAGCTGGTGAACCATGTCTTATTTCCCCGTACAAATACAAACCGATATAAAATAAGTGAATTAATTTACGTATTTCACAGTCATACAGCATACCTTTTTGATGTATAAGGATTACAACGCGACCAAGAATTACATTTTCCAACCACCCCGAGCCGAGAAAAAATTACCTTGAAAAAATTATGCCAACTTTGTTTCTTGGACACACAGCATTTTGAAATTAGTAAATCAGTTATACAACATTCCAATGCATATTGTGTTAGAATTTGGATTCGATCTGATGACGGGTTTGTGAGATAATAATTCTTAAATGTGACGCATGGTTGAAACACGCTTAAAAACGGGCACTTTTTCCAACTGCGATAACAAATATTAAAATATAAAATATAAATTAAAATTCCAAACCTACATGAACTAACGTAAAATAGAACGAGGAAAATGATGATGTTATTGGATTTTATGTAGGTCTATTGGTTACTTCACAAACAACCTTCAAACTCAAGTGCACATAATATTTTGGTCGACAGTAGTCTTCCATTCTTGGCCATGTTGGAAACACTGGTCTCCTAGCGACGGTATCGTGAATTACGCGTCATTTCACAGTCTACCGTGTATTTCATAAATCAGTTGTTTCTCCAAGCTCCACTGCTACTGCTGTTGAGATGCTCAACGGGATATCTACTGCGACTCGTAGATTATGTACGAAACAATTGGTGACACATTTCGTACGCCACCCTGTACAAGTGGTTAATTGTGTCCGATTTCAGATGGCAATTGTCCATTACAGTGTTTAATAGTCATGATGACTAATAGATGTAATATGTATTTATTTATGTATTTATTTATTTATGTATTTATTTATTTATTTATTGTATATACATTGTACCCAGGTCCAATCATTTGGGCAAAATTCTTTTGAACGACTGAAGAGTTACAAGAAACAACAGACCAAATTGTTTAGTTCTATTGCAAATGGAGACAAGGTTGCTCACGAAGCGTATAGGGTACTTTATTACTCAAATAATATCCACACGGCATAACCCCAAAAGAGGATAATATGAATATATTTCACTCATTGCAATGATTCTTTATATAAAGCAGCACTATGGCCGAATCATTCCATGATGAGTTAGAGAGGGTGATAATTCATAATTGACACGGGCACAGCCAGGGCCGGATTTAAGAGTATGTCGCCTATAGGCTAAAGTCAATAATTCATATTTGCTTAATACATTTGTTTTATACAACAAAGGGATAGAGTTCATTGGCATTTTTGTCTTTTTTAAACATAAAGTTCATTTAGTTTAGATAAAACTACAAATTTGTTGGCTTTCATAATAAATGTTATAATGAAATTAGTTATCTACTTTTTTATACTTACTTCTTTTAAGATTCGTTAAAAATGAAATGGGTTTCGAACTTAATTAATTTGTTCTTGGAGATCAATGATCAGTATTTTACACATATTTTTATATTTTAATACTAATGACTATCTTTTGCGTAATTGAAGAACTGTGTTCAATTTGAATTAAGTTGTCCTACATGGAGAAATGAAATTACACAAAATGTAGTTAATTACCGGATTATTTGTTGACAAATATACAAACTTCTCTAAAACAACTCACCCCACGAAATCTTCGGGTTCAAATTTACATAGCTTTCCCACGAGATTTGTTAATGGCAAACTCGATAATAATGTCCTCATATGAAAGTGTCTTCTATGCCCAAGATAGCGGGTTCAAACCCGGCCGAAGCCGTTGGATTTTTTAAGAGCGTTAAAAAATCCCTCAGTATGCCTTCCTTCGGAGGGGAAGTAAAGCCGGCGGTCCCATGTCATAGATTTATGGCATGTTAAAGATCTTTCCACTAATTACACCTGTGTGAAAATAAATTGGATAGGTTAAGAATGTAAACAACGCTCTTAGGTTGCTACGTTCGTTGCCAAGAGCCGACTGCGGTGGCGTCTAGTAGCTAGTTCTGAACTAGGCCTAGTAGTCGTTGACGGTGGCGTTTGGTGGCAAAAGTAGGAACTATTTGAAAATTCAAAGTTGCAGTCCCTACTTGAATTAAAAAAACAGATACACACACTAATACAGTCATCACAATTAACACCGGTTATCAGACAGATTCTACACACACCCAAAGTACACGGGGCTACATGACCGCGTTGTCGCAGCCCCTAAACTAAGGAACCAACCAACCAACCTATGAAAGTGTTTTTGTTGTATTTGCCTCAATACAAAGTAATGAAAGTGAGTTTAACCATATTTCAGAAATACTAGTTCGCAGATAGTTCTTAACTCTTCTAAGGCAGGAAGAACTGTATAAGGTCTAAAACATATTTTTTTTAGTAACTTGTATTCTTAAATTCGTACGGAAATTATTATTAACTTCTGAAATACTTTATTTTAGCTTTTGTATGAATTGCCAAACTGCCGCCCCTGAAAATTTGCCGCTGCAGCCTACTTAGCCTATTTAGAAATACGGCCCTGGGCACAGCTACAATTTTAAACCACCAGGTTTAGAATATAAGAGTGCTCTACTATATGGACATGGGTTCTATCTATAAAAGGAAACAAAACATTATACAAGTGGTTAATTGTGTGAGATTTCACAGCGGTCGAATCGTTCAGTGACGGGCTGGGTGATTTCGAGTATGGGAAACTGACATGTGTGCCATCTATAATTTATTCAGTGTAAGCCAATGATTAATGCACCAACAGATCCAGACTATAGTAGTGTTTCATTATGCAAAATGTTACTTCGATCGCTTAAATAGGATACACTCATCGAAATTTCAAAGAAACATTCTGGGTCGGACAGGGAAATAGTAGGGTCTCAGCCAACCAACACACTTGCACATACTACGCACACTCATGGACAAAAGTTGATCTTATTTTCATTTATTAGCCTATTTTCGGTGGGTGAGTGGTCAACGTGTCGGTCTACTAACCTCAAGCTTGCAGGTTCACTCCTGGCCATGGTAAGCGAGTTTTAAAAGGCGGCAAAAATTACGACACCATGTCTTACGATGTTGGCATGTCAAAGAATCCATTTGAATTCAGTAGGCCGTGTTCATAATGGCAAAATCAATCTCTGGAGTTTCCGCCAACACAAAGTTCCTCATTTCTCTACTAGAAAGCACTATAGTGTTCAAGGAGCTTAGATATCTAACCTCCTTGACTTTGATAGTGCTACAAGGAACAACGAAATTCGACATGCAAGCTACCCTTTGAGTGTCAAATAACAAAGCTTGCACCCGGCACCCAAGGCCATACGATATTAGTATTATTATTATTATTATTATTATTATTATTATTATGAAATAAAATGTGTGTGTCTAGGTGTCTATACCATCGTGATGGCTAGGGAAGACCCACGTGTCACTTACCGTCCCATCATATCATGGTATCGAGGGTGAGTGGTTATCGTGTCGGTCTACCAACCCCCAAGCTTGCAGGTTCGCTCCTGGCCATGGTAAGTGATTTTTGAAAGGTGACATCAATCACGACACGCATGTCATACGCTGTTGGCATGTTAAAGAACCCATTTGAATTTAGTAGGCCGTGTTCATAATGGCAAAATTAATCTCGGTTTTTCCGCCAACACAAAAGATCCTCCTTTATCTACTAGAAAGGGCTATAGTTCAAGGTGCTTAGATATATAACCTCCTTGACTTTCATAGCACTCCAAGGAACAACAAAATTCGACATGCAAGCTACCCTCTGGGTGCCAAATAACAAAGCATGCACCCGGCACCTGAGGCCATACGATATAAGGAGGTATAAAAGTCAGAAGCATAGAATCAGAGAAGGCCGTAGTGCTAACTGCTAATAAGGGATCACAGAGGCTTGCACACTAGACTAGGCACTGAAAGGCACAAGAGTCTAAAAACAAGTAGTTCCGTGAAGAACTATACAGCCTAGTTTCGTATATCCTACTCATGTTAATTGCCTCTATCAACATACAAAATTTCAGTTTGATTGTTGTGATAGATTCGTAGATATTGAGAACCGTCTAAATATTTCAGATAGTCGCCAGGTTGGATTTTTATTTATGTACTATTACATGAAGATTATTGTGTACGTGTGGTATTCAGACTTCAATCGCATGATTAGGGCACAAAAAGTAAAAACGAGATTTAAAAACTTCGCACAGCTGCCATCTTGGGGTTATGAAAACAATTGAAATAAATGCCAGTGGATTAACACTTGTATAGCATTTAACGTGGAAAGTTTCACTGCACTCGGATGGTTAATCACGAGAAATAATGTCCATTTAAATATTTATACTTTGCGTCGCCGCCATGTTGGATTTGTGCTCACCAGGTTACTGAAAGTCATATAGGTGACTCTATGGACATAAAAAAATGTCAGATTGATTGCTGTAAAAGATTCGTAGATATTGAGAACCGTCAAAATATTTCGGATGCTCGCCATTTTGAATTGTTATATGTACTGGCCATAGAGATATGTACCATTAAAGGAAAATTATTGCGTAGCTTCGTTATTCAAACTTTCACTTCGATCGCTTGATTAAGACACAAGAAATAAAAACTTAATTTTAAAATTTGGCACAGCCGCCATCTTGAGTTTATGTAAACAATTGAACTACATTAGATGCCAGTGCATTACAGTATGTATAATCATTTACTTTACCACATTTCACTGTGCTCAGATGGTTAAATCACGAGAAAAGTCTATTAAAATGTTTCAACTTCGCTTAGATATATAACCTCCTTGACGTTCATAGCACGCCAAGGAACAACAAAATTCGACATGCAAGCTACCCTCTGGGTGCCAAATAACAAAGCATGCACCCGGCACTTGAGGCCATACGATATAAGGAGGTATAAAGGTCAGATGCATAGAATCAGAGAAGGCCGTAGTGCTAACTGCTAATAAGGGATCACAGAGGCTTGCACACTAGACTAGGCACTGAAAGGCACAAGAGTCTAAAAACAAGTAGTTCCGTGAAGAACTATACAGCCTAGTTTCATATATCCTACTCATGTTAATTGCCTCTATCAACATACAAAATTTCAGTTTGATTGTTGTGATAGATTCGTAGATATTGAGAACCGTCTAAATATTTCAGATAGTCGCCAGGTTGGATTTTTATTTATGTACTATTACATGAAGATTATTGTGTACGTGTGGTATTCAGACTTCAATCGCATGATTAGGGCACAAAAAGTAAAAACGAGATTTAAAAATTTCGCACAGCTGCCATCTTGTGGTTATGAAAACAATTGAAATAAATGCCAGTGGATTAACACTTGTATTGCATTTAACGTGGAAAGTTTAACTGCACTCGGATGGTTAATCACGAGAAATAATGCCCATTTAAATATTTATACTTTGCGTCGCCGCCATGTTGGATTTGTGCTCACCAGGTTACTGAAAGTCATATAGGTGACTCTATGGACATAAAAATGTCAGATTGATTGCTGTAAAAGATTCTTAGATATTGAGAACCGTCAAAATATTTCGGATGCTCGCCATTTTGAATTGTTATATGTACTGGCCATAGAGATATGTACCATTAAAGGAAAATTATTGCGTAGCTTCATTATTCAAACTTTCACTTCGATCGCTTGATTAAGACACAAGAAATAAAAACTTAATTTTAAAATTTGGCACAGCCGCCATCTTGAGTTGATGTAAACAATTGAACTACATTAGATGCCAGTGCATTACAGTATGTATAATCATTTACTTTACCATATTTCACTGTGCTCAGATGGTTAAATCACGAGAAAAGTCTATTAAAATGTTTCAACTTCGCTTGGCCGCCATGTACAATTTGTACTTGACAGGTCTTTGAAAGTTGCATAGATATACTGAAGCAGTGTCCTTTATCATCGTACAAAATTTCAGGGTGATGTCATAAATAATTTAGGAGATAATGAATGCCAGTGAAATATATCGCACAGCCGCCATTTTCAGGTTATGTGAACAATTGAAGTAAATTACACGCCAGTGCATTACAATGTATATAAACATTTGCTGAACCATGTTTCATTACGTTTGGATGGTTAAATCACAAGAAAAGTCTATTAATATTTTTCAACTTCAATTGGCCGCCATGTTCGTTTTGTACGTTACAGGACTTTGAAAGTTACATAGATATATTGAAGCAGTGCCCTTTATCTCCGTACAACATTTCATGATGATATCGGTAATAGTTTCGGAGATACTGAATGCTGGTGAATGCCGCCATGTTGGATTGGTGATACACAATAAAATTTTAAGGACACAGTCGGGGTCGGCCAGAATGGTGCTATGATCTTACCGAGTTTCATTGAAAGCGCTCCAGCCATTTAGAATAATTTATAGGGGGGAGACACACACCATCACACACACACACACACAGACACACGGACAAACGGTGATCTCATAAGCCTATTTTTAGCCTACTTTCGATTTTTGCAAAAAATGAAAGTAGACATGAGATCACTACAGGGCCAAAAATTGTGTGTCTGGCTGTGTATGTGTGTGTGTGTGTGTGAGTCTGTGTGTGTGTGTGAGTGTGTGTACTCTGAATGTCTGTCCCCCCCCCCCTATCAATTCGAACACGGTGAAACCGAATTGAACGAAATTTGGTACAGAGGTAAAACAAGCAAAGGGCACCTCAGTGTCATGTTTTATATCGCCGCCATCTTTAACAAAACTGAATGGCGGCCCCTCAAACGTTCAAAACGTAAAATCAAATAGCGACTAACCAAATTATCCGATCTCTACCAAATTTGGTAATAACATACCTTCATATGGGACGCGTCTTGTGACCAAACTACAAGGTCATCCGCCGTACCATTTCAGGATGGCGGCCGTGCGAATTATGCAAACTTTATAATCCATATCATGGGACCCACCAGTTCCGATTATCGAGCCGAGAATCGATTTAACTGTTCTAAAGAAAGAGGAACGTTCGAAATTAAAAGTTTATTTTGTAATACTATAGTGCAGAAGTGATTTTAAAAAGCTGAACCGTCTCGGTAAGAAGACAACATGGCAGCGGATATCTTGTGCCTGACTTATATTTCACTATATTGAGTATTGCATGCAATATAGCGTACTGATACAAAATAAATAAATAAATAAATAAATAAATAAACTTTGTATGGCATGCTTTATAAATAAATAATGTACTCCACTGATGAAATCGTTTAGTCTAAATCATTATTTGCTAACAAGTTATATGTAAGTCATTTTATATAGAACGATGTTCGTTGGCACAAATGGCTCCGTGGTAAAGCGTTGGCCTATCACTCATATGCCTATGGTTCAAACCCATCAGAGAATTTTTTTTTGCTTGAAATTTTATATATTTATTGTTTTGTAATGATTCAGACGTTTTAAAATTAAGCGTTATATTTTGCATATTACGGTTGAAAATATATATTTAATTAAAACATAATTCACCAGCAGATTTGCTCGAGACATCTAGCAGCCAAAAAGGTAACTGCACGCCGGCCTACTTATTAACTTCAAGATTTTATTGAAAAGTTTCTTCTTATGGCCACTAGAATGCACACGCCCTGTTAGGGTTATATTGTTCGATACTTCTCCACTAGATATCACGACTGGTCTACGTGGGACTCCATTGGTTAGTACCGTATACCATTGGCATTCTATGCGCATCGAACTTGAAGAATGGCAAGATGATACTACGATAAATTCTTACTTTTTATTTTAAAGGGTTTGTAACAGCCTATTGTGCGTTATTTGAAAATGTTATTTGAAGTAAAGAACAGAACGATTTCACATAGTAACTGAATTCTAGCCGTTGGTGCTAGTTCAGGTTATTATTTAATATTTTTATTTCAGGCAAATAGCAATCGAAAATATCCACATAGTTTGTATACACACGTCTCTGTAGGGTCATGGAAAGATTTGTTAATTCAATTAGGGTTGTGAAAGCCATGCACAACCAGCCGTGTAAAGACATGCCTCAACTCAAAGTTGGATGTTGCCCACGGCAGATTGATTATGTAATAATAACAATAATAATAATGTTATTTGTTTTACGTCCCTTTTAACTACTGCTGCTTTTTGATACGCCGGGGTGCCGGAATTTTGGCCCGAAGGGGATCTTTAACGTGCCAGTAAATCTACTGACACGGCTCCCTCGCATTTGTGCACCCTCAAATGCCAGCTGACTGCGCCAGGATACGAACCTGCAACCTAGGGCCCAGCAAGCGAGAACGTTACCGCTGAGTCACGCAGCCAGTCCGGTCGATTATGTCTCCGGATCCATAACATTCTTGAGATTTATTTATTTATTCGTGTCAGAAGTACAAAGTATGTGTTGAACAGACGACTTCAAACAGTTTCTGCCCAGAACTTAGCCACTTATATAGCACTTGAATTAGCTTCAGTCAAGTCATTCATTGTGCAGCTGTACGGGCACAATGGACAGGAGAAGAGGTGTTGTGTTGTCTGGGTTGCGCCACAATCACACAGGACTGTCTTGGTCGGGAAATGCCACTTATATAAGTTGTCCCTGGATCTTGCAACTTCCACCCTCAGTCTGTTCAGGGACTTCCAGATTAGGCAGTTCTCTGTGTGACCAGGAGGTAGAGATTCCTTTGGTTCCATCCATTCAGACAGACTGCTGGTCCTCTCCTTCCACACGGCCACTAGAGCTGTTGCTGCTGTTCCTTGTAATGGTTGAGTAGTCGTTAATCTCCTCTCAGCAGGTTGATATCCGAAGAGTGGGTGTGAGGTCATAACAGATGATTTACTTCTTTCGTTGTTTGCAGCCACTTCTCTTCTGATGTCAGGTGGAGCAATCCCCGCAAGATAGTGCACTTTACTGATGATAGTTGGCCTCAAGCAACCTGTAATAATCCTGCAGCTCTCATTTAAGGCTACATCCACCTGCTTTGCATGGGCTGACTTGTACCACACAGGACTGGCATATTCTCCTGCTGAATAGCATAAGGCCATTGCTGTTGTCCTTAACGTTTGGGGATGGGTGCCCCAGTTAGTCCCTGCCAGTCTACGGAGGAGGCTGTTCCTCGAAGAGATCTTCTGTTTTATCTTAAACCACTGCTCCTTGAATGTGAGTGTACGGTCCAAGGTGACACCTAGATATTTGGGATGGAAACAATGATCCAATAACATACCATTCCAGAATACTTCAAGTTTCCGACTTGATTGTTTATGTTTCAGGTGGAAAGCACATACTTGAGTCTTATTAGGATTGGGCATGAGTTGGTTCCTTTCATAGTAAGTACCCAGCTGTTTGAGAGCACGAGTGAGTGTATGCTCTACAACTTCAAACTGTTCTGATTGGGCAGAAAGAGCAAGATCGTCAGCGTAAATGAAGCTTTTACACCCTTGAGGCTGTGGTTGATCATTGGTGTACACATTAAATAAAATAGGAGACAATACACTTCCCTGGGGCAATCCATTCTTCTGAGTTCTCCAACAGCTGCGATGTCCTTGGAAGTCAACGAAGAACCGGTGATCCTGAAGAAGTGTAGCTATCATGTTAGTGAATCCATAGTTGTTCGTTAGGTTATAGAGTTTATGTAACAGTATTCTGTGGTTTACGGTGTCATATGCAGCAGAGAGATCAAAAAAAGCTACACCTGTGATTTCCTTTCAAAACCATCTTCTATGATCTGAGTAAGGTGTAGGACTTGAGAAGTGCAATTTTTGCCTGGTCTGAACCAAGCTTGTTGAGGGATTAGAAGAGGATCAACTACAAGAGTTAAACGATTCAGGATCATTCTCTCTAGGATCTTATAAAGATGACAAACAAGAGAGATTGGTCTGAAACTTTTAGGATCATTTGGTAATTTACCAGGCTTTAAAATGGCTATTACACGAGCCTTGCGCCATAATTTTGGGATCTTGAAAAATGCAATGCAGTGATTATAAAGATTTAGAAGCCAAATTTTCGTGACATTGCCAAAATGTTTAATTATCATCCAGTCCTGCTGCCTTGCCATTCCGACATGTACGGACGGCAGCTTCTAATTCATGGAGATCAAATGGTCTTGTGAGTTCACTGTTCTGATTGTGTACCTTATCCTGAAGTTTGAAATCTGATTTTCTAAATGACGATCTTGGTGTGCTATTATTTATGAGCTGTGATGCGATGTTATTGGCAGTGATGTTTGCATGTGTGGAACTCTTAGTTGGATCGTTATTTAATTTCTTTAGCAGCCTCCAAGCCTTCTGACTATTAACAGAGAAGTCAGTTTCCTCCATAAGTTTCTGCCATCTTTCTCTCTTGTTCAATGCTATGGTGGATATTAGCTCTTTTCCTGCTGAAATGGTTTCGTCACTAAATGGATTATCTTCGAAGAGTGAAAGATAATTACTCATCAGATCGGCTGTTTTAGGTGTTAAGCCATGGAAGTATTGTGTCCTGCACCCTCGAGGCATCGACAACCGTGAAACCTTCTTCACTGCATTCACAAATGTATCGTATTCATCTGGTGTTGGCTGGATACCAGCTACAAAACTATCCAAAGTAGAACTAAATTTCTCCCAATTAGCTTTCCGGAAGTTGAATCTTCTGCGGTAGGGTATAGTGATCGTTTGGGCTAATGCAGTAACTTGGCACATCACAGGCCGATGTTGAGAGTTAGGAACTGGAGAGCATACTGTCTTCATGCATTGTTGGCTGATGTGCTCACTGGCAAAGATCATATCTGGATTGTATCCACGATGCCAACGCCCACTATTGAAGGATGGAGGAAGTTTACTGTCATGTATGAGGGTTAATTGGAAGATATCGGCCCATTTTAACACCTCTTCTCCATTATCATCGTCTTGAGCATAACCCCATACTGTACTGTGACTGTTAAAGTCACCAACTACAAAATTGACACTATGTTTATGGAAACTATCAGGGGTAGCAAAGGAAAGAGCAGCACCTGGTGGTTTGTATACAGAAGATACGGTGCAATTACTCAGCTCAACAGTTAATATTTCCATATCCTCGTGTTCAGAGATGGAAGTAGACACGATTTGAAGATCAGGTCGAACGAATAAAGCACTTCCGTACTGTCTGTGAGGTCTCTCGGCAATAAGTCTCAAGCCAGCTGATTGTCTCTGTGGGTCTCTTGTATGCAAAGTATGTCACAGTTGTTACTTCGACATATTTCACTCAGGAGCTCTTCTTTTGGGGATGAAAGTCCCTCTGTATTAAACGTAATTATAGTTAGCCTTGAAAAAGGCCTTTGTGGAACATATTTTCATCATCTTGTTTGTACTTCTGGAATGCTGATGCTCAGTTCAGTACTGGAAAGTGTAATCCAGGTACCTATGCAGGGGCACCACGTGCAGGAATCATCTTCTTATCTATCTTTCTTCAATGATGGTAGTAGTTTTTTTTTCTAGGTTGTGGCGTTTGGTAGAGGTAAATAGTTTCTAAGGTCTTCAACCAAGAAATTATTATATTATACTCTTTGATAATAACAACGAGTTATAACTATACTCATACATTTAGGAGAAAGTAGGCTATATGTTCTTTACTGAACATCTTGTTTTTCATAAAGTGAAAATAGGCTAAAAAATTAATGAATGTATAATTATTATTGTTGACGCAGCATACTAATTTAAATATTTACTAGAAGACCCGTGTTGCTCCGCAGCCAACACTTCAACAATCCTACAGCACTTCTGTCCATATGACATTTGTATGTCTTCATGCTGATGACCTGAACAGACATTTACGGTACCGTCGCTTTTGGATAAATTTCCACTGAATGGAGATTGCTGGAAGAAATGAAAACGTAAAAACACTTACAGTGGTCGATGTGGGAGCTGTCGCGGACTTTCTTGCAGAACTTTTCATGCTGAACAATTCTCAGAGAATATCGATTTTTTTAAAGACACATGGACGTTAGGTTTTCCTTCAACTCAATTCACTGAAATCGTAAATGCTCGGCTTCTTTTGGTCATAAATAAATGTTTTTCTACCTAATCCTTCTTCGAGAAATCCTTTACAGAATGGTGAAAACCGCATCAAAATCCATCAAGTTGCTCTCGAGATTACCCGTTACATCCAAGAATTGGGAACTTTGTTTTATACTAAGTAAATAGAGATATCCACACAATTTAAGGCTACAGTGGTACAATTTGGTGTTTTGTCTACTTATGAACAATGGTTTGAATTTAAAATAAAAGATGGGTCTCTTATATTTGAATTTAGAGATGTAACTTTTGGTTAACATATAGAGGTGTGCAAATTAATAGAATTAAATAAATAATTTTAATTGGTCGTAAAAAAAAAAAAAAAGTCAACCCCTGGCACTATCTAGCCCATGACGGGCTAAGGCCGACCAAGCGACCGCTGCCCAGCCATTTCGCCTGCAGATATTGGGGTGACGCGTGACCAGCGCGTCGGGTCCCCTCGGCCGTTAATCTTGGTATTCGTGATCGGGGCGCTGTCTCACTGTCAGACAGCTACTCAATTGTCCTCACGAGGCTGAGTGCACCCCGTTCCAACCCTCACGTCAATTTTAAAATCCCTGACGGAGCCGGGGATCGAACCCGGGGCCTCCGGGTGAGAGGCAGGCGCGCTACCCCAACACCACGGGGCCGGCTAAATTAGTCGTAATTACTTTTATTCAAAATCATTTTATTGACCAACTTCTTTTGTTGTCCTACTTAGTAGTGCTTCATCTCCCGTGGAATTACACCCTTTCCCATAAGGAATTGCGTCTGGAAACTATCAGATTATTGGATTCCGAGGGATAGCCTATCTGAGCTGGGTCCATTTTCAATTTTTTCATTGACTTTAGAATTCAAGTCAGGTGATTTCAATGCATATTTCATGAATCTTTGAATAGTTCAATAGTGTTCATCAGTTAAAAGGCCCCAAATCCCTCCGCTCTAAATTAACACGTAAAGTAGAGTGAAGTAATTAAAACGAAACGTGTGGCATTTTGCATTTGCAAGGCTCCTCTGTTAGTGAAAATTCTAAAAAATCATTTTAATTTGAGTTTCTTAAATCTCTCTATATATAAGAATGAAAGTTTGTCTGTTTTTTCTGAATTTCTACGGAAATTTGCGTTATTTATGCGTTTTAGACCGTTTTATGACGGATGCGCGCGAAAATAAAATGTTTGTCTGTCTGAATGTCGGTCTGTTTGTCTGTCTGTCTGTGGACAAAGTTGTTCCCTTGTAACTCCAGGACGGCTGGGTGAATCAACGTAAAATTTGGTACAGATATCCTTCAGAGGCACGACACTAATCATTGATGTAACTTTTCTCTGTCCCTTTCATAAAAGGGGGCCTACCCCCTTAAAATACTTGCTGAAATAGGCGTAGAAGGGCGAGACAAAGCTCATTTTCTGCCCCTTAATGTGAGAAAGGCCCCGAAAACCACATTTTAAGGCCCTAAACCCAACAGTTTTTGAGATATTTCCAAAAAACTAATTTCATTCAATACAATAACGAAAGATCCGCCTCCGTGGCTTAGGCGGCAGCACGCCGGCCTCTCACCGCTGGGTCCGTGGTTCAATCCCGGTGACTCCATGTGAGATCTGTGCTGGACAAAGCGGAGGCAGACAGGTTTGTCTCCGGGTACTCCGGTTTTCCCTGTCAAAATTTCATTCCAGCAACACTCTCCACTATCATTTCATTTCATCTGTCATTCATTTAATCATTGCTCCAGAGGAGTGCGTCAGGCCTCGGCAGCCGGCACAGTTCATATCCTCGCCGCTAGATGGGGGCTTCATTCATTCCATTCCTGACCCGGTCGGAGACTGGAAGCAGGCTGTGAATTTTCATTTCACAATAACGAAAGAATGCAAGCCGGTAACCATGGCAACGGAATCTCACAGGTCCATCTATTGCTGTAAGACGCAATACAATTCCATTTATTAGCCTATTTTCAATTTTGAAAAAAAAATTGGCTTATGAGATCACCTTTTGCCCGTTGTGTGTGCGTGTGTGTGTGTGTGTGTGATTCGTGTGTGTGTCCCCCCCTAATAAAATCTAAACGGCGGGAGCGATTTCAATGAAACTCGGAAGGTTCATAGCACTATTCCCGGCGACCTCAACCGTGCCCTTCAAATTTTGTTACGACTCACCAATCCAACATGGCGGCTGTGCGAAATATTTCACCAGCATTCAATATCTCCGAAACTATTACGGATATTACCCTGACATTTTCTATGGTGATAGAGAGAACTACTATACGTTCACTTATGTGACTTTTGAAAACCTGGTAACTACAAAACGAACATGGCGGCCAAGCGAATTTGAGACTTTTAAATAGACGTTTCTCGCGATTTGACCAACCAAACGCAATGAAACTTGGTACAGTATATGTTTATATACATTGTAATGCACCGACATCTAACTTCGTTCAATTGTTTACATAATCACAAGATGGCGGATGTGCGAAATATTTCACCGGCATTCTATATCTCTGAAACTATTAGCGGTATCTCCCTAAAATTTTGTACTGAGATAAAGGGCACTACTGGAAGTCCATCTATAAGATTTTCAGAAACCGGTTAACTACAAAACGAACATGGCTGCCAAGCGAATTTGAACAATTTAAATAGACCTTTCTCGCGATTTAATGTTCCAAGCGCACTGAAACCTGGTACAGGAAATATTTATACACATTTTAATCCACTGGTATCTAATTTAGTTCAATTGTTTACATAACCTCAAGATGGCGGCAGTGCGAATTTTAAAATTAAGTTTTTATTTCTTGTGATGTAGTCATGCGATCGAAGTGAAAGTTTGAATAATGAACCTACGCAATAATTTTCCTTTAATGGTACATGACTCTATGGCCTATACATTTAACAATCCAACATGGCGACCATCCAAAATATTTAGACGATACTGAATATCTACGAATCTATTTTAGCAATCAAACTGCATTTTTTAATGTTCATAGGGGCTATGAACTTAAGTTCACCTATAGGACTTTAAATAACCTGGTGATCACAAATCCAACATGGCGATGACGCGAATTATAAATATTCACATGGACGTTTCTCGCAATTTAACCATCCGCGTGCAGTGAAACTTGGTACAGTAAATCTTTATCCGAATGATAATCCACTGGCATCTAATTTATTTAAATTGTTTCCATAACCTCAAGATGGCAGCTGTGAAAAATTTTTAAATCTCCTTGTTTTTTCTTGTGTCCTAATTATGCGATTGAAGTTTGAATACTACACGTTCACAATAATCTGCATGTAACAGTACATAACTCTAGGACCTACATATATAAAATCCAACATGGCGACCATCCGAAATATTTAGTCGGTTCTCAATATCTACGAATATATTACAGCAATCAAACTGAAATTGTGTATGTTAAATAGTGGCAATTAACATAAGTAGAATATATGAAAATAGGCTGTATAGTTCTTCACGGAACTACTTGTTACATTACTGAGATAGTTTGCAAACGGCTACAAGGTTATAACGGAACCAAATTAAGCTGTAAAATTCATCAATGTCATATAATGCGCTTAAGGGGGTCAAGGGGTACTCTAGATTTTTTTCACGCGATTTACACGTGCGGGTGTGGTACGGAAGGTCTATTATATCCCTATCCCTATAATGTTATATTATTATTAGTCGCCTCCGTAGCGTAGCGGTCAGCATGGTTAGCTGCCGCCCCGGAGGTCCTGGGTTCGATTCCCGGCTCTGCCACGAAATTTGAAAAGTGGTACGAGGACTGGAACGGGGTCTACTCAGCCTCGGGTGGCCCAAATGAGTAGAGGGGGTTCGATTCCCCCTCAGCCATCCTCGAAGTGGTTTTCCGTGGTTTCCCACTTCGTCTTCGGGCAAATGCCGGGATGGTACCTTCTTCAAGGCCACGGCCGCCTCCTTCCCTCTTCCTTGTCTATCCATCCTAACCGTCCCTTCCCTTCCCTCTTGAGGCCCCTGTTCGCTTTGCAGGTGAGGCCGCCTGGGCGAGGTGCCAATCCCACCTCACCAGTTGTATCCCTTCCGATTCGATGTTCCCAGCTCTAGGACACTGCCCGTAGAGGCGGTAGTGGTGAGTTCCCTCGCTGAGTCCGTGGGTTCCACCAACCTGGAGGGTAAAAAAAAAAAAAAAAAAAAAAAAAAACGAAGCTTATTTTCAGCCTTTTGGTGTCAGAAACAAACCTCGGTGCCCCTAAATAAACTTAAAGAGTCCCCAGAAACTACATTTTAAAGCTCTAAAACCAATAGTTTGTGAGATATTTTCAGAAAACTAATTTTATTTAATAAACTAATGAAGGAATGCAAGCCAGTAACCATGACAACAGTAACTCAAAAGGTGACATCCAACTTTCCATCTATTTCTGCAAGAAGTAAAGCCACTCCATTTATTAAATTTCTGTGAATGTTTGCAAATGCCTATAAGGTTATTACGGAATCAACTAAAACTGTAAAATTCATCAATGCGCTTAAGGGGGTCAAGGGGTACCCTAGATTTTTTTCACACGACTTAAATGTGTGTTATGTCGTACAAAAGGTCTATTATATCTCCAAACGGCAACATTATTTTCAAAAATTCCTGAATTGAAATATGTTTTTTTTTTTTTTTTTTTTGCTTTTATGAAATTGGGCTATTGGAGGCTAAAGAAACTGAATTATTTTCATGCACCACAAGCCTTTATAATTTATTAAAGGGGTCTTCCTCTGGATGGGGACTTGAAACAACAGTGAAGGTCAGTTTTATTTGACATGTATTGCGTTTCGTTTACGAGGTTTTCAATTTTATTTTCACGTCAGGAAGTACACGTTAGGTAAATTTAGTTTCAGAGCTTATTTTAACTAATCATTTTTCTTTGTCGACAAACAGGTTCCAAGTCTCTAACCGTTGCAACAGTAGCTCAATTGATTACGTCTGGTTATTAATACCGAAGACCGTTCGAAGAATGGATACTTCTGCTAGTCTCTCCCTCTACGTATAAGAATGAAAGTATGTCTGTTTTTTTCTGAATTTCTACGGAAATTTGCGTTATTTACCCGTTTCAGACTGTTTTGTGACGGATGCGTGCGAAAATAATTTTTTTGTCTGTTGGTCTGTCTGTGGACAAAGTGGTTGTTCCATTATAACTCGAGAACGTCTGGGTGGATCAACGTAAAATTTGGTACAGATATCCTTCAGAGACACGACACTAATCATTGATGTAACTCTTCTCTGTACCTCTCATAAAAGGCGGCCTACCCCCTTGAAATACTTGCTGAAATAGGCGTACAAGGGCGAGACAAAGCTCATTTTCAGCTCCTCAATGTGAGAAACGAAACTCGGGGGCGCTAAAGGGCTCCTGAAAACCACATTTTAAGGCCCTAAAACCAACAGTTTTTGAGATATTCCCAGAAAACTAATTTCATTTATTAACCTACTGAAAGAATGCAAGCCAGTAACCATGGCAACACAATCTCAGAGGTCCATACATTTTCTGTAAGACGCAATGCCACTCCATTTATTACACCACTGTGAAGGTTTGCAAACGGCTATAAGTTTATAACGGATCCAAATTAAGCTGTAAAATTCATCAATACATATAATGCGCTTAAGGGGGTCAAGGGGTACTCTAGATTCTTTTCACGTGATTTACACGTGCTGGTGTGGTGCGGAAGGTCTATTATATCCCTATCCCTATATTGTTATATTATTATTAAAATTATTAATTTTACACTACGGAAAGGAAAACCCCAGAGGACTGGAAAAAGGGAATAATTGTCCCGATCTTCATGAAAGGTAGTAGAACAGAATGCAGAAACTATCGGGGAATATCACTGATCAGTCATTGTGCAAAGATGTTTGAGAAAGTTTTGGAAAGGAGTATTAGGACAAGGATAGAAGGAGGGAAGAACAACATGGCTTCAGAGCAGGAAGATCCACAGTGGACTTGATTTTTGCTGGAAGGCAGTTACAAGAACAGCACTATGAGTATGGAACAGATCTACTGATGGCCTTCCTGGACATTGAGAAAGCATATGACAGTGTATGCAGAAACAAAGTATGGAAGTCCCTGGAGGATAGAGGAGTAGAAAAATGTACTATAAGGAGGATAAAGGAGACGTAAAAGGGAAGCACGAGCTTTGTGAAAGTGGGAGGAGAGAGATCGGACTGGGTGAAACAGAGAAATGGCCTGAAACAAGGAAGTGCACTGGAACCGTTACGTTTCATTGTGGTGATGGATGACATAATGACCCGAGTGGCACAAGTAATTGGGGAAGGAAAGATGAAAGCAATGGTGTTAGCGGATGATTTGAAGATTTGGGGAAACAAGGAGGAGAAAGGTACAGGAACAGTTGAACGTGTGGGAAGGAATAATACAAGGATATGGGATGAAATTTAGTATAAATAAGAGTGAGATGGTGATCACAACAAGGAAGAAGGAAAGAACCACAACGGGAATAACAATTGGTGGGGAACAGCTGAAGAAAGTGGAGAGTTTCAAGTATCTGGGAAGCCTGATACAAGATAATGGAAGAAACGATAGAGAAAAAATGAGCAGGGGAGACAGGCAGAAGCATTCCGGAGGAGTGTGAGAAGCATGTTATGGAGCAAGGATGTCCCTCAGAACAGAAAAAAGATCATATATCGGACGTACTATGTCCCTATCCTGACGTATGCCTCGGAGACCTGGGCTCTGAAAGGAAGGGAGAAGAGCAAAATACAGGCCAGTGAGATGAGGTTCTTGAGAAGCAGTATTGGAGCTACAAAGATGGACAGAATAAGATATGAGAGGACCAGAGAATTAATAAAGGAGGAACCATTGCATGATGGTATAGAGAAATCTAGACTTAGATGGTATGGACATGTAAAACGAATGGAGGATATGAGGATACCCAGGAGGATACACGAGACGAAGTGGGAAGGAAAGAGACCGAGAGGAAGACCGAGAGGAAGACCGAGAGACAGGTGGCTGAAGGGGATGGAAGCAAGCGTGAAGAAGAAAGGAGAAGACTGGACAGGGGTGGAGGCTGAGAGATGGTGGGAAGACAGAAGACGTTGGAGAGGCCTGTGTTCCAAACAGACCCGGCCAGTGGTTGGAAACTGTGCAAGATGATGATGATGATGATACTAAGGCCTACAACGACGAGACAATGCTCATTTTCATCCCCTTGGTGTCATAAAAAACCTCGGGCCCCCTAAACAGCCGTAAAGGGTCCCCGAAAACTATATTTTAATTCTCTAAAACCAAGAGTTTCTGAGATATTCCCAGAAAACTAATTTCATTTAATAAACTAATGTAGGAATGCAAGCCTGTAACCATGACAATAGTGTCTCATAAAGGTACATCCAACTTTCCATCTATTTCTGCAAGAAGTAATGCCACTCAATTTATTAAATGTCTGTGAAAGTTTGCAAATGGCTATAAGGTTATCACGGAACCCACAAAAACTGTAAAATTCACCAATGCGCTTAAGGGGGTCAAGGGGCACCCTCGATATTTTTTCACAAGACTTAAACGTGCGATGTGTCGTACTGAAGGTCTATTATATCTTAAAACAGCAACATTATTTTCAAAAAATCCTGAATTGAAATAGTTTATTTTTTATTTTATTTTTTTGCTTTTAGGAATTTGGGCCATTGGAGGCTAAACAAGATGTTCAGTAAAGAACATATAGCCTACTTTCTCCTAAATGCATGGGTATTGTTATAACTCTTTGTCCTTTCCAAGGAGTATAATTGAATGTTGGTTATAGTTGCTTGTTGAAATAAGTGTCATACGGATATTAAACATGACTATGAGGTGCCCTTTGGTAGTGCTACCTCTGTACCAAATTTCATTCAATTCGGTTTCACCATGTTTCAATAGATAGGGGGAATCAATTGGCACATATACATAGCTACCATCCGCAAATTATTGGACAGGTGACCTCGTAGTTTGGTCAAAAGATTCTTCATACATAAAGGTATAACGTTGCAAAATTTGGTAGAGATCAGATGATTAGGTTGGTCGTAATATTATTTAAGCTTTTAACATTTGAGTGACCGCCATTACGTTTTCGTGAAGATGGCGGCAATATAAAACATGACACTGAGATGCCCTTTGCTAGTGTTACCTCTGTACCATATTTCGTTCAATTCGGATTCACCGTGTTTGAAGAGATAGGGGGAATCAATTTGCACACAAACATGGCCGCCATCCGCAAATTATTGGGCAGATGACCTCGTAGTTTGGTCAAATCATTCCTCATACAAAAAGGTATAATGTTACAAAATTTGGTAGAGATCAGATAAATAGGTTGGTCGTAATTTGATTTAAGCTTTGAATATTTGGGTGGCCGCCATTACGTTTCCGTCAAGACGGCAGCGATATAAAACATAACACTGAGGTGCCATTTGCTAGTGCTACCTCTGTACCAAATTTTGTTCAATTTGGTTTCACCGTGTTTGAAAAGATAAGGGGAATCGATTTGACACAAATATGGCCACCATCCGCAAATTATTAGGCAGATGACCTCGTAGTTTGGTCAAAGGATTCTCCATACTTAAAGGTATAATGTTACAAAATTTGGTAGAGATCAGATGAATAGGTTGGTCGAAATTTGATTTAAGCTTTGAACATTTGGGTGGCCGCCATTACGTTTACGTCAAGACGGCGGCGATATAAAACATGACACTGTGATGCCCTTTGCCAGTGCTACCTCTGTACCAAATGTCGTTCAATTCGGATTCACCATGTTCGAATTGATAGGGGTACATACACTCACACATTCACAAACACACACACCCAGACAGACACACAATTTTTGGCCCTGTAGTGATCTCATAATTCTACTTTCATTTTTTGCAAAAATCGAAAGTAGGCTAAAAACCTGAATTTTCATGCACCACAAGCCTTTATAATTTATTAAAGGGGTCTTCCTCTGGATGCGCACTTGACACAACAATGAGGGTCGGTTTTTATGTGACGTGTATTGCGTTTCGTCTACGAGGTTTTCAATTTTATTTTCACGTCAGGAAGTACACGTTAGGCTAATTAGTTTCAGAGCATATTTCAACTAATCATTTATCTTTGTCGACTAACAGGTTCCGAGCCCCTAACCATTGAAACAGTAGCTCAATTGATTACGTCTGGTCATTAATACCGATGGCCGTTCGAAGAATAGGTACTCCTGCTAGTGAAAATATAATTAGGAGTCTTGGTTAAACATTTGAAGCAATTTCATCGTCTTGTAAACATGCTTAGTACATTAAACCGTGAAAAGTAAAAATGCAATTTTGGAAAACTGACATCGAATCTAATAATTTGCACATCTCTGTAAAGACAGCTATCGCCTCCATCCCTACAGATAGAATAGTAAGTAAAGGCGATTGATGAGAAAAAAGATAACTCACACAGGAGGAATTAATATATATTAAGCTGTAAATTTGATTGAGTATATCTTTGTTATAGAACTGAGGGAATGAAATAACAGGATGTAGGATAGTAATCACCGATGTAGGACAATAGTATTATTTTTTACCATTACCACAGGACAGTTATCGTATTCGGGATACGGACGTCCTTGTATAATTGTTATTTAATCTGTGCCCCGTTTGGTGAGGTCTGTGCTCCTCCGCAACCTTCGATTCCAAATTCTAATAGTACTTCCTTCCATTCGACATTTGCTGTTCACTTGCCTTTTGGTTCTGTTTGAACTTTGACGTCATGAAAGGATCTTCCTCGCGATAGTGCGGCATACAGTAAAGTTGTCCGTGGCTAAACACCGGTTGAGGTAAATAAATGCCTACTTGATCTAGTGTTTGACCTTGAGCTTTATTGATAGTTATAGAAAAAGCCAAACGTACTGGAAACGGCCTCCTTTTGAAGGAAAATGGCATAGAAGTATCTGATGGCGTAAGGTCAAGGCGAGGGAGTAGGACATTGTTTCCAACATTTACGCCAGTAAAAATTTCCAGGTGTAAGCAATTGTCATGCATCTTCCAAACCAACAGTCTAGTACCGTTCAACAGACCTTGGGTAACATTAATATTTCTCAACAAAATCACACTTGAGCCTTCTTTTAGTCGAAGGATATGAGGTGGCAATCCACTTATGCCTATGCTGTCTAAAAATTCTATTGGGATTTGTAGAAGTTCACTCTCATCTTCAGTAATCAAATTGTTCACACTGATGTAAGTTCTCGATGATCCTGGGATTAGGTCTAAAACATTGTCATTGATTTCTTTACAATGTTCATTTTTAGGTGCTAAGATGGCTATTTTTGAAAAGCGAGAAATATTTTTCAGCGTGGGACTAATTCTGAATTTTCTCCATCGACATGAGTGTATTCACCGTTACCAATTTGTATATAGAAGTTTGCAAAGTCACGTTGATCTGAATCCGCTCGCATATTTTGTTGAGTTTAAAAATTTTGAATAATGGCCACAAAGGAGAGAGCCTTACTGACATTTGGACTGATGCTGCTTTAGATGCGTGAGGCACAACAGGCAATACCTGCCTAAAATATTCACCTAATATGATATTTTTCCTCCGAATGGCACGTCGTTCGTTATTCATGATGTCCTTAAGTAACCGATTTACACACATCAACGCGTGCTTATTAGCCATAGAAGCTTCATCCCAGATGATAAGTTTTGCTGAACGAATATAAAAAGCTTCCTTGCTGTTAACTTTTATTCCTGATACAGAACTTTCATGTAAATGTAGAGGTAACTTGAACTGGCTGTGTACAGTAGTAACATTGCTGCAATACCAGTCTATGCAACAGAAAATACATTTAACCCCAAATTTGTGCAACTGTGAATCAAGCATTGGTAAAGAAATGATTTCCCGGTGCCCCCTGGACCGTCAATGAAATATGCATTACTCATCCTTTCATTGCTGTGTTGTACTAACCCCAAAATTTCTGTAAGTATAGCCGTTTGCTTTCCATTTGCTTGGTTTATCATCCGACTTAATTGATCCTCATTAAGTTTTGGATAATTCATTGGTAAATTTGTCTGAGGGAAATTATCAATAATAGCTGGCAATTCGAGAGAAGTAATGGGAAGACCATGGAGATTTAATGTATTAGAAATATGTATAAGAGTGAACTGATATGCAATGTTAGGTTCGTGAAACTACAGATAATCTTCTCATAATGAATTCTTGAAAATGTCCCATAACTATCTTACATTTGAAGGGGTCTGAACGATACGTAATGTAAATAAAACGGTTGTCATAACTGAGAAGGCATCTAAAATTGTGACGCTTCTGCCAATCAACGCTGCCATTCAGAATCGTTAATCAGCAAACCTCGCTCCTAAGCAGTTTCTTTAAAAGTAGAATAGACAACTGCTTTGTATGTTCGTAGATCCTGGAAGCTGGTAGCTCGTGATAGAAGATGAGTGCAGTAAATAGCTCGGTTAATAGGGCGCCAATCTCCAACAGACGGTTGTGAGATAAATTTATATTTATTAAATTGAGATTCTTTACTTTCGGGGGAGGGGCAACAGAGGCTAGCTGCAAAACACCTTATTCTATTTATTTTGACCTCTGGGAAGTCTAGCATGGGGTAAATCTTTACAGAAAGTTATAGATTGTAAAAATAATTTATTAAGAACACAGGATGAGATGAATGACGTCATGCGACCTTTCAAACAGATAAAATAAAAAGGGGAAGTTATTTCTTTAAATTATTGAAGTTAATAGTATTTACGTCCGACTTGCAATTGACAAATATGCATGAGCTCACCGGGTTGTAGATCTTCATGGGCGATGTTGGCGGAGGTATCTCGTTCCTGAAGTAGACATCCCACGTGGTCTTCCATGGTTCCAAGTACCAATCCTACCTGATAAAGCTATCTGCTCACTAATTGCACAGATGCTGTCGCCTAGCTGAGAGAATGGAATGGTTTCACTCGTCTTCGATATTCAGCGCAATGCTAGAAATATCCTAGCTAGATCTCCACTGAGTTTACTAGTTTAACTTTATGAAATTTTGTATTTGAATCTCAACAAGTGAGGTCCAAGTTTAGAATTTGAAGTGCTTTCAAGTGAAAACATAATAATATTCTTCCTGTCCATACAGCTCTGTCCCGGCTTATATATGGCAATTATATCTCCCACCAGCAGTAGGGGATCTGCCAATTGCAATATCAAAGTATTGTCTACAGAAAGTGTCGCTCCTTCCTTATTGGCTGAAGTAAGTTCTTTATCACGCACCAAGTGGCTATTTGGGGTGAAGGTCTCTCCCCAGTGACACACTTCTCTATTGGTGTCATGTAGCGGCATCTTCCTTAAAAATCACAAGGTTGCAGTTTTCTCGTCGTAAAACAATTTATTCTAAAAAGCTGTGGAGTACATTGTTCTGACATCTTTTAGAATCAGCCTGCTGGCTACCGAGGGTCTCTCATTGTTGTGGCTCCCTTTCCATTCTTCCTGCCTCTTCATAAGCGGTTTATGACGGTTCGGGCGATATCTATTGTCAGTTGTTAGTTCCGAAAGTGAGCTCAAGAAATATATTTATTGGGGGAGGGGTTGTAAATTTACAGTTTGAAATCTCGGGTCGACGTCTAATTACAAGAATGGATGAGAATGAACATATGATTTTATATTACCCTTAAACACAATAAATATATACATGCACTATCGCTGCAATTGCACATCAATATAGTACTCCTAGTTCAATTGTTTTGGGTGTGGTGTACAAACACCACAACGTGAAGCAATAACAGGAGTAAATAATACCTTTCTGTTTCTGTAGGCGAAACATTATACATTCTGCCTATACTTTTTGAAACATTTTTTCTTTTTTGCCACTGGCAGTTGCTCTTATTCCAGACGTAATGTACTGGTGTTTCAGGATATATATACAGACTTCTGGCCTGCGAATCTTGATTTAACTTGAACCACGCTTGTAATTCCGTGTTGCGCAACTGTGCTTGAAGTAAAATATCAGGAGCGTTATAATTTTTAAAATAGATATTTTGCAAGTTTGGTATGAGAACTGGTAATCGCACGAAAGAATGTGACGGTTCATGCATGTGAAATGAAAATATCCTGAATGCGGCTTCTGTTGGACCAACATATCTGGCATTTAGGAAAGAAGTAATTTCATCGTAGTTCACCGTTTCGCCTTCAGTACATATTTTAACAATGCAGCAGTCATGACCTTTATACACATACTTGTGGATTTTAATATATAAGATATTTGTGGATGTATTTAACACTCCGAATACTTGAGCATATTTCAACATTAATATGTGCTTGCACGTAAAGTAAAAGAAATGGATTGTAGGGAACAATAAATCGACTATCGACTTCAATGTCAATGCCTCGAATTGTTTTTATAATAATCCGTCCATTATTTCTTCTCCTATACGAGGGATAACTATTGGCATTATCTTTGGTCTCTTCGTGAAACTGTTTAGGGAAATCTTTCTTACATACGCCATCTTTCATACAGACTGAAGCAGGATTCAAAGATCCGCGAGGACCCTGTACCATATGACGCCTTACCAACTCGTATAGCGCTTCATCCTCGAGATCTGGTATTTCGGCTGACACCACACTGTCAATGTCAGAAATTTCTCGAAACCTACAATCTTCCGTTAATGTTAAGTGTAAATGGATTTGCGGGAGACCTCGTTTTTGAAATGCCACTGTATATAGATATGCTTTTACCGAAAATTTCCTTAGCATTAATCAATCGTAGCAATTCCTTTACTTTGCAATGGAAAACTCTCACTTCAATATCAGGCATATTATTAGCCATTTCCCAGAGATGAATGCTGATAAGTATTTCTGGCCAGCCCGCATTATAGGTGAACGTAATGAATAAATCTGGCTTTCCAAACTTCCTCACTATCACCATCGTATCCTGATAATTTTGCAATATTTCCCTTGGGCTACCTGAAAAAGAAGATGGCAAAGCTACAATACGACCGACTCTGAGATTTTCATTTTCTGCTCGTACATGCAAGGCGTCTGCTAAACCGGCATATGTATCAACTCGTAACTTCGTTTGTTGATGACGTATATATTTTAACCGGTCACCTTCCATACAACAGTAGTAATCCACGAATAAATATACATTTTGCAAACTTGAGCAGGGACAACTAACTCTACATGACCTCCATGAACACCATTCATAGACATATACATTTTGTAATCATCGCCCATATTGATAGCAGTTTCGTGCATATCGCTGTTTCCAACAATAAAGGAAGAATAATTATTCCACTTGTCTGTAACATGTTTTACAATTCGCTTTCTAACCGGTGTAAATAAACTCTGATTGTTGTACTCACAATATGCCAATGACCTGAGCAGACAATTACCGTCACCTTTAATCTTTATAACATTTGTAATTGAGTGTCACCTCTCATTCATCATAATATGATTCATTGTATTGATTGAGCACACAACCTATAAGGACGAATGATGGAACGAAAAGAAGACAGTTTGTAGCTGGTGAGACCAAAGACTATATAACTGAAAGATCGGATACACAATACAAAATGGCGGTTCCAACATTCGACTGTAGCGGCATCTTCGTGAAATTAGTTGTCTTTCGTATACAGTATTTGTTGTCACTCAAACAGTTGTTGACATGACAGTGTCATTAGCAAAAACGACTGCTGATTGCGCATGAGCATTTCAGTCTGAAAGTAATCCATTCTTTGAGAAGTTTTAATAAAATTATGTGCACAGAATCCCCTTCTACTTATTGTATGGATACATGCGACATTGGCGCCCGAGTGGAACAGGTAGAAGTTAACGATATCATGTATGGATACATGCGACATTAGCGCCCGAGTGGAGCAGGTAGAAGTTAAGGATATCATGACGTAATTAGGGAACTCTCTGTTAATATCAAGTTAGATTTATTATTGGGGCGGCGTTGAATATCATGATGCAGTGTTAGTCGTTGTCGCCTAGCGACAATATGTCCGTCAAGTCATTCGATATTCCATTTTCGTGAGACCTTGAAGGAAGTAATATTCGCAATTATTTTAATACTCGAATGATATAATCAAGTAAGGTGGATATCAATCGACGGTGCTTGACGGGCATTACATTTTAAGGCAACAAACGTCGTCGTAGCGCAAATACTTCCCGAGATATTTCAGTTTTAGTAAAGGGTGAACTTTTTTGAAAACTATTTTAATATATAAGATAGTGGTACCGATGGCATATACAGCACTGTCATTACAGTAACCCATGAGGTCTGGTTTCAATTCCCGACTCTGCCAAGAAATTCAATTCTTGTCTGAGGGCCGGAATAGGATACACTGAGCTTCGAGAGGCATATCAGAGAAATGGTGGAGTTGATTCCCCCCTCAGCCATCCTGGAAGTGGTTTTCCGTGGTTTCCCACTTCTACTATTGGCAATTTCCGGAATGGTTCTTAACGTAAGGCCACGGCCGACGCATTCCCAAGCATCACCTGAATTACGAATACATAGCCTACGCTACTACAGACACCACAATAACACAGGTTCTATGAGATTGTGGTGGTTTTTTCTTTATTTCTTCCATTCCTTCTTTCTTTCTTTCTTTCTTTCTTTCTTTATTTATTTCTTCCTTTCTTTCTTTCTTTACTTATTACTTCCTTTCTTCCTTTCTTTCTTTCTTTCTTTCTTTCTTTCTTGCTTTATTTCTTTCATTCTTCCTTTCTTTCTTCCTTTCTTTCTTCTTTTCTTTCTTTCTTTATTTCTTCTTTCTTTATTTATTTCTTCCTTTCTTTCTTTATTTATTTCTTCCTTTCTTTCTTTCTTCCTTTATTTCTTTCATTCTTCCTTTCTTTCTTTCTTTCTTTCTTCCTTCCTTCCTTTCTTTCTTATTTTCTTTCTTCCTTTCTTTCTTCCTTTCTTCCTTTCATTCTTCCTTTCTTTCTTTCTTTCATTCTTTCTTTCTTTCTTTCTTTCTTTCTTTCTTTCTTCCTTTCTTTCTTCCTTTCTTTCTTTATTTCTTCCTTTCTTTCTTTCTTTCTTTCTTTCTTTCTTTTTTCTTCTTTCTTTCATCGTTTATTTCTTTCATTCTTCCTTTCTTTCTTCCTTTCTTTCTTTCTTTCTTCCTTTCTTTCTTCTTTTCTTTCTTCCTTTCTTTCTTTCTTCTCTTCTTTCTTCCTTCCTTTCTTTCTTTCTTTCTTTCTTTCTTTCTTCTTTCTTTCTTTCTTTCTTTCTTCCTTCATTTCTTTATTCCTTTCTTTCTTTCTTTCTTTCTTTCGTTCTTTCTTTCTTCTTTCTTTCTCACTTTCTTTCTTCCTTCATTTCTTTATTCCTGTTTTTCTTTCTTTCTTTCTTTCTTTCTTTTTTTCTTCCTTGCTTTCCTGTCTTTCTTTCTTTCTTTCATTCTCTCTTTCTTTCTTTCTTTCTTTCTTTCTTTCTACTGAACCCTTTACCCTATGTTGGTTAAATGATTCTACTTTTTATTTCTTCAATTAATAAATATTTCAACCAGCATCATGAAAGTAGCCAGACAGTGATGAGGAAATTTCAAGCATTTGTTGGAGACAGTAGGGACATACCTGCATCAGTTAAACAAAAGGCTAAATACTTGAGCTATGAAAAGAAATAGCATAGCTATGTATCACGAGGGCAGGTGTGGCTACCTCAATTTTAGAAGTGACGCGCGGTGAGACATGGTTCTGGTATGTTCATTGTGATATTCGCGCCTAGAAGAAATATGATGCAGTAACGTGAATGGCTGATGAAGAAAATAGACACTCCCAAGACGCCAAGATCTACTAGAAACCGCCAATTTACAGAAAATGGAGAACCAATGAGAAGAGAATGCCTACTTGCGCGCCAACTCCGGCTGGGGTACGCGGCGGCTAGTATTCACGCGGGAAATCGCCTAGACAAAATCTCTACGATCGATTCTAGGATTAATGGGCATATTCTTGACCTGTGCAATATTACGAGTTCAGTGATATTTATTTCATTCCTGTACCACAATTATTTCGAGAAATTTTTACATAAAATCCCCCTCCATCTAGACCCAAGGGCCAGTTCATTTATAAGTGTGTCGAAGAGCCAAGACATTATTATTATTCTGTGCGTCTACGGACGTAGATTATTATTCTGTTCGTCTGAAGAGATAGACTTGTATAGTGTTAAATTCAGTGATAGATAGTCATAGTACTATAGTTATAGGGGCAGTAGCGTCGATAATTCGCCAACGAACAGTGACAGGGAATTTAGTACCTGAACAAGCGAATTTAGTAGTCAGACATAAAGTGTATAATAACCTAATTTTTGTATCAGCGCAAGGATGACATCGATGAATGCAGAGGAAGTGTGGAATTCTCAACAGTCCGTCCAGATGGCTGCTATGAGATAAAGAACCATCCAGTTAGGGAATGGCGTCTGATGTTCTTTGACGGGTGACTACAAAAAGAGATGGGTACATAATAATATTTTATTATTTGTTAAATTAACTTATGGTTTATGGGACATATTTTTGTAAATACTTTGCTTGTGTGATTAATGTAGTATATTTAGTTTTGATCTGACACATTTTGTTTGGAAGCA
Source organism: Meconema thalassinum (assembly GCA_946902985.2). Classification (NCBI taxonomy): domain Eukaryota; kingdom Metazoa; phylum Arthropoda; class Insecta; order Orthoptera; family Tettigoniidae; genus Meconema; species Meconema thalassinum. The sequence goes on from OX336390.1 coordinate 838,461,526, forward strand.
GCTCGCACAATTGTAGTTATTGGAAAGTTCTTTTCTTTGTGTTGTGTTAACTAACGTAGCTACGTGAACGGCCGTGTTCGCCTATGTTACGAAGTGCGGTTAAAAACGTCTCTCGGAGGTATGTCGTGTTTCAGAAGTAGGACTGAATTAATAATTATATAGTAGATTGGAGGGTAATTAAAATTTTTGTTGAGAATTATTATTGATCAGATTCAGTGTGATTATTGCCTTTGGAGCAATGTAATTTGTGACGAAGAGTACTCAGCTCTATCGTAGGTTTTAAATATCGTGTTAAATGTTTGCGAGCTCTAATTTAGCAGACCCGTGTGAAAGGCGTTATGTCAGTCCCAGATGTGTGTAATTGTGAGTATATTTTTTGTGGTATTACAAGCGGGAACTTCAGCAGAGACTGATTTCTGTCAGTTTGGTACCAGATTCATATTGTATCCTTGCGAGAACAATTATGGATATGTGATTATTGTCTGACCATATGTTGAGTTGGAGGAGATGTTTGTTGCTGTTGATTCCTTGAGATAACAGTACAGCTGGTCGGCTATTTATACACTGGAAGGGGGACATGACTGGTATTGTGGAAGGGGTGAGTTGTTGTCACAAGGGCTGGCTGAGTTTCGCAAGCAGAGCTCATTAGTGGAGTGCACGTCTGGCTCCCAATTACTTGAAAATAAATATAAATGTGAGAAACTGATCAATGGTAAAATTGTTTAAATAAATGGGAGTTGCCTACGAAACACGATAACCTTCGAAGCGTTTCCTTAACATGCAATTTTGATAATATAAAGTAATCTTAACCACTCAGGTTGTTTGTTGTTGTTGGTTTATTCTATGTTTATTTTCCATGTCAGTGACCCGTGAGTCACGTGCGGCGCTGTGTTTCCTTGTTGTTGAGTATCTGGCCAAGGTGGCAGCTCATTTGGTTAAGTGTGTCACCACACTAATAAGGGTCTCAGAGAGATGCCTGTAAATAGTAGAGTTGTAATATGTGTGTCAGAGTTAGATTTAAGGATTTTTATTAATGTTATGCCCATAGCCATAAAAGTTGATTTACGAGATGATTGTTCGTGAGCACCGTGGCTGTTAACCCGTTGTGAACGAACGATCATCCAAGTACTCATTTCTCGTAGATAGTCACCACGCGAACATAAATTCATATGCAAGGTAATGGAACTTGGATCCACATTTTATTAGAAAAGGGGAGATCTGTCTGACTCCTCAAAGTGATAAATATTCCTGTCAGGGGAAATTCAGGGAGGATTTTGTTTATTATTGTTTGTTTTATTCTTTTATGCACAAATTAGTTATTAAATCTTGTTATTATCTTACGTTTTGTCTCCTTTCCTTTCTTAATTATAGTTTTTATCCTATAACCCTTGCCTCAGAAAAGCACGTTGTTTGGCGGACGTAAACACCACACTATGAACTGAACGCGACCCCTTGATCTAAGATTCTTGCATAAAACACTGCTATTCTGAAGGGTTCATAGGTGAAAACTGGCGGCCAACGGTGGGGCTATTCACTGTGGTGTAACGGGGAGATTACACATGTCAATAGTGGCGTATTTGAGTAAAACTGGCATGCCGCAAGTGCAGGCAGATATGACAGTATTTAATCACCGGGAAGTGATATTTTATTAAATGTAGTTGAGGCGAAGTGGATACCGCCAAATGTGTGAAAAATAAATTTAAATCAGGAGTTTGCAAAGTAAAATACGGTTCACATTGTTGTCTTTTAAATTAAAGTAAAATTAAGATGTGATACCGGGCGCCCAATGATAAAGTTAAAATTAGATTTGTGTAGAAAGTCAAACTCATGGAAATATTAGGAGGCTGTAGCCTAAAATGACAATTAATACTTTGTTAATTAGTCAGTGTTAATATCAGATCAGGATAACTGTTTAATGACTAAATATGTGCTTGGGGTTAAAATGAAATTGAGTAAAACTAGAACTACTCAGAGATGCAATCGACTAATGGGGTTAAAGGTAAAAATAAATGAACTGAGTAGGATAAAGAAATTAAATGTGCATTGGATTTATGTGCGTGTCAAAGGGCATTGGCGTATGCCATTTCCCATATGTCTCATATAAATTATAAAACATGGCAACGGTGGCGCAGATCCAGGAGATCATTGAAAGTGCAGCGAGGAGAACGCAGGAATTGTTGGATACTAAACTAGCAGAACAGAGTCAATCTATAAACACTAGTATGTTAGAGCAAAGTGAAGCGTTGAATACAAAATTATCTGAACAAATAAACACTAGTATGTTAGAGCAAAGTGAAGCGTTGAATACAAAATTATCTGAACAAATATACACTAGTATGTTAGAGCAAAGTGAATCGCTAAATACGAAAATGTCAGAACAAAGTGAATCGCTAAATACTAAACTGTTAGAGCAAAGTGAATCGCTAAATACGAAAATGTCAGAACAAAGTGAATCGCTAAATACTAAACTGTCAGAACGAAGTAAATCGCTAAATACTAAACTGTTATAACAAAGTGAATCATTGCGGACACAGTTAAATAACAGTAGAATTGAGCAAAATGAATATCAAGCGGAACAAGCTAGGTTATTAAAGAGTGAAATTTATGACACTATAAATTCACAGTTAGAGGCGCAAAATAATAAAAACGCGAACCAATTAGCTTCGTTAACCGCAGAAATGAAAGAGCACACAAACCAACAGATGATGTTACTGGCCCTTGATGTAAGCAAAAATAATGAGAAACAATTAGAGCAGATTAAAAAAATGGAAAGTATTTTTGATAAAAAACTTACCATTCTCGATGAAACGGTGTTAGCTAAATTAGAGCAGATTGAAATAGCATGCACAATGAATACAAGCGAGGTCAAAATAGCTCAAGATAAGTTGGAAGGACGATTTAAGGAGATGGAGAAAAGTGGCAGGGTCATTCAACAACAAATATCAGCAGTAGATGAGAACATATCAGGCATAATTAAAGATATGGACCGTCTCGAGATAAAATCAGCGGAACAGTGGAAAAGCCTAGAAACGGAACAAGAACAATTTAAGAGTACATTAGACGAAAGGCTAAGCCAGATAGAAAATAATCAGGATGAAAATAAGAGCCAGATTGAAGAAAAAATAAGCACGATTAAAGAACAGATCAGGAAAGATTGGAAGAAAATGAATATTGATTCTAAAGAGGAAAGATCCACCATTATTAAAACAGTAGGCGAAAACCACACGCGTATTCAAGCTTTGGAGCAAGAAGTGAAAATAAAACTTAAAGAGCAGACAGACAGGATCATTAAAGCCGAACTCCGCTCATTAGAACAATCATCTATATTTAAAACGGGAGCATTGAAAGACAAGCAGGATGACTCACATAGTCCCCAACCCAGCATAGCAGGAAGTCAGACTCAAGCAGAGAGCCCATTAACAACAAACACGGAAGGATTTCGCAAGAACGTAGATAGAAGCTCAACACCACAGGACGGTCATCAGCCCACACAACTTATTCAAGTAATTCGCTCAAATGACTACAAGCCGCAGAAATACACCGAAATTTCAGGGATAACACCTAAGGCCTTTATCAAAGAGATTGAAGACCATTTCAATGACACTGGGGTACCTGAAGCATGTAGATTAAGAATGATGGAGAGATTTTTATCAGGAAATGTTCTCACCTGGTTTTTAAGTTTCAAATATACATTTGGAACCATGTCAGACTTTAATTTAGCGTTTCTGCGCAAATACTGGTCTCCCGCCATACAACAGAGTTTACGAATGGAGCTTTACTCTAGAAAATACCAAACTACCCAGCAGACAAAATACTCAGATTTCTTTAACATGCAAATGCTAAAATTTCGCGACCTAGATTACCCATTAAACGAAGCAGATTTGGTGATGACAATAGCAAGGCAAATGCCAGTTAATGTACAGCAAGTACTAGTCGCAGCAAACGTTAATACGGCCCTACACGCAGAGCAGATATTACGGCAAATAGATGAGACCACATCTCATAGTCATTTTAGAGGAGGAAGACAACTGGAATTAGTCAACGCTACAGAGGTCGTAAAAACAAAACAGGGAAATACTAAAACGCAGGGTACTAATACAAGCACCTCCACACCTAGGCGAAACCAGGAAGAAGGGGAAAACAGACCATATCAGCGTAACGAAAATCACTACAACAATAGATACCAGGGCAACAATAGATACCAACAGAGAGGATATCAACAATGGCGTGATAATCGAAGGAATGACAGGCCTTATGGAAGATACGGTGATTACAATGCCAATCAACGATGGAAAGGAAGGAGAGATCAAAATCAAGGAGATCAACGTAACTATCGAGATGACTGGGATGATAGGCACGCTCAATCACAAAATTACTTAGAGGAGTTACACGCTAATCAAGGTGGAGAGCTAGGAAGATGGGAAAAGGCCATTGGGAACAGAAAGAACCCAGATACACATACTGAGGAAGCTGGAAGTCTACTGAGACAAGAGGAATATCAAGGACATGAGCGACAGAAGGATGATGGGAGTCGAAATGGAGCTAAAAAAATGTTAATTTTGGATCAAGGAGACAGTCTCCAGACACAACAGTCGGAAGTTGAAGATGGATGGATAGTAGCGAACATACAAGAATGGATTGCTTTACCAGAAGACTGCCTGGAGGAGACGGTGAAACCACGGAACGATGAAATTAGGCAATTACCCATTATTTACGCAAGGATTGGTGGAATTAATATAAGATGTTTATTGGATACGGGGTCACAGATCAGTCTAGTATCGGAGGCCTTGGTTCGAGAGTTGGGACGGACTCAGAATATTCCTGTAATTCCGGTACCACAGCTCAAAGTGAGGGGTGTTATTCCTGAACGCACCATCACTTGTAAACGTCAGGCATACTTAGAGCTGAACATATTGGAACACACTTTTGGGCAAACATTCATTATCATGGCAAAGATGAATTTCAATATAATTCTTGGTGCAAATTTCATTTGTGACTATCAAGCAGTGATAGATTTACCCAAGAATACAGTCAGTTTTAGAGAATATGACCAGCTGAAAAACGTGGGATTGCATATGGATGAAATCACGACCGGAAGAGATGTAAATTCTTGGGCATTGGAAGCAATATCAGAAGAGACGGAAGAGGAGGTACGAAAGGCGGAAGATAACATCGTAGAAGGGGCTGTTGTGGAACTAGATGAGGAGATAGAATCCCAGGAGATATGGTCTTTATTAACAGAAGGAGATAACAGCGATGCACAGTTTGAAGAGTTACTACAGGAGCGGCTCAATGACATTCAACTTGGGGATGAACACAGAAAACAGTTGGAAGGGATTTTAAGGAAGCACAAAACAGTATTTGATACAGTACCTGGGAAAATTTTAAATTTCAAGTACTCTATGCAAGTCGAGGACTGGTCACCTTTCAAAAGCAGATTGTACCCAATTCCTGAAAAGTATCGTGGTCAAGTTAAAATCATTATAGATGAGATGTTAGAAGCTGGAGTGATAAGGAAGACACCTACACCTTATCTAAATGCGATTTTGGCAGTCACAAAACCAAATGGATCTATTAGACTTTGTTTAGATGCCAGAAATCTCAACATGAGACTCATTTTTCCTGAGTATGACAGAGCGCCAATTATCAGAGACGTATTAAAAGGCTTTAAAAACAAGAGCATTTATTCATCAGTCGATCTGACGAGCTCGTTCCACCATCTTGAGTTGGATGAGAAGTCACAGCTTCTAACTGGCTTCTTATTTGATAACCAGACATATTGTTTCGTCAGAATGCCTTTTGGAGTCAAAACAGCGGGCTGTGCTTTAATCCGAGCACTGGACCGGAACCTAACCGAGGAAGTAAAGGAGATGACGGTGCGATACATTGACGACATTCTGATGGCATCCGACAACATTGAAACTCACATGGAAAATTTAGATAAAGTATTGGGCAACTTGAATGCATCGAATTTCAAAGTAAACCTGAAGAAATCGCATTTCTTCAAGAGCGAGATCTTATATTTGGGTCACGTCATTGACAAGGAGGGAGTGAAGCCAAACCCAGCTAAGATTGAAGCGATAAAGAATTTCCCTACACCAACGAGAGTCAAGCACATTCGGGCTTTCTTAGGCGTAACGGGATTCTTTAAAGAAAACTGTCCAGGTTATACGGAGACTGTGGCTCCAATGCAAGAAATGTTAAAGAAAAATAACAAATGGTCATGGAACGCGGAATGTGAGAAGGCATTCCAAGCAACAAAACAGCTATTGGAAAACTGCATTAAATTAGGATATCCAGATTTCAAGCACAAATTTATAATCCAAGCGGATGCTTCACTAATTGGGATAGGTGCTATGCTCTACCAAGAGGATCCAGCTAACCTGCAGCACAAAACATATTTGGCATTTGTCAGCCGAAAATTGCGTAAGCACGAGCGAAATTATACTGTAACCGAGCTAGAATTGTTGGCCATCCTTCATGCGCTCCAACAATGGAAACGAATAATCTATGGTTACCCTATTGTTGTCAGGACTGACCACAAGGCATTAACATTCTTGTTTAAGACGTCTATGGCAAGCGAACGTGTGACACGTTGGTCTATATACATTCAGCAGTTCAGCATTGAAATTGAACATTGTCCAGGGAAGATGAACGTGATACCGGATGCACTCAGCAGGAACCCAGAACCTGATAATGAAGAAACAGCGATGGTACAACACTTGGAATTAACACCGAAGGACCGGGAATTCTTGGAGGAGTTACGTGAGATACAGCGAGAACAGGAAGCGGAACCATGGATGATGCTATTAATTAAATACTTCAAAAAGCAACTACCTACAGGAACACCTGCATTTCGAGAAGCGAAAGCCAAAGAAGGAAGATATGTTTATGTCAACAATTTGCTGCACAAATGGGTAGATAATGACCACACCAAGTTACGCATATTAGTACCTGCATCGTTACAACGAGGATTGACATGGCATACGCACGAAAGTTACGGTCACGTGGGCTTAGACAAGTGCGAAGCGACAATAGGAGAGACATTTACATGGCCACGTATGAGAACAACTATATGTGACGTCATTACAACTTGTGACCCGTGTCAGAGAACAAAGCCAAATAATTATTTACTGAGGCAATATCCTAGACCATTGCTACCTCAGAAACCATGTGAGCTACTGGCGGTGGACTGTCTTGGTCCAATTCCGAAGGGAAGGAGAGGTTGCCGTCATTTGCTAGTGTGCATTGATGTATTTTCTAAGTTTGTAGTACTATGCCCTATTCAGAAAACAACATCGAAGCAGGTACTCAGTCGCATTCGTAATAGAGTTATTCCAACCCTTGGAAGACCAGAGTTTATATTATCAGATCACGGCAGTTATTTCACAAGCGCCGAATTCAAGAAAGGAATGGAAGACATGGGTATAAAACATGTTTTAAGCAGTATCCGACATGCCCAAGCAAATCCAAGCGAGAGAGTAATTAAATGTGTAACTGCATATTTGAGGATCTTCATTCCGAACGAACACCACAAATGGGTCGATAAAATTAAGGACGTAGAGACATGCATGAATTCTACCAGGCACGAGTCAACAGGACAAATCCCTATGGTCCTACACAAGAACGAGTATCCAGTAAGAACGTGGAAAAGCATCATTAACTGTCCACAAGATCCCATGATAGCACCAGACCTGCGAATTGAACGAACGAGAGCATACATGAAGAAACAAGCAGACCGCAGATTACGGCGAGTAAGAAATAAGAGGTTCCACGGTGATCTTGAAGTCAACCAGCTCGTTTTGGTAAAACGACCTGCTACATCGGACCCAGAAAAGAAAATCTTTAGTAAGTTCTGCGAAAAATTCATAGGACCCTATTCTATCGTAAGAAACCTTGGAAATAATGCTTACAGAGTGAAAGAATTGAGCACTGGAACAATGTCAGTTTACAACGCTGCCAACCTAAAGAAATATCGTCGAAGTGAACCATGGTAGCGCCGAAAATATGACGCTGTTTGAATATACGGACGTCCTACTTTCAACAAAGTCAACGGGGAGCAGTTGAGTACGGCACGTGATGAACGAGGAAGTAGAGCTGTTGTTGACAAACATTAACGAGGCGAGTAAGGTGTTGCCGCAGGCATCGAGCGTCACGCAAGATTGGAAGGGGAAAGGACAAGCAGGAAATGAAAACGAGTAAATGCCATTGAAGACAGGAGCGCCTAGACCAAGTAAGAAAAAGGGGTGATTCTGGAAATAAAACAAATTGGCCTACGGAAGTATTGTAAAATTGTCGACTTTATTCCTAAGTTCGAAATTTTGTGAGTGGGAGAGTTGTGAACCCTTTACCCTATGTTGGTTAAATGATTCTACTTTTTATTTCTTCAATTAATAAATATTTCAACCAGCATCATGAAAGTAGCCAGACAGTGATGAGGAAATTTCAAGCATTTGTTGGAGACAGTAGGGACATACCTGCATCAGTTAAACAAAAGGCTAAATACTTGAGCTATGAAAAGAAATAGCATAGCTATGTATCACGAGGGCAGGTGTGGCTACCTCAATTTTAGAAGCGACGCGCGGTGAGACATGGTTCTGGTATGTTCATTGTGATATTCGCGCCTAGAAGAAATATGATGCAGTAACGTGAATGGCTGATGAAGAAAATAGACACTCCCAAGACGCCAAGATCTACTAGAAACCGCCAATTTACAGAAAATGGAGAACCAATGAGAAGAGAATGCCTACTTGCGCGCCAACTCCGGCTGGGGTACGCGGCGGCTAGTATTCACGCGGGAAATCGCCTAGACAAAATCTCTACGATCGATTCTAGGATTAATGGGCATATTCTTGACCTGTGCAATATTACGAGTTCAGTGATATTTATTTCATTCCTGTACCACAATTATTTCGAGAAATTTTTACATAAAATCCCCCTCCATCTAGACCCAAGGGCCAGTTCATTTATAAGTGTGTCGAAGAGCCAAGACATTATTATTATTCTGTGCGTCTACGGACGTAGATTATTATTCTGTTCGTCTGAAGAGATAGACTTGTATAGTGTTAAATTCAGTGATAGATAGTCATAGTACTATAGTTATAGGGGCAGTAGCGTCGATAATTCGCCAACGAACAGTGACAGGGAATTTAGTACCTGAACAAGCGAATTTAGTAGTCAGACATAAAGTGTATAATAACCTAATTTTTGTATCAGCGCAAGGATGACATCGATGAATGCAGAGGAAGTGTGGAATTCTCAACAGTCCGTCCAGATGGCTGCTATGAGATAAAGAACCATCCAGTTGGGGAATGGCGTCTGATGTTCTTTGACGGGTGACTACAAAAAGAGATGAGTACATAATAATATTTTATTATTTGTTAAATTAACTTATGGTTTATGGGACATATTTTTGTAAATACTTTGCTTGTGTGATTAATGTAGTATATTTAGTTTTGATCTGACACATTTTGTTTGGAAGCAGCTCGCACAATTGTAGTTATTGGAAAGTTCTTTTCTTTGTGTTGTGTTAACTAACGTAGCTACGTGAACGGCCGTGTTCGCCTATGTTACGAAGTGCGGTTAAAAACGTCTCTCGGAGGTATGTCGTGTTTCAGAAGTAGGACTGAATTAATAATTATATAGTAGATTGGAGGGTAATTAAAATTTTTGTTGAGAATTATTATTGATCAGATTCAGTGTGATTATTGCCTTTGAAGCAATGTAATTTGTGACGAAGAGTACTCAGCTCTATCGTAGGTTTTAAATATCGTGTTAAATGTTTGCGAGCTCTAATTTAGCAGACCCGTGTGAAAGGCGTTATGTCAGTCCCAGATGTGTGTAATTGTGAGTATATTTTTTGTGGTATTACAAGCGGGAACTTCAGCAGAGACTGATTTCTGTCAGTTTGGTACCAGATTCATATTGTATCCTTGCGAGAACAATTATGGATATGTGATTATTGTCTGACCATATGTTGAGTTGGAGGAGATGTTTGTTGCTGTTGATTCCTTGAGATAACAGTACAGCTGGTCGGCTATTTATACACTGGAAGGGGGACATGACTGGTATTGTGGAAGGGGTGAGTTGTTGTCACAAGGGCTGGCTGAGTTTCGCAAGCAGAGCTCATTAGTGGAGTGCACGTCTGGCTCCCAATTACTTGAAAATAAATATAAATGTGAGAAACTGATCAATGGTAAAATTGTTTAAATAAATGGGAGTTGCCTACGAAACACGATAACCTTCGAAGCGTTTCCTTAACATGCAATTTTGATAATATAAAGTAATCTTAACCACTCAGGTTGTTTGTTGTTGTTGGTTTATTCTATGTTTATTTTCCATGTCAGTGACCCGTGAGTCACGTGCGGCGCTGTGTTTCCTTGTTGTTGAGTATCTGGCCAAGGTGGCAGCTCATTTGGTTAAGTGTGTCACCACACTAATAAGGGTCTCAGAGAGATGCCTGTAAATAGTAGAGTTGTAATATGTGTGTCAGAGTTAGATTTAAGGATTTTTATTAATGTTATGCCCATAGCCATAAAAGTTGATTTACGAGATGATTGTTCGTGAGCACCGTGGCTGTTAACCCGTTGTGAACGAACGATCATCCAAGTACTCATTTCTCGTAGATAGTCACCACGCGAACATAAATTCATATGCAAGGTAATGGAACTTGGATCCACATTTTATTAGAAAAGGGGAGATCTGTCTGACTCCTCAAAGTGATAAATATTCCTGTCAGGGGAAATTCAGGGAGGATTTTGTTTATTATTGTTTGTTTTATTCTTTTATGCACAAATTAGTTATTAAATCTTGTTATTATCTTACGTTTTGTCTCCTTTCCTTTCTTAATTATAGTTTTTATCCTATAACCCTTGCCTCAGAAAAGCACGTTGTTTGGCGGACGTAAACACCACACTATGAACTGAACGCGACCCCTTGATCTAAGATTCTTGCATAAAACACTGCTATTCTGAAGGGTTCACTACACACACCCAAGTACACGGGGCTAAATGACCACGATGTCAAAGTCCCTCAAAAAAAAAGTTAAAATAGAGTTTGAGCTTTAGGTACTCAATAGTCATTACACAATAAGTGTATTTGCTGAAAATCTGCCGGTAGTAGTCGAGCTGGATTCTCAGTGTTACATTATACTTACAGGTTTTGTAACCATCTTTTGAAATAAATAAATAAATGAATAAATGGATAAATGAATTAAGAAATAAGTAAATAAATAAATAAACTATTAATAAAATAAATTAATACATATATAAACAAAGGTGCAATGACCACTGGGTGTACCTCGAACATGGTTATGTTACATGACTCGCCGTCTGCTCCAATTCTTTTTAATATACTGTAGATCCTGCTTGCCTAATTTAAGCAAATATGACTGAGCTCAGGGCTTAGTAATTATTTTCTGTTGTAAAAAATATTTAACATGAGCATATTCAGCAGTCTGCAGTTACAGCAAATATTTTATATTTTCAGATCACTGGAAAAGAGACGTGAGTCTTGGGACATCCCATCTGCAGAGTATATACGCAACTTGGCGGCCATGATGTACCTGCGAGGATTAAACCATACCGACCACTTCTTCATAGCCACAAACTTCCCAGGTGCTGGTGTTTTCAAAGATAATGTGTTCGTCTACAGCGAGAACGAGGATGTAGTGGCGTGTTTCATCCGTCAGCAGGAGGATAAAGGGGACCCTCACAGAGTATCAGATTACCTGTTGGAGTACTTCACTTCCTTCAAGGATATTCTTCAATCCCTACCCTGGCTGGAGCAACAGTTTGGTGCTGATGTGCGAAACATCGAGGTTATACACTACACTGACCAAAAGATGGATGCTCGAAATAGTGTTTCACATCCTGATCACATCCTGGACACCGGCGGGCTCATTCTTAACTTGCATGCCAGTGAATACCCACTCGAATTCTTCGAAGAGCTAGAATTGTACAATGCATTTGTCAAGTCTTGGAAACAGAGTGATGGTAATCATACCATTGGAGAATTTATGACGCAAATTACTTCTAAAGAAATCCGAGAAAGACTGAAACATCTAAGCAATCACCCCACGAATGAAGAACTTCTACGATTAATTTTAGAAATAGAAGGCTTAGACGACAAGAAGAAATTCAAGACTTTTCTTAGTAAGTTCAAAGTATTCCACTCACAGGCCAATACATTGGAAATGGAAAACGCCGCAAAAGATGGATTCTCAAAAGTGTTCGGAGGAAATCGTGACTTTCTGAAGGACACGGACAATATTTTTGGAGACTTCATGAAAAGAATAGAAATTTGGACACAAAAGGCTGATAGCTTCTTAACTGAGGACTCCGATTTGTGGAAGGATACGGTGTTAAATATGGCGTCCATTTTGAGTGACCAGAAGAAGAAGGAGTTGAATGCGTGGGGTGTGCATTTTAGTGACGAATCTCTTGATGACCTCCGGCAGTGCCTTAAAGAAAACAGTGTAGTGAGCGTGTTGTCAGACAGTGAGGATGCTGTACTTAGTGTACTGAAAATATATCAGGCAGTGAAAGATGAGTCTCACATTCTAGTAGATATGGCAACATTGCTTCAACATCCGTGTGAGGTACTGCGAACATGGGGAAGTGTCTGGTGTCCAGTGCTTGTGGTTCAAAGTAAGGATGTAAATGTTACAGAGATTAGATTGATATGTTCAGAAATAATCAACATTTTACAGAGTCATATTTCTCACAAACTCATAATAGTTGCTCCTCGAGGTGATAGTGTGGCCAGATCGTGCGTCGAAGAACTTGGGACTGAATGTTGGGAGCATGTTGACATCACATCGTTCGCTGACCTTAGCTTCCAATCACAATCATCAATACTCACAAAACCGGTTGAGTGTCAAGGTGTTCTTACCACTCTATCTACTGTGCTTCATCCCTATCCAGAACTGTTAGACAAAATACGAGGTAATATGCTTTTATCTCTGTTAACATCCCCCTCTCCACTTGTTATGGGACACAGACTCCCCGTAGTGATTGACGGGTACTTTCCAAGAACATTGTCACGTTGCACAAAATTGTCTCGGAAAGTGTTCGATCACGTGGGCGAAAAGACTGTGTTAGCGATCACAGGATCTTCACCTGAAGCACTAACAGACCTCCTTCCATTTGGAGAAGAACCGACGCAGTTCGATCCCGTCATGGAGAGGGAGATCATTCAATGTGACAGCTCGTTCCTAACGGTACGGGACAGTTTAGAAGAAGACATCCTCAAAGATCTAGTTGACGAGGAGTTCTCAGACTTGCACTGTGTACAGGTCAATGGGGATGAAATAGAATGGAAGTGGTCCAAAGGAGATACCACTTACCTGAAAGACTTCATAATTACTTCGAAAGTAAGTTATGTGAAATGTGAACTGGCTAGTGATATCATGGAGAAAGTGGTCTTAGTTGTGGGGGAACCCGGAGTTGGTAAAAGCGTATTCGTGCATGCTTTAGCAAGACAAACTAAGGAGGCCTATCCTAGCACATGGGTCGCAATTTTAGATCTCGCAGTATGGGTGGACCATATCAGTAATACACTTTTTGATACACAGAACAAGGTTGTTACACTGTTGGAAAATATAATTGGCATCACAGAATCTAAGCCAGTCACACTCGATAAACTGATATTCACCCAAAGTTTATACAGTTGTGGGAATATAGTAATATTTATCGATGGAATTGAGCATGTTCCCACATATCTTGTTGATAAGATCGCTTTCCTGCTGAAACTATTTCTCGAGAACAAAATTGGAGGCATGTTTATCACTTGCAGTAAGGATGATGTGGATGAACTTCAAGATAACTTTCATACTTTGCCTTTCACATTAATGCCTCTCAACAGTGATGATCAGAAATATTTCTTGATGAACAAATGGAGTAAAAAGCTGCAAGATGTCGAAGGTTTAGAGAAATTTGTTGACGAAGTGCTTTTGATAATGAACAACTCTATCAGTCATGAAGATATGAAACTTAGCAACCTTCCCTTACTAACTATGATGGTTGGGGAAACTTTTCTGCTCGAGTTGAACACTTACATAGCAACCGGAGTGATTTCGCTATCTTCGCATTTTAACCTCATCCGCCTTTATGACAAATTTGTGGAAACAATGTGCCTCTCACTCCTCAAGACGAAACGCAAAAGTAACGCTCTAGAACAACACATGCTGATAGAGAATAAATTAAGCTTGTGTGACAAGTACAAGACTATTGCCTTCATGATGGTATTGTCCGGCGAGGATTCTGTTCCTATTGATCTAAACTCTCTACACTACCGGTACAATAGGGATCTAGTAGATATAAAGAGTGTGAGTGTACATGATGGAAGTCTGGTCGAAATCTCTAACGGAATGCCTTGCTTTAAATATCCTACTCTTGTGGAATACTTTGCAGCAGGTCGACTGGCTGAAGAGTTCATGAACATGAGGGAATTTTTACAACTTCACTTCCTGGCAGCAAAGTTTAGAGTATTACGAGAGTGGTTTGATCGGATTCTTTGTAAAGATAACAGGCTTCACATTGCTGTACTGAACAGAAATGTAGGTCAAATGAGATCTCTCTTCGCGAAAGGGGTAGACATAAACAAGATAGACCACGGTGGAAGAACTGCCTTGCATTTAGCGGCCATGTATGATATTGGAGAGTCGGTCAAAGTTCTGATAAGACAAGGTGCTGATGTAGGAATTTTGGACAACATTCTTAAGTGGTCTCCTCTGAGATATGTCGATCAGATGGGTGCGTGGGGAGCTTTAGATATGTTAATGGACACCAATTACAATTCTTCTGACCTTGTGTGCACACTGGAGACTATGAAAAATGAATCTGTTGTAAACAAAGTGCTAGAATTATCTTGTAAGGAGGGATATGCTGGGCTGATGGACTTCATATTCTCACACTCAGCGGATGTTCGGCAGGTCATTGACTTCGAAGGATCAACATCACTTCACTTGGCAGCAAAGAATGGGCACACTGATTTAGTGCGGTACTTAGTACAGTATGAGACAGAGATTACCAACTATGGAAAACGGTGTCGCAGTATTTTGCATTATATTAACATAAATTGTTTGTCAATAACCGGTCGCCTTATGAGAAATTCGCCTGCAAACGTCAATGTTTTGACTAACGACGGTTCAACTCCACTGATGCTAGCTGCAAGTGGAGGTCATACCGATACGATAGAAAGTCTTATTACTTTAGGTGCTGATGTTAATTTGCCAAAACTAGATGGATCTACTGCCCTACACCTGGCTGCAAGAAATGGACACATCCGAACCGTGAAGTGTCTGGTTGAATTGGGTTCTCACGTTAACCTACAAGACTATGAAGGATCAACTCCTCTGATTCTTGCAGCTAAATCAGGACACACAAATGTGGTGTTCCACCTTTTAGAACATGGTGCTAATGCTAGTTCTGTTGATAATGAAGGCTGTTCGTCTCTCCACTGGTCTGCAAAAGCTGGTTATGTCGATTCAATTCACTGGCTAATAAAATCTGGAGCAAATATTGATTTTCGAAACAACGAGGAATGTACAGCATTGCATCTATCTGCTCAGGAGGGGCATGATGATTGCGCAAAGTGTTTGATAGAAGCCGGTGCTGATTCAGAGGCTATAAACAATGATGATGCTACAGCTGTACATCTGGCTGCCAAGATGAACAGCGTGCATACACTGATATGCCTTTCCGCTGTAGGAGCAAATATGAACGTGAGGAATAGTGAAAACGCTACTCCTCTTCACTGGGCTTGTCACAAAGGCCACAAAGCTGCAGTGAAATGCCTCCTTGAGCTAGGAGCCCAAACAGATGCCGTCAACAAGCATGGCTACACTCCCCTACACTTAGGAGCCCTGGGAGGACATGCTGGAGTAGTGAAGTTCCTAATAGATTCTGGAGTGAAAGTGGATAATGAATTCTACAGACATTCTCCAGTGTTACACATAGCAAGTCGACGGGGTCATACAGATGTACTAAGACACCTTATTGAAGCAGGAGGAGATGTGAATATGTCGGATAGTACCGGGTCAACACCTTTACACTGGGCATCTTGGGGTGGCCATGGAGATATTGTGGCATTGTTACTAAACTCTGGAGCAAATGTGCGCCTCATCGATAACAATGGTTCATCGCCCTTCCACTGGGCAGCTGGAGAAGGAAAGGTGGAGGTCGTGCGAGCTCTCATAGCAGGAGGAGCTAGTGTAGACTTAGTCAACAAAGACGGCGATTCTCCACTACATTGGACAGCGAAGGAAGGCTACATCGAGACAGCTCAGCAACTGGTAGAGGCGGGAGCAGACATTAACAAAGTGAACGGGGAGGGATCGACACCCATTCACCTGGCTATGATGGCACCTCATGCAGACATGATAGAGTACCTCGTCCAATGTGGTGCAGACGTGACGTGTTAACGATGGTGATGGGAGCCTACATCGATTTTATAAAGACGTTACAAGGGAGTACTGAATCGTCTTGAAGTAATGACGATGAGTCAATTGTCATGAAATAAGCATGCTGAGACCCACTAGCTGGTCACTACATGGGTAGGTACCAATTTAGGAGAAAACTCTAAACGAGGTGGTTGTCAAATCACAATGGAAACATGATTTGGTTTTAGATGATAGCATGGATTTCCATTGTGACTTGCCAATCAACTCATTTAGGGTAAGACAAGAATTGGCGTCAGTGCTCCGCACGGTTGGTGAAGAACAGGTGTAAATTAAAGGAACAGACAAATAAGTTAACACTCTGTTATCGACATCCGCTTTCTCTGACCGAGTGGTGAGATAATTCCGTTTGAAATATCAGATTGAGCCATAGCTTGAAACGTTCGAGAAAGAATTTGATATTCAATAACTTTGCAAATATGAGAAACATGTGCCCATGGTTTTGAGTTTTCAATGGAGAATGCATAGCTATTTCAAACAGAGAATATGAAGTTGAATATCAGGTAATAACCACTTGTGACTCCGTATGACTGTAATAGATGTTAAGTACTTCAAATATTGTATAAACCCACAGCTACTTCATACCAAAGATTTCTATTGTTCTATAACGTATGTTTAAACATTACTTTAAATGATACTTAATAAACTTTAAATGAGTGTGTGATGAGTAGTGAGTGTGATTTATTCACATACACAATAGTTGAGTTATTCCAAACATAATGTTGTTGATTTTTCATGTGAGAGGCTTGGACATCATTGCCATTCAGCCCCGTGTACTTGGTTGTGATTAACCACCTCTTTACTTATTTTATTGCACTCTTGGTTGTTACCGCAAAGGCCTGGGTTCAATTCCAGGCTCTGCCATGAATGTAATTCTGATCCGAGGGCTAGAACTGGGTACACTCAGCCTAATGAAAAAATACTTATAAAAGGTGGGCTCAATTCCTACTTCAGCCATCCTGGAAATGTTTTTTCCGTGGTTTCCCACTTCTACTCCAGGCAAATTCCGGGATGGTTAAATTAAGGTCACGGTTACCTCCTTTCCAATCCTCATCTGAATTACAACTACATACACCAATACAGCCATCGCAATAACACAGGTATCAGACGAATTCCACACACACACACAAGTACACGGGGCTACACGACCACGATGTCGCAAAACCCCTATAGAGCAACATCAACAACTTGGTTGTGTGTGGAATATCGTCTGGTAACCTATGTTACTGTGATGTCTGTACTGGCCACATACCTCGTGCCTCGCTGGCACAGGAGAGCATGAGTTCGAACACCACCTTGGCCGTCCAGAAAATGGTTTTCGTGGTTCTTCATTATTACCACCAGCCAAGTGCCAGGATGGTTCCTTTCAATTGGTCCACGGCCGATTTCCTTCCATTACCTTCTGCTACCCATCCTGAACATAAAATAAATAGCTATTGACTGCTTTAAAATTATTGTTGCTGAACTGCTATGCCCAGGATCGCGGGTTCAAACCCGGCCGAAGTCGTCGGATTTTTTAAAGAGCGTTTAAATCCTTCAGTATGCCTTCCTTCGCAGGGGAAGTAAAGCCGGCGGGCCCATGTCACAGATTTATGGCACGTAAGCTTGCCACGGTGGGTTAGTGGATAGCGTGTCGGACTACCAACCCCAAAATTGCAGGTTCGCTCCTGGCCTAGTGATTTTTGAAAGGCGGCAAAAATACGACACGCATGTCATACGATGTTGGCATCACAAAGATCCCATTTGAATTCAGTAGGCCGTGTTCATAATGGCAAAATTAATCTCGGGAGTTTCCGCCAACACAAAGTTCCTCATTTCTCTACTAGAAAGCACTGTAGTGTTCAAGGAGCTTAGATATCTAACCTCCTTGACTATCATAGTGATTCAAGGAACAACGAAATTCGACATGCAAGCTACCCTCTGGGTGTCAAATTACAAAGCTTGCACCCGGCACCCGAGGCCATACGATATTATTATTATTATTATTATTATTATTATTATTATTATTATTATTATAATTATGGCACGTAAAAGAACCTACCACTGCAATTGGTAGTGTATAGCAAAATATGTAGGTTATATTTGGCTAGTTAGATACGTTCAATCAATTTCCAACGTTCGCCGCTATGTGTCAGTGACAGTAGCATCTGATAGGCAAAGTTGCAAACTACGTGATATTGAACTTGTTGGAAGCCCTCAGGCATTCAATCAAAAATACCCAGCTATGGCCGTTGGCTGCAATTCATATATAATAATAAATAACTGAATATTGTAAAATAAGACAATATGAACAAGATGTTCAGTAAAGAACATATAGCCTACTTTCTCCTAAATGCATGGGTATAGAAATAACCCTTTGTCCTTTTCAAGGAGTATTTATTTATTTATTTGCGCACAACAGGATTTTCATCCCAATTACAGTGGCATAAAGATTACACTGTATGTTACCTTAAAACTTATACAAATTAAGCTAAACAGTAATAATAATTTTAAAATACTAATTAAAATTACACAGTATGTTATCTTGAAACTTTACTAACTTAAACTAAACAGTAACTAAATAAAACTAATTAGAATAACTAGGTGTACAATTAAAACAGTATAGTATAAATAATTTGTGTAATACAAGGTTGGCTATGTAGAATGACTGAGTGGTAAGAATTCATGATTTACAATTTGCAAGTTTATTTCTGGAGAGTAGTTAGGAATTCCATCAAAAATACTGTCAAGGAAGTACTAAAATCAATGACATTATTTCTTTGTGCAACATTGTTGAAAATATTACATAGCCTGATAAGCGGTGATTTTTTGTGGCCAGATGTCCTGGTTCTTTTAATTTCAAATGTGATATTGTTCCTAGAATTGATGCGTAGTACATGGAAATTTAAGAGAGATAGGAATTCGGAATCATCAATTGAATCTTATATATTAAAATAGTTTTCAAAAAATGTCACCCTTTACCAAAACCGAAATATCTCGGGAAGTATTTGCGCTACGACGACGTTTGTTGTCTTAAAATGTAATGCCCGTCAAGCACCGTCGATTGATACCCACCTTACTTGATTGTATCATTCGAGTATTAAAATAATTGCGAATATTACTTCCTTCAAGGTTTCACGAAAATAGAATCGAATGACATGACGGACATATTGCCGCTAGGCGACAACGACTAACACTGTATCATGATATTCGACGCCGCCCCAATAATAAATCTAGCTTGATATTAACAGAGAGTTCCCTAATTACGTCATGATATCGTTAACTTCTACCTGCTCCACTCGGGCGCTAATGTCGCATGTATCCATACATGATATCGTTAACTTCGACTTGTTCCACTCGGGCGCTAATGTCGCATGTATCCATACAATAAGTAGAAGGGGATTCTGCCCACATAATTTAACTAAAACTTCTCAAAGAATGGATTATTTTGAGACTGAAATGCTCATGCACAATCAACAGTCATTTTGCTAATGATACTGTAATGTCAACATCTCTTTGAATGACAACAAATACTGTATACGAGAGACAAATAATTTCACGAAGATGTCGCCACAGTCGAATGTTGGAACCGCCATTTTGTAGTGTGTATCCGATCTTTCTGTTATATAGTCTTTGGTCTCACCAGCTACAAACTGTCTTCTTTTCGTTTCATCATTCGTCCTTATTGGTTGTGTGCTCAATCAATACAATGAATCATATTATGATGAATGAGAGGCGACACTCAATTATAAATATTATAAAGATTAAAGATGACGGTAATTGTCCGTTCAGGTCATTGGCATATTGTGAGTACAACAATCAGAGTTTATTTACACAGGTTATAAAGCGAATTGCAAAACATGTTACAGACAAGTGGAATAATTATTCGCCCTTTATTGTTGGCAACAGCGATATGTACGAAACTGCTATCAATACGAGCCATGATTACAAAATGTATGTATATGAATGGTGTTCATGGAGGTCATGTTGAGTTAGTTGTCGATGCTCAAGTTTGCAAAATGGATATTTATTCGTGGATTACTACTGTTGTATGGAAGGTGACCGGTTAAAATATATACATCAACAAACGAAGTTACGAGTTGATACATATGCCGGTTTAGCAGACGCCTTGCATGTACGAGCAGAAAATGAAAATCGCAGAGTAGGTCGTATTGTAGTTTTGCCATATTCTTTTACAGGTAGCCCAAGGAAAATATTGCAAAATGATCAGGATGCGATGGCGATAGTGAGGAAGTTTGGAAAGCCAGATTTATTCATTACGTTCACCTATAATGCGGGCTTGCCAGAAATACTTAACAGCATTCATCTCTGGGAAACGGCTAATAATAGGCCTGATATTGAAGTGAGAGTTTTCCATTGCAAAGTAAAGGAATTGCTACGATTGATTAATGTTAAGGAAATTTTCGGTAAAAGCATATCTATATACAGTGGCATTTCGAAAACGAGGTCCCGCACATCCATTTACTCTTAACATTAACGAAAGATTGTAAGTTTCGAGAAATTTCTGACATTGACAGTGTGGTGTCAGCCGAAATACCAGATCTCGAGGATGAAGCGCTATACGAGTTGGTAAGGCGTCATATGGTACATGGTCCTCGCGGATCTTTGAATCCTTCTTCAGTCTGTATGAAAGATGGCGTATGTAAGAAAGATTTCCCTAAACAGTTTCAGGAAGAGACCAAAGATAATGCCAATGGGTATCCTTCGTATAGGAGAAGAAATAATGGACGGATTATTATAAAAACAAATCGAGTCATTGATATTGAAATCGATAGTCGATTCATTGTTCCCTACATTCCATTTCTTTTACTTTACTTGCAAGCTCATATTAATGTTGAAATATGATCAAGTGTTCGGAGTGTTAAATACATCCTCAAATATCTTATATATTAAAATCCACAGGTCTGTGTATAAAGGTCATGACTGCTGCATTGTTAAAATATGTCCTGAAGTCGAAAGGGTGAACTACGATGAAATTAGTTCTTTCCTAAATGCTAGATATGTTGCTCCAACAGAAGCCGCATTTAGAATATTTTCATTTCACATGCATGAACAGTCACATTCTATCGTGCGATTACCAGTTCACTTGCCAAACTTGCAAAATATCTATTTAAAAAAATGATAACGCTCCTGATATTTTACTTCAAGCACAGTTGCGCAACACGGAATTACAATCGTGGTTCAAGTTAAATCAAGATTCGCAAAACAGAAGTCCGTATATATATCCTGAAACGCCAGTAAACCACGTCTGGAATAAGAGCAACTGCCAGTGGCAAAAAACAAAAATGTTTCAAAAACTATAGGCAGAATGTATAATGTTTCGCCTACACAATAAGAAAGGTATTATTTACGCCTGTTTTTACTTCACGTCATAGGTGCTACCAGCTTCCAGGATCTACGAACATACAAAGCAGTTGTCTATTCTACTTTTCAAGAAACAGCTAAGGAGCGAGGTTTGCTGATTGACGATTCTGAATGGCAACGTTGTTTGGCAGAAGCGTCACAATTTCAGATGCCATCTAGGTTACGAAAACTGTTTTCTTACATATGTATCTTTCAGACCCCTTCAAATGTAAGATAGTTATGGGACGTTTCCAGGAATTCATTATCAGAAGATTATCTGCAGTTTCACGAACCTAACATTGCATATCAGTTCACTCTTATACATATTTCTAATACATTAAATCTCCATGGTCTTCCCATTACTTCTCTCGAATTGCCAGATATTATTGATAATTTCCCTCCGACAAATTTACCAATGAATTATCCAAAACTTAATGAGGATCAATTAAGTCGGATGATAAACCAAGCAAATGGAGACCAAACGGCTATAATAACAGAAATTTTGGGGTTAGTACAAAACAGCAATAAAAGGATGAGTAATGCATATTTCATTGACGGTCCAGGGGGCACCGGGAAAACATTTCTTTACCAATGCTTGATTCACAGTTGCACAAATTTGGGGTTAAATGTATTTTCTGTTGCATGGACTGGTATTGCAGCAATGTTACTACCTCAGGGGCGCACTGTACACAGCCAGTTCAAGTTACCCCTACATTTACATGAAAGTTCTGCATCAGGGATAAAAGTTAACAGCAAGGAAGCTTTTTATATTCGTTCAGCAAAACTTATCATCTGGGATGAAGCCCCTATGGCTAATAAGAACGCGTTGATGTGTGTAAATCGGTTGCTCATGGACATCATTAATAACGACGTGCCTTTCGGAGGAAATTTATCATTTTAGGTGGAGATTTTAGGCAGGTATTGCCTGTTGTGTCTCACGCATCTAAAGCAGCATCAGTCCAAATGTCAATAAGCTTCTCTCCTTTCTGGCCATTATTCAAATTTTTAAACTCGACCAAAATATGCGAGCGGATCAGATCAGCGTGACTTTGCAAACTTCTTGATAAAATTGGTAACGGTGGAGAAAATTCAGAATTAGTCCCACGCTGAAAAATATTTCACGCTTTTCAAAAATAGCGATTTTAGCACCGACAGTAGTGGCTACGCGGGCTAAAGCGCTGCGTTAGGTTCAAGGGGCCAAGCTCTCCGCTGACTCGGTAGACGCGTGGGTTCGAGCCCCACCGTCGGCTGTCCTTGAAATGGTTTTCCGTGGTTTCCCATTTTCAACACCAGGCAAATGCTGGGACAGTACCTTCTGACAGGCCACGACCGCTTCCTTCCACATCCTTGCCCAGTTTCATTCATCTTCATCCATTCCATCTCTCATCCCGACGCGCAGGTCGCCCACGGGCGTCGACTAGAAAGACCTGCACTCGGCCTCTCAGGAGGCTACACGAAAAAAAAAGCACCTAAAAATGAACATTGTAAAGGAATCAATGACAAAGTTTTAGACCTAATCCCAGGATCATCGAGAACTTACGTCAGTGTGAATAATTTGATTACTGAAGATGAGGGTGAACATCTACAATTCCCAATAGAATTTTTAGAGAGCATAGGCATAAGTGGATTGCCACCTCATATCCTTCGACTAAAAGAAGGCTCAATTGTGATTTTGTTGAGATATATTAATGTTACCCAAGGTCTGTTGAACGGTACTAGATTGTTGGTTTGGAAGATGCAAGACAATTGCTTACACCTGGAAATTATTTCTGGAGTAAATGTTGGAAAAAATGTCCTACTCCCTCGCCTTGACCTTACGCCATCAGATACTTCTATGCCATTTTCCTTCAAAAGGAGGCAGTTTCCAGTACGTTTGGCTTTTTGTATAACTATCACTAAAGCTAAAGGTCAAACATTAGATCAAGTAGGCATTTATTTACCTCAACCGGTGTTTAGCCACGGACAACTTTACTGTATGCCGCACTATCGCGAGCAAAATCCTTTCATGACGTGAAAGTTCAAATGGAACCAAAAGGCAAGCGAACAGCAAATGTCGAATGGAAGGAAGTAATATTAGAATTTTGAAACGATTGTTGCGGAGGAGCGCAGACCTCAGCAAACGGGGCACAGATTAAATAACATTCATACAAGAACGTCCACATCCCTAATACGATAACTGTCCTGTGTTAATGGTAAAAAAATACTATTGTCCTACATCGGTGATTACTATCCTACATCCTGTTATTTCATTCCCTCAGTTCTGTAACAAAGATATACTCAATCAAATTTACAGCTTAATAAATATTAATTCCTTATGTGTAATTTATCTTTTCATTTCTCATCAACGCCTTTACTTACTATTTTATCTGTAGGGGTGGAGGCGATAGCTGTCTTTACAGAGATGTGCAAATTATTAGATTCGATGCCAGTTTTCCAAAATTGCATTTTTACTTTTCACGGTTTAAGGCACTAAGTATGTTTACAAGGCAATGAAATTACTTCAAATGTTTAACCAAGACTCCTAATTTTAGTTTCATTAAAGAAACTCAAATTAAAATTATTTTTTAGAATTTCCACTAACAGAGGAGCTTTGCAAATGCAAAATGCCACACGTTTCGTTTTTATTACTTCACTCTACTTTACGTGTGAATTTTGAGCGGAGGGATTTGGGGTCTTTTAACTGATGAACGCTATTGAACTATTCAAAGATTCATGAACTATATATTGAAATCACCTGACTTGAATTCTAAAGTCAATGAAAAATTGAAAATTGACCCAGCTCAGATATCCCTCGGAATCCAATAATCTGAAAGTTTCCAGACGCAATTCCTTATGGGAAAAGGTGTAATTCCACGGGAGAGGAAACACTACTAAGTAGGACAACAAAAGAAGTTGGTCAATAAAATGATTTTGAATAAAAGTAATTGCGACTAATTAAAATTATTTATTTAATTCTATTAATTTGCACACCTCTATATGTTAACCAAGAGTTACGTCTCTAAATTCAAATATAAGAGACCCATCTTTTATTTTAAATTTATACCATTGTTCATAAGTAGACAAAACACCAAATTGTACCGCTGTAGCCTTAAATTGTGTGGATAGCCTATCTCTATCTACTTAGTATAAAACAAAGTTCCCAATTCTTGGATGTGACGGGTAATCTCGAGAGCAACTTGATGGATTTTGATGCGGTTTTCACCATTCTGTAAAGGATTTCTCGATGAAGGATTAGGAAGAAAAACATTTATTTATGACCAAAAGAAGCCGAGCATTCACAATTTCAGTGAATTGAGTTGAAGAAAAACCTAACGTCCATGTGTCGTTTAAGCCTACACTGGGTAAACCGTTAAAAATATCGATATTCTCTGAGAATTGTTCAGCATGAAACGTTCTGCAAGAAAGTCCGTGACAGCTCCCACATCGACCACTGTAAGTGTGTTTACGTTTTCATTTCTTCCAGCAATCTCCATTCAGTGGAAATTTAAATTACTAGCTTCAGAGTGAGTTTACGAGCTTGCGAGAGACCTATTACCCTAGCTTCAGCCAGCATCTAACTGCCGAGTCGTGTCGAGTTAATTCTTCAGAGAAGAGTATAGCTTATGTGTTTGGAGTTAGGTGTTCACCTCGGCCTGACGTCCGCGCACCTTTTAAGCTTACGCACGGTAAATAGTGGGACACACACACAGTGGACAGGCAGACACCCACACATTTGATCTCATAAGTCTACTTCATCATTTACCCAAAAGCGACGGTACCGTAAATATCTGTTCAGGTCACTAGCATGAAGACATGCAACTGTCATATGGACAGAAGTGCTGTAGGATTGTTGAAGTGAATTCTGCGGAGCAGCACGGGTCTTCTACTGTAGTTGTTAATAATTTTGAAAAGGAATTTCATAGCGTCTATTTTTCTTCGTATTTCTAAACTGTCCACATCAAAATTAATTGAATGTTGGTTGTAGTTGCATGGATACTATACGTTGATTGATTGAATCCTATCTTGAATTATATATACACACATTAATACAGCCATCAAAATAACACAGGTTATCAGACCATGTTCAACACTCACCCAAGTACATGGGGTAAGTAACCATGATGTACATGCATCTCAAATGAAACAACAACAACAACAGCTTCCTACCCTAATCCTTCCTCGTATAATAGAGCACACACTAGTAAGCCTACAGACATCACAGTGACACAGGTTATCAGATAACTTCTACACACACCTAAGTATACGGGGCTACAAGACCATTATGCCTCAAAGCTGCTATAGAATCAACAACGAAAACAACAACAATAGACTCTTCTGTGGATCAAGGACAACGAATTTTAATCGCTGTAGTCGAGTGTTGAAATATGTGGTGTTATAAGTATATATATAATATTTTCGATAGCAAGTACACACTATATATGCTTAACATTATAACGTGTGAGTAGTTATAAATCAATAAATACAACAAAAATCAAGTAAAAGAATTTAAACATACTTGGAATTGATCCACGAACCACTTGACTATTAGTCTTGGACGCTACCACCGCGCTACCCATGCCCAGTATTAACACTAGGTTAACAACTGGTATCGTATAACTGCTTAACATAATTATTTTGTCTTGGAATGAACGATTTCATTAGCGTTTTCTGCCGGTTTATAAACCATTTGATATTAAGTATGTATTATTTTGTTCAATATATTCCTGAAAGGGTATCAACTTACGAAGTTATTGAAATATGGACTAGCGAGCAATGGATAGCCTCCATTTTGATCAAACGGGTTCGCATAGTCCAGCACGATATGGCACTGTCAGCCTGAGCTATTAGTTACTGCTACGGTTACATATTCTATCATACTATGCCATTATCCTACCAGTCACCTCCTTGAGGACAGTTTAAACCTCCCTATGTATGTTGAGCGGATTTGGTGTGGCCAAGCCTTGTAGAATCGTAAGGTACTGTACGTTTAGTCTATAATACTTGCATGGCATGCATCCACCATCTTGAAACTATTTGGCTGATAACCTTGTAGTTTGGGAAAAAGATGCTTCTCACATTAAGGTATATTATTTTATGAACATTCCTAAAATTTAGGAATATGATCTTAATTTCTGTTTGATCACATACATTTTTAATTAATATGTTAAAATTGGTCCGGCCAGATCAAACATAAAATGCCAGCGTTTCGCCCCAGTGTGCCGTTGGACTCGTCAGTTCGTACAGACACACCTCACCAATACGCATGGCTAGCACATACTGAGAAGGCCATCACAAGGCACAAAATACAAGTAGTATTGACAATTTATCTGATCAAACGGAAATTAACACCATATTCCCATTTGGGAATGTTCATAACCTATTTGGATTGCCAAGGTAAGGTTTTTGTTACATGGCCGCCATATTCAAACTATTTGGTTGATGTCCTTGTAGTTTAATCAAAAGACGCTTCCCACATGAAGATGTGTTGTTGCAAAATTTTATGTTTGGGTTAGTCGTAATTTGATTTAAGCTTTGAACATTTGGGTGGCCACCATTACGTTTCCGATATAAAACATGACACTGAGGTGTCCTTTGCTAGTGCTGTCTCTGTACCAAATTTAGTTCAATTCTGTTTTGTCGTGTTTGAATTGATACCGGGAGACAGATATACACACACACTCACACACAGACAGACTGACAACTTTTGGCCCGCGTAGATCTTATAAGTCTCCTTTTTTTTTTTTTTCAAAAATCGAAAGTAAGCTAAAATAGAATAATGTACCATTAGAAAGCTAAATTAATATGGCGCAGGAACAACATTTTGAATATTATGGTTATTCCGGAGTGTTAATGGTTGTAACAGTCAAAAATTATTTTAGTAGCAAATATTCTATATGTTTGGAAATGTCATACAACCTACTCAGTTTGCGGAAAAATTCATCTACCCGCAAATTGTCATGCGGATCAGAATAACCGTATATACAGGAATCTCGATCAGAGTTACCGATGGCCACGATATTCCACACCTACACAAATCCGCAGTTCTAGCCCTTCAGGCAAGCACCTCTATGTTGTAAACATCCTTTAATGTATAGACTGCACCTTCCATGAACACTGTTCCTTTTATTTTTGATGCATTTGTAATCCATTTTCGTTGTTTTCTCTACTTTTCCAAAGGTAAAGGCCACATTAAATGTTTCTTACGAGGTGCTGGCGTGATGACACGCGGTAGACTGTAGATTGTTCACCGGAGACTAAACCATATTTGGTAGATTAGATCAGCAGTTTTTATTTTCTACCACTAAGAGCGCTAGTGAGAATTAATGAAACTCAACCATATTGGCAACTCAAACTATCACCTGGGGCGCTACGGTCGGTCCAACATGGTGGGGATATGTAGGATAAATCACTCAATAACCCAGGATTGCTATGGAACACTTTCGTATTATCCTGTTATAATCAGTAAATGTGATCCCTAAATTACTGACTGTTTTATATTATGTATATCAGTGCGATACACGCGATCTAATTTGTGTGTTCACTAGATTTTATGTGTGAATTACGTATTATCAAGCTCGGATTTGCGTTTGTGCATTTCGAATCATGGCGCTGTTACGTTTCAAAGCTATATTCGCGTTTGCTAACTGCACCATAGACTCCAGAAACTTTACAGGACGGGTAGAAGTGTCATTTGCAAATATGACTTATGAGAGAGCAGCCCTACCATACGCAAAGATGAAACGTTTTTGATTAATTTACGGTCTTGAGCTCCAGACGTCGCTGCTCCGCCACACATGGTTACAAGAGAAATTGAAAGGAGAAAGCTAACAATTAAGCTGTTTCAATGAATTCTGGCCAACAGCAGCTGTTCTTATGGTTTCTGAAGGAAGAACTGCTGCTGGTGGGAGGTTGCCCCGAATATCATCAGCAATGGCTTTAAGAACATCTTCAGGTAATTCATTTTTCTTCGGCGGAGTGCAACTATTTAACCAATTCCAATGGATCCAAGAGAGAAATGACAGGACATTCCCTTCGCCGTTCTATCTCCCTAAAATTCTGAGAGATTCTTCTTGGGCTTGTGGCATGGTGAGCTTCACTTCGAATCCAGGGCCTTCCATCTTGCCGGTCACGGAACAATTTTCCCGTAGTAGATCCATTTTACAATAGGTAGCGCACGTGTAGTTTCAACAAATGAGTGACAACACGCGAAGGGTTTCAATGAAGTACCGAATGCGTTCACATACTATTCATTCAATTACGATGAAACTTGGGTGAGATGTTGAGTACACTCCAAGGAAGGTTTCTGGCTTAGAAAATCCATTTGCAATAGGTAGCGCACGTGTAGATTCAACAAATGAGCGACGACGATCGAGGCGTTTCTATAAACTCCCATATGCGTTCGTATACCATTCGTCTGATAGCGATGAAACTTGGGTGAGATGTTGTGTACACTCCTGGGAAGGTGACTGGCTTAATAAATCCATTTTACGATAGGCAGCGCACGAGTAGAATCAACAAATGAGCAACGACGCGCGAAGCATTTTAATAAAGTCCCGTATGCGTTCATATACCATTCATCCGATTGCGATGAAACTAGGATTAGATGTTGTATGCACTCCAGGGAAGGTTTCTGGCTTAGTAAATCCATTTACCAATAGGTAGAGCACGAGTAGAATCAACAATTGAGCGACGACGCGCGAAGTGTTTCAACAAAGTCCCGTATAAGGTCATATACCATTCATCCGATAGCGATGAAACTTGGGTGAGATGTTGTGTACTCTTCAGGGAAGGATTCTGGCTTAGTACATCCATTTTACAATAGGTAGCGCACGAGTAGATTCAACAAATGAGCGACGACGCGCGAAGCGTTTCAACAAAGTCCCGTATAAGGTCATATACCATTATTCCGATAGCGATGAAACTTGGGTGAGATGTTGTGGACACTTAGATGAAGGTTTCTAACTTAGTATATACATTTTACAGTAGGTAGCTCACGAGTAGATTCAACAAATGAGCGACGACACGCGAAGCGTTTCAACCAAGTCCCTTGTGCATTCATATTCAATTCGTCCGATAGCTATGACACTTGGGTGAGATGTTGTGTACACTTCATGGAAGGTTTATGGCTTAGTAAATCCACTTTACAATAGGCAGCGCACAAGTAGATTCAACAAATGAGGGACGACGCGCGAAGGGTTTCAACAAAGTCCCGTATAAGTTCATTTACCATTCGGCCGTTAGCGGTGAAACTTGGGTGAAATATGGTGGACACTCCAAGGAAGGTTTCTGGCTTAGTAAATACATTTCACAGTAGGTAGCACACGAGTAGATTCGACAAATGAACGACGACACGCGGAGCGTTTCAACATAGTCCCCTATGTCTTCATATACCATTAGTCCGATAGCAATGAAACTTTGGTGAGATGTTGTGGACACTTACGTGACGGTTTCTAACTTAGTAAATACATTTTACAGTAGGTAGTGCACGAGTAGATTCAACAAATGAGCGACGACGCGCGAAGCGTTTCAACAAAGTCCCATATTCGTTCATATACCATTCGTCCGATGATTATGAAACTTTGGTGAATTGTTGTGTGCACTCCAGGAAAGCTTTCTGGCTTAGTAAATCCAGTTTACAATAGGTAGCGCACGAGTAGATTTATCAAATGAGCGATGGCACGTGAATTGTTTTAAATAAGTCCCGTATGCGTTCATATACCATTCACCCGATTGCGATGAAACTTTGGTGAATCGTTGAGTACACTCCAGGGAAGGCTTCAGGCTTAGTAATTCCATTTTACAATAGGTAGCGCTTGAGTAGATTCCACAAATGGGTGTCGGGGCGCGAATCGTTTAAACAAAATCCAGTATGAGTTTATGTACCATTCAACCAATTGCGATGAAACATGGATGAGTTATTGTGTACACGCCAGGGCAGGTTTTCGACTTAGTAAATCCATTTCACAATAGGTAGCGCACGAGTAGATGCAACAAATGGGTGACTACACGCGAAGCGTTTCAACAAAATCCCCTATGCGTTCATATACCCTTTTTCGATGGCGATGAAACCTTGATGAGTTGTTGTTTACACGCCAGGGAAGGGTTTCGACTTAGTAAATCCATTTCACAATAGATAGCGCAAGATTAGATTCAACAAATGAGTGACAGCGCACGAATCGTTTAAACAAAATCCCGTATACGTTCATATGCCATTCAACCGATTGCGATGATACTTTGGAAAGTTGTTGTGCACGCTCCCATGAATGATTCTAAATTAGTATATCCACTTTACGATAGCTTCGAGGTAGTTGATGGAAATTGAAAAACGTTTTGTGTATCCAAAAGCACTTCAAGAAACAGAATTTCAACGCCAACCCTTTCTATGATTGCCGGGTACAGCTTGTTTGTTTATAAACATATTGTCGATACTTATGAAATCCGTATGTAATTCGTCACTGCTCCGGATTCTCTTTCTCTTGAATGCTCATTTTTTACAATCGGTTACTTGGGAGCACCCCAAATAATATTGAAGGAATATAAATGATGAATAGTTAATTAGTCTATTGTTATTTTAAGGGGAGGAACAACGAAGTAATCTGCCACTTTTTATGATGGAGGAAGAATATTGCATAAATGTATTGGGTAAATAATTCTGGTATAAATTGGTGAATATAACTTTTGTAGAGCGAGGTAGTTGGTCCGTTATTGTTGTTGCTATTGTAGGCCTTCTTGATTTACTGTTATGTAAATCTTTGTTATTTAGATTGTAAGATTCTTCGAAGATTATTTACCTGTCCTGTAAGTTTTTAAGACCCACTGAGCTATGTTTAAGCAATTTTATTTTTCATAGTTATGCAATTAATTAATTAATTAATTAATAGGGAAAAGCCTGAAACAAAACGAATATATTAATGTTATAATGCGATATGTGCTGCTCTTTTAAAGCCAAAGGCCGTTCACAGTACGGATAATTCTGCCCGTATACATACATATTTTTGCAGGTTATTTTCGCTGACGTATACAACAGAAATAATTATTTCCAACATTGAATGCCCTGCCGATCCATGGAATCATGTATTAATGGCTGCGTTTGCATTACCCTCGCATTGAGTGTATTTCGGTTGAACGGTAGATTGCTCATTGATAATAATTATTACGTAATTCTCCATCATTACAGAGTGATGGCGCTAGGAAACATACCGTAGCTATTGATTTTCGTGGGAAGATAAAGTAAGATAAAGCGGTATACCATTACTGAACAGGCCATGTGCAAATTATTCGCATGACCAAGCTAAAAGCCCTAGGGTCATTTAGGAAATGGTTTACCTGCGTTCTTTTGCATACAATACACTGATAATGGTGTTGCAGTGGTAATATTAACTGAGTCCCTTGTGGCAGGGTAACGCTGCTCGATTCTCGTCGACCAGAGCCATTAGGTTTTATCGCTTGCCGGAAATGAGATATGGAATATTGGTATTCTGGGGACATGCAATTTATTCGCGTCTCATGGGACAAACAAAGCAATGGCATTATACACCATCAGATTAAAACTGTACGGGTCTGTATCTGAGAGAGATGACGTAATTTAGAGGGTGCTAAAATATACGTTATATACCGGAAGGTGATTTTAACAAGCACACAAGGTAGTCTTGATTAACGTCCACTTTTATGAGCCGTTCCATATTCATCTGGAACAATAACAATGACGTAAATCAAAGTCAATATTATTACGGATCTCCCCTCCCAATTATAGACTGTTGAATGGATCATGTTTCATTGTTTGGAAAATCTACCTGCAGTGCATGTATTGGGAATGAACGTTATTATCAAGTGATTCCGTTAAGAACTGTATAGCTTATTTACATTTTTCTGCCGGTCGTTTCCATTTTTAAATTCTCTCGTCAATTAAATACAGGGTTATATTTATATATATCAGCACCGTCGCGCGCGGGGTCTTCCTCTCGTCTGTTGACCATGCATTGGCCGACCACGCCTGATGTAATTCCCATTGTTATCACTATGCACACTCGTCTTGTCAGCTGCATCGGTCACCACGCAGACATTCCCTATATCACACTCAGTGCATATTCTCTCGCTTAAGAAAATAATAGCCCAATGCCATCAGAGAGACGAGACAGCGTACAATATCGTTTAAGGCCCCAATGGCCTACAGGTGCAACGCGCCTCTCTAACCTAAGAAAGAAGAAAGAAAACAAATAGTACCAATTCTTAAGTCCACTCTAAAAGTCTCATACCGAGTAGAGTTTTAATAATTGGTAGAAAAATGATCCTATTGCATAATTACAATTCAGGTGCACGGCAAACGTTATAAGAATAACGCAAATACGTTCTCGAAACTTAAATGAACAACAAGCAACACAAGACACCCCAGAACGTATGTCCCCATAATAAATAACGACATTGATCATCTCAAGCGCATGGATACTTAAAATCCCCTTTATTAACACACTGAATGAATTAAATCGAAATTAGAATTGAAAGAATTATATCTAACGAATTTCACAGAAATGCCGATCTCCAAAATTTCAAATTGAAGCCTAAACTTTCTAAATACCGAGGTCTCCGATGCCTCGGGATCCATCAACTAACTAGATGCACGATGAGGGATAGAAATTTAAACTGGCTAATGCTGAATAACATGATTTCACACGCAAGGGAAGTTAACACATGAAAAACGGAGGACATAACCAAGAAGCAGAAATATAGACAGACAAAATTAATGAAGTAGGATGTTTTTAGAATAACTTAGCTGCAATCTGGAAGGTCTTGCAGGTTACAACTTGGAGCCTCGGGACAGGGAGAAGATTATTTCATATTAAGATCACATTACAAACGCATCTTGCCACGGGCCGAAATGTCAAGATGTACATTTTGCTCCAGGTTAATACAAGGATGTTGTCTCATTTGATGAGCTTAGACATCGTAGTAATTCCTCCCCGTGTACTTGGGTGTGTGTAGAAGCTGTCTGATAACCCGTGTTATTGTTATGTCCGTGGTAGTGTGTGTGTAATTCAGGTGAGGAATGGGAATGAAGCGCCAATGGCCTTCAGGAACTATATCGGCATTTGCCAGGAGTAGAAGTGAGAATCCACGGAAAACCACTGAAAGTACGACTGAGGTTGATTAGGCAGATAACCCAGTTGCAGCCCTCACACCAGAATTAAACTTCTTGGCAGAACCAGGAATCGAACCTAGACCTCCGGGCCGACAATCGAGCATGCTAGCCACTACACCACAGGTAATACAAAGATGATTTCTATCACACACCAGTAATGCTTTTCATTCACGTTCCTTTAACCTCACAATTGAGTTTCATTTTAATCGATGGAGATTCTCATGCAACTAATGATTCAAATTTGGAAAACGGTACTCAGTTTCTTTAATCTTCCACAAAAGTATTTCTATCCTTGATTCTCCGAATGCCCATGCTCTATGAAACCCAGAAACAAATTCACTTTGTTTATCAACACTTGAAGATTCTTTTGCAGAATGAATCCAAAAGAGGAATGCAGATTTTATGGTACGGTAGTCTTATTACTGTTTAGTAATATTGAAGGTGGTATAAAATATAATGCTTCTTAACTGAACGTTTGTAGTTTAATTACATTACTATCATCACGAGATAACGTTCCACAATGCCGACAAAAGAAAGCTTTGGACTTGTGTTAAGTCTCAAGGGCTAATACGTTAGCGTAGACTTGGTAAAAATATTCAAAAATGAATCAAAGGAAGCAAAGAGAATATAAAAAGTAGGTTAGCTCAGGCATGGAAAGCATTTCTACAGAAAAGGAATCTGTTGGCATCGAATATAGATTTAGATATTAGGAAGTCATTTTTGAAGGCCTTTGTCTGGATCGTGGCACTCTATGTAAGTGAAATTTGGACTATTGGTGCAGCAGAAAAGTGGAGAATTGAAGCGTTTAAAATGTGGTGTTACAGGAGATTGATGAATATCAGATGGGTGGATAGGGTTACAAACGAAGAGGCATTAAGACTAGTGAGAGAGGAGATATGTTTCTGGCGACTGCTAATGAACACACACTAAGACACCCAGGAATAGCAAGCTTAGTTATGGACGGAAGGGTCGAGGACAAGAACTGTAGGGGTAGACCAAGGTTAGAATATGTTAAACAGATTGCCTCGGATGTAGGGTGTGGTAGCTATGTAGATATGAAACGATTAGCTCAGTACAGGGAGCGATGGAAAGCTGCAGCAAACCAGTCAAAAGACTGAAGACTCAAACAACAATAACTATTATTAAACCTAGCCTATAATCAGCAGTCGATTCACTTGATACCAGTACAGGGAGCGATGGAAAGCTGCAGCAAACCAGTCAAAAGACTGAAGACTCAAACAACAATAACTATTATTAAACCTAGCCTATAATCAGCAGTCGATTCACTTGATACTGAGTGCTAAGACGTGTTTCATGTAAGGAACGAATCCTGGCAAGAACGTACGGATTCAGGGTCTGATTCCCTTTGGCGGTTTCTTTTACTATTCCTTTTCTTCACCGTAAGAGAGGCTATATTTCGTCATGTCTGTGAATTTTCAGTATGAAAGTAGGGCATATGTCTATCCTTTAGTATACCCATTTCTACGCAGACGTGGATGAGATACGATGAATTTCTATGTGGAGGGTGAGTTTTACACCAAATGCCCTTTCCCATGGTAACCCGACGATAGAAGGTTTAATGAGAGATGAAATGACTGAAGTTCCTGAAGATCCTGATCATTGAGTTGAGGATCTGATGATGACTACTTGAAGGTCGAAGCGCGTAATCCTAAAATGTTCTGAGCTACATTCCTCCACCTCATTTCCGCAGGTGTAATATCCTGGTCAAAACATACCACAAGATACTCCAAAATCAGGATCTCATTATTCATGCTGATATACCTGCTCCTTGTCTCCCCAGAGTTCGCTCAAGGCAGCCCCCTGTGAAGACAGCTACGAGACTTATCAATGAGAACTTGGACATAGTCCACCAGTGTCTCATGATTGGAAGATTTTTGCTCCACAGGAGTGCCATCGAAAGTGCCTGGTTTTGATATTCCTCGTCGGATATGGTCGAAATTAAACCGGATCAGGACCAATTCTGGTGTTAGTGAGAGCTCTATGTTCAAGCGGAACAGATTACCCTCTCCAAAGTGGAGCCGAAAGAAAAACTGAGAAGCACATCATTCAGGACTGTCCTCTAAGATCCTATGGTGGCAACATACTGGATTTTCTCTCAGTGACTCCTGCATCAGTGGACTATATTTGGAATTTAGATATTAAATTATGATACTATCCGTTCTCATTTTTAGCCTACTTTCAATTTTTGCAAAAAATTAAAGTAGACTTATGAGATCAACACAGGGCGAAAAAAAGTGTGTCTGTCTGTGTGTGTGTTGTATGTGTGTGTGTGTCTGTGTGTGAGTGTGTGTGTGTACTCTGAATGTCTGTCCCCCCCCCCTATCAATTCGAACACGGTGAGCGCAAATTGAACGAAATTTGGTACAAAGGTAGCACTAGCAAAGGACACCTCAGTGTCATGTTTTATATCGCCGCCATCTTGACGGAAACGTAATGACGGCCACACAAATGTTCAAAGCTTAAATCAAATTACGACTAACCTAATCATCCGATCTCTACCAAATTTTGCAACAACATACCTTTATGGGGGCAGCATCCTTTGACCAAACTAATAGGTCATCAGCCTAATAGTTTGCGGATAGCGGCCATCTTTGTGTGAAAATGGATTGCCCCTATTAATTCGAACACGGTGAAACCGAATGGAACGAAATTTGGTACAGAGGTAGTACTAGCAAAGGGCACCCCAGTGTCATGTTCTATATCGCCGCCATCTTGACGGAAACGTAATGGCGGCCACACAAATGTTCAAAGCTTAAATCAAATTATGACTAACCTAATCATCCGATCTCTACCAAATTTTGCAACAACATACCTTTATGAAGGGAGCATCCTTTGACAAATCTAATAGGTCATTAGCCTAATAGTTTGCGGATGGCGGCCATCTTTTGAATCAAAATCGATTACCCCTATTAATTCGAACACGGTGAAACCAAATGGAATGACATTTGGTACAGAGGTAGCACTAGCAAAGGGCACCTCAGTGTCATGTTTTATATCACCGCCATCTTGACGGAAACGTAATGGCGGCCACACAAATGTTCAAAGCTTATATCGAATTACGACTAACCTAATCATCCGATCTCTACCAAATTTTGCAACAACATACCTTTATGGAGGAAGCATCCTTTGACAAATCTAATAGGTCATTAGCCTAATAGTTTGCGGATGGCGGCCATTTTTGTGTCAAAATCGATTACCCCTATTAATTCGAACACGGTGAAACCGAATGGAATGAAATTTGGTACAGAGGTAGCACTAGCAAAGGGCACCTCAGTGTCATGTTTTATATCGCCACCATCTTGACGGAAACGTAATGGCGGCCACACAAATATTCAAAGCTTAAATCAAATTACGATTAACCTAATCATCCGATCTCTACCAAATTTTGCATCAACATACCATTATGGAGGGAGCATCCTTTGACCAAACTAATAGGTCATTAGCCTAATATTTTGCAGATGGCGGCCATCTTTGTGTGAAAATCGATTCTCCCTATTAATTCGAACACGGTGAAACCGAATGGAACGAAATTTGGTACAGAGGTAGCACTAGAAAAGGCCACCTCAGTGTCATGTTTTATATCACCGCCATCTTGACGGAAACGTAATCGCGGCCACCCAAATGTTAAAGGCTAAAATGTAATTACGACCAACCTAATAATCTAGTCTCAACAAATTTTGCAACAACAAATCTTTATGTGGGAAGCATATTCTGACCAAACTGCTAGATCATCAGCCCAATAGTTTGCAGATGGTGGCCAAGTATGTGTGCAAATCGGTTCCCCCTATCAATTCAAATACGGTGAAACAGAATTGAACGAAATTTGGTACAGAGGTAGCACTAGCAAAAGGCACCTCAGTGTCATGTTTTATATCGCCGCCATCTTGACGGAAACGGAATGACGGCCTCCCAAATGTTAAAAGCTTAAATCAAATTTCGACCATCCTAATAATTTGATCTCTACCGGATTTTGCAACAACATGCCTTTTTGTGGAAAGCATCTCATGACTGACTACAAGGTCATCAGACCAATAGTTTGCAAATAGCGGCCATGTATGTGTGCAAATCCATTCCCCAGATCAATTCAAACACGGTGAAACCGAATTGAATGATTCTTTTTACAGAGGTAGCACTAGCAAAGGGCACCTCATATTCATGTTTAATATCCCTATAGCACGTTGTATTTCAACAAGCTACTACAACCAACTTTCAATTATACTCCTTGAAAAGGACAAAGAGTTATAACAATACCCATGCATTTAGGAGAAAGTAGGCTATATGTTCTTTACTGAACATCTTGTTTTCTTTTTCAATATTTCATTAGGATTATGATGTATTATTATGTATTAAGATGTAAGTGTGTGCCATATCATACGATAAATAAATAAATGCTCCCATTATAATAGCGATCATAACTAATACATGTAATTTTTAGCCTACTTTTCACATTTTGCAAAAATGAGGAAAAAGTAGACTTATGAGATCGATCCGGGAAAACGTGTGTCTGTCTGTCCTTCTGTCTGTCTGGCTGTGTGTGTGTGTCCCCCTATCAACTCCTAAACGGCTGCAGCAATCGAAACCAAATTTAGTATGAGTAAAGATGTATACCGGAATATCTCAAGCCCATATTTGAAAATGATGTCAGTGCTACCAACTGCTGAAAAAACGCATTAGAAATTTGAGCTCCATGTTGGATATCGTGGAAGGTCTGCATAGGAGATATTCCAAAATTGGCACACATGTAGATAATACTATTCCAGTTTAATTTCTAGTAGGCCATACATGATATTGTTGCCAAAATAATTTTAAGCCTTCTGATAGTTCCAATTTTTAAATGCATATAACTTCTACACTATTAATTGGATTTCAACCAAATTTTGTATGTAATATGTGTACATAAACAGATATGACTGAGTGTATTCTTAAGAGCCACCATGGCTGCCAAATGTTAATAATTGCTCTCTCTCTATTCTCTCTTATCCAAATACCAATATATCTGAAAGTATGCAAGCCGAGAGCTTTAAACTATGCACACGCAGAGTACCTGACATTTTAGATTAGTTTAGAGTAACTTGTATACTTCAGTTCTGCCAACATGATACTAAGCCTGCTGATAGGACCAATTTTTAAATACATGTAACTTCTATACTATCAGTTGAATTTCAACCAAATTGCGTATGTGCTATGTGTAACATAACAGATATGACTATAAGTATTCTTAAGAGCAATCAGGGCTGCCAACTGTTAATAAATGCTGTCTATATTTTTTACCCTATTATCAATATATCAGAAAGTATGCAAGCCAACAGCTCTATGCTTTGCACACGTATAGCACCTGCCACTCTAGATTAATTTGGAGTAATTAATATAAGCCAGTGCTGCCAATATGATTCTATGCTTGCTGATAAGTCCAATTTTAAAATACTTCTATACTAACAAATGGATTTCACCCAAAATTGGCACAACAAGATATCATAATCTTTCCGATTATTTCTAACCAGCACACGCATGACATTGTTGCCCACATGCTTTTACGCGTGCTGATAAATCCTATGTCTAACTGCATGTAACGTCCATTGGACTTCAACCAAATTTTGTATTCTGTATCTTAAGAGATGGAACTAAGAATATATTCAGTCCCCAGGGCTGCCAACTGTAGTGCTCTATTAGGCTACATTATACCAGGAATATTTCGAACTAATTAGATATTTCGATATTACGAACTTAATTTCGTCATTATTCTAGATAGGTTCATATACTGTAGAATAATCATTGGCATGAAAAGTAGGCTCTTTATTTCGTCACGGAACTTCTCGTTTCACTAGTTAATATGTCTCTGTGTATTCTTTTCGACACAGTGGCACATGCCGATATTCTAACTGGGAGATACTTGGCTTATGACGTCATAACCAGCGAGTTCTATTACAACTACGATGGAAGTCAGCTGCTGTGTTCAGACTGCCATGCCATTTGCATATCGTCCCCGCCCGGTTCTTCAAGTCTTCTATAACTTTATTTTGAGGTTTTTCCTCGGTCATTAGCATCGAGCCACGTCTGCCGCAACAGCATTCAAATGTTAGTCCAATAACAGTGAGCAGACAGACATCTGGCGGACGGCCACAAATCGTCTTTAGCAGTGAAGCGAGATACGCGGGCATTCTTATTATTCTGCGAAGCCGTCCATCCCGCGACTGGACGTGCTGGAGAATAGCAATAAAGCAAACAACACACTGCCCTTCCACTTCCCCAGAAATTAGAAGTTAACCGAAATGTTCAAGTTGCCTTTAGCTGAATAGTAGCCCATCCCAAATGCCACTGCCAACTTCTCAAGTGGCATTCCATTACAAAGGACACTTTGAACTTGGAACTTCCGAGAAATCTTATAGGGTAAACTGTACGTGTACAGTTATTGGCACTTTAAGGACACTAAGCAATTAAATAAATAATTTTGAACAGAAAATCTGCTGTTGTGTGTCTCATTTTTTTGTCTCATGTTCTGTACATTATGAATAGTGTTTCTAAATATTAAGAAACTAAATATAGAGCCTTAACATTTTATAAATCGGTTATGAAATATTAAATGAGCAAACAGTCAGTACTTGGCACCTTGGTCAGGTACAGTCCTTGGCACCTTTCTTTTCTTTGGTGTGTCTCCTGCTTTTAATACAAACATGTAGAACAATATTCCTTCCAACTTGAAACGCATTGCTCAAGACTTTAGACATGGAACAAGACTGTAAAAAACAAAATCACAGTTATTGGCACAGGGTGCCAACTACTGCATTTTATCGTTATTTCCAATTCAGTAATTGGCACCCCCATTACACAGAATAATTATAGGTTAGAGTGCTTCATAAACACAGAACAAATACATTAAGGCGTATTCAAAATGTTTTCACACTTACCCTTAAAATACAGTTTGTATACTGAGCTCCAAACATCGAAGTTTGGAACTAGTAACCTGAACAAAACTGTAAGATGTCAACAAAATACCAGTAGTGATGAACAACACCAACTGGTTACAACATTCACTTCAAAACTGTTCACCTGGTGGCTGTAAGATGAAGTATAGAGGCCAAGGAGTAATAGAATGGAAAGATAAAACCCTCTGTGGCAATAATATTGTTGTAAAAATACTATTATATTCAAATAAATGCAAGCGGTGCCAATAACTGTCTGAGTGCCAATGCTTGTACAGTTGGGAGTTTAAATTTTCTGCGAAATACGCAATAACACATTTGTTGAGTGTGTGTGTGAGTCATCAGTCTTTTGACTGGTTTTATGCAGCCTTCTAGGCCTCCCTGTCTAGAGCTAATCGTTTCATGTCTTCATAGCTATCCCACCATGCATTCGAGACAATCTGTTTAACATATTATGACATTGAACTACCCCTACAGTTCTTGTCCACAATCCTCCTTAGTATGTGTCCTACAAAACTATCTCTTCTCTTCATTAGACGTCGCCAGAAGCACTTTCAATTCCTCACAATACCTCTTCATTTCTTACTCTATCTACCCATCTGATCTTCATCATTCTCCTGTAGGCTAACACCACATTTCAAATGCTTCTATTCTCTTCTTCTCTGTAAAACTACAAACTTCCTTCCTTACTTTCTTCTTCTCTGCTGCGCCAATAGCTCAAGTTTCACTTCCACAGAGTGCCAGCTCTGGACAAAGGCCTTCATAAATAACTTCCTAATATCTAAATCTATATTCAATGTCAACAGATCCCTTTACTGCACAAATAGTTTCCTTGCCTGAACCAACCTACTTTTTATATCCTCTTTGCTTCATCCATCACTGGTCTTGGTTGGTTGGTTGGTTGGTTCTTAAGTTTAGGGGCTGCGACAACGCAGTCATGTAGCCCCGTGTACTTTGGGTGTGTGTAGAATCTGTCTGATAACCGGTGTTAATTGTGATGACTGTATTAGTGTGTGTTATCTGTCATTTTAATTTAAGTACTGTAACTTAGAATTTTTCAAATAGTTCCTACTTTTGCCGCCAAGCGCCACCGTCAACGACTACTAGGCTAAGTTCACAACTCAGCTGCTAGACGCCACCGCAGTCGGCTCTTGGCAACGAACTTAGAAACCTAAGAGCGTTGTTTGCAATAACCTATCAAATTTAGCTTCACACAGGTGCAATTAGTGGAAGGTTCTTTAACATGCCATAAATCTATGACATGGGACCGCCGGCTTTACTTCCCCTCCGAAGGAAGGCATACTGAGGGATTTTTAACGCTCTTAAAAAATCCGACGGCTTCGGCCGGGTTTGAACCCGCTATCTTGGGCATAGAAGCTCAGCATGCTACCGACTACGCCAACGAAGCCGCCCATCACTGGTCTCCTACATCCTTTATTTTCACCTGCCAATTTGACTTCCATAGGGATTTCTGTTTTACATTTGTTAGCCTACTTTCGATTTTTGCAAAAAATGAAAGTAGACTTATGAGATCACTACAGGGCCAAAAAATGTGTGTCTGTCTGTGTGTGTGTATGTGTGTGAGTCTGTGTGTGCGTGTGTGTGTGAGTGTGTGT
This sequence comes from Meconema thalassinum, assembly GCA_946902985.2. NCBI lineage: Eukaryota > Metazoa > Arthropoda > Insecta > Orthoptera > Tettigoniidae > Meconema > Meconema thalassinum. Next base: position 838,504,000 of record OX336390.1, read on the forward strand.
ACTCTGAATGTCTGTCCCCCCCTATCAATTCGAACACGGTGAAACCGAATTGAACGAAATTTGGTACAGAGGTAGCACTGGCAAAGGGCACCTCAGTGTCATGTTTTATATTGCCGCCATCTTTACCAAAACTTAATTGCGGTCACTCAAATGGTCAAAACGTAATAATGCATTACAACCTAACTAATAATCGGATCTTTACCAAATTTGGTAACAACGTTCCTTCATATGAGGCGCGTCTTGTGTCCAAACTACGAGGTCATCAACCGTACCATTTCAGAATGGCGGCCGTGTGAATTATGCAAACTTTATAATCCATAACATGGGACCCACCAGTTCCGACTATCGAACCAAGAATCGTTTAATCTGTTTGAAACGACGTGGCCCGTTTGAAATTAAAAGTTTATATTTTAATATTATAGTCTAGAAGTGATTTTAAAAAGCTGAGTCGTCTCGGTTATTTGACAAGATGGCAGCTGATCTCTCGTTCTGACCTTTATTTTATTAATTTCAGTATGTTGCATGCAATATAGGCTAGTGGTAACAAATATATGAACTTTCTATGAAATGAACTCTGTTTAAAATATACTCCAGTAAAGAAAACGTTTAGTCCAAGTCATGATTTGCTATAACGTGGTATATGTATTGGTTCCTAACGATCTATTACAGTGTGCAAGATTGGCTGAGTGGTATGCGCGTTAGTCTTTCATCAGGCTGGCCGTGGTTCAAATCCTATCAGAGTTAGACTTTTTTTCTTGATTTTTTTTTATATTTATTATTTCTTGAGTACTGAGACGTTATAAAATAAAGCATTATATGGTGCATTTTGAAATGGAAAATATATATTTAATTAAAACAACATTCACCACCGGAGTGACATCTAAGAGTAATTACTTGAACTATGTTATTGGTAACCACAGCCTTTTATATGCGAGCTATGCTCTCTACCGGCCAGTTAGTGAACCCATGTCTACAGTATAATTGCGAATGTTATTATTTTTGCCGATAGAGGGTACACATCCCCAAGATAAGGCGCGATTATCACGGCCAACGAGAATGACTGGCTCTGGTGAGTTTTCGTGACGTCAGCAATGTAGTTCTGTTGCACCACTGCCTGGTCTTCGTTTTACTGCCAGTGTGGTACCTAGTCATCTTGTCTACATCATTGAACCTGTATAAACGTTGGTATTCATTTATCACTTGTCTTCATAGAAGGTATTGATACAAGTCGTTAGTCGGTGGGTAGTGTATTCCGCAGATCTCTTCTATACACGAATTAATTATGTACCGCCCCTTGAAACAACAATAAGTTAATGATATCTATACTGTGCTGCAAGATTCTTTGATCTAATTATACTAATGTGCACATAATTTAACTCACAACGAAGGTCACAGAATCTACAACTCGACTTAATGTAGCCTGTTCGTTGCAGCTATTAAAGACACAACGAACCCTTGAATCCTAGTTCGCGTGGATTTTTGTAAGGAGTAACTTCAATAGGCGTAGTTTTGCAAACCTATACAGTATAATTTATCGTGTTTGAAAACACACGGAACATCTAAACTGCGTCCATTTTATGAAGATTGATATAAAATATTGCATTTCTGCTGCTTATGAATTGCTCTCGACTTAAACGTACAAGCATCAAGCAGTACCGGTACATTGCCTACGTCACAGAAGGGTTTGGTTTACGCGCCATGGCCTGTCTTTCTCGTTAGCCGTGCGCGATTACAAATTAGCTATGTAATAGTTATATTAAATATGTTTCTCCCAGTGATACGTTTTGAGCAACGAAGTTTAAATTATTGTAAGTAGTCGGTGTTAATAAACTGAATACCTACGTTGTTTGGAGTGTTTACTGATGAAATTGCAAAATGCTGGGGTAAATTATTTGAACACCACTCCTCAAATCCAGTGTGCCAATTTGCACTTCGAATTGGAAGAAATTAGGAGATGATAAAGACAAAGAATTTTAACTATACCCATACATTTAGGAGAAAGTAGGCTATATGTTCTTTCCTGAACATCTTGTTGATTTTCATCTTGAGTTATGCTTGCACGGTGGGTGAGAGGTTATCGTGTCAGTCTACCAACCCCAAGCTTGCAGGTTCGCTCCTGGCCATGGTAAGTAATTTTTGAAAGGCGACAAAAATCACGACTAGCATGTCATACGTTTTTGGCATGTTCAAGAACCCATTTGAATTCAGTAGGCCATGTTAATAGTGGTAAAATTAATCTCGGGATTTTCCGCCAACACAAAAAGTTCCTCATTTCTCTACTAGAAAGCGCTATAGTGTCAAGGAGCTTAGATATCTAACCTCCTTGACTCTCATAGCACTCCAAGGAATTCAAAATTTGACATGCAAGCTGTTCTCTGGGTGCCAAATAACAAAGTTTGCACCCGGCACCGAGGCCATACGATATTTTAAAAAATTGAATTAATTCCTCAAGACGGAAGACATGAAAATGTAACCGCAGCAGGGATTCGAACCCGAATAGCCTGCTGTCCTGGCAGTTGTGTTTAGCCACAGTATGCGGCAATGCTCCAAACACGGCGCATTTCCAACTCTTAAATTGAGAAGTGCTCTTGCTGTGGCTACTGAAATGACGCATTATCCTTGATCACTGTAACATGACGCATGCAGAGCCATCTGTGAACCAAAATCTTCCAAATCGCCTCAATAGTACAAGAAAAATCTTACATTTCGTGAAAAGTCAATGAAAATATATTTATTTGTTTAAAAAGTGCCCCCCAGGGAATCACATCTAGTGGGACGTGGGTGGGAGACCACGGGACACAAGCTGAGTCCGGCATTGCTTCCACTCACTTGTGCCGGGCTCCTCTCCGTCTTCTTTCCTGTCGACCTCCCTTGGACAACTCTTGTTCTTTTCCGACCCCGACGGTATTATAGTATCGACGCCTAGGGAGTCTTCCACTTTCCCGCCTTGATTGGCCCTTCTCTCATGTTTTCTGATACCCTCATTCTTCGAGGGGTCAGCCTTCTTTTCATATTGTCTCCTGCCTTTTGCTCAAGGCCCTCAAGGAGGCAGGGTGTATGTAGCCCCACAACTTCTGGTACACCCTGTATATTGCTACAACCTCAAGGGCTCACGGCTGGTGAGTTCGGGAGTTGGCGATCCCGAGGGATTCCGGAGCTGGTTCCATTTTCCCCCTTTTTCGTTTGACCTTGGGGCGGGCTCTCTCCTCTTTCCCTTTCATATCTGCATTTCATGGCTCTCCTTCCTTCCAAGTCCCTCAATCCTCATTCTTCGAGGGTTGAGGGCATTTCTTTTCCTCCTGTCCTTTATTTGTCTTATCCTTTGTTTGTTTACTATTTCTTCTTCTAGTATTTAAGTTTGCAGTTAGTATTAGTTAAAGTTTTCATTCTCAGCTCATCTTTCACTATCACCCAAACCATTAGGTGCCGATAACCTAGATGTTAGGACCCTTAAAACAACAATTATCATCATAATCTTCATCATCATTTAAAAAGTGCGTTTTAACAAGACGATAGCCCCTGCCAGAACAGTGTCGTGTCCAGCCCACATAACAATAAAGCCGGCTGGGTGTTAAACAATCTGTTAACAACATCGTATAACAGGCAAGTATGTTTCATCTGAAAAAATTTTCGAAGTTAGACCACATCATTGAGATACAGACCATCCTTTAAGGTTGATTTATAGTCACATAACATCCGATTAACTATAATATTAAACTACTGTATAGAATACTACTGTGTAGAATCTGTCTGATAACCGGTGTTAATTGTAATGGCTGTATTAGTGTGTGTTATCTGCTTTTAATTCAAGTATGGACTGCAGACATTCAATTTTCAAGTAGTTCCTACTTTAGCTACCAAACGCAACCGTCAGCAACAACTAGTTCTGAACTTTGTTACTAGATGCCACCGCAGTCAGCTCCTGGCGACGAATGTTGGAACCTAAGAGCGTTAGTAAAATCTAACCGATAATTTAGCTTCACACAAGTGTAATTAGTGGAAGGTTCTTTTACATGCCATAAAGCTATGACATAGGACCGCCAGCTTTATTTCCCCTCCGAAGGAAGGCATACTGAGGGATTTTTAACGCTCTTAAAAAATCCGACGAATTCAGCCGAGATTGAACCCGCGACCTTGGACATGGAAGCTCTGCATGCTACCAACTACGCACCGAAGCCGCTGTTTTGTAAGGATATAATTAGGTAAATTTCATTAGAAAGCTAACTATTGCAATGGGTACCATGTTTCGACTTCCGGAAATTTTCGACATATCTTCGCGTTTCACATCCCCTGGACTCCAAAACCACCGTCATTCAAAAGTTTATATATAATTTATATATATATATCAGTTTCTTTTGGACACGATAACTGCCGTAATTTTGCACCAATCACTTTGAATTTTTACCGAATATGTATACCTATAAAATTTCGGTCTAGTTCGTTACTGGGCTAAATCGGTCGAAGGGGGTGAAAATGGGGGGCTTTTTTTCCAAAACGTGAAATATTGCTATAACTCTCTTAATATGTGACATATCGAATCCGTTCAACCTTCATACTATGTGTCGGATAAAGCCCAAACATTTATGTTTGAAGAGTTTTTTTATAGCACCAACCATTGACCAAAGGGGTGGGAAAAAGTGGGTTTTTCGGGAAACATTAATCATATCTCTCTTAATAGGCACAATATCAAAACCGTACAAAGTGGACAATATTCCACTAATAATTACCTAAAACTTTTGTCTGAAAGAATTTTTGATATGACCCACCATTACGCCAAGGGATGAGAAAAATGATTTTCGGAATTATAAGAAAATGCCAAGAGCTATCAGAGGTTGCTATGGCAACACTACTAAATTGATGAGGGATGAGCTATCAGACGTTGCCATGACAACGCACTTGCACGAGATCAGATTCAGATTTTCATCTGACTAAATGTGAAGCGGCTTCGGTGACGTAACTGGTAGCATGCTGAATGTCTATGCCCAAGGTCGCGAGTTCAAATTCGGCCGAAGTCGTCGGATTTTCTGAGAGCGCTAAAAATCCCTCAGTATGCTTTCCTTTGGAGGGGAAGTTCCAACGTTCGTTGCGAGATGCTGGTTGCGGTGGCATCTAGTAGCCAAGTTCACAGCTAGGTGTCGTTGACGGTAGTACCTGGTACCAACATTAGGAAATACTGCTTGAAATTGACCGTCTGCAGTCCTTACCTGAATTACAGACTAATACAGCCATCCCTAAGTACACGGGGTTACATGACCGCGTTGTCGCAGCCCCTAAACTGAGCAACCAACCAAAATCTCTGCGGGAGATATAATTTTGCGTGAAGAAGTAACAGACCGTTACATAGTTACACATCAGTGTCGAAACCTTGCATAAGGACAGTGTGACCACAAGTATAAAAATGGACCCCAAATTACAAGAAGGTTACCGTTCCCATAAGACAATAAAATGTTTAAAATAAGCATAAAATGACGAAAAACAAAGTTAATTAAGCTCCAATTATAAAATATCTTCTCGCAATAAATGAGGTCTGATCCTTCTACGAAAACCTGCATATTCTGCCTATTTTCGCCTATCCCCAAGTTTGTCCGGTGAAATCTACCTCCGCCTTCCGGCGTGCCGAGAGGACTTTTTTTTCTCTTTTGTCTATGTAAAACTTATGCTCAATCTACGCTGACGAGGGTATCATTGAACAACGAAACATGGACGTATAAATAGTAATTAAACTACGTTCTATAGTGTTTGACAAGGCGGTTTTGAATTGCATAGTATACATATGGGGTGCTCACATGTAACCTATAATAATGTTTATGTTCGACCCTGAGTATTATGTGTCAGAAAACTGTATCATAATGAGGCTCATTATAACACTATGTTTCATTATGAAACAGTTTCTCCCACCAATCAGAGCTCAAGAAACAGTTGTATGACCAATTAGATAAGGATACCTTCGCGCATGCGCTCAAAATCCAACATGTCTATATAAATTACCGAAAGTGCACCGTCCATATGTTCGCGTAAATAAACTGGTGAATATAAGACAAGAAATAGCACTGTACATTAATATCCCAAAATCCAATTTCTACACAGCGCGTTGTTTTCAAACGATTTCGGTGACAGTTTTAATGAATAATGGTGCACAATCTGAACATATAGCATTGAAGCACAGAGCGCATGCGACGGTCGGCCAGAGAGCTTGGAAAACAGAGATATACTACCCAGCGCAGCACCCGATCACAAAATTCTAGTGTCTGAACAGATATTTATGAATATTTATGTTAAAACATATAATAAAGCAATAATTATCGTCGAACATAAACAGTCGTATGCAACTCGCCTATAATGGTAATTAAGACACTCGTATCGAAATTATCAAACTCGCATACGCTCGTTTTATAAATATACTCGTGTCTTAATTATAGCCATTATAGGCTCGTTGCATAATGTACTATTATGTTCGACCCTGACTATTATATGTCAGAAAACTGTACTATAATGAGGCTCATTATAACACTATTTTTCATTATGAAACAGTTTCTCCCACCAATCAGAGCTCGAGAAACAGTTGTTTGACCAATTAGATAATTAGATGCGCTGAGTTCCACGGCCTTCTAATTTAAATTTCACTGCTAGGCCTAGTGTCATAGTAGGGTAATCGAGGAGGCCATGGTCAAATACAAGGTATTCTCTGCGTCTCATGCGCTCTGTTCAGTACATAAAACTGGCGAAATAACGGCAGATATTTATGAATATTTTAGTTCGATCATAAAATAGTAATAATAATTATCGTCGAACATAAACAGTCGTATGCAACTCGCCTATAATAGTAATTAAGACACTCGTATAGAAATTATAAAACTTGCATACGCTCGTTTTATAAACATACTCGTGTCTTAATTATTGCCATTATAGACTCGTGCCTTATAACTACTGAGGCTTTTAGAGACCCCAAGGTGCCGGAATTTTGCCCGAAGGGAGATGTTTAACGTGCCAGTAAATCTACCGTCACGACTTCCTCGCATTTGACTGCGGTAGGATTCGATCCTGCAACCTTGGGAACAGCATGCAACCAGTTTCACAAGTAACCAATCGTAATAAATGAGAATCCAAAGGAGTGAGGAATTGCGTTCTGACGTCATAAATATCGACAATTTGTTTAAAAAGTGCGATTGATAGTACATTATGCAACGGGCCTATAATGGCAATACGAGTGTCCATACGAGAGTCCTAATTACCATTATAGGCGAGTTGCATACGACTGTTTATGTTCGATGATAATTATAACTATTTTATGTGCGAACATAAATATTCATAAATATCTGTCGAGATTTCACCAGTTGTATGTACTGAACAGAGCACATGGAACGCAGAGAATACCATGGCCTCCTGGAATACCCCACTATGATACTAGAAGCCACGCAGTAAAATTTAAAATACAAGGCCACGGAAGTCAGCGCAGGTTCGATGCTATCCTTACTTAATTGGTCACGAAACTGTTTCTTGAGCTCTGATTGGTGGGAGAAACTGTTTCATAATGAAAGATAGTGTTATAATGACCCTCATTATGACACAGTTTTCAGGCATATAAGATGATATTTACATTTCGACATCGACGAACATAATAGTACATTATGCAACCAGCCTATAATGGCAAAAATTAAGACACGAGTATGTTTATAAAACGAGCGTAAGCGAATTTTATAATTTCCATACGAGTGTCTTAATTACTATTATAGGCGAGTTGCATACGACCGTTTATGTTCGACGATAATTATAACTTTATTATATGTTTTAACATAATTATTCAGAAATATCTGTTGAGATTCAGTCACTAGAATTTTGTGATCAGAGTGCAAGCGCTGGGTAGGATATCTCTGTTTTCCAAGTGCTCTGACCAACCGACGCATGCGCTCAGTGTGCTTGGCAATGTTTACAGCCTGCCGATGTACATCTGCATTCAGTCATCAGTCACTGAAGTCGTTTGGAAGCAATGCGCTGTGTTGAAATTGGTGTTGGGGATATTAAGGTATATACAGTGCTATTTCTAGTCTCATATTTGCCAGCTTATTTACGCGAACATATGCACGGTGCACTTTCGGTAATTTATATAGACATGTTGGATTTTGAGCGCTTGCGCGAAGGTATCCTTACCTAATTGGTCAAACAACTGTTTCTTGAGCTCTGATTAGTGGGAGAAACTGTTTCATAATGAAAGATAGTGTTATAATGACCCTCATTATGATACAGTTTTCTGACATATAATATTTACATTTCGACATCGACGAACATAAACATAATTATATACAAGAAGAAAGCCCCTGCCAGAACTATGTAGCGACATGTCCGCATACCAATAAAGGTGGGCGGGTGGTTTATACACATGCACGAGTCCTTGCATAGGTTCGCTAGTGGTCTATAATTCGCTAACCTCATAATTAAAGTGCTAGTTTTAAGGTGAGTGAGTTGAAGCTCTCTGGTATGTATGGTTACTTATGATAATGTACAGAAATACTGAGGTGACTATTTATTTATTTATAGATCCTTGCCTGAGGTCACACAAACAACAACTTCATATTTACAACATTTGCAATTCCGTAATGGGAAAAATTCGCGTCCGCATGGATAATAATGGCGTTACTCAAAGTTCACAACTTTGGATTATAACAAAGAACATTTTAATGTAATTAGATCGGCTTTCTCTCTCACACACTACATCAGGCTGTTCTGCAGATAATACAGTATATACACTACACTTCAGGTTATCGGACAAAGGGCGTGGTAGTGCAGTGACAAATCTGCTTGCTTCCCACCAAAACTGATCGGGTTCGATTCCTGGTTAATGCATTTAAGATCTTCCAGGTGAAAAGTCAACGTAATTCAACGTAAAAATGAGGTCAATTAGCTTATGATCACGAGGTTAAGAGCAACGACAAGAACAACAAACAGTAAGTGATTATCTGACAAATTCAACAGACAGTTCCCTCATGTGTCTGATGATCAAGATGTCCTCATAATAATAATATTAACACCTGGCACTACAGCCCATGAAAGGCCTAAGCCTACCAAGCGACCGCTGCCCAGCCAATTGGCCTGCAGATATTGGGGTGACACGTGATCAGAGCATCGGGTTCCCTCGGCTGTTAATCTTGGGTTTCGTGATCGGGGCACTGCCTCACTGTCAGACATCTACTCAATTGTCCTCACGAGGCTGAGTGCACCCCGTTCCAGCCCTCACGTCAGTTTCTAAAATCCCTGACGGAGCCGGGAATCGAACCCGGGTCCTCCGGGTGAGAGGCAGACGCGCTACCCCAACACTACGGGGCCGGCCAAGATGCCCTTAGTAAGATCGAAAACAAAAACATCGATGACGATGAGTGTAATAAATAAATACTAAACACCTCTCTGTTTTGTTGTTGATCTTGAAATGCGACTACCACCAACTTTTTTTCTTTTTTTAGCGTATGGCTTTGAGTGCCGGGAGTGTCCGAGGACATGTTCGGCTCGCCAGTTTGTAGCTGCTTCTAGGCGGACACCCAATGGGTGAGCTACAAGTACGGCCGCGTGTGGAGTGTTGTCTGGGGAGGAGAGTTTGAATGTAAGGACAAGGAGTTGGAAGGTAGCGGCTGTGGCCTATAGTTAGGAGCCAACCCCGGCATTTGTCTGGAAGGAAGATATCAAACCACAGAAGACCATCTTTAAGGTTGCCGGCGGGGGGATTCGCAGCGCTCCATGCCTCCCTGTCCTGAGCTAATTGTTTCATCTCTACATAGCTACCACACCCTACATCCGAGGCAATCTGTTTAACATATTCTAAACTTGGTCTACCCCTACAGTTCTTGTCCTCGACCCTTCCTTACTTAACTAAGCTTGCTATTCCTGGGTGTCTTAGTATGTGTCCTACTAACCTATCTCTTCTCTTCATTAGCAGTCGCCAGAAACATCTCTCCTCTCTCACTCGTCTTAATACCTCTTCGTTTGTAAACCTATCTACCCATCTCATCTTCATCATTCTCCTGTAACACCACATTTCAAATGCTTCAATTCTCCTCTTTTCTGCTGCACCAATAGTCCAAGTTTCACTTCCATAGAGCGCCACGCTCCAGACAAAGGCTTTCAAAAATGACTTCCTAATACCTAAATTTATATTCGATGTCAACAGATTCCTTTTTTGTAGAAATGCTTTCCTTGCCTGAGCCAACCTACTTTTTATATCCTCTTTGCTTCGTCCATCACTGGTTATTCTGCTTCCTAAGTAACAGAAGTCTCCTATTTCGTTCAGCTTTTCACCTGCCAATTTGATCTCCATAGAGGTTTCTGATTTATTTCGGCTGCATTCCAATATTTTTGTTATACATTTATTAATTTTCATCATGAATTCTTTCCTGTAAGACGGAGTCCATACCATTCAAAAACTCATTCAAATTCTCAGGCTTGTCGGCCAAGATGACGATGTCATCAGCAAATCTCAGAGTTGAAATTATTTCTCCTTGAATCTTCACTCCCACTTTAAATTTTTCTCCGATTTCCTTCATTGCTTGTTCAATGTAAAGATTGAAAAGTGTGGGTGATAAGTTGCAGCCTTGGCTTACACCTTTCTGAATACCACCTTCTCTCTCATGTCCTTCAGCTCGAATGACTGCTGTCTGGTTTCTGTATAGATTGTAATAGTATCAGAGATATAGAATGCCGGTGAAATATTTCGCAGAGCCACCATCTTGAGGTTAGGTAAACAATTGAACGAAGTTAGATGTTGGTGCATTACAATGTGTATAAACATATACTGTACCAAGTTTCTGTGTGTTTGGTTGGTTAAATCCCAAGAAACGTCTATTTAACTGTCGTAATTTCGCTTGGCCGCCATGTGGTTTTGTAGAGAACAGGTTTTCAAAAGTCACATACATGAACTTCTAGTAGTTCCCTTTATGACCGTACAAAATTCTAGGCTGATATTGGTAATAGTTTCGGAGATATTAATGCTGGTGAAATATTTCGCACAGCCGCCATGTCGGATTGGTGATATGTAACAAAATTTGAAGGGCATGGTCGGGGTCGTCCGGAATAGTACTATGAACTTACCGAGTTTCATTGAAATCGCTCCAGCCGTTTAGATTTTATTAGGGGGAAACACACACACGAATCACACACACTCACACACAGACAGACACATGGACATAAGGTGATCTCATAAGCCTATTTTTTTTTTTTCATTAATGAAAATAGGCTAAAAATATAATGAATTGCGGTCCGTCACAGGATGATATGGCTTGTTGTGCAGATTTTACTAAACATTCTCCCATGCTAATTTCAAATGGAGAATATTACAAGACTACATGTTCCATACAGTAATTCACCAAAACAATTAAGACAGCGAACCTTTTCTGTTTACAGTGGTTTAGTTTAATTTTCAGTGTGGTTTAATTTTAGCCGTCTTTGAGCTCGACTCTTTACCCGTTTCCTACGAGAGGCACGCAATTAGCACTTCCATAAGAAGTGTTCTTAACATTGCTGTGTTACAACCTAATCATCCATGTTCCAAATATCCTGACAAGAATACTAATTTACAGATGGATAAAACGACAGTGTCGCCTCCGTAGCGTAGCGGTCAGCATGATTAGCTGCCGCCCCGGAGGTCCTGGGTTCGATTCCCGGCTCTGCCACGAAATTTCAAAAGTGGTACGAGGGCTGGAACGGGGTCTACTCAGCCTCGGATGGCCCACATGAGTAGAGGAGGTTTAATTCCCATCTCAGCCATCCTCGAAGTGATTTTCCGTGGTTTCCCACTTTGTCTTCGGGCAAATGCCGGGAAGGTACCTACCGTAAGGCCACGGCAATCTTCTTCCCACTTCCTTGCCAAACCCTCCCACTCTTACCTTCCCTTCATCAGGCCCCTGTTCGCTTTGCAGGTGGGCGTTGTATCCCTGACTCGGAGTCACAAGCTCCAGGACACTGCCATCAGTGACGGTAGAGGTGGGATCCCTCGCTCAGTCCGTGGGTAAAGCCGATCCTGGAGGGTAAAATGATAGCGGAAAAAAATAAAAATGAAACAACAGATTGAAGCCGAGAAAGTAGAAGATCAATTTGTGTTAGGAGAAACACTGTAGGATCAAGGGAAGCTCTACTAACTCTTAAGGACAGATGGTTCTGAGCGCTCCGTGAAATAAATGATCCTTTCACAGTACACACATGCACCAGTTGCGCCTTGAGGCCATCACTCAGCACCACCCATAATAGTACAGGACGGCTGCAAAGAAAAAAAGTGAAAAGTGAAAAAACACTTTTTTGGAAACTTTGGCGCCACCTAGCTTCTGCATTTTAAAACGTATGACATGACCTCAATGAGACGAATTGTAGGCTAAAATGTCCTCTACATTTTTTGATTAAAAAACTTTTCTTTAAAATACGTCGATTCAGAGATAAAACGCTTTTCAAAGTTTTTTTGAGTTTTCCGACAAAAAGATCGTGCAAATTATTCTAAAATATAGAGTTAAGCTTTTTTGTGCTTTTCTAACGATTTACAAAAAGCCAACCATAGCACAATTTTTGGAACAAAACCATTCCAGCTGTACTGTACTATAACTCAATAGTGTCCATATAATCACAGCCATGAATGAGGCTGAGACATCGGTGAAAAGTCATATTTTGCTCTAGCCTGTGCCAAGAGACAAATGCAAACATACTGCATTCATCAAGACATGGTAAACAGACATTGGTGTCTGTAGTAGTGTGTGTGTATTCGTAATTCAGGTGAAGATTGTGAAGGAGGCGACCGTGGCCTTAAGTTAGGAACCTTAGCGGCATTTGCCCATAGTAGAAGTGAAAACCCACGGAAAACCACTTAAAGGATGGCTGAGGGGATAATTGAACCAATTTCCTATCAGATTTACCTGATGAGACTAAGCCAGCCTTTAAAGGAGAATTGAATGTCTTTGCAATAGTCGGAAACCGAACTCGGACCTCCGGAGTAACAACCAAAAATGCTAATGTTATTGGTTTTACGTCCTTTTTAACAACTGTAGCCTTTAGAGATGCCGGGGTGCCGGAATTTTACCCCGAAGGGAATCTTTAACGTTCCAGTAAATCTACTGACACGGCTCCATCGCATTCGCATTTGCATTTGCCAACTGATTCACCGGAGTTCGAGCCTGCAACCATGGGAACAGCAGGCGAGAACGTTACCGCTGAGCCACGCAGCCAGTCACCCCAAAAATGCTAGTCACTACGCTAGGAATCGGACTCGGGTAAAGGATTGATTATGTGTTGGTTTATCCAATGTTGTTGTTTGAGTCTTGAGTCTTTTGAATGGTTTGATGCAGATCTCCATGCTTCCCTGTCCTGAGCTAATCGTTTCAACTCCACATAGCTACCACACCCTATAACCGAGGCAATCTGTTTAACATATTCTAACCTTGGTCTACCCCTACAGTTCTTGTCCTCGACCTTTCCTTCCATAACTGAGCTTGCTATTCCTGGGTGTCTTAGTATGTGTCCTACCAACCTATCTCTTCTCTTCATTATCAGTCACCAGAAACATCTCTCCTCTCCCACTAGGCATAATACCCCTTCGTTTGTAACCCTATCTACCCATCTGATCTTCATCATTCTCCTGTAACTCCACTTTTCAAACGCTTCAATTCTCCTCTTTTCTGCTGCATCAATAGTCCACGTTGCACTTCCATAGAGCGCCACGCTCCAGACAAAGGTCTTCGAAAGTGACTTCCTAATACCTAAATCTATATTCGATGTCAACAGATTCCTTTTCTGTAGAAATGCTTTCCTTTCCTGAGCTAACCTACTTTTTATATCCTCTTTGCTTCGATATAGCGGTTTATTTTCTGTTCTTCCCGGATGATGGAAGTTGGAACTGGTGGATCACCTTTTATAAATATTCTTTTTACATCGTTATATCTTATGGTAGGTTTTAGCTTAGGGTTAACACTACCTAAGGGATGATGATAGGAGAGAAAAGGAGATAGGTTTTGGAGTGGAAAAAATGATTGGTAAACAGGATTAGAATCCAACAATAAATTTAAGCAAGTTAAAGAAGAATTAAGCAGTGCCAAGTCTAGGAGGAACCTAACTCTAGCGGGGGTCTGTCTCGGGCAGGTGGAGAGCGCAGCGTGACTTAAGGCTACCTGCAAGCGCTCGGTGAATGCACTTTCCCTCTCGAGCCGGTATTCCGGTACTATGGGGACGGGTGACACTCTGGCAAGGCAAAGTGAGCCGAGAAAAAAAAGTACTGACTTTCCCTTTAGAGAGATTAGGATTTATAATGTATTCAAGAATGCTAGAAGGATTGGAATGTGGGGTAATAATTTTATTTCTTGACACTGTTGGATCCCAAGCAAACGAGCGAGTGCTCCCAGAGAGGGAAGCGATAAAGCAGTTTTAATGTCGTTTGTAATAATTTTACTGGTTTTCTTGACAACTTTTATAAGAATACCAATTGTTGCACTTAAGAAAGGCTAAGCTTTTACCTAGCAGAGTGCCGACTAATAGTTTAGGACAGAGGAAAAACTTGACCTTTGAAAACAAAACCATAAGTCAGAGAGAGAATCTCGACAAATAGGAAGCTTGCAGAGCTAGCTATATTTGCCTTACTGGCTTGTTAGAATTAGCTATGACAGCTAAGAGAAACTTTGAAAATGTTTGTCTTTGAAGTTTTAAGTTAAATGCAACAAGTAGTACGAACTTTGTCGATTTCGAAATTATATTTTTTCGTAAAGATATCTTAAGCTTAAAGGAAGAATCAGGGTAAAGAGGGTTCTGCCTAACTTTGATTCTAGTGAGAAAGATGAAGTAAACAATAATAGAGAGTTTATTAACAATAAATATAAACTTAAGAAAATTAACAATGCATACGTTAAGACTTAATTTGAGTTCAAAACAACGGTTAATTGTAAAATGTCAAGGCCTCAGACCCAATAATAAGAAGTTTACAATTTTCAAATACAAGTTTGGAACTTGCGAAAGCACTAAACCTACACAAAGGTTTTAAAAAGTGTGCTTAAGAATAAGAACTTTAACGTTTATAACAACAATTATAACGCAATTATAACTTTGATAATTAAATCAGGTACAATGTAGGCAATTTTTTGAATCCTTTTATGGAAATCGAAAAGGCTGTAAAAAGTATACTGAAATCCTGATTATAACAGGAAAAGAAAAACATATATTATGAGCGGAAATTGCCGCTATTTGAAACAGAAATTACGATGTTAAGTTGAACAAGTTTGGAAGGGCGCTTGCTCGCAAGCGAAGCCTCATAGTATTTTAGATAGATGAAAATTTTAATTTATGTTATGTTAGTAAAGGTATTTGGGAGAAGGAAAATAGGAGGTTTTTGGAAGTCTATTGATGAATAGGAAAAGTTCACTAATGCAGCACAGAAAATTTAGAAAACGAAAAGTTATTGTAGTTGTGGAGATCACTAGTTGAATTTTTGCTTGAACAAGTTTATTGCTTTGATTTTTGTTTTATGAACCCTTGCAAAGAAGCTTATGAGACTCTATTTCGGGGGGTGTAACAGTCCATATCGTAAGTTGTTGTTAAAGCGCTTAATTAACATGCAGGGTAACATATAACAAAATAATATGCAGGAAAAAGTGAAGCCAAGGTTAAAACAAATGAATTGAATAACAAGTCACCTAACTATACAAAGAATTAACAAAACAAACTCCCAAAAGACTCCCACTGAATAATTAAAATACGCCAAAACTCGGCCAAATCTCTGGAGAGATTAAATACACGGACAAAGTGTCCTTAAGAAAATCAACAAGAGTGACAATGTATGCGCGCGTGTCGTTCTGCATGATTCACGATGTGTACAATCGAATGCATAATTCGTCATCATCCAGAATGAACATTCAGACAACGAATCCACATTGCTTAGAGCTAGACAGACGCGGGGAAGAACTATACAACACTTAAAACTAAACCGACACTTCCTATACTTAAAATATACAACACAATTATTTCCGAGTGAAATTGGAATCAAACTGCCGAAGCAAAACAATACTGCCTAAAAACTTAGGACTTCTCACACAAATCAACTCAAGTAAGTTAACACGTGACCAATAAAAGAAATACACATATGACCGCCGTCAAATTTACAAGTACACTACCACTACACCACACGGGTGTGACAAACTAAATTACATGAATTGAGTCATAAACAAATCACTAGGCTCAAAGCCAACATTTACATTATTAACACAATAATCTATGCATACAACATGCAACAATCCGTCACACACATGGCGAACTCCCCAATTAATTATGGTTCAAAAATAACCATCATAATGAACAGGTTTGCTACATGAAAGCTTAAAGGGGGCCAGTCGGGACAGGGACTGCCTATCAAAATAAGTCACCAGGCGAGACGGGCGATTTGTGGAAATCTGCATATCTGTCAACCCACGTGTGTATCGAAGAAGCGTGCCCCAAAGCACAATAATACGTGTGTGTGTGTGTCAGAACAAAATATCCCTGCATTTCCACTAGGAAATCCAAGAAAACAGCAAAATGGACAAGGAACAGTGGTCTCCCTAGAGCACCCTGCCTTTCCAGGAAAATACAACAACAACTAAATATGAGGGCGGTAGGACCTCTACCCCTCTTCACGTAGAATCAACACACACACCTGACACAGTAACACACACAGAATCACACGTATGGGTTTGACAGACCCTGAAATAAAAAGACATAAATGTTTTCCACTCGCTGGCGCCACCGTTCCACGCCGTGACTAATTAACCTGAAAAGGACTCAAAAGAAATCTATCAAATTAGAACGAAGGTGTTCTACAATTACATCCTAAATCGTTGCACTTGGCAACCCTAATATGAACAATAACCTGTTCAGCAAACATCTTACAGTATTTACCTCCCTTTTCCTATCACAAATATGAACTTTAATAAAGCACCATTTATTGAATGTAACGGGCTTCGCATTTGCATGGATAAACTTCACGTACACGCGCCGTGCACATTAAATATGACTCCAAGAAAAACAAATATACAACAAACACTTTGGCCACGCGCCAACGTACATTTAAAACAATTAGTGCCGGTACAAAGAAAAACACTCTAAAACAAGAAAAGACTAAATTAACTATTTACAAAGGTTCCCCGGCCAATCTAACTACATAATTGAATAATCAATTGTTGTACGTCACCGTCTCAGCTTGCAGAACTTATGACATCCATCTCAGCCCATTTCCCCTATGGAAAAGTTAGCACTCCATATTCGTCTTCGTTGAAGCGCCGGACGTCATCCCAACTGCTGACCACGTGTTGGACATCTTGATGTAGTCTCCTTGGAAGAAAAGTTCAATGATTATAATTCGACCTGGCTATAATCGCTTGTGGGTTACTAAATTCGCCCACAATTAGTCCTATGCGATTAATTACGAAGACTTTCCCTAAATATCGCTCACACACGCGCAATACACACATGAAAAATACACTTAAAAATATACATGAAATACACACTTCGAGTCCAACACCACTGGCTCGACAAACAAGTTACAAAGACTGCCTGACTCACAGTCGCTATCTCGCTCGGTAATCTACTGCTCTGCGCTGCTTTGACCTTCGCTCGGGTGAGCGCTAATTAGAATGTTACAAGTCTTGCCCCTAAGAGCTGAAATAGTTGTCTTTAAGATAATATTACACGTTTCAAATCATCACGCACGCTGGCGTGAATTTAGCTCACAAAGCTCACAAAGTAATTGACTTCAAATAATTACGAGCGTTAAAATTTGCTGCGCAAACTAGCGTGAGTTAAGCTCATCAGAGCTCACAGATAAAATAACTTCAAATATATCATAGCGTTAAAATCGTTATGCAAACGGGCGTGAAGTTAGCTCACAGAGCTCACGAACAGAAAGGACATCGAACAGCATCACGTCGAACAATTTATTAGAAACTGACAGGGTGCGGAAGAGTGGGGTGGATTTAGAAAAATTTTCCAGAGTTTTCATCTCACATGGATGGGACTAGTATCAATCTTCTTCAAATAAATCAAACGTCTCATCGCACTCGTGCGGAGATAATTCCGATCGGCGGTTCTTTAGATAATCAATTCCGCGCGCTTTTTACCACTGACGCCATCCATCGCGTGATATTGGCGTGGTCTCTTCCGATTGGTTGATTCAATCGTAGGTCGGTTGTAAGTAACTCGTGACTACCCCTTGTGACTCCAATTCTGGTGCAAGTTGTTACACAATTTGGCCTTGAACTCAAGTTTACCAGGCCGTTCTTCAAGAATAGCTACAAGCTCTCCTTATGTGGCAATCATTGCGACACGCTACCTTGCCTTTATTCTCGACAACTTCCTCAAGTACTGTCTGGGCTGCAGTAATAATAATAATAAATTATGAATGCTTATTGATCGTAGATCAATAAGGGTTCATTTATCCTCAGCAAGGTTTTGAAATTCGAAGCAAGTAATTGATTTGGATTTCAAAAACAATACCCACAGTAGTAACAACAACATCTCTTTAGTACCTCGCTCAGCTGCTCGAGTGTACAGTCCACTGACCCAATTAGTATGCGCTCTCCCTCGCCGGAATGTCATTCATACTTCTTCGCTAGACCTCCCCCTTCTCCTCACGTGATTGCCACTCCTGTCGTCTCAGCTGCTTATTGTTTACAAAACAAAGCGCTCTCTCTCCTGCGCTCCACGTCCACGTACATTTGAGTGTTGGCTCTCAAAATAAAATTTGCAATACTGATTTTGCACACATGATCTTGCTTATTCATCAAATGGTTCCCTTCTGAAATACGGTTTTAAGTTGGCGCTATTAAAAACAGATTTAGCACCAGTGCTCACTTCTTCAAGCCTGTAAGCATTGTTACCCAGATTCTTAATGACACGGAACGGGCCAATAAATTTTGCACAGAATTTGGCAAAGACTTTGTTTTTGGGGTCAGATATCGGTGGTCTGCGAACCAGCACTAACTCTTGTTCTTGTAGTTCCCGGTGATACTTCTTTCCTCTGTATCTACTGAGTCTTCGGTCCGCTTGGTTCCTCATGTGCTCTCTCGTTCGCTGGATTCGCAACTCATGCGCTAATAGTGGATCCCTTGGACATGGAATAATCTTGTCCCAAGGTCTCTCCTGCAACCTGTTGTGGTGTACAATTAGTGGGACTTGCACCGTCGACTCGTGCTTAGTGGTGTTCATGCACATCTCAATCTCTCCTACTTTGTCAACCCATTTATTATGATCGTTAGGAATCATTACTCTATAGTATTTGGCAACACAGCGAATCGTTCTCTCGCTCGGATTCCCACAAGGATGACGAATGCTTGAAAATATGTGTTTTATTCCTAGGCTCTCCAGACCTTGCCTAAAAACATTGCTCGTGAAATAAGTACCATGGTCTGATAAAATGGATTCCGGCTTCCCAAGCATCGGAATAACTTAGTTCTGAATTCTACTGAGGACTTGTTTTGACGTCGTCTTCTGGATTGGGCACAACACGACCATCTTTGAAAATACATCGACACACACCAAAAGGTGTCGGCATCCACGCTTTCCTTTGACTAGAGGGCCAAAACAGTCAATAGCGAGCATCTCGCATGGTTTCTGAGGTAATAGTGGTCTTGGAGGTTGTTTCATAATTAAGTTGTTCGGTTTAGTGCGCTGGCATGCGTCACAAGTTCTTATCACTTACACAATGGTGAATCGCATCTTAGGCCAAGTAAAAGTCTCCCCTATCGTAGCTTCAGTCTTATCCGTGCCGATATGTGCTAGGCTCTCGTGGACATGCCACGTCAATCCTCTCTGTAGTGATGCTGGAACTAGGATTCGCAGCTTGGTATGATGCTCATCCACGTACTTATGCAACAAGTTATTTAAGTAGTGAAATCTCGCTTCTTTAGCACGGGCCTCTCAGTATTCAGGTGAATCTGGTTGTAATTCCTTCCTATAGAACACGATCATCATCATCATCCATGGGTCTGCTTCTTGCTCCTTCCGAATTTCCTTTAATTTCTCCAAAAACTCACGAGCCTTAGGTGTTAGTGTTATAGTGAGTGTGAACTTCCGCTGTTACTTCGTTCTCGTCTTCAGGATTCCTGCTGAAAGCATCAGGTATGACGTTCATCCTTCCAGGGCAATGCTCTATTGTAATGTCAAACTGCTGTATGTAGATGGACCAGCGCGTAACTCTCTCACTTGCCATCGTCGTCTTGAATAAAAATGTCAGTGCATGGTGGTCGGTTCTGACAATAATGGAATAACCGTAGATCATCTTACGCCACTGTTGAAGAGAATATAAAATTGCTAACAGCTCAAGCTCCGTCACGGTGTAGTTCCTCTCATGCTTCCTCAATTTACGACTCGTAAATGCCAAATACGATTTCTTCTTGCAAACTCTGCCTGTGAGCTGTTTTCTGATTATTTCGAAACCTTATTCCTTCCCGTAAATTCTATACCGCCACCATTACCTGATCTGCCACCCTCCAGTAACGACAGCATTTCGTACTTCCATATTTCCGAAGACTGCATCAAGAATAAATTACATAATCTATCCTCTGGCAAGTCTCCCGGTCCTGATGCCATTCCTATAGAAACAATTAAATCTTTATGCCACCAGCTATCTCGTCCACTTTACATCCTATTCAATCAAGCCATCAGTGAAGGAGTGTTTCCGGATTACTGGAAATCAGTTCATATCACCCCAGTGTTAAAGAAAGGCTCCAGGCAGAAGGTAGTAAATTACAGGCCAGTAACACTAATGTCTATTTTCGCGCGAGTCTTTGAATCAATTGTTCGAGACCAAGTGTACGCTCACGTGTCACCATTCATCACTGAACTTCAGCACGGCTTTCTTCCTAGGCGATCCACTGCTACCAACCTAGCAGTCTTCACTCATGATGTATCCACCTTTATGAATAACCGTGGTAGTGCTGATGTTATCTATACTGACTTCTCTAGGGCTTTTGACAGCGTTCATCACAACCTACTGCTTCATAAACTTTCAAACTTTGATATAACTGGTAATCTTTTACGTTTCTTCAAAAGCTACCTCTCAAATAGAACCCAATCAGTTGTAATTAATAATAATAAGCCTAAATCTGTTAACGTTACTTCCGGTGTCCCTCAGGGTTCTGTATTGGGCCCTCTGCTTTTTATCCTTTTTGTAAATGATATCCCTCGTATAATTCATAATTCGAGGTGCCTGATGTACGCTGATGATCTTAAACTGTATATGCCCATCAGTACTATAAATGACTGTGAGTTGTTGCAACAAGACCTACACCAACTCAGTGAATGGTGTGAAACATGGAAACTGAAACTGAATACTGAAAAGTGTAAAGTTTTGTCAGTCTCATTGAAACGTAACCTCTTACCCAGGTTTAATTACTGTATTAAAAATGAAACGCTACGTAGAGTGTCAACCATTAAGGATCTAGGGGTGACAATCACTAATAATTTCTCGTTCGATGAACATATTTCAAAAATATGTCGTGAAAGTTTCCGGATCTTGGGATTTTTTAAAAGAAATGGTTTAAATTATTTTTCGGACATAACTCTATCCACATTATTTAAGTCACTCATTCGGCCTAAATTAGAATACTGTAGTGTGATCTGGAATCCCTTCCACAGTAATAAAATTGACGCCATCGAACGTGTGCAAAAGAGATTTATTAAATGGCTCTGTTACAGGGGTGGACGACCGTACCATAGAGCTGAGTATGAGAGTTATTGCAACGTGTACAGTCTTCCTCCACTTAGCAGTCGGCGCACAGTGGGTGACGTGAGATTCCTTTGGAAGCTGGTAAATGGCGGAATTGACTCTAATCAGTTGCTAGCTGACTTGGGTTTTCACGTCCCTCAGAGAACCACCAGACGGAAGCACACGTTCGTTGGGGTCAGATCGAGAATTAATGTGCACAAAAATTCATGTCTGATCCGGTTGCAGTCAACATACAGCTTGATGGAGAGTAGAAGTGCTACTGATATTCACTTCGACTCTCTATTAACTGTTATGAGAGATATCTCAAGTGGGCTGTAAAATAGTGTATTGCATATTGTGTTAATTTCTATTTGCGTTGATTGATTGAACATGTGGTCGAATGAATGGTTGATTGATTCTTTGATTGAATGTACGAGTGAATGAAGTAATGTATTTTTTGTTTGCTGTTATCTAGATCCTTGAATGTCGCTCTTGTATTACTTTCCCTAGTTTCTGAACTTTTTCTTCTGATCTTTTATTTTATGTTTTTGCATGTTTCTGTTTACTGTTGATAGTTTTTTTTCTGTAATAATTATTGTAATGTTTCTTGTACAAAGGGATTGCATGAATGAATGCTTGAGATAGGATGTTGGAGTGCGAGTCTGTATGATTGTGGTTGCTGATTTATAATAGATTAGTGTACAGGGGCGGCCGCTCCTTATGTGCTGAAGTGCTGCAGCACATTGCTTTATTTGAAAATACATTATTTTAATATTAGGCCTATTATCTACAAATACAACGCTTTAAAAAAGACGTTAAGCAAGCAAAGAATAGGAAATATTTCTACTCCCCTCACTACGAGGTTCAGAACATGTATGGTTCGAGGTATCTAGGCGTGCGCTCCACTCCGTACACGGCGTTAGCTGTGCAGATCACAGCCCTGCGAGAATTTCCAACTTTATTGGCAGGAAGCGTGAATTTTGTCTTCTGCGCATGCGCGCCCAACTTTTCCCTTGTGTTCTGGATGTGCTGTTGGGAAAACAGCTAAGACCAGTCATCACAGCGATTCTTCATTCGATCACAGAGAGGCAGCACTGGTCACACGGAATGTGAACGTGGCCAGTGGCACTATCTGGACTCAGCAATAGGATTTAAGAGGGAATCGCTCAAAGAAAATGGGGCGAAAAAAGCAGAGGAAGCCATCAGCTGTTCCCGCCAGAAGGTCTTTTTCAATACTCCCAACCTACTTATTTTATAGCCACATTTTGTTAATCGATGTACTATCAAAATTATAATTTTTATGCCGTCAAAATAAGGACATGATTATTGTGATACCTAGTTCATAAATTTCACTATAGCAAAATAACATGTGATTTTGCATTACGGCGTTGCTGGTTTCATTTTAATGCTTTTGGTAATACTGAGTAGTACTGTTTTTGCGCGGTCAGACCAAGTGTTTCCGAGTTCGTGAATATTTTGTAATTGCAGGTGTTATTGTGTGCAGTACTTAATTAATTTTGTATGAGGAATGAGTATATGTGTTGAGTTTGTTTGCGTGTTTGTGCAATATGGAAAACTCAGTGGAGAGCCTCTTGAAAACCCCATTTTCAACCAGAACTCTTGAAGAAAAAACTAAGGTAAAGAAGTTAGGTAGACCTACCCCGGACTTAGATATTGCTCAGAAAGCCACTTCTAACAAATCTGCATACACTAGAAAATTTAATAGAAAAGTGTATGAAAACGATTGGGTGTGCGGGTGTGAAATTAGAAATGCCCTTTTCTGTTTCCCTTGTTTGTGTTTTGGCAATAGTGATTCTTGGGGAACAGTGGGTGTTAGAGATCTTGGACATCTAAACGCTTTAATAAGGAAGCATAATGACAGCGAGAAACAATCAATAATTCTTTAAATTTAAGTGCTTTAGGAACAGTTAATATTGCAACACTATTACGCCGTGCTTATCATGAAGAAAAAGAAAAGCACAATCAACAAGTGGAGAAGAACAGGTATGTGCTATCCAGAATTATAGACTGCATTAAGTTTTGTGGTGCGTTTGAATTAGCTTTAAGAGGGCACGACGAAAGTGATAATTCAGACAATCCTGGCGTTGTCTTGGGCCTAGTAGATTTAATTTCCAGTATTGACAGTGCAGTAAAGGAGCACATTGAATCTAATAGAGTTTTCAAAGGGACCTCAAAAACCATCCAGAACGAGCTGTTGGACTGCATGCTAGAAACCTGCAGAGAAGTGATAGCAGAAGAAATGCAGCAAGCATATTTTGTTAGTGTGATGGCGGATGAAACTACAGATGTTTCAGAGCAGACACAGTTAGTGTTGGTATTTCGGTATGAGAAAGATGGTATTGCATACGAACGATTTTGGGGCTTCTTTAAACCAGAAGGTCAGAATGCGGATTCCCTTGCATCATGTATTTTAAGTGTAATGGACAACATGTTTAACGCTACACCACACAAAGTTATTGCGCAGACCTACGACGGGGCATCAATAATGAGTGGGGGTAAAGGTGGAGTGCAAGCAAAGATAAAAGCCTGCTATCCCAACGCACATTACATCCACTGCTATGCACACCGACTGAATTTAACAATGGAACATGCAGCTTCGCAGAATCAGTCGGCTAGGATGTTCTTCGCTCACCTGTCAGCGTTCCCTGCTTTCTTCTCAAGGTCGCCGCAACGGACGTCTGCTTTAGAAGCAGTGGCAACTCGAAGAATTCCAACTGGACCAGCGACTAGATGGAATTTCAGGTCGCGCACCGTGAATGTGGTGTACGAGCAAAGGGTATCCATAAGGGAGTGTTTATTAATGCTGGAGAAAACCCCATCCTATAAAACTTGCCTGCAGGCAAACGGGCTACGTCGCAGCTTAGAAGACGAGGAATTCATATTTTGGCTACATTTCTTTCATAAATTGATGCCACATGTGGACATTATGTACAATCAGTTGCAGTCAAGAACAGCTGATGCCGTGAAGATAAAATCCGCTGTGTCACACTTCATGCAAGTGATCAACAACATCAGGGAATCGGTAGAAGACATTGCTAGTACCGGTACTTCTGAAGAAACGTGTGCTTCAGAAAACAAGCGCAGAAAGTTATCATGTCGGCGTACTGATGCCAAGGAAGTATGTGATAGAATATCACGAGAAGCCCGCGATCGCTTCCAAACCTTGGATCACCTGGAAGCAGCAAAACTGTTAGATTCCACCAACTTTGAACGATTTTCCAAAACGTTTCCAGATAAAGAACTAGGTGTAACTGTTCAGGCCTATAGCATGCTGGAAAAGAAAAGGCTCAGAACAGAACTGTCGGTTCTGTACTGTAGGCCAGATTTTAGGAATATTGGTGGGGCAGTCCCTCTTCTGCATTTCATAATATCCAGTAATCTGCAAGGTACGTTCTGCCAAACAAGCAAGCTTCTGAGTATATTAGTAACAACACCCATGACTACTTCAGAGCCTGAGAGGTGTTTTTCATCGCTGAAGAGGATCAAGACCTTTCTGCGGAACACCATGGCACAAGAAAGACTAAGTGCCCTCGCTATGCTCTCCATTGAGAAGAAGATGGTCTCCAGTATGGAGGGGTTCAATGCCAGGGTGATTGACAAGTTCTGCAGCAAGAAGGAGCGACGTATGGACTTCATTTTTCGTCACTGAGTGAGTGTTTCTATATGTTTATATACAAAAAAGAAATTGGAAGGAGGGTTAGGCCTACAGCACACAACTAATTTTCTACACCAGCCGCCACTGTTAGTGTATTGCTATTTTTGTACGTGTTTGCTGTTTTTGTTTTGTTTATATTTGTAAAGTTTATTGTTAATTATTATATTGTCACTAGTGGAGTCTATCTGTCTGACAATAAAGAATACATACATACATACATACATATATATTCAGCGTCCTCTTGGTACAGCATAGCACCGATTCCAATCAATGAAGCATCTGCTTGAATCATAAATCGCTTCTCAAAATCTGGATATCCAAGCTTCACACAGTTCTCCAATAAATCTTTGGTAGCTCTAAAAGACCTGTCGCACTCCTCATTCCATGACCGTCGATTTGCCTTCTTCAACATCTCCTGCATAGGTGCTACTGTTTCTGTGTATCCAGGACAATTTTCTTTGAAAAAGCCTGTCACTCCCAAAAATGCTCTTACATGCTTGACTTTAGTTGGTGTGGGAAATTTCTTGATAGCATCAATCTTGGCTGGATTAGGTCTCACACCCTCAACATCAATCATATGCCCCAAATATAGAATCTCGCTCTGGAAAAATGTGATTTCTTTAGATTAATTTTGAAGTTCATGGTTCTCAAATTATCCAGAAGTTTATTTAAGTTTATCAGGTGTTCCTCCATTGTTCCAGATGCAATTAATATGTCGTCAACATATCTCGTAGTGAAGCTCTTGACCTCCTCAGTCAGATTCCTATCGAGTGCTCTTATCAGTGCACATCCAGCAGTTTTCACGCCAAAGTGCATTCGAGACCAGATATAACTTTGGTTGTCGAATAAAAATCCCATCAACAGTTGGGATTTTTCTTCAAGTTCAAGATGATGGAAACTATTTGTCAAATCGACACTCGAATATATCTTCTTCCCCCGGAAGCCTTTCAAAACATCTTTGATCCGAGGCGCTTGGTCATGCTCAACTAGCAGTTTACTGTTCAAAACTCGCGCGTCTAGGCATAGCCTAATTGATCCATTTGGCTTGGCCACAGCCAATATTGCGTTCAGGTACGGGGTTGCTGCTTTCCTTATCATGTCAGATTCTAATAAATTAATAATAATGTCCTTCACCTTAGCAAAATGTTTCTCTGGGATCGGGTACAATTTACTTTTTAAATGGGGTCCAGTCTGTAACTTGCATGGCATATTGAAAATTTAAAACTTTTCCAGGTACGGTGTCAAAAGCTCCTTTATGTAATCTCAAAATTTCTTCCAGTTTTCTTCTATCAGGTTCCCCTACTATGGCCTCCTTAAGTCGCTCCTGAAGTAGAATTTCAAATTTGGTTCCGCTAATTTCTTCTTCCGCCAAATGTACCCAAAGTTCCTGCGAAATATTTCGGCTGTCAATTTCCACCACTGCTGTCTGGCTTACTCGCTCCTCCGTCCAGTTCTTATCTCTAGCCTCATTAGTGCATTCCTCAATGACCCAAGTATTCGCCTCTCTCTCTAGTGGACTCTCTTCCATATTTAAACCCACGTGATTCAAATCCTCAACTTGTTTGAAACTTACAGTGTTGTTATGTAAGTCAATTACAGCATGAAAATCACAGATGAAGTTGGCTCCCAAAATTATGTTATAGTTCATCTTCGGTATGACAATGAATGTTTGCAAAAAAGTGTGGTTCAATATTTCCAGGTCTAAATATGCTTGCTGTTTACAATTGATGGTCTTGTCAGGAATTACCCCTCTGACTTTCATTAGCGGTACAGGCATAATTGGAACAGTTTGTTTTCTTCCGATTTCTTTTACCAAAACTTCAGTGACTAAGCTCACCTGGCTACCTGTGTCAATTAAACATCTCACCCTCATACCTCCTATATGAGCATAAATAATTGGCAGTTGTCTGATGACATTTTCTCGGTCTTTCACCACTTCCTCCAGGCAATCGTCCGGGAATGCTACCCACTCTTCTATATTAGCCACTATCAGCTCTTCTCGCTCCCTGGCGTCCTCCGTTTTCAGACTATAATTTTTTAGTTCAATTGAAGTTTTTTTTTATCCCGGGGCCCATTTGTTGCGTTCCGCCGGTTGTCATCGCACCTCTCCTGTTCCCTCAATAAACTTTCTGCCCCCTCTCCTTGATGATTGTCTGGGCTCTGTCTGTTTGCCATTGCACGCCCCCACTTCTCTTTTTCCGTCTCTTCGGCATTTAATTGGTCTAAGTATTTTTGTGACTCGACATATCGCTCATCCCAATTGTTGCGATAGTCTCCCGTATTTTCCTGGCGATAGTTCCTCGCGTTGTTCCACCTGCCATCTCCATTTCTTTGGTAAGGTCGACCCAGTCTTTGGTTTCCCCTCCAATTGGTGTATTCCCGCTGGTACGTCCATTGATTGTGCTGGTTTTGGTTATTCTGGTTATATCTCTCGCGGTTATTCTGAAAATTTCGGTTGTTTTGGTTGAACTGGTTCCGGCCATCGAAATCTTGCCTCCTCGGTGTGAACTGTGTTCCTGTGGACTGAGTTTTCGTTTGGTTCCCCTGACCGTGACTATTTTGGAGTCCCTGAACCACTTCTGCCGTGTTGACACATTCCATATTTCTCCTTCCCGTTTGTGGACTGACCATACTCGTCTCGTCGAGGTGTCGGAGTAATTCTTCGGCCTGGACTGCAGTCTGAATATTTCCGGCTACTAACAGCTGTTGAATGTGCATGGGAAGTTGTTTCCCGATGGTTAGAACCATATTTTGCTCGCTAGGGGGGTCGTCAAAATCGCGGAATTTTACCAGCAGTTGGCTAAAGAATTCCGAAAATCTGGTCGGATGCGTGCTGTGGTATTTTCGTGTATACAGGTCCATTCTTAACCCCTGCTGTAAAGAAAGGCTCCAAAACTTCTTTAAAAATGCTTCTCGGAATTGAGCCATGTCAGTGAAAGTATATTTAAAGCTTAAATACCAGGTTAAGCTTGGTCCCTCTAAAAATTTCTCCAAGAGTCTCAGCTGTTTTTCGGGGCCGATATGTTGATCATTGAAATAATCAGTTAACTGTCGTAAAAAGGCTTTGGGAGTGGTTCCTGAGTGTTCCTTGAATTTATCGGGCTTGAAATCGTTTCCCCTAATGACTTGGATTACTTGGGCGGGTGCCAAATTTGGTTGTGGTGTAGAAGTCTCTCCCCTGTACTCTTGGAATGCGTTGCTCGTTAATTTGGGACTTTGACCCCGGCTGTTATCCTCAGTCAACTTCAAGCCTACCGGACTTCCAATGCTTCCCTGCTTTTCTGGTACATTTTCAGCCGAAAATAATGTAGCATTCTCTAATGATCTAATTTCGTTTTTAATTATTAAATCTGAGTGCTCTTGTAATTTAGATTTTACGCCTTCCTCCAAAGCCTGCATTCTCGAGTTGTATTCCCCTAAGCGCTTTAAAATTGTCAGCCTGTCTTCTTTATTTGCGTTTGCCTGCTGTTCCCAATCTCTTCGGATCCTACTTTTCAAACTATTAATTTTCTCTTCGCTCCTTTCCTGATTCTTTTCTAGCTCTTCTCGTATCTGTTCTTGTGTCTTGACTAACTGATCTCCAACCACTTGTATCTGCTGCTGTGTTTGACCTAATTGTTCTTCCAGATTATCCCGATTTTTAATGAGCTGTTCTCCTACCTCTTCTCTTATGACCTGTTGTGTTTTCACTAATTGTTCTCCGACCTCCTTTCTTATGACCTGCTGGGTTTTACTTAATTGGTCCTCTAAGTTGTCACGCAAGTGCCTACGTTCTGTTTCGGCCTTGACCTCAAGTTTATCCATTTCTTTTATTAAATCCAGTACGTTGCTGTCGACTGAATTAATTTGTAGCTGCAATTTCTCTTGTGTTTTCTTTATTCCCGCGGTGTTATTGACACATGCTGCCTCTATCTGCCTTAATTTGTCGGCCACCATTTCGTCAAATTGTACGAGTTTGTTATCAAATTTCGCTTCCAACTTTTTAATTTCACCCAATTGTTTGACGTTATTCTCCGCGACCTCACCTGCCAGTTTCTCTACCTCCCTAACACTTTGATTGATGTCGTTAGTGATCTTCTCTAATTTTTCGGTTTGTGCTGTTTGTGTTATCGCCTGTTCCGATAATTTGTGATTTAATTCGTGAAATTGTTTATCAGTGTCCAATTTCTGGACCTCTAATTGGACCGAAATATTACCGCTCATGTCGTGTAACTGTTTTTCACTGTTCTGTAACTGTTGTTCCGTTTTCGCGGACATCTGCTCTAATTGTTTATCATTATGTTCACGGTGACTTTCTAATTGCTCTTTTAATTGTTTATTATTGTCTTCGCTTATTTCCTCGTTCATGTTCTTTAACTGTTTTTCCGTTTTTACGGACATTTGTTCCAACAATGCTTTGAACTCCTCAACACTCGCCATTGCACAATACACAAATATAATCAGAGAAAACAGGGTCATGCACTAAGATTTCAGTCATACACACGCATACATGTCATAACATTTAAATATTACTGATTCTAATTTAATAAAAATTTCAGTAACAAAATTTACTGAATAAATTACTCTTATTCCCAAACAACAAAATAACCCCTAGTGATCTGCTTTTAAATTCCTAACCAACAGAATTTACGAAGAACACCAATTAACCGAAGTTAATTAAATGTCAAATATAAGGCAACACCTTCCTGCTTTGACTGGGTTCAAAAATATGCAAATTTTCTAATTTTAATGCCGGGCGCCAGAACAGGTTTATAACAAATACAATATCAAATTCTAACCTTGTTCAATATCTCTAACTTTAGGAACTCAGTGATTTTACTAATGCACATGGCGGTACAACATCGCCTCAATTTACTGAATTTACTTTGTCCGCTTGACCTGGCATTATATCTCAACGAAATAAATATGAGATCAGCGAAGCAACAACAACAACAACAGTCCCACTTGGGCAGCCATTTTTGTTTTATGAACCCTTGCAAAGAAGCTTATGAGACTCTATTTCGGGGGGTGTAACAGTCCATATCGTAAGTTGTTGTTAAAGCGCTTCATTAACATGCAGGGTAACATATAACAAAATAACATGCAGGAAAAAGTGAAGCCAGGGTTAAAACAAATGAATTTAATAACAAATCACCTAACTATACAAAGAATTAACAAAACAAACTCCCAAAAGACTCCCACTGAATAATTAAAATACGCCAAAACTCGGCCAGATCTCTGGAGAGATTAAATACACGGACAAAGTGTCCTTAAGAAAATCAACAAGAGTGACAATGTATGCGCGCGTGTCGTTCTGCATGCTTCACGATGTGTACAATCGAATGCATGATTCGTCATCATCCAGAATGAACATTCAGACAACGAATCCACATTGCTTAGAGCTAGACAGACGCGGGGAAGAACTATACAACACTTAAAACTAAACCGACACTTCCTATACTTAAAATATACAACACAATTATTTCCGAGTGAAATTGGAATCAAACTGCCGAAGCAAAACAATACTGCCTAAAAACTTAGGACTTCTCACACAAACCAACACAAGTAAGTTAACACGTGACCAATAAAAGAAATACACATATGACCGCCGTCAAATTTACAAGTACACTACCACTACACCACACGGGTGTGACAAACTAAATTACATGAATTGAGTCATAAACAAATCACTAGGCTCAAAGCCAACATTTACATTATTAACACAATAATCTATCCATACAACATGCAACAATCCGTCACACACATGGCGAACTCCCCAATTAATTATGGTTCAAAAATAACCATCATAATGAACAGGTTTGCTACATGAAAGCTTAAAGGGGGCCAGTCGGGACAGGGACTGCCTATCAAAATAAGTCACCAGGCGAGACGGGCGATTTGTGGAAATCTGCATATCTGTCAACCCACGTGTGTATCGAAGAAGCGTGCCCCAAAGCACAATAATACGTGTGTGTGTGTGTCAGAACAAAATATCCCTGCATTTCCACTAGGAAATCCAAGAAAACAGCAAAATGGACAAGGAACAGCGGTCTCCCTAGAGCACCCTGCCTTTCCAGGAAAATACAACAACAACTAAATATGAGGGCGGTAGGACCTCTACCCCTCTTCACGTAGAATCAACACACACACCTGACACAGTAACACACACAGAATCACACTATGGGTTTGACAGACCCTGAAATAAAAAGACATAAATGTTTTCCACTCGCTGGCGCCACCGTTCCACGCCGTGACTAATTAACCTGAAAAGGACTCAAAAGAAATCTATCAAATTAGAACGAAGGTGTTCTACAATTACATCTTAAATCGTTGCACTTGGCAACCCTAATATGAACAATAACCTGTTCAGCAAACATCTTACAGTATTTGCCTCCCTTTTCCTATCACAAATATGAACTTTAATAAAGCACCATTTATCGAATGTAACGGGCTTCGCATTTGCATGGATAAACATCACGTACACGCGCCGTGCACATTAAATATGACTCCAAGAAAAACAAATATACAACAAACACTTTGGCCTCGCGCCAACGTACATTTAAAACAATTAGTGGCGGTACAAAGAAAAACACTCTAAATCAAGAAAAGACTAAATTAACAATTTACAAAGGTTCCCCGGCCAATCTAACTACATAATTGAATAATCAATTGTTGTACGTCACCGTCTCAGCTTGCAGAACTTATGACATCCATCTCAGCCCATTTCCCCTATGGAAAAGTTAGCACTCCATATTCGTCTTCGTTGAAGCGTCGGACGTCATCCCAACTGCTGACCACGTGTTGGACATCTTGATGTAGTCTCCTTGGAAGAAAAGTTCAATGATTATAATTCGACCTGGCTATAATCGCTTGTGGGTTACTAAATTCGCCCACAATTAGTCCTATGCGATTAATTACGAAGACTTTCCCTAAATATCGCTCACACACGCGCAATACACACATGAAAAATACACTTAAAAATATACATGATATACACACCTCGAGTCCAACGCCACTGGCTCGACAAACAAGTTACAAAGATTGCCTGACTCACAGCCGCTATCTCGCTCGGTAATCTACTGCTCTGCGCTGCTTTGACCTTCGCTCGGGTGAGCGCTAATTAGAATGTTACAAGTCTTGCCCCTAAGAGCTGAAATAGTTGTCTTTAAGATAATATTACACGTTTCAAATCATCACGCACGCTGGCGTGAATTTAGCTCACAAAGCTCACAAAGTAATTGACTTCAAATAATTACGAGCGTTAAAATTTGCTGCGCAAACTAGCGTGAGTTTAGCTCATCAGAGCTCACAGATAAAATAACTTCAAATATATCAGAGCGTTAAAATCGTTATGCAAACGGGCGTGAAGTTAGCTCACAGAGCTCACGAACAGAAAGGACATCGAACAGCATCACGTCGAACAATTTATTAGAAACTGACAGGGTGCGGAAGAGTGGGGTGGATTTAGAAAAATTTTCCAGAGTTTTCATCTCACATGGATGGGACTAGTATCAATCTTCTTCAAATAAATCAAACGTCTCATCGCACTCGTGCGGAGATAATTCCGATCGGCGGTTCCTTAGATAATCAATTCCGCGCGCTTTTTAGCACTGACGCCATATCCATCGCGTGATATTGGCGTGGTCTCTTCCGATTGGTTGATTCAATCGTAGGTCGGTTGTAAGTAACTCGTGACTACCCCTTGTGACTCCAATTCTGGTGAAAGTTGTTACACAATTTGGCCTTGAACTCAAGCTTACCAGGCCGTTCTTCAAGAATAGCTACAAGCTCTCCTTATGTGGCAATCATTGCGACACGCTACCTTGCCTTTATTCTCGACAACTTCCTCAAGTACTGTCTGGGCTGCAGTAATAATAATAAATTATGAATGCTTATTGATCGTAGATCAATAAGGGTTCAGTATATAGGTTTCGGTTGAATGATGAGGTACGATTCCCACGGTGGAAGGCATTAGGTTTTAAACAACAGTAAATGTGACGTTAATTCTTCAGTGAGGAAAAGCATTCCCAATTTGAGTGGAAAATACTAACTTGCTTTACTTGCAGAAATATCGGTTCATATGGAATGTTCCAGAACCATGATGACAGTTAAATGGGCAAGAGAGGTCCCACGGAGGAAAAAGCTAAGTTTTTATAGAAAGTGGGTAGTTTGAATTAAATCCCTCGTAGGGGAAAGGTAATCCCAATCATTTAGTACAAGAAGTACTGGATTTCACTTCATAAAGTCAGCTTCGATTGTTAAAGCATGACAAGAAAAAAATATCTTGAAGACGGTTATTGCACAACAGTTTGCAATTTTTCATACTGCCTATAAAATTGTATTAAAAGCACTTTGCCCTTTTAAAACTAATTAAAACATTGAAGTTTGTACTTAGCTCATTTTGGTAGAGTAGGCGACGGTTCCTTGTAACCGTTGATTAAAAGTCAGACGTGGCGTCTGATTTAAAATGTCTCTAGAGCACAGGAGACAATCTTGTGAGAGAGCCCCAACTGTATGGTTGACGTCTGACGCAAAAGTGAGAGCGGCTCAACGACGCACGAAGGGACCAAGGAGGAGAAAGGGTGGGGGGTAAGAGTCAAATGAGGATGCATCAGGGTAAACAACATAAGACAAATTAAATTATTGTACAGATCATAAAATTCTTCTTAGAGCGGTGTTCATGGAGATGTTAGCTGGCGGCAACGAAGAAACCTGGTGGTTTGATTGGTAAGGAAGTCCTCTTGAGCATGGAAATATTGAGGAACTTCAGAGGTCAGCTGCCAGATGCCGCTTGGTTGTCCATGGAAGATATATATCTAGAACAGACTCAAGGGAAACATAAATACCTGTACAAGAGAAAAGAAATACAAATAGATCACTGTTGGTGTCTGCAAGGAAAGAAATTAAATAAAAGGTTTAAGCAAGGAGCAGCAAAAGCTAACTCTCCCTGACCGTGTATTCCAAAGAATACACCACCTTACTCAGGAGTACGATTCAACCTGCTTAGCTGATGTTTTGGCCGTCTATTTCTCCCAAAATCGCTTCATCCTCTCGCTAAGCTTATACCTTCGTTCTTCTGTCAAAGTTATAGTGGCTCTGATGTTGGGTTTGTCTCCAAATTGGTGATTGTCAATTTTGGTTCTGAAATAACATCTGTCCTGTACAATGTCTTCTGATGTTCATTTCCCGGAGATCTGTTAGAATTTCACGAAGCCAGCTGTTCTTGTTAGCCTACTTTCGATTTTTGCAAAAAATGAAAGTAGACTTATGAGATCACTACAGGGCGAAAAAAAGTGTGTCTCTGTGTGTGTATGTGTGTGAACTGTGTGTGTGTGAGTGTGTGTACTCTGAATGTCTGTCCCCCCGTATCAATTCGAACACGGTGAGCGCAAATTGAACGAAATTTGGTACAAAGGTAGCACTAGCAAAGGACACCTCAGTGTCATGTTTTATATCGCCGCCATCCTGACGGAAACGTAATGGCGGCCACACAAATGTTCAAAGCTTAAATCAAATTACGACTAACCTAATCATCCGATCTCTACCAAATTTTGCAACAACATACCTTTATGAGGGCAGCATCCTTTGACCAAACTAATAGGTCATCAGCCTAATAGTTTGCGGATGGCGGCCATCTTTGTGTGAAAATCGATTGCCCCCATTAATTCGAACACGGTGAAACCGAATGGAACGAAATTTGGTACAGAGGTAGTACTAGCAAAGGGCACCACAGTGTCATGTTTTATATCGCCGCCATCTTGACAGAAACGTAATGGCAGCCACCCAAATGTTCAAAGCTTAAATCAAATTACGACTAACCTAATCATCCGATCTCTACCAAATTTTGCAACAACATACTTTTATGAAGGGAGCATTCTTTGACAAATCCAATAGGTCATTAGCCTAACAGTTTGCGGATGGTGGCCATCTTTGTGTCAAAATCGATTACCCCTATTAATTCGAACACGGTGAAACCGAATGGAACGAAATTTGGTACAGAGGTAGCACTAGAAAAGGCCACCTCAGTGTCATGTTTTATATCACCGCCATCTTGACGGAAACGTAATCGCGGCCACCCAAATGTTAAAGGCTAAAATGTAATTACGACCAACCTAATAATCTAGTCTCTAACAAATTTTGCAACAACAAATCTTTATGTGGGAAGCATATTCTGACCAAACTGCTAGATCATCAGCCCAATAGTTTGCAGATGGTGGTCAAGTATGTGTGCAAATCGATTCCCCCTATCAATTCAAACACGGTGAAACCGAATTGAACGAAATTTGGTACAGAGGTAGCACTAGCAAAAGGCACCTCAGTGTCATGTTTTATATCGCCGCCATCTTGACGGAAACGGAATAACGG
This sequence comes from Meconema thalassinum, assembly GCA_946902985.2. Classification (NCBI taxonomy): domain Eukaryota; kingdom Metazoa; phylum Arthropoda; class Insecta; order Orthoptera; family Tettigoniidae; genus Meconema; species Meconema thalassinum. Next base: position 838,539,702 of record OX336390.1, read on the forward strand.
CCACCCAAATGTTAAAAGCTTAAATCAAATTTCGACCATCCTAATAATTTGATCTCTACCGGATTTTGCAACAACATGCCTTTTTGTGGAAAGCATCTTATGACTGACTACAAGGTCATCAGCCCAATCGTTTGCAAATAGCGGCCATGTATGTGTGCAAATCCATTTCCAGGATCAATTCAAACACGGTGAAACCGAATTAAATGATTTTTTTTACAGAGGTAGCACTAGCAAAGGGCACCTCATATTCATGTTTAATATCCCTATAGCACGTTGTATATCAACAAGCTACTACAACCAACATTCAATTATACTCCTTGAAAAGGACAAAGAGTTATAACAATACCCATGCATTTAGGAGAAAGTAGGCTATATGTTCTTTACTGAACATCTTGTTTTTTTTTAATGAAAGGGCTAGGTTGAGAATTCTTTTAACTGGTCTATTATTGTCCATCCTAATAATGTGTCCGTAAACTTTCAATCGACTTTTCCGAAAAGTGTGAGAGATGTTTTCAGTTTGACTATATATTGCCTGGGATGAGTTTTTCTTCCATATTCCCTCTTTCCAAACTGGACCAAAAATTTTCCGTAAAATTTTCCTTTCTTCTTTCTCTATGTTTTTTGTTAAAATCCACCACCAATGATTAAAGTAGGCCTATCCGACGCATATAACACTGCAGGGTTTATTACTGTATTATGGTGTCTAAGTTTTGCTTTCCGAATTATTATTATTATTATTATTATTATTATTATTATTATTATTACAAATTAGCGTCACACCATCACATCTATCTTTCATGAAGCACTAATATTTGACAAAAACATTTCGCGAGATGACTTGAAATGTTTTGAAGGTAGATGTTGGGACTTTCTCAAGCACTTCCATCCTGAAGTACTGTACTTTACTTGGAGTTACTTGTATATGAAGAAAATCAGAGTTGTTGAAGGACCTTCTCGGCAGTCATTCGAGATGCCAGATATGTCTCCGTTCTTGAATGTCTTCAAACATAAATGTGAGCAATTCATTACTCAAGAACAGGAATTCAACGTCAGAGCTAACACAGCAGTTTGTTGAGCACTTTGTCTCAGACTCCACTTAGAATCAAATCAAAAGTCCGTGTATTTGAAGTGTTTGTTCTATGGGTTAGAATACTTTAGTTCTCTTTGATGTGGTTAATGGGCGTTCAGCAAACAAACAGAACATTGCGTACTGTAGTCGTACACTTTGTGGAATATTCACTGTTTTGAAGTCAGCTACATTCCAGAGCGTGCGTTCTATAAGGTATAAGATTGCCTATAACCGAACTTATAACGTACAGCTGTACAACGAACGTGCTGTGAAGCAGATAAGTAGCCATATAGTCTACATATAGTCTATAGTCTGAATATTCTAATGTTATTATATTGTCTTTCTATGAACGTGATCACAGTGTCTACTCATACGTAGTTCACAAACCCTTAGTAACAAATTACTATAAACCTACATAACGAGATTCAAACTGCGAATCGTAATATAAACATTAATAAGACTCATTGTTGTGCATTTTAAAACCTCGCCTACTAATATTTGTACAGTGTGCGCACTAAGTCCGTATAATCCTGCTCATTATTAGGCCGATTTATTTCTATTGTCAGTAAATATATTTTCATTGTATGGCAAAATAGGCTTATGAGATCACCTTTTGTCCGTTTGTCTGTCTGTGTGCATGTGTGTGTGATTCGTGTGTGTGCCCCCCCCCCCCCCGCCTTAATAAAATCTAAACGGCTGGAGCGATTTCAATGAAACTCGGTAAGGTCATAGCACCATTCTGGCCGACCCCGACCGTGCTGTTCAAATTTTATTCTGTCACACCAGCCCTACATGGCGGCTGTGCGAAATATTTCACCAGCATTCAGTATCTCCGAAACTAATACCGATATCACCCTGACATTTTGTACACTGATAAAGGGCACTACTAGAAGTTCACATATGACACGTTCAAAAACCAGGTAGCTGCAAAACGAACATGGCGGCCAAGCGAAGTTGAGACTATTAAATAGACTTTTATCGCAATTTAACGATATAAACATAATGAAACTTGGTGCAGCAAATGTTTATACACATTGTAATGCACTGACGACTAATTTAGTTAAATTGTTAACATAACCTCAAAATGGCGGCTGTGCGAAATATTTCACTGGCATTCTCTATCTCCGAAACTATTAAAGATATCACCCTGAAATTTTGTACGGTGAGATTGGCACTGCTACAAGTTTATCCATGTAACTTTTAAAAGCCTGTAAAGTACAAAACGAGCATGGCGGCCAAGCGAAGTTGAAATATTTTAATAGATTTTTATTTTGATTTAACCATCTGAGCGCAGTAAAATGTGGTACAGTAAATGATTATACGTATTGTAATGCAATGGCATCTTAATTAGTTCAATTGTTTTCATAACCTCAAGATGGCGGCTGTGCAAAATTTTAAAATTAAGTTTTTATTTCTAGTGTCGTAATCATGCGATCGATGTGAAAGTTTGAATAATGAGGCTACGCAATAATTTTCCTTTAATGGTACATAACTCAATGGCCTATACATATAACAATCAAAAATGGCGAGCGTCCGAAATATTCTGACGGTTCTCAATATCTACGAATCTATTACAGCAATCGAACTGAATTTTTGTGTGCATAGAGGCTATGAACATAAGTTCACCTATATGACTTTCAGTAACCTGGTGAGCACAAATCCAACATGGCGGTGACGCGAAGTATAAATATTTAAATGGACGTTTCTCGCGATTTAACCATCCGAGTGCAGTTAAACTTTGCACGTTAAATGCTTATACAAAGGTTAATCCACTGGCATCGAATTTATTTCAATTGTTTTCATAACCTCAAGATGGCAGCTGTGCGAAATTTCAAAAATCTCGTTTTCACTTCTTGTGTCCTAATCATGCGATTGAAGTCTGAATACCACACGTACACAATAATCTTCATGTAATAGTACATAAATAACAAATCCAACCTAGCGACCATCTGAAATATTTAGACGGTTCTCAATATCTACGATTCTATCACAACAATGAAACTGAAATTTTGTATGTTGATAGTGGCAATTGACATAGGTAGGATATATGAAAATAGGCTGTATAGCTCTTCACTGAACTACTTTTTACTTACATCTTACATCTTAGGAATCTAAAACACCCGTATTCGTCCCTCAATAACAATGGGTATCTGGTAATAAAAATAAATAATAATAATAATAATAATAATGAGTGGGTGTATAAGGATTTTGTGTGCACACTGTATATAAATTTAAACCTCAACCCTATCAAGATCTGATGATGACCACTTGATTGCCCATGATTTAATAGTGGTTATAACTAGGGATAACTAGCGGTGTCGCGTGTTACTAGCGTCCAAGTGAACTGCTCGCTGCCGGACTGCACAATAACCACATAGGCCTAGTCACTCCAAACAGGCAAATTCCGGAGTTCTATCAACACTTTCAGTATCTCAACAAAACATCACATGGACTAAAACCAACAAATACTGACGAGTTGCATTACTAACACTGCAAATAAATAAGTGTACATATTGTAAGTATTTTCACCCGTATTTTCAGACATAGATTTTATAGCCTAAGTGAAATGGATCTGATGATGATCGCTTGACGATCGAAACTGGTCATCCAAGTGAATTTATTAATCTCATGTAATTTATTTTTTCAGGATTAGGGTATAACCCAATTCATTTAGGTACATTGGTGTTGCCCGACTGAAAAGCTCCAAACGTTTGTTTACTAAGGCAGCACTGAAAAATGGCTTCAAACCCCATAACACAGTCATAACTGTTATGGTACACATAGCACATACGTAATATTGTTGAAATTCAATTGATAGTAAATAAGTTACATGTATTTAAAAATTGGACCTATCGGCAGGCTTAGAATCATGTTGGTAGCACTGGCGTATATTAGTTACTCCATAATGTATCTAGAATGGCAGGTACTATACGTGTGCAAAGTTTCAAGCTGTTGGCTTGTATACTTTCTGATATATTATTATTAGGATTAAAAATAGACAAGAGCATTTATTAAGAGTTGGCAGCCTGGGTGGCTCTTAATAACAAGCACAGTCGTTTCTGTTATGGTACGCATAGTACATACGAAATTTGGTTGAATTCAAATTGATAGTGTAGACGTTACATTTAAAACGTGGACCTATCAGTAGGCTTAGAATCAATTTGGCAACACTGACACGTATGGCCTCCTGTAACTTAAACTGAAATATTATCGTCTATATGTGTTCAAATTTTGGAACAGTTCGCATGCATAACTTCTGAGATATCCAACATAGAGCTTAAATTTCATTTGTGACTTTTCAGCAGTCGGTAGCACTGAGGTCATTTTCATATAATGGCCGTGAGATACTCAGGTATACTGTATTTCTTTACTCAAACCAAATTTGGTTTCGATAGCTGAAGCCGTTTAGGAGTTGATAGCGGGCGGGGGGAACAAACACACAGACAGGCAGGCAGGACAGACAGACACACATTTTCCCGGATTGATCTCGTAAGGCTATGTTTTCCTCATGTTTGCAAAGTGAGAAAAGTAGGCTAAAACTGGAGTAGATACAAACAAACTATTTATTGCAAAACACACTCCATATCATAAACGATCTTTTCACATAGCTCACACCATTCTGGGGGCACTTGTCATAGCGTGGCACAAGTTTGTGTAGGCCTATGCCTTCTTTATAAAACGTCGTGGTAACATGTCCCTGGAGCTCGTAATCGCAAAGAAACGTTTTCAGGTGTTCTTGACACGTTCGTCAACTGCATGAACCAAGTCATCAACAACCTACGATTGACGCCCACTTCGTTCGAAATCAAGCACTTGATCAAGTATATCTTTCTTTGAACTGTCGGACCCATCTCCTTACCATTGAAGCACTCATCGCATATTCGCCTTACGCCTCCCAAATGTATTGATGAATTTCGACTGGTTTAGTGTTCTTCGCATTCAGAAAACGAATGACAGGTCCAATCACACAAGTGGCGGGATTTCCAATTACCCAAGCACTATATAGCATAAACAACAGACAGTGATCTCAAAATGGTGTCATTTCCTTCACCTTGACTCAAATCAACTACCGTGCAAGCGCAGAACTGCGATTGAACGTACCTAGTAATATAAAAATCCTGATAATAATCGTGTAGTTTTAGTAAGTGTGGCGTACATCTTTTGATTTGGAGCCATTTAGCCAATCTACTCTCCGATTTCAACATTCTGTTAAGCACCACCCTATGGCAGAGAAAATCAGAACTTTACTAAGCAACCACGTGGCTTCGGTGGCGTAGTTGGTAGCATGCTGAACTGCTGTGCCCAAGATAGCGGATTCAAACCCAGGCGAAGTCGTCGGATGTTTTAAGAGCGTTAAAATGCTTCAGTATGCCTGTCTTCGGATGGGAAGTAAGCCGGCAGTCCCATGTTATAGATTTATGGCATGTGAAAGATCCTTCCACTGACTAAACTTGTGTGAAGCTAAATTTCTAGGTTAAATTTCGTTGGAACGCTCTATCAAAGTTCCAAACTTCACCTCTAGGTATCATTGACATCTGGTAGCGAAAGTTTGAACTACTTAAATTGAACTGAACTTGTAGCTCACCCTATTGTAACGTGTTTTCGAGGGTATTTTACGCCACTGACATAAGTCAGTAGGAAGCCATTCAATGTTTATTTACACGGCAAATTGTTAAGCCAAGATATGTTTCATGTAACTTATTATTATTATTGAGGTATTTTTGGAGCGTTTTTATAAGATTACTAGCAGTAGTACCCGGCTTCGCCCGGTGAAATGATGATAATGTTTTAAAGTCTCCTTAGAAATATAATGGACTTAAAATCTAAGTCATTTGCCCCCAAAGACAATGAGGAAGTAATATCTAGGTAATTTGCCCTTTTGATAAGGATGATAATAAAAACTACTGTTGAATTGACACGTCAAACTTACAAACTACCTTAATAGAAATACATATTTCAAAATTCACAGGCGAGGAAGACTTATTGTGTGTGGTGATTAATGGTGTAATGGGCGTAACATCCACTGTAGGTCATTTGCTCTTATGATGAAGATGATAAGGGAAACTACTACCGGTATTGAATTGACACTTCAACTTATAATGTACACAATGTACTGTAATAAAAATATGGCGGCTTCGGTGGCGTATTTGGTAGCATGCTGAGCTTCAATGCCCAAGATAGCGGGTTCAAGAGCGTTAAAAATCCCTCAGTATGCCTTTCTTCAGAGGGTCAGTAAAGCCGGCGGTCCCATGTCAGATTTATGGCATGTTAAAGAACCTTCCACTAATTACACCTGTGTGAAGCTAAATTGGATAGGTAAACAACGCTCTTAGATGTCTACGTCCGTTGCCAAGAGCTGACTGCAGTGGCGTCTAGTAGCTAAGTTCCGAACTTGGCCTAGTAGTCGTGACGGCAAAAGTACGAACTATTTGAAGAATTCTAAGTTGCAGTTTGTACTTAAATTAAAAAACAGATAACACTCACTAATACAGTCATCACAATTAACACCGTTTATCAGACAGATTCTACACACCCCCAAAGTACACGGGGCTACATGACCGCGTTGTCGCAGCCCCTAAACTTAAGAACCAACCAAAAATAAATATTTTAAAAATCACAGTCGAGAAATACTTTATGTAGCGGTGATTATTGGTATGATGCGCGTAACATCTAGGTCATTTGCACTTATGATGATAATAATAAGGTAATTAAAAAATGACTACTAAACGAACATGGTGTTATTTTAAAACTGATATAGGTAATTCAGGTGTCTAGCTTCGATGTCTTCCAAAGTCTCTACCTTATTTTCTGGCTTGGGCCTGTACTCGATGCGTCTAGTGAAAGAGCGTACTGCTCGGCAAAGACAAAGAATATAGGTCCAAGCTGTACGAACCTGAGATGATCGCAGATGATGACGAAATATGATGACACGCGTTCGGGGTTCCCCGTCCTATTTAGATAGACCGGGAATCACTCACTGTTTCGCAACGGCCCTGTGCTGGCATCAGCATAGACAGCAGGAGATAACACGGCGGGCTCTGGAAAGTAATCTCAAGTCACCTCGCGATGAATCAGCAAGCTATTCTAACAACTGACCTCCCCCCCCCAGGGTCTCACAACTTGTGGGACGTGGGTTGGCGACCACGGGATCCCAGCTGAGTCTGGCATCGCTTCTGCTTCCTGGTGCCGGGCTCATTTCAGTTTTCTTTCCTGTCGGCCTCCCTTGGTCAACTCTTGTTCTCTTCCGACCCAGACTGTATTAGGGTATCCGAGGGCTAGGGAGTCTTTCAATGTCCCGCCTTAATTGGCTTTGTCTCATCTTTCCTGATACCCTCATTCTTCGAGGGGTCTGCCTTCTTTTCCTTTTCATAATATCTCCTGTCTTCTGCTCAAGGCCCTCAAAGAGGCAGGGTGTGTGTAGACCCACCACTTCTGGTACACCCTCAAGGGCTCATGACTGGTGAGTTAGGAAGCTGGCAACCCCGAGGAATTCCTGAGCTAAATGCAGGGAATGGAGTGGAATGTGATAAATTTCAAGTGGACAGTGTTACGCATCGGGTTCCAAAGGGTAAGTATACACACTTTGTTTTCGATCGGTGAACGATGTAGATTTGTACCAAAAGGCCTTAATGCGGGAAATGGAGTGGTCTGTCCGAAATTTCGAGTGGACAGTGTTACTCGTCGAGTTCCAAACGGTAATTATGTAAAATCTGGTTGAGATCGGTGAAACGGTGTAGTTTTGTGCCAAAGGGCCAAAATGCAGGGAATAGAGTGAGTGGCCTGTCCAAATTTTAAAGTGGACAGTGTTACTCATCGGGTTCCAAAGGGTAAGTATACACATTTTGTTTTCGATCGGTGAAAGATGTAGATTTGTGCCAAAGGGCCTAAATGCGTGGAATGGAGTGGTCTGTCCGAAATTTCGAGTGGACAGTGTTACTCGTCGAGTTCCAAAGGGTAATTATGTAAAATATGGTTGAGATCGGTGAAACGGTGTAGTTTTCTGCCAAAGGGCCAAAAAGCAGGGAATAGTGTGGTCTGTCCGAAATTTAAAGTGAACAGTGTTACTTGTCGGGTTCCTACGGGTAAGTATATAAAATTGGGGTCAGATCGGTGAAACGGTGTAGATTTGTGCCACACAGCCTAAATGCAAGGGATGGAGTGGCCTCGCCGCAATTTCAAGCAGACAGTGTTAGTCGCAGTGTTCCAAAGGGTAAATATGCACATTTTGGTTGAGATCGGTGAAACGGTGTAGATCTGGGACAAAGGGCCTAAATGCAGGGAATGGAGTGGTCTGTCCGCAATTTCAAGCAGACAGTGTTACTCGCTGGGTACCAAAGGGTAAATTTCCGAATATTGGTTCTGATCGGTGAAACGGTGTAGATTTGTGCCAAAGTGCCTAAATGCAGGGAATGGGGTGGTCTGTCCAAAATTTTAAGTGGACAGTGTTACTCGCAGGGTTCCAAAGGGTAAGTATACAAATTTTGGTTCAGATCGGTGAAACGGTGTAGATTTATGCCAAAGGGCCTAAATGCAGGGGATGGAGTAGCCTCTCCATAATTTCAAGCAGACAGTGTTAGTCGCAGTGTTCCAAAGGGTAAATATACAAATTTTGGTTGAGATCGGTGGAATGGTGTAGATTTTGGCCAAAGGGCCTAAATGCAGGGAATGGAGTGGTCTGTCCGCAATTTCAAGCAGACAGTGTTACTCGCAGGCCTTCAAAGGGTGAGTATACAAATTTTGGTTCAGATCGGTGAAACGGTGTTGATTTGTGAATGCAGGGAATGGAGTGGTCTGTCCGCAATTTCAAGCAGACAGTGTTACTCGCAGGCTTTCAAAGGGTGAGTATACAAATTTTGGTTGAGATCGGTGGAACGGTGTAGATTTGGGCCAAAGGGCCTGAATGCAGGGAATGGAGTGGTCCATCCGCAATTTCAAGCGGACAGTGTTACTCGCAGGGTACCAAAGGGTAAGAATACGAATTTTGGTTCTGATCTGTGAAACGGTGTAGATTTGGACCAAAGGGCCTAAATGCAGGGAATGGGGTGGTCGGTCCGAAATGTCAAGTGGACAGTGTTACTCGCAGGGTTCCAAAGGGTAAGTATACACATCTTGGTTCAGATAGGTGAAACGGTGTATATTTGTGCAAAAAGGGCCTAAATGCAGCGAATGGCGTGGTCTGTCCGAAATTTCAAGCAGACAGTGTTACTCGCAGGGTACCAAAGGGTAGGAATACGAATTTTGGTTCTGATCGGTGAAACGGTGTAGATTGGGACCAAAGGGCCTAAATGCAGGGAATGGGGTGGTCTGTCCGAAATTTTAAGTAGACAGTGTTACTCGCAGGGTTCCAAAGGGTAAATATACAAATTTTGGTTGAGATCGGTGAAACGGTGTGGATTTTTACCAAAGGGCCTAAATGCAGGGAATGGGGTGGTCTGTCCGAATTTTTAAGTGGACAGTGTTACTCGCAGGGTTCCAAAGGTTAAATATACAACTTTTGGTTCAGATCGGTGAAACGGTGTAGATTTGTGCAAAAGGGCCTAAATGCAGGGCATGGGGTGGTCTGTCCGAAATTTAATGTTGACAGGGTTACCCGCAGGGTCCCAAAGGGTAAGTATACACATTTTGGTTCAGATCGGTGAGACGGTGTAGATTTGTATACATAACAGACAGACAGACAGACAGACAGACAGACAAACTTTGTGCTTTATATATATAGAAGATAGAAGATATGATATATATAAGATACGGTCTTCCAGGCAGGCGTATCAGAAGTCACAAAGGGGGGTAGTATGTAAGTAACTGAGAGTTTTTAAGGTACAGGGAAATATGATGGGATTGTCGGATGCTCTTGAGCACTAAAATGTCTCGATACACCAAGGCCAGAATTTGGTAGCGCTGGTGAATTCCCATTTGTCTCCTTGAGATGGGTACGCGCTTGTACAGGGTATTTTTGCTTAAGGCGTCCACGAGACAAAAGATGGGCCACCAGAAGGCGAGACAGTCCTTCATGAAATTCATACATAACAGCACACGTGATTTCTGTTTACGGCCTCGCCATGTAAGAGCTGTAGGTGTGAAATTTAAGGTAATTAGTACAAACGTATTATTTGAGTGAGGAGAACTGGTCTGGGTTGCGAACTAGTATTAAGTAGAATATGGTCTACGGGAACTTAGTAAGACAGGGCAGGGCGATTACGGCACAGAAATATTTGGTGTTATATGTAATGCGCACTTACTGCTTTTTTTTTTTAGAAATCAATATTAATCTTATCTAATACACAGAGAGATTAAGTATTATGGGTCACGATGCGCAGCCACAATAGTGTGATCGTGTGATCAGTGAGATTAAGTTTCACCAGATGAAAGCGACCTCCAGTGATATTAGGAAGTTCTGTGGTGATATATATATCAGAACACCTTTGATGCGTGTGATGTGACATCATATATACACAGTGCTCACACATTATTTATGTATATCTTTCCCAACATAGAGATATTTGAGAGGCGTAAATATCCGTGGAACATTAACCAAAATGAAAAACATTGGACTGATTGCATAGGCCAATCCAATATAACAACAGACTTTGACGCAAAGTGCGTAAAGAAAATTATGAGTGTATATATATATATATATATATGTAATTTAGGGTGATTTAGTGTAATATGTATTTTGGATGGGGATTTTATTAACATGTCTGGGATAATCGCAAGATGTACCGTCGTCACGGTAAATCATCCGATGATCCGAGGCGAATATGTAACTTGTTTTCGAGGGTATTTTACGCCACTGACATAAGTCAGTAGGAAGCCATTCAATGTTTATTTACGCGGCAAATTGTTAAGCCAAGATATGTTTCATGTAGCTTATTATTATTATTAAGGTATTTTTGGAGCGTTTTTTATAAGATTATAAGTATACAGATAGGTTTTCGATGTTATAGAAAACACTATCAAGCGAATTATTACGAACAACATTATCGAGGAATGTTATGTGATTACGGAATTAAACGGATTTTGTCAGTTAGAGTTTATTGTGAGAGAGATGAGTCATTGGGAATTCTGCTACAGGTATATTCTTGTCGAGAAGCGTGACGCAAGCCGTGGGGCACTTCCAGCTGGCTGTATCAAGAAAAGGCGAAATGCCCTCCACCGGAAATCGATATCGTCGCGCCGAGTATATTGACCCTTATGTCGGGAGTATCGCGTGGTGTCTCAGCCAGAGGAGACCGGGCGACTAGGAGACGGCTCCGGAGAGGGGGTTCGAGGAATGCATATATTGTTTGCGCGCCGAGAAGAGAAGACGATTATCATTGTAAAAATTGACCGATGTGGTTGCTCGTGTGGTTGGTTCCGGTGTGATCGGACCATAACTTTACATTTCTACAACAATCTCCACAACTGACGAAGAAGATGGCGACGTCCAGAAGGCTGTTGGAAGCTCTCTTAAAGAACATCAAGTACGAGGGAAATGTTACGGCAATTTCCAATGGTAAGCGCGAATGACTCAGAACTACATAATCTCTCGCTTCATTGTTTCATATTCAGTATTTCAGTAACTTCTTAGCTTGGGAATAATAGTAAAATCAGTAATTCATCCGACTCCGTTTTCACGTAATTCTCTAGTGGTAAATTCAAATCGTTACGCTCCAATTTAAATTTATTATTATTATTAAAATTGCCAATACTTGTTTTTATATAATAAATTCATTTCTTTCACTATGCAATCTTTGCTTTCAGTAGGTAGCATTAGATATAGACCAAATTCCTTCTCCTGATACAATTGTTAGTTGGGTTAATGATCAAATCATACCACGATCTGAGTGTGAAGATTCTTAAAGGTGTTCTGCCAGAGCTAGGTGTTGTTAAATATAAATTTAGATTTCAACATAGCGTTGAGGTCATGGCGCCCATTAATACAACGTATCTTAGTCAGAGTAAACATTACATTTATCACCTCAAACGTGGGACTTGTTGTGGTTTTTCCACTCTCTCCCCAGTGAAACAGTTACACTTGTCACCCACCAGTGGGGAAAATAGTAAAACCGTTACATTAGTACGCTAAGCGTGGAGCAAAAAGAAACAGTTGCACTTGCCGCCCAACTGTGGAGCTTCTTATATATGTATTTTAAAGTGCAAGGCAGGGCTAATGAAACCGTTACACTATGGGTGTCCGCTTGAAGCAGCTACAGCCTCTACTGTCGGGGAAATAAGTATAGATACTCGAGTTTAGAGGTCAATAAAACCTTTACCCTTAGTCTTACATAAGAACAACCTACACCAAAATTTTCCTTGTTTTATTTGTCGTTTAACGATATAGAGTAAATATTTGCATTGTATCTCGTTAAAATTTTATAGCAGATTGAACAAAAAAAGTACCGGTTTTTCTTACCAAGTTCACGGAGCGCTCATTTAGAAGGATCATTACGTTAAAAGTATTAATCGGATCGTAACGAAACTCTAATACGTCTTAAAGGAACTTATTGTTAACGCGTATATGTAGTTTTAATATGATCTGACGTTTCTTAAAATAGTTGTTGTGAATTTTGTAAAACAACTTTTTCTCGGGCCTGGGTGGTCATAGCAGTATCAAATATGGCTTGTTATGAGGCTCATAGCAATGCAAGGCTTAACGTAAAACTACATTTTATCTACTTGTGATTATCGATTTTATATGGATTGATATTTATTCGGACCATTGAGGGCGGCGATAGTACCGCAGCAGCCTGGCAATGTTGCCAGTTGCTGCGAGCTCGTTCCTACGCACACCAAACTCTGACCTTTGTTCTTCGTTGAGTCATTGGCAACAAGCAGCAACTATCACTGTCTGTATTATCTATTGTTTGCACATCGATCAAGATGCCAGCTAATCCGCAGTTAACGGAGGGAGAATTTGCCATGATTATAAGTGAAATATGTTTTTTTTAGATGCGAGAGAGAAAGTAATAATGATAAGAGGGTTTAGCAAATAGTATCCAAGTGTATTGGAAGGTCGATAGCCACGGTGAAGAGATTTGCCGCTGCAATTAAAGATATTCCTCTCCTCCCAGAATCCAAAAGTATGAAAATGTGACGAAAGCAGAGCTAATTGTTCACGCCAAACCTCACTTCAGGGCACCTAAAAAGAAGCTGGAACAGATAATCAAGAATGTTCGTCCTGACGTCGAACTCGTCTGGTTGCCAGTTGCTCATTGTGAGCTCAACCCCATAGAGCTGGTTTAGTCCTACGTGGAAAATAAAATAGCTAAAGTGAATATGAGTAACCAGGCGGAGAGAGGAAGATCAATGGAGGTGATGCGAGATCTCTGTAAAGAAGCCTTGAGGTCTGTAACACCGGAGCTATGGAAACAATGCATCGAACACACCAAAAAAATAGAGAAACATTCCTGGGAAAAGGATTGGCTAACAGAAGACGTCCCCGTTGTTGAGCCACTTGTTATAAACTTAAATGACAGTTCATCTGATTCATCGGGCAGTGATTTTTCAGACAGTTAATAAGGGAGCTGTTTTATAATCTTATAATCTCCAAGTGTAAATTACTTCAAACAATTAATCTTATAATAATAGCTTTTCAGCTGACACACCATTTTTAAACCTGCCAATGGAGGTCCAAAGCCCTCATTAAAAAAGGTGTTGGGAAATGTTTAACTTCTTGCGGAAATGAAATATAAGACACGTTTCTCTAACTTCTAGGTAAAATTAGCAGAGGCTATTAGCGCTGTACATAAGGGACGCATATTTCAGGATATAAAGAAGAATGAAATAGTTAAGTTAAATCGACGTGAGTGATATTGTATTTTATTTTTTCTTAATCGTATTACCCTCCAGGGTTGGCTACCCTCGGACTCAGCGATGGATCCCACATTTACCACCTCCATTTTGAAACTTCGGGATCGGGTATACAACTGGGGTGTGTTACCAGCACTTCGCCCAGGTTGCCTCACCTGCAAAGCAAACAGGGACCTTATGAGGGATGGGAAGATTGGGAGGGATAGGCAAGGAAGAGGGAATGAGGCGGCCGTGGCCTTACGTTAGGTATCATCCCGGCATTTGCCTGGAGACGAAGTGGGAAACCACGAAAACCACTTCAAGGATGGCTGAGGTGGGAATCGAACACCCCCTCTACTCATTTGGAGCACCCGAGGCTGAGTTGACCCCGTTCCAATCCTCATACCAATTTTGAAATTTCGTGGCAGAGCCGGGAATCGAACCACGGACCTCCTGGGTGGCAGCTAAGCTCTCTGACCACTACACCACGGAGGCGAATATATATTATAATTTTTGTATTATAATTCGTCAATTTCACGTATGGTTTTTAATTTATTTTAATTAATGTCATTTTTCAAGTCCTCGTACTGCAGCTCCTTCACCAAGATTTTATTCGTATAAAATAATATCTTCCTTGTCACGTGAGCGACCCGTGGTTTAACCCATAAACATTCACTTTATCTTTCCGTTTCTTTTATATACCGGTATTGCCACCACAGAATTTCAACTACCATAATATAGTTAAGTGAACACGGAACTGTCCTTCATCCATTTTTCTGAATTATGATAAAATAATAGATGTAGTGTAATGGTGTGATAATTGCTTTGTATAACTTTGATAAAAGTTCAGTTTTATAAAATATTTGATAACATTTATTTGACACATTTCTTTAGCAGTGTAATACCGGCCTAACACAAATTACAATACAATAACAGAAATTCACAGACCTTACGGCTTGGTACGCGCGCGTATTATGTTTCACAGGGCAACGTCGCACGAGTTTCCTCGACCGAGCGCATCGTTCCCGTCGCTTGCTACGATACATTCCTCTCACATAACCACCCGATTAAATATCAATCGATATAAAAGCAATTATCAAAAGTAGATAAAATGTAGTTTTACGCTAAGCCTTGCATTGCTATGAGACTCATAACAAGCCATATTTCATACTGCTATGACCACCCAGGCCCGAGAAAAGGATGTTTTACAAAATTCACAACAACTACTTAAAGAAACGTCAGATCAGATTAAAACTTCATATACGCGTTAACAATAAGTTCCTTTAAGACGTATTAGAGTTTCGTTACGATCCGATTAATACTATTAACGTAATGATCCTTCTAAATGAGCGCTCCGTGAACTTGGTAAGAAAAACCGGTACTTTTTTTTGTTCAATCTGCTATAAAATTTTAACGAGATACAATGCAAATATTTACTCTATATCGTTAAACGACAAATAAAACGAGGAAAATTTTGGTGTTGGTTGTTCTTATGTAAGACTAAGGGTAAAGGTTTTATTGACCTCTAAACTCGAGTATCTATACTTATTTCCCCGACAGTAGGGAGCCGAACATGTCCTCGGACACTCCCGGCACTAATAGCCATACGATAAATCTCTACCTAGTATAAAACTATGTCCCTGATTCTTGGATGTTACGGGTAAACTCGAGAACCTCTGAATGGATTTTGATGCGGTTTTAACCATTCTGTAAAGGTTATCTCGAGGATGATTTCTGTTGAAAATAATGTTCTTATCATCAAAGGAAGCCAAGCAGTAACGATTTCAGTGGAAAAGTCGAAAAAAACTGGTGTCCGAGCGCTTTGTTGACTTACGCTGGGCAAACCGTTAAAAAATATCTAAATACTGTGAGTGTAAGAATTGTTCAGCATGAAAAGTTCTAAATAAAAGTCCGCGAGAGCATATGTCTCTCTTCAGTACATCGCCCACTATAAGTGTTTTTACGTTTCAATTTCTTCCAACCATGTCTATTTAACTACTGAGGCGACAGTTTACGAGCTAGCTAAGGGTGAGTCTATCATCCCTGTTGCAGCCTAGCTAGCGGGCGAACCTATTGCCCCAGATACAGCCAGCAGCAAACCGTAGAGCCGTGTTGAGTGAAGACTTCTGAGAAGGGTGGTTGAGTTGGGAGTTTCCCTGACAGTGCAACTCGGGTGTTCTTCATTTTGCCTGTGAAACAAAGTCAAGCTAAGATTGGACGGAAGGGGGATTCGAGTTTCACTCACCTCGCCATTTCCTGGAAGTGCAACTCTTATATCGCCAGTGAACTTTTCGTTCCGCAAAAATCACAGTCAATTTAAGATTGGACGGAAGGGGGATTATATTATATTAAATTATACCGATTGGCGTATAATCTCTACTTAGTATAAAACAAAGTCCCCGATTCTTGGATGTCACGGGTAATCTCGAGAACCACTGAATGGATTTTGTTGCGGTTTTCACCATTCTGTAAAGGATATCTCGAGGAAGGTTTCAGTAGAAAATAGTTTATTTATGACGAAAGGAAGTCAAGCACTAACGATTTCAGTGAATAGGTCGAAAAAAAAAACTGGCGTCCGTGCTCTTTGCTTACGCTGGGAAAACCTTTAAATATATATATATACTATGAGTGTAAGAATTGTTTAGCATGAAAAGTTCTACAAAAAAGCCCGGGAGAGCATATCTCTATCTTTAATACATCGCCTACTATAAGTGTTTTTACGTTTTCATTTCATTCAACAATCTCCATTCAGTTACTGAGGTGACAGTTTACGAGCTAGCTCGGGGACGGATCTATCACCCCAGTTACAGCTTAGCTAGCGGACGAGCTTATTGCCCCAGATACTGCCAGCAGCAAACTGTCGAGTCGTGTTGAGTTAAAAACTTTAGAGAAGAGTGGTTGTGTTTGGAGTTTTCCTGGAAGTGCAACTCAGCCTTTCTTCATTTCGCCTGTGAACTTTTCGTTTCGCAAAATTCCCAGTCAAGTTAAGATTGGATGGAGGGGGGAATTGTGTTTCATGCACCTCGCCTTTCTTAAATTACGTCTGACAAGAATTTGTTGCACAGGCATCTCCATGATAATATAATTAATAGTCCAGTCAGTGATTTCAACCCATCATGCCGAGACGTAAAATGGATATTGGTCGTCGTTCATTGACATTGAAAAAAAAAGCGCTTATCACGTAATGCATTCATAATTTTTCCCGGGCGAAGCCGGGTCGGGTTGCTAGTAATAAATAAATCACTAAATGTGACATGAGAGATCCTTTGCGAACAAATACCATACGACTCAGATTTCCGTGGATTTTTCGCACAATTCAAAATTCTGACTTTCTCGGCCTGATATCAAATCCGCAATATTTGGATCTAAAGGCGAAAAACCTACCGCTGGCTCACCGAGGAATCTAATATAACGTAGGTACAAAAGTTTCCCATGCACATGACAAGAAATAAAGTTCCCATTCATGCATGAATTCCTGAAGTACTGTGATAGGGTTGAGCTGTTCCCCGTGGCTTAGCCGTGCTCAGTGCACCACGAATGCGCGGGAAGCTGCCGAAGTCTGGGGATCGTAGGTTCGAATCCTGGCACTGATAGTTGCTATCCTGACTGTGGTTTTTTCCGGTTTTCTTCAGACTCTCGTCAGACAAATACCCACACTACTACAGTTCTCACATAAATAAAGTTATTAGACTAGTTCAATACACATCCAACTGCACGGGGCTGATCACCAATATATTCCATGCCTCTCCAAAGGGAAAACATTTAATTAAAGTTCCTCCGCTACACTGAGACACATCGAATCATGGATATATTTTTCAGATTTAGATGATGAATACTTGTTGCCTTGGAAACCATATAGGAGGTCCAGATGACCTTTACACTTGAGAAATAGATGATGAATACTTGTTGCCTTGGTAACCATATAGGAGGCCTAGATGACCTTTACACTTGAGAATTAGATGATGAATACTTGTTGCCTTGGTTACCATATAGGAGGCCTAGATGGACTTAACACTTGAGAATTAGATGATGAATATGTGTTGCCTTGGTAACCATATAGGAGGCCTAGATGGCCTTTACACTTGAGAATTAGATGATGAATATTTGTTGCCTTGGTAACCATATAGGAGGCCTAGATGGACTTAACACTTGAGAATTAGATGATGAATATGTGTTGCCTTGGTAACCATATAGGAGGCCTAGATGGCCTTTACACTTGAGAATTAGATGATGAATACTTGTTGCCTTGGTAACCATATAGGAGGCCTAGATGGCCCTTACACTTGAGAATTAGATGATGAATACTTGTTGCCTTGGTAACCATATAGGAGGCCTAGATGGCCTTTACACTTGAGAATTAGATGATGAATACTTGTTGCCTTGGTAACCATATAGGAGGCCTAGATGGCCTTAACACTTGAGAATTAGATGATGAATACTTGTTGCCTTGGTATCCATATAGGAGGCCTAGATGGACTTTACACTTGAGAATTAGATGATGAATACTTGTTGCCTTGGTAACCATATAGGAGGCCTAGATGGACTTAACACTTGAGAATTAGATGATGAATATGTGTTGCCTTGGTAACCATATAGGAGGCCTAGATGGCATTTACACTTGAGAATTAGATGATGAATACTTGTTGCCTTGGTAACCATATAGGAGGCCTAGATGGCCTTTACACTTGAGAATTAGATGATGAATACTTGTTGCCTTGGTAACCATATAGAAGGCCTAGATGGCCTTTACACTTGAGAATTAGATGATGAATACTTGTTGCCTTGGTAACCATATAGGAGGCCTAGATGGCCTTTACACTTGAGAATTAGATGATGAATACGTGTTGCCTTGGTAACCATATAGGAGGCCTAGATGGCCTTTACACTTGAGAATTAGATGATGAATACTTGTTACCTTGGTAACCATATAGGAGGCCTAGATGGCCTTAACACTTGAGAATTAGATGATGAATACTTGTTGCCTTGGTAACCATATAGGAGGCCTAGATGGCCTTTACACTTGAGAATTAGATGATGAATACTTGTTGCCTTGGTAACCATATAGGAGGCCTAGATGGCCTTTACACTTAAAAATTAGATGATGAATACTTGTTGCCTTGGTAACCATATATGAGGCCTAGATGGACTTAACACTTGAGAATTAGATGATGAATACTTGTTGCCTTGGTAACCATATAGGAGGCCTAGATGGCCTTTACACTTGAGAATTAGATGATGAATACTTGTTGCCTTGGTAACCATATAGGAGGCCTAGATGGACTTAACACTTGAGAATTAGATGATGAATATGTGTTGCCTTGGTAACCATATAGGAGGCCTAGATGGCCTTTACACTTGAGAATTAGATGATGAATACTTGTTGCCTTGGAAACCATATAGGAGGCCTAGATGGCCTTTACACTTGAGAATTAGATGATGAATACTTGTTGCCTTCGTAACCATATAGGAGGCCTAGATGGACTTAACACTTGAGAATTAGATGATGAATATATGATGCCTTGGTAACCATATAGGAGGCCTAGATGGCCTTTACACTTGAGAATTAGTTGATGAATACTTGTTGCCTTGGTAACCATATAGGAGGCCTAGATGGACTTAACACTTGAGAATTAGATGATGAATATGTGTTGCCTTGGTAACCATATAGGAGGCCTAGATGGCCTCTATTCTTCAAATATAGATGATGAATACTTGTTGCCTTGGTAACCATATCGGAGGCCTAGATGGCCTTAACACTTGAGATTTAGATGATGAACACTTGTTGCCTTGGTAGCCATATAGATGGCCTAGATGGCCTATATTCTTCAGATATATATATATAGATGATGAATACTTTTTGCCTTGGTAACCACATTGAAGGCCTAGATGGCCTTAACACTTGAGATTTAGATGATGAATACGTGTTGCCTTGGTAGCCATATAGGAGGCCTAGTTGACCGTCACGCAAATGCTTGATTGACACCCAACCCTAAAACACATCCATGTTAATTAACATCAAACAACAATAAAGGTTTGCAGTTCCATTAGTATATGCTTCAATATATCTTGTGATAGTTCTGGAAATCTTATCTACTTTAATCAATCTTTAATATTTTCTCTTTACGCACATAGTTCTTTCCCGAACGTTGATATCGCTTTCCCGTAAATCCTTTAGTTTTCATCTTGTCTCTTACACCTGTCGATGGTGACTGGAGAATTTATTCCAATGTATAACAAAGTGAATCTTCATTGTTCACTTGTTTGGCCATAAATCTCACCCCGTCACATCGTATCCGTGGTTCTCGAAGGAGTTTTCTCCATTTGTCTCTGCCGTCACAAATAACGTCAAGGACGTTAGAATGGAGATGTAGGGCCACACAGCGTCCTGGAGTCGTTCTGTATCTCTGAAAGTATAAACTAGCAACAACAACTACTTGACAAGATGTAACATTTACACCGAGTAGCAGAAAGAGAAAAAGATGAAGAGGAGGTACAAGAAGAACAAGAATCACACCACTCCGGGAATTGAAGGACTTAAGTATGAATATTTTATAAATTGATGTTAAAAATGTGTTGTTGTTGATTCAGTTAGGAGGTTTGTAACAACGTGACCATGTAGCCCCATCTACTTGGGTAAACTTATGGAATCTGTCTGGTAACGTGTGTTATTCTTATGGCAGTACTAGAGTGTGTGTATTTCTGGTTGGTTCCTCAGTTTAGGGGCTGCGACAACGCGGTCATGTAGCGCCGTGTACTTTGGTTGTGTGTAGAATCTGTCTGAAAACCGGTGTTATTTATGATTTTTTTAAAATTCAAGTAAGGACTGCTGACATTAGATTTTCAAGTAGTTCTAACTTTTGCCGCCAAACGCCACCGTCAACGACCAACTAGTTCTGAACTTGGTTACCAGAAGCCACCACAGTCGGCACCTGGCGAAGAACGTTGGAACCTAAGAGCGTTAGTCAAATCTAACCTATAATTTAGCTTCACACAATTGTAATTACTGGAAGGTTTTTTATCATGCCACAAATTTATGACATGGGACCACCGGCTTTACTTCCCCTCCGAGGGAAAGCATACTGAGGAATTTTTAACACCTTTAAAAAATCCGACGTCTTCGGCCGGGTTTGAACCCGTGATCTTGGGTGTAGAAGCTCAGCATGCTACCAACTACGCCACCGAAGTCGTCGTATTTGTGGTTAAAGATAGAATTTGGTAAGGAGGCGATCGTGGCCTTCAGTTAGCTACTATTTTGGCACTCGCCTGAAGTAGACGTGGGAAACCAAGTTTGGTGAGCTTTTTCAGTAATGTCAGCCTTATAATCAAGGAAGCAATAAATAAATTGATGCTATATCCACGCGCCATCTGAACGGACATTGTTCTTAGGCAGAATACAGTTACAATGAAGTGCAGCGCTGGCACTTATGATTGCTACGATGGCTGAGGTAGGAATCAACTCAACCTTTTCACAGGTCTGCTTCACGAGTTACGTGAAGCCCTTTCTTCCCTCAGACCAGATTTAAATTCGTTGGCAGAGCCAAGCTTAGAACCAGAATCTCGCCGGTGACAGCCTAAAATGCTAGTAATTACGCCACGAAACGGACCGTTGAAAAGTGTAATGTTCTCTATTAATGACCAGCTATTTAGCATACTTTCGATTTTTGCAAAAAATGAAAGTACACTTATGAGATCAACACAGGGCCAAACATTGTGTGTCTGTATATGTGTGTGTTTGTGTACTCTGCATGTCTGCCCCCCGCCCTCCCCTATCAATTCAAACACGGTGGATCCGAATTGAACGAAATTTGGCACAGAGGTAGCACTAGCAAAGAGCACCCCAGTGTAATGATTTATATCGCCGCCCTCTTGACGGAAACGTAATGGCGGCCACCCACATGTTAAAAACATAAATCAAATTACGACCAATCTAATCATCTAATCTCTCCCAAATTATGCATCAACATACCTTTATCTGGGAAACATTGTTTGCCCAAATTACAAGGACATCAGCCCAGTAGTTTGCAGATGGCGGCCATGTATGTGTGCAAACTGATTCCCCCTATCAATTCCAACACGATGACAACGCATTGAATGAAATTGGGTACAGTGGTACCACTAGCAAAGGGCACTTCAGTGTCATGGTTTATATCGCCGCCATCTTGACGGAAAAGTAAGGGCCATCACCCAAATGATCGTAGCTTAAATCAAACTATGACTAACCTAATCATCTGATCTCTATCAAATTTTGCAAGACGTGCCTTTATGTGAAAAGTGTCTTTTGACCAAATTACAAGGTCAGCAGCCTAATAGTTTGCATATGGTGGCCACCATTGATAGAGAGGTAGCACTAGCTAGGGACAACTCAGTGTCATGTTGTATATGCCACCATCATAACAAATAAAGAAATGGCGCCCACCCAAATGTTCTGAGCTTAAATCAAATTACGTCTAACCTAATCATCCGATATCTACCAAATTTTGCAACAATATACCTTAATGTGGGACGCGCCTTTTACCCAAACTACAAGGTCATTAACCAAATAGTTTCAAGTATCGTACATAGGGAGGTTTAAACTCTCCCCAAAGCGGTGACCGGTAGGATATTAGCATATTATAATAGAATATGTAAACATAGAACTGACCTACAGGTCAGGCTTACCGTGCCATATCGTTGTGGACACGTGCCGTCCCGTTGTCAACATGGCCGCTAGTTTTGCTCGAAAATACATATATTTCCATAACTTCCTAAGTTTATATTCTTTTAGGACTGTACTGAACAATATAATGCATATTTAGTTTAAAATGGTTTATAGAAACGCCAGAAAACGCTAATGAAATCGTTGATTTCAACTCAAAATATGATAGTTATACTAAACCAGTTGTTTATCAAGTATTATCAAAGTGTATCCATGGCGTAATGGTAGCGATTTGGGCTCGTAGTCCGGGGGTTTGTGGATCAAATCCCTGCTGGTACAAATTTCCTTAACTCGTTCTTTTTGGTATTTATTGATTTATAACTCCTCACACGTTATAATATTAAGCATATATACTGTAACGTGTATTTTCAATCGAAAATATTATACAGAGTTAACGTAAAATGCCGCACTTGGAGGTCGGCATGCGGTTCCTCGTCGAAATTCACGACAAAAGTTTATCTTGCAAAACCTAGTCCTGCCAATAGGTTTAACAGAAGTGCGTGTTAAGAAACGAGGCTCTGGCAACGCTGTAACTGCATGCAGCGTGGCCAAAAACTGGTCGCGGGAACTCGGCACACTGCCGGAGCTGTCTCATTAGCACAGTTGGTCACTAGTCGTGGCCGAGTGAGGTACGTGTGTGCGCGCTGTGTGACCGCATTGGAAGAGTGAACGGATCCTAATACCGGTGCTTCCTTAGTTCCACGTGTGTACTGACCTTCCGTGTGTCATTCGGACAATACTTTTTCAAGTAGTGTTCCAGATAGGACAACAAAACCAGAAACCCAGAAAACCCCGCTGAAAATCATGTCCGGAAACCAGAGGAAAAACACCGTACGCTGCCAATGGGACAGGCAGAGTTCTCGCCCCTCACCAGGAGAAATTCACCGCTGGATTGGCGATACCCTCCGGTTGACTGTCGACCAAGTAGAAGCCATCCAGTTAAATGCGCACGAAAAAAACATGTAGGCCTACATCAAGGTAATCAACATATCTACTTATCAGAAATTGTTAAATACTTTTGCAGATCCTATTAAATTTCAGTATGACTCAGGCGAAATGACAAATGTTAAGCTCTCCACAGCGGATTCCAATTTTACCACAGTGCGTATATTTAATGTCCCACTCGAAGTTCCCCCTGAAATTTTCAAATCCGTCCTGTCGAAATATGGCACTGTGAGTGACGTCAGGAAAGAACAATGGTCTTCTGCTTATCAGTTCCCGGTGTATAATGGAATACGTGCCGTCACTATGGAAATCAAACAAGATATCCCCTCCACTGAGACTTTTGGTGGCCATTCTGGCTATATAACGTATAATGGACAGAAACAGACCTGTTTAATTTGCAATGCTACCACACATCTACGTATCAACTGCCCAAAGAAAATGATTCCCCTCGGTATAACTCCTACACAACAACGACGTGCCCAATACTCGGAAGTTGTGACGCAGCAAACGTCATATGAAAACATGCTTATTGATCAGTCAGCTGGGACAACACCAGAAGTGGCCTCGAATACATATGACGCAGAACTGGTACCTTGCCCTGACCAGAGCAGCGAGCCACAGAGTGCCCCTGTGCTATCGGCAACCTGTATCGCAGCCTTAGAACCAATAATAATAATGTTATTGGTTTTACGTCCCTTTTAACTACTCTGGCTTTTAGAGACGCCGGGGTGCCGGAATTTTGCCCCGAAGGGGATCTTTAACGTGCCAGTAAATCTACTGACACGGCTCCCTCGCATTTGCGCACCCTCAAATGCCACCTGACTGCGCCAGGATACGAACCTGCAACCTTGCCTTAGAACCAACTATGCCGTCACTACAGGCTGCCACAGAAATTTTGTCTTCACTGCCCCCACCTTCGCTGGTCCCTACCGACTCACTCAAGCAGGTTGATCGGGGATCCGAGAACGTCTCTAAGAAGATTAAAACAAATGCCTCGATTGCCGTACCAGCCCCGAAGAATCAAACTGGCTCTACAAACGTTCCCGCAGCTGTGAAAAAGAAACAAAATCTTCATTCAACGTCATCTAGGGACCCACGAACGCTCTCAACCGCTGACAGCCGGCCTATGAATGGCAGACATAAGGAACTATCTCAACCTAATTTGACATAGTGCACCAGTATATTTCTCACCTGTGACTTTTTTTCTTTTTTCTTTTTTCTCGAGTCCACCTTCCAGTATGTCTAGCACAACTTTTATACTTCTCTTAATGGCGCAATTTCTCACTGTGGCCACTGTGAATATCAATGTAATAGAATGCCCTCTGAAATTTCAACTGTTGGAGAGATTCCTTCGAGATGCAGACGTTGACATTGCCTTCATTCAAGAAGATGCTCTACCCTGTTTGCCCATATCTGCCTTCTACAAACAATACATCAATACCGGTAATACGAATAGAGGGACCGGATTCCTCATAAGACATGATATCCCACTCGAAGGTGTGCTATGTCATCCATCAGGACGCATAATATCTGGACACATAAACAATACCACCCTGATAAATGTATATGCCCCATCCGGGTCCAATAAACGTGTGGAACGGAAAATGTTCTTTCAACAGAGTATACTGCCTCATCTGCACGACGTTAAGGAAAAACTTATTCTTGCAGGGGATTTCAATTGTATTCAACGCCCAGAAGATTCCACTAGCTCATACCAAGGTGTCAACCCGGCTCTCAGGACCCTTCTTACCTCCCTACACCTCATTGATGCTGTGGATAGTTTAAGGGTGCCCCTGCCCCATTACACCTGTATAAGTCACAACTCCTCATCACGACTTGACCGCATCTACTTTTCACAGGAACTTATCCAGCCTAGACGATATGAAGTGATACCTGCCAGTTTCACTAACCATCATGCTGTCGTATGTACAATCTCTTACCCCCATCCCATATTTCACATAGGAAGAGGTTATTGGAAGCTGAATTGCTCGCTGTTACTGGAGGAGGAATGCCAAGATATTTTCAGACAACACTGGAATCGATGGGTCCAACAAAAATGCAAATTTCGCGACTGCGCAGACTGGTGGGATATTTTAGTTAAACCAGGGATCCGCCGCGTCTTTAAGAACATATCTTACCAACGAGGTCGGGAAAGACGGGATACAGTTGAATTTTACTATCGAGTTCTTCGCCAGCTCCAGCAAAGATCTGATGCTGGGGAGCGTATATATGACCAGATCCGGGAAGTTAAAACCAAGCTCCTGTCTCTACAGCAACGAACGCTCGCTCATATAAACGTGGCTTTAAAAGATCGTACAGTGCTCCCGGACGAAAGTGCAAGTGTATACCATATCGCCAAAGGACAACGTGAGCGGCAACGTAAATATATCCACCGCCTCCGCACCAGTACTGGAAGTGTCGTCACCTCCCCTGACGCTATACGTCGTGAAATATCATTATTTTATCAACGGTTCTACGCTAAGGCTCCCATTGATCCACAGCAGGTGACCCTATTGCTGTCATCTTGCAGTACCCAACTATCTCCGGACAACAAAACTCTGCTCAGCGCGGATATTACGGATGAAGAGATTCACTCTGTGGTTAAGCAACTCCCAAACAACCGCTCACCTGGCATTGATGGACTGCCATATGAAATGTATAAACACTTCTGGCCTCTCATTGACAAAGAATTTTGTCATGTCCTGCGTACCATTCTCCAACGTCGTGCTCTTTGTCAATCACATCACGAGGGTACCATAGTCCTCATACCAAAAACATCCTCTCCCATGGCAGTTGGTGACTTCCGACCAGTTACTCTGCTCTGCAGTGACTATAAAGTCCTTACCAAAGTACTTGCATGCCGATTGAAGACTGTTCTACCTGATATCATTGGTGATGAACAATGTTGCAGTATTCCTGGAAGAACTCTGTTAACAAACTTAGCGATACTACGGGACCTACACCTAAAAGCCGAAATGCTCCCCACTGAGCCAATGAGTTTTCTCACCTTAGATCTTGATAAAGCTTTCGACCGCATCAGTCATGAATACTTGTACATGGTCTTGCGACACTTCGAATTTCCTGAAATCCTTATTGACTACATTCGTATGATAAATTGTAATGCTACGTCTCGAGTGCTCGTCAACGGTTTTCTTTCCTCTCTGATTCCAATACAACGATCAGTTAGGCAAGGATGTCCCCTTTCTATGCTACTTTTTGTCATTGGCCTTGAACCGTTCATTCGGACTACCCAGGTGAAGCTACAGGGTTACAAACTGTCCACACATGTTTTTGGAATGTGCGCCTATGCTGATGACGTATCAATATTGATCCGCAATGAAGAAGACATCTCCCACATCGATAGCGTCCTTCAGCGCTACCATATCGCCTCTGGAGCACAATCGAACCCCCAGAAAACTGCTTTGCTTCCGCTCAATACTAACTCAGTGATTACCCAACAGCCCTGGTTCCGGATAGTAAATGAGGTGAAAATTCTTGGCATTACCTGGAAGCAATCGCTTCTGGACACAGTGCAAGCAAACTGGACTAAGGTCATTGCCAAAGTTAGGGGAGTGCTGATCCAATTTGGTCAAAGAAACCTCAATATAGTGCAACGGGTCATGGTCCTCAACGTGTTTGCGCTCTCTAAAATATGGTATGTCGCACAACTTTTCCCACTTCCCAAAATGTTTGAGAGCCAATTGGCAAAATATACAGGTTGGTTTATATGGCAAGGATTTTTGTTCCGAGTACAACGGGAACAGTTGTATCTCCCATCCCGGCAAGGCGGGCTAGGGCTAACAGCTCATGGCATGAAATGCCGTGCACTCCTCTGCAAGAACGATATCACCATTCTTTCCCAACATGACACTTTTACTAAAGGGCTATACAGAGATATTCGAAACACAGCCCGTGGTTGTGATAGAGCTTTGCCGAAGATATTTAGGGACCATCAACAGCACCTTCTGGAAACTGTTCGCCAAATGCCTTCAGGGACTGTTCCAACGACGAAAAGTATTTATAACATGTTGCGGCAAGTGGTACACTCCAAACCGCGAATAGAGGCCACCACCCTCTACGTCCATTGGCCCACTGTTTGGAAAAATTTTGGGGCTATGACCTTTTCTTCTGCTGTACACTCCCAGGATTCTATCTTCCTCAACGATCTCATCCCAACCGCTCTACGGCGATATACCATCCGTCTTGAAACTTACCCATGGTGTACTATATGTGGTCAAACTGATACGGCGATACACCGCTTCACATCATGCACGCGAGTTGCCTCCACGTGGCTGTGGTGTAAGGGAAAAGTATGTCAACTATTAAATGTGCCCACGGATGACCTTGATGACAGGAAGTTGGTTCGTTTGTCGGTGACCGCCTTCCCCCAAATTAAACAGACTGCCATTGTGTGGATAATGGGCCAATATGTAGACTTCGTGATGGACAATGATCAACATTTCTCGTTCCTGGATCTCAGGTATCACCTGCAAAAAGAGCGTTGGAAGCTTAGTGAAAGTGGACAATTGTACGATAAATATGGACACTATCTGGATTTCTTGTGATGTATTAGTATGGTATTTATCATATCTGAAAATTCTGTAATTCTGTAAAGAGCTAATAAAAAAAATAGCTCAGTGAGACTAGGTGATGCCATAAATGCCGGTTGTGCGGACGTGCCGATGTTCGAGTCACGTGCGCGCCATTTTTTTCAGGTAATGTATCAAATTGCATCCAATGTACACCTCCACTATGCAATACACTATGTATTACCGTTACAGTTACCTGTATTTAATCATTCAAACGTAACATGAAATTCTTACAGAGGTAAACGGCCCCTTGTTTCGTCCATGGCACAAATAAAGCCAATAGAACATAATAGTGGATACAGTAACATCGTCTCTATCCAATGCGGTACAAAGAAGCACAATACTGTAGGTAGCCTACACTAGATTTCCCATTATGCTACGCACCAAAATTCCATAGTGTACTACGTTTGACGTCCAGTCATATCTTCACAGAGCCAGTACGTACACTTACGAGCAACGCCTTCACTTCACAGCAAATGTTCAAAGCGACCTCCTCGCATTTACAAACACTTCGCCACTCGTTGGAGCATACTTTGCCGGGCCCTATGCAACACAACTACATCCAATATTAGTCTACCGATTCAGCATGCACGTGAGCTATTAGGTCTTGTACATCCATGGGTGGAGTACTATAAACTTGTTCCTTTAGTGTTCCCACAAATAAAAATCTTGTGGATTAAGGTCCGTGGAACGTGGCGGCCAGAACATTGGACCTCCACGACCAATCCATTTCCCTGACCACGCTTCATTTAAACAGTTACGCACAATCATTCCTAAGTGTGGCGGTGCAACATCATGCTGAAACCATAGCTGTCGCCGAACACCAAGTGGAACGTACGATAGAGGGCGGGGTAATAAACTTGTATGGCAATAGGCAAGGGCCTAAAAGCACTCCTCCCACCATTCCAACCCTCAGGCGTATGCCAAAGCGTGCCTGAAAGCCACGTTCACAGGTGACATGTGGGTTGTGGTCAGACCAATAATGACTGTTGAGATGGTTGAAAATACCTTCCCGAGTGAAGCTACATTCGTCACTCCATAGCACATTCTTGATAACATATTCGTTATCTTTAACTTATTGCAAATCCAATTCACAGAACTGTACTCGTTGAATGTGGTCTTCTGGCCGCTGGTGTTGAGTTAACGTATAAAGATATGGATTCAGTTCTTCGTCGTGCAACACGTCAACAACCAGTGTTGGAGATACCTGGAACTGCCTTGCAATATTACGGGTACTTCGCCGAGGTGATTGGTGAACGGTTTCAAGAGTCGCGTCCTCCGTTTGTGGAGTAGGCTACGTCTAGTCCTTGGACGACCTCTGTCCACTACTTGTGGGCGAATATTACCGGTTTCCCACAGGCGTTGCTCAAGGCGACGAAAAACATTATTATCGGGATGGTGCCTTTGAGGTACTGTGCCGCATACTCACGAGCAGCACCCAACACTAAAATCATATCGACGTATTCACCATTTGTGAACTCCATCATGAAGCCACCCTACATGAACTTGACAGGACCAGTTATGGTTGTGCAATGCGTGGTTAGTCGAATCATGCACTCCGTTTAATGGATCACACTGAGCGTTCTTTCTTTCCATTATCGTTTTACGGACTAAGCGAGGATTCCACCATTACCGCCACTGAGGGCAGTGTCCTGGAGCTTGGGAATCTGAGTCGGGGATACAACTGGAGAGTGTGACTAGCACTTTGCCCAGGTGGCCTCACCTGCAAAGCGAACGGGGGCCTGATGAAGGGATAGGAACAGTGGGAGGGTTAGGCAAGGAAAGGGGAAGGAGGCGGCCGTGGCCTTACGGTAGGTACCATCCTGGCATTTGCCCGAAGACAAAGTGGGAAACCACGGAGAACTACTTCGAGGTTGGCTGAGGTGGGACTCAAGCGCCCTCTACTCATTTGGACCACCCGAGGCTGAGTAGACCCCGTACCAATCCTCAGACCACTTTTCAAATTTCGTGGCAGAACCAGGAATCGAACCGCGGACCTCCGGGGTGGGAGATGATCACGCTGACCACTACGAAACGGAGGTGACTCACATTGTCATGTGACAAAATGATGTGATGTAATGCTTACAAACGCAGTTAAACGACGGGAACTGACGTAACACAAAAAAAACACACACACACCTGACGTAGATTCGACCCGTAGCTCGATGGTGCATGTGGTTTTGATAACCCAACAGTCTACTCAGTGAGCTGCGACGAATAGTACGGTATTGCAGGATGATACACATTTCTCTGTACATTCCGATGCGCTTCAGTATGTGACCGTGTTGCCAGCTCCTCGCTTTCATACTTGTGGTTTTAAACAGCACCCGAACCGATTTTGCTATATAAACTTTTGTCTTGCAATTGGATGAGGAATCGCATGCCGACCTCCAAGTGCGGCATTTTACGTTCACCCTGTGTATACAGTATATAGCCTACCTTTAACACCACATATTTCAACACTCGAATACAGCGATTAAAACTCGTTAACTTTGATCCGTGGTCGAGACTATTGCTGTTGTTGTTGTTGTTGTTGTTGTTGTTGTTGATCATTCTTTAAGGGTTTTGTGACATCATGGTCTTGTTGGCCCGTTTACTTGGGTGTGTGTAAAAGTTGTCTGATAACCTATGTCACTGTGAGTCTGTAGGCTTACTAGTGTGTGTACTTTTATAAGCGGAAGGATTTGGATGGGAAGCTGTTGTTGTTGTTTCATTTGAGATGCATGGACATCATGGTCATTTAGCCCCGTGTACTTGGGTGAGTGTTGAATTTTGTCTGATAATCTGTGTTATTGTGTTGGCTGTATTAGTGTGTGTATATATAATTCAGGTGAGGATTCTATGAACGTTTAATATCCGTATAGCACGTTCTATTTCAACAAGCTACTACAACCAACATTCAATTATCTACTCCTTGAAAGGGACAAAGGCTTATAATTATACCCATGCGTTTAGGAGAAAGTAGGCTATATGTTCTTTACTGAACATCATGTTAGTTATTGCTTCTTTCTGAGGAATGGTTATCGTGATTAATTTAGCCCTCATGTACTTGGGTGTGTGTAATTGAAATTCAGGCATAGTTTGGGATAGAGGTGACCGTGGTCTTTTTTTTAGTAACCATCCCGGCATTTGCCTGAAACAGTGATAGAAGATGGTATTCTAAGCAAACTTCTTCACATAGGGACAGATGACCTCGTTGTTCTACCCCTTAAAACTCCAATAAGTAACTAACTGAATATCTTCAAGACATTTAGTCGTATGTTAATTAGTGCAGGTGAAATTTATGATGATGATCAGGTGCCATCAAGCCGGCGTCGACTCCCAGCGACTGCATGGATGGACTGTATCCATATGATTCGGTGTTCAGCCATATACTTCAGATCCTTCACTGACATATTCCTGTTGGATTTGATGTAGTCGATCCATCTCAATGCTGGCCTGCTCTCGTCTCCGAGACCCTTCCACCTTTCCAAGCAAAATAGTATTTTCCAAAGAATCAGAACGCCTCATAATGTGTCTAAAATATGACAGCTGTAATCGTGTTATCAATGCTTCAAGAGACAGATCTGGTTTGATATTTTGAATCACCCATATATTTGTCTTCTTGGCTGTCGAAAGAATACGCTGTATCCTTCTCCAAGTTAGTTAGTTATTGTTATTTTAAGGGGCGGAACTACGAGGTCATCTGCACCAGAGCTCAAAAGCATCAATATATTTCCTATCGCGTTTCCTTATGGTCCAGCTTTCGCAACCATGTGTAGCTATGGGAAAGACTAGTGCCTTAACCATTCTAATTTTAGTAGGCAAAGAAACATCGGAACACTCGAAGATCTTATCCAGGCCTTTAAAAGCTGATCTTCCTAGGGCAAGACTTCGGCGAATCTCTTGACTGCATTAGAAACTACTACTAATGGTTGATCCCAACAAACAGAAACTATTCACCTCTGTGATGAACATATTATCTATCATAATGTTTGATGGTAAACCTATTGTTAGTTTTGTATTGATGATATTCAAGTACAAGCAGGTGAAATTGAAAATCCCCCACTGGAAAACTCCTCACAAGACACGGCACAAACCTAGAAGAATTGCTGAGTTTTAATTCACTGGCCGTGAACTCTAATATACCATCTTTTTGGAAGCCTTCATAGGGAGGTTGAGGCTGCTTGGGCTTTTAGTTCTTGCAGTCAAGAGGTGCAGTTTCACCTTATATAAAGGAAGGTGGTGCGCAGTTCGCTACTCCAGTAGGGCACGGGCGGGGACACCAAGAGCCCGCCGATGAGCCAGCTTGGTGTCCTAGGCGAAAACCCACACAATACACGGCACAAACCTAGAATAATTGCTGAGTTTTAATTCACTGGCCGTGAAAGCCAATATGCCTTCTATTTCATTCCTATTTGCAGACACACCGAGGAGAGAACTTACCTTCAGACTCTGGTCTACATGCCACGTCTTTGGAAGGGAGGCCGACGTGGAGTAATCGGCTAAGTGGCGAAGGGGAATTCAGCCTATCGGCTTTCCCAAACAAATGACCGACGATTTTTGTCATTTAATTTCACCTGCTTGAAGCCTCCGTGGCTTAGGCGGCAGCACGCCGGCCTCTCACCGCTTGGCCCGTGGTTCAAATCCCGGTCGCTCAATGTGAGATCTGTGCTGGACAAAACGGAGGCAGACATGTTTTTCTCCGGGTACTCCGGTTTTCCCTGTCAAAATTTCATTCCAGCAACACTCTTCACTGTCATTTCATTTCATCTGTCATTCATTTAATCGTTGCCCCAGAGGAGTGCGTCAGGCCTCGGCAGCCGGCACAGTTCCTATCCTCGCCGCTAGATGGGGGCTTCATTCATTGAATTCCTGACCCGGTCGCAGACTGGAAGCAGGCTGTGGATTTTCAATTTCACCTGCTTGTACTTGAATATCATCAAGACAAAAAGGCCTCGGCAGCCGGCACTGTTCCTATCCTCGCCGCTAGATGGGGGCTTCATTCATTGAATTCCTGACCCGGTCGCAGACTGGAAGCAGGCTGTGGATTTTCAATTTCACCTGCTTGTACTTGAATATCATCAAGACAAAAAGGCCTCGGCAGCCGGCACAGTTCCTATCCTCGCCGCTAGATGGGGGCTTCATTCATTGAATTTCTGACCCCGTCGCTTGGTGTCCTAGGTAAAACCCCACACAAGGCATGGTACAAGCCTAGAAGAATTGCTGAGTTTTAATTCACTAGCCGTGAAAGCTAACATACCACCTTTTTGGAAGCCTTCATAGGGAGGTTGATGCTGCTTGGGCTTTTAGTTCTCACAGTCAAGTGGTGCAGTTGCACCTTATATAAAGGGAGGTGGCGCGCAGTTCGCTACTCCAGTAGGGCACGGGCGGGGACTCCAAGAGCCCGCCGATGAGCCAGATTGGTGTCCTAGGCAAAACCCCACACAAGACACGGCACAAATCTAGAAGAATTGCTGAGTTTTAGGAATTAAATACACAAACCGAGATTATGAACAACACAATCACGGGGATTGACCAGAATGACTAGTGATGGTGGATCTGTTTAGGATATAGCCAGCGTCGTATGCTAAACACGTGGAACCTTTCTGGTATACAAGTGGCAAATTTAGTGAATTCCAAATCAATTTCTTTTCCCGGTGAAATCTACCTCCGCCTTCCGGCATGCCAAGAGGGATAATTTTTAAAGAAATGTTGTTTAAGTTGCTATAAGTTTGGTGAGCTTTGTCAGTAACGTCAGCCTTTTAATCAGGGAAGCACTAAATAAAATAATGCTGACTCCACGCTCGATCTGTATGGACATTGTTCTTAGGCAGACTACAGTCACAATGAAGTGCAGCGCAGGCACTTGTCATTGAGTAGCTATAACAGTAGCTGTAGCTAACTTAGCTGACGATTTCGCAAATTTCAATGCCCTAATTACACTCCATATAAGAATTAGTCTGGAAATACTTTAGAAGTAATGAGGTATTTAGTTCTATTCATATATTCTGTCAGAGCTAAAATATGCAAAATAAACTTAAAAAACGTAGCAACTCGAGACAGGAAGATAATTTTATTTCGTTCGTGCTAATTACATCTACTTGTAGCAGAAGGAAGGAGAGGAGATGAGGAGGACAGGGAGAGGGGGAAAGAAGCATCCTTTTATGTTGCGCAAAGTAATTTTCATATGTATGAATGTTGTAGGTCAGGAAATGAGAAGTGAAAACAAAGTTAGTACTTGAATGCCAGGGCATGTTATGTAATCAGTGTTTCTTTTCACACGGGACATTAAGTCTACCAACGTCTAATATGAAGGCAATTAGAATCATAAAAATGACTCAGTAGAATAGCTTAGACCTAGAGAAAATGCTCTGCAGTCGATCAACAAGTAGCCTATAGGGTAGCCCAATCATCTTGGGCGCCTAATGTTAATTTCTACACAAATTCTTGAAATAAAATATACAAATTTTATAATTTAATACATGCAATAATTAGAGAGATGCATTGTTTCGTCAGAAACTTTTAGAAAGGACGTTCGTCATGAAGAAACGCATCTCATCTGATTCTTGCCCCGTAGAAACGAAAGAGACGTGTACAAATGTATTACACAGAGAGTGAGCACGATATCATTTCTGACTTTTACGGTAAAACATAAAGAAACGTGAATAAAACAGCCTAATTACTAAATAATTTGCATATATTTCACTGTTGATTCAAGGATCTTTGATATATAGCGCCACCGTGGCCATTTGAAGAAAATCAATCAAACCGGATTTTATGCGACATTGTTGGTTGCTTGGTTGGTTCCTTAGTTTATGGGCTGTGAAAACACCATCATGTAGCCCCGTGTACTTTGGGTGTGTGTAGAATTTGTCTGATAACCGGTGTTAATTGTGATGGCTTTATTAGTGTGCATTATCTGTGATTCAGGTAGAAGGACTGCAAACGATTAGTTTTTTCAAGTAGTTCCTACTTTTCCCACCAAATGCTACCATCCACGACACCCAGCTGCGGACCTGGCAACTAAATGCCATCGCAGTCAGCACCTGGTGGCAAACGTTGAAACTAATATAGCGTTTCAAACTAACCTACACATTTTAACTTCTACAAGTGCACCTGGCGACTGTTAGGTGATAGACACTTCCTCCGGTAGTACAGTGCGGTTAGCTTACAGTACGGCCGGAACTATAGAAATCGCTGCCCGTGACGCGTGTCACTAGAGGAGACTTTCGATCTGTAACCTCCCTGCTCAGTCTACCGATAGCATGCACAGTGATCTGTTTCTGTACAATAACCTTGCTGTAGACAATCACACACTCCTGACTTCTTTTAATATAAAATTACCATTATCATGTATGAGTTCTTCTTCGGTAATGTCCGTTATTGCTTTTATAATATTTTCCTGCAGCTCATCCACAGAGTGGGGATTATTTCTCTAAAATTCATTTATAGAGGGTGACCCACAAAAGTCACACTTGGTAACATCGGTGGAAAGAGGATGCTATAATCCTATAGATATAATCCTGTCACCAAAACCATTTATATGTCCTCTAAGGAATCGTAAGCAGTATAAGCCTTAACAGAATCTTGTTGGAAATATCCGTTGCGTCTTTCATCGTCCGACAATGCAAAACAGTGCACGAAATGTTTATCCGCTGAGCGAGAAGATACGGATCGAAAGTCTTCGCTAGTTACACGCAGTCATGGGCAGCGCATGCATGTGATGTTTCGGCCCAATGTCGAACTTCAGTTGAATGGCAAATAAAAATACATGCCATTTAAAGTGGACCTCGAAAGACTTAATCGATGTTAAGTAATTTTTAGGCAGGCCCGACAATACGTACACAATAAATGGATCAATTCAAAATAGCACAATAGACGAAGGGTTCGGGTGTAAACAATGTTGTGGTTTGAGTCTTCAGTCTTTTGACTGGTTTGATGCAGCACTCCATGGCTCCCTGCCCTGAGCTAATCGTTTCATCTCTACATACCTACCACACCAGTAGGGGGGCAGTGAGAGTTTAAACGCACAGCCTACTTTCCTGGGAACATTGCCGATATCTCTCGAACGCCTGGTGGGATTTTTACAAATGAGGTGTCGTTGAACTCGAGCTGACGGGGGCTTTGCTATGGACCACTCGTCATATTTTTGAAAAAAAAATAATTGAAAATTATTGTTTTTGAAAGTAGGCGATAGTTTGAAAAACAAACATGATAGAACGTTGTGCCATAGTTGAAACGAATTGTCTCTATGACCTTTATTTTTTATAATAAAACTTTTCTATTTTTTGAGATTTTTTGAAAACACTTAAATTTTGAATTTTTTTTATTTTGGAAACTAAAGAGTTTACAAAAAATTTTGTTTGACGTAATTGAATGGCCCTGACCCCCTCTACAACCAAAATTAATTTCAAGTCTCTAGGACTAAAACTGTGCAGTTGTGTGAATTGGAGAGTTCTACTCCCACCCCCCTACTTTCATATAAACTTTGGGTGATATCTCCCGAACGCGTGGTCGGATTTTAACGAACGAGGTATTGTTGGCGTTGGGATGACGTTCTCTTGGCTAAGCATGTGTGTTGGTATTTTTTTTAAAATATTGAAAATTCTTGTTTTTCGATTGGTGCTATTTTGGAAACGGTGAATTTTGTGAAAAAGTTTGTTTGACGTTAATGAAAGGTGGGTATGTTCTCTAGGCGGACAGCAAGTTTCAAGGGTGTAGGAGGAAAAACAAAATGATAGCCTACTTTCTCGGGAACATTGGTGATCATTGGCGAACGGATGGTAGGATTTTAACAAATGAGGTGTCGTTGGACTCGAGCCTACGTCCTCTTTTCTATAGACCACTCGTTATTTTTTTAATTTTTTTTGAAAAATTTTGTTTTTGAAAGTAGACGATAGTTTGAAAACCAAACATGATAGAACGTTGTTCAATAGTTCAAACCAATGGTCTCTATGACCTTTAATTTTTATAATAAAACATTTTTATTTTTTGAGAATTTTTGAAAACCCTTAAATTTTGAATTTTTACTATTTTGGAAACTATTACGTTGATAAATAAGTTTGTTTGAAATAAATGAAAGGTCCCTACTTCCTCTACCAAGAAAATAAATGTCAAGTCTCTAGGACAAACAAACTAAGAATTTTAATTTTTTAATTTTTTTAATAAAAGCGTGTTTGTAGACAGAGAGCCGGTAGCGCTTGACGTATGTTACAAGGAGGCTATGATTGGCCATGGTGGATATGGGAAATGGCTATTTCGACGGGAGCGATGTATGGCAAAACGAGCGGTCGGTTTTCGCTATTTTTTCCTATGACAGATGAATGAAGGCGAATATTTTCGAAAATCCCTCATGACGATCGTTAAAACAGGTTGGTAAACACTGACCAGTAACCAGACAAAATTCTTAATGGTATGAGGGGAAGTTGTTAACAACAGAACTTGTTTTTTCTATGTCTGACTGGCAGCCAGAATGGGAAAACAGAATATCTGCTCGAGAGACCCGCTTGGTGCCTGGCTAGCCAGCTAAGAGAATGGAATGTGGGTGAGAGCTGACAACATTGCTGTAAGATGATAACAGGTTGCAACCATTTGAAAACTCCGTAAAAAGGTGATAACGGCTAGCCAGGCGAGCAGCAGCAGCAACAGCAGCAGGCAGGGGCCCCGCAGAGAGGAAAGGGGAAAGAGGGAAGGGTGAACACAATGAGAGGACAGGAAATCACGTGACCACTGCAGAGTGGTGAGGGGGCGGGGCCAGAGATCCGTAGGAGAGGTGAGGGGAGGAGTGGGAGAACCCATGACAGCCAATAGCTGAACGAGTTGTAAGTCATCATGGAGGGAAGGAGTGAGACGCGGATGTGGAGAGAGAAAGAGAAACATGTATGGAGCGCCGTACACATAGCTCTCGAACAACACGATTCAATAAAACAAAGTGCACAAGTTCATACAACATGTAATTTATTGATCCAAGAATTAAACGTTGAGTTAATTCCTAACCATTTGACATATAGTTTATTTCCTTTTTGTTTCAACACTTTTTCCACGAGGTAATGTTTCAGAAATGCTGTTTTTGAAGTTCTTGGAGATAAAATCTACCGTTTATAGGTTGATGGTTGAGGTCTTGGAGTAACTAGGTGACTGGACCGTCCAAGTTGACTTGACGAATTCGAAATAGTTCAGTCCCCCACTGTGTCGTGTAGCCCTTATTGAAGGCAGACTTAAATTTGCTCACACGAACAAAATCCCCAATTTTCAGTCGGTGACGTTTAGGATCTGCTGTTTTTATGGGGTTAAACAGTTTATCGAGTCGCTGAATATTTTTGGTTACGAGACGTGGCTTGGTCCCAATGGTTCTATGTTTGCTCTCATTGTAACGTGACACTAGCTCAGGTAAAATGTCCAACCAGCGATAAGTACCCTGAGCGGTAAACGCTTTCCACATATGGGTTTTCAATGCTCAGTTAAACCGTTCGACCACGCTGGCTTTGAGATTGCTGTATGTGGTGTAATGGTGAATATCCTTAGATTTGAGAAAACTGGAGAAATCCTTGTTGAAAAATTCTTTCCCTTGGTCGGTTTGTAGCAACTGAGGTTGACGTTTGGAGTGTTGAATAATATTTTGAAAGGCCTTGGTGACCAGTGGACCAGACTTGCGACGCACAGGTTCAACAAAGGTCATTTTGGAATAGCCCAACAAGAAACATGAATCGGATCATGAAGTGAAATTCATTGAGGTCCATCATGTGTCGGAGAAGAAGGGACTGAGAACCAGGAAAGACGTATAAGAATATGGAAACTGAAAGAAGGGGATAGAAGGGTCGATTGCCTCAAAATGGTAAAGGAAGGAATTCCAACAGATGAAGAAAGAGGGGTGGAAGAGGAATGGGCTAGATTTAAGAAGACACTAGTTGGTGCAGCAGAAGCAGTATGTGGGAGGACAAGTAGTAAGAAGAGGTGGAAGGAAACACCATGGTGGAATGAGAAGAAAAAAGATATAGTAAGGGAAAAAATAGAGCCTTTAGGAGGTGGTATCAAAATAGGACGGTAGAGACAAGGGAAGAGTACCAGGAATGAAAGAAGGAGGCGAAGAGAGTAGTGGCTGAGGAGAGAAGAAAGTGTATGGAAGAGTGGACAAAAATGATGAAGGAGGATAGTGAAGGTACAAAAAAGGTCCTGTATGGGATGGTAAAAAATAAGAGGCGGAAGGATCCTGCGGATTATGTTAGAATGGTGAACAAAAGGGGACAAGAGATAGAAAATAGGGAAGAACTGAAGAAAATGTGGAAAGAATATTTTGAAGAAGTTCTGAACCCAAATGGAAAAGATCGTGAGGAGGAAGAAATCGGGGAAGAGGAAGATGAACTGCAAACAGAAAAGGACTTTACATGGAAAGAAGTGGAAGATGCAGTGAACAAGATGAAAGGAGGGAAGGCACCGGGTGTGGATGAGTTGAGTGTCGAGATGGTCAGAGCTGCAGGAGAGGTGGGGATACAGAGGTTGTACCGAGTGATGAGGACAGCATGGAAAGAAAGGAAGACCCCAGAGGACAAGAAAAAAGGAATAACTGTCCCGATCTTCAAGAAAGGTAGTAGAACAGATTGCAGAAACTATCGGGGAATAACACTGATGAGTCATTGTGCGAAGATCTTCGAGAAAGTTTTGGAAAAGAGAATTAGGACAAGGATAGAAGGAGGGATGAGGGAAGAACAACATGGCTTCAGAGCAGGAAGGTCCACAGTGGATTTGATTTTTGCTGTAAGGCAGTTACAAGAACAGCACTATGAATATGGAACAGATCTAATGATGGCCTTCCTGGACATTGAGAAAGCGTGTGACAGTGTATGCAGAAACAAAGTATAGAAGTCCCTGGAGGATAGAGGAGTAGAGAAATGGACTATAAAGAGGATAAAGGAGATGTACAAGGGAAGCCTGAGCTGTGTGAAAGTGGGAGGAGAGAGATCAGACTGGTTGGAACAGAGAAACGGCCTGAAACAAGGAAGTGCACTGTCACCGTTACTTTTCATTGTGGTGATGTATGACATAATGACCCGAGTGGCACAAGTAATTGGGGAAGGAAAGATGAAAGCAATGGTGTTTGCAGATGATTTGATGATTTGTGGAAACAAAGAGGAGGAGGTACAGGAACAGTTGGACGTGTGGGAAGGAATAATACAAGGATATGGGATGAAATTTAGCATAAATAAGAGTGAGATGGTGATCACAACAAGGAAGAAGGAAAGAACCACAACGGGAATAACAATTGGTGGGGAACAGCTGAAGAAAGTGGAGAGTTTCAAGTATCTGGAAAGCCAGATACAAGATAATGGAAGAAACGATAGAGAAATAAATGAGCGGGGGAGGCAGCCAGAAGCATTTTGGAGGAGTGTGAGAAGCATGTTATGGAGCAAGGATGTCCCTCAGAACAGCAAAAAGATCATATATCGGACGTACTATGTCCCTATCCTGACGTATGCCTCGGAGACCTGGGTTATGAAATGAAGGGAGAAGAGCAAAATACAGGCCAGTGAGATGAGGTTCTTGAGAAGCAGTATTGGAGCTACAAAGATAGACAGAATAAGAAATGAGAGGACCAGAGAATTAACGAAGGAGGAACCATTACAGGATGGTATAGAGAAATCTAGACTTAGATGGTATGGACATGTAAAACGAATGGAGGAGAAGAGGATACCCAGGTGAGTACACGAGACGAAGTGGGAAGGAAAGACACTGAGAGGAAGACCGAGAGACAGGTGGCTGAAGGGGGTGGAAGAAAGCGTGAAGAAGAGAGGAGAAGACTGGACAAGGGTGGAGGCTGAGAGATGGTGGGAAGACAGAAGACGTTGGAGAGGCTTGTGTTCCAAACATACCCAGCCAGTGGCTGGAAACTGTGCAAGATGATGATGATGATGTGTCGGTAACGTGTAATATTATTAGCCAAGTGTACACCAATCAAGAACCATCGCATTCGCTTTATGACTTTATTGTGACATCCCCCAATGGCTATATTATTCGTGAAAACCCTCCAGTGGTGCTTTTTCATTCTGTGGCTGTCGATAGTATTAGTAATATAACATTAAGACTGATCAATAGAGAGCAACAACTCATTGATCTAGATTCTACCACACCAGTGACTTACAAGTTGGTGCTAAAGCCACTATGAAGTTTGTGTATAAAGCAACAACACCTTCAAGGAATGGTGTTAGTTGTTTGCCACGTGAATACACGTTAACATCTAAGAACAAGCAGATTTTACAGCAT
Source organism: Meconema thalassinum (assembly GCA_946902985.2). Classification (NCBI taxonomy): domain Eukaryota; kingdom Metazoa; phylum Arthropoda; class Insecta; order Orthoptera; family Tettigoniidae; genus Meconema; species Meconema thalassinum. The sequence continues at coordinate 838,581,004 of OX336390.1, forward strand.
TTGGGTTACCACGTCAACCCCCATAATGAGTTCTATCCTAGAGATAGCGAACCACATCGAGGAGCAATCAGAGATGGTAAGAATTGATCTCCATTCCTATCAAGCTCAAACACCTGGACTCAATAACAATGATGAAATTCAATTTGTTATCAACAACCAAGATATTTACACCCTATCGCATGAAAGTGTCATTCAGATCGAAAGTCGGCTCACCAAAGCCGATGGCTCTACACCCACCACATCCAAGTTGGCCAACCATGGTTTGGCCTTTCCGTTTTCTGAAGTACGTTATGTCATTAACGATATCGTGGTGGATAGCACTCGAAATGTGGGTATTTCCAGTGTCATGAAACTATATCCCTCTTACAGTGAGGAAGAAGGTAAAACACTTTGCATGGCAGGTTGGTGCCCTGACTCGACCAATGACTGGATGGTACACACCGATGGGACCTTTACTGGATATTTACTTCTTAAACTGATTTTAGGCTTTGCCGAAGACCACCAGCGCATTGTGGTCAACGCAAGGCAAGTGCTTTATCTGGTGAGAGACAGGAGTGATAATAATGCACTCAAGGGAGGTGAGGTGACAATGCCCCCATTGATTCAAAAATTCAACTACATCGCTTGCTATGGAAAGTGCCCCATGTGACCCTTGACGATAGCAAAAAACTGGACATACTCAAGATGGTAAAGAGAGATATGCCTCTACCCATGGAATTCAGAAGCTGGGCACTCCATGAGTACCCGTTATTGCCCACCACCAACACACACAGTTGGTCTGTAAAAACAGCTCGCTATACAGAGAGACCTCTCTACATGATCGTGGGTTTTCAAACGAATCGCAAGTATCAACAAACCAAAGATGCCACGCAATTTGATCACCTGCAATTGAGAAATGCTCGTCTTTTCCTCAACGGAGCTGTGTTTCCTTATGAAGGACTGGATTGGGATTTTTCAAAAAATAAGTTTGGCCCCCTGTACGACTTGTTTTCTAAATTTCGATGGTCGTATTATCAAAAAGAGAACGGCCCCATGCTGCTACCCCAAGCGTTTAAGGCAAGGGCGCCACTGATTGTTTTTGACTGTTCTTACCTGGAAGAGTCTGTTAAGCCATCCCATATTGACATTCGACTAGATTTTGAAACGCATGACAATGTACCAGCCAATACGACAGCCTACTGTTTGATTATTCATCACAAACAAGTCAACTATTATCCACTGTCCAACCAAGTGACGAGTGTATAAATAACAGGTCAACCCACGTCAAGCCGCTCAGTCATGTCTTGCTTTAAAGCATCAGGAGAAGTCACATCCATGAATTTAAACTCTGAGGAACAACGTTTCAAGACTTTTGCAACATGGCCAGTGCCTTTCATAAACCCTCAAGCCTTGGCGGCCGCTGGATTCTACTATTTAAAAACAAGAGATGAAGTGAAATGTGCCTTTTGTCCCATCATCATAGACCAATGGCAGGAGGGCGATGAACCCATGCAGGAACATCAGCGCTGGTCACCTGCCTGCCCCTATGCAGAATGGAGGTGGGAAATATACCCTGTTATTCAAGCTATCCCTCACTCGTGTCCCTGAGTGATGAAAAAACAAGTTACGATACGTGTGGACCGTATGGTATCCATGGTGCTTCCGTAAGCAGCTCACCATCGAAAACGCCTAGTTTAGAGACATTGGGACATCATCGGTGTTATGGACGTTACAAACACAAGAGACTATATTGTTGTATCAGTTGGTATCGTCCTTATCCCAAAATGACAAAAGCCTGTAAGACGTGTTATGAAAATAAAATGATGTAATTCTTAAATTCTTATTTTTTTCATGTCCCCCTGTCCTAACCTAAGCTCAATTTTTTTTTCAAACTAGCATGGCAGGTAAGTCCATGTCATGGCCACACCTTAGTGGCCAATTGTTTGTCAGTCGTCAGTTGAACTTGGTCCAGGCAAGCGGCAACATGTTGCGCACACTCATTGTGGATTGCCAAGGGTTTAAAATTGGTGACAACAAATTTATATTTAAACAAGTGGCCATTATCGATTGTACCACGTTTTGGATATCGCAAGCTACGCATTTGCTATTTAAACCGCCCCATGCTTTTGATTTGTTGTGTGAAAAAGACCGCAAACAAACCCAGTGGATTGAAAATCATAAGCAACTAGACTGGAATCAAGGAACCATTTCCTATAAATAATTGGACGTGGTCATGAAAGCACACTTGTCCTCGGCCAATGTGGTATTTGCTGGGAGTTGTCGAACAAAATTATAACTCAAGATTTACCTATGAATGACACCAGTGAGATTTCCACAAGCGACGTGTAAACATCTACAACACGTGATACCATGGAGAAAGGCAATGCTACAGACAAAGCCATCGGGAAGTTCTTTGTGTGCAAAATAAACTAGACAGTTTTACCAAAGAGGAACTCTTAGCGTTGCCCAAGTCGTTCATTTATTATGTGGCCGCCAACGCGGTGAAAGAAATCTGGCAACTTGTACCAAAATCATGGACTCAAGACCCTGTGTTGAGTGAATTGCAGCCCTGTACGGTTTACGATCACCATAAGCAAGTGGCCATGGCAAAAATACCCTCTATGCGTCAGTGCGCGACTTGTCAGCTAGTGAAACTGTATCCCGGTCATAAAAGTCCCTGTAAAGAATTTGTTGAATCATTCCACGGGTGTCATGGCGAGAAAACGGCAACAACAACAAACACAAACATCGTCCACAGAGGAGGAGGAAGACCAAACCTTTTCACCATCGATGGAAAAGGATATGCCAGACCTGTACTGGCAATGGCGTCATTGACAAAGTGATTCAATACTTACCTTTCGAAATCCATCTTCCAGGTTATCGTTTTTTTGGCCCTGGAACTCATCTTGAAAAACGATCTCAGCGTGGTGATATACCCATTAATCTTTTGGATCAAGCATGCAAAGAACATGAACTATCTTATCGCCATAGCCATCCTGGTTTAAGACATGTGGCAGATAAATTGTTATTGAAAAAAGCTATACATCGTTTCACATCCGGTGATGCCTCAGTGGGTGAAAGAATGGCAGCCCTGATTGTGATGAGTGCAACAATTCGTAAAAAGAAACTGAAGAAATTGTGCGACTACTGAGGATCGTCCTCGGCCAAAACGCGTTTCAATTCGACAATAAAATGTACACACAAACAGAAGGATTAGCGATGGGATCACCTCTAAGCGGATTAATCGCTGACATCTTCATTAATGCACTAGAAAATGAGTTTTTAGAAAAGACTTCAACAATGGGAATAGTAGTATGGAAAAGATACGTAGATGATGTAATTTGCATCTACGATACTGAATTAACAAGCGAAGAAGCAATTCTCCAATCCATTAATAGCCTTCACCACTCAAACAAATTCACCAAGGAATCCGAAACAGATCGAAAAATAAATTATCTCGACATAACTATTGAAAGTAAGGACAACGAGCTTTCATACTCCATATTCCGAAAAGCCACACAAACCTCGCATGCAATCGACAGTCAGTCTAACCACCCCAATACGCATAAATTAGCGAGATTCAATTCAATGTTGCACAGAGCTTTAAACATACCCATGTCAACAGACAATTATAATAAGGAAATAAGAACCATTAAACAAATAGCAAAGGAAAACAATTTCCCGCCAAGCAAAATAGACCAAATTGTAGCCAAACATAAAAATAAAGATAAAATGATTCCAAAACCGGACATTAATGAGAAAAAACTCGCGCGCTTCAACTATGTGAATGAGAACACATATAAAATCACTAATCTATTCAAAAAGCAAGGCATAAAAATAGCATTCACAACGAATAATACGACCGGGAGGCACCTGCAAAATAGCAATCTAAATAAACAAGACCCGTATTCAAAGTCAGGGGTATATTCTATTACATGCCAAGACATTGGTTGTCAAGCTAATTACGTTGGACAGAGCGGAAGACGAGTAGATACACGTTATAATGAACATAGGAATGCGATAAGATACAGAACACATTCAGCCGTATGCGAACATATGTGTGACACGGGGCACAGCTTCACTAAAATAGAGACTGATCTAAAAATAATTCATCACGAATCGAAAGGCAGAGCTCTCGACGTAAAAGAAGCAATCGAGATTCACCTAGCCAAACAAAAACATCCCAACAATCTAAATGAACACACTTTTATGGAGAGTTCACCCCTTTTGGCTCTACTAAAAAAACACACCCTGTCGAAAACAAGACACAACTTAGCGATACAGCCTAGCTAGATAAAAAAGGGGGGAAATAGCGGTGTTTATAGGTAAATGTTATTTGGATCAGGTGTACTATGTACATTTTTCTGCAATAAACCTAGGCCGATATGCGCGGGAGTATTAAAGGTGCCGGGACGTCTTCAATAGACCGTGTACCGCTTAGTATAAATGGCTTTTTAGCCCATGCGTGGCGAAGATATTTCCACGGTCTTTACTAGTTGCAGACTCCTGCATTCAATAGCATACACTTTTATCTAGATTTGGCAAAGTCACACAAATATACATGGCACTGACCTCTGGAAGAACATAGCAACTAAAGGGGGAGGAAGGGGAAAACCAGTTCCACCCAGCGAACACTCGGGGTTAGTCGACTACAACTGGTGTCTATGGAAACACGCAACTGCTTCAAGTTCCAGTTAAAGAGACAACTTGATAAGTATAAGCTTGCATTATTTCAGTACAACAATAGTTGATTTTGTAAAACCGTATAATCACTCCTAACAGACAAATTCCGGATTTTCATCACTATTTTAGAAGTTTACTTAACATTAGATATACCACATTTAACATACACCGACTGTTGCATTACCAACACTGCAACTAAATAATTGTACATATTGTATATATTTTTCACCTGTATTCTCAAACATAGATGTTATAGCCTAAGTGTAATGGATCTGATGATGATCGCTTGACGATCGAAACTGGTCATCCTAGTGTATTTATTAATCTTATGTAATTTATTTCATGATCAGGGCATAACTCAGCTCTATTTGTGTACATTCGTGTTGACCGACTGAAAAGCACCAAACTTTTGTTTTGTGATGAGTGCTATGAAAGGAAAGTTGATGATGCGTGGACATGAACATTAAGGAATTGAGGAGTGAGGAATTGGGATGTGTTTGTATTCTATTTTCTTTTGTCAATTCCCTATGGTTAAGAAATAAAAAACAAAGGTTTACCAGAACACAATGATTCATTTTAATTTAAAAAAATCATGATGTTGATGGGCTGATTTTTCATTTTCACATTTTCACACATTGTCATTTGCCAATATGCAATTTACAGTTTTAAACAAGAAGTTCCGTGAAGAACTATACAGCCTACTTTTCATGCCAATGATTATTCTACAGTATATGAACCTATCTAGAATAATGACGAAATTAAGTTGATAATATCGAAATATCTAATTAGTTCAAAATATACCTGGTATAATGTACCGTAGCCTAGTAGAGCACTACAGTTGGCAGCCCTGGTGACTGATATATTCTTAGTTCCATCTTTTAAAGTACAGAATACAACATTTGGTTGAAGTCCAATGTACGTTACATGCAGTTAGACACTGGATCTATCAGCACGCGTAAAAGCATGTTGCCAACAATGTCATGCGTGTGCTGGTCAGAAATAATCGGAATTATTATATCTTGTTGTGCCAATTTTGGATGAAATCCATTTTTAGTATAGAAGTTACATGTATTTTAAAATTGGACCTATCAGCAGGCATAGAATCATGTTGGCAGCACCGCCTTGTATTAATTACTCCAAATTAATCTAGAATGTCAGGTGCTAAACGTGTGGAAAGTATAGAGCTGTTGGCTTGCATACTTTCTGATATATTGATATTAGGGTAAAAAGAATATAGTCAGCATTTATTAACAGTTGGCAGACCTGATTGCTCTTAACAATACTTATAGTCATATCTGTTATGGTACACATTGCACATACGAAATTTGGTTGATATCCAACTGATAGTATAGAAGTTACATGTATTTAAAAATTGGTGCTATCAGCAGGCTTATAATCATTTTGGTAGAACTGACGTATATAAGTTACTCCAAATTAATCTAAAATGTCAGAATATACGTATGCATAGTTTAAAGCTGTTGGCTTGCAAACTTTCTGATATATTGGTATTTGGATTTAAAAAAATAGAGAGAGCAATTATTAACAGTTGGCAGCCCTGGTGGCTCTTAAGAATACGCTCAGTCATATCTGTTTATGTACAGATATTACATACAAAATTTGGTTGAAATCCAGTTGATAGTGTAGAAGTTATATGCATTTAAACATTGGACCTATCAGAAGGCTTAAAATTATTTTGGCAACACTGTCATGGTTGGCCTCCTGGAAATTAAACTGAAATAGTATTATCTACAGGTGTGCCAATTTTGGAATAGCTCCCATGCCTACCTTGCAAGATATCCAACATGGAGCTCAAATTTCTAGTGCCTTTTTTCAGCAGTTGGTAGCACTGACATCATTTTCAAATATAGACGTGAGCTATTCCGGTGCACATCTTTACTCATACTAAATTTGGTTTTGATTGCTGCAGCCGTTTAGGAGTTGTTAGGGGGGGACACACACACAGCCAGACAGACAGACAGAAGGACAGACAGACAGACAGACAGACAGACACACATTTTCCCGGATCGATCTCATAAGACTACTTTTTCCTCATTTTTGCAAAATGTGAAAAGTAGGCTAAAAATGTCTGTTTCAAGTTTTGCGTTTTAGGTAGATTTCATTAGAAAGCTAACTATTGCAATGGGTCCCATGTTTCGACTTCCGGAAAATTTCGACATATCTTCGCGTTTCACATCCCCCAGACCCCAAAACCACCGTCAGTTCAAAAGTTTATATATAATTTATGTATATATATATGTATATATATATGTATATCAGTTTCTTGTGGACACGATAACTGTCGTAATTTTGCACCAATTACTTCAAATTTTTTACCGAAGATGTATACCTATAAAATCTCGGTCGAGTTCGTTACTGGGCTAAATCGGTCGAAGGGGGTGAAAATGGGGGTCTTTTTTCGAAAAAGTGAAATTTCGCTATAACTCTCTTAATACGTGCAATATCGAATCCATTCAAAGTTCATAATATGTGTCGGATAAGTGCCAAACATTTATGTCAAATAAGATTTTTGATAGCACCAACCATTGACCAAAGGGGTGGAAAAAAGTGGGTTTTTCGGGAAACATTAATCATATCTCTCTTAATAGGCACAATATCAAAACCGTACAAAATGGACAATATTCCCCTAATAATTACCTAAAACTTTTGTCTGAAAGAATTTTTGATATGACCCACCATTACGCCAAGGGACGAGAAAAATGATTTCGGAATTATAAGAAAATGCCAAGAGCTATCAGTGGTTGCCATGGCAACACTACTAAATTGATGAGGCATGGACCATCAGACGTTGCCATGACAACGCACTTGCACGAGATCAGATTCAGTATTTCCATCTGATTAAGTGGTTGGTTGGTTGGTTCTTAAGTTTAGGGGCTGCGACAACGCGGTCATGTAGCCCCGTGTACTTTGGGTGTGTGTAGAATCTGTCTGATAACCGGTGTTAATTGTGATGACTGTATTAGTGTGTGTTATCTGTTTGTTAATTTAAGTACTGCAACTAACAATTTTTCAGATAGTTCCTACTTTTGCCGCCAAGCGCCACTGTCAACGACTACGAGGCCAAGTTCAGAACTGAGCTACTAGACGCCGCCGCAGTCGGCTCTTGGCAACGAACATAGAAACCTAAGAGCGTTGTATACATTCTTAACCTATCCAATTTAGCTTCACACAGGTGCAATTAGTGGAAGGATCTTTAACATGCCATAAATCTATGACATGGGACCGCCGGCTTTACTTCCCCTCCGAAGGAAGGCATACTGAGGGATATTTAACGCTCTTAAAAAATCCGACGGCTTCGGCCGGGTTTGAACCCGGTATCTTGGGCATAGAAGCTCAGCATGTTACCGACTACGCCACCAAAGCCGCCTGATAAAGTGGGAAGCGGCTTCGGTGACGTAACTGGTAGCATGCTGAATGTCTATGCCCAATGTCGCGGTTTCAAAGCCGGCCGAAGTCGTCGGATTTTCTAAGAGCACTAGAATCCCTCAGTATGCTTTCCTTTGGAGGGGAAGTTCCAACGTTCGTTGCGAGTTGATGGTTGGGGTGGCATCTAGTAGCCAAGTTCACAGCTAGGTGTCGTTGACGGTTGTACCTGGTAGCAACATTAGGAACTACTGCTTGAAATTGACCGTCTGCAGTACTTACATGAATTAAGACTAATACAGCCATTACAATTCACACCGTGTATCAGACAGATTCTACACTCACCCAAAGTACACGGGGTTAGATGACCGCGTTGTCGCAGCCCCTAAACTGAGGAACCAACCAGAGGTAGATTTCGTTAGAAAGATAACTATTGCAATGGGTACCATGTTTCGACTTCCGGAAAATTTCGACATATCTTCGCGTTTCACATCCCCAGGCCCCAAAACCACCGTCAGTTCAACAGTTATATATAATTTATGTATGTATATGTATATCAGTTTATTGTGGACACGATAACTGACGTAATTTTGTACCAATCACTTTGAATTTTTTACCGAATACGTATACCTATAAAATCTCGGTCGAGTTCGTTACTGGGCTAAATCGGTCGTTGGGGGGTGAAAATGGGGGGCTTTTTTTTCGAAAAAGTGAAATATTGCTATAACTCTCTTAATATGTGAAATATCGAATCCGTTCAACATTCATACTATGTGTCGGATAAAGCCCAAAAATGTATGTTTGAAGAGTTTTTTTTATAGCACCAACCATTGACCAAAGGGGTGGGAAAAAGTGGGTTTTTCGGGAAACATTAATCATATCTCTCTTAATAGGCACAATATCAAAACCGTACAAAATGGACAATATTCCCATAATAATTACTTAAAACTTTTGTCTGAAAGAATTTTTGATATAACCCACCATTATGCCAAGGGATGAGAAAAATAATTTCGGAATTATAAGAAAATGCCAAGACCTATCAGTGGTTGCCATGGCAACACTACTAAATTGATGAGGGATGAGCCATCAGACGTTGCCAAGATAACGCACTTGCACGAGATCAGATTCAGATTTCCATCTAAGTGTGAAGCGGCTTCGGTGACGTAACTGGTAGCATGCTGAATGTTTATGCCCAAGGTCGCGAGTTCAAAGCCGGCCGAAGTCGTCGGATTTTCTAAGAGCGCCAAAAATCCCTCAGTATGCTTTCCTTTGGAGGGGAAGTTCCAACGTTCGTTGCGAGTTGCTGGTTGCGGTGGCATCTAGTAGCCAAGTTCACAGCTAGGTGTCGTTGACGGTAGTACCTGGTAGCAACATTAGTAACTACTGCTTGAAATTGACCGTCTGCAGTCCTTACCTGAATTACAGACTAATACAGCCATCCCAAAGTACACGGGGTTACATGACCGCGTTGTCGCAGCCCCTAAACTGAGGAACCAACCAAAATCTCTGCGGTAGATATAATTTTGCGTGAAGAAGTAACAGACCGTTACATAGTTGCACATCAGTGTCGAAACCTAGCATAAGGACAGTGTGACCACAAGTATAAAAATGGACCCCAAATGACAAGAAGGTTACCGTTCCCATAAGACAATAAAATGTTTAAAATAAGCATAAAATGACGAAAAACAAAGTTAATTAAGCTCCAATTATAAAATACCTTCTCGCATTAAATGAGGTCTGATCCTTCTACGAAAATCTGCATATTCTGCCTATTTTCGCCTATCCCCAAGTTTGTCCGGTGAAATCTACCTCCGCCTTCCGGCGTGCCGAGAGGACTTTTTTATGATATGGATTTTCCATTTTGTTGACACTTTCTAAAAAAAAGTCCATTTTATGTTTTGAATTTTTATATTTCACACATGGCGATTTCCAGTTTTTAAAATGACTGCTTTAAGTTTTTTTTTGAATTTTGGTGTTATCGAAACATGGATTTTCCATTTTGCTGTTTTCACATTTTTCCATTTGGTGTATATCGAAAGATGAGATTTGTCAATTATGTTGATGCGAGTGCTTGACCATGATGATGCTGCAATGTGTTTATGTGTGTTTTGAGAAACATCGAGGTCTACGACTACTGCAGGTAAGACTGTTTTTAAAAAGTAATGTAAATTTTAAAGGGAAAAAAATACTATCGACAAACAAAATGAGTATATAAGTGAAAATTTCCCCCTCCCCACCCACCCTACCTCACCGTGTTTGCTCTGGTCATACATACACACCAGCTTTCTCTCTTCTCACACAACCCTACCTGTCTTTTTGGGAACAAACACAACCATTTTATTTATTCCCGAAAGAACATTCTCCACATGCACACTCATCCCAAAAGAACTTTTTTTAGTTTTCCATTTACGATTTACATTACAAAAAATAATATAATTACTAGTCATTAAAGTTACAAAAAAAATACTATTACTCATTTTATATTTACAAACACTACAACTTTGAACAGCTTTAAAAGAATCAGACTATATACCATTTTCCAATTCCCAACTCTGTTAAATTTAAAATTAAAATAAAAACAAGCAGTTCCGTGACGAACTAAAGAGCCTACTTATCTTAAAATTTAAGATGCCAATGATTAATCTACACACATCAAAACAAGTTTTGCATCACCTCGGTTCCAAGAGTTCCGGAACCTTTAAATACAAAGGGAATAGAGATCAACACAAACAACATTTCAGCTCGTTTTATTGCTCATGAGACCCACACATTGCATGTTGTACCATCATACAGCTCGACTTTCAGCATTTGTGGTCCAGATTGCAGTACACACCACTACCTCTAATACCCAGTAGCACGTCCTCTTGCATTGATGCATGCCTGTATTCGTCGTGGCATACTATCCACAAGTTCATCAAGACACTGTTGGTCCAAATTGTCCCACTCCTCAACGACAATTCGGCGTAAATCTCTCAGAGTGGTTGGTGGGTCAAGACGTCCATAAACAGCCCTTTTCAACATATCCCAGGCATGTTCGATAGGGTTCATGTCTGGCGAACATGCTGGCCACTGTAGTCGAGCGATGTCGTCATCTTGAAGGAACGCATTCACAAGATGTGCACGATGAGGTCGAGAATTGTCGTCCATGAAGACAAATGCCTCTCCAATATTCTGCCGATATGGTTGCACTATGGGTCGGAGGATGTCATTCAGGTATCGTAAAGCCGTTTCGGAGCCTTCCATGACCACCAGTGGCGTACGTCGGCCCCACATAATGCCACCCCAAAACATCAGGGAACCACCACCTTGCTGCACTCGCTGGACAGTGTGTCTAAGACGTTCAGCCTGACCAGGGTGCCTCCAAACACGTCTCCGACGATTGTCTGGTTGAAGGCATATGCGACACTCATCGGTGAAGAGAACGTGATGCCAATTCTGTGGGGTCCATTCAGCATGTTGTTGGGCCCATCTGTACCGCGCTGCATGGTGTCGGGGTTGCAAAGCTGGACCTCGCCATGGACGTCGGGAGTGAAGTTGCGCATCATGCAGCCTATTGCGCACAGTTTGAGTTGAAACACGACGTCCTGTGGCTGAACGAAACGCATTATTCAACATGGTGGCATTGCTGTCAGGGTTCCTCCGAGCGGCAATCCGTAAGTAGCGGTCATCCACTACAGTAGTAGCCCTTGGGCGGCCTGAGCGAGGCCTGTCATCGACAGTTCCTGTATCTCTGTACCTCCTCCATGTCCGAACAACATCGCTTTGGTTCACTCTGAGACGCCTGGAAACTTCCCTTGTTGAGAGCCCTTCTTGACACAAAGTAACAATGCGGACGCGATCGAATTGCGGTATTGACCTTCTAGGCATGGTAGAACTACAGACAACATGAGCAGCGTACCTTCGTCCTGGTGGAATGACTGAAACTGATCGGCTGTCGTACCCCCTCCGTCTAATAGGCCCTGCTCATGCATGGTTGTTTACATCTTTGAGCAGTTTTAGTGACATCTATGAACAGTCAAAGGGACTGTATCTTTGATACAATATACACAGTCAACGTCTATATGCCGGAGATCTGGGAACCGAGGTGATGCAAAACTTTTTTTGATGTGTGTATGTGGATCTATCTGGAATAATGCTGAAATTAAGTTGGTAATATCGAAATTTCTAATTAGTTCGAAATACTGTATACCTTGCATAATGTAGCCCAATAGAAACTACAGTTGGCAGCCCTGGTGACTGAATATATTCTTAGTTCCATCTCTTAAAGTACAGAATACAAAATTTAGTTGAAGTCCAATGGATAGCATGGACGTTACAAGCAGTTAAACATTGGATTTAACAGCGCGCGTAAAATCATGTTGGCAACAATGACATACATGTATTGGTCAGAAATGATCTGAAATAATATGATCTATTGTTGTGTCAATTTTGAATGAAATACATTAGTTAGTATGGAAGTTACATGCATTTTAAAATTGGATCTATCAGCAGGCTTAGAATCATGTTGGCAGCACTGACGTATATTAGTTACTCCAAATTAACCTAGAATGCCAGGTAATATACGTGCGCAAAGTTTAGAGCTATTGGCTTGCATACTTTCTGATATATTGATATTAGGGTAACAAAAATAGAGACAGAAATTATTAACAGTTGGCAGCCCTGGTTACTCTTAAGAATCGGCATAGTCATATCTGTTATGGTACACATTGCACACACGAAATTTGGTTGAAATCCAAGTGACAGTATAGAAGTTACTTGTATTTAAAGTTGGACCTCTCAGCAGGCTTAGAATCATGTTGGTAGCACTCACGTATATAAGTTACTCCAATATAATATAGAATGTCAGGTACTATACGTGTGCATAGTTTAAAGCTGTCGGCTTGCATACTTTCTGATATATTCGTATTTGGATAAAATAAATTGAGAGCATTTATTAACAGTTGGCAGCCCTGGTGGATCTTGAGAATACGTTCAGTCATGTCTGTTTATGTACCCATAGCACATACGAAATTTGGTTGAAATCCAATTGATAGTGTAGAAGTTATATGCATTGAAAATTTGGACCTATCAGCAGGCGTATATTCATTTTGACAACACTGCGATGAATGGCCTCCTGGAAATTAAACTGCGATATTATTATCTATACGTGTGCCAATTTTGAAATAGCTCCTATCCTATCCTATCCTTCCAAGATATCCAACATGGAGCTCAAATTTCAATTGCGATTTTTCAGCAGTTGGTAGCACTGATATCATTTTCAATTATGGGCGTGAGATATTCAGGTATAGATCTTTACTCCTACCAAATTTTGTTTTGATTGCTGCAGCCGTTTAGGAGTTGATAGGGGGGACACTCACACAGTCAGACAGACAGAAGGACAGACAGACAGACAGACAGACAGACATACATTTGCCCGATCTCATAAGTCTACTTTTTCCTCATTTTTGCAAAATGTGAAAAGTAGGCTAAAAATAAGGTTGCATAGAACTTTTTTTAAAGAGCAAAAGGTTCAAGTGGGTTGCCACTATTTACAAAATCTACTATTTAAAATGGCAAAAACCAATATTTACAAAATACAAAATACTAAATCAACGAGTTACAAAAAGCCATGCCCCTAAACGAACAAACAGAAAAATCACACCTCCTCCTCCTTGCGGTCATAACCCCAGGGCAGGCTCGTGAGCAAGTTATTAGCCCACACACGTTTGTTATCCATGGAGGCGAGGGTGCGTTTTCTCTGTTCTACAAGATACAAATGATGGTTGCTGGATTGTATCCTGCACTGTGTATGGGACATAGTTTTGCCAGTGCGTAAAACCGCTAAGTAATCGTCTACATGTAGCGATTTTACCACTGCCCTACCTACACCTTTTGCTCTTTTGGCTTCCTTACAGGCTAGTGTGCGATAAGCATACATTTTCGAAGCCAAACCTACGAATTCCGTCATAATGAAATCACCGCATTCATCTTTTAAAACACCCATTTCCTTCTTGTTTTTTATGGGCAGCTGAAACATGTTGTCAGCACTATACGAAGAGGTGTTGAACCAGTCACTATGCTGCCTCATGACGTCATAGGGGTTGCAGTGGCGAATGTGGTAAATGAATGAGTCCGTATCCATATACAAAAGAGATACGTCCTCAAAATGGCGTTTGGCAAACTCATAGTGGAATCTATACATGACCGATTTAGAAAAGTCTAAAATGACTTGGCCCAAGTAAATGGGCTTATCCATGGTCACGCTGGTCCTACTCAATTCAATAGTGGCCAAATCCTCATCGATAATGTTGATCGATTTGAAATTTGGCTTGGCAATGTACCGCCGGGCACCGTAACGTCCTTCCTAGACATTCACCAATTTAATGTCACGGTATTTGCGGACGTTCTCCATGGACTTGCCTTAGATGCAGTTGTTCATTTATTTGAAAAAAAAAATCAAACTGCTGTGTTGCCATTTGTCGGTGCTCTGTGTTGAGTTGCATGTATGGCTTGAGCCATGGTTTTTGGGCAAAGGAAATACCCCTATGGATTTTCTTCAACACCAAGTCTTGGGCGAGAGATTGCACCAACATTTGGATATGTAGCACATACCGATTTTTGTTGTTAAGTGTGCCCATAAGTTTTTCAATTTTCACTTTACTGTCAGGGGGAACCATTTGCTCAAGGCAGAATGGGAAATCGGCATGTTGATCATACAAGGATGAGGGATATTCAATTTCTACTTCTAAGACATATCCACGGCCTGTTTCTTGGCTAGCCTTGATCACATCAAATTCTAACACTTGTTTATCTGTCAGCCAAGCAAACTTGCCATAGGGCAAAGGCTGACTCATGGCGTAACCATACAAATTATTCACGTCAATGTACATTAAGTACGATTCTGGTTTGTCTGGTGAATAATCAGGCATGTAGACATTGTTCGCTTCGGCATGGCGCTGGTTAAGCGACACAAAGCCACCGCGAATGCCCCTTTCAAATAATAGAACCATGTCTGCATCCGTGAGTGAATCCAACTCCACTTGAGTGTATTTCAAAGCGGCATCAAACGAGAGCCCAGGACTCGTATAATAGTGAGCCGGGTCAAGACCATAAATGTGCTGACACAACTCACGAAATTTTTCAAACACATCAGTGAGCAGCAATACATCCAGTTTTAGGTAATGCATAGCATATTCACTTAGCGTCTTAATGGCAAACACTCGCCAAACTTGACATGCATCTGCATAGTCTTCATCGGAAACGGTACAGCGTGTTAATTTTGAGTAAAATTTCTCTTGTGGTGGGAGTTTTGTTTGCTTTAACACGTCCCAGCTGTTGCAGAAATCATACGGGAATATACCTTTCCGAATGCACAATTGAAATTGCTTGGGATCATTAAAATGCATTCTAGTATTTTTTAATTCCTCTTCATCCAAGCCATTCACAATACTGTCTAGCGAGGATGCCATAAACTTAAAGGAATCCAAAAAATCGAATGCTAAAGTTGCTCAACCGCCATGTCAGGGCTGTAAGACGCTCATGGTTTTGGGGGATAATGGTAACCGAGCCCCTGTTGACATGACTCAATTCACGAATCAAAAACTGAATGTCATAATTTGCCAGATTGTGGAAAAAGACACTGATGAAACGAGGAGCTGAAAAGTTCAAATTGCATTTACTATGTGCAGCTCCACGAAACTCTCCCGTAAAGTGTGAGTGATCACGAACGGTGTCTTCAGCACTGATCAGTGGCTTTTCGCAAATATGGCATGTCGTGGCATGCTCATACTGCTGTTGCTGTTGTGGCGTTAGGCTCATGGCACAGTCAGGACCCTCACGGTATTTGTAAACGGATTGTGTGGGGTCATAGGCACACACCACATTAAATCCTATGGCAAAAGGTTCATGTTTTTGAATGGGTGTGGTTGAGCTCATGGTGGGATCTGGTTCACATCCCGCCATGGGTGTGGTGAGAGCTTCAAAATCTCCGTACACCACATAGGGAACAGTATCACGCTTATGAATGTCCTTAAACTTTAACATAGCCTTGTCCCCTTGTGGTAATATCAGTCTCACCGCTTCCTGAGAAACACAATCTACCCTATGACGTTCCAAAAGTGTAGGGGTTGTAAAATATTGCAGACGACGGTCTGAAATGTACTTCTTACCATTATGCATGGACGCTCGGCTGCTTAGCAATCTACTCAGGCTTTTAATGAGGCAATAGTGATTCACTTCTCCGTAAGACAGATATAAAAGATGAATGTGGTGTTGTTTCGGTTCTTTTGTGGCATAAAGAGGACCCACAATCTCATTACCATCAAGGCCATACACCATGAACGAAAAGTCCTGGTTGTCTTGTTCAAACCTATGGATTTCCGTTAAGTCCATAGGGAACGATACTCTAGTTAAATTTAATGTTTGTTTTCATTCATCAAACTTGGCCTTGTACATTCCTGGTCAACAACTGTCACGTTGTGCTGGCTGGAAATATCCAGCCACACACCAGAGGGCACATTTATCATCTTTATTTTCAATATTTACCACCGCTCTCCGACAGGCAATCGCTGGTGGTAAAGAAATGTGTCTAGACCCAGCATCAACGGGTTGAAATGACAAATGTTGATTTGCAGGTAATGGATTTGGTCTAACGCTAAACCACTTGGTCCTTGTTGTAGTTCATCAAATTTTGATATCAAGGCATTGACCACATGGGATTGATACCACTCGTTCAGATTATTAGCTATCAAAAGCTCTTGCATTTTACTGCCAATATAAAATGCTTTTTTATGCTCACCGTCCTTGTTTTTATATATGAAATCGCACACGAGTTGTGTATTGACCTTTAAAGCCGTATGCAACCTTTGCGCTGTACAAATTTGTTCATTAAAAATGTCAAAACATGATTCGACAAAGTCTTTTGGGATTAAACTCTCTCTAACATTCACTACGCGGCCAAAGTAAACATGCTTTTTAAAACAAGAGTCAAGGGGTTCCCAAGTTAAGCTATCGGTAGCAGTGGCAAAAGACATAATATTTATAAAAGAAACAATTTCACCACAGTTTTCAGCCGTAGACTGCTCGGTAAACACTGGTCCCCAACACACAGCAGTGGTGGTAGTGGTCGAGCGTTTTCCAACACACTAAAAAGAAATAAAATAAACCACCATGAGTATATCCATTCCAAATAGCATTTATCATAAAAAACAGGATATATATATAATTTCAAAAAATCTTACCTGGGTTTTGTAAAAAAAATTGAATTTTCTGCCTTGTCTTGTAGGCTTCTCTGAAATGGTTTGTCTCTCTATGTCTCTCTCTCTCTCTTTGTCCACAACAACAAGTATATAGGTTATCTAAAACAAACAAAATAAGAAACAATTCATCAATCAAATGGTAAACCAATAATCATTTAATCATTGATTAGCATAAAATAAAATAAACAGTGTTATTCCAACACTTACCTCAAATATATAATATATCCAATATAGTAACCAACTGGGGTTGAGCACACGAATGCAATTACTTTTATACACATACGGTACAGCCTATGTTTACACTGCAGTGTTTAAAACAGTAATGACCGACTGCGTGCCATATCATGATCAACACTCTAATACCCCCTGCCCTCCTCTCCTCGCCCCAGCCCCTCGCCCTGTGTCCCTCTTACCACAGCTGTTAACATCGCTCTTGCCCTGCAATTGACTATGGCAATGGTAGGGGAAGGAGTTATACTCGCTTACTGCATTATTTCTCTGACGTCGTTGCGAAATTGTTCGACCTCCAACTCACCTCTACGTCACAGTAATTTTCCATTGGCCTGTTGTCCCGTCCGCTTACATTCCTGAATCGCGATAACATGTTACATCCTGTCACCCAGCCAGCCAGGCTCGAAGCGGGTCTCTCGAGCAGATATTCTGTTTTCCCATTCTGGCTGCCAGTTAGACATACATAGAAAAACAAGTTCTGTTGTTGTCGACTATTTTTATTCGTCTCATAGCATTATGAATTTTGTCTGGTTACTGGTCAGTGTTTACCAACATGTTTAAAGATCGTCATGAGGGATTTTCGAAATATTCGCCTTCATTCGTTCGTCATAGGAAAAAAAAATATCGAAAAGCGACCCTTCGTTTTGCCATACATCGCCCCCGTCGAAATAGTCATTTTCAGTATCCACAATGGCCAATCATAGCCTCGTTGTAACATACCTCAAGCGCTACCGGCTCTCTGTCTACAAACACGCTTTTATATAAAAAAATAAAAAATGCCTAGTTTTTTTGTCCTAGCGACTTGATATTTATTTTCATGGTCGAGGAGGTAGGGACCTTTCATTTATGTCAAACAAACTTATTTGTCAACGTGTTAGTTTCCAAAATAAAAATAAAAATTTAAGTGTCTTCAATAAAACATAAAAAATAAAGAAGTTTTATTATAAAACATAAAGGTCATAGAGACCATAGGTTTGAACTATGGCACAACATTCTATCATGTTTGGTTTTCAAACTATCGCCTACTTTTAAAAACAAAATATTTCTAAAAGTTTTGGAAAGATATAACGAGTGGTCTATAGGAATGAGGACGTAGGCTCGAGTCCAACGGCACCTCATTTGTTAAAATCCGACCATCCGTTCGCCAATGATCACCAATGTTCTCGAGAAAGTAGGCTATCATTTTCTTTTTCCTCCTACACCCTTCAAACATGCTGTCCGTCTAGAGGGCATACCCACCTCTCATTAACGTCAAACAAACTTTTTTCCAATTCACTGTTTCCAAAAGAGTGCCAATCCAAAAAACAAGAATTTTCAATTTTTTTTAATACCAACACACATGCTTAGCCAAGAGAACGTCATCCCAACGCCAACAATACCTTGTTCGTTAAAATCCGACCACGCGTTCGGGAGATATCGCCCAAAGTTTATATGAAAGAAGGGAGGGGGAGTAGAACTCTCCAATTCACACTACTGCACAGTTTTAGTCCTAGAGACTATAAATTTATTCTGGAGGTAGATGAGGTCAGGGCCATTCATTTATGTCAAACAAAATGTTTTGTAAACTCTTTAGTTTCCAAAATATAAAAATTTCAAAATGTAAGTGTTTTCAAAAAATCTCAAAAATAAAAAAGTTTTCGTATGAAAAATAAAGATCATAGAGGCCATTCGTTTCAACTATGGCACAACGTTCTATCATGTTTGGTTTTCAAACTATCGTCTACTTTCAAAAACAAAAATTTTCTAAAAATTTTCCAAAAATATGACGAGTGGTCCTCAGCAAAGCCCCCGTCAGCTCGAGTTCAACGACACCTCATTTGTAAAAATCCCACCAGGCGTTCGAGAGATATCGGCAATGTTCCCAGGAAAGTAGGCTGTGCATTTAAACTCTCACTGCCCCCCCCCCCCCCCCCCCCTACTCACACCCTACATCCGAGGCAATCTGTTTAACATATTCTCACCTTGGTCTACGCCTACAGTTCTTGTCCTCGACCCTTCCTTCCATAACTAAGCATGCTATTCCTGGGTGTCTTAATATGTGTCCTACTAACCTATCTCTTCTCTTCATTAGCATTCGCCAGATACATCTCTCCTCTCCCACTCGTCTTAATACCTCTTCGTTTGTAACCCTATCTACCCATCTGATCTTCATCATTCTCCTGTAACACCACATTTCAAATGCTTCATTTCTCCTCTTTTCTGCTGCACCAATAGACCAAGTTTCACTTCCATAGAGCGCCACGCTCCAGACAAATGCTTTCAAAAATGACTTCCTAATACCTAAATCTATATTCGATGTCAACAGATTCCTTTTTTGAAGAAATGCTTTCCTTGCCTGAGCCAACCTACTTCTTATATCCTCTTTGCTTCGTCCATCATTGGTTATTTTGCTTCCTAAGTAACAGAAGTCTTCTACTTCCTTCAGCTTTTCACCTGCCAATTTGATGTCCATAGAGGTTTCTGATTTATTTCGGCTGCATTCCAGTATTTTTGTTTTACATTTATTAATTTTCATCATGAATTCTTTTCTCAATACGGAGTCCATACCATTCACAAACTCATTCAAATCCTCAGGCGTGTCAGCCAACATGACAATGTCATCGGCAAATCTCATAGCTGAAATTATTTCTCCTTGAATCTTCACTCCCACTTTAAATTTTTCTCCAATTTCCTTCATTGCTTGTTCAATGTAAAGATTGAAAAGTATGGGTGATAAGTGGTAAGTGACATTTTGATCAAAATCGAGACATCGCACTTATAGTATCCTAAGTGCTGTTCCAAGCAGTCTAGTGTAAGCAGTACCGTACCCAAATTTTTCGCGGTGAGTGAGTGTATCTATGGTAACTACCACCTTGCTGCATGAACACTATGAAGAGTGATAACAAATACGACCCAACCAAAATGAGTGATTTTTAACTTACCATGGTTTACACCGGAACCCTTCGACGAGAAAGCACCTGCCATCTCGTGAGTAGCCTATGTAGGTAAAACAGCTTAGGCTTTCACGGCCAGCGTTCGTAATTAAGTACAAGTTTTTTGGGATTGTAGGCTTATGTATGTATTTCCTATTCACTCTGATGCTGGTTAGACCTGTGTTCCTGTTACATAGTGGCGTGATGATCTCAGAGAAAAATTAATTTATCCGTTACAATGAGAGTTTTAGTTATAATCATGCCACCATTCGTGTTCCATGCATACGTATTGATATTCCTGTCCTAAAGGTCCTTGGCTCGATTCCTGGCTCAACTAGAAATTTAATTATAGTCTGGGGGTTGGAACAGTGCACACACATAAAGGGGAAGTAGTGAACAGTTGCTACTCTAAAGGGGTCCAGACAGGGTGTAACGATCGTCTGCTGATGAACCCATTTAGTATACTAGGGGAGAACGCCATTTTTAGCCTATTTTCAATTTTGAAAAAATTGGCTTATGAGATCACCTTTTGTCCGTGTGTGTGTGTGTGTGCGTGTGTGTGTGTGTGTGTGTGTGTGTGTCCCTAATAAAATCTAAACGGCAGGAGCGATTTCAATGAAACTCGGTAAGTTAATAGCGCTATTCCCGGCGACCTCGACCGTGCCCTTCAAATTTTGTTACGTCTCACCAATCCAACATGGCGGCTGTGCGAAATATTTCACTAGAATTCAATATCTCCGAAACTATTA
This sequence comes from Meconema thalassinum, assembly GCA_946902985.2. Classification (NCBI taxonomy): domain Eukaryota; kingdom Metazoa; phylum Arthropoda; class Insecta; order Orthoptera; family Tettigoniidae; genus Meconema; species Meconema thalassinum. The sequence goes on from OX336390.1 coordinate 838,602,175, forward strand.
CCGATATCGCCCTGAAATTGTGTGCGGTGATAAAGGGCACTACTATAAGTTCACCTATGAGACTTTCAAAAACCTGGTGACTACAAAACCAACATGGCGGCCAAGCGAATTTGAGACTTTTAAATAGACTTTTCTCGCGATTTAACTATCCAAACGTAATGAAACTTGGTACAGCAATTGTTTATAGACATTGTAATGCACTGGAGTCTAATTTAGTTCAATTGTTTACATAACCTCAAAATGGCCGCTGTGTGAAATATTTCACTGACATTCTATATCTCCGAAACTATTACAGATATCACTCTGCAATTTTGTAAGGTGATAAAGGGTACTGATACAAGTTTACCTATGTATATTTCATAAACCTGTAAAGTACAAAACGAACATGGCGACCAAGCGAATTTGAAATAATTTAATAGACTTTTCTCGTGATTTAACTCTCTGAGCGCAGTGAAATGTGGTACAGTAAATGATTTTGCAGATTGTAATGCACTGCCATCTAATTTAATTCAATTTTTTACATAACCTCAAGATGGCGGCTGTGCGAAATTTTAAAATTAAGTTTTTATTTCTTGTGTCGTAATTACGCGATCGAAGTGAAAGTTTGAATACTGAACCTAGGCAATCATTGTCCTTGAATGGTACATAACTCTATGGCATATACATATAACAATCCTAAATGGCGAGCTTCCGAAATATTTAGACGGTTCTCAATATCTCTGAATCTTTTACAGCAACCAATCTGAATTTTTTATGTTCATAGATACTATGAACATACGTTCACCTATAGGACTTTCAGTAACCTGGTGAGCACAAATCCAACATGGCGGCGACGCGAAGTATAAATATTTAAATGGACGTTTCTCGCGAATTAACTATCCGAGTGCCGTGAAACGTTGCACGTTAAATGCTTATACAAATGTTGATCCACTGGCATCTAATTTATTTCAATTGTTTGCATAATCACAAGATGGCTGGTGTGCGTACTTTTAAAATCTCGTTTTTACTTCTTGTGTTCTAATCATGCGATTGAAGTTTGAATACCACACGTACACAATAATCTTAATGTAATAGTACAAAAATAAAAATCCAACCTGGCGACCATCTGAAATATTTAGACGGTTCTCAATATCTACGAATCTGTTACAGCAATTAAACTGAAATTTTGTATGTTGATAGAGGCAATTAACATGGGCAGGATATATGAAAATAGGTTGTATAGTTCTTCACGGAACTACTTGTTTTAATTAATTAATTTATTTAATTAATTATTTATTGATACTTTTGGCCCAACACAGCTACAATTCGTATATTTAATAATATATTTGTGTGAAACTGTTTGCTAAGAGACTTACAGAAATAAGCGTTTAGCTAAGGACAACAAGAACAGTCATACACTTGCCCGACTCGAACCGGCAGCAGGCGCATCGCTTAATTCTTAAACCCAGGTCATTGCAGTGCTTCTTGAATAAAAGAGCTAAAATCAAATCTCTTCTAGTACTGTTTTGCTTCCTATGGAGGCACCAAAACATTGAAACTCTATCCACATTTTGTTTTAATTCCAGAACACACCAATATCCTATATAAACCTCATGTGAACATCACTTCAAACCATTCAGAACAATTGCCAGCAGCACTTGTTGAAGGAACGATGGATATTAAGCATTCACCACGCCCATCAGCCCAAAAAGCTGCCCCCCTCCCCGGCCCCCATTCACGCTCCACCCCCGGCCGTGAAAGCCTGCACACGTATATCTTCACCAATTTTTGAAAGCACACCAGCCAGCGTTACAACATCAGAATAACCGACATCACTTACTCTTTCAAGTGGTCAATTATTTCCACCGGACGAAGAAACTAACTTTAACGAGGAAGACTGTTTTTATTTATTTCTCGCCAAACCACGAACATAATGGTTTATTCATCCCGAACACAGAAGGAAGTGCTTTATGCACCTCAAAGTGAAGGCAAGACGCTTCCGAACGAGAAGGAATATCGCGTTTGTGGTGTCTACGTGGAGAATAATGTTGAGTTTAAACACCTTTTACAAATTGGCAGTACATAATTGTGAAAGCAGATCAGGGTCACATGAAGCTAATGATCAGGAGACCAAAATAAGAGTTAGAAGACTCACATAGAACATAATTTACGTCTTGATAATGCCAAAGAAACTTTTTTGGAGCAAACATGCACATTATTTTCACTAGCTTTTCAATAAATATCGTTATAAACGAGTTAAAATTATTTCACCAAGCAATGGATCCTGATCAATTTTCCCTGGAATAAATTGTAGTGATAGAAGCCATTTTACAGTGCTGCCAATTCTAATAAAGAAAGCTTTTCAGTCGGTCAACACGAATTAGGAGGGAAACAAATATTTACATATCCTACAAGCTAACGCACTTTTTATGTACAAATACCTACTTAATTAGCTTGCCACGGTGGGTGAGTGGATAGCGTGTCGGTCTACTAACCCCAAGATTGCCGGTTCACCCCTGGCCGCGGTAAGTGTTTTTGGAAAGGCGGCAAAAATACGACACGCATGTCATATGATGTTGGCATGTCAAACAACCCTTTTGAATTCAGTAGGCCGTATTCATAATGGCAAAATTAATATCGGGAGTTTCTGCCAACACGAAGTTTCTAATTTCTCTACTAGAAATCGCTATAGTGTTCAAGGAGCTTAGATATCTAACCTCCTTGACTTTCATAGTGATTCAAGGAACAACGAAATTCGACATGCAAGCTACCCTCTGGGTGTCAAATTACAAAGCTTGCACCCGGCAGCCGAGGCCATACGATATTATATTATTATTATTATTATTACCTACTTAATTGGATGTTTGTATATAAAGAGTGTGTTAGCTGGTAAGGTATGTAAATATTTGTTTCCCGCCTAATGTAATAGGGTACAATTCGTGTTGACCGACTAAAAAGCTTTCTTTATTACCCGGAATAAATACCAAAAAGTGTTGCTACCTGAAATACAACAGTTTGTATGACAAGCATCTTGTGATTGTAAAGTTTTGAAGCCATTCTTTCAGTGTTACCTATACAAACAGTCATTTGAAACTCTGCAGTGGTTGGTTGGTTCTTAAGTTTAGGGGCTGCGACAACGACCCGTGTACTTTGGGTGTGTGTAGAATCTGTCTGATTACCGGTGTTAATTGTGATAACTGTATTAGTGTGTGTTATCTGTTTTTTAATTCAAGTAAGGACTGCAGACTTTTGAATTTTTCAAATAGTTCCTACTTTTGCCGGCAAACGCCACCGTCAACGACTACTAGTTCAGAAAATAGCTACCAGACGCCACCGGCTCTTGGCAACGAACATAGGAACCTAAGAGCGTTGTTTATATTCTTAACCTATACAATTTAGCTTCACACAGGTGTAATTAGTGGAAGGTTCTTTAGCATGCCATAAATCTATGACATGGGACCGCCGGCTTTACTTGCCATCCGAAGGAAGGCATACTGAGGGATTTTTAACGCTTTTAAAAATCCGACGACTTCGGCCGGATTTGAACCCGCGATCTTGTGCATAGAAGCTCAGCCACCGAAGCTGCAAGCTCTTCGGTCAGTAAACAGGAATTTGCGCAATGACTGGACGGGTTACAATGTACGAGGCACGTCCAGAAAGTAAGTTCCGTTTGGTAATAAAATTAAATTGTGTACAGATACAGAAAAATTATTTATTGCACAACATTCTACACCTCTTAAACTACTTTTCCACATAACTGCCGAACCTTTGCAGGCATTTGTCATAGCGTGGCACAAGTTTTTGGATACCTTCTTCATAGAAGTTTGCCGCTGACCCGTAAACGAGAGTGAAGACGCCCCTGTAGGATATCCCACCATTCGGCCACCACTGTTAGGCAAATTGCGTATGTGGTCAGGAGAACTCCTAAACATACGCAGTTCTCCTGGTAAGCACGCAATTTGCCTAACAATAGTAGCCGAACGGTAGGATATCTTTCAGGGGAGTCTTCACTCTCGTTTACGGGTCGGCGGCAAACTTCTATGAAGAAGGTATCCAAAAACTTGTGCCACGCTATGACAAATACCTGCAAAGTTTGGCAGTTATGTGGAAAAGTAGTTGAAGAGGTGTAGAATGTTGTGCAATAAATATTTTTTCTGTATCTGTACACAATTTAATTTTATTACCAAACGGAACTTACTTTCTGGACGTGCCTCGTATATTGCACATATTGTACAGATACCCACAAAAACCCAAAGCGGTGCTATATTGAGGAGTACTAGGCAAGATGAGGAATGCGGTAGTTTGCCAATGCTTTCCTCACTGAGTCATAACAGCAGTACTAACCCTGTGAGTAGAACCATTCACAGCATCCACAGGCACTGACTGTGCCCCGGATGCCATTACTAAGCACCAACCACCCATACCTCAATAGCTTCCTATAACCACAGCCAAACTTTTGTTTTAAGTAAAACACTCCTGAAAAGAAGTGCATGTATTAGTTATGATCACTATTATAATGGGGCAATTTTAGGATTACGTGTTTCGTCCTTCATGCGGTGATCATCAGATCCTGATCACTGTGTTCAGGTTAAAATTTATATACAAATATTATCTAACTACATAAACACCAATTTAACGCCACTGTGGGTGAGTGGATATCGTGTCGGTTTACTAACCCCAAGATTGCAGGTTCGCTCCTGGCCGTGGTAAGTGATTTTTGAAAGGCGGAAAAAATACGATACGCGTGTCATACGATGTTGGCACGTCAAAGAACCCATTTGAAATCAATAGGCCGAGTTCATAATGGCAAAATTAATCTCGGGAGTTTCCGCCAACACAAAGTTCCTCATTTCTCTACTAGAAAGCGCTATAGTGTTCAAGGAGGTTAGATATCTAACATCTAACTTCCTTGACTTTCATAGTCAAGGAACAATGAAATTCGACATGCAAGCTACCCTCTGGGTGTCAAATAACAAAGCTTGCACCCGGCACCCGAGGCCATACGATAAAAAAATAAAAATAAAAAATTAAGAAAAAAACGCACTGATTTTCTGTAGTTTGATAATATTTGTATATACATTTAAACCCCAACACAGTGATCATGATTTGGTGATGACCCCATGCAGGTCGAAACGTGTAATCCTAAAATTGCCCCATTATAATAGTGGTCATAACTAACATACTGTATGTAATTTTTATTTCAGGAGTATCCTACTTACTATTCATATATTATATACTGTCATTTGTACTCCACCCAGTCATTGGTAAAATTCGTGTTGACCTACTAAAGAGTTGCAAATGAAAGTATCTTGTTTACATAATAAAAATTATTATCAATAAAAATTCAACACTAAATACTCTACTACAATAATGGCATTATTGTTGTATTAAAATGCTATAATAATAATCAGAAGCATAGCCCAATCCAGACTGAAGCCGGATGGAAACTTTGGAGCAACGCCGAAGTATATAAGAATGTAGAAACAATCTCTGAGACCATGAGGAAACGGAGGCTAAAATTTCTTGGACACCTGTACAGAAAGGACAAATCCAAATCAACCAAACAGTTATTTGACCACTTCTGGAACCAAAAGGCCACTACATCATGGATTAAAGAAACTCGGAAAGACCTTCAAAGATCTAACATCCTAGAGGCCCAAATGTTAGAAAGGGATACGTTTCGAAACCGTATACACGATCTGGAAGGGTTCCAAGACGAGATAAAAGCTACAAAGACCTGAGGAGCTTGGACAGAAAACCAACGACAGCAGCAAATCGAACGTACTGTATGAAGGAGTACTGGAGGCAAAGGAAATTACTGACAAAGCACAAATAGTGAAATTGTAGCGTGGTCCTAAGTGGTCAATTCGCAAATAAAAGAAAAATATTAATCAAAGGGCCTGTGTGAAAACTCTCGCTTATGTGTAAACCACCCGACCGACTTTACAGTAATACGTGTTGGAAGCGACACAGTTCTGGATACATGAGCGACATTATTCTAAAGCAGGCTTTCTCAACCTTTTTGGAACTGTGAGCACCACCCTCAAGCCATACCAAATACCCGAGCACAATACAATCGAATAAAATGATTGCCTCGCTTTCATTATCCTATCTCTACCTCAGAAGTGCTGAAATAACAAGGGATTCGCCGCTCCCCAGGCCTGTTGAAACTGCTTGCCTGCCTCATACAGGTAAGACACATTTACAGGTGGACGGTGGAGTAAGCAGCATATTTTGTGTTACTCATAAAATAGAGGTGTCCAGATATTTATCATCATCATCATCATCATCATTATATATTATTTCAGTAGTATGCATTCCTCCTGCTGCTCTCACAAGCGATCGATCGTGAAAAATGAGCATTCAAATGAAAGAGAATATAGGCCTACATTACCAGTGACGCATTGCACTCTAATTTCATCAATATCTATAATTTCGTTAAAAATTGCTTTTAAGAAACTGTACGAAGTGTGCGATTTGCAGTTACTGTTGCTGCAGGAAGATACGCTCCATAATTGGTGTCCACTTTACATTTTGGCAGCTGTGACGCCTGTTTCATGTCATTTTAACATTATAAATCATTTTGCATGGATTTCAGGAACAGTAAATCAAAGGAATGAGTATTCAAATCGTATAATTTCATAAATTAGCAGTGACGAATTGCATTCTAATTTCATAAATATCACTTTTTGTAAGAAGTGTGCGATTTGCAAATACTGATGCTCTAACAAGCTGTGTTGTCGTCTAAACCCTTAAAACTATTAAACTATTAAACGTTAATTATTTTGCACGTTTTTCTTCTGCATTCTAATTTCATAAATATCAATCATTTCGAATGGTTCTCAGGAACAGTAAATCAATGGATTGAGTACCCTAATCGTATAACCAGTGAGTGTTACGTCGTCTAAAACCTTAGAACTATTAAACATTAAGTTAATTCTTTTACACGTTATCTTCTATCATTTCCCATGGTTTTCAGAATCAGTCGGCTAAATTATTGGATTGGGTACTCAAATCGTATAACCGGCGAGTATTACTGCTAAGCATTCAATCAATGGACTCAGCACACACGTGATTTAAGCTCATCCGTCTAAACAATGGATTTATTAAATTTCAGATTTGTTAATAGCCTACTGTATGCCGCGATACAGGTTTTTCTTCTGCATTCTAATTCCTTAATTATCGATTTTTGTAAGAATTGTGCTTTTTGCTATGCGGTTTTCAGAATCAGTAATTCAATGGATTGGGTACAGATTTTTCTTCTGCATTCCATAAATATCGATTTTTGTAAGAGGTGTGCTTTTTGCAAATATTGTTGCTGTATCATGTTATAATATGAATTGTCGTCTAAAACCTTAAAACTATCATCATCATATAGGCCTCATAAATTAGCAGTGACGAATTGCATTCTAATTTCATTAATAGGCCTATCAATTTTTGTAAGAAGTGTGCTATTGAACGTTAATTCCCTTACAGTTTTTCTTCTAGCATTTCGCGTGGATTTCAGAAATAGTAAATCAATGGATTGAGTAGGCCCTACTCTAAATCATAAAACCGGCGAGTGTTACGGCGTCTAAAACCTAGAACTATTAAACATTACTTCTTTTGCAGGGTTTTCTTCTATCTTCTATCATTTCCCATGGTTTTCAGAATTAGTAAATCAATGGATTGGGTACCCAAATCGTATAATTTCATAAATATCGAATAACCGGTGTTATGATGATCCAATTTTCAGTGATTGCCTTCTTAAGTTAGGGAACGTACTACTTGGAATTCTGACTGAAAGTTAATGTATCGAATAACCGGAGAGTGTTACGGCTAAACTGTCAATCAATGGACTCAGCACACAAATGGCATTAACAGTGACGAATTTTATTCTAATTTCATAAATATCAAAGAAAGAAACCAGCCACGCTGATCGTTGGACTTAGGAACAAGGAAGCCTCACTGTAAGCGGGGCGTGAGAAAGTTTTACAACGAGGGTGTCCTGATAAGGGAGAGAGAGGCTCCTCAGCCAACAAGATAAAGCAGGAAATCTTGACCAAGATGCTTTCTGCCCGGAGTGCACCCAGAAGCAACAAAAAGGAATTCTGCCCGATATGTCAGAGGCAATGCACTAATGAGGACAGCACAATCGAATGCGATAGGTGCAGAGGAAAGACCCACGAGAACTGTACTGGCCTCATTGGTCAGGACGTCAATGACCTTGAAAGAAAGAACAGGAAACTGATATGGCTGTGTGAAATGTGTAAATCTAAGGCACTGGACATGAATAAATCCTGTGGGGTGGTAATAGCTGCCCTTGCCGAAAAGTTCGAGGACCTAGCACAATACATCAAAACCCGACTTCAGGAAAACATGGAAAATCAGATCAAAGAAGCAGTATACAATGCTCACAGAAAGATACCAGCCACAGCACGCTCTCATGCTGACGCTCCACTCAAGAAAGCGAAAGCACCCCTGTAGGTAACGTGCAAAGGAGTTTAGCGCCGAGCGCCTCACACAGGAACGGGAAAGCTGCCCTGCATGCAGTGTATGAAGGAGTTTAACTCTGATCGTTGCACTTAGGAACAAGGGAGCCTCACTATAAGCGGGGCGTGAAGAAGTTTTCCAATGAGGGCTGTCCTGATAAGGCAGAAAGAGGATCCTCAGCCAACAAGATAAAGCAGGAAATATTGACCAAGATGCTTTCATAAATGTCGAATAACTGGTGAGTGTTATGATGAACCAATTTTCAGTGAATGCCTTCTTAAGTTAGAGAACGCAGAGCTTGGAATCTAACTGAAACGTAAATAGTGTTATATAACCATTTGGTTGAAATAAAATCATTACAACCATTCTCCTTAAGTCACTCATTATAAACCTATTAAGGAAAGTATGACTTATGAACATGCGAGATTTCTCGCACGGGTCCGCTAGTATTATTTATATTTCACTAAATTAATAACACATTTCTTTCTGTCAATACTTGTAATGAAAACACTATTATTCCGGTTCGTACAAGAGAATTTGAATTAAAGAATGTATATCAGGGGAGTTTGTGCTCGCGAGCTCATATTGACTCGTATGACGAAAGCACCAAATTTCATTTAAAGAGCACCGTGGTGCTAGCGAACACCAGGTTGAGATCGCCTGTTCTAGGGAGTGTCAAGTTCAAAGCCTTATAATATCATCCATAATAGTTTGATATTTACCTCCATAGCGCTAACAGGGATTGGAAGTGGAACTTTAATCTGTCATTAAGTCAGATTTGTTAAAAACTGATTATCCAACATGATTCTGGCATGGTATTCAATTGTAATTTATGTTATTTGTATTTTTTACTTTCTTTGCGGCTTCGGTGACTTAGTTAGTAGCATGCTGAACTTCTATGCCCAAGTTCGCGGGTTCAAAGCCTGCCGAAATTGTCAGATTTTTTAAGAGCGTTAAAAATCCCTCAGTATGCCTTCCTTAGGAGGGGAAGTAAAGCCGGCGGTCCCATGTCATACAGGTCATACAGTAGATTTATGCCATGAAAAAGAACCTTCCGCTAACTACACCTGCGTGAAGTCAAAATTTGTTGGTTAGATTAGTGATAACGCTATATTAGTTCCAACGTTTGCCGCCAAGTGCTACCTGCGATGGCATCTATTAGTCAAAGTCCACAGCAAGATGTCGGGGACGGTAGCATTTGGTAGCAAAAGTAGGAACTACTTGAAACACTTTAAGAAGTGGTTTTCAACTTCTATTACAGGCAAATTCCCAGATTTTTTCAGACTTTAGGCTACGACCACCTCCTTCTCAATCATTACGAATTACGAATGAATATTCCCACTACAACAGACGCCACAAAAATTGTACAAACACTCAAGTAGCCTACTGATCGGCTCTAAGCTCCGTGAACCTGAGAGGAATGTGGATCGCAGACGATGACGATACATGGTGAGAGATGTGCGGGGTTCCCGCTTCGTGCGTAGTGACAGAAGCAAATATATTGGTCGGTGACTCACTCACTCGTAACACCACAGTGGTTTAGGCAACGGCCAGCAGTATTGGAATAGACAGGAACACCTAATATCACTGCGGGCTGTTGACAGGCCCTTCTCTTCTCGCCTGCCCCTTCCCCTCACCCCGCAAGTTCACCCGAGCAGTATGCGGGGTGTAATGACCGCGATGTCGCAAGCCCCTAAATGAATCAACAACAACTGTGTAGCTTCCTCAGCCGTATAATTTAAATTGTCACCGGTATAAATTAAAAAGATTATGATTCAATTTTTCACAAATGCATTAGAATGCGTGTTTTTACACCAAAAACAATGAATGCAGCACTTTTTTTTTAACTGCAATATTGAAACGTTTAGCCATTCTAATGATAAAATAGATTTTAAGATTACATTTTGTTGATATATTGGTGATTCTAATGGTTAAATATATTCCAAAGATTACATTTTCTTGGTAAATTGGCGATTCTAATACAAACATATATTTCAAAGATGTATTTTCTTCATAAATAGGTGATTCTAATGGTAAAATGTATTTTAAGATTATACGAGGCACGTCAAGAAAGTAAGTTCCGTTTGGTAATACAATTAAATTGTGTACAGATACAGAAAAATTATTTATTGCACAACATTCTACACCTCTTAAACTACTTTTACACATAACTTCCGAACTTTTGCAGGCATTTGTCATAGCATGGCACACGTTTTTGGATACCTTCTTCGTAGAAGTTTGCCGCCGACCCGTAAAAGAGAGTGAAGACACCCCTGTAAGATATCCTACAGTTTGGCCACAACTGTTAGGCAAATTGCGTGCATACCAGGAGAACTGCGTATGCTAAGGAATTATCCTGACCACATACACAATTTGCCTAACATTGGTGGCCAAACAGTAGGATATCTTACAGGGGAGTCTTCACTCTCGTTTACGGGTCGGCGGCAAACTTCTATGAAGAAGGTATCCAAAAACTTGTGCCACGCTATGACAAATGCCTGCAAAAGTTCGGCAGTTATGTGGAAAAGTAGTTTAAGAGGTGTATAATGTTGTGCAATAAATAATTTTTCTGTATCTGTACACAATTTAATTTTATTACCAAACGGAACTTACTTACTGGACGTGCCTCGTATGTTATTGGTAAATTGGTGTTTCTAATGCAAAAATATATTTCAAGATTATATTTTCTTGATACATTGGTGATAATAATACAAAAACTTATTTCAAGATTATATTTTTCGACAAATTGCTGATTCAAAAGCTAAAATGTACAGTATTTTGAGATTATATTTTCTTGGTAAATTGTTGGTTCTAATGTAAAAATGTATATCAATATTATATTTTCTTGATAATTAGGTGATTATAATGGTAAAATGTGATTATATTATCTTGATAAATTGGTGATTTGAGAGTGGAAGATTATATTTTTTGGCAAATTGCTGATTCAAAAGCTAAAATATACAGTACATTGAGATCGTATTTTCTTGGGAAATTTTAGAATGTAATGTAAAAATATATATCACGATTATATATATTTTCTCGACAAATTGGTGATTTGTGAGTGGTTTTCGCTTAATGTATTTATCAAAGGACAGTTGTTGTCAGAACGGTTTGAAGACGTTAGACAATTCAGTAAATCTCCATGTGAGATCCTTCAACACAATATTAGAAGAAAAACACTGCGTTTTTGTATTTTAAAATGACACGTACCCTTGGCAACATTGGGTATTGTGCTCACAGACTGGTGCGGTGTTTCCTCGTTAGCGAGCGCTAATAACGTGGTTCGTTTGCTCCTCACAGGCATTATTTATGTATCTTTGACGCAATATAGAGAAGAGGTGATGTCTTGCATACTGGCGTTCTTCAATTAGTCAGCAGCTCGTCAGGAATCCAAAGGAGGCACTGCATCTTGTGGGCTACTTCTACTTGGGACAGGCACTTTGTAAGCTCGGCTGCTGCATGCTAAATCCTCCAAAACACTTTCAGACAAAACCCTCCTCGTTCGTGTTAGAGCTAGTGCTAGAGATTAACTTCCACCCGTCAACTCATAAGTAACCCAAGCTGATTCATAATCAATGAAGCACAATTTTTATTTAAACCTCAATATTGAAATGAACTCCGACTGCAGGATCTACTGGGTGGATTGAGTAGCTCAGTAGTTTCTGTTGCCGGTCCCAAGCCCGGAGAAAGGAGGAGGGTTGGCTTAAGCCGTAAAATAAGAGCCAGAACACATCTTGAGGCAACCTCTAGGACTCACAATCTTAGTTGTATAACGTTGGACTTTGTCCAACCCACATTTACTTTAATATCATGGATTTAGCTTATAATGGTCATGATTACCCTGAAGACAATGCTAGGCGTAAATCGGATTCCAGGGTGCCTAGCAGATTAGGGTTACATTATGGTGAATCGGAGCACCACAAGAACAGTTCAAGATTCAAGAAAATGAGAAAATATTTTTTTGGAACATACAATGTGAATTCCTTAATTCAGGTTGGAAAATTAAAACAACTAACAACAGAACTTCATAGACATCACATTACAATATTAGCCCTTCAAGAGACCAGGTTCTTGGATGAGGACACCTTTGAATCTGACAACTTCCGAATTTTCAAAGGAAAAGTTGGGAAGAGAGTGATGAAGAACATGCCACATCTTGGAACAGCTTTTATGGTCAACAAAAAATTTTTGGACGCAGTTATCGCTTTTAGAAGTGTGAATGCCAGACTATCTTTTCTAACTATAAAATCTCTCAATAAGAGATACACGCTAATCAACGCCCATGCTCCTATAAATAAGGATAATAAAACGAATCCAGAGAAAGTTGATGAATTTTGGGACGAGTTAGAAGCCGAAATTCTCAAAATTCCTTATAATCATGTAAAAATTTTACTTGGAGATTTCAATGCTCAGCTTGGATCTGAGAGAAAATGTTCTGATATAATAGGTAAATATCCCGCTCACAATAGAACCAACAGGAATGGTGAGAGATTGGTTAAACTCTGTGAACATCTAAACTTAAAGATTATGTCCACACATTTTAAAGCAAAACCAAGTAAAAATAAAACATGGGTCTCCCCAAATGCGTTGCTGGGTGAGTTTCAACTAGATCATGTAGCTATCTCTCGAAATTGTTTCAAAGAAATTCAAAATGTCAAGGTCAGAAAATCCATTAATGTAACTTCAGATCATTACCTTTCTCAAATCAAGATGAATTTCATACCTTTTACACGCAAACAAAATACAACTAGAATTAAAATTCCGAAAATTAATAGAGAGGTTCTTACAAATGAAAAAAGGATAGAATTTCAAGGAAAACTTAAAATACCAACCAATTGGAATGATGTTATTAATAACCTTCTTGAACCAGCTCAGGAAATTGCACCGTTGAACTTTTATAGGAAATATGCTTGGTGGAATGAACAATGTGAAAGAGTGATCAAAGAAAGACATTGTGCTTGGCACAAGTGGAACGGGAACAAGACTCCAGAAAATTTAGAGGAAGTACAAAGATTAAGGAAAATGGCCCACCAGACTTTAAGAACGATTCGAAGAAAATATATGAAGGACCAAATAATGGAAATGGACGACAATTTTAAGAAAAATGACACCCGATTGTTTTATAGAGCATTTAAGAATGAAATCACTGGATATTCAGCGCCGAGTTTAAATTTCAAAAGGGAAGATGGTACGCTAGCATTAAACAACAAGGAAAATTGTGATATCTTGGCTGCGTATTTTGAGAAGTTGTTAAATTGTCCAAAACCGACAGACAAGTTGAGTTTCAAATTTAAAACACAAAATTTTGACTCTACGCCCCCAGATGTAAATGAAGTTAAATGTATTATCAACTCACTTAAAAATAATAAAGCCTCAGGCAAGGATGGAATAATTGCAGAAATGTGGAAGCTTGTAGATGATGAATTTTTAATAGCGACGACAAATCTATTCCAGAAAATTTGGATTGAGGAAGCAATTCCAGAAGACTGGTTAATCGCCTTAATTCATCCACTACATAAAAAAGGCTCAAAAATTGATGTCAATAGTTATAGGGGGATCTCATTGTTGTCTGTCACATATAAAATATTTGCCAAATTACTTTTAAACCGACTTGAACCACAGATCGAACCACAGCTTGGCGAGTTCCAAGGAGGTTTCAGAAGGAATAGATCGTGTGCAGAACAAATTCTTAGTTTAAAATTGATATTAAAATATTACAACAACAGGCCAAAGAATATCTTTATCTCATTCGTTGATTTTCAGAAAGCGTATGATTCAGTGGATAGGGATACTGTTTTTGACACATTGAAGGAATACCAAGTTGATCAAAAAACCATAAATTTAATAAAACTTACATTAACTAATACGATTTCCAGAGTCAAATTTTTAAATGAAGTTAGCGAGCCCTTCGAGGTAAAAACTGGGCTAAGACAAGGGGACAGTCTATCACCACTGCTTTTCAATTTGGTCTTGGATAAAGTCATGAGGACGTTTTGGGAGAAGAACGATTCAAGTGCTAAAATTGGTACAAAGAATAAGAACCTCAAAGTCAAAGGTTTAGCATTTGCTGACGACGTAGCGTTGTTTGCTGAATCAGAACAAGAAGCTATTAACCAAATTGATCAGTTAAAAGAAACGGCGGAAAAAGCGGGCTTACAGATTTCGTTGGTAAAAACAGAGATGATGACAAGTGATCAGAAATACACTAAGAAAATGATAAAAACAAATTATGGGAGCATCAGGATCACTGACCGATTTAAATATCTTGGAGAAATAATTAGTAGCAATGGGACGGATAAATTGACAATCGAGAACAAAAAAGGGAAATTGGAAAGATTAAATTTTTGTACAAAAAATATATACAATAAAAAGAACCGGTCTATCAATGCAAAATTGCGACATTTTAATACTGTTGTTAGACCAGTCATCTTGTACGGCATGGAAACTACAATTATAACCGGAATGGAGAATTTGCTCAAGATAGAAATAAGAATTTTAAGAAGGATTTATGGTCCTAGGAAAACACAGGAAGGTTATAGACTGAGATCGAATGCAGAAATTTATAGTAAAATCGACAACCTTGAAGTGATGATCAGAAAACGGCGACTTCAGTTCTACGGACATATGGTCCGCATGGATTGCTCAAGGTTAAACAAACAAATTTTTGATAAAATCTGGAACTATACAGGACAAGGAGGCTATGTAAAACAAATGAAAGAAGAACTTCAAAAATTCAAAATTACTGAAGAAGATTGTCTAAATCGAATAGAGTACAGAAAAAAAAAATTTGGTCTCAAAATTCTTGTCGGGGAGAAGAAAAATCTCAACAGAGGAGAATGGACTGCTGAAAGAAGAGCTGCACAGTCGACCAGGATGAAAGACTTCTGGAAGAGAAAGAAAGAAACTACTGTAGACCTATAAAGAAGTGATATTTGCGTGGTCCTTGTTGGCCTGTCCGCGGTGTATATATTGAAATGTTTAGCTATTCTAATGGTAAAATAGATTAGAAGGTTATATTTTCTTAATAAACTGATCACATACGCAGAAACACACGAATTTGGGCCCGTTTAGATCTCATAGATCTACTTTCAATGTTTGCAAAAATCGAAACTAGATTAAAATGGCAAAAGGCCATATGATCCATCACTTTAGAATTAATTTGCAAAAGTACGTAAAAATAACTGCAAACAAAGGATTCAATTTCCCCAAGAATCATTTAAATTGGTTTGCTAAATCGTCACGAATGTCTAAAACGTTTAACGTTTTTATGGATGCTTGAAAATTATGTACTAAAATACATCTACAAAACATTCTTTCTCAGGTTCAAAATGCTATTGATTCAACTTCAAAATGCCTGTGAAATGCATTTTTGATGAGCTGAAAATGCAATACTAACGATCTCACAACATCCGGCCAAATTTTACAAATTTCAGTACAGTCACATTATTATTATCATGTGTATAATTCATTAATATTAGTATTAATATAATTCATTTACTCTTTATTATTAATTATCAACATAAACTTGCATTTATAATGTTTCATAAAATTGTTCTATGGACAAACGTACAATATTCTATTAATAAATGTATTAAGGAGCGCTCGAAAGAGCATTAATTACAAGCTAAATGAATAAACATAACACTCAAATATTGTTTACCCGAATGGGTATTAGTTTTCACTAAAAAACAGACAAAGATTTCGTCCTCTTCCAGCACAATGTGATGTGATGCAGCGTACACCTCCGTTCGCATAATTCACACACACATCTTTCATTCGGCGCGGGGAAAACTTGTTCTCACAAATCTTGTGGTGGAAACTGTGTATGGCCAATCTCGTGATGATATGTCTTTGCTACCATATTCTATAGTTATGTATAAGAGAAGAGAATGAACCCTAACTTTGCCGCAAATAAATATATACATAAATGAATAAATAAATAATTAAATTAATAAAAATAGGAATAAGTAAATAAATAAATAAATCTATACATTTTGCAGAAAAAGGCAACAATTTCAAATTGGTACAAACAGACGGAAAAGTACTTGGCTGAATTAGGTTTTCCCAATCTCAAGAGTCGAGAGAAAATGAAAAATTCACTCATACACGGGGTTTTGAGGGAGAAGAGAGAAGACCTACCAAACACGTCTGGTCGCAGCAACGAAGACACGCTCAATCGTTGCTCATGATGAGTTATTGGGCAAACAACAATTCCGCGTGGCGAATAGGAGACCCATTCGCGCAGAAGAAGAAAATAAATAATAATGCAGTGCCAGCCAAGGAAGTGGCGCTAAAATTGATGATAAAGTCAGTGTTACTTATGAATGCATGTGGAGATCTCTTTGAATGTGAAAATGTATGCATCTGAAGACGGTAGATCGTTTTCCGTTTGCACATTCTTTTAGTTATGTAATGGACGCTTTCGACTCCAGCAGCAACACGAAGAACAAACGACTGAGTGTTCAGCTTTCAAAAGAACGAGAGAACGCTCGAAACAAACAAAAAATGGACTTCCTTTTGTCAGCGCGAAGCGATGTGAAACTCTTTACCAATAGCGGCAACTCGAGCAAATCACAGCTTGCTAAATGAGGCACGTAACAGAGACGTATGCTCGCGACTCAAAGAACGCAGGTATGTCGATACTGGGAAAAGAATTCATTGCTCACAGTCGACTTCATCTGCTACTATAGTAGAAGTGTTGTGTTTCTTTACTATATAAGCTTCCTCCCTATGTGGAAGCAAAACTGCAAACCGCGGTACCTTCTCAACAAGAGGGTGCTCAAATAATCATTCTTCGATGCTGATTAAATTAAAATTGCTGATTTTGACCTCGTTTGGTTCTCCTGCATTAAATACCAGTAAGCATGAAACACATTTTGCAAAATTCTTAAAATCTACGCATAACCTTTCACACAAAAACAATCAGCCTATTTTATAACTTATAATTTGTAGATTCTTATCTCTTGCTCTAGCAAAGTTTTTGAAAAAGTGCCTCATTATTTGGAACGTGATTCCTTTTGACTCTGTTTTTACCAAAAGTGATTCCAAATAATCAAACACAATGCAAAGCTGTGAATATTTTTCTAAAGTTATTCCCACTTTGTGTCCCTATCATCAATCGTTGCAACTACCCCAGAACTTTCCAAGGGTCTATGTATCCTTTTTTTTAGGAAACAGAATTTTGCACCTCGTTTGTATTCTGCATAAAGCCGAGAATATATTTTTAAAGAACATGTGTATTTTTAAGGCGTCAATAAAGTAAGTACCAATATTCATTAAAAGGAATTCCACACGCTTTAAACTACTGCTATTCATCGTTGTTGGTGTATTCTTAGGAATACACGTTCAGTCAGAGTTAGCTCTTGCTGCTCTTTGTTTATTTATTTATTTCTTTCTTTCTTCGCAGACACCAACTGTGATCCCTTTGCATTTCATTCTTTTTCTCTTTGAGCAGGAATTTATTTTGTCTTTGAGTCTGTTCTAGATGTGTAACTTCCATGGAGAACCTAGCGGCATCTAGCAGCTAACTGCCGAAGTTCTTCAATTTCTCTGAGCTCATGAGGACTTCCTCACCAAACCACCATGCGTCATCCTTGTCGCCAGCTAACATCTCTTTGAAGAAACCACTCCATGAAGAAAACTTATTTTAAAAAAAAAGAATGTTCATTTTTTCATGTTGCCCATTCTGATGTATGTCTTGTCTTTTACCCCCTCTCCCTCGTTCTCCCTGGTCCCTTCGCGCGCCGTTCAGCAGCTCTCACTTCTTCTAGTCCAGTCATCGAGTGTACAGTACCGAGCCCTCCCAAGGGTCAGTCTCCTGTGTTCATGAGACACTTTTAAAATAGACGCCATGTCTACATTTTAAAGCTAATGGTCACAAGGAACCTTCGCCTGATCATCATGGAAAAACTAAGTACAAATCTTCAATGATTTTTGCCCCATTTTAATGGGTTTAAACTACTAAATGCTTTTAATATAATTTTATAGACAGTGTGTGCAATTTCTCACTATTGTGCAATAACCGTCTTCGTGGGATTATTTTTTTTTGGTCAGGCTTTAGCTATCTAAGCTGGCTTTATAACATGGAATCTAGTACTTCTTGTCCGAAATAAATGGGAATACCTTCCTACAACGTGGGATTTAATTCAAATTTAACCGCTGTCTATAAACTTAGCTTTTTCCACCGTGGGAACTTTCTTGCCCCATTTAACTGTTATCATAGTTCTGGAACTTTCTACATGAACCAATCTTTCTAACAGTCAAGCAATCTAGTATTTTCTACACCAAAATAGGGAATACTTTTCCTCACCGAGGGATTCTTGTTACATTAAGCGCTCTTCAAAACTTAATTTGTTTTCCACCGTGGGAACTTTACCGCATCATTCAACTGCAACTCACAAACTTCCCAACGCAATACACTTATTCAAACTCAATTTTAACTATGTGTTTTCCATAACTGCAATAACTTTCTCTTGTTCTACGAACTTACATACACTACAATAGTGAAGGTTTTCAACTTATCAACAAACTATCAGTGCTTCGAATGTGTGTGTGCCAACTATCTACCGCGCCGCGTTCGATTGAGAACAATAAATTCCGGCCAGGACTTTATCTTAAAGTTCCTAATTCCATTTCCTAAAATACCTTTTACTAACCCAATTTAGTTTAAGATCTTAATCTAACTAAAACGCAAAACGGCCTCGCTTATAATTACGCGCCCTCCCAACTTTCTTCCATTTCTCATATAGCCATTCTGCGTAAATCTGTGGCTAGTCCACATTTTAATATGTATTGTTCTTCCCTTCTAAAACTATGGAGTTCTGCTTTTTCTAATTTTAAAATGATTATCTAATTTGTATAATCTATGCTTCGTTAATACGACCTGTACATTTTTGTATTTCACATCGAGTAATCTCTGCTTAAAATAACGGTAATTTCCACTTGCAATTTTCCTTTTTTCTCCTGTTACGATCAGGAACTTAATCTATTTGTTTATAGTCTGTTGGCTTGCCAGAAGTGCATTCAAATAACGCTTGTATCTTATTTAACCTAGTTATCAAAGTTGTAATTACTTTACTATTGTCATTACAAACCTCAACTTTATTAATTGGAAGCACACTTTCAAAATCCTTATGAGATTTTGGTGCTTGTAATAGGTACTAAACCTTGAACCTGTTAACTGTTAAGTGTAAACTTTACTTTTCTAGAAGTCTGAGACTTCAAAAGTTGGTTAAAACAAACAAATTTCTCTTAACTTAAGATTAGATTTTTAATATTTAAGATTTTCATAATTTTATAAATTGTTAATTAATTTGTCATTAACCTTTTGTTTTATAATTCTCGCTAGAATTACGGTTAGGCAGGACCTTCTCTTCCCTGATTCTTCTCCTAATCTTAATTTGATTTACGTAAAAATAATAATCTCTGCATCAGTAAAACCATTACGGTACCACTTGTTGCATTGGAAACGAAATTTCAAATAACAACGTTTTCAAAGTTTATCTTAACTGTTAAAGCTAATCCTAGAAAACTATCAAGACAAGTATAGCTAGCTCCGCCAGCTTCCTACTTGTAGAGATTTTCTCTCTAACTTACATTTTGTTTTAAAAATCTTAATTTTGTTTAAATTTGGTCTGAGTATTTCCTCTGTTCTAAGCTCTTAGTCGGCATCCTGCTGGGTAAAAGCTTAGCCTACCTTCATTGCAACTATTGGTATTTTCATAGGATTTTAACAAAAACCAGTGAAAATATTGCTAAAAGCATTGAAGTCACTTTATCCCTTCTCAGTCTGGAAGCATTCGATTGTTTTCCAGAGATCCAACAATACCCAGAAATAAAAAATATCACGGCAAATTCAAATTACTCCAGCCTTTCAAAACGTTCAGTAAAAACAAACCCTTTTGAAGGGAAAAATAGTAAATCGTTTTCCTTGAGCATACTTTGTCTCGCCAGAGTACCACCCGTCCCCATAGGACCGGATTGGGAGGGAAAAAACACTCACCGAGCGATTGCAGGCAACCTCAATTCATGCTGCGCTCTCCGCTTGCCTTGTACAGGTCCCCTCTAAAGATAGGTGTCTCATAAGCTTAGCACAGCGAAATTCCTCTTTATATCCACATTTACTTAAAACTTAGTGTTGGATTCTCATCCTATCTGACAATTCTTTTCTCTACTCCTAAACACACCTCCTGTTCTCTCTCATCATCTTCCCTTAGGTAGTGTTAATCCTCAGCAAAAACCTACCAGTTGTCACCATTAATGACACACTTGCAATAACTCAGCACATTTTCCCCCCCTCACTGGCGATACTGTGTGTTGCCATTCCATGTACTGCTGTTTGTTAAGATTCAGTAGTAATGTGGGATGACCCATATATAGTCGTCGGTAATGGTATAATTTACTTAACACATCAGTACAATCGCTTATAATATTGGAAATTGTTTACTAGGCACGTCCAGAAAGTTATTTGCCCCGGTATCGCTGTAATTGCAACTGAGCACATGCGTGGTAGTTGCCCTGAGTCAAAGAGAAGGAGATGACGCCATGTTGAGATCGCTGTCTGTTGGTTACGCTTTATAATGCTTGGTTAGAATGGCGAAGAGAGATTAGATATGTAATTTGTTTTCTGAATACGAAGAGTCAACATTCATCGACAGATTTGCGAGATGTACGTAGAAAATGCTACGAATGGTTCAATGGTAAGGAGTTCAGTGAAGGGCGTGATCAAGTGTACTGACACGCAGGAATTACCCCCTTAATTGGAATGACCAGGCCCATAAAAAAAACATACCCAGAATAGTATTCCGTGACCACAGTACTAAGTTTAGACATGGAAATGATACACTTGCGTTCCTTAAATGAACAACTTCTATTGACATTTCTTAACATTACATTTACAATAACATTAACAACGAGATTAGATTTAACAAAACAGGAAGATGTGGAAATAGTTCACGTTCCCGGTACTTGCCTTCGCACGGAGAAAAACTTATGTAATCCAGTATACATTTCACGACAGTTACACAACTATCAATCATATAGGTCTCATTATCATCGAAGGAATAGCCATTAAAATCTTTTAATTACAAGAATAACTTCATTAGAAGACAGAACTTAGTAATGGCTCCGTCGATCGTTCTCTATTCACATCCCAGCTGACTGTCGTACGTAGAAAGAATTATGTAGACCAGCATACATTTCACGAAAGTTATCCAACTATCAATTATATAGGTCTCATTATCATCGAAGGAATAGCCATTAAAATCTTTATATTACTCGAATAACTTCATAAGAAGACAGAACTTAGCAATGGCTCCGTCGATCTTTTTCTGTCCACATTTTCAGCTGACTGTCCTGCATAGTTCAGAAACACAACAGAACAACCAAGAAAAACAAAACAGCAATAGACGTCAAAATATCAGGAAGACTGGACATGCGCAAAAGATACATATAGCAGACCCAAGGTTACAATCAACTTCTTACCGTGGTGCAGCTCTCTAGCGGCAAAACAGAGAACTGATATCTTCACTGCAGGCAGAGCTCTAGAGACCATCGACTAAACAGAGCAGTAAGAGTAAAAAGTGACGTAATTACGGCACAAATCTCCCCCTCTACAAGCTTGACGTTAGTTCAACAACCACGTCAATGAAAAAAGAATAGTTACATCATGCTGACATGCAAACCTTCATGAAAAAAAGTTTTTTTTATCACAACATATTAGAATATGAACACTTCATGCCAAATAAATTCTTTTCACATTCTTCCACCAATTTCAAATCATACTATCATGTCGTTACCAGGTTTTGACATCATGTCAAGAACGTTTGCTAGTATTATCACGCGTCTTACAATGGTACAAAATTACAAATACAGGTTTTCGCGTACAAATACAATATAAATGTATCTTCGAAGTCTTCAAACATAGACGAAGGTAGTTTCCCATTCGTACAGATCCATTGGCAACAGCTTAGTCATCTGGGCTCAGGATTGCCTCACATAATTCACCAAAGAATCTTCTCCGCAGAAGCAATCTCCAAATAAATAGGGCTGAAATCAATTTCGCTTGGGACAGTACCATGTAATGAAGATCTTACAACTAACACACAATAAAATGATTTTCGAAACAGCCTAATATATAAACTTTCAATTAAATCTGGCAAGAGTTTCGACAAAATCGAATTCCAAAAAAAAAAAAAAAAATATTTCCACATCTTTTACAATCAAGGTTTTAAGTTTTACAATCTTTTTTTTTTGTGTCATGTACACAAATGTAATAAATATTTATCATCTTTAACAATCAAAATAATCATTTCCATAATACCTACATTATTTCCAAATAAAATGAACTCTCTTATTAACAGAAAACAAATACTTTCCACCTACACAGATATAGACCTAAATGAAAATGAGCTTGCTTGCCAAAGAAAATAATAAAAATTTCACAGAACTAACTAAATGCAGGTTAAATCCTTCATCGCCCATCTGTTTCCACTTATAGAAACCCTGACCAGACACACACCAACCAGAGGAAAAAAACAAAGAAGAATCGCCCATAAAATTCGACCAAACAACGAACAAATTCCCAAAAACCAAAAATATAGCAGAATCAGACGACACGCACAAACCAACAAAATAAACACACAACCCTTTCATAACACCACTCACATAACCTCCATTTCACACAATCAACAAAATTACAAATTACCACCCACAAATTACCCAGAAAATACCAGAATATAACCAAGTTCTCGTTAAAACGCCTATTCAAACACAATGACACAAATACATCACCCTTTAATATTAACAAACACTAAACTTACAACTAATAATTACTTTCTTTCACCTAAACCAGATCCCTTACAGAAAATGTCAAGGATCGTAAAGTAATTCACTTAAACTAATACTTACCTCATTGAAAGGTATTTTAACAAATACTAGATTATACTTTCGGTAATAAATTAAATTAATAAGTTAACCCAAAAATCGCTAGAAACCTAACCTTATTTGACACCATAACAAGAAAAGAAACATCCCACCCAAATTAATATGCAAAGCTAACATCTCACACTCAAACATATATTGAACCCGATGGGGTTATGCTGACTGGAATCGAACATGGTTCTCAGAGACTGTGATCTCAGTAAGAAGGTTCCGCCAGGAAGCGAACCAGAGATCTGTACAGGGAGTTTCTTGGTAAAAACCCCTCGAAAGAAATGTATATTTAATCACTGGTGTGATTTTTGATGAAATGGCATTATTTATTAAAATAATGTAGGAAATAATGAGCAGATTATATCATTATAAGACGATTTGGTGTAAGCTATTGGGAGTTTGAAGCACAGAGGAGGGCAGAGCTGACATTTACTAATCGGCCCAGAATTGTGGGTTGGTCCCAGTGGAGCCACGTCCATCTCTGTCACCCCATTATGTCGTCTGGAGCAGGGGAGAGGCCTGAATAATGACACAGTTATTCCCCGACGGAGAATAGATTTGGAGGAGGGGCGGTGAAATGCCCAGAAAAATCATTGATTACTCGTGATTGGAGTAACGAATCGAGATGAGAGTTGCACACAGGTGAATATCTTGGCAAGAAGATAATTTTAGAGTCTTTTACCTGCGAAATTGGTGCATATTTAGTGATGTGCGTAAGGACTGTAAAACGACCATTGTTCGCGGATGGATGTGGAGATGTTGTAGGGGATTTCCCGACTAGGTAGCGTCCCACGCCATGGAGAAAGGAATTAATATTAATTAATTGAACGAGCGATTCCTTTGCACACATATAGTTTTGGGACCTGTGAAGAGAGAGGAACACAATGATCATGGTTTGAAGACCTGAATCATGCTGTGAGAGGAGCGAAGATTACGCGGGAAGATGTTGCTCTACTTTCTGTGGAAATCCGATATAAGGGAGTAGACCCCAGGAGGAGCCCTCTGTTCTCACTTGAAACTCTGTTCTAACTCAGTTGAACCTCACTTTGAAACTCACTCTGTTCTAACTCAGTCAAGCTCAGTCTAACTCAGTTGTCACGCAGTCTACATGCCGCCAAGCGCAGTTACAGCCAGTTATAGTTTTACTCAATTGTCAATTGTAGCACAATGGCAATAAGTTGCAATCAGTATGCAGCAAATATGCAGCAGTACGAGACAGCGTGTAAGCCGCAGACAGAAGTCTTCAAATAAGCTACGTGCAGTCTTCGAGTGAAACTTCAGTCAGCTACAGCCAGGTTGAAGGAAGTTCGTCAAGGCAAAACGCATGAAGATTCTATTCATCAAGACGCCGAACAAAGACGGGTATGTGTAAAAGAAACAGTAAATACGCTTGTATGAATAATAGTCGTGATACAGGCATAATCAGCAGCACGAACTATGACGTGTTCAGTTACGAAGCACCGTATAGACTAACGGTAGCACTATTGTATATAATTATTTGTGAAAGTGTTGAACTTTATTAAGCGCAGTGTGTATAGTATTAACTAATCGTATATGTGTAACTACGATAGAATGCGCGAAAGAAACTCTACTAAGTGTTTGGTATTGCCATGAGAATACCAGATGTTAACGCTCATGTTTGGGAGCCAGCGTATTGATGTAACGCAGGACACTTACTGTAGGAGTAATGATCGTCATAAAACTGTTGGAGAGTTCCGAGAGCAGATAACCAGACTTTCAATCAGGAGTTGGTAACGTAAGATGCCGTCGACACCTGCAATTTCGATCTCTGCTAGGGAATTTCAGCATTGAAGTGTGTATAAGTGACGAGTGTTCAGTGTAATGTATATGTAAAGATATCATTTAAAGTAGTGTTTGATGAAGTGTTTCACATGTTTGGGGAGTGATAACTTCCTGAAAGGTATGCAACGTGTCGTGTTGGTGATAGAAATTATGTGTAATCAAATGTGTGTAAACAAGAGAAATATGTCGCGTTAAACCCATTATGGCGGGCGACATGGAAGAATATGATTGGTCGGAGCCACCTTAGATGCCTATAGAGATGTAAGTACCCCACAAATTATGGTTATGATCATGTAGAAGTATGGACCGATGCATGTCTGTGATTCCGTAAAGATATTGTGAATTCCTTATAGATGCCAGTAAAAATCACTTAGGAGGCTGATCCTCCATGTTTAATCAGTAATGAGTTGATTTTGATAGAGTTGAAATGTTGATTTGTATCATTAAGTGGAGTAACTATTCCCACTATGAATTAAGAATGGCAATCAGTTATGTAAATGCAACGAACGCGATTGTTCGAGTTTAAAACGTCTAGCTATGTCGGAAATTTGGTAATTTATGTGAGAATAATAATAAATGATGATTTTGGTCATTTATGTCAATGAGATTTATAATAATAATGGTAAATTATGATTTTGGTCATTTATGTCAGTGAGAAATGATGATAATAATAATAATGGTTATTAAGAGTATGAATGAACACATCAGGAAACAAATAAATTGTTGTAAGCGAGAATTATTAACGCTAAGTGCAAGACTTATCAATCTAAGCAGGAAGATGTTACAATGAGATTACATTTCAGTAATTATGGAAAGAAGTTTTATATCAGAATATTGCATATATTCGGTAATGATACCAGTAATGAAAGAGCTTTTATTGAATTGAATTTGCAGCTTAATTGAGAAGCTTATAGAGTAAATGTTAGATTTCTCTTAATATTAGAGGTCGGAATGTCGTAGCATGGAGCATTAGGGGCCAGATAGTCTATTCTACGTATGAATTCTCCTATGTCGTGGACATTGTTGGAGATATTATTTATTGCAGAGTTGTAGTGATGGACCCTAACTCTGAAGAAAGGATTGAAATGTGTTCCGGATTGGAATCTTTATAAGGGTCGAGGAAACAGGGACACCTCGCAGCTCTATGATTTCCCGAGAACTTATAGATGAGTTATGTACGCTCGTGGGCAGCGAAAACTCATGGCGACAGTGGTTTTGTGCGCCTATATTATACTTGAGACATCGGTCAACCGCCAGGCTCATGCATTACGAACCCCGAACCTTCATGTTGAATGGACCCATGTGAGGCCATTAATTAATCATTATCCTCGACGTAGGAATAATTACAAAAGCTCATTCAATACCTGTTGGCATAGTAGTCAATTAAGATCCTTTGGGAACATGTGTGTCGGTCAGGACACAGTATTTTGTCTTGTAAATCTCCACTGCTTAGAGAGAGGGAAGCTTTCAAACTTTTAGAAAGGTCGAGATAATTGGTGAAACGACCCATTCCACTTTCTATTGTGTAGCGATTTCCTTAGCCGAGGGTCGGAGCCAACCACCCGGACCGCTCAGGCAAGTTATAAAGGGAAGAGATTCTAGACCTTGTTAAAATGACATATAATGCAAGATTGTTATGTTGAGTATTATAGCCATGTGGTTTGTGAACACATGGATAATTATAGTTAATCCTGATGGTTCATTAATTTAGCTATCTGACGAATAGTTACATGATATATTTGTACTGTCACTGGAACCAAGTCATGTAGTTGGTGACTAGATGCCAATCGCCATGAGCGCGAGGTAGTCTATCGTACAATCCGACATAAGCTATAACGTAACGTTTTATCTAGGAATCACAGACAGCATGCGGTGAAACCATATAATTGGAGGATGTGTAGGGGGTAGCTTACATAATTATGGAGTTGCACGTTGATTTTGGTGCAACGTCCAAATAGGTAAATGCATGCAAAGCATTTCATTGGTGAGAAGAAAAATATTAAAACACGCACGGCACACATAATTGTTTAACATAAAGAGGTTTAAGGAATAATCCTTGTTGTAATATTAAAGAAGTCACATTGTATGACTGTTATGTTAATGTACAGTTTGTTTTGAAGTCGTAGGTGCATCAGCGCACTAGTATATTCTTGTGAAGTTCACAGAAGGGTAAAGCATTATGGCTAGGTATGACTTTGTTGTGATTTCATATTTGTTTACTTGTGGATTGTGGAAGTAAAATTGTTTGTTTGCTTTTATTTTGTGCTTTTTGGGGATTGTTTTGTGTTTGAAGCCATGATTTATTTTACTGGATTAAAGTTTTAGAATAGAGTTGTGCTTTATCATTGTAGAGTTGATACCTTTTAGCCTCAAATCCAAAATATGCACTGCTAAATTGGGGTTACCGTACACGCCTGAGAGCTGATGCTAGTTGGAGGCAGATGCATATTATCCAACGAGATTACTCACATGGGTACAATATCCACACGATAAACAAAGGTTGTGTCCATTTTAAAGATCTGCACAAATTTAGGAAATTACATAGATAACGAAAAATTAGCAAATCCAAAAAAAAAAATGAAAGATCTCAAGCAAATCCCAAGATCAACCAAAGACTCTACAATAAATTAATAACCAGACCACACGTACAGGCAAACAAAATCATATAAGAAAGCTTACATTCCTACATCCATAACCTCAAAAATCACACCTTACATACAACAAGTTACCACCCACAAATATCCCAAAACTCTACCAAAAATATAAATAGGATCACATTAGAACACCGACATACACAAAATAAAATTACCCTGAAACACTATTAATATGTCGACCCATCATCAAAATTAACCTTATCTTCGACCAACAACAATAATTACCTTTCGACATACTTCTTATGACCTCAACTCACCTGTAAGTCTTTACATTCCGAAATCAACAAGCGATTAAAAGTGCACTCTAGACACTTACTTGGAGACTCAAATGGAATTGTTTTGTAAATACCTACCATCACATTTTTGAACACCTTATATCACCCAATCAAGTCCCATTCCTTGATAATATTAGGATCGTAAGATGCCCAATGATATCCTAACGAGATCCCATTTTATATATTCAGTTTTATATTAAAATACCTTAAAACCATTAAATATAATAAAACCCTAACTTATTTTACCATCAAAGCAACAATAAACCACCCAATTACCAAAACAAAGCTAAATATACACGATCACTCAACGTCCACACATACCATACACACGAGAAAATGATCTTGTCTGTCTAGTACAATTTAAAAAATTGTACTCTCATAACAAAATACCCATACCATGCACACAAGAAAATGATTTTGTCTGTCTAATACAATTTAGAAAAACACACGTGCAGACAAAAAAACGTACCAATAGCACATACAAAACATACATACTAGAGGAATAATCAATTGTCGTACACAATTTAGAAGAAACACGTTTACATACCCTATTTCATATCGTTAGCACCTTTTTTCACATGTGACAGATGCAACCTGAAAATTCTCTTTTTAACAGTATCACTGACCAGAAGAGTAACGGGAGTCAAGAAACTTACAACCTTAAAAGGGCCACGAAACCTCTCTCTTAGTTTTCCCGACTCTTTTGGTCCAACCTCCTTCAAAGAAAAATTCTTCACAAAAACCTTATCTCCAACTTTAATATCAACAGGTTTACGACCTAGATTATACCTTTTTTCTAATCTATCATGAGCCACCTTCATGTTCTCCTTAGCCTTTTTCCAAATACTCTTGACATGACTAAAGGTATACTGTTCAGGTAACAACTGATTAATCCACCAAATATTAGATAAAGGTGTGTTAGGAGTGAAAGAAAACATTAATGAAAATGGAGTGGTTTTATGGGATTCATGGACAGCGGTATTAAAAGAAAAGGTTATCCAAGGTATACAGGAGTCCCATTTACTATGATCACTGTGATGAAAGGCAATTAACGCCGCTTTTAAATTTCTATTGACACGCTCAGCGTACGAACCTTTAGGGTAATACGGTGAAGATGTAATTTGAGAAATTGAAAATTCAAATAAGAAATTTCTCAACACACTAGACTTGAAACATTGAGCGTTATCAGTGATCAGAAACTGGCACGGGCCAAACGAGGCAAATATTTTTTCAAGACATCGGATAACAACTTGCGTTGTAGCAGCCCTAGTTGGAAATATCCAATTAAACCTTGAGAACCCATCCGTACATACCAAAGCAAACTTGTTTCCCCACTTAGACACCGGAAAAGGGCCAATAAAGTCTAGAAACAACCTCTGCATTGGCCTAGTAGCCACTTCCGATGACAACATTCCTACCTTAGTGTTGGTAGCCGGTTTAGCCAGTTTACAAGTTTGACAATGGTTTACCATACGTTTGATTTCCTTATCCATTCCCTTCCAAATGAAATTTTCCCTTATCCTTAATCTAGTTTTGAACACACCTAAATGTGCACCGATAGGTGACTCATGAAAGTACCTAAATACTTCAGGTATTAATACAACAGGCAATACGATTTTGGCCAACTTATCACTACGTGCTGAACAACAAAGTAAGTTTCCTTTCAAGAAATACGGTTTGACCGATTCTCCTCTCTCAAGCTTCTGAAAATTTTCTGACAACAGGATCTTCCCTTTGGTACCCCGATACATCACGGAACAACAACGGATAATTAGAAAGTATAGCATTACAAGACTCGTTGATCAAAACATTATTACATACATTTTCCTTATTATCAATATCATCAGACAATTCTCCGTACATCCGGCTCAAACAGTCTGCAATCACATTCTCAGTGCCCTTTATGTGCTTCACCCTGAACTTGAAGGACAGAATCCTCGTTGCCCAGCGAGCAATTCTTCCGGTTTTCCTTGGTCTACCTAAAACCCAACTCAACGCTTGGTTGTCAGTTTCAAGCTCAAACTCAACGTGTTCTACATACAACTTAAATTTTTCTAGGGCGAACATAACTGCCAATCCTTCTAATTCATAGACTGAATATTTTAACTCTGCATCAGACAAAGTACGTGAGGCATAGGCGATGGGCAATCTATCATCCTCATGTTGTAGTAACAGAACTGCGCCCACTGCCCTGTTGGAGGCATCAGTCTGAATGATAAAGGGCTTTGAGAAGTCGGGAATTGCTAGTATAGGTGCGTTAATAAGAGCGATCTTTAAATCTTCAAAAGCTGATTCTTGCGAGGGACCCCAAACGAACTCCGTACCTTTCTTCCTTAACATATTTAACGGAGCTGCCCTGTGCGCAAAATTAGGAACGAACTTACGGAAATAATTGATCATCCCTACGAAACGTGCAACTTCTTTCACATTTCTAGGTGATTTGAAATCGCGAATGGATTGAGTACGAGTCTGATCAACTGAAACACCAGATGACGACACAATGTGACCCAAGAACGAAATTTGGGGTTTTGCGAAGGACACTTTAGATAACTTTACTGTCAATCCCGCTTCTTTAAGTCTTTTAAGAACTTCTCTAACATGTTCAACATGTTCTTCAAAAGACTTACTGAATATCACCACATCATCAAGATAGTGGTAGACTGACTTAAATTTTATCCCATCAAAAATATTGTCCAGTAAACGACTCAATACAGCGGCACCTGTCGATAACCCGAAGGGCAAACGTTCGAATTCATACAAATTCCAATCCGTGGTGAACGCAGTCACTGCTTTGGATTTCTCACTCAACGGAATTTGCATATATGCTTTGTTTAGGTCCAGAAAGGAATATAACTTTGCTCCCTGAAACCACCCGAAACAGGACTGTAAATCGGGCAAAGGAATCTGTTGGAGAATCACCTTCTTATTTAAGGCACGGTAGTCAACCACAGGTCTAAATTCTCCATTAGGTTTGGGCACTAAGAAAATGGGAGATGAATAGGAAGAAGTAGATTTCCTAATTACTCCCTCATCAATCACCTCATCGATGATACCTTTCAAAACCTTCATCTTCGGTGGAGCCAGACGGTAAGGAGAAGACCTAACAGGCACTGAATCGGATAACTCAATCTCATTTTCCAAAATATTCGTTACACCTAACCTGTCGGTTAAAACATCAGTAAACTCAGAGCATAGTTTACGAATACTATTAGCTTGATCCTCCCTTAGATGTCCCAGCTCCAAATCTTCAATATCATTAGGTTTGTCACCACTCTGAGCAGCATTAATACCAACACCACAAGTATAATTATTAAATTTTAACCTTAAACGGGGCTTGAACTTAAA
The DNA here is from genome assembly GCA_946902985.2 of Meconema thalassinum. NCBI lineage: Eukaryota > Metazoa > Arthropoda > Insecta > Orthoptera > Tettigoniidae > Meconema > Meconema thalassinum. The sequence continues at coordinate 838,633,634 of OX336390.1, forward strand.
TTGACATGTTTGATCCCTCAGATCAATCAGTAACCCAACATGTGCCAAAAAGTCAGCACCAAGGATGACATCACAAGACAGACGATGTACGACCCATAACCTAAATTTCCACGTGAAACTTAATATCCTGATCTTAACTGTTATGTACCCTTTAATATCCAGAGAAGAAGAATTTGCGGATCTCACATCATTATTCTCGGCAATCAGTTTTCCAAATTTACATACAGATTTCATATTATTAAACCATTCTAGGATTAAAAATGAACTCACGCTCCCAGAGTCAATAAATGCAGAAACTGGCTCGTTATTAATGACAATAAATGGAGAAATTCCATGAGCAACATCAGTGATACGGTTACACATCTTTTTACTTTTGACCAGACCCCGACAAAAATTACTGTCACGTGAACGTTTACATTTCTTTTTTGACACATTAGAATACCAAATTTTATCATCTGATGACGTCTTGTTTACATACGATAAAGATTTATTGTTATATTTAACATCACACCAACGACTAATATGGGCATATGACCCACAACGATCACATCTCCTACCTTTGTTGCTACCCCTATCGGGTCTCTTGAAGTTATGCCCCTGAGGAGTCTCCGCACCTACACAAACTGGTACTAGTTCTCTGCTGCTATGCTGAAAATCATTACTAAAAAAATATTTCTACTCTGGTCAGGCTGGTTATATCTGTCAGCATGCTGCCTCTCTTCACGCTTCTGAAAATAATTAGTATCAACAATAGCTCCAGAAGGGGGAAAACCAGTAGAACATAACCTCCCTGGACCATCCATGAGCCTTAAATTAGCTTTATTAACTTTCTCTGCTTCGAAGATAATATCGTTGAACTCTTTATAGCTTTTGGGTTTGGTATTCATAGCTAACGATAATCTATAATTAGGATTAATTCCCTCCACCATTGAAGTAACGATTTGTTGTTCAGACAACCCAACAGCAAATAACCTAGCATACCATCTGATGTCCATAAAATAATTACTTAATGTTTCGTCCATGCGTTGTACTCGAAACAAATAATCCCTTTGTAAATCAGACAACAGACGAGGGGAAATAAAATAATTTAAAACTTCAGATTGAAAATATTCCAAAGAATAATTAGCAGACATGCACTCTAGTAACTTGTCTCGAAGTATGTTAGTTAGTTAGTTAGTTATTGCTGTTTTAAGGGGCGGAACTACGAGGTCATCTGCCCCAGTGTCTCGAAGTAAAAACCATTCGTACATGGGTATACGATCCTAAATATTTGCAACTCGGATAACCCATACATGACCGCAGCATCTCTTAATTCTATCACCTTCCTTAAAAATTTTACCAATAGGTCACTATCAGTGCCATCGCACACATGGAAGACTTTTAGAATTAAATTCACAGGGTTGGGAATATTTTGGAACCTAACACTATTGTCAGGCATGGCATTCATCGGTACGTTACTCTGAGACCAAGCACAATTTCTCAATAGAGGATTGAAAATATCACAATCAATCGTTTCACTTTTATCTAATAGGCTCCTCCCAGTCTGCACAGACTTGCTAACACCAGAACAGCTATAATTCAGATTAAGTGGAGTCCTAATCGCAGAAATATTTGGTACAGAAGTATTTACCGAGATACATTTTTCTATGAAATTGCTTTGCTTGTTCACATCGGTCCTAATTGTACACGACCTACCCCTGGATAAACTGGTTGACGATCCTACCAGACTATTAACATCAGAAGTATTCCTATTTTCAAAATTATCTACCATGTTTTCATTTTCACTCAATGACACACGTTCTAAATTCTCGATAATATTAAGACCATCACTATTTTCACACGCTTCATCACAATTATTAATACCACTATTCGCACACACAATAGAATCATAACTCTCACCTTCAGAAACCTCAGCAAAGATTTGGTCATAATACTCAACAAGTTTAGCTCGCAATCTAGATAACTCTTCAGAAAATATATTATCACTTCGTGACCAAACTTCAATCAAGTCGTGCAATCTATTAATCCAATGAATGGATCTGTACTTAATACGATTCAATTGCGAAGCAGACTGATTTCCAACACAATTCAAACCACCTAACGAATCCAATAAGCAAGAAACAGAGGGTACAATGTCAGACTTACCTACATCCCAACAGATATTGTCATGAGAGGGAATGACCATAGGCACACCTTTTAGTTTCCTTAAAGCAATGACATCTAATTCACAATGATAGGATGGAGATCCATTTCTAATCAATATCTCGTAGGCTACCTCACTTTTATTCAAGTATGAAATAGCAGGCATAGCTCAATTATCCATTTGGTTTTGGTGTAAAATAACATGAAACAAAAAATACAATAATTAGAGATTATATAAAAATATCATAAACACTTTACGTAATTTCATTCAATATCTAATCACTTCCATGTCTATAACCAGCAAGTTAACCTCAATTAAATATAAATGTGGTAAATAATCTGAACCACGCTCATGATCGAAGTTGACACGCAGGAATTACCCCCTTAATTGGAATGACCAGGCCCATAAAAAAAACATACCCAGAATAGTATTCCGTGACCACAGTACTAAGTTTAGGCATGGAAATGATACACTTGCGTTCCTTAAATGAACAACTTCTATTGACATTTCTTAACATTACATTTACAATAACATTAACAACGAGATTAGATTTAACAAAACAGGAAGATGTGGAAATAGTTCACGTTCCCGGTACTTGCCTTCGCACGGAGAAAAAATTATGTAATCCAGTATACATTTCACGACAGTTACACAACTATCAATCATATAGGTCTCATTATCATCGAAGGAATAGCCATTAAAATCTTTTAATAACAAGAATAACTTCATTAGAAGACAGAACTTAGTAATGGCTCCGTCGATCGTTCTCTATTCACATCCCAGCTGACTGTCGTACGTAGAAAGACTTATGTAGACCAGCATACATTTCACGACAGTTATCCAACTATCAATTATATAGGTCTCATTATCATCGAAGGAATAGCCATTAAAATCTTTATATTACTCGAATAACTTCATAAGAAGACAGAACTTAGCAATGGCTCCGTCGATCTTTTTCTGTCCACATTTTCAGCTGACTGTCCTGCATAGTTAAGAAACACAACAGAACAACCAAGAAAAACAAAACAGCAATAGACGTCAAAATATCAGGAAGACTGGTCATGCGCAAAAGATACATATAGCAGACCCAAGGTTACAATCAACTTCTTACCGTGGTGCAGCTCTCTAGCGGCAAAACAGAGAACTGATATCTTCACTACAGGCAGAGCCCTAGAGACCATCGACTAAACAGAGCAGTAAGAGTAAAAAGGGACGTAATTACGGCTCATGTACGATGACGAACGAAGCTTGTCATCGAATTAACAACTTTTCGAATGGTGTGTGGAATAGTGTATAACAAATCCGTGCATTTTTTTTCAGGTTAACAGGTGATATAGTAAATACCTTTTATTTCTCAGCCTAATTAAATTGGGCACATTAACCATGTTGACCTACTGTAAATCAGTCCTTTTATTATTTCAATAATACATCATAAGATTGTTCTGGCCAGGAGATCTAAACAGATGGTCTATCCACCTAGTGTTGACGTTCAGTTCAGTATAGTAATTTCCAATCCAAGTAGGCTACCTATGCAGGGGCACCACGTGTAGGAACATTCGAGCTTATAGAGGAGACTCGCTTTGCTCGTTGGGGGCTCCTCCCCCAAGCCCCCGGTGCGTTTGACGAACCGTGTACTTTTAGGGAAAGTAATGGGTTGAAGAGTTTAAACATATCGTTCTGATATTAAGGTTTTATGTTTGCTGTGACTTTGTAATTAAAATAAAGACGAATATGTTGCATGCAGACTTTCCTTTGATGTAAAATTTTTAGTTGATTCGTGGATGTCACTTCCAAAATAAATTATGCAAATGGTCTGAATAAAATTTTAGTTTTTTTTTATATAATTCGTCCAGAAGTTTGTAGTGTCTTCAGTGTACGACGTCCCACTCATTTGTTGCTTGTCAAATTTTGAGTTTCTTTTGTACGTGCCCTCAAGTCCAAAAAATACAGTACGTATTATCTGATAATATTTGGTTACGAGTCCAAATTATAATTCTCTACAGTGTCATTGCCTCTTTTTGACATCTCTTTTCCCTCTAATTAAATTTATTTGCAGTTGAAGAAGGAATGTGCGCACTGCTATGTTTTAAGTCTGTTAGGACATAGCTGCTCCTCTAGTATACTTCGAGTTATAATAATATGGTGGGGAGTTTTGCCAAGGCATGTCCCCTAGCCTACTGCCAGTTATATCATAACAGGAAATTTCGTTAACGCAGATCCCCTAGCCTGCCAATAATATCGATTTCAGGAGTTGTATTATGAAAGGCCCTTTAGCCTATTGCCAGTTATATCATGGCGGGAAGATTTCGTAAAGCAGGTCCCCTAGCAAAACAGTCTGTTTTAGATTGTGTGGTGTGGCTAACGGGTTTTAAAATGCCGATGCGCTGCTGTTCATAACATGCGATATAATAACACAGTACCAAATCCCAGAAACTGTAAATTTCTTGGAACTAAGAAACGTACTCGAACGCATAACATCCAGTAATTAGTTTACAACATTACGCATATTTACAAAGATAGATTATTTTCCCCTTTTAGTTCTTTATGTGGTTGGCAATAACATTTGACTTTCTATTCCGATTATTATTATTATTATTAATAATATTATTATTATTATTATTATTATTATGAAGGGGAAGTGGTGGTTCTCAAGTCACGACGATTGTCTCTTGCCAAGGCTGACTGGTTTCAATTCTCATTGATGCATGAGAGATTTACCAACTAAAATATCAAGTACTGTGGTTGGAAATCCTCACAAAAAAGGTGGTCCCGTGCCTCATGTTCAAGAGATTTACGGTCACGTCAAATTTCAAACGTCCTTCCTTTTTCACTAATATGATGTGTAGATTATATGCGTCTTTACTCGCCCGATTATTAATCACAGGAAGAACAAGTAGTTCCGTGGAGAATTCTATAGCCAGATTTCATATATCCTACTTATGATAATTGCCTCTATCAGCATACAAAATTTAAGTTTTATTGCTGTAATAGATTCGTAGATATTGAGAACCGACTAAATATTTCGGATGGTCGCCATATTGGATTTTTATATATGTAGGACTTAGAGTTATGTACTGTTAGTAGGTAAGCAGGGGGGGTTCTGACTCAAATACCGTTATTTATGCAAATTAGGGGGGGGGCGTGGCAAGGTTAATGACCTTGAGGTAGGTCATTGACCCCCAAGGTCGCCGGGACCCGGAAGGTAAACAAACATTGGAGGGTCCAGGAACCGGTTTGAGGGGGTGTGGGTGGAGGGGGAGGAGTGGGGGAGGGGGAGGAGTGGGGGTGGGGAGGGGGTGGTGGCGAGGGTGGGGAAGGATGGAAGAGGCTCTGCACGAGACCCTCTTCGACCCAGTCTCTCTGTTGGACTGAGCGCCTTCTCTGTTATTGTCTCGTGATATATAGCTTTGCTTTGTGCCCGATGAGATCCGAGTGTTGCCGAAGGTTCCCGAATCCTTGGTTGTGAATGAATTGTCAGAGAATTGAACGGTCAACTGGTGTGTGTGTGACGTCACAGCAGATTACGGGATGTGAGGTAGGTCATGGACGGGAGTGTTTTGAATGGAAAACATGAATGGCGGCGGATGGTGGTGGTTGTTGAACCCTGACGTGGTAGGTTGGTTAGGTGTGAATGGGTCTGAGAGACAAAAAAATGGGGTTGAAAGCGCTCAATGGTAAACAAATATCAATGGTATCGGGAGTAGTGGATGGGATTGAGAGAGAGGGGGAATGAACAGGTTGTTGAATGTGCTCAATGGTAAACAAACATCAATGAATCTGGAGTAGTATTTCCTGTAAATGGTATGGTGGGGGAGGATACAAATCGCATGGCATGTTGGGTCGGCCAGCTCGACATGAAATAAAAACAAGAAGGCGTACACCAGATCTAATTTATTAATCCATGAATTATACGTGGCATTAAAACCTAGCCACATAACAAAAAGTTTATTGCCACGTTTTTGTACAATTTTTTCAACAAGATAATGCTTGGGATATTGTGTCCTTTGCAGTTCCTCCATGTAGAATCCTCCTTGGATTGGCTGCTTGTTGAGGTCATCAAGTAAATAAACAACTGGATTAGAAAGTTTTACCTTGCGAATACGAAATATTTCAGTGCTCCAGTTTGGTGTGTATCCTTTGACGAAGATTGTTTTATGTTTACTGATGCGCACATAATCACCAATACGTAATCGATGACGTCGCGGATCTACTGTTTTGATTTTGTGATGAATGCGATCCAATTGCGCAATGTTCTTGGTTACAAGGCGTGGTTTCATTCTGATGGTTCTATGTTTAGTGTTGTTGTAACGTGTCACCAGGTCGCCTACAAGTTCAAGCCAGCGATAGGATCCTCTTGCTGTAAATTGTTCCCACATGCGCGTCTTGAGTGTGCGGTTGAAACGTTCTACAACACTTGCCTTTAGATTGCTAAAAGTGGAATAATGATGGATGTCAAGTGATTTGAGATAAGCGGAGAAAGTCTTGTTGAAAAATTCTTTGGTTGATCTGTTTGAAGCAAACGAGGTTGTCGTCTTGACCGCTGAATGATGGTCTTGAATGCAGCGGTGACCAGTTGTGCAGATTTATTCCGAACAGGTTCAACAAAGGTAATTTTGGAATAAACGTCGATGACAGTGAGCAGATAGTTGACCCCGTTGTTAGCTTTGGCATAGGGAATCATTTCCAGCAGATCAGCTTGCCAAAGATCATCAACACCCCGTGTGATGACATGACGACGATGGTAGAGACGATGAGCTGGTTTATGCAACTCGCGAGCAATGGCTGCCTTAACAGGCGAGGGTGTATGAACACGTTGACTCATTAGACAATAATGCCAGCATAGCGAAGCTCCTCTTCTATTTCTAAAACTTCCGCCTCGTGTCCGGTATGACCAGCCTGTTCCGATGCACGCAACAGTTGCAGACGTTTAACTAACATATTTGGATTGTTCCAATAGGTGAAATCAATGAATGGTTTCAAAGTATTAAACGCGATACCGGACGCTGAATTTACACGGTGAACACTTGCATAGGTGGGAAACAATTTTGATATGATAGTTCTATATTTGAAACCCTTATTAGCATTTATTGCTTCAGAACGTTTATAATTACGCCTAAAACCATTTGTAGCCATCAAGATGTCTTTATACTTTTCCAGATCTTCTTTATCATAGTTCTCGGTGGAAGGTGTACGTGAAAATAAAAGTTCTAAAAGACCTGGCGTCAATTTGTAACGAACTGTTTTAACAATCAAAACATTGTCACTTATCTTGATTGGTGAATCGCCAATTTGAAATCTATTGTTTTCATAGCGAACACCATAGGTAGTATCAGTTTTCTTAGTAAAAGGATCTTCAAGGAAGGGGGTAACCAACGCACCATAATTTTGTAGTAAAATGGATTTTAGCCGCATATATTGTTCGGGCGTATTCAATATTTCTTTAAGAGTAGGCTGCTTTTCTTTGGCTCTAGTGGGTGTTTCAGCAATTATTGATGTTTTCAAAAACTGGGGCAGCGGTGATTCTTTGGAGCCAGAAGACGGAAGCAATGGAGAAAAAACATCCTCAGGTTCTTCATCATTTTCTTCCTCCTCCTCCTCTTCAATTGTTTGTGTTTCTTTTGAGCGTGTACTAGGCTTTGACGTTCCTTTCAACACAGCTTCCAGAGGTGATTTCAACTGTTTTTCGACAAACAGTTCACTGTCGGCATGAGCACGTTTTAGATAGCGAAACTTTTGTCGAATGCTATTTCGCGCACGGATTATGTGGTTTTTTTTATTGATTCCCTGTTGTCGACATGACATCTGAACAAATGATGTTCAGAAAAGCAATGCAGCTACTTAAATACGAATGAAATGATCAAATCCCATGCGGTAGCGTCCATTGTTGATGTTGCTCTGCTTATCAATAACAAGACAACTGTGGTGATGAGCGTTCCAACACGTGGCACACAACTGTGTAAAGGCTTGAAAGGTCATGTCTGGGTTCACGTGATCATCGTAGACGTGATGCATGTTGCGCTCATCCTGACGGAAGAGAACAATCACGTTGGCATTGTCACGAATTAACTGTTTCGGTATTCGCGAATAGGTTTGAGCGAGATAAAAACAATCAATATATTTATGACGTCCCATGCTAAAGTAAGCCTGAATAATGCCCTGTCGTTCTGTGGCCACATCGTCAAAAGTCATAAGCGAATGGGGGCGAACATTGTCTGGAGAAATGACATCTTCGTGCGCTGCGAATGTGAAGTAGCCCATGTTGCGCAAACCTGACATGACCTGTTCCAAGAACACATACAGCGGTTGATACAGCGATTTGGCCAAAATATAGATATTTTGAAAGCGCACTCCGTTTAAGGAGGTGATGAGGGTAAGCAGAAGATTGGTTTTTCCACATCCCGACGGGCCGGCGATGAGACAGCGAATGGAGGATGGGAAGAGTGATCCATGACGTTGTTCGGACGATGTTGAGAAGAGGAGTGAAACCAAGTTTCCCACCGGAAGTGAATGTTGTTGCTTAATAATCTGCATATCAACTAAATGTGAAAGGGGAAGAGCTGGTCTCTATATACATGAGGCAAGCGGGTGTTTCAATTCCAGTGTAACCATGGACGCCTTTGGAAGAACTCTTAAAACAAATGAACGATTTGCTTTGACAAACGATCCAAAACATGATACAGATCCGGCTACTAAACCATATGTCGATGCTAATGTATTGCCACGCACAACAGATGGCAATTACAACTTTAATGGAAAGCGATTGACCAATATAACAGAACCCGTATTACCCTCGGACGCATGTTCAAAAAAGTATGTAGATTATTTCCGCTTACGACGTATCAAAGGAGATTATGAGGCTCAGAATAAACGTATTACGGGCGTTGCAGATCCTGTGAACGATCAAGATGTGTGCACCAAAGCCTATGTGTTAACCAATGCTGTGGTGTTAACAGAAGCAAAGGACTATGACGTACACCAACGTCGAATCACTCAGCTGGCTCTTCCAACAAACAACACGGACGCTGCTAGAAAGGACTATGTAGATAACAAGGTGAAACAGGTGCTCAGTATTGTGCCCACCCTAACTGTAAAGGGCTATCCAGCAAATAATGCACGCCTTGTGCATGTGGCCGATCCTGAATATGATCAAGATGTTTGTACAAAACGGTTTTTAAACTCTGAAATGGAAAAGGTGTGGGAAATTAAGGAGAACGCTCTACAGATGAAGCGAAGACGAATAGCCGAAGTTGCTGAACCTGTGCAACCTCACGACGTGACGACCAAACGATTTTTGGAACAACGGTTATCGCTTTTTATTAAATCAATACCCTCTATATTTCTGCTTCACATTGTAAACCAACAACCGGTAAAAGATCCCAATAACCTCGCCTACATACTACGTTCGGGGTATGACAATTACCGTTTAATGTATGATGGTGCCATTCGTGTAATTGAGTATGCACCAGATTTGAAACATTTAGAGGTACGATTAAACGGTAGTGTTCAACCACTTATTGATCAACCGGTGAAAGCCGGAGACAAATTATTCTTTCACTTGAAACTCTCGTCTGAAGAAAAAGAGGCGGGGAAAACGATGAACGATTTTCCTCTGTATATAGAACTTGAATATACAGCCACCATTGAATAAATAATTACAGGTTCCCTTCCTGAGGAGCGTTAGTTGTGTTCTATACTTTGTGGTGTGAGGTTGTCTTGTTCTTTGGTCGCGATGGTGAAACAGAGATATGTGGTGAAGAATAGGAAGAAGTTGTCAAGAAAGGGAGGCTTTAAAGCTATTCTTCATGCGGCACGTCAAGCTTCGCCCCGAGAAACAAATAGTGAGTTGGCTATTAAGAAAGCACTCCGAGCAGCACGATTGCATGCGAATCCCAAAAGTAAACTACGTTTTAGAAAACGTGCCCGAGTTATTCCTGTGCCGAAACGTGGTGGATTTTTACCTGCACTGTTTGCTGGACTATACCCCACGTCATGTCAAGACCTGAGGAAAATATCCCTCCGCGCATCTTCTCTCTCTGTCCCTCCGCGCATCTTCTCTCTCTGTCCCGTCTTGTGTTTCCAACATGGCGCGCATCTGATCGAGTGTTTGAATCTACCTTAACCACAAACGACTTTATTTCGTTCGGACCTTTGATTCACTTCAATTACGAATTTATCCACGGCATATTCACTGAACCAAATATGTTTTCCTATCGTGTCGAAACCCGAGGCTCTATGTTAATAAAAAAAATGATGCTTGTAGTTTTGTTATCGTGCGATTATTTAAAACATTATAACATTATTTGTGTTAGGCGAGGAACGACACATGAACGATGAGTGATATAAAAAGACGAAATGACGTGTGTCCTTGAACCCTATGAACCAACTAATTGCTTATTTGTCATCCGTCAGCATCTTATCTTGGGAAAGATCGAAAGTTGACGGGGAGAAACAGCTGCTTCCTTGAAGGGTTACGACACGTACTCTTGAGAATCAGAAGGCAGAATGATCTACTGTTAGTACAAAGACTTAACTGTAACGTGAAGTGGAGGGTAATTATAAAACAAAATAATACTTATACCGCGCATAGGAAAATAATACTGTCAGGTGTATATGCGGATTAGCCAACATCAAAATGTCATTACAAAACATGGCGAGTGGGCTATATATTTTCGGTTGAGCTAACATAGGCTACTGAGAAGTAAACACTTTCCTATAAATACGATTAAATGTTAGGATAAAACATGTGTATATAACTTACAGATGTTGTCGCTAATCTTCCTCCATTGCTTCTATTCCACTGAGACCGCCGTCAGATGATTCACTACTATCACTATCACCATTAACTTTCACTGTCACTTTCGTCACAGTTGGAATTTCATTCTTGAAAAAAAGAAGAAAGCACTTTCCTACGAATTCCACACAGAACAAAATTCTAAATACTGTGACACATGAACCCCCTTTCCTTGTGACGCCGGCCGACTTCTCGCCGGAGACTTGCCATGAGCTTTGAATTCAGCGCGCACCGAGTAAACACTGTATGTCGAAACGCCAGTCTAGTATGCAGTCTTCTTCACCAACTCTTCTACTGTCCACTCCGGATTGTCATCCCTCAACCTACTACAGTATATACATTTAAATCATTTGTTTGCACCTTTTACTGAACTTCTCCCCACTTTAATTATTTTTGAAGTATTTTGTTGGTGATTCAAGCTTTACAGCTGCAGTTTGAACACGTTGTCTACTTGAAGGAGCCATCTTGAAGTCCGTGCAATCATAACAGTATTGCCAACGTTTGAACCTGATTTGCCACAACATTGAATGAGTCGGTTACTCTTTTGCAGCTCAAACAAGGTTTATACAGAACGAAATATAATACAATATCAAATTCGTACCGAATTACTCTGCCTATCGTATAAAAAAACACTACAAGCTATATTCGCGCACACAGTTAATCACATGAAAAGCAAGGTTGGTGCAGCTCCCAATTAACGAGAAAATGATTAATTTATTCATAGATTTATACCAAGGAATTTCTTAAAAGTAATCTAGCCAGTTTATCGAAACATAGCAACATGCGCTGAAACATCTTGTACTGCAAAAACAAGCAGAAAAATTGGGAACTATTTCCTTGCGCGTTAGCCTTTTCACAGACCAGAACATCAAAGGGACCGCTTAGGTCTTGACCTGACGTTCGGTATAGCAGCCCTGGGTTCACTTCTTGGAGGAGCAAGTGCGGTAGCACGAACGGTGAAAGCTGTTGAGGAGGCGAAGCAACAGTTGAAGGAAAGTGAAAGGCATAATAAAATTATGGAGGCCATAGCACTGCGCGGCAAAGGTGTGAACGTGAAGCTAGCACCCTACAAGAAAGGACTCGGCATTTACATGTCGCCAAAAAACGGTTCATCGATGCACTGCCACGACGAGCCATGACGCTTGAGGAAGTTATAAGATATGCAAAACAGCCTAAGATCTCCCACTTACGAGGCGTGTTTATGCGCAACCAACTACCGTCTCGACCACGGAGCCATGAAAGTGCAGTTGTCAATTTGGATGACAGTCATGGACCGGGAACGCATTATGTGGCCTACATAAAGCATGGGCGAACCGTGTGGTACTTTGACAGTTTTGGAAATCTTCCTCCTCCGACAGAGCTTGTTCGCTATTTTGGAAGCCGTGCAACAATATACTATAATGTGAAACGAGTGTAAAATTTTAACACGCAACAGTGCGGTCGTCTATGTTTGACTTTTCTATATAAGACCGAGCACGGCGGGTGACGTGGTCATTATGACAACAGAAAGTAGAACGTTTACAGTGCACGGACAAGGTGCGGAAGTAACTGTTGACTTTTATCCTCCTATTGAATTGGGACGACGACCCTACGTGCTGGGACTTGTTTCGTTTGAAGGCTATAATAGAATCTGCAACATAATTGAAGACGTCAATGATAAGTTCTACTACGATGACTATGTGTTAACTCTACCGTCTGGCAGCTACACCGTAGATGATATTCACGATCACATCTACACAACTCTCACCAAGGAATTTAGTCTAAAAGCATTTCTTGAAGGGACACGCAAGTTTGAACTCATAGCCAACAACGTGACACATCGCTGCAGTATTCTTTCTTCTTTTAGGATTGATTTTAAATCTCAACCAGATTCGATTGGGTCATTGTTAGGCTATTCACCACAAGTGTTAGTACCAAACGTGATACACAAGTCTGACCAACCAGTGAAAATAATTGAAGATCATCACATATCTGTCAAGTGTAATATTTTTACAGACGTCTACACCAATCAAGATCCCTCGCATTCGCTTTATGATTTTATTGTTACTTCACCTGGTGGTTATATCATCCGCGAAAACCCGTCGGTGGTGCTCTATCATCCTGTGAGTGTGACCAACATCAGGAATATTACCTTAAGACTGGTGAATAGAAACCAACGTCTCATCCGGTTAGACCCTCATACACCTGTGACCTACAAACTGTATCTAAAGCCAGCATGAAACAAGTGTATAAAGCGGCAACGCTGTCAAGAGCAGGTGTTAGTTGTGCTCAACACGTGTACAGGTTAACACGTGTCAACAAGCAGATCCTACAACAACTTGGTTACATTTTACGTCATGAATTCGATTCTAGACGTGACAAACCCTGTCGAAGTACAGGAGGGTATTGTAAGAATTGAACACCATTCCTACCAACCGTATACTCAGGGACTAAATAATAATGATGAGATTCGAATTACTATTAACCAACAAGATATCTACACGCTTCCACATGAAAGTTACATCCAGATTGAAGGGCAACTCACCAAATTGGATGGTACCATTCCAATAACGTCAAAGTTGGCTAACAATGCTTTGGCCTTTTTGTTTTCTGAGGTTCGCTACGTGATCAACGGTATTGAAGTGGATACTACTCGAAATGTTGGCATAACAAGTGTCATGAAACTTTATCCCTCGTACGGAAGCGAAGAGGTAAAGCTTTTTGTATGGCTGGTTGGTGTCCCAACTCAACCAACGACTGGATGATTAACGATGATGGTACATTTACTGGACATTTACCTCTAAAATTAATACTAGGCTTTGCAGAGGATCATAAGCGCATTGTTGTGAACGCAAGACAGGATCTGATTCTTGTACGAGACAGGAGTGATTATAATGCGCTAAAGGGAGCTGATACAGCGCCAATAGAAACAAAAATTCTACTGCAACGAATTCTATGGAAAGTACCGCACGTTACTCTATCAGATCAGAACAAATTGAGTCTGCTCAAGATTGTGGAGAAGGATACAGCTTTACCCATTCAATTTAGAAGCTGGGAGCTGCATGAATACCCGGTATTACCACTCTCCGATACACATACTTGGTCTATAAAAACCTCACGGTATACAGAGCGGCCACTCTACGTCCTGGTTGGATTTCAAACAGATCGCAAATATCAACAGAATAAGGATGCATCAAAATTTGACCACATCCAATTACGAAATATACGACTCTTTTTGAACGGAGTTACCTTTCCCTATGAGGGAATGGATTTAAACTTTAACAAGAACAAATATGGTAAGCCCTATGACATGTTTGTAAACTTTCAGTCATCCTATTATCAGAAAGAGGCATGTCCGCTATTATCACCACAAGACTTCAAGTCCAAGGCGCCTCTGGTGGTGATGGACTGTTCGTATTTGGAGGAGTCGATGAAGGAAACAACAATTGATATCAGACTAGAATTTGAAACATCGACAGTTATTCCAGAAAAAAACAACAGCCTATTGCCTTATTGTTCACGAGGCGCAATTGTTTTATCAACCGCTGTCCAATATGGTGACCAGAGTATAAATAGCATGTCTTCCTGCATTGCCCTTCACAGTCATGGAAAGCTACGATGAAGTCACAACCCCCTCTGCGAGGTGGGTCTGCAAATGTGAAAGTGATTCACCAGGTTCAGATGAAGATTCAAGGTTTACCATTTATCGCGCCCTAGTGAGTGAAGCTATAACTGCCTATCACAAGAATCATACTGTGCTTAGAATGCCGCCGCATCTGGTTCACTATTTACCAGATGGATTCATGTCTACGTTTGGTATTCATGACAGGGGCTACAACAACACGCCCATCACTAATCAAACAAATAATGTGGACGATGGCGTTGCCAAAGCTTCATCTTGTCATGTTGGAGAGCGGGTAGATTGCATGGACTGCAAATGCGATCGTTGCTCAACAAGTCGAGACGCTGATGCAGCATTTGAGATTTATCGCACCCTGGTGAGTTTAGCAATACGCTCCTACCATAAAGCACAATTTCTTCGTGAAATGCCGCAGCATCTGATTGCCTATTTACCAGCTGGATTTCTGACCGCGTACGGTGCACACGACATTGACCTTAATTGGGATAAGCTACCATTACACCTCCGTATGTCGGCGGATGTTGCAGCCTGCCGTCCTCGTCGTAGACACTTTATGCATCGAGGAGATTCTCACCGTGATTGGGATGGTCCAAATCCTATGATAAAAAACAAGATGTTCAGTAAAGAACATATAGCCTACTTTCTCCTAAATGTATGAGTATAGTTATAACTCGTTGTTATTATCAAAGAGTATAATAGAACTATTCTTTGTTGAAGACCTTAGAAACGATTTACCTCTACCAAACGCCACAACCTAGATAAAAACTGCTACCATCATTGAAGAAAGAAAGAAAGATAAGAAGTATATCAAGAATGTTATGGATCTGGAGACATAATCGACCGGACTGGCGGCGTGGCTCAGCGGTAACGTTCTCGCTTGCTGGGCCCTAGGTTGCAGGTTCGTATCCTGGCGCAGTCAGCTGGCATTTGAGGGTGCACAAATGCGAGGGAGCCGTGTCAGTACATTTACTGGCACGTTAAAGATCCCCTTCGGGCCAAAATTCCGGCACCCCGGTGTCTCTAAAATCAGCAGTAGTTAAAAGGGATGTAAAACCAATAACATTATTATTATTATTATTACGACCTGCCGTGGGCAACATCCAACTTTGAGTTGAGGCATTTTTTTACACGTCTGGTTGTGCATGGCTTTCACAACCCTAATTGAATTAACAAATCTTTCCATGACCCTACAGAGACGTGTGTATACAAACTATGTGGATATTTTCGATAATATAATCCTAACAGAGCGAGTGCATTCTAGCGGCCAGAAGAAGAAACTTTTCAATACAATCTGGAAGTTACCTTTTTGGCAGCTAGATGTCGCGAGTAAATCTGCTGGCGAATTATGTTTTAATTAAATATATATTTTACGCCATAATGTGCACAATATAACGCTTAATAACATTTTCAAATAACGCAAAATTGGCTGTTACAAACCCTTTAAAATAAAAAGTTAAAATGTATCGTAGTATCATCTTGTCATTCTTCAAGTTCGATGCGCATAGAATGATAATGGTATAGTAATCAATGGATTTCCACGTAGACTAGTCGTGACATCTATTGGTGAAATATCGAACAATATAATCCTAACAGAGCGAGTGCATTCTAGCGGCCAGAAGAAGAAACTTTTCAATAAAATCTGGAAGTTACCTTTTTGGCAGCTAGATGTCCCGAGTAAATCTGCTGGCGAATTATGTTTTAATTAAATATATATTTTACACCATAATGTGCACAATATAACGCTTAATTTTAAAACATCTGAGTCATTACAAAACAATAAACATATAACATTTCAAGCAAAAAACCTAGCTCTGATCGGGTTTGAACCATGGGCATTTGAGCGATAGGCTAACGCTCTACCACTGAGCTAATTGTGACAACGAATATCGTTCTATTTAAAATGACTTACATAGAACTTGTTAGCAAATAATGATTTATACTAAACGATTTCATCACTGGAGTATATTATTTATATATAAAGCATTTCATACAAAGTTTATTTATTTTTATCAGTACGCTATATTGCATGCAATACTCAAATTAGTGAAATATAAGTCCGGCACAAGATATCCGCTGCCATCTTGTATTATTACTGAATCAGTTCAGCTTTTTAAAATCACGTCTGCACTATAGTATTACAAAATAAACTTTTAATTTCGAACGTGCCTCTTCCTTTAGAACAGTTAAAACGATTCTCGGCTCGATAATCGGAACTGGTGGGTCCCATGATATGGATTATAAAGTTTGCATAATTCGCACGGCCGCCATCCTGAAATGGTATGGCGGACGACCTTGTAATTTGGTCACAAGACGCATCCTATACGAAGGTATGTTGTTACCAAATTTGGTAGAGATCGGATGATTTGGTTAGTCGTTATTTGATTTTACGTTTTGAACGTTTGAGTGGCCGCCATTCAGTTTTAGTAAAGATGGCGGCGATATAAAACATGACACTGAGGTGTCCTTTGCTAGTGCTACCTTTGTACCAAATTTCGTTCAATTTGCATTCACCGTGTTCGAATTGATAGGGGGGGACAGACATTCAGAGTACACACACTCACACACACACAGACACACACACACACACAGACTCACACACACACATACACACACACACAGAGACTCAAACACACACATACACACACACAGACAGACACACTTTTTTCGCCCTGTGTTGATCTCATAAGTCTACTTTCATTTTTTGCAAAAATCGAAAGTAGGCTAAAAATTGTAAGCGATGTACTGATAACTTTATGAATAAAATTGTGTAATTGATTCTTTGTGTGTATAATACTTTCCCGCTCCTATCCAATCAGTTAGTTGTTAAGAAGCAGCGATAGTGGAAAGTGTGATACCCGTCGCCATGCCGAAAACATTGATTGTCGACGTGCAGGGTTTCAAGGTGAACGGAAACAAGTTTGTATTTAAAGAAGTAGGAATTATTGACTGCACAACCATGTGGGCACCAAGAGTAACCAGTTTTGTCTTTGAACCACCGTTTCCATTGCATTTGCAGTCAGACGAGGACAGAAGACAAACAGAGTGGTTGCAACGCAATTTGGGACTAGTCTGGAAAGAAGGCGACATTCCTTACCATCATCTATCACTTGTTCTGAAGGCTCACTTGTTTGGTGCTGACCTTGTCTTTGTAAAGGGAAGTGAAAAAAAGGAATGGTTGCGTCAGTATATTAATTCAACATGTCAACTTGTTGACCTTCATGATCTGGGATGTTCTGCACTGTACAACCTGTCCGTGCCTGATGAACCTCTACAAAATAAAACACTTCAAAATGTTTGGAAGCTTTTTGATTGGCTAGCTCGCAGAGCCTGTCAAAACTTGCATGTTGAGTGCAAAGCGTTGTAACGTCAGCTTCAGTGTGAGACATACCAGTGATCAGTGTGGACGTAGCTTGCCACGGTGGGTGAGTGGTTATAGTGTCGGACTACCAACCCCAAGATTGCAGGTACGCCCCTGGCCATGGTAAGTGATTTTTGAAGGCGACAAAAATCACGATACTCATGTCAAACGTTGTTGGCATGTTAAAGAACCCATTTGAATTCAGTAGGCCGTGTTCAATGGCAAAATTAATCTCGGGATTTTCCGCCAACACAAAGTTCCTCCATTCTCTACTTGAAAGCGCTGTAGTGTCAAGGAGTTTAGATATCTAACCTCCTTGACTTTCATAGCGTTCAAAGGAACGACGAAATTCGACATGCAAGCTACACTCTGGGTGTCAATTAACAAAGCTTGCACCGGGCTCCCGAGGCCATACGATATTATTATTAATAATATTATTATTAGTGTGGACGTGTAGTAATATGGCTGCAATTGAAGGTTTGGACTCCAACCCCACAGAGCGAGCTATTGTCAAGTTTTTTGCCTGTAAAAAAAAAGCTTGACAGTTTCACAGATGAGGAATTGAACGCTTTGCCCAAGGCGTTCTTTTTTTATGTTGCTTCAAACGCGGTGAAAAATATTTGGCACAGTGTACCTAGTGAACGGAGCAGAGATCCTGGTCTGCGTGAGCTACAACCATGCACTGACTTTAGTCATCACCAGCAAGTGTCTATTACTAAAATGCCATCCATTAGACAGTGTGGAACGTGTCAGCTCATCAAATTGTACCACTGGCATACAAATATACCGTCCTGTAAAGCCTTTGCTTCATCATTCCATGGTTGCGATGAAGAAGAGGAGGAAGAGACAGCAGCGGCAGTATCGCCAGCACCAAAAAGTAAGACAACGATTGAAAAAGATATATCAGAACTTTGCTGGTCATGGTCTAGTTAACAAGGCCATTGATGTACTTCCCATTGAACTGCATATTCCCGGCTATCAATTTTGTGGACCTGGGACTAAACTAAACCAACGTCTAGCCCAAGGTAATTCTGGAATCAACAAATTGGATGCTGCGTGTAGAGATCATGACATTGCTTACAGCGACAAGAATGCAGAAGTACGTCGAGTTGCAGACCGCATTCTTCTAAGAAAGGCTGTGCAGCTCGTGACATCATCTACTGCTTCCATTGGTGAAAAGATTGCAGCCTTGATCGTGGCTGGAGCTATGAAGTCAAAGCTAATGATTGGTGGTGGTTGTGGATTAGCGAGGAAAAGGACAAAGAAATAACCATGAATCAAATATTGTTAAGTATTTATTTGAGAGTCAATCCACCAGATTACAGCATTCACAAAAGATGTTTTGGTTTCTTCTTGTAAAAACATACAATTGTAATAAAAAAAGAATTGAAAAATGAAAGTGTGTTCTTATTTACTGGGTGTGGAAATGTCCAAAAGGCAAGCTATTTACACCATCCCACAGCCGTTTATTGTCATATGTTGACAGCGATGTTTTATTTTGATTTACTGTAAATATATTATGGTTCTTTGAAAGAATGCGTGTTTGCTGGTACAAGCGAGAGGTGTTTGTGTAGAGTACACATCGATATTCCTCAACATTGAGGAATTGTGTGACGCTACGAAGAACACCCTTCGCTTTGCATTGACCTTTATTCTTTTGTGTTGAAAATGCGTACATTTTCGGCGCCAAAGCCACAAATTCCGTCATAACATCACCAGCACACTCATCCTTAAATAGACCAATGTGTTTTTTATTCATGGGAATTATGCCAAACTTATTGTTAACCTCATAGTTTGAGGTATCAAAGTAACTTGGATGTTCTCTCATCACAGAGTAAATATCCGTCTTATTGGTTTGATAAATAAGACTGTCTGTATCCATATACAGTAATTTTACATCTCCAAACTTTTGTTTGGCAAACTCATAATGAAATTGATACATTACAAATTTTGAATAGTCAAGTATTACCATTCCTAAGTAAATTGGTTTGTTATACATGATTTCTGTCTTTCACAATTCAATGGTTACTAAATCAGTTTCAATAACTCGTACTGAATGGAAATTGGGCATAGCAATATATTTTAGTGCGCCATATCGACCATCCCAGTGGTTTACCAAATGAATAGTTCTATGCTTTCTAATATTTTCCATAGATTTACCGTAGCATGCATTGTTCATTAATTTATAAAAATTTGACTCGAATGTAGTCTTGGCGTGCTGCCGATAATGAGTATTTAATTGCATGTACGGTTGTAACCATTGTTTCTGGTCAAAACAAATAATGCGGTGATTGGATTGTAGCTTCAAACCGTGTTTCAAACATTGCATTAAATTTTCGATGTGTATGACGTAGCGATTTTTCAGATTTAACGTTGCCAGCAACTTTTTATTGTTGGAACGTGAACTGGGAGGTTGTAGTTTTTCAACACAAAATGGTAGATCAGAATGATCATTGTGTATCTCGCGGGGATATAATATGTCAACTTCTAGGACATAGCCACGTGTGTTATTGCTCAACGCGTCCTGTAAATTAAAATTTGAAACTTCATCTGAAATCAGCCATCGAAAATTTTGATACGGAAGCGGTTTTTCCATAGCATATCCGTATAAATTGTTACAATCCAGGTAGGTGAGGTATGTTGTAGGTTGCTTTGGTTTGTATGTATCCATATATGGATTATTTGCTTTAGCATGCTTTTGCACAAGCGATACAAGCCCGCCACGTATCCCGCGTTCAAAAAAGAGCAACATGTCGATGTCTGTTAATAGTTCCAGTTCTATTTCAGTCACCTTCATCATACAGTCCCAACTATATCCGGCAAGGGTGTAGTAATGGGCTGGATCTAGATTGTAGATTTCAAGACACAGTTTGCGAAAGTGTTCAAACACGTCTGTCAAAAGTAGTGTATCAATTTTGAGGTATAAATCAGCATACTCGCCCAAAGTTGATATCTTGAACACGTCCCATACTTTTTGGGCGTGTAAATAGTCTTCTTCAGAAATATGACTTTTTGTTAAGTCATTGTAAAATTTATCCTTTGAAGGGAGTTCAGTTTCCTGCAAACATGCCCAATTGTTTACATAATTATAGGGAAATACCCCTTTTCGAATGCATAATTCAAATTGTTTGTCACCAGTAAAGTTTTGACGTACAGAATGCAAATTGTTTGGGTGAAGCGCTTGGACAAGCGCATCCAATGATGATGCGAGGAATCTATACGAATCTAAAAATCGTATACTAATTCCATTTCGCCATTTTGTAAACGAAATAAAATTTTAATGATTTTGTGGAATTAAAGTAAACTTTTGGTTTTCAAGGTTATCAAATTCCTTAATAATTAGATGACTGTCATACCGAGACATGTTGTGTAAGAAACAAGAAATATAGCGTGCTCTTTTATAGGCCAAATTACATGCACTATGAGCCGCTCCTCTAAATTTGCCAGTTTACCGATTATGGTCTCTCACTGGCGTGTCACAAGGTGCTATTGGTTTTTGACAAATGTGGCAAGTGGTTGCTGTTGCAAAAGCCACCTCGTCTGCATCCAACATTTGAAGCGGAATTTGGTTTTCCAGGATATTGTACACCCGATCTGCCAAGGCGTCCAATTAATTTAAAAACCAAGCAGCAGCATTTGCATCGCGATAAGATTTGAAGTAAGAAAGCGAAGGGTCATATGAGCAAATCACGTTTAGAGCACAACTGAATGGCACATGTTGCTGTACTTGTTGAGTGTACGGGCGTGCTGGATCCGGGTTACATGTGTCAATGGGTGAGGTTAAACATTCAAAATCTGCATATACTGTAAATGGAAGCGGTTCTTGACGAGACACATTTTGAAATTTCATACTGGCTTTATCCTTTTCTGGGAATGTAATTTTTACAGCTGGTTGTGTAATGCAATCAATAGTATGGGCTGTCAACTTTTGTTTGCTAGTAAAATATTGCAAACAGCGATCACATATATATATACCCTATTTTTACTCTTTGTAACTTGTGAACGAACTAGTCTGGAAAGATCTTTGATATAACAATAATGGTTGCACAATTCCCCTTCAATGTACAATAAATTAAAATGCTTTTCTTTTTT
Organism: Meconema thalassinum; assembly: GCA_946902985.2. Taxonomy (NCBI): domain Eukaryota; kingdom Metazoa; phylum Arthropoda; class Insecta; order Orthoptera; family Tettigoniidae; genus Meconema; species Meconema thalassinum. The sequence continues at coordinate 838,655,637 of OX336390.1, forward strand.
TCCTTTGTCGCATCGAGTGGCCCAATAACTTTGTCCCCTTCAACTCCGTATACATTAATGGAGTAAAGCAGATTTTTAGATTCAAAACGAGAAATGGCGTTGCGGTCCATTGGGAATTCTATGTCTGCTAAATTTAGACTGATCATTAATTCCATAAATTTCTGGTGATATTTGCCCATTCTGTGAACATTTTTACTTGCAGAACATAACCCAGCAGCCAGGGACCAAATAAAGCAGAAAACATCATTATTGTCCACATTGATAACTGCGTGACGGTTTTCCAACTGTTTAGGCAAATTAACATGAGATGACCCACTATTTATGGGATCAAAGGTGCATACATTAATTTTAAGATGATTGATAGCTTCCAGCGATTTGCCGCTTTCTAATTCTTGAAACTCAGCAACGCGTGTTGTGAGTTTATCAACAATGTTTTTACTATACCAACTGCGTATATTATCAGTGCGGTATAATTTAGTCATGTGTGTGTGTAAATAGATTGGCTGTATGATTTCCACACCTTGTTTCAAAATAGCAAAGTCACATAATAATTCAGCGTTAACCTTTAACGCTATATGTTCTCTTAAACAGTCTTGTATTTTGTTTTGAAAAATGTTGTAACTAGTGTTTAAATATTCATTGAGATCTAAAATGTTTGCATCATTATTGACTTTAGTGCTACAGATATTGTTATGGAAACAACTATCCACATCTTGCCAACTTTGTTCCGGTTGCGACATGATGTCCCTTAGTACTTAACAATTACAAAAACTGAACGGTTTGCAGAGAGAGTGAACCAAAGTTTATTTTCCCTGCAAATTCCGTTTTTACATCAACTAATTTTAAATTTTATTTTTTTCTTCTATGAATTCCACCAGACATCTTTTATTTTCCAGTCCCAAATATTTTAAATAGATGGTCCCTTTGTTGAGATCAGATACGTCTTCCTCGCTGAGTTCCTTGAATCTCGACGGTAGAAATACTGCAAAGTCATCCAGTTCGCAAACAATACGTTCGCCAAATTTGGTCTTGACTCGACGAACAGCAGTTACCAAATAAGACTCATTTACCACCAGTTCCTGTAGTCGTTTAGTTTCTGGTCCAGCATCTTTCCCTATGGAATTAGCATTTTTTATTGCCGGCATTCTGAAATCGAATTTTATATCTATAATAGTGTTTTAGTATACCTAAGCCATTAGCAAATATGTATACACACGCACACAAGTTATCAAAACCCTTCTACACACCCATTATCGCTAGCCACTAATTTAATTGTCAACAGCTTGCGTTCACCATTTTCCTACTTCTCCTCAATCCATTACAAGAACACAGGTTATCAAACAAATTATACACCCATGTGCATGGGGGCTACATGGTCAGGAGCTGATGATTTAAATGTCCTTAACTAAATAGGGTACATGACCTGGAGCTGATGATCTAAATGTCCTTTCACTCTGCAATACATAGCAGTTAGCATTCTCATCTGTTACTGTGGAGATCTGGTTTGTTCTGTAAAAAAAAAAATCTGGTCTTAAGGTTGGAATGGGGTTTAATCTCTGTTCCCGGGCAAAGCAGGGGCGGGTTGCTAATATAAATGTTCCCGAGTGAAGCCGAGGCGGGATGCTTGTATAATATAACTGTTCCCGGGTGAAGCCGGAGAAGGTTGCTTGAATAATATAACTGTTCACGGACGAAGCCAGGGGCAGATTGGTTGTATAATTTAACTGTTCCCCGGGCGAAGCCGGGGGGGCGGGTTTTTAGTATAATATGTAACTGTCCCCGGGCGTAGCCGGGGCGGATTGCTTGTATAATTTAACTGTTCCCGGACAAAGCCGGGGTGGATTGCTTGTATAATTTAACTGTCTCCCGGGCGAAGCCGGAGCGGGTTTCTAGTATAAAATATAACTGTACTTGGGTGAAGCCGGGGCAGATTGCTTGTATAATTTAACTGTTCCCGGGCAAAGCCGGGGCAAACTGCATGAATAATTTAACTGTCCCCCGGGCGAAGCCGGAGCGGGTTTCTAGTATATAGTATATAGTACTTGGGTGAAGCCGGGAGAGATTGCTTGTATAATTTAATTGGTCCCGGACAAAGCCGGGGCAAACTGCTTGTATAATTTAACTGTTCCCCGGGTGAAGCCGGAGCGGGTTTCTAGTATAATATATAACTGTTCCCGGGTGAAGCCGGGGTTGATTTCTTGTATAATTTAACTGTTACCGGGCGAAGCCGGAGCGGGTTTCTAGTATAATATATAACTGTTCCCGGGTGAAGCCATGGCAGATTGCCAGTATAATTTAACTGTTCCCGGGCGAAGCCAGGGCGGATTGCTTGTATAATTTAACTGTCCCCCGGGTGAAGCCGGAGCGAGTTTCTAGTATAATATATAACTGTTCCCGGGTGAAGCCGGACAGATTGCTTGTATAATTTAACTGTTCCCGGACGAAGCCGGAGCGGGTTTTTAGTATAATATATAACTGTTTACGGGCGAAGCCGGGGCAGATTACTTATATAATTTAACTGTCATCCGGGCGAAGCCGGAGCGGGTTTCTAGTATAATATATAACTGTTCCCGGACAAGGCCAGGGCAGATTGCTTGTATAATTTAACTGTCCCACGGGTGAAGCTGGAGCGGGTTTCTAGTATAATATATATCTGTTCACGGGTGAAGCCGGGACAGATTGCTTGTATAATTTAACTGTTCCCGGGCAAAGCTGGAGCGGGTTTCTAGAATAATATATAACTGTTCCCGGGTGAAGCCGGAGCGGGTTTCTAGTATAATGTATAACTGTTCCCGGACGAAGCCGGAGCAGGTTTCTAGTATAATATATAACTGTTTCCCAGGCGAAGCCGGAGCAGATTGCTTGTATAATTTAACAGTCCCCCGGGCGAAGCCGGAGCGGGTTTCTAGTACAATATATAACTGTTCACGGGTGAAGCCGGAGCAGATTGCTTCTATAATTTAACTGTTCCCGGGAGAAGCCATAGCGGGTTTCTAGAATAATATATAACTGTTCCCGGGCGAAGCCGGAGCGGGTTTCTAGTATAATCTATAACTGTTCCCGGGCGAAGCTGGAGCAGATTTCTTGTATAATTTAACTGTTCTCGGGTGAATCCGAGGCGGATAATTTTTGTATAATTTAACTGTCCCCCGGGCGAAGCCGGAGCGGGTTTCTAGTATAATATATATATATATCTGTTCCCGGGTGAAACCGGGGTGGATTGCTTGTATAATTTAACTGTCCCCCGGGCGAAGCCGGAGCGGGTTTCTAGTATAATATGTAACTGTTCCCGGGCGAAGCAGGGGCGGATTGCTTGTATAATTTAACTATTCCCGGGCAAAGCCGGGGCAGATTGCTTGTATAATTTAACTGTTTTCGAGCGAAGCCGGTGCAGGCTTTTGGTATAGTATAACTGTTCCCGGGCGAAGCCGGGTCGGGTTTCTGGTATAACATAACTGTTCCCGGGCGAAGCCGGGTCGGGTTGTTTGTATATTATATATGTTCCCGGGCGAAGCCGGGGCAGGTTGCTTAAATAATTTACCTGTTCAATACACCCAAGTGCATGGGGGCTACATGGTCGGGAGCTGATGATTTAAATGTCATTAACTAAATAGGGTACTTGACCTGGAGCTGATGTTCTAAGTATCCTTTCACTCAACAATGCATAGCAGTTAGCATTCTCAACTGTTACTGACTGATTACAGGCGAATCCGTGGATAGGATTCTGTTATATTGTAACTCTTCACAGACAAAGCTGGGAACAGAAGTGCATGCATGTCGAGGTGCTAATGATAAATATATCCTTCACCTCTGCAATACATTAGAGTTCACCATCTCTTCCGTGTCTGTGTCTAGCACAGTATTTATCCCGCGGGCTATGCAGTGAAATCTGCAACATTTAATTGGATAATAACAGTAATTATATCATTGAGCTGCATTCATTTAATATATTCCAGGCAGCTAATGGTTTATGTTGCATGTCACGTTAAAACCAATCTTATTACATGCAATGAATTCTGCTTGTCTCGTCCTTGTAGTAATTATTGCTTGTCTGATTCATACTGTCTAACTTTTAAACCAGCTTTGTCAATAGGTCATTATACTATTAAAATTCTAACATCTTCATGTGGATTTAAACCTACAATCTCAGCATTTAAAAGTACTGTAATGTGCAGTACAATCACTTATTTTGTAAACCATCAGGCTGAGTTAGTCTCCCAGTAGCACATAATCAAATATATCCACTAGGATATACTTTAAAGTTATATACTTAAGTATGTTGAATATTACCTGATAGACAAGGATCCAATTGCAATCTGGTGTGAACTCTGTAAGCTCGCAGTTAACTCTACTTTCATTTCAATTCCGCCCCACTATTTATACCCCTACAAATACAGGAAACGCCCCTGGATTACCGTTCCTTTCACACAAAAATGACCTCCACACGGCATTACCCAGCATGAATACAGGAATCGTTACTGACCTACCTTTCACCAGAATTAGCTCCACACTGTATAACCCTGCACAAATACCTTAAACACTCCTAATTTAACCTCCTTTCACCAGAAAACACAGTATAAAAAGAGGTTGTTCCTTTTCGAAACATATCACTCGCTGCAATGTCTGCCAAAGAGACCAAGGAAACTATGGAACTGGATGAAGAAGACAACGATGAGGATTCGACTCTTGATGTGTTAAAGTAAGTATTATTTATTTGCTTTATTTACTAAAGCCTTATGTAGCAGCACGCCAGTCTCTCACCGCTGGGTGCGTGGTTCAATTCCAGTCACTTTATGTTATATCTGTGCTGGACAAACCAAAAGCAGACAGGTTTTTCTCTGGGAACACCAGTTTTCCCTGTCAACATTTTCTTCCTGCAACACCCTCCACTATCATTTCATTTCATCTGTCATTCATTTAATCATTGACTCAAAAAAGTGAGACAGGCTTTGCCAGCCAACACAGTTCCTATCCTCGCCGCTAGATGGGGCTTAATTCATTCCATTCCTGAGCTGGTCAAATACTGGAAGCAAGCGGTGTTTTATTTCTTCTTCAAAATGATTAGAAATACTGAGCGTAGTTACCGCCTTTTGTAGCCCATGTTTGCTTGGGTGTGAGTAGAATTTGTCTGATAACCTGTGTTATTGCGATGAATGTATTAATAAAAAAAGGATTGGGAAGGATGTCGGATTTTTTAAGTGTGTTAAAAATCCTTCAGTATGCCTTCCTTTGGAGAGGGAGTAAAGCCAGTGGTTCCATGTTCTCACTTTATGACATGTAAAAGATCCGTCCACAGACTAAACTTGTGTGAAGCTAAATTGACAGGTTAGATTTTGTCAAAACAAGTTTCAACATTCACCACTAGATGCCATTCGTATCTAGTAGCAAAAAGTTGGAACTTGTAGCTCACCCTATAGGTGTTCGCTAGAAGCAGCTACATACTCAAGTGAGTCACACATGTTCTTGGACACTTCCAGCACTGAAACCCATACTCAAGTTCCAACATTGACCACTAGGTATCATTAATATCTAGTAGCAACATTTTGGAACTACTTAAAATTGAACAGAAATTGTAGCTTACCCTAAGGGTGTCCGCTGGAAGCTGCTGCAGACTTAGGTGAGCTGTACTTGCTCTCACACACTCCCAGCAATTTACAATACACTATTTAGATAAACAAGCGTTATAAAACAATTTTGTTGTACTCTTTATTGTATACATTTTTTTATAGCTTTGGAAATGATCCTGTTTTGGTGGTTTTTTTGCTGCTTTAATGACAGCGGTGGAAGGGCGAGGGAGAGGTGAGGAAGAAGAAGAAGATGATGATGAAGAGGAAGATGAAGAGGAAGAAGAAGCTGGTGATAAAAGACAAAATAGTTGTAGTAACAGTTCACAACATAAAACATAATTTTACTTTTTTTTGCTTCTGGTTTTATTTGTTTTTACATTCAACCAAGCACTCCAGAGTTCAACACCCACCATCCATCTCCATTTATGATTCAAACACGTTTACCTCATCATTTGTCCCCCACCGTCTCAATCACCGTAAGGTCATTCCCAGGCATGACCTACCATACAACCCGTTGTCAATCTCAGAATTAGTCATCCCATGTGACGTCACACACAGGTTAACCGTTCAAATCTGTTTATTCATTCACACACCCACCTATGTTCATTAAACATCCACCCACGCATCGATGTTTGTTTACCATTGAGAGCTTTCAACCCCATATTTTTGTCTCTCAGACCCATTCACACCTAACCAACCTACCACGTCAGGGCGACAAAAATCACGATACTCATGTCATACGTTGTTGGCATGTTAAAGAACCCATTTGAATTCAGTAGGCAGTGTTCAATGGCAAAATTAATCTCGGGATTTTCCGCCCAACACAAAGTTCCTCCATTCTCTACTTGAAAGCGCTGTAGTGTCAAGGAGTTTAGATATCTAACCTCCTTGACTTTCATAGCGTTCAAAGGAACGACGAAATTCGACATGCAAGCTACCCTCTGGGTGTCAATTAACAAAGCTTGCACCAGGCACCCGAGGCCATACGATATTATTATTATTATTATTATTACGTCAGGGTTCAACAACCACCACCATCCGCCGCCATTCATGTTTTCCATTCAAAACACTCCCGTCCATGACCTACCTCACATCCCGTAATCTGCTGTGACGTCACACACACACCAGTTGACCGTTCAATTCTCTGACAATTCATTCACAACCAAGGATTCGGGAACCTTCGGCAACACTCGGATCTCATCGGGCACAAAGCAAAGCTATATATCACGAGACAATAACAGAGAAGGCGCTCAGTCCAACAGAGAGACTGGGTCGAGGAGGGTCTCGTGCAGAGCCTCTTCCATCCTTCCCCACCCTCGCCACCACCCCCTCCCCACCTCTCCCTCCCCCTCCCCACCCCCACTCCTCCCCCTCCAGCCACACCCCCTCAAACCGGTTCCTGGACCCTCCAAGGTTTGTTTACCTTCCGGGTCTCGGCGACCTTGGGGGTCAATGACCTACCTCAAGGTCATTGACCTTGCCACGCCCCCTAATTTGCATAAATAACGGTATTTGAGTCAGAACCCCCCCTGCTTACCTACTACTGTTACATGAAGATTATTGTGTACGTGTGGTATTCAAACTTCAATCGCATGTCTAGGACACAAGAAGTAAAAACGAGACTTTGAAATTTCGCACAGCTGCCATCTTATGGTTATGGAAACAATTGAAATAAATTAGATGCCAGTGGATTAAAATTTGTATAAGGATTTACTGTACCAAGTTTCACTGCACTCGGATGGTTAAATTGCGAGAAACGTCCATGTGAATATTTATACTTCGCGTCGCTGCCATGTTGGATTTGTGATCTCCAGATTATTGAAAGTCCTATAGGTGAACTTATGTTCATAGCCCCTATGAACATTAAAGAAAATCGGTTTGATTGCTGTAATAGATTCGTAGATATTGAGAACCGTCTAAATATTTCGGATGGTCGCCATGTTGGATTGTTATATGTATAGGCCATAGAGGCATGTACCATTAAAAGAAAATTATTGCGTAGGATCATTATTCAAACTTTCACTTCGATCGCATGATTACGACACAAGAAATAAAATAAATAAATTCGCACAGCCGCCATCTTGAGGTTATGTAAACAATTGATCTAAATTAGATACCAGTGCATTACAATGTGTATAAACATTTGCTGTACCGAGTTTCATTGCGTTTGGATCTATAAATCGCGAGAAAAGTCTTTCTAAAACTTTCAACTTCGCATGGCCACTAGGTTCGTTTTGTAGTTAACCGGTTTTTGAACGTCTCACAGATGAACTTCCAGTAGTGCCCTTTATCTCCGTACTACATTTCAGGGCGATACAGGTAATAGTTTCAGAGATATAAAATGCCGGTGAAATATTTCGCACTGCCGCCATCTTGAGGTTATGTAAACAATTCAACGAGGTTAGAAGCTGGTGCATTACAATGTGTAAAAAGCTATACTGTACCAAGTTTCATTGCGTTGGGTTGGTTAAATAGCGAGAAACGTCTAATTAAAAGTTGCAACTTCGCATGGCCGCCATGTTGGTTTTGTAGTTACCAGGTTTTCAAACATCACATACGTGAATTTTGGTAGCTCCCTTTATCACCGTACAAAGTTTAAGGGTGATATCGGCAATATTTTCGGAGATATTGAATGCTGGTGAAATATTTCGCACAGCCGCCATGTTGGATTGGTGAGACATATCAAAATTTGAAGGGCACATTCGGGGTCGTCTGGAATAGTGCTATGAACTTACAGCATTTCATTGAAATCGCTCCAGCCGTTTAGATTTCATTAGGGGGGACTCACACACGAATCGCACACGCACACACAGAGAAACGCGGACTGAAGGTGATCTCATAAGCCTAATTTTTCATACATGAAAATAGGCCAAAAATGCGTCTATATATTGTATATCAGTATCTATATGGTAAAATGTAAATAAACTTTCTACAATATTGAGCCGCTCAAAATTTGCCCTCCGATTATTTAAAAAAAAAGGTATGCTAAAAATATATGAAATGAGGTAGCAATTTGCATATCCGCAGTGAATATTATTAAGGAAAGTTCGTAAAATGTATCATGTCATGATTTAGAGGTACAGAAACAAAACCAACTCTAATCCATCTAACAATAAGCTATAACAGCAAACCAGTTATATTAAATACGTCTGTGCAATACAACCGTAAAGTTAATACAGAAAAATAAAAATAATTACTATGAAAGTCGGTAGGATTCGACACATTAATCTGAGAATTCAAGTTGCTGTTCCTTTCAAAATACAGCTAAGAGCAGTCAACTACGGGCAACGGAAATATTAAATTGACGAAAAATAAAACCCATTAACAGAATTAAAGCACACCGCGGAAAAAATATTAGGTACTATACCTTCTTAAAACGGCCTACAGAGACAGTAACTCACATTATACAGACCGAACGATGAGTAAAAAATTAGTCTCAAAATCACGTCTCGTTTCCGACCCCCGGAAAATCCCTCTATAAATATTACAACACGTAATCAGATCATACTGGAAGGATTCCAATAGAAAAAAAAGTAAAATAACATTACGGTTCTCGACCCAAAGAGACCTAATAAATCGAATGAAACTATTCCTAAGTTCACACATTTTGAGAGTTTATTCGGCTCAAACAGGTCGAAAAACTTTGAAAAATTTCAGCCAGAAATATAAAATCGTAAATTTCTCCCTTATGCACTAAAATAGCTCTATTCTGTCAACTGATTATTAATCAGAACTTCACAATGCATGTAAATAATGCATATCAAGATCCTAGGTCTTGAAATGTAAAATTTGAAATTTATTTTGCTAGATTGAAGCCCCTTAATATTGTCCCAAATGCAAAATTTTGACATTTCGTATTTTTTCGACCGGTTGCTACCAGCGTTCTACCATCATAGCAAATTTCAGCTCTGTAGGTGGTCGGGAAGTACCCTTTGATTTATGATTCTTATGATGTGTACATGGGGCTTAATATATAGAGACGTGTTGGACTTCACCTTCGTGACTCCTGCATCAGTAGACTACATTTCAGCACTGGGCTTAAGATTATAATGTCATCTAATTCATTTTGTATTTCATCTATTCAGTTGTGTACCATACAATCAATAGTCCAATAATAATTCATTAATACTTCTACGGTGGCGTAGTCGGTAGCATGCTGTACTGCCATGCCCAAGATCGCGGGTTCAAACCCGGCCGAGGTCGTTGGATGTTTGAGAGCGTTAAAATCCTTCAGTATGCCTTCCTTCGGAGGGGAAGTAAAGCCGGCAGGTCCATGTCATAGATTTATGTCATGTAAAAGAACTTACCACTGTGATTGGTAGGGTGTAGCAACATTTGTAGGTTATATTTGACTGTTTAGAAACGTTCTATCAAGTTCTAACGTTCGCCGGTAGGTGTTAGTGACAGTAGCATCTGGTAGCCAATGCTGGAACTACTTGAATATGAACTTATTGGTAGCCCAGCTAAGGTCATTCGGCTACAATTCATATATAATAGTGAATACAGTTGTTTGTTGTTTGAGTCTTCAGTCTTTTGACTGGTTTGATGCAGCTCTCCATTCCTCCCTGTCCTGAGCTAATCGTTTCATCTCTACATAGCTACCACACCCTACATCCGAGGCAATCTGTTTAACATATTCTAACCTTGGTCTACCCCTACAGTTCTTGTCCTCGACCCTTCCTTCCATAACTAAGCTTGCTATTCCTGGGTGTCTTAGTATGTGTCCTACCAACCTATCTCTTCTCTTCATTAGCAGTCGCCAGAAACATCTCTCCTCTCCCACTCGTCTTAATACCTCTTTGTTTGTAACCCTATCTACCCGTCTGATCTTCATCATTCTCCTGTAACACCACATTTCAAATGCTTCAATTCTCCTCTTTTCTGCTACACTAATAGTCCAAGTTTCACTTCCATAGAGCGCCACGCTCCAGACAAAGGCTTTCAAAAATGACTTCCTAATACCTAAATCTATATTCGATGTCAGCAGATTCCTTTTTTGTAGAAATGCTTTCTTTGTCTGAGCCAAACTACTTTTTATATCCTCTTTGCTTCGTCCATCACTGGTTATTCTGCTTCCTAATTAACAGAAGTCTCCTACTTCCTTCAGCTTTTCACCTGCCAATTTGATCTCCATAGAGGTTTCTGATTTATTTCGGCTGCATTCCAGTATTTTTGTTTAACATTTATTAATTTTCATCATGAATTCTTTCCGTAAGATGGAGTCCATACCATTCAAAAACTCATTCAAATCCTCAGGCTTGTCGGCCAAGATGACGATGTCATCAGCAAATCTCAGAGTTGAAATTATTTCTCCTTGAATCTTCACTCCCACTTTACATTTTTCTCTAATTTCCTTCATTGCTTGTTCAATGTAAAGATTGAAAAGTATGGGTGATAAGTTGCAGCCTTGCCTTACACCTTTCTGAATACCAGCTTCTCTCTCATGTCCTTCAACTCGAATGACTGCTGTCTGGTTTCTGTATAGATTGTATATCACCCTCCTATCCCTGTACTTTATTCCAATCGATTTCAAAATGTCAAACAATTTAGTCCAATCAACGTTATCAAAAGCCTTTTCTAAGTCTACAAAAGCCATGAACGTTCTCTTATCTTTCCTTATTCTACCTTCCAAAATCAGCCTAAGACTTAGTACAGCTTCCCTTGTTCCTACATTTCTCCTGAAACCAAACTGGTCTTCACCCAACTCCGTTTCTATCTGGCTTTCAATCCTCTTGTAAATTATTCTAGACAGGATCTTTGAAGCATGAGTAATCAAGCTGATTGTACGGTAATCTTCACATCTGTCAGCTCCCACTTTCTGTGGTATAGGGATGATTACATTCTTCTTGAAATCAGGGGGTACCTCACCTGTCTCATAAATCCTACACACCAAGTGAAATAACCTGATCAGACCTTCATCTCCTATGCAGCGTAGCAACTCAATCGGTATATCATCTATGCCTGGTGCTTTGTTCCTGCTTAAGTCTTCCAAAGCATTATCAAATTCTGATCTCAATATTAAATCTCCTTTCGCATCTCAAATTATGACGGCTAATGACAGCAATAAGAAAAAAATATCGAACTAAAATAAATGCTCGTTCTGCTCGTCCATAAATATCGAATCGTATAAATCTGAGTAAAAATCAACTCATGTCCTAGCTCAGGTTTTGAAAGAAAATATTTGCAAAAGAAAATAAACATATCGATGACTATAGAGAAAAAAAATATGTGTTGGCAAGACTGTAGAAAATACGAGAAAATCCAACCAACTACGCATAGAAATAATGTAAATTGCAGCTTACATTCTTGTAGGTCTTGATGGTAGAAATCTGGACTGAACCAGACTACTCAGTCTTCCTGATGTCTGTCCCATTAGGACGCGTACTTATATTCTCGTATCAGCTTCCATGTTATACCCACAAGCTGTTTACGCAGACATAGTGGCGATTATAATGTCTTGCAGAAAAATGTTGGCAACTTCATGAGCTGAAGTGCAGTTGACAGGAGTCTGATCTAAGCGATTCAAGATGAAATAATTACCAAGACCCACTGTGATACAATCAGTATTCCAATACTCTTACAATCTTTTCAGCACAATTACAAATTCTGTCGAGTTGGCTGGGCAAAGCTTCTCACTTTTCAGATCGCACAAGGCTAAACCTGTATTCCCATTCGGCTTTCGAATTGTAATATGCAAGACTGGTTTTGAAGTAACTGACTTATCTTGGCTGGTCCATCTATTGGATGTAAATAATCCTGCTCTAAGTGAATGTGGACTGAAGAAAAAGTTGTAGACATAGTCTACCATATGTCCAAGTTGTAGCGGTAAGAATTACCAAGTGCCACAGACTTATTTCACTTCTGTGAAATCGAAGAAAAGTTCTAAACTCACTCGAAATAGTTAACACTTTCAGTAACCATGTACTGTCGAAAATTCTAAGTCCACAGCTTGTGCTGTAAGTTGAAGTTTAAATGCAACCATGTGCTCGGTGATAATAACGATGTTCGAAGTTCAGTGATAGTCAAGCGGCTAGAGTGCTTACGTAGCGTAGCACGACCAAGTCAACGGAGTGCTTGTGATGAAGTGAACCTACCTCTGCCTGCGAGGCTCGCCTTATATACCCATCCGCTTGCTGGCGCGAGGTCACTGCGGCGAAAAAGCTGGAACTAAAACAGCTCATAACTCGGCTTCTGTTCGATCAATTTATTTGAAACAAAGCTCATTCTTCTTCTCTTGTTCTTTCCATCTCAACGGGAAATATTTAGTGACATATAGCCTCGACTATGACGCTCTCCTCCTACGTCACTTACTCACTTCTTGGCTGTAAATTCCTTCGAAAAGCTTCTAAGAAGGTTTGGAGTGCGCTATTCAAACATCCATATCCGAACTTAGAAACGTGGCCTGTTCCCTCAAATCTCGGCTCATGGCTTGTACCCTTCAATCTAGGCAACTGGATTTGGGCACAGTATGTGTTAGTTGATCAGTTTTGAAACAGCAGTATGAACATAATGACCTATGAATACTGAAATAATTCTTATTATACACTGATTAGGGATTTTAAGCAAATATCAATCAAATTAGGAAGGGTTTCGAAAGACGAAAATGAGGAGTTTTCAGCATATATTTTGAATTCTTGTTCTATGTTTACAATTTAGGACAGGAACATTTTTGTTTTACTTTGCTTTAGCCTGGTTTTTCCAAAGAAGTTAGAGTATTTAAAAATATTATATTTTAATTAATCAGTTTTGCAACCGAATCGATATTTCAGTATGCCATTAAGGGTGGCAAATGAGAAGTTATGTGTCCAACTTTTTAACAGAATGAGGACATAGTTCCAATAAATCCGATTCTATAGTAAAGCCATCATAACTTCCGACTTGACGTTTCACTGTTAGCCTAGTGTTATCTAGCGGTCAGAAGGAAAATAACTTTAACTAGACAATCACAGGCATCCATTCAAATCGATAGATCACGATATATTGAGTTTTGTTCGTGATGTCGCGGTTTAGCGAACGAAACTCTAGCCTAACACTGAAACGTCAAGTCGGAAGTTATGGTGGCCTTACTATACAGTTAACTCATTTTCACAACAAAATGCAGATGATCAGTTTCGAATCTATCTATCTATCTATCTATCGTATGGCTTTCAGTGCCGGGAGTGTCCGAGGACATTTTCGGCTCGCCTGAGTCTGTAGCTGCTTCCAGCGGATACCCTAAAGGTGAGCTACAAGTTCCGTTCAATTTCAAGTAGTTCCAACTTTCACTACCAGATATCAATGATACCTAGTGGAGAACGTTGGAACTTTGATAGAGCGTTCTGACGAAATCTAACCTAACAAATTTTGCTTTACACAAGTTTAGTCTGTGAAAGGATCTTTTACATGCCATAAATCTATGACATGGGACCGCCGGCTTTACTTCCCCTCCGAAGGAAGGCATACTGAAGGATTTTTAACAGTTTCGAATCTGGACTACTCAATATTACACTTTAACATTCTATACTAAAAATAAAATCTTATATATATATATAAAAAGGAATGTCTGTGTGTTCGTCTTTTATGCGTTCATAAACCATTCATCCGATTGCGATCAAATTTTGGTGAGTTGTTGTTAACACTTCCGGGAGGTTTATAGGCACAGTTAATCCATTTCAAAATAGATAGCGCTCGAGTAGTTTAAACAAATGCGTAATGGCGATGCATTCATATACAATTCATCCTATTGCGATCAAAGTTTGGTGAGTTGTCGTGCACAGTCCCGGAAAAGTTATAGGCGTAGTAAATCCAATTTACAATAGATGGAGCGTGAGTAGCTTCAACAAAATGGCGTGCGTTTGTTTCAAGAAAGTCCCACATGCATTCATATGCCATTCATCCCATTGCGATGAAACTTGGGTGAGGTGTTCTGTACACTTCAGGTAAGGTTTCTGGCTTAGTAAATCCACTTAACAATAGGTAGCGCACGAGTAGATTCAACAAATGAGCGATGACGGGCGAAGCGTTTCAACAAAGTCCTGTATGCGTTCACATACCATTCGTCCGATAGCGATGAAACTTGGGTGAGATGTTGTGTACACTTCAGGGAAGGTTTCTGGCTTAGTAAATCCACTTAACAATAGGTAGCGCACGAGTAGATTCAACAAATGCACGACGACGGGCGAAGCGTTTCAACAAAGTCCCGTATGCGTTCATATACCATTCGTCCGATAGCGATAAAACTTGGCTGAGATGTTGTGTACACTCAAGGAAAGGTTTCTGGCTTAGTACATCCACTTTACAATCGGTATCGCACAAGTAGATTCAACATTGATCGACGGCACGCGAATCGCTTAAACAAAGTCACGTAGCGTTCAAATACCATTCATCCGATTGCTAAGAATCTTTGGTTGGATTGTTGTGCACACTCCAGGAAAGGTTTCTGACATAGTAAATCCTTTTTACAATAGGTAGCGCACGAGTTGATTCAACAAATGAGTAATGGTGCGCGTATCTTAAAAAAAATCGTATGTGTTCATATACCATTCATGGGATTGCAATGAAATTTAGAGAAATGTTGTTTCCACTCCCGCAAAGATTTCTGATTTAGTAAATCCATTTTACAATTGGTAGCGCACGAGTACATTCAACTAATGAGCGACAGCGCGTGAATCGTTTCCACCAAGTACCGTATGCGTTCATATACCATTCATCAGATTGTGATAAAACGTTGGGGAGTTGAGTACAGTCCTGCGAAGTTGTATGAATTAGTATATCCGTTTTTCAATGGGTGGCGCACAAAAGATTCAACAAATGAGTGAAAGCGGGTGAATCGTTTAAACAAAATCCCGTATGCGTTCATCTGTCATTCATCCGATTGCGATGAAACGTTCATGAGTTGTTGTGTACACGCCAGGGAAGGTTTTCGACTTTGTAAATCTATTTTACAATAGGTAGCGTACGAGTATATTCAACAAATGGGTGACGGCGCTCGAATCTTTTCAACAAAGTCCCGTATGCGTTCATATACCATTTATTTCATTGAGATGAAACTTTGGTGAGTTGTTGAGCACGCTCCCATGGTTTTTTTGGAGATAGTAAATCAATTTTACAATAGTTTAGAGGTGGTTAACGGAAAATAAATGAATATTGGGAATCCAATAGCTCTTCAACAAACAAAGTTACAACGCCAACACTTTCTTTGATTGGCATTGCAACGTATGCCGGGTACAGCTAGTAATATTATAAAACGTACACTTTTTTACAACATTTTGCAACACCTCATATTTTACAGTGTTTACACGAACAGATAAGATGTAACCCTTGCATAGAAACAACTTGCCGGCTCTGTCAGTGATTTTAGAAACTGACGTGAGGGTTGGAACGGGGTGCACTCAGCCTCGTGAGGACAACTGATTAGCTGTCTAACATTGAGCAGCGCCCCGGTCACGAAAACCAAGATTAACGGCCGAGGGGACCCAACGCACTGACCAGGCCTCACCCCAATATCCGCAGGCCAAATGGCTTGGCAGCGGTCGCTTGGTAGGCCTAGGCCCTCCATGGGCTGTAGTGCCAGGGGTTATTATTTATGCCAACATCTTTCATTCTGCACACTCCATAGTGGTTTTGGTGTCATTGGTTCGCGGAAAGTACACAATAAGAAACGTAACACTAATCCTTCACTAGGATACTCAGTGTCCCAAAAGCGATCTTATAGCGAAGAAGCGATGCGTTACAACTGTCACTAACACGGCAACTGAAAGACTGTCAAGGACAAAGAAAACTCACGGCTGCTGCAGGCTGTTAGGGTTGCATCTTATACCCAGTCAAAAAGTCAACCCCTGGCATCATACAGCCCATGAAGGGCCGACCAAGTGACCGCTGCCCAGCCATTTGTCCTGCATATATTGGGGTGACGCGTGATCAGCGCATCGGATCCCCTAGGCCGTTAATCTTGGTTTTCGTGATCGTGGTACCGCCTCACTGTCAGACAGCTACTTAATTGCCCTCACGTGGCTGAGTGCACCCCGTTCCAACCCTCACGTCAGTTTTAAAATCCCTGACGGGGCCGGGAAACTAACTCGGGGCCTCCATGTGAGAGGCAGGTGAGCTACCCCAACACCGAGGGGCCGGCTTTTAAACCCAGTGCAAAACGAAAATTCTCTGGCGCACCGAGTGCCCCAGTTCCAGGGTTAAAGCAGGGTTGGGCCATATTTCGATGATAGTTGAAAAAAAAGTATTTCAACACTAAGTCACTGGATTTCCTAAGCTAGCCTTTTTTATATTTATTGACACATACTCTATTTATGCTTTCTACTTTCGATATATGTTCACATGGCTCTTGGTTTACTTTCAACTTTTTAAGTGCTGATTTACGCATTAGCTGTTTGCTTCCTCAGTGCCGACTATTTTCATTCAATTGTAAAACAAAAAGAAGCCGTAATTTTTTATTTATCTGTGGCTTAAAATGTCTATATGTATAGGGTACTTATCAACCTGAATGCAAATTAGAACTCTATGTTTATATGATTTTTTATTTTGAGAACATCAAAACTAAACTGTTTTGCTCATGTTAATATCAGTCGACACCTAATACATGTTGCTCATTATTTATACAAAAATGTATATTCATTGATCTGGAATCACTACACAGCGAGAAGAAATTACGTGTTGCTTCTTTATATTACAAATGAACTCCAGCTGTAGAGGATACTCATCTACAAAATGGTATATTAGTTACTTCCAAAAGCAAAAAAAAAAAAATGATAGTCAGTCTGAAAGACTAGACTTTATACCGTTTTAAATGCTATAAATGCTACAAATGCTGAAAAATGCTGGATGAAAGCCTCATGATCATGCACTGAACTGCGTGAACTCAAAGTACATCAGCAAGTACAAACCAAGGTCAAAGGAGGTAGCTGGCTGGATGACGCCACGCTCACCGGAGCGCATGCGTGAACTCAAATTCCATTAGCAAGTGCAAACCAAGGTCAAAAGAGGTAGCTGGCTGGATGACGTCACGCTCACCGGAGCGCGCGGGGAAAGGAGGAAGCTCAATCGGTACTATGACGTCACACACCTCAGTGCATTCTCGGTACATTTCGTCCCGTCGCCGTAACGTAACGCCAGACCTCAGCGAAACGACGAAGTCGACAAGATCATTTAAAATGAACAAAAAATGCAATCTCTAGTAGTGCTACATAATGCCAAACAGGTGGCAGATCATGCCGATGATCGATTCGGCATTCGAGAGCGAACGGGAAATATGAAATTTAAAAAGTTCTCGTGCACCGTCGCAAGTCGAGCGTAGCATTCATACGGTTAACAGGCACAGAGTACAAATAAGAAGAATGTGTTGAGTGAGTGAATCAGGTAGTGACCGACTTGATGTTTTCGGAATGCGAGATACAGGGTAGGCCTACGTGGGAAGGCTCCGAAAGTTCAAACACCAGCCGACTTCTTCTGGTGCGCTAACAATAGCCTATAACCCCGGCGACGGCTGGAGTTAATGTTGAAATACCCTATGGAAGATAACAACATGAAACAGTACTCATTGTAAATACAAGAAAAGCCACCGTACAGCGACCTCAGAGCTTACAAGCAGCCCAAGTGCACTGATATAGTAGGGACTAAACTTTAGGAGGTCGTACTTGGCTAGAGCCTCGGTCTGATCCTCACCAGCTCAGTGCACGTCACAGACGTTCATAATGTACTGTACTGTACTGTACAGTGCAGTGTAGATATTAGGATAATCTATGATGGACCGGGCGGGCCGTCCCAATTAGCGATGTGGCGTCTTCTGGCCCTAGTTGACAATATCGACCTCCCATAAGGATACAACTTCGTTTCAAGTTGGAAAACTTCTCGCAGCGTTAGCCTAGTTCTTGCAGCAGACCAATTTCATCGCACAAGATGTCACTCCTGAAACAAAACTACTCACACTTTTCGTCACAACGTTATATCCCTTTATTAATATACTTGCGAAAATACCCGTTCACCGAACGACCTTTGGTACATACCGGCTAAGACTATCACTTAATTGTATGTTCTTAAATTAGACATTGGAATGATATTAAAGATTCCTTGCAAGAGATCATCATCATCATCATCTTCATTTCCCCTTTTCCAGCTGACATTCCACCATTCCTCTTCCGACACGGTGTTCCAATCCAGGTTCCGGTTAATATTCTTCACCGAGACCATCCAACGCATTCTTGGTCTTCCTCGTCCTCTCTTCCCTGTCATCGGTCGTTCCAGTGCTCGTCTTGGTAGCCTTACTTCATTCATCCATTTGACATGTCCAAACCATCTCAATATGTTTTGCTCCAGTTTGTAATTTAGTTTCTGTACTCCCAGTTCTTTCCGTATATCTTCATTCCTCACTCTGTCTTTCCTCGTTCACTGGACCATACTTCTCAGGAATCTCATCTCAGCTGCCTGTACTCTGCTCTCATCCCTCTTAGTCATTGTCCAAGTTTCTGCTGCATATGTCATTATAGGAACATAATATGCTTTGTATATAACTTCTTTAGCCTTAGTTGGTATATCCTTGTTCCCCCGTACCTGTTGGTAGAAAGCACTCCCGAGTTGTATTCTTTTGCTATTTACCAAATCTAGTCTTCCATGTTCAGACAGTTCACTTCCCAAGTATTTGAAGTGTTTCACCACTTCCAATTCCATATCTCCTACTTTGATTACTCTTTTTCCTTCTTTCTTACCTCTACTCATCACCACTGTTTTACTGCAAGAGACCATTATCCTAAAGTGTCCCTCTAGAGATCAGCCAGAACATTGTACCGAAAATAGTAATAAAATTAAAACATTTCAAAGTAAATTTGCCACAACTCCTATCGCATCTCCAATCTCCTAAAATGAAGAACGTTTGAAAATGAGTATTCTTAACAGACTCTATAAATATAGCCTACTCTCTTTCGTAAATATTACTTAGTTACGCTGTAAGACAAATAATTTCTACTGTCTTTAAAGAAAACTTGTAGGTGAAACACTGTGTTAGTATTGCATTCAAAAGTGACCTGTACGATTTTCAGCTAGACTAAGTTTAATGTACTTTACGGGAAAGGCAATTAAACTGTAATCATTAATAATTTTCGTGATATTAACCATCTATGACCATAGCTACTGTATATTGAAGCCGTTAAGTTATGTGAGTACTTCGAGCTTTATTTCCTCGCGTTAAGCCTTCTATGTAGAGATTGCTTCATTTAGAAGATAGTACTATACATTTAATCTTTATGACATATTCTTTGTATCAACTAGACTAGTTAATAAAATATGACTTTTTAAGTTAGGGGTAGTTCACCATACCTAGGTATATTTGCCAGGAAGATGCCTAATTTAAAACCACGGCCATCTCATTCCCAATCATCATCTGATTTACAAATACACACATTAATACAGCCACCAAAATAACACAGGTTATCAGATATATTACACACACGGGGCTACCTGACCAGGATGCCGCATAGCCCCTAAATCTATCAATAACAACATCTTTATCTCTATAACAGAGCTCATTAACCTCCTGGGTAATCTCTCCTCTCCAATTCGCATCCCACGGCCCCACCACTCGTGTAGGCTTATACGAGTGTCCATTTCTAACTTAGCGTTTATCTCTTCCTTACGAGTATTATTCTGCCACTGCTCTCGTATATTCAGTTTATGCATATTTTAAATGTTAAGTGTCTGTAAGCCTGACACGCTGTAACTTGTTGAAACAGTGATAGTCCTCGATGGGAACGAGACTAATGATATGATACGGTAACGCTGGAGACTCGGCTGTCGGCCAGCCAGTAGACATGTGTGTCTGCGATTGGCTGGTCAGATTTAAATCTGGATAAAAGATGAAATGTGTGATTGTTGGACGAACGAGTTGGTTGTGGCCAGGAACTAAGTTTTGGACAAGTGGCGGAAGAAAGTAGTTCCTATGGTATTTAAGATGTACGTGACTACAAGACTTCTTTGAAGACCTTTTGATGTGTAACATCTTCCCACTCGGTTGCTGGATATTTTTGTGGGAGTGATTTTGGAAAAGGGACGGAAATGGGACGGAAATGTGTAAGAGGAAACATCGCATACGGTTTACTTCAAGGTTTGGAGGCCCCATTAAAGATATTCCTCCAATAAATCATTGGTACCACGACGTACCTCACGCATGCGCACCGGTCTGGATTTGGCACTGGAGTTTTACAACTAGTTATTTCAATGACCAACAGAGTTCACTGTTAACAAGGGATTTGCGCTCCCGGCAAAACTAATTGGCCATCGGATTTTTAATATCTCGCGAACCAACAATACTAGGAACTTGTATGAGGTGTCCTAAGAATCGTGTTGACGCCCCCCGTTTTTCTATCCCCCTCTTAATTTAACCAAAGGACACAAAACTAATAGGTCATTGGATTTTTAATATCTCTCGAACCAATAATGCTAGGGACTTGTATGAGGTGTCCTAGGACTCGGGGTGACACCCCCCGTTTTCCTATAGCCCCCATAATTTAACCACAGGACCCAAAACTGATAGGTCATCGGCTTTTTAATATCTCGTTAAGCATTACTGCTAGGGACTTGTATGAGGTGTCCTAGGAGTTGGAGTGACTCTCCCTGTTTTGCTATCCCCCTCTTAATTTAACTAAATGACCCAAAACTAGAGTCATCGGCTTTTAACTATTTCGCGAACCAACAATGCTATATGATGTGTTGTAGGACTCGGGGTGACGCCCATTTTTAGCCTACTTTTCACATTTTTCAAAAATGAGGAAAAAGTAGACTTATGAGATCGGGCAAATGTGTGTCTGTCTGTCTGTCTGTCTGTCCTTCTGTCTGTCTGTCTGTCTGTCTGTCTGGCTGTGTGTGTGTGTCCCCCTATCAACTCCTAAACGGCTGCAGCAATCGAAACAAAATTTGGTAGGAGTAAAGATCTATACCTGAATATCTCACGGCCATATTTAAAAATAATGTCAGTGCTACCAACTGCTGAAAAATCGCAATTGAAATTTGAGCTCGATGTTGGATATCTTGGAAGGTATGAATGGGAGCTATTTCAAAATTGGAACACGTATAGATAATAATATTGCAGTTTAATTTCCAGGAGGCCATTCAAGGCAGTGTTGCCAAAATGATTATATGCCTGCTGATAGGTCCAAATTTTAAATGCATATAACTTCTACACTATCAATTGGATTTCAACCAAATTTCGTATATGCTATGTGTACATAAACAGATATGACTGAGCCTATTCTTAATAGCCAACAGGGCTGCCAACTGTTAATAAATGCTCTCAATCTTTTTTATCCTAATACCCATATATCATTGTGGTGTTTGCCCATATATCAGAAAGTATGCAAGCCGACAGCTTTAAACTATGCACACGTATAGTACCTGACATTCTATATTAATTTGGAGTAACTTATATACGTCAGTGCTACCAACATGATTCTAAGCCTGCTGAGAGGTCCAAATTTAAATACATGTAACTTATATACTATCATTTGGATTTCAAACAAATTTCGTGTGTGCTATGTGTACCATAACAGATATGACTATGCCGATTCTTAAGAGTAACCAGGGCTGCCAACTGTTAATAAATAATGCCTCCATTTTTGTTACTCTAATATCAATATATCAGAAAGTATGCAAGCCAATAGCTCTAAACTTTGCGCACATATAGTAACTGGCATTATAGATTAATTTGGAGTAACTAATATAGGCCTACGCCAGTGCTGCCAACATGATTCTAAGCCTGCTGATAGGTCCAATTTTAAAATGCATGTAACTTCTATACTAACTAATGGATTTCATTCAAAATTGATACATCAATAGATCATATTATTTCAGATTATTTCTGACCAATACATGTATGTTATTGTTGCCAAAATGATTTTACGCGCGCTGTTAGATCCAATGTTTAACTGCATGTAACGTCCATGCTATCCATTGTACTTGAACCAAATTTTGTATTCTATACCTTAAGAGATGAAACTAAGAATACTTTCAGTCACCAGGGCTGCCAACTGTAGTTCTCTATTAGGCTACATTATGCCAGGTATACAGTATTTCGAACTAATTAGAAATTTCGATATTACCAACTTAATTTCGTCATTATTCCAGATAGATCCATATAGATTAATCATTGGCATGAATCTTAAATTTTAAGAAAAGTAGGCTCTTTAGTTCGTCACGGAACTTCTTGTTTGTCATGATTTTGCAAATATGGGTAAATCCAGAGCAGAATATATGCGAATTTATCGAAAAAGAAACGTGAGAAAAAATTAAAGACTGGAGGAGTACAGCCGAAAAAAATTGACTTCACATATATTTCATCTCAATTATTTCACAGTAGTATAACATGTCAGATGTTACACATCATATGCGACTACTGTAAAGCTCGTAATTTTTATCGGTACTTCGGTTTGTGTGTGTGGCTGTCGATCTGATACTTTTACAGTACTCTGAATTGTGAGTTTGGTTGTTGGGGCCGGAATACTCATTACTGTGCTTTAAGTGAGTGTGTCTCTGTAAGAGAGGCTGTGTCGGTACTGGGGTACCGATGAGTCTACGAGCATTATTTGCAATCTGAAACCAAGTTCTGCTATGTCGCAAAAGCGGCGAGGGCTTGGTGACTCTCTACCAACAGCAAGAGTGCGGCGGGAGAGGGTAATGTAAAGCTATGTATATATTGGAGGATTGATTGCTCAATGCCAAGCTTAACTTTTAGGACTCATCAATTCTTGTAGGTTTGTGCCGTGTCTTGTATGGGGTCTCGTCTAGGACACCAAGCTGGCTCATCAGCGGGCTCTTGGTGTCCCCGCCCGGACCTCCAACGGAGTAGCGAACTGCGCGCTACCTCCCTTTATATAGAGTGCAACTGCCTTGAAAGCCAATATAACATCCTAATTTTTAGGGTCAATTTTAATTTTTTGTTTTGTTAATTCGAGTAATTTGTAGTAAAGTTTCAGAATATAGATTTTATTTAAATTTGACGGAACAGTTCTCTTTAGTTAGATGCCTGTAGTTAACCTAGTTAACTGTTAACTGTTAATAAATGCTCTCATTTTTTTAAATCCAAATACCCATATATCAGAAAGTATGCAAGCCGACAGCTTTAAACTATGCACACGTATAGTACCCGACATTCTATATTAATTTGGTGTAACTTATATACGTCATATACATGATTCTAAGCCTGCTGATAGGTCCAATTTTAAAATGCATGTAACTTCTATACTAACTAATGGATTTCATTCAAAATTGACACAACAATAGATCATATTATTTCAGATTATTTCTGACCAATACATGTATTTCATTGTTGCCAACATGATTTTACGCGCGCTTTTAGTTCCAATGTTTAACTGCATGTAACGTCCATGCTATCCATTGGACTTCAACCAAATTTTGTATTCTGTACCTTAAGAGATGGAACTAAGAATATATTCAGTCACCAGGGCTGCCAACTGTAGTTCTCTATTAAGCTGCATTATGCTAGGTATACAGTATTTCGAACTAATTAGAAATTTCGATATTACCAACTTAATTTCGTCATTATTCTAGATAGATCCATATAGATTAATCATTGGCATGCATCTTAAATTTTAAGAAAAGTATGCTCTTTAGTTCTTCTCGGAACTTCTTGTTATTAATTACTCTTGCTATTTATGGAGCCACTATTAATATTTATAATATCTTTTTGTGAATTCAATATAACAGTGCTGAAATGAAAACGTTTAATAGATCCATATAGATTAATCATTGACATGCATCTTAAATTTTAAGAAAAGTATGCTCTTCAGTTCTTCTCGGAACTTCTTGTTATTAATTACTCTTGCTATTTATGGAGCCACTATTAATATTTATAATATCTTTTTGTGAATTCAATATAACAGTGCTGAAATGAAAACGTTTAATGTGTAATTTACTTATAATCACTGTCAAGAGTGTAGCTATCTCACTAAATTCACTGTATGCACTTAACCGAATCCCACAACGTTAACACATAAACCCACATAAACATTTTCGACGTCCTTTTCCACTCGTTCAAGTCCTTCCTTAACCTCACTCACTTTATATTTTAGTTGAGATTTTAATTCTGCTACATGGATCCTAGAATTTGAAGTCAATTTCTCTTCTAAATCCTTGGAATTGTCGTTTAATTTGTCCTCCAATTTCATACAATGTATGGCTCGACTGTTGGAACACTCCACAATTTTCTTTTCCAATTCAGAAAATGTTTCTTTAAACATCAGTGCGAGGGTACTAAAGTCCCCAAATATTTCATGATAACATATTTTTAGGATCCTTACATTCTGCCTTTAAAATCATTTTCAGTCTCGACTGCGATACAGCTTTGGTTTCTGAAGTACAGTGTTCTGAATGCGTTCTTCTAACTAGTAGTGTTGCAAATATAACTATCATGTCGCTAGGAAGAAAGAAAGAAGGAAGGTATAAGGAAGCTTGCAGAGTTACGTGCCTCTTAACGTACACAACATAAGCCAAAGGATATTTCACCTCCAAAATCCCACATACATTAGCAAAAAATAGAAACCAGGAATAAAAATAAATGGTCAACTTTAAAAAACAATACGTTTCGCCGATGATATAGCTCTCATAGCTCTCATAGCTGAAACTAAGCTAGATAAAAACTTCACTAAAGAAATTGGACGATCTACTAATAATAAAATGTAACATGTTGGTTAACAATACAAAAACCAAGATAATGAAATGTACTCCGGATGGTAAACAGGATGTTAATGTTTGGTTGGAATGAGAAAGATTTGCTCAATTAAATCAGTTCAGTAATTTTGTGGTGTTTGAAGCCATATTTTCAGTGTTGCCTTAGTAAACAAGAGTTTAGTGCTTTTCAGTCGGTCAACACGAATGTACCCAAAGGAGATGGGTTATGCCCTAATCCTGAAATAAATTACATGAATAATTGTAGACCCACCTTATTCAATAACATACATCTTATCGAGGTTGGCAACACCTCACATAAACACATCGCTATCACTCCCCACAGCACGTAGGAGCAGGGGGGAGAAAGCAGGGAAAAACCAGTCGTTAAGATAACCACCGCAGTCTACCGCATAGTGAGTTCCAGTGAGCACGAAAACTGCGAGTAGCTGTTGTACGGAAGACAATCAGATAAGTAGTTAGCCTAAAATTTTATAGTTTAACCATAGTTTACAACCATATAATCTCTCTAAAGTACAATCTACGGATAGCTATCACCATTTAGCATTTCACCTAACATATATACTGCATTTAGCATACACTGACAGTTGCATTACCAATACTGCAACTAAATAATTGTACATATTGTAAATAATTTCACCTGTATTTCAAACATAGATTTTGTAGCCTAAGTGTAATGGATCTGATGATGATCGCTTGACGATCGAAACTGGTCATCCTAGTGTTTTATTAATCTCATGTAATTTATTTCAGGATTAGGGCATAACCCAGCTCTTTTGGGTACATTCGTGTTGACCGACTGAAAAGCACTAAACTCTTGTCAGTTCAGTACCTTGGGAAGCATCATCGCATCTAATGGGAGATGTGACAAGGACGTCCATTCTCGAATAGCCAATGCTAAAGAATCTTATAATAAAAAAACAAACTTATTGACCTCCAAGGCTATATCCCTATCAGCGAGAAAGCATTTCTTTAAGAGCTTCATTTGGAGCATTGCGACCTATGGCTCTGAAACCTGGATTCTATTAAAGGCTGATAAGAAAAGAATAAATGCATTTGAAATGGGGCGTTGGTGCCGAATGTTACGAATATTCTGGACTAATAATAATAATAATATCGTATGGCCTCGGGTGCCGGTGCAAGCTTTGTTTTGCATGTTGAGCTTCTTTGCACAATATAGCGGGTTCAAACCCGGCCGAAGCCGTCGGATTTTTTAAGAGCGTTAAAAATCCCTCAGTATGCCTTCCTTCGGAGGGGAAGTAAAGCCGGCGGTCCCATGTCATAGATTTATGGCATGTTAAAGAACCTTCTACTAATTGCACATGTGTAAAGCTAAATTGGATAGGTTAAGAATATAAACAACGCTCTTAGGTTTCTACGTTCGTTGCCAAGAGCCGACTGCGGTGGCGTCTAGTAGCTAAGTTTTGAACTTGGCCTAGTAGTCGCTGACAGTGGCGCTTGGCGGCAAAAGTAGGAACTATTTGAAAAATTCTAAGTTTCAGTACTTAAATTAAAAAACAGATAACACACACTAATACAGTCATCACAATTAACACCGGTTATCAGACAGATTCTACACACACCCAAAGTACACGGGGCTACATGACCGCGTTGTCGCAGCCCCTAAACTTAAGAACCAACCAACCAAGCTTTGTTATTTGACACCCAAAAGGTAGCTTGCATGCCGAATTTCGTTGTTCCTTGAAGCACTATGAAAGTCAAGGAGGTTAGATATCTAAGCTCCTTGAACACTATAGCGCTGTGTAGTAGAGAAATGAGGAACTTTGTGTTGGCGGAAACTCCCGAGATTAATTTTGCCATTATGAACACGGCCTACTGAATTCAAATGGGCTCTTTGACATGCCAACATCGTATGACATAGTGTCGTAATTTTTGCCGCCTTTCAAAAATCACTTACCATGGCCAGGAGCGAATCTGTAAGCTTGGGGTTAGTAGACCGACACGTTAACCACTCACCCACCGTGGCAGGCATACCCTGGACTGACGGGCTAACAAATGAAGAAGTCCTCAAGAGAGTAAATAAACAATCAGTCTAGGGAAAATGATCACGAAAAGAAGATATAGTTGGATTGGTCACTTACTCCGACATTCATCATGGTGCACCACACTGCTTGAAGGGAAACTGGAAGGGAAGACTAGAAGAGGACGACCAAGAGCAGGGTTCCTCAATGGCATTAAAGGGCAACGTCCATATCAACTAATCAAGCAGTTGGCTCAAGATAGAAGGTTGAGGAGAACGAGAGAGAAACCAGGTCGTCTCTACTTGTCAGTAGATCGGGAAATCAATATCATCATATATATTATTTCAGTAGTATAGATCCCTCCTGCGGCACTCACAAGTGATCGTGAAAATGATCTTTCAAATGAAAGAGAATAGACATTAGCAGAGACGAATTCCATAAATATCAATAATTTCTTTAAAAAATGACTTTTAAAAAAATGTACGAAGTGTGCGATTTGCAGATACTGTTGATGTATGAAAATAAGCTCCATAATTTCTGTCCACTTCACATTTTGGTCGCTGTGACGCCTGTATCATGTCATTTTAACATTATGAGGTATTTCCTTTATCATTTTGCATGGCTTTCAGAAACAGTAAATCAGAGGAATGAGTACTCAAATCGTATAATTTCATAAATATCGAATAACCGGTGAATGTTACAGCACACTCAGTACACAAATGACATTATCAGTAACAAATTGCATTCTAATTTCTTAAATATCAATTTTTGTAAGAAGTGTACGATTTTCAAAACCAACTGGGGAAAGTGTGGTTTCTGAACATGCGAGATTTCTCGCACGGGCCCGCTAGTCTGCAACATATTGCATTGAAGATAAAAAAGACAAAAGGCCTCGAAGAGAGTAATAATAGGAGATTTGCAAAATGTGGTTAAGGTCAGTTGATTTTATACTATGAGTATTGATAGTAAGTCACTGAGAGCTTTGAGCTCCTAGTATACACACAAGCTTGTCAGTGTTGAGGCAGAAGACCCCCGTTCCTATCACACTTTCTCTTAGGATTGTTACCGTGGCACCAACCATAAGATCCATCACCTCAAGATCCTCAAAGTGGTTTATTTCTGAATCGTATGGCACATACATGGCAAACATATCCTATTCATCATCAACTTTTATTACGCCTATCTCCCTCAAATTTGCACTTCGTTAAGTGTGACAAGGACATTAATAATATTCTTATTAATCCTACAAGGACCAAGGTTTGGTTGTTACACAGAGAACAAAGGGGCTTCTGAGGCCCATTCTAATAAATATATTGGAATTCGTTTGCCACTCCAGAGAGTTCAGTAATGCCGTGCATAACTGAGAAAGTGCCAGGGTTCACTCAGCTTAGAAAGACCTGGTCAAAATTAAATAGAATCCGGACCAATCACGGTGTATGCGGGGATCTCCTGCACAAGTGGAGGAAAAAATCTTCACCATTTTGCGAGTGCGGTGCTGAAAGACAGACTGTTCGGTACCTAGTTCAAGAATGCCCACAAACATCTTACTGTGGTGAATTCAGCGACTTCTTCCTAGGGACACCATAGGCACTTCATTACGTTTCTCAACCTGATGTCAAATTATAAATAATTTTCATGTATGCCATTCGATAAATAAATCTAATAAATATGTCATAAATGCGGATTTTTCTGAAATAAATTATAAAACACTATTTTATGAATATTTTTTTAGGAAAACATCAGTATAAAATATTAAATTGAAATTAAATTCAGCCAAATATTAATTACAAACCCAAACATGTTTCTAGTCAGTTTCAGTGTCATTTCCTGGCTCACATTGTAGACAGATTACAGATTACAGTTTTCTTGCAATGTTTGCCATTTCATTCCCATAATTGTGCATTATTTCCATTATCTGTGCATTTTTGGTACGGTACCTACTGCATATGGGAAAGGCTGACGTGAACATCCATAGTATTTATAAGTAGACAAATTGGTCCTCACTTCGACCAGGTCCGTAGCGGTTTTGGTTACCTTCCTAAGGTAAGAAATATGCTTTAAAATTATTTCGTTTATGATTAAATAACAATATAATTTATTCTCAAAAATTTAAAACAATATATCCCATAACAAAAAGCAATTTATTCTTGGGCTTTTTGGGGTGGACTTGAATAAATCAGTAATTAAACTATTCATACGGAATTTCAGATTATTGTACCTTGAAACAATGCTATGCACTAGGATTTACTGACAGAAATATATAGATGTCACTCAGACCAAACTAACTTACCGCCCACGCAGACTAGCCACATCATCCATTCCAGCAAATATGAGATGCAAATTTCGATCCACCAATCTCCCTGGATGAATCTATTTTTAGACCGATGCAAATTTTTGCCGCACAACGCGATTGTATTTATGAAACATGGCTGTCTCTTCTTGACGGAATAATTTTATCACGCACCAAAGCGTTAATGGGGAGAACATTTCTCATGCAATTGGCTGGAAACGGTTCGTTCATATATAGCACGTATATTGATGAGATTTTCAAAATAGCCGCCCAACGTGTCATTATTGCTGACAGCTATACATTATGTATATAAAGCATAACACATCAAGGAAACTGGCTGGTTGGTGTTTCATGTACTGTATGGATAGCTTTGAAGCCATTTTTCGGTGTTGCTTCTCTACATAATATAAAACAAAGTCCCCCATTCTTGGATGTAACGGGTAATCTCGAGAACCACTGGATGGATTTTGATGCGGTTTTTATAATTCTGTAAAGACACGGCTTCGGTGGCGTAGTTGGTAGCATGCTGAACTGCTGTGCCCAAGATAGTGGGTTGAAACTCAGCCGAAGTCGTCGGATTTTTAAGAGCGTTTCAATCCTTCGAGTTTTTGAATGGTATGGACTCCGTCTTACGGAAATAATTCATTATGAAAAGTAATAAAGGTAAAACAAAAAAATGGAATGCAGCCGAAATAAATCAAAAACCTCTATGGACATAAAATTGGCAGGTGAAAAGCTGAAGGAAGTAGGAGACTTCTGTTACTTAGGAAGCAAAATAACCAGTGATGGACGAAGCAAAGAGGATATAAAAGTAGTTTGGCTCAGGCAAGGAAAGCATTTCTACAAATAGGAATCTGTTGACATCGAATATATAGATATGAGGAAGTCATTTTTGAAAGCCTTTGTCTGGAGCGTGGAGCTCTATGGAAGTGAAACTTGGACTTTTGGAGCAGCAGAAAAGAGGAGAATTGAAGCATTCGAAATGTGGTGTTACAGTAGAATTATGAAGATCAGATGGGTAGATCGGGTTACAAACAAAGAGGTATTAAGACGAGTGGGAGAGGAGAGATGTTTCTGGCGACTGCTAATGAAGAGAAGAGATAGGTTGGTAGGACACATACTAAGACACCCAGGAATAGCCGAGTTAGTTATGGAAGGAAGGGTCGAGGACAAGAATTGTAGGGTTAGACCAAGGTTAGAATATGTTAAACAGATTGCCTTGGATGTAGGGTGTGGTAGCTATGTAGAGATGAAACGATTATCTCAGGACAGGGAGGCATGGAGCACTGCATCAAACCAGTTAAAAGACTGAAGACTCAAATAACAACAACAACAAAATCCTTCAGTATACCTTCCTTCGAAGGGGAAGTAAAACCGGCGGTCCCATGTCATAGATTTATGGCCTGTAAAAGTTCTTTCCACAGACTAAACTAATATGAAGCCAAATTTCTAGGTTAGATTTCGATGCAACGCTCTATCAAAGTTCCAACGTTCACCACTAGGTATCAGTGACAACTGGTAGCGAAAGTTGGAACTACTTGAAATTGAACGGAACTTGTAGCTCACCCTATGGGTGTCCGCTTGAAGCAGCTACAGCCTCTGGCGAGCCAAACATGTTCTCGGACACTCCCGGCACTAACAGCCATACGATAAATAAATAAATAAATAAATAAATAAATAAATAATTAAATAAATAAATAAATAAATAAATAAATAAATTCTGTAAAGGATTTCTCGAGGATAGTTTCCGTAGGAAAACATTTATTTATGACTAACAGAAGCCGAGCAGTATCGATTTCAGTTAATCGAGTCCAAGAGAAACCTGGCGTCCGTGCGCCTTTTAGGTTTATGCTGGGCCAACACTGTGTAGACCGACTGAAAACTTATAATATAATTTAACATTACGGATAACGCATTGCATGCCATAATGGAACCAATAGTTTGTTGTTGAAATAAGATAAAATAATAACTTTCTTTCTTTCTTTCTTTCTTTCTTTCTTTCTTTCTTTCTTTCTTCGGCTTTTCCCAATTAATTTGGGTCGCCGGAGCCAACCAGGCTCATTTTGGTTTTGGCCGGGGATTTAAGGCCGGATGCCCTTCCTGACGCCACGTGATTTTTCAGGTGAAAATTCCACTCCACTGTTACCGGGATTCGAACCCCGGCCGTCCGGGTGAAAGACGAGCAGCTAAGCCACTGCGCCATCACGCTTCCCAAATAAGATAAAATAATAATAACGAAATTTTCCATTTCGTTATACAGGTTGTTTCAAAAATAGGGGGCATAATTTCAGATATGTATTCGTTGTATGTAGACAATCAAAATAGTTAATTACAACATGTGTCCGGAAATGCTTCATTTCTGAGTTATGGCCTTCACAACACTGAACTTCACCGGATCGTTTTTCTTTTCGCAGGTTGTTGCCGTGATAGGACACATTAAGAGGACTCTCGGACGGTTCATTCTGAGACGAAGATTAAATTCAGTGTTGAGTTTGGCGTTCGTCTGTTCGTCATGTACTCAAATCAGCGTCTGGCAGAGATGCACTTCATGTACGGTAAGGTGGACGACAATGCTACGTTGGCTCGTCGTTTGTTCCAGGAGAAGTCAATGAGACATCAATCTGTATTCAAGCAATAGGTGGGCATTTAGAACATCTTCTGTAATGACAATGACCTGCGGTAGGAAACGTTCCGGTGAAGTTCAGTGTTGTGAAGGCCATACCTCGGAAATGAAGCATTTCCGGACACATGTTGTAATGAACTATTTTGATTGTCTACATATAACAAAAACATACCGGAAATTATGCCCCCTATTTTTGAAACACCCTGTATATGAATTGCCGCCGAAGGTCCATTTTTGATTGAACGCCCGAAGGTTTCCAACAAGTTCAATTTCAAGCCCCCCCCCCCCCCCCAGGGACTCACATCTACAGGGACGTGGGTAGGCGACCACGGGGCCCGCAGCTGAGTCTGGCATTTCTTCCACTTACTTGTGCCGGGCTCCTCTCCGTCTTCTTTCCTGTCGACCTCACTTGGTCAACTCTTGTTCTCTTCCAACCCCGACGGTATTAGGGTATCCGAGGCCTAGGGAGTCTCTTCCTTTCCCGCCTTAATTGGCCCTTGTCTCATCTTTTCTGATACCCTCCTTCTGCGAGGGGTCAGCCTTCTTTTTTTTTCATGATATCTCCTGCCTTCTGCCCAAGGCCCTAAAGGAGGTAGGGTGTATGTAGCCCCACCACTTCTGGTGCAGCCTGGATAATGCTACACCCTCAGGGGCTCACGGCTGGTGAGTTCGGGAGTTGGCGACCCCGAGGGATTCCTGAGCTGGGTCTGGTTTTCCCCCTTTTGTCCCTTACCTGTGGGATGGACCCTCTCCTCTATCACTTTCCTATCTGCCTTTCATGGCCCTCCTTCCTTCCAAGTCCCTAAATCCGCAGCGTTCGAGGGTTAACGGCATTTCTTTTTCTCCTGTCCTTTATTTGCCTTATTCTCCTTTTGTTTTCCATTTCTTCTTCTAGTTTATAAGTTAGTAGTTAGTTTTAGTTATAGTTTCCATTTCATCATCATCTTCACGATCACCCAAACCATTAGGGGCCGATAACCTTAAAACAACAATTATCATCAGCATCATCAATTTCAAGTAGTTCCAACGTTGGCTGCCAGATGATATTGTCACTAATATCTAGCGGCAAACGTTGGAACTTGATAGAGCGTTTGTTAATAGCCAAATATATATATATATTTTTATTTAGTCAATTTACCCTCTAGGTTGGTGGTTCCCACGGACTCAGCGAGGGAACTCACCACTAGCGCTCTATAGGCAGTGTCCTGGAGCTTGGAACATCTGGACGGAGGAATACAACTGGGGAGGTGTGATCAGCACTTCGCCCAGGCAGCCTCACCTGCAAAGCGAACAGGGGCCTCATGAGGGATGGGAAGGGATGGAAGATTGGGGTGGATAGGCTAGGAAGACGGAAGGAGGCGGCCGTGGACTTACAGTAGGTACCATCCCGGCATTTGCCCGAAAATGAAGTGGGAAACCACGGAAAACCACTTCGAGGATGGCTGAGGTGGGAAACGAACCCCCTCTACTCATTTGGGCCACCCGAGGCTGAGTAGACTCCGTTCCAGTCCTCATACCACTTTTCAAATTTCGTGGCAGAGCCGGGAATCGAACCCAGGACCTCCGGGGCGGTAGCTAACTATGCTGACCGCTACGCTACGGAGGCGACTTAATAGCCAAATATAACCTACAAAATTGTCTACACACTACCAATTGCAGTGGTAGATTCTTTTACGTGCCATAAATCTATGACATGGGCCTGCTGGCTTTACTTCCCCTCCGAAGGAAGGCATACTGGAGGATTTTAACGATCTTAAAAAATCCGACAACTTCGGCCGGGTTTGAACCCGTGATCTTGGGCATAGCATTTCAGCATGCAACCGACTAAGCCACCGAAGGCACTTTACCTTTTAATGTTAGCAGGTAGAAAATGTTGAGCAGATTTTCTCCTCCTGAATGCCAGGGATACAGTATATGGTTATCTGACAATGAAGGATCCAAATGAACCCTCTAGAGGGCGGTGGAGATCTGTGCAAGTCTCTTATTTGGCTAATGAGTATCCTTGCTCTCTCATTACGGAACTGTCTCGATGCTCTCTGGTGCCATTATCGAAAAACTCCCGTACCGATATAAAAACTAATGAGGCTGTAAAAGTGAATGTCCTGCTGCCTTGTTTTAGTTTCCAAGTCTAATTGCTATGTGTGTGTCGTTCGTGTCAAGCCGGTTGTGTTATCGAATTAGTGTGACAGTGGATTTATCTCGTTAACCCCAGAGAGAACACATTAAAGTTAAGTATTTATCAGGCTGGGCAGGTAAATACTAAGGAAAAGTGGTCTCTATCCCATTCAGACTGGAAAACAAATAAGTCCGGGAGAAGCATCGTAATTGTTGTGGCAACTTGACGACCGTGGAATTAAAAATGCAAAGGAATGCCTTGCAATCGTTGTAAGATTCGAGACTCTTTCTTACGATAAAATCAAGGATCAGAGATAAAGGTAGAGAGTAAGAAGTAGTTAATTTAATTCCAGGACAGATTAAGAGTGGGGTAACAAGGGTGGTCTCTTCTTGCAAACTTACCCCCAAAAGTATTTGAACAGGAGATAACTATCACTAAGAAGATAAGTTATTGCCTGATATGAAGAGGACCAGTCTGAAAACTAAGGGATGCCATGATTCGTTCGTCAAGCGAGCATCATCAGGTCAAAATATACAAGACGAAATACAGTAGCTCTACAAAACACTACCAAAACCTATAACGACACTCACTAACAGTCTCTGCCCTCCAAGAAAGCTTTTCCGTGGATTACCATTTCTACTCCAGGCAAATGCCGTGGTTTTTTTTAGTCGTTTACCCTCCAGGTTGGTGGAACCCACGGACTCAGCGAGGGAACTCACCACTACCACCTCTACGGGCAGTGTCTAGAGTTGGGAACATCGAATCGGAAGGGATACAACTGGTGAGGTGGGATTGGCACCTCGCCCAGGCGGCCTCACCTGCAAAGCGAACAGGGGCCTCATGAGGGAAGGTAAGGGATGGTGAGGATGGATAGGCAAGGAAGAGGGAAGGAGGCGGTCGTGGCCTTGATGAAGGTACCATCCCGGCATTTGCCCGAAGACGAAGTGGGAAACCACGGAAAACCACTTCGAGTATGGCTGAGGGGGAATCGAACACCCTCTACTCATTTGGGCCACCCGAGGCTGAGTAGACCTCGTTCCAGTCCTCATACCACTTTTCAAATTTTGTGGCAGAGCCGGGAATCGAACCCAGGACCTCCGGTGCGGCAGCTAACCATGCTGACCGCTACGCTACGGAGGCGACTCGTGATTTATTTATTTATTTATTTACTATTTATTTATTTATTTACTTATTTATTTATTTATTGTCTTCAGTAATGGCGAAGTTAGGGCTCATGGCCCTCTCTTACACTTAACCATTTTGAAAAATTCTAAGTTGCGGTCTGTACTTAAATTTAAAAAAAAACAGATAACACACACTAATCCAGTCATCACAATTAACACCGGTTATCAGACAGATTCTACACACACCCAAAGTACACGGGGCTACATGACCGCGTTGTCGCAGCCCCTAAACTTAAGAACCAACCATCCAACACTTAACCACGCAATATGCTACCAGTACATATGAGACAAGTTTGGAAATACAAAAATAATTATTATGATAAATAAGGAGTATATTAATTATGCTAATACTAATATTAATGAAAATGGCACAGAAATAACGATAATATTAATTATAACCATAAAAAATCACAATGTCTCAGA
Organism: Meconema thalassinum; assembly: GCA_946902985.2. Classification (NCBI taxonomy): domain Eukaryota; kingdom Metazoa; phylum Arthropoda; class Insecta; order Orthoptera; family Tettigoniidae; genus Meconema; species Meconema thalassinum. Next base: position 838,691,502 of record OX336390.1, read on the forward strand.
CCTTTCTATAATACCCTAGATATAATGTAATCCTCGCTCAGTCATACGTCCTATCGTCCGTCACCATTCACACGGAGCAATCAGCAGTATTCAACGGGTAATCTCAGCATGCGGCCTTAAATTTCTTTATTTTTCTGGAATTTCTGATATCGGCAGTAGTTGAATTCCATAGTCGAGACCCAGCTACAGCAAAAGAGCGGTTGAACATGGATGAGTGGTTGATGGGGATGACGAGGGAAGAGCCAGATCAAGTGCTTCGGTTATGATATCAGGACAAGTAACTAAATTTTGATGACATATACTGTACGTGGGGGATAGTTCCTAGCTTAAGGCCACGATCGCGTCCTTCCAAATCCTGACCTAAATTACAATAACACAAACTAATACAGTCATCACAATAACACAGTTGATCAGGAAAAATTATACACACGCTCAAGTACACGTGCTAAATGACCACAATATACAAGATCCCAAAAATGAGGCATCAACAAACAACTGGTTGTTATTCGGCCAGTCACGATACTTCCAGTAATTTCTCTTTTCTATGGTGCGTCGGCCCGTATTCAGGCCATGGCCTCCCCAGTTGCCCTCCGCCAACCTTGTCGATCCTGCGCCGCAACTCTCCGATTCCTGATCTTGAGGATATGTGCAGCATCCTGACATACACCATCTTCCCATCTATTACGTGGCCTTCCCACCAGCCTTCCTCCTCCAAAGTCTCCTGAAAACACCTTCTTTGGTACTCGATTTTCTTCCATCCTAATAAGATGGCCTGCCCACTTGAGTCTCTTAACCCTGACCTGCGACAAGGGTGTCTCTCCATATAGGGGGTATAGATCGTTATTATATCTAATTCATCATTCTCCTTGCACACAGACAGGTCCATAGATTCTCCTCAGCATTCTTCTTTCGAAGGAATCGATCTTTTCCACGGCTTTCTTTCAAACGTCCACGCTTCACTTCCATACATCACCATACTGCGTATGAGTGTTTTGTATAGCATTAGGCTACCTTTAGTCTCTGGTTTACATCCCTATTCTTGAAGATAGGTAGTACACAGAAATATGCTCTATTGCCTGAATTTCCATTAGTTCCTCATTTTTTCTGGCTATATGTATGCCAAGGTATTTTAATCCATTCACTACCTCCACTTTAGATCCTTCTGGCATGAGCTGTTCGTCTATATATTTCCTTCTACGAGTCTGTACCAATACCTTCGTCTTTTGTTCGTTGATTTTAAGGCCAATCTCCTTGCCTTTTCTTCTCAGGTCTTCAAAAACTTCCTTGACTCTTCTTGCTGTTCTTCTCATCACATGCTAATTTACTCAATTGCAAAACATGTGGAGTTAATCGGTTTGATCTTTGAGCTAATTTTATCAAATTCTCTACAGTATACAACCACGAACCGGTGAAGTTATGGTTCTTTACCTATGTGGAAGGATTAGCTTACAGCGGTGCAAGATAATTGTATTTCTCTCGCATCATCAATCTTGCGCTATCCCCCTCCCCTCTAGCACGTGAGAGGAGACAATCTGTAATTAATATACTAGGAGGAAGGATGCTTCACCCCTCCCCCCAGTGCTAATGCACTTGCCATTGATTCCTCCCCTTATGTCATACAACTTAGAGGAGAACGAACATCGTATGCACACATCTACTCTGCTCTCTGGACGGACGTATTGGAGGAAAGAAACTTTTGATTAATTTAGAGAATTGCTAAGTGCTGTAATCCTTCACGTTGTTGTATATCGTATAGATGTATAATTTATGGATAGACAACTCTCAACAATTTACATAATTCTCTTGGACTAGTGGAGATCATGCTACTTTGCCGTGCAGACGACTCTCATACCCAATACACGCTTTTTTCTTAGGCATCTCTGGAGATATTCTTAATTTATTTTTAAGGGGCTTTATATAGCCTAGTAATAAATCTTCAAAATTAGCGATTCTAGGTTAATGTAATCTATTTCTGTGCCAATTCTCACACCAATAATCCGAGTGGTTTTGAGATATTTGTGTTTAGTGAGAAAGTGTATAAGAAGACACTGGCAGGAAAAGTAAGTTGAGGTTTTAAAATTGTCTTCCTTAAATAACATGATACCGTATTTCATAACTTAATTCGATGATTCATTTGAACTTTGCCTGAAATCTTCAGATATTATTACGAGTATACGGTACCGGGTGATTCAGCATCCCCTTCCAATATCGTTTGCTGCAACCCAACTAACGCGTGTTGTCAGGAAGGTCGATATTTCTCTGCTTGCATCCCGTATGGTACTAATGCACTGCAAGCATATCCCGCAAACTAAACTGAAATATAATATTTTCCCCTCGCAGTAGTCTGCAATCACATCGATATATACATTTAGCTTAGTATATTTATTTGCAATGCCAAGCTCCATAATGCCAAGGCCATTAGATCACCAGAAAAATGTAATTGAAATTTGAAATTTCGTGTGACTGCCATGTTGGTTTCGTGCTCACCAGTTTCGTGAAAATTACAAATGCTAACTTACTTTCTACGCCAAACAAAATGGGCTGATTGTTGCAATAGTTTTGGAAAGAGTACTGTTATAATATCTCTCTTGCCACCACGTTTGGTGATAAAAGGGAACGTGGTGGCGCAGTGGTCAAGCTGTAGGCCTCTCACCAAGGTGGACCGGGTTCGATTCCCGGTCAATGCATGTGAGATTTTCGAAGTGAAATGCCATGTCCTGTGGTTCGGATTCCACGTAAAACGGAGGTCCTGTGGCCTAAGGTCGTATGATTAACGGTCACGTAAAACTAAAAGCTTCCTTTGATTGGTGATAGGCTACTTACCGAAGTTTAAAAAGCATTAGTTAGTTCTTATTAACTTTCATTAAGACCACTTCTGCCAATAAAGAGTTGTAAGGGAGGGACCGTCACACACACGGACAGCAGCGGATCTCATCAGCCTGTAATTCATGTAATGAAAATGGACTAAAGTGTAAATGTGTGTTGGTTTTACTGTTACCATTGGTACCTTTGTAAGGGGACTGCGCTGAAACCATTACTTTTTGGGGCAACTGTAGACTGCATTAACAATAGAAGAATATAAACATGCAGGAAGCTCCATAAATACTCCCAATATTTGCTGAAGACGGAGGGAAGAAACGAGCAGTTGGTAAACAGAATGAGGGGAAAAATATATTGTGCTGAGGCCGATCTGGGGGAATAAGGATAAACCAACAATAATCGTTCTGCTCAACAAACCAACGAGAGACGGCTAAAGCTTGAAGACTGTAGCTGATAAATTAATTCTCAACATTTATACAGGGAAACAGAAAACGAAACGAGTCTTACAGGCGTGTTTCAACATGCTATTCGATTAGTTCATCAGATAGAAGTATAATTAGCTAATTAATTAATTAAATAGAATACAAGACAGACAAACATTTTAACAGACCAGAACTCTAATGAGAGCAATGATGAGGATGATTCTGTTTCAAGGAGTGGAACAGAGAGGTATATATATAATATCGTATGATCTCGTGGCCGGGTGCAAGCTTTGTTATTTGACACCCAAAGGGTAGCTTCCATGTCGAATTTCGCTGTTCCTTGAAGCACTATGAATGTTAGATATCTAAGCTCCTTGAACATTATAGCGCTTTCTAGTAGAGAAATGAGGAACTTGTGTAGGCGGAAACTCTCGAGATTAATTTTGACATTATGTACACGGCCTACTGAATTCAAATGGGTTCTTTGACATGCCAACATTGTATGAAACGGTGTCGTAATTTTTGCCGCCATTCAAAAATCACTTACCACGGCCAGGAGCGAACCTGCAAGCTTGGAGTTAGTAGACTGACACGTTGACCACTCTCACCCTCCTTGGCAAGCAACAGAGAGGTTATCAGCCCTCTAATGAGAAAAAGTTTGTATACCTCTTCAGACCCAGGGTACACATATGTGCACCTTCACTTTGTAATATTTCTATCAGCAGAAGTTGATAGTATATGAATTCTGACCAGTATACCTAACCATGAACATCCCCACTTGTACGGGGTTTGAGATGACATGTGATATCTATGTGGCTTGTTGGTTTTACAACTGTATGCCCTTTCCAACTTCTTGCTCATCACATGTGTTAATTAGAGGCAAAATGAATGGTGCCAAATGAAACACGGCAAGAAGTTGGATGGAAGTAGCCGTGGCCTATTAGAAAGAAGGCTATATTAGAATGTATTGCCTGAAGTTGTTAATGATAAATCATGAAAACTAAGTTCACGGCGTATGGCAGCGAGTTTCAAACCTACTTGTCTTAAAGCTATAAACTAGCGACTAAGCACATTACCTTAATAGGTATCTGTGACCTGTAATTTTAATATATATTTCTTTAAGAATGTGCCTTCTGTCTTCAATTATGTATTATTTGTTCCATTATTCAAAAATAAATACAGGAAAAAGTAAAGAAGAGCAAAACATTTTGTCTTGGATCTGAAGAGGCTAAATTAACGATAGCCTACTTTCGAGATTGAAAAGAGAGAGAGACTACACCAGGCTGTTCCAGTCGAGCTACTCGCAAGGGAGCAGCGGAGTACTCGCCGCCTTGGGTGATTAAACCAGCAACATGCAATACAGCTCTGCTGTGGGAGCTGCCGTCACTGCACGGTGGATACATCAAGACTAGCAGGAAGCGCAAGGACTTGTGTTATGACCTTCACGCAGTGACGTATTGGCTATCACCCCTACTTCCTCTCCAACCGTGCTCCGAGCAACACTGCTGAGTACTCGCGTGTTCGCATACTCAAACTCGTGGATTTGGAACAGCCTGGACTACAAGGACGAAATGTCCGTGTGTCTGTGTGTGTGTGTATGAATGTATGGATGTCTGCTCCCTACCCCATCCCTCCACGTTTCAATTCCCTATTGGTTCAACTGTAGCATCAAAGGGCACCTCAGCGCATACATTATACTGATACCATCTCAACGAAAACAAAAAGGCGGCAGTCGCAGTATTCAACATATAATTATTGAGGATTCAAAGAAACTAATCATAAGTTCACTACTGAAAATCCACAGCCTGCTTCCAGTCTCCGACCGGGTCAGGAATGGAATGAATGAAGCCTCCATCTAGCGGCGAGGATATGAACTGTGCCGGCTGCCGAGGACTGACGCACTCCTCTGGGACAATGATTAAATGAATGACAGATGAAATGAAATGATAGTGGAGAGTGTTGCTGGAATGAAATGTTGACAGGGAAAACCGGAGTACCCGGAGAAAAAACTGTCTGCCTCCGTTTTGTCCAGCACAGATCTCACATGGAGTGACCGGGATTAGAACCACGGACCCAGTGGTGAGAGGCCGGCGTGCTGCCGCCTAAGCCACGGAGGCTTCCATAAGTTCACTACTAAATTTCAAAATTGTAAATCATATTATGGGAAGCTTTAAAGGACCAAGTTCAAAGGTCATCAGTTGCATTATTCCAAAACGGCGACCAAACAAAAAATTCAACTTTAGAAATCTATAGCTCATGCTCGAATGAAGTAATGCTCACAGCAGTTAACGTACAGTGTGTTTTACATAAGAAACTTAAGCTAATCAAGTTATGACATAGTCATTTGAATGTTACGCATATTAAATAAAACTAGTTGAAACCCGTCAAAACATGACGGTCAATAGAAAAATATTTACTGAAGAATTTTCTTATATAGGCCTACTGTACATTCTTTGTACGATTATTTTTTGACTCTATTGAAACTATGAGGGCGTCAAAAGATTGCACTCTCAACATTGCAAAATACTGCTGGCCATGACTGAAAAATTGTTGGGGCAAATTGAGGCCTATACGTTCCAGAGTTTCCCCTTGAGCTTTATTGATTGTGATAAAGTATGCCAAATGAATTGGAAAATATTGCCTCTTAAAAGAAAATGATAGTGTTTTATCGCATGGTGTTAAATCAAGTCGAAGGATTAGACATCTCTGCCTAATTTTAACTGCACCTATTATTTCCAAATCCAAGCAATATGGTTGCATTTAGGAGTCCTTGGGAACCGTTCAGATTTCTAAGCAGCATAACGGGCCAAGCGTTTGGAGTATGTGGCGGCCAGTCGTTTAGTTCCAAGGGATTCAAGAACTCTGATGAGTCTAATACAACTGGCCGCAAACCATCGCTTATATTTTTGGAATATAACGAAGAAATGCGATTATGTGCAATTCCATACATTTTAAAACAATGTGGACCGTGTGCGTGTGGCACAGTAACATTGGCACCAAATGAAACGAAGGAAGGAAGGAAGCTTGCAGTTTAACGTGACCGTTAATCTCGCGATCATAAGCCACGGGACCTCCGTTTAATGTGGAATCCGAACCACAGGACATGGCCTTTCACATCAAAAATCTCACATGCATTGACCGGGAATCGAACCCGATCCGCCTTGGTGAGAGGCATACAGCTTGACCGCTGCGCCATGAAACGAAGGACATAGCATTGTACTGCCGATTAGTCCCTCTGGAATTCCTTGAGATATCATCTCCAGTGAAAAATAATTGTTAAAGCCTGTCAAATATTTTATATTTATTCAGATTAATTTTACCATTACAACAGCAAAGGTCAAAGTAACCAAGTGTAGATTTCTCGCAAGAGAAATACAGTGCAGAACAATGTTTACATTTGTTCGTCAAGGACCCTAAACTGTAACGGCATAGTATCTGGAATTGTTTCTGAAATGCCATATTTATATTGGATTTTAAAAGTGGCTTCGTATTTTTCTCCGATTTCCCAATTTTTTGCGGCTAATGTTCTATTTCGTCAAATGGGTTTATTTATAGCAGCATTTCTGCCCAAATTAACGTCATTTTATATAAAACTATAGTGGCCTGCATCAACGTAGCCGCCAAATATTAAATGGCAAATAATAACTTACTTCCATTGCCAAAATCAACTGCGTGGTTAGACCCATTGTTATGCACTCTAAACAAATAATCAATAAACAATAATATTCACATATACAATGAATACTTCCATTCTCAAGTTGGTTGCTGATGATAATGCGATGAGATTGATCGCCAATAATAAAATCCTTGCAATTTTTGCAATTTGCTTGCAAACGCAACTCAGGATGACGATCTTCATTTTGAAATAAACAGAATGAAATTGCTGTAAATAATGAATTTCCATCACCTGTTGAAGGTACAATACTTTGTATTTCCATGACAGTAAATTATGCAAGGGAGCATAGAATCACTTCGCCACTACTGGAATGAGCATAGACTCACTTCGCCAGCCACAGTAATGGAGGGAGTTTTAGAATTATATGTTCAGTGCTTGTCAAAGATCGTATTAACACAGGGAAGCCCATTCTTAAGGCTACATTCTGAGCTATTGCCCCGGATTCCAGGTTCGATCCCCGCTCTGCCAAGAAATTTAATTCTGGTCTGAGGACTGGAACGGGGCGCACTCGTGAGGCAAAACTAAGAAGAGCAAAGTTTGATTCCCATCTCAACAATCTTGGATTTGGTTTTCCGTGGTTTCCCACTTCCACTCCAGGCAAATACCGGGATAGTTCCTAACTTAAAGCCTCGGTCGTTAACTCCCCATTCCCCACATTAATTACAAATGCACACATCAACACAGCCATCACATTAACACAGGTTATCAGAGAAAAGTTTACACTCGCACACCTGTTCGCCAATATGTTAACGCTGATGTATGTGTTTGAACTACTGGATATAAGTTCAATGTTCCCCATCTCTTGATGAATACAGTACTTTTGCATTTGTCAGTTGGCACAGGCTAGAGTAAAAGGTGGCTTTTCACCGATGTCTCAGTCTCACTCATGGCTGTGATTATATGGAAGCTACTGAGGTATGGGTGGTGCTTAGTAATGGCATTCGGGGCACAGTCAGTGCCTGTGAATGCTGTGAAAGGTTCAACTCATAGGGTTAGGACTACTGTTCTGACTCAGTGAGGAAAGCAATGGCAAACTACCTCACTCCTCTTCTTGCCTAGAACGCCTCAAAATAGCGCTGCCTTGGGTTTTTGTGGGTATCTACTCACATAACGTAACGGCGGTACTTTTTGAGGATCCAACCAGCCTTCGGGCTGACTACCTAACAGACAGACAGACAGACTTTAAAATTAATATCATTGCATTGTTGCAGCTTGGCAAATATATTATATTTCAGCAGATCAATTTTACCATCACAACAGTAAAGGCCAAAGTAACCGCGCGTAGATTTTACGCAAGAGAAATACAATGTAGAACAATGTTTACATTTGATCGTCAAAGACCTTTCACTGTACTGCATAACATCTGGAATTGTTTCTGAAATGGCCTATTTATATTGGATTTTAAATGTGGCTTCGTATTATTCGATAACACTATAGTGACCTGCAATATCGGAGCCGCTAAATATTAAATGGCAAAAAATACTTCCATTGCCGAAATCAACTGCGTAGTTAGATTCAGTACTCTAAACAAATAATCATTAAACAACTGTATTATACAATGAAGTTCAACATGACCGTCCAGAGACTCTCATACTCAAGTTGGTTGGTGAGGAGAATGCGATGAGACTGATCGCTTACAATAAATTCCTTATAATTGTTCCTGCCAGCGAAATGTTTGGCAATAGCTTGAAAACGCAGCGCAGAATGACGTTCTTCATTTTGATATAAACAGTACAAAACTGCTCTAAATAAGCTATTTCCATCACCTGTTATAGTTTATGGCAGTACATTTTGCAGGGGAACATAGAATAACTTCGCCAACTACTGGAATGAGCTTAGGCATATACTCAATACTCACTTCGGCAGTCACCCTAATGGAGGCTGTTTTAGAATTCTATGTCCCGTGCATGTCAAAAATCGTATTAACACATGGAAGTCCACCCATTCTTGGCTATCGCCTCGGAGACCCGGGTTACATTTCCTGCTCTGCCAAGAAATTTAATTCTGGTCTGAGGGCAAAAACGGGGCACATTCAGTCTCTAGAGGTATAACTAAGAAGAGGAAGGTTTGATTCCCACCTCGACAATCTTAGATGTGGTTTTCCGTGGTTTCCCACTTCCACTCAAGGCAAATACCGGGATGGTTCCTAACTTAAGGCCTCGGCCGTCACCTTGCCATTTCCCACCTTAATTACAAATACACAAAGTAATGCAGCTATCACAATAATACGGGTTATCAGAGAAAATTTTACACTTACACACCATAGTACATGGGGCTGAGTGACAACGATGTCGGAGCCCTTCAAACGAATTATGTTTGCCAAGTGTCTCTCATGGCGAAAGCAATTGTGGACACGCGCCAGGGCCTGGAAAACTACCTTTTCACTAATAATTTAAGAGTATATCGACGATGCATAATTTATAACTTTTAGTCAAGGATGCTACCAACTTGACCACCGAAGCATTGGGAAGAAATTGCAATATTAAAGTACATAAACAACATAGCCTACACACTCAACTGTCAGTTAATGTTCTTCAACGTTTCCCTTCTTAAAAATTCCCCTCTATAACTCTCCATCACTTGAAAACGCGCCATGTTTTGTGTTTTAAATATATGGATGCAATGGTGCTGCCATCTGTTGTTAGTTACTGAAACTATATGGGCGAGGTACTGCCATCTGTTGTCAGTTACTGCAATTGATGGCAGATATTAGCTCTTTTGACCACATGCTGTAATGCAATGGTAAAACGGAAATAAAACTTATTGAGAGGGAATGTAGGAATCTTTAACTGACATAAAACGTTACTAATAATCCTTGATAAAACAATATTTAACTATCACGCGAAAACTCGCCATCAAGGCCATGCCTTGTGTTTTAAATATATCGACGCAATCTGCTCTCAGTTACTGGAACTATATTGGCGAGGTACTGCCATCTGTTGTCAGTTACTGGAACTGATTGCAGATATTCAAACGACGTATTGAGGACATGCTGTAATGCAATGGTAAAACGGAAATAAAACGTGTTGAGAAAATGTGTAGAAATATGTAGCCTATCTTTAACTGACATAAAACCTTACTAATACTCCTTGATAAAACAATATTTCAGTGGCAAAAAAAAAAAAAATACTGGCGAGAGTTGGGATCGAACCTGCGATCCTTGCATCCACAGTCAATCGCCTTAGCCAAATAGCTACTCGCGCACTCACATTTATATGCAGACGCAACCATTCACTATCTTCAAAAGCCGCTATCTGAAGAAAATAATCCAATTCATTATCAATAAAATCAATATACATTCGTATATGTTCATACTGTTATTATATTGTATTGTCAGAACTTGGTTAATGTATGTTTTCAATTACATGGAAGCTTATTAAATAACTTACATTTTAATGGACTTCTCACCGCCATTTTGTCATGAGCCCAGGCGGATTGTGCGCATGCGCGAGGGGCCAGAATTCTGCTATTTTCTATATTTATTTAAAAATATACCGTCTTATATTTGTTTATTTTAGAGACACTCTGCAAATCTACAGGCCAAGAGCTTTCGTTAGAGTGCTCTACGAAGTAAATTGGTTCTGTCGTTCTCTCTATCTCGTGATAACAAAAATCACCTTACTGTTTTAAATATATAGATAATCACAATATTTTTGGATCTGTAATATCTAAAATTAGCAGTGAGGTAGAACTTTAAAGCTGCTCTGTCTCCCAAGGCCAAATAACAGCGATTGCATATTCAAGAATGTCAGGGCGGACCAGATAATCTTTAAAATGGATAATTCGGGTTATAACTGTGCAATTAACACATATGTGTAAGTTTTAACCCCTAGTAACTATAAAATAAAGTATTATGTAGCGCATATATACATCAATCTTACCGTTTAGCTGTTAAGAGTGAAACCCAGGTAAATGCATGGATAACTACCTCTAACAAGTAAAATAAAAATTCATCACTTAGAAAGAAGTTTAAAGGTTGATTCAATACATTTTCTCCACGTATTAAAGGTGCTCTGCATTTACTATCTTCTAAGTGATGTTTGATGCGAAAAAATAATTCTGAAAATACCGAACTGCCTTAACTGCCTGAATGTAGTTGTGATGAAAACGGTCAATATCCATAAAATTAATTATCACTGTTTAATTTCTTCTTTTTCAGTTAAGGCATATCATCAAATATGATCCAAAAGAATCCTACCATAAACTTGGCCTGCTTGGATATTTGACTTGATGATTTGGAATGTAATGCTATCAGAGTACTTCGCCTAAATGGTTTCTTTCTGGCTAACAGTTGAAAATTATTATCTCTCCAAATACAACAGTACATAGTAATATTTACGGAAAAACATTTTAACAGCACTTATTCCCAGCCGTGGCCTTAAGTTAGATACCATTCCGGCATTTGCCTCTAGTAGAACTGGGAAACCACGGAAAACAACTTCCAGGATGACTGAGGTAAGGATAGAATTCACCTCTTCTCATTTTGCCTCACGAGGCTATGTGTACCCCGTTCTAGTCCTCAGACCAGAATTAAATTTCTCAGCAGAGCTGGGAATCGGACCCGGGCCTCTGCGGTGGCAGCCAGGAATGCTTGCCACTACGCAAGCAGTATTGGAGTATGGCGGCATGCTCATAGTGGCAAATGACCTCAATATTCCTCCTAGTAAACACCAATCACCACCACCACTCACTGCTCACACAGCTTGGTAGATGGGCCATCTAATTAAGTATAATCGTGGCAATAGGCAAAGAATGATGGACGCCAACAAGACCCAATATGAATACTCGTGTTATGTACACGAATCTCAGGAGGGTTTATACCGCATGGATAGCCTGCCACGGTGGGTGAGTGGTTAACGTGTCGGTCTACTAACCCCAAGCTTGCAGGTTCACTCCTGGCCGTGGTTAGGGATTTTTGAAAGGCGGCAAAAATTTACGACACGCGTGTCATACCTATTTGAATACAGTAGGCCATGTTCATATGGCAAAATTAATCTCGGGAGTTTCCGCCAACACAAGTTCCTCATTTCTCTACTAGAAAGCGCTATAGTGTTCAAGGAGCTTAGATATCTAACCTCTTTTACTTTGATAGTGCTCAAGGAACAACGAAATTCGACATGCAAGCTACCCTCTGGGTGTCAAATAACTAAGCTTGCACCTTGCACCCGAGGCCATACGATATTATTACTATTATTGTTATTATTATGCTTGCCACGGTGGGTGAGTGGTCAGCGTGTCGGTCTACTAACCCCAAGCTTGCAGGTTCGCTCCTGGCCGTGGTAAGGGATTTTTGAAAGGCGACAAAAATTACGACACCATGTCATACGATGTTGGAATGTCAAAGAACCCATTTGAATTCAGTAGGCCGTGTTCATAATGGCAAAATTAATCTCGGGAGTTCCTCATTTCTCTACTAGAAAGCGCAATAGTGTTCAAGGAGCTTATTATCTAACCCCCTTGACTTTCATAGTGCTTCAAGGAACAACGAAATTCAACATGCAAGCTACCCATTGGGTGTCAAATAATAAAGCTTGCACCCGGAACCCGAGGCCATACGATATTATTACTATTATTGCTATTATTATTACCGCATGAATGATAATCAGTATTAAAAAGCATAACATGATATTTAGTATGTAGTCTATCAAATACAGCATTACGCAGCTCGCTCAGTGGGAAGATTGTCATGTCGCAGTTACAATACCTCTACAACAGAAGACACTAGAATGCAGATACAACAGCCAAACACCAAGGCCTACGAGAGTGCACGCCAAGTTCTCACAGAAAAACACAACACTGACGCTATAATGACGGAAGAATGGAAACAGCCAAACTACGAACTCCGACACGTTGTAACACAATACACAACAAATTGATTTCAGCACAAGTTCTGTCAAAACCAGAAATTCCCCCAGCCGAATGAGGACTGTGTGTGTGTGCGTGTGAACTGTGAAGTCAATACTATTAACGATAGCATGCAAAACATGCAGAAAATACGAATGTTAATCACGCAATTAGGATTAGAATAATTTACCTTGTTTTGTTTTGCACACTGCTCACATTTATCTGTACTTAGTATAAAACAAAGTCCCCAATTCTTGGATGTCACGGGTAATTTCGAGAACCACTGCATGGATTTTGATGCGGTTTTCACCATTCTGTAATGGATATCTCGAGGAAGGTTTCTGTAGAAAATAATTTATTTATGATCAAAGGAAGCCAGGCAGTAAAGATTTCAGTGAAAAGGTCAGAAAAAAGCCTGGTGTCTGTGCACTTTTTAAGCTTATGCTGGGTAAACTGTTAACAATATCTATATACTATGAGTGTAAGAATTGTTCAGTATGAAAAGTTCTACAAAAAAAAACAGTCCGCGAGAGCATATCTCTATCTTCAATACATCGCCAACTACAAGTGTTTTTTACGTTTTCAATGCTTCCAACAATCTCCATTCAATACTGAGGCGACAGTTTACGAGCTAGCTTTCGTGTTCACTGCTGGAAGGAAGACGACTAATGTCGTATACGAGGACATCTTATAAGGCCTCAGTTAAAAGTAGCCTACCACCTTACATTAATAACTCTTTCCGGTACGACGACGGGGTGGGTTGCTAGTCATTAATAAAACAATGAGATGCGACAGGGTCGTCCATTAAATTTCCTTACGTGAAGATCCCTTGCATGGGCACAAGGATCTGAAGGACCGCCACACACTTCATCTATCTTCATAGCAAAGGTGTCCATGCTTCGCCCCAGATCAGGAATTAGCCCGGCAAGAACGTGTAGCTTAGCCGAAACAACATGAAAAGCGGTGACTAGCTGGCTTGGGTAACAAACAGAATGTAATTTCTACCTTATCCGCTATCAGCACTCTATAATTCACGTGAAAATTTGCACGACGGGGCCATCTATGCTCTACGACTAATGGACTTCGCTGAGGGAGGGAGAGGCAGATATACTGTAGTACGTTATGAGGTAGCGATTATACAGGGTCTTTCATATAAAGTAAGAGCGGCAAGCGGCAGTGTTGTTGTTCACTGCTGCGGTGGCCTTGGCCGAGCTTGTGGCGCGCCATGGCCTCCTGCTCTAGTATTGAAAGCGCGCGCATAGTGTACATACGAGGGCTGGTTTTTTTATTCATTTTTTAGCCTACTTTTCACATTTAGCAAATATGAGGAAAAAGTAGACTTATGAGATCGGCCAAATGTGTGTCTGTCTGTCTGTCTGTCTGTCTGTCTGTCTGTCCTTCTGTCTGTCTGTCTGTCTGGCTGGCTGTGTGTGTGTATCCCCCTATCAACTCCTAAACGGCTGGTGCAATCGAAACAAAATTTGGTAGGAGTAAAGATCCATACCTGAATATCTCACGGCCATATTTGAAAATGATGTCAGTGCTACCAACTGCTGAAAAATCGCAATTGAAATTTGAGCTCCATGTTGGATATCTTGGAAGGTAAGAATGGGAGCTATTTCAAAATTGGCACACGTATAGATAATAATATTGCAGTTTAATTTCCAGGTGGCCGTACATGGCAGTGTTGCCAAAATAATTATAAACCTTCTGATAGGTCGGATTTTTAATGCATATAACTTCTACACTATCTATTGGAATTCAACCAAATTTCGTATGTTGTATGTGTACATAACCAGATATGACTGAGCGTATTCTTAAGAACCACCAGGGGTGCCAACTGTTAATAAATGCTCTTAATTTATTTTTATCCAAATACCAATATATCAGAAAGTATGCAAGCCGACTGCTTTAAACTATGCACACATATAGTACCTGACATTCTATATTCATTTGGAGTAACTTATGTACGTCAGTGCTACCAACATGATTCTAAGCCTGCTGCGAGGTCCAACATTAAAAACATATAACTTCCATACTATCATTTGGATTTCAACCAAATTTCGTATGTGCTATGTGTACCATAACAGATACGACTATGCGTATTCTTAAGAGCAACCAGGGCTGCCAACTGTTAATATGTGATCTCTCTCTTTTCGTTACCTTAATATCAATATATCAGAAAGTATGCAAGCCAATAGCTCTAAACTTTGCACACGTATAGTACCTGGCATTCTAGATGAATTTGGAGTAACTAATATACGCCAGTGCTGCCAACATTATTCTAAGCCTGCTGATAGGTCCAATTTTAAACTGCATGTAACTACTAACTAATGGATTTCATTCAAAATTGACACAACAATAGATCATATTATTTCAGATTATTTCTGACCAATACATGCATGACATTGTTGCCAACATGATTTTAAGCGCGCTGTTAGATCCAATGTTTAACTGCATGTAACGTCCATGCTATTCATTGGACTCCAACCAAATTTTGTATTCTGTACCATAAGAGATGGAACTAAGGATATATTCAGTCACCAGGGCTGCCAACTGTAGTGCTCTATTAGGCTACATTATGCCAGGTATATAGTATTTCGAACTAATTAGAAATTTCGATATTACCAACTTAATTTCGTCATTATTCTAGATAGATCCATATAGATTAATCATTGGCATGAATCTTAAATTTTAAGAAAAGTAGGCTCTTTAGTTCGTCACAGAACTTCTTGTTTCATGTTCCGATGAACTGTATAAAAATAACAGATTGACATACCAAACTGATTTTACTACTAAATGTTTGCTTGTTTTATTCTTATGTCTCAACATAATCGCCAAAACGATTGAAAGATTTGTTGTATCGTTACACCAGCTTTCCAATGCCCTCGGCAAAATATTCTGCCACCACTGAGGGGGGTACGTCTGCACAGCCTCCTGAAGATCTTCCTTTTTGGCGAGGCGTTGCCGCCCATCTATACCTTCAATTCTTGAAAAAGATGAAAATCATTCAGTGCTGGTTTGGACTAAACGGCAGATGGTTCAAAACTTCACACTTGAAATCTTTGTATAAGTCCATCGTAACGTTGGTACAGTGTGGTCGTGAATGATTTTCACCTTTTTCGAGAATTGAAGGTATGGTTGGGCGGCAACGACTCAATAAAAAAGGAAGATCTTCAGGAGGCTGTGCAGACGTACCCCCCTCAGTGGCGACAGAATATTTTGCCGAGGGTATTGGAAAGCTGATGTAACTATACGACAAATGTTTCAATCGTTTTGGCGATTATGTTGAGACATACGAATAAAACAAGCAAACATTTAGTAGTAAAATCAGTTTGGTATGTCAATGTATTATTTTTAAACAGGATGGGGCAGAAACAATGACCCATTTTAAATTTCCCGCCATTATTGCACACGGCTTCCTACAGAGTTGATATTGGTACCAGTGTGTAGTGCAGTTCAAAGCATTGCCAGTCAGTATGGAGCGTTGGTCACACGAACACCGTGCGTTTGCAATAGAAACGTTTTTCAAATGTGGTGACAGTGTCGTACGAACACAGCGTTTGTTCCGGCAACATTTTGACATTGGTCGGAATGATCAAGTTCCGTCTCGGAAGTCGATTACGAGATGGGTCCAGCAGCTCAGAGCAACAGCATCTGCAACAAACAAGAAACCGTCTGGTAGGCCACGTACAGTTCGCACCCCGGACAACATTGCACGCGTGCGAGCTGCTGTTGAGCAAAGTCCAACGCGATCAGTTCGTCGGCATTCACAAGTTCTTAACATCTCGGCCAGAAGTGTGCGACGGATGTTGCATCTGGATTATGAAGTTCCATCCCTACAAACTCCAAGTGGTGCAGCAATTATTGCCCAGAGATCTCCAGGCATGTCAAACATTCTGTACACAGCTTCTGGAGATGATAAACACTTAACCCGACTTTCTCAACAATTTCATGATGTCTGACGAGGCCCATTTTCACTTATCGGGCTATGTAAACAAACAAAACTGTAGGTACTGGGCGCCTACCAATCCTCATGAGATGCACGAAAGACCACTTCATAGCACAAAAGTTACTGTGTGGTGTGGTGTGTGTCTGCAGGGTATTATTGGTCCGTATTTTTTCGAAAATGATGCAGGTGACGCTGTCACAGTATCATCAGATCGATATGTTGTTATGTTGCAACAGTTTGTAATGCAGGAAATGCGCCGTAAGGATATCAATTTGCGGTCGTTATGATTCCAACAAGATGGTGCAACCGCTCACACGGCCAGAACATCCATGACAGTCTTACGCAGAATGTTTCCAGATCATCTTGTATCCCGCTTTGGCAATGTCAACTGACCAGCCCGTTCGCCCGATTTATCGACGTGTTTATTTTTTTTCTGTGGGGATTCCTAAAATCCAAAGTGTGTGCTAACAGGCCAACAACTATTGAAGAATTGAAAAACAACATTCAAGCCGAAATCGAGGCCATAACAGGTGACACTCTTCGTAAGGTTATGGAGAATTTGCGTGTTCGTGCAGAAGATTGCATCGCCAACAATGGTGGACACCTGAAGGACATAATTTACAAAAAGTGACATGTGTACTGTAATTAATGGTAGGATGTGTTCTTTTGAAGAGTGTACAGTAATAATATGTCATTGTATTTCTTCATGGTTAAATAACATGTTTAAAATTATTCATAATGTTGAATTTTGGGCTTATGCCGTGTTTTATTATATTGCAATTCGACGCGTTTCGAAAGAAACCATGTCTTTCATCGTCAGGAATAATCTGGAATACGACAATGTTGCTAAGAGAAAGCAACGAAGAACATATAGAAGGTGCCCAAAGATGGACGCCATTATAGCCCCATGTTAGGGACAACGGAAAGCAGCAGTGGATTACTTTCTCAGGGTTCTGATAATAGGTAGCCAGGATTCACTGAGATTGTAGCCGGTGTCGCGGTTGAAATTATCTGGGTGTTTACGTATTTCAACCGCCTCCCTGATGATTCTGGGACGATATTGCTTTATACGGGCAAGAACATCCACCCCTTGGAACATGACATCATGGCCAGGTGTTAAAGCATGATCGGCAACAGCTGATTTATCAGGTTGAATGAGCCTGATACATCTATTATGTTCCTTAATGCGAGTGCATATTGTTCTCGAAGTCTGCCCGATGTAAACCTTGCCACAAGTACAGGGAACTCTGTAGATACCCGGTTGTTGCAATTTAGGCAAACTGTCCTTAGTTGGTCGCAGGAGTTGCCTAATCTTAACAGAAGTTCCAAATACAGTCCGTATGTTGTATCGACGTAGGATTTTAGCAATACGATCCGTTGTTGAGAAAAGAGATGTAAGAGGAACTGCTTACCTTCCGTACATACATAACACAACGGATCGTATTGCTAAAATCCTACGTCGATACAACATACGGACTGTATTTGGAACTTCTGTTAAGATTAGGCAACTCCTGCGACCAACTAAGGACAGTTTGCCTAAATTGCAACAACCGGGTATCTACAGAGTTCCCTGTACTTGTGGCAAGGTTTACATCGGGCAGACTTCGAGAACAATATGCACTCGCATTAAGGAACATAATAGATGTATCAGGCTCATTCAACCTGATAAATCAGCTGTTGCCGATCATGCTTTAACACCTGGCCATGATGTCATGTTCCAAGGGGTGGATGTTCTTGCCCGTATAAAGCAATATCGTCCCAGAATCATCAGGGAGGCGGTTGAAATACGTAAACACCCAGATAATTTCAACCGCGACACCGGCTACAATCTCAGTGAATCCTGGCTACCTATTATCAGAACCCTGAGAAAGTAATCCACTGCTGCTTTCCGTTGTCCCTAACATGGGGCTATAATGGCGTCCATCTTTGGGCACCTTCTATATGTTCTTCGTTGCTTTCTCTTAGCAACATTGTCGTATTCCAGATTATTCCTGACGATGAAAGACATGGTTTCTTTCGAAACGCGTCGAATTGCAATATAATAAAACACGGCATAAGCCCAAAATTCAACATTATGAATAATAACACGGGCCGTGAAAGTCTAAATGACAATATGTTTAAAATTGGTCATTGTTTCTGCCCCACCCTATACAGTCCATAGGAACTTGAAGAAAAAACAGCCCTCGTATGTACTGTGCGCGCGCTTTCAATAGTACAGCAGGGGGCCAAGGCGCGCCACAAGCTCGGCCAAGGCCACCGCAGCAGTGAATAACAAAACTGCCGCTTACCGTTCTTACTTTATATGAAAGACCCTGTAGACGCAACGTATAATGCTATGCCACTTTCAAGAGAACAAAAAAATGTTTTCATACAGGATGGTGTTTGTACTTCAGCTGTCGGCTCAGTGATTTCAATCTCGAGTTGATGACTGCTGTGCCGTAAGCAATTACGAGCACCTTATTAGGTCACCTTCAACAGATAACACAAGGGAAAACAGCTTCTCATTTGAAATCCTCTATAGATGTTCTTCCTCGATTACGGGTTGGATAACGAAAATAAATATGTTTGTAATCGTGATCCTTTATTTTCAGATCTGTGTACCCTGCCATCCATCCTGTAAGGAGCCAAGAGTTCTGGGACACCTGTTTACTACATCATTCTTCTGGAGACACACACACTCTGTCGTCCTTCTGTTTACTGAGTGGGGATTTCACGAATCGTTGCGACAAGAAAGTAGGTGTGAATGGGGAGGAAAAGAAGACAGTGATGTGGAAAACAAAGAATAAGACGAAGGTATGAAGGGGGAAATGTGGCAGAAAGAGGGTAGAGGGAGGGGGTGGAACGTCTCGTTAATCACGTGAATCGACCGAGAGCAAACAATTGACAGCTAGATGGCGTCCCCCGCGGCCCCTAGCAGCGGATGATTGCCAAAGTTTTGAGCCGAAAACGTTGACACAAGACAGTCAGTGAACGGAGATAATAGCCCTTCCCACGCGGCTTGCTTGCTTTCTGTGGCAAAACAAACGCCGTTTTGTTGACGGGGGGAGACAATTCTTCCCCCGTTTTCCCCTCGTTACAATTTACTGGAGCTCCGTCAGAATATAAATCATTATAGCACGAAACTCTTCGTTAGAAATTTCCTTCGAACATTGAGGTCTGTGTACGTAAATACTGATAATGGGTGCGAAATAGAACCAACAATTGAATCTGTCAGATGAAAAGCATTAAGTCAAAAATGATCATCTTTTAAAGAATTATCATTCTGAAGTATTGACCCAAGGGGTTTAGAACGGCATAGGATAGAATTAAGTCAGCCTTCTGTTTAAGCTACACACAAAATATTTTCATCTTACCAGCAGGGGAAAAAGCACCGAAGTTTACTGGCAAGGCAAAATCCATCACAAAGCAGTTTTTTGTGGGTTTAAGCCAGAAACTACTGCTACATGTAGTGCGATTAGAGGAGAAAAAAATTAAGTCAATGACTTGCAGCATTTCAGCGCCGTTTTCTGTACTTAATGTTGGCAGCACTGCATGATTTCCGCGTGCTACAGTGCTATTGAAATGTACATATGTGCAGGGTTTAGGTGGTTTTATGTTAAAAATCCATTTTAAAATTAAATATCAAGTGGAATATTCATTCTGGATGGCTTTATGCCGTGAAAAACTGACCACGGAGCTGAAAGGCTCCTTTGCAAAATTGATCAGAAAAATATGTTTATTAAATTAAAATTGATGTTCTCCTAACGCAAATATAACCTAAATAGATGCTTCACAATATAAATGACTAATATAGTGTGTTTGTTAAGTTCTGTTCTGTCAATGGCGTTTATTATCTGTCCCCGGGAAAGTAGTGAAAACTGGCTTAACCCCTAAGTACTGACGTAAAACTTTACTGCATAGTTACTGACATGAGGTCCCATGGACCACTTCCGTATTAAGGATTAGAAAATGCTAGAGCCATAATGGTTATTTTCATTAATCAAGTATTGCAATAAACCACCCCTCATTGAATTGAAACACATAAAACATAAGCAAATAAAGTCAAAATCTATGAACAAAAATAATATTATTCTCTAATATGGCACTTTGGATTGAACAAAAATAGAGGTATCGAAAATGTGGACAGTCTTTGTAGTCTATGACTCATACACATGAAATTGAATGATGGACGTATAGTTAACATAATGGACAACATAAAAAACACTTAAAATGTTAACAAGTATGTTAAAAATTTAAAAAATCCTGCAGCACTTTATTATAAGATATCCCTCTGTGATGCAGTTCAGACATACTGTATACTTTTGGTGCATTCTAAGCAGACCAGATGTTTGCACACATGACACAGGTAACATGTGTTTCTTTTTTCTTTGCTGGACAGAGGAAACAGGTCTTCCGGGATTCCCTTGGAAACTTGGTGGGGTAACCATAATTGGTGGCAAATCTACAATAAAGATGATCGAAAAACGAGAAAGGAAAATCCTCAGGAAAATCTTCGGACCAAAGTCTGAAAATGGAATTTGGATGAAAAAGAAATCATCTGAAATGTATCTAATTACAGAAAACAAGAAGTTCCGTGAAGAACTATACAGCCTACTTTTCATGCCAATGATTATTCTACAGTATATGAACCTATCTAGAATAATGATGAAATTAAGTTGGTAATATCGAAATATCTAATTAGTTCAAAATATACCTGGTATAATGTAGCCTAATAGAGCACTACAGTTGGCAGCCCTGGTGACTGAATATATTCTTAGTTCCACCTCTTCAGGTACAGAATACAAAATTTGGTTGAAGTCCAATGGACGTTACATGCAGTTAGACACTGGATCTATCAGCACGCGTAAAAGCATGTTGCCAACAATACCATGCGTGTGCTGGTCAGAAATAATCTGAATTATTATGATATCTTGTTGTGCCAATTTTGGATGAAATCCATTTGTTAGTATAGAAGTTACATGTATTTTAAAATTGGACATATCAGCAGGCATAGAATCATGTTGGCAGCACCGCCTTGTATTAATTACTCCAAATTAATCTAGAATGTCAGGTGCTATACGTGTGCAAAGTATAGAGCTGTTGGCTTGCATACTTTCTGATATATTGATATTAGGTTAAAAAGAATATAGACAGCATTTATTAACAGTTGGCAGCCCTGATTGCTCTTAACAATACTTATAGTCATATCTGTTATGGTACACATTGCACATACGAAATTTGGTTGAAATCCAACTGATAGTATAGAAGTTACATGTATTTAAAAATTGGTACTATCAGCAGGCTTATAATCATGTTGGTAGAACTGACGTATATAAGTTACTCCAAATTAATCTAAAATGTCAGAATATGCGTGTGCATAGTTTAAAGCTGTTGGCTTGCATACTTTATGATATATTGGTATTTGGATTTTAAAAAATAGAGAGAGCAATTATTAACAGTTGGCAGCCCTGGTGGCTCTTAAGAATATGCCCAGTCATATCTGTTTATGTACAGATATTGCATACAAAATTTGGTTGAAATCCAGTTGATAGTGTAGAAGTTATATGCATTTAAACATTGGACCTATCAGAAGGCTTAAAATTATTTTGGCATCACTGTCATGGTCGGCCTCCTGGAAATAAAACTGAAATGGTATTATCAACATGTGTGCCAAGTTTGGAATAGCTCCCATGCATACCTTGCAAGATATCCAACATGGAGCTCAAATTTCTAGTGCGTTTTTTCAGCAGTTGGTAGCACTGACATCATTTTCAAATATGGACGTGAGATATTCCGGTGCACATCTTTACTCATACTAAATTTGGTTTTGATTGCTGCAGCCGTTTAGGAGTTGATAGGGGGGGACACACACACAGCCAGACAGACAGACAGACAGAAGGACAGACAGACAGACAGACAGACACACATTTTCCCGAATCGATCTCATAAGACTACTTTTTCCTCATTTTTGCAAAATGTGAAAAGTAGGCTAAAAATCACAGATACAAAAAGGAAACGGTGGTTACAGATTTACGGACACCGATATAGAATGGATAATAACAGGCTCACAAAGAAAATTTTCAACCTAGCCTTATCAATGACAAATCAAAACAAGATGTTCAGTAAAGAACATATAGCCTACTTTCTCCTAAATGTATGAGTGTAGTTATAACTCGTTGTTACTATCAAAGAGTATAATAGAATCATTTCTTGGTTGAAGACCTTAGAAACTATTTACCTCTACCAAACGCCACAATCTAGATAAAAACTGCTACCATCATTGAAGAAACAAAGAAAGATAAGAAGTATCTCAAGAATGTTATGGATCTGGAGACATAATCGACCGGACTGGCTGCGTGGCTCGGCGGTAACGTTCTCGCTCGCTGGGCCCTAGGTTGCAGGTTCGTATCCTGGCGCAGTCAGCTGGCATTTGAGGGTGCACAAATGCGAGGGAGCCGTGTCAGTACATTTACTGGCACGTTAAAGATCCCCTTCGGGCCAAAATTCCGGCACCCCGGTGTCACTAAAAGCAGCAGTAGTTAAAAGGGATGTAAAACCAATAACATTATTATTATTATTATTATTATTATTATTATTATTGTTTTAATGTGCTAAACGGTTCCAGGCTAGTGTTCAGAAGTAAAGGGGGAGTTTTAGTCGGTAGTCTGCTACTCAGCAGCAGGAGCCCGACACTCTGTGCGTAAATGCATTTCTTGCCAAAAAAAAAAAAAAAATTATTATTATTATTATTATTACATATACGACCTGCCGTGGGCAACATCCAACTTTGAGTTGAGGCATGTCTTTACACGTCTGGTTAGGCAGGGCTTTCACAACCCTAATTGAAAAAAAAGGAAGGAAGATTGTAGTTTTACGTGGCCGTGAATCTTGTGATTATGAGCCACGGGACCTCCTTTTTACGTGGAATCCGAACCACAGGACATGGCATTTTACTTCAAAAATCTCACATGCATTGACCGGGAATCGAAAACCCTAATTGAATTAACAAATCTTTCCATGACCCTACAGGGACGTGTGTATACAAACTATGTGGATATTTTCGATTGCTATTTGCCTGAAATAAAAGTAGTAATTAATACCTGAACTAACACCAACGGCTTGAACTCAGTTACTATGTGAAATCGTTTTGTTCTTTACTTCAAATAACATTTTCAAGTAACGCAAAATAGGCTGTTACAAACCCTTTAAAATAAAAAGTAAAAATGTATCGTAGTATCATCTTGTCATTCTTCAAATTCGATGCGCATAGAATGCCAATGGTATATTAATCAATGGAGCCCCACGTAGACTAGTCGTGACTTCTAGTGGTGAAATATCGAACAATATAATCCTAACAGAGCGAGTGCATTCTAGCGGCCAGAAGAAGAAACTTTTCAAGTATGTATGTCGGCGTGCAGTTACCTTTTTGGCAGCTAGATGTCTCGAGTAAATCTGCTGGCGAATTATATTATAATTAAATATATATTTTACACCATAATATGCACAATATAACGCTTAATTTTAAAACATCTGAGTCATTACAAAACAATAAACATATAACATTTCAAGCAAAAAATCTAGCTCTGATCGGGTTTGATCCATAGGCAGTTGAGCGATATGCTAACGCTCTACCACTGAGCTAATTGTGTCAACGAATATCGTTCTATATAAAATGACTTACATAGAACTTGTTAGCAAATAATGATTTATACTAAACGATTTCATCACTGGAGTATATTATTTATACATAAAGCATTTCATACAAAGTTTATTTATTTTGTATCAGTACGCTATATTGCATTCAATACTCAAATTAGTGAAATATAAGTCAGGCACAAGATATCCGCTGCCATCTTGTCTTATTACTGAATCAGCTCAGCTTTTTTAAAATCACGTCAGCACTATAGTATTACAAAATAAACTTTTAATTTCGAACGTGCCTCTTCCTTTAGAACAGTTAAAACGATTCTCGGCTCGATAATCGGAACTGGTGGGTCCCATGATATGGATTATAAAGTTTGCATAATTCGCACGGCCGCCATCCTGAAAGGGTATGGCGGACGACCTTGTAGTTTGGTCACAAGACGCATCCTATACGAAGGTATGTTGTTACCAAATTTGGTAGAGATCGGATGATTTGGTTAGTCGTTATTTGATTTTACGTTTTGAACGTTTGAGTGGCCGCCATTCAGTTTTAGTAAAGATGGCGGCGAAATAAAACATGACACTGAGGTGTCCTTTGCTAGTGCTACCTTTGTACCAAATTTCGTTCAATTCGCATTCACCGTGTTCGAATTGATAGGGGGGGACAGACATTCAGAGTACACACACTCACACACACACAGACACACACACACACACACAGACTCACACACACACATACACACACACACACAGACTCACACACACACATACACACACACAGACAGACACACTTTTTTCGCCCTGTGTTGATCTCATAAGTCTACTTTCATTTTTTGCAAAAATCGAAAGTAGGCTAAAAACTGCTACCATCATTGAAGAAAGAAAGAAAGAAAGAAAGAAAGAAAGAAAGATAAGAAGTATCTCAAGAATGTTATGGATCTGGAGACATAATCGACCGGACTGGCTGCGTGGCTCAGCGGTAATGTTCTCGCTTGCTG
This sequence comes from Meconema thalassinum, assembly GCA_946902985.2. Taxonomy (NCBI): domain Eukaryota; kingdom Metazoa; phylum Arthropoda; class Insecta; order Orthoptera; family Tettigoniidae; genus Meconema; species Meconema thalassinum. Next base: position 838,716,837 of record OX336390.1, read on the forward strand.
GGCCCTAGGTTGCAGGTTCGTATCCTGGCGCAGTCAGCTGGCATTTGAGGGTGCACAAATGCGAGGGAGCCGTGTCAGTACATTTACTGGCACGTTAAAGATCCCCTTCGGGCCAAAATTCCGGCACCCCGGCATCTCTAAAAGCAGCAGTAGTTAAAAGGGACGTAAACCCAATAGCATTATTATTATTTTGCATATTAAGGCTTTCACGGCCCGGATTATTATATAAATAATTCATGCTTTTGGGCTAATGCCGTGTGTATTTTTAATTTAAACCATACGTTTCGGAGAAACCTTGCCTCCTTTTTCAATGGAAATAAACAATGTGGCCAAAGAAAGTATATCAATGAGATTACAAAAAATATAGATAAATTCCTCTGTTCGTCACCAGAGAGCAGCTGCCAGAAATAACTGTATGGACCATGGTGGAACGGCGGACAGAGTAGTAAGTAACAAGAAGGTAAAGGGGGCGGTGTGAAAATATAGAAACTCCTCGAAGAATGAGGAGGGGGGGGGGGGAGGGGGGAGGGTTAGATGGATATAAGGAAACATAGACAAAAGGGAATACTAGCTGAACGATACCTAACGTCATACAGTCAACGGCGAAAAAACAGATGGAAACACCTCCAGTGACGAACAAAGGAGATCAAATCCAGGCTCTGAGCCCTAGAGGGAAAATGTACAATTTTAAATATGTGAAGAACAGAGTGACTAAGAGGAACTATCTCCCTAGATCCTTAATAACTGGTAGCCAAGTGTCACTTAGCTGATAACCAGTGTCTCTGTTAAAATTATTGGGATTTTTACGAATTTCAACTGCCTCCCTTATAATTATAGACCAGTTGTGCTTAACAAGGGCAAGCGCATGAGCATCCTTGAAACATACATCGTGCCCTGAAGACAGGGCATGTTCAGCTATAGCTGATTTGTCAGGTTGGTTTAGACGGATGTTCCTTTGATGCTCTTTGATGCGAGTGGCAATGGACCGTTTCGTTTGTCCAATGTAGACTTTTCCGCAAGTACTGTGCCCATTTAGCATGAAATATGCCAATCACAGTATACCAGCGTAGCTCAATTCGGGATTTCGGGGCAGTGGTAAGTTCCCCCACTCTGTGACTCACATATTTTGGATTAATTAGAGGATACACTTGCAAAAATAACAACAAAATCAACTCCTATTTAAACATATTTAATTAATAAAATTAATGGCGCTACAAACATTTTAACACTTTAATTCTTGACCAAAATATCAACTGCTTGTTCCAAATGAACAAGGGATCACAAAATAAAATAAACAAATATTGATTTCAAAACCTGTGGTTTCCACATAAACCAACAATTCTTACTTAGTCTCACTTCCATAAAGCACTAACATTAAGTTTACATAACTCCGAGCTCTTTGGCTCCATGCATTTACATTATTATGGTGTCATTCTTGTACACCTCAAACACTGTCTTTTATATTTTCTTATTCTTTAAAACAAATATATAATTATATTTAAAATCTATGTTAATTATCTAATTCAATATTTTTGGGCATGTCCACACATTCAGTTGTTATCATCTCTCTTTACTTCACAAACATATTAAGGTAATCAGAAAATCAATTGTGTACTCCAGAGCGTGAAGGTACTTGACACAGTCAAAAAACTATAGTTACTCCCGAACTCAGTTGCCTTCAATCAACTCGTGGAATCCCACGTCCTTACATTATTACAATAGGGATTGTTATTTATCTCTTATGTCTTAATAGATCATTATCATATAAGAAACTACGATCTGAACCGGCAAACGAAATATCCATCTTTAAGGGCCTCGGTTCAATGCCCGGGTCGTTTACAACTCTAAACACTCCTGGTGTATTCGTCTCTCTTTACAACAGTTTACGAGACGGTCTCTGTTCCATCTCGCTTTAAAAGAGCTAGTCTCTACTACTGGGGTGCGATTTATGACCTGTTAGGGTGGTGGAGACTTCCCGTTTGACCCAACATTTTAGTAGCTTATTTTCAAGGCTTTCAAAACAAACCTTTCCATTCTATCCAGTTCTGAGGAGACCAGGCTTTATTGTACCGTAACATTCAAACAACTATTCTTTGGTTCACAGACCATTTTCATATCCTTGGCATTTATTAATTATGAGAGGGTCCTCATTGATTGGGAAGATTAAATACACATACGACGACGGAGAATTTCAGGGGCTTTTATCATAAGAAGATCCTGCATTCGAATCTCTTCAGGTGCCTCGGGAACTAATCCCATACAGAGGGCTTATACAAAATGCGATTTAGAGTCGGCCGTGGCCCATATGACATACGCTCAATAATACCATATATTAGCTCCCTTTTTAAATACATACACAATGCCTCGTGATACTAATGTCACAAATAGAGGACTTATACAATTATCATTCACTGCAATCAACTACCCTCCATAAGTAATGTACCAAGTATTTAACCACTACGCGTTCCTAGCGTGACACTTTAATATTATATTTGCGCTCATTATGCGCTATGCATTATTTTAAGCCGAAAATGTCTTCCCAAGAACTGATAAAATCTCTTTAGTAACAATTCATATTATTTTAATTCACATATTAATCTTTCCATGGTCGATAAATCGTTCCCTGTTTTAAAATATTCCATTGAACCTCATTTCTTACACATACGTTAAGGCTTAACGTTCTTATGTTCATATCAATTTATTTGATTTTTATTTAACATTTCCATATTTAATTATTATTATTATTCTTTATTCTTTATATAAGCTCAAAAGCTATTTCTTTCATATCTCAACTTTACTTTATTTCAATGTCTTTCATGATATTTAACTGATATTTCGCTTGCTCTTATGACATTTGTTAAATACTTTAACCCTTTATTCACCTATTACCTCTACGGGATTTATTCTTTACATAATTATTCATAATTTCTCTATTTATTTTATTATTGTTCAGACCGTATTCTTGATTATTCATTATTCATTCATTAAAACACATCCCTTTCACTCAAAAACTCTGGTGGGTTTTGTACACAATCAATTTCTGACACCAAAATAAAAATGAATTTTGTACTTACATATTTTCCAGATCATCCCTGATCTTAAATCTGGTGTGGTGTTTCATTTTTGGGGCCCACTTTGAACTTTTTACACCATATTGAAGGTATTCATCTTACGTAAAAACACTTTTTGACCTATATCTAGAACACTTAATATTGACGACATTTTTATATACTGGTGTGTCCCTTTTGAACACATAATAACACTAAAAATATTATTTAACACACAATCTTGATTATTTTACACTTCACAATTACCCGATCACTAGGCCGTACTTCTGAGCCTATCACACGTGATCTTCTTTAATTCCCGTCTCCAAGGGTGAGATTTATCCGATGTCGGCTTCCTATTCTGAAGAATCCGAAAGTCCCGAAACATCTACTGTTCCCTGGAGTTCAATTCTGCTATTCCTATCCTGGATAACTGGCTATTGATCTAGCTTGAACGGCTTCTCTGTAGATCTGTCTATCGATCCTAACGAAAGTCTATATGGATCGAGGTCTCCTCTAAGACCTATAGATTTAGTTTCTAACAGCTAGCACTTCTTGATTCTAGTACTATTAGAATTGTTCACCTGATATCTGGAGCTAATGTTTATAGTCTCCTATTCTATTTATTTGAACTGTTTTAACGCTCCTACGTTCGAACCTTATTCTGTTCTTCCTATTTAGGTTGCTTCAATTTAAATAACAGTTTATCTGTCTGGTACGATACTTCCGTACGTTATGATCTGTTCGTTCGAACATATAACGACCTATCGCCTTTAAGTCCGACGTTCGCAGCCTGCTCTGACTATATCTTGCGAATTTTCACTTTAACTTGTATACAGTCGGGCCTAAATCCTATAATTAGGATTTTCCTAATACTTCACTGCGGCGATACTTTAAGATTTCGTCTTGACCACCCCTTATGGAAGGCAAGCAAGTCGTTACTACTGTGACGCCTGTGGCTATTGGATCTTACTTCGGTGGTGTGAAACAGCGTTTTCTCCCCTCTGGCTGTCTGAATACTGCATGCGATGTGACGTGATACAGCGTTACGTCCCCTCACGGGCTCTCAGAATAACTGCTTGTGCTGATATAACTTCACGTCCTCCTGGACGGATTCGTGATGCGTGATGCGTGGCGATACCCCTCGGGCCGTTCGAATACTGCATGATTGGCTTGGAAACGCCCGAAGCTTTATACTGTTTTACTACAAAAAAATAAGACTCAAGCCTTTCCTGTGGTCAACTTCTAAAATAATGGTGCCACAAATATAAAAATTATACCTTCCGAAAGCTCGTCTTCTCAATGTCAAATGATCTTATTGCACCTAAGAATCGATCGTGCAATTTGGAGATATTAATTAATTTCTCGTCCTCAATTGTGTGGGAGTTGCATTCCTTTTGGTCTCTCCCCTCCACAGAGGCTTAGGTAATTCACCGATGACGTCGTCTTACGTCGGCAGTTTATTTCTGCACAATTATTACATGGTTTCTCTATACTGAAAAATCTCTCATTCCAAATGATTCACTGTACTGTGCTTGTTTACTCATTATTATGCTCGTAAACGTGTTAATTTTAATTATTCCTCTTCTGGTGCATAAGCGACGTTGTCAATTTCCAGCCACGTCAGCTTGAATTCCGATTCAGGCTTCTCTTTCTATCACGGTGGAAGATTCCACTCAGTTATTAATACTCGTGACCAGCCCTCTCTGGCATGTCGAGTGGGGTGATCTCATCTAAGGAGCATCTGTCCCTAGTCGCTTGCACAATGTTAAGCTATATTCCTGGCTTAAAATCTCTCTCCGTTCCTTTAAGAAACTATACTTTTCTTTCATTTCTTCCTTAAGGACATTGGTTCGACCGTCATGGACCCCATGGCCCATGGGTTCAGTACATGGGACTTCATACACCCCAGGTTGTAGTATTGGGGACAATTTATCTTTGTTTAATGCTAAACGTTGACCAATTTTCGTCATAGTGCCGAAAACTGTTTTTATCTTGTGCTTGCGGAGAATCTTAGCAACGCGGTCAGTGGTGTTGTGAATATAAGGGAGGTAAGCAGTTCCTCTCACGTCGGAGCTCTGAGAAGGTTGTCTATCCCTCCTTCTGGGATGTAGGGACCTATATATAGTGGATTCATTATAGCCATTACCCTTAAACATGGTTTGTAAGGCATGTAACTCTTCCTGAAGAGTTGATGCCTCACAAATACGTTCCGCTCTTTTGGCTAGAGTTGTTATAATTCCTTGTTTTTGTGCTGGTTGGTGGTGGGAGTCCGCTTGTAAATAACGGTTAGTGTGAGTTGGCTTACGGTAGACGCTGTGCCCCATGGATCCATCCGCTTTCCTCCTCACAAGAACATCCAAAAAAGGTAAGCATCCACCTGACTCTAGCTCCATTGTGAAGTGTATTGACGGATGCAGCTGATTTAGGTGGTTCAGAAAGTGGTTCAGTTTCTCAGAACCCTCCTCCCACACCACGAACGTATCATCCACATACCTCCACCAAATCACAGGTTTGAAAGACGCCGAAGATATAGCCTCCCCCTCAAAATGTTCCATGAAAAAATTTGCCACGACAGGCGAGAGTGGACTTCCCATGGCCACACCATCAGTCTGCTCGTAATATTTACCATCCCACAAGAAATAGCTGGAACACAAGCAGTGGTGGAATAATCGGGCAATGTCCTCAGGAAACAAATCCTTGATGAGTGACATGACCGAGTCCACCGGCACTCTGGTAAACAAGGACTCTACATCAAAACTCACCAAAATAGCATTTGGTTGAACGGCGATGGTTGACAATTTTTCGACGAAATGGGTTGAATCCCTAATGTAGGACTGTGTGCGCCCCAAGTGCGGATGAAGCAACTTGCTGAGATATTGCGCAAGAGCATAAGTTGGAGAACCTATTGTGCTAACAATTGGTCGAAGAGGGACGTCTTGCTTATGGATTTTTGGAAGACCATACAATCTCGGAGGAACAGCATCTCTCGGAATAAGACATCTTCCCTCTTCTTTTGGAATAGATGACAGTTTAACAAGCTTAGCAGTGGCATTGGATACACGAGTGGTTGGATCACGAGTGCACAGTCTGTAGACAGGATCAGATAACAGAATCGAGTTGTTCGACAATCATCTAAATTTAGTAAGTTGAGGCGAAGAAGGAGCTCTCTCCTTTCATCGTTGTCCTTCTTTCTTAGATGCAGGGATCATAACATCATTCCCAACTGTGTAAAATTGAAGCAAACTATACACACTCATAAAGCTATGAGAATTTATCAGCGCGCTAGCAAGGCACTCGTTATCGAGAGGATCCAGAACTCTCGTACTGAATTGGACGCAGTTTCCCGTGAGTTATTACACTTACATCTGTTTCTTAGTAGCATTCTCTCAGAGGAATTGTGGCTGTTCTTTGAACGTATCTCCGCTATTCAGGCCGAGAATAATTTTTGTCGGGCTGTAGATAGACAAAGAGCTAAGTTCCTTCGATTGTCCTCGAGACAAACAGCTCCTCGTACGGTTCTTGATACTAGTAAAGTTGTAGTCAATCTTTCTAATACCCCTTTAGATGACTATCAAACAACTTTACTAAGCAGAGGTCTCAACTTTGCTCCCGCACCCTCCAAAATTCCTACAGAGGAGTTGATCACATCCGTTGAGGCTGCCATCTACAATTTACCTCCAGATGAAGCTGAAGAAGTTAGACAAGAAAGTGTGAGGATATTAAGATCCTCTAAAGTACCCGCACCCAATTTAACTCGGGGTGAAAGAAAGGCATTGAAGGAACTAAGAAATAATGACACCATTTCTATTCTTCATGCTGACAAGGGAAATGCGACAGTGGTGATGGATACCGTTGAATATAAAAGTAAAATCTCGATTCCGTTATCTGATCCTGTCTACAGACTGTGCACTCGTGATCCAACCACTCGTGTATCCAATGCCACTGCTAAGCTTGTTAAACTGTCATCTATTCCAAAAGAAGAGGGAAGATGTCTTATTCCGAGAGATGCTGTTCCTCCGAGATTGTATGGTCTTCCAAAAATCCATAAGCAAGACGTCCCTCTTCGACCAATTGTTAGCACAATAGGTTCTCCAACTTATGCTCTTGCGCAATATCTCAGCAAGTTGCTTCATCCGCACTTGGGGCGCACACAGTCCTACATTAGGGATTCAACCCATTTCGTCGAAAAATTGTCAACCATCGCCGTTCAACCAAATGCTATTTTGGTGAGTTTTGATGTAGAGTCCTTGTTTACCAGAGTGCCGGTGGACTCGGTCATGTCACTCATCAAGGATTTGTTTCCTGAGGACATTGCCCGATTATTCCACCACTGCTTGTGTTCCAGCTATTTCTTGTGGGATGGTAAATATTACGAGCAGACTGATGGTGTGGCCATGGGAAGTCCACTCTCGCCTGTCGTGGCAAATTTTTTCATGGAACATTTTGAGGGGGAGGCTATATCTTCGGCGTCTTTCAAACCTGTGATTTGGTGGAGGTATGTGGATGATACGTTCGTGGTGTGGGAGGAGGGTTCCGAGAAACTGAACCACTTTCTGAACCACCTAAATCAGCTGCATCCGTCAATACACTTCACAATGGAGCTAGAGTCAGGTGGATGCTTACCTTTTTTGGATGTTCTTGTGAGGAGGAAAGCGGATGGATCCATGGGGCACAGCGTCTACCGTAAGCCAACTCACACTAACCGTTATTTACATGCGGACTCCCACCACCACCCAGCACAAAAACAAGGAATTATAACAACTCTAGCCAAAAGAGCGGAACGTATTTGTGAGGCATCAACTCTTCAGGAAGAGTTACATGCCTTACAAACCATGTTTAAGGGTAATGGCTATAATGAATCCACTATATATAGGTCCCTACATCCCAGAAGGAGGGATAGACAACCTTCTCAGAGCTCCGACGTGAGAGGAACTGCTTACCTCCCTTATATTCACAACACCACTGACCGCGTTGCTAAGATTCTCCGCAAGCACAAGATAAAAACAGTTTTCGGCACTATGACGAAAATTGGTCAACGTTTAGCATTAAACAAAGATAAATTGTCCCCAACACTACAACCTGGGGTGTATGAAGTCCCATGTACTTGCGGAAAAGTCTACATTGGACAAACAAAACGGTCCATTGCAACTCGCATCAAAGAGCATCAAAGGAACATCCGTCTAAACCAACCTGACAAATCAGCTATAGCTGAACATGCCCTGTCTTCAGGGCACGATGTATGTTTCAAGGATGCTCATGCGCTTGCCCTTGTTAAGCACAACTGGTCTAGAATTATAAGGGAGGCAGTTGAAATTCGTAAAAATCCCAATAATTTTAACAGAGACACTGGTTATCAGCTAAGTGACACTTGGCTACCAGTTATTAAGGATCTAGGGAGATAGTTCCCCTTAGTCACTCTGTTCTTCACATATTTAAAATTGTACATTTTCCCTCTAGGGCTCAGAGCCTGGATTTGATCTCCTTTGTTCGTCACTGGAGGTGTTTCCATCTGTTTTTTCGCCGTTGACTGTATGACGTTAGGTATCGTTCAGCTAGTATTCCCTTTTGTCTATGTTTCCTTATATCCATCTAACCCTCCCACCTCCCCCCCCCCCCCCCCCCTCCTCATTCTTCGAGGAGTTTCTATAATTTCACACCGCCCCCTTTACCTTCTTGTTACTTACTACTCTGTCCGCCGTTCCACCATGGTCCATACAGTTATTTCTGGCAGCTGCTCTCTGGTGACGAACAGAGGAATTTATCTATATTTTTTGTAATCTCATTGATATACTTTCTTTGGCCACATTGTTTATTTCCATTGAAAAAGGAGGCAAGGTTTCTCCGAAACGTATGGTTTAAATTAAAAATACACACGGCATTAGCCCAAAAGCATGAATTATTTATATAATTATTATTATTATTATTATTATTATTATTATTATTATTATTATTATTATTATTATTATTATTACATAATCGACCTGCCGTGGGCAACATCCAACTTTGAGTTGAGGCATGTCTTTACACGTCTGGTTGTACATGGCTTTCACAACCCTAATTGAATTAACAAATCTTTCCATGACCCTACAGAGACGTGAGTATACAAACTATGTGGATATTTTCGATTGCTATTTGCCTGAAACATAAGTATTAATTAATAACCTGAACTAGCACCAACGGCTAGAATTCAGTTACTATGTGAAATCGTTTTGTTCTTTACTTCAAATAACACTTTCAAATAACGCACAATAGGCTGTTACAAACCCTTTAAAATAAAAAGTAAAAATGTATCGTAGTATCATCTTGTCATTCTTCAAATTCTATGAGCATAAAATGCCAATGATATAGTAATCGATGGAGTCCCACGTAGACCAGTCGTGACATCTAGTGGAGAATTATCGAACAATATAATCCTAACAGAGCGAGTGCATTCTAGCGGCCATAAGAAGAAACTTTTCAATAAAATCTGGAAGTTAATAAGTAGGTCGGCGTGCAGTTACCTTTTTGGCTGCTAGATGTCTCGAGCAAATCTGCTGGCGAATTATGTTTTAATTAAATATATTTTTTCCACCATATTATGCACAATATAACGCTTAATTTTAAAACGTCTGAGTCATTACAAAACAATAAATATATAACATTTCAAGCAAAAAACCTATCTCTGATCGGGTTTGAACCATAGGCATTTGAGCGATAGGCCAACGCTTTACCACTGAGCCAATTGTGCCAACGAATACCGTTCTATATAAAATGACTTACATAGAACTTGTTAGCAAATAATGATTTATACTAAACGATTTCATCAGTGGAGTATATTATTTATATATAAAGCATTTCATACAAAGTTTATTTATTTTGTATCAGTACGCTATATTGCATGCAATACTCAAATTAGTGAAATATAAGTCAGGCACAAGATATCCGCTGCCATCTTGTCTTATTACTGAGTCGGCTCAGCTTTTTAAAATCACGTCTGCACTATAGTATTACAAAATAAACTTTTAATTTCGAACGTGCCTCTTCCTTTAGAACAGTTAAAACGATTCTCGGCTCGATAATCGGAACTGGTGGGTCCCATGATATGGATTATAAAGTTTGCATAATTCGCACGGCCGCCATCCTGAAATGGTATGGCGGTTGACCTTGTAGTTTGGTCACAAGGCGCATCCTATATGAAGGTATGTTGTTACCAAATTTGGTAGAGATCGGATGATTTGGTTAGTCGTTATTTGATTTTACGTTTTGAACGTTTGAGTGGCCGCCATTCAGTTTTAGTAAAGATGGCGGCGAAATAAAACATGACACTGAGGTGCCCTTTGCTTGTTCTACCTCTGTACCAAATTTCGTTCAATTCGGTTTCACCGTGTTCGAATTGATAGGGGGGGACAGACATTCAGAGTACACACACTCACACACACACACACACACACAGACTCACACACACACATACACACACACACACACACACAGACAGACACACATTTTTTGGCCCTGTAGTGATCCCATAAGTCTACTTTCATTTTTTGCAAAAATCGAAAGTAGGCTAAAAACTGGTTGAAAGAATTCAGTGAAGACGAAATTGGCTGTTATGAAGAAACCATTCAAGACATAACAAAATTCAGAACTTTAATTCACAAAGACATATTTTCTGAAAACCCCACCCGACAAAATGCTGATGGACAGAACAGCGTAAAAGGGAACACAGCGAGAGGATGGAGAGTTATTGGAAGGGATGAAGAAGAAGTGTTTTCTTTTTTATTATTTAGCGTATGGCTTTTAGTGCGAGGAGTGTCTGACGACATGTTCGGCTCACCAGAGGCTGTAGCTGCTTCAACGCGGACACCCATGGGGTGAGCTACAAGTTCCGTTTAATTTCAAATAGTTCCAACTTTCTCTACCAGATGTCGCTGACACCTAGTGGTGAACGTTGGAACTTTGGTAGAGCGTTTCAACGAAATCTAGCTTCACACAAGTTTAATTAGTGGAAGGTTCTTTTACATGCCATAAATCTATAACATGGGACCGACGGTTTTACTTTCTCTCCGAATGAAGGCATACTGAAGGATTTTAACGCTCTTAAACCATCCGACGACTTTCGTCGGGTTTGAACCCGCAATCTTGGGCATAGAAGCTCAGCATGCTACCGACTACGCAACCGAAGCCACTAAAAATAGTGCTAATAAGTTCAAACGTGCTTCTTAGTTGGGCACACCGAATAAATAAAACTTTACGAGCCTTACAGTAGTCGCATATGATGCGTAACATCTGACATAGAAGAAACCCCACGTGAAATTTTTGATACACCGGTATTTTATAATATTATTGGCACAAATATTAATCTATTGTAAATGGGAGTGTTCTACAGATATTGTAGTTTATAATACGGAACTCATTTTATTAGATGATTTTTAGCTTCCACCAGCACTAGCCTAAATAAAGAATACGATATGAATCAACTAGATTAATAGACGCGACCCCACTCATAACCTTAAATTCCTTATAAATAGGCCAACTTGCGAGTAAATGCAATGTGCACAGCAGTAGATCATGAATGGCTTGCCCAGTTCCCGGACCTCTAGATTCACAGACCAACACGTAATATCATATGGATTCTGTTAAAATGAGTCATATTGATATGATTAGCAGCGGAGTATCAAGAAGGCAGTGCGAGAATAATCAAGAAGGCAGTGCGAGAGTAGGAATATCAAGTAGGCAGTGAAGAAAAAGTCTTGGAATTGTTATGTATTATTAGAGTGTAAATAAAAAAGATGTTTGTGTGTTGATGAATGTCCAGGAGGGATACGATCCAGCTGGCAGAGCGTCTTACACTTCCGTCCGATCCACTTCCGTCCCATTTTTCAAAATCACTCCCACAAAAATATCCAGCAAACGAGTGGAAAGATGTTACACATCAAAAATAACAATCATAGTCTCAGCCGTGTGTTGAGCTTGAGAGTTAAAGCCATTGTGACGAACTAACCTCTAATTTCGACTCTCCATTTAGCAGTGCCATCAGTTATAGTGTGAAAATATTTGTTTATTTGATTCTATTGGTAGGATTGAAAATTTATAGCCTGCAATATGTGCACATGGAAGCTAGATATTTAATATGTATTCTGCTCCTGGCGGGATTTTGTTTTATATACTGTATAATGTATTAAATCACTAATGCATGATAATCTAACATTTCACTCGCAAATCCAATTACGATTTACGAATATTGTAATGCAATGGTCATTGTCTGTCATTATTTACTGTGGTATTGAATATAAATGCTCTGTCTCAAGTGTAAAATCCATGGCTAACCATGAGCTAACAGGCACATTTAGGCGTCCCCATGGTTGGAAGCCAATGTTGTCATAGGTGGGCTTTGGGGTCGCGTCCTTCCCAAAGGAGTTACTAGAGGAGTCAAAGGACTTTTACTCATTGTTCCAATTTTGTCTACCTTCTTTACCTCGAAACAATTACGAGCCTTAGAGTAGTCGCATATAATGTGTAACATGCCACATGGCCGACAGTACCTCGAATGGTTACATTAAATAAGAATACAGAAAAAGTATGAAGATTTAATAAATAATAATTGTTTTCAGCAAATATGATACAATGAATATTTTCATACCAAAGAACGACAACTTGAAGATCATTTATTGTAGGAATATCTGTAATGGGGCCTCCAAACCTTGAAAAAAAACGTATGCGATATATATTCCACTAATTTTCAATTTTTATTTTGTGTTTTAATGTATTTTTATCTTGTACTTTAATGTATCTTCATGTATTATCTGTGTATAAACAATTGTTTGCTACTGTTATTGGGGCACTGTCCTGTTGTAGCAATAAATAAATAAATAAATAGCCACATGGCCGATAGTACGTCGTGATACCAATCGCCGCCACCGCTCGCTCATTGTTTCCGTCTCATCCATTTCCGTTTCATTGTTTCCGTCCCATTCATTTCCGTTCAATTTTTCAAGATCACCCCCACAAAAAATATACAGATACCGAGTGGAGAGTATTATTTTTACGTCTCTTCTACTATTACGTCTTAGTGATTCCGGGTTTCTGGAACTTTGGCTTGCATTAAATATACTGACATATCGACCACGGTGGCCGAGAGCGTTCACGCGCTACCTCGTGCCTCGCTGGCATGGGTTGGAAATCCACCTCACCTGCCCTGAAAATGGTTTTCATGGTTTCCCCATTTTCACCACCAGGCAAATGCTAGGACGGTTCTTTCTTCTTCTTCTCCTTTCGAACAACCCATTTGGAGGGTACGATGAATCAACGTTGGCTATTGTCCGTTGTAGTCAATTTCCGTTGTTTCCAAATTTCTTTCATCCTTCTAGAGTGACGATCTTTCTCCTCCTGAGTCCACTTTCTGCCAGTTGTTTGTTTCTTCCTTTCTTGAAATTTTGCGTTTTGAATAGCTTCTCTGAAGAGTGATCTGTTTGCTATTGTGTCTGTCTGAATTTTGGCGTTTGTCAAATCTTTGTCAATTTCAATGAATCTTGTGGGTTTGGATTTGTAACTAGTCAGTAAGTTGAAGATCTGTTTAGTTAGTCTACTATTTTCCATTCTAGAGATGTGCCCAAAAAAACTGTAATCTTCTCTTTCTCATTACATCAGTTAATTTTTCACATTTCAAATATAACTCTCTATTTGGTCGTAACCTATATTCTGCGTTATTATTTCGTTTAGCTCCCAGTATATTTTTCAGAATTCATCTTTCAGTCTTCTCAAATTTGTCTAAATCACCAAATCTTGTTAATTTAAGTGTTTCTGCTGCATAGAGAGTTTCAGGTCTGACCACTGTTTGATAATGCCTTAATTTAGTGTTCCAGGACAAGTTCTTTTTATTATGTATATCTTTTGTCATATGAAAACACCTTTGTAATTTATGCGTACGCGTTTCTATTGCTGTCTTTTCCTATGAGTCATTCATTATCCACTCTCCTAGGTATTTAAAGGAATTTGTTTTACATACTGAATTGTCATGAATTGTGATGCTTTTGGGGGCATCGGTGATGATTGTCATGAACTTAGATTTTTCAAATGATATTTGTAGTCCGACTTTGGCTTCCTGTTTTTGCAACTCTCTAATTTGTTCTTGGGCAGTATCCAGTGAGTCAGTAAGTAATGCAATGTCATCCGCAAAAGCTAAACAATCTACAGTGATTTTATGTGGATGTCTTCCTAGTTGAACGCCTTTAGTATTGATGGCTTTCCTCCACACTCGAATTACCTTTTCCAATGCACAGTTGAAATGCAGAGGTGACAGACCATCTCCTTGTCTCACACCTAACTTTATTTTGAAAGATTTTGAAAGTTCCCCTCTAAATTAAACATTAGAAGTTGTATTCGTTAGTGTTAACTAGTTATCAAGTCCAAATTCCTTCAGAAAGTTAATAAGTGCCTTTCTGTCAATCGAGTCATAGGCTTTTTTAAAATCCACAAAAGTAACTACATATTTCAAGTTCCTGATATTCCTTATGTCTAATATGTTCTTTAAATTTAGTATTTGCTCCTTCCATGATCGTCCCTTCCTAAATCCTGCCTGATACTCTCCCAATTGTGGGTCGAGTATTTTTCTGCTCTTTTTGAAAGAGCTTTGGATAAGATCTTATAGGTCACTAGCTGGAGGGAGATTCCCCTGTAATTGTTAGGATCTGTTTTCTTCCCTTTCTTATGTAGTGGATGTATCAAAGCAGATGTCCATTCTGATGGTAAACTGTGTGTTTTACATATGTCATTTATGATTTCCGTTAAACATAGGATCATGTTGTCACCCGACTATTTCCATAATTCAGCAACTGTACTATCTTCTCCAGATGCTTTGTTATTTTTAAGTTCGTTTATAATTTCTTTAATTTCATTTGTTGTTGGTGGTTTCGAGTCTGGAGAGATGGCGAGTATAATATCAAAATTAAATGTCTCCTTTGGTGGATCGCAGTTGAGGAGTTCTTCAAAATATTTCGCAAGTAGTCTGCAATTTTCAGCGTTATTATATGCAGTTTTCTGAGTCTTTGGATCTGTGAAAAGTAAGTTAGGTGGAGTATCTTATATATTAAAATAGTTCTCAAAAATTTCACCCCTTACTAAAACTGAAATATCGCGGGAAGTATTTGCGCCACGACGACGTTTGTTGTCTTAAAATGTAACGCCCGTCAAGCACCGTCGATTGATACCCACCTTACTTGATTATATCATTCGAGTATTAAAATAATTGCGAATATTACTTCCTTCAAGGTCTCACGAAAATAGAATATTGAATGACTTGACGGACATATTGTCGCTGGGCAACAACGACTAAAACTGTATCATGATATTCAACGCCGCCCCAATAATAAATCTAACTTGATATTAACAGAGAGTTCCCTAATTACGTCATGATATCGTTAACTTCTACCTGCTCCACTCGCGCGCTATTGTCGCTTGTATCCATACAAGATATCGTTAACTTCTACCTGTTCCACTCGGGCACTAATGTCGCATGTATCCATACAATAATTTGAAGGGGATTCTGTGCACATAATTTTATTAAATCTTCTCAAAAAATGGAATACTTCGAGACTGAAATGCTCATGCACAATCAACAGTCATTTTGCTAATGACACTGACATGTCAACATCTGTTTGAATGACAACAAATACTGTATACGAAAGACAACTAATTTCACAAAGATGCCGCTACAGTCGAATGTTGGAACCGCCATTTTACATTGTGTATCCGATCTTTCTGTTATATAGTCTTTGGTCTCACCAGCTACAAACTGTCTTCTTTTCATTTCATCATTCGTCCTTATAGGTTGTGTGCTCAATCAATACAATGAATCATATTATGATGAATGAGAGGCGACACTCAATTACAAATGTTATAAAGATTAAAGGTGACGGTAATTGTCTGTTCAGGTCCTTGGCATATTGTGAGTACAACAATCAGAGTTTATTTACTCAGGTTAGAAAGCGAATTGAAAAACATGTTACAGACAAGTGGAATAATTATTGTTACGTGCCACCCCCTAGTGGCACTTTTGTTAACTGGATTACGGTGGGGGTACAAAGCACAACACCAATTACTGCTTAAAGAAATAATTAACTTTATTGTGGCCAGAAAATTACACTAATCAGCAAATACAAGCAATTAGGAGCCTTCTCCAGTTTCCTCAAGTCTCTTCCTTATGCGCTCTTGGCCCCTTTCACTTGCAACAGACCACAGAAGTTAATCCGTCCTAATGAGTCCGGTGGCCTTGGCAGAAGCTACCTGCCCCTCTTCCTCAGGTACAACAAACACAGTTACTTACGAGCACTTGATGTACGCTGTTCACAAGCTGGGAGAAACAATGTCACAGGGTTTCGTAACTCGCACAGCACTTCGTCACCACACTTCTGTCGCACAAGATAATCGCTCGCACTAGCTCGAAAAACACAACAACAACCACTGCTTGACGGGTCACTCATATAGCCGGCCGGTGACTCAATAAATGCTTCTAGATCCATCCAGAGTCCACGGCTTCTCGAGGTTTCCAGCGCTGGTCCAGTCACGAATGTTCTGGACTATCCCTTTGTCCTAGTAGCCCTGTTGCATAAGGCGCGCGCAATACAGGAGGCAGGGCACAGCCCAGCCCTGGGGCAGTTGTGACTCACGCGGTGACTGATGACACAAACTCACAGCCGTAATACCACCCCCTTCCTAAAAAAGACTGATCGTCCCGATCAATCATTGGTCCGTCTGTGTCCCTCCGTAGGCTGCCAGGCGATCTCGATGCACGATCTTCATCTTCGCCCTCGGGCTCCGCTGGATCCTGTAGACGACATCGTTGATCCGTTTCACGACTCGGTACGGGCCCTCCCAGGACTTCTGCAGTTTGGATGACAGGCCTTTCTTCCGTAATGGGTTGAAGAGCCAGACCAGGTCGTCCTCGTGGAATCCGCCGGCATCCGTCTACTGGTCGTATCGGGTCTTCATTCGGTCGGTCTCGATCCGCAGTTTCCTCCTCGCGAACGCGTGTACGTCCTCCAGTTGGTCGACCAGTTCTTGACAATACTGGCTTACCGGGATCGGATCATTCCCAGGTCGGCCGAAGGCAAGATCGACAGGTAGACGGAGCTCCCTCCCAAACATGGCCAGGGCTGGTGTGCACCCGGTGGCTTCATGCACGGCGGCGCGGTAGGCCAGGAGAAATAGTGGAAGATGATTGTCCCAATCCCTCTGGTGCTCGCTGACGACTATTCGGAGATGGTTCTCGACGGTGCGATTGAATCGCTCTACCATCCCGTCGGACTGAGGGTGTAGCGGCGTTGTCCTTGTCTTCCGGATCCCCAGCAGCTGGCATAGGTTCTGGAACACCTGCGACTCGAAGTTCCTCCCTTGGTCGGAGTGCAGCTCCAGGGGTACTCCGTACCGGCTGACGAATTCCTTCACCAGGGTCTCTGCGATCGTCGCGGCTTCTTGGTTAGGGAGCGCATACGCCTCCGGCCATTTGGTAAAGTAGTCGCTGACGACTAATATGTAGCGGTTCCCTGCCTCGCTTAACGGGAATGGCCCAGCAACATCGATGGCCACTCTCTCCATGGGGCCGCCCACGTTGTAGGTCTTCAGTGGACCCCGTCGTCTTCGTCCTGGGCCCTTGCTGGCTGCGCAATCGTGGCACCTCGCGCAGTGGTTCTCCACGTCTGTTCGGCATCCGATCCAGTAGAACCGCTCTCTCAGCTTCTCCAGGGTCTTCTTTATCCCTAGGTGTCCACCAGATGATCCTCCATGAACTTCCTTCAGGACTTCCTCCGTCATAGCCTTTGGAACGACGACTTGTTCCCGAGATGTCTTCCCGTCGATGCTCTCCCAGGTACGGCAGATGAGGCCATCCCTTACAATCAGCGAGTCCCACTGTGCCCAGTAGGACTTAAACTTTGGGCTGCAGTCACTCACAATGTTCCACCCGGGTCTGGGGACACAGGCCCTCTTCCATTCGGCTATCAGTCCCAGGTCATCATCTTCCGCTTGCGCCCGCGTGAAAGATTCGCAGCTCCAGCTCCCTTGAAGTTCCACGGTAGTCCTTCGGCACTGTATCCCGGTGTTCTCCTCCCTTCGGGCACAGAAGGTGCAGTCTTCGGGGCACGGTCTTCGTGACAGGGCGTCGGCGTTAGAATGCAGTTGGCCTTTCCTGTGCTGAATCTCAAAGTTATACTGTTGAAGCCTCTCTAACCACCGCGCGAGTTGACCCTCGGGCTGCTTGAAGTTCAGGAGCCACCGCAGGGATGCATGGTCGGTCCTGATGAGAAATTCTTGCCCGTACAGGTACTTGTGGAAGTGTTCAATGGTCTTCACGATGGCGAGCAGCTCCTTCCTGGTGACGCAGTAGTTCCTTTCTGTCTTTGACAAGGCCTTGCTGAAGTAGGCCACTACTCTCTCCTCGCCGTCCACTACCTGCGACAGGATTCCCCCTATGCCAAAGTCGCTGGCATCGGTATCGACGATGAACCTTGTTCCAGGTCTGGGGTAGGCCAGAATAGGCGCGGTGCACAGAGCCTGCTTGAGTTGTTCGAAGGCACTGTGGCATTCTGCTGTCCACGTGAAGAGTTGGTCCTTCTCAGTCACGCGATGTAAAGGTTTGGCGATGTCGGCAAATCCCCTCACGAAGCGACGGTAATAAGTGCAGAGTCCCAGGAAGCTTCGTAGTTGGGACTTGTCCTTCGGAACTGGCCACCCCCTCACAGCTGCGGTCTTCTCTGGGTCGGTGCGCACCCCTTCCTCGGAGACGATATGCCCAAGGTACTGGACCCGCTTCTGGAAGAGCTGACACTTATTGGGGCTCAACTTCAGCTGGGCAGCCCGTAGCTTCAACAAGATCTCCTTCAGGTTGCTGTAGTGCTCCTCGAAGCTTCTCCCCAGAACGATGACGTCGTATAGGTAGACCAGGCAGGTCTTCCAGTGTAGTCCCCTCAGAATGGACTCCATTAACCTTTCGAAGGTCCCAGGGGCGTTGCACAGACCGAATGGCATGACGGTGAACTGCCAGAGCCCGCTGCCCACAGAGAACGCCGTTTTCTCGCGGTCCTTAGGGTGGACCTCCACCTGCCAGTAGCCACTCTTCAAATCCAAGGTGGAGAACCATCTTGACCCTGATATGGTGTCCAGCGTGTCGTCGATCCGGGGTAGAGGGTAGCTGTCCTTCTTCGTGACGTCGTTCACCCGCCTGTAGTCCACGCAGAACCTGGTGGAACCGTCCTTCTTCTTCACAAGCACGACCGGAGAACTCCAAGGACTATGTGATGGCTCGATCACCCCTTGCTCCTTCATCTCTTTTACCATCCGGTCGACTTCGGCTTGCTTGGCGAGCGGGACACGTCGGAATGGGGCCCTAATCGGTGCGCTGTCCCCAACGTGGATTCTGGGCTGGACCAAGCTTGTCCTGCCGAAGTCTTTGCTCCCCACGGAGAAGACATCCTGGAATTCGCGTAGCAGGTCCTGAAGTTGGCGTGATTGTTCCTCGTCTAAATGGTCCTGCGATCCTTGGTACAGCTTCTGTAGTTCTTCTGGCAGTGTGCGTCTTCTTCGGTTGTCCGTCTGCAGGTGTCCGTCCGTCGTGTCGGAGATGCGGGCAATCCAGGTAACGGGCTCGCAGACTCCTAGGTTGGAGTCCCGGTGAACCGTAATGTCGTAGTCGTTCAGGTTGGACAGGCGGACGTACGGCCGATACGTCGTGTTGATGAGGGTCTTGGCAACTAGCAATCCTTTTGTCTGGATGTCCTCATATTTTGGCTCGATGACAGCCGCCACTCCCTCATCAGTTCCGTCGACAATTACGGCGGCGCTGACCTCCGTCCTGGCAGGAACGATGACGTCCTCTCTCAGCCTTACTCGTCGTGCGGTGACGGCCTCGTGTGCTGGTTGCAAAGCAAGTTCCTCACTTCCGAAGTGCAGAGTGTTGGTACTCAGGTCCAAGATGATGTTGTTCTGGTCCAGGAAGTCCAGTCCGATGATCACTTCGTTTGATACGTCAGCCACAAGCACTGGATGCTTTATCACCCGTCGACCAATGACGAACTCCAGTGATGCTTCGCCATGTACCGGTGCGGTCTCTCCGGTCGCGGTTATTAGCTGGAGGTTCCTTTGTGTGGGTTGCACTCTCCACTTCGGGATCACAGTGGGATTGACGATGGTCCTCGATGCTCCCGTGTCGATCAGCATGGGCCAGCTCACTCCGTTGATGACTCCGTCGACCATCAGGCTGCTATTGTCCCTTCGTAACTTCGTCACACGCACTTGGATTGCCGGGGCTTGACGACTGTCACAAGCCAACCTTTGCCCCCCAAGGCTGGCTAATACTCGTTTCCCTGGGCCGCGCGGTTTTCAGACGACTGATTTCCCGTCGGATACCCTCGGCGGCGGCGATCACCGCAGCCCTTGCTCAGGTGGCCTTTCTTACCGCAGGCCCAGCAGGTCGGTAGTCCTCTTCCAGGCCGCCTCTCCGGTTGTCTTCCGGCTGTGTCGTTGCTGGTGGTGCCGCGACTATCGAAGAAACGGCTTAGCGCCTCCATCAATTCGTCGGCCAGGGACTTGGTCTCGGTTTTTGCGGCGGCTTCGGTGGCGTAGTTGGTAGCATGCTGAGCTTCTATGCCCAAGATAGCGGGTTCAAACCCGGCCGAAGCCGTCGGATTTTTTAAGAGCGTTAAAAATCCCTCAGTATGCCTTCCTTCGGAGGGGAAGTAAAGCCGGCGGTCCCATGTCATAGATTTATGGCATGTTAAAGATCTTTCCACTAATTACACCTGTGTGAAACTAAATTGGATAGGTTAAGAATGTAAACAACGCTCTTAGGTTGCTACGTTCGTTGCCAAGAGCCGACTGCGGTGGCGTCTAGTAGCTAGTTCTGAACTAGGCCTAGTAGTCGTTGACGGTGGCGTTTGGCGGCAAAAGTAGGAACTATTTGAAAATTCAAAGTTCCAGTCCCTACTTGAATTAAAAAACAGATACACACACTAATACAGTCATCACAATTAACACCGGTTATCAGACAGATTCTACACACACCCAAAGTACACGGGGCTACATGACCGCGTTGTCGCAGCCCCTAAACTAAGGAACCAACCAACCAACCATCGGTTTTTGCTGGTTCATCGACGTCCACTTGACGCACCCGTGCGTGCATTATGGATGCCTGTTTTGCCGTCTCGAATTCAAGTGCGTGGCTCAGCGCATCTGCCAGGGTCTTATTGCGCGCGAGTCGCAGCGCCTGTTGAGTGTCCGAGTCCCGTAGCCCGTCGGTGAAGGTCTGCGTCGCTATCTGCTCCAGAAAGTCGGCCGGCGCTGTTGGGTAGGCAAGCCTTACGAGGCGTGCGATGTCCATCTCGAACTCCTGCAGGGTTTCCGCGTTCTTCTGTACCCGGGTCCGGAGCTGCATCTGGTAGGCCTGCTGAAGATGGCTATCTCCATATCGGGACTCCATATGGGCGATCAGTGAAGCGTAGTCCTGGGATCCAGTCGGGATGGCCTGAAGGACGTTAAGGGCGTCACCTCTCAGCGCTACAATGACAGCTGTAGCCTTTTCTGTGTTGTTCCAGTTATTTATGGAACAGGCCGCCTCGAACTGACGTAAGTAGGTGCTCCACGGGACCTTTCCGTCGAAGGTTGGGGGCGTCACTCTGCTATGTCCCGTTCCTGATATTCCCGGTGTAACGGTGGGCGGGCGTTGGCGCAGCTCGGCAACTTCCTCTTGTAGGGCTTTGACTCTCTCATCCACCCCGGTCGGCGGGCGTCGGCGCAGCTCGGCGACTTCCTCTTGTAGGGCTTTGAATCTATCTTCCATCCCTGTCGGCGGGAGTCGGCGCAGCTCAGAAAATTCCTTTTGTAGAGCGTTGAATCTCTCTTCCACCCCCATCAGCGGTCGTTGGCACAGCTCGGCAACTTCCACTTGCAAGGCGTTGAATTTCTCCTCCACCCCCATCAGCGGGCGTTGGCGCAGCTCGGCAACTTCCACTTGCAAGGTGTTGAACTTCTCCTCCACTGCCGCGACTTCCTCACGTAGGCCCTGTTCTAATTTCCTTTGGCTCTCCTCTAATTTCGTCAGCAGACACTCTTCCAGATTTTTCTGGCCATCCAGAAATTTGGCGGTTAGGTCCTCTGCTAACTTATTCTGGCTGTCTTCCATCTGCTTCAGGTCTCCCGCTAACTTATTTTGGCCTTCTTCTAATTTGGAAGTTAGGTCCTCTGCTAACTTCTTCTGGCCATCCTCCATCTTCTTCTGGCCATCCTCCATCTTCTTCTGGCCGTCTTCCATTTTGGCAGTTAGGTCCTTGGTTAAATTCTTCTGGCCGTCCTCCATCTTGGTTTCAATGCCATTTAACTTTTCTAGCAGTGCTGCCAATTTCTCCTCCATTTTAGTTGTTTGTCTTGTAAAGGGCATGCACTCACAGGAAAATTAGAGAAAATGACCTGCTCGGGTTTTGAAACCAGGACCGTCAGGTGTTGTGCTTGAGTTCGTAATCCCACTTCTGACACCAGTTGTTACGTGCCACACCCTAGTGGCACTTTTGTTAACTGGATTACGGTGGGGGTACAAAGCACAACACCAATTACTGCTTAAAGAAATAATTAACTTTATTGTGGCCAGAAAATTACACTAATCAGCAAATACAAGCAATTAGGAGCCTTCTCCAGTTTCCTCAAGTCTCTTCCTTATGCGCTCTTGGCCCCTTTCACTTGCAACAGACCACAGAAGTTAATCCGTCCTAATGAGTCCGGTGGTCTTGGCAGAAGCTACCTGCCCCTCTTCCTCAGGTACAACAAACACAGTTACTTACGAGCACTTGATGTACGCTGTTCACAAGCTGGGAGAAACAATGTCACAGGATTTCGTAACTCGCACAGCACTTCGTCACCACACTTCTGTCGCACAAGATAATCGCTCGCACTAGCTCGTAAGACACAACAACAACCACTGCTTGACGGGTCACTCATATAGCCGGCCGGTGACTCAATAAATGCTTCTAGATCCATCCAGAGTCCACGGCTTCTCGAGGTTTCCAGCGCTGGTCCAGTCACGAAAGTTCTGGACTATCCCTTTGTCCTAGTAGCCCTGTTGCATAAGGCGCGCGCAATACAGGAGGCAGGGCACAGCCCAGCCCTGGGGCAGTTGTGACTCACGCGGTGACTGATGACACAAACTCACAGCCGTAACATTATTCTTCCTTTATTGTTGGCAACAGCGATATGTACGAAACTGCTATCAACACGAGCGATGATTACGAAATGTATATGTCTATGAATGGTGTTCATGGAGGTCATGTTGAGTAAGTTGTCGCTGCTCAAGTTTGCAAAATGGATATTTATTCGTGTATTACTACGGTCATATGGAAGGTGACCGGTTAAAATATATACGTCATCAACAAACGAAGTTTAGCACACGCCTTGTATGTACGAGCAGAAAATGAAAATCTCAGAGTCGGTCGTATTGTAGTTTTGCCATCTTCTTTTACAGGTAGCCCAAGGAAAATATTGCAAAATTATCAGGAAGCGATGGCGATAGTGAGGAAGTGTGGAAAGCCAGATTTATTCATTACGTTCGCCTATAATGCGGGCTGGCCAGAAATACTTAACAGCATTCATTTCTGGGAAACGGTTAATAATAGGCCTGATATTGAAGTGAGAGTTTTCCATTGCAAAGTAAGGGAATTGCTACGATTGATTAATGTTAAGGAAATTTTCGGTAAAAGCCTATCTACCGTATATACAGTGGAATTTCAAAAACGAGATCTCCCGCACATCCTTTTACTCTTAACATTAACGGAAAATTTTAAGTTTCGAGGAATTTCTGACATTGCCAGTGTGGTGTCGGCCCAAATACCAGATCTCGAGGATGAAGCGCTATACGAGTTGGTAAGGCGTCATATGGTACATGGTCCTAGCGGATCTTTGAATCCTTCTTCAGTCTGTGTGAAAGATGGCGTATGTAAGAAATATATCCCTAATCAGTTTCAGGAAGAGACCTAAGATAATACCAATGGTTATCCTTCGTATAGGAGAAGAAATCATGGACGGATTATTATAAAAACAATTTCAATTGACATTGAAATCGATAGTCGATTCATTGTTCCCTACAATCCATTACTTCTACTTTACTTGCAAGCTCATATTAATGTTGAAATATGCTCAAGTGTTCGGAGTGTTAAATACATCCACAAGTATCTTATATATTAAAATCCACAAGTATGTGTATAAAGATCATGACTGCTGCATTGTTAAAATATGTCCTGAAGGCGAAACGGTGAACTACGATGAAATTACTTCTTTCCTAAATGCTAGATATGTTGGTCCAACAGAAGCCGCATTCAGGATATTTTCACATTCTATCGTGCGATTACCAGTTCACTTGCCAAACTTGCAAAATATCTATTTTAAAAATGATAACGCTTCTGATATTTTACTTCAAGCACAGTTGCGCAACACGGAATTACAAGCGTGGTTCAAGTTAAATCAAGGTTCGCAAGCCAGAAGTCCGTATGTATATCCTGAAACACCAGTACATTACGTCTGGAATAAGTGCAACTGCCAGTGGCAAAAAAGAAAAAATGTTTCTAAAACTATAGGCAGAATGTATAATGTTTCGCCTACAGAAACAGAAAGGTATTATTTACGCCTACTATTGCTTCACGTCATAGGTGCTACCAGCTTCCAGGATCTACGAACATACAAAGCAGTTGTCTACTTAACGTTTAAAGAAAGAGCTAAGGAGAGAGGTTTGCTGATTGACGATTCTGAATGGCAGCGTTGTTTGGCAGAAGCGTCACAATTTCAGATGCCTTCTCAGTTACGACAACTGTTTTCTTACATATGTAAGACCCCTTCAAATGTAAGATAGTTATGGGACATTTTCAAGAATTCGTTATCAGAAGATTATCTGCAGTTTCACGACCCTAACATTGCATATCAGTTCACTCTTATACATATTTCTAATACATTAAAGCTCCATGGTTTTCCCATTACTTCTCTCGAATTGCCAGCTATTATTGACAATTTCCCTCAGACAAATTTACCAATGAATTATCCAAAACTTAATGAGGATCAATTAAGTCGGATGATACCCAAGCAAATGGAAACCAAACGGCTATAATTACAGATATTTTGGGGTTAGTACAAAACAGCAATGAAAGGATGAGTCATGCATATTTCATTGACGGTCCAGGGGGTACCGGGAAAACATTTCTTTACCAAATCTTGATTCACAGTTGCACAAATTTGGGGTTAAATGTAGTTTATGTTGCATGGACTGGTATTGCAACAATGTTACTACCTCAGGGGCGCACTGTACACAGCCAGTTCAAGTTGCCTCTACATTTACATAAAAGTTCTGTATCAGGAATAAAAGTTAACAGCAAGGAAGCTTTTTATCTTCGTTCAGCAAAACTTATCATCTGTGATGAAGTACCTATGGCTAATAAGCACGCGTTGATGTGTGTAAATTGGTTGCTCAAGGACATCATGAATAACGATGTGCCTTTCGGAGGAAAAATTATCATATTAGGTGGAGATTTTAGGCAGGTATTACCTGTTGTGCCTCACGCATCTAAAGCAGCATCAGTCCAAATGTCAGTAAGATTCTCTCCTTTGTGGACATTATTCAAAATTTTAAACTCAACAAAAATATGCAAGCGGATACAGACCAACGTGACTTTGCAAACTTTTTGATACAAATTGGTAACGGTGAATACCCTCACGTCGATGGAGAAAATTCAGAATTAGTCCCACGCTGAAAAAAATTTCACGCTTTTCAAAAATAGCGATTTTAGCACCTAAAAATGAACATTGAAAAGAAATCAATGACAAAGTTTTAGACCTAATCCCAGGAACATCGAGAACTTACATCAGTGTGAATAATTTGATTACTGAAGATGAGAGTGAACTTCTACAATTCCCAATAGAATTTTTAGACAGCATGGCATAAGTGGATTGCCACCTTCGACTAATAGAAGGCTCAATTGTGATTTTGTTGAGAAATATTAATGTTACCCAAGGTCTGTCTAACGGTACTAGACTGTTGGTTTGCAAGATACATGTCAATTGCTTACACCTGGAAATTATTACTGGCGTAAATGTTGGAAACAATGTCCTACTCCCTCGCCTTGACCTTACGCCATCAGATACTTCTATGCCATTTTCCTTTAAAAGGAGGCAGTTTCCAGTACGTTTGGGATTTTGTAAATCTGTCAATAAAGTTCAAGGTCAAACACTAGATCAAGTAGGCAATTATTTACCTCAACCGGTGTTTAGCCACGGACAACTTTACAGTATGTCGCACTATCGCGAGCAAAATCCTTTCATTACGTCAAAGTTCAAATAAAACCAAAAGGCAAGTGAACAGCAAATGTCGAATGGAAGGAAGTACTATTAGAATTTTGAAACGAATGTTGCGGAGGAGCACAGACCTCAGCAAACGGGACACAGATTAAATAACAATTATACAAGGACGTCCGCATCCCTAAAACCATAAATGTCCTGTGGTAATGGTAAAAAAATAATTATTATTGTCCTACATCGGTGATTACTATCCTACATCCTGTTATTTCATTCCCTCAGTTCTATAACAAAGTTATACTCAATCAAATTTACAGCTTAATAAATATTAATTCGTTCTGTGTGAGTTATCTTTTCATTTCACATCAATCGCCTTTACTAACTATTCTATCTGTAGGGGTGGAGGCGATAGCTGTCTTTACAGAGATGTGCAAATTATTAGATTCGATGTCACTTTTCCAAAATTGCATTTTTACTTTTCACGGTTTAATGCACTAAGTATGATTACAAGGCGATGAAATTACTTCAAATGTTTAACCAAGACTCCTAATTATATTTTCATTTAAGAAACTCAAATTAAAATGTTTTTTTTTAGAATTTCCACTAACAGAGGAGCCTTGCAAATGCAAAATGCCACACGTTTCGTTTTTATTACTTCACTCTACTTTACGTGTGAATTTAGAGCGGAGCGATTTGGGGTCTTTTAACTGATGAATGCTATTGAACTATTCAAAGTAACATGAAGTATGCATTGAAATCACCTGACTTGAATTCTAAAGTCAATGAAAAATTGAAGATGGACCCAGCTCAGATATCCCTCGGAATCCAATAATCTGAATGTTTCCAGACGCAATTTCTTATGGGATAAGGTGTAATTCCACGGGAGAGGAAACACTACTAAGTAGGACAACAAAACAAGTTGTTCAATAAAATGATTTTGAATAAAAGTAATTATGACTAATTAAAATTATTTATTTATTTCTATTAATTTGCACACCTCTATATGTTAACCAAAAGTTACATCTCTAATTTCAAATATAAGAACCCATCTTTTATTTTTATATTATACTATTGTTCATAAGTAGACAAAACACCAAATTGTACCGCTGTGGCCTTAAATTGTGTGGATATCTCTATCTACTTTGTATAAAACTAAGTTCCCAATTCTTGGATGTAACGGGTAATCTCGAGAGCAACTTGATGGATTTTGATGCGGTTTTCACCATTCTGTAAAGGATTTCTCGATGAAGGATTAGGTAGAAAAACATTTATTTAGGACCAAAAGAAGCCGAGCATTTACGATTTCAGTGAATTGAATTGAAGAAAATCCTTACGTCCATGTGTCTTTTAAGCTTACACTGGGTAAACCGTTAAAAAATCGATATTTTCTGAGAATTGTCCAGCATGAAAATTTCTGCAAGAAAGTCCGCGATAGCTCCCACATCGACCACTGTAAGTGTTTTTACGATTTCATTTCTTCCAGCAATCTCCATTCAGTGGAAATTTAAATTACTAGCTCAGGGTGAGTTTACGATCTTGCGAGCAACCTATCACCCTAGCTTCAGCCAGCATCAAACTGCCGAGTCGAGTTAATTCTTCAGATAAGAGTATAGCTTATGTGTTTGGAGTTAGCTGTTCACCTCGCCTTTTAAGCTTGCGCAGGGTAAATAGTGGGACACAGAGGACAGGAAGGAAAGTGTCCTAACTGATTGACTGACTGACTCACTCATCAAATTCAGGGGGAAAAACTGCTTAAAAATAAGTAAATAGCTGTTCGACAGTTCTTTTTACATAAATCAAATTTAAGGGGTTCATGGGGAGGGGTGAAATTCTGAATAAATAAAATTGAAAGAAAATGTCCTGAATCACTCACTCACTCATTCACTCATCA
Source organism: Meconema thalassinum (assembly GCA_946902985.2). Taxonomy (NCBI): domain Eukaryota; kingdom Metazoa; phylum Arthropoda; class Insecta; order Orthoptera; family Tettigoniidae; genus Meconema; species Meconema thalassinum. The sequence continues at coordinate 838,745,067 of OX336390.1, forward strand.
TCGCCCAGCCAAAATGGAATGATATTTGGTATGCAGCTTCCTCAAGGGCCGCAAACGCCCACAAAGGAAGGATTTTTGGATATTCAGGTTTTAAAGGGGGTGTTAAGGGGGTAGACCTGCATTTCATTGAATAGCAATATCTCCCGATTGGTATCATCGGGGGATGTCATACTCGGCATATAAACTCATCATTAAAAACAAGTAGTTCCGTGAAGAACTATACAGTCTATGTCCATATATCATACTTATGTTAACTGCCACTATCAACATACAAAATAAAAGTTTGATTGCTGTAATGAATTCGTAGATATTGAGAACCGACTAAATATTTCGGATGGTCGCCATGTTGGATTTTATATATGTAGGTCCTAGAGTTATGTACTGGTACATGAAGATTATTGTGTACGTGTAGCATTCAAACTACAATCGCATGATTAGGACACAAGAAGTAAAAACGAGATTTTAAAATTTCGCACAGCTGCCATCTTGTGGTTATGGAAACAATTGAAATAAATTAGATGCCAGTGGATTAACATTCGTATAAGGATTTACTGTTTCAAGTTTCACTGCACTCGGAGGGTTAAATTGCGAGAAACGTCCATGTGAATATTTATTCTTCGCGTCGCCGCCAATTTGGAATCACCAGGTTATTTAAAATCCTATAGGTGAACTTAAGTTCATAGCCTATGAACACAAAAAAAAATCAGTTTGATTGCTATAATAGATTCGTAGATATTCAGAGCCGTCTAAATATTTCGGTTGGTCGACACGTTGGATTGTTAAATGTACTGTATAGGCCATAGAGTCATGTACCATTAAAGGAAAATTATTGCGTAGGTTCATTATTCAAACTTTCACTTCGATCGCATGATTACGACACAAGAAATAAATACTTAATTTTAAAATTCGCACAGCCGCCATCTTGAGGTTATGTAAACAATTGAGGTAAATTAGATGCCAGTGCATTACATTGTGTATAAACATTTCCTGTACAAGATATGATGGCGTTTGGAACATTAAATCACGAGAAAGGTCTATTTAAAATTTTCAAATTCGCTTCGCCGCCATGTTCCTTTTGTAGTTAACCGGTTTTGAAAGTCTTATAGATGAACTTCCAGTAGTGCCCTTTATCTCCGTACAAAATTTCAGGGTGATACCGCTAATAGTTTCCGTGATATAGAATGCCGGTGAAATATTTCGCATATCCGCCATCTTGTGGTTATGTAAACAATTCAATGAACTTAAGATGTCGGTGCATTACAATGTGTATAAACATATACTGTAGGTACCAGTTTTATTGCGTTTGTTTGGTTAAATCGCGAGATACATCTATTTAAATGTCGCAAATTCACGTGGCCGCCATGTTGGTTTTGTAGTTATCAGTTTTTCAAACGTCACATAGGTGAACTTCTAGTAGTTCCCTTTATCATAGTAAAAATCCAGAGTGATATCGGGAATAGTTTCGGAGATATTGAATGCTGGAGAAATATTTCGCACAGCCGCCATGTTGGATTGGTGATACGTAACAAAATTGAAGGGCAAGGTCTGGGTCGCCCGGATTAGTGCTATGAACTTAGCGAGTTTCATTGAAATCGCTCCATCCGTTTAGATGTTATTAGGACACACACACACACACCTCACACACACACACACATACATGCACACACAGACACACGGACAAAAGGTGATCTCATAAGCCTATTTTTTTCAAAATTGAAAATAGGCTAATAACAAGATATGTGTCTGAGGGTTTTTCGATGTGCTGTATATTATGAGGTGAAAGGGGTGAAAAGTGGGGGTTGAAGGATTCTTAACGGAGCGTGTTTCTCCTAAACGACATAGGCGAGGAGTTTGAAACTCAGTGGAAAATAATCAGCATAAGAATACGTAAATAGGTGTTTGACCGTTTTTTCATAAATCCAATTTAAGGGGCCCATGGGGAGGGGTGAAATTATGGGGGGAAAGAAACAGGAAGGAAAGTGTCCTAACTGATTGACTGACTGACTCACTCATCAAATTCAGGGGGAAAAACTGCTTAAAAATAAGTAAATAGCTGTTCGACAGTTCTTTTTACATAAATCATATTTAAGGGGTTCATGGGAAGTGGTGAAATTCTGAAGAAATAAAATTGAAAGAAAATGTCCTGACTCACTCACTCACTCACTCATCATCGCCCAGCCAAAATGGAATGAAATTTGGCATGCAGCTTCTTCAAGGACCGCAAACGCCCACTAAGGAAGGATTTTTGGATATTCAGGTTTTAAAGGGGTGTTAAGGGGGTAGACCTGCATTTCATTGAATAGCAATATCTCCCGATTGGTATCATCGGGGGATGTCATACTCGGCATATAAACTCATCATTAAAAACAAGTAGTTCCGTGAAGAACTATACAGTCTATGTTCATATATCCTACTTATGTTAACTGCCACTATCAACATACAAAATAAAAGTTTGATTGCCGTAATGAATTCGTAGATATTGAGAACCGACTAAATATTTCGGATGGTCGCCATGTTGGATTGTATATATGTAGGTCCTAGAGTTATGTACTGGTACATGAAGATTATTGTGTACGTGTAGCATTCAAACTACAAACGCATGATTAGGACACAAGAAGTAAACACGAGATTTTAAAATTTCGCACAGCTGCCATCTTGTGGTTATGGAAACAATTGAAATAAATTAGATGCCAGTGGATTAACATTCGTATAAGGATTTACTGTTTCAAGTTTCACTGCACTCGGAAGGTTAAATTGCGAGAAACGTCCATGTGAATATTTATTCTTTGCGTCGCCGCCAATTTGGATTTGTGATCACCAGGTTATTTAAAATCCTATAGGTGAACTTTAGTTCATAGCCTATGAACACAAAAAAAATCAGTTGATTGCTATAATAGGTTCGTAGATATTCAGAGCCGTCTAAATATTTCGGATGGTGGACACGTTGGATTGTTAAATGTATAGGCCATAGAGTCATGTACCATTAAAGGAAAATTATTGCGTAGGTTCATTATTCAAACTTTCACTTCGATCGCATGATTACGACACAAGAAATAAATACTTAATTTTAAAATTCGCACAGCCGCCATCTTGAGGTTATGTAAACAATTGAGGTAAATTAGATGCCAGTGCATTACAATGTGTATAAACATTTCCTGTACAAGATATGATGGCGTTTGGAACATTAAATCGCGAGAAAGGTCTATTTAAAATTTTCAAATTCGCTTCGCCGCCATGTTCCTTTTGTAGTTAACCGGTTTTGAAAGTCTTATAGATGAACTTCCAGTAGTGCCCTTTATCTCCGTACAAAATTTCAGGGTGATACCGCTAATAGTTTCCGTGATATAGAATGCCGGTGAAATATTTCGCACATCCGCCATCTTGTGGTTATGTAAACAATTCAATGAACTTAATTATCGGTGCATTACAATGTGTATAAACATATACTGTACCTAGTTTTATTGCGTTTGTTTGGTTAAATCGCGAGATACGTCAATTTAAATGTCGCAAATTCACGTGGCCGCCATGTTGGTTTTGTAGTTATCAGGTTTTCAAACGTCACATAGGTGAACTTCTAGTAGTTCCCTTTATCTCCGTAAAAAATCCAGAGTGATATCGGGAATAGTTTCGGAGATATTGAATGCTGGAGAAATATTTCGCACAGCCGCCATGTTGGATTGGTGATACGTAACAAAATTGAAGGGCACGGTCTGGGTCGCCCGGATTAGTGCTATGAACTTAGCGAGTTTCATTGAAATCGCTCCATCCGTTTAGATGTTATTAGGACACACACACACACACACCTCACACACACACACACACATACATGCACACACAGACACACGGACAAAAGGTGATCTCATAAGCCTATTTTTTCAAAATTGAAAATAGGCTAATAACAAGACATGTGTCTGAGGGGTTTTCGATGTGGTGTATATTATGAGGTGAAAGGGGTGAAAAGTGGGGGTTGAAGGATTCCTAACGGAGCGTGTATCTCTTAAAAGACATAGGCGAGGAGTTTGAAACTCAGCGGAAAATATCAGCATAAAAACAAGAATTTCCGTGACGAACTAACGAGCCTACTTTTCTTAAAATTAAGATTCATGCCAATGATTAATCTACAGTATATGAACCTATCTAGAATAATGACGAAATTAAGTTGGTAATATCGAAATGTCTAATTAGTTCGAAATATTCCTTGTATAATGTAGCCTAACAGAACACTACAATTGGCAGGCCTGGTGACTGCATATATTCTTAGTTCCGTTTCTTAAGGTACAGAATAAAAAATTTGGTTGAAGTCCAATGGACGTTACATGCAGTTAGACATTGTATCTATCAGCACGCGTAAAAGCATGTTGACAACAATGTCATGCGTGTTCTACTTAAAAATAATCGGAAATATTATATCTTGTTGTGCCAATTTTGGATGAAATCCATTTGTTAGTATAGAAGTTACATGTATTTTAAAATTGGTTCTATCAGCAGGCATTGAATCATGTTGGTAGCACTGACTTATATTAATTACTCCAAATTAATCTAGAATGCCAGGTGCTATATGTCGGCAAAGTATAGAGCTGTAGGCTTGCATACTTTCTGATATATTGATATTAGGGTAAAGAAATATAGACAGCATTTTTTAACAGTTAGCAGCCCTGATTTCTCTTATGAATACTTATGGTCATATCTGTTATGTTACACATAGCACATACGAAACGTGGTTGAAATCCAACTGATAGTATAGAAGTTACATGTATTAAAAGAATTGGTCCTATCAGCAGGCTTAGCATAATTTTGGTAGAACTGACGTATATAAGTTACTCCAAATTAATCTAAAATGTCAGGTACTATATGTGTGCATAGTTTAAGGCTGTCAGCTTGCATACTTTCGGATATATTGGTATATGAATATAAAAATAGAGAGATCAATTATTAACAGTTGGCAGCCCTAATGGCTCTTAAGAATACGCTCAGTCATATCTGTTTATGTACACACATTACATTCAAAATTTGGTTGAAATCCAATTGATAGAGTAGGAGTTATATGCATTAAAAATTGGACCTATCAGAATGCTTAAAATTATTTAGGCAACACTGGCATGTATGGCCTCCTGTAAATTAAACTGAAACAGTAGTATCTAAATATGTGCCAATTTTGGAATAGCTCCCATGCATACTTTCCAAGATATCCAACATGGAGCTCAAATATCTAGTTCGTTTTATCACCAGTGGGCAGCACTGACTTCATTTTCATATATGGGCATGAGATATTCCGGTATATATCTTTACTCATACCAAATTTCGTTTCGATTGCTGCAGCCGTTTAGGAGTTGATAGGGGGGACACACACACAGACTGACATACAGACAGACAGACAGAAGGACCGACAGACATTTTCCCGGATCGATCTCATAAGTCTACTTTTCCCTCATTTTTGCAAAATGTGAAAAGTAGGCTAATAAGTAAATAGGTGTTTGACCGTTTTTTTTCATAAATCCAATTTAATGGGTCCATGTGGAGGGGGGAAAATACAGAGGAAAGAAAGTGTCCTAACTGATTGACTGACTGACTCACTCATCAAAATCAAATTTAAAGGGCCCATGGGGAGGGATGAAATTCTGAAAAAAGAAAATTGAAAGAAAATATCCTGACCCACTCACTCACTCACTCACTCATCATCGCCCAGCCAAAATTATTGAAGTTAGAAACATGACAGTTTGGAGATATGTTCATTGTATGTCAAAACCGTCTACTAAGGGAGGATTTTCGGATATTCAGGTTTAAAGGGATGTTAAGGGGGTTAAATCAGCATTTCATTGAATAACAATTTCTCACGATTGGTTTCACTGGGGGACGTGATACACGGCATATGAACTCATCATTAAACAAGTAGTTCCGTAAAGAACTATACAGCCTATTTTCATGTATTATACTTATGTTAACTGCCACTATCAACATACAAAATTCCAGTTTGATTGCTGTAATAGATTTGTAGATATTGAGAACCGACTAAAAATTTCGGATGGTCGCCATGTTGGATTTTATATACGTAGGTCCTAGAGTTATGTACTGTTACATGATGATTATTCTATACGTGTAGCATTCAAACTACAATCGCATGATTAGGACACAAAAAGTAACAAGGAGATGTTAAAATTTAAGACAGCTGCCATTTTGTGGTTTTGGAAACAATTGAAATAATTTAGATGCCAGTGGATTAACATTCGTATAAGGATTTACTGTACCAAGTTTCACTGCACTCGGATGGTTAAATTGCGAGAAACGTCCATGTGAATATTTATATTTCGCGTCGCCGCTATGTTGGATTTGTGATCACCAGGTTATTTGAAGTCTTATAGGTGAACTTAAGTTCATAGCCCCTATGAACACAAAAAAAATCAGTTTGATTGCTATAATAGATTCGTAGATGTTCTCAGCCGACTAAATATTTCGGATGGTCACCATGTTGAATTGTTAAATGTAAAGGCCATAGTGCCATGTACCATTAAAGAAAAATATTGCGTAGGTTCATTATTCAAACTTTCACTTCAATTGCATTATTACGACGCAAGAAATAAAAACTTAATTTTAAAATTCGCACAGCCGCCATCTTGAGGTTATGTAAACAATTGAACTAAATTAGATAACAGTGCACTACAATGTGCATAAACATTTCCCGTACCAGATTTAATTGCGTTTGGAGCATTAAATCGCGAGAAAGGTCTATTTAAAATTTTCAAATTCGCTTGGCCGCCATGTTCGTTTCGTAGTTAACCGGGTTTTCAAATTCTTATAGATGAACTTCCAGTAGTGCCCTTTATCTCCGTACAAAATTTCAGAGATATAGAATGCCGGTGAAATATTTCGCACAACCGCCATCTTGTGGTTATGTAAAAATTGAACGAAGTTAGATGTCGGTGCATTACAATGTGTACAAACATATACTGTACCAAGTTTTATTGCGTTTGGTTGGTTAAATCGCGAGAAACGTCTATTTAAAAGTCGCAAATTCGCGTGGCCTCCATGTTGGTTTTGTAGTTCCAGTTTTTCAAAAGTTACATAGGGAACTTCTAGTAGTTTCCTTTATCACTGCAATAAATTCCAGGGTGATATCAGGAATAGTTTCGGAGATATTGAATGCTGGTGAGATATTTCGCACAGCCGCCATGTTGGATTGGTGACACGTAACAAAATTTCAAGGGCACGATCGGGGTCGCCCGGAATAGTGCAATGAACTTACTGAGTTTCATTGAAATCGCTCCAGCCGTTTAGAAGTTATTAGGGACATACACACACACTCCTCACACACACACACATACATACGCACACACACACACACACACACGGACAAAAGGTGATCTCATAAGCCTATTTTTTCAAAATTGTAAATGGGCTAAAAATAAGAAGACACCTGTCTGAGGGTTTTTCGATGTGGTGTATATTATAAGGTGAAAGGGGTGAAAGGTGGGGGGTTGAAGGTTTCCTAACGAAGCGTGCAGCTGTTCAACAATATAGGCGAGAAATTTGAAACTCAGCGAAAAAAAAATCAGCTTAATAAATAAGTAAATTGGTGTTCGAACCTTTTTCATAAATTCTATTTAAGGGGCCAATGGGAAGGGATGAAATACTGGGGGGGAAAAGGAGAGAAAGTGTCCTAACTGACTGACTAACACTCCTCATCAAACTCAGGGGAAAAACAAGATGTTCAGTAAAGAACATATAGCCTACTTTCTCCTAAATGTATGAGTATAGTTATAACTCGTTGTTATTATCAAAGAGTATAATAGAACTATTCTTTGTTGAAGACCTTAGAAACGATTTACCTCTACCAAACGCCACAACCTAGATAAAAACTGCTACCATCATTGAAGAAAGACAGAAAGATAAGAAGTATATCAAGAATGTTATGGATCTGGAGACATAATCGACCGGACTGGCGGCTTGGCTCAGCGGTAACGTTCTCGCTTGCTGGGCCCTAGGTTGCAGGTTCGTATCCTGGCGCAGTCAGCTGGCATTTGAGGGTGCACAAATGCGAGGGAGCCGTGTCAGTACATTTACTGGCACGTTAAAGATCCCCTTCGGGCCAAAATTCCGGCACCCCGGTGTCTCTAAAATCAGCAGTAGTTAAAAGGGATGTAAAACCAATAACATTATTATTATTATTATTATTACGACCTGCCGTGGGCAACATCCAACTTTGAGTTGAGGCATGTCTTTACACGTCTGGTTGTGCATGGCTTTCACAACCCTAATTGAATTAACAAATCTTTCCATGACCCTACAGAGACGTGTGTATACAAACTATGTGGATATTTTCGATAATATAATCCTAACAGAGCGAGTGCATTCTAGCGGCCAGAAGAAGAAACTTTTCAATAAAATCTGGAAGTTACCTTTTTGGCAGCTAGATGTCTCGAGTAAATCTGCTGGCGAATTATGTTTTAATTAAATATATATTTTACACCATAATGTGCACAATATAACGCTTAATAACATTTTCAAGTAACGCAAAATAGGCTGTTACAAACCCTTTAAAATAAAAAGTTAAAATGTATCGTAGTATCATCTTGTCATTCTTCAAATTCGATGCGCATAGAATGATAATGGTATAGTAATCAATGGATCCCCACGTAGACTAGTCGTGACATCTATTGGTGAAATATCGAACAATATAATCCTAACAGAGCGAGTGCATTCTAGCGGCCAGAAGAAGAAACTTTTCAATAAAATCTGGAAGTTACCTTTTTGGCAGCTAGATGTCCCGAGTAAATCTTCTGGCGAATTATGTTTTAATTAAATATATATTTTACACCATAATGTGCACAATATAACGCTTAATTTTAAAACATCTGAGTCATTACAAAACAATAAACATATAACATTTCAAGCAAAAACCCTAGCTCTGATCGGGTTTGAACCATAGGCATTTGAGCGATAGGCTAACGCTCTACCACTGAGCTAATTGTGTCAACGAATATCGTTCTATTTAAAATGACTTACATAGAACTTGTTAGCAAATAATGATTTATACTAAACGATTTCATCAGTGGAGTATATTATTTATATATAAAGCATTTCATACAAAGTTTATTTATTTTTTATCAGTACGCTATATTACATGCAATACTCAAATTAGTGAAATATAAGTCCGGCACAAGATATCCGCTGCCATCTTGTCTTATTACTGAATCAGTTCAGCTTTTTAAAATCACGTCTGCACTATAGTATTACAAAATAAACTTTTAATTTCGAACGTGCCTCTTCCTTTAGAACAGTTAAAACGATTCTCGGCTCGATAATCGGAACTACTGGGTCCCATGATATGGATTATAAAGTTTGCATAATTCGCACGGCCGCCATCCTGAAATGGTATGGCGGACGACCTTGTAATTTGGTCACAAGACGCATCCTATACGAAGGTATGTTGTTACCAAATTTGGTAGAGATCGGATGATTTGGTTAGTCGTTATTTGATTTTACGTTTTGAACGTTTGAGTGGCCGCCATTCAGTTTTAGTAAAGATGTCGGCGATATAAAACATGACACTCAGGTGTCCTTTGCTAGTGCTACCTTTGTACCAAATTTCGTTCAATTTGCATTCACCGTGTTCGAATTGATAGGGGGGGGGGACAGACATTCAGAGTACACACACTCACACACACACAGACACACACACACACACACACACACACAGACTCACACACACACATACACACACACACACACAGACTCACACACACACATACACACACACAGACAGACACACTTTTTTCGCCCTGTGTTGATCTCATAAGTCTACTTTCATTTTTTGCAAAAATCGAAAGTAGGCTAATACAGCAAAAAAAAAAAAAGTTAATAGGTGTTCAAGCGTTTTTTTATAAATTCAATTAAAGGGGCCCATGGGGAGGGGTGAAATTCTGGTAAAAATAATTGAAAGAATATGTCCTGACTGACTCACTCACTCATCACGCCTGGCGAAAACTATTGAAGTTGGAAACATGAAATTTTGGGAATATGTTCGCTGTATGTCGTAAACGCCAACTAAGGAAAGATTTTTAGCCTATTTTCAATTTTGAAAAAATAGGCTTATGAGATCACCTTTTGTCCGTGTGTGTGTGCGTGTGCGTGTGTGTGTGTGTGTGTGTGAGGTGTGTGTGTGTGTCCCCCCCCCCCCGCCTAATAAAATCTAAACGGCTGGAGCGATTTCAATGAAACTCGGTAAGTTCATAGCAATATTCACGGCGACCTTGACCGTGCCCTTCAAATTTTGTTACGTCTCACCAATCCAACATGGCGGCTGTGCGAAATATTTCACTAGCATGCAATATCTCCGAAACTATTACAGATATCGCCCTGAAATTGTGTACGGTGATAAAAGGCACTACTAGAAGTTTACATATGAGACTTTCAAAAACCTGGTGACTACAAAACCAGCATGGCGGTCAAGCGAAGTTGAGAATTTTAAAAAGACTTTTCTCGCGATTTAACTATCCAAACGTAATGAAATTTGGTACAGCAAATATTTATACACATTGTAATGGACTGGAGTCTAATTTAGTTCAATTGTTTACATAACCTGAAAATGGCGGCTGTGCGAAATATTTCACTGACATTGTATATCTCCGAAACTATTACAGATATCACCCTGCAATTTTGTACAGCGATAAAGGGCACTGATACAAGTTTACCTATGTATATTTCATAAACCTGTAAAATACAAAACGAACATGGCGACCAAGCGAATTTGAAATATTTTAAAAGACTTTTCTCGTGATTTAACTCTCTGAGCGCAGTGAAATGTGGTGCAGTAAATGATTTTGCAGATTGTAATGCACTGCCATCTAATTTAATTCAATTTTTTACAAAACCTCAAGATGGCGGCTGTGCGAAATTTTAAAATTAAGTTTTTATTTCTTGTGTCGTTATCATGCGATCGAAGTGAAAGTTTGGATAATGAACCTAGGCAATAATTGTCCTTGACAATTCATATAACAATCCTAAATGGCGAGCTTCCGAAATATTTAGACGGTTCTCAATATCTATGAATTTTTACAGCAACCAAACTGAATTTTTATGTTCATAGAGACTATGAACATATGTTCACCTATAGGACTTTCAGTAACCTGGTGAGCACAAATCCAACATGGCGGCGACGCGAAGTATAAATATTTAAATGGACGTTTTTCGCGAATTAACTATCCGAGTGCCGTGAAATGTTGCACGTTAAATGCTTGTACAAATGTTGATCCAATGGCATATAATTTATTTCAATCGTTTGCATAATCACAAGATGGCTGCTGTGCGTAATTTTAAAATCTCGTTTTTACTTCATGTGTTCTAATCATGCGATTGAAGTTTGAATACCACACGTACACAATAATCTTAATGCAATAGTACAAAAATAAAAATCCAACCTGGCGACCATCTGAAATATTTAGACGGTTATCAATATCTACGAATCTGTTACAGCAATTAAACTGAAATTTTGTAGGTTGATAGTGGCAATTAACATGAGTAGGATATATGAAAATAGGCTGTATAGTTCTTCACGGAACTACTGGTTGTTTATTCGGTTTTTAAAGAGGTGTTAAGGGGTTAAACTTGCATTTCATTGAATAACAATATCTCACGAGTTGTTTCATTTGGGGATGTGATATTCGGCACATAAACTAACAAGAAGATCCGTGACGAACTAAAGAGCCTACTTTTCTTGAAATTTATTAGTCATGCCAATGATTAATCTATAGGGATCTATCTAGAATAATGACGAAATTAAGTTGGTAATATCGAAATTTCTAATTAGTTCGTATACCTGGCATAATGTAGCCTAATGGAGAACTACAGTTGGCAGCCCTGGTGACTGAATATATTCTTAGTTCCATCTCTTAATGTACAGAATACAAAATTTGGTTGAAGTCCAATTGATAGCATGGACGTTATGCAGTTAAACGTCGGATCTAACAGCGCGCGTAAAATCATGTTGGCAACAATGAGATACATGTATTGGACAGAAATAATCTGAAATAATATGATCTATTGTTGTGTCAATTTTGAATGAAATCCATTAGATAGTATAGAAGTTACATGCATTTTAAAATTGGACCTATCAGCAGGCTTAGAATCATGTTGGCAGCACTGGCGTAGGCCTATATTAGTTACCTCAAATTAATCTAGAATGACAGGTACTATACGTGTGCAAAGTTTAGAGGTATTGGCTTGCATACATTCTGATATATTGATATTAGGGTAACAAAAATAGAGACAGTATTTATTAACAGTTGGCAGCCCTGGTTACTCTTAAGAATCGGCATAGTCATATCTGTTATGGTACACATAGCACACACGAAATTTTGTTGAAATCCAAATAATAGTATAGAAGTTACAAGTATTTAAAATTGGACCTCTCAGCAGGCTTAGAATCATGTTGGTAGCACTGACGTATATAAGTTAATCCAAATAAATATAGAATGTCAGGTACTATACGTGTGCAAAGTTTCAAGCTGTCGGCTTGCATACTTTCTGATATATGGGTATTTGGTTTAAACAAATTGAGAGCATTTATTAACAGTTGGCAGCCCTGGTGGCTCGTAAGAATACGCCCAGTCATATATGTTTATGTACACATAGCACATACGAAATGTGGTTAAAATCCAATTGATAGTGTAGAAGTTATATGCATTTAAAATTTGGACCTACCAGCAGGCTTAGAATCATTTTGGCAACACTGCCATGAATGGCCTCCTGGAAATTAAACTGCAATATTATTATCTATACGTGTGCCTATTTTGAGAAAGTTCCCATTCATTTCTTCCAAGATATCCAACATGGAGCTCAAATTTCAAATGCGATTTTTCAGCAGTTGGTAGCACTGACATCATTTTCAAATATGGCCGTGAGATATTCAGGTACAGATCTTTACTCCTACCAAATTTTGTTTTTATTGCTGCAGCCATTTAGGAGTTGATAGGGGGGGACACACACACAGCCAGACAGACAGACAGAAGGACAGACAGACAGACACACATTTGCCCGATCTCATAAGTCTACTTTTTCCTCATTTTTGCAAAATGTGAAAAGTAGGCTAATTATTAAAAATATGCAGACATATGTCTGAGGATTTATCGATATGGTGTATCTTATGAGGTGAAAGGGGTGAAAATTGGGGGTTGAAGGATTCTTAACGGAGCATGTATCTCTTATTCGACATAGACGACAAGTTTGAAATTCAGCGGAAAAAGCAGCATAAAAATAAATAGGTGTTCGACCGTTTCTTCATAAATCCAATTTAAGGGGCCCATGGGGAGGGGTGAAATTCTGTTGAGAAAAACATGAAAGAAATTGTCCTAACTGATTCCCTCACTTACTCACTCATCAAACTCAGTGGGAACAAGATGTACAGTAAAGAACATATAGCCTACTTTCTCCTAAATGCATGGGTATTTTTATAACTCTTTGTCCTTTTCAAGGAGTATGATTGAATGTTGGTTGTAGTAGCTTGTTGAAATACAACGTGCTATAGGGATATTAAACATGAATATGAGGTGCCCTTTGCTAGTGCTACCTCTGTACCAAATTTCGTTCAATTCGGTTTCACCGTGTTTGAATTGATAGGGGGAATCGATTTGCACACATACTTGGCCACCATCTGCAAACTATTGGGCTGATCTACTTGCAGTTTGGTCAGAATATGTTTCCCACATAAAGATATGGTGTTGCAAAATTTGGTAGAGACTAGATTATTAGGTTGGTCATAATTACATTTTAGCTTTTAACATTTGGGTGGCCGCGATTACGTTTCCGTCAAGATAGCGGTGATATAAAACATGACACTGAGGTGCCCTTTGCTAGTGCTACCTCTGTACCAAATTTCGTTCATTCGGTTCCACCGTGTTCGAATTAATAGGGGGAATCAATTTTGACATAAAGATGGCCGCCATCCGCAAACTATTATGCTAATGACCTATTAGATTGGTCAAAGAATGCTCCCTCCATAAAGGTATGTTGTTGCAAAGTTTGGTAGAGATCGGATGGTTATGTTAGTCGTAATTCGATTTAAGCTTTAAACATTTGTGTGGCCGCCATTACGTTTCTGTCAATATGGCGGCGATATTAATCATGACACTGAGATGCCCTTTGCTAGTGCTATCTCTGTACCAAATTTCGTTCCATTCGGTTTCACCGTGATGAATTAATAGGGGGAATCGATTCTGACACAAAGATGGCCGCCATCCGCAAACTATTAGGCGAATGACCTATTAGATTGGTCAAAGGATGCTCCCTCCATAAAGGTATGTAGTTGCAAAATTTGGTAGAGATCGGATGATTAGGTTAATCGTAATTTGATTTAAGCTTTGAACATTCGTGTGGCCGCCATTACGTTTCAGTCAAGATGGCGGCGATATAAAACATGACACTGGGGTGCCCTTTGCTAGTGCAACCTCTGTACCAAATTTCGTTCCATTCGGTTCCACCGTGTTCGAATTAATAGGGGGAATCAATTTTGACATAAAGATGGCCGCCATCCGCAAACTATTAGGCTAATGACCTATTCATTTGGTCAAAGGATGCCTCCTCTATAAGGGTATGTTGTTGCAAAATTTGGTAGAGATCGGATGATTAGGTTAATCGTATTTGATTTAAGCTTTGAAGATTTGTGTGACCGCCATTACGTTTCCGTCAGGATGGCGGCGATATAAAACATGACACTGAGGTGCCTTTTTTTAGTACTACCTCTGTACCAAATTTCGTTCCATTCGGTTGCACCGTGTTCTAATTAATAGGGGGAATCGATTTTCACACAAAGTTGGCCGCCATCCGCAAACTATTACGCTGATGACCTACTGGTTTGGTCAAAGGATGCTTCCCCCATAAAGGTATGTTGTTACAAAATTTGGTAGAGATCGGATGATTAGGTTAGTCGTAATTTTATTTAAGCTTTGAACATTTGTGTGGCCGCCATTACGTTTTCGTCAAGATGGCGGCGATATAAAACATGACACTGAGGTGTCCTTTGCTAGTGCTACCTTTGTACCAAATTTCGTTCAATTCGCATTCACCGTGTTCGAATTGTTAGGGGGGTGATCACTTTCGTGATGTTTATAGTGCGTTTTTCTTTTGTGCCGCATTTGTCAGTTAAATGCTTTTGAGACCACCGAACGAAAACATATGTACTTATTCATTTCTGTTAACATTATAATGTTTATCACTAGTGTTTAATCTCTCTCTATATATATATCTAAGACTCTTACCTCAGCGTGTTAATAGGTCATGCGCCTCCAGCTTACGATCGCATACTG
This sequence comes from Meconema thalassinum, assembly GCA_946902985.2. Classification (NCBI taxonomy): domain Eukaryota; kingdom Metazoa; phylum Arthropoda; class Insecta; order Orthoptera; family Tettigoniidae; genus Meconema; species Meconema thalassinum. The sequence continues at coordinate 838,760,363 of OX336390.1, forward strand.
AAAAGGGTGTCGACTTGCTTGCTGCCTTCCTGTATGACTGACGTCACAGCTTGCCCTGGCCAATCATCGCCCGCCAGCTTGGCTTCCAGACGTTTCCATGATGTTATTATTTAAGTGGCGGCGTTTTGCTCTCCATCAGCATTCCTTCTTCAAACCTTCTACGGTCTTCTTCAACTAGCGAGAGGCATTCGTGCCTTCCGCCCTTCTCCGGGGCCTTCTAAACTTCAGGCCTAATCTGCATTTATGAGTGAAACTACCAGGAAACGCAACAGCAGAGAGCTTCAGCACTGAGAAAGTGCATTCTACGTTTTTACTCCAAACCGCAAGAAGCTGCATCAAATCGCAGTTCTAAATGCCATGTTATTTGGCATTCAAGAAATAGCATCAAAACCTAACGATGTTAGCCAATGTACAGCGCTGGTCGCCCTGGCGAAGTTATTTTCCTGATGCTGGACATTTCAAATTCTACTACCAAAAAATCTAGTGTTGGCCACGGCAGTCTCCGTCAGCATGCTTCTAGTCATCGCCACTAAAGATAAGTTTGTGCCTTTTTTATTATTATCTTAATCGTCTTCGTTTTAAGTGTTTGCTAGCAAGTGCAAGAATATTAAATTTGTGTGTGCATCAAGCAGAATGAACTTTTGAGTAATAGCCCATGGCTGGGCCAACCTAATTAAAATTAATGAACATTTGAAACTGCCCCAGGCGGGCCAGCATAACTAATTTTTTAATTAAGGCTTTATTAATGTGTTTGCAAGTTTCACCCTAAAAATAAAAGTATTGTATTTACTCTCAATGTTCAGTCTAGTATTGAAAGAACCAGGCCGCATTTCCTTAGCCCAATCCTTTCAGTCTAATCTTCTCTCAAGGAAGTTATTTTGTCCAGGCCTTAAGCCTGATGCTGTCCTCCCGTTTATGTTGATGAATCTGGGCTGTTCTCCACATAACCAGTTTGGTGCCTATAACCGGGATGCTTGTAAACATTCTGTTTAACCAAATCTTCAAATTTCTTAATGTTGGAACTAATTCAAAATTTAAATGCCATACTGAACATTGAGTGTGTTAATATTTTAAAAATTGTGTTTTCTAATCTACTTCGAAAGTTTCAGCTCGAGTGTATATGGTTGGCACTGAGAAGGGAGACAAACAGCAGGCCCGTATTTCACCGCAGGGGAAGCCGCACTCTCTTTTCTGGCAGACTGTCAACTTCTTCCGAAGCAAGGTGTACCAGCTCACAGTATAGTCGTGAGTACACAACAAACTTTCATAATGCCGATTGACGAGAAACTCATTAATGCCAGAGCTTCTGTCAAAGGCAAGTTAACGCGTTTTCGCACTTTTCTAGATGAGCTCCCGGAAAAAGAACGTAATAGTGACATAATTTCTCAAAGACTGAAAGGTTATGAACAGGCCTTTGAAAAATATGATGAGATCCAAAGTAATATTGAGACCAAGGATCCCGATCAGCAAAGTGACCGTTGTGAGGTTGAAAATCTATATTATAAGGGGTTCGCAGACGCGAAGCAGCTTTTAAGAAGTTTAACATTGCAGGAAAAGCAGGAGAAAATTCCTTCAGAATCTTCTTCTTTTCCTTCCCGTGTTATATTACCGAAAATAGAATTACCTAAATTTACCGGAGATGAAGCTACATGGGAACCATTTTTTGAATTATTCAATTCATTGATTCACGAAAACGATTCTCTTCCTTCAATACAGAAGTTTCATTATTTGCGTTTGTCCTTGCAAGGCAACGCACTTAAACTCATCCAAGAGCTTACGTTGACAAATGAAAATTATGAAGTAGCTTTGGCACTTCTCAGAGATCGGTTTGGGAACACTCGTTTAAAAACTCAACGTCACATACAGGGTTTATTCAATTTACCTATTGTTCAAGCTGATAATCTTGCCTCGCTTCGTAATCTGATCGATGCTGCGGAACTTCATATTCGTGCGCTTGCAAATTTGGACCAACCAGTTGACCATTGGGATCTATTTTTGATTCATCTTATTTCTGTTAAATTAGACACTAAAACTTTAAAAGATTGGGAAGCAGCTCTGTCGCAACATTCATTGTGTACCTATGAAGCTATTATTAAATTCTTAAAGGCGAAATGCCAAATTCTCTCTGCTGTAGCCAGTCAAAAGAGTAGCGCTACCTTCAAACCTCCCTCTAATAGTAAGGACATCAGCCCCACTCAGAGAGTACTAAGGTCACATGTCTTTTCTACCAATATTCGGTCTTCCAATCAAGCACAAGCTTGTGTTTTGTGTCAACAACCACATAACTTGTACCAATGCGCTCAATTCAAATCTTTATCTGTGGATGAAAGACGCAAATTAATTACCACCCACAAGCACTGCTTTAATTGCCTATCAGCGACACATATGATAAGCAATTGTCGTTCTGAACGGTTATGTTTTCACTGTAAAGCAAAGCATCATACTCTCCTGCATAGGCATGAAAGATCGCGGTCATCAGCAACCAATAGTTCATCCGCTAAATCTCATTCTGAGACTTTGCCGAATAACGCTCAGTCTTTTACTCAAAGCTCTGTTTCGTTCAGTAAAACTCAAGTTTTATTGTCCACTGTCCAAATTCTAGTGAAGAATGTTCACGGAAAATGGGTTTCTGTAAGGGGATTGTTAGATAATGCTGCAACTAACAATTTTATCAGTGAATCGCTAGTTCGCAAGTTAGGTCTACAAATATGCCCTACTTCTATAGAAGTTACAGGAATTAATGGTTCCAAATCGCAATCTCTGAGTTATGCTAAAGTGGATGTAAAAGATTCCAATAATCTTGGCATTCATTTAAATTTAGATTTTTTAATTATAAATTCCATAGGTAATGACACCCCCATTACTTCTTTTCAAGTCCAGGGTTGGAATATTCCGCATCATTTGCAACTTGCAGATCCGAATTTCAACAGAGCTTCATCTGTAGAAATTCTTTTAAGTGCCAGCATTTTTTGGCAATGTTTACATCCGGAAAAGGTTAAAGTTGCCCGTGATGTTTTCTTTCGTAGAACTGATTTTGGTTGGATTGCCACTGGGCAAATATACCGCAACCCCGTTCAACAAAAATCTCATTGTTATTTTGTTGGTGCTGATTTAAATCAAGAATTAATTAAGTTCTGGGACATTGAGGATATTCAAGTCACCTCACCTCATTCTCTCAATAATGAGATCTGTGAAACACACTACGTAGAAACCACTGTTCGCACTACTGAAGGCAGATTCGTGGTTACTCTTCCTCGCATTTTTAACCCCCCTGTTATTACAGAATCACATTCCAGAGCTCTCAAAGCTTTATTCGCAATTGAAAATCGCTTTAAAAAAGATGCTCTCTTAAAAACTCAGTATACTTCCTTCATGGAAGAATACGAATCAGCGAATCACATGGAAGTCGTTGCAAAATCTGAAGAAATTAGTAATCCTCCTAAAGAAATAGTATATCTTAATCATCATCCGGTTTGGAAAAATTCTTCCACCCGAGAACAGATAAGAGTGGTTTTTAATGGGTCATCTCCAGATGCTAATGGTGTTTCTCTCAATGACACTCTGCATTCTGGACCCGCTATTCAGACAGATCTTACTTCAGTTTTACTTAACTTTCGTCTATTCCCTATTGCTGTCCTTGCTGACATCAAGCAAATGTATAGGCAAATTCTAGTAAATTCAGAACAACGTGATTTGCAAAGAATTTTGTGGCGAGACGACAATGCAAAACCTATAAAAATATTTCGTTTAAGAACAGTGACATACGGTCTTAAGCCGTCTGCCTTTCTCGCAATACGATCTCTTCACATGTTGGCCGAACAAGATGGTCATCTTTTTCATCCTCTAGCTTCTGAAGTTTTGAAAACTGCATTTTATGTAGATGATTTTCTGTATTCTTTTCCTAGTATCTCTGACGCACTTCTTGTTTGTGAAGATTTAAACTCTCTTCTTTCCGGTGGTGGGTTTACCCTTCATAAGTGGAACTCGAACTCAACCGAATTTTTATCTAACTTTTCACAAGTAACTCCTGTTGACAAATGTGTTGCGCTTCCTACTGAGGAATCAGCTATTAAAACCTTGGGTGTTTTTTGGTCTCCTTCTTCAGATACCTTTTGCTATCAGGTACACTTATCTGAGTTTCACCCTCAAACGAAAAGGCAATTATTATCAGAAATAGCAAAAGTTTTTGATCCCTTGCAGTACATTGCTCCGGTGGTTATTACTGCAAAAATTTTCTTGCAAAAACTTTGGTTATTGAAAATTGGTTGGGATGAGGAGGTACCCTCCCCCCTTTTGGATGAGTGGTTGAAATACCGCAAGAGTTTGTTAGATCTTTCTCAAATTTCTATTCCCCGCACTTTAATTTCGGACCTTTCATGTCAGTATTTCGATTTGCACGTATTTGCAGATAGTTCTGAAAAGGCATACGGTTGCTGCGCCTATTTAGTAGGCCGCTCTTCCAATACTTTACCCGGATTTTCCAATTTAATTTGCGCAAAATCAAAGGTAGCCCCACTCAAATCCATATCTTTGCCTAGATTGGAATTATGTTCTGCTGTAATGGCTGTGGAATTAGCCAGCAAATTAAAAATCAGTTTAAATTTGAAATTTTCGACCACATGGTTTTGGAGTGATTCTTCCATCGTGTTAGCTTGGCTTTCAAAACCTTCTTCGCATTGGACCACTTTTGTGGCTAATCGCGTTTCTAAAATACAAGAGTTGTCTCATTTTGACCAATGGAATCATGTTCCGGGAAAAGAAAACCCCGCTGATATAATTTCACGTGGCTGCTTGCCCAAGAAATTAATTTCTCTTAAATTATACTGGAATGGTCCGGCGTGGCTCAGTCAGGATTTCTCTTGTTGGCCTCGTTCATCTAATCCACTCGCAGAAGATGTTCCTGATGCTCGCATTGTTACCGCTTCCCTTTTTCTAACTTCTATTGCTACTAGTCTGTTTCAGCGTTACTCTTCATTTAATAAATTAATTCGTGTGGTAGCATATTTATTTCGATGGAAATTTCTTGTTCTTGATCAGCCTGTGAAACCGCAACCCTTTCTCACTAAAATGGAATTGGAATTTGCTACTCGTAGAATCTTGTTTCTCATGCAACAAGAAGTATTCTTTCTTGAGTATCAGACGCTTTTAAGCAAAAAAGCTTTACCAAAGTCTAGTAGGCTGTTACCTCTCACCCCTTTTTTGGACCAAGATGGATTAATAAGAGTGGGGGGTAGGCTAGAATATTCTAGTTACTCAGATGAGAAAAAACATCCCATTATTCTCCCTTCTAGACATCCTATTACTACTCTTATCGTAAAGAAATTTCATTATCAGAATTTGCACGCTGGCACCCGCACTTTGCTTTGTTTAATTCGCGAGAAATATTGGCTCATTAACGGTGTTCATGAAGTTTCTTCTGTTATTCGGAAATGTATACCTTGTTTCAAATCTAAGCCCCCGCCAATCACGCAAATTATGGGAAACTTGCCATATTTTCGTTCCGAACCTAGTAAGCCTTTCGCCCTAACGGGTATCGATTATGCCGGTCCTTATGTCTATCAAGTTAATTCCCCTTTATCTAAGCTAAAGTTGTTAGGTAAACTTTATATTTCTTTATTTGTGTGCATGGTGACAGGAGCCATTCACCTTGAGTTGGTTACAAGTGCTTCTACTCCTTATTTTATAGCAGCCTTTTCTAGATTTGCCGCTAGAAGGGGTGTTCCTTCTGAGGTTTTCTCAGATAACGCAAAAATTTTTGTTAGTACTTTTGATCTTTGGAAAACTGCGCTTACCTCCCCTTCTGCTAAGGAACAGTTTTCTAATTTTTCGCATGCTAAGGGATTCAAATGGCATTTCACTCCCCCATACGCCCCCCATCATGGTGGTCGTTGGGAATCTTGCATAAAGCTCACGAAGAGACAGCTGAAGAAAACCCTTGGTTCAGCCATCCTTTCCTATGAGGAATTCAATTCTTTAATTATTCAGGTTGAGGGTATTGTAAATTCTAGGCCGCTCACGCCTTTGTCTAATGATCCTAAGGATCTTCTTCCCTTAACACCTGGTCATTTTTTAATAGGCTGTTCTTTAGCTTCTACGCCTCCTTTGCTGAGTCGACGCTGTGATCTCAGGTTGCCTATTTTCTGGAGGAAGTTAGACTCTTTGCGAAACTCCTTTTGGCGCCGTTGGAAGCTGGAGTATCTCGGCTCACTTAACAGAAGAGAGAAGTGGCGGCTTTCCCAGCCTGATGTGCGAGTGGGAGATATGGTTCTTTTGCGAGATCCAAGTCCCCCTCTCGTATGGAATATTGGTAGGGTAACTCACTGCCATTTGGGTCGGGATAATCATGTGAGAGTTGTAGATGTTCTCACTAGTAAGGGTGTCTATACTAGACCAATTTCTATGGTTGCTATCTTGCCTGTTGAGGCTTAGTGTCATCTTCTTTATTGTTGTTCACGTTTTTGTAACTGATTCTTTGATTGTTTTCTTTCGGGGGTCTCGGAGCATGATCACTTTCGTGATGTTTATAGTGCGTTTTTCTTTTGTGCCGCATTTGTCAGTTAAATGCTTTTGAGACCACCGAACGAAAACATATGTACTTATTCATTTCTGTTAACATTATAATGTTTATCACTAGTGTTTAATCTCTCTCTATATATATATCTAAGACTCTTACCTCAGCGTGTTAATAGGTCATGCGCCTCCAGCTTACGATCGCATACTGAAAAGGGTGTCGACTTGCTTGCTGCCTTCCTGTATGACTGACGTCACAGCTTGCCCTGGCCAATCATCGCCCGCCAGCTTGGCTTCCAGACGTTTCCATGATGTTATTATTTAAGTGGCGGCGTTTTGCTCTCCATCAGCATTCCTTCTTCAAACCTTCTACGGTCTTCTTCAACTAGCGAGAGGCATTCGTGCCTTCCGCCCTTCTCCGGGGCCTTCTAAACTTCAGGCCTAATCTGCATTTATGAGTGAAACTACCAGGAAACGCAACAGCAGAGAGCTTCAGCACTGAGAAAGTGCATTCTACGTTTTTACTCCAAACCGCAAGAAGCTGCATCAAATCGCAGTTCTAAATGCCATGTTATTTGGCATTCAAGAAATAGCATCAAAACCTAACGATGTTAGCCAATGTACAGCGCTGGTCGCCCTGGCGAAGTTATTTTCCTGATGCTGGACATTTCAAATTCTACTACCAAAAAATCTAGTGTTGGCCACGGCAGTCTCCGTCAGCATGCTTCTAGTCATCGCCACTAAAGATAAGTTTGTGCCTTTTTTATTATTATCTTAATCATCTTCGTTTTAAGTGTTTGCTAGCAAGTGCAAGAATATTAAATTTGTGTGTGCATCAAGCAGAATGAACTTTTGAGTAATAGCCCATGGCTGGGCCAACCTAATTAAAATTAATGAACATTTGAAACTGCCCCAGGCGGGCCAGCATAACTAATTTTTTAATTAAGGCTTTATTAATGTGTTTGCAAGTTTCACCCTAAAAATAAAAGTATTGTATTTACTCTCAATGTTCAGTCTAGTATTGAAAGAACCAGGCCGCATTTCCTTAGCCCAATCCTTTCAGTCTAATCTTCTCTCAAGGAAGTTATTTTGTCCAGGCCTTAAGCCTGATGCTGTCCTCCCGTTTATGTTGATGAATCTGGGCTGTTCTCCACATAACCAGGGGGGGACAGACATTCAGAGTACACACACTCACACACACACAGACACACACAGACTCACACACACACACACACACACACACACACAGACTCACACACACACATACACACACACAGACAGACACACTTTTTTCGCCCTGTGTTGATCTCATAAGTCTACTTTCATTTCTTGCAAAAATCGAAAGTAGGCTAAAAACAGCTTAAAATAACTAAATTGGTGTTCGACCGTTTTTAGCCTACTTTTCACATTTTGCGAAAATGAGGAAAAAGTAGACTTACGAGATCGGGCAAATGTGTGTCTGTCTGTCTGTCTGTCTGTCTGTCCTTCTGTCTGTCTGGCTGTGTGTGTGTGTCCCCTATCAACTCTTAAGGCCGCAGCAATCGAAACAAAAATTGGTGGGAGTGAAGATCTATACCTGAATATCTCACGGCCATATTTGAAAATGTTGTCAGTGCTACCAACTGCTGAAAAATCGCAATTGAAATTTAAGCTCCATGTTGGATATCGTGGAAGGTATAAATGGGAGCTATTTCAAAATTGGCACACGTATAGATAATAATATTGCAGTTTAATTTCCAGTAGGTCATACATGGCAGTGTTGCCAAAATGATTACAAGCCTGCTGATAAGTCCAAATTTTTAATGCATATAACTTCTACACTATCAATTGGATTTCTACCAAATTTCGTATATGCTATGTCTACATAAACAGATATGACTGGGCGTACTCTTAAGAGCCACCAATGCTGCCAACTGTTAAAAAATGCTCTCATTTTTTATCCAAATACCCATATATCAGAAAGTATGCAAGCCGACAGCTTTAAACTATGCACACGTATAGTACCTGACATTCTATATTAATTTGGAGTAACTTATATACGTCAGTGCTACCAACATGATTCTAAGCCTGCTGAGAGGTCCAACTTTAAATACATGTAACTTCTATACTATCATTTGAATTTCAACCAAATTTCGTATGTGCTATGTGTACCATAACAGATGTGACTATGCCGATTCTTAATAGTAACCAGGGCTGCCAAATGTTAATAAATACCGTCTCTATTTTTGTTACCCTAATATCAATATATCAGAAAGTATGCAAGCCAATAGCTCTGAACTTTGCACGCGTATAGTACCTGGCATTCTAGATTAATTTGGAGTAACTAATATACGTCAGTGCTGCCAACATGATTCTAAGCCTGCTGATAAGTCCAATTTTTTAATGCATGTAACTTCCATACTTACTAATGGATTTCATTCAAAATTGGCACAAAAACAGATCATATTATTTCAGATTATTTCTGACCAATACATGTACGCCATTGTTGCCAACATGATTTTACGCGCGCTATTAGATCCAATGTTTAACTGCATGTAACGGCCATGCTATCCATAGGACTTCAACAAAATTTTGTAATCTGTACCTTAAGAGATGGAACTTAGAATATATTCAGTCACCAGGGCTGCCAACTGTAGTTCTCTATTAGGCTACATTACGCCACGTATACAGTATTTCGAACTAATTAGAAATTTCGATATTACCAACTTAATTTCGTCATTATTCAAGATAGATCCATATAGATTAATTAATGGCATGAATCTTAATTTTTAAGAAAAGTAGGCTCTTTATTTCTTCACGGAACTTCTTGTTTTTCATAAATCCATTTTAAGGGGTTCATGGAGAGGGGTGAAATTCTCAAAAATAAATGAAAGAAAATGTCCTAACTGACTCACTCACTCATCATCGCCCTGCCAAAATTATTGAAGTTAGAAACATGAAATTTTGGGGATATATTCGTTGTATGTCGAAAACGTCCACTAAGGAAAGAGTTTTGGATATTCAGGTTCTAGGGAGGTGTTAAGTGGATGCTGGCCGTGGTAAGTGATTTTTGAAAGGCGGCAAAAATACGATACGTATGTCATACGATGTTGGCATGTCAAAGAACCCATTTGAATGCAGTAGGCCGAGTTCATAATGGCAAAAATAATCTCGGGAGTTTCCGCCAACACAAAGTTCCTCATTTCTCTACTAGAAAGCGCTATAGTGTTCAAGGAGGTAAGATACCTAACCTCTAACCTCCTTGACTTTCATAGTGATTCAAGGAACGATGAAATTTGACATGCAAGCTACCCTCTGGGTGTCAAATTACAAAGCTTGCACCCGGCACCGAGGCCATACGATATTAATATTACTACCGTAAGTAATTCAAACTTGTTTTGTTAGTTGGTCGTCATTTAGTCTCATAATATTGATGTACCCATAGCTTCCCACAGGTTACAAATACAACTACCCCCTATCGACCCCTACTCAACACGCTTCAACCCCAATCTCATACCCAAAACATCAAGAAAGCAACAACTACAACCATCTTATTACAAAAATTCCATAGCAGACTTAACAAGTTACCTACAGCATGTAGCAATTATTACCACATTATTGCCACACTAACTAAACACCAGCAACGAATGCTAAGTGGAGCAGCTATTTGCAATCTTGGGGTTAGTAGACCGACACGCTATCCACTCACCCACTTACGGTATCTTAAAGTGACAACAGTCTGGGTTACCCAAGTCCAAATTGATCTAGAAAGTGCCAACATCACACCAATAGACATAGACGATCGAATAACATTCCGACATAAGATCAACAGTTGGGAAGTCATACATGAAGATCGACCATGGAGACCAGGGAAAGGATGGACGGAGGAACGTCGAGTTCGACTCAGTGAGATTATGAAGGAGTTCTGGAAGTACAAGAAGAACAGTAACAGATCATAATTTGCTTAATGTGATCCTTTGGGTCTAACGAATGTAAATAAATAAGTAAATAAATAATAATAAGGGTAGCTTGAGAACATCAAGAAGGCGGAGAGAAAATCAGCCGGATATCTAGGGTCTGGATTGTAAGTTTCGAGAAATTTCTGACATTGCCAGTGTGGTGTCAGCCGAAATACCAGATCTCGAGGATGAAGCGCTATACGAGTTGGTAAGGCGTCAGATGGTAGGATGGTCCTCACGGATCTTTGAATCCTGCTTCAGTCTGTGTGAAAGATGGCGTATGTAAGAAAGATTTCTCTAAACAGTTTCAGGAAGAGACCAAAGATAATGCCAATCGTAATCCTTCGTATAGGAGAAGAAATAAATAACGGAATATTAAAAAAAACAATTCGAGGCATTGACATTGAAGTCGATAGTCGATTCATTGTTCCCTACAATCCATTTCTTTTACTTAACGTGCAAGCTCATATTAATGTCGAAATATGCTCAAGTGTTCGGAGTGTTAAATACATCCACAAATATCTTATGTATTAAAATCCACAAGTATGTGTATAAAGGTCATGACTGCTGCATTGTTAAAATATGTCCTGAAGGCGAAACGGTGAACTACGATGAAATTACTGCTTTCCTAAATGCTAGATATGTTGGTCCAACAGAAGCCGCATTCTAGATATTTTCATTTCACATGCATGATCAGCGACATTCTATCGTGCGATTACCAGTTCACTTGCCAAACTTGCAAAATATCTATTTTAATAATGATAACGCTCCTGTTATTTTACTTCAAGCACAGATGCGCAACACGAAATTACAAGAGTGGTTCAAGTTAAATCAAGATTCGCAAGCCAGAAGTCCGTATATATATCCTGAAACACCAGTACATTACGTCTGGAATAAGAGCAACTGCCAGTGGCAAAAAAGAAAAAATGTTTCATAAACTAAGGGCAGAATGTATAATGTTTCGCTTACAGAAACAGAAAGGTATTATTTACGCCTGTTATTGCTTCACGTCATAGGTACTACCAGCTTCCAGGATCTACGAACATACAAAGCAGTTGTCTATTCTACTTTTCAAGAAACAGCTAAGGAGCGAGGTTTGCTGATTGACGATTCTCAAAGGCAGCGTTGTTTGGCAGAAGCGTCTCAATTTCAGATGCCTTCTCGGTTACGACAACTGTTTTCTTACATATGTATCTTTCAGACCCTTTCAAATGTAAGATAGTTATGGGACATTTTCAAGAATTCATTATCAAAAGATTATCTGAAGTTTCACGAACATTGCATATAAGTTCACTCTTATACATATTTCGAATACATTAAAGCTCCATGGTCATCCCATTACTTCTCTCGAATTGCCAGCTATTATTGGTAATTTCCCTCAGACAAATTTACTAATGAATTATCCAAAACTTAATGAGGATCAATTAAGTCGGATGATAAACCAAGCAAATGGAAACCAAACGGCTATAATTACAGAAATTTTGGGGTTAGTACAAAACAGCAATGAAAGGATGAGTAATGCATATTTCATTGACGGTCCAGGGGGCACCGGGAAAACATTTCTTTACCAATGCTTGATTCACAGTTGCACAAATTTGGGGTTAAATGTAGTTTCTGTTGCATGGACTGGTATTGCAGCAATGTACACAGCCAGTTCAAGTGACCTCTATATTTACATGAAAGTTCTGTATCAAGAATAAAAGTTAACAGCATGGAGGCTTTTTATATTCGTTCAGCAAAACTCATCATCTGGGATGAAGCCTCTATGGCACGCGTTGATGTGTGTAAATCGGTTGCTCAAGGACATCATGAATAACGACGTGCCTTTCGGAGGAAAAATTATCATACTAGGTGGAGATTTTAGGCAGGTATTGTCTGTTGTGCCTCACGCATCTAAAGCAGCATCAGTCCTAATGTCAGTAAGGTTCCTTCCTTTGTGGGAATTATTCAAAATTTTTAAACTCAACCAAATTATGCGAGCGGATACAGATCAACGTGACTTTGCAAACTTCTCCATACAAATTGGTAACGGCGAATACACTCACGTCGATGGAGAATGTTCAGAATTAGACCCACGCTGTAAAATATTTAACGCTTTTCAAAAATAGCGATATCAGCACGTAAAAATGAACATTGTAAAGAAATCAATGACAAAATTTTAGACCTAATCCCAGAATCATCGAGAACTTACGTCAGTGTGAATAATTTGATTACTGAAGAAGAGAGTGAACTTCAACAATTCCCAATAGAATTTGTATACAGCGTAGGCATGAGTGGATTGCCAACTCATATCCGTCGATTAAAAGAAGGCTCAATTGTGATTTTGTTGAGAAATATTTATGTTACCCAAGGTCTGTTGAACGGTACTAGACTGTTGGTTTGGAAGATGCATGACAATTGCTTACACCTGGAAATTATTACTGGCGTAAATGTTGGATACAATGTCCTACTCCCTCGCCTTGACCTTACGCCATCAGTTACTTGTATGCCATTTTCCTTCAAAAGGAGTCAGTTTCCAGTACGTTTGGCTTTTTGTATAACTATCAATAAAGCTCAAGGTCAAACACTAGAACAAGTAGGCATTTATTTACCTCAACCGGTGTTTAGCCACGGACAACTTTACTGTATGCCGCACTATCGAGAGCAAAATCCTTTCATGACGTCAAAGTTCAAATAGAACCAAAAGGCAAGCGAACAGCAAATGTCGAATGGAAGGAAGTAATATTAGAATTTTGAAATGAATGTTGCGGAGGAGCACAGACCTCAGCAAACGGGGCACAGATTATATAACAATTATACAAGGACGTCCGCATCCCTAATACGATAACTGTCCTATGGTAGTGGTAAAAAAAAAAATATTGTCCTACATCGGTGATTACTATCCTACATCATGTTATTTCATTCCCTCAGTTCTATAACAAAGATATACTCAATCAAATTTACAGCTTAATAAATATTAATTCGTTCTGTGTGAGTTATCTTTTCATTTCTCATCAATCGCCTTTACTTACTATTCAATCTGTAGGGGTGGAGGCGATAGCTGTCTTTACAGAGATGTGCAAATTATTAGATTCGATGTCACTTTTCCAAAATTGCATTTTTACTTTTCACGGTTTAATGCACTAAGTATGTTTACAAGGCGATGAAATTACTTCAAATGTTAAACAAAGACTCCTAATTATATTTTCATTTAAGAAACTCGAATTAAAATGATTTTTTAGAATTTCCACTAACGGAGGAGCCTTGCAAATGCAAAATGCCACACGTTTCGTTCTTATTACTTCACTCTACTTTACGTGTGAATTTAGAGCGGAGGGATTTGGGGTCTTTTAACTGATGAACGCTATTGAACTATTCCAAGATTCATGAACTATGCATTGAAATCACCTGACTTGAATTCTAAAGTCAATGAAAAATTGAAAATGGACCCAGCTCAGATATCCCTCGGAATCCAATAATCTGAAAGTTTCCAGACGCAATTCCTTATGAGAAAGGTGTAATTCCACGGGAGAGGAAACTCTACTAAGTAGGACAACGAAAGAAGTTGGACAATAAAATTATTTTGAATAAAAGTAATTACGACTAATTAAAATTATTTATTTAATTCTATTAATATGCACACCTCTATATGTTAACCAAGAGTTACATCTCTTAATTCAAATATAAGAGACCCATCTTTTATTTTAAATTTATACCATTGTTCATAAGTAGAAAAAACACCAAATTGTACCGCTGTAGCCTTAAATTGTGTGTATATCTCTATCTACTTAGTATAAAACAAAGTTCCCAATTCTTGGATGTAACGGGTAATCTCGAGAGCAACTTGATGGATTTTGATGCGGTTTTCACCATTCTGTAAATGATTTCTCGATGAAGGATTAGGTAGAAATACATTTATTTATGACCAAAAGAAGCCGAGCATTTACGATTTCAGTGAATTGAGCTGAAGAAAAACCTAACGTCCAAGTGTCTTTAAAAAAAATCGATATTCTCTGAGAATTGTTCAGCATGAAAAGTTCTGCAAGGAAGTCCGCGACAGCTCCCACATCGACCACTGTAAGTGTTTTTACGTTTTCATTTCTTCCAGCAATCTCCATTCAGTGGAAATTTAAATTACTAGCTTCAGAGTGAATTTACGAGCTTGCGAGCGACCTATCACCCTAGCTTCAGCCAGCATCAAACTGACGAGTCGTGTCGAGTTAATTCTTCGGAGAAGAGTATAGCTTATGTGTTTGGAGTTAGCTGTTCACCTCGGCCTGACGTCCGTGCGTCTTTTAAGCTTACGCAGGGTAAATAATGGGACACACACACAGAGGACAGGCAGACACCCACACATTTGATCTCATAAGTCTACTTCATCATTTACCCGAAAGCGACGGTGCCGTAAATGTCTGTTCAGGTCACTAGTATGAAGACATGCAAATGTCATATGGACAGAAGTGCTGTAGGATTGTTGAAGTGAATGCTGTGGAGCAGCACGGGTCTTCTAGTAAGTATTAAAATGCACAGATAAACGAATAGACTCTCCTGAGAGGGGCAGATGACCTTGTAGTTCCGCCCCTTAAAACAACAATAACTAACTAACTAGACCCTCCCGAATCACATGCATAGGCGTACTCGGGAAGTTCGCGTCGTGCACGGACTTATGGATGGGTGCATCTACTCAGAGCGTTTCACCTTGCGCGGTACGGAAACAAATAGTGCATGCACAATATATTTTCTTTATGGTAATCCCAGTAACTCCTTTAAAATATGTTCGGAGCATTTAAGAACGCGTATATATGGGTAGCACTTCACTTAATCAGAGGCTTAAGAGATCTGGCCTCATTATTAAGTCACCCCACCGAGATTACTGCATAATGAGCGTCGCTATTTATAAACACCTGCTGCTCGGTTTGCTCCAGCGCTTCTAACCACCCTCAGCAACTGTTATTATACCTGTCGGTAGAGCCTCTACCTATAAAACAATGAGAATATATCCCTGTTCTCTTTTTTACCACCATAGGAAATTTGTTTTGGAGTTACATGAGTTCAAACATAGAAAGCGTCGAAGCCATCTTTCAGAGTTGCTACACAAACAATTGAATGTTAACTTTCAGTCGGTCAACAGAAATATGTGCCCATTTAAAATGAGTGTTATACACATCTGAAAATTCTTATGTAATTAATAATTAATTGTACAGATTAAAGCAGGGTGATTTAGGGATGGCATGATTCCAAGTGCGTTAGTTATTGTTGTTTTAAGGGGTTGAACTACGAGGCCATCTGCCCCTGTTCCAAAATGATTGTCAATATGGGTTTTGGTAGTGTTTTGTAGAGCTATTATTAGCCTATAAAAATAGGCTTATAAGATCACCTTTTGTCCGTGTTTGTGTGTACAGGGTCTTTCATATAAAGTAAGAACGGCAAGTGGCAGTTTTGTTATTCGCTGCTGCGGTGGCCTTGGCCGAGCTTGTGGCGCGCCACGGCCCCTTGGTTTAAGCGTGTGTATAATCCTATATGAAATATCTAATATATAAAAGTGAAAGTCTGTATGTATGTATGTATGTAAGTATGTATGTATGTATGTGGGTTGGTTCCGTATACAAATTTACACCGTTTCACCAATCTCAACCAAATTTTGCATACACATAGTTTAGGACCCAGAAGGAACCGCTGGCTACATGAATTTTCGATAGTCTTTCTCATTCTTCAGAGTTCGGCCCTTTTGCACTCAAGCACAGGCTAATCAAATCATAAAATATACTCATGAAGGAATGGCAAGACAGATAGTTCCCATGGCAACATAACTCAAGTCGAGACACGGCCGACTGGATGCCATTCGCGCTCTGCACTACCGGTATAGAAAATGAGGATCTTTACTTGAAATCCCGCTAGTTACTCAACTGCTCACACAGCACTGTCAACCGAGTTTAGCATAACAAAGACTTGACACTATCTATAATATATTTGTCAAATACCACTCACTCACTCACTCACTCATTCATTCATCACGAAATCTCAGAAACCACCGAACAGGTTGGAATGAAATTTGGTATGCAGCTTCCTCAAGGGCCGCAAATGCCCACTAAGAGAGGATTTTAGGATATGCAGGTTCTAAAGGGGTGTTAAGGGGGTAGACCTGCATTTCATTGAATAGCAATATCTCCCGATTGGTTTCATTGGGGGATGTGATACTCGGTATATAAACTCATCATTAAAAATAAGAAGACACGTGTCTGAGGGTTTTTCGATGTGGTGTATATGAGGTGAAAGGGGTGAAAAGTGGGGATTGAAAGATTCCAAACGGAGCGTGTATCTCTTAAACGACATAGGCGAGGAGTTTGAAACTTAGCGAAAAAAAATCAACCTTAAAAAGAAGTAAATGTTTGTTTGACCGTTTTTCCATAAATCCAATGTAAGGGGCCCATGGGGAGGGGTGAAATTCGGGGGGGGGGGGGAACAGGAAAGAAAGTGTCCTAACTGATTGACTGACTGAATCACTCATCAAACTCAGGGGGAAAAACTGCCTTAAAGCTGTTCGATAGTTTTTTTTTCATAAATCAAATTTAAGGGGTTCATGCGGAGGGGTAAAATTCTGAAAAAAGAAAATTGAAAGAAAATGTCCTGACTCACTCACACACTCATCATCGCCCACCCAAAATTATTGAAGTTAGAAACATGACAGTTTGGGGATATGTTCATTGTATGTCAAAACCGTCTACTAAGGGAGGATTTTCGGATATTCAGGTTCTAAAGGGGTCTTAAGGGGTTAAACCTGCATTTCATTGAATAACAATATCTCCCGATTGGTTTCATTGGGGGATGTGATACACGGCATATAAACTCATCATAAGAAGTAAGAAGACACGTGTCTGAGGGTGTTTCGAAGTGGTGTATATTAGGAGGTGAAAGGGGTGAAAAGTGGGGTTTGAAAGATTCCTAACGGAGCGTGTATCTCTTAAACGACATATGCGAAGAGTTTGAAACTCAGCGGAAAAAAATCAGCATAAAAATAAGTAAATATGTGTTTGACAGTTTTTTCATAAATCCAATTTAAGGACCCATGGGGAGGGGTGAAATTCTGGGGGGCACAGGAAAGAAAGTGTCCTAACTGATTGACTGGCTCACTCACTCATCAAACTCAGGGGGAAAAACTGCTTTAAAATAAGTTAGTCTAATAGCTTTTCGACAGGTTTCTTTGATAAATCCAATTGAAGGGGTTCAACGGGAGGAGTGAAATTCTGAAGAAAAAAAAAATGAAAGAAAATGTTCTGACTCATTCACTCACTCATCGTCGCCCAGCCAAAAATATTGAAGTTGGAAACAAGGCATTTCGGGGATATGTTCCTTGTATGTCAAAACCATACACTAAGAGAGGATTTTTGGATATTCCGGTTCTAAAGGAGTCTTAAGGGGGTTAAACCTGCATTTCATTGAATAACAATATCTCACGAGTGGTTTCATTTGTGGATGTGGTATTCGCCATATAAACTGATCATTAAAAATAAGCAGACATGTGTCTAAGGGTTTTTCGATGTGGTGTATTATTATGAGGTGAAAGGGGTGAAAAGTGGGGGTTGAAGGATTCCTAACGGAGCGTGTAGGCCTATCTCTTAAACGACATAGCCGAGAAATTTGAAACTCAGCGAAAAAATCAGCTTGAAAAGTAAGTAAATCACTGTTCGACCGTTTTTTCATAAATGAATTTAAGGGACCAATGGGGTGGGGTGAAATTCTGGAGAGAAAAAGAAGAGAAAGTGTCCTAACTAACTGACAGACTAACTCACTCATTCATCAAACTCAGGGGAAAAATACAGCTTGAAAAACAAGTTAATAGGTGCTCAAGCGTTTCTTCATCAATTCAATATAAGGGGTCCACGGGGAGGGGGAGAAATTCTGGTAAAAATAATTGAAAGAAAATGTCCTGTCTGACTCACTCACTCTTCACGCCCAGCGAAAACTAGTTGGAAACATGAAATTTTGGGAATATGTTCGCTGTATGTCGAAAACGTCAACTAAGGAATGATTTTTGTTTATTCGGGTTTTAAAGAGGTGTTAAGGGGGTAAACGTGCATTTCATTGAATAACGATATCTCATGAGTTGTTTCTTTGGGGATGCGATATTTGGTATATAAAATAATCATTAAAAATAATCAGACATATGTCTAAGGGTTTATCGATGTGGTGTATATTATGAGGTGTAAGGGGTGGAAATTGGGGGTTGAGGGATTCTTAACGGAGCGTGTATCTCTGAAACGACATAGGGGAGAAGTTCGAAATTCGGCGGGAAAAACAACTTAAAATACAAGTAAATACGTGTTTAACCGTTTTTTTCATAAATCCAATTTAAGGGGCCCTTGGAGAGGGGTGGAACTCTGGGGGGAAAAACAGGAGAGAAAGGGTCCTAACTGATTGATTCACTTACTCACTCATCAAACTCAGGGTGAAAACAGCTTTAAATAAGTAAATAGGTGTTCGACCGTTTGTTTCATAAATCCAATTTAAGGGGTTCATGGGGAGGGGTGAAATTCTCTAAAATAAATGAAAGAAAATGTCCTGACTGACTGACTCACTCACTCATGATCGCCCAGCCAAAATTATTGAAGTAAGAAACATGAAATTTTGGGGATATGTTCGTTGTATGTCGATAACGTCCACTAAGGAAAGATTTTTGGATATTCAGGTTCTAAAGAGATGTTAAGGGGGTAAACGTGAATTTCATTGAATAACAATATCTCTCGAGTGGTTTCATTTGGGGATGTGATACTTGGCATATATACTAATCATTAAAAAATAAGTTGACTCATGCCTAATGGATTCTCGATGTAGTGTATATTATGAGGCGAAAGGGATGAAAAGTGGGGGTTGAAAGATTCCTAACGGAGCGTGTATCTCTTAAACGACATAGGCGAGGAGTTTGAAACTCGGAGGAAATCAATCAGCTTAAAAATAAATAAATAAATAAATACATAAAATAGGTGTTCGACCGTTTTTTCATAAATGCAATTTAAGGGGTCTATGGGGAGGGGTGAAATTCTGGAAGAAAAACGTCCACTAAGGAAGGAATTTATGATGTTCACTCTCATCGACCAACCAAAACTATTAAAGTTAGAAGAGTGATATTTTGGGGATATGTTTGTTGTGTGTCGAAAACGTCTACTAAGGAGGGATTTTTGGATATTCAGGTTCTAAAGGGGTGTTAACGGGGTTAAACCTGCATTTCATTGAATAACAATATGACACGACTATGACGCGAGCGAAGCGATGCTAAAAATGAGATGGTGTGTGTCTGTGTATTACTCAATCACGCAAGTACCACTGGTCCGATTTAAATGAATTTTACGTGGAAGTAGCTGATTTACCTGGTTAACATATATGTTACTTTTGATTTCAATACTTTGCACTATTTAAAGATGGCGACCATTTTTAGTGACGTCACTACACCCTTTGGTTTCAAACTTTCATATTTCCATTTCAAATAAAAAGAGAACGCTAATAAATTGCAAACTTTTGATGGCATATACGAGGTTTGAAATTACATTTTCTATCCGAAAGGTATCTCCAACGGTTAGCGAGTAAAACCTAAATTTGTGCTATAAAACACGGTCAACGCCGAGCGGTGTAGTTGGACAAAATGTTCCATTCTTAACCTCCTTCTGCGCAGAACCTCGCCTATCCCTTGTTTTAACTGTCACCTTCACATTTTAATTTATTTATGACGCGTAGCGAAGCACGGGTACTTCAGCTAGTTACCTTATAAAAGATGCTGGACGTATCGTCCTTCCTGGGTTATACAGGCATTGTATCCGGTAACCACAATCTGGCTGACGCGAGTGAGTTCTGCCACTGTAATGTTTCTGATTTTTTTATTTGTAGCGTCAAACTTATTTACAATTACGAGAACCTGTGCTAGTGAAGGTGGCACTTCAACAAGAAAATTGCTGAACAAATGCATCACGTACCCACCGAGCCGACTCGTACTTAAAATAAGTTTTACATACAAAAATTCGATGTTGTAATGATAACTGTCTCATAACTGGCGACTGAACACCTGCACGTTTATTGCAAGGTCGAGTACAGTAAATATTATGCGCGTCCTTTCAATACTACAGCAGGGGGCCATGGCACGTCACAAGCTCGACCAAGGCTACTGCAGCAGCGGATAACAAAGCCGCCGCTCATCGTTCTTACTTTATATGGAAGACCCTGTATGTGAGTGTGTGCGTAAATATGTGTGTGGGTCCCCACCTATACAAAATCTAAACGGCTAGAGCGATTTCAATGAAACTCAGTAAGGTCTTAGTACTATTTACTCCGATCCCGACCGTGTCCTTCAAACTTTCGTACGTGTCACCAATCCAACATGGCGGCTGTGCGAAATATTTCACCGGCATTCTATATCTTGGAAACTATTACTCATATCCCCCTGAAATTTTGTACGGTAATATAGTTCACCTATGTGAGCGTCAATAATCTGATATGTACAAAACGAACATGGCGGCCAAGCGAAGTTGAAACTTTTATACAGATTCTTCTCGCGATTTAACTTTCCTAGCTCAGTGAAACATGGCACAGCAAACGTTTATACACATTCTAGTGCACTGACATCTAATTTAGTTCAATTATTTACTTAACCTCATGATGGTGTCTGTGCGAATTTAAATATTAAGTTTCTATTTATTGTGTCCTAATCATGCAATCGAAGTCAACGTTTGAATAACTAACCAATCTAATAATCGGCATCCATTAGTATATAACTCTATGGCCTACATATAAAACTCCAACCTGGCCACCATCCAAAATATTTAGACGGTTCTCAATATCTACGATTCTATGACAGCAATGAAACTGATATTTTGTAAAGACTATGGGACTTTCACCTATGGGACTTTCAATAACCTGGTGAGCACAAATCCAACATGGTGGCGACGCAAAATTTAAATATTTAAATGGACGTTTCTCGCGATTTAACCATCCGAGCGCAGTTAAACAAGGTACGGTAAATGCTTATACAAATTTTAATCCACTGAGATCTAATGTATTTCAATATTGTTTACATAACCACTAGATGGTGGCTGTGCGAATTTTTAAAGTCTCTTTGTTTTATGTCTTGTGTCAGTATTCAGGCCAAAGAATTGGCTTACAAATGTCTTGTCAGACCAATTTTGGAATACGCCACGAGTGTGTGGGAGCCCTACCAATCAACTCTAACGAACAAATTGGAGATGGTGCAAAGGAAAGCTGCAAGATTCGTACTTGGCAAATTCTCCCAAAATGGTAGTGTCTCTGACATGTTAAAGTCATTGGGTTGGGAATCCCTACACAGCAGAAGACATAAAAGAAGACTCCAAGAGATGTACAAAGCATACACAGGGGAGCCGGCCTGGAATGAGTTGCGAAACAGAATGCATGATCCAGATTATATGGGTAGGAGAGATCACGAACACAAAATTAGGCCCATCATTCAAAAAACAAACTTAGCTAAGTATTCTTTGAAAAACAGGGGTATTCAAACAAGGAATGAGTTACCTGAAGAAGTCTTAGAACTTTTTCCTAACAGTTTAAAAGTTTTCAAGAAGAAATTAAATGTTGCATTCAGGGAACCCAGAGACATTATGGAGAGATGATGACGATGATGATAATTGTTGTTTTAAGGGGCCTAACATCTAGGTTATCGGCCCCTAATTTTGGAGAGAAATTGAGTTATAGGCAGCATGTAAATATCTTGTTACCACCAGGTTTTGCCTAACTGTAACAGTACCTATTAATAAATAAATAAATAAATAAATAAATAAATAAATAATCATGCGGTTGAAGTTTGAATAATACACCTACGCAATAATCTTCATGTAATAGTACTTATCACTATGGCCGACATATACACAAATCCAACATGGCGACCATCCGAATTATTTAGGCGGTTCTCAATTTCTACGAATCTATTACAGTAATCAAACTGAATTTTTGTATGTTGATAGAGGCAATTAACATCAGTAGGAAATATAAAAATAGGCTGTTTAGTTCTTCGCGGAACAACTTGTATCTTGTATATTTGTTCGTATTGTGAACTAGATCTGGAAGTTCACGTTTACGATGTTTCCTTGTAAGTAAGGACGCAGCAGGAAAGAGGAGAATTGGAGTGTTTGAAATGTGTTGTTACAGGAGAATGTTGAAGATCAAATGGGTAGTTTGGTTTACAAGTGAAGAGGTATTAAGACGAGTAGGAGGGGAGGGATGTTTCTGGTGACTGCTAATGAAGAGAAGAGATAGGTTGGTAGGACACTTTCTAAGACACCTAGGAATAGCAAACTTCGTTCGAATCCTATTAACCAATATGTATTGAGTTACCAGTCAGCTGTTTGTTACCTCAGCGCTGAAATATAGAAGCCGTAATTTTTAAAAGATGGTATATTGGCTTTCACGGCCAGTGAATTAAAAGTCAGCAATTGTTCTAGGTTTGTGCCGTGTCTTGCGTGGGGTTTCGCCTAGGACACCAAGCTGGTTCATCAGTGGGCTCTTGGTGTCCCCGCCCGGACCCGTAATTTTTAACTTATGAAGGAGTAGGGGTGGTGGGAGAGGGAGGGGGGAGTTGATAGGTTTAAAATGTCAATAGGTTTTGGGTTTTTATTAATCAAACGCAAATTCAAAATTCTACGTCTCTATTAATTTTTATATTGAGATATTTCGAAATAAACACTTTTGTGTTCACGCTTGCATCATCTCCATACCACGTTAAGGGGACCCAAAATCTTTTTTTTTTTTTATCAGTAGGCAACTACTACCTGTACCTGTTGTTCCATACTAGTGCAAACATTGATATTGCTATAACAACTCTGGCTTTCACGGCCGGCGTTCATAATTAAGTACAATTTTTTCGGGCTTGTAGGTCGTGGTCCAGACAGGATATCTCCCGACGTTTCACCAGAAACTACGTCCGGCAATTTCAAGGGTTCCGCTCCGGAGGTTAGATCTGGCCGTCATCCACCTCGCCGAAGGGGTTGTTGGGATAATCCACCTAGGTGGTAAAAACGGTGAAACTCAGGATAGGACGGCGCCTCGATCTCCCTTTGCATGGCAGCACGCAAAGCGCGCAATTATTCTGTCAACCTTTTTTTTTTTGGTGCATTTTGGCGGATCGTGCGTGATTGGGGGAGCGCTAAGGGAGGGGGGGGGAATAACGGCACCCATCATTCTTTAGTGTTCCGGGAGAGAGGGGGGACGGGGGGGGGGGGGCGACAGTGGGGAAGTGATGACAGTGATCGTGGGCCAGTTTCCGGTGAAACGTCAGGAGATATCCTGTCTGGACCACGGCCTACAAGCCCCCCCCCCCCCCCAAAAAAAGTACTTCATTATTGATATTTTTGATCAGAAATCACAACGAAGGGAGTATAAATTGCTTGTTTTCCCACCATACTTGTTTACATCACAGATGAAGTCCATCTGTAGAGGACAGACATCTAGAAAATGCCCTGTTAGCTACTCGCACTTCTGGAAGCAACAATTCAAACTCAAGTAGTACTGTAACATGCCCAATAGATAGCGGAACATGCCAGACACCCAGAACGAACGGGGAATATGGTAAAAATGAAAGTTCTCGGGCACTGACTTGTTAATGCACATATAGCATTAATAGTTTTACTTATTTTATTCATGCTATTTTTCGGTGTTTTAATTAATAATTGTTTATTCTATTCATTTCATTGCAATTATAATATTTATATAGAGTGCAGCACAGTTCAATTGTATAGTTTTAGTGCCAAGATTGGGCGGACACGAGGACATGCCGCGAGTAACATGTGGAGACAGCAGTCTCATGTGATGCACAGCAATGCAAATATTTTCAAGTTTAACCAAACCATTGGCATAATAAATGATTACGTTTCCTAGTGTATGATTACAATAATTTCCAGTGTCATCATACTGCAATTTTTTTGTATGTGAATGTACAGTGTGTGCCGGCTACAATCAGTTCATAGGCTAGTGTTGTTTCATGAGTGGAGCAATAAACCAGTGACCAGTGTGCTTTTATAATATGATTACGAGTACATTACATTTCCTTTTCGTAATAACCTGTAGAATTGGTCCCCCGCAAAGTACTTTTAATTAACGTGGTGTTTATGTGCGACCACCAGAGGTAAGTTTCAATCGTGAGATCGTGCTCTATCGCGATCAAACACTCCTGTAGGGCGTAGCATTGGTGACTAGCCGCGGCCGACCGTCTACAGTCGGGAGTAGCACTCATCGAGTTAAAGGAACCTGATAGTATCCATGACCAGTACTTCTTCATTAATATCCTCAACTGTTGATAAGGTTGAAGGCCCTAGCAATATAATGTTCACAAAAATCACGTCGTGGTTACTAGAAAACTTTTATTTTTAAAATTAATTTTGTCCTATAGCTTGGGCGATTTGTGGTCAAGCCTCAACATCATGCTGACGGTTCTGAGCAGACATGTCTCCTCCAGCGTTCTAGCTCCCTACCACTCACACTGTACTGTGACTTTGAGGCTTCATCACAGACAGTCAAAGATAAATATTTGAGGATGAAGAGGGAGGGATGCATACAATAATTGCTAGCAATAAATTCAGTATAAACAGTGAACATCTATGTTTTAAGAGGGAACATTTATGCATCGAATCACAACTTCATTGTCCATCCTTTTCATTGTTATTCTTGTTGATTCTATTTAAGTCCTTCATTATTTTGGTCATCAGGTTCGTGTACTTGGGCGCAAGTAAAATGTGTCTGATTACTTATGTTATTGTGGTGTCTGTAGTGACGTGTGTGTATTTATAATGTAGGCTGAGATTAGGAACGAGGCAGCCGTAATCTTTAGTTGGGAACCATCTTGCCATTTTTCTGGAGAAGAACCAAAAACCACCAAAAACCACTTTCACGATGGCCGAGATATAAATGAACCCATCTCTTCCCAGTGAAATTCCTCGATAGAGCCGAGAATCACATCTAGGACATTTAGGACTGGTGACTGGAGAAGCACAGAATGATCCACAGAAGGTGGTTATTCAATCCTTGAAGTAGGTATATGATAAATAAATTTCGCCAGTATTTAATTCCACTGAACAAACTTTATCGTGGAGTATAATGATGAACAAGTTATGGAGAAGTGATTCCTGAAGCGAATATTATAAGGGAAGATTAATCCTGAAGTTTTGCTGCTTTTGTTTTAATGAACTTTTACAAGACTGTTTGCCCTTTCCTCGCTTTTCAATCTGAGCCTCCCGGGGTTAGTATTAACTCCATACAAGTCGAACTTGACGAGTCTTGCAGAGTCTCAGAGTACCAAGAGACCCTGACATAACTTCATTTTACGTTAAGATAAAAGATCGACGACAGTATGCCATGGCTCTGTCTTTGATTTTAAAAAATGCAATATGCCATTTTATATTTACAGCACACTAATTCCCATGAAGTCAGTGCATAACCGTATGAATGGACACACTGCTCAAATGACACCAGATATCTCATCATAGAACCGAAAAGTGTAATGGCTCATTCCGTATTTCAGCTAGTATTCTCTGGAATAAACAAAAATTGCACCAGTATTCATGACTTATCATAGTGATAAAGCACTTCCTTCATGCTAATCTATCAGCTAATCAATGATCACATGTGAACATTCAATCGTTTTGATGAATGTGAAACCGAATATGATTACTTTGAACTAAAAATATTTCAGAGTCATGTACCTTCATACTAAAAATTTCATAAATAACAGAGTTTGATGCAAAAACATTAACCATAACGGATAATGCGAAAAGTAGCCTATACATATTAACTCAGTTAATTAAATTTACTGATGACACCTCCTGTTAATACTAATAACATATAATATGTTTGAATCCTCAATGGGGTCATCTTCAGCATGGGTTGCTTTAAAACACTAAGGTGATTTTTGTTACAGCGAGATTGGGAAAACGGCTGAACCGATAAACAAAGCACTCTGACGAAGCTCTAGGCCTGTAGATTTGCAGACTCTCTTCAAAGGGAAAATATATGTTACGATATATTTCTAAATTACTGAAAAAAAATGTAAAATTTGTGGCTCTCGCACGTGCGCACAATGGCCTTCCTACACGTGAGACATGGTGGATAAATCATACTCCGCGTCTTACTGAGATCTTTGTTCATGATATTTAAAAGGATAGGGGGGTATGTTTCCACGATATATACTGGAATAGAATTATAAAATAAAGGAAATGTTGAATAACTTAAACTGGCAGTTGAGTGTGTGTGCTGTTTACCTACAACTTAATATTGTGCTCCAATTGTATTAAATGGGTGGCTTAGGAACTAACGTTGTAGACATCGGATACTATTTTGCATCATCGAAGGAGTTCAAATCCCATCACTGGTATGTTTTTAGGCCTATTTACATTTATGATAAAATAGGCTTATGAGATCACCTTTTGTCCGTGTGCGTGTACGTATGTGAGTGTGTATGTATGTGTGTGAGTGCTTCCGTGTGTGTGTGTCCCTAATAACTTCTAAACGGCTAGAGCGATCTCATTGAAACTCGGTAAGCTCATAGTAGTATTTTGGCCGACCCCGTCCGTGTCCTTCAAATTTTATTAGGTCTCACGAATCCAACATGGAGGCTGTGCGAAATATTTCACCGGCATTCTATATCTCCGATACTATTACTCATATCACCCTGAAATGTTGTACGGGGATACAGGGCACTACTAGACTTTGAAAAACGTGTTAACTACAAAACGCACATGGCGGCCAAGCGACGTTGAAACATTTAAATAGACTTTTCTTACAATTTAACCATCCGAACGCAGTACAACTTGGTACAGCAAATGACAGTGCAAATTGCAATGCACTGATTTCTAATTTAGTTCAATTGTTAACAGGACCTCAAGATGGTGGCCGTGCGAAATTTTAAATTAAGATTTCTAAGTGTTCTACCCATGCAATCGAAATGAACGTCTGAATAATGAACGTACACAATAATCCTCATCTAATAGTACTGCTCGGGTCTAAGCGGCGTGAACCTGAGAGGAATGTGCATCGCGGACTATGAGAAGTGGTGTTCACGAGTGACGAGGTTTCTCGGTCCGTGCATAGTACAGAACAAAATACATTGGTCGGTGACTCACTCACTCATTCGTAACACCACAGTGGTTTGAGTAACGGCCCTATGTTAGCAGTATTGAAATAGAAAGGAATACCAGATATCACGGCGGGCTGTTGACAGACCCTTCCCTTCTCGCCTGACCCTTCCCTGCTCTTTCCCCTCACCCCGCAAGTTCACAGAGCTTGGACCCGAGCAGTACATAACTCTATTGCTTACATAATATTAAAATCCAACATGGCAACCATCCAAAATATTTTGACGGTTCTCAATATCTATTAATCTATGACAGCAATGAAACTGAAATTTTGTAAGTGTGTAGAGGCTATAAACATAAGTTCAGCTATGGGACGTTCAATAACTTGGTGAGCACAAATCCAATATGGTAGTGACGCGAAATTTTAATATTCAAATGGACGTTTCTCGCGATTTACCCAGCCGAGTGCAGTGAAACTTGGTACGGTATATGCTTATATAAATTTTAATCCACTGGCATCTAATTCATTTAAATTATTTTCAGAACCACATGATGGCGGCTGAGTGAAATGTTTAATATTTCGTTTTCATTTCTTGTGTCCTAACCATGCGATTGAAGTTTGAATAAAACACCTACACAATAATCTACATGTAATAGTACATAACTCTAAAGCCTGTATATAAAATTCCTACATGGTGACCATCCGAAATATTTAGATGGTTCTCAATATCTACGATCTATTACAGCAATCAAATTGAACATTTGTAAGTTGATAGAGGCAATTAAAATAAGTAGGATATATGAAAATAGGTTATTTAGTTCTTCACGCAACTACTTATTTATTTACGTATTCTTCTTACTTGCTATTGGTATTCCATTGTCAAAACATATTTTACTTTTCGCATTTCTATTAAGTAAGGAATTCTCCGCGATTTACGTTGCCATATACTTTTAAATTATTGTTATTATTGTTATTATTATTATTATTAATGAGAAATGTAGTATTCCAGGTACTCGCGCGTGCCCACAATCGTTTTCGCCATGAGAGACAATTGGCGAACATAATTTGAAGGGCTCGGACATCGTGGTCACTCAGCCCCGTGTACTTTGGTGTGTGTGTGAAATGTTTTCTTTTAACCTGTTATCGTGATGGCAGTATTAATGTGTATATTTGTAATTAAACTGCGGAATGGGAAGGAGATGCCCGTGGCCTTAAGTTACGAGCCATCCTGGAGTGGAAGTGGGAAACCCCGGAAAACCACACCCAAGATTTATGAGGTGGCAATCAAACCTCTTCTTATTTTTGCCTCAAGAGGCTGAGGCTAAATTAATTTGCAATTCAGCTGACGATATTCGGTTAGCATGGCTCATAATAAGGGATGAAGCCTCAATGGCAAATATTAATTAATTAATGTGTGTGAATCGACTACTAAGAATTAATATACGGTACGTAACGATATTATTCCTTTCTGTGGGAAAGTTAATGTTCTTGGAGGAGACTTCAGGTAGGTTTTGCCTGTTGTGCCGCACGCTTCTTTCCAAACAGTTATTAACAATTTTATGAAATACTCTTCTCCCTAGCCCTTCTCCAAAATACACCACTTACATAAAAACCTGCGATCGAAACCAGATGAACACGCATGAGCCTTTTGACTGGAGCATAGAATGAATCCCTCGATGTGTCAGATTACTGGCATTTGACAGAGCGAAGATAGAAAACATTAAATCCCCTGATTGGCCTAGCCATTAACTGTAATTGGCATTTGGAAATGTTTCCCTCGGTGGCAGAACTTAATGTTTGACATCACTGCAAAAGTTCCTGGCCGGCAGGTAAATTAGCAAGTATGAAAATGTATTTCAATAGAATTAAAAGAGTTCCATTAGATTAAGTTAAAATTGTATATATGACTTATCTCTTCATTTTGGTTGGTTGAAGGTGCTAATCAATAATCAATTATCAACGATTATCAATGTCTCCACAACATGGCGCAGAGAAAAAGGCTGTGTAAGCCAACACATAATGTCTGACGGGTATCGCGTACCTCTCGAAGGGTGACTAATTAGTACGAAGTATACCTGAAATAGTGTAGCCTAATAGAGCACTACAGTTGGCAGCCCTTGTCACTCTGAATATATTCTTAGATCCATCTATAAAAGTGCAGAATGCAAATACAAAATTTAGTTGAAGTCCAATGAATAATATGGACGTTACATGCAGTTATACATTGAATGTATCAAGATGGATAAAATCATGTTGGCAACAATGCCATGATTGTGTTGCTCAGAATTAATGTAAAATATTATGATTTATTATTGTGCCAATTTTCGATGAAATCCATTTGTTGGTATAGAAGTTACATGTATTTACAAATAGGACCTATCAGCATGCTTAAATCATGTTGGAAGCACTGACGTATATTAGTTAATCCAAATTAATTTAGAATGTTAGTTGCTATACGTATGCAAAGTTTAGAGCTGTTGGCTTGCATATTTTCTGATTTAGAGATATTAGGGTAAAAAATAGAGAGAGCATTTATTTATAGTTGGCAGCCCTGCTGGATCGTAAGAATACGCATAGTTATATCAGTTATGGTACACAATGCTCATACGACATTTGGTGGAAATCAATTTTTTAGTATAGAAGTTACATGCATTTCAAAATCGGACCTATCAGTAGGCTTAGAATCATGTTGGCACCCTTGACGTATATACGTGTAGAAGGTCATACAATATACGTGTGCAAAGTTTCAAGCTGTTGGCATGCATATTTTCTACGTATTAATAGATCTGTTGATGATCGCTTGACAATTGAAACTGGTGATCCAAGTGTATTTATTAATCTCAAGAAACGTTTTATAGGATTAACCCATTACAATAATTGTGTACAATCGTGTTGACCGACTGAGAAACATCAAACTTCATTATATCCGGTAGTTCAAAAACGTGCACCAGCGTTAACTTCGGAACATAATAAGTCTCTATTTACATCTGCAAGTTTTCAGTCATGTACCAGCAGTATGTTGCAATGTCGGGAGTGCAAACTTTTGACGCCTTTAAAGTTGCAATGGTGCCAAAAATGTAATCGTGCAAAGAATGTAAATAAGAACATTATTCAGTAAATATATTTTTGCATTGACCGTCGTGTTTTGACGGGATTCAACTAGTAAGATGTAAAAACGATAATACTAATTATAGCAAGTATAAGATAAACTCTAGGAATAACAATCTGAATTACAAATGTATTAAAATGTGTGTATGTTAAGTTTGTGCAAAGCAGCCAATGCTTAAGATGACCCCATTGAGGGTTGACAACATGTCACATTAAATCTATTATATATAATCCAAAATTGAATCATCACCGCAGGGCTCAAACCACTAGACCTAGAAAGCTGAAATTTTGCATGTTGGTTGATCCCAGTATGTAGAGGCCCACTAAGAAACGGTTTTTGAAAATTCAATTTGTAAGTGACTTTTTTGGCCTTTTGGCACTGAGCAAGGACATTCGGTATAAAGGTCGGATTTAGCTCATTTTAAGCCGCCAGATACGAGAAACTATACTCGGAGGTCCTGTAGGGACCCCGAAACATACTTTTTAAGTCCCTAAAATGAACGGTTTCGGAGATATTCCCAAATAACTGTGTTCCCTCTGAGAAACAGATCAACGTTACTATGGCAACCGCTGAAATGTTGCAGACCGGGGATAGTTTTCTGGCAATATCTCGAAACCGTTCGTTTTAGGGCCTTAAAACGCGGGGTTCGGTTCCCACTTCATAGAAGTGGAAACTACGAACATTACTCCTCGCATTGATACGCGCAGAATGAGCCATATTCTATATTTCTACGAGCAAATCGACTTGGAAAGTCTCATCTATCTATTATATAAAACAAAGTGTCCTGACTGACTGACTGACTGACTGACTCATCAACGCCCAGCCAAAACTATTAACGTTAGAAACGTGAAATTTGGGGGAAATGTTCGTTGTAAGTCGAAAACGCCCACTAAGAAAGGATTTTTGTATTTACATGTTCTAAAGGGGGTGTTAAGGGGGTACACCTGCATTTCATTGAAAATCAATATCTCCGGATTGGTTTCACTGAGGGATGTGATACTCGGCATATAAACTCAACATTAAAAACAAGTAGTTCCGTGAAGAACTATACAGCCTATTTTCATATATCCTACTTATGTTAATTGCCACTATCAACATATACAATTTCTGTTTGATTGCTGTAATAGATTCGTAGATATTGAGAACCGACTTAATATTTCGGATGGTCGCCATGTTGTATTTTATATATGTAGGTCCTAGAGTTATGTACTGTTACATGCAGATTATTGTGAACGTGTAGTATTCAAACTTCAATCGCATATTTAGGACACAAGAAAAAACAAGGAGATTTTAAAATTTTGCACAGCTGCCATCTTGAGGTTATGGAAACAATTGAAATAAATTAGATACCAGTGGATTAACATTCGTATAAGGATTTACTGTACCAAGTTTCACTGCACGCGGATGGTTAAATTGCTAGAAACGTCCATGTGAATATTTATAATTCGCGTCACCGCCATGTTGGATTTGTGATCACCAGGTTATTTAAAGTCCTATAGGTGAACTTAAGTTCATAGCCCCTATGAACATTAAAAAATGCAGTTTGATTGCTAAAATAGATTCGTAGATATTCAGTATCGTCTAAATATTTCGGATGGTCGCCATGTTGGATTGTTAAATGTATAGGCCATAGAGTCATGTACCATTAAAGGAAAATTATTGCGTAGGTTCATTATTCAAACTTTCACTTCGATCGCATGACTACATCACAAGAAATAAAAACTTAATTTTAAAATTCGCACTGCCGCCATGTTGAGGTTATGTAAACAATTGAACTAAATTAGATACCAGTGGATTACAATGTGTATAAATATTTCCTGTACCAGGTTTCAGTGCGCTTGGAACATTAAATCGCGAGAAATGTCAATTTAAAATTTTCAAATTCGCTTGTCCGCCATGTTCGTTTTGTAGTTAACCGGTTTTTGAAAGTCTTATAGATGGACTTCCAGTAGTACCCTTTATCTCCGTACAAAATTTTAGGGAGATACCGCTAATAGTTTCAGAGATATAGAATGCCGGTGAAATATTTCGCACATCCGCCATCTTGTGATTATGTGAACAATTGAACGAAGTTAGATGTCGGTGCATTACAATGTATATAAACATATACTGTACCAAGTTTCATTGCATTTGGTTGGTCAAATCGCGAGAAACGTCTATTTAAAAGTCGCAAATTCGCTTGGCCGCCATGTTGGTTTTGTAGTTACCAGGTTTTCAAAAGTCACATAAGTGAACTTATAGTAGTTCCCTCTATCACATTAGAAAATGTCAGGGTAATATCGGTAATAGTTTCGGAGATATTGAATGCTGGTGAAATATTTCGCACAGCCGCCATGTTGGATTGGTGAGTCTTAACAAAATTTGAAGGGCACGGTCGAGGTCGCCGGGAATAGTGCTATGAACTTTCCGAGTTTCATTGAAATCGCTCCTGCCGTTTAGATTTTATTAGGGGGGGACACACACACGAATCACACACACACACACACACACACACACGCACACACACACGGACAAAAGGTGATCTCATAAGCCTATTTTTTCAAATTTGAAAATAGGCTAATAAGAAGACAAGTGTCTGAGGGTTTTTCGATGTGGTGTATATTATGAGGTGAACGAGGTGAAAAGTGGGGGTTGAAGGATTCCTAACGGAGCGTGTATCTCTTAAACGACATCGGCGAGGAGTTCGAAACTACGCGAAAAAAAATCTGCTTAAAAAATAAGTAAATAGGTGTTTGGCCGTTTTTTCATAAATTCAATTTAAGGGGCCCATGGGGAGGGGTGAAATTGTGGGGGGGGGGGGTGGAAACCAAGAAAAAGAATGTCCTAGCTGATTGACTGACTGACTCACTCATCAAATTCAGGGGGAAAAAGCTGTTAAAAAAATAAGTAAATATGTGTTCGACCGTTTTTTTTTTTCATAAATCCCAATTAAGGGGTTCAGGGGGAAGGGTGAAATTCTCCAAATTAAATGACAGAAAATGTCCTTACTGACTCACTCACTAATCATCGCCCATCCAAAGTAATTGAAGTTAGTAACATGAAATTTTGGGTATATGTTCGTTGTATGTCGAAAACGTCCACTAAGGAAAGATTTTTGTTTGTTCGGGGTCTGAAGATGTGTTAAGGGGGTTAAACCTGCATTTCATTGAATAACAATATCTTCCAATTGGTTTCATTGGGGGATGTGATACTCGGCATATAAACTCATCATTAAAAATAAAAAGACATGTGTCTGAGGGTTTTTCGATGTGGTGTATATTATGAGGTGAAAGGGGTGAAATGTGGGGGGTGAAGGATTCCTATGGAGCGTGTATCTCTTAAACGACATAGGCGAGGAGTTTGAAACTTAGCGGGGGAAAAAATCAGCTTAAAATAAGTAAAATGGGTGTTCGACAGTTTTTTTCATAAATCCAATTTAAGGGGCCCATGGGGAGGGCTGAAATTCTGGGAAAGAAACGGGAAAGAAAGTGGCCTAACTGATTGACTGACACACTCAGTCTTCAAACTCAGGGGGGAAAATCTGCTTAAAAATAAGTAAATAGGTGTTCGACAGTTTTTTTTTTCATAAACTCAATTTAAGGGGCCCTTGGAGAGGGGTGAAATTCTGGGGAAGAAATACAGGAAAGAAAGTGTTTTAACTGATTAACTCACTCATTAACTCAGGGGGGGAGAACAGCTTAAAAATAAGTTAATATGTGTTCGATCGTTTTTTTTTTCATTAATCCTATTTAAGGGGTTCATGAGAGGGGTGGAATTCTTAAAAATAAAATAAAGAAAATGTCCTGACTTACTCACTGACTCATCATTGCCCAGCCGAAATTATTGAAGTTAGAAACATGCCATTTTGGGGTTATGTTCGTTGTATGACGAAAACGTCTACTAAGGATGGATTTTTGGATATTCATGTTCTGAAGGGGTGTTAAGGGGGTTAAACTTGCATTTCATTGATTAACAATATCTCACAAGTTTTTTCATTTGGGGATGTGATATACGGCATATAAATTAATCAATAAAAATAAGCAGACATATGTCTAAGGGTTTATCAATACCTGTATATTATTAGGTGAAAGGGGTGAAAATTGGGGCTTGAAGGATTCTTAATGGAGCGTGTATCTCTTAAACGAAATTAGCGAGAAGTTTGAAATTCAGCGGAAAAAATCAGCTAAAAAATAAGGAAATAGGTGTTCGACGGTTTTTTTTATCATAAATCCCATTTAAGGGTTTCAAGGGGAAGGGTGAAATTCTCCAAAATAAATGACAGAAAATGTCCTGACTGACTGACTCACTAATCATCGCACATCCAAAGTAATTGAAGTTAGTAACATGAAATTTGGGGATATATTCGTTGTATGTCGAAAACGTCAACTAAGGAAAGATTTTTGTTTATTCGGGGTCTGAAGATGTGTTAAGGGGAATAAACCTGCATTTCATTGAATAACGATATCTCATGAGTTGTTCCTTTGGGGATGGGATAATCGGCATATAAACTAATCATTAAAAATAAGCAGACATATGTCTAAGGGTTTATCGATGTGGTGTATATTACGAGGTGAAAGGGGTGAAAAGTGGGGGTTGAAGGATTCCTAACGGAGCGTGCATCTCTTAAACGACTTGGGCGAGGAGGTTGAAATTCAGAGGAAAACAATCAGCTTAATCATACTAATATATAAAAATGAGATGGTGTGTGTCTGTCTTTCTTTCTGTCTGTCTGTCAGTCTGTCTGTGTGTGTGTTACCTAATAACGCAAGAACCACTGGTCCGATTTAAATGACATTTTGCACGGATGTAGCTGAAATACCAGGTTTACATATCGGATACTTTTAATTTCGATATTTTGCACTATTAAGAAATGGCGACCATTTTTGAGACGTCACTACACCCTTTGGTTTCAAAATTTCATATTTCCATATCAAATAAAAAGAGAACGGTAGGAAATAGAAAACTTTTAATGATGGCACATACGAGCTTTGAAATTTAATTTCCCATCCGAAAGGTCCTTATCACTTTTCGTGTATCTCCAACGGTTAACGAGTAAAAACTACTTTTGTGACGTCACTACACCCTTTGGTTTCAACATTTCATATTTCCATTTCAAGTAAAAAGAGAACGCTAAGAAATAGCAAACTTTTGATGGTATACACGAGCCCTAACATTTAATTTTCTATCCAAGAGGTCCTTATCACTCTTCGTGTATCTCCGACGGTTAGCGAGTAAAACCTAAATTTGTGCAATAAAACACAGTAACACCGAGCGGTGCAGTATATATCTCTACATATATAAAGAAGAAAATTTGTCTGTTTTTTTTCTGAATTTCCAAGGAAATTTGAGTTATTCACACGTTTCAGACTGTTTTTTGATAGATGCGCGCGAAAATAATGTTTTGGTCTGTCTGTCTGTCTGTTTGTTTGATTGTCTGTGGACAAATTTGTACCCTAATAACTCGAGAACGGCTGGGTGTATCAACGTAAAATTTGGTACAGTTATCCATCATAGGCACGACACTGATCATTGATGTAACCCTTCTCCGTACCTCTCATAAAAGGGGGCCTACCCCCTTAAAATGCATGCTGAAATAGGAGTAGAAGGACGAGACAAAGATCATTTTCATCCCCTCGATGTGAGAGACAAAACTCCACATTTTAAGGCCCTAAAACCAACCGTTTTTGAGATATTCCCAGAAAACTAATTTCATTTAATAAACTAATGAACGAATACAAGCCGGTATCCATGGCAACAGATTCTCAGAGGTCCATCTATTGCTGTAAGACGCAATGCAATTCCATTAATTACATTGGTGTGAAAGTTTGCAAACGGCTAGAAAGTTATCACGGAACCAAATTAAGCTGTAAAATTCATCAATACGTATAATGCGCTTAAGGGGGTCAAGGGGTACACTAGAATTTTTTCACGCGATTTACACCTCCGGGTGTGGTACGGCAGGTCTATTATATTTCTATCCCTATATTGTATTATTATTATATTATGGCTTACAACGAGGAGACAAAGCCCCTCGGTGCCAGAAACAAAACTTGGGGGCCCTAAAGGGTCCTCGAAAACTACATTATAAGGCCCTAAAACCAAAAGTATCTGAAATATTCCCAGAAAACTAATTTAATTTAATAACAAACTAATGAAGGAATGGAAATCGGTAACCATGACAACATTATCTCAAGGGGTGGCATCCAACTTTCCATCTATTTCTGTAAGAAGTAATGTCACTCCATTTATTACATTTCTGTGAAAGTTTGCAAATGGCTATACGGTTATCACGGAACCGACGTAGACTGTATAATTCATCTATGCAATTAAGGTGGTCAAGGGGTAACCTAGATTTTTTTCATGCAATTTTCACGAGCGACATATAGTACAGAAGGTCTATTATATCTCCAAACATTTTCAATGTGAAATGCCATGCCCTGTGGTTCAGATTCCACGTAAAATGGAGGTCCCGTGGCTTATGATCTCGCGATTAATGGTCACGTAAAACTACAATCTTCCTTTATATCTCCAAACAGCAACATTATTTTCAAAAATTCCTGAATTGAATCAGCATTTTTTGCGGCTTTTAGGAATTTGGGCCATTTGAGACTAAAGAACCTGAATTTTCATGCACCACAAGCCTTTATAATTTATGAAAGAGGTCTTCCTGTGTATGGGGACCTAACACAACGTAGAGGGTAATTTTTTATGTGAGGTGTATTGCGTTTCGTCTACAAGGCTTTCAATTCTATTTCACGTCAAGAAGTACACGTTAGGTGAATTTAGTTTGAGAGCAAATTTTAACTAATCTTTTTTTTTTTGTCGACATACGGGTTCATCGTAAGGATGATTTAGTTTGATACTTTATGGTAGATATACCCATATTTGGATATCTGGGTGATACGTTGACGACAATAGAATTGTCTGTCTTTCTGTGTATCTTTATGTACGCCTATAAATCGTGTTCGGATGCGTGGTGCATCGTAAAATTAGGTATGGTAAACATGAGTCAATACACCAATCTTTTATAAAACTCCTCACCGTACTTTTCATACAGTAGAAGGGTGGATATAGGGAAAAAACTTCTCAAAATACATGCTAAAATAGGCGAAATATAAAAATTATCCTAGAAGGACGATCAAAGCATATGTTGCGCTTCTCAATGTGAGACACAAAATACGCGAGTCTATAAGGGGTCTCCGAAAACCACATTTTAAGGCCCTTAAATTAACAGTGTGTGTGATATTCCCAGAAAGCTAACTTCGTTCTGATAAACTTTGAAGGAATGAAAAACCGCTAACCATTGCAACAGTAGCTCAATTGATAATGTCTGGTGTTAATATATAACACCGTTCGAAGGACGGGTACTTCTGCTATAGGCCTACTAATATATAACAAGATGTTCAGTAAAGAACATATAGCCTACTTTCTCCTAAATGCATGGGTATTGTTATAACTCTTTGTCCTTTTCAAGGAGTATAATTGAAAGTTGGTTGTAGTAGCTTGTTGAAATACAACGTGCTATTGGGATATTAAACATGAATATGAGGTGCCCTTTGCTAGTGCTACCTCTGTAAAAAAAATCATTCAATTCGGTTTCACCGTGTTTGAATTGATAGGGGGAATCGATTTGCACACATACTTGGCCACCATCTGCAAACTATTGGGCTGATGATCTAGCAGTTTGGTCAGAATATGCTTCCCACATAAAGATTTGTTGTTGCAAAATTTGGTAGAGACTAGATTATTAGGTTGGTCGTAATTACATTTTAGCCTTTAACATTTGGGTGGCCGCGATTACGTTTCCGTCAAGATGGCGGTGATATAAAACATGACACTGAGGTGGCCTTTTCTAGTGCTACCTCTGTACCAAATTTCGTTCCATTCGGTTTCACCGTGTTAGAATTAATAGGGGGAATCGATTTTCACACAAAGATGGCGGCCGTCCGCAAAATATTAGGCTAATGACCTATTAGTTTGGTCAAAGGATGCTCCCTCCATAATGGTATGTTGATGCAAAATTTGGTAGAGATCGGATGATTAGGTTAATCGTAATTTGATTTAAGCTTTGAATATTTGTGTGGCCGCCATTACGTTTCCGTCAAGATGGCGGCGATATAAAACATGACACTGAGGTGCCCTTTGCTAGTGCTACCTCTGTACCATATTTCATTCCATTCGGTTTCACCGTTTTCGAATTAATAGGGGTAATCGATGTTGACACATAGATGGCCGCCATCCGCAAACTATTAGGATAATGACCTATTATTTTGGTCAAAGGATGCTGCCTCCATAAAGGTATGTTGTTGCAAAATTTGGTAGAGATCGAATGATTAGGTTAGTCGTAATTTGATTTAAGCTTTGAACATTTGTGTCGTCGCCATTACGTTTCCGTCAAGATGGCGGCGATATAAAACATGACACTGAGGTGTCCATTGCCAGTGCTACCTTTGTACCAAATTTCGTTCAATTTGCGCTCACCGTGTTCGAGACATTCAGAGTACACACACACACAGACTCACACACACACACATACACACACACACACAGACAGACACACTTTTTTTCGCCCTGTAGTGATCTCATAAGTCTACTTTCATTTTTTGCAAAAATCGAAAGTAGGCTAAAAATGAGGTGGTGTGTGTCTGTCTTTCTGTCTGTCTGTGTGCTACTCAATAACGCAAGAACCACTGGTCCGATTTAAATGAAATTTTGCATGGATGTAGCTGATTTACCAGGTTTACATATAGGATATTTATATATCTATTTATATATCTATGACGTCACTACACCCTTTGGTTTCAAAATTTGATATTTCCATTTCAAATAAAAAGAGAAAGCTAAAAAATAGCAACCTTTTGATGGCATACATGAGCTTTAACATTCAATTTTCTATCCAAAAGGTCCTTATCACTTTTCGTGTATCTCCAACGGTTAGCGAGTAATACCTAAATTTGTGCAATAAAACACGGTCAACACCGAGCGGTGCAGTATATATCTACATATATAACAAGATGTTCGGGAAAGAACATATAGCCTACTTTCTCCTAAATGTATGGGTATAGCATGACGAATAGAAGGACCTAGTGTGAGGACTCCGCCATTTTAGCACGGTAGTTTCTGGTCCCGCCGCTACAAGCACTGCAAGCGATTATGTCCAACACGTGCTGTGTTTCCGTTGAGCCGGGTCATAGAAAGTGCGCGAGAAGTTACTGTGTGCGATATTTGTGTGAATTAAATTGAATTTTCTTTGCTTTCAGTTCTTAAATTCAGTTCATTGTGTCTTGTGTACATCAGCGTTTTGTGTTTTGTGAACTTCAAACATATTTCTTATGTGGCTTGGTTCATTTAATAGTTCAACATGCCTTATTGTTTTGTACCTGGCTGTAAGTCAGGGTATGGTAGTTGACGATATACGATTTTTTTCACCACCGAAAGATACAAATCAATTTGAAAAATGGGCCCGAGCTATTCCACGAAAGGATACGAAGTTAACGCGTAGTAGTAGAATTTGTCAAATTCATTTCTTTGATGATTTGATAGTAAAATCAGATAATTTTATAGTGAATGGTGAAGAAGTGAAAATCTCTCGTATGAGGTGGAAGTTACGTCCTGGAGCAGTGGCTCATATTTTCCCTAATTTACCGAAGTACCTGTCAAGTGGGAATAAGTCATGTAAAGCTCCTAACAGGAAAAAGAATCTCGATACGACCAGGAAGAGAAGATAGAAGATTGAAGATGGGAGTGAAGCAACGAATTAGGCATTAAAAGGTCAGTCTAATGTTGATAAGAATTTGGGTCATTCTAGTGTACTTACCGATGCTGAAAAGACTATAATATTGCTCAAAAGGCGCCTAAAGAATGCTAACCGTAATTTAATTCGCGTTAGATCCTGCCTCAACTCAGCAAAATCGAGAATTAATTTGCTGGAGAAGCAGGTTCGACGTTCACAGGCATTTAATTACAAAGATAACAAGCACCTTAGCAAGAAGGAAAAGATGATAATAGACACTATGCTCAAGAAATGCCAGGTAAAATCTCCCAATGGTATGAGGTACAGCAATGAATTCATTTTAGAGAGTTTATTGTTGAGAATAAAATCACCGAAAGGATTTCGTCATTGTCGGCGACATAATCTCTTGCCTCTGCCCTCAGAAAGTCACTTGAGAAAACTTTGTAAAGGACTTAAGTGCCCTTATGGAGTTAATACGCATAGTATAAATGCTATTTCAAACTATTTTAAGGAAGAAAAGAATGATAATTCACGTTGCGGTGTTGTAATTTTCGATGAAGTGAAGCTAAGAGAAGAAATCCAGTTTAATAGTTTTTCTCATAAAGTAGATGGATTAGTTGATTTAGGTGAACACACATCTGACCTCCAGAAGAACGTACTTGCAAATCACGCTCTAGTGTTTATGTTCGTACCATTCATACATAATTGGGTGCAGCCAGTTGCTGTTTATGCAAGCAGAAATGCTACTCCAGGGGACATTCTCGCAAAAATTTTAATACAGGTGATTTTGCAGTTAGAAGAGGCTGGGGCGAGGGTGGTTGGCTTTACTTGTGATGGTAGTCAGACAAATAAAAAGGCCTGGAGATCGTTAGGAGTTAGTGGCAAGACAAGCTCTCTACAACCTCACATCCTTAATCCTGCAGATGTTACGAGAAAGATCTGGGCTTTCTCCGACTTCGTCCATGTATTGAAATGCATAAGAAACCACTTTCATGATACAGTAGAACTTCTCTATAATGACAAAGTTATTAATTTCAATTTTTATAGGGAACTGTTCAAAGAAGATCTCTCAGGGTATGCTGGGCTTAGAGCATGCCCCAAGCTGACAGTTGCTCATTTAGACCCATCATCTTTCCAGAGAATGAACGCAAGGCTTGCATTCCAACTTTTCAGTGACAGTGTTGCCAAAGGTATTACATTTTATCGAGAAATGGGACTGGCAGGATTACAAGGTAGTGAGGACACTGAGACATTTACCAGTGATATAAATGTTGTTGCTGATGCACTCAATGCATTCATTCCGTCTCAGGCTCTTCGTAAAAGTTCACCTCATACAGCTATTGTTAATTTTCTTTAGACCGTGAGATCTATCAATAACACCTTTGCCTCCAATAGAACCTTGGAATCACTAGTAGTAACCCTACAGAGTACTTTGGAGATGTGTGAATGGCTTTGGGAGAAAGGTTATAAGTACGTGTTGACAGGAAAGCTCACCCAAGATCCCTTGGAACGGCACTTCGGAATTATGCGGTCTTTCAGTTCAGATGATCATCCATCGACAATAGATTTCCTTCATTTGCATCTACTTCAATGTATATACGTCCCTATAAAACAGGCTTTAAATGTTGGTGGAAATCGTGAACCTAAACGGGAGCAGATCTTGACCTCGTATGTTAATCAGATGCGTATATTAGCCCGGAATGTGGAAGTGCATAACAAGACAGTGAAGAAATCAGTGGAAACTTCCATTAAGGAAAAAATTGTGGTTCGAGATGCAGTAAATATCGAAGACTGGGAAAGCTCTGTACCTGAATTTGACAGCGCAGTTCGAAACTCTTCGATTGATAAGTGTTTAGTGTACCATTTGCCTGGCTATGTTGTTAAGCACTCTTCTAAATTTATTAAGTTTTCGCCTTGTGCTCATTCTCTACGTGACAATAATCTAAATAAATTTTCAGTTCTTACCGAAATAAAGGACTACGGCTCAATGAACAATGAAGTGTTTCTAACACGTCCTTCCAGAAGTGTATGTGACATTCTTTTCCAGGCCGAGAAAGTAATTACCGGAAAATCAAACTCAAAATCGATGTGGAGCGAAATATTTTTTGATTGCATCGATTCCATAGAAACAATTTCAGTTGATCCTTCAGGAGCTGGCTGTTGTCTTCAGCATGTCATGGATGTTATCCCCAGACTTGTTTATCATTATATAAAGTGCCGATTTTTCTTCAGAACGAAGGAAATCCGCCGAGATTTGCAATCTCGAACATCCGCCAAGTCTTCACGCAAGCTTTCGAAAGTCCAGTAGCCGACAAAATGAATTGGTAAGTAGAGTGTTACTTTAAATAGTTTATGAGTGCTTGTTTTAATATGCTGGGGATCTTTTTTATCTGTGTCTGTATACTCCAGGAATATGTGCTTTTCGTAACATGTAATGAATACCGTAGTTCTTATTTCCGTGAATTATATTTTCCATTGTGCCTTGCCGTGATATTTTAATTGTAATCGCTTATTACTTTTTAAAAGACTATTAGTTACAAAGTCATTCGTTTCTCTTAGCAGCATCCCTAAGACCAGCTGAGCTGACACCGGCAGCGTGGAACTTGCCCCCTCCAACGCTGCCTGGTGGGGCGCGCTTGAACTTGATGAGTCTTCTCACTTTCTCTTTCATTCGTCATGGGTATAGTTATAACTCTCTGTCCTTATCATCTCCTAATTTCTTCCTATTTGAAGTGCAAATTGGCACACAGGATTTGA
This sequence comes from Meconema thalassinum, assembly GCA_946902985.2. NCBI lineage: Eukaryota > Metazoa > Arthropoda > Insecta > Orthoptera > Tettigoniidae > Meconema > Meconema thalassinum. The sequence continues at coordinate 838,803,447 of OX336390.1, forward strand.
ACAGTGGCGTTCAAACCATAGTTTATAATTTACCCCAGCATTTTGCAATTTCATCAGCAAACACTCCAAACACCGACTACTTACAATAATTGAAACTTCGTCGCTCTAATAAGACCCATCTACAATGTGCAGTCGGCAGTCCGTAGTTGGTAGTCCTCGGTCGGCAGTCGCGATCGACTCCGTGTATACTATAGGCACCATACACAACATGAAGTTGCAGTTGGTAGCTGGCAGTTGGCAGTCGCGAATTTTATCCTTGACTGCCAACTACCCGACTGCAGCAATGTAATAGCCAATCAGAGCAGATCAGAAACTGACGTCACGTTGTTGTTCTGTGTCGTATACGAATGATATAGGACTAAGTGAAGTAACTTCGCAACCCGTTAATTTATAGGATAATCTTAAATACACGGTATAACAAAATAATCCATCTCCAAATCATCCATATTGCAAGTTTTGAGGTTATCAACAACGCCTCTGTGCACAAGGAATAAACGAATGTTACTGTATTATTACTCCTAGCAGTCGTTAAGAATGGGTTCACTAACTGACCGGTATAGAGCGCTGCTCGAATCTATAGTTTCTGCATAGTACAACTGAAGGCTGGTAGATGTCACTCCGGTGGAGAATGTCGTTTTTTTAATATATAATTTCCATTGCAAAAAGCACCATATAACGCTTTATTTTATAACGTCTCAGTACTCAAGAAACAATGAATATAAAAAAATCAAGTAAAAAAGTTCTACTCAGATAGGATTTGAACCCCGGCCAGCCACATGAGAGACGGGAGCTCTAACCACACAGCCAATCGTACACTCATAACTCACGCGTTATCGATCAAATACATATAACGTACTGTATTAGCAAATAATCACTTGGACTGAAGATTTCTTCACTGGAGTGTATTTCAAACCGAGTTCATTTCATATTAAGTTCATATAATTTTTATCAGTAGGTTATATTGCATGCAACATACTGAAATTAGTAAAATGTAGGTCAGAACGAGAGATCGGCTGCCATCTTGTCAAATAGCCGAGACGATTCAGATTTTTAAAGTCACTTCTAGATTATAATATTACAATATAAACTTTTAATTTCGAACGAACCACGTCGCTTAGAACAGATTAAACGATTCTTGGTTCGATGTGCACAAGGAATAAACAAATGTTACTGTATTATTACTCCTAGCAGTCGTTAAGACTGGGTTCACTAACTGACCGGTATAGAGCGCTGCTCGAATCTATAGTTTCTGCATAGTACAACTGAAGGCTGGTAGATATCACTTCGGTGGAGAATGTCGTTTTTTTAAATATATAATTTCCATTGCAAAACGCACCATATAACTCTTTATTTTATAACGTCTCAGTACTCAAGAAACAATAAATATAAAAAAATCAAGCAAAAAGTTTTACTCTGATAGGATTTGAACCCCGGCCAGCCACGTGAGAGACGGGAGCTCTAACCACACAGCCTATCGTACACTCATAACTCACGCGTTATCGATTAAATACATATAACGTACTGTATTAGCAAATAATCACTTGGACTGAAGATTTCTTCACTGGAGTATATTTCAAACCGAGTTCATTTCATATTAAGTTCATATAATTTTTATCAGTAGGTTATATTGCATGCAACATACTGAAATTAGTAAAATATAGGTCAGAACGAGAGATCAGCTGCCATCTTGTCAAATAGCCGAGACGATTCAGATTTTTAAAGTCACTTCTAGATTATAATATTACAATATAAACTTTTAATTTCGAACGAACCACGTCGCTTAGAACAGATTAAACGATTCTTGGTTCGATAATCGGAACTGCTGGGTCCCATGTTATGGATTATAAATTTTGCATAATTCACACGGCCGCCATCCTGAAATGGTACGTTTTATGACCTTGTAGTTTGGGCAAAAGACGCGTCCCATATGAAGGTAGGCTGTTACCAAATTTGGTAAAGATCCGATGATTAGTTTGGTCGTAATGCATTATTAAGTTTTGACCATTCGATTGGCCGCCATTACCTTTTGGTAAAGATGGCGGCAATATAAAACATGACACTGAGGTGCCCTTTGCCAGTGCTACCTCTGTACCAAATTTCGTTCAATTCGGTTTAACCATGTTCGAATTGATAGGGGGGGACAGACATTTAGAGTACACACACCCACACACACACACACACACACACACACACAGACTCACACACATACACACACACAGACAGACACACTTTTTTTCGCCCTGTAGTGATCTCATAAGTCTACTTTCATTTTTTGCAAAAATCGAAAGTAGGCTAAAAATGAAAGTTTGTCTGTTTTTTTCTGAATTTCTACGGAAATTTGAGTTATTTACGCGCTTCATACTGTTTTATGACGGATGCGCGCGAAAATATTTTTTGTCTGTCTGTCTGTTTGTTTGTCTGTGGACAACTTTGTTCCCTTATAAATCGATAACGGCTGGGTGTATCAACGTAAAATTTGGTACAGTTATCCATCAGAGGCACGGCACTAATCATTGATGTAACTCTTCTCTGTACCTATCATAAAAGGGGACATACCCCCTTAAAATACATGCTGAAATAGGAGTAGAAGGACGAGACAAAGCTCATTTTCAGCCCCTCAATGTGAGAGACAAAACTCGGGGGCCCTAATAACACATTTTAAGGTCCTACGTCCAACCGTTTTTGAGATATTCCCAGAAAACTAATTTAATTTAATAAACTAATGAACGAATGCAAGCCGATAACCATGGCAACAGATTCTCAGAGGTCCATCTATTGCTGTAAGACGCAATGCAATTCCATTAATTACATTACGGTAGTGTGAAAGTTTGCAAACGGCTAGAAGGTTTGTACGCCTATAACTCATGTTCGGATGCTTGGTGCATCGTAAAATTAGGTATGGTAAACATGAGTCAATACACCAATCATTTATAAAACTCTTCACCGTACTTTTCATACAGTAGAAGGGTGGATATAGGGAAAAAACTTCTCAAAATACATGCTAAAATAGGCGAAATACAAAAATTATCCTAGAAGGACGACAAAGCATATGTTGCACTTCTCAATGTGAGACAAAAAATTCGCGAGTCTTTAAAGGGTCTCCGAAAACCACATTATAAGGCCCTTAAATTAACAGTGTGTGTGATATTCCCAGAAAACTAACTAACTTCGTTCTGATAAACTTATGAAGGAATTACAAGCCGCTAACCATTGCAATAGTAGCTCAATTGATAATGTCTGGTGCGTCTCTAAAAGCAACAGTACTTAAAAGGGACGTAACACCAATAACATTATTATGATTATGTCTGGTGTTAACGGGTACTTCTGCTAGTTATATATAATCCAAAATTGACTCATCACCGCAGGGCTCAAACCACTAGACTTAGAAAGCTGAAATTTTGCATATTGGTTGATCCGAGTATGTAGAGGCTCACTAAGAAACGTTTTTTGAAAATTCAATTTGTAAGTGATTTTTTTCGGCCCTTTGGCATTGACCTTCCAAAATTGACTTATCGACGCAGGGCTCAAACCACTAGACCTAGAAAGCTGAAATTTTGCATGTTGGTTGATCCCAGTATGTAGAGGCCCACTAAGAAACAGTTCTTGAATATTCAATTTGTAAGTGACTTTTTTCAGCCTTTTGGCACTGAGCATGGACAGTCGGTACAAAGGTCGGATTTAGCTCATTTGATGCCTCCAGATACGAGAAACAATACTCGAAGGTCCTGTAGGGACCCCGAAACACACTTTTTAAGTTCCTAAAATGAACGGTTTCGGAGATATTCCCAAATAACTGTGTTCCCTCTGAGAAACAGATCAACGTTACTATGCCAACCGCTGAAATTTCGCAGACCGGGGATAGTTTTCTGGCAATATCTCGAAAACCGTTCGTTTTAGGGCCTAAAAACGCGGGGTTCGGTTCCCACTTCTTTGAAGTGGAAACCACGAACATTGTTCCTCGCATTGATACGCGCAAGAAGAGCTATATTCCATATTTCTACGAGCAAAACGACTTGGAAAGTCTCATCTATTATATGCGGCTTCGGTGGCGTAGTCGGTAGCATGCCGAACTGCTGTGCCCAAGATAGCGGGTTCAAACCCGGCCGAAGTCGTCGGATTTTTTAAGAGCGTTAAAAATCCTTCAGTATGCCTTCCTTCGGAGGGGAAGTAAAGCCGGCGGTCCCATGTCATAGATTTATGGCATGTAAAAGATCCTTTCACAGACTAAACTTGTGTAAAGCAAAATTTGTTAGGTTAGATTTCGTCAGAACGCTCTATCAAAAAGTTCCAACGTTCGCCACTAGGTATCATTGATATCTGACAGCGAAAGTTGGAACTACTTGAAATTGAACGGAACTCGTAGCTCACCCTTTAGGGTGTCCGCAGGAAGCAGTTACAACTCGGCGAGCCGAACATGTCCTCGGACACTCCCGGCACTAAAAGCCATACGATAAATAATAAATAAATCTATTATATATAATCCAAAATAGACTCATCACCGCAGGGCTCAAACCACTAGACCTAGAAAGCTGGAATTTTGCATGTTGGTTGATCCGAGTATGTAGAAGCTCACTCAGAAACGGTTTTTGAAAATTCAATTTTTAAGTGACCTTTTTCGGCCCTTTGGCACTGAGCAAGGACAGTCGGTACAAAGATCGGATTTAGCTCATTTTAAGCTGCCAAATACGAGAAACAATACTCGGAGGTCCTGTAGGGACCCCGAAACACACTTATTAAGTTCCTAAAATGAACGGTTTCGGAGATATTCCCAAATAACTGTGTTCCCTCGAAGAAACAGATCAACGTTACTATGCCAACCGCTGAAATTTCGCAGACCGGGGATAGTTTTCTGGCAATATCTCGAAAATCGTTCGTTTTAGGGCCTTAAAAAGCGGTGTTCGGTTCCCACATCATAGAAGTGAAAACTACGAACATTACTCCTCGCATTGATACGCGCAAAATGAGCTATAGTCGATATTTCTACGAGCAAATCGACTTGGAAAGTCTCATCTATTATATATTATCCAAAATTGACTCATCACCGCAGGGCTCAAACCACTAGACCTAGAAAGCTGACATTTTGCATGTTGGTCGATCCGAGTATGCAGAAGCTCACTAAGAAACGGGTTTTGAAAATTCAATTTTTAAGTGACCTTTTTCGGCCCTTTGGCACTGAGCAAGGACAGTCGATACAAAGATCGGATTTAGCTCATTTTAAGCTGCCAGATACGAGAAAAAATACTCGGAGGTCCTGTACTGACCCCGAAACACACTTTTTAAGTTCCTAAAATGAACGGTTTCGGAGATATTCCCAAATAACTGTGTTCCCTCGAAGAAATAGATCAACGTTACTATGGCAACCGCTGAAATTTCGCAGACCGGGGATAGTTTTCTGGCAATAACTCGAAATCCGTTCGTTTTAGGGCCTTAGAACGCGGGGATCGGTTCCCACTTCTTTGAAGAGGAAAACACGAACATTTTTCCTCGCATTGATACGCACAAGAAGAGCTATATTCCATATTTCTACGAGCAAATCGACTTAGAAAGTCTCATCTATTATATTGTGCCCTTTTAGCAAGAAATAGGCAAATCACAGTATGCCAGCAATGCTCAAATCGGGATTTTCGGGGTTATGGTATGTTCTCCCACTCTGTGACTTACACATTTTGGATTAAATAGAGGATACACTTCCAAAATAAAAACAAAATCAACTCCTATTATAAAACATTTAATTAACCAAAATTATGGCGCTACAAACAAATTAAACAAATAAACTACTGACCAATCCATCTAACTTGTTCAAAGTGAACAAGGAATACATAAAATCAAACAAATGTTATATTAAAATGCATGGTTTCCTTCAAACCAACAAACTTATAATTCCTTTCACTTCCATAAAGTATCCCTTTTAAAATTCACTACAACGACGAGCTTCAATGGCTCGATACTTTCCAATATAAACTGTGTTATTCTTTACACATCTCAATATCTATTTTATGAGTTTCTTATAATCAAAACCATATATAATCTTATTTAAAGTAATTGTTACTCCTTTACTTAAATTTTTGGGCTTTTCACAATATTCTTATGTTACCACCTCTCTCAAGTTAACAAATTCACTACAGTGATCGGGAAAAATACTTGTGCACTCCCGAGTTATAGAAGACTACTTGAACAAAGTCAAAAATTAAGATCACTCCCGAAATCTAATTGTCTTCACTAAACTCGTGAAATCCTGCATTCATATACCATTACATTAGGGATTTATGTTTATTATATTTTGTCTTAAAAGACCATCATCTCATAAGAAAGCAAACGATCTGAACTTTGCAAGCGGTAACTTTCATCTACAAGAACCTCGGTTCAAATCCCGGGTCATTAACAAACTCTAAACACTCATGGTGTATTATTACTTCAAACAGACGGTTCCCCTGACCTACCACACTTTCAATAGCGAGGGGTTGGACCGTAACACTCAGATTGATTTATTGCCCGGGAGGGAGACCCTCAGTATCGCCCACACGAGACGGCTACACTCATGCTTTAAAACCGCTATTTCTTAAACACAGTTCTCTGAACAGACCTGGCGTTTCTTCCATTCATTTTAACAACATTATTTAGGTTCATAGATCACTTTCTTAACCTTGGCATTTATTAATTATGAAGTGTCATCATTGATGGGTAAGAATAATTCAATACAACAACAATATTTAGGGGCTTCAACAACTAGACGAGTCTGGGTTCGACTCTCTCAACTGCCTCGGGAACCAATCCCATACTGGAGGACTTTACAACAATTTAGCGGCTTAAGGCGACCTCGGTCTAACCTGCGCTCATAATACAATAAATTTGCTCCCTATTTTAACACAACATAAAACACATGGCCTCGTGATCTACATCACTAGATGGAGGACTTATTATAGCTCAATTACCGCAATCAACTGTCCCTCACAATTAATTTACCAAGTATATTTAGATTCAACGCCTTCCTAGCGTGACAATTTACTTTAATGCGCGACAATGCGCTATACATTACTTTAAGGCCTAGCGTCTTCCAGAGAACTGATAAAATCAAAATCAACATTTGATCTACATCTCAATTTTTTTATATTAATCCTCTCCCGTGACAATAATCGCTATACTTTAAGAACATGTATTCACACCATGTCTTTATTCCTTCACAGAAGCTCAAAAGCTATTACTTTCATATAATTCAAATTAATCTTCATTTATATAATTTTTATTATTAAATTTATTATTCCGCTTGCTTTCATAACATTTATCAAATACACTGATATTTTATTTCTTACATTTCCTCTAAAGGATTTATTCATTTCACATAATTATTTTATAATTTCTCAATTTTTAGCCTACTTTCGATTTTTGCAAAAAATGAAAGTAGACTTATGAGATCAACACAGGGCGAAAAAAGTGTGTCTGTCTGTGTGTGTGTATGTGTGTGTGTGAGTCTGTGTGTGTGTCTGTGTGTGTGTGTGTCTGTGTGTGTGAGTGTGTGTACTCTGAATGTCTGTCCCCCCCTATCAATTCGAACACGGTGAATGAGAATTGAACGAAATTTGGTACAAAGGTAGCACTAGCAAAGGACACCTCAGTGTCATGTTTTATATCGCCGCCATCTTGACGGAAACGTAATGGCGGCCTCACAAATGTTCAAAGCTTAAATCAAATTACGACTAACCTAATCATCCGATCTCTACCAAATTTTGCAACAACATACCTTTATGGGGGGAGCATCCTTTGACCAAACCAATAGGTCATCAGCGTAATAGTTTACGGATGGCGGCCATCTTTGAGTGAAAATCGATTCCCCCTATTAATTCGAACACGGTGCAACCGAATGGAACGAAATTTGGTACGGAAGTAGTACTAACGAAAGGCACCTCAGTGTCATGTTTTATATCGCCGCCATCTTGACGGAAACGTAATGGCGGCCACACAAATGTTCAAAGCTTAAATCAAATTACGATTAACCTAATCATCCGATCTCTACCAAATTTTGCAACAACATACCCGTATAGAGGAAGCATCCTTTGACCAAATGAATAGGTCATTAGCCTAATAGTTTGCGAATGGCGGCCATCTTTGTGTGAAAATCAATTCCCCCTATTAATTCAAACACGGTGAAACCGAATGGAACGAAATTTGGTACAGAGGTAGCACTAGCAACGGGCATCTCAGTGTCATGTTTTATATCGCCGCCATCTTGACAGAAACGTAATGGCGGCCACACAAATGTTCAAAGCTTAAGTTAAATTACGACTAACATAACCATCCGATCTCTACCAAACTTTGCAACATCATACCTTTTTGGAGGGAGCATCCTTTGACCAATCTAATAGGTTATTAGCCTAATAGTTTGCGGATGGCGGCCATCTTTATGTCAAAATTGATTCCCCCTATTAATTCGAACACGGAGGAACCTAATGAAACGAAATTTGGTACAGAGGTAGCACTAGCAAAGGGCACCTCAGTGTCATGTTTTATATCGCCGCCGTCTTCACTGAAACGTAATGGCGGCCACACGAATGTTCAAAGCTTAAATCAAATTACGATTAACCTAATCATCCGATCTCAACCAAATTTTGCAACTACATACCTTTATGGAGGGAGCATCCTTTGACCAATCTAATAGGTCATTCGCCTAATAGTTTGCGGATGGCGGCCATCATTGTGTCAGAATCGATTCCCCCTATTAATTCAAACACGGTGAAACAGAATGGAACGAAATTTGGTACAGAGATAGCACTAGCAAAGGGCATCTCAGTGTCATGATTAATATCGCCGCCATATTGACAGAAACGTAAAAGCGGCCACACAAATGTTTAAAGCTTAAATCAAATTACGACTAACATAACCATTCGATCTCTACCAAACTTTGCAACAACATACCTTTATGGAGGGAGCATCCTTTGACCAATCTAATAGGTCATTAGCCTAATAGTTTGCGGATGGCGGCCATCTTTATGTCAAAATTGATTCCCCCTATTAATTCGAACACGGTGGAACCGAATGAACGAAATTTGGTACAGAGGTAGCACTAGCAAGAGGCACCTCAGTGTCATGTTTTATATCACCGCTATCTTGACGGAAACGTAATCGCGGCCACCCAAATGTTAAAAGCTAAAATGTAATTACGACCAACCTAATAATCTAGTCTCTACCAAATTTTGCAACACCATATCTTTATGTGGGAAACATATTCTGACCAAACTGCAAGAACATCAGCCCAATAGTTTGCAGATGGTGGCCAAGTATGTGTGCAAATCGATTCCCCCTATCAATTCAAACACGGCGAAACCGAATTGAACGAAATTTGGTACAGAGGTAGCACTAGCAAAGGGCACCTCATATTCATGTTTAATATCCCTATAGCACGTTGTATTTCAACAAGCTACTACAACCAACATTCAATCATACTCCTTGAAAAGGACAAAGAGTTATAACAATACCCATGCATTTAGGAGAAAGTAGGCTATATGTTCTTTACTGAACATCTTGTTTTCTGTTCAGATCGCGCTCTTATTCTGTTATTTGTTATTCAAAATCATCCCTATTTCTCAAACTCAGGTGGATTGCACACAAATATTCCCCAACACCTAACATAATGAAAATGGTTACTTACATGTTCAGACGGTCCACTACCGTGCTTTCCAACGATGTTTCATTTTGCCCACTACTTGTGATTAAACGATCTTGCTCAAATTCATTTCATACACTGCCATATCTTGACACACATATAATTTATATACCTTAAACACTGGTAGCATTTTAAAATACAATTGTGTATTCTTCTATTACACACAATAAAATCACTGAAAAATTACTATCTAACACAAATTTTATATATTTACACTACACTGATTCTAATCACTGAGGCTTTGATTAGGCCTTGCACACGTGATTTCTTGATTCCCGTCTCCAAGGGTGAAACTAGTAGATGTCGGCTTCCTATCTGACCAGAATATGAAAGTCTCGAACACTCTACCCCTCCCTGGAATGGTACTTCTTCAAATCCGGTTTCCTGATGATCGGCTATTATTATTATTAGCTCGAACTTGCTTCTTTCTAGACCCTATTAGTTGTCGAGCGAAAGTCTGTCTTGTTCACGGTCTCCCAGATAATCTATCGGTGACCTATTATTTTCTAGCATCTAATGCTCCTCGTAACTTAGTGCTTTTTATAGTTCGTTTGTTTCCTTGAAACAACGTCTTGAATTCAATTCTCCTGTTCTCTAATTCCTATCTTTTCAAAATACTATGCGGACCTTATTTTGTCCGACCCTGATCGGGTTCTTTAACGTTGATAGAATGTTTATTTCGCTGTTATGGTACTTCAAAACGTTACGACACTTTCGGTCGTTTAAATGAACTGTTATTTGAAGACCAATCGCCTGTTCTGTAAGTTCGCAGCCTACTTTGACTGTAATACTGAACTTTTCACTGTAAGACTAATATTGGCGGAACTAAATCCTGTATTAGGATTTTCCTAAGTCTTCACACAGCGATACTATGATGATACTTATCATACTCTGATGCTTCATCGTGCAGCGCCTCGGCGCTCACGGAACTAGATGATCGGTGAAAGAGTACGACCCGCCTCAGCGGTCGTTCAAGACTGAATAATTGGCTTGGCTCTGCCAGGACTTTTATACTCTTTGGCTAAAAAAAGATAAAATCCACGACTTTTCCAGAACCAACTTTTGAAGTAATGGTCGCACATTATTAAAAATTATATCTCTGGAAAGCTTGCTTTCCAAACGTAAACTGACTTCTTTGAACATGAAAATCGATCGTGCAGTTCTGAGATATTAAATGAAATTTGGTCTTCAGCTGTGTGGGTGTTACAGTTGATTTTTAATTCACCCCTCCTCGGGTCTCGGGAAACTCCCAATGACGTATGACCAAGTCGGCACTTCTTTCCTGGGCATTTATTATAACATCTTTCTCCACACAAAAATCTCTATTCCAAAATGATTCACAATGCTGTATTTCTTTAGTTAATTTTATTATTGAAAATGGGTTAAATCTAATTATTCTTTTTCTGGCACAGCTGCGCGGTTGCCATTTTACTGCAACGTAAGAGCAATTTCCGAAACACGCTCTTCGTCACTCGCTTGGAAAGTTCCACTCGTTCTATTTATATTTGTGACTGGTTCCTTATCAATGGGTCAGGCATGATCTCATTTCCTGGCCACCTGGCTTCAGTTTATTTCACAACGTTATGCTTGCCCTCTTGTATAAAATCTTTCTATGTTCCACTGAAGACTGTATATTTCCTTCCTTCCTTTTACCAAAATACATGGATTCGACCCCTTGAACCAATGGTACATGGGTTCAATATATAATCCAAAATTGACTCATCACCGCAGGGCTCAAACCACTAGACCTAGAAAGCTGAAATTTTGCATGTTGGTTGATCCGAGTATGTAGAAGCTCACTAAGAAACGGTTTTTGAAAATTCAATTTTTAAGTGACCTTTCTCGGCCCTTTGGCACTGACCAAGGGCAGTCGATACAAGGATCGGATTTAGCTCATTTTAAGCTGCCAGATACAAGAAACATTACTCGGAGGTCCTATAGGGACCCCGAAACCCACTTTTTAAGTTCCTAAAATGTACGGATTCGGAGATATTCCCAAATAATTGTGTTCCCTCTGGGAAACAGATCAACGTTACTATGGCAACCGATGAAATTTCCCAGACCGTGGATAGTTTTCTGGCAATATCTCGAAAACCGTTCGTTTTAGGGCCTTAAAACGCGGAGTTCGGTTCCCACTTCATTGAAGTGGAAACCACGAGCATTGCTCCTCGCATTGATACGCGCAAGAAGAGCTATATTCCATATTTCTACGAGCAAATCGACTTGGAAAGTCTCATCTATTATATATAATCCAAAATTGACACATCACCGCAGGGCTCAAACCACTAGACCCAGACCTAGTAGTCCTATAGGGACCCCGAAACATACTTTTTAAGTCCCTAAAATGAACGGTTTCGGAGATATTCCCAAATAACTGTGTTCCATCTGAGAAACAGATCAACGTTACTATGGCAACCGCAGATATTTTGCAGAACTGGGATAGTTTTCTGGCAATATCTCGAAAACCGTTCGTTTTAGGGCCTTAAAACGCGGGGTTCGGTTCCCACTTCATAGAAGTGGAAACCACGAACATTATTCCTCGCATTGATACGCGCAAGAAGAGCTATATTCCATATTTCTACAAGCAAATCGACTTGGAATGTCTCATCTATTATATATAATCAAAAATTGACTCATCACCGCAGGGCTCAAACCACTAGACCTAGAAAGCTGAAATTCTGCATGTCGGTTGATCCGAGTATGTAGAAGCTCACTAAGAAACGGTTTTTGAAAATTCAATTTTTAAGTGACCTTTTTCGGCCCTTTGGCAGTGAGCAAGGACAGTCGGTACAAAGATCGGATTTAGCTCATTTTAAGCTGCCAGATACGAGAAACAATACTCGGAGGTCCTGTAGGGACCCCGAAACACACTTTTTAAGTTCATAAAATGAACGGTTTCGGAGATATTCCCAAATAACTGTGTTCCCTCGAAGAAAGAGATCAACGTTACTATGGCAACCGCTTTAATTTCGCAGACCGGGGATAGTTTTCTGGCAATATCTCGAAAACCGTTCGTTTTAGGGCCTTAAAAAGCGGTGTTCGCTTCCCACTTCGTAGAAGTGGAAACTACGAACATTACTCCTCGCATTGATACGCGCAGATTGAGCCATATTCTATATTTCTACGAGCAAATCGACTTGGAAAGTCTCATCTATTATATATATTCCAAAATTGACTCATCACCGCAGGGCTCAAACCACTAGACCTAGAAAGCTGAAATTTTGCATCTTGGTCGGTCCGGGTATGTAGAGGCTCACTAAGAAACGGTTTTTGAAAATTCAATTCATAAGTGATCTTTTTCGGCCCTTTGGCACTGAGCAAGGACAGTCGATACAAAGATCGGATTTAGCTCATTTTAAGCTACCAGGTACGAGAAACAATACTCGGAGGTCCTGTACTGACCGCAAAACACACTTTTTAAGTTCCTAAAATGAACGTTTTCGGAGATATTCCCAAATAACTGTGTTCCCTCGAAGAAACAGATCAACGTTACTATGGCAACCGCTGAAATTTCGCAGACCGGGGATAGTTTTCTGGCAATAACTCGAAGTCCGTTCGTTTTAGGGCCTTAGAACGCGGGGATCGGTCCCACTTCTTTGAAGTGGAAACCACGAACATTGCTCCTCGCATTGATACGCGTAATGTGAGATATATTTTATTTATTGAGGTGGCTTTTGGCGTCGGATACGATTGTGATTTTGAGTCTAATTTTATACTCTTTGATCTGGTTATTGTAAGCGAGCTTTGAGATCTATACTCTAATTTACAATGTTTAGTTGCTTTCTATTTTGCACGGTATGCTTTCATATTTTTTTATAAATTTATTTTTTGTTAACTTTGCCAATTTTGATCTGCTCTTTTTCGTTTTTTCCATGGTCAGCAACCCATATTTACAGTCGAATGTGTCGTTTTCTACCGGCTGTCGGGTTAATTATTACTTTTTCTTAATTACTCTTACTGAGGAATAGGGCAAACTTATTTCAATAAAGTAGGTATTTTGTCTTTCACGGCCATTGGATCCCCGTAAAAGACATGGCTTAAACCTAGAAATGTTGCTGAGTTGGACTAATGGACTAATGGTGCAACAGAAAAGAGGAGAATTGAAGCTTTTGAAATGTGGTGATACAGGAGAATGATGATCAGATGGGTAGATCGGGTAACAAATGAAGAGGTATTAAGACGAATGGGAGAGGAGAGATGTTTCTGGTGACTGCTAATGAAGAGAAGAGATAGGAGGGTTGGACACATATAAAGACACCCAGGAATAGCAAGCTTTATTATGGATGGGAGGGTCGCGGACTAGAACTGTAGGGGTAAACCAGGGTTAAACAGATGCCTCGGATGTAGGGTGTGGTAGCTATGTAGATATGAAACCATTAGCTCAGAAGAGGGAGACATGGAGGGCTGCATCAAACCAGTTAAAAATCTGAAGACTCAAACAGCAACAATCAGGAATTTTAATTACTTAGAGAGGCATGTGAGGCAAAAGGGTGGTTGGAGAATTTCAATCCCTGGGATGTAACACTGGAAGAGACTGCATAATGTACATCAGCGGCCAAGGTGAGAGATAATTAACTATAGGTCTAATAATAGCGATATGTTGACGTTCAAATCATCAATAAGTATGGCCAAATTACATCCAGAATAGCGTAAGTAAGAATACTTTTAATTCCCCATATTCCGATAGATTTGCCATTCCAGTGTGCAAGAGTGCAGTTCCCTCTTCAGACAATATTCGCAATTTCTTTAATAAAGCGCAATGACACACACTTAACAGTAGCACGTGTACATATAGACAAAACAATTTTTTCCCATGGGCAACTGTATGTGGCGTGCTCGCGAGCATGCGGACAACAAAATCGTTATGTCTCAGCAGAAGATGGCAAAACCAAAAACATAATTTTAAAATGTGTTAACATAATGTGCCATCGAACCCTGCAGACTTTCACAACTCGATAAAATTCCCACTTTGCTGCTCATATCAATATACTGTATGTATCAGAATATTCAGAATTAGAATGGACCCACCTAAAGCCGCGATTGCTGTAATAGAATAGACCAATTATCAGCAATAATGTATCGTCCCCATTGTCTTAATCGACGGCGAAGCCGCGGGTACCTGCTAGTAATCTATACCTATGAAGCAAGATGTCCTTACTGACTGACTGATAATCAACGCACAGCATAAACTACTGGAGATAACTGCATGAAACTTTGAAGATATGTTCCTACCGTAGTGTAAATGCGCACTAAGAAAATATTTTTAAAAATTCCTATTTTGAAGGGGTGATCAGGGGTGAAATGTGATTTTACATTTTTGTTCAATATATCCGTTTTTGTGAAAAATATTGTGGATGTATTCATTCAAATATTTCCTTTCTTATCGCATAAATATTATTTTAAAAGAAGTTCTGATTATCCGATTTACAAAAAGGGGTGAAATGTGATTTTACATTTCGAAATATCGAAGTTGTCGCATTAACACCAGACATAGCTCATTTTACGCCCCTCGATACGTGAAATAATACTCGGTGTGTACCTCTGGGACACCGAAAACCACATTTTAAGGATATTCCCAGAAAACTATCTTCACTCTGATGAACTGATGAACTAATCGCAAGTCCGTATCCATGGCAACAGTACGCTCTGATTAACTGATGAACTAATCGCAAGTCCGTATCCATGGCAACAGTAGCTCAAGACACGATAACCAATTTTCCATCTATCCCTGTAAGAGGCAATGCCATTCCATTTATTATCTAGTTAGTTAGTTATTGTTGTTTTATGGGGCGGAACTACGAGGTCATCTGCCCCTCCATTTATTATCTAAATAATAATAATAATGTTATTGGTTTTACGTCCCTTTTAACTAATCAGGCTTTTAGATACGCCGGGGTGCCGGAATTTTGCCCCGAAGAGGATCTTTAACGAGCCATTAAATCTACTGACACGGATCTCTCGCATTTGCGCACCGTCAAATCATTTATTATATAAAGCACGATAGACTGGCTGCGTGGCACAGCGGTAACGTTCTCGCTTCCTGGGTTCAAGATTGCAGGTTCGTATCCTGGCACAGTCAGCTGACATTTGACGGTTTATATCATAATTGAGAAAGTGTGTGAGAGAGTGTGTTTGTTACCTCTTCACACTAAAACGGCTGGACGAATAGAGATGAAATTTGGAATGGAGATAGCTTATACCCTGGATTAACATATAGGCTGCCTTTCCACCATATAGCCTATATATTTAGCTCAATGTTCGTAGTTAGGTCTTTTGGCACAAATCTACATCGTTTCACCGATCTGAACCAAATATTACGTACATACCCTGTGGATTCCTTCGAGCAACATTGTTCACTTGAAATTTCGGACAGCCCTCTCCATTCCATACATTAAGGCCATTTGGCACAAATATACACCGCTTCACCAATCTAAACCAAATGTTACGTAGGCCTACTTAACCTTTGGATTCCTGAGGTAGCACTGTTCACTTGAAATTTCGGACAGCCCTCTCCATCCCCTACATTTAAGTCTTTGACACAAATCTATACCGTCCCGAATTTTTCGTACTTATCTTTTGGAACACTGCGGATTACACTGATAGCTTATACCCTGGATTAACACATAGGCTGCCAATTTTACGTAGGCCTACTTACCCTGTATAGATATTACACATGGAGCGATACAATACTATTGGCAAATCTGAGTTCAAGGAACTGTTGTTCAGATTTGGCCCGATCTTAAATATGCCTAAGCTTTCGGTACAGGTTACACGGTCCATGTTCGTAACATGGAATGTTTTCCTTTGACAAAGCATCTACACCATGTGCGAGGGCAACCTCTTTCAAAGATCTCTAAAGGCACAATAATCAGGAATTTTGAATATTTAGAGAGGCATGTGAGGCAAAAGTGTTGTTGGAGATTTTCAATCACTGGGATATAACGCTGGAATAGGCTGCATAATGTACATCAGTTGCCAAGGTGAGAGATATTTTACTATAGGTCTATTAATAGCGACATGTTGACGTTCAAATCATCATTAATTGTGGGAAAACTACACCCTGAATAGCTTATGGAAATATACTATTAATTCCCCATATTCCAATAGATTTGCCATTCCAGTGTGCAAGAGTACAGTTCCCTCTTCAAACAATATTCGCAATCACTACTAACAAAGCGCAATGACACACACATAACAGCAGCAGGTGTACATTTAGGCAAAACCATTTTTTCCCATTTGCAACTGTAGGCTATGTGGCGTGATCACGAGTATCCAGACAACAAAATCGTAATGTCTCAGCAAAACATGCCAAAACCAAAAACGTAATTTTAAAATGTGTTCACATAAGGGAACGTCGTAATCTGTAGACTTTCTCAACTCAATGGAATTCCCATTTTGCGGCTCATACTAATATACTGTAGGCATCAGGATTTTCCGAATTGAAATAGACGCACGCAGCCGAGATTGCTGTAATAGAATAGACCAATTATCAGCAATGATGCATCGTCCCCATTGACTTCATCGCGTGCGAAACTGCGGGTACCTGCTAGTATATATATACACTTCGGTCCAAAAAATATATCCCCACCTACAACTTTTACTCAATGTTTGTCAAATACACAACAAAGGGGATATATTTGATTGGTTTAACGAACTTTTCTTTTTGTTTAAAGTTGTACAGAACATATTACATCACAATCAACTTTCATCAATATTTTGTGTGTCCACCTCGTGCCGTTTTAAGGGCTTGAACTCGATGTGTCATTGACTCGACACGTTTTTCACATTTACCAGATAGTATTTCATGGTGCCAGACTTGAATATTTTTTTTCAATTAACTCTACTCTACTGGTACAAATATATTTACTTAGTTTTTTTTGACATAATTGCCAACAAATTCTTAATAGGGTTCATGTCCGGAGAATTTGGGGTCCACCATAACTGATCAATATCCAGATCTGCGCAACACTCCCAGACAGCCCTAGCATGGTGATAGCTAGCATTGTCATCTTGAAAATGAAAGGTCCAAGATTTTCTCCACTGAAATTATCCCTTGCTGTATTTAATACCTCATTTTTAGAGATATCACAGCATTTTAACCCCGTAATTGTAGCAGTGAAAACCTTAATTCTTCCCACTCCTTTGGCAGTAATTGCTCCCCACAGCATTAGATATTCACTGAACTTTTTCGCTCCACTACACAATCATTCTTTATTTTCTCTCCTGGCTCCATCCACAGTTTCAAACGTCTGTCATTGCCGTACACATTAACTTTCTTTTCAACCGAAAAAATCACTGTCTTCCAGTCCTTGGTTGCCCAGTGTTGATACAGGTAGACAAACCTTTTTCTTTCTTCAACAAGCTTTTTTGTTAGGAGGGCTTTCTAAGCAGGTTTTTTCTTCTTCAGGTTGAGATCAGAAAGGCGTCTTAGCACTGTTTGATGGGAAGTTGAGGTCCCTAAGACCTGCTCAATTTTAAAAGCAATCTGCCTTGATCTCAGTTTTCTGTTTTGCTTTGCCATTATTTTCATTGCCCTGCACAATCTGGGACTGGTGATTTTCTTCCGATCACATTTGTACCTCAAACTTAGCTTTCCAGTTCTTCAGTACATTCTCCACAGTTTTTGTGGTCATTTGAAAGTTTCCTAGCAAGTTCCCTATTCGAGAATCCTTCAGCTTTGAGCCCTAAAATCATCCCTTGTTTCCTTGGAGATAGGTCTTTTCTCTTTCCCATATTCTGTGAGACCACATTTGTATAAATAACCATGGAAACACAAAGTCATTGTTATTTATGCTATTGTAGCACAATAGATAACAATAAAAACTGTCTGGATACTTTCTGAATTATTTTCTCACATAATTTTTCATAAAATGCACACAATTCACATTAACAAACAACAGCTGACAGAAAAGTGGACGGAAGATAAACTAGAAACATCTGTTTGAGTGCAATAAAACTTCCAAGAATGTAAATGCCATCTAGTATAAATTATTGTAACCAACTGACAGTATATTTCATTTCAAAATACTTGTCAAGTCAATGACACATTGACTTTAAGCACTTAAAAAGGCACGAGATGAACACACTTAAAATTAATGCAAGTTGATTGTGATGTAATATGTTCTGTACTACTTAATTTCATTTTAAACAAGAGAAAAGTTCGGTAAACCAACCAAATATAGCCTCTGAGTAGTGGTTTTGACATATATTAAGTATAATTTGTAGGTCGGGATATTTTTCTGGACCGAACTGTATATAATGTAGGCCTATGTAGCTCAATGTTTGTAGTTAGGCCCTCTTGGCACAAATCTACGCCGTTTCACCGATTGGGACCAAATTATGCATACTTACCCTCTGAAACCCGACAAGTAACACTGTCCGCTTCAAATGTCAAGCAGCCCTATCTATTACCTGCATTTAGGCCTTTTGGCAGAAATCCACACCGTTTCACCGATCTGAACCAAATTTTACGTACTTACCCTGTGGATTTCTGCGAGTAACACTGTTCTTTTGAAATTTTGGACAGTCCTCTCAATTCCCTACATTTTGGACCTTTGTCAAGAATGTACACCGTTTCACCAATCTAAACCAAATTTTACGTACTCAGCCTTCGGATTCCTGCAAGTAGCACTGTCCACTTGAAGTTTCGGACAGTCCTCTACATTCCCTACATTGAAGCCCTTTGACACAAATCCACAGCGTTTAACCAAACAGAACCTAATTTTACGTACTTAACCTTTGGAAAATTGCGGATTACACTCATAGCTTATACCCTGGATTAACACATAGGCTGACTTTCATCAATATATATAAAGCTCAATGTTCGTAGTTAGGCCCTTTGGCACATAACCATACAAATTCACCGAACTGCACCCAAATTTACGTACTTCCAATTTGGAACCCGACGAGTAACACTGTCCACTTGAAATTTTGGACTGCCCGCTGCATTCGCTACATTTAGGCCCTTTGGCAGAAATTTACACCATTCCATTAATCTAAAATTACATTTACGTACTTCCTGTTGAGATATTACACATGGAACGATACAATAAAATATTGGCAAATCTGAGTTCAAGGAACTATTCTTCAGAATTGGCCTGGTGTTAAATCTGCAGAAGCTTTCGGTACAGGTTACACGGTCCATGTTCGTAACATGGAGCGTCATCATTTGAAAATGCATCTACACCATGTGCGAGGGCAACCTCTTTCAAAGATCTCTAAATGTACAATAATCCGGAATTTTCAATATTTACAGAGGCATGTTGTAGGGTTGTTGGAGAATTTCAATCCCTGGGATGTAACACTGGAATAGGCTGCATAATGTACATCAGCAGTCAAGGTGAGAGATATTTTACTATAGGGTTATTAATAGTGACATGTTGACGTTCAAATCATCAATAATTGTGGGAATATTACACCCTGA
Source organism: Meconema thalassinum (assembly GCA_946902985.2). Taxonomy (NCBI): domain Eukaryota; kingdom Metazoa; phylum Arthropoda; class Insecta; order Orthoptera; family Tettigoniidae; genus Meconema; species Meconema thalassinum. The sequence continues at coordinate 838,823,528 of OX336390.1, forward strand.
ATAGCTTAAGGAAAAATTCTTTTAATTCCCCATATTCCAATAGATTTGCCATTCCAGTGTGCAAGAATGCAGTTCTGTCTTCAAACAATATTCACAATTACTATTAACAAAGCGCAATGGCACACACTTAACAGCAGCAGGTGTACATTTAGACAAAACCATATTTTCCCACGGGCAAGTGTAGGCTATGTGGCGTGCTCGCGAGTATCCCGACAACAAAATCGTTATGTCTCAGCAAAACATGCCAAAACCAGAAACGTAATTTTAAAATGTGTTCACATAAGGTAACTCTGTAGACTTTCTCGCAAAAGTAGTAACTACAGTACATGAAATTATCGTCTGCAGTCCTTACTTGAATTAAAACAGATACACGCACTAATACAGCCACCACAATTAACACCAGTTATCAGACAGATTCTACACACACCCAAAGTACACGGGGCTACATGACCGCGTTGTCGCAGCCCCTAAACTGAGGAACCAACCAACCAACCAACCAACCTAAAGATTATCTAAAAGTACTAGTAATAGCAATTACCTGTAACAAGAACATAATATTTTTGTCAAATGAATTCTTTAAGTGTTTTTTTCTTCTTTATTGTATTTAACCACCGTCTGAATGAAGAGAGTTGCATAAAGAGGATTTATGTTCGGCTCTGACTATTATATGTCAGAAAACTGTATCATAATGATGGTCATTATAACACTATTCTTCATTAAGAAACAGTTTCTCCCAACAATCACAGCTCAAGAAACAGTTGTTTGACCAATCAGATAATGTTAGCATCGCACCCGCGCTGATTTCCAAGGCCTTCTAATTTAAATTTCACTGCGTTGCCTAGTGTCATAGTCGGGTGATCGAGGAGGTCTTGGTCAAATACGTGGCATTCTCTGCGTTCCATGCCACTCTGTTCAGTACATAAAATTGGCGAAATCTCAAATTTATGAAAATTTATCTTCGAACATAAAATAGTTATAATAATTATCGTCGAACATAATTAGTCGTATGCAACTCGCCTATAATGGTAATTAAGACACTCGTATGGAAATTATAAAACTCGCATACGCTCGTTTTATAAACATACTCGTGTCCTAATTATTGGCATTATAGGCTCGTTGCATAATGTACTATTGTATTCCCAGTGGTTTATAAAAGAGCAATAATAAATTCAAATGTTTAATTCTCACTGCATTACTTAAAAGTACGCACATGATTTACGTGTTGATTTTTAATAATGCTTAGTTTGTTCTTCCATATTGTTGTCCACCTCCTGGTGTAGCGGCTAGCGTTCTTGGCTGTCACCCCTAAGGTCCTGGTTCAATCTCCGACACTACCTAGAAATTTAATTCTGGTATGCGGCCTGGAACGGGATACACTCAGCCTCGTAAGGGAAAACTGAGAACAATTGGGCACCATTTCCATCTCAGCCATCTTGGAAGTGGTTTTACGTAGTTTCCCATTTCTACTCCAGGCAAATGACCGGATGGTTCCTACCGCAAGACTACAGCCGTCTCCTTCCCTTTCCTCACCTGAATGTCAAATACACACACTATTACAGATACCTTAATAACACAGGTTATCAGACAACTTCTACACTCACCCAAGTACACGGGATCTATACAAGGTGTGTTTTTGCCTTGGGGTTTTCGGCACTTCTCTGGGCAAATATCGGGATAGTACCTTACTTCGAATCCCGTGGCACATACCACCTTATTCCTCTCCCTGACACAGCTACCAACACTACTACAGTCATCACAAAAATACAGGTTATCTGACACGTTCAACACTCACACAACTACACGGGGCTGATGGCCAAGATTTCCAAAGCAAATGAAACATTGACAACAATAGACCAGTATAAATCAATATTGAGTATCTTTCTATATAATTGAACATATGTTTGTGTAGTTTCTGACTTTTAACTAAATCCTGCAGTAAATATCGGAGGTAATTTTGTGGATAAAATTAGCTTCTACCAATTTGTTGGCAGACTTGAGCTTGACGAGAATGTGGAGTAATTGTCAGTTATTACGGAGAAGTAAGGGGGATAAACTCCGCAGACCCTTCACGCTGCTTCCATCTCCTCATGAAAGGATCGTAAATCCTTCATTCCGCATCAGCCGTTCTATCAGCTTTAGTTCCTCGTCTAGCTCTCAACTACATTGCAGTTCAGGGGTGAACAAACCAGCGAAACCGAACACAGACACTTCCGACACAGCTGCTCGAGGAAATCAGAAGTGCAAATCACGGGGGCTGACAGTAATCAAGTTGTTGTGTTTAAATTATTCTAGGGACTTGGGAAATCTTGGTCTTCAGCCCCGTGAAGTTGGGTGTGTGTTGGACATGTGTGATAACCTGTATTTATGTTATGACTAGGGCTCGAAAGTTGAGTAAAATCCTTTTTTTCTCGAGTGTCTGAAAATGATGCCAAACATAATATACATGTATGTTGATTTCGGGTCATTGTAGGACGGAAAAAGGAAGTTTTATTTGTCCTTTCTTGCCTTTTGACGATTTTGGGCTTATTGGTCCTTTTAAGCCTTTTTAGGTCTTAACGGCTATGCTTTTTGCAACTTCACGTATTTTCGACGACATGTTTACTGCCCGTTCTCAGATCAACATTATGCAACGAGCCTATAATGGCAATACTTAAGACACGTGTATGTTTATAAAACGAGTGAAGCGAGTTTTATAATTTCCATACGAGTGTCTTAGTTACCATTATAGCGAGTTGCAAACGATTGTTTATGTTCGACGTTAATTATAATTTTATTATGTGTTCTAACATAAATATTCATAAATATCTGTCGAGATTCTGTCAGTTCACTTTAGTGAAGAGCGCATGAGCTGGATTCCCACTAACGATCAAAGTCCTTCCGAAGCTTTGTTCCTCTTTTCTTTGGAATTGTGTGGGCTCAGCATTTGCTCTCTACCCAATAAAGAATTCCAAAGTTTTGTAACAGTGTTTATCCTTAACTAGCACCAACAGATAGTGCACAGGTACTACGTGGGTTTCTTTTTGTTATTTTGGTCAAATAACACAAAATAGGCTGTAGCAAACGATTTAAAATTAAAACATATTATCAACTAGTTATTCTTCACGTTTGATGTGTATAGAATGTCAATGGAAGGCAAATCAATGGAATTCCAAAGAGAACTGTCATGATATCTGATGGAAAAGTTTCGCATAAGAATTCCCTTTACTAATCAGTGCTGGGTTATTGATTGATTTCCGTGGATCTAATATCATATGCTTGCCGCCTCCAGGACATTCTGGTGTGTTTATATCAACAACATCATTCACGAAAATTGTCGACCAAATCGTACGCAATGCCCTGTGTAGAAATTGGAGTTGCGGATATTAAAGTTCAGTGCTAATTCTTTTTCATATTTCCCAGTTTGTTTATGCATTGATTGGATATCCTCTACATTGCCAACTTTCAAATCATGTAATTAATGTCCGACATGTTGGATTATGTTTGCATGTGCGAAGATACCAAGTATCCAATTGGTCATACAACTGTTATATAATGGGAATCTTGAGTTCTGATTGGTGGGAGAAACTGTATCATAATGAGAATTAGTACATTAATGACCCTCATTACAGTACAGTTTTATGACATATAATATTTACAGTACATTTCGACATCGTCGAACATAAACATCTTTTCTCTATTAAATACATATGTCTGTACCACATCTGAAAATAGGGAAAAACATTTTTGAGCGACAGAAGATAAGTCAGATATGGACGTGTCGCGTCATGACATTGACCTCGAGCAGAATTTCAAGCCAAATATGATTCTAGTGATATTAATTTCAATTTCTTTCTCCACGATGTCCATTGCGGGTTCGCTGAATTCAATCTAGTTGGAAACGATATTTCATTGTAAATTCTCCAAGTGCTTTTATTAATAAACGGTCTTCCTTTTTCAAATTATGTTTTAATAAAGGAGTGTTCCATTTATATATTTTTGCAATGTACAGAATGTTGCATAACACCAGAATTTTGTATTTTCTTAACTTTACAGTATATAAATATTAAATATGTAATTAAAACAAAATAATTAATAATTGGATTATAGTTTTTACGTCTCTTGTTCTGTGTTTATGTCCTTCATTTTTACATTTTACGTTCGACGATGTCGAAATGTAATTATTATATGTCAGAAAACTGTATCATAATGAGGGTCATTATAGTACTATTCTTCATTATGAAACAGTTTCTCCTGCCAATCAAGCTCATTCATTGACCAATTAGGTAAGGATAGCTTCGCGCATGCCCTCAAAATCCAACAAGTCGGACATGAATTATATGATTTGAGAGTTCAAATTGCATATCGGCTCAACCATTGTAGTTTCAATCCCAAACACAAAGACAAAATCAGCACGAATCTTTATGGTAACCCGAAAATACTATGACATATGCAAGAAATGTATGAATCTACGTCCAGAAGTCAGCTGCATAGCATCCTTCTACATAAATTACCGACATGGAAAGTGCACCGTCACATATGTGCGCGTAAATAAACTGGCGAATATGAGACAAGAAATAACACTGTACCTTAATATCCCCAACTCCAATTTCTATACAGTGCATTGCTTTCAAACGACTTCGGTGACAATATTAGTGAATGCGAGTTCTGGTCGGCACTAGACATCATGCAGGCTGTAAACAATAGCATTGCCAAGCAAAGTAAATGGTCTCTGCTTTCGAAATTCTTTCACCCACGCATGCGCTCTGTTCAGTCAGCAAACCACCCAGCGCGCTCTGTTCACTAACAGAAGTTACTGAATCCCACAGATATTTATGAATATTTATGTTAAAACATATAATAAAGTTATAATTATCGTCGAACATAAACAGTCGTATGCAACTCGCCTATAATGGTAATTATGACACTCGTATGTAAATTATAAAACTCGCTACGCTCGTTTAATAAACATACTCATGTCTTAATTAATGCCATTATAGGCTCGTTGCATAATGCACTATAGTTCATTTTATGCAATTTATAGGTCTTCAACTTCCGAGCCTTAGTGATTACTGTACTGTAGTAGTGTGTGTAACTGTATTAGGGACAGGGATGATATAGGCACCCCGGTATAACCCTGGAGAGAGGGTGAAAAAAAAACCGGAGAAAGCCACACTCAGAATAGCTGCAGTTAGCACCGGGATTCGAACCTGCGATCTACGAAATTGTTTCAGCTGCCATCGCAGTCATGGTGCATGATGTAACGAATACGACTACGCCGCGGGACTACAGTAATCATCCTAAGTTTAATTTTTCCACTTTTTTTTCACACTCATTCCAGGCTTGATGGTTTCTATACAAATCTCAACAGGGTTACACAGGTTAACAGACCAATGCAATGGAATGAAAAGTACACGGGGTTGATGAGTCTATTACAAAGATGCGTTTGAAATGTGTTGTTACAGGACAATGATGAAGATCAGATGGGTAGATAGATTAACAAGTGAAGAGCTAATAAGACGATTGAGAGAGGAGAGGTGTTTCTGGCGACTGCTAATGAAGAGGAGAGATAGATTGTTAGGCCACTTACTAAGACACCTAGGCATTTTATAGCAAACTCAGTTGTTGAAAGAACGGTCATGGACAAGAACTTTATGGGTAGGCCATGGTTAGAATATGTTGAACAGATTGCCTCGGGTGTAGGGCGTGGTAGCTATGTAAAGATGAAACGATTAGCTCAGGGAGTCATGGTGGCCTGCATCAAATCAGTCAAATGATTGAAGACTCAAGACTCCTTAGGATAAATTGAACAGTCTTGCTTGCATTGCCCCTCCTAATATTCGTCGTGAGATTGCAGCAAAGATTGAGAAGAAGAAGGCGGTAACATCTAAAGCTCACCCTCTGTATGGATACAGGCCAGCTACTTCAAGACTCAAATCAACGAAAAGTTTCCTCAGAACTACCGAGGCTCTTAAGGGGACACCTCAGCAATCCCGAATCTATCTGTGGCGTGCAAGCTGCAATCGCTCCGAAGAATGGCTGACACCTAGTGAAGATCTACCACCTGGTCATTTGGAGAAATGGAGTACCTGGAGATCACTGAACAGATTACGGGCAGGCGTGACAAGATGTAAAAGTAACCTGCAGAAGTGGGGTTTCAACATCGAGTCCTCATTGTGTGAATGTGGTGTAATCCAGACTACGTGTCATTTGTTGCAGTGCAGCAGGTGCCCTCAAACATGCACAGTACAAGATTTGCTTCAGGCGAGAGAAAATGCACTGGATGACGCTAACTTCTGGGCAAAAGTAGTATAGACTCTTGTTTGTTTAGGGTGACTTTGCATAAAATGTATTTAATCCAGTAAGAGTTTTAATGTATACATAGGCCTATATAGTATTAATGCTTCTGATACGAATAAATAAATAAATAATAAAAAAAACTGGGTTCTTTACGAAAATCCAGTAGCACAGGATAAACCATAATTATCTTCTACGAGAAACTGGTGCAGTAAATGAAGTTGTTATTTTCGTCTCCAAGCGTCTGAATAATCCAAGTCCCACTCTTTCAGCGTTGTTTGACGTATTAATCCCGGCGTACCGCAGGCCATGCCAGCGGGCCCACTGCACGGCCGGAACAGGATAGCAGCTAATAAAGCACATGCTTCATCTAATGGTTCTCGTTTTAATGAAATGTTTTGCTAACAATCCATTTCGTTGATGAAACAAAAATGTTCCATTCCTCGCTGAATTAACCTTGCATTAAAATTAATAGGCTGCTGCTACTGGCTCACAACAGAAGAGCCCTCTATTTTAATTACTTTCATAGAGAAATGGCTATTATTTGTACGTTTTTCAGGTACAAGTTGACTTTTAATTATATACAATTTTGAATCCGTTTAGTAATAACTGGTATATTAAATTAAATAAGGTGAACTGATTGGTGCGGCTCATTAATTCCGATTAGAATTCCTGTTCGCTTCGCAGTGTTACCATTCCCATCACGCGGTTGAATGATCCACAGAGCGCATAATACAGTGACAACGTGTAATATTATATTCGTCAGTGGGATACCTGTTATGACGAGAGATTGTACGTAACTATGAGCTTGACGTGAGTGGTTCATAAAGCTCTAAAAATTTTGAACAAGAAAAAACGGAATTACTATGAGGTCTAAGTGCGTCTTTTATACTTTATTTCTAAACAGCAATCCGCCCAGGCTTCGCCCGGTATCTTTAAAGATTTACCCAGAGTAACCTTAAAAGGCGCACGGATGGCAGGTTCCACACGCAAACCAAAAAAGCCGAGGTGAACAGCGAAACTCCAATCACTCGTCTCTGAAGTCTTAACTCGAAACCCACTCAACCGACAGTTTGATACAGGCCAAAGCTGGGGTGATAGGCTTGCTCGCTAGCTCGTAAACTCGCTCTGAAACTAGTAACTTAAATTTCCACTAAACGGAGATTGCTGGAAGAAATGAAAACGTAAAAACACTTATAGTGGGCAATGTATTAAAGATAGAGATATGCTGTCCGGGACTTTCTTGTAGAACTTTTCATGCTGAAGAATTCTTACACTCATATGTTTAACAGTTTACCCAGCGTAAGCATAAAAGGCGCAGGGATGGCAGGTTTTCCTTCGACACGATTCACTGAAATCATTATTGCTCTGCTTCCTTCGGTCATAAATGATTATTTTTCTACCGAAGCCTTCCTCGAGAAATCCTTTACAAAATGGTGAAAACGGCATCAATATTCATCGAGTGGTTCTCGCAGTCTAGTACTCTATCACTTCAATAGCTCGCTACGGTAGAAGTTAACGATTCAAAAAGGCTTCACACTTACACACATATGTACTAACAATAGATGCAATAGTTTAGGAGTGTAATAGACTGATGGAATTAAATATAATTGGTTAATCTGAAATCTGAAAAGGTTTCAATATCAACAGCTTTTATAAAAGCTCCTTTATTGATGATGATGACGATTATTGTGGTTTTAAGGGGCCTAATATCTAGATTATCAGCTCCTAATGGTTTGGGTGATAGTGATAATGAATGATGATGACTTGAAACCTGCAACTAAAACTAACTACTGACTAACTTACGTACTAGAAGAAATAAAGAACTGGTCAGGTGTAAAAGAAATGAGGATTCAGGGACTTGGAAGGGACAGATAGGAAAGAGAAAGAGGAAATGGCCCACGCAATAGTCAGTAGAAAAAGGGGGAAAATACGGACCCAGCTAAGGAATCCCTCAGGGCCGCCAACTCACAAACTCAATAGCCATGAGTTCTTGAGGGTGTAGCACTGTCCAGGGTGCACCAGAAATGCTGGGGCTACATACACCCGGCTTCCTTTAGGGCCTTGAGTAGAAGGTAGAAGATTTCATGAACAGAAAAAAGGCCGCCTCCGTAAATAATGAGGGAACAGGAAAGATGAGACAAGGGCCAATTAACGTGGGAAAGTGAAAGACTCCCTAGCCCTCAGATACCCTAATACCATCGGGGTCGGAAGAGAACAAGTGTTGACTAAGGGAGGCCGACAGGTAAGATGACTGAAAGGAGCCCGGCACAAAAAAGTGGAAGTAAAGTCGGACTCAGCTGGGGTCCCATGGTTGCCAACCCACATCCCAAAAGTTGTGTGCTCCTGGGGGTGCTCTTATAATTACAAGAGTTGGTGATTTGCGAGTGATTCTCATTTCTCAGTCTTGCAACACAGTATACAGTTCTAGGTAAGTAGGATAAATAGGGCGGTACTGGCGCAGGGGCTAATGCGCAAGATGGCGGCCGCGTGAGTCCAACCCCATGCTTGTTGTATAAATGGGGCTAATGCCCCAAATGGCCGCTAAGAGTGGCGGTCAAAGACAATGCACAGCAGTTAACATAGCTAGAGGGTAGCTGAGTGCAAGTATCTTTAGTCGGTCAACCAAACAAATGTGGTGACTAGCGGGACGGTGAGGGTAGAATTATTTATTTATTATATTAGTTAATATTTAATTTATTTTTAGCACAGGGTTAATACACAAAATGGTTACTGCACACAACCACTTACACATATGGCATGCTAACCTAACCTAACCTAACTTAACCTAACTTCACCTAACCTAACCTAACCTAACCTAACCTAACCTAACTTCACCTAACCTAACCTAACCTAACCAAACATAACCTAACCCACACAAACCTCATTTAAATTAATACATATACCCACGGTATTCCCTGCCTGTCGTAAAAGGCGACTAAAAGAGGACCGAGCAGCCGCCGGTATAAGTGGCTCCCCTCTTTCGCAAATTGCAGGTAGGGTCTGGGCACTCTTTTGTCCTTGGAGTGAGAAATCGCTCCTAAAGGTGGATGAACCAGCAGGATTTGGTCAACAGCATAAGAATGGAGAAGGCAACGGGAAACCACTCCATTAAAGACCTTTATGTGTATCCCAAGAAAACCTATGATGAGTCCAAAGACAAATGTTAGTGAAGTTGGCAACTGCGGGATCACACCTCAAAGGAATGATGTCGGGCCCGGCAGGAGAGGAAATGGGGCCTCTCAGGTCGTTATCCGGAGAAATCCCTATTTTAAAATTGGAACATGGAATGTTCGAACTATGTTACAGGCTGGGAAACTAGAGAACTTGAAAAGAGAAATAGACCGACATAAATTAGATATTTTAGGATTAGCTGAAACACGTTGGAGAGAAGAAGGAGAGTTCACAAGCGGAGACTACAAAGTCTTGCACTCCGGAAGTGAGAATGGTCAAGGCGGTGTAGGTTTGGTACTAAATGCTAACTCTTCAAGAGCCCTACTGGATGTTGAAGCTATTGGAAACAGAATTATCATAGCACGTTTTCTGGCAACACCCGTAAATTTAGCTGTGGTGCAGGTATATATGCCTACGTCCAGCAGTGATGATGATGAGGTTGAAGAAATGTATGAGAAGCTGGAAGAATTACTGCGTAAGACAAAGGCTAGCGAGAACATTATTATAATGGGAGACTGGAATGCAGTGATTGGTGAGGGAAAAGAAGGATTTGCAGTAGGAGGGTATGGTCTTGGTAGAAGAAATTCACGTGGTCAACGTCTTCTCGAATTCTGTGAACAAAAGAGGTTCGTTATAAGTAACACTTGGTTTAACTCACCAAAGAGTTGGAAAAAGCCAGGTGATGATCAACGTTACCAGATTGACTATATTCTTGTCAAGGAAAGATACAAAAATCAAGTAAAGAAATCCATGGCATATCCGGGCGCTGACATCTGTTCTGATCATTCTCTACTAGTAATGAGTACGGAACTGAAATTTAAACGCAGGATTCAGGGATAACCAACAAAGAAGTGGAATCTTGAAGCATTTAAAAGCGAGCGGACTAAGAAGCAATATCAGGTAGCCACTGATGACAACATATCATCATATGCAAACAACTCACAAACTGTTGATCATTTATGGTCAATAGCCAAATTCTCCATCGAAAAGGCTGCTGAAGACTATGTGGGATTTGTGGAAAGAGAGAATCGTTAACCACGGATCACACAGGACATTCTCTTAAAGATGGATGAAAGAAGAAAATTTAAAAACGACTCTTCAGAAGTAGGCAGAAATAACTACCGAATGCTAAAGAACCAGATTGATCGACTCTGTCGGGAGAAGAAAATGGAGTGGTGGCAGTCAAAATGCGAAGAGATCTAATTTCTGCAAAAACAAGGAAGAACAGATTTAGCCTACCAAAAGATCAGGGAAACTACTAAGAAACAAAAAGGATTCCGCACTAGACAGTTCCGTGATACACATGGGAATCCTATATCAGACCTGAATTACAAGAAGGAACACTGGAGGATGTATGTTGAAGATCTATACGCAGAACCAATTCCATTCCTTTTGCCAACACGTGGCGAGGAAGACAGGTCAATTGCAGAAGATAGAATTATTAGATCAGAGTTCGATGAAGCTCTAAAATCAATATCCATGGGTAAAACACCAGGTATTGACAATGTTCCTGCCAAACTAATCAAGAATAGTGGGGATAGTACACTTGAATGGATATTCAAATTGGTAGCAAGAATTTTCTAAGAAGGTAAATGGCCTCAGGAGTTTTACACCAGCATCATCATTCCAATTCCAAAGAAGACTGTACCAGTTGAATGTAGTGACTATCGGACCATTAGTCTCATCCCTCATGCATCAAAGATACTTCTGCAGATTTTAAGGAAAAGGATGGAAATATACATCGAACAGTATCTAGACAACTCTCAATTTGGTTTTCGAAAGAATATGTCTACACGTGATGCTATCGGGTCCTTGCGATGTCTTGGAGAAAAGATGTTAAGTGTAAACAGAAACCTTTACGTGTGCTTTGTGGACTTCGAAAAAGCATTTGATAAAGTCAGCTGGCACAAGCTGTTTCCTCTTCTGAATCAAATAGGTTGTCCCCATCGATTAATCAGATTAATATTTGATCTGTATATAAATCAAACTGCTGTTGTTCGGCTTGGAAATGACGTATCAGAACCCGAAAAGATCCGCAAAGGTGTGCGACAAGGGTGTTTGCTGTCCCCTGGACTGTTCAATGCCTTCGCTGAAGCTATAACTAAGTGGGCTTTTAAAGGTTCTAATATGGGAGTGAAAGTTGGTGGAAGACTTATCCAGAATATTAAATTTGCTGATGATCTGGCATTACTTGCAGTTAATCCGCATACATTAACAAACATGTTGCAATGTTTAAATGATGCAGCTACAGAATATGGAATTATTTTATTTATTTATTTATCGTGTGGCTTTTAGTGCCGGGAGTGTCCGAGGACATGTTCGGCTCGCCTGAGTCTGTAGCTGCTTCCAGCGGACACCGTAAAGGGCGAGCTACAAGTTCCGTTCAATTTCAAGTAGTTCCAACTTTCGCCACCAGATATCAATGATACCTAGTGGTGAACGTTGGAACTTTGATAGAGCGTTCTGACGAAATCTAACCTAACAAATTATGCTTTACACAAGTTTAGTCTGTGAAAGGATCTTTAACATGCCATAAATCTATGACATGGGACCGCCGGCTTTACTTCCCCTCCGAAGGAAGGCATACTGAAGGATTTTTAACGCTCTTAAAAAATCCGACGATTTCGGCCGGGTTTGAACCCGCTATCTTGGGCACAGCAGTTCAGCATGCTACCGACTACGCCACCGAATATGGAATGAAAATCAATTTTAAGAAGACCAAGATTCTGGTGATAAGTAAGCATCAACACGAACTAAATATTACCATAAATAAAGAACCAGTACAACAGGTCAATCGTTTTAAATACCTTGGTCAGATCTTCACAGAAGACCTACGATGTGAAGTTGAAATCAGGAGCCGTATAGCCATGGCCAAGCAGGCATTCCGTGAAAAGCATTCTCTAATTTGTCAACGCTCGATGTCCCTCAGCCTTAGAAAACAACTGGTTAAAACCTACATATGGCCAGTTGCAATGTACTGCAGTGAGACCTGGTCAATGAATAGAGGTAACATTAAACGCCTAGAAGCGTTTGAGATGTGGTGTTGGCGCCGAATGGAAAAGATCAGCTGGGTAGAGAAAATGACCAACATAACGGTGCTGGATCGAATAAAGGAACAAGAAGTTCCGTTAAGAACTATACAGCCTACTTTTCATGCCAATGATTATTCTACAGAATATGAACCTATCTAGAATAATGACGAAATTAAGTTGGTAATATCGAAATATCTAATTAGTTCAAAATATACCTGGTATAATGTAGCCTAATAGAGCACTACAGTTGGCAGCCCTGGTGACTGAATATATTCTTAGTTCCATCTCTTAAGGTACAGAATACAAAATTTGGTTGAAGTCCAATGGACGTTACATGCAGTTAGACACTGGATCTATCAGCACGCGTAAAAGCATGTTGCCAACAATACCATGCGTGTGCTGGTCAGAAATAATCTGAAATATTATGATATCTTGTTGTGCCAATTTTGGATGAAATCCATTTGTTAGTATAGAAGTTACATGTATTTTAAAATTGGACATATCTGCAGGCATAGAATCATGTTGTCAGCACTGCCTTGTATTAATTACTCCAAATTAATCTAGAATGTCAGGTGCTATACGTGTGCAAAGTATAGAGCTGTTGGCTTGCATACTTTCTGATATATTGATATTAGGGTAAAAAATATAGACAGCATTTATTAACAGTTGGCAGCCCTGATTGCACTGAAGAATACTTATAGTCATATCTGATATGTTACACATAGCACATGCGAAATTTGGATGAAATCCTACTGATAGTATAGAAGTTACATGTATTTAAAAATTGGCCCTATCAGCAGGCTTAGAATCATGTTGGTAGAACTGACGTATATAAGTTACTCCAAAATTAATCAAACATGTCAGGTACTATACGTGTGCATAGTTTAAAGCTGTCGGCATGCACACATTCTGATATATTGGTATTTGGATAAAAAATAGAGAGAGCAATTATTAACAGTTGGCAGCCCTGGTGGCTCCTAAGAATACGCTCAGTCATATCTGTTTATGTACAGATATTACATACAAAATTTGGTTGAAATCCAGTTGATAGTGTATAAGTTATATGCATTTAAACATTGGACCTATCAGAAGGCTTAAAATTATTTTGGCAACACTGTCATGGTTGGCCTCCTGGAAATTAAACTGAAATAGTATTATCTACATGTGTGCCAATTTTGGAATAGCTCCTATGCATACCTTGCAGGATATCCAACATGGAGCTCAAATTTCTAGTGCGTTTTTTCAGCAGTTGGTAGCACTGACATCATTTTCAAATATGGACGTGAGCTATTCCGGTGCACATCTTTACTCATACTAAATTTGGTTTTGATTGCTGCAGCCGTTTAGGAGTTGATAGGGGGGGACACACACACAGCCAGACAGACAGACAGAAGGACAGACAGACAGACAGACAGACAGACAGACAGACAGACAGACACACATTTGCCCGATCTCATAAGACTACTTTTTCCTCATTTTTGCAAAATGTGAAAAGTAGGCTAAAAACGGCAAATGATCCGCCAGATATATAGAAGGAGGTCCACCTGGCTAGGCCACAGGTTACGACATGGTGGCCTGATGATCGATATACTAGAAGGCAAAATACCTGGAAAACGCCCTCGCGGGAGGCCACGGAACACTTTCATGAGATCTTTCCTACATAGCTCTGGCCTACGAAATTATGAAATGGTCAAAAGGACAGCACAAGACCGAACAACGTGGAGAAGACTCATTGTAGGGGCAGACCAGTCGCTTGACTGAAAAACATGATGATGATGATGACATTTTAATTTTTATATTTTCCAAAAACAGTAAACTACAAAGTCACATACCTAACCTCAGTTCACCTAACCTCACTTAACATAACCTTAGTTCACCTAACCAAACATGTCCTCACCTAACTTGATCTAACCTAACTTAAGCTAAGCCAAAGGCTAATGCACATACACAGAGTTTTGTTGTTCACACATTTGTCAATTCCTCAATTTTATTTACACACATCAAAAAAAGTTTTGCATCACCTCGGTTCCCAGATCTCCGGCATATAGACGTTGACTGTGTATATTGTATCCAAGATACAGTCCCTTTGACTGTTCATAGATGTCACTAAAACTGCTCAAAGATGTAAACAACCATGCATGAGCAGGGCCTATTAGACGGAGGGGGTACGACAGCCGATCAGTTCCAGTCATTCCACCAGGACGAAGGTACGCTGCTCATGTTGTCTGTAGTTCTACCATGCCTAGAAGGTCAATACCGCAGTTCGATCGCGTCCGCATTGTTACTTTGTGTCAAGAAGGGCTCTCAACAAGGGAAGTTTCCAGGCGTCTCAGAGTGAACCAAAGCGATGTTGTTCGGACATGGAGGAGGTACAGAGATACAGGAACTGTCGATGACAGGCCTCGCTCAGGCCGCCCAAGGGCTACTACTGTAGTGGATGACCGCTACTTACGGATTGCCGCTCGGAGGAACCCTGACAGCAATGCCACCATGTTGAATAATGCGTTTCGTTCAGCCACAGGACGTCGTGTTTCAACTGAAACTGTGCGCAATAGGCTGCATGATGCGCAACTTCACTCCCGACGTCCATGGCGAGGTCCAGCTTTGCAACCCCGACACCATGCAGCGCGGTACAGATGGGCCCAACAACATGCTGAATGGACCCCACGGAATTGGCATCACGTTCTCTTCACCGATGAGTGTCGCATATGCCTTCAACCAGACAATCGTCGGAGACGTGTTTGGAGGCACCCTGGTCAGGCTGAAAGTCTTAGACACACTGTCCAGCGAGTGCAGCAAGGTGGTGGTTCCCTGATGTTTTGGGGTGGCATTATGTGGGGCCGACGTACGCCACTGGTGGTCATGGAAGGCTCCGAAACGGCTTTACGATACCTGAATGACATCCTCCGACCCATAGTGCACCCATATCGGCAGAATATTGGAGAGGCATTTGTCTTCATGGACGACAATTCTCGACCTCATCGTGCACATCTTGTGAATGCGTTCCTTCAAGATAACGACATCGCTCGACTACAGTGGCCAGCATGTTCGCCAGACATGAACCCTATCGAACATGCCTGGGATATGTTGAAAAGGGCTGTTTATGGACGTCTTGACCCACCAACCACTCTGAGAGATTTACGCCGAATTGTCGTTGAGGAGTGGGACAATTTGGACCAACAGTGTCTTGATGAACTTGTGGATAGTATGCCACGACGAATACAGGCATGCATCAATGCAAGAGGACGTGCTACTGGGTATTAGAGGTAGTGGTGTGTACTGCAATCTGGACCACAAATGCTGAAAGTCTAGCTGTATGATGGTACAACATGCAATGTGTGGGTCTCATGAGCAATAAAACGAGCTGAAATGTTGTTTGTGTTGATCTCTATTCCCTTTGTATTTAACGGTTCCGGAACTCTTGGAACCGAGGTGATGCAAAACTTTTTTTGATGTGTGTATTTTTATTTTATTTTATTTATTTTATTAAGGACTAGCTGAAGTACCCGTGCTTCGCTACGCGTCATAAATAAATTAAAATATGAAGATGACAGTTAAAACAGGGGATAGGCGAGGTGCTGCGCAGAGGGAGATAAAGGATGGAACATTTTGTCCAACTACACCACTCGGCGTTGACCGTGTTATAGAGCACAAATTTAGGTTTTACTCGCTAACGGTTGGAGATACCTTTCGGATAGAAAATGTAATTTTAACCTCGTATATACCATCAAAAGTTTGCTATTTCTTAGCGTTCTCTTTGTATTTGAAATGGAAATATGAAAGTTTTAAACCAAAGGATGTAGTGTAGTCACTAAAATGGTCGCCATCTTTAAATAGTACAAAGTATTGAACATAGAGCTTTGTGTGTCCAGCATGACATTGCTAGGGTTGAAATCAAAAGTAACCTATATGTTAACCAGGTAAATCAGCTACTTCCATGTAAAATTCATGTAAATCGGACCAGTGGTACTTGCGTGATTGAGTAATACATAGATGCACATCATCTCATTTTTAGCCTCGCTTCGCTCGCGTCATAGTCGTGTCATATTGTTATTCAGTGAAATGCAGGTTTAACCCCATTAACACCCCTTTAGAACCTGAATATCCAAAAACCCCTCCTTGGTAGACGTTTTCGACACACAACAAACATATCCCCAAAATATCATTCTTCTAACTTTAATCGTTTGGGTTGGTCGATGAGTGTGAACATCCAAAAATCCTTCCTTAGAGGACGTTTTTCTTCCAGAATTTCACCCCTCCCCATAGACCCCTTAAATTGCATTTATGAAAAAACGGTCGAACACCTATTTTATGTATTTATTTATTTATTTTTAAGCTGATTGATTTCCTCCGAGTTTCAAACTCCTCGCCTATGTCGTTTAAGAGATACACGCTCCGTTAGGAATCTTACAACCCCCACTTTTCATCCCTTTCACCTCATAATATACACTACATCGAAAAACCATTAGACATGTGTCAGCTTATTTTTAATGATTAGTATATATGCCAAGTATCACATCCCCAAATGAAACCACTCGTGAGATATTGTTATTCAATGAAATGCACGTTTACCCCCCTTAACACCTATTTAGAACGTCAATATTCAAAACTCTCTCATTAGTGGACGATTTCGACATACAACGAACATATCCCCAAAATTTCATGATTCTAACTTTAATAATTTTGGCTGGGCTATGATGAGTGAGTGAGTCAGTCAGGACATTTCCTTTCACTTATTTTTGATAATTTCACCCCTCCCCATGAACCCCTTAAATCGGATTTATGAAACAAACGGTCGAACACCTATTTACTTATTTAAAGCTGTTTTCCCCCTGAGTTTGATGAGAGAGTAAGAGAGTCAATCAGTTAGGACACTTTCTTTCCTGTTTTTTTTTTCTTCAGAATTTCACCTCTCTCCAAGGGCCTTAAATTGGATTTATGAAAAAAAAACAGTCGAACAGCTATTTACTTGTATTTTAAGCTGTTCTTTTTCCGCCGAATTTCAAACTTCTCGTCTATGTCCTTTAAGAGATACACGCTCCGTCAAGAATCTCTGAACCCCCAATTTTCACCCCTATCACCTCATAATATACACCACATCGATAAACCCTTAGACATATGTCTGATTATTTTTAATGATTAGTTTATATATCGAATATCACATCCCCTAAGAAACAACTCATGACATATCGTTATTCAATGAAATGCACGTTTACCCCCTTAACACCTCTTTAAAACTCGAATAAACAAAAATCATTCCTTAGTTGACGTTTTCGACATACAGCGAACATATTCCCAAAATTTCATGTTTCCAACTTTAATAGTTTTCGCTGGGCGTTATGAGTGAGTGAGTCAGACAGGACATTTTCTTTCAATTATTTTTAACAGAATTTCTCCCCCTCCCCGTGGGCCCCTTAAATTGAATTGATGAAAAAACAATTCTGTAAGCGATGACAACCTTTTACTACACACGAGAGCGTGGTAAGTATCGCATGACTTTTGACACAATTTACAAATGCACTTTGGTCTGGGCACATGGAACACCTCAGTCTCACAAATCCTGTGGTGAAAACCGTGCACCGCGAATCGGGTCATTGTGTGTCTCAAATCATTGGCAGTGCCCTTCCATTCTGTTGACGTCATGGCCGTAGTGGAGTAGAAATCAATTGGGATCTCCTTCTTTTTTGCAAGTAGTTCTTGTAGCAAATCGTTGTATTGTCTTGTGGATGGTAGTTGGTGAACCGGTCGGAGTTCTTCTATAAAGAAAGGTTCCCCCGCTAGTTCATACGCCAGTCTCGATGAGGTGAATTTTGACAAACAAAGCAGTCTTTTTAAGAATAAGGCTTTCACTTTCTCTAAGTCTTTCAGGTTATTTTTGCTTAAATTAACCCATATTATATCCAATCCATACGTTGCAATTGGTGTAACTTTTGCTTTAAAGAGTCTCAGTGCCGATTGCAGGGACATATCCCTGAGATGACTAATGTCGTTCATTGATCTGACAGCACAGATCATTTTATCTTTGATGTGACGTGTAAATAATTTCCCTTGTGTTTCCCTTTTCCTCAATTTACACTTAGCATTATTTTTTTAATTTTTATATTTCAGTTTAAAGTTTTTGAATTTTGTCAATATGGAAACATGGATTTTTCAATTTGTTGTTTATACATTGTTAATTTCACAATTTCCCATTTACAGTTTTTAAAATGCCAGTTTAAAGTTTTTCAATTTCATGATATAGAAACATGGATTTTGCATTTTGTTGTTTACACATTTGTCAATTTTACAAATTTCCATTTACTGCTTTTAAAATTTCAGTTTAATGTTTTTCAATTTCATGATATAGAAACATGGATTTTCCAATTTTTTTTGTTTACATGTTTCTGATTTAGTCTATGTACAAAGTTCATTTTGCATTAGGAGTGGGGGGAGGTGGGTAGTAATTAAAAATGTCCAAGCAGTGTTCATACAATATTCTTATTCATTTTAACTATATTTACACTATTTATACATAATACGTTGTTTTTTGTTATAAATTGTAGAGTTGGTTTTATTTTGTTTTATATGTTTTATTGTTAAATATGAATACCATTTACTTTCTTTTTTGTTTTTTGTTTATTTTTGTACTACTATTGTTTTCTTTAATTGTTTAGTTTATGTATTTGCTAGATGCAGGTAAAGCTTGTTCATATTCATAACTTTGCTCTTTAAGCATGGTCAATGATTGAGTAAAGACCATAGGCTAGTGTAGCTATACCATTCGAATCAATCACTCTTTTTACATCACCAGGGCACAAAGCAATTTAATTTAGTCTTATAGATGATATGTCATGTTGTATAGAAGCGATAATGTTCATTGGTATTCTTTTTACATGGTTTTTCATGACACAATCTTTATAATCTTGAAAACTTATACAATTTTTGACAACACCTCTGCTAATACCTTTAATCTTCTTGATTTCTTTACCATTTATGTCTAAAGCGTACATTTTACCTCTAAGTCCAACAAATGCTTTTATAATTTGTCCACAAGCCTCGTCTTTAAATTTCCCCACATTTTTCTTGTTTGATGTAAAGTAACATATGTGATTAGTAGGATAATCTGATGTGTCCAGGAGTTCTAGGAAATCCAACTTGTCTTGATATACTTCTTGGGTGTTAACCAAATAAATGAACGAGTTGGTATCCATATACATGAGTTTAAGATTGTTCATTCCAAAGGGTAGCAGAACATCATAGTGGTGGGAATACATTAGAGTTTTGAAATATCCAGTATACACATTCCAATATATATAGGCTTATTGAATACAATGTTATGTTTAGCCATGTGGAAAGCAGCTAGGTTAGGACCATAAATTGTTCTATCAATAAATGTAGGCTTTGCTATTAGCTTTTCTGTCTTTTTGCTGTCAGTCACAAGACGTATGTCTATTCTTTTACGAATATTTTCCATTGTATTTCCAAAAATGGCATTGTTAAATAATTTGTACTGATTTTTCTCAAAATCAATATTGGCTTGTTTTCGAAGGTTGTTATTAAAATCAACGGATGCCTTTAGCCAAGGTCTTTGTTTAAACTTTAACACACGATGAATTTTTATCAATTTTAGTCCATGAACTAAAGCCTGTTGAAGTGTCATGTAATAAACAACATACCGCCTTCGATTTCCAAGACGAGGAATTAGTTTTTTCAGAGAAGAATCCTTAGGTTGTGTACACTCTAGTAGGAAAGGTAAATCGTAGTGTAGATCACGAAGGTCACATGGGTAATCAACATCAACGTCTAGAATGTATCCCACACGATCGTCTCCCTTTAGCTTCTCTAGATCAGCAGTATCTGGAGAAACCCTCTGAAATCCGCCATAAGGAAGAGAGTGGAATATAGCCCACCCTTAATGGTTGTTGGCATCATCACAGGTAATAAACTGGGATGGTATCTCAGAATCATAGGTTTCCAATTATTTATTATTAGCTTCAGCATACCGATGAGACACCTGGCATATGCCTCCAGGTATTCCAGACTCGATTAAAAGAATCTGATCGTAATCCTGTAGCAATTCCAGTTCAATGCCAGTGTAAAGGAGCATTGCCTCAAAACTTAGACCAGGTGAAGTAAAGAAGTGTGCTGCATCCACTCGGTGTGTTTCTAGTGTTTTGCTTCTGAACGTTTCAAAGCTGTCTGCGAGAAGAAGTGCATCCGAAGTTAGGTAAAGGTCACTATATTCCCCTAGAGTTTTAATGTTGAACTCATTCCAAACATTTTTGACATGTTCATAGACTTCTTGACTAACATCTTCTTGACTTAATTTGTTAAAGAATACCTCTTTGGGAGGTAAACACGTTTCACTTAACTTTTCCCATGAATCAATGTAATCATAACAAAATACACTTTTACGAGTCATGAGCCTTGCATTTTCTTTTCCAAAGTACTTCTCTGTTTCAGGGTATGATGTTAAGTTGGAAACTCAGTTTTCCAAACAACTTGGCAGTAACCGAAACGTATCCACAAATCGAAGCTTAACATTTCCTACATATTTGGTGAAGGAAATGTACTTTTATTTACGTCCACTCTCTCAGTAGTACACCCCAAGTGCTTTACAATGAAATATGCATCGTAGCCGCTCATATTATGTAGAAATACAGGAACGGGGTTACGTGTTACACTCCTCAAATTACAGTTATTATGAGCACTTCCACGGCATTCCCCTGAATTATGGCAATGGTCTCGAACTTTCCAGTCCTGTTGGGTAAAGGGTTTTTGGCACAAATAACAGGTTTCAGAACTTTGGACCTCTGCTTCTTGATCCTCAGTTAAAGCCTTTGGAACATTTATGCTGTAAAGGCGATCAATTTCATTAACTATTGAGATCAAACAGTCCATAAACTTTTCTGCAGCGTCAGGTCCACGATAAATAACAGGTTGGCTCGGAAGGTTTGCCTTTATGTGTTCCACAGCTGGTGAGGGTTTAACGTATATACCAAAACTCATAGGAACATGACTCTGGTATGGGACTGTATAACTTGCTTCAGGATTGGGTAGACATGTTTGATAGGGTAAGAGTATACTTTCGAAATCTGCATAGATAACGTAAGGTATTCTCAGCATTTTTCCACATTTAGGAATTTGACAATGGGGTTTTTAATAGGCATTTCAACCCTAGCAATGTCATGCTGGACACCCAAAACTCTATGTTCTTTTAATTTTTCCATTCCGTGTTGTCCATATCGATTATTAAATTGAGTAAAACACCGTTTACACGTATATATCTTACGTTCATGGTGGGTAATCTGATATCTTACTAGTTTATCAAAATCTTTGATAAAGACGTAGTGGTTCTGTCCGGATGATGAACTTAGCAGAAGGAGGTCACGATGGTCTTGTAGCTCTTGATCCACAACCTTTAGAGGGAACAATTTGTTGTCTTGTTCCAATCCAAATACATTAATGGACATACCGTTGGCTTTTTCAAATTTGGGAATGTCAGCTAGCGATGTAGGAAACGATATTACAGAAAAATCATACTTATTGTCCAGGTCCTTGTATTTACTAATACATTGAGCAACCTTTTTAAACAGTTTTGCTAAAATGGCATACATAAAACACTTCATAGTTCAAGTTTTCAGGATTAATGCAGGTTTTTCTTGCTTGTATAGCTGCTGGTAATGGAATATATGTGCTTCCATGCAAGGGATTGTACTTATTTAATTTCAGTCATACTCCTTCCACTGCTAACAAAGTCCAATTACTGCCTTTTAGCTCAGATTCTTCCATTTCAGTAGTTAACTTTGTAAATTGTGTTTCCAAGAAACTACTTAAGTCTGTTTCCAAAAATAGGGCTTGATTTCGTGTTTTAAAAGCCCGATCTGTAATTTCGTCGGGGGACGTATGAATAAATCTACATTAAGCCACAAGATTAACTTTTATTGACTTGTGCATTGCTAGTTCTTTGTGCATAGCTTGTATTATTTGCTGTTTGGACTCTTTAAGGTATGAATTTAAATCCTTACACGTATCACAACGTATGAAATAGGATTTAAGTCGACCTTAAAAAGATGTCTCATATTCAATAAGTAAATTTTTGTCTGGGACCAATGACAGTAGGTAATGTTTTGTAGGCTCCCCTTTTTGTCTTTTAGCTGCCGACACAACATTACAATATTCTTCATGACGACGTCCATTAGTTTCTAGTTTCTAGTTTCTAGCATGCTACATGGCTTTTGTTGGCTTTTATTGGCTTTTGTTGGTTTTTTGGCCTTTTTATTGGCTTTTGTTGGCTTTTTTGTATTGGCTTATTTGATAAGTTACTATTGTCAATGTATTTAGTGGATTTTTTCTTTTGGTTTTGGAAAGTATTTCAGCCCTTTTCATGACTGCATAATACTTACCACTATATTTGTAAGCAACAACAACTACACTCTCAAATTCCAAAAAAATACAAAGTACTCTAAGTTTTATGATTGACTCTCAACTCTTACTCTTACCCTATTTCATGCCTAGTCAAAAAATAGTGTATTTTTCAAATTTTTCTAAACTTTATTGGGAAAGTAGGCTATATGTTTCAACTAAAAATCCTAAAAAGTCATATCTTAACTCATACACCTACCTCTATACTACTCTCAGTCCAAAAATAGTGTATTTTTCAAATTTTTCCAAAACATATTTCCAAAAATGGGTTCTATTTCCAAAATTAGAATGTTTAAAAAAATGTCTGTTTGACATAAATGAATGGCCTTTACCCCCCTCTACCGCCATACCAAATCCCAGGTCTCCAGGACAAAAAAATAAAAAAATAAAAAATGGACTTATATTTCCAAAATAAGGAATTTTACAAAAAAGTTTGTCTGACGTAAATCATTGGTCTTTACACCTTCTGCCACCACACTAAGTCTCAGGTCTCTAGGACAACAAAAATAAAATTTTCAAAATGGGCTATATTTCCAAAATTAGGAATTCTACAAAAAAGTTTGTTTGACATAGATCAATGGTCTTTACCTCCTCTAACACCATTCCAAATTTCAATTTTCTAGGATAATAGAAATCGATTTTAAAAAATGGTCACTATCTTGTAACTAGGAATTCTACAAAAGAAATTGTTTAACATCAGGTCTGTAGGACAAAAATGAAAAAAGTTCAATTGGGAGTGTAGGCGATTTTTCATAAAACCAAACATTCTAAAAAGTGTTCTATGGGCTTAAAATAATGGCCCCTATGTCCTTTATTTTCAGGTCTGTAGGACAAAAATGAAAAAAGTTCAATTGGGAGTGTAGGCGATTTTTCATAAAACCAAACATTCTAAAAAGTGTTCTATGGGCTTAAAATAATGGCCCCTATGTCCTTTATTTTTATAATAAAACTTTTTTATTTTTAAAATTTTTTTGAAAAAAGTTCAATTTTGATTTTTTTATAATTTGGAAACTAAAGAGTTTACAAAAATTTTTGTTTGACATGAATAAATGGCCCTGACCCCCTCTACCAGAAAAATAAATTTGAAGCCTCTAGGCCTAAAACTGTGCAGCAGGGGAGCGATAGGAGTTCTAGCGACGCCCCGAAATGTGACGTCAGAAGGTGAGGGGGGGGGGGGGCAGAACTCCTATCACTACCCTCCTGCACAGTTTTAGGCCTAGAGGCTTGAAATTTAAAAATTGAACTTTTTCAACAAAAAAAAAGTTTTATTATAAAAAATAAAGGACATAGAGGCAATTTATAAGCCCATAGAACACTTTTAGAATGTTTGGTTTTATGAAAAATCGCCTACATTCCCAATTGAACTTTTTTAATTTTTGTCCTACAGACCTGGGACTGGGTTTACAGGTAGAGAGGATACAGACCCTGCATTTATGTTAAACAAACATTTTTGTAGAATTCCTAGTTTCCAAAATAGTGACCATTTTTCAAAATTAATTTTCTTTTGTCCTAGAAACTTGAAATTTGGTATGATGTTAGAGGAGGTAAAGACCATTGATGTATGTCAAACAAACTTTTCTGTAGAATTCCTAGTTTTGGAAATATAGCCCATTTTGGTAATTTTATTTATATTGTCCTAGAGACCTGAGACATTGTCTGGGGGTAGAGGGGATAAAGACCATTGATTTACGTCAGACAAACGTTTTTGTAAAATTCCTAATTTTGGAAATATAAGACCATTCTTTTTGTCCTAGAGACCTGGGAATTGGTATGACGGTAGAGGGGGGCAAGGCCATTCATTTATGTCAAACATTTTTTAAGCAATCTAATTTTGGAAATAGAACCCATTTTTGGAAATATGTTTTGAAAAAATTTGAAAAATACACTATTTTTTGACTGAGAGTAGTATAGAGGTAGGTGTATGAGTTAAGATATGACTTTTTTAGGATTTTTAGTTGAAAAATATAGCCTTATTTCCCAATAAAGTTTTGAAAAATTTGAAAAATACTCTATTTTTAATAGGCATGGGATAGAGGTAAGAGTAAGAGTTGAGAGTCAATCGCAAAACTTAGAGTACTTTGGTTTTTTTTTTGTTTTTTTTTTTTGAATTTTAGTGTGTTGTTGTTGCTTACAAATATAGTGGTAAGTATTATGCTGTCATAAAAAGGCTGAAATACTTTCCAAAACAATAATAAAAAATCCACCAAATACATTGACAATAGTAATTTATCAAATAAGCGAATACATTAAAGTCAACAAAAGTCAACAAAAAGCCAACAAAAGCCAACAAAAGCCAATAAAAAGCCAACAAAACTCAATAAAAGCCAATAAAAAGCCAACAAAAAGCCCACAAAAAGCCATGTAGCAGGCTGGTAGTTAAGTGAGTTGTTATATTGATGGATAGGTAGCATGCTGGCAGTTGAGTGAGTATTGATATCGACCGCTAGATAGCATGCTGGTCGTTCAGTGAGTGAGTGTTGAAATGCAGCGGTAGGTAGCATGCTGGTCGTTCAAGTAGTTCTCATAGTCACCACTATATAGCGGCAACATACATTGCGTGTCGCATTTGACTATCTGATAAAGTTTTATCGTGTGAAAACGTGCTCGTATATGCAGTGTATATAAATTTAATATACAATTAACCACTAAATGTTTAGAACTAACATGTATAGCCTTGTGTAGGGAATATAGAGGGTTTTAGCACAAAAACACTGTCTAACACGTGAGTGTACAGCCTTTGGATATGCAGTAAGTACCTGATAACCTTGAGTATGGTGTAAGAATATTTTCAGTTGACTACGATCTTTAAAGTGTTCACATTGTGAAAGACTGTCTCACCGACAAGTGTACAGCCTTGTCATAAGCAGTAAGCAGCTGTTACCCTTAACTAGGGGAATATTAGAGGACCCTTAGCAAGAATATCATTACTTGACTACTACCACTCACAGTGACCACATCGTGAAAGACTGTCAAAACAACCATTGTACAGCCTTGTACTACACAGTAAGTAGCTGTTGGTCTTGACTATGGTATAAAGAAAACCTTAGCAAGAATATAATCAGTTTATTACTACTTGTTACAGTGTTCACATTGTGAAGGACCGTCGAAACAACCAGTCTCCAGCCTTGTCATACGCTGTAAATAGCTGTTGGTGATGACTAGGGTATATTCGATGACCCTTAGCAAGAATATTACAAGTTGACTACTACCTGTCACGGTGTTCACATCGTGAAAGACCGTCTCACCGACCAGCATCTAGCCCTGTGATAGGCAGTAAGCAGCCGTTGCCAGAAATCAACATTCATACTAGAAGGAACTATTTTAAGCAATATGTGCAAACATTGTGGAAAACTTTTCTTCGGGACTATGATAGAAAGCGTCATGAAGTTTCGTGTGGGGAATTCCATGAGTGTAAAACGTGTGGCAGTAAATTCAACAATGCCTACAATGGACGTCGTCATGAAGAATGTTGTAATGTTGTGTCGGCAGCTAAAAGACAAAAAGCGGAGCCTACAATACATTACCTACTGTCATTGGCCCCAGACAAAAATGGACTTATTGAATATGAGACATCTTTTGAAGGTCGACTTAAATCCTATTTCATACGCTGTGATAAGTGTAAGGATTTAAATTCATTCCTTAAAGAGTCCAAACAGCAAATAATACAAGCTATGCACAAAGAACTAGCAATGCACAAGTCAATAAAAGTTAATCTTGTGGCTGAATATAGATTTATTCATACGTCCCCCGACGAAATTACAGATCGGACTTTTAAAACACGAAATCAAGCCCTATTTTTTGGAAACAGTCTTAAGTAGTTTCTTGGAAACACAATTTACAAAGTTAACTACTGAAATGGAAGAATCTGAGCTAAAAGGCAGTAATTGGGCTATGTTAGCAGTGGAAGGAGTACGAATGAATATAAATAAGTACAATCCCTTGCGTGGAAGCACATATATTCCATTACCAGCAGCTATACAAGCAAGAAAAGCCTGCATTATTCCTGAAAACTTGAAAGATGAAAAGTGTTTTATGTATGCCATTTTAGCAAAACTGGATAAAAAGGATGGTCAACGCATTAATAAATACAAGGACCTGGACAATAAGTATGGTTTTTCTGTAATATCGTTTCCTACATCGGTAGCTGACATTCCCAAATTTGAAAAAGCCAACGATATATCCATTAATGTTTTTGGATTGAAACAAGACAACAAATTGTTCCCTCTAAAGGTTGTGGATCAAGAGCTACAAGACCATCGTGACCTCCTTCTGCTAAGTTCATCATCCGGACAGAATCACTACGTCTTTATCTAAGATTTTGATAAACTAGTAAGACATCAGTTTACCCACCATGAACATAAGATATATACGTGTAAACGGTGTTTTACTCAATTTAATAATCGATATGGACAACACGGAATGGAAAAATTAAAAGAACATAGAGCTTTGGGTGTCCAGCATGACATTGCTAGGGTTGAAATGCCTATTAAAAACCCCATTGTCAAATTCTTAAATGTGCAAAAAATGCTGAGAATACCTTACGTTATCTATGCAGATTTCGAAAGTATACTCATACCCTATCAAACATGTCTACCCAATACTGAAGCAAGTTATACAGTCCCATACCAGAGTCATGTTCCTAAGAGCATTGGTATATACGTCAAACCCTCACCACCTGTGGAACACACAAAAACAAACCTTCCGAGCCAACCTGTTATTTATCGTGGACCTGACGCTGCAGAAAAGTTTATGGACTGTTTGATCTCAATAGCTAATGAAATTGATCGCCTTTACAGCTTAAATGTTCAAAAGGCTTTAACTGAGGATCAAGAAGCAGAGTTCCAATGTTCTGAAACCTGTTATTTGTGTCAAAAACCCTTTACCCAACAGGACTGGAATGTTCGAGACCATTGCCATATTACAGGGGAATACCGTGGAAGTGCTCATAATAACTGTAATTTGAGGTGAAAACCCCGTAACCCCGTTACTGTATTTCTACATAATATGAGTGGCTACGACGCAAATTTCATTGTAAAGCACTTGGGGTGTACTACTGAGAGAGTGGACGTAAAGAAAAGTACATTTCCTTCACCAAATATGTAGGAAATGTTAAGCTTCGATTTGTGGATACGATTCGGTTACTGCCAAGTAGTTTGGAAAACTTAGTTTCCAACTTAACATCATACCCTGAAACAGAGAAGTACTTTGGAAAAGAAAATGCAACGCTCATGACTCGTAAAAGTGACTTCATTATGATTAAATTGATTCATGGGAAAAGTTAAGTGAAACGTGTTTACCTCCCAAAGAGGTATTCTTTAACAAATTAAGTCAAGAAGATGTTAGTCAAGAAGTCTATGAACATGTCAAAAATATTTGGAATGAGTTCAACATTAAAACTCTAGGGGAATATAGTGACCTTTACCTAACTTCGGATGTACTTCTTCTCGCAGACAGCTTTGAAACGTTCAGAAGCAAAACACTAGAAACATACCGAGTGGATGCAGCACACTTCTTTACTTCACCTGGTCTAAGTTTTGAGGCAATGCTCCTTTACACTGGCATTGAACTGAAATTGCTACAGGATTACGATCAGATTCTTTTAATCGAGTCTGGAATACGTGGAGGCATATGCCAGGTATGCTGAAGCTAACAATAAATACTTGGAAACCTATGATTCTGAGAAACGATCGCAGTTTATTACCTATGATGATGCCAACAACCCTTACGGTTGGGCTATGTGCCACTCTCTTCCTTATGGCGGATTTAAGTGGGTTTCTCCAGATACTGTTGATCTAGAAACGCTAAAGGAAGACGATCGTGTGGGATACATTCTAGACGTTGATGTTGATTACCCATGTGACCTTCATGATCTACACAACGATTTACCTTTCCTACCAGAGTGTACACAACCTAAGCATTCGTCTCTGAAAAAACTAATTTCTCGTCTTGGAAATTGAAGGCGGTATGTTGTTTATTACATGACACTTCAACAGGCTTTATTTCATGGACAAAATTGATAAAAATTCATCGTGTGTTAAAGTTTAAACAAAGACCTTGGCTAAAGGCATCCGTTGATTTTAATAACAACCTTCGAAAACAAGAAAATTGATTTTGAGAAAAATCAGTACTAATTATTTAACAATGCTATTTTTGGAAAAACCAGGGAAAATATTCTTAAAGGAATAGACATACGTCTTGTGACTGACAGCAAAAAGGCAGAAAAGCTAATAGCAAAGCCTACATTTATCGATAGAACAATTTATGGTCCAAACCTAGCTGCTTTCCACATGGCTACACATAACATTGTATACAATAAGCCTATATATATTGGAATGTGTATACTGGATATTTCAAAAACTCTAATGTATTCCCACCACGGTGATGTCCTGCTACCCTATTATGGAATGAACAATCTTAAACTCATGTATATGGATAACGACTCGTTAATTTATTTGGTTAACACCCAAGAAGTATATCAAGACAAGTTCGATTTCCTAGAACACCTGGACACATCAGATTATCCTACTAATCACATATGTTACTCTACATCAAACAAGAAAAATGTGGGGTAATTTAAAGACGTGGCTTGTGGGCAAATTATAAAAGCATTTGTTGGACTTAGAGCTAAAATGTACGCTTTAGACATAAATGGTAAAGAAATCAAAAATATTAAAGGTATTAGCAGAGGTGTTGTCAAAAAATTGTATAAGCTTTCAAGATTATAAGGATTGTGTCATGAAAACCAATGTAAAAAGAATACCAATGAACATTATCGCTTCTAAACAACATGACATATCATCCATAAGACTAAACTAAATTGCTTTGTGCCCTGGTGATGATAAAAGAGTGATTGATTCGAATGGTATAGGTACACATGCCTATGGTCATTACTCAATCATTGACCAGGCTTAAAGAGCTAAGTTATAAATATGGAAATGCTTTACCTGCATTTAGCAAATAAATAAACCAAACAATAAAAAAACAATAGCACTACAAAAATACAAAAAACAAAAAGGGTAGAAAATGATATTCATATTTAACAATAAAAATAGTCCTCTCGGCACGCCGGAGGTAGATTTCACCGGACAAAGTTGGGGATTGGCGAAAATAGGCAGAATATGCAGGTTTTCGTAGAAGGATCAGACCTCATTATTGCGAGAAAGTATTTTATAATTGGAGATTAATTAACTTTGTTTTTCGTCATTTTATGCATATTTTAAACATTTTATTGTCTTATGATGACGGTAACCTTCTTGTCATTTGGAGTCCATTTTTATACTTGTGGTCACACTGTCATTATGCAAGGTTTCGACACTGATGTGTAACTATGTAACGGTATGTTACTTCTTCTCACAAAATTATATCTCCCGCAAAGATTTTGGGTGGTTCCTCAGTTTAGGGGCTGCGACAACGCGGTCATGTAACTCCGTGTACTTTGGGTGAGTGTAGAATCTGTCTGATAAACGGTGTGAATTGTGATGGCTGTATTAGTCTGTAATTCAGGTAAGGACTGCAGACGGTCAATTTCAAGTAGTTCCTAATGTTGCTACCAGATACTACCGTCAACGACACCTAGCTGTGAACTTGGCTACTAGATGCCACCGCAACTCGCAACGAACGTTGGAACTTCTCCTCCAAAGGAAAGCATACTCAGTGATTTTTAGCGCTCTTAGAAAATCCGACAACTTTGACCGGCTTTAAACCCGCGACCTTGGGCATAGAAGTTCAGCATGCTACCAGTTACGTCACCGAAGCCGCTTCACACTTAGATGGAAATCTGAATCTGATCTCGTGCAAGTGCGTTGTCATGTCAACGTCTGATGGCTCGTCCCTCATCAATTTAGTAGTGTTGCCATGGCAACCACTGATAGCTCTTGGCATTTTCTTATAATTCCGAAATCATTTTTCTCATCCCTTGGCGTAATGGTGGGTCATATCAAAAATTCTTTCAGACAAAAGTTTTAGGTAATTGTTAGGGGATTATTGTCCATTTTGTACGGTTTTGATATTGTGCCTATTAAGAGAGATATGATTAATGTTTCCCGAAAACCCACTTTTTCCCACCCCTTTGGTCAATGGGTGGTGCTATAAAAACTCTTCGAACATACATTTTTGGGCTTTATCCGGCACATAGTATGAACTTAGAACGGATTCGATATTTCTCATATTAAGAGAGTTATTGCAATATTTCACTTTTTCGAAAAAAGCCCCCCATTTTCACCCCCTTCGACCGATTTAGCCTAGTAACGAACTCGACCGAGATTTTATAGGTATACATATTCGGTAAAAAATTCAAAGTGATTGGTGTAAAATGTCGGCAGTTATCGTGTCCACAAGAAATTGATATATATATATACATATATAAATTATATACAGTGTGGTCCACCAGCCCCTTATTTTTTTGGAGGAAGGCAACCCAACCTACGCGTATATCATAGTCGTCCTAAAAACGTTAGTACTTGCTCCTTTACGGCCTAGAACAACTTTACGGTAGAGTTCATGCTCGCGAATATAGTCGAAATCATTAGCAGCAGTGTTTATTCAATGCCGTCAACTAGAACGAATGTGCAAATCGACACATCCGAACAACACTGCCTTACGAAGGACATGAAGTGTCTATGAGGACTACAAATAGACTCAATACGTGACGGCATCCCACCACGGCTCACGGTAGCTAAGATGGTTAAATCGTCCTTCTATGCTATAACGTCAGCCGTGCTGCAGTGTAGCAGGTTCGATCCCACGCCAAATAAGTTCTTTTATTTTTTCGCTTCATGCCGTTTTCAGTAGCTGCACTACGGACACATATCTACCTGTTCCAATGAATGAATTTTTATTTGGACCTGAAAAGGACCGTTTTATTCGATGCTACGTAGGCAGGTTAGACGATGACATAATGGTCTGTAGGAAGAAAAGGAAGAAAGCTTGTAGTTTAGCGTGACCGTTAATCTCGCGAACATAAGCCACGAGTTCTCCATTTTACGCGAATTCGAACCACAGGACATGGCGTTCGTGAGAGGCAAAGAGCTTGACCGATGCGCCACCACACCCCCATGTAGTAATAAAGCAAGGTATTCTGCATATTCAGTGTAGCAAGTGTTCGAAATGTTGACCACCTTGGTTGATGCAGATTACAGCACGACGTATTACAGACAGTCTTGCACGCTGTAACATCTGAGGTGTAACAGCTTGGCCTGCCTCGGTGATTAGTTGCCGAAGGTGGTTAGGATCTTCAGGCTCCTGTGCATATACTACCTGCTTTAAGTGACCCACAGGAAGAAGTCAAGTTGCGTAAGATCGGGTGATCTGGCAGGCCAGTGAATGGGTCCTCCTCTTCCTATCCATTTATTTGCATATGTATCAAGAAGATGGTTCCTGACGACTAATGATCCGTGAGGAGGAGCCCCATCCTGTTGCCACCACATTCGCAATCGCTCGCGCAGTGGCACGTTTTCCAGTAACTTTGGGAGTTCATTTTGCAGAAAATCAAGGTAACGTGCTCCCGTAAGATGGCCGTCGTAGAAATATGGTCCGATTAGATTGTCACCCAAGATCCCACACCATACATATACACCCCACTGCACTTTAAATGCGCCCAGTCTTACCCAATGGGGATTCTCCACGCTCTAATAGTGCATGTTATGCCGGTTGACGGTGCCATTGTTGTGAAATCGTGATTCGTCGGAAAAGAGAACATTTGACAAAAAGACTGCATTATTGGCCATACTGTGTAACGCCCATTGACAAAATGTTACTCTAGCATCGAAATCACGTTCGTGGAGCTGCTGGTGTAACTGAAGATGATATGGGTGAAATCTATTGTTATGCAATATTCGGATGACAGATGACCGGCTGATGTTGGTCTGTTGTGCAAGTGTCCGTGTACTAATATGAGGATTACTGAGGACAGTGCCCAAAACAGCTTCTTCATTTGGACCAGATGTTATAAGAGCATCTCTAACAGGAGATAACCTTCCAAGTGTCCCATTTGACCGCGCTCTTCGTTCAAGATTGCGAAACGAATTGGCAGTCGGTAGTCTTCTGTCAGGATAGCGCTCGTGATACAGGCGTTGAGACTGCAATGCGTTCTTCCTTGTTTCTCCATAAATGAGCATCATATCAACGTACTCGTCACTGGAATACATCGTGAGTGAATGCGTGCTCTGATGTGACCTAGTACAATTATATGTGTATTAGAGCCGGGAAAATTAGTTCCAGTTGCGTTTGATATCGTAAGCTGCCGTATGGCCAGTATCGTCCCCCACCAAGTGTACTCAAAGTCAGGTCACTCCGCTGAGTGAGTCTCGATAATACTAGAACTACTTTTATGTTCGACGATGTCGAAATGTAATTATCATATGTCAGAAAACTGTCCTATAATGAGACTCATTATAGTACAAGTTTTCATTATGAAACAGTTTCTACCACCAATCAGAGCTCAAGAAACAGTTGTTTGACAAATTAGGTAAGGATATCATCGCACCTGCGCTGAGTTCCAAGGCATTGTAATTTAAATTTTACTGCCTGGCCAAGTGTCATAGTGGGGTGTCGATGAGGCCATGGTCGAATACAAGGCATTCCCAACGTCACATGCGCTCTGTTCAGTACATAAAACTGGCGAAATCTCGACAGATATTTATGAATATTTATGTTCGAACATAAAATAGTTATAATAATTATCGTCGAACATAAACAGTCGTATGCAACTCGCCTATAATGGTAATTATGACACTCATATGAAAATTATAAAACTCGCTTACGCTCGTTTTATACACATGCTCGTCATTGCCATTATAGGCTCGTTGCATAATGCACTATTATGTTCGACCATGCCGAAATATAAATATGATATGCTAGAAAACTGCATCTTAAAGAGACTCATTATAGTTCAAGTTTCATTATGATACAGGTTTTCCAAAAATCAGAGCTCAAGGTTTTCATTACGATACAGCTGTTTGATCAATTAGGTAAGGATCGCATCGCACATGCAGACTTCCAAGGCCTCCTATTTTAAATTGCACTGCCTGGGAAGTGTCATAGTTGTGTATTCAAGGAGGCCATGAAAGAATACAAGCGTCCAATACACACTGTTCAGTAAACGAAACTCGACAGTTTTTTTTTATTTTTTATTTTTTAGTCGTTTACCCTCCAGGTTGGTGGAACCCACGGACTCAGCGAGGGAACTCACCACTACCGTCTCTACGGGCAGTGTCCTAGAGCTGGGAACATCGAATCGGAAGGGATACAACTGGTGAGGTGGGATTGGCACCTCGCCCAGGCGGCCACACCTGCAAAGCGAACAGGGGCCTCATGAGGGAAGGTAAGGGTTGGTTAGGATGGATGGACAAGGAAGAGGGAAGGAGGCGGCCGTGGCCTTGAAGAAGGTACCATCCCGGCATTTGCCCGAAGACGAAGTGGGAAACCACGGAAAACCACTTCGGGGATGCCTGAGGGGGAATCGAACCCCCTCTACTCATTTGGGCCACCCGAGGCTGAGTAGACCCCGTTCCAGTCCTCGTACCACTTTTCAAATTTCGTGGCAGAGCCGGAAATCGAACCCAGGACCTCCGGGGTGGCAGCTAACCATGCTGACCGCTACGCTACGGAGGCGACTGAGTTATTTATGAATATTTAATTTTCTGCTGAATTAACTCTCAGGTAGGATTATTTTTGTGCAAACAAAATAACGTGTGTTGGCATGCTTGTGGAATTGATTATCAAATCTTTATCATCTACTCGAGGCCAACCAAAATCATCTAGGAAGTGGTTTCCCGTGGCATCCCACTTCTCACTTTCTATCCTTGTGGTGTATTCTGCATCACCTGTAGAGTAAGCAACCGTGGCTGAAAGGGTAACACGTTGGACTGCGGATTGGAAGATTTGGGGTTCGATACTTAGTAGAGAGGGAAGATTTATAATTTGTTTTCGGTACGTTTTATCGTCTGTGTCGACAACTTTACCAATGTCTTACGACTGAAATGATACAAGAGGTCACAGTTAATTATTGAGGATGGGGCACTAGTAATATAGCGAGCAGATGCATTTTCAGGTTGGATTCAATGAACGTTACGTAATGTTCGAATTCGGTATTACACGAAACATCTTAATATGTACACGTCAAATAGAGTTTTTTTCTTGCTAGAATTTAATGAAAAAATATATTATTTTAGTCGGTTTACCCTCCAGGGTTAGCTTTTCCCTCGGACTCACTGAGGGATCGCACCTTTACCGCCTCCAGGACAGAGTCCCGGAGCTTGATACATATGACGGGAATACAACTGGGGAGGTGGGACAAGCACCTCGCCCAGCTGGCCTCAGCTGCAAAGCGAACAGGGGCCTTATGAGGGATGGGAAGGGATGGGAAGATTGGGAGGGATAGGCAAGGAGGAGGGAAGGAGGTGGCCGTGGCCTTACGTTAGGTAGCATCCCGGCATTTGCCTGGACATGAAGTGGGAAACAACGGAAAACCACTCCGAGGATGGCTGAAGGGGAAATCGAACCCTTTATGCTCATTTGGATCACCCGTGGCTGAGTAGACCCCGATCAAAATAATACCACGGGAAATTTTAAGGAATACGTATACTTCGATGCCAGCACTGGCGATCAGAATCTTGTTTCATTAGAGGGGCTGGAACATCGCGGTCATTTAGCCCCGTGTACTTGGGTGTGTGTAGAATTCCTCTGATAACCTGTCTATAGCGGTGTCTGTATAATATATGTATTAGCAATTAAAGTGAGGATGGGGAAGGAGGCGGCGGGGGTCTTAAGTTAGAAACCGTCTCGGCAATAGCCTCGAGCAGAAGTGGGAAGCCACAGAGAACCACTTCCAGAGTGGCTGAGGTGGGAATAAAACCCACCTCTTCTCAGATTTGCTTCAAGAAGCTGAGTGCATCCAATTTCAGCCCTCAGACCAGTATTGAATTTCTTGGCAGAACTGGGAATCGAACCTGGACCTCCTGAGTGACACGTCGATATGTTTTGTTAATATCCATGACAGTTTTTTTAATTTTCTGCCATTACAGGTCACGTGGCAAAAGCTATCAATTCGGTCGTATTCTCTTTATAAATCAGCAAAATTCAACCTACTCTTCACAAAAATACATCGTAAGGGAATGAATGTGGCTATGTAGTTACATCCCTACTAAAATGGAGCGTGGGCTTTCATTCAAAAAAGTATGCCTACCAATGGATTCGATGCACCATTCTACCCAATCTCGACCGCCGTCTACGGTCAGGCTTTAACCGACTTTTTTTTAGCTCTCTATAGAATTACAGAATTTTCAGATATGATAAATACCATACCATTACATCACAAGAAAATCCAGATAGCAAAAGCTATCAATTCGGTCGTATTCTCTTCATAAATCAGCAAAATTCAACCTACTCTTCACAAGAATACATCGTAAGGGAATGAATGTGGCTATGTAGTTACATCCCTACTAAAATGGAGCGTGGGCTTTCATTCAAAAAAGTATGCCTACCAATGGATTCGATGCACCATTCTACCCAATCTCGACCGCCGTCTACGGTCAGGCTTTAACCGACTTTTTTTTTATTAGCTCTCTACAGAATTACAGAATTTTCAGATATGATAAATACCATACCATTACATCACAAGAAAATCCAGATAGTGTCCATATTTATCGTACAATTGTCCACTTTCACTAAGCTTCCAACGCTCCTTCTGCAGGTGATACCTGAGATCCAGGAACGAGAAATGTTGCTCATTGTCCATCACGAAGTGTACATATTGGCCCATTATCCACACAATGGCAGTCTTTTTAATTTGGGGGAAGGCGGTCACCGACAAACGAATCAACTTCCTGTCATCAAGGTCATCCGTGGGCACATTTAATAGTTGACATACTTTTCCCTTACACCACAGCCACGTGGAGGCAACTCGCGTGCATGATGTGAAGCGGTGTATCGCCGTATCAGTTTGACCACATATAGTACACCATGGGTAAGCTTTAAGACGGATAGTATATCGCCGTAGAGCCGTTGGGATGAGATCGTTGAGGAAGATAAAAACCTGGGAGTGTACAGCAGAAGAAATGGTCATAGCTCCAAAATTTTTCCAAACAGTGGGCCAATGGACGTAGAGGGTGGTGGCCTCGATTCGCGGTTTGGAGTGTACCACTTGCCGCAACATGTTATAAATACTTTTCGTCGTTGGAACAGTCCCTGAAGGCATTTGGCGAACAGTTTCCAGAAGGTGCTGTTGATGGTCCCTAAATATCTTCGGCAAAGCTCTATCACAACCACGGGCTGTGTTTCGAATATCTTTGTATAGCGCTTTCGTAAAAGTGTCCTGTTGGGAAAGGATGATGATATCGTTCTTGCAGAGGAGTGCACGGCATTTCATGCCATGAGCTGTTAGCCCTAGCCCGCCTTGCCGGGATGGGAGATACAACTGTTCCCGTTGTACTCGAAACAGAAATCCTTGCCATATAAACCAACCTGTATATTTTGACAATTGGCTCTCAAACATTTTGGGAAGTGGGAAAAGTTGTGCGACATACCATATTTTAGAGAGCGCAAACACGTTGAGGACCATGACCCGTTGCACTATATTGAGGTTTCTTTGACCAAATTGGATCAGCACTCCCCTAACTTTGGCAATGACCTTAGTCCAGTTTGCTTGCACTGTGTCCAGAAGCGATTGCTTCCAGGTAATGCCAAGAATTTTCACCTCATTTACTATCCGGAACCAGGGCTGTGGGGTAATCACTGAGTTAGTATTGAGCGGAAGCAAAACAGTTTTCTTGGGGTTCGATTGTGCTCCAGAGGCGATATGGTAGAGCTGAAGGACGCTATCGATGTGGGAGATGTCTTCATTATTGCGGATCAATATGGATACGTCATCAGCTTAGGCGCACATGCCAAAAACATGTGTGGACAGTTTGTAACCCTGTAGCTTCACCTGGGTAGTCCGAATGAACGGTTCAAGGCCAATGACAAAAAGTAGCATGGAAAGGGGACATCCTTGCCTAACTGATCGTTGTATTGCAATCAGAGTGGAAAGAAAACCGTTGACGAGCACTCGAGACGTAGCATTACAATTTATCATACGAATGTAGTCAATAAGGATTGCAGGAAATTCAAAATGCTGCAAGACCATGTACAAGTATTCATGACTGATGCGGTCGAAAGCTTTATCAAGATCTAAGGTGAGAAAACTCATTGGCTCAGTGGGGAGCATTTCGGCTTTTAGGTGTAGGTCCCGTAGTATCGCTAAGTTTGTTAACAGAGTTCTTCCAGGAATACTGCAACATTGTTCATCACCAATGATATCATGTAGAACAGTCTTCAATCGGCATGCAAGTACTTTGGTAAGGACTTTATAATCACTGCAGAGCAGAGTAAAAATGGTCGGAAGTCACCAACTGCCATGGGAGAGGATGTTTTTGGTATGAGGACTATGGTACCCTCGTGATGTGATTGACAAATAGCACGACGTTGGAGAATGGTACGCAAGACGTGACAAAATTCTTTGCCAATGAGAGGCCAGAAGTGTTTATACAGTTCATATGGCAGTCCATCAATGCCAGGTGAGCGGTTATTTGGGAGGTGCTTAACCACAGAGTGAATCTCTTCATCCGTAATATCCGCGCTGAGCAGAGTTTTGTTGTCCGGAGATAGTTGGGTACTGCAAGATGAAAGCAATAGGGTCACCTGCTGTGGATCAATTGAAGCCTTAGCGTAGAACCGTTGATAAAATAATGATATTTCACTACGTATGGCGTCAGGGGAGGTGACGACACTTCCAGTACTGGTGCGGAGGCGGTGGATATATTTACGTTGCCGCTCACGTTGTCCTTTGGCGATATGGTATACACTTGCACTTTCGTCCGTGAGCACTGTACGATCTTTTATAGCCACGTTTATATGAGCGAGCGTTCGTTGCTGTAGAGACAGGAGCTTGGTTTTAACTTCCCGAATCTGGTCATACATACGCTCCCCAGCATCAGATCTTTGCTGGAGCTGGCGAAGAACTCGATAGTAAAATTCAACTGTATCCCGTCTTTCCCGACCTCGTTGGTAGGATATGTTCTTAAAGACGTGGTGGATCCCTGGTTTAACTAAAATATCCCACCAGTGAGCACAGTCGCGAAAGTTGCATTTTTGTTGGACCCATCGAGTCCAGTGTTGTCTGAAAATATCTTGGCATTCCTCCTCCAGTAACAGCGAGCAATTCAGTTTCCAATAACCTCTTCCTATGTAAAATATGGGATGGGGGTAAGAGATTGTACATACGACTGCATGATGGTTAGTGAAACTGGCAGGTATCACTTCATATCGTCTAGGCTGGATAAGTTCCTGGGAAAAGTAGATGCGGT
The DNA here is from genome assembly GCA_946902985.2 of Meconema thalassinum. Taxonomy (NCBI): domain Eukaryota; kingdom Metazoa; phylum Arthropoda; class Insecta; order Orthoptera; family Tettigoniidae; genus Meconema; species Meconema thalassinum. Next base: position 838,862,751 of record OX336390.1, read on the forward strand.
CAATTCGTGATCAGGAGTTGTGACTTATACAGGTGTAATGGGGCTGGGGCACCCTTAAACTATCCACAGCATCAATGAGGTGTAGGGAGGTAAGGAGGGTCCTGAGAGCCGGGTTGACACCTTGGTATGGACTAGTGGAATCCTCTTGGCGTTGAATACAATTGAAATCCTTTGCAAGAATAAGTTTTTCCTTAACGGCGTGCAGATGAGGCAGTATACTCTGTTGAAAGAACATTTTCCGCTCCACACGTTTATTGGACCCGGATGGGGCATATACATTTATCAGGGTGGTATTGTTTATGTGTCCAGATATTATGAGTCCTGATGGATGACATAGCACACCTTTGAGTGGGATATCATGTCTTATGAGGAATCCGGTCCCTCTATTCGTAGAATCGGTATTGATGTATTGTTTGTAGAAGGCTGATATGGGCAGACAGGGTGTAGCAACTTCTTGAATGAAAGCAATGTCAATGTCTGCATCTCGAAGGAATCTCTCCAACAGTTGAAATTTCAGAGGGCATTCTATTACATTGATATTCACAGTGGCCACAGTGAGAAATTGCGCCATTAAGAGAAGTATAAAAGCTGTGCTAGACATACTGGAAGGTGGACTCGAGAAAAAAAAAAGACACGGGTGAGAAATATACTGGTGCACTATGTCAAATTAGGTTGAGATAGTTCCTTATGACTGCCATTCATAGGCCGGCTGTCAGCGTTTGAGAGCGTTCGTGGGTCCCTAGATGACGTAGAATGAAGATTTTGTTTCTTTTTCACAGCTGCGGGAACGTTTGTAGAACCAGTTTGATTCTTCGGGGCTGGTACGGCAATCGAGGCATTTGTTTTAATCTTCTTAGATACGTTCTCAGATCCCCGATCAACCTGCTTAAGTGAGTCGGTAGGTACCAGAGAAGGTGGGGACAGTGAAGGCAACATTTCTGTGGCTGCCTGTAGTGACGGCAGAGTTGGTTCTAAGGCTGCTATACAGGTTGCCGATAGCACAGGGGCACTCTGTGGCTCGCTGATCTGGTCAGTGCAAGATTCGTGTTCTGCGTCATGTGTGCCCGAGGCCATTTCTGCTGGTGTCCCAGCTGACTGATCCATAAGCATGTTTTCATGTGACGTTTGCTGTGACACAACATCCGAGTATTGGACACGTCGTTGTTGTGTAGGAGTTATACCGAGAGGAATCATTTTCTTTGGGCAGTTGATACGTAGATGTGTGTTAGCATTGCAAATTAAACAGGTCTGTTTCTGTCCATTATACGATATATAGCCAGAATGGCCACCAAAAGTCTCAGTGGAGGGGATATCTTGTTTGATTTCCATAGTGACTGCACGTATTCCATTATACACCGGGAACTGATAAGCAGAAGACCATTGTTCTTTCCTGACGTCACTCACAGTGCCATATTTCGACAGGACGGATTTGAAAATTTCAGGGGGAACTTCGAGTGGGACATTAAATATACGCACTGTGGTAAAATTGGAATCCGCTGTGGAGAGCTTAACATTAGTCATTTCGCCTGAGTCATACTGAAATTTAATAGGAGCTGCAAAAGTATTTAGCAATTTCTGATAAGTAGATATGCTGATTACCTTGATGTACATGGTTCTTTCTTGCGCATTTAACTGGATGGCTTCTACTTGGTCGACAGTCAACCGGAGGGTATCGCTAATGCAGCGGTGAATTTCTCCTGGTGTGGGTCGAGAACTCTGCCTGTCCCATTGACAGCGTACGGTGTTTTTCCTCTGGTATCCGGACATGATTTTCAGCGGGGTTTTCTGGGTTTCTGGTTTTGTTGTCCTATCTGGAACACTACTTGAAAAAGTATTGTCCGAATGACACACGGAAGGTCAGTACACCGGTGGAACTATCGGAAGCACCGGTATTAGGAAACGTACACTCTTCCAATGCGGTCACACAGCGCGCACACACGCACGTCACTCGGCCACGACTAGTGACCAACTGCGCCGACTCAGCCACTGACACATGGCAGATAGCGCGTGGTAAACATGCTGTAGTTACGGTAGGCGTCCCACATCAAACGTTTAAGTCCATCTCAAAGTCTTCAATTACAGTTTATGGTATTGATTTAACTTTCTACTATTACAGATCACGTGGCGTAAGCTATTAATTCGATCGTATTACGTGTATGTGTGTTATTTCAAGGGGCAATAAGTCATATGTTAGTAGAATGGGCCATAGTATTTGGCGGGGAAAAGTTTAAGGTCGGTTTTTCTTTGCTAGACTCATGACCCAATTACATTGCTGTCACACAGTCTGAGGGCAGAGCAATATCGACCATCGGGAGAAATGCTGTGTTAGTTGGGTTTCATAAAACTAAATAATAAGGGGCGGGTGGACCACACTGTATAAACTTGTGAACTGACGGTGGTTTTGGGGTCTGGGGGATATAAAATGCGAAGATATGTCGAAATTTTCCGAAAGTCAAAATATGGTACTGCGCCAGAATTTATTGAAGGTCATTACTCAAGAACTGATCGGGAGATGAACCAAGACCCCAGAAAATAAATGAGTGGATAAAAATTTTTATTTATTAAAAATTTGAGTAATATGGAAAAAACTGTATGGAAATGAGTGAAATACTATAGATCTTATGCATTTATAAAAGGCAAGGAAGTAGGAATGATTTAAAGATGGACATATATTCCTTTATACGAAAGAGGGAGGTTCACTTTACGAGAAAGATCACGCCACTTGAAGCGAGAGTTACGTCATGAGAGAGGGGAAGAGGCGAAGGTCGAACTGCGGACGGAAGTCAGGAGAGGTGGTAGGAGTTACGTCACACCACGGGAGTAGAGGAACAGAGAAGAGAACTTGAGGAATGCGGAGAGCAGGACGAGAGAGTTCTTTCCAATTGAGATTTGAACGAGACAAGACCTCGAGCATAAACGAGTATCTTTATAATAGTGCTACGGTTCACAACGGTTGGAAGTAAGGAAGAGTGTAATTTCAGTAACTTGGGAGCAAGCTACAACATATATAGCAGGACGGAACAGTACAACTATATATTGCAGTGCTTATGCAAAGAGTTCCATATAGCTAGAAACATTTTCGACAAGAAGCTACTCAGTATTTCTACGTGTAAAAGCTTATTTAAACATTGTATTGAAAATGCAAGTTACCAGGCAGCAACGGGGAGGTCTCAAGTATATTGTCAAGAATATGAATATTAACATGTGCTAAGTTAAGCATGGGGAAGTTGAAGACTACAAGGATGTCAGTTGAATTCCAGATTCACTAGCATGAAAGACGCTACAAATATCTACGCAAAGCGCAACATCACCGAGCAAAACTCATACTTTTCTACGAGAGTTTTAACACATCTTGAGATACGAAAAAGCTTGCATAAACGACAGTATTACACCGTGATGTCTATTCTGAAGAAAACCGATGTCTATTCTGAAGAAAACCGATGTCTATTCTGAAGAAACCATGATGTCTATTCTGAAGAGATGGAGAATCGAAGCCGGCCTACTTGGAGCGGAGGAGAGACGGGGAGTTGGCAGAGCTGTACACGGCGAGGTCATTCACCGCGAGTCCATCTGGTGCTGTCACAGAACCGGTCTTCATAGCTGTGGACACTGCTATGAACTCGACAAGTTTGGTTTGGAAGGAGCGATGCAAGTATTTTCAGCAGTACAGAAGTCAACACAAGGTAGTGAGAAAATTGTCTTTTATCATGTAGAATTGTAGTTTAGTTGTGTGATTATCCAATTGACCAACCGCATATTTTCAACCATATATTTTCAACCGCATATTTTCAATAGCATTTTTCTTAACTGCATTATTTAAAACGTATAATTTTGTCAAAGTAATTAAATTTGTGTAGATCTTGTTATTGTGATTTTTCATATTTTTCTACGGAGTTATTTGCCGTATTTCTTGAAAAATTTCAGTCACTTGGACGAAATTTTGGCATGATGATGATGCTATTAACACTAAGGTTATATTAAAGTAAAATCGTGTAAATATTTTCACACTTGCGTTAGATTTAATTAAATTAAATCTGTTTTATCGCAGCGATGGAATATAAAGGAATTGAGAGGAATATAAAGGAATTGTTCAGAGTAACTTAGAACCAATTGTAATAAAGGAATTGAGAGCGTTAAAAAAGGAATATAAATGAATTGTTTAGAGGAAAGCAAATTATTGAAAGGAATTGTATTAACGAAATTTAGAGCGTTAAAATGGAATGTAGAGTAAACTATTTAAAAGGAATAGAACGTTGAACGAAGTAAAGAAGGAGTAAGATTATAATTGAAGTAAAATGAAATTTATTGGAGCAAATTCAAGTACAGTATACTTAAGAAGTAACGTCACGAAGTGTAAAGAATATTTCGACAACTCATGATGTTGATTCGAGTGTCAGAAATTTATTATGAACGAAAGTATTACGAAAAGCTTAAACACATATGTCTAATGAGATTTAGAGCGTTAAAAAAACATAAATGAATTTGTTAAACAAATATTAATGGAATGAAGTCAAACTTATATCTTTTGTTAAGAATATGAATATTTACTGATATTTCTTGAAAAGTTGTAATGAAATGTAAAGCTGAATTTAAACACGTGAAGAGGAAAGTTAACGAAATTAAATCACCGGGTGATTAGAAAAGGTGAAAGTACAGAGATTTATTACAGAAATGAAATTACGAGCACGAGGCGATGTTGTATCAATATAGAGGAGAAATGTTAAGTAAAGGAAGTATATGTATTGAAGTAGAAGTTTATAGTTGAATTACCGTGCAGATTAAGGAGTTATGAACGTAAAGGAGTTACGTAAGTTTACGAAGGGACGCAGGGGAGTCTCTTAAATTTTTCTAGTATTGAATGCAATAATTGTGAAGTCATGAGAGTGTAGTAAAGGAAGATTCTGTACAGGGTGTTTAAGAGAGAAAGTAATTGTAGTATAATTATGGAGGAGAAGTGTGGAAACGAAGGTTAATGCCGTGCACTTACAGTATTCACGTTTATCAGAAGATTGTTAACTCAGTAAAGAATTTCAGCACTTATTTCAGAATTTCATGATATATAGATAAAGGTAAAAAGGAACAGTGCTTAGCTTAAATGTTTGTCACTTATGTTCAATTGATTATGACGAGTATTTATTACTTTCAACACGATAGTTGCGGTGTTTGTATGTTTGTTTGAATTTGAATTGGATGTTTAAGAGAAATGGAGTAGATGAAAGACTTATTGGAGGAAGAAAATTTAATCTTCGACGTTATGGAGTGTAAAATTTGAATTTCATAAAAAGAATGTATACACATAGTTCAGGAATAATTTGATTAGATATGGAACTACGGTTCATAGTTGAAGCGGACCTGTATAAAATAGGGCAATACTTAATGTCACGCCGTTTCACATTTTCTTACGAGAGTAATGCCACGTGCAAATTTATCTTTGCAGTTATTTTTGTTGAAGTGTCAGGGAGACACAATATTAAGGGAGGAAGCCAGTTGTTATACATATTTTATTAGCTTAATAAACGGCTAGTGCTTTTTAGCAACTTAGTCAAATTTTATCTTAACTGATTCCGTTTTCATTGTCGTCATCGTCGAAAATAGTACTGCGAGGTATAGATACAGGCGCTCACTATAGATTAGACCTTATCACCCCTCGAGATTGGAGTTTCTCGGTTGTTCTAAATGTAAATAATAGTAGAAATTTGTACCTTGTCTAGTAGTACTATTTTCTTTACGAATAATATCTATCCTGTATGTTCCTGGAATTCCCAATTTTACTTAGTAGGCATGATAAGCTTGTGAGCTGGGTAACTTACATGTCTGCAATCCTTTTTCGGGCATTGGATATAAGTACTGATGGGTTTCTTCGGGCGCAGTACTCATTGCAATAGTTAGCTTTCTAATGAAATCTACCTAAAATATAAAACAAAATAAAACCAACTCTACATTTTATAACAAAAAACAGTATTCTGTGTAAATAGTGTAAATATATTAAAAATGAATAAGAATATTGTATGAACACTGCTTGGACATTTTTAATTACTACCAACCTCCCTCAACTCCTAATGCAAAATGAACTTTGTACATGGACTAAATCAGAAACATGTAAACAACAAAATTGGGAAATCCATGTTTCTATATCATGAAATTGAAAAACATTAAACTGAAATTTTAAAAACTGTAAATGGGAAATTGTAAAATTGACAAATGTGTAAACAACAAAATGCAAAATCCATGTTTCTATATCATGAAATTGAAAAACTTTAAACTGGCATTTTAAAAACTGCAAATGGGAAATTGTGAAATTGATAAATGTGTAAACAAAAAAGGCAAAATCCATGTTTTCATATTAGGAAATAGAAAAAATTTAACCTGACATTTTAAACACTGTAAATGGGAAATTGTGAAATTGACAATTTGTAAACAACAAAATGCAAAATCCATGTTTCCATATCATGAAATTGAAAAGCTTTAAACTGATATTTTAAACACGGTAAATGGGAAATTGTGAAATTGACAATGTGTAAACAACCAAATGGAAACTCCATGTTTCCATACTATGAAATTGAAAAAATTAAACTGACATTTTAAACACTGTAAATGGAAAATTGTGAAATTGACAATGTGAGACAACAAAATGCAAAATCCGTGTTTCCATATTATGAAATTGAAAAACTTTAAACTGACATTTTAAACACTGTAAATGGGAAATTGTGAAATTGACAATGTGTAAACAACAAAATGGAAAATCCATGTTTCCATATTATGAAATTGAAAAACTTTAAACTGCCATTTTAAAAATAGTAAATGGGGAAATTGTGAAATTAACAATGTGTAAACAACAAATTGAACAAGATGTTCAGTAAAGAACATATAGCCTACTTTCTCCTAAATGTATGAGTATAGTTATAACTCGTTGTTATTATCAAAGAGTATAATAGAACTATTCTTTGTTGAAGACCTTAGAAACGATTTACCTCTACCAAACGCCACAACCTAGATAAAAACTGTTACCATCATTGAAGAAAGACAGAAAGATAAGAAGTATATCAAGAATGTTATGGATCTGGAGACATAATCGACCGGACTGGCGGCGTGGCTCAGCGGTAACGTTCTCGCTTGCTGGGCCGTAGGTTGCAGGTTCGTATCCTGGCGCAGTCAGCTGGCATTTGAGGGTGCACAAATGCGAGGGAGCCGTGTCAGTACATTTACTGGCACGTTAAAGATCCCCTTCGGGCCAAAATTCCGGCACCCCGGTGTCTCTAAAATCAGCAGTAGTTAAAAGGGATGTAAAACCAATAACATTATTATTATTATTATTATTACGACCTGCCGTGGGCAACATCCAACTTTGAGTTGAGGCATGTCTTTACACGTCTGGTTGTGCATGGCTTTCACAACCCTAATTGAATTAACAAATCTTTCCATGACCCTACAGAGACGTGTGTATACAAACTATGTGGATATTTTCGATAATATAATCCTAACAGAGCGAGTGCATTCTAGCGGCCAGAAGAAGAAACTTTTCAATAAAATCTGGAAGTTACCTTTTTGGCAGCTAGATGTCTCGAGTAAATCTGCTGGCGAATTATGTTTTAATTAAATATATATTTTACACCATAATGTGCACAATATAACGCTTAATAACATTTTCATGTAACGCAAAATAGGCTGTTACAAACCCTTTAAAATAAAAAGTTAAAATGTATCGTAGTATCATCTTGTCATTCTTCAAATTCGATGCGCATAGAATGATAATGGTATAGTAATCAATGGATCCCCACGTAGACTAGTCGTGACATCTATTGGTGAAATATCGAACAATATAATCCTAACAGAGCGAGTGCATTCTAGCGGCCAGAAGAAGAAACTTTTCAATAAAATCTGGAAGTTACCTTTTTGGCAGCTAGATGTCCCGAGTAAATCTGCTGGCGAATTATGTTTTAATTAAATATATATTTTACACCATAATGTGCACAATATAACGCTTAATTTTAAAACATCTGAGTCATTACAAAACAATAAACATATAACATTTCAAGCAAAAAACCTAGCTCTGATCGGGTTTGAACCATAGGCATTTGAGCGATAGGCTAACGCTCTACCACTGAACTAATTGTGTCAACGAATATCGTTCTATTTAAAATGACTTACATAGAACTTGTTAGCAAATAATGATTTATACTAAACGATTTCATCACTGGAGTATATTATTTATATATAAAGCATTTCATACAAAGTTTATTTATTTTTTATCAGTACGCTATATTGCATGCAATACTCAAATTAGTGAAATATAAGTCCGGCACAAGATATCCGCTGCCATCTTGTCTTATTACTGAATCAGTTCAGCTTTTTAAAATCACGTCTGCACTATAGTATTACAAAATAAACTTTTAATTTCGAACGTGCCTCTTTCTTTAGAACAGTTAAAACGATTCTCGGCTCGATAATCGGAACTGGTGGGTCCCATGATATGTATTATAAAGTTTGCATAATTCGCACGGCCGCCATCCTGAAATGGTATGGCGGACGACCTTGTAATTTGGTCATAAGACGCATCCTATACGAAGGTATGTCGTTACCAAATTTGGTAGAGATCGGATGATTTGGTTAGTCGTTATTTGATTTTACGTTTTGAACGTTTGAGTGGCCGCCATTCAGATTTAGTAAAGATGGCGGCGGTATAAAACATGACACTGAGGTGTCCTTTGCTAGTGCTACCTTTGTACCAAATTTCGTTCAATTTGCATTCACCGTGTTCGAATTGATAGGGGGGGACAGACATTCAGAGTACACACACTCACACACACACAGACACACACACACACACACACACAGACTCACACACACACATACACACACACACAGACTCACACACACACACATACACACACACAGACAGACACACTTTTTTCGCCCTGTGTTGATCTCATAAGTCTACTTTCATTTTTTGCAAAAATCGAAAGTAGGCTAAAAATCCATGTTTCCATGTTGACAAAATTCAAAAACTTTAAACTGAAATTTAAAAATTTAAAAAAACAATGCTAAGTGTAAATTGAGGAATTGACAAATGTGTGAACAACAAAACTCTGTGTATGTGCATTAGCCTTTGGCTTAGCTTAAGTTAGGTTAGATAAAGTTAGGTGAGGACATGTTTGGTTAGGTGAACTAAGGTTATGTTAAGTGAGGTTAGGTGAACTGAGGTTAGGTATGTGACTTTGTAGTTTCCTGTCTTTGGAAAATATAAAAATTAAAATGTAAAATATAAAAAATGTAAAAATAGAAAATGTTACATATATTAATTTAAATATTTAAATGAGGTTTGGGTGGGTTAGGTTAGGTTTGGTTAGGTTAGGTTAGGTTAGGTGAAGTTAGGTTAGGTTAGGTTAGGTTAGGTTAGGTGAAGTTAGGTTAAGTTAGGTTAGGTTAGGTGAAGTTAGGTTAGGTTAGGTTAGCATACCATATGTGTAAGTGGTTTTGTCCAGTAACCATTTTGTGTATTAGCCCTGTGCTAAAAATACATTAAATATTAACTAATATATTAAATAAATAATTCTACCCTCACCGTCCCGCTAGTCACCACTTTTGTTTGGTTGACCGACTAAAGATACTTGCACTTAGCTACCCTCTAGCTATGTTAACTGCTGTGCATTGTCTCTGACCGTCACTCTTAGCGGCCATTTTTCGTTAGCCCCATTTATACAAACAGCATGGGGTTGGACTCGAGGCCGCCATCTTGCACATTAGCCCCTGCGCCAGAACCGCCCTATTTATCATACTTAGGTATTTAATAGTACATTATGCAACGAGACTATACTGGCAATAAATTAAGACATGAGTGTCTTAATTACCATTATAAGCGAGTTGCACACGACTGTTTATTTTCGACGATAATTATAACTTTATTATATGTTTTAACTTAAATATTCATAAATATCTGTTGAGATTCAGTCACTTGAAATTTGTGATCGGAGTGCAAGCGATGGGTTTGATATCTCTGTTTTCCAAGTTCCCTGACCGACCGATGCATGCGATCGGTATGCTTGGCAATGCCATACATATTCTTTGATGCCATATGTTTACAGCCTGCCGATGTGCACCAGCATTCAGTCAAACTGTCACCGAAGTCGTTTGAAAGCAATGCGCTGTGAAGAAATTGGTGTTGGGGATATTAAAGTACAGTGCTATTTCTTGTCTCATATTCGCTAGTTTATTTACGCGAACATATGGTCGGTGCACTTTCCATGTCGATAATTTATATAGACATGTTGGATTTTGGGCACCTGCGCGAAGGCATCCTTACCTAATTGGTCAATTAATGAGCTCTGATTGGCTGGAGAAACTGTATTGAAAACTTGTACTATAATGCGCCTCACAGATACAGTTTTCTGACACATAATGTTTACATTTCTACATCGTCGAGCATAAAGAGTTCTTTTTTCGGCTGCTTAATGCTTTAGTATTTTACCAGTAATAGTTGCCAAACATTCTAATTTTTTACATTTTTTGTTTTTGATTTTGGAGGGCAGTGACCGTTAGTGGGTGTCATTGTATAAGCTACGTTCAAAAAGTAACGAGCCGGAGGCTGTAATACGCAAACCGGTGACGACATCGGCTAATCGTGGTGTGTGTAACGAGGTGTGGTTCCGACCAGAGCGTGGAAGGTCACAGCCCATCGCTAGAGGGCACGCGTACACGTCACGTGACGATACAAAGCGAGCAGCAGCATGCATCATCGTCCAACACTGCCAGTCCCATTGCAAACAGTGACATGGAGGCGTCAAACGAAGAGCAAAGAGGTGTTGTTCGGTTTCTGACAGCGAAAGCAGTAGAGGGAACGGACATTCATCGCCGAATGTCACAAGTGTACGGCGAACACTGCATGTCACTTACAAGGGGCAAGGCGTGGCACATGAGCTTCAGGGAAGGACGGGTGTCGTTAGCCGATGATGCCAGGTCTGGGGCACCCCCTTGGATTACCGATGACAATTTCCAGCTGGTTGATTCACTCATTACCCAGGACCGCCAAGTGACAGTGAATGCCATAGCCGCCGTGGGCGGATTGAGCGCCGGATGTGTGCTCACCACCATGAAGGAACGACTGCACGTGTGGAAAGTGTGTGCCCAATGGGTGCCCCACAGTCTTCAACCACACCAGGAACAATGTCGAATGGCTTACTCTCTTGGTCTTGGTTGGACGATTGATACATGCTGCTGCTCGCTTTGTATCGTCACGTGACGTGCACGCGTGCCCTCGAGCGACGGGCTGTGACCTTCCATGCTCTGGTCGGAACCACACCTCGTTACACACGCCACGATTAGCCGATTTCGTCACCGGTTTGCGCATTACAGCCTCCGGCTCGTTATTTTTTGAACGCACCTTATACGTTTGTTAGTGTTTCGTAGTGATCCTATAGACCTCCTGTAATTTTCAAATTTTCTCTTTTGACCTGTATATTCAGATCTGATGATGCTCGCTTGATGAGTGAAACATGTAATCCATTAATTCCCCCCCCCCCCCCCACTTCTCCAGCCCATAACAAATACAGCCTACATATATTTTAATCACATGTCCTTTTCTTCATGTTATTTTTTCGCATGTCCCAGCAATTCGAATTATATTGTATTGATCGACTGAAATATTTTACTATCAATTTCTAATAAGGTAACACTGACAAAATTTACTTCAAAGCTAACTTTATCTCCAGCGCATGTACGAGATATACTGAAACCACCCAACCTAAAACAACTATGTTATTCTGAATACCGAGCGATACAGTACTAATGTCTTTTTCATTTTTTACAGAAAAAAATCAGCTTTTAACTAACAGCTCACTGCATTGGCCTGTATAGATACTGGCTTTATCTCTACCTCTATATTATCATCCCTGGGGAATACACAGCCCAATTGCTTGAAATAGACCTGTTCCATTCGGTGGCGTAGTTGGTAGCATGCTGAGCTTCTATGCCCAAGATCGCGGGTCCAAATCCAGCCGATGACGTCAAATTTTTTAAGAGGGTTAAAAATCCCTCTGTATGCCTTCCTTAGGAGGGGAAGTAAAGCCGGCGGTCCCAGGTCATAGATTTATGGCATGTTAAAGAACCTTCCACTAATTACAACTGTGTGAAGCTAAATTGTATAGGCTAAGAATGTAAACAACGCTCTTAAGTTCCTACGTTCGTTGCCAAGAGCTGACTACGGTGGCGTCTGGTAGCTAAGTTGTGAACTAGTAGTCGGTGGTGTTTGGCGGCAAACGTAGGAACTATTTGAAAAATTCAAAAGTCTGCAGTCCTTACTTGAATTAAAGAATAAATGACTCACACTAATACAGTCATCACAATTAACACTGGTTATCAAACAAATTCTACACACACCCAAAGTACACGGGGCTACATGACCACGCTGTCGCAGCCCCTAAACTTAAGAACCAACCAACCAGACCTATTCCAATTTAATACCTGGCATTCTATCTTCTATCCTATCTTGGAAAGGACACAGAATACATGTCTTCGGTTTGCACTGTACTTCAGGCTCGACTGCCAATAACTCGATACTACAGAGCGCCAGGGAATGATCTCCGCAGTGGCTACATGCTGCTGCAAGAGGAAGCGTCAGCAGTTACGTTGGCAGCACTGCTGCTGCTGCTGCTTGTATCAAAACAAACAAAGAGTAAACTTTGTTCTCAACACAGCCACTCATAACAGATGCTGGAAGTGAACTAGTAGTCGGGTGACGATTGGCGGCAAAAGTAGGAACTTTCGAAGACAGACTTCAACACATCTACACATATTGTCGAAGGCTTTCACTTAAGTTTCTTGCGTAATGGACTTCACATAATTAATGTTATTCATTTTAAATTCATCTGTCTTTTTTGTATTAATTTGAGAGCCGGTTACACGAAATTTACTGATCAAATACCGAACGCTATCCCTGTTTGGACACATTAATTAGAAAACCGCGCCTGAAATTTTATTTTTATATTTACTGAAAACCGATCGGCTTCTTGAAAAACGTTCTCCACCTAGAAAGGTCTCTCTTCCGTAATACACATTACCGCCTGTATACTGTATACTGTTGCACTCTTCCAATAATTTATGTCGACGCTCGCTAACTGCCATACACACTGACGATTTCGACAGCCTACAGCCCACACGTGTGGACTTCACTGTACCACTACCCAGTCCAGGACACCGTGCTGCCAACTAAACTGCTAACGATACCTCTTGCAGCAGCATGTATCCGCTGCGGAGAACATTTCCTGGCACCCTTTACTATCAACTAAATTGGTTAAAGATAAAAGATCGCCAACAATTGTTACTTTTAACAGAATTCATTCTACAAATTACATCCTTTAGATCTTCAATAAAAAGTATTTTCTCCACCAAAAAAAACAACATATTTACAAGGGGGCGTAGTGGTGCAGCAGTCAAGCCGTTGGCCTCTCATTACGGCTGACCGGGTTCGATTCCCGGTCAATGCATGTGAGATTTTCAAATTGAAATGCCATGTCCTGTGGTTCAGATTCCTTATAAAAAGGAGGTCCCGTGGCTCATGATCGTGTGATAAACGGTCACCAAAAAGTACAAAATTTCCTTTTTTAACATATTTACAGACATTCTTATGCAAATACCCAAATATCGATCGACTAAAATGTTCATAATCATTTAGGCCTACCATTAGGGCCAGTTGGTTGTGGAATGTTATAACCTTAGAACTGCTGCTTCATAAATCACCTAGCAATAACAAAACATATTTGAACAAAAAAAATAATGTCAGCAATATCTAAAGCAAATTTCTTACTGTTTATTGTACAGATACACCATCGTATTTGTTTTACGGAACAAATGTTCTTACTCATCATGTAATATGGAACTGGGACTTTTCTGATCCATTCGTGTTGTCTTTGTTTATTGTCTTTATTTTATTTGGGTTTAGTTCTTATATATCCATCTCTTGATGGATGCAGATTTTTGCATTTCTCTGTTGGCACAGGCTAGAGTAAAGTGTAGCTTTTCAGTGATGTCTAGGTCTCATTCAAGGTTGTGATTACATGGAAGCTATTGTTTTTGTTTTTTGTTTTTTTTAGCGTATGGTGTTTAGTGCCGAGAGTGTCCAAGGACATGTTCGGCTCGCCAGAGTTTGTAGCTGCTTCTAGGTGGACACCCAATGGGTGAGCTACAAGTACCGTCGCGTGTGGAGTGTTGTCTGGGGAGGAATGTGTGAATGTAAGGACGAGGAATTGGAAGGTAGTGGCTGTGGCCTATAGTTAGGGACCAACCCCGGCATTTGCCTGGAAGGAAGATGGGAAACCACAGAAGACCATATTCAAGGTTGCCGTTGGGGGGGATTCGAACCTCCTCGTGACTGCCAGCAGCCATGCCGTAACGACCTCGGCTAACTCACCCGGTGGGGTATCGGTGGTGCTGAGTAATGGATTTCAGGGCACAGCTAGTGTCTGTGTGTACTGTGAAACGTTCTACTTACAGGGTAAGTACTGCATTATCGACTCAGTGAGCAAAGCAATGGCAAACTACCTCACTCCTGACCTTGCCTAGTATGCCTCACTATAGTGCTCCTTTGGGATTTTGTGGGTTTCAGCTACCATAACCAGTTGAAGCAATTTTTGAGGATCTATTGATTTATTGATTATTTTAGGGTCTTTGTGACATGGTGGTCATCTAGCGCCATGTACTTCGGTGTGAGTAGAAGTTGTCTGATAACCTGCGTCACTGTGATGCCTGTACTAGTGTATGTATTTGTAATCGAGATAGGATAGGAAGCGGCCGTGGCTTTACGTTAGGTACTGTGCCAGTATTTTGCAGTTGGAACCCTGACGAGACTGAGACACATAATTGGCATTTCTATGGCAACATTTCAACTTGCAGTACAGAGCGATGTCTCGTTGACGCGAGCTTAGGAGGTTGATTCAGCAACCCGCAACGCATCTTGAAATCATGTGACTGGGAGATGTACAGTTATACGACAAGATGGCTGCCGTGGAAGCATGGCATTGATATGCCCTGTTATGAAACACTACTGAGATTACTGAGGGGATCGACAACTGGGAATAACATCGTAACACCAGCAGAAACGATTATAAGACATTTATGGAATTATTAATACACATATTTTGATATCAGAAGTATATCGTCATTACGCTACGACGACTTCGATTATCACATCGATTAGTGACAGAGGTATTCTGGGTAGATTCTTTGTCCAGATGCTTGTAACTCGGTCCGGTGAGAGACACTTCGTCTTGTTGATTACCCGCGGTGGTACTAGCTCGTTGGCTTGACCAAAAGCAAGCTTTCTAAGTGTCATTTTGTACTTAGTGCGGTGTGTGAAGTCCGGTACGGTACAGTTCGTCTTGGCTTATTCCAGCAAGACACGGGCGCTATACACATGGGGTGATCCGTTAACCCATCGTGTGGACTTGGTGATATATCAAAGTGAGAACAGTGAACTTTGCTTTTCGCATGGATGTTTCTGTAATACTACTGCCATCACGGAAACACATATAAAATATCCAGTGGTCAATCGACACTACGATGTGAGTATGAATTCTATAGAGGAAGGAATAATGTACCAGATTACGACAAGAATGGCAATGAAGTGCTAAATACTGAGTAGGAATGCGACACACCAGCAGAATTGAATATTTAGAGCAGATCTAAAATGAATAATGGATTTCTATAGCAGAAGGCTATTCAAGAGAAGATTGAAGGCAATCTTTATTTATTGACACTGGGATAATTACTTCTACAAATATGGATTTCCAAGGAGGAAGGAAGGTGGCATCAATTTCTCTTCGCTATCAAGCAGGCCGAGTCAGATTCGATATGATGGACATTGCAGTTCGGACAGCTGTTTTCGAGTCGAAGAGAGTGGGGTTCAACTTCGTGCAGTCTTGGCAAGTACTGTAACTACTCAGCGCAATGGATGAGGGTTCGGTCCCGACCAAGGATGTTTGTTCCAACATTCATCATTCGTTCATCAAGACGACTGCGGACAAGGTAGCTGGAAACCTTTTATATTTCTGTAGACAGTATGAATCTTGTCATATCTTTAGAATGTACTTCTTTCACCAATTTTTATTCAGTAGTTAGAAAATGGATTCGGGGATTAGATCTGATAGCTTTGTCATTTCTGTCCGATAATTTATTTTAGGTTTTTGATCTCACTCAAGTCGCCTCCGTAGCGTAGCGGTCAGCATGGTTAGCTGCCGCCCCGGAGGTCCTGGGTTCGATTCCCGGCTCTGCCACGAAATTTGAAAAGTGGTACGAGGACTGGAACGGGGTCTACTCAGCCTCGGGTGGTCCAAATGAGTAGAGGGGGTTCGATTCCCACCTCAACCATCTTCGAAGTGGTTTTCCGTGGTTTCCCACTTCGTCTTCGGGCAAATGCCGGGATGGTACCGTCTTCAAGGCCACGGCCGCCTCCTTCCGTCTTCCTTTCCTATCCATCCTAACCATCCCTTACCTTCCCTCATCAGGCCCCTGTTCGCTTTGCAGGTGAGGCCGCCTGGGCGAGGTGCCAATCCCACCTCACCAGTTGTATCCACTCCGATTAGATGTTCCCAGCTCTAGGACACTGCCCGTAGAGGCGGTAGTGGTGAGTTCCCTCGCTGAGTCCGTGTCCAGCAACCTGGGGGGTAAACGACTTAGAGAAGATAGGAGATAGAAGAGATCTCACTCAAGATGCACCTACATAGTAATTTCTATAGTTAAATTTTAATGTGATGTTATTTTTAGAACATTATTTTTCTTATTTTTTGGCAATAGAACTGAGCATTATAATTAGTTGAGAAGAAGCTATTACAAGAAGAGTTAGGACCAAGACTACGATATCATTGTATAAGTATATTCGTTACGAAGGAGATGCCTTATCACGAATTCATGAACATTTTCTACATAAATTCTGTTTTAGACTGAGCAACGAAACAGAATATTTTTGACAGTCCATTCGACATTTTCATTTTGACATGACTGTCTATTTTTCGTCGAATTTATTGCAGACATGGTTGTATGGTAATATTTTCATGTCGACAATTGCGATTTTATATTAGGCAATTACCAGCCAATATTTTTGCATTGCTTTTTGAGAGTAGACATTTCTATTGAGTTATTTTCCATTCAGTTTTCGTTTTCCATAATTCTTTCTGGAATACTCCTGTTTAGATCACGTGTGATTCTAATGGATTATTTGTACTCTACTTATACTAGGCTATTTTCCATGGTGTAGTTTGATGCGATTTTCGTAATAGGAGAATCCAATTTTGGATTTGTTGATGCGGAACTGAATTAATTCTTTTACCGTTATAAATTAGTAATATCTTGTGAGATATATTTGTGTACAATGAAATTATAAGGAAATTAATTATTAGTGTGATATGAAGCTCACATATGTAATAAAATATTTTTCGTCATAACCAGAATGACATTTTGAGAGCTTATGGATGCAATTATTCGAGCATATAATTACAACATTACTACAGTTTTTATTAAGTAGACTATAACACTTCGACATTTGTGTCCATTATGAAGCATAGTATTTGACGATATATGTATAAACGTTTATGAATTTTGCGAATGTGTGGAATATTATTGACAAATTTAGAGTGCTATTCTTTGCATTGGATTATTTAACAATTGTGTTAGTGAGGTTTTGAAGCTATTTCTGACATCGATGGATGATCAGGAGTGAATTAAGATGAGTTTCGGATTCTCAATTGGAGAATGATTGTCGTATTTGTTACGAATTTTCAGTGTTATACAAGCTATTGAGCTATTGCTGATTTTGCTATTGAGGTATAGTTAGACGTGAATTACAGTCACGAATATTGTTACTAGAAGGCTAGTAATTGGATAAAACCACCATTCAAAAATATCATATCCCTTTAAAACAAATTATCTAAAATCAATTATTAATAGTGACACATATTTTTAGTGGAAAACTATATTCTGAAAAACATGAAATAATTTTTGTGACGTTAAAGAAATATGTGAAATATTAATTGAAAGTAATGGAAGTATGAATTTGAGAAAACACAGATGTTGACTGAAATATTAAATGAAATAACGATGCATTCGATTAACTTGACTGATTGTCGAATATGACCGATTATGTCAATGAGAGATTTGAACCACAATGTCAGTGGAATAATAGGTAGTATTGGCGTAATTTGATACACGAATTAAACTGTAAATTTCTGTAAATATGTTTATATGATAATATTGCTAGGGTATTTCTGTATAATAACTTGTAAAATGTTTAATGATGTATAAGAACGTTCACTTTTGAACTTGATTTATTGCTGCAACTTCATGCAGTACATATTTGCCAGATTTGAGGAAATTTGAATATATATCTATCGTTTGCTACGATGCATAATAATCTAATTTTTGTTCAGTGGATAGAGATCCACATTGCTACATATTTTTCATTTAATAAACTGGCCATTCAATTTTAAATTTTACAAATGATTTGGTGATTTATATTAGAAACAGAATGTGCTAGGAGGACCAGTGGGCAGTTTTTGTGAATGCTTAGCCTAACACCCGAGATTTATTTTAAGAGTTTTCGAGCTCATTGTGAGCTGTTTTTCATTTTTGTTAGTTTGCCACTGGCATCTTCTTATCGCATTCTTTTATATTGAGGTATCCTTATCCCAGGTTGATCCCAGTTGGTAGAATTTTGGGAGTTATTTCAGCCGGGTACTTCCAGATTCTGCGATCCAGTTTTTCCGTCTGTTATCAAAAGGTAAGACCATGTGATTACGGGTACAGTACAATCCCGACATTTACTTGGAGGTGAAGTGGGAAACCACGGTAAACCACTTTCAGCATGCCTGAGGTATGAATGGAACCTACCCTTTCTCAGTTATACCATACGAAGCTGAGTGAACCCAGTTCCAGCTTTCAGACCAGAATTAAATATATTGGTAGAGCGGGGAATCGAACCCGGGCCTCTTCGGTGATAGTAGTTAGTTATTGAGGTTTTAAAGGGCGGAACTACGAGGTCATCTTCCCCTACCCCACGGTGATAGCCAAGAATGCTAGCCATTACGCAACGAGGCGGACTACTTTTGAGGATCTGACTAGCCTCGGGGATGACTACCTAACGTACAGTTATCGATGCTCTGTCAACTGCATATGAATGCAGGGGCTATTGTAAAAGGTTGAATAACCTTATTATAGCCAAGAAAACTAAATTAAATCCAATTCTTGCGGTTCTTCCCTACCGACTGTATACTGTAGTTGTCAGTTTGCCATAGTGGTAGAGTACACAATCAGGACATTGTGTGGAAGTACAAAATTCGTCTGTTGAGTGACCACTGTCTGTCTATGCTATCAAAAGTGACTAATACAATACAATACAATAGTATTTAAGTGAAGCAACATGAACTGGCTTTCCCTCGCACAGTTAATAAACACTTACAAGGAATTTTATCCCCGTAACCCAATAATAACTTCCTGGTGTGCATATCGTTTTTAATGGAGCACTGAATTTTGACATACGATTTAAAAATTCTTTAAAATATGTTGAACCATCAGGATTGCTTTAACTGAGCCAACTTTAAGTCTGTCCATTGTGCCTTCATAACAGAAAACATTATTTCCATGCATTATGCTTTTTAATTTCCAATAATTACACAATCCTGCTGTGTGAAAACACCTAAATAGTTTCGAAACACCTTTTAGTGTATTATATGAAAAGACTATCGAAAATAGAACATTCATAAACTCAAACCAAACTGTTAGATAGCCCCGTCAAAATAAAAAAGAAATTAGAAAATGAAGTACGGTATCTTTGCCTTTGTTCAAAGATAGCCTTTTCTTTTTTCGTTTAGAGTGCCATATCCCCTCCAGGGACGTAGGTGACCTGAATTAGAGTCCTTGACTAAGTCAAGGGATCACCAACCAGACATCCTGAGCCGGAGTTTGTGTGTGGTAAGGTGGCCAGTTCCTTTCACTCCTCCTCGTGTCATAGCATCCGGCACCAGACCATACCAAGACTTTTAAATTATTGGGAGAGCCGGGGATCGAACCCGGTACCTCGGGGGTGACAGCCAACAATGCTAGTCACTGAGCCACGAGGTGGTCAATGATAGCCTACAAAATTTCTAATGAATAATTTCCATGACTTTCGGTATCACTTTGTTTCTCCAAAATCAGAGGAACAGTGCCGCCGACATAATCAAAATGTAGAAACATTTCAGCAAATTTTTGCTTTCAAGATGCGACTTGTAAGTGAGTAAATTAATTCAATATTGTCTAAATGTGAACGATGCTCTTGAGGACACTTCTGACAGGTTGTGCGGCTTGTTTTCGAGGAACGTGCGATATTAAATTACGAGCTGTGTTGTATGAAACCCCTGGCCTACAAACAAAGCGGGGGGGGGGGGGGTTGGCAGTAAAATGATTAGAGATTGATGTGGTCATTACTCACCCCCAGCCAGAGGGAGAGAGGATGTCAAACATGCATTGAGGGGGATCAACAGCATCTAGCTTACATATTCAAGGCTGTTATCTGAACGTTGTTCTTAATTCATTTAAGAACTTGGTGACATCGCGGTGTACTTGGGTGTGTGTAGGATTTGCCTGTGTTATTGTGGTGTCTATTGTAGCATTTGTAATTAAGGTTAGGATTGGGATGGGGGCAGCCATGGCCTTAAGGGGGCACGTATGTAAAAATGAATAAAAGTAGTAATTTTCCTTTTAATCGCTCATAATTTACCTTACGGTATCAAGATTTTAATTCCAAAATATTATAGTTCAATACCACCTGTAAACGTGAGAAAAATTAGTACATGTAACTGCTTGTATACTGCCACGCCCACTTCTGTAGGAGGAATGTGAGGAAAATCTGACATCATCAGATGATGAAATTGGAAACAAAGGCTCATCAAAGGAGACATTCAATGAGAAAACAGCTGGAGGGATAAGAGGAATCAGAGGAAAATGGATATGGTCTGCACTAATTCATTAGAAGAGCGGCAATACAATATAAACAAACTCAAATCTTTGATTCAAGTTTTCCATAACTTTTATTTGTGTAAGTATATTGTACCTTTTCTCCTACATCATTAAACATACAGTGATGAAACTTGGTATGCTGCTGTAAACCATTATTATAAGTAACTTCCTGGAACATTTTTTTAACATGTCATTATTTTTTTATCAAATTAAATACATCAGATTTTGAAGTGCTGTTAAAAATTAAGTAAATAAGATATCAAAAATTTGTTCCACAGATATCTTTAACCTGGTCTGTGGATATTACATGTCAAATTTTGTAACCTACAATGTGATGGTTTTGTAAACATGGTACATATTAAGGGTATATGTTTCAGAAAATTCAAATATTCCTAGATGAAGAACCATTTGAATTATCACCACGATAATCAATACAGACATGCCTAGCACACTGATAATCATGTGTGTAAAATTATATAGCTTTAAAACTTTAAAATTCTGGGAGGTACAATACTTCTATTACTGGAGTGCAATTTTGCATATGTCCCCTCTTAATACTGTTTCGTCGTTTTAGAATTGATAGCGAAGGATATACAAACATATACAGGCAGGCACATGGCCATTTCGCACATGTAGATCACTTAGTTATTAAAATACTTTTATTTTTTCTAAAGCAGGCTCAAAATCCGTGATTCAGGCATCTATAAATAGACAGACGTTAAGGGTTGTTTATACTTATAGCATTATAAATGTTATAATAATTCTTAATAAGAACTGGCATTAGCCTTGTCTATTCAACAGCAGAATACTGTGCACCCGTGTGGTTGGAAAGTGCACATGTGCATAAAGTAGACTCAAGATTAAATGACACAATGCGATGCATCACTGGTACTATTAAGTCAACGCCTTACCATTGGCTGCCTGTGCTGAGTCACATTCCTCCACCGCATCTAAGAAGGAAACAAGCAATGTTCAGAGAGGCTAAGAAGATCAGGGCTTCACCTACTTTACCACTATACCATGAATTTTGCCATCCCTCACAACAGCGACTACGGTCTAGGAGGCCAACATGTGTTACTGCAGAAATACTGTATGTGGATGGGCTTAATTTAAACCAAAGTTGGAGAAACGAGTGGTCAACTAAAACAGCGGGGACAAGTGCCAATTCTCTTGATCCTACAAAGGAACTGAAAGGTTATGACCTCCCAAGGAAACTGTGGTGCCATCTTAACAGATTCAGAACCGGCCATGGCTGCTGTAAATTCTTTCAACACAGATGGAGCTGGACCAATTCAGCAATGTGCGACTGTGATCAAGAGGAGCAGACAATGGATCATCTGCTCCGACGCTGCCCTCTGTTCTCGTTCCCTGGGAACCCTGCTGAACTCTTTCATGTCACTCCAAATGTCATAACTTGGTTGCAGAATGTGTATAATGTTGTATAATGTAAATTTTGTGTATAATTCACCATACGAGTAAATAAATAAATAAGAAATGTACACCCACCTGAATCAATACTAGAAATATTTATAGTATTGCTTCAGGTGGGTGTACAATTCTTATTAAGTACTATTCTAGCATATCAATATGGAACCATCATGAGTAATTTAAATAATGTAATTATAACTTTTACACCAACATGGAACTTCTCTCCTTTGGTTATCACCGTGAAAGTATAATTATTAAAAGTCATATCGTCTAGTTTTTAATTCTCTCCCGACACCCCTTAATCTCACTTACTGCACTTTTTAATTATGACTCAGTATGTAGCATGAAAATATAAAACACAGGTTATATTAAGGTATTAAATATTCAGCTTGCGTATGTCAGGTTGGAACATCACAGTAGATCCCATGGGTTCCTTAAAACCAGCCCTGTACATTACACACACACACATATTATTCACACGGCAGGATTTTACCGTAGACCTAAGGTCTTACTCCGCGCTGCGGTGAGCTCATTTTTTTCTGCTCTTGTGTTTTGCTCTCTCTTTTTTTTGTTTTTTTGTTTTGTTTTTATCCATTTTAATCCCCAAGTACTAACAGGAATGACCTCCGTGTTAATAAACTTGCCATAACGTGTGGCCTCCTTAGTGAATATATATTAGACGGCGGAGGCGGGCAGGTTGTGTCTTTAGAGGGCCGTGCAATAATAACACAAGGCCCCCTGTGCTAATCCGGCCTGTAGCGTTAGTGGTGCTCACCGGGTGGCTCACAAGTTACGTACTTTGCATACAAGTTGTGTTATTTTAGGACTATCCATAAAGCTTAACGTGTAAATATGAAGCGCTGCATCTCCACTCAAGTATGACTTATGGGTAGAAGGAAGGGAGAAGCTAGAACAACGTTACAAGTTCACACTAACTCACTTCCTTGGAAATGCCTTGCAAGGATTTCCAAACAAAGTCGTTCCATGTTGAAATAGAATAGTTCGGTGCTACTTTGTTAATCTAGGGATAATATCTCAACACTCGAATATCTCTCTGAAGAGTTTGAGAGAGTATTCAACCTCTGAAATTTGTGAATAAGCTGGTTTGTCCCTGTTTCTCACTTTCTTCGCAGAACGGACAATAATTATGCAAACAGTGGCAAGTCTTTTTTATGTAAACAGCGACAAGGATAGTCTAATAATTAAACAGTGATAATGACAAAGTGTATGTAAATAGGGACAAAGACAAATTGTATCTAGGCCTAGACAGTGACAAGGACAAATTGTATGTAAACAGTAACAAGGTAAATTTTTATGTAAACAGTGACAAGGATAATATTCATATAAACAGCGAGAAGGACAAATTATACGTAAACAGTGACAAGGATAGTCTAATAATTAAATAGTGACGAGGACAAATTTTATGTAAACAGGGACAAGGATAATATTTATGCAAACAATGACAAGGATAATATTTATGTAAACAGTGATAAGAACAATTTTATGTAAACAGTGGCAGTGATAATATTTATGTGACAAGGACAATTTTATATAAACAGTGACAAGGATAATATTTTGTAAACAGTAACTAGGATAATATTCTGTAAAGAGTGACAAGGATAATATTTATGTAAACAGTGATAAGAACAATTTTATGTGAACAGTGGCAGTGATAATATTTATGTGACAAGGACAATTTTATATAAACAGTGACAAGGATAATATTTTGTAAACAGTAACTAGGATAATATTCTGTAAAGAGTGACAAGGATAATATTTATGTAAACAGTGATAAGGACAATTTTATATAAACAGTGACAAGGATAATATTTTGTAAACAGTAACTAGGATAATATTCTGTAAAGAGTGACAAGGATAATATTTATGTAAACAGTGATAAGAACAATTTTATGTGAACAGTGACAGTGATAATATTTATGTGACAAGGACAATTTTTGTGTAAACGTTGACAAGGAAATTCTTCCTTGCTTCCATCCACAAAGTAGCACATGTGTGTGGTAAAGTGGGGACCTAATCCAAGTTGTGCTACCCTAGTGCTGGTATGGACAGAGTGTCTGAAGTATCTTTCATAGTTTTTTAACCAAAATCTTGACAGACGGCACTACCCAGGAAATAGTCTGAACTATTTGATTACCTATGTTCTAATGTGCAAGCTCTATGGTAAATGCATGCTTCAAGATCGAGAGCGTGCAGCACAGTTTAATCTGAGAATATTGGCCTCCTCTCTAAGGCACATTTAATATTTGCTCCATATTCTGTTGGTTGGTTGGTTCATCAGTTTAGGGGCTATGACAACGCGGTCATGTAGCCCTGTGTACTTAAGATGTGAGTAGAATTTGTCTCATAACCGGTGTTAATTGTGATGGCTGTATTAGTGTGTGTTATCCGTAAATCAGTTAAGGACTGCAGACGATCAATTTCAAGTAGCTCCTTACTTTTGCAACCAAATGCCACCGTCAACGATACCTAGCTGTAAACTTGGCTACAAGATGCCACCGCAACTGGCACGTGGCGGCAAACGTTGGAACCTAGAGAGCGTTAATCAAATTTTACCTGCAAATTTAGCTTCAAACAACTTTAGTTAGTTGAATGTTCTTTTACATGCCGTAATTTATGACATGGACCCGCCGGCTTTACTTCCCCTCCAAAGGAAGACATACTGAGGGATTTTTAACGCTGTTAAACAATCCGACGACTTCTGTTAAAAGTAGGACTACTATATTTTTAGCAACTGAAGGAGGAATTTTCAGAATCTGAAGCTTAACAAAAAGGACTTAGTTAATGTTCTGTGAAGTTTCTGATTCTTCAGGAAATTTAGTATTAATAATACTCTGTTTATTAGCTCCCAATCATTATATGAAGCAAATACATTAGCCATGACGGTAAATATGTTCAACAGACGTATTAGCGTATGTATAATTAAAGTTTATCAAGAGACACCTGTAAATACTTTAATGTTAAGGAAAAATGAACGTCCAAAATGTCACCTCCACCTTCATTTAAATAAAAAGATACATTAAGGAAATCATTCATTCAATTCCGTGTCCGGTCGATATTTCCAGGACTTAGCAACTCCGACAGCCTTATTATTGGCCCCGATCAAGTCATGCGTTGTGCAAGGTTGTTCCAGTTGAGGGCATATGAGCAAATGGACCGAATCTTGTGTTGCTCCGCACTCGCAGGACACGCCTCCTTCACCTGGAAGGATGTCCCATTTTTGCATGTTGGTCTTGCAACGGGGGACGCCTACCCTTAGGCGATTGAGTGATCTCCGAACAGGATAGGGAACATCGTTTCTTGGGGATATCCAGCAGCGGCAGCTTACTCTTCCGTCTGGTGATGCGGTTAGACTCCGGTGTTCCCTCCAGTGGTAGAGCTCTAGCGATGAAGCTTTTTCTGGATTTCAGACGACAAACTACAGATTTATAATCATGCAGTGGGTGACGAGGATCATTGGTCTGCTTCGCCCTCTCCGCATCGGCAGCAACGACACTTCTGACAGTGGGAGGAGCTATTCCGACAATTGGGTAGAGTTTGTCGGCTGGAGATGGCTACATGCATCCTAACAAGACTCGGACAGTCTCATTGACTGAAGTGTCAACCTTCTCGGTGTGCGCAGATGCACTCCACACAGGTGAGGCGTACTCACCAGCTGACACACACAACGCAAGAGCAGAAGTTCTCAGGACGTAAGGACTAGCTCCCCAGGTGGTGGCTGTGAGCTTCCTCAAAATATTGTTCCTTACACTGACCTTCAGCCTGTTGTTATGACAATGTTTCTTGAAGGACAGTGTACGGTCAAGGGTAACACCCAGATATACAGGTGTTTTATAATGCTCAAGTCGTTTGTCTTGCCATGTGACGTCCAATTAGCATCGAGCTTTTGTAGTTAGTTAGTTGTTGTTTTAAGGGGAGGAACAACGAGGGCATCTGCCCCTAACCGAGCTTCTTTATTCCGTAAGTGAAATGCGCAAACTTAGGTCTTGTTGGGATTGGGTTTTACAAGATTGGCCTCATAGTAAAGACCAAGCGTATCCAATGATGAAGTCAGCTTTCCTATCATATTTGTGTCGACAAACGGGCTCATCGTAATGATGATTTTGTTTGACACTGTGTGGTTGATATATCTTTATGTTTATGTACACCTATAACTCGTGTTCGGGTGCTTGGAGCATCGAAAATTAGGTATTGTAACCATGAGTCAATTCATCAATCATTTAGAAACTCTTCGCCGTACTTCTCATACAAGGGTGGGTATAGGTTATCACTTTTAAAAATACATGCTAAAATAGGCGAAAAATAAAAATTACCCTAGAAAGACGACCAAAGCATATGTTGCGCTTCTCAATGCGTGATACAAAACAAGGGAGTCTATAAAGGGTCTCCAAAAACTGCATTTTAAGGCACTTAAATTAACAGTGTCTGTGATATACCAAGAAAACTAACTTCGTTCTGATAAACATATGAAGGAATGACAAGCCCCTAACCATTGCACCAGTAGCTCAATTGATAACGTCTGGTTATTAATACCGAAGACCGTTCGAAGAGCGGGTACCTCTGCTAGTCTTTAGTATGAATCTTAAATAGCACAGGTGCGAGTTCACTGCCGTGAGGTAGGCCGTTCAATTGATTAAGAATAATAATACACATTTATATCTTTAACGGTTTAGCCAGTGTAAGCCAGACGCAATTCAGAAAAGCCGAGGTGAACAGCGAAACTCCAAACACATATACACACATCAAAAAAAGTTTTGCATCACCTCGGTTCCCAGATCTCCGGCATATAGACGTTGACTGTGTATATTGTATCCAAGATACAGTCCCTTTGACTGTTCATAGATGTCACTAAAACTGCTCAAAGATGTAAACAACCATGCATGAGCAGGGCCTATTAGACGGAGGGGGTACGACAGCCGATCAGTTCCAGTCATTCCACCAGGACGAAGGTACGCTGCTCATGTTGTCTGTAGTTCTACCATGCCTAGAAGGTCAATACCGCAGTTCGATCGCGTCCGCATTGTTACTTTGTGTCAAGAAGGGCTCTCAACAAGGGAAGTTTCCAGGCGTCTCAGAGTGAACCAAAGCGATGTTGTTCGGACATGGAGGAGGTACAGAGATACAGGAACTGTCGATGACAGGCCTCGCTCAGGCCGCCCAAGGGCTACTACTGTAGTGGATGACCGCTACTTACGGATTGCCGCTCGGAGGAACCCTGACAGCAATGCCACCATGTTGAATAATGCGTTTCGTTCAGCCACAGGACGTCGTGTTTCAACTCAAACTGTGCACAATAGGCTGCATGATGCGCAACTTCACTCCCGACGTCCATGGCGAGGTCCAGCTTTGCAACCCCGACACCATGCAGCGCGGTACAGATGGGCCCAACAACATGCTGAATGGACCCCACGGAATTGGCATCACGTTCTCTTCACCGATGAGTGTCGCATATGCCTTCAACCAGACAATCGTCGGAGACGTGTTTGGAGGCACCCTGGTCAGGCTGAACGTCTTAGACACACTGTCCAGCGAGTGCAGCAAGGTGGTGGTTCCCTGATGTTTTGGGGTGGCATTATGTGGGGCCGACGTACACCACTGGTGGTCATGGAAGGCTCCGAAACGGCTTTACGATACCTGAATGACATCCTCCGACCCATAGTGCAACCATATCGGCAGAATATTGGAGAGGCATTTGTCTTCATGGACGACAATTCTCGACCTCATCGTGCACATCTTGTGAATGCGTTCCTTCAAGATAACGACATCGCTCGACTACAGTGGCCAGCATGTTCGCCAGACATGAACCCTATCGAACATGCCTGGGATATGTTGAAAAGGGCTGTTTATGGACGTCTTGACCCACCAACCACTCTGAGAGATTTACGCCGAATTGTCGTTGAGGAGTGGGACAATTTGGACCAACAGTGTCTTGATGAACTTGTGGATAGTATGCCACGGCGAATACAGGCATGCATCAATGCAAGAGGACGTGCTACTGGGTATTAGAGGTAGTGGTGTGTACTGCAATCTGGACCACAAATGCTGAAAGTCTAGCTGTATGATGGTACAACATGCAATGTGTGGGTCTCATGAGCAATAAAACGAGCTGAAATGTTGTTTGTGTTGATCTCTATTCCCTTTGTATTTAACGTTTCCGGAACTCTTGGAACCGAGGTGATGCAAAACTTTTTTTGATGTGTGTACTTCTCTCTGAAGTCTTAACTCAACATGACTCGACAATTTGACGATGGCCAAAGCTGGGGTAATAGGCTCGAATGCTAGCTCGTAAACTCGTTCCAAATCTAGTAATTTAAACTTCCACTGAATGGAGATTGTTGGAAGAAATGAAAACGTAAACACACTTATAGTGGGCAATGTATTAAAGATAGATGTATGCTGTCACGGACATTATTGTAGAACTTTTCATGCTGGAAAAATCTTACACTCATACTGTAGTATATAAATAATTTAATGGTCTACCCAGCGTAAGCTTAAAAGGCGCACGGACGGCAGGTTTTCCTTCGACTCGATTCACTGAAATTGTTACTGCTCGGCTTCCTTCGGTCATAAATTAATGTCTTTCAAGAGAATTCCTGGAGAAATCCTTTACAGAATCCTTTACAAAATCCTTCCATTCTCGAGATTACCCGTTACATCCTAGAATCGGGCACTTTATTTTATAATATGTAGATAGATATTTTGATAAACGTTTTCTATAGCCTATATTAGATCTCAAATACATGTTCAACTATTTTCTTAAATAACCTTGTAAGGAAGTATATTTTTCCTAGACTTGCATATTCTAAATTGGATATTTTAGAGTTGATTATAGGCCTATTATGAGCCTCCGTGGCTTAGGCGGCAGCACGCCGGCCTCTCACCGCTGGGTCCGTGATTCAAATCCCGGTCACTCCATGTGAGATTTGTGCTGGACAACGCGGAGGCAGACAGGTTTTCTCCGGGTACTCCGGTTTTCCCTGTCACAAATGTCCTTCCAGCAGCAATCTCCACTATCATTTCATTTCATCTGTCATTCATTTAATCATTGCCCCAGGGGAGTGCGACAGGCAGCCTGCACAGTTCAAATCATCGCCGCTAGATGGGGGCTTCATTCATTCCATTCCCTGACCTGGTCGGACGACTGGAAGCAGGCTGTGGATTTTCATATAGGCCTTTTATATTATTTTTCATAGAAAATAACCATTTTAGCATATCAGTACAGTATGTTATGTTAAAACAACCCATGATGACGATGACCCTAGTTAAGGGTTGAAAACCTGTTCCATTAAACATTGAAGTATTAACAGGTGTCTCATTATTAACTTAATTAATCCCAATCGTTATTTATATAATGAACCGTTAGAGTTATAAAGATTGAATCCTTTGTTCCTTTCAACTGCTGGGAGAGTGTTGGGCAGTTTCATATTTGCTTTGGCTAACATTATTTCTCGTTCGATTACGAAATGTGTTTATTAAGCGCACAGTATTTTAACGTTGATGGAACCATTAATGTTAGTGAAAATTCAACATAAATATATCCTTAATTAATATTCACATTTTATGATGAAGGATTTACATATATAAATACGCAATAGTAAATATTTCCCACCAAATTTACAAATTCAGTGGCAATGTGTTTTTATTTCAGGACCATCACATTGCAACACGGAGAAACTCTCCGTTAATACGGATGTATCACCTACGAGTAGTCAGTCGGTTTTCTTCCTGCGTTTTCAAAGATATTTTCAATTAAGATATTGTATCCACTCATGGGGAAAAAATACCAAAGAATAGTACCGTATTACGCATATTAATGTGAACAGAGATGGAAAATTGCTTTTTTTACGTTCAGTTCCTCAGCCAATCTCTTCAGCTCTGGGGCAGCTTTTCTCTCTAAAATTGGGATGTACTTGTCACTGTTCACCATTCCATCAACAGGAACCAGACATTTAGGGCCCCTGAATATAAAGCATCGCCAAAACATCTTCATTAGTGGAAACTTTACTGTCTGTTTAATGTGTTTTGGCAAGGATTTCTCATTTTTCCTCCTAATTGTATTACAAACTGCACCCAAACGAACATAACATTCAGCTGATATTTGTCTCGGAGTCATAGCCTACCATAAAATTTGTGGAGGGTTATATTCTTGCTTCTCTTCTTTGGTGTGATATCAATTATGACTGATTAAATATACTCACTGAATGCAGTTTCCAACAGCTACAAACACATGCCAAATATGAGCTTTCAAGCACAAGCAAGAAGAGTATTCACTACAATTACCTGCTGTATCTCAACAATATTGGTATCCATGCTGTTGTTAAGAATTGGCGGGAACAGTTGCTACCTCTTTATTACATTTTTTTAAAAATCGCTTGCTTGTTCACATTAATTGGTAGGTTGGTTCCTCTGTTTAGGGGCTGCAACAACGCGGTCATGTATCCCCGTGTACTTTGGGTGTGTGTAGAATCTGTCTGATAACCGGTGTTAATTATTGTGATGGATTTTCGAAGTGAAATGCCATGTCCTGTGATTCGGATTCCACGTAAAAAGTAGGTCCCGTGGCTCATGATCTCGAGATTAACGGTC
This sequence comes from Meconema thalassinum, assembly GCA_946902985.2. Taxonomy (NCBI): domain Eukaryota; kingdom Metazoa; phylum Arthropoda; class Insecta; order Orthoptera; family Tettigoniidae; genus Meconema; species Meconema thalassinum. The sequence continues at coordinate 838,893,759 of OX336390.1, forward strand.
ACGTTACACTGCAAGCCTTTTAATTGTGATGGCAGTATTGGTGTGTGTTATCTGATTTTATAAGATGCGTTCAAAAAGTAACGAGCCGGAGGCTGTAATGCGCAAACCGGTGACGGCATCGGCTAAGCGTGGCGTGTGTAACGAGGTGTGGTTCCGACCAGAGCGTGGAAGGTCACAGCCCGTCGCTAGAGGGCACGCGTGTACGCCACCTGACGATACAAAGCGAGCAGCAGCATGCGTCAATCGTCCAACGCTGCCAGTCGCATTGCAAACAGTGACATTGCGTCGTCAAACGAAGAGCAAAGAGGTGTTCGGTTTCTGACAGCGAAAGGAGTAGGGGGAACGGACATTCATCGCCGAATGTCACAAGTGTACGGCGAACACTGCATGTCCCTTGCAAGGGTCAAGGTGTGGCACAAGCGATTCAGGGAAGGACGGATGTCGTTAGCCGATGATGCCCGGTCTGGGGCACCCCCCTGCATTACCGATGACAACGTCCAGCTGGTTGATGCACTCATTACCCAGGACCGCCGAGTGACAGTGAACGCCATAGCCGCCGTGGTCGGATTGAGTGTTGGAAGTGTGCACACCATCATGAAAGAACGACTGCACTTGCGGAAAGTGTGTGCCCAATGGGTGCCTCGCAGTCTTCAACCACACCAGGAAGCATGTCGAATGGCCTACTGTCTTGGTCTTGGTTGGACGATTGATGCATGCTGCTGCTCGCTTTGTATCGTCAAGTGACGTGCACGCGTGCCCTCTAGCGACGGGTTGTGATCTTCCACGCTCTGGTCGGAACCACACCTCGTTACACACGCCTCGATTAGCCGATGTTGTCACCGGTTTGCGCATTACAGCCTCCAGCTCGTTACTTTTTGAACGCACCTTATAATTCAAGAGGGGACTGCAGACGATAATTTCAAGTAGTTCCTACGTTCGCTACCAAATGCTACCGTCCACGACACCTAGCTGTGATTCGCTATAACTAGATGCCATCGCAGCCAGCGCCTGGTGACGAACGTTGGAACTTAAGAGAATTAATCAAATCTAACCAGAAAATTTTGGCTTCACTTAAGTGTAGTTAGTGGAAGATAATTTTCCATGACATAAATCTATGACATGGGACTGCCGGCTTTACTTCCCCTCCGAAGGAAGGCATACTGAGGGATTGTTCACATTAATAAGCACAAATCTGTAATTGGTATGAATTATAAATAGCCTACCTGATAAACATTTTACTTAATTATAATTACAAATTGCTCAGTAAAAATTCAATTTTAATTTCCTCGCTAAATGCAGGAACTAGTGGTCATATAGCCCTGTGTACTTGAGTGTGTGTAGACTTTGTCTGATAGCCTGCGTCACTGTGATGTTTGTACAAGTGGGTGTATTTGTAGTTAAGGTAAGATTTGGTTAGGAAGCGGCCAGGGCCGTACGTTACATGCCTCCGGTTAATAGCCTAAGAGAGCTCTATGAGAATCACTTTATATTCACCGTGCGATTCCAACCTCAGACGTCAGACGTAACACCCCGTAGTAAATGAATATTTTGCTCCATCCAAAGGAAGTTATGATAACACGTAGTCCATCCAGTGCCTGATAGAAGAACATAACCGGTATTATTCATGAGTCTTCCCGTGCCTTTTTGCCACGCTAGACGAACACATTAAGATAACCAAACCGCCTGCCTATAAATAGGACCGGTGGTTCCTCAGGAAGTTTGTTTGTAAGAGGACGTAACAATAACTCTCCTCTCCATTAAATACCTCTCCTCGATCTCTATCCTGCTACATGAGAAAATAATAAGCGTAGGCTGCGGGCAGCCCTCTGATTTACGAGTCCTATGCACGGCAGAGCACACGATAGCAATCATACGATTGGCGGCTACTTATCTAGAGACCAGAGCGAGGCTAGCATTTAGCTAGTCTATACTCTGTAATTATCAGACTTGTATAAGAAATGAGCTAGGAAACTCTACTCTCGACCCATGTTTATGTAAAATTAAAAAACAAGCTTTCTGCTGATAAGAATTATTTAGAAAGTAAAGCGATTTCTATAAGGATTAAGCTCTTGTTTTATTAATGGGCTTGTGAATTCCTTTTGGGGGTGATTCATGTCTTTTCGTCACGAGGAAGGTATTTATTTTAGCTTAATAACGGCTTGCAAAGTAAATGTAGGGGGGAACTAAGAGAACAAGATATAACATGGTTTTGTAAAATAGTTTCTCGGTCATAACGTGATACATATTTTCGAAAAGTAGGGTAATAAAAAGTCTCATGTACTGTATGATAACGGCTGAAGCTTCACGAGAGGAAAATTACTCAAATTACTACGTTGGTTTAGTAGGTTTCAACTGCACTTAGGCTACGGCGTGTAATGAATTTAAATCGAAGATTGCAGGAAGAACGTGAGTCCCTTCAGCACAACTTTGAAACATTATAATAACGACTATTCAAATGCATGCAGTAGATTTCTCTGCATCTAAAACAATCGAACTTCAGTAAATAGAATATCTATATCTCGAAGAAATTTTAATTTCCCACCGACGTTATACACAATTTATACAGAGTCTTTCATATAAAGTAAGAACGGCGAGTGGCGGATTTTTTATCCGCTGCTGCAGTGGCCTTGGCCGAGCTTGGGGTGCGCCACGGCCCCTGCTGTAGTATTGAAAGCCGGCGCATAGTATATACTTGACCTTGCAATAAGCGTGCAGGTGTTCAGTCGCCAGTCTGAACCTCAGATGCTAACATGGTGAGACAGTTATCATTACAACATCGTATTTTTGTATGTAAAACGTATTTTAAGTACGAGTCGGCTCGGCGGTCACGTGATGCATTTCTTCAGCAATTTCCTGATGAAGTGCTTCACTAGCACAGATTCACGTAACTGAAAAAAAACTTTGACACTATTGGCTCAGTGCTCAATAAAAGACATAAACTGAAAGATCAGAAACATTACAGTGGCAGAACTCACTCGCGTCGGCCAGAATGTGATTACCAGATACAATGTCTGTATAACCCAGGAAGGACGACACGTTCAGCATCTTTTATAAGGTCATATTTCATATAGGATTGTACACACGCTTAAAACAGGGGGCCATGATGCGCCAAAAGCTCGGCCAAGGCCACCGCAGTAGCGGATAACAAAACCGCCGCTTGGCGTTCTTACTTTATATGAAAGACCCTGTATGTCATCATATCTGCATAGTATAAAACAAAGTCCCCGATTCTTGGATGTTACGGGTAATCTCGAGAACTACTGGATGGATTTTGGTGCGGTTTTCACCATTCTGTAAAGGATGTCTCGAAGAAGGTTTCTGTAGAAAAACATTCACTTATGACCAAATGAAGCCGAGCAGTAACGAGTTCAGTGAATAGAGTCGAAGAAGAACATGCCATCCGTGCGCCATTTAAGCTTATGCTGGGTAAACCGTTAAAAATATCTATACACTATGAGTGTAGGAATTGTTCAGCATGAAAAGTTCTACAAAAGAAGTCCGCGATAGCATATCTCTCTCTTTAATACATCGCCCACTATAAGTGTCTTTACGTTTTCACTTCTTCCTACAATTTCCATTCAGTGGAAATTTAAAATACTAGCTTCGGATCGAGTTTACGAGCTAGCGAGTGAGCCGGAAGAACCATCAAACTGTCGAGTCGTGTCGAGTCAAGACTTCAAAGAAGAGTTTATGAGTTTGGAGTTTCGCTGTTCACCTCGGCTGATCTGAATTGCATCTGAGGCCTGGCTTTCGTGCGCCTCTTAAGCTTACGCTGGGTGAACTGTTGAAGATACCGAGGCGGGTTGCTAGTTTTCTATAATTCGGAATTCTATTATTCGATTATTTCGATACTTCGAATGGTATTTTGTTCCCCAGACATAAGATATGTGTCTTTATTCCCAAGTTGGGGCCGGTTTCGGTGGCGTAGTTGGTAGCTCGCTGAGCTTCTATGCTCAAGGTCACGTGTTCAAACCCGGAAGAAGTCGTCGGAATTTTTAAGAGCATTTAAATCCCTCAGTATTCCTTCCTTCGGAGGGGAAGTAAAGCCGGCGCGGCGGCCCCATGTCATAGATTTATGGCATGAAAAAGAACCTTCACCTAATAACACTTGTGTGAAGCCAAATTTTTAGGTTAGAATTGATAATGCTATATTAGTTCCAACGTTCGTCGCCAGGTGCTGGCTGCCATGGCATCTAGTAGTCCGTCCGCAAGCTAGGTGTCGTGACGGTAGCATTTGGTAGTTAAAGGAGGAACTACTTAAAATTATCGTCTGCAGTCCTTACTTGAATTAAAATCAGATAACACACACTAATACAGCCATCACAACTAACACCGGTTATCAGACTGATTCTACGCACACCCTAAGTACTCGGGGCTACATGACCGCGTTGTTGCAGCCCCTAAAGCCTAAACTAAGGAACCAACCAACCATCCAAAGTTGGGGTGAAAATACAGTTGAATGACGTTCTTCAGGTGTCACATGGGAATTACAATATGGATTGAATTGTGTAGGTCACCTGGTCTGTGTATTTCTGTCAGTAGCTTATTATACTATTTAAGGGGACCGATGACTGAAATATTCAACTTCTACAATTTTTCTGATATCAACACGAAATTTTGTGAGCATACTTTTACAGTAAATATTACTTTTTGTACAAAGTTTCCAGATAATAGGTTGATTCAAACTTCTCTAATTAATTGTTTTGTGATATTTTGGTGTGCAACACTAATCAAGCTCCTCGCGTCACAATTTTGACTTTTTTGACCCCAAAATATGAAAACAGTTTTTACACACATATATAAATACAACTTATTTAAAAATAAAATTCCTTTTAAAATATGCATGCCACTAAAAATTTGTGAATTTCTGGTTTTCTGATTTCTGAAAAAAATATAGATACAGTCATAATCAAATGCGTGCCGTGTCATTTCTAATCCATAAATGAAATTCTTTATAAGTAAGTTTAATTAGTCGAACATATCAGTATAACTCCAGAAAGTTTCATGAGAATCAACCATGAATTGCACCACAAGGAACTTTTTACAGGAAGCAGAGCACTGAAAAAATGAAAGAGGAGAAATAAGCAAGTAAAGGTTTGAATGCACCTGTATGCTTCAGAATTGTCCTGTGCTGTATGTGACCCCTTCATACTACTTATGTTTCTCTTACACTGCTATTCTCTTCCATTTATGGACTATTCTTTTCTCTCTTTCTTCATCCTTTCTTCTTTTTTTTTTTTTTTTTTGCTCTGGATGAAACGTTGGTCATCCTGCTGCATGCCAATCTTCAGTGCGATAATGTTACTGACTGTCCTCTGACTTTCTGTACAGTTTCAAGTGCTGTTACACATCCCTTGTTAAACTGCATAACAGCTTTAACATTACAATATTCCAGTATACGATGTATTGATATTGTAAAAATTAATCCTAGCAATGCTTATTATTTTCTGGTGTAGGCCGAAAGTTTTCAGATGAAAATTTTCAAAATAGACCAATGGCAATAGTATTTATAATGATTTTCAACTGAACAGTTGTATATCATGAAGCGTTGACACCACACTACTGTTATTTGTAAAATTTTGGAGCCAAATTCAAAAGGGAACGGCAAAATATACGATGTAGTGACAACCACTGTGAGTTGGGCGTGGCACAGCGAGTTAAACACCCATGCAGCAGCTCTTTAAAATGACTGTACATCCTTTAAAAATGGCGGAACCTGAAATAGTATGACATTTTCCGATAATAGAAAGTTTGGAGTAATTTTTGAACAGTAATTCAGAAAATCGATTTTTTTAGAAAATCACGAAATTTCAGTCATCGGTCCCCTTAAGGCTGGAAGACGAATTGAGGTCAATGTGCACCTCAAATAGTGAGAGTAAGAGGGTACAGCCAACAAACAACAGTAGCAACAGTTGAATATTTATGTATTTAAGATAAGAGAACCCCTTTTTTCATGTATTTCTATATATCGAATTTTCCATAACGCGAAGTACGAGGGCTGGTTTTTTTTTTTTTCAAGTTCCGATGGACTGTATACAAATAACAGATTGACATACCAAACTGATTTTATTACTAAATGTTTGTTTGTTTTATTCTTATGTGATGTCTCAACATAATCGCCTAAACGATTGAAACATTTGTCGTAACACACCAGCTTTCCAATGCCCTCGGCAAAAAAATCTGCCGCCACTAAGGTGGGTACAACTGGACAATCTCCTGAAGTGTTTCCTTTTTGGCGAGGCGTTGCCGCCTAATTCCTGAAAAAGGTGAAAATAATTCAGAGCTGGTTTGGACTAAACAGCAGATAGTCCAAAACTTCACACTTGAATTCTTTGAAAAGTCTATCGTAACGTTGGCACAGTGCGGTCGTGAATGATTTTCACCCTTTTCAACGTAACAGTATATTGTCCACTCTAATCGCAGATAGATCCCAACCTTAAAGTATTTATCCCCAACATCTCAAACATTAATGTGTGGTAACTGTCCCACATTAGAACCCACTTACTGGCTAGTTTCAAACGTCTTATTTTCCTTTTCTTTAGAATGTATTAACAGGAATTATTGGAGCAAAATGTAACACGCTCGTGTTAAACTTCTTCATTCTTTTGAGATCACATTATTTAAACATTGAATTGCCAATTTTTCCCTTACACGTGTTAATTACACAATCGCGAGGAGTCCTTTTGATGTTGTTGTTTCATTTGAGGAGCTTGGACGTGGTGATAATTTGGCCCCATGTAGTTGAGTGGGTGTGGAATTTCTGCCTGATAACCTTCGTTAATGTGATGGCTGTATAAGTGTGTGTATTTGTAATTCAGGTGAGGATTGGGAAGGATTCAGCCGTGGCCTTCATTAGGAACCATCCCGGCATTCATCTGGAGTAGACGTTGGAAACCATGGAAAGCTACTTCCAGGATGGCTGAGGTGGGAATCGAACCCATCTCTTCTCAGTATTGCCTCACGAGGCTGAACATACCCCGTCGTTCCAGCCCTTATGCCAGAATTAAACTATAGGTACTTGCCAGAGCCAGGAATCGAACCCGGACCTCCGGGGTGACAGACAAGAATGCTAGCCGCTTGCCGCTACACCACGACGTGGTCTTCTAGCGTTGCATCAGAGGCTCAAAGCGTGGTCTTTGCTTGTGGAATTTGTTCTGAACAAAGCGAAGGTGGGACTGATTTCCTCCGGGATCTCTGGTTTAATTGTAAATTTATTTCCAATAATACTCGATCGTCATTCGTTTATCATCACCACAGAGGAGTGTGACAGGACTCGCCAGCCGACCCATGATGATGGGGCATCATCTCTGACCCAGCACTTGTCTTGAATCAGGTTAGTAGAATATTTATTGGCAAGAATAATCTTACTAACCGCAGTTAAGCCTTGTAGTATACTGCACGTAATCACTGGCGTTTGGACAGAACATTGTATTGCTGCAAGATAAGCGATCATTTGTTTTATTACCCAGTAATTACATGCCTCAGCAATATAATTGAAATGGTGCAAGGAAGCACAAGATTTACAACGCGCACTCGGAAGGACTGAGTTCATTTACCAACAAGAGCTATGACCTATAATGTATCCCCCTTCCATGCCAGTTGCAGCATTGTGGTACGCCAAGCTAATAAGAAGCAAGATAGGAAATCAGGTCAATATTAAATTGAGGCTGTGAATGCTCACTCATGTAGGTCATCTTCAGTTCTGCCTCCGAGTTTAACGTATGCCTCTCTAGCTCAATCGCCCACTAGCTGTATCGGAACTGTTAAGCTGTGAGTTGACTGAGTTTCTGTCCTTTGGTTTTAATGGAGAGGTGAGATGTGCTATTTGAGCGGAGACCAATGAAGCAATTCTTTCTCACAATGTTGCCAATTACATAGTTTAAACCAAGCAAATAAGGTATTTTGTCCTTTCTGCACGGTGTATAGCTTAGTTCTTGAACCGTATGCATTATGTACAGTCTTGAGGAAATGCTGTCCGGTATTTTTATAAAAAGAAACCTTTAATTGGTGTTACTACAAGTATGAAACAATGATAGAAACTCACGACGTCTATTTCCATGTTTACAACAAAATGGATTCATTTGCGAGAGTTTTTTTACCTACTCTTTGGTAAACGCTATTTCTACAGTTGGAGTACAAATAGACGTGCAATAAGACGTTGTGTATTTACTTGAGTTAACATTAACATTCTAGAAAATGTTGTGTAGCCTATTTACTTGAGAGAACACGTACATTCAAGTCACTCTCCCCAGAACATTCCAATCTGGAACCTTCCATATACTATGTATAGGCCTATATGCACCCGCAGACTGTAGGCGACAGTTCCGCGCATATTCTTTAGTTCCGCGCCAGTTCCGCGCTAGTTCCGCTCTGGACAGCTCAAGTTAAGCCACCTTGTGTATCGTTGTGTATCAACTAGTGTTAAATAAACCGTTGATTTATATTAACAAGTGTGTGTTATTTATCTTGTATTTCCCACGACATAACAACGAGGTTTTATATTTTGCTGTTTTGCACATTTTTTTCTCCATCGTTACGCCCATCTAAGGAGCGCGAGCGAACTCATTTAGCAATTAATGTTGATCTTTTCTTCTCCCAAAATCTCTACATGTAGGAACTGAAGAGTTTCTTCCGTTCTTCAGTCCATGGTTTCCTGGTACTGAAACTGATTTTCTCCGCAAAATGTTAGTTGTTGATAACTGTTGTGAATTTGGATCTGTCTTGTATGATTTCCTCTACGATGCCAACTTCCTGAAGATCTTCCTCTATTTCCTTAAGCCAGTTGGTCTTGACTTTCATTGAGAGATCAAGGTTGAGAATCCTCTTCCTCAGTCTGTTATCGGTCATGCGAAGAATGTGGCCATAGAACTTTAATCGCCTTTTCCTTATTATTATCTACTTTAACTTATCACTATTTTAGAAGTAAAAAGTAGTCAAAGCAAAAGTGAAGACCATAAAAAATGTACGAATGTACCAAAAGTGAAGTGGTTATATAATTAATACATTTTCGAGGGGCCAAAGTCATAGAATATGGACTCATTATACAGTGACCGAATGTGGTGTTACACATAAATTTGAGAGACCAAAATCATCCTAAATACGATTCAAAACTATATGAAAATAATGAGCTATATTTTCTTATTAGACTACCATTTTGTCATACTGTCTATTCGGCTATACATGGTGGTAAGGAAAGATAAATACCATAATGGACCAACATTCATCACTGTTAATTCATATCTCTCACCATTCCTGCAATTGACTCTTAACCATAATGTATGAGCGAGACATTGCTGCCGGTTGAATAAAACCTAGCAATCGCTAAGTCTAGGTAATTTTCAAACCAGTGCTAGCTTTTGGTTGATTAAAGTTGGGTAGCAATTGCTAGGCCTAGCAGTTGCTCAGAATTTCACGAAAGCCTAGCAATTGCTTGAAAGTGAGTTGAATAAAAGGAAATATCTAGATCTCGAGTCTAGCAACTGCTAGGAAATATCCTAGTCTGGTCCGGAGCATGCTAGCTTTTTACTTAGTCGTTGTTAGGTGTTAGATATGGCTGCTTTCCTACGTGTACGTGAACAAAAACAGTACGCAGTTTGTCGGGAAATAACAAAGTGCAAAGAATTGTTAAGGTTTGAGAGTGAAAGTGTTGATTTTTTAGCTGCTGAGTTCTTAAACGAAAGTGATAGTAGAGGAGATGGCCTGTCTCGGAGGAAGCAAATGGAGATTTTCTTGAGGTTTGTGGCAGACCCCGGGTTTCAATTAGGTATAGCTGAAGATATCGGTGTACATAAGAGTACAGTTTGCAAAACTATAAGTTTTGTATTGGACAAGATAATTGAAAGATCCCACATATGGATACGGTTTCCTTCAACAGCACCATAAGCAAATGAAGCAAAACTTATTTGGCAACAACGTTTTCGTATGCCTACTGTTATTGGAGCGCTCGATTGTACACATGTCGAAATTAAAAAGCCCTCGGTCTTACTTCACGGCGACGAGTACGTAAACAGGAAAGGTCGTACCAGCATTAATGTTCAGGCTACTTGTGACGCCAAAGAACGGTTTACAAGTGTTAGTGCGGAATGGCCTGGGAGTGTACATGACTCACGCATCTGGCAGAGAAGTGCGATTAGAGAGAGTATATCTCGTTTTGATGGAGCTTCTTGTTTACTTGGTGACTCTAGGCATGCAATATCGTCGTGGTTAATTACTCCGTTCAAACCACCGGTAGATGTTGAACATCGAAACTTTAATTTAATACACGCTAAAGAGAGAGTTGTAATAGAAAGGTGTTTCGGTCAATTGAAAAGGCGGTTCCCAATATTAGGAAACTGCGTAAGAGTTGCTTTGGACAAAATACCTAAGGTAATAGTTTGCTGTGCTGTCCTCCATAACATAGGAAAACACTTGAAAGATGCATTTGATGAGGACGATGAGGAGGATTTGATTGGCAACGAAGACGAGGGCATCGCGGAAGAGCGAAATGAAACACCAGCTACAGTTCTGCGAGGGCAACACAAAAGACTACAAATGATGGCGCATATGAACCAGCAGTGAACTGGAACTAAATTGTTATTCAGTGTTTGTTTGAGAAAACAATAATCTTTAGCATTAGGTAAGTAGTTTGACCAACAGTTACAAATGAAAATGTAAGTAGCTAAATGAATCGATCATAGTAAAACAACACTGAAATAATTTAAGTTGAATTTAATTTAATTACCATTCTCACTGCGTATGTTTAGCGTGCACGTGTGAATGAATGATTTTTTAATAATTATAAAAATAATACGGGTATTAATTCCAAACTGAGCATGTTAAACATGTATTGTTAATTTTCTGAGCGCTATAAGCGCATTCAATTTATACAAACATAAGTTGTGTTTATTTATTATAGAACAGTAAGCCACTCATTCACATTTAAACACACGATCTTTTATAATAATAATTAGGCCGATTTTAGGTTATCTATGTGAAAAACGTACTCACTCATAATATTTATCCCAGTAATATAAATATGCTTGGATAGATACGTGTATACACACGTAGACTAATGTCCGATGCAATGTTGCAACGCCATTCTAACAGTTCCCGTGTTTTTGTTGGTGCAACGTTTTTACCTAGCTGATGATTTAATAACCGTTCCACCAATTCTAACTCGAAGAGGGACAACACTGAACTTACGACCCATCGGACGTAGACAACACCCTGTAGTGTGATCGTCCCTAAGGGTATAAGACATGTTTTTTTTTCTTTTCAAATTTATGTATTAAGGATAAGGATAAGGGTTTTAATTTTATTTATTTACAAATTGAGGTACGATCTGCCATATTCAATTAGGTCAGTTTGGGTTGATACATCACTGACATTTCTCTGTGCCTCTTTCAGTTTCTTCTCTTCTATTTGAATTTGAATATCTAGAAGCTTTTTTTGCTGAAGCAAAACAATTCTTTGCAGTTGAGTGGTTGACATATTTTTTTGTCTCTTCTGATTCGTGCTGAATAGCTTGCTTAACGCTTTGTCTTAGTTTTGTAGCAGCTGGTGATGCTTTTGGCACTTGATCTTGAGTGCTAGGCCCAGGTTCAGCGTAAAACACTTCAGCACTGCCTCCGTGTTCTTGAGTTCTTTCCACGGGTCCTAAGCCAACACCAACGCTTCCTGGGATTTTATTGAAGACCGGATTTTCTTGCTGGATTAATACATGAAATAATTGTTTTTCTCAGTCTTTTAGTTTAATTTCTTTATTCCCAGTGGCATTCTTGTCTGTCTTCAATTTAATGTTGGCCTTCATGTTGCTCAGCAGTTTCTGTAGCTGGGCCACTGTGACTACCTTTCCCGTAGCTGTTGAGTAATCATCTTGAATTGTGGTCCAAGCTCTTTTTTAGCAGAAATCACCGATGGAATTTTGGACTTTTCTACTACAACCTGATTGACACAAATTAGATTAGTAAATAGGGCCCGGTCTAATCCCTAGTCCCCAACGGTGTCGTCTTCGCCTTCACTAGATGACATGATAATACACACTTCACTTAAGTTGGCCGCTACCAAGTAACAACGTGGTCACACTGTGATGTATCAGTGATCAGTGTCGCCTGTTGTCGCCAATCACACGCTCCTGACGAACAAGTTACAACCTTCAGGCCTAGCAGTAGCTAGAACGCTAAGCAATTGCCAGGCCTAGCAATTGCTTAACAATTTCACGCAACATCTAACCTCACCTAGTTATTCCTACCTAGTCCTAGCAGTTATTTATTCAACTGGATTTTAGCAAGAGCTAGTTCTAGGCACAAGTTCCTAACCCCTAGTTCCAACGTTTTATTCAACCGGCTCATTGTGTCCATTTACTCTAATGAACCGTCTGATATAACTAATATAAAGTAACAGACCCTTCATGTTAGCTGTTGACCTCACTTGTCTCCTCCTACGACTATGTTCGTCGTTGTGGGAAAATTATCAAGATTTCATTTATCACTTTGATGTTCTCTGATATGAGATCAGGCTCTGAAAGCTACAGTATTCCACATAAATATATTTTATTTATTTTAGCCTACTTTTCTCATTTAAAAATGAAATGCGCGTATAATAAAACAGACCTACCCGGCTTGCAGACAGAGGACAGAGTTCCCCGCCTCATTCGTCAAGCTGGCCGTGGGACTGTCGCAAACAAACCCCCTGTTGAGTCACCTAGATCGTCGACCAGCCGGTCTCTACTAGACTCTTCTATTTCTGGAAGCAGCTGGATGAAGGCTACCTTCTAGACAGTTCGGAACACAGGTATCGTCCAAAAGCTCTGGGGTGAGAGAGAAGTTACTGGAGAGTCCGTCATATGGTATAAAAAGGCCCTCGAGGCGAGAGGAGAAGAGTTGATAATTCGGTAGAGTGGAGTTCAGTGCAACGGTGACTGACAGCTTTGAGCAGCGGTGATAGGTGTGCAATGAAGGAGGGAAGCCAGCACGTTGTGTACGTGAGGGTTGTGTTACGGAGCGTTTTGTGTGCAGTTGCGAGCTGACAGTGCTAAAGGTTCTGAGTTTGGACGCGTGTGTGGGCGTGTGTGGGCGTGTGTAGGCAGATTTGGTGACAACAAGTGAGACTCGAATGGGAGATGCACGTCGGAACATCACCGAGTGGAGACTGTGAAATGTGGAATTGGCAGCCTGCTGCATGATAACTGTGTTAATAGTTATGCAGAAGTCATAATACAATTTAGTAATTGTTAACGCACTCTACCAGTTGTGTGCTCATTTAGTGAATGAACTCTGGTTCCCGTCACAATGTATACCTCGGCAATGCCCTCTGCATTAACTTTTGGATGTCTAATCCCGTCTTGATGGAATTTTGTGCGAATAGATTAATCACTGCAGTTCCCAACCTCCAACCCCAGGGTATTTAGCACTGTCCACTTGCACCCACACACACAACACTCCGTGGCACAAAACTCCGTACACAAACGTACACACTGCTAACTAAATTGTTTTAGTGTTATAGTTAATGTTAGAACTTCCAACCGTACGTGATATGTTCTACCAACATTACGGCCGAATCCGGACCCCACAGGGGAAGTGAAACATGCATTACGACCCCTTATATTTACTTCTTTGCCTAGAAGAACCGCTGGATTTCAATTACTTGGCTGTGGAAGCCAGTATGTCATCGATTCGGAAACCTGTATGGTAAGGAGAACAGCTGCAAGAGCAAAGAAGGTGACGTAGTACATGGTTTACTATCCATGTGGTGGTCCGCAAACAATAACGAAGAGCCCACTGATGAGCCTGACTTGGTGCACCTAGGCAAAACGCCGCTAAAGACATGGCAAATACCTAGAGGATTTGCAGGATTTTAAATATAAAATGGCTCTATAGTGAGTCGATCATCCCCAATCCTGACCAGAGACAGAACTTAAGCAGCGTGCGTATGAACTCATCCCACGGTTCGCGCCATTTCTTACTATGCTTCATTGATTGACACATATGGATTAGAACTGTGTTATGACATTCATGTCAGGAAAGCATTCTTCTCACGGCGCAATATTTCCACATTAGCGGTAGTAATGCGTCACTAAGCTCCTTCTCAAACTATACCTTACCTTGTCTAGCCATGGATACAGATTGTGCAATTTTCTTACTGGACAAAGACGAGGCTTTCGCTTAGCCTATTCACCAATTAGAACTATACAAATAATTTCTAGTCTAGTTTTATTTCATCATGATGATTATGATAATGACGACGATGATGATGTTGATGTGAATTTATAATTAAAGGGTTCTAACAACTAGGCTATCAGCCGCTAATGGTTTGGGGTGATAGTGAAAAGTATGATGAAATAAAATCTACAGCTAAAACTAACTACAGCACTAGCTAACATACAGTGCTAACGTACTAAAAGAAAATGAGAAAAAAAGAAGAGGAATAGGGGGAACAAAAGACAGCAAAAACAATGCCCTCAACCCTCGAAGAATGAGAACTGAAGAATTCGAAAAGAAGTAGAGCCATGAAAGGCAGATAGCAAAGAGGAAACGGCCGACCCCAAAAAACAATGAAGAGAAGGAGAGACCGGACCCAGGTAAGAAATCCCTCGATGTTGCAATGTCCCGAGCTCACCAGCCGTGAGTCCTTGAAGGTATAGCACAATCCAGGGTGCGACATACGTGGTGGGGATCATGGGGATGAAGCTACGATACGAGTAACTGACAACACTGTGTACTTCATCGCCACCCCACTACGAGCGCTGCCAGGCCAAAGGTCGCAACGTAATTGGTTGATTTAGCCTTGTTATATTTGGTGTACTGCGTTGTTGATAACATGGCGGCTCCGCATGCTTGAAACACGTTACCGTAACAGTTCATTATCCTGATTTTGAGAGATATTTAAGCCACTTATACGTTCAAACTACTCTCAATAGCAAATATTGTTCCTGGATAACACGATGCTGTCGTATTTCTGCAGCTTATAATCGTGTTATATACTTTTCTATCGTAAACCGTATTTGTCAATTGCGGGTGTTGCTCACACCAAAGAATATGGGTCATACCACATCAGTGTGAACAGTTCAAAATAAAACCATCCAGTTCCCTATTTAGCCTACTTTCATTTTATGATAAATAGGCTTATGAGTTCACCGTGTGTCTGTGTGTGCGTGTGTGTGTGTGTGTGTGTGTATGTCCCTAATAAATTCTAAACGGCTGGAACGATTTCAATAAAACTCGGTAAGAGCATAGCACCATTCTGGTCTACCCCGACGTGCCCTTCAAATTTTATTGTGTCGCACCAATCCAACATGGTGGCAGTGCGAAATATTTCACCAGCATTCAGTATATCCGAAACTATTACCGATATCACCTTGAAATTTTATACGGTGATAAAGGGAACTACTAGAAGTTCACCTATGAGACTTTCAAAACTCTGGTAACTACAAAACCAATTTGGCGGCCAAGTGAAGTTGAGACTTTTAAATAGACTTTTCTCGCGATTTTACCATCCGAACGTAATGGAACATGGTACAGCAAATGTTAATACACATTTTAATGCACTGGCGTCTAATTTAGTTCAATTGTTTACATAACCTCAAAATGGCGGCTGTGCGAAATATTTCACTGGCATTCAATATCTCCGAAACTATTTATTATACCACCCTGAAATTTTGTACCGTGATAAAGGGCACTGCCACAAGTTTATCTATGTAACTTTCAAAAACCTGTTAACTACAAAACGAACATGGTGGCCAAGCGAAGTGGAAAATTTTAAATAGACTATTCTCGCGATTTAATGATCCAAACGCAATGAAACTTGGTACAGCAAATGTATAGCAATTGTAATGTACTGGTATCTTATTTAGTTTAATTGTTTACATAATCTCAAGATGGCGGCTGGGGGATTTTTAAATCTAAGTTTTCATTTCTTGTGTCGTAATCATGCGATCGAAGTGAAATTTGAATAATGAACCTACGCTATAATTCCTTTAATGGTGGATAACTCTATGGCCTATACATATAACAATACAAAATGGCGAACATCCGAAATATTTTAACGGTTCCCAATATCTACGAATCTCTTATAGCAATCAAACTGAATTTTTTATGTTCACCTATATGACTTTCAGTAACCTGGTGAGCACAAATCCAACATGGCGGTGACGCGAAATATAAATATTTAAATAGACGTTTCTCGCGATTTAACCATCCGAGTGCAGTGAAACTTAGCACGTTAAATGCTTATACAAATGTTAATCCACTGACATCTAATTTATTTCATTTGTTTTCATAACCACAATATGGCAGCTGTGCGAAATTTTAAAATCTCGTTTTTACTTCTTGTGTCCTAATCATGCGATTGAAGACTGAATACCACACGTAGGCCTACACAAAAATATTCATGTAATAGTAGGCTACATTAAAAAAATCCAACCTGGCAACCATCTGAAATATTTAGAAATGAAATGAAAATCCACAGCCTGCTTCCAGTCTCCGACCGGGTCAGGAATGGAATGAATGAAGCCCCCATCTAGCGGCGAGGATATGAACTGTGCCGGCTGCCGAGGCCTGACACACTCCTCTGGGGCAATGATTAAATGAATGACAGATGAAATGAAATGATAGTGGAGAGTGTTGCTGGAATGACATTTTGACAGGGAAAACCGGAGTACCCGGAGAAAAAACTGTCTGCCTCCGTTTTGTCCAGCACAGATCTCATATGGAGTGACCGGGATTTGAACCACGGACCCAGCGGTGAGAGGCCGGCGTGCTGCCGCCTAAGCCACGGAGGCTTGTCTGAAATATTTAGACGGTTCTATATATCTACGAATCTATCACAACAATCAAACTGAAATTTTGTATGTTGATAGAGGCAATTAATATTTGTAGGATATATGAAAATAGGCTGTATAGTTCTTCACTGAACTACTTGTTTAAAATGGAAATGTGTCCATAAATAAAATACGGATTGGAGAGACCCGGTTAAATAAGGCTAATATGGAAGCTAATATTTCCATACTGCCACACCCCTAGGCGTGCTGCAGTAGTTTCTTGTTTCCATGCTTTACCATGCGTCATTCACTTCTATTATATTTGGTGTTCTGTGGTGGGTTTACATACACCTACCTAGTACAGTACAGGCAGCGAGAGACGATAGCTCACGGAAACGGACCACACATCTCTCAAACAGCTAAGGGCACAATCCACAATAACCTGACCATTTAATCACAGTCACATAATCACACTAAGCAATCAAACTTGAAGGTCAATCACCACTATCAGTATCTCAACAATAGAATCTCTTATCTTGACTAGTTGTGCTAGTTTACTCGTAATCACTACTGCAACTAAATAAGTGTGTATATTGTAAATATACGATGTGATGCTTGCGGCAGACTCCAGGAAGTATCTTGAAACCCAAGTGCAGACATGGTATGATCGTCTGCAAGGATTTGGTCTTCGTTTGAACATCCATAAGACTGAATACCTCGAAACGATTCAATTCCCTGAAACCAGTAGCGGCTGGCGGATAATTGTTCTGGGTGTTGCACTATTTTCATTAAGGTGGTTCATGGGCACCCGCAGGATTTTTTCTAGGAGAGGGGGGGGGGGGGGCATGTATTATTTTTTATTTTGTTGCCTACATGTCACTAGGTGATATTGAGACTTACACCCCCCCGCAATTTTCGTTTAATTTCCTACTTGCTTTGTGACATTCATTATTTGGCTGCTCTTAAACCGTTCAGTACATACGGTAGTCTTTATGGCATAAATGGGGGGATTTCTTTTAGTTCAGAGTTTTTGTCCATGGGAGTTCGCTTTTCTTTGTGAATCATCGTCATAATGTTCATTCTTTAAAAACAGGAAAAAACAGTCGTATCACAAATATCGACAAAAATAAACAAGATGTTCAGTAAAGAACATATAGCCTACTTTCTCCTAAATGCATGGGTATTGTTATAACTCTTTGTCCTTTTCAAGGAGTATAATTGAATGTTGGTTGTAGTGGCTTGTTGAAATACAACGTGCTATAGGGATATTAAACATGAATATGAGGTGCCCTTTGCTAGTGCTACCTCTGTAAAAGAAATCATTAAATTCGGTTTCACCGTGTTTGAATTGATCTGGGGAATGGATTTGCAGACATACATGGCCGCTATTTGCAAACTATTGGGCTGATGACCTTGTAGTCAGTCATAAGATGCTTTCCACAAAAAGGCATGTTGTTGCAAAATCCGGTAGAGATCAAATTATTAGGATGGTCGAAATTTGATTTAAGCTTTTAACATTTGGGTGGCCGTCATTCCGTTTCCGTCAAGATGGCGGCGATATAAAACATGACACTGAGGTGCTTGAATTGATAGGGGGAATCGATTTGCACACATACTTGGCCACCATCTGCAAACTATTGGGCTGATGATCTAGCAGTTTGGTCAGAATATGCTTCCCACATAAAGATTTGTTGTTGCAAAATTTGGTAGAGACTAGATTATTAGGTTGGTCGTAATTACATTTTAGCCTTTAACATTTGGGTGGCCGCGATTACGTTTCCGTCAAGATGGCGGTGATAAAAAACATGACACTGAGGTGGCCTTTTCTAGTGCTACCTCTGCACCACATTTCGTTCCATTCGGTTTCACCGTGTTCGAATTAATAGGGGGAATCGATTTTGACACAAAGATGGCCGCCATCCGCAAAATATTAGGCTAATGACCTATTAAGTTGGTCAAAGGATGCTCCCTCCATAATGGTATGTTGAAGCAAAATTTGGTAGAGATCGGATGATTAGGTTAATCGTAATTTGATTTAAGCTTTGAATATTTGTGTGGCCGCCATTACGTTTCCGTCAAGATGGCGGCGATATAAAACATGAAACTGAGGTGCCCTTTGCTAGTGCTATCCCTGTACCAAATTTCATTTCATTCGGTTTCACCGTGTTTGAATTAATAGGGGTAATCGATTTTGACACAAAGATGGCCGCCATCCGCAAACTATTAGGCTAATGACCTATTAGATTTGTCAAAGGATGCTTCCTCCATTAAGGTATGTTGATGCAAAATTTGGTAGAGATCGGATGATAAGGTTAGTAGTAATTTGATTTAAGCTTTGAACATTTGTGTGGCCGCCATTACGTTTCCGTCAAGATGGCGGTGATATAAAACATGACACTGAGGTGCCCTTTGCTAGTGCTACCTCTGTACCAAATTTCATTCTATTCGGTTTCACCGTGTTCGAATAAATAGGGGTAATCGATTTTGACACAAAGATGGCCGCCATCCGCAAACTATTAGGCTAATGACCTATTAGATTTGTCAAAGGATGCTCCCTCCATAAGGGTATGTTGTTGCAAAATTTGGTAGAGATCGGATCATTAGGTTAGTCGTAATTTGATTTAAGCTTTGAACATTTGTGTGGCCGCCATTACGTTTCCGTCAAGATAGCGGTGATATAAAACATGGCACTGAGGTGCCCTTTGCTAGTGCTACCTCTGTACCAAATTTCATTCTATTCGGTTTCACCGTGTTCGAATTAATAGGGGTAATCGATTTTGACACAAAGATGGCCGCCATCCGCAAACTATTAGGCTAATGACCTATTAGATTTGTCAAAGGATGCTCCATCCATAAAGGTATGTTGTTGCAAAATTTGGTAGAGATCGGATTATTAAGATAGTCGTAATTTGATTTAAGCTTTGAACATTTGTGTGGCCGCCATTACGTTTCCGTCAAGATGGCGGTGATATAAAACATGACACTGAGGTGCCCTTTGCTAGTGCTACCTCTGTACCAAATTTCATTCTATTCGGTTTCACCGTGTTCGAATAAATAGGGGTAATCGATTTTGACACAAAGATGGCCGCCATCCGCAAACTATTAGGCTAATGACCTATTAGATTTGTCAAAGGATGCTCCCTCCATAAGGGTATGTTGTTGCAAAATTTGGTAGAGATCGGATCATTAGGTTAGTCGTAATTTGATTTAAGCTTTGAACATTTGTGTGGCCGCCATTACGTTTCCGTCAAGATAGCGGTGATATAAAACATGGCACTGAGGTGCCCTTTGCTAGTGCTACCTCTGTACCAAATTTCATTCTATTCGGTTTCACCGTGTTCGAATTAATAGGGGTAATCGATTTTGACACAAAGATGGCCGCCATCCGCAAACTATTAGGCTAATGACCTATTAGATTTGTCAAAGGATGCTCCATCCATAAAGGTATGTTGTTGCAAAATTTGGTAGAGATCGGATTATTAAGATAGTCGTAATTTGATTTAAGCTTTGAACATTTGTGTGGCCGCCATTACGTTTCCGTCAAGATGGCGGTGATATAAAACATGACCCTGGGGTGCCCTCTGCTAGTACTACCTCTGTACCAAATTTCGTTCCATTCGGTTTCACCGTGTTCGAATTAATAGGGGCAATTGATTTTCACACAAAGATGGCCGCCATCCGCAAACTATTAGGCTGATGACGTATTAGTTTGGTCAATGGATGCTCCCGCCATAAAGGTATGTTGTTGCAAAATTTGGTAGAGATCGGATGATTAGGTTAGTCGTAATTTGTTTTAAGCTTTGAACATTTGTGTGGCCGCCATTACGTTTCCGTCAAGATGGCGGCGATATAAAACATGACACTGAGGTGTCCTTTGCTAGTGCTACCTTTGTACCAAATTTCGTTCAATTTGCGCTCACCGTGTTCGAATTGATAGGGGGGGGGACAGACATTCAGAGTACACACACTCACACACACACAGACTCACACACATACACACACACAGACAGACACACTTTTTTTCGCCCTGTAGTGATCGAATAAGTCTACTTTAATTTTTGGCAAAAATCGAAAGTAGGCTAAAATCAAGCAGTTTATTAAAATAGTAATGTTAATCCAGTTTGGCGATTTTTAGCCTACTTTCGATTTTTGCAAAAAATGAAAGTAGACTTATGAGATCAACACAGGGCGAAAAAAGTGTGTCTGTCTGTGTGTGTGTATGTGTGTGTGTGTGAGTCTGTGTGTGTGTATGTGTGTGTGTGAGTCTCTGTGTGTGTGTGTCTGTGTGTGTGTGTGTGAGTGTGTGTACTCTGAATGTCTGTCCCCCCCCTATCAATTCGAACACGGTGAATGCGAATTGAACGAAATTTGGTACAAAGGTAGCACTAGCAAAGGACACCTCAGTGTCATGTTTTATATCGCCGCCATCTTGACGGAAACGTAATGGCGGCCACACAAATGTTCAAAGCTTAAATCAAATTACGATTAACCTAATCATCCGATCTCTACCAAATTTTGCAACAACATACCTTTATAGAGGAAGCATACTTTGACCAAATGACTAGGTCATTAGCCTAATAGTTTGCGGATGGCGGCCATTGTTGTGTGAAAGTCAATTCCCCTATTAATTCAAACACGGTGAAACCGAATAGAACGAAGTTTGGTACAGAGGTAGCACTAGCAAAGGGCACCTCAGTGTCATGTTTTATATCGCCGCCATCTCGACGGAAACGTAATGGCGGCCACACAAATGTTCAAAGCTTAAATCAAATTACGATTAGCCTAATCATCCGATCTCGACCAAATTTTGCAACGACATACCCTTATTGAGGAATCATCCTTTGACCTGAAGAATAGGTCATTAGCCTAATAGTTTGCGGATGGCGGCCATCTTTGTGTGAAAATAAATTCCCCCTATTAATTCAAACACGGTGAAAACGAATGGAACGAAATTTGGTACAGAGGTAGCACTAGCAAAGGGCATCTCAGTGTCATGTTTTATATCGCCGCCGTATTGACAGAAACGTAATGGCGGCCACACAAATGTTCAAAGCTTAAGTTAAATTACGACTAACATAACCATCCGATCTCTTCCAAACTTTGCAAAAACATTCCTTTGTGGAGGGAGCATCCTTTGACCAATCTAATAGGTTATTAGCCTAATAGTTTGCGGATGGCGGCCATCTTTATGTCAAAATTGATTCCCCCTATTAATTCGAACACGGTGGAACCGAATGAACGAAATTTGGTACAGAGGTAGCACTAGCAAAGGGCACCTCAGTGTCATGTTTTATATCGCCGCCATCTTGACACAAACGTAATGGCAGCCACACAAATGTTCAAAGCTTAAGTTAAATTACGACTAACATAACCATCCGATCTCTACCAAACTTTGCAACAACATTCCTTTATGGAGGGAGCATCCTTTGACCAATCTAATAGGTTATTAGCCTAATAGTTTGCGGATGGCGGCCATCTTTATGTCAAAATTGATTCCCCCTATTAATTCGAACACGGTGGAACCGAATGAACGAAATTTGGTACAGAGGTAGCACTAGCAAAGGGCACCTCAGTGTCATGTTTTATATCGCCGCCATCTTGACACAAACGTAATGGCAGCCACACAAATGTTCAAAGCTTAAGTTAAATTACGACTAACATAACCATCCGATCTCTACCAAACTTTGCAACAACATTCCTTTATGGAGGGAGCATCCTTTGACCAATCTAATAGGTTATTAGCCTAATAGTTTGCGGGTGGCGGCCATCTTTATGTCAAAATTGATTCCCCCTATTAATTCGAACACGGTGGAACCGAATGGAACGAAATTTCGTACAGAGGTAGCACTAGCAAAGGGCACCTCAGTGTCATGTTTCATATCGCCGCCATCTTGACTGAAACGTAATGGCGGCCACACGAATGTTCAAAGCTTAAATCAAATTACGATTAACCTAATCATCCGATCTCTACCAAATTTTGCAACTACATACCTTTATGGAGGGAGCGTCCTTTGACCATTCTAATAGGTCATTCGCCTACTAGTTTGCGGATGGCGGCCATCTTTGTGTCAAAATCGATTCCCCCTATTAATTCAAACGCGGTGAAACCGAATGGAACGAAATTTGGTACAGAGATAGCACTAGCAAAGGGCATCTCAGTGTCATGATTTATATAGCCGCCATATCGACAGAAACGTAATGGCGGCCACACAAATGTTTAAAGCTTAAATCCAATTACGACTAACATAACCATCCGATCTCTACCAAACTTTGCAACAACATACCTTTATGGAGGGAGCATCCTTTGACCAATCTAATAGGCCATTAGCCTAATAGTTTGCGGATGGCGGCCATCTTTATGTCAAAATTGATTCCCCCTATTAATTCGAACACGGTGGAACCGAATGAACGAAATTTGGTACAGAGGTAGCACTAGCAAAGGGCACCTCAGTGTCATGTTTTATATCGCCGCCATCTCGACGGAAACGCAATGGCGGCCACACAAATGATCAAAGCTTAAATCAAATTACGATTAGCCTAATCATCCGATCTCTAGCAAATTTAGCAACAACATACCTTTATGGAGGGAGCTTCCTTTGACCAAACTAATAGGTCATCAGCCTAATATTTTGCGGATGGCGGCCATCTTTGTGTGAAAATCGTTTCCCCTTATCAATTCGAACACGGTAAAACCGAATGGAACGAAATTTGGTACAGAGGTAGCACTAGCAAAGGGCATCTCAGTGTCATGTTTTATATCGCCGCCATATTGACAGAAACGTAATGGCGGCCACACAAATGTTCAAAGCTTAAGTTAAATTACGACTAACATAACCATCCGATCTCTTCCAAACTTTGCAAAAACATTCCTTTATGGAGGGAGCATCCTTTGACCAATCTAATAGGTTATTAGCCTAATAGTTTGCGGATGGCGGCCATCTTTATGTCAAAATTGATTCCCCCCATTAATTCGAACATGGTGGAACCGAATGAACGAAATTTGGTACAGAGGTAGCACTAGCAAAGGGCACCTCAGTGTCATGTTTTATATCGCCGCCATCTTGACAGAAACGTAATGGCGGCCACACAAATGTTCAAAGCTTAAGTTAAATTACGACTAACATAACCATCCGATCTCTACCAAACTTTGCAACAACATTCCTTTATGGAGGGAGCATCCTTTGACCAATCTAATAGGTTATTAGCCTAATAGTTTGCGGGTGGCGGCCATCTTTATGTCAAAATTGATTCCCCCTATTAATTCGAACACGGTGGAACCGAATGGAACGAAATTTCGTACAGAGGTAGCACTAGCAAAGGGCACCTCAGTGTCATGTTTCATATCGCCGCCATCTTGACTGAAACGTAATGGCGGCCACACGAATGTTCAAAGCTTAAATCAAATTACGATTAACCTAATCATCCGATCTCTACCAAATTTTGCAACTACATACCTTTATGGAGGGAGCGTCCTTTGACCATTCTAATAGGTCATTCGCCTACTAGTTTGCGGATGGCGGCCATCTTTGTGTCAAAATCGATTCCCCCTATTAATTCAAACACGGTGAAACCGAATGGAACGAAATTTGGTACAGAGATAGCACTAGCAAAGGGCATCTCAGTGTCATGATTTATATAGCCGCCATATCGACAGAAACGTAATGGCGGCCACACAAATGTTTAAAGCTTAAATCCAATTACGACTAACATAACCATCCGATCTCTACCAAACTTTGCAACAACATACCTTTATGGAGGGAGCATCCTTTGACCAATCTAATAGGCCATTAGCCTAATAGTTTGCGGATGGCGGCCATCTTTATGTCAAAATTGATTCCCCCTATTAATTCGAACACGGTGGAACCGAATGAACGAAATTTGGTACAGAGGTAGCACTAGCAAAGGGCACCTCAGTGTCATGTTTTATATCGCCGCCATCTCGACGGAAACGCAATGGCGGCCACACAAATGATCAAAGCTTAAATCAAATTACGATTAGCCTAATCATCCGATCTCTAGCAAATTTAGCAACAACATACCTTTATGGAGGGAGCTTCCTTTGACCAAACTAATAGGTCATCAGCCTAATATTTTGCGGATGGCGGCCATCTTTGTGTGAAAATCGTTTCCCCTTATCAATTCGAACACGGTAAAACCGAATGGAACGAAATTTGGTACAGAGGTAGCACTAGCAAAGGGCATCTCAGTGTCATGTTTTATATCGCCGCCATATTGACAGAAACGTAATGGCGGCCACACAAATGTTCAAAGCTTAAGTTAAATTACGACTAACATAACCATCCGATCTCTTCCAAACTTTGCAAAAACATTCCTTTATGGAGGGAGCATCCTTTGACCAATCTAATAGGTTATTAGCCTAATAGTTTGCGGATGGCGGCCATCTTTATGTCAAAATTGATTCCCCCCATTAATTCGAACATGGTGGAACCGAATGAACGAAATTTGGTACAGAGGTAGCACTAGCAAAGGGCACCTCAGTGTCATGTTTTATATCGCCGCCATCTTGACAGAAACGTAATGGCGGCCACACAAATG
This sequence comes from Meconema thalassinum, assembly GCA_946902985.2. Lineage (NCBI taxonomy): Eukaryota > Metazoa > Arthropoda > Insecta > Orthoptera > Tettigoniidae > Meconema > Meconema thalassinum. Next base: position 838,919,050 of record OX336390.1, read on the forward strand.
TTCAAAGCTTAAGTTAAATTACGACTAACATAACCATCCGATCTCTACCAAACTTTGCAACAACATTCCTTTATGGAGGGAGCATCCTTTGACCAATCTAATAGGTTATTAGCCTAATAGTTTGCGGGTGGCGGCCATCTTTATGTCAAAATTGATTCCCCCTATTAATTCGAACACGGTGGAACCGAATGGAACGAAATTTCGTACAGAGGTAGCACTAGCAAAGGGCACCTCAGTGTCATGTTTCATATCGCCGCCATCTTGACTGAAACGTAATGGCGGCCACACGAATGTTCAAAGCTTAAGTCAAATTACGATTAACATAATCATCCGATCTCTACCAAATTTTGCAACTACATACCTTTATGGAGGGAGCATCCTTTGACCATTCTAATAGGTCATTCGCCTAATAGTTTGCGGATGGCGGCCATCTTTGTGTCAAAATCGATTCCCCCTATTAATTCAAACACGGTGAAACCGAATGGAACGAAATTTGGTACAGAGATAGCACTAGCAAAGGGCATCTCAGTGTCATGATTTATATAGCCGCCATATCGACAGAAACGTAATGGCGGCCACACAAATGTTTAAAGCTTAAATCAAATTACGACTAGCATAACCATCCGATCTCTACCAAACTTTACAACAACATACCTTTATGGAGGGAGCATCCTTTGACCAATCTAATAGGACATTAGCCTAATAGTTTGCGGATGGCGGCCATCTTTATGTCAAAATTGATTCCCCCTATTAATTCGAACACGGTGGAACCGAATGAACGAAATTTGGTACAGAGGTAGCACTAGCAAAGGGCACCTCAGTGTCATGTTTTATATCGCTGCCATCTCGACGGAAACGTAATGGCGGCCACACAAATGATCAAAGCTTAAATCAAATTACGATTAGCCTAATCATCCGATCTCTAGCAAATTTAGCAACAACATACCTTTATGGATGGAGCTTTCTTTGACCAAACTAATAGGTCATCAGCCTAATATTTTGCGGATGGCGGCCATCTTTGTGTGAAAATCGTTTCCCCTTATCAATTCGAACACGGTGAAACCGAATTGAATGAAATTTGGTACAGAGGTAGCACTAGCAAAGGGCACGTCATATTCATGTTTAATATCCCTATAGCACGTTGTATTTCAACAAGCTACTACAACCAACATTCAATCATACTCCTTGAAAAGGACATAGAGTTATTACAATACCCATGCATTTAGGAGAAAGTAGGCTATATGTTCTTTACTGAACATCTTGTTTAAATAACTGAAGATATTCTCAAATAATCCCAAATTACTAAGTTAAATAAAACTGTGGAATTCCCTACATCTAAATCAGTTAACCATCAGTAACTTCACTTTATGAAATAAACTGGTGTGACAATGAACAATCGAAATATTCTCGGGATTTCAGGGGGTGGGGACATGGCCCCTCCTTGCCCCCCTCCCCCCCCCCCCTCCCCACACCTCCTGCGGGCACCCATGAGGTGATAGGGTAAGAGACTGCTTGATGTCGGAAAAAACTGTATTCAATTGCGCGGTAAAACGGATGTACCTCATTTATAACGAATGCCGCAGTTCAGAGACATCACAATATCATCGGATTAAAATTGGAATATAAGTTAGTCTACATGAAAACCTTCACGGGAACAAAATAACGTAAGTTATATATGAGGGCGAGAACTGCGAGTGTCACAAGTTCACGCGGAACATTGACGAAGCATCTCGGATGCCTCCGGCCGCGCCTGCGTCTCAGATCGTGGTTGCAGTCAGCGAGCAACGACCAGCCGTGTTAACTGTTGGGATAGGTCTTACCCGGTCTGGCATCTCTGCCATACCCTTCACTATTGAGATCTGGTCGGTGCTTGAGCCTGGCAACGACCAAACGGACGAGCGCTCCTAGACGGCTGGCGCGCCTCGCTTCTCTGTCAGTTCACAGAAACTTACTATAAGATTTCCTGAATTATTAAAGAAGAGAATTATGAATTCCTATACATATAGAAGGTAACATACAACTTTTATACTAAAAATATTATTACGGAATTAGTTGTTTTTCATGAATTAATCTGGTCGTTGTGCAACACTGCAACCTTATTACCGGCCGCCACTGCCTGAAACTATAGGTATTAATGGAGCTCCTCTTACCACGGTAAATACATTTCGATACCTAGGCTCACGATTGAATGGAGACAGCTCTGTGAATGAATATGTGTGAGCACGAATCAATGCTACTTGGATGCGATTCAGAGATGTCACCGGTGTTCTTTGTGATAAGAAGATTCCTATCCGCCTAATATCAAGGACATACCGCACAATGGAGTGACCAGTTGCATTATATGGTACCGAGTGTTGGCCCACGCCTGGAAGTGCTGAGCACTCACTTCATGTCATGGAAGTGCGGATGCTGCGAAGATCTTTAGACATTTCTCTGCTCGACCATATCCCCAACACAACGATTCGACATACAGTTGGCGTGGCTCCAATCAATGAGAAAATGCAGGAATGTAGACTCCGTTGGTATGGGCACGTTGTCCGTGCACCACAAAGTTCAGTCATCGGCTCGGCCTACCATCTAACGGTTGACGGCCAGAGACAGCGTGGGAGACCAAAATTGCGGTGGCTGGACACTATTAACGCAGATTTATGATCAAGAAACTTGAAATCGCGCGAAGCATTAGATCGCAAAAAATGGCGTGCATTGATCCAAAAAGTGGACCCCGTTCCTACGGGATGACGCTAAGGAGAAGAAGAAGAAGAAGATTGTAAATATCATAACGCATAGACTAGGCTACATACAAAACATAGATTTAATGGCTTAAGTGTACAGAATCTGATGATAATCACTTGACGATCAAAACTGGTCATCCAAGTGTATTTATTAATCTGATGTATTTTTTTTTTTTTTTCAGGATTGGGGAGCCACCCATTAAAATTGAGTACAATCGTGGGGCCTTGAGGAGAATGCAAAGAAAAAGAAAACAAGAGAAGGGAAAAGGAAAAAGAAAACAAGAGAAGGGAAAAGGAAAAAGAAAAAGAAGAGGTCTGACCCCGCGAAGAATGAGTTTGGTTGGTTGGTTCCTTAGTTTAGGGGCTGCGACAACGTGATCACGTAGTCACATGTACTTTGGGTGTGTGTAGAATGTGTCTGATAACCGGTGTTAATTGTGGTGGTTGTATTAGTGTGTGTGTTATCTGTTTTAATTCAAGTAAGGTTGCAGAAAATAATTTTAAGTAGTTCCTACTTATGCTACCAAATGCTATCATCCACGACTTGGCTTGCGGACTTGGCTACTAAATGGCATCGCAGTCAGCACCTGGCGGCGAACTTTGGAACTAATAGAGCGTTATCAATTCTAACCTACAAACTTTGGCTTCACACAAGTGTAGTTAGTGGAACGTTATTTTTCATGCCATAACTCTATGACATGAGACCGCCGGCTTTACTTCCCCTCCGAAGGAAGGCATAGTGAGGGATTTTAACGCTCTTAAAAAATCCGACGACTCCGTCCGGGCTTGAACCCGTGACTTTGGGCTTACAAGTTCAACATGCTACCAACTACGCCACCGAAGCCGCGAAAAATGAAGGATCAGGAGAGATGAGACATGGGCTAATTATGGCGGCAAAGTCAATGACTCCCTAAGCCGTGGATGCCCTAATACCGTCGGGGTCGGAAGAGAATAAGAGTTGAGCAAGGGAGGTCGACAGGAGAGATTACAGAAAGGAGCTCGGCACAAGTAATTGGAATCAATGCTGGACTTAGCTGAGGTCTCGTGGTCACCAACCCACGTCCCACCAGTTGTGAGCCCCTGTGGGATGGAAAAGAAGAACATTGTCGGATACGCGGAATTGCAATTTCAGCGACGACATGAGATTACATAATTCTCCCTACATTATTCTGCTAAAGTCCCATTCCGGTTTTGTACCGAAAATAAGGTCCTGTTAACACCAACCTGCACATATGGGATACCTACAGGTTCCGCATAACCCCATGTGTGCCCAAAACGCACTCACTTCCTCTTTAAATCCCTCACAATTAAATAAACATCTTAAAAAAATGTACATTTACAATGGGAGCCACCGTAACCTGGCGCGGAGGCGGCAGCCATCTGGCGGGAGCGCGGCGTACTGCTAGGCGAGCTTACCGCTAGAGCGCAGGGCAGCGTGGCTGCGGCAGCCATCTGGCGGGAGCGCGGCGTACTGCTAGCTGAGGAGTCTCCCATCAGTTGGCTCCGGTGTGGTCTCGCCAAGATTGTCATGTTATGTAATAAGCCAACTGAGCTAGTATACAATTCGTAACCCACATATAGAGTACCTACAGGTTCCGCATAGCCCCATATGTGCCCGAAACGCACACACTTCCTCTTTACTACCCCCCGTTAACCTACATTCACGTTGCGAAAGCTCGCATGGTCCCACTAGTATTTTTTTTTTAGCGTATGGCTTTTAGTGCCGGGAGTGTCCGAGGACATGTTCGGCTCGCCAGGTTTGTAGCTGCTTCGAGACGGACACCCAATGGGTGAGCTAAAAGTACCGTTGGGGAGGAAATCTGGGATGTAAGTACGAGGAGTTGGAAGGTAGCGGCTGTGGTCTATAGTTAAGGACCAACCCCGGCATTTGCCTGGAAGGAAGATGGGAAACCACAGAAGACCATCTTCAAGGTTGCCGGCGGGGGGATTCGAACCTCCTCGCCTCCCGGATGTGTGCGACTGCCAGCAGTCATGCCGTAACGACCACGGCTAACTCATCCGGTCCCACTAGTATTAATAAATACACTTTGGTTACTAGTTTTGATCGTGAAGTGATCATCATCATATTCCTTACACTCTCTTGGGGAGCATGGTGGCGCAGTGGTCAAGCTGTAGGCCTCTCCCCACGGCGGACCTGGCTTGATCCCCGGTCAATGCATGTGAGATTTTCAAAGTAAAATGTCATATCCTGTTGTTTGGATTCCACGTAAAAAGGAGGTCCCGTGGCTCATGTTTGCGAGATGTAAAACTACAAACGTCCTTCCTTTTTCTCTTACACTCAACTTTAAATCCATGTCTACTATTTAGTGGGTGAAGATATTTAAAATTTAGGACAAAATCCCAAAACACACTGCCAATGCAGCTGTTAAAATACCGAAGCGCTAAGCCCCTTAAAAAGAAGTTTTTAAATTAATATCAACAAGGCTCACCGGCTTTAAAAAAACACCAATCCACTCGTAAACGGTAGAAACGTGTTGACCTAATGAAAAACATTCAAAATTCAGGAATAAATATGAAGTTTTAGCCAATAATTCAGAATGGTCAGGCAATAAACTTACAAATATGATGGACGAACATAACATCTCAATCCTGGCCTTGCAGGAAACACGGTATCAGGACGAAGATGTAATGGACATTGAGGGCTATAGGGTCTATAAAGGACAGCGAGCAGTGAAGATAGGCAAGAATATGTCAATGTTTGGAACAGCTTCTGCTGTAAATAAGAAGGTAATCAGTGCAGTTGTGGACTTCTCTAGCCCATCAGAAAGACTATCACTCCTAACTCTACGCTGTGGTAACAAAGGCTATACCCTGATTAATGCACATGCGCCAATTAATGAAGACAACAGGCGTAATCCCGAGAAAGTGGAACAATTCTGGGACCTTATAGAGGAGGAGATGGAGAAAACACCTATAAAGAACATCAAGGTTTTATTGGGCGACTTCAACGCTCAACTGGGAATAGAAGCAAGATATAGATCGAGAGTAGGAAAATATCCTGCTCACAGAATGACCAACAAAAATGGAACAAGGTTTGTCGAACTATGTAGAACGTTTGATCTTCAGATAATGTCAATTTTCTATAAACACAAACCAAGTAAACAGAAGACATGGCGTTCACCTGGCAATTTGAACGGAGATAAACAAATTGATCACGTGGCAATATCCAGGACAGCAATGAAGGAGATTATGAATGTTAAAGTACAGAGAGGGGCCAAATTTGATTCAGATCATTATCTCTCAAAGATTAAAATGAATTTCATTCCTTTTAGAAAGGCTCCGAAAGCTGGAAATAAACTTCACAGATATGATGTGACAAAACTTAAGGTTGATCAAGAAGTATTGGAGCAATACCACCAGCAATTAACATTTAAATCTAAGAATTGGACTGACATTGCCTCCACAATCCAACAAGCAGCCAATGTTTCAATCTTGACAGCACAGAAGCGTAAACACAGATGGTGGAACGAGACCTGTGATAGTGCATGTGTACAAAGAACAGATGCCTGGAAGAAATGGAACTCAACGAAGAGACAAGAAGATTATAACTCGTTTTGTGACAGTCGGAGAGATGCAGCCCGGGTTTTCCGAATTGCAAGGCGATCATATGAAAAACTACAGATGGAACAGATTGATCACGATTTCAGGAAGAATAATGTCAGGGACTTCTATCAAACTTTCAAGTCTAATCTGAAAGGGTATCAAGCACCGAGCTTGTGCTTCAGAGATGAAAATGGAAAGTTAGGTCTGAACAACAAGGAGAACTGTCGTATCTTGGCTGAGTACTTTAAGAAATTACTCAATTGTGATGAACCAAAACATAGGCTACTCATAGGCCGTCCTACTCAAGTAATGGCCAACTCGCATCCACATTCTAGGACAGAAATTAAAATGATTATCGATGGTCTAAAGAATAATAAAGCAGCGGGAGAGGATTCCATTGTGGAAGAGCTTCTAAAACTGGCAAATGAAGATACTCTGAATATATTAGCTGAGCTCTTTGCGGAGATATGGAGAACTGGTAGGATACCCACAGAGTGGCAGTCTGCATTAATTTACCCTCTCCACAAAAAGGGGGATAAGAAGGACGTTAATAATTACAGGGGTATATCAATTGTATCTGTTCCCTGCAAGATCCTATCCAAAGCACTCCTGAACAGAATTGAGGAACATCTTGATAATCAGATTGGTGAGTACCAGGCCGGTTTCAGAAAGGGTCGTTCTTGTCCGGAACAGATTTTTAACCTGAAAAACATCATTAGGTATGAGACGATAGGCAGGTATGACTATGTGGTCGTATTCATTGATTTTAAGAAAGCGTATGACTCAATTGACCGCGAGTCGCTACTGAATATTCTGGAAGAATTTGGAGTGGATGACACGTCTCGAAATCTGATTAAACAGACTTTGACCGACACAGTGTCAAAAGTAAAATTCATTGGCGAGATCTCAGATCCCTTTGTAATCAAAACTGGTGTCAGACAAGGTGATGGATTATCTCCAATCCTTTTCAACTGTGTATTAGAAAAGGTCATTCGTGAATGGAGGAAGACACTGAGTCGGGAAGAAGGGAATGAAGAACGATTCAGGCTAGGGCCCAAACTGAAAGGGGTGCATGTTGATTGTTTGGCTTTTGCAGATGACCTAGCTATTTTGCCAACAATATTAAATCAGCCATTGTAAAGATTAATCGGTTGTCAGAGATGGCTGAGAAAGTAGGTTTACAGATTTCCTTTGAGAAGACAAAGTACATGACAAACATCAGTGATGGACCAGAATGGATGAAAACAATCCAAGAAAAGATTAAACGTCTAAAGAAATTTAAATACCTGGGTGAGGTAATCCAACAAAATGGCCTGGAACAGGAAGCAATTAATCTTAGAATCTGGAAATTAGACCGAGCCTATCACCTGACGAAAAATCTCTATAGTAAGAAGTCGCTGAGCATTGGAGCCAAATTAAGACACTACAGCACGGTTGTTAAACCTGAAGCATTATATGCTTCGGAGACTTTGACTATGAACAGGCGGGGACTAGTCGACCAGTTGGTCAAAAGAGAACGCAGGGTATTGAGAAAAATTTTAGGCAACAGATGGGTTGACGGGCACATACGTTTGAAGTCGAACGAAGAGTTATATAGAAAGATAGAACCAGTCACGTCAACAATAAAAAGGAAAAGGTTGTTGTTCTATGGACACATTTTCAGAATGTCCAACGATCGTCTAACAAAGAAAATTTGGAATTTCGTGAAACCAAAGAAGAAAAAATTGGCATGGTTTGAAGAATGTAACAAAGACCTTCTAGAAATTGGTATTCCGGACTGCAAAATTATGAACAGGTGTGAATTCAGACACCTAATCAAAAATTACCAGGGATTTAAGGTAGGGGCAGAACCCAAAAGGCGGAGGGGACCTCTTTCAGAAGATCGGAAGAAGGCGCTGAGTGATGGGCTCAAGAGATACTGGCAGGACATCAAAGCTGGCAGACGATCTAGAACGAAACAGTGATTTTGATTGTTACTCCGTAGTCCATAGTGGCTCAATTCGAATGTAAAAAAACTTACTTTATTATACAGATGTTCTATGTATTCGTGTATTGAAAATAACCCATTTTACGCGACTTGTGGTGCAATCTCACGTAGAGAGTTTATGAATTGAAGGAAAAAGCTTGCATTTTAGTGTTTGAGTGTACTACTGTAAAACCCTTTATAAAGCAATTTTACTTATCGTTGCAGCTCAATAGACTGGTCATGTGCACCACCCAGAACCCACATTGAGCTGCAAACAACCTGCAGTAATTTGAGCTGAGTTATTACTTTACTGTGGTCATTTGTTGGTCTAGTTTATCACTCCTTGTCCTGAAGGTTTTATATCCTTCTCAAATTACTCCTTATCTTAAGAGCAGTTCATATGAAATGACCATTAGTTCATTTTAATGGCGCGTTTAAAGTTATTACTGAGGTCGTTAATATGAGGTCTGCCGCCAAATTTGGCAGCAATAGAGCCAACGAGGGCAGGCGTAATGGTGTGGTTATTGGCAACCACAGTCAGAACATTTACAACAACATTAGCCATGGAGAATGAGGCATGTCCCTATCTCGACATTAACACCAGCCTGTGTCATCTTGCGAGTCCAACTACTGTCCGGCTCCGGGGCTAATTCTTTAGCATGCTAGGTTTTAGCCTGAAGAGTCCCGGGTTTGATTACCTGCTGGGTCATGAGGGTATTTTAATGTCCTATGGTTAATTCCCCTGGTCGATGACTAGTTGTTTGTGACGTCTTCATGAAATCCAGAACGAAAATAAAGAAGGTAAAGAAAAAAAGAATAAATATAGGTACGGTACAAATGGTGGTTGCGAGGTGGGTTTTATATTGTGGTTGTTGAATCATTTAGGTGCTTGTGACATAATGGCAGTGTAGCCCCATGCACTTGGGTGTATGTGAAATCTGGCTGAAAACCTGTGTCAATACAATGACTGTACTAAAGTGTGTGTCTGTGAGTAATTATAATAGAGAATGGGATTTGGGTAGGAACCGGCCGTGGGTTTAAAGTAGGGTGACATCCTGGCATTTGCCTGGAGTAGAAGTGGGAAACCACGAAAAGTAACTTATAAGATGGCTAAGATAGGAATCGAGCTTACTTCTTCCGAGTTCTGCCTTATATAACTTGAGAGAACCGGGAATCGAACCCGGACTTCAGAGGTGGCATCCAAGAATGCTAGTCACTATCTCGCGAAGTGAATGGTGGATTATTAACAATCGACAAATGAAACAGTTCGAGGACATAGCCGGGGTTCTGCTAGGGGGCATGGGCGTCCATCTCTCCAGAATCTCCGTAGCCCTCAGTACACTCTCAATTGTATAGAGAATGGTTTAAATATTTAAGAAATACTGTACTTTTTATAATTACAAAAAATTGTTTAGTGTGATAATCTGTAATGGATACTAATTGATAAGGTTGGTATTCTAACTTGAATATGGATACAAGTACTTAGCTGGTTATTTGGTTATTTGGGTGAAGTGGTGTTCAATATCGTTCAGATTCCGTCACAATTCACTGTCCAATATGGTTCAATAGCCATTAACATTAACAAAACAAGAGTCACATGATACTAACAAACCAAATACAATAAACTACTGGAACTAAAATAGTGTGTGTATTGTCTACATATTGTGATCCTCCGTGGCTTAGGCGGCAGCACACCGGCCTCACACCACTGGGTCCGTGGTTCAAATTCCGGTCACACCATGCGAGATTTGTGCTGGGCAAAGCGCAGGCAGATAGGTTTTTCTCCGGGTACTCCGGTTTTCCCTGTCACAATTTCATTCCAACAACACTCTCCACTATTATTTCATTCCATCTGTCATTCATTTAATCATTGCCCCCAGGGGAGTGCGACAGGCTTCAACAGCCGGCACAGTTCATAACCTCGCCGTGAGATGGGGGCTTCATTCATTCCATTCCCAGACCCGGTCGGTCGACTGGAAGCAGGCTGTGGATTGTCATTTTTCACTGTCTAGATATTAACCCACATATTCGTAGACATAGATTAATAGCGTAGGTGTAAAGGATCTGTTGATGATCGCTTGACGATCGAAACTACAGGGTCTTTCATATAAAATAAGAGCGCCAAGCGGCGGCTTTGTTATGCGCTGGTGCGGTGAACTTGGCCGAGCTTGTGGCGCGCCACGGCCCCCTGCTTTATGCGGGAGCAATCCTATATGATATGCCACAGATGCTGCGGCCTTGCTAGCGTGTGTACAATGCTGAAATCTTACTTTAGTTAGTTAGTTAGTTAGTTATTGTTGTTTTAATGGGCGGAACTACGAGTTCATCTGCCCCTCTTAACACAGATTAAAGTATACAAATTTGAAATGAAATTTAAAATTTAGAGGTGAATGGAAAGACCGAAAAATAATAAAACAAAACAAAACTAAAAATTATAAAAATAACTAAATTTTACGGAAAAACAAAAATTCATCATTCAAAAATGAACAAGTCGTTGAGTCTTACCTTATAAAAGATATTGGAAGTGTCGTCCTTCCTGGGTTATACAGACATTTTATCTGGAACCCACGTTCTGGCTGACGCGAGTGAGTTCTGCCACTGTAATGTTTCTGATTGCCAGCGTAATATTTCCTTTTAGTTCCTCCAATGTGTGAGGATTTGTTCGATACACTTGTTCTTTCACCATGTTAGCACTTGAGGTTTAGACTGGCGACTGACACCTGCGCGCTTATTGCAAGGTCAAGTTTGGTAATGTCAATCTGTTATTTTTACACAGTCCATCGGAACTTGAAAAAAAACAGTCCTCGAATTACATACCTCGCCCGGTATTGAACTCCAGACTGCATCTCCTAATGAATTTTACTTCTAAATTATTATTATTATTATTATTATTATTATTATTATTATTATTATTATTATTATTATTATTATTATTATTATTATTATTATAGTAAGGAGAAAGCAGGACATGGCTTGTAGAATGTTTCAACATGAAACCTATCTAAGGAAATACCAGGGCCTGGCCATCAATTAACTTAAGTAAAACTGCTTGTAAGCTTTTAGGGCGGAAACAGCCCATAGCCATTAGCAGCACCAGGAATTCTAAGACGTAGTCATTTACGGAAATGACCACATTCCATTATGACGATTTCACTTTAGATAAACTTAGAACGTATTTCCTCAATTTCCTAAAGTGAAAGGTTCCACAAGGGCCTGGTACTTTCTAGAAGGAATTCGTGGTGACCCCTGTGTGGGGATTGCCATCTCATTGGTCAGACACGGTAGCCTCGGGAGAGCCCAGCTACCCCCTCTCAAGTAAAGCAAATGTATATAAAGTCTGTATTTCTGGGAGTCGCCCTCTGTGAACTCCGACAACTCTGTAGACTACTACTATGTAAATAACGCTCTTCTAGCTAGTAACCAGCTGTGCTGTATACAATGGCATATTATTAAATTATATTACTGACTTCAAACTGCAAAACTGGACTTCTTCATTTCTGTTGAATAAGATACCACTCAGCCGCGTGGAGAACCTGAGAAGGACCAACACTTTGTAGTTTGCCACGCATCGTTAAGCTTCAAATTGGTATCCCGTCCCGGGATATCAACAAACTTAACTGGGGGCCCGTTCGTCCGGGATAGATATACGATCGCCACAAGATCTACGAGCAAGTTGGTGGAGTATACTGACAACGATCCAGAATCGCCTTTCGTTACTCTGCTGGCAAGCCAATTATCTACCCGCTACTGCTGCAGTAATCTATTCAATAGACGCAGCCGACTGGAAGGAAGTGGAACTGACAACCTCACTGGAGGCCTTTCGACCATGACTGACCAGCCAGCTCACAGGTAGACGGTAAGCCGACAACGCTCGACAAAAGTCAAGAAGCGCCTTTCGACTATCGCCAAGCCGTGGACGGACGAGTATACCGACAACGCTCGACATCAGTCAAGAAGCGCCTTTCGATTGCTCGGACGACAACGAAGAAGACCAACCAGAAGGAAGGAAGCTAGCCGACAACGCTCGACAACAGTCAAGAAGCGCCTTTCGACAGTGACCAACCGACTACGCAGTTCACAGGAGGATGCAGTCATCAATGAACGTCTTCTCCTGCATGTAAGTCAAAAATTTTAAGTAACTCTATTGTAATGCCTGAGTATTACTGTAACAGCTTGGTTCATTTTCATTTTCAATTCTTCAACTAACACACAGAGCACTAACAATAAATTTAATTTTCAAAGGAAAAAGTGAATTTGCGTGAAACTAAACGCCGTTTTATGCAGGTAATAAGTTTTATGCAGATAATAAGTGATTTTAAGTTAGCATTTAGTTAATAATAATAATAAGTTATCGTGGAAACCTAAACGGGGCTCTTTCACGTATCATTAGTTAATAATAATAATAATAATGTTATTTTACTTAGTTGTGGAAACCTAAACGGGCTCTTTCACGTGATTAATTTTAAGATACTCTATTATTTTACTTCTTCAAGCTTTTAATTATTTTATCTTATATACCTAACTCATAAGAATAATCATTATAATTATTATCATTAAGTATATTAAACCTTTTCATTTATTTGCAGTTTGAAAGTAAATAAATAAATTAACTAGCTGAATAGGCTCTAATTTAAATAATTTAATACTTCTTTCTCATTAACAATGGAGACAGAATTATTAACTAAATTTGAATACGCACAGATCCAATTGCTACCTGAGTTTAACGGAAATACCTCTTGCAGTTTAGACTACTTTATTGCAAGATGTGATAGTTTCCTAGCTACCCACAAGAGAGCCAACGCAACTCCCAATTCCGCCATTATTAATGAATTTTTATTTAATGTGGTGAAATCTAAACTTAAAGGGGAAGCATGTAGTATTCTAGATTTAGATGCAAATTCAGATTATGAAAAATTTGAAGAGAAACTAATTAGAAAATATGGTAATGTCAAAGATGAAAGATTATTGATTCAAGAAATTTCCAATTGCTTCCAAAAACGGGGCGAATCACACAATGACTACCACGATAGGTTAGACACCCTTGTCCTGCAGTGAAAAAGCATGTGCAAAATCAATTATAGAGACCAGATTTTAGATTTGAAATTAAGAGAATTAGAAGATCTGAGTTTGAATACCTTTAAGGCCGGAATTTTGGAGCCATATCGTTCTTATTTGCGCTATGCTCAAATTACCGACCTTAGCCACGCACTTAGACTGTGTAGAATGTTTTACAATGATAGAGCGCATGAAAGTTACATGGATCAGTTAAGAGGAGTACAGAAGCCACCTCCAAACAAATTCAACCAAACATCTCAACCACTAAATCACACTACTCATAATCCATTCACACATTCAAATTTCACACCACAAATGAGACCATTTAACAAGTTCGTTCCTCAGAACCTGCCCACACGACCTTTTATGAACCAACCCAATCCACAATTTATGAATTCTAACCCATCTCAACAGAAGCCCTTCAGACCGCAGAACCAACAACCTTTCAAGACCTCTATGAACCGTTCTTACCCAACTCCTAACAATATCGGTAGACGTTTTGCGCCCAATAACCAAACCTACCCAAAACCCATGTCCGGTGTTTCCACTATTCGGGGAAATTTAAATGCTCACGCGGAAGAAGCCGATGATTTTGGCTACATACCACCAGAATTCTTTCAGGAGGAACAACCACCTGAATATGAGCTTGACCATGATGTTGAGATTGATCCGTCCCTCGTTCCAAACGAATATCAAAATGACGATCAACAACAGGATTTTCATTTGGCCCAGCCATCACAATCGAAACCCTAACTAATATTAGGAACGCTCCAAAATTACCATGTATTACATTATTTGGTTTCAAAATCTTAATTGACAGTGGAGCATGTAATTCAATCATGAACCCATCAATAGCACACACATTCTTTCCAGATTATATATTTCAGGAACCTTTTTGTATTCAATCGGTGCATTCTGAAACATTAGGAACAGATAATGTGCAATTCCCTATCTTTTCTGAACACGGCATTGACACCCCTGTGAATTTCAGGGTCATGCAATGGCATGATTACTTCGACGCCTTAATTGGTACTGCTGACTTTGTCAAATAAGGTGCGAAAATCGATTATGCAGAAAAACTAGTTACACTAGCTAACAAGGATATACCCTTTCATTTTCATTCCAGTAATAAACAAATTAATTTCCAACCTGAAGTAGATATGCACACCATTGCGATCCCTGTCAATATTGAACAAGGAGACGTATATATTCCTAATTTTGAATGTGGAGGAATATATTTCTCGGATGCAATATTGCGTGCAGAAAACTACCAGGACATGTACCCCAGCGAAACTCAGTTAAAGCAGGAATTCAACAAACCAGTGTTTGTTGAACCTTTAGAAAACATCACGATACAGCCTTTAGAAATGAATAATATTTCAGAGTGCGATAATCAAGAATATCTCCGCACACAACACATGAATGATCTAGAGAACAGTGTCATACGGGAAATATGCTCTGAATTCTCAGATGTATTCTACTACCCAGGTTGTGATTTAACATTCACAAACACTGTAAAACACTTCATTCGCACTACCAATGAAGACCCTGTGTATCAGAAAAATTATCGCTATCCACCTGCATTAAAGAAAATACTAAGTGATGAGGTTGAAAAACTCATTAACCAAGGAATAGTCACACATAGCGAATCTCCTTACTGCAATCCCGTGTGGATCGTGCCCAAGAAGCTAGATGCTTCTGGACAGAAGAAATGGAGATTAGTTATAGACTTTAGGCAGCTAAACAAAAAAACAATTGAGGATAAATACCCTCTTCCAAGAATAGAGGAAATTTTGGAAAACCTTGGTCATTGTCAATATTTTTCCACACTGGACCTGGCCCAAGGTTTCCATCAAATCGAAATGGATCCCCGGTCCATAGAAAAGACCGCGTTCACCATTGATAACAGGCACCTAATGTTCAAAAGGATGCAATTCGGTCTTAAGAACGCTCCTGCCACATTCCAGCGCGTTATGGACAATGTTCTGCGCCCATTCCTTTATAAGTTTTGTTTTGTATACATAGACGACATCATTGTATTCAGTAAATCTTTAGAACAACACAAACACCATTTAACCCTTGTATTGCAAAAGCTGAGAGAAGTAAACCTTAAGATACAGCTTGACAAGACCGAATTCCTTCACAAGGAAGTAGCTTTTCTTGGCCATGTTGTATCACAAGATGGAGTAAAGCCCAATCCTGAGAAAATTAGGGTAATTAAGGACTATCCGATACCAAAAACCACCAAGGAGATTAAACAATTTTTGGGATTAGCAGGATTCTACAGAAAATTCCTAAAAGATTTCGCTAAAATAGCTCACCCAATGAACCGCTACTGAAGAAAGGGATCAAAAATTGATATAGAAAATTCCGAATACAAGTCCGCGTTCGAAACCCTAAAAACCCTTTTAATGAACGCTCCGGTCTTAGCATATCCAGATTTTGATGAGCCTTTCATACTAACTACAGATAGCTCAGATTTCGCATTAGGAAGTGTTCTCACACAGAAGGGGCATCCTATCGCGTATTATTCCAAAACCCTGAACCCTGCAGAAAGAAATTATTCTACAATTGAAAGAGAACTCCTCGCAATTGTAGAAAGCTGTAAACATTTTAAACCGTACCTATGGGGGCGTCACTTTCAAATAGAATGCGACACCGTCCTCTACAATGGCTCTTCACACTAAAAGACCCAAGTTCGAGACTTTATCGTTGGAAGATAAAGCTCGGAGAATTTGATTTCGATATAAAGTACGTAAAAGGCAAAACTAATTACGTAGCAGACGCACTCTCTAGAATTCAGATAAACGTAAATGATGAGACAGCTTCTAATGTAGCTATCCCCGGAGACAATACATACCAGGATGAAATGGATAATGAAACTATTCATTCAAACCAGGAAGACCCCATCTTCACCCTGAAAGCGTCAGAACGAAATCTGAATCAAAATCGAAATCAAATTATCATAAAATATGGTAATTTTCCAAAAATCCTTGAACAAAAATTATTCAAGAAAAACACGCATCACATCATGATTGTCACACAGAGAAATCTCCAACAAGATTTAAATGATCACCTGCTTAAAGTAATCAACCCCTCAAACAAGTATGCCGTCTATTTTGACGATGTAACAATAGAAATCCCATTCATTAGGGAATGTCAAAAGTTGCTCACGTCAGAATTGATAATCATCAGAGCGTCCAAATTCTTAGAGGATATTGAATGCTCAGAAACCCAAAAGCAATTTATATTACAATACCATTCAGTAAATCATAATGGTATCGTAGAAACCCTTGAACACCTTCGGAGTAAGTATTACTTGCCACATCTGAAAGAGCAAATCAGTAATTTAATAAACCAGTGTAATCTATGTCAAAGAAATAAATACGAGAGAAATCCTAACCAGGTGACGAACCAAGGTCCCATCACAGCCGACCACCCATTATCTCAAATCCACATTGACACTTTCCACTTTGAGCAAAGCCGTATACTAACTATATTAGATGTATTTTCAAAATACGGACAAGCCTATGTACTGCCTAATGGCACAACCCTTGCCGTATTAAATCAATTGCAGGTATACTTTTCACATCATGGTTATCCCAAAAAGATCACCCATGATCAGGGAGGAGAATTTGAAAACAACTTAATTACCGAATATTGTAAAGCCATTAACATTGAATATCACTCTACCACACCCTTGAATTCATCTTCTAATTCACCAGTGGAAAGACTGAATTCAACCCTTCTTGAAAAACTGAGGATCTCACGTGATCATGACAAGTTCACTCCACTCCCACAGCCTCTAGCCACCACAATCATAAACTATAATTCTTCGATCCATTCTGCCACCAAACAACCACCATTCAATATCCTTTATGGTCCATACTACAAAACGTTAGATCATATATTTTCCCCGTCTCCAAAAATCAATGAGTATATTGAGAGGCAAGGCAATCAAATAAAGGTCTTAAATGAAAACAAACCTGAACCCAACACCTCCACCTTCCAACACTCATACAAATTAGGTGAGACTGTGTATGTATCGGATCCCTTAACTAGGAACAAGAAATCCAGAAACCTATACAATGAGGGCACCGTAACAAAAATCGAAGGAAACCGCATTTATTGCAAAATGAAAAATGGTAAAATCCATATCAGAAATTTCCGTGACATAAAACCTAAAAGAAAGGTTTTTCCAATTCCAGATTCCTACCAGGATATGCCGTCATCCACACTGAACCCATAAAAACTCCAGGATTTTATGCCGACCCTATGGGATCTGTGGTGATAATCAACAATTACCATAAATTTATGTTCCATTTTAACCTTACCAATTTAAAAGATTCTTATAACCAGATTGATAATACCGTCTCCAGCCTTTTATCAAAAAGTAACAATACTTTTCCTTATTTGATATCAGAATTAACTGAAACAACTAAAGAAACTAAAAAGGAATTGAATAAATTAATACCTCCCATTCCAGATAAAGTTAAAAGAGGGTTAATTAATGGACTAGGAAAGGTAATAAAATTCATTTCAGGTAATTTAGATCAAGATGATTTTGATAACTTGCAAAGTCAAATTAATGCATTAAAACAGTTCCGCAATAATGAAATTAAACATATTAATAACCTACTATCATTTACTAATTCCATTGCTCAGAAATTTTATACTGAGATGAACCAGTTTAACACCAATATGAAGGCAATCCAAAGTGTACTTCGAACAAAAGACTTTGAGATAAATTTATTGGAACACATCCAATACGTGTTAATGTGCATCAACAAGTTCAACAAGATTGTGCGAGTGTTGCAAGAAACTATCAGTCTCTCATTCAACGAGATGACTAATGTGAAATTATTTTCCAGGAAGGACTTAACAAACATAGTCAAACATATGTTATCAATTTATCCTGTGAATAATATAATCCACACTGATCAATACCATCAGTATGAAAATTTAAAAATGTCAAAGACTCAAGTCCTCATGCTGGACGAAGAACTCATGGTGATTCTTTCTATGCCTATTACAGATGGAACTCAATATCAACTATATGATGTAACCCCTATTCCTACTGTTGACAATATTGTACTTATCCCATCTGAGAGGTATTATCTGCAAGGCCCTACATTAAAATGGTCTAATTCACCTTGTATAAAAGGTACTCAATCCTATATCTGTATGTACTATAATGTTAGAATTACTAATTGCAACTTAACAAATAATGTAGGATGTGAATTTGCTTCTGTAAAGAACAATGTGAAACTTTTTCAATCTGTAAATAAGGAACACATCCTTTTCTTTAGTAACAAGCCAGAAGTGATCTTACAAACATGCCCAGAATCTCAAAAGACAGTACAACGTTCTGGACCACAAATAATTTATTCTAACGAATCTTGTCCAATTTCAAGTATGGGTATAACACTCCAACAAAAACCAACCAATTACATCCACACCTTCCCACTCCTGACCATTCATGAGGAACCCATTGCAAAACATGAAATAAATTTCCATATTTCCCATCTGGATGTAACAAAGATGAAAATAGACCTAAAACCAATACCAATAACATATGTTACTACAAAACAATTTATGTCTATTAACATAGTTTCTGTAATGATAATAATATGTATTATTTTACTCATATTTAGAAAGAAATTGTATCACTTCTGTAAAACCATTAAGATTAAGGTTAAGAAAAATGTAAATGCCACTGAGGACAGTGCCTTGAAACTAAGGGGGGAGGAATTACATACCTCGCCCGGTATTGAACTCCAGACTGCATCTCCTAATGAATTTAACTTCTAAATTATTATTATTATTAGTTTTATTATTATTATTATTATTATTATTATCATTATTATTACAGTAAGGAGAAATCAGGACATGGCTTGTAGAATGTTTCAACATGAAACCTATCTAAGGAAATACCAGGGCCTGGTCATCAATTAACTTAAGTAAAACTGCTTGTAAGCTTTTAGGGCGGAAACAGCCCATAGCCATTAGCAGCACCAGGAATTCTAAGACGTAGTCATTTAC
This sequence comes from Meconema thalassinum, assembly GCA_946902985.2. Lineage (NCBI taxonomy): Eukaryota > Metazoa > Arthropoda > Insecta > Orthoptera > Tettigoniidae > Meconema > Meconema thalassinum. The sequence continues at coordinate 838,938,409 of OX336390.1, forward strand.
GGAAATTACCACATTCCATTATGACGATTTCACTTTAGATAAACTTAGAACGTATTTCCTCAATTTCCTAAAGTGAAAGGTTCCACAAGGGCCTGGTACTTTCTAGAAGGAATTCGTGGTGACCCCTGTGTGGGGATTGCCATCTCATTGGTCAGACACGGTAGCCTCGGGAGAGCCCAGCTACCCCCTCTCAAGTAAAGCAAATGTATATAAAGTCTGTATTTCTGGGAGTCGCCCTCTGTGAACTCCGACAACTCTGTAGACTACTACTATGTAAATATCGCTCTTCGAGCTAGTAACCAGCTGTGCTGTATACAATGGCATATTATTAAATTATATTACTGACTTCAAACTGCAAAACTGGACTTCTTCATTTCTGTTGAATAAGATACCACTCAGCCGCGTGGAGAACCTGAGAAGGACCAACACTTTGTAGTTTGCCACGCATCGTTAAGCTACAAATTGGTATCCCGTCCCGGGATATCAACAAACTTAACTCTCGTATGTACTATGCGCACGCTTTCAATACTACAGCAGGGGCCCGTGGCCCACCACAAGCTCGGCCAAGGTCAACGCAGCTGCGGATAACAAATCCGCCGCTTGGCGTTCTTATTTTATATGAAAGACCCTGTAGTCATCCAAGTGTAGTAATTAATGTGCTGCAATTACTTCAAGGTGTAGAAATTAACACTCATTACAATTTGGGTACCGACTGAAAATCATTTGAATTTAACTAACTAAGGCAGCACTGAAATATGACTTCCAACATGATAACTGTATATTTATGTACCTGTAGGTTTAGGTTATAATAGTTGCTCACTACCAAGTTGAACAGAGATTTGTTCATACGGTGATGAGTTAGAGGAGTTATTCCCTGAACAATAAGTTGACATGCACGCTATATATAACATTAAATGTAAGCCATGGATGTATGTAATAGTCCATAAATAGGCTATTATGCTAGAGATTTTTAGCCTACTTTTCACATTTTGCAAAAATTAGGAAAAAGTAGACTTATGAGATCGATCCGGGAAAATGTGTGTCTGTCTGTCCTTCTGTCTGTCTGTCTGGCTGGCTGTGTGTGTGTGTCCCCCCTATCAACTCCTAAACGGCTGCAGCAATCGAAACCTAATTTAGCATGAGTAAAGATGTATACAGGAATATCTCAAGCCCAGATTTGAAAATGATGTCAGTGCTACCAACTGCTGAAAAAACGGAATAGAAATTTGAGCTCCATGTAGGATATCATGGAAGGTATGCATGGGAGCTATTCCAAAATTGGTATACATGGCAGTGTTGCCAAAATAATTTTAAGCCTTCTGATAGGTCCAATTTTAAAATGCATATAACTTCTACACTATCAACTGGATTTCAACCAAATTTTGTATGTAATATCTGTACATAAATAGATATGACTGAGCGTATTCTTAAGAGCCACCAGGGCTGCCAACTGTTAATAATTGCTCTCTCTATTTTTTTCATCCAAATACCAATATATCTGAAAGTATGCAAGCCGACAGCTTTAAACTATGCACACGTATAGTACCTGACATTTTAGATTAATTTGGAGTAACTTATATACTTCAGATCTACCAACATGATTCGAAGCCTGCTGATATGATCAATTTTTAAATACATGTAACTTCTACACTATCAGTTGGATTTCAACCAAATTTCGTATGTGCTATGTGTAACATAAGAGATATGACTATAAGTATTCTTAAGAGCAATCAGGGCTGCCAACTGTTAATAAATGCTGTCTATATATTTTGCCCTAATATCAATATATCAGAAAGTATGCAAGCCAACAGCTCTATACTTTGCACACGTGATAGCACCTGACACTCTACATTAATTTGGAGTAATTAATTTAAGTCAGTGCTGCCAACATGATTCTCTGCTTGCGGATACATCCAATTTTAAATGCATATAACTTCAATACTAACAAATTGGATTTCATCCAAAATTGGCACAACAAGATATCATAATATTTCCGATTATTTCTAACCAGCACACGCATGACATTGTTGCCAACATGCTTTTACGCGTGCTGATAGATCCAATGTCTAACTGCATGTATCGTCCATTGGACTTCAGCCAAATTTTGTATTCTGTACCTTAAGAGATGGAACTAAGAATATATTCAGTCACCAGGGCTGCCAACTGTAGTGCTCTACTAGGCTACATTATACCAGGAACATTTCGAACTAATTAGACATTTCGATATTACCAACTTAATTTCGTCATTATTCTAGATAGGTTCATATAATGTAGATTAATCATTGGCATGAAAAGTAGGCTCTTTAGTTCGTCACGGAACTTCTTGCTGGATTGTTAGACCATGTTCTACGCTTCTTGATATCTCACATTTATTCAGCAAGTGCGGTAACATTTCAAAGGTTCGTTCTGAATGGTTTGAAGTGGTGCTTGGGTTTATATAGGCCGTTGGAATGTTTTGGAACTAACACGAAACGTGAATGAACTCTAGTAGTTTCTGGCTGGCAGTTTTTTATAAAGTTTGGAAGCCATCTTTTCAGTGGTGGCTTCCGTGGCGTAGTTGGTAGCATGCTGAGTTTCTATGCCCAAGATTGCGGGTTCAAACCCGGGCAAAGTCGGCGGATTTTTTAAAAGCGTTAAAAATCCCTCAGTATGCCTTACGTCGGAGGGGAAGTAAAGCCGGTGGGCCCATGTAATAGATTTATGGCATGTAAAAGAACTTCCACTAACTACAATATTGTATGAAGCTAAATTTGTAGGTTTGATTTTATTATTTATTATTTATTATTTATTATTTATTATTTATTATTTATTATTTATTATTTATTATTTATTATTTATTATTTATTATTTATTATTTATTATTTATTATTTATTATTTATTATTTATTATTTATTATTTACTATTTATTATTTACTATTTATTATTTATTATTTATTATTTATTATTTATTATTTATTATTTATTATTTATTATTTATTATTTATTATTTATTATTTATTATTTATTATTTATTATTTATTATTTATTATTTATTATTTATTATTTATTATTTATTATTTATTATTTATTATTTATTATTTATTATTTATTATTTATTATTTATTATTTATTATTTATTATTTATTATTTATTATTTATTATTTATTATTTATTATTTATTATTTATTATTTATTATTTATTATTTATTATTTATTATTTATTATTTATTATTTATTATTTATTATTTATTATTTATTATTTATTGTTTATTATGTATTGTTTATTGTTTATTATTTATTATTTATTATTTATTATTTATTATTTATTATTTATTATTTATTATTTATTATTTATTATTTATTATTTATTATTTATTATTTATTATTTATTATTTATTATTTATTATTTATTATTTATTATTTATTATTTATTATTTATTATTTATTATTTATTATTTATTATTTATTATTTATTATTTATTATTTATTATTTATTATTTATTATTTATTATTTATTATTTATTATTTATTATTTATTATTTATTATTTATTATTTATTATTTATTATTTATTATTTATTATTTATTATTTATTATTTATTATTTATTATTTATTATTTATTATTTATTATTTATTATTTATTATTTATTATTTATTATTTATTATTTATTATTTATTATTTATTATTTATTATTTATTATTTATTATTTATTATTTATTATTTATTATTTATTATTTTCTTATTTATTATTTATTATTTATTAACGCTCTATTACGTTCCAACGTTCGGCGCCAGGTGCTGGTTGTCGTGACTTCTAGTAGCCAAGTTTACAGATAGGTGTCGTTGACGAAAGAATTTGGTAGCAAAAGTAGGAACTACTTGAAATTGATCGTCTGCAGTCCTTACCTGAATTAAAGATAACTCACACTGATACAGCCATCACAATTAACACCGGTTATCAGACAAATTCTACACACACCCAAAGTACACGGGGCTGCATGACCACGTTGTCGCAGCCCCTAAACTGGGGAACCAACCAACCATCTTTTCAGTGTTGCCTATACAAACTATCAGTTGTAACTTTGTAGCTCTTCAGTCCGTCAACACAAATTTTCTCAGTATGACTGGGGAGGGGGGGATTTATTTATTTTATTTATTTTATGATTTAGTAGTGGCGAAGTTAGGACTGATGGATCTCTCTTAAACTTATCCACGAAATATCGTTCCAGTATTATATGAAACAACTTATAAGTTATAGAAGCCATTTTTCAGTGTTGCCTAATTCTATTAACGAAAGCCTTCCAGTCGGTCAACACAACACATTTGTGTCAGTCGACTGGATATCTTTCTTTAATGAAACATCTTTTGAAATTGAAACAAGTAGTTCCGTGAAGAACTATACTGCCTATTTTCATATATCCTACTCATGTTAATTGCTTCTATCAACATACAAAATTTCAGTTTGATGGTTGTGATAGATTCGTAGATACTGAGAACCGTCTACATATTTCACATGGTCGCCAGGTTGGATTTTTATTTATGTACTATTACATGAAGATTATTGTGTACGTTTGGTATTCAAACTTCAATCGCATGATTAGAACACAAGAAGTAAAACGAGATTTTAAAAATTTCGCATAGTTGCCATTTTGTGGTTATGAAAACAATTGAAATAAATTAGATGCCAGTGGATTAACATTTGTATAAGCATTTAAGGTGCAATGTTTCACTGCACTCGGATGGATAAATCGCGAGAAACGTCCATTTAAATATTTATATTTCGCGTCGCCGCCATGTTGTATTTGTGCTCACCAGGTTACTGAAAGTCATATAGGTGAACTTAATGTTCGTAGCCTCTATGAACATTAAAAAATTCAGTTTGAATGCTGAAAAGATTCGTAGATATTGAGAACCGTCAAAATATTTCGGATGCACGCCATTTTGGATTGTTATATGTACAGGCCAAATTTATGTACCATTAAAATAAAATTATTGCATAGCTTCATTATTCAACCTTTACTTCGATCGCATGATTACGACACAGAAATAAAAACTTAATTTTAAAATTTCGCACAGCTGCCATCTTGAGGTTATGTAAACAATTGAACTTAATTACATGCCAGTGCATTACAATATGTATATTCATTTACTGTACCACATTTCACTGCGCTCATATGGTTAAATCATGAGAAAAGTCTCTTAAAATGTTTCAACTTCGCTTGACCGCCATCTTCGTTTTGTACATTCCAGGTTTTTGAAAGTTAAATAGATAAACTTGTATCAGTGCTCTTTAATACCGTACAAAATTTCAGGGTGATATCATAAATAGTTATGGAGATATAGAATGCCAGTGAAATATTTCGCACAACCGCCATTTTTAGGTTATGTAAACAATTGAACTAAATTAGACGCCAGTGCATTACAATGTGTATAAACATTTGCTGTACCAAGTTTCATTAAGTTTGGATGGTTAAATCGCGAGAAAGGTCTATTTAAATGTCTCAACTTCGCTTGGCCGCCATGTTGGGTTTGTAGTTACCAGGTTTTTTAAAGTCTCATAGCTGAACTTCTAGTAGTTCCCTTTATCACCGTACAAAATTTCAGGGTGATATCGGTAATAGTTTCAGAGATACTGAATGCTGGTGAAATATTTCGCACAGCCGCCATGTTGGATTGGTGACACAAAATAAAATTTGAATGGCACGTTCGGGGTCGGCCAGAATGGTGCTATGATCTTAGCGAGTTTTATTGAAATCGCTCCAGCCGTTTAGAATGTATTAGTGGGGGACCCACACACGAATCACACACACAAGCACACACAGACACACGGACGAAAGGTGATCTCATAAGCCTATTTTTTCATAAAATGACAAGTAGTTCCGTGAAGAACTATACAGCCTATTTTCATTTATCCTACTTATGTTAATTGCCACTATCAACATACACAATTTCAGTTTGATTGCTCTGTAATAGATTCTTAGAAATTGAGAACCGACTAAATATTTTGGATGGTCGCCATGTTGGATTTTATATATGTAGGTCCTAGAGTTATGTACTGTTTCATGCAGATTATTGTGTACGTGTAGTATTCAAACTTCAATCGCATAATTAGGACACAAGAAGTAACAAGGAGGTTTTTAAAATTTCGCACAGCTGCCATCTTGAGGTTATGGAAACAATTGAAATAAATTAGATGCCAGTGGATTAACATTCGTTTAAGGATTTACTGTACCATGTTTCACTGCACTCGGATGGTTAATTTGCGAGAAACGTCCATGTGAATATTTATACTTCGCGTCGCCGCCATGTTGGATTTGTGATAAACAGGTTATTTAAAGACCTATAGGTGAACATAAGTTCATAACCCCTATGAACATTAAAAAATTCAGTTTGATTGCAATAATAGATTCGTAGATATTCAGAGCCGTCTAAATATTTCGGATGGTCGCCATGTTGGATTGTTAACTGTATAGGCCATAGAGTCATGTACCATTAAAGGAAAATTATTGCGTAGGTTCATTATTCAAACTTCACTTCGATCGCATGACTACATCACAAGAAATAAAAACTTAATTTTAAATTTCGCACAGCCGCCATCTTGAGGTTATGTAAACAATTGAACGAAATTAGATGTCTGTGCATTACAATGTATATAAACATATACTGTACCAAGTTTCATTGCGTTTAGTTGGTTAAATCGCGAGAAACGTCTATTTAAAAGTCGCAACTTCGCTTGGCCGCCATGTTGGCTTTGTAGTTACCAGGTTTTCAAAGGTCACATAAGTAAACTTATAGTAGTTCCCTTAATCACCATACACAATGTCAGAGTAATATCGGTAATAGTTTCGGAGATATTGAATGCTGGTGAAATATTTCGCACAGCCGCCATGTTGGATTGGTAGGTCGTAACAAAATTTGAAGGACACGGTCGGGGTCGCCCGGAATAGTACTATGAACTTACCGAGTGTCATTGAAATCGCTCGAGCCGTTTAGATTTTATTAGGGGAGGACACACACACGAATCACACACACACACACACGGACAAAAGGTGATCTCATAAGCCTATTTTTTCAAAATTGAAAATAGGCTAAAAATACCTTACAAGTTCATTATGATGATCAATAAAGAGTCAATTAATTATGTTAATACTAAACTTTACTTACTTATTAATAATAATAATCACAATGCCTCAAGCCTCCCTATTATATCCTAAATATTTTCCTATCTCAGCCATAAGTCCTTCCATCCATCACCATTCACACGATCCAGTCAGTAGTATGCAACAGGTAATCTCGGTATGCGGCCTTTATTGTTTTAGTATTTCTGATATCGGCAAGAGTTGAATTTCACAGTCGAGACCCAGGTGCAGCAAAAGAACGGATGAACATAGACGAGTGATTGATGGGGACGGTGAGGGAAGAGCCAGATGTTTCGAGTTATGATATGAGGACAAGTAACTGAATTTTGATGACATGCACGTTGGGGTGTCTTCATGCCGAAATCGATAGATAAGTAAGTAAAGGTTTGGGCGTTTATCAGGTTTAAACCACGATAGGGTACATCATCATCTTCATCATCATCATTTACTGTACTCAACAGGCCATGGAGACTCATGACAGAAAACAGAGGATATACATGTACATTCCATTACAAATTATATTCTATGACATTACAATAAAGAATAAATAAATAAAATAAAATCAGAGGTTCAATCACACATGAGAGGCATGTTTCTGGTCACAACTTCAAATATTTATTGCAGATGCTGTTCCACCTCCTTCTATCTGTAACATCACCATATCTTCGAATGTCTCCATCACTCTATCTCTCATCCAAGTTCTTGGACGGCCGATTGGGTGTTTGCCAATCAGCCGGGAGTTAAAATCTCTCTTAGTAATTGATACTTCTCTTCTAACAAAATGCCCTAGCAACTGAAGTCGTCGTCCTTTAATGGTTCTACCAATATTTGCTCTTTTAAATAGTTGGTAGAGGTCTTCCTTCTGCCTCCTTTCCCATCTTCCTTCGTCCACATTGAATACGGGCCCGTATATCTACCTCAACACTTTCCTTTCAAAAGCACAAATACGTTCTTAAAGAGTTAAGAGAGAATACAATGTTGATAATTGTTACATGTATTAAATAATTGGCATTGCAAAACTGTTTATTACTAAGACGTGTATATCTTTTCAGGAGTTGTAATTTATATCGTCGTCGTCGGCTTTAACTCGTTTCCGAGTATAAACCATCTTCCAAATCAGTTCACTCCTTACTCAAGTCTGTGAATGTGCTTCTGGTGACTTAACAGTCCCATCCTAGTGTAGAACAAGCGTCCACACAGATCACTTAGAATTGTTGGAGGAGGATATGGTTGAGCTGCACGGAGTTTTCGTGCGTGTCTCTTGGCTTCTTCATGTCTACGACGTTCCCCTTCAAATTTTTGGCAGCGGTTGGGATGGTCTGACAACATGTTGAACAGTCTTCAGCAACCGTGTCTCAGGCGTTTGAATTCAGACCTATCAACTTTATAGTCTGCTTAAACTGGTCGTTGTAACGCCTCTTAAGCCCTCCATGGTTCCGGGAAAAAGTTCACCAAACAGAATCTGGCGTGGAAGTCTTATATCACCCATCCGCCGAGCATGTACAATCCATCTAAACTGATAACCAATGATGGATGATTCTATACTATTGGCATAACCAGCTAAGTACTTTTATCCATATTCAAGTTAGAACACCAACCAGATCATTTACTAACCATTACAGATTATCACACTAAACATTCTTTTGTAACTATTTATTTATTTATCGTATGGCTTTTAGTGCCGGGAGTGTTCGAGGACATGTTCGGCTCGCCTGAGACTGTAGCTGCTTTCAGCGGACACCCTTAGGGGGAGCTACAAGTTCCGTTCAATTTCAGGTAGTTCCAACTTTCGCTACCAGATATCAATGATACCTAGTGGTGAACGTTGGAATTTGATAGAGCGTTCCAACGAAATCTAGCCTAACAATTTAGCTTCACACAAGTTTAGTCTATGGAAGGATCTCATTACATGCCATAAATCTACGACATGGGACAGCCGGATTTACTTCCCCTCCGAAGGAAGGCATACTGAAGGACTTTTAATGCTCTTAAAAATCCGACGACTTCATCCGGGATTGAAGCCGCTATCTTGGGCACAGCAGTTCAGCATGCTACCAACTACGCCACCGAACAGCAAGATTGGTGATGTGGTCTTCCAACTTGATCCTGAGGATGGATCGAAGTGTTTGCAGGTGGAAACTCTCTAGCTTTTTAACATTAGGCCTATGTCGGCAAAGTGTGTAAGGTCGCAGCCATGCTGTAATGTTGATAAGGCAACAGCTTGGTACACCATGAGCTAATTAATATACCGGGTGAATCAGCTGCCGAAAACAGTAATGTTTTATGCTGTCCAACTAACGCGTGTTGTCAGGAAGGTCGATATTTCTCTGCTTACATCTCGTATAGTACTAATGCGCTGCAAGCATATCCTGTAAACGATACTGAACACTATTACTCTTCCCTCGTATTAGACTACTAGCAATAGTGACCGGCTACGCCCGGTAGATTTTTTTTTGTTTTATGAATGATAATGAATACTACTACAGAACTGGCATATAATACTTAAATTAACAGAAAAAAGTATTTTAAAAATATAACTTGTTGAGGTGGTGGTGGGGTGATAAGTAGTACAGTATAATGGACGTAACATTCAGGCCAATTTCCCGTTGTGATAATGATAATAATGAATAGGGAAACGGCTATTTACTACAGTACTGACTCATGTAATTTACAAACGAATTGAAAAATATGATTAGAAATAGGAGTTTGTGACATAAAAGTCACTGCCTAGGGCCTATATCTCATTGGCTGTTAGAAAAGTAGAGATCAATAGTGTCGTCTTTTGTCACATAGTGCCATAGGAAAATAATCAGAGCACTTTGGAAAACTTCGGCTGTCCCGAGCTCCTGAAGTAGCAATAGTGTCATTTATCGCCACATACCGCTCAAGGATAAGGATCTGAATAAATGAAAGAAAATTTGAAAGCACCAACGCTTATTGCAGCTGATTACCTCTATGTACTGCACCAACACTATCGCTCTTATGCAGAGGCATAATATTTTCATGATGATAACTGTTTTACGGGGCCTAAGAAACCTTCTTGCAATAATTACTCCCAATGACTCCAATTTATAAGCAGCGCAAGTTGTAACCATTTTCGCAATTCTGGTAGGGGCGACGTGATGCCGCTCGCATTGCCAGCCAACAATTGACTTATTAATGGGAATGGAGTGGTCTGTCCGAAATTTAGCATAGCCTAAACTATTCCTCTTGAATCAGGCAATCATGTACAAAAAGAATTTTTCGAATCCGACTGGTAGTTCCAGAGATTAGCGCGTTTAAACACATAAACAAACACACACACTCTTCAGCTTTATTATATTAGTATACATTAGTCAGTAGTCACATCAAGGGAAAAATAATAGTGTTCAGTATTCCTTGCTGGATATGCTTGCAGTGCAGTAGTACCACACGGGATGCAAGCACAGAAATAGAAATATCCTATAGCCTATTCGTGCCTTTCCCAAAAAATAAGTCTTGAAAGAGACACTGATTTCAGGAGATCCAGTTTGGTCTGACGATAGGAATATACTGTAGGTAAATCACTAGTGTTGCCAAATTATATTTGCTGAAAACCGGTGGATAGTAATCAAATGCCAATACATCGTCAAGGAAGAAAGAAAGAAAGAAAGAAAGAAAGAAAGAAAGAAAGAGATAGAGAAAGAAAGCAGTTACTGTCCACCAAAATATTATATGCACTCGAGTTTGAAGGTTGTTAGAAGGCTCATGGGAGATTTCTCAATATTTGCAAGTAAGTTACACAGTTATTAACATAGGTTATAATTAGGGCTCGGATTGATATGCTCGATAACCTCTCCAGATATGCTTGAAAACCATCTGTTTAATGCTCGATAGATGTGCTCGAAAACCCCATTATATGCTCGATAGATATGCTCGAAAACCCCATTTTATGCGGTTAAATATGCAGAATATGCTCGAAAAACACCGTTGAAAACTATAGAAAGGAAAGTGAAACGAATAAACCAATAACATACCTTTATATCCGAGCTTTATTTTCTAATTGTATGTATGATACATTGCAATATACTCGCATTTACGTTTTTCAAGTATATATAAGAGATTTTTTCTTATAAAAGTTACAGTTTAAAAATTCATTTACAAACTGTTCAGAATTAGGCGAGTCAATGAAGTAGATCTGCATTGGTCTGTACAACAAGAAGTTTTTCTATGTTTTCAGTTTTGAATGATTTTTTTTAATCTGTCAAGAAAAGTTTCAATGACGAGAACGACCTCACTAATTGTTAAAAACCTGCGGTTCCATTCTTCGTACTGTCCCCGTTTACCCGGATAGTAGGCTGTCAGATATCCGCCCCCTCAATCGGATTGCCAATAATCCACCACGCCGGCTCAGCTACACCAATGAAAATGGCACTGACAGATACTACCGAGATTTGAGTACAGAAGTTAACAAGGAAATATTGTGGAACACACCAAAATAGACGGGGGTTCATACTTACCTCTACTTACCTCTTAAATATCTCGGGGATTGGGTTGACAACAGGATCTCTAAAGTATGCTCCCACAATAATCTTCACTATGATATTTAAAAATGAACCAGAACGAAGGCAAGAACTTTGAACTGTACAAAAGCTTTTATTTCAAATAAAGGGTATGATTTTAACAACTCAACAAAATAAATGTGGCTATCAGTAGCCCATGTCAATCTGACTATATCCTCCTATAGGACTTGCAAAGTTATTATACAACATGTTAGCTCCCACGAGCTCAAAATAACGTAATATTTAGAACACATTTGGTCTGGATAAGGAAGTCAGGATGAGACACATTTATAGAGCATTTGTTTTCTTTTAATAAACATCACACTTGTATTTATAGGCGCAAGGCCACACTGCAGACGACCTCGTCCGCTGATAACCAGTTGTCTGGCCAGCTGCCATCTACCCTTCAACCTGACGTACACCTGTCAAATGGGCTCCCTTGTCAAGCCACGTTGCGTAAGAATCCAGCACTCTCAAAAGCTTTAAATGTCCGCAAGACATCACAAATATTGTTACGCAAATCTTTCCAATGCTTTACTCACATACCACTGGATTATTCTGACAATCCTTAAACTTGTTTAATTAGCATCCAAATGTTTAATAAGCATTGTTTAGAGTATAAAACAAACTCTTAAATGTTTATAACAAAACTCATAAATGTTTATAACAATTAGAAATTGTTTATAATATAGTTAAAGACAAAAAGAATTTTAAACACGCCTCTAACATTACTTTCGTTCCACATTATTGTCAAAGATATTTACATTATTTATTTACAATATTAACATTTAAATTATTCAAATTATTAATTTGAGAAATACATTAACCACATGTTCATCCGGTTGGTAATTTTATAATCGTGTCAATATAATCGACCAATGAAGGTTAGTTATACATGTTAATGTCACAATCTGGTTTAATAAAGGTTTAATAATTATTATAATTATTTGTGACGGTAATCTTCATTCAAAATCTTATCTCAAATTCTTTCAATACTCTTGTTAATTATAACAGTAAATTCACTTGATTAATTTTCAAAGGACAAATACAATACACTCCAGCGGTAAATACGTCGCTTACAAAAAAAATGCACAAAACTGCATTAAAATTAGGCCCAAAATTCATCATATATTAATATATACGGCATCAAAATCTTCCACAGAATTTACAAAAACCTCCACTAACAAATTCTTCAATATCATTAATTACTGTGGGAATCTCCTTCATTTACTTCAAGGGCATTATACATAAGCGACTTTCAACACGTTAGCTGCACTAGCGATTATACATTCATAGTTCCACTTCAAAAATTCTTATAATCATTAATAGTTTCAAAACTGTTGTCATTTAACCTTCGTGGATTTCATTCATGAATCGAAATGAAGTAAAAATTTGCCAATCACAAACAAATTTAATAGTGAATACGCTTATATACGCCTCTCTGGTCTATCAAAATTTAAGATTAACATCTTAAAAGTATTGTAGTATAAAAATACTATCATCAAACAAAGTGCGACTAAACTGCAAAATAGTCGAATAGAATCCAATTAGACTGTGGAATGCAAACATTATTATTCAACTCTCTAATTGAGAAAAAACTCCTAACAAAAGTTCGTGACTTTAATGCATTCAATAATTCATAATTAAAGTTCATCTTTCACAAAATTGTCTATGATGCAATGGTCGTTCATAACTGACGATAAATGTCTGTGTTGCAATCAATTTCAAATAACGACTAGTATTTCCAAGATCGTCGACAACGCAAGAGATTTTAACGCTCTAAAATCATTTAAATGTTCTTCCTTCTTGATGATGACAGAAAATTGGACAAAGTAATTAAACTGGGGTAGAAATTACTTTAATAAAGTGACAAGCTGTCTGAAGTTAAATCTGCCATGAAAATCATTAACTTATAGTCAAATCGTGACTACAAAAATAAGCAAATTATTGAAATATCTAAATGTCAGTCTCAACTGATCCAAAATCATTTAACTATGTCCATGACATAACAATGTCTTAATAAATCGTCGAAAAAGGCATAACTCATCAAGGTGTACTGAGAATAGGAATCTCAAACAAGAATATAGGGCAAAATACATGAGGACAAAAAATATGGGAAAATGGTTGCTCAGATATTGCTAGAATACTCAAATACAATAAACGTTCACGACTACCTTATCTGCCGATTGACGTTCCAGAGGAAAATTCCCCAAAGAAGACTGCTGATGGATCCATTTCACCAAGTTAAAGCTGAGCTCCATCCTCGAAACAGGAAACAGCACCCTCGGAGAATCGAACTGCTTCCTTCTCCGGAAATTGCACTGCTCCATGAAGACGAAAGACATCCTTCCGGCAAAATTCTTCTTTGTGAGTCGGGACAACCCTGACCTCTCTTGAAAAATCCCTGAAGATCTTGTTGAAAATCGCCATGAAGTTTTTGTAGTAATTTCCATAGAAATATTCATATTCAGTGAGTATGAAATCGTTTTCATCGCTGTTTGATAGTATTCAGCGTTGAGCCACGAAACATGGGTGTAAATGGTTGTTCACCACATGTCCGCTTATATGGAATAGCAATTAGCGAAGTTCCATGTTGCTATCTTACTCCAACAATGTATGTCCCAATTGCATTAAAGTCCTTTAGCCTTCCATCTTCTCTGCGGTTATGGTAATAGAAGAACAAACTGCCTTATTAAACTGCTCCATAATACTGTAGCGTTGTGTCACAAAAGCAATCAGAAGTCTCCCTGTTATACTACCAGTGTCAGCCGTAGCGTAGGATCTGGCGATACAAAGTGCTTCTCAGGTGGCGAGAAAATCACTGTTGTCAGTCGTCTAAAATTGCTAATATCTTCTGAAATAACTCCTTGAAATTGTTCAAATTTCCTACACTGCTTAATGTAGCACTGCACAATAGAGTTAGCTTGTAGGCAACCGCTAATTGTTCATAGCCACTCTTGTAGACGCGTTATAATGTGCGTTTTAACTTCACCTAGTTTTACTCACAGTAAACTTGCACTGCTTGTCTGCTCGAATCTCGTTCACTGCGGTGGCTTCACCACGCGTTATAAAGACGACTCTTTCTACTAATGTCACTCGACGTTTCACCAAAACGACTATATAATCACTCAAGATCTGACGATTTGAGATATGCGATATGAGATCTGACGATTGAGACTCCTCTCTTCTGCGCAGGGCCTTTTATAAACTTCATAAGGGGCGTATCCATCCCTTCCATAGCGTGTTACTGCGTCATCGCTCGAAGTTCCAACTTCGTCAATACGTGACGGATTTTCAAAATTCAAAAACTGAAAATAAATTTCACCAAAATTCCAGAACAATGCCTCTACTGCAAATGGATTTCCACAATTCTGCATTCCAAAAAGTATTAAAAATATCATAGTTTCAGCAATCTCCGTCTTCCTTCAAACAATCGTTCATTGGTTCAAGCCTCCCCTCCAATAGCATAATTTCTTCCTCAGCATGATTCCACGTTTCCTGCGACTGCGTCGTAAATCTCGGATCTTTCTCGAATAAATGCTGACGTCATTGAGAATCTCAGCTCAAGCAGCCTGCTGGTATAACGTCTGCGTCATCCGTGCCTACGTCATGACTACCCATGTCATAACTATGACAGCCATAACTTTCTTCATAATTTTCAATATATCCACCGTGGTCTCACTATAATTCAATTACGGGGGCATTCTCCCCTCACCACGTTTTAAAAACAGTTGCAAATTGTTTTTAAACTCAGTGTTACAAGTTCCTCAACTCTCTTGAACACGAAATTGAATTATTACTGGCTTACTCTAGGATAGTATCTTTTCAAATTTCCAGCATTGAACTTGCCGTAAATGACATTATTCTCATCATCGTAGAGTTCATAACAGTTGTTTCCATAAGCGTTTGTAATTCTAAACGGACCCATAAATACAATTCCAAATTTGGGATAGATCTTCTTGCTCATATCAGCCTTGACAGGTCTGCGTAGCAATACAAGATTTCCAACTTGTAAGGGTGCACCAAAACGTTTTCCAGCTGCTCTTTTCAATCGTTTCTCTGCTGCTTTCTGGAGTTGTTCCTTTGCCTTGTCAATCCTCTGCTGCCTTCCTAGGTCGGGATCTCTAGGAACGTGGTTGAAACGATTATCCCACGGCCTTTCTTGGTTTCTTCCTAGATGAAGTCGCATTGGCACTTCTCCTGTGCTCTCCTGCACTGTAGAATTCAGACATTCCTCAATAAGGGGTACAAATCTCACCCAACCAGAATGATCATTTGGACAGAAAATTCGACAGAATTTCGAAAATTCAGCCATATATCTTTCAGAAGAATTCGATTCTGGGTAACGCACGCTTGAAAATAAGTGCTTAATGCCAAGCCTTTCCATATCCGCTGCAAATTCCACTGACGTAAACTGCGTTCCATGATCTGACAGTAGGTATTCTGGTTTACCAGCTTTAGGAAATACAGCATTTTCCAGTCTGCTTACAACGTTCCTCGTGTTAGCTTTCTGCATGGGACTCATAGTTACAAATTTTGAGAAAACATCCACGGTTACCAACAGGTACTGGTTACCCTGATATCCCTTCGGACAGGGGCCAAATATGTCCGTCGCCATAAGTTCGTTTGGCTTAGAAAGAATCATAGCCTTCGGTTTTCCCTTTAATAAAGCAGAGGCATACTTTGCTCTCTGACATTTGTCACATGATCGAATGACCTTGGCAATGCTGGAACGCATGTTAGTCCAAATAAATCTCTCTTTAAGAGTATCAAGAGTTTTATCTAAACCGGCATGTCCAGTTGCGTGATGAGCTACCCACACTAAATTGACAACAAGTTTAGGTGGCACGACTATTCGGAGTTTTGTATGCGCAGAGTCAGCATACTTGCATACGATGTCTCCACTCAAGACAAAGTGTCGTGAATTTCTCCGTGTAGCTGCATAGTCAACATCAGTATTGTCCATGTAACCCTTGAGGAACCTGTACATTTTCCTTATTGGAGCGTGTCTCTTCTGTGACACACCGATTCGGGCTAACCTCCTAACGGTTTCTTGATCTTCTTGCTCCAATTGTACATGGTGTATCTGCACATTTTAATAGGGTTACGTGATAACGCATCAGCCAGTAAGTTATCTTTCCCAGGCTGGTGGACGATAGTGGCGTTAAACTGTTGGGTGAACAAAGCCCAACGTGTCAGTCTATCACTCGACATGTCAGTTTGCAGCATAAACTGTAGTGCTTTATGGTCAGTAATAATGATGACTTTATGTCCCAGCAGGATTTTCTTCCACGCTTGCAAAGCTGTCACAAAAGCTAACGCTTCAAGTTCAGTCGTGAAGTAGTTTTCCTCGTGTTTCTTCAACTTCCGACTAGTGAATGCAATGTAGTGCTTGTTGCCTGCCTCGTCTTTCTGGTATAAGACTGCACTAATGCCTATCCTTGATGCATCAGACTCAATATAAAACACCTTCTCAAAATCTGGGTACTCCAGTTTCACGTTATTTCTGAGCATCTCTTTTGCTTTCTCAAAAGCCTCATCTGCTGCGGTACTCCATTTCCATCTATTATTCTTTTTGAGTAAGTCATACAGAGGAGCCATAATTTCAGAGTATCTCGGACAGTGGCTGCTAATAAATTGGCATGCGCCTACAAATTCTCTGACTTGTTTCACCTTAGTTGGCTTTGGAAATCTCGTGATTGCCTCTACTTTTTGCATGTTTGGATGATATCCATCTTTATCAATTGTATGCCCCAAGTAATTTATCTCCTTCTTCAAGAATTGACATTTTCCAAAATTGACTTTGATATTGGCCTCCCTTAAATTCTCGAACAACTTTCTCAAGTGCACTAAATGTGCTGCGGCGCTGGGTGAAGATACGATTAAATCATCGATGTAGCAGATTACATTTTCTTTCACTTCATCAGTGAGCTTACTATCAAGTGCTCGAATAAGTGCTGGTCCACTGTTAACCATACCAAAAGGCATTCTGACAAAGACCCATGACGTCTGGTCAAATAGGAATCCAGTGTACTGCATACTCTCTTCTTCTAGTTGAACTTGATAAAATGAAGACGTCAAGTCAAGAACGCTGAAACATGCTCTTCCTTTGAATTTTCGAAGCAGATCTCTAATCTTGGGTGGTCGGTCATTTTCTGGAAGAATCTTCAAGTTGATGGTCCTGGCATCGAGACAAAGACGTATCTGACCATTACTTTTCTTCACTACTGTGATGGGGTTTATATAAGACGACGCCTGTTTTTTAATAATCCCGTCTACCTCCATTTTTCTGATTAACCCTCGTACTTCTTGATAGTATTTCTCAGGTATGGGGTATATTCTCTTCTGGTAAGGGGTTTCATCTGTCAGCCTTATCTTGTACTTATAATCCTTAATCAATCCAGGCTTTTCATCAAAAATATCTTGGAATTCCTTTATCAGATCCTCAAATTCCCCCTGAATTTCTTCAAATCCTTCAGTTTTTCTACTGGGTATTTCTGCTAAATTTTCCACTTCATTAATAATGGTATTCAAAATTTCTTCCCTAAGGTCTATTTCCAGACTGTTTTTCACGTCCTGTTTTTCTATCTCTTCTGTGATCATGTACCCACCATTAAAGCTAATACTTCTGTTCTGCATGTCAATAATAGCTCCGACCTTCGATATAAAATCGATTCCAAGCACCATATCAAAATTGATCTTGCTCACCACAATGAAGATCTGTTCATAATTCCTTCCATTGATCTCAAAGTTCAATAACACTTGAATCTTGCACTTCACTGCTTTATCTTGGAATATCCCTCTCACTTTGACGGTAGAAACAGGTAGAACTGTCACATTCTCTCCTCTTAGCAGACTTTGATAACAATCCTCTGAAATGATGGAAATTATTGCACCAGTATCCATCAGGGCTTTGTATTGTTGGCCATCTATCCGTACAGAAATAATAGGTAAGGCACATGGTCTTTCCTCTCTGACGATTCCCTTCTCTTCCAGCAAATCTTCATCGGTAACTTCATATATCTCATTAATTGTAATCAGGTGTGGTGTGGCAATGTATTTACAAGTTCTCACTGTCGTTGAGAAATCGGCGTTTTTTTTTTGTGTTACCGACCTCAAAATTGTGCTGGCTCGTAGAAGGCCCAGGATCGATTACAACATCCTGCCTTTTCTTTTGGTTTTCGGCTTCTTTTTCCCGTAGTTCTTTCAGGTATTGCTGGCTTTCCCTCTCTCTTTCCTGATACTGATCGGGTGTCATAACCTGACCTTGAGAATCCTGATTTCTATTTTGGTTCTGGTTATTTCTATTATAATTTCTGTTATAACCATTATTGTTGTAATATCTGCCTCTTCCATTGTTGTAATTGCCTCGATTATAGTTCCAGCCTCTTCTCTGTTGATACGGACGGTAACCTTGCGATCTGTTATTCCTAAACTGATTATTCCTGTGAGGACCTACATTGTCAGTTTTCTCTCCATCTGGCTTGTCAGTTTGTTGGACTTGGTCCATATATACCGTATTTATTTCTTTAAAGTCATGCCTCTGACCTTTCTGTACCACGTTAGGCATTGGACTTGTATAGTCTAACCTCCTCAGTAATTCATCCATGCTGGTCAAATCCCTTATGTTTGACGAAATGATTAGTCTTCTCACCTCCACAGGCAGCATACGAGAAATCGCATCAATTAATTGCTCCGTTGACAAAGGGGGTTGCAAAAATCTCAAGCGGGACAATTGACTCGTAAAGAAATCAGCGTACCGCGTTGGAAGAGTACCTGAGTATTTTCTTGAATAAACCTCCGCTCTTAACGAATTCTGCGCTTCGATGGACCAAAATCGTTTGATTAATGCCTCTGCAAACTCGTCAAAGTTACTGAACGTGTATCTAAATGCGCGAAACCATTCAAGGGGTCTTCCAATCAAAAATCTTTCCACAATCTTCATCTCTCTCTCTCTGGGAATGTGAGCTTCGATGAAATAATCTTTGAGGTTCCTAACATACTCTATAGGCGTCAAACTGTCAGTGTTGCTGAACTTTTGCGGTTTGTCTTCAAAATTCCTGATGACCGTGACATTCCTCGGATATGAATCCGGGTAGTTTTTCCCACTATCTCGGTAGTTCCACTCAGGTTCCATATTCCTCTCGTCATCTTCCTCCCTGAATCTGGATCTACGTTCTTCAGGAGTCACGTCTCTCTCTTCTGGATCTAGGTTACATCTTCTGGCATAATTCCTATTGGTTTCGCAAGCCAAGCCTTCTGTATCCTTGTCAGTAATCTCCGTTATGACTTTCTTGATTAACTCTTCTTTGTAGGTCTCCATCAAACTAGCTTCTCCTAGCTTCAAATTTTGCAGTTTACTCGTCGTTTCATTCACATCAGAGACAACTTTATGAATCTGATCCTCTAATGCAGATTTTAATGCTTGCACATCCTGACCTAATTGTGTTCTATCTTCTACTTGTCTCTCGGATAGCGAATCCATCCTGACGCTTAAATCTTTCCTAATCTGTACTACTTCATTGTTGATATCTATTTGAGTACTGGCAAGTTTCCTTTCAATACGTTCTTGAATTTGGGTTACATGTTCCCCACTTGATCTATTCCACTCGTCTTTCCATACTGCTACATTTGCCGTTAACATTTCTGCTATGTCTACTTCGATATCTTCTTTAAGTAATCTATTATGGTCTAATACATGGGTTCTCATGACCTCTACATCAAACTTTAAACCTTCTAAAGACGCTGTCGTTCTAACTGACTCATCAACTAGCCTAGTCGTTAATGCACTTATATTACGTGTACAAAGTGTTTTCGAATTTTCTATCTCTTCCCTGACTTTATTTACATCAGTTTGGACTTTAGCAATATCTACGAAAACTGTGTTGACTTCTACTTGAATTTTATTTATGTCACTTTGCATCTCGTTTACATCCGAATGAATGTTATTAATATCAACCTGAACATTGGACACATCAGTTCTAACATTTTGGATTCCTCTTTGGACTTCCTCAACCTTGTCTTGGACAGTCGCAACATCATTTTTAACAACAACTACTTCAGCCCTAGCACAAGAAATATCACTTCGGACATTAGCAACATCTAAATTCAACATTGTAAGATCTTTCTGTACTTTAGAAACATCAGTTTTTACATCAGAAACATTTTTATGCACATTAGACACATCTATTTTAACCTCTGAAACATTTTTATGCACATTGGATAAATCTTTTTGGACATTGGACACGTCTGAGCGCATGTCAGTTACAGCATTCTCGATTCCTTGGGTATTAATCTGTAAACGCGACATATTATCCTCTAAGTTAGCAGAACTGGTCTGAAGAACTTTCATGCTTTCACTCATCTGCTTCATACTGCTATTCATGCTAGCAGACATATTACTAGCATTTTCCTCCATTCGACTAGTATTCCTAGCTTCCATCTCCTTCATACTGCTATTCAGGCTAGCAGACATCTCCTCTAACATCCTCCTAAGACTTTCATCTGCCATTACAATATTATTCAAAATAGACTGCTGTAGGGACATACATCAAAAGAGCAAAATAACAACATCTGAGCAACACTTTTCACCATATATATATTTGATCAATTTTCTGTCTTATATCTAACTTATAACTACCTTATAATTAACCTTCGAAGACACTTCATGTTGAAACAAACCAAAGCACATGCTCAAATTTCCCTGGTCCATTTTAAAATATCCTAACACAAATAATTTACATTTATAATCCAAATAATTTAATTGTATATTTAATATGACTGAAATGTCATAAGCCGGTCAAATAAAATAAGATTCCAGATCATAGGCGATTTTCCTAAGTTTCCAGCCTATTTAACCTCTCTCAAGTTGTATAAGATCTGATCTTTTCTGAGTGTAATTTTCCTACTACAATACAACATTTAATTCCTATATAATCACACTCTTGAATACTACAATTGGCCTAGACATCTAACAAAGAATCAACCTCTTTATTTGAGTCTAATCGATCCACACGTTTTAGGTTTGCCAATCCTACTGGCGTTCAACCTGGTGATCCAGTTATGTTGAATCAGCCCCACGTTTTAGGGTCGCCAATACTTCTGTCCCCGTTTACCCGGATAGTAGGCTGTCAGATATCCGCCCCCTCAATCGGATTGCCAATAATCCACCGCGCCGGCTCAGCTACACCAATGAAAATGGCACTGACAGATACTACCGAGATTTGAGTACAGAAGTTAACAAGGAAATATTGTGGAACACACCAAAATAGACGGGGGTTCATACTTACCTCTACTTACCTCTTATAAATATCTCGGGGATTGGGTTGACAACAGGATCTCTAAAGTATGCTCCCACAATAATCTTCACTATGATATTTAAAAATGAACCAGAACGAAGGCAAGAACTTTGAACTGTACAAAAGCTTTTACTTCAAATAAAGGGTATGATTTTAACTACTCAACAAAATAAATGTGGCTATCAGTAGCCCATGTCAATCTGACTATATCCTCCTATAGGACTTGCAAAGTTATTATACAACATGTTAGCTCCCACGAGCTCAAAATAACGTAATATTTAGAACACATTTGGTCTGGATAAGGAAGTCAGGATGAGACACATTTATAGAGCATTTGTTTTCTTTTAATAAACATCACACTTGTATTTATAGGCGCAAGGCCACACTGCAGACGACCTCGTCCGCTGATAACCAGTTGTCTGGCCAGCTGCCATCTACCCTTCAACCTGACGTACACCTGTCAAATGGGCTCCCTTGTCAAGCCACGTTGCGTAAGAATCCAGCACTCTCAAAAGCTTTAAATGTCCGCAAGACATCACAAATATTGTTACGCAAATCTTTCCAATGCTTTACTCACATACCACTGGATTATTCTGACAATCCTTAAACTTGTTTAATTAGCATCCAAATGTTTAATAAGCATTGTTTAGAGTATAAAACAAACTCTTAAATGTTTATAACAAAACTCATAAATGTTTATAACAATTAGAAATTGTTTATAATATAGTTAAAGACAAAAAGAATTTTAAACACGCCTCTAACATTACTTTCGTTCCACATTATTGTCAAAGATATTTACATTATTTATTTACAATATTAACATTTAAATTATTCAAATTATTAATTTGAGAAATACATTAACCACATGTTCATCCGGTTGGTAATTTTATAATCGTGTCAATATAATCGACCAATGAAGGTTAGTTATACATGTTAATGTCACAATCTGGTTTAATAAAGGTTTAATAATTATTATAATTATTTGTGACGGTAATCTTCATTCAAAATCTTATCTCAAATTCTTTCAATACTCTTGTTAATTATAACAGTAAATTCACTTGATTAATTTTCAAAGGACAAATACAATACACTCCAGCGGTAAATACGTCGCTTACAAAAAAATGCACAAAACTGCATTAAAATTAGGCCCAAAATTCATCATATATTAATATATACGGCATCAAAATCTTCCACAGAATTTACAAAAACCTCCACTAACAAATTCTTCAATATCATTAATTACTGTGGGAATCTCCTTCATTTACTTCAAGGGCATTATACATCAGCGACTTTCAACACGTTAGCTGCACTAGCGATTATACATTCATAGTTCCACTTCAAAAATTCTTATAATCATTAATAGTTTCAAAACTGTTGTCATTTAACCTTCGTGGATTTCATTCATGAATCGAAATGAAGTAAAAATTTGCCAATCACAAACAAATTTAATAGTGAATACGCTTATATACGCCTCTCTGGTCTATCAAAATTTAAGATTAACATCTTAAAAGTATTGTAGTATAAAAATACTATCATCAAACAAAGTGCGACTAAACTGCAAAATAGTCGAATAGAATCCAATTAGACTGTGGAATGCAAACATTATTATTCAACTCTCTAATTGAGAAAAAACTCCTAACAAAAGTTCGTGACTTTAATGCATTCAATAATTCATAATTAAAGTTCATCTTTCACAAAATTGTCTATGATGCAATGGTCGTTCATAACTGACGATAAATGTCTGTGTTGCAATCAATTTCAAATAACGACTAGTATTTCCAAGATCGTCGACAACGCAAGAGATTTTAACGCTCTAAAATCATTTAAATGTTCTTCCTTCTTGATGATGACAGAAAATTGGACAAAGTAATTAAACTGGGGTAGAAATTACTTTAATAAAGTGACAAGCTGTCTGAAGTTAAATCTGCCATGAAAATCATTAACTTATAGTCAAATCGTGACTACAAAAATAAGCAAATTATTGAAATATCTAAATGTCAGTCTCAACTGATCCAAAATCATTTAACTATGTCCATGACATAACAATGTCTTAATAAATCGTCGAAAAAGGCATAACTCATCAAGGTGTACTGAGAATAGGAATCTCAAACAAGAATATAGGGCAAAATACATGAGGACAAAAAATATGGGAAAATGGTTGCTCAGATATTGCTAGAATACTCAAATACAATAAACGTTCACGACTACCTTATCTGCCGATTGACGTTCCAGAGGAAAATTCCCCAAAGAAGACTGCTGATGGATCCATTTCACCAAGTTAAAGCTGAGCTCCATCCTCGAAACAGGAAACAGCACCCTCGGAGAATCGAACTGCTTCCTTCTCCGGAAATTGCACTGCTCCATGAAGACGAAAGACATCCTTCCGGCAAAATTCTTCTTTGTGAGTCGGGACAACCCTGACCTCTCTTGAAAAATCCCTGAAGATCTTGTAGAAAATCGCCATGAAGTTTTTGTAGTAATTTCCATAGAAATATTCATATTCAGTGAGTATGAAATCGTTTTCATTGCTGTTTGATAGTATTCAGCGTTGAGCCACGAAACATGGGTGTAAATGGTTGTTCACCACATGTCCGCTTATATGGAATAGCAATTAGCGAAGTTCCATGTTGCTATCTTACTCCAACAATGTATGTCCCAATTGCATTAAAGTCCTTTAGCCTTCCATCTTCTCTGCGGTTATGGTAATAGAAGAACAAACTGCCTTATTAAACTGCTCCATAATACTGTAGCGTTGTGTCACAAAAGCAATCAGAAGTCTCCCTGTTATACTAGCAGTGTCAGCCGTAGCGTAGGATCTGGCGATACAAAGTGCTTCTCAGGTGGCGAGAAAATCACTTTTGTCAGTCGTCTAAAATTGCTAATATCTTCTGAAATAACTCCTTGAAATTGTTCAAATTTCCTACACTGCTTAATGTAGCACTGCACAATAGAGTTAGCTTGTAGGCAACCGCTAATTGTTCATAGCCACTCTTGTAGACGCGTTATAATGTGCGTTTTAACTTCACCTAGTTTTACTCACAGTAAACTTGCACTGCTTGTCTGCTCGAATCTCGTTCACTGCGGTGGCTTCACCACGCGTTATAAAGACGACTCTTTCTACTAATGTCACTCGACGTTTCACCAAAACGACTATATAATCACTCAAGATCTGACGATTTGAGATATGCGATATGAGATCTGACGATTGAGACTACTCTCTTCTGCGCAGGGCCTTTTATAAACTTCATAAGGGGCGTATCCATCCCTTCCATAGCGTGTTACTGCTTCATCGCTCGAAGTTCCAACTTCGTCAGTACGTGACGGATTTTCAAAATTCAAAAACTGAAAATAAATTTCACCAAAATTCCAGAACAATGCCTCTACTGCAAATGGATTTCCACAATTCTGCATTCCAAAAAGTATTAAAAATATCATAGTTTCAGCAATCTCCGTCTTCCTTCAAACAATCGTTCATTGGTTCAAGCCTCCCCTCCAATAGCATAATTTCTTCCTCAGCATGATTCCACGTTTCCTGCGACTGCGTCGTAAATCTCGGATCTTTCTCGAATAAATGCTGACGTCATTGAGAATCTCAGCTCAAGCAGCCTGCTGGTATAACGTCTGCGTCATCCGTGCTTACGTCATGACTACCCACGTCATAACTATGACAGCCATAACTTTCTTCATAATTTTCAATATATCCACCGTGGTCTCACTATAATTCAATTACGGGGGCAGTACCAAATAGGCTTTTCAATAATTATTTATGTTTTCGAACCTTAAGGATGGTCAGGGCCCGACTTTTGGGGGGATTCGAAGAAAAAACACAAAAATATGCATTTATATGCTTCTATCCTGAAAACCGTGGTTTTACGCATTTATATGCTCGATAAATTTCAATTCCGTTGGTCCCAGAGAGGTGGAAAAAACCACCGAAAAGTTTCTTTCAATGTGTACTATTCAGGGAAAAAATATGCAAATATGTTCGAATCCGAGCCATAGTTATAACAATTAAACTCTAGCCAATCTTGATTAAGTTTTCCTTTTGTTATAGAAATCGCACATCAGGGATTTACAATAGACCAACTCAGATCAAACCTCGGCCCCCTTAGAACCCACTCAATAATAGACTGTTGCCGTCTTCATCATTAACATATAAGGAACCCTAAAGTTCCAAACTCTGCAAATCACGGTCGGTGCATAACCACTACTAAATACCAAAGACCAAAGGATAAGTGCAAATATTGCCTATTTCATTCGTTCAACAACATACAACTGACAAGATCTTCAGCAGTTCCTTTTAAAAGTTTTATCACAACAAGTAT
Organism: Meconema thalassinum; assembly: GCA_946902985.2. Classification (NCBI taxonomy): domain Eukaryota; kingdom Metazoa; phylum Arthropoda; class Insecta; order Orthoptera; family Tettigoniidae; genus Meconema; species Meconema thalassinum. The sequence goes on from OX336390.1 coordinate 838,964,672, forward strand.
TGGCACAGGAAGGAGCCTAACGAACTAAATGACTACTGTCAACCAGTAGAGTTGACATGCATAATTATACTGTAATATGGGACAATTTCCTCCATATGCTTGAACTATGGATCAACTTGATTTTAAATTTCATGACTACTCAGTGTTTTATAATGTATTTTAAATGTGTGTTTGGTTACTTACAAGTGTTTTAATATGTATCTAATGCTGAAGAAGGACACATAAGTGTCCGAAACATGTACCATTGTTAATTCCTGAATACAACTAGTATTGAAAAGACGAACAGTTTGCAAATTATTAAGTGGATTCAATTCAATACAGAGCAATATGGATAATAACAAATCAAAAGGTTATGCTCTATGACTGTGAAATACGTAAATTAATTCACATATTTTATATCGGTTTGTATTTGTACGGGGAATTAAGACATGGTTCACCAGCTAGCCGCTCCGGGAAATGCTGTACAGCGTTGCTGATAAGGAGCCCATCACTTCTGAGCGAGGGGCGCCATTACCCGTGATGGAGCCCATCTTGGCGACGTTGTACAGCTTTCACCGGAGCGGCTAACTGGTGAACCATTTCTTAATTGCCCGTACAAATACAAACCGATATAAAATAAGTGAATTAATTTACGTATTTCATAATCATACAGCATACCTTTTTGATGTATAAGGATTACAACGCAACGAAGAACTATATTTTCCAACCATCCCGAGCCGAGAAAAAGTTACCTTACAAAAGTGATAACAACTTTGTTTCTTGGACACACAAAATTTTAAATTAATTAACCAGTTATACAACATTCCAATGTATATAGTGTTAAAATTTGGATTTGATCTGATGACGGGTTTGTGAGATAAAAATTCTTAAATGTGACGCATGGTAGAAACACACTTAAAAACGGGCACGTTTTGTGTTCCAACTGCGATAAAAAATATATTAAAATATAAATTAAAAATTCCAAACCTACATGAACTAACGTAAAATAGAACGACGAAAATGATGATGTTATTCGATTTTATGTAGGTCTATTGGTTACTTCACAAACATCCTTCATACTCGAGTGCACATAGTATTTTGGTCGACAGTAGGTAGTTGGTTAGTTTGTTATTGTTGTTTTAAGGGGAAGAACAGTCAGGTCATCTGCCCCTAAGAAAGAAAGAAAGAAAGAAAGAAAGAAAGAAAGAAAGAAAGAAAGAAATAAAGAAAGAAAAAAGAAGTATGAAAGAAATAAAGAAATAAATAGAGAAAGAAAGATACAAGCAAAGAAAGAAACGAAAACATAAAGAAAATGAGAGAAAACAGCCCGAAAATGCAGAAAAAGAAACAAACAAAGAAAATGAATGAAAAAAGAGAAAGAGAGAAAGATACTAAGATATAAGAAACAAACAGAAAAATAAACGAACACTAAAACAAGTAGTTCCGTGAAGAACTATTCAGCCTATTTTCATATATCCTACTAATGTTAATTGCCTCTATCAACATACTAAATTTCAGTTTGATTGCTGTAATAGATTCGTAGGTATTGACAACCGTCTAAATATTTCGGATGGTCGCCATGTTGGACTTTTATATATGTAGGTCTTAGAGTTATGTACTGTTACATGAAGATTATTGTGTACGTGTAGTACTCAAACTTCAATCACATGATTAGGACACAAGAAGTAAAAACGAGATTTTTAAATTTCGCACAGCTGCCATCTTGTGGTTATGGGAACAATTGAAATAGATTAGATGCCATTGGATTAAAATTTGTATAAGGATTTACTGTACCAAGTTTCTCTGCACTTGGATGGTTAAAATGCGAGAAACGACCCTGTGAATATTTTTACTTCGCGTCGCCACCATGTTGAATTTGTGATCACCAGCTTATTGAAAGTCCTATAGGTGAACTTATGTCCATAACCCCTATGAACATAAAGAGAATCATTTTGATTGCTGTAGTAGATTCGTAGATAATGAGAACCGTCTAAATATTCCAGATGGTCACCATGTTGGATTGTTATATGTATAGGCCATAGAGACATGTACCTTTAAAGGAAAATTATTGCGTAGGTTCATTATTCAAATTTTCACTTCGATCGCATTATTACGACAAAAGAAACAAAAACTTAATAAAAAAATTCGCACAGCCGCCATCTTGAGGTTATGTGAACAATTGAACCAAATTACATACCAGTGTATTACAATGTGTATAAACGTTTTCTGTACCAAGTTTCAATGCGTTTGAATCATAAAATCGCGAGAAAAGTCTATTTAAAACTTTCAAATTCTCTTGGTCGCCATGCTCGTTTTGTAGTTAATCGGTTTTTTAAAGTCTCATACATGAACTTCCAGTAGTGCCCTTTATCTCCTTGCAAAATTTCAGGGTGATACCGTTAATAGTTTCAGAGGTATAGAATGCCAGTGAAATATTTCGCACAGCCGCCATATTGAGGTTATGTAAATAATTGAACGAAGTAAGATGTCGGTGGATTACAATGTATATAAACATATACTGTACCAAGTTTTTTTTTTGCGTTTGGTTGGTTAAATCGCAAGAAACGTCTATTTAAAAGTCGCAATTTCGCTTGGCCGCCATGTTGGTTTTGTAGTTACCAGGATTTCAAAGGTCACACAAGTGAACTTCTAGTAGTTCCCTTCATCACCATTCAAAATTCCATGGTGATATCGGTAATAGTTTCGGAGATATTGAATGCTGTTGAATTATTTCGCACAGCCGCTATGTTGGATTGGTGAGACGTAACAATATTTGAAGAGCACGGTCGGGGTCGCCCGGAATAGTGCTGTGAACTTACCGAGTTTCATTGAAATCACCCCAGCCGTTTAGATTTTATTAGGGGGGCACACACACACGGATCACACACACACACGCACACACAGACACACGGACAAAAAGTGATCTCAAGAGCCTATTTTTTTTTTTTCAAAAATAAATAAAAATAGGCTAAAAAGAAAGATAAGAAGGAAGAAAGAAACAAAGAAAAAATAAAGAAGAAAAATATATAATGGCAGTATCTTCATCAATCCACTGAATAGGCCTACTTATTAAAAGTATTCAGTGCTAAAATTGGGTGTGTTTTAAAAAGCCACTAAATTAACGTTTAATAAATACTAAATTCACAATGCTGCCAAATTGTTTGTAAAAATCTCTTGTTGCTAGTTGGAAACATTGAATATCACATTGAATGCAGACTACACCGCCAAAGTGTTTGTTCATAAATGAAATGTTTGATGTTAAACGTCATGTTCTAATTGGTTTTGCTCTCTTACGGCACTGTTAAGCATGAACAACACTAATGTGTGGTTGTAATGTATGGTCTATAGTTCATTGTTGACATATTGATCACGAACTAATTAAAACTCGGAATCAGATGGATGATACATTGATACAAATGGACACGCAGTCAATCAGTAAAGCTGCTAGCCACAGTTTTAAATCATAATCACGTGTCATTATACAGTGACAACTGCTGAAGATTTTGATGACTGGTCGGCTTGTATTCCCTTTCCTGTGTATTCGTTCTCAGATATCTCCCAAATAAATCAACAAATATTGTAGCTTTTCAGTCGGTATACACAAAAATAATTCCAATTGGGCGGGCATCAATTCCACTCGGCCGAACATAAAATTCCCCTCGATTTTCCTTAATTCCACTCGGTCCTCCAAGGTACCCAAAAATGAGTTCCTCAACTCCACTCAGGCTTTGGCAAGGGGTCGGCAAAGGGGTTATCCCCAATGACGTAAACAAATGTCATAACCCTCCTGCTCGCATACCAAGGGCCGGGTCAAACACCTTCTGCAGCGCTTGAGAGAATTCTTGAATGCAGCTGATTTTTCCGTTCTAGGCTGGAAAACAGTATTTTCAGCATCCGCAGCTGATATCGAAAGTATTTTTTTTAGGTAAAAATTATACACCTATTATTATCTAAATTTAATTTTATAATGTATTACTAGGTCAAAAACATTCAAACATTTAATTATGCACATGTTAAAATCAATGCAAAAAAATTGTAGAAAAAAATTGACTTCAGAGCGCTTGACCGATGGCGTGGTGGTGTTCGCAAGACATTGTTGTGCCATTGGTCAACCGCTCTGATGTCAAGTCCGCTCATTCGTTAAATCAGGTATAAAGTGTTTGGCACATTATAACTTATATGGCAGAAAATACGAGTGATTTAAAATTAATCATAATATTCTTTTAAATAAGTCTGCCAAGTTTTCCATTCTTTTCTACAAATTTTATGCATTGTTTTTAACATGTGCATAATTAAATGTTCGTATGTTTTTTAACCTAGTCAGACATTATTAAATTAAATTTAGATGATAATAATAGTTGTATAATTTGTACCTAAAAAAATACTTTCGATATCAGCTGCGGATACTGAAAATACTGTTTTCCAGCCTAGAACGGAAAAATCAGTTGCAGTCAAGTATTCACTCATGCACTGCACAAGGTGTTTGACCCGGCCCTTGGTATGCGAGCAGGAGGGTTATGACATTTGTTTACGTCATTGGGTATAACCCCTTTGGCGACCTCTTGCCAAAGCCTGAGCGGAGTTGAGGAACTCTTTTTTGGGTCCCTTGGAGGACCGAGTGGAATTAAGGAAAATCGAGGGGAATTGATGTTCGACCTTCCAATTACAGGAAAATGTGAAAAATAACTTGAAATAAATTACATGTGATTATGATTTATAAATATTGTTACGGACCTTTCAAGAAGAAGCGGAGGAAAAAGAAGAAACCTAAGGCATGACATATTTCGCTCGTCATTAAAGAGAGCAATCTTACTCTCCTAGATCAACCTAAAACGAATTTGAGTTTTTGCTATTGTTAATTAGTTTTAAAGGTTTGGAACATCTTGGTCATCATTCCCGTGGAATTAAAATAAAGGAACTTGATTGGCGCTACCTAGCTCTGCCGTTAAACCCTTCAACTTGCCTCAATTACTTGACTCCCTCAATGCCTCCGTGTGTGCAATGAGTCAATATTAACGCTGGCCTTGCTACATACGTGAGATCTGCCTGTGATGGCAATGAAAATGCTTGGTTCTCGACGCATGTTGTGGCTGCGATAGCGGGGGGATAAGACGACAGCCGCAGTAACTCAGAATAATGCAAATGTTAGCAGTGCATGACTTGGTGGGGTTCGATCGTATCAGTTCCGGCTTAGGCTGGGTAACAATTCACACGGCTGCTCCACTCCATATCAGGCTTACATGGCTATTATCGTGCCGAGCAGAGTAAGTCTCAGTCCAAGCGTAATATACGAACTGAGAATTAAAGACACCTTGTTAACATGTCAGTATGGCTGCCTGTGTGTGTCCACCTGTTTGTTATTTCTTTTATGGACTTATCGTGGTCATCATCCATATGTACTGAAGTGTGTGTTGAATTTGTCTGATAATCTGCAACGTGGATCTATTATTAGTTTTCTTCTTCTTCTTCTTTCGATTCGGCCATCTAAGGACCACGTCATTTCAACGGTTTCTTGTTGCATCGAGCTATAACATCCTCCCAGTACTTTCGCATTAGTTCTCGATGCTGTTGTTTCCTTTCTGCAGTCCACTTCTTGCCAGTTGGAAGCTTTGGCTTTTCTTGGAAACATCGGTGCGCTGTTAGTTTTTTTTTTTTTTTTTTTTTTTTTTTAAGGGTGGCACGTTCCCAAATATCGTTGCCTGTAATTCCCACTTCTTGTAAATCTTTGTCCACCTCAGTGAGCCTAGCTCCCTTAGTTTTCTTTATGACGAAGTAGGTGAAAATTCTATTTGTCAATCGTGCTGGGTTCATTTTTGTTATATGACAGTAAAAGGCAATTCTCCGTTTCCTCATGGTATCAGTTATTTTTTCCACATGGGTGTAAAGTTCGTGGTTGTACCGTCTCCTATATTCCCCATTTTCTTTTACCGGACCCAAGATTTTTCTTAGAATTTTTCTTTCTTTCACTTCCAGATTCTCTGTTAGTTCCTTGCAAGGCACTCTGCAGCATACAAAGCCCCTGGACGGATGACTGTTTGGTAGTATCTTAACTTGCCATTTGTTGATATGGATTTCTTGTTGTAAATGGCCTTAGTTAGATTATATGCCATTTCCATTTTCCCGATTCGTGACTCGAAAGCTGCCTTCTCGGAGAGATTAGGGTCTATCCACTCACCCAAATATTTGAACGCTTTCGTTTGCTTGATTTTCCCCTGTCCTTCATTCAGCTCTTTGGCGCTAGCTTGATATTAGTGTTGCATTCTGTTTTAGGTAGATTTCATTAGAAAGCTAACTTTTGCAATGGGTACCATGTTTCGACTTCCGGAAAATTTCGACATATCTTCGCGTTTCACATCCCCTAGACCCCAAAACCACCGTCAGTTCAAAAGTGTATATATAATTTATGTATGTATATGTATGTAGAGCTATGAGAGGTTGCCATGGCAACACTACTAACTTGATGAGGGATGAGCCATCAGACGTTGCCATGACAACGCACTTGCACGAGATCAGATTCAGATTTCCATATGACTAAGTGTGAAGCGGCTTCGGTGATGTAACTGGTGGCATGCTCAACTTCTATGCCTAAGGTCGCGGGTTCAAAGCCGGCCGAAGTCGTCGGATTTTCTAAGAGCGCTAACAATCCCTCAGTATGCTTTCCTTTGGAGGGGAAGTTCCAACGTTCGTTGCGAGTTGCTGGTTACGGTGGCATCAAGTAGCCTAGTTCACAGCTAGGTGTCGTCGACGGTAGTATCTGGTAGCAACATTAGGAACTACTGCTTGAAATTGACCATATGCAGTCCTTACCTGAATTACAGACTAATTCAGCCATCACAATTCACACCGTTTATCAGACAGATTCTACACTCACCCAAAGTACACGGGGTTACATGACCGCGTTGTCGCAGCCCCTAAACTGAGGAACCAACCAAAATCTCTGCGGGAGATAAAATTTTGCGTGAAGACGTAACAGACCGTTAGATAGTTACACATCAGTGTCGAAACCTTGCATGAGGACAGTGTGACCACAAGTAGTATAAAAATGGACCCCAAATGACAAGAAGGTAACCGTCCCCATAAGACAATAAAATGTTTAATATATGCATAAAATGACGAAAAACAAAGTTAATTAAGCTCCAATTATAAAAAAAAACTTTCTCGCAATCAATGAGGTCTGATCCTTCTACGAAAACCTGCATATTCTGCCTATTTTCGCCTATCCCCAAGTTTGCCTGGTGAAATATACCTCCGCCTTCCGGCGTGCCGAGAGGACGTTTTTTCAAAGGAGATCTTAAGGCCCGTTTTTGCTGCTTGAATCTGGAGTTCATTCATTTGCACTGCGGCTGAATCGACGGAATCTATTATTATTATTAGGCTATTATTTATTATTATTATTATTATTATTATTATTATTATAATTATTATTATTATTATTATTATTATTATTATTATTATTATTATTATTATTATTATTATTTGATGACTGTTAGGAGTGGCCACGGGAGTGTTCAGTGCGGAGTGTAAAGTGAATTAGAAAGAAGCTAAGCCTAGGAGGTAAGCTGAAATGAAGTGCAAGTGTTACAGAAAGAGGCATACTACGAAAGTACTAATCAATTACAAACATATACCAGGGTACATAGTTAAAAAGTCTCATGACAAATCCATTGGCGTGCTAGCCCGATAAGTGAGGTTAAGTTAGCAGAGTCACGGATCGCCCACCGAAAGAGTAAACTCTGGGTAGTCCATACTGGCAACACAAGGCTCAAGTGTAGCAGGTGCGCACAAACATTTCACACCACACGGAGCGAGCAAAGGTACATGCTAGCAATGTGTAAAGACTTTAAGTCAGGAAAATGAACTAGACGCCTCATGCAGACGGAATAAGGCTAAAGTGTTACAGTTGCGCAAAAACATTTATATTATTATTATTGTATTGTATTGTATTGTATTGTATTGTATTGTATTGTGAAGTGACTTACCAAAGCGAAGCGCTTGGAGAGAGTTTCTGTTATTGAGGACCAGTCAAAACAAGAGAGCATTGGGAATCTTCGATCGAGTATGGAGGATCTTTTGCAACGGTGTCGAAACATTCTCAATAAGATGAAGCTTGCAACTAACAGGCAGCGTAATATATCCAACGATGTGAAGAATGGCATAGTGGAACTAGAAGAGGCCATTGATTCTATAGCCTATTGTGATCGTACTTCACATGCGGCACAAGACGAAGCTCACAAGGTTGTATTGAATGACCTACCGAAGGACATGACCCCCAATTCTAGCAGCAGGAACGAAGTTACTTCGGGAACTGTAGCTGCTCAGGAGGGGGATAAGAAGAATGAGACAGAGTCGTCAGAAATATGGACTCCTGTTACATCGAGGAGAGACAGAAGATTGGTAAAGGTTAGAGAAAATGCTGAGAATAGGCAGGAGGATTTTGCTGATAATGTTGACATATCTACCCACCAAGCAACCCCAAACAGACAGAAGAGACCTAGTAGGGCAAGGCGAGCAGCCTTACTGATCAGACCAGCTGAAGGTAAATCATATGCCGATATTCTGAAGGAGATTCGCCAAAAAGCAAACCCTAATGATACAGGAACTGAAGTCCGGTCCATTCGACAAACTAAAGCGGGAGACGTCCTTGTCGAGTTGGGAACAAGTTCCAGGGATAAAGCAGCTTTTGGTAATTCTCTGCGAAATGTTCTGGGGTCCAATGCTACAGTTCGTAGGCTTGAAGCGAAGGCAACTGTTGAAATCAGAGACCTTGATGCTCTAACTACTTCCGAAGAGATCATGGAAGCTATCCAGAGAACTATCCCAGAACTCTCTCCAGATACCAAGGTGCTGCTGACGAGGACGAATACGAGGGAAGTGAAGATGGCTGTTGTCACATTAACAACTAGTGATGCAGATGTGCTCTTGAGGCAAGATCATATCACCATAGGATGGGTCAATTGCAGGATTAGACGGAGGATCATGGTATGTCGTTGTTATAGATGTCTGGACTATGGACATGTTGCTAGCAACTGCAAAGGCACAGATAGAAGTAAACTTTGCTACAATTGCGGCGGGACAGGTCACAAAGCTAGAGGATGTACGGCCTCAAAGAAATGTGTTCTTTGTGAAGAACGAGGTGTTATCAAAGATTTAGCACATGCTATGGGATCTGGCCAGTGTAAGGTCTTCAGAGAAGCTTTGGACAAAGAAAAGGCACTAAGGTTCAAATGATTCGTATACTTCAAGCCAATCTACATAGAAGTAAGACAGCCAATGATCTGCTATATCAGCTAGTCACAGAGAAGCAAAGCGATCTCTTGCTAATCAGCGAACAGTATAAAGATAAAGAGTCATCTCTTTGGTTCAGTGACACACTTGGCACTTCTGCAATCTGGGTGTTGGATCCTAGAAAAGTTATTATAAAGGATCATGGAAGTTCTGATGGTTATGTTTGGGTGAAGACCAGAAGGGTCACCTATTTTAGTGTTTACCTAACTCCTAATGAGGCAATTGAGCACTTCCGCCGCAAAGTAAATTCTTTGGAAGATGCAATTCTAAACGCCACAGATAGTGTCATAGTGGCTGGAGACTTTAACGCCAAAGCAGTGGAATGGGGTATGCCAAGTACAGATTCCCGGGGTAAGTACATTCTAGAGATGGCATCCAGGATAGGCCTTCTAATATTAAATATTGGTACAGTTCCAACTTTCCGACGTCCAGGATGTGAAGGAACAATTCCGGATGTCTCCCTGGCATCAGAAGTAAATGTGCCATTCATTAAGAGATGGAAAGTGTTGGAAGATTATTGTGCTAGCGATCATCAATTCATCGCCTTTGACTTTGAATCAAATGTTCAGGGACGGGAAGTACCTCCCCAGAAATGTCAACGGTGGAATGTAAATAGGATTAGCATGGACAAGTTCAAAGATATCATTGGGAAAGGTGCAGAACAGATTCGAAGTGCTGAAGCACGGAGAGAGTTTGAGGTTGAGGATCTGGTTTCTGCAACCATGAAAATTATTACGTCAGCTTGTGATGTTTCGATGCCCTCCTCAGTACCACGTCACCGAAAGAGCCCTGTATACTGGTGGACCAGAGAGATAGCAGAATTAAGGAAGAACTGCCTCAGGCTTCGCCGTCTTGCCCAGAGAGCAAGAAATCGGGAAGAAGCTAATGAAAAATCAGCGGAGCATAAAGCAGCAAAGAAGCTACTTCGGAAAGCCATAACTGAGAGCAAGGTTCAGAGTTGGAGAAAGCTTCAGGAAGATATTGACACTGATCCATGGGGTTTGGGTTACAAAATTGTAACACAGAAACTTGGAAGTCACAGAACATCGTGCATCATGGAGGATGATATTATGAACACCATTGTTCAAACCCTTTTTCCAACTCATCCCACAAGACCTGAGAGGAATTTTGAAAGTGATCTAGATTTCCCACTGTTTACTGAAGATGAACTTCGGGTTGCAACGCATTCTTTACGGAACAACAAGGCTCCGGGGCCGGATGGGATTCCTAATGAGGTTCTGAAAATAATAGTTGATCAAGATATGTTGTTATTGTTGAGAATGTTCAATGTGTGCATGAAAGCAGGAATCTTTAGCTTTCGCTGGAAGATCTGTCGCTTAGTGCTCATTAGTAAGGGCATGGGTGACCCTGAGTTACCATCATCGTACCGCCCACTTTGTATGCTTGACACAACAGGCAAACTATTTGAGAAACTCATAAGACGGAGATTGCTTGAAGCAATAATCGCAGCCGGCGATTTATCACCAAGACAATTTGGATTCAGGGTAGGCCGGTCGACACTGGATGCAGTGCAAGAAGTCGCTGATAAAGTACGAAGAGCGGAGAGTTATAATCATTACTCTCGCCGGGTGATTCTTTTTGTTACACTGGATGTTAAAAACGCTTTCAACTCTGTCAAATGGACTGATATCATGGATGCTCTAGAATTTTCATTCCATGTTCCAAGGTATCTCCTTCGGATCTTAGACTCTTACTTGAAGGATCGTGCTCTGCTCTACGATACTACAGAAGGGATCCGTAGAGTACAAGTCACGGCTGGGGCTGCCCAGGGCTCGATTCTAGGACCTGATCTCTGGAATGTTACATACGACAGCTTGTTGAGGCTTAAAATGCCTGAAGAAACTATTCTAGTAGGATATGCAGATGATGTTGCTGCTCTTGTAGCAGGAAGAAGTGTCGAGCAGGCACAGTTGCGACTCAATATGGTAATGCGCAAAATCAATAGATGGATGGAGGAACATGGTCTGTCTCTAGCACTTAGTAAGACGGAAATTGTCATCCTAACAAAGAAGAGAATTCAGACAATACTTCCAATACAGGTAGGACAAGTTCAAGTAGAGACGCAGCCAGCAGCAAAATACCTGGGCATCATGATCGACAGTAAAATGAATTTTGGAGAACAGATTAGACGGACTGCAGATAAGGCAGCCAGAGGAGTAACGTCCCTCAGTCGGCTCATGGCCAATGTTGGTGGGCCAAAATCTAGTAAGAGAAGACTATTGATGACAGCCATCCATTCAGTTCTGCTGTATGGAGCGGAAATATGGGCGGATGCCCTGGATAAGGAAATTTTTAGGAAGCCACTGGCGCAAGTGCAGAGGCGGGGTGCTTTGCGCGTGGCATCTGCATATCGCACGGTCTCTGAGGAAGCAGTTCTCGTTATTGCCGGGATTATTCCGATTTTTTTTCTTGCGAAAGAACGCAAGAACATTTACTTGAGGAAATCTGATATGGGTTTACAAATTGTAAGACGATCGGCAAGAGTACAGACCTTTCAAAATTGGCAGATCAAATGGGAGCAAGGAGATCAAAGCCAATGGACTAAGAGAATGATCCCTCAGGTGCAGGTTTGGACAGAGAGGAAACATGGTGAGGTTGGTTACTATCTCACTCAGTTCTTGACTGGCCATGGGTACTTCTGTTCCTATCTTAAGAAGATGGGGAAGGTCGATTCATCAGATTGCATCTACTGTATCAATGAATTAGATAATGCTAATCACACCTTCTTCTCTTGTGGACGGTGGGTCCAAAATAGGCAGTCTCTTCAAGATCACATTGATGTAGAGATATCCCCGGACAATATTGTTGCAGTGATGCTACAAAATGAGGAAAACTGGAAACTGGTAGCAAGCTTTGTTGAAGATATCCTCCGAACAAAGAAGACGGATCTGGATCGCCACTGAAGATGATTCATTACGGTAGAGTGCCCTACAGGCAAATATAAAATGACTCTAGCCTGAAGTAATGTGCTAAACGGTTCCAGGCTAGTGTTCAGAAGTAACGGGGGAGTTTTAGTCGGTAGTCTGCTACTCAGGAGCAGGAGCCCGACACTCTGTGCGTAAATGCATTTCTTCCCCTAAAAAAAAAAAAAAAAAAAAAAAAAAAAAAAAAAATTATTATTATTATTATTTCTTTTCGTCTTGGCTTTATATGGACTACGCTTGGCATTCTTTTCATTATGTTTTACCTTCTCTGCCTTGACTCTCTGCCAGTATCTTCTCATCCTTTCTCCAACTTCCTTCTTCTCTTCTTCTGTGTAGGTTATTTTCTTTGTCACTGGCTCCTTTGCCGCCTCCTGGAAACCTCTGTACTCCTTAATTAGTCGTTAAAATTTCTCCCATTCTCAATTCTCAAAACCATTTGAGCTTTGTCTTTCTCTTCCTGAAAAATTTGAAAATTATTTTTGTCAGTCTGTTGCCATCCATTCTCAGGAGGAGTCCATAGAACTGTAATCTCCTCTTCTTCATCAGTTCAACCACACCTTCAGTTTTCTGATACAATTATTTGTTCGGTCTTAGTTTTGTCTCTCCATCCTTTATCTTTGGGCTCAGGATTTTCCTAAGCATTTTCTCTCTCTTTTTCTGACAAGGCATTCGAGTTTGACGACAGTGTCTAGGTGTCTTAGTTTAGCCCCGTAGGATGGCACTTTCTTGTTTTATGTGACCCTCGTCAATTAGTAAGCCATTTCCAGTTTTCTTATCGGGTCATTGATTGCTTCTTTTTCTGACCCATTCTCCTGTAGCCTATTCTTTCGCCCAAGTAATTAAAGCTTTTAACTCTCTTAATCTTATTATTATTAATAATATTATTATTATTACTCCTTCGAATGAGCCAACTATGGACTACGCAGGTTAACCAAAATTGTTTTCAGCTTGTTGAGTTGGGATTGGTTTCACGTTCTTAAGAGTCTTCTTCCTACCCCATATCTACTTCATTTTCTGAATTTGTAGTTGTTAAGCTGTTCCTGACCTCTTTGGTCTCTGCCTTTTCTTAAGTTTAATCTCTGGGTCTTCTTTTAACTGTTTCCGGAAAGCTTGTCTGTCTTGTATCACGGATTCAGAGATGTAAAAGGTTTGCAGATCTTGTTTAACTTGCTGGTACCACAGTGATGTTGTTTTCTTGCAGGAGCTGGCTCTGTGGATTACACTGGTCAATCTTGACTCGTTCGTTCTCTCAAGGTGTCCGTAGAATTTGAGGCGTCTCTTGATGATTGTGGCCATTAGAGGTTCTTGTTTTAGGTATAGATCACCGTTGGGCCTGTGATACCTTTCTCCATTTTCGATCCTTGGGCCTAAGATCTTCCTCAAGATAATTCTTTCTTTGACCTATAGTTTCTGTATCAGTTTTGTCCCTTTGTTAGTTAGGGTTTCTGCTGCATAGAGGACCTCGGGCCTGATTACAGCGTTCTAGTGCTTTAATTATTATTATTATTATTATCATTATTATTATTATTACTACGCCTTGTAAGGGTCATCGAGGGATTGTACGTATTAACAAAAACACTTATCAAGATTCCCATACTTGGGCCTCACACACATAATACAGTATATACAGGGTGTCTTTTATGTACCTTTGGAGAATGATAGGTCATGTAGGGGACGGGTATAGAAGACATTTGAGATTGGGAACTTGGGGTCGGAGCGGCCTCCTTAACCCCTAATATAAGAGTTGATTCAGGCCCTCCACCCAAACCTCTATTACCTTTCTCAATTCTTTAACTCTTGGCAAGATTCATTTCACCATGTGGCACTGGCGCAAAGGATAGCTTTGCGGTGCGAAAGGCCGGTAGTCCCGGGTTCGATTCCGGGCTTAGGCCAAAAAAAATTAAATGTTATTGATACCTGCGGTAAATTAAACCGATCTTTGTGCACTTCGTAGCATTAAATTGTTTAAGTCCGTTATTACGTTTAAATCACGTCGATTTGCAAGAGGAAGTAAGGTTTACCTAGGCTAGGCATGCTTAGCTTAATATTTGCCGTAGGGTAGGCTAATCATTAGCAGGCACGATCTTAAAACTACCGCAGTTTCGTAATTAGTCACAAAGTTCCTTTAATCATACTAATATATAACAAGAAGTTCCGTGACGAACTAAAGAGCCTACTTTTCTTGAAATTTAAGATTCTTGCCAATCTATATAGACCTATCTAGAATAATGACGAAATTAAGTTGGTAATATCGAAATTTCTAATTAGTTCGAAATATACCTGGTATACTGTCGCCTAATAGAGCAGTACAGTTGGCAGCCCTGGTGACTGAATATAGGCTATTGTTAGTAGCATCTCTTAAGGTACAGGTACTGGAGAAGTTATTGATTAGTAGAATAATGCATCATATGTACAAAAATAAATCAATGAATAATAATCAATTTGGATTTACACCACAGAAGAGCACAATCGACGCAGCAATAGAAGTGAAGCAATTTATAGAACCGGAATTAGAAAAAGGGAACGTAATAATTATGACCAGCTTGGACGTTAAAGGTGCTTTTGACGCCGCTTGGTGGCCTGCTATTCTAAAAGGACTAAAAGATATGGAATGCCCTAGAAATCTATACAAACTCTCTCAAGACTATTTCCAAGGAAGAACAGCTTTCATGTCCATTACTAGCAACAACACTGAGAGAAGACTTACTAAAGGTTGTCCACAAGGTTCATGCTGTGGTCCTGGTTTCTGGAATATACAATATAATTCTCTTCTTACATTGCAGTATACAAATCGCACGAAGGTAGTTGCATTTGCAGATGACGTATTACTGCTTGTTAAAGCAACATCTATTAAAGAGGCAGAAAATTATACTAATATAGAAAGGGACAAAATTTCAATTTGGGCTAAACTCAATAAGATCAGATTTAATGAACAGAAATCAAAAGTTATGGTCTTGTCGAGAAGAAAAAGAAAAGAAGAAAAAGAGATTAAAATTTATCTTAATTACAAAAGCTTAGATCAGGTGGACACCGTTAAATATCTTGGAATTATTTTCGACCACAAACTTACAATTAGAGAGCACATTAGCTATATGACTGAAAAATGTAGGAAACTGATATTTAGTCTCTCAAGATTTGCAAAGCTAAACTGGGGTTTAAAGCATACAGCTCTGAAGGTAATATACAAAGGTGGAATCTTACCTCTCATTTTGTATGGAGCACCGGTATGGAGAAAGGTTATAGAGAAAACTTGCTATAAAGTAAAATTGATAAGAGTCCAAAGGCTGATAAATATCAGAATAGCTAAAGCTTATCGCACTGTATCTAATGAAGCTCTCTGTGTGATAACAGGATTAATTCCAATTAATATTCAAATTGAGGAGACGGTAGCATACTACGATCTTATTAAAGTTAATAGTAAAGAAGAGCGCTCACTTGACATGGACATGGAAGTAAATCAATGGTCTCACCCTGCTGACATTGTTAAAATTATTGACGTAAATTATGAACAGATGCATTCTTTCAATGTTTACACTGATGGAAGTAAAAGTGAGGATGGAGTAGGAGCAGGAATTGCCATATACAATGGAAACGAGTTCATTCAACAGCTGCAATATAAACTAGACAAACGAAGTTCTAATAATCAAGCAGAACAGCTAGCTATCTTTAAGGCATTGCAACATCTAGAATCCATGGACACGGAGCAGAGAACCGCACTCATTTTCACAGACAGCCAAATTACAATAGATGCACTTAAAAACTACAAAAACCATACATTTCTCATGGAGGAAATTAGAAGAAAAGCAATTGAAATGGAGAAACAGAATTGGGTGATTGTCTTCAGTTGGGTTAAGGCGCATAACGGAAATGAGGGAAATGAATTAGCGGACCAGCTGGCTAAAGAAGCAGCACAAAGCGGTTTAAGTGAGTGCTATAATAGAATTCCAAAAAGTAATATGCTAAAAGAATTAAGTGTGTTTAGTTTGAGAAAGTGGCAGAATGAATGGGACAATACATCCAAGGGCGAAATTACAAAATCATTTTTCCCCAGTGTACAGGACAGACTAAATTGAAAATGAACATAACGCCCAATTTTACAGTTATGACAACAGGACACGGCAATATTAAATCATACTTATTCAGATTTAAAATTATAGATAGTCCAACATGTATATGCAATAACGGTCACCAGACTGTAGATCACTTACTATATGAGTGTAAGTTATTAGAGAAAGAAAGAGGTATATTAATAGCACATGTTTTAAGATCAGACAACTGGCCTATAAAGAAATATGAACTTGTTAGAAACTACCTTAGGGAATTCTTTACTTTTGTAAACTCTATCTCATTTGAAATACTAAATAGATAATTTTTATTTATATTTTCTTAACTGTTAATCATTTTAGTGTCACAAATTTCATTTAACAGGCCATAGATATAAAATATTTATATTATAAATTGTATAGTTTTAATCTGAAATGATTAATAAGTAATAATTAAGCATGTAGTATTACTACATTGTAATGGGGCATGCTGTAAAAATAAAATAAAATAAAAAGGTACAGAATACAAAATTTGGTTTGAAGTCCAATGGATAACATGCACGTTACGTGCAGTTAGACCTTGGATTTATCAGAGCGCGTAAAATCACGTTGGCAACAATGTCATGCATGTATTGGTCAGAAATAATATGAAATATTATGATCTCGTGTTGTGCCAATTTTGGATGAAATACATTTGTTAGTATGGAAGTAACATCTATTTTAAAATTGGACATATCAGCAGGCTTGGAATCATGTTGGCAGCACTGACGTAGGCCTATATTAGCTACACCAAATTAATCTAGAATGCCAGGTAATATAGGCCTACGTGTGAAAAGTTTAGAGCTATTGGCTTGCATACTTTCTGATATATTGATATTAGGGTAACAAAAATAGAGACACTATTTATTAACAGTTGGCAGCCCTGGTCACTCTTAAGAATCGACATAGTCATATCTGTTATGGTACACATAGCACACACGAAATTTGGTTGAAATCCAAATAATAGTATAGAAGTTACATGTATTTAAAGTTGGACCTCTCAGCAGGCTTAGAATCATGTTGGTAGCACTGACGTATATTAGATACTCCAAATCAATAAACAATGTCAGGTACTATACGTGTGCATAGTTTAACGCTGTCGGCTTGCATACTTTCTGATATATTGGTATTTGGATAAAATAAATTGAGAGCATTTATTAACAGTTGGCAGCCCTGGTGGCTCTTAAGAATACACTCAGTGATATCTGTTTATGTACACATAGCACATACGAAATTTGTTTGAAATCCAATTGATAGTGTAGAAGTTATATGCATTTAAAATTTGGACCTATCAGCAGGCTTATAATCATTTTGGCAACATTGCCATCTATGTCCTCCTGGAAATTAAACTGCAATATTATTATCTATATGTGTGCCAATTTTGAAATAGGTCCCATTCATACCTTCCAAGATATCCAACATGGAGCTCAAATTTCAATTGCAATTTTTCAGCAGTTGGTAGCACTGACATCATTTTCAAATACGGCCGTGTGATATTCAGGTATAGATCATTACTCCTACCAAATTTTGTTTCGATTGCTGCAGCCGTTTAAGAGTTGGTAGAGGGGGGGGGGGGGGAACACACACACAGCCAGACAGACAGACAGAAGGACAGACAGACAGACACACATTTGCCCGATCTCATAAGTGTACTTTTTCCTCATTTTTGCAAAATGTGAAAAGTAGGCTAAAAATGAGATGGTGTGTGTCTGTCTTTCTGTCTGTCTGTCTGTCTGTCTTTCTGTCTGTGTGTTACTCAATAACGCAAGAACCACTGGTCCAATTTAAATGAAATTTTGCATGGATGTAGCTGATTTACCATGTTTACATATAGGATACTTTTGAATTCGATATTTTGCACTATTAAAAATAGCGACCATTTTAGTGACGTCACTACACCCTTTGGTTTCAAATTTCATATTTCCATATCAAATAAAAAGAGAACGCTAAGAAGTAGCAAACTTTTGATGGCACATGGGAGCTTCAAAATTGAATTTCCTATCCGAAAGGTCCGTATCACGTTTCGTTTATCTCCACCGGTTAGCGAGTAAAACCCACATATGTGACGTCACTACACCCTTTGGCTTCAACATTTCATATTTCCATTTCAAATAAAAAGAGAACGCTGAAAAATAGCAATTTTTTGATGCATACACGAGATTTATCATTTAATTTTCTATCCAAAAGGTCCGTATCACTTTTCGTGTATCTCCAACGGTTAGCGAGTAAAACCTAAATTGTGCAATAAAACACGGTCAACACCGAGCGATGCAGTATATCTCTACATACATAAAAATTAAAGTTTGTATGTTTTTTTTTCGCAATTTCTACGGAAATTTGAGTTATTTACGCGTTTCAGACTGTTTTATTATGGAAGCGCGCGAAAATAATTTTTGGTCTGTCTGTCTGTTTGTCTGTGGACAACTTTGTTCCCTTATAACTCGAGAACGGCTGGGTGTATCAACGTAATATTTGGTACAGATATCCATCAGAGGCACGAAACTAATCATTGATATAACCCTTCTCCGTACCTCTCATAAAAGAGGGCCTACCCCCTTAAAATACATGCTGAAATAGGAGTAGAAGGACGAGACAAAGATCATTTTCAGCCCCTCAATGTGAGAGACAAAACTCATCCACATTTTAAAGCCCTAAAACCAACCATTTTTGAGATATTCCCAGAAAACTAATTTCATTTAATAAACTAATGAACGAATACAAGCTGGTAACCATGGCAACAGATTTTCAGAGGTCCATCTATTGCTGTAAGACGCAATGCAATTCCATGAATTACATTGGTGTGGAAGTTTACAAACGGCTAGAAGGTTATCATGGAACCAAATTAAGCTGTAAAATTCATCAATACGTATAATGCGCTTAAGGGGCCAAGGGGTACACTAGAATTTTTTCACGCAACTTACACCTGCGGGGGTTGGTACGGCAGGTCTATTATATTCCTATCCCTATATTATATTATTATTATTAGTATTATATTAAGGCGTACAACGAGGAGACAAAGCCCCTCGGTGCCAGAAACAAAACTTTGGGGCCTCGAAAACTACATTATAAGGCTCTAAAACCGACAGTATCTGAAATATTCCCAGAAAACTAATTTAATTTAATTTAATTTAACAAACTAATGATGGAATGGAAATCGGTAACCATGACAACATTATCTCAAGGGGTGGCATCCAACTTTCCATCTATTTCTGTAAGAAGCAATGTCACTCCATTTATACCTTGCCACGGTGGGTGAGTGGAGAGTGTGTCGGTCTACTAACCCCAAGATTGCAGGTTCACTCCTGGCCGTGGTACTGTAAGTGATTTTTGAAAGCCGGCAAAAATACGACTCGCATGCCATACGATGTTGGCATGTCAAAGAACCCATTTGAATTCAGTAGGCCGTGTTCATAATGGCAAAATTAACATCAGGAGTTTCCGCCAACACAAAGTTCCTCATTTCTCTACTAGAAAGAGCTATAGTGTTCAAGGAGCTTAGATATCTACCCTCCTTGACTTTCATAGTGATTCAAGGAACAACGAAATCTCGACATGCAAGCTACCCTCTGGGTGTCAAATTACGAAGCTTGCACCCGAGACCATACGATATTATTATTATTAGGCTACTCCACTTATTACATTTCTGTGAAAGTTTGCAAATGGCTATAAGGTTATCACGTCAATGCAATTAAGGGTGTCAAGGGGTAACCTAGAATTTTGTCATGCAATTTCACGTGCGACATATAGTACAGGAAGTCTATTATATCTACAAACAGCAACATTATTTTCAAAAATTCCTGAATTGAATCAGCATTTTTTGCGGCTTTTAGGAATTTGGGCCATTTGAGGCTAAATAACCTGAATTTTCAAGCACCACAAGCCTTTATAATTTATGAAAGAGGTCTTCCTGTGTATGGGGACCTAACACAACGTAGAGGGTCATTTTTTATGTGAGGTGAATTGCGTTTCGTCTACAAGGCTTTCAAATCTATTTCACGTCAGGAAGTACACGTTAGGTGAATTTAGTTTGAGAGCACATTTTAACTAATCTTTTTTTTTTTTTGTCGACATACGGGTTTATCGTAAGGATGATTTTGTTTGATACGTATAGTAGATATACCCATATTTGGATATCTGGGTGATGTAGACAATAGAATTGTCTGTCTGTCTTTCTGTGTATCTTTATGTGCGCCTATAAATCGTGTTCGGATGCTTGGTGCATCGTAAAATTAGGTAGGCCCTATGGTAAACATGAGTCAATACACCAATCATTTATAAAACTTCTCACCGTACTTTTCATACAGTAGAAGGGTGGATATAGGGAAAAACTTCTCAAAATACATGCTAAATTAGGCGAAATATAAAAATTATCCTAGAAGGACGATCAAAGCATATGTTGCGCTTCTCATTGTGAGACACAAAATTCGCGAGTCTATAAGGGGTCTCCGAAAACCACATTTTAAGGCCCTTAAATTAACAGTGTGTGTGGTATTCCCAGAAAACTGATAAACTTATGAAGGAATGACAAACCGCTAACCATTGCAACACTAGCTCAATTGATAATGTCTGGTGTTAATATATATAACACCTTTCGAAGAACGGGTAATTCTGCTAGTAGGCAATAAAATTACAAAACAACAACGTAGCACCATACTGTATCATGTGACTACAATACGACAAATAACATAAAAAAGGTTTTGCCCAAGCCCGGAATCGGACCCGGGACTATCGGCCTTTCGTACCGCAACGCTGTCCATTACGCCAGCGCCATATGGTGAAATGAATCTTGGAAATATCTGTTCCCGAAGGAAACAGGATGTAAAATTGTCCGATTGAGCTATGTATATTAACAAATTCACAAAGAAATTTGATAAAATGGTCCGGCTAGCTCAAAACAGTTGCCAGCGTTTCGCCCCAGTGTACCAATGGGCTCTTCAGTTGGTTATGGTACACCTCACCAAGACGCGTGGCTAGTACATACTGTGAAGGCCGCTGCAAGGCACAAAATGTCGCCACGAGCAGCACCAATGTACTACGGAAGTCAAAACTTCCATTCAAAAATAATGTTAGCTTACCGTGCTAATCCATATTGGAAATATCTTATCCCGAAGGAAACAGGATGTAAAATTGTCCGATTGAGCTATGTATATTAACAAATTCACAAAGAAATTTGATAAAATGGTCCGGCTAGCTCAAAACAGTTGCCAGCGTTTCGCCCAAGTGTACCAATGGGCTCTTCAGTTGGTTATGGTACACCTCACCAAGACGCGTGGCTAGTACATACTGTGAAGGTCGCTGCAAGGCACAAAATGTCGCCACGAGCAGCGCCAATGTACTACGGAAGTCAAAACTTCCTTTAAAAATAATGTTAGTTTACCTTGCTAATCCATATTGGAAATATCTGTTCCCGAAGGAAACAGGATGTAAAATTGTCCGATTGAGATATGTATATTAACAAATTCACAAAGAAATTTGATAAAATGGTCCGGCTAGCTCAAAACAGTTGCCAGCGTTTCGCCCAAGTGTACCAATGGACTCTTCAGTTGGTTATGGTACACCTCACCAAGACGCGTGGCTAGTACATACTGTGAAGGCCGCTGCAAGGCACAAAATGTCGCCACGAGCAGCGCCAATGTACTACGGAAGTCAAAACTTCCTTTCAAAAATAATGTTAGCTTACCTTGCTAATCCATATTGGAAATATCTGTTCCCGAAGGAAACAGGATGTAAAATTGTCCGATTGAGCTATGTATATTAACAAATTCACAAAGAAATTTGATAAAATGGTCCGGCTAGCTCAAAACAGTTGCCAGCGTTTCGCCCCAGTGTACCAATGGGCTCTTCAGTTGGTTATGGTACACCTCACCAAGACGCGTGGCTAGTACATACTGTGAAGGCCGCTGCAAGGCACAAAATGTCACCACGAGCAGCGCCAATTCACGCGTCTTGGTGAGGTGTACCATAACCAACTGAAGAGCCCATTGGTACTCTGGGGCGAAACGCTGGCAACTGTTTTGAGCTAGCCGGACCATTTTATCAAATTTCTTTGTGAATTTGTTAATATACATAGCTCAATCGGACAATTTTACATCCTGTTTCCTTCGGGAACAGATATTTCCAATATGGATTAGCAAGGTAAACTAACATTATTTTTAAAGGAAGTTTTGACTTCCGTAGTACATTGGCGCTGCTCGTGGCGACATTTTGTGTCTTGCAGCGGCCTTCACAGTATGTACTAGCCACGCGTCTTGGTGAGGTGTACCATAACCAACTGAAGAGCCCATTGGTACACTGGGGCGAAACGCTGGCAACTGTTTTGAGCTAGCCGGACCATTTTATCAAATTTCTTTGTGAATTTGTTAATATACATATCTCAATCGGACAATTTTACATCCTGTTTCCTTCGGGAACAGATATTTCCAATATGGATTAGCAAGGTAAGCTAACATTATTTTTGAAAGGAAGTTTTGACTTCCGTAGTACATTGGCGCTGCTCGTGGCGACATTTTGTGCCTTGCAGCGGCCTTCACAGTATGTAATAGCCACGCGTCTTGGTGAGGTGTA
Source organism: Meconema thalassinum (assembly GCA_946902985.2). NCBI lineage: Eukaryota > Metazoa > Arthropoda > Insecta > Orthoptera > Tettigoniidae > Meconema > Meconema thalassinum. Next base: position 838,987,527 of record OX336390.1, read on the forward strand.
CCATAACCAACTGAAGAGCCCATTGGTACACTGGGGCGAAACGCTGGCAACTGTTTTGAGCTAGCCGGACCATTTTATCAAATTTCTTTGTGAATTTGTTAATATACATAGCTCAATCGGACAATTTTACATCCTGTTTCCTTCGGGAACAGATATTTCCAATATGGATTAGCAAGGTAAGCTAACATTATTTTTGAAAGGAAGTTTTGACTTCCGTAGTACATTGGCGCTGCTCGTGGCGACATTTTATGCCTTGCAGCGGCCTTCACAGTATGTACTAGCCACGCGTCTTGGTGAGGTGTACCATAACCAACTGAAGAGCCCATTGGTAGACTGGGGCGAAACGCTGGCAACTGTTTTGAGCTAGCCGGACCATTTTATCAAATTTCTTTGTGAATTTGTTAATGAAATGAATCTTGCCAAGAGTTAAAGAATTGAGAAAGGTAATAGAGGCTTGGGAGGAGGGCCTGAATCAACCCTTATTTTAGGGGTTAAGGAGGCCGCTCCAACCCCAAGTTCCCTATTTCAAATTACTTCTATACCCGTCCCCTACACGACCAATCATTCTCCAAAGGTACATAAAATACACCTTGTATATATTCTATGTTGTAGTTTCGTGCAGAACTCCAGAACTCGAGGGGACTTTAAAAAAAATGGCATCATCATTACTTCTCCAGAAGAACAGCAACACAGAGCAGACATCTATAAAATATTTTTATTTTCGCTACTGGTATTATGAAAGCTTTTCCGTAATTAACTTCTTGAAACATGAACTCGCAGAAAGTGCAAAGAAAAAACCCATTACCCTAAAAGCTCAATTTAATCCGTAAGAGAGCAGTTATTTGTTTATTTCTCATTAGGGAACAGGTGGCTCGGGACAGGTGTCGTCCGTCTCCGTCGCGTCGCTGTCACGCTACCTCAGAGACTCCATGTGTCTTACTACTTCACTCCACATTTATGGAAGACTACTGCTCATCAATCAATTATATGTACAGGTTGCACGACGCAACACTCAGAGAATATCGCCTAGACCACAGGGTGTTTTAGAGTTGTTATGATACCCCACGGCTTAGCCGTGCTCGTTAAATCACACACCAGGATAGCGAGGGGGAGCTGCAGCAAGTCCATAGATCGAATCCTGGCCCTGACAGTGGCTATCCTAAATTTGTTTTATCATTTCAAATGATCTTGTCGACTTCGTCGTTATGCTTGGGCCCAACGTTATACGTTACGGAGACGGAGACGGAAGTGACGTCATGCAGCCGCGCGGGAACTGAGTGCGTGACGTCATGCAGCCACGCGGGAAGCAGAAGCTAATGGTTATTGGAGTCTGTTGAAAGAGTCCTGGGGTGTCGAGCAACCTGGGGCTTTGAGCGAAGCGAACACAAGAATACAGGGTGACTTCTAAAGAGATATACAAGATGCCATATAAGAATACAGGGTGCCTCCTAAAGAGGTGTGCAGGATGTCAGAGCAAAATACAGTACAAGATGCCAGATAACAATACAGGGTGACTCCTAAAGAGATATACAAGATGCCAGAAAAGAATACAAGGTGTACAAAATGGCAGAGAAGAATACAGAGTGACTCCTAAAGGGGTGCACAAGATGTCAGACAAGAATACAGGGTGCCTCCTAAAGAGGTGTGCAGGATGTCAGAGCAAAATACAGTACAAGATGCCAGATAAGAATACAGGGAGACTCATAAAGAGATATACAAGATGCCAATTAAGAATACAAGGTGACTCTTAAAGAGGTGTACAAGATGGCTGAGAGGAATACAGGGTGACCCCTAAAGAGGTGCAAAAGATGTCAGACAAGATTACAGGGTGACTCCTAAAGAGGTGTATAATATGTCACACTAGAATATAAGGTGACTCCAAAAGTGATATACAAGATGCCAGATAAGAATACAGGGTGACTCTTAAAAAGGTGTACAAGATGGCAGAGAAGAATACAGGGTGACTCCTAAAGAGGTGCACAAGATGTCAGATAAGAATACAGGGTGACTCCTAAAGAGGTGTACAAGATGTCACACAAGAATACAGGGTGACTTCTAAAGAGATATACAAGATGCCAGATAAGAATACAGGGTGCCACCTAAAGAGGTGTGCAGGATGTCAGAGCAAATTACAGGGTGACACTTAACGAGGTGTACAGTATGTTAGATTCAATTCAAATACAGGTTAACCCTTAAAGAGGTTTGCGAGGTATCTGATTCAAATAATGCTTTCATGAAAATCCTCTACAAAGGTAAAGGTGATACAAAAAACAGCCCAGACTCTTACCGAGGCATCATGCTTGAAAACGTCGCTTTCAAATTCTTCACAAGACTCCTAACCAACAGACTCGTAGCAGAAGTGGACAGCAAATTACCAGAATGTCAGTTGGGATTCAAGAAAAACAGAAGTACTGTGCATGCCGTACAGTAGTTGACAGATCTGATAAAAGACCCACTGAGACATGTGGGTCACAAATATTATGTAGTCTTCATCGACTACACCAAAGCATTCGATTCTGTAAACAGAGACATTCTAATAAAAGAAAAGATACAGTCAGTCTGAGAGACTAGACTTTATATCATTTCAAATGACGCATGCTACAAATGCTACACATGTTAGAAAGGCTCAGGAGGGTTTCTCGCTTCGCTCGATGCCCCAGGACGCTTTCAACAGACTCCATTACCCATTAACTTAGGCTTCCCGCGCGGGCACCTCTTTAAGGGTCACCCTGTATTTGAGTCTGACATCCTTTACAACTCTTTAAGGGTCACCCATTATTTGAATCTTATATCTTGCAAACCTCTTTACGGGTCACCCTGTATTTGAATTGAATCTAACATACTGTACACCTCGTTAAGTTTAACCCTGTATTTTGCTCTGATATCCTGCAAACCTCTTTAGGAGACACCCTGTATTCTTATCTGGCATCTTGTATATCTCTTTAGAAGTCACCCTGCAATCTTGTGTGACATCTTGTACACCTCTTTAGGAGTCACCCTGTATTCTTGTCTGACATTTTGTACACATCTTTAGGAGTCATCCTGTATTCCCGTCTGATATCTTGTGCACCTCTTTAGGAGTCACCCTGTATTCTTCTCTGCCATCTTGTACACCTCTTTAGGAGTCACCCTGTATTCTTGCCTGACATTTTGTACACCTCTTTAGGAGTCACCCTGTATCCCCGTCTGATATCTTGTGCACCTCTTTAGGAGTCACCCTGTATTCTTCTCTGCCATCTTGTACACCTCTTTATGAGTCACCTTGTATTCTTATCTGGCATCATGTAACCTCTTTAGGTGTCGCCCTGTATTCTTATATGACGTCTTGTATATCTCTTTAGGAGTCACCCCGTATTCTTGTGTGGCATCATGTAACCTCTTTAGGAGTCACCCTGTATTCCTGTCTGACACCGTGTGCACCTCTTTAGGAGTCACCCTGTATTCTTCTCTGCCATCTTGTACACCTCTTTAGGAGTCACCCTGTATTCTTATATGACGTCTTGTATATCCCTTTGGGAGTCACCCCGTATTCTTGTGTGGCATCATGTACACCTCTTTAGGAGTCACCCTGTATTCCTGTCTGACACCGTGTGCACCACTTTAGGAGTCACCCTGTATTCTTCTCTGCCATCTTGTACACCTCTTTAGGAGTCACCCTGTATTCTTATATGAAGTCTTGTACACCTCTTTAGGAGTCACCCTGTATTCTTCTCTGCCATCTTGTACACCTCTTTAGGAGTCACCCTGTATTCTTATCTGGAATCTTGTATATCTCTTTAGGAGTCAACCTGTATTCTTATCTGGCATCTTGTATATCTCTTTAGGTGTCGCCCTGTATTCTTCTCTGCCATCTTGTACACCTCTTTAGGAGTCACCCTGTATTCTTATCTGCCATCTTGTACACCTCTTTAGGAGTCACCCTGTATTCTTCTCTGCCATCTTGTACACCTCTTTAGGAGTCACCCTGTATTCTTATCTGGCATCTTGTATATCTCTTTAGGAGTCACCCTGTATTCTTCTCTGCCATCTTGTACACCTCTTTAGGAGTCACCCTGTATTCTTCTCTGCCATCTTGTACACCTCTTTAGGAGTCACCCTGTATTATTCTCTGCCATCGTGTACAGCTCTTTAGGAGTCACCCTGTATTCTTATCTGGCATCGTGTACACCTCTTTAGGAGTCACCTTGTATTCTTATCTGACGTCTTGTATATCTCTTTAGGAGTCACCCTGTATTCTTGTGTGACATCTTGTACACCTCTTTAGGAGTCACCCTGTATTCTTATCTGGCATCTTGTACACCTCTTTAGGAGTCACCCTGTATTCTTATCTGCCATCTTGTACACCTCTTTAGGAGTCACCCTGTATTCTTCTCTGCCATCTTGTACACCTCTTTAGGAGTCACCCTGTATTCTTATCTGCCATCTTGTACACCTCTTTAGGAGTCACCCTGTATTCTTATCTGGCATCTTGTACACCTCTTTAGGAGTCACCCTGTATTCTTATCTGCCATCTTGTACACCTCTTTAGGAGTCACCCTGTATTCTTCTCTGCCATCTTGTACACCTCTTTAGGAGTCACCCTGTATTCTTATCTGGCATCTTGTACACCCCTTTAGGAGTCACCCTGTATTCTTCTCTGCCAACTTGTACACCTCTTTAGGAGTCACCCTGTATTCATATCTGGCATCTTGTATATCTCTTTAGGAGTCACCCTGTATTCTTCTCTGCCATCTTGTACACCTCTTTAGGAGTCACCCTGTATTCTTATCTGGCATCTTGTATATCTCTTTAGGAGTCACCCTGTATTCTTCTCTGCCATCTTGTACACCTCTTTAGGAGTCACCCTGTATTCTTATCTGGCATCTTGTATATCTCTTTAGGAGTCACCCTGTATTCTTCTCTGCCATCTTGTACACCTCTTTAGGAGTCACCCTGTATTCTTATCAGGCATCTTGTATATCTCTTTAGGAGTCACCCTGTATTCTTGTGTGACATCTTGTACACCTCTTTAGGAGTCACCCTGTATTCTTATCAGGCATCTTGTATATCTCTTTAGGAGTCACCCTGTATTCTTCTCTGCCATCTTGTACACCTCTTTAGGAGTCACCCTGTATTCTTATCTGGCATCTTGTATATCTCTTTAGGAGTCACCCTGTATTCTTCTCTGCCATCTTGTACACCTCTTTAGGAGTCACCCTGTATTCTTATCTGGCATCTTGTATATCTCTTTAGGAGTCACCCTGTATTCTTGTGTGACATCTTGTACACCTCTTTAGGAGTCACCCTGTATTCTTATCAGGCATCTTGTATATCTCTTTAGGAGTCACCCTGTATTCTTCTCTGCCATCTTGTACACCTCTTTAGGAGTCACCCTGTATTCTTATCTGGCATCTTGTATATCTCTTTAGGAGTCACCCTGTATTCTTCTCTGCCATCTTGTACACCTCTTTAGGAGTCACCCTGTATTCTTCTCTGGCATCTTGTATATCTCTTTAGGAGTCACCCTGTATTCCTCTCTGCCATCTTGTACACCTCTTTAGGAGTCACCCTGTATTCTTATCAGGCATCTTGTATATCTCTTTAGGAGTCACCCTGTATTCTTCTCTGCCATCTTGTACACCTCTTTAGGAGTCACCCTGTATTCTTCTCTGGCATCTTGTATATCTCTTTAGGAGTCACCCTGTATTCCTCTCTGCCATCTTGTACACCTCTTTAGGAGTCACCCTGTATTCTTATCTGGCATCTTGTATATCTCTTTAGGAGTCACCCTGTATTCTTCTCTGCCATCTTGTACACCTCTTTAGGAGTCACCGTGTATTCTTATCTGGCATCTTGTATATCTCTTTAGGAGTCACCCTGTATTCTTCTCTGCCATCTTGTACACCTCTTTAGGAGTCACCCTGTATTCTTATCAGGCATCTTGTATATCTCTTTAGGAGTCACCCTGTATTCTTCTCTGCCATCTTGTACACCTCTTTAGGAGTCACCCTGTATTCTTATCTGGCATCTTGTATATCTCTTTAGGAGTCACCCTGTATTCTTCTCTGCCATCTTGTACACCTCTTTAGGAGTCACCCTGTATTCTTCTCTGGCATCTTGTATATCTCTTTAGAAGTCACCCTGCAATCTTGTGTGACATCTTGTACACCTCTTTAGGAGTCACCCTGTATTCTTGTCTGACATTTTGTACACATCTTTAGGAGTCATCCTGTATTCCCGTCTGATATCTTGTGCACCTCTTTAGGAGTCACCCTGTATTCATCTCTGCCATCTTGTACACCTCTTTAGGAGTCACTCTGTATTCTTGCCTGACATTTTGTACACCTCTTTAGGAGTCACCCTGTATCCCCGTCTGATATCTTGTGCACCTCTTTAGGAGTCACCCTGTATTCTTCTCTGCCATCTTGTACACCTCTTTATGAGTCACCTTGTATTCTTATCTGGCATCATGTAACCTCTTTAGGTGTCGCCCTGTATTCTTATATGACGTCTTGTATATCTCTTTAGGAGTCACCCCGTATTCTTGTGTGGCATCATGTAACCTCTTTAGGAGTCACCCTGTATTCCTGTCTGACACCGTGTGCACCTCTTTAGGAGTCACCCTGTATTCTTCTCTGCCATCTTGTACACCTCTTTAGGAGTCACCCTGTATTCTTATATGACGTCTTGTATATCCCTTTGGGAGTCACCCCGTATTCTTGTGTGGCATCATGTACACCTCTTTAGGAGTCACCCTGTATTCCTGTCTAACACCGTGTGCACCACTTTAGGAGTCACCCTGTATTCTTCTCTGCCATCTTGTACACCTCTTTAGGAGTCACCCTGTATTCTTATATGAAGTCTTGTACACCTCTTTAGGAGTCACCCTGTATTCTTCTCTGCCATCTTGTACACCTCTTTAGGAGTCACCCTGTATTCTTATCTGGCATCTTGTATATCTCTTTAGGAGTCACCCTGTATTCTTATCTGGCATCTTGTATATCTCTTTAGGTGTCGCCCTGTATTCTTCTCTGCCATCTTGTACACCTCTTTAGGAGTCACCCTGTATTCTTATCTGCCATCTTGTACACCTCTTTAGGAGTCACCCTGTATTCTTCTCTGCCATCTTGTACACCTCTTTAGGAGTCACCCTGTATTCTTATCTGGCATCTTGTATATCTCTTTAGGAGTCACCCTGTATTCTTCTCTGCCATCTTGTACACCTCTTTAGGAGTCACCCTGTATTCTTCTCTGCCATCTTGTACACCTCTTTAGGAGTCACCCTGTATTATTCTCTGCCATCGTGTACAGCTCTTTAGGAGTCACCCTGTATTCTTATCTGGCATCGTGTACACCTCTTTAGGAGTCACCTTGTATTCTTATCTGACGTCTTGTATATCTCTTTAGGAGTCACCCTGTATTCTTGTGTGACATCTTGTACACCTCTTTAGGAGTCACCCTGTATTCTTATCTGGCATCTTGTACACCACTTTAGGAGTCACCCTGTATTCTTATCTGCCATCTTGTACACCTCTTTAGGAGTCACCCTGTATTCTTCTCTGCCATCTTGTACACCTCTTTAGGAGTCACCCTGTATTCTTATCTGCCATCTTGTACACCTCTTTAGGAGTCACCCTGTATTCTTATCTGGCATCTTGTACACCTCTTTAGGAGTCACCCTGTATTCTTATCTGCCATCTTGTACACCTCTTTAGGAGTCACCCTGTATTCTTCTCTGCCATCTTGTACACCTCTTTAGGAGTCACCCTGTATTCTTATCTGGCATCTTGTAATCCCCTTTAGGAGTCACCCTGTATTCTTCTCTGCCAACTTGTACACCTCTTTAGGAGTCACCCTGTATTCATATCTGGCATCTTGTATATCTGTTTAGGAGTCACCCTGTATTCTTCTCTGCCATCTTGTACACCTCTTTAGGAGTCACCCTGTATTCTTATCTGGCATCTTGTATATCTCTTTAGGAGTCACCCTGTATTCTTCTCTGCCATCTTGTACACCTCTTTAGGAGTCACCCTGTATTCTTATCTGGCATCTTGTATATCTCTTTAGGAGTCACCCTGTATTCTTCTCTGCCATCTTGTACACCTCTTTAGGAGTCACCCTGTATTCTTATCTGGCATCTTGTATATCTCTTTAGGAGTCACCCTGTATTCTTCTCTGCCATCTTGTACACCTCTTTAGGAGTCACCCTGTATTCTTATCAGGCATCTTGTATATCTCTTTAGGAGTCACCCTGTATTCTTCTCTGCCATCTTGTACACCTCTTTAGGAGTCACCCTGTATTCTTATCTGGCATCTTGTATATCTCTTTAGGAGTCACCCTGTATTCTTGTGTGACATCTTGTACACCTCTTTAGGAGTCACCCTGTATTCTTATCAGGCATCTTGTATATCTCTTTAGGAGTCACCCTGTATTCTTCTCTGCCATCTTGTACACCTCTTTAGGAGTCACCCTGTATTCTTATCTGGCATCTTGTATATCTCTTTAGGAGTCACCCTGTATTCTTCTCTGCCATCTTGTACACCTCTTTAGGAGTCACCCTGTATTCTTATCTGGCATCTTGTATATCTCTTTAGGAGTCACCCTGTATTCTTGTGTGACATCTTGTACACCTCTTTAGGAGTCACCCTGTATTCTTATCAGGCATCTTGTATATCTCTTTAGGAGTCACCCTGTATTCTTCTCTGCCATCTTGTACACCTCTTTAGGAGTCACCCTGTATTCTTATCTGGCATCTTGTATATCTCTTTAGGAGTCACCCTGTATTCTTCTCTGCCATCTTGTACACCTCTTTAGGAGTCACCCTGTATTCTTATCAGGCATCTTGTATATCTCTTTAGGAGTCACCCTGTATTCTTCTCTGCCATCTTGTACACCTCTTTAGGAGTCACCCTGTATTCTTCTCTGGCATCTTGTATATCTCTTTAGGAGTCACCCTGTATTCCTCTCTGCCATCTTGTACACCTCTTTAGGAGTCACCCTGTATTCTTATCAGGCATCTTGTATATCTCTTTAGGAGTCACCCTGTATTCTTCTCTGCCATCTTGTACACCTCTTTAGGAGTCACCCTGTATTCTTCTCTGGCATCTTGTATATCTCTTTAGGAGTCACCCTGTATTCCTCTCTGCCATCTTGTACACCTCTTTAGGAGTCACCGTGTATTCTTATCTGGCATCTTGTATATCTCTTTAGGAGTCACCCTGTATTCTTCTCTGCCATCTTGTACACCTCTTTAGGAGTCACCCTGTATTCTTATCAGGCATCTTGTATATCTCTTTAGGAGTCACCCTGTATTCTTCTCTGCCATCTTGTACACCTCTTTAGGAGTCACCCTGTATTCTTATCTGGCATCTTGTATATCTCTTTAGGAATCACCCTGTATTCTTCTCTGCCATCTTGTACACCTCTTTAGGAGTCACCCTGTATTCTTCTCTGGCATCTTGTATATCTCTTTAGAAGTCACCCTGCAATCTTGTGTGACATCTTGTACACCTCTTTAGGAGTCACCCTGTATTCTTGTCTGACATTTTGTACACATCTTTAGGAGTCATCCTGTATTCCCGTCTGATATCTTGTGCACCTCTTTAGGAGTCACCCTGTATTCATCTCTGCCATCTTGTACACCTCTTTAGGAGTCACTCTGTATTCTTGCCTGACATTTTGTACACCTCTTTAGGAGTCACCCTGTATCCCCGTCTGATATCTTGTGCACCTCTTTAGGAGTCACCCTGTATTCTTCTCTGCCATCTTGTACACCTCTTCATGAGTCACCTTGTATTCTTATCTGGCATCATGTAACCTCTTTAGGTGTCGCCCTGTATTCTTATATGACGTCTTGTATATCTCTTTAGGAGTCACCCCGTATTCTTGTGTGGCATCATGTAACCTCTTTAGGAGTCACCCTGTATTCCTGTCTGACACCGTGTGCACCTCTTTAGGAGTCACCCTGTATTCTTCTCTGCCATCTTGTACACCTCTTTAGGAGTCACCCTGTATTCTTATATGACGTCTTGTATATCCCTTTGGGAGTCACCCCGTATTCTTGTGTGGCATCATGTACACCTCTTTAGGAGTCACCCTGTATTCCTGTCTGACACCGTGTGCACCACTTTAGGAGTCACCCTGTATTCTTCTCTGCCATCTTGTACACCTCTTTAGGAGTCACCCTGTATTCTTATATGAAGTCTTGTACACCTCTTTAGGAGTCACCCTGTATTCTTCTCTGCCATCTTGTACACCTCTTTAGGAGTCACCCTGTATTCTTATCTGGCATCTTGTATATCTCTTTAGGAGTCACCCTGTATTCTTATCTGGCATCTTGTATATCTCTTTAGGTGTCGCCCTGTATTCTTCTCTGCCATCTTGTACACCTCTTTAGGAGTCACCCTGTATTCTTATCTGCCATCTTGTACACCTCTTTAGGAGTCACCCTGTATTCTTCTCTGCCATCTTGTACACCTCTTTAGGAGTCACCCTGTATTCTTATCTGGCATCTTGTATATCTCTTTAGGAGTCACCCTGTATTCTTCTCTGCCATCTTGTACACCTCTTTAGGAGTCACCCTGTATTCTTCTCTGCCATCTTGTACACCTCTTTAGGAGTCACCCTGTATTATTCTCTGCCATCGTGTACAGCTCTTTAGGAGTCACCCTGTATTCTTATCTGGCATCGTGTACACCTCTTTAGGAGTCACCTTGTATTCTTATCTGACGTCTTGTATATCTCTTTAGGAGTCACCCTGTATTCTTGTGTGACATCTTGTACACCTCTTTAGGAGTCACCCTGTATTCTTATCTGGCATCTTGTACACCTCTTTAGGAGTCACCCTGTATTCTTATCTGCCATCTTGTACACCTCTTTAGGAGTCACCCTGTATTCTTCTCTGCCATCTTGTACACCTCTTTAGGAGTCACCCTGTATTCTTATCTGCCATCTTGTACACCTCTTTAGGAGTCACCCTGTATTCTTATCTGGCATCTTGTACACCACTTTAGGAGTCACCCTGTATTCTTATCTGCCATCTTGTACACCTCTTTAGGAGTCACCCTGTATTCTTCTCTGCCATCTTGTACACCTCTTTAGGAGTCACCCTGTATTCTTATCTGGCATCTTGTACACCCCTTTAGGAGTCACCCTGTATTCTTCTCTGCCAACTTGTACACCTCTTTAGGAGTCACCCTGTATTCATATCTGGCATCTTGTATATCTCTTTAGGAGTCACCCTGTATTCTTCTCTGCCATCTTGTACACCTCTTTAGGAGTCACCCTGTATTCTTATCTGGCATCTTGTATATCTCTTTAGGAGTCACCCTGTATTCTTCTCTGCCATCTTGTACACCTCTTTAGGAGTCACCCTGTATTCTTATCTGGCATCTTGTATATCTCTTTAGGAGTCACCCTGTATTCTTCTCTGCCATCTTGTACACCTCTTTAGGAGTCACCCTGTATTCTTATCTGGCATCTTGTATATCTCTTTAGGAGTCACCCTGTATTCTTCTCTGCCATCTTGTACACATCTTTAGGAGTCACCCTGTATTCTTATCAGGCATCTTGTATATCTCTTTAGGAGTCACCCTGTATTCTTCTCTGCCATCTTGTACACCTCTTTAGGAGTCACCCTGTATTCTTATCTGGCATCTTGTATATCTCTTTAGGAGTCACCCTGTATTCTTGTGTGACATCTTGTACACCTCTTTAGGAGTCACCCTGTATTCTTATCAGGCATCTTGTATATCTCTTTAGGAGTCACCCTGTATTCTTCTCTGCCATCTTGTACACCTCTTTAGGAGTCACCCTGTATTCTTATCTGGCATCTTGTATATCTCTTTAGGAGTCACCCTGTATTCTTCTCTGCCATCTTGTACACCTCTTTAGGAGTCACCCTGTATTCTTATCAGGCATCTTGTATATCTCTTTAGGAGTCACCCTGTATTCTTCTCTGCCATCTTGTACACCTCTTTAGGAGTCACCCTGTATTCTTCTCTGGCATCTTGTATATCTCTTTAGGAGTCACCCTGTATTCCTCTCTGCCATCTTGTACACCTCTTTAGGAGTCACCCTGTATTCTTATCTGGCATCTTGTATATCTCTTTAGGAGTCACCCTGTATTCTTCTCTGCCATCTTGTACACCCCTTTAGGAGTCACCCTGTATTCTTATCTGGCATCTTGTATATCTCTTTAGGAGTCACCCTGTATTCTTCTCTGCCATCTTGTACACCTCTTTAGGAGTCACCCTGTATTCTTATCAGGCATCTTGTATATCTCTTTAGGAGTCACCCTGTATTCTTCTCTGCCATCTTGTACACCTCTTTAGGAGTCACCCTGTATTCTTATCTGGCATCTTGTATATCTCTTTAGGAGTCACCCTGTATTCTTCTCTGCCATCTTGTTCACCTCTTTAGGAGTCACCCTGTATTCTTCTCTGGCATCTTGTATATCTCTTTAGGAGTCACCCTGTATTCCTCTCTGCCATCTTGTACACCTCTTTAGGAGTCACCTTGTATTCTTATCTGGCATCTTGTATATCTCTTTAGGAGTCACCCTGTATTCTTCTCTGCCATCTTGTACACCTCTTTAGGAGTCACCCTGTATTCTTATCTGGCATCTTGTATATCTCTTTAGGAGTCACCCTGTATTCTTCTCTGCCATCTTGTACACCTCTTTAGGAGTCACCCTGTATTCTTATCTGACATCTTGCACACCTCGTTAAGGGTCACCCTGTTTTCCTGTCTGACGTCACGTACTCGCCGTCTCCCAGGAGTAAACTCAGACTCGGTGCATATGCACTGAACAGCATGATGACGTCATACACGCCGTCTCCGTAACGCATAACGTTAGACCCAAGCATAACGACGAAGTCGGCAAGATCATTTGAAATGATAAAAAATTAGATCTATGATTGGGAAATCTCTAAATTGAATTAACATTAGCAAGAGAAGAATTATGGTGCCGCCTTTTTAGAGTGGCCGGCCCCTTGGTGTTGGGGTAGCGCACCTACCTCTCACCCGGAGGCCCCGAGTTCGATCCCCGGCTCCGTCAGGGATTTTGAAACTGACGTGAGGGTTAGAACGGGGTGCACTCAGCCTCGTGAGGACAATTGAGTAGCTGTCTGACAGTGAGACAGCGCCCCGATCACGAAAACCAAGATTTACGGCCGAGGGGACACGACGCGCTGATCACGCGTCACCCCTAATATCTGCAGGCCGAATGGCTGGGCAGCGGTCGCTTGGTCGGGCTTAGCCCGTCTTGGGCTGGATAGTGCCAGGGGTTGACTTTTTTTTGACTTTTTAGAGTGTGATATTTATCGTGTTTGAAGACAGTTTATGTTCGACCCTGACTATTATGTGTCTGAAAACTGTATCATAATGATGGTCATTATAACACTATTATTCATTATGAAACAGTTTCTCCCACCAATCACAGCTCAAGAAACAAATTTTTTGACCAATTAGATAAGGATACCATCGCGCATGCTCTCAAAATCCAACATGTCTATATAAATTACCGAAAGTGCACCGTCCAAATGTTCGCGTAAATAAACTGGCGAATATGAGACAAGAAATAGCACTGTACCTTAATATACCTAAATCCAATTTCTACTCGGCGCGTTGATTTCAAACGACTACGGTGACAGTTTTGCTGAATACTTGTTCACGATCTGCACATCTGGCATTGAATCACACAGAGCGCATGCGTCGGCCGGCCAGAGAGCTTGGAACAGGGAGATGTGCTACCTAGCGCACCACCCGATCACAAAATTCTAGTTACTGAACAGTTATTTATGAATATTTATGTTAAAACATGTAATAAAGTTATAATTATCGTCGAACATAAACAGTCGTATGCAACTCGCCTATAATGGTAATTAAGACACTCGTATGGGAATTATAAAACTCGCTAAAGCTCGTTTTATAAAGACATTCGTGTCTTAATTATAGCCATTATAGGCTCGTTGCATAATGTACTATTTCAATGTTCCCTTATTAAATTATATTTAAATACCTTTCAGTCGGTCAACACGTTTGTATCCAAATTGTAATGGATGTTGTTCCCTAAACCTGCAAAAATACATGAGATTAATTAATAAACTTGGATGACGAGTTTCGATCGTGAAGTGTATTATATCTTAACCCACATATTCGTAGACATACAGTGGATTAGTAGCCTGAGAGTAATGGGTCCGTTGATGATCAATTAACTATAAAGCATTCAAATCTTGTCCAAATCTGTAATTGAGAAGATCGTCACAGCTTTGTAGTGAAGGTGATCATGATGATGATGATGATGTTGGTTGGTTGGTTCCTTAGTTTAGGGGCTGCGACAACACGGTCATGTAGCCCAGTGTATTTTGGGTGTGTGTAGAATCTGTCTGGTGTTAATAATTGTGATTGTATTACTGTGTGTTATCTGTTTTTATTTATTCAAGTAAGGACTGGAGACGATAATTTCAAGTAGTACCAACTTTCGATACCAAATCCTACCGTCCACGACACCTAGCTGTGAACTTGGCTACTACTAGATGCCATCGCAACCAGCACTTCGGGACGATTGTTACAACTTTAGAGCATTAATCAAACCTAACCTACAAATGTTGCTTCACACAAGTTTAGTTAGTGGAATGTTCTTTACATGGGCCCGCCGGCTTTACTTCCCCTCCGAAGGAAGGCATACTGAATGATGATGATGATGATGATGGTGATGATGATGATTGTGCCAGTTGACACATGATTTTCCTTGAGAGAGACATCAGTTAGTGGAACAGAGAACTTAATAAATCTTAATTTGATAGTTCAAGGTATCATCAATAGATGGCATAACAAACTCGTTCGTTATGTTATATACTGCTCAAAAAAATTAAAGCACCACTTTTTTCAAAGGCCACCAAATTTTAAAATTTAACCGCACAATCTCGAAATCTCAGTATGACGTTTGTCCTGACGCTTAACAAGCATATGCTTCAGCACAACTCCCCAACTTGAGTAGTTTCGGGGTAGCGCCCCGAAAAACAGCCCATTTTCGAAAACCGCAAATTGAAGTTTGCGAAAAACGCTGTAGGACTTGTCGCAGGTTGCCCAAGCAGTCGAAAATGAACGAGTCTTTCTCTTAAGGTTCCACCAACACGTTGAAATCGTTAAATTTGACGTTCGAGTATTTCAACCCCCTTCATCATCCCCTAAACATGGACTACCATTGGGGGCGTCTAAGAAGGTACCGGGTGTGTTTAACCACCTGAAAACCTGCACACCGTCCTCAGTTGCTGATTGCAGTAAGTTGTTAAGGCCTCCGGCAATGTTCATCCCCCCTTACACCCTCAACTGGCATGGGACCAAACCACCCCCTCTCGATTCACCCCTAAGGAAGGTTCTAATCGAGATGTTTATCAATGCTGTGAATGAGGGGGTCTTCCCCTAACGTTTCAAAAAAGGATCTGTGCCTGTGTCACCACCAGTTCCCCTGCTACCCCCATTTGTATGATTTTTCGAATCAGGCCCTTTTTAAGAGCTGAAACGAGGTCTTAATCAATGAAAGGGCTGTAAAGGTCCTTAGACGTAGTGGTGACATGAAATCAACCCCTTCCGATCGTTGATTGACATTCCATCCCCCAAAATTGAAATTGTTGCACCCTCAACCCTCCCTGTCTGGACGCGTAACGCGTCATGGCAGAGTTTTCAGAGTTGGATGAAAATGAAGCTTATGGCATGCAATCGAGCCCAAAACAGCAGGTTGGATGGAAATTCATCGGTAGGGTGGGAAAGGGGTCCAAAAATTTTCAAAAAAGTTAACAGCCTCTAGTAAGTACACCCATGCATAGGCAACCCACATCACGTAATTTTTCTCCCATTTCCAAACTTCGTAACCTATTGCCGATCAGGGGCAACCCGCAAGCTCGGACGTGATGTGGGTTGCATATGCATGGGCGTACTTACTATAGGTTGTTAACTTTTTTGAAAATTTTTGGACCCGTTTCCCACCCTACCGATGAATTTCCATCCAACCTGCTGTTTTGGGCTCGATTGCATGCCATAAGCTTCATTTTCATCCAACTCTGAAAACTCTGCCATGACGCGTTACGCGTCCAGACAGGGAGGGTTGAGGGTGCAACAATTTCAATTTTGGGGGATGGAATGTCAATCAACGATCGGAAGGGGTTGATTTCGTGTCACCACTACGTCTAAGGACCTTTACAGCCCTTTCATCGATTAAGACCTCGTTTCAGCTCTTAAAAAGGGCCTGATTCGAAAAATCATACAAATGGGGGTAGCAGGGGAACTGGTGGTGACACAGGCACAGATCCTTTTTTGAAACGTTAGGGGAAGACCCCCTCATTCACAGCATTGATAAACATCTCGATTAGAACCTTCCTTAGGGGTGAATCGAGAGGGGGTGGTTTGGTCCCATGCCAGTTGAGGGTGTAAGGGGGGATGAACATTGCCGGAGGCCTTAACAACTTACTGCAATCAGTAACTGAGGACGGTGTGCAGGTTTTCAGGTGGTTAAACACACCCGGTACCTTCTTAGACGCCCCCAATGGTAGTCCATGTTTAGGGGATGATGAAGGGGGTTGAAATACTCGAACGTCAAATTTAACGATTTCAACGTGTTGGTGGAACCTTAAGAGAAAGATTCGTTCATTTTCGACTGCTTGGGCAACCTGCGACAAGTCCTACAGCGTTTTTCGCAAACTTCAATTTGCGGTTTTCGAAAATGGGCTGTTTTTCGGGGCGCTACCCCGAAACTACTCAAGTTGGGGAGTTGTGCTGAAGCATATGCTTGTTAAGCGTCAGGACAAACGTCATACTGAGATTTCGAGATTGTGCGGTCAAATTTTAAAATTTGGTGGCCTTTGAAAAAACTGGTGCTTTAATTTTTTTGAGCAGTATATTTATTGAGAGATGCGCAGATCAGTCTAAGCACCTATTCCGATGATAATAAATTGCTAATAATGGGGAAAAGAAAAATATCTAGAGAGTGGACTGACCCATGTTACTTAGAATATTCAATGAACTGACCGATAGAAATGAAAGAGGTGGGACCTCGGTAATATTTAAGTTAAGTGCCTAACTATTTAAATGTTGCGAAAATCACATGAGACTGAACTTCGTCTGAGCTATGTTGTGATCATGCGGTAAAACTTCACTTGTGTCTCGGGACAGTCGGATGAGGAACCAGAACGATGCGCGCGCACCCGACAGGGAGGAGCATTTGAATAGCGCAAGTTTTAAGAAATAAAATATGGAGGACGGTTGTCGTTTCGGGCTAACATTTACAGTCGATTTGCATTATTAACGCAAAGCGGTCGTGAAACTTGCTTTAAGTACATTTGAAAATATGCATTCCAATGAATATTCAAGATCTAACTGTAATAATTGAATATTTAACCATACGCACTATTAAGGACCATAACAATATGCGATCAGGTCTGTCGGAAAAGTGTGCGAGTGGTATCGAGCTCGCTTGTTGTTTTGAAGATCCCGGGTTCAAGGCTACCCAAGGGCGGAAATTTTTACTTCTTTTTAATTATTTTATTATTTCCTCCTCACGTCGTACAACAATATTGCAACTTAGTTTTGTCTACATGATCTACGAGGACGATAGTAAACATGTTTTCTCTCATTTAAAATTCTTTTGTAAATCAATTCTTTTTTTTTTTACTTTACAATCTCAATAATATTTTTGTAGCATGTGAAGATATCTATCTCCCATAATTCTGTGCATCCATATTAGTTAAAATAGTTATCGTTTATTTTTAAATAATGTTTAACTTTAATTTTTGGAAATAAAAATTAATTTTGTGAAACTATTTTTTATTTCAGGAACTATTTCATATTTTTCCAAACCCATGCACAGAATTATTAGTCTGTGCAATGCGTACATAGTGTAAAAAGATTGTAAAGTTTCAGTAATTGTTAGTGGTAAATAGTTCCTATCATTTTTTTTTAAGGAAAAGACTATCTTTTAGTAATTTCTGCCCATACTGATCAACTGAAAGGAATAATTTTTCACTTTTTGCTTTATGAAAGATGTTGGTCGTATGGAAATAAAATTTGGTGCAGTTTGGATCACTGGGAGCAAAAAATTTTTCTTGGGGTAGCCTATAGTGTCCCCTTAAAGAACCTTCCACTAATTACACCTGTGTGAAGCTAAATTGTATAGGTTAGGAATGTAAACAACGCTCTTAGGTGTCTACGTTCGTTGCCAAGAGCCGACTTTGGTGTCGTCTAGTAGCTAAGTTCTGAACTAGGCCTAGTAGTCGTTGACGGTGGCGTTTGGCGGCAAAAGTAAGAACTATTTGAAAAATTCAAAGTTCCAGTCCTTACTTGAGTTAAAAAACAGATACACACATTAATACAGCCATCACAATTATCACCGGTTATCAGACAGATTCTACACACACTCAAAGTACACGGGGCTACATAACCGCGTTGTCACAGCCCCTAAACTTAGGAACCAACCGACCAAATACAGAACGTGTCATAGGCTAATATTATTATTCCGGGATAAATTTTGAACTATTTAAATAGTATCCGTCCATGGTCTTAAACAGTATTTAGGGAAAATAGAATTTTAAATGAGAGAAAACATGTTTACTATCGTCCTCGTAGATCATGTAGACAAAACTAAGTTGCAATATTGTTGTACGACGTGAGGAGGAAATAATAAAATAATTAAAAAGAAGTAAAAATTTCCGCCCTTGGGTAGTCTTGAACCCGGGATCTTCAAAACAACAAGCGAGCGCGATACCACACGTATACTTTTTCGACAGAATTTACCGCATATTGTTATGGTCCTTAATAGTGCGTATGGTTAAATATTCAATTATTACAGTTAGATCTTGAATATTGATTGGAATGCATATTTTCAAATGTACTTAAAGCAAGTTTCACGACCGCTTTGCGTTAATAATGCAAATCGACTGTAAATGTTACCCCGAAACCACAACCGTCCTCCATATTTTATTTCTTAAAACTTGCGCTATTCAAATGCTCCTCCCTGCCGGGTGCGCGCGCATCTTTCTGGCTCCTCATAAGGCTTTATAGATTTTAAGCATGTTATGGTACGGTATGAATAATCTCTATTTTGAGGAATGGATGCCGTTCTGTTGGCAGAATGCTCTTGATTTAAGGCTTGAAAGTCACTGCTATCACCTTGACGTCTCATTATCAAGGTTGGATCTCCTTTGTTTTTCTAGATTAGGTTATCTAAATCAACCTCCCTTTATCTTATGCTGTGGTGCACTACAATTACTTTCAGATGATGTTATTGATTCATTAGGGGCTTTGCGACATCGTAGTCATGTAGCCCCGTGTACTTAGGTGTGTGTAGAATTTGTCTGATGACCTGTGTCATTGTCATGTCTGTACTAGTGTGTGTATTTGTAATCGAGATAGGATTTGGAAGGAAGCGGCCATCCCGGCATTTGCCTGTAGAAGTTGGAAACCACAGAAAACCATTTCAGGATGGCTGAGATAGGAATCAAACCAGCCTCTTCTCAGTTTGCCTCACGAGGCTGAGTGAACCGCGTTCCAGCCCTCAGACCAGAATTAAACTTCTTGGTAGATCCGGGAATCGAACCCGGGCCTCCGCGGTGACAGCCAAGAATGCTAGCCACTACGCAACGAGGCGGATGACGTTAAGATGAACTTAAAGTAGGGTTAATTAATCTGTTATTTAATTTTGAAACTCCTCGTACAGTATATTTGCCTACGTTCTAATTTTCATCAAGGCTCGATTCATCACCTTGTTGTTCGTGTAGTTTTTAAAACTTAATTTTTAAACTGAATATTCACGGGGAAAACGGGGTAAGTCACATTTTGTAATTTTTTCTGGAGAGAAAATTTAAACTTTCGACATTAAAAAGAAATACGTATAACACCCCAATTGAGTGTAAGCAAATTCGTTCATTTGCCAAATTCATTTCTTATTATAAAGGAAGTACTGTACATGTAGGCTAAAACAAATAACAACTTAAGTTAAATTATGAATAAACTAAGAAATTTAAAGGAAGTACACCATTGCCACGGAAAGAACGTGGTAAGTTCAGCAATGTCGGCAATAATGTATCTTAATACATTAAACCTTGAGGGAAGAGTACTCATAACATTAAGGTATTCACTACAAATCATGATTACCAATAATAATAATATATAATGTATTAAACAACCTTTGAACCTTATTTAGTACTTTAACACATTTTGTTCATGGTATTTCACGTTCTATTAGGCTTTTTTCTCTCTTAGTGTATATTGTACGTATTTAGTAGTATGCTTTGGTTGGTTTTGTGTTCCTTATGGAATAGAAATTTTTTGCTTCCTTGTCACAAAACTGTTGAAGTAATTGAAGGCCCGCCGGAGCTATGAAAATATAGGCCTACCACTAGAATTAGAATGTAAGGTGCTGTAGTGTAATGTTTTCTATTGCCCTCACTTTTGCGTGACAAATGTAATGTTATTCACTTTGCTCCACGTTGAGCGTACAAGTGTAATGTTTTCTACTAAGATATGTTGTTTTAATGGGCGCCAAGACCTCAACGCTATGTTGAAATCTAAATTTGTATTTAACAACACCTAGCTCTGGTAGAACACCTTCAAGAATCTTTACTCTCAGATCGTGGTATGATTGGATCATTAACCCAACAAACAATTGTATCAGGAGAAGGAATTGGTCTATATCTAATGCTACCTACTGAAAACAAAGATTGCATGGTTAAAAGAAATGAATTTATTGTATAAAAAACAAGTATAGCAAAATTAATAATAATAATAATAAGTTTGATTTTAAATTGGAGCGTTGCGATTTAAATATTACCGCTAGAAAATTACGTGAAAACGGAGTCGGATAAATTACTGATTTTACTCTTATTTCCAAGCTATGAAGTTACTGAATTACTGAATATGAAACAAAGTAAGACGAGAGATTGCGTAGTTATGTGTCATTCGCGCTTACCACTGGAAATTGCCGTAGCATTTCCCTCGTACTGGATGTTGAAGTGAGCTTCCCATAGCCTCCTGGACGTCGTCATCTTCTTCGTTGTTGATGATATATTTGTAGATATGAAGATTTATGGTCCGTACATCGGAACCAACACGTACAACCACAACGGTTAAGTATCACAAAAATAGTCGCTAACTCCACTGAACATCGGAGAAACTCACTCGTGCAACTATACTGGTTAAATTTTATAACGATAGTCCTCGTTTCCACGGCGTGCCAACCATATATGCACTCGTCGGTCTCCCACTCAAGTCCCGACTTCCAGCTTACGTGGTCTCCACTGATTGGCTGACCCCTCACGCGCTACTCCCTCTTCTGGCTCATTACACTCGGCGGGAGGGTGAAGTCGTTTGCCGTTCCATACATCCGCCTTTTCTTGACGATGTGACCCAGCCTTGCGTCATACTACTTGACAAGCATAAGCCTGTATTTGAATTCCCAGTGAGTCATGTCTCTCAATATATCCTAACTGACGAAACTCCGTAAAATTCCGTAATCATATAATTTTCTACGCTAATGTTGATCGTAATAATTTGCTTGATAGTGTTTTCTATAATCATAGAAAACCTATCTGTATGCTAATAATTGTATAAGAAAATGCTCCAAAATCATTTAATAATAATAATAATAAGTTGATGATAATAATAAGTTAATAATAATCATAAATTAACATGAAAAATTCTCTTGGCTGAACAATTTGCCGCGTAAATAAATATAGAATGGCTTCCTACTGACTTATGCCAGTTGCATGAAAACCCCTCGAGAAACACGTTACATATTCGCCACGGATCATCGGATGATTTACCGTGACGACGGTCCATCATCCGATTATCCCAGACACGTTAATAATCCCCATCTAAAATACATATTACATAAATGAAATCACCCTAAATTACAGATATATACACTCATAATTTTTCTTCACGCACTTTGCGTCAAAGTTTGTTGTCACTATGGATTGCACTTTGAAACCAGTCCAATGTTTTTCATATAGAATAGTGTTCCACGGATATCTCCGCATCTCAAATTTCTCTATGTTGGAAAAATAGACATCATTACTGTGTGAGCACTATGTATAGGAGATGTCACATCACACGCATCAAGATGTTCAGATATATGTATATCTCCCTAGAACTTCCTAATTTCATTGGAGGTTCCTTCCTTATTGTGAAATTAATCCCACTTATCACCGAGCACACGATCACACTATTGTGGCAGCGCCTCGTGACCATAATACTTAATCTCTCTTTAAAGTAGATTAAATTAATATTGACTTCTGAAAAAAAAACAGTAAGTGCGCATTACATATAACACCAAATATTTCTGTGCGGTAATCGCCCTGTCTTCTTAAGTTCCCGTAGACCATATTCTACTTACTACTAGTTCTCAACACAGACCAGTTCTCCTCACACAAATAATACCTTTGTACAAATTACCTTAAATTACACACTTACAAATCTTACATGGCGAGGTCGTAAACAGAAATCACGTGTGCTGATATGTATGAGTTTCATGAAGGACTGTCTCGCCTTCTGATGGCCCATCTTTTGTCTCGTGGACGCCTTAAGCAAAAATACCCTGTTCAAGCGCTCACCCATCTCTAGGAGACAAATGGGAATTCACCAGCGCTACCACATTCTGGCCTTGGTGTATCGAGACATTTTAGTGCTCAAGAGCATCCGACAATCCCGTCATATTTCCCTGTACCTTAAAAACTCTCATTTACTTACATACTACCCCCCTGTGTGACTTCTGATACGCCTGCCTTGAAGACCAGATTTTCCACGCACCAAATACCACACTTACTCATTTGATAGGCTGGCTCGCCAGCTAAACACACTCACTTTATGACACATATTTTCGTAGACTATGTATATTATACGTCCCGTATAATCTGTTTCCCTTACTATCCTCCAGCACATATGCTGTTTTGCCAATACGTTTGGAAACTATATATGTTACTGCGTCACCTGCTTCCAACCTTGCAAGTGGCTCCCTTAAATGAACGTCATCACGTTGCTCTACCTACCTATTTCTCAGTGTATGTAACGATGCCCTGTTGCTACTGTCCACACATGCTAACCCTACTTTCCTCTGGTGTCACACCTCTACTCGACACTCTATGACCTAAAAATGTCACTTCTGTCTGACAGAATGACGACTTGGACAGTTTCAGAGTGAACCCTGCCTGATCTAACTTTTGAAACACACTGTCTAAATGACGTAGATGCTCCTCAAAACTGCGTGAACTGATTACCATATCATCGATGTAAATAGTTACAAACTCTCCCGTGTCATCTACTAATGCGATGTTTAAAGCCCTAATTAAAGCTGCTGAGCTACTTTTTAACCCATAAGGTACCCTGCACAACTGATAAAGGTTATATTTATGACAAAAAGCTGTAAATGGTCTATCTTCGTACATAAGTGGCACTTGCCAAAAACTGGAACTCAAATCTACACAAGTGAAATACTTCTTCCCCTCAAATGTTTGCATTAATTCCTCTATTGACATAGATTTCAGCTGATCTGAACTAATTCAACTGTTAACCAAACGAGCGTCTAAACAAATACGAACTGTGCCGTCGGTCTTGGGTACCGTGATCAAAGAATTAACATATGGACTGTTAGAGTGCTCAATAATCCCATCTTCAAGCATCTTTTGCGCCTCAACTGCACTCTGATAAGGTACAGGATATCTATGTCCTGTGAATACTGACCTATCAATAACGTTCAATGAATGTGTATAGCAATTGGCCATACCAATGCGATCCTCAAAAACTCTCCTATTACACAATAACACATCATAGAGCCGAACACATTGTTCCACCTCTATATTTCCCTGAAATGCAGCATCACGTAACGAGTCCTCTAGACTTCCGTTCGTAATCACACTGCCCACTAAACATGGAGAACCCCGCTCTACGGCTGGCGATATCTCATTTAAAGTACAAATCACACCTACAATACTACATCTCTGAATATGGTCATTCAACGCTACTTCTACTTCAGAATCTCCCCATTTAAATTTCAAACTCCCTACATCATAACATAAGTTACCAGACACTCTACTTAGCCACTCTGAACCCAAGATAACACTGAATACTAAATTTGGAATTACAAGGCAAATCTTCTTCTCTACATGATTATTAATTTTAATGTCTACTAAAACTTGCTTAGAAATTACTTTAGACCTCTTTCCAACAGCTGTGATAACAAAAGTGCTTTTAATTGGCATCTCCTCAAAATTTACTCCAGTTCCTTTCATTTTATCATAAAATGCACTACTTATGCAACTCTTCATACAACCACTATCAATTAAAACATCTTTGTACGCCTCGGACACGTTAAATTTAACTATGGGGCTCTTACTAGCCACTTCCTGAATAATGCCTTCATCATTTAGTTCACGTAATAATTCATTTCTTACATTTAGGTCATAGGGTTCCTGTATAAGTGTATGGACAGGGCATGTTACAGACTGAGATTCTGACCTTACATCGCAGCCTGGTTCGTGTTTAAAGTATTGCTACCGCTTGGTGTAGTACTACTGACTACTGCACTGGTCTGGTTGTTCTGGGTTGTATTAACGGTATCTCTCTGTCCGTTATTACCATTGGGCTGATTCCCTCCTTGGCCCCTGTTCTGGTTATAATTATTATTATTATTATTATACCGCCCTTGGTTACCCCTATAATCGTTATTTCGGCCTTGATTTCCACTGAATTCATTATTTCTACCTTGGTAGTTCGTAACATACCCATTTCCTCTGTACTGGTTATGCTGATTATTATTATTACTATTTTGGTTCCCCCTATTTTGAACGCTGGACCCTTCGCCACTGTTCCCTTGAACTTCCTGGTTCCTATTCTCATTAGGCCTGTTATTATTGTTACCCTGGTTCCTACCGAAATTCTCCTCGTAACCGCCTCTTCCCAGAGCATCGAATGTACTCAATAAATTCTCCACTTGTGAGATAGATTTAACATTTTGGATACAGGCAGCTTCTTTGATTCTGTATGGAAAATGTCTTAGTAATAGCCTGACTACATCACTCTCCTCCTTCAAACCATCTAGATATTTGCACGTTAATACCTGTCCTAAAAAGTACTCGGTCATAGTGTAGTTGCCTCTCGGGTTATATTTCCCACACACAATTCCCTCACGATGCTGAGACTGAATGACCTCATTCCAAAATTTCTCACAAAATTTAACTTTGAAATCTGTAATATTCTCAAAATTGTCTCTGTAGACAGCAAACCAGTTTCTTGTCTCCCCTACAAACGCTTGCTCTAAAATTTCAACTACCAGGCACCACTCAACACTACCATCTTCCAGCCTCTCCGAGAATTTATTTTCTATAGTATTCATGAACTCCATTGGACAACCCTGCCGATTACTAAATTTGCCTAGTTCTATTTCCCTGTGTGTGCTATTCACATCAACTGGCCTACTCTGGCTATTTTCCTGCCTAATTCTAGCTTTCAACTTCTGTTCTAATTCAGAAATTTTCTCCTCAGCTTTTCTTTCGATATTAGTTACAGTTAACATAAAGCTCCCTTCCGATGCTTCAACTTTACCACTTAACTGAGCTTGTTTCTCACTAATCTCATTAATGCTTTCCTTATTCCTCTCCCTTAAAGTATTAACTTCAGTGATTATTTCTGCATGTACTTTATCAATTCTTCCCCCCAGCTGTTCTTTAACCTCTTTTGTTGCTACCTGAATCTTATCAATTTCTCCCCCCAATTGCTTTTTGACCTGCTGTGTTTCAAGTTGCACTAGTTCTTTTAAATTTTCAGCCTGTGTACTGATTCTACTTTCTAACTTCTCCTGTACGTTTCCTAATTTTCTGTCTACATCTGCAATAATCTCTTTAGCCTTCTCTTCCATCACCCCTCTGATCTAACCTCTAATCAGCTCAAATTTATCACTAATTTCCCTACTGTTTTTTTCAAGTTTAGTATTTAAACCATCGCTCAATTCCCTATTACTCTCTTTATTTTCCCTACTATTTTGTTCAAGTTTAGCGTTTAAAGCTTCAGTACTCTCTTTATTTTCCCTACTATTTTGTTCAAGTCTAGAGTTTAAAGCATCAGTACTAATTTTTTTTTGTTGCTTAAATTGGAGAAGCAAACTCTCTAACCCTGCTTGACTGTTTTGATTACCCCCCTCAGTATCGGGAGTTACCTCCGACATCCCTGTACTGCTTTCATTTCCAAGACTAGCCATACTGCTCGTATCTTCACTATCCAACTGTTGACCACTACGCAACTTCATCTCTTCCTCAACACTACCCATGCTGATACACACCGATAAATGAAAAACCCCCAAAATACAGGCACAGAAATATATACCCTTCTCCTTCCACAAATGTTATTAGGTTTTCATCCCCACGTTGGGCGCCAAATGTAATGTTTTCTATTGCCCTCACTTTTGTGTGACAAATGTAATGTTATTCACTTTGCTCCACGTTGAGCGTACAAGTGTAATGTTTTCTACTAAGATATGTTGTTTTAATGGGCGCCAAGACCTCAACGCTATGTTGAAATCTAAATTTGTATTTAACAACACCTAGCTCTGGTAGAACACCTTCAAGAATCTTTACTCTCAGATCGTGGTATGATTGGATCATTAACCCAACAAACAATTGTATCAGGAGAAGGAATTGGTCTATATCTAATGCTACCTACTGAAAACAAAGATTGCATGGTTAAAAGAAATGAATTTATTGTATAAAAACAAGTATAGCAAAATTATTAATAATAATAATAATAATAATAATAATAATAATAATAATAATAATAATAATAAGTTTGATTTTAAATTGGAGCGTTGCGATTTAAATATTACCGCTAGAAAATTACGTGAAAACGGAGTCGGATAAATTACTGATTTTACTCTTATTTCCAAGCTATGAAGTTACTGAATTACTGAATATGAAACAAAGTAAGACGAGAGATTGCGTAGTTATGTGTCATTCGCGCTTACCACTGGAAATTGCCATAGCATTTCCCTCGTACTGGATGTTGAAGTGAGCTTCCCATAGCCTCCTGGACGTCGTCATCTTCTTCGTTGTTGATGATATATTTGTAGATATGAAGATTTATGGTCCGTACATTGGAACCAACACGTACAAACACAACGGTTAAGTTTCACAAAGATAGTCGCTTACTCCACTGAACATCGGAGCCACTCACTCGTGCAACCATACTGGTTAAATTTTATATCGATAGTCCTCGTTTCCACGGCGTGCCAACCATATATGCACTCGTCAGTCTCCCACTCAAGTCCCGACTTCCAGCTTACGTGGTCTCCACTGATTGGCTGACCCCTCACGCGCTACTCCCTCTTCTGGCTCATTAAACTCGGCGGGAGGGTGAAGTCGTTTGCCGTTCCATACATCCGCATTTTCTTGACGATGTGACCCAGCCTTGCGTCATACTACTTGACTAGCATAAGCCTGTAATTGAATTCCCAGTGAGTCATGTCTCTCAATATACCCTAAAATTCCGTAATCATATAATTTTCTACGCTAATGTTGATCGTAATAATTTGCTTGATAGTGTTTTCTATAATCAAAGAAAACCTATCTGTATGCCTATAATATTATAAGAAAATGCTCCAAAATCATTTAATAATAATCTCCAAATCTCCTAGACCGAAATGTCATCAGAACACTTGCACTCACACGGGGTTTCGAGGAGGAAGAAAGACGGCCATACCACCATATCTGGTCTGCACAACGGAAGCAAACCCATTCGTTGCGTATGAAGGAGTACTGGGCTGCAAGAAAGGCTAACCATTGTTGATTCCGCGTGGTCCTAAGAGACCCATTCGCGACGAAGAAGAAGAAGAAGAATAAGTTGATGATAATAATCTATATATATAAAGCTCAATGTTTGTCTGTCTGTCTGTCTGTCTGTTATGTATACAAATCCACACTGTTTCACCGATCTGAACCAAAATTTGTATACTTACCCTTCGGAACCCTGCGGGTAACCCTGTCCACTTGAAATTTCCGACAGACCACCCCATTCCCTGCATTTAGGCCCTTTGGCCCAAATCTACACCGTTTCACCGATCTCAACCAAAATTTGTATACTTACCCTATGTAACCCTGTGAATAACACTGCCCACTTAAAATTTCGGACAGACCACCCTATTTCCTGCATTTAGGCCCTTTGGCAAACATCTACACCGTTTGACCGATCCGAACCAAAATTTGTATACTTACCCTTTGCAACCCTGCGGGTAACCCTGTCCACTTGAAATTTCGGACAGACCACCCCATTCTCTGCATTTAGGCCCTTTGACCCAAATCTACACCGTTTCACCGATCAGAACCAAAATTTGTATACTTACCCTTTGGTACCCTGCGAGTAACACTGTTTGCTTGAAATTGCGGACAGACCACTCCATTCCCTGCATTTAGGCCCCTTGGAAAAAATCTACACCGTTTCACCGATCTGAAACAAAATGTGTATACTTACCCTTTGTAACTCTGTGAATATCACTGTCCACCTAAAATTTCGGACAGACCACCCCATTTCCTGCCTTTAGGCCCTTTGGCAAAAATCTATATCGTTTCACCGATCCGGACCAAAATTTGTATACTTACCCTTTCGAACCCTGCGGGTAACCCTGTCCACTTGAAATTGCGGACAGATCACCCCATTCCCTGCATTTAGGCCCTTTGGCACAAATCTACACCGTTTCACCGTTCAGAACCAAAATTTGTATACTTACCCTTTGGTACCCTGCGAGTAACATTGTCTGCTTGAAATTGCGGACAGACCACTCCATTCCCTTAAAGAGGACAGGGTCCGTCCCAAAGGCAATGGAAAAAAGGGTTAAAACCGGAACCGCTCAGGAAACCCTCAGTGTTGCCATCTCCCGAACTCACCAGCCATGAGCCCTTGGGGATGTAGCACTATCCAGGGTGCACCAGGAGTGGTGGGGCTACACACACCCTGCCTCCTTGAGGGTCTTGAGCAGAAGACATGAGATATTAAGAAAAGAAAAAGAAGGCTGACACCTCGAAAAATGAGGCTATCAGGAATGATTAGACAAGGGCCAATTAAGGCGGGAAAGTGAAAGAGTCGCTAGGCCTCGGATACCCTGATACCATCGGGGTCGGAAGAGAACAAGAGTTTGACCAAGGGAGGCTGACAGGAAAGAGAACTGAAAGGAGCCCGGCACCAGTAAGTAGAAGCAATGCCGGACTCAGTTGGGGTCCCGTGGTCGCAAACTCACGTCCCTCAAGTTGAGAAACCCTGGTGGGTGGAGTGGGGAGGAGGGGTCCAGGTGTGAGAATAGCTTGCTGATTCATCGCGAGTTGACATGAGAGAAATGTCCAGACCCCGCCGTGTTACCTGGTATTGCTGACTATGCTGATGTTCATACAGGGTCTTGGCTCAAACCACTGTAGTGTTACGAAAGAATGAGTGATTCACCGGTCAATGTGAATAGGACCGGGAACTCCCCCGAACGTCTGTCATCATATATCGTCATCATCTGCGATTCGTGCAGCTTGGACCCGGGTAGTACTCGATAAGCTCTTTCACTACACGCATCGAGTATAGGCCTAAGCCAGAAACTAACGTTCAGACTTTGGAAGACATCGAAGGTAGAAATCTAAATTGCCTATATCAGATTTAAAAATACACCCTGTTCGTTTAGTAGTCATTTTTCATTACCTTATTATTATCATAAGGGCAAATGACCTAGATGTTACGCCCATTATACCACTAATCACCACACACAATAAGTCTTCATCGCCTGTGAATTTTGAAATATTTCTTTCTATCACGATAGTTTGTAAGTTTGTCGTGTCAATTCAACAGTAGTTTTCATTATCATCCTCATCAAAAGGGCAAATGGCCTAAATGTTACGTCCATTATACTACTAAGTAACACCACAGTCTTCATGGCCTGTGATTTTAAAATGTGTATTTCCATTAGTTTGTAAGTTTGATATACCCGTTCAGTAGTAGTCGTCTTCATTATCATCCTCATCAAAAGGGCAAATGACCTAGATGTTACGTCCATTATACTACTAAACAAAACCAGAGTCTACCTAGCCTGTGATTTTAAAAATATGTATTTGCATTAATTTGTAAGGTTGATATACCCGTTCAGTAGTAGTCGTCTATATTATCATCCTCATCAAAAGGGCAAATGACCTACATGTTACGTCCATTATACAGTACTACTAAGCAACACCACAGTCTTCATTGCCTGTGATTTATAAAATGTGTATTTCCATTAGTTTGTAAGTTTAATATACCCGTTCAGTAGTAGTAGTCTTCATTGTCATCCTCATCAAAAGGGAAAATGACCTAGATGTTACGCCCATTATACTACTAGGCAACGCCACAGTCTTACTCGCCGGTAATTTAATAATATGTATTTCTATTAGAGCGTAAGTTTATTATACCCGTTCAATAGCAGTCGTCGTCAGTATCATCTTCATCAATGACGTTGAGTGTTAAGGAGACTGAAATATCATCATCATTCCACCGGGCGAAGCCGGGTACTACTGCTAGTAAGTTAATAATAATAATAAATTAACATGAAAAATTCTCTTGGCTGAACAATTTGCCGCGTAAATAAATATAGAATGGCTTCCTACTGACTTATGCCAGTTGCATAAAAACCCCTCGAAAAACACGTTACAGTAGAGCAAATCGCGCTTGGACTTACCCCGTTCTTTCCGTTAGAAGGAGGACATGGGACGTTCTTTCCGTTTTCACTAAAACTGAAAACCTCTGTATCTCGGTGACTTGTCGCGTTATTTGAAATTAATTTCAACTGATCTGTAATGACGATGTTGGCCACCAGAATGCGCCAAAAACTCATTTCCGCAAAAAATAGACTTAAGTTACCCGTTCTTTCCTTGGGGTCTTCAAATGATTTTCTGGGTAAAAATTGTTCTCCATGAAACTGTAGTTTGATCTCTTAAATATTCTGTTTTAATTTATTATCCAATTTAGAGAAGGGATATTTATTTCTCTTGTGTCTTATGTAGGCTAAGCTGTATTCTTTGTTTTTCTATTTTAGTTAGAGTAGCGGATCCGTGCGAGAATTCTCGCATGTTCATAAACCACAGTTTCCCTAATAGGTTTATAATGGGACTTAACGAGAAAGGTTCTTATGTTTTTATTTCAACCAAATGATTATAGAACACTGTTTACATTTCAGTTAGAATTCCAAGTTCTACGATCCCTAACTTAAGACGGCAATCAATGAAAATTGGATCATCAAAACACCGGCCGGTTATTCGATATTTATGAAATTATACGATTTGAGTACTCATTCCATTGATTTACTGTTCCTGAAATCCATGCAAAATGATAAAGGAAAGACCTCAGAATGTTGAAATGACATGAAACCGGCGTCACAGTGGCCAAAATGTGAAGTGGACAGCAGTCATGGGGCGTAACTTCCTGCAGCAACAGTATCTACAAATCCCACACTTCGTACAGTTTTTTAAAAGTCATTTTTTAAAGAAATTGCAGATATATATGAAATTAGAGTGAAATGCGTCACTGCTAATGTCTATTCTCTTTCATTTGAATGCTCATTTGTCACGATCGGTCGCTTGTGAGCGCAGGAGAGACCTATACTACTGAAATAATATATATGATGATTGACCTGATTAGAGGGATTGTTCAGGCCATACGTCTTTTGACTGTGACAATGGGTCTGAAGTAAGATACCGATTTTTGCGAAATAATCATCATCGAATATATTACGCTTTGATTGGAATAGTAACTGAAAATTAATTAGATTTCAAGACTATTTATTTTAGGATTGAAAATATGGTTTGTAACAAAAGAGAGATGAACGTAGATTGTAAGGAAACAGAGGTATCCATTGAGTGTCACCTTCACAAGGTTTGGTAAGAGTATGTTTTATGACTAACTAATTAATACTGTGCCCGTCAGAGGAGCTGTCAGGGATGGCAACAACCGAAATGACTTCCCAGACACCTCACCTGCCGGACCCATGTGCCGAGTGGATCAGATGCGTTTCTTATAGGCCAGAGCAGCACGAGAAAATATGATCCAAGGGATCTGGGGTAACAAGGTGGCTAATGTCATAGATGGCCTAAGAAAATACACCTAAAAAAACTATACTGAGAAAGGAAACATTCAGACTTATGTAAAACTTGAAAACACATTTATTTCAAAATTTGCATGCACCACTCCTAGTTCGGAGGGTTTATAACGGCTAATCCACAAACCGATAAACACAGAAAAATAAAGAACAGGGCCCTACCTGTAAACTAAGGTAAACCCTCGTGAAAGATCTAATTACAAAGATAAGCAACAACAGCAACGCTAGGAAAATGGTACGAAAAGAAACCCTAATTAAAATTACAAAGTTCAAGTTATTAACTGAATCTACATTTAACAGGGTGGCAACAGCAAATCTAAGTTACGATGATACCATTTCCTTATTTGCATTTAACGTTAATCAATTTAGCTAAGTCCTGACAATTAATACAAATTTTACGGCGATGACGTCCGTAAAGCAAAAACAATTACATCAAAAGCTACATGACATGCCATAAAAAATGCCCTCTTATAATCTATGTGTTGGTGTTCATCAACACAAATAAGGTAAACATTGGGATTTACACACATTGTAGTAATAAATAAAACACATGACAAAAATCATATTATATTCCTGCCTACACGTGAGCCATGTTTAACATCTCTCTTTTCTTAATTTCTTTGGCGGCCGTCCCGGAAGACTCAGACGCCATATGAGATACTTCCTGTCCGGACGCGCCTTTAGGCTCTCCGCCTTATTATTTAAAATGTAATATTTTTCCTTTTTATTTAACATTGTCATTACGCCGAAGCCTTCCATTGACTCATGTAAGTAACGCATCCAACCTTGTTTCCACTATGCTCATTTCCTAAATTTAACTTTTCTTTTTGGTATTCGTCGTGTGCTTGGATTTGCTGTGGAAGCAATCGAAATGGCGGTCTCCTGTTTTGTTTAGTTTGAGTCTGCGGTTTGGCCTTTTGTTTGTGCCGTGAAATGTATCTGCGAGTGATTTTGTGAGTGTATGTTTTTCTTGCTGCCAGGTGCATTGAAGTTGTTTTGATTGTGCATGTCTTCGAATGGGTCTCCCGTGGTTTGTGGACGTTGGCGTTTCGACCATTCTCCCAACACGAGACATGACACCATATATTTTAGCCCTAATGTATTCCCTTAATTCCATGCTTCGGGCAACTGAATCACGGCGGTAACTTTAAGTAGGTCTTGCCGTATTCAGCTCGAACTCGGAACGTAGGTAGGGGACCATATAGGTTTAGCATGTTTTGCTAGACTACCTACAAGCACGAGTTGCTTTGAGTTCTATTTCTGCATCGTCGGCTGGCATTTTGTGTGTTTGATTGCGTGTATGTATCTTTGATATATTTCACGGACACTTTACGTCATTTGTTTCTCCTTGTAGTTTCTTTGGTTTTTGCATTTCTTTTCTCTGGGGACAGCCAGCTCGATAGCATCCCCATTTCTCGCCACAACCTCTGCAACACGCACGCAGCCCGTTGTTTTATCTTTGCTATGCTTGTTAATTGTGGTCGCCATGACAACCATCCATCTCTAGTCGGAGAAGTGATTGTTGTTGACCAGCGACCGGCTCGATTGCCTTTTGGTCAATTACCTCCTCCCTTTTTACATAATATTTATTGGAAGTGAGCACAGGTATTTATTTTATTTGTTTCCGTTATTTATTATTGTAAGTTATGTATTGTTTATAATCATCTTCCCCGTTTGAAAGTGACTGTATTTGACCCCTAGGTGAAGGGTGCTCTTTTCTTTGGGTGTGTTATTCTGGCCGGGTTTCTTTGTGTGTTCGATTTCACTATTCATTAAATTTGCATTTCTTTATCCATGTGTCTTATTTAGTAGTGTTTGACTATCGGGCTGCTCTCTCTCTCTCCATCTCTGCCTTCAAACCTAGGCCTAACTTATTCTAGCTTTCTAGCACCAGGAGGGTATTCCTACCTCTCTTCGTGGGACCACCTCCACGGTGTCTGGAGTCGCTAGGCACATCTGGCCTGCAAATACGGGCCCAGCACAGGTCAGAAATTAACATCCATTTCCACTGCGTACTCCTTTCTTTTCTAGTTTGTTCCAGTGATGCAGCTAGGATGCACGCCAAGAATATGTTTATTTAGTAGGGCGGTGCAGATGGTAGCAGTTGCGAAGTTAAGTCTCCTGGTCGCTTAGCAATATCAATTGGATTTTAATATTTCGCTGCATATATTTCAATGTTGTTTTTATTCTGTTTCGTGTTCCCTATTGCATACTATGCAAACAAATATTGAGAGTCAATGTGAACTTCCAAGGAGTATGGACCATAAAAATAACAAACTGTAAGGAGAGTGCAATGATTTGGACCCTATCTACGAACCCCAGCATTGGTAATGTACTAACCAACCCTACTTCTTGTTTCGTACTCATTTCAGGTGCAGGATGGAGGCAAGACATTTGTAGTTATGGTTTTGAATTGTAGCTAGCAGTACTTCTGAAGTTTAGCCATGTATTCTCTCCAAGGTTGTAACGTGAAGAAGGAGCTCTTCTAGTCTGACGATGATCTGCTATCCTTTGAAAGTGTATGTGGGAAAGACACTAATCCATTGACTGAGGTGAAAGGCCATCGCAAGGGAGGCGTAGCCTATATAGTGTCCAAGTGGGGAATTTCATTTTCTGGTGAACTGGGAGTTTCGTCTGTATTTGAGTTCTTAGACACGGTCAGTGAACTCTGCCATTGTTATGACCTCGAACCAGACGACATTGTTGTCTGCCTACCGTTATTATTGAGTGGTTTAGCTTTAAAATGGTATCGAATTACCAACAGATCTTTCATCTCGTGGGCTGATTTCTGTTAGTCAATAAAGGAGCGGTTCATGACGTATGATTTTGAACATGACTTCAAGGCTTGTTTGCGTTCGTTCCACAACGCATATCAGTCTCGTTGGGACGCAAATCTTCAGTTTTTCTCCTTAGGATTTAACACTGCTCTTCATGAATCGACGAATTCTACCCCTTCGGAATTGTTTTTAGGAGGGCGTATTGTTGATCCACTTCAGCTTCAGTGGAAAATAGATTTCTCTGGCTGCGCCATCCCGCCGTACCTCAGTCAAAGAAAATTGGGAAGTTGCTGTACGGCATCTGAAAAGGGCACGAGATCGCGTGGCGTCTCGCTATAACAAGGGTATTGATGAACAATTTAGACCTGAACCTTCCAATGCGCATGTGCGTCTAGGTGCATTACGTCATCTTCCCGCCAGGATTCTTTGTCAACCAGTGAGCGCATACTTCGCATACGCGCTAGTTAGATGTTGCCAAGTAGTCATTTTTCCCAGAACCTTGGAAGAGTACAGATGATTCCAAGGCATGCGATGCAAGACGGATCGGTTCAGTTCTTTGACAAGCACGGCAACAAGCTTGCTGTCAGGAGTGTGTGAAGTACGAGCTCTCTCAGCCATATATCCTCCTTGCTCCCAGTTCACCATGTGCTACCTTCTTTGAGTTGAGTCGAGTCGCGTTGTGCTGTTTTAATAATATTAGTTAACCCATAATCGATTGCTTCATTGTTGTATCATAATGCAATATGTCCTGGTGCAGCTACAGTAATATTGGTATGAGTTTCGTGAGTTACATGTATTGTGGTTAACGTGTTAAAAATGTGCTTTTTGGAAACTTTATAGTGTTTGAAATTATACAATCCACTTCGAAAGGTGTACCCGGCAGACCTCTGAAGAGTCAGGCTAAATAAATAATAAACAATGTTGCTCTGTTCCTAAGGAGAAATAAAGAAAAATAATATTTAAATTATAATATTTTTGCTGCAACTAGTGAGGCTACTGGTAAATCAGAGCCCACTGTGAAAAGAATATTAAAGGAAAGCAAATCAGCTTCTGCAGGATCTGCAACGTTTGTGTCACCGAAGAAAAGAAGAAACCCTCGGAAGAAACGTGTCGAGTTCGATAGTTTTACGGCAGGTGTAATACGCAGACAAATACAAGAATTTTACATCGTAAAAAAACAACGTCCGTCTATCAGAAAATTAGTGATCGCCTTGAAAGTGATGGGGTACTGGAGTGTAGCAGGGAATATATTCGAATGAAGATTCGGGAAATAGGCTTCAGATGGAGGAAATGCCAAAGCAATAGGAGAATTTTAATAGAAAAACCCGAGATCGCAGCATGGAGAGCAAATTATCTTAGAACTCTCAGGCAGTTTCGGAATGAAGGCAGGACAATAATCTATCTGGATGAAACTTACCTTCATTCAACTCACACAACTACATATTGTTGGCAGTCTGGAGAGACTAGTGCAACGGTCTCGGTGTCCAAGGGTCCTCGGTTAATAATTGTTCACGCAGGAAGCGTATCTGGTTTTGTTGCCGGTGCTCTGTTAGTGTTTAAGTCCCAGTCAAGAAGTGGGGATTATCAAGGGGATATGAATTTTGATAATTTCTCGCGATGGCTTCAGGAGCGTTTGTTGCCCAACCTTCCCGAAAGGTCAGCTGTTGTGCTTGACAACGCATCATACCACAGTGTACAGAGGGATAAGAAGCCGACTTCTGTCACTCTGAAAGAAGATATAAGGGAATGGTTGAAGAACCATGGAATAGCTTATGAGCCTAAAATGACAAAACCGCAGCTTCTCGGACTAGTAAAAGTTGTTTCAGATGAGAAGCACTTCCTATTAGATGACATAATCAGACAAGAGGGTCATGATGTACTGCGTCTGCCTCCGTACCTTCCAGATTTGAACCCTATAGAGCTAGTATGGGGTTACGTCAAGTCAACTGTTGGTCGTGATTGTCTTTCAACTAGCTTAGAAGAGAAAAAAAGCCTTTCATATTGATGTTTTGTCTAAGTATTCATCAGAACAATGGCAAGGTTGTTGTTCACACGTGCGCAAAATAGAAAAAGAATACTGGCAACATGACGGGTTGATGGACGGCGCAATTGACAATATCATCATTCAGCTGCGTGGCGATGATTCTAGTTCTGAGTCGAGTTCAGAGGACAGCGGGAGCTCATCTGAGGATATTTAAGGTAGGCCTATAGATATTACTTCTATTTATAAATTTATTTTTATTAGATTTCTTCTTCTTGCATCGTTATGCCCGACTCAGGAGCACGGTTGAACCTGTTTAGCTGATGTGTTGGCCTTCTTTTCCTTCCAAAATCTCTTCATCCTCTCGCTGAGCGGCTTTCTTCAGTCTTCTGTCCAAGTTATGGTGGCCCTGGTGTTGGGTTTGTCTTCAAATTGGTGATTGTCGATTAGGGTTCTGAATTTGCATCTGTCTTGTATAATATTGTCTGAAATGTTGATTTCCTGGAGATCTGTTTCAATTTCACGTAGCCAGCTGTTCTTGTTTTTTAGTGAGAGGGCCAAGTTGAGAATTCTTTTAGTCAATCTGCCATTGTTCATTCTGATAATGTGCCCGTAAAATTTCAATCGTCTTTTCCGAAAAGTATGAGACATTTTTTCACATTGGCGATATATTTCCTGGGATGACTTTTTCCTCCAGATTCCCTCTATAAAAACTGGGCCAAAAAATTTTCGTAAAATTTTCCTTTCTTGTTTCTAAATCTCTTTGGTTAAAGATTTGCCACCAATGATTAAGGTTTCTGATGCATATAACGCCTCCGGTTTGATTACTGTATTATAATGTCTACGTTTTGCTTTCCGAGATATTGATTTTTTGTTATACCTATTCCAAGTGATTCTGTAAGCATTCTGTAATTTGGAAATTCTCTCTTTATTTGCTTCACGGTTTAAACCAGATGGCTGAATAATTTCTCCCAGATATTTGAATTCGTTCACTTGAAAGATTTTGCCGAATTTAGTTCTCATAGGTTGTCCGTCTAAGTATCGTGAGGCTCCTTCCATGTACTGAGTTTTCTCAAAAGAAATTTGAAGTCCCGTTTTGATGGCAATTTCATGTAATTTTTCAATGGAATGAATTGCTTCTTGTCTGTTATTAGAAAGGATTGCTATGTCATCAGCAAAGGCCAAACAATGTACATGAATTCTATCCTTGAGTAGTCTGCCAAGGGTTATTCCCTTAGTTTTCTTTTCCCAGGTCCTGATTATCTTCTCAAGTACGAGGTTGAACAGTAACGGAGATAATCCGTCTCCTTGGCGGACCCCAGTGTTAATTGCAAAAGGCTCAGATATTTCGCCGAGGAATTTAACTTTTGACGTAGTGCCAGTTAGTGTTTGTCTGATTAATTCTCATGTTTTTCTATCCACTTGAAATTCTTCTAGAGTATTGAAAAGTGTTTGACGATCTATAGAGTCATATGCTTTTCTGAAATCTACAAAGGTAATGACTCTGTCTGGTTTTGCGCATTTGTAGGATAGTTTTGAGATTAAGAATTTGTTCCGTACATGATCTTCCTTTTCGGAAACCTGCCTGGTATTCTCCAATCAGACGGTCTGTTTGTTTCTCAAGTCTAGTGAGCAGGGCTTTGGAGAAAATTTTATAAATAACTGGTATCAAGGAAATTCCTCTATAATTATTGATGTTGGTTTTATCCCTTTTCTTGTGCAGTGGATGGATTAGCGCACATTTCCAATCCTCAGGTATTTCTTCGGTGATCCAGATGTTCTCAAGAGTTGAGTGGATTTTCCGGGCTACGTTCTCACCAACTATCTTCAGCATTTCGGCAATTATACCATCTTCCCCTGGGGCTTTATTATTTTTGAGTCCATGGATTATTTCTTTAATTTCTTCCAATGTTTGGGTTTCTGAATCTTGGTTGGATGTTTTTTTTTTTCAAGATGAGTTGTTCTTTAGGGGATTCACAGTTTAAAAGATCCTTGAAATAATCTGCTAGAAGTTTGCAATTTTCTTGATTATTTGTTTCCAATGTCCCATCCGCTCGTTTGAAGCAAAGACTGGGTGCCTGATAATTTGATAATTCTTCTCTGAAGGTTTTGTAGAAGTTTCGTGTATTGTTTTTAGTAAAATCTTGTTCAATTTCAGCCAATCTGTAGTGATCGTACTTGCGTTTTTCAGATCTGATGATTTTAGAGGTTTGTTTCTGTACTTTGGTGAATTCGTGCCAATTTTGTTCCGTTTTGTGAGAATTCCAATTCTGCCAGGCTTTAATTCTGAAGTTTATAGCCTTGTCACAGGTTTCGTTCCACCACCTATGCTTGCGTTTCCTGGGCGGTGTGCCAATGTTTTGAGAAGCTTTCGAAAGTATATCTTTGAGTTCTAACCAGCCAGAAGAATCGTGAGTAGGGATACTTTCTTGGAAAGTACTGGCGTTCTGTTTAAGAAATTCTGGATCGACGCGCAGATTTTTTGTTATTTTTGGTTTGGATCTGTTTGGTAGAAATTTTACCTTGATTAAGGATAGATGGTGGTCAGAGTCAATGACTCCTTTCTTGACTTTGACATTCATAATTTCTTTTTGATTCTTTTTGGAAATAGCCACATGATCTATTTGAAATTCTCCTAAGTGAAAATTAGGGGATCTCCAGGTCTTTTTCTTGTGTGGAAGTGCCAGGAAATGTGTTGACATTAGTTTGAGATCAAAAGTTTTGCAAAAATCAAGTAATCTTTCTCCATTTTTATTAGTGCTATTGTGTGCTGGATATAGTCCTACAATGGTCCTGAATTTCCTTTCTCTACCAATTTGGGCATTAAAATCTCCCAATAGGATTTTTATGTGATGATTTGGAATGATGGCTGTAGTTTCTTCCAGCAGTTCCCAGAAGTCTTCCACCTTTTGTGGATCTTTACGATTGTAGTTGTTGGTGGGTCCATGCGCATTAATAAGCGTATAAGCATTGTTTCCTGATTTAACGGATTGTGTTGAAATTCTTTCAGAAGGCGAGGAAAAGTTAAGCACTGAGTTTATAATGTTTTTTCTGACAGCGAATCCAGTGCCAAATTGTAGTGGCTTCATATGGAGGGAGATTGCTGGCTTGCCTTTATAAATTCTATAATTTCCTGATTCAAAATGATTTTCATCCGTATATCTGGTTTCCTGTAGTGCTAAAATTTGGATGTTGAAGTTATCCAACATGTCTGTTAATTGTTTTAACTTGCCAGTTTTCCGAAGTGTGTTGATGTTTAAGCTACCAATGAAAGTTTTGCATTTTGGGCGAAGAGATTTGGGAAGCTCCGATACATTCCCGCATGATGTTCTCGGTCCCCCAGAATCCGATGACCGAGAAAAATAACTAGTATGTCTACTAGGGCCTGGGGTAGTTATATTGTAGGTTGTTTCCATCATGCTAACAAGTTGAAAGTAGTGGGGACATCGATCTATGTCGGTGATTAGATTTATTATTATTATTGTTATATTTTTATTTATTCCATTATTTACCCCGTGTGATTTCCACTTTATACTCGTTTGCACAACATGTATTGAATAGCATGAGAGCATGCTATGTCACTGAGAATGCTCCTTTTTGATGTAGGGATCTCCGTTTCGCTGGCTTATAGGCCGTCTTCTAAGTACATTTTGTCGTCCTGACGTTTCGCTGAAGACTGCGTTCAGCATGTTCACTGGTTACATTAATCTTAACGGAGATTCCTAATTCAACGCCGGTCGTGAAAGTCTGAATTTATACTCCTTTTTGATGCTTTACGCTTGCATAACATAACCACGACGAACAGCGTGCAGCTCCAAACAGCTGTTACAGCAAAGAGGGGAAATCGCGCGCGCGCCTAGTGATCCCACCACTTCCCCTCCTTGACGAGACTCCGCCATGACAGGCCAGGTCTAACTTGCCACGCTATAGGCAACCTGTTTGTTTTCAGGTGAATGATGACGTGCTAGTGCGCCTGCACCCACAGAGTTCGGCCAAGAATAAGGAGTCAGCTAAGCTAATGCTTCGCTGGAGCACGCCCAAAACTATCACTAGATTTTTAACACCTGTCACTGTTGAATTGATCTCCAAGGAGAATCTCACCGACGTATCCAGAGCTCACATGTCTCAACTGAAACCTTTTATTGTGTAACCTTCTTATTTGCTGTGATTAATGATGTCCTTTTTCTGCGTAGGTTAGCCAATCATAATTCGATTATGTTATTCAAGGAAGCTAGTATCCATATGGCGTCTCCTTGGCCTGCCAATTATTGAACCAATTTTGACCGAGGCAGAGCCAAGTACAAATTTCCAAGCTCAAGAAAGAAAATAATACAACAAGAAAGAGGCCTATATACCCTGTGTAATTTAACATTTAATGTAAAAAAATAAAATGTATATTTGCGAACTCGGCCAGTAGAGAATTTATATTCTATAAATAATGGACACATTATACCGTTTCTTTGTTATTTTAATACGTTTTAATGGGTTTAAGGGGAATGGCAGACTTCGGCGTCAATTGGCGAAAGTCTTTTGTTTATGATTTTCGATCGTTTCTCTATCGATTTTTCTTCTCATTGTAACGCTCAGACAAAGTGTAATACCATTATGACAAGCCCAGGGATCGTCAAAGGAACGCGCACCTTTGGGGACCTCGAAGGAGTTCTGTCCTGATATTGCGATCGCCGAAGCGATCAGATTATGTTTATATGTTACAGTACTTACCTTTATAACTTTATTCTTTCTGATATGGCTCATTTGCTTAAGTGATTGTTATATCGATCCCTCTCCCCCCTCATATTTTGTGCACTGTTATAAGTTGTTGACAAACCACCTGTGTGATAAGGATGTTGTGTAATTTGGAACACTTGGGACTT
This sequence comes from Meconema thalassinum, assembly GCA_946902985.2. NCBI lineage: Eukaryota > Metazoa > Arthropoda > Insecta > Orthoptera > Tettigoniidae > Meconema > Meconema thalassinum. Next base: position 839,029,270 of record OX336390.1, read on the forward strand.
GATTTATTTCAAATCGGTGGTGCTTAGTGATGTAAAAAGAAAAATCCTTTATTGTTATAAATAATTTTTATTTTGGGGGGTGGCGTGGATCCTGAGCCATGTTTAACATATCTCTTTTCTTTATTTCTTTGACGGTCGTCCCGGTAGACTCAGATGCCATGTGAGATACTTCCTGTCCGGACGCGCCCTTAGGCTCTCCGCCTTATTATTTAAAATGTAATATTTTCCTTTTTATTTAACATTGTCATTACGCCGAAGCCTTCCATTGACTCATGTAAGCAACGCATCTAACCTTGTTTCCACTATGCTCATTTCCTAAATTTAACTTTTCTTTTGGTATTCGTCGTGTGCTTGGATTTACTGTGGAACCAATCGAAATGGCGGTCTCCTGTTTTGTTTAGTTTGAGTCTGCGGTTTGGCCTTTTGTTTGTGCCGTGAAATGTATCTGCGAGTGATTTTGTGAGTGTATGTTTTTCTTGTTGCCAGGTGCATTGAAGTTGTTTTGATTGGGCATGTCTTCGAATGGGTCTCCCGTGGTTTATGGACGTTGGCATTTCGACCATTCTCCCAACATGAGGCATGACACCATATATTTTAGCCCTTATGTATTCCCTTCATTCCATGCTTCGGGCAACTGAATCATGGCGGTAACTTTAAGTAGGTCTTGCCGTATTCAGCTCGAACTCGGTACGTAAGTAGGGGACCATATAGGTTTAGCATGTTTTGCTAGACTACCTACAAGCACGAGTTGCTTTGAGTTTTATTTCTGCATCGTCGGCTGGCATTTTGTGTGTTTGATTGCGTGTATGTATATTTGATATATTTCACGGACACTTAACGTCATTTGTTTCTCCTTGTAGTATCTTTGGTTTTTGCATTTCTTTTATCTGGGGACAGCCAGCTCGATCGCATCCCCATTTCTCGCCACAGCCTCTGCGACACGCACACAGCCCTTTGTTTTATATTTGCTATGCTTGTTATTTGTGGTCGCCATGACAACCATCCATCTCTAGTCGGAGAAGTGATTGTTGTTGACCAGCGACCGGCTCGATTGCCTGTTGGTCAATTACCTCCTCCCTTTTTACATAATTTTTATTGGAAGTGAGCACAGGTATTTATTTTATTTGTTTCCGTTATTTATTATTGTAAGTTATGTATTGTTTATAATCATCTTCCCCGTTTGAAAGTGACTGTATTTGACCCCTAGGTGAAGGGTACTCTTTTCTTTGTGTGTGTTATTCTGGCCGGGTTTCTTTGTGTGTTTGATTTCACTATTCATTAAATTTCCATTTCTTTATCCATGTGTCTTATCTACAGTAGTAGTGTTTGACTATCGGGCTGCTCTCTCTCTCTCCATCTCTCTCTTCAAACCTAGGCCTAACTAATTCTGGCTTTCTAGCACCAGGAGGGTATTTCTACCACTCGTCGTGGGACCACCTCCACGGAGTCTTGAGTCGCTCGGCTCATCTGGCCTGCAAATACGGGCCCAGCACTGGTCAGAAATTAACATCCATTTCCAATGCGCACTCCTTTCTTTTCTAGTTGGTTCCAGTGGTGCAGCTAGGATGCTCGCCAAGAATATGTTTATTTTAATAGGGCGGTCCACACGTTGGAATACTCTTCGTATCCAATGTCATCTAAGTGAGTGTTATTTAGGTTGGCAATGGCGTAGTTATAACTACGACTTATATCGCATGAGTGTCGTGCTCCACCAGCTACAAACTAACTGTTAAGCAACACTCCGTCGATTCAAAATAGTGTCATCTGTCCTAAGTCATTTCCGCCAAGAAGTGTATAACATCAACAAGGTGTCGGTCAGCTGGTCCAAAATGCGTGTAATTCAAGTTTAGCAGAAATAAGTAATTAGTTATTAGCTTGTTTAAAGTAATTATAGGCTTGATTATTATTTTCGTAGATTTAAATTCATCGTCGGTTTATGGCGATGGTCCTGACGATCCTAGACACCTGGGATCAGCAGTAGCGTCTCGTGCGAGATCTATTATCTGCTGTCAAATTGACATAAAAGTCGGAATTACCTTCATCGAGCTCCCATCGCTCGGACAAACAATAACACAAGTTATCAGTGGCGCTCGGCTCATCTGATTAACCTCGGGCAGGCCTATGAAACACTTCAGTCACCTCCCGTAAACAACAGGTCCACAGAACAAAGTCTCGACATACGTGCATTAACAGCACTAAATACATGAATAGCCTCCAACAAGGGTGTCTAACACTAGCCTCACAATAAAGAATAAACCTTAAAAAAATAGAAATGTATACTCTCAATAATAGTGTCATAATGTAGTCTCTGCACTAGCGATCAAGCGTGTGGCGTTTGCCAATCATTCATCATAAGATCAAACATCTGATTAACACAAAATGGCCGCTTAGACCTTGACTCATATAAATGAAATACCAAAACTAACAGAAAGGAGAGGGGCAGATGACCTCGTAGTTCCGCCCCTTAAAACAACAATAACTAACTAACTAACTAACTAACAGAAAGGAATGCTGTGAGCATCCGTCTAGGGTCTGAATAAGTCTGTCTCACATCTGACTGCGCTCGGTGTATGCTGGGTAATATCTACACCTGTTCATGACAATGAGTTTTGGCTCGTAACCTGCGTCACATCGGACGGCTATAACAACACACTAGATTCAACTCTAGGCAGCAGCTCTCTTCAAAGAAAGTCCTATGAGAAACTGGCCTTGTAATTTATCCCACGATAACATTTTAATCACATAAGTGTACTACGTAAAAGCACTCAGTAAAAATATACACTATAAGACGTGGCATGTCTTTAAAAAAAAAAAGTAAATAGTACTAATGGTATTCGATCTGAATGGCTTTGACATTGACAGATATGTCACTTCATGAATGTTTATCATATTATAACCAACAAAAACCTGTCACTGATCACTCGACACAAATAAATACAGAAAAATACGCAAATTCTCACATCTGCTGAGTTTGCTAATGATACGTTGAGTACAGGGTTCGATGCTCAACAGCATACAAGGTAATTCCCTGACTATGTTCTTCACTAAGAACTGGATGGCATCAAAGCTCATCAAAAATGAAATATTAAAGCATAGTTGCAAAACTGATGGTTACAGTCGCCCATCTACTGATACGGTCTAATCTAAAGAAATCAGTGGCGTGACATAATATCAAGAAAATGGGTGTCACGGAAAATAACACTGACAATGACGGCCAATCGTCATGTCAACGGAAAAAATACATAAAATCCCTCATACCAGGGTTAAACAAAGTAGTTCAAAGACTACAGTCACGTTTAGTTAGCGAAGAGACTTGATATCTCTCGACGTCCAATAGAAAGAAACCTGATTGAACCAAGTTCAATCACAAGGGTGTCTGACAATCACTGAAAATGAAAGACACAAATGAGTGCTAAAATACTAAGTCCTACCTAATGGCTGTCACGATAAGTTCGGTTGGTTTTACTAATCTACTCTACCACAAAAAGAATTGTACAAAGAGAAGGAACAGACTCACTGAATTAAGGCATCTTCACCTCGTTCCTTCCAACGAACTGAGGGGTACAATTTATCCTCTTGTTTCCGGACAAGGGTTATCCAAACTAGGCCTCCATCATAGGCGTTATCAAACACCAGGGTCTTGATGCGTCCTCGTCGTTGACGTAATGATGTCGTCTGCTTCTCTCCCACTGTGGTAGTGCTCATGCTTCTTGTTCCAGCACGTTCATCTTCTTCTTCTCGTGCGGTAACCCTAGATCTTCCGTCATTTTGTGGTTCCTTAGAACGGCTCCTTCACATCATGGGGGTCCTATACACCATCATCCCCATCGAAGATAAGTAGATAATCATTTTGTACACGTGGTCATTAGAATGATGCATTGCAGATTATTATTTTCACTTGAAAATATACAATTGTGACACAGGTTTCACTGAAGTCAATAATTTTGATAGTAATAAATTCACAGATTCTACACAGCGCAGATGTTATAAAAAATGCCCAAGCCCTATCTGCTTTTCACTTCACAGATTTTACTATCACAGAATCTCGTGGCATCTAAGTAATCTACGGTTAAAATTGCTCGCATTAGCGGCTGTAATAATTTTCACTATTTGTGGCGTTCAAACAACACACATGAACGATTATTTATTCTCAGAATCTAATATAATTCGTGTCCCTCGTGGACATAGAATTTTATAGAGCACGTGGTTAAAATGTGGAGTTCCACGGCGTAAAGATTTTCTCTGTTTTTCACAAATTCACTGATATATCAATTAAGCACACACAGGCTTTAAATTCCACTCGATTGCACACAATAAATGCATAAAGACACAACGATGAACGTTGATTATATTCTTCGCCTACTGGCAGACTGTTTCCTCGTCTTAGCAAGACGGACTATACAACCATACTCGAGTGCAAGGTGCGGCGTTCCTCGTTGCTGGATCTAGTGAATACTTGAGTCATTCAGCGACTAATTCCCTCCGTTTCGCGTGTCTGCGAAGATAATACCTTACCGTAAAATAAAAACACATTTACCTGAATGTTTAGAATATGCAGAATGACGAAATTAGATGATCTGAGCCTTGTAGAAAGTTGAGACATGTTAATAAGGCCTCAGATAAAAATATAGTAGATTTCTTCAAAGTCAAAAGTGCAACCATAATCCTCTGCAGGCATGTCAGCGGCATGGCTGGTCTTCGGGTGCGTTCAAGGATGATGCATCCCATTAACAAAATGCGTTGCAATGAAAAAAATCACTGAGCATGAGCTCAGCGGGCCCAATACTTATCAGTGTTAATTTCTTAATTGATTTCAATTGGTGTTATTTAAACGCTATGTTAGTAAATTCACATTCTTGTCATTTAATAGATAGAAATTATAGTTTTATTCTGGATTTATTTAAATATTCAAGTGTGGCATATGGATTTTACGGAAGGTGATCTCATATTCATCATAATACAGTGTATTTCTTTTTAATGTTAAAACCTGTGTTGGGTGTTTCCAAACCACCTTTTTAGCCTACTTTTCACATTTTGCAAAAATTAGGAAAATGTAGACTTATGAGATCGATCGGGGCAAATGTGTGTCTGTCTGTCTGTCTGTCCTTCTGTATGTCTGTCTGTCTGTGTGTGTGTGTGTATGTGTGTCCCCCCCCCCTATCAACTCCTAAACGACTGTGGCTATCGAAACAAAATTTGGTATGAGTAAAGACCACCTGAATATCTCAATGCCATATTTGAAAATGATGTCAGTGCTACCAACTGCTGAAAAATCGCAATTGAATTTTGAGCTCCATGTTGGATATCTTGGAAGGTATGTATGGCAGCTATTTAAAAATTTGCACAAGTATAGATATTAATATTTTAGTTTAATTTCCAGGAGGCCATACATGACAGTGGTGCCAATATGATTCTTAGCCTGCTGATAAGTCTATTTTTTTAATGCATGTACCTTCGGATTTCAACCAAATTTCGTTCGTACTATGTGTACGATAGTCGATAACAGATATGACTGAGCGCATTCTTAAGAGGAACCAAGGCTCTCATCTGTTGATAAATGCTCTCTCTATTTTTTTTTCCTAATACCAATGTATCATAAAGTATGCAAACCAAGAGCTCGAAACATTGCACACTTATAGTACATGACCTTCTACATTAATTTGGAGTACCTAGTATACGGCAGTGCTGCCAACGTCATTCTAAGCATGGTGATAGGTCCACATTTTAAAGGCATGTAAAATCTATACTAACAAACGGATTTCTTCCAAACTTGGCACAATAATAGATCATAATATTTTAGATTAATTCATACATTTTAAGAAAAGTAGGCTCTTTAGTTCGTCACGGAACTACTTGTTGTCTCTCTGCTTCGGTCATTACTCGCCTTGTTTGGGTATCGGTGAAACCTTTACTCTGGGATTAATGAATCGGATTAATTACTGTCTGGTATGTTAAGCTGGGTGAATAATGATGATTGTACCGACAGTAGTGGCTACGCTGGCTAAAGCGCAGTGTTAGGTCATGGGGCCAAGCTCTCTGCTGACTCGGTAGACGCGTGGGTTCGAGCCCCACCGTCGGCCGTCCTTGAAATGGTTTTTCGTGGTTTCCCATTTTCAACACCAGGCTAATGCTGGGACGGTACTTTCTGACAGGCCACGGCCGCTTCCTTCCACATCCTTCTCCAATTTCATTCACCTTAATCATTTCCATCTCTCATCCGGACGCGCAGGTCGCCCACGGGCGTCGAATAGAAAGACCTGCACTTGGTCTCTGAGGAGACCACACGAAAAACAAGAAGTTCCGTGAAGAACTATACAGCCTATTTTCATATATCCTACTTATGTTAATTGCCACTATCAACATACACAATTTCTGTTTGATTGCTGTAATAGATTCGTAGATATTAAGAACCGACTAAATATTTCGGATGGTCGCCATGTTGAATTTTATATATGTAGGTCCTAGAGTTATGTACTGTTACATGCAGATTATTGTGAACGTGTAGTATTCAAACTTCAATCGCATAATTAGGACACAAGAAAAAACAAGGAGATTTTAAAATTTTTCACAGCTGCCATCTTGAGGTTATGGAAACAATTGAAATAAATTAGATGCCAGTGGATTAACATTCGTATAAGGATATACTGTACCAAGTTTCACTGCACTCGGATGGTTAAATTGCGAGAAACGTCCTTGTGAATATTTATAATTCGCGTCACCGCCATGTTGGATTTGTGATCACCAGGTTATTTAAAGTCCTATAGGTGAACTTAAGTTCATAGCCCCTATGAACATTAAAAAATGCAGTTTGATTGCTAAAATAGATTCGTAGATATTCAGTATCGTCTAAATATTTCGGATGGTCGCTATGTTGGCTTGTTAAATGTATAGGCCATAGAGTCATGTACCATTAAAGGAAAATTATTGCGTAGGTTCATTATTCAAACTTTCACTTCGATCGCACGACTACATCACAAGAAATAAAAACTTAATTTTAAAATTCGCACTGCCGCCATCTTGAGGTTATGTAAACAATTGAACTAAATTAGATACCAGCGGATTACAATGTGTATAAATATTTCCTGTACCAGGTTTCAGTGCGCTTGGAACATTAAATCGCGAGAAAGGTCCATTTAAAATTTTCAAATTCGCTTGGCCGCCATGTTCGTTTTGTAGTTAACCGGTTTTTGAAAGTCTTATAGAAGGACTTCCAGTAGTGCCCTTTATCTCCGTACAAAATTTTAGGGAGATACCGCTAATAGTTTCAGAGATATAGAATGCCGGTGAAATATTTCGCACATCCGCCATCTTGTGATTATGTAAACAATTGAACGAAGTTAGATGTCTGTGCATTGAAATGTATATAAACATATACTGTACCAAGTTTCATTGCGTTTGGTTGGCCAAATCGCGAGAAACGTCTATTTAAAAGTCGCAAATTCGCTTGGCCGCCATGTTGGTTTTGTAGTTACCAGGTTTTCAAAGGTCACATAACTGAACTTATAGTAGTTCCCTCTATCACCATAGAAAATGTCAGGGTAATATCGGTAATAGTTTCGGAGATATAGAATGTCGGTGAAATATTTCGCACATCCGCCATCTTGTGATTATGTAAACAATTGAACGAAGTTAGATGTCGGTGCATTACAATGTATATAAATATATACTGTACCATGTTACATTGCGTTTGGTTGGTAAAATCACGAGAATCGTCTATTTAAAAGTCGCAAATTCGCTTGGCTTCCATGTTGGTTTTGTAGTTACCAGGTTTTCAAAAGTCACATAAGTGAACTTATAGTAGTTCCCTCTATCACCATAGAAAATGTCAGGGTAATATCGGTAATAGTTTCGGAGATATTGAATGCTGGTGAAATATTTCGCACAGCTGCCATGTTGGATTGGTGAGTCGTAACAAAATTTGAAGGGCACGGTCGAGGTCGCCGGGAATAGTGCTATGAACTTTCCGAGTTTCATTGAAATCGCTCCTGCCGTTTAGATTTTATTAGGGGGGGACACACACACGAATCACACACACGCACACACACACGGACAAAAGGTGATCTCATAAGCCTATTTTTTCAAAATTGAAAATAGGCTAAAAATGATGATTGTTGTTTTCAGGGGTGAAACATTAATTTTAATGTGTGTGTGTTTATGTAAAGATACTTGCTGCGTGGTGCAGTGGTAAGGCTCTTGCCTGCTGTGCCCAACGTTGCAGGATTGAATCCTGACTCAGCTAGTTGAAGGAGCCGTATCAGTAGATTAACTGGCACGTTAAAAGTCCTCATCGGGGCGAAATTCCGGCAGCCCGGCACCTCTAAAAGCCTCAGAAGTTAAAAGGGACGTAAAACCAATAACTTTATTAATGTTTATGTTCGATCCTGACTATTATATGTCAGAAAACTGTACTATAATGAAGCTCATTATAACACTATTTTTCATTATGAAACAGTTTCTCCCACCAATCAGAGCTCAAGAAACAGTTGTTTGACCGATTAGATAAGGATAGGATCGCATCTGAGCTGAGTTCCAAGGCCTTCTAATTTAAATTTCACTGCGTGGCCTAGTGTCATAGTAGGGTAATCGAGGAGGCCATGGTCAATTACAAGGCAATGTCTGCGTCCCATGCGCTCTGTTCAGTATATAAAACTGGCGAAATCTCGACATATATTTATGGATATTTATGTTCGAACATAAAATAGTTATAATAATTATCGTCGAACATAAACAGTCGTATGCAACTCGCCTATATAGGCTCGTTGCATAATGTACTATTATGAAATGGGTTTACAATTAGTTGTCAGGTATTGAGTTAGCATCATTTCTGGACTTAAGCCTATACACGTGTATGAATAAGAAATATTCAAATGGAACACGGACTCGTGCCTAGAAACGAGCACAATATCATCGCTGAACTTGCAACAGCACGTATCTGACAGTGCTCTTCATTTTCATTACTTTTCTTATGGAATCAAACTGAAATTTTGTATGTTGATAGAGGCAATTAACATAAGTAGGATATAGGATAATAGGCTATTTAGTTCTTCACGGAACTACTTGTTTAATTGCATATTACCTAGGTAGGCATTGGTAGCCTACATAATTATGGGAATCAGAATATCTATAAGAACATTTGACACTTAGATGGCTTGGAATCACATTTTCCCAAGTCAAATCCTAGATATATTTTGTCAATGTTACATATGGGAAACATGTACAGCTCTGTTCAATCATCACACGTAATGAGAATCAGTATTGGTTTGCTAACTTTTAATAAACCCCAATTTCAAATTGCGTAAATTATTAACAATGTCCTTCCCTCGGATCAGAACTGCCCAACACTGTCTCTTCATAATCCATTATTGTGGTCGCAATTGCATGAGTTAGAGGAAATCTACAGGCCGTTCCTACAGCAGCACGTTAGGAATGGATAAGCTCACTATTGAATTATTGAACTCGTCCACACGAGCTCTGTCCGTGTCCACTAGGAGTGGTGAAATATAGAACGATGTTAATGCCGGATCAATCACATTCCTCAAATATCACCGATTAGTAGGATACATTAAAATGTGAGTTGTGCATACGAAAATGAAATGAAAATCCACAGCCTGCTTCCAGTCGACCGACCGGGTCAGGGAATGGAATGAATGAAGCCCCCATCTAGCGGTGAGGATATGAACTGTGCCGGCTGCCGAAGCCTGTCGCACTCCCCTGGGGCAATGATTAAATGAATGACAGATGAAATGATAGTGGAAAGTGTTGCTGGAATTATATTTTTTGACAGGGATACCGAAGTACCTGGAGAAAAACCTGTCTGCCTCCGCTTTGTCCAGCACAAATCTCACATGGAGTGACCAACATTTGAACCACAGACCCAGCGGTGAGAGGCCGGCGTGCTGCCGCCTAAGTCACGGAGGCTACAGTTGTGCATATATCTAGGTATATTTCCGAGGTGTATAAAAGCCAATGCAGTGAGTTCTCACTTGCGATCTACAATAATCTGCAAGAAAGAACTTAGTTTAGACACTTAACTCTCCCTACATCACTATTTAGACTGACTTTGCTTTATGGAAGTGAGAGTTGGGTAGATTCAGGATATATGATACATAAGTTAGAGGTAACTGATATGAGGGTAGCACGAATGATTGTTGGGACAAAGAGTGAGAGCAATGGTAGGAGGGTTCTCGTAATGAAGAGATAAGTCTTACAAGGAGAGGTCGCCAAGTGTTTTTCTAGAAAAGTGTTCAAATTTGAAGGGTTTGCTTTTCATAAGAAAATATTTTTGCCGTGTTCGAGCGTTTTTGCCAATGGGCCTTAGTGTGTTCAAAATTGAACGTTTAAAATCAATCCTCAAACTTGTGTAGTCCTATTCTCGCACACATTCCCGGCTCGTTCCCGTGGTGTAGTCGCTAGCACATTGGCGTGGGGGAATTAAAGGTTTCGAGTTCGAGTCAGACCTTGGGCAGGACATATTTTTCTCACTGTTATTATTGTCTTTTGCGTTCTAGATTCTGTTGATTGTAGACAACCGCACACACGTAGACTAATATTGAATACGCATAAGCGTCAATCAAGACCTCCGACTTATCGAACCCGCTTATACGGCACTTGCGTGACGAAGAGTGTCCCGCGATGTTACACGAGTTCCGTATCGAGTTTTGGATACAGACAGTTTAGCTTGATGGTAGAGCAGAGAGGAACTGAGGGAAGGGCTCTTCCGTTCCTGCATTAGACTCGGCGTAGTGCACATGAACGTAGCATCGCCGACCACGCTGCATTTAAATGTTAACGAATAAAACTTACGACTTGTTCAAGCTTCCAGGACGAATAATAATGATGTTAAAATATTGTACATAGGTCCAAAACCGGAGAGACCACAGCAAATACGTTAGAAAACAGAAAAGAAATAAAAGTAAAAAAAAAGAGTCCTGACCCAGGTCTGACTCGAACTCGAAACCTTTAATTCCCCCACACCAATGCGCTAGCGACTACGCCACGGAAACGAGCCGAGGACATGTGCGAGAATAGGACTACACAAGTTTGAGGATTGATTTTAAACGTTCAATTTTGAACACACTAAGGCCCATTGGCAAAAACGCTCGAACACGGCCAAAATATTTTCTTATGAAGAGCAAACCCTCCAAATTTAAACACTTTTCTAGAAAACCACTTGGCGACCTCTCCTTGTTAGTTAGAAATGAACACGCTATATGAAGCTGTTCGTGTAAGACGACTCAGATGGTGAGGTCATGTAATAAGAATGGGAGAGGAGAGATTACCTAAGAAGATAATGAGTTCGGCTGTAGAGGGTAAGCGAAGCAGAGGTAGACCTAGGAGGCGATGGACAGATTCAGTGATGAACGATTTCAAAGTGAGAGGTGTAGAAGCAGAGAAGGTTGCAGTGATAACTGGTAATAGGGCATCATGGAGACGACTTGTTCGCAAACAGAGGCTTGTAGACTAGACTAGACGCTGAAAGGCAAATCCGTCTCAAATGAAAATGTATGTACGAGCACATTTCTGTATATTTTTAGCCTATTTTCAATTTTGAAAAAATAGGCTTATGAGATCACCTTTTGTCCGTGTGTGTGTGTGTGTGTGTGTGTGTGAGAGAGAGGTGTGTGTGTGTGTGTGTCCCTAATAAATTCTAAACGGCTGGAGCGATTTCAATGAAACTCGGTAAGTTCATAGCACTGTTCCGGGCGACCCCGACCATGCCCTTCAAATTTTGTTACGTCTCACCAATCCAACATGGCGGTTGTGCGATATATTTCATCAGCCTTCCATATCTCCGGAACTATTACCGATATCACCCTGGAATTTTTTACGGTGATAAAGGAAACTACTAGAAGTTCACCTATGTGACTCTTGAAAAATTGGTAACTACAAAACCAACATGGCGGCCAAGCGAATTTGCGACTTTTAAATAAATGTTTCTCGCGATTTAACCAACCAAACGCAATGACATTAGGTACAGTATATGTTTATACACTTTGTAATGCTGAAACGTTTCCTCTACGTTGAGCGTACAATTGAAATGTTTTCTATCGCCCTCACTGTTGCGTGACAAATGTAATGGTTTCTTACTAGCTCTGTCTTGCACTTGGAAATATTTACTCTGACTAAGATATGTTGTTTTAATGGGCGCCAGGACCTCAACGCTATGTTGAAATCTATATTTATATTTAACAACACCTAGCTCTGGTAGAACACCTTCAAGAATCTTTTCACTCAGATCGTGGTATGATTTGATCATTAACTCAACAAACAATTGTATCAGGGGAAGGAATTGCTCTATATCTAATGCTACCCACTGAACGCAAAGATTGCATGGTTAAAAGAAATAAAACGAGTATTGCAAAATTATTAATAATAATAATAAGTTTGAATTTAAATTGGAGCGTTGCGATTTGAATATTACCGCTAGAAAATTACGTGAAAACGGAGTCGGATAAATTACTGATTTTACTCTTATTCTCAAGCTATGAAGTTACTGAAATACTGAATATTAAACAAAGAGACGATAGATTGCTTAGTTCTGAGTCATTCGCGCTTACCACTGGAAATTGCCGTAGCATTTCCCTCGTACTGGATGTTGTAGAGAGCTTCCCACTGCCTCCTGGTCTCCGTCATCTTCTTCGTTAATTGATGAGATACTTGTAGATGTGATAACTTATGGTCCGAACATCGGAGCCAATCACACGTACAACCACACTGGTTAAGTTTTACAAAGATAGTCGCCTAGCCTCCACGGCGCGCAAACCATATATGCACTCCTCGCCTCCCCTCTCTGGACCCGGCTTCATCTCGCCCGCTCTCCTCTAATTGGCTGGGCCACCACGCGCTACCCCCCTCCTCAGGGTCATTATACTCGGCGCGAGGATGATGTCGATTACCGTTCCAGACTATTTCGCCTTTTCTTGAAGCAGCAACCCAGGCTTGCGTCATGCTTCTTGACAAGAATAAGCCTGTAGCCGAATTCCCCGTGACTCATCTCTCTCATAATACCCTAACTGACAAAACTCCGTAAAATTCCATAATCATATAATTTTCTATGATAATGTTGTTCGTAATAATTTGCTTGATAGTGTTTTCTATGACATAGAAAACCTATCTGTATGCATATAATTTTATAAAAATGCTCCAAAAACACCTTAATAATAATAATAAGTTAATAATAATAATAATAATAATAATAAATTAACATGAAAATTTCTCTTGGCTGAACAATTTGCCGCGTAAATAAATATAGAATGGCTTCCTACTGACTTATGTCAGTGGCATAAAATCCCCTCGAAAAACACGTTACATATTCGCCTCGGATCATCAGATGATTTACCGTGACGACGGTACATTATCCGATTATCCCAGACACGTTAATAATCCCCAACCAAACTACATATTACATAAATGAAATCACCCTAAATTACATATATATACACTCATAACTTTTCTTTACGCACTTTGCGTCAAAGTTTGTTGTCACTATGGATTGCACTTTGCAACCAGTCCAATGTTTTTCATATATAATAATGTTCCACGGATATTTCCGCCTCTAAAATTTCTCTATGTTGGAAAAATAGACATAAATAATGTGTGAGCACTATGCATATAAGATGTCACATCACACGCATCAAAGGTGTTCTGATATATTTATCACCACAGAACTTCCTAATTTCACTGGAGGTCGCTGCGTTCTGGTGAAACTTAATATCACTGATCTCACTGAGTACACGATCACACTATTGTGGCAACGCATCGTGACCATAATACTTAATCTCTCTTTATAATAGACGAAATTAATATTGACTTCTGAAAAATAAAACAGTAAATGCGCATTACATATAATACCAAATATTTCTGTGCCGTAATCGCCCTATCTTCTTAAGTTCCAGGAGACCATATTCTACTTAATACTAGTTCTCAACACAGACCAGTTCTCCTCACACAAATAATACCATTGTACAAATTACCTTAAATTACACACTTACAAATCTTACATGGCGAGGCCGTAAACAGAAATCACGTGTGCTGTTATGTATGAGTTTCATGAAGGACTGTCTCGCCTTCTGATGGCCCATCTTTTGTCTCGTGGACGCCTTTAGCAAAAATACCCTGTTCAAGCGCTCACCCATCTCTAGGAGACAAATGGGAATTCACCAGCGCTACCAAATTCTAGCCTTGGTGTATCGAGACATTTTAGTGCTCAAGAGCATCTGACAATCCCGTCATATTTCCCTGTACATTAAAAAAAAACTCAATTACTTACATACTACCCCCCTGTGTGACTTCTGATACGCCTGCCTGGAAGACCAGATCTTCCACGCACCAAATACCACACTTACTCATTTGATAGGCTGGCTCGCCAGCTAAACACTCTTACTTTATGACACATCCTTAATGTCATCACGTTGCTCCACTAGCATATTTCTCAGTGTCTGTAACGATGCCCTGTTGCTACTGTCCACACCTGCTAACCCTACTTTCCTCTGGTGTCACACCTCTACTCGACACTCTATGACCTAAAAATGTTAACCAAACGAGCGTCTAAACAAATACGAACTGTGCCGTCGGCCTTGGGTACCGTGATCAAAGAATTAACATATGGACTGTTAGAGTGCTCAATAATCCCATCTTCAAGCATCTGGTTAATTTGTGCCTCAACTGCACTCTGATAAGCGAAAGGTACAGGATATCTATGTCCTGTGAATACTGACCTATCAATAACGTTCAATGAATGTGTATAGCAATTGGCCATACCAATGCGATCCTCAAAAAATTTCCTATTACACAATAACACATCATAGAGCCGAACACACTGTTCCACCTCTATATTTCCCTGAAATGCAGCATCACGTAACGAGTCCTCTAGACTACCGTTCGTAATCACACTGCCCACAAAACATGGAGAACCCCGCTCTACGGCTAGCGATATCTCATTTAAAGTACAAATCACACCTACAACACTACTTCTCTGAATATGGTCATTGAACGCTACTTCTACTTCAGAATCACCCCATTTAAATTTCAAACTCCCTACATCATAACATAAGTTACCAGACACTCTACTTAGCCACTCTGAACCCAAGATAACACTGAATACTAAATTTGGAATTACAAGACAAATCTGCTTCTCTACATGATTATTAATTTTAATGTCTACTAAAACTTGCTTAGAAATTACTTTAGACCTCTTCCCAACAGCTGTGATAACAAAAGTGCTTTTAATTGGCATCTCCTCAAAATTTACTCCAGTTCCTTTCATTTTATCATAAAATGCACTACTTATGCAACTCTTCATACAACCACTATCAATTAAAACATCTGTGTACGCCTCGGACACGTTAAATTTAACTATGGGGCTCTTACTAACCACCTCCTGAATATTACCTTCATCATTTAGTTCACGTAATAATTCATTTCTTACATTTAGGTCATAGGGTTCCTGTATAAGTGTATGGACAGGGCATGTTACAGACTGAGATTCTGACCTTACATCGCAGCCTGGTTCGTGTTTAAAGCATTGCTACCGCTTGGTGTAATACTACTCACTACTGCACTGGTCTGGTTGTTCTGGGTTGTGTTAACGGTATCTCTCTGTCCGTTATTACCATTGGGCTGATTCCCTCCTTGACCCCTGTTCTGGTTATAATTATTATTGTTATTATACCTCCCTTGGTTACCCCTAAAATCATTATTTCGGCCTTGATTTCCCCTGAAATCATTATTTCTACCTTGGTAGTTCGTACCATACCCATTTACTCTGTACTGGTTTTGCTGATTATTATTATTATTATTATTATTTTGGTTCCCCCTATTTTGAACGCCAGCCCCTTCGCCACTCTTCCCTTGAACTTCCTGATTCCTATTCTCATGAGGCCCGTTATTATTGTTACCCTGGTTCCTACCGAAATTCTCCTCGTAACCACCTCTTCCCAAAGCATCGAATGTACTCAATAAATTCTCCACTTGTGAAATAGATTTAACATTTTGGATACAGGCAGCTTCCTTGTTTCTATATGGAAAATGTCTTAGTAATAGCCTGACTACATCACTTTCCTCCTTCAAACCATCCAGATATTTGCACGTTAATACCTGTCCTAAAATGTACTCGGTCATAGTGTAGTTGCCTCTCGGGTTATACTTCCCACACACAATTCCCTCACGATGCTGAGACTGAATGACCTCATTCCAAAATTTCTCACAAAATTTAACTTTAAAATCTGAAATATTCTCGAAATTGTCTCTGTAGACAGCAAACCAGTTTCTTGTCTCCCCTACAAACGCTTGCTCTAAAATCTCAACTACCTGGCACCACTCAATATTACCATCTTCCAACCTCTCCCCGAATTTATTTTCTATTGTATTCATGAACTCCATTGGACAACCCTGCCGATTACTGAATTTGCCTAGTTCTATTTCCCTGTGTGTGCTATTCACATAAACGGGCCTACTCTGACTATTTTCCTGCCTAATTCTAGCTTTCAACTTCTGTTCTAATTCAGCAATTTTCTCCTGAGCTTTTCTTTCAATATTAGTTACAGGTAACCTAATGCTCCCTTCCGATGCTTCAACTTTACCACTTAACTGAGCTTGTTCCTCATTAATCTCATTAATGCTTTCCTTATTCCGCTCCCTTAAAGCATTAACTTCATTGATTATTTCTGCATGTACTTAATCAATTCTTCCCCCCAGCTGTTCTTTAACCTCTTTAGTTGCTACCTGAATCTTATCAATTTCTCCCCCCCCCCCCCCCCCCCAATTGCTTTTTGACCGGCTGTGTTTCAAGTTGCACTAGTTCTTTTAAATTTTCAGCCTGTGTACTGATTCTAATTTCTAACTCCTCCTGTGCTTTTCCTAATTTTCTGTCTACATCTGCAATAATCTCTTTAGCCTTCTCTTCCATCACCCCTCTGATCTCACCTCTAATTTGCTCAAATTTCTTATCTAATTTTAGATTGTTCTCTTCAAATTTCTCATTTAATTTATTGCTCACTTCCTTACTGTTTTGTTCAAGTTTAGCATTATTTTGTTCGAGTTTAGCATTTAAAGTTTCAGTACTCTCTCTATTTTCCCTACTACTTTGTTCACGTTTAGCGTTTAAAGCTTCAGTACTCTCTTTATTTTCCCTACTGTTTTGTTCAAGTTTAGCCTTTAGAGTTTCAGTACTCTCTTTATTTTCCCAACTATTTTGTTCAAGTCTAGCGTTTAAAGCATCTGTGCTAATTTTATTTTGTTGCATAAACTGAAGAAGCAAACTCTCTAACCCATCTTGACTGTTTTGATTACCCCCCTCAGTATTGGGATTTACCTCCGACATCCCTGTACTGCTTTCATTTCCAAGACTAGCCATACTGCTCGTATCTTCACTATCCAACTGGTGACCACTACGCAACTTCATCTCTTCCTCAACACTACCCATGCTGATACACACCGATAAATGAAAAAAAAAATACAGGCACAGAAATATATACCCTTCTCCTTCCACAAATGTTATTAGGTTTTCGGCCCCAAGTTGGTAGCGACAAGTGAAACGGTTTCCTTTGCTCCACGTTGAGCGTACAATTGAAACGTTTTCTATCGCCCTCACTGTTGCGTGACAAATGTAATGGTTTCTTACTAGCTCTGTCTTGCACTTGGAAATATTTACTCTGACTAAGATATGTTGTTTTAATGGGCGCCAAGACCTCAACGCTATGTTGAAATCTAAATTTATATTTAACAACACCTAGCTCTGGTAGAACACCTTCAAGAATCTTTTCACTCAGATCGTGGTATGATTTGATCATTAACCCAACAAACAATTGTATCAGTAGAAGGAATTGGTCTATATCTAATGCTACCTACTGAAAGCAAAGATTGCATGGTTAAAAGAAATGAATTTATTATATAAAACGAATATTGCAAAATTATTAATAATAATAATAAGTTTGAATTTAAATTGGAGCGTTGCGATTTGAATATTACCGCTAGAAAATTACGTGAAAACGGAGTCGGATAAATTACTGATTTTACTCTTATTCCCAAGCTATGAAGTAACTGAAATACTGAATATTAAACAAAGAGACGAGAGATTGCGTAGTTCTGAGTCATTCGCGCTTACCACTGGAAATTTTCGTAGCATTTCCCTCGTACTGGATGTTGTAGAGAGCTTCCCACTGCCTCCTGGTCTCCGTCATCTTCTTCGTTAATTGATGAGATACTTGTAGATGTGATAACTTATGGTCCGAACATCGGAGCCAATCACACGTACAACCACACTGGTTAAGTTTTACAAAGATAGTCGCCTAGCCTCCACGGCGCGCAAACCATATATGCACTCCTCGCCTCCCCTCTCTGGACCCGGCTTCATCTCGCCCGCTCTCCTCTGATTGGCTGGGCCACCACGCGCTACCCCCCTCCTCAGGGTCATTACACTCGGCGCGAGGATGATGTCGATTACCGTTCGAGACTATTTCGCCTTTTCTTGAAGCAGCAACCCAGGCTTGCGTCATGCTTCTTGACAAGAATAAGCCTGTAGCCGAATTCCCCGTGACTCATCTCTCTCATAATACCCTAACTGACAAAATCCGTAAAATTCCATAATCATATAATTTTCTATGATAATGTTGTTCGTAATAATTTGCTTGATAGTGTTTTCTATGACATAGAAAACCTATCTGTATGCTTATAATTTTATAAAAATGCTCCAAAAAATACCTTAATAATAATAATAAGTTAATAATAATAATAAATTAACATGAAAACTTCTCTTGGCTGAACAATTTGCCGCGTAAATAAATATAGAATGGCTTCCTACTGACTTATGTCAGTGGCATAAAATCCCCTCGATAAACACGTTACAATGCACCGACATCTAACATCGTTCAATTGTTTTCACAACCACAAGATGGCGGCTGTGCGAAATATTTCACCGGCATCCTATAACTCTGATACCATTAGCGGTATCACCCTGAAATTTTGTACGGAGATAAAGGGCACTGCTGGAATTTCACCTATAAGATTTTCAAAAACCGGTTAACTACAAAACGAACATGGCGGCCAATCGAATTTGAAAATTTAAATAGACCTATCACGCGATTCAATGTTCCGAATGCATTGAAACTTGGTACAGGAAATGTTTATACACATTGTAATGCACTGGTATCTAATTTATTTCAATTGTTTACATAGCCTCAAGATGGCGGCTGTGCGAATTTTAAAATTATGTTCTTATTTCTTGTGTCGTAATTATGCGATCGAAGTGGAAGTTTTAATAATGAACCTACGCAATAATTTTCCTTTAATGGTACATGACTCTATGGCCTATACATTTAACAATCCAACATGGCGACCATCCGAAATATTTAGACGGCTATGAATATCTACGAATCTATTACAACAATCAAACTGAATATTTTTATGTTCATAGGGGCTATGAACATACGTTTACCTATAGGACTTTCAATAACCTGGTGATCACAAATCCAACATGGCGGCGACGCGAAATATAAATATTCATATGGACGTTTCTCGCAATTTAACCATCCGAGTGCAGTGAAACATGGAACAGTAAATCCTTATATGAATGTTAATCCACTGGCATCTAATTTATTTCAATTGTTTCCATAACCACAAGATGGCAGCTGTGCGAAATTTTAAAATCTAGTTCTTACTACTTGTGTCCTAATCATGCGATTGAAGTTTGAATGCTACACGCACACAATAATCTTCATGTAACAGTACATAAATCTAGGACCTACATAAATAAAGTCCAACATGGCGACCATCCGAAATATTTAGTCGGTTCTCAATATCTACGAATCTATTACAGCAATAAAACTGAAATGTTGTATGTTGATAGTGGCAGTTAACATAAGTAGGATACATGAAAATAGGCTGTATAGTTCTTCACGGAACTACTTGTTCTATGTTCATACTGATGTGTAATTGGATACCTGACCTTGCCAAGTGGCATCGCTGGCTAAGTCCAGCGTTATGTCATGGGGACAAGCTCTCTGCTGACTCGGTAGACGCATGGGTTCGAGCTCCACCGTCGGCCGTCCTTGAAATGGTTTTCCGTGGTTTCCCATTTTCAACACCAGGCAAATGCTAGGACGGTACCTTCTGATAGGCCACGGCCGCCGCTTCCTTCCACATCCTTGCCCAGTTTCATTCATCTTCATCCATTCCATCTCTCATCCCGACGTGCAGGTCGAGCACGGGCGTCGACTAGAAAGACCTGTACTTGGTCTCTCAGGAGGCCACACGACACCAAAAAAAACAAGGAGCTAAGCGCCAACTTGTTTTTAGAAAAATTGGATTTTACTGTAGAAAGGTGTTAAATAACAATGCGTATTTCCCCACAAGCAAGCTTCCGTGGCTTAGGCGGCAGCACGCCGGCCTCTCACCGCTGGGTCCGTGGTTCAAATCCCGGTCATTCCATGTGAGATCTGTGCTGGACAAAACGGAGGCAGACAGGTTTTTCTCCGGGTACTCCGGTTTTCCCTGTCAAAATTCCATTCCAGCAACACTCTCCACTATCATTTCATTTGTCATTCATTTAATCATTGCCCCAGAGCAGTGCGTCAGGCCTCGGCAGCCGGCACAGTTCATATCCTCGCCGCTAGATGGGGGCTTCCATTCATTCCATTCCTGACCCGGTCGCAGACTGAAAGCAGGCTGTGGATTTTCATTTTCATTTCCCCACAAAGGCGCCAAGTGAAATCTATATCTTAGTTACTATGAGTAGCTAAATATGGTGTGGTTGGTATGTGGCTCAGCTACCATGGTAGTTCAATTTTAAATTTTCTTGAAAATGGACCCAATTTCATGTAGTGAGACCGAGATTTTGCCCTCATTATGAAGAGGAAGAGGATTATGAAGAGTGTCCGCCTCGCTACGTAGTGGCTAGCACTCTTGGCTGTCAGAGCGGCGGCCCGGGTTCGATTCCCAGTTCTGCCAAGAAACTTAATTCTGATCTATAGGCTCTCACTCGTGAGGCAAAAATTGAAAGAGGCGGTTTCGATTCCCACCTCAGCCATCCTGAAAGTGGTTTTCCGTGGTTTACCACATCTACTCCAGGTGAATGCCAGGATGGTTCCTAAATTAAGGCTAATCCTCATCTGAATCAGCGGTGTAACTAAGATTTGCATCTGAAGGGGAATTAGCGGAGTGAAATCTGAACTAATTGCGTTTATGGTTTTGAGTTTGTTGTTTTCTACTCTTTTCTTTTTTCTTTGTGTTTTTTTTGTTTGTTTTGGTTTTGTGTTTGTTTTGTGCTTTGGCTTTTGTTTTAGAATTTTGCTTAGTTTTGTGTTTTGATTTTGATATTTGTGTTTGTTATATGCTTTATCTTTTGTTTATGAATTTATTTTCTTCTTTGTTTTTTGTTTTGTGTTTGATTTCTGCTTTTTCGTTTGTTTTTAAATATTGCATTTTGCTTTGTGTTTTTGCTTTTGGGTCTGTGTTTGTTTTCTGCTTTTGCATTTGTTTTCGAATAATCCTTTTTTGTTTTTGATATTGGTTCTTGCTTTTCCTTTTGTTTTTGAATTTTGATTTTTTGCTTTGTGTCTTTTATGTATCTGATTTTGTGTTTGTTTTCTGCTTTTGTTTTTGAACTTTGCTTTTCACTTTCTGTCTTGGTCATGTGTTTCTTTTTGCTTTGTGCGGGGAGCAAAATAAGAAATTGAAAGCAAACCTACACGATAACATTTTATACGTTTTATTTGCACCTCTCAATGTGCAAAAACTCTGAAATGAACAGTTTTAAGCCCGACACTAAATGAGTCGTTTAGTATCAAAACCGGCCAAGTCACAAAATTTACAAAAATGAGTTAAGGTTATCAATTTGAAGTAGAACTATAGCACTATCAGGCGAAACAAGAATATGCTTCAAAATCGTCCATGTCTTCATGTTACAGAGCACTGAATTCTTGGTCGTGCAACAAAATGGGCCAAGTCATGCAGGCAGTGCTTTCATAACCGGCCATGTCAAAGAATGAGTAGCAATCTTCATGTCACAGCATTATTGTTTGGAATCTTGCGTTGTTAGATTATGCAAGAATGTGATAATATCAGTAGGCAACATTGTTCCTGGTAATCTTCGAAGTCGTAATAATTTGTATTTTGTTCGTTTGCAACACTGACTTCCGTATTCACAGGCTTCTTACCGCATTGGCGCGAAAGCAATCGTATATCCTGTGTGCTCGTATTTTGTCATTATTGTGTAGTGTAACGTGTATATTGTTCCTATTTTAATAAGGGACTCATTTTCTTTTACTGTGTTCAAGATCTAAGTGAACTACTAACTTTTAATGATATAATACCTATTTTGTATTCTCCTCAGCTTTCTGATGTTCATCTTCATATATTACTATCCAATTTAAGCAGAATTCTTTCGTTTTTATTGCAATAAATACAGGTAATTACAATGTCAATTTTATTAATTTAATTGCCTTTTTTCCACTGGAGTTTGAAATTTGAAAAGAAAAGTTATACAAAAAAGACTAAAATTATACTAAATTGCAACAAGTCAAAATTAATATTATCAAAAAAGATGGGTTCATTATGAATCAGATTTCTCAAAATAGCAGAACTTAAATATTAAACCATTACGGATATAACTATGCAATAAAATCTTTTGTGACCACCATTGCTTTGTCTCTAGAGGTTTTTAATCCATACTGAAAAATATGCCCTCAGTGACTTGGCCGGTTTTGATACTAGACGACTCAAATGTTTTACACAAATAAAGATAAATGTTTTCAAAATATGAACGTACATAATCCAATCGTTTGTCGTCAATCCGAAAATTGGCATTTTACAAACTAAAAATGTCATCATATTAGTTTTATTTTTGTAAATTATTTGGCTCTGGGGAGGAATGATCCCCCTAATTACCCCCCGTGGTTACGCTCTGATCTGAATTACAACTACTGTATACATACAATTACAGCCATCACAATAACACAGGTTAGCAGACAAATTACTCACACACATACACACACACCCAACTACATGGGGCTACATGGCCACATGTCGCAAAGCCCCTAAATCAATCAACAACAACAACAGCTTATGAAGAGGTACATTCCCATAGCTCTGGACAAGGTTGTAAAACTGCAATATTGAGTAATCCATTCACTATTCTGCAGATGGAAGAATGCAACTATTTTAGCATTCAGGACATTGCTGACAAGCTGATCAACACAAGGAAGTTGAATGTTGGTTGGTTCCTCAGCTTAGGGGCTGTGACAACGCGGTCATGTAGCCCCGTGTAATTTGGGTGTGTCTAGAATCTCTCTGAAAACCGGTGTTCATTGTGATAACTGTATTAGTGTGTGTTATCTGTTTTCAATTCAAGTAAGGACTGCAGACATTGAATTTTTCAAATAGTTCCTACTTTTGCCGCCAAAAGCCACCGTCAACGACTAGACTACTAGTTCAGAACTTGGTTACCAGATGGCACCGCAGTCGACTCCTGGCGACGAAGGTCGGAACCTAAGAGCGTTTGTCAAATGTTGAACCTATAATTTATCTTCACACAGGTGTAATTAGTGGAAGGTTCTTGAACATGACATAAATCTATGGCAAGGGACCGCCGGCGTTCCTGGCGGACTAACGTCGTTTCCCTCGGTCTCGCCAGTTGGTCGTTACCCATCTCCATGTCTCTTGGTAGACTCGATGATGCACGTGGCTCTCCATTTTACCCCCTCGGAACGTCACACGTACCCGAAATCTCCCATGCCTCCTGCAGTCTAGTGTGCCATGTTACGGTATTGAAAGTTCCTCGTGGAATAGAAGTACAGACGTGGCCTGGTGACCATTATGTCCAAAACATTTCCACAAATTCTGCCCGTCTAATATGTTAGTTTGCAGAATTCTGTATTCACTCGAGCCAACCGCACTTTGCTAGGCTCAACGGTCTACGAAATATCACAGTTTCAAAAGCTTAGGTTTTACGTGAGAAATCTGTCCGATCTCGCCGCTGCTAAGTTCAACCTTCAGACACATATGGGTCTTGCGTCATAAGTAGTTGGCCTTGGCCTGCACGCAGCCTGCTGGCACAATGACCTCCCTGGCTGAAAACAAAACATATCCGATAGCTGGTTACAAATTCCGTTCTACTCCGCGTTCAACTTCCGGCATAAATCTGACAGCATTTAAATAACTGTAACTGCTTTCACTGTATCCGGATTGTTCGTGTTTCACAATACTGAAGTCTTAGTGTACTCCGTAAATGTTCGTTTGTTTAACTCATTCTGTCTGTATAGATCACACGGAAATATCGCCGTGCTGACTGAATGACTCCACACGTCTTTCGTCACTACACATGCGTTGTAAGTTTCTTATGCGCGCCCGCGGAACTATGCACACCGCTCTGCCTGAAATATTCAAGTGACGTGAAAGATCTCACGGTCATCTCCTCTCCTCCAAAACTCGCTCTGCGATTCCAGTGCCCTCTACTGTGTCCTTGATCACTTGTACTGCTTCTTCCTTACTGGCACTTCAGGTTGTTACGTCATAGTTGGTATTCACAAATCCTCTCATAATCTCAGTAGAATAGTGAGCGTTACATCCTTGCGTATTTCAAGTTCTCTTGACATTATGTAATCCATGTGGCCATGGCAGTGACGTCACAGCTATCATGCACGTCATCTGTTCTTCACCAAATAATGCGGCGCAATCCAATCTCTTGACACATGGCAAATCGGGTACAGTAGCGTATATTAACGGAGTAAATGATCGAAACTTGTAAGAACTGTAGAGCGGAAAGCATTATTATTTAGTCTAATATTGTCTATTTTGAAGAAATAGAACAGGAGTCCAGTTGAAAACAACCTAACTAATCCTTGATCGATTGAAAGTTATGTGTTCCTGTATTGTACAGTAGGTAGGCTATGTTTCCTAAATGGGTAATATTACGCGAATGTAACGTAAGAAGTGGTCGAAACTAGTTCAATAACACCCGGAGTATTTTCCCGGAGAAGGCTTGTCACATAGGAAAGAAGCTTGCCTATACCTTCACATGTTTTGGTTGGAAAACGTTTAATGGCATTGGTATTATTTAATGTAGGTAATAAGTTGTCAATAAAGACACAATTTAAATATGATTAACTTCGTTTCAATGTATAAAGGTACATTAATTAGGAGAACACAGGAGGAAAAGTACGT
This sequence comes from Meconema thalassinum, assembly GCA_946902985.2. Classification (NCBI taxonomy): domain Eukaryota; kingdom Metazoa; phylum Arthropoda; class Insecta; order Orthoptera; family Tettigoniidae; genus Meconema; species Meconema thalassinum. The sequence goes on from OX336390.1 coordinate 839,054,425, forward strand.
CACATTCAGCAACACAGCTTGCGAATCTACCAGTGTGGGTAAACTCAGGAACCATACGACGAGACGTGACAACCTGGTTTTGTGTGTAAACAGCGGTAGATCTGAGAAATATCAAAAAGAGAACACTTTATATGCATGCAGTCAGCTGGTATCGAGGTGGGGGTCACGCAGGTGAGCCATAGGAAGGGTTTGTTCTCTCGGAGAGGAAGGGAACCTGTGCAACCACATTTCCGTACGTTGGAGAGCGATAAAGAACAGTCCCCCATAGAGTGATTGCAGTAGCATAGATCTTTGGGAGAACAACTTGTAACGGTCCCAATTTGTGACCAGAATGAAATAATTTTATATATTTTATTATTACTATGATTATTATTATCATTATTATCAATATTTTTTAATTTTACATTTTACCTTTTATTAGTTATTATGTTAACTAATATGTTTATATCTATTATTATGCGGTAATGTAGAATATTATGGCAATTGAAAGGACTTGGAGCTATACACATTATATCCTATATATATAAGTGAAAGTCTGTATGTATGTGGGTGGGTGGATGGGTGGGTGGGTGGGTGGGTTGGTTCCGTATACAAATCTACACTGTTTCACCAATCTCAACCAAATTTTGCATACACATAGTTTAAGACCCAGAAGGAAACACTGGCTACATGAATTTTCGATAGTCTTTCTCATTCTTCTGATTTCGGCCCTTTTGCACTCAAGCACTGGCTAATCAAATCATAAAATATACTCACGAAGGAATGGCAAGGCAGATAGTTTCCATGGCAACATAGCTCAAGTCGAGACACGGCCGAATGGATCCGAGTTGCGCTCTGCACTACCGGTATAGAAAATGAGGATCTTTAATTGAAATCCCGTTAGTTACTCAACTGCTCACACAGCACTGTCAACCGATTATAGTATAACAAAGACTTGACACTATCTACTAGATATTTGTCAAATACCAATCACTCACTCACACATTCATCACGAAATCTCAGAAACCACCCAACAGATTGGAATGAAATTTGGTATGCAACTTCCTCAAGGGCCGCAAACGCCCACTAAGAAAGGACTTTTGGATATTCAGGTTGTAAAGAGGTGTTAAGGGGGTAGACCTGCATTTCATTGAATAGCAATATCTCCCGATTGGTTTCATTGGGGGATGTGATACTCGGCATATAAACTCATCATTAAAAATAAGAAGACACGTGTCTGAGGGTTTTTCGATGTGGTGTATATTATGAGGTGAAAGGGGGTGAAAAGTGGGGGTTGAAAGATCCTAACGGAGCCTGTATCTCTTAAACGACATAGGCGAGGAGTTTGAAACTCAGCGGAAGAAAATCAGCATAAAATATAAGTAAATAGGTGTTTGACCGTTTTTTCATAAATCCAATTTAAGGGGCCCATGGGGAGGCGTGAAATTCGGGGTAAAGAACGGGAAAGAAAGTGTCCTAACCGATTGACTCACTCGCTCTTCAAACTCAGGGGGAAAACTGCTTAAAAATAAATATATATGTGTTCGAAAGTTTTTTGATAAATCAAATTTAAGGGGTTCATCGGGAGGGGTGAAATTCTGAAGAAAAAAATTGAAAGAAAATGTCCTGACTCACTCACTCACTCACTCATCATCGCCCTGCCAAAAATATTGAAGTTGGAAACATGTCATTTTCGGGATATGTTCGTTGTATGTCAAAACCATACACTAAGGGTGGATTTTTGAATATTCAGGTTCTAAAGGGGTCTTAAGGGGGTTAAACCTGCATTTCATTGAATAACAATATCTCACGAGTGGTTTCTTTTGTGGATGTGATACTCGGCATATAAACCAATCATTTAAAATAAGCAGACATGTGTCTAAGGGTTTTTCGATGTGGTGTATTATTATGAGGTGAAAGGGGTGAAAATTGGGGGTTGAAGGATTCCTAACGAAGCGTGTAGGCCTATCTCCTAAACGACATAGGCGAGAAATTTGAAACTCAGCGAAAAAAATCAGCTTAAAAATAAGTAAATCGGTGTTCCACCGTTTTTTCATAAATTAATTTAAGGAGCCAATGGGGTGGGGTGAAATTCTGGGGGGAAAAAGGAGAGAAAGTGTCCTAACTGACTGACTAACTCACTCACTCATCAAACTCAAGGGAAAAAGACAGCTTAAAAAATAAGTTAATGGGTGTTCAAGCGTTTTTTCATCAATCCAATTTAAGGGGCCCGTGGGGAGGGGTGAGATTCTGGTAAAAATTATTGAAGGAAAATGTCCTGTCTGACTCACTCACTCATCACTCCTAGCGAAAATTATTAAAGTTAGAAACATGAAATTTTGGGAATATGTTCGCTGTATGTCGAAAACGTCAACTAATGAATGATTTTTAGCCTATTTTCAATTTTGAAAAAATAGGCTTATGAGATCACCTTTTGTCCGTGTGTGTGTGCGTGTGTGTGTGTGTGTGTGTGTGTGTGTGTGTGATTCGTGTGTGTGTCCCCCCCTAATAAAATCTAAACGGCAGGAGCGATTTCAATGAAACTCGGAAAGTTCATAGCACTATTCCCGGCGACCTCGACCGTGCCCTTCAAATTTTGTTACGACTCACCAATCCAACATGGCGGCTGTGCGAAATATTTCACCAGCATTCAATATCTCCGAAGCTATTACCGATATTACCCTGACATTTTCTATGGTGATAGAGGGAACTACTATAAGTTCACTTATGTGACTTTTGAAAATCTGGTAACTACAAAACCAACATGGCGGCCAAGCGAATTTGCGACTTTTAAATAGATGTTTCTCGCGATTTGACCAACTAAACGCAATGAAACTTGGTACAGTAAATGTTTATATACATTGTAATGCACCGACATCTAACTTCGTTCAATTGTTTATATAATCACAAGATGGCGGATGTGCGAAATATTTCACCGGCATTCTATATCTCTGAAACTATTAGCGGTATCTCCCTAAAATTTTGTACGGAGATAAAGGCCACTACTGGAAGTCCATCTATACGATTTTCAAAAACCAGTTAACTACAAAACGAACATGGCGGCCAAGCGAATTTGAACATTTTAAATAGACCTTTCTCGCGATTTAATGTTCCAAGCGCACTGAAACGTGGTACAGGAAATATTTATACACATTGTAATCCACTGGTATCTAATTTAGTTCCATTGTCTACATAACCTCAAGATGGCGGCAGTGCGAATTTTAAAATTAAGTTTTTATTTCTTGTGATGTAGTCATGCGATCGAAGTGAAAGTTTGAGTAATGAACCTACGCAATGATTTTCCTTTAATGGTACATGACTCTATGGCCTATACATTTAACAATCCAACATGGCGACCATCCGAAATATTTAGACGATACTGAATATCTACGAATCTATTTTAGCAATCAAACTAAATTTTTTAATGTTCATAGGGGCTATGAACTTAAGTTCACCTATAGAACTTAAAATAACCTGGTGATCACAAATCCAACATGGCGGTGACGCGAATTATAAATATTCACATGGACGTTTCTCCCAATTTAACCATCCGCGTGCAGTGAAACTTGGTACAGTAAATCTTTATCCGAATGTTAATCCACTGACATCTAATTTATTTCAATTGTTTCCATAACCTCAAGATGGCAGCTGTGAAAATTTTTTAAATCTCCTTGTTTTTTCTTGTGTCCTAATTATGCGATTGAAGTTTCAATACTACACGTTCACAATAATCTGCATGAAACAGTACATAACTCTAGGACCTATATATATAAAATCCAACATGGCGACCATCCGAAATATTTAGTCGGTTCTCAATATCTACGAATCTATTACAGCAATCAAACTGAAATTGTGTATGTTGATAGTGGCAATTAACATAAGTAGGATATATGAAAATAGGCTGTATAGTTCTTCACGGAACTACTTGTTTGTTATTTGGGTTTTAAAGAGGTGTTAAGGGGGTAAACATGCATTTCATTGAATAACGATATCTCATGAGTTGTTTCTTTGGGGATGTGATATTCGGTATATAAGCTAATCATTAAAATAATCAGACATATGTCTAAGGGTTTAACGGTGTGGTGTATATTATGAGGTGAAAGGGGTGAAAATTGGGGGTTGAGGGATTCTTAACGGAGCGTGTATCTCTTAAACGACGTAGGCGAGAAGTTTGAAATTCGGCGGCGAAAAACGGCTTAAAATATAAGTAAATAGGTGTTCGACCGTTTTTTCATAAATCCAATTTAAGGGGCCCTTGGAGAGGGGTGAAATTCTGGGGGGAAAAAAGGAAAGAATGTGTCCTAACTCACTCACCCATCAAACTCAGCGAGGAAGAACAGCTCAAAAATAAGTAAATAGGTGTTCGACCGTTTTTTTTTTCTTAAATCCAATTTAAGGGGTTCATGAGAGGGGTGAAATTCTGAAAAATAATTGAAAGAAAATGTCCTGCCTTACTCACTCATTATCCCCCAGCCAAAATTATTGAAGTTAGAAACATGACATTAAGGGACTATGTTCGTTGTATGTCGAAAACTTCCACTAAGAAAGGAATTTTTGGATATTCAGGTTCTAAAGGGGTGTTAAGGGGGTAGGCTTGCATTTCATTGAATAACAATATCTCCCGATTGGTGTACTTTTGGGATGGGATACTAGGCATATAAACTCATCATTAAGAATAAGAAGACACATGTCTGAGGGTTTTTCGATGTGGTGTATATTATGAGGTGTCTGTGTGAAAAACGAGTGTTGAAGGATTCTTAACGGAGCAAGTATCTCTTAAAAGACAGAGACAAAAAGTAAGAATCTCAGGGAGAAAAATCAGATTGAAAAAGTAGTAAATTGGTGTTCGAACGTTTTTTCATAAATCCAATTTAAGGGGCTCATGGGGAGGGATGAAATTTTGGGGAAAGAAGTCCAGTAAGGAAGGGTTTTTGGATATTCACTCATCATCCCCCAGCAAACCTATTGCAGTTAGAAACTTGAAATTTTGGGAATATGTTCGTTGTATGTCGAAAAAGTCCACTAAGGATGGATGTTTGGATATTTATGTTCTGAAGGGGTGTTAAGGGGGTTAACCTTGCATTTCATTGAATAACAATATCTCACGGGTTGTTTCATTTGGGGATGTGATATTCGGCATATAAACTAAGCATTCAAAATAAGCAGACACATGTCTAAGGGTTTATCGATATGGTGTACATTATGAGGTGAAAGGGGAGAAAATTGGGTTTGAAGGATTCTTAACGGAGCGTGTACTGTATCTCTTATTCAACATAGGCGATAAGTTTGAAATTCAGCGGAAAAAGCAGCTTAAAAATAAGTAAATAGGTGTTCGACCATTTCTTCATAAATCCAATTTAAGGGGCCCATGGGGAGGAGTGAAATTCGGGGGGGGGGGAACAGGAAAGAAAGTGTCCTAACTGATTGACTCACTTACTCATTCATCAATCTCAGGGGGAAAACAGCTTTAAATAAGTAAACAGGTGTTCGACCGTTTTTTTTTTCATAAATCCATTTTAAGGGGTTCATGGGGAGGGGTGAAATTCTCAAAAATAAATTAAAGAAAATGTCCTGACTGACTCACTCACTCATCATCGCCAGCCAAAATTATTGAACTTTGAAACATGAAATTCTGGGGATAAGTTCGTTTTATGTCGAAAACGTCCACTAAGGAAAGAGTTTTGGATATTCAGGTTCTAAAGAGGTGTTAAGGGGGTAAACGTGCATTTCGTTGAATAACAATATCTCATGAGTGGTTTCATTTGGAGATGTGATACTTGGCATATATACTAATCATTAAAAATAAGCTGACACATGTCTAATGGTTTTTCGATGTGGTGTATATTATGAAGTGAAATTGATGAAAAGTGGGGGTTGAAAGATTCCTAACGGAGCGTGTATCTCTTAAACGACATAGGCGAGGAGTTTGATTTTCTCCGAGTCTCAATCAGCTTAAAAATAAATAAATAAATAAATAAATGAATGAAAATGAAAATCCACAGCCTGCTTCCAGTCTCCGACCGGGTTAGGAATGGAATGAATAAAGCCCCCATCTAGCGGCGAGGATATGAACTGTGCCGGCTGCCGAGGCCTGACGCACTCCTCTGGGGCAATGCTTAAATGAATGACAGATGAAGTGAAAAGATAGTGGAGAGTGTTGCTGGAATGAAATTTTGACAGGGAAAACCGGAGTACCCGGTGAAAGCCTGTCTGCCTCCGTTTTGTCCAGCACAGATCTCACAAGGAGTGACCGGGATTTGAACCACGGACCCAGCGGTGAGGGGCCGGCGTGCTGCCGCCTAAGCCACGGAGGCTTTTAAATAAACGAATAAATAATTTAAAAAAGTAGGTGTTCGACTGGTTCTTTTTTTTTTTTCATAAATCCAATTTAAGGGGCCTATGGGGAGGGGTGAAATTCAGGAAGAAAAACGTCCACTAAGGAAGGATTTTTGGATGTTCACTCTCATCGACCAATCAAAACTATTAAAGTTAGAAGAAGGGGATATGTTTGTTGTGTGTCGAAAAAGTCTACTAAGGAGGGATTTTTGGATATTCAGGTTCTAAAGGAGTGTTAACGGGTTGAACCTGCATGTCATTGAATAACAATATGACACGACTATGACGCGAGCGAAGCGAGGCTAAAAAAGAGATGGTGTGTGTCTGTGTATTACTCAATCACGCAAGAACCACTGGTCCGACTTACATGAATTTTACATGGAAGTAGCTGGTTTACCTGGTTAACATATAGGCTACTTTTTATTTCAATACTTTGCACTATTTAAAGATGGCGACCATTTTAGTGACGTCACTACGCCCTTTGGTTTCAAACTTTCAAATTTCCAGTTCAAATAAAAAGTGAACGCTAAGAAATAGCAAACTTTTGATGGCATATGCGAGGTCTAAAATTACATTTTCTATCCGAAAGGTATCTCCAACGGTTAGCGAGTAAAACCTAAATTTGTGCTATAAAACACGGTCAACGCCGAACGGTGTAGTTGGACAAAATAGTCCATCCTTAATCTCCCTCTGCGCAGCACCTCGCCTATCCCCTGTTTTAAATGTCACCTTCACATTTTAATTTATTTATGACGCGTAGCGAAGCACGGGTACTTCAGCTAGTTGGAAATAAGTTAGGTGCTTGACTGAATACTATTTCTGAAGAAAACACGTACAGAGGAAGATATAGGGTTATTCGCGGAAGGCCGGCTTATCCACTGCTTCTTGGTAATGACATAAATAGACACTTATGTCTTTCACATCAAGTGTTCTACCAGTAAACAAATCATACTAAGAAGGGATTCTATGAAGACTTGCCATTAGCAATGCTGGGCCGGTGAACGAGTCCTTTGCAACTTTATACAAAAGGTGGGCTGGACCTTCCGAGAAATGTTACAAAGAAGTATTGTCATTATTGATATGTGAAAGGTGAGCTAAAATTGCCTAGTGACTGCAGAAGTGAGGATAGACACCTGCCCTACCTGGGAACGATATATATATATATATATATATATATTGAACCCGCTTAGCTATGGTTCATGTGATATTTTTTATGACAGAACATTTATGATGGGATGTTGTACCTTTCAACACACCCAGGAAGCCACGTGGAGCTGAGAGCTCACGCTATACTCTTTGAAGTAGCGTTGAATCGCACTTTTGACTTTGGTGAGAACTGCTAATTATTTATCTGAGATCTTATTAATTAATTTTATTCCTTCTCAAGACTCAGAATATTCCATTTCGTCATGCTGCATTATTAAAACATTTTTGAGAATGTTATTTTAGCTTAAGGTAAGGTAATACCCTTGCAGATACGCAAATAGGAACGTAAGAAGTCGCTCAACGACTTCGGTTTGACGACCTACTTCCTTGAGACACCCAGTGCCTTGCACTACGTCTGGAGAATCCGCCCTGTGTAGGTGTGGAATCATATCCGTCTTGGACGACATAGAAGAATATCCGCTTGTTAGCGTTGAATTGGTTATCAGGTGCCATCGTGCACTGGCATATTGTGAAATACTCTTATTTATGCACAGTGAGCCACAGGAACATAATGAAGATAATTATTGGCAAGTATTAGTGAATTATATAATTTTACCGGAACACCACATTTTAGTACCCACGTGTTTGTGGAGGGCCAAATGCCTTGTGGAAAATATACAGGTAAATGTGTTGCAACTACTTCAAATAAGTGCGATTATAATTGTATAACATATTTGGATTGCCAGAGTGAAGTTTTTATTTCCAAAACGACGTACATTTTACCGATGCTGCATGATAGAAAAGTAGCGTCATTTAGCACGTGCAGAATCATAGAGCAGTGCTAGCTCCCGTATCTATTCACATCCACGAAATTAAGGCTGTGTTATCAATTACTATCAAAGCCTACAATACTTACGACGAACATAATATTTTTGGAAAGTGAAAGAATGAATTTCATAATTTATTTCACCGTCAACGTGACCAGACTATTCCACACCATGGTTGAATCAGTCATCATGGGCTAATACCATCCTGGTATGAGGGTGATGTTTCTACGAGAACTAGCATGATGATGGAGCTTGCAGAACCGAGGACGAGAAGGAAGGAATCCAAGATGCCATTTCCAGGCATATCCAGCATATTCACGGAGTTGTCGACAGGGACGAATCGTACCCTGGTCTTTGGAGGAGTCCAAATGGGAATCCTGATGAGGATAATACCGTTCCAGAGATCCAGAGAGGAATTTGTACAACCCTGGTTATTGTATAGAGGGCTGAGTGATAGCTTCTCTATGTCGTGAGTTTTTGAACATCCCTTCTCTTGTTCTAGTTCTGGTGGTATATTAGATTTAATGTAGTTTGTGAATCAACCACACTCTGTGTCAGCCATTTTTCTAGGTAGGGATTGTATCTAGCTTAATTTAATGTCATTTATTTCAGTATAGTGAGACACCCTTGGGTCTAACATTTTGGTTAACCCTGGTGCAGCTTGATGAACGTCGTAGAACGTCAAAGCCTATCTTTTGCTAAATGTGACCGTAGTCATTCGAGGCTATTTTGTACAACCCTGTTTGGGGTGATTTTTCAAGTCTTTGCTGACTTTAGTTATGACAATCAGATGTCATGGTTATTTCTTTAACTGCATTCTTTGCATATCAGTTAGGCAATCGACTGTAATTGCCAGTTTTGTAAATGCATTATATTTTCATTTTGAATAAGCTCAGAAGCTATTCTTGGTCAAGTATGAACCTAAAAATTAGAAGGAATTTTTCGTTGCCTAGCATCGAACTCGGTTCCCAACGTATCATTAAGCAGATCCTTGTATGGAATCTGCGCCACAATTATCATTTTGCTTGTGTCATGTAAGACACGTTTTTATTTGATGTTGTACTAGCAACTACTGATTTGTATTTTGAGAGCAAAGAGCTCCAGTAATTGTAAGATTACTATTATTTAGACGTCTTTGGTAGAAAGACGGAATTATATTATTCTATTCAGATTTATTGCGTGTTTTTATACACGGACTCTTTAGAGGTTCATAACCTATGGTAAAGTTTTTTTTTATGAACAGGCCAGATGTATAGTTTTATTTTGATTAAATCGCCGGCCTTGAATAATGTGTGTTTTGTGTCGACCGAACGCAGGAATGTGGTAGCCTGCTGGTGACATAAACTGGTTTTGTAATCCAGTGCCCTTGAGAGCACGCTTCATTTGTTTGTGAGACAGAACCACTTTGACAAGAGACAGAATGCGATTGTATTCGCTCTTTCTTTCATTGCAACTTAGCTTATGTAACCCAGTTTTCAACCCTGTCTCTGATCACATGTTTTATAGATTGCTTTTTGTTAGTTGAGCGCACTTCTTGCGTGTACCGTCTTGACGTGTACAATTAGGTCAGGTTTTCTATAGTGAGTTGCAGGCGACCCTGTTAAATGCAGGAATTTATTGTATGAAGGTACTTGTGATTACCTTGTCCGGGAGGGTTCCCGTTGACTAGATGTTATTGGAAGGTAACTGTGGTGGACAGGCCTATCCCAGAGTTATTGAATGCGAACTTTGCGCCGCTGGTAACCCGTGTTATTGTGTGTCCGAGTTGTTATTGCTCGTTGATCTTATTCCGACTGTTGAGTCGATGCTTTTTGGTGGAGAATGATCTCAGTGTAGACACTCCGTGCCCGAGCTATTGTCAGTATTATTCGCCATAAACCAATGATAAACCTAAACCGACATCTTAATAATAAAACGCATAATTTTGGTAAAACAAAAGCTAACTAATGAATTCTTTCTATCTAACTTTGTTCTGTTGCATTTTGGAACTGTTGACATAGCCGTGCAGTTGAAGGTAATTTCCTTGTGTGGAAATGACTAGGACAGTTCACACTTTTGTAGCGACCTGAAGCATGCGCTAACCTAGAGTTCGAAGCTTGTGGAGCTCAGGCCATGCGATGTCAGACGTGGTCTCAACTACGCATTCGTCACCGTAATTATGCACATTAGATGACTATGGCTTACAAAGAGTAAACCAAGGTGTAGGCAGGAATGTAATAAAGAGTTGTGTCTATTTCATTACTTATGTATGATGTACAAGTGTGTAAATCCTACAAGTTACCTTATCGTGTGCTGATAGCACGTAGTTATTAAGAATAATTAAATGTTTGTCATGGCTGTACACTTAGATTTGTTGTAATTGTTTTCTGTTACGGACGTCATCGCCGTAAATTTTGTTATTAACTGTTAGGACTTAGCTAGATGATTAACGTTAAATGTAAATGTGGAAATGGTATCATCCTAACTTGGATTTGTTTTGCTACCCTGTTAAATGTAAATTCTGATATTAGCTTAATCTTGTAACTTGAACTAGGGACTTGCGTCGTACCATTTTCCTAGTGTTGCTGTTGTTGCTTTATTATTGTGAGTTAAATCTTTCGCGAGGGTTTTTCTCAGTAACTTCTCAGGTAGGGACCTGCTCTTTATTTTCTTTTGTTTATTAGTTTGCGGACTAGCCGATCATAACCCTCCGAACTAGGCTAGGGGCTTGTGAATTTTATAAATTTTCACGGTGTTTTACTTAAGTCTGGATGTTTAATTTCTCAGTCTAGTTTGAGGTGAACCTTTCCTTAGGCAGTCTATGACCATCGTCACCATGTACCACGATCCCCGTGGACTACAGTGTCTCGTGCCGCTTAGCCTATTAGCAAGTTCACCTGATCCTCACGGTAATTTTATTCGACTTATGGGATGTTAGTAAAGTCATCGTGGTTGTTGACTCGACTAACGGTCTCAATATATATATATGACGATAAGCAAAAATATTTGCCATAATAGCAAATTGTTTTGATCCGTATTGACAAAATAACTAAGAAGACACTTAAGTTAAATATACGCCAAATCAATACTAATAATAACACACTTAAATGTCTACAATTTATAGATCATTTGAAGTGTACATGTTTCGAAACAACAATGGTTTCTTCTTCAGCACAATTGAGAGAGAAAAACTTATTCTAAGGAAAAACTTAAATTAAAATGGATATCCTTACAATACGTCTTAAAAGAATAATTTTGAAAAACAACTATAAATCCTTAAAATTATCTATGAAAATTTTGGCAATTATATGGTTAATCTTCTGAAAAATATATATGAAAAATATTGTAAAAATTCATCTTCTGAAAAATGTATTAGTTAAAATGGTTCCCTGAACATAAACAGTATCTTAAAAAAGAAGCTAGCTAGTAAAGCTTTAAAATAATGTATCATGAAGTTTGAAATAACACACGTAGTCATATCTCTGGAAATGGTACAAACTTGGACCCTACTAATAGCATCAACTTTAACTTTCGATGTTCATTCAGTTCGTATATGCCTTCTGTTCCGCAAGCCAACTATTTCAATACGTGGTGGCGTCTCAATCTAGGAAGTTCAAACAAAATTTTAATTGTATAATAGTGCTGGAGCTTGAATGAACAATTCTTAAAACCATCCTAAACCTCACATGTCATTCCCTCTCCCTCCTTGTTGATACATGTTATGGATTAATGGTGTTTACTAACCTTGAATATCTTAATTCAGAGCACCAGATTAGCTTGTTCGTAAATAATGTAAAAGAAGCAATAATACATGTAGTCCATTGGAAGATAGTAGCGCCAAAACGGATAAATATGCTATTGTAGTAACGCCTAGACGGACATTGTGAAGACTTGAAGAATGATTCTCTTTTAAGTTTCTTTGCCAGCACGACATCTAAGATAATTTCCATTCGTCTTATGTTTTTCATCTTTCAACTCATTAAGGATTTATGATCACATGTTTAACATTGAAAGACCTATAAATATTTTGGAGTTTAATATTTAATATTAATACATTAAATATCCCAAAATAGTTGGCACGCGGAACTGAAGGCATAACGACGTAGATGCTAATCTGGTGCTCTGAATTAAGATATTCGAGGTTAGTAAACACCATTAAACCATAACATGTATCAACAAGGAGGGAGAGGGAATGACATGTGAGGTTAGGATGGTTTTAAGAATTGTTCTTTCAAGCTCCAACACTATTATACAATTAAAATTTTGTTTGAACTTCCTAGATTGAGACGCCACCACGTATTGAAATAGTTGGCTTGCGGAACAGAAGGCATATACGAACTGAATGAACATCGAAAGTTAAAGTTGATGCTATTAGTAGGGTCCAAGTTTGTACCATTTCCAGAGATATGACTACGTGTGTTATTTCAACTTCATGATACATTACTTTAAAGCTTTACTAGCTTCTTTTTTAAGATACTGTTTATGTTCAGAGAACCATATTAACTAATACATTTTTCAGAAGAGGAATTTTTACAATATTTTTCATATATATTTTTCAGAAGATTAACCATATAATTGCCTAAATTTTCATAGATAATTTTAAGGATTTATAATTGTTTTTCAAAATTGTTCTTTTAAGACGTATTGTAAGGATATCCATTTTTAATTTAAGTTTTTCCTTAGAATAAGTTTTTCTCTCTCAATTGTGCTGAAGAAGAAACCATTGTTGTTTTGAAACAGGTACACTTCAAATGATCTATAAATTGTAGACATTTAAGTGTGTTATTATTAGTATTGATTTGTCGTATAATTAACTTAAGTGTCTTCTTAGATATATATGACGGCCGCCCAACGGGATTATTATTATTGAATTGCTGGCAGAAGACGGAATGGTGCTGTTTGGAATTGGAGGAGCAAAAGAGTGGAACGTGTAGCGAGATGGAGTTGGAAATTAACATTCATCTGTAACACAGTGCTAAATTAAACAGTTGATTATTTAAGTATGTGAATTTGATAAGACATTCAGTGTCATCAAACTGTGTCATGGTTGTGTACGAGGCTATTGTCACAGGGATGATTTATGGAATTTATTCCGCCATCCACATATAAATTCATTACGTTGAGGAAGATCAGGGTCATAATGAACTCTATACGCAACAATCCATCTACAATGATCTTCAATGCGGTGAGCTACATAAATAGTTTTACTCCAGTCAAATCAGAGGGCTCTTATGCTAATTAAATTCAATATATATTTTATTCAATTAACTCAGTATACTCCAATTTCCAATCAAGACCCATAATACAAGTAAATTCAGTAGATTCTTTAATTTAAATTTATTATTATTATTATTATTATCTTTAGTATTTTATTCTTTTTGCACTTGTTGTTTTTATATATTAAATTCATTTTTAAATTCAAATGTGTGACTGGTTTCCTTTAATAGCTAGAAATTACTATAAGGCAACACCACACTCCTAAACTAATTATCGTAAGGTTAGATTACGTAAGTTTCACTAAGGCTGCTCTACCTCTGTTTAACCGAGGTTTAATATATTATTTTGAACATGATATATGAATGGTCTGGCGCCCTGTCTACATATAATACTACACATTATGTACTTTTTTTTAGTGAAGCTGACAACAATACAGATACACTATTAAATGAATACAAAATTAAATGTTCCATATTGATCACCCAAAAGTGGGCGACTATTTAATTAATAACCTTTGCATATTAACAGTAAAGAAGTTCATTAAACCATTACAAATAACGCCCAACAATGGAGCGCTTTGCATATAATCAAAATTCTATTTAACATAACATATTACAAGTGGCGGCCACAATCACGGGCTCTATTATCACAAAACCGTTACAAATGGCCCCCAACTGTGCAGCACGAAAACCTTACGATATTTACGGAAGGAGTGAGTGAAAATTCAGTGCAAATTGTCAGTGATTTTGGGGTTAAGTGAAGTGAATTAGTGCATTGTCAGTGATTGATTTTCTGGGAAAGTGAAGTGAATTTTGGAGGGTAATTTTATTAAGTGTGTGGCAAAATGATATCGGACGAGAAATTTCAGGAGGCCATCGGTATGAGTATGGAGGAGTATAATTCTTTGAATTCTGAAGGACTCTACAATTTAATAATGAAGATGCTTCAGGAATTAAAAGATGACAGGGATAAGCAGCAATTAAGGGAGAAAGATAAGGAAGTAAATCGAAATAATAGGGAGATACATCAGCGGAATACTGAAATAAAGAAAACTAATCAGGCTATGAAACTGAACGCAGGTGAAAACAAGGAGGTGGTAGAGATGAAGTCTAAAGAATCAGCGAAGACAGCCTGTAAGGAGTCTGTAATTGAAAGTAGATTGGAGGAAGACGTAGGTGAAAGTAACTTAAGTATGGAATTGCAGAATCGCAACTTAAGTATGGAATTGCAGAATCGCAGTAGGGAGATAATAAGATACATGGATGAGAGACATGGAGAAATGGAAAGGGGTCATCTGGAGTGGATGAGAGAGAAAATAGTCGAAATCAGTTTAGAGGTAGAAGATATTTTAGGTGAAAGCAGATTGGAATGTGAGGTGGCTGTAGGTGAAATCAGAATAGAAATAGGGGAGACGTTAGGTGAACAAGAAAGAGATGTGCAGTATTTAGCGATAAGTGTAATTGAAAGTGAAATAGAGCATGAGGAGAAGAGGAGAGTAGGTGAAAGTAGCTTAGATGAGGATGAGCAGTTAGCGAAGATAGTAGGAGAAAGCATAGTTGAGTTGATAGAGACGATAGAGGATTGTGAAGTAGATGTGCAGTATTTAGAGACGAGTGTAGGTGAAACTAGGACAGACATAGGTGAAATTAGCTTAGATGAGGAAGAGCAGTTAGCGAAGATAGTAGGAGAAAGCATAGTAGAGTTGGTAGAGACGGTAGAGGATTGTGAAGTAGATGTGCAGTATTTAGAGACGAGTGTAGGTGAAAGTAGCTTAGATGAGGGAGAGCAGTCAGTGGAGGTAGCAGAGATGATAGGTGAATGCAGGATACCAGAAGAGATTTTAGAACGTAGTAAGGAAAAGGAGAAACAGAAGATATTAAGATTTGAATTAGTAGAAAAAGAGAATAATTTGAAAGAAAGCGCGGAAGTAGGTAAAATAAATAAAGTATTAAGCATTCAAGAAATAGAAATGCAGAAAATCATATATGAAGAAATTAGGCAGACCAGGGAAGAATTCAAAGCCTGTATAGAGGAAGTTAATATGAAATTAACAGAGATAAAGAAGCGTGCGTTAAGTCATAGTCAGAAAGACATAATTATTGAACAAGAAAAGCAGAAGACTGAGATAAGGAATCTCAAGAATAGGAAGAAAAAGCACAAGCAAAGCACGATGTTAGAGGAAATGGTGGGTAGAGATAGTGGAGAAATGAAGGGAAGGTATGCAGGAAGAACTTTAAGAAGTAAAATGAAAGAGAAAAGGATTAAGTTGATAGAGGAAAGGGAAAATGGGATGAAAGAGAGAGAGAAAGATTATGAGGTGCAGTGGCGTGCCATAGAAGGTAGAATAGGGGAAGTGACAGGCGGAAAGGCGAAATACAGCGTCACTATTAATAAATAAAACACGGAGGAGGAAGAAACTATTGTTATGAGGAAAGAGGGAAGTATAACTATACATAAATATAGAAGCGAAGAAGAAGGTGATAAGAACTAAAAAATGCCAGATAGAGTAGTTAAGTAAGTCGGTATTACTATTTTGAGCGAACCGTATGACCTAAATATCCGTAATGATTTATAAAGTGAATTTATGGAGGTATCTAAAGAACCTACCGTTATTAATTTTAACTCAGTCTTAAAATTACATGTGTTAGGGGCGTGTATTGATACACTTTTTGACAGTGGCTGTCAGGTTTCTTGCATCAGTGCAGCATTTTATAATAATAGGAAGGAAGGTTGGTTGGTTGGTTCTTAAGTTTAGGGGCTGCGACAACGCGGTCATGTAGCCCCGTGTACTTTGGGTGTGTGTAGAATCTGTCTGATAACCGGTGTTAATTGTGATGACTTTATTAGTGTGTGTTATCTGTTTGTTAATTTAAGTACTGCAACTAAGAATTTTTCAAATAGTTCCTACTTTTGCCGCCAATCGCCACCGTCAACGACTACTAGGCCAAGTTCAGGATTGAGCTACTAGATGCCGCCGCAGTCGGCTCTTGGCAACGAACATAGAAACCTAAGAGCGTTGTTTACATTCATAACCTATCCAATTTAGCTTCACACAGGTGCAATTAGTGGAAGGATCTTTAACATGCCATAAATATATGACATGGGACCGCCGGCTTTCCTTCCCCTCCGAAGGAAGGCATACTGAGGGATTTTTAACGCTCTTAAAAAATCCGACGGCTTCGGCCGGGTTTGAACCCACTATCTTGGGCATAGAAGCTCAGCATGCTACCGACTACGCCACCGAAGCCGCTAAATATATAGGAAGGAAAATGGTCTTAAAATTGAGGAAATTCCAATTAGAACTACTTTTGTGTGAACTGCGGTGGGCAAGAAATCTCACATAATTTCTAAACAAGTGGTTGGAGAAATTTTAAAAGAAGGTAAGATTGGAACACAAGTATGTTTATTGATTCCAAATCTAGTATAGCCTATTCATTAATTATGGGTTCAGAGTGGATGTCGCAACATTCTGTCCATCTAAGTTATAAGGAGGGTAGTGTCAAATTCAGATGAATGGGTGGAGATGTGCTCATGGCATTTAATAATTGAAGTAAGTTATATGGTGGTTCTAAGAATATATGTACGCTTGAGGAGGTATTAATGACTAAATGAATCGATATTTGTAGTGAGGTTAGTGGTGAGATTGTTGGGGTATCTCTTGAGAGGGAACCTTGTTTTTTTACATTTTTAGGCAGTATGATGACGAAGGATTATCTAGAGGATTCCTTGCGTGAGGCTGCATTACTGAGTGCGTTAGAGTGTGATCGTGTGGATCGATTGTTGAAGGTGTTGTAAGAGAATTAGTATTTATTGAGAACCGAATTGGATTAGCTAATTGCTACGAACATTCATTAATTGTACATGATCGCAGTATTTTTGTAGGTCATCGCTACCCCGTGCCTTAAAAATTTCAGGAAGCTGTGAGTAGGTAGGTTGAAAGCATGTTGCAGGATAAAATTATCGAACCCTATATTAGCCCATATATTAATTCGTTTAGGGTAGTTCCCAAGTCAGAAAGGAAATTAAAGCTATATTTTGATGCCCGTAATTTAATTAGGCAGATTTTTGTGAACAGTTAATATTTCAGTAGCTAGGATGGTAATGCAAGGATTTAAAGCTAAGTCATTTTTTGTAGTGGAGAAATTAAATTGTATTGGTCATCCGGATTCCGCGAAAGAAAGGTAATCTTGAGTAGAAACAAGTGTAATTTTGAGAAATAAAGTAAGTGAAAACGGATTCCGCGAAAGAAAGGTAATCTTGAGTAGAAAGAAGTGTAATTTTGAGAAATAAAGTAAGTGAATACGGATTCCGCGAAAGAAAGGTAATCTTGAGTAGAAAGAAGTGAATACGGATTCCGCGAAAGAAAGGTAATCTTGAGTAGAAAGAAGTGTAATTTTGAGAAATAAGGTGAGTAATTACGGTTGATAAAGAAAGGTAATCTTAAGTAGAAAGAAGTGTAATTTTGAGAAATAAGGTGAGTAACTACGGGAGATAAAGAGGTGTAATCTTAGGTAGAATGGAGTGTAATTGTGAGAAATAAAGGGATCTTGAGTAGAATGGAGTGTAATTGTGAGAAATAAGGGGAGTAACTACGGTTAAAAAGGTGAGTAACTAA
Source organism: Meconema thalassinum (assembly GCA_946902985.2). Lineage (NCBI taxonomy): Eukaryota > Metazoa > Arthropoda > Insecta > Orthoptera > Tettigoniidae > Meconema > Meconema thalassinum. Next base: position 839,072,524 of record OX336390.1, read on the forward strand.
GGCCAAAAAGGTGAATAATCAGAAGATGCAGGAAAATGATTATACGGTACTTACAATGTCAGATCCTTAAGGAAATATGTATCATGAGTAATAGAAGTGTAACTGATGGTAAGTAAGGAAAGTCGCTTAATATTAAGTGAATGATTGTGGTCTGAACGAGAGTGTAATAGCGAGAGGTGTTGCGCCAATCTATGATATTGTGTGTCTTGGAGAGCACAGAGGAAATATAAAGCGTATTTTGTTGGCTATAAGCTAGTGTATCTGAGTGTGATATATATACATATGTGGGGTAATTTAGCGCACTGCATATGCACTGAACGATGTTGTTGCCTTAGGTAATATAAGCTAATAAAGTTTCATTTTTTCTATAATATGCCTGTGTTACTAGATGCATATAATTCCTGAGAGACTGGAGTAGATCTGGTTATTCGAACCACATACCAAGTGTTGTGAAGTGATTAAGTGAATTGATCAGTTGTCAGTCCCACAAACTAGCCATAGTGTATTCAGTCAGGAACCAGGCCGAAAATTGAATTCTACGGGAAATGATGACTTATGTCCAAAACAAGAATATAAAAGTGAAGGGTATTTGGATGTACATTGTTTACAGGTCGCTTTAATTATGTAAAGAAGAAAGAAAAAGACATTATGAACAGTAAAAGACTGGAATGATGAGTTTTTTTAATATGTAAAACTTGAAGGGTATAATTTGTTGATGTTGGTAATTGCTTTGAAGGGTATAATATTGTCGATGTTTGTAATTTCTTTGAAGGGTATAATATTTCATATTTGCACAAGTGTTGAAGAGAAGTATGGTGATATGATTGTTGACATACCATAATTCTCTGGGGCGAAATGTAACGGGCCCAATTTGTGACCAGAATGAAATAATTTTATATATTTTATCATTATTATTATTATTATTATTATTATTATTATTATTATTATCAATATTTTTTAATTTTACATTTTACCTTTTTTTTCAAGCGAATTGACCACTTAGGATCACGCAACAACTTTATTTCTTTTTCTTATTCTTTGCCTGGAGTTTCCTCTGTCTCCAATATTCCTTCATGCGTTCACTGGCATTTTTTCTTTGGTCTTCTGTCCAAGTTCGTCCACTTCTCTTAGGTCTTCCTTCATCTTGAAACCCTTCCAGATTGTTCACTTTGCTCTTAAATACATTTCTTTCTAGCATTTGAGATTCTGTGATGTTTAACTTTTCTAAATCTTTCCTAACTTCCTTAATCCATGTTGTGGTGGTCTTTTTCTTCCAGAGATAGTCGAATATTTGTTTAGTTAATCTATGGTCGTTCATTCTATAGAGATGTCCGAGGAATGTCAGCCTTCTCTTCCGCATAGACGCGGAGATTCTTTCCACGTTCTGGTAGACTTCTCCGTTGCTTCTCAGTCTCCATCCATCTTCAGTCTGAACTGCACCCATGATTTTTCTAAGAATTCTCCTTTCCATGACTTCTAGCTTTTCGAGGCTATAGTTCATCGAGAGACATTCACTGGCAAAGAGGCACTCTGTTTTTACGACAGTGTTATAATGCCTTATTTTGGCATTCCAGGAGATGCACTTTTTGTTGTAGATATTTTTTGTTAATCCATACGCTCTTTCCATTTTTATAATTCGATCTCCAACAGCTGCTTTTTCTAACCCATTCTCCTGTATAGTCTCTCCTAGGTACTTGAACATTTTTACCCTTTCAATCCGTCCTATCTCCGTGTCAAGGAACTTTGGTCCATGTTTGTCATTTGTCATAAATTTTGTCTTTTCAACTGATATCCTTAGTCCTGTTTGGCTAGCGATCTTTTCCAAGAGGTTGATTTGTATGACTGCTTCTTCCGTGGTTTCCGATAGTACTGCAAAATCATCTGCAAACGCCAGGCAGTTGACTTTAATTCCTACCGACTTCCTCCCGAGGCAGATTGGGTTTATTCCTCGACTCTCCAATTCAGAGTTCCAAATTCTCACAACCTTCTCTAGGACACAGTTGAAAAGGATTGGTGATAGGCCATCCCCTTGCCTGACTCCTGTCTTAATTTCGAACGGCCGAGAAAGCTCTCCCATGAACTTCACCCTGGAAGTTGTGTTTGTTAGGGTCTCTTTGACCATATTTGCTAGTTTGGTTTTGATTCCAAATTCCCTTAGGATCCTGTCTAAGGTCTCTCTGTCCACTGAATCAAATGCCTTTTTAAAGTCTATGAAGGATACCACAATTTTCTTATTACTCAGCAGTCTGTGACGGATTATTGATTTCAAGTTGAAGATTTTACCTTTTATTAGTTATTATGTTAACTAATATGTTTATATCTATTATTATGCGGTAATGTAGAATATTATGGCAATTGAAAGGACTTGGAGCTATACACATTATATTTGAAATAAGTTAGGAGCTTGACTGAATACTATTTCTGAAGAAAACACGTACAGAGGAAGATATAGTGTTATTCGCGGAAGGCCGGCTTATCCACTGCTTCTTGGTAATGACATAAATAGACACTTATGTCTTTCACATCAAGTAAACAAATCATACTAAGAAGGGATTCTATGAAGACTCGCCATTAACAATGCTGGGCCGGTGAATGAGTCCTTTGCAACTTTATACAAAAGGTGGGCTGGACCTCCCGAGAAATGTTACAAAGAAGTATTGTCATTCTTGATATGTGAAAGGCGAGCTAAAATTGCCTAGCGACTGCAGAAGTGGGGATAGACACGTGCCCTACCTGGGAACGATATATATATGACGGCCGCCCAAAGGGATTATTATTATTGAATTGCTGGCAGAAGACGGAATGGTGCTGTTTGGAATTGGAGGAGCAGAAGAGTGGAACGTGTAGCGAGATGGAGTTGGAAATTAACATTCATCTGTAACACAGTGCTAAATTATACAGTTGACTATTTAAGTATGTGAATTTGATAAGACATTCAGTGTCATCAAACTGTGTCATGGTTGTGTACGAGACTATTGTCACAGGGATGATTTATGGAATTTATTCCACCATCCACATATAAATTCATTACGTTGAGGAAGATCAGGGTCATAATGAACTCTATACGTAATAATCCATCTACAATGAATGATCTTCAATGCGGTGAGCTACATAAACTGTTTTACTCCAGTCAAATCAGAAGGCTCTTATGCTAATTAAATTCAATATATATTTTATTCAATTAACTCAGTATACTCCAATTTCCAATCAAGACCTATAATACAAGTAAATTCAGTAGATTCTTTAATTTAAATTTATTATTATTATTATCTTTAGTATTTTATTCTTTTTGCACTTGTTTTTATATATTAAATTCATTTTTAAATTCAAATGTTTGACTGGTTTCCTTTAATAGCTAGAAATTACTATAAGGCAACACCACACTCCTAAACTAATTATCGTAAGGTTAGATTACGTAAGTTTCACTAAGGCTGCTCTACCTCTGTTTAACCGAGGTTTAATATATTATTTTGATCATGATATATTGTACCCGTTCGTCCTGGGGATGCGATGACCCATCTGCTATAGCATCGCTTTCCTGGAGTTCCGGGACAGAGCGGAGTTAAATGAACCTCTAGTCAAATAAGGAATGTGTCGGAAATTCAGCTGAGTTATCGAAAAAGCAGTGGGTATCACGAGACAAAGTATCTCTAGGGTCGTTACGGGCTTAGGTTTAATAAAAATAATGCAAATATTAATGGGCGCCATCAACTGAATTCCTAGCAAACCACTTCCTTTCCGGATAAGCCTTACTCAAGACAAGGAAAGAAAAAGGAACATCACACCATCATCAGATCACAACTAAGATAAAAACAAATTTATTTTACTTTGATAGTCAGACAGACATTTTAAATATAACTCCTACCTAAGAGTATGGTCGAATGCCAAAGTTAAATTGTCATTGTCCAAAAATCGAACCATCTCTTTTCTAATCCAAAATTATTTTTATCCACATAACAAGAAAAATGTATAAAGTTCTCTTGGGTTCTCAGGATCACTGTAGCACTATGTCTTTCGTCACTGACATTTGTGAAACCTGAGACCTAATTTCTCTTTAATTTAACATCAATGTGGATTTAAGAATGATTTTAATCTGTCTAAACATACACATATAATTATCACACATATTAAATATCACGTAAATCTATGGTTTGCATGGCATAATTTGAATGTTGAACATGTTAATCAAATGCTCCTAAACATCGAATAATTAATTTACACTATTTACATCGTCATTAACAATCAATCACTTATCTGTGAATTACAGAAAATTCAAATTCTCATTTGGTCATCATTATCGTCATTTTCAAAACTAAACATTTCTCACATTAATTCTCACTTCAAAATTCTACATGTTCCTGTTAGAATCGTTAATTCATCACCATAACATCATTTAAATTCTCAACTCAAGTTGCAATTCCTTCAAATTATATCTCAATTAAATTTATTTAATTCCATGTAAATTCATTAATCATCAGCTTCTTTAATTAATTATCACCTTCTAATTCAGTTATTCATCATCATTACAATCGTCTATTAATTTATTTCAATCAGTTTAATTATCCAATCTTTAATTCATCCATTTATTTAATTCATCGATTTATATCAAAATTTAATTTATTAAATTATTTAAATTTCAATCATCTGGTTATTTAGTTTTTCATTATTTCATCTAGTCATTCTGATTTTTATTTCATTAGGTCAGATCGTTAATATGCTTAAATCTCAGATTATTATTTCATTAATTATTAATTTCAGAAAATCTTGTATTATCAACTTCATTTATTTGTTTAATTTCCTAACAAATTGTTTAATAAGGTTTATAGAACGTTGTCTTTCAGTTTTACCACTTCCAAGTTATATCTCGTATTTAATTTTCATGCCAAAAAATATTATTGTCTCCACGACATCACGTTGGATCTAACTATCCACAACGACATTACATTTCCTCAATACTTCAAATATCACATTTGAATACAAGAATTATTCCACAAAAACTCCATAAATATTCAGCACATACAGCATGAATCTCAACAATTGCGCTAGACTGGGTACGACGACCTCATGTCTGCTTCAAAGTACATTATCAACGTTGCAACTATCACATGGCAAATTCCACAAAATGCCTACCACAAACTCCACTTAACCATGTTGCATGATCTACAAAAAATATATAACTGGCTTCAAATTATCAACGCACACAATCTCCAGTAACTGTAATTACTCTGATCACATCTAGACAACTTCTTAAACAATTGGAAAAATATTACGTTAGTAATTCATGATCTGCTTTCAAATAGCATAAATTCTCTTACAATTTTTATAATTCACATCGCAGAAAAATACCAATGTGCTATAATCTCTCATATCAAAATCTGCAATACTGATCTGCCTTAAAATAAATCTGACCATTAATGATTAATCTTACAAGATTCAATTACTTTAAATCCTTCTCAAAGGTATCAAACACAATTATAAACTCATCAAAAGCATCAGCTGTAACAGCTGTTAAACTGAAATTACTCTCAAAAGAGTATAGCAACAAAATATTGGATTGGCAAACAAGAATTACTAAATGCAATCCTGTTGACATTTATCGTTACTTTATTTAACAAAATTTCGACTGATATGTGACTAGTAGTTCCTTGTTTGATTCACTTACATCTCGTGTACACTCGGATGATAAAAATGAGTCCCTCAATGGCGAGTAAGATGAGTAACCACCGTACAGTCGTATAAATACGAAAGACCTCGCCCCGTCGACTTGGATGATAGTTCCCTGAACGATGGGTAAGATGAGTAGCCACCATACAATCGTATAAATACGAAAGACCCCATCTCGTAGGCTGTATGAGTGAATGTACCAGATAGGAATCAACAAGTCTCTAGTTGTCATATAAAAGCGATGTTCATTCACTAAAGTGAATAACTTCTTAATATCTCCAAACAATCCAATGGAAAAAAATCCCTACTGATGAATAATACACACTCCCTAGTATGCAATGAACTGACGAAGTAATTTCTGATAATCAATTGCACATCACGAGTTCGAAATACTCGTTAAACAAAAAAAACTATTCATGAAAAATATCCTAGCTGGAAAAATGTCTAAAAGACCAAACATCTGCTTAATAAAGCCAAACAATGGTGAGAATATCGTATAATGATGCCTGCCATATCATATGGTCACTCCATATTCTAGCAAATTTGAAGTATATAAATTCAAACCATGTCTTCATAATCATATCACTCCTGTTAGAAAAATATACATGTGTGCCCAGTATTCATGAAAATAATCGTATTAGGTAGACATAACTCTTACAGTACCTTTCATTATCAGCTGTAATTAAAATTTCCAAGATCGTCGATTTTCCCTACATAAAGAATTTCTCGAAAGATCGGCGTGCATAGCATTCCATCCATGAAATGACGATTGCATTCGAAATCCCAAGTGAATCAGCTGGTGGACTCCTCTCGTCAGGAATCGAATCCATCGCTCTGCGGTGCCATCTTGTCTCTATTTGCGTCTACTCGGACATGTTGAACTTCAGATTACCCATAGCGGATATTGTCCAACTCCTTCTCGGAAAAGTTCATGGAAACAGCGGACCCCCTACTCCTCTCCTAAGATACGCCACTGTTCCGTTAAATGTTCAGTTTGAGTATTGCAAGTTCAATCTCAAATGACTGCTATGTTCCACTTCCGTAAAATAAAATTTTACTTGAGAGTGTTCAAGATTACGAAACACCCTGTAGTTATCTGTATTAGGTAATTCGTGAAAACTGCATAAGATATAAATCTTATTACTGCACGATCTAATGTCCATCTGTGCCTATGCTAACAACATTCCGTATAATCGAAATAGTTAAAGTCGCTTTGAATGTGTTATAGAACAGCATAGTTATAACGTTATTCATATAAAAGCAATGTTCAAACCGTGTTGAAATGAAGCTTATAATAAAGTCTTCAACTGCCTACAGTGCGGTTCTGACATATCCCGGCCGTCTGTAATCGCTTCCTCGGCCAGCCCGCCTGGATCAACGACCCGCCTGGCCTTCGCTGCTCGGCGATGCAGGCACTGTCGCCTACACCTTTCCGTGACAGTTTCTGTATATTACGTGACCTTCACTGTGCGTCTCGCTGCGCTATAGAGCTTGCTCCTACCTGCTCGTCTGACTGAGCTCGACTGGACTTGCTGGCACTGTCTTCACTCCCTTATCTGCTTGGGGCGGACACGTGGTATAGTCCCCCACCACAGTGCTCTCACGTCACGGTCATAGTCTCGAACCCGTATCATCTCGGCTGTTCCGTTATAAAATAACTTACTTCCATAAAATTATTTCCACATATAATGCATGTTATATATCCTCTTCTAAGATGTTTAATTATTATAATTCCATATATATCTCAATAAAGCTTCACATCTCTATCCATAATTCCATCTCCTTACAGATTTCAATGCCTCCTTGATACTAGACCTCCTACGTCATCTTGACATTCTTCTTGACGCGATCGGTGCGCTATCTTTTCCTAACTCTTTCCAAAACCTCAACTACAGCTTAATGTCTGCTGGCGTAGCCGATAGCCTAAACTAGGTATCGGGTATATCTCTCCCGTACATCTCCTTTTTTTATCAGGATTGAGAAAAAAAAATACACTCTCAGGCATTCTATATATAACACATGTACACGATAGCTCTACAATTCCCTTACTCAGCATGATGGTATTTCCTGATGCTAGCTGCATTGTCTACGACTACCGCATTCACTTCTTGCGTGTTTCTGTTGTCGTTTCTGGTGCTCCTAGGCGTTACTTGTGCGCTTGTATAGTCCAATCGCCGCAAAATGTCGTCATAGTGCTCCAGTGTATTGGCTCCCGACGCTATTAATGATCGCTGTACCTCAATCGGTAACTGTCTCGCTATAGCTTGCAAAAGCTCTTCTTCTGGCAATGGAGGAATAAGGAACTGTAATTTAGCCAGCTGTGACGTGAAATAGTTGGCATAATGCGTCGGATGTGACGTAGAATAGCGTTTTGAGTACATCTCCGCTCTTACGTTAAGTTGATCCTCGGCACTCCAGAATCTCCTCAAGAAAGCCATGGCAAATTGCTCCATGTTCGCAAAATTGCTTCTGAACGCTCAAAACCACGTAAGTGCAGATCCATCTAAGGCGCGTTCGACTATCCTTAGCTCTCTTTCTTTGGCTACCCTGTGTTCCGCCATATAGTCGCGAATATCTCGCAGAAATTCGACTGGTGTGACTCCTGTATTTCCCGAAAACTTTCTCGGCTTGTCATCCAGATTCCTAATAATGGTGACTGGACCTGAGTATCGTTCGCTTGGACCCAACGTACTCCTATTCGAACTTGGATTATCCTGAGAGGTTGAACTAGCCCTTTCGAATATCACATTCGGTTGCATTTGACGGTCGTCTCCCATGCTCGCTTCTTGATTCGTCATACTGCGGTCTATCGCTGTTTGATTTATCAATGTTTCCCCTGAAGTGATATTCTGACTGGTGAAACTGTTAAACATGGATTCTAATTTAGTCATCCTGTCTTCTGCTAATTTCTTGACCTGCGTCCTCAATTCATCTAACGATGTAACATCCTGCGTTTTGTTACTCTCGTCTAAGTCGTTTCTTAACTTGTCAATTTTTCCTTCGCACGTGTTCTTTACTGACGCGACTTGTTCTTTTAACAGATCAACATCTGTTCTAAATAGAGTTGAATCTATCTTCATCGCTTCCTTGCTTTCCGTAAACCTCGCTTCTAAGTTTGCCATACCTGCGATTAATTTTTCATCTAACCCTTCACGTTTCTCTTTTGCTTCGGCATCGACCTCACTATACCGTTCTTCCACGATTGCACCGACTCTATTTTTGAATAAAGCTAAGTTTTCATTAACCTTTTGCTCTATATCGTCGTCTATCTTCCTAATATCTTTCTGCAATTGATTTTCTAATGATTTTAAATTAGAATTGACCTCTCCCAAGACTTCCTCTTTAATGGTCCCAATTACTGTCTTTAAATCTTTAATCTCGTTACCTAGATTCGTTTCTAGACCTTTAATCTTAGTCTCGAAAGATACTTCGGTAGACCAATCTTGAATTTTTCCTACATCTGCCACTAAACCATCGATGTCGAATCTCAACTTCGATACATCTGATTTAATGTCTTTCTGTATGGACATAACGTCTGTTCTTAAAGTAAAAATATTTTCTTCTCCTCTACTTTCTAAGTCAATAATATTTTTTCTTAATATTTGAACATTTTCCTCTCCTTTCATGTTTACTGCAATTATGTCTAACTGTAAAGTCTTCAGCATCTCATTATTCTTTAAAGTTAAGCTATTCTCTAATCTGGTTAACTTGTTTTCTAATTCAGTGTTAGTTTCTTCACTACGAGACTGTAATTTCTCTTCCAACGATTTAAAGTTATCTTTCAAGTTAGCTTCACTAGCTTTTAAATGACTTTCAGTACTAGTCTGTAATCTAGTTTCTAATGACTTCAACTCATCTTTACTATTTGACTGTAACCTAGTCTCTAATAACATCAACTCATCTTTGCTATTTGACTGTAATAATTTTAAATTTTCTTCACTAGTTGACTGTAGCCTAGTCTCTAATGATTTTAAATTATCTTCATTACTAGTTTGTAATGCTTGTACATTCCCTTTACATTTAGCTTCTAATCTGGCTTCTGAATTATTAATTTGTTCTTTAACTTCCGTTTCCATCTTAGAAATAGTTTCTGCAATACCAGACATACCCGTCTGTAACTCTCCTAACACCTTAGCTAAATCTTCTGGCAACATAATTATATTTTCAATATAGGTTTAATATAGAGACGTTAGACCACATCACAATGTCTCAATTCCTGCATTCACTTGGGTATAGTAAAAATATCTTATAAATAACATGATATTATACTAATACGATTCACATGAACACTGGATTGGGCACACAAGTACATTGTCTGACTAAGTTTAATAAATTTTGTAACACACTTAAATGAACTTGAGATCAATCTCTCAGTAATCTAAATCTGATGTGATTCCATAGAATAAACAAAATCGAAAAGCCCCACTAGTTGGATAAAGCCAATTCTCCTCTCTCTCTCTCTGTACCCGTTCGTCCTGGGGATGCGATGGGGCGCCAATTCTCCCTCTCTCTCTGTACCCGTTCGTCCTGGGGATGCGATGACCCATCTGCTATAGCATCGCATTCCTGGAGTTCCGGGATAGAGCGGAGTTAAATGAACCTCTAGTCAAATAAGGAATGTGTCGGAAATTCAGCTGAGTTATCGAAAAAGCAGTGGGTATCACGAGACAAAGTATCTCTAGGGTCGTTACGGGCTTAAGTTTAATAAAAATAATGCAAATATAAATGGGCGCCATCAACTGAATTCCTAGCAAACCACTTCCTTTCCGGATAAGCCTTACTCAAGACAAGGAAAGAAAAAGGAACATCACACCATCATCAGATCACAACTAAGATAAAAACAAATTTATTTTACTTTGATAGTCAGACAGACATTTTAAATATAACTCCTACCTAAGAGTATGGTCGAATGCCAAAGTTAAATTGTCATTGTCCAAAAATCGAACCATCTCTTTTCTAATCCAAAATTATTTTTATCCACATAACAAGAAAAATGTATAAAGTTCTCTTGGGTTCTCAGGATCACTGTAGCACTATGTCTTTCGTCACTGACATTTGTGAAACCTGAGACCTAATTTCTCTTTAATTTAACATCAATGTGGATTTAAGAATGATTTTAATCTGTCTAAACATACACATATAATAACCACACATATTAAATATCACGTAAATCTATGGTTTGCATGGCATAATTTGAATGTTGAACATGTTAATCAAATGCTCCTAAACATCGAATAATTAATTTACACTATTTACATCGTCATTAACAATCAATCACTTATCTGTGAATTACAGAAAATTCAAATTCTCATTTGGTCATCATTATCGTCATTTTCAAAACTAAACATTTCTCACATTAATTCTCACTTCAAAATTCTACATGTTCCTGTTAGAATCGTTAATTCATCACCATAACATCATTTAAATTCTCAACTCAAGTTGCAATTCCTTCAAATTATATCTCAATTAAATTTATTTAATTCCATGTAAATTCATTAATCATCAGTTCTTTAATTAATTATCACCTTCTAATTCAGTTATTCATCATCATTACAATCGTCTATTAATTTATTTCAATCAGTTTAATTATCCAATCTTTAATTCATCCATTTATTTAATTCATCTATTTATTTCAAAATTTAATTTATTAAATTATTTAAATTTCAATCATCTGGTTATTTAGTTTTTCATTATTTCATCTAGTCATTCTGATTTTTATTTCATTAGGTCAGATCGTTAATATGCTTAAATCTCAGATTATTATTTCATTAAGTATTAATTTCAGAAAATCTTGTATTATCAACTTCATTTATTTGTTTAATTTCCTAACAAATTGTTTAATAAGGTTTATAGAACGTTGTCTTACAGTTTTACCACTTCCAAGTTATATCTCGTATTTAATTTTCATGCCAAAAAATATTATTGTCTCCACGACATCACGTTGGATCTAACTATCCACAACGACATTACATTTCCTCAATACTTCAAATATCACATTTGAATACAAGAATTATTCCACAAAAACTCCATAAATATTCAGCACATACAGCATGAATCTCAACAATTGCGCTAGACTGGGTACGACGACCTCATGTCTGCTTCAAAGTACATTATCAACGTTGCAACTATCACATGGCAAATTCCACAAAATGCCTACCACAAACTCCACTTAACCATGTTGCATGATCTACAAAAAATATATAACTGGCTTCAAATTATCAACGCACACAATCTCCAGTAACTGTAATTACTCTGATCACATCTAGACAACTTCTTAAACAATTGGAAAAATATTACGTTAGTAATTCATGATCTGCTTTCAAATAGCATAAATTCTCTTACAATTTTTATAATTCACATCGCAGAAAAATACCAATGTGCTATAATCTCTCATATCAAAATCTGCAATACTGATCTGCCTTAAAATAAATCTGACCATTAATGATTAATCTTACAAGATTCAATTACTTTAAATCCTTCTCAAAGGTATCAAACACAATTATAAACTCATCAAAAGCATCAGCTGTAACAACTGTTAAACTGAAATTACTCTCAAAAGAGTATAGCAACAAAATATTGGATTGGCAAACAAGAATTACTAAATGCAATCCTGTTGACATTTATCGTTACTTTATTTAACAAAATTTCGACTGATATGTGACTAGTAGTTCCTTGTTTGATTCACTTACATCTCGTGTACACTCGGATGATAAAAATGAGTCCCTCAATGGCGAGTAAGATGAGTAACCACCGTACAGTCGTATAAATACGAAAGACCTCGCCCCGTCGACTTGGATGATAGTTCCCTGAACGATGGGTAAGATGAGTAGCCACCATACAATCGTATAAATACGAAAGACCCCATCTCGTAGGCTGTATGAGTGAATGTACCAGATAGGAATCAACAAGTCTCTAGTTGTCATATAAAAGCGATGTTCATTCACTAAAGTGAATAACTTCTTAATATCTCCAAACAATCCAATGGAAAAAAATCCCTACTGATGAATAATACACACTCGCTAGTATGCAATGAACTGACGAAGTAGTTTCTGATAATCAATTGCAGATCACGAGTTCGAAATACTCGTTACACAAAAAAAACTATTCATGAAAAATATCCTAGCTGGAAAAATGTCTAAAAGACCAAACATCTGCTTAATAAAGCCAAACAATGGTGAGAATATCGTATAATGATGCCTGCCATATCATATGGTCACTCCATATTCTAGCAAATTCGAAGTATATAAATTCAAACCATGTCTTCATAATCATATCACTCCTGTTAGAAAAATATACATGTGTGCCCAGTATTCATGAAAATAATCGTATTAGGTAGACATAACTCTTACAGTACCTTTCATTATCAGCTGTAATTAAAATTTCCAAGATCGTCGATTTTCCCTACATAAAGAATTTCTCGAAAGATCGGCGTGCATAGCATTCCATCCATGAAATGACGATTGCATTCGAAATCCCAAGTGAATCAGCTGGTGGACTCCTCTCGTCAGGAATCGAATCCATCGCTCTGCGGTGCCATCTTGTCTCTATTTGCTTCTACTCGGACATGTTGAACTTCAGATTACCCATAGCGGATATTGTCCAACTCCTTCTCGGAAAAGTTCATGGAAACAGCGGACCCCCTACTCCTCTCCTAAGATACGCCACTGTTCCGTTAAATGTTCAGTTTGAGTATTGCAAGTTCAATCTCAAATGACTGCTATGTTCCACTTCCGTAAAATAAAATTTTACTTGAGAGTGTTCAAGATTACGAAACACCCTGTAGTTATCTGTATTAGGTAATTCGTGAAAACTGCATAAGATATAAATCTTATTACTGCACGATCTAATGTCCATCTGTGCCTATGCTAACAACATTCCGTATAATCGAAATAGTTAAAGTCGCTTTGAATGTGTTATAGAACAGCATAGTTATAACGTTATTCATATAAAAGCAATGTTCAAACCGTGTTGAAATGAAGCTTATAATAAAGTCTTCAACTGCCTACAGTGCGGTTCTGACATATCCCGGCCGTCTGTAATCGCTTCCTCGGCCAGCCCGCCTGGATCAACGACCCGCCTGGCCTTCGCTGCTCGGCGATGCAGGCACTGTCGCCTACACCTTTCCGTGACAGTTTCTGTATATTACGTGACCTTCACTGTGCGCCTCGCTGCGCTATAGAGCTTGCTCCTACCTGCTCGTCTGACTGAGCTCGACTGGACTTGCTGGCACTGTCTTCACTCCCTTATCTGTTTGGGGCGGACACGTGGTATAGTCCCCCACCACAGTGCTCTCACGTCACGGTCATAGTCTCGAACCCGTATCATCTCGGCTGTTCCGTTATAAAATAACTTACTTCCATAAAATTATTTCCACATATAATGCATGTTATATATCCTCTTCTAAGATGTTTAATTATTATAATTCCATATATATCTCAATAAAGCTTCACATCTCTATCCATAATTCCATCTCCTTACAGATTTCAATGCCTCCTCGATACTAGACCTCCTACGTCATCTTGACATTCTTCTTGACGCGACCGCGTGCTATCTTTTCCTAACTCTTTCCAAAACCTCAACTACAGCTTAATGTCTGCTGGCGTAGCCGATAGCCTAAACTAGGTATCGGGTACGATATGAATGGTCTGGCGCCCTGGCTACATATAATACTACACATTATGTACTTTTTTTAGTTAAGCTGACAACAATACAGATACACTATTAAATTAATACACAATTAAATGTTCCATATTGATCACCCAAAAGTGGGCGACTATTTAATTAATAACCTTTGCATATTAACAGTAAAGAAGTTCATTAAACCATTACAAATAACGCCCAACAATTGAGCGCTTTGCATATAATCAATATTCATTTAACATAACATATTACAAATAACGCCAAACTGTGGAGCGCTTTCTTTTTATTAATATCTAAGTAGATAAACCCTTTACAAACTCACCGTACGCATGACGTACTACAGACACAAAATTATAGGGCGAACCTTTAGACGGCTAGAGATCTTTAAATAATGTAACTACACCATTTTTCGCAACTAAACCACCTTTTACTGCACATTTTTCACATTTTTTGGTTCTTTTTGAACTGGGAAGTTGTATGTTTCCGGCTTCCTAGTAAAACCTCACCCTACCTGCGTCGCAGTGAAACGTTTCGCTTTGCTAAAATCACCTCGATAAAGCCGATTCAAGTGGCAGTTGATGTTTGTGCTCATGTTACACTCATGCCCACACGAATTGCCAGTTTTCTGACTTATGTTTCTTAAAGAGAATATTTTACAACTAGGACTCAATCTTGTAAAATAATCCAAAGAGAATCACTTACGAACTGTATTTAAAACAGTCAGAATTTTTTCTAACATATTTTTCTTTCATGCTAGAGTTGTAGTTGATTCTTCAGGGCCTTTGCGACATCGTTGTTATATAGCCCTGTGTACTTGGGCGTGTGTAGAATTTATCTGAGAACCTGTGTCACTGTGATATCTGTACTTGTGTGTGCATTTTGTAATTGAGGTAGGATTTGGGTAGGAATCCGCCATGGCCTTAAATTAGGCAGTCTACTATCCCGGCATTTGCCTGGAGTAGAAGTGGGAAACCACGGATAACCAATTCCAGGATGGCTGAGGTAGGAATCGAACCCACCTTTTCTCAGTTTTGTCTCCCGAGGGTGAGTGTTCCCCGTTCCAGCCCTCAGACCAGAATTACATTCTTGTCAGATCCGATAATCGAACCCGGGCCTCCAAGAATGCTAGCCACTAAGAAGCGAGGTCTTTCAACCTAGAGAACAGCATTTCATATGATTCCTTTGAGACGTTCAGGTATCTGACGGGGACATTGTGTTCATTTTCGTCAAAATTTGTAGGGTAGTGCTACACAAATCCATACACGCTCGGGTGTATATGTCACGATGGTCTTAGCCTCAAAATGAGCCACAACAATTAAAATGATACATCACTTTATTTTTTAAAGCGTGTTTCTTTTAGTGGCCGGAGTGTCCGAGGACATGTTCGGCTCGCCAGAGTTTGTAGCTGCTTCTATGCGGACACCCATGGGGTGAGCTACAAGTACCGTCGCGTGTAGAGTCTGGGGAGGAATGTTTGAATGTAAGGACGAGGAATTGGAAGGTAGCGGCTGTGGCCTCTAGTTAGGGACCAACCCCGGCATTTGCCTGGAAGGAAGATGGGAAACCACAGAAGACCATATTCAAGGTTGCCGGCTGGGGGATTCGAACCTCCTCACCTCCCGGATGTGAGCGACTGCCTGCAGCCACGCCGTGACGAGCACGGTTAACTCAACTGGTGATACATCACTGATCCATTAAGATGCAGAGGCTCTCCTTGGAACAGAGCTAGAGATAAAAATAAACAATTGCACCGTATTGTGTGGAAAGCACTGAGAGTTAAGGATTCTAGTTGAGTCTCATGGCCCGCACCAGGGTAATGGACGGCTCGTCCCGAGTATTTCCCCGGGGAAGGCTGGACTCCCGGCTTGTCACATAGAAAAGAAGCTCGCCTATACCCTCACCTGTTTTGGGCGGGTCCACATCCCTCGAGGATTACTCTTGAGCCTGGCTTACGAACAGGCTACTTGAACAAGAGTGTTAAGTCCGGAACACCACACGATATTTTGTAAGACTTACAAACATGGGCTTCGTAGCGGCTAACCAATGGCTTAGTCATCCTTTCAAGAATACCACGCAGGTCTTTTATATTTGTAGGGAATTCTTCCTCCATTCTTCTATTCTTCATTTCTGTCATAAGGGGAGTGTTCTTGCTTCATGATGAAGCTCACACATTCCTTGCAACGATTGTTGTTGTTGGTGGTGGTGATGGTGGTGGTGGTGGTAGTGGTGTTGTTATGAGGGCCTTCCAGAAATTAAGTTTCACTATTTATTTATTTTATAAAAAAAATCAGGAAAGAAACTCACTGTTGAAAACATAGACAAGACATTCCATGAACAATATTCCCATTTTGGTGCATTTTTGATTGAATTAAATTTTCCAAGCGTAAAGGACACACTACACGTTTCTTACGAGGTGCCAGCATGATTACACGCGGTAGACTGATGACTAGGGCCCGGATAGTAATGTGCTTAACTTTTGAGAAATATGTATTTATTTATGTGCTTAAAAGTGAAAAATATGTGATTAAGTTTCCCAAAAAAAAATCTTAAATTTGTATCAAATTTATGTCGGGGCAGATGACCTCGTAGTTCCGCCCCTTAAAACAACAATAACTAACTAATAACTATGTCCCCCAGTTCCTCGAAATATAGTTGAAACGTCCAGCTGCTTGAATAATCCATAATCCTGTCTACTGCACAAAAAATGTTCCCGTTTAATGGGCCGTGATTGCCTCAGTTTCCGAGTCCGTCTTACTGTACTGCAGATGCACGATACGAATCATGTATGTGCTGTTTTCGAATTGCATTCTAAAGAGCAGAAGAAAAGGTCACACCAGAAACTTTCATAGCAATCTGTCAATATTGTTTTGCAGACCACTGTAATTTCAAGTAAAATTTCCTTTCAAGGTAAGTACTATTGGAGGCTTAATGAGACTGTTGACTCCAGCCCCCCACTATATTTAATGACCTGGGAATTCCTGTCTTGAAATACATTACAGAGACAAGGGTGCATTCTAGAAATAGATGAGCCAATTACTGGAATTGCCAAGGGTCGAAAATGTGGGCAGCAGTCATCTAAGGAGTACAACAAACCACCAAATATAGGAAATACGTAGCCTACTTATGAATAAATACGCCAGAATATATGTTGTTGTTGTTTCCTATGGCTAGCCCGGATTCCAATCCATCAGCTTTCTTGCGCTCCAATAGAGTTGTGTGAGGTTTCCAGAAGTTCTAACAGTCACATCAAGTTTGTTGCAATGTAGCAGGTGCCCCTTATCCATTTTACTTCCAGGTTCGTGACAAAGTGTGCATTCTTCAGATCTCAGGATGTTGATTCGTTTCAGATGAGCTGCAAGGCAGTCGTGGCCAGTGTTAAGTCTGAAGAAGGCTACAGATTCTCTTTTTTGTGTTAATTTATATTGATCCCATTTAGCATCAATGTCTTTCCATAATTTGGTTTCTGCTGTTTTCTTTGCCATTTCTTCATACCTGTTTTTGATAGTATTTTTCAAGATCCTTTTTGCTGACATAAAATCAGTCTGACTGACAGGTTGTTGTAGTGTGGTACCTTTTTTTGCTAATCTGTCTGCCTCTTCATTACCTGCTATTCCAACATGAGAAGGGATCCACTGAAATGAGATCTGCTTGTGGAGTCTTTGAAGGGTTTTTATCATACAAAAAAAATTCTTTCAGTTCTTTATTTTGGGGCTTATAATTTGACGAGATGGCTTGGATGGCTGCTTTTGAATCTGTATTTATTTATAAAAATGGCAAAAATATGTAATTAAATAGAAAATATTTAGTTAAATAAAAAATATTTAAACACATAACTATCCTAGCCTTACTGATGACTGTTCACCGGAAACTCAACCATATCCGGTCGATTACCTTAGCAGTTTGCTTTTTCTACCAGTACGTGCGTTAGTGTGAGTCAATGAAACTTAATCATATCCGGTCGATTACCTTAGCAGTTTGCTTTTTCTACCAGTACGTGCGTTAGTGTGAGTCAATGAAACTTAATCATATCCGGTCGATTAGATTAGCAGTTTGCTTTTTCTACCAGTACGTGCGTTAGTGTGAGTCAATGAAACTTAATCATATCTGGTCGATTAGATTAGCAGTTTGCCTTTTCTACCAGTACGTGCGTTAGTGTGAGTCAATGAAACTCAACCATATCCGCTCGATTACCTTAACAGTTTGCTTTTTCAACCAGTACGAGTGTTAGTGTGAGTCAATGAAACTCAACCTTATCCGCTCGATTACCTAACAGTTTGCTTTTTCAACCAGTACGAGCGTTAGTGTGAGTCAATGAAACTCAATCATATCCGCTCGATTACCTTAGCATTTTGCTTTTTCAACCAGTACGAGTGTTAGTGTGAGTCAATGAAACTCAATCATATCCGCTCGATTACCTTAGCATTTTGCTTTTTCAACCAGTACGAGCATTAGTGTGAGTCAATGAAACTCAACCATATCCGCTCAATTACCTTAACAGTTTGCTTTTTCTACCAGTACGAGCATTAGTGTGAGTCAATGAAACTCAACCATATCCGCTCGATTACCTTAGCAGTTTGCTTTTTCTACCAGTACGAGCATTAGTGTGAGTCAATGAAACTCAACCATATCCGCTCGATTACCTTAACAGTTTGCTTTTTCTACCAGTACGAGCATTAGTGTGAGTCAATGAAACTCAACCATATCCGCTCGATTACCTTAGCAGTTTGCTTTTTCAACCAGTACGAGCATTAGTGTGAGTCAATGAAACTCAACCATATCCGCTCGATTACCTTATCAGTTTGCTTTTTCAACCAGTACGAGCATTAGTGTGAGTCAATGAAACTCAACCATATCCGCTCGATTACCTTAGCAGTTTGCTTTTTCAACCAGTACGAGCATTAGTGTGAGTCAATGAAACTCAACCATATCCGCTCGATTACCTTATCAGTTTGCTTTTTCAACCAGGACGAGCATTAGTGTGAGTCAATGAAACTCAACCATATCCGCTCGATTACCTTAGCAGTTTGCTTTTTCTACCAGTACGAGCTCTGGTTTGAGTGAATGAAACTTAACCATATCCGGTCGATTCGATTAGCAGTTTGCCATTGCAACCACTACGAGAGCTAGCGTCAGTCAATGTAGAGTTTCACTTATGCCCTCATAACTATTTCTGATATGAAGATTTTTCAAAATATCAAACAACGCGTCGGGGTATTGAACAAAGGAACACATTAAGGAAATGAAAACTATTCCTTTCTTGGTGCATTTGTGATTAAATTTCGTTGTTTTCTTGACTTTTCCAAACGTAGAGGACACACTAAACGTTTCTTACGAGGTGCTGACACGAGGTGATGACACGCAGTAGACTGATGCGTGTTTACCGGAAACTCAACCATATCCGCTCGATTAGCTTAACAGTTTGCTTTATTTACCACTACAAGCATTAGTGTGAGTCAATGTACAGTTTCACTTATGCCCTTATAAGTATTTCTTGTGTGAAGATTTTTCAACAAATCAAAAATCGCCTGAGGGCATTAAACCAAGGAACACATCAAAGAAATGATTATGTAAAAAACACTGATAGTCAGTCTGAAAGACTAGACTTTATATCATTTTAAATGCTACAAATGCTACAAATGCTGCGTGAAGAAGAAGAAGAAGAAGAAGATTAAAAAAGAAAAAAAACCATATGCAAACCTAGGTCAAAGAGGTAGCTGGCTGGATGACGTCATGCTCACCGGAGCGCGCGGGAAAGGAAGAAGCTCAAGCAGTTTTATGAGGTCACACATCTCAGTGCATTCTCGGTACATTTCGTCCCGTCACCGTAACTTAACGCCAGATCCCAGCGAAGTCGACATAATCATTTAAAATAATAATAAGTTAATTTGGCTAGGATTTGAATAAAAAAGAAAACAAGTAATGAAACAAGTGATTTTAGGCTGTTTGTCGGGAACTGCATTTAGGAAGGAAGTTTTCTTTAAAATTTGGTATTGTAGTTTGATGGAGCTCTCCAAGGCCCATAATTTGAAATATTTCCGGGCCTTTTAGCCCTTCAACTTTTGGCACAATTGAGGAAATTTCTTAATTTTACGTGTTTTGCTAAGATGGGGACCGCTACTTTGTTTGCTAGGAAAAGTTCTCTACATTAAGGGAATACGGAATGGATAATTTTTCAAAAATTGGTCATTTTTTATCATTTCAAATGATCTTGTCGACTTCATCGTTATGCTTGAGTCTAACGTTATGCGTTACGGAGACGGCGACCGCGTGACGTCATGCAGCCGCGCTGGAAGCCTAAGTTAATGGGTAATGGACGGCGAGTGCGTGACGTCATGCAGCCACGCGGGAAGCCTAAGTTAATGGGTAATGGAGTCTGTTGAAAGAGTCCTGCGGCGTCGAGCGACCTGGGGCTTCGAGCGAAGCGAGAAGGCAGTAGTAGCATGCGTCATTTGAAATGATATAAAGTCTAGTCTTTCAGACTGACTGTACCTTTTTTTATTAATGTTTAAAATGTCCTCTTTAAAATGGTGTATGAATTATGTTGATATTGTAACTACAAGTGTAATTTTTTTAAATAATTTCAATCATGATGTACACTTGATTTCTGCTGGAAGTAAACATGGCCCCAGCACTAAAGGTATCTTCTCTAGCTAATTTTCAAATAGACCGCCTTTAGGGGATACGTTTTTATCTTGACCACCTGTGTAGTGTGCATCATGGGCATCTTGAGATTCATTTGTTTCTTGATTTGTTTATAGTTCCATGATAAACTTTATTGGCACCTGGCACAGCAAAGATTGGGCTATTTTTCGACATAATCGCCACCAGAATTGAGACATCTGTCATATCGTGGGATCAACTAATGTATTCCTGTGACCTAGATTTTGTTGTTGTTGATTTATTTAGGGGAATTGCGACAACTTGGTCAAGTAGCCCTATGTACAGTACTTGCGTGTGTGTGTGTGTGTGTGTGGAATTTGGCCGATTGCCTATCTTATTGTGATGGCTGCATTGGTGTATGTGTTTTGTGAGTCAAGTGAGGATTGGGTAGAATGCGGCCATGGCCTTAAGTTAGGAACCATTCTGACATTTGCCAGGGACAGGAGTGAGACCGCGGGAAAACACTTCCAAGATGACTAAAGTGGGAATCGAACCCACCTATTCTCAGTTATTTCTCACGAGGCTGAGTGTACCCCGTTCGAACCTGCAGACAGAATTAAATACTTTGACTGAACCTGGAATTGAACCCAGGACCTTTGGGAACGGAGTCTCAATATATACTCCGAGACCACAGCAGGAGGTTAGCGTACTCCGTTCTATAGGCAATTACAAAGGGAACCTTCATTTCTCTCTACCAATGTGTTCTCCAGAGTTTCCAAAAGTCCTCGACACCACGAACCCCAACCTAAAAACGTACCGACTTGCCCCCACCCTAAAAGGAACAATTCTATTCCCATTGTACAATAATACATCCCACTCATATTTTTTACCTATAGCGAAGCTACATAAGGAGTATTTTCCCTTCAATAATTTAAAATACTGTAATGTTTGGCTGGCTCGTATAACCCTCAATAACTGTGCTTATGATTTTGAACAATGCGAACTAATAACACAATTACGTAGCGCTCGATTCAACTGATATATAAACTGATTATACTCAAACAACGTTTGACTCAACATAACCCTCTTGTACTTTGGTATAGTTGTGGCACTAATCACATACTGACGTGCAAAAGGAGAACGATGTCAGTTACAGACTAGAGCAAGGAGTAATTAGATTCAGTATGCTCAACCGAGTGCACCTTATTATTGCTCTTTTGTTAATAATCAATAAATACATTATGAAAAATTAATACCTTAAGTCAATAAAATGTACTTGTAATTATACTACCGGTTTCGGCAACATTAACCTTCCTCAGCAGAAATAGACAACACAAGTCGAGTTGCGGGTCTTACACTGGAATTTTTTTCATAACAAAGGTTTTCTAAAATACTAGTTATCTAAAAGCAAAACAAGATGTTCAGTAAAGAACATATAGCCTACTTTCTCCTAAATGTATGAGTATAGTTATAACTCGTTGTTATTATCAAAGAGTATCATAGAATCATTTCTTGGTTGAAGACCTTAGAAACTATTTACCTCTACCAAACGCCACAACCTAGAAAAAAAAACTACTACCATCATTGAAGAAAGATAGATAAGAAGTATCTCAAGAATGTTATGTATCTGGAGACATAATCGACAGGACTGGCTGCGTGGCTCTGCGGTAACGTTCTCGCTTGCTGGGCCCTAGGTTGCAGGTTCGTATCCTGGCGCAGTCAGCTGGCATTTGAGGGTGCACAAATGCGAGGGAGCCGTGTCAGTAGATTTACTGGCACGTTAAAGATCCCCTTCGGGCCAAAAATCCGTCACCCCGGCGTATCTAAAAGCAGCAGTAGTTAAAAGGGACGTAAAACAAATAACATTATTATTATTGTTATTATATAATCGACCTACCGTGGGCAACATCCAACTTTGAGTTGAGGCATGTCTTTACACGTCTGGTTGTGCATGGCTTTCACAACCCTAATTGAATTAACAAATCTTTCCATGACCCTACAGAGACGTGTGTATACAAACTATGTGGATATTTTCGATTGCTATTTGCCTGAAATAAAAGTATTAATTAATAACCTGAACTAGCACCAACGGCTAGAATTCAGTTACTATGTGAAATCGTTTTGTTCTTTACTTCAAATAACACTTTCAAATAACGCACAAGAGGCTGTTACAAACCCTTTAAAATAAAAAGTAAAAATTTATCGTAGTATCATCTTGCCATTCTTCAAGTTCGATGCGCATAGAATGCCAATGGTATACGGTACTAACCAATGGAGTCCCACGTAGACCAGTCGTGACATCTAGTGGAGAAGTATCGAACAATATAACCCTAACAGGGCGAGTGCATTCTATTGGCCATAAGAAGAAACTTTTCAATAAAATCTTGAAGTTAATAAGTAGGCCGGCGTGCAGTTACCTTTTTGGCCGCTAGATGTCTCGAGAAAATCTGCTGGTGAATTATGTTTTAATTAAATATATATTTTCCCCCGTAATATGCACAATATAACGCTTAATTTTAAATCGTCTGAATCATTACAAAACAATAAATATATAAAATTTCAAGCAAAAAAAAAACTCTGATGGGATTTGAACCATAGACATATGAGTGATAGGCCAACGCTTTACCAATGCCATTTGTGCCACCGAACCTCGTTCTATATAAAATGACTTACATATAACTTGTTAGCAAATAATGATTTGGACTAAACGATTTCATCACTGGAGTATATTATTTAATTATAAAGCATTTCATACAAAGTTTATTTATTTTGTATCAGTACGCTATAGGCCTATTGCATGCAATACTCAAATTAGTGAAATATAAGTCAGGCACAAGATATCCGCTGCCATCTTGTCTTCTTACCGAGACGGCTCAGCTTTTTAAAATCATTTCTGCACTATAGTATTACAAAATAAACATTTAATTTCGAACGTGCCTCTTCCTTTAGAACAGTTAAATCGATTCTCGGCTCGATAATTGGATCTGGTGGGTCCCATGATATGGATTATAAAGTTTGCATAATTCGCACGGCCGCCATCCTGAAATAGTACGGTGGATGACCTTGTAGTTTGGTCACAAGACGCGTCCTATATGAAGGTATGTTGTTACTAAATTTGGTAGAGATCGGATAATTTGGTTAGTCGCTATTTGATTTTACGTTTTGAACGTTTGAGTGGCCGCCATTCAGTTTTGGTTACGATGGCGGCGATATAAAACATGACACTGAGGTGCCCCTTGCTTGTTCTACCTCTGTACCAAATTTCGTTCAATTCGGTTTTACTGTGTTCGAATTGATAGGGGGGACAGACATTCAGAGTACACACACTCACACACACACACACAGACTCACACACACACATACACACACACAGACAGACCCACAAATTTTGGCCTTGTAGTGATCTCATAAGTCTACTTTCATTTTTTGCAAAAATCGAAAGTAGGCTAAAAATCAGATTTTTTACAAGTATAGATTAAAGGTGAAAGAGATAGATCTTGAAAGAAACCAGCTTGAAGTTGTAAGTATCAGTATTTTATTTTATATTTTATATTCATGGGTAGACATTTTGTGGTTGGGATTGATATGATCTTGTGAGCTGGATTCTTTCAAGAGCTATATCTTTCACATTTAATCTATACCTGTAACAGTTAAGATATTTCAGAAAATTAATATATTTTTAGCTTTTCGGTAACTAGTATTTGATTTTTTGCAAGTGTAAGACTTGCATCTCGACTTGTATTATCTATTTCTGCTAAAGATGATCACAATGTGGTCGAAACCAGTACAGTATAATTAAAGGTACGTTTTATTGACTTAAGTTATGCATTTTTATAACATATTAAACATTGTCAATGAGAAATTGGGAAGTCATGGTTATATTCGTGTATTTTCATCGATAAATACATTAATTAATAATAACAAAATCAAGATACATTAAAGATTTCGAGAGACAAATATATTTTATCAAATTAAAATATGCATATTTTTACATGTAATAATGGTCTTAATTGATATTTCATGTAGGCTTAGTCATATTTGAATTAGAAATAAAGAATTCGGAAATATATGCAAATATATTTAAAATCCAAAATATTTAAAACATTTAAAAAGTTATGATACGCCTAACTTACTTTTACAAAACATTAAGTCAGCAATGATGAAGAAATTTCAACATGTATCGATTGGAGGGATGAAGCTATTTCTTTGATTTAATTATATCTATGGTTTAGGGGTGTATCGTCGAAATTCTCAATCTAAGGGTTGCTTCATTCTTAAAACAATATTGAAAATTTTTTCTTGCAAGTTTAATACTACTAAGTGTTGAAAATGCCTGCTAACACAAATAGGTAGTGGAAATAAGGCTTTGTTTGCTAAATCTACGTACAAACAGAAACCATACCCTGTGTCAACACAGCCCTTGAAGAGCGTAGTTCCACCAAGCAACCGCTGCCCAGCTATTTGGTGTGCAGATTGTGGGGTGACGCGTGGTCAGCGCGTCGATTCCCCTGGGCCGTTAATCTTGGTCTCCGTGACCGGGGTGCTGCCTCACTGTCAGACGGCTACTCAATTTTCCTCACGAAGCTGAGTGCACCCAGTTCCAGCCCTCACGTCAGTTCCTAAAATCCTTGATGGAGCCGGGAATTCATCCCGGGGCCTCTGACTGCGGGGCAGTCACTCTACCCCAACACCACGGGGACGGCTAAATTTACATACTTGATTTGTTAATGATAAGCAAAATGTGTCTTTTATTTAGGGCCAATTTTTCAAAATATTTTGAAATGTATTTTGGCTAGTCGCAGAACACATTTTGAGAAACTCTGCTCTAGAGCAACAATGAATTAAGAAATAAATACGCACATCTGAGTCTACGAGAATTTAGATAACTGTGATTAAGTGCAAGAGAGAGTCAAGAGCCATTAACTTCGCCAAGATTTGAAGTAAATAATAACGCGCATTAGTAGAACAATATTCTGTTCTGGAGATCAAAATACAATGGACTAGGTATGGAAATAAGAGAGATACCCCGAAATTTCTGGATATTGCAAGGGTACTAAGTAAATAAATAAATGGTCGCCTCCGTGGTGTAGTGGTCAGTTTGCTTAGCTGCTACCCCGGAGGTCCGAGGTTCGATTCCCGGCTCTGCCACGAAATTTGAGAAGTGGTATGATGACACCCTAGGGTGTTCCAAATGAGTAGAGGGGTTTTCCGTTCTTTCTCATTTCGTTTTCGGGCAAATGCCGGGATATTACTTACCGCAAGGTCACGGCCGCCTCCTTCCCTCTTCCTTGTATATCCCTCCCAATCTTCCCATCCCTCATGAGGCCCCTGTTCGCTTTGCAGGTGAGGCCACCTAGGCGAGGTGCTGGTCCCACCTCTCCAGTTGTATACCACGACCAGGTGTTTCAAGTTCCAGGACACTGCCCTGGCGGCGGTAATGGTGGCATCCCTCGCTGAGTCTGAGGAAAAAGCTAACCTGGAGGGTAAACCGTCCAAAAATAAATAAATAAATAAATAAATAAATCTTAGAGGTGCTAATTTTCTTCGTTTACTAGTTGATTATAATTTTTGTCACAGTTAATTCATAACGGCCTGCTTCTTGTTTTCTGATCCATTGTTCATTAGTCTCATCAAGTTTCCATTATGCATTACGATACATTGATGTAGGAGCAGAATCATTTGCGGAACTCATGTGATGTTAGTTTGCGTGTAACCCTGGGGATCGAAGTATTGATAAACCATTATGAGCATTCTTCGAAACGTTCACTCCGTGAATACCAATTGTATGAAAGGTCAGCTCAGAGACTTGCTGTTCGTAATTTTAAAATACAAAGGTAGACGGTTTAAGGGTCAAGGAACTCGTTCTGCGGATATTGCAATGAATGAAATATGGTGAAGAGGGGAACCGTATTTCAATGATATAAATTATTCAGCTAAGTAAATTTTCACAAATCACAAGGGCTGTACTTATTATCCTTAACCGAGTTGCTCGGAATCACGTATGGTAATGCACTTAGGATGGAATTGTGCCCCTGAATTGCTCTAAACCCTATAAGTACTATGTTTTAAACATGTCGACATAGCCCAAGAACTGAGTTCTTCTCTAGTATTTTCAAATTCATTTCTGTATGACAGAACATCTTGCATTGCCTTAGTCCATAAAATATACTCTTGGCATATACATATAGCTAGAAAATTAAACGTCATATACAAATAGGTGAGTGTTAGCAGAGGTTGCGAGGGGGTTAAAAAACAATGCACTGATCAATAATATCTGCTGTTGGCAATTTTACGTATAGCAAAGGGACCGCATATAGACGAGATGTGGGGGAGGGGTTATAACACAATTATATTGGTTACGTTAATGTAAAATGCCAACTATTATATTATAAATCGACATAATAAAAATTGAAATCGACACCCAGACGACAATTTTAGCAATAGTAACACATTCACTTTGCCTACTGTCTGATGTATAATTGAAAGTCAATATTCTTCAGTCGGTCAACATAATTGTACCCAATTGAAATGGGTGGTTCCCTAATCCTAAAAAATGAAATCCATGAGATTAATAAATACACTTGGAAGACCAGTTTTGATCGTCAAGCGATCATCATCAGTTCCATTATGTTTAGGCTATTAAATCTATGTCTACAAGCATGGGTGAAAGTACAGTATTTACAATATGTACACTTAATTAGTTACAGTAGTAGTTAAACCAAACAACTAGTCAATACTCGTTAGTTATATGTGATATTTCTTTAAGATTGAAAGTGGTGATTGAACTTCAAATTTGCTTGCATACTGTCGACCAAAGTATTATGTGCACTCGAGTTTGAAGGTCGTTTGTGAAGTTACCAATAGACCTACATAAAATACAATAACATCATCATTTTCGTCGGTCTATTTTACGTTAGTTCGTGTAGGTTTGAAATTTTTAATTTATATTTTGATATTTTTTATCGCAGTTGGAACACAAAATGTGCCCGTTTTTAAGCGTGTTTCAACCATGTATCACATTTAAGAATTATTATCTCAAAACTCCGTCATCGGATCGAATGCAAATTTTAACACAATATACATTGGAATGTTGTATAACTGGTTTATTAATTTAAAAATTTTGTGTGTCCAAGAAACAAAGTTGTTATCATTTTTGTAAGGTAACTTTTTCTCGGCTCGGGGTGGTTGGAAAATATAGCTCTTGGTCGCGTTGTAATCCTTATATATCAAGAAGTTATGCTGTATGACTGTGAAATACGCAAATTAATTCACTTATTTTATATCGGTTTGTATTTGTTCGTGGAAATAAGGCATGATTCACCAGCCAGCCACTCCGGGGTAAGCTGTACAGCGTTGCTGAGATGGAGCCCATCACTGCCGAGCGAGGCGAGGTCGTATTTCCCCGTTCAAATATAAACCGTTATAAAATAAGTGAATTAATTTACGTATTTTAAAGTCATACAGCATAACTTCTTGATGTATAAGGATTACAACGCGACCAAGACCTATATTTTTCAACCACCCCGAGCCGAGAAAAAGTTACCTTACAAAAATGATAACAACTTTGTTTCTTGGGCACACAAAATTTTGAAATTAATAAACCAGTTATACAACATTCCAATGTATATTGTGTTAAAATTTGGAATCGATCTGATGACGGGTTTGTGAGATAATAATTCTTAAATGTGACGCATGGTTGAAACACGCTTTAAAACGGGCACTTTTTGTGTTCCAACTGCGATAAAAATATTAAAATATAAACTAAAAATTTCAAACTTACATGAACTCACGTAAAATAGAACTACGAAAATGATGATGTGATTGGATTTTATGTATGTCTTCTGGTTACGTCACAAACAACCTTCAAACTCGAGTACACATAATACTTTGGTCGACAGTAGTGTAATTGTGTGATTATTGTTAAAAGGTCAGGTTAGAGTGGATTGTCTACGTAGCTGCTTGAGTGTCTGTAGTCCGGATGCAGGTAGCTACTCTCGTTCACTGCCTGCACTGAACTGGGGCAAGCAGCTAAGTAAATTAACAGCCAAATGTCCTGCAACGAAGACTCAAACTCAGATAAAATCTTTATTGTATCTTAATTTGCAATAACGAATTTGGTTCTATTTAGCTATGACATAATTTATTGGCCACCTCTGTACATCCATGGCTACAGTGTTAAGGTGGTTTTGGTAGGGTGTCCCTTCCCCCACCCATAACCCCCTCCCCCTATTCCCTTCCTCAAGGCTTATAAACCAAATAAAATCTAATTAAGTAATCAAACAAACATACATCTTGAAGACAGAAAGTACAGCGCACAGTCAACTACCGAGCATTTCCGCCCATCAAATACCATGTATTGTTGTGTGAGTATAACATTGAGATAGAAAGTCTAAAATTGACCGCTTCAAACCTTCAATTATTATGTCAATACCACCTGCTGACATGTCTAGTTTTTTCTCAAGACGTCAGCAAGACGTCAAGTGAACTTAATTTGGTATTTCTATTGGGTTCAGGTCGGTCCATTGTACGGGTATTGTGGTGGCCCGTGTATTGTGGGGTTGCCAAGATACGGAGGTAATTAATGACTATTCCCGGCGGGGGTTGTTCAGGGACATCAATATGTCATCGGAAGCTGGCGCGCGCGGTCACACAACTCCCTAATTAATTGGCTGAGGAAACCCAACTCTCCCGTGTTATCTATCAGTCACTTCTTAACTCACACGCCACATTAAAACTGGGGTAGTCGTGTGCCAGAATTGATAAATATTGGACTCAAATATAAATTATCCCAGTTAATTCTATTGATTAATATTTAGTCATAAGTAGGGCCCGGATGTTGATACCGTAACAAAAATTAAAAAATGCACTTAACACTTTCAAAAATGACTGTAATAAATGACCTAAAAATTCGAAAACTGCACTATAAAATGGAGAAAATGATCTTTAATAAACTCGCCAATATTTCAAAAATGAAATCCTAAGCTCAAACTGAAAAGTCAATCAAAATAGATTTCTAGCACTTAGCAAAAGGTTTATGTTCACTTTAGTTGCACAGCACTACGAATGTCATTCTGATGTTGTCAAAAGTAAATGATCTGCGGTTATCAGCCAACAAGTTTTTATATCTCGAAAAGCTGCGTTCAACATCAACTGATGTGATCGGAGCGAACTTGAAGTGAGGAAGGTCGTTGGCTGCTAAATCCTCCTCAATCCCATCCATGCAGTAGTTTTCACCAGAAAGAATGTCAGATTTTGCAGAATGTTTTATACCTCGTGTTTTAGTCCAACACTTTTTTCAGTTTTGATGCAATACCCACAGCAATTTCACCACGATTGTTGCTAAGACTAGTTTCCACCCGGTTGATTAAGGAAATGGAATCAATATTCCAATATTTTAAATTATTTTGTACCAGCTACTAGCTTCTTCTTAACTCTGAGACACTTAACTCCATCATATAAAGCTGTGACATGACTAAATTGGAAAAAAAATTACCTCAAAAGGCCTATTTCTCTAAAATAAGACCCAAAAAATCTACCAAACTTAAAAAAATGCTCTTAAAATGGAAAAATAGGAAAAAAAAATGCAAAAAGATGCACAATAAAAATGACATATTTGAAGTCGGTATGGCCCGTCCGGAGTTTCGATGTACTTCAGCATTGTTTTAGACAGCTCAGTAAAAAGATGACATTTCATCAACATCCGGGCCCTAGTCATAAGCAAGAGTTCATAGAAATGAGTTTACAGGGTTAACACGAATGATTTAAGCGAGTTCATGTACATGAATTATTGAAAGTACAGTATATACAGTAGCTTACAGCATTGACACATATACCAATTAAAAGAGAAACTCATCACGTTTTTGAGTGTGCTTGCTACAAATGCTCGATGTGCCCTCCTCGCGGCACACGGCAAATATCGATACGCTAGTTCAACTCCGACCACACACGCTGGAGCAAATCTTAGCTACAGTCACGAACCAATTCCTCAGTTCAACAAGATTAACTGACATAGGTGGTACATAAACTTCATCTTTGATAAACCCCCGTGAAAAGAAATCACACACGGTCAGATCATTCGACTGGGGAGACCAGGGTTTTCAGGAAAACACAAGAAGCGCTCTCAACTGTTTCGACAAATGTAAGAAGGAAATAACACACTAATAACAATAATAATTATTATTGTTATTAGTTGAGCATCCGTGGCTTAGGCGGCAGCATGCCGGCCTCTCACCGCTGGGTCAGTGGTTCAAATCCCGGTCACTCCATGTGAGATCTGTGCTGGACAAAACGGAGGCAAACAGGTTTTTCTCCGGGTACTCCGGTTTTCCCTGTCATAATTTCATTCCAGCAACACTCTCCACTATCATTTCATTTCATCTGTCATTCATTTAATCATTGTCCCAGAGGAGTGCATCAGGCCTCGGCAGCCGGCACAGTCCATATCCTCGCTGCTAGATGGGGGCTTCATTCATTCCATTCCTGACCAGGTCGGAGACTGGAAGCAGGCTGTGGATTTTCATTTTCATTATTGTTATTATTATTATTATTATTATTATTATTATTATTATTATTATTATTATTATTATTATTATTATTATTATTATTATTATTATTATTATTATTATTATTATTATTGATAAAGTGCAAAATAAAAATCTTCTAATAGACATCACAGTCCCTAACTCGAATAATATCAAACACATTTATGCTGAGAAAGTGACGAAATACATGGCTCTGGCTGAAGAGATACGACAGATGTGGCGATAGGAATTTGTCACTGTATTGCGCATAATAATTTCTTCCACATTGGCGTAGTTGGTAGCATGTTGAGCTTCTATGCTCAAGATCGCGGGTTCAAACCCGGCTGAAGTCATTGGATTTTTAAGAGCGTTAAAAATCCCTCAGTATGCCTTCCTTCGGAGGTGGAATAAAGCCGACGCTCCAATGTCATAGATTTATGGCATTTAAGAGAACTTTCCATTAAGGCTGTGCGATCACCACCGCCGTCAATCGCAAGGCAAGAGATGGCACACTATCACCGTTGGACAGCCGCTGCATTTGTGTTAGTGATCTGTCTACCCGTCACTTACCACCTACTTCCTCCCCTACCTCTCCTCGTCACTCAATGTCTTCTCTCTCTCACTGATAGCGTTAGAGTTAGAATGTAAGTGGATGTATTGTACGGAGAGTGATGTTTTAAAAGAAATATTACAATTTTAGGCTAGTTAAAACTCATTTCATTACATTTCTAGTTTCTAAACAAACCTCAACAAATAGGATAGGCCTGAGCATAAAATTGGATACAGGAAGCACCTGATCAGATAAAAGCAACAAGCTATATCAATGGAAACCTGACTTAATGAGCAAACACAGATGATTTTTTTTGGCATAAATAATATATTAAGGAAAACCAAGCATGTGCTTGATGTAATTTCTTACCCAAACGCACTTCATTAATAATAATACGCAATCACGTTTACATATTTCAACATTTCTTCGGCTATACAGTTTTTCATAAACTAAACTACTAAAAGTGCTATAAGTCTACTTCCACCGATAAATATCAATTGTTCGAGAAATAACATGGTTTACAAGGCAGGCTTTTATTTTGTATTAAAAAGTCCGTTTTATGTTTAGTATTTAGAGCTTTTTATTTATTTATGTAAAAGGCGCTTTGTGGGCCTTTGCTAGGGCAAAAGTGCTCATTAAATCGTTCATTTCTAATTTTTTGGCCGTTTCACATTCAATTGACAGAGTAGCCAAACCGTTCAGACGCTCCTGCGCCATCGTTGATCGCAAATAGTTTTTTAGCCTATTTTCATTTATGGAAAAATAGGCTTATGAGATCACCTTTTGTCCGTGTGTCTGTCTGTGTGTGCGTGTGTGTGATTTGTGTGTGTCTGTCCCTAATATTATCTTAACGGCTGGAGCGATTTCAATGAAACTCGGTAAGTTCATAGTACTAATCCGGACGACCCCGACCGTGCCCTTCAAATTTTGTTATTTCTCACCAATCCAACATGGCGGCTGTGCGAAATATTTCATCAGCATTCAATATCTCCGAAACTATTACCGAGAATACCCTGGAATTTTGTACGGTGATAAAGGGAACTACTAGAAGTACACCTATATGACTTTTGTAAATCTGGTAACTACAAAACCAACATGGTGGCCAAGCGAAATTGGGACTTTTAAATAGACGTTTCTCGCGATTTAACCAACCAAACGGAATGAAACTTGGTATAGTATATGTTTATGCACCTTGTAATGCACTGACATCTAACTTCGTTCAATTGTTTACATAATCTCAAGATGGCGGCTGTGCGAAGTATTTCACCGGCATTCTGTATCTCTGAAACTATTACCGTTATCTCCCTGAAATTTTGTACGGAGATAAAGAGCACTACTGGAGGTTCATTTATGAGACTTTCAAAAATCGGTTAACTACAAAACGAACATGGCGGCCACGCGAAGTTGAAAGTTTTAAATAGACATTTCTCGCGATCTTATGATCCAAAAGCAATGAAACTTGGCACAGCAAATGTTTATACACATTATAATGTACTGGTATTTAATTCAGTTCAATTGTTTACATAACCTCAAGATGGCGGCTGTGCTAATTTTAAAATTAAGTTTTTATTTCTTGTGTCGTAATCACGCGATCGAAGTAAAAGTTTGAATAATGAACCTAAGCAATAATTTTCCTTTAATGGTATATGACTCTATGGCCTATATGTATAACAATCCAACATGGCGACCATCTGAAATATTTAGACGGTTCTCAATATCTACGAATCTATCACCGCAATCAAGCTGATTTTTTTTAATGTTCATAGGGGCTATGAAGATAAGTTCACCTATAGGACTTTCAATAACCTGGCGATCACAAATCCAACATGGCGGTGACGCGAAGTAAAAATATTCACATGGACGTTTCTCACAATATAACCATCCGAGTGCAGTGAAACTTGGTACAGTAAATCCTTATACAATGTTTCCATAACCACAAGATGGCAGCTGTGCGAAATTTTAAAATCTCGTTTTTACTTCTGGTGTCCTAATCATGCGATTGAAGTTTGAATGCTACACGTACACAATAATCTTCATGTAACAGTACTAACTATTCTCTGGCAGTGACATGCAGGTCACTTTTGGAAGGTGACTGCAAGGAGAGGTAGAGTCTGGTGCCCGTAAACCGGGCTCCTTTTACTCTAGTATGAGGGGGAGAATTTTGGAGGATGATTAAAAATGTTAAAGAATTAAGTAAAATTTACTCTGGCTATGGTTTAATGAGTAACCGATAGCCAGAGTTTTTGCAGTGAATTGGGTTTTAGTTGTGCATAGGAATTAATTTATAAATATAATTTACTAATTGCAAGCAACCAGTTAATTATTTGGGGGCAGTGTAAATTTAAAAAGAGAATAGAAGTTCGTTTCAGCTTAAGTTCGGGTCAGGATGCGCCTGATGGCCATTGTTGGCCAGTGCACACTCCTGCCGATGCTGTAGATGTTAATTACAGTTCGCTCGCCATGGTATGAATGTGTTTAGTTTTGCAGTGTGTATATTTGTTTAATATTTGAGCAGCAGCTTCGTAATTTTATTAGAAATGTAGAAGACCTTTAGTAGGTAGAAGTTAAATAGTGCTTTAAGAGAAGTGGAAAATAAAGACCCGTAGTGGGTATTGAATTGTTTTATAACAATGCATTGCTATGTAAAAGCCTCGGCTACCACCTCATGTTGTTAAAATTTGTGAGAGGAGTATGTAACTTGTGTTATTGTAGTGTAAAGACTGGCACTGGAGCGGTGAGTTTTAATTTAGAGTTACTGTCCGCTGATTGGCTGGAGGAGTGATCTGATTGGCTGAAGGCTGGATGGAGTTTAATAGTATTTATGTGTAATAATTATGCTGTATAATGGTTAATTATTGTTAATAAACTCTATGACCTACATATATAAAATCCAACATGGCGACCATCCGAAATATTTAGTCTGTTCTCAATATCTACGAATCCATTACAGCAATCAAACTGAAATTTTGTATGTTAATAGTGGCAATTAATATAAGTAGGATATATGAAAATAGACTTTAGTTCTTCAGGGAATACTTGTTTTGATTAGTTTCAAAATGGAAAAACTCCTTTCCCCCGACGTAACCGTTATAGGAATTGTAAGTATAATTCGATATGCCGCCGTTAAATTAGGATATGACTCCTTTATCGGGGCTAAGTACTCTAGTGCACCGCAAGCACTTTTTACAGATTACGGAACAGCTTACCTAAATAATTGTTGCTCCAGAAAAAGATCCTCTGCATCCAAATCTTCAAGCTCCCCGTCTTTTAGAAAATTAGAGAGTGTTTGACAATGGTCTTTCAATTGCCTTTCCTCCAAATTGGAAAGCTTGGAAGGATCGAAGAGAAATCCAAAGTATTCCGAAAAAAAAATAACTTCGTTAAATCTATTTTCTTCGCAGCTCAGTGCAGTATCTACGACAGACAAAAAGTATTTTTTCCGATATTTAATTTCAGCTTCTTTTTAAAGTTACTCTTCCTTTTTTTCCACCTTTTGATCATTTTGCTGTTTTATTTCATCTAGGAACTTTTGCGATTGCCTTGATGGCGAATAGAAAATTTATTTGCATAGCCCAAATTTTCCATTATTTCTCTAGCGGTGGACATTGCACTGTCAAAGCCAGTGTTGCGATAATTTTGAAAAAATTACTTTAGGCCCATAAGTTCGGTTAAAGCCGTATCTAACGAAGTCTTCTCAGATTGGAGAGTTTTACTTGTTGAGTTCACAGAAAATTTAATATCGTACCAGATAACGAGGCTTAAAACAAATTCATACGAACTTGTACGAAGCAACAAAGATTGGGCCTCTGACTGGGTAACAGGATCTTTGGTAGTTTCTGCCAATTTTTCTAGATTCTGTTTACTTTGCCTAACTGGTACCTGATGGGCTTGGCACTGCCAATTCAACATTCCCATCTCGTGCTAGCTTAAGATTTTAGTGTGAGGAGGCCAGGACATAGTTCGCTCAAAATGTCCCACCATTCCGTGGAAGCTACAAACAAAGTGTATAGGCGCTGAACTATACCAAAAAATGACATAGCGTTCTTATTGCATTAACCATGTCACCAAAACGTAAGTTAAGATTATGTGCAACCCATGCCATGAACATTGCTTGTTAATTAGTATTTTTTACTTGCATCGGCACTCCCTTATACTGGCCTTCATATTAGCACCCTTGTCATACCCTTGTCCCCTACAGTCCATGATATCAGGATCATTATCCTCCAATACTCCCTCTAAAACCTCAGCTAACCCCTTTCCCGTAGTGACGTGTACCTCCAAAAACTCGATGAACGGTTCGACGATCCTTGGAGTTTTTGCTATCATATCAACATAGCGGAGGACAAATTTTAATTTGGGCTGGACTGAATCAAACACACTATCTTTATTTATTTATTTATTTATTTATTTATTTATTTATTTTCATTTATGAAAAAAAAATGGCCTGAAGGGCGGGGCCTTTCTGAGTGCGGGGCCTGGCGCAACCGCACCTCTCGCGATGGCCCTGCGTATTACCAATTTGTGGACTAGGCACTCTCCCTCCATATGATATGATATGATATGATATGATATGATATGATATGATATGATATGATATGATATGATATGATATGATATGATATGATATGATATGATTGACGGGAGAGATTTGGCCGTGCGGTTAGGGTTGTGCAGCTGTGAGCTTTCATTCCGGAAATAGTGGGTCCGACCCCCCCCCCCCCCCTGTCGGTAGCCCTGGAGATGGTTTTCCCTGGTTTCTCATTTTCACACCAGGCAAATGGGCGTTGTACCTTAATTAAGACCACAGCCAATTCCTTCCCACTCCTAGTCTTTCCTATACCATCGTCGCCATAAGACCTACAGTATCTGGGTTGGTGGGACGTAAGGCAAATTGTAATATATATAAACTAGTAGTAGTGCCCGGCTTCGCCCGGTGGATTTAATTGTTTTATGGATGATAATGAATACTACTACAGAACTGGTATATGATACTTAAACTACCCGAAAGAAAAAAATAAAACTTTTTGTGGTGGAGGTGTTGGTGGTGGTGGATGTAGTGAGGGTGATAAGCAGTACAGTATAATGGACGTAACATTTAGATCATATTCCCCTAATGATAATAATGATAATAATGAACAGGGAAACGGCTATTTACTAACTACAGCACTGACACATGTAATTTACAAACAAATTTCTAAAAATGATTAGAAAGAGGAATAAGCGAAATAAAAGACACTGCCTAGGGCCTATATCTCATTGTCTGTTAGAAATATAGAGACCAATAGTGTCGTCTTTTGTCGCATAGCGCTGTAGGAAAAGAATCAGAACACTTTGGAAAACTTCGGCTGTCCCGAGCTCCTGAGGTAGCAATAGTATCATTTATGGCCACATAGCGCTCAACGATAAGTTTCGGAATAAATTACGGTAAATTTGAAAGCACCAACGCTTATTGCAGCTGATAACCTCAATGTATTGCACCAACACCATTGCACTTATACAGATGCATAATATGTTCATGATGACAACTGTTTTAAGGGGCAAAAGAAGTTTTTTTTGCACTAATTACTCCCCGTGACTGCAATTTATAAGCAGCGCAAGATTCAACTATTTTCGCAATTCTCCACCAGAACACTGGTAGGGGCGAAGTGATGCAGCCCGAATTGCCAGTCATGTTAAGTTTGTTTGTTATTCTAAATGTAGGGAATGGAGAGCGTTGTCCAAAATATCAAGTGGACAGTGTTACCAGCAGGGTTTCAAAGTGTATGTATAATTTGGTGTAATTAGGAGGAACGGTGTAGATTTGTGATAAAGGGCCTGAATGCAGGAAATGGAGAGGTCTGCCCGAAATGTAAAGTGGACAGTGTCACCCGCAGGGTTCCAAAGGGTAAGTGTACAAAATGTGATTCAGATCGGTGAAACGGTGTAGATTTATGCCAATGGACCTAATGCAGGGAATGGAGTGGTCTGTCCGATTCCATGCTGACAGTGTTACTCGCAGGGTTCCAAAGAATAAGTTTACAAATTTTGGTCCAGATCGGTGAAACGGTGTAGATTTGTGCCAAAGGGCCTAAATGCAGGGAATGGAGTGGTCTGTCCGACATTTCATGCAGACAGTGTCCCTCGTAGGGTTCCAAAGGTTAAGTATACATATTTTGGTTCAGATCGGTGAAACGGTGTAGATATGTTCCAAAGGGCATAATGCAGGGAATGGAGTGGTCTGTCCGAAATTTCATGTAAACAGTGTTACTCATAGGGTTCCAAAGGCTATGTATACACATTTTGGTTCAGATCGGTGAAAAGGTGTAGATTTGTGCCAAAGGGCCTAAATGCAGGGAATGGACTGGTCTGTCATAAATTTCAAGCAGACAGTGTTACTCGCAGGGTTCCAAAGGGTATGTATACAAATTTTGATTCTGATCGGTGAAACGGAGTAGATTTGTGCCAAAGGGCCTAAATGCAGGGAACGGAGTGGTCTGTCCGCAATTTAACATAGCCTAAACTATTCCTCTTGAATCTGGCTATCATACAAAAAAAGAATTTTTCGAATCCGACTGGTAGTTCCAGAGATTAGCGCGTTTAAACACACAAACTCTTTAGCTTTATTATATTAGTATATATATATATATATATATATATATATGATTTTGATATATTTTGAAGATTACAACTCACATAAAGTTCTATTGACCATAAACATGTTTTATTCTGCTAATATAACTTACAGAATTTTATAAAGATACTTATAAATAATTTTTAACATTCTGTAAGGAGTAATGGGTGAGATAATAACACTTCTACGATTTCCTCTAGACTGTGGTCGTGTAGCCTGGCAGGATGAGTCAGGGAGGGTGGGGGGGGGGGGGGGGGCGGAAGCTGTGATAGCAAAGGTGTTGAAGGGGAGGGGAAGGCAGGTGCCCGAGCGCGCTCTTGCCCAAGACCTTGTCTTGTCGCTGCATGTGTGCGCGCGTGTGTGTATGTGTATGTGACTGATTCAGCCAGCGTTTTTTAGAGTCTGAAAGGAACGTGCACCACGGGTATATCGCTGACCCAATTTTCTTTATCATACTTTTCTACTGCTCAGAATAAGATCAACTTCAAATTAATATAACTTTGAAGTTAATATAACAATTTTTTCTCACTAAAAATGGTATTCAAATCTGAAGAGGTTAATACAAAATTTGAATTTCAAAATAAGAATTGTTCCTATTGCAGGTACTACTACAGGGGTTGTTGTAGAGAAATTTCGGTGTCTTCCGATTATTAGTTTCGTCGTGGTGATCGTACCTTTAACGCTAAAAATAGCCACTTTGAAGCCATGTCCTCAGCAAACGAGCCGTTTTTATTTTTTGCAAAACGCATATAATGTCTCACAAAGACCTACATTAGAGATTAAGAATAAAAATAAAAATAAAATTTTAATTTTTGACCGCACGGCCTTAACTACAATTGTGTGAAGCTAAATCTGTAGGTTAGATTTGATTAGCAGTATATTAAGTTCCAACGTTCGCCTCCAGGTACCGATTGTGGTGGCATCTAACAACCAAATTCACAGCTAGGTGTCGTAGACGGTAGCATTTGGTACCAAAAGTAGGAAGTACTTGAAATTGATCGTCTGCAGTCCTTCTACCTGAATTACAGATAACACACACGAATACAGCCATCACAAATAATACCGGTTCTACGCACACACAAAGTGCACGAGGCTACATAACCGCGTTGTCACAGCCCCTAAACTGAAGAACCAACCAATCTCTTCCATAGTAA
The DNA here is from genome assembly GCA_946902985.2 of Meconema thalassinum. Taxonomy (NCBI): domain Eukaryota; kingdom Metazoa; phylum Arthropoda; class Insecta; order Orthoptera; family Tettigoniidae; genus Meconema; species Meconema thalassinum. The sequence goes on from OX336390.1 coordinate 839,112,262, forward strand.
CGATAATTTTTAAATATTAATCACTTCAGAAAAAAATATTTTATTAATCTAAACTACTTTTTAGCCCAAATTAGATTCAAATCCAGGCAGAGGAGCGCTGGCCGCACCGGTACCTGGCACATAACACAGCCGCGGTCGCTCGCTTCGCGAGCCGACCGCGACTATGTCATTTTAGATGAATAAGGATCATACCGAAGTCGCTGAAGGCCAACCTCCATAAACTGGAGCTACACCATAATATACATATCAGTATACAGAAAATAGTTATTTTTCAGACCTGCTCCATAGTTCGTTCATTCCTCAATCTCCCAGTATGGAGAACTCCACAACATCCTGCAACAATGCCGATGAAATGGTGAATTGTACCCAATGACATGGTGAACATATGATTATTAATAATAATAACAATAATAAATGAGCAAAACAGGGTAACTCAAGACACTGACGGATACCTGCGGCAGATTCGGAATTCTCCTCATATTTGCAGTAAAGAAACACGATTTTACGATTCTGATCGCTTTGACTCTGGTGAATACCGCATCTATAAGGGTAAGCCTGCAAACTACCAAATAGTAGCTAACGTGTGCTGGGATCCGCATTCCTAGTACAGTACATGGCAGTATCGAGAACTCGGTGCTATAGTAGATTTCACATTAACCTCGAAACACCTAGTCACTAGTGGGCACACAAGCTCCAGTCACCACAGAACTTGACAAAAACAAAATCGAGAAGTTCTGATCACAACTCGAACAAGCACTCACCAAAATCCTCCTTGGTGGTTTAATACGCAAAACGGTAGAGAAGGAGAACACAAGACTCATTATCGGGAATTTCTCGGCAAACCAAAAGACAATATGGATATCGCCTAATCAACGAATGTTGAGAGGCCAAGCGCCAAATAATGTTCATACACTTTAATAAACTACCATGGAAAATTACCACCTGGAAATTCTTAATTGAACACTCCTGTGAATAGCAGATCGATCATGTAGCGTCACTAGAAAATTTTCTCCCGAAATCATGAACATGTGAGTACACAAATGTTACGTAGAGCAAACCAAAACTACTCTACAGCGTAGCTACACCTCTAAATTACACATTTTCAATCAAAAACCAAAAATTTCTTACAGCCGTAGCGAATCGCAAGTACCTCTTTAACAATCTGCGGGTAATTTTGTTCGGTGCTGTTTAATGATTTTGTAGCATACGCTACTGGTTGTCCTCTTTGCATTAGAACAGCTCCTAATGCCCTTGATGATGCATCAACTGATAATGTTACGTCTTCATTTACGTCATAGTACCTCAAAACAGGGGTGCTGGACAGGGCTTTTTTTAGTTCTTTGAACGCCTGATCCTGTTCTGGACCCCAAATCCATGCAACATCATTCTTCAATAGTACACGCAATGGAGCTGTCAATTTTGACTGACAGGGAATAAATTTTCCCAAGTAATTTATCATACCCAACAATCTCTGTAGCTCTTCTTTGTTCTTTGGTACTTTGAGTTTCTTTATCGCATCGCCTTTTGTCTCATCAATTTCAAGTCCCTTGTCTGACAAAACGTGTCCTAAAAAACGAACTCTTTGTACGTTAAATATGCACTTTTCTTTATTGAGTTTAAAGCCGTTTTCATGTAGTCTTTGAAGTACTATTTCAGTGGTATCCCGAAGTTTCTGGTCTGTACCTGCATGAATTAATATGTCGTCCATGGCGCATTCTACATTTGGAATGTCGTGAAGTATCTCTGCCATAATTTGCTGAAATACTTCCGGAGCTGAAGAGAGTCCGAACGGAAGACGTTTGCAGGAATAACGTCCCCAAGGTGTTGCAAATGTTAAATATTCTTGTGTTCTCTCAGAGACTTTTATTTGCCAAAAACCTCGAGTGCAATCTAGGCATGTGAAGTACTTACTACCATTCATTCTTGCGGCAATGGCTTCAATCGTGTTTAATGGGAAATGCCTTCTCTTGATATTTTTATTTACATCTGTAGGGTCGATACACAAACGAAGTTTGCCCCCTTTTTTGACGTGACCTTCCATGGATGTCTGTTAGTGGATCTTGAATTGACGATTGCATTCTCTCGTTTGTACTTTGATTTGATTCAACGTTTAACTCGGCCTGAATTGGTGTTTCTTTTGTTATTGTGCCTCCAATATTCGATGGTCTGATGAAACTGGTATTTCTTCGCAAAATTGTTCCATCAACTTTCTGAATCACATATGAGCGATTAGTTACTGGATGTACAATTCTCCCCGTGTACCACTTGTTGTTTAGATCTCTGATCAAGATTTTCTCGTCATTTTGATACTGTCGTGATTCCTTGGCTCCGCGATCAGCATATTAATTCTGTTTTGACCGCTTTTCCTTAAGTTTTATTGGTACATCGGTTTGTAGTTTGGGCTGAAGATTGTTATTAGAAAAGGAAATTGGAGTTCTTGTATTCCTTCCAAACAATCTCGAGGTTGGTGTTCCTAGTTCTGGGTCTCGTGGTGTATTTCTCGACATTAGCAGGGCCAGTTGTACATCTTCTCCACTGATGTCGCATTTCTTCACCAGTCGCTTCGCAATGTCTACGTACTTCTCAGCTAATCCGTTCGACCTTGCAAAACAAGGACTCGATGTAACTAATTTGAAGTTCCATTCCTTTGAAAATTTTACAAATTCTCTGGACGAATATGTTGCGTTGTCGGCGTGAAATTCTTGTGGAACTCCATGTGTAGCAAACCAAATTTTAAGTTGATTAATTATTTCTGCTGCTGTTGTTTTGTTAATCTTTTGCACTTCGTAGTTTCCACTGTAACTGTCTGCCAGAACAAGATAGCTGTTGCTTTTGTAGAAAAAGACATCTGAAGATACTATTTCAAATGGTAATTTAGGTATTTTCTTCATTATGATGGTTTCCTTGACAGGTTTACGCTGCGTATGTTGGCAGGTTTTGCAGGATTCTACCAATTTGGTTACGTCCTTTGTTAGAGTTTCCCAAAACACTAACTGTCTTGATCTTCTCAGTGTTGATTGTATACCCGGATGCCCTTTATGAATAACTTGTAGAACTCTAGGTCTTTCGCTTTTTGGGACAAAAACGCGATCTCCTTTGAAAATGAGTCCATCACAATGTGATAATTCATCACGAAAAGTGAAAAAACATCTCAATATCTGCGGCACTTGAAGTATATCGTTAGGCCAACCATTGTTCATCATCTTGATTAATGCCTGGCAAGTTGGGTCTTGGAGCGTTGATCTTTTGAAGTCTTCAGTGGCGCTTTCAGACATTGATAACACCATTAGAACTTCGAGTTCTTCTTCATCGTTTTCGTAAGAATCATCACAATCTCTACTAAGTGTATCCGCAATCTTCAGTTCACTTCCTTTATGGTATACGATGATAGGGTTGTACTCCTTGAGATCTAATAATATTCTTCTTAATCTCGGTGGTGCATTCACAAGCGGATTTTTCCAGATTGACTCTAAGGGTTTGTGATCCGACTCGACTGTTAATTTCTTACCCCAAATGTAGTCATGAAATTTCTTACAGCCGTAGCGAATCGCAAGTGCCTCTTTAACAATCTGCGGGTAATTTTGTTCGGTGCTGTTTAATGATTTTGTAGCATACGCTACTGGTTGTCCTCTTTGCATTAGAACAGCTCCTAATGCCCTTGATGATGCATCAACTGATAATGTTACGTCTTCATTTACGTCATAGTACCTCAAAACAGGGGTGCTGGACAGGGCTTTTTTTAGTTCTTTGAACGCCTGATCCTGTTCTGGACCCCAAATCCATGCAACATCATTCTTCAATAGTACACGCAATGGAGCTGTCAATTTTGACTGACAGGGAATAAATTTTCCCAAGTAATTTATCATACCCAACAATCTCTGTAGCTCTTCTTTGTTCTTTGGTACTTTGAGTTTCTTTATCGCATCGCCTTTTGTCTCATCAATTTCAAGTCCCTTGTCTGACAAAACGTGTCCTAAAAAACGAACTCTTTGTACGTTAAATATGCACTTTTCTTTATTGAGTTTAAAGCCGTTTTCATGTAGTCTTTGAAGTACTATTTCAGTGGTATCCCGAAGTTTCTGGTCTGTACCTGCATGAATTAATATGTCGTCCATGGCGCATTCTACATTTGGAATGTCGTGAAGTATCTCTGTCGTAATTTGCTGAAATACTTCCGGAGCTGAAGAGAGTCCGAACGGAAGACGTTTGCAGGAATAACGTCCCCAAGGTGTTGCAAATGTTAAATATTCTTGTGTTCTCTCAGAGACTTTTATTTGCCAAAAACCTCGAGTGCAATCTAGGCATGTGAAGTACTTACTACCATTCATTCTTGCGGCAATGGCTTCAATCGTGTTTAATGGGAAATGCCTTCTCTTGATATTTTTATTTACATCTGTAGGGTCGATACACAAACGAAGTTTGCCCCCTTTTTTGACGATTACAAGAGGAGATACTGCTACAGTGGGTTTCGTGACTCGTTTGATGACGTCCATTTTAACCATTTTATCAAGTTCTTGCTTAACTGTTTCCTTTATGGCCAATGGAATCGTTCTAGCTGAGCTAATCTCGAACTTTGGATTTTCTACAAGGTCTATGTCGTATTCGTAACCCTTGAAACATCCCAATCCATTAAACATCTGTTCGTTATTTAACTTCGGGTTGCTAATCTTCACGCTGTGTACTCTAATAATCAGATTTTCTTCTTCGCAAGTCTTTTTGCCGATTATAGGTTGAACTTGTTCATTCACAGTCAAGAATGTTACTTCTGTTTGACGATTCTTGATCTTACATTTCAATTTCAGTTCTCCGACAACGTTGAGCCTGTGTTCACTAAATGTTACCAACTTCTTTACTTTGGATGGTGTTATCTCAGCAGTGACTCCCAGTTTCTCGATTATGTGAGTCGGAAGAATGTTACATTGAGCACCGCTGTCTAGTTTAGCATGAAACGCTTTGTTTCCCACTTTTATTAATTCTTTCCAATCTTCTTGTCTTGGTGGTACTGTAACACTGCCAATGTACATCATATCTCTATCACGTGACGATTGAGTGGTTGCATCGTCGTCTTTAGAGCCGTGTACTGCATGAATCTCCTTTTTGGACTTGCAGCAGACTTCAAAATGTCCTAACTTCCCACACAAATTACATCTTTGCTTATACGCCGGACAAGATCGCTTTCCATGTGTCATACCACATCTGTTGCAATTAAACTGATCAGTATTTTTTATGTTAACTCCTTGTCTTTTCATTTTCTTGAGTGCGGCGACTGACATCTGTGATTCTGATTCGCTATTCTTACTCATGTCAATGGCTTGTTTGTGTGCCAGCTCGCTTGCTTGACACATGTCTACCGCTTTGTCATAGGTTAGGTCTGTTGTACCCAACAATCTTTCACGTAACATATCATTATTGATGCCACTAACAATTTTGTCTTTTAGCATTCGTTTCTCTGATTGACCGAAACTACATTTTCTTGCTTGAGTTGTTACGCGAATCAAAAACTGTTCGAAATTTTCGTCTGATTCTTGTAACATTTTATGAAAAACGTATGCTTCATATGTTTCATTAGCTTTAGGCACAAAATAATTGTTAAATTTGTCCATGATTACCTGCATGTTTGTTTGTTCTGCCTCAGTGAGGTTAAATGACTGAAAAATCTCTTCGGCTTCATAACCTATTGTTGTCATAAACGTAGCGACTTGGACTTCGGGCGGTTCTTTATCCAGCTGAATTGCTTTTGAGTACCAGTTGTAAGACACTTTCCACGTTTTCCATTCCTGTGCCATATTTTTGCCAAACTCCAGGGGTTTAGGTTGTCGAATATGAATTCTATGAGTTAGCCTCTGATTTTGGGCGTTTTGTTCTACGTTGGCCATTTTTTTTTTTTTTTTGCTGCTTTATAATTCAGAAAAACCAATTACTTCTGACACCATGTAACATTCACATACAGGTTTATAGGGTAATCAAATAATAACTAACAACATAATAGACTAGTGCCAACATTTATTATGTATGTTGAAGTATTAACAATTGACATAGTTGCGCAACGTATTCCAGAGATGTATGTTTCGATTATCGAATCTCGAATCCGAAGGTTATCGTTACAGACGCCCTGGCCACGTGTCACCCCACAATTTGCAGGCCAAATGGCTGGGTAGCGGTTGATTGGTAGGTCTAGGCCCTTCATTGGCTATGGTGCTGAATAATTTCTTGCGCGACGTCGTTTTTAATGGCAGTTATTGCTAAGGCTCAGTCAAACTACGAGGCGCCACATTCTCGGCAGCTTTACCTAGCATTCCAGTGAATTTCCAACAATAGACTACTTAATCGAGTACAGGATAATGCTAATGGGGTAGCCAATGTGTTAGACGTCTGTACAACAGTAACTACAATTATACGGGGTTAGATGGCAGCCTTGCGACTTATAATTTGGCTCCATCGTAGCATTTGCAAGTAGTCAAATAACAACATGCGACCGCGTGCTAACTTTGGTTGAATGCTGGGCAGTGAGAGGAATGTAGCTGCCCTGCTTGTGGCGCCTCGTAGTTTGGTTAGCACACAGTTTTTCGCAGAGCCAGCCGGTGCTACCAACTCCGGTACCCTCGGGGAACTTCGAGCGCTTCCGTAAACAACCTATCTGTATATGATGACGTAATTTGTAATTGCTATTAGCTCTTGGAATTAAGTTGTTGTTATTGTTGATTTAGGGGCTTTGCGACATCGTGGTCATACAGCCCCGTGAACTTGGATGTGTGGAATTTATCTGATAACCTGTGTTATTTTGGCTATATTAGAGTGTGCATTTGTAATTCAGATGAGAATTGGGAAGGAGATGGCCGTGACCTTAGGTTAGGAACCATCCCGGAATTTGCCTGGAGTAAATGTGGGAAAACATGGAAATCTACTTTCAAGATGGCTGAGATGGGAATCGAATTCTTGTTAGTTTTGCCTGACGAGGCTAAGTGTACCCCATTCCAGCCCTCAGACTAGAATTAAAATTTCTTGGCAGAGCTAGGATCGAGCCCGGACCTCCGGAGTGGCAGCCAAGAATGCTAACCGCTACTCCACGAGATGGTCTTGGAATAAAGTAAGCATGGTAATATTGAGCGGGTTGGGAGGATGGTTTGAGAGGAGTAGGAGTTGACTCTCAGAAGCAAGGCGACTGTACTATTGGCTGATATGCTGGTATAGGCCTACTTAATTTAACGAACCCTGCTGTAGATGACCACTGTCAGCTTCAGGATTCAAACCTTGGAGCTCGAATGTGCAGCCATCCAACCTTCAATATAGAAAGTGGCTTTACCAACTCAGCAATGACCCTGTGCATATTTTAAAAAGATATGTTGAGTATACAGTATGCTCAACCAAAATGGTGCAGGGATGAAAATGCTTGTATTGATGTCAGTTATCTTATTCATCTGAATCCAGATGCATTCTATAATATATGTAGGTGATAGGGAAGGGAACAGCTCTCCGGTCTGTGTCGTGTCAATGGGGCGGCACAACAGGATCGTCCATAATTCATGACCGGTCGCTTCGTATTCAAGATCCACTGTAGGGTGGTCACCTATTGTGACTTAAGCCCTTCCTCTTAGCTATTCATACTGTAAACAGCTTTTCGCACGGCCTTAGAATCACTAAACCAACAGTCAACCACATGAAGAGAGGGTTAGTTTTGCAGAAAAACTACTATAAGTCATTTAAGAGGATAAGAGATTGTTAGAAATCTATCAACTATAGACCAATGTAAAGAAAAGAAAGAAGCAGGAAGAAAAACCCAAAAAGATCTGTGAGGAACAATATAACTTATTTTTCCAAAGGAATACCAACTTGTATTCAATACATTTATTACACCTTGAGGATGATGATGATGATCAGGTGCCATCAAGTCGGCGTCGCCTCCCAGTGACTGCATGGATGGACTGTCTCCATATGATTCGGTCTTCAGCCATATATTTCAGATCCTTCACTGACATATTCATGTTGGATTTGATGGAGTCGATCCATCTCAATGCTGGCCGACCTCGTCTCCGAGACCCTTCCACCTTTCCAGGAATAATTGTATTTGCCAATGAATCAGAACGCCTCATAATGTGTCCAAAATATGACAGCTGTAATCGTGTTATCAATGCTTCAAGAGATCTGGTTTGATTTTTTGAATCACCATTATATTTGTCTTCTTGGCTGTCCAAGGAATACGCAGTATCCTTCTCCAACACCAGAGCTCAAAAGCATCAATATACTTCCTATCTCTTTTCTTTATGGTCCAGCTTAGTCAATAATAATTAGGCTAAATTAATATTGATCTATATAATAAAAATTAATCGCTAAATGTGTTGCTGAGCGCAAAACTTGAGAACGGCTGGTCCGATTGGGATAATTTTGATTTAAATAATCGTTAAGTCCATAGAAGGTTCTTACGAAGAGAAAAATTGCCCGGAAAACGTAAAAATCCCATTTTTCAGTGCCAACCAATGCGTTGCTATTGTTACTGGTGTGGTGGCAGTAGCACAGTTTGCCAACAGATGATCATGTGAGGAACACACTTACGCCAGTGAAAACAGCCGTATTTTTTGACGTAATTTTATCTTCATAGTGTTGATTGGAATGAGTGTATTCTATGGAACTGATAATTATCTGCCGCGAAGAAAGAATTTACGATTTGGCACATTATCTTCACGGCATCAACTTATCAAATTACTCTATTTGTAACGGGGATAGTTATGGTTCAGCGAGGGATTTGAAGACCTGCCAAACAGTTTCCATCTACGTAACAGTCAGTCAGAGTTCGAGCATTTTATTAGTCACTATGAAGATATTAATATTCAGCTACCGAAAACACGTAGCTTCTTAGTAGCAGTAGAAAATTAACTCATTTCATGTCGATGATGTAGTGATTTGCATTATTCTGATTTTTGAGTTCATTTTGACAGAACGACGTCTTGTCGAGTCATTTAGTAAATTAATAAAATGTACGAGCAAAGCTTTGTTGTTAATATTTCACTTACGTTTTTTATGAGAAATCTTATAAAAATAGTTGAGAACGGATCAGTAACAATTGTGGGCTTAAATTTGATGTAAATAAAAAAATGCAAAAATGGCATATCTATGAATAGTTGGTATTGAATATTCTGATAAATTAGTATAAATATGTCTTAAAAAGTACTTTGGAATTCATCATGTCGGAAATTGTATTTTTATGCCCACATGTAATACTATCTTGAGATGGTCAACAAGGTGTGAAGTGTGTTTTCTACGTGAAACGAGGCTCTTTGTGGAACGGAGTGATCTCGAATCACTTCAAAATTTCCATTTGATTAAAAACATGAATTAATAGTCCAACCTGGGTGAAGAGAAAGGAACTAACCAGCAAATCAATTGTTTCCCATGGACCACAGTAGGCCAAATTCGAAGAAAGAAGAAGAAGTCCTACCTATGCTCCATTCCACAAAGAACCTAGATTAACGTAGAAAACATACTTCACACCCTGCTCACCATCTCAAGATAGTATTGCATATGGACATAAAAATACAATTTTCGTCATGATGAATTCCAAAGTATTTATAAAGACATATTTAGACTAAATTATAGGAATGTACAATACTAAATATTTACACACTAGCAGTAGTGCCCGGCTTCGCCCGGTGGATTTATTTGTTTTATGGATGATAATGAATACTACTACAGAAATGGCACATGATACTTAAACTAACAGAAAACAATATTTTAAATATATATATTTTTGTGGTGGTGGTGGTGGTGGTGGTGGTGGTGGGGAAGATAAGTAGTACAGTATAATGGACGTAACATTCAGGTCATTTTCCCGTAATGAAATTATGAATAGGGAAACAGCTATTTACTAACTACAGCACTGACACATGTAATTTACAAACGAATTTACAAAAAAAAAAATAGAAAGAGGAGTCAGTGAAATAAAAGACTCTGCCGAGGGCCTATATCTCATTGGCTGTTAGAAATTTAGAGACCAATAGTGTCGTCTTTTGTCGCATAGCGCCGTAGGAAAATAATCAGAACTGTTTGGAAAACTTCGGCTGTCCCGAGCTACTGAGGTAGCAATAGTATAATTTATCGCCACAAAGTGCTTAACGATAAGTTTCGGAATAAATTAAGGTAAATTTGAAAGCACCAACGCTTATTGCAGCTGATAACCTCAATATACTGCACCAACACCATCGCCCTTATACAGAGGCATAATATTTTCATGATTTTTTTTGCGTATGGCTTTTAGTGCCGGGAGTGTCTGAGGACATGTTCGGCTTGCCAGTTTTGTAGCTGCTTCGAGACGGACACCCAATGGGTGAGCTACAAGTACCCTTGGGGAGGGAAGGAGGGAAGTTGGAATGTAAGGACGAGGAGTTGGAAGGTAGCGGCTGTGGCCTATAGTTAGGGACCAACCCCGGCATTTGCCTGGAAGGAAGATGGGAAACCACAGAAGACCATCTTCAAGGTTGCCGGCGGGGGGATTCGAACCTCCTCGCCTCCCGGATGTGAGCGACTGCCATCAGTCATGCCGTAACCACCACGGCCAACTCACCCGGTATTTTCATGATGATAACCGTTTAAAGGGGCCGTAGAAATCTTTTTGCACTAATTACCCCCCGTGACTGAAATATATAAACAGCGCAAGATGCAACTATTTTCGCAATTCTGCACAAGAACACTGGTAGGGGTGACGTGATGCAGCCCCAACTGCCCGTCAACAACAGACTTATTAAAATACTCCTACAGTTACACTACTACGGACATGAATGGTTCTAGGGCCTTAATACGTGGTTTTCAAGTTAATTTTGTCTGTTATTCTAAATGTAGGGAATGGGGAGCGTTGTCCAAAATATCAATTGGACAGTGTTACCAGCAGGGTTTCAAAGTGTATGTAAAATTTGGTGCAATTAGGAGAAACGGTGTAGATTTGTGATGAAGGGCCTAAATGCAGGGAATGGAGTGGTCTGTCCAAAAGTGGACAGTGTCACCCGTAGGGTTCCAAAGGGTAAGTATACAAAATGTGGTTCAGATCGGTGAAACTGTGTGGATTTGTGCAAAGGACCTAAATGCAGGGAATGGAGTGGTCTGTCCGAAATTTCAAGCAGACAGTGTTACTCGTCGGGTTCCAAAGGGTAAGTATGTAAAATTTGGTTAAGATCTGTGAAACGGTGTATATTTGTGCCAAAGGGCCTAACTTGCAGGGTTGCAAAGGGTAAGTATACACATTTTGGTTCTGATTGGTGAAACGGTGTAGATTTGTGCCAAAGGGCCTAAATGCAAGGAATGGATTGGTCTGTCCGAAATTTCATGTAAACAGTGTTACTCGCAAGGTTCCAAAGGGTAAGTATACAAATTTTGGTTCAGATCGGGGGAAAGGTGTAGATTTGAACCAAAGGGCCTAAATGCAGGTAATGGACTGGTCTGTCATAAATGTCACGTAGACACTGTCACCATCAAGATTCTAAAGGGTAAGTATACAAATTTTGGTTCAGATAGGTGAAACGGTGTACGTATCACTAACCATAACGCCAGCGCATGCGGATAGAACTGTTCGGGAGCGCTTGTTCTACCGACTTACTGAACTAAAATCAATCTTTAAGGTTACCTGAGAGGTATAGCCTAATGCTACATAGCCTAAACTATTCCTCTTGAATTTGACAATCATATTAAAAAAAAGAATTTTTCGAATCTGACTGGTAATTCTAGAGATTAGCGCGTTTAAACACATAAACACACAAACTCTTTGGTCCCCCGGTCAATGCATGTGAGATTTTCGATGTGAAATGCCACGACCTGTGGTTCGGATTCCACGTAAAAAAGGAGGTCCCGTGGCTCATGATCGCACGATTAACGGTCACGTAAAACTACAAGCTTCCTTTTTTAAAACTCTTCAGCTTTATTATATTAGTATAGATATGCCTTTTTTTTTTTTTGCAAAATTATTTTTAACATCAAATTAAAGCTCACTAGTGTTACAGATCTAATTTTAACTATTTTTATAAGACTTTTCATAGAAAACCCAAGTGAAATATCAACAATAACACTTCGATCGTAATTACTTAATTTCTTTATAACAACACCTTTGCGGAAGGTCATAATATGGCCAAAAATGGTACATTTTATTAATTAATTATTATTAATTTAATTATTATTGACTAGGGTATAGTGAATTCATTAAATACCAATTAGTATACATTTAGATTAAATCGTCAATAAGGGAAGCTGATACTGTATGATTAAATTCACATTACTACGTAACTTTCTTTTTCTTAAAATTCAACATTCAAGACCAAAGATTTAGAATATTAACATTTTATATGGAATTATTTTGGAAAAGATTTGCTCAAAATATAGCTGAAATATTGTGGCTTGATAGGGCAATATGCTTAAAATTATTTCCTTTGCATACATTCGGAGATATTGAGAGTTTATGTGTCAAATATCCAATGAAAGCGTTATTAAATAATTGGTAGACCTGCTGTCTTTAAAGATATGCACTAAACATACAAAATTTGGAAGAAATTAATTTACCGGTGTGCAAGTTGCATGCAGATAAACCTGGAACGTACAAACGTTCGTAGAATTATTTTGGTAACACTGATATACAGTACAGTACTGTATAGTATGTGTTGCTCTAAATAAATATCTCTGCAATGACATGTTAGTGAACAGAGTTTAAAATTGTTTAGGTGAACATTCTACAATATTCAGTCTATGGCACAAACGTCTGCAGGATGTACTAGGCATTTACTGGTCCTGGAGACTGTGTAAAATGCATAGCCTAGTTATATAATTATGTCAAAGCATATTTTATAAATAATAATAATAACCCCTGGCACTACAGCCCATGAGGGCCTAGGCCTACCATGCGACCACTGTGCAGCCATTTGGCCTGCAGGTATTGGTTTTCGTGACCGGGGCGCTGCCTCACTGTCAGACGGCTACTCAATTGTCCTCACGAGGTTGAGTGCACCCCGGTCCAGCCCCCACGTCAGTTTCTAAAATCCCTGACGGAGCCGGGAATCGAACCCGGGGCTTCCGGGTGAGAGGCAGGCTCGCTACCCCAACACCACGGGGCCGGGTAAATCATATATTGCCGATGCAAAATTTGGTTGATATTCATAGATTAGCAGGAAAGCTCTTAATCTCGCGATCATAAGCCATGGAACCTCCTCCTCTATCAAAGGATGCGAATTCGAAATTTTGAGAATCTTACATTCAGCCAACTACTGTAGACTGGACTATCACTGACAGCGCTACTGGTAAGACACATGTATGACTATTACTCAAGTAAGTAATTAATTTTTATGATGAGAGATTTGACCAGCTGATATAACGAACCTGTATAAAAGCACTGATCCCTATCAATAACACGTAATACAGCACCCCCAGTGTTGCCAAATTAGCGACTTTGTAGCTAGATCTAGTGATTTGTCGAAAATTTTGGTGTCAAAGATATTTTAAATTAGAGTATTGTTTAAACACGGATTTATTGATAATCCAAACTTCTATCGGTGGCACAAAAAGAGTATTTTTTATCTATTGATAACTTAGCAATCGACCGACTACTACTATTTGCTGATATTTTGAAAGCTGAGTTGGTAACATTGCAGCACTAACGTGTACGCTACTAGTGGCAACACCACCGAGAGAGAAGGCCATGCAATAGGATTTATGACGTCTTAGCCTTCCGGCCATCAGCAAGCGCGCTGCCCAGCTCTGCTATGAACAAGCTTGAGGAAACGAGACTGAGCGTTTACTTATAAAATTACGTTCTACAGACGCGAATAAATAAATAACGAAACCATAAATGAAACATGGTCAGAAGTTGATGCGATCGGTACATTACACAAATAAATCGACGTTTTCGATCAGACTCGATAAGTATGCATTTCGAACCTTGCGAGTTTGAACTTGACCGAAGACACTGTTGTCTCAGCAATAAATGCGATATATAGAAGTGTTCAATCAAAAACTTTGAAAGATATTCAGCCCATTTTAACGTGAAATGTCGACTACAAGAAAAGACACATACACAAGTAACCAAGTAATCTGTAACAGTTAAGACAGAAATTACTAGGCCTATCTATAGTCAATCATCTGTCCCAACGGTCCAGGTTTGATTCCCTCCTCTGCCGGGAAATGTAATTCTGATTTGAGGATTGAAACTAAATTCACTCAGCCTCACTGAACTGAAAGAAGTGGGTTCGATTCTCCTTTCTCCTCCAGGTAAATGCTGGGATTGTTCCTAACAGAGGACCATGGTCACTTCCTTCCCAATTCTAGCATCACAATACACACACTACCACAGACAATACACATACAAATTCTACCCGTATTCGAGTGCACATGGCTGATGACAGTGACGTCCTAACCCACTCACGAAACAACAACAATTAGACACGGAAAGTTTTCCTCCGTGATAAGTAACCAGGCTGGTAATAATTATAATGCATATGACAGAAAAGGTTGGTTTATTGGTTCCTCAGTTTAGGGGCTGCGACAACGTGGTCATGTAGCCCCGTGTACCTTGGGTGTGTGTAGAATCTGTATGCTAACCGGTGTTAATTGTGATGGTTGTATTAGTGTGTGTTATCCGTAATTCAGGTAAGGACTGCCGGCGATCAATTTCAAGTAGCTCCTATTTTTGCTACCAAATGCTACCGTCAACGACACCTAGCTATGAACTTGGCTACTAGATGCCACCGCAACCAGCTTATGGCGCCGAACGTTGGAACTTAATAGAGCTATAATCAAATCTAACCTACAAATTCAGCTTCACACAATTGTAGTTAGTGGGAGGTTATTTTGCATGCCATAAGTCTATAACATGGGCCCGCCGGCTTTACTTCCCCTCCAAATGAAGGCATACTGAGGGATTGTTAACGCTCTTAAAAATCCGACGACTTCGGCCGGGTTTGAACCCGCGACCTTGGGCACAGAAAAGTCTACCTACTGAAATGGAACAGAGCAGCAGTCTTAAAGAGACATGAGAACATTTACCAAAGAACAAACTTGTTGATTCATGTATAACAGGTACAGTGTCCTCAACACTTTGAAGCTCATGTGCATGCACTGAATGGGCATTCCTGATAAGTTCCTCAATTTCTAGCATTGCACCTAACTGTCTTGGTAAACATATGTTATTACGTTTTACTGCCGTATTAGCTTGCCACGGTGGGTGAGTGGTTAACGTGTCGGACTACCAACCCCCAAGCTCGCAGGTTCGCTCCTGGCCGAGGTAAGTGATTTTTAAAAGGCGACAAAAATCACGACATGGATGTCATACGTTATTGGCATGTTAAAGAACCCATTTGAATTCAGTAGGCCGTGTTCAATGGCAAAATTAATCTCGGGATTTTCCGCCAACACAAAGTTCCTCCATTCTCTACTAGAAAGCGCTGTAGAGTCAAGGAGCTTAGGAACGACGAAATTCGACATGCAAGCTGCCCTCCGGGTGTCAATTAACAAAGCTTGCACCCAGCACCCGAGGCCATTATTATTATACTGCTGTATTTTATACATACAAGGAGGCACTCAAACCTTCTGCTATCTTAATGCAGCAACGCAAGTGTTCTTTCAAGTGTCAATTAAAATAAAATATATAGACTGCACGATTCCTCTTTAATGTAATTCCCCTCAGGATGAAGACACGCACTGTTTAACTTCACCTTCAGTTCCTGAAAGTTGCTAAATAAAACTGCTTCCAGAATCTTCGCCAATGTCTGCATATATTCAGCAAGAGCCTATGATAATCTTTCATTTTCAATCCTACACCTCCTATCATCTGGATCTTTTCGGTAGACAATATTGCAGTGCCAGTTAAATACTCTGGGCAGTTGTGGAACTGAGAAGGGACTGCTCCTAGGAATTTCATTCGAACATGACGAAACAATAATTTTATCACCTTGTATTACAGTAGTTACGCTATTTATTCTAACTTTATTCATTCTCAAACCTGATTAACACACCCCTCATCCCCCGCCCCAATAATAAATGTAATGAATGAGATTAGTGGAATAGAAAAACGGATTAATCAGAACCTGTTACGGCCTAACGACATAACCTGTACGGTAGCACATAATTTAGGTTAGAAAATTCTGAATTTTACAGCTAAATGAATTTTCACGAACAGAGGGGCTAACCAGACTATCTGATTACTAATCATTAATCAGTCTCGGTTTATACATACCTTGGAATGTTTTGTATAGGGATATATAGCGGTGAATAGCTGCTACAGATTTCGAATTCTTCCCTTCTATTAGGAAAAGGTCCATTGGTTTAATTGCCTTAAAAATTTGGCACACTGCATTTATTAGGCATAACTTAACACTGCACTGATAAGCATGAAGTATAAGCGAATAGGAATTCCGAGAAAATCAGGACCGGAACCGTAAACACTAAACACATAACGTGGAAACCACACCATAAACACGAATATTATTCCTGTGTCTCCATGGCCACACAGCCGTTGGGCCGTGACGTCACTCGCATATTCAAACCATATTGCATGGCTTTCTCTCTAGGTGGTGTTGCTAGTGGTGTCCGAATGTCATGACTCCCTTACAATCACAGCTATAAATGAGACAGAGACATCGGTGAAGAGCCACTTTTTCCTAGCCTGCGCCAAAAAACACAAATGCAAAATTACTGCATTCATCAAGAGATGATAACACGACCATTCAGCTCTTATTAGTATAGTCTATAACGAAAAAGAAAAAAAAAAGCACCATGCATTTCCATTCCAATTAGCGTATACTTTTAAACAATCTCCTGCCTGTTTATTGATGAGGGATTGCGTAGTTCGTTCAGCAGAGTGGATGCACACTCCAGGCCATTATTAATCGAAACTGAGGAGTGGAATTCTCTAAAAATCAACAAAAGCCGAATTCATTAGTTAATTACACAACGCTTAATTACCGTAGTTAACAAGTCAATTTATGTGAAGGTCCTTCGAGTTAGAATGTGAATTGGATTGAGCTGTTTCGTCAGCTGTACAATGAAGTTAAACCATACTTAATTAATATTATTATTTATATTTTCGTTTTGTTTAGGATTTACCCTCCAGGATTGGCTTCCCCCACGGACTAAGCGAGGGATCCGACCTCTACCGCCACTGAGGGCAGTGTCCTGGAACTTGATATCTGAGTCGGGGGATACAACTGGGCAGTGTGACTAGCACTTCGCCCAGGTGGTTTCCCCTGCAAAGCGAACAGGGGGCCAGATGAGGGGATGGGAAGAGTGGGTGGGATAGACAAGGAAGAGGGAGGGAGGTGGCCGTGACCTTACGCTAGGAACCATCCCGGTATTTGCCCGAAGACGAAGTGAGAAAACACAGAAAGCCACTTCGAGGATGGCTGAGTTGGGAATCGAACCCCCTCTACTCATTTGGACCACCCGAGGCTGAGTAGACCCGGTTCCAGTCCTCATACCACTTTTCAAATTTCGTGACAGAGCCGGATCTCGAACCTTGGACCTCTGGGGTGGCAGCTATGTATGCTGACCACTATATCACGGAGGCGACTCTTATCCCTCCCTATATTATTCTGCAAAGGTCCCATTCCAGTTTTTTTAACCTATAATAAGGTCCCATTAAAACCACACATATGGGTACCTACAGGTTCAGCATAACCCAATGCATAAGCGAAACGCACTCACTTACTCTTTAAATGCCTCACAATTGAATAAATACCTTAAAACATGTATATTTACAATGAAATAATGAAAGAATGCAACACGGTAACCATGGTAACAGAATCTCACAGGTCCACAGACGCAATGCTTCCAATTATTACATTACTGTGAAAGTTTCCAGACGGTTCTAAGGTTATCACTGAACCAAATTAAGCTGTAAAATTCATCAATACATACAGTATAATGCGCTTAAGGGGGTCAAGGGGCACTCTAGACTTTTTCACGCAATTTTCACTTGTGAGTGTGGTACGAAAGGTCTTTTTCACCCGACTAGCTAGAGCTAGAGCTTTAGCGCATATAAAGGCCCTTAAATGAACAGTGTCTGTGATATTCCCAGAAATCCAACTTCGCTCTGATATACCTATGAAGGAATGACAAACCCCTAACCACTGCACCAGTAGCTGAATTGATAAAGTCTGATTATTCATACCAAGGATAAATCAGTCATAGCATTCATGATTGAGATTTTGCTACGTGTACTCTTTACAACTAGAATATTCGCGGGCGAAACCGCGACGGGTAATGCTAGTTATTTATATAAATTCATATACTGTATTATCCTCCCAGCTCGGCTTCAGCCATGGACTGTGGTGTCTGGGAGCTGAACACACTTTGACAGGTCGATCGCTAACATGGGTCTAATTAAGAAAGTGATTTTGGAAGGTAGTCGGCCGTGGACCTGTTGAAAGGAACCGTCCGGCATTCACCTGGTGGTGAAAATGGGAAACCACGAAAAACACTTTCAGGACGGCCGATGTGGGATTCAAACCCACGCACCCGATGCCAGCGAGACACGAGCTAGAGCTTTATCGCTCTCAGCCATCGTTGTCGGTTGTTGTTTGAGTCTTCAGTCTGTTGACTGGTTTGATGCAGCTCTCCATGCCTCCCAGTCTTGAGCTAATCGTTTCGTCTCTACAATGCTACCACACCCTACATCCGAAGCAATCTGTTTAACATATTCTAACCTTGGTCTAGCCCTACAGTTCTTGTCCTCAACCCTTCCTTCCATAACTAAGCTTGCTATTCCTGGGTGTCTTAGTATGTGTCCTACCAACCTATCTCTTCTCTTCATTAGCAGTCGCCAGAAACATCTCTCCTCTCCCACTCGCCTTAATACCTCTTCGTTTGTCACCCTATCTACCCATCTGATCATCATTCTCCTGTAACACCACATTTCAAATACTTCAATTCACCTCTTTTCTGCTGCACCAATAGTCCAAGTTTCACTTCCATAGAGCGCCACGCTCCAGACAAAGGCTTTCAAAAATTACTTCCTAATACCTAAATCTGTATTCGATGTCAACAGATTCCTTTTTTGTAGAAAGGCTTTCCTTGCCTGAGCCAACCTACTTTTTATATCCTCTTTGCTTCGTCCATCACTGGTTATTTTGCTTCCTAAGTAACAGAAGTCTCCTACTTCCTTCAGCTTTTCACCCGCCAATTTGATGTCCATAGAGATTTGTCGGTATAATAATAATAATAATAATAATAATAATAATACCACACATAATGCATAGGAAATAAGTCTTGGTGTATGGAATCTTCCCTGGCCTATAAGAGCTAGGTGTACGAAAGTGATGTGTAAATTAGTATTATATGGATATATGGAAGAAGTCGACCCCTCACCCCTGCGGTTGGATGCCAGTAGCTGAAGAACTAACACCCGGACACAACGAAAGCTGGTTGGTGTGGAAATCCCTAAACAGGTTACGATCAGGAGTTGGAAGATCCCGAGACAATCTGAGGGGAAGGGTCCTCAGTGCATGTGATACGTCTTGCGAATGTGGACAAGAACAAACCACAAGACACATGCTTCATTGCCCTCAGTGCCCTTCATCTTGTGCAGAGGAAGATCTCCTGTTAGCCACTCCGAGCGTCTTGGATGTTGCTCAGTATTGGGCACGTGTTATATAATTAGACCCTTATATGTATAGCAACTGTACATTTGTATGTTTCCGACACGAGAAATAAAATAAATCTACTATATAAAGCTCAAATACCACTCACTCACTCACTGACTGACTGACTGACTGATTCATTCATCACGAAATCTCAGAAACCACCGAACGGATTGGAATGAAATTTGGTATGCAGCTTCCTCAAGGGCCGCAAACGCCCGCTAAGAAAGGATTTTTGGATATTCAAGTTCTAAAGGGGTGTTAAGGGGGTATACCTGCATTTCATTGAATAGCAATATCTCCCGATTGGTTTCATTGGGGGATGTGATACTCGGCATATAAACGCATCATTAAAAATAAGAAGACACGTGTCTGAGGGTTTTTCGATGTGGTGTATATTATGAGGTGAAAGGGGTGAAAAGTGGGGGTTGAAGGATTCCTAACGGAGCGTGTATCCCTTAAACGACACAGGCCAGGAGTTTGGAACTCAGCGGGAAAAAATCGGCATAAAAAATAAGTAAATAGGTGTTTGACCGTTTTTTCATAAATCCAATTTAAGGGGCCCATGGGGAGGGGTGAAATTATGGGGGGGGGGGGGGGGGCGTAATATGTCTGAGTGTAAAATTATGCATGGCCTATGTTGTAGACAATAACACATTACATCTTTTTTGTCTCTTGCTATTTCATCATACGACGAATACTTATGGAGTTATTAATGATTTTATACTTTTTGGTCGGAATTTTGTAAGTCCCAGGAATGACATAAAAATTGTTTCGAATGAAATTTCAAAAAAGATTTTTTTTAATACTTTTATTATATTTTTCACGTCTTTTAGGGTCCGAAACCAACATGATATTTTGATTTTTTTTTTCGTCCCATGCATTTTTGGTTTCAGGTGATAGACCATGCTTATCTATCTATATAACTAATGTTATAACGGGATTCCAAATGTTATTGCGGGCGAAGCCGCGGGTAACAGCTAGTAAATAAATAAATAAATACAGTTATAATAATAATAATATCGTATGGCCTCGGTGCCGGGTTCAAGCTTTGTTAATCGACACCCAGCGGGCAGCTTACATATCGAATTTCGTCGCTCCTTTGAACGCTATGAAAGTCAAGGAGGTTAGATGTCTAAGCTCCTTGTCACTACAGCGCTTTCTAGTAGAGAATGGAGGAACTTTGTGTTGGCGGTAAATCCCGAGATTAATTTTGCCATTGAATACGGCCTACTGAATTCAAATGGGTTCTTTAACATGCCAACAACATATGACATCCATGTCGTGATTTTTGTCGCCTTTCCAAAATCACTTACCACGGCCAGGGGCGAACCTACAAGCTTGGGGTTGGTAATCCGACACGTTAACCTCTCACCCACCGTGGCAAGCATTATTATAATTAATAATAATGATGATAGTGATGATGATTATTAAAATTAATAATGATGTCGACTCCGTGGTGTAGTGGTCAGCGTGCTTAGCTGCCACCCCGGAGGTCCGAGGTTCGATTCCTGGCTCTGCCACGAAATTTGAAGAGTGGTATGAGGACTGGATCGGGGTCTACTCAGCCTCGGGGGGTCCAAATGATTCCCACCTCAGCCATCCCCGAAGTTGTTTTCCGTGGTTTCACACTTCGTCTCCAGGCAAATGCCGGGATGGTACCTAACGTAAGGCCACGGCTCCCTTCTTCCCTCTTTCTTGCCTATCCCTCCCAATCTTCCAATTCCCCATAAGGCACCTGTTCGCAAGTGAGGCCGCCTGGACGTGGTGCTTGTCACACCTCCCCAGTTGTATCCCCATCTCAATGTTTCAAGCTCCAGGACACTGCCCTGGCGGCGGTAATGGTGGGATCGCTCGCTGTGTCTGAGGGAAAAGCCAACCCTGGAGAGTAAACGAACTAAATAATAATAGTTCTTTTTTCTTAGTCGTTTACCCTCCAGGTTGGTAGAACCCACGGACTCAGCGAGGGAACTCACCACTACCGCCTCTACGGGCAGTGACCTAGAGCTGGGAACATCTAATCGGAGTGGATACAACTGGTGAGGTGTGATTGGCACCTCGCCCAGGCGGCCTCACCTGCAAAGCGAACAGGGGCCTCAGGAGGGAAAGTAAGGGATGGTCAGGATGGATAGGCAAGGAAGAGGGAAGGAGGCGGCCATGGCCTTGAGGAAGGTACCATCCCGGCATTTGCCCGAAGACGAAGTGGGAAACCACGGAAAACCACTTCGAGGATGGCTGAGGTGGGAATCGAACCCCCTCTACTTATTTGGAACACGCAGCAATTAGTTCATAATAATCATAATACATAGGAAATATGAATTGGCGTATTTTCCCTTAAGAGATTGGCAAATTTGGCTTATAGGCCTGATGAACTGGAAGACGCATACAAATATATTCGATATATAGTATGATGTGACACTCATAATAATAAGAAATATGTCTTCCCGGAAGTCATTCTTTGCTCGTATAATCACGATAGGATGTTTTGATTGCGAGAAATTAAGATTAAAATTTCACTAGGTCCCACCGAGATTTGAACTCGGATCGCTGGATTCAAAGTCCAGAGTGCTAACCATTACACCATGGGGCCAGCTGATTGTCAGAGAAGTCTGCTACGTGTTATAAACGCAGCTATAAGTTCCTTATAAGAGTCATAGATGGCGTGCGGAGTACTTGCCTGCGGTGACTGTTTCAAGGTTATCGTGAGTAAACATCGCCGAACCGCAAGCCGCGTGTCACGTTAAATTCCGTGACGTCATCCTCACACGCGGATCTAGACTTGCGATTCGCAGCAACAAACGGCCTCGTCGTTCCCGAAGGGTCTTTCGCTAATGCGCCATTAGCTTGGCCACAACTATAGAGCTGCAACTATAGAGCAATGGTGCTGAATTCATTCAAATATCGGTTTGAGATAGCGAGCGAGTGAGTAAATTACATCTCATGGCATCGATGGTGATATGACGGTCATCAGTCTACGTCAGTGACAAATGTCTATCTCCATCGAACCTATTGCCGAAACGTCTGCTGCTCTCATTTTCCTCCGTTGCAAGCACCAAAGCACCAATTAAAAACCAAACGCAAAATACAATTCCTTATCAAAATAAAATGGCCATAAGCACATCAATGCTAAGCCAGTGTAATATTTCACTGTTATATTGTTATTATCGTCGCCTCCGTAGCGTAGCGGTCAGCATGGTTAGCTGCCACCCCGGAGGTCCTGGGTTCGATTCCCGGCTCTGCCACGAAATTCGAAAAGAGGTATGAGGACTGGGACGGGGTCTACTCAGCCTCGGGTGGCCCAAATGAGTAGAGGGGTTTTGATTCCCACCTCAGCCATCCTCGAAGTGATTTGCCGTGGTTTTCCGTGGTTTCCCACTTCGTCTTCGGGAAAATACCGGGATGGTACCTACTGTAAGGCCACGGCCGCCTGCCTCCTTCCCGCTCCCTTACCTATCTTCTCTTCCCATCCCTCATAAGGCCCCTGTTCGCTTTGCAGGTGAGGCCGCCTATTATAGGCGAGGTGCTAATCGCAGATTACACCTCCTCAGTTGTATCCACTCCGACCAGATGTTCCCAGCTCTAGGACACTGCCCGTAGAGGCGGTAGTGGTGAGTTCCCTCGCTGAGTCCGTGGGTTCCACCAACCTGGAGGGTGAACTCGATATTTTTAAATATATATTATTATCACCAAATTAAAACTTAATTCCCCACATTAGAGTGAAAGGAGACCGGGTTATGGGCACCAGACTCTACGCATCTAAAACGTGCTACGCGTGCTACATGAGAGTTTTTATTATAGTTAGGCGCAGGATTTCGCAACAACAGAATAGTATTATTTTTGTTCACCTAAGGCATTGTTGACAACTGACATTGTTAGAATAGCTTTGAATTACCAGTACTAAGGTAGTAATCATAGTTTGTATCCGGCAAAAAAGTTGCCCCTCACCTCATTCCTAATACTTAAAATTACAATTTTCAACTTCCATTCACCTACTGTCTTTCAAATATGTTGTTGTTCGTGTCTTCAGTTTTTTGACTGGTTTGATGCAGACCTCCATGCCTCCCTGCCCTTAGCTTATCGTTTCATCTCTACATAGCTACCACACAGTACATCCGAGGCAATCTGTTAAACATATTCTAACTTTGGTCTATCCCGAAAGTTCTTGTCCTCGATCCTTCCTTTCATAAATAAGCTTGCTATTCCTGGGTGTCTTAGTACGTGTTCTACCAACCTATCTCTTCTCTTCATTAGCAGTCGCCAGAAACATCTCTCCTCTCCCAATCATCTTAGTACCTCTTCATTTGTTACTTTAAATTCCCATGTGAACTTCATCATTCTACTGTAACACCACATTTCTAACGCTTCAATTCTCCTCTTTTCTGCTGCACCAACAGTCCAAGTTTCACTTCCATAGAGTGTCACGCTCCAGACAAAGGCTTTCAAAATAACTTGCTAATACTTAAATCTTTATTCGATGTAAACAGATTCCTTTTCTGTAGAAATGCTTTCCTTGCCTAAGCCAAGCTATTTTTTATATGCTCTTTGCTTCGTCCATCACCGGTTATTTTGCTTCCTAAGTAACAGAAGTCTCCTACTTCCTTTAGCCTTTCATCTGCCAATATGACGTCCAATAATTGGACGATAATTAGAAATTCTTCTCCCTCGAAGATGGCTGCACATAGGCTATTCGATATCCAGTATGATGATATACATAATGACTATTTCAAACATTAAGAATTTCTGTTATTGTTGTTTCATTTAGGGCAGGTGTTCTCAACCTTTTTAGGACTGTGAGCACCACCCTCATGCCATAACAAGTACCTGAGCACCATTAAATTGAATATAATAATAATAGTAATAATAACACATTAATAATAATAATAGTTACTCGAGGAGTAACCATCACTTTTATCCAGAGATTGGAAAAGAGACTCTTAATGAATCATAATTGTTTTCAGCAAATATGATATAATGAATATATTTACACCAAAGAACGACAACTTGAAGATGATTTACTGTAGGAATATTCTTAATGGCGCCTTCAAACCATGAAGTAATCCATATGTAATATACATTCCACATGGCCAGCAGTGCGTCATGGTGCCAATCTCCAACACTGCCGCGCTCATTGTTTCCTCTTACCACTGCTAGCTGGATCGCATCCCTCCTGGCTGCTAAAGCAGGTGTTCTCAACCTTTTTAAGACTGTGAGCACCACCCTAATGCCATAGCAAGTACCTGAGCACCATTAAATTGAATATAATAATAATTATAATAGTAATAATAACACATTAATTCTATATAATAAAGGAATGCCATCCAGCTGGCAGTGCGTCTTACACACTTCCGTCCGATCCACTTCCGTCCCATTTTTCAAAATCACTCCCACAAACATATCCAACAACCGAATGGAAAGTTGTTACACATCAATAATACAACCATCATTTTGCTGAGAAAATGAAATATAATAATGTTATTGGTTTTACGTCCCTTTTAACTACACTGGCTTTTAGAGACGCCGGGGGTGCCGGAATTTTACCCCGAAGGGGATCTTTAACGTGCCAGTAAATCTACGGACACGGCTCCCTCGCATTTGCGCACCCTAAAATGCCAGTTGACTGGGCCAGGATACGAACCTGCAACCTTGGGCCGAGCAAGCGAGAACGTTACCCCTGAGCCACGCAGCCAGCAACTGAGAAAATGAATACCACGACCAAAAGATCTTGGACTGAAGAACGGAGATAGATTTTAAGTGCCCAGATGAAGAGCTTTGGGAGAATAAAACATCATCATCTAAATAAGTTCTATCGCACTCTACAGATGGCCATAACGTTGTAATAATAATAATAATAATAATAATTTATTATTTTTTTTTTTTTTTTTACGAGGGAAGTGGAAAAATCTTGCATAAGACCTTGAGAAGGGTCCGCACTCCTCAAGAGTGTGGGATTCTTACCCACTAAAAAACCACACCCTGTCCTCTTGACGAAACCCATCCCGGGACCACTTTCGTATTACTTCAGGATGGAGTCATTTTCTTTGCTTCACAAGCACCATCTTACTTCTCCATTCATAGCCCGCGGAACGCAGACTCAATCGACTAAATCGAGCAAGTCCCCATCCGACTTCTTCTGACGAAGGACCACCTCAACAAAGAAAGCGACCGTATCCCAGCTGAGCTCGTTTCTCAGCATAATGCCAACTATATTGTCCGGCGTTATTGGACCAACCTCAGCTTCAAGTTGTTGTTTTTCCGCTGCCCAACGATCGCAGACGAAAAACGTATGATAAACGTCATCTCGTTCGTTCTCGCAGTAAATACAAACTGGACTCCTTACTTTGGCCATACGATGAAGGTAACACCGAAAGTAGCCATGACCTGTCAACATCTGTGTCAGAAAGTAATTTATTTCTCCGTGTTTCCTACTCGTCCACTCGACCAGACTCGGTATCAGCCGAGCTGTCCATCTTCCTCTGTGATCGTCATTCCACCTCTGCTGCCAAAGTTCCATCTTGCGTGCTACGGCTTCCTTCCGGGCTTGAGCCTTGCCCAGTTCTACTCGTCGGAAGTATACGTCTTTACGTTCTTGCGCGAGTAAGTCTATTGGCGCAACACCTGATACAACCAGAACTGCAGGTTCCGAAACTGTACGGTAAGCACACACCACCCTCAGAGCTCCTCTCCTCTGAATTGCAGCTAGGCGTTTCCTATACTTCTCTATCCTCAGCGAATCAGACCAAATCTCAGCTCCATACAGGAGAATAGACTGCGCTGTGGACAACAGTAGTCGACGTTTGCTTTCTCTAGGACCATGCACATTAGCCATGAGTCTACTAATGGCAGCTGTCACTACTTCCGCCTTGTCTGCTGCCTTCCGTATATGAGACCAGTATGTCAGTTTCGTGTCAAGAGTAAACCCTAAGTACTTCGCAGTGGCTCCAGTTCGAACGACCACCTCTCCAACTTTCATGGGAATTATAGTGTCCATTCTCCTCCTAGTTAACATGACTATTTCAGTTTTCGCCATAGCTAAATTCAGACCATGAGCGTTCATCCAACCACTCACCCGTCGCATTACCTGATTGAGTTTCCACTGAGCCAGAACCGCATCTCGGGCTACAATCACCGCTGCAATATCATCAGCGTACCCAACAAGGAATGTATCTTCGGGCATCTCCATGCGCAGTAAGCCTTCGTACAACATGTTCCACAAATCCGGGCCCAGGATAGATCCTTGCGCTGCTCCTGCCGTGACTTTTCTCCTCCTCTGGCCGTCTGCAGTGTCATATAACAGGGTACGGTCCTTCAAATAATCTTTCATTATACGCAGGAGATATGCAGGCAACTGGTAGGTGAATTGAAGAGCTTCAACCATATCTATCCACCTAGCTGAGTTGAAGGCGTTCTTCACATCCAAGGTTACCAGAAGTGTTATTTTCCTAGAATAGTGGATACCTTCCTGAGCTTGATTCGCAGCTTCAACTACTAGGCGTACTGCATCTATTGTACATCGCCCACGGCGGAAGCCAAATTGCCTGTCAGACAGATTTCCCGCGGCTTGAATAGACGACAGTATGCGAGGTTTTAATAGCTTCTCCAGCACTTTTCCCGCAATGTCTAAAATACATAGTGGTCTGAAGGACGATGGCGCGTTCCCGACTGCCTTTCCTTTATTAATAAGCACTAGTCGAGCCATTTTCCAACGGGCACTAAAGACACCTGCTCTCAGACAACAGTTGTACATTTCAAGCAGTAGCTGCGGACAAACCTTGAGAGCTAGTTTCATAGCTTCCGCGGGTATAATGGAAAAAGCATGCGCCCCTGTTTCCTTTTGGGGCGTGGTGGTCAAGCTGTTGGCCTCTCACCAAGGTGGACTGGGTTCGATTCCCGGTCAATGCATGTGAGATTTTTGAAGTGAAATGCCATGTCCTGTGGATCGGATTCCACGTAAAAGAAAAGAGGTCCCGTGGATCATGATCACGAGATTAACTGTCACGTATAACTATACTCTGTCTGTATTATTACGGTACCAATAATGAACGCTGACGTCTGTCAAAACTAGCAAGTAGGGAAATGCTGCGTTGCCACTGAGACAGGTCCATAAAATTCCAAGAGGCTTCCAGGAAGACACAAATACTGGGTAAGTTAGCCCGTCTGCCAGGC
Organism: Meconema thalassinum; assembly: GCA_946902985.2. Classification (NCBI taxonomy): domain Eukaryota; kingdom Metazoa; phylum Arthropoda; class Insecta; order Orthoptera; family Tettigoniidae; genus Meconema; species Meconema thalassinum. The sequence goes on from OX336390.1 coordinate 839,140,020, forward strand.
AGTCTAATGACACTGACAAGTCAAGGCACAGTAGAAACCTGTGTCAAATCATGTGCTCACTGCAGTGTCTGCATACATTGCAGCACTGCTCGCTGTTGCCATGGAGACCATTACCCCCTCATCTCCACTCCTCACCTCAACCTTCAAGCGGATGACATCCTTCACCGTTCATAAATCAGAGTGTACAAGCTTCCTTTTCTTTTCTCCATTAAATTCGTTTGTTCGGGGAGTTTTAAGAATGTGAAAAAAGTTTGCGATTTTGGATGAGGAGGGGGGTTTGTACGAAATTATCAACGTTAGCCAGTTTTTTTTCTTCGTTATTTCGTCGTCCAAATTAACTAACTTTCTGGCACTTTCCATGAAGGTTTCTTAACTTCTTTAGGTTGATTTGTGGAAGGAAAACGCATCCTGTGTAGAGTTCTCGTGAATTTAGAAATATATTTCCTGCTTCTGGTGCTGCAGCACGGGACTGTAAAGTGGATGATTTTTCCATGCGCTGAGTTGCGTAATACATTGAACAAGGGAGAGAGGGGTTCATTTCTTTGGACATTCACTTTGAGGGGGAGCCTGGGGAGGGGATATTAAGATTGTTACGTGTTACAATGGGGAGAAGGAGTTAAGTTGTGTGGCATATTTGTGAATATATTTTATGTTCAAATTAGCTTGTTGTGTTGTTATTGTTGTTGATCCGTTAGGGGCTTTGCGACATCTTAGCCATGTAGCCACGGCTTTGTTAACTCCGCAGTACTTGATATACAGTACATATTGTCTGCAGAGATACTTCAGTACAAGAGGCGAGTTCATCTTTCGAAACGACAAATGCTACCACCTGGTGGTATAATCGCGAAAACCTGTGTTGTATTGTGATTGAGTAGGGGGGTAATGCCGATTCTAACCCACCCATTTTATTTGTACCAGACTGTACAAGTTAAAATAATTAATATCTCTCAAACGCATGGTCGGATGTTGACAAATGTGGTGTCCTAGGACTCGGGCTGACGTCCTCTTTCCTATGGACCATGTATTATATTTTTCAATTTTTTTTAAAATTTTTCGTTTTTGAAAATAGGCTATAGCTTGAAAACCAAACAGGATAGAACGTTGTGCCATGGCTCAAACGAATGGTCTTTATGACCTTTATTTTTTGTAATAAAACTTTTTTATTTTTTATATTTTTTTGAAAACACTCGAATTTTGAAAATCCTATATTTTGGAAACTAGGAACTCTACAAAAAATATTGTTTAACGTAAATCAATGGTCCCTACCCCCTCTACCCCCAAAATAAATTTCAAGTCTCTAGAATGAAAACCTGCAGTAGTGGGATGATGAGAGAGCTGCTTACAAAAGCAAGTGGTGAGCCCCTGCGACCTTGGAATGGAAGGAGCCATGCTAGGAGGGCGTGCTTGGATTCGTTTTTTTCGTCTCGTCGTGCTCTTTACGGGAATGTAGGTGTCGAAAATGTGAAAATCTGGAAACACAGTCTTTTTGGGGTAAAAACGTGATTTTAGACTTTTTGCTATATCTCGCGAACCAATCATGCTAGAGGCGTGTACGAAGGGTCCAAGGACTCGGGGTGACGTCCTCTTTGCTATGGACCACTCGTTATATTTCTTAAAAAATTTTGGAAACTCGATTTTGGGGGTAAACACGTGTTTTTTGTGATTTTTGCCGATATCTCACGAACCAATAACGCTAGAGACGTGTACGAGGTGTCCTAGGACTCGGGCTAACGCCCCCCTTTCAAATGTGGTAGATATTTTTTCCAAAAAATAATTCACAAAGGGCCTAACGCCGTACATGTTGAAAAAACGTTTTCTTTTCTTTACTTGTTTATAATGTTTATAAAGCGTGGTAGTTGAGAGAGACGATACGGCTGGATGTGTGTTTCAACGAACCTGCCGCTAACCACAAGGACCATGCTTAATAGAACAATCGCTATTTCGGCGGGTCGGTGTATGACAGAGCGAGGGTGCGTTTTTCTGATATTTTACCTTTGACGTGTAAACGGTGATGAGAACTTGGTTCTATGTTGGTCGAAGCGAGTAGAGAAAACAAACTTACAGGAGGTGAATGTCATTTGAGCTTATTGGAAGGCGTTGATCTGACTTGACAACAGGTGACGCTTGAAAATGAAATAATCTGAGCATTGTGGTGGCATGGAAGAGCGAAAGGCATGTGAACACATGTGTGAAACCACAGGCAAGCTAAACCAGTGACATCCTGTCTTGCTTCGTACGTGACAAAATGCAAGTTCATGTGAAATTTGATCTACCGCAGGTGTTCGCTTGGGACGTTATCTGTCCACATGCGCGATAACTGTTAACAAGTTACATCCTGTCTTGCTTCGTACGTGACAAAATGCAAGTTGACGTGAAATTTGATCTACCGCAGGTGTTCACCTTGGACGTTAGCTGTCCACGTGCCTGATAAGAGAATGTTCAAAGCGTGGGAATCGCTGAATCAGTAAAAAGTATGATGCAACTTGTCAGAATGATGTCACAACCAATAGATAGGCAAGAGCTGCAAACAGCAGTGGTGGGAGGTGAAGGGAGGGAGAGGGGAGGGGTAATGTATGAGAGAACACAGGTGGAAAGAGAAAGAAATATGTGGAGCTGAGGACTGTACACATAGAGCTATAGGTGGTGTACAACATGTGTGAATAAATAAATTAAAAATTGCACAGGTTCACACAACATAGACTGTATTATTGCCATGGCCAAGCACTCACATTAAGATCATTTACAAAATCATAAAATGAAAAATAAAAAATCTTGTTTTGGAAATATCGTTTTTCAACATACACAAAATAAATATATAAAAAATTTGTAAACAACAAAATGGAAAATCCATGGTCAAGCACTCACATTAATATTATTTACAAAATCATAAAATGAAAAATAGAAAATCTTGTTTTGGAAATATCGATTTTTTTCAACATACACAAAATAAATATATAAAAAATTTGTAAACAGCAAAATGGAAAATCCATGTTTCCATATAGACAAAATTTTAAAAACCTTAAACGGACATTTAAGAAAATATATGCAAATGGGAAATTGACAAATGTGTAAATATGAAAATGGAAAAATCCATGTTTCCATATCATGAAATTGAAAAACATCAAACTGTCATTTAAAAAAATGCAAATGGAAAATTGACAAATTGCAATGTGTGAAATGTGAAATTGAACAAATGGCTATCATTATTTAAAAAAAGAAAAGAACATAGTGCTCTATGGTTAAAGTGTGAATCAAACCCTCTCTACTTATTTGGACCACCCGAGACTGAGTAGACTAGTTTTAGTTATCATACCACTTTTAAAAGTTTGTGTTAAATCTAGGAATTGAACCCAAGAGCTTGTAGGGGAGATCCAAGGTTATAATATGTTAAACAGATAGCCTTGAATGTAGTGTGTGGTAGCTATATAGAAATGAGACGTTTCGCTCGGGGCAGGGAGGCATAGAGATCTGCATCAAACCAGTCAAAAGACTGACGACTCAAACAACAACATGTAGAGCTCACCAAAATAATGTTGTGTAACGGTAAATGTTAGTCAACGAACAGTAATGCATTACTAAAACCCATGACACGATACCTAAGAGCTTTTCTAAAATTATTTTAAAATGCCTTTAACCCTATATTAAACACCCAGTTCACAAGACTCATAACTGCAATGTTATGGTCAAACAAAACAAAATCTATATTTCAAAACAAGCAAGTGGTTTAGTCAATGTATACTGGAAAAAGTTTTATAAACACTCAAGTCCACAAAAATAATTAAATTAGTAACAGTCAGGTTGACCGAGTGGTTATGGTGTTTGACTTAAGTTCAAATTTTCTGTACAAGAAAGCAAGGGTTCGAATCCCTTACCTGATATAACTATTGCCTCAACATGGCTTGACCACACTGTATTATTGTGTACTCGGTACACAAACCATAAATAGAGTGTATTGTTTAAGGTCACTCTCTTTGCGAACATAGTCAGAGAATGTTGATGGTTAACAATTGCATTAATAGTGGGACATAGGGATAGCAATTAAGAAAAACAGACAATACCCATACACTATTTTTATTTATTTAATGTAAGTACTTGTACAATAGTTATATACAAATTACAACTCTCTTTTGTCTATTACTATCTAGTCCTTTTCGATCCACTTGCATATCAAGGGCAGATGACTTTGTAGTTCAGCCCCTTCAAACAACAACACTACTTTTTGCATAGTCTGTGATGTTGATGACTCTTGATGCGTGGAAGATGGATACAACATAACTTTTACAACAGGGGTTAAACGTTGCTCAACAAACAATGCACTATTTTGAGTAGCAACATCTTTCTCTTGTACTAACTTTTTAGCATTCTGATGATTTTTTGTCAATACCATCAGTGTTTTGTCTGGAGCACTACATTGATGATCACTCACACTTAAAACCACACTATTTCTACTTTTCATATTGCCTCGACATGTTGTTGACCTCTGTTTCGAGCATTGCCAGAATATTATTCCTTTTACATTTTGTCGTCTATAGTTATAAGAGTAGCCTTTATAGAGTACACGTTGTTTACCTCGGTTAGTTGGAGTAAGTTCCATAGTAGTAACTAACCTGTTAGTATGATTTGCACGCTACAAAGGTTATCTCGGTTCTGGTAATAGAATTATTTAGCGTTGGCTTTTATATTTAATATGTACAGTTTAAAGTGATAGAAAAGTGGTAGAAACGTGGTAGCAAAGTGGTAGACAATTGGTAACATAGTGGTAGAAAAGTGGTAGCAAAGTGGTAGAAAAGTGGTAGAAAAGTAGTAGAAAAGTGGTAGCAAAGTGGTAGAAAACTGGCAGAAAAGTAGTAGAAAAGTGGTAGCAAAGTGGTAGAAAAGTGGTAGCAAAGTGGTAGAAAATATTACATGTATTGTTAAGAAATAGTTTAAGCGGTTACATGGATTCATTACACTATAATTTTAGCATCACGAAGCTCATTTTCTATATCCAAAAGTTCTTCCTCATATTTAGTATGACCAGCCTGTTTACAGGTATGCAAGTACTGAAGCCGCTGGATTAGCTTACTGGGATTGTTCCAGTAAACAAATTTAACAAATGATTTTTTTGGGTGTAAACCATTATCATCATCATCATCATCATTATCATCATAATCATCATCATCATCATCATGGTTATCATCATCAATATAATTATCATCAATATAATCATCATCACTATTACTATCTAATCCTTTTTGTTCATCTTGCAATGCAAAAACCTTTGGCATAGTTTGTGTTGTCTTTGATAGTGTTAGAGGTTTCTTAGACGTTAACGACTGTCCTAACATGTCTTTTTCAGGAGATAATAAATGCTCTTTAACAAACAAAGCACTATCTTGAGCCACACTATTTTTTTCTTGGTCTTGCTTTTTTACCTTAGTTAGAGTATTTTGTCCATTTAAATGAGTATTATTTTGAGATTTACAATGATGATCGATTGAAATAAGTATGTTGGAGCCTTTTGTCTTAATCATTCCTCGACACTTTTTAGATCGTTGTTTCGAACAGCACCAAATAACAGTTCCATTTTTATTGGTTCGTTTCACAATATATGAATATCCTTTATAGTATGCGTAAGGCTTACCATACCTAGTCACTGATACTTCCATGTCAACTGTCAAGCATAGACTAAGCTCTAGTAAAGTCAACTTGGTAATAAGAATACTAGTTTAATGTGAGAGCAAATATGGATCCAAAGAGTTCAGGTAAAAGTGGAAGCAAATAAGCAAATATTAGAACCAAGAGTGGGGTTAAAAGTGGTCGCAAAGTGGTAGACCCATTACACAATAATTTCAGCATGACGAAGCTCTTGTTCAATTTCTTTGATTTCCCAATCGTGACCGATATGCCCAGCTTGTCGTAAAGCATGCAATTGTCGAAGCCGTTGAATTAGCTTACTGGGTTTGTTCCAGTATACACATTTAACAAATGGATTTTTAGGTGTAAACAAAGCACTACCATTATCATGATCATTATCATCATCATTATCATCATCATAATCACCATTATCATCATGACCATCATCACTGTTACTATATAGTCCTTTTTGATCCTCTTGCAATACCATTTTATTTATAGTCTGAGTTGATTTTGATAGTGTTGAAGGTTTCTTGGACGTTGACAATTGTCCTAACATGACGTTTTGAGGACATGATAAGTCCTTTTGAACAAACACTGCACTATCTTTAGCCGCAATATCGTTTTCTTGAACTTGCTTTTTAGCATTTTGATAATTGTTTGTAAACAGTAAGCGTGGTTCGTTTCGAGCACTACATTGATGAACACTCACACTTAAAACCTTTCCATTTTTACTTTTCAGATTGCCTCGACATTTTGTTGACCTCTCTTTTGAGCATCGCCAGAATATTATTCCATTCACATTCTGGCGATTATAGTTATAGGAGTAGCCTTGATAGAGTGCACGTAGCCTACCTTTGTTGGTTGTAATAAGTTCCATAGTAGTAACTGACCTGTCAGTACGATGTTCACAGTACAAAGATTACAATTGTTTTGCTGATGGAGTGACCTACCATAAGCTTATATATTGGCTTATGTGTTGGCTTTTTGTGTTGGCTTTTTGTGTTGGCTTTTCGTGTTGGCTTTTGTGTTGGCTTTTCGTGTTGGCTTTTTGTGTTGGCTTTTCATGTTGGCATTTCGTGTTGGCTTTTGTGTTGGCTTTTCGTGTTGGCTTTTTGTGTTGGCTTTTCATGTTGGCATTTCGTGTTGGCTTTTGTGTTGGCTTTTCGTGTTGGCTTTTTGTGTTGGCTTTTCGTGTTGGTATTTCGTGTTGGCTTTTTTGTATTGGCCTTTCATGTTGGCTTTTTGTATTGGCTTTTCGTGTTGGCTTTTTGTGTGGGCTTTTTGTGTTGGCTTTAGTATTGGCTTTTGTATTGGCTTATTTGACAAGTTATTTGTGTCAATGTATTTAGTGGATTTTTTTGTTGGTGTTGGAAAGTAGTTGAATGAGAGGGAATATTTAAAGACTTAACCTCAGCTCACTAACCTAACCTAACCTAACCTAACTTTACCTAACCTAACCTAACCTTTCAACTCTCTGATATTAATTAAATTCTGTGCATAGTCGAGTTGGAACCCAAGACCTCAGGGGTAAAAAAACAATTATTTTTGACGGCTTATTTTGGTAACTTATTTTAATGGCTAACCTAACTTTACCTAACCTAACCTAACCTCAGCTCACTTTGGATGTTACTAGTAAGTGTTCATATCCTCTGCTAGGTAGCATGCTAGTAGTACAGGTAGTGCTCATATTTACCGCTAGGTAGCGGAAACATACTTTGCATGTTGCATGTGACACTTGTGAAGTTTAACCACATGCAAGACGTGCTTGTATAAGTTCTCTATTTAAACTCAATATACAATTAACCACTAAATGTTCAGAACTAACATGTATAGCCATGTTTAGGGTATATAGGAGACCCTTAGCAAGAAAGGCTGTCTAACCCACGAGTGTACAGCCTTGTCATACGCAGTAAGCACTTGTTGGCAGAAAACAACAACAACAACAATTTGAGAAAGCCAACAACATATCCATTAAGGTATTTAAAGGAAACAGTTTTTTGTTGGCTTTCTCAAATTGTTGTTGTTGTTGTTGTTTTCTGCCAACAGGTGCTTACTGCGTATGACAAGGCTGTACACTCGTGGGTTAGACAGCCTTTCTTGCTAAGGGTCTCCTATATACCCTAAACATGGCTATACATGTTAGTTCTGAACATTTAGTGGTTAATTGTATATTGAGTTTAAATAGAGAACTTATACAAGCACGTCTTGCATGTGGTTAAACTTCACAAGTGTCACATGCAACATGCAAAGTATGTTTCCGCTACCTAGCGGTAAATATGAGCACTACCTGTACTACTAGCATGCTACCTAGCAGAGGATATGAACACTTACTAGTAACATCCAAAGTGAGCTGAGGTTAGGTTAGGTTAGGTTAGGTAAAGTTAGGTTAGCCATTAAAATAAGTTACCAAAATAAGCCGTCAAAAATAATTGTTTTTTTACCCCTGAGGTCTTGGGTTCCAACTCGACTATGCACAGAATTTAATTAATATCAGAGAGTTGAAAGGTTAGGTTAGGTTAGGTAAAGTTAGGTTAGGTTAGGTTAGGTTAGTGAGCTGAGGTTAAGTCTTTAAATATTCCCTCTCATTCAACTACTTTCCAACACCAACAAAAAAATCCACTAAATACATTGACACAAATAACTTGTCAAATAAGCCAATACAAAAGCCAATACTAAAGCCAACACAAAAAGCCCACACAAAAAGCCAACACGAAAAGCCAATACAAAAAGCCAACATGAAAGGCCAATACAAAAAAGCCAACACGAAAAGCCAACACGAAAAGCCAACACAAAAAGCCAACACGAAAAGCCAACACAAAAGCCAACACGAAATGCCAACATGAAAAGCCAACACAAAAAGCCAACCCAAAAAGCCAACACAAAAGCCAACACGAAATGCCAACATGAAAAGCCAACACAAAAAGCCAACACGAAAAGCCAACACAAAAGCCAACACGAAAAGCCAACACAAAAAGCCAACACAAAAAGCCAACACATAAGCCAATATATAAGCTTATGGTAGGTCACTCCATCAGCAAAACAATTGTAATCTTTGTACTGTGAACATCGTACTGACAGGTCAGTTACTACTATGGAACTTATTACAACCAACAAAGGTAGGCTACGTGCACTCTATCAAGGCTACTCCTATAACTATAATCGCCAGAATGTGAATGGAATAATATTCTGGCGATGCTCAAAAGAGAGGTCAACAAAATGTCGAGGCAATCTGAAAAGTAAAAATGGAAAGGTTTTAAGTGTGAGTGTTCATCAATGTAGTGCTCGAAACGAACCACGCTTACTGTTTACAAACAATTATCAAAATGCTAAAAAGCAAGTTCAAGAAAACGATATTGCGGCTAAAGATAGTGCAGTGTTTGTTCAAAAGGACTTATCATGTCCTCAAAACGTCATGTTAGGACAATTGTCAACGTCCAAGAAACCTTCAACACTATCAAAATCAACTCAGACTATAAATAAAATGGTATTGCAAGAGGATCAAAAAGGACTATATAGTAACAGTGATGATGGTCATGATGATAATGGTGATTATGATGATGATAATGATGATGATGATAATGATCATGATAATGGTAGTGCTTTGTTTACACCTAAAAATCCATTTGTTAAATTTGTATACTGGAACAAACCTAGTAAGCTAATTCAACGGCTTCGACAATTGCATGCTTTACGACAAGCTGGGCATATCGGTCACGATTGGGAAATCAAAGAAATTGAACAAGAGCTTCGTCATGCTGAAATTATTGTGTAATGGGTCTACCACTTTGCGACCACTTTTAACCCCACTCTTGGTTCTAATATTTGCTTATTTGCTTCCACTTTTACCTGAACTCTTTGGATCCATATTTGCTCTCACATTAAACTAGTATTCTTATTGCCAAGTTGACTTTACTAGAGCTTAGTCTATGCTTGACAGTTGACATGGAAGTATCAGTGACTAGGTATTTTAAGCCTTACGCATACTATAAAGGATATTCATATATTGTGAAACGAACCAATAAAAATGGAACTGTTATTTGGTGCTGTTCGAAACAACGATCTAAAAAGTGTCGAGGAATGATTAAGACAAAAGGCTCCAACATACTTATTTCAATCGATCATCATTGTAAATCTCAAAATAATACTCATTTAAATGGACAAAATACTCTAACTAAGGTAAAAAAGCAAGACCAAGAAAAAAATAGTGTGGCTCAAGATAGTGCTTTGTTTGTTAAAGAGCATTTATTATCTCCTGAAAAAGACATGTTAGGACAGTCGTTAACGTCTAAGAAACCTCTAACACTATCAAAGACAACACAAACTATGCCAAAGGTTTTTGCATTGCAAGATGAACAAAAAGGATTAGATAGTAATAGTGATGATGATTATATTGATGATAATTATATTGATGATGATAACCATGATGATGATGATGATGATTATGATGATAATGATGATGATGATGATGATAATGGTTTACACCCAAAAAAATCATTTGTTAAATTTGTTTACTGGAACAATCCCAGTAAGCTAATCCAGCGGCTTCAGTACTTGCATACCTGTAAACAGGCTGGTCATACTAAATATGAGGAAGAACTTTTGGATATAGAAAATGAGCTTCGTGATGCTAAAATTATAGTGTAATGAATCCATGTAACCGCTTAAACTATTTCTTAACAATACATGTAATATTTTCTACCACTTTGCTACCACTTTTCTACCACTTTGCTACCACTTTTCTACTACTTTTCTGCCAGTTTTCTACCACTTTGCTACCACTTTTCTACTACTTTTCTACCACTTTTCTACCACTTTGCTACCACTTTTCTACCACTATGTTACCAATTGTCTACCACTTTGCTACCACGTTTCTACCACTTTTCTATCACTTTAAACTGTACATATTAAATATAAAAGCCAACGCTAAATAATTCTATTACCAGAACCGAGATAACCTTTGTAGCGTGCAAATCATACTAACAGGTTAGTTACTACTATGGAACTTACTCCAACTAACCGAGGTAAACAACGTGTACTCTATAAAGGCTACTCTTATAACTATAGACGACAAAATGTAAAAGGAATAATATTCTGGCAATGCTCGAAACAGAGGTCAACAACATGTCGAGGCAATATGAAAAGTAGAAATAGTGTGGTTTTAAGTGTGAGTGATCATCAATGTAGTGCTCCAGACAAAACACTGATGGTATTGACAAAAAATCATCAGAATGCTAAAAAGTTAGTACAAGAGAAAGATGTTGCTACTCAAAATAGTGCATTGTTTGTTGAGCAACGTTTAACCCCTGTTGTAAAAGTTATGTTGTATCCATCTTCCACGCATCAAGAGTCATCAACATCACAGACTATGCAAAAAGTAGTGTTGTTGTTTGAAGGGGCTGAACTACAAAGTCATCTGCCCTTGATATGCAAGTGGATCGAAAAGGACTAGATAGTAATAGACAAAAGAGAGTTGTAGTTTGTATATAACTATTGTACAAGTACTTACATTAAATAAATAAAAATAGTGTATGGGTATTGTCTGTTTTTCTTAATTGCTATCCCTATGTCCCACTATTAATGCAATTGTTAACCATCAACATTCTCTGACTATGTTCGCAAAGAGAGTGACCTTAAACAATACACTCTATTTATGGTTTGTGTACCGAGTACACAATAATACAGTGTGGTCAAGCCATGTTGAGGCAATAGTTATATCAGGTAAGGGATTCGAACCCTTGCTTTCTTGTACAGAAAATTTGAACTTAAGTCAAACACCATAACCACTCGGTCAACCTGACTGTTACTAATTTAATTATTTTTGTGGACTTGAGTGTTTATAAAACTTTTTCCAGTATACATTGACTAAACCACTTGCTTGTTTTGAAATATAGATTTTGTTTTGTTTGACCATAACATTGCAGTTATGAGTCTTGTGAACTGGGTGTTTAATATAGGGTTAAAGGCATTTTAAAATAATTTTAGAAAAGCTCTTAGGTATCGTGTCATGGGTTTTAGTAATGCATTACTGTTCGTTGACTAACATTTACCGTTACACAACATTATTTTGGTGAGCTCTACATGTTGTTGTTTGAGTCGTCAGTCTTTTGACTGGTTTGATGCAGATCTCTATGCCTCCCTGCCCCGAGCGAAACGTCTCATTTCTATATAGCTACCACACACTACATTCAAGGCTATCTGTTTAACATATTATAACCTTGGATCTCCCCTACAAGCTCTTGGGTACAATTCCTAGATTTAACACAAACATTTAAAAGTGGTATGATAACTAAAACTAGTCTACTCAGTCTCGGGTGGTCCAAATAAGTAGAGAGGGTTTGATTCACACTTTAACCATAGAGCACTATGTTCTTTTCTTTTTTTAAATAATGATAGCCATTTGTTCAATTTCACATTTCACACATTGCAATTTGTCAATTTTCCATTTGCATTTTTTTAAATGACAGTTTGATGTTTTTCAATTTCATGATATGGAAACATGGATTTTTCCATTTTCATATTTACACATTTGTCAATTTCCCATTTGCATATATTTTCTTAAATGTCCGTTTAAGGTTTTTAAAAATTTGTCTATATGGAAACATGGATTTTCCATTTTGCTGTTTACAAATTTTTTATATATTTATTTTATGTATGTTGAAAAAAATCGATATTTCCAAAACAAGATTTTCTATTTTTCATTTTATGATTTTGTAAATAATATTAATGTGAGTGCTTGACCATGGATTTTCCATTTTGTTGTTTACAAATTTTTTATATATTTATTTTGTGTATGTTGAAAAACGATATTTCCAAAACAAGATTTTTTATTTTTCATTTTATGATTTTGTAAATGATCTTAATGTGAGTGCTTGGCCATGGCAATAATACAGTCTATGTTGTGTGAACCTGTGCAATTTTTAATTTATTTATTCACACATGTTGTACACCACCTATAGCTCTATGTGTACAGTCCTCAGCTCCACATATTTCTTTCTCTTTCCACCTGTGTTCTCTCATACATTACCCCTCCCCTCTCCCTCCCTTCACCTCCCACCACTGCTGTTTGCAGCTCTTGCCTATCTATTGGTTGTGACATCATTCCGACAAGTTGCATCATACTTTTTACTGATTCAGCGATTCCCACGCTTTGAACATTCTCTTATCAGGCACGTGGACAGCTAACGTCCAAGGTGAACACCTGCGGTAGATCAAATTTCACGTCAACTTGCATTTTGTCACGTACGAAGCAAGACAGGATGTAACTTGTTAACAGTTATCGCGCATGTGGACAGATAACGTCCCAAGCGAACACCTGCGGTAGATCAAATTTCACATGAACTTGCATTTTGTCACGTACGAAGCAAGACAGGATGTCACTGGTTTAGCTTGCCTGTGGTTTCACACATGTGTTCACATGCCTTTCGCTCTTCCATGCCACCACAATGCTCAGATTATTTCATTTTCAAGCGTCACCTGTTGTCAAGTCAGATCAACGCCTTCCAATAAGCTCAAATGACATTCACCTCCTGTAAGTTTGTTTTCTCTACTCGCTTCGACCAACATAGAACCAAGTTCTCATCACCGTTTACACGTCAAAGGTAAAATATCAGAAAAACGCACCCTGGCTCTGTCATACACCGACCCGCCGAAATAGCGATTGTTCTATTAAGCATGGTCCTTGTGGTTAGCGGCAGGTTCGTTGAAACACACACCCAGCCGTATCGTCTCTCTCAACCACCACGCTTTATAAACATTATAATCAAGTAAAGAAAAAGAAAACGTTTTTTCAACATGTACGGCGTTAGGCCCTTTGTGAATTATTTTTTGGAAAAAATATCTACCACATTTGAAAGGGGGCGTTAGCCCGAGTCCTAGGACACCTCGTACACGTCTCTAGCGTTATTGGTTCGTGAGATATCGGCAAAAATCACAAAAAACACGTGTTTACCCCCAAAATCGAGTTTCCAAAATTTTTTAAGAAATATAACGAGTGGTCCATAGCAAAGAGGACGTCACCCCGAGTCCTTGGACCCGTCGTACACGCCTCTAGCATGATTGGTTCGCGAGATATAGCAAAAAGTCTAAAATCACGTTTTTACCCCAAAAAGACTGTGTTTCCAGATTTTCACATTTTCGACACCTACATTCCCGTAAAGAGCACGACGAGACGAAAAAAACGAATCCAAGCACGCCCTCCTAGCATGGCTCCTTCCATTCCAAGGTCGCAGGGGCTCACCACTTGCTTTTGTAAGCAGCTCTCTCATCATCCCACTACTGCAGGTTTTCATTCTAGAGACTTGAAATTTATTTTGGGGGTAGAGGGGGTAGGGTCCATTGATTTACGTTAAACAATATTTTTTGTAGAGTTCCTAGTTTCCAAAATATAGGATTTTCAAAATTCGAGTGTTTTCAAAAAAATATAAAAAATAAAAAAGTTTTATTACAAAAAATAAAGGTCATAAAGACCATTCGTTTGAGCCATGGCACAACGTTCTATCCTGTTTGGTTTTCAAGCTATAGCCTATTTTCAAAAACGAAAAATTTAAAAAAAAAATTGAAAAATATAATACATGGTCCATAGGAAAGAGGACGTCAGCCCGAGTCCTAGGACACCACATTTGTCAACATCCGACCATGCGTTTGAGAGATATTAATTATTTTAACTTGTACAGTCTGGTACAAATAAAATGGGTGGGTTAGAATCGGCATTACCCCCCTACTTGATTGTGAAATATTATAAAATCACATGTGTTTCGGTGATTCATTTATGCAGTAGTGGTAGTAATGAAGTATATTATTAGACTTATCATATTGTTCAATTAAACATAGGGAGGTTGAGGCTGCTTGAGCTTTTGGTTCTCGCAGTCAAGTAGTGCAGTTGCACTCTATATAAAGGGAGGTAGCGCGCAGTTCGTTACTCCTGTGGGGGTCCGGGCGGGGACACCAAGAACCCACCGATCAGCCAGCTTGGTGTCCTAGGCGAAACCCCACACAAGACACGGCACAAACCTAGAAGAATTGCTGAGTTTTAAAGTATCGCGGATTTAGCCCAAGTTCTAAAAGAGACTAAAAATGTTACCAAATTCAAATTTCTTCGAAAGTATTTTGATTTATTCAACCCATTTTACTTACTTACTTTACGCGATCAGGCCCAGGGGACCGCATGCTGCTACAAGGGTTCTCCTCCACTGGATTCTGTTTGCTGCTCTCTGTTGCCAGTCGTCCTCTATTCCAATCTGTCGCAGGTTTTCACGGATTCCGTTCTTCCATCTTTCCCTTGGCCTACCCAGTGGTCTTCTTCCATGAGGAATAAAATTGTGCAGTTTCAGAGGCCATCGGCATGTGTCCAACCTATTGACATAGCCTGCCCATGCCAGACGTCTGCTTCTCATTAGGCCTACGATGTTCGTGGTCTTATACATGGCATCCAGCTCTCGATTGTACCGTATACGCCATTCACCAGTGTCCTCATCCTGAACGGGACCAAACCTCTTCCTCAAAACTTTCCTCCAAAAAACAAGGAGATTATTCAAATCTTTTTTTCCGAGTACTCCAGGTCTCGCTTCCATACAGCACTACAGGCTGAATTAGTGTCTTGATTACAGGGTCTTTTATAAAAAGTAAGAATGCAAACGGCATTTTTGTTATTCGCTTCTGCGGTGGGCTTGACCGAGCTAGTTGCGCGCCATGGCCCTCGGCTGTACTATTAAAAGCGCGCGTATAGTACATAAGAGAGCGGTTTTTTTTTCCAAGTTCCGATTGACTGTATAACATATTGGCATACCAAACTAATTTTACTACTAAATATTTGCTTGTTTTATTCTTATGTCTCAACATAATCACCAAAATTATTGAAACATTTATCGTATCGTTACACCAGCTTTCCAATGCCCTCGGCAAAATAATCTCCCGCCACTGAGGGGGGCAGGCTACGTCAGGACAGTCTCCTGAAGTTTTTCCTTTTTGGCTAGTTGCCACCCAATCATACCTTCAATTCTCCAGTGGCGGCAGAAAATTTTGCTGAGGGCATTGGAAAGCTGGTGTAACGATACGACAAATGTTTCAATCGTTTTGGCTATTGTGTTAAGATATACGAATAAAACAAGCAAACATTTAGTAGTAAGATCAGTTTTTATGTCAATCTGTTTTTTTTTATACAGTCCATCGGAACTTTAAAAAACAAACCACCCTCATGTGTACTATGCACGCGCTTTCAATAGTACAGTAGGGGGCCATGGCGCGCCTTAAGCTCGGCCAAGGCCACCGCAGCAGCAAATAACAAAACTGCCGCTTGCCGTTCTTACTTTATATGAAAGACCCTGTAGTTGGAGTTTGAACTTTCAACCCAAGCCAGATGGCATTTTCAGAACTGAATATGTATGCCACAAATATACTCCAGTATTTAATTTCTATGTTAATTTTTGAGACCCTTTCCCTTCATTTATCATGTTTACCATCAACCCCTTAATATTGCTGATACAGTATTGCTGAATCTCTCATTTTTGTCTGTGTGTGTAGACTCTGTCTGTCACTGTGTTAATTCCAGTAGTGTGTGCAAATGATCAGGGTGCGGGTTTATATGTACTACTAATAATTAATGAAATGGGTACATGATATATAGTTATTTTTAATGATATTTGCGATTACATTAAAAAAAATCCACAGCCTGCTTCCAGTCTCCGACCGGGTTAGGAATGGAATGAATGAAGCCCCCATCTAGCGGCGAGGATATGAAGTGTGCCGGCTGCCGAAGCCTGTCGCACTCCTCTGGGGCAATGATTAAATGAATGACAGGTGAAATGAAATGATAGTGGAGAGTGTTGCTGGAATGAAATTGTGACAGGGAAAACCGGAGTACCCGGAGAAAAACCTGTCTGCCTCCGTTTTGTCCAGCACAGATCTCACATGGAGTGACCGGGATTTGAACCACATTGACTTAAAATTACAATAAACTATAATTTCTATTTAATAACCAAGTTCAAAGAAGCTAAACATAGTAGATCTACATGAAACATAACGTTGCACTTACATTTGAATATCAACTAGTGGGCCGCGCGAGCTTCCGCAACGTGAATGTAGGTTTATGGGGTAGTAGAGAAGAATGTGGGAGAACGAAGTTTTAAATATTGAAGAAATGTATTTATTGTTGTTAAACGGCATACGTACATGAGAAGAACACAAAGAATTATGTAGAACAGTGTTTTGTACTTGTCACAGCACCTCTTTGTAGACAGTATTCGATGTTACAACGAATTAATCGGTTATTGTTTGCTCGGGAGTTTCTTCTACAGCAATTTTTACAGTTTCAAAGGATTGAACCATAGAGAAAGTATTGGCGAGGCCACACCGGAGCCATCTGCTGAGAGACTCCTCAGCTAGCAGTACGCCGCGCTCCCACCAGAAGGCTGCCGCCGCCGCGCTGCCCTGCACTCTAGCGGCGGGCTCGCCTAACAGTACGCCGCGCTCCCGCCAGATGGCTGCCGCCGCCGCGCTGTCCTGCGCTCTAGTGGCAGGCTTGCCAGGTTACGGTGCTCCCATTGTAAATGCACATTTTTTAAGGTATTTATTTAATTGTGAGGCATTTAAAAGGGAAGTGAGTGCGTTTCAGGCACACTTGGGGTTATGCGGAACCTGAGGTACCCCATATGTGTAGGTGGTGTTAACAGGACCTTATTTTCGGTACAAAACCGGAATGGGACCTTAGCAGAATAATATAGGGAGGTTATGATCTTTGAAGAACGCGCAATCTTTTATTCTCTGTTACCAAAACAATATATTACAAAATGCGTTTTTAAGTGCTGGAAAGTGAATCTTCTCCTATTGTCTCTAAGGACAGATTGATATTGACTGAAACATCGTTCAACATTAGATGAGGTAACGTGGGCATAATTTGATTTCACAATTTTTGCTAAGGTTAAATGCATGTTAACTTTACACTTGAATCTACACACAAAATTGCAGCAACCTTCCCCATTCCTGCATATCCAGGGTTCTTTGAAAGTACAGTGTCCAACTTCATTTTTGTTACATTTTCAACTTTACCTGCACGATTTAGTTGTTCCACAGTTTTGTTCACAATCTTGAAACCTTCAGAAAATGAGAAATGCGAGTTTTGAGGTCTTTTGAGTGTTTTTGTGAACTCACCTCTTCCGTGGTTAGTCCTCTCTCTTTCTCTGCACCGCTTATCACATTGCCTTATCAACTCAGGTGCAGACAAGCGTGATGATGAGCTGCACACCAGCCAAATTATTAAATGTTTAAAGATTTTTAATTTGTTTCTCCATTATTGGTTGGTTGGTTGGTTCCTTAGTTTAGGGGCTGCGACAACGCGGTCATGTAGCCCCGTGTACTTTGGGTGTGTGTAGAATCTGTCTGATAACCGGTGTTAATTGTGATGACTGTATTAGTGTGTGTATCTGTTTTTTTTAATTCAAGTAGGGACTGCAACTTTGAATTTTCAAATAGTTCCTACTTTTGCCGCCAAGCGCCACCGTCAACGACTACTAGGCCTAGTTCAGAACTAGCTACTAGACGCCACCGCAGTCGGCTCTTGGCAACGAACGTAGCAACCTAAGAGCGTTGTTTACATTCTTAACCTATCCAATTTAGTTTCACACAGGTGTAATTAGTGGAAAGATCTTTAACATGCCATAAATCTATGACATGGGACCGCCGGCTTTACTTCCCCTCCGAAGGAAGGCATACTGAGGGATTTTTAACGCTCTTAAAAAATCCGACGGCTTCGGCCGGGTTTGAACCCGCTATCTTGGGCATAGAAGCTCAGCATGCTACCAACTACGCCACCGATGCCGCCTTTCTCCATTATTGACGGGACTGCCAAATTAATAGAATTTCATAGAATTGGTTTTAATGACTATGGATATGGAACATATTAAACTCCAAAATTTGGAAAAATATAGAAAATAAATACTCTATTGTTCAACTCAACACGTCATGATTCGTAAAGATAATACAAGTGAAAATCATTCACGACCACACTGAACTAACGTTACGATAGGCTTTTACAAAGAATTCAAGTGTGAAGTTTTGGACCATCTGCCGTTTAGTCCAATCCAGCACTAAATGATTTTCAATTTTTTCGAGAATTGAAGGTATGGTTAGGTGACAACGCCTTGTCAAAAAGGGAAAAAATCAGGAGACTGTTCAGACGTACCCACCTCAGTGGCAGCAGAATATTTTGCCGAGGGCATTGGAAAGCTGGTGTAACGATACGACAAATGTTTCAATCGTTTTGGCGATTATGTTGAGACATAAGAATAAAACAAGCAAACGTTTAGTAGTAAAATCAGTTTGGTATGTCAATCTGTTATTTTTAAACAGTCCATAGGAACTTGAAAAAAAAAACAGCCCTCGTATGTACTATGCGCGCGCTTTCAATAGTACAGCAGGGGGGCATGGCGCGCCACAAGCTTGGCCAAGGCCATCGCACCAACGAATAACAAAACTGCCGCTTGCCGTTCTTATTTTATATGAAAGACCCTGTAATTACATAGAAATACTTTCACTGGTAATAATGAACCTAGGGTTTGGAAGAAAGTGGCCGTGGCCTTGGCCTTAAGTTAGGAACCATACCAGCATTTGCCTGGAGTAGAAGTGGTAAACCACGGAAGAATACTTGTAATGCAGCATAGCTGAGGTGGGAATCGAACTCATCTCTCCTCAGTTTTGCCTCAAGAGGCTGTATGTCACGTTCCAACCCTCAGACCATAATTAATCTTCTTGGCCGCGTTGTCGCAGCCCCTAAATTAAGAATCAACCAACCAAAACTTCTTGGCAGAGCTGGAAATCGTACCCAGAGTCTCTAGAAAACGAAGTCTCAGTGCTTACCCCGAGACCATAGATGGTGGTTTTAACGTGTTCTCTTCCACTCATCACCACAGTGCATTTTTCAATCCAGCGAGTTTGAATATCGCAATGAGAAACAGACGAAAAATAATTGAGTGCATTAATTAACTCCCGATATGGCAGGCAAAGTGGCATTCTTAAAGTTGGTAATGAAGGGATCAGTTCCGGTATATCACCACCCACCCTCCAACATTTAGTTCTTACGTAGTCGTTTGGATAAATCTCCACTTAACCAAAGAAAGCACGTATATAATCCCCAAGGCAATTTTCCCCGGTGGTAATTTGTTGCTGTTAACTTGCTAAGTGATCAGTGAGGCTGAGTCTTTGTGGATAAAAGAAAGCAGGCAGGCGCTCCGTGTCGATATCTCCCCCACTATTATGCCAATTAGCCCTCTGGCTGGGATTAGTTCCCACGAGCGATAGTGGAGGGGGGAAACGGAAAGGGTGTGGGTGGGGGTGGGGGCTACTAATTAGAGACCAACGTGATTAGACTGCAGAGAATAGGCCCTAATATTGTATATACTTTAATGTTGTATTAACGTTATTACGCATTTAAAGTGTGAGTGGCTTGGAAATCCTCTCCCCTTACTCAATTTACTATCGACTAAATTTCCCCCTTCTTAACGAAGTGACGGCATAAACTCAACATCGTGAGCCAACGTCGCGACGCGTCGTGTTGCAGTCTGGAACGTCTTGTCATTAAATTCTAAAACAATTACAGAGTCTAATGTCTCGTGTTCCCATTCAACAGCGTAATGTTCTAACATCGACACCAGATGCTCAGTGCGCTGGTTGTTGTAGGAGCCTGTGATTTCTCCAGACGTTCTGGTTTCGTCTCAATTCTCAATTCCCCAATTCCCCAAATCCCCAAGCTGATCAGAGTTGTTGTTCTCGTTGTTGTTCAGGAGCGTATTCTATGAGCTAGCTAGACTAGGAGCGAAGCCTATTTTTCTCCATCCTTATGAATTTACTATTATTATTATTATTATTATTATTATTATTATTATCATTATTATTATTAAGCGTATGGAATTTTACATAATGGACAAGTATGTACAATATTATAGAACAAAACCTGCAAAGAATACATGGAACTAAGAAGTGAACAATTACACATGGATATATAAATTATTTTATGTTCGACCCTCACTATTACAGTATATGTCTGAAAACTGTATCATAATGATGGTCATTATAACACTATTTTCATTATGAAACAGTTTCTCCCACCAATCACAGCTCAAGAAACAGCTGTTTGACCAATTAGATAAGGATACCTTCGCGCATGCGCTCAAAATCCAACATGTCTATATAAATTACCGAAAGTGCACCGTCCATATGTTCGCGTAAATAAACTGGTGAAAATGAGACAAGAAGTAGCACTGTACCTTAATATACCCAAACCCAATTTCTACACAGCGCTTTGATTTCAAACGACTACGGTGACTGTTTTACTGAATACTGGTTCACGATCTGCACATATGGCACTGAAGCACACAGAGCGCATGCGTCGGTCGACCAGAGAGCTTGGAACACAGAGATATGCTACCTAGCGCACCACCCGATCACAAAATTCTAGTTACTGAACAGATATTTATGAATATTTATGCTAAAACATATAATAAAGTTATAATTATTGTCGAACATAAACAGTCGTATGCAACTCGCCTATAATGGCAATGAAGACACTCGTATGGAAATTATAAAACTCGCATACGCTCGTTTTATAAAAATACTCGTGTCTTAATTATAGCTATTATAGGCTCGTTGCATAATGTACTATATCCATTGCACTAGGGATACTGAGACATCAGCAAAGTCTTTCAGGTCTCCATCATAAGCACGCAGTGGGCATTCGTCCATTATGTGATGCATGGTCTGGATCAATGTACCACAATCACATGCTGGAGAGTCCCTGAAGCCCAACTGGTGAAGGGAGAATGCAGATCTTCCACAATTAGTGCGAAACCTGTTTAGTGACGACCACGTTCTTCTTGGCAAACTGAAACCAGCTGGGGCATGGTATGGATTAAAGAGGCTAGGCAACTCCGGAGCTGTACGAAACCATTGCTCTTTCCATTCCTCTTTTAACTTTACTATAATATATTATGATCTTATTATTATTCTCTCTCTCTGTGGTTAACAGCCGTGAGGCTGGTTGGCAGCAGCTCGCCATTCTTCCCGTCTCTCCGCCTTCCTCTTCAGTTCACAGTATGAGCCACAACTCATATCTTCCAGTATTTGACTCATATATTCCAGTCTGGGTCTTCCTCTTTAATGCTTGCCGTCTACTGTTCCCTCGATTATAAGCTTAAGCAGTCCATTGTGTCGCAGTATGTAGCCCACGAGGTGATTCCGTCGTCTTATTAAATATTTAAGGAAGCATTGTGGGTTTTGAAGCCATTTTTCAGTGTTGCCTAAGTAAACAAAAGTTTGGTGCTTTTCAGTCGGTCAACACGAATGTACCCAAAAAGAGCTGTGTTATGCCCTAATCCTGAAATAAATTACATGGGATTAATAAATACACTAGGATGACCAGTTTCGATCGTCAAGCGATCATCATCAGAACCTTTACACTAAAGCTATAACATCTATGTTTGAGAATACAGGTGAAAATTATTTATATTTATATAACTGTATATATTGTAAATATTTTTCACCTGTATTCTCAAACATAGATGTTATAGCCTACGTGTAATGGATCTGATGATGATCGCCTGACGATCAAAACTGGTCATCCTAGTGTATTTCTTAATCTCATGTAATTTATTTCAGGATTAGGGCATAACCCAGCTCTTTTTGGGTACATTCATGTTGACCGACTGAAAAGCACCAAACTTTTGTTTTATTTAAGGAAGCATCTTCTCTCTACCACTCTTCTAAAGACTTCCTCATTTGTGACCATTTATTATTATTATTATTTTATTTGAAATGCAGCCAATTGTCATAGCGGGGTATTTTAATTGAACGCCCGTAGGCTCCTCATCAAGTTCAATTTCAATATTAGTTCCAATTTTAGCTATAAGCGATGCCACTGTCACTGACACCTAGTGACGAACGTTGGAACTTGATACAGCGTTTCTAACCAAATAACCTACAGATTTAGCTACACACTACCAATTAAGTGGTACGATCTTTTACATGTCATAAATCTATGACTACGCCACCGAAGCCTGATCATTACTATTATTATTAGGCTATTATTAGTTACATTTCAACTGAGCCTCAGTAGACTGAATGTTGACAAACAATTTCATCTGTGTCTAGATCTTGTTCTTCTACCAGCCTTGACATCATCCCAGTATTTCTTGAGGCCATCGACCAGTGCCTTTCTTCGTGCTTCTGGCAGAGGCCCTCTCCATCTCCTGGGAGTCCGCCTCGTTGCGTAGTGGCTAGTATTCTTGACTCTCACCGTGGAGGTCCGGGTTTTGATTCCCGACTCTGCCAAGAAATTTAATTCTAGTCTGAGCGCTGGAATGGGGTCCACTCAGCCTCCTGAGGTAAACCTGAAAAGAGGTGGGATGGATTCTTACCTCAGCCGTCCTGGAAGTGGTCTTTCGTGGTTTCCCATCTCCAGGCAAATGCCGGGATGGTACCTATCTTAAGACCACGGCCGCTTCCTACCCAAATCTTACTTCAATTACAAATACACACACTCGTACAGACATCACAGTGACACAGGCTTTTAAACAAATTCTACACACAGCCAAGTACATGAGACTACATAAACACAATGTCGCAAGGGTCCTAATAGAATAAACAACAACAACATCAACATCTCCTGGGTTCAGATTCCACTTTAAAACTCTGATAGTTTTTAATCATTCATTTTAAATCTATCGTGTTTTTTCTTGTTTGGAATACCAATTTGCATCAGGTCTTTCTCACATTCCTCGAACCATCTCCAATTGGGGTGCCTTTGGCTTTGTGAAATTCCAGATTTTTTTATTCAGTCGGTCATCAGATATACGCAAGATGTGACCGTAGAACAGCAATATTTTTTGATGGACGACATTATAGGTTTTTATCTTAGTGTATAGTTCTTCATTGGATCTCAATTTTACTGGCCATCAACCCTTCTGTTGCCTAAAATCTTCCGTAATATCCTTCGTTGTTGTTTTATTAAGATATCAACTTCTCCTTTTCTACACAGTCAAATTCTCCAAAGCACACAGCCCTTCCGATTTAAAACAGTGCTTTAATGCCTATGCTTGGCTCCTATACTCAACGCCTTCTTATGGTTGACAGGGTTCGATTCCAGGTCAATACATGTGCGAACTGCGAAGTGAAATGCCATGTCGTGTGGTCCGGATTCCACGTAAAAAGGAGGTTCCGTGACTCATGATCGCATGATTAACGGTCACGTTAAACTACAAGCTTCCTCCCTTCCTTTCAACGCCTTCTTATTATACATGTTTTTCGTCAGATGGAATGCCCGGTTTATTTTCCAGATCCTGTAATGATGGTTTCTTGTTCTATACCATTTTGTTGGATTACCTCACCGAGATATTTAAACTTTATGTATGATTATTATTATTATTATTATTATTATTCATTTGTTATAGCCTATTACTCTCATACTATACTCCCCAGGGGCTCACATCTAGTGGGACGTGGGTTGGAGACCCGGTGCCTCAGCTGAGTCCGGCATTGCTTCCACTTACTTGTGCCGGGCTCATCTCCGTCTTCTTTCCTGTCGACCTTACTTGGTCAACTCTTGTTCTCTTCCGACCCCGATGGTATTAGGGTATCCGAGGCCTAGGGAGTCTCTTCCTTTCCCGCCTTAATTGGCCCTTGTCTCATCTTTTCTGATACCCTCCTTCTGCGAGGGGTCAGCCTTCCTTTTCTTTTCCTGTTATTTCCTGCCTAAGGCCCTCAAGGAGGCAGAGTGTATGTAGCCCCACCACTTCGGCTGCACCCTAGATATTGTTACACCCTCAGGGGCTCACGGCTGGTGAGTTCGGGACTTGGCGACCCCGAGGGATTCCTGAGCTGGGTCCGGTTTTCTCCCTTTTATCCATTAGCTGTGAGACGGACCCTCTCCTCTTTCACTTTCCTATCTGCTTTTTATGGCTCTCCTTCCTTCCAAGTCCCTCAATCTGCATTCTTCGAGGGTTGAGAGCATTTCTTTTCCTCCTGTCCTTTATTTGCCGTATTCTCCTTTTGTTTTCCATTTCTTTTTCTAGTATATAAGTTAGTAGTTAGTTTTAGTTATACTTTACATTTCATTATCATCTTCACGATCACCCACACCATTAGGGGCCGATAACCTAGATGTTAGGCCCCTTAAAACAACAATTATCATCATCATCATATCATACTATATACTACATACGTTGTACTACATGCTCTTAACTAGTCTAACATAGTTGTGTATAAAACATAAATTACTTTTGACCGACACACTTGGTAATGGCTATTGATCATGATACCATTTCAATAATTGAATGTCTAAAGGGTTCACAAATGTTGCATATGGTTTAGAATAACTTTTGATTAGGACAGGCTTGTGCATTGGCCAGTTGCCTCATATAACAACATTGTTATTAAGATTTCACTCTCGCTTTCTACTTCACTGCACTCGAATGTTAAATGATCTAACTTTACTGTTTGGGAACCTCTACTACAGGAACACTCCGGGCTGCGCGTACTATCCTAAGCCTGTGCTAGTACGAGGAAATATTGCCATGTCCGGTTACTATTGTTGTCATATTTGGTGTTAGGTTGATTTTGGTTTATAGTCTGCCAGCAACGGTTGGAAAGAATTCTTTTGTAATAGTGCCTTTTGAAGTTTCTTCCCATTTTCACTGTCATTCATTAGTTGATTCTTCTCTAAGGTGAATTTTTACTGTGTTCATGGATGTTTTGTCGTAACAACTTTCATGTAATATGTTGGGTGAAGACCAATTTGGTTTCAAGAGAATCGTAGGAACAAGGGAAGCTGTACTAAGTCTTCGGCTGATCCTTGAAGGTAGAACAAGGAATGATAAGACAATGTTCATGGCATTTGAGAACTTATAGTAGAAGAGGCTTTCCATAACGTTGATTGGAGAAATTTGTTTGGCACTTTGCAAAGGATTGGAATTTATTTAATCGTATGGTGAGTACAACAAGGTCCAAGTTCTTCAAGCGCACGACAGCACTTTCTGAAAGATGAAACAGGTCCTGGGACGTCCGGAGTAGGCAAGAAGAGGGCAGCGCAGGATGACATGGTCCATGGCCTGCTCCTCTTCACTGCATTCACACATTGGAGAATCCATCCAGCGCCACTTATGGCGCAAGTTATCAGTTGGCAGTCAAAGTGAAAGGTCGTGTTTTTCCCGAGCTCTCAGGTGTGCTGAAATGGGTTGTTCTCTGGAGTGTTATCGGGCGAGGATCGGACTGTGGTATGCGAAAAGTAGTCGGGATTTCCGGTGTTTGTGTGTGCGTACGGGACCTAGCAACTTGTGGTTCATAGCCCTAGTGATAGCTGCATTGCTAGTTATTGGTGGAGTGGAAGTGAATCCAGGGCCTGTTACTCCAAATGTGAATCAGGCAAATGATCCAGTGGCAGCTTTAAAGTGTTCGACGTGCAGTAAAACATTGAAGAATGGTGTTGAGTGTGGACTATGTGAGAAATGGTTTCACTTCGGCTGTATTAAGTTCAAGAAGAAGGATTGTGATGTCGGAAATTGGTTTTGTAAAGTATGTGATACGCCGGACTGTTTGAGGGTGCAAATCAAAGCAAGGGATCAAATAATACAGGAACTTAGAGCAAAGCTTCGTGAATCAGAAGAAACGGTGAAGGATGTGACTGAACGGCTTTCTACTGGGATCAGTGTGGAAGAGGGCGTGCAGGAGCAAACTGAGGATGACGTTATCATAATGGGTGATTTAATGATACGATGGAGTGCGAATATCTCGAGGAAATCAGGTGCGAAAGTGCGGTGTTATCCGGGGATTAAAATTGACCAGCTTGCCCAACAAGTGGAAGAATCAAATGTAGAGGACTGTGACAAAGTTAAAGTGTTGTTGCTACATGTTGGGACGAACGATTTGAAGAAGAGGGCTACAGCTGATTACATCATGGGGGAGCTCTACGAACTAGGCAGAAAAGCTAAAAGCAAGTTTAGAAATGCAAAAATTATAATGAGTGTCATTGTTCGGCGGGGAGATGTTCCGTTAAGGCGAGTTAAGACTGTAAATGACCGCATGGACTGGGTATGTGCACAACTGGGTTTAGTGTACGTAGAAGCTGACTGCGGGATTGGTGGCCGTGACTTCGCCCGAGACGGGCTGCGTCTAAATCGACGGGGCGCTTTTAACCTAGGGAGCCTACATGACAGGGTCATCGGTTCGTGCCGGCTTTTGTGAGGAGGAGCAGGTCCAGAGGTTGCCAGCCGATGGGAACAGAAGGAGCTATTTCGAGATATTTGCTGCGGTGGTAAGACTCTAAGATTACTGCAGGTTAATTGTCAGAGTTTAGGAAATAAATTAATTGAATTTTGGAATCTTGTAGAGACGTATTCTCCGGACATTGTCATTGCAACTGAATCTTGGTTATATGAGGACATAAATAGTAGCGAAATAATTCAAGGGACCTACGAAATGTACAGAAGGGATCGGGGGAAGCGAGGTGGTGGGCTATTTATTTGTGTGCGCAAAAATATAGCTAGTTTCTTAAAGTGGGCTGATATGGATCATGAAATGTTATGTGTACAAATTTCGGATAAAGGAAATAAATTCCCTCTTCAGGTGATAGGGGCGTATAGAGCACCGAAAGATAACTTTTCTCTCCTCGAAACACTGTATGATAAAACTTGTACGGGTAATGCTATGAAAAAGAGCATAATAATTGCTGGAGATTTAAACCTCCCCAAAGTAGACTGGTCTGGTGAGTCAACTAGCTGTGGTCAAGCTCAGAGCGCTGCAAATAAATTCTTAAGGGAGGGGGGATTTCCCCAAGTAGTTGACTTCCCAACTAGAGACAATAATACCTTAGAAGTTTATCTCGTAAGGCCTGTAGAGCTGTATATTAACTGCCTGAAAGTACCAGGAATTAGTGACCATTCTGGGGTTGAATTAAATATTAGATATGGTGACATTACAAAATTAGACTCTGATGTAGCAAAAAAGATCATATTCCAGTATCGCAGGGCGGATCAGGGCAAGTTTCAGGGGTATTTGAATGAGCTATTTGTAGGATGGGCATCGGAAGGAAATCACATTAATATCCTGCGGACTAACTTTTTGAAAATTTTAAATGGCGCTGTTGATAAATTTGTCCCATTTAAATTGCTGAAACAAAACCCAGATCCTGAGTATAACACACGAGAAATTAGGAGTCTAAAACGGAAAATTAGGAAATTATACAATAAAAGACATGATAGTGACAAGTATATGTTGAAATTTAAGTCCTTATCAAGAGAGCTCGTCTTAAAAAAGAGGGCTGCTCATGACAGTTATATGCAAGGTTTACTTGGTTCGGGAGGTGATGGGTGGAAAAAAAATTACAGTTATGTTAGGAGAAGAAAGGGAAATTCAAATAATTTGTCGATGATAATGTCCGGTGACGGTAAATTAATTACTGAGAAACAGGCCATTGCTAATGAATTAAATGTATTTTACGGTAGTGTGTTCAATAAATCCAATAGCTGTGTGTTGGACCTTAACGACGAATCAGGGGCTCCCCTGTTCCAAATAAACCAGTCAGCAATTGTAAAGCTAATACAAAAACTACGTTTCAATGTATCCAAGGGTCCTGATAATATTGTTAGTGAAGTACTTAAACTAGGAGGTAGGGCCGTGGCACGATACATGGAGGTGATGTTTAATGTGTCCATTAACAATGCGCAAATCCCAGATGACTGGACAAGAGCTACGGTAGTCCCAATATTTAAGGGGAGGGAGCAGACTTGAATTGGGCAACTACAGGCCGGTTAGCCTTACGTCCATCGTTTGTAAACAGATGGAGCATCTCATTTGCGACTACTTGAGGGAACAGTGGGAAACATTATCATGGTTTAATGATAGGCAACATGGATTTCGGAAAGGTTACTCATGCGAGAGTCAGATGCTATCACTTTTTCAAGACATTAGCGAATCTTTAGACCATGGAGTTTCAGTCGACGCCGTGGTTATAGATTTTGCGAAGGCATTTAATGTCGTGCCGCATGACATGCTACTCCATAAATTAGCTTCGACGAAGATTGATAGAAGAGTAATTTTATGGATCCAAGAATTTTTGACGGGTCGTTCACAGTAAGTGAAAGTCGAAGGCATATTCTCGGATGAAATTACCGTAACGTCGGGTATCCCTCAGGGCAGCGTAATCGGAACTTTGTTATTTTTGGCGTTTATAAATGACTTACCAAATGGGATTCGCAGTGGCTGTCGATTGTTTGCGGATGATTGTGTAATATATCGAAAGATACATGACTCACAAGACAATGTAGTGCTTCAAGAGGACCTGAACCTGGTCTATAAGTGGGCGAGTGAAAATAAAATGAAAATAAACACAAGAAAATGTAGTCTCTTAAAAATAGGGAAAGTGCGAAGGCAGGATTTTCATTATAACATTGGCTCGGAAATACTTGTAGAAGAAGATTCTTGCAAATATATGGGCGTTCACGTAATGAATGATATGAAATGGAGTAGTCATGTAGGATGTGTAGTTTCAAAAGCTTACAAATCCCTGCACTTTGTAATGAGGGTATTAAAAGGAAGTAGTACCTCTGCTAAAGAATTAGGCTATTTGTCACTTGTAAGACCTATTCTGGAATATGCCTCGGCGGTTTGGGATCCATATCAAGTAGGGCTCATCAATGAGTTGGAAATGGTACAAAGAAAGGCCGCTAGATTTGTGCTCAGTGACTTTAATCCCAGGAGCAGTGTGAGCCGTATGTTAAATAAACTTGGGTGGGAATCACTGGAGGCTAGGAGGATGAAATCTAGACTCTGCGCTATGTACAACACGTATACAAATCAACCAGCATGGGGTGAGCTTAGCAAACGATTGGGAAAGCCCACTTACATGGGTAGGAGCGATCATCCTTTCAAAGTTAAGGGCCGACCACAGCGAACAAATTATGGTAAATATTCTTTTGTAAACCGTGCCATTGATAACTGGAACTCTCTACCTGCCGCAGTCTTAGAGCCTTTTCCCAAACATATAGGTGTGCTTAAGAAAAGACTGACTATTTGTGTAAATACTCCAGTTTAATTGTTGTATAATAGTTATTGAATTGTTATGTATAATTATTTATTTGTTATGTATATCCAATTTGCCACCGGGGGACACACCCCCCATTGAAAATAAATGAATGAATGAATGAAAAAGAAATTACAGCGTCCGTGCCCAGTTCTCAGTCTGTTGAGGCGATACGATAGTTTTCTTGGGAGGTCAAATCCATTCATTTTCCGAGTTGGATTTATCTCAAGAGCATTAGTACCAGATGTTGAATTTGACCACTCTTCCTGCCAGCTCCGGTTTAGGTTAAAATTGTCCCTCAAGAGTCGGCCGGCCAATACACTTGCTCGTCTCCTAGATCGAAGTTGTTGTGGCGATGGGTAACAAAATTCCTGGTGAACTGGTAATGAGGGAGATGACCGGATCTTCTTTGCTTCTCTCAGCAGAGCTTCCTTTCTCCTCCGGTGGGGTGGTGGGATATGACTAAGAGCGGGTAACCAGTGGCGAGGTGTAAACTTGACAGTACCAGTTATTCAGGTTTCATTCAACTTAGTATCCACTTTATGCACATGTGCCCTTTCCAGCCATACAGGGGCACAGTATTCCGCTGCAGAGTAGACAAGACTAATACCCGTTAATCGTAAGCAGTCAGCCGAGGCTCCCCATGAACTACCACAAAGCTTGTGCAGGATGTTATTCCTTGTAGTGATTTTGTGAGAGAGCCTGGTGAGATGTTCTTTGTAGCTCAGAGTCTGTCCATGCTGACTCCTAGATATTTTGGGAAAGGGTTGCACTTTAGTTTATCACCAAGGAATAAAAGAGATGGCTCGTAGTTTGCGAGTCAGTTGCTAAGATGGAAACATGAAACCTCAGTCTTTGTCTTTCACTTGTATCACCTTATGTCGCTGTTGCTCGTCGAGCACCACCCAGGGGACACGTGCAGGGCAATCAATAGGCAAGATCCTGCGGACGTGAGCAACGGTCATCCCCCAGGATTGGATTAAAATACAGGGATAGGAGGGTGATCTACAATCCATACAGAAACAAGGCGGCGGTTATTCGAGCCTAAGGACTTGAGAAGGAAGCTGATATTCAGAAAATTGTAAGGCAAGGCTGCAACTTATCACCCATACTTCTCCATGGATACATTGAACAGGCAATGAAGGAAATGAGAATAATTTTAAAGTAGGAGTAACGATTCAAGGAGAAATAATTTCAACACTGAGATTTGTTGATGGCATTATCATCTTAGCCGATCCACTAGAGGATTTGAATGAGTTTTGAAATGTCATGGATTCTGTCTTGAGGATATTATGATGAAAATTATTAATGTAAAACAAAAATATTGGATTGCAGCTGAGAGGAATCAGAAACCCCTAATGGACGTCGAATTGGCAGATGCAGAGCTAAAGGAATAGGAGACTTCTGTTACTTAGGAAGCAAAATAATCAGTGATGGACGTAGCAAAGAGGATATAAAAAGTAGGTTAGCACAGGCAAGGAAAGTATTTGTACCGAAAAGGAATATGTTGACATCGAAAATAGATTTAGGTATTATGAAGTCACATTTGAAATCCTTTATTTGGAGCGTGGCACTCTATGGAAGTGAAACTTGAACTGTTAGAGCAGCAGCAAAGAGGAGAATTGAAGCGTTTGAAATGTGGTGTTACAGGAGAATGATGAAGATCAGAGATGGGTAGATAGGGTTACAAATAAAGAGGTATTAAGATGACTGGGAGAGGAGAGATGTTTGTGGTGACTTCTAATGAAGAGGAGATAGGTTGGTAGGACACACACTAAGACACCCAGGAATGGCAAACTTAGTTATGGAAGGGTGAAGGACAAGAATTGTAGCAGTACACCAAGCTTGGATTTAGATTGTGGTAGCTATGTAGAGATGAAATTATTATATCTTGCCAGGGAACATGGGATGCTGCATCAAACCAGTCGTAAGACTCAAACGAGTGTAAATAGTATTGAATTTATTAAAATATGTATTTTTGTGAGATTTAAAAATTTATATTAGATCATCATTCTGTAAATTCATGTATGCAGCTGATTTATATGTGGACTTATCTCCCTCCAGTAAGAAATCCTGGATGCGCGCCTGATGTGGACAGTCACATATTGAACTATTGTAGAAGCTTTTACAACAGCAGAAATACACTGATGGCCAGAAAATACCGTAGAAATGGGATATTTTCAAAGAATGAACACCAAATTTGAAACTTGAATGCAAGGAAGATAAACAGAAACTTTATGACGGATCATTTTTCTCTTGAAAGTTAACTTACAGATGAGAATAAATGAAGTTTCTTGATATTTGGCAAATTTTCATTAACTGCATCCATCGTCAACAGCTCTTGCAGAATCTACAGTGCTTAAAGGCATCTTTACTGCAACCAAACCACTTGACGTTCTAGGAAGGAAGAAGGCCTACTGAATAACAAGTTATTAGATGAGAGCCCAACAATGCCACAACAAACCGCGCAAAGCTGTAAAGTTAACCCTTGAGTGCCTAAGTTGGGCCTCCGAGGCCCGGAGTGTGATTATTTATCATTTATGGCAAAAATGTTCGAACCTCTATTGTGAAATTCCCAGTTCACAATTCACAGTTAAGGAGAAGAGCAGTAATAGAACCAATCAACCATTATTGCTTATAGTTGAGCAACAATGTCGCTTTATTTAAATTTACTAAACATTTACATGAGCCGTCTCATGTTTTTAAATCAATCATTAACTTATTCATTTCATGATAGATGATGCGTGGATGTTGACAGAAAACTCGGCAAAAACCATAGTTTGTTAATTTATTGATGAATTCATGTCAGTACGTCATGGTTTCATGATGTGATGGTGTTTTAAAATTACACTATCGTGCATGTTTTCACATTTGATTCAATTATTCCCTCATTTTGATATTAAATTTCCATCTTATAACCTAAATGAACGTAGTGAAATATTCACATTTCTTTCGTTTATTAATATTGACCTCACACCACTATTTCCTCTATAGTCCATACCCGGGCCTCGCAGGCCTGGCTTATGTAAATCTGCACAAAATAAACAGACTTTTGCACTCAAGGGTTAATGCAGATAACGCTATAACATTCAAAAGCCAACCCAAGGCGATAGAATACCTTTAAAAACCGTACATTTTCATATTCTTGTTCCCAAATGTACAGCGCTTGGTCCTTTGCCCCGAGACAAAAGTAAACCATTATAATGAACTTAATTATGAAACACTTTTCGACGACTTAAGTTTTCCTAAGTAGGCCTACTGCGTTGTTTTTCTTTTTTTTCTGGCAGTGTACCTAATTACAGGGTTTGGACAAATAGAAGAAATGGGGTTTAAAATTATACATTTAATATTGGAACAATCTATTTATTTGAGATGTTTGTATAAATATGATGTTCATTAATGAATAATATTGTTACTGTTGTGAGATCAAAAACAATTCATTCCATATAGAAATTTTTAAAAGCACTTTTCAGAGTTGTCTGCGTTATCTAACAAATGAATTGCTTTTACAGTCGGTCAACACGTTGTTGTGCAGAGTTAAATTAAGTGGAGATTAAAACTTACCTAACCACAGCTGGTAACCTGGAAGAGAATAGGTTACATGAATTAATAATACAGTCAAGGAAAACGGTGATTTCAGACGGAGGCACGACCATGAACTCTACACACTCGTTACCAAAATCACTGACGTGATGAGAAAGAGGAGGATTGTGTTCTATACTGAGCCCAATGCGATTGTCAAATGAAATCTTTACTTACTTTCCGGGTAAGAAAACCAAGGGAGCGTGGATCACAGAGATAGAAAAGGATTTAAAAGAAGTGGGAATTACATACAACGATATTCTGATGCGTACGTCCCTTAAGATGAAACTAAAAGAACACCTGAGTTTCCAGGAAAAGACTAAACTAACAACAGGCCAGACGTGAACTGAAGCCAGGAATCAGCAGCATCGAGAACACATGAGGCGTTACTGGGCGAATGTTAAAGCTCGAGGATAAGACCAGTTGACTTAACGTGGTCCATAGCTGGCCGAAACGTCAAGAACAAGAAGACACTTTTCTAGAGTGTATTCAATGACCGATTTCGTTCTTCAGGTGAACATCATCAGATAAAATGACTTCAGACATTTATTGGTTTGGTGGATATATATAACATTTACGTAGGCTACATTTTATAGAAAATTTAAGGATGCAGAGAACCCATTTGTTTTCAGTTTTGCCTCAGAAGACTGAGTGTACCCCGTTCCAGTACTCAGAATAGAACTAAATTTGTTGGCAGAGCCGCAAATCGATCCTAGACACCCGTGGTGCCAATGCAGCCCAAAGCGGACTAAATGATTTGAATTATCTGTACAACACACCAGTGAATAGCGGAAAGCTTCCATTTGAATTACAGTTTTCTCGTTGAATCAGAATTATTAGAAGTAGACATGAATTGTTTTTGATCTCATTGTCAGTGACTTAAAAACTGTGCAGTAGAGCGTATAAACACATCAGCCACGGAAGAGCCGACCTAAGGGGTTCCTAATTGGTATTCTGTTTATAACATTACTGATTGGATTGTTGTTAATGATGTTGCTGACGGTCCTGTTCATAGTGTTGCTGATGCCTTCAATGGCGTTGCTGACAGGATTGTTTCTCACGTTTTCCATGACGCTGTTCAAGGCACCGTTGTTCAAGACATCGCCCACCGGAGTATTAGACAGTAGTCTGTTGACAGTGTTCCGCGACTGGTTCATGATATTGCATGGTCTCAGTCCATCTGGCCCAATGGGCAGATCCCTGCAGTCCTCTATCATTCTTCCCGCTGTATCAAGCAAGTTGGACACCATGTTCCTCGGAGTGGTTGTGGTCGTAGTCGTAGTAGTTGTGGTCGTAGATGTAGTAGAAGGCGCCCGTGTACTGCAACAGTAAATCATTATACTTATTAATAGCAATTGAAACTTAACCAACTGGTTATGACAAGGGATGGATAACTTAGATGTCTTAGAAGTTGAGATCAGGAGTAGACAGGATTAGTTAGTTAGTTAGTTATTGTTGTTATAAGGGGGCGGAACTACGAGGTCATCTGCCCCTCTTAACACAGATTAAAGAATACAAATTTGGAATTGAATTTGAAATTTTGAGGTGGACACCTAAATTTAAAAAGACCAAAATGTAGACAGGATTAATCTGGCAAGATGGGGCTACACTAAATATGATTTGGTTTGACGACGGTCTGGATGAAACATTCGACGCTACTAGGTTAGACGACTATCTGGACGAAACCATTGATCGCAGCTACGCTAGACGATGGTCTGGGCGAAACCATTGGTCGCTGCTAGGCTAGACGACGGTCTGGGTGAAACCATTGGTCGGAAGGCAGCTATAATCCTTATAGTGTAAGAAGAATAGGGTAAAGAGTGGAAAATTAGTTTATCAAGCTAAAAATTGGTGGAGAGATTCCTTGAATATCCTGGATCAAAATACTAAAAGTCCCAAAAAAAACCTCATGGGGAACATGCCACCATCTTGGGAAAATGGCCGCCATCATGGATTTCGTATCGAGCATCGCAATGAACGTCATAACTCGGTACCTAAGGATGATAGGGACATGCGGTTAGGTCAGAATAATTTACCAGAATGCAGGCTATTGTTTTGACACTATTTAACCTAGATAACAATCGAAATAGTTATTATAAATCACTTAAACTAACTCTCATAGGGTAGTTTTAAAAGCCAT
The DNA here is from genome assembly GCA_946902985.2 of Meconema thalassinum. Taxonomy (NCBI): domain Eukaryota; kingdom Metazoa; phylum Arthropoda; class Insecta; order Orthoptera; family Tettigoniidae; genus Meconema; species Meconema thalassinum. The sequence goes on from OX336390.1 coordinate 839,175,416, forward strand.
CTTGATGTTCAATGTCGATTTTGCACCTTTTACAGTCATGGGATTGAAAATCGTACCGAAATAAATGTTGTTAAGCACATCAAAGCACACAAAAATATGTAATCATCACTTTCGTAAACCAAAAATTACGGGTGTGAGAAGTTGTCAAACATGCGCATGTAACTCGAGGAGTGGCGCGCCGAGGTGGGGGGCTTCACAAAGCCGGTGCAACTGGTGATGTAAACATATTCTGTGGGCGCAACTATGCCCCTTTTATAATGATAAGTAAACATTTGACACTTTTATATAGAAGGATAGCATCTTATAACCTAATAAGTAATAAAAAGCAATAATTAATTTGTTAATACAGTAACTTTGCGCTTTAAAACTCTCTTTCTTAGCTACGTACTGTATATTATATTTATATAGAAAAGGAAAGATAAACGTTACTGTTAGAAAATAAATTAATCAGCTATTTGCTTATTTGTTATCTTATACCACACCATAAACACATTAACGTTTAAGCACATTACAATTTATTTTGTTCAAACACGACAAACACGGAAAAGAGTAGATTCTGCTGCCACGGGACGCTGTAGTGCGGTGTGCCTTTAAAGGAATACGGCCAACTATTAATTATGTCGTACGCGTTTAATATTGGCCATATGTGACACTTGCCTTAATCCTGACGCTTTTTCTTTGGTAAGGTTGAGCTTTCAGAAGAGTCGACTCTGGGCGTAGAGGTGGCGAGGATCTGGGCAATTCTTCGGGGTTGTCCTCCTGTTCCTCACTTGGCATATCGTCAAGAGTATCTGGCTCTGACTTGCTAGAACAACCATCACCAGTGCAATTGCTGCACATTGATGAACAGGAGAGACCTTGTCTTCGGCAACCGCAAGATCTGCTGCCTCATCCGTTCTTGCACTCACAGCTGATGAGGTTTAGGAGGAAGTCTGATCCGGGAGGAGATTCTGTTGGAATCTGTAAAAATTTGCCGATTCTGTTCTTCTTCCATCCCCACTCTGTAGGTGGAAGAGAGATTCCGCGCCATTCCTGCACTTGGTGGTAAACTCCTAGGCTATGCTGTCGAGATGCTGCTGATGTTGGTGGAAGACTTGAGAGGTCGAAGTCTGCATGGAAACGTTGTATGGCAATGGTCTTAAGGTATTGACTATACCTTGTCTTGATTAGGCTATCTGTAGTTCTACCTCCGTATAACGCTACGAAGAATTATTCCCCTGCCTTCACGATCTCCTCCACCAGCGTCTGCGCTGTTAAAAGCAGCAACTCTTTGGCGAATACCTGGGTTATTGTTTAAAGTCTTGAGCGCGTGTACTTTCCACTTCCTGTAGGGAGCCTAAGTTGTGTCACAACCGGACATAGCATGGAGGAAGAGAACATTGTCGGTCATGTCCCCAAGAACCTTCTGCAATTCCGTAGAGCCAAAGAGTTTCTTCGAATGGGCTTTTGATGGTGGCACTAGCATATAAACGTTTCTATCGCGTTCTGCAAGGCTCGAAAGAAGTATCAACAAGATGTTCAGTAAAGAACATATAGCCTACTTTCTCCTAAATGCATGGGTATTGTTATAACTCTTTGTCCTTTTCAAGGAGTATGATTGAATGTTGGTTGTAGTAGCTTGTTGAAATACAACGTGCTATAGGGATATTAAACATGAATATGAGGTGCCCTTTGCTAGTGCTACCTCTGTACCAAATTTCGTTCAATTCGGTTTCACCGTGTTAGAATTGATAGGGGGAATTGATTTGCACACATACTTGGCCACCATCTGCAAATTATTGGGCTGATGTTCTTGCTGTTTGGTCTGAATATGTTTCCCACATAAAGATATGGTGTTGCAAAATTTGGTAGAGACTAGATTATTAGGTTGGTCGTAATTACATTTTAGCTTTTAACATTTGGGTGGCCGCGATTACGTTTCCGTCAAGATAGCGGCGATATAAAACATGACACTGAGGTGCCCTTTGCTAGTGCTACCTCTGTACCAAATTTCGTTCCATTCGGTTTCACCGTGTTCGAATTGATAAGGGGAATCGATTTTCACACAAAGATGGCCGCCATCCGCAAAATATTAGGCTGATGACCTATTAGTTTGGTCAAAGGATGCTCCCTCCATAAAGGTATGTTGTTGCTAAATTTGCTAGAGATCGGATGATTACGCTAATCGTAATTTGATTTAAGCTTTGAAAATTTGTGTGGCCGCCATTACGTTTCTGTCAATATGGCGGCGATATAAATCATGACACTGAGATGTCCTTTGCTAGTGCTATCTCTGTACCAAATTTCGTTCCATTCGGTTTCACCGTGTTTGAATTAATAGGGAGAATCGATTTTGACACAAAGATGGCCGCCATCCGCAAACTATTAGGCGAATGACCTATTAGATTGGTCAAAGGATGCTCCCTCCATAAAGGTATGTAGTTGCAAAATTTGGTAGAGATCGGATGATTAGGTTAATCGTAATTTGATTTAAGCTTTGAACATTCGTGTGGCCGCCATTACGTTTCAGTCAAGATGGTGGCGATATAAAACATGACACTGAGGTGCCCTTTGCTAGTGCTACCTCTGTACCAATTTTAGTTCCATTCGGTTCCACCGTGTTCGAATTAATAGGGGGAATCAATTTTGACATAAAGATGGCCGCCACCCGCAAACTATTAGGCTAATCACCTATTAGATTGGTCAAAGGATGCACCCTCCATAAAGGTATGTAGTTGCAAAATTTGGTAGAGATCGGATGATTAGGTTAATTGTAATTTGATTTAAGCTTTGAACATTCGTGTGGCCGCCATTACGTTTCTGTCAAGATGGCGGCGATATAAAACATGACACTGAGGTGCCCTTTGCTAGTGCTACCTCTGTACCAAATTTCGTTCCATTTGGTTTCACCGTGTTTGAATTAATAGGGGGAATTGATTTTCACACAAAGATGGCCGCCATCCGCAAACTATTAGGCTAATGACCTAGTTATTTGGTCAAAGGATGCTTCCTCTATAAAGGTATGTTATTGCAAAATTTGGTAGAGATCGGATGATTAGGTTAATCGTAATTTGATTTAAGCTTTGAACATTTGTGTGGCCGCCATTACGTTTCCGTCAAGATGGCAGCGATATAAAACATGACACTGAGGTGCCTTTTGTTAGTACTACCTCTGTACCAAATTTCGTTCCATTCGGTTGCACCGTGTTCGAATTAATAGGGGGAATCGATTTTCACACAAAGATGGCCGCCATCCGCAAACTATTACGCTGATGACTTATTAGTTTGGTCAAAGGATGCTCCCCCCATAAAGGTATGTTGTTGCAAAATTTGGTAGAGATCGGATGATTAGATTAGTCGTAATTTGATTTAAGCTTTGAACATTTGTGTGGCCGCCATTACGTTTCCGTCAAGATGGCGGCGATATAAAACATGACACTGAGGTGTCCTTTGCTAGTGCTACCTTTGTACCAAATTTCGTTCAATTCGCATTCACCGTGTTCGAATTGATAGGGGGGGGACAGACATTCAGAGTACACACACTCACACACACAGAGACACACAGACACACACACACACACACAGACTCACACACACACATACACACACACAGACAGACACACTTTTTTCGCCCTGTGTTGATCTCATAAGTCTACTTTCATTTTTTGCAAAAATCGAAAGTAGGCTAACAAATCGGTATCCTCTTCAACAATTGCCACATGACCTCCCTTCTCTGCTTCCTTGATCGCTGTTGTCACGATGAGACGATCAGCATCAGACTTGGCATGGATAGCTGGAATCACCCTTTCTTCGAAACAAAGACCTAAAAGTGCGACGAATCTTGATTTGTTTGAAGTGTTGGCTAGGAACTGATGCTGCGACGAGACCATTTGCACTTCCAAATTAAAAAAAATTTCAGATGACGTCTTGGCACGTTGTTTCATGTGCTCCACGTCTTTCGTGGTACTTTCAGAATAGCCGTCGAACACTACAAAAGCTTTCCCTTGATAGTTCGCCTTGATGTACGAAATGTAGTTCTTACAAACATCATCGAAGGTTCCCGATTTCGGCCATACCACCCGGTGCAGGAGATCTCCACCATCAAACACGTAGGTAACGTCTTCGGGAAGACAGGTCATTGGTGCACACAACTTCTCTATCACTGTCCGTAAAGTTTATTTTGTACCTTTTCTGATAGTTGAAGCATCGAACAGCGCTGGCGGCAATAAAACCAACTCGTATTCAAAGCAAGATTCAAGGTCCTCTTCATTGCGAGCGACACACGCAATCCGATGAAACAGCTGGTTCGGATTTACAGGTACGGTCTCACCTCGGACAACAACGACATTGCTCATTGCTGCAAGAGTGACAACTTTGTCCTTTCGTTTGAGTTTAACTTCGGCGAACGATTTCCCTTCCAGTTTCTTCAAAGTCGCGGTTCCTATCTCCCAAGCTGAGTCGCAGGTCACCGTTTCGTCACCTATAACACCGGTTGATAAGGACACCAAAATATCTTGAGGTTTGTTGAAGGGAGAATGTATACGTAGCCATCTGTGAATTTTTCGAGATGCTTGCCCAAGTTCCACGTGTTGCTGTTACGTGCTCGCGTTCACACCAGCAAATGATTCCAAAGCTTCCACCATCTTCATTGAAGCTGGTGTTATACCCGTAGGGTATGCCACCCTCATCCCCTATTAATCACACCCCCTAAAAACACATAATTATACATAACTTCAGACATAATTCTACAATCTACGACCACTTCTACAAATCTGAATACTTCCATGCTTATATCCAGCGTGCAAGCATAGCATCAGATATACCATGCCCTCGAGTCAACCTTCCTGTTGTCATAAAATTCTTCAGCAGGACTTGTTCGATGATCATATCAGACCAAATCCCACTCCAGAATTTTGATGAACGACGCACGGTAAAGAATCATTTTTCCACAAACTTCTCCAAATCTCTGGTTGCCATGGTCATCTACAGGTTCTCCATTTGCTGGAGATAGACGTGGGCAGACTTCGCATAGTTCATATGCCCACCAGCGTGCAGGAAAGGCAGCATCTTCTGAACACAATGCAAATGCAGTTATTGTTTTTTATATTATTTATTAGGTTATAAGATGCTATCCTTCAATATAAAAGTGTCAAAATATTACTTATCATTAAAAAAGGGGCATAGTTGCGCCTACAGAATATGTTTACTTCACCAGTTGCACCGGCTTTGTGAAGCCACTTCCTCGTCGCGCCGCTCCTCGAGTTGCATGCGCATGTTTGACAACTTCTCACACCCGTAATTTTTGGTTTAAGAATGTGCTGATTACATATATTTGTGTGTATTGATGTGCTTAACAACATTTATTTCGGTAGTTTTTTCAATCCCATGACTGTAAAAGGTGAAAAATCGACATTGAACATCAAGATGGCTCTTAACGCTACCCTATGAGAGTTTGTTTAAGTGATTTATAATAACTATTTTGATTGTTATCTAGGTTAAGTAGTATCAAAATGATAGCCTGTATTCTGGTACGTTATCCTGACCAAACCACATGTCCCTATCACCCTTAGGTACCGAGTTATGGCGTTTAATGCGATGCTGGATACGAAATCAATGATGGCGGCAGTTTTCCCAAGATGGCGGCATGTTCCCCAAGAGGGATTTTTCGGGACTTTGAGTATTTTGATCCAGGCTATTCAAGGAACCTCTCCACCAATGTTTAGCTTGATAAACTAATTTTCCTCACTTGCCCAAATTCTGTCTAATATTCCTGCACTATTAAGAATGTAATATGTCTTGTATTTTGGGCTAGGAAAGTTTCAATCAAACAACAACACAGCAACCAGGAATAATAATAATATTAATAATAATACCGGTAATAATGAAGTTCAAAATTAACCATCAACAGCTGTTTGGGAGGTTTGGGACATTGTGGATATCAGCTATGTGAACTTGGGTATGTACAGAACCAATTTCTGATAACCGGTGTTCCTGAGGAGTCTGTAACACTGAGTAAAACTCTAACTGTTAAGCTCTAGGATTAGCAGTAGGTGCCCCGGAACGTTAACTTCAGTGTTACACGTCAGGTTCCAAAGGGTAAATATATAAAATTTGGTTCAGATCGGTGAAACGGTGTAAATGTGTGTCAAAGGGCCTTACCCCTACCAACCTGGTACTTGCATGCAGTGGGTGTGGGACAACTCGCGGAATATCCGCACAATTTTAGGATGGATGATGTCAGGCCCGAGATAAGAATCTTCAATCTCAGAACTTGCGGCTTTCCAACATTTACTGTAATTTACGAAATACCACTAACTTATCACAATATTGTAACACTGTTGCTAAACTTCTTCTCTCATATTTATTTCCTTACATCTTTTATTCTAGGTCACCCCAGAAAAACGTAGTGGCCGATAGATCTCTATCATTTCTCTTTTTTTTTTATCATATGATTACAACACATCTTATACTTGATTTCATTCGATCCACCTATTAGCGCAATTATGTAACATTTGTGACATGGCGACAGCTACTCAGCTACACAGTATCACCAAATTGTATCAACTACATAATCCTCGAATGGAATAATATTTCTCTCTCTCATCTCTTATACCCATCTATGTTTCTCAAACACCAACTCAATGAAATATTCAATTCAAAACAGTGGTGTTGCATACCCCACACAAATAATTCTATTAAACCTTTCTATTTCCCAATAAAAATTATATCTAATTTACGGGAGCACCAGGTCCCCACTTTTCATGACATTATCAATATAATGTCCTTGCCTGATATTACTCCATGGTGGTCTATACAGTATAGTGTGAGTAAGAATCGAAGGTACCCTATTCATCCTCAATTGTATTATGCAGTACGACGCTATAAAATGATGACCATAGGATATATGAATCTCACCAAGCCCAAATTCGGAGTTAAGTTTTCCTCTTCTTTCCTTAGTAATTTTATGCAGCATATTCTAACGACTAAGGTTCCCCAGGAGTTGTCATGTTTATATCGCTTTCCAAAGTATCTGTTCCTTGATAAATCAGGACTATTTTTAAGCATCGCTCCACCTGATGCTCGAGACGAATTATTCATATCGCACACAAATAGAATTTGCTCCCAGTTTCCGTCATAAGATTTATGGGATGGAATAGCCAGGTCCCAACGGTGCAAGTATAGATATATTGTGAATGATAATATCACTTACACGAAACGCACGCAAAACACAAGTCTTCCAATCCATCTTCCAATTTAGTTTAATGTTAAATTTAGCATTTGATTTAATTTCATTCAGCCTTCGCAGTGTATTTTCACAACACATGATCGAAACGTGAATATGTGCAAAGGTGTTATATTGAGGTTTTCATCAGTCATCAAATTTGACGTTCTTCTTCATTTCCTTGTACAATTGAAGCGTATGCGGGAACAAACGTCATGTTACATTTTGTGTAATTTGAAATATTCATGGAACAAACATCTACGATGTTTTCCAAATACGTATTTGCAAGTAGCTCAAGCATATCTCAACAGATGGCTTTAGTATTCTGGTAATTGTGAAGCGAAATGCACTTTTAAAATAACGGAACAGAAGTCTTTGTTACATCGCTTCCCGCTCGAACGCGGCAATACTGTTATGAAGTGAATGGATATAATGAACACATTGTAGTCAGGAGACTATTCTGGTGTTATCAGCTGTGTATTACTAAGCTTATTAGTGCAAATTATTGTGTTGAAATCAAAAGGAAAAGTACCATGTATTTTGAAACTTAATAAAAATACCTTGACAATGACATAGAAACGAGTTCATTCATGTTTTACATTTAAAGGAACATCATTTTCTTGGACTAATACATTATAAGTAGGTTCAAACAATAATATTTAACTTAACATAACGCTATTCTTGGCCTGTTTTCCATCTCTTGATGAATGCAATACATTTGCATTCGTCAGTTGGCACAGGCTAGAGTAAAATGTGGCTTTTCACTGATGTCTCAGTCTCACTCATGGCTGTGCTTCTATGGAAGCTACTGAAGTATGGGTGGTGCTCAGTAATGTCATTCAGGGCACAGTCAGTGCCTGTGGATGCTGTGAAAGGTTCTGCTCATAAGGTAAGTACCGGTGTACTGACTCAGTGAGGAAAGCAATGGCAAACTACCTCACTCCTCATCTTGCCTAGTATGCCTCAATATAGTGCTGCCTTGGGTTTTTGGGGGTATTTACCCACATAACCTAATGGCGGTACTTTTTGAGGATCCAACCAGCCTTCGGGCTGACTACCTAACAGACAGAACGCTATTCTATTTTGTATGCTTCCATTATGGGCGAGTGAGTGCGCGCACCGTAGTGTTAGTTGGTTTAGAGGCTGCGACAAAACGGTCATACAGCCCCGTGTACTTTCGGTGTGTATTGAGCCCTCTGAGCTTAGGCTAATGTGATATTTTTCATTGCAACGCACTTTGATAATGGGATGCATCATCTTAGAACGCACCCACAGACCAGCCATGCTGCTCACATACTTTGGAGATATTAATGGTTGCACTTTTGACTTTGGAGAAATTCATTATATTTTTATCTGAGTCCTTATTAATGTCTCAACTTTCTACAAGGCTCAGATCATCACATTTCGTCATTCTGTATCAATCATCGAAACATTCTGGAGAATGTTTTTTTTTTGTTAAGGTATTATCGTCGCAGACACGCGAACCGGAAGGAATCAGTCGCTGCACGACTAAAGTATTTGCTAGATCAAGCGACGAGGGACAGAGCTCCTTGCACTCAAGTATGGTTTTTCGTCCTTGTAGGACACGTTATTAAGTCCGTCTTGGAAAGACGATGGGAACAGTCCACCGGTATAGCTTCACACAATAGTATTTAGTGGAAGGTTCTTTTACATGCCATAAATCTATGACATGGGACCGCCGGCTTTATTCACCTCCGAAGGAAGGCATACTGAGGGATTTTTAATGTTCTTAAAGAATCCGACGACTTCGGCGGGGTTTGAACCCATGACCTTGGGCTTAGAAGCTCAGTATGCTACCAACTACGCCACCGAAGACTCTAGCACTGTAGTGTGTTGGTTTAAGGAACAAAAGTCTATGTTACGTCTTACGCGCAGCCCTGTACCGCGGACAACAGTCACCTTTATTACTGTTTTTCTCAACAAGTAAGAAACGTAACATAGACGTTTGTTCCAGCATTGCCTTCAATAGGCTACGTTTATACAGGAGGCCACTGTATTAAATACGATTTTCATTCCTTTAGAGCAGCGGTTCCCAAACTGGGGGGTCGCGGGCCGTTCGGAAAGGGGTCGCGAGATGTATACAAATAATGGTGAACTATGTACTTAAACTTAGATGGCCATCGGGAGTTTTAAATTAAATAACTTTGTACATTTACAAAATATCAATATATTTTACAGATTTTGTCAAAACAAAACAGAAACATTTAATAATTTTGATATGTAATTGTTAATACATTTCTAAGTAAAAAAGACTTCTTTAGTGAGAAACATGGGCCTGTTTTTTGTCAACAAGTTTCTTAAAATTCGGCTTAGTTTTAGATACAATAAGGTCGTCTTCTACGTCCAGTCGATTTCTTGCCTTGGTTTTAATGTTGACCAATGTAGAAAATTCGAGTTCGCAGAGGTAGGATGTTGCAAAGGGCATGATGATTCTCAGAGCCACTGATGTTAAGCTTGGATACTCAGCTCTTCTTTGTAGCCAGAACTTGTCAACATTTTGGGTGCTGAAGGACAGTTGCAAAGTCATATCACAGGATAGCTCGATGAGTTTGTCATGAATCAGTGGGTTTAAGTCTGCCTCGTTCACAGCCTACCCGTTGAAGGGGTTAAGCACCCAGTTCCAACCGGTGTGTTGATCCTCGGGAATGTAGCTAAGGATCTGCTCTTGTAGACCTTGCAAGTGAGTAGTAACCAGTTTGGACAGGTTGTCAATGTCGGGATAATATTCATCGCTTCGATCAAGGGATGTGATAAGCTCATTTGTCAGTTCAAAGTTTTCAAATGTATTCTTCTCAACCCTGGTTGACCAAGTGGCTAATTTCTTTAAAAACGAATTGACTTTGTCTTGTGCAAAAAGTATGGTTTTTTTCTCTTCCCTGCAAGGAAACATTGAGATCGTTCAGATGATGGAATATGTCCGCTAAATAAGCAAGTTTTAACAGCCATTCATTGTCACTCAAAAAAACCGGCATGGTCTTTGTTTGCTACTTGAAAAAATGTCTTAAGCTCAGAGCGCAAAGCGAACACTCGAGAAAACACCTTCCCTCGTGACAGCCACCTTGCCTCTGTGTGAAGCAAGAGGCATTTGTACTGTGCCTCCATTTCTTCGCATAACTGTGATAACAGTCGACACTGTAATGGCCGGCTTTTTACAAAATTAACCAACTTAACAGTTTCGTTCAACACTGTTTTTAGCTCAGTTGGCATGACCTTGGTAGCTAATGCCTAGCGATGCAGAAAACAATGAACCCAAGTGGCATTAGGCATGACATTTTTCATCCGTCTCACGAAACCGCTGTCTTTCCCAGTCATTGCTTTGGCACCATCACTGCAGATTGAAATACACTTTTGAAAGTCAATTTGAAGCGAATCGGTTGCAGACATGAACATTTTAAACATTTCCTCACCTGTTGCGTGGTCAGGCAAAGGTTTGCAAAATAAAATGTCTTCTTCCACACTACCGTCACCCTCAAAACGAACAAAGCACATAAACTGCACCAAACTCGACACGTCCGTAGACTCGTCAACTTGAATGGAAACGTACTCACTTTTCTGCAACTTTGTTTTCAACTGATCCTTTATGTCTTGAGCCATCTCGGTAATGCGCCTCCCCACCGAGTTGTTCGACAGAGGAATGGTGGAAAGCATCTTAGCTGCATCTGGGCTGATCATAGTTGAAACCATATCCTGAGCAGCAGGTAGAATGAGCTCTTCAGTAATCGTGTGTGGTTTACCTTTCTTTGCTATTCGTAAAGCCACTTGATACGATGCTAGCAAAGCACTTTTGCTCATATTATTTCCACTTAACTGAACTACTGCATTTTTCTGGTAATCTAAAGCAGTTAACTTACGTTCAAAAAATTCTGCCGGCTTATCTTTAAAACTGGGATGTTTACTTTCTAAATGGCGAATCATCTTGGAAGGTTTCATACTCTCGGCCGATAACAACTCGCGGCAAATAACACACTGTGGCCGATTTCCGAGCACCGTAAATCCATACTTAATATAACTGTCACTATACTTTCTCACCTTTACCCTCTTCTGTTCATGATCATCATGAGAAGTCGAAGGCCCTGCACGCTTAACAAACTTATCCATAGTTAGAACAAAATCAAACAATACGCGAGCGAACAAAACACAGGAGACGTACAGTACAAGCCAGGCAGCTTGAAGCGCGGCTGACGCATGCGCATACGAGTCCTTCTCCCTCCACACGTCACTAACGTCACAACTACAGTCATGTCAAGACAGTCGAGCTACTAGGTTCCTTTGTGACTATTTAAAAGCATTTATAAAAGTTAATAGCAGGTTATAGGCACTACTACTTTTCGTTTTTAAAATAATACCCTGGTAGTCTAAAAAGAATTACTACCATTTATTTAAATATCATTATACTATTGAACCGCCAAATATTATTTTTGTGTCATATTATTTTACATTTAAGTTTCTCAGTAAACATCAAACAGGTCAGTAACATCAGAATAAGATTAAAATTTTAAAATCTGAACAAAGTAAATAAATAAACATTTAAATGAATAACCTACCGGTCACTTAAGTTGAATTCCAAAGTAATTGTATCCCTCCACTTTGTCCCCCCCCCCCCCCTCACAGACACCTGCGCTAAAACGGGGGTCGCGGCTAAAACGTATGGGCTAAAATGGGTCACGGAAAGAAAAAGTTTGGGAACCGCTGCTTTAGAGAACATGCTTTAAACAATAAGTGGAAATAGAAAATAAGTAAACCGAAACCATTTTTAAAGAAAGATTTGGAATCACTTTGGCTCTATGTACATGTGTGATTCGGCTGCACATTCAGTGGAGTGCTATACATCAGGCAAGGTGCATACAGATGAAGTGAAGAAAGTCAGTTCTCATAACATTTTACAGTATTTCTAAGTCTTCTTGGGTGTCGAAAACCAAACTGTGGTATTCCTGAGACAGAAGTATCTCAGTCAGAATGCATCGTCACGTACCTTGACGTTGTTGAAGTTATTTCGGTTGTCGTTGTTATTGAAGTTGAAGATGTGTTTTCAGTTGATGACGATGTGCTTGTTCTCTGCTGTAGTTGATTGAGAATGGTTGAATTTCGAGAACTGGGAGCTGGAGTCGGATTGTCTGTAGTGGTAGGCGTTGAAGACCTTCTAGACAGAGTACTATTTGGCATCGTCACTGGTGTTGAAGCACTTGTTCCTTCGGGATCAGCGACTGCTCTGATTTCAGGAGTCGTGGCTACTGTACTTGTAGTACTGAAATTCATAATATAAAGGAGATATATTTCTCAAACTCTCTCACTGCCGTTACCCAACTGAATTCGTGGTGAAGAGGAGATGATTCAGTGCCCTTAACCCTTTTTGAAGTTAACAATATTATATCATAATATCCCGTCCTAGATGTTTCTATGGCACAAACAGAGAGATTGGATTGTCTGTGAATAATATGAATAAAATATTCTGAATAAATATTATTAACACACCTTAGGTGGATATTAAATATCACTATCCCCAGGTTATTCTGAATGAAGCTAGGCAATTGAACTTGAATTTTACTTGAGCTACAATTGATTCGCAGTAGGCCAGAAACATGCTTTTAGGGGAAGATGACCTCGTTCTTCTGCCCCTTAAAAACACAATAACTACTGTAACTAACCTTCTATTCTGACATTATCACACAAAAATCATAAATAGAGAGAAAGCCACCCTGACCAAAAGGATGACACATTGGCGAAAAATATGAACTACGCCATTTGTAGCTCATGGAATGTGAGAGGGAGAAACGGGAAAGATTGTAAAAGTGCTATTTTGCTTTACGTCCCTATTAAGTACACTGGCTTTTAGAGACCCCGAGGTGCCAAAATTTTGCCCCGAAGAGGATCTTTAACGTGTCAGTAAATCTACTGACACGGCTCCCTCGCATTTGGGCACCCTCAAATGCCTGCTGACTGCACAAGGATACGAACCTGCATCGTTGGGCCTAGATGGCGAGAACGTTACCGCTGAGACACGCAGAGCCAAATGGGAAAGAAATAGAACTGGTGAAAAAGTTACAGAAAATTAGGGTGCATAGAACTGGTGAAATAGTTACAGAAAATTAGGGTGCATTTTCTTACCGTGACACAAACAAAGAAAATGGGACAAGGTCGTGAACAACTAGAAGAAGGATTCCTTTTCTTACAGGCGTGGTGGTGCAGCGGTCAAGCTGATGGCCTCTCATCACGGAGAACCGGGTCCGATTCCCATTCGATGCATGTGAGGTTTTCAATGTGAAATGGCATGTCCTGTGGTGTGGATTCCACATAAAAAGGTGGTCCCGTGGCTCATGATCGCGAGATTAAGGGTCACGTAAAACTACAAACCTCCTTCTTTTCCTCTTCTTACATAGTAGAGTGTCCAAACAGGAAAGAGCCAGAGCTGGAGTAAGTTTGGTAATAAGCAGGAACAGAGTTACAAATATGAGCTGGTTGTTTGTAAATGAAAGAATAATGACATTGGGTAGTGAAGAAGAGCAGAGAACAGTTTGTCTTATGCTGTAGTTACTTACACCCCTAGAAAATGATGAGAAGTGTCAAGAGGACGATATTTATTTTGAGCACCTGCAGAAGACATTGGATGATGTTATCTATGAAGATATAATTGCTTTGGGAGATATAAATGGCAGAGTGGAAAACGAACCCAGCAAGTTGGGAAATGTGACTGGAAGAGAAGGTGAAGTTAAGACAAACAACAACAGGGAAAGACTTCTGCAGTTCTGCATGGCAAATGAGTTAATTATAACAAACACTACGTTCATTCACAATGATATTCATAAGTACACTAAAGTAGAACCAGCAAAATGAGAGGGATCAGTAATTGACTACATTATGGTGAAGGAACATCAAATGAAATGTGACAGGGATGTCCGAGTGATAAGAGAACCGGAGATAGGTAGTAATCATATGCTCCTGGCTTTGCAATATGTGACCGAGAGGATCCAAAACAGAAGATAAGTATAACGCAGAATAAAGGCATGAAAACTGAAGGGAAAATCTGTTCAGAAAGTTTTCCAAGAAACAGTAATCACCAAAATAAGACCTCAAATCAAAAGTGAAATCACCTGGAACGTGTTTAAAACAATTATTGTAGAAACTGCATCCCAGGTCTGTTGAATTAACTGAATTAGCTTGATAAGGAGGAAAATAGCACGGTGGAATGGACAAGTCAAAGAATCCACTAAGGAAAAGAAGAGGTTTTGGAAAAGTATCTGAACACGAAAGCAGCGGAAGACAATCAACAATATAAAACCTAGAGGATCAACGTGAAGGAGATGCTCAAATCTGCTAAGTTATAAAGCTGGGAAATGTTTGTAAATTTGATTGAAGAACCCTGTGGAGAGAAATAAAACTCTTCTATAAAATCCTTAAAAGTCTAAGGAAAGAGAAGGAATGTCCTTTAAAATCTGTTAAAGATAAAACTGGAACCTTACTTACGACTGAAGAGGAGATTATGATCAGATGGAAGCAATATTTTGAAGAGCTTTCAGAACACTCACATAACAATGATGAGAAACTATAAGATGAAAAAATAAGGCCTTCCGAACCAGCGGAAGCTAAGGATAGTACGCCAGTACTGACTTGAGCAATCAAAAAGATGAAACTGGGGAAAGTTGTTCGATATGATCAACTAACACCAGAAATGATAAAGTACATGGGATTAACGGGAGCACGGATGCTCCTGATGATAATGAAACTGGCCTAGAGGAAGAAGGTAATTTAGTTTACGCCACATTTTTTGGCCGGTCAGCCCCAGTTACGTAGTTGTATAGAAAACAGTCGGTGAGCCTCAGGCATGTGTAATTCATTCGTGAGTTGTCAGTTGCGCGGAAAGCAAAATATTCCAAAAATATTAAAATTCTGGCAATATTGTTTGCTATTAAGTAGGAAATAAAACAATTCGAAGTCTAGTAATCAATTTTACGCAGGGTTAATAATACCATCAGGTGACTCATGCAGGAATCAAACCCGCGATTTCTGGCCCTGCAGGCTGTTACTCTGACCAATAAGCTAATGAAGCAGGCATATTCTTTTCCTGATAGCTTCATTTGTCATCAATACGGTCGTAAAAATCCAATTCCGTAATTTAAATGAATTTTTTATAGTGGTGTTTCAAATATCTACAAGACTCTAGATCTATATTCCCTGTCCCAACAGTTATATAATAATCCAACAACGCGGTGATGGACTTTAAGATTTAAGATTTAGGCACATATTTCCCCACATAACACTTTCTAAAAAGGTGTACCACACTTTTAAAACAGCCAGAAAATCAGATTATCGCATAGCATGTATAAACTAGGTGCATCAATATGTACAATATTTACATTGCATTATTAGAACATTTAGTATTTACTGTACAGTCGCTCAAACAAAAAATGAATTATAACAGTTTGGGCCAGGTTCCAACGGTGGGTTCACGCTAAAATATTTGCAGTGATGTCAGAGGTTATTACGTATGTACAGTATTACAAGGTTGTTCTATTAATTCCTTTGGGATTTGACTTTGGGCTCGAATAAACAGAATGAAAGAACGAAAGAAAGAAAGAAAGAAAGAAAGAAAGAAAGAAAGAAAAAGAAAGAGAGAAAGAAAGAAAGAAAGAAAGAAAGAAAGAGAGATAAGGAGAGAAAGAAAGATACAGGAAAGAAAGATTGAAAGAAAGATAGAAAATAGGAAATAAAAAAGAAAGAAAGAAAGAAAGAAAGAAAGAAAAAGACAGAGAGAAACAAGGATACAGGAAAACAGGAAGGAAAGATACAAAAAAACTGGAAGGAAAGAAAGAGAAAGAAGGAGAGAAAGAAAGAGAGAGAGAGAGAAAGAAAGAAATAAGGAAAGAAAGAAAGAAAGAAAGAAAGACTGTGCAGTTGTTAAGACTGAGTGCACTCATCCTTTATTTGAGCGTCTGTACCCTTCAAAGTTAGGTCCATGCCGTTGCTCCAAGATGCAATAATATCCTCAACAACACAGCAATAACCATTTTGATCTGATATGTGGACAGATACGCCCTCTGTTCCACACAACGTGCTCTGGAAAGGTGGTGTCACAATGTTTTTAAACACCCAGTATATCAGCTTATTGTAGGGCAGTTATAAGTTACGTGCAACCGTATATACAATATTTACAATACATTATCAGAACACACAACAATATGTACATAGGAGTATTTACAATCATAAATCTAGGTTCTGTTTAAATTGCAGCGCATCTAGAGCAATTCCATGTGCTGAATAGTTTGGATATGGGTGTCACAGACACACTGACTGTGAGAGTGTTGATCCTTCCTCCAATCCAGCAATCCAGATCCTATTACCACATTGGATCATGTTAACGGTCAAAGCATTTGCTGAATGACCCTCCATGTAATGAAACAAAGGCCACTCCTACTCTTCCTCCCAGAAGCTAAATAAAACATGACGTTCTCTCGATACCAAATGTATGTACTTTTCGTGCTGGAATAAAATTTCTCGTCGTACACTTCAAATTTTTCCAAGCAGTGGTCTACCAAATATCATTATTTAGGTATTGGTGCAAACATAAGTTACGCTTTCTCTTCTGTAGTGCCACCAACAAAAGCGGCTAAATATTCGAATATCACTCAAATATTTCCGATCTGTACTGCTCACACGTTAAGAGTCCAGGTAAAAACAAATGACGCCATTTTGATCAGCAATACATGTGATAATATGAATTTTAAGGATTCAATAGATGTCCCATCACTAGTTTGTCGCATGGATTATTCTACATGTCAAGGCTATACGCCTAAATTGTTGACTTCCTAATAGATCCTTGTTGACGTTGCTGCTACAAATATTCCTACCAAAGTGATGGTCATTGACATGTTCTCTAAAATAATTTTCAAGCGATATATTTTCACAACCCTTAAGGAATATTTACTATCGTTAAGATTTTTTAAATATGTTTTTTCTCTCTGTGCCTGGATGTAGAACTTGATGATTGTACCTTCTTTAGTGGGAGAATGGAAATTTCTTTTGGTGGTGAAATGACTACAGATATTCCTGGCCATGACACTGTAAATTAACTCTACCAACTCTTATTTATACTTTTGTCTCCATCATCAACTACTATTTTAACACTGCCTTTTTCCACAATAAATAGCAAAGAGTCAAGTGCGCGCTTTGTCTGTTAAGTTATACTAGGATTAGGCGCGATATTGTGATGCTTAATTGTACATTACTAAATAACTTTGTTATGAAATTTCATATTATTTCACTATGTGTTTCAATTTTAATGGCACTTCCGATATGTAAATATTTCTTCAGAACAAAATTAACCCTTCTGAAATAATTTGTAAATATTCCATAAAGGAAATTCTCGGAGATATCATACAGTATCAAAATTCCTCTTAATTTTTTTAATGGTGGTGTATGTTTCGGCAATAACTCACTATCATATGTGGTTCTTCATGTCTCTTGGCCATCGTCGGCATTTTGTGACTTGTAAATCAACGTCTGAAGAATGACGCTATGAAGAAGACTAAGCAATCAATCCTTATTCATTTACTGACATGGTTCACGTAAGCACAGCAACAGTGGATTGACTTATTTCAATAGTATCCAACTATTAAATGAAAATTGTTCTCGCCGTCAATCGTACTATACGTCCTTAATTCTCCTTCTCACTGTGGTCCCTTTTGATGTTAGAAGATTTTTCCAAGATGCTGAACATCTAGGTCTTATCCAAAGACTATACTTGAATAGTTCATCATAGTTTTTGAAGGAACCTGGATCAAGGGGAAGGGACAACCCAAACCTTTGGTTAGAGAAACATTGCAAATCATGTCAGTTCTATTTACAGGTACAAGCCGTGAACCAGCTGTTGCTCACTTGCACTGTGCACTTAGTGTTGTGCTATACATCATGCAAGGTGTACACAAATCAAGTGGAGAAGCTCAGTCTTCATCATGTGCAATTTCTGTGTGTCCAAAATCAAACTGTGCCCAAAGTGCTTCATCACGTACCTTGTCGTTGTTGATGCTCTTGAAGTACGTCTACTTGCTGTCTGCACAATGGTGCGTGTTGTTCGGGTGGTAGGAGTAGACCTCGTTGTTGATGTTGTTGATGTGCCTCCAGTTGTTGATGATGTTAAATTACCTATTGTTGTTGCCTGCTGTAGTCGACTCAACTGTTGTCTGGGTATCGGCACCATTGTTGAGTTTGCTGTCATTCCTCTTGCAGAAGAGGTCGGCCCAATCGTTGTCGTAGATAGAGTTGTACTTGAGGTCACTGTTCGTGAAGCAGGTGTCAGCGTAATTGTTGACGCAGATTGTACTGGCCTTGATGTCCCTCTTCTTGATGCAGGAGTCGACCTAGTTGTAGCCATACTTGTTGTGGTGCCTGATGTCGCTGCAGCCCTTGTAGCAGCAGGTCTCAGTGTTGTCGAGGTCGTTGAGGTGGTCGTTCTCCTTGTCGATGTTGATGACATTATATTATCTCGGTTAGATAGCTGCTGTAGTCGATTACTCACTGAACTTGCCTGTCGTGACCTAGGCGTCGTCCTACTTGTTGTATTTAATGCCACTGCTCTTGTTACTGGCGTCGTTGCTGTTCCCGCCCTAACAGCAATACTCAGTTCTGTCGTCTCTGGAGACGTTGCAACTGGCAGTTGATTAGTTGCCGTTTCGTCTATGCCAAGTGTCTCATCTGCACTGACACCTGGCGTTATAGCTTCTGTAGTAGTATAACTGGAAACCATAATTAGAAAATATATAATTCACAGATTTGATTTCGAATGTTACTCCCTCATAATAATGAATATGCTTTAATGAAGGATTTATTTCAGTGCCATTCATTGTCCTTTGAAAATTAATCGCTAACTTTTCAGTCGGCCAACACGTATTTATGCCCCAATACTCTCCATGAAAATTAATTACATGTGACTAATATTATTATTTGCTCAGATTGCAGTTAGTGAGGGTTACAAGTAAGACATGTTTCGTAAGTCAAACGAACATCATCAAATCTATGCTATCAAATCAAACGTGTGTACAAGACGACAAACTAGAAATACCAATTACTTTCAAAAACCCACAATTCTGCTCCAGAATACTCGTATCGCCCAAGTCTAACACAGTGTCCGTGGACAAATTGACGAAGTCAATGCAATATCTCGTGTCTGTCAAGGTTCTTCTTTCCCAATATTTTCCTTATGTTTGGTCACGCCCCATAGCCGTATGTGGATGTGTCGTCCAACTGAACAATTCAAGGTAGGTTCTTTTTCTTGTGAGTAAGAATAAAGGAAAATGAACCTAAAATATAATAAGTCCTAAATATTAAAAATCTTAAGTCAATAATAATCTGTACTATTTATTGTACCATTTTCGGCCACATTGTGGCCTTCCTCGGCGCAAATAATGTTAATATAGAAGCAAGACTTACAGTAGATGAAACATTTTACGAGAAAAGAAGGTTGTTCTCAAAAATATTTCAAATAAATGAATAGTCTAAAAGCTAAAAAACTAAAAAACAAAAATATGTTAATTTGAAAGAAATAAATCTTGATATGAAACTGGCTTGAAGAAGGAAACAGTGATGTGGATGTTATGTAGACAAAAATTTTGAGGTGAAGATGGAATTTGTCAGAATGGTTATAATGAAGTAAAAATTTGAAGAAGCTGTGGAAAGATAGCCTATCGTTGAGGAAATATTACAATCTGAAGATAGGGCAATATAGCTTATATAATAACCAATCATAAGGGAAATAATGGAAACGAATAACTTTGCCAGATACACGGTATTGCATTGATACTACATAAATACTGTTTATTTATGTCTATAGTTCTATTTCGAGGGTTTCTCTCTAAAGCATAACACAGCACTACCATAGAAGCCGCACATTCGTGGATTAGTAGTGGTGGGCAGTGATTATGTGTGGGTGATACTGTCGAATATTGTAGTGATTGGTAGTGCTAGTTTGTTCTCTTGTATACATAATTAATTTTATTAACCTGAATCTGATGATATCCATTTGAAAAAACAAAACCTGTCACCTTTGTAATCTATAATAGCCGAAGTGGGAATAGAACCCACCTCTTCTCAGTTTTGTCTCATGAGTCTGAGTGGACCTTGTTCCAGTCGTCTGACCAGAATTACATTTCTTGGCTGAGCTGGGAATCGAACTCAGGTCCCCGGTGCTGCAGTTAATTATTATGTTTGTATCAAGAGTCGAAATTCTCAATCTGAGGGCTGTTTGAACATTCTTAAGACGATTTCTCCTCACAAGTTTAATGTTGCAAAGCGTTGAAGATGCCTGCTCACACAAATAAATAGTGAAAAAAGGCATAGGATGTTTTAGTGCTACGTACTTGGCTTGTTAATCATAAGTAAAGTGTGTCATTTATTTAGGGAATTTTTTTAATATTTTGAATTGTTAAGGCTAGTTGCGGACCCCCAGCGAAACTCGGATTAGACATCAACTGACTGAGAGGAAATAATCTAAGCACATTGAATAGAAAGACTCAGTCAAAAGTTTGCAATATAACATGGTGACACTAGAACATTAATCTAGGGAATGTGCTGATAAAAATCACCATTAGATGCATAATCGCTGTTCTAGAAGGCGCTATAACAGCACCTCTTCAATTAGGACAACAACATTTGTCGCAATCGGAGCGTGGCAGCATTAGTATAAGTGACTAAACGCACCTTCCCGCAAGAAGATAAGACGAGTGGATCAAGGGAAGTCGACTTGAAAGATGAATGAAAGGATCCTAGCTCAAGTAACTAAAAGCAATACTGAACTCAGCTCTAAATCCGTGGTCACTAGTCCACGTCCCTCTAGTTGTGAACGCTGGGAGATGAATAAAATTTCTCGCCGACTCTCACCTAGATGGCGTGGCCATGTGATGCAAATGATAAAGAGAGAGTATATAAAACACTGATAGACCGACTTATCAACTTAAGGGAAGACGATGGATAGCTGCAGGAGAGACTGCCATTCCAACCACTATTAGGGAAACACGGGGGGGTCTAGTTGGGGTACTTGCAAACTGAATGCAATTCAATGCTATTTCAGTCATCGTAGAGGTAATTTTTAATTATTTCTCACCTAAGAATAGAACCTACATTATGGCCACAGCTGCTTCCTTCCCAATCCCAACTCCAGAAACAAGAACACAATAAATATATAAGTCAACACCCTTTCTGCCGAACATTAGTGGGCTGAAAAAAGTTACATTTATTAATACGGTTGACTGATAAATAAGGGGGGAATTTGTGATTAGTTTACGCGTTTCGACCATCACGCGGTCATCAACAGACCTTGATCCCTAGGGTTGAAATTTAAATTTGCATACAATTTTTATTACACTTTTGTATAATTCGTCTTGTTAGTATTTAAGATTCACGGTGAATCTCGTTATTTATAAAATGTTGTGTTCTATAGTTTTGCGTCTACGTATAAATTTTATGAACGTGTAAATAGCTATCCGACACAACACAATATAATAAATAAATCAGAGCATATACAACTATTGATACTAAGATTATATAAGCAGTTATACGTTAGAAGAATCCTTTTTCCACGCCCGGTCTTTATTCAGGTATTCACTTGTTGCTAAGCTACACTCCACAGCACGTTCTCAGCACAGGGTTTTATTTGTTACTAGCAGTAGTGCCCGGCTTCGCCCGGTGGATTCATTTGTTTTATGGATGATAATGAATACTACTACAGAACTGGCAAATGATATTTAAACTAACAGAAAGAAAAAATATAACTTCTTGTGGTGGTCGTGGTATTGGGGGTTATAAGTTGTACTGTATAATGGACATAACATTCAGGACATTTTTCCGTAATGATAATGATAATAATGAATAGGGAAACTGCTATTTACTAACTACAGTACTGACACATGTAATTTACAAACGAATTAAAAAAAAAATGATTAGAAAGAGGAGGAAGTGAAATGAGACACGGTCTAGGGCCTATGTCTCATTGGCTGTTAGGAAAATAGAGACCAATAGTGTCGTCTTTTGTCGCATAGCGCCGTAGGAAAATAATCAGAGCACTTGGCTGTCCCAAGCTCCTGAGGCAGAAATAATGTCATTTATTGGCACATAGCGCTCAAGAATAAGGATCAGAATAAACGAAAGTAAATTTGAAAGCACCATCGCTTATTGCAGCTGATAACCTCAACGTACTGCACCAACATCATCGCACTTATACAGAGGCATAATATTCATACTGACAACTGTTATAAGGGACCTAAGAAATCTTTTTGCACTAATTATTCCTAGTGACTGCAATTTATAAGCAGCGCAAGATGTAACTATTTTCGCAATTTTGCACCAGAACACTGGTAGGGGCGACGTAATGCAGCCCGAATTACCAGCCAACAATATACTTATTAAAATATTCTTAGATGTATACTACTACGGACATGTTCTAGGGCCTAAAAGCGTGGTTTTCAAGTTGATTTTGGCTGTTTTCTAAATGTTGGGAATGGAGAGGGTTTTCCAAACTATCAAGTGGACAGTGGTACCAGCAGGATTTCAAAGGGTAAGTATGTACAATTTGGTGCAATTAAGTCAAACGGTGGAGATGTGTGCAGGGAATGGAGTGGTCTGTCCGAAAATTCAAGTGGACATTGTTACCCACAGGGTTCCAAAGGGTAGGTATACAAAATGTCGTTCAAATCGGTGAAACATTGTAGATTTGTGCCAAAGGGCCTAAACGCAGGGAATGGAGTGGTCTGTCCGAAATTTCATGCAGCCAGTGTTACTCGTCGGTTTCCAATGGGGAAAGTATTAAAATTTTGGTTCAGATCGTTGAAACGGTGTAGATTTGTGCCAAAGGGCCTAAATGTAGGGAATTGAATGGTCTGTCCGAAATTTCATGTAGACAGTGTTAACCGCAGGGTTCCAAAGGGTAAGTAGGCCTATACAAATTTTGGTTCAGATCGGTGAAACGGTGTAGATTTGCACCAAAGGGCCTAAATGCATAGAATGAAGTGGTCTGTCCTAAATTTCATGTGGACAGTGTTAGTCTACACTCAGGATCCCAAAGGGTAGATAAACAAATGTTGCTTGATATCGGTGAAACGGTGCAGATTTGTGCCAAAGGGCCTAAATGCAGAGAATGAAGTGGTCTGTCCGAAATTTCATGTGGACAGTGTTAGTCTACTCTCAGGGTCCCAAAGGGTAGATATACAAATGTTGTTTGATATCGGGGAAACGGTGTAGATTTGTGCCAAAGGGCCTAAATGCTAGGAATGGAGTGGTCTGTCTATAATTTAAAGTAGGCAGTGTTACCTGCTGGGTTCCAAACGGTAAGTATACAAAATTTGGTCCAGATCGCAGAAACAGTGTAGATTTGCGCCAAAGGGCCTAAATGCAGGGAATGGAGTGGTGTGTCCAAAATTTCATGTAGATTGTGTTACTCGCCGGGTTCCAAAGGATAATTATACAAATTTTGGTTCATATCGGTGAAACGGTGCAGGTTTCTGCCAAAGGGCCTAAATGCAGAGAATGAAGTGGTCTCTCCAGAATTTCATGTGGACAGTGTTAGTCTACTCTCAGGGTCCCAAAGGGTAGATATACAAATGTTGCTTGATGTCGGTGAAACAGTGTAGATTTGTGCCAAAGGGCCTAAATGCAAGGAATGGAGTGGTCTGTCCGAAATTTAAAGTAGGCAGTGTTACCTGCTGGGTTCCAAACGGTAAGAATACAAATTTTGGTTCAGATCGGTGAAACGGTGTAGATTTGCACCAAAGGGCCTAAATGCATAGAATGAAGTGGTCTGTCCTAAATTTCATGTGGACAGTGCTAGTCTACACTCAGGATCCCAAAGGGTAGATAAACAAATGTTGCTTGATATCGGTGAAACGGTGCAGATTTGTGCCAAAGGGCCTAAATGCAGAGAATGAAGTGGTCTGTCCGAAATTTCATGTAGATAGTGTTACTCGCAGGGTTCCAAAGGGTAAGTATACACATTTTGGTTCAGAGCGGTGAAACGGTGTAGATTTGTGCCAAAGGGCCTAAATGCAGGGAATGGAGAGGTCTGACCGAAATTCCATGTAGACAGTGTTACTCGCAGGGTTCCAAAGGGTAAGTATGTAAAATTTGGTTCAGATCGGTGAAACGATGTAGATTTGTGCCAAAGGGCCTAAATGCATGGAATGGAAGGGTCCGTCCGAAATTCCATGTAGACAGTGTTACTCGCATGGTTCCAAAGGGTAATTATACAAATTTTGGTTCAGATCGGTGTAACGGTGTAGATTTGTTCCAAAGGGCCTAAATGCAGAGAATGGAGTGGTCTGCCCAAAATTTCATGTAGACAGTGTTACTCTCAGGGTTCCAAAGGGTAGGTATACGAATTTTGGTTGATATCGGTGAAACGGTGTAGATTTGAGACAAAGGGCCTAAATGCAGGAAATGGAGTGGTCTGTCCGAAATTTAAAGTACACAGTGTTACCCGCAGGGTATACGAATGCATAGAGAATACTACAGTTCAATAAATCCTTGAGCAACACTGAGAAATGGCTTCAATCAAATGCCATGTCCTATCTCCAATTTACACATGCTAGTGCAACAATCACAATAACGCAGGTTATTACAAACATTCTACACACATCCATGTACACGGGGCAACATGACCACGATGTCTAAGCCCGCAAATGAAATAACAACTGTCTACACATGAAAACTGCAAAATGGTGATAGGTGAATATAGGAATGTATGCCACTATGTTTTTCTGACAGGATAGCATTACATCGGTCAGTTTTCTCATGTGTCCTTTAGCAAATTTTACCGGACTATAATGATACAGTGTAAATCGTTGTTGCCTAGTGACAACCAGTCCATCAATGGTGCTGCGTTGACTATCATGATATAGAGTTAGCCGTTGTCGGCTAGCGACAATATGTCCGTCTATTTATTAGATCGGTGAAATGGTGTAAATTTGTGCAAAAGGGCCTAAATGCAGGGAATGGAGTGGTCTGTCCGAAATTTAAAGTAGACAGTGTTACCCGCTGGGTTCCAAAGGGTAAGTATACAAAATTTGGTGCAGATCGGTGAAACGGTGTAGATTTGTATAACAGCCAAACAAACAAACAAACAAACCAACATTGAGTTTTATATATATATAGATAGATAGATAGACTAGCCTACACCTGACTGAATCGCTTGTGACCTGCGCACGGAAATCGATCTCTGTTGACGGGATATGTAAAAGCTTTTTGGCCGAATGAAAAGTATAAATTGACAGTTTGTACAGGCAACACTGGAAAATGGCTTCAAAACTTCACATACTACAATAACACAAGTTAACAGACAGTTTTCTCCCATGAGACTAATAACCGTGATACCCGATTCTCAAAAGAAACAACAACTGGAGTCTGACCTTGACTCTCTGGAGAGAGTGTGACCTATATTTTAGGGAGAAAAAATTCTTGGCATTACTGCTTGCATTTCTTTCGGAGTTTATATTACCTTGGTTCTGCGGTGAATGCCTCCGTCCTCACAGAGGTTGTCTCGTAATCCACTGTGGCGTTGGACCTCGGCCGGTTCCTGCAACAGACGAGTTAAGCTACAGCGTTGGAATTAATAATTACTTTCTGACACCTATTATTCCAGTTTATACGGGATCGGTCATGAGATAAGTCTCTATGTGGCACGTGATTTTCTTGGGCTGGATACCCTTCCTCTCATTAGATGAAATTATGAAAATGGCAAGGAATCTGAAGGAGATTATTGTTAAAATGTACATTCACCAACATTTGACAGGAGATGAAAATGGGTAACCACAAAACCACCAAATGCAGCCTTGCTTCATGTTTTTTTTGTGTTAACACGCTGAGCTATCCTGGTCGGTTTGGGATAAATATTTACTAAAAGGATAGAATGGAATTTAATCAGCCTCTGTACCTATATTATTTCACTAAGGATTGCAGATTCTTTGGAACACATATTAAGTAAACTACACAACGGTATAACAGATATTCTATCACATTTCAGGTGAACTAGATCTCTGATAGATCACAAAGATTTGCCCATGGTAACATTCCGCCTGAATATACTGTAGTCTTTATATTGTGCCTTCGTCGAATATTGCTTAACTTATCCCAACCGTAACAAATTGTACGTATGGCAGGAAGACCAAACTCGCAGGAGAAGAATTCTGCGTCAAACCGTCTTTTGTCTTAGGATGTAGCACCTCATTAATCTGTTGGTGAGTTAGCCGTGGTCGTTACGGCGTGGTTGCAGGCAGTCGCTCACATCCGGGAGGCGAGGAGGTTCGAATCCCCCCGCCGGCAACCATGAAGATGGTTTTCTGTGGTTTTCCATCTTCCTTCCAGGCAAATGCCGGGGTTGGTCCCTAACTATAGGCCACAGCCACTACCTTCCAATTCCTTGTCCTTACATTAACACTTTCCTCCCCAGACGGTACTCGTAGCTCACCCAATGGGTGTCCGTATAGAAGCAGCTACAAAACTCTGGCGAGCCGAACATATCCTCGGACACTCCAGGCACTAAATCCCATACGCTAAAAATAAATTAATCTGTTTAATCTGTCGAGTGGTCATTCTTGAGGAACACAAGTTCACCGTTTAACTTGTCCTCGTCACGCACCTTACTTGCTCTGATAACAACAATGTTAAGGGCAGCAGTAGGATTAGGCTCATAAAGATAAAGAGTCTTGTTGGTGGGTTTACGGGTAAACTCTACATGACATAGATTGCGGTCAGACAACCAGAAGTGGCAAAACAATCTCCACGCTCTCTCTCTCTCTCTCTCGATTGTTAAATTGATATTCGGATGTAGGCTCTTGGCATTTAAAAATCAGATAGCGAGTTGCCTTGGGGCAACACAACGAAGGTGGCATCCATATTCAGACGGACGTTCTAGGACCATTGTCGACCAAATACGTAAGCGCCCACTTTGTTGTGTTCCTATATGTCCAGCCAACATAGACGTAACCTCGTAAGTTATTATGTGGTGGGATACGCCGTAAATGTCTTTCTTCTTTATTGCATATTTTGTAACCATGATAAGGTACTTGCTTCAAAATGTCGATGAGAAAATCTCTCATGACCTTTGCCCTCAAAACAATATTATTGGGGCTTAGTTTATGGATTGCATACTTGCCTTTAAACTAGGTGGTCCCAGGTTATATTTCCGATTTAGCGAGAGATTTATGATCATTTTATAATAGGAATTAAGTAGAATATCAACAGAACATCATTGTTAAACATGAAATTAAGTTAAATATGCATTCATGTAACTTTTAAGCTATGGAATATAAATTGAGTCCTATCAATACCTGAAATTCTTGCTGTATTTGGCCAATTTTGGACCCAAAATTATTGCACAATTCAGCTAAAATTATAACGTATTTTAAAGCCTACTGTATTCGAATGTTTTAGGTCCAACCACAATGCAGCGAGTGGTTTGCTTATGTCAGCATAATGTGTGTATTGCTGCTTAAGGGGGCGTTAACCACCACAGCGAATGTTTGATAAAACTAAGAATATCTGTGGAACCATAGTCTACACTTGATGTTTATGAAACTTTAACTGCTTATAGCATATGTGTGTAGTAATACCTGAATGAATTAACAGCGTCCTGGGTTCATAAATTCTTTTGTGATTAATTATTATCGTTGCGAGTGTAAAAAATTATGTATCGGTGCATTACTTCTAAAACCATTCATGCTATTAAGCCAAAATTCAGTTTCCAGCTTCCGTAGTGTCTTTATTGTAATCCAAACCTACAAAATAATAACATTTTCGGCATACGCAATTTCAGCGAAGGAATACATTTAAAAAAAGATTATTATTATTATTATTTCCAATGTGTAGACCTTATTCTATATTTTTGAAGGTTTAAAGCACTGTACATACATAGCAGATCTGAAGTTGCAAATTCAATGCCAATGGTGCTGTTACTTCCAGAGATAATGCACCTTTTGTACGAAAAACATAGTGGGAAAATGAGTTCAATGTTAAGTGTGTACCTGCACGATTTGCTTTCTTCTAAAACATCCCAGACCTGTAGTTTCCTGCACCTGTCTCTTTCTCCTTGTCTTGGTATGCCATCTTCCTTCTTCTTTTCTTTATTCCTAGTCCATTTTAATGATTTTCTACCCATATTCCCACTTCCACTAGCAATATCAATAAGACTATACAGCAAAAGCGGTCACATGAAAAGTTCATGTCATATGAGCACTCATATGCAGCAAAGAATATAAAGCCTCGTCTCCAAGCGTATACTGGTTCTATCTACTGGCCAAAATACCAACTACTGTCAAGTATAGAAAATGAAAAATGAAAATTCACAGCCTGCTTCCAGTCGACCGACCGGGTCAGGGAATGGAATGAATGAATCTCCCATCTAGCGGCGAGGATATGAACTGTGCCGGCTGCCGAAGCCTGTCGCACTCCCCTGGGGCAATGATTAAATGAAGGACAGTTGAAATGAAATGATAGTGAAGAGTGTTGCTGGAATGAAATTGTGACAGAGAAAACAAGAGTACCCGGAGAAAATCCTGTCTGCCTCCGATTTGTCCAGCACAAATCTCACATGGAGTGACCGGGATTTGAATCACGGACCCAACGGTAAGAGGCCGGCGTGCTGCCGCCTAAGCCACGGAGGCTCACTGTCAAGCATAGAGAAGAGGTCAATTTGAATCCAGATAATTATGACATACTCCCGCAAAAGCTGAGAGAAATAGGACTATTAAACGCCACGCTTACCTTACAGCATGAACTAGCCATAGCAATTAAAATAATCGAGAAATAAGTTGATTTTGATAAAGCAATATAGTGGCCTATAATGAGCCAATAAAAAAAATGATATTTTTTGGTTAACTCCCGCTTTATCAGAATCCCGCCCACTGTTCCACATGGTAGCCGAACACTTCGAATACCTCATTAGTAAATAAATAATTAAATAAAGTAAATAAATAAATAAGTAAATGATAATGATGATGATGATGATGATGATGATGATGATGATGATGATGAAGATGATGATGATGATTGCTGATGTTTAAAGCAGCGATATTGCAGTGCCAACTTCCCCAAATATAATATAAATAAA
Source organism: Meconema thalassinum (assembly GCA_946902985.2). NCBI lineage: Eukaryota > Metazoa > Arthropoda > Insecta > Orthoptera > Tettigoniidae > Meconema > Meconema thalassinum. Next base: position 839,204,716 of record OX336390.1, read on the forward strand.
TAAATAAATCAATAAATCAGTAAATGTTGATGATGATTCTGATGATAATGATGATTGCTGTTGTTTATTGGAGTGAAATGGCAGTGCCAAATTCCCCCAAAAAATAAACAAACAAATAAATAAATAAATGATGATGATGATGGTATGTTGATTGTTGTTGTTTAAAGGAGTGAAGTAGCAGTGCCAACTTACCCAAATAAATAAACAAACAAATAAATAAATGATGATGATGGCATGATGATTTTTGTTGTTTAAAGAAGTGAAATGGTAGTGCCAACTTGCTCAAATAAACAAACAAATAAATAAATGATGTTGATGGTATGATGATTGTTATTGTTTAAAGGAGTGAAATAGCAGTGCCAACTTCCCCAAATAAATAAATAAATAAAACAGAATGAATAAATAAATAAATAGATAAATAAATGAATGATGATGATGCTGTTTTTTTAGAAGTGAAATGGCAGTGCCAACTTCTTCAAATAAATACATAAATAGATAAAACAAAATAAAATAAATAAATAAATAAATAAATAAATCTTATTATTAACACACCCCTCCACCAAAGATTTGAAAAGTGTCCCTAATATGCGTTGGGCTTACACCATGAAAATCACGGACGAAAACGTTAAGCCCTATATTTCACGACCACAATGTTGCAACATCGCACAGTGAAGATATAGTATTACTTGTTAAGATTTAATTTTTCAGTGTTGCTAACTACATTTATTTGTAAATTTGTGTCCCAGTTAAACAAACTTAGAAGTTAAATGTGATTACTTCACATTTGAGGTTTATGGCCATTTCTTTCAGGACTCTCACGTGTTCATTATCATATAGGCCTAGGGAAAATATTCAAATGATCCACTTAAAATAAAGTAAAATATTATCAAATCGTCTGATTATTTCATGTCTAGCCCTGTATTCTCACCATGCCACAGCTGTTCGCAAATGGAGGAAGCAGCGTAATGGACTGGTCTATAGTGATGCAATGAGATTCGATTTCAGGATGAGAATTATTTAGGTAGCATCCGTGGCAATTTTATCACTTTAACTTTCACACCAGTTATTGATAATTAAACTTATGGCAAAGTACACAAAATATATATAACATATCACAAACAATGCACATCTTTAAAAAAGATCAACTGGGCACCTGATAAATTTAGTTTCAAATCTAAATCGTCCAAATTCACATCAGTATTTTGTCCCGACTTGGATGCAATTAATGGAGCACCGTCTACACTGAAATCCCTGAGCAGTATAATCAATTTGCTACTTACTTGCGGAACAAGTTGAAGTTTGGGCTGCAGACCGTCCTCTGTACTGCAATCTCCGTGTCACTCTTGAGGATCATGTAGTTAGGAGACGTGGCCTTAATTTGTCCATATAAATACTTGTGGAGATTATTGTTCAGTATCCAGACACTCTGATTCTTTTCGTGGTCTACCTTGACGTCATTAGGGAAGGACAGTTTGTTCCTCTCCACACCTATAATTCCTTGCTGCAAGCTGCTGAAGTCAGAGTTGTTGGTATTCCAACAAGCGGCGACATGGTGTTCAGGCAGACCGTAGAAAAGTACTCCAGTCCTCGACACCGCCGCACCAGCAGCGTGGCTATGAGAGTAGCCCCTTTCACCGAGTGACACAAACTTATTCCTGTTCTCATTTACTGTGGCCGGGTTTTTCAGAAATGATGTTGGGACACTAAACTCCTTGTGGCTACTGCTGGCATGGTAATACAAGTTACGCTCACGATCACCTGTCATTGGTCCCAGAGCTAGGGCAGACAAACCATAGTTCCAATACCAATTCAGACCATCTGATTGGTAATTGAATACCATAGGATCAGGGTAAAAGGAGCCATGACTTATTCTCCAGGACGTTCTATTCTTTAAGCTATATACTAGAAGATTGTACCTTTGAGCGTCGGCCATGTAAGCATATACATCCTCGCAATCTCCCTGATAATCCACCACAATGTTATTAAAGAAATTATCATTAAGTGTCTGGTTCTCAGGAAACACGTATCTTAATAATAGACTATCATCAAACAAATCGAAAATGAACAGCTGGGGTGGGCATAATTCTGTAATGTTGAAGGCAACGTTGTACTTCCCTGAGTCGAGAACCCATAATCGACCACAAGGATCTGAAGCAACTCTGAAGACTGAAGTCATGCCCGTGCATCCTTCCCTGTTGTTGTAGAAGTCCCAGTTTGGATACGGTTCTAGCTTTGGTGAAAAAGAGTTGGATAACCGAGGCACGTAAGCTAGAGTTGCTGGAATGCCTTCTCTTAACTTCGGAAGTGTTAAAAATATTCGATCCTGCCAAACATCTATTCCGAAAGGAATCACGTTTGCGGGTATGAATTCGCCTGAATTGATTGCATTGGTGCGCTGATTGGTAGTGGGGTAGTTGAAGTCAAGTTGGGACCACTGATGGGTTATGTTCAGCTGGTTGTTGGGAGGAATAGGCGCACTGTTCGGGTCAAGCCTCGGCGTGAACAATGATGTGAGCAATGATGGCACGAACAACAGACGGGAGGCGGCACCTGCAAACAAGACGGTCTTTAGTTAACAGGCCAGATACATCAATCCGGCACCATTGCATTGTCGACTGCGGACTGTAGTGAAATCTACATCAAGTTACTTCAGGATAGTGAGATGTGGCAACTTGGATATCAGTCCACAATTGACAATGCAATGGTGTCGGATTGAAGTTAGCACAAAGGACACGTTCGAATCGGGCCCACGTCAAAACATTCCTCTGCAGATCACCTTCGATCCTTGAAGGGTCAGAGTCTAGTTGGACCCCTGGTCGATCTTAGTCTACTTAGGCACATGGTCAGTAGGGTTAATGTTAATGTTAGGCCACTCGTTTTTACTTTTATTTGCCTTCTTTCTTAATATTAACAAGTATTAATATTGCATTTTAGGGACAGATTACCTCGCTGCTCCGCATCCTTCCACGGTCATCTCTTCTTCTCATCTAACCCAGAAAGTTGTTGCTGATTCATTCATTTTAGGGGCTTTGTAAAATCGTGGTAATGCCACCCCGTGTACTTCGGTGGCCGTAGAATCTGTCTGATGACCTGTGTTACAGTATGTCCACCGCTTATTATTCCCGTTTTCCGACGGGACCTGTGTTACTGTGATGGCTGTATTTGTGTCTATATCAATTCTGAAATGGCTCAGGTGGGAATCGAAACCACCTCTTCTCAGGTTTGCCTCATGAGCCTGAGTGTACCCCGTTCCCGCCCTCAGAACAGAGTTAAATTTCTTGGCAGGGCTGGAAATCAAACTCAAGCCTCAGAAGTGACAGCCAAGAATGTTAGCTACTGCACCACAAGATGTTCAAACCCGAAAGTATTAGAGTATCCAAGGTCTAGAGTGTCTTTTATTTTCACGCCTTAATTGGACCTTGTCTTTTTCTTTCCTGATATCTTTCATTGAGTCAGACCTCTTCTTTTCTTTTCATGTTATCTCCTGTCTACTGTAAGGGTCCCTAAAGGAGACAGGGTGTGAGTATCCCCACCATGCATGGTGCAACCTGGAGTTTGCTAAACCCTCAATGGCTCACGCCTGTTGGCTCGGGAGTTGGCGACTCGGAGAGATCACTGATCTAGGTCCGGTATTTCTCCATTTTTCCATTAACTTTAGGGTGAACTCCCTCCTCTCTACGATTAGTATCTGCCTTTTATGGCTCTTCTTCCTTCTAAGAGCCTCAATCCTCATTCTACGAGGGTTTAGGGCATTTATTTTTCTCTGTCTTTAAATTTTCTTTATCGTACTTCCTTCTAGTATGTTTTTATTTTCTTTGCTGTCGCCCCGGAGGTCCGGGTTCGATTCACGGCTCTGCCATCCTAGAAGTGGTTTTCTGTAGCTTTGCACTTTTACTCCAGGCAAATGGCGGGATGGTTTCTAACTTAAGACCACGGCAGTTCCTTCCCAATTCTCACCTGAATTACAAATACACTTACTAATACAATATTCCACACTCACCCAAATACACGATGTACAAGCCCCTCCAGTTACAATGACCTAGATGTTTCACCCCTTCATTCAACAATCGCCACCATCACCCACGTACAGATGTTTAACCGGGGCAGACTTTCACCGTCCCTGGGGATTACTCTAATTAAGTTGGGAATAAAATACCATCACATTATAATTTTCCTTGCGTTCTGACAAAATGTTAATATAGGAAACTTTCCAGTATTTAATACAAAACAACACGCGTTTATGTACAGCACAAAAAATATGGGGAAGGGTTACATAGAAACGTGTTATTTTGTGATAAATTTCTCAATTAATATTGTTCTTTTCAGTCGGTCAACATAAACTCATTTCAATTGTCTACTAGAATATGTAAAAAACAAGATGTTCAGTAAAGAAAATATAGCCTACTTTCTCCTAAATGCATGGGTATTGTAACTCTTTGTCCTTTTCGAGGAGTATAATTGAATGTTGGTTGTAGTAGCTTGTTGAAATACAACGTGCTATAGGGATATTAAACATGAATATGAGGTGCCCTTTGTTAGTGCTACCTCTGTACCAAATTTCGTTCAATTCGGTTTCACCGTGTTTGAATTGATAGGGGGAATCGATTTGCACACATACTTGGCCACCATATGCAAACTATTGGGCTGATGTTCTTGCAGTTAGGTCAGAATATGTTTCCCACATAAAGATATGGTGTTGCAAAATTTGGTAGAGACTAGATTATTAGGTTGGTCGTAATTACATTTTAGCTTTTAACATTTGGGTGGCCGCGATTACGTTTCCGTCAAGATAGCGGTGATATAAAACATGACACTGAGGTGCCCTTTGCTAGTGCTACCTCTGTACCAAATGTCGTTCCATTCGGTTTCACCGTGTTCGAATTGATAGGGGGAATTGATTTTCACACAAAGATGGCCGCCATCCGCAAAATATTAGGCTAATGACCTATTAGTTTGGTCAAAGGATGATCCCTCCATAAAGGTATGTTGTTGCAAAATTTGCTAGAGATCGGATGATTAGGTTAATCGTAATTTGATTTAAGCTTTGAACATTTGTGTGGCCGCCATTACGTTTCCGTCAAGATGGCGGCGATATAAAACATGACACTAAGGTGCCCTTTGCTAGTGCTACCTCTGTACCAAATTTCGTTCCATTCGGTCTCACCGTGTTTGAATTAATAGGGGGAATCGATTTTGACACAAAGATGGCCGCCATCCGCAAACTATTAGGCTAATGACCTATTAATTTGGTCAAAGGATGCTTCCTCTATAAAGATATGTTGTTGCAAAATTTGCTAGAGATCGGATGATTAGGTTAATCGTAATTTGATTTAAGCTTTGAACATTTGTGTGGCCACCATTACGTTTCCGTCAAGATGGCGGCGATATAAAACTTGACACTGAGGTACCCTTTGCTAATGCTACCTCTGTACCAAATTTCGTTCCATTCGGTTGCACCGTGTTCGAATTAATAGGGGGAATCGATTTTCACACAAAGATGGCCGCCATCCGCAAACTATTAGGCTGATGACCTATTAGTTTGGTCAAAGGATGCTCCCGCCATAACGATATGTTGTTGCAAAATTCGGTAGAGATCGGATGATTAGGTTAGTCGTAATTTGATTTAAGCTTTGAACATTTGTGTGGCCGCCATTACGTTTCCGTCTAGATGGCGGCGATATAAAACATGACACTGAGGTGTCCTTTGCTAGTGCTACCTTTGTACCAAATTTCGTTCAATTCGCATTCACCGTGTTCGAATTGATAGGGGGGGGGGACAGACATTCAGAGTACACACACACACTCACTCACACACACACACACACACACACACACACACACAGACTCACACACACACACATACACACACACAGACAGACACACTTTTTTCGCCCTGTGTTGATCTTATAAGTCTACTTTCATTTTTTGCAAAAATCGAAAGTAGGCTAATAACCCGAAGTATATTGCATGTGATTATGATTTATATTGTTACATATTATTGCCACCAAGAAAAATCAAAGCACTCGTCCATCTATCGGAAATACAGTCTCCTTGTTTCTCTTCAATAGCCCGTAACAGTATATAAAAATCTTAATCACATGCATTTTTTTCCACATATTCCAGTAATTATTTTGTGTTGACCAACTGAAAATTACAATATTAATTGTTATAATAAGGTAACACTGAAAAATGGCTTCAAAGTTATATTTTAAATACCTGACGTAATATTTTTTTCAGGTCAGGGCTTTTGAATTCTTGTTTTCCCGCCTAATATAACTAGGCACAATTTGTATTGACCAATTGGAAAGCTTTCTATAATAGAAATAGGCAACACTGAAAAGTGGCTTCCAATAGACCTACAGGTCCTACCAAAAGTTTAAAAACACATGCCTATTTCATGAATTTATTCCACTCCTGTCCATAAACCTTTGGTCTCAGACATGCGATTCTTTACAGGTAACTAGTACGTGTTCAAAAGAACATTTAATGAAATATTCATTAAACTATCACACCTCATTTTGAGCTTATTAACGTTTTTCTTTACGTAAAATAATGTGAAAAATCCCCATCTTTTTATATTTGAAGAGATCTGTGCAGTCTAATATGTGGATTAAAGTCATGATTTTTTTTATGGAGAAATGCAGAAGCCTGTTGAATATTTTAAATTTTAATATTGGAGCATAATAAGCATCCATTAGAACATTTTCCCAGTCTTATATTTCTAAAGAGAACCGCAGAAAAAGGACATAAAACATACATTGGTTGACCTTGTTTGGGCGGGAAACCCTTCAACTTAACGAGATCGCTTTTATGTCAATTTGTAGTGTCAATACCGTACTACAGGTTCCAGCACTGTTTAGATCAGGAACTGCATTCTTCTCGCTGCATTTCTCACTCAGTTTGGGCTTTGCTAGTGTTTCTTTTCTGCGGGCTTCATTAGAACTATAAAACTGGGGACATATTTTAATGGAAACTTATTAAGTTGCAATATTTCAATTTAAAACATTCCACAGGTATCTGTGTTTATCCATGACAAAATTTATGGATGCAATCCTCATATTATACTGCACAGATCTCTTCAAATATCCAAGAGTATAATTTTTTTCCTGTTACCGGTATCACTGCCATCGTAATGTACAGGCCGTAAGGCTCCTACTGTGACGTTACGCCTAGGGTCTTTAAGTCGCAGCAGCAAATCAGATAGCTCCCTTCACACGCAGTCTCTTCAAACCTAATATAAAATACGCTCCCGCTTCAAAACGTAGAAAAATAGCAATGCTATTTAGGGCTGATTGGCACTTCCATCCGTTACCACTACATACGCCTAATTATCGCTCCGCTTGTTCGAATCCGGCCGATGTAGCTGGTATTTTGAGAGTGAACAAAATGGTACATTGCCGGTACATTTACTAGGACGTTGAAACAAACAGGGCTATATTGCAGTATTTCGACTTCGAGAATAAGATCTATTCTTGGCCATTTTCTCGTTGTTCACCGCTTTGAAAAGGTTTATGGTAGATGCCTGAGGAAACCCCACATCACTCTTGGCTATTCAACAGATCATGTCCTAAACTGCTCGTGGATGACAAAGCACAATGTAACCTATCTCTAACTGTAATCAATGCACAGGCCACCCTCAAGGGGACTTAAACAGGGCCTATCTTAACAGCACTTATTTTCTATGACTAAATCTAACTTGTTTCTTCCATCAGTAATTTACAATGGGTTGTAATTTTGAAATCAGGTATCAATAACCTACAGTACATACACAAGGTGCTAACAATCCCATTAATGTAAATACAGTAGCCTACACAAATGCTGCCACGAAAACATTACCATATTCACTTGAGCTTGATCGAGAGACCATTCTCACAAATAATGTAACTTGGACTGACTTCAGTAGATACTGAATACTGGATATCGCTTCTCTGATTTACATACGGTAAGTAACTTAACCTCAACATTATCATATTAGAAATGTTTCCAGTCCTAGCATAGCCTGAAGTTGGGGAACTTCTTACAATAATTGAAACCATATTAACTAACAACCTACCATCAAGGCGATTAGCTCCTCTCTCCCGAAGAATGGTATCTTACTTTCAGGAAAATGTTAACACACACTCTTGTATTCCCCGTAATGTACAAATAAATTCTAGGAATGTTGTGGATGCATTGCTTTCTTAAATTGTCGTGGTGGGGAAGGAGAACCAAGCCACGTTATTATTTCTTTCATAATACCGGTAGTTGCTATAAACAAACTTTTGACATACCTGCGACCTGGGAAGGAGGTTTCCTGTACTAACAACATTTTATTACCATCCAAAAACCATGTATGAGTCGAAATAATAAGTGATATAGAGGTCCTAACTAAAACATAACCTTCTGTGTGATGACAAACATGCAACGCAAAATTTGCGTAGATACAATAACCTACCTACAAAATGAACATTTGTTTCCGAAAATAAATAATCCTCATTCTAGATGACGTAAGTAGAAGCGTTCTCAAGTATCACTTTTCACGCGGATACTCATTCATAAAAGATATAAACAACACAGCACAAAGCAAAATGGTCGCCATCTCTACCCCCTACCGATCAGCTGATCAATCGTTAAGAGTCGCTGCATGATGGCCTGTACATTACAATGGCAGTGCCGGTATGTAACAAAATAAACAAAGATAAGGAAACTCAAAATGAGACATGATAGTGTAATTAATATTTTAAAAAAATGTTCCTCTGAACACATACTAGACCCGAGTTACCTGTAAAGTATCGCATGCCTGAGACCATAAGTTTATGGACAGGAGTAGAATTCATGAAATAAGCATGTGTCCTTAAACTTTTGGTAGGACCTGTACTTCAACAATCTGACAAAATATGGTATGCAAAGCATCAGTGAGTTTGGGAAGTTCACATTTACAAAGTTTTTCCTTTGCCACCCAGCAAAGGCAACGCACCCGTCCCCGTTGGAAAAATACCGTACAGTTATACACGATCTATTTCTACGAGTGCCATTGCTCAACCGAGCCAATTTCACAGTTACATCCAAAACGCATGGGGGTGAATACGTTATGAGACCAGCATTAATAATGCAGACAGTAATTTACGATAATGGGCGGCAATGAAATTGACGTATTATAAATAAGTCGCACCACAACGCATTTCAATTTCAACACATATGTTAGTGTAACGGGATTGGAAAGAGAGGGAAAAATCCCATCAGTAATTAAAACAAAATGATACTTCATTACTAATGCTGCATCTATATATTTAAAACACTAAGCTGTTTTTTGTACACACGAGATTGTGAAAACGACTTAACCGATTGGCTTCGTAGAGCACTCTAACGAAAGCTCTTGGCCTCGAGATTTGCAGAGTGTCTCTAAAATAAACAAATATATTACGGTATATTTTTAAATTAATATAGAAAATAGCAGAAATCTTTCCCCTCACGCATGCGCACAATCCGCCTGGGGTCATGACAAAATGGCGGTGAGAAGTCCATTAAAATGTAAGTTATTTAATAAGCTTCCATGTAATTGAAAACATACATTAACCAAGTTCTGACAATAAAATATAATAACAGTATGAACGTATACGAATGTGCAACATTGATTTATTTGGATAATGAAATGGATTAGTTCCTTCAGACAGCGGCTTTTGAATATAATGAATAGCTGCGTCTGCTGCTGTTCATGAGTGCGCGAGTAGGTATGTGGTTAAGATGACTGACTGTTGTTCCAAGAAGCACCAGTTCGATCCCAGGCCTCGCCAGTATTTTTTATTTTTTTACCACTGAAATATTGTTTAATCAAGGAGTATTAGTAAGGTTTTATGTCTGTTAAAGATACATATTTCTACATTCCCTCTAAATACTTTTATTTCCGTTTTACCATTGCATTGCAGCATGTGATCAAAAGAGCAAACTGTTGCCCGCAGTACTACGCGTAGGTAATCTGTGGTACTACGTTTAAATATCTGCAATCAGTTCTTACAACTGACAACAGATGGCAGTACATCGCCCATATAGTTCCAGTAACTGACAGCAGATGGCAGCACCATTGCATCGATATATTAAAAACACAAGACATAGCACCAAGGCTTCATAACTTAACATAACGAAAATGGTTGTTTGGGTAGATTATATAACAAAATGGGTCTTGGTCACATTGTGGTCGTTACGTTTCATATCCGTACGTCATTTGTATCGCATGGTAACGTTATTGGTCCTTATAACGTTATTCTGATATTCGTTATCGTAGAAACGAAATAGTATTGTCCGACAGAAATAACGTTATTTGAATAAGTCTCTCGAAAAATATCTCCTAATACCGTTATTCGGACTAATAACGTTCTTCGGATATCGGTTATCGTAGAAACGAAATACTAATGTCCACCTGAAATAACGTTATCGGAACACATATCTCGAAAAAAATCTCCTAATATCGTTATTTGGACTGATAACGTTATTCGAATATCAGTTAAAGCAGGAACGAAATGGTAGAGCCCGCCTGAAATAACGTTATCGGAATACATATCTCGAAATATATTCCCCCAATACCGTTATTAGGACTAATAACGTTATTCGTATATTGGTTATCTCAGGAACGAAATCGTAGTGCTCACTAGAAATAACGTTATTTGATAGATCTCTCCAAAAATATTCCCCCAATATCGTTATTCGGACTAATAACGTTATTCGGATATTGGTTATCGCAGGAACGAAATGTTAGTGCTCACTAGAAATAACGTTATTTCAATACATCTCTCGAAAATTATTCCCCCGATACCGTTATTCGGACTAATAACGTTATTCGGATATCGGTTATCGCAGGAACGAAATGGTAGTGCTCACTAGAAATAACGTTATTTGAATACATCTCTCGAAAAATATTCCCCCAATACCGTTATTCGGATATCGTTTATTGCGTATATTACAAAAGGCATCATCGAGTGAGAATGGCACCATTTTGATACCGTACATTTTGCGTTGGAGAACTCCATAGAGTAGAAAGAGTGGAAGTGTCACTTAGCGACCTACGTCGTGTTAGGTTCTGAGATTAGCCGCGAGGTTAATAAATACTCGGAAGTGCTAAACGTGATAGGGTATTGTATTTTTAGCCTATTTTTCACATTTTGCAAAAAAGAGGAAAAGTAGACTTATGAGATCGATCTGGGCAAATGTTTGTCTGTCCTTCTGTCTTTCTGTCTGTGTGTGTATGCCACCCCCTCCCCTCCCCCTATCAACTCCTAAACGACTGAAGCATTCAAAATCAAATTTGGTATGAGTAGAGATCTATACCTGACTATCTCAAGACCATATATATGAAAATGATGTCAGTGCTACCAACTGCAGAAAAACCGCAATTGAAATTTGAGCTCCATGTTGGATATCTTGGAAGGTATGCATGGAAGCTATTCCAAAATTGGCACATACACTATATAGATAATAATGTTTCAGTTTAATTTCCAGGAGGCCATACATGACAGTGTTGCCAAAATGATTCTAAGCCTGCTGATAGGTCAAATGTTTGAATACATATAACTTCTACACTATTAATTTGATTTCAACCAAATTTCGTATGTACTATGTGTACATAAACAGATATGACTGAGCGTATTCTTAAGAGCCACCAGGGCTGCCAATTTCTAATAAATGCTCTCTCTATGTTTCTATCCAAATACTAATATATCACAAAGTATGCAAGCCGACACCTTTAAACAATGCACACGTATAGTACCGAACATTCTAGATCAATTTGGAGTATCTAACAAACGTCAGTGCTACCTACATGATTCTAAGCCTGCTGATAGGACCAATTTGTTAGCCTATTTTCAGTTTTGAAAAGAAAATAGGCTTATGAGATCACCTTTTGTCCGTGTGTGTGTGTGTGTGTGTGTGTCCCTAATAACTTCTAAACGGCTGGAGCGATTTCAATGAAACTCGGTAAGTTCATAACACTATTTCGGACGACCCCGGCCGTGCCCTTCAAATTTTGTTACGTCTCCCCAACCCAACATGGCGGCTGTGCGAAATATTTCACCAGCATTCAATATCTCTGAAACTATTCCCGACATCAGCCTGGAATTGTTTACGGTGATAAAGGAAACTACGAGAAGTTCACCTATGTGACTATTGAAAAACTGGTGACTAAAAAACCAACATGGCGGCCACGCAAATTTGCGACTTTTAAATAGACGTTTCTCGCGATTTAACCAACCAAACGCAATAAAACTTGGTACAGTATATGTTTATACACATTGTAATGCACCGACATCTAACTTGGTTCAATTGTTTACATGACCACAAGATGGCGGATGTGCGAAATATTTCACCGGCATTCTATATCTCTGAAACTATTAGCGGTATCACCCTGAAATTTTGTACGAAGATAAATGGCACTACTGGAAGTTCATTTGTAAGACTTTCAAAAACCGGTTGACTACCAAACGAACATGACGGCCAAGCGAACTTTTCTCGCTATTTAATGTTCCAAACGCAATGAAATCTGGTACAGGAAATGTTTATACACATTGTATTGCACTGGTATCTAATTTAGTTCAATTGTTAACATTACCTCAAGATGGCGGCTTTGCGATTTTAAAATTAAGGTTTTTATTTCTTGTGTCATAATCATGCGATCACTGTGAAAGTTTGAATCATGAACCTATGCAATAATTTTCCTTTAATGGTACATGACTCTATGGCCTATATATTTAACAATCCAAAATGGCGACCATCCGAAATATTTAGACGGCTCTGAATATCTACGAATCTACTATAGCAATCAAACTGATTTTTAATGTTCATAGGAGCTTTGAACTTAAGTTCACCTATAGGACTTTAAATAACCTGGTGATCACAAATCCAACATGGTGGCGACGCGAACTATAAATAGTCACATGGACGTTTCCCGCAATTTCACCATTCGAGTGCAGTGAAACTTGGTACAGTAAATCCTTATATAAATGTTAATCCACTGACATCTAATTTATTTCAATTGTTTCCATAACCATTAGATGGCAGCTGTGCGAAATTTTAAAATCCCCTTGTTACTTCCTGTGGCCTAATCATGCGATGGAAGTTTGAATGCTACACGTACACAATAATATTCATGTAACAGTACATAACTCTAGGACCTACATATATAAAATCCAATATGGCGACCATCCGAAATATTTTGTCGGTTCTCAGTATCTGCGAATCTACTGTATTATAGCAATTAAACTGAAATTTTGTATGTAGATAGAGGCAATTAACATAAGTAGGATATATGAAAATAGGCTGTATAGTTCTTCACGGAACTACTTGTAAATACATGTAACCTCTATACTATCAATTGGAGTCCAACCAATTTTCGTATGTACTATGTGTACATAAACGGTTATCACTATGCGTATTCTTGAGCAACCAGGGCTGCCTCTGCTGTCTCTATTTTTTAGCCTATTTTCAATTTTGAAAAAAAAAAAAAGGCTTATGAGATCACCTTTTGTCCGTGTGTGTGTGCGTGTGTGTGTGAGAGAGAGAGAGGTGTGTGTGTCCCCCCCTAATAAAATCTAAACGACTGGAGCGATTTCAATGAAACTCAGTAAGTTTATAGCGCTATTCCCGGTGACCTCGACCGTGCCCTTCAAATTTTGTTACGTCCCACCAATCCAACATGGCGCCTGTGCGAAATATTTCACTAGCAATCAATATCTCCGAAACTATTACCGATATCGCCCTGAAATTGTGTACGGTGATAAAGGGCACTACTAGAAGTTCACCTATGAGACTTTCAAAAACCTGGTGACTACAAAACCAACATGGCGGTCAAGCGAAATTGAGACTTTTAAATAGACATTTCTCGCGATTTAACTATCCAAACGTAATGAAACTTGGTACAGCAAATGTTTATACACATTGTAATGCACAGGAGTCTAATTTTGTTCAATTGTTTACATAACCTCAAAATGGCGGCTGTGCGAAATATTTCACTGACATTCTATATCTCCGAAACTATTACATATATAATCATGCAATTTTGTACGGTGATAAAGGGTACTGATACAAGTTTACCTATGTATATTTCATAAACCTGTAAAGTACAAAACGAACATGGCGACCAAGCGAATTTGAAATATTTTAATAGACTTTTATCGTGATTTCATTCTCTGAGCACAGTGAAATGTGGTACAGTTAATGATTTTGCAGATTGTAATGCACTGCCATCTAATTTAATTCAATTGTTTACATAACCTCAAGATGGTGGCTGTGCGAAATTTTAAAATTAAGTTTTTATTTCTTGTGTCGTAATCATGCGATTGAAGTGAAAGTTTGAATAATGAACCTAAGCAATAATTGTCCTTGAATGGTACATAACTCTATGGCCTATTCATATAACAATCCTAAATGGCGAGCTTCCGAAATATTTAGACGGTTCTCAATATCTATGATTCTTTTACAGTTACCAAACTGAAATGTTTATGTTCATAGAGTCTATGAACATATGTTAACCTATAGGACTTTCAGTAACCTGGTGAGCACAAATCCAGCATGGCGGCGACGCGAAGTATAAATATTTAAATGGACGTTTCTCGCGAACTAACTATCCGAGTGCCGTGAAACGTTGCACGTTAAATGCTTATACAAATGTTGATCCACTGGCATCTAATTTATTTCAATTGTTTGTATAATCACAAGATGGCTGCTGTGCGTACTTTTAAAATCTCGTTTTTACTTCTTGTGTTCTAATCATGCGATTGAAGTTTGAATACCACACGTACACAATAATCTTAATGTAATAGTACATAGGCCTAAATAAAAATCCATCCTGGCGACCATCTGAAATATTTAGATTGTTCTCAATATCTCCTCCCCCATGGTCTGGTACCTTGACGTGGTGGGGAGCCTTGTGTGTTTCAGTGATCCCGAGAGCAATGCCGGCGGGAGCTTCGGCTCCTGGCAGGGTCACCCATGCCGGTAAGGTCGAGGTTGAGAGACCAGACTAAATGACAGACTACACCATGATGGTGGGCAGCAGCGTCATCAGTAGATTATTTCCAGGCGGAGCTGTAATTCAGTGGTACGGTTGGAAAACTGCGGGGGCTCGTTTTCAGTCCTTAAGGTGGCAGCCCTACCTGAAAACTAGGAAGCTGTGGGCTAATAACTCGCACTCTCCGAAATTGTTTATTAAAGAAACTGAAAAGAATGAAAACCGGACGGATCTCATGTTGACAACTTTCGGCTCGAAAAGGAAGACACGAATAGGTTTCTGGAATGTGAGGACTCTGGGTGAGAGTAGTAGGCTGAGGCAGGTGACCAGAGAAATGATCTCGTATAAACTTGATATACTTGGGCTCAGTGAGATAAGATGGCCAGATTTTGGTGAGATAAAAACTTATGAAGGACTTACCCTCATATACTCTGGGAGGAGCGAGGAGAATGCGGAACGCAGAGATGGAGTTGGTCTTTTGCTTACTGAACATGCAAAGAAAAGCCTTATAAGTTGGCAACCCATTTCCGAGCGAATATTATCAGCACGATTTAAGACTCACATTCGCAATGTTACGATTATACAATGCTATGCACCCACGGAACCATCAGAAGAAGAACTTAAAGAAGCATTCTACTCCCTTCTACATGAGACAGTAAAGAAAAGCAGTAAGAGAGATGTGATTATAATAATGGGAGACCTTAATGCTAAGGTAGGAGAGAACAACGAGGGACTAGAACATGTGATGGGTGTACATGGCCTTGGGGATAGGAATGGAAATGGGGAAAAGTTCACAAACTTCTGTGCTAGCCATGACCTTGTTATTGGAGGTACTTTGTTTCCTCATAAGAGGTGTCATAAGATCACGTGGATTTTCCCTGATCATGACACTGAGAACCAAATTGACCACATCGCAGTGAGTAGGAGATTCAGAAGATCGCTCACCGATGTTCGGAATAAGAGAGGAGCTGATGCTAGCAGTGATCACCACCTTATGCTGGCTGAGTTCAAGATGAAGATCATGGTGGCAAAGAAGAGGTTTTAAAAACAGAGCAAGAGATTTGATGTGAGGAAGTTGAAGGAGGAGAAGGTCAGAGATGAATTTAAATTGGAGCTAAGAAATCGTTTTCAGGTACTCCAATCTGATACAGCAGAAACTGATATTGAATCTTCCTGGAGTAATGTAAAGAACATCATCCTTGATACAAGTGAAATAGTCCTGGGAAAGAGCAATCCTCTCAAGAAGGATTGGATGTCAGAACAAACTTGGGAGGCAATAAGTCATAGGAAAATGATTAAGGAGAGGTTGAATATGTGTAAGACTCGACATCAGAAAGCAAAAGTGCAAGCAGAATACACGGTCGTTGACAAAGAAGTCAAAAAGAGTGTGAAAAGAGATAAGAGTATTTGGATCGATGAGATGGCGAAGAAGGCAGAAGATGCTGCATCAAAAGGTGACAGTAAAGAAATGTACCGCATCACAAAAGTGCTGTCCAAGAAAAGTTTCCGAAAGAACCGGCCCATAAAATACAAACAGGGAAATTTACTCACAACTCAAGAAGAACAACAAGAACGGTGGAGGGAATACTTCACCGAAATTTTTAATGTTGATCGAGGGATTAATGAACACCACGAAGAGAGGAATGATGAACCTGATAATTCTGATCCAAATATTCTTTTGCACAGTCCAACTTGTGCTGAAATCAAAGAAGCCTTGCTACAACTGAAGAATTGAAAAGCCCCCGGTGTCGACAACATTTCTCCAGATGTCCTCAAGATAGACATGGACACCACAGCTAATATCCTGAAGCCATTGATGGAAAAGATCTGGTTTGAAGAGAAGCTGCCTGCGGAATGGAAGAAAGGTGTGATTGTTAAAATCCCAAAGAAGGGTGACTTGACGAATTGTAACAACTGGAGAGGTATTAGCTTACTATCCGTACCAAGCAAAGTATTTCTCAGGATAATCTTGAATCGCGTTAAGAAGTCTATCGAGTCGAAGTTGAGGAAAGAACAAGCTGGATTTAGGGAACACCGTAGTTGTGTGGACTTAATTAACACTTTAAGGATTATTGTGGAGCAGAGTAACGAATGGCAAGCAGCACTGTACATCACATTTATAGATTTTGAGAAGGCCTTTGATTCCATTAATAGGAAGGTCATGTGGGAGACCTTAAAGGAATATGGTATACCAAGTAAAATAGTTAACATTATAAGAGAGATGTATTCTGGTTATGAATGTCAAGTCCTGCATGAGGGTCAGCTCT
Organism: Meconema thalassinum; assembly: GCA_946902985.2. Lineage (NCBI taxonomy): Eukaryota > Metazoa > Arthropoda > Insecta > Orthoptera > Tettigoniidae > Meconema > Meconema thalassinum. The sequence goes on from OX336390.1 coordinate 839,221,957, forward strand.
CCCAGCCATTGGCCATCCAGACTGGAGTACGACAAGGATGTATACTTTCTCCCACTTTGTTCCTGATTGTTCTTGATAATACTCTTAGGAAGGTGGGGAGAGGAAGGAAGAGAGGGATACAGTGGGGACTTCGAGACAGGTTGGAGGATCTTGATTTTGCTGATGACATCTGTATGCTAGCACAGCGCTTTAGAGACATAGAGGGAAAACTGGCAAACTTAGAACTTGAAGCTGCTAAGGTTGGACTTAAGATAAACCCAAAGAAGACAAAGGAGCTGAGAGTGAACTCCACAGTACAGGCTGGTCTCACTGTGGGAGGTGTAGATGTAGAACAGGTGGATACATTTGTTTACTTGGGAAGCATTGTAACGAGAAGTGGAGGGGCTGAGGAGGATGTCAAGAGCAGCATAAGAAAGGCAAATGGGGCTTTTGTGCAGCTCTATCCAGTATGGAGAAACCGTAACATATCCAGGAAGACGAAAATCAGACTTTTTAATACCAATGTGAAAGCTGTCCTATTGTATGCATGTGAAACATGGAAAGTTACCAATCCTATCAGCCACCAACTTCAAGTATTCATCAATCGTTGTCTGCGTCGAATTCTGGGTATACGATTGCCAGATATAATCCCAAACGAAGAGCTGTGGCAAAGGGCTAACCAACAACCTATAGAAGTCCAAATTAAACGGAGGAAATGGGGCTGGATTGGGCATACTCCGGAAACAGAATGATGCAGTAGAAAGGAGAGCTCTGGACTGGAATCCTCAAGGGGCTCGGAGACGGGGAAGACCAAGGAACACCTGGAAACGCACCATTGAAGAGGAGGCCAGAAAAGCGGGAAAGACTTGGATGGAAGTGAAGAACTTGGCAACACACACAGCCCGATGGAAATCATTCTTGGATGCCCTATGCTCCGCACGGAGCGAAAGGAAATAAGTCAAGTCTCAATATCTACGAATCTGTCACAGCAATTAAACTGAAATTTTGTATGTTGATAGAGGCAATTAACATGAGCAGGATATATGAAAATAGGCTGTATAGTTCTTCACGGAACTACTTATTTTTACCCTAATATCAATATATCAGAAGTATGCAAGCCAACAACTCTAAACTTTGCACACGTATAGTAGGCCTACCTGACATTCTAGATTAATTTGGAGTAACTAATATTATGCCGATGCTGCTAACAGTATTCTAAGCCTGATGATAGGTTCAATTCTGAAATGCATGTAACTTCTATACAAACAAATGGATTTCATCCAAAATTGGCACAACAGTAGATCATATTTATTCAGATTATTTCTGACCAACACATGCATGACATTGCTGCCAACCTGATTTTACGCGCGCTGATAGATCCAATATCTAACTGCATGTAACGTCCATGTTATCCGTTGAACTTCAACCAATTTTGTATTCTGTAAGTTAAGAGAAGGAACTAAGAATATATTAAGTCACCAGGGCTGCCAACTGTAGTGCCCTATTAGGCTACATTATGCCAGGTATATTTCGAACTAATTAGAAATTTTGATATTACCAACTTAATTTCGTCATTAACTTAGATAGTTCCATATAGATTAATCATTGGCATGGATCTTAAAGTTTAAGAAAAGGCCTAGGCTCTTTAGTTCGTCACGGAACTTCTTGTTGAACTTGTAAAAATGGCGAATGTCCGGAAAAACACTATTAAATGCGCTTTTGAAGAAAGGAACAACAGACCGACACCACTTGAAATACATAGGCCTCGGTGGATAGCAAACGACCGGAAGCTTAATAGAGATCAAGTACTAGCGAATCAACTAGACAACGGGGAAAACTCAGTGTACATTCAATTAGTGTCCACCTTACTTTATGAAAACATATTATCCCGACATGAAGGTGTTAAATTCTCCTGGCTAGTTAGCGGTAACACCACAAAGATAACGATCACTGCTGCAGACTCATTGACAAAATGCGTGCGTGTCTGTTTAATCTATCTCCCGAAGTCAACAACGAAAGGCCCTCCCGCTTGCTTTCTACGTTTGGAGTTGTCAAGGACATACGGAACGAGTGCTGGAATGAAGTATACGAATTTCCTGCTGTAAGTAATGGCATACGTATTGTAACAATTGAACTTAAATACCCCATTCCATCATATTTGACAGTCAATGATTATAAAGTTCTGTTAACATATGAAGGACAAGCTAAGTATTGCTTTTATTGTAAAGAAACCTCCCACTTACAAATAGACTGTCCGGACAGAAGGAATCGCCTAGTACTTCATGTCAGACAACAAACCTACAGCACGGTGCTGGGTGAGTCTGATGGGAGCAACACTACGGACATGGAAACTGTAGTACTTTCCCCTGAATATCCAGCCATATCAGAGGCCCTTCACAACAGGCCCCATTCTACAAACACATATAGCATTGCGGAAGTAACTCAAACATCAGATAACGAAGCTGAAACATCTCTGACTACTTTACATAGCAATGAAGAGGGAACTGTGACGTCACGATCGGACAGCACGGGGAAGGGACACACCAGCCATCCAACACAGCAGTCTGTGCAGCAGCCAGATACTATTTAGGCAAATGTCCCGATTTTTAGTTTGTAATTCTGAATCCACGTAGCAGCACCAAAGTGAGACATTTTATTTTTTAAGTTTTCTCTTGAATGGAAGCTCGTATTTGCGATGTCAAACCCACTATGTATACTAGAGTGCAATAGAATTGATATAAGTCAATGCATTTCCCAAAATGTGAAAAACAAAGACGTTACTAGCAGTTTTTTATATTTGTGCTTAAAATATATTTTAAAAAGCCTGGTAATATGAAAACGGAGATTTATTTCCTGATTCCAATCCATTTTTCATAAATAAAATCGGGTGAATGGAATCGTCGGCATTAGTTTGGGAATTGTTTTGAAAAGGGTGGTAGGAGTAGCTGCGCTGCTTCACAAGATCTCTTGCAAAGAAAATGATGAACACGCCGATTTGACGAATATTGTAGTTCGGCGAGTTACATGTACAAGTGCCTAGGCGTGAAACAATATCTGAGCAATAAAATTATAGTAATGTCACGCTTATGAAACGTTGACACAATGTGTTCGTACAGATACTTTTCTTACTTCCTCAAAAATTCTTGTTATTGTTCTTGTAGGGACTTGGGACATCTTGGTCATCAGTCCCGTGTAGTTGACTATGTGTGTTACTGTATTAGAGTCAGGGATGGGACAGGTGCCCTGAGTCTTCAAGTAAGGTACTATCTCGGCATTTACCTGGAGGGAAACACAAGACACAACTGAACTTCAGGTACAACCACAATGGTAGGTTGATTGACAGGTGTTGAACTAGTCAATGAGAGATGTTTGACTGATGACAGTTTCCTAGGAAAAAATCATAAAATAAGAAGGAATTTCTGAATGGCAATAAACATCTGCTGTAAGAAACATTGATGCAGTTCCTTACCTTTTCTTTCGTTCAATACGCCAATACACAAGCTCTGCTGGGACTTTTCTTCTTTTTCTGTGAGCGTACAAAGGAAGTGGACATTTATGCAGGACGCTTGCACCGAGAGAACATGGTGCTTGACTGCCGTCAGTATTTACGGCGACCAATTTTCCATTTTCACAATGGCTACGTCTTACTTTTCCTCACAACGCATGTTTCCATTTGAATTCGAACTTGCTGCTCTGAAAAACGTTGTCACAGAATAGTTCGTGATCTTGTACTCTTGCACTTATATATTAGAAGTTTAAAAAAACACTAAACCCGTGGACTCGACAGCCGTTGAAAGGCCTAGGCCTACCAAGCAACCGCTGTTCAGCCATGTAGCTTGCAGATTGTGGGGTGACGTTTGGTGATCCAACTTGTACAGTTAAATAAAAGTGAAATCAAAACTGCTCAGTACTTAACACATTCTCTAATGCAAGCGTAAAGAAATATATAATTTCAATTATAAACTAGGGGGAAAAATCTTATGTGTGGGTAGAGTTTTTTTTAGGGTCTGACTTCCTTTTCTTGGTACAGTACTTAGTCGCAATCCCACCTAGGATTTAGTGGTATGCCCTTTAATCAGGGCTGGCATGCGAAACGAAATGCATGGCTGTGGGGGCGAATATATTTTAATTTCGCCGTGAGCGCGATACTCGGGAGCGAAATGATAATGATTGTCGGCGGGAAATTAAATCGAAGCGAAACTTAATTCGAAGCGAAATGACGTAGCGAAATCTACGCGAAACTTAATAGCAACGCGAAATTACATTCTGCAATTGAATAAAATTTCACTCCCGGCGCAAAAAAAACTGTAACAATCTTTTAATTTCGCTCCCGGCGCGAAATACAATTGAAGACCTCGTTTCCAAGACTCACTAAGTCAAAAATGATGATTTTTCAGGACAGATATTTTTTGAACCGGAGCCTACTTTGGCAATATTACTTCATTATGAAGTAAAGAGACGTTTTTCAAATTAATATGAAGAACAGTGATAACGAACCAAAACCCTATTTTTTTTTCCAAAAGTAAACTTGGTCACTTGACTTAGGTCAATTCTGGAAAATAACTACAGACTTAGTGAGTTCTGGAATAAAACATCTACTTGCATATGCTAAGTTACACATTTGGTAGATCGGAAGCAAGCACGTAAAACAATGGGATTTTAGTGATTTATTCTAGATTGCTGCTCAAACGTCCCTTGAAAATCAATGAGGAACAGAAAAAAGTTATTAAATTGTCCAATACCTGCCATTTAAAAAAATAAAAAATAAAAAAATAAATATATAGCAAATTAAGTCCAAGAACAAACGCACTTGCACTGCCTTAACTTTGTACTACACAAATGGCTCTTCTTCAGCATAGTGTATTTCTGTGTGATCAACCAGATCTGCATCATCACCGAAGTTCTTCAGAGCTTTATTGTAGTACAACTGACCTTGTTCGGACAGAGAAACAAACTTCAGAAGTACTGCAACATCCTTCTTCTTCTCTGAAGATATTTTATTGCATTCCTCTACTACATGGACCAATCTGTATGAGTTCCTCCAAGAATGGACTGATTTCTTCTTTAACACTTCGTATTCATTGAAGTCTCCATTGTAGGTATTCTTGGCAAACACTTCTTTCTTTCCTTTTTTGTACAGAAGAACACGCTGCTCCCTCATCAAGAATGGGAGCTTAGTTTTCATTATATTATTGGCGCTCCTTTTAAACTCAAGTAGCCGCTAATCTCTCTTTAAAAGTTTAACAGCTCCATGTTTTTCCAGAATAGCATGATAATATTGTGGCTCTAATAGTTTTCAAAGAGTTCTGTACACGTTTTCGATTATTCCAAACACTCGGTCCGGAGGCAAAAATCTGTGTCCTCTGATAGGAAATATGTGTTCCACTTTATTAACAAGATGTTCAGTAAAGAACATATAGCCTACTTTCTCCTAAATGCATGGGTATTGTTATAACTCTTTGTCCTTTTCAAGGAGTATAATTGAAACTGTGTCCTCTGATAGGAAATACAGGGTCTTTCATATAAAGTAAGAACGGCGAGCCTGAAGCCGGCTTGACCGAGCTTGTGACGCGCCACGGCCCCCTGCTGTAGTATTGTACAAACTTGACCTTGCAATAAGCGTGCAGGTGTTGTCAGTCGCCAGTCTGAACCACAGCTGCTAACACGGTGAGACAGTTATCATTGCAACATCGTATTTCTGTATGTAAAATTTATTTTAATTAAGATTCGGCCCGGCGGGTACGTGATGCATTTGTTCAGCAATTTTCTGATGAAGTGCCACCTTCACTAGCACAGATTCACGTAATTGCAAATAACTTTGACACTACTGGTTCAGTGCTCAATAAAAAACACAAAATAAAAAATCAGAAAAAATGCAGTGGCATGACTCACTCCCGTCAGCCAAAATGTGGTTACCAGATACAATGCCTGTATAATCCAGGAAGGACGTCACTTCCAGCAACTTTTATAAGGTAATATTTCATAGAGGATTGCACACACGCTTAAAGCAGGGGGCCACGGCTCGCTACAAGCTCGGTCAAGGCCACCACACTAGTGGATAACAAACCCGCCGCTTGGCGTTCTTACTTTATATGAAAGACCCTGTATGTGTTCCACTTTATTAACAAGATGTTCAGTAAATAACATATAGCCTACTTTCTCCTAAATGCATGGGTATTCTTATAACTCTTTGTCCTTTTCAAGGAGTATAATTGAATGTTGGTTGTAGTAGCTTGTTGAAATACAACGTGCTATATGGATATTAAACATGACTATGAGGTGCCCATTGCTAGTGCTACCACTGTACAATATTTCATTCAATTCGGTTTCACCGTGGTTGAATTGATATGATGAATCGATTTGCACACATACATGGCCGCTATATGCAAGCTCTTGGGCTGATGACCTTGTAATTCAGTCAAGAGATGCTTCCCACAAAGAGGTATGCTCTTGCAAAATTTGGAAGAGCTCAAATGATCAGGTTGGTCGTAATTTGATTTAAGCTTTTACCTTTTGGGCGGCCACCATTCCGTTTCAGTCAAGATGGCGGCGATATAAAACTTGTCACTGAGGTGCCCTTTGATAGTGCTACCTCTGTACCGAATTTCGTTCAATTCGGTTTCACCGTGTCTGAATAGTTAAGGGGAATCGATTGGCGCACATACATGGCCGCCATCCGCAAATTATTAGGCAGATGACATCGTAGTTTGGTCGATTGCTTCTCCATACATAAAGGTAAAATGTTGCAAAATTTGGTAGAGATCAGATGATTAGGTTGGTCGTAATGTGATTTAAGCTTTCAACATTTGAGTGGCCACCATTACGTTTCCGTCAAGATGGCGGCGATATAAAACATGACACTGAGGTGCCCTTAGCTACTGCTACCTCTGTACCAAATTTTGTTCAATTCGGTTACACCGTGTTTGAAAATATAGGTGGAATCGATTTGCACACAACCAGGCCGCTATTCGCAAATTATTGGGCAGATGACCTCGTAGATTGGTCAAAAGATTCTTCATACATAAAGGTATAATGTTACAAAATTTGGTAAAGATCAGGGGAATATGTTGGTCATAATTTGATTTAAGCTTTGAACATTTGGGTGACCGCCATTACGTTTACGTCAAGATGGCGGCGATTTAAAACATGACACTGAGGTGCCATTTGCTAGTGCTACCTCTGTACCAAATTTCGTTCAATTCCGTTTCATCGTGTTTGAACATACAGGGGGAATCAATTTGCACACAAACATGGCCGCCATCCGCAAATTGTTGGGCAGATGACATAGTTTGGTCAAAAGATTCTCCATACAAAAGGGTATAATGTTGCAAAATTTGGTAGAGATCAGATGAATAGGTTGGTCGTAATTTGATTTAAGCTTTGAACATTTGGGTGGCAGTCATTACGTTTACGTCAAGATGGAGGCGATATAAAACATCCCACTGAGGTGCCCTTTGCTAGTGATACCTCTGTAAAAAATGTCGTTCAATTCGGATTCACCGTGCTCGAATTGATAGGGGGGGGGGGGACAGATATTCAGAGTACACACACTCACACACAGACTCTCACACACACAGACAGACACACACTATTTGGCCCTGTGTTGATCTCATAAGTCTACATTCATTTTTTGCAAAAAATCGAATGTATGCTAAAAATGTCACTTTTGTTTACATAATCTAGCAAGAAGCCCATGATGGTCGAGTTCTTGTTTTGGCTTGTGGCAGAGTCTGAGAACAGTCTCAATGTTTTCTGAGATTTAATGCCTTCTGGTTTTGCTTATTGACGAACCCTCTCTTCAAGACAGTGTAGGAAGTTATGGAAGGCTGATGCAACTTCGTTCGATCCTCTTCCAGACTGATCTTCTGCCCAAGAATATATGAATGTGTTTTCCACATTTTAGACGTTTTCATGAATTATAAAAGTTAGGTTGTTCAACCAAAGCTGTCGACCATAAACAGTCTCGGAAATTCTAATCATGGGAAGGGGCTGGTTCTGTTGCATGTCAAATGCTACTTTCAGAACATTATCTTCCTCTCGCTTCAAAATTTCATAAAAATTTTTGGCTCGTAATTTGTGCAATCTGTAACATCCCATCAGGTCTGCCCTTTCGGCTGGTGATGTAGAATTATTTTGTATCTTGATTTGTAATTCTTCACAGTATGAACATGTGTCGGTTTTCAGGTGCCCAAACCCGATATTGAATCGTGTTTGGAAAATTCTATGAAATTTGCTATAAGACGCGACTGATTTTGAAGCACTTACCCTGGCCTCTCTCCACAATCGCCAAATCTTCTTGACGGAAAGTGTTGGGTCCATGTAAACTCGTACGCTCTTTGCCCTCCCATAATGGCTTTCTCTGCACTTCAATGTCTTAATGAAATTAACAATTGAAACCTCAGTTTCCATGTCTTTGGCTTTAATACGACCACCGCCCCTGTTCTCTTTACATTGTTCACCTGTAGCATTGAAGTTCTCAGATAAACGATTCAATCTGAATCTACTCATTCCTGTTACCGAACAGAAAGATTGAGCACAAACTCGTATAATCTGGCCGGCTTTCCTCCGTATAAAATATTGTGTTAATAACCTAGCACGGGGATTGCCTACATTTCTTGGTCGATGTGATTTTGGTTCTTTTGTTACAATATATTTTACATGGAAGTTATCTTGCTCTACTTTTGATTTGTTGTCATACAGTTTGTCACGGAAATGAGTGATGTCTTCTTGACTCAACAATCCTACCTTGCATGTATAGTTCGGTCTTCCAGCATGATTACAAGCGATACAAGATGCAGGGTGAACACTTGAACTGTTTCTTGCATGCTTGCGTTTTGTTTTATCCCAGGTGTTAACATCTTTTCTTCTCTTCCTGCTTCGACCGGAATGTTCTAGAAGACTCTTTAATCCTTCTAAATCAAAGTCACTCATCTTGTACACTTTCTTAAAATGTAGAAACTTTCTCTTAAACACAACTCATCAACATACGACACATGAAACAGCCAAGAGGTTACTGGCGAGAAACAGGCGCGTTAGACTTAGCAGAGTTTGGAAGACATCAGGGCCTGACATAGTAGAGTTTTGAAAAAAAATGCAATATCCTAGGTTACAATTTACGATGACATAGTGAGTTCTGGAATAAAATATTAATAACATACAAAGGTCTATACACCTTACGAACAAGATCCAACAGATTTCTCAATTTCGTCCTAAACTGACTTAGTGAGTTTTGGAAACGAGCTCTTCAATTCATTACAGACTTTTATTTTCACTCGCGGCACAAACTTTTAATTTCGCTCCCGGTACGTAGTAAAATTCGCTGCACTCTTTTAATTTCACTCCCGGAATGAAATACAATTCATTACAGACTTTTAATTTTGCTCGCGGCGCAAAATCAAATTCAATACAGACTTTTAATTTCGCTTCCGGTGCGAAATAAAATTTGTTACAGACTTTTAATTTCTCTCCCGGCGCGAAATAAAACTCGGTTATAGACTTTTAATTTCGCTCCCTGCGTGAAATAAAATTCCCAAACGGTATTTAGTTTCGCCCTACGACGTAAATTTAAAATGCATGGAACATTTCATTTCGTTGTTGAAATTAAAATGTATTCGTTTCGAGAGTGAAATTATGTTCGGAGCGATGTTCCAAGTCCTGACGTTGGCAGCAGTAGCAGTCTTACCGTACACCGCCTGCACAAACTGCTGGGCTGCAACAGCAACGTTAGTCATACAATGGTCATCACTCCAGTGTAGGAGAAAGTCAGTGCTATGGGATCAACATCACTATCGTTGTTGACTGCACCTCGGTCTCGTGGCTGGCCCTCTCTGACGTTCATAACGCAATACTTCGTGTACAATGGGGCAACAAGTACCTTTACTTGTTCTATAGCGAACAAGAAGACGAATGTGCTGTGCGGACAGACATTCAAGATAAGTGACGAACTCCAATTACAATACAAATTGTCAGTTGTAACTCTTCAGTCAGTCAACACTAATTTGCCCAATAACTGGGCGTGGTACAATGTATATACTGTACAGTAATATGTAAATAACACTCATGGAAAACATTACATGTATTAGTTTATGGTCACTATTATAATGCAGCAATTTTAGTGATCTTAAGTCTAATACATGTATTTTTTTCCAGGAGTGTTACGTACATCTTATATACGTTGTGCCTCACCCAGTTATCGGGCAAATTAGTTTTGACTGACTGAACAGTTACAAATAACAGTAAATCGTCTGTGGTAGTACCAGCGGCGTATATGGAGTTCTGTTTCGGAGGGGGGTTACTTGAACAACAGGGGTGAGGGGTAATTCCTCTCATTTCTACATTCTTTATTCTTACACTTCCGGAAATTCCTGGGGGGGGGGGGGGGCTTGGCATTCCTTACTACTTACTTCTTACCCTCAGCACATTTATACTGACCATGGTACGAAAACAAACCCCTGTGCCACGTACAGTAATTCGTTTCGCACTGCAATTAGTTTTGCGTCGCCTTTCACTATGTTATTGTGCTTTGAATTAAATTCTGCTTCCATTTTAATTTTTGCGCTGACAATCAATTTCATTTCGCACCCGAATATGGCACTCACGGCGAAATTAAAATGTTTACGCGTCCACAGCCATTTTGTTTCGCATGCCAGACCAGATTTAATTTCAGACATGAAATGAAATGTTCCATGCATTTTAAATTCACGCCAGGGGCAAAACTAAATGCTGTTTGGGAATTTGGTGTCATTAAAAAAACCGTGGCACTACATCCCATGAAGGGACCAAGCGACCGCTGCCCAGCCCTCTGCAGATATTGGTCAGCGCATCGGGTTCCCTCGGCCGTTAATCTTGGTTTTCGTGGCTTTCAGGCAGCTACTCTCGAGGCTGAGTGCACCCCGTTCCAACCCACACGTCCGTTTCTAAAATCACTAACGGAGCCGGGAATCAAACCCGGGGCCTCCAAGTGATAGGCAGGCACGCTACCCCCAACACCATAGGGCCGGCAATTTTCGTCATACCAGGACCAAAATTAACAGTCGTTTAAAATATTTATTTCGCGCCGGGAGCAAAATTAAGAGACTGTAACGGTTTTCATTTCGTGCCTGGAGCAAAATTAAAAGTCTTATAACGAATTTTATTTCAGGACAGGAGCACAATTAAAAGTCTGTAAAGAATTTTATTTCGAGCCGGGAGCGAAATTAAAAGTCTGTAATGAATTTTATTTCGAGCCGGGAGCGAAATTGAAAGTGTAACGAATTTTATTTCGTGAAGTTGCCTAACGGTTTTTATTTCACGCCAGGAGCGAAATGAAAAGTCTTTAATGAATTTTATTTCACGCCAGGAGCAAAATTTAAAGTCTGTTAAGAATTCTGGTTGTAGCCGGGAGCGAAATTAAAAGTCTGTAACGGATTATATTTCACGCTGGGAGCGAAATTTAAAGTCTGGTACGAATTTTATTTCGCACCGGGAGCGAAATTAAAAGCCAGTAATGCATTTTATTTCGCACCGGAAGCGAAATTAAAAGACTAATGAATTTTATTTCGCCCCTGCAGCGAAATTAAAATTCTGTTACTAAATTTAATTCGCGCCAGGAGTGAAATTCTATTCCTTTGAACAATTTAATTTCGCGACGCTAATTTAAATTGATAATACATTTCGTTTTGCATGCCAGTCCTTCTTGAATCGGTTTTGGTGGTGGCTCCAATTTTCACCTAAAATGTAAAACTAACTGCACTTGATGACCGTAATGCTCTCCATCAGTCGTACCTATATGTAAATCGTACATGTATCTGTTCTACCAGATATACTGTCCCAAAAATAAATTGCCGAAAATAGACCACCTAACGACACTAAAAATAATACTGTTGCAGGTAAAATAAATTAAGTAAAAAGTAATTAAAGGGATCAATGAACTAAAAACAGGAAAAACAACATAGAAAACTAGAAGTCGTACGTACAAACTGGTATGATATCAAAGGATCACTCAGAAATATCCAGAACTGGACAATAATTCAGAACTAGCCATCACTGTCGCAGTCAATCACAACATTGGACTAGATGCTCAGGAATCCCATACCGTCAGGTGAGGTCATCGCCCTCTCACTTGACTTAAGCTCCTCTCCCCCCGCTCTCGCCGACCTTGTTCTACTATAGGCTACCACGCCTTTTGTTCCAAGTACGATTCTATTCAACCGATTTAGGTTTTCGATACGGCTTTGGAATCAGTGAATAAAACTCTACTTTCTTATTACCCGCTTTTTAGCCTACTTTTCACATTTTGCAAAAATGAGGAAAAAGTAGACTTATGAGATCGGGCAAATGTCTGTCTGTCTGTCTGTCTGTCCTTCTGTCTGTCTGTCTGGCTGTGTGTGTGTGTGTCCCCCTATCAACTCCTAAACGGCTGGAGCAATCGAAACAAAATTTGGTAGGAGTAAAGATCTATACCTGAATATCTCACGGCCATATTTGAAAATGATGTCAGTGCTACCAACTGCTAAAAAATCGCAATTGAAATTTGAGCTCCATGTTGGATATCTTGGAAAGTATGAATGGGAGCTATTTCAAAATTGGTACACGTACAGATCATAATATTTCAGTTTAATTTCCAGGAGGCCAAACATGGCAGTGTTGCCAAAATGATTATAAGCCTCCTGATAGGTCCAATTTTTAAATGCATATAACTTCTACACTATCAATTGGAATTCAACCAAATTTCGTATGTTGTATGTGTACATAACCAGATATGACTGAGCGTATTCTTAAGACCTACCAGGGCTGCCAACTGTTAATAAATGCTCCTAATTTATTTTATCCAAATACCAATATATCAGAAAGTATGCAAGCCGACAGCTTTAAACTATGCACACGTATAGTACCTGACATTCTATATTAATTTGGAGTAACTTATATACGTCAGTGCTACCAACATGATTCTAAGCCTGCTGCCAGGTCCAACTTTAAATACATGTAACTTCCATACTATCATTTGGATTTCAACCAAATTCCGTATGTGCTATGTGTACCATAACAGATATGACTATGCGTATTCTAAGGAGCAACCAGGGCTGCCAACTGTTAATATGTGCTGTCCCTATTTTTGTTACCCTAATATCAATATATCAGAAAGTATGCAAGCCAATAGCTCTAAACTTTGCACACGTATAGTACCTGGCATTCTAGACGAATTTGGAGTAACTAATATACGTCAGTGCTGCCAACATGATTCTAAGCCTGCTGATAGGTCCAATTTTAAAATGCATGTAACTTCTATACTAACTAATGGATTTCATTCAAAATTGACACAACAATAGATCATATTATTTCAGATTATTTCTGACCAATACATGCATGACATTGTTGCCAACATGATTTTACGCGCGCTGTTAGATCCAATGTTTAACTGCATGTAACGTCCATGCTATCCAGTGGACTTCAACCAAATTTTGTATTTAGTACCGTAAGAGACGGAACTAAGAATATATTCAGTAATCAGGGCTGCCAACTGTAGTGCTCTATTAGGATACATTATGCCAGGTATACAGTATTTCGAACTAATTGGAAATTTCGATATTAGCAACTTAATTTCGTCATTATTCTAGATAGGTTCATATTCTGTAGAATAATCATTGGCATGAAAAGTAGGCTGTATAGTTCTTCACGGAACTTCTTGTTTTAAATTGTATTCATATATTTAAAATAAAACAGCAACTTTTCTCTTTTTGAAATTAAAATATTTATCTCAATTCTGCTAATAGACAGAGTACATAGCAGTTTTCAGATCGCAGATCGGAGCTCCCCTTCATGAAAAAAATAATAAATAAATTCAGCTTCCAAAAAGATGGTATATTGGCTTTCACGGCCGGTGAATTAAAACTCAGCAATTCTTTTAGGTTTGTGCCGTGTCTTGCGTGGGGTTTCACTTCGTTTGTGCTGCCATCTGTTGGAATATTTTCTTACCAAAATGTCGGGACATTTAGCCTTAACGAACCTGTCACTACCGACGTACCCAAAACCTAATTTACGTGGTCGGAAGACATGGAATTTCAGGATGCCATACAAGAAGAACGAGAACACACACAAATAATAGGCTTCCCAAAAGTCTCAGTACATTCGAAGCACCCTCCAGCTAACGATACCGTTCGCTCCTAATTACTTCACGCGCAAAGCACAGACATAGTTCAGGAAACCCTATCTACTACATTGGGGGCAGAGTTTACATCCACCTCTGATGCTGCAATCAGTGTCAGTTACAAAAAAATCAGGGGCGTCAGTGGAAGTGCCCTACCTCCACAAACAGGAGCTAAACCCAAGGTCACAGATAAAGCCAACATTAAGGACACCCATGCTCTTCACATAAAAACTGTCAACAAAAACACTGCGAGGGAAGAAGTTAAATCATATTACACAAAAACAGGAAGCGCATCACGTAGTCGCCGTAAAGTGCACACCAGTAAAACATCGCTCCAATGATCCCCTAAAATAATTGCTCATCGTCGTTTAAAAATGCACTCAAACATTCTGATGCATGTCATATTCATCCTTTTGTTCTTGGATATGAGTGTCTTGCGTTGTTTTGCCACATTAAATATAAATGGCATCATAAGTTTGACGACACGTTTTCAACTTCAGGATTATTTTCAGGACTTATGATATTGACATGTTATTACTTCAGGAAGTAAATGATCCAAACTTGGACTGGTTGAGTGGGTAAAAATACATAGCAAATATTGGCCCATCTCTCCGAGGCACAGCTGTCGTTTACAGATCAGGGTTAATTGTTTCGGAAGTGGAGTTACATCCGTGTGGCAGAATAATTGCTCTGCAATGTGAGGACACATTAATTGTTAATGTCTACGCCCCTTCTGGATCACAAGGTCGTCTGGAAAGAGAACATTTATTTGAAGATGACATCAGATACTTTCTCCAGGGCCCCATCAATACTATCATATTAGCAGGCGCTTTTAACTGTGTTTTAAACCCTCGAGATCAAACCGGCGCTTTCAACAACTGCCGCAGCCTCATAAGTTTCATAGACGGATTTAACCTCCATGATGTGTGGGAACTTAACCATGGAACCGACGTACAATTTACTTTCTATCGTGCCGGATCAGCATCTAGAATAGACAGGGCATATATAGCACGAGGAATGAGAGATAGCATGCATAGTTCCATAGTAGTGCCAGTATCTTTCAGTTAACATCACGCACTGTATTTTCGATATTTAACTACGTCACAACCACCTATATATGAACACGGGTATTGGAAACTAAACGCATCCCTCCATCACGATCAAGATGTGCGAAACAAATTTGAAACCCTTTGGATGAAGCTGCGCAGTAAAAGGTCGTAATATCCATACCATATCACTTGGTGAATCGAGGTTGATAAACCTGCTATAAAAAAGTGTTTCCAGCAAATTTCCAAACAACGTGCCTGGGAGAGGAGAAGTACTTTAAACTTCTATTATGAGGTAGACTATTATTTGAACTTCAGCAAAAGCAAGCAAATGGCGACGATGTCCTTGGTGAAATGAAAAAGAGGTTAGGCATTCAATTTTAAATATTCAGGTAAATTATTTAAACGGTGAATGTATTCGAGCAAAGATTCCCTCAGTCATAGAAGAAGAACGATCATCACTGTTCCATATTTTAACAGAAATGCGTAAAGGGCAGCGAAATACCATTACTAAACTTCGGGACGAGCATGGCTGCACTCAGTCGAACATGGATGATACCCTTCAAATTGGTGCAAAGTATTTCACTATATTTTTCTCCTACGTCCAACAAAATATTGAGCAAACAGATGGGAGCTTACATCAAAATCCACCCAGACTGACCGCAGGGGATGGATTTATGCTGGCAAGTGGTATTATCTCGGCGGATATTTTCACAGTATTACGCCAAACTCAACGTAACCGCTCTCCTGGTCCTGATGGAATACCATATGAATTTTATCAATTAATGTGGAATATACTTGCAGAATATTTCCTTAAAATTGACCAGGAGATTATGGGAAACCCACAAATCATAACTGAATAATTTACTGCTGGAATTAATATTTTAATTCCGAAGATTAGAAGACCACTTGGAATGGAGGATTTCTCATTACAGATTGAAAAATCTTTACAACAATTGTAGCATCCCGAATCAAACCGCAACTGCTACAAATTATAGGGCTGTGGCAATCCTGTGCGACTCCAGTAAAAATATCATCTCGAACTTGTTGGTGTTAAGCAATATTATTATTGTACATGAGAAAACTTCGCCTAATCTTCCCCTTACGACACTCGTCAGTCTCGATTTTCAAAAGGCCTTTGATAGAAAAAAAAACCATTCATTTCTATGGTCTACAATGCGAACCTTTAGGTTTCCTATCGGGTTGATTAAATTCATTACAGGACTGTACAGAACAGCAAAATCTAGGGTAATCATTAATGGACATCTCACATCGAAAATACCCATCCGTAAATCTGTTCGTCAAGGATGCCCACTTTCTATGAACCTGTTCATCATAGCACAGGAACCCTTCCTCCGGAGGATAAACCAGAATGTAACTGATCTGACGATCAATGAGAAGAAAGTGACAGTTCGAGCATATGCCGATGATGTATGTATTGTTCTCACAGACGAAAACAATGAAGACCGTATGCTGACTATCATAAACGAGCTTCAGGAAACATTTGGATCCCAAGTCAATCCATCAAAGTCTGGAATGATGTAAATTGGGTAACATCCGTTATCCACGCCTACTCGATCATTAGCTATTGTGCAAAAGTTGAAGATTTTGGGAATTATTTCCCAAAACAAATTTCAAGATATGATTAGTGAAAACTGGGCGATGGTAATCAATAAAGTGAGGCATACCTTATTCCAGCAACATACCAGGTCCCTCAATCTCATACAGAAAGTATGGCACATTAATGTGTTTGCTTTATCCAAGATATGGTATCTCGCACAATTCTTACAAGCAACGAAACACATTAGCCAACGCTTAGAATTGTTTATCGGTCACTACCTTTGGAATGGATCGTTGTACAGAGTCGCCCGTGATCAATTGTACTTACCAAATCTCCAAGGAGGCCTCAATCTAACCTGTGTTGATATGAAATGTAAGCCCTCTTAAGACGCACCATCCCCCGATCAATGTCAGGAATGCGTAGTCAAAGAAAACTGACATTTCTTCGCCCACCAGCACTTATCACGATTAGTGGGCGACATAGCCACATACTGCAGGCTTTTCGTGCCGTTATCAATGTGTAGACAGTTTACCTCGGGAGAGGAAAACTCAGGGGGAATTTAATTCAACGAAGAATCTATACACTTATTTGCTGAAGGGGCAACAGAAGCCGCTATCAATAGAACATACATTCACCCAAAGACATTGGAGAACGATTTGGTTGAATGCCTCAAATAAATACATCCCAACACAGTGGAGATCCACACTCTACTCTGTGATCAACATTGTGCCTACGGCGACTAAACGCATACGTCACAATATGGCTGAGGATGCTCAATGTAGACGATGTGGAGATGTCGACACATTAGTGCATCGAGTGACATCCTGCCAAGAGGCTCGAACAGTTTGGACCTGGACGACTGCTATACTGCGGAGAATACATCCGGGGATAGACCACTTACCAGCGGAGTGCATAATGGTTTGCGATTTTGAACTTACTGGGAAACTAAAACAAAACGCTGTAACCTGGGTTATAGCGGCAGCAGTGGATTGGAACATAACAGCGCACGAAAGAGGTGGGTGCACCTTACGGGACGTTGTAAGTTGGATCAGAAGAATACGCTGGACAATGGTTCAAAGCAAAAGTGTACAGAAGTATGTCAGCCCTTTAGGATGGCCTATAGAAAATTCGGACTCGTAAGCCCTCAATAAAAATCCTTTTGTAGATCTCCAATAAACAACTAGTCGTCTAATAGAAATCTAATAGACGTCCGTCCCTAGACGTCTAGACGTCTATTACAGATCTACGTTAGACGTCTATTAGACGTCTAGATGGCCACTTTTTGTCCCACTTTTAGTCGTCTATATAGATCGATTTTAGATGTATATAATAATTCCCACACGGCAAATAGACGTCTAAAAGACGTAAAGTACTCGTCTATTAATAAACGTTTAGGGCAATTATTGTTGGTCTAAATTTGGTGTAATCTATGGTCTATTAGACGCCTATTTTTTCGTCTAGTAGACGGTCTAACATAGACGGCGTGTAGAGGTCCCTTTCAACTAAACATTTAAACTAAATACAAATCATATTCACATTTCGCGTGCCTTTAGAGTCTCTTCCATCCACACATGCCCTGGGGACGGCTTCAGACTTTTTGAAACCTGAGGGTAAATTTCCATGTTGAACTCACCGGGATTTGAACTTAGGACCTCCGACTTCGAAGGACAGCAAGTTATCCACTAAACCATGGGCACTGGAACATGGTAACCTGTCTGTAGTACTCTTGTATCGCTAACTATTCAGGGAATTATTACGTGATATAAGAAATGCTATGGCCATGTGAAGTGACTCAAACTACACTAACCACAACACTTTTAAATTCCTATGTGGTCACATTGCACGAATATCCTTAAAGCCTATCGATAGAAAGCATCCACCATTTAATATAAGTCTATTAGATGGCTGTCTGACTGCTTGAAATACTACCTGGTGGAGTTTTGTGACTGTCTTAAATTTATTGATTACTTCATCAAATAGACGTCTATTAGTTGACTACTTACCTAATTTCAATAAACTAACGCTGAAATTTAGTGTCTACTGTATCTTATGTCTATGGCTACACAGAAATATTCTCTATATTACGTCATTTAATATACGTCTAATAGATTACCCGTCTGATTGGAATCGATAGACGGAAATAGATTGCACATGATCGCATCTAATAGACGGATGTTCTGATACAGTAAGTTTCACTATGTCTAAAAAGCATCTCTTTCGTATCTATTGCTAGAAGTACATTTCATAGAGGACATTTAGATATTGTTATTCCATCTATTAAACGACTATAGACGTATATTTGCCGTGGGAAGTTCTTTTATATGTCGTTATGTTTTCTTCTATTTTTGATAAGGGCTCAACTTTTATTTACTGATGTTATGGAGACGTCGAATTTACATCTATGGAAGACGACATATAAACAAATTTTAGACGCGTATTGATACCTGTTCGAACCACTTTAATTAAACATGTATACACCTTTTGGAGATACCCATGTGTTTTCATCTGTTTTCATGGACGTGTCGAATTCACATCTAGGAAAGACGACATTTAGACGAATTTTGTACTGGTACCGGATACTGGTAGTTCAAACTCCTAAGACACGCAAAAATATTTTGAAAATACGTATTTTTATATGATTTCATGGACGCGTCGAATATATAGGAAAGCACTCTTGGTCTCCATACTGTTGAAATAATGAAAATTGTCCTAAAACTTCAAAAGTTAAAAGGATTTCATGTCAACTTGCTTATTTTGCCGTATATCTTACGTGTAGGTAAATTCCATGAGTTATTGTTTCAGGCGATGTTAAAAATACGAATAAAAGACATAAATTACCTCAGATTGCGACGGAATATTGTTCAGTTTAAACACCTGATAAATTTACTAACGCACGTTACTCGAATTCACATATCCCTCAACAGCATCAATCTAGTCAGTTGGTGAATTCAGAATCTTGTTATTGAAATAGACTATAGCTTTATAGTCCTAATGTAGTTTTTTGTTCTACCCGTAATTATTTCGGTTGCTATGAAGTAGGGGATGTGGTGAGACAGTTTCCTTGTGGGAATGATATTACGGATAGATGCCCTTCATGACGTCAATCTCATGAGGGGATTTAATGACAAATGAAATTAATGAGGTAAGGTATGAAATGACTGTGTGTGGTATTTCGAGTTCGGTGTAGTCTGACCATGCACTTTAGCGTGTGTAGCTACCTCGGCTGGTTTGTGACATTATGACAACAAATTTTAAAAAAATGTATTTTAACTCTCCTGATTCCATACCAGCCCATGTTACTGTCACATACATGATTACAAATATGCTTGATTCCATTTTTAGCCTATTTTCAATTTTGAAAAAAATAGGCTTATGAGATCACCTTTTGTCCGTGTGTGTGTGCGTGTGTGTGTGTGTGTGTGTGTGATTCGTGTGTGTGTGTCCCCCTAATAAAATCTAAACGGCTGGAGCGATTTCAATGAAACTCGGTATGTTCATAGCACTATTCCCGGCGACCTCGACCGTGCCCTTCAAATTTTGTTACGTCTCACCAATGCAAAATGGCGGCTGTGCGAAATATTTCACTAGCATTCAATATCTCCGAAACTATTACCGATATCGCCCTGAAATTGTGTACGGTGATAAAGGGTCCTACTAGAAGTTCACCTATGAGACTTTCAAAAACCTGGTGACTACAAAACCAACATGGCGGTCAAGCGAAGTTGAGACTTTTAAATAGACTTTTCTCGCGAATTAACTATCCACACGTAATGAAACTTGGTACAGCAAATGTTTATACACATTGTAATGCACTGAAGTCTTATTTAGTTCAATTGTTTACATAACTTCAAAATGGCGGCTGTGCGAAATATTTCACTGACATTCTATATCTCCGAAACTATTACAGATATCACCCTGCAATTTAGTACGGTGATAAAGGGTACTGATACAAGTTCACCTATGTATATTTCATAAACTTGTAAAGTAGAAAACGAACATGGCGACCAAGCGAAGTTGAGACTTTTAAATAGACTTTTCTCACGATTTAACCATCCAAACGTAATGAAACTAGGTACAGCAAGTGCTTATACACATAGTAATGCACTGGAGTCTAATTTAGTTCAATTGTTTACATAACCTCAAAATGGCGGCTGTGCGAAATATTTCACTGGCATTCTATATCTCCGAAACTGTTACAGATATCATCATGCAATTTTGCACGGTGATAAAGGGTATTGGTACAAGTTTATCTATGTATATTTCATAAACTTGTAAATGTAAAAAACGAACATGGCGACCAAGCGAATTTGAAATATTTTAATAGACTTTTCTCGTGATTTAACTCTCTGAGCGCAGTGAAATGTGGTACAGTAAATGATTTTGCAGATTGTAATGCACTGCCATCTAATTTAAATCTATTGTTTACATAACCTTAATATGGCGGCTGTGCGAAATTTTAAAATTAAGTTTTTATTTCTTGTGTCGTAATCATGCGATCGAAGTGAAAGTTTGAATAATGAACCTAGGCAATAATTGTCCTTGAATGGTACATAATTCTCTGGCCTATACATATAACAATCCTAAATGGCGAGCTTCCGAAATATTTAGACGGTTCTCAATATCTATGAATCTTTTACAGCAACCAAACTGATTTTTTTTATGTTCATAGAGACTATGAACATATGTTCACCTATAGGACTTTCATTAACCTGGTGAGCACAAATCCAACATGGCGGCGACGCGAAGTATAAATATTTAAATGGACGATTCTCGCGAATTAACTATCCGAGTGCTGTGAAACGTTGCACGTTAAATGCTTATACAAACGTTGATCCACTGGCATCTAATTTATTTCAATTGTTTGCATAATCACAAGATGGCTGCTGTGCGTAATTTTAAAATCTCGTTTTTACTTCTTGTGTTCTAATCATGCGATTGAAGTTTGAATACCACACGTACACAATAATCTTAATGTAATAGTACAAATATAAAAATCCAACCTGGCGACAATCTGAAATATTTAGACGGTTCTCAATATCTACGAATCTGTTACAGCAATTAAACTGAAATTTTGTATGTTGTTAGAAGAAATTAACATGAGCAGGATATATGAAAATAGGCTGTATAGTTCTTTACGGAACTACTTGTTAGAATTATGATATCTCGCTGCACCTGCTGTATCACCCAAAAAGTAGGTGCAGATGACCTCGTAGTTCCGCCCCATAAAACAACAATAACTAACCCAAAGAATATGCAACTTCCTGTATCCTTGTTGCAGATCTGGTTCATGTACGTCCAAATATAATGTTTTATACGCCTTCGGTGTGTTTCTTTACGGGGTGGCTATCCCACTAAGATATGTTTGTGCTCCCCATGCACAAAGGAGATTGTGAGCACGGCAGACCACATGCATATGACAAAATGTTGACTCTAGAGCACCTAGTGTCCACTCAGTACAAAACGTACTGCAACACCCCGTCAAATGAACAGTGCTTGTGCGACTAAGTGCTACAGTGCTAGTGTGATTTGCTGCACTGCTCAGAAATGGGCAGGATAGGGCTGCGCTTCACCGGCACGAGTAAATTTCTCGCTAGCACTGCTTCACCTTGCCCATTACACGGCCCTGGTGCACACACATGGACGCACACACACTCAGAAAAAAGGTCTAACTCATAAGCCTATTTTTAGCCTATTTTCAGTTTTGAAAAAATAGGCTTATGAGATCACCTTTTGTCCGTGTGTGTGTGCGTGTGTGTGTGTGTGTGTGTGTGTGATTCGTGTGTGTGTCCCCCCCTAATAAAATCTAAACGGCAGGAGCGATTTCAATGAAACTCGGAAAGTTCATAGCACTATTCCGGGCGACCTCGACCGTGCCCTTCAAATTTTGTTACTACTCACCAATCCAACATGGCGGCTATGCGAAATATTTCACCAGCATTCAATATCTCCGAAACTATTACCGATATTACCCTGACATTTTCTATGGTGATAGAGGGAACTATTATAAGTTCACTTATGTGACTTTTGAAAACCTGGTAACTACAAAACCAACATGGCGGCCAAGCGAATTTGCGACTTTTAAATAGACGTTTCTCGCGATTAGACCAACCAAACGCAATGAAACTTGGTACAGTAAATGTTTATACACATTGTAATGCACCGACATCTAACTTCGTTCAATTGTTTACATAATCACAAGATGGCGGATGTGCGAAATATTTCACCGGCATTCTATATCTCTGAAACTATTAGCGGTATCTCCCTAACATTTTGTACGGAGATAAAGGGCACTACTGGAAGTCCATCTATAAGCCTTTAAAAAACCGGTTAACTACAAAACGAACATGGCGGCCAAGCGATTTTGAAAATATTAAATAGACCTTTCTCGCGATTTAATGTTCCAAGCGCACTGAAACCTGGACATTGTAATCCACTGGTATCTAATTTAGTTCAATTGTTTACATAACCTCAAGATGGCGGCAGTGCGAATTTTAAAATTAAGTTTTTATTTTTTGTGATGTAGTCATGCGATCAAAGTGAAAGTTTGAATAATGAACCTACGCAATAATTTTCCTCTATTGTTGCATGATTCTATGGCCTATACATTTAACAATCCAACATGGCGACCATCCGAAATATTTAGACGATACTGAATATCTACGAATCTATTCTAGCAATCAAACTGCATTCTTTAATGTTCATAGGGGCTATGAACTTAAGTTCACCTATAGGACTTTAAATAACCTGGTGATCACAAATCCAACATGGCGGCGACACGAATTATAAATATTCACATGGACGTTTCTCGCAATTTAACCATCCGCGTGCAGCAAAACTTGGTACAGTAAATCCTTATACGAATGTTAATCCACTGGCATCTAATTTATTTCAATTGTTTCCATAACCTCAAGATGGCAGCTGTGAAAAATTTTAAAATCTCCTTGTTACTTCTTGTGTCCTAATTATGCGATTGAAGTTTGAATACTACACGTTCACAATAATCTGCATGTAACAGAACATAACTCTAGGACCTACATATATAAAATCCAACATGGCGACCATCCGAATTATTTAGTCAGTTCTCAATATCTACGAATCTATTACAGCAATCAAACTGAAATTGTGCATGTTGATAGTGGTAATTAACATAAGTAGGATATATGAAAATAGGCTGTATAGTTCTTCACGGAACTACTTGTTTCATAAATAGAAATAGCCTAAATACGAGATTTTAAAATTTCGCACAGCCACCTTCTTGTGGTTATGAAAACAATTCAGTTTGATTGCTGTCATAGATTAGTTGATATTGAGATTCGTCTAAATATTTCGGATGGTTGTCATGTTGGACTTTTATTTACTTTGTAGACCACCGAGCTATGTACTATTAGATGACGATTATTGCGTACGGTAGGTTCATTGTTCAAACGTTGGCTACGATCGCATAAGAAATTAAAACTTAATTTTTAAATTTCACACCGGCACCATCTCGAGGTTATGTAAACAATTGAGCTGAATAAGATGTCAGTGCATTACAAGGTGTATAGCATTTGCTATACCATTTGACGGCGCTCGGATGGTTTA
Organism: Meconema thalassinum; assembly: GCA_946902985.2. NCBI lineage: Eukaryota > Metazoa > Arthropoda > Insecta > Orthoptera > Tettigoniidae > Meconema > Meconema thalassinum. The sequence goes on from OX336390.1 coordinate 839,246,249, forward strand.
ATCGCGAACAAAAACAAAACAAAAGATGTTCAGTAAAGAACATATAGCCTACTTTCTCCTAAATGCATGGGTATTGTTATAATTCTTTGTCCTTTACAAGGAGTATAATTGAATGTTGGTTGTAGTAGCTTGTTGAAATACAACCTGTTATACAGATATTAAACATGAATATGAGGTGCCCTTTGCTAGTGCTACCTCTGTAAAAAATCATTCAATTCGGTTTCACCGCGTTTGAATTGATATGGTGAAACGATATGCACACATACATGGCCGCTATCTGCAAACTATTGGGCTGATGACCTTGTCGTTTGGTCAAAACATACTTACTACATAAAGGTATATTGTTGCAAAATTTAGTAGAGATCAGAGGATTAGGTTGGCCGTAATTTGATTCAAGCTCTGAACATTTGGGTGGCCGCCATTACGTTTCCGTAAAGATGGCGGCGATATAAAACATGACACTGAGGTGCCCTTTGCTAGTGCTACCTTAATACCAAATTTCGTTCAAATCGTTTTCACAGTGTTTGAATAGATAGGGGGAATCGATTTACACACATACATGGCCGTCATCCCCAAATTATTGGGCTGACAACCTTGTAGTTTGGTCAAAAGATTCTTCGTATATAAAGGTATACTGTTGCACAATTGGGTAGAGATCAGACGATTAGGTTGATCGTAATGAGATTTAAGCTTTTAATGTTTGGGTGGCCACCATTACGTTTCCGTCAAGATGGCGGCGATATATAACATGACACTGAGGTGCCCTTTACTAGTGCTACCTCTGTACCAAATTTCGTTCAATTCGGTTTCACCGTGTTTTAATAGATAGGGGGAATCTATTTGCACACATACATGGCCGCCATCCACAAATTATAGGGCTGATGACCTTGTAGTTCCTTCAAAAGATTCTTCGTATACAAAGGAATAACATTGCAAAATGTGGTAGGGATCAGATGATTAGGTTGGTCGTAATTTGATTTAAGCTTTTAACATTTGGGTGGTCGCCATTCCGTTTCCGTCAAGATGGCGGTGATATAAAACATGACAATGAGGTGCCCTTTGCTAGTGCTACCGCTGTACCAAATTTCGTTCAATTTTGTTTCACCGTGTTTGAATTGATAGGGGGAATCGATTTTGCACACATACATGACCACCATCCTCAAAATTATTGGGTTGATGACCTTGTAGTTTGGTCAAAAGATGTTCCATACATAAAGGTATAATGTTGCAAAACTTAGTAAAGATCAGATGATTAGGTTGGTCGTAATTTGACTTAAGCTTTTAACATTTGGGTGGCCGCCATTACGTTTCCGTCAAGATGGCGGCGATATAAAACATGACACTGAGGTGCCCTTTGCTAGTGCTACCTCTGTACCAAATTTCGTTCACTTCGGGTTTACCGTGTTCGAAATGATTGGGGGGGGGGGGGGGGTGACAGACATTCAGAGTACTCTCTCTCTCTCTCTCTCTCTCTCTCACACACACACACACACACACACACATACACACACACACACACACACACACACACAGACAGACACACAATTTTCCGCCCTGTGTTGATCTCATGAGTCTACTTTCATTTGCACACAAACATGGCATTTTTTGCAAAAATCGAAGGTAGGCTAATATCTATTTTAACGTATCAACTTCGCTTGGCCCTCATATTCGTTTTTTACTTAACAGGAATTTTGTGAGTCCCATCTAGTAGTTCATTTTATCACCGTACAAAATGTCAGGGTGATATCTGTAATAGTTTCGGAGATAAGGAATGCCAGTGAAATACTTCGCACAGTCGCCATGTTGGATTGGAAAGCTGTAATAAAATTTGAAGATCACGGTCGGGGTCGGACAAAATAGTACTATAACCTTACCGAGTTTCATTGAAATCGCTCCAGCCGTTTAGATTTTATTAGGTGGGGACACTCACATACGCACACACACGGACTACTGTAAATGTGATGTCATAAGCCTATTTGTTCAGAAATGAAAATAACAAAGAAAGCTTTTAATTCGGTCAACATGAAATTCGTGTTGACCGACTAAATTGCTTTCTTCATTAGAAATAACCATCGCTGAAAAATGGCTTCTATCACTACTAAATGAAAATAGGATAACGAGTAAACGAAAAGCAAGAACGGGAGGTTTCATTTAGGAAAGAAATACTCTTATTGGTCACAAAGGAGTGAAAGTTTGGTGTGTACGTTACACTCTTCCTTATATGGCAACACTGCGAGAAGGTGAGTTCGATTCCCATCTTTGCCATCTTAGGATGTTTTTCCGTGGTTTCCCACTTCCACTCCAGGAAAATACGTGGATAGTTCCTAAGTCAAGGCCATGGCCAAATCCAAAAATAACAAAGATTATCAGACAAATTCCATAAGCACCTCAATTACATGGGACTGATGAACATTAGGCTATGTTCCAAACCCCTATATGAAGCAACAAGAAATATTTCGAATCAATGGGATCTATCGTATTGATTTTAGGAAACATGTTTCTAACGTAGGCTACAGTATGACCGCGATCGAAACGAGCAAGGTGCCTTGCCCTGTCTGATGGAGCACGCGCTCAGATTGAAATCACTATGTTGATTATTATTGATATTTCAAGAAGTAATTATCCTATGTTTGAATAAATAATTGGCCTGGAATTACATATGGCCCTGCATGGTCAGTTCACGGACACCTTCCATGCTTGTCCGGGTAGCGGGCAAATAGACACTTCCATAACGTTATTGACGAGAATCTCTTCTGAAATAACGGAATCAATTTCTCCGCCTAGAATAACGTTACTGATAGCGCATAGCTGGTAAAAATCACCTGTATACCGTTACTAGACTTATAACGTTCTTGGTGGATTCGCATTTCGAAATAACTGAATTATTTTTCTGTCCTGAATAACGTTATTGATAGCGTATAGCTGGTTAAATTCGCTCGTATACCGTTACTAGACTTATAACGTTATTGGTGGGTTCGCATTTCTAAATAACGGAATTATTTTTATGCCATGAATAACGTTATTGACAGCGCAAAGCTCGTAAATATTGCTCGTATACCGTTACAAAGCTTTTAACGTTATTGGTGGGTTTGCATTTTGAAATAACCGAATCGATCACTCTGCCTGAATAACGTTATTGATGGCGCGCAGCGGGTCAAAATCGCTGTCATACCGTTATTAGACTTATAACGTTATTAACGGGAGCGCATTTTAAAATAACGGAATCTTTTCCTCTGCTGGTTATAACGTTAATAGCACAAACCAGGGTCAATTATAACTCCTTATTTCGTTGCCGCACTAAAAACGTTATTCATATACCATTGGTTTTGGGTACGGCACCAGTAACGTAACAAAAATTAATTCGTTATTTTCGACAATTCTGTTACGTTATGAAGCCTTGCATAGCACGTTTTCCCGTGATGGAAAATTATAAAGGAGGGGAATATTTAAGAAGGGAAATGTTGAGGAACATTAACCGACAATTGAATGTGTAGGCTAGGTTGTTTATGTACCTTAATATAGCAATTTCTTCCCAATGCTTCGCTGGTCAAGCTATTAGAGTCCTAGACTAAAAGTTATAATTATGCACCGTCGATATACTCTTAAATTATTAAAGAAAAAAGTAGTTTTCCAGGCACTCGCGCGTGTCCACAATTGCTTTCGCCATGAGAGACACTTGGCAAATATAATTCGTTTGAAGGGCTCCGACATCGTGGTCACTCAGCCCCGTGTACTTGGGTGTGTAGTAGGCTAGGTTGTTTATGTACCTTAATATTGCAATTTCTTCCCAATGCTTCGCTGGTCAAGTTATTAGAGTCCTAGACTAAAAGTTATAATTATGCACCGTCGATATACTCTTAAATTATTAAAGAAAAAAGTAGTTTTCCAGCCACTCGCGAGTGTCCACAATTGCTTTCGCCATGAGAGACACTTGGCAAATATAATTCGTTTGAAGGGCTCCGACATCGTGGTCACTCAGCCCCGTGTACTTGGGTGTGTACGTGTGAAATTTTCTCTGATAACCTGTGTTATTGTGATGGCTGCATTACTGTGTGTATTTGTAATTAAGGTGGTAAATGGCAAGGAGACGGCCAAGGCCTTAAGTTAGGAACCATCCCGGTATTTGCCTTAAGTGGAAGGGGGAAACCACGGAAAACCACATCCAAGATTGTCGAGGTGGGAATTAAACCTTCTTCTTCTTAGTTATAACTCAAGAGACTGAATGTGCCCCGTTTTTGCCCTCAGACCAGAATTAAATTTCTTGGCAGAGCAGGAAATGTAACCCGGGTCTCCGGGGCGATAGACAAGAATTGGTGGGCCTCCATGTGTTAATACGATTTTTGACATGCACGGGACATAGAATTCAAAAACTGCCTCCTTTAGGGTGACTGTCGAAGTGAGTATTGAGTATAGGCCTATGGTCATTCCAGTAGTTGGTGAAGTGATTCTATGTTCCCCTTCAAAATGTACTGCCATAACCTATAACAGGTGATGGAAATTGCTTATTTAGAGCAGTTTCGTACTGTTTATAACAAAATGAAGAACGTCATTCTGAGCTGTGTTTTCAAGCTATTGCAAAAAATTTCGCTGGCAGGAACAATTATAAGGAATTTATTTTAAGCGATCAGTCTCATCGCATTCTCCTCACCAACCAACTTGAGTATGACAGTCTCTGGACGGTCATGTTGAACTTCATTGTATAAGACAATTGTTTAATGATTATTTGTTTAGAGTACTGAGTCTAACTACGCAGTTGATTTCGGCAATGGAAGTATTATTTGCCATTTAATATTTAGCGGCTCCGTTATTGCAGGAACTATAGTGTTATCGAATAATACGAAGCCACATTTAAAATCCAATATAAATAGGCCATTTCAGAAACAATTCCAGATATTATGCAGTACAGTGTACTGTAAGGTCTTTGACGATCAAATGTAAACTTTGTTCTACATTGTATTTCTCTTGCGTAAAATCTATGCGTGGTTACTTTGGTCTTTACTGTTGTGAGGGTAAAATTGATCTGCTGGAATATAAAATATTTGCCAAGCTGCAACAATGTAATGATATTAATTTAAAAGTCATTGAACTTATATCCAGTAGTTCAAACACATACATCAGCGTTAACAGATTGGATACTGAAGATGAAAGCCAGCTACTTCATTTCCCTATTATTGAATTTTTCAATTCCTTGGAATTAAGTGATTCGCCTCCACATACTCCGAACGTTTGAGCCGTAGTTATGCTCCTTAGAAATCTGAACGTTTCCCAAGGACTCATATTAATATATTAATTGTAAGAAATATGTAAGAAATTGCTTGGATTCGGATATAATAGGTGCAGTAATATTAGGCAAAGAGCTCAAATCCTACGACTTGATTTAACACCTTCCGATAAAACACTTGCAGGTACAGTACATTTTCTTTTAATAGGCAACAATGTCCTATTCGCTCGGCCTACTTTATCACAATCAATCAAGCTCAAAGAGAAACTCTTGAACGTATTGGGCTATTTACCTCATCACGTTTTCAGTCATGACCAGCAGGATAGTGAAGGTACAAAAAAGGTCCTGTTAAGGGATGGTAAAGAATAAGAGGCGGAAGGATCCTACGGATTATGTTAGAATGGTGATCAAAAGGGGAAAAGAGATAGAAAATAGGGAAGAACTGAAGAAAATGTGGAAATAATATTTTGAAGAACTCCTGAACCAAAATGGAAACCACGGCGAGGAGGAAGAAATCGGGGAAGAGGTACAGTAGATGAACTGCAAACAGAAAAGGACTTAACATGGAAAGACGTGGAAGATGCAGTGAGGAAGATGAAAGGAGGGAAGGCACCGGGTGTGGATGAGTTGAGTGTGGAGTTGGTGAGAGCAGCAGGAGAGGTGGGGATACAATGGTTGTACCGACTGATGAAGACAGCATGGAAGGAAAGGAAGACCCCAGAGGGCTGGAAAAAGGGAATAATTGTCCCGATCTTCAAGAAAGGTAGTAGAACAGAACGCAGAAACTATCGGGGAATAACACTGATGAGTCATTGTGCAAAGTTGTTTGAGAAAGTTTTGGAAAGGAGAATTAGGACAAGGATAGAAGGAGGGATGAGGGAAGAACAATCTGGCTTCAGAGCAGGAAGGTCCACAGTGGATTTGATTTTTGCTATAAGGCAGTTACAAGAACAGCACTATGAGTATGGAACAGATCTACTGATGGCCTTCCTGAACATTGAGAAAGCATATGACAGTGTATGCAGAAACAAAGTATGGAAGTCCCTAGAGGATAGAGGAATAGAAAAATGGACTATAAGGAGGATAAAGGAGATGTACAAGGGAAGTGTGAGCTGTGTGAAAGTGGGAGGAGAGAGATCGGACTGGTTGGAACAGAGAAACGGCCTGAAACAAGGAAGTGCACTGTCACCGTTACTTTTCATTGTGGTGATGGATGACATAATGACCCGAGTGGCACATGTAATTGGGGAAGGAAAGATGAAAGCAATGGTGCTTGCAGATGATTTGATGATTTGGGGAAACAAGGAGGAGGAGGTACAGGAACAGTTGGACGTGTGGGAAGGAATAATACAAGGTTATGGGATGAAATTTAGCATAAATAAGAGTGAGATGGTGATCACAACAAGGAAGAAGGAAAGAACCACAACAGGAATAACAATTGGTGGGGAACAGCTGAAGGAAGTGGAGAGTTTCAAGTATCTGGGTAGCCTGATGCAAGAGAATGGAAGAAACGATAGAGAAATAAATGAGCGGGGGAGACAGGCAGAAGCATTCCGGAGGAGTGTGAGAAGCATGTTATGGAGCAAGGATGTCCCTCAGAACAGCAAAAAGATCATATATCGGACGTACTATGTCCATATCCTGACGTATGCCTTGGAGGCCTGGGTTATGAAAGGAAGGGTGAAGAGCAAAATACAGGCCAGTGAGATGAGGTTCTTGAGAAGCAGTATTGGAGCTACAAAGAGGGACAGAATAAGAAATGAGAGGACCAGAGAATTAATGAAGGAGGAACCATTACAGGATGGTATAGAGAAATCTAGACTTAGATGGTATGGACATGTAAAACGAATGGAGGAGAAGAGGATACCCAGGAGGATACACGAGACGAAGTGGGAAGGAAAGAGACCAAGAGGGAGACCGAGAGACAGGTGGCTGAAGGGGGTGGAAGAAAGCGTGAAGAAGAGAGGAGAAGACTGGACAAGGGTGGAGGCTGAGAGATGGTGGGAAGACAGAAGACGTTGGAGAGGCTTGTGTTCCAAACAGACCCGGCCAGTGGCTGGAAACTGTGCAATATGATGATGACCTCATCACGTTTTCAGTCATGACCAGCAATATGTTGCAATGCTGAGAGTGCTATCTTTTGACGCCCTTAAAGTTTCAATAGTGCTAAAAAGTAATCGTACAAAGAATGTAACTTATATAAGAAGCTTCTTCAGTAATTTTGTTTTCCATTGTCCGTCATGTTTTGACGGGTTTCATCTAGTAGTTAATAATTTTAACCACCATACGAGTACATACTGGCTAAACGAGAGAACGGGCGCGCCATCCCTGCTGCTGGTCAGATCTGAAACAGATAAACAAATAATAATAATATAATTAGTAAGTTCACTGTTATCGTGCGTAAGAGACGATTGAAATTTTATGGTCATATCTGCAGAATGGACAACACCGGATATGCAAAAACTTCTTGATATAATTAATTCAAAGAAGGTCAAAATCAGTTGGTTAGAAGAAATCAAACAGGACTTAAAGGAAATAAACATTACAGAAGATAGCATCATGAATCGCAAGACTTTTGGAACTCTAGTTTAAAATCACTCTTTCACCGAAAAAGCTAAAAAGACCACGGGGGGAAAAATGGACGGAGGAACGTAAGAAGGGGAATAGTGAGTTCATGAGCAGATTTTGGGAGGGGAAGAAGAGGAAAGCTCCACCATCCCGAGTCAACAAGTTCAAGCGCGCTCCCTAAGTGGGCAAAACGGAGAAAGATGAATATAATCATCATTTTCTGAACAGCAGTAGATTAACCAAACGGTTCCTCAATTACTTCGCCACAAAATGGGTTGAAGGAACAAGAAAGGATCTCCAAGAAGTTGGAATTAATCTATAAGTTATACTCGTACTAAACAGAGCAGAGTTTTGAGGTGTTTCAGAGACTTTCATGAAAAACATAGCTCAAGAACCAAGCTCATCTGGTCTAAAGACAGAAGAAGGAGACTTAGCGACCGTATGAAAAATTTCTGGGAAGAGAAAGAGGCCTCGTCCTTTCATATCCAGATACCGGGTGAGTTAGCCGTGGTCATAACGGCGTGGCTGCAGGCAGTCGCTCACATCTGGGAGGAGAGGAGGTTCAAATCACCCGCCGGCAACCTTGAAGATGGTCTTCAGTGGTTTACCATCTTCCTTCCAGGCAAATGCCGGGGTTGGTCCCTAACTATATACCACCGCCGCTACCTTCCAATTCCTCGTCCTTACATTCACACTTTCCTCTCCAGACAACACTCCACAAGCGACTAACCAGTAGCTCACCCCATGGGTGTCACCATAGAAGCAGCTACAAATAATGGCGAGCCGAACATGTCCTCAGACACTCCCGGAACTAAAAGTCATACGCTAAAAGAAAAAGAAAATTCCTGGTGTCTCCTGTCTTCTGTAAGAGGCCCTAAAGGAGGAAGCAAATATTGCATGAATCAAGAGAAAGCAACAGACTCAACATATATCACCCTAAGATTCGACCTCTGTATCTGACTGATAGTATTTACTAACAATTACAGCACACTGCAGGCTTGCGTTGAATATAGATTACATGACTTATGATGCCTAGGGCCGGATTTTTAGCCTACTTTCGATTTTTGCAAAAAATGAAAGTAGACTTATGAGATCACTACAGGGCCAAAAATTGTGTGTCTGTCTGTGTGTGTGTATGTGTGTGTGTGAGTCTGTGTGTGTGTGTGTGTGTGAGTGTGTACTCTGAATGTCTGTCCCCCCCTATCAATTCGAACACGGTGAAACCGAATTGAACGAAATTTGGTACAGAGGTAGCACTGGCAAAGGGCACCTCAGTGTCATGTTTTATATTGCCGCCATTTTTACCAAAACTTAATGGCGACCACTCAAATGGTCAAAACGTAATAATGCATTACAACCAAACTAATAATCGGATCGTTACCAAATTTGGTAACAACGTTCCTTCATATGAGGCGCATCTTGTGTCCAAACTACGAGGTCATCAACCGTACCATTTCAGAATGGCGGCCATGTGAATTATGCAAACTTTTTAATCCATAACATGGGACCCACCAGTTCCGACTATCGAACCAAGAATCGTTTAATCTGTTTGAAACGACGTGGCCCATTTGAAATTAAAAGTTTATATTTTAATATTATAGTCTAGAAGTGATTTTTAAAAGCTGAGTCGTCTCGGTTATTTGACAAGATGGCAGCTGATCTCTCGTTCTGACCTATCTATCTATATATTTAAAACACTAAGCTGATTTTTGTTACCGCGAGATTGAGGGAACGGTAGAACCGATTCACTTCGTAGAGCAATTTGTCGAAAGCTGTAGGCCTGTAGATTTGCAGAGTGTCTTTAAAATAAACAAATATGTTACCACATATTTTTAAATTTATAAACAAAACTGCAAAATTATTGGCTCAAGCGCATGCGTAGAATCAATCACCTTGGTTAATGACAGACATGGCGGATGTCCACCGCGTTTAAATGTAATAGTTATTTATAAGAATTATAATAAAGGAGGGGAATATTGATTATGAAGTTTCCACGATATAAACAGGAATAGAATATTATAAAAAACGAGAAATGTAGAAGAACTTATACGGACTGTTGAGAGTGAATGTTGTTTAAGTAACTTAATATTGCACTCTTTCACCAGTGATTCGGTAGCTCAGACGGCAGCGTTCAAACCTCTTAATTTATGCATCGCGCAATGGAAGCAGTTCGAATCCCACCTCCGACTCATATTTTTATTTCCTAATTATTCTTTCTGGCTATTGGTAATACATTGTCTTAACATATTTTACTTTTATTATTCCCATAAAGTAAGGAATTCTCCACGATTTACACTGCCATATACTTTTAAATTATTAAATAAAAGATGGCCACAATCGCTTTCGCCATGAGAGACAATTGACGAACATAATTCATTTGTTGGACTCAGACATCGTGGTCACTCAGCCCCGTCTACTTTGGTGTGTGTGTAAAATTTTCTCTGATAACCTGTGTTATTGTGATGGCTGTAGACTACTGATGTGTGCATTTGTAATTCAAGTGGGGAATGGGAAATTGGCGACTGAGGCTTTAAGTTAGGAACTATCCCGGTATTTACCTGCAGTGGAAGTGGCAAACCACGGAAAACCACATCCCAGATGGTTGAGATGGGAATCGAACCTTGCCCTACTTAGATTTGCCTCAAGAGTGCGCCCCGTTCCAGCCCTCAGACCAGAATTACATTTCTAGAGAAATGGCGGATAAAGGATTCACCGTATCGTAGTGTGATCTTTGTTTTTGAGAATTAAAAAGAGGGGATTGAAGAACTTTAACAGGCGTTTGAGTTCGTTTGTTGTTTAAGTAACTTAATATTGGTTTAGAAGTCTGTTGACTGGGTGGCTCAGGGGTAACATTGCGTACCCAGGAATGAATTTTGCATAGTCGAAGGAGTGTCACCTCAGACATGTATTTTTATTTCCTAATTATTCTTTCTGGCTATTGGTAATTCATTGTCTTAACATATTTAACTTTTATTATTCCCGTACAGTAAGGAATTCTCCACGATTTACATTGCCATATACTTTTAAATTATTAAATAAAAGATGGCCACAATCGCTTTCGCCATGAGAGACAATTGACGAATATAATTCATTTGATGGACTCAGACATCGTGGTCACTCATCCCCGTCTACTTTGGTGTGTGTGTAAAATTTTCTCTGATAACCTGTGTTATTGTGATGACTGTAGACTACTGATTTGTGCATTAGTAATTCAAGTGGGGAATGGGGAATTGACGACCGAGGCTTTAAGTTACGAACTATCCCGGTATTTACCTGCAGTGGACGTGGCAAACCACGGAAAACCACTTCCCAGATTGTTGAGATAGGAATCTAACCTTGCTCTCCAGAGTTTTGCCTCAAGAGTGCGCCCCGTTAGAGCCCTCAGACCAGAAGTAAATTTATTGGCAAACAAGGGATCGAACCTGGAATCCGGGGCGATAGCTCAGAATGTAGCCTTCAGATTGGGCTTCCCTGTGTTAATACGATTTTTGACAAGCACTGAACATATAGTCTAACTCTTCAACTCCCTCCATTACGGTGGCTGTCGAAGTGAGTCTATGCTCATTCCAGTAGTTGGCGAAGTATGCTCCCTTGCTTAATTTACTGTCATGGAAATGCAAAGGATTGTACCTATATCAGGTGATGGAAATTGCTTATTTAGAGCAGTTTCGTACTGTTTATTCCAAAATGCAGGACGTTATCCTGAGCTACGTTTGCAAGCAAATTGCAAAAATTGTTGCTGGCATGAATAATTATAAGGATTTTATTATTGGCGATCAGTATCATAGCATTCTCTTCAGCAACAAACTTGAGAATGAAAGTATCTGAACTTCATTGTATACGTGAATATTATTGTTTATTGATTATTTGTTTAGAGTGCATAACAATGAGTCTAACCACGCGGTTGATTTTGGCAATGGAAGTATTATTTGCCATTTAATATTTGGCGGCTGCGTTGATGCAGGCCACTATAGTGTTATAGAATATGACGTTAATTTGGAGAGAAATGCTGCAATAAATATACCCATTTGACGAAAAAGAACATTAGCCACAAAAAAGTGGGAAATCGTAGAAAAATACGAAGCCACTTTTAAAATCTAATATAAAAATGCCATTTCAGAAACAATTCCAGATATTATGCCGTACAGTGTATGGTCCTTGACGAACAAATGTAAACATTGTTCTGCACTGTATTTCTGTAGCGAGAAATCTACGCTTTGTTTGTTACTTTGACCTTTGGTGTTGTAATGGCAAACTTAATCTTACTAAATATAAAATATTTGACAGACTGCAACAATTTTTCACTGTAAATGATATCTCAAGGAATTTAAGAGAGAATAATCGGCAGTAGAACAAATGCTATGTCCTTGGTTTCATTTGGTGCCAATGTCACTGTGCCACATGCATACGGTCCATATTGTTTTAAAATGTATGGAATTGCACATCATCGCATTTCTTTGTTAATGTATATTCCAAAATTATAAGCGACGGTTCCTGCGGCCAGCTGTATATATTAGACTCCTCAGAATTCTTGAATTCCTTGGAATTAAGGGATTTGCTTCCACATACTCCAAACGATTGACCCATAGATATGCTCCTTAGAAATCTGAAGTTTCGTAAGGGCATCTAAATGCTACCATATTAATTATAAGAAATATGTACGAAAATTGCTTGAATTTGGAAATAATACGTGCAGTTAAAATTAGGCGGAGTGATCTAACCCTTCGACTTGATTCCATATTAATTATATGAAATATGAATGAAAATGCTTGGATTTGGAAATAAGTGCAGTTGAAATTAGGCAGAGAGGTCTAATCCTTCGACTTGATTTAACACCACCGGTTAAAACAATCATTTTCTTTTAAGAGGCAACATTTTCTGATTCGCTTGGCCCTTAAAGTTTCAATAGTGCCAAAAAATAACTGTACAAAAAACGTATATAATAAAATTCTTCAGTAAATATTTTCTTATTGGCCGTCATGTATTGACGGGTTTCAACTAGTCTATATATTTAAAACACTAAGCTGATTTTTGTTACCGCGAGATTGAGGGAACGGTAGAACCGATTCACTTCGTAGAGCAATCTGTCGAAAGCTGTAGGCCTGTAGATTTGCAGAGTGTCTTTAAAATAAACAAATATGTTACCACATATTTTTAAATTTATAAACAAAGCTGCAAAATTATTGGCTCAAGCGCATGCGCAGAATCATCTTGATTAATGACAGACATGGCGGATGTCCACCGCGTTTTAATGCAATAGTTATTTATAAGAATTATAATAAAGGAGGGGAATATTGATTATGAAGTTTCCAGGATATAAACGGAAATAGAATATTATAAAAAACGGGAAATGTAGAAGAACTTATACTGACTGTTGAGAGTGAATGTTGTTTAAGTAACTTAATATTGCATTCTACTACCAGTGATTCCGTAGCTCAGACGCTAGCGTTTAAAACTCTTAATTTATGCATCGCGCAATGGAAGCAGTTCGAATCCCACCTCCGACATATATTTTTATTTCTCAATTATTCTTTCTGCCTATTGGTAATACATTGTCTTAACATATTTTACTTTTATTATTCCCATAAAGTAAGGAATTAACCCGGATTTACGTTCCCATATACTTTTAAATTATTAAATAAAAGATGGCCACAATCGCTTTCGCCATGAGAGACAATTGACGAACATAATTCATTTGTTGGACTCAGACATCGTGGTCACTCAGCCCCGTCTACTTTGGTGTGTGTGTCAAATTTTCTCTGATAACCTGTGTTATTGTGATGGCAGTACTGATGTGTGCATTTGTAATTAAAGTGGGGAATGGGAAATTGGCGACCGAGGCTTTAAGTTAGGAACTATCCCGGTATTTACCTGCAGTGGAAGTGGCTAACCACGGAAAACCACATCCCAGATTGTTGAGATGGGAATCGAACCTTGCCCTACTTAGTTTTGCCTCAAGAGTGCGCCCCGTTCCAGCCCTCAGACCAGAATTACACCTGCAGTGGAAGTGGCAAACCACGGAAAACCAAATCCCAGATTGTTGAGATGGGAATCGAACCTTGCCCTTCTTAGTTTTGCCTCAAGAGTGCGCCCCGTTCCAGCCCTCAGACCAGAATTACAGTTTTAGAGAAATGGCGAATAAAGGATTCACCGTATCGTAGTGTGATCTTTGTTTTTGAGAATTAAAAGGAGGGGATTGAAGAACTTCAGCAGGCGTTTGAGTTCGTTTGTTGTTTAAGTAACTTAATATTGGTTTAAAAGTCTGTTGACTGGGTGGCTCAGGGGTAACATTGCGGACCCAGGAATGAATTTTGCATAGTCGAAGGAGTCTCACCTCAGACATGTATTTTTATTTCCTAATTATTATTTCTGTCTATTGGTAATTCATTGTCTTAACATATTTTACTTTTATTGATCCCGTACAGTAAGGAATTCTCCACGATTTACATTTTTTTTTTTTAGCGTATGGCTTTTAGTGCCGCGAGTGTCCGAGGACATGTTCGGCTCGCCAGTTTTTGTAGCTGCTTCGAGACGGACACCCAATGGGTGAGCTACAAGTACCGTTGGGGAGGGAAGGAGGGAAGTTGGAATGTAAGGACGAGGAGTTGGGAGGTAGCGGCTGTGGCCTATAGTTAGGGACCAACCCCGGCATTTGCCTGGAAGGAAGATGGGAAACCACAGAAGACCATCTTCAAGGTTGCCGGCGGGGGGATTCGAACCTCCTCGCCTCCCGGATGTGAGCGACTGCCATCAGTCATGCCGTAACCACCACGGCTAACTCACCCGGTACGATTTACATTGCCATATACTTTTAAATTATTAAATAAAAGATGGCCACAATCGCTTTCGCCATGAGAGACAATTGACGAATATAATTCATTTGATGGACTCAGACATCGTGGTCACTCAGCCCCGTCTACTTTGGTGTGTGTGTGTGTAAAATTTTCTCTGATAACCTGTGTAATTGTGATGGCTGTACTGATGTGTGCATTTGTAATTCAAGTGGGGAATGGGGAATTGACGACCGAGGCTTTAAGTTACGAACTATCCCGGTATTTACTTGCAGTGGACGTGGCAAACCACGGAAAACCACATCCCAGATTGTTGAGATAGGAATCTAACCTTGCTCTCCCGAGTTTTGCCTGAAGAGTGCGCCCCGTTCCAGTCCTCAGACCAGAAGTAAATTTCTTGGCAAACCAGGGATCGAACCTGGAATTCGGGGTGATAGCTCAGAATGTAGCCTTCAGATTGGGCTTCCCTGTGTTAATACGATTTTTGACAAGCACTGAGCATATAGTCAACTCTTAAACTCCCTCCATTAAGGTGGCTGTCGAAGTGAGTCTATGCTCATTCCAGTAGTTGGCGAAGTATGCTCCCTTGCTTAATTTACTGTCATGGAAATGCAAAGGATTGTACCTACATCAGGTGATGGAAATTGCTTATTTAGAGCAGTTTCGTACTGTTTATTCCAAAATGCAGGACGTTATCCTGAGCTGCGTTTGCAAGCAAATTGCAAAAATTGTTGCTGGCATGAATAATTATAAGGATTTTATTATTGTCGATCAGTATCATCGCATTCTCATCAGCAACAAACTTGAGAATGAAAGTATCTGAACTTCATTGTATACTTGATTATTATTGTTTATTGATGATTTGTTTAGAGCACATAACAATGAGTCTAACCACGCTGTTGATTTTGGCAATGGAAGTATTATTTGCCATTTAATATTTGGCGGCTGCGTTGATGCAGGCCACTATAGTGTTATTGAATATGACGTTAATTTGGAGAGAAATGCTGCAATAAATATATCCATTTGACGAAAAGGAACATTAGCCACAAAAAAGTGGGAAATCGTAGAAAATACGAAGCCACTTTTAAAATCTAATATAAAAATGCCATTTCAGAAACAATTCCAGATATTATGCCGTACAGTGTATGGTCCTTGACGAACAAATGTAAACATTGTTCTGCACTGTATTTCTATAGCGAGAAATCTACGCAAGGTTACTTGGACCTTTGGTGTTGTAATGGCAAAATTAATCTTCCTAAATACGGTATAACATATTTGACAGACTGCAACAATTTTTCACTGGAAATGATATCTCAAGGAATTTAAGAGAGAACTTCGTTAATGTATATTCCAAAATTATAAGTGACGGTTTCTGCGGCCAGTTGTATATATTAGACTCCTCAGAATTCTTGAATTCCTTGGAATTAAGTGATTTGCTTCCACATACTCCAA
This sequence comes from Meconema thalassinum, assembly GCA_946902985.2. Lineage (NCBI taxonomy): Eukaryota > Metazoa > Arthropoda > Insecta > Orthoptera > Tettigoniidae > Meconema > Meconema thalassinum. Next base: position 839,262,281 of record OX336390.1, read on the forward strand.
ACGATTGACCCATAGATATGCTCCTGAGAAATCTGAAGTTTCCTAAGGGCATCTAAATACTACCATATTAATTACCGTAAAAGAAATATGTACAAAAATTGCTTGAATTTGGAAATAATAAGTGCAGTTAAAATTAGGCGGAGAGATCTAACCTTTCGACTTGATTCCATATTAATTATATGAAATATGCATGAAAAAGCTTGGATTTGGAAATAAGCGCAGTTAAAATTAGGCAGAAAGGTCTAATCCTTCGACTTGATTTAACACCACCGGATAAAACAATCATTTTCTTTTAAGAGGCAACATTTTCCGATTCGCTTGGCATACTTTATCACAATCAATAAAGCTCAAGGGGGAACTCTGGAACGTATAGGTCTCAATTCGCCTCATCAAGTTTTCAATCATGGCCAGCATTATGTTGCAATGTCTATAGAGTGCAATCTTTTGACGCCCTTAAAGTTTCAATAGTGCCAAAAATAATTGAACAAAGAACGTATATAATAACATTCTTCAGTAATTATTTTCTTATTGGCCGTCATGTATTGACGGGTTTCAACTAGTCTATATATTTAAAACACTAAGCTGTTTTTTGTACACACGAGATTGTGAAAACGACTTAACCGATTGGCTTCGTAGAGCACTCTAACGAAAGCTCTTGGCCTCGAGATTTGCAGAGTGTCTCTAAAATAAACAAATATATTACGGTATATTTTTAAATTAATATAGAAAATAGCAGAAATCTTTCCCCTCACGCATGCGCACAATCCGCCTGGGGTCATGACAAAATGGCGGTGAGAAGTCCATTAAAATGTAAGTTATTTAATAAGCTTCCATGTAATTGAAAACATACATTAACCAAGTTCTGACAATAAAATATAATAACAGTATGAACGTATACGAATGTGCAACATTGATTTATTTGGATAATGAAATGGATTAGTTCCTTCAGACAGCGGCTTTTGAATATAATGAATAGCTGCGTCTGCTGCTGTTCATGAGTGCGCGAGTAGGTATGTGGTTAAGATGACTGACTGTTGTTCCAAGAAGCACCAGTTCGATCCCAGGCCTCGCCAGTATTTTTTATTTTTTTACCACTGAAATATTGTTTAATCAAGGAGTATTAGTAAGGTTTTATGTCTGTTAAAGATACATATTTCTACATTCCCTCTAAATACTTTTATTTCCGTTTTACCATTGCATTGCAGCATGTGATCAAAAGAGCAAACTGTTGCCCGCAGTACTACGCGTAGGTAATCTGTGGTACTACGTTTAAATATCTGCAATCAGTTCTTACAACTGACAACAGATGGCAGTACATCGCCCATATAGTTCCAGTAACTGACAGCAGATGGCAGCACCATTGCATCGATATATTAAAAACACAAGACATAGCACGTTTTCCCGTGATGGAAAATTATAAAGGAGGGGAATATTTAAGAAGGGAAATGTTGAGGAACATTAACCGACAATTGAATGTGTAGGCTAGGTTGTTTATGTACCTTAATATAGCAATTTCTTCCCAATGCTTCGCTGGTCAAGCTATTAGAGTCCTAGACTAAAAGTTATAATTATGCACCGTCGATATACTCTTAAATTATTAAAGAAAAAAGTAGTTTTCCAGGCACTCGCGCGTGTCCACAATTGCTTTCGCCATGAGAGACACTTGGCAAATATAATTCGTTTGAAGGGCTCCGACATCGTGGTCACTCAGCCCCGTGTACTTGGGTGTGTAGTAGGCTAGGTTGTTTATGTACCTTAATATTGCAATTTCTTCCCAATGCTTCGCTGGTCAAGTTATTAGAGTCCTAGACTAAAAGTTATAATTATGCACCGTCGATATACTCTTAAATTATTAAAGAAAAAAGTAGTTTTCCAGCCACTCGCGAGTGTCCACAATTGCTTTCGCCATGAGAGACACTTGGCAAATATAATTCGTTTGAAGGGCTCCGACATCGTGGTCACTCAGCCCCGTGTACTTGGGTGTGTACGTGTGAAATTTTCTCTGATAACCTGTGTTATTGTGATGGCTGCATTACTGTGTGTATTTGTAATTAAGGTGGTAAATGGCAAGGAGACGGCCAAGGCCTTAAGTTAGGAACCATCCCGGTATTTGCCTTAAGTGGAAGGGGGAAACCACGGAAAACCACATCCAAGATTGTCGAGGTGGGAATTAAACCTTCTTCTTCTTAGTTATAACTCAAGAGACTGAATGTGCCCCGTTTTTGCCCTCAGACCAGAATTAAATTTCTTGGCAGAGCAGGAAATGTAACCCGGGTCTCCGGGGCGATAGACAAGAATTGGTGGGCCTCCATGTGTTAATACGATTTTTGACATGCACGGGACATAGAATTCAAAAACTGCCTCCTTTAGGGTGACTGTCGAAGTGAGTATTGAGTATAGGCCTATGGTCATTCCAGTAGTTGGTGAAGTGATTCTATGTTCCCCTTCAAAATGTACTGCCATAACCTATAACAGGTGATGGAAATTGCTTATTTAGAGCAGTTTCGTACTGTTTATAACAAAATGAAGAACGTCATTCTGAGCTGTGTTTTCAAGCTATTGCAAAAAATTTCGCTGGCAGGAACAATTATAAGGAATTTATTTTAAGCGATCAGTCTCATCGCATTCTCCTCACCAACCAACTTGAGTATGACAGTCTCTGGACGGTCATGTTGAACTTCATTGTATAAGACAATTGTTTAATGATTATTTGTTTAGAGTACTGAGTCTAACTACGCAGTTGATTTCGGCAATGGAAGTATTATTTGCCATTTAATATTTAGCGGCTCCGTTATTGCAGGAACTATAGTGTTATCGAATAATACGAAGCCACATTTAAAATCCAATATAAATAGGCCATTTCAGAAACAATTCCAGATATTATGCAGTACAGTGTACTGTAAGGTCTTTGACGATCAAATGTAAACTTTGTTCTACATTGTATTTCTCTTGCGTAAAATCTATGCGTGGTTACTTTGGTCTTTACTGTTGTGAGGGTAAAATTGATCTGCTGGAATATAAAATATTTGCCAAGCTGCAACAATGTAATGATATTAATTTAAAAGTCATTGAACTTATATCCAGTAGTTCAAACACATACATCAGCGTTAACAGATTGGATACTGAAGATGAAAGCCAGCTACTTCATTTCCCTATTATTGAATTTTTCAATTCCTTGGAATTAAGTGATTCGCCTCCACATACTCCGAACGTTTGAGCCGTAGTTATGCTCCTTAGAAATCTGAACGTTTCCCAAGGACTCATATTAATATATTAATTGTAAGAAATATGTAAGAAATTGCTTGGATTCGGATATAATAGGTGCAGTAATATTAGGCAAAGAGCTCAAATCCTACGACTTGATTTAACACCTTCCGATAAAACACTTGCAGGTACAGTACATTTTCTTTTAATAGGCAACAATGTCCTATTCGCTCGGCCTACTTTATCACAATCAATCAAGCTCAAAGAGAAACTCTTGAACGTATTGGGCTATTTACCTCATCACGTTTTCAGTCATGACCAGCAGGATAGTGAAGGTACAAAAAAGGTCCTGTTAAGGGATGGTAAAGAATAAGAGGCGGAAGGATCCTACGGATTATGTTAGAATGGTGATCAAAAGGGGAAAAGAGATAGAAAATAGGGAAGAACTGAAGAAAATGTGGAAATAATATTTTGAAGAACTCCTGAACCAAAATGGAAACCACGGCGAGGAGGAAGAAATCGGGGAAGAGGTACAGTAGATGAACTGCAAACAGAAAAGGACTTAACATGGAAAGACGTGGAAGATGCAGTGAGGAAGATGAAAGGAGGGAAGGCACCGGGTGTGGATGAGTTGAGTGTGGAGTTGGTGAGAGCAGCAGGAGAGGTGGGGATACAATGGTTGTACCGACTGATGAAGACAGCATGGAAGGAAAGGAAGACCCCAGAGGGCTGGAAAAAGGGAATAATTGTCCCGATCTTCAAGAAAGGTAGTAGAACAGAACGCAGAAACTATCGGGGAATAACACTGATGAGTCATTGTGCAAAGTTGTTTGAGAAAGTTTTGGAAAGGAGAATTAGGACAAGGATAGAAGGAGGGATGAGGGAAGAACAATCTGGCTTCAGAGCAGGAAGGTCCACAGTGGATTTGATTTTTGCTATAAGGCAGTTACAAGAACAGCACTATGAGTATGGAACAGATCTACTGATGGCCTTCCTGAACATTGAGAAAGCATATGACAGTGTATGCAGAAACAAAGTATGGAAGTCCCTAGAGGATAGAGGAATAGAAAAATGGACTATAAGGAGGATAAAGGAGATGTACAAGGGAAGTGTGAGCTGTGTGAAAGTGGGAGGAGAGAGATCGGACTGGTTGGAACAGAGAAACGGCCTGAAACAAGGAAGTGCACTGTCACCGTTACTTTTCATTGTGGTGATGGATGACATAATGACCCGAGTGGCACATGTAATTGGGGAAGGAAAGATGAAAGCAATGGTGCTTGCAGATGATTTGATGATTTGGGGAAACAAGGAGGAGGAGGTACAGGAACAGTTGGACGTGTGGGAAGGAATAATACAAGGTTATGGGATGAAATTTAGCATAAATAAGAGTGAGATGGTGATCACAACAAGGAAGAAGGAAAGAACCACAACAGGAATAACAATTGGTGGGGAACAGCTGAAGGAAGTGGAGAGTTTCAAGTATCTGGGTAGCCTGATGCAAGAGAATGGAAGAAACGATAGAGAAATAAATGAGCGGGGGAGACAGGCAGAAGCATTCCGGAGGAGTGTGAGAAGCATGTTATGGAGCAAGGATGTCCCTCAGAACAGCAAAAAGATCATATATCGGACGTACTATGTCCATATCCTGACGTATGCCTTGGAGGCCTGGGTTATGAAAGGAAGGGTGAAGAGCAAAATACAGGCCAGTGAGATGAGGTTCTTGAGAAGCAGTATTGGAGCTACAAAGAGGGACAGAATAAGAAATGAGAGGACCAGAGAATTAATGAAGGAGGAACCATTACAGGATGGTATAGAGAAATCTAGACTTAGATGGTATGGACATGTAAAACGAATGGAGGAGAAGAGGATACCCAGGAGGATACACGAGACGAAGTGGGAAGGAAAGAGACCAAGAGGGAGACCGAGAGACAGGTGGCTGAAGGGGGTGGAAGAAAGCGTGAAGAAGAGAGGAGAAGACTGGACAAGGGTGGAGGCTGAGAGATGGTGGGAAGACAGAAGACGTTGGAGAGGCTTGTGTTCCAAACAGACCCGGCCAGTGGCTGGAAACTGTGCAATATGATGATGACCTCATCACGTTTTCAGTCATGACCAGCAATATGTTGCAATGCTGAGAGTGCTATCTTTTGACGCCCTTAAAGTTTCAATAGTGCTAAAAAGTAATCGTACAAAGAATGTAACTTATATAAGAAGCTTCTTCAGTAATTTTGTTTTCCATTGTCCGTCATGTTTTGACGGGTTTCATCTAGTATTTTATTAATTTCAGTATGTTGCATGCAATATAGGCTAGTGGTAACAAATATATGAACTTTCTATGAAATGAACTCGGTTTAAAATATACTCCAGTAAAGAAAACGTTTAATCCAAGTCATGATTTGCTATAACGTGGTATATGTATTGGTTCCTAACGATCTGTTAGAGTGTCCACGATTGGCTGAGTGGTCAGCGTGTTAGTCTTTCATCAGGCTGGCCGTGGTTCAAATCCTATCAGAGTTGGACTTTTTTTCTTGATTTTTTTTATATTTATTATTTCTTGAGTACTGAGACGTTATAAAATAAAGCATTATATGGTGCATTTTGAAATGGAAAATATATATTTAATTAAAACAACATTCACCACCGGAGTGACATCTAAGGGTAATTAGTTGAACTATGTAACTAGATGCGAGCTATGCTCTCTACCGGCCAGTTAGTGAACCCATGTCTACAGTATAATTGCGAAGGTTATTATTTTTGCCGATAGAGGGTACACATCCCCAAGATAAGGCGCGATTATCACGGCCAACGAGAATGACTGGCTCTGGTGAGTTTTCGTGACGTCAGCAATGTAGTTCTGTTGCACCACTGCCTGGTCTTCGTTTTACTGCCGGTGTGGTACCTAGTCATCTTGTCTACATCATTGAACCTGTATAAACGTTGGTATTCATTTATCACTTGTCTTCATAGAAGGTATTGATACAAGTCGTTAGTCGGTGGGTAGTGTATTCCGCAGATCTCTTCTATAAACGAATTAATTTATGTTCCGCCCCTTGAAACAACGATAAGTTAATGATATCTATACTGTGCTGCAAGATTCTTTGATCTAATTATACTAATGTGCACATAATTTAACTCACAACGAAGGTCACAGAATCTACAACTCGACTTACTGTAGCCTGTTCGTTGCAGCTATTAAAGACACAACGAACCCTTGAATCCTAGTTCGCGTGGATTTTTGTAAGGAGTAACTTCAATAGGCGTAGTTTTGCAAACCTATACAGTATAATTTATCGTGTTTGAAAACACACGGAACATCTAAACTGCGTCCATTTTATGAAGATTGATATAAAATACTGCATTTCTGCTGCTTATGAATTGCTCTCGACTTAAACGTACAAGCATCATCAAGCAGTAACGGTACATTGCCTGCGTCACAGAAGGGTTTGGTTTATGCGCCATGGCCTGTCTTTCTCGTTAGCCGTGCGCGATTACAAATTAGCTGTGTAATAGTTATATTAAATATGTTTCTCCCAGTGATACGTTTAGAGCAACGAAGTTTAAATTATTGTAAGTAGTCGGTGTTAATAAACTGAATACCTACGTTGTTTGGAGTGTTTACTGATGAAATTTCAAAATGCTGGGGTAAATTATTTGAACGCCACTCCTCAAATCCAGTGTGCCAATTTGCACTTCGAATTGGAAGAAATTAGGAGATGATAAAGACAAAGAGTTATAACTATACCCATACATTTAGGAGAAAGTAGGCTATATGTTCTTTCCTGAACATCTTGTTTAAAATGCATATGCGCATATGCAAATGCATAATTATTTAGAACGTTAGTGCATATTTTGAACGCTAGTGCATATAGATATATTTTTCTCTCGTGTGTGATCGATTAATCCAAGATTTCTGAACGAAATGAAAAATCTAATGAACTCCATACGATGTACATCCCTTGGCAACACGATAAGCCTTCCCTGGTCTAGGAATGTGCTTTCAATGTCGCAATACAGGACAAGCAGGTAGATGGATAATGACCCTTTCACAACAGCTATTATTTCCTTCAGTCCTATGTACTTTTTACTAACAGTAGCCTCCCAAGGTTTGCGTAAACAAGTACGTTCCTCTGTTAACTTGCTCTTCGTCTATTGCAGTGTTTTACCAGATTAAACTGTAAAAATGCCTAAAGATAAGAGATCTAGGTCATTTTTCATCAGGCAATAGTGACTATACAAATGACAGTGATGTTGTGTACTGTCAAGTGTGCGAGAAGAGTGTAAAATGCGATAAAAAATTTCAACTTGAGCAGCATTCGTAAACAACTTCACATCTTAGATCAAAAGAACAGAGTAAGAATACGCAATAGCTACTTTTAACCGACATGAAAACACGGTGTGAAGTTAGTACATTTTCTGCTGATCACTGTGAAGCTTTTGTATGCAGCAACCTCCACTGCATAAATTGAATAATCCAAATCTACGCTCGTTTCTTGAAAAGTATTGTGTTAATCTAAAGATACCAGATGAATTTACCCTTAGGAAGAACTATTTACTTTCACTGCACGCTTCTGTCGTGGATTCTATACGGTCTCACATAGGAGGGAACTCATACGGATATCGGTAGATGAAACAACGGATTCGTGTGGTCGATACATTTTGAACTTCATAGTGGGTAAATTATGTCCAGAAGAACCCGGCAAACCTCATTTACTTTCGTGCAAATTGCTAGAATAAACCAACCACGCTACAGTTGCAATATTTGTTAACGATTCCTTAAGACTTCTGTGGCCTAGTGAATCGGAGACTGTTTGTTACAAAGTGTACCTTTTAGTCACAGATGCAGCTTCGTATTTGTTGAAAGCTGGTCAGTCTCTTGGAGTATTTTTCCAAATCTCATCCATGTCACATGTTCGGCCCATGGATTGCATCGTATTGCAGAAGAGATACGTACTGTACCCATGTGAGTAATCTCGATGGTAAATATGCAGCTGCCTCCAGCTAGCATCAGGTCTCAGGCGCGTGCCGTTCCCCCAAATGAGCAGTGCATATTTTGGATTTGAGGCTATGAGGTATCAACTCTACAATAACAAGGCACAACTCTATTCTAAAACTTTAATTCAGTAAATAAAAATCATGGCTTCAAACACAAAAACAATCCCAAAACCATAAAAAAACAAAGCAAACAAAAATTTACTTCCACAATCCACAAATAAACAAAAATGAAATCATAATAAAGTCATATTAAACCATAAAGCTGTACCCTTATGTGAACTACATAAAGATATTCTAGTGCGCTGATGCACCTACGACTTCAATACAAACTGTACATTAACATAACAGTCATACAATGTGACTTCTTTAATATCACAAATTAATTATTCCTTAAACCTCTTGGTTTTAACAATTATGTGTGCCGTGCGTGTTTTGATTTTTCTCTTCTCACCAAACAAATGCTTTCATGCATTTACCTATTCGGACGTTGCACCGCAATCAACGTGCAACTCCATGATTATGTAAGCTACCCCTCCACTTCCTCTATTTATATGGTTCCACTGCATGCTGTATGTGATTCCTAGATAAAACGTTACGTTATAGCTTGTGTCGGATGGTAATCAGATTACCTTGCTCTCGTGGCGATTGGCATCTGGTAACTAACTTCAAAACTTGGTTTCAGTGACAGTACAAATACATCGTCTAACTATTCGTCAGATAGCTAAAATAATGAACCATCAGGATGAGCTATTATTATCCATGTGTTCCTAAACCACATGGCTACATTACTCAACATAACAATCTTTCATTATATGTCATTTACCAGGGTCTAAAATCTTTTCCTTTCAACTCGCCTTGACGGTTCGAGTTTAGACTGCAGACCCTCGGCTAGAGGAGTCAGCACACAATAGAAAGTGGGATGGGTGTTCCACCAATTACCTCGACCCTCCTTAAAGGTTTTTGAATGCTTTCCTTTCTAAGCAGTAAAGATTTACAAGACAAATACTGTCGTCTGACCGACACACATATCCCAAAGGATCTTAATTGACTATTATGCAAACAGGTATTGAATGAGCTTTTATAATTACTCCTACACAGAGGATATAATAATTACTGGCCTCACACGGGTCCATTCAACATGAAGGTTCGGGGTTCGTAATGCATTAGTCTGACGGGTGACCGATGTCTCAAGTAAAATATAGGCGCTCACTGCAGCTGCCGCCATGAGGTTCGCTACCACGAGCGGAATAACTCATTAATAAGTTCTCGGGAGACCATAGAGTTTCGAGGTGTCCTCGTTTTCCTCGCCTCTATCACAGGATTCCAACCCGGAACACTTTCATATCCTTCCTCAGAGCTAGGGTACACACTACAACTCTGGCATAAAATTACATCTCCACTTATGCCCATGACATAGGAGATTTCATACGTAGAATAGACCATCTGGCCCCTTACTCAATGCTACGACCTCCGACCTATATTATTAAGAGAAATCTATCAATTTACTCTATAAGCTTCTCATATAAGCTGCAAATTCAATTCACTAAAAGCTCTTTCATGCCTGGCATCATTACTGAATATATGCAATATTCTGATATAAAACTTCTTTCCTTAATTACTGTAATGTAATCTTACTGTATCATCTTACTGCTTAGATTGATAAGTCTTGCAATTAGCGTAAATCTCTCGCTTACAACATTTATTTGTTTCCTGATGTGTTCATTCATACTTTTAATATTCGTTATTATTATTACCATTAATCTCACTGACATAAATGACCAAAATCATTACTTTATTATTCTTATATAACTTTACCAAAAATCCGACATAGCTAAACGTCTTAAAAACTCGAACAATAGTGCTCGTCACATTTCCATAACTGATTGCCATTCTTAATTCATAGTGGGAATAATTACTCCACTTAATGATGCAAATTAACATCTCAACTCTATAAAAATCAACACAATAATGATCAAACATGGAGGATCTCCCTCCTAAACTGATTTTTACTGGCATCCTTACGGAATCACAACATGCAATGGCCCATATTTCTACATAATCATAACTTGTGGGGTACTTACATTTCTATAGGCGTCTATGGTGGCTCCGACCAATCATATTTCTCCATGTCGCCCGCCATTAGCAGGTTTAACGCGACATATTCATCTTGAATGCACACATTTTATAACACATAATTTTCATCAACAACACGACACGTTGCATAACTCTCAGGAAGCTATTGCTCCCACACATATGAAACACTTATCTAATCACTACTTTAAAGGATATTTTACATATGTTGTACACTTAACACACGTCACTTTATACACTTTTCAATGCTGAAATTCCCTAGCAAAGATCGAAATTGCAGGCGTCGACGGTATCTCCCGTGCTCCTATTAACTCCTGATTGGAAGTCTGGTTTACCTGCTTTCGGAATTCACCAACAGTTTTTATATTTCCCTACTCCTACGGTAAGCGTCCTGCGCTGCATAAATATGCTAGCTCCCGTCCTGAGTTTTATCATCTGGTACTCTCATGACATTACCAAACACGTCATAGAGCTTCATTTAGCGCATTCCATCGTAATTACACATATACGATCAGTCACTACTTTACACATTGCGCTCAACACAGTCCAATACTTTACACAAATAATTATTTACAATAGTTCTGCCATTAGCCTACACGGTGCTTCGTAACTGAACACGGCATAGTTCGTACTGCTGATTATGCCTATAGCACGACTATTATTCATAAAAGCTTATAAAATGCTTCATTTACATGTACCAGTCTTTGTTCGGCGTCTATTATGAGTAGAACCGCCATGCGTTCTGCCTTGACGAACTTGCTTCAAAGTGGCTGTACCTGACTGAAGATTCACTTGAAGACTGCTCGTACCTTACTTGAAGACTGCTGTATACTGCTTACATACTGTCTCGTACTGCCCTCGTACTTGTTGCATACTGTTTGCAACTTACTGCAACTGTGCTGCACCTGGGTAACTTCTAACGTCGTGAAGACTGCGTAAGACTGCAACTTGGGCTGTAACTGGGTGCAAACTGCACGTGAACTGCGCGTAGACTGAGCTTGAACTGAGAGAGACTGGGTTTCAACCGAGCGCTCCTCCAAGGGTCTACTCCCTTATATCAGATTCCCACGGAAATTAGGGCGAAATCTTCCCGCGAAATCTTGGCTCCTCTCACAGCGTGAATCTGGTCTCCAAACCATGATCATTGGGTTCCTTTTTCTTCACAGATTCCAAAACTATCTGCGTGCAAAGGAATCGCTCGTCCAATTAATTAATATTAATTCCTTTCTCCATAGCGTGGGACGCTATCTTACGGGTATTCCCCGGCAACATTCTCAAATCTATCCGCGCACAATGGTAGCTTTACAGTCCTTCCGCACTTCGTTAAATATGCCCCAATTTCGCAGGTAAAAGGCTCTAAAATTAGCCTCCTGCCAAAAGATTCATCTGTGAGCAACTCTCATCTCAATTCGTTGCTCCAATCACGAGTAATCAATGATTTTCCTGGGCATCTCTCCTCCCACTCCTCAAATCTATTCTCCGTCGGGGAATAACTGGGTCATTATTCAGGCCTCCACCCTGCTCCAGACGACAGAATGGGGTCACAGAGATGGACATGGCTCCACTGGGCCCCACCCACAATTCTGGGCTAATTTGTAAAATGTCAACTCTGCCCTCTTCGTGCTTCAAGCCTCGTATAGCCTACACCAAGTAGTCTAATAATGCTGTAATCTGCTCATTATTCCCTGCATTATTTTAATAAATAATGTAATTGCACCAAAATCACACCAGTGATTAAATATACACTTCTTTTGAGGGGTTTTTACCATGAAACTGCCTCTACAGATCTCTGGTTCGTTCCCTGGTGGAACCTTTACACCGAGATCACAGTCTCTGAGAACCACGTTCGATTCCAGTCAGCATAACCTCCTCGGGTTCAGTACGCTCTTTCCATCTGTCAACAAAGTAATTTCAAGTGGGAAGAAACAGTTCCTAAAAGCATCGGCTCGTGTACAGTTGTACAAAACTCTCCTGCCTCAGGTTTCTCTTCCGCCGGAATCTGTTCTCACAAGATGGGGAACTTGGTTATCCGCAGTATCGTTCTACCAGGAGTACTTTAATCAAGTGAAAGATGTAGTGACAAGTATTGACGATAGTCATACTGCGTGTGTTCGAAAAGCAAAGTGCGCATTTGAATCTGAAACTCTATATCAAGATATCAGTTTCATCCATGTGGATTATTCGTCACCTTCGAAGGCGATTAAGCGCCTAGAAACTCGCAGTGCACCCCTACACGAATCCCTTCAGTTAATTCAAAACACCATTCGTTCTTTAAATGGTGTCCCTGGTGAGACTCGAGAAAACGTGGAATGGAAACTCAGTGCGGTGTTGGACTCAAACCCAGGACTGAAGAATATTCAATCCATAAGCAACTACCTAAGTGGAATCAGTCAGTCTATACCAGAAGAATGTTCAGAGCAGTCAGTGCCAGTGTACAAGTATTGCCCTGTTTCGTCCGTCGACGTAGAACGATCATTTTCAGCATATAAAGTAATTCTGTCCTACAACAGAAAGTCATTGACCCCTGAAAAAATCGAAAAACTATTGATAACCTACTGCCATGCATTATTTTGCAAGGAATGAAGCATGTGTATCAATGTAAAGCTGAGTTAAAATTAAATAATACGTTTGGTAAGTGTATTTTTAGCCTATTTTCAATTTTGAAAAAATAGGCTTATGAGATCACCTTTTGTCCGTGTGTGTGTGCGTGTGTGTGTGTGTGTGTGATGTGTGTGTGTGTGTGTCCCCATAATAAAATCTAAACGCCTGGAGCGATTTCAATGAAACTCGGTAAGTTCATAGCACTATTCCCGGCGACCTCGACCGTGCCCTGCAAATTTTGTTACGTCTCACCAATCCAACATGGCGGCTGTGCGAAATATTTCACTACCATTCAATATCTCCGAAACTATTACCGATATCGCCCTGGAATTGTGTACGGTGATAAAGTGCACTACTGGAAGTTCACCTATGAGACTTTCAAAAACCTGGTGACTACAAAACCAACATGGCGGTCATGCGAAGTTGAGACTTTTAAATAGACTTTTCTCGCGATTTAACTATCCGAACGTAATGAAACTTGGTACAGCAAATGTTTATACAAATTGTAATGCACTGGAGTCTAATTTAGTTCAATTGTTTACATAACCTCAAAATGGCGGCTGTGCGAAATATTTCACTGACATTTCTATATCTCCGAAACTATTACAGATATCACCCTGCAATTTTGTGCGGTGATAAAGGGTACTGATACAAGTTAACCTATGTATATTTCATAAACCTGTAAAGTACAAAACGAACATGGCGACCAAGCGAATTTGAAATATTTTAATAGACTTTTCTCGTGATTTAACTCACTGAGCGCAGTGAAATGTGCTACAGTAAATGATTTTGCAGATTGTAATGCACTGCCATCTAATTTAATTCAATTGTTTACATAACCTCAAGATGGCGGCTGTGCGAAATTTTAAAATTAAGTTTTTATTTCTTGTGTCGTAATCATGCGATCGAAGTGAAAGTTTGAATAATGAACCTAGGCAATAATTGTCCTTGAATGGTACATAACTCTATGGCCTATACATATAAAAATCCTAAATGGCGAGCTTCCGAAATATTTAGACGGTTCTCAATATCTATGAATCTTTTACAACAACCAAACTGAATTTTTTTATGTTCATAGAGACTATGAACATATGTTCACCTATAGGACTCCAGTAACCTGGTGAGCACAAATCCAACATGGCGGCGACGCGAAGTATAAATATTTAAGTGGACGTTTCTCGTGAATTAACTAACCGAGTGCAGTGAAACGTTGCACGTTAAATTCTTATACAAATGTTGATCCACTGGCATCTAATTTATTTGAATTGTTTGCATAATCACAAGATGGCCGTTGTGCGTAATTTTAAAATCTCGTTTTTACTACTTGTGTTCTAATCATGCGATTGAAGTTTGAATACCACACGTACACAATAATATTAATGTAATAGTACAACAAGAAGTTCCGTGACGAACTAAAGAGCCTACTTTTCATGCCAATGATTATTCTACAGTATATGAACCTATCTAGAATTATGAAGAAATTAAGTTGCTAATATCGAAATTTCTAACTATTTCGAAATACTGTATACCTTGCATAATTTAGCCTAATAGAGCACTACAGTTGGCAGCCCTGATGACTGAATATATTCTTAGTTCCATCTCTTAAGGTACAGAATACAAAATTTGGTTGAAGTCCAATGAATAGCATGGACGTTACATGCTGTTAAACATTGGATCTAACAGCGTGCGTAAAATCATTTTGGCAACAATGTCATGCATGTATTGGTCAGAAATAATCTGAAATAATATGATCTATTGTTGTGCCAATTTTGAATGAAATCCATTAGTTAGTATAGAAGTTCCATGCATTTTAAAATTGGACCTATCAGCAGACTTAGAATCATGTTGGCAGCACTGACGTATATTAGTTAGTCCAAATGCATCTAGAATGCCAGGTACTATACGTGTGCAAAATTTAGAGCTATTGGCTTGCATACTTTCTGATATATTGGTATTTGGATAAAATAAATTAGGAGCATTTATTAACAGTTGGCAGCCCTGGTGGGTCTTAAGAATACGCTCAGTCATATCTGGTTATGTATGCATACGACATACGAAATTTGGTTGAATTCCAATTGATAGTGTAGAAGTTATGTGCATTGAAAAATTGGACCAATCATCAGGCTTATAATCATTTTGGCAACACAGCGATGTATGGCCTCCTGGAAATTAAACTGCAATATTATTATCTATACGTATGCCAATTTTGAAATAGCTCCCATTCATACCTTCCAAGATATCCAACATGGAGCTCAAATTTCAATTGCGATTTTTTAGCAGTTGGTAGCACTGACATCATTTGCAAATATGGCCGTGAGATATTCGGGTATAGACCTTTACTCCTACTAAATTTTGTTTTGATTGCTCCAGCCGTTTAGGAGTTGATAGGGGGGGGACACACACACAGCCAGACAGACAGAAGGACAGACAGACAGACAGACAGACACACACCCATTTGCCCGATCTCATAAGACTACTTTTTCCTCATTTTTGCAAAATGTGAAAAGTAGGCTAAAAATAAAAATCCAACCTGGCGACAATCTGAAATATTTAGACTGTTTTCAATATCTACGAATCTGTTACAGCAATTAAACTGAAATTTTTTATGTTGATAGTGGCAATTAACATGAGTAGGATATATGAAAATAGGCTGTATAGTTCTTCACGGAACTACTTGTTTTATTTATAGTGCATATTTTCGTGCATATTTTCAACATTTTTAGTGCATACGTGCATGCATATTTTTGTAGATTTTAGTGCATATGAATCCGGGCCCTACTTATGATGAATGAAACTGGTCCAAGTGGCCAATTATAAGGTACTGTTCCGGAGTTGGAGTTGAAAATGGGAAACCACGGAAAACCATTTAAAGGATGGCCGACGATGGGGTTCGAACACACCCTTGTCTACCGAGTTCACAGATAACCTGGCCTAGTGCTACGCCTTGTCGATCGTGGGTAGACTAGGGCTGGTACTTACAATAGATTAATTTCAGTTATCAAACAATCGATTAATCGAAGGGAAAAAATCGATTAAGTACAATTAATCCATCGATTAATTAATCGATTAAATGATTTGTCGATTAATCGATGAACTTCGCTCCATTCACTACGCCCATACGGAAACAAAAAATATATCGTATCATTAATATTTAGCCTATTTTCATTTTATGAAAAAAAAACAAGAAGTTCCGTGACGAACTAAAGAGCCTACTTTTCTTAAAATTTAAGATTCATGCCAATGATTAATCTAAATGGATCTATCTAGAATAATGACGAAATTCAGTTGGTAATATCGAAATTTCTAATTTGTTCGAAATACTGTATACCTGGCATAATATAGCCTAATAGAGAACTACAGTTGGCAGCCCTGGTGACTGAATATATTCTTAGTTCCATCTCTTAAGGATCAGAATACAAAATTTGGTTGAAGTCCAATGGATAGCATGGACGTTACATGCAGTTAAACATTGGATCTAATAGCGCGCGTAAAATCATGTTGGCAACAATGACATACATGTATTGGTCAGAAATAATCTGAAATAATATGATCTATTGTTGTGTCCGTTTTGAATGAAATCCATTAGTTAGTATAGAAGTTACATGCATTTTAAAATTGAAGCTATCAGCAGGCTTAGAATCATGTTGGGAGCACTGACTTATATTAGTTACTCCAAATGAATCTAGAATGCCAGGTACTATACGTGTGCAAAGTTTAGAGCTATTGGCTTGCATAACTTCTGATATATTGATATTAGGGTAACAAAAATAGAGACAGTATTTATTAACAGTTGGCAGCCCTGGTTACTCTTAATCGGCACATATGGTACACATAGCACACACGAAATTTGGTTGAAATCCAAATAATAGTATAGAAGTAACATGTATTTAAAGTTGGACCTCTCAGCAGGCTTAGAATCATGTTGGTAGCACTGACGTATATAAGTTACTCCAAATTAATATAGAATGCCAGGTACTATACGTGTGTATAGTTTAAAGCTGTCGGCTTGCATACTTTCTGATATATTGGTATTTGGATAAAATAAATTGAGAGCATTTATTAACAGTTGGCTGCCTTGGTGGATCTTAAGAATACGTTCAGTCATATCTGTTTATGTACATATAGCACATACGAAATTTGGTTGAAATCCAATTGATAGTGTAGAAGTTATATGCATTTAAAATTTGGACCTATCAGCAGGCTTATAATCATTTTGGAAACACTGCGATGTATGGCCTCCTCGAAATTAAACTGCAATATTATTATCTATACGTGTGCCAATTTTGAAATAGTTCCCATTCATACCTTCCACGATATCCAACATGGAGCTCAAATTTCAATTGCGATTTTTCAGCAGTTGGTAGCACTGACATCATTTTCAAATAAGGCCGTGAGATATTCAGGTATATATCTTTACTCCTACCAAATTTTGTTTCGATTGCTGCAGCCGTTTAGGAGTTGATAGGGGGGACACACACACAGCCAGCCAGACAGACAGACAGACAGACAGACAGAAGGACAGACAGACAGACAGATAGAAGGACAGACATACAGACAGACACACATTTGCCCGATCTCATAAGTCTCCTTTTTCCTCATTTTTTCAAAATGTTTAAAGTAGGCTAAAAATAGGCTTATGAGATCTCCCTTTGTCCGTGTGTCTATGAGTGCGTGTCCTCCCTAATAACTTCTAAACGGCTGGAGCGATTTCTATGAAACTCGGTAAGATCATAGCACCATTCTGGCCGACCCCGAACGTGGCCTTCAAATTGTATTGTGTCTCACCAATCCAACATGGCGGCTGTGCGAAATATTTCTTCAGCATTCAGTATCTCCGAAACTATGATAGATTTCACCCTGAAATGTTGTACGGTAATAAAGGGTACAACTAGAAGTTCACCTATGAGACTTTCAAAGACCTGGTAACTACAAAACCAACATGGCTGCCAAGCGAAGTTGAGACTTTTAAATTGACTTTTCTCGCGATTTAATCATCCAAACGTAATGAAACTTGGTATAGCAAATGTTTATACACATTGTAATGCACTGGCGTTTAATCTAGTTCAATTGTTTATATAACCTCAATATGGTGGCTGTGCGAAATATTTCACTAGCATTCTATATCTCCGAAACTATTACAGATATCACCGTGACCATCTGAAATATTTAGATGGTTCTCAATATCCACGAATCTATCACAACAATCAATCAATCTGATAAGAGGCAATTAACATGAGTAAGATATATGAAAATAGGCTGTATAGTTCTTCAAGGAAAACCCGTGGCTCATAATCACAAGATTCACCGTCACGTAAAACTACAATCTTCCTTCCTTTTCTTTTCTTCACGGAACTACTTGTTATTAATGTACCCTCTTTGTGAAAACTAGGCTAGAACAAGTACAACAAAAATGCTCCTGTTCTTAATTGTAAACATTGAACGAGAAATCAAAATCTTTCCTGAAATCTCTTCGATTCATTTTTTCGAAACCCCTCCCTATTTGATATTGATTGTCCTTCCACTGTCACTGACTCTTATTTGGTTATGGTTAACATAAGAAAGAAAGTTTATAGATTTCTATACATCATTCCGAAAATAAGCGCAACTCAACTTAAGCGATGACCTTTACTTATCTCATATCTACTAATCAATTATTCGATTCTTCGGTTAGGCGATTAATTCGATTTTTTTTCAAATTATTCGTTAAAGTCTTATACAGGGTGTATTTGATATGATGGAAGTCCTTAACACTGGTGATAGAAGATGGTATTCTAAGCAAATATCTTCATGAAATTAAGTCGGATCTTAATTAGTGTAGGTGGAATTAAATCACAAAAATCGTCGGTCAATGTCTTGGAAACGGTCTTTCACTTCATTCCCCTCAGCAGCAGAGCTGACTTCTCCCCGTCACCCTCCCCTCCTACGCTGAGGAATGTTGACCAGAGTCTGCAGTTGAGTGACCTCCTCGCCTTGTCTGCCAATGACATTGAAATACACATACCGAGCCTATGAACAGCTGATTCACACCTTCATGGGGAGTGGCTACATGACTAGTGATGGTGGATCTGTCTAGGATTTTGCCAGCTTCATGAACTATGCATTGAAAATAGAAATCCTAAAGATTTGGTAAATTTATTTAAGGAACTGTTGGTCTATCTTTGTGTGAAGATAGTGAAACAACTGTAATAAACATATTAATAATACTAATAATAGTAATAGTGGGCTTTTAGACACACTAACTTCTTTTATGTTTCTTTTTGGTATGTCGAGTTGCCAGACTTTAATGTACGTAGGATTTCTTGTATGTGCCATGAAATCCATGGACATGATCGTATTAGATCCCATTCATTTACTACATGACTGAACGTAGATCGCACCCTCGGGAATGTTAGCATTCTACCACCAGAACTACACATGCTGACTCTTATTATTATTATTAGACTATTATTATTATTATTATTATTATTATAACACTGTATTATAACAATGTATTTGTATTTTATTTTCATTTTCGTGTATTTTCATATGTATTTACATTGTTGATGGACCAATAAATCAACCCTCCCCCCCCCCCTCTCCAGTTAATGGCCACCCGAGGGCTGGAGATGGGATGGGACAATTCACAATATGAACATGTGGTACCGTACTAGTATTAAATCTTGGAAGTAGTTTTCCATGGGTTCCCACTTCTACCCCAGGCAAATGCCGGGATTGTTCCTTACTTAAGGCCACGGCCGCCTTCTTCTCAATAATCATAACCGCTGGCAGTGCAGCCCATGAAGGGCCTAGGCCTACCATGCGACCGCTGTACAGCCATTTGGCCTGCAGATATTAGGGTGACGCGTGGTCGGTGCATCGGGTCCCCTCAGCCATTTATCTTGATTTTCCAGACTCGGGCACTGCCTCACTGTCAGACAGCTACTCAATTGCCCTCACGAGGCTTAGTACACTGCGTTCCAGCCCTCACGTCAGTTTCTAATATCCCTGATGGAGCCAGGAATCGAACCCAGGGCCTCCAGGTGAGAGGCAGTTGCACTGCCCCAACACCACAGGGCCGGCGCCTTCTTCCGAATCCTCACCTGAATTACAAATACCCACATTAAGTTACTACAGAAACCACAAAACACAGATTATCACACAAATTCTACCCACACCCAGCTACATGGGGCTAAATGACCAAAATCGCTAAGCCTCTCAAACAAAACATCAAGTATTTTACTTCCGTCCTAAATGCCTAGTTCTGAACAGACTACGGGATGTCGGAATTTCGTCACACTGCATTTCATTAAGTGAATGTTTTTAGTATTTTCAGAAACTAGTCAACAGAAGGTCCGACACGGACGCCAATGATACATCAGGGCTGAGTATCGAAATTATTTTATACATGAACATCAATCAATGAATTCCACACTCACAAAGTAGGCTACACAATACAACCGGTCCCAACGTCCCAAGCCATTGCGTGCGCTGTCAACAACAACAACAAGAACAACGGCAATGCACATTTTCTTACGAGACGGTAGAGCTCTTCCTCATAACAGCTGATAGCCTACCACCCCTCAAGTCAACCGGTTAGGTCAATGCTCCGATTACGTAACAACTTCCCCTTCGCGCGTCGTCTCTCCTGGCTCCGCCTCGTTTACCCCAGCCTGCCGCACCACTTTCTGCCTGATTAGTTTCTGAAATAACTAAAAACATTGACTTTTTAATGATTAATAATCAATTTCAAGATAGGTGACAATTTTTTTTACCTAGGAAGCTTAGAATAGTCTCTTCTATCACCAGTGTAACGGACTTCCATCATATCAAATACACCCTGTATATTATTTCAGTAATATTGATCCCTTCTGCGGCGCTCACAAACGACTGACCGTGACAAATTAGCATTCAAATGAAAGAGAATAGACATTAGCAAAGACGAATTGCACTCTATTTTCATAAATATCTATGTATGTCTACCCCTTATTTTTCCCGTTTTCCAACGGGGTCGGGGATGAGATGCGATGGAAGTCTTTGTGGCGATTGTTTTTACGGCCGGATGCCCTTCCTGACGCCAACCTCATGAGAGGAGTTAATGAGAGATGAAATGAATGATGGTGAATGAAACTGGGCAAGGATGTGGAAGGAAGCGGCCGTGGCCTGTCAGAAGGTACCGTCCCAGCATTTGCCGGGTGTTGAAAATGGGGAAACCACGGAAAACCATTTCAAGGACGGCCGACGGTGGGGCTCGAACCCACGCGTCTACCGAGTCAGCAGAGAGCTTGGCCCCACGGCCTAATGCTGAGCTTTAGCCAGCGTAGTTACTAATGTCGGTATTTTCATAAATATCTATAATTACTTTAAAAAATGACTTTTAAAAATTGTACGAAGTGTGCGATTTGCAGATAATGTTGCTGTAGGAAAATACGCTCTATAATTGCTGTCCACTTCACATTTTGGCCGCTGTGACGCCTTTTTCGTGTCATTTTAACATTCTGAGGTATTTCCTTCATCATTTTGCATGGATTTCAGAAACAGTAAATCAAAGGAATGAGTACTCAAATCGTATAGTTTTATAAATATCGAAGAACCGGTGAGTGTTATGATGATCAAATTTTCAATGATTGCCTTCAGTTAGGGAACGTTAAACTTGGAATTCTAACTAAAATGTAAATGGTGTACTATAATCATTTGGTTGACATAAAAACATAACAACCTTTCTCCTTAAGTCTCTCATTATAAACCTGTTGGGGAAAGTGCGGTTTATGAACATGCGAGATTTCTCGCACGGGTCCGCTTGTCTATTATTAATCGACTAACCGAACATCCAAAAATTACACAACTGAGGCTTATTATTATCATTATTTTCAAACCCACAACCTACTAACTTACAGGTCTTTCACAATTTCATACTACTAAAATCAACCTACTAGGGGGTCTTTCTTACTTCAAATAATTAATTAACAACAAAATTTCAACCACTTATACTATCATTATCAAACTATTAAATTGCTGAAGCTGCTGCTGTCGCCGCAAAAATAACAAATAATAAACACCTTGTCCCTCAGTGAATGGACGGTCTACCTTGACTCGTATGTCCAGGATCTGAAGGGCAAAGGCATGCAAAGAACGAAAAGAGAGATAATCATAATAACATTATAACATTATAAACATTAAAATGAAACAATTAAAAATCCAATCAATCATTGTACCCACTGCTGACATATATCAATACGGTACAATAACATATTAAACAAGAAGTTCCGTGACGAACTAAATCTTAAAATTTAAGATTCATGCCGATGATTAATCTATATGGATCTATCTAGAATAATGACTAAATTAAGTTGGTAATATCGAAATTTCTAATTAGTTCGAAATACTGTATACCTGGCTTAATGTAGCCTAATAGAGAACTACAGTTGGCAGCCCTTGTGACTGAATATATTCTTAGTTCCATCTCTTGAGGTACAGAATACAAAATTTGGTTGAAGTCCAATGGATAGCATGGACGATACATGCAGTTAAACATTGGATCTAACAGCGCGCGTAAAATCATGTTGGCAACAATGACATACATGTATTGGTCAGAAATAATCTGAAATAATAGGATCTATTGTTGTGTCAATTTTGAATGAAATCCATTAGTTAGTATAGAAGTTACATTCATTTTAAAATTGGACTTATCAGCAAGCTTAGAATCATGTTGGCAGCACTGACGTATATAAGTTACTCCAAAACTAATATAGAATGTCAGTTTCTATACGTGTGCATAGTTTAAAGCTGTCAGCTTGCATACATTCTGATACATGGGTGAAAATGAAAATCCACAGCCTGCTTCCAGTCTCCGACCGGGTCAGGAATGGAATGAATGAATCCCCCATCTAGCGGCGAGGATATGAACTGTGCCGGCTGCCGAGGCCTGACGCACTCCTCTGGGGCAATGATTAAATGAATGACAGGTGAAATGAAATGATAGTGGAGAGTGTTGCTGGAATGAAATTTTGACAGGGAAGACCGGAGTACCCGGAGAAAAACCTGTCTGCCTCCGTTTTGTCCAGAACAGATCTCACATGGAGTGACCGAGATTTGAACCACGGACCCAGCGGTGAGAGGCCGGCGTGCTGCCGCCTCAGCCACGAAGGCTTGATATATGGGTATTTGGATTTAAAAAAAAATTGAGAGAGCATTTATTAACAGTTGGAAGCCCTGGAGGCTCTTAAGAATACGCTCAGTCATATCTGTTTATGTACACATAGCAAATACGGAATTTGGTTGAATTCCAATTGATAGTGTAGAAGTTATATGTATTTAAAAATTGGATCTATCAGCAGGCTTATCCTGGAAATTAAACTGCAGCATTATTATCTATACGTGTGCCAATTTTGAAATAGTTCCCATTCATACCTTCCACGATATCCAACATGGAGCTCAAATTTCAATTGCGATTTTTCAGCAGTTGGTAGCACTGACATCATTTTCAAATATGGTCGTGAGATACTCAGGTATAGATCTACTCCTACCAAATTTGGTTTCGATTGCTGCAGCCGTTTAGGAGTTGATGGGGGGGACACAGACAGACAGACAGACACACATTTGCCCGATCTCATAAGTCTACTTGTTCCTCAATTTTTGCAAAATGTGAAAAGTAGGCTAAAAATAAAATATATTACAAATTCAGAGCAAAAAACAAAAAATTCATTTCATAACGGGACATAAGGAGCACATTTAGAGCACCAGGTTCCCGCTTTTTTCAAAGACATATCTTTATGTGTCCTCAAGCTTGATTATCTCGCCTTATTATCAGCTCTAGTAGTTACACCCTGTATATTCAGTCAAACTGCCCACTTCCTGTGAGATTCTCCCTTACTGGAGTGTGAGGTAAGTGATATAGGAACGCAGCGTACTGCCTGTATAATAAGCTCACTAACGTGATGAATATGAAAATCCACAGCCTGCTTCCAGTCGACCGACCGGGTCAGAGAATGGAATGAATGAAGCTCCCATCTAGCGGCGAGGATATGAACTGTGCCGGCTGCCGAAACCTGTCGCACACCCCTGGGGCAATGATTAAATGCATGACAGATGAAATGATTTGATAGTGGAGAGTGTTGCTGGAATGAAATCGTGACAGGGAAAACCGGAGTACCCGGAGAAAAACCTGTCTGCCTCCGCTTTGTCCAGCACAAATCTCACATGGAGTGACAGGGATTTGAACCACGGACCCAGCGGTGAGAGGCCGGCATGCTGCCGCCTATGCCACGGAGGCTCAACGTGATGAATACAGGGTTATAATTACATTGATATTATAGCGTGAACCTCTAAATAGCGATGGAAATCAGGCTAGCGGAAGATCAGTGGGGAGAACTGCACTACACTACCTACTCTACAGTCAATAGGTGCTGACAATGCAGATTAGCCTATATTCTTCCGTTCATCGGGATAAAGGAATTCAAGCAATTTTCTATATTCAAGTAGGGCTTGAAAATGAACTGTTGTTGTTGTTGTTTGAGTCTTCAGTCTTTTGACTGGTTTGATGCAGATCTCCATGCCTCCCTGTCCTGAGCTAATCGTTTCATCTCTACATAGCTACCACACCCTACATCCGAGGCAATCTGTTTAACATATTCTAACCTTGGTCTACCCCTACAGTTCTTGTCCTCGACCCTTCCTTCCATAACTAAGCTTGCTATTCCTGGGTGTCTTAGTATGTGTCCTACCAACCTATCTCTTCTCTTCATTAGCAGTCGCCAGAAACATCTCTCCTCTCCCACTCGTCTTAATACCTCTTCGTTTGTAACCCTATCTACCCATCTGATCTTCATCATTCTCCTGTAACACCACATTTCAAATGCTTCAATTCTCCTCTTTTCTGCTGCACTAATAGTCCAAGTTTCACTTCCATAGAGCGCCACGCTCCAGACAAAGGCTTTCAAAAATGACTTCCTAATACCTAAATCTATATTCGATGTCAGCAGATTCCTTTTTTGTAGAAATGCTTTCTTTGCCTGAGCCAACCTACTTTTTATATCCTCTTTGCTTCGTCCATCACTGGTTATTCTGCTTCCTAAGTAACAGAAGTCTCCTACTTCCTTCAGCTTTCCACCTGACAATTTGATCTCCATAGAGGTTTCTGATTTATTTCGGCTGCATTCCAGTATTTTTGTTTTACATTTATTAATTTTCATCATGAATTATTTCCGTAAGACGGAGTCCATACCATTCAAAAACTCATTCAAATCCTCAGGCTTGTCGGCCAAGATGACGATGTCATCAGCAAATCTCAGAGTTGAACTTTTCTCTCTTAAATGATTTAATAATTTTTTTAATCTTAAAATATTGCAACTTCTCTTTATTTTGATATTATTACTTTCCTAGGCTTCTGCATAACAGACCCTCCCAATTTAGCAATTTCAAATTATACCTACATTGTGCGTCAATCTTGCAAAAGTCTTTATCTATTAAAGTTTGGCATTTAAAAATTACGTAGCTGTTTTGTGCTATTTAAAAAGGTTTTCTAGTCAAATTTGAATTCTCAGTTTTAACTTCATTTTTTAAGAATTCTCATAAAGGAGAATTTTAGATTCATAGGCATATCATATAAATTATCCTTTTAATTATATCTGTTTTACTTGTTGAAATCCACCTATTATTGGAAATAAATTTTGGAATTGTGACTGTGGTCTGTTACATCTCTGTTTCTTTTCCTCCGAAATCAATCGTTTTTAATGTGTCGAAATCCCTGTGGGGTGAATTCCTACCAAATCGCTCCAACGGGGTTATTTAGACTCTTAGAGAATATATTTGGGTCGTCACGTAAACTTCATTTAAGTTTGTTGACTTAGGGGTTATAGGATTTTGCGAATATATCAGTATATATAACACATACAGTATGCAAATTATAGCCTATGCAATTATTCAGTTAATAACGCTTCAAGTTATTCATAGCTTTTGATAGATAACTACTGTCAAATTCGATGTTTTTGGTGTTGTTACATTTTGGGGTTGAGTATCGTGGTCATTTTAGCCCTGTATGTTTTTTTGTGAATATAAATAAATAAATAAATAAATAAATAACCCTTGTATTCCCTTTTCCAACGGGGTCGGGATTAGATGCGATGAAAGTCTATGATGCGGATGGGTTTTACTGCTGGATGCCCTTCCTGACGCCAAGATCATGAGAGGAGTTAATGAGAGTTGAAATGGATGAAAATGAATACAAGCAGTTATTTGAAGAACTGTGCAGCCTATTTCCATAATTATATCCTACTTATGTTAATTGTCTCTATGAACATACAAAATTTCAGTTTGATTGCTAAAATATATTCGTGGGTATTGAGAACCGTACAAATATTTCCGATGGTCGCCATGTTGGATTTTTATATATGTAGGTCGGAGTTATGTACTATTACATGAAGTTTGTTGTGTAGGTGTAGTATGCAAACATCAATCGCATGATTAGGACACAAGAAATGAAAATCAGATATTAAAATTTCGCAGAGCTGCCATCTTGTGGTTATGAAAAAAATTGAAATACATTAGATGCCAGCGGATTAAAATTTGTATAAGCATTTACTATACCAAGTTTTACTGCGCTCGGATGGTTAAATCGCGAGAAACATCCATTTAAATATTTATATTTTGCATCGCCGCCATGTCAGATTTGTGCTCACCAGGTTATTGAAAGTCCTATAGCTGAACTTATGTTCATAGCCTGAATTAACTTACAAAATTTCAATTTGATTGCTACCACAAATAAATAAATATTGACAACAGTCTAAATATTTCGGTTGGTCGCCATTTTTGATTTTTACATATGTAGGCCATATAGTTATAAACTATTAGATGACGGATTATTTCGTTGGGTCATTATTCAAACGTTCACTTCGATCGCATGATTAATACACGAGAAATAAAAACTTAATTTTAAAATTTCACACAACCACCATCTTGAAGTTATGTGAACAATTGAACTAAATTAGATGACAGTGTATTACAATGAGTATAAACATTTACTGTGCCATATTACACTGCACTCAGATGGTTAAATCGCGAGAAAAGTCTATTCAAATGTTTCAAATTTGCTTGACAGGTTTTTGGAAACCTCGTAGCTGAACTTCTAGTAGTACCCTTTATCACCTAACAAAATTGTAGGGTGATATCAGTAATAGTTTCGGAGATATAGAATGCCGGTGAAATATTTCGCACAACCGCCATCTTGAGGATATGTAGATAATTGAACAAAATTAGATGCCAGTGCATTGCAGTGTGTTTAAACATTTGCTGTACCTAGTTTCATTGCGTTTGGATGATTAAATCGCGAGAAAAGTATATTTAAAAGTTTCAATTTCGCTTGGCCGCCATGATCGGTTTGTAGTTAACAGATTGTTGAAAGTCTCATAGGTGAACGTCTAGTAGTGCGGTACAAAATTTCAGGGTGGTATCAGTAATAGTTTCGGAGGTATGGAATGCCGGTGAAATATTTCGTACAGCCGCCATGTTGGATTGGTTAGACGTAATAACATTTGGGCTTGGCCGGGGTCGCGCAAGAGAGTACCATGACCTTACCGAGTTTCATTGAAGTCGCTCCAGCTGTTTAGAAGTTATTAGAGGGATACACACACACACCTACGCACACACATACACACACATGGACAAAATGTGATCTCATAAGCCTATCTTTTTTAATAAAATGAAAATAGGCTAATAACTGGGCAAGAATGTGGAGGGAAGCGGCCGTGGCATGTCAGAAGGTATCGTCCTAGCATTTGCAGTTGAAAACAAGAAACCACGGAAAACTATTTCAAGGACGGCCAACGGTGGGGCTCGAACCTACGTCTCTCGAGTCCGCAGAGAGCCTGGCTCTATGGCCTGGTGCTGCGCGTTAGCAAGCATAGCTACCGCTGTCGGCAAATAAATAAATAAATAAATAAATAAATAAATAGTTAAAAAGCCAATAAATAAATATTGTCTGATAACCTGTGGTATTATGGTGTATGTAGTAGTATGGTGTGTGTATTTGTAATTGTGGATAGGATTGGGGAGGCGGTGGCCGTGGCCTTAAGTTAGGATCCATCCCGGTATTTGTCTGGAACAGACTAGGAACACCACGGATAACTACTTTTAGGATGGTTAAGGTTGGAAATCGAGCCCACTCTTTCTCTACTTTGCCTTAGGAGGTCTTAATTTTCTATATTCTTATAGTTATTTGTGGTTTTAAGAAATTACTTTAAATAATGTTCGATGTACCAAAACTGAAAGGGAAAACTATTTGTTCATCAACAGTGTGTATAAAGAAGAGGAGGAATAATATTAAGGAGAAGATGTTTGTTACGTAGTCTACGGGACGCTGTACCTTTGGACTAGGTAGCTTGTGTTTGGTGATCAACGATTTGAATCCTGACCCTGGTTGTACTACAGTGAGTCTCTCTCACGACTCGGCCGGCCGGCGCGCCCAGTTTATCTGCCTCCCGTTGACTCATCACTCCCCGCTCGGCATACCATAGCACTTCGCTCACTTGATCCATGCATGACATGAGATAACAATTCAAATTAAGAACATAACAGTTAATTAAATAAGCTCGTACCTTATGACAGGAGATGTTGGAAATTTTCTACTCATAGATCCACACATTTACGGCATCGTCTTAGGAAACTCCGATTCACACGTGTAAGTTCGTCTTCCGTAATTGAGGCTTTATATCTCTCCGGATATGTTCTTTCAGTTCGCCCAACGTGTGAGGGTTTCTTTAAGCACCCATATAAATCAAAGTCACAAACAGTTAAATATGGGGACCATAACAGCCATAAGTCCGTACTAATTACACGGTATTCAGACATTTCCTCAATTAAGTTTAATGTGTCATGAGCTGTATGCGCGGTGGCAGAGTCTTACTGAATATGTCCATTTCGAGAGTTAGTGTCAGTCAGTTCGTCAAAAAATGGTTTGAGTATATTATCCCTGTACCTTTGTGCATTAATTGTGCCTTGAAAAAGGATAGGCCCTAAATTAATGTATCCATTCACTGCGCACCATACCCCGACCCATTCGTTATGATATATGTAATTATGAGTCGTCGAACCATACCCGTTTAAATGGAACCAAGCTTCGTCCGAGAAAAATATTAACATATCCGGAGAGAAATAGCCTCAATTACGAAAGACGAACATATGCGTGTGAATCGGAGTTTCCTAAGACGATGCCGGAAATGTGTGGATGTAGGAGGAGAACATTTAGAACATCACAGCAGCTTATTTTATTAATTTTAATTGTTATCTCATGTCATGCACGGATAACGTTAGCGAAGTGCTATGTTACGCCGAGCGGGAAGTGATGAGTCAACGGGAGACAGATAAGCTGGGCGCGCCGGCTGGCCGAGTCGTGAGAGAGACTCACTGTATTTCTAGTGCCGTGTTAACTTTCCGAATTAAAAGTCCAAAAGTTACACATACGTTTACATTCATCCCAATAATACCGGTTTTATGTGATATTCACACACACACAAGTACACGAGGCTGTTGATTAAGAACCAAACATCAAAACTAAAATTATGTTATAATTTAGGCTAATTGTGCATCACGAAGGAAATTAGAGAAAGTTGTACAAATAAAGATTCAAGTAGAAATCATCTCAACTCTGAGATTTGCTGATGGTATTGTCATCTTAGCCGTTTCAATTCAAGAGAGAAATTGAATGAAATTTTAAGTGGTATTGTGCCCGTTTAGACCGGAGTCCGCACGACCACATATGCATTTTACCAATAATCAGTCAGCACGAGAATCAAAATATCCCGGAGCGCCAGATGGGTTAAAGCAAATCGCAAAAACGACATCAAATTTATAAAAATGCTTTGCTGATTTTTGGCTCAATGCAACAATAAGGATAGAAGGAGATTTAATTGGGTAAGACACATCTGGTAAAATTATCTCAGTTTATTTAAAGTTAAAATCTGACTGCAAGAATAATGCTCAAAGCAGCATCATCCACGTGTGGCGATCCACACTCTTATTTACACACAATATACAGAAATCTTCCAAACACATTTGACAATCTTTTTGAAAACACAAGTCCGATTGTTAGTCCTGTGGACTGTGTTCCAAAATTATTAACATTTTAACTCCAGTGCAAAATGAATTGTCCATACTGGAAATAACGTAGATCACTGTTTGACTATTTACATGGTATTAACACTCGTAGAATAAATGTTTATAGAAGTTCTTAGACTTTCATTTGTTTTCCAGTTTTCCAAAATATATCGTTGAAACTATTATTATCATCGTAGCAACACAAATTATTAACACATATTAACAACATCTGAAAAGTATTTGACCATTGAGCATAGCATCGAAGAACTGTGCGAAGCACAACAACAATTAATTGTTCTTCTGACATTAAACATTCGAGAAGTGACTCGATTATGAACTTCAAGTTCCAAACAAAACATATGATTTCTGAATCATCAACTTGATCAATAAATGGTTGAACCATTCAACTATTAGATTTTCCACTTGGAATTATTATGAAAAAAATATTTATATTTATGGCCATTTCTAGTAACTTTCACAACTTGCAATTCTTCGACAGAATGCGGAAATAAGAATTGTAGTCTTATAATGAATTCATTTGGTTCATGGCACTAGGATTGAAAATATCCTTCAAATTATTCGTGGTTAAAGAATTATTTTAAATTGGCAGTGGCCCATTCTACTATTTGTGTAAGAACACAATATTATAACAACAACAACAACGGCAAAGGTCTTCCTCTGAAGAAGAATAAACTACTATCATGACAAATCCGGGTTCTAGCAAAATCAAATTCTAAATGGAATTCGTAAACAAGGTTGAAATAAGAACTGATGGTTTCAAAGAAATAACCTTCGGGTTATTCATACGACGAAATGTGTGGCTCCAATACTCCTACTATAAACCTGAGCCATCGAACCTGCTATTTGATTGATGCTCGAAAAAACCTTCATTCCTGCGACTTAACATGCGCACCTGGGAATGGCATTACAACTACTCCACACACATAAATTATCTTCCCAAAATTTATACAATAAATCAAGCCTCTGCTTGTTATCAACACTGGAAGATTAATAAACTTACAAGTTTATTTTATTTTACCATTCAGTTCAACCCGTGAATTTACCATACTCATGAAAAGCTTCATTTCACTTTCGAAGTGTATTTACGTCATGATTTTATATAAATACAAAAATCCTATTTGATACAAATATCAATTGCTTCCCGTTTCATGCCTCTCCGTGTTATATGAAACATATACTTTGCTCATAGCAAATATCAACTGTTCAACCAGAACTGAAATGTAGGTTGAATGCGGGCTTGCGCTAACCACTCTCCTTCGTAAAATCTCCTGTTCCAAACTAGAAATGTTTCAACTACTTCATAGGCTCTTTCTCAAAACATATGATTATTATAAAATATAATATCCAAGAATTATTTAGAAAAATAATGAAAATTATTATTATTATTATTATTATTATTTCAAATATGTTTAATTATCATCTCATTATGTGAGAATCCACATGTTCGAACCTTCGAATATGGAAAAAAAATATCCATTCCTCAACAAAAATAAATTTAACTTTTACAGTTACATCGGCTGATTACCGTGATTTCCCAAAAATATGAAAAATTCAAATAAATGCTCAAAATGCTCGGTCATCGATCCTAAACCGTTCTGAGTGCTGAAAATGCTCAGAATAAATCTAACTAGTCTTGCGTAAATCATTACAAGCTTGAAATATGACGAAAAAAATGTGTTGGTCATCTGCAGAAAAATAGTTTGTTCCAATTAGCTAGGCATAAAATAATTCAAATGTGGCTTACATTTCTTGATGTTCTTGAAGTGTAGTAAACCTGGTCTATACCAGATTTATCCGTAGACATGCCCTATCGGACAAGCACGTATAATCCTTGTATCGGCCGCCATTGTAGACCCACAAATCGTCTAGTCAGACATAGTGGTAGTATCTTTCGACGTTTTAAATGACTGTGGTTCCATTTTAATATGGGCTTCTAACAAAGCCATAACAGTTTGTTTGAAAAGGGTCAGATCTAAGCGATCTCTTCTTAAATGTGTCAGTTGTAACTTAACTCACTGTAATCTCATCAGTACAAGAAAAATGTTGACAGTCTAAGCAGTTAACGGCTGTTCTGAAGATCGTTCCCTGGGCATGGTTTATTAAAATCACCATCTGCCATGCGCTAGACAACTTGCAGTTTCCCTTGCGTAGACTAATGAACGCCACCGTTATAGACTATTCTTCAATGTACTGACCGATCGAAGTGGTTAAATAGTTACAAAATATGAAAACTGACTTCAAATGGATCTAAACATCCAAGTATTAATTTACTATTGGACTGTGACAAATACTATTTTCTAGACCAAGTCTAGCATATGTCCTTTTTGGGAAATATAAATATTTCCACCAATGTCTGTAGAAAAACAATCACCTCAGTGATTCTCCTCACCAGAAACTTACTAAGTTCCAACTCGTTTGCGCAGCACTTCTCGTGACTATCACGATTTGAAAAGTACTTCTTCGTAGACGTGGCAACCATGTGCCTTGGCTCAGCGTAGACGCAACTTGTTCGCCAAGTGCTTGTGATGAATTGAGCTAACTAAGCCTGCTCCAGCTTGCTTTTATACAAAAACGGTCAGGGTCACGCGTCATCGCCTGATATCTAGAAATCCTCATATCTCTTGAATCCCTGGTCCGATTTACTTGATATTAATTGCATTCTCTTTTATTTGGCCGTGCCAGTAATCTGATCCCAGTCTCAAGTCTCTGCTCCATAGTTAACTATTTAATCAATAAATAGTCTCCACCTCTGCGGTTACTCGCTACGTCATTTACCATCCAACTATCGGTAATTTCCTTCGAAAGGCTTCGAGAAGCAATGTAGCGCGATATTCAAATATCCGAACTTTCAAACGCTGCTACAGCCTTTCCCTTGATATCTAGGTGTCTGAAACTTGGAATACCCATTCCTAGATTTGGGCACATCCACCCCACACCTAGCAAAAAATAAAAATTGAAAAATTTTTATTTTTCCTATCTACACATTAAATTATCTGGTTCTTGAATAATAGATCTTCAAATTCGAAGCATTATACGTTCCCACGATGTTACCAGTTCGTGTATTAGCTACTTCATAGCTTCCATTATTGTTTACTTCCACAATATTCAAAATCCTTAATTTTACCATTCCCCCGGGATTGTTGTGTTCCCGATGGACCTGGATCATTGGGCCTCTGCTCCACAAATTGTAAGGTATCTTGGTGTCTTGCTTCCAAATTTTTCCTCGTGTCCTTGTTAAACTCTTCATTGGACTGACGAGTATCTACATTCCCTCTGTTATTATAGTTATTACCATAGGATCTTCTTTCCTGGTACCTTCCTTGAGTATCACGTGGTCTTCTCCATCGAGTGTTGTATCGATTACCACCATCCGGTCTTGCATATGGTTTGTAACTGTATCTGTTACGGTATTGGTTCCATCCTCTCGTATTGGAATCTTCCCTCGGCGATTTCTCTTCTCGCTCCTCTCGAATCTCTCGAGGTGTCTGAGAATAACTGTCAGCCATAACAGCATACACAGCGTTATTACTCTTTACTCCCTTCTGATGGAAGAATTGAGCGTTTGTATGATCCAGCTTCTGCAATACTTCATCAAACTGTTCCATATTGTAGATGTCAGCAGCGATCAAAGTCCTCTGGACGTCTGCTGGAAATTGTCGTATCAAAGCAGTAATCAACTCGTTATCTGGCATTGGCGGATCTAAATGTTGGAGTTTAGACAGCTGTCCAGAAAAGTATGTCGAGTATCGAGTAGGTTGTGACGTCGAGAATCTCTTCGAATACAACTCTGCTCTAACTTGCTGTTGGGTTTCAGGGGACCAAAACTTCTTCAATAACCCACGAGAAAACTCCTCAAAAGTATTTAGAGTGGATCTAAATGCTCTAAACCACAAAAGTGCGGGACCTTCCAAGAACTTCCCTATTACCCTGATCTGTCTTTCTTTAGGGATCTTAGAATCTTTCAGGTAATCACCTGCTTCTCTCAGAAATTCCACGGGTGTTACAGAATCTCGCCCTGAAAATTTAGAAGGCTTATCTTCTATATTCTTAAATACAGTTATGGGGTTGGATTGAAATACTGTCCTGACCTCATCCTGTCTTTCAGTCTCTCTAGCTCCTCCTAGATTTATCTGTATCGGTTCCTTTCCTTTTACATTCGGCATTTTCAAAAGATGATCAGACTGTTTCTCATCCTTTATTTGAGTTTTCATAGCCTCAAGTTCTTTCTGGTTTTCTTCTGCCATCTTCTTGATTGCTTCAGTCTCTTTACAATTGTCTTTAACATCAATGGATATCTGGTTCATAACAGCCTCATGACTTTTCAATGACCCTGTCATATCTGATATGTCCTTCTGAGTTGCTTGAATATCCTTGGCAATTACTTCAATGTGGGATGACAAAGATTCCCTAATCTCCTTGATTCCCTCTTGATTCTCCAGCTTGAGTGTGTCTTTTATTTCATTAACAACTGTGGTTTTAATCTCAGTTTGCAATTCATGAATCACTCCTTCTCTTATTTCTCCCATGACAAGTTCCTTGAATTGTTCCGTTAAACGCTGAACAACTAGAATTCCCATCTCGTTACTCTCCTTCTTCACTCTGACTTCCAGGTTGACCATGTCTTCACCAACTTTCCTAAGACCATGTTCTATCCTATCAGCTAAGCTTTGGGATCGAAGATCGGCATCGCGAAATTTATCGTCCATTAAACTTGCGTTAGTAGCTAATGAAGTTTCGAGCTCATGTGTTTTTTCGCATAATTTATTCATTTTGCTTTCAAGTGTCATTTTCAAAATTTCAGAATTTTCTTTAAATTTACTTTCCATTGAATTAAATTTACTATTTAAATTTTCCTTTAAGTTATCTTTTAACCTGCTCTCTAACAAATCGGAATTTTCTTTGAGTTTATCAGAACTTTCTTTAAGTTTATTTTCTAAAGAATCAGAATTTTCTTTAAGTTTATTTTCCAAAGAGTCAGAATTTTCTTTAAGTTTATTTTCTAAAGAATCAGAATTTTCTTTAAGTTTATCATTCAAATTTTCTTTAAGTTTATTCTCTAAAGAATCAGAATTTTCTTTAAGTTTACCTTCTAAAGAATCAGAATTTTCTTTAAGTTTCTTTTCTAAAGCCTCAGTATTTTCTTTCATAATAGCGGCTACACGCCGTCCAGCCTCTTTCGAACTCTCCTCCAAACTCCTCATCATCCTCATCATTTCTTCCATAATTTCAATAATTATTCAAAACTTAGGGGTATACAACAGTGGCAAACACAAGCTTATAACTAGAACAAGAAATATGAATAGCTAATTGGAACACTATAATAAAATGAGATTTGTCCTAATATCGACGTGATGGAAAAACAAAAGTCTCTACTTTTACGAATTACATTTACCATAATATCACACGAAAAATATGCTAGTTCTCAAATATCCTCCACCTGGATTCTAATAATGTGTATCTCCAGTCATCGAACGTTTACTACTGAATTTACTTGACGCCCTAATGGTTAAGCCATTATCAAAAAATAATCAAACCCATTCTAATTATTAACCAAGTTAAATTATTAATTTTCCCACTAATTGGGTTTCCTACTAATTTATTCATCCAAACCAGACATCTCTCAACTCCCAAAATATTTCTATAAAAATTATCACAATTTCAAATCGGCATGCGATTGACCATGTCTAAATCGGGACCCACGTTCGAAGCCATTTCTCTCTCTATCTTATTTTATGTGCCCGTTTAGACCGGAGTCCGCACGACCACATATGCATTTTACCAATAATCAGTCAGCACGAGAATCAAAATATCCCGGAGCGCCAGATGGGTTAAAGCAAATCGCAAAAACGACATCAAATTTATAAAAATGCTTTGCTGATTTTTGGCTCAATGCAACAATAAGGATAGAAGGAGATTTAATTGGGTAAGACACATCTGGTAAAATTATCTCAGTTTATTTAAAGTTAAAATCTGACTGCAAGAATAATGCTCAAAGCAGCAGCATCCACGTGTGGCGATCCACACTCTTATTTACACACAATATACAGAAATCTTCCAAACACATTTGACAATCTTTTTGAAAACACAAGTCCGATTGTTAGTCCTGTGGACTGTGTTCCAAAATTATTAACATTTTAACTCCAGTGCAAAATGAATTGTCCATACTGGAAATAACGTAGATCACTGTTTGACTATTTACATGGTATTAACACTCGTAGAATAAATGTTTATAGAAGTTCTTAGACTTTCATTTGTTTTCCAGTTTTCCAAAATATATCGTTGAAACTATTATTATCATCGTAGCAACACAAATTATTAACACATATTAACAACATCTGAAAAGTATTTGACCATTGAGCATAGCATCGAAGAACTGTGCGAAGCACAACAACAATTAATTGTTCTTCTGACATTAAACATTCGAGAAGTGACTCGATTATGAACTTCAAGTTCCAAACAAAACATATGATTTCTGAATCATCAACTTGATCAATAAATGGTTGAACCATTCAACTATTAGATTTTCCACTTGGAATTATTATGAAAAAAATA
Organism: Meconema thalassinum; assembly: GCA_946902985.2. Taxonomy (NCBI): domain Eukaryota; kingdom Metazoa; phylum Arthropoda; class Insecta; order Orthoptera; family Tettigoniidae; genus Meconema; species Meconema thalassinum. The sequence continues at coordinate 839,298,803 of OX336390.1, forward strand.
TTTATATTTATGGCCATTTCTAGTAACTTTCACAACTTGCAATTCTTCGACAGAATGCGGAAATAAGAATTGTAGTCTTATAATGAATTCATTTGGTTCATGGCACTAGGATTGAAAATATCTTTCAAATTATTCGTGGTTAAAGAATTATTTTAAATTGGCAGTGGCCCATTCTACTATTTGTGTAAGAACACAATATTATAACAACAACAACAACGGCAAAGGTCTTCCTCTGAAGAAGAATAAACTACTATCATGACAAATCCGGGTTCTAGCAAAATCAAATTCTAAATGGAATTCGTAAACAAGGTTGAAATAAGAACTGATGGTTTCAAAGAAATAACCTTCGGGTTATTCATACGACGAAATGTGTGGCTCCAATACTTCTACTATAAACCTGAGCCATCGAACCTGCTATTTGATTGATGCTCGAAAAAACCTTCATTCCTGCGACTTAACATGCGCACCTGGGAATGGCATTACAACTACTCCACACACATAAATTATCTTCCCAAAATTTATACAATAAATCAAGCCTCTGCTTGTTATCAACACTGGAAGATTAATAAACTTACAAGTTTATTTTATTTTACCATTCAGTTCAACCCGTGAATTTACCATACTCATGAAAAGCTTCATTTCACTTTCGAAGTGTATTTACGTCATGATTTTATATAAATACAAAAATCCTATTTGATACAAATATCAATTGCTTCCCGTTTCATGCCTCTCCGTGTTATATGAAACATATACTTTGCTCATAGCAAATATCAACTGTTCAACCAGAACTGAAATGTAGGTTGAATGCGGGCTTGCGCTAACCACTCTCCTTCGTAAAATCTCCTGTTCCAAACTAGAAATGTTTCAACTACTTCATAGGCTCTTTCTCAAAACATATGATTATTATAAAATATAATATCCAAGAATTATTTAGAAAAATAATGAAAATTATTATTATTATTATTATTATTATTTCAAATATGTTTAATTATCATCTCATTATGTGAGAATCCACATGTTCGAACCTTCGAATATGGAAAAAAAATATCCATTCCTCAACAAAAATAAATTTAACTTTTACAGTTACATCGGCTGATTACCGTGATTTCCCAAAAATATGAAAAATTCAAATAAATGCTCAAAATGCTCGGTCATCGATCCTAAACCGTTCTGAGTGCTGAAAATGCTCAGAATAAATCTAACTAGTCTTGCGTAAATCATTACAAGCTTGAAATATGACGAAAAAAATGTGTTGGTCATCTGCAGAAAAATAGTTTGTTCCAATTAGCTAGGCATAAAATAATTCAAATTTGGCTTACATTTCTTGATGTTCTTGAAGTGTAGTAAACCTGGTCTATACCAGATTTATCCGTAGACATGCCCTATCGGACAAGCACGTATAATCCTTGTATCGGCCGCCATTGTAGACCCACAAATCGTCTAGTCAGACATAGTGGTAGTATCTTTCGACGTTTTAAATGACTGTGGTTCCATTTTAATATGGGCTTCTAACAAAGCCATAACAGTTTGTTTGAAAAGGGTCAGATCTAAGCGATCTCTTCTTAAATGTGTCAGTTGTAACTTAACTCACTGTAATCTCATCAGTACAAGAAAAATGTTGACAGTCTAAGCAGTTAACGGCTGTTCTGAAGATCGTTCCCTGGGCATGGTTTATTAAAATCACCATCTGCCATGCGCTAGACAACTTGCAGTTTCCCTTGCGTAGACTAATGAACGCCACCGTTATAGACTATTCTTCAATGTACTGACCGATCGAAGTGGTTAAATAGTTACAAAATATGAAAACTGACTTCAAATGGATCTAAACATCCAAGTATTAATTTACTATTGGACTGTGACAAATACTATTTTCTAGACCAAGTCTAGCATATGTCCTTTTTGGGAAATATAAATATTTCCACCAATGTCTGTAGAAAAACAATCACCTCAGTGATTCTCCTCACCAGAAACTTACTAAGTTCCAACTCGTTTGCGCAGCACTTCTCGTGACTATCACGATTTGAAAAGTACTTCTTCGTAGACGTGGCAACCATGTGCCTTGGCTCAGCGTAGACGCAACTTGTTCGCCAAGTGCTTGTGATGAATTGAGCTAACTAAGCCTGCTCCAGCTTGCTTTTATACAAAAACGGTCAGGGTCACGCGTCATCGCCTGATATCTAGAAATCCTCATATCTCTTGAATCCCTGGTCCGATTTACTTGATATTAATTGCATTCTCTTTTATTTGGCCGTGCCAGTAATCTGATCCCAGTCTCAAGTCTCTGCTCCATAGTTAACTATTTAATCAATAAATAGTCTCCACCTCTGCGGTTACTCGCTACGTCATTTACCATCCAACTATCGGTAATTTCCTTCGAAAGGCTTCGAGAAGCAATGTAGCGCGATATTCAAATATCCGAACTTTCAAACGCTGCTACAGCCTTTCCCTTGATATCTAGGTGTCTGAAACTTGGAATACCCATTCCTAGATTTGGGCACAGTATGGGGTATGTCTTGAGGAAAGATTTCATAATGAAAATTAATGTATGTAAATCAAAAATGATGGAATGCAGCCGAATAAAATCCCTATTGACATCAAATTGGCAGGTGAAAAGCAAAAGGATGTAGGTGACTTTTGCTACTTAACCGGCGATGGACGAAGCAAAGTGGATATAAAAAGTAGGTTGGCTCAAGCAACGCAGGCATTTCTACAGAAAAATATCTGTTGACATCATTAGATTTAGGTATTAGAATGTCATTTTTGAAAGTCATTGTCTGGAGTGTAGCACTTTATAGAAGTGAAATTGGACTGTTGGAGCAGCAAACACGAAGAGAATTTAAGCATTTGAAGTGTGGTGTTACAGGAGAATGATGAAGATCAGATGGGTAGATAGCGTAACAAATAAAGAGGTATTAAGACGAGTTGTCGATAAGAAGATGTGTCTGGCGACTGCTAATGAAGAGAAGAGATAGATTGGAAGACACATACTAATCAGACACCCAGCAAACCTAGGGTCGAGGACAAGAACTGTAGGAGTAGACGAAGGTTAGAATTTGTAAACAGTTTGCCTCGGATGCAGAATGTGGTAGCTAGAGTATATAGAGATGAAACGATTAGTCAGTACAGGGAGACATGGAAAATTGCATTATAACAGTAACAAGAAGTTCCGTGAAGAACTATACAGCCTACATGTCATGCCAATGATTATTCTACAGTATATGAACCTATCTAGAATAATGACAAAATTAAGTTGGTAATATTGAAATATCAAATTAGTTCAAAATATACCTGGTATAATGTAGCCTAATAGAGCACTACAGTTGGCAGCCCTGGTGACTGAATATATTCTTAGTTCCATCTTTTAAGGTACAGAATACAAAATTAGGTTGAAGTCCAATGGACGTTACATGCAGTTAGACACTGGATATATCAGCACGCGTAAAAGCATGTTGCCAACAATACCATGCGCGTGCTGGTCAGAAATAATCTGAAATATTATGATATCTTGTTGTGCCAATTTTAGATGAAATCCGTTTGTTAGTATAGAAGTTACATGTATTTTAAAATTGGACATATCAGCAGGCATAGAATCATGTCGGCAGCACTGCCTTGTATTAATTACTCCAAATTAATCTACAATGTCAGGTGCAAAGTATAGAGCTGTTGGCTTGCATACTTCCTGATATATTGATATTAGGGTAAAAATAATATAGACAGCATTTATTAACAGTTGGCAACTCTGATTGCTCTTAACAATACTTACAGTCATATCTGTTATGGTACACTTAGCACATACAAAATTTGGTTGAAATCCAACTGATAGTATAGAAGTTACATGTATTTAAAAATTGGTACTATCAGCAGGCTTATAATCATGTTGGTAGAACTGACGTATATAAGTTACTCCAAATTAATCTAAAATGGCAGAATATATGTGTGCATAGTTTAAAGCTGTTGGCTTGCATACTTTCTGATATATTGGTATTTGGATAAAAAAAATAGAGAGAGAGCAATTATTAACATTTGGCAGCCCTGGTGGCTCTTAAGAATACGCTCAATCATATCTGTTTATGTACAGATATTACATACAAAATTTGGTTGAAATCCAATTGATAGTGTAGAAGTTATATGCATTTAAACATTGGACCTATCAGAAGGCTTACAATTATTTTGGCAACACTGTCATTGTTGGCCACGTGGAAATTAAATTGAAATAGTATTATCTGCATGTTTACCAATTTTGGAATAGCTCCCATGCATACCTTGCGAGATATCCAACATGGAGCTCAAATTTCTAGTGCGTTTTTTCAGCAGTTGGTAGCACTGACATCATTTTCAAATATGGACGTGAGATATTCCGGTGCACATCTTTACTCATACTAAATTTGGTTTTGATTGCTGCAGCCGTTTAGGAGTTGATAGGAGGGGGGGGGGGGGCACACACACAGCCAGACATACAGACAGACAGAAGGACAGACAGACAGACAGACAGACATTTTCCCGGATCGATCTCATAAGTCTACTTTTTCCTCATTTTTGCAAAATGTGAAAAGTAAGCTAAAAATACTGAAGGCTCAAACAACAATTGACATTATTCTGTGTCTTAATTTCAACTCCACTTTGAGCGAGATTGTTAAATGATATATATATATACACTGACCGGCAAAAAAAAGTGGAACACTAATTTTTTATGTAATTTCTTAATTTATTCCACTAAAATGTATCGGTTTTCCAATATTTGCATTATTCTTGTAAATTTAGATGGTTGGCAACAGAAAATACCGAATCATGTTTTACAACACGCTTTAACTCACAAATTTCGTTACATTTTGCAAATCTTACAATTTTCTATTTTTTAGTAATGCTCTTTTGGGCTGGTGTTTATCAAACGTATTGCCAAACAAAACAGTATTAATGTTTGCACTGCACTGCAAGAGAACACTGGTCACTAAAAATGGGTGTTTCCACCTTTAGCGTCTATGACAGCTTGTAAACGCTCAGGCATACTGTTCACAACTCGTCGAATGGCATCTGCCGGGATGCGATCCCATTCCTCCTTCAGCGATGTTCTCAGTTGTGCCAAGGTGGTGTGGTCATGCTGTCTGACGTTCCTTCCAAGCGTATCCCATACATGTTCGATGGGGTTCAAGTCAGGACTACGAGCTGGCCAGTCCAGGGTTTGAATCTCCACTTCCTGCAGATACTGTACAACACAGCGAGCAGTATGAGGGCGGGCATTATCCTGCATCAGCATGAAATTCTGACCAATGAAAGGCGCAAAGGGCATCACATGGTTCATCAGGATCTCTTCGATGTACCTTTGGGAATTGAGCGTCCCGTGATCGATGCACACCAACTCACTGCGGGCCATAACGTTGATGCCACCCCACACGATAACCGAGCCACCTCCAAATGGAGTCCTGGAGGAGAAAGCAACAGGGCTGTACCTCTCCCCGCACCTTCTCCACACTCTTTCTCTTCCATCAGGAGATCTAAGGTTAAAGCGACTCTCGTTTGTGAAGAGAACAGAGGCGCACTGCTCGTGGGTCCATCCCAGATGCTGCCTTGCGAAGCGAAGACGCGCCTCTCTGTGATGCCGTTCGAGTGCGGGTCCACGTGCAGGTCTCCTGGACGAAAGATGAGCTTCTTCAAACCTTCTTCTTACTGTTCGCTCACTCACTCTCACATTTCTGACATTTTCCAGTTGATTTCGTGCCTGAACTGCTGTGGTATGCCGATCACGCAGAACTTGGAGGGTGAGAAATCTGTCATCCCTGGCACTTGTGCTTCTTCTACGGCCTGACCCTCGTCTCCTGTCGTATGTTCGGAGCTCTCTGTAACGTTGCACTGCACGATGTATGCTACCGAGAGATGATCCAATGACCTCAGCAACATAACGGAAGCTGCGGCCATCCTCCACCAATGCAACTGCCTGTGCAGCTTCTTCACGGCTAAGAGGCATGTTTTAGTGTGAACTGCAAATGGATAACTTGCTAAAATGTGTGACAATGGTTCACACGTGTTCAACAAGTGCCAGTTGTTATCCCTAGAACAACAATAAGCGAGCGGCAACACTCATAAACCTTAAACGCTTCCAGTCTGCTTCCCGCCATAAAACCATTAAGATAGGCTCATCGAGGATTGGGGATAATTGGTGGTAATAAACCACTCTAAGAAATGTCATATTATCAATTTCTATTCATGGATGTTTCAGATGTTTGTTCTAATGCATGAAAAGCTTTTAAAATGTGATTAAATCTTTTTCAAGGCTAGATTTATACTATTTATATTACTTTTTTTAACTGTTCCACTTTTTTTTGCCGGTCAGTGTATATATATATACAGGGTCTTTCATATAAAGTAAGAACGGCAAGCGGCAGTTTTGTTATTCGGTGCTACGGTGGCCTTGCCCGAGCTTGTGGCGCGCCACGGCCCCCTGCTGTAATATTGAAAGCGCGCGCATAGTACATCCGAGGGCTGTTTTTTTTTCAAGTTCCGATGGACTGTATAAAAATAACAGATTGGCATTCCAAACTGATTTTACTACTAAATGTTTGCTTGTTTTATTCGTATGTCTCAACATAATCACCAAAACGATTGAAACATTTGTCGTGTCGTTACACCAGCTTTCCAATGCCCTCGGCAAAATATTCTGCCGCCACTGAGGGGGGTACGTCTGCACAGTCTCGGGTGTAACGATACGACAATGTTTCAATCGTTTTGGTGATTATGTTGAGACATACGAATAAAACAAGCAAACATTTGGTAGTAAAATCAGTTTGGTATGTCAATCTGTTATTTTTATATACAGTAGTTCATCGGAATTTGAAAAAAAAAACAGCCCTTGTTCGTATGTACTGTACTATGCGCGTGCTTTCAATATTACAGCAGGGGGCCATGGAGCGCCACAAGCTCGGCCAAGGCCACCGTAGGAGCGAATAACAAAACTGCCGCTTGCCGTTCTTACTTTATATGAAAGACCCTGTACATAATACTGGAAGAAAAGCAAAGAACAACTAAGGAGGACGAATTGAAATTGTAACGTGGTCCTTAGAAGGCCGTCACTCAATAATAATAATAACTTGCCTGTTTTAGTACTCCTCAGGGTATACACTGATCATCGGTCGCTTTGGTAGAAGCATACACAACTGAGGAGTTCTTGCAGCGTAAAGGTTTCGTTCCGCTGGCCGAGGACGTGATAAAGGTAAGCAGGGACTTATCGCAAGACCTTGTTTTCTGTTAAGTATGTTGTGGTATGTTTGCGCAACATCCAGGTATTTTCCTGATAATGGACTGAAGAACCAATTATATCCGCCCATGGACAAGACCATCAACCGTCACTGCAATTACTGAAAATTAAAATGGCAACATTCTGCATATCTACGGATACTTGAGTAAGTTTTAGCCACGTGATCCTTGACCCGTGTCAAGACAGGGGATTGCTGGAAAATACTCCAAACGCTAATATATTTCCAATACCCCCTAATCGGTTCGAATTCTGTCAAATGTGAATCTACTTTCCTCATTTCAAAACAAGGAATTTCGTGAGGAACTAACGCATTTAGTTACCGTGTTTTCTGAGAACACTTCTGCAGGAAAATTTGCGATTAACGAAAGTTGTGTTTATTTAAGCGGAAGGCTGACATAAATATCCGGAATACATTTCCAATTCATATTAGGGCCTATTTAAATTCTAGCATTTACTCGTAATTCGATAAAGCTCTTGTTGTTGTTGATTCATTTAGGGGCTCTATGACATTATGGTCATGTAGCCCCATGTACTTGGGTGTGTGTGGAATTTGTATTATTACCTGTGTTATTGTGATGGCTGTATTAGTATGTGTATTTGCAGGATTGGGAAGGAGGCGGTCGTGGCCTTGATTAAGGAACCTACCCGGCATTCGCCTGGAGTATACTGTAAGTGGGAAACCACGCAAAACCACTTCCAGGATAGCTGAGGTAGGAATCGAACCCACCTCTTATCAGCTTTGCCTCACGAGGCTGAGTGTATCCCGTTGCTGCCGTCAGACCAGAATTGAACGTATTTGTATAGCCGGGAATCGAACCCGGGGCTCCGCTTTGACAGCCAAGAGTGTTAGCCACTATCGATAAAGCTAAGTGCGTGTTTATGGGAAATAAGTGAATCAGTCTAAACCAGTGGTTCTTAACAGGTGGTCCGTGGACCAAAGGGGGTCCGCGAGTGTCTCGGGAGTGGTCCGCGGGAGAAAAGGGTCTACCAGCACGTATAAAAAAGTGGCCAATAAATGCGGATTTCGGAAACTATGTGCGTTGAACGAGAATCGTCCGAATGTATTCGCGGCGATGACTATCAGGGATTGGATTGAAATATCTTTAAAATAAGGGTTATTTAGGAAGGGTTACCACTGATAAGGTGTATTGGGGGAGGGGGTGATCCGTACATGATTCAATTTTAGGCTGAGTGGTCCGCAGACTTCTACGGGTTCAGAACCACTGGTCTAAACATTGGTAGACTAAGGTAGCTAACTCAATGGCAATAAATAGAGACACTGTATTTTTAAATCACGGATGCAATGACCTGTAGTCCAGCTTTGTGGTGAAGTGGATAAGCCGATAGCCTTTGGTTCGAAGGGCCCCGGGTTCGGTTCCCGGTTAAGTAGGGGGGTTTTAACTGGCTTGAGGACTAACATAGTTGCTAGAGACAACTTCATCATTCATTTCATTCTCATTTATGACGCGTGTTTGTAACTAATTTGGTTAATTGGCTATTTCATGAATTGGATTTTCACGACTACAATGCTGCAAATGCTACTAGGTCGTGTTATGCACAAATAGTGCAAGAATTAAAATGTCTGACCTCAGCAGGACTCTAACCCAGACCTCCAGCTTGTACACCGGTGCTCTGATAACTGAGCTATACTTTAATTCTCATTTGGGAATGACACACCCAGGACGCTGGCCTGCACCAGCCTATCATACTAAGTAGTGTAATTCCCTTAGACCGCGTTGCTTAGTGGCTAAAATTTAGGCTATCATCTTGTAGGTCAGGGCTCGATCCCCGGCTCTGACAAGAAATTCAATTGTGGTCTGACTGTTGGAACTGGAGTCCACTCACTCTCATGTGACTAAACTGAGAAGAGGTAGATTCCTCAGCATTTCTGGAAGTGGTGTCCGTGGATTTCCACATCTACTTCTGACAAATATCTGCGTGGTGCGCAACGCAAGCGTACGGCCGCCTCCTCGCCTCAATTACAAATACACACACTACTACAGTCACCAGAGTAACATAGGTTATAAGACAAATTATTTGTCGAAACGCAACTATATGGGTTTGAAATGGCCATGATGTTCAAGCCCCTAAATAAAACATCACCATCCCTCTGACTTTCTGTCTGTCGTTTTGACATGGATTTATTCCCTCCTCAGCCATCCTGAAGGTGGGATTCCGTGGCTTCCCTGTTCTATTCCAGGAAGAAATATTTGATGGTACATAAAATATGACCACTGGCACCTCCTATCCAAATCTAGCCTCAACTACAATTACACGGTCTACTACAATGCATCCCATCACACTGACATAGGATGTCAGACAGTTTCCGCACACAGGCAAGTACACGGGGCTAGGTGATCAGGATGTTGCAAAGCTCCTAAATGTACCAACAACAGCAGCAGGCAAATTAATTCTGTCTTGTATGCCTACCCCAGCGGCCAAGGCGGCTGACAGCGTTAACGCGCTAGCTCGTGCTGCGGTGGCATCTGGAGAGCGTGTGTTTGAATCCAACCTCAGCCGTCCTGAAAATAAAACTCAGCAATTCTTCTAGGTTTGTGCCGTGTCTTGTGTGGGGTTTCGCCTAGGACATCAAGCTGGCTCATCGGCGGGCTCTTGGTGTCCCCGCCCGGACCCCCACTGCAGTAACGAACTGCGCGCTACCTCCCTTTATATGCAGTGCAACTGCACTGCTTGACTGCGAGAACCAAAAGCTCAAGCAGCCTCAACCTCCCTATGAAAGCTTCCCAAAAGATGGTATATTGGCTTTCACGGCCGGTGAATTAAAACTCAGCAATTCTTCTAGGTGTGTGCCGTGTCTTGTGTGGGGTTTCACCTAGGACACCAAGCTGGCTCATCGGTGGGCTCTTGGTGTCCCCGCCCAGACCCCCACTGGAGTAACGAACTGCACGCTACCTCCCTTTATATGCAGTACAACTGCACTGCTTGACTGCGAGAACTAAAAGCTCAAGCAGCCTCAACCTCCCTATGAAGACTTCCAAAAAGATGAGCCAGCTTGGTATCCTAGGCGTAACCTCATACAAGACACGGCACAATCCTAGAGAATTGATGAGTTTTAATTCACCGGCCGTGAAAGCCAATACACCAACCGTCCTAAAAATAGTTTTCGTAGTTTCCCATTTTCACCACCAGGCAAATGCCGAGACGGTTCCTCTCAACAGGTCCACGGTGGACTTCCTTCAAAAATCCCTTCGTTAATTAGATCCAAGTTAGCCGTCACCTGTCACCATCCCCATTTGTAACTGCTAATAAAGTGTGTTAAGCTCCCAGACACCATCCTTGCGACGGTAGAGGAATGATCCCTCGCAGAGTTCGTGGGTGAAACCGAGCTGTTGGATAAGGGATTTTAACAAGTAGTTCCGTGAAGAACTTTACAGCCTATTTTCATATATGCTACTTATGTTAATTGCCTCTATCAACATACAAAAATTCTGTTTGATTGCTGTAATAAATTCGTAGTTGTTGAGAACCGACTAAATATTGCAAATGGTCGCCATGTTGGATTTTTATATATGTAGGTCTTACATTTATGTACTGTTGCATGAAGATTATTGTGTACGTGTAGTATTCAAACTTCAATCGCATGATTAGGACACAAGAAGTAAAAACGACATTTTAAAATTTTGCACAGCTGCCATCTTGTGGTTATGGAAACAATTGAAAAAAATTAGATGCCAGTGGAGTATCATTTGTATAAGGATTTACTGTACCAAGTGTCACTGCACTCGGATGGTTAAATTGCGAGAAATGATCATGTGGATATTTATACTTCGCGCCGCCGCCATGTTGGGTTTGCGATCACCAGGTTATTGGAAGTCCTATAGGTGAACTTATGTTCATAGCCCCTATGAACATTAAAATATTCAGTTTGATTGCTGTAATAGATTCCTGGATATTGAGATCCATCATTTCGGATGGTTGCCATGTTGGATTGTTATATGTATAGGCCATACAGTCATGTACCATTAAAGGAAAATTATTGCTTAGATTCATCATTCAAACTTTCACTTCGATCGCATGATTACGACACAAGAAATAAACACTTAATTTTAAAATTCCCACAACCGCCATCTTGAGGTTATGTAAACAATTGAACTAAATTAGATACCAGTGCATTACAATGTGCTCAAATATTTCCTGTACCAAGTTTCATTGCGTTTGGATCATTAATTCGCGAGAAAGGTCTATTTAAAATTTTTCAAATTCGCTTGGCTGCCATATTCGTTTTGTAGTTAACCGGTTTTTGAAAGTCTTATAGATGAACTTCCAGTAGTGCCCTTTATCTTCGTACAAAATTTCAGGGTGATATCGCTAATAGTTTCAGAGATATAGAATGCCGGTGAAATATTTAGCACAGCCGCCATCTTGAGGGTATGTAAACAATTGAACGAAGTTAGATGTCGGTGCATTACAATGTGTATAAACATATACTGTACCAAGTTTTATTGCGTTTGGCTGGTTAAATCGCGAGAAACGTCTATTTAAAAGTCGCAAGTTCGCTTGGTCGCCATGTTGGTTTTGTAGTTACCAGGTTTTCAAAGGTCACATAGGTGAACTTCTAGTAGTTCCCTTTATCACCGTAAAATATTCCACGGTGATATCGGTAATAGTTTTGGAGTTATTGAATGCTGGTGAAATATTTCGCACAGCCGCCATGTTGGATTGGTGAGACGTGTAACAAAATTTGAAGGGCACGGTCGGGGTCATTCGGAATAGTGCTATGAACTTACCGAGTGTCATTGAGATAGCTCCAGGCGTTTAGAAGTTATTAGGGGGGCACACCAGCGCGCACACACCATCACACACATCATTCACACACGCACACACAGACAGACACACGAACAAAAGGTGATCTCATAAGCCTATTTTTTCAAAAATGAAAATAGGCTAAAAGTTGTCTTCCCCTCATTAGGCTATTATTCTCGTTTCATTGGGGTATGTGATAATATGCAATGAATTGCTACTTGGTGGTTTTTACTGCCGGATATCATTCCTGACGCCAAACTTACGAGAGGAGTTAATAAGAGACGGAATGAATGAAGATGAAGAAAATTGGATAGGAGATGGGAGAAAGCGGCCGTGGCGTAATAGAATGTACCATCCCAGCATTTCTCTGGAATTGAAAGTGGGAAAACCATGCAAAATCATTTCAACGATGGACATTGGTGATTTTCGAACACACTCACTTTCCGGGAGATAGCATGGACTTATTTGCCTTGCGTTTCACCTTGACAAGCAGTGGGCAGTGCAAACACGAAAGTAATATATTAATTTATCGAAGTCAACATAAACATAAACTATCGGTACCGGCCTCTAACTATATTAGTAATTTTGATCGAATCATGCCTAGCTTGATGTGACGGATTGAATTGCCTGGCTGGCTGGCTGGGGAGAGAAATTTGTCGCTAGCGACTAGCGCGATTCTTGATGAATTATAACTGATGTGATTCCATCACACCTTTGAAGCACCTAGACACGCCTCCTGAAGAACACAATTACGGAAACAGTGGTCTAGGCTGAAGAGACAATATCTTGAATCTTCTGAGCGTTCAATACATCAACTCATTCTTCTATCGTGCATCGTGATCAAAAATTCCTCTTCAAAATCGTTCGTTGTTAATTAATTTTAGGGGCCTAGAATTTCTTAGCCTTCAGCTCCGTGTACTTGGGTATGTGTTGATCTCTTTCTGATAACCTGTATTACTGTGGTCACTGCACTAGTGTATGTGACTGTAATTATTAGGTGAGGAATGGTGTACGAACTCCGGGATTTGGTACCATCCTGACATTTTCCTGGAGGAAATGTTGAAAAAAACTGGGGATAAAACACACTAATGATAGCCACTGTTAGCTCCGGGATACGAACCACCGATATCCGGACTTGCTCCACGAATGTGGAGAGCGATTTAATGCCATGGGAGCCTTCTTCAACTTTAGGGTGACCAAATGCAAATATATTTGGAAGGAAACATGGTGAAAACAAAGGACATGATAGTGGGTAAATCCACAGCTACCTAATTTACCATACTGACTTGTACACTATTATCTGGTTTTCATGTTGTGCGACCTTCAAATTATCACTATTTGTACATTTTCGTTTCAATTGTATGATTGTCAGCATGCCACTTTTCTCTTGTTATTTAATTCATGGATTTGCGTCACCTTAATCACCAGTCCTTTACAGGTACTTGGATGTATGTGGATTTACGGGGTGCGTTTTCAAATGAAGTACCGATATCTTTAATGAGACCATCATTTACAAAATATTTTGTTTCCTTTAGATTTAAAAAAAGTTAAACAACTTCTCTACACAATCTCCTTCTTTACTAAGGCACTTAACGTATCGTAGAACCAATTTTTGTATATCATCGACATAGAAGGACGCTGCCTGTGTTGAAAGCCATGTCTGTATTCTCTCTCCGAGATCATGATCTTCAGATGAAGGAAAGGATGGAAATCACTTGGTGCCAAATCGGAACTGTAGGGCCATGAACGTGTCGGCCATCTCCATTGGATACTGGAACTCATTTTCTCATCAATCCATCCAACGTTGCCCTTCCACCATAGATCTCACACGTTTGGCGATGAATGTCAACTAGTTTGGTTGGTTGGTTCGTTCTTAAGTTTAGGGGCTGCGACAACGCGGTCATGTAGCCCCGTGTACTTTGGGTGTTGTAGAATCTGTCTGATAACCGGTGTTAATTGTGATGACTGTAATAGTGTGTGTTATCTGTTGTTTTTTTTAAATTAAGTACTGCAACTTAGAATTTTTCAAATAGTTCCTACTTTTGCCGCCACGCGCCACCGTCAACGACTACTAGGCCAAGTTCAGAACGTTGCTAATAGACGCCACCACAGTCGGCTCTTGTCAACGAACGTAGAAACCTAAGAGCGTTGTTTACATTCTTAACCTATCCAATTTAGCTTCACACAGGTGCAATTAGTGGAAGGTTCTTTAACATGCCAAAAATCTATGACTTGGGACTTCCGGCTTTACTTCCCCTCCGAAGGAAGGCATATTGAGGGATTTTTAACTCTTTAAAAAATCCGTCGGCTTCGGCCGGGTTTGAGCCCGATATCTTGGGCATAGAAGCTCAGCATGCTACCGACTACGCCACCGAAGCCGCCGTCAACTAGTTTAATGTTTCATGGATTCAAGAAACAAATCGTGGACTGCATCTGTAAATGTCTCCAAACTTGCATGTGGCGTGTTAACAAATGAAGGAAGTCACTGCGCACGCCTAATATCGCAACCGCAGCGCTGCATCGGAAATATACGGAAACGGTATACTTAGTCTTAGTCTACTTAAAAATGCGCCTCGTATCTGATAACCTTCATTATTGTGGTGTCGTACTAGTATTCAGCTTGCCACGGTTGGAGAGTGGTTCTAGTGTCGGACTACCAACCCCAAGATTGCAGGTTCGCCCCTGGCCATGGTAAGTGATTTTTGAAGGCGACAAAAATCACGATACTCATGTCATACGTTGTTGGCATATTAAAGAACCCATTTGAATTCAGTAGGCCGTGTTCAATGGCAAAATTTTTCTCGGGATTTTCCGCCAATACAAAGTTCCTCCATTCTCTACTTGAAAGCGCTGTAGTGTCAAGGAGTTTAGATACGGTATCTAACCTCCTTGGCTTTCATAGCGTTCAAAGGAACGACGAAATTCGACATGCAAGCTACCCTCTGTGTGTCAATTAACAAAGCTTGCACCAGACACCCGAGGCCATACGATATTATTATTATTACTAGTATTCATATTGGGACTGGAAAGTAAGAGGCCATGGGCTTATGTTAGGTAACTTCCTAGCATACGGTATGTCTGATGTTAAAATTGGGAAATCATGGAGACCCACTTCAACAGTTTTTTCAGATCCTGCTCACTGATGATGATCGCTTGACGATCGAAACATGTCATCCAACTAACCACACACCCTCCCTCTCCATTTTTGTACATAAAAATGTGTTAATTTGTGATAAATATATTATGTAATAAAAGCATTACCCGTCGCGGCTTCGCCCGCGAATATTCTAGTTGTAAAGAGTACACTTAGCAAAATCTCAATCATGAATGCTATGACTGATATATCCTTGGTATGAATAGTTATCAATTCAGCTACTGGTGCTGTGGTTAGGGGTTTGTCATTCCTTCATAGGTATATAAGAGCGAAGTTAGTTTTCTGGGAATATCACAGACACTGTTAATTTAAGGGCCTTTAAATGTGGGTTTCGGAGACCCTTTATAGTCGGGTGAAAATAACTTTTCGTACCACACTCACACGCGAAAATTGCGTGAAAAAATTCTGGAGTGCCCCTTGACCCCTCTTAAGCGCATTATACTATATGTATTGATGAATTTTACAACCAACAGTAGTGGCTCCGCTGGCTAAAGCTCAGCATTAGGTCATGGGGCCAAGCTCTCTGCTGACTCGGTAGACGCGTGGGTTCGAGCCCCACCGTCGGCCGTCCTTGAAATGGTTTTCCGTGGTTTCCCATTTTCAACACCAGGCAAATGCTGGGACGGTACCTTCTGACAGGCCACGGCCGCTTCCTTCCACATCCTTGCCCAGTTTCATTCACAATCATTCATTTCATCTCTCATTAACTCCTCTCATGAGGTTGGCGTCAGGAAGGGCATCCGGCCGTAAAAATCATCGCCACAAAGACTTCCATCGCATCTCATCCCCGACCCCGTTGGAAAACGGGAATAATAAGGGGTAGACATACAATTGATGAATTTTACAGCTTAATTTGGTTCAGTGATAACCTTATAACCGTCGGGAAACTTTCACGGTAATGTAATAATTGGATTTGCATGGCGTCTTACAGATATAGATGGATCTGTTAGATTCTGTTACCATGGTTACCGTGTTGCATTCTTTCATTATTTCATTATAAATATACATGTTTTAAGGTATTTATTTAATTGCGAGGCATTTAAAGAGTAAGTGAGTGCGTTTCGCCTACGCGTTGGGTTATGCTGAACTTGTAGGTACCCCATATGTGTAGGTTCGTGTTAATGGGACCTTATTTTCGGTACAAAACTGGAATGGGACCTTAGCAGAATAATATAGGGAGGGATTACTTGCAGGTTATGGTATAGGCCTATAAATACTTGCTTTCCCGCCTTATATAATTAGGCATAATTTGTGTTGACCGACTGGAAAGCGTTCTTTAACAGAACTAGGCAACACTATAAATGGTTTCTATCACTTCAATCTTAATGAGGACATCAAATTGTACTGATATAAAAAAATTCAGTTTTATCACACCTTTTAAAAGATCAAGACTACAGTACATCACTGGGGTTTGGATATTCTTCTGAACGAAGAAGTTACTAGTTTAGATTGAGAGGGGTGTGTTCTAATGGTCGATAAATATGGTGCGGGTAGTAAGCATTGCTGCTCTCTGGTGGCAGCCTTCAAGACGTCACTTGTTTTCGCCTGTTAAATATTTTATTAGCGGCAGCAGGCAGGATGTTCCTTGACATCCAGCCGTCACGACTTTAATTGGATGGAAGAAGAGTGAGCGGCACCATGTTGTGGAGTACTCTGGGCGAGCTATCATATTAAAATGGAACAACTATCGGTTTTGTCTCAACTCGAGCAGAAACAAGATCATTACTTTTCTACATGCTCTATGGAGAATAGAGTTTTCATGTTCTAACACAGTCTGTATGGTGAAACAGGGAAAGATGGTATATTGGCAGGGCTGGATTTACCAATAGGCCCCATAGGGCCCGGCCTAGGGGCGCACCATGCTGAGGAGCGCAAAAGCAAGAAAAAAGGTTTTATATACTGACTTTGAAGGAAAATTGTCTCACATCGCTTATAAAATGAACTGTAAGTCCTATATTTTTATCAAGTGGTTTTCAGAAATTATTTTGTTCTACGCTCCTTTTTAATCTTGATCCACTTCAAAAAGTTCTTTTTACAGTTCTAAAATAAACTAAACAGACTTTTAATAATATTTTTTTTACCAATTTCGTATAATTTCATGATTTAAATTCAACTTTCCAAAATTTTGATACTTTTTCAATTTATATTGTGGCCATCATTTTCCAACAAATGTTTTTCAACAGCAGATATGTTTTATGATTTATTAGGAGAAAATTTAAGTCTTGAAAATTAACATCAGTTTAATTTCAATAATTCATTATGCATGTTGCAGGTTGTATGATGTAGTGTGTATGTATATCTGAATATGTGTTAGTGTATAATGAGTCTTAAATTGTTTAAACTTATTTTAATATCTCGTTGTCCTATTTATTTATAGTATATATATACTGAACCCTTATTGATTTGTCATGATTTTTATTATTATGATTACTGATGCCCAGGCAGAACATGTTGGAAGTTGACAAAAGGTAGTCGAGTAGTGTGTCGCAACGATTACAACAGAAGCAGCTTGGTAGTTATTCCTGAAGATGACCGGTAAAGCCGAGTTCAAGGACAAATTCTGTACCAACGCGCACCTAAATCGGCGTCATTATGGGAGTGTCAGAAGTGAAGTTTCAACCGATCGCCGATTGAATCAGCAAATCAGGAGAGAGGAAGCCAAAGCCACGCGGTGGATTGCGTACCCTAGAAAAAGGCGCGAAAACGCGTATCTAAAGAACCGCCGATACGATATAATTCCGCATAAGTCCATTGAGACGTTTGGATGAAAAGAAGAAGATTGATACTAGTCCCAAGTTTGTGAGGTGAAAACTACAGATTATTTTCACAAATTTCCCCCACCCTACCCCATTCTGTAAGTTTCTAATAAATTGATCGGTGATGAGCTGTTTGAGACACAACTTTATTGAGCTCTGGTGAGCAACGTTCACGCTAGTTTGCGTCACGATTTATCAAGCTCTAGTGAGCATACTTCACGTCTGTTTGAGAAACATTTCATTTTGTGCTCAAGGGAGCAGAGTTCACGGTTATCGGAGGGAGATCTCTAGCCGAGATAAGTGCTACGTGATAGACATATTTGAGACTTGTTTGAAGCCAGTTGCGTTGAGATTGAAGAGTGTAATTTATGTAAATTTTTGTGTTATATTTTGAGTGATATATTGTGCGTGTGTTAAGCAAATGCTGAGATAGGGCCAGTTCTACGTTAAGTAATCGCCTAGGACATTTATTGTGAGTGAAAGTCAGTAGCTCATAGCGATTCTAGCTAGGCAAACTAATAACTTTGAACATTTCTTTCCAAGAAGCTACGCCAAGATGTCTGCTGAAAAGTCGTGTGATGGAATGAAGTGCATCGCCTCTACCAATACGTCGACGATGGACGACTAGATTTCACGTAGGGAAATGTTTTGGGACGGAGGTTAAGTTCTACAAGCTGCAACGGTGATGTAAAAACCATTTATTTACTCAATATGTTGTTAGATTAGACGCGGGAACGTTGTAAATATTTTATTCATTGTTTTTCTTGTATTTAGATTTTTTTGTGTGCCGACACTGTTATGCTTAAATGTACGTTGGCACGTGGCCAAAGTTGTTTGATTGTATATTTTTCTTATGAGTCATATTTAGTGTACACGGCGTGTGTATTTGATTTTATCCATGCGAATGCAAAACTCGTCACTGTCGACAAGTGGTGCTTTATTCAAGTTCATTTTTTTTGTAGGAAAGGGGGTAAATGTTGTAAGATGTTTTACGAACAGGTTTTTATTCATACTAGGGTTGCCGAGCGCAACAAATTAAGATGTCACTGTAGAACACCTTAGTTCTATTTTTTTGAGTTTTTTTTGAGTCCTTTTCAGGTTCTTTAGTCACGGACTAGATTGGGAGGGCAAGTTGGTGGAAAATATTTATGTCTTTTATTTCAGGTTTCTGTCAAACCCATACGTGTGATTCTGTGTGTGTTCTTGTGTCAGGTGTGTGTATTGATTCTTCGTGATGAGGGGTAGGATGTGCTACCACCCTCAAATATTGGTGGTTGTATTTTATGGAAAGGCAGAGCACTCTCAGAGGCTACTGTACCTTGTCCAGTGCTGATTCTTGGATTTCCTTGGGAAATGCTGAGATATTTTATTTTGACACACACACACACGTATATTATGTGCTTTGGGAGCACGCTTCTTCGAGACTCGAACCCGTGCCACGGCAGGTCGAGGTTATTGACACGTGGGTTGACAGATGTGCAGATTCCACTTAGCACCCGTCTATGTCTGGTGATTCATCTTTTAGGCAGTCCAGCTGACCGACTGACCATGTAAGCTATCAGTAGCAAACCTGTTCTTTTGTGATGGTCATTGGACCACAATTAATTGGGAGTTCGCCATGTCCGTTACGGATTACCGCATATCGTATGAGATGAAATATTGTTTATGATATAAATGTTGGCTTTGAGCTTAGTGATTTCTATGACTCATTTCATGTTAGATTTGTCTGTTGTGACACCATTGGGTGTACCTTGTATATTTTCTTGTAAAAATGGCAAGTGGCCATATGTGTATTTTTCTTGTTTGGTCACGTTTATTTATTTATTTTATGTCTTTGGTAGTGGCGAAGTTAGGGCTCATGGCCCTCTCTTACACTTAACCACGAAATATGGTACCAGTACATAGCTTATGACAATTTCGAAAATACAAAACATTATGATGATAATAAATTAATTATGCTAATACTAATATTAGTAAAAAAGGCACATGAATAATGATAGTAATAATTATAACAATACAAATAATAATAATAATAATCACAATGTCACAGACCTTACTATAATATCCTAGATATAATCCTAGCTCAGTCATACGTCCTATCATCCATCACCATTCCCACGGGGCAATCAGCAGTATTCAACAGGTAATCTCGGCATGCGGCCTTAAATTTATTTATTGTTGTGGAATTTCTGATATCGGGAGGAGTTGAATTCCATAGTCGAGACCCAGCTACAACAAAAGAGCGGTTAAACATGGATGAGTGGTTGATGGGGATGGCGAGGGAAGAGCCAGATCGAGTGCTTCGATTATGATATGAGGACAAGTAACTAAATTTTGATGACATGTACATGGGGGTGTTTTCATGCAGAAATCGATAGATGGATGTCAACAAGTGAAATTTACGGCGTTCATCAGGTTTAAGCCATGAAAGAGCACGGTAGCTTTGGGTTATGTGGGCATCGTATCTTAGATTGAAAGCGAACCGAAGACAAGAGTTCAATGCTTGTTGGAGTTTCATTGTTTGTCCATGAGTCGCGTCAACGAGAACGATGTCACAGTAGTCTAGAATTGGTAGTATTAGTGTCTGGATGAGTTTAATCTTAATGTCTAGTGGTAAAATATTCTTATGGCGCACGAGTGGGTGAAGGGATGCGTATATCTTTTTACGTGTATTTCTTATATGTGGTGACCAGTCAAGAGTTTCAGTTAAGGTTAACCCAATGTTCCTTACTTCTTTACTAAAGGGGATGGTGATTGAATTCAGTGTTACTGGAGGCACAACGTAGTTGTTTTTTAATGAGTTTAGTAACTTATGAGACCCGATGATGATAGTTTGGGTTTTCTTAGGATTGCGCAGGAGAGAGTTGTCATCGGCGTATACACTAAGTTGATGGATATCAGTGTTTATATCCCTTATTGCATTTGATATATTGTTGATACTAGTGTGGCAATATATTTGGAGATCATCTGCATAAAGATGATATTTATTATAGTTAATTGTGGAGGAGATATCGTTGATATAGAACACGAAAAGTAGGGGCCCAAGGACCGAACCTTGGGGGGTTCCTGCCTTTTTCTGACGCCACTGTGAGGTGGTGTCCTGTACAATCACACGCTGATTTCGACCCGTTAGGTAAGCAGAGAAAAAATTTATGGCTTCGGAGCCAAGAAGGGATTTTAGCTTCTTCAATAGGGTCGGTATATCTATGGTGTCAAATGCTCTGCTGAAATCGAGGAGTGTGAGTATTGTTATTTGTCTTTGGTCCATTGCTTGTCTGATGTCATCAGTCACCTTAAGTAAGGCAGTAGCAGTGCTGTGGCCCTTCTTGAAACCAGACTGGAGTGGATCAAGTAGAGAGTGAGTGTTCAAATATTCCAGTATTTGAGTTTGTACTAACCGTTCCAGTACTTTGGAGAGAGCAGGGAGAATAGATACAGGGCGGTAGTCGGACGGTAACAGTGGGCAAGGTATCTTAGGAAGAGGGATCACGTTGGCGTATTTCCAGATAGAAGGCAGTGTGCCATTGTTTAAACAGTAATTAAAAATGTGTGTGAGAATGGGGAGAACAGCACCAATAATGTAATGTATAAATTTTATAGGTATATCATCAATCCCGCTCGCCTGGGATCTAATGGAATACAACACTCTCTTAACTTCATTAGTGCTTAAGTTACGAAATGAAAAGCTGGGTCGATCTGTTTGTGGAAATGATGGGCCGTGACTGGCAGCGTTATTTGGGCTGGATTGCATATCTGCATCCGTGAAATATGCATTTAGCTCGTCTAGTGGAATGTCAGGTATAGGGAGTTGCTCCTGGTTTTTTCCTATGCCCAAAGCACCGAGTTGTTTCCACGTTCTAGCCGTGTTTAGTCGGCAGGTTGTATCACGAACATACTTAAATTTAAGATTACGTAAAGTTTACTTAATTTGGTTTCGAAGTACTCGGTACTTTTCAAAATCATTTGGTAGACCAGAACGTTTGTATTGTCTGAAAAGATTATCTCTACGGGACATCATTTTCTTGACTTCCGGAGTTAACCACGGCTTAGGTTTACGAGAAATCCTTATCTTTATCCTGGGCGCATGTTTGTTGTATAGTGCATGTATTAATAGATTAAACTTGTTTACTTTTTCGTCAATGTCGTCCAGTCTCAATATGTCGTTCCATGGAAGACTGTAGGCATCATATTTCAGTTGTACCGGGTCTATGTCCTTTATATTTCTGCATGTAACATATTTAGTCCTGTACTTTGGAACACGGAGCGAATACGCTAAGTATATTAAGTTATGGGTGGATATAGCCGGCACTGGTATTTGACCATGAGTCACTACTTTCTGTGGGTTATTTGTTATGATGAGATCAATTAGTGTATGTGAAGTGTAGTTTACTGTGCTTACGAAGTTAGTTGGCTCGAGAGGAAGTATCGTCATGTCACAGGAGGAAAATAGATATTCAAGTTTCTTTGCTTTGTATGTTTTGGTTAGTAAGTTAGTGTTAAAATCTCCTAAAATAATGACATGTTCGTAAGATGGCAGCAAATTAAGCAGACTAGTTTCATACTCGGAAATGTATGATACAGTAGGTGGGCGATAGACAATACCTATCAATACTTTCAGCTCATTCAGTGTTACCTCAACAAACATGAACTCCGTCCACAGTATCTCAACGGACGATGATGAACAAATAACCCTGCTTTTCAGATCATCTCTGCAATAAAGGGCAACACCGCCTCCCATCCTATCGGCTCGATCATGGCGAAGGAGATTATATCCTTCAAGCTGAACCACACAATTCGGAAGTGATTCAGACAACCAACTCTCAGATATTCCTATTACATGAACATTGTTTTCACAGAATATTGCTGTAATCTCATCTATGTGTGCTGGTAAGCTTTGGCTATTCAGGTGGCAGCAATGTAAGGTTCTAGGACAGTTTGAAAATGCTTGCTTTAACTTAGTGCCAGCGTGCGCTGGTGAAGGTGGAGGGAGGGGAGAATTTCTATTGTACGAGCCTCGGTCATTGCCCGAGGGTGAATTGGCTCCTACAAGGACAGCAGAACTATTTCTAAATGGCATGCTCACAAGGTCAAGAACTTACCGTAACGGTACCTCGACTTCCTGATGAAACTAACAGCTGACTGCCTAAATACTAAACACACACACACATTCACACACACAAACCTAATGTAACTTCTAGTACACATGTCTATGAACTTATTCCATTTCCTTCACCTAGCCTATTAATGTGCAACTTTAGTTCCACAGGTGTGTTAATATTTAGTTTTCTGCCATTGTTGAGGTGGACAACAATTCGGCCGTCTTGTGTGGATACATTACGTAATCCCCAAAAGTCCCGTGCTTTTCTTAAGATGTCCTTCCTAGTTGCAGTAAGGGATTCTGTTATTAACAGTGATGTGCCTTTGAGCAGTCGCTTAGCGCGCCAAACACGATCTCGTTGGTGGTATCGTACGAACTTTATTATTATAGGCCTACTCCCTGAGGCCACGATTCCTGCAGCAGTACTTGGCTGGCGACCCAGTCTGTGACATCGGTCTATACTGTCCATTTACAGAGTCACATTTAGTTTCCCTGAGAGTGTTTCGATAGCTTTCGCGTAGACGTCCTCGTTGGGAGTTTCACGTACTCCGTGGAGGAGAAGGCAGTTTCTCCGACTGTACTGCTCTGCCTCATCTTGCCGGATGTCCTGCTTCTCGAGATGCTCCTGGACGAGGATTACCTCTTTCTTCATCTCGTCCAGTTCCGCAGTAATTACTTCTCGGAAGTCCTTAAAGTCTGACGCGAGAACATTCAGGGTGTCGCTGGGGTTGGTAGCACTGATCGAGGAGGCCTCCATAGCTTGCTCCAAGCGAGCTTGGAATTCAGCCATCCGCTTTTCAAACTTACTCACACACTCGTTTACTGCCTTTAGGGTCATACTTTTATATTAATCACTCAACAAAAGCTTGTTCAAATAAATAAGCACACTGAGGACACTGATAAATGATACTTAACTGGCTGTTTTGGCTGGTGACTTGCGGAGCACTTTTACACTCGGTATGTAGTAGGCGCCATCTTAGTTAACTTACTTGTGTTGATTTGAATAGTCCTAATTTTAGGCGTTAATGTTGTTTGCTACGGCAGTTCCTTGATTCCAATTTCATGCGGAAATTATTTGTTGTTTTATTTAGTGTAGGAAGTGTCGGATTAATTTAATTTGTGTTTAGTTGGTTCCCCGTGTCTGTCTAGCTCTAGACAATGCAGATTCGTCCTCTGAAGGTTTACTGGATGGTGACGAATCTCGCATTAATTTGTACACATCGTAACGCATGTAGAACAGCCGCACACGCACATGGTCATTGTAGTAATTTGGGACATTTGGTCCAGCTGTTTACAATCTCTCCTGAGATTAGGCCTAAGTTTGGCAGTTTATTAATTCAAGTGGGAGTCATTTGGGAGACCTTGTTTGTTTTGTTTTATTGTAAATAGTTGATCTGTTATTAAATTCATTGTTTTAACCCTGGTATTCACTTCTTCCTGCATGTTATTTTGTTATATGGTACCCTGCATGTTATAAGAAGCGCTTAACAACAACTTAACGAAATGGACTGTTACACCCCCCGAAACTGAGTCTCATATGCTCCTTTGCAAAGGTTCATATATCAAAAATGGCTGCCCAAGTGAGGATTGTTGTTGTTATTGCTTTGTTGACCTCATACGTATTTCGCTGAGAAATGATGCCAGGTCAGCAGGACAAGAGTAAATTCAGTAAATTGAGGCGAAGTTGTACCGCCATGTGTATTAGTAAAATCACTGAGTTCTTAATGTTAGAAATATTGAACAAGGTTAGAAGTTGATATTGTATTTGTTGTTAACTTGTTCTGGCGCCCGGCTTAAAATTAGAAAATTTGCATATTTAGTGAACTCAGTCAAAAGCAGGAAGGTGTTGCCTTACTTTACATTTAATTAACTCCGCTTAATTAAAGTGTTGTTCGTAAATTCTGTTAGTTAGGAATTTAAAAGCAGATCACAAGGGAGTTATTTTGTTGTTTGGAAATAAGAGTCATTAATCAGTAAGATTTTGATTACTGAAAATTTATTTAAATTAGAATCAATGTAATTTAAATATCAAGACATGTGTGTGTGTACGACTGAAATCCCATTGCATGACCCAGTTTTCTCAGTATATATTTGTGTGTTTTGCGATGGCTAGCATCGAGGAGATTAAAGCGTTGATGGAGCAGATGTCCGCGCAGTTGACTGTGCAATTGTCTGCAACGACGGAAGAACAGTTCAAAATTCAGAGTGAACAGAGTAATACAAAATCACAGTATGTGAACAGTAACATTACGGTACAATTGCAAATTCAGAAATTGGATAATGATAAACAATTAAATGACATAACTCCTCAATTACGTGAACAGAGTGAACAGAGCGATAAACAATTACACGAGTTGCGATAGCATAATGATAAACTGTTAATCGAAATAAACCATAAATTATCAGAGCAGGCAACATTACAAACAGTTCAGTTAGAGAAGATCACCCTTGAAATAAATCAGAGTACTAAAGTAGAATTAGAGAAACTGGCAGGAGAGGTGGCAGAAAATAATTCGAGGCAATTAGGAGAAATTAAGAAGCTAGAATCTAAATTCGACGATAAACTAGTACAGTTAGATGGAATGGTAGCCGCCAAATTGAAACAAATTGAGACAGCATGCGTAAACAATACGGCAGGGATCAAAAGCACACAGGATGAATTACAGGGGCAATTCAATAAAATAGAGGCGAAGAACGTAAACATACAGGAGCAGATTAATTCAGTCGACAACAATGTGTTAGAATTGATAAAGGAACTTGACAAGCTGGAGATAAAAACAGAGAAAGAACGGATGCACTTGCGCGAAAACCTGGAAGACCAGTTAACTAAAACCCAAGAGCAAATACGAGAAGAGGTAGGAGAACAATTAATTAAAACCCAGCAGTTGATACAAGAGCAAATAGGGGAACAGCTTGAGAAGAATCAGGAAAGAAACGAAGAAAAAATTACGAATTTGAAGAGTAGGATCCGTAAAGATTGGGAACAGCAGGTGAATGAGACTAAAGGAGATAGGCTGAACATATTAAAGCGGCTAGGCGAGAATAACTCTAGAATGCAGGCTCTGGAGGAAAGTATCAAGTCCAAGTTCCAGGAACACGCAGACCTCATCGTTAAAAATGAGATAAGATCTTTAGAGAATGCCACTTTATTCTCTTCAGAAAACGCAGTAGGGAAACACGGAAATATTGGAAGTCCGTAGGGGTCGAAGCTAGCTGAGGATACGAGCCGAGGTCAGAGTCCAAAGATAACGTGCGACACATTCCAAAATTACAGAGGGGAGACATCAACTCCACAACCTGGTTTGGCACCTGCCCAAGTCATACAAGTAATTAGGGGAAACGACTTTAAACCCGACAAATTCAGGGAGAATTCAGGATCTACTCCAAAAGCATTTTTGCGCCAGCTTGATGATTACTTTAATGACCAACACGTCAGTCCCGCAAAACAGCTGCGACTGGTGGAAAAAATTTTAGAGGGCCCAAGTTTAATCTGGTTTCAGAGCTTCAAGTATACGTTTAATGACATGGCCCAGTTTAAAGAGGCGTTTCTGAGGAAGTTCTGGAGTCCTTCACTGCAGCAGGGGTTGAGGATGGATTTATATACCAGGAAGTATCATAGCACACACCCTACATGGTTTTCTGAGTTCTTTAGCCAACAGCTGGTTAAATTCCGGGATTTTGACGAGCCCCCTTCAGAGGAAAACATGGTTTTAACTATCGGCAAGCAGCTTCCGATGAATATTCAACAATTTTTAGTGGCTGGAAATATCAAAACCGCAGTTCAGGCCGAGGAGATACTCCGCCACTTGGATGAGACGAGTATGGTCAGTCCGCAAACAGGGAGACGGAATATGGAGTGCGTGAACACTACAGAAGTAGTTCAAGGGCATCAAAATAGTCACAATCAGAATAATCAGACGAAGACACAGTCCACCAGCACACAATTTACGCCCAGACGGCAGGAGTTCGACGGTCGGAACCAATATAATAATAACAATAGGAACTTCCAGAATCGCCGTGATAATTATAATAATAATCAGAACAACAATCACAATCAGAGGACGTACCAGCGGGAATATACTAACTGGAGGGGAAACCAAAGACAGGGTAGACCATATCAAAGGAACGGGGACGGCAGATGGAATAATCAGAGGAATTATCGGCAACATAACCAGGGAGATTATCGAAATGACTGGAACGAGCGGTACGCTGAGTCACAAAAATATTTGGACGAATTAAATGCAGAAGAAACAGAATAATCACCAGGATGCGGGGTCGGAAAGTTTATTACGTCAGCAGGAGAGACACGATGACAACCGGCGAAACTCAACAAATGGGTCGCAGGATTTAAAAAAACACGATTAAATCAAAACCAGATAGCCTTAGATCGGAGGACACCAGGGAACGGGAGGAGTTGATTGTTGCGAACATTGAAGAGTGGGTAGCATTCCCGGACGATTGCCTGGAGGAAGTGGTGAAGAATCGGGAGAATGTAATCAGACAATTACCAATTATTTATGCTCATAATGGAGGTCTTAGATTGAGGTGCCTGATCGACACGGGTAGCCAGGTGAGCTTAGTCACGGAAGCATTGTTGAAAGAAATTGGAAATAAACAAACCATTCCAATTATGCCTGTACCGTTAATGAAAGTCCGAGGGGTCATTCCTGACAAGAACATAGTTTGCAAGCACCAAGCATATTTAGATCTGAAGATATTAAACCACACATTTTCACAAACTTTCATCGTGATACCAAAGATGAATTATAATGGCATTCTGGGAGAAAACTTCATTTGTGATTTTCACGCTATAATTGACTTACATAATAACACTGTGAGCTTTAAACAAGTTGAGGGGTTGAGTCATGTTGGTCTGAACATGGAAGGGAGTCCTCTAGAGAGAGAGGCGAATACTTGGGTCATTGAAGAATGCACTAATGAGGCGATCGAAGATAAGAACTCGACGGAGGGACGAGTAAGCCAGACAGCAGTTGTTGAAATTGACGGTCAAGATATTTCGCAGGAACTTTGGATACATTTGGCGGAGGAAGAAATTAGCGGGTCCAAGTTTGAAATTTTACTTCAGGAGCGACTTAAGGAGGCAATAGTAGGGGAACCTGACAAGAAAATTAGAAGAGATTTTGAGACATCATAAGGGAGTTTTCGACACGATCCCTGGAAAAGTATTAAATTTCCAGTATGCCATGCAAATTACCGATTGGACCCCATTTAAGAGTAAATTGTACCCGATCCCAGAGAAACATTTTGCTCAGGTCAAGGACATTATTACTAACCTATTAGATTCTGGAATGATTAGAAAAGCAGCAACCCCATATTTAAATGCAATATTGGCTGTGGCCAAGCCAAACGGATCAATCAGATTATGCCTAGACGCACGGGTTTTAAATAGCAAACTGTTAGTCGAGCACGACCAAGCACCAAGGATCAAGGATGTATTGAAGGGCTTCCGTGGAAAGAAGATATATTCTAGCGTCGATTTAACGAATAGTTTCCACCATCTGGAACTTGAAGAAAAATCCCAATTATTGACGGGGTTTTTATTTGATAACCCAAGCTATATCTGATCTCGCATGCCCTTTGGTGTAAAACAGCAGGATGGGCATTGATAAGAGCACTAGACAGGAATCTAACTCAGGAGGTCAAGAGCTTCACTACACGATATGTTGATGACATACTCATAGCATCGGAAACAATGGAGGAACATTTGGAGAACCTAAACAAACTTTTGGATAATTTGAGAACCATGAATTTCAAAATTAATTTGAAGAAATCGCACTTTTGCCAGAGCGAGATTCTGTATTTGGGTCACATAATTGATGTTGAAGGTGTGAGACCAAATCCGGCGAAAATAGACGCAATTAAGAAATTCCCCACACCAACTAAAGTGAAACATATTAGAGCATTTTTGGGAGTGACAGGTTTCTTTAAGGAGAATTGTCCTGGGTACACGGAAACAGTAGCACCGATGCAAGATGTGCTAAAGAAATCAATTCGATGGTCATGGAATGAGGAGTGCGACAGGTCCTTTAGAACCACGAAAGACCTACTGGAGAATTGTGTGAAGTTAGGGTACCCAGACTTCGCGAAGAAATTTGTGATTCAGGCAGACGCTTCATTGATTGGAATCGGCGCCATGCTTTACCAAGAGGACGCTGATGAACCCAAGAATCGATCATATTTGGCATTTACTAGTCGTAAACTGGGGAAGCACGAGAGGAATTACACTGTTACAGAACTTGAGTTGTTAGCGATTTTGTACTCACTTCAACAATGGCGCAAGATGATCTTCGGGTACTCCATTGTTGTCAGAACTGACCACCATGCACTAACCTTCTTATTCAAAACAACGATGGCAAGCGAAAGAGTTACGCGTTGGTCCATTTATATACAGCAGTTCGATATTACCATAGAACACTGCCCTGGAAGGATGAACATCATACCAGATGCTTTAAGCAGGAATCCTGAAGATGAGAACGAGACAGTAGTAGATGTACAACACATAGCACTAACACCTAAGGCTCGTGAGTTTTTGGACAAATTGAAAGAAACTCAGAAGGAACAAGAAAAGGACCCATGGATGATGATGATCAAGTTTTACAAGAAGGAACTACAGCCAGATTCACCTGAATATCGAGAAGCCCGTGCCAAGGAAGCGAAATTCCACTACCTCAATAATCTTCTTCACAAGTTTGTGGATGATGATCACACCAAACTTCGAATTCTAGTTCCAGCATCGTTACAGAGAGGACTGACATGGCATGTCCATGAAAGCTTAACACATATCGGCACGGACAAAACAGAAGCAACAATAGGAGAAACTTTTACTTGGCCAAAGATGCAATATACCATTGTTGAGGTAATTAGAACTTGTGACGCGTGTCAGCGTACTAAGCCCAATAATTTCATACTGAAGCAGCTTCTAAAACCTTTATTACAACAGAAACCTTGCGAGCTGGTCGCTATTGACTATTTTGGTCCTCTAGTTAAGGGAAAACGTGGATGCCGACACCTTCTTGTATGTGTCGATGTATTTTCCAAGATGGTAGTATTATGACCTATCCAGAAGACGACATCAAAGCAAGTCCTCAGCAGAATCCAGAACAAAGTCATTCCGACGCTTGGGAAGCCGGAATTCTTCTTATCGGACCATGGGACGTATTTTACAAGAAATGTTTTTAGACAAGGTCGAGAGCTTAGGAATAAAGCATGTTCTATCGAGCATTCGCCATCCTTGTGGAAATCCAAGCGAGAGAACGATTCGCTGTGTTGCCAAGTATTACCGTGTCATGATTTCTAATGATCATAATAAGTGGGTCGACAGAGTAGGAGATATTGAGATGTGCATGAATACTACGAAGCACGAGCCGACAGGTCAAGTCCCACTAATTGTACACCACAACAGGATGCCTGAAAGATCTTGGGATAAGATTATTCCATGCCCAAGGGACCCGTTATTAGCACATGAGCTGCGTATTCAGAGAACCAGAGAACACATGAAGAGCCAAGCGGACCGAAGACTGAGGAGATACAGAGGAAAGAAATTTCATCGTGAGCTAGTGCTTGTTCGGAGACCACAGATATCAGATCCTAAGAACAAAGTATTTGCCAAGTTCTGTCCAAAATGTATCGGCCCGTTCCGTATTATCAAGAATTTGGGTAATAATGCTTACGGACTTGAACAATTGAGCACTGGCGCTAAATCCGTTTTCAATAGCGCTAATCTCAAGCCGTATTACAGAAGGGAATCATTTGATGAGTATTCAGGACTATGAATGCAGAATCATTATTGCAAAATTTAATTTGAGAACTTACACTCAAATGTACGTGGCTACGTGGTACTTGGGAGAGCGAGCTTTGTTGGTAAACAAGACAGCCTGTCTGGCAGAAGTTGTAATTGTGTGAGTGAGAGGGGGAAGGTCTAGCGAGACGTGTGAATGACATTGCAGCGTGAAGCGCGCACACTAATTGGGACAGTGGAATGTACACTCAGGCAGACGAGTGAGGTACATAAAAGATGTTATCTATGCTACTGTGGATATTGTTCTTAAAATCCAAATCAATCACTTGCTTCGAATTTCAAAACCTTGCTGAGGATAAATGAACCCTTATTGATTTGTCGATCAATAAGTCTTCATGATTTTTATTATTATTATTACTGATGCCCGGGCAGAACATGTTGGAAGTTGACAAAGGGGAATCGGGTAGTGTGTCACAACTTACAACAGAAGCAGCTTGGTAGTTATTCCTGAAGATGACCGGCAAAGCCGAGTTCAAGGACAAATTCTGTACCAACGCGCACCTAAATCGGCGTCATTATGGGAGTGTCAGAAGTGAAGTTTCAACCGATCCACGATTGAATCAGCAAATCAGGAGAGAGGAAGCCAAAGCCACGCGGTGGATTGCGTACCCTAGAAAAAGCGCGAAAACGCGTATCTAAAGAACCGCCGATACGATATAATTCCGCATAAGTCCATTGAGACGTTTGGATGAAAAGAAGAAGATTGATACTAGTCCCAAGTTTGTGAGGTGAAAACTACAGATTATTTTCACAAATTTCCCCCACCCTACCCCATTCTGTAAGTTTCTAATAAATTGATCGGTGATGAGCTGTTTGAGACACAACTTTATTGAGCTCTGGTGAGCAACGTTCACGCTAGTTTGCGTCACGATTTATCAAGCTCTAGTGAGCATACTTCACGTCTGTTTGAGAAACATTTCATTTTGTGCTCAAGGGAGCAGAGTTCATGGTTAGCGGAGGGAGATCTCTAGCCGAGATAAGCGCTACGTGATAGACATATTTGAGACTTGTTTGAAGCCAGTTGCGTTGAGATTGAAGAGTGTAATTTATGTAAATTTTTGTGTTATATTTTGAGTGATATATTGTGCGTGTGTTAAGCAAATGCTGAGATAGGGCCAGTTCTACGTTAAGTAATCGCCTAGGACATTTATTGTGAGTGAAAGTCAGTAGCTCATAGCGATTCTAGCTTGGCAAACTAATAACTTTGAACATTTCTTTCCAAGAAGCTACGCCAAGATGTCTGCTGAAAGGTCGTGTGATGGAATGAAGTGCATCGCCTCTACCAATACGTCGACGATGGACGACTAGATTTCACGTAGGGAAATGTTTTGGCATGGAGGTTAAGTTCTACAAGCTGCAACGGTGATGTAAAAACCATTGATTTACTCAATATGTAGTTAGATTAGACGCGGGAACGTTGTAAATATTTTATTCATTGTTTTTCTTGTATTAATTTTTTTTGTGCCGACACTGTTATGCTTAAATGTACGTTGGCACGTGGCCAAAGTTGTTTGATTGTATATTTTTCTTATGAGTCATATTTAGTGTACTCGGCGTGTGTATTTGATTTTATCCATGCGAATGCGAAACTCGTCACGGTCGACAAGTGGTGCTTTATTCAAGTTCATTTTTTTTTGTAGGAAAGGGGGTAAATGTTGTAAGATGTTTCACGGACAGGTTTTTATTTATACTAGGGTTGCCGAGCGCAACAAATTAAGATGTCACTGTAGAACACCTTAGTTCTATTTTTTTTTAGTTTTTTTGAGTCCTTTTCAGGTTCTTTAGTCACGGACTAGATTGGGAGCGCAAGTTGGTGGAAAATATGTATGTCTTTTATTTCAGGTTTCTGTCAAACCCATACGTGTGATTCTGTGTGTGTTCTTGTATCAGGTGTGTGTATTGATTCTTCGTGATGAGGGGTAGGATGTGCTACCGCCCTCAAATATTGGTGGTTGTATTTTATGGAAAGGCAGAGCACTCACAGAGGCCACTGTACCTTGTCCAGTGCTGATTCTTGGATTTCCTTGGGAAATGCTGGGATATTTTATTTTGACACACACACACACGAATATTATGTGCTTTGGGAGCACGCTTCTTCGAGACTCGAACCCGTGCCACGGCAGGTCGAGGTTATTGACACGTGGGTTGACAGATGTGCAGATTCCACTTAGCACCCGTCTATGTCTGGTGATTCATCTTTTAGGCAGTCCAGCTGACCGACTGACCCTGTAAGCTATAAGTAGCAAACCTGTTCTTTTGTGATGGTCATTGGACCATAATTAATTGGGAGTTCGCCATGTCCGTTACGGATTACCGCATATCGTATGAGATGAAATATTGTTTATGATATAAATGTTGGCTTTGAGCCTAGTGATTTCTATGACTCATTTCATGTTAGATTTGTCTGTTGTGACACCATTGGGTGTACCTTGTATATTTTCTTGTAAAAATGGCAAGTGGCCATATGTGTATTTTTCTTGTTTGGTCACGTGTTAACTTACTTGTGTTGATTTGAAAAGTCCTAATTTTAGGCGTTAATGTTGTTTGCTACGGCAGTTCCTTGATTCCAATTTCATGCGGAAATTATTTGTTGTTTTATTTAGTGTAGGAAGTGTCGGATTAATTTAATTTGTGTTTAGTTGGTTCCCCGTGTCTGTCTAGCTCTAGACAGTGCAGATTCGTCCTCTGAAGGTTTACTGGATGGTGACGAATCTCGCATTAATTTGTACACATCGTAACGCATGTAGAACAGCCGCACACGCACATGGTCATTGTAGTAATTTGGGACATTTGGTCCAGCTGTTTACAATCTCTCCTGAGATTAGGCCTAAGTTTGGCAGTTTATTAATTCGAGTGGGAGTCATTTGGGAGACCTTGTTTGTTTTGTTTTATTGTAAATATTTGATCTGTTATTAAATTCATTGTTTTAACCCTGGTATTCACTTCTTCCTGCATGTTATTTTGTTATATGGTACCCTGCATGTTATAAGAAGCGCTTAACAACAACTTAACGAAATGGACTGTTACACCCCCCGAAACTGAGTCTCATATGCTTCTTTACAAGGGTTCAATACAAATTTATAAACTGTTGATTCTCTCATTATGTTTATTTATTTAATTGATTTTACTTCACGACACATTGGAATAAAATAAAACTTACCTTCACAAAGGCCTTTCTGAGGTATAAATTTACCCTCCTTCACGATGGTATGAAGAGGGGGCAGCAAAAACCCATGGGCCTAGGAGCACATAACATCTAAATCCAGCCCTGTATATTGTCTTCAACGGCCAGTAAAGCCTTCATAGGGCGGTTATGGCTGCTTGAGCTTTTAGTTCTCGCAGTGAAGAGGAGCAGGTGTACTCCATAAAAAGGGAGGTAGCGCGCAGTTCGCTACTCCTGTCGGGATTCGGGTCGGGACTCAAAGAGCCCGCTGATGAGCCAGCTTGGTGTCCTAGGTGAAACTCCACACAAGACACGGCACAAAACTGGATAAATTGCTGAGTTTTGAAACGGGGAAATCTTAAATCCCAATACGGTTTATTATTTTGCTGAGGCCTACTGTAATGGTTCCTCCCTCTCAATAACTATATGCACGGGGTGCTTGGGGGTTAAACACCTGTACGGTATTAGCAGCATCAATATACATTCACACTTAATTATTAAGGCCACCTCAGAAATAAAAACCACTCGAAATCTGGTAAAAATCACACTAGACATAAAATGCACTCTGCAGGATCCTCGTCTTACAGACTCTACTTTACTTTAAGCGTAGGCCCGAAGGTCTTTGCCTGTTGGTTCTGAAAAGAACCATTTGAATGATTTTTCATTTTCATGTACAATAGCCAGGAGATCGCTAGGATAGTCTGGCAGCCTGATCACTGTTGCTCGTTTAGCACCACCCAGGGAGCAATGGACTCTACTAACACTCCCTATCATATTAACACAGGTACACATATGACATTGATAATCCTTGTAAGTAAAGATGACTGGTACTTACAGGTGATGACTTTACTGATTCTGGGGTTAGTGCTCCCAAAGAATCAGTCCTACTTACTCGCAACACAATTATGATATGTTTCACTCGTAAGTTTTACAATTATGAAGAATATGTACATTATTCGATTGATGGTCAGAATCCAACGATTTACTTTGCTTCGCCGATTTGATTATAACAAGGTGCTTCAAATCCGTGTGTTGGGTTGTCGCAAGAGCAGGCTGTCTGGAAGGACAAAGTGAGTTGCTACTGTAGCCAGTTGGAACAACAGGCTGAGCTATATTTTGTTGATTCTGAGAATTGGAGAGCAGGTGTGACCTGGAAGTTCTAGAAGCTGTGGTCAGTGATTTTCCCTTGTTCTGGAGAAGGTAGACAGAGAGCGAAGGGTCGTCAGACAAGGAAAGAGATAGTTTTCTACGTCACAGAGGAGGCGGAGTCCAGCAAGTGATACATTCAATAATTTGAATGAACAGCCAATAAGAGATATGACGCATCTTTGAGCAGGAATTTATTTTGCCCGCGAAATCGAGAAGTGTGTGACCCTACGATCGAACATTTTGCACGCGAACACCAGTGTGATGTGCTGATTTTTATGAGTTCAATGAGATGTTTCCGAAGTCCGTAGGACAATTTTCAAGATTTATTGAGGAGCTCCACTCCCCTTCCACTAATATTTGTGCCATATCACATAAATACGACGACGTGAGGACAGACTATTATTCTATTTTGTGAATCTGAAGACTATTTAGGGTGAAACTCTGCGCGCGTGAGTAGCACGCTGATACTTTAACTTTTTGCAAAGTGCAATGTTAGCACTTAGGTTTTGGAATACTAATTTGTGTTGAGTGCGAAGCAGCATGTGTTGTGTTAATTTCAGTGTATGTTAGGTGGATACACCTCCACAGTAATTAGGGCAAGTTTCGCTAAGCTGCATAGGACTTTGTCAGTGAATTTAGTAGCTGATAATGCAGTCTAGAAAGGTGGATGAATTTTGATAATAATAATAATTTTTCTACAGCAAGATGTTCGCCAACGGACGTGAAGTAATGAAGATATATGGTTCATCAGGCACGATGAAGACCATTATGGGCTAGGTCTCCATGATGGGACGATGACCGGGGAGTCATCATGGCACCAGGCAGACTGAAGTGATGAGTACCAAATTAATTTATTAATTTTGTCGGGGCGGGTTACGCGCAATATTGGGAATTTGTTGTAAATATTTGTTTGCTATTTTTTCAAATGTAGATTCTTTGCTTTTGCTGTCATATTAGTTTTCTTTGCGTCGCGTGACAATTTTTTTGTAAATATTTCTTTTGTGTGTGATTTTTCTTGCGGCTTTTGCTTTTTTCTTGTTTTAATTAGAGTGCTTGTTTTATGTCGCCCTGCGCGCATGAAACCATAGTACCAGGGAGATATTTTATGGCGGAAAGATTACAACCTGGTGATAAATGACTTTTTGATAGGAAGTAACATTAGACATGGGGGGAAAGTTCCCGTTTGAAATGATTATAATTATTCAGGCTGAGCTATTTGGTTTTGTTTCACTCTGTGCAACTTTTGTTGTGACACGGAAGGTCGTCTGCCTTACCGTATTAGATGTCATTAGCCTCGTTGTGAACTTGTCATTTCTGACATGGTAATTCTATTCTTGGTCTGATGTATGAGCGAGGGTCAATGGTCAATCTTCGACAGGTGTGTGTGCCATATGTGTGAATCTTCGATAGTGAGCAGGTAGGGACCTAGCGTTCCACTACCGTTGCTACTGTACCCATAAATACCCTCGGGTACACTACTTATTCCGGCTTATGTAACCCGAGGGGCATAATTGCTGATGATTGAATTCTTGATATCCCATGGTGTGGATTTTTCAAGAAAATATTGTGTTGAATTTGATAAATGTCGCGATTTCAGGAAGTCACTGGAGGCTGTTTTTCAACACTCAAGGCCATGCAGGCTTGGGTAATTTTGTCAGGCACACACCAGGCACAATTAGGGGAGCGCTTGATTGACAGCCATACACAGATTGAGAATGTTGATAAGCCGCAGCTGGTTCGCCCTACGCATTCTTCGTGCTGGTTAATAGTTAAATGTCAAGCCTGAAAGATTATAATGAGTTGATTTAATTTATGGGAGTTATTCATGCCACTTATCTAATGCTTTTTCGGCCATATTTATCGTAGTGTAATGTATTTGTTTTACGCCTGTTGGGGCCAGTTTATATTTTGTTGTTGTTGCTTGACTTGTTTTCGCCAAGACTTTAAGATATCATATTAAGGTGGCTAACGGCTAACCTGTGTTCTTGTATGTCACGTGATTGCATATGTTGGTTTGTGGAGCTTAAGACCGCTAGTTCGCCTGCTATTTTACTGTAAAATACAATTAGTGTATTATTGTTTATTTTGTAGAAGGGTTAGACTATGTCAGGTGTTAGCCATTTCATTATATATTCCCATATTGTCGTGATTCCAATCCGCAGAACGGGGATTCATAACTTATTAGATTGTTCAAACGGGAATGAATTCTCGTCAAATTACTCATTATCTTGTCTGACCACGCACGCAACACATAAAACATGTTTTACTTTTGATTTTTGATATTTGTGTATTTTTTATATATTTTTATTCAGATTAATATTTCTTTAGGTGACATTTTGTTCACTTTGTTCTTACAGCTGTCGAAGCTGAGTTTGTGATTTAGATTATTTGTTGGACTGATATCTTATTCAGTCATTTTGCTTTTTGACGGCTAACATGGGTCTGAGGATACTATGACGCCGCATGTGGGCTATTGTATTGCTTGTGTGTCATGTATGACATGCAAAGGATACAATGGCATGCATCAGGGTGGTATTAGTTTTAATTGTTGTTAGAATGATTCATAATTAAATTGTTATTGTTTTAACCTGTGTTATGTAGGTATTCATAATATTAAGTTCCCCTATGAATCCTAGAAATTAAAAGAAGCACGATTCTCCTCAAAACCACTTTTTACAAGAACCGATTACGACCCCGAATATGAGTCTTGTGTAGTGTTTCTATTCTATGGGTACAATATATACTTAATTTATAGTTCTCGATCAACATACAAACTTTCGGTTTGATAGTTTTAATAGTTACAGCACAGAGATATTGAGAACCGGTGAATAATCTATCAACATACAAACTTTCGGTTTGATAGTTGTAATAGTTACAGTACAGAGATATTGAGAACCGGTGAATAATTTCTAGTCGTTGCCATGTTCGTTTGTTTTATATGTAGGGCATAGAATTACACACTAACAGTTGCAGATCATTATGGTAGCGCATTATAGAAACTTTTGGTTGATCGCTTCATTAGAACCAAATATAAAATCTTGATTTTTTAATTTTGCTCAACCGCCATGTTGAACATCTTATAAATTGAATAAAATTAGACTCCAGTAAGCTTCTCAAAAGATTTACCGTGCTAAATTTCACTGCACTCGGATGATTAAGACGTGATAAAAGCCTATTTAAATAATTAAATTTCATGTGACCGCCATGTTGGTTTTGTTCTCATCGGGTTATTGAGAATCACAATTATAATTCCCTCTATCACCAAAAAAAAATTGATTTTGGTTGCGGTAACAGTTTCTTAGTTATTGAGAACTGATGAAATATTTCTCATGGCTGCCATGTTGAATTGTTTTACAAGTAAGCCATACAAATCCTACAGAGGAGCCAGGAACTCAAAAGGGATGAAACCGCTGCCCTAGTTGAAATATTTCATTACTATATTATGATTGCTCTGATATGCCTAGTAAATGTGTTGGTAATTTTTATGTTATTATTATTATTTATTTATTTATTTATTTATTTATTTATTTATTTATGTATTTATCGTATGGCTTTTAGTGCCGGGAGTGTCCGAGGACATGTTCGGCTCACCTGAGTCTGTAGCTGCTTGCAGCAGACACCCTTATTAGGGTGAGCTACAAGTTCCGTTCAATTTCAAGTAGTTCCAACTTTAGCCACCAGATATCAATGATAGGCTACCTTGTGGTGAACGTTGGAACATTGATAGAGCGTTCTGACGAAATCTAACCTAACAATTTAGCTTTACACAAGTTTAGTCTGTGAAATGATCTTTTACATGCCATAAATCTATGACATGGGACTGTATATTAGGGATTAACGTTGTTGGGCGCCACTCATATATACAATGAGAATACGTTGAATACGAGATACCTACTCCCAGGGTGTAGGGCAATTGAACTTGCTTCTGGCAATACACTTTTCTGAGTTGAAACAATATAAAAGAAAAACTACGACTAATAATGATTGTGTAGGAATAAAGGGGCAATTAAATATATTTAGTGAAATCAGAAAATAGTATTAAATGCCAAAAAGTGCCTCACTTCACATGCTCAAATGAAAAAAAAGAACAAGCATCATGTCTTTGTAACAAACTGGCATCCCACTAATTATTGTCTAAATAGTCCCATTGACAGAATGATGCGAATCTCAAATGAGGTCAGCATAGACTTGCAATTGCATTGCGTCTTACAGAAATAGATGGGCCTGTGAGATTCTGTTACCATGGTTACCGTGTTGCATTCTTTCATTATTTCATTGTAAATATGTATGTTTTAAGGTACTTATTTAATTGCGAGGCATTTAAAGAGTTAGTGAGCGCGTTTCGCTTACGCATTGATTTATGCTGAACCTGTAGGTTCCCCATATGTGTAGGTTGGTGTTAATGGGACCTTATTTTCGGTACAAAACTGGAATGGGACCTTAGCAGAATAATATAGGGAGGGATTATTAATGATGAGGAGTGTCTGTGCTGATCCACGATCTGTCACAATACAGTATGTAGGAGTTGAATTGTGACCGCTGTCTCATTATACTGTAGCCTATTAGCACCCACCTGGTGGCGTAGTGCCGAGCTATTGTTGTTGAATCATTTAGGAGATTTGCAACATCTACGTCACGTAGCCAAGTTTACTTGGGTGTGTATTGAATATGTCTGATAACCTGTGTCATTGTGGTGATTGTGTGGATGTGGGTGGGAGGCGGGCGTGGCCTGGAATAGAAGTAGGAAACCACAGATAATCACTTCCAGGATGACCGAAGCGGGAATCGAACCCACCTCTTCCCTATTCTGCCTCATGAGTTTGAGTGTACACCGTTCCAGCCCGAAGACCAGAATATTAAATCTCTTGGCAGAGCCGGAAATCAAACCCGGGCCTTCATTCTGAATGCTAGCTGTGAATAATATTTCCTATGGAAACTTTTAATTTAACGTTACCATTGACCTCATTATAATAAGCTAAGTGGCCTCCGTTTTACGTGGAATATGAACCACTGGACGTTACATTTCTCCTCGAAAGTACCACATGCCTTAACAGGGATTCGAATTCAGTCCACCTTGGTGAGAGGCAAGCAGCTTTACAGCTGTACCATCACGTCCCCGTAATTCCTCGCTGATGTTGATTATTGAATTTGTGCCGTGGTGTAACCGTGCTCGTTAAATCATACACCACGACCACGCGAGCTGCTGCAGCAAGTCGGGGATCATAGGTTCGAATCCCGGCTCTGACAGCGGCTATCCTGGGTGTGTTTTTCCGGGCTTTTCCACACTCCCCCAGGAAAATGCCGCGAGAGTATCTTATTTCAAGCCCCGGGGCATCCACCTCATCCCTGACCCCAATATAGCCACACATATAACTACAATCATCACATAAATACAGGGCTGATGGCCAACTTGTCCCAAGCCCCTAAATAGAATTAACAACGATAATTGAATGACGAGTGAAAGCAAATTTTCTGAATTACCTTCCAAATGTAACTAATTATCAAACGCAGTTTCGATGCCCACTAATGAGGTTAGCCATTTGACTGTTCAGTAACAACTAAATACTGTATTATTCCATATCAAATTATGTCAGTCATTACACCATTACGTACATCACATGATTTACAAGCCATAGGGAATGTTTGGTTGGGAGTAAAAAAGGCAATGCTGGGCCAGAGATTGAACCTGGAAACCATAACATTAGTTGTTAATGCTTTACATTTATACTACTGTGATATAAAGATAGCTTTGAAGACATTTTATGTTCGACGATGTCGAAATTAAATATTATACAGTACGTCAGACAACTGTATCATTATGATGGTCATTATAGTATTGTTTTTCATTATGAGATAGTTCTCCAGCCAATCAGAGCTCATTCATTGACCAATTAGGTAAAGATACCTTCGCGCATGCGCTCAAAATCCAACTTGTCGGACATGAATTACATGATTTGAAAGTTCAAATTGGATATCGGTTCAACCATTGTAGTTACAATCCCAAACACAAAGACAAAATCAGCACAAACCTTTAGGGTAACAAGAAAATACTATGACATATGCAAGAAATTTATGAATCTACATCCAGAAGTTAGCAACACAGCATCTTT
Organism: Meconema thalassinum; assembly: GCA_946902985.2. NCBI lineage: Eukaryota > Metazoa > Arthropoda > Insecta > Orthoptera > Tettigoniidae > Meconema > Meconema thalassinum. The sequence goes on from OX336390.1 coordinate 839,340,065, forward strand.
CTTAAAAAACTACTGACATGGAAAGTGCATCGTACTATATGTTCGCGTAAATAAACTGGAGAATATGAGACAAGAAATAGCACTGTACCTTAATATCTCCAACTCCAATTTATACACGACTTCGGTGACAATATTAGTGAATGCTAGTCTTGATCGGCACTAGACATCATGCATGCTGTAAACAATAGCATTGCCAAGCAAAGTAAATGGTCTCTGCTTCCGAAGGTCTTTGACCCACGCATGCGCTCTGTTCAGTAAGCCAAACCAGCGCGCTCTGTTCACTAACTGAAGTGAATGAATCCCACAGATATTTATGAATATGTGTATTAAAACGTATAATAAAGTTGTAATTATCGGTGGACATTAACAGTCGTATGCAACTCACCAATAATGGCAATAATTAAGGCACGAGTATGTTTATAAAACGAGCGTAGCGAGATTTATAATTTCCATACGAGTTGCATAATTTACTATTTCAGGGTTGACAATTGATATTTCAACTTTTCAGTCGACCAACAAATTAGACTGTAATTCCAATTACTGGGGCATAAGAAACAAGTACTGTAGTTCCGTCAAGAACTGAATTGCCTATTTTCACATAACCTATTATGTTAATTGCCTCTATCAACAAGATTGCTGTAATATATACGTAGATATTGAGAACCGTCTAAATGATTCGGTTGGTCGCCATGTTGGATTCTTACGTATTGTACCCAACTGTCATCATGTGGACCATGTGTTCGTATCCCAGCTCACTCACGGTCTTTCGAGGTATGGGACGTTCCTGCCCACCATACGACCACATGCTCAGGATTTGAGTCTACCATGTAACTACTCTACATGAAATACACAACATATTCCTAAAATAAAATATTTACTGGTATAAAATCATGGCTATACAACAAATACAAATAAAGGACAAATTATACTTAATTCCCACAAATAAAAATAGGGTTATTCTGTGAGGTTTCTCCTTAAAATAGTGCTACACTGCACTCAAATCTAATTCTAGCATCCTGTCAATGATAATTTCAGACTTCCATGGGTTTCCATAGTGTTCATCAAGTGACACAATTACTTAACTGGAGTATCATAACACAAAAGTCACATATCACATCTAAATGACATTAATAAAACATTACTCCGTTTCTTATGGCATTTACCTTGATTAGCATAAATTCATTATTTTCTGCATTAATTAACAATTATTTGTTGTGTCGTGTGAATCATCTTCCTTCTTTCCATCACTATGAACGCTTTAAAAAGTGGTACACTCCCCTTCCAAAATAAACATGGATAGAATATTTATAGTTTCACCATACAACGATTTTCTGGGTCTTGTCGGGCTTATGTCGTTACAAACGTGTCATGTTCTGGGAAATCACATACCCGTCTGCATAAATTAGCGTGAACTGGCAAAATGCACTCCAAAAGAAGATGCCTACATTATTTTGGTTCAGTTTTCCTCCTCAGAGAATAACTGAGCCAAATATTATCTGATGTCTTTGATCCAACAACGTATGTGTGTTGCAACACACCATTCAATTCCATTGGCATCATCATAATAATCATATCTTAATTGCATATTGAAATATCGAGATTCTTCAGTGTCCTACTATGACTCTAATTTACAAGGGACTGGTCGACCGACCTTCTCTCCACTCAGCAGGCAATAAAATTCGTTCCAGCTGGCTAGTCAAGATGGCTGCCGCAGAAGTGGTCTACAACCCCACCTCCTCTCATCTGCTGTCAAGGTCAGGTTTGTTTACAATTGCAGTACTGGAGTTACGCTAGGTGTGGTTCCTAAGTAATTGAGTCATTTAATTATTTAACACCTATCTTTATAGTGTATTGGGCTCAACTCGGCTCCTTATTAACATTCATGGCTGGGGATGGTATTCTGTGATAGCCTTGTCGTTCTATGGTGACTACTGGTGGCTTTAGACGCGCATCATAGTGAAAATCCACGATTTTCACCAGCAGCTGTCAATAAAATATAAGGAAATCTGCGTTTCCTAAACGACGAATATGATCCTTACCTCTCAGGGTAGATCATTTATACACATGCTTACTGCGTCTCGACGGACGCCATTCGTGGCCATAATTCATGCAAACGATGGATACAGACAGGCTCTGTCCAATTCGCTGCGAATAATACAGTATGCTCAAGGGCGATACTAACTCGTAGATTTAGCCAACTTCTCACCTAACGCGCAAGCTATACTAGTTGGTCCCCGCAATTATTTATTTACGTAAATCACTGGATTCTACGTTATTTCTGCACGCAATATGCGGCTTCAAACAATACTTCACATAGATGACTCAATTATTAAGGCACCCGCGTTCTCTCTGTCATACCACTTAAGCCAAAGCTTTAAATAGCTCCTAATAAAAATGTATAAATTTACTGGCTTACTTTACTTTAATGGTCCTCAAATATAATCCTAAGGATTGACCATATCAAATATTCATTCACATTTCACCGACACTGAAAAAGCTCTTGTATTTCGCTATTATCCACGTTACTTTCTTACTGTTTACCAAAATACAGTATCTTTATATTAGTCATGACACACTTTGAACGTTATTTAGGCCAAAAGTGCCTATTACTTTACTGTTGCCGACCCCAGATTATTGTTATTATTATTATTCATTTAACGTTACCGTTACATCCATCACTATTTTCGACCTGAATGGCCCTAAACAAATCACCTTCCAAGCCATATTTTATTCAATTCGAGTGGTGAAAACTCGTTCAGTAAGTGACTGTTACATCTTATTCTCAAAGTGATAAATCGTTACATGGTGAACTATTTAGTTATAATAACATTGTAAATTGGTACTCACTTTTTCTTTTTCGCTGGATAGTGCCAGCATTTCAGCTTTGGCGCTACCATGACGCTTAATTTAAGCCATCATGTTATATTTTACACAACACTTAAATTCACACATTTTCCACCTGATAAACATACTTTTATCAGTAACCTCTTTCACTTCTACACAATGCATATTAATCACTATACACATGAACACTTTTAAATCACTATTACACAATTTATGTACACTTATTCACTACTTCACAGGTTGATCCTTAAATCGGACTTCTCCTACGCCTGATCTCAGAGATGCGATTCAATGACGCCAACCGCTGGTCTACGTGAAAATCTAACAGCGTTTTACGGACGTTCGATCCTCGTCACCTGCAATCTCGTTCAGCTCACTGTCAAGATGAAGTTGCAATGATTCCCAAGCTCCCATCATTGTAGTGATCCTGATGATAATGTCATATACAACTCTGACAGTACCTCCTGGTATGTGTAATGTTCAAAAACATTATAAGTTCCTCTTTCGCTGTGGCGAATTTATATTTGCGTCAGATAATAGATAAATATCTGTATTAAATTACTTCGACGCACTTCATGATTACTTATGAAGCTTTATGACTTGCTTCTATTGTTCTTCGACGGCGGAGCGTTGATACTTTAACATTTGGCGTGCTTACTGGCAGCGTATTAGTTACGTGTATACAGACTGAAGACAACAAGACAACTCGCTGGTGTGAGCTGCTCCCCTCCATATAAAGGTTTCTCGTACAAAATAGTCCACTGGACACATGAGAGCGACTCCTTTCTTGAAATAATACCTCTTCAGCCGAAATGACATATACATCTTGTTTAATTAAGTGTGGAGGTTTCATAAACATTCACGTGCACGCGATCGCTTCGGCCAATTAATTACAATTAATTGCCTTAGTTCAGCGCGTCAGGACGCCACTGTGGTGGTTCCCCTTTGGCTGGTCACAAAATCACTGCTCTCGAGCGCAGGCTAGGTTGTAATGCGTTCATTTAGAGAGATAGGCTTTAATTTAGGTGAAAAACCACTCCTAAATTACCTCTCCGTGAATATATTCACCTGGGTGTATATTTCACTCCATTCCAATGCTCCACTTGGCTGTAATTAATTAATTTCCGTGGGCAATCATCCCTATTCCCGATTCCATCGTTGTCAAGCGGTGAATACCCGAGCCATTAATTTTGGGCTGTCTCCTCGGTCCAGACGTAAATAGTGCGCTCGGCGCCTAAGGTCTCCGCCCACTTGCTAAGTGTAATTTGTAAAACGCCAAACTGGCCTCCTCTCATTCTCGTATGCTCTGAAAACGTATATTTTCTTGCATTTGGCTACAATTTTTCATCTTAAACTGGTATGATATTCACATATAGGTCGTGAAATCATGCTACATTATTATATGTCATTATACCTCTCATTGCTCTTTGGGTTCCCTGTAATTGCTCCCCCTCAGAGATCAATGGTTCGACTCTAGGCATAACCATGTGCCTGGTCTCTGATGAGACCTGAGTTCGATGCCAGACTGCCGTGACTGATTGGGCACATCTCTCCCCTGCTAAGCTCGGAAAATTCATTTCACAAGTGAATTTTTCGGGCCCTTCAGATGGCATCGACTCCAAGCAGTATTTACTTTAAGTGGTCAGTGCTCTCGGCAATGGGCTCTCTCGTTCCCCCATTCCACTCTGTCTGCCGTCTCGTAGACTCTTGTTCTGCCTTCTCAATTGTTCATTCATTTCCTCTAGCTCCGTAGCGGCCTCCCTCAACTGGTCATAAACTTCCTTCAGTTGACAGCTGCATTCTCCCTTCGGATCCCTTGGGTCAGCGAGCTGGTCGCTTCGCTCCGTTCCTTCTTGGGACTGCAAGCTTTTCTCAAGAATCTTTCCGTGCATACGTAATGACTCCTCGTTCACTTGGGTGTGCATTGCTTGCTCCTCTCTCGTATCATAATCCTCTGGTGGACTATATAGTTTTAAATTAGCTGCATTTACAACAACTTCTCTACTTGTTGCTTCGTCTTTGATCCGATATGCAATATTTTGCAGATCCCTTATAATCAGGTAGGGTCCGTGATAGGCATGCTGAATTTTTTTATATTTCCTGCTCTCTGGATCTGAACTAGCGGGTTTCTTCAATAAGACGTATTCCCCACAAGTAATGGTCTATGGTAGCGTTTCCTCCTGTTTCTCCGCTGCCGTCTGTCTGCTTGTTTCTTGATATACTCGAACGTTCTTTGGATCCTCAACTCACGTCCAGGTTGTGCATCGATGGGTGTCCGAATGACATTATTCCATGGCCTCTCTGGTCTTGTATCAAGATGTAGGCTCACTGGCACTTCTCCTGTCGCTTCGCGCACGGTATTGTTGATACAATATTCAATAATCTCAAGTACGTCAATCCATTTCCAATTCTCAGTAGAGCAGTATATCTTCATGTACTTTTGCAGTTCCCTCATAACTCTCTCAGTGGAATTCGACTCCGGGTGTCGAACTGTGGATAAAATCTGTCTTATGCCCAGATTTTCCAACTCCCTGCGAAATTCTACGCTGGTAAAACAGCTCCCATGATCAGATAAGATGTTCTCCGGCTGCCCTAATATAGGAATGATTCTTTCCTTCAGCCTATTAAGTACCTGTTTTGTACTGGTTTTCTGAATTGGACACAGGACTACCATTTTAGAAAACACGTCTAGAGCAACTAGAATGTGTCTATTTCCTCTTCTAGCTCTAGGAAGCGGCCCAAAGTTGTCCAGTGCCAGAAGCTGACATGGCTTCTCTGGTAAGAGTGGTATAGGTTTCTGCCTCATTAAGTACGAATTAGGCTTTACTCGTTGGCAAATAGCACATGTCCTGATTGTATTCCTGACTGTATCTCGAAGTTTTGGCCAAATAAATGCTTCTTTAAGCAGGGCAACAGACTTATCTACACCGGGGTGACCAAAAGCTCGGTGTGCTAACCATACTAGCCTTCTCTGCAATGCTGGTGGTACAACGATCCTGGGTCTGGTGTGGTCTGAGTCACTCCATTTATGTAACATCTGGTTAAACCATAGATACTCCGTTGATAGTAATTCGGCTTCCACATACATCGGGGTTCCTCTGACCAGCTTTCCCTCGAAGTAATTAATCATCAACCGTATCCAGGGATCTTCACGTTGAAAAACGGTGATGTTCCTCAGATCATCTAAGGTCTTCTGATCTCTATCTTCTATCTCGATAGCTAGAGCTTCCTCTTCATCAGCTGTAGGGTATCTGCTTAGCAAGTCAGGTATGATATTGTCCTTCCCCGGGCAATACTCGATTTCCACTTGAAATTGCTGTATGTACAGGAACCATCTCGTCAGTCTTTGACTCGACAAGTCAGTTTTCAACAGGAACGTTAGGGCTTTATGGTCTGTTCTCAATATAATTCTAAAGCCGTAGACTAGCTTTCGCCAATACTGTAGGGCATACAGTATCGCGAGTAATTCGATCTCCGTGACCGTATAATTCTTCTCATTAGGTTTCAACCTTCTACTTATGAATGCAATGTAAGTTTTCTCCTCTGGCCTGTCCACATTTTCCTGATATAACTTTGCTCCAATACCTATGAATGATGCGTCAGTCTGGATAATAAATTTCTGAGTGTAGTCAGGATATCCCAATTTTACATAATCTAACAGCATCTGTTTAGATTTCACGAAGGCTTCCTCGCATTGTTCCGTCCTGCGCCATCTTCCTCCTTTCTTCAGTAAGTCTTGGAGTGGTGCTACGGTCTCGGTATACTTTGGGCAATGGTTTGAAAAGAATCCAATAACGCCTAGATATTGCCTGACGTTCTTTACCTTCGTTGGTCTCGGGAAATGTTTAATAACTTCCAATTTTCCCGGATTAGGTCTGACTCCTTGTGCATCTGTTACATGGCCGAGAAATTTAACTTCTCTCTGAGCAAAGTTAGACTTCTTTATATTGACCTTAAAGTTAGCCTGACATAGGTCATATAACAACTTGCGTAGATCTCTGACGTGTTCTTCAACCGTTTCAGATGTCAGTAGTATATCATCTACGTAGCATATGGTTGTAGCTTTTACTTCTTCAGACAGGTTCCGATTTAGCGCTCGTATCAACGCTGAACCTGCTGTTTTCAATCCAAATGGAAGATGCACGTATGAATACGTGTGCTGGTCAAATACAAATCCAGTCAATAAACTTGTTTTCTCCTCCAGAGCAAGATGGTGAAAACTTGCCGTCAGGTCAAGATTTGAGAACACAGTCTTTCCTTTGAACCTTCTGAGAACCTCCTTAATGGGCGGCACTTTATCAAATACCGGTATGACCTCGGAATTCAAATTTCGTAGGTCCAGGCATATCCTCACACTTCCGTCCTGTTTAGGTACAACCACCAGTGGGCTGACATAGGGTGTGGCTGTCTTCACAATGACGCCTGCCTCTAGCATTTCCTGTATTGCTTCTTTGACCTTCAAATAATGTTTCTCAGCTACAGGATACGGCTTCTGTTTGAATGGTGTCCAATCGCTGACTTGGAACGCATACTGGAAATTCTTGATCCGGCCAGGTCTCGAATCGAAGACTCTTTTATACTCAAATAGCAGTTCCCTTAGCATTTGCTTATATTCTGGACCAAATTTAGCTTCCTCAATTTTCTCTTCCAGGCATTCTTCAAATTTTGGATCGAGGTCCTTTTCAATGTCTGCGGCCAGTGTTGCCAACTCTTCCTCAATGTCTTCTGTTGTCGACACTGCATCCCCAGTCATATCTCCGTATGTATGCCATACGTATTCTTCTGGTCTCGTTTCATTGTGCTTTAATGAGAGTTCTAAATCTTCCTTTCCCGCACTTGCGCGAAACATAACAATGTCTTGCGAGAGATCTATAATAACTTTATATTCTCTTATGAAATCCATGCCAACAATGAGGTTATAAGGCAGCTTATTCACCAGTAGGAAGCTCTGTGAGAATGTAGAGTTCCCTATCTGCAGATCTAAAAATACTTGGTATCTGCATATCATAACTTTATCTGGTATCACACCTTTTATTTTCACGCTTGAAATAGGTATTTTCAATACGTGAATTTTACTTTGGATTTCATTATATAATGTCTGGGTTATCAAGCACACTGTTGAACCTGTATCAATGAGACTTCTTATCTTCATGCACGCAATGTTGACAATAATAATGGGTAGTTCCCTTCTCACATTGACCGTCCCTTCATCTAGGTCTTCGATAAGCTCCTCAGGTTTGGCAATCCAGTTAACAACATTCACTGTATTCCATCCTGAACTTATCTCTCTTTGGTCATTTAATTTTGGTGTTTTTTTCAATTGCTCCATTCTTTGTGGAGTTCTTCTGCCTGTCTTCATGCTGTTGAAATTCCAGACTCTTGGCACCGTCATCATTTTTATATATGTCGGGTGACCTTCTATTCCTAATCGCTTCATCCCAATGAACTCGCGATTGTCTCTGGTCATCTCCGCGCTCTTCCATGTATCTTAAAGATGCGTGATAGCGTTCTTCCGCCTCTTCATCGAACCCGCGACTCTGCTCTTGGGATCTCCATCCTTGGTTGTTCCCATTTCGGCCGTAATTCCTTCTGTTATCAGGCTGTTGGTCTCTCGTACCACGCTGATTCCAGTTTTTCCTTCCTCGGTTTCCACGGTTCGATCCTCCTCGATATGCTGGCCTCCAATTTTGGTTTTCACGTCCTTCACGTTGTCAGTCGGATTTTTCTGTTTCGGTGCTTGTAGACTTGCTTTTTGTCTGCAACTTAGTCGGTTCAGTCGGTGTAGTCGTCATGTTGACTTGTTCCACGTTTCGACTTTGCCTTGTGTGCTGCACTGTGGTTAGATCGAGTTGTCTCAGCACCTCCTCCATATCGATCGCAGTTTTGGCGTTTGCTGAGAATAGTAGACGTTGTACTTCATACGGTAGCTGCTTGGCTATCGCTATGCACAAATCTGACTCTCTAAGTCCTTCATCAGGCTCGCGAAAACGGCACAATTGATTCACAAAGAATTCTCCGTACTTCGTCGGATTACTGGTACTATAACGCCTGGAATAGAAGTCCAATCTGAGGTTCTGTCGTATGCTCGCGTTCCAGTATCTGCTTAAGAATGCTTGGCGAAATTCGTCAACGGTGTCGAACGTGTACCGAAAACTCCTAAACCATAAGGCACACTCACCATCAGTTAGTTTTTCAATCGCTCTCAACCTGCGCTCTGGCGCTACTTTCGCGTCATTCAAGTACTCGGAAACTTATTTAAGCCAGTACTTGGGTGTCATGTTAGAATTACTCCCAGAGTATTTCTTTGGTTTCTCATCACTAGCCCTTACAACTGTGACTATTTGACTTTGAACAGCATTTTCATGCGGTGTTGACATGGCAATTGGCATACCAGGTGTGGTATACGGGCTGTCACTTGGCATGGCTGCATTCTTTGGAGTGGGCTGTATTTCTATCTCTGCCCATTTGTTTCTCCTATTCTCGTCTATACTTCCTTCGCTAGACCTACGATTCCGCAACATGGATTCCTCCTGCGCGATCATTCAAGTCTCGATTTGGCTGTGCCTATTTTCTGCTCTTTCCAAACGAGCTAATACCTCTCTTTCTATTTTCTCTAGGCGATCTCGGTTTCTTTCTGCCATAGAAAATACCTTTTCCTTATCATCCTTAAGGTTTTCCTTCAGGTGGATAATTTCCCCCGCTAGACTTTCTCTTACTTCGGCATGAGTCTTATCGCTGGCTTCAGTCTTTAAGCCTTCTCGAAGTTCTAATTCTTCTCGTAAGCCTGTAACTTCCTTTTGAATGTGACCCTGCATATGAGAGATTTCAGTCCTTATTTTCGTGATTTCTCCCTGGTCCTCATCCTGTCTTTTATGAATAACTGCTAAGTCGCTCTGAGTTTGTTCCAACTCTTTCTGCACCTTCCCGACCTGCTTCATCATATTTGACATTATCTCCTTATTCTCTTGATCAGAAGTTTTTATTTCCTGGATTTCCTTGCATTGGTCAAGGATATTCTGATCCTGTTTTCTCAAGGCTTCGTCTACTGCCTTGGCGTAACCTGCCATTCGCGTATTCCATTTTATGTCGCTATCCTCGAGCCTTTGATCCACGGTCTGAGTGAACGTATTAAATTGCTCTAGTTGACGTTTAGTATTAGCTTCATTCTGACTCTGAATGTCTTTAAGCTCCATGGACATACTGCTTAAACTATCGTTAATCTCACGCTGTGACTCTCTGCACGCTTGCAGATTATTCTCTAGTTTTAATTCTATAGACTCAAAGCGTTTATCGTTATCAGCTTGCATTTCTGAGACCACGCTAACAATATTCTTAGTTACCTCACGCTGGACAGACTCTTTAACGTCATCCATTTTTCTATTAACCTCTATTAGGTTTGACTCTAACTGCGTGTTTACATTAGCTTGATTAGCCTCCAATTGTACATTTATTGTAGCCAATCTATCTGCTATTTCATCTTTAAATGCTTTAGATTCGTCCTTATTCTTAGCATTAGAATTATCAAAATGTTCCCTTAACTCAGCAATACACCTGAGTACGTCTTCAGTTCCAGCCATCCTGTATTTCTTAATTTCAGATTCAGGTAGGCCGCAGCTGAATATGCTGGCGCGTTCTATTGGAAAGAAAAGGATTCCGATCCCGCGACAACAACAACAACATATTACAAAATGTCAAAACCACCTATGGAATGGGTATAGACCCTCGTACCCGTCTGACAACAGTGTCTGACGTCTGAATATCATCTAGAAAGACTCACAATCGCTCAAACAAAGTTTGAGGAAAAATATTATTATTATGGTTTTCCCCATGAAAACCATGCTATTATTATGGGGTTTCCTGAATCCCATAAGCCATCCACGTACTGGGCGCCATGATAAAGTAGAGGGGTGGACATGCTATGTTTTCCATGGCCAGTTTGCGCAATGCCAAGATCGCTCATATTGCACTGATGCAGGCGGTTCCATAATGAATTAATACCGACCCACGTTGCCTGGACCATGATAAATAAAGGGGGTTGTGTGTAAGTTACATTTACATTTAAGCATGTCTTATGGAGGATTATCAACATTTATTTTACGTGATGGCTTATTAACAAATGGGACGCGGCCTTTTCCTATTATATCCTAATTTCTATGCTGTATTTGCTTCTACCATTAATATCTTGGCCGACTTTCAGCAGTACCTGTGACTCAATCCTAGTACAGAGACATATCCTCCATGTACCCAACTGTCATCATGTGGACCATGTGTTCGTATCCCAGCTCACTCACGGTCTTTCGAGGTATGGGACGTTCCTGCCCACCATACGACCACATGCTCAGGATTTCAGTCTACCAGGTAACTACTCTACATGAAATACACAACATATTCCTAAAATAAAATATTTACTGGTATAAAATCATGGCTATACAACAAATACAAATAAAGGACAAATTATACTTAATCCCCACTAATAAAAATAGGGTTATTCTGTGAGTTTTCTCCTTAAAATAGTGCTACACTGCACTCAAATCTAATTCTAGCATCCTGTCAATGATAATTTCAGACTTCCATGGGTTTCCATAGTGTTCATCAAGTGACACAATTACTTAACTGGAGTATCATAACACAAAAGTCACATATCACATCTAAATGACATTAATAAAACATTACTCCGTTTCTTATGGCATTTACCTTGATTAGCATAAATTCATTATTTTCTGCATTAATTAACAATTATTTGTTGTGTCGTGAAAATCATCTTCCTTCTTTCCATCACTATGAACGCTTTAAAAAGTGGTACACTCCCCTTCCAAAATAAACATGGATAGAATATTTATAGTTTCACCATACAACGATTTTCTGGGTCTTGTCGGGCTTATGTCGTTACAAACGTGTCATGTTCTGGGAAATCACATACCCGTCTGCATAAATTAGCGTGAACTGGCAAAATGCACTCCAAAAGAAGATGCCTACATTATTTTGGTTCAGTTTTCCTCCTCAGAGAATAACTGAGCCAAATATTATCTGATTTCTTTGATCCAACAACGTATGTGTGTTGCAACACACCATTCAATTCCATTGGCATCATCATAATAATCATATCTTAATTGCATATTGAAATATCGAGATTCTTCAGTGTCCTACTATGACTCTAATTTACAAGGGACTGGTCGACCGACCTTCTCTCCACTCAGCAGGCAATACAATTCGTTCCAGCTGGCTAGTCAAGATGGCTGCCGCAGAAGTGGTCTACAACCCCACCTCCTCTCATCTGCTGTCAAGGTCAGGTTTGTTTACAATTGCAGTACTGGAGTTACGCTAGGTGTGGTTCCTAAGTAATTGAGACATTTAATTATTTAACACCTATTTTTATAGTGTATTGGGCTCAACTCGGCTCCTTATTAACATTCATGGCTGGGGATGGTATTCTGTGATAGCCTTGTCATTCTATGGTGACTACTGGTGGCTATAGACGCGCATCATAGTGAAAATCCACGATTTTCACCAGCAGCTGTCAATAAAATATAAGGAAATCTGCGTTTCCTAAACGACGAATATGATCCTTACCTCTCAGGGTAGATCATTTATACACATGCTTACTGCGTCTCGACGGACGTCATTCGTGGCCATAATTCATGCAAACGATGGATACAGACAGGCTCTGTCCAATTCGCTGCGAATAATACAGTATGCTCAAGGGCGATACTAACTCGTAGATTTAGCCAACTTCTCACCTAACGCGCAAGCTATACTAGTTGGTCCCCGCAATTATTTATTTACGTAAATCACTGGATTCTACGTTATTTCTGCACGCAATATGCGGCTTCAAACAATACTTCACATAGATGACTCAATTATTAAGGCACCCGCGTTCTCTCTGTCATACCACTTAAGCCAAAGCTTTAAATAGCTCCTAATAAAAATGTATAAATTTACTGGCTTACTTTACTTTAATGGTCCTCAAATATAATCCTAAGGATTGACCATATCAAATATTCATTCACATTTCACCGACACTGAAAAAGCTCTTGTATTTCGCTATTATCCACGTTACTTTCTTACTGTTTACCAAAATACAGTATCTTTATATTAGACATGACACACTTTGAACGTTATTTAGGCCAAAAGTGCCTATTACTTTACTGTTGCCGACCCCAGATTATTATTATTATTATTATTCATTTAACGTTACCGTTACATCCATCACTATTTTCGACCTGAATGGCCCTAAACAAATCACCTTCCAAGCCATATTTTATTCAAGACGAGTGGTGAAAACTCGTTCAGTAAGTGACTGTTACATCTTATTCTCAAAGTGATAAATCGTTACATGGTGAACTATTTAGTTATAATAACATTGTAAATTGGTACTCACTTTTTCTTTTTCGCTGGATAGTGCCAGCATTTCAGCTTTGGCGCTACCATGACGCTTGATTTAAGCCATCATGTTATATTTTACACAACACTTAAATTCACACATTTTCCACCTGATAAACATACTTTTATCAGTGGCCTCTTTCACTTCTACACAATGCATATTAATCACTATACACATGAACACTTTTAAATCACTATTACACAATTTATGTACACTTATTCACTACTTCACAGGTTGATCCTTAAATCGGACTTCTCCTACGCCTGATCTCAGAGATGCGATGCAATTACGCCAACCGCTGGTCTACGTGAAAATCTAACAGCGTTTTACGGACGTTCGATCCTCGTCACCTGCAATCTCGTTCAGCTCACTGTCAAGATGAAGTTGCAATGATTCCCAAGCTCCCATCATTGTAGTGATCCTGATGATAATGTCATATACAACTCTGACAGTACCACCTGGTATGTGTAATGTTCAAAAACATTATAAGTTCCTCTTCCGCTGTGGCGAATTTATATTTGCGTCAGATAATAGATACATATCTGTATTAAATTACTTCGACGCACTTCATGATTACTTATGAAGCTTTATGACTTGCTTCTATTGTTCTTCGACGGCGGAGCGTTGATACTTTAACATTTGGCGTGCTTACTGGCAGCGTATTAGTTACGTGTATACAGACTGAAGACAACAAGACAACTCGCTGGTGTGAGCTGCTCCCCTCCATATAAAGGTTTCTCGTACAAAATAGTCCACTGGACACATGAGAGCGACTCCTTTCTTGAAATAATACCTCTTCAGCCGAAATGACATATACATCTTGTTTAATTAAGTGTGGAGGTTTCATAAACATTCGCGTGCACGCGATCGCTTCGGCCAATTAATTACAATTAATTGCCTTAGTTCAGCGCGTCAGGACGCCACTGTGGTGGTTCCCCTTTGGCTGGTCACAAAATCACTGCTCTCGAGCGCAGGCTAGGTTGTAATGCGTTCATTTAGAGAGATAGGCTTTAATATAGGTGAAAACCCACTCCTAAATTACCTCTCCGTGAATATATTCACCTGGGTGTATATTTCACTCCATTCCAATGCTCCACTTGACTGTAATTAATTAATTTCCGTGGGCAATCATCCCTACTCCCGATTCCATCGTTGTCAAGCGGTGAATACCCGAGCCATTAATTTTGGGCTGTCTCCTCGGTCCAGACGTAAATAGTGCGCTCGGCGCCTAAGGTCTCCGCCCACTTGCTAAGTGTAATTTGTAAAACGCCAAACTGGCCTCCTCTCATTCTCGTATGCTCTGAAAACGTATATTTTCTTGCATTTGGCTACAATTTTTCATCTTAAACTGCTATGATATTCACATATAGGTCGTGAAATCATGCTACATTATTATATGTCATTATACCTCTCATTGCTCTTTGGGTTCCCTGTAATTGCTCCCCCTCAGAGATCAATGGTTCGACTTTAGGCATAACCATGTGCCTGGTCTTCTCTGATGAGACCTGAGTTCGATGCCAGACTGCCGTGACTGATTGGGCACAGTATGTAGGCCTAAGAGTTATGTAGTATTTGATGAAGAATATTGCGCAGGTGTATTAATCAAACTTCAATCGCATGATTAGGACACAAGAAATAAAAACGAGATTCTAAAATTTCGCACAGCCACCATCTTGAGGTTTTGTAAACAATTGAAATAAATTAGATATCAGTGGATTAATAATTGTATAATCATTTACCGTACCAAGTTTCACTGCGCTCGGATGGTTAAATCGCGAGAAAATTCGCATCGCCGCCATGTTGTATTTGTGCCCACCATATTATTAAAAGTCCCATAGGTGAACTTATGTTAATTACTTTTATCAACATACAAAATTTCAGGTTGGTTGCTGTCATAGATTAGTAGATATTGAGAACTGTCTAAATATTTCGTATGGTCGCCAGAGTGGATTTTTAAATTTATGTAGGCCAAAGAGTTATGTATTATTAGATGACAATTATACCGTAGGTTCATTATACAAACGTTGAGTTTGATCGCATGATTAGGAAACAACAATAAAAACTAAATTTTTTAATTGCGCACAACCGCCATCTTGATGTTATATAAACAATTGAATTAAATTAAATGTCAGTGCATTATGTATTATGTATTATATATAATAATTTTCTCTACCTTGTTTCAAAGCGCTCGGATAGTTAAATCGCGAGATAAGTCTATTTCAAAGTATCAACTACGCTTGGCCGACATGTTCGTTTTGTACTTAACAAGTTTTTGAAAGTCCCATAGGTGAACTTCTAGTAGACCCCTTTATCACCGTACAAATATTAAGGGAGATATCAGTAATAGTTTCGGATATATAGAATGCCGGTGAAATATTTCGCACAGCCGCCATGTTGAATTAGTGAGTCAAAATTAAATTTGAAAGGCTTGGTCAAGGTCGGACAATATATAACAATGTCATTGCCCAGATTCATTGAAATCGCTCCACCAATTTAGATTTTATTAGGGTGGGGACACACACTGACACACACATGCACACACGCACACACGCACACACGAACACGGACAAAAGGTGATCTCATAAGCCTATTTTTTCATAAATGAATATAGGCTGAAAATAACCTGAAAGAAATTATATGTGATTAAAATTATAAATTACACTTTTCTATCTATACATTTAACAGGCAATGAAGAAAATTACAAAACAAAAAAACAAGTAGTTCCGTGACGAACTAAAGAACCTACGTTTCTTAAAATTTAAGATTCATGCCAATCTACATAGACCTATGTAGAATAATGATGAAATAAAGTTGGTAATACACACATCAAAAAAAGATTTGCATCACCTCGGTTCCAAGAGTTCCGGAACCTTTAAATACAAAGGGAATAGAGATCAACACAAACAACATTTCAGCTCGTTTTATTGCTCATGAGACCCACACATTGCATGTTGTACCATCATACAGCTAGACTTTCAGCATTTGTGGTCCAGATTGCAGTACACACCACTACCTCTAATACCCAGTAGCACGTCCTCTTGCATTGATGCATGCCTGTATTCGTCGTGGCATACTATCCACAAGTTCATCAAGACACTGTTGGTCCAAATTGTCCCACTCCTCAACGACAATTCGGCGTAAATCTCTCAGAGTGGTTGGTGGGTCAAGACGTCCATAAACAGCCCTTTTCAACATATCCCAGGCATGTTCGATAGGGTTCATGTCTGGCGAACATGCTGGCCACTGTAGTCGAGCGATGTCGTTATCTTGAAGGAACGCATTCACAAGATGTGCACGATGAGGTCGAGAATTGTCGTCCATGAAGACAAATGCCTCTCCAATATTCTGCCGATATGGTTGCACTATGGGTCGGAGGATGTCATTCAGGTATCGTAAAGCCGTTTCGGAGCCTTCCATGACCACCAGTGGCGTACGTCGGCCCCACATAATGCCACCCCAAAACATCAGGGAACCACCACCTTGCTGCACTCGCTGGACAGTGTGTCTAAGACGTTCAGCCTGACCAGGGTGCCTCCAAACACGTCTCCGACGATTGTCTGGTTGAAGGCATATGCGACACTCATCGGTGAAGAGAACGTGATGCCAATTCTGTGGGGTCCATTCAGCATGTTGTTGGGCCCATCTGTACCGCGCTGCATGGTGTCGGGGTTGCAAAGCTGGACCTCGCCATGGACGTCGGGAGTGAAGTTGCGCATCATGCAGCCTATTGCGCACAGTTTGAGTTGAAACACGACGTCCTGTGGCTGAACGAAACGCATTATTCAACATGGTGGCATTGCTGTCAGGGTTCCTCCGAGCGGCAATCCGTAAGTAGCGGTCATCCTCTACAGTAGTAGCCCTTGGGCGGCCTGAGCGAGGCCTGTCATCGACAGTTCCTGTATCTCTGTACCTCCTCCATGTCCGAACAACATCGCTTTGGTTCACTCTGAGACGCCTGGAAACTTCCCTTGTTGAGAGCCCTTCTTGACACAAAGTAACAATGCGGACGCGATCGAACTGCGGTATTGACCTTCTAGGCATGGTAGAACTACAGACAACATGAGCAGCGTACCTTCGTCCTGGTGGAATGACTGGAACTGATCGGCTGTCGTACCCCCTCCGTCTAATAGGCCCTGCTCATGCATGGTTGTTTACATCTTTGAGCAGTTTTAGTGACATCTATGAACAGTCAAAGGGACTGTATCTTTGATACAATATACACAGTCAACGTCTATATGCCGGAGATCTGGGAACCGAGGTGATGCAAAACCTTTTTTGATGTGTGTACTATGATTTCTAAGTACTGTACTGCATTTTGGAATACACCTGTAATGGTGTACCCTAATAGAGTAAGTTACTACAGTTGGCAGCCCCGGTGTCTCTGAATATATTCTTAGTTCCATCTCTTAAGGTATAGAATGCACATACAACATTTGGTTGAAGTCTAATGGATAGTATGGACGTTACATGCTGTTTGATATTGGATTTATCAGTGCGCGTAAAATCATGTTGGGAACAATGTCATGTATGTGATGCTCAACAATAATCTGGAATATTACAATCTATTATAGTGCCAATTTTGGATAAAATCCAATTGTTAGTATAGAAGTTGCATGTAATTAAAAATTGAAACTAGCAGAAAGCTTAGAATCATGTTGGCAGCACTGACGTATATTAATTAGCACCAAACAATCTAGAATGCCAGGTACTAAACGTGTGCAAAGTTTAGAGCTGATGGTTGGCTTACTTCCTGATATATTGATATTAGGATTAAACAAAAATAGCGGGAGAACTTATTAACTGTTGGCAACCTTGCTGGTTCTTATGAATACGCATAGTCATTACTGTTAAGGTACTCAAAGCCCATACGAAATTCGGATTAAATCCATTTGTTAGTATGGAAGTTATATGCATTTAAAAACTGGACCTATCAGCAGGCTTAGAACCGTGTTGGCAACACTGAGATATATAAGTTACACCAAACTAAGGTAGAATGTCAGGTACTATATGTGTGCAAAGATTAGAGCTGTTGGCTTGCATACTTTCTGATTTATTGATATTAGGGTTAAAACATAGAGAGAACATTTACTAACAGACGGCAGTGCTGGTGGCTCTTTAGAATACGCACAGTCATATCTGTTGTAGCACACACAGTACATACGAAATGTGGTTGAAATCCAATCGATAGTAAAGAAGTTACGTGCATTTCGGAATTTGACCTATCGGCAGGCTTAGCATCATGTTGGCAACACTGGTATATATGGACATCTGAAAATTAATCTGTAATGTAATTAATCTATATGTGTGCCAATTTTGGAATAGTTCGCATGCATAACTTCTGAGATATCCAACATAGAGCTCAAATTTCAATTGCTATTTTTCAGCACTTGGTAGCACTGACGTCAATTTCAAATGTGGCCGTGATATATTTAGGTATAGATCTTTACTCTTATCAAATTTGGTTTCGATAGAGGCAGCCGTTTAGGAGTTGATGGGGGAGGGGGACACACACACACACACACACAGACAGACAGACAGACAGACAGACAGATGGATAGACAGACAGGCATTTTCCTGGATCGATCTCATAAGTCTACTTTTTCCTCATTTTTGAAAAAGGAGAAAAGTAGGCTAAAAACAAGTAGGTCTGTGAAGAACTATACAGCATATTTTCATATATCCTACTTGTGTTAATTGCCTCTATCAACATACAAAATTACAGTTTGTTTCCTGTAATAGATTCGTAAATATTGAGAACCGACTAAATATTGCGGATGGTCGCCATGTTGGATTTTTATATTTGTAGGTCATAGAGTTATGTACTGTTACATGAAGATTATTGTGCACGTGTAGTATTCAAACTTCAATCGCATGGTTAGGACACAAGAAGTAAAAACGAGATTTAAAAATTTCGCACAGCTGCCATCTTGTGATTATGGAAACAATTGAAAAAAATTAGATGCCAGTGGATTAACATTTGTATAAGGATTTACTGTACCAAGAGTCACTGCACTCGGATGGTTAAATTGCGAGAAACAACCATGTGAATATTTATACTTCCCGTCGCCGCCATGTTGGATTTGTGATCACCAGGTTATTGAGAGTCCTATGGGTGAACTTATATTCAGAGCCCCTATGAGTATTAAAAAATTCAGTTTGATTGCTGTAATAGATTCGTAGATATTGATGTCCATCTAAATATTTCGGATGGTCGCCATGTTGGACTGTTATATGTATAAGCCGTAGAATCATGTACCATTAAAGGAAAATTATTGCGTAGGTTCATTATTCAAACTTTCACTTCTCTCGCATGATTACGACACAAGTAATAACAACTTAATTTTAAAATTCGCTCAGCCGCCATCTTGAAGTTATGTAAACAATTGAACTAAATTAGATACCAGTGCATCACAATGTCTATAAACATTTCCTGTACCAAGTTTCATTGCGTTTGGATCATTAAATAGCGAGAAAGGTCTATTTAAAATTTTCAACTTCACTTGACCGCCATATTCGTTTTGTAGTTAACCGGTTTTTGAGAGTATTATAGGAGAACTTCCACACACACACACACACGCACACACACACACGGACAAAAGTGATCTCATAAGCCTATATTTTCAAAATTGAAAATAGGCTAAAAATGCTTTACTGATTTTCGGCTCGATGCAACAATAAGGATAGAAAGAGACTCTGAAAATAGCACAGTTCGTAAAATAATCTCATTTTATTAAAATGTTAAAATCGACTAGAAATAATGCCAGAATAGCATTATGAATGCATGACGAATCTTACATTTATGTACACAAAATATACAGGGTTATCAACACATGAACACTTAATATTTTAACTAAAGCCAGAAAGTCAGTCCTGATGACTTTGTTCAAATTAAAATATTTACAGTCGTAGGTCCTTCAGGGAAAATTAAATTGTCCATCCTGATTCCTAAATCATAGGTATTCACTTGTTGAAATTAAATGGTTTCACTCGAAGTAGAAAAATCACTTTGTTTTTGGTTTCGAATGTTGCAGAAAATAACTATCACTTCCAGTAATTAATATTCCAAAAATTGGTTCATTTTTTAAGTCATAACAATGGGTATAACACAACATCAACTAATATGGACATCTGAGCATGGATTCGAAGAACTTCGATATTAAACAGAAAATGTATTATACCATCTGTTCTCGATCCAAAATAATTATTCTGAGTGCATGACTCGACTATCAATTTATGGTCAAAAATTATTATTAACAAAACATCAATTCTTTAAATATTAATTTAACCATTCAATCATTCAAATAAAATATTTGAAAATATTATTTAGAAAATTGTTACAAAAATAGTTACAAATACTATTATCAAAAGTTGCAATTCTTTGACAGAATATGAAAATGTTAATCAATTCACTATTTTACATAATATTTATATTTTTAATATGTTCACAAATATCCTCTAAAAGGTAGTGGCTGTTCATGAAATGACAGTATTAATATATTTATAGCATCGGCCCATTCTATTTAAATGTGTCAAAAATCACACGATCATAATTAGCATTAGACAACGGTAAGGTCTCCTCACAATGAAAGTATAATATTAATAACAACAAGTACTAGCAAAATTTTATAGAACACGAGAATCAAATGTGTATTATCTGTGATGGTTCCATAAAATAACCCTTGGTTATAAATTCGTCGAAGGTGTGGCTTGTAACAATATTTTCAATTCCCAACATATTTATCAAAGTCATCCAACCTTTACAATGGTTGATGCTTCCTATAACAACAACATCATTCCTGCGACTTAATTGCACAATCAGAATGGCACATTTAACTATTTCCACACACAATAATTTCTTCCCAAATTATACATAATAATCAAGCCTTTGCTTGTTATCCAAACTGGAAGATTAGAAGATAGTAAGCTCCTTCAAATGAGTTTACTGTAATTTTGCCATCATATTGAACATTAATAATTTCACATCGTGTCTATTTCTGGTCAAACGTTCTCTCAAAAGACGTTACCCAAATTATTTATATTTATATATACCGATTGAGTTGCTACGCTGCATAGGAGATGAAGGTCTGATCAGGTTATTTCACTTGGTGTGTAGGATTTATGAGACAGGTGAGGTACCCCCTGATTTCAAGAAGAATGTAATCATCCCTATACCAAAGAAAGTGGGAGCTGACAGATGTGAAGATTACCGTACAATCAGCTTGATTACTCATGCTTCAAAGATCCTGTCTAGAATAATTTACAAGAGGATTGAAAGCCAGATAGAAACGGAGTTGGGTGAAGACCAGTTTGGTTTCAGGAGAAATGTAGGAACAAGGGAAGCTGTACTAAGTCTTAGGCTGATTTTAGAAGGTAGAATAAGGAAAGATAAGAGAACGTTCATGGCTTTTGTAGACTTAGAAAAGGCTTTTGATAACGTTGATTGGACTAAATTGTTTGACATTTTGAAATCAATTGGAATAAAGTACAGGGATAGGAGGGTGATATACAATCTGTACAGAAACCAGACAGCAGTCATTCGAGTTGAAGGACATGAGAGAGAAGCTGGTATTCAGAAAGGTGTAAGGCAAGGCTGCAACTTGTCACCCATACTTTTCAATCTTTACATTGAAAAAGCAATGAAGGAAATTAGGGAAAAATTTAAAGTGGGGGTGAAGATTCAAGGAGAAATATTTCAACTCTGAGATTTGCTGATGACATAGTCATCTTGGCCGACAAGCCTGAGGATTTGAATGAGTTTTTGAATGGTATGGACTCCGTCTTACAGAAAGAATTCATGATGAAAATTAATAAATGTAAAACAAAAATACTGGAATGCAGCCGAAATAAATCAGAAACCTCTATGGAGATCAAATTGGCAGGTGAAAAGCTGAAGGAAGTAGGAGACTTCTGTTACTTAGGAAGCAGAATAACCAGTGATGGACGAAGCAAAGAGGATATTAAAAGTAGGTTGGCTCAGGCAAAGAAAGCATTTCTTCAAAAAAGGAATCTGCTGACATCGAATATAGATTTAGGTATTAGGAAGTCATTTTTGAAAGCCTTTGTCTGGAGCGTGGCGCTCTATGGAAGTGAAACTTGGACTATTGGTGCAGCAGAAAAGAGGAGAATTGAAGCATTTGAAATGTGGTGTTACAGGAGAATGATGAAGATCAGATGGGTATATAGTGTTACAAACAAAGAGGTATTAAGACGAGTGGGAGAGGAGAGATGTTTCTGGCGACTGCTAATGAAGAGAAGAGATAGGTTGGTAGGACACATACTAAGACACCCAGGAATAGCAAGCTTAGTTATGGAAGGAAGGGTCGAGGACAAAAACTGTAGGGGTAGACCAAGGTTAGAATATGTTAAACAGATTGCCTCCGATGTAGGATGTCGGAGCTATGTAGAGATGAAACGATTAGCTCAGGACAGGGAGGCATGGAGAGCTGCATCAAACCAGTCAAAAGACTGAAGACTCAAACAAACAACAACAAACTCTAGTAAAACCCTGTTTTATACATTCTATATGTTTCCCGTATCATCACTTTCCGTGTCTTCTACATGATTTGACTGCATAATGCAAGTGTAAAATGCCTCCAATGAATTACTCTGTTAGCAGAATGTGGGCGTGCGTTTAACCACTAACCTTCGGATAAACAAGTATCCGATATAGCAAACTGTTTTAAATATCCAATTTATAAATTCATACTACAAGATATGATTATTAGATAATATAAATCATAATTATTATTATCTCAGAAAAATTGAAAATTATTATTATTATTAAATCATAATTATTATTATTATTAATTCCACAACTGGATTTAACTTCAATAAACTATTCGAGAAAGATCAAACTCGATTTCTTTAACATGGAAAAATATCCATCCCTCAACTTAAATTTAGTTTTAGCCTATTTTCAATTTTGAAAAAATAGGCTTATGAGATCACCTTTTGTCCATGTGTGTGTGCGCGTGTGTGTGTGTGTGATTCGTGTGTGTGTCCCCCCCTAATAAAATCTAAACGGCTGGAGCGATTTCAATGAAACTCGGAAAGTTCATAGCTCTATTCCCGGCGACCTCGACCGTGCTCTTCAAATTTTGTTACGACTCACCAATCCAACATGGCGGCTGTGCGAAATATTTCACCAGCATTCAATATCTCCGAAACTATTACCGATATTACCCTGACATTTTCAATGGTGATAGAGGGAACTACTATAAGTTCACTTATGTGACTTTTGAAAATCTGGTAACTACAAAACGAACATGGTGGCCAAGCGAATTTGCGACTTTTAAATTGACGTTTCTCGCGATTTGACCAACCAAACGCAATGAAACTTGGTACAGTATATGTTCATATACATTGTAATGCACCGACATCTAACTTCGTTCAATTGTTTACATAATCACAAGATGGCGGATGTGCGAAATATTTCACCGGCATTCTATATCTCTGAAACTATCAGCGGTATCACCCTAAAATTTTGTACTGAGATAAAGGGCACTACTGGAAGTCCATCTATAAGATTTTCAAAAACCGGTTAACTACAAAACGAACATGGCGGCCAAGCGAATTTGAACATTTTAAATAGACCTTTCTCGCGATTTAATGTTCCAAGCGCACTGAAACCTGGTACAGGAAATATTTATACACATTGTAATCCACTGGTATCTAATTTAGTTCAATTGTTTACATAACCTCAAGATGGCGGCAGTGCGAATTTTAAAATTAAGTTTTTATTTCTTGTGATGTAGTCATGCGATCGAAGTGAAAGTTTGAATAATGAACCTAAGCAATAATTTTCCTTTAATGGTACATGACTCTATGGCCTATACATTTAACAATCCAACATGGCGACCATCCGAAATATTTAGACGATACTGAATATCTACGAATCTATTTTAGCAATCAAACTGCATTTTTTAATGTTCATAGGGGCTATGAACTTAAGTTCACCTATAGGACTTTAAATAACCTGGTGATCACAAATCCAACATGGCGGTGACGCGAATTATAAATATTCACATGGACGTTTCTCGCAATTTAACCATCCGCGTGCAGTGAAACTTGGTACAGTAAATCTTTATCCGAATGTTAATCCACTGGCATCTAATTTATTTCAATTGTTTCCATAACCTCAAGATGGCAGCTGTGAAAATTTTTTAAATCTCCTTGTTTTTTCTTGTGTCCTAATTATGCGATTGAAGTTTGAATACTACACGTTCACTATAATCTGCATGTAACAGTACATAACTCTAGGACCTACATATATAAAATCCAACATGGCGACCATCCGAAATATTTAGTCGGTTCTCAATATCTACGAATCTATTACAGCAATCAAACTGAAATTGTGTATGTTAAATAGTGGCAATTAACATAAGTATGATATATGAAAATAGGCTGTATAGTTCTTCACGGAACTACTTGTTAAATTTACAGTTACGACGGCTCATGACCGCGATTAGAAAAATCAAATAAAATGCTCGTGATGCTCGTCCATTGATTCAAATCAATGAATCGTCATGTCTGAGTGTAGAAAATACTCAGAACAAGGCTTTCCATGCCTCGCATAAATATTTGCAACAGCAAATTATCAAAGAAAAACAAGATGTTCAGTAAAGAACACATAGCCTACTTTCTCCTAAATGCATGGGTATTGTTATAACTCTTTGTCCTTGTCAAGGAGTATAATTGAATGTTGGTTGTAGTAGCTTGTTGAAATACAACGTGCTATAGGGATATTAAACATGAATATGAGGTGCCCTTTGCTAGTGCTACCTCTGTAAAAAAATCATTCAATTCGGTTTCACCGTGTTTGAATTGATCTGGGGAATGGATTTGCAGACATACATGGCAGCTAGTTGCAAACTATTGGGCTGATGACCTTGTAGTCAGTCATAAGATGCTTTCCACAAAAAGGCATGTTGTTGCAAAATCCGGTAGAGATCAATTTATTAGGATGGTCGAAATTTGATTTAAGCTTTTAACATTTGGGTGGCCGTCATTCCGTTTCCGTCAAGATGGCGGCGATATAAAACATGACACTGAGGTGCCTTTTGCTAGTGCTACCTCTGTATCAAATTTCGATCAATTCGGTTTCACAGTGTTTGAATTGATAGGGGGAATCGATTTGCACACATACTTGGCCACCATCAGCAAACTATTGGGCTGATGATCTAGCAGTTTGGTCAGAATATGCTTCCCACATAAAGATTTGTTGTTGCAAAATTTGGTAGAGACTAGATTATTAGGTTGGTCGTAATTACATTTTAGCCTTTAACATTTGGGTGGCCGCGATTACGTTTCCGTCAAGA
Organism: Meconema thalassinum; assembly: GCA_946902985.2. Classification (NCBI taxonomy): domain Eukaryota; kingdom Metazoa; phylum Arthropoda; class Insecta; order Orthoptera; family Tettigoniidae; genus Meconema; species Meconema thalassinum. Next base: position 839,365,607 of record OX336390.1, read on the forward strand.
TGGCGGTGATATAAAACAAGACACTGAGGTGGCCTTTTCTAGTGCTACCTCTGTACCAAATTTCGTTCCATTCGGTTTCACCGTGTTCGAATTAATAGGGGGAATCGATTTTCCCACAAAGATGGCCGCCATCCGCAAAATATTAGGCTATGACCTATTAGTGTGGTCAAAGGATGCTCCCTCCATAATGGTACGTTGATGCAAAATTTGGTAGAGATCGGATGATTAGGTTAGTCGTAATTTGATTTAAGCTTTGAACATTTGAGTGGCCGCCATTACGTTTCCGTCAAGATGGCGGTGATATAAAACATGACACTGAGGTGCCCTTTGCTAGTGCTACCTCTGTACCAAATTTCATTCCATTCGGTTTCACCGTGTTTGAATTAATAGGGGTAATCGATTTTGACACAAAGATGACCGCCAACCGCAAAATATTAGGCTAATGACCTATTAGATTTGTCAAAGGATGCTCCCTTCATAATGGTATGTTGTTGCAAAATTTGGTAGAGATCGGATGATTAGGTTAGTCGTAATTTGATTTAAGCTTTGAACATTTGTGTGGCCGCCATTACGTTTCCGTCAAGATAGCGGCAATATGAAACATGACACTGGAGTGCCCTTTGCTAGTACTACCTCTGTACCAAATTTCGTTCCATTCGGTTTCACCGTGTACGAATTAATAGGGGCAATCGATTTTCACACAAAGATGGCCGCCATCCGCAAACTATTAGGCTGATGACCTATTAGTTTGGTCAAAGGATGCTGCCCCCATAAAGGTATGTTGTTGCAAAATTTGGTAGAGATCAGATGATTAGGTTAGTCGTAATTTGATTTAAGCTTTGAACATTTGTGTGGCCGCCATTACGTTTCTGTCAAGATGGCGGCGATATAAATCATGACACTGAGGTGTCCTTTGCAAGTGCTACCTTTGTACCAAATTTCGTTCAATTTGCGCTCACCGTGTTCGAATTGATATGGGGGGGACAGACATTCAGAGTACACACACACACACACAGACTCACACACATACACACACACAGACAGACACACTTTTTTTCGCCCTGTAGTGATCTCATAAGTCTACTTTCATTTTTTGCAAAAATCGAAAGTATGCTAATATCGTGTTGATAAGACTGTAGATAAATGAATATTCCAGCTAACTACGCATAAAAATAATGCAAAAAGTAGCTTACATTCTTGTAGATCTTGATCTTGATGATAATCTGGTTAAAACCTGACCATTCCAGCCGTTATTCCCCATTTGAACACGTACTTAAATTCTTGTATCGGCCTCCATTATATACCCGCAATTTGTCTACCAAGACATAGCGGAAATCATATTCGTTGCCTGATAATCTTGATGAAAACTGTTGATATTAGTTGCGTTAACAGCTGTAGTTAAATTCTTGACGGGGGTAAGATCTAATTGATCAATGACGAAAAATACCAGATGTAACAAGACCCTACAGTGATGTATTCAATACAATTTAATACACTGACAATCTTATCCAGCATCGGTAAAATTTCTGATGTTCAAGTCCCTGAACTGAACCAAGCAAGAAAGGTATTTGGAAAAGTACTGACATATAATCTTGGTTGGTCAATTAGTTACCAAGACAAAAGCTTACTTCTGGCAATTGGATATAAAAATAATCCAATAATAATATTTGTGGACTGTGGAAAATTTATAGATTAAGTGCATCATATGTCCGTGAGCAGTTTTATATTTACCAATGTTTCTGCCACAAAATGTCTATCACCTGACTGATAACTGACGAAAAATCCTAAGTTCACTGAAATAATTTCCAACACTTTTTGAAGTTCCAGTAAGCATGTACTGTTTTGTTGAAATGCACTAAGTCCTAGCAACCATGTGCTATTTCTAAGTATAACGTTGAATATAGCAACCATGGGCTTCACGAAGTAACATGCGATGAGCTAGCGACTGAGAGCAGTGGCGAAGTAACGTACGATATATCAGCGACTGGGCGCTGTGATGAATTAATATACGATGAATTAGCGACTGAGCGCTGTGATGAACTAACATAATGTGCCTTGGTCCTCGCCCGTTTTATACTCTCCAGGCGGACTCCTGACGTCACTGAGAGATATGTCTTCAAACCATAAACTTCTCATATCTCGGCTTCCACTTGTTCGATTTTCTTAAAATATAGCACATTCTTCTTCCCTTTTCCGTGCCAGTAATAAGGTATTAATCCCATGTTTCCAATCAATCGGGAAATATTTTATCAAAAATATAGCCTCGCTTGGGACAACCAGCTACGTCAATTGCCGTTCTGTAGGCTGCATAAAGCTTCGAATTCCTTCTTAGAACATTCGGAGCGCGCTATTCAAATCCTCCGCTCGGGACTTAGCATATGGGCCTGTGCTCTCAAATCTGTATAACTGGATTTGGGCACAGTAGGCCTATACATGGACAGAAGGTGTAGTATGGCACAGAGAATACGCCTAGGGGACCCTCTGCGGTGGAGGGCCATAGGAAGAATGGAAGCAGGACAGTCACATAGTGATGTGGCCCGATGGATTAATGTGAATCGTTCTGTTGTTTCTCGGATATGGCGACAGTTTGTAGAGACCGGAAATATATCCCGAACACCACGTGTGACATCAGAACGAGATGACCTTTATTTGGCTGTAAGGACACGACGGTACCGCCGTAGTACTGCACGGCAACTGGCATCTGACCTCGCACTGGAACAGTTTCATCGGGGCAAACCGAGTAGAGAAGGCTTCGGCAGAGTGGCCTTTATTGTTGGAGACCTGCTCTATGTGTACCCCTGACGCGTCTGCACAGAAGGGAACGTCTAGAGTGGAGTCGTCAACATGCCAAGTGGACGGTCGAAGAGTGGGCCAATGTTCTTTCCACAGATGGATCCCGATTTGGTCTGGAGAGTGATTCTCGACGGATTCGCATCTGGAGAGAACCTGGAACACGATTTCGGGACCCAAGCATAGTGGAAAGTGACTGATATCGAGGAGGATTCCTAATGGTGTGGGCACGGATTATGTTGACCACTCGAACACCTGTTCAGGTAATTGTAAGCATAAATCAGCTAGGTTTAACTGCTGTCAGGTTTCGTGACGAGATCTTGGGATCTCGTGCTCGGTTGTTGCGAGGTGCTGTGGGTCCAGACTTCGTACTGATGGATGATAATGCCCGACCTCATAGAGCACAGTTGGTTGATGTTTTCTTGGAAACGGAAGATATTGCACGAATGGTGTGGCCTGCTCACTCTCCTGATTTGAATACCATAGAACATGTCTGGAACGCACTAGGGAGACGAGTTGCATCGCGTCAGCATCCAACAGCCACTCTCCAAGACTTACGAACTGCTCTGCAGGAAGAATGGGCGTTATTGCCTCAACATGAGATTGATGATCTCATTCGCAGCATGACCTGCCATTGTCAGGCCTGTATTGCTGCCAGAGGTGGTCACACCCCTTACTGAGCACATTGACCAGTTGTCGGAATGTGTGTGTGCAGATCCATAAAGTTGAAAAAAACGAAGAACATTATTATCTACTGTTATGCTTGTTACAATGGTTTACTTTTTGTGTTCTTTACATTGTTGCTACTTTTCTATTACCTGTTAATACTGTTTTGTGGCAAAAATAAACGCAACCTTGCAACATTTTCGTTTGTTGATTTAATTTTAGACACCAGTGTAGATCTGGTATTAGAAACTTATATATATTTGAAAGTCTTTGCCTTGAGCGTAGCACTCTATAAAAGTGAAACATGGACTGTTGGCGCAGCAGAAAAGAGGAGAATAGAAGCATTTGAAATGTGGTGTTACAGGAGAATGATGGAGATCAGATAATTAGATAGAGTATCAAATGAAGAGGCTGAGTAGGCGAGGAGAGATGTTTCTGGCGACTGCTAATGAAGAGAAGAAATAGTTAGGTAGGACACATACTAAGACACCCAGGAATAGCACATTTAGTAATGAAAGGAATGGTCTAGGTCTGTAGGGGTGGACCAAGGTTATTTAAACAGATTGTCCAGGATGTAGTAGTTATGTAGAGATTAAACGATTAGCTCAGGACAGGGAGGCATGGGGGGAAGGGGGGGGGGCTGCATCAAACCAGTTAAAAGACTGAAGACTCAAACAACTAACAGTCCGTAACAAATAGCCTATATAACTTATAAAATTACAATCACATATCTCAGAACGGCGAAGAAATTGCTTAACGTTATAACACGGAGTAAGGGTGGCACGGAGTGACTGACAGAGGTTCAGAGGGACCTACAACAGGTTAATATTGAAAATCTTGAGGACCGCACCGAGTGCAGGAATAAAAACAAAAATGTTAAGTTTGATCAGAGGCCGTCACGACAGCCTGTAAGAAAATGGACAGCTGAGCGGAAGAAGGAGCATTCCGAGAGGATGAAGAGGTGTTTGGAAGAGAAGCGGGAAAACGCCAGGAGATGAAATCATGTATTCAAGTTCAATTGCTCTCCGAAAGGGGAACAATCGATTAAATAATATATAATAATCACATATACTGTAATTTTTCAGGTTATTTTTTCCGTATGGCCACGTAATTAGGATTATATTGTGTTGACCGACTGAAAAGCCACAATTTCAACTATCGTGATTTGCCATTGAACACTCTGGCAGAGATGCATGTGTAGAATAGGCGCTGTTGTCAGTACAGCCACAAGTGTAGCCCCCTGCTAGGCTAGATTAGTGAAATGGCTTGATTATAGAAATCTGGTGGTGTTACTGGTTATTTTAAGACACGAAAAATCTAGGTCATCTGCCTCTATTGATAGCCTATGATGACCAAGTAAAATAAAATTAAATGAGAACTCCCGCTGAGTACTGCCTTATATCTAACTTACATAGGCCTACTAGTAGAAGAAATAGGCTACCATCTTGTGGCACAGTGGCAAGCATTGTTGGCTGTCAACGCGGAGTTTCGGGTTTGAACCCTGGATCTGTTAAGAAATGTAATTCTGGTCTCAGGGATGAAACGGGGTGAACTCAGCCTCGTGAAGCAGAACTGAAAAGAGTTGGATTCGAATCCGAGCTCTGTCATTTTTTCGTGTTGTCCCACTTCTACTCCAAGCAAATACCGGGACAGTAGATTATATAAATTAAGGACTCCTTCCCCAATTCTAGTTTCACTTGCAAATAAGCTACACACTCATATAGCCATCACAATAATACAGGTCATCAGGCAAAGCCCATGGGGCGTGATGGCGCAGTGGTCAAGCTGCTTACATGTCACCAAGGTGGACTGGATTCCATTCCCCAATTTCTCGTCAGTGCATGTGAGATTTTTGACGGTCTGTGGTTCGGATTCCACGTAAAAAACGGAGGTCCCATGGCTCATGATCGCGAGATTAACGGTCACGTAACACTACAAGATTCCTTCCTTCCCCTCCCTTTTTCCTTCCTTCCCCTCCCTTCTTCTTTCCGTTCCCCTCCTTCCTGCCAGCCATCTTTCCTTCCCTTCTTCCTTCCTTCTTTCCCTTCGCTTCTTCCTTACTTCCCCTCCTTCCTTCCTTCCCTTCCCCTCCCTTTTCCCTTCCTTCCCTTCCCCTCCCTTTTTCCTTCCTTCCCTTCCCTTTTCCCTTCCCTTCCTTCCTTCCCTTCCCCTCCCTTTTCCCTCCCCTTCCTTCCTTCCCTTCTCCTCCCTTTTTCCTTCCTTCCCTTTTCCCTTCCCTCCCTTCCTTCCCTTCCCCTCCCCTTTTCCTTCCTTCCCTTCCCTTTTCCCTTCCCTTCCTTCCTTCCCTTCCCCTCCCTTTTCCTTCCTTCCCTTCCCTTTTCCCTTCCCTTCCTTCCTTTCTTCCTTCCTTCCCCTCCCTTTTCCCTTCCCTTCCTTTCTTTCTTTCTTTCTTCCTTCCTTCCTTCCTTCATTTCCCCTTTTCCTTCCCTTCCTTCCCTTCCCCTCCCTTCTTCCTTCCGTTCCTTTCTTTCTTCCGTCCTTCCCTTCCCTTTTTCCTTCCTTTCCTTCCCTTCTTCCTTCCGTTCCTTTCTTTCTTTCTTCCTTCCCTTATTCCGTCCCTTCCCCTCCTTCCTTCCTTTCCTTCTTCCTTCCTTTCCCTCCCTTCTTCCTTCCCCTCCCTTCTTCTTTCCGTTCCCCTCCTTCCTGCCAGCCTTCTTTCCTTCCCTTCTTCGTTCCTTATTTCCCTTCCCTTCTTCCTTACTTCCCCTCCTTCCTTCCTTTCCTCCTTCCTTCCCTTCCCTTCTTCCATCCATTCCCTTCCCTTCTTCCTTCGTTCCCCTCCCTTCTTTCTTTCTTTCTTTCTTTATTCCTTCCTTCCCTTCTTCCATCCTTCCCCTCCCTTCCTCCTTCCATTCCCCTCCTTTCTTCCTTCCTTCCCTTCTTCCTTCCATTTCCCTCCGTCCTTTCTTTATTCCTTCCTTCTCTTCCCTTCTTCCTTCCTTCCCCTCCCTTCCTCCTTCCATTCCCATCCTTCCTTCCCTTCTTCATTCCCTCCCCCCTCCTTCCTTTCTTTTTTCCTTCCTTTCCCTCCCTTCTTCCTTCCTTCCCCTCCCTTCTTCTTTCCATTCCCCTCCTTCCTGCCAGCCTTCTTTCCTTCCCTTCTTCCTTCCTTCCCCTCCCTTCTTCTTTCCGTTCCCCTCCTTCCTGCCAGCCTTCTTTCCTTCCCTTCTTCCTTCCTTCTTTCCCTTCCCTTCTTCCTTCCTTCCCCTCCCTCCTTCCTTCCTTCCCCTCCCTTCTTCCTTCCATCCCTTCCCTTCTTCTTTCCTTCCCTTCCCTTCTTTCTTCCCTTCCCTTTTCCTTCCTACCTTCCTTCCATCCTACCTTCCTTCCTGTCTTCCTTCCTTACTACTTTCCTTCCATCCTTCCTTCAGTCGATGGCTACACACATACACCCAAGTACACGGGGCTACATGACCTCAATTTCACAAAGTCCCTGAATGAATATTTTGCAACTACAACACAACAAGGGTGAATATATAGGAATAATGGAAATACAATTCAGGGGAACGAAATTCCTTCAACCCTCGAAGATTGTGCTTTAAGGAACTTGGAATGAAATACAACCTTTAAAGGCAGATAGAAAAGGGAAAGAGGAGAGAGTCCACCTCAAATCCACTGGAAAAAGGCGAAAAATCAGTTCAGCTCACGAATTCCTTGCGCTTGCCAACTCCCGGAGCCGTGAGCCCTTGAGGGCGCAGCACTATCCAGGATGTAACATGCATCCTTTAGGGCATTGTGCAGTAGGTAGGAGATACCATCAAAAGAAAAGATGAGCTCTGCCCACTGGAAAAATTGGGATTTTAGAAAAGAAGAGGCAAAGTCCAATCAAGGCGGGAAAATGAATGCCACTCTAGGCCTGGATTAATCTAAAACAAGGGAGGCTGACAGGAAAGATGACAGTGTCGTTTGCCGCTGAGGGGTTCTAGAACTCTACTTTGCATTAAAACCTCTCGAAAGAGACTTGGATTCAAATGATAGACATGACGGCGCTCATCAGAGGAACTTTGCGAATGGCCAAATGGGATTACATTACCGTTGAACGCTGAGTTTATTCCAGTCTGTAGAGACTGGACGGATTGCCGTGTAAAATAGTATGGAAGCATTGTGATATGCACTGTAAACCCCATTCCAAAATATAAATATCAAACAAACCATGCATACCATAAATTATTCGGTTTTAATTTACGAAGAATTCATACATTTGATGTTTCATAATTAAAACATTCCATTATACTAAACCACGCTGCCCCATACTCAATACAATAATTTGTCATCCCCATTATAATAAATATTGCTAATTACTCTCGCCATAAACTGAATTATTCACATCTTCACCAAATAATATTTACAGTGTGAATTCCACGTCACTCTTTCGACATGGACTAATAACGTGTAATAATTGAATTAAAATCAGTAAAATATAGTGGTAGTTTTCGATAACCAAGCACAAGAAAATGGCAACAGAATGGGCATATGACAACCGAAGGCCGTCAACTACTAACATTTTCTTGTCTGTGTGGAAAGAACTAATCTTGTTTTTAAAATGCAAGGATATTAACCATTATGCATATGGTAGCCTCCGTGGCTTAGGCGGCAGCACGCTGGCCTCTCACCGCTGGGTCCGTGGTTCAAATCCCGGTCACTCCATGTGAGATCTGTGCTGGACAAAACGGAGGCAGACAGGTTTTTCTCCGGGTACTCCGGTTTTCCCTGTCTAAATTTCATTCCAGAAAAACTCTCCACTATCATTTCATTTCATCTGTCATTCATTTAATCATTGCCCCAGAGGAGTGCGTCAGGCCTCGGCAGCCGGCACAGTTCATATCCTCGCCGCTAGATAGGGGCTTCATTCATTCCATTCCTGACCCGGTCGGAGACTGGAAGCAGGCTGTGGATTTTTTCATGCATATGGTATTACATATTATCCGTGTTGACTGATATTAATCTCAAGTTGTCAAACACTAAGAAGTTTAAAACGTACATGTTTCGGTATACAATGATATCTTCGACAGCGTAGATTAAATAATTTAAAAAATCTTAAAAACTATGTTAACAAATACCAAAGAGAAAATGGATATCCTTACAAAAACATTAGAATTTAAATAAATGAATGGTCACAAAACATTTTTAGAAAATACAGAAAAGAAACAAGATTAAAGATAATAGTGAATTTGACGTCGCTGCAGAGTGCATGGGATGTTGCTTCCAGCCAGGTATAATGATATAGAACAACGCATAAATTATTTAAAAGATGAAGTCATCTAACTTTGGAAAGAATCCTATTGAATCATATTAGTCGTTTATAATACACACATCAAAAAAAGTTTTGCATCACCTCGGTTCCAAGAGTTCCGGAACCGTTAAATACAAAGGGAATAGAGATCAACACAAACAACATTTCAGCTCGTTTTATTGCTCATGAGACCCACACATTGCATGTTGTACCATCATACAGCTAGACTTTCAGCATTTGTGGTCCAGATTGCAGTACACACCACTACCTCTAATACCCAGTAGCACGTCCTCTTGCATTGATGCATGCCTGTATTCGCCGTGGCATACTATCCACAAGTTCATCAAGACACTGTTGGTCCAAATTGTCCCACTCCTCAACGACAATTCGGCGTAAATCTCTCAGAGTGGTTGGTGGGTCAAGACGTCCATAAACAGCCCTTTTCAACATATCCCAGGCATGTTCGATAGGGTTCATGTCTGGCGAACATGCTGGCCACTGTAGTCGAGCGATGTCGTTATCTTGAAGGAACGCATTCACAAGATGTGCACGATGAGGTCGAGAATTGTCGTCCATGAAGACAAATGCCTCTCCAATATTCTGCCGATATGGTTGCACTATGGGTCGGAGGATGTCATTCAGGTATCGTAAAGCCGTTTCGGAGCCTTCCATGACCACCAGTGGCGTACGTCGGCCCCACATAATGCCACCCCAAAACATCAGGGAACCACCACCTTGCTGCACTCGCTGGACAGTGTGTCTAAGACGTTCAGCCTGACCAGGGTGCCTCCAAACACGTCTCCGACGATTGTCTGGTTGAGGGCATATGCGACACTCATCGGTGAAGAGAACGTGATGCCAATTCCGTGGGGTCCATTCAGCATGTTGTTGGGCCCATCTGTACCGCGCTGCATGGTGTCGGGGTTGCAAAGCTGGACCTCGCCATGGACGTCGGGAGTGAAGTTGCGCATCATGCAGCCTATTGCGCACAGTTTGAGTTGAAACACGACGTCCTGTGGCTGAACGAAACGCATTATTCAACATGGTGGCATTGCTGTCAGGGTTCCTCCGAGCGGCAATCCGTAAGTAGCGGTCATCCACTACAGTAGTAGCCCTTGGGCGGCCTGAGCGAGGCCTGTCATCGACAGTTCCTGTATCTCTGTACCTCCTCCATGTCCGAACAACATCGCTTTGGTTCACTCTGAGACGCCTGGAAACTTCCCTTGTTGAGAGCCCTTCTTGACACAAAGTAACAATGCGGACGCGATCGAACTGCGGTATTGACCTTCTAGGCATGGTAGAACTACAGACAACATGAGCAGCGTACCTTCGTCCTGGTGGAATGACTGGAACTGATCGGCTGTCGTACCCCCTCCGTCTAATAGGCCCTGCTCATGCATGGTTGTTTACATCTTTGAGCAGTTTTAGTGACATCTATGAACAGTCAAAGGGACTGTATTTTGGATACAATATACACAGTCAACGTCTATATGCCGGAGATCTGGGAACCGAGGTGATGCAAAACTTTTTTTGATGTGTGTATGTTGTTTCCAAATAGTTTACAATGTTCGACCAAGACACTATGGACTGGTCTTCATCGTTACGTAGCTATTCATGCCAATGTCTTCTAAGACCAGTTTATTGCAATTCTTCCCTTTGGTCTTCCCCAAGGTCGTTTCCAATCAATATCACCTTGAGCAGTGGATGTTAATTGCAGAGGATGACGTAAGTTATGACCGCACAAGGAAAGGGGACGTTAACGAAATAACGTAATCGCCAATCACTTTAGCTGGACTCGCCGTAAAACTTCAGCATTTGTCATCTTATCCCTCCATTAATATTATCATTTTGAAAAATAAAACACTTTTTAAAGCCTCCAAGAGCTTGATGCCACTTTTTTTGTTCACCTCATGGTTTATTCATTGGCTGCCAATATTGGCTGTCCCCGCGGTAGTCTGGAATTGATTCCCGCTTTTGCCAAGAAATTTAATTCTCTTGACGGAGAATTGGAAACAGGTTGGTTTGATTCCTACCACAGCTAACCTAGAAGTTATTTTCCGTGGTTTCGAACTTCTACTCCAGCCAAATCCGGGATGGTATCTAAATTAAGGCCACGACCGCCTCGTACCCAAATCCTAGACTCAGTTAGAAATACAAACATTAGTACAACCATCGCAAAGACACAGGTTTTCAGACTGATTTTACACACTCACCCTAGTACACGGGGATATTTTACCACGATCTCGCAAAGCCCCTAAATGAATCAATAACAACTCACTTTAGTTAACTGGCTAGGTTATGAGAAATTCATTAATACCGTCCTAACTAATGAATGAAGGATCCGTATGCGAAAATGAATAAATAAATAAATAAATAAATAAATAAATAAATAAATAAATATTGTTATTATTAGATTATTATTATTATTTATTATTTATTCGTTAATTTCCCATAAGGAGAGCGTTACAACACAATCAATTTTCATGTTTCATTCTGGACCTTTCTTCTTTTTTCCCAAAAACCTCTCATATAAACACTATGCTTCCTCTTTCTCTCCTCCGTCCACTTCTTTCCCGGTTGTCTCTCTTTGGGAGTTTGCTCAAACTTCTGTTGTCTAAGTGTTTTCTGTATGTGCTCCTGTCTGCGATGTCTTCTGTAGAGATGTTTAGTTTCTTGAGGTCTTCCACGGTTTCCTTTACCCAAATGATTTTTAGTGTGCTATTCGTAACTATATGAAAAATTTTCTTGGTCAGTCTTTCTTCGGTCATCCTATGTATAAGTCCATAACATTTTGTCCTTCTTTTCCTTATGTTGTTTGTAATCGTCTCTGTCTGTTTGTACAGTTCTATTGTCGGTCTCATCATCCTTATTCCCTCTTTCTGAACTGGCCCGTAGATCTTTCTCAGAATATTTCTCTCTTGATTTTCTAATTCCTTGAAATTTGTTCGTCCCTTGATTGCTGTCGTTTCTGAAGCGTATAAGGCCTCTGGTAAGACTACTGTACGATAGTGTCGTAATTTGGCATTGATGGAAATACTTTTTTTTTTATTGTAGTGGTTCCATGTAAGTCGGTATGCTTTCTGCAATTTAGCGATCCTGTCTTCATTGGATGCCAAGTTCAGTCCTGTTTTCTGTATAATCTCTCCAAGGTATTTGAAACTTTCCACTTGTGTAATTTTTCCATCCTTGGTTTCCAGTGGGTGTTTGTTTGTAGATTTTGTGTCCATGAACTGTGTTTTTTCGTATGAGATTTGTAACCCTGTTTTGGCAGAGATTTCATGTAGCGTCACTAAAGCTTCTTTGGCTTCTTTTCTGTTATTTGTTATAAACGCTACATCATCGGCAAAGACCAGACATTTAATGTTGACTGTTCTTTCCTGGTGTTTTGCCATTTTTATGCCTTTGACTCCTTTTTCCCATGTCTTGATTATTTTATCCAAAACTGAGTTGAATAGAATGGGTGATAAACCATCACCTTGTCGCATTCCTGTATTAATTATGAAAGGTTCTGAGATCTCTCCCATGAATTTAACTTTGGATATTGTATTTGTTAATTATTATTATTATTATTATTATTATTATTATGATTATTATTATTATTATTAACGTATTTTTTATCATTTAATAAGAATTTATTGCAGCCATACGGCCATAAAGGTACAGTATATGAAAATGTTCCAAGCAACCCAATGTTGTGGATCTTATGTTCTACTTTAATAATAAACAATTACTATAACAACCTGATGTAATCGCTTAGTTATACCGTACGTTTCATACGCTTTGTAACCAGCATTGTTTATTGTGCACAAAAATCTATCAGGGATTTCACTCGATTTTTACAGGTGGTAAGGTGGTAACGGTCACAGGGCTGATCGCACAATTCACAAACACAGGTATTCCCGGGGTCGTGAAAACACTTCGTCTTGCATACCTTGTGGTGGTACCCATGCACAGCCATTGAGGTCACCAGATGTCGGAGCTCCTGATTCATGTCGGCCCAGGATCTATTTATCATGGCTTCTGTTGTATAAAAGTCCAGCCAAATCTCCCTTCTTTTCTTTTCTCTTTCAAGGAGCAGTTTATTCGAACTGACGGTGAATGGGAGCCTCATACGTAGGACCTCTATAAAGAAGGGTGTTTTAAACGTATTTTAAAACTCATTATTTCCGTTTCTATGGGGACGGGGAATAAATTGGATAAGTTTTAATGTAGATGGTAGATTTTAATGCCAGATGCTCTCCCTGACGCCAACCTCATCAGAGGAGCCATCGACGAAATTAATGAAGATGAATGAAACTTATTTGCAGTTGGAAGGAAGCGGCGATGGCGTGTTTTAAATTGGCTTTGCCTGGAGTTGAGAATGTTAGTTAGTTAGTTAGTTAGTTATTGTTGTTTTAAGGGGTGGAGAAGGTGAGAATTTAAACCTCGGAAAAACATTTGGAGAATAACTGACGGTGAATTCGATTTCACTCGTTCAGAGTCCAGAATTTGCCTGGCCTCATTGTCCGGTGTCTTGATATGCGTACCTATCCAGGTTGGTAATAATAATAACAATAATCATTATAATACTACTAATAAAGATAATAATATTATTAACAATAATTGCAGACATTGAAGAGCAAGAAAACAAAATTCTTAGAAAAATATTCGGCTCTACACAAGAAAATTGAATTTGGATCAAGACAATTTCACAAACACTGTACGTAGGAGACGATTGTAATATTTTGGGCACATATTTAGTATGGACAGCAATCGACTAGAATAGTACATTATGCAACGAGCCTATAATGGCTATAATTAAGACACGAGTATTTTTTATAAAACGAGCGTATGCGAGTTTTATAATTTCCATACGAGTGTCTTAATTAGCATTATAGGCGAGTTGCATACGACTGTTTATGTTCGACGATAATTATAATTTTATTATATGTTTTAACATAAATATTCCTAAATATCTGTTGAGAGTCAGCCACAAGAATTTTGTTATCGGAGAGCGAGCGCGAGACATCTCTCTGTCTTTCAAGATCTTTGAACGACCGACGCATGCGCTGTGTGCTTGCAATGCCATACGCAAGCCATATGTTTACATCTGCCGTCCCTCAGTAATATTGTCACCGGAGTCGTTTGAATGCGCTGTGTAGAAATTAGTGTTGGCGATTTTAAGGTACAGTGCTATTTCTTGTTTCATATTCGCTAGTTTATTTACGTGAACATATGGACGGTGCGTATTCCATGTCGGTAATTTATTATAGTTCGATGTTGTGTTTATGTCCGACATGTTGGATTTTGAGCGCATGCGCGAAGGTATCGTTACCTAATTGGTCAATGAACGAGCTCTGATTGGCTGGAGAAACTGTATCATAATGAAAATAAGTGTTATAATGACCATCATTATGACACCGTTTTATGACACGTAATAGTGAGGGTCGAACATAAAGAATATTATTGAATATAATTAATACAAAAAATTCCAGGATAAATTGGCTGGCGGAAACAAGGGGGGACCTGAATGAGATGAACATCGGGGAGAACATCATGAAACAAGTAGTTCCGTTAAGAACTATACAGCCTATTTTCATATATCCTACTTATGTTAATTGCCACTATCAACATACAAAATTTCAGTTTGATTGCTGTAATAGATTCGTAGATATTGAGAACCGACTAAATATTTCGGATGGTCGCCATGTTGGATTTTAAATATGTAGGTCCTAGAGTTATGTACTGCTACATGAAGATTATTGTGTACGTGTAGCATTCAAACTTCAATCACATGATTAGGACACATGAAGTAAAAACGAGATTTTAAAATTTCGCACAGCTGCCATCTTGTGGTTATGGAAACAATTGAAATAAATTAGATGCCAGTGGATTGACATTCGGATAAGGATTTACTGTACCAAGTTTCACTGCACTCGGATGGTTAAATTGCGAGAAACTTCCATGTGAATATTTATAATTCGCGTCGCTGCCATGTTGGATTTGTAATCACAAGGTTATTTAAAGTCCTATAGGTGAACTTAAGTTCATAGCCCCTATGAACATAAAAAAATCAGTTTGATTGCTATAATAGATTCGTAGATATTCAGAGCCGTCTAAATATTTCGGATGGTCGCCATGTTGGATTGTTAAATGTATAGGCCATAGAGTCATGTACCATTAAATGAAAAGTATTGCGTAGGTTCATTATTCAAACTTTCACTTCGATCGCATGATTACGACACAAGAACTAAAAAAATAATTTTAAAATTCGCACAGCCGCCATTTTGAGATTATGTAAACAATTGAACTAAATTAGATACCAGTGCATTACAATGTGTATAAACATTTCCTGTACCAGATTTCATTGCGTTTGGAACATTAAATTCGCGAGAAAGGTCTATTTAAAATTTTCAAATTCGCTTGGCCGCCATGTTCGTTTTGTAGTTAACCGGTTTTTGAAAGTCTTATAGATGAACTTCTAGTAGTGACCTTTATCTCCGTACAAAATTTCAGGGTGATACCGCTAATAGTTTCAGAGATATAGAATGCCGGTGAAATATTTCGCACATCTGCCATCTTGTGGTTATGTAAACAATCGAACGAAGTTAGATGTCGGTGCATTACAATGTGTATAAACATATACTGTACCAAGTTTTATTGCGTTTGGTTGGTTAAATCGCGAAAAACGTCTTTTTAAAAGTCGCAAATTCGCGTGGCCGCCATGTTGGTATTGTAGTTACCAGGTTTTCATAGGTCACATAGGTGAACTTCTAGTAGTTCCCTTTATCACCGTAAAAAATTCCAGGGTGATATCCGGAATAGTTTCGGAGATATTGAATGCTGGTTAAATACTTCGCACAGCCACCATGTTAGATTGGTGAGACGTGAAAAAAATTGAAGGGCATGGTCGGGGTCGTCCGGAATAGTGCTATGAACTTACTGAGTTTCATTGAAATCGCTCCAGCCGTTTAGAAGTTATTAGGGGGACACACACACTCACACACACACACACACACACACACACACACGCGGACACACACGGACAAAAGGTGATCTCATCAGCCTATTTTTTTTAAATTGAAAATTGGCTAAAAACAAGAATTATTCAGAACCTCTTATAAGCACACATTTAGGGTGAAAGCTAGCAGCAGGACTGGTACAAGATGGACAGAAGAATGCAAGAACCAGCACAGTGAGTTCATGAAGAGAATTTTGGGAGAAGAAGGCAAAAGTTATCAAGCCAAAAACATGTTCCAACGTACTCTATAAATGGGCATAACGAAGAAAGAAAGAAAGAAAGAAAGAAAGAAAGAAAGAAAGAAAGAAAGAATTTATAATAATACTTGAGGATTGAAAGACTTAAGTTACTCATAACTGGGCGCAGAATATCCCAAGTCAGAGGCTGTATGGTTTGTATAGTAAATCATATTATACCCAGTGTTCTGTTTCCGAACAAACACGCCACCAACCTATGAGACGGTGAAGGCAACTGAAAGGGATAGTCTAACTCGATTTCACAGTGGACATAGCGGTGACAGTAAACTTTGCACAGCTTCGCTCTGCTCTTTTGGTTCGTCATTGGAACCTAACTCTGGGGTTGTATCAAGTTGTAGAACCTCAGAAATGAAATTGTCAAAAAACGTCAGCTAGAGATATTCCCCTAATTTAAACTAAACCAACTCTGTCCTGGTCACAAATTCTTAAAATCATTTCTGAACATATTGTAGGCTATTTCGGGTCGCATATCTTTCTGCACTTCAAATCGACCCTTTTCTTTCAACGCATATTTAAAGAGGTAAATTCCCTGCCTACTTGATGTTTAGCTCTGGTTAGGATCTGTCAATGCGAGACTTCCTCTTTCGGGAAGGACTAGAAGTGAAGCTTCTAGTCTATTAAGCAAATGAACTTTACTAGGTAGGAACAGATGGAACATTGATAAGTAGATAGTAATGGAAACAGTTTGACAATAACAGTGGTATTTTATTCAAAAACAACTTTCAAAAGATTAACAATAAATAAATATATAAACATGTAAATGGAAATGTGACCTGTGAAAGGCCAACAACAAGTGAGCAGGATTTCATAAGCTTTCAAAAACAACTCTCAAAAGATTAACAATAAATATATAAACATGTAAATGGAAATGTGACTTTTGACAGGCCAACAACAAGCGAACAAGATTTCATAAGCTTTGAATGCCAACAGACCTGAGAATAAGTAACCACTTTGTGGCCAGTTAATCTAAATTCAAAAAGTAAAACTATGCAGGGTAAAATAATGAGTAACTATAGTGCTCAATAATGGCTTAAAATCTAGCCTAGGACTGCACACTGAGAGTAGGCTAGTTTATTTACAGAAAAATCAATATTAACATGCCAGTAGGGATAACATCCCACTAGTCGCTTGATAGTTACAAGGCGAGGTTGTTTGCAATTGAAATGGGAGCATTCCCAAAACACCTTGATAGATTAAATAGAGAAATAACCATTCACTTCGTCAAATAGGTGAACTGGTGTTAAGCCCAATAGTTTATACAAAATAGAGAAAAGGATGATTTGTTTTGAAGGATAGTTAACATGCGAAAGAGAGAGAACAGTTGTTTTCTCATGTCCCACAATTTAAAGGCATAATACATGCTTAAACCACTTAATAGAAGGACATAATTTGAATTGGACATAGTTTGACAAGTTATTTAAGTCATGTAACATAACCCTAAAAAAGAAAGATACAATTTTAGGTTTAGAAATGTTTTAGGTTATATTAAACACTTAGCTTGTTGGCGTTGGTGTAGAGGAATTTCTACATAATAGAAATAGAGGAAGAACCTGTTGATCACTTGTTCCGTCTTGGAAATGTTGAAGACTTCGTGTCCAGTACAGTAGAAAATTTGTATATCTCCTTTGTTCAAGACAAACAGACGTAGGCCAAGTATCGATATTAACTTATATAGATTTCGCAGAACTCGCTTTTGAGCACTTTTTTCCGTCTTGGAAATGTTGAAGACTTCGTGTCCAGCACAAAAGAAAATTTGTATATCACCTTTGCTCAAGACAAACTGATGTAGGCCAAGTATCGATGTTAACTTATATAGATTTCGTAGATTTTAGAATGCACTGCGGGTTTGACTAGAAGCATTTTGCGATGCATCAGCACACAGCGTTGAGACACTTTCAAGAATTGTGCGAACAGCGTGAAGACGGCTGAAGATGAGTGACTGGCATGGTGACTGGTTGGAGACCGCATGTTGATGTAGGCCAGGGCAGGCTTTATACCGGCCAACGCGCTGGATGCGTGATGTGGACAGATGACGTCGGCCAATCCGAGAGCGTGGCGCTTTCTCGAAAGCCGCTGAAGGCCAATAGGAGTAAGGGGCCAACTGAAAATGAACCTCGTGACCAACATTACTTCCGGAAAAGTTCAGTATTGCGGGACACATGCAAGCTGGTACAAATTGAGAAAAAAGGAGAGAATGACACTGACAGGTAAGAGGTTATGTTATAATAAAAGTAAGTGAACTTTGTAAATTTCACTGAAAAGTGAACCTACTGCCAGAGGGGCAACAGAGAAAAAAAAATAACATGAGAGGGAAGAGCTAGAGTGGCAGAGGGCAAATGACTGAAATAGGACGAACAAAAGTGTCCTGATGAAGTTTTAAGTTTGACCACTCGAACTCTAGCATCTCTGCCATAATAGCATTTTATAACACGACCAGTTTTCCATACAAGTGGAGGACTTGGGTCTTTGAGAAGAACCAAATCACCCTCCTGAAGGTTAGGCCGAGAGAGCTGCCACTTGTTCCTCCTTTGGAGCGAGTGAAAATACTCAAGTCTCCACCTCTTCCAAAATTGAGCTTTAAGGGATTCTATCTTTCTCCACAAGATAGGCAAAGACAGATCAAGTTTACGATCAAGCGACGAAGGGGACGCAGCTAAGGAACTGCCCACCAGAAAATGACCTGGGGTCAAAGGAAGGAAATCACAAGGATCGTTGGAAAGAGGAGAAAGAGGTCGTGAGTTGACAATTCCCTCAATGGGGATAATTAAAGAATTGAATTCTTCGTAAGTTACAATAATAGAGCCAAGAGGTTTCTTTAAATGATTTTTTGTGAGTTTCACACAAGATTCCCATCGTCCGCCCTGATGGGGAGCATAAGGAGGGATGAAATGCCATTTGAATTGGTTTATGTGCGAGTAATTGGAGATATGTTCTTTCGCACGAGGGGAACAAACGGTTTTGTACCATTGCTGCGAAGCTCCAACAAAGGTTTTGGCATTATCAGAGAAGACTTCTGAAGGAATGACCCTTCGTGAAATGAATCTAGAGAAAGCGGAAAGAAAATATGGGGTGGAGGCACTAGTTACGAGCTCAAGATGAATAGAGCCAGTGACCATACAGACAAATAGAGAAACGTATAGTTTTCCAAGGATTTTCCTTTTAGCACTTGGGTGATTTTGTTGATACTCAAACGGACCGGCGTAATCAATGCCGGTGAAGGAAAAAGGTTTGCAAGGAGCTGAACGAAATGAGGGAAGGTCAGCCATGAGTTGCTGATGAGGTTTAGGCTTAGCTTTGAAACAAGTAATACATTTATGTATAACAGAAGTGACTTCGTGTAAACCATTAATAGGCCAGTTTTTTTTCCCGTATCAAGCATAGAAGGGTTCTAGAACCAACATGTAAGTTTTGATATTGAAACTGAAGAATGATTATCCGAGTGACATGATGTTTAGACGGAAGGATAATATGGTGCTTTTTTTCATCAGAGAAGTCAGAAAGAGAAAGTCTGCGCCCACTCTTAACAAACCATCGTCATCTAGGAAAGGGCATAAGGCAAAAAGCCTGATGTGTTTCTTGAGAGTTTGACCTTTAGCCAATATGTTTATTTCGACTGAGAACGCCTCTCTCTGGGTGAGCCAAAGAACTTTGATGGTGGCAATTTGCAGTTCAACAGCCGAAAGAAAAAGCTGAGGGAATAGAGGTTGATCTAGTACTAAAAATTTCCATCTGAGCACATAAGCAGTGATGCGAACTAGTTTTTTAAAAGAAGAGTAACGTTCCAACAGGGAAGGAGTGTTGGCAGTTACAAAGGCAGAAGCTTTTTTGCTGATTTCAGGAATATCTTCTAACGGGAAATTAGAGTTGGAAGGTCGGTTTTGAATTCTTTCAGAATGCCATGAAGGGCCGTGCCAGTACAAACAGGATTGAGATAGTGACTTAGGTGAACAACCACGAGAAATGAGGTCGGTTGGGTTGTCTTGGCTAGAAACATGGTTCCATTGTTCTGGTTTAGAAACAGTTTGAATTTTCTCAACTTTGTTAACTACAAAAGTTTGCCAATTAGAAGGAGGTTTAGAAATCCATGCCAAAGCAATAGAGGAATCTGTCCAAAAATATGTGTGCGAGAACTTACAGTTAAGTGTTTGTTTGAGTTTGTTAGCTAATTTCGCAGCAAGTAGTGCGGCACAGAGTTCAAGACGAGGTAATGAAACGGGTTTCAAAGGCGCAACCTTAGATTTAGCACATATCAAATTGGAGAAAAAAGGGGAGCGGCTTACAATGTAAGCACAACATCCGTATGCTTTGGTCGAACTGTCAGCAAAAAGGTGCAAATCCAGGACAAGAGAGCAAGAGAACGGAACTAGCACTCTAGGAATGTCTATTAATGGGAGATCACAAAGACTGTGCCGAAAGGCAAGCCACTTTTGTAAAAGCGAAGGAGGAAAGGGATCATCCCAATCCGAGTTCAATGACCATACCTCTTGCATAAAGATTTTAGCTAGAACAATTACGGGTGCAATGAACTGAAGCGGGTCATATACCTTAGCTATTTCTGATAGCACTTGTCTTTTGGTTTGTGGAGGTGAGGAAGACAAATTTACTTCGTAAAAGAATGAGTCAGCTTTAGGATACCAGTGTATTCCCAAAACTTTAGTAGCATCCTCCAATTGACAAAGCTCTACTGGAGTATCAACAGGATAATGTGGCAAGAGATTGGATACAAGTTCCTCATAATTTGAGTTCCAACGATGAAGTAAGAATCCTCCTCTGCTAAGTAAAGAATTTAAACTTTGAGAGAGTTCGATAGCCTCAGATACATCCTTAAAAGAAAAAAGAAAGTCTTCAACGTAGAAGGAATTTTTTAACAAAATAGGAGTCTCAGAAGGAAACAAATGACCATCTTGGTCGGCAAGATGTTTCAAAGTACGAATGGCAAGAAAAGCCGATGGTTTAAGCCCATACGTTACGGTTTTTAATTTAAAGATCTTGATGGTTTTAGTAGGAGCATCACGCCAGAGAATTCGTTGAAGATTTTGTTGTTCGGAATTAATCAGAATTTGTCTATACATTTGTTGTACGTCGGCTATGATTCCAATTGGAAATAGACGAAAATTTAAAAGAATAGACGGGAGATCAGACTGAATGGCAGGTCCAGATAGGAGACTGTCATTTAAGGAAATGCCATTGGCATCAGGGGCAGAACGATTAAAAACAACTCTTATCTTTTCTTTGGTGGAGGGATTCTTCCAAACGGGATGGTGATTTAAATACATTGACTCTAAAGAAGGGTTGAAATCTTGAACAGTCTCCATATGGTTAGAATCTTCATAATCCCCCATGAATTCAAGGTATTGTTTGCGAGTGGAAGGATCATGCTTGAGTTGATTCTCAACTGCAAATAAAGCTTTAAGAGCTTTCGGATAGGAATCACATAAAGAAGGAGGAGAAGAAATGCGTGGCATTGTGACAATGAATCTGTCATCTGGGTTACGAACAGTGGTTTCTAAAAAATGTTGTTCACAAAATTCATCCTCTGATGAAAGAGAAGGAGCAGATTCAATGGACTCGATTTGCCAAAATTTTTCCAGACGCTGATGAAGATCTGCATTAGTGAAATGGCATTGAGAGGAAACTTGAACAGTTTGAAGAGGAATATAACCTGTGATAAGCGTAGATACCAGATGAAATATTAACCCTTGACTTAAGAAGACTTTGCCAAAATGTGTTAGCGCCAAAAAGAATGTCAACGTGAGAGCTTTTATAGAATTGAGGGTCAGCCAGTTTTAGATCAGAGGGAAATTTCCATTCATCAACGGAAAAAGAGCGACTGGGAGTAGGACTGCCAATACTCGGAATGGACAGACAGTTTAGATGAAAGTTAGTGCCATATTGGACTGAATCTTTCACCTGCAGCTTGACATAATTTAAGGAAGTAGACTTGCTGTTGTTGATACCAGATATTTCAATATTGGTGGAGAGTGGTTTGAGACCTAACCTTTCAACTAATGATGAGGTTATGAAGTCATGAGTTGCCGCATTGTCGAGCAAGGCTCGTACTAAGTGTCAATTGCCGGAAGAATCTTGCACTTGGACCTGAATTGTAGATAACAACACTTGAGCACTACGCCATGAGGGGGTTGTTTGATTGTAAGATTGGGCAACGGTTTTTCCAGCAGAAAGAGAAGAGCAAGGTGGGGCAGCATCACTAGTGAGGCTCAGCGCAGATTGGGCACGAGGATTTGAAATTGTTCCAGGAATAGACCGTGGCTTTTCGAAGCGGTGTAAGGTAGAATGATGTCTTAGGTTGCAATGCATGGAAACTCCTTTCGAAGGGCAATCCGCTAAGATATGCCTTGAAGAGAGGCAGTTAAAACAACATTTGTTTTGCGACACAGCTTTTCTACGATCGTCAACTGAAAGGCCTTTGAAGGTATTGCAGGTATATAAAGGGTGCAAATTATTGCAAAGAATGCATGAGGTTTTGTTACCTTGTATGGAGAAAACATGAGAATGTGAAGATATTTCCGAGAAATGCTTGGTGGGTTTACTTCTGATGACATCGGAGGAACCTTCAGCTTTATTGATTAAAGCAGAAAAAAATTGGCAACGTTTCTTTATGAAAGAGATCAAAACTTTAATTGTGGGTTCAGGTTTGTCCACTAAATCGGATTCCCATTCTTTACGAGTATTAAGGTCGAATTTGGAGGTAGTGAGATGTATAAGAAAACGATCCCAATGTTCAACAGGTTGTTTAAGATGTTCAAGGGCTCTTAAATGAAGTTCAACGGTGTCCCCCAGACTTCTAAGGGTTGGTAAATTATCAGGACGTGAAGCTGGTAAATTAAACAAGGCTTTCATATGGCGTGGAATCCCAAGTTTGCCATTGCCATATCGCTGCTGGATGAGGTCAATAGCTACCGAGTAATTTTCGGTTGTGAGAGGTAAAGCTTCAATTAATTTTAAAGAAGGGCCCTGAAGAACAGATTTTAAATAATAGAATTTTTGAATCTCAGGGTGATCTATTATCATGTATTAGAGAAGAAAAAAGTTCAAAAAAGGAATCCCACTGTTTTTCCTCCCCTGAAACGATAGGAAGTTGGATTTTAGGAAGAAACGGTTTGCTAACTTCGGTGTTTTGATGGGTTGCTAATTGCTTAATTAAATCCTTAGCTTCGCCATACATATTTTAATACAGTTCTTCAACAGAACTGCGATCCTGTTCTTGATCAGGTTCGATTGTTTCAATTTCGGTTTGCAACACATCATACTCTTGAAAATGTTGCTGATAAACGTTAAAACGTTGAACTAGAACGTCATAATTGTGATCATCAAAAGATTTAGAAACCAAAAACTGCTGAAAACGAGTAAGTTTGTTTTTACTGGCGGTTCTTTTAGCTATAAGCTCCTTAGGAAGAGACATGGCGGAACTTCGAGTACTTGCACACACCGATCTGCTAGACTGCCGAGCGTCTGAAGTGGTAGTAGTAGTATTGGTACTGGTAGAGGTGGTAACAAGGGACACCTCCGCTCACCCCACCACAGCTTTCATAGTGATAGCTGATAAATACAATTAGCATTAATGATAGAAGTAGAAAACTGTAATAGCTTAATGAATTGTTTGGCAACCTGTTTCCTACAATAAACAACTTAAAGGTTATTAAAGGTCCCGGGTTTCGGCACCAACATGGTTAGGATCTGCCAATGCGAGACCCCCTCTTTCGGGAAGGACTAGAAGTGAAGCTTCTAGTCTAATAAGCAAATTAACTCTACTAAGTAGGAACAGATTGAACATTGATAAGTAAATAGTAATGGAAACAGTTTGTCAATAACAGTGGTATTTTATTCAAAAAGAACTTTCAAAAGATTAACAATAAATAAATATATAAAAATGTAAATGGAAATGTGACTTGTGAAAGGCCAACAACAAGTGAGCAGGATTTCATAAGCTTTCAAAAACAACTCTCAAAAGATTAACAATAAATATATAAACATGTAAATGGAAATGTGACCTGTGAAAGGCCAACAACAAGCGAACAAGATTTCATAAGCTTTCAAAAACAACTCTCAAAATACTAACAATAAATAAATATATAAACAGGTCGACAACAAGCGAACAAGATTTCATAAGCTTTGAATTCCAACAGACCTGAGAATAAGTAACCACTTTGTGGCCAGTTAATCTAAATTCAAAAAGTAAATCTATGCAGGGTAAAATAATGAGTAACTATAGTGCTCAATAATGGCTTAAAATCTAGCCTAGGACTGCACACTGAGAGTAGGCTAGTTTATTTACAGAAAAATCAACATTAACATGCCAGTAGGGATAACATCCCGCTAGTCGCCTGATAGTTACAAGGCGAGGTTGTTTGCAATTGAAATGGGAGCATTCCCAAAAACACCTTGATAGATTAAATAGAGAAATAACCATTCACTTCGTCAAATAGGTGAACTGGTGTTAAGCCCAATAGTTTATACAAAAATAGAGAAAAGGATGATTTGTTTTGAAGGATAGTTAACATGCGAAAGAGAGAGAACAGTTGTTTTCTCATAGCCCACAATTTAAAGGCATAATACATGCTTAAACCACTTAACAGAAGGAAATAAGTTGAGTTGGGCATAGTTTGACAAGTTATTTAAGTCATGTAACATAACCCTAAAAAAGAAAGATACATTTTTAGGTTTAGAAATGTTTTAGGTTATATTAAACACTTAGCTTGTTGGCGTTGTTGTAGAGGAATTTCTACATAATAGAAATAGAGGAAGAACCTGTTGATCACTTTTTCCGTCTTGGAAATGTTGAAGACTTCGTGTCCAGCACAGAAGAAAATTTGTATATCACATTTGCTCAAGACAAACTGACGTAGGCCAAGTATCGACGTTAACTTATATAGATTTCGTAGATTTTAGAATGCACTGCGGGTTTGACTAGAAGCATTTTGCGATGCATCAGCACACAGCGTTGAGGCACTTTCAAGAGTTGTGCGAACAGCGTGAAGATGACTGAAGGTGAGTGATTGGCATGGTGACTGGCTGCAGACCGCTGTTGATGTAGGCCAGGGCGGGCTTTATACCGGCCAACGCGCTGGATGCGTGATGTGGACAGATGACGTCGGCCAATCCGAGAGCGTGGAGCTTTCTCGAAAGCCGCTGAAGGCCAATCGGAGTAAGGGGCCAACTGAAAATGAACCTCGTGACCAACATTACTTCCGGAAAAGTTCAGTATCGTGGGACACGTGCAAGCTGGTACAAATTGAGAAAAAAAGGAGAGAATGACACTGACAGGTAAGAGGTTATCTATTATATAAAAACAAGTGTCCCGACTGACTGATTCAATGACTGACTGACTCATCATCGCCCAGCCAAAACTATTAAAGTCAGAAACATGAAATTTTGGGGATATGTTCCTGGTAAGTCGAAAACGCGCACTAAGGAAGGATTTTCGGATATTCAGGTTCTAAAGAGGTATTAAGGGGGTACAACTGCATTTCACTGAATAACAATATCTCCGGCTTGGTTTCATTGAGGGATGTGATACTCGGCATATATACTCATCATTAAGAATAAGAAGACATGTGTCTGAGAGTTTTTCGTTGTGGTGTATATTATGAGGTGAAAGGGGTGAAAAGTAGGGGTTGAAGGATTCCTAACGGAGCGTGTATCTCTTAAGCGACATAGGCGAGGAGTTTGAAACTCAGCGAAAATAAATCAGCTTAAAAATAAGTAAATAGGTGTTCGACCGTTTTTTTCATAAATCCAATTTAAGGGGCCCATGGGTAGGGGTGAAATTCTGGGGGGGGGGGGAACCAGGAAAGAAAGTTAACTGATTGACTGACAGGCTCACTCATCAAACTCAGGGGGAAAAACTGCTTAAAATTAAGTAAATATGTGTTCGACAGTATTTTTTCATAACCCCAATTTAAGGGGTTCATGGGGAGGGGTGAATTTCTAAAAAAAGAAAATTGAAAGAAAAAGTCCCGACACACTCACCATCGCCCGGCCAAAATTAATGAAGTTAGAAACATGACATTTCGGGGATATGATCATTGTATGTCAAAACCGTCCACTATGGGAGGATTTTTTGATATTCAGGTTCTAAAGGGGTCTTAAGGGGGTTATACCTGCATTTCATTGAATAACAATAACTCCCAATTGGTTTCATAGGGGGATGTGATACTCGGCATTTAAACTCATCATAAAAATAAGAAGACATGTGTCTGAGGGTTTTTCGATGTGGTGTATATTATGAGGTGAAAGGGGTGAAAGTGGGGGGTTGAAGGATTCCTAACAGAGCGTGTATCTCTTAAACGACATAGGCGAGGAGTTTGAATCTCAGCGAAAAAAAAAACCAGCTTAAAATATAAGTAAATAGGTGTTTGACCGTTCTTTCATAAATCCTGGGGGGAAAAAATAGGAAAGAAATTGTTCTAACTGAATAACTCACTCTTTCATCAAACTCAGGGGAGAAGAACAGCTTAAAAATAAGTAAATAGTTTTTTTTCATTTTTTTCATAAATCCAATTTAAGGGGTTTATAAGGGGTGAAATTCTGAAAAATAAATGAAAGAAAATGTCCTGACTTACTCACTCACTCATCATCGCCCGGCCAAAATTATTGAAGTTAGAAACATGAAATTTAGGGGTTATGTTCGTTGTATGTCGAAAACGTCCACTAAGGAAGGATTTTTGGATATTCAGGTTCTAAAGGGGTGTTAAGGGGGTAGACCTGCATTTTATTAAGTAACCATATCTCACGAGTGGTTTCATTTGTGGATGTGATACTCGGCATATAAACTAATCATTAAAAATAAGAAGACACGTGTCTGAGCGTTTTTCGATGTGGTGTATATTATTAGGTGAAAGGGGTGAAAATTTGGGGTTGAAGGATTCCTAACGGAGCGTGTATCTCTTAAACGACATAGGCGAGGAGTTTGAAACTCAGCGGAAAAAAATCAGCTTAAAAGATAAGTAAATAGGTGTTCGACATTTTTTCTTCTTCATTAATCCAATTTTTTAAGGGGCCCATGGGGAGGGGTGAAATTCTGGGGGGGGGGAATCAGGAAAGAAAGTGTCCTAACTGATTTACTGACTCACTCACTCTTCGAACTCAGGGAGAGAAAACTGCTTAAAAATAAGTAAATAAGTGTTGGCATTTTTTTTCTTCATAAATCATATTTAGAGGGTTCATGGGGAGGGGTGAAATTCCGAAAAAAATAAATTGAAAGAAAATTTCCTGACTCACTCACTCACTCACTCACTCATTCACTCATCATTGCCCAGCCAAAATTATAGAAGTTAGAAACATGACGTTTTGGGGATATGTCCGTTGTATGTCAAAACCGTACACTAAGGGTGGATTTTCGGATATTCAGGTTCTAAAGGGGTCTTAAGGGGGTTAAACCTGCATTTTATTGAGTAACAATATCTCACGAGTGGTTTCATTTGTGGATGTGATACTCGGCATATAAACTAATGATTAAAAATAAGCAGACATGTGTCTAAGGGTTTTTCGATTTGGTGTATATTGTTACGTGCCACCCCCCTAGTGGCACTTTTGTTAACTGTATTACGGTGGGTAGGAAGCACAACACCAATTACTGCTTAAAGAAGTAATTAACTTTATTGCGGCCAGAAAATTACACTAATCAGCAAATACAAGCAATTAGGAACCTTACTCCAGTTTACAAAGTCTCTTGCTTGTGGAGAGCTCTTGCCCCTTTCACTTGTCAACAAACCACAGAAGTTAATCCTGCCGCTAATGAGCCTAGTGGCCTTGACAGAACTACATGCAACTTCTTTCTAATGTGCGCCTACTACAGTACTTACGAGCACTTGCTGCGCGCTGTTCACCAGCTGGGAGAAACAATGTCACTTAATTTCGACACCACAATATCTGACACTCAGTGAAAGCACACTTACTCAGAACACGGCAGTCCCCTGTATGTTCCTCACTTCGCCGCTACACTAGGGGTTTCGCAAGTCACCACACTTCTGTCGCTCAGAATAAACGCTCACACTAGCTCGTAAAACACAACAAACACAACTGCTTCACGGGTCACTCTTATATAGCAGGCCGGTGACTCAATAAATGGTTCTAGATCCATCCAGGGTCCACGGCTTCTCGAGGTTTCCATCGCTGGTCCAGTCACGAATCTTCTGGACTATCCCTTTGTCTTAGTAGCCCTGTTGCATAAGGCACACGCAATACAGGAGGCATGCTACAGCCCAGCCCCTGGGGCAGTTGTGACTCAAGCGGCGAGCGATGACACAAACTCACAGCCGTAACACCACCCCCTTCCTAAAAAGGCTGATCGTCCCGATCAATCATTGGTCCGTCTGTGTCCCTCCGTAGGCTACCAGGCGATCTCGATGCACGATCTTCATCTTCGCCCTCGGGTTCCGCTGGATCCTGTAGACGACATCGTTGATCCGTTTCACGACTCGGTACGGGCCCTCCCAGGACTTCTGAAGTTTGGGTGACAGGCCTTTCTTCCGTAATGGGTTGAAGAGCCAGACCAGGTCGTCCTCGTGGAATCCGCCGGCATCCGTCTGCTGGTCGTATCGGGTCTTCATTCGGTCGGTCTCGATCCGCAGTTTCCTCCTCGCGAACGCGTGCACGCCCTCCAGTTGGTCGACCAGTTCTTGACAATACTGGCTTACCGGGATCGGATCATTCCCAGGTCGGCCGAAGGCAAGATCGACAGGTAGACGGAGCTCCCTCCCAAACATGGCCCGGGCTGGTGTGCACCCGGTGGCTTCATGCACGGCGGCGCGGTAGGCCAGGAGAAATAGTGGAAGATGTTTGTCCCAATCCCTCTGGTGCTCGCTGACGACTATTCGGAGATGGTTCTCGATGGTGCGATTGAATCGCTCTACCATCCCGTCGGACTGAGGGTGTAGCGGCGTCGTCCTTGTCTTCCGGATTCCCAGCAGCTGGCATAGGTTCTGGAACACCTGCGACTCGAAGTTCCTCCCTTGGTCGGAGTGCAGCTCCAGGGGTACTCCGTACCGGCTGACGAATTCTTTCACCAGGGTCTCTGCAATCGTCGCGGCTTCTTGGTTAGGGAGCGCATACGCCTCCGGCCATTTGGTAAAGTAGTCGCTGACGACTAATATGTAGCGGTTCCCTGCCTCGCTTAACGGGAATGGCCCAGCAACATCGATGGCCACTCTCTCCATGGGGCCGCCCACGTTGTAGGTCTTCAGTGGACCCCGTCGTCTTCGTCCTGGGCCCTTGCTGGCTGCGCAATCGTGGCACCTCGCGCAGTGGTTCTCCACGTCTGTTCGGCATCCGATCCAGTAGAACCGCTCTCTCAGCTTCTCCAGGGTCTTCTTTATCCCTAGGTGTCCACCAGATGATCCTCCATGAACTTCCTTCAGGACTTCCTCCGTCATAGCCTTTGGAACGACGACTTGTTCCCGAGATGTCTTCCCGTCGGTGATCTCCCAGATACGGCAGATGAGGCCATCCCTTACAATCAGC
This sequence comes from Meconema thalassinum, assembly GCA_946902985.2. Taxonomy (NCBI): domain Eukaryota; kingdom Metazoa; phylum Arthropoda; class Insecta; order Orthoptera; family Tettigoniidae; genus Meconema; species Meconema thalassinum. The sequence goes on from OX336390.1 coordinate 839,395,056, forward strand.
GAGTCCCACTGTGCCCAGTAGGACTTAAACTTTGGGCTGCAGTCACTCACAATGTTCCACCCGGGCCTGGGGACACAGGCCCTCTTCCATTCGGCTATCAGTCCCAGGTCATCATCCTCTGCTTGTGCCCGCGTGAAAGATTCGCGGCTCCAGTTCCCTTGAAGTTCCACAGTAGTCCGTCGGCACAGTATCCCGGTGTTCTCCTCCCTTCGGGCACAGAAGGTGCCGTCTTCGGGGCACGGTCTTCGTGACAGGGCGTCGGCGTTAGAATGCAGTTGGCCTTTCCTGTGCTGAATCTCAAAGTTGTACTGTTGAAGCCTCTCTAACCACCGCGCGAGTTGACCCTCGGGCTGCTTGAAGTTCAGGAGCCACCGCAGGGATGCATGGTCGGTCCTGATGAGAAATTCTTGCCCGTACAGGTACTTGTGGAAGTGTTCAATGGTCTTCACGATGGCGAGCAGCTCCTTCCTGGTGACGCAGTAGTTCCTTTCTGGCTTTGACAAGGCCTTGCTGAAGTAGGCCACTACTCTCTCCTCGCCGTCCACTACCTGCGACAGGATTCCCCCTATGCCAAAGTCGCTGGCATCGGTATCGACGATGAACCTTGTTCCAGGTCTGGGGTAGGCCAGAATAGGCGCGGTGCACAGAGCCTGCTTGAGTTGTTCGAAGGCACTGTGGCATTCTGCTGTCCACGTGAAGAGTTGGTCCTTCTCAGTCAGTCGATGTAAAGGTTTGGCGATGTCGGCGAATCCTCTCACGAAGCGACGGTAATAAGTGCAGAGTCCCAGGAAGCTTCGTAGTTGGGATTTGTCCTTCGGAACTGGCCACTCCCTCACAGCTGCGGTCTTCTCTGGGTCGGTGCGCACCCCTTCCTCGGAGACGATATGCCCAAGGTACTGGACCCGCTTCTGGAAGAGCTGACACTTCTTGGGGCTCAACTTCAGCTGGGCAGCCCGTAGCTTCAACAAGATCTCCTTCAGATTGCTGTAGTGCTCCTCGAAGCTCCTTCCCAGAACGATGACGTCGTCTAGGTATACCAGGCAGGTCTTCCAGTGTAGTCCCCTCAGAATGGACTCCATTAGCCTTTCGAAGGTCGCAGGGGCGTTGCAGAGACCGAATGGCATGACGGTGAACTGCCAGAGCCCGCTGCCCACACAGAACGCCGTTTTCTCGCGGTCCTTAGGGTGGACCTCCACCTGCCAGTAGCCACTCTTCAAATCCAAGGTGGAGAACCATCTTGACCCTGATATGGTGTCCAGCGTGTCGTCGATCCGGGGTAGAGGGTAGCTGTCCTTCTTCGTGACGTCGTTCACCCGCCTGTAGTCCACGCAGAACCTGGTGGTACCGTCCTTCTTCTTCACAAGCACGACCGGAGAACTCCAAGGACTATGTGATGGCTCGATCACCCCTTGCTCCTTCATCTCTTCTACCATCCGGTCGACTTCGGCTTGCTTGGCGAGCGGGACACGTCGGAATGGGGCCCTAATCGGTGCGCTGTCCCCAACGTCGATTCTGTGCTGGACCAAGCTTGTCCTGCCGAAGTCTTTGCTCCCCACGGAGAAGACATCCTGGAATTCGCGTAGCAGGTCCTGAAGTTGGCGTGATTGTTCCTCGTCTAAATGGTCCTGGGATCCTTGGTACAGCTTCTGTAGTTCTTCTGGCAGTGTGCGTCTTCTTCGGTTGTTCGTCTGCAGGTGTCCGTCCGTCGTGTCGGTGATGCGGGCAATCCAGGTAACGGGCTCGCAGACTCCTAGGTTGGTGTCCCGGTGAACCGTAATGTCGTAGTCGTTCAGGTTGGACAGGCGGACGTACGGCCGAGACGTCGTGTTGATGAGGGTCTTGGCGACTAGCAACCCTTTTGTCTGGATGTCCTCATATTTTGGCTCGATGACAGCCGCCACTCCCTCAGCAGTTCCGTCGACAATTACGGCAGCGCTGACTTCCGTCCTGGCGGGAACGATGACGTCTTCTCTCAGCCTTACTCGTCGTGCGGTGATGGACTCGTGCGCAGGTTGCAAAGCAAGTTCCTCACCTCCGAAGTGCAGAGTGTTGGTACTCAGGTCCAAGATGATGTTGTTCTGGTCCAGGAAGTCCAGTCCGATGATCACTTCGTTTGATACGTCAGCCACAAGCACTGGATGCTTTATCACCCGTCGACCAATGACGAACTCCAGTGATGCTTCGCCATGTACCGGTGCGGTCTCTCCGGTCGCGGTTATTAGCTGGAGGTTCCTTTGTGTGGGTTGCACTCTCCACTTCGGGATCACAGTGGGATTGACGATGGTCCTCGATGCTCCCGTGTCGATCAGCATGGGCCAGCTCACTCCGTTGATGACTCCGTCGACCATCAGGCTGCTATTGTCCCTCCGTAACTTCGTCACACGCACTTGGACTGCCGGGGCTTGACGACTGTCACAAGCCAACCTTTGCCCCCCAAGGCTGGCTAATACTCGTTTCCCTGGGCCGCGCGGTTTTCAGACGACTGATTTCCCGTCGGATACCCTCGGCGGCGGCGATCACCGCAGTCCTTGCTCAGGTGGCCTTTCTTACCGCAGGCCCAGCAGGTCGGTAGTCCTCTTCCAGGCCGCCTCTCCGGTTGTCTTCCGGCTGTGTCGTTGCTGGTGGTGCCGCGACTATCGAAGAAACGGCTTAGCGCCTCCATCAATTCGTCGGCCAGGGGCTTGGTCTCGTTGGTTTTTGCTGGTTCGTCGACGTCCACTTGACGCACCCGCGCGTGCATTCTGGATGCCTGTTTTGCCGTCTCGAATTCAAGTGCGTGGCTCAGCGCATTTGCCAGGGTCTTATTACGCGCGAGTCGCAGCGCCTGTTGAGTGTCCGAGTCCCGTAGCCCGTCGGTGAAAGTCTGCGTCGCTATCTGCTCCAGAAAGTCGGCCGACGCTGTTGGGTAGGCGAGCCTTACGAGGCGTGCGATGTCCATCTCGAACTCCTGCAGGGTTTCCGCGTTCTTCTGTACCCGGGTCCGGAGCTGCATCTGGTAGGCCTGCTGAAGATGGCTATCTCCATATCGGGACTCCATATGGGCGATCAGTGCGGCGTAGTCCTGGGATCCAGTCGGGATGGCCTGAAGGACGTTAAGGGCGTCGCCTCTCAGCGCTACAATGAGAGCTGTAGCCTTTTCTGTGTTGTTCCAGTTATTTATGGAACAGGCTGCCTCGAACTGACGTAAGTAGGTGCCCCACGGGACCTTTCCGTCGAAGGTTGGGGGCGTCACTCTGCTATGTCCCGTTCCAGATATTCCCGGTGTAACGGTGGGCGGGCGTTGGCGCAGCTCGGCAACTTCCTCTCGTAGAGCGTTGAATTCCTCTTTCACCCCCGTCAGTGGGCGTTGGCGCAGCTCGGCAACTTCCTTTTGTAAGGCGTTGAATTTCTCTTCCACCCCCATCAGCGGGCGTTGGCACAGCTCGGCAACTTCCACTTGTAAGGCGTTGAATTTCTCCTCCACCCCCATCAGCGGGCGTTGGCGCAGCTCGGCAACTTCCACTTGTAAGGCGTCGAACTTCTTTTCCACTGCCGTGACTTCCTCACGCAGACCCAGTTCTAATTTCTTCAGGTCCTGTGTCAACTTATTCTGACCGTCTTCCATCTTCTTCTGGCCGTCCTCTATCCTCTTCAGGTCCTCCGCTAGCTTCTTCTGGCCGTCTTCTAGTTTGGCAGTTAGATCCTCGGCTAACTTATTCTGGCCGTCCTCCATCTTCTTCTGGCCGTCCTCCATCTTCTTCAGGTCCTCCGCTAACTTCTTCTGGCCATCCTCCATCTTCTTCTGGCCGTCTTCCATTTTGGCAGTTAGGTCCTTGGTTAAATTCTTCTGGCCGTCTTCTATGCCATTTAACTTTTCTAGCAATGCTGCCAATTGCGCCTCCATTTTAGTTGTTTGCCTTGTAAAGGGCATGCACTCACAGGAAAATTAGAGAAAATGACCTGCTCGGGTTTTGAAACCAGGACCGTCAGGTGTTGTGCTTGAGTTCGTAATCCGGCTTCTGACACCAGTTGTTACGTGCCACCCCCCTAGTGGCACTTTTGTTAACTGGATTACGGTGGGTAGGAAGCACAACACCAATTACTGCTTAAAGAAGTAATTAACTTTATTGCGGCCAGAAAATTACACTAATCAGCAAATACAAGCAATTAGGAACCTTACTCCAGTTTACAAAGTCTCTTGCTTGTGGAGAGCTCTTGCCCCTTTCACTTGTCAACAAACCACAGAAGTTAATCCTGCCGCTAATGAGCCTAGTGGCCTTGACAGAACTACATGCAACTTCTTTCTAATGTGCGCCTACTACAGTACTTACGAGCACTTGCTGCGCGCTGTTCACCAGCTGGGAGAAACAATGTCACTTAATTTCGACACCACAATATCTGACACTCAGTGAAAGCACACTTACTCAGAACACGGCAGTCCCCTGTATGTTCCTCACTTCGCCGCTACACTAGGGGTTTCGCAAGTCACCACACTTCTGTCGCTCAGAATAAACGCTCACACTAGCTCGTAAAACACAACAAAAACAACTGCTTCACGGGTCACTCTTATATAGCAGGCCGGTGACTCAATAAATGGTTCTAGATCCATCCAGGGTCCACGGTTTCTCGAGGTTTCCATCGCTGGTCCAGTCACGAATCTTCTGGACTATCCCTTTGTCTTAGTAGCCCTGTTGCATAAGGCACACGCAATACAGGAGGCATGCTACAGCCCAGCCCCTGGGGCAGTTGTGACTCAAGCGGCGAGCGATGACACAAACTCACAGCCGTAACAATATTATAAGGTGAAAGGGGTGAAAAGTGGGGGTTGAAGGATTCCTAACGGAGCGTGTATCTATTAAACGACATAGGCGAGAAATTTGAAATTCGGCGGAAAAAAACAGCTTAAAATATAAGTAAATCGGAGTTCGACCGTTTTATCATAAATTTTCTGGAGAAAAAAAAGAGAGAAAGTGTCCTAACTGGCTGACTAACTCACTCATTCATCAAACTCAAGGGAAAAAGACAGCTTAAAAAATAAGTTAATAGGTGTTTGAGCGTTTCTTCATAAATCCAATTTAAGGGGCCCATTGGGGGGGGGGGGGGGGGGTAAAATTCTGGTAAAAATAATTGAAAGGAAATGACCTGACTGGCTCACTCACTCATCATCGCCCAACGAAAACTATTGAAGTTGGAAACATTAAATTTTGGGAATATGTTCGCTGTATGTCAAAAACTTCAACTAAGGAAGGATTTTTGTTTATTCGGGTTCTGAAGAGGTGTTAAGGGGGTAAACGTGCATTGCATTGAATAACGATATCTCATGAGTTGTTTCTTTGGGATGTGTTATTCGGCATATAAATTAATCATTAAAAATAAGCAGACATATGTCTAAGGGTTTAGCGATGTGGTGTATATTATGAGGTGAAAGGGGTGAAAATTGGGGGTTGAAGTATTCTTAACGGAGCATGTATCTCTTAAACGACATAGGCGAGAAGTTTGAAATTCAGCGGAAAAAAAAACAGCTTAAAACATAAGTAAATAGGATTTTGACCGTTCTTTCATAAATCCAGTTTAAGGGGCCCTTGGAGAGGGGTGAAATTCTGGGGGAAAAAACAGGAAAGAATGTGTTCTAACTGAATAACTCACTCACTCATCAAACTCAGGGGAGAAGAACAGCTTAAAAATAAGTAAATAGGTGTTCGTCCATTTTTTCTTTCATAAATCCAATTTAAGGGGTTCATGAGGGGTGACATTCTGAAAAATAAATGAAAGAAAATGTCCTGACTTACTCACTCACTCATCATCGCCCAGCCAAAATTATTGAAGTTAGAAACATGAAATTTTGGGGTTATGTTCGTTTTATGTCGAAAACGTCCACTACGGAAGGATTTTTGGATATTCAGGTTGTAAAGGGGTGTTAAGGGGGTAGACCTGCATTTAATTGAATAACAATATCTCCCGAATGATTTCCTTGGCGGATGCGATACTCGGCATATAAACTCATCATTAAGAATAAGAAGACACGTCATGTCTGAGGGTTTTTCGATGTAGTGTATATTATGAGGTGTATGTGTGAAAAGTGGGGGTTGAAGGATTCCTAACGGAGCAAGTATCTCTTAAAAGACAGAGGCATAAAGTATGAAACTCAGGGGGAAAAATCAGGTTGAAAAATAAGTAAATAGGTGGTCGACCGCTTTTTCATAAATCCAATTTAAGGGGCCCATGGGGAGGGGTGAAATTTTGGGGAAAGAAGTCCACTAAGAAAAGATTTTTGGATATTCACTCATCATCCCCCAGCCAAACCTATTGCAGTTAGAAACTTGAAATTTTGGGGATATGTTCGTAGTCTGTCAAAAACGTCCACTAAGGATGGATTTTTGGATATTCACGTTCTGAAGGGGTGTTAAGGGGGTTAAACTTGCATTTCATTGATTAACAATATCTCACGAGTTGTTTCGTTTGGGGATGTGATAATCGGCATATAAATTAATCAATAAAAATAAGCAGACATATGTCTAAGGGTTTATCGATATGGTGTATATTATGAGGTGAAAGAGGTGAAAATTGGGGGGCCGAAGGATTCTTAACGGAGCGCGTATCTCTTAAACGACATTAGCGAGAAGTTTGAAATTCAGCGGAAAAAAATCAGCTTAAAAATAAGTAAAATAGGTGTTCGACCGTTTTTTTTTCATAAATCCCGTTTAAGGGGTTCATGGGGAGGGGTGAAATTCTCAAAAATAAATGAAAGAAAATGTCCTGACTGACTCACTCACTCATCATCGCCCCGCCAAAATTATTGAAGTTAGAAACATGAAATTTTGGGTATATGTTCGTTGTATGTCGAAACGGTCCACTAAGGGAAGATTTTTGGATATTCAGGTTCTAAAGGGGTGTTAAGGGGGTAAACGTGCATTTCATTGAATAACAATATCTCACGTTTGGTTTCATTTGGGGATGTGATACTTAGCATATAAACTAATCATTAAAAACAAGTAGTTCCGTGAAGAACTATACAGCCTAATTTCATATATCCTACTCGTGTTAATTCCCTCTATCAACATACAAAATTTCCGTTTGAAGGTTGTGATAGATTCGTAGATATTGAGAAACGTCTAAATATTTCAGATGGTCGCCATGTTGGATTTTTATTTTTGTACTTTTACATTAAGATTAAGATTATTGTAGTATTCAAACTTCAATCGCATGATTAGAACACAAGAAGTAAAAACGAGATTTTAAAATTTTGAACAGCTGCCATCTTCTGATTATGCAAACAATTGAAATAAATTACATGCCAGTGGATCAACATTTGTATAAGCATTTAACGTGCAAAGTTTCACGGCACTCAGATAGTTAATTCGCGAGAAACGTCCATTTAAATATTTATACTTCGCGTCGCCGCCATGTTGGATTTGTGCTCACCAGGTTACTGAAAGTCCTATAGGTGAACATATGTTCATAGTCTCTATGAACATTAAAAAAATCAGTTTGGTTGCTGTAAAAGATTCATAGATATTGAGAACCATCTAAATATTTCGGAAGCTCGCCATTTAGGATTGTTATATGTATAGGCCATAGAGTTATGTACCATTCAAGGACAATTATTGCCTAGCTTCATTATTCAAACTTTCACTTCGATCGCATGATTACGACACAAGAATAAAAACTTAATTTTAAAATTTCGCACAGCCGCCATCTTGAGGTTATGTAAACAATTGAATTAAATTAGATGGCAGTGCATTACAATCAGCAAAACCATTTAATGTACCACATTTCACTGCGCTCGGAGAGTTAAATCACGAGAAAAGTCTATTAAAATGTTTCAAATTCGCTTGGTCGCCATGTTCGTTTTGTACTTTACAGGTTTATGAAATATACATAGGTAAACTTGTACCAGTGCCCTTTATCACCGTACAAAATTGCATGATGATATCTGTAATAGTTTCGGAGTTATAGAATGTCAGTGAAATATTTCGCACAGCCGCTATTTTGAGGTTATGTAAACAATTTAACTAAATTAGACTCCAGTGCATTACAATGTGTATAAACATTTGCTGTACCAAGTTTCATTACGTTTGGATAGTTAAATCGCGAGAAATGTCTATTTTAAAGTCTCAATTTCTCTTGACCGCCATGTTGGTTTTGTAGTCACCAGGTTTTTGAGAGTCTCATAGGTGAACTTCTAGTAGTGCCCTTTATCACCGTACACAATTTCAGGGCGATATCGGTAATAGTTTCGGAGATATTGAATGCAAGTGAAATATTTCGCACAGCTGCCATGTTGGATTGGTGAGACGTAACAAAATTTGAAGGGCACGGTCGAGGTCGCCTGGAATAGTGCTATGAACTTACCGAGTTTCATTGAAATCGCTCCAGCCGTTTAGATTTTATTAGGGGGACACACACACACACACACACACACACCTCTCACACACACACACACACACACACACACGCACGCACGCACGCACACACACACGGACAAAAGGTGATCTCATGAGCCTATTTTTTCAAAATTGAAAATAGGCTAATAAGCTGACACAGGTCTAATGGTTTTTCGATGTGGTGTATATTATGAGTGAAAGGGGTGAAAAGTGGGGGTTGAAGGATTCCTAACGGAGCGTGCATCTCTTAAACGACATAGGCGAGGAGTTTGAAACTCAGAGGAAAACAATCAGCTTAATAATAAATAAATAAATAAATAAATAAATAAATAAATAAATAAATAAATAAATATATAGGTGTTCGATGGTTTTTTTTTTCATAAATCCAATTTAAGGTGCACATGGGGAGGGGTGAAATTCAGGAAGGAAAAACGTCCACTAAGGAAGTATTTTTAGCCTATTTTCAATTTTGAAAAAATAGGCTTATGAGATCACCTTTTGTCCGTGTGTGTGTGCGTGTGTGTGTGTGAGGTGTGTGTGTGTGTGTCCCTAATAAAATCTAAACGGCTGGAGCGATTTCAATGAAACTCGGTAAGTTTATAGCGCTATTCCCGGTGACCTCGACCGTGCCCTTCAAATTTTGTTACGTCTCACCAATCCAACATGGCGGCTGTGCGAATTATTTCACTAGCATTCAATATCACCGAAACTATTACCGATATCGCCCTGAAATTGTGTACGGTGATAAAGGGCACTACTAGAAGTTCACCTACGAGACTTTCAAAAACCTGGTGACTACAAAACCAACATGGCGGCCAAGCGAATTTGAGACATTTAAATAGACTTTTCTCGTGATTTAATGAAACTTGGTACAGCAATTGTTTATACACATTGTAATGCACTGGAGTCTAATTTAGTCCAATTGTTTACATAACCTCAAAATGGCGGCTGTGCGAAATATTTCACTGATATTCTATATCTCCGAAACTATTACAGATATAACCCTGCAATTTTGTACGGTGATAAAGGAAGGAAGGAAGCTTGTAGTTTAACGTGACCGTTAATCTTGAGATCATGAGCCACGAGACCTCCTTTTTACGTGGAATCCGAACCACAGTACATGGCATTTCACTTCGAGATGATAAAGTGTACTGATACAAGTTTACCTATGTATATTTCATAAACCTGCAAAGTACAAAACGAACATGGCGACTAAGCGACTTTGAAATATTTGAATAGACTTTTCTCGTGATTTAACTCTCTGAGCGCAGTGAAATGTGGTACAGTAAATGATTTTGCAGAATGTAATGCCATCAAATTTAATTCAATTGTTTACATAACCTCAAGATGGCGGCTGTGCGAAATTTTAAAATTAAGTTTTTATTCTTGTGTCGTGATCATGCGATCGAAGTGAAAGTTTGTATAATGAACCTAGGCAATAATTGTCCTTGAATGGTACATAACATACATATAACAATCCTAAATGACGAGCTTCCGAAATATTTAGATGGTTTTCAATATCTATGAATCTTTTACAGCAACCAAACTGAAACTTTTATGTTCATAGAGACTATGAACATATGTTCACCTATAGGACTTTCAGTAACCTGGTGAGCACAAATCCAACATGGCGGCGACGCGAAGTATAAATATTTAAATGGACGTTTCTCGCGAATTAACTATCCGAGACTCGTGAAACGTTGCACGTTAAATGCTTATACAAATGTTGATCCACTGGCATCTAATTTATTTCAATTGTTTGCATAATCACAAGATGGCTGCTGTGTGTAATTTTAAAATCTCGTTTTTACTTCTTGTGTTCTAATCATGCGATTGCAGTTTGAATACCACACGTACACAATAATCTTAATGTAATAGTACAAAAATAAAAATCCAACCTGGCGACCATCTGCAATATTTAGACGGTTCTCAATATCTACGAATATGTTACAGAAATTAAACTGAAATTTTGTATGTTGATAGAGGCAATTAATATGAGCAGGATATATGAAAATAGGCTGTATAGTTCTTCACGGAACTACTTGTTGGATATTCATTCTCATCGACCAATGAAAACTATTAAAGTTAGAAGAATGATATTTTGGGGATTTGTTTGTTGTGTGTTGAAAACGTCTACTAAGGAGGGATTTTTGGATATTCAGGTTCTAAAAGGGGTGTTAACGGGGTTAAACCTGCATTTCATTGAATAACAGTATGACAAGACTATGACGTGAGCGAAGCCACGGGTACCTGCTAGTGTTATAATAAAAATAAGTGAACTTCGTAAATTTCACTGAAAAGTGAACAAGCTCATTAAAAAGTCTGGTGTTGAACTTCTCATCGTGCCCATACTATTCAAGCATGTAATTCTTTCACTGTATATGATGTATACCTCGTGATGTAGTGGTTAGCATTGTTTTGCGGCCCCGGGGCCCTGGGTTTGATTACCGACTCTCCCAAGGAATATAACTCTAGAACGGTAGCGCTATAACGTTGTCATACAGTACTGAAAGTATCTCAATCAAGATCTATTAATCGGTGAGTTTTTATGGCAGTCAGTTGTGTGTGCCCATAAAATAATTATGTCATTTTTAGTTTGTATTAGGGAATGTAACATTTATTATCATCAGCCCCATGTACTTGGGTGTGTGTGTGTGAAGTTTGAATTTGTCGGATAACGTGTGTGACTGAGTTGACTGTAATCGTGTGTGTAGCTGTTATGGTCTGGAATTGAGTAGGATTTGAAATTAGGTACTGTCCCGGCATTTTACTGAAGTGAGTTGAAAATCCGGGAAAAAACAATCTCATAATAGCCGCTGTCAGGGCCAGGATTCGAAACTCCAGTCTCCGGATATGCTGCAGCTTCCCAATGGGGTTGTAGTGAGTGATTTAATGCACAAGGCTAAGCCGCCGGGTGCCTATATAAGAAGACTGTGACATATTTGGAGTCACCTTTCACGTAGTCACATTAATAACTCAGACAGATTATGATTCTTTGAGAAAGTCATTAGTAAGGGTGATAGATGTTCTCACCTATTGTATCCATCTTCTGGCAGAGACACCGAACACACCACACGTCAGAATCCATTACGTGGCTGTGCAAGGCTGCCACAAGCCTGCCCGCCGCTCTTCGCTGTAATGTGACACTGGATATTTGTCTGTTGTAAATAATACAAAAAGTCGGCAAACGTTTCTCAAGCCCAAGAATATTTCTCAGCTTTTTTTCTGACACTTGAGTTTGCGACGTTGAATGTCGGGGGTAGTAGTAAGTTATTGGTCTGCCCTGGCAAGACCTTCTGAAGATGTTTGTCTTACAAGCTGTCACGAACAGGGAAAAGGCCGGGTGAGCCAGTCAAGGGGAATGGAAGAGAAGAATAAGAGAAAACTTCATGCTGACGGTGATAGAAATGGACTTTAAAGTAAATAGAAATTATTAATGTTAATGGGAATAAAAGCATGAGAAGGGACATTCTACGAAATGTTGAGTGGCGTTGCCTTATCTTGTGTCACAAGGGGTGATAACCGATCGTTTAACCCAAAACCATTCAAAAAAATAATGATTTTAAATACCAAGACAATTGGAATTACTCTTTGTAACTTTAACTCAACGGCGAACACGAAAAAATTGAACTAGCCCTAATTCTTTCAATAATTAAGATTAGTATACTGTATTGCAATAGGCAGTTTAAACTGTTGAAATCTTAAGACCAATAATGCTCTGTAAAACATTTATATGAGTCACCTCGTATAAGAAAATCACTTCACTGCATTTACTCATCTAAGCACAATTCACCTTCAAAATGTTTGCTCTAAAAGGCTCGTGATCTTTCTATGATTTATTTGAAGTCTTCAGTTTGATTTAGAGCTTTGGCTACAATATAAGGTAATTGCAGGGGCAGTTGACCTAGCTATTCCGCCCATTATAACAATCATAATCATCAAGGCAAATTTATGGAACAACAATTTATAATCGATTCGAAACACGGCCGGACTTGAACATTGATCAAATTTATGAAGACTATTCTTTTTTCTTTTAGATCTGTGAAATCCTAACATAATCTTATCTTAAAAACAAGATGTTCAGTAAAGAACATATAGCCTACTTTCTCCTAAATGCATGGGTATTGTTATAACTCTTTGTCCTTTTCAACGAGTATGATTGAATGTTGGTTGTAGTAGCTTGTTGAAATACAACGTGCTATAGGGATATTAAACATGAATATGAGGTGCCCTTTGCTAGTGCTACCTCTGCAAAAAAAAATCATTCAATTCGGTTTCACCGTGTTTGAATTGATAGGGGGAATCGATTTGCACACATACATGGCCGCTATTTGCAAACTATTGGGCTGATGTTCTTGCAGTTTGGTCTGAATATGTTTCCCAAATAAAGATGTGGTGTTGCAAAATTTGGCAGAGATTAGATTATTAGGTTGGTCGTAATTACATTTTAGCTTTTAACATTTGGGTGGCGCGATTACGTTTCCGTCAAGATAGCGGTATTATAAAACATGACACTGAGGTGCCCTTTGCAAGTGCTACCTCTGTATCAAATTTCGTTCCATTCAGTTTCACCGTGTTCGAATTGATAAGGGGAATCGATTTTGACACAAAGTTGGCCACCATCCGCAAAATATTAGGCTGATGACCTATTAGACTGGTCAAAGGATGCTCCCTCCATAAAGGTATGTTGTTGCTAAATTTGCTAGAGATCGGATGATTAGGCTAATCGTAATTTGATTTAAGCTTTGAAAATTTGTGTGGCCGCCATTACGTTTCCGTCAAGATGGTGGCGATATAAAACATGACACTGAGGTGCCCTTTGCTAGTGCTACCTCTGTACCAAATTTCGTTCATTCGGTTCCACCGTGTTCGAATTAATAGGGGGAATCAATTTTGACATAAAGATGGCCGCCATCCGCAAACTATTAAGCTAATGGCCTATTAGATCGGTCAAAGGATGCTACCTCCATAAGGGTATGTTGTTGCAAAGTTTGGTAGAGATCGGATGGTTATGTTAGTCATAATTTGATTTAAGCTTTAAACATTTGTGTGGCCGCCATTACGTTTCTGTCAATATGGTGGCGATATAAATCATGGCACTGAGATGCCCTTTGATAGTGCTATCTCTGTACCAAATTTCGTTCCATTCGGTTTCACCGTTTTTGAATTAATAGGGAGAATCGATTTTGACACAAAGATGGCCGCCATCCGCAAACTATTAGGCGAATGACCTATTAGACTGGTCAAAGGATGCTCCCTCCATAAAGGTATGTAGTTGCAAAATTTGGTAGAGATCGGATGATTAGGTTAATCGTAATTTGATTTAAGCTTTGAAAATTCGTGTGGCCGCCATTACGATTCAGTCAAGATGGCGGCAATATATAACATGACACTGAGGTTCCCTTTGCTAGTGCTACCTCTGTACCAAATTTCGTTCCATTCGGTTCCACCGTGTTCGAATTAATATGGGGAATCAATTTTGACATAAAGATGGCCGCCACCCGCAAACTATTAGGCTAATAACCTATTAGATTGGTCAAAGGATGCTCCCTCCATAAAGGAATGTTGTTGCAAAGTTTGGTAGAGATCGGATGGTTATGTTAGTCGTAATTTAACTTAAGCTTTGAACATTTGTGTGGCCGCCATTACGTTTCTGTCAGATGGCGGCGATATAAAACATGACACTGAGGGGCCCTTTGCTAGTGCTACCTCTGTACCAAATTTCGTTCATTCGGTTCCACCGGGTTCGAATTAATAGGGGGAATCAATTTTGACATAAAGATAGCCGCCATCCGCAAACTATTAGGCTAATAACCTATTAGATTGGTCAAAGGATGCTCCCTCTATAAAGGAATGTTGTTGCAAAGTTTGGTAGAGATCGGATGGTTATGTTAGTCGTAATTTTACTTAAGCTTTGAACATTTGTGTGGCCGCCATTACGTTTCTGTCAATATGGCGGCGATATAAATCATGGCACTGAGATGCCCTTTGATAGTGCTATCTCTGTACCAAATTTCGTTCCATTCGGTTCCACCGTGTTTGAATTAATAGGGAGAATCGATTTTGTCACAAAGATGGCCGCCATCCGCAAACTATTAGGCGAATGACCTATTAGATTGGTCAAAGGATGCTCCCTTCATAAAGGTATGTAGTTGCAAAATTTGGTAGAGATCGGATGATTAGGTTAATCGTAATTTGATTTAAGCTTTGAACATTCGTGTGGCCGCCATTACGATTCAGTCAAGATGGCGGCGATATATAACATGATACTGAGGTGCCCTTTGCTAGTGCTACCTCTGTACCAAATTTCGTTCCATTCGGTTCCCCCGTGTTCGAATTAATATGGGGAATCAATTTTGACATAAAGATGGCCGCCACCCACAAACTATTAGGCTAATAACCTATTAGATTGGTCAAAGGATGCTCCCTCCATAAAGGAATGTTGTTGCAAAGTTTGGTAGAGATCGGATGGTTATGTTAGTCGTAATTTAGCTTAAGCTTTGAACATTTGTGTGGCCGCCATTACGTTTCTGTCAAGATGGCGGCGATATAAAACATGACACTGAGGTGCCCTTTGCTAGTGCTACCTCTGTACCAAATTTCGTTCATTCGGTTCCACCGTGTTCGAATTAATAGGGGGAATCAATTTTGACATAAAGATGGCCGCCATCCGCAAACTATTAGGCTAATAACCTATTAGATTGGTCAAAGGATGCTCCCTCCATAAAGGAATGTTGTTGCAAAGTTTCGTAGAGATCGGACGGTTATGTTAGTCGTAATTTTACTTAAGCTTTGAACATTTGTGTGGCCGCCATTACGTTTCTGTCAATATGGCGGCGATATAAAACATGACACTGAGATGCCCTTTGCTAGTGCTATCTCTGTACCAAATTTCGTTCCATTCGGTTTCTCCGTGTTTGAATTAATAGGGGGAATTGATTTTCACACAAAGATGGCTGCCATCCGCAAACTATTAGGCTAATGACCTAGTCATTTGGTCAAAGGATGCCTCCTCTATAAAGGTATGTTGTTGCAAAATTTGGTAGATATGGGATGATTAGGTTAATCGTAATTTGATTTAAGCTTTGAACATTTGTGTGGCCGCCATTACGTTTCCGTCAAGATGGCGGCGATATAAAACATGACACTGAGGTGCCTTTTGTTAGTAATACCTCTGTACCAAATTTCGTTCCATTCGGTTGCACCGTGTTCGAATTAATAGGGGGAATCGATTTTCACACAAAGATGGCCGCCATCCGCAAACTATGACGCTGATGGCCTATTGGTTTGGTCAAAGGATGCTCCCCCCATAAAGGTATGTTGTTGCAAAATTTGGTAGAGATTGGATGATTAGGTTAGTCGTAATTTGATTTAAGCTTTGAACATTTGTGTGGCCGCCATTACGGTTCCGTCAAGATGGCTGCGATATAAAACATGACACTGAGGTGTCCTTTGCTTGTGCTACCTTTGTACCAAATTTCGTTCAATTCGCATTCACCGTGTTCGAATTGATAGGGGGGGACAGACATTCAGAGTACACACACTCACACACACACAGACAGACACACACACACACACACACACAGACTCACACACACACATACACACACACACACAGACTCACACACACACATACACACACACAGACAGACACACTTTTTTCGCCCTGTGTTGATCTCATAAGTCTACTTTCATTTTTTGCAAAAATCGAAAGTAGGCTAATATCAAAAAAAACTAAGAATTCCGGAAGTGTAATTGTTTAAATAGATCTGAAGAAGAAGCAACGTCCTCGAAACAAGTGAACATAGAATTGCGTATATAACTAGCCTTTTCATCATATGAAATAAAGGCTTATGAGGTCGACCTTTCTCCGTATGTGTGTGCATGTGTGTGTGTGTGTGTGTGTATTTGTATGGATGTGTGTAAACATCTCCCCTAATACCTTTTGATCATTTGGATCTGTTGATGACCTCCATCTCTGGACGCCACAACCGTGCATTTAAAATTCCCATTCCAACATCGCTGTCGTGTGAAATATTTCACCAGAACTCAATACATCAGAAATTAATGTAACAATCGAACTGAAATTTTGTATAGGTCCATAGATTCTTTCACAAACTGTATAAACACTAAAACAACGTGGTGGCCATGCGAAATTTAAATTGTTAATTCTAGCGAACAATCCGGGCACAATGAAACTTGTCACAGCGAATGTTTGCTTAAAACTAAATTTATTGGAATCTAGTGCTCTATAATATTTCGTGATGACGCCTGTGGGAAATGTCAAAGGCTTTTTCTTATTTCTTGTATCCTATTCAAGCGATTGAAACGTAGCTTTGTAATAATGTGCCACTACTATATTCATTATCTACTGATATATAAATCTCTTGCTTCCATTTTGAAAACTATAGATGGTGCACATATCAATTTTTTAGATATGAATTCCTTCAACTCGCCAGAGAATGTTCCGAACTCTGTGAAACATGGTGTAGTGGACTGCTACTAGAGTCTATATCTGTACAATACTTTCCATAATTCATAGATGGCACCCATGTCAATCCCTCAAACATGAATTGACCTAATTCATCACTGAATGGCTCGATCAGTGGCGTAGTGGACTCCTACTACAATCTAACCTCCAAGTACATTGGCTACATTTACCGTTTCTATTACACAAATTATAGATGGCACGCATGTCAATTCCTATAGTATGAATGCCTTTAATTGGACTTAGAATGACCCGATGTCAATTCATCATAAATAAACTCGTCTGAATGATCCGATAACTGTTTATCTGGCTTAGTGAACTCACAATCAAAATTTACGGTTTCATACTGTACCCTTGGACAGGGCCTTGCAAAGGGCACACATTATGCCGGGTCATCATTTTATTTCCCGCATTTACGCGCCGCTAGGCCGGTGAAGGTGGCTTTGGCAGATGCGGCCGCTAGGCCGGTGAAGGTGGCCTTGGCGTTCTCCCCGCAATGAACACGTGCGCTGCGATCGGCAATGTTGCAAAATGCTGTCAGTATCTCCGGCGTATTCAAGCTTGTGAAGTGCTAGTTGATTTGACCTAACATACAGTGCAGTCTCGGGGCAATTTTACAGTTTATGTGTTGTCCTAAAGTGATGTTTCTATACAACAACGTGTATTCATTTTGCTTTCTTATGCGAAGTATTCTTCTGTTAGAGAGTGCCGATTTAAATCCATGTGATTATTACCTCTGGGGAATGCTGAAAGGAAAGGTATATGCAAACAATCCTCACACAAGTGAGGCGTTAATAGAAAATATTCGCCAAGTTATAACGAACGTCACCCAGGAAGAAATTCGCCGTGTGTCTAGAAACTTGTTTACGAGGTGCCAGGCATGCTTGCGAGCTGACGGACAACACTTTGAACATTTCTTGTAAAACCAGGTAAGTTTGTAGATAATTATTTTCACTAGAAATTGCTATTAAATGACTGTATGTTGACGCGAAGTAGTGAGGAGAAGTCGCTCACTTTTTACCGGCCAGCGAGCGGGTGTCAGCGCGAGAGCTTGCCGCGCCGTGATCGGTATCGGATGTGAGACTTAAATTGATGACCCTGTAGATGGTGTGCATGTCAATTCGCCAAAGAATGGCCCGATCACAGCGAAACATACTATGGTAGTCGGGTGATATAAATGGAACAATCTGGCATATAATTTTATAGAATGGTTCTACTCGGGGTACGATGAATCAACTTTGGCGATTTTCCATTGTATTCGATTTCCTTTGCTTCCGAATTTCCTTCATCCGTCTAGTGTCGTTTCTTGTCTTCTTGAGTGCACTTTCATCTAATTGTTAATATATTCCTCTCCTGAAATCCTGCTATTTGAGTAACTTCTCGAAAGCGTGTTCTGTTTTGTATTGTGTCGGTTTTAATTCCAGCGTTTTTCATATCTTTTCTAATGTCGATGGGTTTGGATATGTAACTGTCCAGTCAGTTGAAAATCTGTTTAGTTAGTCGATTGTTGTCCATTCTGTACAAGTGCTCAAAAATTGCACTCTTCTCTTTCTCATTACGTCTGTTAGTTTCTCAATTTTCAAATATTGCTCTCTGTTGGGTCTTAACCTACAGTATATTCTGCGTTATCATTTCTTTAAGCTCCCAGTATTTTTCTTAAAATTCTTCTTTCGACATTCTCTATTTTTTCTAGATCTCCAATTCTTCTTAGTTTAAGTGTTTCTGCCGCATACAGAGGTTCGGATCAGACCACTCTTTGGTAGTGTCTTAATTTCGTGTTCCAGGATAAGGTTTATTTTGTTATATCTATTTTTAGCCTATTTTCATTTATGACAAAATAGGCCTGTGAGATCACCTTTTGTCCGTGTGTCTGTGTAAGCGTGTGTGTGATGGTGTGTGTGTCCCCATAATAACTTCTAAACGGCTGGAGCGATTTCAATGAAACTCGTTAAGTTAATGGCACTATTCCGGGCGACCCCTACTGTACCCTTCAAATTGTGTTACGTTTCACCAATCCAACATGGCGGCTGTGCGAAATATTTCACCAGCATTCAATATCTCCGAAACTATTCCCGATATCACCCTGGAATATTTTACGGTGATAAGGGGAACTACTAGAAGTTCACCTATGTGACTTTTGAAATCCTGGTAACTATTAAACCAACATGGCGGCCAAGCGAAGTTGCGCCTTTTAAATAGACGTTTCTCGCGATTTAACCAACTAAACGAAATGAAACTTGGTACAGTATATGTTTATACATATTTTAATGCACCGACATCTAACTTCGTCAATTGTTTACATAACGACAAGATAGCGGCTGTGCGAAATATTTTACCAGCATTCTATATCCCTGAAACTATTAGCGGTATCACCCTGAAATGTTGTACGGAGATAAAGGGTACTACTGGAAGTTCATCTTTAAGACTTTCAAAAACTGGTTAACAACAAAACGAATATGGCGGCCAAGCGAATTTTAAAATTTTAAAAAGACCTTTCTCGCGATTTAATGATCGAAACGCAATGAAACTTGGTACAGGAAATGTTTATACAAATTGCAATGCACTGGTATCTAATTTAGTTCAATTGTTTGTATAACCTCAAAATGACGGCTGTGTGAATTTTAAAATTAAGTTTTTTATTTCTTGTGTCGTAATCATGCGATCGAAGTGAAAGTTTGAATAATGAACCTAGGCAATAATTTTCCTTAATGGTACATGACTCTATGGCCTATACATATAACAATCCAAAATGGCGACCATCCGAAATATTTTGATGGATCTCAATATCTACGAATCTATTACAGCAATCAAACTGATTTTTTTAAATGTTCATGAACATAAGTTCACCTATAGGACTTTCAATAACCTGGTGATCACAAATCCAACATGGCGGCGACGCGAAGTATAAATATTCACATGGACGTTTCTCGCAATTTAACCATGCGAGTGCAGTGACAGATGGTACAGTAAATCCTTATAGAAATGTTAATCCACTGGCATCAAATTTTTTTCAATTGTTTCCATAACCACAAGATGGCAGCTGTGCGAAATTTCTAAATCTCGTTTTTACTTCTTGTGTCCTAATCATGCGATTGAAGTTTAAATACTACACATACACAATAATCTTCATGTAACAGTACATAACTCTAAGACCTACAAAAATAAAATCCAACATGGCGACCATCCGCAATATTTAGACGGTTCTCAATATCCATGGATCTATTACAGCAATCAAACTGAAATTTTGTATGTTGATAGAGGCAATTAACATGAGTAGGATATATGAAAATAGGCTGTATAGTTCTTCACGGAACTACTTGTTGTTATATTATATACACGCCTATTTTTAATGTCTATTGATGCTATCGCAGTGAGAGTTGATGAACTATACTACAGGGCTCCCGAGAATGTTCTCCGCAGTACGTGCAGCTACGAATGGTTGAGTCATGAGTTTAGTTGGCTGCACTGCACTGTGTCCTTGAAAGCGGGACTCGCCCGTGTGAGCTGTCTGTGTGTATCGCGATAAGCGCGCGAGCCTGCATGTCTTCAGTGTGTATTACAGATAGCGAGCGTGCTGATTGATTATTATTGGAAGAGTGCAACAGTATACAGGCGGTAATGTTTACTACTGAAGAGATGATTTATTTTTTGGTGGAATACGTTTTTTGCGAAGGCGATTGGTTTTAAAGAAAATGTAAAATTATTAAGGTTTCAGGCGCGGTTTCCTAATTCAAAGTGTCAAAACCGTGATACCGTTCGGGATTTGGTGAGTAAATTTCGTGTGACTGGCTCAGTTCACGATGTACCGGGAACAGGCAGGCGTACGCTTTTAACAGACGAAAAACTTGATGAAATCTCCGATATAAAGCTGCGTAGTCCAAGTATATCAACTCTAAATCAACACGCTTCGGTGGCGTAGTCCGTAGCATGCTGAACTGCTATGTCCAAGATGGCGGGTTCAAACCCGGCCGAAGTCTTCGGATTTTTTTAAGAGCGTTAAAAATCCTTCAGTATGCCTTCCTTCGGAGGGGAAGTAAAGCCGGCGGTCCCATGTCATAGATTTATGGCATGTAAAAGATCCTTTCACAGACTAAACTTGTGTAAAGCAAAATTGTTAGGTTAGATTTCGTCAGAACGCGCTATCAAAGTTCCAACGTTCACCACTTGGTATCATTGATAACTGGTGGCGAAAGTTGGAACTACTTGAAATTGAACGGAACTTGTAGCTCACCCTTTAGGGTGTCCGCTGGAAGCAGCTACAGACTCAGGTGAGCCGAACATGTCCTCGGACACTCCCGGCACTAAAAAAAAGGCCATACGATAAATAAATAAATAAATAAATAAATAACACTAAAATTAGCTCAAGAAACAGGAATCTCTAAGTCGACAGTAGCCTACATAAAGCTGTAAGAGACAAGCTTCAGTTGTTCCCTTATAACGTTATCGTGGTTCGTGAATTAAAACAAACTGATGACGGAAAAAGAGTGATGTACTGTGAATGGTTCCAGCATCTGTTATGAATGGCTGTGGTGAGTACAAAGTTCACGGTTTGGTTGTTATGATGCAAGCGGCAGCCGTGCTACCAACGTAACTGCTGTAGCTAGCTCTCGCAGACGCATGTAGGCACTGCGGAGAACATTCCCGGACTCAATGTAGAACAATGAACGAAACATATTGTTTTTTTTAATGTTGCATTCATGATTCATAGATGGCGTAACTCTAAAATTGCATTTCTGAGTTTATTATAGTTGGCCTATATATTTCATCATAAGGTAGGTCACATTCGGAAAAGTACTGTATTTTTTAGTTTACCACATAGAATTGCTAACTGAAGGGATAGTTTTGAGTTTGAAAGGAAAAGTATGTAAATGGGCTATTGTTAATTCGTTTTATGGACGTGGACATATTGGTCATCCGCCCCGTGCACTTGGGTGTGTGCGCAATTTATCCGATAACCTATGTTTTCTTGTACGTAATAATAGTGTCGGGGATGCGATAAGTGCTCCAGGACTTCAAATAAGGTACTAACTAGGCATTTGTTTGGAGAGAGAGTGGACAAACCAGGAAATAAACCACTCTCAGAATATTCCCTGTCAATGCCCGGATCCGAACCTTCCATCTTCGGACATGCTGCAGCTCCCAATTACATCTTGGTGAGTGATTTATCACGCACGGTTACGCCTAGGGGTTATTATAAAATGAAACACTCTTTTGAACTCGCCGACGAAAAGTGAATCAATGGAGAAAATGTTGGCATATGAGATGAATAACGTTAAACTAAGGAAAAAGTCTTCTCTCCTACCCGATTTCTGTTCCTTTCTTATTTAGTTTATAGAATTGATTGCACGGCGCTCTATTTTGAAGCACTGATATTTTATCCGTTATGGATTCATTTTCCTTGTGTTTTAAGAGCTGGCATAGGTTTCTCTCCTATTGTTCAAACAGCATGTAACATAAATTCAACAGCCACGCCTAACAATTGCTCCGGAGAACGCGAAAGGAAATATACATGTATATTTTCACTCAACGGCCTCTCATAAATTCTCAGTGTACAACAATGTTATGTAAATCTTTTGAAAGCAACCATAATTTCCAAGAGTAAAAGCATTTATGTCTGAAGGACGATAATAAAAGTGTACGTATATAGAATAGAGACACAAAAAATAAATTGGAATGGTTTATTTCTACAGAAATATTTTTAAAAGAATTTTATATCACACTATTCTGGTGAGAAATATTACTTGTGCTAACGTATTATAAAAGCTTCCACAGTCTTCTCACTCTGCTTCTGAGAAGCGATAGTACTGTCTATGAATGTTTCAAAAGCACTAAAATCATCATTTGCAGGAATTGAAATTTTCAGTCACATGATATACAGCAAGGAGCTAGAACAATAACGATGTTAATATTATGATTGTGTCTGTCATAACATTGTTACAACAAGTATATACATTTCCAAGGAAGCACACATATTTTGCTATTAGAAGCAAAGTTATATTTTTTTCAAAATTGAAATCGTAACTATTTCTTATCGATTTTTCAAAATTTGGTTCTTGCTTTGTGCTGACCTACACCATTTCCCTCATATCTCCCAATGTTTTTTGGATTATTTTGACTTTTTTTAAGGTAAGCGTTAAACCTTCAGATATAACATGAATCTCACTCAAACACTTATGGCTTTAATAGTCTCTCTATAAACCGTTTGGAATATTTTTTGAGTTTGCTCAGAATAAAAATGAAATGATAACGCTTAATAATGGGGAAAGGTGTGTGATTCGGAACCAAATTTTGTAAATGGATAAAAATAGTTACGACTTGAATTTTGGAAATTTAATACTTTCCTACTAAAGCAAGATGTGTGTGTTTCCTTGGAAATGTATATTTTTGTACAAAATTTATGACAGGCACGGTTATAATACTAAAATGTGTATTCTTTTAGCCCCTTAAGATATTCATATACTGTACGTATCAGAAAATCTCCACAATTTTAAACCAAAACTTTGATTTTTTTAGTGACTAACTACAATGCAAATAACAACGGTTATACAATCAGAATGGTTAATTTACAATTTAAGGGGTGTTCAAAATTTGTTTTAGTAAAAACAAATAGATATTATTTCAGATCCCCTAGCAACTTCCATAGTGAATTTATTTCATTTTATTTCTTTCACATAATTATTAACATTAGTGCTTATGTTGTTCCTAACTACATTAATAGTTTATCACTATGAAACTAAGAAATATAACATATTATTTCAAAAATGCAAAATTTCAAAAAAATTTGTTTGCTTCTACTTATTCAGTTTTTTAATAGTGACATATTTTTTCTCAGATGTAGTACAGGATATTCCTAATTTGATGAACTTTAGTTTGACGGTTGGTTGGTTCCTTAGTTTAGGGGCTGCGACAACGCAGTCATGTAGCCCCGTGTACTTTGGGTATGTGTATAGAATCTGTCTGATAAACGGTGTTAATTGTGATGGCTGCATTAGTGTATTTTATCTGTTTTAATTCAAGTAAGGACTGCAGACGATAGTTTCAAGTAGTTCATAATTTTGCTACCAAATGCTACCGTCCACGACACCTAGCTTGCGAACTTGGCTACTAGATGCCATCGCAGTCAGCACCTGGAGGCGAACGTTGGATGTAATATAGCGTTATCAAACCTAAACTACACACTTTGGCTTCACACAGGTGTAGTTAGTGGAAGTTTCTTTTTCATGTCCTAAATCTATGATATGGGACCGCCGGCTTTACTTCCCCTCCGAAGTAAAGCATTATGAGGGATTTTTAACGCTCTTAAAAATCCGACAACTTCGGCCGGGTTTGAACCCACGACCTTGTGCATAGAAGCTCAGCATGCTACCAACTACGCCACCGAAGCCGCCTCTAGTTTGAGACTTTGTTGATGTTGTTAGGTTATAAATAAAGTATTTATTGCGGCCAATGGCCATAGGTAATAACAACATAGGCCTATAACAATGCGAAAATTTGAATTCCAGACTGGGGTAGTAAATACCACACTATTCACTACACTACACTGTCCTATACTACACTACACTTTGATCATTAGTCAACTTAATCAGTCCTTGTCTAATCAAAACTGAGTCAGTGATACCAGTCTCCTATCACACTCCATGGCGTGGTATGTATCGCAGTGATTTGGCTGGGCTGATGGAAGGACTTCTTAGTGCAGATGCGATGGTGGGAATCATGGATCGCAAACCTGATGGCACTAGGTGCCTCAGCTCATACTCTGGTCGCATCCATTCTTTATAGAGCATTGCATCTGTTACAAAGAATCTTTATGGGATAGAATCTCTCTTCCATCGAAGTTCTTTTAGCAGATCTACGCATGCCTAAGTATGTGGATGGTAAGTGCACTAGCAGTCGAAAGTCTTCTGCCAAACTCGTTACTCTGGCTTGACTTATTGATGTTTAAACCTGTAAAAAATCCACAAGTCTTAGTTATTGAGTACATTCAGTTTAGAGATTTGCATTATTAATAGACACGTTCGCATTGATCCATTTCAATCAATTTTCTGAGCATGTATGCATGAAACATGTAAAAACATGTAACCCTTTGACTGTCAAAGTAGCGATCTGTCGTTACGCCCTGTTAGTACCGGATGAGTTAGCCGTGGTCGTTACGGCGTAACTGCTGGTAGTCGCTCACATCCGGGAGGCGAGGAGGTTCGAATCATCCCGCCAGCAACCTTGAAGATGGTCTTCTTTGGTTTCCCATCTTCCTTCCAGGCAAATGCCGGGGTTGGTCCCTAACTATAGGCCACAGCCGCAACCTTCCAACTCCTCGTCCTTACATTCAAACTTTCCTCCACAGACAACACTCCACACGCGACGGTACGTGTAGCTCACCCCATGGATCTCCGCATAGAAGCAGCTTCAAACTGGCGAGCTGAACATGTCCTCGGACACTCCCGGCACTAAAAGCCATAGCCTCTACGCCCTGTTAGTGCCAAAACTGACAGGGTAACGATCCATCGTTGATTATTTCGTTATTTTACGTTTGATTGCAGCAATTTTCAGGGAACATGAAGAAGGCAATTTTAACTCGCGTTTATATTCCGCCGGAACCTCTGACAATCTGTATTTATATTAATTCTTAGAGTCTGAAACATGTGCTCACATAGTTTCGTGTCTTGTTTAAGTCGTGGTTGGTGGCAAACTAGCGTGTTGTTTTATCAGTTTTCGTTGGAAATTTTGGAATCTTGATATTTACCACGCTATTAAATAATATAGAGTTTTTTTTAACATGAATAGTAGACTTGACAAGTGAATTCCATTTCCCAAAAATACTTCAAAAATTTAAAATCTGTTTTTTTTTTTTACATTGAAATCATATGGCTCAGACACATCACTTATTTTCAGTAATAATAAGTGATTTATACACTCTATGTTTATAATATTTTATTTTAATACCTTTATTGGTATCTCTTCCATCGTATTTTGGAAGAAGTGTGTGAACAGCTTGATAAATATGGCTGACAGTTTTCACACATCCATCAGATGAGCACTTGAAAGTGAAAGGGTTAAAGTAGAAGAATTAAGCTTTCATCTGGAAACAAAACGAAACGTGAAAATGTCCATCAAAATACGCAATTTCATACGTATATGAATATCTTAAGCTGTATGCACCCCTCAAGGATGGATGTTGGCAAAATTACCGGTACTCTACTGAAGTTATTATTTTACTTCAACTATCCAGTAACAGTTTTATGTTTTTACATGTTTTTACACTACGCTATACCTCAAGGATCTGCAGTTTGACACCAATCCACCATTCAGACATAAAGCTATCATCCTGGACACGTGTCATATTGTGAGGAGAAGAGGTTTATGCTAAACAAGACTACCTGCGGTGGCATCTGGTAATCAAGTTCTGAACTAGTAGTCGTTGACGGTGGCGTTTGGCGGCAAAAGTAGGAAGTATTCAAAAAAATCCAATGTCTGCCGTCTTCACTTGAATTGAAAACAGTAAACACACACGAATACAGTCATCACAATTAACACCGGATATCAGACAGATTCTACACACACCCAAAGTACTCGGAACTACATGACCGCGTTGTTGCAGCCCCTAAACTAAGGAACCAACCAACCAACGACTTCTTGTGCCTTTTGATACAGGTATCTTATTTTCTTCACTAAAATGCAAATTGTTGGAGGAATAAGAAAACAAAATAATAATACTCTAACAATAAAACAAGAGCAATCATTCAGAAAACCTTAACCAACACTGCGTCCAAAGTGAAATTCTGGGGAGAAATTTCAGAGCCCTTCGAAATCAAGACTGGTGTAAGACAAGGAGATGGACTATCTCCTTTGCTCTTCAACTGTGTGCTCGAAAAAGTCATCCGGCAGTGGCGAAAAGTAATGAACATTAACAAGTCTGAAAATGGAGTCAGATTGGGCTACAAAAAACAGAACCTGATAGTTGACTGCCTAGCATTCGCAGATGACCTCGCAATTTTTTCAGATTGCCTCGATGCAGCCGCAGCGCAAATTAATGAACTCCAGATTCAAGCAGCAAAAGCGGGCCTTAAGATCTCCTTTGAAAAAACAGAATTCATCACTAATATCAAGCTAGCCCCAAAAGAGCTGGATGTAGGACAGAGGAAAATCAAGCAAACGAAAGCGTTCAAATATTTGGGTGAGTGGATGGACCCCAATCTCTCCGAGAAGGCAGCTTTCGAGTCACGAATCAGGAAAATGGAAATGGCATACAATCTAACTAAGGCCATTTACAACAAGAAATCCATATCAACAAATGCCAAGTTAAGACACTGCCAAACAGTCATCCGTCCAGAGGCTTTGTATGCTGCAGAGTGCCTTGCAATGCATCGCAAGGGACTAACAGAGAAGCTGGAAGTGAAAGAAAGAAAAATTCTAAGAAAAATCTTGGGTCCGGTAAAAGAAAATGGGGAATATAGGAGAAGGCACAACCACGAACTTTACACCCACGTGGAAAAAATAACTGATGCCATGAGGAAACGGAGAATTACCTTTTACTGTCATATAACAAGAATGAACCGAGCACGATTGACAAATAGAATTTTCACCTACTACCTCAAAAAGAAAACCAAGGGAGCTTGGTTCATTGAGGTGGACAAAGATTTACAAGAAGTGGGAATAAGAGGCAACGATATTTGGGAACGTGCCACACTTAAACAAAAACTAACAGCACACCGATGTTTTCAAGAAAAGCCAAAGCTTCCAACTGGCAAGAAGTGGACTGCAGAAAGGAAACAACAGCATCGAGAACTAGTGCGAAAGTACTGGGAGGACGTTAAAGCTCGATGCAACAAGAAACAGTTGAAATGACGTGGTCCTTAGATGGCCGAATCGAAAGAAGAAGAAGACTCTAACAATAATAATAATAAGATGAAAAAGGAAATTTGGTATTCACAAAGCCAAAGGCAACGAAATGGAGATGGTTCCAAGAATATGAGAAAGACCTGATGCTAATTGGTATTCCAGAAACTAAAATCCACGTCGGATTTAAATTTCAACAAATGGTTAGTAACTATCAAAATTTTAAAGTGTAATCTGAGCCCAGGGGATGGCGAGGGCCTCTATCTGAAGCACAAAGAAGGCACTGATCGATGGACTCAAGAAATACTGGGTCTAGGCTGGTAGAAGAACATTATCTAGACACAAATGAAATTGATTGTTAATATGCAGCCCATAGAGGCTCAATTCAAATTCACAGACGATGTTGCAATTTTCTCTAATTCTCTTGACACAGCCACACAACAAATCAATCAATTACAGGTGCAAGCAGCAAAGGCAGGTCTTCAGATTTCGTTTCAGAAAACGCAGTTTATAACGAACATCAAGTCAGAACCCAGAGAACTTATGGTGAATGGAGGACAAATAACACAGGTAGAGGAATTCAAATACCTGGGTGAATGGATCGAGTCCAACATTCGTGAAAAGGAATCTTTCGTGGCACGGATTAACAAAATGGAAATGGCTTACCATTTAAACAAAGACATTTACAAAACACGATCAATGTCCTTCAAGGTCAAACTGAGGCACTACGTTACCGTTATTCGCCCGGAGGCGTTATATGCATCAGCATGCCTGGCGATGAATAAGAAAGGCCTGGCAGAACAACTCGAAGCCAAAGAGAGGAAGATTTTGTGAAAGATCTTGGGCCCAGTCAAGGAACGAGGAGAGTATAGAAGACGACACAACGATGAACTTTATCTACATGTGGAGAAAGTAACGGACACCATTCGCAAAAGAAGACTCTCCTTTTATGGTCATTTAACACGAATGAACTCTGGAAGATTGTCCAATCGAATCTGTGCCTACTTTGTGGGAAAGAAACCCAAAGGGTTCTGGTTTACAGAGGTGGAAAAAGACCTACAAGAACTGGGTGTATCACATGAGGACATCTTGGAACGTGACTCTTTGAAGAAGAAACTTGGGGAGATACAGAGTTTTCAGCCAAACCCTATATTGAAAACCGGCAAGAAGTGGACCGAAGAACTGAAAGAAGCTCACCGAAGAAGAATGCGCGAATACTGGGCCAATGTGAACGAAAGAGGGAAAAGGCAGTTGAAATAACGTGGTCGATAGACGACCGAAACGATTATAAAAAATAAAATAAAAAATAACACAAATATCAGGCAGCACTCACACACCCCACAGCAAAGATGATCACATAATCCATAGGCCATGAAGAGGCAACTTCTCCTTCAAACGTTTAACCTATGCAACATGTGAAATAGTGTGCTGCAGTATGATTGTCGCTTTCGGGTAGCTGCAATGTGGTCATTACTGTGAATATTTGGTTCGTGCCTTATGTCCCTACGTCATGTGATAAACGAGTTTCCGTCCAGTAGCAACACCATTCACCTCATACAGAGCTCTGGCAGCACCTGGGACCGTTCTGCTCTTACCCTTGAACTGGCATCTAATTGCTGTCTCTCTATCTAATGTTCACTCGTAATTGATTAAACTTATGGATTCACCCATCTAAGTTAACCTCATCGAGTGTATGACAGTTGAAGACGATAAACAATTCATCAGCGGCTGCAAATTCTACTGTAATATCATCAGCCATAGCTTCTTTTATGTGTAAACTCCTTGATATTTCTCTATGTGGCTCTCCATACCAAAAATTAGCATTTATAAATAATAAATAATTAAATGAATAAATAAACGTAAGAATTAATAAAAATATATAAACGGAATGAATAAATTATTTGAATAAATTCATAGATAAATTAATAAAATTAATGGATGAAGGTAAATACAAATAAAATAATTGTAGGAAGGAATTGAATGATTAGAGAAACAAAGAATTAAATCAATAAATATGTAAATAAATGAATACGTGGATGAACAAATAAATGTCTTGCGACTCTTAAAATATAATAATAATAATAATAATAATAATAATAGAGAGAAAGGCGCAACATTCTGAAAGAATGAAGAAAGTGTGAAGGAAGAGAGGAAGAAAGAACTATGAGGAAATGAAATGATATTTGCGTGGTCCTTAGTTTTGGTCGGTTCGCATAATGTAATGTAATGTAATAATAATAATAATAATAATAATAATAATAATAATAATAATAATAATAATAATAATAATAATAATAATAATAATAATAATAAGTAATAAATGCCTTCATGTCACGCATTAATAAAATGTAAATGGCATACAACCTGACTAAAGACATCTACAATAAGAGATCGATATCCTTAAACGCCAAAATTAGATATTACTGCACTGTTATTCGACCAGAGGCTCTGTATGCGGCTGAGACTCTAATAATGAACAAGAAAGGTCTGATGGAAAAACTAGAGGCTAAAGAAAGGAAGATTTTCAGGAAAATCCTGGGTCCCATCAAAGAAAACAGCGAGTGCAGAAGGCGTCACAACCACGAATTGTACAAGCACGTGGAGAAGATCACTGACACGATTCGGAAAAGAAGGATTGCCTTTTATAGCCACGTGACACGAATGAGCCCAGGCAGGATATCAAAACGGATATTGACATACTGCCAAGATAAGAAAACCAAAGGGGCATGGTTTACGGAAGTTGAGAAAGATCTACGTGAAAGGGAAATTTCCCCTAAAGATATCCAGGAGCGTGTTCCACTTCAGGAAAAACTACGTACGCACAAAGGTTTCCAGGAAAAGCCGAAGCTGAAGACAGGGAAGGCGTGGTCCCAAGAGAGAAAAGAACAACACCGAAGACGAATGCGGGAACACTGGGCGGTAGTTAGAGCTCGGAAGAAGAGACAGTTGAACTGACGAGGTCCCTAGTTGGCCGAATCGAAGAAAGAAGAATAATGTTATGGGTTTTACGTCCATTTTAACTACTGTAGCCTTTAGAAACGCCGGGGTGCCAGAATTTTGCCCCGAAAGGGATCTTTCACGTGCCAGTAAATCTACTGACACGGCTCCCTCACATTTAAGCACCCTCAAAAGCCAGCAGACTTCACTAGGATTTTATCCCGCTATCTTTTGGACTCAGCTCAAAATACATTACTATTCTGTTTTCTTCCCAATGAAAGAAATAAGGCAATCAAAAAAACAACATACAATTCTTTTCAGTGAAAGTCTAGTAGTCCACGGGATTCTCAAAGGCTAGGCTGGGCAAGTGGCGCATGAAAATCGGTGGTTCAATCCCTGGCGCTTACAGTGGTTATTCTGAATTAGGATTCTCAACTGGAATTTCCACACTCGCTGCAGGAAAATGGCGGTATGGTTCCTGTTTGTCAAGGCCCAGGCCAACTACCCCTATACTGGATGCTAATAATTACTGTTACATGCACTCTGTCATTGCGGCTTCGGTGGCGTAGTCGGTAGCATGCTGAGCTTCTATGCCCAAGATTGCGGGTTCAAATCCAGCCGAAGTCGTCGGATTTTTAAGAGCGTTAAAATCCCTCAGTATGCCTTCCTTCGGAGGGGATGTTAAGCCGGCGGTCCCATGTCATAGATTTATGGCATGTTAAAGAACCTTCCACTAATTACACCTGTGTGAAGCTAAATTGTATGGGTTATGAATGTAAACAATGCTCTTAGGTTTCTACGTTCGTTGCCAAGAGCCGACTGCGGTGGCGTCTAGTAGCTAAGTTCTGAACAAGGCCTAGTAGTCGTTGACGGTGGCGTTTGGTGGCAAAAGTAGGAACTACTTGAAAATTGATCGTCTGCATTGCTTACTTGAATTAAAACAGATACACACAATAATACAGTCATCACAATTAACACCGGTTATCAGACAGATTCTACACACACCCAAAGTACACGGGGTTACATGACCGCGTTGTCGCAGCCCCTAAACTTAAGAATCAACCAACCAAACCTCTGTCATCACAATAGCACAAGCTTTCAGACAAATTACACATACTTATTTATTTATCTAATTATCGTATGGCTTTTAGTGCCGGGAGTGTCCGAGGACATGTTCGGCTCGCCTGAGTCTGTAGCTCCTTCCAGCGGACACCCAGAGGGTGAGATACAGGTTCCGTTCAATTTCAAGTAGTTCCAACTTTCGCTACCAGATGTCAATGATACCTAGTGTTGAAGGTTGGAACTTTGATAGAGCGTTCCAACGAAATCTAACCTAGAAATGTAGCTCCACACAAGTTTAGTCTGTGGAAGGATCTTTTACATGCCATAAATCTATGACATGGGACCGCCGGCTTTACTTCCCCTCCGAAGGAAGGCATACTGAAGGACTTTTAACGCCTTTAAATAATCCGGCCGGGTTTGAACCCGCGATCTTGGGCACAGCAGTTCAGCATGCTACCAACTACGCCACCGAAACCGCTGATGGCCACGTGTTCCAAGTGCTCATAGTGAAACATAAACAAATGAATACAGTACGGTATATTCCTTCTTGTGACTAAGAACTATTCGTAACCACTCGAGTGGCCACTTGGGTAACCAATGCTGTTGTCTTGTAAATAAAACACTATCCTGACAAATGGAGGCTTTCAGCAATTCGGTCGTGTACGACGTATTGCACAGAACGTATTGTACAGGACATTTAGATGGAAAGTGGAGAAGAATTAAACAGCATAATTCATGTGGAACTCGAACCTGTGACCTTTGGTTTTGTATATTTTAATCCTAATTGGGGAAAGGTACGTATTGCTCACACAATTACATTGTACAAATGTCCATCCGGAGTTAAGAGTGTACTACGGGCTTTCATGGGCCTTTACATTTAGCGGACTCCCCCAGAATTGATGACTTCGAAGTCTTTATAAAATGCGTATCCCCCATCCTATACAGGGTAATTTTTTGCTGGACCGGAGCCAGCGGCCAGCTACTAGGCGCGCTTACACCATCCGCCAGCCAACCGAACTCTGGCTGCAGATTGCGCGGAGGTAAAAACTATAAGGTGCGTTCAAAAAGTAAGAAGACGGAGACTGGAATGCGCAAACTGGCGACGACATCGGCTAGTCGTGGCGTGCGTAACGAGGTGTGGTTGATACCAGAGCATCGAAGGTCACAGCCCGTCGCTAGAGGGCACGCGTGCACGTCACGTGACGATACAAAGCGAGCAGCAGCATGCATCAATCGTCCAAAGCTGCCAGTCGCATTGCAAACAGTGACATGGAGGCGTCAACTGAAGAGCAAAGAGGTGTTGTTCGGTTTCTGACAGCGGAAGGAGTAAGGGGAACGGACATTCATCGCCGAATGTCACAAGTGTACGGCGAACACTGCATGTCCCTTGCAAGGGTCAAGGCGTGGCACAAGCGCTTCAGGGAAGGACGGTTGTCGTTAGCCGATCATGCCTGGTCTGGGGCACCCCCCTGCATTACCGATGACAACGTCCAGCTGGTTGATGCACTCATTAGCCAGGACCACCGAGTGACAGTGAACGCCATAGCCGCCGTGGTCGCTCTACGACAATTCACGATCTCATACGGCCAATACAGTCACGGCACTCCTGCAGAAATTCAAATGGGAGGTTCTCGACCACCCTCCAAACAGTCCAGACCTCACTCCCTGTGATTACGCCATGTTTGGTCCCCTGAAAAGGGCTCTGCGGGGCCAACGATTCACCTCGGACGCAGACGTCCAGCTGTACGTGCGGAACTGGTTCACATCGCAGCCCAGCGAATTTTATGAGACAGCCATTCACCGCCTCGTGTCACAGTGGGACAAGTACCTCAACAGCCAGGGCCAATACTTCTAACATTCAGGTACTGGTTTCTGAATTATGCCTCCGGCTCGTTACTCTTTGAACGCACCTTATATAAAAGAGTACATTAATTAATGGTAAATTCACCAGCAAATCATGATTAAAAAACTTACCTTTTCACAGAAGATGCTGAAAATGTTCTCCTTCAGCTGACAGACAGGTGTTGTACCGTGTAAAAAATAGCGTTTACACGTTGTAATTCCCTTCTGTTGTGAGGGATATCTGCTGTCGTATATTGTTCTCCAGCTCCACTAGAGTACGGGTAATTGATCTGTACACTTTGTATTTTAAATTACCCCCAATTAAGCATGAAACGGACTTAGGTCCGTGATTCGATTAATTAGAGTAAACACGCAGGGCGGTACAGGAGTAGGTAGATAACGTAACTATGTAACTTCCAAAGTTACTGTCTGTCAGCTGAATGAGAACAATTTTAGTATCTACGGTGAAAAGGTAAGTGTTAACGTTTGACTGGTGACGTGAGGTCATCCAGACTCTCAAGAAATAAAAAATACATATGTGCTTCTTTAATTAAATCTTGCAGCAAACTGTTGTTTATTTTACCTGCTTATCTGTGTGCTGATACTTCACACCCTCGTTGATGAAAGTTTAGTGACCCTGGTTAGGTCACCTCGTTAATGTACTCTTGTTACGGTTTCTACCAGAGATAAGCATATTACACCATACTTCATTCAGTTTCAATGGTTTAAATTAAATGAGGTAAGATTAGTGACTATAGCAACATTAACCATCAATATTCTTAAACTGAAATCCCCACCATATCTCTATAATCATTCTTCCCGTATGGAGGACGTTCATGGTCGATGTAATAGATTCACTCAAGTCACGATCCAGATACCTCACCATCGTACGGCGAAATTCAATAAATCGTTAATTTGTACCGCATTACGCATTTATAATCTGTACAAGTTGTTTATCTAAGAGAATTCTCATCGATCAGTACTCAAGAGACACCTTACCTGTGCATTAATGGCGGAATATAAGCGACAATTAAAGAGGATTACGAGATCGTGGCAATTACATTATGGATTTATATAGATAATTTTTGTGTACTGCACTTTTAATGTAGACTATAGTTTGTTAAATTTAATGATTGTTGATCATGCTGTATTTTTATTTGAGAGAGCGGATTATATCCAATGGGACTTTTTAGTCCTATGTACAGTTTTGTTTGTAGAAAGTGAAACACCCAGTAGGCATGGTCGGGGACACTTCCAGAACAGGGGTCGTGTATGCCTACGGTACCATACTAAGTGATTGAAATCGGAGAGAGATGGTGTTCACATTGGCAAACCAGTGCCCTCTGTCATGGGACCGGACAGGTCAGTGTTCCGCACAGCTCTGTCGGCGTGGGGCCGTCATACCAAGTGGAAACGTGTAGGCAAGTGCAACGATGCCTCGCCGACATCATAGGGTGGACTATCAGCATGTGAGAGCGGTTGATCGGGGCAGAATTCTTGGGCTCCGGGAGGCGGGTGTGTCGTTCCGGGACATTGCGGCTTGTACAGGGCACGCTGCGTCAACAGTAAGGCGAATGTGGATCCAGTGGAGATATGATGATGATAATTGTTGTTTTAAGGGGCCTAACATCGAGGTTATCGAGGAGAGCCATACACAGCGACGACAGGGTACAGGATGACGCAATGTGACCAAAGCGCGAGACGACTGCCATCTTCTCCGCATGGCCGTATAGGACAGAACAGCGTCGTCCGCGGTGTTGGCTCGACGTTGGAGCACTGCAACGGGGGTGGAAATGTCTGCGTCGACGGTGCGGGGCCGTCTTGTGAGGGCTGGACTGGAAGCACTGCGTCGGCTTCCATTCACTGGTAACTACCGACGCCTCCGACTACAATGAGCACGTGCACGCCGCAGGTTGAGTGGCTAAATGTAGTGTTTTCGAACGAGTCCCGCTTCAACCTGTCTTACAGTGGTGGCCGCATACGCGTTCGATGCCGCCGTGGAGAACGCAATCAGGCAGACTGTATTGATGAGCGCCATAGCGGACCAACACCAGGTGTAATGGTTTGGGGCGCAATTGCCTATAACAAGCGATCGCGCCTCGTACTTATTAATGTTTTCTCCTCAATGGACTAACAAACTTCCCCATAAAGACCCGCGTCTGGAAATGTTTGGAAATGGGGATTCCGAGGGATACCTGAGCTGGGTCCATTTTCTATTTTCTCATCGACTTTGGAATGTACCCTCTAAATCAAGTGATTTCAATCCGTAGTCCACGAATCTTTGAATAGTTCAATAGCGGACCATCAGTAATCAAATGACTTTGAATTCCCCTGTTCTAAATCCATAAGAAAACTAGAATGCAATCAATACAAAACGTGTAGCATTCTGCATTAACATTTAGTGGAAATTCTAAAATAGTACATAATGCAACGAGTCTATAATGGCAATAATTAAGGCACGAGTGTGTTAATTACCATTATAGGCAAGTTGCATACGACTGTTTATGTTCGACGATAATTATAACTTTATTTTATTTTATGTTCGAACAGAAATATTCACAAATATCTGTCGAGATTCACTCACTTGAGTTTAATCAACAGAGTGCATGCACTGGGTTTGCTGTCTGAACAGAGCGCATGCGTGGGTTAGAGAATTTGGAAAGCAGAGACCATATTTTTTGCTTGGCAATGTCATATGTGTACAGCCTGCATGATGTTATAGTGTCGATCAGCACCAGCATTCACGATAATTTCGTCGAAGTCGAACGAAAGCAATGCCCTGTGTAGTAATTGGAGCTGGGGATATTAAGGAACAGTGCTATTCCTTTTTCCATATTATGCGAACATATGGTGCACTTTCCATGTCGGTAATTTCTATAGAAGGATGGTGTGTTGCGATCATCTGGACGTAGATTTAAAAATTTCTTGCATATTTCATAGTATATTCTTGTTACCGTAAAGGTCCGTGCAGATTTTGTCTTTGTGTTTGAGATTGTAACTACAATGGTTGATTCTATATCCTCTGTCAACTTTCAAATCATGTAATTCATGTCCGACATGTTGGATTTTGAGTGCGTCGAGCGCAGGTGCGAAACTATCCGTACATAATTGGTCAAAAACTGTTTCATAATGAAAATGTTGAGCTCTGATTGGTGGGAGAAACTGCATCATAATGAAAACTTGTACTATAATGAGCCTCATTTTAGTACAGTTTTCTGGCATATGCTATTTACATTTCGCCATGGTCGAACAAAAATTAATTTTACTGTCTGTTTTTATAAGAAATTGTAATTAAGACTACTCGCTAAACATTTGGATGGCAGTGCCTTGCAGACAATTTTACTGCATTCAGTCATGAAAATTAAAAATGAAATGTTGGAAAACTGACATCAAGTCTTTAATTTCCACACCTCTGTAGTATATAAGTTAGTTGGAAATCAGCAGTTAGTTTTTAGTTGTTGTTATTATCTCATAATTAATTGTCATCATCAACCAAATTTTTGGTGGAGACGACCGTGATGTTTCGTCTCTTAAAACAGTAACCACCACCACCAAGGCTTCAAGTTATAAATCAGTGGTCTTCATCCAGCTTCGTCAAATATCAGTTCGTGAGTTCGTGTTTATAACAAGGCAAGTGTAAACTCTACAGCTGCTAAGTTCGAATAAGTTGCTAAAATAATTTGAGCTTGAACTGTTTACTGATAGTAACACTTTTGAATATTCATGACGACACATGCAAGAGTAAAGCCTATGAGATTACAAGCTTGCCCGTCCTGCCAGAAGACAGGGAGGACTTGCGAGGTATTACAAGACACACGGCACATTAGCAACATCTGTAATTTCACCTCCCAAGGGTAGTCTTATGAAACAAACAAAACAGAGGTAAGAAAATACGACCTCCCAAGTATCTTTGAGAAATATACTTCACTACCAGTTATTACAATAATCACAATCTCCTGACAAAGTATACCAATTAAGCGTACACTGAGACATACAAATAGCAGCATCGATATTAAGGGAACCTGTTATTGTAGATTAGCCTAAAATGCAACTGCTTAACAAGAGCTTCATCCTTAGGTTACAATTACACTTAGAACTACACTTTATTATCAATAACTTTCATGGCACAAGTTTCAATATTATTAGAGAAATGTATGAAATATTTCAATGATTATGGACATTTGAAAAACCATTTCTCAAAACTTAATATTTTGTAATTTATGTACCTTTTCTCAGGAACTGTGGGCCCAATCAAGTTGATAATTTACGCATTTATAGAAGCGTGTGTGGTAAGAA
The DNA here is from genome assembly GCA_946902985.2 of Meconema thalassinum. Classification (NCBI taxonomy): domain Eukaryota; kingdom Metazoa; phylum Arthropoda; class Insecta; order Orthoptera; family Tettigoniidae; genus Meconema; species Meconema thalassinum. The sequence continues at coordinate 839,432,877 of OX336390.1, forward strand.
CCGTTAAGTAAAATTAAAGTAATCAGAGTAAAAATAAACTAATTAAAATACAAAGAATGTCTGACATAATGGCTCAAAAAGGTAACAAATTAAAAAATTCATAAACCCTAAACCAAACGGACAACAACAATAAGTTTGCTATACAAGCTTTAGCATTTTCAGTAGATTACAAATAACAGGTTTCATCCAATTATCTACCGCAACATCAGAGGTTAAGGCACAGATACCTAAGTAGGAGAGCTTTTCAAAATCTTCAGAATAATTTAATTTGAACAAATACCCATAATTACTGAAATATATCATAAAAATCTAAAATACTTCAGATGTAGTAAGCTATGACTGTTGTTGATATAATATAACATTTTGAAGTTTCTAGCTACCGTGGTTACCTAAGAATGAAGCTTTAATTAAGCACTTGCAATGTTGGCTTAGCTACACTACCAGACTCCAAAAGTCATACTCTTGGAAGAACGAGTACAGAAAGCAGCAGAAATCGACCCGGCATTCTACCGAACCCCAGCCATGATAGAGGAAGAATGGAAAACAGCAGGTTACGAACTCTGCCACCTTTACACTAGAGGGGCAATGCATGGATTCCACCATCGAATCTGCAGCCGGAAAGGTTTCCACAACGCCGACAATGAATGTGTCTGCGAACTCGGCCACCAAGCCTGCCCACAGTATCATCTGTTGGAATGTGCCCAAAGAACTCTGCCAATCTCACTTTATGGAAAGGACTGATTCAAATGACGTATTCTATAGAATATCTATGTACACATTGTGTTTAGTTCAATCATACTAATATGTAAAAATGAGATGGTGTTTGTCTGTCTCTCTGTCTGTGTGTTACTCAATAACACAAGATCCACTGGTTCGATTTAAGTGAAATTTTGCATAGCCGTAGCTGATTTACCAGGCTTACATATAGGCTACTTTTGATTTCGATATTTTGCACTATTTAAAAATGGCGACTATTTTCATATTTCCATTTCAAATAAAAAGAGAACGCTAAGAAACAGCACACTTTTGATGGCAGTACGAGCTTTAAAATTAAATTTTCTCTCCGAACGGTCCTTATCAATTTTCGTGTATCTTCAACGGTTAGCGAGTAAAACCCACATTTGTGACGTCACTACACCCTTTGGTTTCAAAATTTCATATTTCTATCATCATACTAATATATAACAAGATGTTCAGTAAAGAACATATAGCCTACTTTCTCCTAAATGTATGAGTATAGTTATAACTCGTTGTTATTATCAAAGAGGATAATAGAATCATTTCTTGGTTGAAGACCTTAGAAACCTCTACCAAACGCCACAACCTAGAAAAAAACTACTACCATCATTGAAGAAAGATAGATAAGAAGTATCTCAAGAATGTTATGGATCTGGAGACATAATCGACCGGACTGGCTGCGTGGCTCAGCGGTAACGTTCTCGCTTGCTGGGCCCTAGGTTGCAGGTTCGTATCCTGGCGCAGTCAGCTTGCATTTGAGGGTGCACAAATAAGAGGGAGCCGTGTCAGTAGATTTATTGGCACGTTAAAGATCCCCTTCGGGCCAAAATTCCGGCACCCCAGCGTATCTAACAGCAGCAGTAGTTAAAAGGGACGTAAAACAAATAACATTATTATTATTGTTATTATTACATAATCGACCTGCCGTGGGCAGCATCCGACTTTGAGTTGAGGCATGTCTTTACACGTCTGGTTGTGCATGGCTTTCACAACCCTAATTGAATTAACAAATCTTTCCATGACCCTACCGAGACGTGTGTATACAAACTATGTGGATATTTTCGATTGCTATTTGCCTGAAATAAAAGTATTAATTAATAACCTGAACTAGCACCAACGGCTAGAATTCAGTTACTATGTGAAATCGTTTTGTTCTTTACTTCAAATAACATTTTCAAATAACGCACAATAGGCTGTTACAAACCCTTTAAAATAAAAAGTAAAAATTTATCGTAGTATCATCTTGCCATTCTTCAAGTTCGATGCGCATAGAATGCCAATGGTATACGGTACTAACCAATGGAGTCCCACGTAGATCAGTCGTGACATCTAGTGGAGAAGTATCAAACAATATAACCCTAACAGGGCGAGTGCATTCTAGTGGCCATAAGAAGAAACTTTTCAATAAAATCTTGAAGTTAATAAGTAGGCCGGCGTGCAGTTACCTCTTTGGCTGCTAGATGTCTCGAGCAAATCTGCTGGTGAATTATGTTTTAATTAAATATATATTTTCCACCGTAATATGCACAATATAACGATTAATTTTAAAACGTCTGAATCATTACAAAACAATAAATATATAAAATTTCAGGGAAAAAATAACTCTGAAGGGGTTTGAACCATAGGCATATGAGTGATAAGCCAACGCTTTACCACGGAGCCAATTGTGCCAACGAACATCGTTCTATATAAAATGACTTAGATATAACTTGTTAGCAAATAATGATTTAGACTAAACGATTTCATCAGTGGAGTATATTATTTATTTATAAAGCATTTCATACAAAGTTTATTTATTTTGTATCAGTACGCTATATTGCATGCAATACTCAAATTAGTGAAATATAAGTCAGGCATAAGATATCCACTGCCATCTTGTCTTCTTACCGAGACGGCTCAGCTTTTGAAAATCACTTCTGCACTAAAGTATTACAAAATAAACTTTTAATTTCGAACGTGCCTCTTCCTTTAGAACAGTTAAATCGATTCTCGGCTCGATAATCGGAACTGGTGGGTCCCATGATATGGATTATAAAGTTTGCATAATTCGAACGGCCGCCATCCTGAAATGGTAAGGCGGATTACCTTGTAGTTTGGTCACAAGATGCGTCCTATATGAAGGTATGTTGTTACCAAATTTGGTAGAGATCGGATAAATTGGTTAGTCGCTCTTTGATTTTACGTTTTGAACGTTTGAGTGGCCGCCATTCAGTTTTGGTAAACATGGCGGCGATACAAAACATGACACTCAGGTGCCCTTTGCTTGTTCTACCTCTGTACTAAATTTTGTTCAATTCGGTTTCACCGTGTTCGAATTGATAGGGGGGGGGGGGAGGGGGACAGACATTCAGAGTACACAGACTCTCTCACACACACACACAGACACACAGACAGACACACAATTTTTGGCCCTGTAGTGATCTCATAAGTCAACTTTCATTTTTTGCAAAAATCGAAAGTAGGCTAAAAATGAGATGGTGTGTGTCTGTCTTTCTGACTGTCTGTCTGTGTGTTACTCAATAACGCAAGAACCACTGGTCCGATTTAAATGAAATTTTGCATGGATGTAGCTGATTTACCATGTTTACATATAGGATACTTTTAATTTCGATATTTTGAACTATTAAAAATGGCAACCATTTTAGTGACGTCAATACACCCATTGGTTTGAAAATTTCATAATTCCATATCAAGTAAAAAGAGAACGCTAAGTAGTAGCAAACTTTTGATGGCACGTACGAGCTTCAAAATTTAATTTCCTATCCGAAAGCTCCTTCTCACTTTTCGTGTATCTGCAACGGTTAGCGAGTAAAACCCACATATGTGACGTCACTACACCCTTTGGTTTCAAAATTTCATATTTCCATTTCAAATAAAAAGAGAATGCTAACAAATATCAAACTTTTGATGCATGCACGAGCTTTAAAATTTAATTTTCTATCCAAAAGGTTCTTATCACTTTTCGTCTATCTCCAACGGTTAGCGAGTAAAACCTAAATTTGTGCAATAAAACACGGTCAACACCGAGCGGTGCAGTATATCGATAGGCTACATACATAAAAATTAAGTTTGTATGTTTTTTTCGCAATTTCTACGGAAATTTGAGTTATTTACGCGTTTCAGACTGTTTTATTATGGATGCGCCCGAAAATAATTTTTTGGTCTGTCTGTCTGTCTGTTTGTTTGTCTGTGGACAACTTTGTTCCCTTCTAACTCGAGAACGGCTGAGTGTATCAACGTAAAATTTGGTACTGATATTCATCAGAGGCACGACACTAATCATTGATGTAACCCTTCTCCGTATCTCTCATAAAAGAGGGCCTACCCCCTTAAAATACATGCTGAAATAGGTGTAGAAGGACGAGACAAAGATCATTTTCAGCCCCTCAATGTGAGAGATCAAACTCGGGTCCATATTTTAAGACCCTAAAACCAACCAGTTTTGAGATATTCCCAGAAAACTAATTTCAATTGATAAACAAATGAACGAATACAAGCCGGTAACCATGGCAACAGATTCTCAGAGATCCATCTATTGCTGTAAGACGCAATGCAATTCCATTAATTACATTGGTGTGAAAGTTTGCAAACGGCTAGAAGGTTATCACGGAACCAAATAAAGCTGTAAAATTCATCAATACGTATAATGCGCTTAAGGGGGTCAAGGGGTACAATAGAATTTTTTCACGCGATTTACACCTGCGGGTGTGGTACGGCAGGTCTATTATATTCCTATCCCTATATTATATTATTATTATTAGTATTATATTGTACCCGATACCTAGTTGAGGCTATCGGCTACGCCAGCAGACATTAAGCCGTAGTTGAGATGTTAGGAAAAGTTAAGAAAAGATAGCGCTCAGATCGAGTCAAGAGGAATGTCAAGATGACGTAGTAGGTCTAGGATTAAGAAGGCGCTGACCGCAGTCAAGCAGATGGAATTATGGATAGAAATATGAAGCTTTATTAAGATCTATATGGAACATGGTATTTAAACATCTCAGAAGAGGAGATATAACATGCATTATATATGGTAATAATTTAAAGGAAGTCAGATAACCCTTAAGTTATTTTATAACTTAATAGCCGAGATGATCGGGGTTCGAGATTATATTTGTGACGCAAGACCACGGAGGTGGGGAGGACGTCACGTGACTGCGCCAGGCAGGTAAGGGTCAAGGCAGTCCAGAGACAGTCAGTCGAGCTCAGTGAGCCAAGCAGTCGAGATCTGTTAGCAAGAGAGTCCAGTACAGCGAGCAACGCAGTCGAGGTCAGACAGCGAGCTGAGTAGGACATGCCAAGCGTATGGTAAAGGTCGCGCAGCGAACAAGTTTTGTCACGGAAAGTGAAAGCGACAGTTTTAACTTCACCGAGCAGCGAACGAAAAGTAGTTCAGTGAGCCGGGCGGACATCCGCAGTAGGCAGCATGAAGGCCGGTTATAGAACCAGCTGTACGAGCCAAGCAAGCTTGAGAAGGCCGGGGTTTTAGAACAGCATTGCGAGTAGTTGGAGAACTTTATTCCAAGCTGCATTTCAACGCAGAACAGCATAGTAGAGCGACATGGCGAGGCCAGCTTTAGGCGGAGATTATTATAGCATTATGACAGAAGCTGAACTTCATTACAACATTGAGTTGGAACGTTTATTCATCATTGGAATTGTACAGGCAGATGGTTACAAGATACTGCAACTGTGAACTTCAACTGAACATAGTTTTTCTTAATGACATTACGACTATGCATTTCATAACGCATTCCAAGTAACATTAACGATTATAGGCAAATGAAATGTTATAAGCATATGCACCTAAGAACATTAGCTCGTGCATTAATGCAATTCTTTCTTATGCAGTGTTATAAATTACCGAGTACGAACACAGCTACAGGGTGTTTCATAAACTTAGACACTCTGATAAAACAATTTTATTTTCTACAAGTGAGACTAAACCGCTGTGGAAATTGAACTTTCAACACTCAAACCGAACATTGTATGGAACAGTGGCGTAACGTAGAAGAGGAATAGGGGGTACGCTGTTTCTATGAAGTTTTTCGTGAAGATTTGGACAATATCCGCTATGGATAACCAGAAGTTCATCATGTCGGAGTAAACGCAGACAGAGACGCGATGGCACCACAGAGCGATGGATTCGATTCCTGACGAGGAGGAGGTCCACCAGCTGATCCACTTGGGATTTTGAAGGCAATCGTCATTGCATGGATGGAATGATATTCACGCCGATCTTTCGAGAAATTCATTACATAAGGAAAATCGACGATCTTTGAAATTTAATAACAGCTGATTATGAGAAGGTACTGTAAGAGTTATAACTTCCTGATACGATTATTTTCATGAATACTGGGCACACATGTATATTTTTATAATAGGAGTGATACGATTGTTTAGACATGGCTTTGACTTTATATGCTTCGAAATTTTGCTAGAATATGGCGTGACCATATGATATGGCAGGCATCATTATACAAAATTCTCACCATTGGTTGGCTTTATTAAGCAGATGTTAGGTCTTTTAGACATTTTTCCAGCAAGGATAGTTTTCATGAATAGTTTTTTTTGTGTGTGACGAATATGTCGAACTCGTGATCTGCAAATGATTATCTAAATTACTTCGTCAGTTCATTGCATACTAGCGAGTGTGTATTATTCATCAGTAGGGATTTTTTTCCAATGGATTGTTTGGGGATATTAAGATGTTATTCACTTTAGTGAATGAATATCGCTTTTATATGACAACTAGAGACTTGTTGATTCCTATCTGGTACATTCACTCATTTCAGTCTTCGAGATGGGGTCTTTCGTATTTATACGATTGTATGGTGGTTACTCATCTTACCCATCGTTCAGGGCACTATCATGTTAGTCGACGGGGTGAGGTCTTTCGTATTTATACGATTGTACGGTGGTTACTCAACTTACTTGCCATTGAGGGACTCATTTTTATCATCCGAGTGTATATGAGATTGTAAGAGAATCGAACAAGGAACTACTAGTCACATATCAGTCGAAATTTTGTTAAATAAAGTAAAGATAAATGTCATCAGGGTTACATTTGTAATTCTTGTTTGCCAATCCAATATTTTGTTGCTATACTCTTTTAAGAGTACTTTCAGTTTAACAGCTGATACAGCTGATGCTTTTGATGATTTTTATAATTGTGTTTGATACCTTTGAGAAGGATTTAAAGTAATTGAATCTTGTAAGATGAATCATTAATGGTCAGATTTATTTTAAGGCAGATCAGTATTGCAGATTTTGATATGAGAGATTATAGCACATTGGTGTTTTTCTGTGATGTGAATTATGAGAATTGTAAGAGAATTTATGCTATTTGAAAGCAGATCTTGAATTACTAAGGTAATATTTTTTTCAATTGTTTAAGAAGTTGTCTAGATGTGATCAGATTAATTACAGTTATTGGAGATTGTGCGCGTTGATAATTTGAAGCCAGTTATATATTTTTTGTAGATCATGCAACATGGTTAAGTGAAGTTTGTGATAGGCATTTTGTAGAAGTTGCCAAGTGATAGTTGCAATGTTGCTAATGCATTTTGAGGCAGACATGAGGTTGTCGAACCCAGTCTAGCGTAATTGTTGAGATTCATGCTGTATGTGCTGAATATTTATGGAGTTTTGTGGAATAATTGTGGAATTCAAATGTGATATTTGAAGAATTGAGGATATATAATGTAGTTGTGGATAGTCAGATCCAACGTGATGTCGTGAAGGCAATAATATTTTTGGGCATGAAAATTAAATACGAGATATAACTTGGAAGTGATAAAACTGTAAGACAACGTTCTATAACCCATATTAAACAATTTGTTAGGAAATTAAAAAAATAAATAAAGTTGATAATACAAGATTTTCTGAGAATAAGAATTAATGAAATAATAATCTGAAATTTAAGCATATTAATGATCTGACCTAATGAAATAAAAATCAGAATGACTAGATGAAATAATAAAAATCTAAATAACCAGAAGAATAAAATTTAAATAAATTGATAAATTAAATTTTGGAGTAAATCAACGAATTAAATAAATGGATGAATTAAAGATTGGATAAATAAACTGATTTAAATAAATTAATAGACGATTGGATAGATGATGAATAACTGAATTAGAAGGTGATAATTAATTAAAGAAGCTGATGATTAATGAATTTATATGGGATTAAAAATAAATTTGATTGAGATATAATTGAAGAAATTGCAACTTGAGTTGAGGAATTAAATAATTTGTATTGATGATTTAAGATGATTTAATCTGAAGTAGATGATAAAATAGGAGTGTGTGAATAATTAGAAAGCATAATGAAGTAATGATAATAATTTTCATTTAAATGATTTAATGGTGATGAGTTAATGATTCTGACAGGAATATGTTGAATTTTGAGATGAGAATTAATGAGAGAAATATTTAATTTTGATGATGATGATGATGATGACCAATGAGCCGTGGATTTTCTGTAATTCACGAACAAGCAATTATTAATGACAATGTAAATAGTGTAAATTAATTATTCGATGTTTAGGAGCATTTTACTAACGTATTTAACATTTGAATTATGCCATGCAAGCCATAAATTACGTGATGTTTAAAATATGTGATTATAATATGTGTATGTTTAGACAGATTAATAATTTTTTCAAATCCACATCCATGATGTTAAATTAAAGAGAAATTAGGTCTCAGGTATCACAAATGTCAGTGACGAAAGACATAGTGCTACAGTGATCCTGAGAACCCAAGAGAACTTGAGAGATTTTCACGTTTTATGTGGATGAAATATTTTTGATTAGAAAAGAGATGGTTCGATTTTTGGACAATGACAATTTAACGTTGGCATTCGACCATACTCTCAGGTAGGATGAATATTTAAAATGTCTGTCTGACTATCAAAGTGAAATAAATTTGTTTTTATCTTAGTTGTGATCTGATGATGGTGTGATTTTCCTTTTTCTTTCCTTGTCTTGATTAAGGCTTAACCGGAAAGGAGGTGGTTTGCTAGGAATTCAGTTGATGGCGCCCATTTATATTTGCATTTTTTTATTAAACTTAAGCCCGTAACGACCCTAGAGATACTTTGTCTCGTGTTACCCACTGCTTTTTCGATAACTCAGCTGAATTTCCGACCCATTCCTTATTTGACTAGAGGTTCATTTAACTCCGCTCTGTCCTGGAACTCCAGGAATGCGATGTAATAGCAGATGGGTCATCGCATCCCCAGGACGAACGGGTACAATATTATGGCGTACAACGAGGAGACAAAGCCCCTCGGTGCCAGAAAAACAACTTGGGGGCCTCAAAACTACATTATAAGGCTCTAAAACCAACAGTATCTGAAATATTCCCAGAAAACTAATTTAATTTAATTTAACAATCTAATGAAAGAATGGAAATCGGTAACCATGACAACATTATCTCAAGGGGTGGCATCCAACTTTCCATCTATTTCTGTAAGAAGCAATGTCACTCCATTTATACCTTGCCACGGTGGGTGAGTGGATAGCATGTCGGTCTACTAACCCCAAGATTGCAGGTTCACTCCTGGCCGTGGTACAGTCCGGACGTTTGTTGTAGACGAGTGAAAAATCTTAATGGAAGACTGGAGGCGAGTTACTACAGTACCTGTGTTGTTATCAGCTGCCCCAAGCGCTCCGATGATTGTTAAAGCTGTTTCACACTATTGCTGAAGTATAGTCACTGGCAAATATAATGACGTTCTGTTCGTAACTGCGTAGCGTGTACTTCCGTGTCACACAATACTTCGCCGTGGACTGTACTGTCTGCTCAAGTCTGGAATTCCATTACATCAGATCGGTGGTGACAAATGTGAAGTGATAGGGTGAGAGAGTGACTGTGTACAGGCTCACCCGCAGGCTTCAAGGTCAAGGGCAATCGTCTAAAACAAACGTCCGGCCTGTACGTGATTTTTGAAAGGCGGCAAAAATACGACTCGCATGTCATACGATGTCGGCATGTCAAAGATCCCATTTGAATTCAGTAGGCCGTGTTCATAATGGCAAAATTAACCTCAGGAGTTTCCGCCAACACAAAGTTCCTCATTTCTCTACTAGAAAGCGCTATAGTGGTCAAGGAGCTTTGATATCTACTCTCCTTGACTTTCATAGTGATTCAAGGAACAATGAAATTTCGACATGCAAGCTACCCTCTGGGTGTCAAATTACGAAGCTTGCACCCGGCTTCCGAGGCCATATGATATTATTATTAGGCTACTCCATTTATTACATTTCTGTGAAAGTTTGCAAATGGCTATAAGGTTATCACGGAACCAACGTAGACTGTATAATTCGTCAATGCAATTAAGGGGGTCAAGGGGTAACCTAGAAATTTTTCATGCAATTTCACATGCGACATATAGTACAGAAAGTCTATCATATCTACAAACAGCAACATTATTTTCAAAAATTCCCGAATGGAATCAGCATTTTTGCGGTTTTTAGGAATTTGGACCATTTGAGGCTAAAGAACCTGAATTTTCATGCACCACAAGCCTTTATAATTTATGAAAGAGGTCTTCCTGTGTATGGGGACCTAACACGATGTAGAGGGTCATTTTTTATGTGAGGTGTATTGCGTTTCGTCTACAAGGCTTTCAAATCTAATTCACGTCAGGATGTAAACGTTAGGTAAATTTAGTTTGAGAGCACATTTTAACTAATCTTTTTTTTTGTCAACTTACGGGTTCATCGTAGGGATGATTTTGTTTGATACGTATGGTAGATATACCCATATTTGGATATCTGGGTGATATGTTGTAGACAATAGAATTGTCTGTCTGTCTTTCTGTGTATCTTTATGTACGACTATAAATCGTGTTCGGATGCTTGGTGCATCGTAAAATTAGCTATGGTAAACATGAGTTAATACACCAATCATTTATAAAAATCCTCACCTTACTTTTCTTACAGTAGAAGGGTGGATATAGGGAAAAACTTCTCAAAATACATGCTAAAATAGGCGAAATATAAAACTTATCCTAGAAGGACGATCAAAGCTTATGTTGCGCTTCTCATTGTGAGACACAAAATTCGTGAGTCTATAAGGGGGCTCCGAAAACCACATTTTAATGCCCCCCTTAAATTAACAGTGTGTGTGATATTCCCAGAAAATTTACTTCGTTCTGATAAACTTATGAAGGAATGACAAAACGCTAACCATTGCAACAGTGGCTCAATTGATAATGTCTGGTGTTAATATATAACACCGTTCGAAGAACGGGTACTTCTGCTAGTACTAATATATAAAAATGAGATGATGTGTGTCTGTCTGTCTGTCTGTCTGTCTGTGTGTTACTCAATAACACAAGAACCACAGGTTCGATTTAAATGAAATTTTGCATAGCCGTAGCTGATTTACCAGGCTTACATATAGTTTACTTTTGATTTCGATATTTTGCACTATTTAAAAATGGCGACTATTTTCATATTTCCATTTCAAATAAAATGAAAACGCTGGAAATAGCAATCTTTTGATGGCACTAAGAGCTTTAACATTTAATTCTCTATCCGAAAGGTCCTTATCAATTTTCGTGTATCTCCAACCGTTAGCGAGTAAAACCCACATTTGTGACGTCACTACACCCTTTGGTTTCAAAATTTCATATTTCCATCATACTAATATATAACAAGTAGTTCCGTGAAGAACTATACTGCCTATTTTCATATATCCTACTTATGTTAATTGCCTCAATCTACATACAAAATTTCAGCTTTATTGCTGTATTAGATTCGTAGAATTTGAGAACCGACTAAATATTTCGGATGGTCGCCATGTTGGATTGTATATATGTAGGTCCTAGAGTTATGTACTGTTACATGAAGATTAGTGTGTACGTGCAGCATTCAAACTACAATCGCATGATTAGGACACAAGAAATAACAAGGAGATTTAAAAATTTCGCACATCTGCCATCTTTTGGTTATGGAAACAATTGAAATAAATTAGATGCCAGTGGATTAACATTCGTATAAGAATTTACTGTACCAAGTTTCACTGCACTCGGATGGTTAAATTGCGAGAAACGTCCATGTGAATATATATAATTCAAGTCACCGCCATGTTGGATTTGTGATCACCAGGTTATTTAAAGTCCTATAGGTGAACATAAGTTCATAGCCCCTATGAACATAAAAAAACAGTTTGATTGCTATAATAGATTCGTAGATATTCAGAACCGTCTAAATATTTCGGATGGTCGCCATGTTGGATTCTTAAATGTATAGGCCATAGAGTCATGTACCATTAAAGGAAAATTATTGCGTAGGTTCTTTATTCAAACTTTCACATCGATCGCATGATTACGTCAAAAGAAATAAAAACTTCATTTTAAAATTCGCAAAGCCGCCATCTTGAGGTTATGTAAACAATTGAACTAAATTAGATACCAGCGTATTGCAATGTGTATATACATTTCCTGTACCAGATTTCATTGCGGTTGGAACATTAAATCGCGAGAAAGTTTTTTTTTTAATTTTCAAATTCGCTTGGCCGCCATGTTTGTTTTGTAGTAAACTGGTTTTTGAAAGTCTTATAGATAAACTTCCAGTTGTGCCCTTTATCTTCGTACAAAATTTCGAGGTGATACCGCTAATGGTTTCAGAGATATAGAATGCCGATGAAATATTTCGCACATCCGCCATCTTGTGGTTATCTAAAGAATTGAACCAAGTTAGATGTCGGTGTATTACAATGTGTATAAACATATACTGTTCCAAGTTTTATAGCGTTTGGTTGGTTAAATCGCGAGAAACGTCTATTTAAAAGTCACAAATTCGCGTGGCCGCCATGTTGCTTTTGTAGTTACCACTTTTTCAATAGTCACATAGGTGAACTTCTAATAGTTCCTTTTATCACCGTACAAAATTCCAGGGTGATATCCGGAATAGTTTCGGAGATATTGAATGCTGGTGCAATATTTCGCACAGCCGCCATGTTGGATTGGTGGGGCGTAACAAAATTTGAAGGGCACAGTCGGGGTCGTCCGGAATAGTGCTATGAACTAACCGAGTTTCATTGAAATCGCTCCTTCCGTTTAAAAGTTATTAGGGGGACACACACACACACTCCTCACACACACACACGCAAACAAACTCGGACAAAAGATGATCTCATCAGCCTATTTTTTAAAATTGAAAATAGGCTAAAAATGAGATGGTGTTTGTCTGTCTGTCTGTGTGTTACTCAATAACACAAGAACCACTGGTTCGATTTAAATGAAATTTTGCATGGACGTAGCTGATTTACCAGGCTTACATATAGGCTACTTTTGATTTCGATATAGAAACATTGCCATAAGACCAGGCTGAAAGTTAGTTCACGGAACAATATTTTGAGGAAGCTCACAGCCACCACCTGGGGGGCAAGTCCTCACGTCCTAAGAACTTCTGCTCTTGCTTTGTGCATGTCTGCTGCAGAGTACGCTTCACCTGTGTGGAGTGCATCCAGTCACACCATGCAGATTGACATTGCCATCAACGAGACCATACGAATCTTGTCGGGATGTATGAAGCCTACTCCAGTCGACAAACTTTACCCGATTGTTGGGATAGCTCCCCCAACTATCAGAAGGGCTGTTGCTGCTGATGCAGAGAGGGCGAAGCAGATTAATGATCCCCGTCATCCACTGCATAATCATCAGGCTGTTGTCCGTCGACTGAAATCAAGAAAGAGTTTCATCGCCAGGACTCAACCACTGGAGGGAACATCGGAATCTAACCGCATCTCCAGGTGGAAGAGCAAGCTGCCGCCGGATATCCCTGTTAAGGAAGAGCTAGCCCCAGGAAATGACCTGCCTTACCCTGTTTGGAAATCACTTAATCGTCTCAGGGTGGGCGTCCCTCGTTGCAAGACCAACATGCAGAAATGGGGTATCCTTCCAGCTGATGGAGACACGTCCTGCGAGTGTGGAGCAACACAAGACCCAGCCCACCTGCTCATTTGTCCACTACTAGAACAACCCTGCACTACCCAGGACCTGATCGAGGCAAACAACAAGGCCATCGGAGTTGCTACATTCTGGAAATGATCGGACACGGAAATGAATGAATGAATTTCGATATTTTGCACTATTTAAAATGGCGACTAGTTTCATATTTCGATTTCAAATAAAAAGAGAACACTAAGAAATAGTAAACTTTTGATGGCACTACGAGCTTTAAAATTTAATTTTCTATCCGAAAGGACCTTACAATTTTCGTGTATCTCCAACGGTTAGCAAGTAAAACCCACATTTGTGACGTCACTACACCCTTTGGGTTCAAAATTTCATATTTCCATCATACTAATATATATCAAGATGTTCAGTAAAGAACATATAGCCTACTTTCTCCTAAATGCAAGGGTATTGTTATAACTCTTTGTCCTTTTCAAGGAGTATAATTGAATGTTGGTTGTGGAAGCTTGTTGAAATACAACGTGCTATAGGAATATTAAACATGAATATGAGGTGCCCTTTGCTAGTGCTACCTCTGTAAAAAAATTCATTCAATTCGGTTTCATAATAATAATGTTATTGGTTTTACGTCCCTTTTAACTACACTGGCTTTTAGAGACGCCGGGGTGCCGGAATTTTGCCCCGAAGGAAATCTTTAACGTGCCAGTAAATGTACTGACACGGCTCCCTCGCATTTGCGCACCCTCAAATGCCAGCTGACTGCGCAAGGTTTCGAACCTGCAACCTTGGGCTCAGCAAGCGAGAACGTTACCCCTGAATTCGGTTTCACCGTGCTTGAATTAATATGGGGAATGGATTTGCACACATACATGGCCGCTATTTGCAAACTATTGGGCTGATGACCTAGTAGTCAGTCATAAGTTGCTTTCCACAAAAAGGCATGTTGTTGCAAAATCTGGTAGATATCAAATTATTAGGATGGTCGTAATTTGATATAAGCTTTTAACATTTGGGTGACCGTCATTCCGTTTCCGTCAAGATGGCAGCGATATAAAACAAGACACTGAGCTGCCCTTTGCTAGAGCTACCTCTGTACTAAATTTCGTTCAATTCGGTTTCACAGTGTTTGAATTGATAGGGGGAATCGATTTGCACACAAACTTGGCCACCATCTGAAAACTATTGGGCTGATGATCTTGCAGTTTGGTCAGAATATGCTTCCCACATAAAGATATGTTGTTGCAAAATTTGGTGGAGACTAGATTATTAGGTTGGTCGTAATTACATTTTAGCTTTTAACATTTGGGTGGCCGCGATTACGTTTCCGTCAAGATGGCGGCGATATAAAACATGACACTGAGGTGCCCTTTGCTAGTGCTACCTCTGTACCAAATTTCGTTCCATTCGGTTTCACCGTGTTTGAATTAATAGGGGGAATCGATTTTGACACAAAGATGGCCACCATCCGCAAACTATTAGGCTTATGACCTATTAGATTGGTCAAAGGATGCTCCCTCCATAAAAGTATGTTGTTGCAAAATTTGGTAGAGATCGGATGATTATGTTAGTCGTAATTTGATTTAAGCTTTGAACATTTGTGTGGCCGCCATTACGTTTCCGTCAAGATGGCGGCGATATAAAACATGACACTGAGGTACCCTTTGCTAGTGCTACCTCTGTACCAAATTTCGTTCCATTCGGTTTCACCGTATTTGAATTAATAGGGGGAATCGATTTTGACACAAAGATGGCCGCCATCCGCAAACTATTGGGCTGATGTTCTTGCAGTTTGGTCAGAATATGTTTCCCACATCAAGATATGGTGTTGTAAAATTTGGTAGAGACTAGATTATTAGGTTGGTCGTAATTACATTTTAGCTTTTAACATTTGGGTGGCCGCGATTACGTTTCCGTCATGATAGCGGTGATATAAAACATGACACTGAGGTGCCCTTTGCTAGTGCTACCTCTGTACCAAATTTCGTTCCATTCGGTTTCACCGTGTTTGAATTAATAGGGGGAATCGATTTTGACACAAAGATGGCCGCCATCCGCAAACTATTAGGCTAATGACCTATTAATTTGGTCAAAGGATGCTTCCTCCATAAAGATATGTAGTTGCGAAATTTGGTAGAGATCGGATGATTAGGTTAGTCGTAATCTGATTTAAGCTTTGAACATTTCTGTGGCCGCCATTACGTTTCCGTCAAGATGGCGGCGATATAAAACATGACACTGAGGTGTCCTTTGCTAGTACTACCTCTGTACCAAATGTCGTTCCATTCGGTTTCTCCGTGTTCGAATTAATAGGGAGAATCGATTTTCACAAAAAGATGGCCGCCATCCTCAAACTATTAAGCTGATGACCTATTAGTTTGGTCAAGGGATGCTTCCTCCATAAAGGTATGTTGTTGCAAAATTTGGTATAGATCGGATGATTAGGTTAGTCGTAATTTGATTTAAGCTTTGAACATTTGTGTGGCCGCCATTATGTTTCCGTCAAAATGGCGGCGATATAAAACATGACACTGAGGTGTACTTTGCTAGTGCTACCTTTGTTCCAAATTTCGTTCAATTCGCGTTCACCGTGTTCGAATAGATAGGGGGGGACAGACATTCAGAGTACACACACTCAGACACACACACATACACACACACAGACAGACACACTTTTTTCGCCCTGTGTTGATCTCATAAGTCTACTTTCATTGTTTGCAAAAATCGAAAGTAGGCTAAAAATGAGATGGTGTGTGTCTGTCTGTCTGTGTGTTACTCTATAACACAAGAACCACTGGTTCGATTTAAATGAAATTTTGCATGGACGTAGCTGATTTACCAGGCTTACATATAGGCTACTTTTGATTTCGATATTTTGCACTATTTGAAAATGGCGACTATTTTCATATTTCCATTTCAAGTAAGAAGAGAACGCTAATAAATAGCAAACCTTTGATGGCACTACGAGCTTTAAAATTCAATATATATATGATTTATTGACGTGTGCCTCTACTTTATTCGAGTATAAAAAGTAATGAACATTTACAGTACCAATAAATTGCCTCCAAATTTCACAAGAAAAATATGTTAATACTTGGAACATGCATCTTAAATGAAAATGAAAATTCCCAATTTACTCCTCGTTAGTAGTGCTCCAGTTACATACAATATTCCAAAAACTTTTAATTTTCTCCTCATTAGGCAGGACAGTTTCAAAACCAAATCAAATATTTACGATTCCCTCACTGCCATTTTATGCAGCACACTTACCGGGTTTCTACACATAATTATGTATCTATTCATCCATCAACTTTCAGTTTGTCACATAAAACGAAATGTTCAAAAAGAATGATTACGTGATTAACGTAGTCTTAAAACTAACAGATTCAGTTTTGGATTCAGCCACCTCCAAAAATATCCTAGATAGGGGTCTGTGCATTCTCACAATTCTTCAGTACATTAGGCATTTATGATTTAATGCATAGTCTTCATAACTACAATAATCCATCTAAGATATGGGACCAGCAGACCAATTTACCATTCTATTCATATTAGGTCATCAAAGATACAGAATATCCAACTCATATCGCCCACTCATTTTACCGTGTCTCGTGGATATCTCTTCAACCATTAACAACATACTTTTAAGAAACTTACATGTTCGCCATCCTAAATTTGTGATTACTTCACAAGGGAACTTTGTACCCATAAATTAGGGTCATAGAGTCATTGCGCTCGGAGAGCACTGCACGCTGGGGAAGCACTGGGCAGTCAGACTAGCGCTCCTTCCCCTACCACCACTACACTGTGGCAGCGAGGAGACCTGAGACAGACGGAGGATACTCGGACCGCGTTAACTACTATAAATGCGTACGTACAGTCGTGGGGCCGACGGCTTTTGTGTGTTTGTTGACATCATAATGATAGGCCTGTTTTGCAATAAAAAAAATACCGCATATACAAATCGAATGGCATTCCTGGTTGGTTGATTGGTTGGTTCCTCAGTTTAGGGGCTGCGACAACGCGGTCATGTAGTCCCGTGTACTTTTGGTGTGTGTAGAATCTGTCTGATAACCGGTGTTAATTGTGATAACTGTATTAGTGTGTGTATCTGTTTTCATTCAAGTAAGGACAGCAGACATTGGATTGTTTAAGTAGTTCCTACTTTTGCCGCCAAACGCCACCGTCAACGACCAACTAGTTCAGAACATAGTTACTAGATGCCACCACAGTCGGTTCTTGACGACGAACGTAGGAACCTAAGAACGTTAAATAAATGTTTAACCTATATATAATTTAGCTTCACACAGGTGTAATTAGTGGAAGGTTCTTTAACATGCCATAAATCTATGACATGGGACCGCCGGCTTTACTTCCCCTCCGAAGGAAGGCATACTGAGGGATTTTAACGTTCTTAAAAAATCCGACGACTTCGGCCGGGTTTGAACCCGCGATCTTGGGCATAGAAGCTCAGCATGCTACCAACTACTCCACCGATGCCGCTGAATGGCACTCCGATGTATGTAATATGCAAGTGTTAAGTAAAGAATATTGTGATTTATTCCAAACTGAAATGTGAACATATTAGAGAGAAAAATTCAACAACATTTTACCAATATAAACAGATAGTACAGGCCTTGAGTGACTTTTGCTCCGTCGTTTTTACGAGCTTTTAGTTTTGGAGGAAACAATCTTCTCCAAATTGGGTACAATATTTCTGGACACAGCTATTCGTAAACAATTGCGCAAGTTTCTATCGCTCATCGTTGCTCGATGTTTACTTCTGGTAAGCTTAAGAACCGAAATGAAACGCTCACAAATGTACGTTGAGCCAAACATTGCTCACTTCGGCGCGGCGGGCAGACCGCGCTCTCAACCAGCCAAGCTCCTCCCACCACTACCGGAACTACTTTCCACCAAAGAGCTCGGAGCACTGGCTTAGAGCGCGGCCGAAGCGCTGTGTGGATGGTGCTGCCATAAACCAATTCATTGCACTAACTTTCACAGGACCTATTCAATAAGTGACGGGTTACATTTATTCGGTTTTCTAAAATTAACGCGCAGTTATGTAGAACTGCCAAATGCTTCTTGAAATAGTTATACACCAAAGATATAACTTGACAATACCAACTTATTAGCATCCATATTTCAGCTGCCATCAGTTTTACAGGTTTCAAGCGCAATACTGTATATAATTCACAATCACTACACTACATAATTTTATAACTATTGGAACTGCTTGCCACGGTGGGTGAGTGGTTAACGTGTTGGTCTACTAACTGCAAGATTGCAGGTTTGCTCCTGGCCGTGGTAAGTGATTTTTTAAAGGCGGCAAAAATTACGACACACATGTCATACGATGTTGGCATGTCAAAAAAAAACATTTGAATTCAGTAGGCCGTGTTCAAAAAGGCAAAATTAATCTCGGGAGTTTCCGCCAACACGAAGTTCCTCATTTCTCTACTAAAAAGCTCTATAGTGTTCAAGGAGCTTAGATATCTAACCTCCATGACTTTCATAGTGCTTCAAGGAACAACGAAATTCGATATGCAAGCTACCCTCTGGGTGTCAAATAACCCCGCAACCGAGGCCATACGATATTATTATTATTATTATTATTATTATTATTATTAAACTATTGGAACTTAATCATTAATATTTGTGGTTGGTTTCATAATCTGTATTTAGCATTGCTTGTTAAATTTAGACTTATATAGTTGTTCTTCTGACTTCAAGCTGCCACGCATGTTTCGTACAACGGACGTAGCTTTATATTCTTTACGGTACTCCGCGCATTTGTTTCCAAAATGTCTGTTATTACCAATGTTGCACCTAAACGTGACTGGAGCTTTCACCCTCGTATATTCCCTAGCTAACCGTCAGGTCATGTTGGCTTACCCCAGACTCAATTTCAACCCCTTTGATGTCGACAACCATGTTATGGAGATAACACTCTGTTTTGTTTTTGAAAAAGATTTCATCTCACACAATGAATGATACGATTGTAGTTTTCCCCTGGACCATATACTAATGAGAGAGGGTTGGGAGAGGGGGGGGGGGGGAGATAACAAAGTCAACGGCAGAGGCGCCACTTGCAGCCTGTTGCTTTTGTTCTCATGTCAGGCGGCTTAGGACATGGCCCGCTATTGTCTCTCTTCCACACCGCACCCGCCGTACAGGGACTTCATTATACAGGCACGAACACAATGACATAACTGTTTTCTATAGATGCAAAGAAAAGAGTAGAGAATTGTAAGGATTCTATTATTGTGTTCAAACAATAATATTTTTACAAAAGATTTGAATATGTGACCAAGGGTGCCTTGAGAGATACATATTTTTGTAACGATGACAAGACTCTTTGTATATCTGTCCTATGATTTGTTTCTGATAGGACGTATAAAAGTATAAAGAAAGGCTCATTAATAGAAAAGAAAAAAAAGAAGCCCCATTCAGAGGAAAATAAGACGTCAACTGAACAGCAAGGGGTGTGCTATACAGATGTCGGGTTCAAGGAGTATCGTAACGGCGTATACGAGGCTTGTTTTATCATTTTAAATGATCTTGTCGACTTCGTCGTTACGCTGGGGTCTGGCGTTACGTTACGGTGACGGAACGAAATGTACGCAGATGCACTGAGGTGTGTGACGTCATAGTACTGCTTGGTGCAAGTGTTCCCCGACAATCTCTACTTCGTTAGTATAAGACAAAAATCCCCGATTCTTGTATGTCACAGGTAATCTCGAGAACCACTGGATTGATTTTGATGCGGTTTTCACCATTCTGTAAAGGATATCTCGAGGAAAGATTCTGTAGAAAATAATTTATGTATGATCATAGGAAGCCAAGCAGTAACGATTTCAGTGAAAAAGTCAAAAACAAACTTGGTGTCCGTGCGCTTCTTAAGCTTACGCTGGGCAAACCGTTAAATATATCAATATATTATGAGCGTAAGAATTTGTCAGCATGAAAAGTTCTACAAAAAAGTGCCCGAGAGCATATCTCTATCTTCAATACATCGCCCACTATAAGTGTTTTTAGACTGGATGGAAGGGGCACGTCCCCGCCCGCTCTGGTGAGCGTGACGGCATCCCGCGCGCTTGATCTTGCTTTGCCCTTGGTTTGCACGTGCCGTTCGCGAGTAATTTGAAACAAGATAAGCAAGATAAGTATTATGCAGATAATTTTCTAACATGTCAAGAGTCTTTGGCTTCGAGCGAAGCGAGAAGCCTCCAGCCTTTCTACCGCTTTTCAGCATTATTTTGTAGCATTTAAAATGATACAAAGTCTTGTCTTTCAGACTGACTGTCACTTTTTTAAGTAAGGGCCATTTTTTAAGCCCGTAGTTAGTGCGCGCGCCGCAACAAGCGTGCGCGCTACCTCCCAGGATCCTTTGGGAACAAGCAGGCGTCAGTTGCAGCTGTGTAGCTAACCTGTACGCTGAACTGTGCATCTTTACAATGTTCATGATTATTGATTCACCCGCCGCGTGTGAGGTACGATCTGTGATAAGTTTTTTGAGTGCAAGAAACATGTCGGCTGCAGACATTCATCGTCAGCTTTGTGAGGTGTATGGTGATGATGCAATGAAGGAAGGTAAAGTGCGAAAATGGGTACGCGAGTTCAAAAGTAGCCGTGAAAATGTTCATGACGATGAACGCTCAGGTCTGTGATCACAGATGACTTGGTGACTGCAATTGACACGAAAATTCACGAGGACCGAAGATTCATGTTAACCACTCTATCAATGGTTTTTTTCTCAAGTGTGAATTCTTGGTTGTCAGAGCAGGTGGCAAACTTTTATGCAGAGGGATTTCAGAACTTAGTTTTAAGGTATGACAAGTGCCTAAATAAACAAGGCAACTATGTAGAAAAATAGAGGAAGGTATGTAAAACCTAAAAATTAATGTGTTTTCAAAATAAAAGGATCGGTTATTTAAAATAAAAAACGGCCCTTACTTAAAAAAACGGCCCTCGTACATTGTTCCGTTTGGTAATGAAACAAAACGAGTACAGACACAAACTATTTATTGTGAAACAAGCTACAAATTAGGACTGGTAACTTACTTTTAATCGATTAATTTCAGTTAATCGATTAATCTAAGCTGAAAAATCGTCTAATCTATATATTTAAAACACTAAGCTGTTTTTTGTACACACGAGATTGTGAAAACGACTTAACCGATTGGCTTCGTAAGACATTCTAACGAAAGCTCTTGGCATGCAGATTTGCAGAGTTTCTTTAAAAGGAAAATATATGTTACGGTATATTTTTAAATGATTAAAGAAATATGTAATATTTGACACTCCCGCGCATGCGCACAATGGCCTTTCTCAACATTAAAATGGCGATTCCGGTCGCGTCTAACTGAGATCTTTGTTCATGAGAATTAAAAAGGATCTCCAATAATGTTAGTTATGTTTTTACAATATGCATTGAAATAGAATTATATTAAATAAACCTCAAATTGAAGGACATAAACTGCAGGTTGAGTGTGTATTCTGGTTACATAGCTTAATACTGCAGTGTCACATAGTTGTCTGGATGGCCAAGGGGATAAGGTTACTGGCCTGAGATTTGTATTATGCATGAACGAGAGGGTTCGATTCCCACCTCGGATATGTTTTTTTAATATCGTTTTCTTCCTTCCTACGATTGGTATTGCATTGTAGAAAGCTCTTGACATGCAGATTTGCAGAGTTTCTTTAAAAGGAAAATATATGTTACGGTATATTTTTAAATGATTAAAGAAATATGTAATATTTGACACTCCCGCGCATGCGCACAATGGCCTTTCTCAACAAGGAAAATGGCGATTCCGGTCGAGTCTAACTGAGATCTTTGTTTATGAGAATTAAAAAGGGTCTCCAATAATGTTAGTTATGTTTTTACAATATGCATTGAAATAGAATTAAATTAAATAAACCATGAATTGAAGGACATAAACTGCAGGTTGAGTGTGTATACTGGTTAGATAGCTTAATACTGCAGTGTCACACAGTTGTCTGGATGGTCAAGGGGATAAGGTTACTGCCCAGAAATTTGTATTATGCATGATCGAGAGGGTTCGATTCCCACTTCGGATATGTTTTTTTTATTTTCGTTTCCTTCCTTCCTACGATTGGTATTGCATTGTAGAAACATATTTCACTTTTATCATTCCCGTCAAGTAACGAATTCTCTGTTCCCATCGAGAGGGTTCGATTCCCACCTCGGTTATGTTTTTGTTATTTTCGTTTTCTTCCTTCCTACGATTGGTATTACATTGTAGAAACATATTTCACTTTTATCATTCCCGTAAAGTAACGAATTCTCTGTTGCCATCCTTTGCATGGTCGAGAGGGTTCGATTCCCACCTCGGATACGTTTTTTTAATTTTCATTTTCTTCCTTCCTACGATTGGTATTACATTGTAGAGACATATTTCACTTTTTCATTCCCGTAAAGTAACGAATTCTCTGTTGCCATCCTTTGCATGGTCGAGAGGGTTCGATTCCCACCTCGGATACGTTTTTTTTATTTTCATTTTCTTCCTTCCTACGATTGGTATTACATTGTAGAGACATATTTCACTTTTTCATTCCCGTAAAGTAACGAATTCTCTGTTGCCATCCTTTGCATGGTCGAGAGGGTTCGATTCCCACCTCGGATATGTTTTTTTTGTTTTCTTCCTTCCTACGATTGGTATTACAGTGTAGAAACATATTTCACTTTCATCATTCCTGTAAAGTAACGAATTCTCTGTTGCCATCTATGTATTTAAAACACTAAGCTGTTTTTTGTACACACGAGATTGTGAAAACGACTTAACCGATTGGCTTCGTAAGACATTCTAACGAAAGCTCTTGGCATGCAGATTTGCAGAGTTTCTTTAAAAGGAAAATATATATGTTACGGTATATTTTTAAATGATTAAAGAAATATGTAATATTTGACACTCCCGCGCATGCGCACAATGGCCTTTCTCAACATTAAAATGGCGATTCCGGTCGCGTCTAACTGAGATCTTTGTTCATGAGAATTAAAAAGGATCTCCAATAATGTTAGTTATGTTTTTACAATATGCATTGAAATAGAATTATATTAAATAAACCATGAATTGAAGGACATAAACTGCAGGTTGAGTGTGTATACTGGTTAGATAGCTTAATACTGCAGTGTCACACAGTTGTCTGGATGGCCAAGGGGATAAGGTTACTGCCCAGAAATTTCTATTATGCATGATCGAGAGGGTTCGATTCCCACTTCGGATATGTTTTTTTTATTTTCGTTTTCTTCCTTCCTACGATTGGTATTGCATTGTAGAAACATATTTCACTTTTATCATTCCCGTCAAGTAACGAATTCTCTGTTCCCATCGAGAGGGTTCGATTCCCACCTCGGTTATGTTTTTGTTATTTTCGTTTTCTTCCTTCCTACGATTGGTATTACATTGTAGAAACATATTTCACTTTTATCATTCCCGTAAAGTAACGAATTCTCTGTTGCCATCCTTTGCATGGTCGAGAGGGTTCGATTCCCACCTCGGATACGTTTTCTTTATTTTCATTTTCTTCCTTCCTACGATTGGTATTACATTGTAGAGACATATTTCACTTTTTCATTCCCGTAAAGTAACGAATTCTCTGTTGCCATCCTTTGCATGGTCGAGAGGGTTCGATTCCCACCTCGGATACGTTTTTTTTATTTTCATTTTCTTCCTTCCTACGATTGGTATTACATTGTAGAGACATATTTCACTTTTTCATTCCCGTAAAGTAACGAATTCTCTGTTGCCATCCTTTGCATGGTCGAGAGGGTTCGATTCCCACCTCGGATATGTTTTTTTTGTTTTCTTCCTTCCTACGATTGGTATTACAGTGTAGAAACATATTTCACTTTCATCATTCCTGTAAAGTAACGAATTCTCTGTTGCCATCTATCTATGTATTTAAAACACTAAGCTGTTTTTTGTACACACGAGATTGTGAAAACGACTTAACCGATTGGCTTCGTAAGACATTCTAACGAAAGCTCTTGGCATGCAGATTTGCAGAGTTTCTTTAAAAGGAAAATATATGTTACGGTATATTTTTAAATGATTAAAGAAATATGTAATATTTGACACTCCCGCGCATGCGCACAATGGCCTTTCTCAACATTAAAATGGCGATTCCGGTCGCGTCTAACTGAGATCTTTGTTCATGAGAATTAAAAAGGATCTCCAATAATGTTAGTTATGTTTTTACAATATGCATTGAAATATAATTATATTAAATAAACCATGAATTGAAGGACATAAACTGCAGGTTGAGTGTGTATACTGGTTAGATAGCTTAATACTGCAGTGTCACACAGTTGTCTGGATGGCCAAGGGGATAAGGTTACTGCCCAGAAATTTCTATTATGCATGATCGAGAGGGTTCGATTCCCACTTCGGATATGTTTTTTTATTTTCGTTTTCTTCCTTCCTACGATTGGTATTGCATTGTAGAAACATATTTCACTTTTATCATTCCCGTCAAGTAACGAATTCTCTGTTCCCATCGAGAGGGTTCGATTCCCACCTCGGTTATGTTTTTGTTATTTTCGTTTTCTTCCTTCCTACGATTGGTATTACATTGTAGAAACATATTTCACTTTTATCATTCCCGTAAAGTAACGAATTCTCTGTTGCCATCCTTTGCATGGTCGAGAGGGTTCGATTCCCACCTCGGATACGTTTTCTTTATTTTCATTTTCTTCCTTCCTACGATTGGTATTACATTGTAGAGACATATTTCACTTTTTCATTCCCGTAAAGTAACGAATTCTCTGTTGCCATCCTTTGCATGGTCGAGAGGGTTCGATTCCCACCTCGGATATGTTTTTTTTTTTGTTTTCTTCCTTCCTACGATTGGTATTACAGTGTAGGAACATATTTCACTTTTATCATTCCTGTATAGTAACGAATTCTCTGTTGCCATCTATATATTTAAAACACTAAGCTGATTTTTGTTACCGCGAGATTGAGGGAACGGTAGAACCGATTCACTTCGTAGAGCAATCTGTCGAAAGCTGTAGGCCTGTAGATTTGCAGAGTGTCTTTAAAATAAACAAATATGTTACCACATATTTTTAAATTTATAAACAAAACTGCAAAATTATTGGCTCAAGCGCATGCGCAGAATCATCTTGGTTAATGACAGACATGGCGGATGTCCACCGCGTATTTATGCAATAGTTAGTTATAAGAATTATAATAAAGGAGGGGAATATTGATTATGAAGTTTCCACGATATAAACAGGAATAGAATATTATAAAAAACGGGAAATGTAAAAGAACTTATACGGACTGTTGAGAGTGAATGTTGTTTAAGTAACTTAATATTGTACTCTTTTTACCAGTGGTTCAGTAGCTCAGACGGTAGCGATGAAAGTTCTTAATTTATGCATCGCACAATGGAAGCAGTTCGAATCCCACCTCCGACATATATTTTTATTTCTCAATTATTCTTTCTGACTATTGGTAATACATTGTCTTAACATATTTTACTTTTATTATTCCCGTAAAGTAAGGAATTCTCCACGATTTACGTTCCCATATACTTTTAAATTATTAAATAAAAGATGGCCACAATCGCTTTCGCCATGAGAGACAATTGACGAACATAATTCATTTGTTGGACTCAGACATCGTGGTCACTCAGCCCCGTCTACTTTGGTGTGTGTGTGTGTCAAATTTTCTCTGATAACCTGTGTTATTGTGATGGCAGTACTGATGTGTGCATTTGTAATTCAAGTGGGGAATGGGAAATTGGCGACCGAGGCTTTAAGTTAGGAACTATCCCGGTATTTACCTGCAGTGGAAGTGGCAAACCGCGGAAAACCACATCCCAGATTGTTGAGATGGGAATCGAACCTTGCTTTCCTGAGGTTTGCCTCAAGAGTGCGCGTTCCAGGCCTCAGACCAGAAGAAATTTTCTTGGCAAACCAGGGATCGAACCTGGAATCCGGGGCGATAGCTCAGAATGTAGCCTTAAGATTGGGCTTCCCTGTGTTAATACGATTTTTGACAAGCACTGAGCATATAGTCTAACTCTTAAACTCCCTCCATTACGGTGGCTGTCGAAGAGAGTCTATGCTCATTCCAGTAGTTGGCGAAGTATGTTCCCTTGCTTAATTTACTGTCATGGAAATGCAAAGGATTGTACCTACATCAGGTG
Source organism: Meconema thalassinum (assembly GCA_946902985.2). Taxonomy (NCBI): domain Eukaryota; kingdom Metazoa; phylum Arthropoda; class Insecta; order Orthoptera; family Tettigoniidae; genus Meconema; species Meconema thalassinum. The sequence continues at coordinate 839,459,733 of OX336390.1, forward strand.
ATGGAAATTGCTTATTTAGAGCAGTTTTGTACTGTTTATTCCAAAATGCAGGACGTTATCCTGAGCTGCGTTTGCAAGCAAATTGCAAAAATTGTTGCTGGCATGAATAATTATAAGGATTTTATTATTGGCGATCAGTATCATCGCATTCTCATCAGTAACAAACTTGAGAATGAAAGTATCTGAACTTCATTGTATACGTGAATCATCTTCATTTTCATTCGATCAGTATCATCGCATTCTCATCAGTAACAAACTTGAGAATGAAAGTATCTGAACTGCATTGTATACGTGAATGAATGAAAATCCACAGCCTGCTTCCAGTCGACCGACCGGGTCAGGAATGGAATGAATGAAGCCCCCATCTAGCGGCGAGGATATGAACTGTGCTGGCTGCCGAGGCCTGACGCACTCCCCTGGGGCAGTGATTAAATGAATGACAGATGAAATGAAATGACAATGGAGAGTGTTGCTGGAATGAAATTTGTGACAGGGAAAACCGGAGTACCCGGAGAAAAACCTGTCTGCCTCCGCTTTGTCCAGCACAAATATCACATGGAGTGACCGGGATTTGAACCACGGATCCAGCGGTGAGAGGCCAGCGTGCTGCCGCCAAAGCCACGGAGGCTCACGCATTGTATACGTGAATATTATTGTTTATTGATGATTTGTTTAGAGTACATAACATTGAGTCTAACCACGCTGTTGATTTTGGCAATGGAAGTATTATTTGCCATTTAATATTTGGCGGCTACGTTGATGCAGGCCACTATAGTGTTATTGAATATGACGTTAATTTGGAGAGAATTGCTGCAATAAATATACCCATTTGACGAAAAAAGAACATTAGCCACAAAAAAGTGGAAAATCGTAGAAAATACGAAGCCAATTTTAAAATCTAATATAAAAATGCCATTTCAGAAACAATTCCAGAAATTATGCCGTCAGGTGTATGGTCCTTGACGAACAAATGTAAACATTGTTCTGCACTGTATTTCTGTAGCGAGAAATCTACGCCTGGTTACTTTGACCTTTGGTGTTGTAATGGCAAAATTAATTTTCCTAAATATAAAATATTTGACAGACTGCAACAATTTATCACTGGAAATGATATCTCAAGGAATTTAAGAGAGAACTTCGTTAATGTATATTTAAAAATTATAAGCGACGGTTCCTGCGGCCAGTTGTATATATTTCCTCAGAATTCTTGAATTCCTTGGAATTAAGTGATTTACTTCCACATACTCCAAACGATTGACCCATAGATATGCTCCTGAGAAATCTGAAGTTTCCTAAGGGCATCTAAATGCTAACATATTAATTATAATAAATATGTACGAAAATTGCTTGAATTTGGAAATAATAAGTGCAGTTAAAATTAGGCGGAGAGATCTAACCCTTCGACTTGATTCCATATTAATTATATGAAATATGCATGAAAATGCTTGGACTTGGAAATACAGTGTGGAAATATTTATTGCATCACCTTCTAAAATTGACATTTTTTAAAAATAATAATTGAATAACTGACCTAAATTGGCCTGAAATCCCTCTACTTCTATCAGAAATGAATATACGCAGTAATGTTTGTCAATTTTATTTTATTCTCTATTTTTGTTTGTATAAAAAGTTTTTTTAAAAATAATTTAACACTTTCTTGAAAAATGGGTGTAGGAGGATATGTCAGCTATTCTGTTTGTCCTTCTGAAATATGAATTCTAATGTTGAAACAAACCCTGCGTATTAATGTTGTAACATGACACTGATCAATTTTAGTGTTTGTTTATACACAATTGCCTTATATGAATGCACTGTTGCCATTTAATACTTTGTTGCTCCACCGCGCGCCTTAATCACCCCTTGGCATCGTGAAGGCACTGAAAGAATTAACTTTTTACAGTACTTCTCACTCAGTTCATGAAACCACACACGAACAAGGCCCTCTAACAGTTCCCGTTTATTCCGTGGCATCTTTTTGGTGATAACATTGCCTATAACCTTCCAACAGTTCTCAATAGGATTGAGATCTGGGCTGTTTCCAGGGCACTCTAACACTTGAACCCCATTTTGTCGAAGGAAGGATTTTACCTGAATTGTAAAAATATGTGATAATTAACCAAGAATGGCATCAGCTTCGTGCTTGGTATAATTATTAATCATAGGAATCACCTTCAAAGCTCTATAGCAAGGAGCGGAGTCATCCTGAAAAATGCATCTGGAAACACCTCCAAACTGGTCTCTTATTGTGGGCATAAGCTTCCTTTCAAGGATGCTTATGTAGACATCCGCGTTGACAGTGCCACTTATGAAGTTCAGACGAACTACTCTGTGATTAGAAATGCCCCCCCCCCCCCCCCGAGACCATCTGTCCTTGTGGGTGTTTGACAGTATGTGTTATACATGATGGTAAAAATTCTTCACCTTTTCTCCGATGCACAAACACTTTTCCATCTGAGTCATGCAGATTAAATTTGGACTGGTCTGAAAAGATTACTCTGTTCCACGTCTCTGGTGTCCATGTCACATGTGCTTTTGCCCATTTTAGCCGCTGTTGTCGCAGTTTCTTGGGCAATCAAGGCTTCTTTTTAGGTCGACGGGCTGAGAGTCCAGCTTTCAGTAGTCTATTTCTTGCAGTTCTACTGATTACTGAGATGACGCACATTCCTTCCCAGTCTCGCTTTAGTTCAGTTGATGACTTGTGACGATCTTTGGGCGAAAGCCTTTTCAATATCCTGTCCTGTTTGGCAATAGACGCCCTTCTTCGACCTCTTCCTTTCTCTCGATCAATATTTCCTTCCTCCCTGTATTTTTTCGGTAACCTTGAAATTAAAACCTGTGTTAGAGGCTATCTCTCTGGTGCTGAGACCAACAGACGAATAAGCAACTAGAGCAGCTTTCTTTTCTGGCGTTAATTCAACTGACCTGCCCATCTTCTCACTGCAAAGTCTCAACTCTAAATGACTGTATAAACACTGGCATCATTGTAAAAACAAACGACAACAACAAAGAGTTGTGTATTGTTCGAAGAAATGTGAGAAGAAGTCAAACTATCAAGGCAACAATGTGTCTACAATGTGTCTACAATGTTTGACAACGATTAGACTGGTATAACCTGAAGCAAACAGCTGTAAAAGACAAAATTACGAAGTAATTAATGGTGATGCAATAAATATTTCCACCACGTGTAAGTGCAGTTAAAATTAGGCATAAAGGTCTAATCCTTCGACTTGATTTAACCCCACCGGATAAAACAATCATTTTCTTTTAAGAGTCAACATTTTCCGATTCGCTTGGCATACTTTATCACAATCAATAAAGCTCAAGGGGGAACTCTGGAACGTATAGGTCTCAATTTGCCTCATCAAGTTTTCAATCATGGCTAGCAGTATGTTGCAATGTCTAGAGTGCAATCTTTTGACGCCCTTAAAGTTTCAATAGTGTCAAAAAATAATTGTACAAAGAACGTATATAATAAAATTCTTCAGTAAATATTTTCTTATATGCCGTCATGTATTGACGGGTTTCAACTAGTATATATTTAAAACACTAAGGTATTTTTTGTACACACGAGATTTTGAAAACGACTTAACCGATTGGCTTCGTGTGGCATTCTAACGAAAGCTCTTGGCATGCAGATATGCAGTGTGTCTTTAAAAGGAAAATATATGTTACGGTATATTTTTATATGTTTAAATAAAAAGGTAATATATGTGGCAATTGCGCGTTGCCACAATTGCGTTTCTTCATGAGAGAAATGGCGGATAAAAGATCCACCGTATCGTAGTGTGATCTTTGTTTATGAGAATTGAAAAGGGAAATATCGCTTATGTTGTATCCCGATATATACTGGAATAGAATCATGAAATAAGGGAAATATTGATGAACAATAACTGGCAGTTGAGTGCGTTTGTTGTTTACGTCACTTAATATTGCACTCTGATTTCGTTGTCTGGGTGGCTCAGCGGCTAACATTGTGGACAACGAAATTGGTTATGCATCGTCGAAGGAGTTTGATTCCCACCTCAGACATGTAATTTTATTTCCCAATTATTCTATCTTGCAATTGGTATTACATTGTCTAAACATATGTTACGTTTATTATTCCCGTAAGGTAAGAAATTCTCCATGATTTACGTTGCCAGATACTTTTAAATTATTAAATAAAAATCGGCACAATCGCTTCGTCTTGAGAGAAAATTGTCGAACATATTTCATTTGATGGACTCAGACATCGTGGTCACTCAGCCCCGTCTACTTTGGTGTGTGAGTGTAAACCTTTCTCTGATAACCTGTGTTAATGTGATGGCTGTATTGATGTGTGCATTTGTAATTAGTATGGGGAATAGGGAGTTGAGAATCATGAAATAAGGGAAATATTGATGAACTGTAACTGGCAGTTAAGTGCGTTTGTTGTTTACGTCTCTTAATATTGCACTCTAATTTCGTTGTCTGGGTGGCTCAGCGGCTAACATTGTGGACAACGAAATTGATTATGCATCGTCGAAGGAGTTTGATTCCCACCTCAGACATGTAATTCTATTTCCCAATTATTCTATCTTGCAATTGGTATTACATTGTCTAAACATATGTTACGTTTATTATTCCCGTAGGGTAAGGAATTCTCCATGATTTACGTTCCCAGATACTTTTAAATTATTAAATAAATATCGGCACAATCGCTTCGCCTTGAGAGAAAATTGTCGAACATAATTCATTTGATGGACTCAGACATCGTGGTCACTCAGCCCCGTCTACTTTGGTGTGTGAGTGTAAACCTTTCTCTGATAACCTGTGTTAATGTGATGGCTGTATTGTTGTGTGCATTTGTAATTAGTATGGGGAATGGAGAGTTGACGACTGAGGCTTTAAGTTAGGAACTATCCCGGTATTTGCCTGGAGTGGAAGTGGGAAACCACGGAAAACCACATCCAAGATTGTTGAGATGGGAATCAAATTTTGCTCTTCTTAGGTTTGCCTCAAGAGTGCGCCCCGTTCCAGCCCTCAGACCAGAATTAAATTTCTTGGCAGAGCAGGGATCGAACCTGGAATCTGGGGCGATAGCTCAGAATGTAGCCTTAAGACTGGGCTTCCCTGTGTTAATACGATCTTTGAAAAACACTGAACATATAATTCTAAAACTCCCTCCATTACGGTGGCTGGCGAAGTGAGTCCATGCTCATTCCAGTAGTGGCGAAGTGATTCTATGCTCCCTTGCATAATTTACTGTCATGGAAATGCAAAGTATTGTACCTTCAACAGGTGATGGAAATTGATTATTTAGAGCAGTTTCATTCTGTTTATTTCAAAATGAAGTTCGTCATCCTGAGTTGCGTTTGCAAGCAAATTGCAAAAATTGCAAGGATTTTATTATTGGCGATCAGTCTCATCGCATTCTCATCAGCAACCAACTTGAGAATGGAAGTCTCTGAACTTAGTTGTATAAGTGAATATTGTTGTTTATTGATTATTTTTTTAGAGTACATAACAATGAGTCTAACCACGCAGTTGATTTTGGCAATGGAAGTAAGTTATTATTTGCTATTTAATATTTGGCAGCTGCGTTGATGCAGGCCACTATAGTGTTATTTAATAAGCTATGACGTTAATTTGGGGAGAAATGCTGCTATAAATAAACCCATTTTACGAAATAGAACATTAGCCGCAAACAAGTGGGAAATCGGAGAAAAATACGAAGCCACTTTTAAACTCCAATATGAATACGGCATTTCAGATACAATTCCAGATACTATACCGTTACAGTGTAGGGTCCTTGACGAACAAATTTAAACATTGTTCTGCACTGTATTTCTCTTGAGAGAAATCTTCACTTGGTTACTTTGACCTTTGCTGTTGTAATGTAAAATTAATCTGACTAAATATAAAACATTTGACATGCTGCAACAATTATTTTTCACTGGAGATGATATCTCAAGGAATTTCAGAGAGACTAATCGGCAGTACAATGCTATGTCCTTCGTTTCATTTGGTGCCAATGTTACTGTGCCACACCCATACGGTCCACATTGTTTTAAGATGTATGGAGGTGCACATCATCGCATTTCTTCGTTATATTCCAAAATTATATGTGACGGTTTGCGGCCAGTTTTATTAGACTCCTCAGAGTTCTTGAATTTCTTGGAACTAAATGACTTGCCTCCACATATTCCAAACGCTTGAACCGTTATGCTGGTTAGAAATCTGAACGTTTCCCAAGGGCTCCTAAATGCAACCATATTGCTTGGATTTGGAAATAATAAGTGCAGTTAAAATTAGGCAGAGAGGTCTAATCCTTCTACTTGATTTAACAGCATCCGATAAAACACTATCATTTTGTTTTAAGAGGCAATATTTTCCAATTTATTTGGCATACTCTGTCGCAATCAATGAAGCTCAAGGGAAACGTATAGGTCTCAATTTGCCTCATCAATTTTTCAGTCATGGCCAGCAGTATTTTGCAATGTTGAGAGTGCAATCTTTTGACGCCCTTATAGTTTCAATAGAGCCAAAAAATAATCGTACAAAGAATATACAGTAGGCCTACATAAGAAAATTCTTCAGTAAATATTTTTCTATTGACCGTCATTTTTGACGGGTTTCAACTAGTTGGTACTAATATCGATTAATAGAATGGTCGAATAATCGGTTGGTCGAATAGTTGATATATGTTTTTGTCGATTAATCCATGTACTTCGCTCCTTTCACTACGCTCTCACAGAAGCAAAACAAACATACATTAATTAAACTATATCCCTATATACTGTAAGTCTATATAAAAATGAAAGTTTGTCCGTTTCTTTTTTTTTTTTTCTTTTCTTTCAGAAATTCAACAGAAATTTGCGTTATGAACGCGTTTCAGACTGTTTTATGAATGTTGCGCGCAAAACCAAATTGTTGTCTGTCTGTATATCTGTCTATCCATCAGAGGTACGACATCAAACATTGATGATGATACGTGTATAATGTGCTTAAGGGGATCAAGGGGTACCGTAGGTTGTTTTCACGCGATTTACACGTGCGATATGTCGTATGGAAGGTCTATTATTTCTCCAAACTGCAACATTATTTGAAAAAAATATGGATTTGGAATAGTATTTTTGAGGCTTTTAGGAATTGTGGCCATTGAAGGCTAAAAACATGAATTTTCACGCCCCACAAGCCTTTTAAAATTTATTAAAGGGATCTTCATGAGGATGGGGAGTTTGCGCAACGGATTTTAGAAAGATAGATAAGGAGGATTGTTTTGCCCTCCACAGGAGGGATGGCCGTCATCACAACTACGGTGATCTTCGGGCGTGGAAAACTCAGTTTATTGTAGTAAAAAGGATGTGCAATATGTATACATACAATGGTTCAATATCTTGCCGTTGTTCTTGATGTAAATATTGTTTAATCATATATAAATGTAATATCAAAATTTAAATGGAGTTACACGTGGATGATATGTATGGAATGAAGAATAATACCAGCATAGGCTACGTTGATGAGATGCATTGAGTTCGTATAGCGGGTTCGTAGAGTAAGTTATGTCTTCTTTCTTGATGTTGAAAGGTGGCCCGATGTCAGGTGGTAAGTGGCTTAGAGGAATGGATGAAAAACTATTTGAAAGGTGAAAATGTCGGGAAGTCTATGTGTAGACATAGAAGGTTTGTGCACACTGGATATTTATTGGGTTAAAATGTATGTGGGGTATGTGTCAGAAGGAATGATGTGAGATAGGGCAGGGAGAATATTATGATGGAGAAGGGATAGTGCCAATGCTTGGAGAAGTGGTTTGGATAGGCGACGTTGTGCCCGGGTATTTGGCGTCATGAGAAGGTCATTAATCAGTGGAAGTCGTGAGTCAACTAGTGTCTGCAGGTAACGAAGGCGGAGTTTGTGAAGGCAACGGTAGAATGAGGGGAGAGTAGTGGGTTAATTTCACAGATAGCTGTCCGTGTCAAGAGGAAGACAAAGTGTTCAATGGAATTAAGAATTTGATATTGGGGTAAACCAGCCCTTATCCAGGCCAATGAGCATTATGTAAGTAAAGGACGGATGAAGACCTTGTAGGTATGTATATGTTGAAGTGGCTAAGGCCTAGGAAACCCCTATCAGTCGACTAATTAGCGCCAAACGTTGGTGCTCTCTGTGGACTTGCTGTTTGGTTGGTTGGTTAGTTCTTAAGTTTAGGGGCTGCGACAACGCGTTCATGTAGCCCCGTGTACTTTGGGTGTGTGTAGAATCTGTCTGATAACCGGTGTTAATAGTGATACTGTATTAGTGTGAGTTATCTGATTTTTTTTTAAATTTTTATTTAAGTAAAGACTGAAACTTAGAATTTTTCAAATAGTTCCTACTTTTGCCGCCAAGCGCCACCGTCAACGACTACTAGGCCAAGTTCAGAACTTAGCTACCAGACTCCACCGCAGTCGGCTCTTCGCAACGAACGTAGAAACCTAAGAGCGTTGCTTACATTCGTAACCTATCCAATTTACCTTTACACAGGTGTAATTAGTGCAAGGTTCTTTAAGGGGGCCGGTACAGTAAACCCCCTTCAAATGTTGACATATTAAATAATTCTTATCTCAGCTCCTAATATATGTACAGCAATGAAACTTTCTAAATAAAGCATCCTATATATTTATTAGTAAGCACATTTCTCAGAATTGATTTTAGCATTATCAAACTCGCTAATTAATTATTCAAAATGGCCGCTGTTTGCGTGTCGGTGCTCAGCGTTATATTCATAACCGGACCATTTATCAATATATTAGTGTTCTGCTTTTTTAAATGTACTGTTAAAGGTCACAGCTACAAATCTGACCACATCCAGAATTATATGTTCAAAATTAGTATTTTTAATTTTGTGTTACTTAAAAATGGCATATTTTGGTCAATTTTTGGGATGTAAATAAGTTTTATCCCAATAATTATCAACCTTAGGAACATGAACTTGGTCAGTTTTGTAGTCTCTGACACTTAGAACATTAGAGAAAAGTATCATTGTAATGCAATGTATAATTTAGGACTTACATCGTCATCTTGGCCGACAAGCCTGAGGATTTGAATGAGTTTTTGAATGGTATGGACTCCGTCTTACGGAAATAATTCATGATGAAAATTAATAAATGTAAAACAAAAATACTGGAATGCAGCCGAAATAAATCAGAAACCTCTATGGAGATCAAATTGGCAGGAGAAAAGCTGAAGGAAGTAGGAGACTTCTGTTACTTAGGCAGCAGAATAACCAGTGATGGACGAAGCAAAGAGGATATAAAAAGTAGGTTGGCTCAGGCAAAGAAAGCATTTCTACAAAAAAGGAATCTGCTGACATCGAATATAGATTTAGGTATTAGGAAGTCATTTTTGAAAGCCTTTGTCTGGAGCGTGGCGCTCTATGGAAGTGAAACTTGGACTATTGGTGCAGCAGAAAAGAGGAGAATTGAAGCATTTGAAATGTGGTGTTACAGGAGAATGATGAAGATCAGATGGGTAGATAGGGTTACAAACAAAGAGGTATTAAGACGAGTGGGAGAGGAGAGATGTTTCTGGCGACTGTTAATGAAGAGAAGGGATAGGTTGGTAGGACACATACTAAGACACCCAGGAATAGCAAGCTTAGTTAAGGAAGGAAGGGTTGAGGACAAAAACTGTAGGGGTAGACCAAGGTTAGAATATGTTAAACAGATTGCCTTGGATGTAGGGTGTCGGAGCTATGTAGAGATGAAACGATTAGCTCAGGACAGGGAGGCATGGAGAGCTGCATCAAACCAGTCAAAAGACTGAAGACTCAAACAACAAAAGTAAAACGGATTTGAAGAATATAGTTCTGAGAAAATAAACCGCTAAGTATCGCAGAGCTTATGCAATGTCTAGCATTTTAAATCATAACTCCTCAACTATTGCATATATTTAAATAATTCTTTCACCAAAATGAACTAGACGTGTGAGGCTGTACATTAAAAAATACATTGAAAAATCGAAATTTTGAAGGTGGTTTACTGTACCGGTCCCCTTAACATGCCATAAATCTATGACATGGATCCGCCGGCTTTTCTTCCCCTCCGAAGGAAGGCATACTGAGGGATTTTTAACTCTCTTAAAAATCCGACGGCTTCGGCCGGGTTTGAACCCGCTATCTTGGGCATAGAAGCTCAGCATGCTACCGACTACGCCACCGAAGCCGCTTGGCTTGCTGTTTGATGTGAGGTCTCCGGGAGAGCTGGTGATCAAGCGTGACTCCCAAATACACTGCCTGGCGGGAGGGAGTAATAGCTTCGTCGAAGATGTTGGGACAGAATGGCCAGTAGTGGCTGATGTCGACTTGAGGCCAAATAGAACCAACTGGGTTTTGGTGGTATTAATAGTGAGGTGCCATTCAGAGAACCAGGCAACCAGTGTATTTAGATAGGCCTGGAGACGGTAGCTGAGAGTTATGAGATTATTTGCGAATGATAGCAGAGTTGTATCATCCGCAAATTGAAGGATATGAGAGAACTGGTTGGGTTGGGGCATGTCATGAACGTAGTTTAAATAGTGGAGTGAAGAAATCGGGGAGCCTTGAAGCACTCCTGAAAAGAGAGTGAAGGTGGAGGAGGACGCATATCTAATTTGTATGAAGGCTCGCTTGTTCAATAAAAAGTTACTGAAAAGGCGAACAATGAAACGTGGGAAGTGGAGGGACATTAGTTTAAAAACAAGATGTTCAGGAAAGAACATATAGCCTACTTTCTCCTAAATGTATGGGTATAGTTATAACTCTTTGTCTTTATCACCTCCTAATTTCTTCCAATTCGAAGTGCAAATTGGCACACTGGATTTGAGGAGTGGCGTTCAAACCATAGTTTATAATTTACCCCAGCATTTTGCAATTTCATCAGCAAACACTCCAAACAACGTAGGTATTCACTATATTAACACCGACTATTTACAATAATTTAAACTTCGTTGCTCTAAACGTAACACTGGGAGAAACATATTTAATATACCTATTACACAGCTTTGTAATCGCGCACGGCTAACGAGAACGACAGGCCATGGCGCGTAAACCAAACCCTTCTGTGACGTGGGCAATGCACTGCTTGATGGTGCTTGTACGTTTAAGGCGAGAGCATTTCATAAGCAACAGAAATGCAATATTTTATATCAATCTTCATAAAATGGACGCAGTTTAGATGTTCCGTGTGTTTTCAAACACGATAAATTATACAGTATAGGTTTGCAAAACTACGCCTGTTGAAGTTACTCGTTACAAAGATCCACGCGAACTAGTTGGTTGGTTGGTTCATAAGTTTAGGGGCTGCGACAACGCGTTCATGTAGCCCCGTGTACTTTGAGTGTGTGTAGAATCTGTCTGATAACCGGTGTTAATTGTGAGGACTGTATTAGTGTGCAATATCTGTTCTTTTAATTTAAGTACTGCAACTTAGAATTTTTCAAATAGTTCCTACTTTTGCCGCCAAGCGCCACCGGCAACGATTACTAGGCCAAGTTCAGAACCTAGCTACTAGAAACCACCGCAGTCGGCTCTTGGCAACGAACATAGAAACCTAAGAGCGTTGTTTACATTCTTAACCTATCCAATTTAGCTTCACACAGGTGCAATTAGTGGAAGGTTCTTTAACATGCCATAAATCTATGACATGGGACCGCTGGCTTTACTTCCCCTCCGAAGGAAGGCATACTGAGGGATTTTAACGCTGTTTAAAAAAATCCGACGGCTTCGGCCGGGTTTGAACCCGCTATCTTGGGCATAGAAGCTCAGCATGCTACTGACTACGCCACCGAAGCCGCCACCCAAGCGAACTTGGATTCAAGGGTTCGTTGTGTCTTTAATAGCTGCAACGAACAGGCTACAGTAAGTTGTAGAGTCTGTGACCTTCGTTGTGAGTTAAATTATGTGCACTTGAGTACAATTAGATCAAAGAATCTTGCAGCACAGTATAGATATCATTAACGTATTGTTGTTTCAAGGGGCGGTACATAAATTAATACGTTTATAGAAGAGATCTGCGGAATACATTCGCCACCGACTAACGACTTGTATCAATACCTTTTATGAAGACAAGTGATATATGAATACCAACGTTTATGGCCGTGATAATCGCGCCTTATCTTGGGGATGTGTGCCCTCTATCAGCTAAATAATACACTTTTCAGTTATACTGTAGATATGGGTTCACTAACTGGCCGGTATTGTGCCCAATTAGTCACGGCAGTCTGGCATCGAACTCAGGTCTCATCAGAGAAGACCAGGCACATGGTTATGCCTAGGGTCGAACCATTGGTCTCTAAGGGGGAGCAATTGTAGGGAACCCACAGAGCAATGAGAGGTATACTGACATATAATAGTCTAGCGTGATTTCACGATTTATATGTGAAAATCATAGCAATTAAAAGGAGGAATTGTAGCCAAATGCATAGGAAATATACGTTTTCAGAGCATACGAAAACGAGAGAGGGCGAGTTTGGCAGTTTACAAATGACCCTTAGCGAGTGGGCGGAGTAGCCTAGGCGCCGACCGCACTACTTACGTCTGGAGCGGAGAGACAGCTCAAAATTAATGACCCGGGAATCCACCATTCGACAACGGGGCAAGCGATGGCGGGACCGCATGCACAAGGAAATTAATTAATTCCAGCTAAATGGAACATTGTAATGCATTGAAATATACACACAGATGAATATATTCACGGAGAAGTAATTTAGGAGTGGTTTTTCACCTAAATTAATGCCTATATCTCCAAATGACCGCATTACAACCTAACTCACGCTCAAGAGCAGGGATACTGTAACCAGCCAGCGGGGAACCCCCACCGTGGCGTCATAACGCGCTGAACTAAGGCAATTAATTGTAATTAATTGGCCGAAGCGATCGCCGGCACGCGAATGTTTTTGAAACCTCCACACCTAAATAAACAAGATGCAGATGTCATTTCGGCTGAAGAGGGATTATTTCAAGAAGGGAGTAGCTCTCACGTGTCCCGTGAACTATTTTGTGCAAGAAACCTTTATAAGGGAGAGCAGCCCACGCTAAGAGTCAGTTGAAGTCAGTTGAAAGCAGTTGAAAGCAGTCAGTTGAAAGCTGTTGAAAGCAGTAGTTGAAACAGCCAGTTGAAAGCAGTTGATCTACAGTAAGCACGCCAAGTATTAAAATATCAACGCTCCGCCGTTGAAGACAATGGAAGCAAGTTATAAGCTTCATAAATAATCATGAAGTGCGTCGAAAGTAAAGTAATGCAGATATTTATCTATTACCTATTTATCTATTACCTATTACCTATTCGCTACAGCGAAAAGGAACTTATAATGTTTTCGAACAGTTCTTATACCGGGAGGTATTGTCAGAATTGTATGACATTATCATCAGGATCACTACAGTGATGGGAGCGTGGAAGTCATTGCCACCTAACCAGAATAGTGAGCTGAACGTGATTGCAGGGAACGAGGATCGAACATCCGTAAAACGCTACTAGATTTCACGTAGACCAGCGGTTGTCATAATTGCATCGCATCTCTGAGATCAAGCGTAGGAGAAGTCCGGATTAAGGATCAACATGTGAAGTAATGGATCAAGTGTACATAAATTGTGAAATAATGGTTTAAAGTGTTCATGTGTCTAATGGTTAATAATCAGTGTATAGCAGTGGTAAAGGCCACTTATAAAAATATGTGTATCATGTGGCAAGTGTGTGAATCTCAGTGTTGTGTTAAGGATATCATGATGGCTTAAACCAAACATCATGGTAGTGCTCAGGCTGAGGAGCTGGCATTTTCCAGCAAGAAGGAAAAAGTGAGTACACATGCAATTATATCCTTATAACTGAATAGTTCACCATGTAACGATTTATCACTTTGAGATTAAAAGATGTAATAGTCACTTGCTGAACGAGTTTTCACCACTCGTCTTGAATAAAGTATGGCTTGGAAGGTGATTTGTTTAGGACCCTTTAGGTCAAAAATAGTGATGAATCTAACGGTAACGGTAAATGAGTAATAATAATAATCTGGGGTCGGCAACAATAAAGTAATGGGCAAATGTGGCCTAAATAATGTTCAAATAGTGTCATGTCTAATTTAAAGATACTGTAATTTGGTAAACAGTAAAAATGTAACGTGGAATATAGTGAAATACGAGAGCTTTTTCAGTGTCAGTGAAAATTTGAATGAATATTTGATATGGTCAATCCTTAGGATTATGTTTGAGGACCATTAAATTAAAGTAAGCCAGTACATTTATACATTTATGTTAGGAGCTATGTAAAGCTTTGGCTTAAGTAGTATAACAGAGAGAACGCAGGTGCCTTAATAATGGAGTCATCTATGTGAAAGATTGTTTGAGCCGCATGTATAGCGTGCAGATTAACGTAGAATCCAGTGATTTACGTAAGATAATCGCGGGGTTTGACTAGTATAGCTTGCGCGTTAGGTGAAAAGTTGGCTGAATCTTCGAGGAGTATCGCCTTTGTGCATACTGTATTATACGCAGCGATTTGGATAGATCCTGTCTATTTCCAACGCTTGCATGAATTATGGCCACTATTGACGTCCGTCGAGACGCAGTGAGCATTTGTACCAATGGTCTACCCTGATAGGTAGGATCATATTCGTCGTCTAGGAACGCAGATTTCCTGATATTGTTACTGACAGCTGCTGGTGAAAACCGTGGGGTTTCACTATGATGCGTGTCTTAAAGCCACATAATCACCATAGAACGGCAAGGCTATCACTAGAATTCCACCCCAGCCATGAATGTTTATTAAGGAGCCAATTGAGCCCAAATACACTATAAAGATAGGTGTTAATTAATTAAATGACTCAATTACTTAGGAACCACGCCTAGCGTATCTGTACTGTTATATAATTGTAAACAAGTTTGACCTTGACGATAGAGAGAGAAAGGTAGTGTGGATCACTTCCGTGGCGGCCATCTTGGTTAGCCAGCTGGAACGGATTTTATGACCTGCTGAGGGGGAGAAAGGTCCGTCGACCGATCCCTTGTCATTTACAGTCACAGTAGGACACTGAGGAATCTCGGTATTTAAATATGCAATTAAGATATGAGTATTATAATGATGCCAATTGAATTGAATGGTGTGTGGCAAGTCACATAGGTTGTTGGATCATAGAAATCAGATATTATTTGGCGAAGTTATCCTCTGAGGAGGAAAGCTGAACCAAAATAATGTAGGCATCTTCTTTAATGTGCATTTTGCCAGTTCATGCTAATTTTTGCATACGGGTATGTGTTTTTCCCAGAACATGACACAGTTGTAACTATGGTAAGCCCGACAAGACCCAGAAAAATCGTTATATGGTGAAACTATAAAATATTCTATCCATGTTTATTTTTTTTAAGGAGCATGTACCACTGTCCTAGATCGTTCATAGGGATGGAAAGAAGGAAGATGATTCGCACGACACAACAAATATTTGTTAGTAAATGCAGAAAATAATGAAGTTTTGCTAGTTAAAGTAAATGCCGTAAGAGACGAAATAATGTCTTAGTAATATCATTTTTATGTGACATGTGATTTTTGTGTTAAGATACTCCCATTAACTAAGATTGTGTCACATGATGAACACTATGGAAACCTTGTAATCTGAACTATTATTGACAGGATGTTAGAATTAGGTTTGAGTGCAGTGTAGCACTATTTTTAAGAAGAAAGCTCACAGAATAACCCTATTTTATTTGTGGGAATTAAATGTAATTTGTCCTTTGATTTGTATTTGTTGTATAGCCATGATTTTAGACCAGTAAATGTTTTATTTGTAGGAATGTTGTGTATTTCCTGTAGAAGTAGTTACCTGGTAGACTCAAATCCTGAGCATGTGGTCGTATTGTGGGCAGGAACGTCCCATACCTCGAAAGACCATGAGCTAGTTGGGATACGAACACATGGTCCACATGGTGACAATCGGGTACAGTATAGAGTGCAGCTCGCATCTAGAATGCTGTGGTTTGCTATAACATAGTTCAACTAATTACTCTTATATGTCACTCCGGTGGAGAATGTTGTTTTAATTAAATATATATTTTCCATTTCAAAATAACGTCTCAGTACTCAAGAAATAATAAATATAAAAAAAAACAAGCAAAAAAGTTAACTCTGATAGGATTTGAACCACGGCCAGCCAGATGATAGACCAACGCCCTAACCAGTAAGCCAATCGTGCACACACTAATTGAGCGTTAGGAACCTATATATTGCACCCTTCAATAAAGCAGTGTTTTACCAAGATTCTTTCTACGAGGTTGTGCTCAGTCCGGTATGCTTTTTAAGGCAAAGTTCGCAAAAGCAACATGCTCTATTTGGATAGAAAGGTCCATAACCAAAGCTATACTAGGAATAAAATGAATAACAAGTAGATTAAAAGTATTTAATGACTGAAATATATGTGCATAAATAATAATAATAATAATAATAATAAGTCCTCCCTGACTTTTACTCCCACTCGAAATAAGTGTATATTACTGAGCGGTATCGCACTTGCTCCACACAACAAAAATAAAGTGAATACAGCTTCACTCAAATGATTATAATAACATAAATTGAGCGGTAAGAACTCGCTCCTCACAAAAAATATGGACACAAGTCCATTGATCCTGGTCAAGAAGTTATATATGCGTGGTGTACTGATCCTTAATAAGAAAATGAGTACTGATGGGAGTCCGTTTACAACTGAAACATTCATATTGCTCACGGAGTCGCATCTTTTAAATCAAACTACGGCTATGGGACCCGCACTTAATAAAAACACTATAATTAATACTGACACATGCAAGATCTAAAATACTAAGATTAGATGGATCTCCCAGAGATTCCAACCCCGTGCCAGAGCACATAAAACTCAAAAGAGTATGCCGTTTAGGCCAAAAGCTCAAATAACAACTGGGAAACAGCCTCGCACACGCAAATGCACTAAGGGTCAAAGAACGCCTAACATAAACACACTAGAAGTCAAGCAACAAAAACAAAATACAAACCTACACGGCTGAATATTATTTTTACATGAATAAAAACCAGACAAGCTGATGTTTCGGAAGATACCTTAAAACATGGACAACTCCCATTTAAATCAATCAAATACTCTTTATAACCGATCAGGGTTTTGAGAATTTAAATAAAACATCTTATATTGAAATACAGGAACCTGGCCTGCTTGCCAATGAGCAACGTCGTTATCTGATTGAGCGCTCCCCTACTGATATGAGTCACGATGCCATTCCTCTCTGTCCGTTTTCCAACCCTGGTGCTAATTATATATGGGGCCACACTGGTCCCGTTATCCATCTGGAAACGCGAAAAGACATATCTCACTCATCCCCTTGGATGGCAAGAAAAGACAAATTTTTACCACAAGCTCAGCCTCGCAAGGACATGAACTGGGCTGAAGTGCGGCAAGTCGGAAGAATCTCAATGATATATTTCCCGCGAGCACTTCATAAAATCACACCATACACCATAAAGCTTGGACTGACTTACTCATAATCATACCATCTAGGTCGGCTCAAATCAGATTAACCTACTTTGCGTCCAAGACACATCAAACAAATAAATCAACAAAAAAAATCGGGCACGCGAGTGGCATCCCGCACTTGTTGCTAGACAAGCAATTATCAAAAGAAATAATCCTGATCCATCATAAAATCTGCTCACAAATAATTTTTACGCTCCAAATTCTATTTTTAATCTCAATTAATTCTGTTCCATTTTTGTTTTAAGGCATACTTCCGAGTTACATTGCTTGTACGTGACTTACGCAAGCGAATGCGAGCACGCCTGCGCGCATTGCCCCGTGTACTTGAATCAAACAAAAACACAATATCTACAAAATAAAGCGCTAAGCTGTCCCATACTTAATGTGTCAGTAATCAAGAACCAAGAATCTAAATTACAAACATAAGCAAACAAATATCTACAAAAATATATCCCATAAACCATAGTTGACTTAATAAATAAATACATTCATTTCGGTATTCATTCCTTTAAACCAGCGCCAGGGAAACATCTCCGGCCATCTCTCCTCCTAAATGCTTAGCTCAAATTAGACATCGCTTGGCAGATGTCCTGCTGGTTCCAAGATTCGACCTCGTTCCTTGATGTCATCTCGTGCTGAATTAAAATAATGTTTGTCAGATACACACACGATATATTTCCTATTAAATTCACCGATCAAGTACTAAATTCCTTAACTCTCTATTGGTGAATTATTACGATGAACTGCCCCTATCTGGTAGTACTGGGACTACAAATAAAACACTGAAGTTACATTTATAACTTGTCGAAAATGTTCCATGTTCACATACATGAAAAACAATATGCAGAGTGTCCACGACACATAAATATAATAACGTCTTGTGCCTTCAGACACACTAAAAGAGTCACGTCTCGTGCCTTCAGACACCTGAATAAAAGTCACCTCTTGAGGCTTCCTGGACCACTTTTAAATGAAACTCGCTAGAGTAGGCATGGAAGGGGGTTTATGGAAACATATTCCATAATAATTATCAGACTAGCTTGCGATCGGTATCACTGAGATCGTAGAAATGTGGAGGTTAAGATTAAGCTGTAGCTAGCTTGAATCGATCGTGGAATTAATCCATAGATAACTCCCCTCTTAATTCACCCGGATGCGTTATGACGCCGAGTTGCCGCTTAAAAAGGGCGACTTGATATTATTGGTTCGGACTCTTGTAGATCTTCACGAGCTCCTACTTATTTTCCTCCCACAAGGAGTGGTTATTACGAAGATTGACCATTCACATCGTAGCATTCAGTTTCTTCTTGGCGCCAACTCTCATAGCAACACGCCGTTCTATGCGAACCCAAGCCTTCCTTCGCGCTAAATGTTGCACCGGTCCTCTGCGTGATGTTTCCTAGGCTAACTTTCTAAATACCACAGGAGCTTAAACCTTTGTGTCCTCTCTGCCACTGATTTCTCAACATTTCCCAGCTCCGTCAGGCTCTCATATCTGCTGTCTGTAGAAATGTATCAAATGATGATGAATAAAATATTAGAATCCTTTATACATTCCGTGGATAAAGGGTTAAATATATACAACGTTATAGCAAATAATGACTAGGACTAAACGATTTCTTCACCGGAGTATATTTCAAACCGAGTTCATTTCATATAAAGTTCATGTAATTTTTATCAACAAGCTATATTGCATGCACCTTAGTGAAATTAATAAAATATAGGTCAGAACGAGAGATCAGCTGCCATCTTGTCAAATAACCGAGTCGACACAGCTTTTTAAAATCACTTCTAGACTATAATATAGCAATATAAACTTTTAATTTCAAACAGGCCACGTCGTTTAGAACAGATTAAACGATTCTTGGTTCGATAATCGGAACTGGTGGGTCCCATGTTATAAATTATAAAGTTAGCATAATTCACACGGCCGCCATCCTGAAATGGTATGGTTGATGACCTCGTAGTTTGGGCACAAGACGCGTCCCATATGAAGGTATGTTGTTACCAAATTTGGTAAAGATCCGATGATTAGTTTGGTCGTAATACATTATTACGTTTTGACCATTTGAGTGGCAGCCATTAAGTTTTGGTAAAGATGGCGGCAATATAAAACATGGCACTGAGGTGCCCTTTGCCAGTGCTACCTCTGGACCAAATTTCGTTCAATTCGGTTTCACCGTGTTCGAATTGATAGAGGGGGACAGACATTCAGAGTAGACACACTCACACACACTTACACACACACTCACACACACACACAGAGAGACACACAATTTTTGGCCCTGTGTTGATCTCATAAGTCTACTTTCATTTTTTGCAAAAATCGAAAGTAGGCTAACAAGATGTTCAGTAAAGAACATATAGCCTACTTTCTCCTAAATGCATGGGTATTGTTATAACTCTTTGTCCCTTTCAAGGAGTATAATTGAATGTTGGTTGTAGTAGCTTGTTGAAAAACAACGTGGTATAGGGATAATAAACATGAATATGAGGTGCCCTTTGCTAATAATACCTCAGTAAAAAATTTCATTCTATTCGGTTTCACCGTGTTTGAATTGATATGGGGAATGGATTTGCACACATACATGGCCGCTATTTGCAAACTATTGGGCTGATGACCTTGTAGTCAGTCATAAGATGCTTTCCACAAAAAGGCAAGTTGTTGCAAAATCTGGTAGAGATCAAATTATTAGGATGGTCGTAATTGGAATCAAGCTTTTAACATTTGGGTGGCCGTCATCCCGTTTCCGTCAAGATGGCGGCGATATAAAACATGACACTGAGGTGCCCTTTCCTAGTGCTACCTCTGTACCAAATTTCGTTCAATTCGGTTTCACCGTGTTTGAATTTGAGAGGGGGAATCGATTTGCACACATACTTGGCCACCATCTGCAAACTACTGGCCTGATGATCTTGCAGTTTGGTCAGAATATGCTTCCCACATAAAGGTATGTTGTTGCAAAATTTGGTAGAGACTAATTTTTAGGTTGGTCGTAATTAGATTTAAGCTTTTAACATTTGGGTGGCCGCGATTACGTTTCCGTCAAGATGGTGGCGATATTAAACATGACACTGAGGTGCCCTTTGCTAGTGCTACCACTGTAGCAAATTTCGTTCCATTCGGTTTCACCGTGTTCGAATTAATAGGGGGAATCGATTTTGACACAAAGATGGCCGTCATCCGCAAACTATTAGGCTAATGACCAATTAGTTTGGTCAAAGGATGCTCCCTGCATAAAGGTATGTTGTTGAAAAATTTAGTAGAGATCGGATGATTATGTTAGTCGTAATTTGATTTAAGCTTTGAACATTTGTGTGGCCGCCATTACGTTTCCTTCAAGATGGCGGCGATTAAAAACATGACAATGAGGTGTCCTTTGCTAGTGCTACCTCTGTACCAAATTTCGTACCATTCGAATTCACCGTGTTCGAATTAATAGGGGAATCGATTTTCACACAAAGATGGCCGCCAACCACAAACTATTAGGCTGATGACCTACTAGTTTGGTCAAAGGACGCTCGCCCCATAAAGGTATGTTGTTGCAAAATTTGGTAGAGATCGGATGTTTAGGTTAATCGTAATTTTTATTTAAGCTTTGAACATTTGTGTGGCCGCCAATCCGTTTCCGTCAAGATGGCGGCGATATAAAACATGACACTGAGGTGTCCTTTGCTAGTGGCGGCTGTGCGAAATATTTCACCAGCATTCAGTATCTCCGAAACTATTACCGATATCACCCTGAAATTGTGTACGGTGATAAAGGGTACTACTAGAATTCACCTATGAGACTTTAAAAAATCTGGTAACTACAAAAGCAACAAGTACCAAATTTCGTTCAATTCGGGTTCACCGTGTTCGAATTGATAGGGGGGGGGGGGGACAGACATTCAGAGTACACACACTCACACACACACAGACTCACACTCACACACAGACAGACACACAATTTTTAGCCTATTTTCAATTTTGAAAAAATAGGCTTATGAGATCACCTTTTGCCCGTGTGTGTGTGTGTGTGTGTGTGTGTGTGTGCGTGAGGTGTGTGTGTGCCCCCCCCCCCTAATAACTTTTGAACGGCTGGAGCGATTTCAATGAAACTCGGTAATATAATAGCACCGTTCTGGCCGACCCCGACCGTGCCCTTCAAATTATATTGTGTCTCACCAATCCAATATGGCGGCTGTGCGAAATATTTCACCAGCATTCAGTATCTCCGAAACTATTACCGATATCTCCCTGAAATTATGTACGGTGATAAAGGGTACTACTAGAAGTTCACCTATGAGACTTTCAAAAATCTGGTAACTACAAAAGCAACATGGCGGCCAAGCGAACTTGAGACTATTAAATAGACGTTTCTCGTGATTTAACCATCCAAACGTAATGAAACTTGGTACAGCAAATGTTTACACACATTGTAATGCACTGGCATCTAATATAGTTCAATTGTTTACATAACCTCAAAATGGTGGCTGCGGGAAATATTTCACCGACATTCTATATCTCGTAAACTATTACAGATATCACCCTGAAATTTAGTACGGTGATAAAGGGCACTGCTATAAGTTTATCTATGTAATTTTCATAAACCTGTAAAGTACAAAACGAACATGGCAGCCAAGCGAATTTGAAATATTTTAATAGACTTTTCTCGTGATTTAACTCTCTGAGCGCAGTGAAATGTGGTACAGTAAATGATTATAGATATTGTAATGCACTGGCATCTAATTCAGTTCAATTGTTTACATAACCTCAAGATGGCGGCTGTGCGAAATTTTAAAATTAAGTTTTTATTTCTTGAGTCGTAATCATGCGTTCGATGTGAAAGTTTGAATAATGAACCTACGCAATAATTTTCCTTTAATGGTACATATTTCTATGGCCTATACATATAACAATCCAAAATGGCGAGCATCCGAAATATTTAGACGGTTCTTAATATCTACGAATCTTTTACAGCAATCAAACTGAAGTTTTTTTTATGTTCGTAGAGGCTATGAACATAAGTTCACCTATAGGACTTTCAGTAACCTGGCGAGCAGAAATCCAACATGGCGGCGACGCGAACTATACATATTTAAAAAACGTTTCTCGCGATTTAACCATCCGAGTGCAGTGAAACATTGCACGTTAAATACTTATACAAATGTTAATCCACTGGCATCTAATTAATTTCAATTGTTTTCATAACCACAAGATGGCAGCCGTGCGAAATTTTAAAATCTCGTTTTTACTTCTTGTGTTCTAATCATGCGATTGAACTTTGAATACCACACGTACACAATAATCTTCATGTAATAGCACATAATAAAAATCGAACCTGCGAACCATCTGAAATATTTAGACGGTTCTCAATATCTACGAATCTATCATAACATTCAAACTGAAATATTGTATGTTTATGTTGATAGAGGCAATAAACACGAGTAGGATATATGAAAATAGGCTATTTCGTTCTTCATGGAACTACTTGTTTAGCCTACTTTCGATTTTTGCAAAAAATGAAAGTAGACTTATGAGATCAACACAGGGCGAAAAATTGTGTGTCTGTCTGTGTGTGTGTTTGTGTGTGTTTGGATTAACAATAAAATCATGCATCAGGTAGGCCTAGCACACATAACCTATTTTAAGCACATCAAGTGAAAAGGGTTTTGACTCTAGGAGCCACATATAAAATTGAATGCGTATATTAATTATATTAGTGTTGACTGCTTGAGGGTTGCTCTTTGTGAAGTATTCTCAACAGTAATTAATTCTCTGAGCTCAGCAATACGAGATATTGTTAGACGCGTAGTGCACGGAATCTCTGATGTCAACAGCCATTGTTCAAGTTCAGAATTAGCAGTACAAGACAAAGCCTCGAGATGTCGCCAGCTGCACTATTAACCTCAAGGGAGATACGCGTTTGTTTTCAACTCCGAGGTCAGGTCAGCTAGCGATCGCACCAGCATTATGTTTACAGAGAATATTATCGCCAGCAGCGCTCTGGGTGGCTGACTGTCAAACGATATGTGGAAACAAACAGCTATTCTCTCCATATTATCTATTGTCCCTTCTGGTTCTGACCTTTGATGTAAAATTGGTATTCTGGTCTCTCGAAATGAAGATGGAATTGTGTCAGCACTTCAGATAACTTTAAATTACCCAGCAACTTGCCAGTGGTTTATCACTGGGGATTTCCATAAGCAACTCATTCTGCACAAATGCCGAGATGATTAGTCAGTTTTTGAGGTTTTAAGGGGCGGAACTACGAGGTCATCTGTTCCTAATAAACCGAGATGATACTGTATCTTATTTCACGTCCTGGAGCTCCTTTCCCTATACCGTGAACCTATAATTGATATTACACAATCATGCTAGTTCAGTCACAAAAATAAGGCAGGTTATCAAATAAATACCGAACACATACTAGTTTGAATGAGTTTTTAAAAGGTATGGATTCTGTCTTGAGGAAATAATTCATGATGAAAATTAATAATTGTAAATCAAAAATTTGGGATGCAACCGAAAGAAATCAGAAACCCCTATGGACGTCAAATTGGCAGGTAAAAAGCTAAAGGAAGTAGGAGACTTCTGTTACCTAGGTAGCAAAATAACCAGTGATGGAAAAAGTAAAGAGGTTGGCTCAGGCAAGAGAAGCATTTCTACAGAAAAGGAATCTGTTGACATCATTAATATAGATTTAGGTGTTCGGAAGTAATTTTTTTAAGCCATTGTCTAGAGTTTGGCACTCTATGGAAGTGAAACTTCGAATGTTGGAGCAGCAGAAATGACAGAAAGCGCTTGAAATGTGGTGTTACAGGAGAATGATGAAGATCTGATGGGTAGATAGGGTTTCAATTGAAGAGGTATTAAGACGTTTGGGTGAGGTGAGATGTTTCTGGCGACTGCTAATGAAGAGAAGGGATAGGTTGGTAGAATACATACTAAGACACCCTGGAATAGCAAACATAGTTATGGAAGGATAGATAGAGGATAAGAACTGTAGGGGTAGACCAAGGCAAGAATATGTTAATCAGATTGCCTCGGATGTTGGGTGTGATAGCTATGTAGAGATGAAACGATTATCTCAAGACCGGAAAGCATGTAGGGCTGCAACAAACCAGTCAAAAGACTGAAGAATCAAACAACAACAACAACAACAACCAGTACACGGGGTTGATGACCAATGATACCTCAAGTTCCTAATTGAAGCACTTGATACTATCAACAAAAATATTAAGGTTCTCTCCACTTACATTGTATCTAGCCCAGGTGCCATACACCGTTTCCATAATAAAATAAAAGAACTCAACGTCAGAGCAATGAGTTTCCCTCCTATTCCGGGTTGGAGACATGATCACAACACCGATAATTAATGTTAAATACACACATCAACAAGTAGTTCCGTGAAGAACTAAATAGCCTATTTTCATACATCCTATTGTTACGTGCCACCCCCCTAGTGGCACTTTTGTTAACTGGATTACGGTGGGTTGAAGCACAACACAGATTGTTCCTTTAAATGAAATAATTAACTTTATTGCGGCCAGAACATACACCACTCATCAGCAAATACAAGCAATTTTTACCTTACTCCAGTTTCCTCAAGTCTCTTCCTTATGGAGAGCTCTTGACCACTTTCACTCGGCCTTGCAGTTAATCCTCTCGCTAATGAGTCCGGTCCCTTACGCTGGCTGGAAATAGCTGCACTAAGTCTGTCACTCTCTGTTTTGCAACTCACCACAATGACCTCTGTCGCACTAGGTAAGCACACTCGCTCAAAACACAGGCAGTCCCCTGTATGCTACTCACTCCCTTCGCTGTCAAGAGAATCGGCTTCACTAGGGGTTTCGCAAGTCACCACACTTCTGTCGCTCAGGATAAACGCTCGCACTAGCTCGTAAAACACAACACACACTGCTTGACAGGTCGCTCTTATATAGCAGGCCGGTGACTCAATAAATGCTTCTAGACCCATGCAGGGTTCACGGCTTCTCGAGGTTTCCTTCACTGGTTGCGTCACGAATATTCTGGACCATCCCTTTGTCCTAGTAGTCCTGTTGCATAAGGCGCACGCAATACACTGAGCCAGGGCACAGCCCAGCCCTGGGGCAGTTGTGACTCATGCAGCGAGCGATGACACAAACTCACAGCCGTAACACTATTTATGTTAATTGCCTCTACCAACATACAAAATGCCAGTTTGATTGCTGTAATAGATTCGTAGATTTGCGAACCGTCTAAATATTTCAGAAGGTCACCATATTGGATTTTATGTATGTAGGCAATTATTAGATAAAGATAATTGCATAGGTTTATTATGTAGCTGTTTGAGTCTTCAGTCTTTTGACTGGTTTGATGCAGATCTCCATGCCTCCCTGTCCTGAGCTAATCGTTTCATCTCTACATAGCTCCCACACCCTACATCCGAGGCAATCTGTTTAACATATTCTAACCTTGGTCTACCCCTACAGTTCTTATCCTCAACCCTTCCTTCCATAACTAAGTTTGCTATTCCTGGGTGTCTTAGTATGTGTCCTACCAACCTATCTCTTCTCTTCATTAACAGTCGCCAGAAACATCTCTCCTCTCCCACTCGTCTTAATACCTCTTCGTTTGAAACCCTATCTACCCATCTGAACTTCATTCTCCTGTTTTTTAAAATTTATTTATCGTATGGCTTTTAGTGCCGGGAGTGTCCGAGGACATGTTCGGCTCGCCTGAGTCTGTAGCTGCTTCCAGCGGCCACCCTAAAGGGTGAGCTACGAGTTCCGTTCAATTTCAAGTAGTTCCAACTTTCGCCACCAGATATCAATGATACCTTGAGGTGAACGTTGGAACTTTGTTAGAGCGTTCTGACGAAATCTAACCTAGCAATTTAGCTGGACACAATTTTAGTCTGTGAAAGGATCTTTTACATGCCATAAATCTATGACATGGGATCGCCGGCTTTACTTCTCCTCCGAAGGAAGGCATACTGAAGGATTTTTAACGCTCTTAAAAAATCCGACGATTTCGGCCGGGTTTGAACCCGCTATCTTGGGCATAGCAGTTCAGCATGCTACCGACTACGCCACCGAAGCCTGTAATACCACGTTTCAAACGCTTCAATTCTCCTATTTTCTGCTGCACCATTAGTCCAAGTTATACTTCCACAGAGTGCCTCGCTACAGACAAAGGCTTTCAAAAATTTACTTCCTAACACCTAAATCTATAATCGATGTCAACAGATTACATTTTTGTGTGGAAATGTTTTCCTTGCCTGCGACAACCTACATTTTATATCCTATTTGCTTCGTCCATCACTGAAGTGTCCTACTTCCTTCAGCTTTTCACCTGCCAATTTGATGTCCATAGAGGTTTCTGATTTGTTTCGGCTGCATTCCAATATTTTTGTTTTACATTTATTAATTTTCATCATGAATTTTTTCCTCAAGACGGAGTCCATACCATTCAAAAACTCATTCAAATCCTCAGGCGTGTCGGCTAAGATGACGATGTCACCGGCAAATCTCAGAGTTGGAATTATTTCTCCTTGAAACTCCGCTCCCACTTAATTGATTTTTTCCAATTTCCCTCATTGCTTGTTCAATGTAAAGATTGAAAACTATGGGTGATAAGTTGCAGCGTTGCCTTACACCTTTCTGAATACCAGCTTCTCTCTCGTGTGCTTCAACTCTAAAGACTGCTGTCTGGTTTCTGTATAGATTGTATATCACCCTACTATCCCTGTACTTTATTCCAATCATTTTCAAAATGTCAAACAATTTAGTCCAATCAACGTTATCAAAAGCCTTTTCTAAGTCTACAAATGCCATGAACGTTCTCTTATCTTTCCTTATTCTACCTTCCAAAATCAGCCTAAGACTTAGTACAGCTTCCCTTGTTCCTACATTTCTCCTGAAACCAAACTGGTCTTCACCCAACTCCGTTTCTATCTGGCTTTCCATCCTCTTGTAAATTATTCTTGACCGGATGTTTGAAGCATGAGTAATCAAGCTGATTGTACGGTAATCTTCACGTCTGTCAGCTCCCACTTTCTTCGATATAGGGATGATAACATTCTTCTTGAACTCAGAGGGTACCTCACATGCCTCATTAATCCTACACACCAAGTGAAATAACCTATCAGACCTTCATCTCCTATGCAGCGTAACAACTCAATGGGTATATCCCCTATGCCTGGTGCTTTGTTCCTGCTTAAGTCTTCCAATGCTCTGTCAAATTCTGATCTCAATATTAAATCTCTTTTTGAATCCTCATCAATGTCCTCCTCCCTTTCCATTACACGATTCTCAATCTCCTTTCCCTTATACAAACACTCTATAAGCTTTCCATCTCTCAACCTTTTCTTCCCTATCTGTTAGAGGCTTTCCATTTGTGTCCTTAATACAAGCACTTAGTCTTCTTTTCCCCAAAGGTATTCTTAATCCATCGATAACCTGTGTCTACTTTTCCTAATTTCAGACAATTAATTTCTATACCTGCACATTTCTCTTTCAACCATTCTTCTGTCGCTTCCTTGCACTTCTTGTTAACCTCATTTCTCAGACGGCTGTATTCTGCTTTCCCCTTTTCATCTCTTACATTCTTGTGTTTCCTCATTTCGTCCATCAATTCTAGTATACCCTGAGTGATCCACGGTTTTGTACCTATTTTTTCTTTACTACCAATGTTTTCTTCTGTGGACATTGTTATTTCATTCTTTAAAAGTGCCCATTCGTCTGCAATTTGTAGTTTGTTTAGGGGTTTTCTTTAGTCCTTCCTTTATCCTCTTCTTGAATCTTTCGCTTACACCCTTCTCTTTCAGTGTGTCTATTGCCCACCTTTTTGGCTTTTGACTTTCCTTCAGTTTTTTGAACTTCAATCTGCATTTCATAACAACGAATATGTTTTACAATCCAAAATCTGATTTCAAAACCTCTGCTTGACCATAATGAAGTCGATTTGGTAACGCCCTGTATCTCCTAGACTCATCCAAGTGTATATTCTTCTATTGTGGTTATTGAATAAGGTGTTAGCAATGACCAACTCATGCTCGGTGCAGAATTCCATCACCCTGCTTCCTCGATCATTCCTTTCACCTAATCCGAAATCTCCTACCATCTTCCCTTCTCTTCCTGTTCCTACCACAGCATTCCAATCTCCCATTACTATAACATTTTCATCACCCTTGATATACCTCAGAATTTCATCTATTATTATTATTATTCAAATTTTAATCGAATGATTAGGGCACAAGAAATAAAAAACGAATTTTTAAAATTTTGCATAGCTGTTATCTTGAGGTTATGAAAACAAATGAAATAAATTAGATGGCAGAGATAAAATTTGTATAAGCATTTACCGTACCAAGTTTCACTGCGTTCGGATGGTTAAATCGAGAGAAACGTCGATTAAAATAGTTTAATTTCGCGTCGCCGCCATGTTGGATTTGTGCTCATCAGATAATTGAAAGGCCAATGGATGAACTAATGTGAATAGCCTTTATCGACATACAAAATTTCAGTTTGATTGCTGTCATAGAATAGTAGATATTGAGAACCATCTAAATATTTCGGATGGTCGCCATGTTGGATTTTTATATAATTAGGCCATCGAGTTATGTACGGTACTGTTAGGTGACGATTATTGCGTGGGTTCATTATCCAAACGTTGATTAGGACATAAGAAATAAAAACTCAGTTTAAAATTTTCGCACTGCCACCATCTTGAGGTTATGTAAGCAACTGAACTAAATTAGATGTCAGTGCATTACAGTGTGTATAAACATTTGTTGTGCCAAGTTTCAGTGTGCTCAGATGGTTAAATCGCGAGAAACGTATATATAGGTGTTTCAACTTCACTTGGCCGCCATGTTCCTTTTGAACTTAACGGTTTCTGAAAGTCACATAAGTGAACGTGTAGGAGTGCCCTTTATAAACGCACAAAATGTCAGGATGATATCAGTAGTAGTTTCGAAGATATAGAATCCCGGTGAAATATTTCGCACAGCCGCCATGTTGGGTTGGTGTGACGTATTGAAATGTAAAGGGAACGGTCGGGGTCGGACAAAAATTTACTATGTCCTTACTGAGTTTCATTGAAGTCGCTCCACCCGTTTGGTTGGTTGGTTGGTTCTTAAGTTTAGGGGCTGCGACAACGCGGTCATATAGCCCGTGTACTTTGGGTGTGTGTAGAATCTGTCTGATAATCGGTGTTAATTTTTATGGCTGTATTAGTGTGTGTTATCTGTTGTTTTTATTTTATTTAAGTGCAGACTGCAACTTAGAATTTTTCAAATAGGTCCTTCTTTTGCCGCCAAGTGCCACCGTCAACGACTAGTAGGCCAAGTTCAGAACTTAGCTACCAGACGCCACCGCAGTCGGCTCTTGGCAACGAACGTAGAAACCTAAGAGCGTTGTTTGCATTCTTAACTTATCCAATTTAGCTTCACACAGGTGTAATTAGTGCAAGGTTCTTTAACATGCCATAAATCTATGACATGGGACCACCGGCTTTACTTCCCCTCCGAAGGAAGGCATACTGAGGGATTTTTAACGCTCTTAAAAATTCCGACGGCTTCGGCAGACATTGAATCCGCTATCTTGGGCATAGAAGCTCAGCATGCTACCGACTACGCCACCGAAGCCGCTCCGTTCCACCCGTTTAGATTGTATTAGGGGGAACACATACATATACACACAGGCAAATGGTGATCTCATTAGCTAATTTTTTCATAATTGAAAATAGGCAAAAATAGTTTTGCATATTGTGATTTAGTGACTTGTTTATTTTGCTATGTATATGTAATGACATTAAGCCTCCGTGGCTTAGGCGGCAGCACGCCGGCCTCTCACCGCTGAATCCGTGGTTCAAATCCCGGTCACTCCATGTGAGATCTGTGCTGGACAAAACGGAGGCAGACAGGTTTTTCTCCGGGTACTCCAGTTTCCCCTGTCATAATTTCATTCCAGCAACACTCTCCACTATCATTTCATTTCATCTGTCATTCATTTAATCATTGCCCCAGAGGAGTGCGTCAGGCCTCGGCAGCCGGCACAGTTCATATCCTCGCCGCTAGATGGGGGCTTCATTCATTCCATTCCTGACCCGGTCGGAGACTGGAAGCAGGATGTGGATTTTCATTTCATGTAATGACATTATACACAATATACAAAGAAAGACAAAACGCAATGAGCTCTGCAAAAGATACAGAAACACATAAGGAATAACAAAAGAGATAATGTGGGACTGAGCACACAAACGTCATTTTCATGTTAGGGCATATCAATACCGTTTATGCTTGCAGACGACGAGGCATACTGAGCACCAACGAATCCAACGAAGTTTGGAGTAAATTATCCCACTCTCTGGCAGCAGCTTCAATCAGTTGCTGTTTGTTTGTTGGAGGATTGGGACGGTGGGAAATTGCCCTCTTGAGCTCTTTCCACGCATGTTCGCAGAATAGGCAGGCCACTGCACTCTCTGTATGCCAAGCATCTGAAGGAACTGATTGACTACTCTAGCTTGATGGACACGAGCATTATCGTACACTAGTGTGAAGCCCTCACCCATTGTGGCAGCGAATCCTGTAATGACAGGTTCAAGGATGATGTCTCTCTACACCAGACCAGCCATGTTACCGTTGATAGGAATTAGATACGTACGTCGACCAAACATGATTCCACCCCAAAACATGGCTGAACCTCCTTGCTGTTGGTGGCGTTGCTGGATGAGGTCTCCATTGGTTTGCACCCATACAGTAGGAGCATTCGAATGTGGCGACGAGTGGCTGAGAGATTTCACGAGCTTAGCCAATCATAGAACAGTATTTCTCTATAACCAATAATGCTTTTAAGTTAAAACATAGCGGGATTTGAAATGATATCTATGTTCCTTTAGAGGTTTATTCTTGATCAATAAGGCTTACTTACTTCTCGATTATTCTTGGAAGGTCCTAACATGCTTTTATGATACAGTATTACAATTGTTTTTACTTAGGGATCATTGATTCCTTCCTGTTGATCAGACGTGGGGACATTATTTCTGCATGACCATTCTAGAAGAGGTTTGGCAAACTTTTATGGAATTACAAGTTAGTTCACTTAAGACTGACAACTGTAACTTGATTCCAGAAAGGGAATGGATACAACTCTTAAAGTATTACAGCCAGCTCGACTTGAGTTTACACATTGCTTTGATTTTGGAATAGTAATATTATTATTAATAATAATAATAATAATAATAATATAAAGGGATTTACAGGCTAGAGCACTGGGGAAACTTAGTCCCTGGTTTGATACCGGTCATGGTATATAACTGGTGCAGCATGACCAGAAGTATATTAAATTGTTTCTCCTGCACAATATCCTCAATGGAAAAATCCACAGCCTACTTCCAGTCGACCGACCGGGTCAGGGAATGGAATGAATGAAGCCCCCATCTAGCGACGAGGATATGAACGGAGCCGGCTGCCGAAGCCTTTCGTACTCCCCTGGGGCAATGATTAAATGAATGACAGATGAAATGAAATAATAGTGGAGAGTGTTGCTAGAATGAATTTGTGACAGGGAAAACCGGAGTACCCGGAAAAAAACTGTCTGCCTCCACTCTGTCCAGCACAAATCTCACATGGAGTGACCGGAATTTGAACCACGGACTCAGCGGTGAGAGGCCAGCGTGTTGCTGACTAAGCCACGAAGGCTCGATTACCTCAATGGCACTTGTCCTATTGTTCGGTTACACGATTCAGTTGAGGGGGTAAGGTGATTGAGGTTGTTGGTGTTGGAAAGGGCATCCGTTCATAAAATAGCATTGCCACATGGTAACTAATTCTTCCTTATCGTCGAATCACTAGAAACAGAAATAACGATGTAGAAGCGCTAAAGCAGCATTAAGTATTCTAGAGTTGTTGAGCTAATACAAGTTAATGGATCTTTGTAAGAAAGCCAGCAGAGTAGTTGTTCCTCACTCTGCTATTTACCCTCCAAATTAACCACGTGAACAGTAAAACACAACCCTATCAGAGATGCCAGTCACGATGAAAAGGATGTTTGTAACTCCAACACAACTTTGTGTATAAAAGAAACCTTGAGAGAAACAAGATTTCCTACGTTGTTTTCTTTTATCGAGGATGTTGAGTGCATCTCTCGTCTTTTGTTACGTTCTGCAATAAACATTGAATATGTGGCGCCCCCAGGCGGGCTCGCTCCGCCTTTGTTTCTTGAGTTTCTTTTGATGTAAATTAGATGACGCTTTGTACATTTCGAGTTCTGTTCATCGCAAATAGCAAAGTAATTTGTCCCGTGTGCCATGGGGAAAATATTATACAGACATATTGAGGTTTGAATCTTGTCTCCTGTAGTTCTGTTTATTCATGAAATCTGAAATATTAATTGAGAAAATATTCATTTCTGCAGCTCACATCAGTATTTTCTGTCAGAACTTGGCTTCATCCTGTCAGAAATATTATCGTGTAACATAGTTTTGACCTCAATGGAGACGTCAACATGCATGGTGTATGGATAACATCATTAAGGGTCCAGTATTTATCTCTGTATATAAAGCAGAAAGTCTGTCTCGTTGTCTGTTTGTTCCTTGTACAAATCTACACAGTTTCACTGATCTCAACCAAATTTTGCTTACTTACCTTTTAGAACACTGACTTTAACGCTGTCTACTTGAAATGGTGATGGCCCTCTCCACTCCATAGATGTCGGCCATTTGAGAGTTGAACATGGGCTAATACAAGCGAAATATCGAATTTATCATTAAAAGAAAAAAGCAGACTAAACCTAATGTAGTTTAATCCTCATTACTCGAAGAGGACACTCTAGAGGTCACAAAGGGACTGAGAAACAACATTTTAAGACCCTAGAACCAACAATTTTCAAATCAACATTCCCACTGGGGAAACATCATGACAACGTTAGCTCCTTGGAGCTCATTCAACTTTCGTTCGCAAAGGAATATTTATTTAAAGGAAGGAATCTAATAGTTTTACGTGGCAGTTAATGTGATCATGAGCCATGGGACCTCCTTTGTACGTGGAATCCGAACCACAGGACATGGATTTCACTTCGAAAATCTCACATGTATTGATCGGGAATCGAACCCGGTCTACCTTGGTGTGAGGCAAACAGACTGACCACTGCGTCACCACGTCCCCTGAGTACTAATTTGTTTAATATGATGATGGTTATTTTAAGGGGCGAGCAGCAAGGTCACCCCTACCTAAAATATCACAAGAAAATTACAAATAGTCGCCTCCGTAGCGTAGCGGTCAGCATGGTTAGCTGCCGCCCCGGAGGTCCTGGGTTCGATTCCCGGCTCTGCCACGAAATTTGAAAAGTGGTATGAGGACTGGAACGGGGTCTACTCAGCCTCGGGTGGTCCAAATGAGTAGAGGGGGTTCGATTCCCACCTCAGCCATCCTCGAAGTGGTTATCCGTGGGTTCCCACTTCGTCTTCGGGCAAATGCCTGGATGGTACCTACTGTAAGGCCACGGCCGCCTCCTTCCCTCTTCCTAGCCTATCCATCCCTATCTTCCATCCCTTCCCCTCCCTCATGAGGCCCCTGTTCGCTTTGCAGGTGAGGCCGCCTGGGCGAAATGCTGATCACACCTCCCCAGTTGTATCCATCCCGACCAGATGTTCCAAACTCAGGACACTGCCCATAGAGGCGGTAGTAGTGAGTTCCCTCGCTGAGTCCGTGGGAACCACCAACCTAGAGGGTAAATTGACGAAAAAAAAATTACAAATACCGTAATTAGATATTGTCTTCTTTTAAGTGCTGAGTACATTCTCATCCTTTAGGCAATATTTACTTGTAAAATAAAATAATGGAACACGCATATCCAGAAATTTATTTTCCTACCCAGCCCAATAAATTACAGTGTCGAACAAGTGAAACAAATATTATTTTATTTCTTTTGCTTCCTTGACGTCAAGGCTGCTAATATACAAAGCTTAACAATCATAATGAGGTGAAAGAAGAAAAATAGAAGGTTACCAATATAATGTCTAATGAACTATGAAATGTGTGTATAAATTAGAATAAAAGACCTGATGAATGCACACCTCAACAAATAATAAATAATTAAAATAGCTATTCAGCCTTAAAATACACATAATTTATAATTATCACATTTATTATTTCTTATGAAGGCACAAGCAAACTTTCAACCCAAATATTTTGAAAAATAAAATATGGTTCATGCTTTTTCTTCATGACATATTTACGCCAAAACAGTTCTATTATTCTTCCTGATTATGATTGCTATGATTACATGATTGCTGTAATTATTAATAGATTGAAGTGGAAGATAATTGCTATAAATATTAACAGATGGAAGTGGAAGATAACTGCTGAAAATGTCAATTGATTTAAGTGGATGATAACTGCTGAAAATAATTATATTGTGTAAGATAATTGTTGAAAAAAATCATATTGAAAAATATAATTGCTGAAAATATTCATATTGCGAAAGATAATTGCTGAAAATACTAATATTATGAAGATTAATAAGTGAAAATATGAACTGATCAATGTGATAAATAATTGCTCCATATATTGACTTGTTACAGTAAAATGTTGAACAAAACTATTGATTAAAGAGCAAATTAATTGTAAAAAAGTTTCAAGTAAAAGAACTTCAGATAAAAATATTTAATGAGATTGAAATAAAACTTCATAAAACAGAAACCGATATTAAAATAGTATTTACAGTACCACTACTGTTAATTAAGTACAATTAAGTCTAATGGCCAATGACTTCTACGTTCCTCTTCTTAAAACAATGATCACCACACCATCGCTGCACTTACTGTAAGTCTAGTGGCAGAGTCTCACAAATCTTCTACTGCCTCAGAACTTAGATGCAAACAGTCAGCGTCTAGACAGGTTTAGTTGTTAAGTTGGTATGTTGTCACTGAACTTGCAATACCGTATATGGTAATACTCTTCCTTTCCATTATTTTTCCTTATGATTGATCAAACCTCCCAGCCATATGTGGATGTGCCCGCCTTCGTATGGGCGTTGAGAAAAATGAACCTTAAATATACTGTACTAGTAAGAGTGGTTAACTAAATAGAAGTATAGTTTTCTACAGTGTAATGAATAAGATAATTTTTCTTTATGCACTTACACAGGAAAATGAAACCTAGCGTGAATATTGCTCTGTTGGACGGCACACCCACATACGTCTGAGAGGGGTGGCAAATCATAAGGAAAGTAATGGAGATAAATAGCATTGTTAGATACGCGGTATTGCAAGTTCAGCGACGATATTAACTATTAAAAGTTCAAGTTTTGAAAATAACAAATGGATTAAAAGTTACTCATATTTGTCCTCAAGAGAAGACATCACGATTTTTAAACACCCTATGAATTTACTTGTATCGCATTTCAAAACAGTGAAAATTGTCCTTAATAGTTGCAGTACTTTGTGTCCTTTCTTTGTGCTTTTCATATCGTTCTCTACAATTCTTTATCAAACCACATGACCTTTTCACGTTCAGCAGACTGTGTTATAGCTCATGGAAAGTCGTTGCAAAGAGCTTTAGGGTACTCATATACGTTTGAAATGGCGTATTTCGATGGCATTTTCACTTGGTTTTGTTTCCAGGTGAAAGTTGAATGATTTTACTTTAAGACAACGTATGATTTTCACATGATTTGTGTATAAATATGCTCATCAAATGTTTTTAAATGGACCAAGCCACACTCGTCTAATCATATTGCAGAACGTTAAACATTAATATACTCAATAACTATAGTACATTATGCAACGAGCCCATAATGGCAATAATTAAGTATGTTTATAAAACGAGCGTATGCGAGTTTTATAATTTCCATACGAGTGTCTTAATTACCATTATAGGCGAGTTGCATACGACTGTTTATGCTCGACGATAATTATTATAACTATTTTATGTTCGTACATAAACATTCATTATCTGTCGAGATTTTGCCAGTTTTATGTACTCAACAGAGCGCATGAGACGCAGATAATGCCTTGTATTTGACCATGGCCTCCTCGATTACCCTACTATGACACTAAGCCAGGCAGTGAAATTTAAATTAGAAGGCAGTGGAACT
The DNA here is from genome assembly GCA_946902985.2 of Meconema thalassinum. NCBI lineage: Eukaryota > Metazoa > Arthropoda > Insecta > Orthoptera > Tettigoniidae > Meconema > Meconema thalassinum. The sequence continues at coordinate 839,496,264 of OX336390.1, forward strand.
CAGCGCATCTAATTATCTAATTATCTAATTGGTCAAACAACAGTTTCTTGAGCTCTGACGGGTGGGAGAACCGGTTTCATAATGAAAAATATTGTTATAATGTGCCTCATTATAGTACAGTTTTCTGACATATAATAGTCAGGGTCGAACATAAAGAATTAATTGTGCTTCTTTTACAGGTTCAAACATCAATAAGTGAAGTTCTAATTCACCTACCAGCCTCAACAAGATCGCAAATTAAATATCATCAAATACAGGAATATCCTGTATTAAAGCTGAGAAAAAGTATATCCCCATTCCAAAACTGAATATGAAGAAAGGAAAAAATAGTTTTGAAATTTTGCATTTTAAATAAAATGTTATATTTCATGGTAAATAGTGATAAACTAATATACTTAGTAGGGGACATCAAAATTATAATAATGATAGTCATGTGAAAGAAGAATTGAAATATTTTCATTGTGGTAATTGCTAGGTGATATAAAAAAATGCCAATTTGCTAAACACAAAAATGTTTGGACAACCCTTAAATTAGAAATTAACAATTCTGATGGCATAAATGCCTTTATTTACATTCTGATTAACCATTAAAATATCTCAAAATGTTTGGTTTAAAATATTGGAAATGTTATTAAAACGTACAGTATATGAATACTAAAGTAGTTTTCTATATGAATTTTGTTTCCTGATGTTTATTTCAGTATGTAAAAGGGAATCTCTGTTTTTTAATATCATTAAAGTATCAATATAGTTGAAGCAAGGATTTAAGTTTTATTGAAAACAGCGTACAATTATTCACAGAAATCCAAACTGATACAATTTTACATTCAAATATATTGGCGTCGATGGGGAATATTTTGGATCATATCGCCGTCCAAGGTTCCTTAGTGAACAATATTTAATATGATCTCAGGTGCTAAAACTGTTCCCATTATAACACTCGCAATCTCTCTTCAGCTCCCACTTTGACAATCAACAAAACAGTCCTGTTGCTGCAGATGGGGGATGATAAGTCCTTCAGATCTAGCTCCTCACTTAAGTCCATCTACAATACAAGTAGCACTGTTTCGTAGTTCATAATACAAACTTTGCTACGTTGAGCACTTCTTGTCACTTAGTCCTTAAAACAAATTAACATTATGCCACCTTTATCACCAAGCTAATAAATCAGGTATGTCTGTAGTTATCAGCTTCATACTGACACTTCGTACTGTCTCTTCCAGTATTTGCGTGACAAACCCGAGGACCCATTTTCTGTCTTACATTCCTAAAGTTGTGTACATTTAAAAAAAACTTGTACACTTGTACATATACGTCCTTTTACTGATTATTGTTCTTTCAATTTCCTAATATACAGAGGTCACCAAGTTATTATGGCAAAACTGAATAGAACCAAATTACTGTATGTATTGTAAATTAAGATGCAATGCCTTACAATGGAGCATTTCATTTGAGCCCGAGTCTCCGTTGCAGGATCTTTGGCTGGTTGATTTCTCAGTTTAGGGGCTGCGACAATACGGTCATGTAGCCCCGTGTACTTTGGGTGTGTGTAGAATCTGTTTGATAACCTGTGTTAATTGTGATGGCTGTATTAGTGTGTGTTATCTGTAATTCAGGTAAGAACAGCAGACGACCCGTTCCAAGTAGATCTTACTTTTGCTACCAAATGCTACCGTCAACGACACCTATCTGTGAACTTGGCTCTTAGATTCCATCGCAACCAGCACCTGGCGACGAATTAGCTTCACACAATATTGTAGTTAGTGGAAGGTTCTTTTACATGCCACAAATCTATGACATGGGCCCACCGGCTTTACTTCCCCTCCGAAGGAAGGCATACTGAGGGACTTTTAACGCTATTAGAAAATCCGACGACTTCGGCCGGGTTTGAATCCACGATCTTGGGCATAGAAGCTCAGCATGCTACCAACTACGCCACCGAAGCCGTCTGCAGAAACTTTCCTTGTGGTATTTTGTCATGTTTTCACCGAATGTGCTACTATTGATCCTTTACGAACCAACAAGGTATACAGTTACGCATTTTTATGCAGTTAACTTTAAGCCACTTCTATCTTATTTCCTATTAGACAATAGTCATTAAATTACATCTCTTGAAGAAATCAAAACGGTGTGGTGTTACAACTTACCATGTACCAAATATAATAGAAGTGAATGCAGCATGGTAAAGCATGGAAACAAGAAACTACTGCAGCGCGCCTAGTGGTGTGGCAGCCAACTACCAGTATGGAAATATTAGCTCCCAAATATGTTTTCATTTTATGTTTTTATTTTATTTAACTGGGTCACACCAATCCGTATTTTATTTAAGGACACATTTCCAATTTAACAAATCGCACCAACATGAGACTTTGGACTGAAAGGTTTTATGTCGTATGACTCATATTATTTAGCGTGAGCAATATCCGCATTTGACAAATACGGGTTACGAATGAAAAGTATGGATCACGATTATAAGCTGCAGAAATTCGACACTATCGTGTTACTCAGGAACAATATTTGCTATTGCGAGTAGTTTTAGCGTGTAAGTGGCTTAAATATCTCTCAAAATCAGGATAATGAACAGTTACCGTAACGTGTTTAAAGCATGCGGAGCCGCCATTTTATCAACAACACAGAACACCAAACATAACAAGGCCGGAAAGCTCTTGTGGAAGCCCTTTGCTCCTTGCAGGACACAAGGTGACACAAGCCAAGTAAGTCAAAATCAACCAATCACGAGGCGAACTTTTGCCTAGCAGCGCTCGTAGTGGGGTGGCGCTGAAGAACTCAGTGTTGTCAGTTACTCGTATCATAGCTTCATCCCCGTGCCCTGTACTAAATCAAAATCTGTCGCCATTTCTCCTTTTGTTACTAGTAGTGTATAGCATACGAATATCGTAAACAGAAATAATTATGTCCTATTATGGTGCTTGAAGCCATTTTCAGTGTTGCCTTAGTAAACAAAAGTTCGATGCTCTTCAGTCGGTCAACAATTGTATCCAAATGAGATGGGCTATTCCCTAATCCTGAAAAAAATTACATGAGCGCGATTAGCTTGGTTACTGCCAGCACTGCTCTCGCCAGGATCGCGCAAGACTCAACCAGAGAAGTAGCCTGTACACCACCTCCAGTATCTTAACAAAACAACTCATAGACTACAAACTAACAAATATTGACGAGTTGCATTATCTTAACTAATACTGCAACTAAATAAGTATATATATTGTAAACATTTTCACCCATATTTTCAGACATAGATTTTATAGCCTAAGAGTAATGGATCTGATAATGATCGCCTGACGATCGAAACTGATCATCCAAGTGTATTTATTAATGTCATGTAATTCTTTTCAGAATTAGGGAATAACCCATTCTCATTTGGGTACAATCGTGTTGACTGTTGTTTTAATTATTTCACAGCAAATCATTGTCTGGAAATCATTAACTTAATGCATTAATTTCCAGCCGCGTTTGCTCAATTGGTGGTCAAGACTGATCCGATTAGGATGACACAAAATACACACTCTTCATCAGTTTGCGGGAAATCTATGCGTTGTTGAATATTCTATGAATCAAGTTGCTATAAATAATTTGGTTCTATTCAGCTTTACCATAATAATGTGGCCGCCTAATACTAGTCGTCTGTTATTTAAAAAATAGTGTATTTAGTAATCTCTAACCGTGCCTCAACTCCTACAAATGTTGTAGATAGAGATAAAAATAAATAAAACTTCATCATACGTACCATTCAGCCTACTATTAATACTTAATAAGTTCACTTAAGGGGGGTCCTACACCTTTAAGAATCAAACTTTGTCATTTTTCAATTATTCTTTTCTACGTTTATTGTTTCTTCCTCTTCAAATCACTGCAAAAATTTCTTTGATATGTATAATACGTTTGAAGTAATGACCAAAAACGTGCAGGGGAGTCTTAGAAGTTTTCCTACACATTGGTAACTTTGTTGCTCGTTTCCCGAAACTTTGGATTTTCAAATCCGTTTCCTTAATAACTGCCAGAGTTTTCAAGATAATGATGTGAAATTTAGTATACATGTGTATCTTATAGAGAAGAACAATATGACCTAGAACTGTTGTTGTACATGTCATAGTTTCGGTTTAAAAAATATTCAGTGAAAAGAGAGTTACATATTAATATAAGATTATAAAATAAATCTTTACAAATTCCAATGATTCTAGGTCAATCTCTAGCTATCGTATTAGTAAATACAACGAAAAGGAATTTTTGAAAAACAATGATATTTGTGTAAAATATTAGGGAAACGGTGGATCAGTGGACAATATGCAGCCGCCATTTTAAATGCCTAATTTACGGAAATGCATTCGCCATATAAATACACGAACATATTGGCAAAGCATAGTGTGATTGGCAGAACAAATTACAATTCTTTGGTACTTTCTGTTCCTGAGGAATACAAAAGTGAATTATACATCATTTTCGGATCCTTAAAAGTGTAGGTCCAACCTTAACCGACAACTTGTCTCTTAACATGGAGTTCTCTAACTAGTGCTCCATTTTCGTGGAGGGTCTGAACGTAATACGGAAAAAAAGAATATACGTCATTCGTGTTTATTTGATTACGCGACATAATAATTGCGTATGTATGGTATTGTGTTTGGATATATGAGCGATATGTTGTTTCCTGATAGGTCTAACATATATAACTCCTGAATCCCTGCAAATGCAAACTGTTCGACTTTTGTGAGATTATTCTTTGCAAGGTAAATCCTTCGTAGTCGAGAGGAATTCGTTGTGGTAAATGTTTCATTTAAAAGAATAGGAATCTCATTGTTAGACAAACTCAGTACCTCCAAGTTTGCCATATTCTGAATAGCACTTACTTCACGTATGTGGTTGTTGTTGAGATTTAGTTCCAATAATTCTTTCATTTTCCAGAATATAGTGCTATGCAGGAAGGTTATGCTATTATTAGAGAGATCTAAGTACTCCAGGTCTGTCAAGCAATCAAAGGCTAGGGGCTCAATCGTGGAGATCAAATTGTTTGAAAGATCAATTTGAAAGAGTTCTGAGGTGTTTCTCGATGAACAGAATGTTTCGTTGTGTAGCACTTGCACCTTGTTTTGAGACATTAACAAGTATTCTAAACTTGGAATATTTTTGACGAAATCTAAATTATCTATGTGATTATTACTCACATTTAAAATACTTAGTGAAGTGGTGTTCTGGAATGTGTCTGGGTGTATTGTTGTAATATTATTTCCAGAAAGATTCAGCTTCCACAGCCGTCGTAGGCGCTGAAATGCGCGGTACCTGACAATGTATATGAAGTTATTTTCCAAGTTAAGTTCTTCTAAGTGTACAACAGTTGCTCCAGAGAAAATATCATTCGTAAGTATTGAAATGTTATTCCTTGAGAAGAAACCTTCTCTTACATTTACAGTGTTGTGTGATAAGCTGAGTTCCACTAAGTTGTTTCGATCCATGTGCAGATATCTCAGATATGGTGCAAATCTGAATGTTCCTGGATGAACGACAGTTAGTAAGTTTTCTTCGAGCAGAAGAAAATGTAGTTTTGTCAGTCCGTAGAATGCTTTCGGTTCTATTGTTTGTAAACCATTGTTTCTTAAGTTAATGAAGTGGAGTTCTGAGGATTGACTGTTGCAAAATGTCTTGTTTGGCAATACGGAAATATTATTACCATCAAGGAACAGATACTGTAAGCTTGGAACTTTGCGCACAAACTCGAAACTGGTAAGATAGTTGTTTGAAATTACCATCTCTCTCAATTTAGTATTATTCTTGAAAGTGTCGCTGTGAATGCTGAAAAGTCTGTTGAAGGATAGGTTTATATTTCTAAGTACGGATAGTTCCTCGAAAGCTTGAGACTCTACCTCAGAAATAACATTGTGCTCCATATGCAACACGAGAAGTTCGGGGAACAAGTAGAATGGGAGGTCACCATTCAGGATTACTGAGATGTTGTTATTAGCCAGAGACACTAAACGAAAGCTGTCGTTCTGAAGGTTCTCACGAAGAAAGTTGAGGCTGTCGATGCCCATGTGAACACACTGCAGGCTAGACTCTTGCACACAGGAGCAGAAGCCGTTCATTTCGTAACAGCCTAAACCATTGTTGCTCTCCGGAGACCCTTCTAGTCTTTGCAGCAACAGGAGAGGCAACAGCAGTGCTAGAGGCGCCACCACGTAATCCATTGTGACCTACCTAGAAAAAAAGAATGACCACAAGGATTAAAGCGAGTCTGAAGTGAATGGAGAAATAAACATCTATCAATGCATACCCTGCTAAATAGCATTGGATTGCACTTAGTGACTGACTAAATCTTAAAATGTCTCGTGTTCAAATCAACCTTCAGTAACGAAACTTTGTATAATGAACCTCTACTATGATATAAATAATTAGGTACCTGTATCTTGGATTTCATAGACAGCCTCATAGACAAAGTGAAAATGTTGTACTATGGGAATAGAAGTTGTTTTGAAGTAGGACGTGGTTTGTCGGACTGGTTTGAAACAGAGAGAGTGCAGCAGAGCAGCTCATTGTCACCGCTTCTATTCATCATTGTGATGGATGTGGTAATGAAATCTATTAAAAGGAAAGAACATGGAGACATTAGAGCCTTCATATTTGCAGATGGTGTTGCGATCTGGAGTGAATCAGAGGAAGAACTGGGTGAGAGACTGCAAAGCTGGAATGAGGAGTGTAAGAAATGGTTTAAACATCAGCGAGACAAAGACGGTGGCGATGAAAGTGTATGAGGAAGGAGCAGAACCAATAGACATGCTAAATTAAGCCAAATTGAACAGCGTTCCAGTTTTCAAGTACTTGGGTAGCATTCTATCAAGTGACAACCTAGCAAAACATGAGGTAAACAATCGAATTAATAAGGCAACACAATTTTACCACCAGGTAAGACACCTGCTGTGGGATGAGCAAATGCCCATGAAAATAAAAAGATGACATTGTACAAGTCCTATTATACACCGATTCTTACATACAGTCTCGAAACCACAACACTAACCAATAGAGATAACTCTAAACTCCAGGCAGCCGAAATGAAATTCCTACGTACCATGATTCAGAAAACCAGGAAAGACAAAATCAGGAATGAGAAGATTAGAGAAGAAGCACGAATAGATGATTCTCTCCTCAATAAGATCCAGATCTCAATACTGAAGTGGATTGGTCACATGAAGAGGATGTCACCAAACAGAACTGCACGGAAGGAATTTGAGAGAAAAGTAGAAGGAAGACGAGCCGTGGGAAGGCCACGAAAGAAGTGGATAGATACAGTCAAGAACGATGTACTGCAGAGGTTGGTGGAGGAGGAGTGGTACAAGGACAGGGTGAAATGGAGGGGGCTCATATACCACACCCGGGCAACTGGAGTTGGTTCAGGATGATGATGATCTTGGATTTCATTAAATAGACTGCAGATAAAACGCATGCGATCATTTTAAGTTGGATTGTTGTTATTCCAATGATTAAATATCAGCATTCCTTATCCAGTACGTATTTTCTTTAGTTCAGTTTTCATTGGAGATAAAACATAATAATGTTATTGGTTCTATGGTCCTTTTAACTTCTGCGGCTTTCAGAGATGACGCGACGGGGTAGCGGAATTTTGACCCAAAGGGGATCTTTAACGTGTCAGTAAATCTCCTGACACAGCTGCCTCGCACTTGCGCACCTTCAAATGTCAACTGACTGCACCAGGAGTCGATCCCGCTATCTTGGGGTCAGCAGGCGAGAACGTTAACGTTCAGCCACGCAGCCAGTATAGAGATGAAACAGATGGCTATTTGGTCGGATACTGGATACTGGATACCGGATATTCAGCCATCCTTCAAGCCCGATTGCCGGATATTTGGCCGAATATTGCCACGGAGCGTGTCGTAACGTATAGATATTGGGCAGATGACCTCGTAGTTCCGCCCCTTTAAACAACAATAACTAACACAATAACTTATAGATTGATCGGTTGCGAGCCCGAAGAAGTAACGCACAAACAATCCGATGGATTCGGGTGAACTCGGGCATTGTCGTTCATACTTGAAGCGAGTGAATGACATATTCATTATTTAACTTAATGAAAAGTAATTGGTGATCATTGGCAGTGTTTTTCCTCTAGTTCTGTAAGAGTCTACAAATTGTTTTGTTAAAACGAATAAAATATTCATAACATGACCATATTGGTCTAAATAATATATCCGTATTGACTGAACTAACAAGTGAAATAGTAGTCTATAGTAGAAAAATGATATCCTTACAAATTTTGTTTTTCCCCAAAAAATCTTATTAGTAGTCTAATTGGTGCATCTAAAACTGAGTCAGCGTAGCTGCAATGCAATGTGGAATGTTAGCAAGAATCACCACATTCTATCGTAGCTTCGCTGACGCAGTTTTATTAGATGCACGAATTACTAATAAGAAAAATGTTCGAGTAAATTCAAAATGTTGTAAGGATACCCATTTCATATTATACCTAGTTAGATATAAGATAAGATTTAATTTTAATTTAGCTGAGCTGAAGATAACCTTATTGTTTAGGTCTAAACATGACGATTAACTCATTAAACTTTCAATGACTTAAATAAAAATGTTGTATTGATTTGTCGGATTTGTTATTACTACTACAATTGTTAAAATGAATAATAAACGGTGTTTTGTTTTGAAGATATTGTGGTTTCATTTGTGTTCAGAGTGTCTTGTATGTGAATTAAATAAAGACGATTTTTTATAATTTAATGAAAATCCGGTATCCACTGGATATTGACCTATTATCTGGTATCCAACCGGTTAGTGAAATTAGGCCGAATAGGCCAGATAGTTTCCAGATATCCATTTCATCTAAAACTATTAGGTTTGGGAATGCGGTGGGTTACCCAGGATTTGAATTAAGATATTATCCTGGCATTACCTGGAGGGATTGTGGAAAAATCCGGGAGCAATCACACTATAGATAGCCACTGTCAATGCTGGGATTCGAATCTCCGATCTCCGGACTTGCTGCAGCTCCATGCGTTGAAGGGAGAAATATACCACCGTGCTACAAGTGCCCAAACATATTAGGTCTTGAGTAAAACCATGGTCGAGGGAGAGCGATGTGAATGTATAGGCCTATGTGGAGAAATTCTGAAAATACACATGAATTAATGAAGCATTTCTAAGCATCCCAGACACATGCAACTTGTTACCAGCGAAGCTGATACTCAGAACATCTCTAAACATTTCTAAAATATCCTAAATATTTCGATAGGACCGAGCTGGAGGGGTTTGGATTGGCAGGCAAGGTGTAAGATCGTAAGCGAAAACATTTCTTCAACCATATAAGAGGCACGTCCAGAATGTAAGTTCCGTTTGGTAATAAAATTAAATTGTGTACTGATACAGAAAAAATAGTTATTGCACAACATTCTACACCTCTTAAACTACTTTTTCACATAACTGCCGAACTTTTGGAGGCATTTGTCATAGCGTGGCACAAGTTTTTGGATACCTTCTTCATAGAAGTTTGCCGCCGACCCGTAAACGAGAAAGAATACTCTCCTGTAAGGTATCCTGCCGTTTGGCCACTACTGTTATGCAAATTGCGTGCTTACCAAGAGAACTGCGTATGCTTAGGGGTTCTCCTGACCGCATACGCAACTTGCCTAACAGTGATGGCCAAACAGTAGGATATCTTAAGCGGAGTCTTCACTCTCGTTAACGGATCGGCGGCAAACTTCTATCAAGAAGGTATCCCTAAACTTGTGCCACGCTATGACAAATGACTGCGAAAGTTCGACAGTTATGTGGAAAAGTAGTTTAGGAGGTGTAGAATGTTGTGCAATAAATATTTTTTTCTGTATCTGTACACAATTTAATTTTATTACCAAACGGAACTTACTTTCTGGACGTGCCTCGTATTAACTTTCTTTCCAAAGCAATGCCCTATAGTTTTTGTGGGTTCAAAAATTATTAGATGTCTAAACTAAAATCATACCCGGGGAAAGTGTTACGCTGCGAGATGCACTGTACTAGTATATCAGATGCCTTCATACCTTCCATCGAAAACATTGAATCAAAGTTAGCTTTAATTGTTATTGTAGATGGAATTGTGACTAATGTATAACACTCGTGAATTATTGCACAGATGCTATCGATCAGATCTTATGAGCTAAATGTATTGATACAGTCATGATTTCCTTAGCGCCTCACGCTATAGTGGATAACGTTGTTGGCTACGCCTCCTGATATGTCGTGTTTGATTCCCAGATCTGCCTAATACTTGCTTGTTGGAAGCTCAGGTATGATTCGGTACGGTGTCTCTCAAAGTGTGAGTAAGCCCTTGCAGTAACAGAAAGGGGAGCGGAAATGAATAGGCCACTCTACCGCAAGTAAACCGGAAATAAACACCGACTAAAGATGCACGGCTTGTGTTCCATTGGCATACTCAATGACGTTGGTCGGGTAACCTACGTCTCTCGTGGATATAGCACACAGCTATCAGTATAATTATCTTGTTTTGTGAACTCCTCATGGTGTAATGGCTAGCATTTTTGGTAGTCATCCCGGATGTACGGGTTCGATTCCGGGCTATGCCAAGAAATGTAATTCTGATCTGAGGGTTGGAACTGGATAAACTCAACCTCATGAGACAAAACTGAGCAGTGGCATAGCCAACCTGGAAGAAGTTTTTCGTGGTTTCCACACAGGATGGCACCTAACTTAAGATTACGGTCATCTCCTGCCCCAACCATAGTGCCAATTGCTTATACACTCTTTCATACAGTCATCACAACATCACAGGTTATCAGACAAATTCCACCTACACACATACCCAAGTACACGGGCCTGAATAAATAAATCAACAACAACTCTAATGACGATGTGTTCATTGTTAACAAAGCGGGATACTTAGCATAGTGGCTACTTAAAGTTACCTTTACTAATACCATGTATCATAGGCCACTTTGCGTCATAGTGATCATCATTCTTGGTTGTGGTTTGGGTTCAATTTCTCCTTCTTTCTAGAAATGAAATCTGGTCAAAGGGAACATACAGCCTCATGATGCCAAACAGACATTTCCATCTCAGCCAACCTAGAAGAGATTTTCTGTGGTTTTTCACTCCTCCACTAGACAAATGCGCGATTGTTTCTAACTTAAGACCACGGTCGTTTCCTTCCCAATCCTAGCCTCAGTTTGAAAAAATATATTTTTGTCTGTTATTAGCCTACTTTTCACATTTTGCAAAAATTAGGAAAAAGTAGACTTATGAGATCGGGCAAATGTGTGTCTGTCTGTCCTTCTGTCTGTCTGTCCTTCTGTCTGTCTGTCTGTCTGTCTGGCTGGCTGTGTGTGTGGTCCCCCCCCCCCCTATCAACTCCTAAACGGCTGCAGCAATCGAAACAAAATTTGGTAGGAGTAAAGATCTATACCTGAATATCTCACGGCCATATTTGAAAATTATGTCAGTGCTACCAACTGCTGAAAAATCGCAATTGAAATTTGAGCTCATGTTGGATATCTTGGATGGTATGAATGGGAGCTATTTCAAAATTGTCACACGTATAGATAATAATACTGCAGATTAATTCCCAGGAGGCCATACATGGCAGTGTTGCCAAAATGATTATAAACCTGCTGATATGTCCAAATTTTAAATGCATATAACTTCTACACTGTCAATTGGATTTCTACCAAATTTCGTATGTGCTATGTGTACATAAACAGAGATGACTGAGCGTATTCTTAAGAGCCACCAGGGCTGCCAACTGTTAAAAATGCTCTCAATGTTTTTATCCAAATACCCATATATCAGAAAGTATGCAAGCCGACAGCTTTAAACTATGCACACGTATAGTACCTGACATTCTATATTAATTTGGAGTAACTTATATACGTCAGTGCTACCAACATGATTCTAAACCTGCTGAGAGGTCCAATTTTAAATACATGTAACGTCTATACTATCATTTGGATTTCAACCAAATTTCGTGGGTGCTATGTGTACCATAACAGATATGACTATGCTGATTCTTAAGAGTAACCAGGGCTGCCAACTGTTAATAAATACTGTCTCTATTTTTGTTACCCTAATATCAATATATCAGAATGTATGCAAGCCAATAGCTCTAAACTTTGCACACGTATAGTACCTGGCATTCTAGATTAATTTGGAGTAACTAATATACGTCAGTGCTGCCAACTTTATTCTAAGCCTGCTGATAGGTCCAATTTTAAAATGCATGTAACTTCTATACTAACTAATGGATTTTATTGAAAATTGGCACAACAATAGATCATATTATTTCAGATTATTTCTGACCAATACATGTATGTCATTGTTGCCAACATGATTTTACGCGCGCTGTTAGATCCAATGTTTAACTGCATGTAACGTCCATGCTATCCATTGGGCTTCCACCAAATTTTGTATTCTGTACCTTAAAAGATGGAACTAAGAATATATTCAGTCACCAGGGCTGCCAACTGTAGTTCTGTATTAGGCTATATTATGCCAGTTATACAGTATTTCGAACTAATTAGAAATTTCGATATTTCAATTTTAAGAAAAGTAGGCTCTTTAGTTCGTCACGGAACTTCTTGTTTTTTGTTTTGTTTATTAATATTAGGCTTCTGTAATATTTGGCAACCACCTTGAAATTTTAATTAGCCGTAATTTGTATTTTTAAACTAGCTACGCTCACTAACGCGTAGCGCTAGGCCATGGGGCTAAGCTATCAGTGGACTCGGTAGACGTGTGTTCGAGCTCCACGGTCGTTCGTCCTAGTAATGGCTTTCCTTGGTTTCCTATTTTCAACTCCAGGCAAATGCTGGGATGGTACCGTCTGACTGGCCACGGCTACTTCCTTCCACATCCTTGCCAAGTTTCATTCAACTTCATTCATTTCATTTCGCATTAACTCCTCTCATGAGGTTGGCGTCAGGAAGGGCATCCGGCCGAAAAAAACAGCCGCCATATAGACTTTCATCGCATCTCATCCCCGACTCCGTTGACGAAAACAGGAATAATAAGCGGTAGACATACATACCTACTGTCGACCAAAGTATTATGTGTACTCGAGTTTGAAGGTTGTTTGTGACGTAACCAGAAGACATACATAAAATCCAATAACATCATCATTTTTGTCGTTCTATTTTACGTGAATTTATGTAGGTTTGAAATTTTTAGTTTAAATTATAATATTTTTTTATCGCAGTTGGAACAAAAAAAGTGCCCGTTTTAAAGCGTGTTTCAACCATGCGTCACATTTAAGAATTATTATCTCACAAACCCGTCATCAGATCGATTCCAAATTTTAACACAATATACATTGGAATGTTGTATAACTGGTTTAATAATTTAAAAATTTTGTGTGCCCTAGAAACAAAATTGTTATCATTTTTGTAAGGTAACTTTTTCTCGGCTCGGGGTGGTTGGAAAATATAGCTCTTGGTCGCGTTGTAATCCTTATACATCAAGAAGTTATGCTGTATGACTTTAAAATACGTAAATTAATTCACTTATTTTATAACGGTTTATATTTGAACGGGGAAATACGACCTCGCCTCGCTCGGCAGTGATGGGCTCCATCTCAGCAACGCTGTACAGCTTACCCCGGAGTGGCTGGCTGGTGAATCATGCCTTATTTCCACGAATAAATACAAACTGATATAAAATAAGTGAATTAATTTACGTATTTCACAGTCAAACAGCATAACTTCTTGATATATAAGCATTACAACGTGACCAAGAGCTATATTTTCCAACCACCCCGAGCCGAGAAAAAGTTACCTTACAAAAATGATAACAACTTTGTTTCTTGGACACACAAAATTTTGAAATTAATAAACCAGTTATACAACATTCCAATGTATATTGTGTTAAAATTTGCATTCGATCTGATGACGGAGTTTTGAGATAATAATTCTTAAATGTGACACATGGTTGAAACACGCTTAAAAACGGGCACATTTTGTGTTCCAACTGCGATAAAAAATATTAAAATATAAATTAAAAATTCCAAACCTACACGAACTAACGTAAAATAGAACGACGAAAATGATGATGTCATTGTATTTTATGTAGGTCTATTGGTTACTTCACAAACGACCTTCAAACTCGAGTGCACATAATACTTGGGTCGACAGTAGTCTTACATAATACGGTAAGGTGTATGTTTCACAAAACTCAAGCTCCTAAACCAGAGGGAGTTAGAAGGTGTGGTTTGAATCAAAATCTTCAATCGTCTCAATAGTATAGGAAAAATCTTGCATTTCTTGAAAAGTCAACGGAATTAAATGTATTTGTTTATAAAATGCTTTTAAACAAATAAACAAGACGATAGCCCCTGGCAGAACTGTGTCGCATACAGCCCGCGTAACACTTTAGCCAGGCGGGTAGTCTGTACACATGGGGCGCACAAAAATCATTATGCGAGAGTTCGCACGGCTCCGCTAGTTATTTCTTTAATGCGTTCCTTGGTTCAAAACCCACAGGCATTTTTGATTTTTTGAAAAATATTCTCACCGGAAGTATTTATAAGGGCTTAAATGAAACTCTGCATTGGCTCACACTAGCTATTAGTGGTAGAAAAGGCAAAATGCGCATCTAATTGACCGGATATGGTTGGTATCCCCTAAAGGAATAGTGTTCATGGAAGGTATAGTCTATGGCATTATTTATATATATATTTATTTATTTATTTATATATCATACTAGCAACCCGTCCCGGCGTCGGCCGGGAACAATTGTGAATTCATTACGTGATAAGCGCTTCTTTACGATGTCAATGAACTACGATCTATATCCGTTTTACGTCTCGGCATGATGGGTTAAAATCATTGACTGGACTATTAACTGTATTATCATAGAGTTGCATGTGAAACAAATTCTTGTCAGACGTAATTTAAGAATGGCGAGGAGCATGAAACACAAATCCCCCTTTCGTCTAATCTAAAAACACTTATAGTGGACGATATATTGAATATAGAGATGTGCTCTCGCGTACGTTTTTGTAGAACTTTTCATGCTGAACAATTCTTACACTCATTGAATATTGATATGTTTAACGGTTTGTCCAGCGTAAGCTTAAAAAGCGCACGGATGCCGGGATTTTGTTTCGACTTTTACCCTGAAATCGTTACTGCTCGGCTTCCTTTGATCATAAATACATTATTTTCTGCAAAAATCTTCCTCGAGGTATCCTTTACAGAATGGGGAAACCCGTATCAAAATCCATTCATTGGTTCTCGAGATTACCCGTGACATCAAGAATCGGGGACTTGGTTTTATACTAAGTAGAGATTATACGCCAATCAGTATAATGTGATATAATCCCCCTTACGTCCAGTCTTAAATGGACTGTGAATTTAGCGGAACGAAAAGTTCGCAGGCGAAATGAGAGTATTGCACTTCCAGGGAATGGCAAGGTGAATGAAACTGAAATCCCCCTTCCGTCCAATCTTAACTTGACTGTGTTTCACAGGCGAAATGAAGAAAAACCGAGTTGCAATTCCAGGGAAACTCCAAACACAACCACACTTCTCAGAAGTCTTAACTCAACACGACTCGACGGTTTGCTGCTGGCTGTATCTGGGGCAATAGGTTCACCCGCTAGCTAGGCTGTAACAGCGATGACAGACTCGCCCTTAGCTAGCTCGTAAACTGCCGCCTCAGTAGTTGAATGGACATGGTTGGAAGAAATTAAAACGTAAAAACACTTAGGCTATAGTGGGTGATGTATTAAAGATAGAGATATGCTCTCGGGGACTTTTTTGTAGAACTTTAGATGCTGAACAATTCTTACACTCATAGTATTTAGACATTTTTAGCGGTTTGTCCAGCGTATGCTTACAAAGAGCTCGGACGCCAGGTTTTTTTTTTTCGACTTTTCCACTGAAATCGTTACTGCTCGGCTTCCTTTGACCATACATAAATTATTTTCTACAGAAATCATCCTCGAGATATCCTTTACAGAATGGGGAAAACCGCATCAAAAATCCATCCAGTGGTTCTCGAGTTGACCCGTAACATCCAAGAATCGGGGACTTTGTTTTATACTAAGTAGAGATTTAGCGAATGGCTATTAGTACAGGCAGTGTCCGAGGACATGTTCGGCTCGCCAGAGGTTGTAGCTGCTTCTAGCGTATACCCATGAGGTGAGTTACAAGTTCCGTTCAATTTCAAGTAGTTGCAACTTTCGCTACCATATGTCACTGACACCTAGTGGTGAATGTTGGAACTTTGATAGAGCGTTTCAACGAAATATAACCTAGAAATTTAGCTTCACACAAGTTTAATTAGTGGAAGGATCATTTACATGCCATAAATCTATTACATGGGACCACCGGATTTACTTCCCCTCCGAAGGAAGGCATACTGAAGGATTTTAACGCTCTTCAAAAATTCGACGACTTCAGCCGGGTTTGAACCCGCGATCTTGAAAGCAGCAGTTCAGCATGCTACCGACTATGGTCTATGGCATTGAAGGATGTTTTCTACTCTGAGTTGCTTGCCTGTTTTTTTATATTTTTTATTTCATTGGTGGTTTATAATGAGACCTATGTCGGAACTCAAATCCGAATCCTTGAATTCCAAGCTAGTGCATTAGCGGATTTTAACGCAAATGTCTGGAACTATCGTAAACCTTTGATGAGATCTCGGTCTCGTGAGGGATGCTTTGTTTGTATCATGACACCATTGTAAGCCTTCGTTTACAGAGCGAGGTGCACATGACTGAGAGGCGATGGAAAGTGCCACGCTGTGATGTGGGAAGTTTCCCCAACCCCACACTAATCGATCGGAGCATCGTATGGAAACAAGCCTACCTTATCTATTGAACAAATGTGGGAATTGACCGCTGCAGCTAGTTCGATGACACTAGTTTACACCGGATCCATCAACAGGATTATTTTTCTCCTTGATGATTCATTCTTTCCATTGAATCACTGATAGCTTGTTGGTCAACAAATTCAATAATGTACACCAGGTGTTCTTAATCTTTGTGAGACTGTGAGAACCATCATCATGCCATACCAAGTACCAGAGCACCATTAAATCTAACATACCGGTGATAATAACATGGTTGCCTTCGTGGTATAGTGGTCTGCATGCTTAGCTGCCACCCCGGAGGTTCACGGTTCGATTCCCGGCTCTGCCATAAAATGTGAAATGTGGTCTGAGGACTGGAACGGGGTCAACTCAGCCTCGGGTGATCCAAAGAAGTAGAGGGGATTCGATTCCTACCTCAGCCATCCTCGAAGGGGTTTTCGTTGTTTCCCACTTCGTCTCCGGGTAAATGCTGGGATGTTGCCTACTGTAAGGCCTCGGCCACCTCCTTCCCTTTTCCTTGCCTATCCCTCCCAATCTTCCCCTCCATTCCCATCCCTCATGAGGCCCTTTTCGCTTTGGTGGTGAGGCTACCTGGGCGAGGGGCTGGTCCCACCTCCCAAGTTGTATCCCCCGACTAGGTGTTCCAAGCTCCAGGAACCTGCCCTGGTGGTAATGGTGGGATCCGAGGGAAAAGCCAACCTGGAGGGTAAACCGACTAAAAGAAAAATTAATGCTAACATCAACAACAATAATGATGATAATAATAATAATAAATTATTCGAGCCGTACAGTAGTCGCATATGATGTGTAACATGTGACATGTTATCCTACTATGTGCGTCCCGGGAGCGCCAATCCCTTGTTGACAGTGAACTCTGTTGGTCATTGAAATAACTACTTGTAAAACTCCAGTGCCAAATCCTGACCGTAATAAATCATAATTGCTATTTGCCGTGACGGAAGCAATCCACTGCCTACTTGATGCGAGCTGCGCTCTATACCGGCCAGTTAGTGAACCCACAACCAATTCAGACACCACCTGCAAACCGTCGGATACAACTCTGGCGTAGCTCATCATCAGAGAAATATTGGGACAACCCCAAAGGAGAACTTGCTGCAGGTCATCACCTCCCATACGAGACATGGAAGGTCCTTAATAGACTGAGGACTGGAGTATCTCCGTGTAAGGTGAACATGAAGAAATGGGGATTCATCTCAGAGGACGAACTATGTGAGTGTGGTGAACATCAAGACCACCAGCACCTACTCAACTGCAGGAAACTATCAGAACATGTCTCCATGGACGATCTGGTAGCCGCCAGTTATAAGGCAGTTCGTGCAGCGGAATTATGGGCATCACATAGAACATAAAGATGCACATATACTTTGTAATCTTTGTATATATTTATATATATTTATAATATGTTATGTTCTGGAAACGTATAAATAAAAAAGTGAACCCATGCCAATGATGTTATTGAAAATGGCCTCGTTTTGCCAAGTATAGGCGCGATTAAAAATTAGGTGTGCGGAAGGTATATTAAATGTGTTTTTGCCAGTGATATGTTTAGACCAACGAAGTTTCAATTATTGTTAGTAGTCGGCGTGAATAGCCTATACTGAATTCCTACGTTGTTTTGAGTGTTTGTTGATGCGATATAGATTCCACTTAGCCACATGGCCGACAGGACATCGAGTGCTTACATTAATTAAGAATACAGCAGAAGTATGAAG
The DNA here is from genome assembly GCA_946902985.2 of Meconema thalassinum. Taxonomy (NCBI): domain Eukaryota; kingdom Metazoa; phylum Arthropoda; class Insecta; order Orthoptera; family Tettigoniidae; genus Meconema; species Meconema thalassinum. The sequence goes on from OX336390.1 coordinate 839,514,818, forward strand.
ATTTAATAAATCGTAATTGTTTTCAGCAAATATGATAAAATGAATATGTTCACACCAATGAACGACAACTTGAAGACGATTTACTATAGGAATATCTTAAATTGGGTCTCCAAACCTTGAACTAAACTGTATGCGATATACATTCCCCATAGCCACATGGCCTACAGTACGTCGTTGTACCGAACTCCGCCATCACGCACGCTCATTTTTTCCGTCCCATGCACTTCCGTCCCATTTCCAAAATCACTCCCACAAAAGTGTCCAGCTACCGAGTGGAAAGATGTTACACATCAATAATAATAACAAGCATGCGCCTCTCTTTTCTTTTCCTATTTCTCTCTCCCTCAGAAGTGCTGAAATAACTAGGGATTCCCCACTCGCCAGGCAAGTTGCAACCGTTTGCATGACTCATGCAAATAAGATACATTTACGTGTGGACAGTCGAATCAGCATATTTCGTGTCACTCATAAACTAACGATGTCTAATGGTTATACAGTAGATTAACAAGTAGTTCCGTGAAGAACTATACAGCCTATTTTCATATATCCTACTTATGTTAACTGCCACTATTTATTTATTTATCGTATGGCGTATACATGAGTCACAAATTTATATTTACACTATTTACATAGTTAATTGCTTGTGGCGTCCCCAGGAAAAATTCTCTTCTATCTCCATCGAAACGGCTCAGTGGGCATTCTTGGGTGATGTGCTTCACAGTTTGCCTCTCAGCACCACTGTCGCAACAAGATGATGACTTTTTCCTCCATTTGTATAGCAGATCTGCACACACACCATGGTTAGTTCGGATCCGGTTTAACTTGGACCATACTTTCCGAGGTTGTTCAAAGCCAGGTACCTTCTGTGTGATGCATGGCATTTCCAAAGACTCTGCTTGGGCGAATTGTCTCCATTCATTAGACCATTTCTCAGTCAGGTTGAAATTACACATTGCCAGATTCTCCGCCGTGCAGATGGGTGGAAATCTTGACTTCAGTCTATCTATATGTAGGTGGTGGATATCCTCATGATTGGGCAGTCTTTGATTAATCTGGATCTTCTTGTATTCATTCATCAAAGCATTGCATCTGCGGAGGTGGGGTGGGGGAATATGGCTTAATACAGGCAGCCACTGAATAGGAGTTGATCTGATCGTGCCTGTGATCATTCTCATTGTGTCATTTAATTTAACATCTATTCTCTTCACATGAGGGCTTTAATCCAGACAGGAGCACAATACTCTGCAGTAGAGTAAACCAGGCCAAGAGCTGAGCAACTTAAAGTAGTTGCACTTGCACCCCAAGTAGTACCACGTAGTTTTCGAATGATGTTGTTGCGTGTCTGAATCTTGGCAGCGCTCTTTCTCAAGTGTTCTTGGAACGACAGCGTTCTATCGAGTGTAACACCCAGATATTTGGGGTGTTTATTTTGGCGGAGAAGGGTGTTATCGAAGTATACCTTGAGATCCCTTGACGCCATTCGGTTGTTCAGATGAAAACAAGAAACTTCTGTTTTACTCATGCTTGGTTGGAGTCTCCATTTTCGGAAGTAGTTTCCTAAAACAGCGAGATCGTTTGTCAGCGTTTCCTCTATCTCCTCGAAGCATAGGTCGTTAGTGGCAAGTGCCCAATCATCTGCATAACCACATTTCCTGGATTTTGTGGGGGGTATATCTGAAATATATAAATTGAACAGAAGTGGGGCAAGCACTGATCCTTGTGGAAGTCCATTGTTTAGTTTGCTGGATCTGCTGATTTCACTTCCCATGACTACGCGAAATGTTCTGTCACTCAACATGTTGTTTATAAGGTGAGCCAGACTCCTGCATGGAATCACTTTAAGGAGTTTACTGATAACGCCTTCTCTCCACATTGTGTCGTAAGCTGCTTTTAGGTCTACAAATGCTACCGAAGTCTTTAGTCTTTGTTGGAATCCTGCTTCGATGAAGGTAGTTAATGACAGGACTTGATCGGCTCAGCTTCTTTGTGGTCTGAATCCTGCTTGTTCAATAGGGATCGTTTCGAACACTTTTGTAGCAATTCTATTCAAGATTAGTCTTTCTAGTAGTTTATAGCAACCACTGAGCAATGCTATTGGTCTGTAGCTCTCTGGTGTTTCACTAGGCTTTCCTGGTTTTAGGATTGCAATGACTTTACTCATTTTAAATAAGCGAGGTAGGTTGCCTGTTCGAAGAATGTAAGTTAGAAACCTAAATAACCATAGTTTCGTATTTTCTCCACTATTAATCAGAAACTCGGGGTGAATCCCATCAAATCCCGGTGCTTTACCAGATTTCATATCGTCTCAAGCTGCATCGATATCTTGCACACTAAATGGTCTAGTGTATTCCGAATGAAGGGGGCTTGTGGCCTTGAGAATGGTTAATTGCTTTTTGATATTTCTTGTATGATTTCTGTCTCTCGGTGTTCTAGACAAAGCAACTATATGAGCAGCAATTTGGTTCGGAGTAACTGCAGGATTTTTACGAACAATGGGAGTGGCCCCACCAAGCTTCCGTAACAATGACCTTGCTTTCTGCTCGATTCTCTGAAATTCATAGATGGTACAGTTTCAGTCCATCTTTCTCTTCGGGTATTGTCAAGATTATGAAGCAGTTCATCCCCGATTTCTTGTTCGCCACTGGAAAGGAACTCTTGGTATAGCTTTTCATTTGCATCAGTCCATCCAGGAATGAATTCCTTTCTGTAACCTCTAGGAATGTGTCTATTTGCTGTGGCACTTACAGCACCCACAAATCTCTCATAGTTGTTGCTTGTTGGCGGTATGCATCTGACACATTTATCAAGGTCACTCGAGAACGCTTTCCAGTCTGCTTTCCTGAAGTTCCATCGTGGGCGAGGATAAGAAGTTACCAGAGGTATCTGCATTCCAACCTCAAGACGCACAGGACGATAACTGCCACTAACAAACATACAAAATAACAGTTTGATTGCTGTAATGCATTCGTAGATATTGAGAACCGACTGAATATTTCGGATGGTCGCCATGTTGGATTTAATATATGTAGGTCCTAGAGTTATGTGCTGTTACATGAAGATTATTGTGTACGTGTAGCATGATTAGGACACAAGAAGTAAAAACGAGATTTTTAAATTTCGCATAGCTGCCATCTTGTGGTTATGGAAACAATTGAAATAAATTAGATGCCAGTGGATTAGCATTCGTATAAGGATCTACTGTTTCAAGTTTCACTCCACTCGGATGGTTAAATTGCGAGAAACATCCATGTGAATATTTATCCTTCGCGTCGCCGCCATGTTGGATTTGTGATCACCAGGTTATTTAAAATCCTATAGGTGAACTTAAGTGCATAGCCCCTATGAACATAAAAAAAATCAGTTTGATTGCTATAATAGATTCGTAGATATTCAGAGCTGTCTAAATATTTCGGATGGTCGCCATGTTGGATTCTTAAATGTATAGGCCATAGAGTCATGTACCATTAAAGGAAAATTATTGCGTAGGTTCATTATTCAAACTTTCACTTCGATCGCATGATTACGACACAAGAAATAAAAACTTAATTTTAAAATTCGCACAGCCGCCATCTTGAGGTTATGTAAACAATTGAACTAAATTAGATACCAGCGCATTACAATGTGTATAAACATTTGCTGTACGAAGTTACATTGCGTTTGGATAATTAAATCGCGAGAAACTTTTATTTAAAACTTTCAACTTCGCTTGGCCGCCATGTCGTTTTGTAGTTAACCGGTTTTTGAAAGTCTCATAGATGAACTTCCAGTAGTGCCCTTTATCTCCGTTCAAAATTTCAAGATGATACCGCTAATAGTTTCCGAGGTATAGAATGCCGGTGAAATATTTCGCACATCAGTCATCTTGTGGTTATGTAAACAATTCAACGAAGTTAGATGTCGGTGCATTACAATGTGTATAAACATATACTGTACCAATTTTTATTGCGTTTGGTTGGTTAAATCGCGAGAAACGTCTATTTAAATGTCGCAAATTCGCTTGACCGCCATGTTGGTTTTGTAGTTATCAGTTTTTCAAAAGTCACATAGGTGAACTTCTAGTAGTTCCCTTTATCACCGTAAAAAATTCCAGGGTGATATCGGGAATAGTTTCGGAGATATTGAATGCTGGTGAAATATTTCGCACAGCCGCCATGTTAGATTGGTGATACGTAACAAAATTTGAAGAGCACGGTCGGGGTCGCCCGGAATAGTGCTATGAACTTACCGAGTTTCATTGAAATCGCTCCAGCCGTATAGAAGTTATTAGGGGAAAGACACACACACCTCTCTCTCACACACACACACGCACACACAGACACACGGACATAAGGTGATCTCATAAGCCTATTTTTTCAAAATTGAAAATAGGCTAAAAGTACTATTTCACAAAATGATAAAATTTCTGACGTGTCATAACTTGTAATGAAATCAATATTGTTGCGGTACGTGCAAAACTGAATTGAAGAATGGATCTCAGGAGAGATTGTGCTCGCGAGAACTTTTGGCTCGTATGACGAGAGTACCCAATCTCATTTCAAGAGCACCAGGTTGAGAACGTTTGCTGTACAGTATGAGAATGTAAAGTAAACTGGAAGGATCTTCGAGAATTTGTCGCCACAACCACTGCCATCGTAATGTACAGGCCATAAGGCTCCTACAGTGACGTCACGCCTAGGGTCGTTATAGTCGCAGCAGCTAGACAGAGCTCCCTTCACACGCAGTTACTTGAAACCGAATATAAATTACGCTCCCGCTTCAAGACGTAGAAAAATAGCAATGCTATTTGGGGCTGATTAGCACTTCCATCCGTTACCTCTACATACGTCTAATGATCGCTCCACTTGTTCGAATCCTACCGATGTAGCTGGTATTTTGCGAGTGAACAAAATGGTACATTGCCGGTACATTTACTATGACGTTGAAACACACAAACAGGTATTTTGACGTCGAGAATAAGATCTATTATTTGCCATTTTCTCGTTATTTACCGCTTTGAAATGGTTTATGGTAGATGCCTGAGAAAACCCCGCATCACTCTTGGTTATTCAATAGATCACATTCTGAACTGCTCGTGGATGACAAAGCTCATGTAACCTATCTCGAACTGTAATCAATGTACAGGCCACCCTCAAGGGGACTTAAACAGGGCCTATCCTAACAGCACTTATTTTCTATGACTCAATCTAACTTGTTTCTTGCATCAGGAAATTACAACGAGTTGTAATTTTGATACCAGGAATCAATAACCTAGAGTACATACACCAGGTGCTAACAATCCCGTTAATGTAAATACAGTAGCCTACATAAATGCTGCCACGAAAATATTATCATGTTCACTTGAGCTTGATCGAGAGACCATTCTCACAAATAATGTAACTTGGACTGACTTCAATAGATACTGATTACTGGGTATCGCTTCTCTGTTTTACATACAGTAAGTAACTTAACCTCAGTATTATCAGACTGTATTAGGAATGTTTCCAGTCCTAGCATAGGATGACGTATGGAAACTTCATACAATAATTGAAACCATGTCAACTTACATCCTACAATCAGGGCGATTAGCTCTTCTATCCCGAAGTATCTTACGTTTAGGGAAATGTTAACACACACTCTTGTATTCCCCGTAATATACAACTAATTTCTAGGAATGTTGTGTATGCATTGCTTTCTTAAATTGGCGTGGTGGGGAAGGAGAAGCAACCCACATTATCATTTCTTTCATATTACCGGCAGTTGCTACAAACTTTTGGCATACCTGCGACCTGGGAAGGAGGTTTCCTGAACTAACATATTATTACCACCCAAGAAACCTTGTACGTGTCGAAATAATAAGTGATATAGAGGTCCTAACTAAAACATAACCTTCAGTGTGATGACAAACATGCAACGCAAAATTTGCGTAGATACAATAACTTACCTACAAAATGAACATTTGTTTCAGAAAATAAACAATCCTCATTCTAGATGACGTGAGTAGAAGCGTTCTCAAGTATCACTTTTCACGTGGATAATGTTTCATAATAGTTATAAACAACACCACAAAATAAAAATGGTCGTCATCTCTACACCCTACCGATCAGCTGATCAATCGTTATAGTCGCTGCATGATGGCCTGTACATTACGATGGCAGTGCCACAACACGCTTCAACGAGTTGAAAATTAATGGGCTAGTGCTTGCTGCCACGGTAACCACGTGTTGGAAATTTGTCCACGCTAAACATCCACGATAAATTGTCCACGCTAATTTCAGATAGACCCCTATTCCAAAAAATTATTCATGTTAAAACGGCAAATATATTTTTAACTATGATAATTCTTTCAGCACTCAAATACGTATTTTATTCTAGTTTATACCCCTACGAAACTTCTAAAGTCTACGACTATGTTGGTTACCAAACCCCGAACGGCTATGTGAGATATTGCTATAATTTCCGCAATAACTTGGTGATTTCAGGTTTGGACTGATATTATATCTCACGGGTAAAATAGATGGCAGACGAGGCCGTGGCAGAAGACAGATGTCCTGGCTTCAGAATATCAACGAGTGGTTACGAATTCGATCTGTTGAAGAATTGTTCCGGCTTTCGGTGGGCAGATGCGTCTTTTCTATGATGATCGCCAAAGTTTGGGGGACTGAACACGGTACTTGAACAAGAAGACACACTCTCGATAAGAGGTACAACATTTCTGTAACATCCTGTATATTCCTTCCTCAGAAAATCTCAGTCCACGCTACTTTCACGGTTGTTCATTTATCTCTGTAGTTAGGTCGGCATTGTCCATGCCTGCGGTCATCTCACAGTCAAAAGTCCATTTGTTTTAAAAATATATTTACTGCATTCCAGAAATAAGCAGATAAGAACTGTCAGCGATTGTTTTAAGTGTATTTATAAATCGGGATTCGTGACTCAGAACACAAACTCAGAATACAACTTCCGAAGTGACCTAGCCCATTGCTCGGAAATCACCTCGCAGTTTGTGGATGTGCAATCTTACGGACAAAGCTTTCTCCTGCCCGAGTCTCGTTCTAGCTTATAAGGGTTATGAATTGTAGTGAAATGGAATGTGGAAATTGATACCTAGATTGCATTGATGGTATTATTGTAAAAATAAGAAAATCAGGTATCATTACTATTTCATTTCATCGTTATGACTGCCTAAGGAACGCGTTTGAATCTATCTAGCTGTTCTTGTTGCTCTTGCTTTTTTGTCCTTCCAAACTCTTTTCATTTTCTCGCTATGACTCTTTCTTGCGCTCCTCCGTCCCGGTTGTGTTGGATGTAATGTTTGGCTGGTGTGAACGTTGATGATTGTCAACTAGTTCCCTGAATTTAGTCCTGTCAACTACGGTATCACTGTAGATGTCTATTCTCTGACTGTCTTATTCAGCTCCAGGCAGCCAGTTGTTCATAGTTATCATTGTGAGAGTAAATCATAACCTCCTTTAACCCCTCCAGGGTTGGCTTTTCCCTCGGTCTCAGTGAGGGATCCCACCTTTACCGCCTCCAGGGCAGTGTCCTGGAACCTGAAACTTCGTGTCGGGGGATACAACTGGGAAGGTGGAACGAGCTCCTCGCCCAGGCGGCCTCACCTGCAAAGCGAATAGGGACCTTATGAGGGATGGGAAGGGATGGGGAGATTGGGAGGAATCGACAAGGAAGAGGGAAGGAGGCGGCCGTGGCCTTACTTTATGTACCATTCAAGCATTTGCCTGGAGACGAAGTGGAAAACCTCGGAAAACCACTTCGAGGATGGCTGAGGTGGGAATCGAACACCCTCTACTCATTTTGACCTCCCGAGGCTGAGTAGACCCCGTTCCAGTCCTCATACCACTTTTCAATCGGGAATCGAACCTCGGACCTCTGGGGTGGCAGCTAAGCACGCTGACCACTACACCAAGGTAGCGACATTATCCTCTCTATATTATTCTGCTAAGGTCCCATTCCGGTTTTGTACCGAAAATAAGGTCCTGTTAACACCAACATACACATATGGGGTACCTACAGGTGTCGCATAACCCCATGTGTGTCCTAAACTCACTCACTTCCTCTTTAAATGCCTCACAATTAAATAAATATCTTAAAAATGTACATTTACAATTGGTGTACCGTAACTTGGCGCGGCAGCGGCAGCCATCTGGCGGGAGCGCGGCGGCGGCAGCCATCTGGTGGGAGCGTGGCGTACTGCTAGCTGAGAAGTTTCTCAGCAGATGGCTCCGGTGTGATCTCGCCAAGATTGTATTGTTATCTAAGAAGCCAACTGAACTAGGAAGCTGGGTAGTATACAATTCGTAACCCACATATAGGGTACCTACTTGCCTACTAAATCCAGTATTCTGACACGGACAATTATATGTCGCTTTCTCTAGGGTTCAATCCTTTGCAAATGTAACAAGATGTTCAGTAAAGAACATATAGCCTACTTTCTCCTAAATGCATGGGTATTGTTACAACTCTTTGTCCTTTTCAAGGAGTATGATTGAATGTTGGTTGTAGTAGCTTGTTGAAATACAACGTGCTATAGGGATATTAAACATGAATATGAGGTGCCCTTTGCTAGTGCTACCTCTGTACCAAATTTCGTTCAATTCGGTTTCACCGTGTTTGAATTGATAGGGGGAATCGATTTGCACACATACTTGGCCACCATCTGCAAACTATTGGGCTGATGTTCTTGCAGTTTGGTCTGAATATGTTTCCCACATAAAGATATGGTGTTGCAAAATTTGGTAGAGACTAGATTATTAGGTTGGTCGTAATTACATTTTAGCTTTTAACATTTGGGTGGCCGTGATTACGTTTCCGTCAAGATAGCGGTGATATAAAACATGACACTGAGGTGCCCTTTGCTAGTGCTACCTCTGTACCAAATTTCGTTCAATTCGGTTTCACCGTGTTTGAATTGATAAGGGGAATCGATTTTCACACAAAGATGGCCGCCATCCGCAAACTATTAGGCTAATGACCTAGTTATTTGGTCAAAGGATGCTTCCTCTATAAAGGTATGTTGTTGCAAAATTTGGTAGAGATCGGATGATTAGGTTAATCGTAATTTGATTTAAGCTTTGAACATTTGTGTGGCCGCCATTACGTTTCTGTTAATATGGCGGCGATATAAATCATGACACTGAGATGCCCTTTGCTAGTGTTATCTCTGTACCAAATTTCGTTCCATTCGGTTTCACCGTGTTTGAATTAATAGGGAGAATCGATTTTGACACAAAGATGGCTGCCATCCGCAAACTATTAGGCGAATGACCTATTAGATTGGTCAAAGGATGCTCCCTCCATAAAGGTATGTAGTTGCAAAATTTGGTAGAGATCGGATGATTAGGTTAATCGTAATTTGATTTAAGCTTTGAACATTCGTGTGGCCGCCATTACGTTTCTGTCAAGATGGCGGCGATATAAAACATGACACTGAGGTGCCCTTTGCTAGTGCTACCTCTGTACCAAATTTCGTTCCATTTGGTTTCACCGTGTTTGAATTAATAGGGGGAATTGATTTTCACACAAAGATGGCCGCCATCCGCAAACTATTAGGCTAATGACCTAGTTATTTGGTCAAAGGATGCTTCCTCTATAAAGGTATGTTGTTGCAAAATTTGGTAGAGATCGGATGATTAGGTTAATCGTAATTTGATTTAAGCTTTGAACATTTGTGTGGCCGCCATTACGTTTCCATCAAGATGGCGGCGATATAAAACATGACACTAAGGTGCCTTTTGTTAGTACTACCTCTGTACCAAATTTCGTTCTATTCGGTTGCACCGTGTTCGAATTAATAGGGGGAATCGATTTTCACACAAAGATGGCCGCCATCCGCAAACTATTACGCTGATGACTTAATAGTTTGGTCAAAGGATGCTCCCCCCATAAAGGTATGTTGTTGCAAAATTTGGTAGAGATCGGATGATTAGGTTAGTCGTAATTTGATTTAAGCTTTGAACATTTGTGTGGCCGCCATTACGTTTCCGTCAAGATGGCGGCGATATAAGACATGACACTGAGGTGTCCTTTGCTAGTGCTACCTTTGTACCAAATTTCGTTCAATTCGCATTCACCGTGTTCGAATTGATAGGGCGGGACAGACATTCAGAGTACACACACTCACACACACACAGACACACACACACACACACACACAGACACACACACAGACTCACACACACACATACACACACACAGACAGACACACTTTTTTCGCCCTGTGTTTATCTCATAAGTCTACTTTCATTTTTTGCAAAAATCGAAAGTAGGCTAAAAATTGATGTAGAAGAAACTCCCGAGCAAACAATAACCGATGAATTCGTTGTAACATCGAATATTGTCTACAAAGCGGTGCTGTGACAAGTACAAAATACTGTTATACATAATTATTTGTGTTCTTCTCATGTACGTATGCCGTTTAGCAACAATAAATACATTTCTTCAATATTTAAAACTTCGTTCTCCCACATTCTTCCCTACTACCTCATAAACCTACATTCACGTTGCGAAAGCTCGCACGGGCCCACTAGTTGGAATTATTTCCACAATTACTACTCTGATTTGCGGGGAATCAATTGATCGTTGTTGGTGTTTCATTCGAAGGGCTTCGACATCGTATTCATTTGGCACCGTGTACTTGAGTGTGTGTCTAATTTGTCTGATAGCATGTGATGTGCTGCGTTTGTAATTCAGGTGAGGGTCGGAAAGGAGGCGGTCATGGCCCTAAGTTAAGAAAACTCCTGACATTTGACTAGAGTAGAAGTGGGAAACCACAGAAAACCACTTCTAGAATGGCTGAGGTGGGATTCTAGCCCACCTCTTTTCAGTTTTGTCTCACAAAGCTTAGAGTATCCCATTCCTGTCTTCAGATCAGAATTAAATTTCTTGGGATAGCCAAGAATCTAAGCCTGGCCTCTGGGGTGACAGCCAAGAATGTTAGCTACTGCACCATGAGGTGGACAAAACAGACCAATACATCGTAAAAATTGATGTCCCCCCCCCCCCCCAGCAGCATATCCGAGCACGTTAAATCATTATTAACCTTGTATAGGGCAGAACTATTATTAACATATTTAATAGCGGCTTCGGTGGCGTAGTCGGTAGCATGCTGAACTGCTGTGCCCAAGATAGCGGGTTCAAACCCGGCCGAAGTCGTCGGATTTTTTAAGAGCGTTAAAATCCTTCAGTATGCCTTCCTTCGGAGGGGAAGTAAAGCCGGCGGTCCCATGTCATAGATTTATGGCATGTAAAAGATCCTTTCACAGACTAAACTTGTGTAAAGCAAAATTTGTTAGGTTAGATTTCGTCAGAACGCTCTATCAAAGTTTCAACGTTCACCACTAGGTATCATTGATATCTGGTGGCGAAAGTTGGAACTACTTGAAATTGAACGGAACTTGTAGCTCGCCCTTTAGGGTGTCCGCTGGAAGCAGCTACAGACTCAGGCGAGCCGAACATGTCCTCGGACACTCCCGGCACTAAAAGCCATACGATAAATAAAATAAATAAATAAATAAATAAATAAATAAATAAATAAATAAACATATTTTATTTGTATTTATTTAAATTTAATATAGCCAAATTCTAATTTGTAATTTTATTTCGTGTTATCTTTTTAATTTTTATGTTTAAATGTTTTTATAATTTTATTTTTAATATTATTTATAAGATCTGAAATTCTTATAATATTATTTTATAAGCTTATGTATTTAATTGTAATTTTATATGTTTATGAATTACTTTATAAGCTACCAATAGTAATTTTATAAACTTATTAATTTTTAGTCCCGGCCCCGTGGTGTTGGGGTAGCGCGCCTGCCACTCACCCGGAGGCCTCGGGTTCGATTCCCGGCTCCGTCAGGTTTTTTAAAACTGACGTGAGGGTTGGAACGGGGTGCACTCAGCCTCGTGTGGACAATTGAGTAACTGTCTGACAGTGAGGCGACGCCCCGATCACGAAAACCAAGATTAATGGCCGAGGGGATCCGATGCGCTGATCACGCGTCACCCCAATATCTGCAGGCCAAATGGCTGGGCAGCGGTCGCTTGGTCGGCCTAGGCCCTTCATGGGCTGTGTAGTGCCAGGGGTTGACTTTTTGATGTTGTTGTTGTTGACTATTAATCTTTACAATTTATTTATTTTCAATTTTAATTTCTTTCATATTTTATTATTTACGTTTTAATTGTTTTTGTTAAAAGAAATATCAAGCATCTCAGGTCAAGAAGATAGAAAAATATTGTTTTATGAAATATTAAAACTTTCAAAAGAAAATGCGTTGACATAATGGCTGAAATATTCAACCATCAGCATCTTTGACATAGCAGGTTGTTAATATACAGACCACTGGCCTATAAAGGGTTAATAGGAGGTAAATCATGTCCTCTGTTAACCCTTTTCTTGAAGTATTTTATTTTGCTATTTAACCCCGTGGCATAGCGTGTCACTCACCACCACAGCGATGGGGATCTGCATCAATTTAGGAGATCGTAGTTTTGAATTCCGGCACTGACTGCAGCTATCAAGAGTGTGGTTTTCTCTGGGTTTATCCATACTCCCCCAAGGCAAATGCTGGGATAGTACATTTTCAAGTCCCAGGAAAACCGTCCCCAACCCTGACTATAATTTCCAAGTACACACAATACTACATGCACCACAGAAACACACGTTATCAGATAATTCAACACAAACCTAAGTACACGGGGCTAATGACCAATGATGACCCAGTCCCCTAAAACGAATTTATAACATAAAAAACAAATTATTTTGCCAATTGCTTGTGAACAGCTAGCCCCGTATTGGGGTAGCGCACCTGCCTCTCACCGGGAGGCCCCGGGTTGGATTCCCAGCTCCGACAGGGATTTTAGAAACTGACGCGAGGGCTGGAACGGGGTGCACTCAGCCTCGTGAGACAATTGAGTAGCTGTCTGACAGTGAGACAGCGCCCCGATCACGAAAACCAAGATTAACGGCCAAGGGGACCCGATGCGCTGATCACGCGTCACCCCATTATCTACAGGCCAAATGGCTGGGCAGCGGTCGCTTGGTAGGCATAGGTCCTTCATGGGCTGTTGTGCCAGGGGTTATTATTATTAATTTTATTATTATTGTTTGTGAACTTTAGAGCGTACAAGGAATTTGAATGTTGGGACGATATTTCTCAAAGATGTGTAGGAAAATTTGCTTATATCGACTTGAGATATTTCACAAATTATCTGAGTGGTACTAGTTATGACTAGTTCAGCGTGTAAATCTGATGATGAGACCGCTGTTTCCCCTCACTAATATTTATGTTTCAGGTTATAATCTGATGTGATGCGCTGCGTGTTTGCTCGGCAATCTTCGTAAGCTGTGCGGTTGGCTTAGGTGTGGTGCATGTCGCGGTTTTGTGGTCTATTGGCTTCGTTGGTGACTAACAGTTCCAACTGTGATGTTTCGTTTTTTCTCGTTTTTAATATTTCCACGCTGTGGCCTCGTTGGCGTGTAAAATACTTTATATTCCAATATTCCAAATTTGCCACTCCCCGACACTTGTCTTCATATCTCAGCATACGCCACCCCTTCTAAAGTGAACTTTGTTCATCCTACAGTACGGAAGTGAACAAGAAGCAAAATTAAAAACAAAAAACCTAGATAGTGAAGCCATTTTCCGAATTACCTAATTGACAAGTGATATTGCAACTTTCCGGGCGGTCAAAAAAATATAATTCCAACTACTGGAACATGCGAAAATGATCTTGAAAAAACAACAACATGTGATTATGTTGTTTGACTCTTCAGTCTTTAGACTGGTTTGATGCAGCTAGCCATATCTTCCTGTCCTTAGCTAATCGTTTCATCACTACATCCAAGGTATTCTGTTTAACATATTCTAACCTTGGTCTACCCTTGCAGTTCTTGTCCTCAACCCTTCCTTCCATAACTAAGTTTGCTAATCCTGGGTGTTTAGTATGTGTCCTACCAACCTATGTCTTCTGTTCATTAGCTGTTGCCAGAAACATATTTCCTCTCCCACTCGTCTTAATACATAATCTACCCATCTCTTCTTCACCATTCTCCTGTAACACCACATTTCAAACGTTTCTATTCTCTTCTTTTCTGCTGCGCCAACAGTCCAAGTTTCACTTCCATAGAGCGCCATGCTGCATACCAAGGCATTCAAAAACGACTTCCTAATATCTAAATCTACATTTGATGTCAACAGATTTATTTTGTATGAAGAAATGCGTTTCTTGCCTGAGCCAACCTACTGTTTATATACTCTTTGCTTCGTCCATCACTAGTTATTTTGCTTCCAGAGTAGCAAAAGTCTCCTGTATAATATATATTTTCTAATTTAACGTTTAAAATTATACGCCAAATCAATACTTCTTAATTATACTTGTTAAGTATTGATTTGGCGTATAATTTTAAACTTTTAAATCTAATATCAATACCGATATTTAAAAACATTTGTGTTTACAATGGCTAATGTGTTTGCATTCATATATTTTCTATGGACTGCCATCATCTCAGCAGAGTACTCGTAGGTCATGTCTGCATATTAGTTTACATAGTTTAGGGCGTACTGCTTAAGTATATCATAGCAATAGTAGCTACGCCTTCATAGATAAATTGGTGGAGGGAGACTGTTTGTTGATGAAATCGTCATTTCTCAGTCTTGCAACATTGCAAATACCGTATTAAAATAAATAGGATTTTAACGGTTGCTTAATGTTTTAGTATTTATCACTAATAGTTGCTTCACGTTCTAACAAGGGAACGGATTGCGGTGTAAAATTCAAATCAGGTTGAAATTTAGTACAAAATATTCCTATAAAGTTGTACAATGACGTAGTGAAAACCGCACGGGCCACTTTCAATTTTGAACTCCAATATTGAACGCAGAAGACCTGCAGGGTGACGGCATGAGCGAGGAGGTTGTAAGAGGTAAAACTGACCTTGAATACTAGCAGCACGCAACAGCTTGCGACCACCAGACAGTGACTTGCCGTGCTGCGGTGCATTCCCCACCTTCCACCTTCCCCTCAACCCGTCACTCCCTCATCAGTTCGGTAGGACTATGCAAAACAAAAGTGATGTTTCGGATGGACAGGTACCTAAACTTACAGTCATCAAGCCAATTAACTGTGACACTTTTATTTCGTCTGTTTTTAATTTTACTGGCACAGACAACAATGAAAACTTTACTTTACAGTCAGAATATTTGCAAATGCCAGAAAGTGACAACGACGATGTTCAATTGGAACACATTCCAAATATTAATCCTGGGAATGTGGTAGTTTGTCTACAAAGTTGCTTTGCTGAAAGTGATCGCTATGAAAGCTGGTGACCGAGAGCCATCACCTGCTGCTAGGATTCAAGGTCAGCTTTACCTCTTCCCACCTCCTCACTCATGCCATCACCCAGCAGGTTTTCAGTGTTCAATATTGGAGTTCAAAATTGAAAGTGGCCCGTGCGGTTTTCACTACGTCATTGTACAACTTTGTAGGAATATTGTTTACTACATTTCAACCAGATTAGAATTTTACACCGCAATCCATTCCCTTGTATGTTTTGCCGTCATCTTTGATTTGGATGGCTGAGACTGATTGTGGGTGTCATTATGGGTGTGTTAGTGTTTCGTAGAGCTATTTTGTCTTGTATATTTGGATCTGATGATGCTCGCTTGACGAGCGAAACATGTCATCCTATAGCTTTCTCTCTTTTCTGTAGTCCATTCTGGCATTCGCCTGGGAAATAAATGGAAAGCTGTAGAAAACTGCTTCTAGAATGTCTGATGTAGAAATTGAACCCACCTCTTCTCAATTCTTCTTGACAAAACTGAGTAGAACCCCGTTCTAGCCCTCAGAGCCGGGAATCGAACCTGGGCCTCAACAATGACAGCCTAGAATGCTAGCCACTACGTCTCGAGGTGAAACGGCCCAAATCACTGTTCATACACAAGTAAAAATTACCCCCCGCGGCGTGCCGTGCTCATCATATCGTGCATCACGGCTGCGAGGGCAGCTGCAGCTAGTCCGGAGATCGCAGGTTTGAATCCCGGCGCTGATAGCTGCTATCTTGAGTGTGGTTTCTCCCTAGGTTTTTTCCACACTCTCTCCAGGTAAATGCCGGAATATTACTTTACTTCAAGCCCCGGGGCGCCTACACTGTTCCTGCCCCCTAACACACGTTTTTTTAGGTTACTTTCCGCATGCCCCTGTAATTGGGATTGTATTATGTTGACCGACTAAAAATCAATCTCAGCCATCCAAATCAAAGACGACGGCAAAACTTAGAACGTGAAGCAAATACTACTGATAAATACTAAAACATTAAGCAATATCAAACTACAAAACTTTACAATTTATCCGGCAAAACTAAACGAAGAAGATACAGCTTCGTTTTATCAGAATGCGATAGATCACTACTGTGAACTCATTGCATGGATATTTTCACACCTTGACTCCATCGCTTTCAGTAGACTACCATCCTGAGAGAACACACAGCCCTAGTACTTAAAATGGTCCACCTTCTCCAACTTACAAACTTCAATCTCCAATCTACAGTAGCATCCTATATTCGTGTACTTCTTTCCTATCAACAACGTCTTTGTAGCCTACTTGAAATACTAATTTATTTCGTGGAGTGAAAAAATTAATCTTAGTATTACATTACTTTTGCATTTCTACTCCATAGAGATGATAATGCAAATTATACCTGCAATGTGCCCAATTTTATATGTGTGTGCTAATTGTAGTTGACCACATGTCATGTGGTGGGCTGTGTTTGCCCCATTTCCACCATATCTAGGTCTCCCGAGTAATCAAAATGCACCACCTCAATGAGGTCAATCCTCGCTGTGTGTCCTACATATTCAAGGTAATTAGAGTGAAAACGAAGAGGACTTTTTTAGGCAATTTTAATCGCCTTTTGTCGGTATGTATGTATGCATTTACGCCAAATAACTTTTGATCGACAGGATCCACGGTAATTCCCCAAAATATACCTGCATTGCGCCCAGATTAATGTGTCTGTGCCACGGTGGGTGAGTGGTTATCGTGTCGGATTACTAACACCAAGATTGCAGGTTCGCTCCTGGCCGTGCTAAGTGATTTTTGAAAGGCGGCAAAAATCACGACACTCATGTCATACGATGTTAGCATGTTAAAGAACCCATTTGAATTCAGTAGGCCGTGTTCATAATGACAAAATTAATCCCGGGATTCTTCCGCCAACACAAAGTTCCTCATTTCTCTACTAGAAAGCGCTATAGTGTCAAGGAGCTTAGATATCTAACCTCCTTGACTTTCATAATGCTTGAAGGAACAACAAAATTTGACATGCAAGCTGCCCCCTGGGTGGCAAATAACAAAGCTTGCACCCAGCATCCGAGGCCATACGATATTATTATTATTATTATTATTATTATTATAATTCACAACTCATGGAAACAACAGTGGCTAGAAAGTTGATCCAACAATGCAGAACTCTACCATGCTTGACAAGAAAACCTCCAGGATTCGATCAACCACGCTCGGTTTGGTCCACTTTGAATAGCATCCGTACGAGCCATGGTAAATGTGCTGATGCCCTCTTCAAATGGGGGATAATACAATCCCCAAGATGTGACTGTGGAGCTGAAATCCAATCTGTTTGGCATATTGTGATGGAGTGTACCAAGATAGCCTATATTGGAGAATCCCGTGACTTCCTGAACGCTACACAAGAAGCTCTTCATTACGCAAGTCATATGGTCTTATCTCTGTAGTTGTATTTTCTATTACGATGATGTCATTTATATTTTACTGATGTGTATATGCCATACGATGAAAAAATATATAAATAAATAACAGTTCATGATCCATCATGTGGTAGGCTGTGTTGGTAAGTTACTTTCATCTCTGGGTACCTCAACCGTGCCTTTTAAATTTGCATAAACGTAGCCAATCCAAAATTGCAGATGCGTGAAACATTTCACCATAATTCAATATCTATAACCCTATCAGCTTGATTCTACCGCTATAGAGACATAACAAACACAAAGTCAGGATGGCAGCCATGAGAATTTTCAAACATTTTTTTTTTTTTTTTTGAGACCTATTACATCTACAAATCTGAAAGGATTAGAAGCAAGTTACTCGATATGACTTTCGAAACCGTGACTAACGCCAAATCAAGATGACAGTCGTGTGATATTACACAATTAAATGTTTTGGGACCGATGCAGTTGTAGTTAGGTAGCATGATAGAAGACCATCTCACAAATTCAGATACATGACCCTCGAAACTATGACAAGTATGAAACAAAGATGGCAGTGACGCGAATTTAAAAATAGAGTTGCCTTTTCTTGTAAACTTTTACAGCTATAAGCCTGAGATTTTTTTTTACCAAGATAGAGAAATACTAATTATGGCTGTCATAGCAGTAGCAAGCACGAAACCAAGCTGGCGGTCAACTGAGCTTTAACAATCATTTAGCGTTTCTCAGGGATTATTACAGTTTTATTTATTTTTACTGATTTTAACCTCCAGGTTGGTGGCTCCCACTGACTCAGCGAGGGAACTCACCACTGCAGCCTCTACGGGGAGTGCCCTAGGGCTGGGAGCATCTCGTAAGATTGGATACAACTGGGGAGGTGTAATCAGTACCTCGCCCAGGCGGCCTCACCTGCAAAGCGAACAGAGGCCTCATGAGAGAAGGGAGGGGTTGATTAGGATGGATAGGCAAGGAAGAGAGTAAGAGGCGGCCGTGGCCTTACAGTAGGTGCCATCCCAGCGTTTGGCCGAAGACGAAGTAGGAAACCACGGAAAACCACTTCGAGGATGGCTGGGATGGGAATCGAACACCCTATACTCATTTGGACCACCCGATGCTGAGTAGACACCGTTCGAGTCCTCATACCAATTTTCAAAGTTCGTGGCTGAGCCGGGAAATCGATCCAGGACCTCCGGGGCGGCAGCTAACCATGCTGACCGCTACGCTACGAATGTGACGATTATTACAATATAAACCTAAAATTGTGTACCAGTATAAAGCAAAGTCACAGGTATCAAAACCGGGACAAGCACAAAATCCTCACGAGGCTGAATGTTGGATACATGTTTAAACTAAGATTAAAAAAGAGACCATTATAATACTGTATACCTGTATGAAAATAGGTGGCTTTTACTCGCATGGACCGGAACGCGCAAAACCTACCATTAATATTACTCTTCATAAATTCGTCAACACTCTGTAAGTTTACAGTAGTCGTAGTTTCCGATAATCACGAATGAGAGCTTCAAAACGAGACCAAGTTTCCTGCTGTACGTTTATCCTGGGCTGAGAAAACGTTACGTCAGAAAAAGTATAAGAACTTTTTATTGGGTAGTTGAAAAAAATTGAAACTTGAGATTTGCACTACCAATACTTGTGCCTATCACATACAGTATAAAAATTTCATTAACCTCAGCCAAGCAGTTTTCCATGTATGTAGTTTTAAGTGAGCGGTTCCTAGAAAAGACGTCAAAAACACGGACAATTTTTCATACAACCACAAAAAAAAAAAATAGTAAACTTCAAAATAATTGGCTTATATAGTCTAACGCAGAATTAAACAAAGAAAATATTTGCATAACTCGTTTTTCAATAGGTCTGTTGGTTTGGTTGTAATTAAGGCCTAAACTCGAGTATCCATAATAAAAAGTCCGATTAGTAGTAATTCACGAAACGACTTGTTATTCAGTTCCATGTTCAAGTTCCGGTGTACTTAGTATTGTAGTCACTCATATTCCAGGTAAATTTCGGAATGGTTTCTCTCTCAAGGCTAAGACCAACCCTACTGTAATCCAGGCCAAATGTTGTTGCTGTTGTAGTTGTTGTTGTTGTTACTGATTCATTTAGAAGATTTGCGACTCGTGTTCATTCAGCCCGTTGTAAAGGGGTGTATGTGGGATCCGTCAAATAACCTGTGTCATTGTGATGGCTGTACTAGCGGGTATATTTGTAATTGGCTAGAATTTGGGTAGGATATGACCGTAGCCTTAATTTAGTTACCATCCCGACATTCACCTGGGAAATAACTGGGAAACTACAGAAAACTGCTTCTAGGATGTCTGATGTAGGAATTGAACCCATCTCTTCTCAATTTTTCCTGACGAGACTGAGTAACGCCCGTTCCAGCGCTCAGAGCTGGGAATCGAACCTGGATTTCAACAGTGACAGCCTAGAATGCTAGCCGCTACGTCTCGAGGTGAATCGGCCCAAATCACAGTTCATACACAAGTGCAAATTACCCCATGGCGTTGCCATGCTCATTATATGGCGCATCAGGGCTGCGAGGGCAGCTGCAGCTAGTCTGGAGATCGCGGGTTTGAATCCCAGCACTGATAGCTGCTATCTAGGGTGTGGTTTCTCCCTAGATTTTTCCACACACTCTCCAGGTAAAAGCCGGAATATTACCTTACTTCAAGTCCTGGAGCGTCTACACTGTTTTTGTCCCTAACACAATTACCAGGCCCGGATAATATGTGCTTACATTTTCAGAAATATGTAACTTATTTATTTATGTGCTAAATAATGGAAAAAATGTGATTAAGCTTCGAAAATATGTTCTTAAATTTGTATCATATTTATGACCCCCAGTTACTCGAAATATAGTTGAAACGTCCAGCTGGCTGAATAATCCATAATCCTGTCTACTGTACAAAATGCCCCCACTTAATAGGCCGGGCTTGCCTCAGTCTCCGAATCCTACAATACTTACTACAGATGCGCGATACGAAACCATGTACTGTATGTGCTGTTTTCGAAATTCATTCTTTCGGCTTCGGTGGCGTAGTTGGTAGCATGCTGAGCTTCTATGCCCAGGATCACGGGTTCAAACCCGGGCGAAGTCATCGGATTTTTTAAGAGTGTTAAAAATCCCTCAGTATGCCTTCCTTCGGAGTGGAAGTAAAGCCGGCGCTCCCATGTCATAGATTTATGGCATGTTAAAGAACCTTCCACTAATTACACCTGTGTGAAGGTTAAACATTTGACAAACGCTCTTAGGTTTCTATATTCGTCGCCAGGGCCCAGAGCCGACTGCGGTGGCATCTGGTAACCAAGTTCTGAACTAGTAGTCGTTCACGGTGGCGTTTGGCGGCAAAAGTAGGAACTATTTGGAACATTCAAAAGTCTGCAGTCCTTACCTGAATTAAAAAACAGATAACACACACTAATACAGTCATCACAATTAACACCGGTTAGGGGCCGATAACCGCGATGTTAGGCCCCTTAAAACAACAATTATCATCATCATCATAACACCGGTTATCAGACAGATTCTACACACACCCAAAGTACACGGGGCTACATGGCCGCGTTGTCGCAGCCCCTAAACTTAAGAACCAACCAACCAAATTCATTCTAAAGAGCAGAAGAAAAGGTCACTTCAAAAACTCTCATAGCAATCTGTCAACACTCACAAGTTTCGCAGACCACTGTAATTTCAAGTAAAATTTCCTGTGAAGGTAAGGACTATTGGAGGCATAATGAGACTGTGACACCAGCCCCCCTGCTATACATAATGGCCGGGGAATTCCTGTCTTGAAATACTACTACTACAATACAGAGATACGGGTGCATTTACGAAATAGAGAAGCAAATTACTGAAATTGCTAAGGGTGGAAAATGTAGGCAACAGTTATCTAAGCAATGCAACACACCACCAAATATAGGTAAATATGTACTTAAGAATAAATTCACCAGAATAAGTATTTATTTATAAAAATGGCGAAAATATGTAAATCATTAGAAATATACAGGGTCATCATTTTTGCTTGGCAAGGCGATTCCGATCGACCTTCGCCGGCTGTTAGAGGTTGGCGCGCGCGGTCTCCGGCCGTATTCACACGCTCTTGCTGCGGTAGACGTGTGAGCTCCGAGCTAATTGGGTGTTTTATAAAGCTACTGTGTACTCTATATCGTATTGTATGGTGTTTTATTGTGATTGTGCATAGTGCTGTACTGCATTATGTGAAATATTCGTTGCGTGAACTTGTATATCTGCACAAATCGTGCACTAGAACAAGACAAAAGTTTCGAGTGAAATTTCCAGGGAGATCCATTCCTATAAAGTGGACAATAAAACAACTCGCTAAGAGATTCAAACCTACAGGTTCAGTAAACAATAAAAATAGACGTCATTATTTTCTTACCGAAGCTAAATTAACCGGAGTACTGGTGACCGGAAACTTAATAAGGAGATGCCAATTATGTTTGGCACCAGATGGGGAACATTTTCAGCATCCACTGTAAACATGGTGAGTAAAAAAGCATTATATTGATTTTAAGCACCGTACTCTGCCGCACATATGCGCGCGTGGTCGCTGGCAACTGAGCCGTCACTGACAGAGCGTGTGAACGAGAATGTCCTTCCCAAGCAAATATAAAGACCCTGTATATAACGTGTTCTGCCCTTAGGCAGGACTTCACACAGCAGCTCTCTATGCACTCCTGTCTTCAGCCGTTCTCTTTGTTTGGTGGTAATATCCTGCTATCTTGACACTGTCCACCAGCGTGGTACCTTCTCCGTCCTCTTCCTCTCTTTCCGTTTACTGATCCTTTGAGAGCATTCCTCAGCAAACACTTTCTTAGCAGACAGTGCCCAAGGCAGTTCCTCTTCCTTGTATGGATGGTATGTAACAGCCTCCTATTTACTCCAACTCGCTCCAATACCTCCTCATTCCGGACCCTTTCCACCCAGGATATTCTTTCCATCCACCTCCATAACTACATTTCAAACGCCTCTAGTCTTCTTTCATCATCCTTCTTTAACGTCCAGGTCTCGGCTCCGTATAGTGCCACACTCCAAACAAATCATGTTTCCAGCCTCTCCCTTAACCTAACCTCAAGTCCAAGCGTCCACACAATAATAGTCTTGATTATTGTTAAAAGCTTACGAGAAAAAGTAGGCACACAATAAAGGTTTTTATCAAATGGTGAACACAGCAGCATTTTATTCAATCCGCAAATGCAGTAACATTAGAAAATATTTAGTTAAATAATATATATTGAAAATAGCAACCAGCCCCGGCTTCGCCCTGGAACAGTTATGAATGCATTACGTGATAAACGCTTTTTGTATGTCAATGAATTACGACCTATATCCTAAAACGGATATATTATCATGGAGATGCATGTGCAACGAATTCTTGCCAGACGTAATTTAAGAATGGTGAGGTGCATGAAACACAAATCCTCCTTCCGTCCAATCTTAACTTGACTGTGCATTTTGCGGAACGAAACGTTCACAGGCGATATGAAGAAAAGCCGAGTTGCACTTCCAGGGAAACACCAAACACAACCACTCTTCTCTGAAGTCTAACCCGCTAGCTAGGCAGTAACTGGGGTGATAGGCTCGCCCCTAGCTAGCTCGTAAACTGTCGCTTCAGTAATTGAAAGGAGATTGTTGGAAGAAATAAAAACGTAAAAGCACTTATAGTGGGCGATGTATTGAAGATAGAGATATGCTCTCGCGGACTTTTTTGTAGACCTTTTCATGCTGAACAATTCTTACACTCATAGTATATTGATATTTTTAACGGTTTGCCCAGTGTAAGCTTAAAAAGCGCACGGCGCACAGTGTGTCGAATCCCATATCTAGGTGGAAAAAATTCACTGTCGCAAATGGAAGCGAAAACTGGCTCATTCGATAGTGAACAAACCAGATGGTGACCTTCGGTCTTCCTTTACGCTCACTGGTGCGTAGGAGGGAGGTTATACCTAGGTGCTGAAGCGTCTTCCTGGCAGTTATCAGGTCATTTGATAGGAGGTATCGGAGTGAACCGAACGTTGTGATTCTAGTGAGTTCAATGAGGTGTTGTCTTCTGCGGCTCATGGAATAGTGAAAAGAGGTAGGCCCTATGTGTTCGCACTTTTATGCGTAATACAAGCTTTCTGCATTAAAAAGAATATTTACTTTATGAGTGCCTCATAGTGCCACTTTACTTTAAACGTCATTCGATAGGAAATTTAATGTAGATTCAGGATCTGTAGTGGTTTGGTTGCGCACGAATGTGCATGATGGTTTATTTTCTTATTTTCAGTGACTATGCGGGCATTACCGCGAGAAGAATTTTTCAACGCGTGGCGGTCGTGTAGTAAATAGGGGCGTACAGACGTCATATTTCAATATGTTATGAATAAATTTGATCCTACAACTCTTACTGACACTCAGGTGCAGGAGCTAAGAAACAAAATTAAGTTGATATCCCATAATATTAACAAAAATGGGAGAGTGCAGGAAGAACAATGCCACGTACAAAGGTAATCTACCTATGGAAGCTATTGAGTTACTCAATGACCCCCAAGGAACTTTGACATCAAATTATGAAGACCAGTATAGCAATGACTACGATGCTCTGGACTCTACAGAAGAATCAGGTGACGAATGACCATTAGAATTTTGTTATTATTAAGGGGAGTGAGATTAATGAGAACATTGCTTGACGAATGGACGTTTTCTTTTTATTTGCAATAGGAGAAATAGGCCTAATATTCAATTTCCATGCTTTTCAAGAGAAATAATATTGTTTTCGTGTGTGAAGTGTGGTTACTAAAACTACGTCATTAACAGGACTGTAAAATGATATTTTGTTACAAAGAAATTGTTTGCATGATTTTGACGAACATTTTTTTAATTTTTATTTCTAGAGAAATAATATTGTTTTCGTGTGTGAAGTGTGTTTACTAAAACTACGTCATTAACAGGACTGTAAAATGACATTTTGTTATAAAGAAATTGTTTGTATGATTTTGACGAATATTTTATTTTTATTTTTAGAAAATAAATATTATTTTTTGTGCATATTTCGTTGTTCTATGTTTAATAACAATTTAATATACGTTTTTAATCTGGATGATTTTACATACAGTGACTTCGTCTATTCCCTCAAATAAGGTGTAACAAGAATACTTGACTGAAAGTCTCATTGTTATTCATATTTTATCCAGTTTTAAATAGTATGTTTACCACTGTCATAAACTATCATATACACGTCCAAATAGTGATTTTTACTACCAAAAATGGATGATTCTTGTGTTGCTTTCGGTCATTTTTTACATCTCACCTTACCCCTCACCCCTATATATTTACCTCCGAATGACGTACACTTTAGACGATGCCAGAAATGAATTCAGCGACCTCGAAAACGGTATATTGCCAACTTTTAATAGAATCCCAGCACTATTAACGAATTTATTAATTTTTTCCACCTAGAATTGGGATTCGACACACTGTGCGGCGCCAGTTTTTTTTTCGACTTTTTCGCTGAAATCGTTACTGCTCGGCTTCCTTTGATTATAGATAAATTATTTTCTACAGAAACCTTCCTCGAGATATCCTTTATGCTATAGAATGTTGAACACCGCATCAAAATCCATCTAGTGGTTCTCGAGATTACCCGTGACATTCAAGAATCGGGGACTTCGTCTTATTCTAAGTAGATATTCAGTAAACAGTAACTATCCGGGCCTTAACCAGTACACAAACGACTACAGTCATCACAGGAGTAAGTTACATGCTATCAGACAAGGTCAAGACAGACTCAAATACACGGGGCTGATGACCACGATGTTGCAAGTCCCTAAATGAAACGACATATTCCTTCAACTCCTCTCAGCCTCTCAGCATTTCTCCACCTCGTTGCGTAGAGGTTGTCACCGCGGAGGTCCAGGTTAGATTCCCAGCTCTGTCAAGAAATTTAATTCTGGTGTGAGGGCTGGAACGGAGTTTACTCCGCCTCGTGAGGCAAAACTGAGAAGAGGTGGATTCGATTCTCACCTCAGCCATCCTGGAAGTAGGTTTTCGTGGTTTACCACTACTGCTTCAGGCGAATGCCGGTATTGTGCTTAATTTAAGACCACGGCCATTTCCTTCCCAATCCTCTCCTGAAACTAGTACAGACATCACACTGAATCAGGTTATCAGAAATATTCTTCACACACCTAAGTACATGGGGCTACATGACAACGATGTAGCAGAGCCCCTAAATAATCAACAACAACAACTCCTCTCATCATTTCATCGGACCTTAAAAGCTCGGCAGTAGGTTCTAGTTCAACCAAGTCTAATACATAATTATTATACTTGGTTATATCTCACCGCTGTAACGTGCAAATTGGAGTTTCATGAGACGGCACTTTCTTTATTGCTTTCAGAGCTGCAATATGGTAGAGACTTTTATTTCGCATGGTAAAAGAGAGACGCAATTTCTGCCAGGGATCACGTCTAACGAAGTGCAACGAGATGGAACGCCCAGATATTTCTGCTTTTATCCTGTTGCAATGTCCATGATGACGTTCCAGACAGAGGTGGAGGTGAAGGTTAAGGCCCTAGACACTATTCAGACAAGACGAGAGAGATATTGCAGAGCCAGTGCATGTGTTTACCAAACCAAATATGTCCCACTATCCAACGTATGGCAGTCCGCCTCGTGGAGTAATGACTTACATTCTTGGAGTCGTAGCTTCGATTCCCGGCGCTGCCAAGAAATGGATTTTTAACCTACTTTTCTCATTTTGCAAAAATGAGGAAAAAGTAGACTTATGAAATAGATCTGGGAAAATGTGTGTCTGTCCGTCCATCTGTCTGTCTGTCTGTCTGTCTTCTGTCTGTGTGTGTGCCCCCTCTATCAACTCCAAAACGGCTGCAGCTATCGAAACGAAATTTGGGAAGAGTAAAGATCTATACCTGAATATCTCACGGCCATATTTGATATTGACGTCAGTGCTACCAACTGCTGAAAAATCGCAATTGAAATTTGAGCTCTATGTTGGATATCTCAGAAGATATGCATGCGAATTATTCCAAAATTGGCACACATGTAGATAAAAACATTCCAGATTCATTTTCAGAACTCCATACATGCCAGTGTTGCCAGCATGATTCTAAGCCTGCCGATAAGTCCAATTTCTAAACGCATGTTACTTCTATACTATCGATTGGATGTCAACCAAATTTCGTATGTACTATGTGTACTGCAACAGATATGACTGTGCGAATTCTAATGTTACTCTATTAGGCTACACTATTTTCGGTGTATTTCAAACTGCAGTACTTAGAAATGTTAGTATTACCTAATTGAATTCGTCATTATCCTGGATAAGTCTATATAGATTGGCATGAATCTTAAATTTTAGAGAAAAGTAGGCTCTTTAGTTCGTCACGGAACTATTTGTTAGTCTGGTGGCTGGAACGGATTTTACTCATAGAGGTATTAGAGGCCATCATTTCAGTGTTGCCTATTAATCTATCATAGAATGCTTTTCAATTATTCAATTACTGTATATGACATTTAATTAACTGACAGCGGTAGCTACGCTCGCTAAAGCGCAGTGCTAGGCCATGGGACCAAG
Organism: Meconema thalassinum; assembly: GCA_946902985.2. NCBI lineage: Eukaryota > Metazoa > Arthropoda > Insecta > Orthoptera > Tettigoniidae > Meconema > Meconema thalassinum. The sequence continues at coordinate 839,542,174 of OX336390.1, forward strand.
CTCTCTGTGGACTCGGTAGACGTGGGTTCAAGCCCCACCGTCGGCCGTCCTTGAAATAGTTTTCCGTGGTTTCCCCATTTTCAACTCCAGGCAAATGCTGGGACGGTACCTTCTGACAGGCCAAGACCGCTTCCTTCTACATCCTTACCCAGTTTCATTCGCCTTCATTCATTTCATCTTTCAATTACAACTCTCATGAGGTTGGCGTCAGGAAGGGCGTCCGGCGCGAATTGATTCAACAAAGTCGCGTATGCGTTCAAAACCATTCATCCGATTACGATGAAAATCGGTGAGTTGTTGTATACACTCCTGTGAAGGTGTTTGACTTAGCAAATCCATAAAGATAGTATATCGGCTTTCACGGCCAGTGAATTAAAACTCAGCAATTTTTCTAGGCGTGTGCCGTGTCTTTTGTGGAGTTTCGCCTGGGACACCAAACTGGCTCATCAGCGGGCTCTTGGTGTCCCCGGCTGGGCCCCCTCAGGAGCAGCGAATTGCGCGCTACCTCCCCTTTTATAAAGCGAACCTGTGCCTCCTTACTGCGAGAACTAAAAGTTCCCTATGGAGGGAGGTTATGGCTGCTTGAGCTTTGCAACGCATGCAGGGTACAGCTAGTAGTAAATGAAATTTAACACTAAGAATAACAATTTTGAATTTACAATTCTAATTAAAAAAATGGACAACCTTGCAAAAGCAATTATGAAAGTGGTCATTCATGTATTGAATTCATAAAAAGGCAATTTGTATCAAACACGTAGTTCCGTGGAGAACTAATGCCTATTTTCATATCTCCTACTTATGATAATAGCCCCGATCAACATACAAAATTTCAGTTTGTTTGCTGTAATAGATTCGTAGATATTGAGAACTGTCTAGTATTACGGTTGGTCGCCATGTTGGATTTTTGTATAAGTAGGTCATAAAGTTATGTACTATAACATGAAGATTATTATGTACGTGTAGTATTCAAACTTCAATCGCATGATTTGGGCACAAGAAGCAGAAACGAGACTTTAAAAATTTGCACAGCTGCCATCTTGTGTTTATGAAAACAATTGAAATAAATTAGATGTCAGTGTATTAACATTTGTATAAGGTTTTACCGTACCAAGTTTCACTGCACTTGGATGGTTTCATCGCGAGAAACCTCCATTTAAATATTTATACTACAGGTCGCGGCCATGTTGGATTTGTGCTCACCAAGTTATTGAAAGTACTATAGGTGAACTTATGTCCATAACCTCTATGAACATAAGGAATTTCAGTTTGATTGCTGTAAAAGATTCGTAGATATTGAAAACCGTCTAAATAATTCGGATGGTCGCCATTTTGGATTGTTATACTCGTATGTATTTATTTACTCGTGTCAGGAACAAAAATATTACATAACAAACTATGTACAAAATGGGCAAAACAATGGCAACACTTGAACATTTAAGGCTCTAAATAATGCATGACCAATATTTTGCCATGTCACGTCCATTTGGAGTAGCCTTCACCAGATCCTCCATGGTGCACAGTATAGGACACAGACTGCACTGAAGCAGATGACCCATAGTCTGTTTTTCACCGCATTCACAAAGGACCGAGTCGCAGCAAAAAAAAAAACATTTATGAAGGTTGGACTTGGATCTGCCAACACCAGATCGCAATCGGTTGACAGACTTCCAAGTTGTCCAAGCCTCTGTATGTCCTGCTGGGAGCCTTTCAGATGGAACCATCCACTGGGTAATGTGGGGGCTTCTGGTCAACCAAGATGTAATCCTCAAAACCTGAGGTTTGTCAGTTAGGCACTCAGTTGTGTGAAGAAAGCTTCTTCTGGACTTCAGTCGAGAGCGGGCTGGTTGAAGGCTAAACAATGGATGTGCTTGAGACACATCAACCCTAGATCTCTCACATTTAGCTGCAATTTCTCTTCTGATATCTGGGGGTGCAATGCCTGCTAAACAAAACAGTTTATCACATGGCGTGGGTCTCAGGCAGCCAGTGATAAGTCTACACGTTTCATTTAATGCAGTATCAACCTGCTTGGTATTGTCATATGTATAGGCCATAGAGTTATGTACCATTAAAGAAAAATTATTGCGTAGGTTCATTATTCAAACTTTCACTTCGAACGCAGGATTACAACGTAAGAAATAAAAACTTAATTTTAATATTTCGCAAAGCCGCCATCTTACGATTATGTAAACAATTGACCAACATTTGATGCCAGTGTATTGCAATATGTATAATCATTTACTGTACCTTATTTCACTGCACTCAGATGGTTAAATCCCGAGAAAAGTATGTTAAAATATTTCAATTTCGCTTGGCCGCCATGTTCGTTTTGTACTTGACAGGTTTTTGAATGTTACATAGATAAACTTGTAGTAGTGCATTACAATAATAACTTCTAATCGGCTGGAGCGATTTCAATGAAACTCAGTAAGCTCATAGTACTATTTTGGCTGACCCCGACCGAGCCCTTCAAATTTCATTACATCTCACCAATCCAACATGGTGGCTGTGCGAAGTATTTCACCGGCATTCTATATATCCGAAACTATTACTGATATCACCCTGAAATTTTGTATGGCGATAAAGGGCATTACTAGAAGTTCACCTATGAGTCTTTCAAAAACCTGTTAACTTAAAAACGAACATGGCGGCCACGCGAATTTGAAACTTTTAAATAGACGTTTCTCGCTATTTAATAATCCAAACGCAATAAAACGTGGTTCAGCAAATGTTTATAGACATGGTAATGCACTGGCATCTAATTTAGTTCAATTGTTTACATAAGCTCAAGATATCGGCTTTGCAAAATATTTCACCAGCATTATATATCTGATATCACCCTGAAATTACGTACGGTGATAAAAGTCACCACGTGACGTTCAACTACGAGACTTTCAAAAACCTGTTAACTACAAAACGAACAAGGCGGCCAAGCGAATTTGAAGCTTTTAAATACACGTTTCTCGTGGTTTGACCATCCAAACGTAATGAAACTTGGAACAGCAAATACGCGTTGTAATGCACTGGCATCTCATACAGTTCAATTGTTTACATAACCTCAAGATGGCGGCTGTGCGAAATATTTCATCGGCATTCTATATCTCCGAAACTATTACTGATAACTTCCTGTCATTTTATAGGGTGATAAAGGGCTTTACTAGAAGTTTACATCTGAGACTTCCAAAAATCTGTAAAATACAAGACGAACATGGCGGCCAAGCGAAGGTGAAACATTTTAATAAACGTTTCTCACGATTTAACCATGTGAGCGCAATGAAATATGGTACAGTAAATGTTTATACACATTGTAATGCACTGGTGTCTAATTTAGTTCCATTGTTCACATAACCTCAAGATAGCGGCTGCGCGCAATTTTAAAATTAAGTTTTATTTCTTTAGCATTCATCATGTGATCGAAGTGAACGTTTGAATAATGAACCTACGCTAAAATCATCATCTAATAGTACATAACTCTATGGCCTACATATATAAAATTCCAACATGGCGACCATCCGAAATATTTAGACGGTACTCAATATCTATTGATCTATGGTAGCAATCAAACTGAATTTTTGTATGTTGATAGAGGCAATTAACTTAAGTAGGATATATGGAAATAGGCTTTAGTTCTTCACGGAACTACTTGTTTTTCATAAAATGGAAATAGGCTAAAAATTATCAGATATACTGTACTAAGAATTTTATTATTTAAATATTTTTTCTTGAATTTCCATGCAATGTCAACTGGTATATTAAGTCGTGAACAGGTCTTGGTTTAAGGTAATCGAATCTGTTATACGAGATTGAGAGTATTTCTCGCCGTCCCAAAACCCTCAGACCAGAATTATATTTCTTGGCAGAGTCGGAAAACCAGGTAGTCTAAAATAGGGATGTAAAACAGGACAGGGCCAGCTTGCACCAAGAATGGTTTGCGGAGTGAAGTCGGAGTGAAATACTTGTAGTGGAGGGGGGAAATTTGGGCTGTTCTGAGCAAAAAAAAAAAAAAAAATGAATAAATCTCAAAATGTATCCAACTCCAGTGGCTCGAATCCCATCGACTGGAAATATTTAAAATCATGCATTTATAAACCGAGGCATTTCACCACACCTTTTTTTTCTTCCTAAAACCAGTATCTGATGTTGTTACTTTTATTAGAGGTTTTAGTGCACATCTCAACTCATTAATACCAGTCCACGTGATTCGGCACGCCAGCCAGTGAACCATGGCGGACTATGCGCATTGCCGTGCTCTTATTCGAGATTTTTATATTTATTGCGACAGAGAATGAATATGAAAAGAGTCAAATACAAAGCAACAACAAGTTTCCAATGACTCTTAGTCGGCGCTTGTAGCTATAAATAGGGTTGTAAAACAAAGGATTACTAGCAAATGGCCTTACTTACGATGCTAGAATTTTCTTTAAGAGCGTTAAAAATCTCTCAGTATGCCTTCCTTCGGAGAGGAAGTAAAGTCAACGGGCCAATGTCATAGATTTATGGCATGTAAAAGAACCCTCTGCCCACTACAATATTGTGTGAAGCTAAATTTGTAGCTTAGATTTGATTAACATTCTATTAGTTATAACGTTCGCCGCCAGGTGCCGATTGCGGTGGCATCTAGAGGCCACGTTTGCCACTAGGTGTCGTTGACGGTAGCATTTGGTAGCAAACGTTGGAACTACTTCAAATTGATCGTCTGCAGTCCTTACCTGAATTACGGATAACATACACTATTACAGCCATCACAATTAACACCGATTATCAGACAGATTCTACACACCCAAAGTACACGGGGCTACATGACCGCGTTGTGGCAGCCCTTAAACTGAGGAACCAACCAACGATGTTAGAAAATGTTTTATTTAGGAGCTTGGACAACATGGTCATCATCCCTTCCAAGTGTTTAGATGCAAGTTCTACTAGAGAGTCACCAGCTGCTTCAAGATATCCACAAGTACGTAGGACTTTCTCCACTCCGTATCATGATACCGTCACGTCGTGTTCTGCAGTGGAGGACTTTAGCCTCCCAGCGATATGACATAACCTGATAGGTCGTCGTTCGATGAGTCACACTGTATCATCACATTGTGTTACGTGGCCTATTTCCTGAGTGCGTGCAAGGTGTCTTTGCTTTTAGTGCGTGGGAGGACGTGAGTGCATCTCTAAGAAGCACATGACACCACTGTTGCCAAGTCGGCTTATTTTGAAGGAGATTTCCTTCATTTTAACTCTGTCTATTTTTTACTTCTACAGTTTTGAAAACATAGGAAATCTCCTTACTATATAAAATATTCCTTTAAAACGCTGTTCCTAACCTGGACATGATTTAAGGCTTCGGGTCTATCTGTAAGTAGCGTGGACAAGAAACCGACACTGATATCCGGTGGTTACCATGGCAACAAGTGTCCGTCATTTTAGGCCGATACATTCTAGTTCAGTAGAGACATCTGTATGCTGCTATAGGAATCTCTTGCCACGGTGGGTGAGTGGTTATCGTGTCAGACCACCAACCCCAAGCTTGCAGGTTCGCTCCTGGCCGTGGTAAGTGATTTTTGAAAGGCGACAAAAATCACGATACGCATGTCATACGTTGTTGGCATGTTAAAGAACCCATTTGAATTCAGTAGACCGTGTTCATAATTGCAAAATTAATCTCGGGATTTTATGCCATACAAACAGTTCCTCCTTTCTTTACTAGAAAACGCTATATTGTCGAGGAGCTTAGATACCTAACATCCTTGACATTCATAGCGCTCCATGGAGCATTAAATTCGACATGCAAGCTGCCCTCTGGGCTTCAGTTAATAAAGCTTTCACCCAGCACCCGAGGCCATATGATATTATTATTATTATTATTATCAGTAGTAGTAGTAGTAGTAGTAGTAGTAGTAGTAGTATTAGTATTAGTTACTATTATTGGAAGTTAGTACACCTATCGGTGCGAGATAGTACGAACTCGCAGAGTTGGACTTCTAAGTCCCTAAACTTATTAACGTCGTTCAAAATGTCGACTTTGTTTTCTTATAACGTCTCCGAGTGGCAATTTAATTTTTAAATCAGTGATGCCATCAACAACAAGAAGTTCCGTGAAGAACTATACAGCCTACTTTTCATGCCAATGATTATTCTACAGTATATGAACCTATCTAGAATAATGACGAAATTAAGTTGGTAATATCGAAATATCTAATTAGTTCAAAATATACCTGGTATAATGTAGCCTAATAGAGCACTACAGTTGGAAGCCCTGGTGACTGAATATATTCTTAGTTCCACCTCTTAAGGTACAGAATACAAAATTTGGTTGAAGTCCAATGGACGTTACATGCAGTTAGACACTGGATCTATCAGCACGCGTAAAAGCATGTTGCCAACAATACCATGCGTGTGCTGGACAGAAATAATCTGAATTATTATGATATCTTGTTGTGCCAATTTTGGATGAAATCCATTTGTTAGTATAGAAGTTACATGTATTTTAAAATTGGACATATCAGCAGGCATAGAATCATGTTGGCAGCACCGCCTTGTATTAATTACTCCAAATTAATCTAGAATGTCAGGTGCTATACGTGTGCAAAGTATAGAGCTGTTGGCTTGCATGCTTTCTGATATATTGATATTAGGCTAAAAAGAATATAGACAGCATTTATTAACAGTTGGCAGCCCTGATTGCTCTTAACAATACTTATAGTCATATCTGTTATGGTACACATTGCATATACGAAATTTGGTTGAAATCCAACTGATAGTATAGAAGTTACATGTATTTAAAAATTGGTACTATCAGCAGGCTTATAATCATGTTGGTAGAACTGACGTATATAAGTTACTCCAAATTAATCTAAAATGTCAGAATATACGTGTGCATAGTTTAAAGCTGTTGGTTTGCATACTTTCTGATATATTGGTATTTGGATTTTAAAAAATAGAGAGAGCAATTATTAACAGTTGGCAGCCCTGGCGGCTCTTAAGAATACGCTCAATCATATCTGTTTATGTACAGATATTACATACAAAATTTGGTTGAAATCCAGTTGATAGTGTAGAAGTTATATGCATTTAAACATTAGACCTATCAGAAGGCTTTAAATTATTTTGGCAGTACTGTCATGGTTGGCCTCCTGGAAATTAAACTGAAATAGTATTATCTACATGTGTGCCAATTTTGGAATAGCTCCCATGTATACCTTGCAAGATATCCAACATGGAGCTCAAATTTCTAGTGCGTTTTTTCAGCAGTTGGTAGCACTGACATCATTTTTAAATATGGACGTGAGCTATTCCGGTGCACATCTTTACTCATACTAAATTTGGTTTTGATTGCTGCAGCCATTTAGGAGATGATAGGGGGGGGGGGGGACAGACACACAGCCAGCCAGACAGACAGACAGACACACATTTTCCCGGATCGATCTCATAAGACTACTTTTTCCTCATTTTTGCAAAATGTGAATACTGTAGTAGGCTAAAAATCTTTAAATGTAACAAAATTCCAATTTCTTCGAAGTGTTATTTCAAGAGCGCAAGTGATCTAGGCGTATGTGGTTACCATGGCAACATGAGTAATTACTATGAATTACATCAAATGTTGCTTCATAATAATAATAATAATTTTAAATAATTAAATGGTCCTCTACTGACACTGAAGAGATAAGTTATGCAGGAAAATACGAATTTTGTTGACCAAACGTCGAATACAACACTTCAATTATTACCTGTTGTTGTTGTTGTTGTTGTTTCATATGAGTAGCTTGGTCGTCGTGACCATTCTTGGGTGCATGTTGAATTTTATCTGTATTATTGTGATGGCTTTATTAGTAAACAAATATTAGGGAACGGTAGATGTCCTCAGTTATGAGAGAAACATTTAGTTGGTTGGTTCTTAAGTTTAGGGGCTGCGACAACGCGGTCATGTAGCCCCGTATACTTTGGGTGTGTGTAGAATCTGTCTGATAACCGGTGTTAATTGTGATGACTGTATTAGTGTGTGTTATCTGTTGTTTTTTTATTTTTTAAGCATTGCAACTTAGAATTTTTCAAATAGTTCCTACTTTTGCCGCCAAGCGCCACCGTCAACGACTACTAGGCCAAGTTCACAACTCAGCTACTAGACGCCACCGCAGTCGGCTCTTGGCAACGAACTTAGAAACCTAAGAGCGTTGTTTACATTAACCTATCCAATTTAGCTTCACACAGGTGCAATTAGTGGAAGGTTCTTTAACATGCCATAAATCTATGACATGGGACCGCCGGCTTTACTTCCCCTCCGAAGGAAGGCATACTGAGGGATTTTTAACGCTCTTAAATAATCCGACGGCTTCGGCCGGGTTTGAACCCGCTATCTTGGGCAAAGAAACATTTATAAAGTATCCTCTTTTATTTGGTTGGCTGGTTGGTTGGTTCCTTAGTTTAGGGGCTGCGACAACGCGGTCATGTAGCCCCGTGTACTTTGGGTGTGTGTAGAATCTGTCTGATAACCGGTGTTAATTGTGATGACTGTATTAGTGTGTGTTATCTGTTTAAAATCAAATTTAGTAAGGACTGCAGACATTGAATTCTCAAGTAGTTCCTACTTTTGCTACCAAACGCCACCGTCAACGACAACTAGTTATGTACTTGGTTACTAGATGCCACCTTAGTCGGCTCCTGGCGACGAACGTTGGAACCTAAGAGCGTTAGTCAAATTTAACCCATAATATAGTTTCACACAAGTGTAATTAGTGCAAGGATCTTTATAATGCCATACATTTAGGCCTATGACATGTGATCACCGGCTTTACTTCCCCTCCGAAGGAATGCATTCTGAGGGATTTTTAACGCTCTTAAAAATTCCGAGGACTTCGGCCAGGTTTGAACCTGCGAGCTTGGGCATAGAAGTTCAGCATGCTACCTACTACGCCACCGAAGCCGCCCCTATTTTATTTAAAGACGTATAATATTAGGATATCCATTATTCGAAGCTTTTCAGTGAAGCGGGGGAATTTAAACGTTTTTTCCCACTCCTTCGATTTTAATATCTTGTCATTTTAAAACGCCGCATGCGAGGTATTAGTTAAAAGTAAACTGATATAAAAACAAGATGTTCAGTAAAGAACATATAGCCTACTTTCTCCTAAATGCATGGGTATTGTTATAACTCTTAGTCCTTTTCACGGAGTATGATTGAATGTTGGTTGTAGTAGCTTGTTGAAATACAACGTGCTATAGGGATATTAAACATGAATATGAGGTGCCCTTTGCTAGTGCTACCTCTGTACCAAATTTCGTTCAATTCGGTTTCACCGTGTTTGAATTGATAGGGGGAATCGATTTGCACACATACTTGGCCACCATCTGCAAACTATTGGGCTGATGTTCTTGCAGTTTGGTTTGAATATGATTCCCACATAAAGTTATGGTGTTGCAAAATTTGATAGAGACTAGATTATTAGGTTGGTCGAAATTACATTTTGGCTTTTAACATTTGGGTGGCCGCGATTACGTTTCCGTCAAGATAGCGGTGATATAAAACATGACACTGAGGTGCCCTTTGCTCTGTACCAAATTTCGTTCCATTCGGTTTCACCGAGTTCGAATTGATAAGGGGAATCGATTTTCACACAAAGATGGCCGCCATCCGCAAAATATTAGGCTGATGACCTATTAGTTTGGTCAAAGGTTGCTCCCTCCATAAAGGTATGTTGTTGCTAAATTTGCTAGAGATCGGATGATTAGGCTAATCGTAATTTGATTTAAGCTTTGAACATTTGTGTGGCCGCCATTACGTTTCCGTCAAGATGGCGGCGATATAAAACATGACACTGAGGTGCCCTTTGCTAGTGCTACCTCTGTACCAAATTTCGTTCATTCGGTTCCACCGTGTTCGAATTAATAGGGGGAATCAATTTTGACATAAGGATGGCCGCCATCCGCAAACTATTAGGCTAATGGCCTATTAGATTGGTCAAAGGATGCTCCCTCCATAAAGGTATGTTGTTGCAAAGTTTGGTAGAGATCGGATGGTTATGTTAGTCGTAATTTGATTTAAGCTTTAAACATTTGTGTGGCCACCATTACGTTTCTGTCAATATGGCGGCGATATAAATCATGACACTGAGATGCCCTTTGCTAGTGCTATCTCTGTACCAAATTTCGTTCCATTCGGTTTCACCGTGTTTGAATTAATAGGGGGAATCGATTTTGACACAAAGATGGCCGCCATCCGCAAACTATTAGGCGAATGACCTATTAGATTGGTCAAAGGATGCTCCCTCCATAAAGGTATGTTGTGGCAAAATTTGGTAGAGATCGGTTGATTAGTTTAATCGTAATTTGATTTAAGCTTTGAACATTCGTGTGGCCGCCATTACGTTTCAGTGAAGATGGCGGCGATATAAAATATGACACTGAGGTGCCCTTTGCTAGTGCTACCTCTCTACCAAATTTCGTTCCATTCGGTTTCACCGTGTTCGAATAGATAAGGGGAATCGATTTTCACACCAAGATGGCCGCCATCCGCAAAATATTAGGCTAATGACCTATTAGTTTGGTCAAAGGATGCTCCCTCCATAAAGGTATGTTGTTGCTAAATTTGCTAGAGATCGGATGATTAGGCTAATCGTAATTTGATTTAAGCTTTGAACATTTGTGTGGCCGCCATTACGTTTCCGTCAAGATGGCGGCGATATAAAACATGACACTGAGGTGCCCTTTGCTAGTGCTACCTCTATACCAAATTTCGTTCCATTCGGTTCCACCGTGTTCGAATTAATAGGGGGAATCAATTTTGAGATAAAGATGGCCGCCATCCGCAAACTATTAGGCTAATAACCTATTAGATTGGTCAAAGGGTGCTCCCTCCATAAGGGAATGTTGTTGCAAAGTTTGGTAGAGATCGGATGGTTATGTTAGTCGTAATTTAACTTAAGCTTAGAACATTTGTGTGGCCGCCATTACGTTTCTGTCAATATGGCGGCGATATAAAACATGACACTGAGATGCCCTTTGCTAGTGCTACCTCTCTACCAAATTTCGTTCCATTCGGTTTCACCGTGTTTGAATTAATAGGGGGAATTGATTTTCACACAAAGATGGCCGCCATCCGCAAACTATTAGGCTAATGACCTAGTCATTTGGTCAAAGGATGCTTCCTCTATAAAGGTATGTTGTTGCAAAATTTGGTAGAGATCGGATGATTAGGTTAGTCGTAATTTGATTTAAGCGTTGAACATTTGTGTGGCCGCCATTACGTTTCCGTCAAGATGGCGGCGATATAAAACATGTCTCTGAGGTGCCTTTTGTTAGTACTACCTCTGTACCAAATTTCGTTCCATTCGGTTGCACCGTGTTCGAATTAATAGGGGGAATCGATTTTCACACAAAGATGGCCGCCATCCGCAAACTATTACGCTGATGGCCTATTAGTTTGGTCAAAGGATGCTCCCCCCATAAAGGTATGTTGTTGCAAAATTTGGTAGAGATCGGATGATTCGGTTAGTCGTAATTTGATTTAAGCTTTGAACATTTGTGTGGCCGCCATTACGTTTCCGTCAAGATGGCGGCGATATAAAACATGACACTGAGGTGTCCTTTGCTAGTGCTACCTTTGTACCAAATTTCGTTCAATTCGCATTCACCGTGTTCGAATTGATAGGGGGGGACAGACATTCAGAGTACACACACTCACACACACACAGACACACACACACACACACACACAGACTCACACACACACATACACACACACACACAGACTCACACACACACATACACACACACAGACAGACACACTTTTTTCGCCCTGTGTTGATCTCATAAGTCTACTTTCATTTTTTGCAAAAATCGCAAGTAGGCTAATTACAGCTTAGTTCGGTGTTACGACATGGAGCAAATATCCATGGCCAAGAAACACTGATTTGACATTAATGTTACTTGGTGCAACATGGTTAACAATCGCGATCATTTGTCATGAATGACAACAAGCTCTCTTATTACAGCATCAAACCTTCCCCCGGCCATTCAGATGTCAGTCCACCTCAACCTCTTAGAGGTTATCTATGCCATGCGCTATGCAGTTAGTATCTTGTAAGAGAGCATAGTGATTGTATCTCACGAAAAACTGAAAAATTTGAGGATGCAGTTGTGCAAATTATATTATTTTTAGCCTATTTTCAATTTTGAAAAAATAGGCTTATGAGATCACCTTTTGTCCGTGTGTGTGTGTGTGTGCGTGTGTGTGTGTGTGTGTGTGTGTGTGATTCGTGTGTGTGTCCCCCCCTAATAAAATCTAAACGGCAGGAGCGATTTCAATGAAACTCGGAAAGTTCATAGCACTATTCCCGGCGACCTCGACCGTGCCCTTCAAATTTTGTTACGACTCACCAATCCAACATGGCGGCTGTGCGAATTATTTCACCAGCATTCAATATCTCCGAAACTATTACCGATATTACCCTGACATTTTATATGGTGATAGAGGGAACTGATATAAGTTCACTTATGTGACTTTTGAAAACCTGGTAACTACAAAACCAACATGGAGGCCAAGCGAATTTGCGACTTTTAAATAGACGTTTCTCGTGATTTGACCAACCAAACGCAATGAAACTTGGTACAGTATATGTTTATATACATTGTAATGCATCGACATCTAACTTCGTTCAATTGTTTACATAATCACAAGATGGCGGATGTGCGAAATATTTCACCGGCATTCTATATCTCTGAAACTATTAGCGGTATCTCCCTAAATTATTGTACGGAGATAAAGGGTACTACTGGAAGTCCATCTATAAGACTTTCAAAAACCGGTTAACTACAAAACGAACATGGCGGCCAAGCGAATTTGAAAATTTTAAATAGACCTTTCTCGCGATTTAATGTTCCAAGCGCACTGAAACCTGGTACAGGAAATATTTATACACATTGTAATCCACTGGTATCTAATTTAGTTCAATTGTTTACATTACCTCAAGATGGCGGCAGTGCGAATTTTAAAATTAAGTTTTTATTTCTTGTGATGTAGTCATGCGATCGAAGTGAATGTTTGAATAATGAACCTACGCAATAATTTTCCTTTAATGGTACATGACTCTATGGCCTATACATTTAACAATCCAACATGGCGACCATCCGAAATATTTAGACGATACTGAATATCTACGGATCTATTTTAGCAATCAAACTGCATTTTTTAATGTTCATAGGGGCTATGAACTTAAGTTCACCTATAGGACTTTAAATAACCTGGTGATCACAAATCCAACATGGCGGTGATGCGAATTATAAATATTCACATGGACGTTTCTCGCAATTTAACCATCCGAGTGCAGTGAAACTAGGTACAGTAAATCCTTATACGAATGTTAATCCACTGGCATCTAATTTGTTTCAATTGTTTCTATAACCTCAAGATGGCAGCTGTGAAAAATTTTAAAATCTCCTTGTTTTTTCTTGTGTCCTAATTTTGCGATTGAAGTTTGAATACTACACGTTCACAATAATCTGCATGTAACAGTACATAACTCTAGGACCTACATATATAAAATCCAACATGGCGACCATTCGAAATATTTAGTCGGTTCTTAATATCTACGAATCTATTACAGCAATCAAACAGAAATTGTGTATGTTGATAGTGGCAATTAACATAAGTAGGATATATGAAAATAGGCCTTATAGTTCTTCACGGAACTACTTGTTACTCATTTTGATATGACTTTTAGGCTTCAGTTTTAGAGATTATAACGATTATCCCTGTATATTTAATAGATAAGTTAATACCAAATGAAATTTGCAAATTTACTTTAATCTCCTTTCTGAGTGGCCAAGTCCATTTTAGGTAGACGAGCGGACCCGTGCGAGATATCTCGCATGTTCATAAACCACACTTTCCCCAATAGGTTTATAATGAGACTTAAGGAGAAAGGTTGTTATATTCTTACATCATCCAAATGATTATGGAACACTATTTACATTTCAGTTAGAATTCCAAGTTCTACGTTCCCTAACTTAAGAAGGCTATCACTGAAAATTGGATAATCATAACACTCACCAGTTATTCGATATTTATGAAATTATACGATTTGAGTACTCATTCCTTTGATTTACTGCCTCTGAAATCCATGCAAAATGATAAAGGAGAGACCTCAGAATGTTAAAATGACATGAAACAGGCGTCACAGTGGCCAAAATGTGAAGTGGAGAGTAATTATGGAGCGTATCATCCTACAGCAACAGTATATGCAAATCGCACACTTCGTACATTTTTAAGTTGATTTATTAAAGAAATTATAGGTATTTATGAAAATAGAGTGCAATTTGTCACTGCTAATGTCTATTCTCTTTCATTTGAATGCTCATTTTTCACGATCGGTCGCTTGTGAGTGCCACAGGAGGGATCTATACTACTGAAATAATATATATGATTTCATGCGAAATCATTATCTCTTAAGAGGAGCGATATTAAAACCGATTAAAACAGTCAATAGTGCTCTAAATATTACCCAAAACGTGTATTATGGTGTTTGAAGCCATTTTTCAGTGTTGCCTTAGTAAACAAAAGTTAAATGCTTTTCAGTCGGTCAACACGATTGTACCGAAATGAGATGGGTTAATTCCTGATCCTGAAAGCAATTAAATATGATTATTAAAATCAGCAAAGGACAATTTTCGGAATTATAAGGAGACGGGGGCTTCTTTTGAAAAACAGCATAAGACAATTTTCGGCGACGCGAAGTATAAATATTCACATGAACGTTTCTCGCAATTTAACCATCCGAATGCAGTGAAACTTGGTACAGTAAATTCCTATACAAATGTTAATGCACTGGCATCTAATTTATTTCAATTGTTTCCATAGCCACAAGATGGCAGCTGTACGAAATTTTAAAATCTCGTTTTTACTTCTTGTGACCTAATCATGCAATTGAAGTTTGAATACTACACGTACACAATAATCTTCATGTAACAGTACATAACTCTAAGACCTACATATTGTGCCCAAATCCAGTGGCCTAGATTTGAGGGTACAGGCCACAATGCTAAGTCCAGAATTGAAAGTTTGAATAGCGCGCGCCGAACCTTCTTAGAAGCATTTCGAAGGTTTTGACAGCCAAGAAGTGGTTAAGTGACGTAGGCCGAGAGCGTCATAGTCGAGGCTAAATGTCATTTAATATTTCCCGATGGAGTAGAATCTTGAGACCTATATCAGATTACTGGCACGGACAAGGGGGGAAGAATGTGCTTTATTTCGAGGAAATTGATTACGCGGAAGCTGAGATATGAGATGTTTTAGTTCCAGCATTTTCCCCGCAGTGACCTCGAGCCGCTAGTCGAGGAGTATATAAGGCACGCCCGCTCGAGCCATGTATGTTCACTTCTCCATCAGCACTCCGTTGCTATGGACGTGCAGCACTACGTAAGCGCTCTAGCCGCTCAACACTCTATGACTCCGAACACTGTTATAATCTTCATGCACATGGTTGCAAAGTCTTCGTTATTTACAGCACAGTTGCTGGGACTTAGTGTTTCGACAGTTCATGGTTACTGGTATTAGGAAAGTGTTAAACATTTTAAGTGATCTTCGAACTTTTCAACGTTATCACCGAAGTGATACAAGTTTGTGGCAACTGGTAATTATTTACTGCTACAACTGGACATATGGTAGACTTTGTCTACATTTCTTTCTTCTGTCCACAATTATTCAAAGCTGGATTATTTAATTCAACAGTCAGAGGACAAGCTTTTGTCTTGTTAATAGACCAGCCAAGATAAATCAGTGCTTTTATTACCATTCTTGCACAGTACAATTCTTAAGCCGATATTGGGAATACAGGTTTGCCTTGTGCGATCTGAAGAGTGAGAAGCTCTGCCCAGCCAACTCGACAGAATTTGTACTCGTGCTGAATAAGATTATAAGCGTATTGGGAGTACTGAACACATCACAGTTTGATCAAGTTAATAATTTTCATCATGGGTCATTTTGATCAGACCCCTGTCAACTTTACTTCAGCTTTTGAAGCTGGCAACATTTTTCTTCAAGATATTAAGGCTTCAAGAATGAATACCACTATGCCTGTGTAGACAGCTTGTGGGTATAAAATGGAGGCCGATACAAGATTATAAATACGTGTCCTAATGGGGACAAGAAAAAGACTGAATAATCTGGTTCAGACCAGATTACAAGCATCAAGATCTACAAGAATGTAAGCTACAAATTTGCATTATTTTATGCGTAGTTAGCTGGATTTTCTCATATTTTTCTACAGTCTTACCAACACATATTTTCTTTCATCAAGATGTTTTTTGCTGTTGCAAATATTTTTCTTTTGCAATATAAGCTTTGATCTGAGTTGTTTTTACACTCAGAAGTCAATGATTCGAAATGTATGAACGAGCAGAACGAGCTTTTATTTAATTTTGGTATTTTTCTAATTGCGGGGTCATCAGCCGTAGTAACTAAAGATTTAATAATAAAATTTAAGTTGAGGGATGGATATTTATCCATTATTTAGAAGTCGAGGATGATATTCCCGGAACAGTTTAACAACTTTAAATCCATTTTTTGAGGATACTAATAATAATAATAATAATAATAATGTTGATTTAATAATAATAACTACTTTTCTATTTTCTGAAGTAATAATAATAAATATTTGTGATTTCTAATAATCATTTTCAGGTTGTATGATTTATACATTTGACATTTGAAACAATATTCTAAGATCGGATACTTGTTGATTCCGAAGGTTAGTGGTTAACGCATGCCCACAAATAAATAACATATTAATTCAGTGAAATTATTTCACGCTTGCACTATGCATTTAAATCTTCGAGAAGACACGGAAAGTGATGATACGGGAAGCTAAAGGCATGTATAAAACAGGGGTTTTGCTAGTGTTTGTATAAAAATAAAATCATTAATGAGCAACGTCTTTCAAAACGTTTGGCTAAGAATAGACACGGTGTGGGAATTATTCATGTTTTAAACTGATGGTAAAATTATTATTGTAAACTCATTGGTGAGGTTTACCAATTTATAAATCTTCCAATTGTCGTAACAAGCAAAGGCTTGATTATTCTGTATAATTTGGGAAGAATAATTGTTGTGTGTGCAGAGAGTTAAATATGTCATTCTGAGTGCACATTTAAGTCGCAGGAATGAGGTTGTGTGAAATGAAGCATCAAACATATTGTAGGTTGGATGTCTTTGAATTTTGTAGAGGAGTTGATGTTTAGCCACACTTTCGTCGAAATATAACCAAAGGTTATTTTCTTGAGCCATCATTGTCAATTTACAGTTTACCCACGTGCTCTAGAAATATTCCTAGTAATTGCTTACCCGAAAATTGTTATTGTTAAACTTGTACCTTTCATTACGAGAATTTTTTTGCCGCTGTCTAGATGCTAATTGTGATCGAATGGGCCGATGACATTAATTATTTAAAACTGTTACTTCTTAACAACCACTACAAAGTGAGAGGATTTTGTGATCCTATGAAAACATATAAACATTTTGCAAATAAGTTGATGATTAACATATTTGACATTTTGTCAAATTATTGAATTTTTGATAATAATAAATGAAATTGTTTCATGATAAATTTTCTAAATAATATTTCCAATTTTCTAAATAATATTTCCAAGTGATGATTAATTGATTAAATGGTTGAATCCATATGGAATGGAATTTATCTTTTGTTGATAAGAATATTCTGACAATTAGTTTATGATTGAGTCAAAAGCTCTGAACATACTTTGGATCGAGAACAGATGGTTCAATAAATATTTTTCTGTGTATCGAAGTTCGTCGAATCCAAATGCTCAAGGTCCATGTAAATGATATTGTGTTGTATTTCTTGTTAATAACTTTGTATTTGAACAAATCTTGTGATAACTGAATCCTGAAGTGTTAGTTAATTTGCTACGATATTTTGAAAAAAGTGAACTGTGACATATTTTCAACGAGTGATATTTTTTCAATATGTGAATACTCAAACAATATAGGGATCAGTAAAGACTGTTAAATTTGCACTGACAAAACCCTACTCCTGTAAATAATTCTTTTGAGCGAAGTCAACAGGACTATTAATTTGACCTTCGTCTCAATTGTTAAGTGTTCATGTGTTGGTGAAATTGTATATTTTGTACATAACATATGATTCGTCATTCATCTTTAATGCCATTTTGGCATTCCTTCAGTCAATATTTTAAAGTTTTAAATAAAATGAGATAATTT
Source organism: Meconema thalassinum (assembly GCA_946902985.2). NCBI lineage: Eukaryota > Metazoa > Arthropoda > Insecta > Orthoptera > Tettigoniidae > Meconema > Meconema thalassinum. Next base: position 839,560,394 of record OX336390.1, read on the forward strand.
TAACGGATGCATTAATTTCAGAAAATATCCTTCTATCCTTATTGTTGCATTGAGCCGAAAATCAGTAAAGCATTTTTTGTTGAGTTATTGTAGTCAACTTTAACCCATCTGGCGCCCCGGGATATTTTGATTCTCGTGCTGACTGATTTTGGGTGAAATGCATATGGAGTCGTCCGGACTTCGGTCTGAACGGGCACAATATATAACAATCCAACATGGCGACCACCCGCAATATTTAGTCGGCTCTCAATATCTACGAATTTATTACAGCAATCAAACTGAAATTTAGTATGTTGATAGTGGCAATTAACATATGTAGGATATATGAAAATAGGCTTTAGTTATTTGGGGAACTACTTGTCTTCTTCAGGTGATTCAAAAGATGATTCGTATTGCCGGCTATGATAACAATCTTCACCTAATGGCACTAAATTCTGTAGCTTACTTTTCGTAAATCATAGAACACGTGCATTTGACTTTCCCTTAAAATTAATTGCCATCTCGTGGGAGGAGACTTAATCACCGATATCGAAAGCTATACTCGTACAGTATAATCTAGCACATAACTCCTCATTGTAATGGTGTTGGTGAAGACATAGGTCTTGAACCAAAAGCTATTTAGTACATCCTTTTAATAGACAGGAGATTTTTAATGAAAAAGACCAGTGGGATATATGAAACTAGGCTATTTGGCGGTGCTCGATATACCAGTTGGAGATTTTTGTGACGAACGCTAAAGTTGCATCTTATATAAGACTTCTCATCTTTATTGACAGTTTCCGGAATCATTATGAAAGCTGGCAAATTGGTGTTATTGAACATGTAGTTCCGTGAAAAACTAAATAGCCTAAATTCACTGCGGTCTCCCTGTTTTCTCCAAATGGATGGTCTAGATATTTTGTACTCCAATTGATCTGTTTAATATCAATTCAGTTAGTAATTTTACTAAAATTGGCCAAGTTTCTCAATCTACAGTATTTCTTAAGAGTTTTTTCCCAGTGTAGACCTACCATTGGGCTCATGGCGAGCCTCTTGGTCAGAAGTACCATACCAACTGATAAGCCTAATGGTCACAATAGGATTCGAGAAACGTGTTAAGTTTCACCTCTGTAGTTTGATTGTTTTCTTATATATTCAAGATAGTGACTGGTCGTAATATTCAATCTGATGACCATGATATTACGCCACATCAATTGAAATTGAAATTTAATAAAATTCAAATTTAATTTCTTTCCATCAAAAAGGTTGGATGATATGGCACTGATAATTTAAAGAGCTACTATTCCTTGCTTATCGTACCAATGAATCAAGTTTCATGTTGCTACGCCGCATGACTTCAAAGATACAAAGTTTACTGTAAAAATCTGAATGGCATTTCTTTTTCAATTAACATCACTGGAGTAATTATAAGCAGCTAATTTCAAATGTCTTTAAGCAACACTTACATGCAGTCACGTTGGAATAAATAGAAAATGCTGTTTAGGCTTTATAAGGGGGATGATGTAATATACATACATTCGCATGTATGAATATCAGATAAGTTTTTCAGGGCCCAGAATATAAGACATGTAAGTGTTTTGTGTTTATTTTATGTATATGACAATAAATAGCTATACATGATCAATTCACGATATTTCGCAAACTGACGACTGGCGTTGCTTGTAGATAATGCAGAGCACATCATATTTGCGAAATTACTAGTATTAATCAGGAAGCGTATTTCTTAGAATATAATAATGATATGACATGTAAACCAAAGGCCATTCAAATATAATTATACAAGGAGAAAGGTATAAATAGGGAAAGAGAGTGTGGAAAATGGAAGTGTTAAGATATTAGATTTTTTTAAGGCGGTTATTACCAAGTACTGACGACTGTCGTTGCTTTTTGATAATGTATAGCACATCATATTTTCGAAATGACTAGTATTAATCAGGAAGTATATTTCTTAGTATAAACTATAGTTCATTGTGACAAGAGGCCATACAAATATAATTATACCAGGAGAAAGATTTAAATAAGGAGAGAGAGAGAGAAAGAGAGAAAAAAAATGTAATGTGTTAAGATATGATAAACTAGAGATATTTCTTAAAGAGAGTTACTTTCCAGTACGTAGCTTTGTTATGAGTATTTAAACATATTGAGACGTGAATACGGAGCAATTGATGACATCACGGCAGTCTTAAGGGGACAGGTAGGCCTACGCCTTTAAGGGTCAAGACATTTTAGTTTTAATAAATTATCTGAGTAACTAATATTTTATCTTTCATTTGGTGAAAACAAAATGTAAATATCTTCAATACTTCCATAGATATGCCCCTAAATTGTATTTTCTGTCAATTAAGTTGCCTCTTTAAATTTCAGACTACCACGCCCTTACGTAAGTTTGCAGCTTGTTTCTTGAAAACTTTATGTTCACACAGTGTTTACATGATTACTCAAATACTATTCAAGATATCTCAATGAAATTTTGCAAGACTATGTATTGTACTAATATGAACAACATACACCAAAATTTTGTGTATCAAGCATAGTTTCCATTTAAGAGAATATTCTTTACCCAAAAATAGTAAACAAATATACATTTAGAGTAAGAATATGAAAACAAAATCCTGAATGTGTATCAATTATTTTGTTGTATGTTTTAGCCATAAATGTTGCCAACAGCTCAAAAGAACATTGATGTAAATATTTTAAATTGCGGGGTACTTATCATGAAAACGCTGTCCAACTGTACAAAAAACAGCTGAAAGTTTGGTGGTAAAATAATCCATGACTGCAAGCATATTATAAAATAAGCTTTGTGCATTCGTAATAATGAGTGAACTGTGTTGAATAATCTTGAAAAGTTTTATTTAGAGTTCTTAGAGTTTATGAGATATAAATATATTTATCTCAGTAGAAAATGTCATGCGAACGGTTTACCTTCGCCCTTAACAATCTATATTTTATTCTGTCCAAAGCTGTTAAAAATCAAGGATGTTATATATATATACACAGATAGCGCTGTGTACTGTCATGGATTCCTCTCATACTCCCCGGTAAGCTGAAATGTATTTCGAAATAGTCAGTCCTCATACATAACGACATGTTTCACTTTGAATCATAGGCTTTTTGTCATGTCTAATGAACGACATAGTTTTGCAGAGAATAGTTTCAAAAAGTTACGAAATCTTCAAGCACAAGATTTTTAGTAAAATTATTTAAAAAAAATTACGAGTCTTACAGTAGTCGCATATGATGTGTAACATCTGACATAGAAGAAACCTCACGTGAAATTGTTGAAACACCGGTATTAGGTAGATTTCATTAGGAAGCTAACTATTGCAATGGGTACCATGTTTCGACTTTCGGAAAATTTTGACATATCTTCGCGTTTCACATCCCCCAGTCCCCAAAACCACCGTCAGTTCAATAGTTTATATACAACTAGCAGAAGTAGCCTACCCGTTCTTCGAACGGTGTTATATATTAACACCAGACATTATCAATTGAGCTACTGTTGCAATGGTTAGCGGTTTGTCATTCCTTCATAAGTTTATCAGAACGAAGTTAGGTTTCTGGGAATAGGTCTATCACACACACTGTTAATTTAAGGGCCTTAAAATGTGGTTTTCGGAGACCCCTTATAGACTCGAGAATTTTGTGTCTCACAATAAGAAGCGCAACATATGCTTTGATCGTCCTTCTAGGATAATTTTTATATTTCGCCCATTTTAGCATGTATTTTGAGAAGTTTTTCCCTATATCCACCCTTCTACTATATGAAAAGTACGGTGAGGAGTTTTATAAATGATTGGTGTATTGACTCATGTTTACCATATCTAATTTTACGATGCACCAAGCATCCGAACACGATTTATAGGCGTACATAAATATACACAGAAAGACAGACAGACAATTCTATTATCTACAACATATCACCCAGATATCCGAATATGGGCATATCTAACACACAGTATAAAACAAAATCATCCATACGATGAACCCGTATGTCGACAAAAATAAATAAAAAATGATGAGTTAAAATGTGCTCTCAAACTAAATTCACCTAACGTGTACTTCCTGACGTGAAATAGAATTGAAAGCCTTGTAGACGAAACGCAATACACCTCACATAAAAAATGACCCTCTACGTTGTGTTAGGTCCCCATACACAGGAAGACCTCTTTCATAAATTATAAAGGCTTGTGGTGCATGAAAATTCAGGTTCTTTAGCCTCAAATGGCCCAAATTCCTAAAAGCCGCAAAAAATGCTGATTCAATTCAGGAATTTTTGAAAATAATGTTGCTGTTTGTAGATATAATAGACTTTCTGTACTATATGTCGCACGTGAAATTGCATGAAACAAATTCTAGGTTACCCCTTGACCCCCTTAATTGCATTGACGAATTATACAGTCTACGTTGGTTCCGTGATAACCTAGCCATTTGCAAACTTTCACAGAAATGTAATAAATGGAATAGCCTAATAATAATATCGTATGGCCTCGGGTGCCGGGTGCAAGCTTCGTAATTTGACACCCAGAGGGTAGCTTGCATGTCGAAATTTCGTTAGTCCTTGAATCACTATGAAAGTCAAGGAGGGTAGATATCTAAGCTCCTTGAACACTATTGCACTTTCTAGTAGAGAAATGAGGAACTTTGTGTTGGCGGAAACTCCTGAGGTTAATTTTGCCATTATGAACACGGCCTACTGAATTCAAATGGGTTCTTTGACATGCCGACATCGTATGACATGCGAGTCGTATTTTTGCCGCCTTTCAAAAATCACGTACAGGCCGGACGTTTGTTTTAGACGATTGCCCTTGACCTTGAAGCCTGCGGGTGAGCCTGTACACAGTCACTCTCTCACCCTATCACTTCACATTTGTCACCAGCGATCTGATGTAATGGAATTCCAGACTTGAGCAGACAGTACAGTCCACGTCGAAGTATTGTGTGACACAGAAGTACACGTTACGTAGTTACGAACAGAACGTCAATATATCTGCCAGTGACTCTACTTCAGCAATAGTGTGAAACAGCTTTATCAATCATCGGAGCGCTTGGGGCAGCTGATAACAACACAGGTACTGTAGTAACTCGCCTTCAGGCTTCCATTAAGATTTTTCACTCGTCTAAAACAAACGCCGGCCTGCACCACGGCCAGGAGTGAACCTGCAATCTTGGGGTTAGTAGACCGACACGCTATCCACTCACCCACCGTGGCAAGGTATAAATGGAGTGACATTGCTTCTTACAGAAATAGATGGAAAGTTGGATACCACCCCTTGAGATAAAGTTGTCATGGATACCGATTTCCATTCTTTCATTAGTTTGTTAAATTAAATTAAATTAGTTTTCTGGGAATATTTCAGAAACTGTTGGTTTTAGACCCTTAAAATATAGTTTTCGAGGCCCCCAAGTTTTGTTTCTGGCACCGAGGGGCTTTGTCTCCTCGTTGTACGCCATAATATAATACTAATAATAATAATATAATATAGGGATAGGAATAAAATTGACCTGCCATACCACACCCGCAGGTGTAAATCGCGTGAAAAAATTCTAGTGTACCCCTTGACCCCCTTAAGCGCATTATACGTATTGATGAATTTTACAGATTAATTTGGTTCCGTGATAACCTTCTAGCCGTTTGAAAACTTTCACACCAATGTAATTAATGGAATTGCATTGCGTCTTACAGCAATAGATGGACCTCTGAGAATCTGTTGCCATGGTTACCGGCTTGTATTCTTTCATTAGTTTATTAAATGAAATTAGTTTTCTGGGAATATCTCAAAAATGGCTGGTTTTAGGGCCTTGAAATGTGGATTTCGGGGACCCTTTTGGGCCCCCGAGTTTTGTATCTCACATTGAGGGGCTGAAAATGATCTTTGTCTCGTCCTTCTACTCCAATTTTAGCATGTATTTTAAGGGGGTAGGCCCTATTTTATGAGAGGTACGGAGAAGGGTTACATCAATGATTAGTTTCGTGCCTCTGATGGATATATGTACCAAATGTTACGTTGATACACCCCGCCGTTCTCGAGTTATAAGGGAACAAAGTTGTCCACAGACAAACAAACAAACAGACAGACCAAAAAATTATTTTCGCGCGCATCCATAATAATACAGTCTAAAATGCGTAAATAACTCAAATTTCCGTAGAAATTGCGAAAAAAACATACAAACCTTAATGTTTATGTATGTAGAGATATACTGCACCGCTCGGTGTTGACCGTGTTTTATTGCACAATTTAGGTTTTACTCGCTAACCGTTGGAGATACACGAAAAGTGATAAGGACCTTTTGGATAGAAAATTAAATGGTAAATCTCGTGTATGCATCAAAAGTTTGCTATTTCTTAGCGTTCTCTTTTTATTTGAAATGGAAATATGACATTTTGAAAACAAAGGGTGTAGTGACGTCACTTATGTGGGTTTTACTCGCTAACCGTTGGAGTTACATGAAAAGTGATAGGGTCCTTTCGGATAGGAAATTAAATTTTGAAGCTCGTAGTGCCATCAAACGTTTGCTATTTCTTAGCGTTCTCTTTTTATTTGATATGGAAATATGAAATTTTGAAACCAAAGGGTGTAGTGACGTCACTAAAATGGTCACCACTTTTTAATAGTGCAAAATATCGAAATTAAAAGTATCATATATGTAAACATGGTAAATCAGCTACATTCATGCAAAATGTCATTTAAATCGGACCAGTGGTTCTTGCGTTATTGAGTAACACACAGACAGACAGACAGACAGAAAGACACACACCATCTCCTTTTAGGTAGATTTCATTAGAAAGCTAACTATTGCAATGGGTACCATGTTTCGACTTCCGGAAAATTTCGACATATCTTCGCGTTTCACATCCCCCAGACCCCAAAACCACCGTCAGTTCAAAAGTTTATATATAATTTATGTATATATGTATCTATCTATCTATCTATATATATATATATATATATATATCAGTTTCTTGTGGACTCGATAACTGCCGTAATTTTGCACCAATCACTTTTTACATAATATGTATCCCTATAAAATCTCGGTCGAGTTCGTTAATGGGCAAAATCGGTCGAAGGCGGTGAAAACGGGGGGCTTTTTTTTTTCGAAAAAGTGAAATTTCGCTATAACTCTCTTAATACGTGAAATATCGAATCCTTTCAAAGTTCATAATATGTGTCGGATAAGTGCCAAAAATTTATGTCAAATAAGTTTTTTGATAGCACCAACCATTGACCAAAGGGGTAGAAAAAAGTGGGTTTTTCGGGAAACATTAATCATATCTCTCTTAATAGGCACAATATCAAAACCGTACAAAATGGAAAATATTCCCCGAATAATTACCTAAAATTTTGTCTGAAAGAATTTTCGATATGACCCACCATTACGCCAAGGCATGATAAAAATGATTTCGGAATTTTAAAAAATGCCAAGTGCCATCAGAGGTTACCATAACAACGCTTTTAAATTGATAAGGGATGATCTATCAGAGGTTGCCATGACAACGCCATTGACGAGATCACATTCATTTTTAGCCTACTTTTCACACTTTTCAAAAATGAGAAAACAGTAGACTTATAAGATATATCCGGGAAAATGTGTCTGTCCTTCTGTCTGTCTGTCTGTCTGTCTGTCATTCTGTCTGTCTGGCTGTGTGTGTGTGTGTGTGTCCCTCCCCCCTATCAACTCTTAACGGCTGCAGCAATCGAAACCAAATTTAGTATGAGTAAAGATGTATACCGGAATATCTCAGGCCCATATTTGAAAAAGATGCCAGTGCTACCAACTGCTAAAAAATGCACTAGAAATTTGAGCTTGGAAGGTATACATGGGAGCTATTCTAAAATTGGCACACATGTAGATAATACTATTTCAGTTTAATTTCCAGGTGGCCATACATGACAGCGTTGCCAAAATAATTTTAAGCCTTCTGATAAGTCCAATTTTTAAATGCATATAACTTCTACACTATCAATTCGATTTCAACCTAATTTTGTATGTAATATGTGTACATAAACATATATGACTGAGTGTATTCTTAAGAGCCACCAGGGCTGCCAACTGTTAATAATTGCTCTCTATTTTGTATCCAAATATATCAGAAAGTATGCAAGCCGACAACTTTAAGCTATGCACACGTAAATTACCCGACATTTTACATTAATTTGGAGTAACTTATATACGTCAGTTCTACCAACATGATTCTAAGCCTGCTGATAGGACCAATTTTTAAATACATGTAACTTCTATACCAACAAATGGATTTCATCCAAAATTGGCACAAAAAGATACATTTCAGATTATTTCTGACCAGCACTCGCATGACATTGTTGCCAACATGCTTTTACGTGTACTAACAGACCCAATGTCTAACTCCATGTAACGTCCTTTGGACTTCAACCACATTTTGTGTTCTGTACCATAGGAGATGTAATTAAGAATATATTCTGTCACCAGGGCTGCCAACTGTATGGCTCTATTAGGCTACATTATGCCTAGTATACCTTATTTCGAACTAATTAAGACATTTCGATATTACCCACTTAATTTCGTCATTATTCTAGATAGGCTCATATACTGTAGATTAATCTATGGCATGAATCTTAATTTTAAGAAAAGTAGGCTCTTTAGTTCGTTACGGAACTTCTTGTTCCATCTGACTATGAGGGAAGCGGCTAACTGGTAGCATGCTGAAATTCTATGCCCAAGGTGCTGGTTCAAAGCCGGACAAAGTCACCGGATTTTCTAAGAGCGCTAAAAATCCGTCAGCATGCATTCTTTCGGAGGGGAAGTTACAACGTTCGTTGCAAGTTGCTGGTTGCGGTGGCATCTAGCAGCCAAGTTCACAGCTAGGTGTCGTTGACGTTAGTATTTGGTACAAAATTAGGTACTACTACCAAAAATTGACCGTCTGCAGACCTTACCTGAATTACAGACTAATACAGTCATCACAAATAACACCGTTTATCAGACAGATTCTACACACACCCAATGTACACGGGGTTACATGACCACCTTGTCGCAGCCCCTAAACTGAGGAACCAACCAACATCTCTGCGGGAGATAAAATTTTGCGTGAAGAAGTAACAGACTGTTACACATTAGTTCCAAACCTTGCATAAGGACAGTGTGATCACAAGTATAAAAATTAACCCCAAATGACAAGAAGGTTGCCATCCCCATAAGACTCTAAAATGTTAAAAGTATGCATAGAAAGACGAAAAAATGTTAACTAACCTCCAATTGTAAAATACTTTCTCGCAATAAATGAGGTCTGATCCTCCTACGAAAACCTGCATATTTTGCCTATTATAGCCTATCCCCTAGTTTGCCCGGTGAAATCTACCTCCGCCTTCCGGCGTGCCGAGAGGAATTTTAGGTAGATTTCATTAGAAAGCTAACTATTGCAATGGGTCCCATGTTGCGACTTCCGGAAAATTTCGACATATCTTCGCGTTTCACACCCCCCAGACCCCAAAACCACCGTCAGTTCAAAAGTTTATATATAATTTATGTATATATATGTATATCAGTTTCTTGTGGACACGATAACTGCCGTAATTTTGCACCAATCACTTTGAATTTTTTACATAATATGTATCCCCTTAAAATCTCGGTCGAGTTCGTTAATGGGCAAAATCAAAGGGGGTGAAAATGGGAGGCTTTTTTCAAAAAAGTGAAATATCGCTATAACTCTCTTAATATCTGAAATATTGAATCCATTAAAAGTTCATACTATGTGTCGGACAAGGCCCTAAAATTTATGTTTGAAAAGTTTTTGATAGCACCAATCATTGACCGAAGGGGTGGGAAAAAGTGGGTTTTTCGGGAAACATTAATCATATCTCTGTTAATAGGCACAATATCAAAACCACACAAAATGGACAATATTCCTCCAATAATTACCTAAAACTTTTGTCTGAAAGAATTTTTGATATGACCCACCATTACGCCACGGGGTGAACAAAATTATTTAAATTATAAGAAAATGCCAAGTGCCAAGAGAGGTTGCCATGACAACTTTACTTTTAATTGATAAGGGATGAGCCATCAGCAGTTGCTATGACAACGCCACTGCACGAGATAACATTCAGTTTTCCATCTGTCTGTGGGAAGCGACTTCGGTATCGGAACTGGTAGCATGCTGAACTTCTATGCCCAAGGTCGCGGGTTCAAACCCGGCTGAAGTCGTCGGATTTACTAAGAGCGCTAAAAAAAACTGAGTTTGCTTTCCTTCGGAGGGGAAGTTTCAACGTTCGTTGCGAGTTGCTGATTGAGGTGGCATCTAGTAGCCAAGTTCACAGCTAGGTGTCGTTGACGGTAGTATTTTAGGTAGATTTCATTAGAAAGCTAACTATTGCAATGGGCACCATGTTTCGATTTCCGGAAAATTTCGACATATCTTCGCGTTTCACATCCCCCAGACCCCAAAACCACCGTCAGTTCAAAAGTTTATATATAATTTATGTAATCTCTATATACACCAGCCCCTTATTTTTTTTGGAGGAAGGCAACCCAACTAACGCGTATATCACAGTCATCCTAAAAACATTAGTACCTGCTCCTTTACGTCCATTGTACACCTTTACCGTTGAGTACATCCTCGCGAATATAGTAATCAATAGTGGCAGTGTTCTTTCAATGACCTCAAATATAATGCATGACTGAAACGATCAGAGCTCTGAATGACATCTTCTTACGTTTGGACAGGATGTGTCTACGAATAGACTCAATACGTGCCAGCAATAAACCATGGTTCTCGGTAGCTAAGGTGGCTAAATCAAGAACGGTTTGAGTAGCGTCAATGAAGTCGCATTGTAGTAGGTTCGAACCTTGAAATAGTGCATTTTTTTTCTTAATGTCGTTTATTGTGGATGTATTATGGATGCATACCTATCTGTTCCAACGAGTGATTTTTTATTTGGTCTTCAATAGGACCGTACTTATTGATGGTAGGCTACGCAGCCAGATTGGACGACGACATAATGATCAGTAGAACGAAAGCAAGGTATAATGTATATTCAAGGTAGCAAGTGTTCGAAATTTTGACCACCTTTGTTTAAAGGAAAACTCCGACTCACTCAGACGACCCACATAACAAATAGATTTGTTATGTGGGTAGTCCCACGAATAAATACATCAGACCGAAACTATAATTTCTTTCAACGGCGTCTGTGCGAAAAGCGCTTGCTATACACTTACAGTAATAGTTAGTTAGTGAGGTTTTAAGGGGCGGAACTACGAGGTCATCTGCCCCAAACATACAGTAAATACAGATAATTATAACATTATTGGTTTTACGTCCCTTTTAAGTGCTATGGCTTTTAGATACGCCAGGGTGCCGGAATTTTGCTCCGAAGGGGATCTTCAACGTGCCAGTAAATCTACTGACACGGCTCCTTCGCATTTGCGCACCCTCAAATGCCAGCTGACTGCGCCAGGATACGAACCTGCAACCTTCGGCACAGCAAGCGAGAACGTTACCGCTGAGCCTCGTATCAAGGCAGTAATTACAGAACGTGTCATATTATGATTCTGGGATAAATATTGAACTATTAAAATTCTAATTATCACGAATAGAGTCGCCTCCGTTGCGTAGTAGTCAGCGTGATTAGCTGCCACCCCGGACATCCTGGGTTCGATTCCCGGCTCTGCCACGAAATTTGAAACGAGGTATTAGGACTAGGATGGGGTCTACTCAGCCTCGGGTGGTCCAAATGAGTAGAGGTGGTTCGATTCCCACCTCAGCCATCCTCAAAGTGGTTTTCCGTGGTTTCCCACTTTGCCTTCGGGCAAATATCGGGATGTTACCTACCGTACGGCCACGGCGACCTCCTTCCCTCTTCCTTGCCTATCCCTCCCGATCGTCCCCTCCCTCCCCATCCCTCAAGAGGGCCCTGTTCGCTTTGCAGGTGAGGCCGCCTGGGCGAGGTGCTGATCCCACCTCCCCTGTTGTATCCCGCAGACAAGATGTTTCAAGTTCCAGGATACTGCCCGTAGAGGCGGTAATGATGGGATCCCTCGCTGAGTCCGTGGGAAAACCTAACCTGGAGGGTAAAATCGACTAAAAAAAGTACTAATTATAACGAATAGTATCCGTCCATGGTTTTTAACAGTATTTAGGGAAACTAACCATTTAAATGAGGCAATAAAATAGCTTTCCCTATCGTCTTCGTAGATAATGTGAACAAATCCAAGTTGAAATCTTGCTGTACGAGGTAGGGAGGGCATAATAAAATAGTTTAAAAGAATTTAAAAATTCTACAGTTGGTTAGCCTTGAACCCAGGATCTTCGAAAGAGCGAGTGGGCGCAATAACACTTGCACACATTTCCAACACACTCTCGAGGTTTTTGTTGCGCTTCTTATTAACACGTATGGTAAAATATTCAATTATTACAGTTAGATTCTAAATATTGATTGGAATGCATTCATTCAGTACATGGCATGTTTTCTAATTAACTTAAAGCAGGTTTCGCGACCGCTTTGCGTTAATAAGGCGAAAGAACTGCAAATAATGCCCTCAAATGACAGCCCTTCGGTTTTATTTCTTACAACTTAGCGTGCAAAATGCTAGCGTGTGATACACTTCGGTCATACAAGCAGGTGTACTGACGAAGAGAACAGAATCATACAGGATTTTGTACCAGCGATCACAGCAGCTTCCTTGCCAGCGAGTGTCGTGTGATACGGGCCTAAAGATATGCTAAGACCTTTTGTTAAAATTTAATAACAAAACAAGATGTTCGGTAAAGAACGTATAGCCTAATTTCTCCTAAATACATGGGTATTGTTATAACTCTTTGTCCTTTTCAAGGATTATAATTGAATGTTGGTTGTAGTAGCTTCTAGAAATACAAAGTGCTATACGGATATTATACATGAATATGATGCGCCCTTTGCTAGTGCTATCTCTGTAAAAAAATCATTCAATTCGGTTTCACCGTGTTTGAATTGATATGAGGAATCAATTTGCACACATACATGGCCGTTATCTGCAAACTATTGGGCTGATGACCTTGTAGTTCAGTCAAAAGATGCTTCCCACAAAAAGGTATGTTGTTGAAAAATTTGGTAGAGATCAAATTATTAGGTTGGTCGTAATTTGATTAAAGCTTTTAACATTTGGGTGGCCGCCATTCCGTTTCCGTCAAGATGGGGGCGATATAAAACATGACACTGAGGTGGCCTTTGCTAGTGCTACCTCTGTACCAAACTTCGTTCCATTCGGTTTCACCGTGTTTTAAAAGATAGGGGGAATCGATTTGCACACATACATGGCCTCTATCCGTACATTATTGGCCTGATGACCTTGTAGTGTGGCAAATGAATCTCTGTACATAAAGGTATGTTGTTGCAAAATTGGGTAGAGATCAGATTATTAGGTTGGTCGTAATTTGATTCAAGCTTTTAACATTAGGATGGCCACCATTACGTTTCCGTCAAGATGGTGGCGATATAAAATATGACAGTGAGGTGTCCTTTGCTAGTGCTACCTCTGTACCAAATATCGTTCAATTCGGTTTGACCGTGTTTGAAATGATAGGGGGAATCGATTTGAACACATACATGGCCGCCATCTGCAAACTATTGGGCTGATTACCTTGTAGTTTAGTCAAAAGACGCTCGCCATATAAATATATGTTTTTGCAAAATTTGGTAGAGATCGGATGATTAGGTTATTCGTAATTTGATTTAAGCTTTGAACATTTGGGTGGCCGCCATTACGTTTCCGTCAAGATGGCCGCAATATAAAACATGACACTGAGGTGCCCTTTGCTAGTTCTACCTCTGTACCAAATGTCATTCAATTTGATTTCACCGTGTTTGGATTGATGGGGGGGGGGCGTAGACATTCAGAGTACACACACTCACACACACACAGACAGACACACAATTTTTAAGCCCTGTGTAGATCTCATAAGTCTACTTTAATTTTTTGCAAAAATCGAAACTATGCTAATAATACCATGGGAATTTCTAAGAAATACGTATACTTCGATGCAAGCACTGGCGATCAGAATATCCTTCGATATGTTGTTTTGTTTCATTTGAGGGGCTAGAATATCGCGGTCATTTAGCCCCGTTTACTTGGATGTGTGTGTAGAATTTGTCTGATAACCCGAGTTATTGCGGGCTTGTAATGATGTGTGTATTTGCAATTAAGGATAGGGAAGGAGGCGGCCGTGGCCTTAAGATAGAATCCGTCCCGGAATTTGGCTGGAGTAGAAGTGGGAAACCACGGAAAACCATTTCCAGGGTGGCTGAGGTGGGAATCGAACCCACTTCTACTCATATTTGCTTCACGAGGCTACGTGTACCAAATTTCAGCCCTTAGACTAGTATTACATTTCTTGGCAGAGCTGGGAATCGAACACGGACCTGCTGAGCAACACTTCGATATGTTATGTTATGTTAATATTCATGCCAGTTATTTAATTTTCTGCCATTACAGGTCACATGGCATCACGTACCAATTCGATCGTATTCTCTTTATAAATCATCAAAATTCAACGTACTCTTCACAAAAATACGTCGTAAGGCAATAAATGTGGCAATGTAGTTACATCCCGACTAAAATGGAATGTGGGCTTTCGTTCAAAAAAGAATGCCTGCTACTGGATTCGAAGCAGCATTCTACCGGCGCGCGTCCACCACGTACGGTCAGGCTTTAACTCTCTCAGCCACAAACACATGGTTGATACCGCACGCTAAACGTGCTTTAGTAACTGTAGCCGTCCCACCTCAAACGTTTAAGTCCATCTCAAAGTCTTCAATCAAGGTTTATGGTGTTGATTTAACTTTCTACTATTACAGATCACGTGGCGTAAGCTATTAATTCCATCGTATTACGTGTATGTGTGTTATTTCAAGGAGCAGTAAGTCATATGTTAGTAGAATGGGCCGTAGTATTTGGCGGGGAAAAGTTTAAGGTCGGTTATTCTTTGCTAGACCCAAGACCCAATTACATTGCTGTCACACAGTCAGAGCGCAGAGCAATATCAACCATCGGGAGAAATGCGATGTTAGTTGGGTTTCATAAAACTAAATAATAAGGGGCGAGTGGACCACACTGTATATAAGAATGAAAGTTTGTCTGTTTTTTCTGAATTTCTACGGAAATTTGCGTTATTTACGCGTTTTAGACTGTTTTATGACGGATGCGCGCGAAAATGAAATTTTTGTCTGTCTGTCTGTCTGTCTGTTTGTTTGTCTGTGGACAATTTTTTGTGTCCTTATAACTCGAGAACGGCTGAGTGGATCAACGTAAAATTTGGTACAGATATCCTTCTGAGGCAAGACACCAATCATTGATGTAACTCTTCTCTGTACCTCTCATAAAAGGGGGCCTACCCCCTTAAAATACATGCCGAAATAGGCGTAGAAGGGCGAGACAAAGCTCATTTTCAGCCCCTCAATGTGAGAAACGAAACTCGGGAACCACATTTTAAGGCCCTAAAACCAATAGTTTTTGAGATATTCCCAGAAAATTAATTTAATTTAATACAATAATGAAAGGAAGCTAGCCGGTAACCATGGCAACAGAAATTCACAGGTCCATCTATTGCTGTAATATAAGACGCAATACAATTCCATTTATTACATTACTGAGATAGTTTGCAAACGGCTAGAAGGTTATAACGGAACCAAACTAAGCTGTAAAATTCATCAATACATATAATGCGCTTAAGGGGGTCAAGGGGTTCTCTAGAATTTTTTCACGCGATTGACACGTGCTGGTGTGCTACGGAAGGTCTATTATATCCCTATCCCTATATTGTTATATTATTATTATAATTAATATTATTATTACACTACGGAAAGGAAGACCCCAGAGGACTGGAAAAAGGGAATAACTGCCCCGATCTTCAAGAAAGGTAGTAGAACAGAATGCAGAAACTATCGGGGAATAAAACTGATGAGTCATTGTGCAAAGATGTTTGAGAAAGTTTTGGAAAGGAGAATTAGGACAAGGATAGAAGGAGGGATGAGGGAAGAACAACATGGCTTCAGAGCAGGAAGGCCCACAGTGGATTTGATTTTTGCTGTAAGGCAGTTACAAGAACAGCACTGTGAGTATGGAACAGATCTACTGATGGCCTTCCTGGACATTGAGAAAGCATATGACAGTGTATGCAGAAACAAAGTATGGAAGTCCCTGGAGGATAGAGGTGTAGAAAAATGGACTATAAGGAGAATAAAGGAGATGTACAAGGGAAGCGTGAGCTGTGTGAAAGTGGGAGGAGAGAGAACGGACTGGGTGGAACAGAGAAACGGCCTGAAACAAGGAAGTGCACTGGCACCGTTACTTTTCATTGTGGTGATAGATGACATAATGACCCGAGTGGCACAAGTAATTGGGGAAGGAAAGATGAAAGCAATGGTGTTAGCGGATGATTTGATGATTTGGGGAAACAAGGAGGAGGAGGTACAGGAACAGTTGGACGTGTGGGAAGGAATAATACAAGGATATGGGATGAAATTTAGCATAAATAAGAGTGAGATTGTGATCACAACAAGGAAGAAGGAAAGAACCACAACGGGAATAACAATTGGTGGGGAACAGCTGAAGAAAGTGGAGAGTTTCAAGTATCTGGGAAGCCTGATACAAGATAATGGAAGAAACTATAGAGAAACAATGAGCGGGGGAGACAGGCAGAAGCATTCCGGAGGAGTGTGAGAAGCATGTTATGGAGCAGGGATGTCCCTCAGAACAGAAAAAAAGATCATATATCGGACGTACTATGCCCCTATCCTGACGCATGCCTCGGAGACCTGGGCTATGAAAGGAAGGGAGAAGAGCAAAATACAGGCCAGTGAGATGAGGTTCTTGAGAAGCAGTATTGGAGCTACAAAGATGGACAGAATAAGAAATGAGAGGACCAGAGAATTAATAAAGGAGGAACCATTACGGGATGGTATAGAGAAATCTAGACTTAGATGGCATGGACATGTAAAACGAATGGAGGATAAGAGGATACCCAGGAGGATACACGAGACGAAGTGGGAAGGAAAGAGACTGAGAGGAAGACCGAGAGGAAGACCGAGAGACAGGTGACGGAAAGGGATGGAAGAAAGCGTGAAGAAGAGAGGAGAAGACTCGACAGGGGTGGAAGCTGAGAGATGGTGGGAAGACAGAAGACGTTGGAGTGGCCTGTGTTCCAAACAGACCCGGCCAACGGCTGGAAACTGTGCAAGAGGATGAAGATGATGATACTACGGCCTACGACGACGATACAACGCTCATTTTCAGCCCCTTGGTGTCAGAAAAAAACCTCGGGCCCCTAAACAGTCGTAAAGGGTCCCCGGAAACTGCATTTTAATGCTCTAAAACTAAGAGTTTCTGAGATATTCCCAGAAAACTAATTTCATTTAATAAACTAATGTAGGAGTGCAAGCCAGTAACCATGACAACAGTGCCTCAAAAAGGTACATCCAACTTTCCATCTATTTCTGCAAGAAGTAATGCCACTCCATTTATTAAATTTCTGTGAAAGTTTGCAAATGGCTATAAGGTTATCACGGAACCAACAAAAACTGTAAAATTCATCAATGCGCTTAAGGGGGTCAAGAGGTACCCTGGATTTTTTCACAAGACATAAACGTGCGATGTGTCGTACAGAAGGTCTATTATATCTTCAAACAGCAACATTATTTTCAAAAATTCCTGAATTGATATAGTTTATTTTTTATTTTATTTTATTGCTTTTAGGAATTTGGGTCATTGGAGGCTAAAAAACCTGAATTTTCATGCACCACAAGCCTTTATAATTTATTAAAGGGCTCTTCCTCTGGATGCGCACTTGACACAACAGTGTGGGTCAGTTTTTATGTGAAGTGAATTGCATTTCGTCTACGAGGTTTCAATTTTATTTTCACGTCAGGAAGTACACTTTAGATAAATTAGTTTCAGAGCATATTTCAACTAATCATTTATCTTTGTCGACAAACAGGTTCCAAGCCCCTAACCATTGCAACAGTAGCTCAATTGATTACGTCTGGTTATTAATACCGACGACCGTTCGAAGAATGGGTACTTCTGCTAGTATATGTATATATATATGTATATCAGTTTCTTGTGGACACGATAACTGCCGTAATTTTGCAACAATCACTTTGAATTTTTTACCGAATATGTATACCCATAAAATCTCGAACGAGTTCGTTACTGGGCTAAATCGGTCGAAGGGGATGACAATGGGGGACTTTTTTTTTTCGAAAAAATGAAATATTGCTATAACTCTCTTAATATGTGAAATATCGAGTCCGTTCAAAGTTCATACTATGTGTCGGATAAAGCTCAAAAATTTATGTTTGAAACGTTTTTTGATAGCACCAACCATTGACCAAAGGGGTGGGAAAAAGTATTTTTTTCGGGAAACATTAATCATATCTCTGTTAATAGGCACAATATCAAAACCGTACAAAATGGACAATATTCCCCTAATAATTACCTAAAACTTTTGTCTTAAAGAATTTTTTATATGACCCACCATTACGCCAAGGGATGAGAAAAATGATTTCGGAATTATAAGAAAATGCCAAGAGCTATCAGTGGTTGACATGGCAACACTACTAAATTGATGAGGGATGAGCCATCAGACGTTGCAATGACAACGCACTTGCGCGAGATCAGATTCAGATTTCCATCTGACTAAGTGTGAAGCGGCTTCGGTGACGTAACTGGTAGCATGCTGAACTTCTATGCCCAAGGTCGCGGGTTCAAAGCCGGCCAAAGTCGTCAGATTTTCTAAAAGCGCTAAAAATCCCTCAGTAAGCTTTCCTTTGGAGGGGAAGTTCCAACGTTCGTTGCGAGTTGCTGATTGAGGTGGCATCTAGTAGCCAAGTTCACAGCTAGGTGGCGTTGACGGTAGTATCTGGTAGCAACATTAGGAACTACTGCTTTAAATTGAGCGTCTGCATTCCTTACCTGAATTACAGACTAATACAGCCATCACAATTCACACCGTTTATCAGACAGATTCTACACTCACCCAAAGTACACGGGGTTACATGACCGCGTTGTCGCAGCCCCTAAACTGAGGAAGCAACCAACATCTCTGCGGGAGATATAATTTTGCGTGAAGAAGTAACAGACCGTTACATAGTTACACATCAGTGTCGAAACCTTGCATGAGGACAGTGTGACCACAAGTATAAAAATGGACTCCAAATGACAAGAAGGTTACCGTCATCTTAAGACAATAGAATGTTTTAAAATATGCATAAAATTACGAAAAACAAAGTTAATTAATCTCCAATTATAAAATACTTTTACGCGATAAATGAGGTCTGATCCTTCTACGAAAACCTGCATATTCTGCCTATTTGTCCGGTGAAATCTACCTCCGCCTTCCGGCGTGCCAAGAGGACTTTTTAGGTAGATTTCATTAGAAAGCTAACTAATGCAATGGGTCCCATGTTTCGACTTCCGGAAAATTTCGACATATCTTCGCGTTTCACATCCCCCAGACCCCAAAACCACCGTCAGTTCAAAAGTTTATATATAATTTATGTATATATATATATATGTATATATATATGTATATCAGTTTCTTGTGGACACGATAACTGCCGTAATTTTGCACCAATTACTTCGAATTTTTTACCGAAGATGTATACCTATAAAATCTCGGTCGAGTTCGTTACTGGGCTAAATCGGTCGAAGGGGGTGAAAATGGGGGGCTTTTTTCGAAAAAGTGAAATTTCGCTATAACTCTCTTAATACGTGCAATATCGAATCCATTCAAAGTTCATAATATGTGTCGGATAAGTGCCAAAAATTTATGTCAAATAAGATTTTTGATAGCACCAACCATTGACCAAAGGGGTGGAAAAAAGTGGGTTTTTCGGGAAACATTAATCATATCTCTCTTAATAGGCACAATATCAAAACCGTACAAAATGGACAATATTCCCCTAATAATTACCTAAAACTTTTGTCTGAAAGAATTTTTGATATGACCCACCATTACGCCAAGGGACGAGAAAAATGATTTCGGAATTATAAGAAAATGCCAAGAGCTATCAGTGGTTGCCATGGCAACACTACTAAATTGATGAGGCATGGACCATCAGACGTTGCCATGACAAAGCACTTGCACGAGATCAGATTCAGTATTTCCATCTGATTAAGTGGTTGGTTGGTTGGTTCTTAAGTTTAGGGGCTGCGACAACGCGGTCATGTAGCCCCGTGTACTTTGGGTGTGTGTAGAATCTGTCTGATAACCGGTGTTAATTGTGATGACTGTATTAGTGTGTGTTATCTGTTTGTTAATTTAAGTACTGCAACTAACAATTTTTCAGATAGTTCCTACTTTTGCCGCCAAGCGCCACTGTCAACGACTACGAGGCCAAGTTCAGAACTGAGCTACTAGACGCCGCCGCAGTCGGCTCTTGGCAACGAACATAGAAACCTAAGAGCGTTGTATACATTCTTAACCTATCCAATTTAGCTTCACACAGGTGCAATTAGTGGAAGGATCTTTAACATGCCATAAATCTATGACATGGGACCGCCGGCTTTACTTCCCCTCCGAAGGAAGGCATACTGAGCGATATTTAACGCTCTTAAAAAATCCGACGGCTTCGGCCGGGTTTGAACCCGGTATCTTGGGCATAGAAGCTCAGCATGTTACCGACTACGCCACCAAAGCCGCCTGATAAATTGGGAAGCGGCTTCGGTGACGTAACTGGTAGCATGCTGAATGTCTATGCCCAATGTCGCGGTTTCAAAGCCGGCCGAAGTCGTCGGATTTTCTAAGAGCACTAGAATCCCTCAGTATGCTTTCCTTTGGAGGGGAAGTTCCAACGTTCGTTGCGAGTTGATGGTTGGGGTGGCATCTAGTAGCCAAGTTCACAGCTAGGTGTCGTTGACGGTTGTACCTGGTAGCAACATTAGGAACTACTGCTTGAAATTGACCGTCTGCAGTACTTACATGAATTAAGACTAATACAGCCATTACAATTCACACCGTGTATCAGACAGATTCTACACTCACCCAAAGTACACGGGGTTAGATGACCGCGTTGTCGCAGCCCCTAAACTGAGGAACCAACCAGAGGTAGATTTCGTTAGAAAGATAACTATTGCAATGGGTACCATGTTTCGACTTCCGGAAAATTTCGACATATCTTCGCGTTTCACATCCCCAGGCCCCAAAACCACCGTCAGTTCAACAGTTATATATAATTTATGTATGTATATGTATATCAGTTTATTGTGGACACGATAACTGCCGTAATTTTGTACCAATCACTTTGAATTTTTTACCGAATACGTATACCTATAAAATCTCGGTCGAGTTCGTTACTGGCCTAAATCGGTCGTTGGGGGGTGAAAATGGGGGGCTTTTTTTTTCGAAAAAGTGAAATATTGCTATAACTCTCTTAATATGTGAAATATCGAATCCGTTCAACATTCATACTATGTGTCGGATAAAGCCCAAAAATGTATGTTTGAAGAGGTTTTTTTATAGCACCAACCATTGACCAAAGGGGTGGGAAAAAGTGGGTTTTTCGGGAAACATTAATCATATCTCTCTTAATAGGCACAATATCAAAACCGTACAAAATGGACAATATTCCCATAATAATTACCTAAAACTTTTGTCTGAAAGAATTTTTGATATAACCCACCATTATGCCAAGGGATGAGAAAAATAATTTCGGAATTATAAGAAAATGCCAAGACCTATCAGTGGTTGCCATGGCAACACTACTAAATTGATGAGGGATGAGCCATCAGACGTTGCCAAGATAACGCACTTGCACGAGATCAGATTCAGATTTCCATCTAAGTGTGAAGCGGCTTCGGTGACGTAACTGGTAGCAAGCTGAATGTTTATGCCCAAGGTCGCGAGTTCAAAGCCGGCCGAAGTCGTCGGATTTTCTAAGAGCGCCAAAAATCCCTCAGTATGCTTTCCTTTGGAGGGGAAGTTCCAACGTTCGTTGCGAGTTGCTGGTTGCGGTGGCATCTAGTAGCCAAGTTCACAGCTAGGTGTCGTTGACGGTAGTACCTGGTAGCAACATTAGTAACTACTGCTTGAAATTGACCGTCTGCAGTCCTTACCTGAATTACAGACTAATACAGCCATCCCAAAGTACACGGGGTTACATGACCGCGTTGTCGCAGCCCCTAAACTGAGGAACCAACCAAAATCTCTGCGGTAGATATAATTTTGCGTGAAGAAGTAACAGACCGTTACATAGTTGCACATCAGTGTCGAAACCTAGCATAAGGACAGTGTGACCACAAGTATAAAAATGGACCCCAAATGACAAGAAGGTTACCGTTCCCATAAGACAATAAAATGTTTAAAAGAAGCATAAAATGACGAAAAACAAAGTTAATTAAGCTCCAATTATAAAATACCTTCTCGCATTAAATGAGGTCTGATCCTTCTACGAAAATCTGCATATTCTGCCTATTTTCGCCTATCCCCAAGTTTGTCCGGTGAAATCTACCTCCGCCTTCCGGCGTGCCGAGAGGACTTTTTTATATATTAGTATGATTTATGTATTCATATATATGAATATCAGTTTCTTGTGGACACGATAACTGCCGAAATTTTGCACCAATCACTTTGAATTTTTTACTGAATATGAATACCTATAAAATCTCGGTCGAGTTCGTTACTGGGCTATATCGGTCGAAGGGGGTGAAAATGGGGGACTTTTTTCGAAAAAGTGAAATATTGCTATAACTCTCTTAATATGTGAAATATCGAATCCGTTCAAAGTTCATACTATGTGTCGGATAAAGCGCAAACATTTATGTTTGAAGCGTTTTTTTATAGCACCAACCATTGACCAAAGGGGTGAGAAAAAGTGGGGTTTTCGGGAAACATTAATCATATCTCTCTTAATAGGCACAATATCAAAACCGTACAAAATAGACAATATTCCCCTAATAATTACCTAAAACTTTTGTCTTAAAGAATTTTTTATATGACCCACCATTACGCCAAGGGATGAGAAAAATGATTTCGGAATTATAAGACAATGCCAAGAGCTGTCAGTGGTTGCCATGGCAAAACTACTAAATTGATGAGGGATGAGCCATCAGACGTTGCCATGACAACGCACTTGCACGAGATCAGATTCAGATTTCCATCTGACTAAGTGTGAAGCGGCTTCGGTGACGTAACTGGTAGCATGCTGAACTTCTATGCCCAAGGTCGCGGGTTCAAAGCCGGCCAAAGTCGTCGGATTTTCTAAGAGCGCTAAAAATCCCCCAGTATGCTTTCCTTTTGGAGGGGAAGTTCCAACGTTCGTTGCGAGTTTCTGGTTGCGGTGGCATCTAGTAGCCAAGTTCACAGCTAGGTGTCGTTGACGGTAGTATCTGGTAGCAACATTAGGAACTACTGCTTGAAATTGACCGTCTGCAGCCCTTACCTGAATTAGAGAATAATACAGCCATCACAATTCACACCGTTTATCAGACAGATTCTACACTCACTCAAAGTACACGGGGTTACATGACCGCGTTGTCGCAGACTCTAAATTGAGGAACCAACCAAAATCTCTGCGGGAGGTATAATTTTGCGTGAAGAAGTAACAGACCGTTACATAGTAACACATCAGTGTCGAAACCTTGCATAAGGACAGTGTGACCACAAGTATAATAAAAATGGACTCCAAATGACAAGAAGGTTACCGTCATCATAAGACAATAAAATGTTTAAAATATGCATAAAATGACGAAAAACAAAGTTAATTAATCTCCAATTATAAAATACTTTCTCGCAATAAATGAGGTCTGATCCTTCTACGAAAACCTGCATATTCTGCCTATTTTCGCCTATCCCCAAGTTTGTCCGGTGAAATCTACCTCCACCTTCCGGCGTGCTGAGGGGATTTTTTATACTATTATTGGCACAAATATTAATCTATTGTAAAAGGGAATATTTTACAGATATTGTAGTTTATAATACGGAGCTCATTTTATTAGATGATTAGTAGCTTCCACCAGCACTACCCTAAATAAAGAATACGATATGGATCAACTAGATTAATAGACGCGACACCGCTCATAACCTTAACTTCCTTATAAACAGGACCTCTTGATTCACAGACCAACACGTAATTTCATATGGAGTCTGTTAAAATGAGTCATATTGATATGACAAATATTGTTTAAAATGATAATCTGGTAGCAAAAATATCTATCCCGTCCGGGATTCGATCCCGAGATTTCTACATTCACAGTCATAGGCGCTAACCCCATGGCTATTTCGACTACGCAAGTATTGTGCACAAGATGGTGACTTATTTCCACGTTCCAATAATACTGCATTACGGAATTAAGTTTCATTTATATTTTGCTTGTTTCGATAATGTTCCTGCGTGAAATTGAGTTTAAAATGCCTTATGAATAGGCCAGCTTGTGAGTAAAGAGAATGTATTCACCAATAGTTCATGAAGGCTTGCTCAATTCTCGTATAACCACAACGATTATATTATATTGATGACTGCATTACCGTTATATGGGTTTATATTTCAATAGCCATTGTGCAGAAACATAATACCGGCAATGCCGACTATTACAATGTTTGATATTAAGGCATTTCACCATTTAAATACTGATACGAAGACTTCGAACATGTACCATGCCATTTGTTTCAATCACTTGACACCAGAGTTCGCATGATCGTTTACCGTTCAGTATGTCATATACATTACACATGGCCGAGAGTACATCATGGTATCAATTTTCGAAACCGCGCACTCATTGTTTCTCTTACCACAGCCAGCTGGATGTTACCACTGCCAGCTGGATCGATCGATCGAGTTGGCAGTGCGTCTTACACTTCCGTTCGATCCACCACTGCCAGCTAGCACACTTCCGTTCGATTGTACGGAAGTGTGCCAGCTGGTGCCACCTCGATCGTTCCGATCCACTTCCGTCCCATTTTTCAAAATCACTCTCACAAAAATATCCTGCAACCGAGTGGAAAGATGTTACACATTTTTTTTTTAGTCGTTTACCCTCCAGGTTGGTGGAACCCACGGACTCAGCGAGGGAACTCACCACTACCGCCTCTACGGGCAGTGTCCTAGAGCTGGGAACATCGAATCGGAAGGGATACAACTGGTGAGGTGGGATTGGCACCTCGCCCAGGCGGCCTCACCTGCAAAGCGAACAGGGACCTCATGAGGGAAGGTAAGGGATGGTTAGGATGGATAGGCAAGGAAGAGGGAAGGAGGCCGCCGTGGCCTTGTAGAAGGTACCATCCTGGCATTTGCCCGAAGACGAAGTGGGAAACCACGGAAAACCACTTCGAGGATGGCTGAGGGGGAATCGAACCCCCTCTACTCATTTGGGCCACCCGAGGCTGAGTAGACCCCGATCCAGTCCTCGTACCACTTTTCAAATTTCGTGGCAGAGCCGGGAATCGAACCCAGGACTTCCGGGGCGGCAGCTAACCATGCTGACCGCTACGCTACGGAGGCGACTTACACATAAATAAAACTGAAATTAAATTAAAATATCCTTGGTAGAATGCAACAAAAATATGTAGTTTGCGAAGATTGGAAATCACAATATTTTCATGATAAAACAGTGCATAATTATATTGTTTCTTGGGCCATTTTCATATACTGTATTTGACCGAATACATGTCCTCAGGTTTCTAAACTATATTTCACCTAGAAGAAATGCATTTTTTGTGTATCAATTTTTTACGGCGAAGGCAGGTTGCTGAAGAGCATTTTACACACCTCAGAGATTTTTAGGTCAGAAACTCAATTTTTACGATTTTTCAAAATTGGCAGACCCTCATGAGTGACACTGTCCCCACCCATATGGACATTTGGACACCTATATTTACTACCAAGATTGAGAAAACAGAAATCTAAAACACTCCTTTCATTCAGCACAATATCTATATTATGCTGTGCCTTTGCTAGGTGGTTTTTTTAAGGTTTTTGCTCAAAGTGAATTTGTTACCCAGTTTTCACAAAGGACATCCTCAGGAGTGGCATTGTGTTTGAGTAGCAACATTGCTTCATTTGTTTCGGGGAGTTCATGCTTTTGAGTCATCGAAGGGGGAGCTTGCTCTTCGGTGTTTTCAATTTCTCTTTCGTGGAAGGACATGTGCTGTGTGGGCCTCGCTCTTCAAAACATGGTAACGGTTTTCTAAGGTTCTCATGAGTGACATGGATATTTTAATCAATATTAATTTATTTCTAAAATTCTCATATATCACGTTTGGTAGCTTTATTATGGATCTTTATATAGCCTACAATATTATTCAGAGGCCCTAATGTAGGCTGACTTTTAGTAACTCATGAGTGACACTTTCGAGGAAAATTCCGGACATGTCGCTCATGTGTTACTGTGTTACTCATGAGTATATTTTCTTTCTTAATTAATAAAATGTCTACTCATAACATTTCTTCATGCATTATGCCTTATCCAATGCTGAGAGATGCAAAAGGCATGGGGAGAAGAGAAAAGAAGACTTACAATGGGAAAGAGAATACAAACTAATGCATTTTCGGAGGTAGGTACACCCACCAAAACACCTCCCCACTTCTCAGGATTTGAAACTGCCATGTACTGAGACTCCAGCGACGCTAATCTGACACAATGTCGGCCAACATTCCCATAATTTACCAGGGATGCAACGATCAGATCTATCGAAGATGACTTGTAGTGGATCTTCAGTCAGCACAAGCAGTCTAATGTTCCAGTTTTGGTTGATTAGACTGAAATTCTAGGCAACAACAATGCTGTCAACTTGTTTACACCTCCCACAAGAGTCCCTCCTAATCGAAAAAAGGAGCATACTGAAGCAAGTGCGACGGAAAATAAAGAGAACCAAGTTAGAAATTGGCGCACTCAAAGTAAAGATACCGGTACTTGAGCATGAAAACCAAGCTATAAGACAACAATGTTGTCAATTTAAAAAAATACAATTTCAGAGGCAAACAAATCTAGCAAAGACACTTCAATTATCAAAGACTACCAATCAAAACCAACTTCTGGCTCCTAGTAGGAAAGCTGTTCAACTTGTAACGCAAAAGTGGAATCGACATGTGAGGTCAAAATTACCTCCTAAAGTAAAAGTAAAACTTAAGTTTAAAGCTTTGAAGACTGTGCATTGTGCAACCTAAGTTAAGAATAATAATTTATTGTCTGTTGAGACAGCAATAATAAAATAAAATAGGCCTATGTTAACTAATATACGTATAACATTCTATTTAAAAAAACTTATTCTGAAAAATACAATGTTTTGTCTCCCTACCTACAACCTCATGAGTGACACTGTTATAAAATCCATTTTTTGTACAACTCAAATCTCAAAACTAACACCCAGTGGTATATTTTGAAATGGCGAAGCATGAGCAACATCCTACATTATAAATTACTTAAGTTGTACGACATGAAGAAGTTACCAAAATAAAGACAAGACGATATTAGATTCTATGTCACTCATGAGAAACAATATATGTTAGGATCAAACATGTTTGGTGGCACAGCATGAAAACTCAAGTATAATGAACATGAATGAGTGAAGAAATTGCTTTAAACTGAGAGAAAATAAAAAATCAATTACTATTGTGTCACTCATGAGTTTCATTACATTTTCCTGTCGTCTGACCATTAACGTCTTGATGTGCAGAAGGGTATTACAAAAATTTTGAACCGCCTTCCAAGCAAATGCGACAATATTACACTTTTGACATCCTTGTTAATTTTGGGTGATGAAATCGGACAAAATATGTGAATGTCCCTCTTACATTTAATTTTTGCAGCCAGGAACGTTGCAGTTACATTAAACTATTGATTATAAACTGAATCAATAGTACAAATTATTGCAACATTTAAAAAACAAAGAAATACTCTATTTGTACGGTATTTCAGAAAATATTTTCGAATAAAAATTGTGTGAAAGGAGAACGTACATTGCAACTTACTCAGCTGTCTGGTCCAGTTGAAAGGTGCACCATTTTAGCTGAGAACCTATCTCCTTGTGACATTCAGTCAGCTCGGACCACACTCTGTCCTATCAGTGGGGTCGCGCCCTCACACGCCGATATCAGTCGCTTCTATTTGCGGTCCAGCAGATCAACGCGCGGCCTAAGACAAACCAGTCGTGATGTTACTAGCAGCCGTGCGTCTCCTAGGAGACATCAAGTCGTCCTGTCCGCAGAACAGCTACGAGTGCAGTAATTGAAGTCGTTATTTTAAATTCCCGAAGCTCAGAGTTATTGGACTTGCAACTTTGTCTAATAGAAAAGATGGGAGTGGATTCTTTCATTAACCTTTTACGGGGTAGGGCAAGCAACTCCTTAAAGTAACTAGTTGTCATTTCTTACTAAAATTGTAACAAAGAGGGTATGGTGATACAGTGGCCGAGCTGCTTGCCTATCACCAAGGTGGATCGGGTTCAGTGGATTCCTGTGGTTCGGATTCCACTTAAAGATGGATGTCCTGTGGCTCATGATCGCGAAATTGACGGTCACGTACAAGCTTAAAGTTGTTGTTGATTATTTAGGGACTTTTCGACATCATGGTCATGTAGCCCCGTGTTCTTGGGTGTGTGTGGAATTTTCTGATATCCTGTATTTTTGTGATGGCTGTATTAGTGTGTGTAATTGTAATTCAGGTGAGGATTGGGAAGATGGCAGCCGTGGTCTTACGTTAGGTACAATTCCAGCATTTGCCTGAAGTAGAAGTGGGAAACCACATACACCCAAGTACTCGGGGATAAATGACCACGATTTTCAAGCCCCTCAATTGAAACTACAACAACAACAACAAGGAAGTACCGTATTGATAAGACTTCAGACATGAGTAGAAGTGTTTGGAGTCTCGCTGTTCACCTCGGCTTTTCTGAATTGCGTCTGGGACCTGCCGTTCGTGCGCATTTTAAGCTTACGTTAAAGATACCGGGCAAAGCCGGGGTGGGTTGCTAATTCAATATATAAATACATTTAGTGTCTTGATTTCTTAGAATTCTCAAACGAATTGGGTCTTGCGAAGATCACGTTTAATGTCCTTTGGAACTGTTATTATGGAAGTCTGTGGAAGAAACTTTTCAGGTTTATGTTGTTTGAATAGAATTACTATCTGTCTATTTTCTGTTAAATGTTCTATTGTAGATACCTTATTCGATTTGAATTTGCCTATTTATCTTTAGAATCATAAAACGGTTTTCAGAAAAAGTTTAATTTGGAAGCGATTTGTTAGAGAAAGTTTGTCGTTCAAATACGTTTAAATACAGTATTTCTCAAGAAAACGTTTAATTATTCGTTTTACGAAACGCGGTTAGTAAGAAACCGTTTAAACGTTTAATGGGGAACTCTAACAGACACCCACACACAGTCAAACAAGCCAGACGGACAGACGAACGGATTGGCACATAGGCTACTCCGCAAAAATTTCGTACATGTAGGTCTCATGTTTACTTTCGTTTGTTCTTTCTCTCTTATCCAACAGAGCAACCAGAACGCAGTTCTACAAATACTGCACACACCTTAATGTATGGTACTGATTACTACGTAGCCTAAGCACACAATTAAACAACAACAACAACAATCTACCAGTTGACCGACTGAAGAGTTACAACTGACTGTTTGTATAGGCAACACTGAAAGAATGGCTTCAAACCTTTACACCCTACCAGTGGTGTTGGGGTAGTGCGCTTGCCTCTCACCCAGAGGCCCCGGGTTCGATTCCCGGCTCCGTCAGAGATTTTAGAAACTGGAACGGGGTGCACTCAGCCTCATGAGGAAAATTGAGTAGATGTCAGACGCCCCGGTCATGAAAACCAAGATTAACGGCCGAGGGAACCCCGCGCTGACCACAAGTCACCCCAATATCTGCAGGCCAAATGGCTGGGCAGCGGTCAGTTGGTAGGCCTAGGCCCTTGATGGGCTGTACTGCTAGGTTATTATGTTATGTTATATTAGCTTATAATCGAGGGAACAGTAGACGGCAAGAATTGTAGAGGAAGACCCAGACTGGAGTACATGAGTCAAATACTGAAAGATATGGGTTGTGGCTCATACTGTGAACTGAAGAGGAAGACTGAGAGACGGGAAGAATGGCGAGCTGCTGCCAACCAGCCTCACGGCTGTTAACCAGAGAGAGAGAGATATTAGTTATTCACCGAGGAGGCTAAGAACACAGGTAATCGGACATATTCGCACACACACCTGAGAGTATCCCAAGGCTCTAAATGACACAACAGCGTTTTTGTAGTTTACGTCCACAGTGAAACGCGAAGCAGTAGACAGCAGTGGAATGGCCAGTATGTATTGTATTGTATGTCGATTGATTGAGACAGCAGTACCCCAGGCAATGTGCAGTGATTCACATGATCTCGCATACACGTGTGGTGCTGGGAGCTCCTATTTCAATGAAAAGTGTATCACATTTCGCGAGCGGATAAACCAACACGCAGAGGAACGAGGCCTCAAAGCGACACCGAAATACCAATATTGCACGGCTGGGTTTTAATATGAGCTGCTGTGTACTGTGGGGGAGTGTTTTCACCTCAATGCATATCATATATCTTGGCAAACTCGCTAAAATTCTGATGCAACAATGCAATTCATTTACAGAACCTCGTTTTTAGATGTTTATTTCTTGTCAAAATAGGCACAAATTTTTAGTGCTTTTCAATTGAACGACACTATTGTACCCACATTGTAACGGGTGTTACTCTCTACACCTTCAAAAAAAAAACACGGTTTCGGTGGCGTAGTTGGTAACATGCTCAGCTTCTATGCCCAAGATCGCGGGTTCAAACCCGGCGGAAGTCGTCGGATTTTTAAGAGCGTTAAAAATCCCAGTCCCTTCGGAGGGGAAGTAAAGCCGTCGGTCCCATGTCATAAATTTATTGCATGTTAAAGAACCTTCCACTAATTATATCTGTGTGAAGCTAAATTAGGTTAAAAAATGTAAACAACGCTCAGTTTCCAATGTTCGTCGCCAGGAGCTGACTGCGGTGGCGTCTAGTAGCCAAGTTCTGAACTAGTAGTTGTTGACGGTGGCGTTTGGCGGCAAAAGTAGGGACTACTTGAAAAATTCAAAAGTCTGTAGTCCTTACTTGAATTAAGAAACAGAAACACACACTAATACAGTCATCACAATTAACACCGGTTATCAGACAGATTCTATACACACCCAAAGTACACGGGGCTACATGCCCGCGTTGTCGCGGCCCCTAAACTGAGGTACCAACCAACCTGAACAAAAATTCATCAGATTAATTAATTGGGCTACACTTCGATGACTAGGGGCGTGGTGGCTCAGCGGTCTAGCTGTATGCCTCTCACCAAGGCGGTCCAGGTTCGATTCCCGGTCAATGCATGTGAGATTTTCGAAGTGAAATGCCATGTCCTGTGGTTCGGATTCCACGTAAAAAGGAGGTCCAGTGGTTCATAGTCACAAGATTCACGGTCACGTAAAACTTCAATCTTCCTTCCTTCCTTTCACTTCGATGACTAGTTTCGTTGGTCAAGCGACCATCATCAGATCCTTTACATACAAGCTATTAATCTATGCCTATCAATATGTGGGTTAAGATACATAAAATATATACATAATTTCACCTAAAGAAGTTTGCGATTTGCTTCATTTCACTTTCGTCGTGTTTGAATTTATAGGGGGACTGACATAGCCTACACACACACACAGACGCACGAGCATTCGGCCCGTGTATATCTCATAAACCTACTTTCATTTTCTTCCAAAAATCGAAAGTAGGCTAAAATTCAGTTGTGAGTAAACTATTGAAGGTATATTCTGGCATAATTCTGTGTATTTTTCTTACGAAAGAAGGATATTTTTCTTGACCTTTTTTTTGTCGTCGTCGTCGTCGTTGTTGTTGTTGTTGTTGTTGTTGGTATGAAACTATCAATAACTAAATTAATATGGAAGGGCTATCTTTGAACATGTGGAATGGTCCTCAAATTATTCTAAATGTGACAGAAATATAGTATTGTATAGGAAATGCACACTGAAGATAGATATCTTACATCGACCATGCCTATTATTATAACATTTAAGTCGATAAATTTGAGCATAATTGAACAATCAACATCAACTGAGGTGAAAGGGGAGTTTCGTATAAGTTTAATAGATGGTGAACTATCGATTTAAAAGTAGTATCTACTAAATATGGCGATTACGCGTAATATTCTGTTTGATAACCTTCTCGCTTGTGTAACAGAGTTCTCTCACAAACAAACGTGTAATCGATTTTAATGTTTCAAATGTTCTCATGCCCGCCATCTGAAATTGCGCACGGCCACCATGCTGGATTGGATGGTCGTAGTTGGTGGGAGTAGTATTCAGAAGTTTCATTGGAAATGCTCTAGCCAATCAAACTTTATTAGGGACACACGCACAAACGCACCCATACACTCATCTTGCGACGTAGCCATGCAAGTTAATCGCTCACCATGACCACGCTGGGGGGCTGCAGCAAGCCCGGAGATTGGAGGTTCGGATCCCGGCGCTGACAGAGGCTAACTAGAGTCTGATTATTTCCCGAGTATGTCCACACTCCATCCAGGCAAATGCCGGGATAGTGTGTCTTATTTCAAGCCCGGGCATCTTATCCCTTTCCCTAACCTAGTAAATACAGGTACACCCACTACTGCAGTCACCACAGAAACAGGTTATCAGACAAATTGAACACACACCTAAGTATATGGGGCTGGTAACCAAGAGATTACAAGGCCCTGAAAGAAACAACAACACTCTGACAAAAGGTGATTTCGTATGATGAAAATAGGCTCTAATTCAGTATGCTCATTAATATGTCATTAACCTCTACTAGTAAGCCAATGCCAAATCCATGTTGAAACCCTCGATCCCGCGAGATTTCCGAACTTCAGCAAAATAGGTGCTCATCTAAGGTGCACAGCGTCTGCGGTATCTCTGAACTCTTTGAAAACGTTTTGGCGTCTGGAGCAAGAAGTAACTGAGCAGCTTGAGTAAAGAATAAAAAGTGATTTCAGAACGAACATGGTTCATTTGTATGAGTAAAGCTTATGAAGACAGCCTTCAAGTTAATTGATTTATTCGAACTGAAATATACTTCCGGCCTTAGTTCCCATCATGCACCGTGATTCTAGTCTATATAAATCTGATGGAATCAGAGAGCGGGTGGGAAAGATTACACAAGTAGTTCCGTGAAGAACTATACAGCCTATTTTCATATATCCTACTTATCAAAATTGCCTATATCAACATACAAAGTTTCACTTTGATTGCTGTAATAGATTCATAGATATTGAGAACCGTCCAAATATTGGACCATGTTGGATTTTCATATATGTAGGTCTTAGAGTTATGTACTATTACTTGAAGATTATTGTGTAGGCGTAATCTGCAAACTTCAATCGCATGATTAGATCACAAGAAATAAAAACGAGATTTTAAAATTTTGCACAGCTGCCATCTTGTAGTTATAAAAACAATTGAAATAAATTAGATGCGAGAGGATTAAAATTTGTGTAAGCATTTCCCTATCAAGTTTCACTGCACTCGGATGGTTAAATCGCGAGAAACGTCCATTTATATATTTACTAGCAACCCGCCCCTGCTTCGCCCGGGAACATTTATGAATGCATTACATGATAAGCGCCTTTATTTTCGATGTCAATGAACTACGACCTGTATCCGTTTTACGTCTCGGCATGATGGGTTAAAATCACTGACTGGACTATTAATTATAGTCTATTATCATGGAGATGCATGTGCAACGAATTCTTGTCAGACGTAATTTAAGAATGGTGAGGTGCATGAAACTCAAATCCCCCTTCCGTCCAATCTAAAAACACTTATAGTAGGCGATGTATTGAAGATAGAGATATGCCCTCCCAGCATTTTTTGTAGAACTTTTCATGCTGAACAATTCATTCACTCATAGTATATTGATATTTTTAACGGTTTGCCCAGCGTAAGCTTAAAAAGCGCACAGACGCCAGGTTTTTCTTTCGACCTTTTCACTGAAATCGTTACTGATTGGCTTCCTTTGATCATAAATAAGTTATTTTCTACAAAATCCTTCCTGGAGATATCCTATACAGATTGGTGAAAACCACATCAAAATCCATCCAGTGGTTCTCGAGATTACCCATGGCATCCAAGAATCGGGGACTTTGTTTTATACTAAGTAGAGATTTATACGCCAATCAGTATAATTTAATATAATATAATCCCCCTTCCGTCCAATCTTAATTGACTGTGATTTTTGCGGAACGAAAAGTGCACGGGCGAAATGAGAGTTGTACTTCCAGGGAATGGCGAGGTGAATGAAACTCAAATCCCCCTTCCGTCCAATTAACTTGACTGTGTTTCACAGGCGAAATGAAGAAAACCTGAGTTGCACTTCCAGGGAAACTCCAAACACAACCACCTTTCTCAGAAGTCTTAACTCAACACGACTAAACGGTTTGCTGCTGGCTGTATCTGGGGCAATAGGTTCGCCCGCTAGCTAGGCTGTAACAAGCATGATAGACTCGTCCTTAGCTAACTCGTAAACTGTCGCTTCAGTAGTTGAATGGACATGGTTGGAAGAAATCGAAACGTAAAAACACTTATAGTGGACGATGTATTGAAGATAGACATATACTCTCCCAGACTTTCTTGTAGAACATTTCATGCTGGACAATTCTTACACTCATAGTATTTAGATATTTTAAACGGTTTGCCTAGCGTAAGCTTACAAAGCGCTCGGACGCCAGTTTTTTTTTCGACTTTTGCACTAAAATCGTTACTAATCTGCTTTCTTTCATCATAGATAAATTATTTTCTACAGAAATCATCCTCGAGATATCCTTTACAGAATGGTGAAACCCGCATCAAAATCCATCCAGTGGTTCTCGAGTTTACCCGTAACATCCAAGAATCGGGGACTTTGTTTTATACTAAGTAGAGATATTTCGCGTCACCGCCATGTTGGATTCGTGCTCACCAGGTTATTGAAGGTCCCATAGGTAAACTTATGTTCATAGCCTCTATGAACATTAAAAATTTAAGTTTGATTTCTGTAATACATTCGTAGATATTGAGAACCGTCTAAATATTTATAATGGTCGCCATGTTGAATTGCTATATGTATATGCCATAGAGTTCAGTACCATTAAATTAAAATTATTGCGTAGGTTCATTATTCAAACTCTCACTACGATTGCTTGATTATGACACAAGAAATAAAAACTTAATATTAAAATTTCGCACAGCCGCCATCTTGGGGTCATATAAGCAATTGAACTAAATTAGATGCCAGTGCATTACAAAGTGTATAAACATTTACTGTGCCATAATTCACCGCGCTCAGATGGTTAAATCGCGAGAAAGGTCTATTGAAATGCTTCAAATTTGCTTGGCCGCCATGTTCATTTGCACTTAAGAGGTTTTTGAAAGTTAAATACATGAACTTGTAGTAGCACCCTTTATCACCGTATAAAATTTCAGGGAGATATCAGTAATAGTTTCGGAGATATAGAATTCCATTTAAATATTTCACACTGCCGCCATCATGAGGTTGCTACCCACGTGAAGAAGAAACAATCCTTTTAAAGGATTTATTTTATTTTCCTTAGATAATGCACAAAGGTGTATATAACTGTATGCTTTTATTGATAAATAGTGTGCCCACAAAGTTTCCATGAATGTCATCTTATTTTAAGGTACTGTGTTGTATCTAAGATAGTTTTAAAAGCAGTCTGTCATCTCTTATGACTTTACTCTTAATGAAATGAAGATACTGCGATGGGCGGGAGGCGTAAGATCCAACAAGATGTTCGGCAAAGAACATATAGCCTACTCCTAAATGTATAGGTATACTTATAACTCTTTCCCCTCACCCCTATAGCAATAATCTCCACCACCGTGTATTTTTAGCCTACTTTTCACATTTTGTAATAAGTAGTTCCGTGAAGAACTAAAGCCTATTTTCAAATATCCAACTTATGTTAATTGCCTCTATCAACAAACAAAATTTCAGTTTGATTGCTGTAATACATTCGTAGATATTGAGTACAGTCTAATATTTCGGATGGTCGCCATCTTGTATTTTTATACATGTAGGCCATACTGTGCAGGGCCGGCGAGAATGAGCTAGTAAGGGCTCCGCCACTTCTCCTCGATACGTGCTGCCAGCCGGTTCAACACTGTGACGTCACAGGGTTGTCACTCGCGCCAACACTGCCATACAACCACCACTGCTTTGCATTAGCCGGCAGCATGTATTCAGTACTTAATGATACCTATGATACCATTCTACCCCTAGTGGCACCCTCTTTGATATTATACACTTTCAACAGTCAATAAATGATGCTTTAATTAAAGGCTAATGCCCCTAGACAAGGTAAAATGAGCAAAATCACAACAAATCAGTTACAGATATGCTTACTTCTTGGATCTTACCCATTTGATAGATTTTTAGCCTACTTTTCACATTTTGAAAAAATGAGGAAAAAGTAGACTTATGAGATCGGGCAAATGTCTGTCTGTCTGTCTGTCTGTCTGTCCTTCTGTCTGTCTGTCTGGCTGTGTGTGTGTCCCCCCCCCCTATCAACTCCTAAACGGCTGCAGAAATCGAAACAAAATTTGGTAGGAGTAAAGATCTATACCTGAATATCTCACGCCCATATTTGAAAATGATGTCAGTGCTACCAACTGCTGAAAAATCGCAATTGAAATTTGAGCTCCATGTTGGATATCTTGGAAGGTATGAATAGGAGCTATTTCAAAATTGGCACACGTATAGATAATAATATTGCAGTTTAATTTCCAGGAGCCCATACATCGCAGTGTTGCCAAAATGAATATACGTCTTCTGATAGGTCCAATTTTTAAATGCATATAACTTCTACACTATCAATTGGATTTCAACCAAATTTCGTATGTACTATGTATACATAAACACACATGACTGAACGTACTATTACGATCCACCAGGGCTGCCAACTGTTAATAAATGCTCTCAATTTATTTTATCCAAATACCAATATATCAGAAAGTATGCCAGCCGACAGCTTTAAACTATGCACACGTATAGTACCTGACATTCTATATTAATTTGGAGAAACTTATATACGTCAGTGCTATCAACATGATTCTAAGCCTGCTGAGAGGTCCAACTTTAAATACATGTAACTTCTATACTATCATTTGGATTTCAACCAAATTTCGTGTGTGCTATGTGTACCATAACAGGTATGTATATGCCGATTATTAAGAGTAACCAGGGCTGCCAACTGTTAGTAAATACTGTCTCTATTTTTGTTACCCTAATATCAATATATCAGAAAGTATGCAAGCCAATAGCTCTAAACTTTGCACACGTATAGTACCTGGCATTCTAGATTAATTTGGAGTAACTAATATACGTCAGTGCTGCCAACATGATTCTAAACCTGCTGATAGATCCAATTTTAAAATGCATGTAACTTCTATACTAACTAATGGATTTTATTCAAAATTGACACAACGATAGATCATGTTATTTCAGATTATTTCTGACCAATACATGTATGTCATTGTTGCCAACATGATTTTACGCGCGCTGTTAGATCCAATCTTTAACTGCATGTAACGTCCATGCTATCCATTGGACTTCAACCAAATTTTGTATTCTGTACCTTACGAGATGGAACTAAGAATATATTCAGTCACCAGGGCTGCCAACTGTACTTCTCTATTAGGCTACAGTATGCCAAGTATACAGTATTTCGAACTAATTAGAAATTTCGATATTACCAACTTAATTTCGTCATTATTCTAGATAGATCCATATAGATTAATCATTGGCATTGATCTTAAATTTTAAGAAAAGTAGGCTCTTTAGTTCGTTACGGAACTTCTTGTTTCATCTGTTTTCTCTCACTAAATTTGTTTCTATTAACTTCTCTAAATCTAATAAATGTTCTAAGTCTTGCATACACGTTAATGGCTTCTTTACATACACTCGGGAATAGCGAATGCAGCCTATTTTTTTTAACTCTTTAATTATTCCCGGTTGCCGATTAAACCCGAATAGAGGACCATGTATTTCTAAAAACACCTTTTCAAATTCTTTCACTAAACTAAACCACTGGTCACTTGGTTCCGTAAGGCAGCCGTATGATGAGAGTTCGTATCCAAGATGGCTGCCCCCCCCCCCCCCCCCCCTCTCCGGATTTGGAGCGAATTTTGTAATTTATAGTTTGCTTGGCCCACTTGGTTAAAACTGCTTTGTTTTTATGCTCCTTTACATCGCATATTTCACTTTGTAGACGTTTGATCGTATTGTTAAACCGTCTGTAGCAATTAGACTTTCTTAACTTACACTCACTCACTCTCACTCACTCCGTTGGCTTTTCTGGGACGTGACGATCCCGTGCCGCTCTCACTATCTGCCTCCATTTCCTCCTATCAAGCGCAGTATTCTCCCATACAGTAATACCCATTTGTCTGCAGTCAGAGGTCACCTCATCTTGCCATCTACTCCTAGGTCTTCCAGGGGGTCTCGAGCCTTCGATCTTCTTCTCATACACCTGGCGAACTATTCTGGCAACGTCCATTCTGATAACATGCCCTGCTCATTGCAGCCGTTTCGCTTTCATGACGTCCACTACTCTGGGTTGATTGGCCAACTTGTACAGCTCATGATTTGATCTGAGAACCCATATTTGTGTTTCCTGGTCAAAGATGGGGCCGAAAATTTTTCTATATATCTTGTTTTCGAAGACTGTAAGTTGGCGTTCCTCCCTTTTGGTCACACTCTATGTTTCGGCTCCGTATAGCAGTACCGGCCTGATGCTCGTGTTGTATAGTTTTAGTTTTGTTTTCCTGGTCAAAAGTTTGGAGGAAAGTAATTTATGCAGGGAAAAGTAAACTTTGTTTGCATTCCGCAATCTAATTTGGTGTTCAACTTGTCTTCTATTGCAGTCATTTATATTTACCCCAAGGTATTTAACTTACTGTCAACTAACATTTTATTTTTTGTTGTAGACATTTTAGCTGCAATTTCAAGCCCACTATTTCATTTTGTAATGATTCAATAACACCGGATTTACGTTCACAGTCTTTACAACGGATTAAGCTCGGTGGTTCTTCATTTTTCTCAGTTTCACATTCCCTGGAATTGTCAATATCCTCAGTACAAATAGCCTGTTTATTTAGGACTTAACTGTGCCAAACTTACTATAGCTGAAGCACTAACGGCTTTGTTTCTGTTCCTGTCTGACCTAAGTACAGAGGTTTGGCTTAGTGTACTATCATTGGGCAGATTTTGAGATTATTTAGTACTCTTTTCAATGGAAGTCCTAAAAGGCGGGTTTTCATATAATCTTGATAATTAGTAGGCAAGAAATGCTTACTACAAATACGTGCAATTTTTACGTTAATACTGTCCTTTCTGTGGCACTTGGTAACCCATTGCTTTGAAATATCACTATCATTTGGGAATCGGTGGTAAATGACGCCTACCACACAGTCCTTGGTGTTGCGGTAGGTATTTCCACAATTAACAAGGAGTTCCGTGACGAACTTAAGAGCCTACTTTTCTTAAAAATTAAGATTCATGCCAATGATTAATCTATATGGATCTAGTGTATCTAGAATAATGACGAAATTAAGTTGGTAATATCAACATTTCTAATTAGTTTGAAAAACTGTATGGGCCTACCTGGCATAATGTAGCCTAATAGAGAACTCCAGTTGGCAGCCCTTGTGACTGAATATATTCTTAGTTCCATCTCTTAAGGTACAGAATACAAAATTTGGTTGGAGTTCAATGGATAGCATGGACGTTACATGCAGTTAAATATTGGATCTAACAGCGCGCGTAAAATCATGTTGGCAACAATGACATACATATGTGGTCAGAAATAATCTGAAAGAATATGATCTATTGT
Organism: Meconema thalassinum; assembly: GCA_946902985.2. Taxonomy (NCBI): domain Eukaryota; kingdom Metazoa; phylum Arthropoda; class Insecta; order Orthoptera; family Tettigoniidae; genus Meconema; species Meconema thalassinum. The sequence goes on from OX336390.1 coordinate 839,600,257, forward strand.
TGTGTCAATTTTGAATGAAATCCATTAGTTACGGCAGTATAGAAGTTACACGTATTTAAAGTTGGACCTCTCAGCAGGCTTAGAATCATGTTGGTAGCACTGACGTATATAAGTTACTCCAAATTAATATAGAATGTCAGGTACTATACGAGTACATAGTTTAAAGCTGTAGGCTTCCATACTTTCGGATATATGAGTATTTGGTTTTAAAAAATGAGAGCATTTATTAACAGTTGGCAGCCCTGGAGGCCCTTAAGATCACGCTGAGTCATATCTGTTTATCAACACATAGCACATACGAAATTTGGTTGAATTCCAATTGATAGTGTTGAAGTTATATGCATTTAAAAATTGAACCTATCAGCAGGCTTATAATCATTTTGGCAACACTGCCATGTATGGCCTCCTGGAAATTAAACTGCAATACTATTACCTATACATGTGCCAATTTTGAAATAGCTCCCATTCATACCTTCCAAGATATCCAACATGGAGCTCAAATTTCAATTGCGATTTTTCAGCAGTTGGTAGCACTGACATCATTTTCAAATATGGCCGTGAGATATTCCGGTATAAATCTTTATTCCTACCAAATTTTGTTTCGATTGCTCCAGCCGTTTAGGAGTTGATAGGGGGGGACACACACACAGCCAGACAGACAGACAGATAGAAGGACAGACAGACACACATTTGCCCGATCTCATAAGTCTACTTTTTCCTCATTTTTGCAAAATGTGAAAAGTAGGCTAAAAATAGTACAGCTCATGTTTCATTGCGATTCTAAAATACTAAATCGTTTAGGTACATAATTAAAGCTCGAAAACTGTAACGAATTATTAGACAATAACCTGCTTAAACACTGACGATGGACAACGTTCATGCACAACAAACACAATGAACTTCTCTGTGACACTGAATCAAACAAATAACAAGTGATTCTTTGGGAAAAGCTAAGTGGGCAACCTCGGCTTACAACCCTATGACGTCACACGGCCACCGTCCCACTCCCCTCACCGGCAGCAGTGGCTTCGGCCAAACTTCAAAAGAGTGGCTGAGCCCTTACTAGCTTTCGCCGGCCCTGATACAGTGTACTATTAGATGACGATTATTGCATAGGTTCATTGTTCAAACGTTGACTTCGATCGCATGAGTAGGACTCAAGAAAGAAGAACTTAATTTTAAAATTTGGCACAGCCGCCATCTTGAGGTTATGTAAACAATTGAACTAAATTATATGGCAGTGCATTACAATGATATTTACATTTGATGTACCATGTTTCACTGTGCTCAGATGGTTAAATCGCGAGAAAAGTTGATTTAAATGTTTCAACTTCGTTTGGCAGCCATGTTCGTTTTATACTCAACAGATTCTAGATAAACTTCTAGTTGTACCCTTTATCACCGTACAAAATTTCAGGGTGATATCTGTTACTGTTGCTGTTATGTAGAATGCCAGTGAAATATTTCGCGCTGCCGCCATGTTGGATTGGTATTTTATTTACTAGTGTCAGGAACAAAAATATTACAGAAGAAATTATGTTCAAAATGGGCAACAAAAATGACAAAACTTGAACATTTAAGGCTCTAAATAATGCATGACCAATATTTTGCCATGCCCCGTCCATTTCACCAGATCCTCCATGGTGCACAGTATAGGGCACAGACTGCACTGAAGCAGATGACCCATAGTCTGTTCTTCACCGCATTCACAAAGGACCGAGTCGCAGCAAAAAAAAAACATTTATGAATGTTGGCCTAGGATCTGCTAACCCCAGATCGCAATCTGTTGAGAGACTTCCAAGTTGTCCAAGCTTCTGTATGTCCTGCTGGGAGTCTTTCAGATGGAGCCATCCACTGAGTAATGGGGGGGGCTTCTGGTCAACCAAGATGCAATCCTCAAAACCTGAGGTTTGGATTGGTGAAACGTATTAAAATTTGAAAGACACGGTCGAGGTTGGACATCGTAGTAGTACGCACTTACCGAGTTTCATTGAATTCGTTTCAGCCGTTTTGATTTTATTAGGGACACACTTACGCACGCACGCACGCACACACACACACACACACACACGGACAAAAGGTGATCTCATAAGCTTTTTTTTTTTTCATAAATGAAAATAGGCTAAAAGCAACAACGTCTAATATTTAGGCTTTCGTGACCGATGTCTAGTTTATATTGGCGATACATGGCGTGGCTCCAACCTGTAAGCCTAAATGATAACAAAAGTATAAAATATGCCTTGGGCAATCGCCTCATATCTCACCCAATATGGGATGAGTTCCATTATAGTTAGGTTTCATTATTTTCCGCACGTTAGCTGTCAATAATTATGTGATTACCATTCCGCGCGTGTGGAGGCAGCAATGATGATATTTAAAATTGCAGAACAATAAACTGGATTACTCTTCCTGAATAGATAATACAGGTCGTAAAGTGCAACATGCTTAAAATAAATATTCGCCAGCAATGCGCACAGTGGTGTGGCCCTCTAAACATGGATAGTTCATTTCAGCATCATTATTACCGGAAGCGTTGTCGAGGGGAGTAAATTAGAATTCCTATTCTGGGTTTAGATAGGTTTGAAGCTATTTTTAGAGTTGACTTATTGACAATTAATATTGTAACTTTGAGTCAGTCAACGAAATGAATTTCCAATTACTGGAATATGCGAAAAAAAATAACCTAAAAAAATACATGAGATTAAGATATATATTTGTTATGGATTCTAGAGGAAGGAGATAACAATGGGATGACATGGTTCGCTCTTTTAGCGAGCATTTTCAGATTATCATATAGGCTGCAAAACAAAATAACTCTACAAAAGACTGTCTGTGGATTGACACTGTAGGCTTAGTGGTGTTCTGTACAGCTTTTCGTCTTGTAAATGTGGATTTGAAGATGCCCGCTTAGCGAGCGAAACAGTCATCCCTTAATTTTTTTCCCTTTTCTATAGTTCATAACAAATATAAATACCCGGTGAATCAGCTGCCCCTAATAATATTGATTTATGCAGCCCAACTACCGTTGTTGTCAGGATGGTCGATATTTCTCTGCTTGCATCCCGTAGGGTACTAATGCACTGCAAGCATATTCTGCAAACTATACTGAACACTATTATTTTTCCCTCGATGTGACTACAGAGTAATAGTGTTCAGTATCGTTTTCGGGATATGCTTGCAGTGCATTAGTACCACACGGGATGCAAGCAGAGAAATATCGACCATCCTGAAAACAACGTTACTTGAACTGCATAAAACGACATGATTAGGGGCAGCTGATTAACCTGGTAATTACAGACCGTTCGAATAGCATGCAGTGCAAACGCACCATACGAGGAGGCAAGCAGAGAAATATCGACCTTCCTTACAACACGCGTTAGTTGGGCTGTATAAAACAATATTATTAGGGGTAGCTGATTCACCCTCACATGCAATTTACTTCAGGTAATTTTTTACACATATTCCAGTAATTGGATTTATTTCCTGTTGACAGAGTGAAAGCTAGAATATTGTCAATAAGGCAACACTGGAAAATGGCTTCAATGCTATTTTTTGCTTTAGTCCAGTCACGACTGGTTTCAAAGGGATACAATTTTGTCTGAACCACGCTATACATAATAGCATGAATTCTCGGGGCACGATTTTTTCCACCAGAACAACGAATTCACTTATTGAGAATGTAATTCTTATAATGGTGCGGATGCTGCAGGCCGCATCATTCAATATTGTACTGTTCTCCCTAAGGGCACTGCTGGTCCCAAACGCGTCCCAAATCTAATTTGCAGTTGGTCACAAATATATTTTCATAATTGACGACAATGTATGCTTTAAAAGCTGCGGTCGACGGTCATCGCCAGGAGATAGAGGCGTTTTGCATAGAATAATTTATTTCCATTCCATAATCCGATCTAACACTTCCATTTGTGGTCAGTGTTTATCTGCAGTTGACTGCACACAGTTATTGCTTCATTATGTTTCACTTTTCCAGACTCTTTATTCTGAAATCTGTTTTCTATTGCTATATAAAAGCTTTACTTTTTATTAACCAAGTGGCATTTGGTCCTCTTGAAATATTTAGGTAGATCAACGCTAAATACAACACATAAATGAGACATTCCTTATTTCGCACTATCCCTAATTTCGCAGCAACATATTGCATTTCTTGGGAACAGTAATTTCAAGCAGTTCAACTATCTTACAACTGATGGTATCATCTCTGCTATTATAACGTCGCTGTTTGATGGAGTTATCTGACGAGGAATTCCAGTACCATGATTTTTTGTGATTGCTTGTCGAAAAAAATTTACTGCGAAATTTAACTCTTAGAGTTACAATTTGGTTTCCTCGTCACTTAAGTCCTTCACTATAATTAAATTGGTTTACAGGTTGTCTCAAACAGATACTGGAGATGAAGATTTCAATTCTTCCTATATATACCGGTAATCTGTTTAGATTGTGTGGCTAAAGTTCAAAGAACGACGGCAGTACGCCATGGGTTTGACTGTGATAAAAATTTCGAATTCAAAATGCCGTCTTACATTTACAGCACACTCTCATGCAGTCAGCACATAACTGTACAAATAGACACACTGCACAAATGTTCCAGATACCTGAACATACTCGTAGAATCGAACCATTATTTCCGGGAAGAACTAAATAGTCTATTTTCATATATCCTACCTATGTTAATTGCCTCTATCAACATACAAAATGTCTGATTGCTGTAATCTCTATATATATTATAATTGTGAAAATCTGTGTGTCCGTGTGTGTGTGTGTGTGTGTGTGAGTGTGTGTGTTAGTTTGTTACCTCTTGACACTAAAACGGCTCGACGGATTTGGATGAAATTTGAAATGGAGACAGCTTATACCATGGGATAACATATAGGCTGCCTTTCGTCCGGAAATAAATCATTGTTCCCGTGGAATGGGCAACGTAACTGAAAAGTCACCAAAAATACTCAACCAGGACAAAATATCGAAGTTGTCGCATAAAGACCGGACAAAGCTCATTTTACTCCCCTCGATGCAAGAAACAAAACTCGGTATGTCCCTACGGGACACCGAAAACTACATTTTAAAGCTCTAAAACCAACAGTTTCAAAGATATTCGCAGAAAACTATCTTCGCTCTGATTGATGAACTATTCGCAAGTCCGTTTCCTTGGCAACACTACCTCAAGGTATGACATCCGATTTTCTATATATCCCTCTAGGAGGCAATGCCAATTCATTTATTATCTTTTTCAAGATATATATAAACACAATAAGAACAGTGTAGCGCGCCTGCCTCCCGTCCGGAGGCCCCGGGTTCGATTCCCGGCTCCGTCAGAGATTTTAGACACTGACGTGAGGGCTGCAACGGGCTGAACTCAGATTCGTGAAGACAATTGAGTAGCTGTGAGGCAGCGCGCCGGTCACGAAGAACAAGATTAACGGCTGAGGAGACACTATGCACTGACCACGCGTCACCACAATATCTGCAGGCCAAATGGCTGGGAAGTGGTCGCATGGTAGGCCTAGGCCCTTCATGGGCTGTAGTGCCAGGGGTAAAAAAAAATTAGGGGAAACGCCTTCTAATACCACCTTTAATTTTTAAACACTACAGTAGCGGCTATTAAATAAAGGTAGCGATATAGCTACGTTCAATTTCATAAACACTGGGCTCACAAATCCCGTATAGTTATGTACAAAAATCGGTTCTGGTCATAATTTCAATAGCAACGAAGCTCTGAGGCGGCTATTGCCATTTCCTTAACACTTAAGGCATCCCGCCGTCATATACCTCAATGTGCACTTACCAAATTGTGAACCAGTCTATTTTACTGAAAAGAATTTCTACTAGCGAGTATCCACTCCGGCAAAAACCACACTCACTACATTTTCCAAAATTTACACAAGACATGATTTTTAAAGCACTCTTTTGTATGTTGAGGTACAGAGACATAGCACATGGAAAGATACAATAAAATGTTGGCAAATCTGAGTTCAAGGAACTGCTGTCCAGAATAGGCTTTCGGCACAGGTTATGCGGCCCATGTTCGTAACATGGAATGTTTTCCTTTGACAATGCATCTACACCATGCGTGAGGGCAACGCATTTCAAAGATCTCTAAAAACACAATAATCAGGAAATTGGAGAACAATTTAAAGTCGGAGTGAAGATTCAAGGAGAAATAATTTCATCTCTGAGATTTGCTGATGACATCGTCATCTTGGCCAATACACCAGAAGATTTGAACGAGTTTTTGAATGGTATGGACTCCGTCTTGACGAATGAATTCATGATGAAAATCAATAAATGTAAAACAACATTATTGGAATGCAGCCCAAATAAATCAGAAACCTCTATGGACATCAAATTGGCAGGTGAAACGCTACGGGAAGTAGGAGACTTCTGTTACCGGAACTTAGGAAGCAAAATAACCAATAATGGACGAAGCAAAGAGGATATAAAAAGCAGGTTGGCTCAGGCAAGGAAAGCATTTCTACACAAAAAGGAATCTCTTGACATCGAATATACATTTAGGTATTAGGATGTCATTTTTGAAAGCTTTTGAGTCACTATAAGGAAGTGAAACTTGGACTAATGGTGCTGCAGTAAAGAGGAGAATTGAAGTGTTTGAAATGTGGTGTGACGGGAGAATGATGAAGATCAGATGGTTAGATAGGGTATCAAATGAAGAGCTATTAAGACGAGTGGGAGAGGAGAGATGTTTCTGGCGACTGCTAATGAAGAGAAGAGATAGGTTGGTACGACACTTATAAAGACACCCAGGAATAGCAAGCTTAGTTATGGATGGGAGGGTCAAGGACCAGAACTGTAGGGGTAGACCAGGGTTATACTGATTGCCTCGGATGTAGGGTGTGGTAGCTATGTAGTGATGAAACGATTAGCTCAGGAGAGCGAGGCATGGAGGGCTGCATCAAACCAGTCAAAAAACTGAAGACTAAAACAACAACAATCGGGAATTTTAATTACTTAGACAGGCATGTGAGGCAAAAGGGTTGTTGGAGAATTTCAATCCCTGGGATGTAACACTGGAAGTGACTGCATAATGTACATCAGCGTCCAAGGTGAGAGATATTTCACTATAGGTCTATTAATAGCGACATGTTGACGTTCAAATCATCAATAAGTGTGGCAAAATTATACCCAGAATAGCTTAAGGAAAAATACTTTTAATTCCCCATATTCAGATAGATTTGCCATTCCAGGTGTACGTTTAGACAAAACCATTTTTTCCCATGGACAACTGTATGTGGCGTGCTGGCGAGTATCCGGACAACAAAATCGTTATGTCTCAGCAGAAGATGGCAAAACCAAAACTAAAGTTTTCAAATGTGTTCACAACTCTATAAAATTCCCACTTTGCTGCTCATATCTATATACTGTATGTATCAGAATTTTCAGAATTTGAATCTACCCACCTGTAGCCGCGATTGCTGTAATAGAATAAACCAATTATCAGCAATAATGCATCGTCCCGATTGTCTTGATCGCGAGCGAAGCCGCGGGTACCTGCTAGTAGGTTCATAGATATTGAGAACCGTCTAAATATTTCGGATGGTTGCCATGTTGGATTTTTATGTATGTTGGTCTTAGAGTTATGTACTATTGCATGAAGATTATTGTGTAGGTGTATTATTCAAACTTCAATCGCATCATTAGGACACTCAAAATAAAACGAGATTTTGAAATGTCGAACAGCCGCCTTCTTGTGTTTATTAAAACAATTGAAATAAATTAGATGTCAGTGGATTAATGCTTGTATAATAATTTACCGTACCACGTTTCACTGCGCTGGGGTGGTTAAATCGCGAGAAACGAGCATTCAAATATTTAAATTTCGCATCGCCGCCATTTTGGATTTGTGCTCACCAGGTTATTGAAAGTCTAATAGGTGAACTTATGTTAATAGCCTTTATCAATGTAAATGAAAATAGGCTAAAAACGTAAAGGTTCACTTCGTATTCCAGGTAGTATTCTCTGGAACACACATAAATTGCACCAGTATTCAGGACTTCCCATCGGAACTATACAACACTCCCTTCAGCTATGCAATGATCACGGTCGATGTGAACATTCAATTGTTTTATTGAGAGTGAAACCAAACAGGACTCTTCTGTACTGAAACTATTTGCGATTGATGTCACTAGACACTCAAAAAAATCATAAATAACAGAGAACAAAACTCTAATTTAAGCTAAAATATAGGAGTAGGGATACAATTTACAGTAGCAAAACTTCGAACATTATCTAGAAGTAACAACGACTACCGCTATCAAAAACATACATCATTGTCAACTGAGTGGTTAGTGCTCACAAAAAAATTAGAAAACATATGAATAAGAATTAGAAGCCTCCGTGGCTTAGGCGGCAGCACGCCGGCCTCTCACCGCTGGGTCCGTGGTTCAAATCCCGGTCACTCCATGTGAGATTTGTGCTGGACAAAACGGAGGCAGACAGGTTTTTCTCCGGGTACTCCGGTTTTCCCTGTCAAAATTTCATTCCAGCAACACTCTCCACTATCATTTCATTTCATCTGTCATTCATTTAATCATTGCCCCAGAGGAGTGCGTCAGGCCTCGGCAGCTGGCACAGTTCATATCCTCGCCGCTAGATGAGGGCTTCATTCATTCCATACCTGACCCGGTCGGAGACTGGAAGCAGGCTGTGGATTTTCATTTTCATGAATAAGAATTGAATGAAGATAAATGTAGGCTACATTAAAGGACTGCTTGTTAATAATTATTGGTCGCTGCTATATGATGTATCTTGCAGCTAAATCACGAACAACTTGAGTGTGGTTTAATATTATCGGATGTAATATGACTATATAATCAACCTTAATGGATACGGCAGTCTGAATCACATTGATGTGGTTTTACCAATGTATCGTTTATCTACATTCTATTATTATTTATTCATATGTTTTCTATTTATTTTTGTGAGCTTTCCTTTTATTTAAATTTCTAATAGTGTTTTGTAAGGATATACATTTTCTCTATTATTTTTGTTAACTTAGTTACGCTGACGATGGTGTCATTGAACACCGAAACGTGTACTGTACAGTGTAAGCAGTAATTAGATTATATCCTTTTGTGTTTGACAAGGCGGTTTTGAATATTATAACAGACTAATAATGGATATTAATTATTAACATAGTCGCCTCCGTAGCGTAGCGGTCAGCATGGTTAGCTGCTGCCCCGGAGGTCCTGGGTTCGATTCCCGGCTCTGCCACGAAATTTGAAAAGTGGTATGAGGACTAGAACGGGGTCTCCTCAGCCTCGGGTGGTCCAAATGAGTAGAGTGGGTTCGATTCCCACCTCAGCCATCCTCGAAGTGGTTTTCCGTGGTTTCCCACTTCGACTTCGGGCGAATGCCGGGATGGTACTGTACCCTTTTATAACTTACCAAGACCTGTTGAGTCCCTCGAGGAACACCGGATCGTAGGATCTGAAACTGCCCGGCTGAAAACACCCCCCAGATCCCACCAACAGAAGAAGGAAGTACAAAAGGAGCATATCAACAAACCTAAATTGTGCAAAGACAAACCAAAGTGCAAGCAAAGAAAACTAGCTCAGGTCAAAACGTGACACGAGACGCAGACGAGATACGACTAATCTCAGAGAGTAGTGAGAAAGTTAAGAAAAGAAAACACATTGATCTTCCCGGCACAATTTATGTAGTTATTATGAATTATGACTCTCGGATTGAACTGCTGTAAAATAAAATATTTATTCAGTAAAAATGTTACTGAAAGTATCCCTCACCTGAATATAATACAATAATATACACGTATTGAACCCTTCAGAATAGCAGTGTTTTATGTAAGAATCTTTGATCAAGGGGTCGCGTTCAGTTCATAGTGTGGTGTTTACGTCCGCCAAACTACGTGCTTTTCTGAGGCAAGGGTTATAGGATGAAAACTATAACTAAGAAAGAAAAGGAGACAAAACGTAAGATAATAACAAGATTTAATAACTAATTTGTGCATAAAAGAATAAAACAAACAAAAATAAACAAAATCCTCCCTGAATTTCCCCTGACAGGAATATTTATCACTTTGAGGAGTCAGATGGATCTCCCCTTTTCTAATAAAACGTGGATCCAAGTTCCACTATCTTGCATATGAATTTATGTTCGCGTGGTGACTATCTACGAGAAATGAGTACTTGGATGATCATTCGTTCACAACGGGTTAACAGCCACGGTGCTCACGAACAATCACCTCGTAAATCAACTTTTATGGCTATGGGCATAACATTAATAAAAATCCTTAAATCTAACTCTGACACACATATTACAACTCTACTATTTACAGGCATCTCTCTGAGACCCTATATTAGTGTGGTGACACACTTAACCAAATGAGCTGCCACAATGGCCAGATACTCAACAACAAGGAAAAACAGCGCCGCACGTGACTCACGGGCCACTGACATGGACAATAAACATAAGAATAAACCAACAACAACAAACAACCTGAGTGGTTAAGATTACTTTATATTAACAAAATTGCATGTTAAGGAAACGCATCGAAGTTTATCGTGTTTCGTAGGCAACTCCCATTTATTTAAACAATTTTACCATTGATCAGTTTCTCACATTTATATTTATTTTCAAGTAATTGGGAGCCAGACGTGCACTCCACTAATGAGCTCTGCTTGCGAAACTCAGCCAGCCCTTGTGACAACAACTCACCCCTTTCACAATACCAGTCATGTCCCCCATCCAGTGTATATAAATAGCCGACCAGCTGAACTGTTATCTCAAGGAATCAACAGCCGCTAACATCTCCTCCCACTCAACATATGGTCAGACAATAATCACATATCCATAATTGTCCTCGCAAGGATACAATATGAATCTGGTACCAAGCTGACAGAAATCAGTCTCTGCTGAAGTTCCCGCTTGTAATACCACAAAATATACTTACAGTACACACATCTGGGACTGACATAACGCCGTCACACGGGTCTGCTGAATTAGAGCTCGCAAACATTTAACACAATATTTAAAACCGACGATAGAGCTGAGTACCCTTCGTCACAAATTACATTGCTCCAAAGGCAATAATCACACTGAATCTGATCAATAATAATTTTCAATAACATTTAATTACCCTCCAATCTACTATATAATTAGATTAATTCAGTCCTACTTCTGAAACACGACATATCTCCGAGAGACGTTTTTAACCGCACTTCGTAACATAGGCGAACACGGCCGTTCACATAGATACGTTAGTTAACACAACACAAAGAAAAGAACCTTCCAATAACTACAATTGTGCGAGCTGCTTCCAAACAAAAGTGTGCCAGATCAAAACTAAATATACTACATTAAATCATACAAGCAAAGTATTTACAAAAATATGTCCCATAAACCATGGCGGACGAGATTGAAAGTCGGTTACATGTTGCTCTCCGATTTATACAGAATACCGCAGATGCAGGCGGATACATGAAGAAAGAGACTAAGGACGATATCCATAGAATGGTGAGTGTCATTGTGGATTGTTTTAGTGGCATGAAATCCATGCTAGAGATTAACATTATAACTAAACAGAATTCTCATCAAGAGGTTATTGAGGTTAGCCAAAATGATTGTATAGAAACGTCAGACATAATGACTACAGAACAGGTGGCTCCATCTTATGGCAATTTCCATGAAATACTTAGTAATACGGAGACACATGATGGGCCACAGAGAAGTCAAGTGAACAACGGAATTATTCCACAGACGACATCTAGCGACCAACGAGTCGAGGCAATGAATACATACCATCGAGGTCATTGTCAGATACCATCTAGCGGACTTGTACGGAACAGCTCTCGGAGAAATAGAGATGAAACGGAAAGTCTACTTCGTGAGGGGACTGATGAGGCCATGATTTCAACGCAGTGTGAACAGAGCCGGTTGCCATCTAGTGGGCAACCGGATAATCTTCAGCTGGGCAACAGAGACATTCACACAGAACAAGCAACGGAGGAAAGAATTACACGGAAAATAACACAGAATATGCAATCCATGTTGGAGGCCTTATCAGCCAATCTCAAGAAGATGGTACGAGAGGAAATAAACATAAGATCCTCAATACAAGGTGGTGATCGTATCAATCAAAATAGTATAGACGATTTGCGAGAATATAACCCGCTCATAAAGAATTCAGACGCGGATCATACAACCACCTCAAATATGATGCCCATGGAAAACCGCACATACAAAGATGTGATTGAAGACTCTCGAACTGCACAATTGAAACCCACGTACTCCAACTCGCAACGAACAACCTTGAGAACAGTAGACACACACATGATCAGCTCTGTAAATGGTAGTACGACGAACATAACAGAACTACAAGCAGCAGAACCAAGAGCATGGCTATACATAGGGCGACTCCACCATAACACCACGGTAGAAATGGTACAACGCCATCTAACCAACCTAAATGTAACAGATATCATAGAATGTGAAGAACTTCCTACCAGCCCCAGACAAAAAGCACTACGAGTAGTTATACCTTTCCAAGATCTGTCAAAGGTTTACGTCCCAGGAGCGTGGCCCAATGGTGTCTTCGTGAGACGATACCGGCTTTTTCGCTCCCGTAAAACAGGAATTTCCCTCACAGCCTAACCAGCTGCGCATCTTGCTTTGGAATACAGAGGGCTTAAAGGGCGCCTTAGCATTGACAAACAATAACTTTCTGCATTCACATGATATACTCATACTATTAGAGACTCTATCGACCAAACCTATAGACATTAATGGATTCTACGCACAGCATATTACAGCAACGCAAGGGCCAAGAGGGAGACCAATGCGTGGCACCTCATGTTACTACAAACCAAGCATTGGTAAAATTCTAAGTACATACCAAGACCAAGACACAATGATAATAAACTTTGAATGGATCTCTGTGATAGCCATATATTCAGGGCCACTAACACCTATTGAAGATCTGATAGCAACAATCATGTTCTCCATAGGACATGTACCTCAGGACAGAGACATTATATTGGCCGGAGACTTTAACTGCAGACTAGACGTCGATAATCATAGAGCGAAAGAACTCCTCGAACTAATGACGGAGGAAGGATTCAACCTCGTCAACAAGGTTGAAGATAGAACGTACTTTGCACATTCAGGGAGCAGCACTATAGATTTAGTTTTCTATAAAGGCTGTACCATTAAGTTACTAAATTACACTGTATGTCTCACTTCAGAGGAGGCGATGATAAAGAAACACTGCCCAATCTCGACACAATTTAACGTCTCAAAAATGGACAAGAGAGAAAAACGTAATGATACCAACCCTTCACGACAGATAGACAAAGATGTTCTTAGACAGAAATCGGAGGAATGGAAAAGTTTTGATAAACACATAAAGAGAAAAGACATAGACGCAGCCGCGCTATCCCTGGAAAAAACTATCAAATCAGCACTTGTGTATAAGCCTGAAAGAAGATCGCGAATATGGTTCGACAAAGAATGCTATCTGAGGAGAAAAAGAGTCATCGAGGCAATGCATGTCGCAAAATTTACTATGGACCAGGAGGCATTACTACAATACAGCATCATCAAGAAGGATTACAAAAGACTACTATCGGTAAAACGTAAGGAGCATTTGGAAAAAGAGGCGATAAGAATAGTAGAGGAAGCCATCAATGACCCATTTGTAGCATTGAACCATAGGAAAACACATGGCTATGGAAAAATAGAAATGGCTGAATGGGAAAAACACTTCCAGAACATATTAAATGTAGACGGAGATGTCAGCAATCTTGAACCAACTAAAATGGGAACATACCAAAATGAAACCAACCCGTTCACATCGGAGGAGGTAGAAGAAGCTATCATGTCACTCAAAAACAATAAGGCAATAGGACCTGGCGGGATTTGTAAAGAACACGTGAAAGACTCAACAGAGATGTTGCTTCCGGCAATCTCAGAATTAATGAACCTCTGTCTACATGAATGTAGCATCCCCACAGCATGGAGAATCTCAACTATTAAAGTGCTGTTCAAGGGTAAAGGCGATCAATCAGATCCAAACTCCTACAGAGGGATCGCTATCGAAAAGAACATGATGAAGATACTGACAAAACTCCTCGCTAAAAGGATCACAGAAGCAGTGGACCATAAACTCCCAGATGAACAGTTTGGATTCCGTAAAGGACGAAGCACTCTCCACGCCATTAGCAACCTACTCAACGACATTGAAGAAACCCTAAGACATCCTAGTGGCAAATTTCACGTAGTGTTTGTCGATTACGCGAAAGCCTTTGACTCGTTAAGCAGGTCGCTAATAATTGCGAAACTGGTAGCCATAATGGGCGAAAACAACAAGCTCACGACACTGATAAGCAACATTCTGACCACAAATTACATACAAATTGATGACCGTGTCGCAACTTCGAATTTGATAACACAAACCAACGGTGTATTGCAAGGAGACCCACTCAGCCCCCTACTGTTCAACATTGCAACATACGATGTGGTGACGGCAACTAAGCTAGGAACGGAAAATGTTAAGATATACCTCTACGCTGACGATATGGTCATTGGTTCAAGTTCCGTACATGAAGTGCAAAAAGCCATAACAAATCTCGACAGTTGGGCAAAGGATAACAAGATGGAAATTAACACAGAGAAGACAGTAAAAATGACGTTTCGGAAAGGTGGCAGAGAGGCCTCGGGAGACAGAATATACCTAGGATTGAATCCCCTCAAGACAGTAAATACATTCACATACTTAGGATTGACAATGCAAACAACAGCTAGAGCCTACCGAGTCCACATCAAGTCTCGTGCAACGGCAGCAACTAAAGCCATATATGACATTAAATCACTCACGAAGCTCTCTTTGGGAACTGCTATGAGATTATTTGACGCGAAAATAGCGCCCATCGCCACATACGGGATAGAAATCATCTGGGAGAAACTGACCGTGGCGGACTTGAGGACGCTCGAGGCAGTGAAGTCGCGCTTCCTAAAAGCAACCCTGGGATTATCAGAATATGCAAAATCTAGACTAGTGTACGAACTTGCCAAGGAGAACTTTTTCATTGAGGGCCTACGGACGAAGAGAGGACTACCATCTACGGACGCCTGGAAAAGACTAATGCAAGAGAGAGTGAAGAAGAGAGATGAAATCTGGCCTGAATTTTACATAACGGAAGCCATGACGAATAGGGTATGGACTGACACCAATCAAGACCTACGACACTTCGTTAACTCGATGGCGGTACATGGGTACCACCATAAACTGTGCGTCACCGAGTACTTTCATGACATAGACGTACCCTGTACTTGTAAATTATGTGGTAAACAATGTAGTCGGTACCACGTAATCACATGTAAGAACCAGGGTCCTTCCATTGTGAAATTTTGTGAAGGTGGAAAGTGAAGACATTAATGTATATGCACATTTATTAACCCTATGCACAATTTGTGCTCTGTATTTTCAATAATAATAAACCATAAGTTAATTTAATAAATAATAAAATATTATTTGTACTCATCTCTTGTTGTAGTCACCCGTCAAAGAACATCAGACGCCATTCCCCAACTGGATGCTTCTT
This sequence comes from Meconema thalassinum, assembly GCA_946902985.2. Classification (NCBI taxonomy): domain Eukaryota; kingdom Metazoa; phylum Arthropoda; class Insecta; order Orthoptera; family Tettigoniidae; genus Meconema; species Meconema thalassinum. Next base: position 839,615,847 of record OX336390.1, read on the forward strand.
TATCTCATAGCAGCCATCTGGACGGACTGTTGAGAATTCCACACTTCCTCTGCATTCATCGATGTCATCCTTGCGCTGATACAAAAATTAGGTTATTATACACTTTATGCCTGACTACTAAATTCGCTTGTTCAGGTACTAAATTCCCTGTCACTGTTCGTTGGCGAATTCTCGACGATACTGTCCCTATAACTATAGTACTATGACTATCTATCACTGAATTTAATACTTTACAATGAATATCTTGTGTCCTTGTGACACGGAAATAAAAGTCTATCTCTTCAGACGAACAGAATCAAGGTCTACGTCCGTAGACGCACAGAATAATAGTAATGTCTCCTAGACACACGGAATGAAAGTCAATGTCTTGGCTCTTCGACACACTTATAAATGAACTGGCCCTTGGGTCTAGATGGAGGGGGATTTTATGTAAAAATTTCTCGAAATAATTGTGATACAGGAATGAAATACATATCACTGAACTCGTAATATTGCACAGGTCAAGAATATGCCCATTAATCCTAGAATCGATCGTAGAGATTTTGTCTAGGCGATTTCCCGCGTGAATGCTAGCCGCCGCGTACCCCAGCCGGAGTTGGCGCGCAAGTAGGCATTCTCTTCTCATTGGTTCTCCATTTTCTGTAATTTGGCGGTTTCTAGTAGATCTTGGCGTCTTGGGAGTGTCTATTTTCTTCATCAGCCATTCACGTTACTGCATCATATTTCTTCTAGGCGCGAATATCACAATGAACATACCAGAACCATGTCTCACCGCGCGTCGCTTCTAAAATTGAGGTAGCCACACCTGTCCTTATGATACATCGCTCTGCTATTTCTTTTCATAGCTCAAGTACTTAGCCTTTTGTTAAACTGATGCAGGTATGTCCCTACTGTCTCCAACAAATGCTTGAAATTTCCTCATCACTGTCTGGCTACTTTCTTGATGCTGGTTGAAATATTTATTAATTGAAGAAATAAAAAGTAGAATCATTTAACCCACATAGGGTAAAGGGTTCACAACTCTCCCACTCACAAAATTTCGAACTTAGGAATAAAGTCGACAATTTTACAATACTTCCGTAGGCCAATTTGTTTTATTTCCCTAATCACCCCTTTTTCTTACTTGGTCTAGGCGCTCCTGTCTTCAATGGCATTTACTCGTTTTCATATCCTGCTTGTCTCTTCCCCTTCCAATCTTGCGTGACGCTCGATGCCTGCGGCAACACCTTACTTGCCTCGTTAATGTTTGTCAACAGCAAGTCTACTTCCTCGTTCATCACGTGCCGTACTCAACTGCTCCCCGTTGACTTTGTTGATAGTAGGACGTCCGTATATTCAAACAGCGTCATTATTTCGGCGCTACCATGGTTCACTCCGACGATATTTCTTTAGGTTGGCAGCGTTGTAAACTGACATTGTTCCTGTGCTCAATTCTTTCACTCTGTAAGCATTATTTCCAAGGTTTCTTACGATAGAATAGGGTCCTATGAATTTTTCGCAGAATTTACTAAAGATTTTCTTTTCTGGGTCCGATGTAGCAGGTCGTTTTACCAAAACGAGCTGGTTGACTTCAAGATCACCGTGGAACCTCTTATTTCTTACTCGCCGTAATCTGCGGTCTGCTTGTTTCCTCATGTATGCTCTCGTTCTTTCAATTCTCAAGTCTGGTGCTATCATGGGATCTTGTGGACAGTTAATGATGCTTTCCCACGTTCTTACTGGATACTCGTTCTTGTGTAGGACCATAGGGATTTGTCCTGTTGACTCGTGCCTGGTAGAATTCATGCATGTCTCTACGTCCTTAATTTTATCGACCCATTTGTGGTGTTCGTTCGGAATGAAGATTCTCAAATATGCAGTTACAGATTTAATTACTCTCTCGCTTGGATTAGCTTGGGCGTGTCGGATACTGCTTAAAACACGTTTTATACCCATGTCTTCCATTCCTTTCTTGAATTCGGCGCTTGTGAAATAACTGCCGTGATCTGATAATATAAACTCTGGTTTTCCAAGGGTTGTAATAACTCTATTACGAATGCGACTGAGTACCTGCTTCGATGTGGTTTTCTGAATAGGGCATAGTACTACAAACTTAGAAAATACATCAATGCACACTAGCAAATGACGGCAACCTCTCCTTCCCTTCGGAATTGGACCAAGACAGTCCACCGCCAGTAGCTCACATGGTTTCTGAGGTAGCAATGGTCTAGGATATTGCCTCAGTAAATAATTATTTGGCTTTGTTCTCTGACACGGGTCACAAGTTGTAATAACGTCACATATAGTTGTTCTCATACGTGGCCATGTAAATGTCTCTCCTATTGTCGCTTCGCACTTGTCTAAGCCCACGTGACCGTAACTTTCGTGTGTATGTCATGTCAATCCTCGTTGTAACGATGCAGGTACTAATATGCGTAACTTGGTGTGGTCATTATCTACCCATTTGTGTAGCAAATTGTTGACATAAACATATCTTCCTTCTTTGGCTTTCGCTTCTCGAAATGCAGGTGTTCCTGTAGGTAGTTGCTTTTTGAAATATTTAATTAATAACATCATCCATGGTTCCGCTTCCTGTTCTCGCTGTATCTCACGTAACTCCTCCAAGAATTCCCGGTCCTTCGGTGTTAACTCCAAGTGTTGTACCATCGCTGTTTCTTCATTATCAGGCTCTGGGTTCCTGCTGAGTGCATCCGGTATCACGTTCATCTTCCCTGGACAATGTTCAATTTCAATACTGAACTGCTGAATGTATATAAACCAACGTGTCACACGTTCGCTTGCCATTGACGTCTTAAACAAGAATGTTAATGCCTTGTGGTCAGTTCTGACAACAATAGGGTAACCATAGATTATTCGTTTCCATTTTTGGGGCGCATGAAGGATGGCCAACAATTCTAGCTCGGTTACAGTATAATATGCGCTCGTGCTTACGCAATTTTCGGCTGACAAATGCCAAATATGTTTTGTGCTGCAGGTTCGCTGGATCCTCTTGGTAGAGCATAGCACCTATCCCAATTAGTGAAGCATCCGCTTGGATTATGAATTTGTGCTTGAAATCTGGATATCCTAATTTAATGCAGTTTTCCAATAGCTGTTTTGTTGCTTGGAATGCCTTCTCACATTCCGCGTTCCATGACCATTTGTTATTTTTCTTTAGCATTTCTTGCATTGGAGCTACAGTCTCTGTATAACCTGGACAGTTTTCTTTAAAGAATCCCGTTACGCCTAAGAAAGCCCGAATGTGCTTGACTCTCGTTGGTGTAGGAAAATTCTTTATCGCTTCAATCTTGGCTGGATTTGGCTTCACTCCCTCCTTGTCAATGACGTGACCCAAATATAAGATCTCGCTCTTGAAGAAATGCGATTTCTTCAGGTTTACTTTGAAATTCGATGCGTTTAAGTTGCCCAATACTTTATCTATATTTTCCATGTGAGTTTCAATGTTGTCGGATGCCAACAGAATGTCGTCAATGTATCGCACCGTCATCTCCTTTACTTCCTCGGTTAGGTTCCGGTCCAGTGCTCGGATTAAAGCACAGCCCGCTGTTTTGACCCCAAAAGGCATTATGACGAAACAAAATGTCTGGTTATCGAATAAGAAGCCAGTTAGAAGCTGTGACTTCTCATCCAATTCAAGATGGTGGAACGAGCTCGTCAGATCGACTGATGAATAAATGCTCTTGTTTTTAAAGCCTTTTAATACGTCTCTGATAATTGGCGCTCTGTCATACTCAGGAAAAATGAGTCTCATGTTGAGATTTCTGGCATCTAAACAAAGTCTAATAGATCCATTTGGTTTTGTGACTGCCAAAATCGCATTTAGATAAGGTGTAGGTGTCTTCCTTATCACTCCAGCTTCTAACATCTCATCTATAATAATTTTAACTTGACCACGATACTTTTCAGGAATTGGGTACAATCTGCTTTTGAAAGGTGACCAGTCCTCGACTTGCATAGAGTACTTGAAATTTAAAATTTTCCCAGGTACTGTATCAAATACTGTTTTGTGCTTCCTTAAAATCTCTTCCAACTGTTTTCTGTGTTTATCCCCAAGTTGAATGTCATTGAGCCGCTCCTGTAGTAACTCTTCAAATTGTGCATCACTGTCATCTCCTTCTGTTAATAAAGACCATATCTCCTGGGATTCTATCTCCTCATATAGTTCCACAACAGCCCCTTCTACGATGTTATGTTCCGCCTTTCGTACCTCCTCTTCCGTCTCTTCTGATATTGCTTCCAATGCCCAAGAATTTACATCTCTTCCGGTAGTGATTTCATCCATATGCAATCCCACGTTTTTCAGCTGGTCATATTCTCTAAAACTGACTGTATTCTTGTGCAAATCGATCACTGCTTGATAGTCACAAATGAAATTTGCACCAAGAATTATATTGAAATTCATCTTTGCCATGATAATGAATGTTTGCCCAAAAGTGTGTTCCAATATATTCAGCTCTAAGTATGCCTGAGGTTTACAAGTGACGGTGCGTTCAGGAATAACACCCCTCACTTTGAGCTGTGGTACCGGAATTACAGGAATATTCTGAGTCCGTCCCTACTCTCGAACCAAGGCCTCCGATACTAGACTGATCTGTGACCCTGTATCCAATAAACATCTTATATTAATTCCACCAATCCTTGCGTAAATAATGGGTAATTGCCTAATTTCATCGTTCCGTGGTTTCACCGTCTCCTCCAGGCAATCTTCTGGTAAAGCAATCCATTCTTGTATGTTCGCTACTATCCATCCATCTTCAACTTCCGACTGTTGTGTCTGGAGACTGTCTCCTTGATCCAAAATTAACATTTTTTTTTTTAGCTCCATTTCGACTCCCATCATCCTTCTGTCGCTCATGTCCTTGATATTCCTCTTGTCTCAGTAGACTTCCAGCTTCCTCAGTATGTGTATCTGGGTTCTTTCTGTTCCCAATGGCCTTTTCCCATCTTCCTAGCTCTCCACCTTGATTAGCGTGTAACTCCTCTAAGTAATTTTGTGATTGAGCGTGCCTATCATCCCAGTCATCTCGATAGTTACGTTGATCTTCTTGATTTTGATCTCTCCTTCCTTTCCATCGTTGATTGGCATTATAATCACCGTATCTTCCATAAGGCCTGTCATTCCTTCGATTATCACGCCATTGTTGATATCCTCTCTGTTGGTATCTATTGTTGCCCTGGTATCTATTGTTGTAGTGATTTTCGTTACGCTGATATGGTCTGTTTTCCCCTTCTTCCTGGTTTCGCCTAGGTGTGGAGGTGCTTGTATTAGTACCCTGCGTTTTAGTATTTCCTTGTTTTGTCTTTACGACCTCTGTAGTGTTGACTAATTCCAGTTGTCTTCCTCCTCTAAAATGACTATGAGATGTGGTCTCATCTATTTGCCGTAATATCTGCTCTGCATGTAGGGCCGTACTGACGTTTGCTGCGACTAGCACTTGCTGTACATTAACTGGCATTTGCCTTGCTATTGTCATCACCAAATCTGATTCGTTTAATGGGTAATCCAGATCGCGAAATTTTAGCATTTGCATGTTAAAGAAATCTGAGTGTTTTGTCTGCTGGGTAGTTTGGTATTTTCTAGAGTAAAGCTCCATTCTTAAACTCTGTTGTATGGCGGGAGACCAGTATTTGCGCAGAAACGCTAAGTTAAAGTCTGACATGGTTCCAAATGTATATTTGAAACTTAAAAACCAGGTGAGAACATTCCCTGATAAAAATCTCTCCATCATTCTCAATCTACGTGCTTCAGGTACCCCAGTGTCATTGAAATGGTCTTCAATCTCTTTGATAAAGGCCTTAGGTGTTACCCCTGAATTTTCGGTGTATTTCTGCGGTTTGTAGTCATTTGAGCGAATTACTTGAATAAGTTGTGTGGGCTGATGACCGTCCTGTGGTGTTGAGCTTCTATCTACGTTCTTACGAAATCCTTCCGTGTTTGTTGTTAATGGGCTCTCTGCTTGAGTCTGACTTCCTGCTATGCTGGGTTGGGGACTATGTGAGTCATCCTGCTTGTCTTTCACTGCTCCCGTTTTAAATATAGACGATTGTTCTAATGAGCGAAGTTCGGCTTTAATGATCCTGTCTGTCTGCTCTTTAAGTCTATTTTTTACCTCTTGCTCCAAAGCTTGAATACGCGTGTGGTTTTCGCCTACTGTTTTAAGAATAGTGGATCTTTCCTCTCTAGAATCAATATTCATTTTCTTCCAATCTTTCCTGATCTGTTCTTTAATCGTGCTTATTTTTTCTTCAATTTGGCTCTTATTTTCATCCTGATTATTTTCTATCTGGCTTAGCCTTTCGTCTAATGTACTCTTAAATTGTTCTTGTTCCGTTTCTAGGCTTTTCCACTGTTCCGCTGATTTTATCTCTAGACGGTCCATATCTTTAATTATGCCTGATATGTTCTCATCTACTGCTGATATTTGTTGTTGAATGACCCTGCCACTTTTCTCCATCTCCTTAAATCGTCCTTCCAACTTATCTTGAGCTATTTTGACCTCGCTTGTATTCATTGTGCATGCTATTTCAATCTGCTCTAATTTAGCTAACACCGTTTCATCGAGAATGCTAAGTTTTTTATCGAAAATACTCTCCATTTGTTTAATCTGCTCTAATTGTTTCTCATTATTTTTGCTTACATCAAGGGCCAGTAATATCATCTGTTGGTTTGTGTGCTCTTTCATCTCTGCGGTTAACGAAGCTAATTGGTTCGTGTTTTTATTATTTTGCGCCTCTAACTGTGAATTTATAGTGTCATTAATTTCACTCTTTAATAACCTAGCTTGTTCCGCCTGATATTCATTTTGCTCAATTCTACTGTTATTTAACTGTGTCCGCAATGATTCACTTTGTTCTAACAGTTTAGTATTTAGCGATTCACTTTGTTCTGACATTTTCGTATTTAGCGATTCACTTTGCTCTAACAGTTTAGTGTTTATTTGTTCAGATAATTTTGTATTCAACGCTTCACTTTGCTCTAACATACTAGTATTTATAGATTGACTCTGTTCTGCTAGTTTAGTATTTATTTGTTCAGATAACTTCGTGTTCAACGATTCACTTTGTTCTGCTAATTTAGTATCCAACAATTCCTGAGTTCTCCTTGCCGCACTTTCAATGATCTCCTGGATCTGCGCCACCGTTGCCATGTTTTATAATATATATGAGACATATGGGAAATGGCCTACGCCAATGCCCTTTGACACGCACATAAATCCAATGCACATTTAATTTCTTTATTCTACTCAGTTCATTTATTTTTACCTTTAATCCCATTAGTTGATTGCATCTCTGAGTAGTTCTAGTTTTACTCAATTTAATTTTAAACCCAAGCACATATTTAGTCATTAAACAGTTATCCTGATCTGATATTAACACTGACTAATTAACAAAGTATTAATTGTCATTTTAGGCTACAGCCTCCTAATATTTCCATGAGTTTGACTTTCTACACAAATCTAGTTTTAACTTTATCATTGGGCGCCCGGTATCACATCTTAATTTTACTTTAATTTAAAAGACAACAACGTGAACCGTATTTTACTTTGCAAACTCCTGATTTTAATTTATCTTTCACACATTAGGCGGTATCCACTTCGCCTCAACTACTTTTAATAAAATATCACTTCCCGGTGATTAAATACTGTCATATCTGCCTGCACTTGCGGCATGCCAGTTTTACTCAAATGCGCCACTATTGACATGTGTAATCTCCCCGTTACACCACAGTGAATAGCCCCACCGTTGGCCGCCAGTTTTCACCTATGAACCCTTCAGAATAGCAGTGTTTTATGTAAGAATCTTTGATCAAGGGGTCGCGTTCAGTTCATAGTGTGGTGTTTACGTCCGCCAAACTACGTGCTTTTCTGAGGCAAGGGTTATAGGATGAAAACTATAACTAAGAAAGAAAAGGAGACAAAACGTAAGATAATAACAAGATTTAATAACTAATTTGTGCATAAAAGAATAAAACAAACAAAAATAAACAAAATCCTCCCTGAATTTCCCCTGACAGGAATATTTATCACTTTGAGGAGTCAGATGGATCTCCCCTTTTCTAATAAAACGTGGATCCAAGTTCCACTATCTTGCATATGAATTTATGTTCGCGTGGTGACTATCTACGAGAAATGAGTACTTGGATGATCATTCGTTCACAACGGGTTAACAGCCACGGTGCTCACGAACAATCACCTCGTAAATCAACTTTTATGGCTATGGGCATAACATTAATAAAAATCCTTAAATCTAACTCTGACGCACATATTACAACTCTACTATTTACAGGCATCTCTCTGAGACCCTTATTAGTGTGGTGACACACTTAACCAAATGAGCTGCCACAATGGCCAGATACTCAACAACAAGGAAAAACAGCGCCGCACGTGACTCACGGGCCACTGACATGGACAATAAACATAAGAATAAACCAACAACAACAAACAACCTGAGTGGTTAAGATTACTTTATATTAACAAAATTGCATGTTAAGGAAACGCTTCGAAGTTTATCGTGTTTCGTAGGCAACTCCCATTTATTTAAACAATTTTACCATTGATCAGTTTCTCACATTTATATTTATTTTCAAGTAATTGGGAGCCAGACGTGCACTCCACTAATGAGCTCTGCTTGCGAAACTCAGCCAGCCCTTGTGACAACAACTCACCCCTTTCACAATACCAGTCATGTCCCCCATCCAGTGTATATAAATAGCCGACCAGCTGAACTGTTATCTCAAGGAATCAACAGCCGCTAACATCTCCTCCCTCTCAACATATGGTCAGACAATAATCACATATCCATAATTGTCCTCGCAAGGATACAATATGAATCTGGTACCAAGCTGACAGAAATCAGTCTCTGCTGAAGTTCCCGCTTGTAATACCACAAAATATACTCACAGTACACACATCTGGGACTGACATAACGCCTTCACACGGGTCTGCTGAATTAGAGCTCGCAAACATTTAACACAATATTTAAAACCGACGATAGAGCTGAGTACTCTTCGTCACAAATTACATTGCTCCAAAGGCAATAATCACACTGAATCTGATCAATAATAATTTTCAATAACATTTAATTACCCTCCAATCTACTATATAATTAGATTAATTCAGTCCTACTTCTGAAACACGACATATCTCCGAGAGACGTTTTTAACCGCACTTCGTAACATAGGCGAACACGGCCGTTCACATAGATACGTTAGTTAACACAACACAAAGAAAAGAACCTTCCAATAACTACAATTGTGCGAGCTGCTTCCAAACAAAAGTGTGCCAGATCAAAACTAAATATACTACATTAAATCATACAAGCAAAGTATTTACAAAAATATGTCCCATAAACCATAAGTTAATTTAATAAATAATAAAATTATATTTGTACTCATCTCTTGTTGTAGTCACCCGTCAAAGAACATCAGACGCCATTCCCCAACTGGATGCTTCTTTATCTCATAGCAGCCATCTGGACGGACTGTTGAGAATTCCACACTTCCTCTGCATTCATCGATGTCATCCTTGCGCTGATACAAAAATTAGGTTATTATACACTTTATGCCTGACTACTAAATTCGCTTGTTCAGGTACTAAATTCCCTGTCACTGTTCGTTGGCGAATTCTCGACGATACTGTCCCTATAACTATAGTACTATGACTATCTATCACTGAATTTAATACTTTACAATGAATATCTTGTGTCCTTGTGACACGGAAATAAAAGTCTATCTCTTCAGACGAACAGAATCAAAGTCTACGTCCGTAGACGCACATAATAATAGTAATGTCTCCTAGACACACGGAATGAAAGTCAATGTCTTGGCTCTTCGACACACTTATAAATGAACTGGCCCTTGGGTCTAGATGGAAGGGGATTTTATGTAAAAATTTCTCGAAATAATTGTGATACAGGAATGAAATACATATCACTGAACTCGTAATATTGCACAGGTCAAGAATATGCCCATTAATCCTAGAATCGATCGTAGAGTTTTTGTCTAGGCGATTTCCCGCGTGAATGCTAGCCGCCGCGTACCCCAGCCGGAGTTGGCGCGCAAGTAGGCATTCTCTTCTCATTGGTTCTCCATTTTCTGTAATTTGGCGGTTTCTAGTAGATCTTGGCGTCTTGGGAGTGTCTATTTTCTTCATCAGCCATTCACGTTACTGCATCATATTTCTTCTAGGCGCGAATATCACAATGAACATACCAGAACCATGTCTCACCGCGCGTCGCTTCTAAAATTGAGGTAGCCACACCTGTCCTTATGATACATCGCTCTGCTATTTCTTTTCATAGCTCAAGTACTTAGCCTTTTGTTAAACTGATGCAGTTATGTCCCTACTGTCTCCAACAAATGCTTGAAATTTCCTCATCACTGTCTGGCTACTTTCTTGATGCTGGTTGAAATATTTATTAATTGAAGAAATAAAAAGTAGAATCATTTAACCCACATAGGGTAAAGGGTTCAGTATATACATATATAATGTTTCTTAATGAAACAAAGTCCAATGGCAACATTCACCATCACAACACCATCATATTTGGTTAACTTGAACAATAAGGAATCGCCACTGTAGACGCAATTGAGCCAAGAGAAGAAGCTCTATTAAATATAATTATGTCCACACCGTGTTAAACGAAAATGCAAATAAATTTGAAAAAGGTTGCCAAGAAATGGCTATACTTAAGAGATCTCTCGAAAATCGCCACAGGTCTTATAAAATTCCATAGATATGAAATTTGAAGTGGAGATAAAGTTAAATCACAGTAAATATCATAAAGATACTATCTCCAATTGATTTGAAAACAAAATGACACAGACGTCACTGGATGAGGTATTCTAACAGGACGAAAATTAAGTACAACAAGTACCACCATTAAACTCCAACCAACCTTTTTTTTTAAGGATGAAACAACATGACGAAACATTTCACAAACTTTAGTTACACATCAACCAACACTTATCAGTCACACAATGTTTCTATTGACTTCATTTTATGAGTTCCATAATCATAATCACTCAGTGATCCAAAAAACCTTCTCCAGCTTAACAATGTATCACGTGGCTCTAACAGTCCACGAACTCAATTTCACTATCAATTTTACTTCAATAATAATATTAACATTACGGCTGATTATCGAGAGAAATCTTTTATATCAGTGTTTTTCAAGGATCAAATTCCTTAATGGCTTAGCAAAAATACATTTTCGAATAACGCCAAGATTTAAACATACATCCTTGAGTTTGGAATCAAAATACTCTTTTAGAGTAAATGCCAATCAAAAACCCATCATGTAACCATGATGCTGAAGTACTTTATAACGTCTAACGACTTAAATGTGAATGAAAAATTTACTTGCTGGAAATTACAGTAACACGACCATAACGGTGCAAAAATTTGCTAAAATATCACAATACTAAAACGCAAATCTTCTTCCTAAATGATGGTCTTCCCAACGATTGAAAATTTCAGAAAATTACGACGATCGGAAAACTAACGCAGAAGCAAAGAAAGAAATATAATATCCCGACAAGACATGGATAAACTAGTTCGACAAACGAACCCAAAAAGAAAGAAAAATCTGGGGTCAAGAAAGACAATGATTTATCTGACTTAAAACCCCGTCATCATAAAAACTAATTACACAAACTAATTGGCAACTGGATACAACAAATGAAAATGCCCGACTACTACCAAAGATTGTCAGATTTATACCTTATTTTCAGATGATGGATGGGCGTCAATCGGAACAACATTTCTCGAGTCCGGCTTCCAGAAGAATCCTGGCCTTTAGTGTAGTGACTCAACATCCTGGCGTCGAACCCAGATTCACGTCTCCCTATGACCACACCTCGGGTAGAACTATGCATCAGAACAGGCATATTCTAGAAGTCCCTACACGAATATTGTAGACATTCTTCACTGACGATCTTAATATGATAGCACAGAAGTAACTTCAAATTTCTTCCGCGGTTTACGCTCGTCTCATCCATGAATCTGAGAGCGTTACAGTTCATGGCGAAGGTATTCAGGAAATGCTCTGAACATATCTGGCTAGATGTACTCCGCAGTTACTTCACTACGTCAGAACTCCACTCGATTATACTGTGTTCCTGTATTACATTTTAAGCGATCATTGTCGTGAAGCACGAGCACCAAAGTGTTGTTCCAATCGCCAACCGCTTAGAATGCATGTTAGACTGTGAATAAAGATCAAACAACGTTTAATTTCCACGGTTCACTTCGGTCCTGTTTTTCAGGGCGAGATGCCTGAATAGCATATCAGTAGATCTAAATCGTAACAAGAATAAAGTTTAAACAAACTTAATGAAGGTTTGAATTATACAGAGGTCCACTCGTGTGCGGATAACGACTTCACGTACTGTGCTATAATGTGTTCACCCCAGTCCACGCGGAGCAAATTCCGCCTGCACGAACTTACGAATCACACTCAGCGAGCATCGCACACTCCGGTTCCGCTCTGGCTAGCAAGCAAGCAAGCAATCAAGCAAGCAAGAAAGAAGAAAGTCCCTCACACACCTCGCCAGACACCTCACCCGACCGCTAGCTACTGACGTCACCTGACCTCGACTCGCCCACAGTCACATGGTCCGATCATAGCAAGAGAGGGCGATGGCCCCTGCGTTACGTCACAACAGATGTTGTAAACACAGCCCGCTCACGGAACACAAGATATAGCCACGACACGAAGCGCTCTCCCTCATAGACATCTATAATCGGGAATACAAAAACGGTCACAGTACCTACTGTAAGGCCACGGCCGCCTGCTTCCTTCTTTCTAGCCTATCCATCCCAATCTTCCATCCCTTCCCATCCCTCATGAGGCCCCTGTTTGCTTTGCAGGTGAGGCCGCCTGGGCGAAGTGCTGATCACACCTCCCCAGTTGTATCCATCCCGACCAGATGTTCCAAGCTCCAGGACACTGCCCATAGAGGCGGTAGTGGTGAGTTCCCTCGCTGAGTCCATGGGAGCCACCAACCTAGAGGGTAAATTGACTAAATAAAAAAAATTATCATTGTCATAATGGTTAATGTTTACGTATTCCCTTTGCTAACCTACATTTTATATCCTCCTTTGCTTCGTCTATCACTGGTTATTTTGGTTCCTAAGTAACATAAGTCTCCTACTTCCTTTAGCTTTTTAACTGCCAATTCGACGTCCATAGAAGTTTCTGATTTATTTCGGCTGCATTCCAATATTTTTGGTTTACATTTATTAATTTTTATCATGAAGTCTTTCCTCAAGACAAAATCCATTCCATTTAAAAACTCATTGAAATCCTGTGGTGCGTCGTCTAATATGACGATATCATCAGCAAATCTCAGAGTTGATTCTGTTTTTTTCCAAAATTCCATATTCATTCGCCAAGAGAGCCAATTCACACAAGAAATAATCGCAAATTCCATTATTACGTCCAACATTCAAAACACAACATTTCTATAAAACATGTTCATGTTTAAGGGTATGTGTATAAAATGTTCCTTGATTCGTGATTAATTTATAATTAATTAATGAAGTTTCCAATAACAACGCGTCCCTTTTTTAGATGATCTTTACGGCAAAGTGCAAAAGCTTCGCACTTTCTCATACCCCTCAGTTCTATTTCCTATCCTAGCATTGAAATCTCCCAACTCTGAATACTTACAGTATACATTACAGATATTCCTTCTACTACCTCCCATCAATTTGCTTATGCTGATGACCTTGCTGTTACTAAACAATTCACTGTGACTAAGGTAGGAGATATCTTAGATTCAGACCTTGATATTCGGTGTGGGTACTTCAAAAATTGGTGTCTGATTCCCAGCATCAGCAAAACAGAAACCTGCTTTCTTCCACCTCAACAACAGATAGGCAAACTTTACGTCGATCCTCACAGCCGTTCTCGAGTTGTAAGCGTATAAAACGATACACCGACTATTTTTGCGCGCATCCATCTTGAAACAGTCTGAAACGCTGAATTCCGCGGAAATTGAGACTAAACAGGCACATATTCATTTTTATATAATAGAGAGCATGTGTTAAACCAGCCGCCTAGCCAGGCGCGGATCTAGAGTTTGGCTTTGGGGAGGGGGTCACCGAATCGAAATTGTTAAGAAAAATGGTATCACTAACAACGCAATCACAAAATAAACAAACGTACAAAACCAGGCCAATTTTTTTGCAAGCTACATGGATAGAAATTTGATGCGTTTACCGCACCAAAAATATTCGTACAAATTGCAACGGCGTGATTTGCGACTTTTACATCGAGCTTCGAGAAAAGTATCAAGGTACGTTACAGTTTCGGCAAGTCGAGTTGGTACCTACAAAGGGAGAAAGTCACAGCTTAAATTGCCAACCAAGCTTGCAGTTTGGACGTCGGCAAAACATTTTGGTGCGAAAAAAGCCCCGAATCCCTATCAGTGCATTGCTTCACATTCATCGTGACATCACTATAGACATCGATTCGGTAATCACAAGGTTTGCTAAACAAAATAGACGAGTTGATTTTGTTATATAAATAATCGTCTATTGTCTTGTTTATTTGTTTAGACGCAATTTATAAACAAAAACATGTGACATGTTATCCTACCATGTGTCTTCCGGGAGCGCAAATCCCTTGTTAACAGTGAACTCTGTTGGTCATTGAAATAACTGCTTGTAAAACGCCTGTGCCAAATCCTTTCAACAAATATGATATAATGAATATTTTCACACCAAAGAACGACAACTTGAAGATGTTTTATTGTCGGAATATCTTTAAAGGGGCCTCCAAACCTTGAAGTAAACCGTATGCGATATACATTCGACATAGTGCTGTATTTTGGCCGACAGTACCTCGAATGCTTACATTAAATAAGAATACAGCAAAAGTATGAAGATTTCATAAATCATAATTGTTTTCAACAAATATGATATAATGAATATTTTCACACCAAAGAACAACAATTTGAAGATGATTTACTGTAGGTATATCTTTATTGGGGCCTCCAAACCATGAAGTAAACCGTATGCGATATACATTCCACATATCCACATGACCGACAGTACGTCGTTGAACCAATATCCGCCACCGCGCGCGCTCATTGTTTCCGTCCCATTTCCGTCCCATTTTCGTCCCTTTTCCAAAGTCACACCCACAAAAAATATACAGCAACCGAGTGGAAAGATGTTTCACATCAAAAATATATTTCCGTTGGCTTTCCAAGAAATGCACGATTTTTGTGTACTATTGAGACGATATAGAAGATATTGGTACAAACCGCAACTTCTCACTCTCTCTGGTTTAGCCCAGTCGACAGGTAGTTTCAGATAGAAAAAGGTCCGAATTTAATGAAACTTAGGAATGTTGTTGAGGGATGGTTAATTAACATTTTGTCAAGTTTTGGACATTGAGGACCCTGTGCGAAAAGAGGAGGAGGAAGAAACTGCAAAAATTTCGACCTTCCTCCGGGTTTTCCTCAATAACTGTTTTCTGTGGGGGGTGGGGGTGGGGATTTCCAAAGTTGGTTATTGTAATCAGGAACCATAATTACAACAACATTTTATCATAATTTGGGTATAACAGAAGAAATAAGGTGGAATTCTGCATTTTTGAGCATTTTTAGCGAATTTTGAAAAATGACATTTTGTACGAAGCGCCATTTCTCGAAAACTAATTGGCATACAAACATGTTTGAATAGTCAAAATTGTAGGAAATTTAACGTTCTACAAAAAACGCATAAGAATGCTTTTGTAGTAGGACGTAAGGGAAAAACGTTATTGAGGAAAAACCGGAGGAAGGTCGAAACTTTTGCAGTTTCTTGCCCTCTCCTCTTTTCGCACAGGGTTCTCGAGGTCCAAAACTTGAAAATATGTTAATTAACCATCCCTCAACAACATCCCAAAGTTTCATTAAATGCTGACCTTTTTCCACCTAACCCCACTTTTTCCAACCTCTCGACTGGACTAGGTTTAAGAGCTAGTTTTTTTTTGTGAAACATACACCTTAGCGTTTTTATATACTGTGAGGTCCTTCTCTATAGAATGGAGTCTCGTCGGGGCCGTGTGACTGTACGTGCCACTGTACGTAGCGGCCTATCTGGCAAGGGTCTAGTGCTAGCAGCAGCGTTGTGTCCAACTAGTTCAACACATTTACACTTTATAACGGGTTTAATAAGAGCTTCCGTGGCTTAGGCGGCAACACGCCGGCCTCTCACCGCTGGGTCCTTGGTTCAAATCCCAGTCACGCCATGTGAGATTTGTGCTGGACAAAGTGGAGGCAGACAGTTTTTCTCCAGATACTCCAATTTTCCCTGTCACAAATTTCATTCCATCAACACTCTCCACTGTCATTTCATTTCATCTGTCATTCATTTAATCATTGCCCCAGGGAAGTGCGACAGGCTTTGGCAGCCGGCACAGTTCATATTCTCGCCGCTAGATGGGGGTTCATTCATTCAATTCCCTGACCGGGTCGGCCGACTGGAAGCATGCTGTGGATTTTAATTTTCAAAGTATTTAATAATCATCAATACTTCCATGAATTTCCAAGTAGTTGCTGGAAATATTGTCCCTCATTTTCTAAACACACATTGCACCAATGTAGGAAGTATTGCTACAATCGCTGTAATTCAATCTCACTGATATTTCTAATCAATGCAGTATTTCGTTCTAAAGAACCTCCAGAGTGCGCGGATTGTCACTGTATACATTTTGTTTGAGGTTCCCCCACAAGTAAAAAGACTGGACTTTATATCATTTTAAATGCTACAAATGCTGAAAAATGCTAGAAAGGCTGGTGGCTTCTCGCTTCGCTCGAAGCCAAAGACTCTTGACATGTTAGATGATCAAGAAATAATCAGAAAGCTCGCCGTGTCGTTGCCGTCTAGTAACGCCAGTGCTCACCAGTGAACTCAGTACACATGCACCAAGCGCTATTATGACGTCACACACCTCAGTGCATTCTCGGTACATTTCGTGACGTCGCCGTAAAATAACGACGAAGTCAACTAGATCATTTAAAATGATAAAATTGCACGGTGCTGAAACGTAGAAACACATTTACTGGAGGACTTCTTCTTGACAAGATAAGCTTTCACAAAGAAATTTCGGTGTTTTGTTCAATATCTAACCATGTTCACGGGATACGAAGTAGGCTACAGTTCTCCACCACAAATCTTATCTCTCTGAACTCAGGTATCTTGTCAACTGGGAATGATCGCATGCAGTGATTCCCAACTCGCTGTTGTGTAACGGTAGATGCTAGTTATGTGGCGCTGGCTGAACGCTCTCCGCACGTCACACAGGCCTGCAAAGTTCCGTTCTCACTGACAGTATACCTTATATTAGTAACTTACACTCTGATAAATTAAGTTGCTAATTTCTTTTTTTTTTTTAATTGGTCAGTCCCAGAATGTGGCAAATAAATAAATTAACCGGCGGCTTCGGTGGCTTAGTCGGTAGCATGCTGAGCTTCTATGCCCAAGATCGTGGGTTCAAACCCGGCCGAAGTCGTCCAATTTATTAAGAGCGTTAAAAATCCCTCAGTATGCCTTCCTTCGGAGGGGGAAGTAAAGCCGGCGGTCCCATGTCATAGATTTATGGCATGTTAAAGAACCTTCCACTAATTACACCTGTGTGAAGCTAAATTGTATAGGTTAAGAACGTAAACAACGCTCCTTGGTTCCTACATTCGTTGCCAAATGTCGACTGTGGTGGCGTCGGGTACCTAAGTTCTGAACTAGTAGTCGTTGACGGTGGCGTTTGGCGGCAAAAGTAGGAACTATTTGAAAAATTCATAAAAGTCTGCAGTCCTTACTTGTATTAAAAAACAGATACACACACTAATACAGTCATCACAATTAACACCGGTTATCAGACAGATTCTACACACACCCAAAGTAGACGGGGCTACATGACCGCGTTGTCGCAGCCCCTAAACTTAAGAACCAACCAAACAAATAAATTAACTAATTAAGTGTACTGAATTAATTAACTAAGGTTTGGGTTTCCTGAGCGTTGCAGTTTTAATAACTTGCATTGTAATAGCATATCGTGATAACACGAAGTGGCATATACGACTGAATCAAGCTGTAACACACTACTTCAGACAAAATCCCTGCGTAAACTTCATTTGCTTAGAGACGAGAAGAAGCAAAGACGGAAATTTAATTTTGAACTTTATTAAGTTTCCTTTAACGTTACACTTCCCATCCCCATCTCGTCTTGCAGAAATTAGGTTGGTAATACTCATGTACTGTGCAACTCGAAATGTTGACAGCCCTGCTTACAGATCAGCAAAATGCTTTAAATTAAATTTCCTCTAATATATCATTTCTCGGATACACGGAGTTGTGTGATGACTTTTTAAATAAGCTCGAGGTATCACAGAATTTGCCATTTCAAAGTTCGGAAATTAAAACGCGAAGTGTTGTAAAGGCAGGAAACTGTTATCTGAGGCGCTCTATACGATGGAGACGTGCGAAGGATTACTACGAGCGATTGATTATTATAAAACTGAATTTAATGTTCCTCTCTGGGAACTTCATCTTGAATATTAAAACTTTTTTACCCGTAACTAGTTGTGTGATTTAATATACTCTGTCTAGCTACAAATCAACGAAGGATCAATTTTTAGCCTATTTTCAATTTTGAAAAAATAGGCCTATGAGATCACCTTTTGTCCGTGTGGTGTGTGTGTGTGTGTGTGTGTGTGTGTGTGTGTGTGTGTGTGTGTGTCCTAATAAAATCTAAATGACTGGGGCGATTTCAATGAAACTCGGTAAGTTCATAGCACTATTCCGGGCGACCCCGACCGTGCCCTTCAAATTTTGTTACGTCTCACCAATTCAACATGGCGGCTG
Source organism: Meconema thalassinum (assembly GCA_946902985.2). NCBI lineage: Eukaryota > Metazoa > Arthropoda > Insecta > Orthoptera > Tettigoniidae > Meconema > Meconema thalassinum. Next base: position 839,634,701 of record OX336390.1, read on the forward strand.
TGCAAAATATTTCACCAGCATTCAATATCTCCGAAACTAGTACCGATATCACCCTGGAATTTTGTATGGTGACAGAGGGAACTACTAGAAGTTCACTTATGTGATCTTTGAAAACCTGGTAACTACAAAACCGACATAGTGGCCAAGCGAATTTGCGACTTTTAAATAGACGTTTCTTGCGATTTAACCAACCAAACGCAATGAAACTTGGTACAGTATATGTTTGTACACATTGTAATGCACCGACATCTAACTTCGTTCAATTGTTTACATAACCTCAAGATGGCGGCTGTGCGAAATATTTTACCGGCATTCTATATCTCTGAAACTATTACCGGTATCACCCTGAAATTTTGCACGGAGATAAAGGGCACTACTTGAAGTTCATCTATGAGACTTTCAAGAACCGGTTAACTACAAAACGAACATGACGGCCAAGCGAAGTTGAAAGTTTTAAATAGACTTTTCTCGTGATTTAATGATCCAAACCCAATGACACTTGCTAGAGAAAATGTTTATATACATTGTAATGCACTGGTATGTAATTTAGTTCAATTATTTACATAACCTCAAGATGGTGGCTGTGCGAATTTTTAAATTAAGTTTTTGTTTCTTGTGTCGTAATCATGCGATCGAAATAAAAGTTTGAATAATGAACCTACGCAATAATTTTCCTTTAAAGGTACATGACCCTAAGGCCTGTACATGTAACAATCCAACATGGCGACCATCCGAAACATTTAGACGGTTCTCAAAATCTACGAATCTATTACAGCAATCAAGCTGAATTTTTTAATGTTCATATGGGCTATGGACATAAATTCACCTATAGGACTTTCAATAACCTGGTGATCAAAAATCCAACATGGCGGTGGAGCGAAGTATAAATATTCACATGGTCGTTTCTCGCAATTTAACCATCCGAGTGCAGTGACACTTGGTACAGTAAATCCTTATACAAATGTTAATCCACTGGCATCTAATGTTTTTCAATTGTTTCCATAACCATAAGATGGCATTTGTGCGAAATTTTAAAATCTCGTTTGTACTTTTTGTGTACTTATCATGCGATTGAAGATTGAATACTACACGTACACAATAATCTTCATGTAACAGTACATGACTCTAAGCCCTACTTATATAAAAGTCCAACATGGCTACCACCCGAAATATTTAGACGGTTCTCAATATCTACGAATCTATTACAGCAATCAAACTGAAATTTAGTATGTTGATAGGGGCAATTAACATTAGTAGGATATATGAAAATAGGCTGTATAGTTCTTCACGGAACTACTTGTTTATGAATCGCTTATCCTTCAAGCTTGGCTTCACCCGCGAACTCGACGAGGGATCATTCCTCAACCGCCACAAGGACAATCATACTGGACATCTCAGTGCCATATTTTAATATTAAGTCATCGTTGTCAACTACTGAAAAACACAATTGAAATTTGAACTCAAGTTTAGATTACTCAGAATCTTATATTTTAAGAAAAACAGATCACAAAACTGCTTGATTTTCGTATGTAGATTGTATCAATATTTACTTTTCCAAAACAATGGAGAGCTGTGCTTCAGTGAAAGAGACGTTCCATATGATATGGTCTGCTATACCAGGTGAATCACCTGCCTCTAATAATATTGTTTTATGTAGCCCAACTAACGCTAGTTGTCAGGAAAGTTGATATTTCACTGCTTGCATTCCGTATGGTACTAATGCACCGCAAGCATATGCCGCAAACAATACTTCTATTTATTTTTAATTTTATTAAAGAAACGCGCACAAGTTGTGCATTAAGCATACAAATACATTTCAAAAGCAGCCATCCAAGCCATATCGTCAAATTACAAGCCTCAAAATAAAGAACTGAAATAAATTTTTTGTATGATAAAAACCCTTCAAAGACTCCACAAACAGATCTCATTTCAGTGGATCCCTTCTCATGTTGGAATAGCAGGAAATGAAGAGGCAGACAGATTAGCAAAAAAAAGGTACCACACTACAACAACCTTTCAGTCAGACGGATTTTATGTCAGCAAAGAGGATCTTGAAAAATATTATCAAAAACAGGTATGAAGAAATGGCAAAGAAAACAGCAGAAACCAAATTATGGAAGGACATTGATGCTAAATGGGATCAATATAAATTAAATCCAAGAAGAGAAGCTGTAGCCTTCTTCAGACGTAACACTGGTCATGACTGTCTTGCAGCTCAACTGAAACGAATCAACATCTTGAGATCTGAAGAATGCACACCTTGTCACGAACCTGGAAGTAAAATGGATGAGGGACACCTGCTACATTGCAACAAACTTGATGTGACTGCTAGAACTTCAGGAAACCTCACACAACTCTATTGGAACGCAAGAAAGCTGATGGATTGGAATCCGGGCTAGCCATAGGAAACAACAACAACAACATTTACACTACATTCATTAGCCTACTTTCGATTTTTGCAAAAAATGAAAGTAGACTTATGAGATCAACACAGGGCGAAAAAGAGTGTGTCTGTGTGTGTGTGAGTGTGTGTACTCTGAATGTCGGTCCCCCCTATCAATTCGAACACGGTGAACGCGAATTGAACGAAATTTGGTTCAAAGGTAGCACTAGCAAAGGACACCTCAGTGTCATGTTTTATATCGCCGCCATCTTGACGGAAACGTAATGGCGGCCACACAAATGTTCAAAGCTTAAATCAAATTACGACTAACATAATCATCCGATCTCTACCAAATTTTGCAACAACATACCTTTATGGTGGGAGCATCCTTTGACCAATCTAATAGGCCATTAGCCTAATAGTTTGCGGATGGTGGCCATCTTTGTGTCAAAATCGATTCGCCCTATTAATTCGAACACGGTGAAACCGAATGGAACGAAATTTGGTACAGAGGTAGCACTAGCAAAGGGCACCTAAGTGTCATGTTTTATATCGCCGCCATCTTGACGGAAACGTAATGGCGGCCACACAAATGTTCAAAGCTTAAATCAAATTACGACCATCCTAATCATTTGATCTCCACCAGATTTTGCTACAACATGCCTTTTTGTGGAAAGCATCTTATGACTGACTACAAGGTCATCAGCCCAATAGTTTGCAAATAGCGGCCATGTATGTGTGCAAATCCATTCCCCATATCAATTCAAACACCGTGAAACCGAATTGAATGGATTTTTTTTACAGAGGTAGCACTAGCAAAGGGCACCTCATATTCATGTTTAATATCCCTATAGCACGTTGTATTTCAACAAGCTACTACAACCAACATTCAATTATACTCCTTGAGAAGGACAAAGAGTTATAACAATACCCATGCATTTAGGAGAAAGTAGGCTATATGTTCTTTACTGAACATCTTGTTTATACTTCACTTTGTTTCAGTTTTATGGTTCTAAGCAGGTCTTGATTTTTGACTTGGATAGGTTTTTGCATGTTGTAGTGTGGTAACGATCGCATGGGCGTGCACAAAGATTACATATACATGTTTCGTTCGGCTCGTGATGGTTCTTCACTTTGCACACTCTGTGGTGGTATCCTTGAGTTGCCAAAGAGTTCACGAAATGGCGCAGGTCTTGGTTGGTTTCCATCTATGATGGCCTCCGTTGCCGTATCTCTTTTGACTTTTGTATTCTTATTTCCACTTGTTATTCCCAGTTCTTAGTAAAAGGTAGATTATATTGATGTGTAACATCTTTCACTCGGTTGCTGGATATTTTTGTGGGAGTGATTTTGAAAAATGGGACGTAAGTGGATAGGACGGAAGTGTGGAAGACGCACTGCCAGCTGGATCGCATCCAGCTGGCAGTGGTAACATGTGGAATGTATATAACATACGGATTACTTCAAGGTGCCATTACAGATATTTCTGCAATAAACCATCTTCAAGTTGTCGTTCATTGGTGTAAAAATATGCATTATATCATATTTGCTGAAAACAATTATGATTTATTAAGATACTGTGTTTCAATCTCTGGATAAAAGTTATCGCCATCCACTCCCCGAGTAACTTTGCTCAACACTTTCATACTGAACGGTAAACGCTCATGCGAACTCTGGTGTCAACTGATGGAAACACAAACCACATGTTAAAAGTCTTCGTATCAGTATTTAAATGATGATATGATTTAATTTGAAGCATTGTAACTAGTCGGCAAAGCCGGTATTGTGCCCGTTTAGACCGGAGTCCGCACGACCACATATGCATTTTACCAATAATCAGTCAGCACGAGAATCAAAATATCCCGGAGCGCCAGATGGGTTAAAGCAAATCGCAAAAACGACATCAAATTTATAAAAATGCTTTGCTGATTTTTGGCTCAATGCAACAATAAGGATAGAAGGAGATTTAATTGGGTGAAACACATCTGGTAAAATTATCTCAGTTTATTTAAAGTTAAAATCTGACTGCAAGAATAATGCTCAAAGCAGCATCATCCACGTGTGGCGATCCACACTCTTATTTACACACAATATACAGAAATCTTCCAAACACATTTGACAATCTTTTTGAAAACACTAGTCCGATTGTTAGTCCTGTGGACTGTGTTCCAAAATTATTAACATTTTATTCCAGTGCAAAATGAATTGTCCATACTGGAAATAACGTCGATCACTGTTTGACTATTTACATGATATTAACACTCGTAGAATAAATGTTTATAGAATTTCTTAAACTTTCATTTGTTTTCCAGTTTTCCAAAATATATCGTTGAAACTATTATTATCATCGTAGCAACACAAATTATTAACACATATTAACAACATCTGAAAAGTATTTGACCATCGAGCATAGCATCGAAGAACTGTGCGAAGCACAACAACAATTAATTGTTCTTCTGACATTAAACATTCGAGAAGTGACTCGATTATGAACTTCAAGTTCCAAACAAAATATATGATTTCTGAATCATTAACTTGATCAATAAATGGTTGAACCATTCAACTATTAGATTTTCCACTTGGGAACAATATTATAAAAATATTTATATTTATGGCCCTTTCTAGCAACTTTCACAACTTGCAATTCTTCGACAGAATGCGGAAATTAGAATTGTAGTCTTATAATGAATTCATTTAGTTCATGGCACTAGGATTGAAAATATCCTTCAAATTATTCGTGGTTAAAGAATTATTTTAAATTGGCAGTGGCCCATTCTACTATTTGTGTAAGAACACAATATTATAACAACAACAACAACGGCAAAGGTCTTCCTCTGAAGAAGAATAAACTACTATCATGACAAATCCGGGGTCTAGCAAAATCAAAGTCTAAATGGAATTCGTAAACGAGGTTGAAATAAGAACTGATGGTTTCAAAGGAATAACCTTCGGGTTATTCATACGACGAAATGTGTGGCTCCAATACTCCTACTATAAACCTGAGCCATCGAACCTGCTATTTGATTGATGCTCGAAAAAACCTTCATTCCTGCGACTTAAACCTGCGCACCTGGGAATGGCATTACAACTATTCCACACACATAAATTTTCTTCCCCAAAATTTATACAATAAATCAAGCCTCTGCTTGTTATCAACACTGGAAGATTAATAAACTAACAAGTTTATTTTATTTTACCATTCAGTTCAACCCGTGAATTTACCATACTCATGAAAAGCTTCATTTCACTTTCGAAGTGTATTTACGTCATGATTTTATATAAATACAAAAATATCCTATTTGATACAAATATCAATGCTTCCCGTTTCATGCCTCTCCGTGTTATATGAAACATATACTTTGCTCATAGCAAATATCAACTGTTCAACCAGAACTGAAATGTAGGTTGAATGCGGGCTTGCGCTAACCACTCTCCTTCGGAAAATCTCCTGTTCCAAACTAGAAATGTTTCAACTACTTCATAGGCTCTTTCTCTCAATACATATGATTATTATAAAATATAATATCCAAGAATTATTTAGAAAAATTATGAAATTATTATTATTATTATTAGTGGATTATTATTATTATTATTATTATTTCAAATATGTTTAATTATCATCTCATTATGTGAGAATCCACATGTTCGAACCTTCGAATATGGGAAAAAAAATATCCATTCCTCAACAAAAATAAATTTAACTTTTACAGTTACATCGGCTGATTACCGTGATTTCCCAAAAATATGAAAAATTCAAATACATGCTCAAAATGCTCGGTCATCGATCCTAAACTGTTCTGAGTGCTGAAAATGCTCAGAATAACTCTAACTAGTCTTGCGTAAATCATTACAAGCTTTAAATATGACAAAAAAAATGTGTTGGTCATCTGCAGAAAAATAGTTTGTTCCAATTAGCTAAGCATAAAATAATTCAAATGTGGCTTACATTTCTTGATGGTCTTGAAGTGTCGTAAACCTGGTCTATACCAGATTTATCCGTAGACATGCCCTAGCGGACAAGCACGTATAATCCTTGTATCGGCCGCCATTGTAGACCCACAAATCGTCTAGTCAGACATAATGGTAGTATTCTTCGACGTTATAATAAACTGTGGTTCCATATTAATATGGGCTTCTAACAAAGCCATAACAGTTTGTTTGAAAAGGGTCAGATCTAAGCGATCTCTTCTTAAATGTGTCAGTTGTAACATAACTCACTGTAATCTCGTCAGTACAAGAAAAACGTTGACAGTCTAAGCAGTTAACGGCTGTTCTGAAGATCGTTCCCTGGGCATGGTTTATTAAAATCACCATCTGCCATGCGCTAAGCAACCTGCAGTTTCCCTTGCGTAGACTAATGAACGCCACCGTTATAGACTATTCTTCAATGTACTGACGGATCGAAGTGGTTAAATAGTTACAAAATATGAAAACTGACTTCAAATGGATTTAAACATCCAAGTATTAATTTACTATTGGACTGTGACAATACTATTTTCTAGACCAAGTCTAGCATATGTCCTTTAGGAAATATAAATATTTCCACCAATGTCTGTAGAAATACAATCACCTCAGTGATTCTCCTCACCAGAAACTTACTAAGTTCCAACTCGTTTGCGCAGCACTTCTCGTGACTATCACGATTTGAAAAGTACTTCTTCGTAGAGGCGGCAACCATGTGCCTTGGCTCAGCGTAGACGCAACTTGTTCGCCAAGTGCTTGTGATGAAGTGAGCTAACTAAGCCTGCTCCAGCTTGCTTTTATACAAAAACGGTCAGGGTCACGCGTCATCGCCTGATATCTAGAAATCCTCATATCTCTTGAATCCCTGGTCCGATTTACTTGATACTAATTGCATTCTCTTTCATTTGGCCGTGCCAGTAATCTGATCCCAGTCTCAAGTCTCTGCTCCATAGTTAACTATTTAATCAATAAATAGTCTCCACCTCTGCGGTGACTCGCTACGTCATTTACCATCCAACTCTCGGTAATTTCCTTCGAAAGGCTTCGAGAAGCAATGTATCGCGATATTCAAATATCTGAACTTTCAAAAGCGGCTACAGCCTTTCCCTTGATATCTAGGTGTCTGAAACTTGGAATACCCATTCCTAGATTTGGGCACAGTATTATGTGTCTGCACAATGACTATTCAGATATCAACCCACATTGCGGTAATGCAGTGATCAATTTAATATATATCGATGTTTTATATGGTAACTGAGCTACCATTTCATAGACCACTATAGGAATTCCCTTTACTGTCAAGTAGGCGTATTCATAACGAATTTAAAACTCAATTCCACGCAGGAACATTACCGAAAAAAGCAAAATATCAATGGAGCATTAAAAAATACTTCCATATTATTACCAGCACGTGAAAATGAGTACCTATCTTGTACTCTAAATTTCTGTGTTTGTAATGGGTGGACTTCAGGAACAGAGCTTTGACCCATTTCATGGCTGATAGGTCTTTTATTCCTAGTTTCTGGGCAACCAATACTGTACACTATTATTTCATGAGTACTCTAAATTCCTGTGGTTGTAATGGGTGGACTTCAGGAACCGAGCTTTGACCCATTTCATGGCTTTTATTCCTAGTTTCTGGGCAACCAATACTGTACACTATTATTTCATGAGTACCTATCTTGCACTCTAAATTCCTGTGGTTGTCATGGGTGGACTTCAGGAACCGAGCTTTGACCCATTTCATGGCTGATAAGTCTTTTATTCCTAGTTTCTGGGCAACCAATACTGTACACTATTATTTCCCCCTCGTACTTGTTTGTAGTCACATTGCGGGAAAAGTAAGAGTGTTCAGAATCGTTTGCAGGATATGCTTGCAATGCATTGGAGCCATACGGGGTGCAGCAGAGAAATATCGACCTTCCTGACAACAATGCTAGTTGGGCTGCATAAAATAATATTATTAGGGGCATCTGACTCACCTGGTATACTAACACCTTCTGGCTGGTTTGCGGAATAATAATGAAAATGAAAATCCACAGCCTGCTTCCAGTCGACCGACCGGGTCAGGGAATGGAAAGAATGAAGCCCCCATATAGCGGCGAGGATATGAACTGTTCCTGATGCCGAAGCCTGTCGCACTCCCTTTGGGCATGCTTAAATGACTGACAGATGAAATAAAATGATAGTGGAGAGTGTTGCTGGAATGAAATTGTGACAAGGAATCCCGGAGTACCCGGAGAAAAACCTGTCTGCCTCCACTTTGTCTAGCACAAATCTCACATGGAGTGACTGTGATTTGAACCACGGACCTAGGGGTGAGAGGCCGGCGTGCCTCCGACTAAGCCACAGAGGCTCCTTCTGAATGGTAATATCAACGCAATTTCTTTTTAATGTTTACGAAGTTGTCAAGTTGAAAATGTGTGACGTACAGTTCGGCAAACAACAGTTGGAATATTTTTAAAGTCAGACCTTCATTATGGTTGTAGCATGTAGCCAATAGAATTACTGTACGTGCTATGTGTATAACTTCAATGGGACAGGCAGGGAGGTATTGATTTCAGATATCAATAAACGCTACATACACATACAATATATGTAATGGTAGGGGAATATTTTTGTTTCATGGAGTGAGGGTAGACATGGGATATAAATGGAGCAGTCCGTTGTCATTGAAACCATTCCAGTCATTTAAGCAAACAGGAAATTCAAAACTCATTATTTCCAATTTTATGGTTGGTAGGACTGTATGATATTATGTAGAAATGACGTCAGATTTCAGGTCTTTTCATACATGAACTAACTCTCGCATCGTCTTTCATAAACCTATTATAGCTTATCTTCCGTGCTCACTACTATTGAATGAACAGCAAACTGCAATTCTATTTACCAATCTTCCACTCGCCTGGTCCGAGTAAATATCAATCAATATTTAATCTGTAATCCCTCTGATTAGTGGTTTTGAAATTAATTTTTGGCTTACTGATTGTTAGGAGGCTAGCAAGTGATTATAAAAACATTATCTATCGGCTTTGCGTTTGTATATCTCTCCGCTTGGCTGAGCTGATGTCATTATGTTTGTGGCGAGAACTTCAATCACTGTTTGGACACTAATAAATATCCACACAATGGGCGCGCCATTCATTACCACGGTATTAAGTCCACCATTCACAACGCCGAACTTGTGATGATAATGTTAACGGAAAAATGCACCCAGTAATCAATAAAAATTACAGTTATGTCAGCATCCTGTGTTATTTTGTTTGTGGGAAATTCAATTTCATTTCATTCATAAAGAGATAAAGGATTTTAATCATAACTCATTAAGATATTAAGATTTCAGTTTAGTGAGATATTGGAAGAGATAACGTCGCTACATCATACATAACCATCTCGTATACGGTCTCTCATAGTTCTCATTACAGGTTTCGATTTATTCATATATATTTCATTAAATTTGGTATTCTTTATCAAAGTCATTTATGGAAATTGACGAACAGATCACGTCATAAGTAATATTGATAATAATTATATAACTCAGCAAATCTTCTAGGTTTTGCCGTTCTTTTGCGGGGTTGAACCAAGTTAGGTTCATCAGCAAGTCCTTGGTGACCCTGTCCGGACCGTCGCAGGGGTAGTGAACCATGCACGTTTGCTGAGTTTTAATTACTTGGCCATGAAAGTCAATATGCCAATAATAATAGTAATAATAATAATGAATAATAATGAGGTCCCAGGAATTAACCTGGGAGGAGTCCTTGTGGCTCTGGGCAAATGGGAGTGAAATGCGTCGTTGCCTGTCATCTGCAACCATAAAATATTGGATTCAGCAAGAGAATCCAACTAGCCTCTTTCACTCCAACTCCAGCACATAACCTACAAGAGGTGCCCCTGTTAAGCCGAGCAACTCAGTGGAAGGTTGGGTATCCAATCCCAGCGGGAAACTGAGTCGGCGAGCCGATCAGTGCTGGGGGCTCCAAGGCTCACAACCTTGGTAGTACCCTGGTCGGTGTGAAACATCACTGACCCCAAACTACAGTTTTTCAACTGTTCAAAGCATGGAGGAAAGTTCAGCAAAAGCTACTACCCCAGGTGGTAACCAATCCACCTTCGCCTTGAGCGAAGCATGGAGGCCTTCGGAATCTGGGGAGCCTGCGCCGACATGCATGGAGGTATCGGAGACTCCAGGAAAGATCCAACACAAACGCCGGAATTTCTTTGCTACCTTTAACACGAATTCCCTTCGGAAGATTGGTAAATTGAAACAACTAACTGATTCCTTATCCCAACATCAAATCCTGATTGCAGCAATTCAAGAAACGAGATTCACAGATGAACAAGCCTTTGAGTCAGAAGGCTACAGAATTTTTTAAGGTAAAACTGCTAAACGTGTAATAAAAACAGTTCCCAACCTTGGCACAGGATTCATCGTCAGTAGGAAGATTTTGGATTCAATCACTGGCTTCAACTCGCCTAGCAGTCGAGTTTCAACTCTCTCCTTCCGGAGCACAAACAAAGTTTATACTGTTGCGAATGTCAATGCGCCAATCAATCAAGCGAATAAGAGAGACCCAGAAGGAACGGATAGATTCTGGGAAGACCTTGAAGATGTTCTCTGTAAGATTCCAGACAAACACACGATTATGCTTCTTGGAGATTTCAATGCACAGCTGGGTAAGGAAAGAAAGTTCCAAAACATTATCGGAAACTATCCAGCTCACCAGAGAACAAATCGCAATGGTGAGAGGCTCGTAGAACTATGTAAGGCTTTCAATCTTGTTATAAAATCCACATCGTTCAAACACCTTCCCAGAAAACAGAAGACTTGGACATCTCCGAATCCAAATCTCGGCGAATTTCAAATTGATCACGTCGCAATTGCACGTAAAGCTCAGAGAGAAATACAGAATGTGAAGGTTCTAAGAAATGCCAATCTAGATTCGGATCACTATCTATCCAAAATCAAAGTTAAACTAATTCCGAGAAACACCAGAAAGGCCGTCTTAAAAAAGATCAAACGATTTGATACTGAAAAACTACGATTGTGCCCTGAATTTACTCAAAAACTAGAATCTTGGAATCCCGAAAATTGGGATGAAATACAACAGGCCTTGGTCACAACAGCACAGGAGACAGTTCCACTGACGAAGTCAAAGAAACATGCGTGGTGGAATAATGCATGTGATTCAGTGGTAAAGCAAAGACAACATGCCTGGCAGAAATGGAACTCGGGAAAGAACCAAGATAATTGGGAAAACTTCGTGAACGAGAGACAACGCGCTGCAAAAATAATCCGCAATGTAAAACGTGCCTAAAACAAGAGCCAACTAACTGAAATTGAGCTAGACTTTCAGAGGAACAACACAAGGGACTTCTACAGAACCTTCAAACGCAATCTAAGCAAATACAATCCTCCGAGTCTACAGTTCAAAGACTCAAATGGGAGACTAGCTTACAGTGAGAGGGAAAATTGCCAGATTCTAGCAAAATACATTGTATCCCTCCTTAATTGTGAGACTCCAAACTCCACTTTCTCATTTGAAGACAACATACAAGTCCACCCAGATTCATCCCCTCCAACGAAAGAAGAAATCAAACAGATTATCCAGTCAGTTAAGAAAAACTAGGCACCAGGTGAGGACTCGATAATCGCCGAATTGTGGAAGTATGCTGGTGGAGAGATGATTGATAAATTGACTGATATTATCAAGGAGATTTGGGAAACTGAGAAACTTCCACGTGCCTGGACTTCTGCCTTGATTCATCCCCTGCATAAGAAAGGTGACAAAACGGACGTTAACAACTACCGCGGCATTTCCCTCCTACTGATAACTTACAAAATTATTTCAAAAGCTCTACAGATTAGAGCAGAACAACAACTTGATCCACAATTAGGAGAGTACCAAGGAGGGTTCAGGAAAGAGCGCTCATGTGCCGAACAAATTATGAATCTGAAATCCATCCTTTTCTATCTGAAGCAAAGGAACAAGAAATTTGTGGTAACCTTCGTCGACTTCAAGAAGGCCTATGATTCGATTGATAGAATAGCTCTTATTAAAATTATAAAGGAGTTTGGATTGAATAATAAAACCAGGGAAATCATTCAACAGACCTTAGCTAACACAACCTCCAGAGTCAAGTTCAGAGGAGAAATTTCAGACTCTTTCGAAATTAAGACAGGAGTTAGGCAGGGAGAAGGGCTTTCACCCCTGCTCTTCAACTGTGCACTTGAAAAAGTCATCCGCGAGTGGCGCAAAGAAATGAATGATGGGGTCCAAAATGGAGTACGACTGGGTTACAAGAATATGAACCTTTCTATTGATTGCCTAGCTTTTGCAGATGATCTTGCAATTTTCTCCGACTCTTTAGACATGGCCACAAAACAAATTAACCAGCTGCAGGTACAGGCAACAAAAGTTGGTCTTCAGATATCTTTGGAGAAAACACACTTCATAACTAACATCAAGCCAGCACCAAGGGAGCTAAAAGTAAACCAGGGGAAAATCAAACGGACAGATAAGTTTAAATATCTTGGCGAGTGGGTAGAACCCAACGTATGTAAGAAAGAAACCTTCACTTCACGCATGAACAAAATAGAAATGACGTACCAACTCACCAAGGACGTTTACAACAAAAAGTCAATATCCCTGAACGCAAAACTTAGGCATTATTGCACTGTCATACGACCAGAGGCTCTGTACGCAGCGGAATGCCTCACCATGAACAAGAAAGGCCTGGTAGAAAAATTGGAGATCAAGGAAAGAAAGATCTTGAGGAAAATTCTTGGTCCGATTAAAGACAGCGGTGAATATAGACGGCAGCATAACTATGAGCTGTATATTCATGTCCAGAAGATCTCCGATGTAATGAGGAAAAGGAGGATAGCATTTTATGGCCACTTGCTTAGAATGAAACCCACACGATTGACGAACCGGATCTTTAACTATTTTAAAAATAAGAAGACCAAGCCAGCCTGGTTCGAAGAGGTGGAAAGTGACCTGCAAGAGATGGAAATTACCTGTGGGGATATTCAAGAACGCAATCCCCTCAGGAAGAAACTTCACGACCACCAGGGTTTTCAAGAAAAACCGAAGTCGAAGACGGGAAAGATGTGGACGGAAGCAAGAAAAGAGCAACACCGGCAACGTATGAAGGAACACAGGGCAAAGATCAAAGCCCAGAGAAGCCAGTTGAAATAACGTGGTCCTTAGTTGGCCGATACGATTAAAGAAGAAGAAGAATGACAAAGTGTCCAAATATTTGGAGTTGGTGGAGACTATCAGGAAGCAATAGCAGGTCAGTAGTATTCAAATTGTACCAATAGTCATATCAAGCACAACAATTGATTAAAAAATAATGAATATGCAAATATGAGTACTTACTTATTTAGCCCTTTCGGTGCTAAATGAACAGCTTCATAATCCTCATATTTTGTAGATGATGGACTTGTAGACTATTATAATACTAACACCTATAAATCATGAAGCAATAGAGTACCTGCAATGAGACTTGGCGAAAGGTTAGGAATTAGCTTAAAATTTGGTCGATGATATATCTACATTAATACACACATCAAAAAAAGTTTTGCATCACCTCGGTTCCAAGAGTTCCGGAACCGTTAAATACAAAGGGAATAGAGATCAACACAAACAACATTTCAGCTCGTTTTATTGCTCATGAGACCCACACATTGCATGTTGTACCATCATACAGCTAGACTTTCAGCATTTGTGGTCCAGATTGCAGTACACACCACTACCTCTAATACCCAGTAGCACGTCCTCTTGCATTGATGCATGCCTGTATTCGCCGTGGCATACTATCCACAAGTTCATCAAGACACTGTTGGTCCAAATTGTCCCACTCCTCAACGACAATTCGGCGTAAATCTCTCAGAGTGGTTGGTGGGTCAAGACGTCCATAAACAGCCCTTTTCAACATATCCCAGGCATGTTCGATAGGGTTCATGTCTGGCGAACATGCTGGCCACTGTAGTCGAGCGATGTCGTTATCTTGAAGGAACGCATTCACAAGATGTGCACGATGAGGTCGAGAATTGTCGTCCATGAAGACAAATGCCTCTCCAATATTCTGCCGATATGGTTGCACTATGGGTCGGAGGATGTCATTCAGGTATCGTAAAGCCGTTTCGGAGCCTTCCATGACCACCAGTGGCGTACGTCGGCCCCACATAATGCCACCCCAAAACATCAGGGAACCACCACCTTGCTGCACTCGCTGGACAGTGTGTCTAAGACGTTCAGCCTGACCAGGGTGCCTCCAAACACGTCTCCGACGATTGTCTGGTTGAAGGCATATGCGACACTCATCGGTGAAGAGAACGTGATGCCAATTCCGTGGGGTCCATTCAGCATGTTGTTGGGCCCATCTGTACCGCGCTGCATGGTGTCGGGGTTGCAAAGCTGGACCTCGCCATGGACGTCGGGAGTGAAGTTGCGCATCATGCAGCCTATTGCGCACAGTTTGAGTTGAAACACGACGTCCTGTGGCTGAACGAAACGCATTATTCAACATTGGTGGCATTGCTGTCAGGGTTCCTCCGAGCGGCAATCCGTAAGTAGCGGTCATCCACTACAGTAGTAGCCCTTGGGCGGCCTGAGCGAGGCCTGTCATCGACAGTTCCTGTATCTCTGTACCTCCTCCATGTCCGAACAACATCGCTTTGGTTCACTCTGAGACGCCTGGAAACTTCCCTTGTTGAGAGCCCTTCTTGACACAAAGTAACAATGCGGACGCGATCGAACTGCGGTATTGACCTTCTAGGCATGGTAGAACTACAGACAACATGAGCAGCGTACCTTCGTCCTGGTGGAATGACTGGAACTGATCGGCTGTCGTACCCCCTCCGTCTAATAGGCCCTGCTCATGCATGGTTGTTTACATCTTTGAGCAGTTTTAGTGACATCTATGAACAGTCAAAGGGACTGTATCTTGGATACAATATACACAGTCAACGTCTATATGCCGGAGATCTGGGAACCGAGGTGATGCAAAACTTTTTTTGATGTGTGTATTAATAACAATGAATTATTTGAACATATAGAAGATTTGGTGAGTGTGATGAAAAAAAGGATAATGTCTTTCTTTGGACATTTGGAACGGATGGAACATCATCGACTTTCATATCGAATACACTCATCAATCTCTAAAAAAGAATCCTATTGTAAATGGCCGATGCAAGTTAAAAAGACCTAACAGAAGCTCGAATCAATCAAGCTCTGGTTTGGGATAGGAACCTGTTCAGAAAGGCGGTTAAATCAACCAGTAATCTACACACTTTAACATCTGTGATGCCTCACCCTCACTGCAAGTGGACGGAAGAAAGGAGATCTGAACATTCGTCAAAAATGAAAATCTACTGGCAGACAAGAAAACAAGCATTACAGTGATCATATTAGTGAAGAACATCGTGGTCCATTGATGGCCGAAACGACTCAAAAAAAACAACATTAATATGAATGACCTTATTTTTCCTAATCACTAAGGTACTTTGTTTAATATTGCACCCAGCCGCCATGTTTATACAACATTAAAATCTGAATTGTGGTGCTTCAATCAGAAATAATTGAATATATGAGTCAGATATTGACAGTGTATCCTAATTGAAAATTAGTATAAAATGGCGAAACTTGTGAAGGATTTATAAGGGAAGAAAAGTAGGCATTTTAGTTCTTTGCGGAAGGACATGTTTTTGATTGTCCTACATCCATTAAAATATTCAGTTAAGTTCTTGCCATATTAAACAGAACAAGATCAATATTAATTTAAATTTTGGGTCATAATTACGACTATTTAATTCCGTCGTTGACGGTTTCATACGGAAAGGTACCTGAAATAGAAACAGTTCACCTCTTTGACATAAACAACACCGCGATTGGCCTGGCTGTCAGATTCTGTTAGTGGAACCTTGTTCGGCTATCATCAATGTGAATTCTTAGTTCCTACCCAACGCCTAGTTTGTTTAATGATGATGATTAAAAGTATTTCAAGTGCGGAGATAGCCTGGTCCCACGACCTTGCGCAATTACCTGTGAATTAACCCTGACTTGTTACCACTTCGCCCAGTGAATCCTAATTGTTCGGTGTCCACTGAACTACCTTGGCTCTTATTGCTTTAGACCGGATGCCGTTCACGACACCACGTTATTTGTCACGTGAAAATGCTACTTTGCAGTCATCACCACTACAGGACCGTAGAGAGCAATCACGGGTCCAAAGTCGAAGGATTTCAGACCCTCTCAGCCTTTTTCATCCTGTGAAATTATTTTGAAAGTCATCGTCATCTTCATTTCCCCTTTTCCAGTTGACACTGGGTGGGGGCAAATATGGTTCCTCTCCACTTTGTTCTGTCGTTCCACCATTCCTCTTCCGACACAGTGTTCCAATTAAGGTTCCGTTTTTTAATACTATTCTCCACCGAGTCCACCCAACGCATTCTTGGTCTTCTTCGTCCTCTCTTTCCTGTCATCCGTCGTTCCAGTGCTTGTCTTGGTAGCCTTACTTCATTCATCCATTTGACATGTCCAAACCATCTCAATCTATTTTGCTCCAGTTTTTCATTTAGTTTTGTACTCCCAGTTCTTTCCGTATATCTTCATTTCTCACTCTGTCCCTCCTCGTTTTCTGGACCATACTTCTCAGAAATCTCATCTCAGCTGCTTGTACTCTGCTCTCATCCCTCTTATTCATTGTCCAAGTTCCTGCTGCATATGTCATTATAGGAACATAATATGCCTTGTGCATAACTTCTTTAGCCTTTATTGATATATCCTTGTTCCATGCTAGTCCCCGTACCTGTTGGTAGAAAGCACTCCGAGTTGTATTCTTCTGATAATTTCTAAATCTAGTCTTCCGTTTTCAGTCAGTTCACTTCCCAAGTATTTGAAGTGTTTCACTACTTCCAATTCCTTATCTCCTACTTTGATTACTCCTTTTCCTTCTTTCTTATCTCTACTCATCACCACTATTTTACTCTTCTCCACATTTATCTTCAATCCCCATTGCTCAATCTTTTCATTTCTTACGTCTAACTGTTCTTGAACCTCCATCTCATCCTCGCTCCAGATCACAATGTCGTCTGCAAACAACATTACCTTCATCTTTGCCCTTCTATATTCTTTCATTGCTGCCTTCATGATGTCATCCATCAACATTTTGAAAGAATTAAACTTGAATTTGCTTAACCCATTTATAATTATATGGAATTTATCATGCCATTATTGAATACCAGTTGCTTTGATGTTCTGTTCTTCAGCCACATTTTTTTCTGTCTCTCGTTACGTGTTGTTTTTTCTTCAAGATTTTGATCACTGTACATTTAAAATTTTACTTTCGTAATATCTGGCCGGGTTCGGGCTCCTCAAGAGAAAGCCGTGCTTCAGTGGCGTAGTCGGTAGCATGCTGAGCTTCTGTGCCCGAGATCGCGGGTTCAAACCCGGCCGAAGTCGTCGGATTTTTAAGAGTGTTAAAATCCTTCAGTATGCCTTCCTTCGGAGGGGAAGTAAAGCCGGCGGTCCCATGTCATAGATTTATGGCATGTAAAAGAACCTTCCACTAATTAAACTTGTGTGAAGCTAAATTTGTTGATTTCGTTGAAACGCTCTATCAAAGTTTCAACGTTCACCACTAGGTGTCAGTGACATCTGGTAGCGAAAGTTGGAACTACTTGAAATTTAACGGAACTTGTAGCTCACCCCATGGGTGTCCACATTGAAGTAACTACAGCCTCTGGCTAGTCGAACATGTCTTCGGACTATCCCGACATTAAAAGCCATAGATAGATAAATTCAGGAATGTATAAAGTATACAGTGGAACTTTTCAGAGATTGAAGCTTACCGCCTTATAAAGATAATCTTCAACTTACGTGCGTTGTAAATTAAATGAACAAATATGACAACATGGCTGAGAAGTGAAAGATACAATGGACATTTATAAAATCACTATAGCCCTCCTTGAAATGTTTTGGATACTATTCATTGGTTGCTTTTTTATTGAGCATAGTCTTATCAAAAATGAATCAGATATGAATTTGTGTGAAGTTGTAACCTGTAAGCCACCTCGGGTCCCTTAAGCATGTACTGGCCATGGGGCTACAGCCCCAGTTGCCCCACCTTCTCGTTGGGCCTGATCACCGGGATTCGAACCTCGGCCGTCCGGGCAGAAGACAAGCAGCCACGCCATTGCTCCATCACGCCTTCTCAACCCTTGCACACACACATGCTGAAGTAAGAAAAAGGATTAGTTAAATAAATTACCCGCCCTTCGCTTGTGCATGCAGGCTCTGAAAGAAGTCTTCTTCTTCTTCTTCTTCCTCTTCCTCCTCGCCTTTTCCCGTCACGCGGGGTCGGCTTTCTTAATCCTGAGGCGCCACTCATTTCGTTGTAAAGCATCATCAGCAGATAGGCCCAATACTCTCACGTCCCTCTGGACATTCGTCATCCATGTTGTTTGAGGTCTGCCGCTCGCTCCCTTTTGCGTAGCCATGGAAAGGCACTTTTCCACTACATGATTCTCCGGTCTTCGCATAACATGTCCACACCATCTTAGCCTGGTTTCTAAAAGTTTCTCAGTTACAGGCGCTACTTTGAAACTGCCCCACACTTTATGATATATTACTCTCTCTCCCGCTAGCCTCCATGGCTTAGGCGGCAGCACGCCGGCCTCTCACCACTGGGTCCGTGGTTCAAATCTCGGTCACTCCATGTGAGATCTGTGCTGGACAGAACGGAGGCAGACAGGTTTTTCTCCGGGTACTCCGGTTTTCCCTGTCAAAATTTCTTTCCAGCAACACTCGCCACTATCATTTCATTTCATCTGTCATTCATTTAATCATTGCCCCAGAGGAGTGCGTCAGGCCTCGGCAGCCGGCACAGTTCATATCCTCGCCGCTAGATGGGGGCTTCATTCACCCCATTCCTGACCCGGTCGGAGACTGGAAGCAGGCTGTGGATTTTCACTCTCTCTCCCAGAAGCGTATATACAACTTTCATTCGGGGGGAGGGGCTGACTATCCTGGAACATTGTGAGTATTCTCAGGCGATTGTCACCGCAAAATTCCCAGAAATATCAACCAATATCTCAGAGCATATACTGTAACTTTGTGTAATAATTTTAGATATAAATTCTAAGTTTATATATAGCTAAAAATACAAAAAAGGTTATAAAATACAACACAACACACACATAAAATATACTTAATTGAATTTTCTATTATGGCCTATGGAGTATGAATGGCAATTATCTAAATATTTGTCAATTTACTAAGCAGAAAGGTAAACAGTTTTTTTTTTTACAAATTAATAATTTATTTCTCAAAATTACCGTCCTGTGGAATTCTCAGTTTTGCCTCATAAGGCTGAGTGTATCCCGTTCCAACCCTCAGACCAGAATTAAAATTTCTTGGCAGAGACAGGAATCGAATTCGGACCTCCGGACTGGTGCCCAAGAATGTTAGACGCTACACCATGAGATGGTCTAATTTCAATCTTAATATTGTTTATAACTTAGCCAATAAGTTAATATTAGGGAACAACCAAATTTACAATTAGCCTATTTTATCCTTTTTTCGAGGTGGGGGGCTGGAGCCCCCACAGCTCTCCCCCCCCCCCCACCCCCACCCCCATACAGGCCCCCTGCTCTCGCCTATGTTATCGCAAGGTGGTGTGGATTGATCAGCGATAATGGCGACTAGTTGCTGCTTCGTCTAGCCTGCTATGTCATCCGAAACTGGACATATTTCATCAAATTATCTCAGCGTAAGAAGGTCTTCCTCACAAGCCCCTCCCTCATCTCTAAGGGCTATGTAATAATTTGTGGCCTCGTTCTATTTTAAGGATGTCTTCTGCAAAAACACGAATTTTCTTGCAATTCAATCCAGTAGTATATTTTTTTAATTTTTCTTTAGCGTATGGCTTTTAGTGCCGGGAGTGTCCGAGGACATGTTTGGCTCGCCAGAGTTTGTAGCTGCTTCTATGCAGACACCCATGGGGTGAGCTACAAGTACCGTTGCGTGTGGCGAGTTGTCTGGGGATGAAAGTTTGAATGTAAAGACGAGGAATTTCAAGGTAGGGGCTGTGGCCTATAGTTAGGGACCAACCCCGGCATTTGCCTGGAAGGAAGATGGGAAACCACAGAAGACCATCTTCAAGGTTGCCGGCGGGGGGATTTGAAACTCCTCGCCTCCCGGATGTGAGCGGCTGCCTGCAGCCATGGCGTAACGACCACGGCTAACTCACTCGGTAGTAGTACTGTAATATTTATTTATTTATCGTATGGCTTTTAGTGCCGGGAGTGACCGAGGACATGTTCGGCTCGCCTGAATCTGTAGCTGCTTCCAGCAGGGTGAGCTACAAGTTCCGTTCAATTTCAAGTAGTTCCAACTTTCGCAACCAGATATCAATGATACCTAGTGGTGAGCGTTGGAACTTTGATAGAGCGTTCCGACGAAATCTAACCTAGCAATTTAGCTGGTCACATGTTTAGTCTGTGGAAGGATCTTTTACATGCCATAAATCTATGACATGGGACCGCCGGCTTTATTCCCCCCCCTCGAAGGAAGGCATACTGAAGATTTTAACGCTCCTAAAAATCCGACGACTTGGGCCGGGTTTGAACCCACCATCTTGGGCACAGCAGTTCAGCATGCTACCAACTACGCCACCCATAACATACAGACAAATACTAGACTGAGGGTATAAATGGTCATTGTACACCTTATTCGGGAATAATAGGAAGTATTAGCCAAACGTTCAGAATGTTCATACAGAAACATACTTCATTTATAGATATTTGTCGCTGTTGTTGCCTTCAGTCTTTTAACTGGTTTAATGCAGCCCTCCATGCTTCTCTGTCCTGGCCTAATAAATTCATCTCTACATTGCTACCACACTCTACATCCAACATATTCTAACCTTGGTCTACCCCTACAGTTCTCATCCTCGATCCTTCCTTCCATAAGTAAGTTTGCTATTCTTCGGTGTCTTAGTATGTCCTATCAACCTATCTCTTCTCTTCATTAGCAGTCGCCAGAAACATTTCTCATCTCACAATCATCTTAATACCTCTTCATTTGTAACCCTATCTACCCATCTGATCTTCACCATTCTCCTGTACCACCACATTTTAAACGCTTAAGTTCTCCTCTCTTTTGCTGCTTCATCAGTCCAAATTTCACTTCCATTGAGTACCACATTCTAGACAAAGACTTTTAAAAATGAGTCCCTAATACCTATCTCTATATTCGATGTCAACATATTCCTTTTCTGTAGAAATGCTTTCCTTGCCTGAGCCAACCTACTTTTTATACCCTCTTTGCATCGTCTAACACTGGTTAGTTTGCTTCCTAAGTAACAGAAGTCTCCTACTTCCTTTAGATTTTCACCAGCCAAATTGGCGTCCATAGGGGATTCTGATTCCTTTCAACTGCATTCCAATATTTTTGTTTTACATTTATTCATTTCATCATGATTATTTTCCTCGACATAATCCATACCATTTAAAAACTCATCCAAATCCTCTGGTGTGTCGGCAAAGATGACGATGTCTTCAGAAAATCTCAGAGTTGAAATTATTTCTCCTTGAATCTTTACTCCTACTTTGAAAATGTCACCAATTTCCTTCATTGCTTGTTTAATGAAGATATTTGAGGGTTGGCAAACTCTGCGTTCAGTTTGGAGACAATGTCCACCTTGGCGCCCTTGCTACTTTGGCCCTGACGTAGGTAGTTATTGTTGTTTTAAGGGCTGGAACACCGGACGTAAAGATATGGCGCATGTGGTCGTGGTTATTTACTTCCTTGTCCACAATCAAACTAAATCTTGCAGAAGCCCAGGCGTACAATTTTACATACCGTCAAAAAACAAAACAAAAAATATGGGTCTTAATTCATTTTGTGTTGATTTTCTAGATAGACGAAAATTCTCTTAACATAGTTTTCAAATTATGGTGTCTTGAACGTCACGGAACCGCTATATTTGGCAATACTGCCAGCTATTATTTCAAATTTAGGAAAATAACAGGAGCTACGAGACACCAGAATTGCAGAAGGGATCTACAGTAGAATGAGAATTGGTGCTGAAGGCCTAAAGCAATAAAAGACTTCGAACGAAACTCCCCCGCCCTCCCTATTCCCCACCAGTTCAATCAATCGTATAAACAATTTGTGTGTGTTTCATTTCTTGGAAGCAATACCTCACATTCTTCGTCTGGAAATAGAATTGGAAATTCCACGTAACACTGAACCGCCTGTCGTCAGTCTTCTGCGTCCACGCGTCTCAACTGTCTGCCTTCCCCAACACAACACAACACAACACAACGAACGCTATCTGACGATTGCACCGTGTAAGCACGCATCTAAACAGTCGCATGTCGACACGCGTGACAAAGAGACAACTCATTTCACGGCTGCTTTAACGCCATTCTGTTCTGTTTGAGAGGAGGACGCCACACGCTAGATATGTGTGAATATGTTCGTTCCTCTTTGCGCGATACCAGATTGCCTGACAGCCTGTCAGAGACTTACCTAAAAATGAATTATTATTGTTACATATTGTCCCGCATATACAGGCCGGATTTACTGCTGTTTGAATGCGCCCTTTGTCCTGACACGAGCATTAGTATTAGAGATGCAGAGCTGGCAGTCACTTTGGCCCATAATATGGCGAGAGACCTCAACGCCCTTCCATTTCGCCGCACTGTTTCAGCGACATACTGCTACAATATCACAAATGCGTCATTTAAATAATGACCCTAGTTCGCTGGACGTGACAGTATTCACTGGTATGGTGAAATGGAAACTGCTTACTCCCTGTTCGGTTGGTTGGTTGGTTCCTTGGTTTAGGGGCTGCGTCAACACGCTCATGTGGCCCCGTACACTTTGGGTGTGTGTAGAATATGTCTGATAACCGGTGTTAATTGACATGGCTGTATAATTCATTCATTCATTCATTCGTTTATTTGCAATTGGGGGTGTGTCCCCCGGTGGCAAATTAGATATACATAACAAATAAATAATTGTACATAACAATTCACTAACAATTAAACTGGAGTATTTAAACAGTCAGTCTTTTCTTAAACACACCTGTTCGGGAAAAGGCTGTAAGACTGCGGCAGGTAGAGAGTTCCAATTATTAATGGCACGGTTTACGAAAGAATATTTACCATAATTTGTTCGCTGTGGTCGTCCCTTAACTTTGAAAGGATGATCGCTCCTACCCATGTAAGTAGGCTTTTCCATACGTTTGATAAGCTCACCCCATGCTGGTTGATTTGTATACGTGCTGTACATAGCGCAGAGTCTGGTAGATTTCATCCTCCTAGCCTCAAGTGATTCCCACCCAAGTTTCTTTAACATACGGCTCACATTGCTCCTGGGATTAAAGTCACTGAGCACAAATCTAGCGGCCTTTCTTTGTACCATTCCCAACTCATTTATGAGCCCTACTTGATATGGATCCCAAACCGCCGAGGCGTATTCCAGAATAGGTCTTACAAGTAATAAATATCCTAATTCTTTAGCAGAGGTACTACTTCCTTTTAATACCCTCATTACAAAGTGCAGGGATTTGTAAGCTTTAGAAACTACACATCCTACATGATTACTCCATTTCATATCATTCCTTACGTGAAGGCCCAAATATTTGAAAGAATCTTCTTCTACAAGTATTTCTGAGCCAATGTTATATTGAAAATCTTGCCTTCGCACTTTCCCTATTTTTATTAGACTACATTTTCTTGTGTTTATTTTCATTTTATTTTCAATCGCCCACTTATAGACCAGGTTCAGGTCATCTTGAAGTACTGCATTGTCTTGTGAGTCATGTATCTTTCGATATATTATACAATCATCCGCAAACAATCGACAGTCACTGCGAATCCCATTTGGTAAGTCATTTAAAAACGCCAAAAATAACAAAGTTCCGATTACGCTGCCCTGAGGGATACCCGACGTTACGGTAATTTCATCCGAGAATCGGCCTTCAACTTTCACTTTCTGAGAACGACCCGTCAAAAATTCCTGGATTCATAAAATGTGTGTGTTATCTATGATTCAGGTAGAAGGACTGCAGACGATCAATTTTATCATTTTAAATGATCTTGTCGACTTCGTCGTTACGCTGGGGTCTGGCGTTACGTTACGGTGACGGGACGAAATGTACCGAGAATGCACTGAGGTGTGTGACGTCATAGTACTGCTTGAGCTTCCTCCTTTCCCCGCGCGCTCCGGTGAGCGTGACGTCATCCAGCCAGCTACCTCCTTTGACCTTGGTTTGCACTTGCTAACGGAGTTTGAGTTCACACAGCATTTGTAGCATTTGTAGCATTTAAAATTAAATAAAGTCTAGTCTTTCAGACTGACTATCAGTCTTTTTAAAGTAGTTCCTAGTCTACCTACCAAATGCTACCCTCCATGACACCTAGCTGTGGACTTGGCTACTAGATGCCATCGCAGCCAGAATCTTGCGACGAACGTTGGAAATAATTTAGCGTTATTTAACTAACCTACTAATTTTAGCTTCCACAGGTGTAGTTGGTGGAAGGTTCTTTTTCATGCCATAAATCTATGACATGTGACCGCTGGCTATACTTCCCCTCCGAAGGAAGGCTGTGAGGGATTTTTAACCCTCTTAAAGAAATCAGACGATGTCGGTCGGGTTTGAACCCACGTTCTTGGGCATAGAAGCTCCGCATGCTACCAACTACGCCATCGAGGCCGCTTTATTCCCTGCTCCATTCAAGACTGACTTATTGTCATTCGCACGGATCATAATTATTTTACTCACGGACACAATCTAAAGGAACGTGGTTCACTCTTGGTGAGCTTTGTTCAATTGTAACGTGAGCTTTTATTATTTACCCGTATAATACTTGAAAATGACGCACAACCGCCATATTGGGATTAATTTGCATATATAATCCTTCACATAATGGTGGGAATGGTTGCTACGTACTGTAAGTTAAGGTGCAAGATAAAGGGGCCAGGCTACCTCAAGACTCGGTGAACGAGTGGGTTCGAGACCCACCGTCGGCCGGCCTTGAAACTGTTTTCCGGCTTCCCATTTTTAACTCCAGGCAAATTCATTTTTTTCATCTTCAATAACTCCCCTCATGAGATTTTTAATTAGGGAGGGCACTTGGCCGTAAAAGCCATCGGCCGCAGAAATTCATCACATCTTATCTCCGACCCCATAGAAACGGGAATAATAGAGGGTATATTATACCCCATTCCTATAAAACTCATGATTTTCTTTCGTCCATTATTTGCATAGTCATTTTTGAAGGCCTTTGTCTGGAGCGTGGCACTCTATGGAAGTGAAACTTGGACTGTTGGTGCAGCAGAAAAGAGGAGAATTGAAGCGTTTGAAATGTGGTGTTACAGGAGAATGAAGAAGATCAGATGGGTAGATAGGGTTACAAAGACTAGTGGGAGAGGAGATGTGTTTCTGGCGACTGCTAATGGAGAGAAGAGATAGGTTGGTAGGACACTTACTAAGACACCCAGGAATAGCAAAGCTTAGTTCGGGAAGGAAGGGTCAACGACAAGAACTGTAGGGGTGGACCAAGGTTAGAATATGTTAAACAGATTGCCTCGGACGTTGTGTGGTCACTATGTAGAGATGAAACGATTAGCTCAGGACAGGGAAGCATGGAAAACTGCATCAAACTAGTCATAAGACCGAAGACTCAAACAAACAACAACGCCCAATTGTCTTGTTTTCTTATCCATTGAAGCTGGAGGTGTTCAAGTTTTGACTGCATGTCGCGCCGGTGCTTTAGGTATTTATCACGAGATGGCGCAGTTAACGTTGCAACTTTCAGTTGTTCATTGTCACTGTCGTTTGATCGTATCAGGTGCTATTTCTGCTTTATCAGGTTGCATTCACTATCAGCATAAATACGTGGGTCCAATTTATTTCGACGATGTAGTGAACACAGAAATGTACCAACGCATTTTCAGTGAATTTGTTGAGCAATTGGATGATATTGAGCTGTCAACAGGACAGTGACACTTTCCTTACGTCATGTGGGTCTATGGCGGTGATCAAAATTTACTTTAATGACCCCATAATCTCCATGAACTTGTGGCCACCAGGATCAACGAACTTGACCTCGCCAGACTTTCTCCTGTGGGGTTTTCTAAAGGGTCTATGCTACACACCCACGGATTTTGGAACATCTGAAGGAGAATATTATACGTGAAATCCACGTAATGCTCCAATGAACTGCCAGAAACATGGAATGACGTATTCAGCTGCCCTCAGAGGCAGACAAAGGGCATTTTAAGCACAACATTTAGTGGCAAAGTAATCTCCCAGGCGGCTTCGGTGGCGTAGTTGGTAGCATGCTGAGCTTCTATGCTCAAGGCCACGGGTTCAAACCCGGCCGAAGTCGTCGGATATTTCAAGAGCGTTAAAAATCCCTCAGTATGCCTTCTTTCGGAGGGGAAGTAAATACGGCGGTCCCATGTCATAGATGTATGGCTCCATAAAGAACCTTCCACTCATTACACCTGTGTGAAGTTAAATAATATTATAGGTTATCTTTGACTAACGCTCTTAGGTTCGTCGCCAGGAGCCGACTGCGGTGGCATTTAGTAACAAAGTGATGAACTAGTTGGTCGTTGACGGTGGTGTTTGGTAGCAAAAGTTGGAACTACTTGAAAATCGAAAGTATGCAGTCCTTACTTGAATTAAAAACAGATAACGCACACTAATATAGCCATCACAATTACCATCGGTTATCAGACAGATTCTACACACACCCAAAGTACACGGGGCTACATGACCGAATTGTCGCAGCCCCTAAACCAGGGGTTCCCAACCTGGGGGGCGTGGGGCTTTATCAAGGGGGGGGGGGCGTGAAGTGATTTCCAAATTAAGTTTTTTAGCTCTAATATTACAATTTTGTGAAATAAACATTTTTGGAATCTCTCCAAGTGATTGTCGCACCAAGTCAATCGATCAAAAGCACTGGTAATTGCCAACAGTCGGCACAAATCTCTGCGGAGCCGCTAGGTTGGAGGTGAAATAAGGAATTTGCTGTGTTGTAAGGAGCCAAATTATGCCAATTTTATCGTCTCGTTGGCATACCTTTGTGGTTTCTTTAAAGCTTTGAACAGTTTGAACTTAAAGCTCCAAGGCAAAAACTCCAATATTATGCATTCCTGAAATAAATACAGTTATGGAAACTCCGGCTTCAGTTGAACAACTTCTCATCCTTTCACCGCCTTAATGAATTTTT
Source organism: Meconema thalassinum (assembly GCA_946902985.2). Lineage (NCBI taxonomy): Eukaryota > Metazoa > Arthropoda > Insecta > Orthoptera > Tettigoniidae > Meconema > Meconema thalassinum. The sequence goes on from OX336390.1 coordinate 839,662,306, forward strand.
TCCGGAAAATGAAAGTGATCGTAATAAACTTCGGTGCAAATTCAGTCACATTTGGATTCCGTGGCACAAGAATTCAACTTCTACTTTCCTGATATCTCGTCGGAAGAATGGTCCTGGATGTTGACAAGAAATTCGTTTGCCATTGACATTGCAGCACTGCCAGCACAGCTTCAAGAAGAAGCCATAGATTTGAAGTGTGAATCAAAGATAAAAGATGATCCTAAAATGTTAGGACTGGGTGACCTTTGGGTAAACTGTCTTGAAGTGTATCATGTAATAGCCAAATTTGAATTGCGTGACATTGTCCCATTTTCAAAGACATATTTATGCGTGTCAGAATTTTCAACGCTGAGGGTCATAGAAACAAAGCAGCACTGTCGTCTTGATGTTGCAGGTAATCTCCGCTGTGCTCTGTCAAAAATCAAACCAAACATACCGAATCTTACCAAGAGAAAACAGTGTCAACCCTCTCACTGACATGTGTCGACTAATTTAAGGAATTGTTGTAAAAGTGTGTTCTTTGTATTGTGTTAAAATGAAGTTAGTATGTAATAGATTGGCCTATTCCGTTATGTAGTGTTATTAAGTTAGGTCTACATCCTCCGCATCAATCGAAGAGATTATAGAAGCGATGAGTGGGGGGCGGGAGACAGGAGGAGGGGGCGCGATGAACTCCGGTACCTGAAAAGGGGGGCGTCAGCTGACAAAGGTTGGGAACCACTGCCCTAAACTGAGGACAACCAGTAATCTCCCATATATTTTGTAAGACGTTACTGGAATCCTTCTTCTCAAAATAAGTTAAACATCGTGAGTTTTATGAAATCACCTATATTATGATGAACTATACAACATTTCGGGATGTAATACAATAAAGGGGAGGTGAATTTCTGATGGCAGGCAATTTTAAACTCTTCATTAAATTGTCCCAGGTTGGGCTTACAGCTGTCTAATGGTCTAGGAGCATTAACGATAATCCACTCTGTGCAACTGCATGCTCACAGCTGGGACTCGGCACACGAGGCTAGGATCATTCCAATGCTGAAATTATTTGTTAATAACTTTCGTAATACTGATACCATTCTATTGTAATTAATTATTTTTCTGTCCCACAACACGTTGACGGGATCGCAATCATCGTACTTGCGTAACCCCCCATCGGGCACAACCAAAACAAGTAGTTCCGTGAAGAACTAAAGCCTATTTTCATATATCCTACTTATGTTAATTGCCTCTATCAACGTACAAAAAGTCAGTTTAATTGCTGTAATAGATTCGTTGATATTGAGCACCGTCTAAATATTTCGGTGGTTGCCATGTTGCATTTTTATAAATGTACGCCTTAGAGTAATGCACTATTACATGAAAAGTATTGTGCAAGTGCAGTATTCAAACTTCTGTCGCAAGATTAGGACACTAGAAATAAAATCGAGATTTTAAAATTTCGCACAACCTCCACCATGAGGTTATGTAAACAATTGAACTAAATTAGATGCCAGTGCATTACAATTTGTATGAACATTTACTGTACCATATTTCACTGCGCTCAAATGGTTAAATGGCGAGAAAAGTCTATTAAAATATTTCAATTTCGCTTAGCCGCCATGTTCGTTTTATACTTTACAGGTTTTTGAAAGTTACATAGATGAACTTGTAGTAGAGCTCTTTATCACCGTACAAAATTTGAGGGTGATATCAGTAATAGTTTCGATGATATAGAATGACGGTGAAATATTTCGCACAGCCACCATCTTGAAATTATGTACACAATTGAGCTAAATTAGATGCCAGTGCATTACAATCTGTAAAAACATTTGCTGTACCAAGTTTGGTTGCGATTGGATTTTTTAATCGCGAGAAAAGTCTTTTTAAATGTTTCAAATTCGTTTAGCCGCCATGTTGGTATTGTACTTAACAGGATTTTGAAAGTCTCATAGGTGAACTGCTCGTTGTGCCCTTTATCACCGTACACAATTTCAGCGTGATATCGGTAATAGCTTTGGAGATTAGAATGCCGGTGAAATATTTCGCACACCCGCCATGTTGGTTTGGTGAGACGTAATAAAATTTGAAGGGCACGGTCGGAGTCCGCCAAAATGGTGCTATGATTTTACCGAGTTTCATTGAAATCGGTCCATCCGTATAGAAGTTATTAGGGGGGACACACAGACAGACAGACACACATACGCGCGCGCACACACACACACACACACGGACAAAATGTGATGTCATAAGCCTTTTATTTTTTATTCATGAATGAAAATAGGCTAAAAATATCGCCGTCGGACGCAACTAACCATTGAAATACAGCCTATGTTTATTTACATTTTATGGTATGGAACTCGTGCTAGAATTTGACGTCTCATTTAACTGTTGTATATTTAACTTGAAGAAAGGAAAATGATAAGTTTAAATGATAAAATGCACGAATTTTACTAAAATCAAAACACTCATTAGGCCGTACATAGCCTATGATGAACAGACTCAAATTCTGCAATTTTACACTCAGGCTTCTCTACTGAGACTTAAACAAGCCACGAATTGAATTAACTTTAAACCGTCGACGCTGAATATTAGTACTTGCTGTAGCTCGAAATATTTAAAACATTCATTTACCCTTGGTTGGTTGGTTTAGGGGCTGCGACAACGTGGTCATGTAGCGCCATGCCATTTGGGTGTGTGTAGAATCTGTCTGATAACAGGTGTTAATTGTGATGGCTGTATTAGTGTGTGTTATCTGTAATTCAGGTAAGGACTGCAGACGATCAATTTTTGAAGTAGTTCTTACTTTTGCTACCGGCAATGACACCTAGCTCTGAACTTGGCTACTAGATGCCACCAGCTCCTGGCGTTGAACGATGGAACTTAATAGAGCGTTAATCAAATCTAACATACATTTATTTATTTAATTAGCGTATGTCGTTTAGTGCCGGGAGTGTCCGAGGACATGTTCGGCTCACCAGAGGCTGTAGCTGCTTCTAGTGAATACCCATAGGGTGAGCTACAAGTTCCGTTCAATTTCAAGTAGTTCTAACTTTCGCTACCAGATGTCAATGATACCTAGTGGTGAACGTTGGAACTTTGATAGAGCGCTCCAACGAAATCTAACCTAGAAATGTAGCTTCACACAAGTTAAGTCTGTGGAAGGATGTTTTAAATGCCATAAATCTAACCTGCACATTTATCTGCACACAATTGTAGTTAGTGGAATGTTCTTTTACATCCCATAAATCTATGACACGGACCCGCCGGTCTTACTTTCCCAACGAAGGAAGGCATACTGAGGAATTTTTAACGATCTTAAAGAATCCGACGACTTTAACTGGGTTTGAACCCGTGATCTTGGGCATAGAAGCTCAGCATCCTACCAACTACACCACCGAAGCCACCTTATTTACCCTTGTACAATCATTAATATCCAAACACCATATTACGTATGTAGACTGTTTTTATATACATCTTTTTCTTTTTTTACAATATTATTGGACCAACATTTCCATAGATATTAGCTCCATACTATACCCTTCTGCGTTCTTCTAGGATGCCGACTCTTACTCGGGTAGTGCTCTGTTCGGGGTGGCTCTAACTTATTCTAAACATCCTAGGAATATAGTCACAGAATCACAGGAGGCTTATCTTAAAATCAGTAGGTCAGAGAACTCCTAATATAAAATAATTTATTTCACAAAAATATCATCTCCCTTTTCTCCCAACCATAGACAAATGAAAACAAAATCAACTCCCTTAAATTACTGAAATCAACAACATTAAAAAAATGCAAAATAATGTTTCACACTGGCTGAAACCAGGAATAGAAAATAGTCTATTTTACTGCAGTCCACTGCTTCAAGTCCAAGAGTTATTGTCAACAGACTTAATTCAAATAACTATGGCTTAAATAAACCAGCCATTCTATCACAATAAATATTGCGCACTCATTTTTATAACTTGCAAAACTTGTTCTTTGGGAAATCGGACATGTCTACTCGTACAATCATCATCTTTCCTCACAAGAGTCAGATAATGAAGGCAATAGATTTATTCTAGGTTACGGGCATGTGTGTTTTTATAACTTTAAAACAATTACTTCCTCCGTTAATTATAGTAAAATAAACAAGTCAACATACATGAAGCAACAAATAAATACTTCGGCGGCCGGTGCGCCGTGATTATTAATAAACAACAACATAATGAATGCACTCCAAAAATAATGACAAATAGAATACATCGCTTCCTGAAGCGGTACACAAAAGAAACCCCGGGAAGTTGGACTACCTCCCTTCATAGAATACAATGACAAACTCGACCTTGTGACAGACACACCTTCACCGTACTAACCAGCAGGCCGGCAACAACCTTCCTGGCTGCTTTTAGAATTCAGACGGCTAACCATATTTCTACCTGTTTCTTAAAGACTCCCTTTTACCTGCCTTGGGCTCGAGCAATGCAATACCTTTCCGACGGAGCTAAAGTGGACTCTCATCAGATAATGAATTCAATCATTTTACTTACCATTTATATATCGTCGAAGAATGCGGGAATATCACCTCCGCTATTATTTTCACTCACCATTATATCATCGAAGAACGCGGGAATATCACCTCCGCTTTAATTCTGCTCGACCCAGGATCGACTCTTAGCCTTACCTGAATATATCTCACAATACCCTCCAGCCATTCTTGTCTTACCTTCGCGTGATAATCACTTACCATACTTATTATTCTCATAATTTCAGTGTCACTTACTGGTCTTGTCACAATATCGAGCGGTCTTCCCCATTTAGCTTTTACAATCACACTGTGCATAAGCACTATCAAACAAATATTCCCTTGACTGTGCATTCAACAAGATTAATGACATCCCAAACAAAACCATATTTAAAATAACACTTTGATGCTCATATACTTATTACGTTATAAAACACACAAAAATACTCATTACTGATAAACACACAAATCTACACAAACATGCCCGGTACGCCTAAAATATCTATTTTTATCATAACTGCTTATGATCGAGATAAACTTATCCGACCCCAATAATGGGAAACATTATGGCCCACATGCCCCATACAATATTTACTTATCTCTCATATTTCCTGATGCGGTTCTGGTCCTTGATATCAGTCTTCTTCATTAGTTGGTTCATCTTGATAGGAGGATAATTTACACACGGTTTTTCTCAAAATTTCACCAAAACAAAGGTCCACTGTGAATTATTACCATTAACACAATGCACGGTTCTCGCACATGAAGCTCCTATCTCATATAGCTATCATCAACTTATTTAGTTCGGCCGACAGTTCATAGCTCCCTAGAATACTGGTCTAGCTGTTAATAGCTCAGGCGGCTATACCTATCATTACACTGCGTCATACTGTTATGATATGCACTGTTCTACTTCGCACTCGCGAATACTTAGCGATGTTCAAATTTCGGAGGTATACTTGATCCTACTTATAAACTTGTAATAATGTTAATTATTCTTATGCCTCATGCGCAGGCTCTCGCCTCTACAGTGCGTATTAAGAACTTATAAAACTTGTAAAAATCACGTTAAATTCTGAGGGCTCGAGGCACGGGCTTCCGCCGCTGACGATGCCCCAAAGTAGACTTATAGGACTTGTAAAAATCACTGTACTTTCTGAACGCTCAGGGCCAAGGCTTCCGCCTCCCGTGATGCCCCAAAGTAGACTTATAGGACTTGTAAAAATCACTGTACTTTCTGAACGCTCAGGGCCAAGGCTTCCGCCTCCCGTGATGCCCCAAAGTAGACTGACTCCGCTGTGTTTCAATCCATTATTTATACGATTTCTCTTAAAGGGACGTGGAGTAGGGGGGTTTCAGAATTTATTTCCAAAATAACACTCACATGAATATGCGAACTAGCTCCTTAGAACGTCCTCATTTCCAATGTCTCAATGACTCCCTTTTATTCAAAATCCGATCGTTGGATCCTTATATAATGAGCTCCGTAATTTGCTTCATTGTCCCTTAATTTCGGCGGGATTTGATCGCGTCTAGCGTCTCTCACTGCCATTGGTCGTTTCAAATCCACCCCCTGATTTCATTTTAATTCTGGCAAAAATCACAGAATAATCCAATTTAAATTTTGACGATATTTCTGAGAGGCTGGGATAATCCCCTATACGATGGTATAATTCCTGTTTCTGTATTCTAATTACTGCTCTAATTCCTTTCAAATGGGCGGGGTTTATTTGGTAGGTGATCGTTGAGGTTTCTGCATCTACCCGCGTAGTGTAACGACCTCCGCGCGTTGTCTGGCGCATTTGGTGTCCAGATGTGGATTTTCTCTTTCCTGCTACCTTTGTCCGCGCTGGGAGAAAGCTTCTTCAAGTCACGTACGAACCATCCTTTTGTCATTCTAGTTTCACAAGCAACTTCTATTCTCACATCGACTTTGAGACATGAATTAAATTTTGTTGGAATAATATGTAGACTTTATGCTATCAGAGATGCATAAAGGTCACATTACCCTTCTGCAAAGGAAAAAAATCGATATGGAACGTATGATTTTTTTCTCAATCTCGATCCGCCTCACGGATGCTGCAAGGTTCCGTCGTCATTCCTTATATTGTTTACTCGGTTCGTCACTGCTGGTCGCGCGCAGGGATTCCCTTGGTACGATCCTTGTCTCCCTCTCCACATTCTTGCTAAGATTAGTGTCTCGGCTGTCTGGTGCAGGTAGCTATTGTCCGCCTGTCTCGTCCAGTTTTCTTGCTTCACGGCTTTCCATTGTAAATACCGAGTCCGTTTATGACCGACTACCTCCTCGTTCCACGTGCATTTGGCTCATCTTTATTCGATTTCCATAATGTTGACACCCACGGTATTCCGTGGTTGGTCAAACGGTTCCCTTTTGTAATATAATTTGAGGTTTGAGCAATTTACAACTGATGTGCTTCCGCCGTTTACGTCCTGTATCTTATATGCATTATTCCCCAAATTTCTTATGATCCGATAAGGTCCTATGTATGGGAAACACCATTTATGAAATACTTTGTTTGCTGGATCAGAGATAGGTGGCCTCTTCAATAAAACTAGTTCATTGACGTTCAATTCCCTGTGAAAGCGTTTTCCTTTTAGTCTTCTTAGCCTCCTGTCAGCTTGTTCTCTCATGTAGGTGATCGTCCGTTCGACTCTCAGCTGTGGTGCTGGCTGCGGATCCCTTGGGCAATCTAGTACTGTTGTCCAAGATCTCGGTGGTTGCTGGTTCAAGTGTAACGTGTATGGTACTTGTCCAGTTGACTCATGACGTGTCATATTGATGCAAATCTCAATATTTTTCAATGTATCGGCCCAACGGTGATGTTCTGTAGGTATGAACATGCGTATGTGCTTCGAGACCTCACGTAAAACTCTTTCGCTCGGATTTCCCTGTGGATGGCGTATGCTAGATAGTACATGCTTGATGTCTAGCTCATTTAATCCGCGCTTAAATTCTGCTGATGTGTAATAACTTCCATGATCAGAAAGGATAAATTCAGGCTTTCCCATTATAGGTATAACTCGATTCTTGATGCGGCTCAGAACCTGTTTCGAAGTTGTTTTCTGGATAGCACATAGAACAACAAATTTAGAAAAGACGTCCACACATACAAGGACATGTCGCACTCCTCTACGTCCTTTTGGCAATGGACCAAGACAGTCCGGAGCAATGAGCTCAACGGTTTCTGTGGCAGTATTGGCTTTGGGTATTGTCTCATGAGGAAGTTATTGGGTTTTGTGCGCTGGCAAATATCACATGTCTTCAGGACATCGCGTATAGTAATCCTCATCCGTGGCCAAGTGAAAGCTTCACCTATTGTTGCTTTTGTCTTGTCTAACCCTATGTGACCAAGCGAATAATGAGTATGCCACACTAATTTCCTCTGTAACGAAGCTGGTAACAATATCCGTAACTTGACATGATCCTCATCTATAAATTTATGGAGCATATTATTGAAGTATGAATAACTTCTCGCTTGAGCTTCAATCTCTCGATATGCTGGGGTATCAGGTGTTATCTCTCTCTTGAGGAATTTAATCATCTGCATCATCCATGGCTCCTTTTCTTGTTCCTGCGGTAACCTCTTCAGTTCTTGTAAGAAAGCTTGATCTTCGTTTGTCAGCTCAATGTGTTGCACTAACATTTCCTCCTGCTGTGCCTCTTCTTCTGGATTTCGGCTCAAAATATCCGGGATTACATTCAATTTTCCTGATATGTGCTCAATTTGTATATCAAACTGCTGCGCATAAATGGCCCATCTGTTGATGCGTTCACTTACCATGGTGGTCTTAAATAAGAAAGTCAGCGCCTTGTGATCAGTGCGGATTGTTATGGAGAAACCATAGATAATACGACGCCATTGTTGTAGCGCGTATATGATCGCCAAAAGCTCCAGCTCTGAGATGGTATAACTTTTCTCATGTTTTCTTAATTTCCTGCTGATGAATGCTAGGTATGAGCGGTTTGCTGTTCTCTCTGCGTCTTCTTGGAAAAGCATTGCTCCGATGCCCACTAAAGATGCATCTGCTTGAATTATAAACCCCTTCGAAAAATCTGGATAACCCAGTTTGATGTTATTTGACAGTAATTCCTTCGTGGCTGTGAATGACCTCTCACACTCTTCGTTCCAAAACCAACGGTTGTTCTTTTTAGCATCTCTTGTAATGGTGCTACTACTTCGGTGTATCCTGGACAGTTTTCACGAAAGAAGTTGGTGGCTCCCAAGAACATCCTTATGTGCTTGACTCTGGTCGGTCGAGGAAAATTTTTAATGGCTTCGATTTTCACTGGATTGGGCCTGATCCCTTCTCCATCAACAATATGTCCTAAATATAAAATTTCGTGCTGAAAAAAGTGTGATTTTTTTAGATTGATCTTGAAATTTGCCCTTTCTAGGTTCTCTAACAACTTGCTTAAATTTTGCATGTGTTCCTCATTGCTCTCTGATGCTAGTAAGATATCGTCGACATATCTGACAGTCATGTCTTTCACTTCTTCTGTTAAATTTCGATCCAATGCTCGGATTAGTGCAGATCCGGCTGTCTTAACTCCAAATGGTAAACGACACCAGGTGAAACTCTGATTGTCGAATAGAAATCCAGTTAACAGCTGTGATTTCTCTTCTAACTCGATGTGCCAATAGCTATTCGCAAGGTCGACAGACGAATATATTTTCTTCTTATGGAACTTCTTGAGTACATCCTTAATTAGTGGTGCACGGTCGGTTTCATCTATTAATCTGGAATTGAGGGTGCGAGCATCGAGACACAACCTCACTGAACCATTTGGCTTCGCCACCGCTAATATGGCGTTCAAATATGGGGTTGGAACTTTCTTAATTATGCCCCCTCTAAGCATCTCACCTATAATTTTTCTAACTGCTGCACGCTGCTTTTCTGGAATTGGGTAGAGTCGGCTCTTAAATGGTGTCCAGTCATCTACCTGCATAGCGTACTTGAAATTTAATATTTTTCCCGGTAATGTATTAAATGCTGCTGAGTGTTTACATAGCGTTTGTGCCAAGCAATTTCTTTCCTCATCATTTAGCTTTGCCTCTCTTAATTTTTCTTTCAAAAGTGCCTCAAAACTGTCTTTGTTGCCATCTTCTTCTACTGCCATTGACCACATTTCATCTTCCAATTCTTGCTTTCCCTCCAGGAGTCCTGTGTTCGAGTCCTCTTCATCTGCTTGACTTTCTTCTTCTTCTTCTTCCTCAGGAATGGTCTCCAGCTTCCAAATGTCAGCGTCTCTATCTAAGCCGTGGTTATTCATGTTCAGTCCCACTGCTGATAATCCTTCCATATTTCTGAATTTAATTACATTGTTGCGCAGGTCAATCACTGCTTGGTGCTCATATAGGAAATCCGCCCCCAGAATCAAATTTACATTCATCTTGTTCATCACCATGAATATGTGTGAGAAAGTGTGTCCTAATATTTCTAGATCCAGTTGTACCTGAAATTTGCATACCGCTGATTTTTCGGGATTTACTCCTCTAATTTTGACCTGTGGTACTGGAATCGTAGGTATTCTCTGTTTCTCGCTTAGAGCTTTAATTAATGCCTCTGATACTAGACATAGCTGTGCCCCTGTATCCACTAATCCTTTTACTCTTAGTCCTTCTATCCTCGTAATGATGACTGGTAATTTCCTCAAACAATGTTGTTCCGGTTGAATAATTTCACGTGTAAAATCCTCAGGAGTTGCGACCCATTCCTCGATGTTCGCTATCAACCACTGTGTCTTATCTGGCGTGAAATTTAGCCTATCTCCTTCACCCTCTAATACATTTTTTTAATAGCCCCCGTGTTCCTCTTCTCATTCTGGCTTTCGCGATGCTGTTGCGCTAATTCACTCTCTGCTCCAGTGATTTCCATATCTGGGTTCTCGCGATTCTCCATCGTCCTTCGCCAGCGATCCTTTTCCGTCTCTTGGTTGCGATGCAACTCATCTAGGTATCGTTGTGATGCCTCATGCCTGTTTTGCAATTCCCGTCGACTGTCTTCCGTATATCCTCGGTTCTCATCTCGTCCTCGGTTCCACGTTCTATTATCTCTTCTATCATATCTGCGATGATGATATGGACCTTCGCGACCACGCCCTCTCCATTCATCTCTCCTGTACTGTTGTGGCTGCCAGTTCCTCTCGTTCCTTGGTTCATATCTCCTTTGCTCCTCTTTCGGCGAGTCTGACCTTCCGTTATTATTCCCGCTCCTATGGCTAACATTCGTGTTGGTGCTCTGCTCTCTAGTTTTGACTAGCTCGGCTTGGTGTACCAGCGCTGCGCTGTCACTCGCTCTGACGTGTCTATTTTGATTATTTAATGACGTCTCATCCAACTGACGCAACACCTCCTCTGCTTGCAGTGCGCTCGAGACGTTTGCCGCAATTAAAAACTGTTGTACTGGCAACGGAAGCTGCTTTCCAATTGTCATCACCAGTTCTGACTCCGGTGGTAAAATATCCATATCCTTCAGTCTGAGTAGCTGAGCCGAAAAATATTCTGAATAACGCGTTGGCTGTGACGCATGATACTTCCTACTATATAATTACATCCTTAAATTATGTTGTATAGACATGCTCCAGTAACGATGTAAAAATGCATGCTTGAAGGTATCCATGTCTTCAAAGGTGTAGCGAAAACTTCTGAACCACGTCAGAACGCTATCCGCAAGTAATTTCTCTGTTATTCTGAGTTTCTTATTCTCAGGAATGTTATTGTCTGTAAGGTAGTGTTCTAAGTCTTTTAGAAAAGCTTTCGGCGTTTGTGAACCATCATTGTTAAATTTTCGTGGGCGATCCTCCTGCATTCTAATTATTTGGACATACTGTGTAGTTGGGTTATTGTTATTATTATTGCCAGTCGGCTGTTGCGGTGTTGAGGCAAGTCCTCTAAATGTTTGAAACCCTTCATTATTCTCGCTACCTGTGGTCGCACGGCCCGGACTAAGTTCATTCATTCCTTCTACCTGAGTCTGGCTTGTGTTGAAATGGTTAGCCTCACTGCTCGTTTCTTTACCGCTGTTGTGAGCTTTCAGTTCAAGAAGCATTTCCTGTTGTTGTAAAGACTGTATCTCGGTCTTAATAATCTTCCGTTCTTGTATCTCCATTTTTCCCAGTAACTGCAGTTCGACCTCCTTTATCCTCTTTTGGTTTTCTTCCATTTGTTCTATGAGTTTCTTTCTATCCTCTTTCCCGTCAATTCCAATTTGTTGGCATGTCTTGTTTATTTCCACTCTTATTGCCTCATATCTATTTTCCTCTTTTCTCTTTCCCTCTTTCTTCTCGCTTTCCAGCTGATCGAGCCTGCCTCCTATCATCTCATTGCTTTCACGGATACTCTCTTTAAGTGCATCATTCTCGTTCTCCTGAATGCTCCATCGTTCTGCTGAAGTCAAAGCCGCCTTGTCTATTTCCGTTCTAATCTCTATCATCTCTCCTTCTAAGCTGTGCAATTGTCTTGCCGCAGACTTAACCTCGTTGTCTACTCCTTTTATGGTAGCTTGGATTGCTAATTGTTCTATCTTTATCCCTTCTGTATTAGCGTTACATATTTCTTCTAGCTGTATGAGTTTTGCTGCCGTCTTTTCTTCACTGAACGCTATTGATTGCCTTAAGTTCGTCTCCATCTGACCTAACTGTGTGGTAGTCTCAAGCGTGATTTTAGCTATTTGCTCTGCTAATTAATCTGTCAATTCCTCTTTTAATGCTTCCTTATTCAGCCTACCCTGTTCTGCAATTTGTTCCGTTAATTCCTCTTTTAATACTTCATTATTCCGCCTACCCTGTTCTGCAATTCGTTCCATTAACTGTGTGTTATTAACTGTATTTTGTTCCGCGAGTAGTGCATTATTTGTCTTACTGTGTTCCGTTATCTGCTCCGCTAACTGTTCCGCAATACGTGCATTGTTTAATTCACTCTGTTCTGCAATTTGTTCCGCAATACGTGCATTGTTGATTTCGTTCTGCTCCGCTATACGTGCATTGTTGATTTCATTCTGCTCCCTACATTCCCTCTTAAAGTGTTCGAACTGTTCCATTGTTCTAGCTACTGAACTCTCAATAATAAGTCGAATTTCCTCCACTGACGCCATATCACACAATATAATACTTATTTGAGAAGACTGGGGCATGGAGCCTCACGTTCCCACCTTCTGCAATCATAAAATGAGTCGCTTAATCCCAATTTACGTTAATCCCATTAATGACTTTAATATGCTTGAAGAGCTGCCTATTTGATGTTTGCTTTTGTGAATAAACTTTCAGTTTACCCTTCTGTGTTAATTTTAACTTCCCAGTTCTGTCAATAAAGTACTGACATCACTCTTACGGTTCATGCCGTCCTACAACATACATTTGGAGTTTGCTACTAATTATTCAAATATAAGGGCGCCACGAAAACGCTGCTTCTACCTAACTATGCAAAATAAACTCAGCATTTTCGATTATTTACTTTAAACAAACTCCTGGCTTTACTTTCCCCTGAATTACTTGTTAATTTGGCCACACCGTTGGGCGCCATGATGCTCCCTAGCTGCTCAAGCCCCACTACAGGGTGATATGACAGGGGATGCTCTACATCTGTTTACATGACCTCAAGGCGGCATATAGACTTCAGTAGGCTCCGGCTAGCTACTCTCTGACACTCTCCATCACTGTGATCCACTAATTAATAAAAGAAAAACTAATATGGACATGAATAACTACATCATTATCACCAATCCATATATACCCTTCTGCGTTCTTCTAGGATGCCGACTCTTACTCGGGTAGTGCTCTGTTCGGGGTGGCTCTAACTTATTCTAAACATCCTAGGAATATAGTCACAGGATCACAGGAGGCTTATCTTAAAATCAGTAGGTCAGAGAACTCCTAATATAAAATAATTTATTTCACAAAAACATCATCTCCCTTTTCTCCCAACCATAGACAAATAAAAACAAAATCAACTCCCTTAAATTACTGAAATCAACAACATTAAAAAAATGCAAAATAATGTTTCACACTGGCTGAAACCAGGAATAGAAAATAGTCTATTTTACTGCAGTCCACTGCTTCAAGTCCAAGAGTTATTGTCAACAGACTTAATTCAAATAACTATGGCTTAAATAAACCAGCCATTCTATCACAATAAATATTGCGCACTCATTTTTATAACTTGCAAAACTTGTTCTTTGGGAAATCGGACATGTCTACTCGTACAATCATCATCTTTCCTCACAAGAGTCAGATAATGAAGGCAATAGATTTATTCTAGGTTACGGGCATGTGTGTTTTTATAACTTTAAAACAATTACTTCACTCAGAGCTATAACTCCGTTAATTATAGTAAAATAAACAAGTCAACATACATGAAGCAACAAATAAATACTTCGGCGGCCGGTGCGCCGTAATTATTAATAAACAACAACATAATGAATGCACTCCAAAAATAATGACAAATAGAATACATCGCTTCCTGAAGCGGTACACAAAAGAAACCCCGGGAAGTTGGACTACCTCCCTTCATAGAATACAATGACAAACTCGACCTTGTGACAGACACACTTTCACCGTACTAACCAGCAGGCCGGCACAACCTTCCTGGCTGCTTTTAGAATTCAGACGGCTAACCATATTTTTACCTGTTTCTTAAAGACTCCCTTTTACCTGCCTTGGGCTCGAGCAATGCAATACCTTTCCGACGGAGCTAAAGTGGACTCTCATCAGATAATGAATTCAATCATTTTACTTACCATTTATATATCGTCGAAGAATGCGGGAATATCACCTCCGCTATTATTTTCACTCACCATTATATCATCGAAGAACGCGGGAATATCACCTCCGCTTTAATTCTGCTCGACCCAGGATCGACTCTTAGCCTTACCTGAATATATCTCACAATACCCTCCAGCCATTCTTGTCTTACCTTCGCGTGATAATCACTTACCATACTTATTATTCTCATAATTTCAGTGTCACTTACTGGTCTTGTCACAATATCGAGCGGTCTTCCCCATTTAGCTTTTACAATCACACTGTGCATAAGCACTATCAAACAATTATTCCCTTGACTGTGCATTCAACAAGATTAATGACATCCCAAACAAAACCATATTTAAAATAACACTTTGATGCTCATATACTTATTACGTTATAAAACACACAAAAATACTCATTACTGATAAACACACAAATCTACACAAACATGCCCGGTACGCCTAAAATATCTATTTTTATCATAACTGCTTATGATCGAGATAAACTTATCCGACCCCAATAATGGGAAACATTATGGCCCACATGCCCCATACAATATTTACTTATCTCTCATATTTCCTGATGCGGTTCTGGTCCTTGATATCAGTCTTCTTCATTAGTTGGTTCATCTTGATAGGAGGATAATTTACACACGGTTTTTCTCAAAATTTCACCAAAACAAAGGTCCACTGTGAATTATTACCATTAACACAATGCACGGTTCTCGCACATGAAGCTCCTATCTCATACAGCTATCATCAACTTATTCAGTTCGGCCGACAGTTCATAGCTCCCTAGAATACTGGTCTAGCTGTTAATAGCTCAAGCGGCTATACCTATCATTACACTGCGTCATACTGTTATGATATGCACTGTTCTACTTCGCACTCGCGAATACTTAGCGATGTTCAAATTTCGGAGGTATACTTGATCCTACTTATAAACTTGTAATAATGTTAATTATTCTTATGCCTCATGCGCAGGCTCTCGCCTCTACAGTGCGTATTAAGAACTTATAGAACTTGTAAAAATCACGTTAAATTCTGAGGGCTCGAGGCACGGGCTTCCGCCGCTGACGATGCCCCAAAGTAGACTTATAGGACTTGTAAAAATCACTGTACTTTCTGAACGCTCAGGGCCAAGGCTTCCGCCTCCCGTGATGCCCCAAAGTAGACTTATAGGACTTGTAAAAATCACTGTACTTTCTGAACGCTCAGGGCCAAGGCTTCCGCCTCCCGTGATGCCCCAAAGTAGACTGACTCCGCTGTGTTTCAATCCATTATTTATACGATTTCTCTTAAAGGGACGTGGAGTAGGGGGGTTTCAGAATTTATTTCCAAAATAACACTCACATGAATATGCGAACTAGCTCCTTAGAACGTCCTCATTTCCAATGTCTCAATGACTCCCTTTTATTCAAAATCCGATCGTTGGATCCTTATATAATGAGCTCCGTAATTTGCTTCATTGTCCCTTAATTTCGGCGGGATTTGATCGCGTCTAGCGTCTCTCACTGCCATTGGTCGTTTCAAATCCACCCCCTGATTTCATTTTAATTCTGGCAAAAATCACAGAATAATCCAATTTAAATTTTGACGATATTTCTGAGAGGCTGGGATAATCCCCTATACGATGGTATAATTCCTGTTTCTGTATTCTAATTACTGCTCTAATTCCTTTCAAATGGGCGGGGTTTATTTGGTAGGTGATCGTTGAGGTTTCTGCATTTACCCGCGTAGTGTAACGACCTCCGCGCGTTGTCTGGCGCATTTGGTGTCCAGATGTGGATTTTCTCTTTCCTGCTACCTTTGTCCGCGCTGGGAGAAAGCTTCTTCAAGTCACGTACGAACCATCCTTTTGTCATTCTAGTTTCACAAGCAACTTCTATTCTCACATCGACTTTGAGACATGAATTAAATTTTGTTGGAATAATATGTAGACTTTATGCTATCAGAGATGCATAAAGGTCACAATACCTAGACCGGTCATACATTACTTTCATAACATAAATTTCCTATGGGAGATTAATTCCATGACTACATACTGCATATCTTAGCAACAACCAATAGGCTTTGCCTCCTGCCAACTTCTTAAAATGAAAATTCATTTATGGTCCTTACAAACTCAAACAAAGGAATGTTCAATAAAAGGAAAAAGAAAGAGAATGATACACATACAGTACATATACAAAAATATAACTTACTAATTATTGCGCAATCAGACGAACTTAACCTCCTGGATGAACCGACTTACCAGGGAGGAGCGAAGGGCACTGAAACAAGGACAACCTCACCCTCACACAACTGGCAGGGAGAGCGGAAGCTATTGCGACGCGCGCGCCGGAAAAGCCCAAGCCTGGGTGGGAAAACGTATTTACTCTTATTCGTACTGATTATGTGCGACCTGCGGAGAGTTAATAATAATGTAATCCGTTCAAATAACATTTAGGATACAAGGAATAAATGCGTATATATTGTTCCAGCCCCAGCCCTTATACAAGGGCTGCGCCTATATCTACATACAAGCTACTTAAAAGAAACAACGGAAAAGACGGAAAAACGGCATAGCAACACGACTGCGAGGTAAGCAGCAGGTCATAGCCCTTGACACCCCCCCCCCCCCCCCCGCTTTTACTACTACAGGTTATTAAATAGGTGAAGGTAAGTGAAGCGACTGGACCATTTTCAATCATAACCCGAGGTGTCTATCTTGAGAGCTGTCTACAGAATCCCAGACCCAGAAATGAAACACACGATTCATATTTTAAAACAACACTTCTATTCATAAACCAAATATTACAATACAAATACAATAAATAAATACATGCAGTTCAAATAAAATAAAAAGGTGTGGTACCTGACGTAGGATGAAACTTACTTTGTATTGGCTCCCAAAATATTCCTCTTAGGACCGAATATCCTTTCACTTTAAATAATTAACAGCTGACTCGATAACATCAAGAAATAGGCCTGAGTAATAATTCCGTATGTGCATAATAGTATAACTTTCAGGTAAGTCGGAAATCAATCTTCAATAATATTTTAATACCGTCAATTAATAGGTAATGCCATAAGACACTAAATATATTAAATCATGGATAATTCCTTTTAACCTGAGCAAACTCGGAACAAGATCTCAATACGCCAATCCCTTTTAAACATGGTGCCACGATTCTCTTTTTGTCATCTAACAGCTGACAATCATAACAAGGTAATCCAGAACACAACAACCGATTACCAAAAACAGAAGACGAACGCAATGCCAGCAAATACGAACTCCCACTCTAATAAAATAAAAGCTTTAAATAATTTACCCGGACCTCAATTAGGCAAGATACACATGCACCCCAGAAATATATAATAATCCACTTACTTCTCTCTGGAACATAATACCTTTTACCAAATCTTCATAACTCCAATAAATCACATTTGGCCTCTTACAGAAATCTACGACATATATGTTTGCTTTCCTTAAAGTTGCCAGAACAACTATATATAAACATATAAAAGAAGCAACAAATAATTATCTCGTCGACAAGACCACTAAGGTATATGTTACAAACCGAAGCACAGACCGTCGTACAACTCCAGGTGTACATGAGAATCTACCTCATCTTTCTGCCACATTTTACATAAAATATTAATTAATTTGAAGAGAAACTATTCCATGTCGATTCATATTTGGTTAGAGCAAGATACGCCGAACTTTACAAAGCAAGACATCCGAATGAGTAGCTGAAAGCTACTCAATATTTGTAGACTACATGATGTTACGTCTTGTACAGATCATGTCCCAACACTCAGTTATTTCATCGCGCAATTACTAACAGTCGCTACTAAGGGAACCATCTTCTTTGGCAAGTAAGTACACACCACATGCGGACAAGCTTACCGTTTTCACCACTAGGCGGACACAACTAGTAGTAGCGCCTTACCAAGGCGCTGCTGCACCCTAGCGTAGATAAAGAGCACTACCTCATCTCAACTCCCAAGAATTTGCATGCAAACGTCAAAATCATGTATCTTACAGTCGTGGCAAATAGAAACGGCACATACTCCCTCCCTTCAGACTTGGCGCCGGTAAAGTACCAAGCCAACGAAATTGTCCAACTGAAAATGTACATGCACCAATACCAATCTTCAACAAATACCAACCTTCAGTACCCAAATTCATCACTTCAAAACTGGTTTAGTTTTAGGCATGCATTAAATAAGGAGGTAGAAATAAACACTTCTTCACAAGTTCGTTCAAAATCCACCACCACAAGTTTGATTACACACAGGTCGAAGATAGTTCATGCAGAAGTCAACGTAGCTAATGGTACATCCCTTTTCATGCCAAGAAAATTGCGTCTTACATGTAACATGATACATCAGATAACTTGTACAGACAATAATACATCATAGTATACATAATTCATCTTTCGTTCGAGGATAAGTTCAGGTTCGCATTAGTTTCCAGATGACAGTTCCACCATCCTGGCCACAGATAGACTTCACAGTACATCCGAAATCTTCTACGCAGACGTATCAACGATGATAGCAGCTGAAACCAAATTCGACTAGGTGAGTATCGTTTTCATGGAATAGTTTACACACACGTTTGACATTAAACAATATAAACAAACAATATCATTACATATATCCAAAATATGGCAGAAATTTTCCTAATGCAAAACCTATCTCAGAAAATCCACACCCTTTACAAAATATTTAAATTTACACATATTTTAAATAAACAATTAGAAGTGTTGATGAGTACTCAAAGCAATATAAGAAAATGTAGAATTGACAAACCAAATTCATAACAATTACAGTGAAGCAAGCAAATCCCAGTTGAAAAATGAGTTCTTTAGTATTAAAAAAAAATTAATATCCCCAAATGAACGTTGGCATAAGTCCCTTATCACACATCTGTCTCAACTCATTTAGGCTACAAGCGAAAAATCTACCCAAGAAAACCATTAACAGATTCGAAACCCAAGGAAAAAAAGAAAGAAAGACCAAGAAAGCATCAATAAAAGAAGTATCAACTGACCACACGTGCAGACCTAAGAAAACCCCAACACATTCACACACACATCTTTGCATAACCTCTAAATTCACCCAAGAAAACAGTTACTACCCACAAATATCCCCAAAATGTTCCACCTCAATATAAATAGGAGTTCGTTAAAACCGTGACACATTACCACAAATATCCTTTAAATAAACAATTACCTTAGGCTGTCTCGGATAAGAATTTCAACAAATTCACTTCAACGAAACAACGACCATTACCACATTAACTTCATAACACACACCACTCACCTGTAAGTACTTACTTCCTCAGTTCAACAAGCAAAGATAAGTGCACAAGGTCACTACTCGGAGAAACTATTTCGGAATGTTTAGTAAATACTTACCATTAAATACATATTCAGCTTATGCCACCTAATATTTGAGTCCCATACCTCCATATACGTTAGGATCTTAAGCTGAACAAGGATATTTTAACGACCCTATTTATATACTCGGCTACCATTGAAAACTTTTAAAATAAAACATAACTTGACCCATTAAAAACAAGAAACAATAACAAAATTCCTCACCAAATTAAATAACAAATTAGAGATTCACATTCATACCAACACAATACACTAATGCACAATTATACCACCTTCCTCCAGAACCAGTATACAATTTTGAAGATTCAAATAAAGGTCACTTTACTACAAACACGCACTAAAGCATCATGTAGGTCATACACGATCTTGAAAATTCAAAATTATTACAGTAACACAAAATGAAATTCCTCTCCGTACCAACAAAATGTCAAAAGCCATTTAGAAAATTCTAACCTTTCGCCTATACACCAACTTGACGCAAAACAATGAGTCACTCTGGTCATACACAATGCAGAAGATTCCAAATAGAGACATTTATACACAATACACACAAATCCATCCATCGCTCATCAAACATACAATTCATACAGAACATACATACATACATAGTGTGTGTGGTTTCCAAAGATCAACACAATTTTGAAAATACAATACAGCTTACAAGATCACCACAACATCTTCAGGAATTATGATTCATTCTGGCATCACACCAACGTCTAAGGTGATTATACGACCCACATAAGTCGCACCGCCTACCTTGATATGTATCACCCTCAGCATATCTCCGGTTGGAACGCCCCTGAAAATTATTGTATGGACCAGAAACAGGAACAACATCTTGACATACCTCTCCCTGAAATAAAGCATTATTAAAACCCTGAACAGGTTGTCTTCCTCCAGACTGAACAGCACTCGTCCACTGAAAAACAGGCTGAGAACCAATTTGCCCAAAGGTACCCTGAATAGAAGAACATGGTATCGATGAATTTGCCATGCGAACAGCATCTGCCTTTTTGAACTTCTCAGCAGTAAGAACAAGATCATAAAACTCCTTATAAGTCTTAGGCCTAGCACACATGGTTAAACACAATCTATAAATGGGGTTAATTCCTTCGACTAATGAGGCAACGATTTGCTCCTCCGACAACTGAACAGCAAATACTTTAGCATAATACCTAACATCCACAAAATAATCGTTCAGTGTTTCATCCATTCTCTGTCCTCTGAATAAATAGCTTCGATGAAGGTCTGACAAGGTGTACGGGGTAATAAAATAATTTAAAACTTCCATTTGAAAATTAATTAAAGAATTTCCAGCAGACATGTTATTAATTAAGATCTGTCGAAGCATACCAGAAGTGCAAGGAAACACCATTCTAAATATTTGACGTTCGGACAGTCCAAACACCACAGCACTGTCTTTTAATTCTACAAATTTCCTAAGAAATTGCACTAATAAATCATTCTCAGTACCATTACAGATGTGAAAATTCTTTAAAATCAAGGCAATCGGATTGGGTAACGTAGCAAATCTAACATTGATATCTGCCATGACATTTCCAGGGTCACATACTTGAGAAGAATGTCCTAAATTCATATTATGCTTCATCAAATTATGCTCGACAACATCAGTTACATTAATTAGACTTTCACTTGTTTGTACAGACTTCACACAACGAGAAATTCCAGAAGTTAAATTAATTGAGGCATTCGCACTATTTTCTCTCGATAAGGACCTAGATGACAATCTGAATTCATTATTTAAATTAGCCTGGTCAATAATATTAGGCCTAGCTGAACATGACATATTTCTCGAAGGCTGACTAGACGACTCATTCCGATGCTGCATAACAGCAGGATTATAAATTCGTAAATCATTAATAGACAACACAGATTCTACATCTTCAACCAAATTATTATCAACATTCACTTCACACCGATTACCATTCTCAGAACCTCCACTGATTGACGACGCCACAGATTCACATTTATAATCACCGGTTACACCAGAAAACATACGTTCGTAAATAATAGCCAACCTATCACGCAAACTTGACAATTCATTTGCAAATGAAATACCGTCCTCAACTTTTGACCAGACATTAATTAAATCAGCCAATTTCAATATCCAATGCAGAGCTCGCCACCTTAATTTATTTCTTTGATATTCAGACGAATCGATAACACCCTCCAACGAAGCACAATCACTTAACAAGTTTGAAACAGATGTAATGACACTAGACTTACCCAATTCCCAATATTCGCTGTTAATAGGCGGAATAATTACAGGAGCATCACGTAACGACCTCAAGACAGCCAAATCAGTTACTCTATTTCCCTGTGGAATCCTTCCACGAATCAAGATCTCGAACCCCAATTCATCTTTCCTCAGATAATATATGTTTGGGAGAACTCGTTTTTCCATTACCAGGTGGGTTTGTATACATGAAACATAAAACACACAAGAATTAGTAACATTTACAGAATATAACACTGATTATAATTTATTTTTGGTATATCACTTCTAGTTCCTAACTCTGAACAACTCTCAAAATAGACATTAATGTGTTAAACACGTAAAACCACGCTCTGCTACCAGTGACACCCCCCCCCCCCCCTTTTACTACTACAGGTTATTAAATAGGTGAAGGTAAGTGAAGCGACTGGACCATTTTCAATCATAACCCGAGGTGTCTATCTTGAGAGCTGTCTACAGAATCCCAGACCCAGAAATGAAACACACGATTCATATTTTAAAACAACACTTCTATTCATAAACCAAATATTACAATACAAATACAATAAATAAATACATGCAGTTCAAATAAAATAAAAAGGTGTGGTACCTGACGTAGGATGAAACTTACTTTGTATTGGCTCCCAAAATATTTCTCTTAGGACCGAATATCCTTTCACTTTAAATAATTAACAGCTGACTCGATAACATCAAGAAATAGGCCTGAGTAATAATTCCGTATGTGCATAATAGTATAACTTTCAGGTAAGTCGGAAATCAATCTTCAATAATATTTTAATACCGTCAATTAATAGGTAATGCCATAAGACACTAAATATATTAAATCATGGATAATTCCTTTTAACCTGAGCAAACTCGGAACAAGATCTCAATACGTCAATCCCTTTTAAACATGGTGCCACGATTCTCTTTTTGTCATCTAACAGCTGACAATCATAACAAGGTAATCCAGAACACAACAACCGATTACCAAAAACAGAAGACGAACGCAATGCCAGCAAATACGAACTCCCACTCTAATAAAATAAAAGCTTTAAATAATTTACCCGGACCTCAATTAGACAAGATACACATGCACCCCAGAAATATATAATAATCCACTTACTTCTCTCTGGAACATAATACCTTTTACCAAATCTTCATAACTCCAATAAATCACATTTGGCCTCTTACAGAAATCTACGACATATATGTTTGCTTTCCTTAAAGTTGCCAGAACAACTATATATAAACATATAAAAGAAGCAACAAATAATTATCTCGTCGACAAGACCACTAAGGTATATGTTACAAACCGAAGCACAGACCGTCGTACAACTCCAGGTGTACATGAGAATCTACCTCATCTTTCTGCCACATTTTACATAAAATATTAATTAATTTGAAGAGAAACTATTCCATGTCGATTCATATTTGGTTAGAGCAAGATACGCCGAACTTTACAAAGCAAGACATCCGAATGAGTAGCTGAAAGCTACTCAATATTTGTAGACTACATGATGTTACGTCTTGTACAGATCATGTCCCAACACTCAGTTATTTCATCGCGCAATTACTAACAGTCGCTACTAAGGGAACCATCTTCTTTGGCAAGTAAGTACACACCACATGCGGACAAGCTTACCGTTTTCACCACTAGGCGGACACAACTAGTAGTAGCGCCTTACCAAGGCGCTGCTGCACCCTAGCGTAGATAAAGAGCACTACCTCATCCCAACTCCCAAGAATTTGCATGCAAACGTCAAAATCATGTATCTTACAGTCGTGGCAAATAGAAACGGCACAGCCCTAAAGGCCACCAGCTAGCAGGTTAGACAGGACACAGCAGACATTACACTCCAAAGATACCACTGAGTAGACTGACACCGCACATTTTGCCTATAAGTAGAAGGTACGAGCACGCTACGCACTCTCTTGGCGGCTCCTCTCTTGGATTTGGCGGCTCTTCTCTTGGCGGTCTCTCTCTTGGACTTGGTGGCCCTCTCTTACTTGGACGCTATTACTCTACGACAGTCTTACGCTCTATCGGAGTTGTGCTACGACGGACCGGTACGGGTGCCGCCCCGTACCGAGTCCCAACGCCACCAACATCATGGCAGACCGGGATCTACGGTAGGGTGAGTGAACACGTGTCTACTAAACTCCTTTTCCCCCTATTTATTATTTCACTCCTTCCCTCTTTTCATCGCCACTAGTAATCAATAAACCCCCTTTTGTACAGTCCAATGATTATCTCTTTATTTCGCTTAGATTAAGAAGCCCGTCCCTTTAGACTAGAACCTAGTTTAAGATCTCCACCAAACGCTGCCCAGCAGGAGGCGGTGCACAGCAAGCGTGCGGCCTGCTAAGTCACCTTAAGGTAAGCAGGGTGAGTATTCCTCCCTCCGGTTCCCCTTTGCGTCAATTGCTCTCTAGACGTGTCCGTAGTACTTCCTAAAACACCAAACACTTTAAACACAAGTTCTACACAAAAGTAGAACATACGGGGGGCGCGGGGGAAGCTCTACATAAAAATAGAACACATGCAAGAGGCTCGAGGGTAGTTCTACACAAAAGTAGAACAAATGGACAGGCGCCGGGTAAAACTCAGTAGATACCAGTAATGCCATCCAGACCATTTACAATAACAGTTCCACACAAAAGTAGAACAAATGGTAGAGGTGCTGAGTACTGTGACGTTGTCGTAAGACAACGCCCAAGAGGTACAGACAACGTAACTCTGCGGAAAAGATCCCTAAGTTTAACCTCTTACAAGCCAAGCGAAAGCCACCCAAAATTGGGAAAAATTTTTGAAGTACAGGTCCGATAATATTTTTGTACACACCCAAACCCGCCCCAGTAACTAATACATTTTTAAACTCCACTCTTAACTAGCAATAAACCATTTACGAGCCCCAAATTAAACAACAAGTCTAGCAACAAACGACCCTGTACTACTTACATTAGCCAAGCGAGTGAGACAATTAAAATCCCCCCTAGAAGGATTTTTCTTGAGTAGCTTAATTTAGAGGAAATGTTTTACACAATAATCATAAACCCCCACCCTGTTAGTATTTCGCGACAGACACCTCTTACGCCAAGCAATTTAAATATTAACAACCCCTATCTAACAAGTCACTAGGAATATTAACGGAAGCCTAGCAGGAAGAGGTATTGAATACTACCCTACTCTATTCAGAAAATTTATCCTTATTTCAGATTAAACCCCCCACAATGAAGCTCTAT
Source organism: Meconema thalassinum (assembly GCA_946902985.2). Classification (NCBI taxonomy): domain Eukaryota; kingdom Metazoa; phylum Arthropoda; class Insecta; order Orthoptera; family Tettigoniidae; genus Meconema; species Meconema thalassinum. Next base: position 839,687,421 of record OX336390.1, read on the forward strand.
TAGGATTAAGATTGTGATATCCCATAGGATAAGTTGGAATGAGTAAATAACTATGTATTTTATTACAGCAGTGCAACGATACATTGTATATGATTGTAGGCTATAAAATTTTCTTCTGAATCCATATTAGTATAACTTAGCGAAAGGTAGTATTGGCTACATGCTTACATAGAGTTAGGAGAACTTGCAATCACATTTCTGCAAGGTGCCGCATTAATTAGTTTGTACACGCATTCAGTAAAGACATACTACAGTTTCTCTTTTGTTATGCAATCCGACCCCAGAGGAAATGCTTATTTGTCCATTGCAACGCAATCAACTATGCCATATGGCAGACACGTGCTGAGCACACCGACCACCGGGCAAGGATATTAAACCCGACACTGCCTTGCTAGCTCAGCGTACAGACGCACGCGAGTGGAAGCCAGACACCTTGAGTTCAATTGCTGGCACTACTCACTCACACGCCAGATGACTTTGCATAAATTTGCCTTTATTCTTTTTTGTTTTCCATACATTTATTCACGTATTGCGAAGCGTGCGATAGTAGAAAAATGCACTAATGATTTTAAAGATGTAAGCGTAGAGTACACTCTTTAATGTCGAATTCTCTTTTCAGCAGTACATTTCAAACAGGAGATTCAGTTAGCAAATAAGACACCGTTCCCTCACGAAGTAACATAGGTGAGAAAGTAATCCACTAGGAATTTATGAATCAGGCCGACAAATGGACGGCAATATCAATCTAGCATAAACGCGTAATCACGGACTTGGGCACAGCAGGGCAACATCGCAACGTACGACAATTGTTATCAAGAGTATCATCTTTAGTATATTACTAGCTGAAGTACCCGTGCTTCGCCACGCGTCATAAATAAATTAAAATGTGAAGGTGGCAGTTAAAACAGGGGATAGGCGAGGTGCTGCGCAGAGGGAAATTAAGGATGGAACATTTTGTCCAACTACACCGCTCGGCGTTGACCGTGTTAATAGCACAAATTTAGGTTTTACTCGCTAACGGTTGGAGATACCTTTCGGATAGAAAATGTAATTTTAAACCTCGTATATGCCATCAAAAGTTTGCTATTTCTTAGCGTTCTCTTTTTATTTGAAATGGAAATATGAAAGTTTGAAACCAAAGGGTGTAGTGACGTCAGTAAAATGGTCGCCATCTTTAAATAATGCAAAGTATTGAAATCAAAAGTAACCTATATGTTAACCAGGTAAATCAGCTACTTCCAAGTAAAATTCATGTAAATCGGACCAGTGGTACTTGCGTGATTGAGTAATACAAAGACACACACTATCTCATTTTTAGCCTCGCTTCGCTCGCGTAATAGTCGTGTCATATTGTTATTCAATGAAATGCAGGTTTAACCCCGTTAACACCCCTTTAGAACCTGAATATCCAAAAATCTCTCCTTAGTAGACGTTTTCGACACACAACAAACATATCCCCAAAATATAATTCTGCTAACATTAATAGTTTGGGTTGGTCGATGAGAGTGAACATCCAAAAATCCTTCCTTAGTGGACGTTTTCTTCCAGAATTTCACCCCTCCCCATAGGCCCCTTAAGTTGGATTTATGAAAAAACGGTCGAACACCGATGTATTTTATTTATTTATTTATTTATTTATTTATTTATTTATTTATTTATTTATTTATTTATTTATTTATTTATTTATTTATTTATTTATTTATTTATTTATTTATTTATTTATTTATTTTTAAGCTGATTGATTTCCTCCGAGTTTCAAACTCCCCGCCTATGTCATTTAAGAGATACACGCTCCGTTAAGAATCTTTCAACCCCCACTTTTCATCCCTTTCACCTCATAATATACAGTACATCGAAAAACCATTAGACATGTGTCAGCTTATTTTTAATGATTAGTATATATGCCAAGTATCACATCCCCAAAAGTAACCACTCGTGAGATATTGTTATTCAATGAAATGCACGTTTACCCCCCCCCCCTTAACACCTATTTAGAACCTGAATATTCAAAACTCTTTCCATAGTGGACGTTTTCGACATACAACGAACATATCCCCAAAATTTCATGTTTCTAACTTCAATAACTTTGGCTTGGCGATGATGAGTGAGTGAGTGAGTCAGGACATTTTCTTTCATTTATTTTTGATAATTTCACCCCTCCCCATGAACCCCTTAAATTGGATTTATGAAACAAACGGTCGAACACCTATTTACTTATTTAAAGCTGTTTTCGCCCTGAGTTTGATGAGTGAGTAAGTGAGTCAGTTAGGACACTTCCTTTCCTGTTTTTCCCCCAGAATTTCACCCCTCTCCAAGGGCTCCTTAAATTGGATTTATGAAAAAACGGTCGAACACCTATTTACTTGTATTTTAAGCTGTTTTTTCCCGCCGAATTTCAAACTTCTCGCCTATGTCGTTTAAGAGATACACGCTCCATTAAGAATCCCTCAACCTCCAATTTTCACCCATTTCACCTCATAATATACACCACATCAATAAACCCTTAGATATATGTCTGATTATTTTAATGAATATTTTATATACCGAATATCACATCCCCAAAGAAACAACTCATGAGAAATCGTTATTCAATGAAATGCACGTTTACCCCCTTAACATCTCTTTAAAACCCGAATAAACAAAAATCATTCCTTAGTTGACGTTTTCGACATACAGCGAACATATTCCCAAAATTTCATTTTTCCAACTTTAATAGTTTTCGCTGGGCGTGATGAGTGAGTGAGTCGGACAGGACATTTTCTTTCAGTTATTTTTACCAGAATTTCACCCCTCCCCTTGGGCCCCTTAAATTGGATTGATGAAAAAACTCTTGAACACCTATTACCTTATTTTTAAGCTGTCTTTTTCCTCCGAGTTTGATGAGTGAGTTAGTCAGTCAGTTAGGACACTTTCTCACCTTTTTCCCCCCAGAATTTCACCCCACACCATTGGCCCCTTAAATTAATTTATGAAAAAAAAACGTCGAACACCGATTTACTTATTTATTTAGCTGATTTTTTTGCTGAGTTTCAAATTTCTCGCCTATGTCGTTTAGGAGATAGGCCTACACGCTCCGTTAGGAATCCTTCAACCCCCACTATTCACCCCTTTCACCTCATAATAATACACCACATCGAAAAACCCCTAGACACATGCCTGCTTATTTTTAATGATTAGTTTATATGCCGAGTATCACATCCACAAATAAAACCACTCGTGAGATATTGTTATTCAATGAAATGCAGGTTTAAATCCCTTAAGACCCCTTTAGAGCCTGAATATCCAAAAATCCTCCCTAAGTGCACGGTTTTGACATACAACGAACATATCCCCAAAATGCCATGTTTCCAACTTCAATATTTTTGGCTGGGCGATGGTGAGAGAGTGAATGATTCGGGACATTTTCTTTCATTTGTTTTTCTTCAGAATTTCACCCCTCCCGATGAACCCCTTCAATTTGATTGATCAAAAAAACTGTCGAATAGCTATTTACTTATTTTAAAGCAGTTTTTCCCCCTGAGTTTGATGAGTGAGTCAGTCAGTCAATCAGTTAGGACACTTTCTTTCCTGTTCCCCCCCCCAGAATTTCACCCCTCCCCATGGGCCCCTTAAATTGGATTTATGAAAAAACGGTCAAACATATATTTACTTATTTTCTATGCTGATTTTTTTCCGCTGAGTTTCAAATTCCTCGCCAATGTCGTTTAAGAGATACACGCTCCATTAGGTATCTTTCAATCCCTACTTTTCACCCCTTTCACCTCATAATATACTCCACATCGAAAAACCCTCAGAAACGTGTCTTCTTACTTTTTACTGATTAGTTTATATGCCGTGTATTACATCCCCCAATGAAACCAATCGGGAGATATTGTTATTCAATGAAATGCAGGTTTAACACCCTTAAGACCCCTTTAGAACCTGAATATCCGAAAATCCTCCCTTAGTAGACGGTTTTGACATACAATGAACATATCCCTAAACTGTCATGTTTCTAACTTCCATAATTTTGGCTGGGCGATGATGAGTGAGTGAGTGAGTGAGTGAGTTAGTCAGGACATTTTCTTTCAATTTTCTTTTTTCAGAATTTCACCCCTCCCCATGAACCTCTTAAATTTGATTTATGAAAAAAAAAACTGTCGAACAGCTATTTACTTACTTTAAAGCAGTTTTCCCCCTGAGTTTGATGAGTGAGTCAGTCAGTCAATCAGTTAGGACACTTTCTTTCCTGTTCCCCCCTCCCCAGAATTTCACCCCTCCCCATGGGCCCCTTAAATTGGATTTATGAAAAAACGGTCAAACACATATTTACTTACTTTTATGCTGATTTTTTTCCGCTGAGTTTCAAACCCCTCGCCTATGTCGTTTAAGAGATACACGCTCCGTTAGGAATCTTTCAATCCCCACTTTTCACCCCCTTTCACCTCATAATATACGCCACATCGAAAAACCCTCAGACTCGTGTCTTCTTATGATGAGTTTATGTGCCGAGTATCACATCCCCCAATGAAACCAATCGGGAGATATTGCTATTCAATGAAATGCAGGTCTACCCCCTTAACACCCCTTTAGAACCTGAATATACAAAAATCCTCTCTTAGTGGGCATTTGTGGCTCTTGTAGAAGCAGCATACCAAATTTCATTCCAATCCGTTCGGTGGTTTCTGAGATTTCGTGATGAATGAATGAGTGAGTGAGTGAGTGAGTGGTATTTGACAAATATATAGTAGAAGATAGTGTCAAGTCTTTGTTATGCTAAACTCGGTTGACAGTGCTGTGTGAGTAGGTGAGTAACTAACGGGATTTCAAGTAAAGATCCTCATTTTCTATACCGGTAGTGCAGAGCGCAACTGGCATCCAGACGGCCGTGTCTCGACTTGGGCTATGATGCCATGGAAACTATCTATCTTGCCATTCCTTCATGAGTATATTTTATGATTTGATTAGCCTGTGCTTGAGTGCAAAAGGGCCGAAATCAGAAGAATGAGAAAGACTATCGAAAATTCATGTAGCCAGCGGTTCCTTCTGGGTCCTGAACTATGTGTATGCAAAATTTGGTTGAGATTGGTGGTACGGTGTAGATTTGTATACGGAACCAACCCACCCACCCTCATACATACATACATACAGACTTTCACTTTTATATATAAGACTAGCTGAAGTACCCGTGCTTCGCTACGCGTCATAAATAAATTAAAATGTGAAAGTGACAGTTAAAACAGGGGATAGGCGAGGTGCTGCACAGAGGGAGATTAAGGATGGAACATTTTGTCCAACTACACCGTTCGGCGTTGACCGTGTTTTATAGCACAAATTTAGGTTTTACTCGCTAACCGTTGGAGATACCTTTCGGATAGAAAATGTAATTTTAAACCTCGTATATGCCATCAAAAGTTTGCTATTTCTTAGCGTTCACTTTTTATTTGAAATGGAAATACGAAAGTTTGGAACCAAAGGGTGTAGTGACGTCACTAAAATGGTCGCCATAGTGCAAAGTATTGAAATCAAAAGTAGCCTATATGTTAACCAGTTAAATCAGCTACTTTCATGTAAAATTCATGTAAGTCGGACCAGTGGTTCTTGCGTGATTGAGTAATACACAGACACACACCATCTCATTTTTAGCCTCGCTTTGCTCGCGTCATAGTCGTGTCATATTGTTATTCAATGACATGCAGGTTTAACCCCGTCAACACCCCTTTAGGACCTGAATATCCAAAAATCCCTCCTTAGTAGACATTTTCGACACACAACAAACATATCCCCTTCTTCTAACTTCAATAGTTTTGATTGGTCGATGAGAGTGAACATCCAAAAATCCTTTCTTAGTGGACGTTTTTATTCCAGAATTTCACCCCTCCCCATATGCCCCTTAAATTGGAGTTATGAAAAAAAAAACGGTCGAACATCTACTTATTTTAATTATTTATTCATTTATTAATTTTTAAGGTGATTGGAACTCGGAGAAAATCAAACTCCTCGTCTATGTCGTTTATGAGATACGCGCTCCGTTCGGAATCTTTCAACCCCCACTTTTCATCCCTTTCACCACATCGAAAAACCATTAGACATGTGTCAGCTTATTTTAAATGATTAGTATATATGCCAAGTATCACATTCCCAAATGAAACCTCTCGTGATATATTGTTATTCAATGAAATGCACGTTTACCCCCTTAACACCTCATTAGAACCTGAATATCCAAAACTCTTTCCTTAGTGGACGTTTTCGACATACCACGAACTTATCCCCAAAATTTCATGTTTCTAACTTCAATAATTTTTGCTGGGCGATGATGAGTGAGTGAGTCAGTCAGGACATTTTCTTTCATTAATATTTGAGAATTTCACCCCTCCCCAAGAACCCCTTAAATTGGATTTATGAAAAAAGAACGGTCGTACACCTATTTACTTATTTGAAGCTGTTTTCCCCCTGAGTTTGATAAGTGAGTAAGTAAGTCAATCAGTTAGGACACCTTCTTTCCTGTTTCCCCCCCTCCCCCCGAATTTCACTCCTCCCCATGGGCCCCTTAAATTGGATTTATGAAGAAATGGTCGAACACCTATTTACTTATTTTTAAGCTGCTTTTTCCGCTGAATTTCAAACTTATCGCCTATGTTGAATAAGAGATACAGTACACGCTCCGTTAAGAATCCTTCAACCCCCAATTTTCTCCCCTTTCACCTCATAATATACACCATATCGATAAACCCTTAGACACATGTCTGCTTATTTTAAATGATTAGTTTGTATGCCGAATATCACATCCCCAAATGAAACAACTCGTGAGATATTGTTATTCAATGAAATGCAAGTTTAACCCCCTTAACACCCCTTCAGAACATGAATATCCAAAAATCCATCCTTAGTGGACTTTTTCGACAAACAACGAACATATCCCCAAAATTTCAAGTTTCTAACTGCAATAGGTTTGCTGGGGGATGATGAGTGAATATCCAAAAATCATTCCTTAGTGGACTTCTTTCCCCAGAATTTCATCCCTCTCCATGAGCCCCTTAAATTGGATTATGAAAAAACGATCGAACACCTATCTACTACTTTTTCAATCTGATTTTTCTCCCTGAGATTCTTACTTTTTGCCTCTGTCTTTTAAGAGATACTTGCTCCGTTAAGAATCCTTCAACACTCACTTTTCACACATCATCATCATCATCTTTCTTCGGCTTTTCCCAATTAATTGGGGTCACCGGAGCCAACCAGGCTCATTTTGGTTTTGGCCGGGGATTTAAGGTCGGATGCCCTTCCTGACACCACGGGATTTTTCAGGTGAAAATTCCACCCCGCTGTCACCGGGATTCGAACCCCGGTCGTCACTTTTCACACATACACCTCATAATATACACCACATCGAAAAAACCCTCAGACATGTGTCTTCTTATTCTTAATGATGAGTTTATATGCCTAGTATCCCATCCCAAAGGAAATCATTCGGGAGATACTGTTATTCAATTAAATGCAAGTCTACCCCCTTAACACCCCTTTAGAACCTGAATATCCAAAATTCCTTCCTTAGTGGACGTTTTCAACATACAACGAACATAGCCCCTTAATGTCATGTTTCTAACTTCAATAATTTTGGCTGGGGGATGATGAGTGAGTAAGTCAGGACATTTTTTTTCAATTATTTTTCAGAATTTCACCCCTCTCATGAACCCTTTAAATTGGATTTATGAAAAACGGTCGAACACCTATTTACTTATTTTGAGCTGTTCTTCCCCCCTGAGTTTGATGAGTGAGTGAGTTAGGACCCTTTCTTTCCTGTTTTCCCCCCAGAATTTCACCTCTCTCCAAGGGCCCCTTAAATTGGATTTATGAAAAAACGGTCGAACACCTATTTACTTATATTTTAAGCTGTTTTTTCCCGCCGAATTTCAAACTTCTCGCCTATGTCGTTTAAGAGATACACGCTCCGTTAAGAATCCCTCAACCCCCAATTTTCACCCCTTTCACCTCGTAATATACACCTCATCGATAAACCCTTAGACATATGTCTGATTCTTTTAATGATTAGCTTATATACCGAATATCACATCCCCAAAGAAACAACTCATGAGATATCGTTATTCAATGAAATGCACGTTTATCCCCTTAACACCTCTTTAAAACCCGAATAACAAAAATCATTCATTAGTGGACGTTTTCGATATACAGCGAACATATTCCCAAAATTTCATGTTTCTAACTTTAATAGTTTTCGCTGGGCGTGACGAGTGAGTGAGTCAGACAGGACATTTTCTTTCAATTATTTTTACCAGAATATCACCCCTCCCCATGGGCCCCTTAAATTGGATTGATGAAAAAACGCTTGAACACCTATTAACTTATTTTTTAAGCTGTCTTTTTCCCCTGAGTTTGATGATTGAGTGAGTTAGTCAGTCAGTTAGGACACTTTCTCTCCTTTTTCCCCCTAGAATTTCACCCCACCCCATTGGCTCCTTAAATTAATTTATGAAAAAACGGTGGAACACCGACTTACTTATTTTTTAAGCTGATTTTTTTTCGCCGAGTTTCAAATTTCTCGCCTATGTCGTTTAGGAGATAGGCCTACACGCTTCGTTAGGAATCCTTCAACCCCCAATTTTCACCCCTTTCACCTCATAATAATACACCACATCGAAAAACCCTTAGACACATGTCTGCTTATTTTTAATGATTAGTTTATATGCCGAGTATCACATCCACAAATGAAACCACTCGTGAGATATTGTTATTCAATAAAATGCAGGTTTAACCCCCTTAAGACCCCTTTAGAGCCTGAATATTCAAAAATCCTCCCTTAGTGTATGGTTTTGACATACAACGAACATATCCCGAAAATGACATGTTTCCAACTTCAATATTTTTGGCTGGGCGATGATGAGTGGGTGAGTGAGTCAGGACATTTTCTTTCAATTTTTTTCTTCAGAATTTCACACCTCCCGATGAACCCCTTAATTTGGTTTATCAAAAAAACTGTCGAACACATATAAGTTATACTTATTTTTAAGCAGTTTTTCCCCCTGAGTTTGAAGAGCTAGTGAGTCAATCGGTTAGGACACTTTCTTTCCTGTTTTTCTTTTACACAGAATTTCACCCCTCGCCATAGGCCCCTTAAATAGGATTTATGAAAAAAACCGGTCAAACACCTATTTACTTATTTTTTATGCTGATTTTTTCCCGCTGAGTTTCAAACTCCTCGCCTATGTCGTTTATGAGATACAGGCTCCGTTAGGAATCTTTCAACCCCCACTTTTCACCCCTTTCTCCTCATAATATACACCACATCGAAAAACCCTCAGACACATGTCTTCTTATTTTTAATGATGAGTTTATATGCCGAGTATCACATCCCCCAGTGAAACCAATCGGGAGATATTGCTATTCGATTAAATGCAGGTCTACCCCCTTAACACCCCTTTAGAACCTGAATATCCAAAAATCCTTTCTTACTGGGCGTTTGCGGCCCTTGAGTAAACTGCATACCAAATTTCATTCCAATCCGTTGGGTGGGTTCTGAGATTTCGTGATGAATGTGTGAGTGAGTGAGTGAGTGAGTGAGTGGTATTTGACAAATATCTAGTAGATAGTGTCAAGTCTTTGTTATGCTATACTCGGTTGACAGTGCTGTGTGAGCAGTTGAGTAACTAACGGGATTTCAAGTAAAGATCCTCATTTTCTATACCGGTAGTGCAGAGCGCAATTGGCATCCAGTCGGCCATGTCTCGACTTGAGCTATGTTGCCATGGAAACTTTCTGCCTTGCCATTCCTTCATGAGTATATTTTATGATTTGATTAGCCTGTTTTTGAGTGAAAAAGGGCCGAAATCAGAAGAATGAGAAAGACTATCGAAAATTCATGTAGCCAGCGGTTCCTTCTGGGTCCTAAACTATGTGTATGCAAAATATGGTTGAGATTGGTGGAACGGTGTAGATTTGTATACGGAACCAACATATATACATACATACATACATACATACATACAGACTTTCACTTTTATATATTAGACTAGCTGAAGTACCCGTGCTTCGCTACGCGTCATAAATAAATTAAAATGTGAAGGTGACAGTTAAAACAGGGGATAGGCGAGGTGCTGCGCAGAGGGACATTAGGGATGGAACATTTTGTCCAACTACACCGCTCGGCGTTGTCCGTGTTTTATAGCACAAATTTAGGTTTTACTCGCTAACAGTTGCAGATACCTTTCGGATAGAAAATGTAATTTTAAACCTCGCATATGCCATCAAAAGTTTGCTATTTCTTAGCGTTCTCTTTTTATTTGAAATGGAAATATGAATGTTTGAAACCAAAGGGTGTAGTGACGTCACTAAAATGGTCGCCATTTTAAATAGTGCAAAGTATTGAAATCAAAAGTAACCTATATGTTAACCAGGTAAATCAGCTACTTCCATGTAAAATTCACGTAAATCGGACCAGTGGTACTTGCGAGATTGAGTAATACACAGACACACACCATCTCAATTTTAGCCTCGCATCGCACGCGTCATAGTCGTATCATATTGTTTTTCAATGAAATGCAGGTTTAACCCCGTTAACACCCCTTTAGAATCTGAATACCCAAAAATCCCTCCTTAGTAGACGTTTTCGACACACAACAAACAAACATATCCCCAAAATATCATTCTTTTAACTATAATAGTTTGGGTTGGTCGATGAGAGCAAACATCCAAAAATCCTTCCTTAGTGGACGTTTTTCTTCCAGAAGTTCACCCCTCCCCATATGCCCCTTAAATTGTATTTATGAAAACACGGTCGAACACCTATTTATTTTATTTATTTATTCATTTGTTTATTTATTTTTAAGCTGATAGATTTCCTCCGATTTTCAGATTCCTCCCTATGTCGTTTAAGAGATACACGCTCAGTTAGGAATCTTTCAACCCCCACTTTTCATCCCTTTCACCTCATAATATACACTACATCGAAAAACCATTAGACATGTGTCAGCTTATTTTTAATGATTAGTATATGTGCCAAGTATCACATCCCCAAATGAAACCACTCGTGAGATATTGTTATTCAATGGAAAGAACGTTTGCCCCCTTAACACCTCTTTAGAACCTGAATATCCAAAACTCTTTCCTTAGTGAACGTTTTCGACATACAACGAACATATCCCCAAAATTTCATGTTTCTAACTTCAATAATTTTGGCTGGGCGATGATGAGTGAGTGAGTCAGTCAAGACATTTTCTTTCATTTATTTTTGATAATTTCACCCCTCACCATGAACCCCGTAAATTGGATTTATGAAACAAACGGTCAAACACCTATTTACTTATTTAAAGCTGTTTTCCCCCTGAGTTTGATGAGTGAGTAAGTGAGTCAATCAGTTAGGACACTTTCTTTCCTGTTTTTTTTCCAGAATTTCACCCCTCTCCAAGGGCCCCTTAAATTGGATTTATGAAAAAACGTTCGAACACCTATTTACTTGTATTTTAAGCTGTTTTTTCCCACCGAATTTCAAACTTCACGCCTATGTCGTTTCAGAGATACACGCTCCATCAAGAATCCCTCAACCCCAATTTTCACCCCTTTCACCTCATAATATACACCACATCGATAAACCCTTAGACATATGTCTGATTATTTTTAATGATTAGTTTATATACCGAATATCACATCCCCAAGCAAACAACTCATGAGATATCGTTATTCAATGAAATGCACGTTTACCCCCTTGACACGTCTCTAAAACCCGAATAAACAAAAATCATTCCTTAGTTAACGTTTTCGACATACAGCGAACATTTTCCCAAAATTTCATGTTTCCAACTTTAATAGTTTTCGCTGGGCGTGATGAGTGAGTGAGTCAGACAGGACATTTTCTTTCATTTATTTTACCAGAATTTCACCCCTCCCCATGGGCCCCTTAAATTGGATTGATTAAAAAACGCTTGAACACCTATTAACTTATTTCTTAAGCTGTCTTTTTCCCCTGAGTCAGTCGGTTATTACACTTTCTCTCCTTTTTTTCCCCAGAATTTGACCCCACCCCATTGGCCCCTTAAATTAATTTATGAAAAAAAAAACAGTCGAAAACCGATTTACTTACTTTTTAAGCTGACTTTTTTTTCGCTGAGTTTCAAATTTCTCGCCTATGTCGTTTAAGAGATAGGCCTACACGCTCCATTAGGAATCCTTCAACCCCCACTTTTCAGCCCTTTCACCTCATAATAATACACCACATCGAAAAACGCTTAGACACATGTCTGCGTATTTTTAATGATTAGTTTATATGCCGAGAATCACATCCACAAATGAAACCACTCGTGAGATATTGATATTCAATGAAATGCAGGTTTAACCACCTTAAGACCCCTTTAGAACCCGAATATCCAAAAAACCTCCCTTAGTGTACGGTTTTGACATACAACGAACATATCCCCGAAATGTCATGTTTCCAACTTCAATATTTTTGGCTGGGCGAAGATGAGTGAGTGAATGAGTCAGGACATTTCCTTTCAATTTTTTTTTCTTCAGAATTTCACCCCTCCCGATGAACCCCTTCAATTTGATTGAAAAACAAACTGTCGAAAAGCTATTTACTTACTTTAAAGCAGTTTTTTCCCGTGAGTTTGATGAGTGAGTCAGTCAGTCAATCAGTTAGGACACTTTCTTTCCTGTCCCTCCCCCCCGAATTTCACCCCTCCCCATGGGCCCCTTAAATTGGATTTATGGAAAAGCGGTCAAACACATATTTACTTATTTTTATGATGATTTTTTTTCCGCTGAGTTTCAAACTCCTCGCCTATGTCGTTTAAGAGATACACGCTCCGTTAGGAATCTTTCAATCCCAATTTTCACCCCTTTAACCTCATAAACACATCGAAAAACCCTCAGACACGTGTCTTGTTACTTTTTAATGATAAGTTTATATGCCGTGTATCACATCCCCCAATGAAACCAATCGGGAGATATAGTTATTCAATGAAATGCAGGTTTAACCCCCTTAAGACCCCTTTAGAACCTGAATATCCGAAAATCCTCCCTTAGTAGACGGTTTTGACATACAATGAACATATCCCCAAACTGTCATGTTTCTAACTTCAATAATTTTGGCTAGGCGATGATGAGTGAGTGAGTGAGTGAGTCTGGATATTTTCTTTCAATTTTCTTTTTTCAGAATTTCACCCCTCCCCATGAACCCCTTAAATTTGATTTATGAAAAAAAACTGTCGAAAAGCTATTTACTTACTTTAAAGCAGTTTTTCCCCCTGAGTTTGATGAGTGAGCCAGTCAGTCAATCAGTTAGGACACTTTCTTTCCTGTTCCCCCCCCCCCCAGAATTTCATCTCTCCCCATGGGCCCCTTAAATTGGATTTATGAAAAAACTGTCAAACACATATTTACTTCTTTTTTATGTTGATTTTTTTTCGCTGTGTTTCAAACTCCTCGCCTATGTCGTTTAAGAGACACACGCTCCGTTAAGAATCCTTTAATCCCCACTTTTCACCCCTTTCACCTCATAATATACACCACATCGAAAAACCCTCAGACACATGTCTTCTTATTTTTAATGATGAGTTTATATGCCGAGTATCACATCCCCCCATGAAACCAATCGGGAGATATTGCTATTCAATTAAATACAGGTCTACCCCCTTAACACCCCTTTAGAACCTGAATAGCCAAAATTTCTCTCTTAGTGGGCATTTGCGGCCCTTGAGGAAGCTGCATACCAGACATCATTCCAATCCGTTCGCTGGTTGATGAATAAATGAATGAGTCAGTGAGTGAGTGAGTGAGTGGTATTTGAAAAATATATAGTAGAAAGAAGATAGTGTCAAGTCTTTGTTATGCTAAACTCGGTTGACAGTGCTGTGTGAGCAGTTGAGTAACTAACGGGATTTCAAGTAAAGATCCTCATTTTCTATACCGGTAGTGCTGAGTGCAATTGGCATCAAGTCGGCCGTGTCTCGACTTGAGCTATGTTGCCATGGAAACTATCTATCTTGCCATTCCTTCATGAGTATATTTTATGATTTAATTAGCCTGTTTTTGAGTGAAAAAGGGCCAAAATCAGAAGAATGAGAAAGACTATCGAAAATTCATGTAGCCAGCGGTTCCTTCTGGGTCCTAAACTATGTGTATGCAAAATATGGTTGAGATTGGTGGAACGGTGTAGATTTGTATACGGAACCAACATATATACATACATACATACATACAGACTTTCACTTTTATATATTAGATTAATAAGTATTAAGTATTTTTAAGTGAAGTTGAAGAAATATATTATAAATATCTTGAGGCTGGCACAAGGGTTCGCACAGCCTCAAGGAAACGACGTTATTGATATCTTGCGGCAGGTCCAAGAGTGCACCTCGCCTTGAGATAAGGGAAGCATGGAAGAGATAGAGGAGATATTAACATACCTACGTTGATAACAAATGCCATTAGTAAATAAGATTATTGTCCACACCGTGGCCCAAAGCCCACTTTTTACGCAAGCAAAATGCTTAAAATAGAAACGTCACGCCCAGAGGGATGAAATTAATTACAGGTATATTGGTCAGCATAGTACTGACAACCGGCGACCGAAGACTATTATTTCAGATTCAGGGACCTAGCCAACCCACTGAACACGTAAGAAATAGTCCAGATATTAGAACGCTACTGAACACTGATAGGACCTAGCCACCCCTTTCACGTAGAAGACGTTCGCTCTAATACTTTCGGGGAATTAGTCCCACCGCGTTCTACACCTAGCGGCGGTTAATTCAACCTAATACGCAGTGGATTTAACGTCCGTTGGGATGCGTTCTGTATCGAAGTGCGAACAGCCTGCCAACAGACGATATCTTTACGGTATTCTGATAGAATATTAAGAGATATTTATACTAAAATAAACCTAAAACGCAGTGGATTTAACGTCCGTTGGGATGCGTTCTGTATCGAAGTACAAACAGCCTACCAACAGACGATATCTTTACGGTATTCTGATAGAATGTTAAGAGATATTTATACTAAAATAAACCTAATACGCAGTGGATTTAACGTCCCTTGGGATGCGTTCTGTATCGAAGTACGAACAGCCTGCCAACAGACGATATCTTTACGGTATTCTGATAGAAGGTTAGGAGATATTTTTACTAAGATAAACCTAATACATAGTGGATTTAACGTCCGTTGGGATGCGTTCTGTATCGAAGTACGGACAGTCTGCCAACAGACGATATCTCTTCGGTATTCTGTTAAACATAGGAGATATTGATACGTTTTGTGATATTATAGCATAGTAGGTACTTTGAAAACCTACACCGCTGGATACATTTGCCGATTTTATATATAAAGAGTGACCAATATTGAAAAGGAAACTGCACATACGCTGAAACTAATAAGTAAAGTTATAAATTAATATTTTTTTTCAATGTATTACGATTATTTGCGATAAATTATTAATTTTTCGATGTATTACGATTATTTGCGACGGAAGAGGATGCAATTTACACATGTATCATATACCAAGGGTGAAAATGCGCGTGGGAGGTCTCTCGGTACGGAGGTAACTCCTAGCGCAGGCTATGTAAGGGTAAACCACACCACTATACGTATGGGTCAACTGGGTAAGCCGTTTTGGACGCTCGCAGTTTCCCCAAACCACAATCTGCATTCGTTGGTCACTCGGTCCACATTCCGATACCACATTGCAAACTGGATGAAGTTCACTGGGATTACTGGCCGTACCTTAATGTCCCATACCATATTACGTATTTAGCAGGTTCACTGGTAAAGGAAGTCCTTCTAGGCTCTCTTAGTTCCGATACCACCCTGCGTATTGCACACCATGTGGTTAAAGAATACATAATCGTACGCATCCGTATTTTCTACGACACGAAGGCAACAGAATATATAAAATGAGTTAAGCTATGCAACTACGGTATACTCTTAGTAATTCCATATAGAGCAACCCCATTAATTTTATTACGGAGCAAAGGTAGTCATTTCATTGAAGATACGACCCCATTGATTTTATTACGGAGCAAAGGTAGTCATTTCATTGAAGATACAACCCCATTAATTTTATTACGGAGCAAAGGTAGTCATTTCATTGATGATACGACAGCATTAATTTTAATAAGGAGCAAAGGTAGTCATTTCTTTGAAGATACGACCCCATTAATTTTATTACGGAGCAAAAGTAGTCATTTCATTGAAGAGCAACCCCATTAATTTTATTACGGAGCAAAGGTAGTCATTTCATTGAAGATACAACCCCATTAATTTTATTGCGGAGCAAAGGTAGTCATTTCAATGAAGAGCAACCCCATTAATTTTATTACGGAGCACAGGTAGTCATTTCATTGAAGAGCAACCCCATTAATTTTATTACGGAGCAAAGGTAGTCATTTCATTGAAGAGCAACCCCATTAATTTTATTACGGAGCAAAGGTAGTCATTTCATTGAAGATACAACCCCATTAATTTTATTGCGGAGCAAAGGTAGTCATTTCATTGAAGAGCAACCCCATTCATTTTATTACGGAGCACAGGTAGTCATTTCATTGAAGAGTAACCCCATTAATTTTATTACGGAGCACAGGTAGTCATTTCATTGAAGAGCAACCCCATTAATTTTATTACGGAGCAAAGGTAGTCATTTCATTGAAGAGCAACCCCATTAATTTTATTACGGAGCAAAGGTAGTCATTTCATTGAAGAGCAACCCCATTAATTTTATTAAGGAGCGAAGGTAGCCATTTCATTGAAGATACATTTTAGAAAATTATCATGGCTGCGGATACACTCTAGAGAGAGTTTAAATGTTTAAGAAATACCTTTAATATATATATCCCCCCTCCCTTCGAGAGATTTTTCCTACACCCCCTGTCTAGACACGTGGTTCCCCACTACCCCATGTATATAGTATATTTAGCTAAGGGAAGGCAGTAATATTAGGTTTAGCATTAAGAATTAAATTAGATAGTAAATCAACCCCCCCCCCATCTAACGTGGCAAGTTTAACAAAAGGGTCTTTAATACAATGTCATTAAGAGTGTTATTTTTACAGCAATTATCACATGTCAATAACAAATGTCCTTATTTCAGATCATATTATCGTGTTCATTTATATTTCCTGAAGTTCTATACAGTGCACAGAATTCCCAAGTTAGCCCGTAGAGGCAATACGTAATTTCCAATTTCAATAACTTCCCGAAGAAACAGTCGCCATTTTAACGATAATCCATTTAAGCTTAACGATCGATTATACACGTAGTGCGAGTATCCTTACATAATGTATGCATATCTATAGATTAAGAAGCGAATACGTCGCTTAAGTCACGCTGAGAAAGTGCAAAGGTAATACTTAAGGAGTAATTCTCAGCTATAGTGAAGGTCTACGACGAAGTATAAGGAAATTTTATTTACAAATATAAATGATTCAAGTTCTACGAAATATTAAAGAGTATCTACGCAGCTAAATGCTTAAGGAAGCATGTTGCAGTTTTACAACGACGCATATAGGACGTGGTATAGTGAATGACCACAATGGCCAATATGTCAACCAGTACATATTGCACGTTAGTTTATAAGAATATTAGTACATATGTCATAATGCAGACGTTAAGTATCGAGACTACCTCGCACGACGTAACGACCTTCAGTGAAAAATTAACGGTACCAGGGTGAAACAATCCCTCTGCACAAAACGTTAAGAGTGATTTCTGATTTCAGACTAGTTATACGCTGTGCAATCCTGTAATCCCCCAGTAGGCTATTAATGCAGGATGCCCCCCGGACGAACGTGACACAAGACCGAAGTTCCAACGCGCATGGCAGCAACAACAGTCAAAACCTACAAACCATAATAACCTGTAAGCTGATTTAGGCAGGAGCCTTCAGCTATTTCTTTCCAACACTTCAATGTTAATGTTTTTCTCTTAATACCATAACTACATTTTTTACGCACATAATCAAGCAATTTTGACGGAATTTCACGTTTTCTAGGATACTTTCTACAATTTTCATTTTATGTTATCATCCCCACGTTGTAAGGAGGTTAATCATAGTAGCCCACCCTCGCAGCTACACTTGGCCTAGGGTAGCCCATACGAAACACTATTGTTTTTTCTCCCTTTCTTACACACGATATAGAGGTTGCGTACAAGCTCACGAGGGCTCGCTATTACTTAAGCTCCTTACAGCATCATTTTCCATCGTAGGAAAATTACGGATATGCATGCACCCTCCCGGCAGGGCTCGGTTTGACGTCGTCGTACGCAAGTCACGCACTGGTCTGAGTGCGGTGCTCATACCTTAAATTTCCTATGCGATTCCATTCAAGATATATCTTTCAACTTCATTTCTTTCACTTCATATCTCCGCTGAAATTCTTTTTTTTTTTTTTTTCAATTTTAGCAAAACAATGTCAATATTTTTATGAAACTTTCAAGTCTGCCAAATAGGCAACACAGATTATGTCAATAATGCAATATGGGAAGTAGACAGATACAGAGAACTATCTGCTATGAACTGACTGTATAACAAACCACCCCACCCCCTTGCCACGCCTTCCACCCCTTAGTACGGCACAATTTCACACACCCTCCCATCTACGAAGAAGACCAGAAGTAACGAAGGACGATACGACGAATCGAAAGCAAATTAAAATCGACGAAAGGAAAGGAGAAGTAGAAGAAGAAGAAGAAAGAAGAAAAGAAAAGTTTCCACCCCCACGTCTAGTCCAATAATCGAGGACGATTATTAAAACAGGGAGGCGACTTGTTCCATCCCCAGCCCTTATACAAGGGCTGCGCCTATATCTACATACAAGCTACTTAAAAGAAACTACGGAAAAGACGGGGAAATCGGCATAGCAACACGATTGCGAGGTAAGCAGCAGGTCATAGCCCTAAAGGCCACCAGCTAGCAGGTTAGACAGGACACAGCGGGCATTACACTCCAAAGATACCGCTAAGTAGACTTACACCGCACATTTTGCCTATAAGTAGAAGGTACGAGCACGCTCCGCGCTCTCTTGGCGGCTCCTCTCTTGGACTTGGCGGCTCTTCTCTTGGCGGCCTCTCTCTTGGACTTGACGGCCCTCTCTTACTTGAGCGCTATTACTCTACGACAGTCTTACGCTCTATCGGAGTTGTGCTACGTCGGACCGGTACGGGCGCCGCCCCGTACCGGGTCCCAACGCCACCAACATCATGGCAGACCGGGATCTACGGTAGGGTGAGTGAACACGTGTCTACTAAACTCCTTTTCCCCCTATTTATTATTTCACTCCTCCCCTCTTTTCATCGCCACTAGTAATCAATAAACCCCCTTTTGTACAGTCCAATGATTATCTCTTTATTTCGCTTAGATTAAGAAGCCCGTCCCTTTAGACTAGAACCTAGTTTAAGATCTCCACCGAACGCTGCCCAGCAGGAGGTGGTGCACAGCAAGCGTGCGGCCTACTAAGTCACCTTAAGGTAAGCAGGGTGAGTATTACTCCCTCCGGTTCCCCTTTGCGTCAATTGTTCTCTAGACGTGTCCACAGTACTTCCTAAAACACCAAACACTTTATACACAAGTTCTACACAAAAGTAGAACATACGGGGGGCGCGGGGAATGCTCTACATAAAAATAGAACACATGCAAGAGGCTCGGGGGGGGGGGGGGGTAGGTCTACACAAAAGTAGAACAAATGGACAGGCACCGGGTAAAACTCAGTAGATACCGGTAATGCCGTCCAGACCATTTACAACAACAGTTCCACACAAAAGTAGAACAATATGTTGAAAGAAGTTAATGTATGTATGGCTACCACTTTATTATTCCCGTTTTCCAACGGGGTCGGGGATGAGATGCGATGGAAGTCTTTGTGGCGATGGTTTTTACGGCCGGATGCCCTTCCTGACGCCAACCCCATGAGAGGAGTTAATGAGAGATGAAATGAATGATGGTGAATGAAACTGGGCAAGGATGTGGAAGGAAGCGGCCGTGGCCTGTCAGAAGGTACCGTCCCAGCATTTGCCTGGTGTTGAAAATGGGAAACCACGGAAAACCATTTCAAGGACGGCCGACGGTGGGGCTCGAACCCACGCGTCTACCGAGTCAGCAGAGAGCTTGGCCCCATGACCTAATGCTGTGCTTTAGCCAGCGTAGCCACTACTGTCGGTAAGTTGAAACAAGTTAATACACAAATACATAGCACCAGAAAAAATGATAGACAGGAAGGTGGCATGTTTCGTTCTGCAAGCGATCATCTTCAGATCATGATGATTAATTAGTTATTTAATTTACAGATATTTACAAGATAGTTAAATAATTAACTAGCCAGTTTTATTTACAAACAGTCTCGACCGCAACAACCACCGACGGAACGTGCGCTAACACATTTATGGATTTTTTGTTTCATCGATTTGACTACAGTAGTTTTAGGAGACGCTGGGTTGTCAAAATTTCGCCCTGAAGGTGAACATTAGCGTGCGAATCAATTTCCTGGCACTGCTCCCTCGCATTTATGCACCTTCAAATGCCAACTAACTGTGCCGGGATCCCAAAACCTTGTAGTTTTACGCGACCGTTAATATCGCGGCTTCGGTGGCGTAGTTGGTAGCATGCTGAGCTTCTATGCCCAAGATAGCGGGTTCAAACCCGCCCGAAGCCGTCGGATTTTTAGAGCGTTAAAATCCCTCAGTATGCCTTCGGAGGGGAAGAAAAGCCGGCAGTCCCATGTCATAGATTTATGGCATGTTAAAAAAAACTTCCACTAATAACACCTGTGTGATGCTAAATTGTATAGGTTAGGAATGTAAACAACGCTCTTAAGGTTTCTACATTCGTTGGCAAGAGCCGACTACGGTGGCGTCTAGTAGCTAAGTTCTGAACTAGGCCTAGTAGTCGTTGACGGTGGCGTTTGGCGGCAAAAGTAGGAACTATTTGAAAAAATTCAAAGTTGCAGTCCTTACTTGAATTAAACAATATGTTCAGTAAAGAACATATAGCCTACTTTCTCTTAAATGCATGGGTATTTTTATAACTATTTCTCCTTGTCAAGGAGTATAATTGAATGTTGGTTGTAGTAGCTTGTTGAAATACGTGTTATACGGATATTAAACATGAATATGACATGCCCTTTGCTAGTGCTACCTCTGTACAAAATTTCATTCTATTCGGTTTCACGTGTTTCAATTGATATGATGAATCGCTTTGCACACATACATGGCCGCTATCTGCAAACTATTTGGCTGATGCCCTTGTAGTTTAGTCAAAGAATGCTTCCCACAAAAAGGTATGTTGTTGCAAAATTTGGTAGAATGCAAATGATTAGGTTGGTCGTAATTTGATTTAAGTTTTTTACATTTGGGTGGCCGGCATTACGATTCAGTCAAGATGACACTGAGGTGCCCTTTGCTAGTGCTACCACTGTACCAAATTTCGTTCAATTCGGTTTCACCGTGTTTGAATAGGTAGGGGGAATCGATTGGCACACATACATGGCCGCCATGCGCAAATTATTGGGCAGATGACCTCGTAGTTTGGTCAAAAGATTCTTCATATATAAAGGTATAATGTTATAAAATTTTGTTGAATCAGATGAATAGGTTGGTCGTAATTTGATTTAAGCTTTGAACATTTGGGTGGCCGCCATTATGTTTCCATCAAGACGGCGGCGATATAAAACATGACACTGAGGTGCTATTTGCTAGTGTTACCTCTGTACTGTACCCGATAATCCGGAAAGGATCCTTTTGGAATATCCATTGCCCCCGCTGGATTGCCTATTTATAACTGCTCCGGCAAATACAACATTAGAAATCGCTTCCAACAAGGTCTTTAGGGATTTACAGACAGCAGTTACAAGAATATTGTGGATCAACAACCAAATACACGGGGCACTCACCTTTACTTACCTCTGGGACTGGGACTTTAGCTTCGCCTACACTACATCCACAATACTCTGCTGCTTATATTTAAAATGAATCACACTCCAACAACAATGGAAAACAATCTGAACAAAATTTACTAACAAAAGGGTAAACTAATCTACTATAAACAAAATAACAATGAACGAAATTAACAATAAACATTAAAATTAAATACACGCAATCATTCACACCTCCTTTCAACTCAACATCTTACTATAATGCTGTATTAAAATTATGAGTATAAAATCTTGGCTTGTTCTAGGCCTACACTGCGTAAAATAAAAGCGTTTAGTGAAGCCTCTCAATGGCATTCCATACACATGGTTTCATTCACAAGCCTGCGTTGTAGAACGCACGTGCAGAAACTTGGTTTCATCAATGAAATATCGGCACCACGCCGAACTCAAAACTGGTTTATACAATAAATACAAGGCTGTGAGTCTACACCTGTTATATTATGTCATCGCTCTCCAATGCTAACGGTGAATCATTCTCGCTAGTCCACAGAGGCTGCTTGTGTGTGCATTTATAAAACACGTAAAAATTAACATTTAGATCTTACAAAAGTTCATATAACTGCTCTGTTTCTCAAACAATCATTCTAAAAAAAATTATACACACTTTCATTCGCACTCCGTAATTCTTCTAGACCAATTCGGTTCCACATCTGCTTTTAACAATGAACAATCATTCATTCCCAAAACATCAGCTCATAAACACACTCTATTCCAAAACAATTGATTAATAAATCCTATTGAATTATTTAACTAATTAAATCATTTCCACTAAAATTATTTACACGTAATATGTTTATAATAATATCCATTATCTGGTGTTGCTAACGCGACACTTTCGAGATTCTAATTTCTCGGTTACAATATAATCCTTAACTAAATATATACACTGGTTTTTCACACAACCATTCTTCTCTAACGTTCTGTAGTTCAATATACTGCTTACACATCGTCTTATATAGGTTTCATTACATTATCGGTATAATACAGTCGACTAATTAAGGTAAACTGTACGTAATTACATATTATTATTATTAGCGTATGGTACAACACAAAACAAACAACATAAACAATATACATACATACAATAAGTAACACATTACAACTATTACAATCATGCAAGGGAAAGGGTGTTCAAAGATTAATGTCTAAATTTTCTAGCCATCTTATGGCTTCAGTAGAGGCTATTACAAAGTCCTGTGTTGATCCAGTGAATGCCCTACTAATACACTCAGTGACAATATGGTTCATAGTCTGTCTAACTGCACCACAATCACAGGTTGGGGAAGATCGCATGCCCCATTTAAACATCATTGATCCGCATCTCCCGTGGTTAGTGCGGACTCTGTTGAGAGTTACCCATGTCTTGCGGGGCAAATCAAATCCGGCTGGCATATTTTGAATGTTGAACAATGCCTGCCATTGCATTGGAGCTATGCTGTTCCACTCTTTTTGCCAATCAGCTTTTGGATCATAAACCTGCCTAACCAGTTCCTGTGCTGTTTTAAATTACATAAATTCGGGTTTAGTAAAATTTAATAATTGTATTATAGACGTGAGTAGACAATCTTTCTCAAGTTGCTTTTCCGCTGAAACCCTCCTGTTAACACAGCTAAATCGTTAATTCACAAAAACTGGACTACTTGTATACAACGGCTCTTATCATGATATATGCCTTTTTTTTTATCAAAGAACAACAATACTTTGACTTCCTTAAAATGCGGAATTCCCTCGCACGAGCACTCCATAGCTCTACAAATCCTAATATAACAGTCTATATGGCATAAACAATTATCATCTACTATGTTAAACAATAACCAAAAAGGGATTAATTGTTATTAACATATCTTATGTAGGAACTTCTCTCAAATAATGGCATGACCCTCAGTATCATTGCACATAACTACTGGACTACAATTATACATGCGTAAGTTCTTCAAACGAAACTTCCAATTGTAATGAACGATATTAGACAGTCGTGATTAACCTCCTAAAGTTTACTCCACAACAAGATAATTAACTGTTAACTCGTCTGTCGCAAATACATGTAATAAAAATAATACTCCTGTCATATCTCGCTTGTCAAGCTATAAATTGTTTATCGTTGTAATATCATGTCCACAAATGACGTGATGTTACAAATATTGGATAAAATAACACACATGTTATTTATAGTGTCAGATAGAATTCAATCCTGACCGGATAAACTAGCTTTGAATTCCTAGCCAAAGATTTAAATAATCTTCTATCAAAAGGTATTTCCTCTAACATATTAAATGAACATAGCTCTTAGCTTTACAAATAATAAGTAAGGTTTGTCTACGTCGTGATGCTTTTCCACTCTACACAAAGAATGTTCATAGGGATAAAGACTTCGGTCTTATCAAACGATTAGTATTTCTTAGATCGTCGACAGTTTATGTACAATAATGATATAACAATATCATTCGATGTTTCTTCTTTCCTGAAGTAATATGTTGTTACATTAAAGTGCTGGAATTAAATTTAATAAGAATTTAATTTGAAGCTATGACACAATGTCAGAATACTTGGTTTAAATGAAATTATTAAAATTCGAGAGTCGAAACGACCAGTCTACTATGAGGCAATATAATACCTCAAACAAAATTTTCATGTCAGTTCCACAACTGATCCGTAGAATAAAATTTAAAAATAGATGAAATGCAATCATCTTCTAATTGCAGCATAAAAACTCAACACACATCTGAAGTGTAAAATACATAAAAGCACTGAAATACATGAAATGTGGAAATATAAGAATATGGAATAAGATCGCCGAAAATATGGAATAAGATCGCTGGCTCAGAATGTCACTAATCAAGCTCTATATAACAATTCAGATACACTAATACCTTATTTGGACGAAAACTTGAAGATCAATGTAAGTATTGCCACGATACTTTAGATGTTTCCTCAGTACAAGACACTGAGAGGGATCTGCATTCGAACCTCGGATCTGCGACCTCAGAGATAAGAAACGTGTCTCTCTGGAATTCACCAACATTCGCCTGGGCTCGAACGACATCCTTCTGGCAAATTATTCTGTGTTGCTGGGCTACCCTAGCATCTTGACAAATCTCTTCTGTATAGTCTTCATTCTCCGTCGGAAATTTGGATCAGCTTCATCCTTGGAATATAATTATGGAAATATTCATATAAATAGTGAATGAAATGTTTCCATTGCTAATTGATGTTTTATTAGTGTTCGTAGACTGACGAAAATGCACAAGATGGACCGTAAACTACGTCTGTATTCAGGAATACGTTGTCTAACGAAGCTCCATCGTTGTATCTTAACTCCTGTTATCGAATATGTCTCTGGCGCATGATTGTTTAGTTCATCATATCAACAATATTAATTATGCTGAATGATAATGTTTGAAGAATAATTATAGTCATACTGTTAATGTTTATGTGTTGCGCCAATATTAAAAGTCCTCCGCCACTGTTCACTTGAACTGCGTTCGCCAACTTCACTTTGCAATTAATAATGATATTCAGCTCTATTTCCGACACATTTGGAAATCTAACTTGACAGGCTGATATTGTCGAAACGGTGAATATTTAAGCGCTCGACTTTTCACAATTTATAGTAGGCGACCTGTTCTTTATGTATATACTAGCAGGTACCCGCGGCTTCGCTCGCGTCATAGTCGTGTCATATTGTTATTCAATGAAATGCAGGTGTACCCCCTTAACACCCCTTTAGAAACTGAATATCCAAAAACGCTTCCTTAGTGGACGTTTTCGACTTACAACGAACATATTCCCAAAATTTCATGTTTCTAGCTTTAATAGTTTTGGCTGGGCGATGATGAGTCAGTCAGTCAGTCAGGACACTTAGTTTTATATAATAGTTTTTAATCGGTCCCAGTGGAAAAGAATTCTATCACCTGAAACCAAAAATGCATGGGACGAAAAAAAAAAAAATCATATTGGTTCCGGACCCTAAAAGACGTGAAAAATATAATAAAAGTATTAAAAAAAACTATTTTTCGAAATTTCATTCGAATCAATTTTTATGTCATTCCTGGGACTTAAAAAATACCGGCCAAAAAGTACAATATCATTAATAACTCCCTAAGTATTCGTCGTATGATGAAATAGCAAGAGACAAAAAAGATGTAATGTGTTATTGTCTACAACATAGGCCATGTATAACTTTACACTCAGACATATTACGTTTCCTCCCCCCTCCCCATATTTTCACCCCTCCCCATGGGCCCCTTATATTGGATTTATGAAAAAACGGTCAAACATCTATTTTGTTATTTTTTATGCTGATTTTTTTCCGCTGAGGTCCAAACTCCTCGCCTATGACGTTTAAGAGATACACGCTTGGTTAGGAAACCTTCAACCCCCACTTTTCACCCCTTTCACCTCAAAATATACACCATATCGAAAAACCCTCAGACACGTATCTTCTTATTTTTAATGATGAGTTTATATGCCGAGAATCAAATCCCCCAATGAAAGCAATCTGGAGATATTGTTATTCAATGAAATGCAAGTGTACCCCCTTAACACCCCTTAAGAAACTGAATATCCAAAAACCCTTCCTTAGTGGGCGTTTTCGACTTACAAC
Organism: Meconema thalassinum; assembly: GCA_946902985.2. NCBI lineage: Eukaryota > Metazoa > Arthropoda > Insecta > Orthoptera > Tettigoniidae > Meconema > Meconema thalassinum. Next base: position 839,713,928 of record OX336390.1, read on the forward strand.
GAACATATTCCCAAAATTTCATGTTTCTAACTTTAATAGTTTTGGCTGGCCGATGATGAGTCAGTCAGTCAGTCAGTCAGTCAGTCAGTCAGTCAGGACACTTGTTTTATATAAGAGATAAGCAACGGTCCTAGTGGAAAATAATTCAATCACCTGAAACCAAAAATGCATGGGACGAAAAAAAAACATCAAAATATCATGTTGGTTCCGGACCCTAAAAGACGTGAAAAATATAATAAAAGTATTAAAAAAAAACTATTTTTCGAAATTTCATTCGAATCAATTTTTATGTCATTCCTGGGACTTAGAAAATTCCGGCCAAAAAGTACAAAATCATTAATAACTCCCTAAGTATTCGTCGTATGATGAAATAGCAAGAGACAAAAAAGATGTAATGTGTTATTGTCTACAACATAGGCCATGTATAACTTTACACTCAGACATATTACGTTTCCTCCCCCCTCCCCATATTTTCACCCCTCCCCATGGGCCCCTTATATTGGATTTATGAAAAAACGGTCAAACACCTATTTTGTTATTTTTTATGCTGATTTTTTTCCGCTGAGGTCAAAACTCCTCGCCTATGACGTTTAAGAGATACACGCTTGGTTAGGAAACCTTCAACCCCCACTTTTCACCCCTTTCACCTCAAAATTTACACCACATCGAAAAACCCTCAGACACGTATCTTCTTATTTTTAATGATGAGTTTATATGCCGAGTATCAAATCCCCCAATGAAAGCAATCTGGAGATATTGTTATTCAATGAAATGCAAGTGTACCCCCTTAACACCCCTTAAGAAACTGAATATCCAAAAACCCTTCCTTAGTGGGCGTTTTCGACTTACAACGAACATATTCCCAAAATTTCATATTTCTAACTTTAATAGTTTTGGCTGGCCGATGATGAGTCAGTCAGTCAGTCAGTCAGTCAGTCAGTCAGGACACTTGTTAGCCTACTTTCGATTTTTGCAAAAAATGAAAGTAGACTTATGAGATCAACACAGGGCGAAAAAAGTGTGTCTGTCTGTGTGTGTGTATGTGTGTGTGTGAGTCTGTGTGTGTGTATGTGTGTGTGTGAGTCTGTGTGTGTGTGTGTGAGTGTGTGTACTCTGAATGTCTGTCCACCCCTATCAATTCGAACACGGTGAATGCGAATTGAACGAAATTTGGTACAAAGGTAGCACTAGCAAAGGACACCTCAGTGTCATGTTTTATATCGCCGCCATCTTTACTAAAACTGAATGGCGGCCACTCAAACGTTCAAAACGTAAAATAAAATAACGACTAACCAAATCATCCAATCTCTACCAAATTTGGTAACAACATACCTTCGTATAGGATGCGTCTTGTGACCAAACTACAAGGTCGTCCGCCATACCATTTCAGGATGGCGGCCGTGCGAATTATGCAAACTTTATAATCCATATCATGGGACCCACCAGTTCCGATTATCGAGCCGAGAATCGTTTTAACTGTTCTAAAGGAAGAGGCACGTACGAAATTAAAAGTTTATTTTGTAATACTATAGTGCAGACGTGATTTTAAAAAGCTCAGCTGATTCATTAATAAGACAAGATGGCAGCGGATATCTTGTGCCTGACTTGTATTTCACTAATTTGAGTATTGAATGCAATATAGCGTACTGATAAAAAATAAATAAACTTTGTATGAAATGCTTTATATATAAATAATATACTCCAGTGATGAAATCGTTTAGTATAAATCATTATTTGCTAACAAGTTCTATGTAAGTCATTTTAAATAGAACGATATTCGTTGACACAATTAGCTCAGTGGTAGAGCGATAGCCTGTCGCTCAGATTCCTATGGTTCAAACCCGATCAGAGCTAGTTTTTTTGCTTGAAATGTTATATGTTTATTGTTTTGTAATAACTCAGATGTTTTAAAATTAAGCGTTATATTGTGCAAATTATGGTGTAAAATATATATTTAATTAAAACATAATTCGCCAGCAGATTTACTCGAGACATCTAGCTGCCAAAAAGGTAACTTCCAGATTTTATTGAAAAGTTTCTTCTTCTGGCCGCTAGAATGCACTCGCTCTGTTAGGATTATATTGTTCGATATTTCACCACTAGATGTCCCGACTAGTCTACGTGGGGATCCATTGATTACTATACCATTATCATTCTATGCGCATCGAATTTGAAGAATGACAAGTTGATACTACGATACATTTTAACTTTTTATTTTAAAGGGTTTGTAACAGCCTATTTTGCGTTACTTGAAAATGTTATTAAGCGTTATATTGTCCACATTATGGTGTAAAATATATATTTAATTAAAACATAATTCGCCAGCAGATTTACTCGAGACATCTAGCTGCCAAAAAGGTAACTTCCAGATTTTATTGAAAAGTTTCTTATTCTGGCCGCTAGAATGCACTCGCTCTGTTAGGATTATATTATCGAAAATATCCACATAGTTTGTATACACACGTCTCTGTAGGGTCATGGAAAGATTTGTTAATTCAATTAGGGTTGTGAAAGCCATGCACAACAAGACGTGTAGAGACATGCCTCAACTCAAAGTTGGATGTTGCCCACGGCAGGTCGTAATAATAATAATAATAATAATGTTATTGGTTTTACATCCCTTTTAACTACTGCTGCTTTTAGAGACACCGGGGTGCCGGAATTTTGGCCCGAAGGGGATCTTTAACGTGCCAGTAAATGTACTGACACGGCTCCCTCGCATTTGTGCACCCTCAAATGCCAGCTGACTGCGCCAGGATACGAACCTGCAACCTAGGGCCCAGCAAGCGAGAACGTTACCGCTGAGCCACGCCGCCAGTCCGGTCGATTATGTCTCCAGATCCATAACATTCTTGATATACTTATTATCTTTCTTTCTTTCTTCAATGATGGTAGCAGTTTTTATCTAGGTCGTGGCGTTTGGTAGAGGTAAATCGTTTCTAAGGTCTTCAACAAAGAATAGTTCTATTATACTCTTTGATAATAACAACGAGTTATAACTATACTCATACATTTAGGAGAAAGTAGGCTATATGTTCTTTACTGAACATCTTGTTTTTATATAAGAGATAAGCAACGGTCCTAGTGGAAAATAATTCAATCACCTGAAACCAAAAATGCATGGGACGAAAAAAAAACATCAAAATATCATGTTGGTTCCGGACCCTAAAAGACGTGAAAAATATAATAAAAGTATTAAAAAAAACTATTTTTCGAAATTTCATTCGAATCAATTTTTATGTCATTCCTGGGACTTAGAAAATTCCGGCCAAAAAGTACAAAATCATTAATAACTCCCTAAGTATTCGTCGTATGATGAAATAGCAAGAGACAAAAAAGATGTAATGTGTTATTGTCTACAACATAGGCCATGTATAACTTTACACTCAGACATATTACGTTTCCTCCCCCCTCCCCATATTTTCACCCCTCCCCATGGGCCCCTTATATTGGATTTATGAAAAAACGGTCAAACACCTAGTTTGTTATTTTTATGCTGATTTTTTTCCGCTGAGGTCAAAACTCCTCGCCTATGACGTTTAAGAGATACACGCTTGGTTAGGAAACCTTCAACCCCCACTTTTCACCCCTTTCACCTCAAAATTTACACCACATCGAAAAACCCTCAGACACGTATCTTCTTATTTTTAATGATGAGTTTATATGCCGAGTATCAAATCCCCCAATGAAAGCAATCTGGAGATATTGTTATTCAATGAAATGCAAGTGTACCCCCTTAACACCCCTTAAGAAACTGAATATCCAAAAACCCTTCCTTAGTGGGCGTTTTCGACTTACAACGAACATATTCCCAAAATTTCATGTTTCTAACTTTAATAGTTTTGGCTGGCCGATGATGAGTCAGTCAGTCAGTCAGTCAGTCAGTCAGGACACTTGTTAGCCTAATTTCAATTTTGAAAAAATAGGCTTATGAGATCACCTTTTGTCCGTGTGTGTGTGCGTGTGTGTGTGTGTGTGTGTGTGTGATTCGTGTGTGTGTCCCCCCCTAATAAAATCTAAACGGCAGGAGCGATTTCAATGAAACTCGGAAAGTTCATAGCACTATTCCCGGCGACCTCGACCGTGCCCTTCAAATTTTGTTACGACTCACCAATCCAACATGGCGGCTGTGCGAAATATTTCACCAGCTTTCAATATCTCCGAAACTATTACCGATATTACCCTGACATTTTCTATGGTGATAGAGGGAACTACTATAAGTTCACTTATGTGACTTTTGAAAACCTGGTAACTACAAAACCAACATGGCGGCCAAGCGAATTTGCGACTTTTAAATAGACGTTACTCGCGATTTGACCAACCAAACGCAATGAAACTTGGTACAGTATATGTTTATATACATTGTAATGCACCGACATCTAACTTCGTTCAATTGTTTACATAATCACAAGATGGCGGATTTGCGAAATATTTCACCGGCATTCTATATCTCTGAAACTATTAGCGGTATCTCCCTAAAATTTTGTACTGAGATAAAGGGGACTACTGGAAGTCCATATATAAGATTTTCAAAAACCGGTTAACTACAAAACGAACATGGCGGCCAAGCGAATTTGAACATTTTAAATAGACCTTTCTCGCGATTTAATGTTCCAAGCGCACTGAAACCTGGTACAGGAAATATTAATACATATTGTAATCCACTGGTATCTAATTTAGTTCAATTGTTTACATAACCTCAAGATGGCGGCAGTGCGAATTTTAAAATTAAGTTTTTATTTCTTGTGATGTAGTCATGCGATCGAAGTGAAAGTTTGAATAATGAACCTACGCAATAATTTTCCTTTAATGGTACATGACTCTATGGCCTATACATTTAACAATCCAACATGGCGACCATCCGAAATATTTAGACGATACTGAATATCTACGAATCTATTTTAGCAATCAAACTGCATTTTTTAATGTTCATAGGGGCTATGAACTTAAGTTCACCTATAGGACTTTAAATAACCTGGTGATCACAAATCCAACATGGCGGTGACGCGAATTATAAATATTCACATGGACGTTTCTCGCAATTTAACCATCCGCGTGCAGTGAAACTTGGTACAGTAAATCTTTATCAGAATGTTAATCCACTGGCATCTAATATATTTCAATTGTTTCCATAACCTCAAGATGGCAGCTGTGAAAATTTTTTAAATCTCCTTGTTTATTCTTGTGTCCTAATTATGCGATTGAAGTTTGAATACTACACGTTCACAATAATCTGCATGTAACAGTACATAACTCTAGGACCTACATATATAAAATCCAACATGGCGACCATCCGAAATATTTAGTCGGTTCTCAATATCTACGAATCTATTACAGCAATCAAACTGAAATTGTGTATGTTAAATAGTGGCAATTAATATAAGTAGGATATATGAAAATAGGCTGTATAGTTCTTCACGGAACTACTTGTTTTTATATAAGAGATAAGCATCGGTCCTAGTGGAAAATAATTCTATCACCTGAAACCAAAAATGCATGGGACGAAAAAAAAACATCAAAATATCATATTGGTTCCGGACCCTAAAAGACGTGAAAAATATAATAAAAGTATTAAAAAAAACTATTTTTCGAAATTTCATTCGAATCAATTTTTATGCCATTCCTGGGACTTAGAAAATTCCGGCCAAAAAGTACAAAATCATTAATAACTCCCTAAGTATTCGTCGTATGATGAAATAGCAAGAGACAAAAAAGATGTAATGTGTTATTGTCTACAACATAGGCCATGTATAACTTTACACTCAGACATATTACGTTTCCTCCGACCTCCCCATATTTTCACCCCTCCCCATGTGCCCCTTATATTGGATTTATGAAACAACGGTCAAACACCTATTTTGTTATTTTTTATGCTGATTTTTTCCGCTGAGGTCCAAACTCCTCGCCTATGTCGTTTAAGAGCTACACGCTCGGTTAGGAAACCTTCAACCCCCACTTTTCACCCCTTTCACCTCAAAATATACACCACATCGAAAAACCCTCAGACACGTATCTTCTTATTTTTTAATGATGAGTTTATATGCCGAGTATCAAATCCCCCAATGAAAGCAATCTGGAGATATTGTTATTCAATGAAATGCAAGTGTACCCCCTTAACACCCCTTTAGAAACTGAATATCCAAAAACCATTCCTTAGTGGGCGTTTTCGACTTACAACGAACATATTCCCAAAATTTCATGTTTCTAACTTTAATAGTTTTGGCTGGCCGATGATGAGTCAGTCAGTCAGTCAGTCAGTCAGTCATTCATTCAGTCAGTCAGTCAGGACACTTGTATTTATATAAGAGATAAGCATCGGTCCTAGTGGAAAATATTTCTATCACCTGAAACCAAAAATGCATGGGACGAAAAAAAAAACATCAAAATATCATATTGGTTCCGGACCCTAAAAGACGTGAAAAATATAATAAAAGTATTAAAAAAAACTATTTTTCGAAATTTCATTCGAATCAATTTTTATGCCATTCCTGGGACTTAGAAAATTCCGGCCAAAAAGTACAAAATCATTAATAACTCCCTAAGTATTCGTCGTATGATGAAATAGCAAGAGACAAAAAAGATGTAATGTGTTATTGTCTACAACATAGGCCATGTATAACTTTACACTCAGACATATTACGTTTCCTCCCCCCTCCCCATATTTTCACCCCTCCCCATGGGCCCCTTATATTGGATTTATGAAAAAACGGTCAAACACCTATTTTGTTATTTTTTATGCTGATTTTTTTCCGCTGAGGTCCAAACTCCTCGCCTATGTCGTTTAAGAGATACACGCTCGGTTAGGAAACCTTCAACCCCCACTTTTCACCCCTTTCACCTCAAAATATACACCACATCGAAAAACCCTCAGACACGTATCTTCTTATTTTTAATGATGAGTTTATATGCCGAGTATCAAATCCCCCAATGAAAGCAATCTGGAGATATTGTTATTCAATGAAATGCAAGTGTACCCCTTTAACACCCCTTTAGAAACTGAATATCCAGAAACCCTTCCTTAGTGGGCGTTTTCGACTTACAACGAACATATTCCCAAAATTTCATGTTTCTAACTTTAATAGTTTTGGCTGGCCGATGATGAGTCAGTCAGTCAGTCAGTCAGTCAGTCAGTCAGTCAGTCAGGACACTTGTATTTATATAAGAGATGCCTTGTGTACAACTCGGTTGTAGTTCCCACCTTACTTTACGGATCTGAATCCTGGACATGCTACAGACGTCATTTTAAAAAGCTGGAGCAATATCACCAGCGTTGTTTGAGGAGAATTCTTCGTGTCACATGGCAAGACAAACGCACAAACACCAGCATTCTCGAAGAAGCACAGACTACCAGTGTTGAAGCCATGCTTTTAAAACGTCAGCTGCGATGGACAGGACACGTAATCCGCATGCCCAATAATCGCATTCCCAAGCAAGTGTTTTGCTCTGAACTAACTGAGGGCAAGCGCTGTGTGGGAGGTCCGAGGAAGCGATTCAAAGACGTACTAAAGGCTAATATGCAAATGTGCCATATTAATATCAACAACTGGGAGACCTTAGCTCTTGATCGCTCATCCTGGAGATCAATTGTTCATCGTGGTGCGATACTTTTTGAAGAAAACCGCCGACGTATGATAGAAGATCGGAGGCAACGCAGAAAGAACAGAGTGTTCATTAGAAGACAGGGAATGAATGCGGATGTCTCACCTGACCCTGATACTACCTGTCATCACTGCGGGAAACTGTGTCTCTCCCGCATTGGGCTTTTTAGTCACCTCCGGACTCATCGATGAAGAGTCATTCAGTATTGGAAGGCCAACCTACTCGAGACGAGTGTTTGCTATCATCATCATTTAACTTCAGATCTCAATTATATATGAGATATAATCAATAAAATGTTCCTCGCAACTTCACGTAGAATGGAAGTGCGGTGATCTCTACCGTTCCACCTAGCTCTCCTCGCGTCTCCACAAGTCGACATTCGTCGCACTCGGACTAAGCATTGGGATCTCCACTAACCCAGTAAAATCACTTCCTCACTCTTCAAAGTCTGCTGGAATAAGAACATCGATCCTTGGATCTTCCCCTCCAAGTCGAATTTTTGACGGCCATATCAATCTCCCGCCATAATTTTAGCGCGTAGATTTCTAATGCTTATTACTGCGTAGAATAACCGATATGCAATTTTTAAGGTATCAGACATAATTTCACTTAATATTCTCGTCATTACCAAAGAAGAAAATCTTCTTCTAAGGGCCTAAATGCATAATTTCATCATATTATGTAATTAAGGTTGATCCCGTCTTCAATAAGACCTCTCCTCATTGGCTCTGGACTGGGATCCAATAGCATAATTTATAACAATATTTATAATATTAATCTCCAAACTCTTTGTTGCAATGCTAAATATAGCCTTCTAGAAGCGTCCATTGTGCAACATATCACGTGATCGGGCTCTCCCACAGTCTCGAGCTTGTAACACTACACTCTTGTGTCACACTTCCAGAAATTATATTTGCTAGTTAAATTTTATCATGGGGACGGAAAATACTCTCATTTTGTCCCTAAATAGTTCAATTTACGGGGGCAGTACCAAATTTCGTTCAATTCGGTTACAGCGTGTTTGAAAAGATAGGGGGAATCGATTTGCACACAAACATGGCCGCCATCCGCAAATTAATGGACAGATGACCTCGTAGTTTGATCAAAACATTATTCATACATATAGGTATAATGTGACAAAATTTAGTAGAGATCACATGAATAGGTTGATCGTAATTTGATTCAAGCTTTGAACATTTGGGTGGCCACCATTACGTTTACGTCAAGATGGCGGCGATATAAAACATGACACTGAGGTCCCCTTTGCCAGTCCTAGCTATGTACCAAATATTATTCAATGCGGATTCACCGTGTTCGAATTGATAGGGGGGACAGACATTCTGAGTACACAGACTCACTCACAGACTCACACACAGACACACAATTTTTAGCCTACTTTCGATTTTTGCAAAAAATGAAAGTAGACTTATGAGATCAACACAGGGCGAAAAAAGTGTGTCTGTCTGTGTGTTTGTATGTGTGTGTGTGAGTCTGTGTGTGTGTGTCTGTGTGTGTGTGTGTGTCTGTGTGTGTGAGTGTGTGTACTCTGAATGTCTGTCCCCCCCTATCAATTCGAACACGGTGAATGAGAATTGAACGAAATTTGGTACAAAGGTAGCACTAGCAAAGGACACCTCAGTGACATGTTTTATATCGCCGCCATCTTGACGGAAACGTAATGGCGGCCACACAAATGTTCAAAGCTTAAATCAAATTACGACTAACCTAATCACCCGATCTCTACCAAATTTTGCAATAACATACCTTTATGGGGGGAGCATCCTCTGACCAAACGAATAGGTCATCAGCGTAATAGTTTGCGGATGGCGGCCATCTTTGTGTGAAAATCGATTCCCCCTATTAATTCGAACACGGTGCAACCGAATGGAACGAAATTTGGTACAGAGGTAGTACTAACAAAATGCACCTCAGTGTAATGTTTTATATCGCCGCCATCTTGACGGAAACGTAATGGCGGCCACACAAATGTTCAAAGCTTAAATCAAATTACGATTAACCTAATCATCCGATCTCTACAAAATTTTGCAACAACATACCCTTATAGAGGAAGCATCCTTTGACCAAATGAATAGGTCATTAGCCTGATTGTTTGCGGATGGCGGCCATCTTTGCGTGAAAATAAATTCCCCCTATTAATTCAAACACGGTGAAAGCGAATGGAACGAAATTTGGTACAGAGGTAGCACTAGCGAAGGGCATCTCAGTGTCATGTTTTATATCGCCGCCATATTGACAGAAACGTAATGGCGGCCACACAAATGTTCAAAGCTTAAGTTAAATTACGACTAACATAACCATCCGATCTCTACCAAACTTTGCAACAACATACCTTTACGGAGGGAGCATCCTTTGACCAATCTAATAGGTTATTAGCCTAATAGTTTGCGGATGGCGGCCATCTTTATGTCAAAATTGATTCCCCGTATTAATTCGAACACGGTGGAACCGAATAGAACGAAATTTGGTACAGAGGTAGTACTAACAAAAGGGACCTCAGTGTCATGTTTTATATCGCCTCCATCTTGACGGAAACGTAATGGCGGCCACACAAATGTTCAAAGCTTAAATCAAATTACGATGAACCTAATCATCCAATCGCTACCAAATTTTGCAACAACATACCCTTATAGAGGAACCATCCTTTGACCAAATGAATAGGTCATTAGCCTTATTGTTTGCGGATGGCGGCCATCTTTGTGTGAAAATAAATTCCCCCTATTAATTCAAACACGGTGAAACCGAATGGAACGAAATTTGGTACAGAGGTAGCACTAGCAAAGGGCATCTCAGTGTCATGTTTTATATCGCCGCCATATTGACAGAAACGTAATGGCGGCCACACAAATGTTCAAAGCTTAAGTTAAATTACGACTAACATAACCATCCGATCTCTACCAAACTTTGCAACAACATACCTTTGACCAATCTAATAGGTTATTAGCCTAATAGTTTGCGGATGGCGGCCATCTTTATGTAAAAATTGATTCCCCCTATTAATTCGAACACGGTGGAACCGAATGGAACGAAATTTGCTACAGAGGTAGCACGAGCAAAGGGCACCTCAGTGTCATGTTTTATATCGCCGCCATCTCTACTGAAACGTAATGGCGGCCACACGAATGTTCAAAGTTAAAATCAAATTACGATTAACCTAATCATCCGATCTCTACCAAATTTTGCAACTGCATACCTTTATGGAGGGAGCATTTTTTGACCAATCTAATAGGTCATTCGCCTAATAGTTTTCGGATGGCGGCCATCTTTATGTCAAAATTGATTCCCCCTATTAATTCGAACACGGTGGAACCGAATGGTACGAAATTTGGTACAGAGGTAGCACTAGCATAGGGCACCTCAGTGTCATGTTTATATCGCCGCCATTTTGACTGAAACGTAATGGCGGCCACACGAATGTTCAAAGCTTAAATCAAATTACGATTAACCTAATCATCCGATCTCTACCAAATTTAGCAACATCATACCCTTATAGAGGAACCATCCTTTGACCAAATGAATAGGTCATTAGCCTTATTGTTTGCGGATGGCGGCCATCTTTGTGTGAAAATAAATTCCCCCTATTAATTCAAACACGGTGAAACCGAATTGAACGAAATTTGGTACAGAGGTAGCACTAGCAAAGGGCATCTCAGTGTCATGTTTTATATCGCCGCCATATTGACAGAAACGTAATGGCGGCCACACAAATGTTCAAAGCTTAAGTTAAATTACGACTAACATAACCATCCGATCTCTACCAAATTTTGCAACTACATACCCTTATAGAGGAACCATCCTTTGACCAAATGAATAGGTCATTAGCCTTATTGTTTGCGGATGGCGGCCATCTTTGTGTGAAAATAAATTCCCCCTATTAATTCAAACACGGTGAAACCGAATTGAACGAAATTTGGTACAGAGGTAGCACGAGCAAAGGGCTACTCAGTGTCATGTTTTATATCGCCGCCATCGTGACTGAAACGTAATGGCGGCCACACGAATGTTCAAAGCTAAAATCAAATAACGATTAACCTAATCATCCGATCTCTACCAAATTTTGCAACTACATACCTTTATGGAGGGAGCATCCTTTGACCAATCTAATAGGTCATTCGGCTAATAGTTTGCGGATGGCGGCCATCTTTGTGTCAGAATCGATTCCCCCTATTAATTCAAACACGGTGAAACCGAATGGAACGAAATTTGGTACCGAGATAGCACTAGCAAAGGGCATCTCAGTGTGATGATTAATATCGCCGCCATATTGACAGAAACGTAATGGCGGCCACACAAATGTTTAAAGCTTAAATCAAATTACGACTAATATAACCATCCGATCTCTACCAAACTTTGCAACGACATACCTTTATGGAGGGGGCATCCATTGACCAATCTAATAGTTCATTAGCCTAATAGTTTGCGGATGGCGGCCATCTTTATGTAAAAATTGATTCCCCCTATTAATTCGAACACGGTGGAACCGAATGGAACGAAATTTGGTACAGAGGTAGCTCGAGCAAAGGGCACCTCAGTGTCATGTTTTATATCGCCGCCATCTTGACTGAAACGTAATGGCGGCCACTCGAATGTTCAAAGCTAAAATCAAATTACGATTAACCTGATCATCTGATCTCTACCAAATTTTGCAACTACATACCTTTATGGAGGGAGCATTTTTTGACCAATCTAATAGGTCATTCGCCTAATCGTTTGCGGATGGCGGCCATCTTTATATCAAAATTGATTCCCCCTATTAATTCGAACACGGAGGAACCGAATGGTACGAAATTTGGTACAGAGGTAGCACTAGCATAGGGCACCTCAGTGTCATGTTTTATATCGCCGCCATCTTGACTGAAACGTAATGGCGGCCACACGAATGTTCAAAGCTTAAATCAAATTACGATTAACCTAATCATTCGATCTCTACCAAATTTTGCAACTACATACCTTTATGGAGGGAGCATCCTTTGACCAATCTAATAGGTCATTCGGCTAATAGTTTGCGGATGGCGGCCATCTTTGTGTCAGAATCGATTCCCCCTATTAATTCAAACACGGTGAAACCGAATGGAACGAAATTTGGTACAGAGGTAGCACTAGCAAAGGGCATCTCAGTGTCATGATTAATATCGCCGCCATATTGACAGAAACGTATTGGCGGCCACACAAATGTTTAAAGCTTAAATCAAATTACGACTAACATAACCATCCGATCTCTAGCAAACTTTGCAACGACATACCTTTATGGAGAGAGCATCCATTGACCAATCTAATAGGTCATTAGCCTAATAGTTTGCGGATGGCGGCCATCTTTATGTCAAAATTGATTCCCCCTATTAATTCGAACACGGTGGAACCGAATGAATGAAATTTGGTACAGAGGTAGCACTAGCAAAGGGCACCTCAGTGTCATGTTTTATATCACCGCTATCTTGACGGAAACGTAATCGCGGCCACCCAAATGTTAAAAGCTAAACTGTAATTACGACCAACCTAATAATCTAGTCTCTACCAAATTTTGCAACACCATATCTTTATGTGGGAAACATATTCTGACCAAACTGCAAGAACATCAGCCCAATAGTTTGCAGATGGTGGCCAAGTATGTGTGCAAATCGATTCCCCCTATCAATTCAAACACGGTGAAACCGAATTGAACGAAATTTGGTACAGAGGTAGCACTAGCAAAGGGCACCTCATATTCATGTTTAATATCCCTATAGCACGTTGTATTTCAACAAGCTACTACAACCAACATGCAATCATACTCCTTGAAAAGGACAAAGAGTTATAACAATACCCATGCATTTAGGAGACAGTAGGCTATATGTTCTTTACTGAACATCTTGTTTGGCCCTGTGTTGATCTCATAAGTCTACTTTCATTTTTTGTAAAAATCGAAAGTAGGCTAAAAACAGATACACACACTAATACAGCCATCACAATTAACACCGGTTATCAGACAGATTCTACACACACCCAAAGTACATGGGGCTACATGACCGCATTGTCGCAGCCCCTAAACTGAGGAACCAACCAACCAACAATCTCGCAATCATGAACCATGGGAACTTGAAATTAACGAGGAAACCGAACCACAGGACATGTTATTTCACATGCTTTAACCGGAAATCGAGCCTGGTCACTCTTGGTGTGAGGCAAGTAGCTTGACTACTGCACCACCACGCCTCCATCGCCATATGAATATGCATGTGAATTAGCTGTGATAATCGTATGTTCTTGTGAAAGCGTTACTGTGAATAAGGTCGGAATAAGTGGATATGATTGATGTATATGTTTGTATGAAGGTGGCTATTAACATAAGTTGATCTGTTAGAAGATAGTGCTCAATTATTAGTGATTTGTATATATATTGGTAAAGAAATTGTCCGCCACGGAATAACTGCTCACTAGATACCAATGAGTATTGTCTCTTAACAAGGAATTACACGCTGCAGAATATCAGCGTTATATATCCAAAGCCATCTGAGTTTAGAGAAATAGTAAAGTCAAATATATCGCGACACTAAAGACACGTAGCAACAAGGAAGCGTATTATTGCATTTTTAGTTTAGCTCTGTAGCAAGCGCCACAGAGATCATACGATCTAGTTACAAACAGCTGACCGTCTTGCCAGAAGTATGCACGCTACGTGCCGATCACAGTGCCCAAATGGATATCTGCCCCATATGTGAGCGGGTAGTCCACACTACACCCTTTGGTTTCAAAATTTCATATTTCCATTTTAAATAAAAATAGAACGCTAAGAAATAGCAAAATTTTGATGCATACACGAGATTTAGCATTTAATTTTCTATCCAAAAGGTCCTTATCACTTTTCGTGTATCTCCAACGGTTAGCGAGTAAAACCTAAATCTGTGCAATAAAACACGGTCAACACCGAGCGGTGCAGTATATCTCTACATACATAACAAGTAGTTCCGTGAAGAACTATACAGCCTATTTTCATATATCCTGCTCATGTTAATTGTCTCTATCAACAAACAAAATTTCAGTTTAATTGCTGTAACAGATTCGTAGATATTGAGAACCGTCTAAATATTTCATATGGTCGCCAGGATGGATTTTTATGTTTGTACTATTACATTAAGATTATTGTGTACGTGTGGTATTCAAACTTCAATCGCATGATTAGAACACAAGAAGTAAAAACGAGATTTTAAAAGTACGCACACCAGCCATCTTGTGATTATGCAAACAATTGAAATAAATTCCATGCCAGTCGATCAACATTTGTATAAGCATTTAACGTGCAACGTTTCACGGCACTCAGATAGTTAATTCGCGAGAAACGTCCATTTAAATATTTATACTTCGCGTCACCGCCATGTTGGATTTGTGCTCACCAGGTTACTGAAAGTCCTATAGGTGAACATATGTTCATAGTCTCTATGAACATAAAAAATCAGTTTAGTTGCTCTAAAAGATTCATAGATATTGAGAACCGTCTAAATATTTCGGAAGCTCGCCATTTAGGATTGTTATATGTATAGGCCATAGAGTTACGTACCATTCAAGGACAATTATTGCCTAGCTTCATTATTCAAACTTTCACTTCGATCGCATGATTACGACACAAGAATAAAAACTTAATTTTAAAATTTCGCACAGCCGCCATCTTGAGGTTATGTAAACAATTGAATTAAATTAGATGGCAGTGCATTACAATCTGCAAAATCATTTACTGTACCACATTTCACTGCGCTCAGAGTGTTAAATCACGAGAAAAGTCTATTAAAATATTTCAAATTCGCTTGGTCGCCATGTTCGTTTTGTACTTTACAGGTTTTTGAAATATACATAGGTAAACTTGTATCAGTACACTTTATCACCGTACAAAATTGCATGATGACATCTGTAATAGTTTCGGAGATATAGAATGTCAGTGAAATATTTCGCACAGTCGCCATTTTGAGGTTATGTAAACAACTGAACTAAATTAGACTCCAGTGCATTACAATGTGTATAAACATTTGCTGTACCAAGTTTCATTACGTTTGGATAGTTAAATCGCGAGAAATGTCTATTTAAAAGTCTCAATTTCGCTTGACCGCCATGTTGGTTTTGTAGTCACAAGATTTTTGAAAGTCTCATCGTTGAACTTCTAGTAGTGCCCTTTATCACCGTACACAATTTCAGGGCGATATTGCTAATAGTTTCGGAGATATTGAATGCTAGTGAAATATTTCGCACAGCCGCCATGTTGGATTGGTGAGACGTAACAAAATTTGAAGGGCATGGTCGAGGTCGCCGGGAATAGTGCTATGAACTTACCGAGTTTCATTGAAATCGCTCCAGCCGTTTAGATTATATTAGGGACACACACACACACACACACCTCACACACGCACACACACACACACACACACACACACGCACACACACACGGACAAAAGGTGATCTCATAAGCCTATTTTTTTCAAAATTGAAAATAGGCTAAAAATTAAAGTTTGTATGTTTTTTCGAAATTTCTACGGAAATTTGAGTTATTTACGCGTTTCAGACTGTTTTATTATGGATGCGCGCGAAAATAATTTTTTGGTCTGTCTGTCTGTTTGTTTGTTTGTCTGTGGACAACTTTGTTCCCTTATAACTCGAGAACGGCTGGGTGTATCAACGTAAAATTTGGTACAGATATCCATCAGAGGCACGACACTAATCATTGATGTAACCCTTCTCCGTACCTCTCATAAAAGAGGGCCTACCCCCTTAAAATACATGCTGTAATAGGAGTAGAAGGACGAGACAAAGATCATTTTCATCCCCTCATTGTGTGAGACAAAACTCGGGGGCCCTACAGGGTCCCCGAAATCCA
Organism: Meconema thalassinum; assembly: GCA_946902985.2. Classification (NCBI taxonomy): domain Eukaryota; kingdom Metazoa; phylum Arthropoda; class Insecta; order Orthoptera; family Tettigoniidae; genus Meconema; species Meconema thalassinum. Next base: position 839,730,384 of record OX336390.1, read on the forward strand.
CATTTTAAGGTCCTAAAACCAACCGTTTTTGATATATTCCCAGAAAACTAATTTCATTTAATAAACTAATGAACGAATACAAGCTGGTAATCATGGCAACAGATTCTCAGAGGTCCATCTATTGCTGTAAGACGCAATGCAATTCCATTAATTACATTGGTGTGAAAGTTTGCAAACGGCTAGAAGGTTATCACGGAACCAAATTAAGCTGTACAATTCATCAATACGTATAATGCGCTTAAGGGGGTCAAGGGGTACAATAGAATTTTTTCACGCGATTTACACCTGCGGGTGTGGTACGGCAGGTCTATTATATTCCTATCCCTATATTATATTATTATTAGTAGTATTATATTATAGCGTACAATAGCGGCTTCGGTGGCGTAGTCGGTAGCATGCTGAACTGCTGTGCCCAAGATAGCGGGTTCAAACCCGGCCGAAGTCGTCGGATTTTTAAGAGCGTTAAAAATCCTTCAGTATGCCTTCCTGGTGGCGAAAGTTGGAACTACTTGAAATTTAACGGAACTTGTAGCTCACCCTTTAGGGTATCAGCTGGAAGCAGCTACAGACTCAGGCGAGCCGAACATGTCCTCGGACACTCCCGGCACTAAAAGCCAAACGATAAATAAAATAATAAATAGCGTACAACGAGGAGACAAAGCCCCTCGGGGCCAGAAACAAAACATGGGGGCCTCGAAAACTACATTATAAGGCTCTAAAACCAACAGTATCTGAAATATTCCCAGAAAACTAATTTAATATAATTTAATTTAACAAACTAATGAAGGAATGGAAATCGGTAACCATGACAACATTATCTCAAGGGGTGGCATCCAACTTTCCATCTATTTCTGTAAGAAGCAATGTCACTCCATTTATACCTTGCCACGGTGGGTGAGTGGATAGCATGTCGGTCTACTAACCCCAAGATTGCAGGTTCACTCCTGGACGTGGTAAGTGATTTTTGAAAGGCGGCAAAAATACGACTCGCATATCATACGATGTTGGCATGTCAAAAAACCCATTTGAATTCAGTAGGCCGTGTTCATAGTGGCAAAATTAATCTCAGGAGTTTCCGCCAACACAAAGTTCGTAATTTCTCTACTAGATAGCGCTATAGTGTTCAAGGAGCTTAGATATCTACCCTCCTTGACTTTCATAGTGATTCAAGGAACAACGAAATTTCGACATGCAAGCTACCCTCTGGGTGTCAAATTACGAAGCTTGCACCCGGCACCCGAGGCCATGCGATATTATTATTAGGCTACTCCATTCATTACATTTCTGTGAAAGTTTGCAAATGGCTATAAGGTTATCACGGAACCAACGTAGACTGTATAATTCGTCAATGCAATTAAGGGGGTCAAGGGGTAACCTAGAATTTTTTCATGCAATTTTGCGTGCGACATAAAGTACAGAAAGTCTATTATATCTCCAAACAGCAACATTATTTTCAAAAATTCCTGAATTGAATTGGCATTTTTTGCGGCTTTTAGGAATTTGGGCCATTTGAGGCTAAAGGACCTGAATTTGCATGCACCACAAGCCTTTATAATTTGTGAAAGGGGTCTTCCTGTGTATGGGGACCTAACACAACGTAGAGGGTCATTTTTTATGTGAGGTGTATTGCGTTTCGTCTAGAAGGCTTTCAAATCTATTTCACGTCAGGAAGTACACGTTAGGTGAATTTGGTTTGAGAGCACATTTTAACTAATCTGTTGCTTTTTTTTGTCGACATACGGGTTCATCGTAAGGATGATTTTGTTTGATACGTATGGTAGATATACCCATATTTGGATATCTGGGTGATATGTTGTAGACAATAAAATCGTCTGTCTGTCTTTCTGTGTATCTTTATGTACGCCTATAAATCGTGTTCGGATGCTTGGTGCATCGTAAAATTAGGTATGGTAAACATGAGTCAATACACCAATCATTTATAAAACTCCTCACCGTACTTTTCATACAGTAGAAGGGTGGATATAGGGAAAAACGTCTCAAAATACATGCTAAAATAGGCGAAATATAAAAATTATCCTAGAAGGGCGATCAAAGCATATGTTTCACTTGTCATTGTGAGACACAAAATGCGCGAGTCTATAAGGGGTCTCCGAAAACCACATTCCATGATATTCCCATAAAACTAACTTCGTTCTGATAAACTTATAAAGGAATGACAAACCGGAATGACAAACCGCTAACCATTGCAACTGTAGCTCAATTGATAATGTCTGGTGTTAATATATAACACCGTTCGAAGAACGGGTACTTCTGCTAGTGCTCTATAAGGCAGGGAAGTCCATGCACGTGGAACTGGAAAAACTACACACGGACATGAATAAAAGTTTGGACGTGATAGCGGACTCACTGAGTGCCATGAGGAAAAATCAACAGTTCCAAGGAGCAGAGGAGAGGCAAAGCATCATTCAGATAGGCTCTCAGGAACCCATAGGAAAGACATTGGGAATCAGTAAGGAGATCCGATCCCAGGCTGAAGAGGGCAGGTCTGCTGCGGCACACCTTCAGAGACCAAGACGCCACTCCGAGGCGATAGGCAAGCATACCAAAATGATAGGGGACCTAACGGAAAATGGTACCAACAATGAGACAATAAATATAGTGATAAAACCCATTGATAAGATGGAGAGGAAGGGAGGCAATATATGAGCTGATGCAGACCACACGGAGGAAATCACACGGAGTAGGGAGCACACAGAAGAGGAGGACGTTTATGAAGTCATGAGTGACATGAGGAAAAATCAACAGTTCCAGGGAGCAGCGGAGACACTGAGCATCGTTCATATGGGCTCTGAGGACCACTTAAGACATACATTAGGAATCAGAAAAGAGTTCCGATCTCAGGTGGAAGACGACAGGTCTGCAGCGGTACAACTTCAGAGACCAAAACGCTACACCGAGGCGATAGACATGCATACCAAAATCATAGGGGACCTAACGGAAAAGGGACCAACATTGAGACAATAAATACAGCGATGAAACCCATCGATAAGATGGAGAGGAAGGGAGACAATATACGGGCTGATGCAGACCGCACGGACGAAAGCACGAGGAGTAGGGAAGACAGAGAAGAGGACGCCGGTTTTGAAGTAGTGCGCCGACGGCGATACAGATCGGACAGGAGAAATAAAATCATCATTGGAACGGATGAATCACCAAATTCCATTTTGCAGGCAGGACAGAGAACCGCTTGGCTATACGTGGGACTACTATCACAACAGACCACCAGTGAGACACTTAAAGATCATTTCTCCACGAAAGGAATTCAAAAACCCACAAGCTGCGAAGAATTGCGAACTATAGGGACAGATAAGGCCTTTAAATTAGGACTTCCCATTAAAGACTTAAATCAAGTGGGAAAAGCAGAGTTTTGGCCAAAAGGAATCCTCGTGCGGCCCTTTCGAGCCCCCAGACAGAGACAGTTCAACAGAGGGGTTGATCTGGAATAGATCCAGGCAGGGAATGACACAGTTGCGAATGTTATTATGGAATGTGGAGGGACTGAGAAATGCAATTAGCCTTCTACCAGACGATATGTTCGAACGCTATGACATAGTGATATTAACGGAAACGATACTAACGACAGAATGGGCTGCAGGAAACGCATATACGATTAACAGATTGGCGAGATAGGGACGAGGGAGACCATCAGGAGGCATCACATGCCTTCTGAATCCGATACTTTCGCCATTTATAACTATATATAATTCAGAAAACTTCCTTGTGATAAAAGCAAGTTTATGTGTAATCATATGCATGTACTTTCAACCAGAAATGACCCAAGATGAAATAATTGGGGAATTATCACTTGCACTGGAAACAACAGTTTACAACGAGACAGTCATTGCGGCCGGCGACTTGAATTGTCGCATAGATAAATACTCTCTTAAGACAACTCATGTCATGGAATTTTTTGAAGAAGCCAGTTTCACCCTCATTAACGAAAGCAATAGACCCACATACTTCTGCCATAACGGATCCAGTGTAATAGATCTAGTTTTCACAAACGAGTTTAATATCAAGGCGGTTCAGCAGAGTACTCTTGGAGAGACTCTAAGGAAACACTTGCCAGTTTTGGCAATATTTGAAATGTTCTCCGCCGATTCCAGGAAGTACGGAAGACCACAGTGTACGTCTCGGAAATTAAATCCAGTTTTGTTGAGTGAGTCGGAAATAAGTAAGTCCATGGAGCTAATTTCGTTAGGTAACTTGGACGCGGCAGCGATCAGGTTAGAGTCTCTTATCACAAAAGCCACGTTTGCCGCATCAAGGGAAAGAAAGACAATGAGGTGGTTTAATGAAAGTTGCTACATGGCCCATAAAGAAGCATTAGAGGCTCTACACATAGCTCGCATGGATCCATCAGAACATCTTCTGAAGGTTTATCGGCTCAAGAGGAAGAAGTACAAGGACATACTACAAACGGCCAAAGAATCCTACCACCAGGAGGAAGAAAGTAAACTAATTGACGAAGCAGAAGATAACCCTTATAAGGCGCTGAACCCTAGACAACCAAAATATCATAGAAACATTCCAATAGAGACTTGGGAAGACCACCTGACAGTAGTTTTACAAGGCAGGGATACCCGTCCTATTATTCAATCACCGCCCTTCCCTATTTTACTAGAGGAATCAGAGCTGCTCTCGGACATGGAGGTCATGATGGCTATAAGAAAATCAAAGAATAACAAGGCGTGTGGGCCTGACCTCATATACAACGAGCACCTAAAGCTTGCATCAATAGAACTGAGTAGATGCTTAGTCGCTCTTTTTAATGCATGTTTAAGATATGGTACAATCCCTCACAGGTGGAGAAAATCGACAATAAAGATGCTGTATAAAGGAAAGGGAGATTGTGGGGACCCTAACTTGTACAGAGGAATTGCCCTAGAATCGGCAGTATTGAAACTCCTCAGCAATATAGTTTGCATTCGTTTGACAAAGGCAATAGAATCTCAGATACCGGAAGAGCAAATTGGTTTTAGGAGGGGACGATCTGCAACTTAGGCTATACAATGTCTGCAGGCTGACATAGAAGAAGCCCTGAAACCATCCGGGGGAAAACTACATGTGGTATTCTTGGACTATGCAAAGGCCTTTGATACCATCAATAGACAAATGCTAGTAAGGAAATTAGACAACATGATTGGTGAAGGCAACTACTTGGCGAGATTTGTTAGGACCCTGTTGAGCGAAAACTACATCGTTATTTCGGACAACATTACAACTTCCAAGGAAATACAGCAGACAATTGGAGTACTGCAGGGGGATCCCTTAAGCCCGATCCTTTTCGCTCTTGCTACGGCAGATGTGGTGGAAATATTACCCCCAAATGTAAAAATATACATTTACGCAGACGATATGGCTCTAATTTCAACCAGTGAAAAGGATTTACAGCAGCCGTTTGACAGAGTTGCGGAGTGGGCGGAAGAGAATGAACTCTATCTGAATGAAAGGAAAACAGTTGCAATGACTTTCAGAAAAGGTGGAAGAGGAGCGACAATTCTCTACAAAAATAGACCGCTGCAATGTGTTACGCACTTCAAGTATCTGGGGGGTGACGTTCCAGACTCACGGAAACGTCTTCACTATTCACATCAAGGACAGAACAAACGCGGCTATAAAGGCCATGAGTGACATACGACATCTCCGAACACTGTCATTACAGACAGCGATGAGACTTTTCTCGCTGAAGATCATTCCTGTAGTTGCATATGGTTTGGAAAGTATTTGGCATCACCTTAAGTATAAGCAACTCGTAAAGTTGGAGAAGGTGAAAGCTACCTACCTGAAAAGGGTAATGTGTCTTTCGAAATTCAGTCTTTCTCGGTTGGTGTATGAACTCGCGAAAGAGCCTCCTTTTGTTGAAGACCTCAGATTACAGCTGCTCCTGCCATCTACATCGGGTTATGAGAGACTAATGCAGGAAATGAAGTTAAAGAGAGGAAGCATATGGCAGGAATTTTATATCACGGATGCGATGACATCGCGGGATTGGGCGAGGGGTTTCTATGAGATGAGACACTTGATAACCAGATTCGCGGTGCATGGATTCCACTTCAGGGTGTGTGCAAACAAAATGTACCATCAGCCGGATTGCTGGTGCGTGTGTGCCCTCTGCGGCAAAGCATGTGACAGATATCATGTTTCTTTTTTTTTTTTTTTTAGCGTATGGCTTTCAGTGCCGGGAGTGTCCGAGGACATGTTCGGCTCGCCAGTTTTTTTGTAGCTGCTTCGAGACGGACACCCAATGGGTGAGCTACAAGTACCGTTGGGGAGGGAAGGAGGGAAGTTGGAATGTAAGGACGAGGAGTTGGAAGGTAGCGGCTGTGGCCTATAGTTAGGGACCAACCCCAGCATTTGCCTGGAAGGAAGATGGGAAACCACAGAAGACCATCTTCAAGGTTGCCGGCGGGGGGATTCGAACCTCCTCGCCTCCCGGATGTGAGCGACTGCCATCAGTCATGCCGTAGATATCATGTAATGCGGTGTGATCAGAGGAAGTTATCTCTGTCACAGTATTGTACTAGTGATAAGTAATTAATGATGGTGATGATGATGATGTTCGAGGAAAAGATAAGTCATGTTTAATTCAATTGCATATTTTGTGCTCTAATAAATTTATATTTACTTTCTTTTACGTTATACTCCGGAGTATACAGTATATTTTCGATTAGCTATTGTTCTTCTCTTGTTCTTGTCAAATGAAAGTTGTAAAAGCAGAATGTTGAAAGTTTTGAAGGCAAAATAGGCTATATAAAATAACTCGTTCTCTCTTTTCTTTGCTTCCCTTTTCTGTACGAAAATAGCACTACTGCTGCCGCTACTACCTGCAAAATGATCCATATGAAAACTTATAGCATGCATATCCTATTCAAAGTTTATGTGGTCTCGTATAAGACCCACATCTGCGAGCTGGCGGTGTTTTATTACCTACGGCTCAAGCAATCTCGCTAAAACTGCAGCATGGGACGAGCACCTCTCCTCGAGGCAAATTGAATTCAGCGCTCCGCGACACATGCGACCAACTAAATTCTCTGTCAAAGATGAATGAAATTCACCAACAACTCATACTGAAGAATATAATATAGAATAGGTATGATTCCTTTCCCAACAAGTGCAACAAGTTGGAGATGTCTTTCACTTTTTGTCAGATGCTATTGCAACTACAATAAAGCTCTATATCATGAACATAAGTATCAGCGCGCACGATGGCGCAAAGTGAGAGCCGATTTCCTTTTACCCAAACGATCGAGGTTGGGAATTCTGTGACTACGAGATGGAAGTTTTACCTGTGAACATTGATTCAAATATTTAGGATAAAGCGAAGAAAGTACGTCTCTGAAATCACTCGAGGAATGATTTACTACCTCTCCAACTCGTGCTCGTTGTGAACTAAGTTCTTGACTCCTGGTGTTAAAATCCCTCAGTATGCCTTCCTTCTGAGGGTAAATAAAGCCGGCTGTCCCACGTCATAGATTTACGGCATGTAAAAGATCCTTCCACAGACTAAACTTGTGTGAAGCTAAATTTCTAGGTTAGATTTCGTTGGTACGCTCTATCAAAGTTCCAACGTTCACCACTAGGTATCATTGACATCTGGTAGTGAAAGTTGGAACTACTTGAATTTGTACGGAACTTGTAGCTCACCCTATGGGTGTCCGCTAGAAGCAGCTACAACCTCTGGCGAGCCGAACATGTCCTCGGACACTCCCGGCCTAAAAGCCATAGATAAATAAATAAATAAATAAATAAATTCAATAAAATCAGAGTTATCTACTTTATCCACTAAAACACAAATTCTGTGAAGAAACGTTGTTACAGTTGTCACCTGTTGATGAGGTAGGCCTAACGGTTTTGTTCATTGCGGGCAGACGTGTGATTGGTCGGTGCCTGTAGAATGAACAAGCACCTATCAATACTTGAGTTACCAAACACATCCATTCAAAAATGTACATGTTTGAGCCTCATTGGGGTCATCATCAGCATGTTATAAACGGAAAAGCAATCCTAGGATATATACGGGGGAGGCAATGATAGGACGCAGTTTGCGATCTGGTGCAACATATTTGTTTTTATAACTGTTCTTTATGCTGTTTTATAGGGATCATCAAGTCTATTCAATGATCATTAATGTTTTTCTAGCGTGTGTGCATATTTTCTTCAGGATTTGTGATATCGTTTTAGATTATTTTAATCAATTTGTGGATTGTAGGCTACTGCGATGTCTTGGATAGCTGCCATGTTGTTTATGAAGCATTGATTGGATATTTTCTTTTGTAGTTCCTTGCTTCAACAGGGCCATGCCTTGCAATTCCAAAGCCTCATAACGTCGTTGATGGAGAGCACTCGGGCCTACACCGCCTTCTATGTAATGCCCAAGACAACCCGCACGTTTATGTGAGGTGTCCGATCTTTACACTTGACAGTCAATCAATAACCAGTTTAGGTTATGTAGCTGGTGATTCCTACCTTTATATTATCTTTTGTATTGATAGAACATTTTATATGAAACTTTTTTTTTATATATATCCTTTATTATTATGTCCCACCGAGTGACTCCCGGAATAAGGAGTCCCCTTCTACCAATTGCCAACGGTCTCCTTAGAGAGCGGATGAGCGGGTAGAGGTCCAGGGCTCTCTCAAGCCCTTGGGGCAGGAAACTTCCCCTAAAGGCGGATGAGCCACTCGTTGGCCAACGGCATAGCATGAAGAAGGCAAAGGGAAACCACTTCATTAAAGATCTGTTAGGATATCCCAAGTATCAGCAGCTCAATATGATGTTAGCTTCTACAGTAAATTTTTCCGGAGGTAAAATAATCCCCCACTCGGATCTCCGGAGCGGGATAGGTAAAGAAGCCAATTTAAGAAATAAGCAGAGGAGAATCGGTACCTGGAATGTACGGACCTTACTCCAGACTGGAAAGTTAAAGAACTTGATCATGGAGATGGAAAAGATGGATTTACATGTATTGGGTATAGCAGAAATGAGATGGCCACATGCAGGAGACTTTTGGAGTGAAAATTATAGGATAATTCATTCTGGTACGGCAAATAATAATCCAGGATATGGTGGAGTAGGCATTATATTGCATAAAGAATTAGGAAACAGAGTAAAGGGATTCGTGCAATATAATGAACGATTAATTTTAGTACGGATCGAAACTAAACCAAAGGATACTGTGATAGTCCAAGTTTATATGCCGACAACTCAAGAGATTGATGAAGAGGTAGAGAAATTTTATGAAGATCTAAGTGAACTTATAGCTAAAATAAAGGGGGAAGGAAACCTTATTTTACTTGGTGACTGGAATGCAATTGTCGGAGAAGGAACTGAAGGAATGTTGTTGGTAAATACGGATTGGAGAGAAGAAATGAGAGAGGCAAGAGACTTGTAGAGTTTTGTATACAGCATAACTTAGTTGTAACGAATACTATATTCCAACACCATCCAAGGAGGAGATACACTTGGAAAGCTCCGGGATACCTAAGAAGGGCCCAAATAGACTACATATTAGTAAAGGAAGGATTTAAGAACCAGGTGAAAGATAGTAGAAGTTACCCTGGAGCTGATGTCGACAGCGACCATAACCCAGTCGTCATACGCTGTGAATTTAAGTTCAAAAGATTAAAGAAGAAAGAAAATAAACATTGGGATATTTCTAAGCTTAAAGATGAGTCCACTCAAATACTCTATATGGATGAAACAAACAATAACATATGAGGCATTGAAGAACACTTGGCAGTAGAAGAGAAGTGGATCAAAATAAAGAACAGCATTTTAGACTCAACAGCAACTGTTTTAGGAAAAAAAGAAAAAGAAAATAGAAAAGAGTGGATAAGTCAAGTGGATATGATAAAGGAAAGAAGACAGTATAATAACTCGAATGATCATGATGAAAAGCAAAAATACAAGACCTTAAGAAACAAGATAAACAAGACAAGGAACAGCATTTAATGGGAATCTGTGCAGGCATAAATAACAACATGAAATCTGGGCATAAAGATATTAAAAAGGGAAGCTTGTAGTTTAACGTGACCGTTAATCTCGCGATCATAAGCCACGGGACCTCCGTTTTACGTGGAATCTGAACCACAGGACATGGCATTTCACATCGAAAATCTCACATGCAGTGACCGGGAATCGAACCCGGTCCGCCTTGGTGAGAGGCATACAGCTTGACCGCTGCGCCACCACGCCCCTAAAGATATTAAGAGGTTCTTTGAAACAAGGAAGCCAAAAACAATGAGCACTGAGGACAAAGATGGGAAGTTAATATATGATGACGAAATGATAGTGAAAAGATGGAAATAATATTTGGAACAACTATACGACTATACAGTGGAAACTGTGTTAACTTGCCCATTGAGAAAGAAGATGAAATAACAGGGGAAGACTTGGGGGCACCTATTATGGAAGAAGAGTTTGAAAAGGCGTTGCAGGACCTCAAAGGAAAGAAAGCTCTTGGAGTTGATAACATATCAGGAAAACTATTGAAACAATCAGGTGACAAGTTCAAAAAGGAACTGTACAACTTAATATGTACTATTTACAAGACTGGAGAATTGCCTGAAGACTTTGTGAAATGCATAATAGTACCTATACCTAAAAAATCAAATGCAAGGTCATGTAAACAATACAGAACATTGAGTCTGGTGTGTCATGCATCAAAAATAGTCACCAGAATTATTATGAAGAGAATAGAAAAACAAATCGATGAATACCTATCTGATGATCAATTTGTTTTTAGGAAAGGAGTAGGAACAAGAGAAGCAATCTTAGCATTGAGGCAAGTGATAGAGAAGCAGATGAAGAAAAGCAAACCTACCTTCTTAGCGTTCGTCGACCTTGAAAAGGCGTTTGACAATGTGGACTGGAATGTTCTATTCAGCATTCTTCATCAAACAGGTATCAACTTTAGAGACAAAAGACTCACCTATCATCTATAGTTTCAGTGCCGCTGCTCAAATCCAGTATGTCATACTGTTGTCTGCCGTTTTAGGTAGATTTCATTAGAAAGCTAACTATTGCAATGGGTACCATGTTTCGACTTCAGGAAAATTTCGACATATCTTCGCATTTCACATCCCCCACACCCCAAAACCACCGTCAGTTGAAATTTTATATATAATTATATATGTATATCAGTTTCTTGTGGACACGATAACTGCCGCAATTTTGCACCAATCACTTTGAATTTTTTACCGAATATGTATACCTATAAAATCTCGGTCGAGTTCGTTACTGGGCTAGATCGGTCGAAGGAGGTGAATATGGGGGGAGGGGGCTTTTTTCGAAAAAGTGAAATATTGCAATAACTCTCTTAATATGTGAAATATCGAATCCGTTCAAAGTTCATATTATGTGTCGGATAAAGCCAAAAAATTTATGATTGAAGAGTTTTTTATAGCACCAACCATTGACCAAAGGGGTGGGAAAAAGTGGGTTTTTCGGAAAACATTAATCATATCTCTCTTAATAGGCACAATATCAAAACCGTACGAAATGGACAATATTCCTCTAATAATTACCTAAAACTTTTGTCTGAAAGAATTTTTGATATGACCCACCATTACGCCAAGGGATGAGAAAATGATTTCGGAATTATAAGAAAATGCCAAGAGCTATCAGTGGTTGCCATGGCAACACTACTAAATTGATGAGGGATGAGCCATCAGACGTTGCCATGACAACGCACTTGCACGAGATCAGATTCAGATTTTCATCTGACTAAGTGTGAAACGGCTTCGGTGATGTAACTGGTAGCATGCCGAACTTCTATGCCCAAGGTCGCGGGTTCAAAGCCGGCCAAAGTCGTCGGATTTTCTAAGAGCGCTAAAAATCCCTCAGTTTGCTTTCCTTTGGAGGGGAAGTTCCAACGTTCGTTGCGAGTTGCTGGTTGCGGTGGCATCTAGTAGCCAAGTTCACAGCTAGGTGTCGTTGACGGTAGTATCTGGTAGAAACATTAGGAGCTACTGCTTGATATTGACCGTCTGCAGTCCTTACCTGAATTACAGACTAATACAGCCATCACAATTCACACCGTTTATCAGACAGATTCTACACTCACCCAAAGTACACGGGGTTACATGACTGCGTTGTCGCAGCCCCTAAACTGAGGAACCAACCAAAATCTCTGCGGGAGATATAATTTTGCGTGAAGAAGTAACAGACCGTTACATAGTTACACATCAGTGTCGAAACCTTGCATATGGACAGTGTGACCACAAGTATAACAAGTAGTTCCGTGAAGAACTATACAGCCTATTTTCATATATCCTACTTATGTTAATTGCCACTATCAACATACACAATTTCAGTTTGATTGCTGTAATAGATTCGTAGATATTGAGAACCGACTAAATATTTCGGATGGTCGCCATGTTGGATTGTATATATGTAGGTCCTAGAGTTATGTACTGTTACATGCAGATTATTGTGAACGTGTAGTATTCAAACTTCAATCGCAAAATTAGGACACAAGAAAAAACAAGGAGATTTAAAAAATTTTCACAGCTGCCATCTTGAGGTTATGGAAACAATTGAAATAAATTAGATGCCAGTGGATTAACATTCGTATAAGAATTTACTGTACCAAGTTTCACTGCACTCGGATGGTTAAATTGCGAGAAACGTCCATGTGAATATTTATAATTCGCGTCACCGCCATGTTGGATTTGTGATCACCAGGTAATTTAAAGTCCTATAGGTGAACTTAAGTTCATAGCCCCTATGAACATTAAAAAATGCAGTTTGATTGCTAAAATAGATTCGTAGATATTCAGTATCGTCTAAATATTTCGGATGGTCGCCATGTTGGATTGTTAAATGTATAGGCCATAGAGTCATGTACCATTAAAGGAAAATTTTTGCGTAGGTTCATTATTCAAACTTTCACTTCGATCGCATGACTACATCACAAGAAATAAAAACTTAATTTTAAAATTCGCACTGCCGCCATCTTGAGGTTATGCAAACAATTGAACTAAATTAGATACCAGTGGATTACAATGTGTATAAATATTTCCTGTACCAGGTTTCAGTGCGCTTGGAACATTAAATCGCGAGAAAGGTCTATTTAAAATTTTCAAATTCGCTTGGCCGCCATGTTCGTTTTGTAGTTAACCGGTTTTTGAAAATCTTATAGATGGAATTCCAGTAGTGCCCTTTATCTCCGTACAAAATTTTAGGGAGATACCGCTAATAGTTTCAGAGATATAGAATGCCGGTGAAATATTTCGCACATCCGCCATCTTGTGATTATGTAAACAATTGAACGAAGTTAGATGTCGGTGCATTACAATGTATATAAACATATACTGTACCAAGTTTCATTGCGTTTGGTTGGTCAAATCGCGAGAAACGTCTATTTAAAAGTCGCAAATTCGCTTGGCCGCCATGTTGGTTTTGTAGTTACCAGGTTTTCAAAACTCACATAAGTGAACTTATAGTAGTTCCCTCTATCACCATAGAAAATGTCAGGGTAATATCGGTAATAGTTTCGGAGATATTGAATGCTAATGAAATATTTCGCACAGCCGCCATGTTGGATTGGTGAGTCGTAACAAAATTTGAAGGGCACGGTCGAGGTCGCCGGGAATATTGCTATGAACTTTCCGAGTTTCATTGAAATCGCTCCTGCCGTTTAGATTTTATTAGGGGGGGACACACACACGAATCACACACACACACACACACGCACACACACGGACAAAGGTGATCTCATAAGCCTATTTTTTCAAAATTGAAAATAGGCTAAAAATGGACTCCAAATGACAAGAAGGTTACCGTCATCATAAGACAATAAAATGTTTAAAATATGCATAAAATTACGAAAAACAAAGTTAATTAATCTCCAATTATAAAATACTTTCTCACAATAAATGAGGTCTGATCCTTCTACGAAAACCTGCATATTCTGCCTATTTTCGCCTATCCCCAAGTTTGTCCGGTGAAATCTACCTCCGCCTTCCGGCGTGCCGAGAGGACTTTTTTCACTTCGATTAGGAAGAATATAGGAGATGATTAGGGCAAAGAATTATAACTATACCCATACATTTAGGGGAAAAAAGTAAGCTATATGTTTATTACCTGAACATCTTCTTTTGCATCTTCCAGTAATTGGAATTATATTGTCTTGACCGAATGAAACATTTACAATATCAATCATTGGAATAATGCAGGATCGGACCTGCAATTTTGAGTTTGTAGGCAAATGCCAAACCGATTGAACCATCCAGCCCGACACTTTACTCTGCCCAATTGCTGGATCTTTTATCTGCCAGGTGGTTGATCTTACCCAATATGGGATACGCTGGTATCAAATGTCTACTAGACACTACACTAGAAATCCACATCTCGGTTTCCGACTCACAAGAAGCTATTACCTAGATTGTTTCGTAACTTGTGTATGTGCGCGAGAGTGTGTACGCATGTTAAGTTAGCTCGCCTTCAGCCTCACGATATATGAGGCCTGTTCGCTTGCTTGCTTGCTCGCTTTCCTACCACCAAAGTTTGCAGCCGCCTGCCTTTGTCTTCTCAGCACGGAGACGACACATCATTTAAAATTATTCTCACAGAGTTGTAAGTGAACTGTTTTTATAGATTGAAAAAGTTCCGCTCAGCCACGTTTATATAAAGTGGTGTGTGTGTTATGGTTTCTTGAGGTCGTTTGTCACGGGCCAGAAGATGTAGTCTCTCAACTTGTGCATCACGTATGGAGATGAAATACTGAGTATTTTGCGTTTCTGCATTATGCTCTTAAGGGCATACTCACCAACATTGCTTTACGCCTGGAATCTGGCGAGTATCTACGAATTCTTTCCGGTGGGGAATGGACCCATAAATACAGTATAGGTGAGGAGCTTGCGTATACATACAGAATAATGACACAAGATGAATAATATTCCTAGAACTCACAATAAAGTGATAATGAATTCTTCCCTATCAAAATACAAATTAATCGTTCCGGTGTATGTTTCACAAAAGCCAAACTCTAAAACCAGAGGAAGTTAGAAGGTGCGGCTTGTACCAAAAAGTGACAGTCAGTCTGAAAGACTAGACTTTGTATCATTTTAAATGCTACAAATGCTGAAAAAGCTAGAAAGGCTGGAGGCTTCTCGCTTCGCTCGAAGTCAAAGACTCTTGACATGTTAGAAAATTATCTGCATAATACTTATCTTGCTTATCTTGTTTCAAATTACTCCCGAACGGCAAGCGCAAACCAAGGGCAAAGCAAGGTCAAGCGCGCGGGATGCCGCACGCTCACCAGAGCGCGCGGGGACGTGCCCCTTCCATCCAGTCTAAAAACACTTATAGTGGGCGATGCATTAAAGATAGAGATACGCTCTCCCAGACTTTTTTGTAGAACATTTCATGCTGACCAATTCTTACGCTCATAGTATATTGATATTGTTAACGGTTTACCCAGCGTAAGCTTAAGAAGCGCTGAGTTTTAGCACGGACGTCAAGTTTGTTTTCGACTTTTTCACTGAAATCGATATTGCTTGTCTTCCTTTGATCATACATAAAATATTTTCTACAGAACCTTTCCTCGAGATATCCTTTACAGAATGGTGAAAACCGCATCAAATTTCATCCAGTCGTTCTCGAGATTACCCGTGACATCCAAGAATCGGGGATTTTTGTCTTATATACTAACGAAGTAGAGATTGTCGGGGAACACATGCACCAAGCGGTACTATGACGTCACACTCCTCTGTGCATCTGGGTACATTTCGTCCCGTCACCGTTACTTAACACCAGACCCCAGCGTAACAACGAAGTCAACAAGATCATTTAAACTGATAAAATCTTCCAAATCGTCTCAATCTATATGAAAAATCTTCAATTTCTTGGAAAGTCAAGGGAATATATATATATATATATATATATATATATATATATATATATATATATATGTTTTGTTCATTAAGTGCGCTTAAAGATATAAGAAAGACGATAGCCACTGCCAGGACTGTGTCTCGTCCAGCCCACATTACATTAAAGCCAGGTGGGTTGTTTAACACATGCGAGATGTCTCGCACAGGCACTGTAAAATAGCGGGTGAATCAGCTGCCCCTAATAATATGGTTTTATGCAGCCCAATTAATGCGTTTTGTCAGAAAGGTCGATATTTCTCTGCTTGCATCACGTATGGCACTAATGAACGGCAAGCATATCCCGCAAACGATACTATTATGTTTCCATCGATGCGACTACAGACCGTTCAAATAATATGATGTGCCCGCAATCAAATATTGTAGTGCAACATATCATCTGAGTGAAGATGTTGTGCCAAGTGGTTGGGTATAGGAAATCATGAAATTAGCGCTGAAAAGTACGATATAGTATCGTGGAGAGCGTTTGGAACAGTGAACTGGAGGAGTAATGTACTCTAAGTGGTTCTGAATACAAACCTGAGGCGTATCGCATGTGGATAACCACTGGATTGCCAACTAATGGACTCGACGGGCAAAGGTTCAATTCCCTTATCGGAGAACTTTTCTTGCAACTTTCTAAATAAGTAAATAAATAAATATATAAATAAACTAGCAACAGTTATGAATTATATTACGTGATAAGCGCTTCCTTTTTCGATGTCAATGAACTACGACCAATATCCGTTTTACGTCTCGGCATGATGGGTTAAAATCACTGACTGGACTATTAATTATATTATCATGGAGATACATGTGCTACGAATTCTTGTCAAACGTAATTTAAGAATGCCGAGGTGCATGAAAAACAAATCCCTCTTCCTTCCAACATTAACTTGACTGTGTATTTTGCGGAACGAAACGTTTACAGGCGAAATGAAGAAAGGCCGAGTTGCATTTCCAGGGAAACTACAAACACAACCACTCTTCTCTGAAGTCTTAACTCTACACGACTCGACAGTTTGCTACTGGCTGTATCTGGAGTAGTAGACTCGCCCACTAGCTAGGCTGTAACTGCGGTGATAGGCTCACCCCTAGCTAGCTTGTAAACTGTCGCCTGGGTAATTGAATGGAGATTGTTGGAAGAAATGAAAACGTAAAATCACTTATAGTGGGCGATGTATTGACGATAAAGATATGCTCTCTCAGACTTTTCTGTAGAACTTTTCAGGCTGAACAATTTCTTACACTCATAGTATATTGATATTTTCACTGGTTGCCCAGCGTAAGTTTAAAAAGCGCACGGACACGAATTCTTTTTCGACTTTATCACTGAAATCGTTACTGCTTGGCCTCAATTGATCATTATTTTGAACAGAAACCTTCCTCGGGATATCCTTTACAGAATGGTGAAAACCGTATCAACATTCATCCAGTGGTTCTCGAGAGTATCCGTGACATCCAAGAACCGGGAAATGTGTTTTATATTAAGTAAAGATTAAAAAAACAGAAATCATGTTACCTCAACTTCCGCAAGTAAACAAAATTGAGCTGGGAGGCCAAGATATAAAAATTGTTTAAAAATTTAAATATTTAGGGGAAATAATCACTTACAACCTGAACGAGAAACCAGCATGGCAAAGTAGAATCGATAGACTAGTTAGAGCACAGCATGTTACCATGAACACCTACAACAACAAATGCCTCTCAATAGCAACCAAATTAAAACACTACGAAACAGTCACCCAGACACACATTACCCATACATATGAAACAATATTCAAAACAACTAATACCGTTGCAATAGATCGAGTACTCAAGATAGAGAGGAGAATAATGAGAACTTGTTTAAATAAAAATATCAAGTTCATGGCGTCTGAAGACTAGCTCTCAATAAAACAGTCTATAAAGGAATAGACCAGTGACAAGCACTATGAAAAAAAGCAAATATCTTTTTTGGGGCATATAATAAGGTCACCAGAAAATCTGTAGGAAAATAATAGAACATCTTTGGAAGGGTAAGAGCAAAATTAGGTGGTTCACAGAACTTCAGGAAGACACGAGAGAGTTACCTATTACAATAGCAGACTTAAAATACAAGACGAACGCACTAAATAAGCTATATTGAAAGGCAAACACACTACGCTACAACCGGGTGAGTTAGCCGTGGTCGTTACGGTGTGGCTGCAGGCAGTCGCTCACATCCGGGAGGCGGGGAGGTTCGAATCCCCCCCGCCGGCAACCTTGAAGATGGTTTTCTGTGGTTTCCCATCTTCCTTCCAGACAGATGCCGTGGTTGGTCCCTAACTATAGGCCACAGCCGCTACCTTCCAATTGCTCGTCCTTACATTAAAACTTACCTCCCAGACAACACTCCACAGGCGATGGTACTTGTAGCTCACCTAAAAGCCACTGACACACACACACGCACACACACACGGACAAAAGGTGATCTCATAAGCCTATTTTTTTCAAAATTGAAAATAGGCTAAAAATGAGATTTTAAAATTTCTCACTGCCACCATGTTGTGGTTATGAGAACAATTGAAATAAGTTAGATGCCAGTGGAGTAAAATTTCTATAAGCATTTACCGTACCAAGTTTCACTGCGCTCGGATGGTTAAGTCGCGAGAAACGTACATTTAAATATTAAATTTCGCGTCGCCGCCATGTTGGATTTGTTCTCACGAGGTTATGGAAAGTCCCATAGGTAAACTTATGTTTATAGCCTCTATCAACATACACAATTTCATTTGATTGCTGTCATAGATTAATAGATATTGAGAACCGTCTAAATATTTCGGATGGTCGCCATGTTGTATTTTAATATATGTAGGCCATAGAGTTGTGTACTGTTAGATGACAATTATTGCGTAGGTTCATTATTCAAACGTTGACTTCGATCGCATGATTAGGACAAAAGACATAAAAACTTAATTTTCAAAATTTACCCAACCGCCATATTGAGGTTATGTAAACAATTGAACTAAATTAAATATCTGTGGATTAAAATTTGTATAAACATTTGCTGTACCAAGTTTCACAGCGTTTGGATGGTTATATCGCGATGAGAGTCTATTTCAATGTTTCAACTTTGCTTGGCCGCCATGCTCGTTTTGTAGTTAAAAGGTGTTTGATAGTTACATAGGTGAACTTCAGTAGTGCCTTTTATCACCACACAAAATTTCAGGATGATATAAGTAATTGTTTCGGAGATTTAGAATGACAGTGAAATATTTCGCACAGCCGACAAGTTGGATTGGTGAAACGAAGAAAAACAAGAAGTTCCGTGAAGAACTATACAGCCTACTTTTCATGCCAATGATTATTCTACAGTATATGAACCTATCTAGAATAATGACGAAATTAAGTTGGTAATATCGAAATATCTAATTAGTTCAAAATATACCTGGTATAATGTAGCCTAATAGAGCACTACAGTTGACAGCCCTGGTGACTGAATATATTCTTAGTTCCACCTCTTAAGGTACAGAATACAAAATTTGGTTGAAGTCCAATGGTCGTTACATGCAGTTAGACAGTGGATCTATCACCACGTGTAAAAGCATGTTGCCAACAATACCATGCGTGTGCTGGTCTGAAATAATCTGAATTATTATGATATCTTGTTGTGGCAATTTTGGATGAAATCCATTTGTGAGTATAGAAGTTACATGTATTTTAAAATTGGACATATCAGCAGACATAGAATCATGTTGGCAGCACTGCCTTGTATTAATTACTCCAAATTAATCTAGAATGGCAGGTGCTATACGTGTGCAAAGTATAGAGCTGTTGGCTTGCATACTTTCTGATATATTGATATTAGGGTAAAAAGAATATAGACAGCATTTATTAACAGTTGGCAGCCCTGATTGCTCTTAACAATACTTATAGTCATATCTGTTATGGTACACATAGCACATACGAAATTTGGTTGAAATCAAAATGATAGTATGGAAGTTACATGTATTTAAAGTTGGACCTGTCAGCAGGCTTAGAATCATGTTGGCAGCACTGACGTATATAAGTTACTCCAAATTAATATAGAATGTCAGGTACTATACGTGTGCATAGTTTAAAGCTGTCGGCTTGCATACTTTCTGATATATTGGTATTTGGATAAAATAAATTAGGAGCATTTATTAACAGTTGGCAGCCCTGGTATGTCTTAAGAATACGCTCAGTCATATCTGGTTATGTACACATACAACATACGAAATTTGGTTGAATTCCGCTTGATAGTGTAGAAGGTATATGCATTTAAAAATTGGACCTATCAGGAGGCTTATAATCATTTTGGCAACACTGCCATGTTTGGCCTCCTGAAAATTAAACTGAAATATTATGATCTGTACGTGTGCCAATTTTGAAATAGCTCCCATTCATACTTTCCAAGATATCCAACATGGAGCTCAAATTTCAATTGCGATTTTTTAGCTGTTGGTAGCACTGACATCATTTTCAAATATGGCCGTGAGATATTCAGGTATAGATCTTTACTCCTACCAAATTTTGTTTCGATTGCTGCAGCCGTTTAGGAGTTGATAGGGGGGGACACACACACAGCCAGCCAGACAGACAGACAGACAGACAGAAGGACAGACAGACAGACAGACAGACAGACACACATTTGCCCGATCTCATAAGTCTACTTTTTCCTCATTTTTGCAAAATGTGAAAAGTAGGCTAAAAATTAAAGGGCACAGTCGGAGTCGGCCAAAATTGTACTATGACCTCACTGAGATTCATTGAATTCGTTCCAGCCATTTAGATTTTATTAGGGGAGGACACACGCACGGTCGCACACACACACAGACAGACAAACGGTCAAAAGGTGATCTCATAAGCCTATTTTTTTCATAAATGAAAATAGGCTGAAAATGTAATTTCAAATATACCGAATAACAGTGCTCTTAGTCAAGCGAAATTCTAAGAATTCCTTTGGCTTAACTGTATTTCCATGCAGTGAAAGTCCTGTATTTAATCTAATCCAAATTCAGATAATTTGAATCCTTTAATACATACTTGGCCCGCAGAAGCACTATTTCACTAATCGACGCATTTTTATTATTATTATTTGTTTGCGTATGGCATTTAGTGCCGGGAGTGTCCAAGGACATGTTCGGCTCGCCAGTTTTGTAGCTGCTTCGAGGCGGACACCCAATGGGTGAGCTACACATACCGTCGTCTGTGGAGTGTTGTCTGGGGAGGAAAGTTTGAATGTAAGGACAAGGAGTTGGAGAGTAGCGGCTGTGGCCTATAGTTAGGGACCAACCCCGGCATTTGCCTGGAAGGAAGATGGGAAACCACAGAAGACCATCTTCAAGGCTGCCGGTGGGGGGATTCGAACTTCCTCGCCTCCCGGATGTGAGCGACTGCCTGCAGTCATGCCGTAACGACCATGGCTAACTCATCCGGTTGACGCAAAGAATTAACAACCAGCTATGTCATATTGCAATTACTGATAAGTGCTTTCTGCTCCTTAATTCACAAAGCTCATAGTCTCTGCCCCATGAGCAAGTACGAAATTTCTTAGAGCCATTCTAGTGACGGGAAACTCGTAATACAGGCGCCCCTTCATGATCACATCGCTATTAACATGAAGTATGTTGGTATTTCTAAGCTTCAATTAGGTGACGGACGGTGATTGATACGTTTCATCTCGATAACCAGTGGCGTACTGACTGGGGGGGGGGGGGGGGCGTTGTGTTCATGGTTTATATAACAGCTCTATCCCCCCTTACCCTTTAAATAGACCAAGGTAATAATAATAATAATAATAATAACAATAATAATAAAAATAATGAAATTAGCATATCAAAAAAAAATTGAACACACAGAAATTGCCCTAATTTAAGTGACTCGGTAGGTCAGCTGAGTTCACAGCAAAAAAAACCTAGGAGAGAATGTTCCTATTTTTCGTGATATTCAAGAACACCCTGCTTTAATTTAGGATAAGAGATCAGGCGGGACGAAGCTAATTCAAGACGAGCTTGTTGATTGAAAGCTGCGGACGTACACAGAAAGGCCGACAATTTTAAACTTGCCACACATGGTGAAGCAAACAGGAATAATCTTCCTACTGACTGCCAGCATTAAATAAAAAAACTACATCCAAATGTCAAAGTATAATAAAAATCTAGAAATGATACAATTAAATTACAATTAAAACCCTTAACCGCTTGACCTAATATTTAAAAGGTAATACAGAATCAAGTTTCAGCCAATACTGTAAATAAAATAAAATTAGTCATTGCCCAGTTGGCAAAATTTCATTTCCCATCATACGATTAATTGAATTACTGAACAGAGAGTAGTATCATCCGCAAAAATAAAAGGAAATATAACAACATGAAATTCAGGCCCGGTGCCATTTCACAAACAAATTGCATAAAGCAACAAACGTGTTCCTTAGGGAACGAAAGCGTCCAACAAGCTTCAGAGTCCAGCACTGACTGTCCTTTGAAGCCTATCTGACTAAAGTTAAATCCACGAGGTTCCCACCCGGCTAACATGAAATAGGACAATGAATAACCCACCCTGCAGTAAACTACAAATAACAGTATGACCAAATTATACAAGCCCTTCTAAAATATTAAATACTAATATACTAAAATAAAAATGTCAGTCCGTATCTAGCTCAGAATATGGTCCATACGACACATGGCCTCGAAATCACATTACCAAAATATTTTGCAGTCAAAGTTTGTATTCATTAAAGAAAAGTTTCTTTCTGTTGCCCCTTGTATTAAGTTAAGATTGTACCACCTGGTGTCTCCCAGCCCTCCGAGGAAACTGCCCAATGAGTTTCCCCGGAGGCAATTGCTTGTGAGTCTAGTTGTCAGCAAGGTTCTTCACACACTGTCTCTCCAGTCACAGGCCGCAACCCTCGAGCCCAATGCACCCCCACCACACTACTTTAGTCATACCAACGTGACTAGTGGTGCAAACGTGCCAAAACAAAGCCAGAGTCCAAGGTTTACAATTCGTACCTCGAATATCACCCCACACAGTTAGTGCGTAGAATCTTCCCAGGAGTTGAGATGTTTCACAAGGTTCTTGCAAAATATTTTTTTAGAACAAGGGTTTGGCCAAATGTAGCTGACAGGGAGTGTTCACATCTCCAATGTTCACAGATACAAAGCTTGATGTATCTCCCTCGCCAAGTTTCCATTAGTGATAATACTTTAAGTGGCAGGACACACAAAGGGTAGAATTCCTGGCAGAAAAGGGCTTGGCGAACCCACTTCACCAACAGATCATAGTCAAGTGCAGGAACAAGGGCGAAAGGAATTCCCAGAAGAGGCTTGGTGGACGCTCCCATGATAGTTTGTCCGGTCACACCTGGAGTTCTTACTGCGTCTCGATGATAAAGATGTATATGTACTGATTTACAAAATCGGTACAGCCTCCTCCTCCAAAGGAAGACGATGGGGAGATGAAAAGCATGGTGACGGTGTCCAGCTGGTCTCTTGGCAGCTGAAGAGGCTACTCCAATCTCCGCCAGCAGACCTTGAAGCAGATCTCCTCGGGTAGAATGATGCCATGGGACCTAGATGTATCTCCAAACTGGGCCCAGATTGGTAGTACACGTCCCACATAGTGACCACTGAAACACACATCAGAACAGCAGCGTATGGTCCAAATACAGATCCCTTAGTGGGAACGAGCGTTCCAGGCCAGTCAACCAGCCCTAAACAACTGAAGTTATCCCAGGAAGGATAACAAAAATCACACAAATTATCAGTGTGCCATCGAAGTTCACTTAAGAGTTCTCCAAGTCACACACGGGATGCTTGAGGCCGTGAACAAGGTTCTGCGCAAAGATATAGTGTCCAGGGCATAGTTAAAAGATCACTGAAGTATGAAAATCACACGAAAGGGCAACCAACTGCACGATAAGACTGACGTTAAGAAGCTTAATAAGAAAGTTCACTACAATACTTAGCAAGAATAACCAAAATTTGACTAAGGTGTACAGAACCCAGAATTTTTACAGAATACGCAAATCAAAGGCACCTACAAATTTGCCCACCAAATTTTTAAATAATTTTCCAAAATGAATTTACTTTAAACAAACCGAAGGACCATTTCTCTGCGACTTCACGAAATCAGGACTGAACGTAACTATTCCAAAACTCGCAATAACAATTACATAATTATGCCGCACGGGGCATTCCACCAAAACAACTACATTTATAATACCGCACGTGGTATTGCTCAAGTTAACACATTAAAAATTACCTACCGCACCGAAAGCATCACACAGAGCTCGTTTTGATATGCACACAAACACAATTTACATGTCTTGCTCAATTTCACATGTTCCTGGCCCACACTGCCCTCAGTGGCCTCCAAGGACAGGAGGCACAGAGACCACAACATCCTATCACACAAGCACACTAACAGCAAGACAAACAAAATAAGGAAAAACCACGTCACCCACATAATTCACACACATTCACACTCCCGGCACCTGGGCTGAGAACTGAACCCAAGGCCTGGGACTCATACAAGGCGGAGGACTGGCTCTGCAGATCGATTCACACTAAAATATAAGACCCTCAATTCCATCGGACTGTCACCCCGATATTTCTCCCACTCCATAACTGCCTACGGGCACAGATCCCGGCGACAACACAAAGACATAATTACCCATTCATACTGCAACTTGCGAACCAGGAAAACAGCACGGCGACTGCCGTTCACAAGTCTGATGTGAATTATAAAAACAGTATGCACTGTCATTCACGCACTACCCAAATAAATATCGCCCTGTCCTTCATACGACAGGTCCTCTCCCTTTCGAACGCGGGAGGAACATTTACTCTTGGGCCCCTGGCCATCAAGACGTAAATCAGCTCGGTACCTGAGCTGTCCCTCCGGATCAACACATGACTCGACGGAGAGTACTTGACATCTTCTCCACAAAGGCAGGCCGCCTCAGAAGATGAAGTACAACACTTTACAAACACATAAATATACCTTCGACACAAGGTAGGGCACCCACCAACGTCACCCGTACAGCCACCAAGCGTCACACACACCCTAGTGCACGTGGCTCACCTTCCAATCACACAACACAGACAACCAAAACCCCGAAAATTTCTCTAAATAGCGTTACCACAGACTACAGACATCTCTAACTAACAACCTGTGTCACCTACCATTAATGTTCACCATCCAAATACTGGGTGACACTTTATGACCACACTCAAATTGAACCCATGATGCTTCAACGCACCACTGTCATCAAAACGTTCTTAAAACATTAACTCCACGAAGCTACTTAAAATCTCAAAATTCACAACCTCCTCGACTAACAACACGTGTCTGTATCTCACAAAATACTAACGCCAATAAAATCCCTCCCAGAATATCAACACTAAATTATTCAGAATTACAAATCACAGCAGTGACAGATGTTACATCTCAAAAGGCACGAAGCAATTGAAATCTTCAAAATAAAATCCATAAATCCAGCTGGCACCAACCACATGGGAACCTCACACACCCAAAAAACCTGCTAAGCTATCAACACACAATTACTCCGAGAATTTAAATTTATTTACCACAAAAGATGACACTACTCCAGTAACCTCCCCCAGGACACTGACTGACACTAAGGCTCACAATCGATCAGAACATCTGGTGGCAACAGCCGAACTCACACACACCCAAGATGACGGGGCTACACAAAATTTTAACGAACCCAGAACTTTTCAGAGTTGAGACTACAACAGAAACGCTAGCGGTCTAACAGATCAAGGCTGCAAGTTATAAATAACTAACCAACTAATGCACCATGAAGCACCCTCAAGTGAAAAATCCAGAATCAAAATATCAAAATATGCCCGAACGCCTACAACAGCTGATTGTGAAGTGAACACACACCCAAACTAACGGAGTCTACACGAAATCTCATGAACCTTCAACCCTTCAGAATGTGACCACAATAGAATAACCTAGCCGCCTAACAGCAAGAACTGCAAGTTATGAATAACTAACGAACCAGCCTACTCAATGCAATCGCAAACTAAACACTGCAACCTCAAAACCAGACTAGTGAACACAGCAGCTGACATACAACGACAGCTCAGAATGCCACCGCAGGGTCATCTCCCTAAAGGAAAACTTTCACCAACCGAACTACCAAATATTTTTTTACTACCAACAATCAACAAGTATTCCCAGAGTTAGCAACTTCATCACTGGAACTCGAACACAGGACTCCAGTTCCTAACAATCATCCATCATCCATCACACATCCTTCTCAAACATCTCATTATAAGATTTAACCACCCACGACAATAACCCGTTACATTCAATTATCCAAATTAGCAGTCGTACAGATCTCATGACACAAAATACCCTATGGTATAGAAACACTTACCGACAGCTCAGCAATTGTGGCTCGACTCTCCATACTAACTGGACGAGTGGCCTCTAAATACCCAAAAAAATCTTGCCTGTCACCGAGATAACGAAGTCCCATACCTTCAGTCACTCGACTCGGGCAAATACTATATACACCCTGCCCGGAGCCAAGCAAAGTGGTACTCACACCCCAAATTAACTGGACTCCTGACAGTAGATCCCCGAACGAAGCACATCTGCATAATAGGTCCAGTTCTAAATGCAACTAATACAACTAATATAAATAACAATCCACCTTACGTTAATGGCAATTAGGCCTCAATTTACTCCCACCCTAATTCAAATTGCAAACTTACATCAATTTATTCACACATGGCTAATTCATTCAATCAACAGGATCAAAAAAACTTGAAGGATTACAGAAGAAGAAAAAATTGACATCAAAGGAAAACCAGTTCGATCCCTAGTCAGGACAGCAATTAAAATCGCATCACACACCCTCTTACATCCTGAACACAATCAACCACAGAAATACATTCATACCTCCACCAGACACACAGGCTCCCTTTCCTGAACAATTCTAAATTCCCCATTTACACCAGTATGTTAGTATTCGGATCGTCAAGACACTATAACGCCAACGGAGTTTCAACTCACGTGAGGGCCTGATAAAACAACCCGTAGATGTAGCCCTTAAATCACAGTTCGCCTTACATCGTAGAAATAAGTCCTGAAACGCAAGACACGAATCGGGGGAAATTATTTATTTACACCCTAAATGAGATGAGGACCTGAAGGTGAATGTCTCCCAGAACGATCTCACTTAGTAAGTCACTCGACGAAACACACTCTAAGATACTGAATATTAAAGCAATCACAAATACTTGACCAATTTAGATGACAAACTAACCTTAAAATCCCATGTCACAACAAGACAATTTACTCTCCCCCCAATTACTAAGCAAACTTAAACATCAATCAAACATTCATAAACACTCACCTGATTCATTTATACTGAATCAGCACACACGCAATTCGACATTTAACATCATTCAAAATACAATTACCTAACGCACATATAGACAGCAATGCGACCATTCCCCAGAATTAATTTAACGCAGAATAAGTTGACAACACCAAAGTTTAACACTCACACGGTCCAATTTAATTTAACAGAACTACCAACAGCGAAATAATTAACCCCCATCTAAAGAAATGACAAAAAAAAACTTGAAATGTTTGGCCTAACGAACAGCTGACAACTACCAATTAAACCTCACACGTATTATGCACAGCGAATCGCAGAACTTCACATCTCCAGCCTTACGTCACTAACAATAATGAAGAACAATTACAGATTTACCCCAAGGAACCTGCTAATGATAAATCCACTAACGCAATTCACATTTTACTGACATCAGTTATATGAATATAATAACTTATCCACACTGGTCGCCCATGATTGTTCAAAATCACTACGTGATTCAACAGGCGTGCACTAAACGCACATCAAAACAGACACTAAGTTATTCTTACTGGAAATACAAGCTTATCAATTTCAGCCTATTGTCAAGAGAATTTAAAACGTCAATAATTTAAATTTTAGCAAAACGACTTCCAATCAGACAACCATTTTATTCTTTCCAAACGCGTGACACAATTAAGTCAAAACAACACTTCCCGAGGTGTAAGTAAAATTGAGCTGGACTATCACTAACAAGAAACAGAATGAATTTACAACCACCCCAAAACATACAAACAGCATATCAAAACTCACCACGTGCGAAATTCTTTCAGCCGGTCGATCAATCAATCTGGCAACGCAGCTCCGCCATTACTATCTCAGCAGTCCTGAATTTCCTTCAGCGCACTCTGACTGTCAATTACAGTACTCGTGATCTTCTCGTCTGACAGCTGACGATAGAATTGCTCATTTGGTCTCCGGTGTACACACAGCAAGTTAATTTACATGAAATCAAATCACAACAGATATTAGGTTCTGCTCTAATTACTAGCCTACCTATTGGAAAGAAGAAAAATTAGCAAGGAGGACCCAATCTACATTAATGACTGATTTTAAAATTTTATTAATTACTGCAATCAGTCAGCAGGAAAGATTATTTGCTAATAGCAAGATCACAGAAAAAACCACGCTCTGCTACCTCTATAACAGATCTATCCCCCCCCCCTTACCCTTTAAATAGACCAAGGTAATAATAATAATAATAATAATAATAATAATAATGAAATTAGCATATCAAAAAATAATTTAGAACACAAAGAAACTGCCCTAATTTAAGTGACTCGGTAGGTCAGCTGAGTTCACAGCAAAAAAACCTAGGAGAGAAAGTACCTATTTTTCGTGATATTCAAGAACACCCTGCTTTAATTTAGGATAAGAGATCAGGCGGGACGAAGCTAATTCAAGACGAGCTTGTTGATTGAAAGCTGCGGACGTACACAGAAAGGCCGACAATTTTAAACTTGCCACACATGGTGAAGCAAACAGGAATAATCTTCCTACTGACTGCCAGCATTAAATTAAAAAAACAACATCCAAATGTCAATGTATAATAAAAATCTAGAAATGATACAATTAAATTACAATTAAAACCCTTAACCACTTAACCTAATATTTAAAAGGTAATACAGAATCAAGTTTCAGCCAATACTGTAAATAAAATAAAATCAGTCATTGCCCAGTTGGCAAAATTTCATTTCCCATCATACGATTAATTGAATTACTGAACAGAGAGTAGTATCATCCGCAAAAATAAAAGGAAATATAACAACATGAAATTCAGGCCCGGTGCCATTTCACAAACAAATTGCATAAAGCAACAAACGTGTTCCTTAGGGAACGAAAGCGTCCAACAAGCTTCAGAGTCCAGCACTGACTGTCCTTTGAAGCCTATCTGACTAAAGTTAAATCCACTAGGTTCCCACCCGGCTAACAGGAAATAGGACAATGAATAACCCACCCTGCAGTAAACTACATATAACAGTATGACCAAATTATACAAGCCCTTCCAAAATATTACAAACTAATATACTAAAATAAAAATGTCAGTTCGTATCTAGCTGAGAATGGCCACATGGCCTCGAAATCACATTACCAAAATATTTTGCAGTCAAAGTTTGTATTCATTAAAGAAAAGTTTCTTTCCGTTGCCCCTTGTATTAAGTTAAGATTGTACCACCTGGTGTCTCCCAGCCCTCCGAGGAAACTGCCCAATGAGTTTCCCCGGAGGCAATTGCTTGTGAGTCTAGTTGTCAGCAAGGTTCTTTAACACACTGTCTCTCCAGTCACAGGCCGCAACCCTCGAGCCCAATGCACCCCCACCACACTACTTTAGTCATACCAACGTGACTAGTGGTTCAAACGTGCTAAAACAAAGCCAGAGTCCAAGGTTTACAATTGGTACCTCGAATATCACCCCACACAGTTAGTGCGTAGAATCTTCCCAGGAGTTGAGATGTTTCACAAGGTTCTTGCAAAATATTTTTTTAGAACAAGGGTTTGGCCAAATGTAGCTGACAGGGAGTGTTCACATCTCCAATGTTCACAGATACAAAGCTTGATATATCTCCCTCGTCAAGTTTCCATTAGTGATAATACTTTAAGTGGCAGGACACACAAAGGGTAGAATTCCTGGCAGAAAAGGGCTTGGCGAACCCACTTCACCAACAGATCATAGTCAGGTTCAGGAACAAGGGCGAAAGGAATTCCCAGAAGAGGCTTGGTGGACGCTCCCATGATAGTTTGTCCGGTCACACCTGGAGTTCTTACTGCGTCTCGAAGATAAAGATGTATATGTACTGATTTACAAAATCGGTACAGTTTAACCCCCACCAGAGACATTTCTTTACTTGAATCTTTATATTGTCCCATCTACCACCTGTTTTATGCTACCGCTATTGAGGCTTCTTACTCCTGTATATATTTTAAATTTGATCACGTTCCTCACTTGGTAAATGTCCTGTACTCTACTTCCAGCGAGACTCCTTCAGCGTTGGAGCTAGCCATGGATCAGTTTTACTGTTAAAGTGTAAGATCGGTAACCTTTTTTTACGTCGCTTCGGGTTGCTTTAATCGTGTGTCCGTTACGTTAAAGATAATTCAGTACATGAGGAGTTTCTGCAATTTATTCCAATTAATGATACGGATAAAGTCATCAAGTCAGGTAGATTTTGAGTGTCATTAGTAATGGCAGTGGGAACACGGAGAGCAAATATCAATATTGTAAGCAACCACATAACTATGGCCATGATATTTTGTCGTGTGGCCTCCTGAGATGCCGAGTGCAGGTCTTTCTAGTCGACGCCCGTGGGTGACCTGCGTGTCGGGATGAGAGATGGAATTAAGATGAATGTAACTGGGCAAGGATGTGGAAGGAAGCGGCCGTAACCTGTCAGAAGGTACCGTCCCAGCATTTGCCTGGTGTTGAAAATGGGAAACCACGGAAAACCATTTCAAGGACGGCCGACGGTGGGGCTCGACCCCACGCGTCTACCGAGTCAGCAGAGAGCTTGGCCCCATGGCCTAACGCTGCGCTGTAGCCAGCGTAGCCACTACTGTCGGTTATGGCCATGATGATATCACTGCATTGTTTCACTTTTAATATTTAGTTACTGTTTTCCATATTTTTCATTATTTCATTGTGTCGAAAAAATAATAAGGACTAAAATAGTTTTCATGCATAGAGAACGGTTATTTAATTATTGTTTTTCTATGAATATTAATCGAAATGTAATTTTAATTATGATGATAACTGTTGTATTAAGGGGCGGAACAGCAAGGTCATCTGTCCCTTTAATAATGTGCTTAATTACCCTATTTTATTAATGAACATCCCCCCCCCAAGAAGGAAATCCAGCGTATGCCACTGTCGATAACATCTGCATACACTGAACGAGGAGGAATATCTAGCAGTCAGTGGAGTCATCAAGGCTTCGGTAGCGTAGTCGGTAGCATGCTCAACTGCTATGCCCAAGAACGCGGTTCAAACCCGTCCGAAGTCATCGGATTTTTAAGAGCACTAAAAGCCTTTTTTCGGAGGGGAAGTAAAGAACCTACCGCAACAATCATGCAAAAGAACCTACCACTACAATTGGTAGTGTGAAGCTAAATTTGTAAGTTATTTAGTTACAAATTTCAACGTTCACAGCTAGGTGTCAGTGACATCTCTGGTTGGAACTAATTGAAATTGTACTTGATAGGGAGCATACGGGCGTTGAATTAAAATACCCCGCTATGGCCATTGGCTGCAAGTCAAATATAGTAATGGAGTCATTACAGAATTGCAACACGGTGGGGCACCAGCTGTTCTTTAGTCGTAATCTATTATCTGTAAGAACACATCGGGAGACAAATATGAAAACCATCGATGTGACGGTAAAATTATTAGGTTGAAATTTAAAATCAAGCATTCAAACAGACATTACAAAAGAGATAACAGTGTATAATATGGTCAAACTGGATCTAATATACTTAAAACTTGTATAGAAAATTCTATAGAAACTGACTCATAATAATGGTGCTTCATCCTCAACCGACAATAAGTATCTACTTACATATCTCACCAGTAATTTATGTTGTTTAATCTGAAAGATTGTTTGTTTGACAAACCTACACCGTTACTCCGATTAGAACCAAATTTTACGTACTTAACTTCTGAAACCCGGGGATTTCACCATCTACTAGAACAGCCCTCTTCACTCCATGGATTTAGACCATTTGGCATACGGGCGAAATGTCTTAGGACCAAACCAGGGTCATTTTAAACCTCGCATTGCAAGAAATGAAACCTAAGTATGTCCTAAAGAAACCCAGAAAACCACTTTCTAATTCCTTAGAAGCAACAGTTTCGAGATATTTTGATAAAGCATTCCCGTTCGGGACGCATGAAGATTTAAGTGATTATCACACCGCCCCTAACGTGCATTGTTAAGTTGGTCTGTGAGTGGATGTCGGTTACGGAATGTAAACTTTCTAAGTACGGTACGTTTTAGACATTGTGGCAATATATTTATTATTATAAGGTAAGTTACATGTGCCAATAGTTAGTAGTCGTCTCCATTTTCAATTTCATCATTATAATGAAAATGGAAACGATTACTGTGACCTAGATGCTATGTCCATTTTGGGGATCAATTGATATTACATTCATTTTTAGTCTACATTCGCTTCACTTTTAGCCTATTTTCATTTATGAAAAAATAGGCTTATGAGATCACCTTTTGTCCGTGTGTCTGTCTATGTGTGCGTGTGTGTGTGATGAGGTGTGTTTCCACCCTAATAACTTCTAAACGGCTGGAGCGATTTCAATGAAACTCAGTCAGTTCATAGCACTATTCCTGACGACCCTGACCGTGCCCTTCAAATTTTGTTACGTCTCACCAATCCATCATGGCGGCTGTGCGAAATATTTCACCAGCGTTCAATATCTCCGAAACTATTACCGATATCACACTGGAATATTTTACGGTGATGAAGGGAACTACTTGAAGTTCACCTATGTGATTTTTGAAAACCTGGTAACTACAAAACCAACATGGTGGCCAAGCGAATTTGCGACTTTTAAATAGACGTTTCTCGCGATTTAACCAACCAAACACAATAAAACTTGGTACAGTATATGTTTATACACATTGTAATGCACCGATATCTAACTTTGTTCAATTGTTTACGTAACTTCAAGATGGCGGCTGTGCGAATTTTAAAATTAAGTTTTTATTTCTTGTGTCGGAATCATGTGATCGAAGTGAAAGTTTGAATACTGAACCTACGCAATTATTTTCCTTTAATGGTACATGACGCTATGGCCTATACATATAACAATCCAACATGGCGACCATCCTAAATATTCAGATGGATCTCAATATCTACGAATCTATTACTGCAATCAAACTGAATGTTTTAATGTTCATAGGGCCTATGAACATAAGTTCACCTATAGGACTTTCAATAACATGGTGATGACAAAACCAACATGGCGGCGACGCGAAGTATAAATATTCATATGGTCGTTTCTCGCTATTTAACCGTCCGTGTGCAGTGACACTTGGTAGAGTAAATCCTTATACAAATGTTATTCCACTGCCATCCAATTTTTTTCAATTGTTTCCATAACCACAAGATGGCAGCTGTACGAAATTTTTTAAATCTCATTTTTACTTCTTGTGTCCTAATCATGCGAATGAAGTTTGCATACTACACGTACACAATAATCGTCATGTAACAGTACATAACTCTAAGACCTACATATATAACAATCCAACATGGCGACCATCCGCAATATTTAGTCAGTTCTCAATATCTACGAATCAATTGCAGCAATCAAACTGAAATTTTGTATGTTGATAGAGGCAATTAACATATGTAGGATATATGAAAATAGGCTCTATAGTTCTTCACGGAACTACTGTACTTGTTTTTAATTGAATTTTGTTTTATATCGATATATTTTGTTCATTATTAAACCTATAATTATTAGTTTTATTTAATTTTTTGTTTTATAAATTTTAGGTCTTTTTTAATGTTTCCACCTCGAAATTTAAATATAGGCCTATATTTAAAATTTGTCTAAAGTAATCTGTGTTAAGAGGGGCAGATAAGCTCCTAGTTCCGCCCCTTAAAACAAAAATAAGTGACTAACTAGTCTACTTTCGAGTTTTGCAAAAAATTAAAGTAGACATATGAAATCTACACCGGCCAAATGTTCCTGTGACTGTGTGGGTGGGTGTAGGTGAGTGTACAGTATGTCTGATTGTCCTCCCCACTATCAATTCAAACGTGACGAAACCGAATTGAACCAAATTTGGTACAGAGGTAGCACTTGCCAAGGACATCTCAGTGTCATGTTTTATATCGCCACCATCTTAACCAAACCAAAATGGTAGCCTTAAAAATGTTCAAAGCTTAAATCTAATTACGAGTAAACTAACCATCCGATCTCTACCAAATTTTGGGAAAATGTACCATCATGTGCGAAGCATCTGTTGCCCAAACTACAAGGTCATCAGCCAAATAATTTCAAGATGGTCGTTTATGTCGATCCCCCCCTTCAATTCAAACACGACGAAACCGAATCGAACCAACTTTGGTACAGAGGTAGTTCTAGCAAAGCTCAGTGTAATGTTTTATATCGCCACCATCTTAACGAAAACGAAATGGAGGTCACCCAAATGTTCAAAGCTTGAATCAAATTACGACTAAACTAATCATCCGATCACTAACAAAATTTAAAAAGAATTGACTTCAAGTAGGATGATTCTGATGCCAAAAATAATTTAAATTTAGTATGAATTGATTTACAATAAAGGGATAATACGCTGAAGAAATCGTATATCACAAGACATTATTCGCTAGGCAGTTATATCTAAGGTCATCGAAATCATTCTTCTACAATGGTCGGAGTTAGCCAATGGGTTAGCGTGACCGGCTGTCACCCATAGGGCTAAAGTTCGAATCCAATCAGGGTTGTTTCTTTACTTGATCATTTTAAATAATTATTGTGTTAGAATTACTCAAACATTATAATACTCAGCGTAGTGAGCATTATGCAATGGAAAATATTATATGTACATAGTCTATAGCACCACATATTTCAACACCCTACCGCAGCGATGGCCATTCCTAGTCCTTGACCCACGGTAGAGTCTACTATAGCCAACATTCTGACACGTAAACCAAATAATCTTGTTTATATTACTAGTAGGTTTTTTTTGCCAAGAAACAGGTGTAGGAATCCTTACCCAATGAACTAGCCTTTTCGTTGTGGAAGCTCGCAATAAAAGGTGCTGTGTAATACGGATTCATTTACCATTACAAAATGGGCACTATAAATAATGTAAATGGGTAATTAGAAAACAACAAATATACTTAAACACAAATAAAACAAGTAGTTCCGTGGAGAACTAAACAGCCTATTTTCATATATCCTACTGGTCTTACTTAGGACACGAGAAATGGAAACGAGATTTTTAAAAAATAGCACAGTCACCATTTTTAAGTTCTCATAAAATTTCATTAAATTAGACGTCAGTATATTAAGGCTTGTATGAAGATATACTGTGCTATGTTTCACAGGGCTCGGATGAAAAGTCGCGGGAAAAATCCATTTAAATATTTAAATTTCGCGTCTCCACCATGTTGGTTTTGTGCTCACCAGGTTATTGAATGATCTATGATCCATCCGCGGCCACCATGTTGGATTGGTGAAACGTATTCAAATATGAAGGGCACGGCAGAGGTCGGATGAGGTTGTAGCATGCATTTACCGAGTTTCATTGAAATCGCTTCGGCCGTTTTGATTTTATTAGGTGGGGACACGCACACACACACATACGCACACATACGCACACATACGGACAAAAGGTGATCTCATCAGCCTATTTGTTTCATGAATGAAAATAGGCCAGAAACACAAGTTTTACATATTCTTACCCCGGCTACAAGGGTGAGAGCCAAGCATGCAGACCACTCGACCAATGTACCACATTGAGTTAAGAATTCGATAATAGGTTCAGGAAGTACCATAATGATCGGATATAAGGAAAATATTTAGCTTAGAATAACATATACTGCAATACAGGAGAAGATGGCCCCATTGTTCCGCCCCTTAAAATAACAATCAAGCAAGCAACGTATAATACACCACGTTGTACTTCAACAAGCTACTACAACCAACATTCAATTATACTCGCTGATATGGACAAGGATTTATCACTATACCCATTTTGGCTATTTGAACATTTTTATTTTATTTTTCCTGCCTTACACCTAAGGTTAACATGGAGGTTCAGGATTACACAACAAGGACAAAAACTACACCGACATATATGTATATTAACCCCTGGCACTACAGCCCATGAAGGACCTACGTCAACCAAGTGACCGTTGCCCAGACATTTGGCCTTGAGATATTGGGGTTAAACGTGGTCAGCGCATCGGGTACCCATGGCCGTTAATCTTGGTTTTCATGACTGGGGCGCTGCCTCACTGACAGACAGCTACTCAATTGTCCTCACGAAACTGAGTGCACCCCGTTCCAGTCCTCACGTCAGTTTCTAAACTCCCTGATGGAGCCGGGAATCTAACCCGGAGCCTCCGGGTGAGTGGCAGTCGCACTACTCCAGCACCACCGGGCCGGCACAGCGACATACCTAGGTATATCATAGCTATTTAAGAGAAAATTCACACATTGCTATTGAACCCAACGGGGTTAGGCTGACTGGTGTCGAACGTGGATCTCAGAGATAGTGAGCTCAGAATTGAGGTTCCGGCAAGGAACGAACCCGAGATCTTTTGAGGGAGTTTTAGTTGTAAAAACCCCTAGAGGAATTACATATTAAATCACTGTTGTGATATCAACTAATGCTGACATTATTTATTAATATAATGCAGGGAATAATCGTAGAATACAGCATTATTGGGCTGTATGAAGCATGCTACTCTGGACTTGAGCAAAGAAGTTGGAGCGTTTGACGTTTTGCTAATGACTCCAGAAATGTGGGAGGAGATTCGTGGAGCCTTGTCACTCTTTCTGACCTACTTAAGTCGTCTGGAGCAGGTCAGGGGGTTAAATAATGGCCAAGTTCTTCCCCGTTTCAGAATAGAAGAGCTAGTGGAGTGGGAAGATACCAGTGAAAATTAATGATTACTCGTGATTGGAGCAACGCAGTGACATGAGGGTTGCACACATGTGAATGTTTAGCCGGGAGGCTAATTATCAAGCCATTAAACAGTGAAATCGAGGCATATTTAATGGAATGCGCAAGGACACAGTATTTTTGGTGTTAGCGGCGTGATCTGACTAGGTCGCCGGGGGTTTTTAGGTGACGCGGCGTGCCCACGCCATGGCAAAGGCAATTAATATTAATTAATTGGCCGATCAATCCTCGAGCACGCATTCAGTTCTGTGATCAGCAAGGGAAAAGGAACCATATGAGCATTATTTCAAGACCAGAATCATCCTGGGAGAGAAGATGACACTGTGGGGGAATTCGCGGTCTACTTTTTCTCTCATAACGAATATAAGGCATGGACCCGTGTCAGAAGAAGACAGTTGTAACAGACTCTAGCGCGGAGCGTATGCTGCCCGGGTCCAGGAAAAGAACGCGTGCACAAAGACTTGAACATTTTAGTGTTAATCAGTATATTCGCCGTGCAGTGTAATGCACAAATTGAGAACAATTGATAATATAATCATGCATTAAGTCATGAAGTAATAATAAGTACTGTCATCAGTGAACCGCAGTGCTATGCGAAATGCGCGTTACCGAAGTCAAGAAGGGATGCTCGGACTTCAGTATGAGAAGCCGTGCAGTAAAACATTTATAATACTCTTTATTAAGGACAGTCGTGCCGTATGTGTATAGTCGGCAGTACGAGCGATTGTTAGTGTGCACATAGGAAACGTACCGTGTGATATACTAGGTAGAACAAGTGACAATAATAATTTGTACCAGTACAAGGTAAAATGGGTGAGCGCAGTATGTAAAATATTGATTGGACATATCTTAGTATGCCAGACTGCGCAGGGATAAACTTTATGATGCGATTGGTGAAATTTCATGAGAACACCAATATAGTTAACGTTCAGGACGATACGCAAGCATATTCATGCCAAATCAGGAAGTTTAGGCCTATCAAAAGATAATTGATAGACAGTTGGGTGAATCGATAGAAATCCAAAGGCAGATAATCGAGACTTTCAATCAGGATGTGGATAGCAGCGGGGAGCTCTTCAATGTCTGCATTTATGATATCTTGCCAGGAAAATTCAACCAGTAAGAAATTTAAATAGTGACGTGTGGGTGTAGTTTTGATCTGTGAAATATATTTAAAATTAATGTTCTAACAAGTGCTATAAAGGAAGCGATAGCTCAATATGGAAAGGAAAAGTGCCGTGTGTTTTGTGAGGCAAAGGTTATATAAAATGTGTGTTATCAGTGTGAGAATGCCTCGCTAATTATGCAAATGGCAGGCGTTAATGGAAGGAATGGGTGGTTGGAGCCACCTGGATAGCCAATGTAAGTACCCAAAAACCATGATTTTATAGCAGTTATAATCCACTGTGTGTAGTGTGATTTCAAAATTATAAAATGTGCCAGTAAGAATCAGTATTAGGAGGTAGACCCTCAAATGTTTATTGTTGTTTTGATTGTAGTAGAGTTGGGATGTTTGTGTACATCATTGAGTGGATTAATCGTTACCACTATTATAAAATGGCAAATCAGTTATATAAAAACTTAACGTAACGAACACGGATGTTCGATTATTAAAAT
The DNA here is from genome assembly GCA_946902985.2 of Meconema thalassinum. NCBI lineage: Eukaryota > Metazoa > Arthropoda > Insecta > Orthoptera > Tettigoniidae > Meconema > Meconema thalassinum. Next base: position 839,768,952 of record OX336390.1, read on the forward strand.
GGTTACGTTGTGTCGGATTATGGTAATTCATGTCAGTAATAATAATAATAATAATAATAATAATAATAATAATAAAAGGTATAAACGAATACATCAGGGAAAATGTTGTAAGAGATATTTATACTAATTGGAATATTTATCTATCCAAGCAGTAATATAATACACGAAGGGCTGACAAAAGCAGTTTAATATCAGAGTATATTGTGTTAATGGGAATATAATTATGCAAGAATCTAGGAAATGGAAGAGTTTAATAGTGAATTGAATTTGCAGCTTGTGAATAAGCTTGTAGAGTAATTGATAGATTTCTCTTACTAATTAAAGGACGAGATCATAGCATGGTCAGGGAGCCAGGTAGTCTATCGACGTGTGAAATCTCGTATAGCCTAGGGCGTACAGATATATTTAGTTTGTGCCACAGTGTATTTAGTGATGTACCCTAACTCTGAGGATGGATATGGAATGTTCCGGGTTCGAATCCTGTGGTATATGAGAGGATAACAATGGAAACCTCTACATAATACCTGATCGACCGAGAACCATTTATTGAATAATTCAGCTCATGGGGACCGAATCTAATTGGCGGCAGCTTGTGCCTGACCGTAGCAGTTAAAGATACCGGCTAACCAGTTCGACCAGTGTTTGATGAATCTCGTGCCTTCATATAATGAAATGGACCTATCGAGGCCAGTTATTAATATCCTAAGGTTAGGAATAAATGTTTAAACTCGCCCAGAACCTAAATTGCATACCATTCAGATTAAATCATATGGGACATGTGGGTCATTGTGACTACACTATTGTATTTAAAGTTTCAAGTTACTGCTTGGAGATAAAAGCCAGAAGTGAAAGCGAGACGGAGCTAGGGGAGGACGGAACGAGGGTTTCGTTACCGCCCGCACCAGCCCATTATGCAGGAAGAACCCAGGGGGAGACGTTAAACGAACCTTGAAGGGTGACATTTAAAAGGAACAGTTTTGAGACCCTGTTTGTAATGAAAGAGTCATTGTTGTAGTGTATAATGTAATTGTGTGGTTTGAAACACATTGATAATTAAAGAACATCCTGATGATTTAATATTTAGCAAACTTATGAGTTGTTGGAAGTTACATTTTTCTACTGACAGTCTTACTTAGCTCTGGAGCTCGGTGCCAGATGCCATAGGCTATGCCCTCGCAAGGGTAGCCTAATAGACCATCCGACACAGCGGTAACGAAAGTTTTGAAGTTGAAATCACAACGGCATGCAGTGGAACTATAGAAAAGGGAACGGTAGGGGTATATTTACATATATTGTGGAGTTGCAAGTAGATTTGTCGTGCAACCCATGAATGGGCTAATGCATGCTAAAGCATTTTGGTGGGAAAAGAGAAACAAAACACAAAGGTACACATAATGTAAAGTAAGATGTGTTGTGAGAAACAATTAATCTTGTGAAATTAAAGAGGTCACACCAGGTGACATAAGATTATAAGTACAGTTTTTTTGTGGATATTACATGTGCATCAGCGCACTTGAGAGTGAATTTTGAAGTCAATCTCAGGGTAAATGATTGAATAATCATATGCATTTAATAGGATAAAATGTGAATAATTAGTGGATTGTGGGAGTAATTTTGCTTTGTTTTTGTATTATATTTGTTGGGATTGTGTTTTTATGTGTTTGAAGCCATGATTTAGTGCTGAATTAAAGTCTTTAGAATAGAGTTGTGCTTTATCATTGTAGAGTTGATACCTTTTAGTCTCAGGTCAAAATATGCAACTGCTCAGTGGGAGGACGGTACATGCCTGAGAACTGAAGCTTGCTGGAGGCAGAAGCATGTTTTCCATGGAGATTACTCACATGGGTACACTATATAGATGGTTATTCAAAATATGAATAGAATCCGCAGCATCTCCGTGTACTGCTAAGCACACAAACCAAGACGTTGCAGATGCTTCTTAGTATAAAGAACCGCTGTCCAGCGTGCACCGAAGAGAAGACATCTTACCTCCCATGTATAGGCCTACTCAGCTGCATTATAATTCCTTAAGTAAGGAGTACATGGGAGATAGATAGCCCTCTTCTCGTCGTCAGCTTCAATAGCTTGCTGGACGTGCTTTTCAAATCACCTATTACGAGCTACAATATCCGCTCGTCTAGTGCTGCCATCCTCTGCCAAATAATGAACACTTCGCCATCTGTAAAGCTACTGCGATTTGAGAACAAATGTTCCAGATACGCTCGCCTTTTGGACAACATAATGTGTGTCTTGTAGACACTGATTGCTTCCGGCTAGATTCTAGCGGACAGTTCAGCTTCAGAAAAATTCCACAACCAGATAAATTCGCGGATTATAACGTATAATTAATTTCTGGCCACAGATGTAGTTCACCAAAAACACATCACAGTAATATGGGTTGAACGACAACCCACGATTGTTAACAATTAATATTGCAAATAATTAACACTGACGAGTTAGTAATGCTAATTATCTTTCCTATGTAATTACACATTAATTAGCCTGCTTCGCGTGACGAACAAAACATGACATTCTCTAATTATTTGCAGTAAAGTGTACAATCATTTCAGGAAATTCTTTTGCGTCCCCAGCTTATGGCACGGACTTAAGCCGAGCAGGTATTCTGCAAGTCGTTATCGTGTTGTAAGCCATTTTACAGTGTTGCCTCAGTGAATTAAAATAAAATGCTTTTCAGTCGGTCAGCATTTTTACCCAAATTGTAATGGGTGTTTTTCCCTAAATCTAAAGGAAAGTATATGCGATTTATTTATATATTTATTTAGCGTATATTTGGTCATTATTTACCTCATCCGGCATAAATACAATGTTTTAGCCAAAAATTCCAAGTGTTACAACAGATTTATAGATACGTTTCTAAATGTTGGTACGCCCGCTTTAATTTCCAGATGCGGGAATTGATTACTTCTTGTTCTAGCCTATTCTGTACTTCCCCCAGGTGCTTAAACTTCTTGACTCTTCCGATCTTCCCGTGGTCAGTTATCAATCAGTATGGCTCATCACAGATATTCGTCATATAGTATTATTATTATTATTATTATGATTATTATTATTATTATTATTGTTATTATTACCGACAGTAGTGGCTACGCTGGCTAACGCGCAGCATTAGGTCATGGGGCCAAGCTCTCTGCTGACTCGGTAGACGCGTGGGTTCGAGCCCCACCGTCGGCGGTCCTTGAAATGGTTTTCCGTGGTTTCCCATTTTCAACACCAGGCAAATGCTGGGACGGTACCTTCTGACAGGCCACGGCCGCTTCCTTCCACATCCTTGCCCAGTTTCATTCACCATCATTCATTTCATCTCTCATTAACTCCTCTCATGAGGTTGGCGTCAGGAAGGGCATCCGGCCGTAAAAACCATCGCCACAAGGACTTCCATCGCATCTCATCGCCGACCCCGTTGGAAAACGGGAATAATAAGGGGTAGACATACATACATTATTGTTATTATTGTTACTATTATTAATCCAAAAGATTGCTCCTAGAGGTAGGCAATCCAAAAGCTTTGCCCGTCCACGTGATCGAGTTGGTGTACAGCAGGGAAGAAACTATTAGCTATAGGCCACATTATTTTCATTACATCAGTGTATGAGCCTCGAGACAGTTGAAGCAATCATGGTGAGTGCGCCAGGTGACACAATCAAGATAATGGTCCGCAGGTGTCTCGTCTCGGGCGATGCCGTCAATCATGTCTGTCGCTGCGCTCCGGGATCAGGCCAAGAAAAATACGGCACGACATGGGGGTAACTTCTTTGGGCTGTCACTCAAGTGCGCTGCCAACGGTCGATATAAGCACAATCTAAAAATTGTACAGTGACGTAATTAGTCGACATAAGCACAATCTTAACATTGCACGGTGGAGTAATTAATCGATGTGAGCACAATCTAAACATTGCTCGGTCGAGTAATTGGTCGATATAAGCACAACCTAAACGTTGCACAGTGGAATAATTAATCGATATGAGCGCAATCTTAACATTGCACTGTGGAGTAATTGGTCGATATAAGCACAATATAAACAGTCCATAGTGGAGTAATTGGTCTATCCTCTTCATTCCATGAGTACACATACGTGTTCCTAGGGATAGAGGCCCTTTATTCCTCCGTGTGAACTTATTTTGTAGTTCTGACCACGTAACCACGTATGTGTACGTTTAGGCTTTCGAGTTCTGTCACCAGATGGATGCACTAGATGGATCTACTCCACGTAATACAGCCATCACAATTAACACTACAATGAACCAAAAGGAGTGTTGGAATCATTTCTTGAATATCTCAATATTGATTTCCGGAAGAAGGTTGCGTATGAAGCTAACCTATATTCAGTGAACATCCGACATCGTCATGTGAACACAAACTACATTGAATTAATGAATTTCACTGGCATGCATGTGCTAATGGGTAAGTTTAACTTTCCCCAGGTCCGTCAGTACTGGTCGTATGATCTTACTGTGCCATTAATTGTAAATGCCATGCCTCGTGGCCGGATTTTTGGAACTGCGAAGTTTCTTGCATTTTGCTGATAATTTGCAGGATTGAAGTGTGGAAAATAATAAACTATGGTCAGTTCGTCTATTAATTGATGAAATTCAAGCTAAATGTCGGTTCCTACCACGTTCACAGCACATGGCTATTGGTGAGCAAATGATTCAGTTCTCTAGGCGTTTTGAATTTCGGCAATATGTGCGGTCTAAACCTAATCCCCTTGGATTAATAGAATGTTGTTCTTAACGCAAAAGATGGTCTTGTGTTGGACATCCAGATATACCACGGAAAAGGGACTGTGCCTGATGAGGACAAGAGAATCTTAGGTCTTGGAGCTAGCATTGTGAAATTACGTCTATACCTAATGATGACAATCATGTAATTTACACTGACCACTTCTCCGCAAGTGTCAAGTCTGCTAAAAGTCTTCTTGGATATCAGATACATCAGACAGGCACTGTAATGAAAAACTGAGTAGGCAATGCTGCGAAGAATCTAAAAGGAGATAAAGAGATCAAAAGGGGGCATTGGGAAGAACTATTAAGAGATGATGGTGAAATGCGCTTAATGAAATGGAAAGATAATAAAAGTGTTATTCCATTGTCGACAAGCACTGGTAGTGAGCCAATTGGTCAGTGCAAGAGCTGGTCCAAAGTGGAGAAGGAGAAAGTCAATGTTGACCAACCGGCACTTCTAAACAGATACAATACTTACATGGGAGGTATTGGCCTGTGAGATCGGTATATATCATACTATATATGCGATGTTACAACCCGCAAATGGCCAGTACGCGTTTTCAATCAGTTTGTTGATCACGTTATTGTTAACTGCTGGCTGTTGCATGTCATGCAAAGACTCTTCAGTGCCAAAGAAGGATATTCCAGGACTTCTAATATTCCGGAAACATGACGGAGAAGCTCTGATAAAATCTGAAGGTGGTGCTACAAATGCAAGGACGCACCGAGGGAGGCCTCGCACATCCACCGAAATGGTCCAGTCAGAAAGTGATCCAGAAGACGATCCTCCACGTCCAGCAAAGAAACAGAGAAAAGTCATAGCCCATCCAATTCCTGAGGTTCAGTACGTGAATGTGGGACATCTGGTGGTTTTCAAAGACGACAAGTATGCCTCTAAATGTCGCTTCCAAGGATGTAAATCTCGATCAAGAATCATGTGTTCTAAGTGTAGTGTGTATCTTTGTGTATTGAAGAACAACTGCTTTCTGAAGTACCATAAAAAGTAAAGCTACTTCACTTTAGACTGTCAAAAGAATTCGTTTGTGACCCAAGGTCCACACATGTGTACCATGCTTTTTTTTTCAAAAACTTGAAAATTTGAAATGTAAAATTCACAATATTATATTTCCTTGTGTGTTACATATACCAAATTCACAAACAAATATTGTTTTTTCCGAGTTTTGTGTGGTCAGGAATGAAGAGGTCAAACACAAATATTGCACAGTGGAGTAATTGGTCGATATAAGCACAAACTAGCCATTGGGTGGGGTAATTGGTCGATATAAACATAATCTTAACATTCCACGGTGGAGTAATCGGTCCATATAAGCACAATCTCAAACACTGCACGGTGGAGTAATTGGTCGATATAAGCACAGTCTAAACATTGCACTGTTGAGTAATTGGTCGATATAAACAGTCTAAACATTGCACAGTAGAGTAATTGGTCGATATAAACATAATCTTAACATTCCACGGTGGAGTAATTGGTCGATATAAGCACAGTCTAAACATTGCACTGTTGAGTAATTGGTCGATATAAACAGTCTAAACATTGCACAGTAGAGTAATTGGTCGATATAAACAGTCTAAACATTGCACTGTGGAGTAATTGGTCGATATAAGCACAGTCTAAACATTGCACAGTAGAGTAATTGGTCGATATAAACAGTCTAAACATTGCACTGTTGAGTAATTGGTCGATATAAACAGTCTAAACATTGCACAGTAGAGTAATTGGTCGATATAAACAGTCTAAACATTGCACAGTAGAGTAATTGGTCGATATAAACAGTCTAAACATTGCACAGTGGAGTAATTGGTCGATATAAGCACAGTCTAAACATTGCACAGTAGAGTAATTGGTCGATGTAAACAGTCTAAACATTGCACAGTGGAGTAATTGGTCGATATAAGCACAGTCTAAACATTGCACTGTTGAGTAATTGGTCGATATAAGCACATTCTCAAATACTGCACAGTAGAGTAATTGGTTGATATAAACAGTCTAAACATTGCACAGTAGAGTAATTGGTCGATATAAACAGTCTAAACATTGCACTGTGAAGTAATTGGTCGATATAAGCACAAACTAAGCATTGCACTGTGGAGTAATTGGTCGATATAAGCACAAACTAAGCATTGCACTGTGGAGTAATTGGTCGAAATAAACACAATCTAAACATTGCACTGTGAAGTAATTGGTCGATATAAGCACAAACTAAGCATTGCACTGTGGAGTAATTGGTCGAAATAAACACAATCTAAACATTGCACAGTGGAGTAATTGGTCGATATAAGCACAGTCTAAACATTGCACTGTTGAGTAATTGGTCGATATAAGCACAGTCTAAACATTGCAAACTGGAGTAATTGGTCGATATAAACAGTCTAAACATTGCACAGTAGAGTAATTGGTCGATATAAGCACAAACTAAGCATTGCACTGTGGAGTAATTGGTCGATATAAACACAATCTAAACATTGCACTGTGAAGTAATTGGTCGATATAAGTACAAACTAAGCATTTCACTATGGAGTAATTGGTCGATATAAGCACAATATAAACATTGCACAGTAGAGAAATTGGTTGATACAAGCACAATCTAAACTGTTCACTATGGAGTAATTGTTCGTGGCGCAGTTTCTATCATTCGTGGCAGTCACCTCTGAGGTCCGGGTTCGATTCCCCGATCTGTTAAGAAATGTAATTCTTGTTTGAGAGCTGGAACTGGGTACACTCAGCCTCGTGAGGCAGAAATGATAATAGGTGGGTTCGATTCCCACCTCAGTCATGCTGGAAGTGGTTTCCCACTACTACTCCAAGCAATGCGCCGGGATGGTTCCTAACATAAGGTCAATGCCACCTTCTTCTCCATCCTCGCTTGAATTACATATGCATACACTATTATAGAGGAGCCTCCGTGGCTTATACGGCAGCACGCCGTCCTCTCACCGCTGGGTCCGTGGTTCAAATCCCGGTCACTCCATGTGAGATTTGTCCTGGGCAAAGCGGAGGCAGTCAGGTTTTTCTCCAGGTACTCCGGTTTTCCCGGTCACATTATCATTCCAGCAACACTCTCCACTATCATTTCCATTTCATCTGTCATTCATTTAATCATTACCCCAGGGGAGTGCGACAGGCTTCGGCAGCCGGCACAGTTCATATGCTCGCCGCTAGATGGGGGCTTCATTCATTCCATTCCCTGACCTGGTCGGTCGACTGGATGCATTCTGTGGATTTTCATTTTCAGACTATTACAGAGACAACAATAATACAGTTATCAGACACCCAAGTAGACGGGGGTTGAATGACCATATTGCCCAAGTCCCCCCAATGAAACAACTCCTATCATACACTTAAACCTCTGCAATATTTCTAGGTTTATGCCATAAGTTGTTTCAATTTCTTGGCCGTGAAAGCCAATTAATTATTTAATCGTATGGTAATTTATACAATATACAATTGAATCAGTCATTTAAGAAAGGGCATATGTCCAGAAATGAAACTTTTCAGGAGGAGCAAAATACTGATTGAGAAGCCAGTCTTGCTATTTACGTTAAATGTATGTATTTCGACCTTTAGTGTTGATGGTTGTAGATAGGTTACTTGATGAAATATGAATTAAAGATGAAGGACTTTGTATAAATTGGCAGATGAAATTAATGGATATGTGCCTTTTCTAAAATGATGGCTGAAGGAAAATCCATTTTGGAGCAAAAACACAAAGTTCATTCAGATAACTTGGGCACACTGTGTCATTGTTCTACAATAATAATCATTTGAATGATGGCAGTCAATCACAATCATCTTCAGTCCCACAAACAGTTGACCACGCAAGTATTTCGTCGAAAAAGTCTTTGTACTCGCTCGGAATGCACACATCAAGACGGTTTAGATTAATCACCTCGTTCTTCTCTATAGGAATTGGTTCGACGTATGTTATTTCGGAAGGAAGCTTGACGTTGCTGTCTAGATGCAAACAGAAGGTGTGGTCAATAAGACCGTTGATGAAGTGTTTTGTCCGCACGGTTCCTGGATCTTTGGCAGAATAAAGGAAGTGCATGAATGATTCTGGCTGGAAACAAATGTTCAATTTGGAAGGCACTGGACTTCCTCGAGATTCATCTTACAATCTTCTCCTCTTATAAACTGTTGGCCACCACGCAGCAAAGTTAATAATATCAATCGTCTCCACCAGAATGATGGTGAACTTGTCATGATGTTTAGGTGCCCGTAAGATGATCTCATAATATTGTTTCACATCATAAATTCGATAATTTTTTCTACAGATCTTTTAATGATAGAACAAGAAGTTCCGTGACGAACTAAAGAGCCTACTTTTCTTAAAATTTAAGATTCATGCCAATGATTAATCTATATGGATCTATCTAGAATAATGACGAAATTAAGTTTGTAATATCGAAATTTCTAATTAGTTCAAAATACTGTATATATGGCATAATTTAGCCTAATAGAGAACTACAGTTGGCAGCCCTGGTGACTCAATATATTCTTAGTTCCATCTCATAAGGTACAGAATACAAAATATGGTTGAAATCCAATGGATAGCATGGGCGTTACATGCAGTTATACATTGGATCTAACAGCGGGCGTAAAATCATGTTGGCAACAATAACATACATGTATTGGTCAGAAATAATCTGAAATAATATGATCTATTGTTGTATCAATTTTGAATGAAATCCATTAGTTAGAATAGAAGTTACATTCATTTTAAAATTGGACCTATCAGCAGGCTTAGAATCATGTTGGCAGCACTGGTGTAGGCCAATATTAGTTACTCAAAATTAATCTAGAATGCCAGGCACTATACGTGTGCAAAGTTTAGAGCTATTGGCTTGCATACTTTCTGATATATTGATATTAGGGTAACAAAATTAGAGACAGTATTTATTAACAGTTGGCAGCTCTGGTTACCCTTAAGAATCGGCATAGTCATATCTGTTACGGTACACATAGCACACATGAAATTTGGTTGAAATCCAAATGATAGTATAGAAGTAACACGTATTTAAAGTTGGACCTCTCAGCAGGCTTAGAATCATGTTGGTATTACTGACGTATATAAGTTACTCCAAATTAATATAGAATGTCAGGTACTATACGTGTGCATAGTTTAAAGCTGTCGGCTTGCATACTTTCTGATATATGGGTATTTGGATTTAAAAAAAAAGATGAGAGCATTTACTAACAGTTGGCAGCCCTGGTGGCTCTTAAGAATACGCTCAGACATATCTGTTTATGTACACATAGCACATACGAAATTTGGTTGAAATCCAATTGATAATGTAGAAGTTATATGCATTTAACATTTGGACCTATCAGCTGGCTTGTAATCATTTTGGCAACACTGCCATGATTGGTCTCCTGGAAATTAAACTGCAATATTATTATCTTCACGTGTGCCAATTTTGAAATAGCTCCCATTCATACCTTCCAGGATATCCAACATGGAGCTCAAATTTCAATTGCGATTTTTCAGCAGTTGGTAGCACTGACATCATTTTCAAATATGGGCGTGAGATATTCAGGTATAGATATTTACTCCTACCAAATTTTGTTTCGATTGCTGCAGCCGTTTAGGAGTTGATAGGATGGGACACATACACAGCCAGACAGACAGAAGGACAGACAGACAGATCTCATGTCTACTTTTTCCTCATTTTTGCAAAATGTGAAAAGTAGGCTAAAAATCTCTATCACAGGCATGGAATGAGTGCCCTCGTATAGGGAAGTAATGGTGAATGGTTTCAAATCGCTTCATGTCGACAAGTGCTGCACATAATCGAATCACTGTATGATTTCTGTTCTGTCCTACAGCTCTATCCGAGAACATTCAAAGTTCATTTAAACTCTTTGTACACATTTTTAGCCTACTTTCGATTTTTGCAAAAAATTAAAGTAGACTTATGAGATCAACACAGGGCGAAAAAAAGTGTGTCTGTCTGTGTGTGTGTGTGTGTATGTGTGTGTGTGTGTGTGTGTGAGTATGTGTGTGTGTGTGTGTGTGTGTGTGAGTGTGTGTACTCTGAATGTCTGCCCCCCCCCTATCAATTCGAACACGGTGAACGCGAATTGAACGAAATTTGGTACAAAGGTAGCAATAGCAAAGGACACCTCAGTGTCATGTTTTATATCGCCACCAACTTGACGGAAACGTAATGGCGGCCACACAAATGTTCAAAGAATAAATCAAATTACGACTAACCTAAATATCCGATCTCTACCAAATTTTGCAACAACATACCTTTATGGGGGAGCATCTTTGACCAAATAAATAGGTCATCAGCCTAATAGTTTGCGGATGGCGGCCATCTTTGTGTGAAAATCGATTCGCCCTATTAATGCGGACACGATTAAACCGAATGGAACGAAATTAGGTACAGAGGTAGTACTAGCAAAGGGCACCTCAGTGTCATGGTTTATATCGCCGCCATCTTGACGGAAACGTAATGGCGGCCACACAAATGTTCAAAGCTTAAATCAAATTACGACTAACCTAATCATCCGATCTCTACCAAACTTTGCAACAACATACCTTTATGGAGGAAGCATCCTTTGACCAAATTAATAGGTCATTAGCCTAACAGTTTGCGGATGACGGCCATCTTTGTGTCAAAATCGATTCCCCCTATTAATTCAAACACGGTGAAACCGAATAGAACGAAATTTGGTACAGAGGTAGCACTAACAAAGGGCACCGCCGCCGTCCTGACAGAAACGTAATGGCGGCCACACAAATGTTCAAAGCTTAAATCAAATTACGACTATCATAATCATCCGATCTCTACCAAATTTTGCAACAACATACCTTTATGGAGGGAGCATCCTTTGGCCAATCTAATAGGTCATTAGCCTAATAGTTTGCGGATAGCGGCCATCTTTGTGTCAAAATCGATTCCCCCTATTAATTCGAACACGGTGAAACCGAATGGAACGAAATTTGGTACAGAGGTAGCACTAGCAAAGGGCACCTCAGTGTCATGTTTTATATCGCCGCCATCTTGACGGAAACGTAATGGCGGCCACACAAATGTTCAAAGCTTAAATCAAATTACGATTAACCTAATCATCCGATCTCTACCAAATTTTGCAACAACATACCTTTATGGAGGGAGCATCCTTTGACCAAACTAATAGGTCATTAGCCTAATATTTTGCGGATAGCGGCCATCTTTGTGTGAAAATCGATTCCCCCTATCAATTCGAACACGGTGAAACCGAATGGAATGAAATTTGGTACAGAGGTAGTTCTAGCAAAGGGCACCTCAGTGTCATGTTTTATATCACCGCCAACTTGACGGAAACGTAATCGCGGCCACCCAAATGTTAAAAGCTAAAATATAATTACGACCAACCTAATAATCTAGTCTCTACCAAATTTTGCAACAACATATCTTTATGTGGGAAGCATATTCTGACCAAACTGCAAGATCATCAGCCCAATAGTTTGCAGATGGTGGCCAAGTATGTGTGCAAATCGATTCCCCCTATCAATTCAAACACGGTGAAACCGAATTGAACGAAATTTGGTAAAGAGGTAGCACTAGCAAAGGGCACCTTATATTCATTTTAAATATCCCTATAGCACGTTGTATTTCAACTAGCTACTACAACCAACATTCAATTATACTCCTTGAAAAGGACAAAGAGTTATAACAATACCCATGCATTTAGGAGAAAGTAGGCTATATGTTCTTTACTGAACATCTTGTTGAGTATAGTCTAACAAAATGCTGCACACTTCATTGGCACCTTTACGAGCCTAGCCTTCGTGGTAAACATAAAGCATTGTAAACAAATAAAGGTGCACTCATCTGTTTGACCAAAGAGCATGCAAATGTTCCTTCCTGTAAGCAAAGAAGTAATTCAAGAAAGGGCAATCATCCAGGGACGTGTGCCCTTTCTTAAATGACTGATTCAATTATACATAACAAGCTATATTCAAACTTTAAAGTCCATCCTTCTCAACCATTCGGTTAAGTCGGGTGTGAGAGCGAACAAATCGTCATTAATGCCAGGGTACGAATAAAGGGGACAGCGTTGGACCAGATGTTCGATCGTCTGTTCTTCCAGGTTACACTCACAAATTGGTGAGCTGATCCAGCCCCACTTGTACCTGAAATAATTGCTGCAACCATGTCCAGTCCTCAGCCTGTTGATGCGGCACCAGAAGTTCCTCGGTAAATCAATGCCGTTTGGTTTCTTCGTGGGATCAAGATGGTGGGCACTTGTTCCCAATGTTTTAGATGACCACTCATGCTTCCAGTTTTCATTTAGGTCAAATCCAGCAGCAATGAGTTGCCCCGCAGTGACACTTTCTGGTCTTCTAGATTTCAGTCGTTGCTGTGATGGATGGCAGAATTCTTGGTGCAATGGCAAAGAGGGTGATGAAAAGATTTTTTTAGCTTCCCTTAGTAGAGCTTGCTTCCTCCTTAAGTGAGGTGGACGAATGTGACTCAGCATGGGTAACCAATGGGGTTGAACGTTGTTCACGTCCGTAGTTATTACCTTAAATTACCCTAGACGTGACCACGAGCAACAGCGTTAAAGGTGACATACAATATGCTCAGAAATACTGTATAACAAGTAACGGTTCTTTTAAGAACCATCAAACTAGAGATGAGATACACCAAGTTCGCATTATGCAACTTAACATTGAAGGCATAAGTTTTGCAAAATGCCAATATCTGCACAAACAACTGTATGACCATAACATTGATGTTGTAAACATTCAAGAAACCCATACCAAAGGTGAAAGCCAATATACCATCTTTTTGAAAGTATCTATAGGGAGGTGAAAGGCTGCTTGGGCTTTTAGCTCTCGCAGTAAAGAGTGCAAGTGCGCTTTATAAGAAGGGAGGTAGCGCGCAGTTCGCTACTCCTGAGGGGGTCCGGGCACGGACACTAAGAGCCCGCTGATGAGCCTATCTTGGTGTTCCTAGGCGAAACTCCACACAAGACACGGCATAAACCTAGAAATTACTGAGTTTTAATTCCTTGGCCGTGAAAACCAATATACCAGTTTTTTTCTTCGGAAAATTTTGAATATTTGGCATGGGTTCTTTCTCTACAGGCAAAATTGGTAATAGTAATGCTTCAATACGGAACTTGTCATGATTTGGTCAGTACAATGTAAGTATCCGAGTGATGTCGATGGTGGACTTGCAGACTGCTCTTTGTGTACTAAATGATTCAGTCCCTATGTTTGCAAGTAAAACCTGGAATATTTTATAAAGCAAACCAGCTCTCTTCTATTCTGATGTTAAGTTGGTGAATTTAAAATTGCATTATGTCCTGTGTTGGTGGCCACACACGTTAATCTGGCTGGACTAGAGTGAAGCAGGGAAGGTAAGCCGCTTTGCCAAACAGCTTAACTTTCTTCCTTTTTACTGTGTTACATTATGTAGCAGGATCTTGGTCTGGCCCACTCTGCCCGCTGACCTGTCATCCCGTTTCGACTCTACTATAGTCGTCATGTCGTGGATAAACACACAAAACAAGTCAAGTACTTTGTATTTTTATAATCCCAGCTCAAAAGTCTAGCTTTGATCTCAACCTTTTTGAGACTTTAAGCACCACCCTCATGCCATACTAAGTACCCGAGGACCATCAAATTGAATATAACAATAATTATTATTAAACTAGTGGGCCCCTGCGAGCTTTCGCAACGTGAATATAGGTTTATGGGGTAGTAGGGAAGAATGTGGGAGAACGAAGTTTTAAATATTGAAGAAATGTATTTATTGTCTTTAAACGGCATACGTACATGAGAAGAACACAAAGAATTATGTAGAACAGTGTTTTGTACTTGTCCCAGCACCTCTTTGTAGACAATATTCGATGTCACAACGAATTCATCGGTTATTGTTTGCTTGGGAGTTTCTACTACTGCAATTTTTACATTTGCAAAGGATTGAACCCTAGAGAAAGTCTTGGCGAGAACACACCCGAGCCATCTGCTGAGAGACTCCTCAGCTAGCAGTACGCCGCGCTCCAGCCAGATGGCTACCGCCGTTGCGCTGCCCTGCGCTCTAGCGGGAGGCTTGCCAGGTTACGGTGCTCCCATTGAAAATGTACATTTTTAAGGTATTTATTTAATTGTGAGGCATTTAAAGATGCAATGAGTGCGTTTCGGGCACACATGGGGTTATGCGGAACCTGTAGGTACCCCATATGTGTAGGTTGGTGTTAACAGGACCTTATTTTCGGTACAAAACCGGAATGGGACCTTAGCAGAATAATATAGGGAGGATATGAATTGCAGCCAATGGCCATAGCAGGGTATTTTAACGCCCGTGGGCTCCCAACAAGGACAATTTCATGTGGTTCCAACTTTGGATACCTGATGCTATTGTAACTAACACCTATCGGTGAAAGTTGGAACTTGATAGAGCGTTTCTAACCATCCAAATATAACCAACAAATTTTGCTACCCACTACAAATTGTAGTGGTAGGTTCTTTTCCATGCCATAAATATATGACATGGGCCCGCCAGCTTTACTTCTCCTCCGAAGGAAGGCATACTAAAGGATTTTAACGCTCTTAAAATTCGACGACTTCTGCCGGGTTTGAACCCGCGATCTTGGGCTTAGCAGTTCAGCATGCTACCGACTACGTCACCGAAGCCAGTAATATTAATAATAATAATAATAATAATAATAATAAGTTATAATGACAAATTCACGAAAAAATTATATACTCCATAAGGACTTAATCATACCATGTTGCTATATGAATGATTCCTTGTATTAGAAGTTTCACTCGAACTAATGCCCTCCTGTGTCAAGCAGGGTTTGCTTCAGAGTTGGAATGAATGGAATTGTTCAAACGTTAGTTGTATTTTTAGAATCACCTGTTATTGGAGGTATTAAAATGTACGATGTGGTTGTGATGCCATATCTATCGTCTTATCCTGTAATAAAGGCAGCATGTGTTTTGGAAATCAATGGACTGACTGCTATGCAATATTGATGGCTTGTTTTCCCGCCTAATGTAATTGGTACAATTTGCGTTGACCGAATCGAAAGCTTGTAATAGCCTGGATCTAATCATCATTTGTTTGAATTACCAAATTCATTATTAATGTAAAAATATTAAATCATTTCATTTTCATCAATTATTTGTATCATAAGATGGAAGCTACGTTTATGGTGAAATTTGGGCGGGATATTACGTATGCATGCCGTTTTGTGGTACAGGGAGCGGCAAAAAAATCTGACGGTTTTTAAATCACAACAACACAAACATTTTAAATGATACAAACTCTTGTATTACTCATAACAGCAAGGTGTGCATGTCAATTAATGGTAAACATGAAAGAACAATAGATTTTAACTTTTAAGATTTGAAGATAACCTCTTTCAAATGATGCCCATATTTTGCCATGTATTCTTCCAGTCTTGCACTGAAGCTGTCAAACGTCTTCTCTTGCGTCTTGCATAGTCATTAGGCTTCAACTGCTGGACAATAACCATTTTATACGGATGAAAATGCAAATCGAAACGCAATATTCGTCTCACTGTTCGATCAGACATTTGCAAAGCAGCAGCTTGTTTACGAGCCGGCCGCCGTGGACTGGTTTCCACAGCTTGTCTCACTCGCTCAACATTTACTGGTGTCCTGGCTGACCTTGGACGGCCTGTCGACGTACGTTCTAAGGCTGAACCTGTAGCTCTAAAATTACTCACCCATAACAAAATTGTGTTACGATATGGAACGCGTCCTCTTCGACCCACATTAATGTGTTGACGGAACTGACGCTGAGTAACGACGCAAGACTCACCACTTTTAAAAAATGCCTCGACAACAAACGCACGTTGTTCACTTGTCCACAGCTCCTTGGTTACTGAAATGGCATCACGTAGGCTCATCATCGCGCCAATCCCTACTACCCCCCACCACTAACTCGCTCAGCCGTACAACGACATAAACCGTCAGATCCTTTTGTCGCATGGCAAAAGATGGGCATCATTTGAAAGACGTTATCTTCAAATCTTAAAAGTTAAAATCTATTGTTCTTTCATGTTTTCCATTAATTGGCATGTACACTTTGCTGTTATAACTAATAAAAGAGTGTGTATCATTTAAAATGTTTGTGTTGTTGTGATTTAAAAACCGTCAGATCTTTTTGCCGCTCCCTGTATAAATAATTCTGTATTCATCACGAAATGCATTTTCAGGGCACTTTGAAGAGTGTCTAGTGCTTCACGTTTACCCAATACAAGATGGATAAATAGATCGCACTACTGGCGTGGAGAGGTTGGAGTACATTGCTACAGACGAAGGAAATGATAATCCATGGAATATTAAAATTATAAGAAGGCAGTGGACCGTATGAGAGGTTATCTGTTATTAAAAATGACCGCCTTATTGCCTGGGCTAAACATTTTATATAGTGGCCTTGGTTGTTGACAAATCTCCATGACAACTGACTAACAAGGGACCTACTAGGAAGATTGAGGAAGAGGCAATAACAATAATAGAAGAGTATTAAGTATTGTGACTTTGGTTTGTCCATTTAGACAGTACCAACAAGTCAGGAGGAAGGCTTCGAGTTGTGTTTGCGATTGCCAGGGTGGATCATCGAATATTGAGGAAGATTATCCGAGAAGGAATTTAGAATTTGACTGTCACGACAGTCGAAGGAAATTGATGTGTATGGAGAGATGGGAACTGAGTTGCCAACAATTATGTAAGAAACAGAATGAAAAGGGGGATGCTAAACACGGAAGCAATTAATATCAAAAAATGATGTTCATTGTGACGTAACAACTACAAAAGAAGGATGGTCAAGTGGAGATCGTTGTGGTTTGTATGAGGAAGGAGGATGAATTGTGAGATTAAAAAGATGAGATAAGTTTCCAACTGTGATGATCATTACGTCAGCTATGCCTTGGACAGTTTGGTAAGCTCCAATATTATTTACTGGGTCAATTTGGTTTAATAAATTAAAATTTTAACTTAACTTCTGAAGTAGCTTCCATTTGTGATCGATTCATTCACGCGTAACTTAATTTTAATAAATTCAATTTTGATTTAACTTGTTTCTTAGTTATAATAGTGTAATTCCTGCCTGGACAGAGATATTAGGCTATACGGTTGGTGTCCCGTCACCCTGCAACCCTGAATGAGAGATTCTCTGTGCTCATTAGATATTATTGTTTCCAAGACTATTTGGAAGCAGGCGCCTTCTCCGGAAGAAAGATTATAGAAAAACATTACAAGCTTTCTATAATCGACTTAAGCATTCTATCTACTTATCCATGAAACCGTAGGGAGAGAGATGGAAATATGGAGAGAGCCAGAGGGTGATAATTCGGGTCACAGAGAGAGATTTCGAGTTTCTACCTGATGACTTGACTCGATTTTAAGGTGGCCAATGAAGTAAAACTGCTGTAACTAATAAGGAAACGCCTTGCTTTTCCCAAGAACAAGCCACGTAGCATCGGGGGTAATCAGCGTATAACGCGCGCCTTCCTGAATCCAGACGCCAGCCTGCGCTTCTTGTGCGAGGAATATTAAAGTAAGACCCTATAATGCCAGGAGTAAATCGATACTGTGTTCTTATTCCCGACTTGTTTGGAAATCTGTTTAATGTACCATGAGCCATGATTTATTACTTTACGGCTTATGAATTTTAATGTAGCAAATTTAGCCTACTGTATTTATGTTTTCCAAGCTTATATGTGCAATTAAATATATTTCATGCCTCATAAAGCCGCATGCTATTTTGACGGAATAAACACAGATTTTTGAATCACATTAAAGTAATTAATGCCCCAGTGTTCGCTTGATAATATGGCCACCACGCTAGCCCTGGCTATGTCCATCAGCGGAAGGCAGACATGAACTGGGTCCTTTGATTTCCGTTGCGTAAAAATAGCGGGCATGTTATACCAGTAGTTTGATAATAGCATCACAGCTATATCACCGTGATATTTAATGATGACACAAAATATGAATTATGATTTGCATGTCATTATAATTGAGTTACATGCATCACATTGCATGGACAAAGTTTAAATTTTGGCAATATGGCGTATTTTTGTGGAAGCAGAGAGTGATTTTAGGAACAATAGCTGTGTTTAGAACGACTAAGCTCTTTATGTAGGCCTACACTATATCACTTCTTTCTTATTCCGTCTGCCTCTTTGCGTAGTGGCTAGCATTCTTGGCTGTCACTGTGGTGGCCCGGGTTCAATTCCCGGCTCTGACAAGAAATTTAATTCTGGCCTGAGGGCTGGAAAGGTGTCCACTCAGCCCTTAGAGGCAAAACTGAGAAGAGGCAGATGGAAGTGGTTTTAGATGGTTTCCCACTTGTACTTCAGGCAAATGCCGGGATGGTATCCAACGTAAGGCCACGGCTGTTTCCTGCCTAAATCCTACCTCGATTACAAATGCATACGCTAGTACAAACATCACAATGACAAATACAAATTTTACACACACCAAAGTACATGTGGATACATGACCACGATATCGCAAAGCCCCTTGAAGAATCACAACTCACTCTTATTCCTAGGACTAGTTCGTAGTGTAGTAGCTAGCATACTTGATTGTCACCCCAGAGGTTCGGACTTGATTCCCATACCAACTCTGTCAAGAAATTTAATTCTGGTCTGAGGGTTGAAACGAAGTACACACAGGTCCGTGAGGTAAAACTGAGAAGAGGTGGATTCGATTCCCTCCTCAGTCATCCTTGGATTTCCGGGCTTTCTCACATCTACTGCAGGTAAATGCCGGAATGTTTCCTAAACTAAGGTCATGGTTGCTTCGAAAGGCCACGGCCGCCTCCTTCCCTCTTTCTTGTCTCTTCCTCCCAATCTTCCCATCCCTTTCCATCCCTCATAAGGCCCCTGTTTACTTTGCAGGTGAGGCTGCCTGGGCGTGGTGCTAGTCCCACCTCCCCAGTTGTATCCCCCCACCCGAAGTCTCAAGCTCCGGGACACTGCCCCTAGAGGTGGTAGAGGTTGGATCTCTCGCTGAGTCCGAGGGAGAATCAACCTTGGTGGGTAAAACGACTACGAAAGAAAAAATTAGTGTGTGTATGTGTAATTCAGATGACGATTGGTAAGGAGGCAGCCGTAACCTTAATTTAGGAACCACTCCGGCATTCTCCTGGAGTAGGTTGATTGGTTCCTCAATTTAGGGGCTGGGACTACGCGGTCATGTAGCCCCGTGTACTTTGGGTGTGTGTAGAATCTGTCTGATAACCGGTGTTAATTGTGATTACTGTATTAGTGTGTGTTTCTGTTTCTTAATTCAAGTAAGGACTGCAGACTTCGGATTTTTCAAGTAGTTCCTACATTTGCCTCCAAACGCCACCGTCAACAACTAGGCCTACTAATTCAGAGCTTGGCTACTAGACGCCACCGCAGTCGTCTCCTAACAACCAACGTAGGAACCAGAGCATTGTTTACATTTTAACCTAATTTAGCTTCACACAGGTGTAATTAGTGGAAGGTTCTTTAACATGCCATAAATCTATGACATGGGACCGCCGGCTTTACTTCCCCTCGGAAGGAAGGCATACTGAGGGTTTTTAACGCTCTAAAAAAATCTGACGACTTCGGCCGGGTTTGAACCCGCGATCTTGGGCATAGAAGCTCAGCATGCTACCAACTACGCCACCAAAGCCGCCCGCCTAGAGTAGAAGAAAGGAAACCACTGATAATCCACTTTCAGGATGGCTGAGGTAGGAATCGAACCTGCCCCTTCTCAGTTTTTCCTCACGAGACTGAGTGCCACCCGTTCCAGCCCTCAGACCAGAATTAAATATCTTGGCACAGACAGGAATGGATCCGGGTCTCCGCGATGACAACCAAGAGTGCTAGCCACTACGCAACGCGGCGGACATTTGTTTGTTTGTTTTTGGTCTGCCTGTTAACATGTTTAATACTTGATAACGTCTGGGTGGATCAGCATTAAACTTACAACCCTCACCCAAAATACCTGGCCGTTAGTCTTGATCGCACACTATCTTTCAAGAAACACCTGAACAATAGTGCTGCTAAACTACAGACTAGGTACAACATCCTCCACAAACTCACTGGTTCAACATGGGGAGCTTCTGCATACACTCTTCGAACATCAGCAATGGCATTAGTGTATTCCACAGCAGAGTATTGCTTTTCAGTGTGGCTCAACAGTCCTTATGTTAAGAAGTTCGACGTGGACTTGAATCAAACCATGCGTATCAATAGCGGCGCCGTTATATCTACTCCTCTGGTTACCTGTGTTGAGTCATATTGAGTCTCCAGATATAAGACGCCTCAACAACCTGGTTAGAGAGTACAGGAAAATACCACCAAACACAGCCCTTCCAATCCACCAGGACATAGCTGTAGGATTCAGACGCTTAAAATCGAGATCACCACCTGTTCAGACGGCACAGTTGCTCATCAGCAGAAGCTATAATGGAAAAGCAGAATTGCAATCTGTTTGGAACGGCACAGCTCCGAAGGAGTGGCAGACATTATTTAACATCAGGCTGGTTTTGATCTCCCACGAAGAACTTGGGTTGCCCTCAACAGAATCCGAAACAAGTACGGGCGATGTGGCTCACTGCTTCATAAGTGGGGCATGCGAACTTCTCCCTGCTGTGACTGTGGTGCAGTGAATCAAACCATCCACCATATTGTAGCAGAATGTCCGGGGAAGGCGAACTCTGGATCAATGGACGACTTTCTGGTGACATCTACTCAGGCCATACAGTGGCTAGACGAACTGGACATACAGCTGTGAAATCTGGAGGGCAAAGTTGATTGTTGTAATGGTTTGCTCCCTTTTAGGTAGATTTCATTAGAAAGCTAACTATTGCAATGGGTCCCATGTTTCGACTTCCGGAAAATTTCGACATATCTTCGCGTTTCACATCCCCCAGACCCCAAAACCACCGTCAGTTCAAAAGTTTATATATAATTTATGTATGTATATATGCGTATAGATATCAGTTTCTTGTGGACACGATAACTGCAGTAATTTTGCACCAATCACTTTGAATATTTTACATAATATGTATCCCCTTAAAATCTCGGTCGAGTTCGTTAATGGGAAAAATCGGTCAAAGGGGGTGAAAATGGGAGGCTTTTTTCGAAAAATTGAAATATCGCTATAACTCTCGTAATCTCTCAAATATTGAATCCATTCTAAGTTCATACTATGTGTCGGATAAGGCCCTAAAATTTATGTTTGAAAAGTTTTTTGATAGCACCAACCATTGACCAAAGGGGAGGGAAAAAGTGGATTTTTCGGGAAACATTAATCATCTCTCTGTCAATAGGCACAATTTCAAAACCGTACAAAATGGACAATATTTCTCCAATAATTACCTAAAACTTTTGTCTGAAAGAATTTTTGATATGACCCACCATTACGCCACGGCGTGAGCAAAATGATTTAAATTATACGAAAAAGCCAAGTGCCAAGAGAGGTTGCCATGACAACTTTACTTTTAATTGATAAGGGATGAGCCATCAGCAGTTGCTATGACAACGCCACTGCACGAGATCACATTCAGTTTTCCATCTGTCTGTGGGAAGTGACTTCGGTATCGGAACTGGTAGCATGCTGAACTTCTATGCCCAAGACCGCGGGTTCAAACCCGGCTGCAGTCGTCGGATTTACTAAGAGCGCTAAAAAACCTGAGTATGCTTTCCTTCGGAGGGGAAGTTCCAACGTTCGTTGCGAGTTGATGGATCCGGTGGCATCTAGTAGCCAAGTTCATAGCTAGATGTCGTTGATAGTAGTACTTTTAGCCTATTTTCAATTTTGAAAAAAATAGGCTTATGAGATCACCTTTGTCCGTGTGTGTGTGTGTGTGTGTGTGTGTGTGTGTGTGTGTGAGGTGTGTGTGTGTGTCCCTAATAAATTCTAAACGGCTGGAGCGATTTCAATGAAACTCGGTAAGTTCAAATCACTATTTCGGACGACTCCAACCGTGCCCTTCAAATTTTGTTACGTCTCACCAATTCAACATGGCGGCTGTGCGAAATATTTCACCAGCATTCAATATCTCCGAAACTATTCCCGATATCACCCTGGATTTTCTTTACGGTGATAAAGGGAACTACTAGAAGTTCACCTATATGACTTTTGAAAAACTGGTAACTACAAAACCAACATAGCGGCAACGCGAATTTGCGACTTTTAAATAGACGTTTCTCTCGATTTAACGAACCAAACGCAATAAAACTTGGTACAGTATATGTTTATACACATTGTAATGCACCGACATCTAACTTGGATCAATTGTTTACATAACCACAAGATGGCGGATGTGCGAAATATTTCACTGGCATTCTACATCTCTGAAACTATTAGCCGTATCACCCTGAGATTTTGTACGGAGATAAAGGGCACTACTGGATGTTCATCTATAAGACTTTCAAAAACCGGTTAACTACAAAACGAACATGGTGGCCAAGCGAATTTGAAAATTTTTAAATAGACCTTTCTCGCGATTTAATGTTCCAAACGCAATGAAATCTGAATAATAGTTTGAATAATGAGCCTACGCAATAATTTTCCTTTAATGGTACATGACTCTATGGCCTATACATTTAACAATCCAACATGGCTACCATCCGAAATATTTAGACGGCTCTGAATATCTACGAATCTATTATAGCAATAAAACTGAATTTGTTTATGTTCATAGGGGCTATGAACTTAAGTTCACCTATAGGACTTTAAATAACCTGGTGATCAGAAATCCAACATGGCTGCGACGCGAAGTATAAATATTCACATGGACGTTTCTCGCAATTTAACCATCCGAGTGCAGTGAAATTTGGTACAATAAATTGTTATACGAATGATAATCCACTGGCATCTAATTTATTTCAATTGTTTCCATAACCACAAGATGGCAGCTGTGCGAAATTTAAAAATCTCCTTGTTACTTCTTGTGTCCTCATCATGCGATTGAAGTTTGAATGCTACACGTACAGAATAATCTTCATGTAACATTAGATAAATCTAGGACAAACATATATAAAATCCAACATGGCGACCATCCGAAATATTTGGTCGGTTCTCAATATATACGAATCTATTACAGCAATCAAACTGAAATTTTCTTTGTAGATAGAGTAGGATATATGAAAATAGGCTGTATAGTTCTTCACGGAACTACTTGTTAATTATGAAGCCTATTTTAGGTAGATTTCGTCAGAAAGCAAACTATTGAAATGGATGCCATGTTTCGACTTCCGGAAAATGTCGACATATCTTCGCGTTTCACATCCCCCAGACCCCCAAACCACCGTCAGTTCAAAAGTTTATATATACAGTGAAACCCCTAAAATCCGAACTAATTGGGGCTGTAGTCAGTTCGGATTTGAATTTGTTCGGATTAGCCTAAAAATATCCATATAGCAGGTTGTGAGGATGCTGCAGAAGGTTGTCTAGAGTAGTGGACGACATTGATGTCAATGAAGAATGCACCGAACATGAAATAGTGAGTCAACATGACAGCAATGTAGCTAGTGACAGTGAGGAAGAAGAAACTTGGACAGACAATGTGACTTATACTGAGCCTGCATCTGCTCTGGACATCGCATTGCCCTTCGTAGAAGAACACGAAGCAGCCACGCCAAACGATGTCAAGTTCATGCGCAATTGCCTCTGCGGGAAGGTTTTCGTCACTTCGACAATTGAAGATAACTGATTTCAAGTGAAAGATTAAGTGATATGTTGTGTGTTTCTATTGTTATTTCATTGTTCTTGCAAAGTGATTAAGCTAAGAAATTACAATAACCAACGTTTCCAATTTTCAATCCAGGATGAGATAAGTATGCGGCACATTTACACTCTGTTACGTATGCTAACTCTACTTCTTTGTTAATTTTTCAACTAATTATTGAAAAATAACGCTATAATTTATTTATTTATTTATTTATTTATTTGCGCACAACAGGATTTTCATCCCAATTACAGTGGCATAAAGATTACACAGTATGTTATCTTAAAACTTATACAAACTTAAACTAAACAGTAATAATAATTTTAAAAAACTAATTAAAATTACACAGTATGTTATCTTGCAACTTATACTAACTTAAACTAAACAGTAACTAAATAAAACTAATTAAAATAACTAGGTGTACAATTAAAAGAGTATGGTACAAATAATACATGTGTAATGCAAGGTTGGCTAGGTAGAATGACACAGTGGTACGAATTCATGATTTACAATTTTTTAGGTTTGAGTCATTATTTCTGGAGAGTGGTTAGGAGTTCCATCAAAAATACTGTCAAGGAAGTACTAAAATCTATGGCATTATTTCTTTGAGCAACAGTGTTGAAAATATAACATAGCCTGTTCAGCGGTGAATTTTTGTGGCCAGATGTCCTGGTTCTTTTAATTTCAAATGTGATATTGTTCCTAGAATTGATGCGTGGTACATGGAAATTTAAGAGAGAGAGGAATTCGGAATCATCAATTGAATTGTTTATAATTTTGAAAAGGAATTTCATAGCATCTATTTTTCTTCGTATTTCTAAACTGTCCACATCAAAATTTATTAGCAGTTCTTGGTATGGTATCAAGTGAGGATAGTTGGCTGTTCTTTTAAAATGTAGATATTTTAGGAATTTCTTTTGTGTGTTTTCAATCATTGAGGTATATGTCTTGCATCTAGGACTCCATATAATGCTAGCATATTCTAGTTTCGGTCTGACTAGTGTGTTGTACAGGTGGATACACGTACTTATGTTTTTGAATGGTTTTGTATTCCTGATAACAAATCCAAGTGTCTTGTTTGAGTCAGCTATCATTTTCCGTATATGGGGGGTAAACGTTAGCTCTCTGTCTAGCAACACACCGAGATCTTTGTTTTCATGAACTGATTTCAGGACACTGCAACCTAACTTGTAATTAAAAACGATAGGGTTTATATTCCGGGTGAACGACATTGAGATACATTTTTCTACGTTTAATCCTAATAAATTTTCTGTAGTCCATTCCGTAATATTGTGCAGGTCATTTTGAAGCAAGTCGCAGTCGGTAGATACAGATATTTTTCTATACACCTTGAAGTCATCAGCATACAATAGACAATTAGAATGCTTTATTCTTTGAGGTAGATCGTTTATGAAAATCAGAAAAACTAGAGGTCCAAGGTTCGATCCCTGAACTATTCCCGAATTAGCTTCAAATTCTTGAGAATTCTTTCTATGAAATGACACATATTGCTTCCTGTCATTAAGGTAAGAGCTGAAGAGGCATATAAGTATATCACAAAATCCTAAGATTTTGAGTTTTTTCAGGAGAACATCGTGGTTAATTTTGTCGAATGCCTTCTGAAAGTCTGTGAATACAACATCCATTTGTCCTCCTGCGTCTAATGTTCTGGACACTGATTCAGTAAAGTTGACCATATTTGTGATAGTCGAACGTCGGGCGAGGAAACCATGCTGTTTTTCTGATATTAATGGTCTGACAAAAATAGAAATTCTTTGGTACAAAACGAATTCAAAAATCTTTGCTACCGCTGACAATATACATATCGGACGATAGTTACTAATTAGCATTGGATTTCCAGATTTTAAGATTGGACATACTCGGCTTTTTTTCCAATTAGATGGAAATGTGGCGGTTTTAATAATTAAGTTATATATGAAAAGGAGAGGGTGCTTAAGAACATCTGCACAGCCCTTAATTACATATGGCGGGATATGATCTGGTCCAGCTGAGGATTTAGGCTTCAGTTTTCTTATAGCTACTTCCACCTCACGTAAGGTGACTTTGTCAATGTGCAGAGTGTCGGTAGTGATAGATGTATCGCTAGGCATGCAGTATTGGGCTTTATTAGGTGAGTAAACCGATTTGAAATACGACGCAAAAACTTCAGCTATGTCTTGATCATTATCGTATGTTTTACTGTCGAGGCGAAATGTATCACAACTATTATTATTCTTCCTTTTATTTTTGACATACGCCCAGAAGGATTTTGTATTTTCAGTGATATTCTGTTCAATAGATTCAATGTGCCTTTGATATGCTGATTTAATTGCTGTTTTTATTTCGGATCGTATTGTTTTAAACTGACTGTTGAAGTAGTCCGACAATCTTCTTCGCTTCCTATAAAATTCCTTCTCATGTAATTTCTTAATTATGGCATCTGTAAACCATATAGGATATTTTCTTTTGTTCTGAAATTTTATTTGAGGGACCGATTCGTTAATTACCCCGTATAGGTTCGAGTAAAAGCAGTCTACTGCAATATCGACATTAGTGCATTTGTATAAACGGTCCCAATTCGAGTCCCTTAGACCCGTGAATAGATTTTCAAAGTTTGCGTTTTTAAAACTGTATGATGTTTGATAATCACTTTTGCATTTTTTATGTGTAGAAGTGGCCTGCATTTCTATATTCAGAGCGGGGTGGTGGACATCCTCAGGCAGTAGGGGTTCAGTGTTTCGTTTACATTTTACATTAGTTATATTCTTACTGGCTAAAACTAAGTCTAACGTTTTACCGTGGCTGTTTTGGACTGAATTATATGAGATCATATTACATAGATTTATAAAAATGTTTAATTCTCGACTTTGCTGAGTTGTGTTTAATTCATTATTGTTATCGCTTATTGTTGGTATATTGAAATCCCCAACAATTAGTACATGATTGTCATGAGCCTCGTAGTGTGATTCTAGCCATTGGAATACTTCTGAATACACTTCCAGCTTTGAGGTCGGAGGTATATACACGTTAACAATAAACCATGTCTTTCCTTGAAAGTTTAATTTTAGAAGTAAGCCTTCGTAAGTGCTTGAAACCGGCTCTACCTGCAGTACAGATATTCCTTCCCTGACAGCTATTAGCACACCCCCTCCCCTCCCGGTGTTACCACGACCACGGTCCGCACGGTATACTCTGTACTTCTCATTACAGACCTCGGCACCATAAACACTCGAATCTAGCCATGTTTCACTAAGAGCTATAACTAGGAAGTCATTGACTAAAATGTTTGTGTTCAGTTTGTCCAATTTGGTGTTCAGACCACGCACATTCTGATAGTAAATAGGAAATATAGAAGTAGACAACATATTTACAGTTTAGCTAAGTCTTCTACACTATTAATAATTATTGCATCAGAACCTTGATTCTTACGCATTTTAATGATGCCATTTCTTACCCAAATGAATGCGTAGCCTTTTTCATTGCGTGTGTTTCGTGCCTGGGCCAGGAGTTTCCTTCTCTGGGGGGACAAGCTTTCGTTTATGTACACTGTGTTGTCACCAGGAAGATTTGCATGTCTAGTAGAGAGGTTCCTCTTGATTCTCCGTCTCTCCATGAAGTGTTCCTTGTCGGTTCTCCTCACGAATTTCACTATGATTCCCCTGTGCGTTTGGTTCGGGGATTTTGGAAGGCGGTGACAGGCATCTATCATTTCTGGACTTACTTGTAAATCCAGAGCCTGTCCGATTTTCTTCACAGTGTCCTGGACGGATTCATTTGGTATATCTGGAACTCCATGTATTTCGATAGTGTTCCTTCGTGAATATTGCTCCACGTCTCCAACACGGTTTTCTAACACCTTGACTTTTTCCTTTAGACTGCAATTTTCTTGTGTTAGTTTGTCAATCTGATTGGTACATTTAATTAAGTCTTTCTGCTGGTTTGCAATTAATAGTGCTGTGTCGTCCAATTTTTTGTGGCAGAGTTCCAGAGAATTCCCTAAATCAGTTTCTCGCACTTTCTGTTCTTCCTTCATTTTTTGTACTTCCTCTGTCAGTTTTTGTAGAAGGGAGAATATGCTGTCCAGTGATGGGGTGGTTTTATTAATAGGGCCTGATTTCCGTATACTTTTGTTATTGACACAGTTCACGCAGTTCCACTCTGTAAACCTATTAAAATTGGTAACACATTTCTTATGGTACCATTTTTCACAAGTTATACACTGTACCTTGAGAGCCTTCCCTAGCGCTTCCCTGCATTCTTCACAAGCGCTCATAGTAAAGCTTGGTGACGCACTCCTTCGTTTTCAATAAACACGGGATGACTCGTTAAGGAAGTAGTTGTCAGTAGATTCACTAGTATCAGTTACTAAAGAGTTTTACACTTGACAATCTCACACTAGATACACATGGATATCCCACTAGAAACACTCGTAATTACACAAATTGATGGAGCTGGTCACGTCTGCACTATTTCACTCAGTCGCCATCTTGTATATGTAGAATATGTAATTGTTTTATGACTAAATAAATACGTTTCTCTGTTTTGCGTGTGTTTTTCAAACATAAAATTGTCGAAGAAAACTCGTTCGGATTACCCGGGATTTCTGATTTCCGGGGTTCGGATTTGAGGGGTTTCACTGTATATGTGTGTGTATATATATGCATATATATCAGTTTCTTGTGGACACGATAACTGCCCTAATTTTGCACCAATCACTTTGAGTGTTTTACATAATATGTATCCCCTTAAAATCTCGGTCCAGTTCATTAATGGGCAAAATCGGTTGAAAGGGGTGAAAATGGGGGGCGGGGGGCTTTTTTTTCGAAAAAGTGAAATATCGCTATAACTCTCTTAATACGTGAAATATCGAATCCATTCAAATTTCATAATATGTGTCGGATAAGTGCCAAAAATGTATGTTTAAAAAGTTTTTGATAGCTCCAAACATTGACCAAAGGGGTGGGAAAAAGTGGGTTTTTCGGGAAACATTAATGATATCTCTCTTAATAGGCACAATATCAAAACCGTACAAAATGGAAAATATTCCCCTAATAATTACCTAAAACTTTGTCTGAAAGAATTTTTGATCTGTCCTACCATTACGCCAAGGGATGAGAGAAATGATTTCGGAATTAAAGAAAATGCCAAGTGCCATCAGAGGTTACCATGACAACGCTTCTAAATTGATGAGGGATGAGCTATCAGAGGTTGCCAAGACAACGCCATTGCACGAGATCACATTCATTTTTCCATCGGACTCTGTGGGAAGCGGCTAACTGGTAGCTGCTGAACTTATATGCCCAAGGTCGCTGGTTCAAAGCCGGCCAAAGTCGTCGGATTTTCTAAGAGCGCTAAAAATCCCTCTGCATGCTTTCCTTTGGAGGGGAAGTTCCAACGTTCGTTGCAAGTTGCCGGTTGTGGTGGCATCTAGTAGCCAAGTTCACAGTTAGATGTCGTTGACGTTAGTATATGGTACAAAATTAGGCACTACTACTTAAAATTGACCGTCTGCAGACCTTACCTGAATTACAGACTAATACAGTCTTCACAATTAACACCGTTTATCAGATTCTACACACACCCAATGTACACGGGGTTACATGACCACGTTGTCGCAGCCCCCAAACTGAGGAACCAACAAAAATCTCTGCGGTAGATAAAATTTTGCGTGAAGAATTAACAGACTGTCAGATAATTACACATCAGTTCCAAACCTTGCATAAGGACAGTGTGATCACAAGTATAAAAAATGAACCCCAAATGACAAGAAGGTTACCATCCCCATAAGACAATAAAATGATAAATATATGCATACAAAAACGAAAAAAAAAAGTTAATTAACCTCCAACTGTAAAATACTTTCTTGCAATAAATGAGGTCTGATCCTCCTATGAAAACCTGCATATTTTGCCTATTATAGCCTATCACCTAGTTTGCCCGGTGAAATCTACCTCCGCCTTCCGGCGTGCCGAGAGGAATTTTATCATACTAATATATAAAAATGAGATGGTGTGTGTCTTTCTGTCTGTCTGTCTGTCTGTCTGTTACTCAATAACTCAAGAACCACTGGTCCGATTTAAATGAAATTTTGCATGGATGTAGCTGATTTACCAGGTTTACATATAGGCTACTTTTGATTTCGAAATTTTGCACTATTAAAAAATGGCGACTATTTTAGTGACGTCATTAGACCCTTTGGTTTCAAAATTTCATATTTCCATTTCAAATAAAAAGAGAACGGTAGGAAATAGCAAACATTCGATGGCACAAACGAGCTTTGGAATTTAATTTCCTATCCGAAAGGTCCTTATCACTTTTCGTGTATCTCCAACAGTTAGCGAGTAAAGCCGACATTTGTGACGTCACTACACCCTTTGGTTTCAAAATTTCATATTTCCTTTTCAAATAAAAAGAGAACGCTAAGAAATAGCAAACTTTTGATGGTATACATGAGCTTTAACATTTAATTTTCTATCCGAAAGGTCCTTATCACTTTTCGTATATCTCCAACGGTTAGCGAGTAAAACCAGAATCTGTGCAATAAAACACGGTCAACACCGGGCGGTGCAGTATATCTCTCTATATATAAAAATGAAAATTTGTGTGTTTATCTCTGAATTTCTACGGAAATTTGAGATGTTTACACGTTTCAGACTGTTTTATGATGGATGCGCGCGAATTTTTTTTTTGTTTGTCTGTCTGTTTGTTTGTTTGTTTGTCTGTGGACAAATTTCTTCCCTTATAACTCGAGAACGGCTGGGTGTATCAACGTAAAATTTGGTACAGATATCCATCAGAGGCACGACACCAATCATTGATGTAACTCTTCTCCGTACCTCTCATAAAAGGGGGCCTACTCCCTTAAAATACATGCTGAAGTAGGCGTAGAAGGACGAGACAAAACTCATTTTCAGCCCCTCAATGTGAGAGACAAAACTCGGGTCCCCGAAAACCACATTTTAAGGACCGAAGACCAACCGTTTTTTAGATATTCCCAGAAAACTAATTTAATTTAATAAACTAATGAACGAATGCAAGCCAGTAACCATGCTAACGGATTCTCAGAGGTCCATCTATTGCTGTAAGACGCAATGCAATTCCATTAATTACATTAGTGTGAAAGTTTGCAAATGGCTAGAAGGTTATCACGGAACCAAAGCCGTAAAATTCATCAATACGTTTAACGCGCTTAAGGGGATCAAGGGGTACTCTAGATTTTTTCACGCGATTTACACCTGCGGGTGTGGTACGGCAGGTCTATTATATTCCTATCCCCATATTATTCATTCATTCATTCATTCATTCATTTCGTATAGGCCATCTATGGACCGCGTCATTCCAACCGTCTCCTACTGGCTTTGATGTTTGCCCTGTACGCCCGCATTCGTTCTCGGTGGACTTCCTTCCGTTCCTGGGTCCAAATCTTTCCCGTTTTCAGCTTCGGTTTTTCTTGGAAACCTTTACAAGCTTGAAGTTTCCCTTTGAGTGGGACGCACTCCTGAATGTCTGTTGGTGTAATCCCCACTTCTTTCAGATCTTTATCCAGTTCAATGAACCAGGCCCATTTCGTTTTCCTGTCCTGAAAGTAAGTTATGTTGCAGTTGGTCAGTCTCGCTGGGCTCATTCGTTTCACATGCCCAAAAAATGGTAACCTTCTCGTCCGGATGACGTTGCTTATCTTCTCCACATGAGTATATAGGTTATGGTTATGCCGTTTTCTGTATTCCCCATTATCTTTGATGGACCTCAATATCTTTCTCAAAATTTTTCTTTCTTTGGCCTCCAGTTTCTCGACCAAGCCTTTTTTGTTCATCGAGAGGCATTCAGAAGCATGCAAGACTTCCGGACGGATGACACTGCAGTAATGTTTTAGTTTTGCGTTGAAGGATATTGACCTTTTCATATAGATGTCCTTAGTTAAATGGTAGGCCATTTCCATTTTGCTCAAGCGCGATGTGAATGCTTCTTTCTCTGATAATATCCCTTCCCTGACCCGTCCTGAAAAGAAAAGTACATGGCCATTGGCTGAGTAAAAAATAATAACAAGATGTTCAGTAAAGAACATATAGCCTACTTTCTCCTAAATGCATGGGTATTGTTATAACTCTTTGTCCTTTTCAAGGAGTATGATTGAATGTTGGTTGTAGTAGCTTGTTGAAATACAACGTGCTATAGGGATATTAAACATGAATATGAGGTGCCCTTTGCTAGTGCTACCTCTGTACCAAATTTCGTTCAATTCGGTTTCACCGTGTTTGAATTGATAGGGGGATTCGATTTGCACACATACTTGGCCACCAACTGCAAACTATTGGGCTGATGTTCTTGCAGTTTGGTCTGAATATGTTTCCCACATAAAGATATGGTGTTGCAAAATTTGGTAGAGACTAGATTATTAGGTTGGTCATAATTACATTTTAGCTTTTAACATTTGGGTGGCCGCGATTACGTTTCCGTCAAGATAGCGGTGATATAAAACATGACACTGAGGTGCCCTTGGCTAGTGCTACCTCTGTACCAAATTTCGTTCCATTCGGTTTCACTGTGTTCGAATTGATAAGGGGAGTCGATTTTCACACAAAGATGGCCGCCATCCGCAAAATATTAGGCTGATGACCTATTAGTTTGGTCAAAGGATGCTCCCTCCATAAAGGTATGTTGTTGCTAAATTTGCTAGAGATCGGATGATTAGGCTAATCGTAATTTGATTTAAGCTTTGAACATTTGTGTGGCCGCCATTACGTTTCTGTCAATATCGCGGCGATATAAATCATGACACTGAGATGCCCTTTGCTAGT
This sequence comes from Meconema thalassinum, assembly GCA_946902985.2. NCBI lineage: Eukaryota > Metazoa > Arthropoda > Insecta > Orthoptera > Tettigoniidae > Meconema > Meconema thalassinum. The sequence goes on from OX336390.1 coordinate 839,802,205, forward strand.
GCTATCTCTGTACCAAATTTCGTTCCATTCGGTTTCACCGTGTTTGAATTAATAGGGAGAATCGATTTTGACACAAAGATGGCCGCCATCCGCAAACTATTAGGCTAATGACCTAGTTATTTGGTCAAAGGATGCTTCCTCTATAAAGGTATGTTGTTGCAAAATTTGGTAGAGATCGGATGATTAGGTTAATCGTAATTTGATTTAAGCTTTGAACATTCGTGTGGCCGCCATTACGTTTCAGTCAAGATGGTGGCGATATAAAACATGACACTGAGGTGCCCTTTGCTAGTGCTACCTCTGTACCAAATTTCGTTCCATTCGGTTCCACCGTGTTCGAATTAATAGGGGGAATCAATTTTGACATAAAGATGGCCGCCACCCGCAAACTATTAGGCTAATAACCTATTAGATTGGTCAAAGAATGCTCCCTCCATAAAGGTATGTAGTTGCAAAATTTGGTAGAGATCGGATGATTAGGTTAATCGTAATTTGATTTAAGCTTTGAACATTCGTGTGGCCGCCATTACGTTTCTGTCAAGATGGCGGCGATATAAAACATGACACTGAGGTGCCCTTTGCTAGTGCTACCTCTGTACCAAATTTCGTTCCATTTGGTTTCACCGTGTTTGAATTAATAGGGGGAATTGATTTTCACACAAAGATGGCCGCCATCCGCAAACTATTAGGCTAATGCCCTAGTTATTTGGTCAAAGGATGCTTCCTCTATAAAGGTATGTTGTTGCAAAATTTGGTAGAGATCGGATGATTAGGTTAATCGTAATTTGATTTAAGCTTTGAACATTTGTGTGGCCGCCATTACGTTTCCGTCAAGATGGCGGCGATATAAAAAGTGACACTGCGGTGCCTTTTGTTAGTACTACCTCTGTAACAAATTTCGTTCCATTCGGTTGCATCGTGTTCGAATTAATAGGGGGAATCGATTTTCACACAAAGATGGCCGCCATCCGCAAACTATTACGCTGATGACTTATTAGTTTGGTCAAAGGATGCTCCCCCCATAAAGGTATGTTGTTGCAAATTTTGGTAGAGATCGGATGATTAGGTTAGTCGTAATTTGATTTAAGCTTTGAACATTTGTGTGGCCGCCATTACGTTTCCGTCAAGATGGCGGCGATATAAAACATGACACTGAGGTGTCCTTTGCTAGTGCTACCTTTGTACCAAATTTCGTTCAATTCGCATTCACCGTGTTCGAATTGATAGGGGGGGACATACATTCAGAGTACACACACTCACACACACACACACAGACACACACACACACAGACTCACACACACACATACACACACACAGACAGACACACTTTTTTCGCCCTGTGTTGATCTCATAAGTCTACTTTCATTTTTTGCAAAAATCGAAAGTAGGCTAAAAAATAGGAGTTATAATTTCTCCCTATATTATATTATTATTAGTATTATATTATGGCGTACAACGACGAGACAAAGCCCCTCGGTGCCAGCAACAAAACTCGGGGGCCCTAAAGGGTCCTCGAAAACTACATTATAAGGCTCTAAATCCAACAGTTTGTGAAATATTCCCAGAAAACTAATTTAATTTAATTTAATTTAACAAACTAATGAAGGAATGCAAATCGGTAACCATGAGAACATTATCTCATGGGGTGGCATACAACTTTCCATCTATTTCTGTAAGAAGCAATGACACTCCATTTATTACATTTCTGTGAAAGTTTGCAAATGGCTATAAGGTTATCACGGAACTAACGTAGACCGTATAATTCATCAATGCAATTAAGTGGGTGAAGGGGTAACCTAGAATTTTTAGCCTACTTTCGATTTTTGCAAAAAATGAAAGTAGACTTATGAGATCAACACAGGGCGAAAAAAGTGTGTCTGTCTGTGTGTGTGTATGTGTGTGTGTGAGTCTGTGTGTGTGTCTGTGTGTGTGTGTGTCTGTGTGTGTGTGAGTGTGTGTATTCTGAATGTCTGTCCCCCCCTATCAATTCGAACACGGTGAATGCGAATTGAACAAAATTTGGTACAAAGGTAGCACTAGCAAAGGACACCTCAGTGTCATGTTTTATATCGCCGCCATCTTGACGGAAACGTAATGGCGGCCTCACAAATGTTCAAAGCTTAAATCAAATTACGACTAACCTAATCATCCGATCTCTACTAAATTTTGCAACAACATACCTTTATGGGGGGAGCATCCTTTGACCAAACTAATAAGTCATCAGCGTAATAGTTTGCCGATGGCGGCCATCTTTGTGTGAAAATCGATTCCCCCTATTAATTCGAACACGGTGCAACCGAATGGAACGAAATTTGGTACAGAGGTAGTACTAACAAAAGGCACCTCAGTGTCATGTTTTATATCGCCGCCATCTTGACGGAAACGTAATGGCGGCCACACAAATGTTCAAAGCTTAAATCAAATTACGATTAACCTAATCATCCGATCTCTACCAAAGTTTGCAACAAAATACCTTTATAGAGGAAGCATCCTTTGACCAAATAACTAGGTCATTAGCCTAATAGTTTGCGGATGGCGGCCATCTTTGTGTGAAAATCAATTCCCCCTATTAATTCAAACACGGTGAAACCAAATGGAACGAAATTTGGTACACAGGTAGCACTAGCAAAGGGCACCTCAGTGTCATGTTTTATATCGCCGCCATCTTGACAGAAACGTAATGGCGGCCACACGAATGTTCAAAGCTTAAATCAAATTACGATTAACCTAATCATCCGATCTCTACCAAATTTTGCAACTACATACCTTTATGGAGGGAGCATTCTTTGACCAAACTAATAGGTCATCAGCCTAATATTTTGCGGATGGCGGCCATCTTTGTGTGAAAATCGATCCCCCTTATCAATTCGAACACGGTGAAACCGAATGGAACGAAATTTGGTACAGAGGTAGCACTAGCAAAGGGCACCTCAGTGTCATGTTTTATATCACCGCTATCTTGACGGAAACGTAATCGCGGCCACCCAAATGTTAAAAGCTAAAATGTAATTACGACCAACCTAATAATCTAGTCTCTACCAAATTTTGCAACACCATATCTTTATGTGGGAAACATATTCAGACCAAACTGCAAGAACATTAGCCCAATAGTTTGCAGATGGTGGCCAAGTATGTGTGCAAATCGATTCCCCCTATCAATTCAAACACGGTGAAACCGAATTGAACGAAATTTGGTACAGAGGTAGCACTAGCAAAGGGCACCTCATATTCATGTTTAATATCCCTATAGCATGTTGTATTTCAACAAGCTACTACAACCAACATTCAATCATACTCCTTGAAAAGGACAAAGAGTTATAACAATACCCATGCATTTAGGAGAAAGTAGGCTATATGTTCTTTACTGAACATCTTGTTTCATGCAATTTTCACGTTCGACATATAGTACAGAAGGTCTATTATATCTCCAAACAGCAACATTATTTTCAAAAATTCCTGAATTGAACTAGCATTTTTTGCGGCTTTTAGGAATTTGGGCAATTTGAGTCTAGAGAACCTGAATTTTCATGCACCACAAGCCTTTATAATTTATGAAAGGGGTCTTCCTGTGTATGGGCACCTAGCACAACGTAGAGGGTCAGTTTTTATGTGACGTGTATTGCGTTTCGGCTACAAGACTTTCAATTTTATTTCACGTCAGGAAGTACACGTTAGGTGAATTTAGTCTGAGAGCACATTTTAACTATTTTTTTTTTGTCGACATACGGGTTCATCATAAGGATGATTTTATTTGATACTGTGTGGTAGATATACCCATATTTGGATATCTGGGTAATATGTTGTAGACAATAGAATTGTCTGTCTGTCTTTCTGTGTATCTTTATGTACGCCTATACCTCGTGTTCGGATGCTTGGTGCATCTTAAAATTAGGTATGGTAACCATGAGAGTCAATACACCAATCATTTATAAAACTCTTCACCGTACTTTTCATACAGTAGAAGGGTGGATATAGAGAAAAACTTCTCAATATATGCTAAAATATGCGAAATATAAAAATTATCCTACAAGGACGACCAAAGCATATGTTGCGCTTCTCAATGTGAGACAGATAATTCGGGAATCTATAAAGGGTCTCCGAAAACTACATTTTAAGGGCCTTAAATTAACAGTGTGAGTGATATTCCCAATAAACTAACTTCGTTCTGATAAACTTGATGGAATGACAAACCGCTAACCATTGCACAGTAGCTCAATTGATAATGTCTGGTGTTAACTACGAACACCGTTGGAAGAACGGGTACTTCTGCTAGTATATATATATATGTATATAAATAGTATATCGTTTTTGTGTACAATGCCATAAGCATAAATAAATAAATAAGCGTTAAACTTGTTGTATGTAGCAAACACAGGTTCCAATCATTGCTATAATTTTCCACCGTTCCATCGTGTTAGGTTAGCGCGTCTGCCTCTCACCACGGTTCGATTCCCAGCTCCGTCGGTGATATTAGAAACTGATGTAAGGGCTAGAACGGAATACACTCGGCCTCGTGAAGGCAATTGAGTAGCTGTTTGGCCGTGAGGCAGCGCCCCGGTCACGAAAACCAAGATTAACGGCGAGGGGACCTGACGCGCTGACCACGCGTCACTCCGCAATCTGTAGGCCCAGCGGCTGCTTGGTGGGCTGTGGTTCCATGGGGTTAGTAACACGCATTAAAAGGGGTTATAGGAGAACCGCTTCAAAATTAACAGATGTTCATTTTGTAATGTAAAGAATGGACAAAGTTGAATGAGCTGTTCTTGGAGAACCGTTTCTAAATTAACTGGTTTTCCCTTTTTTCTTTGCCCCGTGGCTTTGTCGTGCTCGTTAAATCGTGCACAATAGAGGCGAGGGCAGCTGCAGCAAGTCCGGATTCGCAGGTTCGAATCCTGGCACTGACGGTGGCTATCTTGAGTGTGGTTTTCCTCCGGTTTTTCCACACTCCCTCCAGACAAATGCCAGGATAACACCTTACTTCAAAGCCCTAGACACCTACCTCATCCCTGTCCCCTAATACAGTTTCATACACTACTAGTCATCACATCGACAAGTACTCTTCGTATGGCAAGCCCTGCGCTAGTCTGTTGCCGAATATTGTGCACCGTTATGATATAGAAGTGTTCATGCCCACAGAGTAGATACTCAGCTCAATGACTCCTTTGGGATCATAACGGGCATATTAAGATCAACCCCTGTGCCATGGTTGCACGTCCTGGCAGGAATTCCTCCTCCGCAACTGAGACGACAACAAGCAGCTGCAGACGCATGGAAAACTTACATCTGTTCTGACTTCAAGCACTTTCCGGTTCACTCAGTACTGAGTAATCCTCCATCCATATGCCTGAAATACAGGAATCTTATTTGGGGTGATGACATTATTAAGCAGCCAGACCTTGGTTGGTTGGTTGGTTGGTTGGTTGGTTGGTTGGTTCCTTAGTTTAGGGGCTGCGACAACGCGGTCATGTAGCCCCGTGTACTTTGGGTGTGTGTAGAATCTGTCTGATAACCGGTGTTAATTGTGGTGACTGTATTAGAGTGTGTTATCTGTTTTAATTCAAGTAAGGACAGCAGACAGTAATTTCAAGTAGTTCCTACTTTTGCTACCAAATGCTACCGTCCACGACACCTAGCTTGTGGACTTGCCTACTAGATGGCATCACAGTCAGAACCCGGCGGCGAACATTGGAACTAATACAGGTTATCAATTCTAACCTACAATTTTTTGGCTTCACACAAGTGTCGTTAGTGGAAGGTTCTTTTTCATGCCATAAATCTATGACATGGGACCACCGGCTTTACTTCCCCTCCGATGGAAGACTTACTGAAGTATTTTAACGCTCTTAAAAAATCCGACGACTTCGGCCGGGTTTGAACCCACGATTTTGTGCATAAAAGCTTAGCATGCTACCCACTACGCCACCGACGCCGCTCAGCCAGGGCCTTACAACATCAACAAAATCTGGAACGAAATATGGAGAGATTTTTCTTCACCTAGCCAAATCCACTTGGATGATTCTTTCCAGCATATCCCAGGAACTGATCTACCAAGAGCTGAGTGGTGCCAACTAGATCGTGCTCGAACTGGTCTTGGAAGGTGCAAAGCAATGCTACACAAATGGGGATGGATAGAATCACCAGCTTGTGACTGCGGAGCTCGAGAACAGACGACGAACCATATCATTCGGGTGTGCCCACAGCGTAGCTTTACAGGCGATTGGGAAGAGTTCTTGAAAGTATCAGTTCTAGTGCTTTTCTGGTTGAAGAGCCATGTTGTTCATTTCTAATTATTATGTACATATTTGTTTGCTAATCAAGTACATCATTTGTACCACACGAAATAATAATCACATCAACACAGGTTACCAGACAAGTGCAACACACACCCAATTGCGCGGGGCTGATGACCAATATGCCCTAATCTTCTAACTTGAATTAACAACAACAAAATGTTTAAATAAACTATTTCAGTTTAATGATATTGGTACGAGTTGGGAGGAATTAAAGTATCGCGTCTCTCGCCTCTACAGCTAACATTTCATAACATGTTCAACATCTCTATAACTATTTGACGTATCTTCTTGAGTTTTCACCCAGATTTTCATATTTCTTGGGCGTCTTGTATAGCATAAATAATCAAACAAATCGATGTTGAGTGACGCCATTGGCTTTTTTTTTGTGTGTAAAAATTCAAAACTGATTTGCCTTATTGTCCAAAATGACTCAATATCCTCAAATGTATAGCGGAAACGGGAAATTGTTCACACCTCATGAAAGCAAAGGTTTTATTTTAGAGATGAAGCCAGCATGAGATTAACAGGCAATTCTAGAGTATAGAGATCAAACAACAGAATTGATCTTCAGTCGGTCAACATAAGAGTGCCCAAATTGATTGGGTGTAGAGTGAAGAATATTTTTTCACCTTATTATCTGAAAGAAATGTTACTTGAATTATTTATACTTTAACATATTTCTCAAACAAATGATGGTGGTTTAATTGGATGACATGTTTCGCTCGTCAAGCGAGCATCATCAGATCAAAATATACAAAATTATTCTGTTTAATTATTCTTGCTATGCAAGACGCCCAAGAAATATCAACATAGGAGTCAAAACTCAAGAAAATACCTTAAATAGTTTCGGAGATGTATATTTGGATCTGATGATGCTGGTGTGAGAGCTGGTACGGGGTACACTCAGCCTAGTGAGGCCAAACTGAAAAGAGATGGGTTTCATTCATGCCTGAACCACCATAGAAGTGTTTTACCGCAGTTTACCCACTTCTACTCCAAGCAAATGAAGGAATGGTTCCAACTTAAGATCAAGCCAACTTCCTTCCCAACCCTCGCCTCAATTACAAACACAAACACTAAAACGAACACCACAATAGCACAAGTTATCTGACAAATTTTCCACACACCAAAAATACACCGGACTGAAATGACCACGATTACAAAACTCCTAAATGAAACAAGAAACTGCAACCATTCTAGAATTGGTTTTCTTTGGTTTCCCACTACAACTACAGACAAATATCTGAATTGTTCCCTACTTAGGGTCACGGCCGCCTCCTTCCCTATCCTAGCCTCAAATACAAAAACACACACTGCATTAGGCACATGATATCAATCGTATTCTATTCGCACCCAAGTACAGGGGGATGGCTGATGTCTAAATATTTAACCGAAACAAGTAAGTCTTACAAAAGATAGTAAATAAGACATTCTCGAAATTTTCAGCATTACAATTAAATATGTATTTATTTATGTATTTATTTATTTATTTACTAGCAACCCGACCCGGCTTCGCCCGGGAGCAGTTATGAATGCATTACGTGATAAGCGCTTTTTTTTTTCAATGCCAATGAACAACGACCAATATCCATTTTACGTCTCGGCATGATGGGTTAAAATCACTGACTGGACTATTAATTATATTATCGTGAGGATGCATGTGCAACAAATTCTTGTCAGACGTAATTTAAGAATGGCGAGGTGCATGAAACACAAATCCCCCTTCCGTCCAATCTTTACTTGACTGTGAAGTTTGCGGAACGAAAGGTTCACAGGCGAAACGAACAAATGCCGAGTTGCACTTCCAGGGAAACTCCAAACACAACCACTCTTCTCTAAAGTTTTTAACTCAACACGACTCGACAGTTTGCTGCTGGCTATATCTGGGGCAATAAGCTCGTCCTTTAGCTGTGCTGTAACTGGGGTGATGGACTCGCCCCTAGCTAGCTCGTAAACTGTCGCCTCAGTAACCGAATGGAGATTGTTGGAAGAATTGAAAACGTAAAAATACTTACAGTAGGCGATGTATTGAAGATAGGGATATGATCTCCCGGGCTTTTTTTTTTGTAGAACTTTTCATGCTGAACAATTCTTACACTCATAGTATATAGCCTATATATTTTCAACGGTTTGCCCAGCGTAAGCTTAAAAAGTGCACGGACGCCAGGTTTTTTTTTCGACCTTTTCACTGAAATAGTTAGTGCTCGGCTTCCTTTGGTCTTAAATAAATTATTTTCTACAGAAACCTTCCTCGAGATATCCTTTACAGATTGGTAAAAACCGCATTAAAATCCATTCAGTAGTTCTCGAGAATCGGGGACTTTGTTTTATACTAAGTAGAGATTTATTTATCTATCTATTTATTTATTTATCTATTTATTTATTTATTTATTTACTTATTTATTCTTTGGTCGTTTGGGCCACCTATGGATCACGGTTCTTGTGTTTTAACTGTTGTCTGCAACTTCTGGTGTTCTTAGTGAATTGTTTGGTGGCTGCTTTCGTGCTGAAATCTTGAGCCTTTCTATTGGATCAGAATTCTTTCACTTTCGTGCTGAAATCGAGAGCCTCGCCATCGTATCAGAATTCTTTCATATTCTTGCTGAACTCTGTCTTACATTCATCGGACCATTTCCTGGACGCGTTGTGGTGAGCATCTGTAATGGATGGGAGGAAAGATCTGGTTTCAATTGTCAGACGGTAGCGATTCCTGTCATTTATTGTGTCTTGCTGAATATTAAGTTTAGCAAGATCCTTTTCAACTTGTTTAATCCACAGTGACCCAGTGGCTTTACCCTTCTTGGCTACCTTGTAGATCTTATAGGAGAGCCTGTGGTGGTCCATTCCGTACAGGATGCCGTAGAAGGCCAGGCTTCTCTTCTTGATGGCATCTGTGTGTTTGGAGAGTTCGCAATTTGATTTGTATCATCGTCTTCCATCTGGTAAGATCCTTCGTCCCACTATTTTTTCGCAAGAATTTTCTTTTCTGTACCTCGAGGGCCCGTAGAGTGCTCTCCTTAGTTAGAAACAGGCACTCAGCTGCGTAGGGGATTGATGGTCTGACTACTGCATTATAGTGTCTTAGTTTGACAATTTATTTATTTAATATGTGCCTGCTTTTTTGTTTGTTTGTTTATTTATGTTTTATCTATTTATTTATCTATCTATTCATTGAGTGGTCAACGTGTCGGTCTACTAACCCCAAGCTTGCAGGTTCGCTCCTGGCCGCGGTAAGTGATTTTTGAAAGGCGGCAAAAATTGCGACACCATGTCATACGATGTTGGCATGTCAAAGAACCCATTTGAATTCAGTAGGCCGTGTTCATAATGGCAAAATTAATCTCGGGAGTTTCCGCCAACACAAACTTCCTCATTTCTCTACTAGAAAGCGCTATAGTGTTCAAGGAGCTTACATATCTAACCTCCTTGACTTTCATAGTGCTTCAAGGATCAACGAAATTTGACATGCAAGCTACCCTTTGGGTGTCAAATAACAAAGCTTGCACCCGGCACTCGAGGCCATGCGATATTATTATTATTATTATTTTAATCGTTTCGGTCGTCTATGGACCACGTTATTTCAACTGCCTTTTCCCTCGTTCTTTCACATTGGCCCAGTATTCGCGCATTCTTCTTCGGTGAGCTTCCCTTCGTTCTTCGGTCCACTTCTTGCCGGTTTTCAATATAGGTTTTGGCTGAAAACTCTGTATCTCCCCAAGTTTCTTCTTCAAAGAGTCACGTTCCAAGATGTCCTCATGTGATATCCCCAGTTCTTGTAGATCTTTTTCCACCTCTGTAAACCAGATCCCTTTGGTTTTCTTTCCCACAAAGTAGGCACAGATTGGATTGGACAATCTTCCGGAGTTCATTCGTGTTAAATGGCCTATTATTATTATTATTATTATTATTATTATTATTATTATTATTATTATTATTATTATTATTATTATTATTATTATTATTATTGAAATACATTTATTTATTTCTTCTTCTTCTTTCATCGAATTTGGCCTACTGTGATTTGCTGGTCAGTTCTTTTTCTTCACCCAGAATTTCTTCATCCTTTCGCTGTGGTTCCTCCTCCTTTTCTCTGGCCAGGTGTTGTTGGTCATTCTCCTGGGTCTTTAGCTCGAAACACAGCTCTGTTCCAGATGTCTTTTGAATGTACACCAACTTCCTCCATGACTTTTCTCGTTTCTTCTACCCACATTGTAGTCGCCTTTAGCTTGGTGATGTAATTAAAGATTCTTTTCGTTATTCGATTCTCATCCATTCTCAGTCTCCTCTTACGCATGGTGTCCGTGATCTTCTCCGCCTGTCTATAAAGATTCTCATTTCTCCTCTTCCTCCATGTACCATCGTTTCGTTTTTCAGGCCCTAGTATCTTTCGCAATCTCTCTTTCTTCCCAAACTCCGAATTTCCCCCTTTTAAAATTCAATATCAGACGTTCGGAACTGTAAAGACCTTCCGGCTGGACAACCGTGGTATTGTGTCGTATCTTCGCCCAGTAAAATATAGACCTCTTATTGTATCTACAGTATATTGAACTAATCTATAGGCTAGCTCCATCTTCCTGGCTCGATCTTTATTTGCCTCCTTATCAAGCCCATTCGGCAGAATCCACTCACCCAAATATTTAAATTTGTCTGCTCTCTTGGTGTCCCCATACCTTTTTTCCATATGTTTTTCTTTATCATGTTTGTACTCTATGTATTCTTTCTTTTCGTACAAGACCCTTAGTCCTGTTTACTGTGCTACTTCGTGTAATTTTTCTAGAATTATTCGGGCTTCCTCTTTTCCTTCAGCTAGCAATGCCATATCGTTAGTAAATTTATTTATTTATTTATTTATTTATTTATTTATTTATAAGGTGCGTTCCAAAAGTAACGAGCCGGAGGCTGGAATGTGCAAACCGGTGACGACATCGGTTAATCGTGGCGTGTGTAACGAGGTGTGGTTCCGACCAGAGCGTGGAAGGTCACAGCCCGTCGCTAGAGGACATGTGTGCACGTCACGTGACGATACAAAGCGAGCAGCAGCATGCATCAATCTCCAACGCTGCCAGTCGCATTGTAAACAGTGGCATGGAGGCGTCAAACGAAGAGCAAAGAGGTGTTGTTCGGTTTCTGACAGTGGAAGGAGTAGGGGGAACGGACATTCATCGCCGAATATCACAAGTGTACGGCGAACACTGCATGTCCCTTGCAAGGGTCAAAGCGTGGCACAAGCGCTTCAGGGAAGGACGAGTGTCGTTAGCTGATGATGCCCGGTCTGGGGCACCCCCCCTGCATTACCGATGACAACGTCCAGCTGGTTGATGCACTCATTACCCAGGACCGCCGAGTGACAGTGAACGCCATAGCCGCCGTGGTCGGATTGAGCGTCGGAAGTGTGCACACCATCATGAAGGAACGACTGCACTTGCGCAAAGTGTGTGCCCAATGGGTGCCCCACAGTCTTCAACCACACCAGGAAGCAGGTCGAATGGCCCACTGTCTTGGTCATCTGCAGCGCTATGCGAGGGAAGGGAATGGGTTCCTGGCACGAGTGGTGGCTGGAGATGAGTCATGGTGTCATCACATCGAACCAGAATCCAAACGACAAAGCCTCCAGTGGAAGCATCAAGGGTCACCACCACCCAAAATAACGGCAAGGCCATCCACACGAGTGCAGGAAAAGTAATGCTGACGTTCTTCTTTGACTAATATGGCCCCCTTCTAATACACTTCATGCCGCACGGGACAACGGTGAATGCCCAGCGTTACTCGCAAACCTTGACCAACCTTCGCCAAGCGATCAAAACAAAACGACCAGGCAATATCACCCGTGGGGTCATTCTGCTCCACGACAATGCACGACCTCATACGGCCATCACAGTCGCGGCACTCCTGCAGAAATTCAAATTGGAGGTTCTCGGCTACCCTCCATACAGTCCAGACCTCTCTACCTGTGATTACGCCATGTTTGGTCCTCTGAAAAGGGCTCTGCGGGGCCAACGATTCACCTCGGACGTCGACGTCCAACTGTACGTGCGGAACTGGTTCACATCGCAGCCCAGGGAATTCAATGAGACAGCCATTCACCGCCTCGTGTCACAGTGGGACAAGTGCCTCAGCAGCCAGGGCCAATACTTCTAACATACAGGTACTGGTTTCTGTAATTATGCCCCCGGCTCGTTACTTTTAGAACGCACCTTTTATTTATTTATTTACTTTTATGTGAGTACTCGAGTTGAGTTTTCCTCACTTTATAGCTTTTAACACTGGTGTAGATATTCCTTACAATATGCTTTCAGTTAAATGCTTGGAAACTGAAGCTGAGGAGATCGAACACGTGATCCGCCAGGTCGGGGACTTGGGGAATAAAACTCTATAATGGCCACTTGATACTGCAGACTCCGCACTAGTGTGTCCTTGCGCGTGATATATTGTTAAGTACACGCGGGCCCCAATAAATAATTCCATGCAGGCAATGCGAATTTAACATGTGAAGCGCGAGCACAACACTGGTGCACTCTAGCGGATGTTTCACCACACTAACGCGCCAGCATGAATAATTAAAGTAGGATGAGGGAGGGGGTTGGGGGGGGGGGGGGGAGCCTGTTGTTGAAAATACGAAGCATTCCACTGCAGTAGTAAATAACAAACAGGGAAAGGGGTGAGGGTGTGGAAAGGGCTCTAATTCTTATTTAACTCGAGTTAAATAAACTAAGGGAACAAGGTTCTAGGGCAAAGGTCAGGTGACTATGTTCACAACGAATTTTTACTACAAAATAGCTTTCTCTTTATCAGATTAATGCAGTTTCAAAAGGATTTGTAGGTCTCTAGGGTAAAATACAAAAATATTGCCTCGCAGTGTTTGCTATTACAATTACTTTCTGCCAGTATTGTCAAGCCAATTGCAGCAACGGTACATGGAAATTCCGAGTTATTACAGGAGACGAAATGTAATCCATCCATAAATAAGTTTAATTGATGAAAGTCTGGACTGTGAGGGTAGAAATTTGGAATCGAAACCTGTCGCAATTTTTCACCATAAACTATAGCCTGCCACGGTGGGTGAGTGGATAGCGTGTCGGTCTACTAACCCCAAGATTGCAGGTTTGCTCCTGGCCGTGGTAAGTGATTTTTTTTGAAAGGCGGCAAAAATACGACACGCATGTCATACGATGTTGGCATGTCAAAGAACCCATTTGAATTCAGTAGGCCGTGTTCATAATGGCAAAATTAATCTCGGGAGTTTCCGCCAACACTAAGTTCCTCATTTCTCTACTAGAAAGCGCTATAGTGTTCAAGGAGCTTAGATATCTAACCTCCTTGACTTTCATAGTGATTCAAGGAACAACGAAATTCGACATGCAAGCTACCCTCTGGGTGTAACATTACAAAGCTTGCACCCGGCACCCGAGATCATACGATATTATTATGACTACCATAAACTATTCCATTTTCTTTCCTTAAAGGCACAGGCTGGGGTGAGAGAAGGCACTATTATCAGTACTTGCCCAACAAGCGGTCTACCCTAATTCTCACGTTAATGAAACAGACATTATATATCATTATATATACCCAAGTTCAAAGAAAATTTCATCATTATTAAGAGGAACACAACAGAGACCGTGGGCGCCCAGAAGGGGATTTTAGAAGATTCACTGATCCCGGCGACTAGCTATGCACTTGACCTTGAGAGCTCCGTGGTAGGAGAGGGGCGTGGAGTGGTGCGGAGATCGTGCCGTATACATCCCTGGCTGAGATCATTGGCGCGCGTGACAGTAGCAGTACTAGTAGTCAAAGCCAGTGCCGCTTAGCGTGGCAAATGTTTTACGCTGCAGTAGTAAGCAGGAGGAGGGGAATGGGCAAGTGCGATGCTAGCTGTCGGTAACTGTACTCAGGCTTTCACAAATATTTTTAATAGGTCCAAAACAGATGTTTCTCCTGTCCCAACTGTAAGAATTTCCGTATTTTGATGTTAACCTTACCAGGCGTGTTGTCTATCCCTCTCAGGCAGTAGGAGCCCACAAGCTTGAGTTTGGACTGTTGTTTCACTAGATGACTCGTCATGAGGAGGAGCTTAGAAGTTTCCGAAATCTCTCACAAAGAGCGCGCGCCACGCTGTGTGCATCCGGCGAAAGACATAGGAACCTCGTGCAGTTTAAGTGATCAATTTTCTATTTTAACTCGGTATGCCATGCAGTTATAAGACTGAAGTTAGTTGTTTCCACTTAAACAACAGGTTGGCAAATACAAAGCTGAATGTCATCTTTAATGAGAAAGTCCTCCATCATCAACATTTTCCAAATTATGTGGGCGTTACTCTCGATAGGACTTTGTGCTTCAAGAAGCACCTGCAGAACACTGCAGCAAAACTAAGATCACGCAATAACATCTTGCAGAAGTTATGTGGAACCATATGGGTAGCTACAGCAACAACATTCCGATCGTCTGCTTTAGGACTTGTCTATTCAGCTGCTGAATACTGTGCACCGGTGTGGCTTAACAGTCCACATGTGAAGCAGATTGATGTCCATTTGAATTCAGCGATGAGGATGAGGTTGCATCAGGACCACTCCACTGTACTGGCTTTCACCTCTAAGTCACCTGACTTACTTAGACAGAACTCTCTCCTGAGGGAATATCAAAAGATAATTTCCACTCCAAAGCTTCCTATTCATTGTGACATACCTAGATTAAAGATAAGTCGCTTGAAATCCCGCCGACCACCCATCCTAGCAGCGGAATATCTACAATTAAATACTTTTCAGATTGACAACAAGTGGTCTCAGGTATGGAATAATTTATTCCATGAGAAATATGGAGACTTCATTGATCCTATCAGGAAACCAGCTGGCATGGAACTACCACGCCATACATGGTAATCACTCAACAGGATTCGAACGGGACATGGGGTCTGCACAAACAGCTTATACAAGTGGAATAAGGTTTCCTCACCTCAGTGGGACTGTGGTTTTGAAAGACAGACCATCCAACATATTGTGGAGGACTGCAGCCCTCGAGCCTATAATGGGAACCTGAAAGACTTTCATGATGCAACGCAGCCTGCTCTAGATTGGATATCAAATTTAAATATTACCTTGTAAATCTGAACATTTTATCTATTGAATATGTGTCTCCTCATCAACATTTATTTTAATATTTATTGTTCTTTTAGGCTAAATACTAATTAATATTTTAATGCGATCCTTAGCTTGTTATTATGTAGATGTGCCATGCCATACGTTAAATGAATAATAAGAATATTAATTCATACTTAACTTATATTAGGTGGTATGGACGAGCATCTATTGAATATTTCGAACATAAACATAATCAATTGGATCGCCAACCTTCGGAGGGAGACGGCGACCTGTGAAGAAGGAGTTCAAATAACCAACTCGGAAACATACCTAAGCTACGACTTTAAAAGAAAGCTATTAGTTTTTTTGATCGTTGGTCACACGGTCATCAGCCACGGGACCTCCATTTTAAAGTGGAATCAGAACCACAAGTCGTGATATTTCACTTCGAAAATCTCACATGCAGGAATCGAACCTGGTCCACCTTGGTGAGAGGCAAGCAGCTTGATCACTGCATCATCACGCCCTTAGCTTCGACTTGTATTCATCATATTACAACCTTTCAAATAATTCAGCATCGTTTCATATAGTTATGTAGACCCAATTTGTGATGGTGTTTATGTAGGCTAGTACAGATTTTATTCGAAAATTGAAACTATACTACGTTGGGAATATCATCATATCATAACTCCCTTCTAGATAGCACTGGCGTTTAATCTGTTGGCAAAAAAAAAAAGGCAAGATGAACTCTTTTTCAAGTGGCCTGATAGCTTAAACATTTCTTTAACTCGACAGATTGTCATTACCTATTATTCACGTAAATGATTTTTGCAACGGTGGGTGAGTGGTTATCGTGTCGGTCTACCAACCCCAAGCTTGCAGGTTCGCTCCTGGCTGTGGTAAGTGATTTTTTTTTTGAAAGGCGGACAAAATCACGATACGCATGTCATACGATGTTGGCATGTTAAAGAACCCATTTTAATTCAGTAGGCCGTATTCATAATGGCAAAATTAATCTCTGGATTTTCCGCCAACACAAAGTTTCTAATTTCTCTACTAGAAAACGCTATATTGTCAAGGAGCTTAGATATCGACCCTCATTGACTTTCATAGTGCTTCAAGAACAACAAAATTTGACTTACAAGCTAACCCTCTGGGTGTCAAATAAGAAAGCTTGCACCCGGCACCCGAGGCCATACGATATTAATTATTTAACGTAAATGATTGGTAATTTATAACAAGAAGTGTTAAATATCGTACCGTAGCGTATATTGTGGGTCAGACCTATCTTTGCACTGATGTCGAAAAAGTACGCTTTATTGTTTAAAACAAGAGGTTCCGTGACGAACTAAAGAGCCTACCTTTCTTAAAATTTTAAATACATGCCAATGATTAATCTATATGGACCTAGGCTATCTAGAATAATGACGAAATAAAGTTGGTAATATAGAAATTTCTAATTAGTTCGAAATACACCTGGCATTATGTAGCCTGATAGGGCACTACAGTCGGCAGCCCTAGTAACTGAATATATTCTTAGTTCCATCTCTTAAGGTACAGAATACAAAATTTGGTTGAAGTCCAATGGATAGCAAGGACTTTACATGCAGTTAAACATTGGACTTAATGCAGCGTGCGTAAAATGATGTTGGCAACAATGTCATGCATGTGTTGGTCAGAAATAATTTGAAATATCATCTATTGTTGTGCCAATTTTGGATGAAATCCATTTGTTAGTATAGTAGTTTCCGGTATTTTAAAATTGGAACTATCAGCAGGCTTAGAATGATGTTGGTAGCACTGACGTACATTAGTTGCTCCAAATTAATCTAGAATGGCAGGTACTATACGTGCGCAAAGTTTAGAGCTGTTGGCTTTCATACTTTCTGATAGCCTATATTGATATTAGGGTAAGAAATATAAACAGCATTTATTAACAGTTGGCAGCCCTGATTGCTCTTAACAATACGCATAGTCATATATGTTATGGTACACATAGCACATACGAAGTTTGGTTGAAATCCAATTGATAGTTCAGAAGTAACATGTATTTAAAAATTGGTCCTATCAGCAGGCTTAGAATCATCTTAGTAGCACTGACATACATTAGTTGCTCCAAATTAATCTAGAATGTCAGGCACTATACGTGTGCGAAGGTTAAGGCTGTTGGCTCACATACTTTCTGATATATTGGTAATTGGATAAAAAATAGAGAGAGCATTTATTGACAGTTGGCAGCCCTGGTGGCTCTTAAGAATACGCTCAGTCATATCAATTTATGTACTCATAGTACATACGAAATTTGGTTGAAATCCAATTGATAGTGTAGGAGTTATATGCATTTAAACATTAGACTTATCAGTAGGCTTAGAATCATTTTGGCAACACTGTCATGTATGGCCTCATGAAAATTAAACTGAAGTATTATTATCTATATATATGCAAATTTTGGAATAGTTCCCATGTGTATATCCCAAGATATCCAACATGGAGCTGAAATTTCAATTATGATTGTTCAGCAGTTGGTAGCACTGACATCATTTTCAAGTATGACGTTGAGATGTCCCGGTATAGATCCTTACTCATACCAAATTTGGATTTGATTGCTCTAGCCGTTTAGGAGTTGATAGGGGGATACACTCACACAGACAGACAGACAGAAGGACAGAGAGACAGACATACTGAACCCAATGTCACATTTGCCATGTGACCTCTTTGGCTCATGAAGAATTCATCACCCATGGAGCAGGCCAAGAGAGCGCTCGTTTGACTAATATGAGTTGCCGCGCCGAGAGGATATTATGTTGTAAATATTTTGTGAACCCCATGATTATTAACCACAGTTGTAAATATTTTGGATGCTCCGAAGAGAAATATGATTTATGATAAATAGGAGGCATGAATATAAAGAATTCCTAGTGAATGCCGCAGATATTTTTACAGTCACACACTTGACTAGTCACTAGAGGGTCCATCCGGCATCTTGATGAGCCGACTCTTATCGCAAGCATGATTGCAGCGTGACGTACTATTTTTGACAGGCATGGTCCTGCCCTGACGTCGAAACCTGCTCGAAAAATCGAGGAGTATCTGTGTGACTCTACTTAATCTGGTGAAGAAACATACGTGATTATGTGCAGTATGACTGCCGAGTGTGTTTATGATAATCAGTAATCGCCAATTCGGAATATTTGTGATCCTTCACTAACAATTTAACATAGGCACAAAGTAAGCTGCTAAGCCACGGTTTCTTTACATGTGCAGCGAGATTATCATCATCAGTGTTAAACAAGTAATGAACGATTCACGAGTGAACTTAATCAATCAGTTCTGAGTGTGTACTTTGGCCCAAGCCATAAGTTAGCTTCTGTCAACGGAAAAACCACATGGCCAATCTATCTTGCTAACTCCTACCAGTGTAAATTCTGTGAAATTACAACTAGAGAGATAAATTCAATGTAACCATCATGGCTTTATTGAAACATAACTATTATGAAGAAACGCCAATTATTCAACTAGTCATGAGCTTTGAAATGGAGTAGTCCCATGCCATGGCGGGGTTTAGCGACGGCCAGACCGCACTCCAGATGGTCTAGCGATGGTGGGATCGCACGCCAAATGGTTTAGTAATGGCTGAGATTGTACTACAAAGCAAGCACGTGGATTACAGGCATTCCATCTATACGCCTAATTTGCAACCTAAACCATGCATAACTATGAAGAACTCACGTGAGTCAGGCTGACGGCCAAAACCTATTTTTATGTACGGTCCTGCTGTTGGGACTAGATTAGTTATTATGACCTTACGCCGCACATTCTTAGGTAGGATTTACACTTAACATGCACTCCTAGGTGGTGGAGAAACCACAAATATAACGTATCATTTGCACTTGCTGAGGATAATAGCATTTGCCACCCATTATTGTACATAACATTTTTTATATAACTTCGACAGAGCATCGAACCAACACCCTTCTACGTGTGGGATTTGTATCATAATCTTGTCTGAAAGAACAGTGTTTTATTTTAACAAGTGTAACTCAACGACCAGCTGGTGGCCGTGAAAAGGAGCCAATGTCACACTTTATTTGGTTTGTTTTGACCTTGCAAACGCGACGACAGCGCGCTATTTTCTTCAGTAAGTTATATAGAAGGCAGTGGGCCCGGTGAATAATAAACATTCTTGTTATCTGAAAACCAGTTTATGTAGTGTGGAGAAGTGAAACAAATACTTTTTTTTGACATGCAGACGACTGCCAAACAAGCTATGAATTGCAACATTATAGGATGAGCTGAGCAGGCTATTCTTGGTTAGAGAGCGAGTCATTTTATAGGACTGTAAGCAAAAGACCCAAGTTTATAAATGCTAGATTTCCAGACGCTCAGGTCTGATATATGAGTAAATGAGACACCTTTCTGTAACTTCAGAGTATACAGCTGTTATGGCAGCAATATTAAAGCTTATCCTCAAGCTTGGATTGTATAGATTTAAAAGGAACCATGTAATGTAAAAACGCTCTACAGCGGTAGGATATGATTACCCATAGATGCTAGTACAAGTTTTCGTACTTTATAGGCTGGTGACGCGTACGGTTTTTGTCACGTTACTACAGCAGATGATCAATGGATCAGTGGTATTGATCAGCACACTGAGGTGCTATTTATGGTATTGGAATTGATTTTTCTTCCAATGAAGTGTTTGTATTGGATGCTTGGGACACCAATTGTTTACACTATACGAATTTAACATGGTCATTAAAAAATACAATGAAACTGATAGGAGTAAACTAATCTGATAAATAAGAAGGTAATAATCAAATATCAGGGTTTTTCAACTAAAACTGAATGTAAACCAAAAGCTAGGAACTCTAATGAAATCTAAATAAAACCATAAACTTAAATGAACCTTGATGACCATAACTTAGACTTGTTTCTTCGTCTCATTTTAAATAAAAATATAGCTTTCCCCTATTGAGCGATGACAGTCAGATAGTTACGTGTTTAAACGCGGTAGCTAAGCTGATGATGCGATGTTAGACATGTATTAATTCATGCTATCGCCAACATAACGTTTCTCTCCCAACACAAACATGACCCAAGTTCACGACGAGCGAATTTGCGATGTAGGAAGGTAACTGTTGTGGCGCCCATTGTGCATCTAATTTAAGAGTGTTTACATGTTATTCATTTGTGTTGTAACTAGGATAGATTTTCATACTTTCTGTTAGGTTCAGAATGTGCATAGCTTTAGCTTAGAAATAAATTTTGGATGAAACGCTTCTCGTTTACATCGTTGCCATTATGATTAACGTACGATAGGCATTAGATTAAATGATTATAACGTTAAATGTTGGAGATGACACCATCATAGCGTAGCTTTAAACTTATTATGCTTTAAATGTAACTAATATCTTGCATTGAAAACAAGTAAATAACTCACCTTGCTCTAGAATCATTCTTGTACTATTACTATTAATGAATCTCCGAAGTAATTGGATAGGGAAGATCTACGTGTCATTCTCTTAGATTGCATTCTTTGTTTTTCCACTTTTGCGTAGGACTTCAAGAGGCTTAATTTGTTAGGATTGTCGCACGGAGCGAATTAATTATTATGAACATTGTTAGCACGGACTAGCCGTTTTCACCTCTCGGGAGTGGTTAGGGGTCTGCCACTTTATTGAATAAACTGAGGGCGATTTAAATGTAAGCCTTGCCTCTTTATTGTATTTGTTGAGTTTGTGTTTCTCTGGACTGGTGATTTTTCCTCTCATTACACCCGACACCCCCCGAGTACAGTTTCTTGAGTGCTTTCCCAGTCCAAGAATGCATTCCTTCCCGGCCTATATGTCTTCCTGGGAGATGGGGGTTTCGTAAGAGTCATTAAGGTCGATGGCTCCCCGGAATCTTTGTCAATCGGGCACAATACATTTTCCCGGATTGGTCTCATGAGACTACTTTCTCCACATTTTTGTTAAATGTGAAAAGTAGGCTAAAGATGCACTTAGAATTCATGATCCACCTTCAAATATACACCCACAATAGCACAATTTAAACATTATTACGTGGTGGTGGTATGACGTCATAAGTGAGACGTAGCAAGTCGACCATTGCTACCGCAGAGGCTTCCTAAAAGATCGTGTCAATGGTGTCAGTATTATTGATATGATAGGTATAGATTAGTAACGATCCATACATTGGGCCGAACATATAAATCCGGTTTCGGGAGACGAATTCTACTCCACCGACCGTCGGTCTCACTTGAAATAGTATTTACGTGATTTACCAATTTCTACCTGAATCAAAAGTTAGGCCATGTCTACCTCCTTCCATCTCCTTTCTCAATTTCATTCATAGGCCTATTCATTAAATTCAACGCTCATTATCTATTCAGATATGAATGGCTTCAGGAAGGACATCCTGCAACAAACAACATTACCCCCATAGGGACTTTTCTCATACCATCCCCGAATTTTTAGCCTACTTTCGATTTTTGCAAAAAATGAAAGTAGACTTATGAGATCAACACAGGGCGAAAAAAGTGTGTCTGTCTGTGTGTGTGTATGTGTGTGTGTGAGTCTGTGTGTGTGTATGTGTGTGTGTGAGTCTGTGTGTGTGTGTGTGTGTGTGAGTGTGTGTACTCTGAATGTCTGTCCCCCCCTATCAATTCGAACACGGTGAATGCGAATTGAACGAAATTTGGTACAAAGGTAGCACTAGCAAAGGACACCTCAGTGTCATGTTTTATATCGCCGCCATCTTTACTAAAACTGAATGGCGGCCACTCAAACGTTCAAAACGTAAAATCAAATAACGACTAACCAAATCATCCAATCTCTACCAAATTTGGTAACAACATACCTTCGTATAGGATGCGTCTTGTGACCAAACTACAAGGTCGTCCGCCATACCATTTCAGGATGGCGGCCGTGCGAATTATGCAAACTTTATAATCCATATCATGGGACCCACCAGTTCCGATTATCGAGCCGAGAATCGTTTTAACTGTTCTAAAGGAAGAGGCACGTACGAAATTAAAAGTTTATTTTGTAATACTATAGTGCAGACGTGATTTTAAAAAGCTCAGCTGATTCATTAATAAGACAAGATGGCAGCGGATATCTTGTGCCTGACTTATATTTCACTAATTTGAGTATTGCATGCAATATAGCGTACTGAAACAAAATAAATAAACTTTGTATGAAATGCTTTATATATAAATAATATACTTCAGTGATGAAATCGTTTAGTATAAATCATTATTTGCTAACAAGTTCTATGTAAGTCATTTTATATGGATCAATGTTCGTTGGCACAAACGGCTCCGTGGTAAAGCGTTAGTCTGTCATTCATATGCCTATGGTTCAAACCCCATCAGAGATATGTTTTTTGCTTGACATTTTACATATTTGTTGCTTTGTAATGACTCAGACGTTTTAAAATTAAGCGTTATATTGTGCATATTACGGTGCAAAACATATACTTAATTAAAACATAATTCGCCAGCAGATTTAATCGAGACATCTAGCTGACAAAAAGGTAACAGATTTTATTGAAAAGTTTCTTCTTCTGGCCGCTAGAATGCACTCGCTCTGTTAGGATTATATTGTTCGATATTTCACAACTAGATATCACGACTAGTTTTTATATTTATTGTTTCTTGAGTACTGAGACGTTATAAAATAAAGCTTCATATGGTGCTTTTTGCAATGGAAATTATATATTAAAAAAAACGACATTCTCCACTGGAGTGACATCTTCCAGCCTTCAGTTGTACTATGCAGAAACTATAGATTCGAGCAGCGCTCTATACCGGCCAGTTAGTGAACCCAGTCTTAACGACTGCTAGGAGTAATAAGACAGTAACATTCGTTTATTCCTTGTGCACAGAGGCGTTGTTGATAATCTCAAATCTTGCAATATGGATGATTTGGAGATGGATTATTTTGTTATACCGTGTATTTAAGATTAGCCTGTAAATTAACGGGTTGCGAAGTTACTTCACTTAGTTCTATATCATTCGTACACGACACAGAACAACAACGTGACGTCAGTTTCTGATCTGCTCTGAATGGCTATTACATTGCTGCAGTCGGGTAGTTGGCAGTCAAGGATAAAATTCTCGACTGCCAACTGCCAGCTACCAACTGCAACTTCATGTTGTGTATGGTGCCTATAGTATACACGGAGTCGATCGCGACTGCCGACCGAGGACTACCAACTACGGACTGCCGACTGCGCATTGTAGATGGGCCTTATTAGAGCAACGAAGTTTCAATTATTGTAAGTAGTCGGTGATTGGAGTGTTTGCTGATGAAATTGCAAAATGCTGGGGTAAATTATAAACTATGGTTTGAACGCCACTGTTCAAATCCTGTGTGCCAATTTGCACTTCAAATAGGAAGAAATTAGGAGATGATAAGGACAGAGAGTTATAACTATACCCATACATTTCGGAGAAAGTAGGCTATATGTTCTTTCCCGAACATCTTGTTTTATTATTATTAATATTACTATTACACTGGTCTAAAAAAAGTTTTGCATATTGCATCATGTTATATTTTCATTGCTGTATGACGTCATGCACATTGGCTCATGTGTAAACTCTAAGATAACCTGTGTGTTTGTGCCGTACACTGTTATCGGCCATGGAATTTGTGTATGATGATGATGATTGAGTCTTCAGTCTCTTGACTGGTTTGATGCAGCTCTCCATGCATCCCTGTCCTGAGCTAATCGCTTCATCTCTACATAGCTACCACACCCTACATCCGAGGCAATCTGTTTAACATATTCTAACCTTGGTCTACCCCTACAGTTCTTGCCCTCGACCCTTCCTTCCATAACTAAGCTTGCTATTCCTGGGTGTCTTAGTATGTGTCCTACTAACCTATCTCTTCTCTTCATTAGCAGTCGCCAGAAACATCTCTCCTCTCCCACTCGTCTTAATACCTCTTCGTTTGTACCCCTATCTACCCATGTGATCTTCATCATTCTCCTGTAACACCACATTTCAAATGTTTCAATTCTCCTCTTTTCTGCTGCACCAATAGTCCAAGTTTCACTTCCATATAGCGCCACGCTTCAGACAAAGGCTTTCAAAAATGACTTCCTAATACCTAAATCTATATTCGATGTCAACAGATTCCTTTTTTGTAGAAATGCTTTCCTTGCCTGAGCCAACCTACTTTTTATATCCTCTTTGCTTCGTCCATCACTGGTTATTCTGCTTCCTAAGTAACAGAAGTCTCCTACTTCCTTCAGCTTTTCACTTGCCAATTTGATCTCCATAGAGGTTTCTGATTTATTTCGGCTGCATTCCAGTATTTTTGTTTTACATTTATTAATTTTCATCATGAATTCTTTCCGTAAGACGGAGTCCATACCAGTCAAAAACTCATTCAAATCCTCAGGCTTGTCGGCCAAGATGACGATGTCATCAGCAAATATCATAGTTGAAATTATTTCTCCTTGAATCTTCACTCCCACTTTAAATTTTTCTCCAATTTCCTTCATTGCTTGTTCAATGTAAAGATTGAAAAGTATTGGTGATAAGTTGCAGCCTTGCCTTACACCTTTGTGAATACCAGCTTCTCTCTCATGTCCTTCAGCTCGAATGACTGCCGTCTGGTTTCTGTATAGATTGTATACCACCCTCCTTTCCCTGTACTTTATTCCAATTGATTTCAAAATGTCAAACAATTTAGTCCAATCAACGTTATCAAAAGCCTTTTCTAAGTCTACAAATGCCATGAACGTTCTCTTATCTTTCCTTATTCTACCTTCCAAATTCAGCCTAAGACTTAGTAAAGCTTCCCTTGTTCCTACATTTCTCCTGAAACCAAACTGGTCTTCACCCAACTCCGATTCTATCTGGCTTTCAATCCTCTCGTAAATTATTCTAGACAGGATCTTTGAAGCATGAGTAATTAAGCTGATTGTACGGTAATCTTCACATCTGTCAGCTCCCACTTTCTTTGGTATAGGGATGTTAACATTCTTCTTGAAATCAGGGGGTACCTCACCTGTCTCATAAATGCTACACACCAAGTGAAATAACCTGATCAGACCTTCATCTCCTATGCAGCGTAGCAACTCAATCGGTATATCATCTATGCCTTGTGCTTTGTTCCTGCTTAAGTCTTCCAATGCTCTGTCAAATTCTGATCTCAATATCAAATCTCCTTTTGCATCCTCATCAATTTCCTCCTGCCTTTCCATTACACGATTCTCAATCTCCTTTCCCTTATACAAACACTCTATAAGCTTTCCATCTCTCAACCTTTTCTTCCCTATCTGTTAGAGGCTTTCCATTTGTGTCCTTAATACAAGTACTTAGTCTTATTTTCACCAAAGGTATTCTTAATCCATCGATAACCTGTGTCTACTTTTCCTAATTTCAGACAATTAATTTCTATACCTGCACTTTTCTCTTTCAACCATTCTTCTTTCGCTTCCTTGCACTTCTTGTTGACCTCATTTCTCAGACGTCTGTATTCTGCTTTCCCCTTTTCATCTCTTACATTCTTGTATTTCCGCCTTTCATCCATCAATTCTAGTATATCCTGAGTGATCCACGGTTTTCTACCTGTTCTTTCTTTCTTACCAATGTTTTCTTCTGCGGGTTTTGTTATTTCATTCTTCAAAAGTGCCCATTAGTCTGCAATTGAAGTTTGTTTAGGGTTTTTCATTAGTCCTTCCTTTATACTCTTCTTGAATCTTTCGTTTACATCCTTTACTTTCAGTCTGTATATTGCCCACCTTTTTGGCTTTTGACTTTTCTTCAGTTTCTTCAACTTTAATCTGCATTTCATTACAACCAGATTGTGGTCAGAGTTTATGTCAGCACCAGGATATGTTTTACAATCCAAAATCTGGTTTCGAAACCTCTGCTTGACCATAATGAAGTCGATTTGGTAACGCCCTGTATCTCCTGGTCTCATCCATGTGTATATTCTTCTATTGTGGTTATTGAATAAGGTGTTAGCTACGACCAACTCATGCTCGGTGCAGAATTCCATCAGCCTGCTTCCTCGATCATTCCTTTCACATAATCCGAAATCTCCTACTATCTTCCTTTCTCTCCCATTTCCTACCACAGCGTTCCAATCTCCCATTACTATAACATTTTCATCACCCTTGATATACCTCAGAATTTCATCTATTTGTGTATACAACCTGCACAAATGGGGGGAGTGGCCAAACAGGGCCGTGCAATGGGCAAGGTGAAGCAGTGCTAGCGGGAAATTTACTCGTGCCGGCCGAGCGCAGCCCTACTCGGTCCAGTTCCGAGCAGTGCAGCACGACAGCACACTAGCACTGCAGCGCTTAGTCGCACAAGCACTGTCCATTTGACCGAGTACTGAAGTACGTTTAGTACTGAGCGCGGAGCCTGCACACTAGGCGCACTAGAGCCAACATTGTGGCATATGCGTGTGGTCTGCCGTGCTCATAACGTGGGGAGGACAAAAATAGCATAGTGGGAGAGTCACACATTAATGAATCAAACCGTAGACATATAAGACATGATATTTGGAAGCACATGAACCAGATCTGCAGCAAGGATACAGAAATTTGCATACTTTTTGGGTGATGTAGCAGGTGCAGCGAGATATAATAGTCCTAAAATAGAATCAGGGGCTGGTATGGAATCAGGAGAGTTAAAATACATTTTTTAATTTGTTGACATAATGTCACAAACCAGCCGAGGTAGCTAAACACGTTAACGTGCATGGTCAGACTACTCCAAACTCGAAAGACCACACACAGCCACTCCATACATTACCTCATTAATTTTATTTGTCACTAACTCCTCTCATGAGATTGGCGTCATGAAATCATTCCCACAAGGAAACTGTCTCACCACATCCCCTACCTCATAGCAACCGGAATAATTATGGGTAGAACCAAAAAAACTACATTAGGACTATAAAACTGTATTTCAATAACAAGATTCTGAATTCACCAAATGACTAGATTGATGCTCTTCAGGGATATGTGAGTTCGAGAAACATGCGTTAGTAAAACTCAGCTGAGTTTTAATTCACCGGCTGTGAAAGCCAATATACCATCTTTTTGGAAGCCTTCATAGGGAGGTTAAGGCTGCTTGAGCTTTTAGTTCTCGCAGTCAAGTGGTGCAGTTGCACCTAATATAAAGGGAGGTGGCGCGCAGTTCGTCACTCCTGTGGGGGTCTGGGCGGGGACACCAAGAGCCCGCCGATGAGCCAGCTTGGTTTCCTAGGCGAAACCCCACACAAGACACGGCACAAACCTAGAAGAATGCTGAGTTTTAATTCACCGGCCGTGAAAGCCAATATACCATCTTTTTATGCGTTAGTAAATTCATCAGGATTTTAAAATGAAAGATATTCCGTCGCAATCTAAGGTCATTTATGTCTTTTATTCTTATATTCAAGTCGCCTCCGTGATGTAGTGGTCAGCATGATTAGCTGCCACCCAGGACTTCCGCGGTTCGATTCCCGGCTCTGCCACGAAATTTGAAAAGTGGTATGAGGACTGGATTGGGGTCTACTCAGCCTCGGGTGGTCCAAATGAGTAGAGGGGTTTCGACTCCCACCTCAACCATCCTCGAAGTGGTTTTCCGTGGTTTCCCACTTCATCTTCGGGAAAATACCGGGGTGGTACCTAACGTAAGGCCACGGCCGCCTCCTTCCCTCTTCCTTGCCTAATCTTCCCACTCTTCCCATCTCTTCATCAGGCCCCTGTTCGCTTTGCAGGTGAGGCCGCCTGGGCGACGTGCTAGTCACACTCCCCAGTTGTATCCCCGACTCAGAGTCCCAAGCTCCAGGACACTACCAGTGGCGGTCAAGGTGAGATCCCTCGCTTAGTCCGTGGGAAAAGCCAACCCTGGAGGGTAAACGATAAAAAAAAAAAGAATTCTTATATTCAACATGGCCTGAAAAAATACCTCGTGGAATTTACCTACACATAAGATATACGGAAAAATAAGCAAGAAGACACGAAATCCTTCAAACCCTCAAGTTTTAGGACAATATTCATTATTTCAACACAATGGAGACCAAGAGTGCTATTCATTATATAACAATTAGCCTATTTTGCTCTAAAAATTACAAAATATGTTGTCTGTCTTTCTACCAGCTTGTCTGTATTTCTTTCGGTGGAGTGCCTAAGACTGTTTTGTTTGTTAGTTCTTGGAACTATTCGACTTTAGGGTTATGGTACGCGAACCGTCTTCCTAACTTACCAGGGGCTATGCAATGCCAAAAATACGAAGAAATGTGTACTATTATAGTTCGCCCAGTGAAGAAATTACATGGTATCGTGCAATTGATTGCACTGACAATGAAAGAGACCACCTTGTAGTGTAGCGGCTAACGTTCTTGGCAGTCGCCCCGGTGGTCCGGGTTTGATTCCCTGTCCTGCCACGAAATTGAATTTCGGTTTGGGGTACTGAAATTGTATCGATGATACGTAAATCATCCAAGCGGTGCTCATTTCGAGGACTTGCGCCAGGCCAGTGGGCACGAGTTTTCTTTTTTATACATTCTTACTCTGCAATTCGAATTGAGAGCACATCACTGCGTAGAGTTGTTAGAATAGCTTCCGTAAAATATTCTCAAAGGCCAATGCTATAAGTAGCCCTCATGAGTTAATCCAATTGCATATGTATATCTAGGCTAATCCAGATATGGTATTTAAGACATTTGATTTTTATTGCATTCTAAGTTCTGGGCATAGGAAAACCTCGAAGCTAATTTTGAAATTTTAAGTGAATGAACATCCAAAGTATAGTAAGCATCATGTAGGGAGACTGTACCAGAGAGAGCATGCATTGCTTGAGGACATGATGACATAGTGCGTAATTTGTGCTCGTACAACGAAGGAGGTTGTCAGGACGGTGTTGATGATGTAAATGGTGATAACGATGAAGACGGTGATTAATTATTTAGGAACCAAGGGAATATAAATAACCGATACTTAAGACTGAAGCGGATCTATGGTAAACACAAAATGAAATTGCAGGTTGATTGCGAAAGTACAGAAACTATCCAATCACCATATCTTATGGAGATTGACTAATTCAGAAGTAGACATGAAAGGGAGTAGCCTAGTACAAATAGGTGGAAGCAAAGGATGCTCTTGTGTGAGACCTCCATGGGCGTAGCCAGGACTCTGTATGCTGCAAACACTGCGGAGTGCCTGATACCCTAGCTCACGTTCAAAACACATAATTAAGAAGGGGATTTACTACAAACGTTAGGAATCACCGAAATAGATCTAAGATGCAGCTGTAACATTTCAGAAATGTTACGCGATCCATGTTTTCGTGTCTTTCTCGTGTTAGAAGCGAAACTACAATGGGCATAATAATTGTTATTGGCCATAAGAAGGATACAAGATTTATGCTGGACCCCACCATCAGATGTGAAGTAACCTTCGGCATAACAAAACAGGTCGTTTAGAGATAACGATAGGCTTCAAAGAGAAGAGAAAGCTTGTGGTACGTTTCGATTAAGCGAGAGGATCAACAACAACATTTTTAAATCACTCATCAAGTTTGGGTAAGCCTAAATATAAATGACCTAATTTTGCTATCAATGAATCCATTCAATAATAGAGAATTCATTTTCAATGTACTCGGGAACAGTGTGTAGTCTATTGGTACCCAATATCATTTTATTGCTAATATTAATAGTGTTATAATAATAATATTAATATGAAGGGAAGATAAGAACGGCTTTACGATACCATGTCGGTACGGGCTGGCCGTGCGCGCCTGAACTGACGAGTTCCAGCGTAGACAGTGCTGACAGTGTGAGGCAAGGTCATACGGCCCTAAAAGCACTTGCCAGGCTTGCAGGGCACTACGCCATACTATACACAGCTCGCTCGCACATGTAGCGAGTGGCAGGTGGGGAGAGGCAAGGACATGACGTCACGCGCTTGTGGCTTACTTCTTAGTCTGCCCGTAAGGGAGCAGCAGGATAGAACATACTACAGGCACTAGCTACGCAGGGCCCTGGGCCAAACCCCTGCTGTGATTGCGGAACATAGAAGCAGACCATCAGGCACATTGTCGAAAATCGCAAACAAAGGGAGTACTTAGGTGACCCTAACGACTTTTTCAGTGCTACACCATCGAACCTGGACTGGAGAAAATAGACTGGGCATAAGGTTGTAATAAGGTTGATAGCTGTGGTGGTATGCACTTGTTATTATTATTATTATTGTTATTATTATTGTGTTTCATGTGTAATGCCATACGCGACATAAATAAATGAAACCGTTATCGGATAAAGCACGTGTATTATAATAGGTCCACAAATACATAATCTTGCACTATGCAAGACATTTTTGTCCAGTTTATTATTAGTCTATTATTATTATTATTATTAGTCTATTATTATTATTATTATTATTATTATTATATTACTTCAATCTCGAAACATTATCTGACAAATAAATGGCAACTATACAGTTGTAAGAAATCACAGCATAATCACCACCTTTAAAGCTATTTTCACCAGTCCATGAATTTTCGAACTAATCTAGTTGTCCGAAAGATGACTGATTTTTGCATCAACTTGTCAATTTGTGCCGACTCAGAAGTTACTTCAACCCCTGCAGTATACTCCTTGGTACTTCGCCAGTACTTGAGATGGCAATTGGTATAATCTTCACCTTTCCAATCTGCATTGTTTCATGATAGGCTCCACTAGAGCTTTATATTTGGAGATCTTTTCGTCGTGTTTTGACGTTAAGTTGTTGCTATTGGGAACTGCTACATAAACCGGGATAGCTTCCATAACCTTCTTATTAATGACTACAATATCTGGTCTGTTATGACACACTGTCCGCTCGGTCAATATACAGGATTATTCAAAATGTAGGAACCGATTTCAAACATTTATTTCGTCCGAACTGCAAAAGGTAGACCCATAATTCCAACGTTCCGGGACAGACAAAAGTGTAAAATGTGAATGATTAATTTTTAGCCTACTTTTCACATTTTGCAAACATGAGGAAAAAGTAGACTTATGAGATCGGGCAAATGTGTGTCTGTCTGTCAGTCTGTCTGTATGTCTGTCTGTCCTTCTGTCTGTCTGTCTGTCTGTATGTCTGTCTGGCTGGCTGTGTGTGTGTCCCCCCCTATCAACTCCTAAACGGCTGCAGCAATCGAAACAAAATTTTGTAGGAGTAATGATCTATACCTGAATATCTCACGGCCATATTTGAAAATGATGTCAGTGCTACCAACTGCTGAAAAATCGCAATTGAAATTTGAGCTCCATGTTGGATATCTTGGAAGGTATGAATGGGAGCAATTTCAAAATTGGTACACGTATAGATAATATTATTGCAGTTTAATTTCCAGGAGGCCATGCATGACAGAGTTGCCAAAATGATTATAAGCCTGCTGATAGATCCATATTTTAAATGCTTATAACTTCTTCACTATCAATTGGATTTCAACCAAATTTCGTATGTGCTATGTGTACATAAACAGATATGACTGAGCGTATTCTTCAGAGCTACCAGGCCTGCCAACTGTTAATTAATGCTCTCAATTTGTTTATATCCAAATACCCATATATCAGAAAGTATGCAAGGCGACAGCTTTAAACTATGCACACGTATAGTACCACACATTCTATATTAATTTGGAGTAACTTATATACGTCAGTGCTACCAACATCATTCTAAGCCTGCTGAAATGTGCAATTTTAAATACATGTAACTTCTATACTATCATTTGGATTTCAGCCAAATTTCGTGTGTGCTATGTGTACCATAATAGATATGACTATGCCGATTCTTGAGAGTAACCAGGGCTGCCAACTGTTAATAAACACTGTCCCTATTTTTGTTACCCTAATATCAATATATCAGAAAGTATACAAGCCAATAGCTCTAAACTTTGCACACATATAGTTCCTAGCATTCTAGATTAATTTGGAGTAACTAATGTAGGCCTACGCCATTGCTGCCAACATGATTCAAAGCCTGCTGATAGGTCCAATTTTAAAATGTATGAAACTTCTATACTAACTAATGGATTTTATTCAAAATTGACACAATAATTGATCATATTATTTCAGATTATTTCTGACCAATACATGCGTGTCATTGTCGCCAACATGATTTTACGCGCGCTGTTAGATCCAATGTTTAACTGCATGTAACGTCCATGCTATCCATTGGACTTCAACCAAATTTTGTATTCTGTACCTTAAGAGATGGAGCTAAGAATATATTCAGTCACCAGGATTGCCAACTGTAGTTCTCTATTAGGCTGCATTATGCCAGGTATAGAGCATTTCGAACTAATTAGAAATGTCGATATTACCAACTTAATTTCGTCATTATTCTAGAAAGATCCATATAGATTAATCATTGGCATGAATCTTAAATTTTAAGAAAAGTAGGCTCTTTTTATTTCTTCATGGAACTTCTTGTTTCTGATGAATCCAGTTTTCATCTTTCTGGCACATTTAATCGCCTTATCGTTAGAATTTGGGCAAGTGAAAATCCTTTGGCAATTATTGAGCATGAACGAGATTCACTGAAGATTAACGTCTTCTGTGCCATAACTGTAAACAAAGTTTGAGGACCTATCTTCTTCATGGAGAAAACTGTGACAGGACTAACCTATCTAGACATGCTTCAAAACTGGTTGTTCCACTTCCGGCGTTACCTGAATGACTCCATTCCAAGACGTTGGGTAGGAAGAGGTGGGGCAGGAGATCAACTTCATCGCCGGTGGCCTCCCATGTCTTCAGACCTCACTCCATGTGACATGTATCTGTGGGGTTACGTAAAAGATCGTGTTTTATTCCCCATATGCCTGACACTGTCGAAATTATGCGACATCGAATTGTTGAAGCTGTGAGCTTGATAACTAGAGACCAGTTGATTCATGTGTGACAAGAAATGAGCCTCCGTTTTGATATTTGTCATGTAACACACGGTGCTCGTATTGAATGCATAAAAATGTAAAAATTGAACATTCCTCCTTCCAGGAACGTTGGAATTGTCTTCCTCACTTTTGTAGTTTGGAAGAAATAAAAGTTTGAAATCTGTTCCTTCTTTTTGAATAACCCTGTAGTTCGATCCCAACAGAGACGAATGGTTTCATTTTCCGTGATGCACTCTGGAAGGTACTGATATTATGGAACTTTTTTTATAATCGTTTCGGTCATCTGTGGACCAAGCTATTTCAACTGCCTTCTCCCTCGTTCTGTCACAGTGTTCGCGCATTCATCTTCGGTGACCTTCTTTTCGTTCTTCGGTCCAATTCTTGCCGGTATTCGATATGGGTTTTGGCAGAAAACTCTGTACGAAACGCCGAGTTCTTCCTCAAAGTGTCACGTCCCAAGATGTCCTCATGTGATATACCCAGTTCTTGTAGGTCATTTGTCATCTCTGTAAACCATATCCCTTTGGTTTTCTTTCCCGCAAAGTAGGCACAGATTCGTTTGGACAAACTTCCGGAGTATATTCGTGTTAAATGGCCATTAAAGGAGAGTCTTCTTTTGCGTATGTAGTATGGAACTTGATTATTATTATTAATACTATTTGAACCCTTCAGAAAAGCAGTGTTTAATGTAAGAAATCTTAATCAAGGGGTCGCGCTCAGTTCCTATGTGATGTTTACGTTCGCCAAACAACATGCTCTACTGAGGTAAGGGTCATAGGATATAAACTATAAATCGAGAAAGAAAGGTGACAAGATGTAAAATAATAACATGATTTAATGACTAATAGTGCACAAAAAGAAATAAACAACAATAAAAATATAAAAACAACCCACCCTGAATTTCCCATGATAGGAATATCTATAAATTTTAGGAGTCAGACGGATCTCCCCCTTTATTTAAAATGTGGATCCTGGTTCCACTACCTTGCAATTTGGGTTTTATGTGCGCGTAATGACTAACTACCAGGAATGAGTACTTTGGATGACTGTTCGTTTACAACGGGTTAACAGCCACGATGCTTACGAACAATCATCTTGTAAATCAACGTTTATGGATATGGAACATGACATTAAATAAAACCCTTAAAAAGTAATGCTGACACACGCACTACAAATCTACTATTTACAGGAATCTCCCTGAGACCCTCATTAGCGCGAAGACACACTTGACTATGAGCTGCCAACACTGGCCAACTTGCTCAACACAAACAAGGAAATACAGCAAGCATGTGACTCACGGGTCACTGAATAAAATATAAACATGGAATAAACCAACAACAACAAAAGCCTGACTGGCTGACATTACTTTATATGAACAAATCTGCATGTTAAGCTAACGCTTCGGAGATTATCGTGATTCGTAGGCAACTGCCATTTATTTAAACAATTTTTATCATTTATCAGTTCTTATTCTGTATTTAAAGTTATTACTGAGCCACACAGGCACTCTCCACTAATGACCTGGCTGGCACCCTTCAGTTCGTCTTGTGCAACATCTCCCCTCTTCCTCAATCACCTGCCATTGTCCCACTCCAGTGTGTATAAATATAACTGACCAGCTGTGCCGTTATCTCAAGGAATCAACAGCAACAAACTCAACCACTTCAAAATATGGTCAGACATTAATCAAAATATCCAGAATTGCCCTCGCGAGGTCACAATCTGGATTTGTCATCAAGCTGCCAGAAATCAGTCTAAGCTGAAAATCCCGCTTGTAATGACACAAAAGCACACACTCACACACACACACATTTGGGAATGACAATACGTTTTCACACAGATCGGCTGAATGGATGCTCGCCAACAATTAAACAAAATATTAAAACCTACGATAGAGCTGACTGCTCTTCGTCACAAATCACATTGCTCCAAAGGCAATAATCTCATTGAATCTGATCAATAATAAAACAAAAGAAATTAATTACCCTCCAATCTACTGTATAATTATTTTACTTCAGTCCTACTTCTGAAACACAACATATCTCCGAGAGACGTTTTTAACCGCATCGCGTGTTCACATAGCTACGTTAGTTAAAACAACAAACAAGAAAAGAACCTTCTACTAAATATATATGCGAGCTGTTTCCATGCAAAAGGTGTGTCAGACCAAAACTAAATAGACTACGTTAATCACACAAGCAAATTATTTACAAAACAAAATATGTCCCATACACCATAAGTTAATTTATCAGATAATAATAAATATTATTCGGTACTCATCCTCAGCCAGTCATCCGTCAAAGAACATCCGCCGCCATCTCCCAACTGGATCCTTCTTATCTCATCTCAACCATCTTGACGGAGTCTTGATATTTCCAGGCTTCCTCCATGGTCAATGATGTCATCTCTCGTGCTGATTCAAAAATTAAATTATTATACACTTGATGTCTGACTACTAAATTCGTCGTTCGGGTACTTCTTTCCCCAAAGCAGTCTATTGGCGAATTATCGAAGATACTTCCCCTACAAATATAGTACTGTGACTATCTAACACTGAATTTAACACTTTCAATAATAATTTCTGTGTCCTTCATGCCACGCAAAGTATAAATGTCAACGTCCTTAGGCGCGCAAAGTATAAAAGCCTGTGTCCACTGACACACAAAATAACAGCCTCCGTCCTCAGACGAACCAAAGTAATAAGCGTGTCCTCGACACACCAAAGTATAATAAGCAATGTCTTGGCTTTTCACACCACTTATAAATGAACTGGCCCTAGGTCTTGATGGGGGGGGGGAATTTAGATAAAAATTTCACAAAATAATGGTGATACAGGAATGAAATAAA
Organism: Meconema thalassinum; assembly: GCA_946902985.2. Taxonomy (NCBI): domain Eukaryota; kingdom Metazoa; phylum Arthropoda; class Insecta; order Orthoptera; family Tettigoniidae; genus Meconema; species Meconema thalassinum. Next base: position 839,838,316 of record OX336390.1, read on the forward strand.
TATCACTGAACTCGAAAAATACCGCAGGTCAAGAATATGCCCATTAATCCTTGAATCGATCGTAGAGATTTTGTCTAGGCGATCTCCCGCGTGAATGCTAGCCGAGCGTGCCCACGCTAGACCTGCCGCGCTAAATAGGCATTCTTCTCTCATTGGTTCCCAAATGTTCTGTATTTTGGCGGTTTTTAGCAGATCTTGGCGTCGTAGGAGTGTCTATTTTCTTCATCAGCCACTCACGTTACTGCATCATATTTCTTCTAGGCGCGAATATCACAATGAACATACCAGCAGCATGTCTCACTGCGCGTCGCTTCTATTTTGAGGTGGCCAACACCTGTCCTTCTGACACATCGCTAGGCTATTTCCTTTCACAGCTAAAGGATTTAGCCTTTTGTCAATCTGCCTCAGGTATGTCCCCGCTGTCTCCCACAAATGCTTGAAATTTCCTCATCTCCGTCTGGCTACTTTCATGATGCTGGTGGAAATATTTATTAATTGAAGAAATAAAACATAGAATCATTTATCCAACAGAGGATAAAGGGTTCACAACTCTCCCACTCACAAAATTTCGAACTTAGGAATAAAGTCGACAATTTTAAAAGACTTCCGTAGGCCAATTGTTTTATTTCGGAATCACCCCTTTTCTATTACTTGGTCTAGTCGCTCCTGTCTTGAATGGCATTTACTCGTTTCACATCCTGCTCATAATGACTCTCTCAACTGCTTGCGTGACGCTGATGCCTCGGGCAACACTCTGCTCGCCTCGTTAATGTTTGTCAACACCAACTCTACTTCCTCGTTCACGTGCCGTACTCAACTGCTCCCCGTTCACTTTGTTGATAGTAGCACGTCCATATATTCAAACTGCATCATTATTTCGGCGCTCCCATGGTTCACTTCTACGATACTTTTTTAGGTTGGCAGCGTTGTAGACTGACATTGTTCCTGTACTCAATTCTTTCACTCTGTAAGCATTATTTCCAAGGTTTCCTACGATAGAATAGGGTCCTATGAACTTTTCGCAGAATTTACTGAAGATCTTCTTCTCTGGGTCCGATGTAGCGGGTCGTTTCACCAAAACGAGCTGGTTGATTTCAAGATCATTGTGAAACCTCTTATTTCTTACTCGCCGTAATCTGTGGTCTGCTTGTTTCCTCATGTAGGCTCTCATCCTCTCAATTCGCAGGTCAGGTGCTATCATTGGATCTTGTGGGCAGTTAATGATGCTTTTCCACGATCTCACTGGATACTCGTTTTTGTGTAGGACCATAGGGATTTGTCCTGTTGACTCGTGCCTGGTAGAATTCATGCATGTCTCTACATCCTTGATTTTGTCCACCCATCTGTGATGTTCATTTGGAATGAAGATTCTCAAATATGATGTTACACACTTAATTGCTCTCTCACTTGGATTTGCTTGAGCATGTCGGATACTGCTTAAAATGTGTTTTATACCCATGTCCTCCATACCTTTCTTGAATTCGGCGCTTGTGAAATAGCTGCCATGATCTGATAATATAAATTCTGGTTTTCCAAGGATTGGAATAACTCTATTTCGAATGCGACTGAGTACCTGTTTTGAAGTAGTTTTCTGAATGGGGCATAATACGACAAACTTAGAAAATACATCAATGCATACTAGTAAGTGTCGGCAACCTCGCCTTCCCTTCGGGATTGGACCGAAACAGTTGAGTGCCAGTAGCTCGCATGGTTGTTTCTGAGGTAGCAATGGTCTAGGATACTGCCTCATTAAATAATTATTTGGCTTTGTCCTCTGACACGGATCACAAGTTGTAATGACGTCACATATAGTTGTTCTCATACGTGGCCATGTAAATGTCTCTCCTATAGTCGCTTCGCACTTGTCTACGCCCACGTGACCGTAACTTTCGTGCGTATGCCATGTCAGTCCTCGTTGTAACGAAGCAGGTACCAATATGCGTAACTTGGTGTGGTCATTATCTACCCATTTGTGCAGCAAATTGTTGACATAAACATATCTTCCTTCTTTGGCTTTCGCTTCTCGAAACGCAGGTGTCCCTGTAGGTAGTTGCTTTCTGAAGTATTGAATTAAAAGCATCATCCATGGTTCCGCTTCTTGTTCTCGCTGTATCTCACGTAACTCCTCCAAGAATTCCCGGTCCTTCGGTGTTAACTCCAAGTGTTGTACCATCGCTGTTTCTTCATTATCAGGCTCTGGGTTCCTGCTGAGTGCATCCGGAATCACGTTCATCTTCCCTGGGCAATGTTCAATCTCAATGCTAAACTGCTGAATATATATAGACCAACGTGTCACACGTTCGCTTGCCATCGACGTCTTAAACAAGAATGTTAATGCCTTATGATCAGTCCTGACAACAATAGGGTAACCATAGATTATTCTTTTCCATTGTTGAAGCGCATGAAGGATGGCCAACAGCTCTAGTTCCGTTACAGTATAATTGCGCTCGTGCTTACGCAATTTTCGGCTGACAAATGCCAAATATGTTTTATGCTGCAGGTTAGCTGGATCCTCTTGGTAGAGCATAGCACCTATACCCACCAGTGAAGCATCCGCTTGGATTATAAATTTGTGCTTGAAATCTGGATATCCTAATTTAATGCAGTTTTCCAATAGCTGTTTTGTTGCTTGGAATGCCTTCTCACACTCCGCATTCCATAACCATTTATTATTCTTCTTTAACATTTCCTGCATGGGAGCTACAGTCTCCGTATAACCTGGACAGTTTTCCTTAAAGAATCCCGTTACGCCTAAGAAAGCCCGAATGTGCTTGACTCTGGTTAGTGTAGGGAAATTCTTTATCGCTTCGATCTTAGCGGGATTTGACTTCAATCCCTCCTTGTCAATGATGTGACCCAAATATAAGATCTCGCTCTTGAAGAAATTCGATGCATTCAGGTTGCCTAATACTTTATCTAAATTTTCCAAGTGAGTTTCAATGTTGTCGGATGCTAGCAAAATGTCATCAATGTAGCGTACCGTCATCTCCTTAACTTCCTCGGTTAGATTCCGGTCCAGGGCTCGGATTAAAGCACAGCCCGCTGTTTTGACTCCAAAGGGCATTCGGACGAAGCAAAATGTCTGGTTATCGAATAAGAAGCCGGTTAGAAGCTGTGACTTCTCATCCAATTCAATATGGTGGAACGAGCTCGTCAGATCAACTGATGAATAAATGCTTTTGTTTTTAAAGCCTTTTAGTACGTCTTTGATGATTGGCGCTCTGTCATACTCAGGAAAAATGAGTCTCGTGTTGAGATTTCTGGCATCTAAACAAAGTCTAATAGATCCATTTGGTTTTGTGACTGCCAAAATCGCATTTAGATAAGGTGTCGGTGTCTTCCTTATCACTCCAGCTTGTAACATCTCATCTATAATGACCTTGACTTGACAACGATATTTTTCAGGAATTGGGTACAACCTGCTTTTGAAAGGTGACCAGTCCTCGACTTGCATAGAATATTTGAAATTTAATATTTTCCCAGGTACTGTATCAAATACTGTTTTGTGCTTCCTTAAAATTTCTTCCAATTGCTTTCTGTGTTCACCCCCAAGTTGAATGTCATTGAGCCGCTCCTGTAGTAACTCTTCGAATTGTGCCTCACTGTCGTCTCCTTCCGTTAATAAAGACCATATCTCCTGGGATTCACTCTCCTCATCTAGTTCCACAACAGCTCCTTCTATGATGTTATCTTCTGCCTTTCGTACCTCCTCTTCCGTCTCTTCCGATATTGCTTCCAATGCCCAAGAATTTACATCTCTTCCGGTGGTGATTTCATCCATATGCAATCCCACATTCTTCAGCTGATCATACTCTCTAAAACTGACAGTATTCTTGTGCAAATCTATCACTGCTTGATAGTCACAAATAAAATTTGCACCAAGAATTATATTGAAATTCATCTTTGCCATGATAATGAATGTTTGCCCAAAAGTGTGTTCCAATATGTTCAGCTCTAAGTATGCCTGACGTTTACAAGTGACGGTGCGTTCAGGAATAACACCCCTCACTTTGAGCTGTGGTACGGGAATTACAGGAATATTTTGACTCCGTCCCAACTCTCGAACCAAGGCCTCCGATACCAGACTGATCTGTGACCCCGTATCCAATAAACATCTTATATTAATTCCACCAATCCTTGCGTAAATAATGGGTAACTGCCTAATTTCATCGTTCCGTGGTTTCACCGTCTCCTCCAGGCAGTCTTCTGGCAAAGCAATCCATTCTTGTATGTTCGCTACTATCCATCCATCTTCAACTTCCGACTGTTGCTTTTGTAGGCTGTCTTCTTTATCCAAATTTAGCATTTTTTTAGCTCCGGTGCGACTCCCATCATCCGTTTGTCGCCGATGCCCTTGATATTCCTCTTGTCTCAGTAGACTTCCAGCTTCCTCAGTATGTGTATCAGGATTCTTCATGTTCCCAATGGCTTTTTTCCATCTTCCTAGCTCTCCACCTTGACTAGCGTGTAATTCCTCTAGGTAATTTTGTGATTGAGCGTGCCTATCATCCCAGTCATTTCGATAATTTCGTGGCTCTCCTTGGTTTTGGTCTCTTCTTCCTTTCCATCTTTGATTAGCATTGTAATCACTGTATCTTCCATAAGGCCTGTCATTTCTTCGATTTTCACGCCAATGTTGATATCCTCTCTGTTGATACCTATTGTTGCCTTGATATGATCTATTATTGTAGTTATTTTCGTTACGCTGGTATGGTCTGTTTTCTCCTTCTTCCTGGTTTCGCCTAGGTGTGGAAGTGCTTGTATTAGTGCCCTGCGTTTTAGTGTTTGCCTGCTTAGTTTTTATGACCTCTGTCGCATTGACTAACTCCAGCTGTCTTCCTCCTCTATAATGACTATGAGACGTAGTCTCATCTATCTGGCGTAATATCTGCTCTGCATGTATGGCCGTACTAACGTTCGCTGCGACTAGGACTTGTTGCACGTTGACTGGCAATTGCCTCGCTATTGTCATCACCAGATCCGTTTCATTTAAAGGGTAATCAAGGTCGCGAAATTTTAACATTTGCATGTTAAAGAAAACTGAGTATTTTGTTTGCTGGGTGGTTTGGTACTTTCTAGAGTAAAGCTCCATCCTTAGACTCTGTTGTGTTGCGGGCGACCAATATTTGCGCAGAAACGCCAATTTAAAATCTGACATGGTTCCAAATGTGTATTTGAAGCTTAAAAACCATGTAAGGACATTTCCTGATAAAAATCTCTCCATCATCCTCAATCTACGTGCTTCAGGTACCCCAGTGTCATTGAAATGGTCTTCAATTTCTTTAATAAAAGCTTTAGGTGTTACCCCTGAATTCTCCGTGTATTTCTGTGGTTTATAATCACTTGAGCGAATTACTTGGATAAGTTGAGTAGGCTGATGACCGTCTTGTGGTGTTGAGCTCCTATCGATATTCATGCGAAACCCTTCCGTGTTTGTTGTTAATGGGCTCTCCACCTGAGTCTGACTTCCTGCTGTGCTCGCCTCCGGGCTATTTGAGTCATCCTGCTTGTCTTTCAATGCTCCCGTTCTAAATATCGACGATTGCTCTAATGACCTGAGTTCGGCTTTAATGATCCTGTCCGTCTGTTCTTTAAGTTTATTCTTAATTTCTTGCTCTAATGCCTGAATACGAGTATGATTTTCACCTACTGTTTTTAAGATGGTGGATCTTTCCTCTTTAGAATCGATATTCATTTTTTTCCAATCTTTTCTTATCTGCTCTTTAATCGTGCTTACTTTCTCTTCAATCTGGCTTTTAGTGTCGTTTAAGGTACTCTTTAACTGCTCCTGATCCGCTTCTAGGCTTTTCCACTGTTCTGCTGATTTTATCTCGAGACGGTCCATATCTTTAATTATGCCGGATATATTCTCATCTACGGCTGATAATTGTTGTTGAATGACTTTGCCGCTCTTTTCCATCTCCATAAATCGTCCTTCTAACTTCTCCTGAGCTATCTTGACCTCGCTTGTATTCATAGTGCACGCTATTTCAATTTGCTCTAATTTAGCTAACACCGTTTCATCCAAAATGCTAAGTTTTTGATCAAAAATATTTTCCATTTTCTTAATCTGGTCTAATTGCTTTTCATTATTTTTACTCACATCTAGGGCCAGTAATACCATCTGTTGATTAGTGTGTTCTTTCATCTCTGCGGTTAGCGTCTCTAACTGTGAATTGATAGTGTCATTAATTTCACTTTTTAATAACCTAGCTTGTTCCGCCTGATATTCATTTTGTTCAATTCTACTGTTATTTAATTGTGTCCGCAATGATTCACTTTGTTCTGATAATTTGTTTATCGACTCACTTTGTTCTAACAAACTATTGTTTATTTGTTCAGATAATTTCGCTTTCAATGCTTCACTTTGTTCTACCATAGTATTGTTTATTTGCTCAGACAATTTCGCGTTTAATGCTTCACTTTGTTCTAACATACTAGTGTTTAATGATTGACTCTGTTCTGATAATTTAGCGTTTAATGATTGACTCTGTTCCGCCAATTTAGTGTCCAACAATGCCTGTGTTCTCCTAGCTGCACTCTCAATGATTTCTTGAATCTGTTCAACCGTTGCCATATTACACACTTTATATGAGACATTAGGGAAATGGCATAAAGCAATGCCCTTTGACACACACATAAAATCCAATGCACATTTAATTTCTTTACCCTACTCAGTTCATTTATTTTTACATTTAATCCCACTAGTCGATTGCATCTCTGAGTAGTTCTAATTTTACTCAATTTAATTTAAACCCAAACACATATTCAGCCATTAAATTGTTATCCTGATCTGATATTAACACTGACTAATTAATAAAGTATTAATTGTCATTTAAGGCTACAGCCTCCTAACATTTTCACGAGTTTGACTTTCTAAACAAATCTAATTTTAACTTTAATCATTGGGCGCCCGGTATCACATATTACCTTTTACTTTAATTCAATAGACAAAAACGTGAACCGTATTTTACATTGCAAACTCCTGATTTTACTTTATATTTCACACATTTGGCGGTATCCTCTTCGCCTCACTTACTTTTAATAAAATATCACTTCCCGGTGATTAAAATACTGCCATATCTGCCTGCACTTGCGGCATGTCAGTTTTACTCAAATACGCCACTTAAATGTGTTCCAGCAGCGAACCAGCAATAAAATTACACCTTCATTGTTGCGTCAGTTTGAAAACCCAACTACGCTTACATTGACATGTGCAAAATCTTTGCCGTTACACCACAGTGAACCGCCCCACGCTTGGCCGCGCCAGTTTACTCCTATGAACCCTTCAGAAAAGCAGTGTTTAATGTAAGAAATCTTAATCAAGGGGTCACGCTCAGTTCCTATGTGATGTTTACGTTCGCCAAACAACATGCTCTACTGAGGTAAGGGTCATAGGATATAAACTATAAATCGAGAAAGAAAGGTGACAAGATGTAAAATAATAACATGATTTAATGACTAATAGTGCACAAAAAGAAATAAACAACAATAAAAATATAAAAACAACCCACCCTGAATTTCCCATGATAGGAATATCTATAAATTTTAGGAGTCAGACGGATCTCCCCCTTTATTTAAAATGTGGATCCTGGTTCCACTACCTTGCAATTTGGGTTTTATGTGCGCGTAATGACTAACTACGAGGAATGAGTACTTTGGATGACTGTTCGTTTACAACGGGTTAACAGCCACGATGCTTACGAACAATCATCTCGTAAATCAACGTTTATGGATATGGAACATGACATTAAATAAAACCCTTAAAAAGTAATGCTGACACACGCACTACAAATCTACTATTTACAGGAATCTCCCTGAGACCCTCATTAGCGCGAAGACGCACTTGACTATGAGCTGCCAACACTGGCCAACTTGCTCAACACAAACAAGGAAATACAGCAAGCATGTGACTCACGGGTCACTGAATAAAATATAAACATGGAATAAACCAACAACAACAAAAGCCTGACTGGCTGACATTACTTTATATGAACAAAACTGCATGTTAAGCTAACGTTTCGGAGATTATCGTGATTCGTAGGCAACTGCCATTTATTTAAACAATTTTTATCATTTATCAGTTCTTATTCTGTATTTAAAGTTATTACTGAGCCACACAGGCACTCTCCACTAATGACCTGGCTGGCACCCTTCAGTTCGTCTTGTGCAACATCTCCCCTCTTCCTCAATCACCTGCCATTGTCCCACTTCAGTGTGTATAAATATAACTGACCAGCTGTGCCGTTATCTCAAGGAATCAACAGCAACAAACTCAACCACTTCAAAATATGGTCAGACATTAATCAAAATATCCAGAATTGCCCTCGCGAGGTCACAATCTGGATTTGTCATCAAGCTGCCAGAAATCAGTCTAAGCTGAAAATCCCGCTTGTAATGACACAAAAAACACACACTCACACACACACATTTGGGAATGACAATACGTTTTCACACAGATCGGCTGAATGGATGCTCGCCAACAATTAAACAAAATATTAAAACCTACGATAGAGCTGACTGCTCTTCGTCACAAATCACATTGCTCCAAAGGCAATAATCTCATTGAATCTGATCAATAATAAAACAAAAGAAATTAATTACCATCCAATCTACTGTATAATTATTTTACTTCAGTCCTACTTCTGAAACACAACATATCTCCGAGAGACGTTTTTAACCGCATCGCGTAACATATGCAAACACGGCCGTTCACATAGCTACGTTAGTTAAAACAACAAACAAGAAAAGAACCTTCTACTAAATATATATGCGAGCTGGTTCCATGCAAAAGGTGTGTCAGACCAAAACTAAATAGACTACGTTAATAACACAAGCAAATTATTTACAAAACAAAATATTTCCCATACACCATAAGTTAATTTATCAGATAATAATAAATATTATTCGGTACTCATCCTCAGCCAGTCATCCGTCAAAGAACATCCGCCGCCATCTCCCTAATGGATCCTTCTTATCTCATCTCAACCATCTTGACGGAGTCTTGATATTTCCAGGCTTCCTCCATGGTCAATGATGTCATCTCTCGTGCTGATTCAAAAATTAAATTATTATACACTTGATGTCTGACTACTAAATTCGCCGTTCGGGTACTTCTTTCCCCAAAGCAGTCTATTGGCGAATTATCGAAGATACTGCCCCTACAAATATAGTACTGTGACTATCTAACACTGAATTTAACACTTTCAATAATAATTTCTGTGTCCTTCATGACACGCAAAGTATAAATGTCAACGTCCTTAGGCGCGCAAAGTATAAAAGCCTGTGTCCACTGACACACAAAATAACAGCCTCCGTCCTCAGACGAACCAAAGTAATAAGCGTGTCCTCGACACACCAAAGTATAATAAGCAATGTCTTGGCTTTTCACACCACTTATAAATGAACTGGCCCTAGGTCTTGATGGGGGGGGGGGGGGGGGAATTTAGATAAAAATTTCACAAAATAATGGTGATACAGGAATGAAATAAATATCACTGAACTCGAAAAATACCGCAGGTCAAGAATATGCCCATTAATCCTTGAATCGATCGTAGAGATTTTGTCTAGGCGATCTCCCGCGTGAATGCTAGCCGAGCGTGCCCACGCTAGACCTGCCGCGCTAAATAGGCATTCTTCTCTCATTGGTTCCCACATGTTCTGTATTTTGGCGGTTTTTAGCAGATCTTGGCGTCGTAGGAGTGTCTATTTTCTTCATCAGCCACTCACGTTACTGCATCATATTTCTTCTAGGCGCGAATATCACAATGAACATACCAGCAGCATGTCTCACTGCGCGTCGCTTCTATTTTGAGGTGGCCAACACCTGTCCTTCTGACACATCGCTAGGCTATTTCCTTTCACAGCTAAAGGATTTAGCCTTTTGTCAATCTGCCTCAGGTATGTCCCCACTGTCTCCCACAAATGCTTGAAATTTCCTCATCTCCGTCTGGCTACTTTCATGATGCTGGTGGAAATATTTATTAATTGAAGAAATAAAACATAGAATCATTTATCCAACAGAGGATAAAGGGTTCATATTATTATTATTTATTTGTGGCATCATTAACACGGCAGATACCGGTTACATTTCATATTACAGCCTGGTTCGGCCTTAGCAAGGAACCATCTGTACTGAAATACAATGTATGTAAATTGTAAGAACCTCACATTATATTTATTTCGTGTCCGGACTCTTCACGAGTCTCCCTCATTTATACAATGAGCTAAATTTCCTTCTGAATCATCTATGAGCCTTGCTGAGTGTTCGGCGAGGGTATTGTCACCAAGGAACTTCCTGACAATATGGCAGGTGTTTAACAGAACTGACTTCTGTAGTTCAATATATATCTGTGGGTGTAGATTCAATATTGATAGACTACTGTGGAGAGTTTTGGGTATAACATCAGTACACGATACAATTATTGGAATGGTAGTCACCGACTCAAGTTTCCACATCTACTTTATCTCAATTGCCAGCTCTGTGTACTTAGATATTTTAGTAGCAGCTGTTGTTTGGATGTTTTGAGTGTTGGGACATGCGATCTATTAGTAATGCCTCTCTGTGTTCTTTATTGATGACAATGATATCTGGCCGGTTGTTTCTGACTGCATCATCTGTCACAACTCCTCTGTCCCAGTAGAGCTTGTGTGTGGCATTTTCGAGTACTGCGGATGGTGTGTATTTCCTATAGGAGACGGAGCTTTGAAGATTATTATTATTATTATTATTATTATTATTATTATTATTATTATTATTATTATTATTATTATTATTATATTTATCGTTATGCCCATTCAAAGAGCGCGTTCGAACTTGTTAGTTGGCTTGATAATTTTCGCCTTCTTATCCTCGCAAAATCTCTTTTTATGAATGCACTGTGTTGCACCTGGAGTTCTGTGGACCACTTCCTACGTGTATTCTTTTTAGGTATCTCCATGAAATTGTGCTTGCCTACAATTGTACTAAAGTCTCCACGTTTATCTATGATGTGGTCTGTGATATTTATTTCTTGAAAGTCCACCTTAGAGTTTTCTAGCCAGTTTATTTTGACCTCCCTTGAATTGATTACTTTAAATAATCTTTTGATTATTATTATTATTATTGATGTGTAACATCTTTCCACTCGGTTGCTGGATATTTTTGTGGGAGTGATTTTGAAAAATGGGACGGAAGTGGATCGGACGGAAGTGTGTAAGACGCACTGCCAGCTGGATCGTATCCCTCCTGGACATTCATCAACACACAAAAATCTGTTTTATTTACACACTAATAATACATAACAATTCCAAGACTCTCTTTTTTTTCTTCACTGCCTACTTGATATTTCTACTCTTGCACTGCCTTCTTGATACTCTGATGCTAACCATATCAATATGACTCATTGTAACAGAATCCATATGAAATTACGTGTTGGTCTGTGAACCAAGAGGTCCGGGAACTGGGCAAGCCTTTCATGATCTACTGCTGTGCACATTGCATTTACTCGCAAGTTGGCCTATTTATAAGGAATTTAAGGTTATGAGCGGTGTCGCGTCTATTAATCTAGTTGATCCATATCGTATTCTTTATTTAGGCTAGTGCTGGTGGAAGCTAAAAATCATCTAATAAAATGAGTTCCGTATTATAAACTACAATATCTGTGAAACACTCCCTTTTACAATAGATTAATATTTGTGCCAATAATATTATAAAATACCGGTGTATCAACAATTCCACGTGATGTTTCTTCTATGTCAGATGTTACACATCATATGCGACTACTGTAAGGCTCGTAAAGTTTATTATTATTATTATTATTATTATTATTATTATTATTATTATTATTATTATTATTATATAATTCGTTGAGGCCATCTAGGACCACGTTAAGTCTTGCTACACTTGGCAATTTGTTTCGCCTTCCTCTGAGTCCAGAATTCCCTCATTCTCTGTGAGTGGGCCATCTTGCGCTCCGCTGTCCAGGTGGTACCTTGTCTTCTTTTCGGGTTCGATGTCTCGTCTCGGGTTAGCCCATTAGTCAGTATCATTTTGCGGAAGAGATCTCTATTGAAGGCGTCGTCGGGTTTTAGATGCAGCATTTTGAGGTCGTCTTTGGTATTCATAAACCAGGGCATTGTGGTTTTGGGTTTGGAGTCAAAGAAATGAAAAATCTGTTTAGTCAGCCTGTTTCCGTCCATTCGTTTGAGATGACCGTAATACCGTGCCCGCCTTTTACGGATCGATTCTGAAATTTTCTCTATTTCACTGTAGACTTCGTTGTTGGATTTTTTATAGTGGATGCCATTCTTGTAATTTGATCCCATTATACCTCTGACGATTATGCGCTCTTTTTTCTCCAGTTCTTCAAGAAGTCCTTTATTAGCATTTAGGGATATGGTTTCGGCTGCATACATAACTACTGGTTTCAGAACAGTTTCATAATGACGTAGTTTAGTACTTTTGGACAGGCATTTTTTGTTGTATATTGAGCGCGATGTTTGATAGGCTATTTCGAGTTTGCGTACTCGTTCCTTGAGTGCTTCTTTGTCCAGTCCACTTTTCATGATGATCTCTCCCAAGTACTTAAATTTTTCCACTCTGTTGATCTTCCCGTATTTTGTCTGCAGTTTTGCTGGGGCGTCTTTGATGTTGGTCATTACTTCTGTTTTTTCGAATGATATCTGCAAGCCAATTTGTTCAGCGATTTCTTTTAAAAGGTCGATTTGCATCTTAGCAGTTTCTACGTCGTTCGACAGAATGGCGATGTCATCAGCGAATGCTAGACAGTCGACTATGATCCCCTTGGATTTTGCTCCCATTCTCAGAGGGCTATACTCAGTTTCTAATAATTTTGTTCGCCAGGTCCGAATGACTTTTTCGAGGACGCAGTTGAAAAGCATTGGAGAGAGCCCGTCACCTTGTCTGACTCCCGTTTTGACCTCAAAGGAATCCGACAGACATCCCAGGAACTTTACTTTGGATTTTGTTTCAGTTAGGGTGGCTCTAATTAATGCCAGCAGTTTCAGGTCAACCCCGAATTCGTTGAGGATGTTCAACAGAACTTCGCGGTCTATCGAATCGTAAGCCTTCTTAAAGTCCACAAAGACTGATACGTACGATTTGGACCTGAGATTGCAATATCTAATGATTGTTTTGAGGTTGTGGATCTGTTCGGCAGTTGAACGACCCTTTCTGAATCCCCCTTGCTATTCTCCTATTTGATGCTCGACTTCGGCTTCTAATCGCTCCAGGATAGCAAGTGAGAGAATTTTGTATGTTACCGGTAGGAGGGATATTCCTCTGTAGTTGTTGACGTTTTTCATGCTGCCTTTCTTGTGTAACGGATGGATCAAGGCCGTTTTCCAATCTTCTGGTAGAATTTCATTTTTCCAAATTTGTTCTATTTGCTTCTGCAAGATTTCAACTGCTTCTTCGGGAGCATATTTCCAAAGTTCTGCAACTACAGAGTCTTCCCCGGGCGCTTTGTTGTTTTTTAGTCCAGCAATGTGACGCTTGATTTCGTCTTTGTTGGGTGGTCTTGATTCTGGGCATCTGCGAATGGGTTCCTCGGTCTTGATGGGATTTTTGGGTTGGTCGCAATTTAGTAAATTCTTAAAGTAATTAATATTATTATTATTATTATTATTATTATTATTATTATTATTATTATTATTTCGTCTCGTTTCGATCGTCTAGGGACCACGAGCCGATTTCAATGCTTTGTCCTTTGCTGTTCCCTCTTCTTCCTCCAATATTCATTCATCATCTCACTATGTTTCCTCTTCCTTTGCTCGGACCATTTTAAGCCGGTTTTCTTTCCCTTTCTCCCTTGGAATCCTTCCATTTTTAGCACTTTTTGCCTAAAAATATCTCTCTGTTGTGCATCTAGTTCTTTGATATTGTTTCTTTCCAAATCCTTTTGGACTTCTTGTACCCAGGTTGTTGTTGACTTCTTGTTCCACAGGAATGTGAAGATCTGCTTGGTTAACCTACTGTCATCCATCCTGTACAGATGTCCAAAAAGTAGCAATCTCCTCTTCCGTATTGTTTCTGACTTATGTTTTCTATTTTTCGATACATTTCATCATTACTTCTCAATATCCAGAATTCTGCAGTTTTTAAAGGACTGAGTATTTTGCGTGTAATTCTTCTTTCTACTGCTTCTAATTGATCCAATCTGTAGTTCAGTACTAGACATTCACTCGCATACAGGCATTCCGGTTTGACTACGGTGTTGAAGCGCTGTATTTTAAGATCTGTAGACAAACACTTTTTGTTGTAGGTATTCCTAGTTATGCCATACACTCTTTCCATCTTTCGTATTCTTTCTTCTACAGCAGATTATTCCAAACCATTTTCTTGAATAATTTTTCCCAAATATTTGAACTTCCTCACCCTCTTTATTGGACCAATTTCTGTTACTAGGATTTCTGGAGCATTTTTATATTTATTTTTATTATTATTATGTAGAGGAGCCAATGCTGAACAAGGAAACATTTACTCCGCGCTATCGTACATTTCATGAACACGTATCGCCCAGTCCTCTACCGTGTGTGTACACAGCGCGAGTATAATTGCAAAGAGCCTCAAGGCAGACGCACAAATGAATTAGTTTATGAGGCAGACACAAACAATGGTCGCACGCCTCTCTCATTAGACCCAAGAACATGTGCGGCAGCCATTTTTAATTAAAATCACTCAGAAGTAAAGAGAGACGCACAGTCAGATCGTGCAAACATATGTTCCCGCAATTAAGAGAACTAGATACACAACCGCGGGAAGAATTATAGCCTTTTGCGAAACGTTCGTTGCTACAGTAAACGTACTCAGATCAAGCCTTGGAGCGCAAGAATAACGGGGGAATAACACATCAACCAAGCAGGGAGTTGTTTTGTTTCTTTTTCGCTATTGTTTTATCCTCCAGGGTTGCATTTTCCCACGGACTAAGCGAGGGTTCCCATCTCTATCACCACTGAGGGCAGTGTCCTGGAGCTTGAGACTCTGAGACGGTGATACAACTGGGGAGTGTGACCAGCATTACGCCCAGGTGGTCTCACCTGCAAAGCGAACAGGGGCCTGATGAAGGAAGGGGAAGAGTGGGAGGGTTAAGCAAGGAAGTGGGAAGGAGGCGGCCGTGGCCTTACGGCAGGTATCATCCCGGCATTTGCCCGAAGACGAAGTGGGAAACCACGGAAAACCACTTCGAGGATGGCTGAGGTGGCAATTGAAACCCCTCTACTCATTTGGAGGGGCAGATGACCTCGTAGTTCCGTCCTTAAAACAACAATAACTAACTACTCATTTGGACCACCCGAGGCTGAGTAGACCCCGTTCCAGTCCTCATACCACTTTTCTAATTTCCTGGCAGAGCCGGGAATCGAACCGTGGACCTCCGGGGTGGCAGCTAATCACGCTGACCACTACGCAACGGAGGCGACCAAGCAGGGAGTTGCGTCTCAAAATTAGCCCACGTCAGGCTCATTCAATCATAGGCACCGACTTCGGAAAGGAAGGGGGTGGATGTTTTTTTTTTTTTGTTTTTTTTTGTGGAGTGGAACATCTAGGTAAGCCTAACATACAGTCACGTTGAAGAAGGGGAAAAAATCCACAGGTCTAGCCCAACAGGCAAGCAACTTAATGTTGAAACATCCTTTAATGTCATACACTAGACCTTCCATGATCACTATTGCTTTAGGGCAGGGGTTCTCAACTAGTGGATCGCGACCCCCTGGTGGAGGGGGGCGCAGGATGTGTCTTAGGGGATCACGAGATACGGAGAAAAAGTTAATAATTAATTATTGCTGCAGTTTTTTATATAAACAAAGAATACACTCATATCGTAATCAACTTTTACATTTTTTTATTATATTAATCAATAATGGAAAGAAGATTGGTTCGATGCATCCTTGGCTGTAACAGACCACTATGTAATAGTGCTATTCGATTAAATAATAAGTAGCATTACCCGTCGCGGCTTCGCCCGCGAATATTCTACTTGTAATGAGTACACTTAGCAAAATCTCAATCATGAATGCTATGACGGATTTATCCTTGGCATGAATAATCAGGCTTTATCAATTCAGCTACTGGTGCTGTGATTAGGGGTTTATCATTCCTTCATAGGTATATCAGAGCGAAGTTAGCTTTCTGGGAATATCACATACACTGTTAATTCAAGGGCCTTTAAATGGGGTTTTCGGGGACCCTTTATAGTCGGGTGAAAAATACCTTTCGTACCACACTCACACTTGAAAATTGCGTGAAAAAATCTAGAGTGCCCCTTGACCCCCTTAAGCGCATTATACTGTATACTGTATAACCGTCTGGAAACTTTCACAGTAATGTAATAATTGGAATTGCATTGCGTCTTACAGAAATAGATGGACCTGTGAGTTTCTGTTACCATGGTTACCGTGTTGCATTCTTTCATTATTTCATTGTAAATATACATGTTTTAAGGTATTTATTTAATTGTGAGGCATTTAAAGAGTAAGTGAGTGGGTTTCGCTTACGCATTGGGTTATGCTCAACCTGTAAGTACCCCATATGTGTAGGTTGGTGTTAATGGGACCTTATTTTCTGTACAAAACTGGAATGGGACCTTAGCAGAATAATATAAGGAGGGATAAGAATTAATGAGAAACTTGAGCTTGTTTAGAATTGACCATTTTTTGAATGTCTGGAATGATTTTTGTAACACACAAGAAATGTCATTTCCCAGTGTCAAACGATTTCTTGATTTGGTTTTTAAATTCACCATTATGGATAAACCTTGTTCATAGTTGTAGAAAAAGGCTTCAAAGTTTTTAACGCTGTTGTGGACAGTTCTGGGTATTCCTTATCATCCAAAATTTGTCGGCACAAGCATTATTAAAAGGTTAGTTTCTCTGACTGATCACTTGAAATCTCGAATGTTAAAACTTGGGGGGGGGGGGGGGGGTCGCCAAAATACTCAGCCTGAAAAGGAGGTCACAGTGTCTAAAAGGTTAAGAACCCATGCTTTAGGGGAACGATAGATTGATGCTTTTTAGTCGGTCAACACGATTTTTCCCAAAAGAGATGGATTATTCCCTAATCCTGAAAAGAAAAAAACATGAGATTAACAAATACACTTGGATGACCAGTTTCGATCGTCATGCGAACATCATCAAATCCATTACACTTAGGCCTTAAAATGTATGTCAGAAAGTAAATTTTAGGGTCAAAGTGTAATGGATCTGATGGTGATGGCATGCTGATCGAAACTGGTCATCCAAGTGTATTTGTTAATCTCGTGTAATTTGTTTTTATCAGGGTTAGGGAATAACCCATTTCTTTTGGGAAAAATCATGTTGACCGACTGAAAAGCATTAAACTTTCGTTTACTAAGGCAACACTAAAAATGGCTTCAAACACCATAAAGTTCTTTAGGGGATATGTATGGACTTCAGAATTTACGTTCATTGTATCTTTAGAAGATATAGACTTAGTAATCTACGTATCAACAACCTCTAGGGATATGGGCTAGGAATTTTAGATAAAATAGCGGCTTCGGTGGCGTAGTCGGTAGCATGCTGAACTGCTATGCCCAAGATAGCGGGTTCAAACCCGGCCGAAGTCGTCGGATTTTTTAAGAGCGTTGAAAATCCTTCAGTATGCCTTCCTTCGGAGGGGAAGTAAAGCCGGCGGTCCCATGTCATAGATTTATGGCATGTAAAAGATCCTTTCACAGACTTACCTTGTGTAAAGCAAAATTTGTTAGGTTAGATTTCGTCAGAACGCTCTATCAAAGTTCCAACGTTCAGCACTAGGTATCATTGATATCTGGTGGCGAAAGTTGGAACTACTTGAAATTGAACGGAACTTGTAGCTCACCCTTTAGGGTATCCGCTGGAAGCAGCTACAGACTCAGGCGAGCCGAACATGTCCTCGGACACTCCCGGCACTAAAAGCCATACGATAAATAAATAAATAAATAAATAAATTTAGATAAAATATAATTAAGCATGAGAATACATTCTTTATTTATTCCTAAAATACACAGTTATTTTCTTAATCATGGAAAGTGTATTTAGGCATTTTGATATTTGGTTCCGTTGAATCTTCATGAGTATTGGACCCTTCTTCTTCATCATCCTCGGGAGTTGAATTATTGATGATACAATTATTGACCTCAACCATATCCGGTCATTTAGATTAGCAGTTAGCCTTTTCTACCACTGCGAGCGCTAGTGTTAGTCAATGCAGAGTTTCACTTAAGCACTTATAACTACATCCAGTATGAAGAATTTTCAAAAAATCAAAAAATGCTTCAGGGTATTGAACCAAAGAACTCATTAAAGGAAGAATTATGTAAATAAGTTAATTTGGCGAGTATTTAAATCAAAAAGAAAACGAGTAAAGAAACAAACGATTTCAGGTTGTTTTTGTGGAATTGCATTCTGGCTGAACTTAATTTTTAAAATTTGTTTTTGATGTGTAACATCTTTCCTCTCGGTTGCTGGATATTTTTGTGGGAGTGATTTTGAAAAATAGGGCGGAAGTGGATCGGGCGTAAGTGTGTAAGACGCACTGCCAACTGGATCGTATCCCTCCTGGACATTCATCAACACACAACAATCTTTTTTATTTTCACACTAATAATAGTCTACATTACAATTCCAAGTCTCTCTTTTTTTCTTCACTGCCTACTTGATATTTCTTCTCACGCACTGCCTTCTTGATTGTTCTCGCACTGGCTTCTTGATTGTTCTCGCACTGCCTTCTTGATTCTCTGCTGCTAATCATATCAATATGACTCATTTTAACAGAATCCATATGAAATTACGTGTTGGTCTGTGAATGAAGAGGTCCGGGAACTGGGCAAGCCTTTCATGATCTACTGCTGTGCACATTGCATTTACTCGCAAGTTGGCCTATTTATAAGGAATTTAAGGTTATGAGCGGTGTCGCGTCTATTAATCTAGTTGATCCATATCGTATTCTTTATTTAGGCTAGTGCTGGTGGAAGCTACAAGTCATCTAATAAAATGAGTTCCGTATCATAAACTACAATATCTGTAAAACGCTCCCTTTTAGAATAGAATAATATTTGTGCCAATAACATTATAAAATACCGGTGTATCAACAATTTCACGTGATGTTTCTTCCATGTCAGATGTTACACATCATATGCGACTACTGTAAGGCTCGTAAAGTTTTTTTTATTTTTTTTTAGTTTGATACAGCTCCCCAAGACTCACAATTTGAAACCTTTCCGGGCCCTTTAGCTCTTCAACGTTTGGTACAATTGTGGAAATCGCTTAATTTTATGTTTTTGTTAAGATGGGAACCCTACTTCGTCTTCTAAGATATGTTTTCAACATTAGATAGGGAAGAGGTCTGACCTATCAATAAATGAGGGTATTGGGAAAAGATAAGCAAGGTGGCAAAATAAAACACACCTGTAGTCTTCGGATACCCTAATACCGCCCGGGTCGGAAGAGAACAAGAGTTGACCAAGGAAGTTGATTCTTTAGGGTCTTTTCAGCATCATGGTCTTGTTGCACCGAATGTGAATTGTGTATGATAACCTGTGTCATTGTGATGACTATATTAGTGTGTGCATATATAATCCAGGTGAGGATTCAATCAATGAACCTATAATATCCGTATAGCACGTTGTATTTCAACAAGCTACTACAACCAAAATTCAATTATACTCCTTGAAAAGTACAAAGCGTTATAACTATACCCATAGATTTAGTAGAAAGTAGGCTATATTTTCCTTACTGAACATCTTGTTTCTTCTTCTATCTTCGTTTAGGCCAGCTATGGACCACGTTATTTCAACTGCTTCCGTCTTTGGGCCTTGATCTTAGCCCAGTGTTCACGCATTCACTGCCTGTGAAACTCCTTTCTTTCATCAGACCACTTCTTGCCGGTTTTTAATTTCGCCTTTTCTTGGAATTGGTGGTGTGCTCCAAGCTTTTTCTTCAAAAGATCACGTCCCATAATGTATGCGTAGGTGATCCCTACTTCTTGCAAATAGAAAAATATGAAACGTTTTAAAAGTTTACCTTTTGTGGGGTAGGCCTACTATTTTAGATAAATAGACTATATATAAAGGGGTACGGGAGGAAAACAAGGTTGGAACACTAGTCTGTCAAAGCAAGAGTACATACCGATACTGTGTAGCGCACAGAAATGTAGGTAAGACAGAATTTAAATGAGCCTTACTCACAAATGGACTTAGATACTTTTGGAATTGGACGATGCGTTTCTTCATTGAGGGTTGACAGCAACATAGGCAAGCTCTTAACAGTCAGCGGCTAACATTTTTGGAGACAGTGCAGCGTTAAAAACCAGAACACAACCAAGTAAGTTTACATATCACAACATTATAACACAGTGATCGTAAACAATTACTTCTTATTCGTGTCTGTAGTTCTCTTTCGGGGGTAGATGACCTCACTGTTCCGCCCCTTAAAATAACAATAACTAACTACTGTAGTTCTATTTCGCGGCTTTATCGCTGAAACACATCACTTTAACAGTAGCCGCGCATTCGCGTACTAGTGGCGACGGGCAGTAACTATTAGCGAGTTGCACTATGGGTTTTTGGCGATAATGCTTTAGAAGTGCTTGTACTGTTATGATTTAATTAACCTGGATCTGATGTGCAATTGACTGACCTAACATACCATTCCCCTGATTATTTGAAGTAGTGGAATGTACAATTTGATAAATGTTTATTTTATTTCAGATATTTGTGGAGAATACGTCCATTCTGCACAGATGTTCCAGCAACGCCAGTCACCTCTTCTTCATAGTCTACTCCCACAAAAATATCCAGCAACCGAGTGGAAAGATGTTACACATCAAAAACAAATTTTAAAAATTAAGTTCAGCCTGAATGCCCCACCACTTCTTTCCACCTTCTGGTAAACTTCTTTGTTGCTCCGAAGTTTCCTCCGCTTTCAGTGTGAACAGCTCCCACCCCAGTTGAGTCCAGCATTGCTTCCACTTACTTGTGCCGGGCTCCTCTCCGTCTTCTTTCCTGTCGACCTCACTTGGTCAACTCTTGTTCTCTTCCGACTCCGACGGTATTAGAGTACCCGAGGCCTAGGGAGTCTCTTCCTTTCCTGCCTTAATTGGTCATTGTCTCGTCTTTCCTGATACCCTCCTTCTGCGAGGGGTCAGCCTTCTTTTCCTTTTCATGTTATCTCTTGCCCCACCACTTCTGGTGCACCCTGGATATTGCTAAACCCACAGGGGCTCACGGCTGGTGAGTTCGGGAGTTGGCGATCCCGAGAGATTCCTCAGCTGAGTCCGTTTTCCCCCCTTTTTCCACTGACTTTGGGACGGGCCCTCTCCTCTTTTTCTTTCTTATCTGCCTTTCATGGCTCTCGTTCGTTCCAAGTCCCTCAATCCTCACTCTTCTAGGGTTGAGGGCATTCTCTTCGTCCTGTCCTTTATTTGCCTTATCCTTTATTTGTTCACCATTTCTTCTTACATACTAGTATTAGTTATATTCATTCTCATCTCATCTTTCATTATCATCGAACCCATTAGGGGCCGATAAACTAGATGTTAGGCCCCTTAAAACAACAAATATCATCATCATCATCTCCAGGTTGTGGTTCATGCAAAGGCATACATACATTCTGTTTTCATCATGGTGTTGTAGTGTTTTAGTTTGGCATTTCTGGATCAATACCATTATTATTAATATTACCCACTCGGAATAGTTGGTCGCCTGAATTCACGTAAATAGCCCCTAAAGTCGATTATGCCCGATGGATTCTAATGGCGCCACCTGTTTCGCGCCGCAGCGCGCCCGTGTCAGCGCTGACAAGCGTGCTAATAAAGCGGAAAGTGGTAACTAGATTTCTTTGACACCGTGCAACCATCTCATCTCGCCTTGCGGGGAGGAAAATGACAAAATTTCATTTCCTCGTTTAACGAGTAGGTAGCGGGGCTAAATGCGTTTAAAACTGTTAACTAACGCCTGGGGCCTCATGGTTGGTTAAAACATCGCCCTCAGCTGCGGCAAATAACACTATCGATATACCATATAAACTTCCGATATGTTCACTCATACGAGGTTAAACTGCTTACTGGAGGCAGTCATGCAAAATACCAATGCGGAATTTGCAGGGATGTGGAATATTACCGTTGCTTGTAATAGCTTTTGTAGAGTTTCAGGTTTTAAAAGATATCAGGCGTGATCAAAAAGTTTCCGTTTGACGGCCGTGCTGGTTTGTTACCAAAAGGGAATTCGGAAAATACTTGAGGTTTCGGGCACAAATAGGAATCATAAAGGAAAATATGGAAAAGACCAATAATTAAGGATTACTCTGAGAATTTATTTATAATAGATAACAAGCAATCGAGACCAAATACATCCGCTTATTGGAAAACATCTACAACCAAAGCTTTGCGAAGGTGAAAACAGAAACTGAAGGTCACCCATTCCGTCTGGAACGTGGAGTGCGACAAGGAGATCCAATTTCGCCCAAACTCTTCACGTGCGTGCTGGAGTACATATTCCGTAAGATTAAGTGGACAAACAAACAAGGAATAAGCATATCTGGCAATCGACTAACAAACTTAAGATTCGCGGATGACGTAGTACTCTTCGCAAAGTCACCATGAGAACTCCAGAAGATGCTACATCAACTCAACGCCCAAAGCAAAGCAGCAGGCCTGTCAATGAATAACACAAAGACACAGGTGATGACAAACAGTGCAGAAACCCCAGTCTCTGTGGAAGGAAGAACACTACCATACGTAAAGGAATATATATATTTGGGGCAACTTATCTCATTCAAGGAAAATACCGGAAAAGAGATAAAAAGAAGAATTGCCTTAGCGTGGAATAATATCTGGTCACTACAATTCATACTCATGGACAGGAAGCTGAGCAGAAGATTGAAGTTTGAGACACTAGATTCATGCGTCTTCTCAACACTATTATATGTAAGCCAAACATGGTCAGCTACGTGCAGACAGATAAACACACTTCAAGTCAAAGAAAGATGATACGTAAGATATTTGGAGTAGCAAGGTCAGACAGGATATCAAATGAGAAACTGGCACAAATGTCATCAACGACGAATATCGCAGAAAAAGGCATGAGACAAAAATGGAAATGGGGAGGCCACATCGCGAGGTTGCGAGACGACAGGTGGACATACAAAGCTACAATGTGGGACACATGGATAGGTAAACGACAGAGAGGAAGACCGAGGCGAAGGTGGTCCGACTTTTACAGAGCGCAGGCAGGCCCACAGTGGACGAGAGAAGCAAGAAGTAGAACTGAGTGGAGGACCATGGAAGACAGACTATAGGGCAAGTGAAAGTAATTTAAGTCAAGTGCATCGCTAGGAAAACTGGGAGAGAAAGTCAAAGTGTAACAGTACAAAATAAGACAAAACAAGCCATACAATTACCATTCACAACCCTAATGTGATTAGCTCCCCACATTAGTGAAAAAGAGCTGCCCTTTTATAGGAGGCCTTTGCCCTTTAAGGGGCATTCGAGGCTGTTCTTTATTCTTTATTCCTTATAACCTATGAAAAAAGTAACACTTGCAATTTAAATATAATATTAAAATAGAAAAAGATGAAGTTAATTAATAATTGTTTCGCCAGGAAACAAAATAAAGCTTGCAAGCTAAAATACTTAAAACTTTAAGAGGCTAATAAAAAAGTTCATGAAGCGTTCAGAGAACATTCATAGGTTTTGAAAACTTATCTTTGTTGAAGAAGGAACTTCTTTTAGGTTATGGTAAGACCGAATAGGTCCTTACCACCGATAGTACTTGAAGAAAGATACGCCAAGACCTATCTAAACTTCCTGCTGAAGCAGACCAGCCGCGTAATATTTCCAGTGGTTGGAGAATGATGAGTTGGCCCGCTCAGGGCTAGGGCGCGAGTTGTCAGTCTGGCGTCCCCAGAGTGCCTGGGTTCAGTTTCCTCCAGTGATGTAGGAGAATGATGCGTTTGCCCGCACATCGCTAGGAAGCAGCTTGTCGGTCTGGCATCCCCAGAGCACCTGGGTTCAGTTCCATCCAGTGGTGCAGGAGAATGTGAAGAAAAATAATGTCACCAGCGGAGAAGCGCCTCTTGGTAATAGCGCAGCTCCTGATCTGGTGAAATGTGTTACAGCTTCATAGTAGAATGTGTGAAGCACGGCAGCGATGCGAGGACCAGAGATTCTGAAGTCAGAGCTTGAAGTCTGAACGTAGGCCCCGAAGAAACGAGACATTATATAGCTGGTGTGACGTCATGAGAAAGTAAAGTCACCAGGACAGGTGAGAGAGGCTAGCAGCCAATCAGCGCATAGAGGAAGTCCCGAAGCCCAGTGTGACAGACTGGTCCAGATTAGTACGTTCGTGGAAGCTTGATAGAGAGGTGCGCTAAAAATACACTTCAAGTATATTTACACAAATTGTGATAAAAATGTCCTGCATAACTCAAAAAATTGCTAGCGTTTCACCCCAGTGTTCTTTCGAGAACATATTGATTTTATATACAAAGCCAAGGTAAGGATTTTATTGCTTTGAAGTGGAGTTTTGACTCCCGTGGTGCACTGGCTTGCTCGTGACGTAGTGACACATGTAGCGAAACGTCTTGCAATGGCCTTCTCAGCGTGTGCCAGCTACGCGTCTTGTTAGGTGTGCCTTTGCCAACTAAAGAGCCCAATTGGTATAATGGCTCAACGGACAATACACGTTTTCTTTCGAGAACATTTTGATTTCATCACTTCAAGTATGGTGAGTAAAACTACATAAGTCTTTAAAAACTGGGGGCTCATACACCGTCGGTTGTCAAAATTTAAGTTTTTTTTAACGTTTAAATGAAAGGCACCTTTCTCAATATATCTGTTAAGTTTTATAAGTAAATTTAGCGTTTTGGGAGAGATATAGCGTATTACGTGAGACCATGCGCCTATCTGTCAATGGAGTGTTTAATATTCAAAGCTGTTTACCCGAAAGGTTGCTTTTTTGGTAGGAAAAACACAATATCTCGTGAACTATGTGATGAAACTGGATAAAACTCGGCAGATACATTCCAACATACGATCCCTAGAGGATGAATCTCATTATGAAATTATCTTTAAAAATAATTGAGATAAACGTGGAAAAATAAACCAAAAACTGTTCATTTTTTGAAAGACAAATTTAATATTTAAAAAATATACTATTTACAATATAACATTCATTGTGGTTCATCCTCGCTATTTATGCATTTAATTTACATGAAAAATAATTCATTCCATTCAGACTGGTATTTCTTGTTAAATCGTGTTTTTGTGATTCACGGAGTTTAACATATCACGAATATTATGCTTTCAATATATCACGAAATACTTTATATACTGCTCCTCTCTCTAAATTATATGAAAGCTCTATGTATTTACTATACATATGCCAGTTTTCATAACTCTATGTTACATATTAGTGAAGCTATGATATGATTCGTAACTGTATGTGAAAATTCCCACTGACGGTGTATGAACCCCCTTACAATCGAAACATGAGATGTAAAAAACAATAAATATACAGAAGTCCGCGCTCTTACTGCAATGAAAAGCGAAAGTAGCATATGGGGCAGACAAATAAACAAGTATTTCAAACCGAAAGGGAAATACAAAACTTACTAACAAACCTATTCGCAAAGGCGAACAGGCCATACAGTCCAGAATCGGTAATCAGGCGATATCGCCGTAAGCATTGAGGCCCTCATCCCACTGACGCACCAGGTTGAACATCCCAGTGTGGTAAAACACTGTCTGCTGCTGGGTGAAGGCGTCCGTAACCACTTGCTGCACAACCTCGTCCGACATGAATCGTCGACACTTCAAGATCTTTTTTAAGGGACGGATCACCCATACTTTTCAATCTTTACATTGAACAAGCAATGAAGGAAATTGGGGAATAATTTAAAGTGGGAGTGAAGATTCAAGTAGAAATAATTTCAACTCTTAGATTTGCCGATGACATAGTCATCTTGGCCAACACGCCTGAGGATTTGAATGAGTTTTAGAATGGTATGGACTCCGTCTTGAGAAAGGAATTCATGATGAAAATTAAATATAAAACAAAAATATTGGAATGCAGCCGAAATAAATCAGAATCCTCTATGGACATCAAATTGGCAGGTGAGAAACTGAAGGAAGTAAGAGACTTCTGTTACTTAGGAAGCAAAATAACCAGTGATGGACGAAGCAAACAGGATATAAAACTAGGTTAGCTCAGACAAGGAAAGCATTTCTACAGAAAAGGAATCTGTTGGAATCGAATATAGATTTAGGTGTTAGGAAGTCATTTTTGATGGTCTTTGTCTGGAGCGTGGCACTCTATGGAAGTAAAACTTGGACTATTGGTGCAGCAGAAAAGAGGAGAATTGAAGCGTATGAAATGTGGTGTTACAGGAGAATGATGAAGATCAGATGGGTAGATAGGGCTACAAACGAAGAGGTATTGAGCCCGAATAGCTCATGCTGGTGATAGCTTGTACACGAACCATGGAATTTATAATGCTCAAGAATTGTGAAAGCACCCACAGCAGCATGCCACTACATTAGATGTTCTTTTGACTTCATTAAGCAGCATAAAATTACCCTACATGATCAAAGAAGTTCTCTTTGATGTGCAACCTGAATTTAAAATAATCAGTCATTCAGCTTAACTAGCCACGTTTTTCATGGGCTAATAATATTTTATTTATGGTTTACGCCAAAGGTATAACACCGCCGATACGCGGAAGGAATGAACTTAGACGCTAAATGACTCGGAAGTGATCGAACTGAGCACAACTACTTCCGTGAAGGAATGACTTGAATCCGCACTTGCATGGCGAGCGGATGTAAAATTGTGAAGGTCCCAGGTGACCAAGTCTAAAGTACCAACGACGTTCAAATTGTGGAAGTGAATACGTCTGAAAGTATTAATTATAGCACGAAGTGTTCTGGTGACGCGAGAAGTTCGTCCAAGATTGTGAATCTGATTATATTTCTGTGCAGTGAAGTGTTGACCACATGGTTACAGCTTGCTTCGAATGGCTGTCCAGTGACAAATAAGTTGTGTACCAGTAAACCCCGAGTGGAGAATCTGGTCGTCATATTCAATAGATACAGTGAAATATTTACGTGCCGTGCAAAGGCCGACTGTAAAACAAATAAGATTAAGCTGATATTCTTCGATATGATATCTAAAGCGTGTGAAGTTGTCTAGCTTTAGTGGAAAGACACGTGTCTAGTGCCAAAGCCAGTTTATGTGTTTTAGCAGACATGGCCATTATTTTTAAATATAGTCTGCTGGTGGGAAAAGGTGTAAAAACTGTGAATTTTAACACGCTTGAAGCTGTGTCCACTTTTATACGAATTTCAACGACTCTACAAGATGCCTGTATTTCACCACGTGCTGAGGCATAATAATCCTATATCTAAGAAGAAGAGGGCTATGGCTTAAACATCCGAATGGGAGGTACGCTGAACACCTAAGCCACACTACAACAATGGATGACCACCCGAGGATAACCATGCTCGTGGCCGAGCAGAGAAGATATTTGTGGTTTGTCTGGATGAATGGCAAAATCCTCAATCCTCGTGTCTGGATAATTGTCTGCAATAGCTGTGAGTCATGATTTTCTAATCTATTTCTGTACGGTGGATGGTCATGGGTGGATTAGTCTGTAGCATCCGTAACGCATTGTCAGTCATCAAGGTAGGCTTCTTTCATTCTTTTTGACCACCTCCTTAAGGTGATTTTTCACGCTTCTGAATGCTTCTCTTTGCATTTCGTTACTCGACACTGAGTTAGTCACCAGATTGTGTGTGACCACACGGTGCGATATTGTTCTTAGAAATTAATTCCGCATGACGGAACATCAATTTAGTCATTTGTGACAGGGGCATATTTTTAATTCAGCTCCAGCTGATATTTGGTCCAAGTTTGTGAAGTCCCCATTTCTATTATTTTAGTACGCCACTGACGTCTTTATTTAACATTATAATGTATCGTTTAGGTATGGAAGGGATCCAGCCCGTTGTTATTGTAATGTACATTTTTAAAGAGTGAGCAGTTCGCCACTAGAATTCAGATAATTCACATCGCTGTACATGAGTCAAGTAATGTTATAAACTTACTCATAAAGTTTATGTTAAACGATTCGTATCATTTCTATTAGTTCCACCTAAGGTTAAGGTGTGAACCAGTCTTTTATTATCATTTAAACATGTTTTGTACGCAGCACTCATTTGCTGTGAGCTTCAGTGGCGTTACAAAATGTCAAAAGCTTTCAAAGAGAGAGGAATATCTTTCTGTTACGTCTATTTGGTTTTCAGAAGCCAAACATATCATTCTACTTGTAATTGATTCGTTTTTAACGTTATAATAACTTCCTTTACATGTGTATAATCCTTTAGAGTGATTGCTAAGAACACTCAGTCTACATTTACTGTGCTTTAATGTGTGGAAAGATCAGTGATAGACATTTTCTTTGAGATTCACTGACGCTCTATGCTGCTTAGTGCCAAGCGCAGGGAGCATAATGACAGGTGTTTATCCAGTCCACGCCAATGACATTGCCCAAGGTTACTTACGATCTCTTGTGAGACAATTGACTATCGACTTCATTTTTATTTTCTTTATTTCTAGACCTTGCTAGGAATGTTCTTATGGGCTATGCTTTGTTTATGCTCATTCTATTGACCTTGATTCAGTATCGATTTTTGTAAAGCTGTTCTGGTACAGGTGTACTGATAAGTAATGCTAAATTTTTAATATACTCGCAGGTATTTGTGAGCGAGCCCCAATATGTTTTGTCATGATTTATTATGGATTTGAGCAACCATTTGATAAGTTGGACCCTTAAGGCTATTATGTATTCTCACTTGTAAGTGAATGATTTTTTTATCGTGTTTTAATACACGCAGGGTTGGTTACCACGTTTATTAGAGAAAGCCGGCCAGATCTATGTTACAGAAGAAGTTTGAACCGAGGAGGAAAAGGTATGGTCTCTTTCGAGTACCGATTGTGTTATTCTTAACGTGCGAGCCACGTATTCTTTGTTGAGGTGTACCACGTTTTGGTAGCACGCTCTTGCGACGCCTTGCATATGGTCAACTATCTTAATAATCAATGGACTCATAAATCTACGACAGTAAACTTAGGACTAAATCATGAATTATCAATTTATTTCCTAAACCGGCGAAGCTAATAATACAGTTAAACCTTAATCGTTGTTAAATTTTGATCTTGTACTTGTAGTCTAGCAGACCCATGCATTGCGCCTTCGTTCATTCTTCCTAGTACCTTTTAGTAGCTAACACTGATAGACTTTGACAGAGATCGCACGAACCCAAAGTTCAGAACTCGTGGGGCGTGACCCGATCAGGGGAATGCTGTTCTTGCACAGTTTGATTCTCAAGTTTAGACACCCTGATAGATGACGGTGGACAACAAACAGTTGTTCATCTGTTGCAGGCAGGATTAATAAGATGATTATTTGTGTGTATAACTTATTTATTACTGATGTGTTTCCCACTATTACCCTACTGTCTCTTGTAAGATAAAACATCTTTGTTGTTTGTATATAATTGTACCAGTGTACTGTAAGATGATGACTTAGATTTTGTATAGTTTGTGTATCACGGACGTCTGATGCCGTTGATCAGATTAAAGCAGGATTTAGTTCAAATAATTATAGTATAAATGTAAATATGGGATGGTACCGGTCCTTTAACTTTGCTGCCATGTTTGACATGTCTTGATGCCATGATGCCTTCTTCCTTGAAGCATCAGGTTTTTTTTGATTAACGATTTTTCTTGCGGTACCATTTCCCCAGTTTTTCTTTGTTTTACTGTATTTAGGACCTGTTGAGGGGATTCTACGTTAATTTTAGGAGTTGTTTATTTTTTTCTTTGCTTTTTAGCTACGGAATAGCCTTTTTATCAAACCCTCCGACCGTAGGACAGGGGTTTGACCTTCCAAATAAACCAACCATGAGTATGTCTTAAGTCTGGATTTTAATTATTTAGTAGTTTTGACCTTTTGGGGGTGCATTTTCTTTGGGCATCTATGACAATCACTGTGATGGGAACCTGATCCTTAGGGAAGCAGAGTCTTGTGCCGGCTAGTCCCAAGAAGTGCATTCCGATCCTCTCCGGCAATGTGTCTCGTGGTAGAGGTCATCTGGGAGGCCACGTTACGGTTGGTGGTAACCATATAACCTCGTCCAACGGGCACATAACCTTTTACTTTCTTTTGGCGCCCAACGTGGGGTGCCAAAAGAAAGTAAAAGGTTATGTGTCTCGAGGTAGAGGTCATCTGGGAGGCCACGTTACGGTTGGTGGTAACCAGATAACCTCGTCCAACGGGCACAGTATTAAGACTAGTGGGAGAGGAGAGATGTTTCTGGTGACAGCTAATGACGAGAAGAGATAGGTTGGTAGGACAAGTACTAAGACACCCAGGAATAGCAAACTTAGTTATGGAAGGAAGGGTCGAGGACAAGAACTGTAGGGGTAGACCAAGGTTAGAATATGTTAAACAGATTGCCTCGGACGTAGGGTGTGGTAGCTATATAGAGATGAAACGATTAGCTCAGGACAGGGAGACATGGAGAGTGCATCAAACCAGTCAAAGGACTGAAGACTCCAACAAAAAGGTGTGATAATCGCATGGGGAGAGATCAGGACTATAGGGAGGATACTCGAATGTCTCCCACTTGAGTTGGCGTACGATCTGCGTTACGACCTTTTCGGTAAGGGAACATGTGTTATCATGAAGCAGCAGCACCCCTTGTCACAGTTGGTTGGTTCGTTGGTTCCTCAGTTTAGGGCCTGCGACAACGTGGTCATGTAGTCCCGTGTACTTAGGGAGTGTGTAGAAACTGTCTGATAACTGGTGTTAATTGTGATGGCTGTAGTATGGTGTGTTATCAGTTTTTAATTCAAGTAAGGACTGCATACATTCGATTTTCAAGTAGTTCCAACTTTTTCTACCAAACGCCACAATCAACGACCAATTAGTTGTCAATTTTGTTACTAGATGCCACCGCAGTCGGCTCCTGGCGACGAACGTTGGAATCTAAGAGCGTTAGTCAATGATAAGCTATAATTTAGCTTCACACAAGTGTTATTAGTAGAAGGTTCTTTATCATGACATAAATGTATGACATGGGACCGCCGGCTTTACTTCCCCTCCAAAAGGAGGCATAGTCAGGGATTTTAACGCTCTTAAAAAATCCGACGACTTCGGCAGGGTTTGAATCCCCGACCTTGGGCATAGAAATTCAGCATGCTACAAACTACGCCACCAAAGCCGCCTTTTTGTCATAGTTTACCCGAACGTTTGGCCTTAATTGCTCGCCGTAATTTCTCCAGTGTTGCGCTGTTCCCCAGTGATGGAGACACAAGATTCCTTGAAATCAATAAGCAATGGGTGAACATCACCTTTCCAGCGGATGTTTGTCTCTTGAACTTCTTGAGACGAGGGGACGATGGGTGACACCATTTCATCGTCGACGCTTTCGATTTCAGTTCTCATCCTTCGTCGCCTGCAACAATACGCTCCAGGAGCATATTGCCATCAACACTGAAACGCATCAGGTGCTGCAGGCTTTTTGTAAGGAATTTAACGCTCGGGGTATCTATATACGTTGCAGCAACGCCCTCAAACAGAAACGTTTTGATCACCCCTTATAAATCAGAATACTTCTAATCTCATTATGCTGACCCTTTCATGGTGTAGTGGCTAGCATTCGTCGTTGTTACCACCTTGAGGTTCGGGTTAGATTCCAGCCTCTGCCTAGAAATTTGATTCCGTTCTGAAAGCTAGAACGGAGTACACTCAGCCATGTGAAGGAGAACTAAGAAGAGATGCGTTCAATTCCAACCTCAGTTGATATTTCTACTTTACAGTCGGTAAACGCACAGTAGATTAGTCGGTGGAGCGGCCGTTTACGATGGCATTGTGGGCTTGGTAGTGCTTTGTAGAGCTAAGTTGTCTTCTATATTTATATAGATTTGAAGATGCTCGCTTGACGAGCGAATCATGTTAACCTATAGCTTTCTCCCTCATCTGTAGTCCATAAATAATATATATACAGGTATATACAGTACCATATATATACTGTATATATAAGGTGCGTTCAAAAGGTAACGAGCCGGAGGCTGAAATGCGCAAACCGGTGACGACATCGGCTAATCGTGGCGTGTGTAACGAGGTGTGGTTCCGACCAGAGCGTGGAAGGTCACAGCCTGACGCTAGAGGGCCCGCGTGCACGTAATGTGACAATACAAAGCGAGCAGCAGCATGCATCAATCGTCGAACGCTGCCAGTCGCATTGCAAACAGTGACATGGAGGCGAAGAGCAAAGAGGTGTTGTTCGGTTTCTGACAACGAAATGAGTAGGGGGAACGGACATTCATCGCCGAATGTCACAAGTGTACGGCGAACACTGCAAGTCCCTTGCAAGGGTCAAGGCGTGGCACAAGCGCTTCAGGGAAGGACGGGTGTCGTTAGCCGATGATGCCCGGTCTGGGGCACCCCCCTGCATTACTGAAGACAACATCCAGCTGGTTGATGCACTCATTACCCAGGACCGCCGAGTGCAGTGAACGCCATAGCCGCCGTGGTCGGATTGAGCGTCGGAAGTGTGCACACCATCATGAAGGAACGACTGCATATGCAGAAAGTGTGTGCCCAATGGGTGCCCCACAGTCTTCAACCACACCAGGAAGCATGTCGAATTGCCTACTCTCTTGGTCTTGGTTGGACGATTGATGCATGCCGCTGCTCGCTTTGTATCGTCACGTGACGTGCACGAGTGCCCTCTAGCGACGGGCTGTGACCTTCCACGCACTGGTCGGAACCACACCTCGTTACACACGCCACGATTAGCCGATGTCGTCACCGGTTTGCACATTCCAGCCTCCGGCTCGTTACTTTTTGAACGCACCTTATATATATATACAGTGTCATCGAAAACGGTTGCAGCAATTTCAAGAAATCATAGCTCAGGAACTATTTGAGATATTTATTGAGTTTTTTTGTGTGTGTTAAATTCACCAACTAAGAAGGTTTTCTTTCTCATACCTGATGATGTTTCTTCGTGCACTCCCTTTGTTGCTTTGCAAACATCCGGTCGATAGTCGATTTCGCCCCAAGTGCGCTGGATCGTCTCAGGCGTGATTGTAGCAACAGCAGCGGTAATGCGTTGTCTTAAATGTTGCTGGGCCGATAACCTAGATGTTAGGCCCCCTTAAAACAACAATTATCATCATCATCATCTTAAATGTTGCAGATCTCTGGTTGGTTGGTTCCTAAGTTTTGGGGCTGCGACAACGCGGTCATGTAGCCCCGTGTACTTTGGGTGTGTGTAGAATCTGTCTGATAACCGGTGTTAATTGTGATGACTGTATTAGTGTGTGTTATCTGTTTTTTTTAATTTAAGTACAGACTGCAACTTAGAATTTTTCAAATAGTTCCTACTTTTACCGCCAAGCGCCACCGTCAACGACTACTAGGCCAAATTCAGAACTTAGCTACTAGACGCCACCACAGTCGGCGCTTGGCAACGAACGTAGAAACCTAAGAGCGTAGTTTACATTCATAACCTATCCAATTAAGCTTCACACAGGTGTAATTAGTTGAAGGTTCTTTAACATGCGATAAATCTATGACACGAGACCACCGGCTTTACTTCCCCTCCGAAGGAAGGCATACTGAGGGATTTTTAACGCTCTTAAAAACTCCGACGGCTTCGGCCGGGTTTGAACCCGCTATCTTGGGCATAGAATTTCAGCATGCTACCAACTATGCCACCGAAGCCGCTTTTTGTCACAGTTTGGCCTTAATTGCACGCCATCATTTCCCCAGTGTTGTGCAGTACCGTTCCCCAGTGATGGAGACACCAGTTTCCTTGAAATCTATAAGCAATGGGTGAGCATCATTCAGAACTGAACATAATATCTCTGACCGGTTCACTGAATACAATGTTTTTTACGTATCTCCAAAAAATAAGTAGTCTAGAGGTGTCAAGTAGGGGCTTCTAGGAGGCCATTGAATAGGACCGGCGTGGCAGCTTCCTGTCGCTCACTCATTCTGCGCATCGGTTGAAGGTCACGGGTGGAGTACAGTCACATCTAAAACTAAAACTCGATGACATCCTGATCAGTTTGCAGCTTGAATTATCTGTGTGTGTGTGTGGGTGTGTGTACTCTGAATGTCTGTCCCCCCTATCAATTCGAACACGGTGAATCCGATTAGAACGAAATTTGGCACAGAGGTATCACTAGCAAAGAGCACCTCAGTGTCATATTTTATATCGCCGCCATCTTGACGGAAACGTAATGGCGGCCACCCAAATGTTAAAAGCTTAAATCAAATTACAACCAACCTAATCAACTGATCTCTACCAAATTTTGCAACATTATACCTTTATGTATGGAGAAACTTTTGACCAAACTACTAGGTCATCTGATGAATACTTTGTGGATGGCGGCCATGTATGTGTGCAAATCGTTTCCCCCGATCAATTCAAACACGGTGAAACCGAAATGAACGAAATTTGGTACAGGGGTAACACTAGCATAAGACACCTCAGTGTCATATTTTATATCGCCGCCATCTTGACGTAAACGTAATGGCGGCCACCCAAATGTCAAAGCTTAAATCACATTACGACCAACCTTATCATCTGATCTCTACCAAATTTTGCAACATTATACCTTCATGTACGAAGAATCTTTTGACCAAATTACAAGGTAATCAGCCCAATACTTTGAGGATGGCGGCCATGTATGTGTGCAATTCGATTACCCCATTAATTCAAACACGGTGAAACCGAATTGAACGAAATTTGGTACAGAGGTAGCACTATCAAAGGGCACATCAGTGTCATGTTTTATATCGCCGCCATCTTGACGGAAACGTACTGTAATGGTGGCCACCCAAATGTTAAAAGCTTAAATCAAATTTCGACCAACCTAATCATATTTTGATCTGTGCCAAATTTTGCAACAACACACCTTTTTGTGGGAAGCATCTTTTGACTGAACTACAAGGTCATCAGCCCAATAGTTTGCAGATAGCGGCCATGTAGGTGTGCAAATTGATTCCCCATATCAATTCAAACACGGTGAAACCGAATTGAATGAATGTTTTACAGAGGTAGCACTAGCAAGGGGCACCTCATATTCATGTTTAATATCCGTATAGCCTAGTACGTTGTATTTCAACAAGCTACTAAAACCAACATCAATTATACTCCTTGAGAAGGACAAAGCGCTATAACAATACCCATGCAATTAGAAGAAATTAGGCTATATGTTCTTTACTGAACATTTTGTTTGAAATTGCTGCAGCCTTTTTCAATGACCCTGTATATTTAATCACACGTATTTTGTTAGGTTATTTTTGGCATGTCTCAGTAGTTGGGAATACATTGTGTTCATCGACCGACTGAAAATAACGATATCAATTGTCAATAAGGCAACACTGAAAAACGGCTTCAATGTTACCTAAATCCCAACCTCAGCTCTTCTAGTAGTGGTATTCTATGGTTTCCCCTTTCTGCTCTAGGCAAATGCAGGGATGGTACCTAGCTTTAGGCCATGGCCTCTCCCGCCCAGTCCTAGTCTCAATCACATTAGCACAGTATTACAACCGTCACAATGACACAGGTTATCACACACCCTAGGAAATGGGGTTACATTAGCACGATGCCACTAGTACCCGAAATAAATCAACAATTTTCATTACACTGTTTATGCGTGATTCGGTTCAGCGTTGACCTTCAAAGCTCAAGGTAGCGATTTCGATCCCAGATCTGTGCGATTACATTTAAGGGTGTTTAAATATGATAACCTCGTGTCAGTAGACTTGTCTGTCTGTTAGGTAGGCTGGCCGATGGCCGGTCGGATCCTCAAATAGTGCCACCGTAGATTATGTGGGTAGAAACGTAAAAAAAAAAAAACAACAACAAGGAAGCACTATATTGAGACGTACTAGGCAAGGTGAGGAGTGAGGTATTTTGCCATTGCTTTCCTCACTGAGCTAGTACAGTGGTACTAACCCACAACATCTACAGGTAATAGTTGTACCCTGAAGGCCACTCATACCTCAGTAGCTTCCATATAATCACAGCCAAGAATGAGACTGATATATTGGTGAAAAGCCATATTTTATTCTAGCCTGTGCCAACAGACAAATGCAAATGTACTGCATTCATCAAGGGATGACCTAGACTTACTGGCATGTTAAAGATGCCCTTCAAGAGCATCATTCCGACTACTCAGTTCCTCACAAGCAGAAGAAATTAAAGGTAGGATACGTTAAACCTAATGTCATTGTTTTTTGTCTGCCAACCTACCTATACTTCTATGTTTCGGTTCCATCAGAAAAGTAAACAGTTCTTGCCGTATAAAAATAAACAATGCCAATGTCGAAGAATGTTGGATTAATGCCCGTCACAGTTCGTTGGCCATTGAAGGTGGTTAATAGTGCAAGAAGAGACATACTAGCACATTATTAAAGAAGTTAAAAGTTATAATTCCAACACTCCGGCACGGTGTCTCTAAAGTAGTTCAAAGAGACGTTAATCCCATAGCAATATAACTATTATTATTATTCCCGCCTCTGCCAAGAAATTTTAATTCTGGTGTGAGGGCTAGAACAGGGTACACTCAGCATTGTGAGGCAAAACTAAGATCAGGAGGGTTCAATTCCCACCTCAGCCTTCCTGGTCTGTGGTTTCCCCACTTCCACGCCAGGAAAATTCTGGGATGGTTCCTAACTTAAGAACACGGCTGCTTCCTTCCCAATCCTATCCCCTATTTATTAATATACAATCTATTACAGTCATGACAGACAGGTTATCACACCCAACTACACGGGGTTATATGACCAAGATGTTGCAGCCTCTAAAATAAGTGACAAAAACAAGCCTATGTGAAGCTCGTAACTCCTTGCTGCACTGTAAGCAATTGTGATCAGATGTGGAGCTAGCAACTGCTGCGCTGTAAGCAATTGTGATCCGATGTGGAGCTTGCAACTGCTGCGCTGTAAGCAATTGTGATCCGATGCGGAGCTAGCAACTGCTGCGCTGTAAGCAATTGTGATCCGATGCGGAGCTAGCAACTGCTGCGCTGTAAGCAATTGTGATCCGATGCGGAGCTAGCAACTGCTGCGCTGTAAGCAATTGTGATCCGATGTGGAGCTAGCAACTGCTGCGCTGTAAGCAATTGTGATCCGATGCGGAGCTAGCAACTGCTGCGCTGTAAGCAATTGTGATCCGATGTGGAGCTAGCAACTGCTGCGCTGTAAGCAATTGTGATCCAATGCGGAGCTAGCAACTGCTGCGCTGTAAGCAATTGTGATCCGATGCGGAGCTAGCAACTGCTGCGCTGTAAGCAATTGTGATCCGATGTGGAGCTAGCAACTGCTGCGCTGTAAGCAATTGTGATCCGATGCGGAGCTAGCAACTGCTGCGCTGTAAGCAATTGTGATCCGATGCGGAGCTAGCAACTGCTGCGCTGTAAGCAATTGTGATCAGATGTGGAGCTTACAACAGCTGCGCTGCAAGGAATTATGATCCGATGCGGAGCTAGCAACTGCTGCGCTGTAAGCAATTGTGATCCGATGTGGAGCTAGCAACTGCTGCGCTGTGAGCAATTGTGATCCGATGTGGAGCTAGCAACTGCTGCGCTGTAAGCAATTGTGATCCGATGCGGAGCTAGCAACTGCTGCGCTGTAAGCAATTGTGATCCAATGCGGAGCTAGCAACTGCTGCGCTGTAAGCAATTGTGATCCGATGCGGAGCTAGCAACTGCTGCGCTGTATGCAATTGTGATCCGATGCGGAGCTAGCAACTGCTGCGCTGTAAGCAATTGTGATCAGATGTGGAGCTTACAACAGCTGCGCTGTAAGCAATTGTGATCCGATGTGGAGCTAGCAACTGCTGCGCTGCAAGCAATTGTGATCCGATGTGGAGCTAGCAACTGCTGCGCTGTAAGCGATTGTGATCCGATGCGGAGTTAGCAACTGCTGCGCTGTATGCAATTGTGATCCGATGTGGAGCTAGCAACTGCTGCGCTGCAAGCAATTGTGATCCGATGTGGAGCTAGCAACTGCTGCGCTGTAAGCGATTGTGATCCGATGCGGAGTTAGCAACTGCTGCGCTGTATGCAATTGTGATCCGATGTGGAGCTAGCAACTGCTGCGCTGTAAGCAATTGCGATCCGATGTGGAGCTAGCAACTGCTGCGCTGTAAGCAATTGCGATCCGATGTGGAGCTAGCAACTGTTGCGCTGTAAGCAATTGTGATCCGATGCGGAGCTTGCAACTGTTGCGCTATTGTGATCCGATGCGGAGTTAGCAACTGCTGCGCTGTAAGCAATTGTGATCCGATGTGGAGCTTGCAACTGCTGCGCTGTAAGCAATTGTGATCCGATGCGGAGCTTGCAACTGTTGCGCTATTGTGATCCAATGCGGAGCTAGCAACTGCTGCGCTGTAAGCAATTGTGATCCGATGCGGAGCTAGCAACTGCTGCGCTGTAAGCAATTGTGATCCGATGCGGAGCTTGCAACTGTTGCGCTATTGTGATCCAATGCGGAGCTAGCAACTGCTGCGCTGTAAGCAATTGTGATCCGATGCGGAGCTAGCAACTGCTGCGCTGTAAGCAATTGTGATCCAATGCGGAGCTAGCAACTGCTGCGCTGTAAGCAATTGTGATCCGATGCGGAGCTAGCAACTGCTGCGCTGTAAGCAATTGTGATCCGATGTGGAGCTTGCAACTGCTGCGCTGTAAGCAATTGTGATCCGATGCGGAGCTTGCAACTGTTGCGCTATTGTGATCCGATGCGGAGCTAGCAACTGCTGCGCTGTAAGCAATTGTGATCCGATGCGGAGCTAGCAACTGCTGCGCTGTAAGCAATTGTGATCCGATGCGGAGCTTGCAACTGCTGCGCTGTAAGCAATTGTGATCCGATGTGGAGCTTGCAACTGGTGCGCTGTAAGCAATTGTGATCCGATGCGGAGCTAGCAACTGCTGCGCTGTAAGCAATTGTGATCCGATGCGGAGCTAGCAACTGTTGCGCTATTGTGATCCGATGCGGAGCTAGCAACTGCTGCGCTGTCAGCAATTGTGATCCGATGTGGAGCTAGCAACTGTTGCGCTATTGTGATCCGATGCGGAGCTAGCAACTGCTGCGCTATTGTGATCCGATGCGGAGCTAGCAACTGCTGCGCTGTAAGCAATTGTGATCCGATGTGGAGCTTGCAACTGCTGCGCTGTAAGCAATTGTGATCCGATGCGGAGCTTGCAACTGTTGCGCTATTGTGATCCGATGCGGAGCTAGCAACTGCTGCGCTGTAAGCAATTGTGATCCGATGTGGAGCTAGCAACTGCTGCGCTGTAAGCAATTGTGATCCGATGCGGAGCTAGCAACTGTTGCGCTATTGTGATCCGATGCGGAGCTAGCAACTGCTGCGCTGTAAGCAATTGTGATCCGATGCGGAGCTTGCAACTGTTGCGCTGTAAGCAATTGTGATCCGATGCGGAGCTAGCAACTGCTGCGCTGCAAGGAATTATGATCCGATGCGGAGCTAGCAACTGCTGCGCTGCAAGGAATTATGATCCGATGTGGAGCTAGCAACTGCTGCGCTGTAAGCAATTGTGATCCAATGCGGAGCTAGCAACTGCTGCGCTGTAAGCAATTGTGATCCGATGCGGAGCTAGCAACTGCTGCGCTGCAAGCAATTGTGATCCGATGCGGAGCTAGCAACTGCTGCGCTGTAAGCAATTGTGATCCGATGCGGAGCTAGCAACTGCTGC
Organism: Meconema thalassinum; assembly: GCA_946902985.2. Taxonomy (NCBI): domain Eukaryota; kingdom Metazoa; phylum Arthropoda; class Insecta; order Orthoptera; family Tettigoniidae; genus Meconema; species Meconema thalassinum. Next base: position 839,878,107 of record OX336390.1, read on the forward strand.
GCTGCAAGCAATTGTGATCCGATGTGGAGCTAGCAACTGCTGCGCTGTAAGCAATTGTGATCCGATGCGGAGCTAGCAACTGTTGCGCTATTGTGATCCGATGCGGAGCTAGCAACTGCTGCGCTGTAAGCAATTGTGATCCGATGCGGAGCTTGCAACTGTTGCGCTGTAAGCAATTGTGATCCGATGCGGAGCTAGCAACTGCTGCGCTGCAAGGAATTATGATCCGATGCGGAGCTAGCAACTGCTGCGCTGCAAGGAATTATGATCCGATGTGGAGCTAGCAACTGCTGCGCTGTAAGCAATTGTGATCCAATGCGGAGCTAGCAACTGCTGCGCTGTAAGCAATTGTGATCCGATGCGGAGCTAGCAACTGCTGCGCTGCAAGCAATTGTGATCCGATGCGGAGCTAGCAACTGCTGCGCTGTAAGCAATTGTGATCCGATGCGGAGCTAGCAACTGCTGCGCTGCAAGCAATTGTGATCCGATGCGGAGCTAGCAACTGCTGCGCTGTAAGCAATTGTGATCCGATGCGGAGCTTGCAACTGTTGCGCTGTAAGCAATTGTGATCCGATGTGGAGCTAGCAACTGCTGCGCTGTAAGCAATTGTGATCCGATGTGGAGCTAGCAACTGCTGCGCTGTAAGCAATTGTGATCCGATGTGGAGCTAGCAACTGCTGCGCTGTAAGCAATTGTGATCCGATGTGGAGCTAGCAACTGCTGCGCTGTAAGCAATTGTGATCCGATGCGGAGCTAGCAACTGCTGCGCTGTAAGCAATTGTGATCCGATGTGGAGCTTGCAACTGCTGCGCTGTAAGAAATTGTGATCCGATGTGGAGCTAGCAACTGCTGCGCTGTAAGCAATTGTGATCGGATGCGGAGCTAGCAACTGCTGCGCTTTAAGCAATTGAGATCCGATGCGGAGCTTGCAACTTCTGCGCTGTAAGCAATTGCAAGCTATGGTTAGGTTGGGGCTTTAACAATATCCCAGGGACAAATATAGCTTCCTATTTGAAACCTACCTGTAGTGGTAGCTATATTAAGTTCCGTTCCGAATGATAGCTCAGATTACAGCAGGGAAGAAGAAGGCATTGTGGAATAAGGCTGGTTGGTAATGAGGGAAGTTTGACAAAGGTCGAGGGACCCTTCTGAGAGATTTAATGCTCTTATAGTTTACTTGCCAATTAACCAACTGATGTGCAGATTGCGATGAGGATGCAAGCTGTTTGGAGCAAGTTTTCCCCTCTCTTCCCTCATCCCATGCAGATTAAGAAACTTCATGATGCTTCACACTAGATTATGCTAATCAGAGCACCGGTGGAGCCCAATATTCGATTATGACTGACGAGCCCTCCCTCCTGCTACCCTCGCGTCAACACCCTTCCAACCCAAGGATTATAAGGAAGTTATCCTCTGCAGGTAGCTTTCTGCCATGAAACTCCACTCCTCTTTGTAGCGTTCCTTCAAATTATTTTTCTTTGTTGTTGACTTCAACGCACTCACATTTCTGTGCGTAATACCAGCCGTGGTGGCCGAAAGAGCTGAGGTGATATCTCTTGTCTCCCTGGCATCAGGAAAGCGTAGGTTCAAATCTTACCTCAGCCATCCTGAAAATGGTTTTCGTAGTTTCCCATGTTTACCACCAGGCAAATGACGGGACGGTTCCTTTCAATAGGTCAACGACTGATTTCCCTTCGAAATCCCTTCTATGGCCTGTCCTGAAAAGAAAATGCATGGTCATGGGCTGCATTCATGTTTTTATATATATATGTGCGGTATTTAATAAGTGAACGCTCATTCTGTCAGGATATTATGCATTAGATTTCCGGTGTTGCCAACTTACATTTGCTAAAAATCACTAGTTACAGCGCAACAAGTTCATCTGAATCGCCGGAAAACATGCGAACTACTAGGCATCCTCTTGTCCCTCTAGTCATCTTCTTGTTGGATCTACTGCCATTTGCTGCCGTGGAAGGCGTGAGTGGCACAGAAACCAACTGGCGCTGGGTGGCGCGCACGTGAGGATGATTTACCAATGGTGTCACTCTCCCCCTTCCCCAAACCCCCCTCCCCCACCCCCCACCCTTCCACCCATCCACCACGTGCTCTCCCTTTTCCCTCCCTCACTCGCCCGCGCCTGCAGCGCCCTCACTCAGGGGGGCTTCAATTGAACTTGAATAGCAGTCAAAAGTTCCTAGAATCCCATGTTATCATTAATGTAATAATGTCATTGGTTTAACGTTCCTCTTAACTGCTGTGGCTTTTAGAGACGCCGAGGTGTCAGATTTTTGTCCTGAAGGGGATCTTTAACGCGCCAGTAACTCTACTGACACGGCTCCCTAAAATGCAAACTGACTTCGCCAGGTTTCTTTCCTGCACCCTTGGTAACAGCAGGCGAGACCATTTCCACTGATTTCACGCAGACAAACTTTTATCAACAGAGAGGGAATATTTCTGGTCACTTGGACCAAGGCAGGGCCTCACAGGTCCATAACAGTTTTGATTACCTTTCTAAGGTAAGAAAAGTGCTTTAAAATAATTTACTTTATTATGATAGTTAACTTTTGACTCAAATAACAATATCGTTTTTTCTGAACAATTTAAAATAATAGAGGAAAGTACCCAAAACAGGACCCCCCCCCCCCCCCCATTTTGTTTTCGGTTAATAAATAGTAGAAAATATTTAAAAAATATGTTTTAAGAGCATGTAATATTTACTTCATAAGGTTATGCACCGTTTACATTTGGCTTTTAGAAAATAAAATTAAAAATCAGTATTTTTAAAAAAATATTTCCTAAAACCTTACACTTTTGCAATTTAAAAACAGGTGCCAAAATCGGACTCCTTGTAAAAAAAACAGAATAACACTACACAAAATTAGAAAAATGTATTAAATCAGAGAGAACATAGCCTAATCAGTTTTCAAAGTAGAATATAACTATTACAGGTTACAGTTTAAAATATATTCACAATATAATCCAAACCCAAGAGCCCTGCTATAGAATGTTCCAGTAAGCTTCCTTTCTGACAGTTTGGTTTTGTGGCGTTGAAGAAAAAGTCTAACCCACTTCTTCCCAGCAATTTCGTCTTGAAATGATGTTCAATGCTATTTCTCTCAGCCAATTGTACGGCCATTCTTCGCAGGTCATTACGAGTAAGCCCAAAAAAGCTTCCATAGCAAGACAATAGAGAACCAGCTCTTCTTCAAGATCTTCACCCAAAACTATTTTTATTTCTGCTGCTTCCTCAGGTGTACCGTACTTCGTATTGGACAAACTAATGAGTGTTGTATTCGGAACATTAAATTGCTTACTGGCCTTCTTCCAACCCATCTTCTTTTTCCGAGCAGCATCAATAGCTTTAGTAATTTTAGACGGGCTCCACTATCTCCCCATTAGCCTTTTGGAACCTGCAGTAGAATTCCAAGTGAATAAGAGTGCGTACAATTACAGGCAGATTTTATGCATGAAAATATAAGGGGTCCGGTTTAGGCAACTGTGGTGGGTCCAGTTTGCGCGACTATAGCCAACATTTTGTTAACCCAATACATTTTTACTACAAATCTATATCAAATGGTTGCGTGATAAACATTAACCTTAACCCTTACCATTTAAGATTATATAGAGTTTGAAAGGCTTACCTGCCTATATCTGGGAGAAATAACGGATCATATAGATCAATGTAAAAACTATTACCACTGTCAAAACACGTAATGGCGAACTGATAAGCAACACGTGAAGCAGGCAGCGATTTTGCTCCACTACAGAGTGGGAGATGCCTAAACGGCTATTTACACTCGGTCCCGCTAGATTTCAGGAGAATGCAGAGCCAGGAGACCGGGGGTCCGCATTAGGGAGAGGGGTCCGGTTATGGGCACTTTCCTCTATATCCCATTATAAAAAGCAATTTATTCTGACTGTGGGCCTCCGAGTCCCCCCCTGGTCCTTGCAGGGTTATTGTTTAAATTGCTGGACCTGGTGATTGTCACTTGGCACTGGGCACGACATCTGATGATCAGATGTCACAACTTTATTCTATTGACAGAATTGCCTTTCAGTCAACAGGATTGTGCCCAATCTAATTACTTATGCAACACTGAATAATGGCTTCTAATACTTCAACAGTTTTATTCTGCTTTTCTTCATCTAGCTATAGACATTCACTGGCCCTTTCGAGAGTGATCATTCAGCCCCATGAACTTGGGTGTGTGTGAATTTATTTTTGTCTGATAGCCTTTGTTGTTGTGATGGCTGTATAAGTGTGTGTATTTGTTATTCAAGTAAGGATTCGGAAAGAAATGCCCGTGGTCTTAAGTTAAGAACCATCCTGACATTTACCTGGAGTAGAAGTGAAAAACCACGGAAATCGACTTCCAAGATGGCTGAGCTAAAAATCGAACCCACCTCTTCTAAGTTTTACCTCATGAGGCTAAGTAGACCCCGTTCCAGCCCTCAAACCAGAATTGAACCCGATCTCTGGGGCAACAGTCAAGACTGCTAGCCTCTACACCACAAGGTGAACTGAAAATCGAAACCGAAGCTCTACGTTCAAGCCAAGAAACCTAATCACTACGCCATGGGGTGGACTGTGTGCTTTCTGACTTAAAAATCTTACCATTGTAGCGTTATTGTTATGTATGAGATCAAACGGACGCATCAGACTAATGGGACTTTAAAATCAGTCACATTTGGTATCAACAAAAGCATTCATTATATGTGTTTGCAGCAATGTTTTAAAACCATATGTCTTAATGTAATGTTCTTTAAGTGGAGCGTGTTCTTGAAGAGGCAGTTCATTTTGTTAAAATTAAGGCGAACCTTCATACGAGAGAAGCCGTATCTCACTACCGCTCGCAGTGACGAGGCAGAACTTGTAAGAAATTCGCAAGGCTTCACCAAGATTGAAAAGCTGACAGCAAAACTGCAATATTGCGTCCTTTTAATATGAAGTTTGTACTTTTCTTTTCGAGAGTAGAGTACATGATGTTCTGTACTATAACGAATACAGTAATACGGATTCCTTCGTATTTTGAAGGAGAAAATAAATTCTCCGTGAAAGTATTGAAAAATAGCAAAGAATATGTACGCTACGTTTCTTGTGTAACACCCCCCAGGGGTTCACATCTTGTGGGATGTGGATTGGCGACCACGGGACCCCAGATGAGTCCGGGATTGCTTCCACTTACTTGTGCCAGGCTCATCTCCGTATTCTTTCCTGTCGACCTCCCTTGGTCAACTCTTGTTCTTTTCAGACCCCAACGGTATTAGGGTATTCAGGGCCTAGGGAGTTTTTCACTTTCCCGCCTTATTTGGCCCTTGTCTCATCTTTCCTGATCCCTCGTTCTTTGAGGGGTTAGACCTCTTGTTTTCTTTTCATTGTATCTCCTGCCTTCTGCTCAAGGCTCTCAAGGAGGCAGGGTGTATGTAGCCCCACCACTTCTGGTGCACCCTGGATAGTGCTACTCCCTCAAGGGCTCACGTCTGATGAGTTCGGGAGCTGGCGAACCCGAGGGCTTCCTGAGCTGGGTCCGGTTTTCCTCCTTCTTCCATTGCCTTTGGGTCGGTCCCTCTCCTCTTTACCTTTCCTATCTGTCTTTCCTGGCTCTCCTGTTTCCAAGTCCCTTAATTCTCATTCTTCGAGGGTTGAGGGCATTTCCTTTCCTCCTGTCTTTCGTTTCCCTTATTCTTAATTTGTTTTCCACTTCCTCTTCTAGTATCCAAGTACAGTCTGTAGTTAGTTTTGGGATTGGTATCATTTCATTAACATTTTCAGTATCACCCAAACCATTGGGGGCCGATAACCCAGATGTTAGGTCCCCTAAAACAACAATTATCATCATCATCATCATCATCTTGTGTAAGAGAAAAGGAAAAAGAATGTCATGTACTGTACTGTAGATAACTTCAGCTCTCTACCTTCGTGGTCCTGTGCCGAGCGTTCAGAGTTTCACTCCCAGCTCTGTTGTTACTACCAATTCAGGGGCTTGCCAAATCGTGGTCATTTAGCCCCGTGTACTTTGGTGTGTGTCGAATCTGTCCGATAATCTATAAAAATGCGATGGCTGTACTATTGTGGGTACTGGCAATTCAGGCTAGGATTGTTTAGAGAGTGGCCGTGGCCTATACAGTAGTTATGTAAATGAATGAAAAATCCACAGCCTGCTTCCAGTCGATTCACAATCCGAGTGCAGTGAAACTTGATACAGCAAATGTTTATACACATTATAATGCACTGACATCTAATTTAGTTCAATTGTTTACATAACCTCAAGATGGCGGGTGTGTGAAATTTTTAAATCAAGTTTTTATTTCTTGTGTCCTAATCATGCGATCAAAGTCAACGTTTGAATAATGAACCTAAGCAATAATCGCCATCTAACAGTACATAACCCTATGGCCAACATATATAATAATCCAATATGGCGACCATCCGAAATATTAAGACGGTTCTCAATATCTACGAATCTATTACAGCAATCAAACTGAAATTTGTATGTTGATAGAAGCTATAAACATAAGTATGATAAATGAAAATAGGCTATTTAGTTCTTCACGAAACTACTTGTTATTTATTTATTTATTTATTTATTTATTTATTTGCTATTAAGTGTGTAGTATTGTCTAGGGCGTGGTGAGGTGGTCTGGCCGGCCCACGCCAGACTGACGATCCATCACTGCCGTTCATTACACTGTCTTGTCTTGAGCGAGTATTTGCCGGAGCGCCGCGTCGCCGTGACAAATGGGACCAGGTTATTGGGAACGCCGTCATTTGTATCCTCCTGGGACAGGCGACCGCAGTGATTGTTGCTGACAGATAGCGACTAATAGAATATTGTTATACCTACAGCAAGAAGTTGAAATGTGGGGCAACTAATTGACTTAAAGTCATAACGAACCGTATGCTGTTGTACAAGCTGGTTCGAAAGACAATAACACCAGGTAGACGCTTTCCTCGAATTCGATCTGTTCATACATTCTGGCATAGGTAGCGATAATCGGTATGCATTTAAACTGTCATTCGATCGTGATTTATCAACCTAGAGCACTCTATTACACTGTCCAAACAGAACAACGGCGCTTTTGCATTCAATAGGTCTCTGAATATATCCTAACAGCAAAAGCAATCCTGTTGCTATAGTCAAAACCAAGCACTTGTGTTGCTTAACCCTTTGGTTGCAAAAAGAAGTCCCGTCTCATACAAACATTGCAGAAATTAAACGCTTCCTGGAAAACTGATGGGACTGCTCAACCCTCTTTAAAACAAGCAAATACCGTGACGAACTAAAGAGCCTACTTTAAAAAAAAAATAAGATTCAAGCCATTAATTAATATACTGTATATATACAGTAGACCTATCTAGAATAATGACGAAATTAAGTTGGTAATACTGAAATTATTAATTAAAGCGAAATATACCTGAATTGATGTAGCCTAATAGAGCACTACAGTCGGCAAACCTGGTGACTCAATAAATTCTTAGTTCCATCCCATAACGTACAGAACGCACATACAAAATTTGGTTTAAGTCCAAAGGATAGCATGGACGTTACATGCAGTTGGGCATTTGATCTATCAGCGCGCGTAAAATCTTGATGGCAACAATGTCATGTATGTGTTGCTCAGAATTAATCTGAAATATTATGATCTATTATACTGCCAATTTTGGATGAAATCCATATGTTAGTACAGAGGTTACATTCATTTAAAAATTGAACCTACAGTATCAGTATCAGAATCATATTGGCAGCACTGACATATATTAGTTACTCTAAATTAATCTAAAATGTCAGGCACTATACGTGCGCAAAGTCATATTGAACCCTTCAGAATAGCAGTGTTTTATGCAAGAATCTTAGATCAAGGGGTCGCGTTCAGTTCATAGTGTGGTGTTTACGTCCGCCAAACTGCGTGCTTTTCTGAGGCAAGGGTTATAGGTGAAAACTATAACTAAGAAAGAAAGGAGACAAAACGTAAGATAATAACTAGATTTAATAACTAATTTGTGCATAAAAGAATAAAACAAACAATAATAAACAAATTCCTCCCTGAATTTTCCCCTGACAGGAATATTTATCACTTTGAGGAGTCAGACAGATCTCCCCTTTTCTAATAAAATGTGGATCCAAGTTCCACTATCTTGCATATGAATTTATGTTCGCGTGGTGACTATCTACGGGAAATGAGTACTTGGATGATCATTCGTTCACAACGGGTTAACAGCCACGGTGCTCACGAACAATCATCTCGTAAATCAACTTTTATGGCTATGGGCATAACGTTAATAAAAAATCCTTAAATCTAACTCTGACACACATATTACAACTCTACTATTTACAGGCATCTCTCTGAGACCCTTATTAGTGTGGTGACACACTTAGCCAAATGAGCTGCCACAATGGCCAGATACTCAACAACAAGGAAACACAGCGCCGCACGTGACTCACGAGTCACTGACATGTACAATAAACAAAGAATAAACCAACAACAACAAACAACCTGAGTGGTTAAGATTACTTTATATTAACAAAACTGCATGTTAAGGAAACGCTTCCAAGGTAATCGTGTTTCGTAGGCAACTCCCTTTTATTTAAACAATTTTACCATTGATCAGTTTCTCACATTTATATTTATTTTCAAGTAATTGGGAGCCACACGTGCACTCCACTTTAATGAGCTCTGCTTGCGAAACTCAGTCAGCCCTTGTGACAACAACTCACCCCTTTCCACAATACCAGTCATGTCCCCCATCCAGTGTATATAAATAGCCGACCAGCTTAACTGTTATCTCAAGGAATCAACAGCCGCTAACATCTCCTCCCACTCAACATATGGTCAGACAATAATCACATATCCATAATTGTCCTCGCAAGGATGCAATCTGAATCTGGTACCAAGCTGACAGAAATCAGTCTCTGCTGAAGTTCCCGCTTGTAATACCATAACAATATACTCACAGTACACACATCTGGGACTGACATAACACCTTTCACATGGGTCTGCTGAATTAAAGCTCGCAAACATTTAACACAATATTTAAAACCTACGATAGAGCTGAGTACTCTTCGTCACAAATTACATTGCTCCAAAGGCAATAATCACACTGAATCTGATCAATAATAATTCTCAACAAAATTTAATTACCCTCCAATCTACTATATAATTAGATTAATTCAGTCCTACTTCTGAAACACGACATATCTCCGAGAGACGTTTTTAACCGCACTTCGTAACCTAGGCGAACACGGCCGTTCACATAGATACGTTAGTTAACACAACACAGAAAAAAGAACTTTCCATTAACTACAATTGTGCGAGCTGCTTCCAAACAAAAGTGTGTCAGATCAAAACAAAATATACTACACTAAATCACACAAGCAAAGTATTTACAAAAATATGTCCCATAAACCATAAGTTAATTTAATAAATAATAAAATATTATTTGTACTCATCTCGTGTTGTAGTCACCCGTCAAAGAACATCAGACGCCATTCCCCAACTGGATGCTCTTTATCTCATAGCAGCCATCTGGACGGACTGTTGAGAATTCCACACTTCCTCTGCATTCATTGATGTCATCCTTGCGCTGATACAAAAATTTGGTTATTATACACTTTATGCCTGACTACTAAATTCGCTTGTTCAGGTACTAAATTCCCTGTCACTGTTCGTTGGCGAATTATCGACGCTACTGTCCCTATAACTATAGTACTATGACTATCTATCACTGAATTTACCACTTTACAATGAATCTCCTGTGTCCTCGACACAAATACAAGTCTATCTCTTCAGACGAACAGAATCAAAGTCCTGTGTTCTCGACACACGGAATAAAAGTCATGTCTCCTAGACACACGGAATGAAAGTCTATCTCTTGTGTCCTCAACACACGGAATAAAAGTCAATGTCTTGGCTCTTCGACACACTTATAAATTAACTGGCCCTTGGGTCTAGATGGAGGGGGATTTTATGTAAAAATTTCTCGAAATAATTGTGATACAGGAATGAAATACATATCACTGAACTCGTAATATTGCACAGGTCAAGAATATGCCCATTAATCCTAGAATCGATCGTAGAGATTTTGTCTAGGCGATTTCCCGCGTGAATGCTAGCCACCGCGTACCCCAGCCGGCGTTGGCGCGCAAGTAGGCATTCTCTTCTCATTGGTTCTCCATTTCTCTGTAATTTGGCGGTTTCTAGTAGATCTTGGCGTCTTGGGAGTGTCTATTTTCTTCATCAGCCATTCACGTTACTGCATCATATTTCTTCTAGGCGCGAATATCACAATGAACATACCAGAACCATGTCTCACCGCGCGTCGCTTCTAAAATTGAGGTAGCCACACCTGTCCTTATGATACATCGCTCTGCTATTTCTTTTCATAGCTCAAGTACTTAGCCTTTTGTTAAACTGATGCAGGTATGTCCCTACTGTCTCCAACAAATGCTTGAAATTTCCTCATCACTGTCTGGCTACTTTCTTGATGCTGGTTGAAATATTTATTAATTGAAGAAATAAAAAGTAGAATCATTTAACCCACATAGGGTAAAGTGTTCACAACTCTCCCACTCACAAAATTTCGAACTTAGGAATAAAGTCGACAATTTAAAATACTTCCGTAGGCCAATTTGTTTTATTTCCATAATCACCCCTGTTTCTTACTTGGTCTAGGCGCTCCTGTCTTCAATGGCATTTACTCGTTTTCATATCCTGCTTGTCTCTTCCCCTTCCAATCTTGCGTGACGCTCGATGCCTGCGGCAACACCTTACTTGCCTCGTTAATGTTTGTCAACAACAAGTCTACTTGCTCGTTCATCACGTGCCGTACTCAACTGCTCCCCGTTGACTTTGTTGATAGTAGGACGTCCGTATATTCAAACAGCGTCATTATTTCGGCGCTACCATGGTTCACTCCGACGATATTTCTTTAGGTTGGCAGCGTTGTAAACTGACATTGTTCCTGTGCTCAATTCTTTCACTCTGTAAGCATTATTTCCAAGGTTTCTTACGATAGAATAGGGTCCTATGAATTTTTCGCAGAATTTACTAAAGATTTTCTTTTCTGGGTCCGATGTAGCAGGTCGTTTTACCAAAACGAGCTGGTTGACTTCAAGATCACCGTGGAACCTCTTATTTCTTACTCGCCGTAATCTGCGGTCTGCTTGTTTCCTCATGTATGCTCTCGTTCTTTCAATTCTCAAGTCTGGTGCTATCATGGGATCTTGTGGACAGTTAATGATGCTTTCCCACGTTCTTACTGGATACTCGTTCTTGTGTAGGACCATAGGGATTTGTCCTGTTGACTCGTGCCTGGTAGAATTCATGCATGTCTCTACGTCCTTGATTTTATCGACCCATTTGTGGTGTTCGTTCGGAATGAAGATCCTCAAATATGCAGTTACAGATTTAATTACTCTCTCGCTTGGATTAGCTTGGGCATGTCGGATACTGCTTAAAACATGTTTTATACCCATGTCTTCCATTCCTTTCTTGAATTCGGCGCTTGTGAAATAACTGCCGTGATCTGATAATATAAACTCTGGTTTTCCAAGGGTTGGAATAACTCTATTACGAATGCGACTGAGTACCTGCTTCGATGTTGTTTTCTGAATAGGGCATAGTACTACGAACTTAGAAAATACATCAATGCACACTAGCAAATGACGGCAACCTCTCCTTCCCTTCGGAATTGGACCAAGACAGTCCACCGCCAGTAGCTCACATGGTTTCTGAGGTAGCAATGGTCTAGGATATTGCCTCAGTAAATAATTATTTGGCTTTGTTCTCTGACACGGGTCACAAGTTGTAATGACGTCACATATAGTTGTTCTCATACGTGGCCATGTAAATGTCTCTCCTATTGTCACTTCGCACTTGTCTAAGCCCACGTGACCGTAACTTTCGTGCGTATGCCATGTCAATCCTCGTTGTAACGATGCAGGTACTAATATGCGTAACTTGGTGTGGTCATTATCTACCCATTTGTGCAGCAAATTGTTGACATAAACATATCTTCCTTCTTTGGCTTTCGCTTCTCGAAATGCAGGTGTTCCTGTAGGTAGTTGCTTTCTGAAGTATTTAATTAATAGCATCATCCATGGTTCCGCTTCCTGTTCTCGCTGTATCTCACGTAACTCCTCCAAGAATTCCCGGTCCTTCGGTGTTAACTCCAAGTGTTGTACCATCGCTGTTTCTTCGTTATCAGGCTCTGGGTTCCTGCTGAGTGCATCCGGTATCACGTTCATCTTCCCTGGACAATGTTCAATTTCAATGCTGAACTGCTGAATGTATATAGACCAACGTGTCACACGTTCGCTTGCCATTGACGTCTTAAACAAGAATGTTAGTGCATTGTGGTCAGTTCTGACAACAATCGGGTAACCATAGATTATTCGTTTCCATTGTTGGAGCGCATGAAGGATGGCCAACAATTCTAGCTCGGTTACAGTATAATTTCGCTCGTGCTTACGCAATTTTCGGCTGACAAATGCCAAATATGTTTTGTGCTGCAGGTTCGCTGGATCCTCTTCGTAGAGCATAGCACCTATCCCAATTAGTGAAGCATCCGCTTGGATTATAAATTTGTGCTTGAAATCTGAATATCCTAATTTAATGCAGTTTTCTAATAGCTGTTTTGTTGCTTGGAATGCCTTCTCACATTCCGCGTTCCATGACCATTTGTTATTTTTCTTTAACATTTCTTGCATTGGAGCTACAGTCTCCGTATAACCTGGACAGTTTTCTTTAAAGAATCCCGTTACGCCTAAGAAAGCCCGAATGTGCTTGACTCTCGTAGGTGTAGGGAAATTCTTTATCGCGTCAATCTTAGCTGGGTTTGGCATCACTCCCTCCTTGTCAATGACGTGACCCAAATATAAGATCTCGCTCTTGAAGAAATGCGATTTCTTCAGGTTTACTTTGAAATTCGATGCTTTCAAGTTGCCCAATACTTTATCTAAATTTCCCATGTGAGTATCAATGTTGTCGGATGCCAACAGAATGTCGTCAATGTATCGCACCGTCATCTCCTTTACTTCCTCGGTTAGGTTCCGGTCCAGTGCTCGGATTAAAGCACAGCCCGCTGTTTTGACCCCAAAAGGCATTCTGACGAAACAATATGTCTGGTTATCGAATAAGAAGCCAGTTAGAAGCTGTGACTTCTCATCCAATTCAAGATGATGGAACGAGCTCGTCAGATCGACTGATGAATAAATGCTCTTATTTTAAAGCCTTTTAATACGTCTCTGATAATTGTCGCTCTGTCATACTCAGGAAAAATGAGTCTCATGTTGAGATTTCTGGCATCTAAACAAAGTCTAATAGATCCATTTGGTTTTGTGACTGCCAAAATCGCATTTAGATAAGGTGTAGGTGTCTTCCTTATCACTCCAGCTTCTAACATCTCATCTATAATAATTTTAACTTGCCCACGATACTTTTCAGGAATTGGGTACAATCTGCTTTTGAAAGGTGACCAGTCTTCGACTTGCATAGAGTACTTGAAATTTAAAATTTTTCCAGGTACTGTATCAAATACGGTTTTATGCTTCCTTAAAATCTCTTCCAACTGTTTTCTGTGTTCACCCCCAAGTTGAATGTCATTGAGCCGCTCCTGTAGTAACTCTTCAAATTGTGCATCACTGTCATCTCCTTCTGTTAATAAAGACCATATCTCCTGGGATTCTATCTCCTCATCTAGTTCCACAACAGCCCCTTCTATGATGTTATCTTCCGCCTTTCGTACCTCCTCTTCCGTCTCTTCTGATATTGCTTCCAATGCCCAAGAATTTACATCTCTTCCGGTAGTGATTTCATCCATATGCAATCCCACGTTTTTCAGCTGGTCATATTCTCTAAAACTGACTGTATTCTTGTGCAAATCTATCACTGCTTGATAGTCACAAATGAAATTTGCACCAAGAGTTATATTGAAATTCATCTTTGCCATGATAATGAATGTTTGCCCAAAAGTATGTTCCAATATGTTCAGCTCTAAGTATGCCTGACGTTTACAAGTAACGGTGCGTTCAGGAATAACACCCCTCACTTTGAGCTGTGGTACCGGAATTACAGGAATATTCTGAGTCCGTCCCAACTCTCGAACCAAGGCCTCCGATACTAGACTGATCTGTGACCCTGTATCCAATAAACATCTTATATTAATTCCACCAATCCTTGCGTAAATAATGGGTAATTGCCTAATTTCATCGTTCCGTGGTTTCACCGTCTCCTCCAGGCAATCTTCTGGTAAAGCAATCCATTCTTGTATGTTCGCTACTATCCATCCATCTTCAACTTCCGACTGTTGTGTTTTGAGACTGTCTCCTTGATCCAAAATTAATATTTTTTTTTAGCTCCATTTCGACTCCCATCATCCTTCTGTCGCTCATGTCCATGATATTCCTCTTGTCTCAGTAGACTTCCAGCTTCCTCAGTATGTGTATCTGGGTTCTTTCTGTTCCCAATGGCCTTTTCCCATCTTCCTAGTTCTCCACCTTGACTAGCGTGTAACTCCTCTAAGTAATTTTGTGATTGAGCGTGCCTATCATCCCAGTCATTTCGATAGTTACGTTGATCTCCTTGATTTTGATCTCTCCTTCCTTTCCATCGTTGATTGGCATTATAATCACCGTATCTTCCATAAGGCCTGTCATTCCTTCGATTATCACGCCATTGTTGATATCCTCTCTGTTGGTATCTATTGTTGCCCTGGTATCTATTGTTGTAGTAATTTTCGTTACGCTGATATGGTCTGTTTTCCCCTTCTTCCTGGTTTCGCCTAGGTGTGGAGGTGCTCGTATTAGTACCCTGCGTTTTAGTATTTCCTTGTTTTGTTTTTACGACCTCTGTGGTGTTGACTAACTCCAGCTGTCTTCCTCCTCTAAAATGACTATGAGATGTGGTCTCATCTATTTGCCGTAATATCTGCTCTGCATGTAGGGCCGTACTGACGTTTGCTGCGACTAGTACTTGCTGTACATTAACTGGCATTTGCCTTGCTATTGTCAACACCAAATCTGATTCGTTTAATGGGTAATCCAGATCGCGAAATTTTAGCATTTGCATGTTAAAGAAATCTGAGTATTTTGTCTGCTGGGTAGTTTGGTATTTTCTAGAGTAAAGCTCCATTCTTAAACTCTGTTGTATGGCGGGAGACCAGTATTTGCGCAGAAACGCTAAGTTAAAGTCTGACATGGTTCCAAATGTATATTTGAAACTTAAAAACCAGGTGAGAACATTCCCTGATAAAAATCTCTCCATCATTCTCAATCTACGTGCTTCAGGTACCCCAGTGTCATTGAAATGGTCTTCAATCTCTTTGATAAAGGCCTTAGGAGTTACCCCTGAATTTTCGGTGTATTTCTGAGGTTTGTAGTCATTTGAGCGAATTACTTGAATAAGTTGTGTGGGCTGATGACCGTCCTGTGGTGTTGAGCTTCTATCTACGTTCTTACGAAATCCTTCCGTGTTTGTTGTTAATGGGCTCTCTGCTTGATTCTGACTTCCTGCTATGCTGGGTTGGGAACTATGTGAGTCATCCTGCTTGTCTTTCAATGCTCCCGTTTTAAATATAGACGATTGTTCTAATGAGCGAAGTTCGGCTTTAATGATCCTGTCTGTCTGCTCTTTAAGTCTATTTTTTACCTCTTGCTCCAAAGCTTGAATACGCGTGTGGTTTTCGCCTACTGTTTTGATAATGGTGGATCTTTCCTCCTTAGAATCAATATTCATTTTCTTCCAATCTTTCCTGATCTGTTCTTTAATCGTGCTTATTTTTTCTTCAATTTGGCTCTTATTTTCATCCTGATTATTTTCTATCTGGCTTAGTCTTTCGTCTAATGTACTCTTAAATTGTTCTTGTTCCGTTTCTAGGCTTTTCCACTGTTCCGCTGATTTTATCTCTAGACGGTCCATATCTTTAATTATGCCTGATATGTTCTCATCTACTGCTGATATTTGTTGTTGAATGACCCTGCCACTTTTCTCCATCTCCTTAAATCGACCTTCCAACTTATCTTGAGCTATTTTTACCTCGCTTGTATTCATTGTGCATGCTATTTCAATCTGCTCTAATTTAGCTAACACCGTTTCATCGAGAATGCTAAGTTTTTTATCGAAAATACTCTCCATTTGTTTAATCTGCTCTAATTGTTTCTCATTATTTTTGCTTACATCAAGGGCCAGTAATATCATCTGTTGGTTTGTGTGCTCTTTCATCTCTGCGGTTAACGAAGCTAATTGGTTCGTGTTTTTATTATTTTGCGCCTCTAACTGTGAATTTATAGTGTCATTAATTTCACTCTTTAATAACCTAGCTTGTTCCGCCTGATATTCATTTTGCTCAATTCTACTGTTATTTAACTGTGTCCGCAATGATTCACTTTGTTCTAACAGTTTAGCATTTAGCGATTCACTTTGTTCTGACATTTTCGTATTTAGCGATTCACTTTGCTCTAACAGTTTAGTATTTAGCGATTCACTTTGTTCTGACATCTTCGTATTTAGCGATTCACTTTGCTCTAACAGTTTAGTATTTAGCGATTCACTTTGTTCTAACAGACTAGTGTTTATTTGTTCAGATAATTTTGTATTCAACGCTTCACTTTGCTCTAACATATTAGTGTTTATAGATTGACTCTGTTCTGATAATTTAGTGTTCAACGCTTCACTTTGCTCTGCTAATTTAGTATCCAACAATTCCTGCGTTCTCCTCGCTGCACTTTCAATGATCTCCTGGATCTGCGCCACCGTTGCCATGTTTTACAATATATATGAGACATATGGGAAATGGCCTACGCCAATGCCCTTTGACACGCACATAAATCCAATGCACATTTAATTTCTTTATTCTACTCAGTTCATTTATTTTTACCTTAAATCCCATTAGTCGATTGCATCTCTGAGTAGTTCTAGTTTTACTCAATTAAATTTTAACCCCAAGCACATATTTAGTCATTAAACAGTTATCCTGATCTGATATTAACACTGACTAATTAACAAAGTATTAATTGTCATTTTAGGCTACAGCCTCCTAATATTTCCATGAGTTTGACTTTCTACACAAATCTAGTTTTAACTTTATCATTGGGCGCCCGGTATCACATCTTAATTTTACTTTAATTTAAAAGACAACAACGTGAACCGTATTTTACTTTGCAAACTCCTGATTTTAATTTATCTTTCACACATTTGGCGGTATCCACTTCACCTCAACTACTTTTAATAAAATATCACTTCCCAGTGATTAAATACTGTCATATCTGCCTGCACTTGCGGCATGCCAGTTTTACTCAAATGCGCCACTATTGACATGTGTAATCTCCCCGTTACACCACAGTGAATAGCCCCACCGTTGGCCGCCAGTTTTCACCTATGAACCCTTCAGAATAGCAGTGTTTTATGCAAGAATCTTAGATCAAGGGGTCGCGTTCAGTTCATAGTGTGGTGTTTACGTCCGCCAAACTGTGTGCTTTTCTGAGGCAAGGGTTATAGGTGAAAACTATAACTAAGAAAGAAAGGAGACAAAACGTAAGATAATAACTAGATTTAATAACTAATTTGTGCATAAAAGAATAAAACAAACAATAATAAACAAATTCCTCCCTGAATTTTCCCCTGACAGGAATATTTATCACTTTGAGGAGTCAGACAGATCTCCCCTTTTCTAATAAAATGTGGATCCAAGTTCCACTATCTTGCATATGAATTTATGTTCGCGTGGTGACTATCTACGGGAAATGAGTACTTGGATGATCATTCGTTCACAACGGGTTAACAGCCACGGTGCTCACGAACAATCATCTCGTAAATCAACTTTTATGGCTATGGGCATAACATTAATAAAAAATCCTTAAATCTAACTCTGACACACATATTACAACTCTACTATTTACAGGCATCTCTCTGAGACCCTTATTAGTGTGGTGACACACTTAGCCAAATGAGCTGCCACAATGGCCAGATACTCAACAACAAGGAAACACAGCGCCGCACGTGACTCACGAGTCACTGACATGTACAATAAACAAAGAATAAACCAACAACAACAAACAACCTGAGTGGTTAAGATTACTTTATATTAACAAAACTGCATGTTAAGGAAACGCTTCCAAGGTAATCGTGTTTCGTAGGCAACTCCCTTTTATTTAAACAATTTTACCATTGATCAGTTTCTCACATTTATATTTATTTTCAAGTAATTGGGAGCCAAACGTGCACTCCACTTTAATGAGCTCTGCTTGCGAAACTCAGTCAGCCCTTGTGACAACAACTCACCCCTTTCCACAATACCAGTCATGTCCCCCATCCAGTGTATATAAATAGCCGACCAGCTTAACTGTTATCTCAAGGAATCAACAGCCGCTAACATCTCCTCCCACTCAACATATGGTCAGACAATAATCACATATCCATAATTGTCCTCGCAAGGATGCAATCTGAATCTGGTACCAAGCTGACAGAAATCAGTCTCTGCTGAAGTTCCCGCTTGTAATACCATATCAATATACTCACAGTACACACATCTGGGACTGACATAACACCTTTCACATGGGTCTGCTGAATTAAAGCTCGCAAACATTTAACACAATATTTAAAACCTACGATAGAGCTGAGTACTCTTCGTCACAAATTACATTGCTCCAAAGGCAATAATCACACTGAATCTGATCAATAAT
Organism: Meconema thalassinum; assembly: GCA_946902985.2. Classification (NCBI taxonomy): domain Eukaryota; kingdom Metazoa; phylum Arthropoda; class Insecta; order Orthoptera; family Tettigoniidae; genus Meconema; species Meconema thalassinum. The sequence continues at coordinate 839,896,784 of OX336390.1, forward strand.
AATTCTCAACAAAATTTAATTACCCTCCAATCTACTATATAATTAGATTAATTCAGTCCTACTTCTGAAACACGACATATCTCCGAGAGACGTTTTTAACCGCACTTCGTAACCTAGGCGAACACGGCCGTTCACATAGATACGTTAGTTAACACAACACAGAAAAAAGAACTTTCCATTAACTACAATTGTGCGAGCTGCTTCCAAACAAAAGTGTGTCAGATCAAAACAAAATATACTACACTAAATCACACAAGCAAAGTATTTACAAAAATATGTCCCATAAACCATAAGTTAATTTAATAAATAATAAAATATTATTTGTACTCATCTCGTGTTGTAGTCACCCGTCAAAGAACATCAGACGCCATTCCCCAACTGGATGCTCTTTATCTCATAGCAGCCATCTGGACGGACTGTTGAGAATTCCACACTTCCTCTGCATTCATTGATGTCATCCTTGCGCTGATACAAAAATTTGGTTATTATACACTTTATGCCTGACTACTAAATTCGCTTGTTCAGGTACTAAATTCCCTGTCACTGTTCGTTGGCGAATTATCGACGCTACTGTCCCTATAACTATAGTACTATGACTATCTATCACTGAATTTACCACTTTACAATGAATCTCCTGTGTCCTCGACACAAATACAAGTCTATCTCTTCAGACGAACAGAATCAAAGTCCTGTGTTCTCGACACACGGAATAAAAGTCATGTCTCCTAGACACACGGAATGAAAGTCTATCTCTTGTGTCCTCAACACACGGAATAAAAGTCAATGTCTTGGCTCTTCGACACACTTATAAATTAACTGGCCCTTGGGTCTAGATGGAGGGGGATTTTATGTAAAAATTTCTCGAAATAATTGTGATACAGGAATGAAATACATATCACTGAACTCGTAATATTGCACAGGTCAAGAATATGCCCATTAATCCTAGAATCGATCGTAGAGATTTTGTCTAGGCGATTTCCCGCGTGAATGCTAGCCACCGCGTACCCCAGCCGGCGTTGGCGCGCAAGTAGGCATTCTCTTCTCATTGGTTCTCCATTTCTCTGTAATTTGGCGGTTTCTAGTAGATCTTGGCGTCTTGGGAGTGTCTATTTTCTTCATCAGCCATTCACGTTACTGCATCATATTTCTTCTAGGCGCGAATATCACAATGAACATACCAGAACCATGTCTCACCGCGCGTCGCTTCTAAAATTGAGGTAGCCACACCTGTCCCTGTGATACATCGCTCTGCTATTTCTTTTCATAGCTCAAGTACTTAGCCTTTTGTTAAACTTATGCAGGTATGTCCCTACTGTCTCCAACAAATGCTTGAGATTTCCTCATCGCTGTCTGGCTACTTTCATGATGCTGGTTGAAATATTTATTAATTGAAGAAATAAAAGTAGAATCATTTAACCAACATAGGGTAAAGGGTTCAATATATGTTATGGATCTGAGAGCTTTGTGCTAATCAAATTGGCGTACACTCTGGTTAGTTCATTGGTTGGTTGGTTCCTCAGTTTAGGGGCTCCAACAACGCGGTCATGTAGCCCCGTGTACTTTGGGTGTGTGTGGAATCTGTCTGATAACCGCTGTTAAATGTGATAGCTGTATTAGTGTGTGTTATTTGTAACAATTACATGAATTATTCAGGTAAGGACTGCAGACGTGAAATTTCAAGTAGTTCCTACTTTTGCTATCAAATGCTACCGTCAACGACACCTAGCTGTGAACTTGGCTACTAGATGCCACCGCATCCGGCACCTGGCGGCAAACGTAGGAACTTAATAGAGCGTTAATCAAATATAACCTCCAAATATAGCTACACACTACCAATTGTAGCGGTAGATTCTTTCACATGCCATAAATCTATGACATAGGCCCGCCGGCTTTACTTCCCCTCCAAAGGAATGCATACTGAGCCATTTTAACGCTCTTAAAAATCGGACGACTTCGGCCGGGTTTGAACCCGTGATCTATAGCATAGAAGCACAGCAACGGCATACACTCCATTTAAGCTGTTTCACGAAGCCTAGAGTGGTTGGTGGAAGGAGACTGTTTGTTGAATGGGATCGTCATTTAAGTCTTCCTATATTGTAGATATTCAAATAAATAACTCTTTTTGGGGGTGGGGGGTGCTTAAGGCTTTAGTATTTATCAGTAATTGTTGCCACACTTTCTGAGTTGTGTTTTTTTTTTTGGTGGACAGAGTCTGTTTGTGGTTGTCTAGTGTTTTGCAGAGCTTGTATATTTGGATCTGATGATGCTCGTTTGACGAGCGAAACAAGTCATCCAATTAGTTTTCCTCCTCGACTGTAGTCCATGACAAATGTATACATGGCTGGCTGCGTGGCTCAGCGGTAATTTCTTGCTTGCTTGGTGCATTCTTGGAATACACGGTACCTGAGATTATAATTTTCAATGTTTTTGCATGTTCTTTCCTTCCTCTTTGTCAGACACCAACAGTGATCTTCTGTTCTCTCTTAGGGGTTCAGGTCGCTTATATTTTGTATGAGTCTGTTCCAGATATATATTCTATGACCCGCCTAGCGTCGTATAGCAACGAATCTCTGAAGCTCTTCAACTCTTCCTCGCGCAAGAGGAATTCCTTCTCCATCTGGCTACCAGATTTTACTGCCATCGCCAGCTGTTATCTCCATGAGCAAGAGGACTACGTCTACTTCTTTACTCGCCATGCTGCGCTAGTATCATCTGTTGTCAACTCTTTGAAGACCGGCTCAGCAAGAGATCATTTTTTTGTTTTAAAGTTGGCAATGCTTATATGTTCTCCTTTTGTCTCCTACCCCCCACTCTTTCCCCCTTCCTTGACCCTCCGTGCTCCGTTGAGCAGCTCTCACTTCTCAGTCTGCAGTTGACTCGGTCAGTTAAAGCTCCCCTCGAGCTAGCTTCCTCAATCCAAGAGGCACACACTCTTCTACGCCATGTTGGCTAGGTAGTCATCAACGGAAACTTCGACTTCAACATGAAATCAAGATAAGTACCATTTTAAAGGTTTTAACCTCATCTTCATCATTTTATCTACATGCTTTTAATTATATTTTATAGACAGTGTGAAATTATTTACTTTGGGGCAAAAATCATTCTTCGTGGGATTTGCCATGTTGAGCTTTTGCTTGTATAAGCCAACCTTACTAAAAAAGAGCTTTTCTTAAGCTTCCAAATGAGAAATCTTCTCGCAACGTGGGATATTATCTAATACCCGCTGTCTATAATTATAAAGCTAGTTCCTCCGTTGGATTTTCTCAACCCCATTTTTCTGCTAAGGTCGTTCTGGAACCTTCGAGATCTTGTACTCTATCTGCGAGTCTTGCCGTCAAGTGTTTTTCGCTCACTTGGGACAATGATATTTAAAATGAGGAATCTTCCTTACAAATTTTTGCAATAGCTAACTTTCTTCCACCGCTGGAACCTCTGGAACATTCTATGGCGCATTTAATTGTAAATCACAACTTTTTCAAGAAATAGACTCTCACCTATATAGTGCAACCAGTTCTTTTCAGCATTGAAAAAACTTTCTTTCTCATGAACTTTCGAGTTTCTATAGTGAACTTTGCATCAATCTTTACAGACTATAGTGATAACCAGTGCTTGCTCCACGTTTCTACCGCGTCGCGATCGTCCGGTTACATTAAATACGGCCATGAACATTGATCCTATATCCCAATGACCTTTCCTCAACCTTCTACTAACCACCATTATTAATAAAATTGTAACTTTCTATAAGGTGTCACTCACGAGGTGCCCTTCCAACTTTGCTAGTTTAACATTAATTAAATTCTGCATAATTGCTTGTGTGATACAAGTTTCAAATCACATTGTTCCTTTCCTATAATCAGGGAAAACAATTCTTTAAACTCTTGAGCGAGTTATGTTCAGGTTTCACGAAATGGAAACTATCCCATTTGGCTAGTGATTCCTGCTCAAACTTGGGAAGTCTATAGAACCTTCCTTTTCACTTTCTCCAGGTTTCACAGTAAGTGACCTGCCCTCTTTTGTATAATTCTCATAAAGTAATTCTGTTTAAATATAAGAAGTTGTAGTAACTTCTATTGTATGCTATATGTTTTCCTTGTTGTTATTTTCGAATTTGTTATTCTCTCTAGAATGTTCTTTCAGAAATTTCTTATAGTACACTCCTTGTACTCAATTTAATGTTTAAACTTTAATTATTTCATTGCCCTTTTTAAAATCTTATCAAGGTTTTAGTACTAGGTTTAAAACCTTAAGAATTGTTATTTGCCTGGAGCGATTTCTGAATGTTGTTGGAGGTCTGCGACCCCAAATTGTTAACAAGATTGCAAAATATTTAATTGTCAAAAATATTAACTTCTTTAAATTGTTAAATAAATTAAATATTTGTTTTTGGATTCATCATTTCTCTGATACTACAGTTAGGCAGGATCCTGGCTTTCCTAGCTCTTCCTAGGTTTATGCCCTCGTTCATACTCAATAAAGCTTTTACTATCTGTCTGGCCAGACCATCACCCTTCCCTATAGTACTTTTATTCGTGCTTGGGAGGAAATACACTAAAGCCTCTCTCTGGCAAACTGCCCAAGTCCTAGCTGCGGTTCCCGTTAGCCTCGACCAAACTCGTTCCTATTTTAGGTATCAAAAAGTTAAATTTCAGTGGCAACTGCCTCTAAGTGTATTTAAAGTTAAATTCATAACTTTTGTGGGACTCTCCTCCAATTTTTCTATCCTTTTTCTCCAATCCAAAACCTACTTCCTTTTCTTAATCATCTTCCCTTGGTGGGTGGGTTATTCCTCAGCTAATAAACTACCCACTGCTGTTCCCCAGGTTGCAATATTGAATCCTGGCTCAGCCAGTTGGGATTTGAGGGTGCGCCAACGTGAGAGAGCCGTGTCAGTAGATTTACTGGGACGTTAAAGATTCCCTTCGGGGTAAAATTTCGACACCCTAGAGTCTCTAAAACTCGCAGCTGTTAAAAGGGACCTAAAACAAACAACATTATTATTATTAATAATAATAATTATTATTAATAGAATTTTCACCTACTTCCTCAAAAAGAAAATCAAGGGAGCTTGGTTCACTGAGGTGGACAAAGATTTACAAGAAGTGGGAATTCCAGGCAACGATATTTGGGAACGTGCCACCCTTAAACAAAAACTTACAGCACACCGATGTTTTCAAGAAAAGCCAAAGCTTCCAACTGGCAAGAAGTGGACTGCAGAAAGGAAACAACAGCATCGAGAACTAATGCGAAAGTACTGGGAGGATGTTAAAGCTCGATGCAGCAAGAAGCAGTTGAAATGATGTGGTCCTTAGATGGCCGAATCGAAAGGAGAAGAAGAAGAATACTTCTAATTACATGTAATTTTCTCAGGTTAATTTTTCGCATGCCCCATTGATTATTAATTATATTGTGTTGACCGACTGAAAAGTTGCAATATCAATTAACCTGCACCTGCTCGGAAATCAGAAGATTAAGGTTTGAATCCTAACGTTGGTCTCATTTTCTAGCCTTTCTTATTAGAAATTTGTAATTATTTTCATTTGAAATCACAGTGATCAATCATTTGTCTGTAAAAATGGCGTACCCTACAATAGTCTATGTTTCTAGCTCTAGATCAGAGAAGCGCTCTCCACAGCACATGTTATCAAGAAGAATCTGATAGCCTACGAACTTATTTTAAGAAAGGAAATAAGGTCAATACGGGTATAAAATAAACATAAAAGCAAGTAGTTTGCTCTCATACTCATGTTTTAAAGCCAACCTCGTTGCTTCAATTGTCAGATAACATTATATATGGGCAAAGCAGAGGAATTATTGGGATGTTTGCCAGTGACCTGTACGGAGATACTAGTCAACAAACAAACTGATAAATAGCACTCTGCTTTAACCTAACAATATACCTCAGCATCCTGTAAGGTTATGCTTGCACATTTTGACATTATTTTCCAACAAGAATTTTGTGGTTGTTTTTACTCGATACGTCGGGAAAGATTTTGTATATTATACAGTACTAGCAGTAGTGCCCGGCGTCGCCCGGTGGATCTATTTGTTTTATGGATGATAATGCATACTACTGCAGAACTGGAGCGCTCAGGGATAAGGATCGGAAAGCACCAACGCTTATTGCAGCTGATAACCTCAGTATACTGCACCAACACCTTCGTCCTTATACAGAGGCATACTATTGTAATGAAGATAACTGTTTTAAGGGGCCTAAGAAATCTTTTTGAACTAATTACTCCCCGTGACGGCAATTTATAAGGAGCTCGCAATTCTGCACCAGAACACTGGTGGGGCGACGTGATGCAGCCCGCATTACCAGGCAACAATAGACTTAGGTATTATTGAAGCTGTCCGGGAGTGCTTGTTCTTCCAACTTACTGAACAAAAATCAATCTATATGGTTACCTGAGAGGTGTAGCCTAATGCTACATAGCCTAAACTATTCCTCTTGAATCTGGCTATTATATACAGAAATATTTTCTCGAATCCGACTGGTAGTTTCAGAGATTAGCGAGTTTAAACACACAAACAAACAAACTCTTAAGCTTTATTATATTAGTATACAGTAGATGTTACCAAGTCAGATTCCAGTCTGATCACCTCGTAATGTAGCCCCTAGCAAGCATTCATGGCTGTGAGCCCTCAATTCCGAATTCGATTCCTGGCTCTGCCAAGATATTTAATTCTGCTCCGCATGCTGAAACAGGACAAAACTCATAGGAGGTGGGTTCGATTTATACCTCAGTCGTCGCAAAAGCAGTTTTCCGTTGTTTCCTGCTTCTAGACAGGTAAATGCTACAACGGTTCTTAATTTGACAAATGTTAGTTGCAAATACACACACTAATACAGACGGCATATTTATTTATTTATCCGAGTCCAAAACACATACAAATATACATACAAATTGCACTACATTTCATTTCCCCAGTGTGCAACTGTTAGAATGGCACAGTCATTGGCTTCTATCAAGTCCTGCATAGCACATGGTCTTGATAACATGCTGCAATTCAGAAGGTGCTCAGGGTATTGTCTTTCACCACATCTACAAAGTTCTTCAGTACTGTATACCCACTTCATTAAATTGCTTTTCCACCGACTCACATCAGTTTTCAGTCTGTTTAGCGTCTTTCAAGATTCGTATTGTAAATGGTAGCCTGCTGCCGGCCTCTCCTTCAATTCGCAGGATCCACCCGGTTATTTTGTTTTCCAAGACGGCATATAATCACAGGTTATCAGCCTATGTTTTGGTCGGATGATCAGGATGTCCAATCCCCTAAGTGAAACAACAACCACTCCCGTGTGTAAATTCACCTCCAGTATTCCTTCTCTATCAGGGACACTCATAGGATAGAGTGCACATTTACACGGCACTCTCAAGGGGATGACTCAATTTAAAAGTACATTATGCAACGAGCCAATAATGGCAATATTAAGACACGAGTATGTTTATAAAACGAGCGAAGCGAGTTTTATAATTTCCATACGAGTGTCTTAATTACCATCATAGGCGAGTTGCATACGACTGTTTATGTTCGACGATAATTATTACTATTTTATGTTCGAACACAAATATACATAAATATCTGTCGATATTTCGCCAGTTTTATGTACTAAACAGAGCGCATGGGACGCAGTAAATACCTTGTATTTGACCAAGGCCTCCTCGATTACTCCACTATGACACTAGGCACGTAGTGAAATCTAAATTTGGAGGCCATGGAACTAGCGCAGGTGCGATGCTATCCTTACCTAATTGGTCACACAACTGTTTCTTGAGCTCTGATTGGTGGGAGAAAAAGTTTCATAATGAACAAGTAGTTCCGTGAAGAACTATACAGCCTATTTTCATATATCCTACTTATGTTAACTGCCACTATCAACATACAAAATTTCAGATTGATTGCTGTAATAGATTCGTAGATATTGAGAACCGACTAAATATTTCGGATGGTCGCCATGTTGGATTTTATATATGCAGGTCCTAGAGTTATGTACTGTTACATGAAGAGTATTGTGTACGTGTAGCATTCAACCTTCAATCGCATGATTAGGACACAAGAAATAACAAGGAGGTTTTAAAATTTCGCACAGCTGCCATCTTGTGGTTATGGGAACAATTGAAATAAATTAGATGCCAGTGGATTAACATTCGTATAAGGATTTAATGTACCCAGTTTCACTGCTCTCGGATGGTTAAATTGCGAGAAACGTCCGTGTGAATATTTATAATTCGCGTCGCCGCCATGTTGGATTTGTGATCACCTATTTAATGTCCTATAGGTGAACTTAAGTTCATAGCCCCTATAAACATTAAAAAATTCAGTTTGATTGCTGTAATAGATTCGTAGATATTCAGAGCCGTCTAAATAATCCGGATGGTCGCTATCTTGGATTGTTAAATGTATAGGCCATATAGTCATGTACCATTAAAGGAAAATTATTGCGTACCGTAGGTTCATTATTCAAACTTTCACTTCGATCGCATGATTACGACACAAGAAATAAAAGCTTAATTTTAAAATTCGCACAACCGCCATCTTGAGGTTATGTAAACAATTGAACTAAATTAGATACCAGTGCATTACAATGTGTATAAACATTTCCGGTACCAGATTTCATTGCGTTTGGAACATCAAATCGCGAAAAAGGTCTATTTAAAATTTTCAAATTCGCTTGGCCGCCATGTTCGTTTTGTAGTTAACCAGTAGTAGGTAATATAAGCCGAAGCTGGCGCAGGGGCTAATGGGCAAGATGGCCGCCGCGCGCAATCACTCTATGTTATTCTTATGGAGGGGTCATTCAGAGCTGGCGCAGTGGCTAATGGGCAAAATGGCCGCCACGCCCTGAGACCGTGAATGACGTCACAGAGAGAGGTCGGCCGTGTAATTGCTAAATGGAATATTTATTATTAATATTATTATTATTATTAGGTAATTATTAATTGATCATGTGCAATCCAGACCAGCCTTATATTGTCCACTTTTGATGTAGTTGCTAGCATTTTAGCTGTTTCCCTAGAGGTGTGGGTTTCATTCCCGCCTCAACCAAGAAATTTTATTCTGGGCTGAGAGCTGGAATGGGGTACTCTCAGCCTCATGAGGTGAAAGTAAGAAAACGTGGGGGTTTCATTCATACTTCAGCCATTCAGCCTAATCCAACTTTACCTAACCTACCCTAACCTACCCTAACCTAACTTAACCTAACCTAACTTCGCCTAACCTAACCTAACCTAACCTAACAAACATGATTTAACCTAACCTAACCTAACCTAACCGAGCCTAACTTCAAAGTGAGAGCAAATATGAGAGCAAATGTGAGAGCACAAATAATAAACTTAGTTATAACCTAACCTAATCTAACCTACCGACAGCAGTGGCTATGCTCGCTAAAAGTGCAGCGTTAGGTCGTGGGGCCAAGCTCTCTGCTGACTCGGTAGACGCGTGGGTTCGAGCCCCACCGTCGGCCGTCCTTGAAATGGTTTTCCGTGGTTTCCCATTTTCACCACCAGGCAAATGCCGGGACGGTACCTTCTGACAGACCACGGCCGATTCCTTCCACATCCTTGCCCAGTTTCATTCATCTCTCATCCCGACGCGCAGGTCGCCCACGGGCGTCGACTAGAAAGACCTGCACTCGGCCTCTCAAGAGGTCACACGAAAAAAAAAATCTAACCTAACCTAACCTAACCCACAGAAACCTCATATAAAGATATTAGATTTTACATTTTAACATTTTAGATTTTAGATTTTTTCATTTTACATTATTTAGATTTTACATTTTACATTTTTGATTTTTCTGTATTTAAAATTTTAGTTTTTTTTAGATTTTACATTTTCAATTTAAGATTTTTTTGTTTTTAGATTTTACATTTTACATTTTCCGAAAAGAGTAAACAACAAGGTCACATACCTAACCTCACCAAACCTAACTTTACCAAACCTAACTTAAGCTAATCCAAAGGCTAATGCACATACACAAAGTATATAAGGACACATGCAACTATCCTTATGCTAGTTTTATAGGCTACTGTACAACATGATCACTACTCTAACCGGTTTTTTTTTTCATTTTGTTGTTTACACATTTGTCAATTTTCCAATTTTCTATTTTCAGTTTTTTTAATGTCAGTTTTAAGTTTTTCAATTTCATAAAATGGAAACATGGATTTTGCATTTTGTTGTTTACACATTTACCAATTCACAATTTCCCATTTACAGTTTTTAAAATGTCAGTTTAAAGTTTTTCAATTTCATGATATAGAAACATGGATTTCCCAATTTGTTGTTTACACATTTGTCAATTTACTAAATTCCCATTTACAGTTTTTAGAATTTCAGTTTAATGTTTTTTCTATTTTGTAAATATGGAAACATGGATTTTCCAATTTGTGTTTTACATGTTCATTTTGCAATAGGAGTAGAGAGAGGTGTGTAGTAATTAAAAAATGTACAAGCAGTGTCCATACAATATTAGCCTACTTTCGATTTTTGCAAAAAATGAAAGTAGACTTATGAGATCAACACAGGGCGAAAAAAGTGTGTCTGTCTGTGTGTGTGTATGTGTGTGTGTGAGTCTGTGTGTGTGTGTGTGTATGTGTGTGTGAGTCTGCGTGTGTGTGTGTGTGTGTCTGTGTGTGTGTGAGTGTGTGTACTCTGAATGTCTGTCCCTCCCTATCAATTCGAACACGGTGAATGGGAATTGAACGAAATTTGGTACAAAGGTAGCACTAGCAAAGGACACCTCAGTGTCATGTTTTATATCGCCGCCATCTTGACGGAAACGTAATGGCGGCCACACAAATGATCAAAGCTTAAATCAAATTACGACTAACCTAATCATCCGATCTCTACCAAATTTTGCAACAACATACCTTTATGGAGGGAGCATCCTTTGACCAAACCAATAGGTCATCAGCGTAATAGTTTGCGGATGGCGGCCATCTTTGTGTGAAAATCGATTCCCCCTATTAATTCAAACACGGTGCAACCGAATGGAACGAAATTTGGTACAGAGGTAGTACTAACAAAAGGCACCTCAGTGTCATTTTTTATATCGCCGCCATCTTGACGGAAATGTAATGGCGGCCACACAAATGTTCAAAGCTTAAATCAAATTACGACTATCCTAATCATCCGATCTCTACCAAATTCTGCGACAACATACCTTTATGGGGGGAGCATCCTTTGACCAAACCAATAGATCATCAGCGTAATAGTTTGCGGATGGCGGCCATCTTTGTGTGAAAATCGATTCCCCCTATTAATTCGAACACGGTGCAACCGAATGGAACGAAATTTGGTACAGAGGTAGTACTAACAAAAGGCACCTCAGTGTCCTGTTTTATATCGCCGCCATCTTGACGGAAACGTAATGGCGGCCACACAAATGTTCAAAGCTTAAATCAAATTACGATTAACCTAATCATCCGATCTCTACCAAATTTTGCAACAACATACCCTTATAGAGGAAGCATCCTTTGACCAAACGAATAGGTCATTAGCCTAATAGTTTGCGGCTGGCGGCCATCTTTGTGTGAAAATTAATTCCCCCTATTAATTCAAACACAGTGAAACCGAATGGAACGAAATTTGATACAGAGGTAGCACTAGCAAAGGGCATCTCAAAGTCATGTTTTATATCGCCGCCATATTGACTGAAACGTAATGGCGGCCACACAAATGTTCAAAGCTTAAATCAAATTACGATTAACCTAATCATCCGATCTCTACCAAATTTTGCAACTACATACCTTTATGGAGGGAGCATCCTTTGACCAATCTAATAGGTCATCAGCCTAATAGTTTGCGGATGGCGGCCATCTTTGTGTGAAAATAGATTCCCCCTATTAATTCGAAAAGGGTGCAACCGAATGGAACGAAATTTGGTACAGAGGTAGTACTAACAAAAGGCACCTCAGTGTCATGTTTTATATCGCCGCCATCTTGACGGAAACGTAATGGCGGCCACACAAATGTTCAAAGCTTAAGTTACCTTACGACTAACATAACCATCCGATCTCTACCAAACTTTGCAACAGCATACCTTTATGGAGGGAGCTTCCTTCAACCAATCTAATAGGTTATTAGCCTAATAGTTTGCGGATGGCGGCCATCTTTATGTCAAAATAGATTCCCCCTATTAATTCGATCACGGTTGAACCGAATGGAACGAAATTTGGTACAGAGGTAGCACTAGCAACGGGCACCTCAGTGTCATGTTTTATATCGCCGCCATCTTGACTGAAACGTAATGGCGGCCACACGAATGTTCAAAGCTTAAATCAAATTACGATTAACCTAATCATCCGATCTCTACCAAATTCTGCAACTACATACCTTTATGGAGGGAGCATCCTTTGACCAATCTAATAGGTCATTCGCCTAATAGTTTGCGGATGGCGGTCATCTTTGTGTCAGAATCGATTCCCCCTATTAATTCAAACACGGTGAAACCGAATGGAACGAAATTTGGTACAGAGATAGCACTACCAAAGGGCATCTCAGTGTCATTATTAATATCGCCGCCATATTGACAGAAACGTAATGGCGGCCACACAAATGTTTAAAGCTTAAATCAAATTACGACTAACATAACCATCCGATCACTACCATACTTTGCAACAACATACCTTTATGGGGGGAGCATCCTTTGACCAATCTATTAGGTCATTAGCCTAATAGTTTTCGGATGGCGGCCATCTTTATGTCAAAATTGATTCCCCCTATTAATTCGAACACGGTGGAACCGAATGAACGAAATTTGGTACAGAGGTAGCACTAGCAAAGGGCACCTCAGAGTCATGTTTTATATCACCGCTATCTTGACGGAAACGTAATCGCGGCCACCCAAATGTCAAAAGCTAAAATGTAATTACGACCAACCTAATAATCTAGTCTCTACCAAATTTTGCAACACCATATCTTCATGTAGGAAACATATTCTGACCAAACTGCAAGAACATCAGCCCAATAGTTTGCAGATGGTGGCCAAGTATGTGTGCAAATCGATTCCCCCTATCAATTCAAACACGGTGAAACCGAATTGAACGAAATTTGGTACAGAGGTAGCACTAGCAAAGGGCACCTCATATTCATGTTTAATATCCCTATAGCACGTTATATTTCAACAAGCTACTACAACCAACATTCAATCATACTCCTTGAAAAGGACAAAGAGTTATATCAATACCCATGCATTTAGGAGAAAGTAGGCTATATGTTCTTTAGTGAACATCTTGTTTTTTATTTTAAATACATGTACACTATTTACACATAATACATTTTATATATATTCTTTTTTGTTATAAATTGTACAGTTGTTTTTATTTTGTTTTCTATTTTATTTATTTTTTGATTATGAATACTAGTTTTTTAATTTGTGTAGTGCTATTGTTTTATTTCCTAAATTGTTTTGTTTTATGTATTTGCTAGTTGCAGGCAGAAGATTTTGATATTCATAACTTAACTCTTTAAGCATAGTCAATGATTGAGTAATGACCATAGGCATGTGTACCTATACCATCAGCATCAATCACTCTTTTATCATCACCAGGACACAAAGCAATTTTGTTTAGTCTTATAGATGATATGTTATGTTGTTTAGAAGCGTTAATGTTCATGGGTATTCTTTTTACATTGTTGTTCATGACACAATCCTTATAATCTTGAAAGCTTATACAATTTTTGACAACACCTCTGTTAAAACCTTTAATCTTTTTGATTTCTTTACCATTTATGTCTAAAGCGTACATTTTAGCTCTAAGTCCAACAAATGCTTGTATAATTTGTCCACAAGCCTCGTCTTTAAATTTCTCCAACGTTTTCTTGTTTGATGTAGAGTAACATATGTGATTAGTAGGATAATCTGATGTGTCCAGGTGTTCTAGGAAATCCAACTTGTCTTGATATACATCTTGGGTGTTAACCAAATAAATGAACGAGTCTGTATCCATATACATGAGTTTAAGATTGTTCATTCCATAATAGGGTAGCAGGACATCAAAGTGATGGTAATACATGAGAGTTTTTGAAATATCCAGTATACACATTCCAATATAAATAGGCTTATTGAATACAATGTTACGTTTAGCCATGTGGAAAGCAGCTAGGTTAGGACCATAAATGGTTCTGTCAATAAATGTCGGCTTTGCTATTAGCTTTTCTGCCTTTTTGCTGTCAGTCACAAGACGTATGTCTATTCTTTTACGGATATTTTCCATTGTTTGTCCAAAAATGGCATTGTTGAATAATTTGTACAGATTTTTCTCAAAATCATTTTTGGCTTGTTTTCTAAGGTTGTTATTAAAATCAACGTAGGCCTTTAACCAAGGTCTTTGCTTAAACTTTAACACACGATGAATTTTTATCAATTTTATTCCATGATCTAAAGCCTGTTTTAATGCCATGTAGTGAACAACATATCGCCTTCGATTTCCAAGATGAGGAATTAGTTTTTTCAGAGACGAATCCTTAGGTTGTGTACACTCTGGTAGGAAAGGTAAATCGTTGTGTTGATCATGAAGGTCAGATGGGTAATCAACATCAACGTCTAGAATGTATCCCACAGGATCGTCTTTCTTCAGTTTTTCTAGATCAACGGTATCTGGAGAAACCCACTGAAATCCGCCATAAGGAAGAGAGTGTCACATAGCCCACCCGTATTGGTTGTTGGCATCATCATAGGTAATAAACTGCGATGGTTTCTCAGAATCATAGGTTTCCATGTTTTTATTTTTAGCTTCAGCATACCGATGAGACACCTGGTATATGCCTCCACGTATTCCAGACTCGATTAAAAGAATCTGATCGTAATCCTGTAGCAATTCCAGTTCAATGCCTGTGTAAAGGAGCATTGCCTCGAAACTTAAACCAGGCGAAGTGAAAAAGTGTGCAGCATCCACTCGGTGTGTTTCTAGTGTTTTGTTTCTAAACGTTTCAAAGCTGTCTGCAAGAAGGAGTACATCTGAATTTAGGTAGAGGTCACTATATTCCCCTAGAGTTTTAATGTTGAACTGATTCCACACATTTTTGGCATGTTCATAGTCTTCTTGACTAACATCTTCTTGACTTAATTTGTTAAAGAATACCTTATTTGGAGGTAAACACGTTTCACTTAACTTTTCCCATGAGTCAATGTAGTCATAACAAAATACCCCTTTACGAGTCATGAGCATTGCATTTTCTTTTCCAAAGTACTTGTCTGTTTCAGGGTATAATGTTAGTTGGAAACTAAGTTTTCCAAACTACTTGGCATTAACCGAAACGTGTCCACAAATCGAAGCTTAACATTTCCAACATATTTGGTGAAAGAGATGTACTTTTCTTTGGAGTTAGGGATAACGTCAACTCTTTCAGTAGTACACCCCAATTGCTTTACAATGAAATTTGCGTCGTAGCCACTCATATTATGTAGAAATACAGGAACGGGGTTACGTGTTTTACACCTCAAATTACAGTTATTGTGAGCACTTCCACGGTATTCCCCTGTAATATGACAATGGTCTCGAACTTTCCAGTCCTCTTTGGTAAATGGTTTATGACACAAATAACAGGTTTCAGAAGATTGGAACTCTGCTTCTTGATGCTCAGTTAAAGCTTTTGGAATATTTAAACTGTAAAGACGATCAATTTCATTAGCTATTGAGATCAAACAGTCCATAAACTTTTCTGCAGCGTCAGGTCCACGATAAATAATAGGTTGGCTCGGAAGGTTTGTCTTTATGTGTTCCACAGCTGGTGAGGGTTTAACATATATACCAAAGCTCATAGGAACATGACTCTGGTATGGCACTGTATAACTTGCCTTAGGATTAGGTAGACATGTTTGATAGGGTAACAGTATACTTTCAAAATCTGCATAGATAACGTAAGGTATTCTAAGCATTTTTTCCACATTTACGAATTTCACAATTGGGTTTTTAATAGGCATTTCAACCCTAGCAATGTCATGCTGGACACACAAAGCTCTATGTTCTTTTAATTTTTCCATTCCTTGTTGCCCATATTGATTATCAAAGTGAGTAAAACACCGTTTACACGTATATATCTTATGTCCATGGCGGGTAATCTGATGTCCTACTAGTTTATCAAAATCTTTGATAAAGACTTAGTGGTTCTGGCCGGATAAAGAACTTAGCAGAAGGAGGTCACGATGGTCTTGTAACTCTTGATCCACAACCTTTAGAGGAAACAGTTTGTTGTCTTCTTCCAGTCCAAATACATTGATGGATATGTCATTGGCTTTCTCGAATTTGGGAATGTCAGCTAGTAATGTAGGAAATGATATTACTGAAAAATCATACTTGTTTTCCAAATCCTTGTATTTACTAATGCGTTGAGCATCCTTTTTAACCAGTTTTGCTAAAATGGCATACATAAAACACTTTTCATCTTTCACATTTTCAGGATTAATGCAGGCTTTTCTTGCTTGTATAGCTGCTGGTAATGGAATATATGTGCTACCACGCAAGGGATTGTACTTATTTATTTTCAATCGCACTCCTTCCACTGGTAACAAAGCCCAATTACTGCCTTTTAGCTCAGATTCTTCCATTTCCGTAGTTAACTTGGTAAATTGTGTTTCCAAGAAACTACTTAAGTCTGTTTCCAAAAATAGGGCCTGATTTCGTGTTTTAAAAGCATGATCTGTAATTTCATTCGTAGACGTATGAATGAATTTACAGCCACAATATTAACTTTGATCGACTTGTGCATTGCTAGTTCTTTCTGCATAGCTTGTATTATTTGCTGTTTGGACTCTTTAAGGTATGAATTTAAATCCTTGCACCTATCGCAACGAATGAAATAGGATTTAAGTCGACCTTCAAAAGATGTCTCATATTCAATAAGTCAATTTTTGTCAGGGACCAATGACAGTAGGTAATGTTTTGTAGGCTCTGCTTTTTGTCTTTTAGCTGCCGACACAACATTACAACATTCTTCATGACGACGTCCATTGTAGGCATTGTTGAATGTACTACCACAGGTCTTGCACTCATGAAATTCACCACACGATACTTCATGTCGCTTCCTATGATAGTCTCGAAGAAAAGTCTTTCCACACTCTTTACACATATAGCTAGGAATGGCTTCTTCCATTATGAATGTTGATTTCTGCAAACAGCTGCTTACTGCGTATCAGAGGGCTAGAGGTTGGTCGGTGAGACGGTCTTTCACGATGTGAACACCGTGAGAGGTAGTAGTCAACTGGTGATATTCTTGTTAAGGGTCCTCTAATATACCCCTAGTCTAGACCAACAGCTCTTTACAGCGTATGACAAGGCTGTAGACTGGACAGTGAGACGGTCTTTCACGATGTGAACACTGTAACAAGTAGTAGTCAACTGATTATATACTTGCTAAGGGTTCTCTAATATACAATAGTCAAGACCAACAGCTACTTACTGTGTAGTACACGGCTGTACAATAGTTGTTTTGACAATCTTTCACGATGTGGTCACTGTGAATGGTGGTAGTCAACTGATGATATTCTTGATAAGGGTCCTCTAATGTACCCCTGGTTAAGGGTAACAGCTGCTCACTGCTTATGACAAAGCTAAAGACTGGTTGTTTCAACGGTCTTTCACAATGTAAACACTGCGACAGGTAGTAGTCAACTGAACATATTCTTACATCATACTCAAGGTTATCAGGTACTTACTGCATATCAAAAGGCTGTACACTCATGTGTTAGACAGTCTTTTTTTTGTTTGCTAAAGGCCCTCTATATTCCCTACACAAGGTTATACATGTTAGTTCTAATCACTTAGTAGTTAATTGTATAATAAATTTAAATACACAGCATATACGAGCACGTTTTCACTCGGTAAAACTTTACCAAATAGTCAAATGCAACACGCAAAGTATGTTGCCGCTATCTAGCAGTGACTATGAAAACTACTTGAATGAACATGTACAGTCGGGTACAAATAAAATGAGTGCGTTAGAACTGTCACTACTCCACTACTGTACAGTTTTAGTCCTAGAGACTTGAAATTTATTTTGTTTGTAGAGGGGTTCAGGGCCATTTATTTATGTCAAACAAACTTTTTGTAAATTTCCTAGTTTCCAAAATATAGGATTTTCAAAATTGAACTTTTTTCAAAAAAACTCAAAAAATAAAAAAGTCTTATTATAAAAAATAAAGGACATAGAGACCATTCTTTTATGCCCATAGAACACTTTTTAGAATGTTTGATTTTATGAAAAATCGCCTACTTTCCCAATTGAACTTTTTTCATTTTCGTCATACAGACCTGGGACTTGGTTTGCATGTATAGGGGATAGGGACCTTTCATTTATGTCAAACAAACTTTTTTGTAGAATTCATAGTTTCCATAATAGTGACTATTTTTCAAGAATAATTTTCTTTTGTCCTAGAAACTTGAAAATTGGTATGGTGTTAGAGGGGGTAAGGACCATTGATTTATATCAAACAAACCCTTTTGTAGAATTCATAGTTTTGGAAATATAACCCATTTTTCAAAATTTTATTTTATTGTCCTAGAGACCTGGGACTTGGTACGACGGTAGAGGGGACAAAGGCCATTCGTTTATGTCAAACAAACGTTTTTGTAAACTTTTTAATTTTGGAAATATAACCCATTTCGGAAATATGTTTTTGGAAAATTTGAAAAATACACTATTTTTGGACTGAGAGTGGTATAGAGGTAGGTGTTGGAGTTAACATATGTCTTTTCAGGATTTTTAGATTAATGACATAGCCTACTTTCCAAATATTTTTTGAAAAATTTGAAAAATACACTAATTTTTTGACTATGCATGGGATAGATGTAAGTGTAAGAGTTGAGAGTCATTGATAAACCTTAGATTACTTTGGTTTTTTTTTTTGGAATTTTGTGTGTTGTTGTTGTTGTTGCTGCTTACAAACATGGCTGTAAGCATTTTGCAGCCATAAAAAAGGACTGACATACTTTCCAAGACCAAATAATAAGCCCCCACAAGCAAGAGCAAATATGAAAGAGCTAATACAAAAGCCAACAAAAGCCAACAAAAAAGCCAACAAAAGCCAACAAAAGCCAACAAAAGCCAACAAAGGCCAACAAAAAAGCCAACAAAAAACTGACCAAAAAAGCCATGTAGCATGTTGGTAGTTGAGTGAGTTGTCATATTGACCGATAGATAGCAGGCTGGTAGTTGAGGAGTATTGCTATCGACCGCTAGATAGCATGCTGGTCGTTCAGTGAGCGAGTGTTGAAATGGAGCGCTAGGTAGCTTGCTGGTCATTCAAGTAGTTTTCATAGTCACTGCTAGATAGCGGCAACATACTTTGTGTGTTGCATTTGACTATTTGGCAAAGTTTTACCGAGTGAAAACGTGCTCGTATATGCTGTGTATTTAAATTTATTATACAATTAACTACTAAGTGATTAGAACTAACATGTATAGCCTTGTGTAGGGAATATAGAGGGCCTTTAGCAAACAAAAAAAAGACTGTCTAACACATGAGTGTACAGCCTTTTGATATGCAGTAAGTACCTGATAACCTTGAGTATGGTGTAAGAATATGTTCAGTTGACTACTACCTGTCGCAGTGTTTACATTGTGAAAGACCGTTGAAACAACCAGTCTTTAGCTTTGTCATAAGCAGTGAGCAGCTGTTACCCTTAACCAGGGGTACATTAGAGGACCCTTATCAAGAATATCATCAGTTGACTACCACCATTCACAGTGACCACATCGTGAAAGATTGTCAAAACAACTATTGTACAGCCGTGTACTACACAGTAAGTAGCTGTTGGTCTTGACTATTGTATTGTTGCGTGCCACCCCCCAGTGGCACTTTTGTTAACTGGATTACGGTGGGTAGGAAGCACAACACCATTTACTGCTTAAAGAAATAATTAACTTTATTGTGGCCAGAAAATTACACTAATCAGCAAATACAAGCAATTAGGAGCCTTCTCCAGTTTCCTCAAGTCTCTTCCTTATGCGTTCTTGACCCCTTTCACTTGCAACAGACCACAGAAGTTAATCCGTCCTAATGAGTCCGGTGGCCTTGGCAGAAGCTACCTGCCCCTCTTCCTCAGGTACAACAAATACAGTTACTTACGAGCACTTGATGTGCGCTGTTCACAAGCTGGGAGAAACAATGTCACAGGGTTTCGTAACTCGCACAGCACTTCGTCACCACACTTCTGTCGCACAAGATAATCGCTCGCACTAGCTCGTAAAACACAACAACAGAAAACTCGGTCCCCTCACTGTTGAAGCCACTTATATAGCAGGCTGGTGACTCAATAAATTCTAGAATCGTCCAGGACACACGGCTTCTCGACATTTCCTTCGCTGGTGGTGTCACGAAGATTCTGGACCATCCCTTTCACTTCGCAGTCCGTTGCGTAACGCGCATGCAATACACTGAGGGAGAGCAGTCCAGCCCTGGGGCAGTTTTGACTCATGCGGCGAGCGATGAAACTAACTCACAGCCGTAACACCACCCCCTTCCTAAAAAGGCTGATCGTCCCGATCAATCATTGGTCCGTCTGTGTCCCTCCGTAGGCTGCCAGGCGATCTCGATGCACGATCTTCATCTTCGCCCTCGGGCTCCGCTGGATCCTGTAGACGACATCGTTGATCCGTTTCACGACTCGGTACGGGCCCTCCCAGGACTTCTGCAGTTTGGGTGACAGGCCTTTCTTCCGTAATGGGTTGAAGAGCCAGACCAGGTCGTCCTCGTGGAATCCGCCGGCATCCGTCTGCTGGTCGTATCGGGTCTTCATTCGGTCGGTCTCAATCCGCAGTTTCCTCCTCGCGAACGCGTGCACGTCCTCCAGTTGGTCGACCAGTTCTTGACAATACTGGCTTACCAGGATCGGATCATTCCCAGGTCGGCCAAAGGCAAGATCAACAGGTAGACGGAGCTCCCTCCCAAACATGGCCCGGGCTGGTGTGCACCCGGTGGCTTCATGTACGGCGGCGCGGTAGGCCAGGAGAAATAGTGGAAGATGTTTGTCCCAATCCCTCTGGTGCTCGCTGACGACTATTCGAAGATGGTTCTCGATGGTGCGATTGAATCGCTCTACCATCCCGTCGGACTGAGGGTGTAGTGGCGTTGTCCTTGTCTTCCGGATTCCCAGCAGCTGGCATAGGTTCTGGAACACCTGCGACTCGAAGTTCCTCCCTTGGTCGGAGTGCAGCTCCAGGGGTACTCCGTACCGGCTGACGAATTCCTTCACCAGGGTCTCTGCGATCGTCGCGGCTTCTTGGTTAGGCAGCGCATACGCCTCCGGCCATTTGGTAAAGTAGTCGCTGACGACTAATATTTAGCGGTTCCCTGCCTCGCTTAACGGGAATGGCCCAGCAACATCGATGGCCACTCTCTCCATGGGGCCGCCCACGTTGTAGGTCTTCAGTGGGCCCCGTGGTCTTCGTCCTGGGCCCTTGCTGGCTGCGCAATCGTGGCACCTCGCGCAGTGGTTCTCCACGTCTGTTCGGCATCCGATCCAGTAGAACCGCTCTCTCAGCTTCTCCAGGGTCTTCTTTATCCCTAGGTGTCCACCAGATGATCCTCCATGAACTTCCTTCAGGACTTCCTCCGTCATAGACTTTGGAACGACGACATGTTCCCGAGATGTCTTCCCGTCGGTGCTCTCCCAGGTACGGCAGATGAGGCCATCCCTTACAATCAGCGAGTCCCACTGTGCCCAGTAGGACTTAAACTTTGGGCTGCAGTCACTCACAATGTTCCACCCGGGTCTGGGGACACAGGCCCTCTTCCATTCGGCTATCAGTCCCAGGTCATCATCTTCCGCTTGCGCCCGCGTGAAAGATTCGCGGCTCCAGCTCCCTTGAAGTTCCACGGTAGTCCTTCGGCACTGTATCCCGGTGTTCTCCTCCCTTCGGGCACAGAAGGTGCAGTCTTCGGGGCACGGTCTTCGTGACAGGGCGTCGGCGTTAGAATGCAGTTGGCCTTTCCTGTGCTGAATCTCAAAGTTATACTGTTGAAGCCTCTCTAACCACCGCGCGAGTTGACCCTCGGGCTGCTTGAAGTTCAGGAGCCACCGCAGGGATGCATGGTCGGTCCTGATGAGAAATTCTTGCCCGTACAGGTACTTGTGGAAGTGTTCAATGGTCTTCACGATGGCGAGCAGCTCCTTCCTGGTGACGCAGTAGTTCCTTTCTGGCTTTGACAAGGCCTTGCTGAAGTAGGCCACTACTCTCTCCTCGCCGTCCACTACTTGCGACAGGATTCCCCCTATGCCAAAGTCTCTGGCATCGGTATCGACGATGAACCTTGTTCCAGGTCTGGGGTAGGCCAGAATAGGCGCGGTGCACAGAGCCTGCTTGAGTTGTTCGAAGGCACTGTGGCATTCTGCTGTCCACGTGAAGAGTTGGTCCTTCTCAGTCAGTCGATGTAAAGGTTTGGCGATGTCGGCGAATCCCCTTACGAAGCGACGGTAATAAGTGCAGAGTCCCAGGAAGCTTCGTAGTTGGGACTTGTCCTTCGGAACTGGCCACCCCCTCACAGCTGCGGTCTTCTCAGGGTCGGTGCGCACCCCTTCTTCGGAGACGATATGCCCAAGGTACTGGACCTGCTTCTGGAAGAGCTGACACTTCTTGGGGCTCAACTTCAGCTGGGCAGCCCGTAGCTTCATCAAGATCTCCTTCAGGTTGCTGTAGTGCTCCTCGAAGCTTTTTCCCAGAACGATGACGTCGTCTAGGTAGACCAGGCAGGTCTTCCAGTGTAGTCCCCTCAGAATGGACTCCATTAGCCTTTCGAAGGTCGCAGGGGCGTTGCACAGACCGAATGGCATAACGGTGAATTGCCAGAGCCCGCTGCCCACAGAGAACGCAGTTTTCTCGCGGTCCTTAGGGTGGACCTCCACCTGCCAGTAGCCACTCTTCAAATCCAAGGTGGAGAACCATCTTGATCCTGATATGGTGTCCAGCGTGTCGTCGATCCGGGGTAGAGGGTAGCTGTCCTTCTTCGTGACGTCGTTCACCCACCTGTAGTCCACGCAGAACCTGGTGGAACCGTCCTTCTTCTTCACAAGCACGACCGGAGAACTCCAAGGACTATGTGATGGCTCAATCACCCCCTGCTCCTTCATCTCTTCTACCATCCGGTCGACTTCGGCTTGCTTGGCGAGCGGGACACGTCGGAATGGGGCCCTAATCGGTGCGCTGTCCCCAACGTCGATTCTGTGCTGGACCAAGCTTGTCCTGCCGAAGTCTTTGCTCCCCACGGATAAGACATCCTGGAATTCGCGTAGCTGGTCCTGAAGTTGGCGTGATTGTTCCTCGTCTAAATGGTCCTGGGATCCTTGGTACAGCTTCTGTAGTTCTTCTGGCAGTGTGCGTCTTCTTCGGTTGTCCGTCTGCAGGTGTCCGTCCGTCGTGTCGGTGATGCGGGCAATCCAGGTAACGGGCTCGCAGACTCCTAGGTTGGTGTCCCGGTGAACCGTAATGTCGTAGTCGTTCAGGTTGGACAGGCGGACGTACGGCCGAGACGTCGTGTTGATGAGGGTCTTGGCAACTAGCAATCCTTTTGTCTGGATGTCCTCATATTTTGGCTCGATGACAGCCGCCACTCCCTCAGCAGTTCCGTCGACAATTACGGCGGCGCTGACCTCCGTCCTGGCAGGAACGATGACGTCCTCTCTCAGCCTTACTCGTCGTGCGGTGACGGCCTCGTGTGCTGGTTGCAAAGCAAGTTCCTCACCTCCGAAGTGCAGAGTGTTGGTACTCAGGTCCAAGATGATGTTGTTCTGGTCCAGGAAGTCCAGTCCGATGATCACTTCATTTGATACGTCAGCCACAAGCACTGGATGCTTTATCGCCCGTCGACCAATGACGAACTCCAGTGATGCTTCGCCATGTACTGGTGCGGTCTCTCCGGTCGCGGTTATTAGCTGGAGGTTCCTTTGTGTGGGTTGCACTCTCCACTTCGGGATCACGGTGGGATTGACGATGGTCTTCGACGCTCCCGTGTCGATTAGCAGGGGCCAGCTCACTCCGTTGACGACTCCGTCGACCATCAGGCTGCTATTGTCCCTCCGTAACTTCGTCACACGAACTTGGACTGCCGGGGCTTGATGACTGTCACAAGCCAACCTTTGCCCCCCTAGGCTGGCTGATACTTGCTTTCCTGGGCCACGCGGTTTCTCTACGACTGACTGTCCCGACGGAAACCCTTGGCGGCGGCGATCACCGCAGTCCTTGCTCAGGTGGCCTCTCTTACGGCAGGTCCAGCAGGTCGGTAGTCCTCTTCCAGGCCGCCTCTCCGGATGTCCTTCGGCTAAGTTTTTGTTGGTGGTACTGCGACTCTTGAAGAACCGGCCTAGCACCTCCATCAGTTCATCGGCCAGGGGCTTGGTCTTGTTGGCTTTGGCTAGTTCGTCGACGTCCACTTGACGCACCCGCGCGCACATTCTAGATACCTGCTTTGCCGTCTCGAACTCAAGTGCGTGGCTCAGCGCATCTGCCAGGGGCTTATTGCGCGCGAGACGCAGCGCCTGTTGAGTGTCCGAGTCCCGTAGCCCGTCGGTGAAAGTCTGCGTCGCTATCTGCTCCAGAAAGTCGGCCGGCGCTGTTGGGTAGGCGAGCCTTACGAGGCGTGCGATGTCCATCTCGAACTCCTGCAGGGTTTCCGCGTTCTTCTGTACCCGGGTCCGGAGCTGCATCTGATAGGCCTGCTGAAGATGGCTATCTCCATATCGGGACTCCATATGGGCGATCAGTGAAGCGTAGTCCTGGGATCCAGTCGGGATGGCCTGAAGGACGTTAAGGGCGTCACCTCTCAGCGCTACAATGAGAGCTGTTGCCTTTTCTGTGTTGTTCCAGTTATTTATGGAACAGGCCGCCTCGAACTGACGTAAGTAGGTGCTCCACGGGACCTTTCCGTCGAAGGTTGGGGGCGTCACTCTGCTATGTCCCGTTCCTGATATTCCCGGTGTAACGGTGGGCGGGCGTTGGCGCAGCTCGGCAACTTCCTCTTGTAGGGCTTTGACTCTCTCATCCACCCCGGTCGGCGGGCGTCGGCGCAGCTCGGCGACTTCCTCTTGTAGGGCTTTGAATCTATCTTCCATCCCTGTAGGCGGGAGTCGGCGCAGCTCAGCAAATTCCTTTTGTAGAGCGTTGAATCTCTCTTCCACCCCCATCAGCGGTCGTTGGCACAGCTCGGCAACTTCCACTTGCAAGGCGTTGAATTTCTCCTCCACCCCCATCAGCGGGCGTTGGCGCAACTCGGCAACTTCCACTTGCAAGGTGTTGAACTTCTCCTCCACTGCCGCGACTTCCTCACGTAGGCCCTGTTCTAATTTCCTTTGGCTCTCCTCTAATTTCGTCAGCAGACACTCTTCCAGATTTTTCTGGCCATCCAGAAATTTGGCGGTTAGGTCCTCTGCTAACTTATTCTGGCTGTCTTCCATCTGCTTCAGGTCCTCCGCTAACTTATTTTGGCCTTCTTCTAATTTGGAAGTTAGGTCCTCTGCTAACTTATTTTGGCTGTCCTTCAGGTCCTCTGCTAACTTCTTCTGGCCATCCTCCATCTTCTTCTGGCCGTCTTCCATTTTGGTTTCCATGCCATTTAACTTTTCTAGCAGTGCTGCCAATTTCTCCTCCATTTTAATTGTTTGTCTTGTAAAGGGCATGCACTCACAGGAAAATTAGAGAAAATGACCTGCTCGGGTTTTGAAACCAGGACCGTCAGGTGTTGTGCTTGAGTTCGTAATCCGGCTTCTGACACCAGTTGTTGCGTGCCACCCCCTAGTGGCACTTTTGTTAACTGGATTACGGTGGGTAGGAAGCACAACACCATTTACTGCTTAAAGAAATAATTAACTTTATTGTGGCCAGAAAATTACACTAATCAGCAAATACAAGCAATTAGGAGCCTTCTCCAGTTTCCTCAAGTCTCTTCCTTATGCGCTCTTGGCCCCTTTCACTTGCAACAGACCACAGAAGTTAATCCGTCCTAATGAGTCCGGTGGCCTTGGCAGAAGCTACCTGCCCCTCTTCCTCAGGTACAACAAATACAGTTACTTACGAGCACTTGATGTACGCTGTTCACAAGCTGGGAGAAACAATGTCACAGGGTTTCGTAACTCGCACAGCACTTCGTCACCACACTTCCGTCGCACAAGATAATCGCTCGCACTAGCTCGTAAAACACAACAACAGAAAACTCGGTCCCCTCACTGTTGAAGCCGCTTATATAGCAGGCTGGTGACTCAATAAATTCTAGAATCGTCAGGACACACGGCTTCTCGACATTTCCTTCTCTGGTGGTGTCACGAAGATTCTGGACCATCCCTTTCACTTCGCAGTCCGTTGCGTAACGCGCATGCAATACACTGAGGGAGAGCAGTCCAGCCCTGGGGCAGTTTTGACTCATGCAGCGAGCGATGAAACGAACTCACAGCCGTAACAGTATATTAGAGAACCCTTAGCAAGTATATAATCAGTTGACTACTACTTGTTACAGTGTTCACATCGTGAAAGACCGTCTCACTGTCCAGTCTACAGCCTTGTCATACGCTGTAAAGAGCTGTTGGTCTAGACTAGGGGTATATTAGAGGACCCTTAACAAGAATATCACCAGTTGACTACTACCTCTCACGGTGTTCACATCGTGAAAGACCGTCTCACCGACCAACCTCTAGCCCTGTGATACGCAGTAAGCAGCTGTTTGCAGAAATCAACATTCATAATGGAAGAAGCCATTCCTAGCTATATGTGTAAAGAGTGTGGAAAGACTTTTCTTCGAGACTATCATAGGAAGCGACATGAAGTATCGTGTGGTGAATTTCATGAGTGCAAGACCTGTGGTAGTACATTCAACAATGCCTACAATGGACGTCGTCATGAAGAATGTTGTAATGTTGTGTCGGCAGCTAAAAGACAAAAAGCAGAGCCTACAAAACATTACCTACTGTCATTGGTCCCTGACAAAAATGGACTTATTGAATATGAGACATCTTTTGAAGGTCGACTTAAATCCTATTTCATTCGTTGCGATACGTGCAAGGATTTAAATTCATACCTTAAAGAGTCCAAACAGCAAATAATACAAGCTATGCAGAAGGAACTAGCAATGCACAAGTCGATCAAAGTTAATATTGTGGCTGTAGATTCATTCATACGTCTACGAATGAAATTACAGATCATGCTTTTAAAACACGAAATCAGGCCCTATTTTTGGAAACAGACTTAAGTAGTTTCTTGGAAACACAATTTACCAAGTTAACTACGGAAATGGAAGAATCTGAGCTAAAAGGCAGTAATTGGGCTTTGTTACCAGTGGAAGGAGTGCGATTGAAAATAAATAAGTACAATCCCTTGCGTGGTAGCACATATATTCCATTACCAGCAGCTATACAAGCAAGAAAAGCCTGCATTAATCCTGAAAATGTGAAAGATGAAAAGTGTTTTATGTATGCCATTTTAGCAAAACTGGTTAAAAAGGATGCTCAACGCATTAGTAAATACAAGGATTTGGAAAACAAGTATGATTTTTCAGTAATATCATTTCCTACATTACTAGCTGACATTCCCAAATTCGAGAAAGCCAAT
The DNA here is from genome assembly GCA_946902985.2 of Meconema thalassinum. Taxonomy (NCBI): domain Eukaryota; kingdom Metazoa; phylum Arthropoda; class Insecta; order Orthoptera; family Tettigoniidae; genus Meconema; species Meconema thalassinum. The sequence goes on from OX336390.1 coordinate 839,924,318, forward strand.
GACATATCCATCAATGTATTTGGACTGGAAGAAGACAACAAACTGTTTCCTCTAAAGGTTGTGGATCAAGAGTTACAAGACCATCGTGACCTCCTTCTGCTAAGTTCTTTATCCGGCCAGAACCACTAAGTCTTTATCAAAGATTTTGATAAACTAGTAGGACATCAGATTACCCGCCATGGACATAAGATATATACGTGTAAACGGTGTTTTACTCACTTTGATAATCAATATGGGCAACAAGGAATGGAAAAATTAAAAGAACATAGAGCTTTGTGTGTCCAGCATGACATTGCTAGGGTTGAAATGCCTATTAAAAACCCAATTGTGAAATTCGTAAATGTGGAAAAAATGCTTAGAATACCTTACGTTATCTATGCAGATTTTGAAAGTATACTGTTACCCTATCAAACATGTCTACCTAATCCTAAGGCAAGTTATACAGTGCCATACCAGAGTCATGTTCCTATGAGCTTTGGTATATATGTTAAACCCTCACCAGCTGTGGAACACATAAAGACAAACCTTCCGAGCCAACCTATTATTTATCGTGGACCTGACGCTGCAGAAAAGTTTATGGACTGTTTGATCTCAATAGCTAATGAAATTGATCGTCTTTACAGTTGAAATATTCCAAAAGCTTTAACTGAGCATCAAGAAGCAGAGTTCCAATTTTCTGAAACCTGTTATTTGTGTCATAAACCATTTACCAAAGAGGACTGGAAAGTTCGAGACCATTGTCATATTACAGGGGAATACCGTGGAAGTGCTCACAATAACTGTAATTTGAGGTGTAAAACACGTAACCCCGTTCCTGTATTTCTACATAATATGAGTGGCTACGACGCAAATTTCATTGTAAAGCAATTGGGGTGTACTACTGAAAGAGTTGACGTTATCCCTAACTCCAAAGAAAAGTACATCTCTTTCACCAAATATGTTGGAAATGTTAAGCTTCGATTTGTGGACACGTTTCGGTTAATGCCAAGTAGTTTGGAAAACTTAGTTTCCAACTAACATTATACCCTGAAACAGACAAGTACTTTGGAAAAGAAAATGCAATGCTCATGACTCGTAAAGGGGTATTTTGTTATGACTACATTGACTCATGGGAAAAGTTAAGTGAAACGTGTTTACCTCCAAAAGAGGTATTCTTTAACAAATTAAGTCAAGAAGATGTTAGTCAAGAAGACTATGAACATGCCAAAAATGTGTGGAATCAGTTCAACATTAAAACTCTAGGGGAATATAGTGACCTCTACCTAACTTCAGATGTACTCCTTCTTGCAGACAGCTTTGAAACGTTTAGAAACAAAACACTAGAAACACACCGAGTGGATGCTGCACACTTTTTCACTTCGCCTGGTTTAAGTTTCGAGGCAATGCTCCTTTACACAGGCATTGAACTGGAATTGCTACAGGATTACGATCAGATTCTTTTAATCGAGTCTGGAATACGTGGAGGCATATGCCAGGTGTCTCATCGGTATGCTGAAGCTAACAATAAATACATGGAAACCTATGATTCTGAGAAACCATCGCAGTTTATTACCTATGATGATGCCAACAACCAATACGGGTGGGCTATGTGTCACTCTCTTCCTTATGGCGGATTTCAGTGGGTTTCTCCAGATACCGTTGATCTAGAAAAACTGAAGAAAGACGATCCTGTGGGATACATTCTAGACGTTGATGTTGATTACCCATCTGACCTTCATGATCAACACAACGATTTACCTTTCCTACCAGAGTGTACACAACCTAAGGATTCGTCTCTGAAAAAACTAATTCCTCATCTTGGAAATCGAAGGCGATATGTTGTTCACTACATGGCATTAAAACAGGCTTTAGATCATGGAATAAAATTGATAAAAATTCATCGTGTGTTAACGTTTAAGCAAAGACCTTGGTTAAAGGCCTACGTTGATTTTAATAACAACCTTAGAAAACAAGCCAAAAATGATTTTGAGAAAAATCTGTACAAATTATTCAACAATGCCATTTTTGGAAAAACAATGGAAAATATCCGTAAAAGAATAGACATACGTCTTGTGACTGACAGCAAAAAGGCAGAAAAGCTAATAGCAAAGCCGACATTTATTGACAGAACCATTTATGGTCCTATCCTAGCTGCTTTCCACATGGCTAAACGTAACATTGTATTCAATAAGCCTATTTATATTGGAATGTGTATACTGGATATTTCAAAAACTCTCATGTATTACCACCACTATGATGTCCTGCTACCCTATTATGGAATGAACAATCTTAAACTCATGTATATGGATACCGACTCGTTCATTTATTTGGTTAACACCCAAGATGTATATCAAGACAAGTTGGATTTCCTAGAACACCTGGACACATCAGATTATCCTACTAATCACATATGTTACTCTACATCAAACAAGAAAACGTTGGGGAAATTTAAAGACGAGGCTTGTGGACAAGTTATAAAAGCATTTGTTGGACTTGGAGCTAAAATGTACGCTTTAGACATAAATGGTAAAGAAATCAAAAAGATTAAAGGTATTAACAGAGGTGTTGTCAAAAATTGTGTACGCTTTCAAGAGTATACGGATTGTGTCATGAACAACAATGTAAAAAGGATACCCATGAACATTATTGCTTCTAAACAACATAACATATCATCTATAAGACTAAACAAAATTGCTTTGTGTCCTGGTGATGATAAAAGAATGATTGATGCTGATGGTATAGGTACACATGCCTATGGTCATTACTCAATCATTGACTATGCTTAAAGAGTTAAGTTATGAATATCAAAATCTTCTGCCTGCAACTAGCAAATACATAAAACAATTTAGGAAATAAAACAATAGCACTACAAAAATTAAAAAAACTAGTATTCATAATCAAAAAATAAATAAAATAGAAAACAAAATAAAAACAACTGTACAATTTATAACAAAACTATTTATATGTAAATAGTGTACATGTATTTAAAATAAAAAATATTGTATGGACACTGCTTGTACATTTTTTAATTACTACCCACCTCTCTCTACTCCTAATGCAAAATGAACATGTAAAACACAAATTGGAAAATCCATGTTTCCATATTTACAAAATAGAAAAAACATTAAACTGAAATTTTAAAAACTGTAAATGGGAATTTAGTAAATTGACAAATGTGTAAACAACAAATTGGGAAATCCATGTTTCTATATCATGAAATTGAAAAACTTTAAACTGGCATTTTAAAAACTGTAAATGGGAAATTGTGAATTGGTAAATGTGTAAACAACAAAATGCAAAATCCATGTTTCCATTTTATGAAATTGAAAAACTTAAAACTGACATTAAAAAAACTGAAAATAGAAAATTGGAAAATTGACAAATGTGTAAACAACAAAATGAAAAAAAAACCGGTTAGAGTAGTGATCATGTTGTACAGTAGCCTATAAAACTAGCATAAGGATAGTTGCATGTGTCCTTATATACTTTGTGTATGTGCATTAGCCTTTGGATTAGCTTAAGTTAGGTTTGGTAAAGTTAGGTTTGGTGAGGTTAGGTATGTGACCTTGTTGTTTACTCTTTTCGGAAAATGTAAAATGTAAAATCTAAAAACAAAAAAATCTTAAATTGAAAATGTAAAATCTAAAAAAAAAAAAAATTTTAAATACAGAAAAATCAAAATATGTAAAATGTAAAATCTAAATAATGTAAAATGAAAAAATCAAAAATCTAAAATGTTAAAATGTAAAATCTAATATCTTTATATGAGGTTTCTGTGGGTTAGGTTAGGTTAGGTTAGGTTAGATTTTTTTTTTTCGTGTGACCTCTTGAGAGGCCGAGTGCAGGTCTTTCTAGTCGACGCCCGTGGGCGACCTGCGCGTCGGGATGAGAGATGAATGAAACTGGGCAAGGATGTGGAAGGAATCGGCCGTGGTCTGTCAGAAGGTACCGTCCCGGCATTTGCCTGGTGGTGAAAATGGGAAACCACGGAAAACCATTTCAAGGACGGCCGACGGTGGGGCTCGAACCCACGCGTCTACCGAGTCAGCAGAGAGCTTGGCCCCACGACCTAACGCTGCGCTTTTAGCGAGCATAGCCACTGCTGTCGGTAGATTAGATTAGGTTAGGTTATAACTAAGTTTATTATTTGTGCTCTCACATTTGCTCTCATATTTGCTCTCACTTTGAAGTTAGGCTCGGTTAGGTTAGGTTAGGTTAGGTTAGGCGAAGTTAGGTTAGGTTAAGTTAGGTTAGGGTAGGTTAGGGTATGTTAGGGTAGGTTAGGTAAAGTTGGATTAGGCTGAATGGCTGAGGTATGAATGAAACCCCCACGTTTTCTTACTTTCACCTCATGAGGCTGAGTGTATCCCATTCCAGCTCTTAGCCCAGAATAAAATTTCTTGGTTGAGGCGGGAATGAAACCCACACCTCTAGGGAAACAGCTAAAATGCTAGCAACTACATCAAAAGTGGACAATATAAGGCTGGTCTGGATTGCACATGATCAATTAATAATTACCTAATAATAATAATAATATTAATAATAAATATTCCATTTAGCAATTACACGGCCGACCTCTCTCTGTGACGTCATTCACGGTCTCAGGGCGTGGCGGCCATTTTGCCCATTAGCCACTGCGCCAGCTCTGAATGACCCCTCCATAAGAATAACATAGAGTGATTGCGCGCGGCGGCCATCTTGCCCATTAGCCCCTGCGCCAGCTTCGGCTTATATTACCTACTACCAGTTTTTGAAAGTCTTATAGATGAACTTCCAGTAGTGCCCATTATCTCCGTACAAAATTTCAGGGTGATACCGCTAAGAGTTTCAGAGATATAGAATGCCGGTGAAATATTTCGCACATCCGCCAACTTGTGGTTATGTAAACAATTGAACGAAGTTAGATGTCGGTGCATTACAATGTGTACAAGCATATACTGTACCACGTTTTATTGCGTTTGGTTGGTTAAATCGCGAGAAATGTCTATTTAAAAGTCGCAAATTCGCGTGGCCGCCTTGTTGGTTTTGTAGTTACCAGTTTTATAAAAGTCACATAGGTGAACTTCTAGTAGTTCCCTTTATCGCCGTAAAAAATTCCAGGGTGATATCGGGATTAGTTTCGGAAATATTGAATTCTGGTGAAATATTTCGCACCGCCGCCATGTTGGATTGGTGAGACGTAACAAAATTTGAAGGGCACGGTCGGGGTCGTCCGGAATAGTGCTATGAACTTACCGAGTTTCATTGAAATCGCTCCAGCCGTTTAGAAGTTATTAGGGGACACACACACACTTCACACACACGTACACACACACGGACAAAAGGTGATCTCATTAGACTATTTTTTCAAAATTGAAAATAGGCTAAAAATAGGGTTATAATGACCCTCATTATGATACAGTTTTCTGACATATAATATTTACATTTTGACATCGTCGATCATAAACAATATTATGTTGTTAATTCATTTAAGAGGCTTGAAACTTATTGGTCATCAGCTCCGTGTACTTGGGTGTGTTTGCATTTGTCTGATAACCCGTATTTCTGTGAGGGCTGTGGCAGCGTGTAGTTATTAGCGAATAACTTATAATTATTAGGTTATTATTATTATTATTATTATTATTATTATTATTATTATTATTATTATTATTATTCCTGATATTTATATCCCTTTGGCCACATGTTTTACTACTGTGGTTCTTCCCCGGCATGTCTGGAACCACTATAGTTCCCGTCCCACCACGATACAAATCCCTGAAGACAGTTGCTGTGTGGTTTATGAGTTATGACGTTGTCATGGAGAAATATGGTGCATTCCTGCAATGCCGGACATTTACGACGTTTCCTCAGGTGGTATTGGTACTGCTGGGTATTTAAAGTGTGACCCTCACGAACAGGTTGACATTCAAGAACACCTTGACTGGTACCCACCAAAATGAGGAATTTGTCACATCTGTGTCATAGCGGTACGTATTTTTCAAACATAATCATCATTCTTTTCCAAGCTCTTATTCCAACCGTACATTGACGCATCGATGCTAGCTAGAATGGAAGAAATTTGCATCCAGTTCTTGAAGCCACGTTGGAGAAGCACCTGGGTGGTAAATGAGCTACAGTAACTGGTGGTATTCGATGCCGCTCCTCTGACGAGAAAATCAACCTGAAGCACCCCCTCGGGGTCCCAATCGTTAACATAATTTTCTTCTTGGATAGAACTGTTTCGAATTTACCGCGAGTGAGCACGAGGAATGTTTCCATGGCATGCCTGCTCGAACCGTCTCCGGAGTTGTTTGATGTACCCTATTTGATCTCATTTACTATACTTAAAACCAGATCAAACTACGCACCTTCACGTTTGACCATGTTTCTGTGTGTGCAGACACTGTTACTGCGAATGTCTGGCTCAACATATAACGCCTGCATAATAAAGGTGTAGTCTCTTTCGACCCTAGTAAAAAATTCCAACACTAAGGTCACCATGAGAACTTCTGCCAGCTTACTTCTGTTAGCCAGTGACTATTTATTTTATTTTCAGGACGGGCCAGGGAATGGATTTTGGAAGGAAATCCGCCAGAAGCACGCCTTAATATGTTAACCCTCCATCAGGTGCAAAGAGATTAAGAGGAAATAATGTTCCCCTCCCTGGCTTGGGATTTCCATGAACGATGCAATAGCTTCTGCTCTCCCCGCCAGTCGCATGAGGGTGAGGTGGTCCTTGCTTCAGTGCCCTTCGCTACTCCGTGGTGTGCCGATTCATCCTAGTGATTAAATGCGCCTGATTGCGTAAGTAATATTAAGTTATACTTTTGTTTACGTATCTGTCACTTTTTTTCTTATATTGATTGACTGGCTGAGTGGTGCAGCCATAACGTTTTCTTCTGCTTATCCCAAGATAGCGGGATCGAATCCCGGTGCAGTCAGTTGACATTTGAGGGTGCTTAAATGTGAGGGAACCGTGTCAGTAGACTTACTAGCACGTTAAAGATCCCCTTCGGGGCAAACTTCCGGCACCCCCGGCGTCTCTAAAAGCCGCAGTAGTTAAAAGGGACGTAAAATCAATAACATTATTATTATAATAGGCTATCTAATATTGACGTAAAAAACATTCCTTTGTGTTAGTTAATTCAATTTGTGTTGGTTTAAATCTCAGTAGAGAAGCTTGAGTGTAATATGATTGCATAATTTGAGTCCGATCATTATATGTAATAAGTTTTAATTTTTATTTCAGCAAAATTGAGCATTTTATGATGTGAACTCGGTATTTTCCTTTCTTCTTGTTAAAAATACAACAGTTAAATGAGATACCAAATTCCAGTACTGTTTCTAGGTGATATCATTTAAATAATTTCAATTGTTAATCTGACAAATTATTTGCGCCCGGCGGAGGTTTAAGCTACTTTGTACTTCCATCAATGGAACACGGCCGGTCGTACACTGACTGCCACCCGTGTTTATAGACGCATTCTTCTTCTTCTCCTGTTTTGGATTTTTTGGCAAGATAGAAATCTTCACCCAGTCGCCAGTTGAGGGAATGAATACTTTTTGTGAAAGAGATCCGCGCGATGTGGTTGAGTAGAAATGAAAATTAACTCACGTATGATACAGAACTATTGTAATGTAAATATTAGAGGAAAAACGTAAAAAAATGGAAAAAAGGGAGATACAGGTGAAAAGGGAGGAATATAACACAAGGTGCATTATCTTCACGCCTAGTGACCCACCAAGGCGATTTACATACTACATCTGGGTAACACCGGGTTAACAGATAAGGGAACTATTTACAATGTTATAAGTGAAGTTGGCAGGCGTCTAAAAAAGAGACGATCGCACTAACAATGGGAATTGTCGGAGCGTGGAGCAAACATGTGATATTCAGGGCAGTACAAATCTAAGTTGGAGCAATTCACGAAAAAAATTAAGCGAGGACGTTCGAATGGAATACATTGGAATAAAAGATGCTGGATGGTACCGATGGTGCCCACAGTCACAGCATTGACGCACTCTGTTTGTGCCATTTGGTAGTGTGAACAACAAGCGTTCAAAACACATATCGTTGATTTCCCGCGCTTCAGCGTTTTCGGAAGATATAACGCAGCTACTCTAATAACAAGACCTTCATATTAGATTATTGGTAGGTATTTTGTATAAAAACAAGATGTTCAGTAAAGAATATATAGCCTACTTTCTCCTAAATGCATGGGTGTTGTTATAACTCTTTGTCCTTTTCAAGGAGTATAATTGAATGTTGGTTGTAGTAGCTTGTTGAAATACAACGTATTATACGGATATTAAACATGAATATGAGGTGTCCTTTGCTAGTGCTACCTCTGTAAAACATTTCATTCAATTGGGTTTCACCGTGTTTGAATTAATACGGTGAATCGATTTGCACACATACATGGCCGCTATCTGCAAAGTATTGGATTGATGACCTTGTAGTTCAGTCAAAAGATGCTTACCATTTAAAGGTATGTTGTTGCAACATTTGGTAGACATCAACTAAATAGATTGGTCGTAATTTGATTTAAGCTTTTAACATTTGGGTGGCCGCCATTCCGTTTCCGTCAAGATGGCTGCGATATAAAACATACCCTGAGGTGCCCTTTGCTAGTGCTACCTATGTACCAAATTTTGTTCAATTAGGTTTTACCGTGTTTGAATTGATAAGGGGAATCGATTTGCACACGTACATGGCCGCCATATGCATTGCACTGATGACCTTGTAGCTTGGTCAAAGAACGCTCCTCACATAACGGTATGTTGTTTCAAAATTTGGTAGAGATCGGATGATTAGGTTGGTCGTAATTTGATTTAAGCTTTTAACATTTGGGTGGCCGCCATTACGTTTCCGTCAAGATGGCGGCGATATAAAATATAACACTGAGTTGCCTTTAGCAAGTGCTATATCTGTACAAATTTCGTTCAATTCGGTTTCACCGCTTTCAAATTGATATGGGGAATCGATTTGCACTCATACATGGTCGCTATCTGCAAACTATTGTCTGATGACCTTGTTGTTTGGTCAAAAGTTGCTTACCACATAAAGGTATGTTGTTGAAAAATTTAGTAGAGATCAGATCATTAAGTTGGTCGTAATTTGATGTAAGTTTTTAATATTTGGGTGGCCGCCATTACGTTTCCGTCAAGATGGTGGCGATACAAAACATGACACTGAGGTTCCCTTTGCTAGTGCTACCTCTGTACCCAAATTTCGTTCAATTCGCTTCCACTGTGTTTGAATAGATAGGGGGAATCGATTTACACACATACATGGCCGCAAATTATTGGGTTGATGACCTTGTAATTTGGTCAAAAGATTCTTCATACATAAAGGTATAATGTTGCAAAAATTGGTAGAGATCAGATGATTAGGTTGGTCATAATTTGATTTAAGCTTTTAACATTTGGGTGGCCGCCATTACGTTTTCGTCTAGATGGCGGCGATATAAATTATGACACTGAGGTGCCTTTTGCTAGTGCTCTGTACCAAATTTCGTTTAATTCGGTTTCAACGTGTTTGAAATGATATTAGGAATTGATTTGCACACATACATGGCCGCCATCTGCAAACTATTGGGCTAATGACCTTGTAGTGTAGTCAAAAGACTCTCGCCATATAAATGTATTTCGTTGCAAAACTTGGTAGCGATCGGATGATTAGTTTAGTCGTAATTTGATTTAAGCTTTGAACATTTGGGTGGCCGCCATTACATTTCCGTCAAGATGGCGACGATATGAAACATGACACTGAGGTGCCCTTTGCTAGTGCTACCTCTGTACCAAATTTCGTTCAAATCGGTTTCATCGTATTCGAATTGATAGTGGGGGACCGACATTCAGAGTACACCCACCGACAGACACACAATTTTTAGCCTACTTTCGATTTTTGCAAAAAATGAAAGTAGACTTATGAGATCAACACAGGGCAAAAAAATGTGTCTGTGTGTGTGTGTGTGTGTGTGTGTGTGTGTGTGTGAGAGAGAGAGAGTCTGTGTGTGTGTGTGTGTGTGTGTGAGTGTGTGTACTCTGAATGTCTGTTCCCCCCGCCCCCTATCAATTCGAACACGGTGAAACCGAATTGAACGAAATTTTGTACAGAGGTAGCACTAGCAAAGGACACCTCAGTGTCATATTTTATATCGCCGACATCTTGTCTGAAACGTAATGGCGGCCACCTAAATGTTAAAAGCTTAAATCAAATTACGACCAACTTAATCATCTGATCTCTACCAATTTTTGCAACATTATACCTTTTTGTCTGAAGAACCGTTTGACCAAACTACTAGGTCAGCAGCCCAATAATTTGAGGATGGCGGCCATGTTTGTGTGCAAATCGATTCCCCCTATCTATTCAAACACTGTGAAACCGAATTGAACGAAATTTGGTACAGAGGTAGCACTAGCAAAGAACACCTCAGTGTCACGTTTTATGTCGCCGCCATCTTGACGAATACGTAATGGCGGCCACCCGAATGTTAAAAGCTTTATCAAATTACGATCAACCTAATCATCTGATCTCTACCACAATTTGTAACATTATACCTTTATGTACGAAAAATATTTTAACCGAACTACAAGGTCATCAGCCCAATCATTTGTGGATGGTGGCTATGTATGTGTGCAATTCGATTCCCCCTGTCTATTCAAACACGGTGAAACCGAATTGAACGAAATTTTGTACCGAAGTATCACTAGCAAAGGGCACCTCAGGGTCATGTTTTATATCGCCGCCATCTTGACGGAAATGTAATGGCGGCCACCCAAATGTTCAAAGCTTAAATCAAATTACGACTAACCTAATCATCCGATCTCTACCAAATTTTGCAACGTTATACCTATATGTACGAAGAATCTCTCGACCAATCTACAAGGCCATCAGCCCAATAATTTGCGGATGGCGGCCGTGTTTGTGTGCAAATCGATTTCCCCTATCTATTCAAACACGGTTAACCGAATTGAACCAAATTTGGTACAGAGGTAGCAATAGCAAAGGGCACCTCAGTGTCATATTTTATACGACGCCATCTTGACGAAAACGTAATGGCGGCTACCCAAATTTTAAAAGCTTAAATCAAATTACGACCAACCTTATCATCTGATCTCTACTAAATTTTGCAACAATATACAGTGGCCTCAAGATAGCAAGCTGCCTGGTTCGCGCATGCGCACACAAAGTGTGTCCCCTGCCACGAGCACTGTTGGCAGCCAGTTAACGGTACAGTTCGTTTCCGCAGCTAAGTAGTAACTCATTCTGTTGAGCGAAGTGGTTTATCGTTGTCTCTGTGTCGGAGTGAACTGGAAAGAAATTAATTTGTTTACGAGAATTATTTGTTGTTGTTGTGTTTTGCTGTGTTACGATGAGTTGTAGTAAATTACCGCGCAAAGTTATCAAGAGTCAAACTCGTGAGGTTATTAGTAATGTGATGGTATTCATGAAAAAGGAGATTGAAGCAGGTGGATTTGTGATAGATGTGAAAAAGGTGCGAGAAAGAGTGTCGGCTGCAGTTGGATGTTCTAAAATGACTTAAACGAGGATAAGTCGTGAGGCCAAGAGGAAAAGAAATGAAGGTGAACCTATGTTCGAAACTCCTAATAAAACACGAAAAAAAAAAAACAAGTCAGATACAGGCCTGGATAGTTTTGATAATGGTGTTGTAAGGAGAGTGATCAATAACTTTTATCTAAACATGTGTACCGACAATACCTAAACTGCATGCGAGGCTTGTGAAGGATTTAGGGTTTCCAGGCGGCAAAACAAGCCTGAGAACAATTCTCAAAGAGTTAGGCTACAAATGGAAGAAAACTCGGAACAATAGGCACGTGCTCGTTGAAAGGCAACACATCGCTTTTCAACGGTATAATTATCTGCATAACGTCACAAGATTCAGATCAGAAGGCCGACCTGTGGTGTATATGGATGAAACATATATTCATTCTACCCACGTCAATTCAAAATCGTGGTCAGATGACTCGACTGAAGGCTTATTTACACCCATTTCTAAAGGAGGAAGACTCATCGTAATACATGCTGGAGGGGAGATGGTGTTTATTGAAAATTGTTTGACAATGTGGCAATCGTCACAATCGACAGGAGATTACCATAACGAGATGAATTATAATAATTGCAGCAAGTGACTCGAAGAGAAGTTAATCCCTAATCTCCCTAAAAACAGTGTGCTTGTGATTGATAACGCCCCGTATCACAACGTTCAATCTAACAAATGTCCCACAAGCAACTCCAGAAAGACTGTCCTGCAGGAGTGGTTAAAGTTTAATAACATCCCATTTACTGACAACATGGTGAAAGTTCAGTTACTTGAGTTAGTAAGGCTGAATGAACCACTGCATAAAGAATATGTGATAGACTCTCTGCTGAAACAACATGGTCACACGGTTCTACGCCTTCCACCGTATCACCCAGAACTCAACTCCATAGAGCTTGTCTGGGCCGAACTAAAAAATTGGATTGCGGCAAACAACACCACATTCAAAATGGAGGACGTCAGAGCATTGGCAACACAGAAGTTTGATGAAATCTCACAACAGTCTTGGATGAAGAAGTGTGAAAAAGCCAAAACGTATGAAGCAGAGTACCTGAAGCAGCAGCCTCTAATTGAAGAAGTCGTGGAAAACTTTATTATTGGGTTAGGTGAAGACAGTAGCGAAGAAGAAGAAGAAGAAGAAGAAGAAGAAGAAGAAGAAGATGATGAGAGTGGAGATTCAGATGGTGATTTATCGGGAGTGGAGGAGTTGCCTTTGGACGGACTGTAAATAATGGTTTCCATCGTTTCTTCTCCAAATTGTGTTGTGGTGATAATACTAAAATTGTATGGGTTTGAACCCCTGGGGGATAATACTGTGATAATGTGAATGGATCATTATTTGTGTACAGTACATGTGCTGTGAATACATAGTGATACTTGCACTTATACTTCATTCCCTATTTTCAATGCTCATTGTTTAATCATAAAAGCTTTGTGGTGTAGCAGGTAGCGTTCTTTGCTTTCGCCCCGGAGGTCTGGGTTCGATTCCCACCTCGGCCATCCTGGAAGTGGTTCTCCGTGGATTCTCACTTCTACCTCAGGAAAATGCTGGGATGGTTCTTAACTTAAGGGCACGGCTGCCTCCTTCCCAATCCTACCGCCAATTTACAAATCAATAACACAGGTTATCACACAAATCCCCCCCCCTCCCCCACACACACACACACACACACCTGAAATACACGGGGCTATATGACAACGATGTCGCAGCCCCTAAAATAAACAACAAAAGCCTTTTCAAATAGCCCACGGCTTAGTCAAAGTACTTTTTTAAATACCGGTTACTGTTATTAACTTATGACTGGCTTCTTGGCTCCGTTATGATACATAATGCACAAAAATACCTTGTTTTCTACGTTGTATAAATGAACTTCACAAATGTGAAACATATGTCACGGCTCTACAAAATAAACAAGCGGAGAGGGATGGTGGTAGGCCAACTTGTCAAATAATGTGACTGTACACGCATAGCTGACCGGGCGTGGGGCCCCCTCCAGGGGCTGTGCTTCCACCCCTAACGCGGCAACTTCCTATCTTGAGGCCACTGTATCGTTATGTGGTAAGCATCTTTTGACCAAACGACAAGGTCATCAGCCCAATAGCTTGCAGATAGCGGCCATGTATGTGTGCAAATCGATTCACCATATCAATTCAAACACGGTGAAACCGAATTGAATGAAATTTTGTACAGAGGTAGCACTAGCGAAGGGCACCTCATATTCATGTTTGATATTCGAATAACACGTTGTATTTCAACAAGCTACTACAACCAACATTCAATTATACTCCTTGAAAAGGACAAAGATTTATAACAACACCCATGCATTTAGGAGAAAGTAGGCTCTATATTCTTTACTGAACATCTTGTTTGCCCTGTGTTGATCTCATAAGTCTACTTTCATTTTTTGCAAAAATCGAAAGTAGACTTAAATCTGCCTGAAAATGGAATTATAAATTCAAGTAGGTGTACTACAGGACTTCTAACGTCCGTTGTGGACTACCCTGCCGCAGCGTCATCGGATGTAATCAGTGGCGTAGCTAGCGGAGTGTTTCAGGGGATTAGAACCCCCCCGTTTTGGAAATTTTAAAAATCAAAAGGGAAGTGATAATAATTAATGAGCTAAATAAACATTTATAAAATTAAATAATAAATTATGTACGGTATTGTTGTCGCCTTTTGGCCCATTGAGGCTATCCGCAAGACAATGCACACCTCCGTCCTCCCAGGGATGCCAATCTAGCTTTTTCCCCGTTAAATATAGCTTTTTCAAACTGAGCGTAGGCACAAATAATTTTAAATCCTGCCTAGTGGAGCAATTTTCTTTCTTTCATTTCTTAGCGGGAGGGAAGTTGTACGTTAATTAATCTCGTTTTAGTTAATAATAATAAATAATAATAATCAGTGCTAAAAATGCTTTGAGTATATTTACACTAATTTGGAGATCGTCGTTAACTTCTTGAGTGTGAGATAGCCGAGTTGTTTCACGTTAATATGTCCTGCGATTCCCTGAATTATGGTTATCCCCCAGTTACTATAACCCCTCCCGTTGGTCGATCTTGGCTGTAGCCTTCCATCTATTGAGAACCTATTTACCCAATTTGATTTGTTATACCTGCGAAAACTTTTTAATAATACTGACTCATCTGCTATTTTAGACAAAATTTCCCTTGGCTACCAATCAGCTCAGAAGGGCCGCGGAGTTACGCTGTACGCCCCACTACGCAGGACTGAGTCGTCCAAACTGGGTGTTGTAAATAGATCGGTATGTGCATGGAACAGCCTACCGTGTTCCCTGAAGGCCAGCAATAATAATGCCGTTCAGTTCAAGAGGAAGCTGCGGCATTATTTGTTCAACAAGTAGGTTGTTCCTCATAAATTATGCCCCGATTCTTTGTTGTGCTAGTGTTTCCTGTGTATCTCCATTTGCAATATTTATGTGACCTCTCCTTGCGTCAGGCCTCGGCAGCCGGCACAGTTCATATCCTCGCCGCTAGATGGGGGCTCCATTCATTCCATTCCTGACCCGGTCGGAGACTGGAAGCAGGCTGTGGATTTTTTCATGTGACCTCTCCTCTTGTTGTCCTGCCTTATCCTATATAAATTTACCATCCCTCTAATGTATACTGTAAATTATGTATCATTGCTCGATTCTCACTAATTGCCATCTTGTGTACATCCCTATATCTAATATATAAAAGTGAAAGTCTGTATGTATGTATGTATGTATGTATGTATGTATGTGGGTTGGTTCCGTATACAAATCTACACCGTTTCACCAATCTCAACCATATTTTGCATTCACATAGTTAGGACCCAGAAGGAACCGCTGGCTACATGAATTTTCGATAGTCTTTCTCATTCTTCTGATTTCGGCCCTTTCGTACTCAAGCACAGGCTAATCAAATCATAAAATATACTCGTGAAGGAATGGCAAGGCAGATAGTTTCCATGGCAACATAGCTCAAGTCGAGACACGGCCGACTAGATGCCAATTGCGCTCTGCAATACCGGTATAGAAAATGAGGATCTTTACTTGAAATCCCGTTAGTTACTCAACTGCTCACACAGCACTGTCAACCGAGTTTAGCATAACAAAGACTTGACACTATCTTCTTTCTACTATATATTTGTCAAATACCACTCACTCACTCACTCACTCATTCATTTATTCATCACGAAATCTCAGAAACCACCAAACGGATTGGAATGAAATCTGGTATGCAGCTTCCTCAAGGGCCGCAAATACCCACTAAGAGAGGATTTGGGGATATTCAGGTTCTAAAGGGGTGTTAAGGGGGTAGACCTGCATTTCATTGAATAGCAACATCTCCCGATTGGTTTCATTGGGGGATGTGATACTCGGCATATAAACTCATCATTAAAAATAAGAAAACATGTGTCTGATGGTTTTTCGATGTGGTGTATATTATGAGGTGAAAGGGGTGAAAAGTGGGGATTGAAAGATTCCTAACGGAGCGTGTATCTCTTAAACGACATAGGCGAGGAGTTTGAAACTCAGCGAAAAAAAATTCAACATAAAAAAGAAGTAAATATGTGTTGACCGTTTTTTTCATAAATCCAATTTAATGGGCCCATGGGGAGAGATGAAATTCTGGGGGGGGGGGGGGGAACAGAAAATAAAGTGTTCTAACTGATTGACTGACTGGCTCACTCATCAAACTCAGGGGGGAAAACTGCTTTAAAGTAAGTAAATAGCTGTTCGACAGTTGTTTTTTTTTTCATAAATCAATTTTAAGGGGTTTATGGGAGGGGTGAAATTCTGAAAAAAGAAAATTGAAAGAAAATGTCCTGACTCACTCACTCACTCACTCACTCATCATCGCCCAGCCAAATTTATTGAAGTTAGAAACATGACAGTTTGGGGATATGTTCATTTTATGTCAAAACCGTACACTAAAGGAGGTTTTTTGGATATTCAGGTTCTAAAGGGGACTTAAGGGGTTTAAACCTGCATTTCATTGAATAACAATATCTCCCGATTGGTTTCATTGGGGGATGTGATACACGGCATATAAAATCATCATTAAAAAGTAACAAGACACGTGTCTGAGGGTTTTTCGATGTGTTTATGAGGTGAAAGGGGTGAAAAGTGGGGATTGAAAGATTCCTAACGGAGCGTGTATCTCATAAACGATGTAGGCGAGGAGTTTGAAACTCAGCGGAAATAAAAAAGCATAAAAAATAAGTAAATATGTGTTTGACCATTTTTTCATAAATCCAATTTAAGGGGCCCATGGGGAGGGGTGAAATTCTGGGGGGGGGGGGGTAACAGGAAGTGTCCTAACTGATTGACTGACTGACTCACTCATCAAACTCAGGGGGAAAAACTGCTTTAAAGTAAGTAAATAGCTTTTCGACAGTTTTTAACAATCAAATTGAAGAGGTTCATCGGGAGGGGTGAAATTCTGAAGAAAAAAAATTGAAAGAAAATGTCCTGACTCTTTCACTCACTCATCATCGCCCAGCCAAATATATTGAAGTTGGAAACACGACATTTCGGGGATATGTTCGTTGTATGTCAAACCCGTACACTAAGGGAGGTTTTTTGGATATTCAGGTTCTAAAGGGGTCTTAAGGGGGTTAAACCTGCATTTCATTGAATAACAATATCTCCCGATTGGTTTCATTTGTGGATGTGATACTCGGCATATAAACTAATCATTAAAAATAAGCAGACATGTGTCTAAGGGTTTTTCGATGTGGTGTATTATTATGAGGTGAAAGGGGTGAAAAGTGGGGGTTGAAGGATTACTAACGGAGCGTGTAGGCCTATCTCTTAAACGACATAGGCAAGAAATTTGGAACTCAGCGAAAAAAAATCAGCCTAAAAGTAAGTTCGACTGTTTTTTCATAAATTAATTTAAGCGGCCAATGGGATGGGGTGAAATTCTGGGAGAAAAAAGTAGAGAAAATGTCCTAACTGACTGACTAACTCACTCACTCATCAAACTCAGGGGAAAAAGACAACTTAAAAATAATGTAATAGGTGTTCAAGCGTTTTTTCATCAATCCAATTTAAGGGGCCCATGGGGAGGGGTGAAATTCTGGTAAAAATAATTGAAAGAAAATGTCCTGTCTGACTCATTCACTCATCACGCCCATCGAAAACTATTAAAGTTGGAAACATGAAATTTTGGGAATATGTTCGCTGTATGTCGAAAACGTCAACTAAGGAATGATTTTTGTTTATTCGGATTTTAAAGAGGTGTTAAGGGGGTAAACGTGCATTTCATTGAATAACGATATCTAATGAGTTGTTTCTTTGGGGATGTGATATTCGGTATATAAACTAATCATTAAAAATAATCAGACATATGTCTAAGGGTTTATCGATGTGGTGTATATTATGAGGTGAAAGGGGTGAAAATTGGGGGTTGAGGGATTCTTAACGGAGCGTGTATCTCTGAAACGACATAGGCGAGAAGTTTGAAATTCGGCGAAAAAAACAGCTTAAAATACAAGTAAATAGGTGTTCGAACGTTTTTTCATAAATCCAATTTAAGGGGCCCTTGGAGAGGGATAAAATTCTGGGGGGAAGAAAACAGGAAAGAAAGTGCCCTAACTGATTGACTCGCTTTCTCACTCATCAAACTCAGGGGGAAAACAGCTTTAAATAAGTAAATAGGTGTTCGACCTTTTGTTTCATAAATCCAATTTAAGGGGTTCATGGGGAGGGGTGAAATTATCAAAAATAAATGAAAGAAAATGTCCTGTCTGACTCACTCACTCATCATCGCCCAGCCAAAATTATTGAAGTTGGAAACATGAAATTTTGGGGATATGTTCGTTGTATGTCGAAAACGTCCATTAAGGAAAGAGTTTTGGATATTTAGGTTCTAAAGAGGTGTTAAGGGGGTAAACGTGCATTTCATTGAATAACAATATCTCACGAGTGGTTTCATTTGGGGATGTGATACTTGGCACATATACTAATCATTAAAAATAAGCTGACACATGTCTAATGGTTTTTCGATGTAGTGTATATTATGAGGTGAAAGGGATGAAAAGTGGGGGTTGAAAGATTCCTAACGGAGCGTGTATCTCTTAAACGACATAGGCGAGGAGTTTGCAACTCGGAGGAAATCAATCAGCTTAAAAATAAATAAATAAATAAATAAATAAAATAAATAAAATTGGTGTTCGACCGTTTTTTCATAAATGCAATTTAAGGGGCCTATGGGGAGGGGTGAAATTCTGGAAGAAAAACGTTCACTAAGGAAGGATTTTTGGATGTTCACTCTCATCGACCAACCAAAACTATTAAAGTTAGAAGAATGATATTTTGGGGATATGTTTGTTGTGTATCGAAAACGTCTACTAAGGAGGGATTTTTGGGGTATTCAGGTTCTAAAGGGGTGTTAACGGGGTTAAACCTGCATTTCATTGAATAAAAAAAGACACGACTATGACGCGAGCGAAGCGAGGCTAAAAATGAGATGGTGTGTGTCTGTGTATTACTCAATCACGCAAGTACCACTGGTCCGATTTACATGAATTTTACATGGAAGTAGCTGATTTACCTGGTTAACATATAGGTTACATTTGATTTCAATACTTTGCACTATTTGAAGATGGCGACCATTTTAGTGACGTCACTACACCCTTTGGTTTCAAACTTTCATATTTCCATTTCAAATAAAAAGAGAACGCTAAGAAATAGCAAACTTTTGTTGGCATATACGAGGTTTAAAATTACATTTTCTATCCGAAAGGTATCTCCAACGGTTAGCGAGTAAAACCTAAATTTGTGCTATAAAACACGGTCAACGCCGAGCGGTGTAGTTGGACAAAATGTTCCATCCTTAATCTCCCTCTGCGCAGCACCTCGCCTATCCCCTGTTTTAACTGTCACCTTCACATTTTAATTTATTTATGACGCGTAGCGAAGCACGGGTACTTCAGCTAGTATATTATATTGTGAAAATCTGTGTGTCTGTGAGTGTGTGTGTGTGTTAGTTTGTTACCTCTTGACACTAAAACGGCTGGACGGATTTGGATGAAATTTGAAATGGAGACAGCTTATACCCTGGGATAACATATAGGCTGCCTTTCATCCGGAAATAAATCATTGTTCCCGTCGAACGGGCAACATAACTGAAAAGTCACCAAAAATACTCAGCCGGGGCAAAATATCGAAGTTGTCACATAAAGACCGGACAAAGCTCATTTTACGCCTCTCGATGCGAGAAACAATACTCGGTAAGTCCCTACGGGACACCGAAAACCACATTTTAAGGCCCTAAAACCAACAGTTTCAAAGATATTCGCAGAAAACTATCTTCACTCTGATAAACTGATGAACTAATGGCAAGTCCGTTTCCATGGCAACTGAATCTCAAGGTATGACATCCGATTTTCTATATATCCCTGTAGGAGGCAATGCCAATCCATTTATTATCTTTTTCAAGAGATATATAAACACAAGTACAGGGTAGCGTGCCTGCCTCCCATCCGGAGGCCCCGTGTTCGATTCCCGGCTCCGTCAGAGATTTTAGACACTGGCGTGAGGGCTGCAACGGAGTGCACTCAGCTTCGTGAGCACAATTGAGTAGCTGCCTGATAGAGAGGCAGCGCCCCGGTCACGAAGAACAAGATAAACGGCCGAGCGAACACGATGCACTGACCACGCGTCACCACAATATCTGCAGGCCAAATGGCTGGGAAGCGGTGGCATGATAGGCCTAGGCCCTTCGTGGTCTGTAGTGCCAGGGGTAAAAAATTAGGGATAGCGCCTTCTAATACCACTTTTAAATTTTAAACCCTACACTAGCGGCTACTCAATAAAGTTAGCGATCTACCTACGTTCAATTTCATAAACACTGGGCTTACAAATCCCGTATAGTTAAGTACAAATATCAGTCTGGTCGTTATTTCAGTAGCAACGAAGCTCTGTGGCGGCTATTGCCGTTTCCGTAACACTTAAGGCATCTCGCCGTCACATACCTCCATGTGCACTTACAAAATTGTGAACCAGTCTATTTTACTGAAAAGAATTTCTACGAGCGAGTATCCACTCTGGCAAAAACCACACTCACCACCTTTTCCAAAATGTACACAAGACATGATTTTTAAAGCACTCTTCTGTATGTTGAGGTACAGAGATATACCACATGGAAAGATACAATAAAATGTTGGCAAATCTGAGTTCAAGGAACTGCTGTCTAGAATAGGCTTTCGGTACAGGTTATGCGGCCCATGTTCGTAACATGGAATGTTATCCTTTGACAATTCATCTACACCATGTGCGAGGACAACGCATTTCAAATATCTCTAAAACCTCAATAATCAGGAAATTGGAGAAAAATTTAAAGTGGGAGCGAAGATTCAAGGAGAAATAATTTCATCTTTGAGATTTGCTGATGACATCGTCGTCTTGGCCGATACGCCAGAGGATTTGAACGAGTTTTTGAATGGTATGGACTCCGTCTTGAGGAATGAATTCATGATGAAAATCAATAAATGTAAAACAAAATTATTGGAATGCAGCCGAAATAAATCAGAAACCTCTATGGACCTCAAATTGGCTGGTGAAACGCTACAGGAAGTAGGATACTTCTGTTACTTAGGAAGCAAAATATCCAGTGATGGACGAAGCAAAGAGGATATAAAAAGCAGGTTGGCTCAGGCAAGGAAACCATTTCTAAAGAAAAGGAATCTGTTGGCATCGAATATACATTTAGGTATTAGGAAGTCATTTTTGAAAGCTTTTGTCTGGAGTGTGACATTATAAGGAAGTCAAACTTGGACTAATGGTGCAGCAGAAAAGAGGAGAATTGAAGCGTTTGAAATGTGGTGTTACAGGAGAATGATGAAGATCAGATGGGTAGATAGGGTAACAAATGAAAAGGTATTAAGACGAGTGGGAGAGGAGAGTTGTTTCTGGCGACTGCTAATGAAGGGAAGATATAGGTTGGTAGGAGACATAAATAAGACACCCAGGAATAGCAAGCTTAGTTATGGAAGGGAGGGTCGTGGACAAGAACTGTAGGCGTAGACCAGGGTTAAAAAGATTGCCTCGGATGTAGGGTGTGGTTGCTGTGTAGAGATGAAACGATTAGCTCAGGAGAGGGAGGCATGGAGCGCTGCATCAAACCAGTCAAAAAAACTGAAGAATCAACCAACAACAACAACAACAACAACAATCAGGAATTTTAATTATTTAGAGAGGCATGTGAGGCAAAAGGGTTGTTGGAGAATTTCAATCCCTGGGACGTAACACTGGAAGAGACTGCATAATGTACGAGTACATCAGCGGCCAAAGTGAGATATATTTTACTATAGGTCTATTAATAGCGACATGTTGACGTTCAAATCATCAAAATTGTGGCAAAATTACACCCAGAATAGCTTAAGGAAAAATACTTTTAATTCTCCATATTCCGATAGATTTGCCATTCCAGTGTGCAAGAGTGCAGTTCCCTCTTCAAACAATATTCGCAATTTCTATTAACAAAGCGCAATGACACACACTTAACAGCAGCAGGTGTACATTTAGACAAAACCATTTTTTTCCCATGGGCAACTGTATGTGGCGTGCTCGCGAGTATCCGGACAACAAAATCGTTATGTCTCAGCAGAAGATGGCAAAACCAAAAATGTAATTTTAAAATGTGTTCATATAATGTAACATCCTACCCTGCA
The DNA here is from genome assembly GCA_946902985.2 of Meconema thalassinum. NCBI lineage: Eukaryota > Metazoa > Arthropoda > Insecta > Orthoptera > Tettigoniidae > Meconema > Meconema thalassinum. The sequence goes on from OX336390.1 coordinate 839,946,503, forward strand.
GACTTTGAAAACTCTAAAAAACTCCCACTTTTCTGCTCATATCAATATACTCTACTGTATGTATCAGAATTTTCAGAATTAGAATTGACCCATCTGTAGCCGCGATTGCTGTAATAGAATAGACCAATTAATGCATCGTCCCCATTGTCTTGATCGCGAGCGAAGCGGCGGGAACCTGCTAGTATGTAAATATAATCCAGTATATATAGTGGGGGCTCTGACGCATCCCGAATGCGAAGTGGGGCTTTGCTCTTTCCAGAGACTCCCTTCAGTGTATTGTAAATATAGTGTAAGGCACTCATGAAAAAATATGAAATGAAATGAAACACAGTTCCCATGACTGACAAACAACCGAAGTATTATGTTTTATTTTCATAAATCCACTTGAAGATCGAATAGTTCTGAAATTTGCTTTCATAAATCAACAACAGAACCACCACTTTGTTCCCCCTACATCGAGGTCAAGCAGCTTCGATTCCCCTGTGGCATCGTTAATTATAACAGACGGAGGAACATTCAACAAGGACAGTACTTTTCAAAACTCACAGATAGTATCTCCACTCTGAAGTCACTGTGTCTGACATGCAACTTCCTCGCGCTGTAATTTAATTGTCTAGAATACTTTGTACTGTTTAGATTCGTATCAAGAAACATCGTTTCGTGCATGCAAAAAGAAAGTAACAACCGTTAATTGCTTCGTTTCCAGGTTTCAGTGCCTAGAAAGAACCTATCCATTGGGTTTATCTCTGTCAATGTGGCTTTCAAGGACTGTTCTATATTTAAGATTGTGATCTAAACGTAGACACAGAAATTGCTTTAAGCAAAAAATGATTAAAATTAAAATTATCATTCTGTCAATTGAAGTGTATGCGGGAACAAACGTCATGTTACATTTGTTATTTATTGAGAAAAACAGCAATAAAGGAGACTGTTAGGGCTACGCTGTAAGACGTAACATAGACTTTAGTTCCGTAAACCAACACACTACAGTGCGGGCGTTCACTCACTCGCCCATAATAGAAGGGTACAAAATAGAATAGTGTTATTTTAAGTTTAATGTTATTGTTTGAACCTACTTATAATGTATTAGTCCGTGGATATAATATTCCTTTAAATATAAAACACGAATGAACTCGTTTCTTTGCCGTGGTCAATGTATCTTTATTAAAACTCAGCAATTCTTCTAGGTTTGTGCCGTGTCTTGTGTGGGGTTTCGCCTAGGACACCTAGCTGGCTTATCGGCGGGTTCTTGGTGTCACCGCCTGGACCCCCACAGCAGTAACGAACTGCGCGCTACCTCCCTTTATATAGAGTGCAACTGCACTACTTTACTGCGAGAACTAAATGCTCAAGCAGCCTTAACCTCCCTATGAAGGCTTCCAAAAAGGTGGTGTATTGGCTTTCACGGCCGGTGAATTAAAACTCAGCAATTCTTCTAGGTTTGTGCAGTGTCTTGTGTAGGGATTCGCCTAGGACACCAAGCTGGATCATCGGCGGGCTCTTGGTGTCCCCACCCGGACCCCCACAGCAGTAACGAACTGAGCGCTACCTCCCTTTATATAGAGTGCAACTGCACTACTTTACTGCGAGAACTAAATGCTCAAGCAGCCTTAACCTCCCTATGAAGGCTCCCAAAAAGAAGGTATATTGCTTTCACGGCCAGTGAATTAAAATTCAGCAATTATTCTAGGATTGTGCCGTGCCTTGTGTGGGGTTTCGCCTAGGACACCAAGCTGGCTCATTGGTGGGCTCTTTGTGTCCCCGCCCGGACCCCCACAGGAGTAACGAACTGCGCGCTACCTCCCTTTATATAGAGTGCCACTGCACTACTTTACTGCGAGAACTAAATGCTCAAGCAGCCTTAACCTCCCTATGAAGGCTTCCAAAAAGATGGTATATTGGCTTTCACGGCCAGTGAATTGAAACTCAGCAATTCTTCTAGGTTTGTGCCGTGTCTTGTGTGGGGTTTCGCCTAGGACACCAAGCTGGCTCATCGGCGGGCTCTTGGTGTCCCCGCCCGGACCCCCACAGGAGTGACGAGCATTTGGTTCTCGCAGTAAAGTAGTGCAGTTGCACTCTATATAAAGGGAGGTAGCGCGCAGTTCGTTACTCCAGTGGGATCCGGGCGGGGACACCAAGTGCCCGCTGATGAGCCAGCTTGGTGTCCTAGGCGAAACCCCACACAAGACACGGCACAAACCTAGAAGAATTGCTGAGTTTTAATTCACTGGCCGTGAAAGCCAATATATCATATTTATTAAGTTTCAAAATACAACTATGGTGCTTTTCCTTTTGATTTCAACACAAAAAATTACTCTAACAAGATTAGTCATACACAGCTGATAACACCAGAATAGCCTCTTAACGAGAATGCGTTCGTTATATCCATTCACTTCATAACAGTATTGCCGTGTTCGAGCGGGAGGCGATATAACATAGACTTTTGTTCCGTTATTTTTAAAGAGCATTTCGCTTCACAATTTCGGGAATACTTAAACCGTAATTTGAGATATGCTCCAACTACTTACAAATACGTACATAGAAAACATCGTAGATGTTTTTTCCGTGAGTATCTCAAATTGCACAAAATGTAACATACAGTAGACGCTTGTTCTCGCATACGCTTCGATTATTTCGAATAAAGGTAACGATTGTAAGCAGCGTTGGGGCGATATTATTCCTAAAATAAGTAGGCCTAATCAACATATTTGATATTCGAGGAAAATAATACGCCCTTATTTGAAGTCCATATTGGTTAGGAAGAAACGAGGGTATCCCTACTGTGTCACAACTCAAACCTATACAATGGTGCCTAACGGTGCCCTTTCACAATATAAAATATGGGCCGTCGGCTTCCGTAATTTAAACTCATTTTATGGGAGAATTGGCTATAGACAACTGAAGTCTACTTTGTAATAGACTGTCGAAGGATGTCCTAAATTATTTAGCCTACTTATGAACACAATAAACTCTCGATTTAGCGGTAGTCGATTCAACTGACTCCGGATATAACGGACAGAATTATACCAACCGAGATATTTTTCCCTTAAATTTCGCACATTCACAATGAAACGGAAGTTTTATCTACTGTGCGCGCGTCCCAAACTTATCTTATTTAAAAAGTACAGTAATACTAATCATCATATATACAGGGCACCCGAGAATATTCTGCGCAGTGGGTACGTGCAGCTGTGAGTGGTTGAGTCATGTGTTCAGTTGGCTGCACTGCACTGTGTCCTTCAAAGCGGGACTCTCCCGTGTGGGCTGTCAGTGTGTATTGCGATAAGCGAGCGAGCCTGTATGTCTTCAGTGTGTATTGCAGTATGCGAGCTTTCAGATAGATTATTGGAAGAGTGCAACAGTATACAGGCGGTAATGTTTACTACTGAAGAGAGAGTTTTTTGGTGGAATAAGTTTTTCCAGGTGCGGTTTCCTAATTCCAAGTGTCAAAACCGTGATACCGTTCGGGATTTGGTAAGTAAATTTCGTGTGACTGGCTCAGTTCACGATGTACCGGGAACAGGCAAGCCTACGCTATTAACAGACGGAAAACTTGATGAAATCTCCGATATAATGCTGCATAGTCGAAGTAAATCAACACGAAAATTAGCTCAACAAACAGGAATCTCTAATTCGACAGCACATAAAGCTGTAAGAGTCAAGCTTCAGTTGTTCCCTTATAAAGTTACCGTGGTTCATGAATTAAAACAAACTGATTACGGAAAAAGAGTGATGTACTGCGAATGGTTCCAGCATATGTTATGAATGGCTGTGGTGAGTACAAAGTTTACTGTTTATTTGTTATGATGCAAGCGACAAGCTGCCAACGTAACTTCTGTGGCTAGCTCTCGCAGACCCATGTAGGCGCTGCGGAGAACATTCCCGGACTCACTGTATTATTTGAGTAGTATAGATCCCTCCTGCGGCGCTTACTAGCGACCGATCGTGACAGATGAGCATTTAAATGAAAGAGAATATACATTAGCAGTGACTAATTGCAGTCTAATTTCATAAATGTTGTGGGGAATTGAGACGTTGCAACTCTTGAGAGTTGCAATCTATGGATTGCGATTTATGATTGTCATTCGTTTTATTGTTATCACTTCACTTGTCACATCTTGGTTAGACGATAATAAAGATCAGATAATAGTGTTCCCGTTATCCATTTCTATTAACCACAACATTTGGTGCCGAAAACACTCGGGATATCGCATGATATCAAGTGATTTTAAGGAATAATCTGTTTAGGCCTATACTGCAGGAATTGAAGCCTCTCGTAAGTTTTTACTCTGCAATTGCATTACGGAACCTCCAAACTGTAAGGGAAGACTTGCAATTACACTATACTGGACGGAAGGTTTCCTACCTCACAACCGACTACAGATAAGTGACAACGCTACACATTTGTAAACCGAATAACTGTTGGATGACCCTATTAACTTCTTGTTTGGTTATAATTGTATGTGTGTAATAACATTATGTTTCGTTCGTGCATATTGTAGTGTTATCTGGTGCTAATCATAGATATTATAAAATCGGAGCACAGTCCAGAGATAATATAAAACTGACCATAGTAATTAACACACAATCTAAGCGTCGACACTAGCGATCCTAGTAGCACCTGACCGAAAATCATTCGATACTTCAGATAGCAGATTAACAGCTCTTTGCCTTGCACATTTCCGTGAACACACGTACAACATGAGCAATAACGATCAAGCAGATGTAATTCTACACAGTCTAAGAAGAAAGCAAACCAGACAGAGGGCAAATACAACACGCTTTGTTACGGAAATTAACAGTTTCACTGATAATACTTCATTCGAAGACTGGGAGCACTACCGAGATAGACTACAGGAAACTCTCAACAACTTAACCACATTTGATGATTCTATAGATGAGTTACTATCGGATACTGAATACGATACTGATGTTCAGAGTTGTGAAGAATATATAGACTCAGCGAAACGCGCTATCACAAGGGCATCGAGCACAATTGCAAGTAAATTGTCAAATTCAGCAGCTAATTTAAGTATCCCTGAATCACTGCCAACTTCACCTACTATTCCAATTCAGGCTTCACACTCAGTTCGACTCCCGCCAATTAAGCTAGAATCCTTCGCTGGTGACATAGCAACTTGGCCACGTTTTTGGGAGCAATTCGAGTCATCCGTTGATAAAGACCCTTTCCTTCCTACCTTAAATGAACACATATTTTTGCGCGGGTACTTGGAAGCCGAGCCCAAGCGGCTAGTCGATGGAATCGCCGTAATAGCAGATACATACGAGGAAACGAAACGGATTCTACAAGCTCGCTATGGGGATAAAAACAGAATAATAGAGGCGCACTTACACTACCTAGAGGGAATCAGACCTATTCAGCTCGCTACTCCTGAAGCACTCAACGACACGTTCATCGATTGCCATCGACACATACAAGCTCTTCGTGCGCTGGGAGAAGACGTAAACGGCTACGGGAGAGTTCTTGCTCCGAAAATACTTAGAACGTTTCCCGCTGATATATGTCGTCGTTGGATAATTCAGACTAAGAGGGAAAATTTCTCGGAAGGCGATATTATCAAGCTCATGGAATTCTTGGGGGAAGAAGTAGATGCGGCTATGGTGACGCACAAGATTCGTGGATCTGCTTCGACTCAGGTTCCCGCGACAGCAGCACTGCACGTTGATTCAAATAAGAAACAATCCAATAAGAAGGTTGCATCAGAACCATTTTGTGTCTTTTGTGAATCCCGCGGACACTGGGCGCAAGAATGCAAGTCAGTTTCTAACGATAAGGATAGACTTACCAAACTCAGGAACACGGACCGCTGCTTTCTTTGCCTAAACCGCGGACACTCCATGAAGAACTGCAACCGAAAGGGTAAGGCATTCTGTTCTTCCTGCAAAGCCTTGCATCACAGATCTGTTTGCAGTAGAAACTTATCTACTAACACAGCGGCAACCATTACGTCCGTTAACAAGATAGATTCTCTTCCATCCGACTTTACTTACCTGCAGACCGCGCGAGTTTGGGTTACGGGTCCCAATGGGCGAACTAAACAGACGCGTTGCATACTGGATGCTGGAAGTCAATCGAGTTTTATCCTTGAGTCTCTAGTTAACAGTGGCGTAGCGTGAACTTTTGAGCTGGGGACGCCAAAGTTTATAACGACAAACTAAGGAAAAAATCAAAAAGCTAATATGAAAGATACTGTCACATACCTCACACAGTCTTGTACATCAGCTCCATTCGTCTTTTCTTCTTTTCTGCGAAAATGTCAATGATGTGTTCAAGAAATGCCGGCTCTGATGAAAGCTCACCTAATAACTGTTTTTCAATGGCCAGTGAATTTAAACACGACAAGCGACTATTGCTCATAGAATTTCTAAGGTATCTTTTAATTCTTTTCAGCGTGCTCATGCTGCGTTCACTACCAGCTGTAGTAGTTGGAATAGTCAGTACTAAGCGCTGTAGTTTAGTTACTTCCTGATAGATGGAGTCGAGACCGTTGGCAACAAAATATTTTAAAAGCTCTCCATAAACAATGTGAAGTTCATTTAGTAATTGGTTAACATTAAAGAATGGATACTGTTTTACCAAAATATCTAATTTGCCCTGGGGGAATGTTTCAGTGTATTCTTTAAACTTCTTTTCTTGTACTAACTCAATGAAATTTAGATGATTTAGATCTTCAAATCTACTTTTCATTTGAGCTGTTAGTGAATCTACTATTTCAAAAGTTAGCACTCTCAAAGTGTTATACATTACGTTTTCATTCAACTGGATGCTTTTTTGAACGCATCTGTCAGTGAAATCTTCATTTCTTAAGTTTTCTATTCTTTTGACGACAGCCTCTATCTCATTATGGCAAGTTACAATACTCACTGTCGATGATTGTAACAATTTGAAAAGATGATCAGTGTAAATGAAACAAGCTTCGAATACACATAGAAAATATACAAAGGTAGGGTCATCCATATGTCTTTTGAGACCAATGGCACAGTTCACAGAGTCGTCGTCCCATTCACTATTTCCATCATCAATAATTTCATCAAAAGTACTATACAATCCTTGGAAATGTTTCATAATGGTGAAAACTGCCCTCGAATGAAAATTCCATCTCGTATTGCTAGCTTGTGGAAGCTTAAATCCTCTTTCGGTCAACAAAACCGTCCTTTTAGAAGACTTGCTGAAAAAACTATGAAAAGCAGTCAAGGCACAGACAAACAAACGAACCTGTTTTATTGTTTTTGAGCCATACAGAAGTACCAAATTAAATTGGTGGGCGTAACAATGGACGAAAAGAGCATATGGGCAAAACTGTTTCACTAGCTTTTGAACTCCTCCTTGTCTGCCTGCCATTACAGCTGCGCCATCGTATGTCTGGCTTACAACTTTTTTCTCCATTTACTTCCCAGTCAAGTAAAACTTTGTGCACGATTTCTGATAATCCCGCAGCTGTTTTATTCTTGGAAACGTCATAAAAGCCGACGAATCTCTCCTCTATTCTATCATCCACACAATATCTAAATATTATGCTCATCTGGCTCTTACACGATACGTCTAATGTCTCATCCGCTTGTATGGAGAGAAAGGGGGCTTCATTTATTTCTGATTTAATTTTTTCATTTAATGCAATTGTTGTAACTTCTATCAAGTCATTTTGAATGTCTGGAGATGTTCCTTTTAATAATTATGATGACTGTAAATGGTCTCTAACTATAGATTCATTTTGAGCGAGCAGGTTCAACAATTGCAAATAATTCCCCTTGTTAATAGAACTTTCATCTTCTCTATGGCCACGGAAGGCTAGTTCTTGTGTACAGAGAAATACTACTGATTGAATGAATCGTCGCACATATTGCCTGTTCGAAGACACGATCTCATTATGTTTTACTGCTTGTAGTCGAGCAGCTTCAGACATGCTCAATGCGAGTTTTACCTAGCAGATGAAATGCTTCACAATGTAACAAGTGGTGTTATGAAGACTGGTGTTTTACAGCCTTTTTAATTAAATTACTCAGGTCAGAAATTCCCTCCGTGCACCATTCAGTATCTTTCGCTCCAAACATAAGGCAAACGTAACAAAACATTTTGTTTTTTTCAACACACCCAGTTAGCCAGGAAAACCTGTCATACCAAGAAAGCTGAAAACTCCGTGTGCGATTTTTACCGACTTCTTTAATTGATAAATTTGGCTTTGGTCTTTTTGTTTTTAATTCACATCGCTGTTCATATGATAAAGTGCTCAAAGGAATTGCCTTTAAAAAATTAATAACATTAGAGTCAGGTGAACTTTCTTCAGTCATATTGGCAGCATTAAACACACACACCCACAATTAAAAGAAACTACACTTCTACAGTTCGAACTAGAGCACTAGCGCAGCGATTGGGCTATTGAGTTAACAGAACAGTGATCATACAATTCAAACGCCAGCAAACGCCAGCGTACGGTAGTGCTTCCCTTCCGAGAAACAAGTATGAACTGGCGCATGCGCTGCAGCGTGGCCTGGCCAGAGTGGTACACTGCACTTGACGCCAAGAAGGTCTGGCGTACAGACAAGAAGAGCAACGCACAGCAGTAGACCGCGTCCGGGCTAAGACTAGTTATATGGGGGGTACGGATATAAAATAACTAAGCGCCATGTAATATGCTAACGCCGCATTTATATCAAATGAAAACAATGTTATATTTTACTCTCTGATGAATACACATTCTAAATCAGGGAACGCCCGGCGTATCGGCGTAATATAGCGCTACGCCTCTGCTAGTTAACGAACTGAAACTCGAAGTTATTGGTCGCCAAGACTTAACTATTGGCGCCTTTGAATCGTCTCCAACCAATCGGAGTGTACGTAACCTTGTTAAGTTTTCCATAAAGAGCATCTGGATAAACTCAGCTACAGATATTACTGCATTTGAGAGTATGCATGCCTTTTCAGCTCATCCGGTCGTTCCTGATGGTGTTAATATGTTAGCACACACTCAAAAACTACAGTTGGCTGACCCAAAGAATGAATCAGAGCAACCTTTGCCTATCGAAATACTTATTGGAGGAGATTGTTATTGGAAATTCGTAAAGGACACTTCACCAGTGCGCATTTACACCTCCGTGGTACTCATACATACCAACCATGTGTGGATGGGTATTGACCGGAAATCGATCAGGCATCACTTTGAATTCATCACTGGTAAACCATATTCATTCTGAACAGATACACTCACCTTTAGATGAGACACTCAGGCAGTTCTGGGATCTGGAAACAATGGGAATCAGGGAAAGTCAGGATAAATATTCCAGTTCCAAAAAATCTGCGATACTTAAGGAATTTCATGAGTCTTACCGAATAGAAGACCATCGGCGTGTGGTCTCTCTTCCTAGAAAATCAGGTATCATCTTGCCCAATAACCATGCTAATGCGGTAAAACGATTCAACGCATTGCAAAAGAGACTAGAGGCGAATGAACCTTTGAAGGAGATTTATTATTCACAGATGATGGACTATATTATAAAACGCCATGTTGAACATGCTTCTTCTGAAACAACTGGTGATACGTTCTACTTGTCTCACCATTTAGTTAAGAAGTGTAAATCTGGGAAAACGAAATGGAGGATTGTGTTTGATGCATCTTCTCGTCAAGGAGGTGGTCCGTCCCTTAACGAGGCCCTCGAAATGGGGCCAAATTTACTGCCTGAGATACTTTCTGTTCTCCTCAGATTCAGAATCTACCCGGTAGCCATCATTGTTGATGTCTCTCAGGCATTCTTACAACTTGTACTCGATTCCAAAGATCGCGACTTGACCAGATTCTTCTGGTACGATGTGATTGACAAAGGCGAAGGAGTGTATGAAACAACAGATGAAGTCGTAATATACCGTTTTGCTCGCATTCCCTTTGGTCTAACTTGCGGTCCATTTTTACTTTCAGCGACACTAAGGGAACTAACCAATATCCATGACTCTGCCTTCTCAAATGCTGCCGCCCTTATAGATTGTAGTACGTACATGGATGACTTTGTAACCGGCGGTGAAACTGAGAACCAAGTGATCAAACTTTATTATGAACTCACAGGACTGCTAAACACAATTTACATGCCCATGGCGAAATGGGCGACCAACTATCAACAACTGAAGTTCATCTAGACGTCCGAAGGTCGGGTACTAGAGACCAATTCGTAAGTATTAGGAGTGAAATGGTCCACTGAAACTGACACTTTCTACATAGACGACCATGATATCACCGATAATCTCGTGCAGGAACCCGCTAGTAAGAGATTACTGTTACAAACTACTTCCCGATTTAATGACCCCTTAGGACTTTTAACACTGTTCCAAGAAACCTGGTGCAAAGGGATTGGATGGGACGAACTCTTACCACATGATATAGGCGTGCGTTGTCATAATTGGATTTCGAGTCTTTCACAGTTATCGCAGCTACAGATTCCTCGATGGATCGACATTTCCGAAAGAAGTAACAGTCAAATTCACATCTTCTGCGATGCAAGTGAAAGGGCCTATGGCACAGTATGTTATGTCAGGACCACTCAAGGGCATAGTGTTACTGTCCGTTTTGCTCGCAGCAAAAAACGACTCGCTTCCGTGAAAAGGGTTACGCTTCCGAGACTAGAACTGTTAGCTGCTCTGGTGGGAGCGCGACTTTTAATTTATTTCTGCAAAGCAACCGACTAGAGCTCTTCAGCACCGACTTTATGGACAGATGCTAAAGTGACACTGGGTTGGGTACAGAGTGACCCAAATCACTGGAAGACATTTGTGTCCAACCGGGTAACTGAAATCCAATCTTACACTACTCCATCTCAATGGAGGTACTGTCCTGGGGGAGAAAACCCAGCAGATCATTTGTCGAGAGGAATTTCAGTGGTACAGATAAAGTCACTTGATGGATGGTGGCATGGGCCTCCTTGGCTACAACAACAACCAGAACATTGGCCTAGCCAACTATCCTCCCGCGTACAACTGCCAGAAGAAAAGAATACCATCTTTAATATCCTTAAATTTCAGAAAGTTTCACCCCTATTAGATCCTTCCAGATACAGTTCCTACTGGAGGTTACTTCGCATCACTGCGTGGATACTTCGTTTCTTGCAACATGTTCGAAGAAAAGAACGGTTCTCTGGGGAGTTAACAGCAGAAGAGCTTCAAAACTCACGCAAATATTGGATTCAAACTGTACAAAAAGAGTGTGTTAGGTTCACTTCTTAATAAATCACATAGACTCCTCTAGAATGCATATTTTATTATTTGTTGTGGAAAGATTCACAATTCACACGACACACACCATATTGTTTTGACACTGAACTTCACTGATATCAAAGACTGTCAAAGATACTGCACTACACTCTTGTGCTTACTGCCAACACAACATTCTCCCACCTTGAGTTGTGGAAACAACTCAACAAAACAATAAAATAACATAACACATATATTTTCACAAAATAAATGAACACAGAAATAAATAAGTCACTCAAAATATCTCTTTGGTTTAACCACCACTCTCCCACTACTGGTTTTGATGAGATCAGAAGTATTAGTAGATGGTTTAACCGTTTTTGGATTTTTCTCCTTCTCATTTTCATTCCGCTCAACTTGCAGTCTTAAAGCATGATCTTCTCCAGATGTCACTTCAAGTGGATACACCCTCTGTACTGGCCTGAGTAGCTCTCCTTTTGTAGTCACCAAGCGAACAACTCTCACGACACCACCTTTGCCAGGGATGACCTCCGTCACTCTTGCCAGCGGCCAGTCAGGTCTCTTCGTGTTGTCACTGGCTACCAGTACTACTTCACCTACACAGGGTTTGTGATGACTTTTCCTAATGTGGTTCTTCTGTATTAGCTGTCCAAGATATTCATTCCTGAATCTTACCCTTAATGTTTCCTTTACTTTCTGTCTGTACCTGAATCTTCTGTCAAGTTTTATGTCCTCTATCATGTCGATATCGGGCATTCCAATCTCCTTGACTTCCTGTAGGAACATTGCAGGGGTGATAGCCATCAAGTCTTCTCCATCATTGGACAGGTAAGTAAGTGGTCGTGAATTCATGACAGCTTCAATGTCACACAGAACAGTCATCATTTCTTGGTACGACAGACATGACTTTCCCAGAACTTTCCTGAGCATTTGTTTGAGGACACCAATCAGCCTCTCCCACCATCCTCCCCACCATGCTGCAGTGGGAGGATTGAATTTCCATTTTATTTGGTGTACAGAACTATATTCAGCAATTTTATCCCACTGAATTGTCTCCAACATATTGCAGGTGCCTTGAAAGTTTGTCCCATTGTCACTATAGACAATCATTGGCCTTCCACGTCTGGACACGAAGCGCCGAAAAGCTTCGAGGAATGTTGCAGTAGCCAAAGATGTTACTAGCTCCAGGTGTACTGCACGAAAAACCGCACACGTGAACAGACAGACCCAGGCTTTCTCTCCACCTTTCAAAATCAGAGGCCCGGCAAAGTCGACCCCTGTTATTTCAAAAATTGAGGCTTCTCTTACTCTGTCTATGGGGAGATGAGTTTGTTCTGCTTCAAGATGTTTTCCATGGTACCTCCTGCAGACAACACATGTTTTAATTGCACCCTTCACCGTTCTCCTTCCTCCAAGGATCCAATATTTCTGTCTGAGCCCACTGAGCAGAATCTGGGTTCCAGCATGACATAAGTCTTTGCGCTTCTCCCTAATGAGAGCGTGAACTGCTGTATGCTTCGCAGGAAGGATAGCAGGACAACGGAAAGCATAATCATCTTTGCGCGATATAATTTTTGTTTTCAGTCTCATCACTCCCTCATCATCCATGAAAACACATAGTGAGTTGAATCTTTCATCCTTTTCACCAACAAAACACTCCTTTTGTATGAACTTCATCACGACTTTTTCTGCTTCTGTGGTTTCTTCAATGGATAGTTCGGTAGTTCTTCTATTATTTTTCTGTCGACAATTATACAGAAACCTCAAGATCCATCCTATCATACGAACTGTTCTACGGAAACTTGAGAAATAGTCAAGGTGCCATTCTTGGGTATTGGACTTGTCTTCTAACACCGTCATAGTGTTGACTTTCTTTTTTCTTTCTTGGAAGACTTCATCATCGTTTGTTGAAATTTCGGGGCTAGGCCATTGTGTAGTGGATTGTTTTAGCCATTTTGGCCCTTCCCACCATCTCTGTTGAAGTAACTGTTTTGTGCTACATCCCCTTGATGCCAGGTCAGCCGGATTCATGGTTCCTGGAACATGCCGCCACTGTTCTATTCTGGACAGTCTTCGAATTTCTTGCACTCTGTTCCACACGAAGGTCCCCCAAGGTTCGTCTAACTTGATCCAGGACAACACAGTCGACGAGTCACTCCAATAATAAGTAACGATTTCTTTTGCAGTTAATGTTGGCAGTACTGACGTCACTAGTCGAACCCCTATTGTAGCTGCTAATAATTCCAGGCGTGGTATGGTGATACTCTTCTTGGGTGCCACTCTTGTCTTGGCTTGTACAAATCGTAGCTCTATTTTGTCAACCCTTTGTATTCGCAAGAATATAACTGCAGCATACGCAGTTTGACTGGCGTCGCAGAACACGTGAAGAGATATATCTTCAACCGACTGGACACTACCGATCAAACATCTAGGAATCTTAATCTCAGACAGCTGAGGTAGTTCTGCCAACCACTTCATGAATCTTCTCTTTGTTGTTTCGTCTACTCTGGTGTCCCAACCCAAGTCAGTGGCCCATAGTTCTTGCAAGATTAATTTTGGACAGAGAAATACCGGACATGAGAAGCCAATAGGGTCAAACACCTTATGTGCAGCACCTAGTATAGCTCTTTTAGTGATTACATCATATTTGAAATCGTTAACATGAGTTAGATTCAGTTCAATGGTATCTTCTCCTTTATTCCAAATGAGCCCTAGCACATGAGTAAGATTTTCAGCTGTACCATCCTGAGAATACTCCCACCCTCGGAGATTGAAAGATGCCTTATCCATTATTATGCTTGCCTCTCGCATGAATGAATGAAGGTCATTTCTGTTGTTAACACTAATAGCACAGTTATCCATATAAAAACATTCTTCCAATCTTTCTATTGTTGAAGTTGAGTAGGAACTATTATCGACTGTTTGTCTCTTCAACTCGTTCAAGTGGAGTTTGATGGTTGCCGACAATAGGAACGGAGAACATGCAAGTCCAAAGACAACTCTATTGTGACGGAACACTTCTACCTTCCCTGTACTTTCCTCCTCCCACCAAAGGAATCTCAGAAAATCACTGTCTCTAGGATTGACACTTATTTGAAGAAATGCTTTTTCTACATCGGCCGTCACACCGATCTCATTTTCTCTGAACTTCAGTAGCGAACTAGGGATCAACTCTATGAAGTTAGGCCCTTTTTCAATACATTCGTTCAGAGATGAAGCGTTTCTCTGCTTCGCCGAGGCATCAAAAACAGGCCTGATCTTGGTGGTGCTGTTTTCTTTGAAGACAGGTCGGTGAGGTAGATAATGTCCACTATTCTTCAGTTCTTCTTCAGGTACCCTCTCGATGATTCCTTGCTCCAACCAACTTCGTAAGACATTATCGTATTCCTGATAATGTTGTTCAGCTTGTAGTTTCTTTGTAGTGATTTCTAATCTGTGCTGAGCAATTTCTCTGTTGTCAGGGAGAGGTGGATGTTGTTCACTCCAAGGCAGACACACTTCATATCTGTTATCTTCATTCAGCCGTGCAGTCTCAAGGAAGTTATTTCTAACACGCTCATTCCTCTCGACGATAGATTCTTTTACAACAGGGTCAGTAATTCCAAGAATTTCTAAGTCCCAGAGATCAGAAATATTTGTATGTTGGGAAACAATGATGACACTAATAATGATGCCGAATCCCTTTGGGTCTTGTTACCTATGACTTTTCCCATTAGTGTCCACCCTAGGGAAGTCTCCACCAAAACTAGGCCACATTTTAGTTGATGTTTCCTCCCAGTGAGCAGTTCACCCGCCTTATCGGCCCCAATCAGAATCTGCACAGGCCCTCGCTCTAGTACATCAGTTAAACATATTTTCAGATCCCTTATCTCCTCACTCCAAGAACCATTCTTAATATATGGGACATCTTCACAAATAATCTCTTGGCTTAAAACTTCCAGCTCCTTGGAATAGTTTCCCTCCAATCGCTTTAAACTTATTCTGTAACAGTCGTGTTTTGCTTCTCGAGAACGTACTCCACCAAACAAGGAATGTATTAACGTTTCCTTCCTGATTGACTGATACCCCATTTCTTCGGCTAGGTCACGTGCAATGTAGGATTTAGTAGACCCAGTATCAATGACAGCTCGTACAGTTTTTTGTTTATCCTTTCCTTTAACGACAACTGCCAGGGTTTGCAAGTACACCTCAGGAGAACAAGACACATTAGCTAAAGCCTTATCCACATCATTGACATCCTGGAGAACCAAATTCCTGTCTCCCTCGTAATTCTGTTTGGACACACTTTCATTTTCTTTGTCACGGAGCTTATAACACATTAATACCACATGTTTACCACCACAAACAATGCACCTGACAATCGACTTACAAGCTCTACTTGCATGGCCCTTCTTTAAACAATTGAAGCAACAGTGTTTATCAGTTAAGATTTTTCTTTTCTCCCCTACAGTCATTTTTTGAGCTTTAATTCACTCTGGGCTCGAATGAGGTTTAAGACAAAAAACACACTCCTGTCTCTTAGAAACATCAGCAAACAAAGCAGAAGCAGTAGGTATATTTGGTTCAATGACATCCCTTGGTTGCTTGTCTCCCTTAATCTTAGATCCTTGGGATGTGCTAATACTAAACCCTTTCATAGCCAATGAAATTCTTTCTTCACTTACTACTTCATTTTGAAGAAAAGCCATGAGCTGCTGCAAACGATCTTTGGATACGGAATCACACCTGAAGGAAGTATTCCTCTGCCATGCTCTTAATAGGTCTTCTGGCAAAGATGATTCAATTAGGGGATACAGCATTGCAGTACATTTTTCTGTAGTAACGCCTAAACTTTCCAGCGATCTGAGATGTGACTCTAATTTATCATACAAGCTACTCAGTGTTGGCCTTTCTTTGGAATTGACTGCATTCGTCAATACTAGTTTGAGCAATTCACGAACATAAACTTCCACCTGCAAGTCCTCTCTACCAAATCGAGCTTGAAGACTCTCTATAGCTTTGTCATAATTCTTGGCAATGGGTGGAAAACTAGTAACTAATTCATATGCTCTGGAACCTTCTGTCATAGCCTGAATTAAATATTGGAATTTATCTTCCTTCCCAATGTCCTCATCCTCGTGAATTTTACGGAACTGGCTCCAAAAATATAACCAATCAATTATTTCACCAGAAAATTTCTTAAATTCTATTCTTGGAAGTCTATATTTCTTTTTATCACAAACATTGTCATTCACTACACTTTGTGGAGGGGTAATGGAAACAACGGGATTCATAAAACGTGTTGCTTTTGTTCTACAGCTAAGGAATTTGTGTTTGTAATCATCAGCTGATTCACATTCCGTTTCTATTTCGTCATCCTCACACTCGTCGTCTATCATCTGTTGAAATATTAATCCATCTAAATTAGAGATATCATCATACTTTTCTTGAAGGATTTCAAGTTGCACTTGCACTTTTTCCGTTTCAGTTTGATCATCTTCTAACAACGCCATTAGTTGATTGTGTGAGCGCGTAAATAACCGCCGCTTTACGGTTCTTTCTTTAGCGAGTCTTTCCATCTTCTTTATTCACGGGAGCCTTTTACTATGAATGAGTCCTGTCACGGTCGCCATAAAATGTTAGGTTCACTTCTTAATAAATCACATAGACTCCTCTAGAATGCATATTTTATTATTTGTTGTGGAAAGATTCACAATTCACACGACACACACCATATTGTTTTGACACTGAACTTCACTGATATCAAAGACTGTCAATGATACTGCACTACACTCTTGTGCTTACTGCCAACACAACAGAGTGTTTCCCTGCAGAATATCTGGCTCTAAAAGACGGTGTAGCTCTGCCAATTGAATCAAGAATAGCCCGCTTCAACCCATTTCTGGAGAACGGTCTCATTCGTCTAGGTGGTCGTCTACAACTTGCAGAGTTATCTAGAGAATTACAACACCCGTTACTCTTGGATGGCACCCATCACTTTGTAAAATTGCTCATCAGACAAACGCACATCAGACTTCACCATTTGGGGGTGCGAATTGTGTTGTCGGAACTACGTACGGAATTTTGGGTGCTCAGAGCACGACAGGCAGTCAAGAAAGTGTTACGTACGTGCCTCCCTTGCAAAATGGCCCAAAATCGCTTCGCCCAAGCAATCGAAGCTCCACAACCCAAATTAAGCGTAACACCAACGAAACCCTTTGAAGTCACGGGAATTGATTTCGCTGGACCCCTTTATGTGAAGGTGGGGACCACGAGCAAGAAATGTTACATAGCACTCTTTACCTGCGCTACGACCCGTGCGTTACACTTGGAATTGTGCTCAGACATGACTGGCGACACGTTCCTCTTGGCACTTCAGAAGTTCGTTGGAAGACGAGGGATACCACACACGATATATACTGATAATGCTCAGACGTTTCACGCCACCAACAGAGAACTCAAGTCCATCTGGACTTCTCTCACAGCCCCTCCAACACATCAGTACTTCGCTCATCACAACATCATCTGGAGATTTATTGCTCCAAGGGTGTCTTGGTGGGGAGGATGCTGGAAGAGGATGGTAAGCACCACCAAGCGGAGTCTACGAAAGGCACTACTTCAGGAAGACAAGACGCTGAGGCACATGTGGGCAAAGGTCCGCATTAAGCAGCTCCGTGCTGGTAGAAATGCAGTCGTCAGGACGGTGGTTCTTCGTACCCCTACCGGAACCACAATAACCCGCCCCATTCAGCTGGTCATCCCCCTGGAGGTTGACCAGGATGGGGAGGATGTGGGGAAATGAGACCAATCTATGGATTGCGATTTATGATTGTCATTCGTTTTATTGTTATCACTTCACTTGTCACATCTTGGTTAGACTATAATAAAGATCAGATTGTAGTGTTCCCGTTATCCATTTCTTTTAACCACAACAAATGTCTATAATTTCTTTAAAAGGTGAAATGTAGGAAGTGTGCGATTTGCAGATACTGTTGCTGTGGGAAAATACGCTCCATAATTGCTGTCCACTTCACATTTTGGCCGCTGTGACGCCTTTTTCATGTCATTTTAACATTCTGAGGTATTTCCCTTATCATTTTGCATGGATTTCAGAAACAGTAAATCAAAGGAATGAGTACTCAAATCGTATAATTTCATAAATGTCGAATAACCGGTGAGTGTTACAGCAACCTTTCTCCTTAAGTCTCCCATTATAAACCTATTTGGGAAAGTGTGTTCTATGAACAAGCGAGATTTCTCGCACCGGACCGCTATAGTATAGCCTATATTACAGTATTTCAATATTATAGATCCCTTTGTGGTGCGGACAAATAACCGATGGTAACAAATGAGCATTCAAAAGGAAGAGAAATACCCGCAGATTTGTCGAATTTCTCTCTGATCATAAATATGTCGACAATTAGTTTGGAAAATGCATTTAAACAAAAGCCCGCATAACAGCAAAGTGGTTTATACGCATGCGTGATTTCTCGCTCGGGTACTCTAGTTATCTTAAAACCTCGTTAATTCGAAGTGATTGGGACAGAAAAAGAGGGACTTAGAATTAACCGAATCTCCGCCAAAAAACACCCAAAAGCCCGGGAAGAGGAAGTAGTCGCAAGGGGATAAATATGGAGAGAAATTTGGATGTGGAAACAATACGTAGAATAAATTGTCATTTTGAGCATGACAATTGCAAACGTGTGGGCTGTTGCATAGTCTTGGATGTAAGAGCACAATAGGCTATCATTCCATAACCAACCGAGTTCGTCATTTCGTCCATTCACAGTGAAAGTGATCAATTAAAGAATATTCTTACCTCTGTTATTTTTCCTTTTCAGCTAGTCGATGAATATTGCCATTCAAAACCCAGAAAATTGTTTCCATAACACGTTCGCCGACAAAAATCCGCTATTTGGATTGGGCCTTCCTTTGAAGTTCGAAGGAATGTAATTATCAGAGGCGTAGCGCTATATTACGCCGATACGCCGGGCGTTCCCTGATTTAGAATGTGTATTCATCAGAGAGTAAAATATAACATTGTTTTCATTTGATATAAATGCGGCGTTAGCATATTACATGGCGCTTAGTTATTTTATATCCGTACCCCCCATATAACTAGTCTTAGCCCGGACGCGGTCTACTGCTGTGCGTTGCTCTTCTTGTCTGTACGCCAGACCTTCTTGGCGTCAAGTGCAGTGTACCACTCTGGCCAGGCCACGCTGCAGCGCATGCGCCAGTTCATACTTGTTTCTCGGAAGGGAAGCACTACCGTACGCTGGCGTTTGCTGGCGTTTGAATTGTATGATCACTGTTCTGTTAACTCAATAGCCCAATCGCTGCGCTAGTGCTCTAGTTCGAACTGTAGAAGTGTAGTTTCTTTTAATTGTGGGTGTGTGTGTTTAATGCTGCCAATATGACTGAAGAAAGTTCACCTGACTCTAATGTTATTAATTTTTTTAAGGCAATTCCTTTGAGCACTTTATCATATGAACAGCGATGTGAATTAAAAACAAAAAGACCAAAGCCAAATTTATCAATTAAAGAAGTCGGTAAAAATCGCACACGGAGTTTTCAGCTTTCTTGGTATGACAGGTTTTCCTGGCTAACTGGGTGTGTTGAAAAAAACAAAATGTTTTGTTACGTTTGCCTTATGTTTGGAGCGAAAGATACTGAATGGTGCACGGAGGGAATTTCTGACCTGAGTAATTTAATTAAAAAGGCTGTAAAACACCAGTCTTCATAACACCACTTGTTACATTGTGAAGCATTTCATCTGCTAGGTAAAACTCGCATTGAGCATGTCTGAAGCTGCTCGACTACAAGCAGTAAAACATAATGAGATCGTGTCTTCGAACAGGCAATATGTGCGACGATTCATTCAATCAGTAGTATTTCTCTGTACACAAGAACTAGCCTTCCGTGGCCATAGAGAAGATGAAAGTTCTATTAACAAGGGGAATTATTTGCAATTGTTGAACCTGCTCGCTCAAAATGAATCTATAGTTA
This sequence comes from Meconema thalassinum, assembly GCA_946902985.2. Classification (NCBI taxonomy): domain Eukaryota; kingdom Metazoa; phylum Arthropoda; class Insecta; order Orthoptera; family Tettigoniidae; genus Meconema; species Meconema thalassinum. The sequence goes on from OX336390.1 coordinate 839,966,706, forward strand.
GAGACCATTTACAGTCATCATAATTATTAAAAGGAACATCTCCAGACATTCAAAATGACTTGATAGAAGTTACAACAATTGCATTAAATGAAAAAATTAAATCAGAAATAAATGAAGCCCCCTTTCTCTCCATACAAGCGGATGAGACATTAGACGTATCGTGTAAGAGCCAGATGAGCATAATATTTAGATATTGTGTGGATGATAGAATAGAGGAGAGATTCGTCGGCTTTTATGACGTTTCCAAGAATAAAACAGCTGCGGGATTATCAGAAATCGTGCACAAAGTTTTACTTGACTGGGAAGTAAATGGAGAAAAAAGTTGTAAGCCAGACATACGATGGCGCAGCTGTAATGGCAGGCAGACAAGGAGGAGTTCAAAAGCTAATGAAACAGTTTTGCCCATATGCTCTTTTCGTCCATTGTTACGCCCACCAATTTAATTTGGTACTTCTGTATGGCTCAAAAACAATAAAACAGGTTCGTTTGTTTGTCTGTGCCTTGACTGCTTTTCATAGTTTTTTCAGCAAGTCTTCTAAAAGGACGGTTTTGTTGACCGAAAGAGGATTTAAGCTTCCACAAGCTAGCAATACGAGATGGAATTTTCATTCGAGGGCAGTTTTCACCATTATGAAACATTTCCAAGGATTGTATAGTACTTTTGATGAAATTATTGATGATGGAAATAGTGAATGGGACGACGACTCTGTGAACTGTGCCATTGGTCTCAAAAGACATATGGATGACCCTACCTTTGTATATTTTCTATGTGTATTCGAAGCTTGTTTCATTTACACTGATCATCTTTTCAAATTGTTACAATCATCGACAGTGAGTATTGTAACTTGCCATAATGAGATAGAGGCTGTCGTCAAAAGAATAGAAAACTTAAGAAATGAAGATTTCACTGACAGATGCGTTCAAAAAAGCATCCAGTTGAATGAAAACGTAATGTATAACACTTTGAGAGTGCTAACTTTTGAAATAGTAGATTCACTAACAGCTCAAATGAAAAGTAGATTTGAAGATCTAAATCATCTAAATTTCATTGAGTTAGTACAAGAAAAGAAGTTTAAAGAATACACTGAAACATTCCCCCAGGGCAAATTAGATATTTTGGTAAAACAGTATCCATTCTTTAATGTTAACCAATTACTAAATGAACTTCACATTGTTTATGGAGAGCTTTTAAAATATTTTGTTGCCAACGGTCTCGACTCCATCTATCAGGAAGTAACTAAACTACAGCGCTTAGTACTGACTATTCCAACTACTACAGCTGGTAGTGAACGCAGCATGAGCACGCTGAAAAGAATTAAAAGATACCTTAGAAATTCTATGAGCAATAGTCGCTTGTCGTGTTTAAATTCACTGGCCATTGAAAAACAGTTATTAGGTGAGCTTTCATCAGAGCCGGCATTTCTTGAACACATCATTGACATTTTCACAGAAAAGAAGAAAAGACGAATGGAGCTGATGTACAAGACTGTGTGAGGTATGTGACAGTATCTTTCATATTAGCTTTTTGATTTTTTCCTTAGTTTGTCGTTATAAACTTTGGCGTCCCCAGCTCAAAAGTTCACGCTACGCCACTGGTAATTATGTTATATCAACAGTTACATAGCACCCTAATTTTCTCTTGACCACATCCACTCTTTGTTTAAAGACATACTTACATCAAAATAAATTAAATTAACCAACCCGGCGTTGACCATCCCATCTCCGCCACAAATGTGACTGCCGTAGGCGATCCTCGAACTCCCTCTCTTCACATTAAAACGCAATTACTTGCCTCGCTGCTGCCTCGAGCAGAGCTCAGTTCTCTCCTTCCAGAATGGGAACAAAGAAAATTGTATTTCAGGCTTTTATTAAAAACCTTTTAAATTAAAGCCAGAGAATGGTTGCTCCCTCAAGAGAAATAACTATGAAATTAAATAAAGGACATTTTGAATGCATGTACCGTGAAGATTTGTTTAATGTTTTTAAAAATAAATGCTATTGTGCATTATGATGTCATTTATTGAACACCAAGTCATCCCAGATTACACTCTTTGATATTTCTAGTTGTTGTTGTTGCTGCTTCTTTTAGTGGTCAGCTCGGTCATCATTCCCGTGTTCTTGTGTCTGTGTGAGTTTGTGCAATTTGTCCAACAACAGGTATTTAGTTATTGTTGTTTTAAGGGATGGAACAGTGAGATCATCTGCCCCTAAATTTCTGACATCCTGTGGTATTGAATTGTATATGTTTATCTTAAGGTCTTGAACTTAAAATAAGGGCCATCGTGGAGGTAAAGTATGTAAACACCAGGAATAACCACACTCAGGTTGTCTGCTATCAGTGTTGGGGTATGAACCTCAGACCTCTGAACACTAACTACTCAGTTTAGCCGTGGAATTCCACAGTTCACTACTCCTGTTCCTGTGGACAATATCTCCATTCATTCCCAATGCTTTTATTGAAATTCAGTAGAACTTCCATTATCCGAATCAATTGGGGCCGGACTCCATTCGAATAATCAACAAAAAGTTCCGTGACGAACTAAGGAGCCTACTTTTCTTAAAATTTAAGATTCATGCCAATCTATATAGACCTATCAAGAATAATGACGAAATTAATTTGCTAATATCGAAATTTCTAATTAGTTCGAAATACGGTATACCTGGCACAATGTAGCCTAATAGAGCACTACAGTTGGCAGCCTGGTGACTGAATATTCTTAGTTCCACCTCTTAAGGTACAGAATACAAAATTTGGTTGAAGTCCAATGGACGCTACATGCAGTTAGACACTGCATATATCAGTGCGCGTAAAATCATGTTGGCAGCAATGTCATGAATGTCTTGGTCAGAAATAATCTGAAATATTATGATCTCTTGTTGTGCCAATTTTGGATGAAATCAATTTGTTAGTATAGAAGTTACATGCATTTTAAAATTGGACCTTTCAGCAGGCTTAGAGTCATGTTGGCAGCACTGATGTATATTAGTTTCTCCAAATTAACCTAGAATGTCAGGTACTATACGTGTTCAAATTTTAAAGCTGTTGGCTTACATACTTTCTGATATATTAATATTAGCAGTTGGCAGCCCTGGTTGCTCTTAAGAATAAGAATAGTGATATCTGCAGTATAAAATGACGGGTATTTATCCGAAATATGATAGCTATGGAAATCTTCTAAGTTACCTGAACTATACATCTCTGGCTAACAGACGAAAAATTGCGATTCTTGTTTTTGTTTTCAAAGTATTCAATAACCTTTTGTATAGACCGTATTTTAATATCACAGTTTAATTTACGTGTCCCACCTCCCTCAACTCGACCTAAGTTTATTACATTTTACTGCCCAGGAACTAGAACTGAACAGCATAAACATTCCCAAATAATAATTGCTATTCAATTATACAATGAACATTCAATAGCAAACAACCTCGACTTATTCAGTTACACATATAGTTCCTTTGTTTCTGCCTGCTGTGCGATCACATAAACTCGTACATTCCACCTACCAATTACCTGCACAGAATTATTATATTTTCGTATTTAGTTGTAGAATTAATTTGCATTACAATCTCAGCATTATGTCTGTCAATTATATTATAATTTGATAGAATTGTGTAACCAAATGTACATGTGTTTCTTTTTATTAGGCATATGCCTGTTAGAAGCACAATACATCCAAATAAATAAATAAATAAATAAATCTGTTATGGTACACATAGCACATAAGAAATTTGGTTGAAATCCAATTGATAGTATAGAAGTTACACGTATTTAAAAATTGGTCTTATCAGCAGGCTTAGAATCATGCTGGTAGCACTGACGTACATAAGTTACTCCAAATTAATCTAGAATGTCAGGTACTATACGTGTGCATAGTTTAAAGCTGTCGGCTTGCATACTTTCTGATATATTGATATTTGGATAAGAAAATAGAGAGAGAGCATTTATTAACAGTTGGCAGCCCTGGTGGCTTTTATGACGCTCAGTTATATATGTTTATGTACACATAGTACATACGAAATTTTGTTGAAATCCAATTGATAGTGTAGAAGTTATATGCATTTAAAAATTGGATATATCAGCAGGCTTAGAATCATTTTGGCAACACTGCCATGCATGGTCTCCTGGAAATTAAACTGAAATATTATTATCTATATGTGTGTCAATTTTGGAATAGCTCCCATGCATGCCTTCCAAGATATCCAACATGGAGCTCAAATTTCAATTGCGGTTTTTCAGCAATGGTTGCACTGACATAATTTTCAAATAAGGGCTTGAGATATACAAGTATAAATCTTTACTCATACCAAATTTGGATTCGATTGCTGCAGCCGTTTAGGAGTTGATAGTGGGGGACACACTCAGCCAGACAGACAGAAGGACAGACAGACAGACAGACAGACAGAAGGACAGACAGACATTTGCCCGGATCGATCTCATAAGTCCACTTTTTCCTCATTTTTGCAAAATGTGAAAAGTAGGCTAAAAATTCTGATAATTGGATTTACAAACATGGTATACATACTGTATATATGTTCTTTAAATAATGAGATCTTATTTTCGGTGCCGTATGCATTTTTAGCCTATTTTCATTTATAAACAAGATGTTCAGTAAAGAACATATAGCCTACTTTCTCCTAAATGCATGGGTATTGTTATAATTCTTTGTCCTTTTCAAGGAGTATAATTGAATGTTGGTTGTAGTAGCTTGTTGAAATACAACGTGCTATAGGGATATTAAACATGAATATGAGGTGCCCTTTGCTAGTGCTACCTCTGTAAAAAAAACATTCAATTTGGTTTCACCGTGTTTGAATTGATCTGGGGAGTGGATTTGCACACATACATGGCCGCTATTTGCAAACTATTGGGCTGATGACCTTGTAGTCAGTCAAAAGATGCTTTCCAAAAAAGACATGTTGAGCAAAATCGGGTAGAGATCAAATTATTAGGATGGTCGAAATTTGATTTAAGCTTTTAACATTTGGGTGGCCGTCATTCCGTTTCCGTCAAGATGGCGGCGATATAAAACATGACACTGAGGTGCCTTTTGCTAGTGCTACCTCTGTACCAAATTTCGTTCAATTCGGTTTCACCGTGTTTGAATTGATAGGGGGAATCGATTTGCACACATACTTGGCCACCATCTGCAAACTATTGGGCTGATGATCTAGCAGTTTGGTCAGAATATGCTTCCCACATAAAGATTTGTTGTTGCAAAATTTGGTTGAGACTAGATTATTAGGTTGGTCGTAATTACATTTTAGCCATTAGCATTTGGGTGGCCGTGATTACGTTTCCGTCAAGGTGGTGATGATATAAAACATGACACTGAGGTGGCCTTTTCTAGTGCTACCTCTGTACCAAATTTCGTTCCATTCGGTTTCACCGTGTTCGAATTAATAGGGGGAATCGATTTTCACACAAAGATGGCTGCCATCCGCAAAATATTAGGCTAATGACCTATTAGTTTGGTCAAAGGATGCTCCCTCCATAATGGTATGTTGATGCAAAATTTGGTAGAGATCGGATGATTAGGTTAATCGTAATTTGATTAAAGCTTTGAATATTTGTGTGGCCGCCATTACGTTTCCGTCAAGATGGCGGCGATATAAAACATGACACTGAGGTGCCCTTTGCTAGTGCTACCTCTGTACCAAATTTCATTCCATTCGGTTTCACCGTGTTTGAATTAATAGGGGTAATCAATTTTGACACAAAGATGGCCGCCATCCGCAAACTATTTGGCTAATGACTTATTAGATTTGTCAAAGGATGCTTCCTCCATATAGGTATGTTGTTGAAAAATTTGGTAGAGATCGGATGATTAGGTTAGTCGTAATTTGATTTAAGCTTTGAACATTTGTGTGGCCGCCATTTCGTTTGCGTCAAGATGGCGGTGATATAAAACATGACACTGAGGTGCCCTTTGCTAGTGCTACCTCTGTACCAAATTTCATTCCATTCGGTTTCACCGTGTTCGAATTAAAAGGGGTAATCGATTTTGACACAAAGATGGCCGCCATCCGCAAACTATTCGGCTGATGACCTATTAATTTGGTCAAAGGATGCTGCCCCCATAAAGGTATGTTGTTGCAAAATTTGGTAGAGATCGGATGCTTAGGTAAGTCGTAATTTGATTTAAGCTTTGAACATTTGTGTGGCCGCCATTACGTTTCCGTCAAGATGGCGGCGATATAAAACATGACACTGAGGTGTCCTTTACTAGTGCTACCTTTGTACCAAATTTCGTTCAATTTGCGCTCACCGTGTTCGAATTGATAGGGGGGGGGGACAGACATTCAGAGTACACACACTCACACACACACACACACACAGACTCACACACACAGACAGACACACTTTTTTTCGCCCTGTAGTGATCTCAGAAGTCGACTTTCATTTTTTGCAAAAATCGAAAGTAGGCTAAAAATAAGCTTATGAGATAACCTTTTGTCCGTGTGTGAGTGTGTATGTCTCCCCTAATGAAATCTGAACGGCTGGTGCAATTTCAATGTAACTCAGTAAAGGCATAGTAATATTGTTACGTGCCACCCCCCTAGTGGCACTTTTGTTAACTGGATTACGGTTGGTAGGAAGCACAACACCAATTACTGCTTAAAGAAATAATTAACTTTATTGTGGCCAGAAGGATACACTACTCATCAGCAAATACAAACAATTAGAACCTTACTCCAGTTTCCTCAAGTCCCTTCCTTGAGAGCTCTCACCCCTTTCACTTGTCAACAAACCACAGAAGTTAAACCGCCTTAATGAGTACTTGTGGCCTTGACAGAAACTACCTGCTCCTCTTCCTCATGTACACCAACCACAGTTACTTACGATAATCCGCTACCCGCTGTTTCGCTGTCCACAAGCTGGGGAAACAATGTCACTGGATTTCGTAACTCGCACGGCACTTTGCCTTCACACTTCTGTCGCACTCGCTCACAAACACACACCCACAGAAAACTCGGTCCCGTCACTGTTGAAGCCGCTTATATAGCAGGCTGGTGACTCAATGAATTCTAGAATCGTCCAGGGCACACGGCTTCTCGACATTTCCTTCACTGGTTCAGTCACGAATATTCTGGATCATCCCTTTGTCCTCGTAGCCCTGTTGCATAAGGCGCACGCAATACATGAGGCAGGGCACAGCCCAGCCCTGGGGCAGTTGTGACTCATGCGGCGAGCGATGACACAAACTCACAGCCGTAACACCACCCCCTTCCTAAAAAGGCTGATCGTCCCGATCAATCATTGGTCCGTCTGTGTCCCTCCGTAGGCTGCCAGGCGATCTCGATGCACGATCTTCATCTTCGCCCTCGGGCTCCGCTGGATCCTGTAGACGACATCGTTGATCCGTTTCACGACTCGGTACGGGCCCTCCCTGGACTTCTGCAGTTTGGGTGACAGGCCTTTCTTCCGTAATGGGTTGAAGAGCCAGACCAGGTTGTCCTCGTGGAATCCGCCGGCATCCGTCTGCTGGTCGTATCGGGTCTTCATTCGGTCGGTCTCGATCCGCAGTTTCCTCCTCGTGAACGCGTGCACGTCCTCCAGTTGGTCGACCAGTTCTTGACAATACTGGCTTACCGGGATCAGATCATTCCCAGGTCGGCCGAAGGCAAGATCGACAGGTAGGCGGAGCTCCCTCCCAAACATGGCCCGGGCTGGTGTGCACCCGGTGGCTTCGTGCACGGCGGCGCGGTAGGCCAGGAGAAATAGTGGAAGATGTTTGTCCCAATCCCTCTGGTGCTCGCTGACGACTATTCGGAGATGGTTCTCGATGGTGCGATTGAATCGCTCTACCATCCCGTCAGACTGAGGGTGTAGCGGCGTTGTCCTTGTCTTCCGGATTCCCAGCAGCTGGCATAGGTTCTGGAACACCTGCGACTCGAAGTTCCTCCCTTGGTCGGGTCTCTGCAATCGTCGCGGCTTCTTGATTAGGGAGCGCATACGCCTCCGGCCATTTGGTAAAGTAGTCGCTGACGACTAATATGTAGCGGTTCGCTGCCTCGCTTAACGGGAATGGCCCAGCAACATCGATGGCCACCCTCTCCATGGGGCCGCCCACGTTGTAGGTCTTCAGTGGACCCCGTCGTCTTCGTCCTGGGCCCTTGCTGGCTGCGCAATCGTGGCACCTCGCGCAGTGGTTCTCCAAGTCTGTTCGGCATCCGATCCAGTAGAGCCGCTCTCTCAGCTTCTCCAGGGTCTTCTTTATCCCTAGGTGTCCACCAGATGATCCTCCATGAACTTCCTTCAGGACTTCCTCCGTCATGGCCTTTGGAACGACGACTTGTTCCCGAGATGTCTTCCCGTCGGTGCTCTCCCAGGTACGGCAGATGAGGCCATCCCTTACAATCAGCGAGTCCCACTGTGCCCAGTAGGACTTAAACTTTGGGCTGCAGTCACTCACAATGTTCCACCCGGGTCTGGGGACACAGGCCCTCTTCCATTCGGCTATCAGTCCCAGGTCATCATCTTCTGCTTGTGCCCGCGTGAAAGATTCGCAGCTCCAGCTCCCTTGAAGTTCCACGGTAGTCCTTCGGCACTGTATCCCGGTGTTATCCTCCCTTCGGGCACAGAAGGTGCAGTCTTCGGGGCACGGTCTTCGTGACAGGGCGTCGGCGTTAGAATGCAGTTGGCCTTTCCTGTGCTGAATCTCAAAGTTGTACTGTTGAAGCCTCTCTAACCACCGCGCGAGTTGACCCTCAGGCTGCTTGAAGTTCAGGAGCCACCGCAGGGATGCATGGTCGGTCCTGATGAGAAATTCTTGCCCGTACAGGTACTTGTGGAAGTGTTCAATGGTCTTCACGATGGCGAGCAGCTCCTTCCTGGTGACGCAGTAGTTCCTTTCTGGCTATGACAAGGCCTTGCTGAAGTAGGCCACTACTCTCTCCTTGCCGTCCACTACTTGCGACAGGATCCCCCCTATGCCAAAGTCGCTGGCATCGGTGTCGACGATGAACCTTGTTCCATGTCTGGGGTAGGCCAGAATAGGCGCGGTGCTCAGAGCCTGCTTGAGTTGTTCGAAGGCACTGTGGCATTCTGCTGTCCACGTGAAGAGTTGGTCCTTCTCAGTCAGTCGATGTAAAGGTTTGGCGATGTCGGCGAATCCTCTCACGAAGCGACGGTAATAAGTGCAGAGTCCCAGGAAGCTTCGTAGTTGGGACTTGTCCTTCGGAACTGGCCACTCCCTCACAGCTGCGGTCTTCTCTGGGTCGGTGCGCACCCCTTCCTCGGAGACGATATGCCCAAGGTACTGGACCTGCTTCTGGAAGAGCTGACACTTCTTGGGGCTCAACTTCAGCTGGGCAGCCCGTAGCTTCATCAAGATCTCCTTCAGGTTGCTGTAGTGCTCCTCGAAGCTTCTTCCTAGAACGATGACGTCGTCTAGGTAGACCAGGCAGGTCTTCCAGTATAGTCCCCTCAGAATGGACTCCATTAGCCTTTCGAAGGTCGCAGGGGCGTTGCACAGACCGAATGGCATGACGGTGAACTGCCAGAGCCCGCTGCCCACAGAGAACGCAGTTTTCTCGCGGTCCTTAGGGTGGACCTCCACCTGCCAGTAGCCACTCTTCAAATCCAAGGTGGAGAACCTTCTCGACCCTGATATGGTGTCCAGGTTGTCGTCGATCCGGGCTAGAGGGTAGCTGTCCTTCTTCGTGACGTCATTCACCCGCCTGTAATCCACGCAGAACCTGGTGGAACCGTCCTTCTTCTTCACTAGCGCGACTGGAGAACTCCAAGGACAATGTGATGGCTCGATCACCCCCTGCTCCTTCATCTCTTCTACCATCCGGTCGTCTTCGGCTTGCTTGGCGAGCGGGACACGTCGGAATGGGGCCCTAATCGGTGCGCTGTCCCCAACGTCGATTCTGTGCTGAACCAAGCTTGTCCTGCCGAAGTCTTTGCTCCCCACGGAGAAGACGTCCTGGAATTTTCGTAGCAGGTCCTGAAGTTGGCGTGATTGTTCCTCGTCTAAATGGTCCTGGGATCCTTGGTACAGCTTCTGTAGTTCTTCTGGCAGTGTGCGTTTCCTTCGGTTGTCCGTCTGCAGGTGTCCGTCCGTCGTATCTGTGATGCGGGAAATCCAGGTAACGGGCTCGCAGACTCCTAGGTTGGTGTCCCGGTGAACCGTAATGTCGTAGTCGTTCAGGTTGGACAGGCGGACGTACGGCCGAGTCGTCGTGTTGATGAGAGTCTTGGCAACTAGCAATCCTTTTGTCTGGATGTCCTCATATTTTGGCTCGATGACAGCCGCCACTCCCTCAGCAGTTCCGTCGACAATTACGGCAGCGCTGACCTCCGTCCTGGCGGGAACGATGACGTCCTCTCTCAGCCTTACTCGTCGTGCGGTGATGGACTCGTGCGCAGGTTGCAAAGCAAGTTCCTCACCTCCGAAGTGCAGAGTGTTGGTACTCAGATCCAAGATGATGTTGTTCTGGTCCAGGAAGTCCAGTCCAATGATCACTCCATTTGATACGTCGGCCACAAGCACTGGATGCTTTATCGCCCGTCGACCAATGACGAACTCCAGTGATGCTTCGCCATGTACCGGTGCGGTCTCTCCGGTCGCGGTTATTAGCTGGAGGTTCCTTTGTGTGGGTTGAACTCTCCACTTCGGGATCACGGTGGGGCTGACGATGGTCCTCGATGCTCCCTTGTCGATTAGCATGGGCCAGCTCTCTCCGTTGACGACTCCATCGACCATCAGGCTGCTATTATCCCTCCGTAACTGCGTCACACCAACTTGGACTGCCGGGGCTTGACGACTGCCACAAGCCAACCTTTGACCCCCTAGGCTGGCTGATACTTACTTTCCTGGGCCGCGCGGTTTCCCTACGACTGACTGTCCCGACGGAAACCCTTGGCGGCGGCGATCACCGCAGTCCTTGCTCAGGTGGCCTCTCTTACGGCAGGTCCAGCAGGTCGGTAGTCCTCTTCCGGGCCGCCTCTCAGGATGTCCTTCGGCTACGTTTTTGTTGGTGGTACTGCGATTCTTGAAGAAACGGCTTAGCGCCTCCATCAATTCGTCGGCCAAGGGCTTGGTCTCGTTGGTTTTTACTGGATCGTCGACGTCCACTTGACGCACCCGCGCGTGCATTCTGGATGCCTGTTTTTCCGTCTCGAACTCAAGTGCGTGGCTCAGCGCATCTGTCAGGGTCTTATTGCGCGCGAGTCGCAGCGCCTGCTGAGTGTCCGAGTCCCGTAGCCCGTCGGTGAAAGTCTGCGTCGCTATCTGCTCCAGAAAATCGGCCGGCGCTGTTGGGTAGGCGAGCCTTACGAGGCGTGCGATGTCCATCTCGAACTCCTGCAGGGTTTCCGCGTTCTTCTGTACCCGGGTCCGGAGCTGCATCTGGTAGGCCTGCTGAAGATGGCTATCTCCATATCGGGACTCCATATGGGCGATCAGTGAAGCGTAGTCCTGGGATCCAGTCGGGATGGCCTGGAGGACGTTAAGGGCGTCACCTCTCAGCGCTACAATGAGAGCTGTAGCCTTTTCTGTGTTGTTCCAGTTATTTATGGAACAGGCCGCCTCCAACTGACTTAAGTAGGTGCTCCACGGGACCTTTCCGTCGAAGGTTGGGGGCGTCACTCTGCTATGTCCCGTTCCTGATATTCCCGGTGTAACGGTGGGCGGGCGTTGGCGCAGCTTGGCAACTTCCTCTCGTAGAGCGTTGAATTTCTCTTCGACCCCCGTCAGTGGGCGTTGGCGCAGCTCGGCAACTTCCTTTTGTAAGGCGTTGAATTTCTCCTCCACCCCCATCAGCGGGCGTTGGCACAGCTCGGCAACTTCCACTTGTAAGGCGTTGAATTTCTCCTCCACCCCCATCAGTGGTCGTTGGCACAGCTCGGCAACTTCCACTTGCAAGGCGTTGAATTTCTCCTCCACCCCCATCAGCGGGCGTTGGCGCAACTCGGCAACTTCCACTTGTAAGGCGTCGAACTTCTTTTCCACTGCTGCGACTTCCTCACGTAGATGTTCTAATTTCCTTTGGCTCTCCTCTAATTTCGTCAGCAGACACTCTTCTAGATTTTTCTGGCCATCCAGAAATTTGGCGGTTAGGTCCTCTGCTAACTTATTCTGGCCGTCCTTCAGGTCCTCTGCTAGCTTATTCTGACCTTCTTCTAATTTGAAAGTTAGGTCCTCGGCTAAACTTTTCTGGCTGTCTTCCATCTTCTTCAGGTCCTCCGCTAACTTATTTTGACCGTCTTCCATCTTCTTCTGGCCGTCTTCTAATTTGGCAGTTAGGTCCGTGGCCAACTTCTTCTGGCCGTCCTCCATCTTCTTCTGGCCGTCTTCTATCTTGGTTTCCATGCCACTTAACTTTTCTAGCAATGCTGCGAATTGCTCTTCCATTTTAGATGTTTGTCTTGTAAGGGGAATGCGCTCACAGGAAAATAAAATAAAAATGTCCTGCTCGGGTTTTAAAACCAGGACCGTCAGGTGTTGTGCTTGTGCTTGAGTTCGTAATCCGGCTTCTGACACCAGTTGTTACGTGCCACCCCCCTAGTGGCACTTTTGTTAACTGGATTACGGTGGGTAGGAAGCACAACACCAATTACTGCTTAAGGAAATAATTAACTTTATTGTGGCCAGAAGGATACACTACTCATCAGCAAATACAAACAATTAGAACCTTACTCCAGTTTCCTCAAGTCCCTTCCTTGAGCGCTCTCGCCCCTTTCACTTGTCAACAAACCACAGAAGTTAAACCGTCTTAATGAGTACGGTGGCCTTGACAGAAACTACCTGCTCCTCTTCCTCATGTACACCAACCACAGTTACTTACGATAATCCGCTACCCGCTGTTTCGCTGTCCACAAGCTGGGGAAACAATGTCACTGGATTTCGTAACTCGCACGGCACTTCGTCACCACACTTCTGTCGCACTCGCTCACAAACACACACCCACAGAACACTCGGTCCCCTCACTGTTGATGCCGCTTATATAGCAGGCTGGTGACTCAATGAATTCTAGAATCATCCTGGGCACACGGCTTCTCGACATTTCCTTCACTGGTTCAGTCACGAATATTCTGGATCATCCCTTTGTCCTCGTAGCCCTGTTGCATAAGGCGCACGCAATACATGAGGCAGGGCACAGCCCAGCCCTGGGGCAGTTGTGACTCATGCGGCGAGCGATGACACAAACTCACAGCCGTAACAAAATGTTGTCTGACCCCGACCGTGTGCTTCAAATTGTATTACCTCTCACCAATCACATATTGCGGCTGGGCGAAATATTTCACTGGCATTCTATATCTCCGAAACTATTACAGATATCACCCTGACATTTTGTACGGTAATAACCGGCGCTGTCGCCTCCGTAGCGTAGCGGTCAGCATGGTTATCTGCCACCCAGGAGGTCCTGGGTTCTATTCCCGGCTCTGCCACGAAATTTGAAAAGTGGTACGAGGACTGGAACGGGGTCTACTCAGCCTCGGGTGGCCCAAATGAGTAGAGGGGGGTTCGATTCCCCCTCAGCCATCCTCGAAGTGGTTTTCCGTGGTTTCCCACTTCGTCTTCGGGAAAATGCTGGGATGGTCCCTTCTTCAAGGCCACGGCCGCCTCCTTCCCTCTTCCTTGTCTATCCATCCTAACCATCCCTTACCTTCCCTCACGAGGCCCCTGTTCGCGTTGCAGGTGAGGCCGCCTGGGCGAGGTGCCAATCCCACCTCACCAGTTGTATCCCTTCCGATTCGATGTTCCCTGCTCTAGGACACTGCCCGTAGAGGCGGTAGTGGTGAGTGCCCTCGCTGAGTCCGTGGGTTTCACCAACCTGAAGGGTAAACGACAAAAAAAAAAAAAACGGCGCTACTAAACGTTCCAAACCCTGTTAACTACAAAACGAACATGGTGGCCAAGCGAAGTTGGAACATTTCAATACGCGTTTCTCGCCATTTGGCCATTCGAGCGCAGTGAAACTTGGTACCGCAAATGTTTATACACATTGCAATGCACTGAGATCTAATTTAATTCAATTGTTTACATAACCTCAAGATGGCGGCTGTGCGAAATTTTAAAATTAAGTTTTATTTCTTGTGTGCTAATTATGCGATCAAAGACAATGTTTGAAAAAAGAACCTAGGAAATAATCGTCATCTAATAATACATAACTCTATGGACTACATATACAGGGTGTCATTTATGTACTTGAGTACCCTTAAGGTGCGTGTAGGGGATGGGTATAGGATCAATTTGAGATCGGGAACCTGGGGTCGGAATGGCCTCCCAACCCTAGAAAACTGCTGAACGCTGCGTTAGCCGAGAGGATAGCGGCGAGGCGCGGTGCCACAGTGGTCCCGGGTTCGTTTCTCCTGGGGTGCCATGCCTTATTTTTTTTCTTTTTCTTTATTTTTTAGAGAGGAAGGAGGGGGCGTAGTCACAGTGCGTGTTTATTCTGTGCTGATTTTATTCAAACTATCGTTGATTCTGTAAATTAATTGCCTTTTGATTATTAGTATCAACGAGTTACGTCTGTTTCTGTAGTAATTAAAAACGACGGAACTATCAATTGGCAAGAGGAATGCAGCTCTCGGCTAACGCAGCGTTGAGCGGTGGTCGCACCAAGACCGTTGACAGCGAAAGAGTGCCTGACCTCCCTACTTTACAGGGGCGGAGGGCCTGAAACAAACCTGTTTTCTGGGGTTAGGAGGCCATTCAGACCCCAGGTTCCCTATCTCAAATTGATCCTATATCCATCCCCTACACGTCCCTTAAGGGTATTCAAGTACATAAATGACACCCTGTATAAAAATCCAACATGGCGACCATCCGAAATATTTAGTCGGTTCTCAATATCTATAAATCTATTAATCAATCACACTGAAATTTTGTATGTTAATAGAGGCTATGAACATAAGTTCATCTATAGGACTTTCAATAACCAACTGAGCACAAATCCAACATGGCGGTGACACGAAATGTAAATATTTAAATGGTTGTTTCTCTCGGTTTAACCATCCGAGCGCAGTGAAACTTGGTACGGTAAATTCTTATACAATTTTAATCCACTGGCATCTAAATTATTTCAATTGTTTTCATAACCACAAGATGGCGGCTGTGCGAAGTTATCCTCAGATGTTATGCCTTAATAGTATCTCTACACTCCCCTCTGAATATTATCATGTCGTTATCCCTTCCAAAAAGAGGCCATGCATCCGTGTTTGATAATAACATGGATATTTTTGGGGGCATGGGGTAAATAAATATCTATGAATAGCGTGGAGAAAAGACTGAGTCGAATATCCGGTGGTTACCATGGCAACAAGTGTTCGTCATCTAGGTCTATGCATTGCAGTTCAGTAGAGACATCTCTATGTTGCTATAAGAACATCTTGCTTACTATTATTGAAAGTTAGTACGGCTATCGGTCGCGAGAGAGTACGACCTCGTAGTATTGGACTAAAAGTCGTTCAAAATTTTGATTTTTAGCCTACTTTTCACATTTTGCAAAAGTGAGGAAAAAGTAGACTTATGAGATCGGGCAAATGTGTGTGTGTCTGTCTGTCTGTCCTTCTGTCTGTCTGTCTGTCTGTCTGTCTGGCTGGCTGGCTGGCTGTGTGTGTGTCCCCCCCCCCCTATCAACTCCTAAACGGCTGGAGCAATCGAAACAAAATTTGGTAGGAGTAAAGATCTATACCTGAATATCTCACGGTCATATTTGAAAATGATGTCAGTGCTACCAACTGCTAAAAAATCGCAATTGAAATTTGAGCTCCATGATGGATATCTTGGAAGCTATCAATGGGAGCTGTTTCAAAATTGGCACACTTATAGACAATAATATTGCAGTTTAATTTCCAGGAGGCCAATCATGGCAGTGTTGCCAAAATGATTATAAGCCTGCTGATAGGTCCAATTTTTAAATGCATATAACTTCTACACTATCAGTTGGAATTCAACCAAATTTCGTATGTTGTATGTGTACATAACCAGACATGACTGAGCGTATTATTAAGACCCACCAGGGCTGCCAACTGTTAATAAATGCTCCTAATTTCTTTTATCCAAATACCAATATATCAGAAAGTATGCAAGCCGACAGCTTTAAACTATGCTCACGTATAGTACCTGGCATTCTAGATTAATTTGGAGTATCTAATATAGGCCTCCGCCAGTGCTGCCAGCATAATTCTAAGCCTGCTGATAGGTCCAATTTTAAAATGCATCTAACTTCTATACTAACTAATGGATTTCATTCAAAATTGGCACAACAATAGATCATATTATTACAGATTATTTCTGTCCATTACATGCATGACATTGTTTCCAACATGATTTTACGCGTGCTGTTAGATCCAATGTTTAACTGCATGTAACGTCCATGCTATTCATTGGACTTCAACCAAATTTAGTATTCTGTACCTTAAGAGATGGAACTAAGAATATGTTCAGTCTCAAGGGCTGCCAACTGTTGTCCTCTATTAGGCTACATTATGCCAGGTATACAGTATTTCGAACTAATTAGAAATTTCGATATTAGCAACTTAATTTCGTCATTATTCTAGATAGATTAATCATTGGCATGAATCTTAAATTTTAAGAAAAGTAGGCTCTTTAGTTCGTCACGGAACTCCTTGTTCTTATATTGTCATCGAGTGTCATTAAAATTTTAAAAATCAGTGTTACCAAAACAAAATTTTGGTGTTAACAAAATATCCCTAAAATGTTACTAAATTCAAATTTCTTCGAAAGTATTATTTTAAGTGCGCGAATGATGTAGGTCTATATGGTTAACCAGACAACAAGGCTCTAAAAATGGGCCATATTATTAATTACATTGTTGCCTCACAATAATAATATGTATTTTTGGAATAATAAAATGGTCCCCAACTGATATTGAAAAGAAGTGTAGCATAGATACCATAGATTATGTTCTTATTCCTGAGCGTCACATTGATTAAATTGTGAAAGAAATATAATAATAACCATTGGCGAAACAACAGGGGGCGGAGGGATAAGGTTTGTTTACTTGATTCCTTATATTGCCCCATCTATCACCTGGTAAATATTTTACACTGCCGCCAGTGAGGATTCTTCACTCCTGTATATATTTCAAATGTGGTCACGTTTTTCACTTGGTAAATGCCCTACACTCTACTCCCACCGAAACTCCTCCTCCAGCGTTGGAGCTGACAATGGATGAGATTTGCTGTAAAGTGTGCGATCGGTAACTTTCTTCACGTCGCTTCGGTCTGCTGTACATGTGCGTACCTATGTGCCACTGTGTGTCCGTTTCGTTAAAGATAAGTTGGTGCATGAGGAGTTTCTGCAATGTATTCTTATCAATGAAACAAATGAAGGCATATTTTGAGAGTCAGTAGTAATGCCAGTAAGAGCATGGAGAGCGAAACTGCACAGATTTCTGGGGCGTGGTGGCGCAGCGATCAAGCTGATGGCCTCTCACCAAGGTGGACTGGGTACGATTCCCGGTAAATACATGTGAGACTTTCGAAGTGAAATGCCATGTCCTGTGGTTCGTATTCCACGTAAAAAAGAAGGTCCCGTGGCTCATAATCCCAAGATTCGAGATCACGTAAAATTACAATCTTCCTTTTTAGCCTACTTTCGATTTTCGCAAAAAATGAAAGTAGACTTATGAGATCAACACAGGGCGAAAAAAGTGTGTCTGTCTGTGTGTGTGTATGTGTGTGTGTGAGTCTGTGTGTGTGTGTGTGTGTGTATGTGTGTGTGTGAGTCTGTGTGTGTGTGTGTGTGTGTCTGTGTGTGTGTGTGTGTGTGTACTCTGAATGTCTGTCCCCCCCTATCAATTCGAACACGGTGAAACCAAATTGAACGAAATTTGGTACAGAGGTAGCACTAGTAAAGGACACCTCAGTGTCATACTTGATATCGCCGCCATCTTTACCAAAACAGAATGGCGAGTAGGGGAGTGATGATGGTTCTAACCCCCCCCCCCTCCACTACTCCCAATGCGAGCCGATAACTCCCGAACCCGTGGTCGGAGATTCACGAATGAGGTGTCGTTGGACTCAGGCGGACGGGGGCATTGCTATGGACCATGTATTATATTTTTCAAAAATTTTTTGAAAATTTTTGTTTTCGAAAGTTGGTGATAGTTTGAAAACCAAAGATGATAGAACGTTATGTCATGGCCCAAACGAATGGTCTTTATGACCTTTATTTTCTATAGTAAAACTTTTTTATTTTTTTACATTTTTTGAAAAAAGTGTAATTTTGAAATTCCTATATTTTGGAAACTAGGAAGTTTACAAAAAAGTTTGTTTGACGTAAATTTATGGTCCCTATGCCCCCTACCGCCAAAATAAATTTCAAGTCTCTAGAGGAAAAATTTGTGTTTTGTAAGTAGTGGGATGAGGGGAAAGCTGCACCACTTCTTATTGAGCCACCCTCGTATTTGCCCCGAACTTGATATATCGCTAACCAAACATGGGATTAGAACATACAGGGTGTCCTAGCACTGCTAGTAATGCCCCCTACTTTCCTATAGCCTCTTTATTTGATTAAAAGACCAAAACTAAAAGGTCATTCGCGAGTAGTGGGGTAGTGTTGGTTTCCTAAAGTCGCGCTCGTGCTTGAATATGTATGCCTATGTTGGGAAAGGGTTAGGTGGTGGGGGAGGAGTAGGGTCGAGTGAGGGGTCGTTTAGATGGTATTTTTTCCTCTCTAGATGATGGTGAGGTTATTTTTTAAAAATGGATGGAATTGGGAAACTCGATTTTGGGGTAAACACGTGTTTTTTGTGATTTTTGCCGATATATTACGAACCAATAACGCTAGAGACGTGTACGAGGTGTCCTAGGACTCGGGGTAACGCCCCCTTTCAAATGTGGTAGATATTTTTTTTTTCCAAAAAATAATTCACAAAGGGCCTAACGCCGTACATGTTGAAAAAACTTTTTCTTTTTCTTTACTTGTTTATAATGTTCATGAAGCGTGGTGGTTGAGAGAGACGATACGGCTGGGGGTGTGTGTGTTTCAACGAACCTGTCGCTGACCATGGTGGCTGTGTTCAATAGATCAATCGCTATATCGGCGGGTCGGTGTATGACAGAGCGAGCGTGCGTTTTTCTGATATTTTACCTTTAACGTGTAAACGGTGATGAGAACTTGGTTCTATGTTGGTCAAAGCGAGTACAGAAAACAAACTTACAGGAGGTGAATGTCATTTGAGCTTATTGGAATGCGCTGATCTGACTTGACAATAGGTGCAATGGAAAAAATGACCAAGACGCTTGAAGGTGAAATAATCTGACCATCGTGGTGGCAGGGGAGTGTGAAAGGCATGTGAACACATGTGAAACCACATGTAGGCTAAACCAGTGACATCCTGTCTTGCTTCGTACGTGACAAAATGCAAGTTCAGGTGAAATTTGATCTACCGCAGGTGTTCACCTGGGACGTTAGCTGTCCACGTGCGCGATAACTGTTAACAAGATACATCCTGTCTTGCTTCGTACGTGACAAAATGCAAGTTGACGTGAAATTTGATCTGCCACAGGTGTTCACCTTGGACGTTAGCTGTCCACGTGCCTGATAACAGAATGTTCAAAGCGTGGGAATCGCTGAATCAGTAAAAAGTATGATGCAACTTGTGGGAATGATGTCACAACCAATAGATAGGCAAGAGCTGCGAACAGCAGTGGTGGGAGGTGGAGGGGGGAGAGGGGGAAGGGTAATGTATGAGAGAACACAGGTGGAAAGGGAAAGACAAATATGTATGAACATGCACGAAGCGCGGAGCGCAGTACACACAGAGCTATAGGTGGTGTACAACATGTGTGAATAAATAAAAAGTACATAGGTTCACACAACATGTAATTTATTGATCCAAGAATTAAACGTAGAGTTAAACCCTAACCATTTGACATAGAGTTTATTTCCTTTTTGTTTCAACACTTTTTCCACAAGATAATGCTGAGGAAATGCTGTTTTCTGAAGTTCATGGAGATAAAATCTACCTTTTATGGGTTGATGGTTGAGGTCCTCGAGTAAATAGGTGACTGGAGTGTCCAAGTTGACTCGACGAATTCGAAATAGTTCAGTCCCCCACTGAGGCGTGTAGCCCTTATTGAAGGCAGACTTAAATTTGCTCACACGAACAAAATCCCCAATTTTCAGTCGGTGACGTTTAGGATCGGCTGCTTTTATGGGGTTAAACAGTTTATCCAATCGCTGAATATTTTTAGTCACGAGGCGTGGCTTGGTCCCAATCGTTCTATGTTTGGTGTCATTGTAACGTGACACTAGCTCAGGTAACATGTCCAACCGGCGATACGTGTCCTGAGTGGTTAACGCTTTCCACATATGGGTTTTCAATGTTCGGTTGAACCGTTCGATCACACTGGCTTTGAGGTTGCTGTACGTGGTGTAGTGGTGAATATCCTTAGATTTGAGAAAACTGGAGAAATCCTTGTTGAAAAATTCTTTCCCCTGGTCAGTTTGTAGCAGTTGAGGTTGACGTTTGGAGTGTTGGATAATATGTTGAAAGGCCTTGGTAACTAGTGGGCCAGACTTGCGACGCACAGGTTCAACAAAGGCCATTTTGGAATAGACATCTATTTTACAATAGGTAGCGCACGAGTAGTTTCTACAAATGAGTTACGGCGCACGAGTCGATTCAACAAAGTTCCGTTTGCGTTCATATACCATTCATTCGATTGCGATTGAACTTCAATTGTTTGGTTTTCAAATGCAGTGGTAGATAGTCGTTATTTTGTAAAACATTCTTACTTGCAGTAGTAATAAGACTCTATGGTTTCGCTAACACATAGATAGACTGTATTATTGCCATGGTCAAGCACTCACATTAAGATCATTTACAAAATCATAAAATGAAAAATAAAAAATCTTGTTTTGAAAATATCGTTTTTCAACATACACAAAATAAATATATAAAAATTTGTAAACAGCAAAATGGAAAATCCATGGTCAAGCACTCACATTAAGATCATTTACAAAATCATAAAATGAAAAATAAAAAATCTTGTTTTGGAAATATCGATTTTTTTCAACATACACAAAATAAATATATAAAAAATTTGTAAACAGCAAATTGGAAAATCCATGTTTCCATATAGACAAAATTTAAAAACCTTAAACGGACATTTAAGAAAATATATGCAAATGGGAAATTGACAAATGTGTAAATATGAAAATGGAAAAATCCATGTTTCCATATCATGAAATTGAAAAACATCAAACTGTCATTTTAAAAAATGCAAATGGAAAATTGACAAATTGCAATGTGTGAAATGTGAAATTGAACAAATGGCTATCATTATTTAAAAAAAAAAAGAACATGGTGCTCTATGGTTGAGGTGTGAATCAAACCCTCTCTACTTATTTGGACCACTCGAGACTGAGTAGACTAGTTTTAGTTGTCATACCACTTTTAAAAGTTTTTGTTAAATCTAGGAATTGAATCCAAGAGCTTGTAGGGGGGATCCAAGGTTGTAATATGTTAAACAGATAGCCTTGAATGTAGGGTGTGGTAGCTATATAGAGATGAGACGTTTCGCTCGGGGCAGGGAGGCATAGAGATCTGCATCAAACCAGTCAAAAGACTGACGACTCAAACAACAACATGTAGAGCTCACCAAAATAATGTTGTGTAACGGTAAATGTTAGTCAACGAACAGTAATGCATTACTAAAACCCATGACACGATACCTAAGAGCTTTTCTAAAATTATTTTAAAATGCCTTTAACCCTATATTAAACACCCAGTTCACAAGACTCATAACTGCAATGTTATGGTCAAACAAAACAAAATCTATATTTCAAAACAAACAAGTGGTTTAGTCAATGTATACTGGAAAAAGTTTTATAAACACTCAAGTCCACAAAAATAATTAAATTAGTAACTGTCAGGTTGACCGAGTGGTTATGGTGTTTGACTTAAGTTCAAATTTTCTGTACAAGAAAGCAAGGGTTCGAATACCTTACCTGATATAACTATTGCCTCAACATGACTTGACCACACTGTATTATTGTGTACTCGGTACACAAACTATTATGTATCTAGTTTATGTCCTCTATGGAACTTGGTTGGAGTGTATATATGCTTTTACTCTGTGACAATGTTAGTTGTAAGTTGTTCATTGTGTTAAGATGTAGATTCAGATGTGTGTGCATATTAAAGAGTTATAATATCCGTTATCCAAAACATAATAGCTATAATGTGCTTTATTCAAACATATAAGTTGGCGACGAGGAATTGGGACTTGATTCTCCGGTACAGATATAGCCTACATCAATGAAGTACGGTATTTACGTCGTCTGTTTCAACGGCCACGTGAGTAAAATCAAGAATCAGGCAAATCGACATGAAATGTACACAGAGTACTTGTAAACAATCCTAAGCAACTCATCGTATATTCAGCTACGTGTGCCTGCATGCCACATATTCAAAATAATATTTATCGCAGTTCGAACTTTGAGGTTATGCAATGTTGTTTTTTTTCTCTCAAGCCCAGGACAATATTCGGTCATCGATCACTACCCAGTGTGTTTTAAATCTGTTATCTTGAAACATTTTATTATATTTGAACTGTGACTTTTAAAATTATTTCTAAGTTCCGTCAAGATGGACGCAAATCAGTTTCAACAATTACTGAACATTTTTACTGATTCTCAAGAGAAGTTACTTGAAAGGTATCAAGCTCACCAGCCCGTCACAACCCCACAAGCCACTAACATCACACCTTTTGAAAAATTTGATTCTGAAAAGGAAAAATTCGTGTCGTATTTAGAACGATTTGAAAATTACGCAAACTTCAACAATGCCACCGATCCAACAAAGAAAGCTCAGCTCTTGTGTACATCAATAGGGGCAATTCATTATAACAATCTGTCTGCATTTTTAGGCCCTGATAAACCAATCAAGTCTCTTGGTTATAATGACCTAGTAAAGCATTTCAAGCAAATACTGTCACCCCAAGTCTCAACCGTAGTTTCCCAACACTATTTTTTGAACGTCAATCAAAAAGAAAGTCAAAATATTGCAGGATTTGTTGCCACTCTTAGAAGCCACTTACTAGACTGTGACTTTTATATTCAGTGTACATGTGACGCCAGAATTTCAATCGCGGATGTTTTTCTTCGTGCACAATTTATACGTGGCTTGCGAGATAATTGGATCAGAGAGAAACTTCTCCAGTCTAATGACACGAAATTTGATGATCTCCTGAAGAAGGCTATAGCCTTGGAAGCATCGCGGTATGAGAGTAATCAGCTGTCAAAACAGCTCACTACACCGTCAGACACTATAGAGGACACAAACAAAGTAACAAAAGCCACAAGTTCATATAATGACCGAAGTAGGAATCAATATAGCAGTGATACTCAGTCACGTTTTGTTCAACAGCCTAGCCCAGGCTCTCACTCACGTTCACAGTCCAGGGGCCGCCGTAGTTCTGTCAATTATAGAGCACTAGGTATTGATGGATTATGCCTGAATTGTGGAAATTCAAACCACAGGTCAAGAGATTGTCGCACAAACAGAAACTCTCTTAAATGTAGGTCATGTAGGAAAGTGGGACATGTTGCAAAAGTTTGTATCACTACACTTCTTCAACAGTCAAATACACACAACATTGCAACTGAGAACATAGATGACAACTTGCATGACCACCCTGAAACCAATTTCGGGATAGGACAACTGGAATGCATCGAAGATCTCTTTGAAGTAGGACAAGAATCAGATAAATATTTTATCAGTGTTAAACTCAACAATAAATCACAAAGATTTGAAGTCGACACGGGAGCAAAATATTCACTCATCTCAGAGAACGAATGTTCAACCTTGGGTCTTGGTTTGCCATTGCAGCCAACAAATGTCTGTTTTCGATCATATTCTGATCATGTTATCAAACCCAGAGGAAAAATTGTTGTCACAGTATCATACAAAGGGAAAGAAATTGTTGCAGATCTTTTTGTAGTTCCGCAAGGTCATGCCGCATTGCTTGGTCGTGTTTGGATCAGGGGCCTCGGCCTTGATCTGAAGGAAATTGACAAGGACACAAATCAATCACTTCACACTGAATCTGTCAACTCAGTGCAGTCAATTCAGGATATTTTACATCAGTATAGTACAATCTTTGAAGAAAAAATTGGATGCGTTCCCAATATTGAAGTAAAACTGCAACTCAGAGAGGGGGTGAAACCTGTCTTCAATCGTGAACGTGATGTCCCTTTTGCTCTTCGGGAACGCGTTGAAAAGGAACTCGCTTCATTGGAATCAGAAGGAGTTATTTCTCCCACAGCTTTAAGTGATTGGGGATCGCCTCTTGTTGTTATCCCAAAACCAGATGGGGGAGTTAGGTTATGTGTTGACTACAAATGTGGAGTAAATTCAAGGTTGATTTCTGCAAACCATCCCATAAGACCAGTTAATGATGTTCTACATAGTCTTAGAAACTCAAAATTTTTCTGCAAGTTAGACTTATACAAGGCATATCTACATCTGAAGGTTGATGAAGAAGGTAGTATGATTCAAACTATATCCACTCACAAAGGAACCTTCAGGATGCACCGACTGAGTTTTGGCATCAAAACTGCCCCCTCAGAATTTAATAGGATATTATCACAGATCCTTCATGGTCTTCCAAAAGCTGAAGCTTATTTTGACGACATCATAATACATGGTACAACGAAGGAGGAGTGCACCAAGAACTTAATAGCCTGTCTAGAACGGCTTTCGAAAAATAATCTGCATTTGAACAAAAGCAAATGCTCATTTTTCAAGGAAAACATAGACTACCTAGGGCATATTGTATCATATAATGAGATCCGCAAGTCACCAGAGAAAGTTCAAGCTGTGTCACAAATGCCACGCCCTAAAAACAATGAAGAAGTGAGACGCTTCCTTGGTATGGTGACTTATTATGCAAAGTTCATTCCTAATTTTTCAACGAAGTCCCACCCATTACGGCAGTTATTGCGGAAAGGTGAACGGTTTTTCTGGTCTGCAGCCTGTGAAGCAGCTTTCTTGAATCTCAAGTCCGAGTTATGTAGTGAACGTGTCCTTACCCCATTCAACCCATCACTGCCTATTATCTTGTCAACCGATGCCAGTCCTGCTGGTGTTGGAGCAGTATTAAGTCATGAGATGGATGGCCAAGAAAGACCCATCGCCTATGCATCTCGTGCCCTAACACCAGCAGAATGTAATTACAGTCAGCTTGACCGGGAAGCGCTGGCAATAATTTTCGCCACAACACACTTCTACAACTATATTTTTGCAAGAAATTTCATTCTTGTGACAGACAATGAACCTCTGTCTCGTATTTTTCATCAGAACAAGGGCCTGCCACAAATGACATCCGCAAGGCTCCTAAGATATGCATCGTTTCTCTCCGGGTTTGACTACACGGTAAGAGTGAAAAAAGGGAAAGATAACGAAAATGTTGACTGCCTATCCCGAGCCCCTGTTGCATCTACCTCGCCAAACATTGAAACATCAATAAATGCAGAAGTTTCACAACTCTGTGCTGAAACGATTCTTCAAGTGTCAAGTGAAGCCATTACGTACGAAACTATCCGTGATGAGACTATGTTAGACCCAGAACTTAGTGCCACCCTGCAACGTCTTCAAACTCAATCCTTGGATGAACCATATACAGTTGAAAATGGTATTCTATTCCGTCAAGACCGAATTGTTATCCCAAAGAAACTACAAAGAAAAATATTGGAAGAGTTACATTTAACACACCTCGGCATTGTGAAAACAAAACAGTTAGCAAGACGATATGTCTACTGGCCGCAATTAGACAAAGACATTGAGAAGCTTATCAAATCTTGTGAAGAGTGCGCACAGACTCGTTCAAATCCACCAAAAGCTCCAATACACCCCTGGGATGAACCAGAAGAAAATTGGGAACGCATACAAATTGACTATGCGGGACCATTTGATAACCACCGTTTCTTGATGTGTGTTGACGCGAAATCCAAGTGGGTCGAAGTACGAATGGTGAAAGACGCTCCATCCACTGCAACTACTATCAGTCTGCTTGACAATATCTTCACCGTACATGGGTACCCGAATGTCCTTGTGTCAGATAATGCCACTATCTTCACGAGTGATGTATTCAGATCCTATTGCAAGGAGAGAGGGATTTTTCAGAAATATATTGCACCAGGGCACCCAGCAACCAATGGGCTAGCTGAGAGAAACATCCAAACTTTGAAGAGGCGACTTCGTGCTGCTGTAAATGACCCGGCACCATTATCGACTAAGTTACAGAACATCTTGTTTCAATACAGAGCAACTCCATTGGCATGTGGACAGTCTCCAGCTGAACTATATTTGAAACGTCGGCTACGTATCCGGTTGGATGCTCTACGTCCAAACCAAAAGAGCTTGACTACATCCAGTTTCTCACCCCCTGTTCGCTCTTTCAAAGTGGGAGAGAGAGTGCAAGTCCGGATTCACCAGAAAAACCGTGATATTTGGCAGTTTGGTGTTATACAAACTAAACTCGGCCAGCGTCACTATGATGTGAAATTGGATTCGGGACGAATTTTAAAGCGGCATGTTGACCAGTTATTATCGACTCTCGTGCCAAAGAGAGATAAGCATGTCACTTTTGCTCCAACAAATCCTCCTGTGCGTGGTGTTCCAAACATACCAACACCAACCCAGTCAAGACTAGAAAATGAGGATATTCCTCCTGCAACCCACACTTCAGATGATACAAGGCAGACCATCGTGCAACCAGATGAACGCCCTGATCGAAACAGCCTTCCACCACCTGCTGATAATTATTTAAGAAGATCAGCCAGAGACAGGCGACCTCCTCAGTATCTGCAAGACTATGTGCCCAAATGAATATGAATAGTTCCTTTTATTTGTTTTTATATAAGTGGGGGAGACTATTATGTATCTAGTTTATGTCCTCTATGGAACTTGGTCGGAGTGTATATATGCTTTTACTCTGTGACAATGTTAGTTGTAAGTTGTTCATTGTGTTAAGATGTAGATTCAGATGTGTGTGCATATTAAAGAGTTATAATATCCGTTATCCAAAACATAATAGCTATAATGTGCTTTATTCAAACATATAAGTGTATTATTGTGTACTCGGTACACAAACCATAGATAGAGTGTATTGTTTAAGGTCACTCTCTTTGCGAACATAGTCAGAGACTGTTGATGGTTAACAATTGCATTAATAGTGGGACATAGGGATAGCAATTAAGAAAAACAGACAATTCCCATACACTTTTTTTTTATTTATTTAATGTAAGTACTTGTACAATAGTTATATACAAACTACAACTCTCTTTTGTCTATTACTATCTAGTCCTTTTCGATCCACTCGCATAACAAGGCAGATGACTTTGTAGTTCAGCCCCTTAAAACAACAACACCACTACCTCTTGCATAGTCTGTGATGTTGATGACTCTTGAGGCGTGGAAGATGGATACAACATAACTTTTACAACAGGGGTTAAACGTTGCTCAACAATCAATGCACTATTTTGAGTAGCAACATCTTTCTCTTGTACTAACTTATTAGCATTCTGATGATTTTTTGCCAACACCATCAGTGTTTTGTCTGGAGCACTACATTGATGATCACTCACACTTAAAACCACACCATTTCTACTTTTCATATTGCCTCGACATCTTGTTGACCTCTGTTTTGAGCATCGCCAGAATATTATTCCTTTTACATTTTGTCGTCTATAGTTATATGAGTAGCCTTTATAGAGTACACGTTGTTTACCTCTGTTAGTTGTAGTAAGTTCCATAGTAGTAACTAACCTGTTAGTATGATTTGCACATTACAAAGGTTATCTCTGTTCTGGTAATAGAATTATTTAGCGTTGGCTTTTATATTTAATATGTACAGTTAAAAGTGATAGAAAAGTGGTAGAAACGTGGTAGCAAAGTGGTAGACAAGTGGTAGACAATTGGTAACATAGTGGTAGAAAAGTGGTAGAAAAGTGGTAGAAAAGTGGTAGAAAAGTGGTAGAAAAGTAGTAGAAAAGTGGTAGCAAAGTGGTAGAAAAGTGGTAGCAAAGTGGTAGCAAAGTGGTAGAAAAGTGGTAGCAAACTAGAAAAGTGGTAGAAAAGTGGTAGAAAAGTAGTAGAAAAGTGGTAGCAAAGTGGTAGAAAAGTGGTAGCAAACTAGAAAAGTGGTAGCAAAGTGGTAGAAAATATTACATGTATTGTTAAGAAATAGTTTAAGCGGTTACATGGATTCATTACACTATAATTTTAGCATCACGAAGCTCATTTTCTATATCCAAAAGTTCTTCCTCATATTTAGTATGACCAGCCTGTTTACAGGTATGCAAGTACTGAAGCCGCTGGATTAGCTTATTGGGATTGTTCCAGTAAACAAATTTAACAAATGATTTTTTGGGTGTAAACCATTATCATCATCATCATCATCATTATCATCATCATCATCATCATCATCATGGTTATCATCATCAATATAATTATCATCAATATAATTATCATCAATGTAATCATCATCACTATTACTATCTAATCCTTTTTGTTCATCTTGCAATGCAGCAACCTTTGGCATAGTTTGTGTTGTCTTTGATAGTGTTAGAGGTTTCTTAGACGTTAACGACTGTCCTAACATGTCTTTTTCAGGAGATAATAAATTCTCTTTAACAAACAAAGCACTATCTTGAGCCACACTATTTTTTTCTTGATCTTGCTTTTTTACCTTGGTTAGAGTATTTTGTCCATTTAAATGAGTATTATTTTGAGATTTACAATGATGATCGATTGAAATAAGTATGTTGGAGCCTTTTGTCTTAATCATTCCTCGACACTTTTTAGATCGTTGTTTCGAACAGCACCAAATAACATTTCCATTTTTATTAGTTCGTTTTACAATATATGCATATCCTTTATAGTAAGCACATGGCTTACCATAGCTAGTCGTTGATACTTCCATGTCAACTGTTCAGCATAAACTAATCTCTAGTAAAGTTAACTCGATAATAAAAATGATTGTTTGTAGTATGTGCAGTTTAAAGTAAGAGCAAAAGTGAGAATCAAATGGTATAAAAGTGTTAGCAAAGTGGTGGAAGAGTGGTAGCAGTTTATAGTAGTCATGATCTTTTTTACTAGAATGTGATTTGAGTAAATGTAATTTCTAATCCTTAGCAGTGAGTAGTCAGTTAGTCTTGGTTCAGACAAGCGTAAACAGTTCTCCAATGAATCAGAGATCAAGATTTTCATTATGAAACAGTTGTGTAACCAATTAGGTATCGGTACTTGATAGCTTCACACATGAACAAAAATTCCAACATATCTGACTTGAATTACATGATTTGAAAGTTGACAAAGAATATCCAATCAACCATTGTAGTTACAATGTCAAACACACAAAGACAAAATCAGCATGAAATTTTAAGTTACAGGAAAATTCTATGAAATAGACTATGCAGGAAATTTGGAAATACACATCAAAAGTTTGCAACACCATCCTTCTAGCATATATAAATTTTCGACATGGAAAGTGTGCACTGCTCCTAACATTAAACCAATTTATCAATAACACAAGTCAACAATCAAAACATTTTGTGTTGAGTCTATCATTTAATGCATATATTCTGTCTACATTGAACAGTAACAAAAAACGCCATTCATAATTAATTAAGTTTGCTTTAATTCTTTATGTAATGATATATACATATTTAAAGTTTTGGCTGACTGTTCAGGGTGAATCGGCTTTGAACACATAAGAGAGGGAATATTTTAAGACTTAACCTCAGCTCACCTAACATAACCTAAATTTACCTAACCTTACCTTGTCATATAGGTAAGAAACGGGTCAAGCTATGCTTTCGACTACCGAGTTTCAGCTACTTTTCAAGGTTACTCTCCCGAACATTGCCGGAGACTGCTGATAAACACTTATATTCTCACGGCAGCGGCGCGCAACGACTTACATGACGCACTCCCCCCTTTTCATTGATCCCTGTTGATTTGTCCCTTTGGACTGGTCCCTGTTGACTAGCCCCTTTTGGACGGGCCCTTTTTGAATGGAGTCATTTTTGACGGGTCCCTGTGGACAGGTCCTTTTGGCTGATCCCTTTGGACCGGACCCTTTGACATAATTTGGATAATTGGATAACCTATGGACTGGCCCATGCAATTATCCAAATTATGTCAAAGGGTCCGGTCCAAAGGGATCAGCCAAAAGGACCTGTCCACAGGGACCCGTCAAAAATGACTCCATTCAAAAAGGGCCCGTCCAAAAGGGGCTAGTCAACAGGGACCAGTCCAAAGGGACAAATCAACAGGGATCAATGAAAAGGGGGGAGCGCGTCATGTAAGTCGTTGCGCGCCGCTGCCGTGAGAATATAAGTGTTTATCAGCAGTCTCCGGCAATGTTCGGGAGAGTAACCTTGAAAAGTAGCTGAAACTCGGTAGTCGAAAGCATAGCTTGACCCGTTTCTTACCTATATGACAAGGTAAGGTTAGGTAAATTTAGGTTATGTTAGGTGAGCTGAGGTTAAGTCTTAAAATATTCCCTCTCTTATGTGTTCAAAGCCGATTCACCCTGAACAGTCAGCCAAAACTTTAAATATGTATATATCATTACATAAAGAATTAAAGCAAACTTAATTAATTATGAATGGCGTTTTTTGTTACTGTTCAATGTAGACAGAATATATGCATTAAATGATAGACTCAACACAAAATGTTTTGATTGTTGACTTGTGTTATTGATAAATTGGTTTAATGTTAGGAGCAGTGCACACTTTCCATGTCGAAAATTTATATATGCTAGAAGGATGGTGTTGCAAACTTTTGATGTGTATTTCCAAATTTCCTGCATAGTCTATTTCATAGAATTTTCCTGTAACTTAAAATTTCATGCTGATTTTGTCTTTGTGTGTTTGACATTGTAACTACAATGGTTGATTGGATATTCTTTGTCAACTTTCAAATCATGTAATTCAAGTCAGATATGTTGGAATTTTTGTTCATGTGTGAAGCTATCAAGTACCGATACCTAATTGGTTACACAACTGTTTCATAATGAAAATCTTGATCTCTGATTCATTGGAGAACTGTTTACGCTTGTCTGAACCAAGACTAACTGACTACTCACTGCTAAGGATTAGAAATTACATTTACTCAAATCACATTCTAGTAAAAAAGATCATGACTACTATAAACTGCTACCACTCTTCCACCACTTTGCTAACACTTTTATACCATTTGATTCTCACTTTTGCTCTTACTTTAAACTGCACATACTACAAACAATCATTTTTATTATCGAGTTAACTTTACTAGAGATTAGTTTATGCTGAACAGTTGACATGGAAGTATCAACGACTAGCTATGGTAAGCCATGTGCTTACTATAAAGGATATGCATATATTGTAAAACGAACTAATAAAAATGGAACTGTTATTTGGTGCTGTTCGAAACAACGATCTAAAAAGTGTCGAGGAATGATTAAGACAAAAGGCTCCAACATACTTATTTCAATCGATCATCATTGTAAATCTCAAAATAATACTCATTTAAATGGACAAAATACTCTAACCAAGGTAAAAAAGCAAGACCAAGAAAAAAATAGTGTGGCTCAAGATAGTGCTTTGTTTGTTAAAGAGCATTTATTATCTCCTGAAAAAGACATGTTAGGACAGTCGTTAACGTCTAAGAAACCTCTAACACTATCAAAGACAACACAAACTATGCCAAAGGTTGCTGCATTGCAAGATGAACAAAAAGGATTAGATAGTAATAGTGATGATGATTATATTGATGATAATTATATTGATGATGATAACCATGATGATGATGATGATGATGATAATGATGATGATGATGATGATAATGGTTTACACCCAAAAAAATCATTTGTTAAATTTGTTTACTGGAACAATCCCAATAAGCTAATCCAGCGGCTTCAGTACTTGCATACCTGTAAACAGGCTGGTCATACTAAATATGAGGAAGAACTTTTGGATATAGAAAATGAGCTTCGTGATGCTAAAATTATAGTGTAATGAATCCATGTAACCGCTTAAACTATTTCTTAACAATACATGTAATATTTTCTACCACTTTGCTACCACTTTTCTAGTTTGCTTCCACTTTTCTACCACTTTGCTACCACTTTTCTACTACTTTTCTACCACTTTTCTACCACTTTTCTAGTTTGCTACCACTTTTCTACCACTTTGCTACCACTTTGCTACCACTTTTCTACCACTTTGCTACCACTTTTCTACTACTTTTCTACCACTTTTCTACCACTTTTCTACCACTTTGCTACCACTTTGCTACCACTTTTCTACCACTATGTTACCAATTGTCTACCACTTGTCTACCACTTTGCTACCACGTTTCTACCACTTTTCTATCACTTTTAACTGTACATATTAAATATAAAAGCCAACGCTAAATAATTCTATTACCAGAACAGAGATAACCTTTGTAGTGTGCAAATCATACTAACAGGTTAGTTACTACTATGGAACTTACTACAACTAACAGAGGTAAACAACGTGTACTCTATAAAGGCTACTCATATAACTATAGACGACAAAATGTAAAAGGAATAATATTCTGGCGATGCTCAAAACAGAGGTCAACAAGATGTCGAGGCAATATGAAAAGTAGAAATGGTGTGGTTTTAAGTGTGAGTGATCATCAATGTAGTGCTCCAGACAAAACACTGATGGTGTTGGCAAAAAATCATCAGAATGCTAATTAGTTAGTACAAGAGAAAGATGTTGCTACTCAAAATAGTGCATTGATTGTTGAGCAACGTTTAACCCCTGTTGTAAAAGTTATGTTGTATCCATCTTCCACGCCTCAAGAGTCATCAACATCACAGACTATGCAAGAGGTAGTGTTGTTGTTGTTTTAAGGGGCTGAACTACAAAGTCATCTGCCTTGTTATGCGAGTGGATCGAAAAGGACTAGATGATGATGATGATAATTGTTGTTTTAAGGGGCCTAACATCGAGGTTATCGGCCCCTAAAAAAGGACTAGATAGTAATAGACAAAAGAGAGTTGTAGTTTGTATATAACTATTGTACAAGTACTTACATTAAATAAATAAAAAAAGTGTATGGGAATTGTCTGTTTTTCTTAATTGCTATCCCTATGTCCCACTATTAATGCAATTGTTAACCATCAACAGTCTCTGACTATGTTCGCAAAGAGAGTGACCTTAAACAATACACTCTATCTATGGTTTGTGTACCGAGTACACAATAATACAGTGTGGTCAAGTCATGTTGAGGCAATAGTTATATCAGGTAAGGTATTCGAACCCTTGCTTTCTTGTACAGAAAATTTGAACTTAAGTCAAACACCATAACCACTCGGTCAACCTGACAGTTACTAATTTAATTATTTTTGTGGACTTGAGTGTTTATAAAACTTTTTCCAGTATACATTGACTAAACCACTTGTTTGTTTTGAAATATAGATTTTGTTTTGTTTGACCATAACATTGCAGTTATGAGTCTTGTGAACTGGGTGTTTAATATAGGGTTAAAGGCATTTTAAAATAATTTTAGAAACGCTCTTAGGTATCGTGTCATGGGTTTTAGTAATGCATTACTGTTCGTTGACTAACATTTACCGTTACACAACATTATTTTGGTGAGCTCTACATGTTGTTGTTTGAGTCGTCAGTCTTTTGACTGGTTTGATGCAGATCTCTATGCCTCCCTGCCCCGAGCGAAACGTCTCATCTCTATATAGCTACCACACCCTACATTCAAGGCTATCTGTTTAACATATTACAACCTTGGATCCCCCCTACAAGCTCTTGGATTCAATTCCTAGATTTAACAAAAACTTTTAAAAGTGGTATGACAACTAAAACTAGTCTACTCAGTCTCGAGTGGTCCAAATAAGTAGAGAGGGTTTGATTCACACCTCAACCATAGAGCACCATGTTCTTTTTTTTAAATAATGATAGCCATTTGTTCAATTTCACATTTCACACATTGCAATTTGTCAATTTTCCATTTGCATTTTTTAAAATGACAGTTTGATGTTTTTCAATTTCATGATATGGAAACATGGATTTTTCCATTTTCATATTTACACATTTGTCAATTTCCCATTTGCATATATTTTCTTAAATGTCCGTTTAAGGTTTTTAAATTTTGTCTATATGGAAACATGGATTTTCCAATTTGCTGTTTACAAATTTTTTATATACTTATTTTGTGTATGTTGAAAAAAATCGATATTTCCAAAACAAGATTTTTTATTTTTCATTTTATGATTTTGTAAATGATCTTAATGTGAGTGCTTGACCATGGATTTTCCATTTTGCTGTTTACAAATTTTTTATATATTTATTTTGTGTATGTTGAAAAACGATATTTTCAAAACAAGATTTTTTATTTTTCATTTTATGATTTTGTAAATGATCTTAATGTGAGTGCTTGACCATGGCAATAATACAGTCTATCTATGTGTTAGCGAAACCATAGAGTCTTATTACTACTGCAAGTAAGAATGTTTTACAAAATAACGACTATCTACCACTGCATTTGAAAACCAAACAATTGAAGTTCAATCGCAATCGAATGAATGGTATATGAACGCAAACAGAACTTTGTTGAATCGACTCGTGCGCCGTAACTCATTTGTAGAAACTACTCGTGCGCTACCTATTGTAAAATAGATGTCTATTCCAAAATGGTCTTTGTTGAACCTGTGCGTCGCAAGTCTGGCCCACTAGTTACCAAGGCCTTTCAACATATTATCCAACACTCCAAACGTCAACCTCAACTGCTACAAACTGACCAGGGGAAAGAATTTTTCAACAAGGATTTCTCCAGTTTTCTCAAATCTAAGGATATTCACCACTACACCACGTACAGCAACCTCAAAGCCAGTGTGATCGAACGGTTCAACCGAACATTGAAAACCCATATGTGGAAAGCGTTAACCACTCAGGACACGTATCGCCGGTTGGACATGTTACCTGAGCTAGTGTCACGTTACAATGACACCAAACATAGAACGATTGGGACCAAGCCACGCCTCGTGACTAAAAATATTCAGCGATTGGATAAACTGTTTAACCCCATAAAAGCAGCCGATCCTAAACGACACCGACTGAAAATTGGGGATTTTGTTCGTGTGAGCAAATTTAAGTCTGCCTTCAATAAGGGCTACACGCCTCAGTGGGGGACTGAACTATTTCGAATTCGTCGAGTCAACTTGGACACTCCAGTCACCTATTTACTCGAGGACCTCAACCATCAACCCATAAAAGGTAGATTTTATCTCCATGAACTTCAGAAAACAGCATTTCCTCAGCATTATCTTGTGGAAAAAGTGTTGAAACAAAAAGGAAATAAACTCTATGTCAAATGGTTAGGGTTTAACTCTACGTTTAATTCTTGGATCAATAAATTACATGTTGTGTGAACCTATGTACTTTTTATTTATTCACACATGTTGTACACCACCTATAGATCTGTGTGTACTGCGCTCCGCGCTTCGTGCATGTTCATACATATTTGTCTTTCCCTTTCCACCTGTGTTCTCTCATACATTACCCCTCCCCCTCTCCCCCCTCCACCTCCCACCACTGCTGTTCGCAGCTCTTGCCTATCTATTGGTTGTGACATCATTCCCACAAGTTGCATCATACTTTTTACTGATTCAGCGATTCCCACGCTTTGAACATTCTGTTATCAGGCACGTGGACAGCTAACGTCCAAGGTGAACACCTGTGGCAGATCAAATTTCACGTCAACTTGCATTTTGTCACGTACGAAGCAAGACAGGATGTAACTTGTTAACAGTTATCGCGCACGTGGACAGCTAACGTCCCAGGTGAACACCTGCGGTAGATCAAATTTCACCTGAACTTGCATTTTGTCACGTACGAAGCAAGACAGGATGTCACTGGTTTAGCCTACATGTGGTTTCACATGTGTTCACATGCCTTTCACACTCCCCTGCCACCACGATGGTCAGATTATTTCACCTTCAAGCGTCTTGGTCATTTTTTCCATTGCACCTATTGTCAAGTCAGATCAGCGCATTCCAATAAGCTCAAATGACATTCACCTCCTGTAAGTTTGTTTTCTGTACTCGCTTTGACCAACATAGAACCAAGTTCTCATCACCGTTTACACGTTAAAGGTAAAATATCAGAAAAACGCACGCTCGCTCTGTCATACACCGACCCGCCGAAATAGCGATTGATCTATTGAACACAGCCACCATGGTCAGCGACAGGTTCGTTGAAACACACACACCCCCAGCCGTATCGTCTCTCTCAACCACCACGCTTCATGAACATTATAAACAAGTAAAGAAAAAGAAAACGTTTTTTCAACATGTACGGCGTTAGGCCCTTTGTGAATTATTTTTTGGAAAAAAAATATCTACCACATTTGAAAGGGGGCGTTACCCCGAGTCCTAGGACACCTCGTACACGTCTCTAGCGTTATTGGTTCGTAATATATCGGCAAAAATCACAAAAAACACGTGTTTACCCCAAAATCGAGTTTCCCAATTCCATCCATTTTTAAAAAATAACCTCACCAACATCTAGAGAGGAAAAAATACCATCTAAACGACCCCTCACTCGACCCTACTCCTCCCCCACCACCTAACCCTTTCCCAACATAGGCATACATATTCAAGCACGAGCGCGACTTCAGGAAACCAACACTACCCCACTACTCGCGAATGACCTTTTAGTTTTGGTCTTTTAATCAAATAAAGAGGCTATAGGAAAGTAGGGGGCATTACTAGCAGTGCTAGGACACCCTGTATGTTCTAATCCCATGTTTGGTTAGCGAGATATCAAGTTCGGGGCAAATACGAGGGTGGCTCAATAAGAAGTGGTGCAGCTTTCCCCTCATCCCACTACTTACAAAACACAAATTTTTCCTCTAGAGACTTGAAATTTATTTTGGCGGTAGGGGGCATAGGGACCATAAATTTACGTCAAACAAACTTTTTTGTAAACTTCCTAGTTTCCAAAATATAGGAATTTCAAAATTACACTTTTTTCAAAAAATGTAAAAAAATAAAAAAGTTTTACTATAGAAAATAAAGGTCATAAAGACCATTCGTTTGGGCCATGACATAACGTTCTATCATCTTTGGTTTTCAAACTATCACCAACTTTCGAAAACAAAAATTTTCAAAAAATTTTTGAAAAATATAATACATGG
This sequence comes from Meconema thalassinum, assembly GCA_946902985.2. Classification (NCBI taxonomy): domain Eukaryota; kingdom Metazoa; phylum Arthropoda; class Insecta; order Orthoptera; family Tettigoniidae; genus Meconema; species Meconema thalassinum. Next base: position 840,003,870 of record OX336390.1, read on the forward strand.
TCCATAGCAATGCCCCCGTCCGCCTGAGTCCAACGACACCTCATTCGTGAATCTCCGACCACGGGTTCGGGAGTTATCGGCTCGCATTGGGAGTAGTGGTGGGGGGGGGGGGTTAGAACCATCATCACTCCCCTACTATGGCGGCCACTCAAATGTTCAAAACGTAAAATCAAATTACGGCTAAACTAATCATCCGATCTCTACCAAATTTGGTGACAACATACCTTTATATAGGACGCGTCTTTCACCCAAAATTCAAGGTCATCGGCCATGCCATTTCAGGATGGCGGCCGTGTGAATTATGCAACCATTTTAATAAATAGCTTAAGACCCACCAATTCCGATTATCGAGCCTAGGGGGGTTTAAGCTATCCTGAAGGTCGTGATCTGTTATTTATTATAATTTAATATTATAATATTATACAGTATGAGTGGCTTAAAAGAGCTGAGCCGTTTGTGTCACACGACAAGATGGCAGCTGTCCTCATGTGCCTGTCTTATATTTCAGTAGTTTTAGTATGTTGTATGTGATATACCGTACTGATACAATAATATAAACTTTGTATGAAATGATCTTTAATGAAGATGTACTGCAGTGAAGAAATCGTTTATTTAAAGTCATTATTTGCCAACAGTTTGTATCTAATATGTCAGTTAAGAACACCTGACGTCATGAATACGGTTAGCTCTGGGCTAGCATGTTGGTCTGACACGCAGTTGACTGGGGATCGAATACTGCTACAGTTAGGTTTTTTTTTCTTGAATTCTTTTACAAATGATGTGCACGAGCTTTTCCCACAGATACTGAATAAAATGTCATTTAGCTCAAAGGAGAGGATAAAGTATACACTCGTATATTAATAAAATCACAGTCCCAGCATCGCACACAAACAGAAGACATTAGAAAAAGGAGAATAGAAGAACTAGATACACGTTGTCATTAACCACAGCCTTCTTAATGCCTCTGTACGGTGCTGTCCTCTTGTAGGTTATGTGGGTAATATTGTTCCAAACATAACGCTGTGTAAATGCCTGAGCTGGCCTCCTGAAGTATGGCAATTTTGTAATACTGGTAGTTCAACTATGACCCACGATCGCGCTCCGAATACCTTTAAACACTGCCAGCTGGATCGCCTCCCTCTTGGCTACTTTAAACTGCCTACTCATTCAACACCCATAGAACACTGCCATCGTAGTACATTACGATGGCAGTGCATAGGCGTACAAGATAAAGATTAATTCACTGATAGGTCGCAGCACCACCTACTGTGATTGGGGCGGAAGATGATTGGGGCGGAAGATTCTTAATTTTGCAGGCTCGCTTAATATAGAGATTAACGGACGTGAATGCATTACAATAAGTTAGTAGTTTTGTTATTCAATCATCATAAAGTATATAATATTGATCTTGACACTTACTGGCTTATTATCAATATAAAAGAAAACAAACAATACATTGTGGTTGGGGTGATTGTTTTAGGGATGAGGACAAAGAGTCATAAAGATACCCATACATTTAGGAGAAAGTAGGCTATATGTTATTTGCTGAACATCTTGTTTCTTCCTTGTATAGATTCCTTAAGCATAATATCAACATTGTAAGCAGTCACTTACGGACATGTTGATACAATTGCATAATTTCAGTTTTAATATTTAGTTACTGTTTTCCATGTTTCTTAAATTTGACGATTTTCATTTTTATTGTTTTCTTCTTCTTGTTTCTTAGTCGTTTACCCTTCAGGTTGGTTGAACCCACGGACGCAGCGAGGGAACTCACCACTACCGCCTCTACGGGCAGTGTCCTAGAGCTGGGAACATCTAATCAAAGTGGATACAACTGGTGAGGTGTGATTGGCACCTCGCCCAGGCGGCCTCACCTGCAAAGCGAACAGGGGCCTCATGAGGGAAGGTAATGGATGGTCAGGATGGATAGGCAAGGAAGAGGGAAGGAGGCAGCCGTGGCCTTGAAGAAGGTACCATCCCGGCATTTGCCCGAAGACGAAGTGGGAAACCACGGAAAACCACTTCGAGGAGGGCTGAGGTGAGAATCGAACCCCCTCTACTCATTTGGAACACCCGAGGCTGAGTAGACCCCGAACCAGTCCTCATACCACTTTTCAAATTTCGTGGCAGAGCCGGGAATCGAACCCAGGGCCTCCGGGGCGGCAGCTAACCATGCTGACCGCTACGCTACGGAGGCGACTTCATTTTTAGCCTATTTTCAATTTTGGAAAAATAGGCTTATGAGATCACTTTTTGTCCGTGTGTGTGTGTGTGTGTGTGTGTGTGAGGTGTGTGTCCCCCTAATAAAATCTAAACGGCTGGAGCGATTTCAATGAAACTCGGTAAGTTCATAGCACTATTCCCGGCGACCTCGACCGTGCCCTTCAAATTTTGTTACATCTCATCAATCCAACATGGCGGCTGTGCGAAATATTTCACTAGCATTCAATATCTCCGAAACTATTACCGATATCGCCCTGAAATTGTGTACGGTAATAAAGGGCACTACTAGAAATTTACCTATGAGACTTTCAAAAACCTGGTGACTACAAAACCAACATGGCGGTCAAGCGAAATTGAGACTTTTAAAGAGACATTTCTCGCGATTTAACTATCCAAACGTAATGAAACTTGGTACAGCAAATGTTTATACACATTGTAATGCACTGGAGTCTAATTTAGTTCAATTGTTTACATAACCTCAAAATGGCGGCTGTGTGAAATATTTCACTGACATTCTATATCTCCGAAACTATTACAGATATCATCATGCAATTTCGTACGGTGATAAAGGGTACTGATACAAGTTTACCTATGTATATTTCAAAAACCTGTAAAGTACAAAACGAACATGGCGACCAAGCGAATTTGAAATATTTTAATAGACTTTTCTCGTGATTTAACTCTCTGAGCGCAGTGAAATGTGGTACAGTAAATGATTTTGCAGATTGTAATGCACTGCCATATAATTCAATTCAATTGTTTACATAACCTCAAGATGGCGGCTGTGCGAAATTTTAAAATAAAGTTTTTATTCTTGTGTCGTAATCATGCGATCGAAGTGAAAGTTTGAATAATGAAGCTAGGCAATAATTGTCCTTGAATGGTACATAACTATATGGCCTATACATGTAGCAATCCTAAATGGCGAGCTTCCGAAATATTTAGACGGTTCTCAATATCTATGAATCTTTTACAGCAACCAAACTGAATTTTTTTATGTTCATAGAGACTATGAACATATGTTCACCTGTAGGACTTTCAGTAACCTGGTGAGCACAAATCCAACATGGCGGCGACGCGAAGTATAAATATTTAAATGGACATTTCTCGCGAATTAACTATCCGAGTGCCGTGAAACGTTGCACGTTAAATGCTTATTCAAATGTTGCTCCACTGGCATGTAATTTATTTCAATTGTTTGCATAATCACAAGATGGCTGGTGTGCGTACTTTTAAAATCTCGTTTTTACTTCTTGTGGTCTAATCATGCGATTGAAGTTTGAATACCACACGTACAGAATAATCTTAATGTAATAGTAGAAAAATAAAAATCCATCCTGGCGACCATATGAAATATTTAGACGGTTCTCAATATCTACGAATCTGTTACAGCAATTAAACTGAAATTTTGTATGTTGATAGAGACAATTAACATGAGCAGGATATATGAAAATAGGCTGTATAGTTCTTCACGGAACTACTTGTTATTGTACTGGATAATATAATTAAAATGTTTTGATACAATGAAAATGTTTATTTGATTATTGATTTTCATGACTAATAATCGAAACACCATTTTAATAATGTATACAACTAGTGTATAAGCCTCCGTGGCTTAGGCGGCAGCACGCCGGCCTCTCACCGCTGGGTCCGTGGTTCAAATCCCGGTCACTCCTTGTGACATTTGTGCTGGATAAAGTGGTGGAAGACAGGGTTTTCTCCTGGTACTCCGGATTTCCCTGTCACAAATTTCATTCCAGCAACACTCTCCCCGTCATTTCATTTCATCTGTCATTCATTTAATCATTGCCGCCAGGGGAGTGCTACAGGCTCCGGCAGCCGACACAGTTCATATCCTCGCCGCTAGATGGGTGCATCATTAATTCCATTCCCTGTCCCGGTCGGTTAACTGGAAGCAGGCTGTGGATTTTCATTTTTATACAACTACTGTATGAATGAACCCCCCAGAAATAAATCTTGCATACGCCACTGATAATAACATACCCATAATTCGATGTTTCTCAGTGTGTTGGAGGGAAGCTGTACCGTTTTTGTAAACCCCCACCTTCCGTCATGTATTCTACGCTAATGATTATACGTAATATTTCTTGCATTATTCTATTCAATTATTAAACCCACAACTGACTAAGTAAAATGGCATGCGACTTTTTTCTATAATATCCTGCAAACAAACGTACAGTGTACAAGGGAATGTCTCCCTGAGGCGCCCCGACATTCCGTTGTCACCCCTGCCAGCGAATAAAGCATACAGTCTCAGCTGGATTGGAAGCCACAAGAGGAACATTATTCTCCATTTGATATCCTCAGGCACAACACCTCACACAAGAGTACAAAAGAAAGAAACGGGGAAATTTACCTCAGATACACAAACACTGTGAAATGAGAGAAAAGAAAATTGAAAATGATGGCCTACAGGGAGATTTCTTTTGAGGGGAGACGAGATCTAGCAATTAGAAGGTGGCTAGGGGGATGATATAATGCAGGTTTATGCATACGAGGCAAAGAATATTTAATGAGGGAGATTTAAGGGGACTTTTAAATGTAATATATCTCCCAGACACCACCCTTCCATAAGCTGGGGAAAAATACATCAGTTGCAGTAAGTCACGGGGGAAAATAATGCATTGTTCTCTATATTGTATACTAGCAACCCACCCCGGCTTCGCCCGGCATATTTAATGGTTTACCTAGCCTAAGATTAAAAGGCACACAGAAGGCAGGTCCCAGCCGCAATTCAGAAAAGCCGAAGTGAACAGCGAAACTCCAAACACATATACTGAACCCGATGGGGTTATGCTGACTGGAATCGAACATGGTTCTCAGAGACTGTGATCTCAGTATAAAGGTTCCACCAGGAAGCGAACCAGAGATCTGTACAGGGAGTTTCTTGGTAAAAACCCCTCGAAAGAAATGTATATTTAATCACTGGTGTGATTTTTGATGAAATGGCATTATTTATTAAAATAATGTAGGAAATAATGAGCAGATTATATCATTATAAGACGATTTGGTGTAAGCTATTGGAGGCTTGAAGCACAGAGGAGGGCAGAGCTGACATTTACTAATTGGCCCAGAATTGTGGGTTGGTCCCAGTGGAGCCACGTCCATCTCAGAGACCCCATTATGTCGTCTGGAGCAGGGGTGAGGCCTGAATAATGACATAGTTATTCCCCGACGGAGAATGGATTTGGAGTAGGGGCGGAGAAATGCCCAGAAAAATCATTGATTACTCGTGATTGGAGTAACGAATCGAGATGAGAGTTGCACACAGGTGAATATTTTGGCAAGAAGATAATTTTAGAGTCTTTTACCTGCGAAATTGGTGCATATTTAATGATGTGCGTAAGGACTGTAAAACGACCATTGTTCGCGGATGGATGTGAAGATGTTGCCGGGGGTTTCCCGTTAGGTAGCGTCCCACGCCATGGAGAAAGGAATTAATATTAATTAATTGAACGAGCGATTCCTTTGCACACAGATAGTTTTGGGACCTGTGAAGAGAGAGGAACACAATGATCATGGTTTGAAGACCTGAATCATGCTGTGAGAGGAGCCAAGATTACGCGGGAAGATGTTGCTCTACTTTCTGTGGAAATCCGATATAAGGGAGTAGACCCCAGGAGGAGCTCTCAGTCTTACTCAGCTATGCTCAGTCTAAGTCAGTCGAAGTGGTAACGCAGTCAAACGCAGTCTACATGCCGCCAAGCGCAGTTACAGCCAGTTATTGTCTTACGCAGTTTTCAGTTGTAGCACAATGGCAATAAGTTGCAATCAGTATGCAGCAAATATGCAGCAGTACGAGACAGCGTGTAAGCCGCATACAGAAGTCTTCAAATAAGTTACGTGCAATCTTCGAGTGAAACTTCAGTCAGCTACAGCCAGGTTGAAGCAAGTTCGTCAAGGCAAAACGCAGGACGGATCTATTCATCAAGACGCCGAACAAAGACTGGTATGTGTAATAGAAACAGTAAATATGCTTGTATGAATAATAGTCGTGATACAGGCATAATCAGCAGCACGAACTATGACGTGTTCAGTTACGAAGCACCGTATAGACTAACGGTAGAACTATTGTATATAATTATTTGTGAAAGTGTTGAACTTTATTAAGCGCAGTGTGTATAGTATTAACTAATCGTATATGTGTAACTACGATAGAATGCGCGAAAGAAACTCTACTAAGTGTTTGGTATTGCCATGAGAGTACCAGATGTTAACGCTCATATTTGGGAGCCAGCGTATTGATGTAACGCAGGACGCTTACTGTAGGAGTAATGATCGTCATAAAACTGTTGGAGAGTTCCGAGAGCAGATAACCAGACTTTCAATCAGGAGTTGGTAACGTAAGATGCCGTCGACACCTGCAATTTCGATCTCTGCTAGGGAATTTCAGCATTGAAGTGTGTATAAAGTGACGAGTGTTCAGTGTAATGCATATGTAAAAATATCATTTAAAGTAGTGTTTGATGAAGTGTCTCACATGTTTGGGGAGTGATAACTTCCTGAAAGGTATGCAACGTGTCGTGTTGGTGATAGAAATTATGTGTAATCAAATGTGTGTAAACAAGAGAAATATGTCGCGTTAAACCCATTATGGCGGGCGACATGGAAGAATATGATTGGTCGGAGCCACCTTAGATGCCTATAGAGATGTAAGTACCCCACAAATTATGGTTATGATTATGTAGAAGTATGGACCGCTGCATGTCTGTGATTCCGTAAAGATATTGTGAATTCCTTATAGATGCCAGTAAAAATCAGTTAGGAGGCTGATCCTCCATGTTTAATCAGTATTGAGTTGATTTTGATAGAGTTGAGATGTTAATTTGCATCATTAAGTGGAGTAATTATTCCCACTGTGAATTAAGAATGGCAATCAGTTATGTAAATGCAACGAACGCGATTGTTCGAGTTTAAAACGTCTAGCTATGTCGGAAATTTTGGTAATTTATGTGAAAATAATAATGAATAATGATTTTGGTCATTTATGTCAATGAGATTTATAATAATAATAATAAATAATGATTTGGTCATTTATGTCAGTGAGAAATGATGATAATAATAATAATGGTTATTAAGAGTATGAATGAACACATCAGGAAACAAATAAATGTTGTAAGCGAGAATTATTAACGCTAACTGCAAGACTTATCAATCTAAGCAGGAAGATGTTACAGTGAGATTACATTTCAGTAATTATGGAAAGAAGTTTTATATCAGAATATTGCATATATTCAGTAATGATACCAGTAATGAGAGAGCTTTTAGTGAATTGAATTTGCAGCTTAATTGAGAAGCTTATAGAGTAAATGTTAGATTTCTCTTAATATTATAGGTCGGAGTGTCGTAGCATGGAGCATTAGGGGCCAGATAGTCTATTCTACGTATGAATTCTCCTATGTCGTGGACATTGTTGGAGATATTATTTATTCCAGAGTTTTAATGATGGACCCTAACTCTGAAGAAAGGATTGAAATGTGTTCCGGACTGGAATCTTGACAGAGTCGAGGAAACAAGGACACCTCGCAGCTCTATGATTTCCCGAGAACTTATTGATGAGTTATTTACGCTCGTTGGCAGCGAAAACTCATGGCGACAGTGGTTTTCTGCGCCTATATTATACTTGAGACATCGGTCAAACCGCCAGGCTCATGCATTGCGAACCCGAACCTTCATGTTGAATGGACCCATGTGAGGCCATTAATTAATCATTATCCTCGACGTAGGAATAATTACAAAAGTTCATTCAATACCTGTTGGCATAATAGTCAATTAAGATCCTTTGGGAACATGTGTGTCGGTCAGGACACAGTATTTGTCTTGTAAATCTTCGCTGCTTAGAGAGAGGGAAGCTTTCAAACTTTTAGAAAGGTCGAGATAATTGGTGAAACGACCCATTCCACTTTCTTTTGTGTAGCGACTTCCTTAGCCGAGGGTCGGTGCTAGCCACCCGGGCCGCTCAGGCAAGTTATAAGAGGGAAGAGTCTAGACCTTGTTGAAATGACATATAATGCAAGATTGTTATGTTGAGTATTATAGCCATGTGGTTTGTGAACACATGGATAATTATAGTTCATCCTGATGGTCCATTATTTTAGCTATCTGACGAATAGTTACATGATCTATTTGTACTGTCACTGGAGCCAAGTCATGTAGTTGGTGACTAGATGCCAATCGCCATGAGCGCGAGGTAGTCTATCGTACAATCCGACATAAGCTATAACGTAACGTTTTATCTAGGAATCACAGACAGCATGCGGTGAAACCATATAATTGGAGGATGTGTAGGGGGTAGCTTACATAATTATGGAGTTGCACGTTGATTTTGGTGCAACGTCCAAATAGGTAAATGCATGCAAAGCATTTCATTGGTGAGAAGAAAAATATTAAAACACGCACGGCACACATAATTGTTTAACATAAAGAGGTTTAAGGAATAATCCTTGTTGTAATATTAAAGAAGTCACATTGTATGACTGTTATGTTAATGTACAGTTTGTTTTGAAGTCGTAGGTGCATCAGCGCACTAGTATATCCTTGTGAAGTTCACAGAAGGGTAAAGCCTTATGGCTAGGTATGACTTTGTTGTGATTTTATATTTGTTTACTTATGGATTGTGGAAGTAAAAATTTTGTTTGCTTTATTTTATGCTTTTTGGGTATTGTTTTGTGTTTGAAGCCATGATTTATTTTACTGGATTAAAGTTTTAGAATAGAGTTGTGCCTTATCATTGTAGAGTTGATACCTTTTAGCCTCAAATCCAAAATATGCACTGCTAAATTGGCGTTACCGTACACGCCTGAGAGCTGATGCTAGCTGGAGGCAGATGCATATTATCCACCGAGATTACTCACATGGGTACAATACATACTCTTCTCTGAAGTCTAACTCGACACGACTAGACAGTTTGATGCTGGCTGAAGATGAGGTGATAGGCTCGCTCGCAAACATGCTCCGAAGCTACTCGTAGTAATTTACATTTCCACTGAATGGAGATTGTTGGAAGAAATGAAAACGTAAAATCACTTATATTGGGCGATGTATTAAATATAGAGATATGCTGTCGCGGATTTTTTTTTAGAACTCATAGTATATAGATATTTTAACGGTTTACCCAGCGTACGTTTAAGGGGCGCACGGCCGGCAGTTTTGGCTTCGACTCGAATCACTGATATCGTCAATACTCGGCTTCCTTTGGTCATAAATGAATGTTTTTCTACAGAACCTTTCCTCGAGAAATCCTTTACAGAATGGTGAAAACCACATCAAAATCCATTCAGTGGTTCTCGAGATTACCCGTTACATCCAAGACTCAGGGACTTTGTTTTATACTATGTAGAGATTTGGACCATTTCATTCTGTTCGCTGTTATACTGTATTTCGTAACTAGCTGCAATATCAGTGTTTTGCTACGCATAACTTAAGCGGCAATTCAACTATATCACACCCGATAATGCACAAGGATACCACCACTTCAGAGACAAGTATCTCGAAGGAGGTTTCCACCATATTTAGGAACGTTACACGGCATTTATTTAGGAATACCATTCATTGCGAATTCCAGCATTAATAGATATTCCATTAATATTACATAGTATAGTTTGAGACAGGAAGATAATATAAGGTGCGTTCAAAAAGTATCCGGAGGCATAATTACAGATACCAGTACCTGTATGTTAGAAGTATTGGCCCTGGCTGTTGAGGCACATGTCCCACTGTGACACGAGGCGGTGAATGGCTTTCTCATAAAATTCCCTGGGCTGCGATGTGAACCAGTTCCACACGTACAGCTCGACGTCAGCGTCCGAGGTGAATCGTTGGCCCCGCAGAGCCCTTTTCAGGGGACAAATAATGGCGTAATCACAGGGAGAGAGGTCTGGACTGTATGGAACCGCCCATTTGAATTTCTGCAGGAGTGCCACGACTGTGTTGGCCGTATGAGGTCGTGCATTGTCGTGGAGCAACCACGACGGCTATGGCGTTCTCTGTCACTCGGCGGTCCTGGGTAATGAGTGCATCAACCAGCTGGACTTTGTTATCGGTAATGCAGCGGGGTGCCCCAGACCGAGCATCATCGGCTAACGACACCCATCCTTCCCTGAAGCGCTTGTGCCACGCCTTGACCCTTGCAAGGGGCATGCAGTGTTCGCCCTTCATTTGTGACATTCGGTGATGAATGTCCGTTCCCCCTACTCCTTCCGCTGTCAGAAACCGAACAATGCCTCTTTGCTCTTCGGTTGACGCCTCCATGTCACTGTCTGCAATGCGACTGGCAGCGTTGGACGATTGATGCTTGCTGCCACTCGCTTTGTATCGTCACGTGGCGTGCACTCGTGCCCTCTAGCGACGGGATGTGACCTTCCACGCTCTGGTCGGAACCACACCTCGTTACACACGCCACGATTAGCCGATGTCGTCACCGGTTTGCGCATTCCAGCCTCCGGCTCGTTACTTTTGGAACGCACCTTATATAAACACATAACTCTGAATGTATAAAATGATATAACAGATAGCTGCAAACCCCGTTCTTCGCCCAAAACTATGCAAATTAATACTTCTCACATTACAAAGAAAAGGAGTTAATTCCGTACAGGCTATGAAAGCCCTTGGAACAGTGAGTACAATAACTGCTGGTGATACATTTTCAATATTTGTTGAATAAGGTCGTCTTTGTATTGTTGAAGGTCTAGAGTGTCTTGAACAAATACGAGAGGTGTACAGTGACTCTGTGTGGTGCCATTCCATGCAACAATGTGCACCACTTTGCTTCACACGGTTAACGCAGTATCGGGGTCGTGCAGTGTAATCGGTCTCCCTTGAAACACGCCCTGACGATCGTCAGGGTTGAAGTGTACGTGACATTCGTCTGTAAACAACATCTTACGCCAATGCGGAGTCCATGAGATAAGTTTGTAGATCTCCGGCCGGTTGTCTAGGCAAAGAATGATCAACTTATCAAATTTATATTTTTAGCCAAGATTTTCAGTGAGAATCTACTTGATTCGGTCCTCACGGATTCTCCTCGCGGCTGAGTTATTAAATATTCAAAGAACAGACTAAAGACGTTGAAAAGTGGTGTTTATTGGTTAACCAATACCAAGTACTTTAGAATATTTACATGTATGTGAAGTCTAGCTGGCTTGCCATCTGGCAATGCGTACACATGCTTATTGATGAGTCTGTCTTGTCAAATGATAGCTCGTGCAAAATGACCACTTGGTCTGAATGTATAATTTGGTGAAGAGGCTGGAGCAGCTCTTCCGTGATATTTTATATTAGGTTAGTTGGAGGGGAGACGACACGAACTCTCTTCGGTTTTCCGAATGGAGTTCACCAATAGGAAAATGCATATATTAGTTAGTAACCAGTAAGAAATAAGACTGTGGCAGGGGGGAGTAGAAACCAATGACAACATGCTTGTTGGGGCGATGTCAGGGGCGTAACTAAATAGCAGCACCTTGGCTTCTAGGAAATCCTGTGATGAAGGAGCAGGACTTAATTTCCTCAAAAAGTTAGTCATTGTTTTGCCGACGTTCAGATTTTCTGAGAATGGTTATCAGAGCCATGTTAAGAAAGTAGCAATATATGTTTTGCTTGAAGCGTACTACAAGACTTTACTTTTAAGGGGATATGACAAACTCTGGGGCTTGGCTTCTACCTGGCCAGGCGAGGCGAGGCCAGCTAATTGCTTTAAGGAAGTTTGTTCTGTAATATTGGAAATCTTAGCAGAATACAATTCCTCCCGTTTTCAGCAAATGATGATAATAATAACAAAATAATATTTAAAACCCAAAATTAGTGGAAGGTGCAGACTGTTCATGACTATTAGGTGGGTCATTAGACAGGCTACATTGCTCATGTAGCATGGCTCCTTGCTCATCTGTAGCGGGATGCATGGTGTCGAGGTGTTAGATCTGAACCTCACCATGGCCGTCGGGAATGTAGATGGGCATTACCTACCTGTTCCTAATACTCTGCATAGATGCACGACGTTCTATATCCCTGACGATCTCCAAAGGGAACTCCGTAGCATTCAGCCAATGGTTTCTCCGAACCAAAAGTCGTATAGAGTTCATCAGCTGCAGTCACCGAACGTGGAAGATCCCTGCGGGCTAAGTCCTCCATACTGCCCACCGCCGTCCTGAACCGGTTGCATGATCGAAACACATCACTCTGATTACGGCGCACACATCGAGCAACTACTCTTGTTTAAATTGGTTTAAATAGTGCTGATACGTACCCAGTCAAATGTCGACACTGTCGGTCGTGCCTTCATAGGCATTCACTACACAGTTCACAACACAACTCTATTGCGTCCTTACTAGTAGTACAACTTTCACTCAAATGCTGCCTTTAATTTAGTGTAGTTTTATACCTGAAGGTCGGTCTATATACGGTGGTAGTGTGTATACAAAGAACGTAACGGTCAATTGATTTGTCTTCATAGGACCGACTACGATACCAACACAGTGACACGACATACAGGGGTGATGCAAAACTTTCTTTGACGTGTGCACATGAAATGGAATTCCATATAGTAACTGCATTCGCAACGACAGTCTTCAATCTTTCGACTGGTTCGATGCGCTTTCCATGCGCCCCTGTCCAAAACTATTTTTTTCTTCTCTAAATAACTACCATATCCTACATCCGAGGCAATATGTATAACATATCCTAACCTTGGTCTACCTCTACAGTACTTAAGCTCGACCCTTTCTTCCACGAGTAGCTTATTACGCGCATGTAAAACTAATGTCCGACATCTCAGCAGTAGGGCGCCCACATAAAAGTTCAATACTTGAACCAAATTGCGAGTAAACAAATAATCGGACCTCTATCAAATTTTGGACAAACATACGTTCATGTGGAAAACATCTGGCACCCAAATTACAAGGTCATCAGCCAAACAATTTTAAAATGATGGCCGTGCGAATCAAACAAGCATTATAATCCATAACTTATGATCCATTGAATGAGACTTCAGAGTACTTGTCATTCAAATAGTTTTATATAAGAACCCTCTGCTACCAACGTTATGACTATACGAGCGTGAATATTACACGACGCCGCCATCTTGTAAAATAAAATAGAAAAATTAAGAACCCTCAACGCTTAAGAGCTACAGTAACGAATATTAATGACAATCTATGTGTCCCTGTAAAGCCAAGGAAAAAGAACACTCTCTCCATACATTCAAGATGGCCACTGCGCGAACTATTAGAACATTAAAATGACAACTCAGAATAAAATTGGGCAATTACGACGAATCTTGTCAAAAGGTGAGTACCATATTAAATCTCTCGCTTGCGTTTAATCAAATGAATATTGAGCACAGCCGCCGTGGTGAAATATCAAAATAAATTGATTACTTTCGAATTTCTAGAGCAATAATAACAAAATTCAGTAATTAGAACCTTATAAGTCACGTGTATGCCCAAAGGAAAAGGACAGTGACTCCATAGATTCAAAATGGTGGCTAGGCGTACTACCAAAGTAGAGAAATTAGTAACTCAGGGTATTATTGCACAACTGAGGCGAAACTTCATAAAAGGGAAGTTGAATATAAGAGGCACCAGTAGCGTTAATGATACATTTATCACACTGAATATAGAGCGCAGTGGCCATCCTGAAATTTCATAATTGAAATATATAAAACAATATATGTCTTAAAACAACAATAACGGAAATTAGTGATAAAGTAGGAATCTATATAGAGTATCGTATGCCTAAACATAATAAATAGTGACTTCAAATGTTTAAGATGGCAGCTGGACGTAATAGTGAATCATTCATAATACAATTGCGCAATTAAAACGAAACTTAGTAAGAAACAAGTACCATATGCGGGATCATAGTGAAATAAGAATAATACACTGAATACAACGCGCGGGGGTCGTCTTGAATATCATAATCTATATATATAATTAATCAATGCATTTTTAAGATACAACAACGAAATTAAGCAATAATGTGTAACCTTGTAAGTGTATTCTTGTGACCAAGTCAACAGACAGTAGATCTGCACGTTCATGATGGCGGCTGGGCGTATTCTTAAAAGTCGAAAATCATTAACTCACGATAAAATAGCACAATTAACTCGAAATTTAGTGAGAGAGGAGTACCATATATACAACCTCACTGACATCATTCATGGTAATATGACACTGAATTTAGTGCCATCTTGTAATTATGAAATACACAATCAAATAATTCTATGTATTTTAGAGATGCTCTCTAAGCAAAAAGCAAAAGAACACCCAAGTCATACCAGGTAGCTCATTTTTTCATACAATCTACTTTCAGGTGTCCCGCATGAACGTCAGGTCTAATAACTGATTTCCTAAGGGTATTCTTTAATGCAAGCAAGTTACGTCAGAATGCCAAGAGATAACAACCTCTCTACATATTCCTCAGTGCTCTCGTCTAATGCACCCCATTGCGCTTCGACGACATTACGACCAGCGTCTCTATAGATGATGTCCGTGTACTCGTTGTTGCAGAATACGCCACCCATTATCAATATGCTGCCAGCAACTGTCATGTTGTACCACATATGAGCCTATTACGCTAACAAATGCGAGGTTTCATAGCACAATGGGGTGCATTAGATGGGTAGCACTGAGGAACATAGCTAGGGGACGTCCGGTTGTTATTCCTTTGAATTCTGATGTAATCTGCCAGCATGCAGAGTGACCCCTGTGGAAATCAGTTATTAGTTATCCCATACAGCAGTAGTGTATCCGGGACTCTTGTAGGTAAATTGTACGGGGCAAATGAGCCACCTGGTATATTCAAGTATGTGTTCGAGCATACTATTAAAACTTCACAATCAATAGCTCAGGATCCAGTTGCGCTATTAACTCGAAATTTTGTAAGAGAGGAAAAACAAACAAGATTCCTCGCTAGCATTAGCCATTAGATTATCACTCTGCATATAGCACGCTGACACCACCTATAATATGTAAAGAACATTACTATCGACAATGCACTATTTAATACAGATCAAATGACGAAAGGCTCCAAATATATAATCACACATAAGAGGTTTTCTCTACAGAAGGCACAAGATAAACGATTCCATACATTCAGGATGATGGAGGGGCGTATTTTCAAATGTTCTAAACAATTTCTCTGGTTGCAAAAGCGGAATTACAACGAAATTCAGTAAACGGGGAGTCTTATACGTAGTACAGTCATTAAGTTCTGAGACTTGACGCCTGGAGGATAGGCCACCACACGACCCTGTATGTTGCACACGCTGCCGCATTACCCGGCGTACACCTACACAGAACCACATCACCCTCAAAATAGTCACCATTGGCCGTTATGCACTTTTGCCAACGTTGGAAGAGCTGTTGGAAGCATTGCTGAATGCAGTTGGCAGGAAGGTCCCGTATGACTTCTCTTGTGGCCGTCATGACCTCTTCGGACGACCAAAATCTGCGCCCACGTAGCAGTGCTTTCAGGAGAGGAAAGAGAAAAAACGATTGTGCGAGATCAGGTGAGTACGGAGGGTAGGGCAAAACTGTCACCTGTTGCTTTGCAAGTTCCTCTTGGACAAGGACAGAGCGATGTGCATGGGCCTTGTATAGCAACAGCCAATTCTTTGTACGCCAAAGCCCAGGTCGCTTACGGAGAATTGCATCGCGTATACGACCAAAGATCTCCTTGTAGCGAGTTTTGTTTACCATTGCACCGTCTGGTAGGAATTCCATGAGGACGATTCCATTTGAATCGATAAACAGTTCCAGCATCACCTTGCCTTTTGACCTGTCTTGTCGTGTTTTTTTTCTGCCGTGGTGATGATGGGGTTTTCCAGGTGGCTGATTGTCGTTTCAGTAGCTGATCGTAAAGGAAACACCATGTTTCGTCCCCCGTTATTATCTGGTAGAGAAACGTCGGATCATCGTCAGGTTCGACTGGCACATTCAAATCACCGTCACAACAACGACCGTACGTCTGCTGCTAGTGCATGCACTCAACTGCCTCTTGCAGCGACAGAAGACTAACTGACATGGTACCATAACACGGCGCCACCTATGCGCTATAGTGCCCAACAACGCCGTCATGCGGTCAGTCTCAGAACTTAATGACTGTACCTCGTGCAAGACACAACTCTTAACGTTCATCATAAGAATATTCAATTAAACATCTTGATAAGGAAAAAGAGTTTTAATTACACCCATGTACAGTATTTAGGAAAAAGTAGGCTGCACGTTCTTTTTTGAACATCTTGTTTAATACATTTATGTACACAAAAAGTTAAGTTTTACCTTGATGACATTGATATCTACCGTTGGCATTTTATTTTTCACGAGTTTTGCAATATCAACATATAGGTAAGGACGGTGCCGACGAAAGAGAAGAACAGTGGTAGTTGGAGGGTGAAGAAACCAGCTGCTGAGAAACTCAATGGATTTCCTTGCACTTGTTGACAGAGTGACTGAAGTTCTTTCTCTGCCCAGCTATCCGTTGGTGGTAATAGAAGAAGTAGACGTCCTCCAATGACAGTGGTTCGGGCCGCCTCATTCGTCGTGAACTGACTGCTTGCCACCACGCCAAGCAGCATGATCAACGCGCTTGACACCAAGCATGCGTGGTAGATTTTATTATGCAGATGGTGACCTTCAGATTTACTAAGAAAGAAATAGTAAAACACTCGAAGTACCGTTGCGAAATAAGAGGCTATAGTTAAAAGTAATTTAATGCCAAACATTCCACCAATGTCCTCACCAACCTCGCATAATGTGGCATGAACCCATCTTATTGTGCGACATTTCGTAGCAATTCTATGCTGTTCACTGGATGATAACATACCCATCGTCACTTTTTCAATATATGAACCAGTGTTCCAATCACTTGGAGTCAAGAGTGGAGTGTTAACATGAGTGTCATCATCAAACAGCTTGGTTTGTAACATGACATGTCTGTGATATACTGTATTCCGAAAATCTCCCAGATGAGAAAGAGTTTCATTTGCAATTTTGAATCGATTCCTTAAAAATAATTGTAGATATACGCACTGCAAATAATTGGCTATCATTGGCGCGTGGGTGAAATAAACACCGTCTTCCATCAACACTCTGAAGAAGTCTTTGCCTCCACAAACATGACTTATGACTGGATCGATAGTGAGACAAATTACAAGAATAAAAAATATCTTGATTTCCGTCGAGACACTAAATATAATCCCACGATAAAGTGCTTTCTTGTTTGTTTTCAACACCTCGTCCACCAGAGAAATGTCTTCTAACACTCGCCTCAAGACGCTGGGATGTGATGCTGCATTCAGAATGATGGCCACGAAGGCCGATGTATACGATACACACGTCAGAAACATGTAGCAGACGAAGGCAATGGTAGATTCTGCCGTATTACGTCTCTTAGTTCGCATGATGATCATGCATGCCCATGATGTTACAAGAGCAGTCAGCAGGAAAGCTGTGTACAAAAGTTCACATTTTGATTTCCAGCTACGAGTTGCTTTATTTCGAAGATTAAAAGGAGCAAGACCAAACACTTTTGACATGTGATGTACTGGTAA
This sequence comes from Meconema thalassinum, assembly GCA_946902985.2. Taxonomy (NCBI): domain Eukaryota; kingdom Metazoa; phylum Arthropoda; class Insecta; order Orthoptera; family Tettigoniidae; genus Meconema; species Meconema thalassinum. Next base: position 840,021,661 of record OX336390.1, read on the forward strand.
AAATGCTGAGTACACATCGTCCTTCTTTACTGATGTCCTCATAATGGTGTTTTAGTTTCTTGATACTTCCACTCCTTTATTTCACACAACCCACCAATTGAAGGACTTCACCAATAATGTTCTAAATGCACTGTTCAAGAACGACGGGATGTAATAGTCTCACGGCTTCAATATGTTCAGCCAACTCCATCACCATCAGAAGTAACTTGGTGGAGTTCTCAAACTACTTGGGTCTCACCAAGGCGGGTTTGGTTTGATTCCCGATTAATGCATGTGGAAATTTCGAGATTACATCTGGTCATTCGGATTCTGCGTCAATAAAAGGAGCTCCTGTGACTTATAATGAAGAGTTCAAGAGTCTTGAAAAACTACAAGTCTCCTGTTACAAATAGCGTATAAATCAATAGTTCGCATGATGGCCAGTAGAATATAGTACATTTCAAACCAAATCATAAACTTAAGTCTCTAAAATGTTGTGACTTGGAACATTCCTAAAGACAAGCCTTGGTTACCATCCAAATCCGTGTACAGAACTCGGTGATTTCCTACATAATCCTTGCCTAGCGTTCTAAAAACTGACCAATTCCAATTTATAACTTCGCATATGTCTTAGTTTCAAACGTTGTGGAATTAGATGGCTTAAGTGATATAGCATTCTAATGAGTCGTATTCGATCCTAGTCTTTACGTAGTAATGAGTACATAGCATGCGTAGCCTCACGATGATACTTCTAGTCCCAGGATGGGCCTGCGATGCGAAGCGAGATTAGACTTCATACCATATGGAGCAGTTATGATCTTGCCTGATAACACTCATAGTAATTCATCATGAGAATAATCAACACTCCTGGGAAAAGTTCACTGACTTAGCAGGTTGAGCCTTCAATAGAGACGCAATTCTCAAAACAAAAAAATGTCGATTGTATCTAAGCTAGGATGCTCATTAGGGTGAAGTGCAATTTGAGAGAGAAGTAATTTCAGTAAAATCTATAATTGAGGTATCCAGTTCAAAAGCACCTCTTGTCCATCTGGCAGTAAGTTTCTTTGTTGCCATTTGCTCTGTTTCAAAGCTCTGAACTGTTGTGTCAGTTTGCTTTATAAGGCCCTTTTTCAATGCCAAGAAAAGTAAATTTTGAAGTAAGGCAACATAGTTCGATTCAGATTATTTGAAATAGGGGGAAAAAATACTGAAAATGACCTTACTGGGAGATGGGTAAGGAGAGCTTTGGAACTGAATGCCTCAATATATTAAGATCTTCGTTACTGATAACTCCATTCAAAAACATATTAAAATGTGTTGGTTGGTTGGTTGGTTGGTTGGTTGGTACCTCAGTTTAGGGGCTGCGACAACGTGGTCATGTAGCCCCGTGTACTTTGGGAGTGTGTAGAATGTGTCTGATAACCGGTGTTAATTGTGATGGCTGAATTAGTGTGTATATCTGTGTTTTATTCAAGTAGGGACTGCAACTTTGAATTTTTCAAGTAGTTCCTACTTTTGCCGCCAAACGTCCCGTCAACGACTACTAGGCCTAGTTCAGAACTTAGCTACTAGACGCCACCGCAGTCGGCTCTTGGCAATGAACGTAGGATCCTAAGAGCGTTGTTTACATTCTTAACCTATACAATTTAGCTTCACACAGGTGTAATTAGTGGAAGTTTCTTTAACATGCTATAAATCTGTGACATGGGACCGCCGGCTTTACTTCCCCTCCGAAGGAAGGAATACTGAGGGATTTTTAACGCTCTTAAAATTCTGACGGCTTCGGCCGGGTTTGAACCCGCTATCTTGGGCATAGAAGTTCAGCATGCTACCGACTACGCCGCCGAAGCCGCTATTAAAATGTGTAATAAACATGAAGCCTCCGTGGATTAGGCGGCAGAACGCCGGCATCTCACCGTTGGGTCCGTGGTTCAAATACCGGGTACTCCGGTTTTCCCTGTCAAACTTTCATTCCAGAACCACTCTCCACTATCATTTCATATCATCTGTCATTCATTTAATCGTTGCCTCAGAGGAGTGCGACAGGCTTCGGCAGCCGGCACAGTTCATATCCACGCCGCTAGATGGGGGCTTCATTCATTCCATCCCTGACCGGTCGGTCGACTGGAAGCAGGCTGTGGACTTTTATTTCAATTATGAACATGGGTGGTCAAATGTAACTGCCAGTTGTAACTCTTCAGTTGGTCAACACGAATTTGCCCAATGACTGGGCGAGAGTACAATGTATATAATATATGAATGATAAGTAAATATTTATTATGATGAATATCCATTACAGTAAATGGAACCCTATTACACAAAGTACATTAGGGTTGTAGTTTGTTACAAAATTTAAAAAAAAAAACATAAATTATGAGATTAATTTGAAAAATTAAATGATTAAAAGTTAAAAATTGCATATAAAAACGGAAAGAGTGTGGAGTTTCATGCAGTTATATCTACAAAACTTTGAGAGTTTCTACGCATGTCTGCTTGTTACCATTATTGAGTATAAGTTACTTAAATTGCAGGCACTGCAAAGATCATAGAAGAATTTCCCCCGAGAATCCTCAATAAGGCAACCCCTGGAGCCATGCTTGCCTTTAATATCACCAGTAATAATTAATGGTTTCCCTCTCAGATCGTCGCATATTTTCTGAATGGCATTCAGGTCCACAGTGATGTCTCGTTTAGAGTCAAGGTAAACGTTGCACACATAAAGTTCCTGTCGGTTTTTTGATGTACAGATGACAAACCTGTCTGCAGAACAGTATTGTGGTAATAACATAACATGTTTTGATTTAGTGACAATAACCGCTCTAATAATTTCCACGAGTGGAGTTTCCCTTGGTGAAAATATGTTAAAGCCATGTTCGAAACCATTTATTTTATTATATCTGAAGTTCGGCTCTTGTAGGCAAATGATTGAGTTTTCGTCATGGTCAAAATAGAGGAGAAGTTCCTGCGTGGGTATAATTGATTTGTGTAAATGTTGTTGATAAGTAAATAACTCTCCTAGAAAAATATACATGTATTAGTTATGATCACTATTATAATAGCGGCTTCGGTGGCGTAGTTGGTAGCATGCTGAACTGCAGTGCCCAAGATAGCGGGGTCAAACCCGGCCGAAGTCTTCGAATTTTTAAGAGCGTTAAAAATCTTTCAGTATGCCTTCATTCGGAGGGGAAGTAAAGCCGGCGGTCCCATGTCAAAGATTTATGACATGTAAAAGATCCTTCCACAGAATAAACTTGTGTGAAGCTAAATTTCTAGGTTAAATTTCGTTGGAACGCTCTATCAAAGTTCCAACGTTCACCACTAGGTATCACTGACATCTGGTAGCGAAAATTGGAACGACTTGAAACTGAACGGTACTTGTAGCTCATCCTATGGCTGTCCGTTGGAAGCAGCTTCAGACTCTGGCGAGCCGAACATGTACTTGGACACTCCTGGCACTAAATGCCATACGATAAATAAATAAAATAACTATTATAATCGGACAACACTGAAATAATGGCTTCAAAACTTAAGGGGGTCAAATATAAACTGTTAATATTTGTGTATGAGCGTGTTTTTGATCAAAACAAACATACTATTGGTGAATATTAGATAGAATTGTTGACAGTAAGCTTCTTTAGGACAGAGACCATTTCGGTGCAACAAGAGAAGCACCTATCCCAACTGAACTCGATTCCTGATCGACTCTTGTGGTGGGCCCAAATATAGTAATTTTATTAATATTATGATTGTTATCTTAAAGGGCCTAACTTCTAGGTTATCGGCATGTATATTATTTTCATTTATAAGAATTTATCAGACCACCTCATGGATGTACCAGCACCCTGAAGATTTAAAAGTCTTTCTGGCACGGAAAATCTCAGCCTCGAGATGACAAACGGAACTTGCCTTTTGCTGTAGAATCAGGAGAAACGTAAAGGAGCTGTCCACCCTACCACATGTAACCGCTGACTCAATGGTTCTATTTCCACATCTGCTGCCATGGATGATTCCAGTCCTGGTAAGAGGGTTGGGATAGAGAGCCCTCATTCCCAGGACAACTGACAACACAGGTTGACTTGATTCCCACTATCGACCCTCCTGGTAGTAGTTTTACAATGGTTTCCTACCTCTACTCTACTCCTCGAAGAATGAGGACTGAGATACCTGGAAAGGAAGATAGGAAATGGAAAGAGGAAAGAGCAGAAGGGAGATGGGGAAAACCGGACCCAGCTCAAGATTCCCTTTGGGTCGCCAACTCCCAAGCCCACCAACTCCCAAGCCCACCAACCATGAGCCCTTAAGGGTGTAGTACTATCCAGTGTGCACCAAAAGAGGTGGCTACACACACCTGCCTCCTTTAGGGCCTTGTACAGGATGCACTATGAAAATAAAAGAAGAGGTCCAACCAGTCGGAGAATGGGGGCATCAGCAAAGATGAGACAAGGGCCAATTTAAGTGGTAAAACACCCTAGGCCAAGGATTGACTAATACTGTCGAGTCGGAAGAGATCAAGAGTTGACCAATAGAAGTCGACAGGCAAGATGACGGAAAGGAGCCCAGCCCAAGTAAGCAGAAGCAATGCCTGACTCAGCTGAGACCCCGTGGTCACTAACCCACGTCCCACCAGTTGTGAGACCTTGGGGGACGTCCAAATGGGGATGTGGATACTGGAGAAGACAGCTGTTAACTCTGTTTCTCCCCAGGCAAGGTAGTAGTTGTTGATTTAATTCAGGGGCTTTGCAACATAGTTTCCATGTAGTCCCATGTACTTGGGCGTGTGTTTGAAACCTGTCTGATAACCTCTGTCATTGTGATGGCTGTAAATGGAAGGAAGGAAGATTGTAGTTTAACGTGACCGTTAATCTTGCGATCATAAGCCACAGGACCTCCTTTTTACGTGGAATCCGAACCACAGGACATGGCATTTCACTTCGAAAATCTCACATGCATTGAACGGGAATCGAACCCAGTCCGCCTTGGTGAGAGGCAGACAAATTCACCGCTTTAAAATTTCGCACAGCCGCCATCTTGTGGTTATGTAAACAAATGAAATTAATTAGATGTCAGTGGATTAAATTTGTATAAGCATTTACCGTACCAAGTTTCACTGCGCTCGGATGGTTAAATCGCCAAAACGTCCATTTAAATATTAAATTTCACGTCGCCGCCATATTGTATTTGTGCTCACCAGGTTATTGAAAGTCCCATAGGTGAACTTATGTTTATAGCCTTTATTAACATTCAAACTTTCAGTTTGATTGCTGTCATAGATTAGTAGATATTGAGAACCATTTAAATATTTCAGATGGCTGCCATGTTGGATTATTATATTTGGACCATATGTACTATTAGATGACGATTATGGCATAGGTTCATTATTAAAACGTTGACTTCGACCGCATGATTAGGACACAAGATATAAAAACTTAATTTTAAATTGTTGCACAACCATCATCTTGAGGTTATTAAACAATTGAATTAAATTAGATGTCAGTGCATTACAATGTGTATAACCATTTGCTGTACCATGTTTCACTAAGCTCGGTTGGTTAAATCACGACAAAAGTCTATTTAAAAGTTTCAACTGGCCGCCATGTTCGTTTTGTTCTCAACAGGGTTTTGAAAGTTACATAGGTGAACTTCCAGTAGTGCCCTTTATTACCGTAATAAAATTCAGGGTGATATCAGTAATAGTTTTGGAGATATAGAATGATGGTGAATGAATTCACACAAAGGCCATGTTGGATTGGTGAGACGTAATAAATTTTATGTTCGACGAAGTCGAAATGTAAACATTATGTGTCAGAAAACTGTATCATAATGAGGCTCATTATAACACTATTTTTCACTATGAAACAGTTTCTCCCACTAATCAGAGCTCAAGAAACAGTTGTGTGACCAATTAGGTAAGGATACATTCGCGCATGCGCTCAAAATCCAACATGTCTATATAAATTACCGAAAGTGCACCGTCCATATGTTCGCGTAAATAAACTGGCAAATATGAGATAAGAAATAGCACTGTACCTTAATATACCCAAACCCAATTTCTACACAGCACATTGCTTTCAAACGACTTCGGTGACAGTTTTACTGAATACTGGTGCACAATCTGCACATATGGCATTGAAGCACACAGAGCGCATGCGTCGCTCGGTCAGAGAGCTTGGAAAACAGAGATATCCTACCCAGCGCTGCACTCCGATCACAAAATTCGAGTGACTGAATCTCAACAGATATTTATGAATATGTATGTTAAAACATATAATAAAGTAATAATTATCGTCGAACATAAACAGTCGTATGCAACTCACCTATAATGGTAATTAAGACACTCGTATGGAAATTATAAAACTCGCTAACGCTCGTTTTATAAACATACTCATGCCTTAATTATTGCCATTATAGGGATTGGACAAAATAGTACTATGACCTTCCGGAGTTTCATTGAAATCGCTCCTGCTGTTTAGCTGGCATTAGGGACACACACACACACACACACACATAACACACACGGACAAAAGGTGATCTCATAAGCCAACTCTTTCATAAATGAAAAAAGGCTAAGAATAATTATTCTGATCAGGTGAGCAAACCAATTGCACCATGCACGGTTCACGCTGAATTACAGCCTCTTGTTGACATCTTACAATCTGATGATGATGATGATGATAGTTATTTTAAGAAGCGGAACAGGAAGGTCATCTTCTACAACTTACAATTTAAAGTATGTTCGTCTGGAATCCCTGAATCCTATTTAAAATAATTTCTATGAATTTTTCGATAATGTAACTTTTTACAACCCGCTTTGAAAGGGCCAGATCCTATTTAATGCACCTAAAATACGAACTCAAGTTCATGTCAGCTGTTTGTAGTTTTGGTGACCCCTGCTTGACTCTGTCGCGGGCGAGTAATCCCAGATATTGTATTGTTTGTGTTGTTGTCTGTTACACGCAGAAAATGTGGAAACATTTCTGGCTACATGATGGCTGCCATGTTCTGTGGTCCTGGAACACATGTTGGAAACAATGCTCAATGTGCCTTGTACTCTCATCATTTGTTATTTCAACTGTCAAGCACCACTTCCATTACCTGTAGAGTTCATTATCACTCGCACTCGCAAGCTTACTGATGAGCGAGATGGTGGAAGAGAACAGGGCATCCAGACCCACTCTCCACCAACAAAAATTAAGGGAAATATGTTTGATTTTTCTTCAGATATAGACTTTTTTTCTGGTCTCGGTGTACGTATTGAGACTCCGAAACCAAAGGTCCTGCGTTCGACTGAGGAGGGTTTGCTTTCAAGCACAGCCATCCTGGAAGTGGTTTTCCGAGGTTTCCCACTTCCACTCCAGGCATATGTCAGAATGGTTCCTAACTTTAGGCCACGACCGCCTCTTTCCCCATCCTCGCCTGAATTGCAAATACAAACACTACTACAGATACCATAATAATAGAGGTTATCAGACAAATTATATCTATATATGCACACCCAAATACACAGTGCTAAATGGCCACGATGTCCAATCCCCTAAAATGAAACAACAACAATATATCAATTATGATGTTTACAAAATTATATTTGGTAAATGAAAGTTGAGTATCTTCATCATAATTCTCAACATTTTAAGCCTATTTTCATTTATGAAAGAATATACACATGAGATCACCTTTTGCCCAAGTGTGTGTGTGTTTGTGTTTGTGTGTGTGTGTAGGTATGTCTGTCCCCCCCCCCCCCTCTAAACGGCTGGAGCGATTTCAATGAAACTTTGTAAGGTCATAGTACTATATTGTCCGACTCCGACTGTGCCCTTCAAATTTTATTACGTTTCTCCAATTCAACATGGCGGCTGTGCGAAAATTTTTACCGATATTCTATATCTCCGAAACTAATAGGCTACTGATACCACCTTGAATTTTATTACGGTAAAAAAGGGCGCTACTGGAAGTTCACATATGGGACTTTCAAAATCCTATTAAGTACAAAACGAGCATGGCGGCCAAGCGAATTTAAAACTTTTAAATTGACTTTTGTCGTGATTTAACCATCCGAGCTTAGTAAAACATAGTACAGCAAATGTTTATACCCATTTGAATGCACTGCATATAATTTAGTTCAATTATTTACGTGACCTCAAGATGGCGGCTGTGCAAAATTTCAAATTTAGGTTTCTATTTCTTGTGTCCTAATCATGCGATCGAAGTCAACGTTTAAATAATGAATCTACGCAATAATCTTCATCTAATACTACATAACTCTATGGCCTACATATATAAAAATCCAACATGGCGACCATCCGAATTATTTAGACGGTTATCAATATCAACTAATCTATGACAGCAATCAAACTGAAATTTTGTATGTTAACAAAGTCTATGAACATAAGTTCACCTATGGGGCTTTCAATAACCTTGTGAGCACAAATCCAACATGGTGGCGACCCAACATTTAAATATTGAAATGGACGTTTCTCGCGATTTAACCGTCCGATCGAGGTGAAACGTGGTAAGGTAAATGCTTATGCAAACTTAAATCCACTGACATATAATTTATTTCAATTGTTTTCTTAACCACAAGATGGCAGTTAACCGAGAGAAAAAAATATTGTGTATTTGTGTATCCAAAAGCACTTCGACAAACAAGATTACAACACCAACACTTTCTTTGATTGGCATTGCAACGCATGCCGGGTACAGCTAGTTCATTCTATAATCCACTGCACAAAATTATTTACAACAAGATGTTCAGTAAAGAACATATAGCCTACTTTCTCCTAAATGCATGGGTATTGTTATAACTCTTTGTCCTTTTCAAGGAGTATAATTGAATGTTGGTTGTAGTAGCTTGTTGAAATACAACGTGCTATAGGGATATTAAACATGAATATGAGGTGCCCTTTGCTAGTGCTACCTCTGTGAAAAATTCATTCAATTCGGTTTCACCGTGTTTGAATTGATCTGGGGAATGGATTTGCACACATACATGGCCGCTATTTGCAAACTATTGAGCTGATGACCTTGTAGTCAGTCATAAGATGCTTTCCACAAAAAGGCATGTTGTTGCAAAATCCGGTAGAGATCAAATTATTAGGATGGTCGAAATTTGATTTAAGCTTTTAACATTTGGGTGGCCGTCATTCCGTTTCCGTCAAGATGGCGGCGATATAAAACATGACACACACTGAGGGGCCTTTTGCTAGTGCTACCTCTGTACCAAATTTCGTTCAATTCGGTTTCACCGTGTTTGAATTGATAGGGGGAATCGATTTGCACACATACTTGGCCACCATCTGCAAACTATTGGGCTGATGATCTAGCAGTTTGGTCAGAATATGCTTCCCACATAAAGATTTGTTGTTGCAAAATTTGGTTGAGACTAGATTATTAGGTTGGTCGTAATTACATTTTAGCCTTTAACATTTGGGTGGCCGTGATTACGTTTCCGTCAAGATGGCGATGATATAAAACATGACACTGAGGTGGCCTTTTCTAGTGCTACCTCTGTACCAAATTTCGTTCCATTCGGTTTCACCGTGTTCGAATTAATAGGGGGAATCGATTTTCACACAAAGATGGCTGCCATCCGCAAAATATTAGGCTAATGACCTATTAGTTTGGTCAAAGGATGCTCCCTCCATAATGGTATGTTGATGCAAAATTTGGTAGAGATCGGATGATTAGGTTAATCGTAATTTGATTTAAGCATTGAATATTTGTGTGGCTGCCATTACGCTTCCGTCAAGATGGCGGCGATATAAAACATGACACTGGTGTGCCCTTTGCTAGTGCTACCTCTGTACCAAATTTCATTCCATTCGGTTTGACCGTGTTCGAATTAATAGGGGGAATCGATTTTCACACAAAGATGGCCGCCATCCGCAAAATATTAGGCTAATGACCTATTAGATTTGTCAAAGGATGCTCCCTCCATAAAGGTATGTTGTTGCAAAATTTGGTAGAGATCGGATGATTAGTTTAGACGTAATTTGATTTAAGCTTTGAACATTTGTGTGGCCGCCATTACGTTTCCGTCAAGATGGCGGCGATATAAAACATGACACTGAGGTGTCCTTTGCTAGTGCTACCTCTGTACCAAATTTCATTCCATTCGGTTTCACCGTGTTCGAATTAATAGGGGTAACCGATTTTGACACAAAGATGGCCGCCATCCGCAAACTATTAGGCTAATGACCTATTGGATTTGTCAAAGGATGCTCCCTTCATAAAGGTATGTTGTTGCAAAATTTGGTAGAGATCGGATGATTAGGTTAGTCGTAATTTGATTTAAGCTTTGAACATTTGGGTGGCCGCCATTACGTTTCCGTCAAGATGGCGGCGATATAAAACATGGCACTGGGGTGCCCTTTGCTAGTGCTACCTCTGTACCAAATTTCATTCCATTCGGTTTCACCGTGTTCGAATTAATAGGGGTAATCGATTTTGACACAAAGATGGCCGCCATCCGCAAACTATTAGGCTAATGACCTATTAGATTTGTCAAAGGATGCTCCCTCTATAAAGGTATGTTGTTGCAAAATTTGGTAGAGATCGGATGATTAGTTTAGTCGTAATTTGATTTAAGCTTTGAACATTTGTGTGGCCGCCATTACGTTTCCGTCAAGATGGCGGCGATATAAAACATGCCACTGAGGTGTCCTTTGCTAGTGCTACCTTTGTACCAAATTTCGTTCAATTTGCGCTCACTGTGTTCGAATTGATAGGGGAGGGGGGGACAGACATTCAGAGTACACACACTCACACACACACACACACACAGAGAGACTCACACACACACATACACACACTCAGACAGACACACTTTTTTTCGCCCTGTAGTGATCTCATAAGTCTACTTTCATTTTTTGCAAAAATCGAAAGTAGGCTAAAAATGAGTGCTTCTAAAATTATTTTGTGAGAACAATAAGGAGGTGCGTGGAAATTGTAAATTTTACAAAATGGTGTTAGGGGCTGTAGAAGTTTGAGAATAACTGGTTTAGAACATTAGCCACTACTCGATATATCGTTCTCCGAGAAAGGCCATGGGCAGTGAAATGTCGGTTTTGCATAATTGAGGCCATATTTCCCTTTCAAGAAAGGAAAGCAACCTTTCTTGAAATCTTTATTGCATACTTTCGTTTTTTTTTTAATTTATTTGTTGTTTTCATCTCAGGAACGCGTTTGAACTTATTAGCACTTCTTCTCTTGCCGATATATCTTCATCCTCTCACTGTGTTCTCTTTTACGCTGTTCTCTCCAACCTATATTTTGTCGGGTGGGATTCTCAGAAAATTTGTGTTTGTGAATTACATTTCTGAATTTTCTTCTGTCTTGAATGGTTTCTTCATGACAGCCAATTTCATTTATGGCTTCACTGAATTCTCTTAGCCTGTTGTTTTGATATTTCATTGATAAGGCTAGGTTGAAAATTTTCTTTGTGAGCCTGTTATTATCCATTCTATATAGTTGTCCGTAAAACTGTAACCACTGTTTCCTTATGGTATCTGTGATTTCTTTCTGTAATTTGATAAATTTCATGTGATTTCTTATTCATCCAAATTCAATTTTCACACTTTGGTCCAAAGATTTTCCTGCGAAATTTCCTTTCTTGTTTTTCGATAACTTTTATGCCAGATTTGCCACCACTTTCATGATATTATATTTTAGCCTACTTTTCACACTTTGCAAAAATGAGGAAAAAGTAGACATGAGATCAATCCGGGCAAATTTCTGTCTGTCTGTATGTCTGTCTGTCTGTCTGTCCTTCTGTCTGTCTGGCGGTATGTGTGTCCCCCCCCCCCCCTATCAACTCCTAAACGGCTGCAGCAATCGAATCAAAATTTGATATGAGTAAAGATATCTCAAGCCTATATTTGAAAATTATGTCAGTGCTACCAACTGTTGAAAAACCGCAATTGAAATTTGAGCTCCATGTTGGATATCTTGGAAGGTATACATGGGAGCTATTTCAAAATTGCCACACGTATAGATAATAATATTTTAGTTTATTTTCCATGTGACCATGCATGGCAGTGTTGCCAAAATGATTCTAAGCCTGTTGATAGGTCCAAATTTAAAATGCATATACTATCAATTGGATTTCAACGACATTTTGAATGTAATATGTGTACATAAACATATATGACTGAGCGTATTCTTAAAAGCCACCAGTGCTGCCAAATGTTAATAAATGCTCTCTCTCTATTTTCCTATCCAAATACCAATATATCAGAAAGTATGCAAGTCGACAGCTTTAAACTATGCACAGGTATAGTACCTGACATTCTAGATTAATTTGGAGTAACTAATATACGTCAGTGTAACCAACATGATTCTAAGCCTGCTGATAAGTCAAGTTTTAAATGCATATAACTTCTATACTATCAATTGGATTTCTACCAAATTTCGCATGTGCTATGTGCACCATAACAGTATGACTATGCGTATTCTTAAGAGCAACTAGGGCTGCCAACTGTTAATAAATGCTGTCTGTATCATTTTACCCTAACATCAATATAACAGATTATTATGCAAGCCTGCAACTCTAAACTTTGCACACAAACAGTACCTAACATTGCAGATTAATTTGGAGAAACTAATATACGTCAGTGCTGCCAACATGACTCTAAGCCTGCTGATAGGTCCAATTTTAAAATACATGTAACTTCTAAACCAACAAATTGATTTCATCCAAAATCGGCACAACAAGAGATCATAATATTTCAGATTATTTCTGATCAACACATGCATGGCATTGTTGCCAACATGATTTTACGCGCGCTGATATATCCTATGTCTAACTGCATGTAACGTCCATGCTATCCATTGGACTTCAACCAAATTTTGTATAGTGTACCTTAAGAGATGGAACTAACAATATATTCAGTCAACAGGGCTGCCAACTGTAGTGCTCTATTAGGCTACATTATACCAGGTATATTTCGAATTAATTAGAAATTTCGATATTACCAACTTAATTTCTTCATTATTCTAGATAGGTCCATATAGATTAATCATTGGCATGAATCTTAAATTTTAAGAAAAGTAGGCTCTTTAGTTCGTCACGGAACTTCTTGGTGTTTTTTTCTTCTTTACATTTGAATTGAGATTCTATGGGCTGCATATTAACAATCTGGCTGGCTGCGTGGCTCAGCGGTAACGTTCTCGCTTGGCGGGCCCAATGTTGCAGGTTCGTATCCTGGCGCAGTTGAGGGTGCGCAAATGTGAGGGAGCCGTGTCAGTAGATATACTGGCACGTTAAATATCCTTCGGGGAAAAATTCCGGCACCCCGAAGACTCTAAATGCCAGAGTAGTTAAAAGGGACGTAAAATCAATAACATAATTATTTATTTTTATTACAAATCAATTTCATTTGTGTCTAGATAATGTTCTTCTACCGGCCTTGAGATCCTCCCAGTATTTCATGAGTCCATCGATCAGTGCCTTCATTCGTGCTTCTGGTAAAGGAGGCTATGTCCGTCTCCTGGGCTCAGAGTCCTCTTTAACATTTTGATACTTTTACCATTTTTTGAAATTCTAATTTGTCGTGGAATTTCGTTTCTGGAATACTAACTTGCATCAGGTCCTTTTCACATTCTTGTAACCATCTCCATTTCGTTGCCTTTGGCTTTTTGAAATGTCAGATTTTTTACTCAATCGGTCGTCTGTCATACGGAAGATGTGCCCGTAGAACTGAAATATTTTCCTTCTGATGGATGGCATTATTGGTTCTATCTTGGTGTATAGTTCTTCATTTGATCTCAATCGTACCTGGCTATCAACCCATCTGTTGCCTAAAATCTTCAGTTATATCCTTCGTTCTCCTTTTAATAATTTGTCAACTTGTCCTTGTCTACACAAGTCAAAGTCCTCGAAGCACACAGCCCTTTCGTTCTATAATGCTTAAGTTTGGTACCTATACTCAACGCCTTCTTATTATAGATAGATGTTTTGCGTCAGATGCACATCCTGTCATTGATTTTATTTTGTAAAATGTCTTTACATTAATTTCTACATATTTTATACAATGGTATTACATAACAAGTAGTTCCGTGAATAACTAAATAGCCTACTTTCATATATCCTACTGGTCTTACTTACGACACGAGACATGAAAACAAGATTGTAACAAGTAGTTCCGTGAAGAACTAAAGCCTATTTTCAGTTATCCTACTTATGTTAATTGCCACTATCAACATACAAAATTTCAGTGTGATTGCTGTAATTGATCCGTAGATATTGAGAACCGACTAGATATTGCGGATGGTCGCCATATTGGATTTTTATATATGTAGGTCTTAGAGTAATGTACTGTTACATGAAGATTATTGTAGTATTCAAACTTCAATCGCATGATTAGGTCACAAGAAGAAAAAACGAGATTTTAAAATTTCGCACAGCGGCCATCTTGTGGTTATGGAAACAATTGAAATAAATTAGATGCCAGTGGATTAACATTTGTATAAGGATTTACTGTTCCAAGTTTCACTGCACTCGGATGGTTAAATTGCGAGAAACATCCGAGTGAATATATTTACTTCGCGTCGCCGCCATATTGGATTTGTGATCATCAGATTATTGAAAGTCCTATAGGTGAACTTATGTTCATAGCCCCTATGAACTTTAAAAAACAGTTTGATTGCTGTAATAGATTCGTAGATATTGAGAACAGTCTAAATATTTCGGATGGTCGCCATGTTGGATTGTTATATGTATGGGCCATAGAGTCTTGTACCATTAAAGGAAAATTATCGCGTAGGTTCATTATTCAAACTTTCACTTCAATCGCATGATTACGACACAAGAAATAAATCTTAATTTTGAAATTCGCATATCTGCCATTTTGAGGTTATGTTAACAATTGAACTAGATACTTGAACTAGATTGAATTAGATACCAGTGCATTACTATGTGTATAAGCATTTGCTGTACCTAGTTTCATTGCGTTTGGATCATTAAATCGCGAGAGAAGTCTATTTAAAACTTCAAACTTCGCTTGGCCGGCATGTTCGTTTTGTAAATAATTGGTTTTTGAAAGTCTCATGGATGAACTTCCAGTAGTGGCCTTTATCTCCGTACAGAATGTCAGGGTGATACCGATAATAGTTTCAGAGATATAGAATGCCGGTGAAATATTTCGCACAGCCGCTATCTTGAGATTATGTAAACAATTGAACAAAGTTAGATGTCGGTGCATTACAATGTGTATAAACATATACTGTACCAAGTTTCATTGCGTTTGGTTAGTTAAATCGCGAGACACATCTATTTAAAAGCCGCAACTTCGCTTGGCCGCCATATTGGTTTTGTAGTTACCAGGTTTTCAAACGTCACATAGGTGAACTTCTAGTCGTTCCCTTTATCACCGTGCAAAATTACAGGGTAATATCGGTAATATTTTCGAAGATATTGAATGCTGGTGAAATATTTCGCCGCCATGTTGGATTGGTGAGACGTAACAAAAATTGAAGGGCACGGTCGGAGTCGTCCGGAATAGTTCTATGAACTTACCCAGTTTCATTGAAATCACTCCAGCCGTTTAGAATGTATTGGGGGGGGGGCACACACACGAATCACACACATACGCACACACACACACGCAGACAGACGCACGGACAAAAGGTGATCTCATAAGCCTATTTTTTTTTCATAAATTAAAATAGGCTAAAAAATTGCACAGCTGCCATCTTTAAATTAGACGTCAGTATATTAAGGCTTGTATGAACATGTAACGTGCCAAGTTTCACAGCGCTCGGGTGAAAATTCGCGAGAAAAATCCAATTAAATATTTAAATTTTGGTCTTGTGCTCAGCAGGTTACTGAATGATCCATAGGTGAACTTATGTTATTAGCTTTACCAATATACAAAATTTCAGTTTGATTGCTGTAATAGATTCGTAGATATTGAGAACCGTCGAAATATTTTGTATGGTCGCCATGTTGGATTGTTATTATGTAGACCATAGCGTTATGTACCATTAAATGAAGATTGTTGCGTAGGTTCATTATTAAACTTTCAATTTGATCGCATGATTAGGACACAAGATATAAAAACTTAATTTTAAAATTCCGCACAGGCACCATCTTGAGGTGGTGTAAACAAGAACTAAATTAGATGTCAGTGCATTAAAATGTTCATAAATATTTTCTGTACTAAGTTTCAATGCGCATGGATCGTTAGATCACGAGTAAAATCTATTTAAATGTTTTAATGTCGCTTGGCCGCCATGTTTGTTTTCTACTTAACACGTTTATGAAAAGCACATAGATGAACTTCTATTGGTACCCTTTATCAACGTACAAAATTTCTGGGTGATATCTATTACTGTTGCGGAGATATCGAATGCCAGTGAAATATTTTGCGCGGCCACCATGTTGGATTGTTAAACGTATTATAATTTGAAAGGCACGGTCGAGGTCGAAAGATGCACTTACCGAGTTTTATTGAAATCACTTCGGCCGTGCTCACAAACGCATAGGCACACACACGGACAAAAGGTGATTTTATAAGCCTATTTATTTCATAAATGAAAGTAGGCTAAATCCCAGGCTTCAATGGTAAGGCAATTTGGGCGAGCATACTGTAAAGGAAATGCCAAATGCGGTTATTTTTCTAATAAATGACAACGTGATAAGTGTCGTTTCCTCATACCGCAGACAAACGCTATGCGAATGGGTCTTCCCACACCACGAGTGCGCACATCGATATCAATTTAGCTGGTCATGTGTAAGCTCCGTTATCAGTGGTGGAACTAATGTATTCCTAATAGAACATTGTTACGCTGTAGGGAGAAGATTGTCATAATTAGGGACATGAATTTGTCCCCGCCACATGAATATCACTGTAGATTAGTTGTACAGAGAATAAACGTATCGCCATAGTGACGTCAGCAATAAGGACAGTCAGGTATTCAACCAATCAAGGTGAATCCAAGCTTTCATTCCATCAAGTGAAAATGCAAATCCACAGCCTGATTCCAGTCGACCGACCGGGTCAGGGAATGAATGAAGACCCCATCTAGCGGCGAGGATATAAACTGTGCCGGCTGCCGAAGCCTGTCGCACTCCCCTGGGGCAATGAATAAATGAATAACAGATGAAATGAAATGACTGTGGAGAGTGTTGCTGGAATGAAATTTGTGACAGGGAAAACCTGAGTACCCGGAGAAAAACCTATCTGCCTCCGCTTTGTCCAGCACAAATATCACATGGAGTGACCGGGATTTGAACCTCGGACCCAGCCGTGAGAGGTCGGCGTACTGCCGCCTAAGCCACAGAGGCGCTATTCCATCAAGTACTCTGTTGTAAATGACCTTTCCTCCAGTGAATGGCATCGCCAGCACTAATTCTTTTTTACGGAAACATCTCGTGCCTTAGTGATTTGTCCGGCTCCATGGCTAATGGGTTAGCAAGCTAGGGTTTGGCCAGAAGGGTCCCGGGTTCGATTCACGGTCGGATGGAGGGGATTTTAATATCTTACAATTAATTTCCCTGGCTCGGAGACTGGGTGTTTGTGCCGTCTTCAAAAATGGAATTAAGAAAATCAAAGCGAACGGAAAAAGTAAACCGTAACGAGAAAAAATAAATAATTAAAAAAAGGTCTAAGATTATTTATAAAAGAAAGAAGTGGCTGTCCTAGAGGCCAGTGTTTGATTTCCATCCCTGCCAAGAAATTTAGTTATGGTCTGAGGGTTGGAACGGGGTACACTCAGCCTCGTGAGGTAAAATTAACAAGAGATAGGTTCAATTCCTACCTCATCCATCCTGGAAGTGATTTCCGTGCATTTCCTCTTCTACTCCACGCAAATGCCAGGATGGTTCCTAACTTAAGGCCACGGCCACCTTCTTTCCAATCTTCGCCTTGATTACAAATACAAACGCTACTACGGATACCAAAACAATATACGTTATCAAATTCTATACACACCCAAGTACACGAGATTAAATGACCACGATGTCCAAAAACCTCAAATAAAACAATACGAAGGAAGTTTGTAGGACAGCCAAGGAATTAACTGCCATGCCTTTCAGACCTACGGGGGCATGGAAACATGAATGGTCTCAATCTCACTCGTCTGGCATTTCTATCAGGGATCCAACAATAAAACTGGATGGTTTCAATCTCTCCCGCTCTACCTGGACCAATCTTAACAGGATACGCAGTGGTGTTGGAAGAAGTGCTTCTGTTCTCCACCAATGGGGTTGGCTGGAGTCTCCTGCTTGTGACTGTGGTTCTGAAGTGCAAACCATCATGCACACTGTGAAGGACCGCCCTTTGCGAGCATTCTCTGTATCAATCGAAGACCTCCATCGTTTAACCCCTGACGCACTCACTTGGTTGGAGAGACTGGACATACGTCTGTGAGAGTCTACCACATTGCCGAAGCCTTTTTCACATTTCTTTGTGTTCTTATATTATTTATATATTTTGTGACCCAATTGTCAATATTGTAACATCATACGCTAATAATGCTCAGCCAACATCATGTCGACCTATCATTGTCGAACTTATGGTTGAGGCATGGTTCGCTCTTCAGTGAAACCGAGGGCTTTGTAATTGCGAACAGGTCCGTGCCATTGCAACAAAGAATTACAGAAAGCACATCCTTAAAGATAATGTAGCAGATGATCGATGTCGTAGATGCACCTCGGCGCTGGAAACCATTGATCATATCATCGGTTGCTGCTCCACGCTGGCTGGCATAGAGTATACCAAGAGGCACAATGATGTTGCTAAGATCTTACATCAAGAGCTAGCTATAAAATGAGGACTTCTGGATACGGGCATGGTGTACTACAATTACCAGCCAGCCAGCGTGTTTGAAAGTGAGCATTATAAGATGTATTGGGATAGACCTATTTTAACCGACCAGAAAGTCTTGGCCAATCGACCTGATATTTTCTATCTCAATAAAAGGAACCAAAAGGCCTACTTGATAGACATTGCTGTCCCACTTAGACAAAATATGCAAACTACGCAAGCTAAGAAAACATACAAATACGCACCGCACCGTTGGCAGAAGAAATGCGAAAACTATGGGGGTTAAAATGCGTGAGAATTTTGCCAGTGGTGGTCTCTTCCACGGGAGTTGTTCCAAAGACGTTAGCAACGGCTTTGGAGAAACTGCAAATAAAACACCTGATTGCCACAATACAGAAGGCAGTGCTGCTGGATACATGCCATATTGTTAGGCTATTTTTATCTCAATAAAGCTTTACAGTTTTATGTCAATAATAGGTTTACAGGACACTTGATTATCTAATCCGTATCTTGTAGACTGAGTTGTACCATAATAATTTATGAGAAATTAAAGATAATAATAATAGATAGAGAGATATTATTAAGGAAAAAGTGCTAAAAATGGAAGGATTCCAAGGGTGGAAGGGAAAGAAAACCGCCTCGAAATGGTCCGAGGAAAGGAAGAAGAAACATAGTGAGATGATGAAGGAATACTGGAGAAAGGAGAAGGAGGAACAGCAGAGGACAAAGCATTGAAATTTGCTCGTGGTCCCCAGACGACCGAAACGAAAATAATAATAATCTCGTGATCATGAGCCACGGTGCCTCCTTTTTACGTGGAATCCAAACCACGGGACATGGAATTTCATTTTGACAATCTCACATGCAATGGCCGGGAATTGAACCTGGTCCGCCGTGGTGAAGCCAACAGCTTGACCGCTCCGCCACCACGCCCCAAAATGAAACAATAAAATATCCAAGTACACGTGGCCACTTCACAAAGTTGTCACAAAGCCTCCTAATGAATCAACGACAAACATAAAGTCGAATGCGATCACTGTAATCAGATTCCATGATAACTTGCAGCAAAGATTTATTTGACTAGCGCTCACATTTCACAGTTCACTGCGGTGTTCAATGAAGAGGGCAAGACTCGCGCTTCTTGTGTTTTGTGCTATGATTATCCCTGATTGGTTAGAGAGAACTTGAGCAACTGACATCAGAGGGAGGGACGCCTTAATTCTATCCTGCCACAAGTCTGTCCCAAGAGACGAGCTCGAATAGCACCAAAGATAAAGAAAGAAGCATTGAATCCCAACCTACGTGACATTTCGTGCTGGATGGATTCCTCCATCCTTCCTCCTTTTTAACTTCTTTTTCCTTCCCTGACACACGATGGCGAAGTTTTCTACTGTATATTGCATTTTTTTCTCTCAATAGGCTTTTGACAACTTTATAAATTCCCAATATTGAGAAAGTTTAGAGAAAAGAGCAGAGTGCGAATTCTTGTACTTACTAGCATGTTCGATATTTCCCCAGTGACCTTCCTTGAAAGTCCCCATCAATCACAG
The DNA here is from genome assembly GCA_946902985.2 of Meconema thalassinum. Taxonomy (NCBI): domain Eukaryota; kingdom Metazoa; phylum Arthropoda; class Insecta; order Orthoptera; family Tettigoniidae; genus Meconema; species Meconema thalassinum. The sequence goes on from OX336390.1 coordinate 840,041,948, forward strand.
CGTGCATGGAGAGAGACTACGGCTCTTAACTGCCATTTTATTCCAAGCCTTGGTGCCAAAAGACAAAGAGTGTCATTCACTTGATGTCGTTATTGTTGTTGTTGTTGTTGATGATGATGATGATGATGATATAGAGTACTGGACATTACGTTCATTTCAGCCCCGTGTACTTGGGTGTGTGTGGAATTCGCCTTGAAGCATTCAGGTGCCTGCAGAAGTATGTTCGTGTGTGTTTCGTGGCTAGCAATCTTCGCTGTCGGCCTGGAAGTCCGGGTTCGATTCTTGGCTCTGCCAAGAAATTTAATTCTGGTCTGAGGGCTGGAACGGAGTAGAATCAGCCTAGTGAAGCAAAACTGACAAGAGTTTGGTTTGATTACCACCTCAGCCATCCTGGAACTAGTTTTCCGTGGTTTCTCACTTCTACTCCATGAAAATTCCAGGATAGTTCCTAATTTAATGCCACGGCCATTTCGTTCCCAGTCCTTACATGCAGTAAAAATACACCCATTAGGCCTACTACAGATACCACAATGACACTAGACTCCCCCTCCCCCCCCCCCCTCTCTATCACCTAAGTACACGAGATTTAATGATAATAACGTTGCAAAGCCCCTAAATGAATCAACAACAGCAAGAGTGTGTAATTGTAATTGAGACAAGGATTGGGAAAGAGTCGGCCGTGGCCTAAGTTAGGTTCCATCCTGGCATTTGCCGGGAGTAGAACTGGGGAACTACGGAAAACTACTTCCTACTCATCTTAATACCTGTTCATTTGTTACTCATATCTACCCATCTGATCTTCATCATTCTCCTGTGACACCACATTTCAAACGCTTCAATTCTCCTCTTTTCTGCTGCACCAATAGTCCAAGTTTCATTTCCATAGAGTGCCACACTCCAGACAATGACTTTCTAAAATGACTTCCTAATATCTAAATCTATATTTGATGTCAACAGATTTATTTTCTGTAGAAATGCTTTCCTTGCCTGAGCCAACATACTTGTTATATCCTCTTTGCTTCATCCATCACCGGTTATTTTGCTTCCTAAGTAGCAATAGTCTCTTGCTTCCTTTAGCTTTTCACCTGCCAATTTGGCGTCAATAGAGGTAACTGGTTTATTTCGGTTGTATTTCATTATTTCTGTTTTACATTCATTTAATTTTCACCTTGAATTCTTTCATCAAGACGGAGTCCATACCATTAGGCCTAATGTACGGTTTTGAAAACGCTTGAATGTTGCGCATAAACCTCAATTCCTTTAGATAATGAACATCCGAGACATATTTTAAGGAGAAATTGAAACAGTTCATTTTATTAAAGGGAATATATAGAGTTCGAAGCATGGCCACCTCTTGCTGATGGGCCATTGCAAGGAGTCTAGCGCTTGAGCTAAGAGATTCTTTGTGGTGGTCCAGCAGTGAGGTAGTAGGGGGCCTTGCCCAATGGAGTTTCATATCTGTATAGATATTATTTTATATAGTCAGGGGTTATGTTTTAGAATGGATTGGGTGATGCGATATAGAAAGGATGAATAATGGATGATATGTTGGTAATGGGATGCTTGTTGGTTAAACGAATATTAATTGTGTTGATGATAATAGATGGATGAAAGCTGTTTTTTTAATATAGAAGAAGAGATGATTTGTGTGAAGGTTATTGGATGAGATGCTGGTTTGAAATACCATGGTTATGTGTTGATTATATTGGAGAATATGCTTATTGTAAATGATGGTTAATATAGAATATGAAAATAGAGTATGTTTCCTTATGTTATTAATTGCCACCACCCCCGAAAAAGAGTATAAACGTTACAAATGGAAGCAGAGCATCACTAAAGAGGGAGTGTTAAAATAAGAGTATGCACCACTCATTATATTATAGGAGTAGATAAGAATAGGTTAAATACCGAAGTCACTGATAATTCCTGTGCTAATATCTCCGTCTGTTTCTATAATCCCATTCCGCTCACTAGCATAAACTTTATCAATAACATTTGCATTTCACCCATATGCACGTGCAGTGCTCCTGAAACTATTAAGCGCCTGGCGTTCAATTTGCTCGGGATTACTCAGAGAGCCGGCTTTGTATCCTGTTAAGGGTAATTGGTTTGTGGGTTGGACTTCAATATCCATTTATAATGGAGAAATATAATCTACTAACCACATTATTGTTGACCGGCAGATAATCGTCCAGAACTTGTCATCGTCAACACACAGACTGTCGATAAACAAGCCTTTCACCATTACCAGCCAAAAGTTCCAAATCCTCTATCTGTATTGATAGTGTAAATTGAATTAATAATGCATTAACTTACGTTATATAACAGTCATTATGTAATGATGTGTTTATTATCACGCTATGTACTACTCTCCTTTATACATACAGTAAATATACCTCCCTAATGTATCCTTAAATAAGCAGCAGAGAGTGCTAACGCGCCACATTGTGCCTCGCTGGCATCGGGAGAGCATGGGTTTAAACCCCAACTCAGCCGTCTTGAAAATGGTTTCGTGGTCTCCCGTTTACACCACGCAAATGCTGGGATGGTTCCTTCACCACGCGAATGCTGGGACAGTTCCTTTCAACAGGTCCACGGCCAACTTCCTTCACAAATCCATTCCTGACCCTTCCTTAATTAGACTCAAGTTAGCGGTCGCCTGGGCGATCGGCCTGTCACCATCCCCAGTTATAATTGCTGGCGTAGTTGGTAGCATGCTGAATTGCTGTGTCCAAGATAGCGGGTTCAAATCGGCCGAAGTCGTCGGATTTTTAAGAGCGTTAAACACCCTTCAGTATGCCTTCCTTCGGAGGGGAAGTAAAGCCGGCGATCCCATGTCATAGATATATGGCATGTGAAAGATCCTTCCACAGAATAAACTTGTGTGAAGCTAAATTTTTTGGTTAGATTTCGTCGGAACGCTCTATCAAAGTTCCAACGTTCACCACTAGGTATCATTGATATCTGGTAGCGAAAGTTGGAACTACTTGAAATTGAACGGAACTTGTAGCTTACCCTAAGGGTGTCCGGTGGAAACAGCTACAGACTCAGGCGAGCCGAACATGTCTTCGGACACTCCCGGCACTAAAAGCCATACGATAAATAAATAAATAAATAAATAAATAAATTGCTGGCTAAATGTGTTCAGCTCCCAGACCCCGTCCTTGCGACGGTAGAGGAATGATCCCTCGCAGAGTCCGTGGGTGAAACCGACCTGGGAGGATAAGCAAAAAGATATAACAAAATTAACTGCTTATTTTGCTCATACGTTTCCGATGTTTAACTGAAACGTTGTCATGACATCGTTGGCTCCTCAGTGGCGTAGTTGGTAGCCTGCTGACCTTCTGTTGGCAGTCAAAGTGAAAGGTCGTGTTTTTCCCGAGCTCTCAGGTGTGCTGAAATGGGTTGTTCTCTGGAGTGTTATCGGGCGAGGATCGGGCTGTGGTATGCGAAGGGTAGTCGGGATTTCCGGTGTTTGTGTGTGCGTACGGGACCTAGTAACTTGTGGTTTATAGCCCTAGTGATAGCTGCGTTGTTATTTATTGGTGGAGTGGAAGTGAATCCAGGGCCTGTTACTCCAAATGTGAATCAGGCAAATGATCCAGTGGCATCTTTAAAGTGTTCGACGTGCAGTAAAACATTGAAGAATGGTGTTGAGTGTGGACTATGTGAGAAATGGTTTCAGTTCGGCTGTATTAAGGTCAAGAAGGAGGATTGTGATGTCGGAAATTGGTTTTGTAAAGTATGTGATACGCCGGACAGTTTGAGGGTGCAAATCAAAGCAAGGGATCAAATAATACAGGAACTTAGAGCAAAGCTTCCTGAATCAGAAGAAACGGTGAAGGATGTGACTGAACGGCTTTCTACTGGGATCAGTGTGGAAGAGGGCGTGCAGGAGCAAACTGAGGATGACGTTATCATAATGGGTGATTCTATGATACGATGGAGTGCGAATATCTCGAGGAAATCAGGTGCGAAAGTGCGGTGTTACCCGGGGATTAAGATTGACCAGCTTGCCCAACAAGTGGAAGAAGCAAATGTAGAGGACTGTGACAAAGTTAAAGTGTTGTTGCTCCATGTTGGGACGAACGATTTGAAGAAGAGGGCTACAGCTGATTACATCATGGGGGAGCTCTACGAACTAGGCAGAAAAGCTAAAAGCAAGTTTAGAAATGCAAAAATTATAATGAGTGGCATTGTTCGGCGGGGAGATGTTCCGTTGAGGCGAATTAAGACTGTAAATGACCGCATGGACTGGGTATGTGCACAACTGGGATTAGTGTACGTAGAAGCTGATTGCTGGATTGGTGGCCGTGACTTCGCCCGAGACGGGCTGCATCTAAATCGACGGGGCGCTTTCAATCTAGGGAGCCTACATGACAGGGTCATCGGTTCGTGCCGGCCAAGGCTTCATAACGTAACAGAATTGTCAGAAATAACGAATTAATTTTTGTTACGTTACTGCTTCCGTACCCAAAACAAATGGTATATGAATAACGTTTTTAGTGCGGCAACGAAATAAGGGGTTATAATTCTCCCTGGTTTGTGCTATTAACGTTATAACCAGCAGAGGAAAAGATTCCGTTATTTTTAAATGTGCTCCCGTTATTAACGTTATAAGTCTAGAAACGGTATGACAGCGATTTTCACCCGCTGCGCGCCATCAATAACGTTATTCAGGCAGAGTGATCGATTCGGTTATTTCAAAATGCAAACCTAGTAATAACGTTATAAGCATAGTAACGGTATACGAGAGATTTTAACCTGTTATACGCTATCAATATCGTTATTCATGGCAGAAAAATTAATTCCGTTATATAGAAATGTGAACCCACCAATAACGTTATAAGCTTTGTAACGGTATACGAGCGATATTTACGAGCTTTGCGCTGTCAATAACGTTATTCATGGCAGAAAAATAATTCCGTTATTTAGAAATGCGAATCCACCAATAACGTTATAAGTCTAGTAACGGTATACGAGCGAATTTTATCAGCCATACGCTATCAATAACGTTATTCAGGGCAGAAAAATTAATTCAGTTATTTTGAAATGCGAACCCACCAACAACGTTATAAGTCTAATAACGGTATACATGCGATTTTTACCAGCTATGCGCTATCAGTAACATTATTCTAAGCGGAGAAATTGATTCCGTTATTTCAGAAAAGAATCTCGTCAATAACGTTATGGAAGTGTCTATTTGGCCGCATCCCGGACAAGCATGGAAGGTGACCGTGAACTGACGATGCTGGGCCATATGTAATTCCAGGCCAATTACTTCTTGAAATATCAATAATAATCAACATAATGATTTCAATCTGAGCGCGTGCCCCATCAGACAGGGCAAGGCACCTTGCTCGTTTCGATCGCGGTCATATTGTAGCCTACGTTAGAAACATGTTTCCTAAAATCAATACGATGGATCCCATTGATTCAAAATATTTCTTGTTGCTTCATATAGGGGTTTGGAACATAGCCTATTGTTCATCAGTCCCATGTAGTTGAAGTCTGATAAACTTTGTTATTTTTGGAGTTGGCAATGGCCTTGACTTAGGAACTATCCACGCATTTTCCTGGAGTGGAAGTGGGAAACCCCAGAAAAACACTCTAAGATAGCTAAGATGGGAATCGAACTGACCTTCTCGCAGTGTTGCCATATAAGGCAGAGTGTAACCTACACACCAAACTTTCACTCCTTTGTGACCAATAAGAGTATTTCTTTCCTAAATGAAACCTCCCGTTCTTGCTTTTCGTTTACTTGGTATCCTATTTTCATTTAGTAGTGATAGAAGCCATTTTTCAGTGATGGTTATTTCTAATGAAGAAAGCTATTCAGTCGGTCAACACGAAATTCGCGTAGACCGAATGAAAAGCTTTCTTTATTATTTTCATTTATGAAAAAAAATAGGCTTATGACATCACATTTAGTCCGTGCGTGTGCGTATGTGTGTGTGTCCCCTAATAAAATATAAACGGCTGGAGCGATTTCAATGAAACTCGGAAAAGTCATAGTACTATTTTGTCCGACCCCGACCGTGATCTTCAAATTTTATTACAGCTCACCAATCCAACATGGCGACTGTGCGAAATATTTCACTGGCATTCCATATCTCCGAAACTATTACAGATATCACCCTGACATTTTGAACGGTAATAAAATGAACTACTAGATGGGACTCTCAAAATTCCTGTTAAGTAACAAACGAACATGAGGGGCCAAGCAAAGTTGATACATTAAAATAGATCTCTTTTCGCGATTAAACCATTCGAGCGCCGTCAAATGGTATAGCAAATGTTATAAACCTTGTAATGCACTGGTATCTTATTCAGGTCAATTGTTTACATAACCGCAAGATGGTGCCTGTGTGAAATTTAAAAATTAAGTTTTAATTTCTTGTGTCCTAATCATGCGATCGTAGCCAACGTTTGAACCATGAACCTACCGTACGCAATAATCGTCATCTAATAGTACATAGCTCAATGGTCTACACATATTTAGAAATATTTAGACGATTCTCAATGTCAACTAATCCATGACAGCAATCAAACTGAATTGTTTTCATAACCACAAGATGGCGCCTGTGCGAAATTTTAAAATCTCGTATTTAGCCTATTTCCATTTATGAAAAATAGGCTTATGAGATCACATTTTGTCCGTGTGTGTGCACCAGGGTCGTGCAATGGGCAAGGTGAAGCAGTGCTAGCAGGTGAAGCGCAGCCCTATTCTGCCTATTTCTGAGCAGTGCAGCACGACATCACACTAGCACTGCAGCGCTTAGTCGCACAAGCACTGTCCATTTGACGGGGTGCTGCAGTACGTTTAGTACTGAGCGCAGAGCCTGGACACTAGGCGCACTGTAGAGCCGGGCAAATTTGCTCTAGTTCCGATCGGGATCGTAAGTTTCCGCATGGCTAGTATCGCCCCCCACCAAGCGCACTCAAGGCCAGGTCTCTCCGCTGAACGAGAATCTTCAGTTTCGATAATACCGGTACTGAGTGGGAGTCTCGATAATACCGGAACTCCTTTTTTCTCGGCGTTATCGACAGTATCTATTTAAAGGAAAAAGCAGACTCACTCACGCCGCTGCACGTGTCACTCAAGCCGCTGCACGTGTAAAGTCAAAGCCTTCTGTAATAACTCCGGAGTGTGAATCATTCCTCGTTCTTACATTTGACAAATTTAAAGCAGTATGAAGTTATACACCCCAGGAAGATCACATTGAATTGAGTTCGCATCTGCCACCTCCCTACCACTCCTACCCTCAGTTACAAATATACACACTCTACTACAGACACCATAATAACACAGGTTATTAGACAAAGTTGACACACAAGAACACAAAAATGATCACGATGTTGTAGCCCCTAAAGTAAAATAAACTCAAATAATTGGCGTAGCAGAGAAGAGCTACAAGAAAGTCTCTCGTGTATGACTCCTGAAATTTTAGCCCTACTGACTAGCAATTTGCTTTAAAGAATACTTTCAATCTTCTTCTCCACCTTGTAACTGGTTGTTATTAGAGGCAACTATAGTGCAAAAATTGGCTGCGATGGTGAAAATACACTTGGAAAATATTACGCTGAAAAGTTTCAACTAATTTCATCTACTAAAAACTCTGATTTTTTGCTTGAAAACAATACCAGTTTGTGGCATGCGGTGTATTAATCATGTCAGTGCAAACACTTCACTGATTTGTCCATAAATGCCAATGATATGACAGTTTGAGTGAGAATAGTGCGACGGGAGTTGCACTGAGAACAACTCATTACCGCGGGAATGTCACTTCGTCCGATACTCCAAAGTCTCGTTCGATCACAAGGTAATATCGTTGCTCTCTCTACCCATGATGCAACGTGTGAGCACGTGCCTAGGAACGCGATTGTAATGGCGGTGGTTTATGCATATGGCAAAGCCATTATGACGAAAGATAAAATCAATCTTATTCTTGAAAGTGAACATTATTTTTTCGTATGCCCCACGACTAGAGAATATTATTCAAACTGGTAGGAGCATTTGAGATAAAGAGAGTCAGGTATCCAACGCAAAAGTTTTCACTGTGTATGTTTGTACCATTTTCCCTCAGTCTATAATAGTCTCAGTGGCTGAATTGGTTGCGCGCTGGACTCATGAGTAGAAGGGTCGGGGTTCGATACTCGGTAGGGGAAGTAATTTTAATTTTTGTTTCGTTAAGTTTTATTGTTTATGACGACCACTTTACCAGTATCTTACTACAAAAATCATACGACAGAACACAGTTGCATCACAGGGGCTTTAGTAATATAGCGAGTGCATGAATTTTCAGGTTCTATTACGAGAAAGTTTCATACGGTAGTGCTTGAATGTGGCACTACACGAAAAGATCTTAATATGTAGCCTACACGTCAAATAGAATTTTCTTTTGCTGAAATTTAATGACCAAACAAGATGTTCAGTAAAGAACATTAGCCTACTTTCTCCTAAATGCATGGGTATTGTTATAACTCTTTGTCCTTTTCAAGGAGTATGATTGAATGTTGGTTGTAGGAGCTTGTTGAAATACAACGTGCTATAGGGATATTAAACATGAATATGAGGTGCCCTTTGCTAGTGCTACCTCTGTACCAAATTTCGTTCAATTCGGTTTCACCGTGTTTGAATTGATAGGGGGAATCGATTTGCACACATACTTGGCCACCATCTGCAAACTATTGGGCTGATGTTCTTGCAGTTTGGTCAGAATATGTTTCCCACATAAAGATATGGTGTTGCAAAATTAGGTAGAGACTAGATTATTAGGTTGGTCGTAATTACATTTTAGCTTTTAACATTTGGGTGGCCGCGATTACGTTTCCATCAAGATAGCGGTGATATAAAACATGACACTGAGGTGCCCTTTGCTAGTGCTACCTCTATACCAAATTTCGTTCCATTTGGTTTCAGCGTGTTTGAATTAATAGGGGGAATCGATTCTGACACAAAGATGGCCGCCATCCGCAAACTATTAGGCGAATGACCTATTAGATTGGTCAAAGGATGCTCCCTCCATAAAGGTATGTAGTTGCAAAATTTGGTAGAGATCGGATGATTAGGTTAATCGTAATTTGATTTAAGCTTTGAACATTCGTGTGGCCGCCATTACGTTTCAGTCAAGATGGCGGCGATATAAAACATGACACTGAGGTGCCCTTTGCTAGTACTACCTCTGTACCAAATTTCGTTCCATTCGGTTCCACCGTGTTCGAATTAATAGGGGGAATCAATTTTGACATAAAGATGGCCTCCATCCGCAAACTATTAGGTGAATGACCTATTAGATTGGTCAAAGGATGCTCCCTCCATAAAGGTATGTAGTTGCAAAATTTGGTAGAGATCGGATGATTAGGTTAGTCGTAATTTGATTTAAGCTTTGAACATTCGTGTGGCCGCCATTACGTTTCAGTCAAGATGGCGACGATATAAAACATGACACTGAGGTGCCCTTTGCTAGTGCTACCTCTGTACCAAATTTCGTTCCATTCGGTTCCACCGTGTTCGAATTAATAGGGGGAATCAATTTTGACATAAAGATGGCCCCCATCCGCAAACTATCAGGTGAATGACCTATTAGATTGGTCAAAGGATGCTCCCTCCATAAAGGTATGTAGTTGCAAAATTTGGTAGAGATCGGATGATTAGGTTAATCGTAATTTGATTTAAGCTTTGAACATTTGTGTGGCCGCCATTACGTTTCCGTCAAGATGGCGGCGATATAAATCATGACACTGAGGTGCCTTTTGTTAGTACTACCTCTGTACCAAATTTCGTTCCATTCGGTTCCACCGTGTTCGAATTAATAGGGGGAATCGATTTCCACACAAAGATGGCCGCCATCCGCAAACTATTACGCTGATGACCTATTGGTTTGGTCAAAGGATGCTCCCCCCATAAAGGTATGATGTTGCAAAATTTGGTAGAGATCGGATGATTAGGTTAATCGTAATTTGATTTAAGCTTTGAACATTTGTGTGGCCGCCATTACGTTTCCGTCAAGATGGCGGCGATATAAATCATGACACTGAGGTGCCTTTTGTTAGTACTACCTCTGTACCAAATTTCGTTCCATTCGGTTGCACCGTGTTCGAATTAATAGGGGGAATCGATTTTCACACAAAGATGGCCGCCATCCGCAAACTATTACGCTGATGACCTATTGGTTTGGTCAAAGGATGCTCCCCCCATAAAGGTATGTCGTTGCAAAATTTGGTAGAGACCGGATGATTAGGTTAGTCGTAATTTGATTTAAGCTTTGAATATTTGTGTGGCCGCCATTACGTTTCCGTCAAGATGGCGGCGATATAAAACATGACACTGAAGTGTCCTTTGCTAGTGCTACCTTTGTACCAAATTTCGTTCAATTCGCATTCACCGTGTTCGAATTGATAGGGGGGGACAGACATTCAGAGTACACACACTCACACACACACAGACACACAGACACACACACACACAGACTCACACACACACACATACACACACACAGACAGACACACTTTTTTCGCCCTGTGTTGATCTCATAAGTCTACTTTCATTTTTTGCAAAAATCGAAAGTAGGCTAAAAATGCCGACTGACGATCAAAATCTCCTTCCATATGTTATTAGGATGATATGCTCAATATACCTTGGGTAGTCTGTTAATATGATATCGTTGAAGTTGAGTGGATTCTTTCAATTCGCAGACTCCAGTCAACGGAATGAACAATTTCCATTGAATCCTTACACAAACAAGCCTCAGTGCCTTCAGGCAGCGCCATATTGCCCATGCGAGAACGAGCGATAATGTCGAGAATAATCGTTATCGAGCCCACATTATCGGTAATACCAGTTCCGGAACCAGCATTTCCGTTTTTTATTCTCGTCCAACGAGACCGATCGGAACTCAAGAGCTTTTTGCCCGGCTCTAGCGCACTGGAGCCAACATTTTGTCATATGCTTGTGGTCTTCCGTGCTCATAACGTCTTTTGTGCCTGGGGAGCACAAACATTCCATAGTGGGAAAGTCACACCTTAAAGAAACACACCGAAGACGTATAAAACATGATATTTGGACGACCAGATCTGCAACAAGGATACAAGAAGTTGCATACATTTTAGCCTATTTACATTTATGAAAAAATAAGCTTATGAGATCACCTTTTGTCAGTGTGTCTGTCTCTGTGTGCGTGTGTGTGTGATGGTGTGAGCCACCCCCCCCCCCCCCCCCACCCTAATCACTTCTAAACCGCTGGAGCGATTGCAATAAAACTCGGTAAGTTCATAGCACTATTCCACACCACCCCGACCGTGCCCTCCAAATTTTGTTACATCATACCAATCCAACATGGCGGCTGTGCGAAATATTTCACCAGCATTCGATATCTACCAAACTATTACCGATATCACCCTGGAATATTTCACGGTGATAAAGGGAACTACTAGAAGTTCACCAATGTGATTTTTGAAAACCTGATAACTACACAACCAACATGGTGGCCAAGCAAAGTTGCGACTTTTAAATAGACGTTTCTCACGATTTAACCAACCAAACGCAATGCAACTTGGTACAGTATATGTTTATACACATTGTAATGTACCGACATCTAACTTCATTCAATTGTTTACATAACCTCAAAAAGGCGGCTGTGCGAAATATTTCACCGGAATTCTATATCTCTGAAACTATTAGAGATATCACCCTGAAATTTTGTACGGAGATAAAGGGCACTGCTGGAATTTCATCTATAAGACTTTCAAAATCCGGTTAACTAAAAAACGAATATGGCAGCCAAGCGAATTTGAAAATTTTAAATAGACCTTTCTCGCGATTTAATGATCCAAACGCAATGAAACTTGGTACAGGAAATGTTTATACACATTGTAATGCACTGGTATCTATATTAGTTCAATTGTTTACATAACCTCAAGATGGCGAATGTGCGAATTTCAAAATTAAGTTTTATTTCTTGTGTCGTAATCATGCGATCGAAGTGAGAGTTTGAGTAATGAACCCTTGCAATAATTTTTCTTTAATGGTACGTGACTCTATGGCCTATACATATAACAATCCAACATGGCGACCATCCGAAATATTTAGATGTATCTCAATATCTACGAATCTATTACAGCAATCAAACTAAATTTTTTAATCTTCATTGGGGCTATGAACATAAGTTCACCTATAGGACTTTCAATAACCTGGTGATCACAAATCCAACATGGCGGCGACGCGAAGTATAAATAATCACATGGTCGTTTCTCGCAATTTAACCATCCGAGTGCAGTGACACTTGGTACAGTAAATCCTTCTACAAATGTTAATCCACTGGGATCTAATTTTTTTGTTTCCATAACCACAAGATGGCAGCTGTGCGAAATTTTAAAATCTCGTTTTTACTTCTTGTGTCCTAATCATGCGATTGAAGTTTGAATACCACACGTACACAATACACTTCACGTAACAGTAGGCTACATAACTCTAAGGCCTACAGATATAAAAATCCAACATGGCGACCATGCGCAATATTTAGCCGGTTCTCAATTTCTGCGAATTTATTACAGCAATCAAACTGAACTTTTGTATGTTGATAGAGGCTGTATAATTCTTCACGGAACTACTTGTTGGGTTAGTTATAGTTGTTTTAAGGGGCGGAACTACGAGGTCATCTGCCCCTACTTTTTGGGTGATGTAGCAGGTGCAGCGAGATATAATAATCCTAAAAATGGAATCAAGCATATTGGTAATCATGCATGTGACAGTAACAGGGGCCGGTATGGAATCAGGAGTGTTAAAATATATTTTTTAAATTTGTTGACATAATGTCACAAACCAGCCGACGTAGCTACACACGCTAACGTGCATGGTCAGACTACAACGAACTCGAAATACCACACACAACCATTTCATACCTTGCCTCATTAATTTCATTTGTCATTAAATCCTCTCATTAGATTGACGTCATGAAGGGCATCTATCCGTAATATCATTCCCACAAGGAAACTGTCTCACCATATCCCCTTCCTCATAGCAACCTAAATAATTACGGGTAGAACAAAAAAACTACATTAGGACTATAAAGCTATGGTCTACAGTATTTCAATAACAAGATTCTGAATTCACCAACTGATTAGATTGGTGCTGTTCAGGGATATGTGAATTCGAGAAACGTGCGTTAGTAAATTTATCAGGTTTTTAAACTGAACAATATTCCGTCGCAATCTGAGGTAATTTATGTCTTTTATTCGTATTTTCAACATCGCCTGAAACAATAACTCATGGAATTTACCTGCACATAAGATATACGGCAAAACAAGCAAGTTGGGATGAAATCCTTCCAACTTTTGAAGTTTTAGGACAATTTTCATTATTTCAACAGTATGGAGACAAAGAGTGCTCTTCATTGGAAAACAATTTTGCTCTGAAAATTACAAAATCTGTTGTCTGCCTTTCTACCAGCTTGTCGGTATTTCTTTCGGTTGTTTGTTGGTTTTTGGAACTATTCGGCTCTTTGGTTATGGTATGCGAACCATCTCTCTAACTTACCATGGGCAATGTAATGCCAAAAATACAAAGAAAGGTGTACTATTATAGTATGTGCTGAAATTACATGGCATCGTGCAATATATTGCGCTGATGATGAAAGAGATCACCTTGTGGTGTAGCGGCTAACATTCTTGGCTGTCGCCCCGGTGGTCCGAGTTTGATTCCCTGGCCTGCCAAGAAATGTAATTTCGGTTTGAGGTACTGAAATGGTATCGATGATACCTAAGTCATCAAAGGGGTGTTCATTTTGAGGACTTGCACCAGGTCAGTGAGCACAAGTTTTCCTTTTATCCATACATCCGCTTCAGGTTTAATTCTCAAGTATTCCTTTGGTTCCTAACTAGTAAATCACCGTCTTCATCGTTACCACCATCTTCATCATCACCGTAATGAAAACCTCATTCGTTGTACAAACACAAATTACGCACCATGTCACCTTGCCTTCAAGCAATTCTTGCACTCTCTGTATGGGATTCCTGAGCATCTAGTCCGATGTTGCGATTGACTGTGACTGTGATGGCTAGTTCTGAATTATTGTTCAGTTCTGGATATTTCTGAGCGATCCTTTGAAATGTTACCAGTTTGTACTTACGACTTCTAATTTTCCATGTTGTTTTTCCTGTTTTTAGTTCATCGATCCCTTTAATTACTTTTTACTTAGTTTATTTTACCTGCAACACCATTATTTTCAGTGTTCGTTAGGTGTTCTATTTTCGGCAATTTATTTTTGGACAGTATCTCTGGTAGATCATATACATGTACGATGTACATATAGGTACGACTGATGGAGAGCATTACGGTCATCAAGTGCAGTTAGTTTTACATTTTAGGTGAAAAATGGAGCCACCACCAAAACCGATTCAAGGCAGGACTGGCATGCAAAACGAAATGTATCATCAATTTAAATTAGCGTCGCGAAATTAAATTGTTCAAAGGAATAAAATTTCACTCCTGGCGCAAAATAAAATTAGTAACAGAATTTTAATTTCGCTGCAGAGGCGAAATAAATTCATTAGTCTTTTAATTTCGCTTCCGGCACGAAATAAAATGCATTACTGACTTAAAATTTCGCTCCAGGTGCGAAATAAAATTCGTACCAGACTTTAAATTTCACTCCCTGTGTGAAATAAAATCCGCTACAGACTTTTAATTTCGCTCCCGGCTACAAACAGAATTCTTAACAGACTTTTAACTTTGCTCCTGGCGTGAAATAAAATTCATTAAAGACCTTTCATTTCGCTCTTGGCGTAAAATAAAAACCGTTAGTCTTTTAAATTCGCTTCCGGCGCGAAATAAAAAAAAATACAGGCTTTCAATTTCACTCCGGGCACGAAATAAAATTCGTTACAGACTTTCAATTTCGCTCCCGGCTCGAAATAAAATTCATTACAGACTTTTAATTCTGCTCCTGGCCTGAAATAAAATTCGATACAAGACTTTTCATTTCGCTCCTGGCACGAAATGAAAACCGCTTCAGTCTCTTAATTTTGCTCCCGGCGCGAAATAACATTTTTAACGACTGTTAATTTTGCTCCTGGTATGACAAAAATTGCTGGCCCCATGGTGTTGGGGATAGCGTGCCTGCTTCTCATCTGGAGGCCCCGGATTCGATTCCCGGCTCCGTTAGTGATTTTAGAAACGGACGTGAGGGTTGGAACGGGGTGCACTCAGCCTCGAGAGTAGCTGTCTGAAAGTCACGAAAACTAAGATTAACGGCCGAGGGAACCCGATGCGCTGACCAATATCTGCAGATGCCTGGGCAGCGGTCGCTTGGTAGGCCTAGGCCTTTCATGGGATGTAGTGCCACGGTTTATTTTAATGACACAAAATTCCCAAACAGCATTTAGTTTCGCCCCCGGCGTGAATTTAAAATGCATGGAACATATCATTTCATGTCTGAAATTAAATCTGGTCTGGCATGCGAAACAAAATGGTTGTGGACGCGTTAACATTTTAATTTCGCCATGAGCGTGATATTCGGGTGCGAAATGATATTGATTGTAAGCGCGAAAATTAAAATGGAAGCAAAATGTAATTCTAAGCACAATAACATAGTGAAAGGCGACGCAAAACTAATTGCAGTGCGAAACGAAATACTGTACGTGGCACAGGGGTTTGCTTTCGTGCCATGGTCAGTATAAATGCGCTGAGGGTAAGAAGGAAGTAGTAAGGAATGCCAAGCCCCCCCCCCCGAAAATTCCGGAAGTGTAAGAATAAAGAATGTAGAAGTGAGAGGAATGACCCCTCAACCCTGTTGTTCGCGTAACCCGCCTCCGAAACAGAACTCCATATACGCCACGGTACTACCATAGACGATTTTCTGTTATTTGTAACTCTTCAGTCAGTCAACATTAATTTACCCGATAACTGGGTGGGGTACAACGTATATAAGATGTAAGTAACACTCCTGAAAAAAAATACTTGTATTAGATCTAAGATCACTAAAATTGCTGCATTATAATCGTGACCATAAACTAATACATATAATGTTATTTACATATTACTGTATATACATTGTACCCCTCCCAGTTATTGGGCAAATTAGTGTTGACTGACTGAAGAGTTACAACTGACAATTTGTATTGTAATTGGAGTTCGTCACATATCTTGAATGTCTGTCCACACTGCACATTCGTCTTCTTGTTCGCTATAGAACAAGCTTAGGTACTTGTTGCCCCATTGCGTTATGAACGTCAGGGAGGGCCAGCCACGAGTCCGAGGTGCAGTCAACGACGATGGTGATGTTGATGCCATAGCACTGACTTTCTCCTCTACTGGAGTGATGACCATTGAATGACTCACGTTGCTGTTGCAGCCCTGCAGATTGTGCCGGCGGTGAACGGTAATAAGACTGCAACTGCTGCCAACGTCAGGACTTTGAACATCGCTCCGAACATAATTTCACTCTCGAAACGAATACATTTTAATTTCAACAACGAAATGAAAATTTCCATTCATTTTAAATTCACATCGGAGGGCGAAATTAAAAGTCTGTAACGAATTTTATTTCGCGCAAGGAGCGAAATTAAAAGTCTGTAACCGAGTTTTATTTCGCTCCGGGAGCGAAATTAAAAGTCTGTAACGAATTTTATTTCGCACCGGAAGCGAAATTAAAAGTCTGTATTGAATTTTATTATGCGCCGCGAGCAAAATTAAAAGTCTGTAATGAATTGTATTTCGTGCCGGGAGTGAAATTAAAAGACTGCAACGAATTTTATTTCGCACCGGAAGCGAAATTAAAAGTCGGTATCGAATTTTATTTTGCGCCGCGAGTGAAATTAAAAGTCTGTAATGAATTGTATTTCGCACCGGGAGCGAAATTAAAAGATTGTAAGGATTTTTTTTTCGGGCCGGGAGTGAAATTTTATTCAACTGCACAATGTAATTTCGCGTTGCTATTAAGTTTCGCGTTGATTTCGCTACGTCATTTCGCTTCGAATTAAGTTTCGCTTCGATTTAATTTCCCGCCGACAATCATTACCATTTCGCTCCTGAGTATCGCGCTCAGGGCGAAATTCAAATATATTCGCCCCCACAGCCATACATTTCGTTTCGCATGCCAGCCCTGATTCAAGGGCATACCACTAAATCCCAGGGGGAATTGCGACTACTATCGACCTAAATATTATGTGTACTCGAGTTTGAAGGTTGTTTGTGAAGTAACCAATAATAATAATAATAATAATAATAATAATGTTATTGGTTTTACGTCCCTTTTAACAACACTGGCTTTTAGAGACGCCGGGGTGCCAGAATTTTTCCCCGAAGGGGATCTTTAACGTGTCTGTGTGCGTGGGAGTGTGTGTACTCTGAATGTCTGTCCCCCCCCACTATCAATTCGAACACGGTGAATGCGAATTGAACGAAATTTGGTACAAAGGTAGCACTAGCAAAGGACACCTCAGTGTCATGTTTTATATCGCCGCCATCTTGACGGAAACGTAATGGCGGCAACACAAATTTCAAAGCTTAAATCAAATTATGACTAACCTAATCATCCGATCTCTACCAAATTTTCCAACAACATACCTTTATGGGGGGAGCATCCTTTGACTAAACCAATAGGTCATCAGCGTAATAGTTTACGGATGGCGGCCAACTTTGTGTGAAAATCGATTCCCCCTTTTAATTCGAACACGGTGCTACCGAATGGAACGAAATTTGGTACAGAGGTAGTACTAACGAAAGGCACCTCAGTGTCATGTTTTATATCGCCGCCATCTTGACGGTAACGTAATGGCGGCCACACAAATGTTCAAAGCTTAAATCAAATTACGATTAACCTAATCATCCGATCTCTACCAAATTTTGCAACAACACACCCTTATAGAGGAAGCATCCTTTGACCGAATGAATAGGTCATTAGCCTAATGGTTGGCGGATGGCGGCCATCTCTGTGTGAAAATCAATCCCCCCTATTAATTCAAACACGGTGAAACCGAATGGAACGAAAATTGGTACAGAGGTAGCACTAGCAAAGGGCATCTCAGTGTCATGTTTTATATCGCCGCCATATTGACAGAAACGTAATGGCGGCCACACAAATATTCAAAGCTTAAGTTAAATTACGCCTAACATAACCATCCGATCTCCACCAAACTTTGCAACAACATACCTTTATGGAGGGAACATCCTTTGACCAACCTAATAGGTCATTAGCCTAATAGTTTGCGGATGGCGGCCACCTTTATGTCAAAATTGATTCCCCCTATTAATTCGAACACGGTGGAACCGAATGGAACGAAATTTGGTACAGAGGTAGCACTAGCAAAGGGCATCTCAGTGTCATGTTTTATATCGCCGCCATCTTGACTGAAACGTAATGGCGGCCACACGAATGTTCAAAGCTTAAATCAAATTACGATTAACCTAATCATCCGATCTCTACCAAATTTTGCAACTACATACCTTTATGGAGGGAGCATCCTTTGACCAAACTAATAGGTCATTCGCCTAATAGTTTGCGGATGGCGGCCATCTTTGTGTCAGACTCGATTCCCCCTATTAATTCAAACACGGTGAAACCGAATGGAACGAAATTTGGTACAGAGCATCTCAGTGTCATGATTAATATCGCCGTCATATTGACAGAAACGTAATGGTGGCCACACAAATGTTTAAAGCTTAAATCAAATTACGACTAACATAACCATCCGATCTCTAACAAACTTTGCAACAACATACCTTTATGGAGGGAGCATCCTTTGACCAAATGAATAGGTCATCAGCGTAGTAGTTTGCGGATGGCGGCCATCTTTGTATGAAAATCGATTCCCCCTATTAATTCGAACACGGTGCAACCGAATGGAACGAAATTTGGTACAGAGGTAGTACTAACAAAAGGCACCTCAGTGTCATGTTTTATATCGCCGCCGTCTTGACTGAAACGTAATGGCGGCCACACAAATGTTTAAAGCTTAAATCAAATTACGACTAACATAACCATCCGATCTCTACCAAACTTAGCAACAACATACCTTTATGGAGGAAGCATCCTTTGACCAATCTAATAGGTCATTCGCCTAATAGTTTCCGGATGGCGGCCATATTTGTGTCAGAATCGATTCCCCCTATTAATTCAA
Organism: Meconema thalassinum; assembly: GCA_946902985.2. Lineage (NCBI taxonomy): Eukaryota > Metazoa > Arthropoda > Insecta > Orthoptera > Tettigoniidae > Meconema > Meconema thalassinum. Next base: position 840,061,067 of record OX336390.1, read on the forward strand.
ACACGGTGAAACCGAATGGAACGAAATTTGGTACAGAGATAGCACTAGCAAAGGGCATCTCAGTGTCATGATTAATATTGCCGCCATATTGACAGAAACGTAATGGCGGCCACACAAATGTTTAAAGCTTAAATCAAATTACGACTAACATAACCATCCGATCTCTACCAAACTTAGCAACAACATACCTTTATGGAGGAAGCATCCTTTGACCAATCTAACAGGTCATTAGCCTAATATTTTGTAGATGGCGGCCATCTTTATGTCAAAATTGATTCCCCCTATTAATTCGAACATGGTGGAACCGAATGAACGAAATTTGGTACTGAGGTAGCACTAGCAAAGGGCACCTCAGTGTCATGTTTTATATCACCGCTATCTTGACGGAAACGTAATCGCGGCCACCCAAATGTTAAAAGCTAAAATGTAATTACGACAACCTAATAATCTAGTCTCTACCAAATTTTTCAACACCATATCTTTATGTGGGAAACATATTCTGACCTAACTGCAAGAACATCAGCCCAATAGTTTGCAGATGGTGGCCAAGTATGTGTGCAAATCGATTCCCCCTATCAATTCAAACACGGTGAAACCGAATTGAACGAAATTTGGTACAGAGGTAGCACTAGCAAAGGGCACCTCATATTCATGTTTAATATCCCTATAGCACGTTGTATTTCAACAAGCTACTACAACCAACATTCAATCATACTCCTTGAAAAGGACAAAGAGTTATAACAATACCCATGCATTTAGGAGAAAGTAGGCTATATGTTCTTTACTGAACATCTTGTTTTTTCATATTTTAAGCAGAAACATAAAAAACTGCTAGTGACGTCTTTGTTTTTCACATTTTGGAAAATGCATTGAATTGATATCAATTCTATTGCACTCTAGTATACATAGTGGTTTTGACATCGCAAATACGAGCTTTCATTGAAGAGAAAACTTAAAACAGAAATTGTCTCACTTTGGTGCTGCTACGTGGTGTCAGAATTACAAACTAAAAATCGGGACATTTAGTCTTAATAGTATCTGGCTGCTGCACAGACTGCTGTGTTGCCTGCTGGTGTGTCCCTTCCCCGTGCTGTCCGATCGTGACGTCACAGTTCCCTCTTCATTGCTATGTAAAGTAGTCAGGGATGTTTCAGCTACGTTATCTGATGGTTGAGTTACTTCCGCAATGCTATATGTGTTTGTAGAATGGGGCCTGTTATGAAAGGCCTCTGATATGGCTGGATATTCAGGGAAAGGTACTGCAGTTTCCATGTCGGTAGTGTTGCTTAGCTTACTACTCCCATCTGACTCGCCCAGCTCCGTGCTGTAGGTTTGTTGTCTGACATGAAGTACCGGGTGATTCCTTCTGTTCGAACAGTCTATTTGTGAGTGGGAGGTTCCTTTACAATAAAAGCAATACTTGTCCTACATATGTTAACAGAACTTTACAATCATTGACCGTCAAATATGATGGAATGGGGTATTTAAGTTCAATTGTTACAATACGTAAGTTATGCCATTACTTACAGCAGTAAATTCGTATACTTCATTCCAGCACTCGTTCCGTATGTCCTTGAGAACTCCATGCGTAGAAAGCACGCGGGAGAGTCTTTCATTGTTGACTTCGGGAGGAGATTAAACAGACACGCACACGTTTTGTTAAAGAGTCTGAAGCAGTGATAGTTTACCTTTGTGGTGTTACCGCTAGCAAGCCGGAAGGATTTAACACCTTCATGTCGAGATAATATGTTTACATAAAGTAAGGTGTACACTAATTTAATGAACACTGAATTTTCCCCGTTGTCTAGTTGATTCGCTAGTACTTGATCTCTATTAAGCTTCAGGTCGTTTGCTATCCACCTAGGCCTATGTATTTCAAGTGGTGTCGGTCTGTTGTTCCTTTCTTCAAAAGCGCATTTAAGAGAGTTTTTCCGGACATTGACCACTTTCGCAAGTTCAACAAGCAGTTCCGTGACAAACTAAGGAGCCTATTTTACTTAAACTTAAGGATTCATGCCAATGATTAATCTATATGGAACTATCTAAGTTAATGACGAAATTAAGTTGGTAATATCAGAATTTCTAATTAGTTCGAAATATACCTGCACTACAGTTGGAAGCCCTGGTGACTTAATATATTCTTAGTTCCATCTCTTAATACAAAATTTGGTTGAAGTTCAATGGATAACATGGACGTTACATGCAGTTAGATATTGGATCTATCAGCGCGCGTAAAATCATGTAGGCAGCAATGTCATACATGTCTTGGTCAGAAATAATCTGACATATTGTGATCTATTGTTGTGCCAATTTTGGACGAAATCCATTTGTATGTATAGAAGTTACATGCATTTTAGAATTGAACCTATCATCAGGCTTAGAATCATGTTAGCGGCATTGGCATAATATTAGTTACTCCAAATTAATCTAGAATGTCAGGTACTGTACGTGTGCAAAGTTTAGAGTTGTTGGCTTGCATGCATTCTGATATATTAATATAAGAGTAAAAAAGTAGAGACAGCAATTATCAACAGTTGTCAGCAGCTGGTTGCTCTTAAGAATACGCATAGTGATATCTGGTTATGTACACATAGTAGACTACATACGAAATTTGGTTGAAATCCAATTGATAGTGTAGAAAATATATTAATTTGAAAATTTGACCTATCAGCATGCTTAGAATCTTTTTGCCAACACTGTCATGTATGGCCTCCTGGAAATTAAACTGAAATATTATTATCTATATAATGATGTGCCAATTTTGGAATAGCTCCCTTGCATACCTTCCAAGATATCCAACATGGAGCTCAAATTTCAATAATTTCAATCTTTACTCATACCAAATTTGGTTTTGATTGCTTCAGCCGTTTAGGAGTTGATAAGGGGGCGGGGGGACATGCACAGACAGACAGACAGACAGACATTTGCCCAGATCGATCTCATAAGTCTACTTTTTCCTCATTTTTGCAAAATGTGAAAAGTAGGCTAAAAATACAATACCCTATCACGGTAAGGCCTTCCGAATATTTATTAACCTCGCGGCTAAACTCAGAACCTAACACGACGCGTAGGTCGCAAAGTGACACTTCCACTCTTTCTACTCGATGGAGTTCTCCAACGCAAAATGTATCAAAATGGTGCCATTCTGAATCGATGATGCCGTTTGTAATATACTGTATAAACGATATGCGAATAACGTTATTAGTCCGAATAACGGTATTGAGGGAATATTTTTCGATAGATGTATTCAAATAACGTTATTTCTAGTGAGCACTACCATTTCGTTCCTGCGATAACCGATATCCGAATAACGTTATTAGTCCAAATACCGGTATTGGGGGAATAATGTTCGAGAGATGTATTCAAATAACGTTATTTATAGTGAGCACTACCATTTCGTTCCCGCAATAACCGATATCCGAATAACGATATTCGTTCAAATAACGGTATTGGGGGATTTTTTTTGAGAGATCTATTCAAATAACGTTATTTCTAGTGAGCACTACCATTTCGTTCCTGAGATAACCAATATCCGAATAACGTTATTAGTCCTAATAACGGTTTTGGGGGAATATTTTTCGAGATATGTATTCCGATAACGTTATTTCAGGCGGGCACTACCATTTCGTTCCTTGGTTAACTGATATTCGAATAACGTTATCAGTCCAAATAACGATATTAGGAGATTTTTTTTCGAGATATGTATTCCGATAACGTTATTTCAGGTGGGCACTAGTATTTCGTTTCTACGATAACCGATATCCGAAGAACGTTATTAGTCCGAATAACGGTATTAGGGGATATTTTTCGAGAGACTTATTCAAATTACGTTATTTCTGTCGGACAATACTATTTCGTTTCTACGATAACCAATATTAGAATGACGTTATATGGACCAATAACGTTACCATGCGATACAAATGACTTCCGGATATGAAACGTAACGACCACAATGTGACCAAGACCCATTTTGTTACATAATCTACCCAAACAACCATTTTCGTTATGTTAAGTTATGAAGCCTTGGTGCCGGCTTTTGTGAGGAGGAGCAGGTCCAGAGGTTGCCAGCCGATGGGAACAGAAGGAGCTATTTCGAGATATTTGCTGCGGAGGTAAGACTCTAAGATTACTGCAGGTTAATTGTCAGAGTTTAGGAAATAAATTAATTGAATTTTGGAATCTTGTAGAGACGTATTCTCCGGACATTGTCATTGCAACTGAATCTTGGTTATATGAGGACATAAATAGTAGCGAAATAATTCAAGGGACCTACGAGATGTACAGAAGGGATCGGGGGAAGCGAGGTGGTGGGCTATTTATTTGTGTGCGCAAAAATATAGCTAGTTTCTTAAAGTGGGCTGATATGGATCATGAAATGTTATGTGTACAAATTTCAGATAAAGGAAATAAATTCCCTCTTCAGGTGATAGGGGCGTATAGAGCACCGAAAGATAACCTTTCTCTCCTCGAAACACTGTATGATAAAACTTGTACGGGTAATGCTATGAAAAAGAGCATAATAATTGCTGGAGATTTAAACCTCCCCAAAGTAGATTGGTCTGGTGAGTCAACTAGCTGTGGTCAGGCTCAGAGCACTGCAAATAAATTCTTAAGGGAGGGGGGATTTTCCCAAGTAGTTGACTTTCCAACTAGAGACAATAATACCTTAGATGTTTATCTCGTAAGGCCTGTAGAGCTGTATATTAACTGTCTGACAGTACCAGGAATTTGTGACCATTCTGGGGTTGGATTAAATATTAGATATGGTGACATTACAAAATTAGACTCTGATGTAGCAAAAAAGATCATATTCCAGTATCGCAGGGCGGATCACGGCAAGTTTCAGGGGTATTTGAATGAGCTATTTGTAGGATGGGCATCGGAAGGAAATCACATTAATATCCTGTGGACTAACTTTTTGAAAATTTTAAATAGCGCTGTTGATAAATTTGTCCCATTTAAATTGCTGAAACAAAACCCAGATCCTGAGTATAACACACGAGAAATTAGGAGTCTAAAACGGAAAATTAGGAAATTATACAATAAAAGACATGATAGTGTCAAGTATATGTTGAAATTTAAGTCCTTATCAAGAGAGCTCGTCTTAAAAAAGAGGGCTGCTCATGACAGTTATATGCAAGGTTTACTTGGTTCGGGAGGTGATGGGTGGAAAAAAAATTACAGTTATGTTAGGAGAAGAAGGGGATATTCAAATAATTTGTCGATGATAATGTCCGGTGACGGTAAATTAATTACTGAGAAACAGGCCATTGCTAATGAATTAAATGTCTTTTACGGTAGTGTGTTCAATAAATCCAATAGCTGTGTGTTGGACCTTAACGACGAATCAGGGGCTCCCCTGTTCCAAATAAACCAGTCAGCAATTGTAAAGCTAATACAAAAACTACGTTTCAATGTATCAAAGGGTCCTGATAATATTGTTAGTGAAGTACTTAAACTAGGAGGTAGGGCCGTGGCACGATACTTGGAGGTGTTGTTTAATGTGTCCATAAACAATGCGCAAATCCCAGATGACTGGAAAAGAGCTACGGTAGTCCCAATATTTAAGGGAGGGAGCAGACTTGAATTGGGCAACTACAGGCCGGTTAGCCTTACGTCCGTCGTTTGTAAACAGATGGAGCATCTCATTTGCGTCTACTTGAGGGCAAAGTGGGAAACATTATCATGGTTTAATGATAGGCAACATGGATTTCGGAAAGGTTACTCATGCGAGAGTCAGATGCTATCACTTTTTCAAGACATTAGCGAATCGTTAGACCATGGAGTTTCAGTCGACGCCGTGGTTATAGATTTTGCGAAGGCATTTGATGTCGTTCCGCATGACATGCTACTCCATAAATTAGCTTCGACGAAGATTGATAGAAGAGTAATTTTATGGATCCAAGAATTTTTGACGGGTCGTTCCCAGAAAGTGAAAGTCGAAGGCATATTCTCGGATGAAATTACCGTAACGTCGGGTATCCCTCAGGGCAGCGTAATCGGAACTTTGTTATTTTTGGCGTTTATAAATGACTTACCAAATGGGATTCGCAGTGACTGTCGATTGTTTGCGGATGATTGTGTAATATATCGAAAGATACATGACTCACAAGACAATGCAGTGCTTCAAGAGGACCTGAACCTGGTCTATAAGTGGGCGATTGTAAATAAAATGAAAATAAACACAAGAAAATGTAGTCTCTTAAAAATAGGGAAAGTGCGAAGGCAGGATTTTCAATCTAACATTGGCTCGGAAATACTTGTAGAAGAAGATTCTTGCAAATATTTGGGCGTTCACGTAAGGAATGATATGAAATGGAGTAATCATGTAGGATGTGTAGTTTCAAAAGCTTACAAATCCCTGCACTTTGTAATGAGGGTATTAAAAGGAAGTAGTACCTCTGCTAAAGAATTAGGCTATTTGTCACTTGTAAGACCTATTCTGGAATATGCCTCGGTGGTTTGGGATCTATATCAAGTAGGGCTCATCAATGAGTTGGAAATGGTACAAAGAAAGGCCGCTAGATTTGTGCTCAGTGACTTTAATCCCAGGAGCAGTGTGAGCCGTATGTTAAAGAAACTTGGGTGGGAATCACTGGGCGCTAGGAGGATGAAATCTAGACTCTGCGCTATGTACAACACGTATACAAATCAACCAGCATGGGGTGAGCTTAGCAAACGATTGGGAAAGCCCACTTACATGGGTAGGAGCGATCATCCTTTCAAAGTTAAGGGCCGACCACAGCGAACAAATTATGGTAAATATTCTTTTGTAAACCGTGCCATTGATAACTGGAACTCTCTACCTGCCGCAGTCTTAGAGCCTTTTCCCAAACATATAGGTGTGTTTAAGAAAAGACTGACTATTTGTGTAAATACTCCAGTTTAATTGTTGTATAATTGTTATTGAATTGTTATGTATAATTATTTATTTGTTATGTATATACAATTTGCCACCGGAGGACACACCCCACATTGCAAATAAATGAATGAATATGAATATGAATAAAATATAGTGAGATCAAACCCGGCTGAAGTCGTCGGATTTTTTAAGAGTGCTAAAATCCTTCATTATGCCTTCCTTCGGAGGGGAAGTAAAGCCGGCGGTCTCATGTCATATATTTATGGCATGTAAAAGATCCTTCCACTGACTAAACTTGTGTGAAGCTAACTTTCTAGGTTAGATTTCGTTGAATCACTCTATTATAGTTCCAACGTTCACCACTAGGTGTCAGTGAAATCTGGTAGCGAAAGTTGGAACTACTTGAAATTGAACGGAACTTGTAGCTCACCCCATGGTTGTCCGCTTGAAGCAGCTACAGCCTCTGGTGAGCCAAACATGTCATCGAACAGTCCCGGCACTAAAAGCCACACGATAAATAAATAAATAAATAAATAAATAATTTGCCATCTTATAATTCCGAAAACATTTTCTTCATCCTTTGGCGTAAGGGTAGGTCATATAAAAACCTCTATCAGACAAAGATTATAGGTAATGTTTAGAGGAAAATTGACAATTTTAAACAGTTTTAATATTGTGCCTATTTAGGGATGTATGGTGTTTTTCCCACCCCATTGGTCAATGGTTGGTGCTTTCAAAAACCTTTATTGAAATAAGTTTTTGGTCCTTATCCGAAGATTAGTACGAACTTTGAATAGATTCCATTTTTGACATAGGTACTACGAACGTTAAAGCGATAATTAACTTTTTCGAAAATGACCACCCATTTCCACCTCTTTGGTCCGATTTTGTCCATTAACGAATTTGACCGAGAATTGATATGTTAATAGTTTAAGTATATAAATATGAAAGTGATTGGTGGATAATGGCGGTAGTTATCATGTCCACAAGAAAGTGTACAAACTCTAGGGATTGATCGCGGAGAGCATACGGAACAAAAATGGTCTAATGAACGTATTTCTGGAAATGTATGGTGTCCACGCTAGTGACCATGTATTCAATCATACTTTGCTACAGAAACTGCAGTCGAATATGCGCTGTGCCATGCCGCGACAGTTACAGTATGCGTGATTTCCTCTTAGAGGGTGGTACTATTTCTCATACGTCATGAGACGTAGGTCATAGTCAGTGGCAGGGCTAGATTTGTGACGGTACGCACCGGTACGCCGTACCGAAATATCTGATCGGGGGAAGAGTCGAATTTATAACATCATTTTTAGAATTGTGGAACGTTAGTTGTAAGCAAGGTCCACTTGGTCTTTAACTGAACTGTAGGTCTACTTCAAAGTACGTGGAATCTTGGCTGCTTCGAGGACGGCACTCTGCTCTGGATACTAACAGCAAGGTGAGAGAGAGAAGGCACATACAACGAAAACTTTTCTAAACTTTGGACAATTTTATAAACTGTGAGGAAAAACATGTTTAAGTACAGTACCTTTTATAATAAATAATTATTTCAGAAAACTGTAAAGGCAATATTATAAAACAAAAAATAAAAGATTGTTGGTGAACATGTGTGTATTTTCAAGCCAAATATATTTATTATTTTAAATTACGTAAAATATTAAATTGAAGTGATGCACATTGTTTGAACGGTAGTCTAGTTGGCCTATATTAAAATTTAATATAGGCCAACGGCTATGGTAAGAAAAATGTTGCTACAGCAGTCTCAATTTATTTTAAAATTGCAATCAAAAGTAGATTGCTATTTTGTCCACTGATTAATTTTTAAAGGTGTTCAGAAAAGCGTAAAGATATCGTTTTTAGAACTCTATATTTCAATATTCCATAAAGCCCCACCCCTCTCCCACCACCATCCGGTAGCCCACAGTACCGGAACCTCATATTTTACAAATCAAACACTAGTCATTGGTATCGCTGTGTCCGAGTCACTTCTCGTGCTGAGTTACTTGGTGGTGGATGTGTTACAGCGTTGTACACAATGGTTCCGTATTCGACTCGAGAGCTTGCCGACATGGTGTTTACTTACGGCAAGGCAAATGGCAACGGTCGGAGGGCAACACGGGAGACCTATCCCCGCCGACAACAACCACAGCATTCAATGTTTGCAACAGTGTTTCGCCGTTTGTCTGAGAGAGGGTCGTTCAAGGAAGCAGGAAATCGTGAAGGACGTACCCGCCCTGTTCGGACACCAGACGTGGAGGAAAATGTGATTAACACTGTGGAAGGCGACCACCGTGTCAGTATCAGGCAGTTGGTCCACTAGCACAGGTTTAAGCCAGACGACCGTGTGGAACATTCTCCATGACAACTGTTACTGCCCTTATCACTTACAGCGTGTGCAGGGCTTACTAGCGCCAGACTTTCTACATAGGGAGCGGTTTTGTCACTGGTTTATTGACCAGGCAACCACGATTCCGGGATTTGTGGAACACATCCTATTCACAGATGAGGCGGATTAGTATCTTCAACGTTCAGAACAGTCATCTGTGGGATTGTATGCAGAATACCCATGGATTGGTGCCAGCGAATCATCATCAGCGGTTCAGCCGGAACATGTGGGCCTGGATAATTGGCGACCATGTTTTAGGACCCCTCCACGCCGCCTAACAGGCCGGAATTATCGGCGTTTCTTGCGGGTGACTTTGCCTCCCCTGCTGGAAGACGTACCATTGATGATTCGCAGGGTTATGTGGCTGCTTCATTATGCTGCTCCAGCCCACTTCGCCGTTAACGTCCGGACGCACCTGAATCGTGTCTTCCAAGGTCGAAGGATTGGACGAGGAGGTCCAGTTGCATGGCCTGCTCGTTCACCAAATCTCAATCCGTGTGATTTCTGGTAATGGGGCCATCTCAAAAGTATCGTGTATGCAGAGCACATTCCTGATGTGGAAACACTGGAGCAGCGTATTCATGCTTCCTTTGACACTGTTCGGATGCAACCTGGCCGACGTGAACGTGTGAGACAGAACATCCGTGAAGCCACATGGAAACCATTTTCAACACATACTGTAACTGTGGCTGCATGGTACAGCGCGTATTAGACCGCCGTCTCTGTAACAAAGGATGATCGAATAAATGGTCCCTAACAAACAAACCATGCATTTCCGTACATACGTTATAAGACATTCTCTGTTCCGTATCCTCTCCTCGATCAATCCCTAGAGTTTGTACACGGTGGAAAAAATCACCCTGTATATATTGTATATGCAACGAATAAACTGTATATAAAGTATATATAAACTTTTGAACTTACGGTGGTTTTGCGGTCTGGGGGATAGAAAACGCGAAGGTATGCCGAAATTTTTCGAAATTCGAAACATGGTACCCATTGCGATTGGTAGCTTTCTAATTAAATACTAGCATTGCCCGTCGCGGCTTCTTCCGCGATTATTCCAGTTGTAAAGAGTACATTTAGCAAAATCTCAATCATGAATGCTATGACTGATTTATCCTTAGTATGAATAATCATATTTTATCAACTCAGCTACTGATGCAGTGGTTAGGGGTTTGTCATTCCTTCATGGGTATATCAGAGCGAAGTTAGTTTTCTGGGAATATCATTGCATTGCGTCTTACAGAAATAGATGTACCTGTGAGATTCTGTTGCCATGGTTACCGTGTTGCATTCTTTCATTATTGCATTGTAAATCTACATGTTTTAAGGTATTTATTTAATTGTGAGGCATTTAAAGAGTAAGTGAGTGCGTTTCCCTTACGCATTGGGTTATGCTGAACCTGTAGGTACCCCATATGTGTAGGTTCGTGAATGGGACCTTATTTTCTGTACAAAACTGGAATGGGACCTTAGCAGAATAATATAGGGAGGGATACCTAAAAGATGGGTAAAAGAAACTAGAATTTAATGGGATCCCAAAAGAATTAAAATAGAACTACGAGAACGTGATCCACGCTAAAGAAGTCCGAAGATCGGAGGTTCGAATACCAGCGCTATCCTTAGTGTGATTTTTCCTGGGCCTAATACAGTTACACACTCTACTATTAACAGAAACACAGAATGTCCAAGATGTCCCAAACCCCATAAAAATAATTAACAGCAGAGAATTATCCCGCCTCGTTACATAGTGGCTGGCATTCTTGGCTGTCACCGCAAAGGCCTGAGTTCGATTCCCGTCTCTGCCAAGAAATTTAATTCTGATCTGAAGACTGGAATGGAGAACACTCAACATCGTTAGGCAGAACTGAGAAGAAGCGGGTTCAATTCCCACCTCAGCATCCTGGAAGTGGTTTCCCACTTCTACTCCAAACGAATGTCAGGATTATTCCTAACTTAAGGTCACAGCTGCCTCCTTTCCAATCCTCAACTTAATTCCAAATACACACCCTTATAGGGGAAAGGGGGCATAGTGAAGCCCGGGGGTAAGATGGGGTAAGGGTTTATATGTCTCCATGGTGCTGTCAGTAGCCTGAAAACGAAAATAGCTCGAAGGGCAGTTGTAGGTTACACAGTAAGCACAACTACCAGTCACTTTGTGGTGTATTTATGCGTGGAGTGGCCATTTTATTGTTTCTCACCGCTGTGATCTTATTCATCTTTACTTTTTGGTCTTTGTTCAGGTACTGGAATTGCAATACATTTGTTCGTAAAAACCATCCATTAGACTGAACCTTAGTGTCTTTATTTTGTGCTTATGGTGGTAGTTCATAAATGAATTAAGCTATTTTCATTCCGTTAATCCCGATATAACATTTGGGGTAAGACGGGGTCGATGTTTCAGATTGCCAAATTGCTTGGGAAAGCATTTTTACGAGCATCCACAATGACAACTGCCGTAAATGGATTTAGAAACACAGGCATATGGCCAATAAACGCTAAGGTTTTTCAGGAACGCGATTTCTTGCCTTCATGGACAACTGATGTACTATCTCCTGAAAACACTGAAGAAGCTAGCACTTTAATACCTGCTGCATCACTTGCAAGCAAGCGTGATGCGGTGCCTAAGTGTTCTTTCTGGAATTCAAGTCAAGAAACCACTGCATGTAGAAATGCATCCTAAGGACACTCTGCTAATTCCACATGTGACAACATCCAAACAGAGTCCAAATGCTCGTCGTCGTGGCAATTTTGACAGAATCATCGTACAGAAACGAGTTGATTGATGCACCTTCAGCACAGCAAGAAGAAAAATAACAATACCATCCTTCGTCGAAAAAGGAAGGAAATTATTCAGATGCAGAAAGTGGCGACGCTGAATGCAGTTTCTTTGGCCATTTGTTTTCTGAGTCGACAGAGGGGTGGGTTCAATGTTTACAATGTCAAGATTGGGCTCACTGTGTATGAGCTGGTGTAGAGGACGAAGATGAAGACGTTTTTTGTGTGTGTGACATGTGTAAATAGTAGCACCCTATTTTGCCCCGTGTGTGGGGAAAGACTGGTAGTACTGTATGCACAATATATAATATATATATATATATATGGATATCTTTTTTTACTTGTGTTTTTTGTTTTTGTTTGGCTTTTGAAAATTTATTTTAATGTACAATGTAACACAGATAGTGACACAACAAAATTGAACTATTTATGATTATATTATCAACTTGTTATAATGCCCCTGAACTATATTTTCTTAGCGTCCCCATCTTGCCTCCCTCCCCCCCCTTCCCCTACAGCCATCACATTCACATAGGTCGTCAGATAAATTACATACACACACCAAAGTACACGGAGCTACATGGCCACGATATCAAAACGCCCCTCAATGAATCAAAAGCAAAGAACTGAAACTTTTGTCATAGCTGGAAATTGAATCCAGGACTTTTCTGAGTTCAAATTGTGTTGGTAATACAAGGTAGAATCATGAAGAGACCCCCTTTCCCCTCCGAGTCGATGCATATGGCTGAGGACGTCTATTACCTCGCAGTCGGGACCTGCTGTCAGAGGGCAAGGTGACAGATATGCAGGTATTTGTGTGTGTCTGTACCGAGGTAGAATGATTGCCACGAGGGAGCCTCAGCTTGACTGGCTGGGAGATGCCGCCCTGTACTGTATATCTTTTACGAACCACACAGGAGCGGGCTAAGATTAATGATTGTCGGGCCCCCAGCGTGTCATATCAAATACCGTCACATGAAATCAATTTCCTCTTGACATGGTGTGGTAGCGGGGGTTAGCAGGCCGTGAGACGCAACCCAACATTCTGTGCGTGACAAGCTTATTGAGATCTACTTAGCGCCTTGTTCGCCAGCACGCTGTCTCATCATGCGAGCATGTCACAATATACTCACTGTATAAGAAAAATATTTATTTATTATGTATTATTTATTTATTTATTTATTTAGTATGTTTCGACCCATACAGGATCACATAAAGCAAGTTATGATCTGTTGCTGTTATTTTTCTTGTTCTTCCAGAATTCTTTCATCATGTCGCTATGTTTAGCTCGACGTTCGTCAGTCCATTTTCCCCTAGGTCTGCTGGGCTTATCTTCTGATGCAGCTTCCCAAGTGTAGATCTTCTGACTGAAAGTTTTGCGGTCTTCGATATCTGTGGGTGTGATGTTGGCGTTAGTGAGATCAGTTTGGACTTGTTTAATCCAAACCGTTGTCGTCTTTAATTTTTGTGAGTACATCAATATTTTCTTTGTTAATCGGTTGTCATCTAGCCTCATAATGTGTCCATAAAATTTCAAGCGTCGTTTACGGAAATCGGTTTCGATATTTGAATATTTTTCTGTGATCTTGTGCGATTGTAAACGATATCCTTCATCTGTAAGTCTTGGGCCAAGAATTTTTCGGATGATTTTCCTTTCAGCTTTCTTGATGTTTTCAAGATCCCCTTAGAGTGTTTCGGGTTTGATGACCGTCGCGTAATGTCGAATTTTAGTGTTAATGCTCATGCATTTTTTGTTGAAGATGTTTGTGGTTTTCCCATATGCTTTCCACATTTTGAGTTCACGTGTTCTTTGTGCTATTCTTTCTGTGCCTGTAGGTTCAATAATTTCACCTAAGTATTTGAAATGATTAACCTTGTTGGTTGAACCGTATTTTGTTACCAAAGTTTGGGTTTCAATGTGTTTTGTAGCCATGAATTCAGTTTTTGTGAAGGAGATTTGCAGCCCTACTTTCCCAGCACATTCTTTGAGGACTTCAATCTGGTGAATTGCCGTTCGTTCATCTCCGGAGAGGATTGCCAAATCATTAGCAAAAGCTAAGCATGTAACATTGATTTTATCCTTCTGTCTTCCTAACACGACAGGTTTCCATATGTTGCGACTTTTTAATTCTTTTTCCCATTCTTTGATGACCTTATCGAGAACGATGTTGAACATCAATGGAGAAAGTCCATCACCCTGCCGAACACCAGTTTTAATGGGAAAAGGTTGGGAGATCTCTCCAATGAATTTGACCTTGGAAATTGTGTCGGTTAAGGTTTGTTGGATGAGTCGTCTCGTCTTCGGATCGAGATGGTTTTCTTCGAGTACATTAAAAAGTGATTTTCGATCAATGGAGTCATAAGCCTTCTGAAAGTCGACAAATGTACAGATGGTTGGGAGATTTCGTGTGGCTCGAAGTTTCAAGGTGGATTTCAGATTGAAGATTTGTTCGACGGCTGATCTGTTTGGTCTGAAGCCAGCCTGATATTCACCGATGAGTGGCTCGAGTTGTTCTTGCGTGCGTTGTAAAAGACAGGCGGAAAGAATTTTATAAGCGATGGGTAAGAGGGAAATTCCTCTGTAGTTATTTACATCAGATTTATCTCCTTTCTTGTGGAGTGGGTGGATGAGTGCGCAATTCCATTCGTCCGGTAGTTTTTCACTTCGCCAAATGTCCTGAATGATCTGTGTGATTTCCTGTAGTGATCGTGGTCCTAGATTTTTCAATAGTTCTGCGATGATTCCGTCTTTTCCTGATGTCTTTCCGTTCTTGAGTTTTTTGATGTGGTGATGGATTACTTCTTGCGTTGGTGGTTTGGCTTCGGGTCGTATGTGTTCTGGGACTGTGTGTATAAATCGCTCAGGTGGTTCAGGACAATTGAGGAGGTCAGAAAAATAACGTGCTAGTTCTTCACAGTTTTCTTGGTTAGTAAGTGCGAGACTTCCGTCTTGTTTCTTGTATTATTATTATTATTATTATTATTATTATTATTATTATTATTATTATTATTATTATTATTATTATTATTATTATTATTATTATTATTATTTGCGTACATTACCCTTTAAGGAGAGCCCTAAAAGCAGAAAAATCTAGCTTTCGGTGGTGGCTCTTTTCCTCTTTATATCTACCCAAAATGGGGCAGATGACCTCGTCGTACCGCCCCTTTAAACAACACAACAATAACTATCTTCCCAAAGACCTTCCATCCGTTCACTGTGTGCCTTCTTCTCTTTATCTGTCCATTTACGCCTATTTCTTTTGGGTTGTGAACTAAATTCACATTTCTGGTTTTTGATTTTTTGTCTACAAAACCTGCGGTCGTGGATGTCTTCTATGTTGATATGTAACTGTTGCAAATCTTCCAGTTTCTTTGTACCCAATTTCGACGTAGAAATTATGTTGAATATTCTTTTAGTCAGTCTAGTGTCGTTCATTCTGGCGATGTGTGTAAAGAACTTCACTCTGCGTTTTTTTGATGAGTGTATAATTCTTCTGTGGGTCGTTTTTGCTAAAAATTGACTCTGAAAACAGCGCCGTAAATATTTCTCAGAATTTTCCTTTCTTGTTTATCAATGTCTTTAATTTTAGCCATTCACTTGGTGCTTCTTTTTGTATTTATTTATTTATTTATTTATTTATTTATTTATTTATTTATTTATTTATTTATTTATTTATTTATTTATTTATTTATTTATTTATTTATTTATTTATTTATTTATTTATTTATTTATTTATTTATTTATTTATTATTACATCACTTTTGCCCTTATGGACAGAATATGAACTCGAAAATCTGACGATGACAAAACTTTCACTTCTTTCCCTACTTCCTCTTCTCTTCCCAAAATCTCTTCATCCTTTGACTGTGTTCCTGTTTCCATTGTTCTGTGCACAATGTTCCCATCTTCTGCTTTTCAGGTACCGGTACTATAAATTTAGTATTCTTAATTTTGTTTCTGAATTCTCCTCTATCGCCTATCATTTACCTCGTGATTCCTGCCTGCCTGAAGTCTTCCTCCATTTCATGAAACCAATCTGTTTTCGCGCTTGAATTGTTTACTATATCAAAGATCTTCTTTAGAAGTCTATTTTATTTATTTATTTATTATTTATTTATTTAATTTGATTTATGTATATATGTATGTATTTATGTATTTATTTTGTTTTATTTATTTATTTATTTATTTATTTATTTTGATTTATTTATTTATTTATTTATTTATTTATTTATCAAAATTTGATGTTTTCAGAAACTCTACACACACCCAAAAACACGGGACTAAATGGCACGATGTGCAAGCTCCTCAAATAAAACACCAACTACATTATTAACCTCTTGGGTGATCTCTCCTCTCCCATTCTATTCACATGACCCCACTATCGGAGTCGGCTCCTACGAACACCTTCATCTTCATTCATAACTTAACCTTTATCGTTTCATTACGAGAACCCTCCTGCCATTGCTCCCATCTATTTGTCCCAGCAATCATTCATGCTATCCTCATATCAGTTACCTCTAGTTTACGTATCAGATATCCAGAACATTATGACGTTTGAAGTCATTTTCAGTGTTGCCTTAGTAAACGAAAGTCTGATGCTATTCAGTCGGTTAACATTATTGTACCCAAATTAGGCGAGTCATTCCCCAATCCTAAAATAAATGGCATGAGATTAATAAATATCCTGAATCCTGAATCTATCTCACTTCCGTACAGCAACGTCGGTGTAAATACTGAGCAATGTAGCGAGAGTTTCTTCGCTACACTAACTTGGTCCACGCGTGGCGAGGAATGTTCCACGGTCTTTGATAGTTGTAGACCCGCCTCATTCAATAACATACATCTTATCTAGGTTGGCAACACCCCACATAAACACATCGCACTGACTCCGCACAGCACATATGAACAGGGGGGAGAAAAAGGGAAAAACCAGTGTCGTTGAGGTAACTGTCCATCTCAGTCGACCACACCTGGAGTAACAGTGAACACGAAAACTGCGCGTAACTCCAGCGTGGAAAACAACCAGATAAGGAGTATCCTGTAATATTACAGTTTAACCATAGTTGATTTTTACAACCGTATAATCACTCCTAATTACAAACTCCGGATATCTATCACCATTTAGCATTTCACCTAACATCATGTATACTGCATTTAGCATACACCGACAGTTGCAGTACCAATACTGCAACTAAATAATTGTACATATTGTAAATATCTTCACCTGTATTTCCAAACATAGATTTTATAGCCTAAGTGTAATGGATCTGATGATGATCGCTTGACGATCAAAACTGGTAGTGTATTTATTAATCTCATGTAATTTATTTCAGGATTAGGGCATAACCCAGCTCTTTTGGGTACATTCGTGTTGACCGACTGAAAAGCACTAAACTCTTGTTTACTAAGGCAACACTGAAAAATTGGCTTCAAACACCACAATACTAACTTATTTCTTGTAGAATACTGTACATCACAACTGAAAACCCACTGCATTGGCTTTTCTACACCTCGACTCTCTCACTTTCCCCATGACGAATAGAAGCACCTAGTGTAAGGACTCCGCCATTATAGCACGGTAGTTTGTGGTCCCGCCGCTACAAGCACTGCAAGCGATAATGTCCAACAACGTGTACCAGGCTTGTAGGCACTACATGTACGCCATCAAGAAACAGCTGTTGAAAAACAAGCAACAACAGCAACAACTCCATAAACCCATCCCCTCACTTCTCTCCCTCTCACCAACACTTCCGCCAAGTAATCCTAGCACTCTACATCAAATCCTACAGCTTTTAATCACGCCAGCAGCACAATAAACTTAATAAATCCAGGCTACAGAACAGACCAAAGAACTACACTTTAAGCGAAACCAAATTCACTTCTCAGCTCGACATAAGCCATAATACAACTTAAAACCTATACAAAACATACTCTCCCTACTGTTTTACAACTATTAAGCGAACTATTCGCACTCAAAAACTAAAAACCCTGAAACGGGAGCTAATTTAAAAACGCAATAGCCTAGCCCGATTACGTCTCCGGCAGTGCTACCGCATACGCATTCATAACTTCCAAATTACGGCCAAGTGCAGGTGCGGATCTATAGTTTGGCTTTGGGGGGGTTCAGAGAACCGAAATTGTTAAGAAAAATGGTATCACTAAAAACACAAAATATCCAAACGTACAAAACCAGACCAATTTTTTTGGCAAGCTACATGGATAGACATTTGATGCGTTTAGCGCACCAAAAATATTCGAAGAAATTGCAGCGGCGTGTTTTGCGACTTTTACATCGAGCTTCGAGAAAAGTATCAAGGTACGTTACAGTTTCGGCAAGTCGAGTTGGTACCGACAAAGGGAGAAAGTCGCAGCTTAAATTGCCAACCAAGCTTGCAGTTTGGACGTCGGCAACATTTTTTGGTGCGAAGAAAGCCCCAAATTCCTATCCGTGCATTGCTGCACATTCATCGTGACATCACTATAAACATCGATTCGGTAATCACAAGGTTTGCTAAACAAAATAGACGAGTTGATTTTGTTAAATAAATAATCGTTTTTATATAACAGGTATGAAGTTGCAAATATGTAGAGTTGTAACAGAACATAAAAATTGCAATAAAGATATTTTCAGTATTGAATAAAATGAAAAAGAAAATCTGTTTGTCAGTTAAAATTCGTTAAGTTTTATTTGTCTGGTTATTGTGTTTTCGTTTTTTGAATTTGCAAAAAAATTTGATCTCCGTTTGGAGGAGGGGGGGTCATGACCCTCATGACCCCCCCCCCCCCCCTGAATCCGCGCCTGGGCCAAGTGACCTATCTGCCTGAGTAGTTACAGGTGTTACCGGCTTGCCTGGGACGATGGGTTACCAAACCGGCATTTAAACTCAATTATTAAGCTTTAATTAACCAAATTCAGAGGAAACAGATCAGACCAAAAAACTACACTTTAAGCTACACCAAATTCACTTCTCAGCTCGACATAAACTTTAATTCAACTTAAAACCTACACAAAACATACTCTCCTTACTGTTTTACAACTATTTAACGAACTATTCGCACTCAAAACCTAAAAACCCTGAAACGGGAGCTAATTTAAAAACGCAATAGCCTAGCCCGATTACGTCTCCGGCAGTGTTACCGCTAATGCATTCATAACTTCACAATAACTTCCAAATTACGGTTAAGTGACCTATCTGCCTGAGTAGTTATAGGTGTTACCGGCTTGCCTGGAACGATGGATCCAGTTTTTCAACCAATTTATTGTGATGTTTTATGTACGGTATGGTTAATGTCAAACGCAACTAATACCATTTTATCCATAATGTAGAATTTTGGGCTTATGCCGTGTTTTATTTATTCAAACTCGACGCGTTTCGAAAGAAACCATGTCTTTCTTCATCAGGAATAAACGGAAATACGACTAAATTATTGCTAAGAGAAAGCAACAAAGAAACTAAAAAAGGTGCCCTAAGATGAACAATGAAGTGTATCAAACACGTCCTTCGAGAAGTGTATGTGGCATTCTTTTCCAGGCCGAGAAGTAATTACCGGAAAATTAAACTCAAAATCGATGTGGAGCGAAATATTTATGATTGTATCGATTCCAAAGAAACAATTTCAGTTGATCCTTCTGGAGCTGGCTGCTGTCTTCAGCGTGTCATGGATATTATCCCCAGACTTGTTTATTTTGGGTGCCGATTCTTCTTCAGAACGAAGGAAATCCGCCGAGATTTGCCATCTCGAACACCCGCCAAGTCTTCACGCAAGCTTTCGAAAGTCCAGTACCGTAGCCGACAAAATGAATTGTTAAGTAGAGTGTTACTTTAAATAGTTTATGTGTGCTTGTTTTAATATGCCGGGGATTATGTTTTTTATCTGTGTCTGTATACTCCAGGAATCTGTGCGTTCCGTAACATGTAATGAAGACCGTAGTTCTTATTTCTATGAATTATATTTTCCAGTGTGCCCTGCCATGCTATTTTAATTGGAACCGCGAATTACTTTTTAAAAATGTATCAGTTACAAAGTAATTCGTTTCCCTTAGCACCATCTCTAAGACCAGCTGACCCCGGCTGTGTGGAACGTACCCACTCGAGCGCTGCCCGGCGGGGCGCGCTTGAACTTCAGGAGTCTTCTCACTTTCTCCTTCTATTCGTCATGCTTTCCCTATAATACCATCCTGGAATGATACAAAACCTTAGTACTTAAAATCGTCCATTTGCTCTAATTGGCAGTAGTTCCTCCTATCTTGCATTCTATTTTCTTGTGTTTCTCTTTTGGAATGCCCCCCAGGGGCTCACATCTAGTGGGACGTGGGTTGGCAATCATGAGACCCCAACTGACTTCGGCATTGCTTCCACTTACTAGTGCCGGGCTCCTCTCCGTCTTCTTTCCGGTCGGCCTCTCTTGGTCTACTCTTGTTCCGAGATATCCAAGGCCGAGGGAGTCTCTTCCTTTTCCGCCTTAATTGGCCCTTGTCTCAGCTTACCTGATACGCTCCTTCTGTGAGGGGTCGGCCTTCCTTTTCTTTTCATGTTATCTCCTGCCTTTTGCTCAAGGCACTCAAGGAGGCAGGGTTTACTGTATGTAGCTCCACCACTTCCGGTGCACCCTGGATATAGCTACTGAACCCGATGTCACATTTGCCATGAGACCTCTTTGGCTCATGAAGAGTTCACCATCCATGGAGGAGGCCGATTGAGCGCTCATTTGATTAATATGAGTTGCCGCGCAGAGAGTGTATTATATTTTATATATTTTGTAAAACACATAATTCTTAACCGATGTTGTAAATATTTTGAATGCACAGAAGAGGAATATGATTTATTATAAATAGGAGACATGAATATGAATGATCCATAGTGAATGCCATAGATATTTACACAGCCGCACACTTGACCGATGACTAGAGAGTCCATCCGGCATATTGATGAAGCACTCCTATCGTAAGCATGATTGAAGCTTGACGTGTAACCTTCGGCAGGCATAGTCCTGAAACTACGTCAAAACGTGCTCGACAAATCGAGGAGTATCAGTATAATTCAGCTTAATCAAACAAATAAGGATACGCGTTTGCGTGCAGTATAACTGCTAAGTATGTTTAAAAATCTCAGAGATAGCAGATTCTGAATATTTGTTATATTTCAAGAACTATCTAACGCAGGCGTCAAGCACGCTGCCAAACCACGTTTTTCAGAAGTGCAGCGAAATTTATAAAACAGTGCAGAACAGTAAAGGACAGTTTACGAGTGAATTTAATGTAAACCAGTTTTTAGTGTGTACTGTAGCACAAGCTACAATGTTTAAATTCTGTGAGTGGAAAACCATTGGCCTTTATAACTTGCTAACCGCTACCCCAGTGCAAATTCAGTGCAATTGCTAGTTGAGGCGTAACAGTAAATTCAGTGCAACCAAATCTTATAGCATCATGGCATTATTAACACACATTTATTGTAAAGAAGAAATGCCGATTATTCATTCAACTATGAATGTCGGAATGGAGTAGAAACCCCATAGGATGGCGGGGTTTAGCGACGGTTGGACCGTACTACCAATGGTTTAGCGATGGCTGGATCGCACTATAAAGCAAGCACGTGAAATACAGGCATCCCATCTATATGCCTTACTTGCTACTTAAACCATGGAAGAAAATATGAAGAACACTCGTGAGTCGGGAAGATTGCCGAACATATTTTTATGTACGATCCTGTTATGGGGATTAGCTTAGTTATTATGACCTTACGCCGCACATTCCTAGGTAGGTTTTATCATTAACATGTACTCCTAGTGGTGGAGGAACCACAACATATCGTATCATTTGCACTTGCTGAGGATAAATTCATTTGCCAACAATTTCTGTAAATAACATTTTTATATCCTCGACAGAGCATCGAACCAATACACTTTAGCGTGTAGGAATTGTGACACAGTCATGTCTCAATAACTGTATTTTATTTGAGCAGCAAAAACTCAACGACCAGCTGTTGGCCGTGAAGGAAGCCAATGTCACACTTTATTTTGTTTATTTTGACCTTGTAAACGCGATGACAGCGCACTCTTTTCTTTATCAAATTACTTAGAAAGCAGTGGGCGCTGTGAACACTAAACATTACTACCTGAAAACCAGTTCATGTAGTGTGGAGAAGTGAAACAAATAACTTTATTAATTCGACAAGCAGGCGACTGCCCAAACCAGCTATGAATTGTAACATTATAAGATGAGCTGAGCAAGCTATCTTAGGTTCGAAAGAACGGGTCATTTTATAGGACTGTAAGCAAAAGACCCAGGTTTATAATACTAGATTTCCAGATATTAGGCGTCTGATATATGAGTAAATGAAACACCTTTCTATAATTTCAGAGTATACAGCTGTTACGACGGCGATATTAAACCTTATCCTCAAGCTTGGATTGTATCAATTTAGTCAGAACCATGTTATGTTAAAACGCACTACAGCGGTAGGATATGATTACCCTTAGATGCAAGTACAAGTTTTAGTACTTTATGGGCTGATAACGCGCTCGACTTTTGTCACGTTATTACAGCAGATGATCAATGGATCAGTGGTATTGATCAGCACACAGATGTGCTATTTGAGGTTGTGGAATTGATTTTTCTTCCAATGATGTGTTTGTATTGGATGTTTGGTACACCAATTGTTTACACTACACGAATTTATCATGGTCGTTAAAAATACAATGGAACTGATATGAGTAAACTGATCTGATATATATGAAGGTAATAATCAATTATCAGGATGTTCAACTAAAACTGAGTATAAACCAAGAGCTAGGAACTCAAATAAAATTTAACCAAACCTATAAACTTAAATGAACCTTGATGACCATAACTTAGATTTGATTCTTCGACTCTTTATAAATACAAATATAGCTTTCCCTAATGAGCGACGACAGTCAGTTAGTTACGTGTCTAAACGCGGTAACTAAACTGATAATGCGATGTTAGACATGTTTTGCTCATGCAATCGCCGACGTAACTTTTCTCTCCCAACACAAACATGACCCAAGTTCACAAACAGTGAATTTGCGATGTAGGAAGGTAAAGAGCAGTGGCGCCCATTGCGCACGTAATTTAAGAGTCTTTACATGTTATACATTTGTGTTGTGATTAGACTAGGCTTTTCATACTTTCTGTTAGGATCCGAATGTGCATAGCTTTAGCTTGGAAATAAATTTAGGATGAAACGCTTCTCGTTTACATCATTGTTATTATTAACGTACGATAGGCATTAGATTAAATGATTATAACGTTAAATGTTGGAAGTGACACCATCATAGCGTAGCTTTAAACTTATTATGCTTTAAATGTAACTAATATCTTGCACTGTAAACAAGTAAATAACTCACCTTGCTGTAGGATCATTCTTGTACTATTATTATTATTGAATCTCCGAAGTAATTGGATAGGGAAAATCTACGTGTCATTCTCTTCTTTGTTTTTCCATTTTTGCGTAGGACTTCGAGAGGCTTAATTTGTTAGGATTATCGCACGGAGACGAATTACATCATTATGAACTTTGTTAACACGGAATAGCCGGTTTTACCTCTCGGAAGTAGTTAGGGGTCTGCCACTTTTTTGAATAAACTGAGTGTGATTTAAATCTCTTTATTGTATTTGTTGAGTTTGTATTCCTCTGGACTGGTAGTTTTACCTCGTATTACACCCGACACCCCCCGAGTACTGTTTCTTGAGTGCTTTCCCGGTCCAAGAATGCATTCCTTCCCGGCCTATATGTCTTCCTGTGAGATGGGGGTTTCGGACGGGTCATTTAAGGTCGATGGCTCCCCAGAATTATCGTCAATTGGGCACTCTACATCCTCGGGGTCTCACGGTTGGTGAGTTCGGGAGATGACGATTCCGAGGGATTCCTGAGCTAGGTCCGTTTTTTTCTCGCTTTTTCCACTGATTTTGGGGCGTGCCCTCTCCTCTTTCCCGTTCCTATCTGCCTTTCATGGCTCTCCTTCCTTCCAAGTCCCTCAATCCTCATTTTTCGAGGGTTGAGGGCATTTTTTTCATTCCTGTCCTTTATTTGCCTTATCCTTTATTTGTTTACCATTTCTTCTTCTAGTATTTAAGTTTGTAGTTAGTATTAGTTATAGTTTTCATTTTCATCTCATCTTTCACTATCACACAAACCATTAGGGGCCAATAACCTAGATGTTAGGCGCCTTAAAACAACAATTATCATCATCATATTTTTAAATGACTCAACGAGGTATATACACAGTAGGCATTTGTGTTTCCAGATTAGGGGAAGCTAGTATCCTGCGTCTATTCATGAACTTGTTTTCAACACAACACGATTATACGGAAAACATATACCGAGTAGGCCTACTTAAAAAATGTGGTACAGCTTTACAGCGCGTTTCCGGTAAAAAACTGTCAGTCCAAATCAGAAATTTGCAAGTTCGTCACTCAATAATTATTGCGGAGTTAATTGCAACGTTTACACGTCAGTTCAGGACCTATCTTTCTGGAGCGTAATAACTATCTTTACTACAGGGTCTTTTTTATCGATCTAGTAACATAGCAGCACAGCAATATCAGGTAGTTAATTTGTCCCATACAATCTACAGTGTCCAGCATATACTACTACTGTTTGGGATGTTTTATAACTGATTTCCACAGGGGTCACACTGCATGCTGCCAGTTGATGTCAGTATACGAAGGGATAACAACCTAACGGCCACTCGCTACATGTCCCTCAGCGCTAATGCACCCCATTGCGTTATGAAACCTTGCATTTGAGAGCGTAATAAGTTCATATGTGGTACAGCACGACAGTTGATGGCATCATATTGACAATGGTTGGTGTATCCAGCAACAACGAGTACACGGACATCATACTAATCTATGGAGAAGCTGGTTGTAATGCCATCGAAGCTCGAGGTTTCATAACGAAATGGGGCGCATTACCGAGAGCACTGAGGAAGATTTATAGAGAGGCCGTCTGGTGTTTATCTCTTGGCATTCTAATGTTACCTGCTTGCATTAAAGGTTACCCCTTAGGAATTCAGTTATTAGACCTCCCGTTCATCATTAGTGCATGTGGGACACCTAAAAGTAGATTGTACGGGCAAATGAGCCACCTGGTATATCTCTCGGCAAAGATTCACCCGGCTACGCTTCCATTTTACCTGTGCGTTATGATGATAGACCGATGGAAAAGAAAAGAACCCTGTGGAATAATAATGCCTTTTACAGCGCTTAAAAAGCCCTCTTTGTTGAATAATTATCAGCGCGTGACGTTCCTCGTCACTAAAATGGAGACTTAAAATTGCTGCACTTTGTGTGTAAGCGCTTGACTTGGTAGCAATATCAGAAAAGGCCGCGTAACACGTGTCTTCATAACGCAAGGACTTACCTTTATATATTTGTTGGTGTTATTGCCGTTCCTGTGGTGAGGCCTGTGATGCTCTGTAAAGCAGAAACTTGGACGATTACAAAAACCCAAGAGAGAAAGATTGAAGTGACAGAAATGAGAATATTAAGGAGGATGAGTGGAGGGACAAGAAAGAATAAAATAATGAAAGATTGCATCAGAGAGCAGTGAAAGTGGGACCCATATAAAAGAAGGTCCAAGGGAGTAGGCTCCAGTGATATGGGCAAAGAGGAGGATTACGGGGAGAAAATAGTTATAAATCTCGAAATTGAGGTAGTTAAGTAGGAGAGGAAGACCAAAATTGAGAAGAAAGACAAGGTTGCAGGGGACCTCAGAGAAAAAGTATGGAAGAGGGAGGTTGCATGGGATAGACAAATATGAAACAGAAGAATCCAGCAAAGTAACCCTACGTGACATGGGAAAAGGATGAGATAAAGGAGAATATTTGCGCTCCTACTAGAGCCATAAGTTTATGAAACGCAGTAGACTGGCAATACCATATACTCAGGCAATAACATAGTGTTGCTTCTCAACCGTAATATTCGACTCCACAGCATGCTGATATTCACTTGTCTAGTGACTCATCCTCTCATGATACACAAGGCTGTTACGAGTGAATGGATGAGGCTGCCTGTTTTGTATGAGTACCGACTGGTTCAGAAAGCTGTTCCCGCATGAAACAATGTTTTAAGTCTTGTAACTCCGTAACAAAGTGGCTGTGAGGATTGTAATTTTTTATTTCAATGCATACGACACTACTTTATATAAAAAGTAGGTGCCACCATGTTTAAACATCCTGTATAGCACCCAAATATCTTCAGTCCTCGAATGATTTTGCTTGTTATTGTTATCGTCGCTCCTGTAGGCATAAGTTTTCACCATGTCAAACGGGGTAGAGTATCGCCACGAACTCGGCCTTTGATATTTCCGAGATAATTTATTTGTGGGTATTCTCAAAATTGCATTTGAATTCTTAACGCAACACGATAATAGTGAATTAATTCAAACATTTAACTCAATTCCTTTGTGTTTCGGTCTTGCTTAAAAACACGTGCAATAGGTTTCTAGTTCTGGTACCAACGAAAGGAGGCCTCTAACGAGAAATAATAAACAACGCCAATATACTAAAATATATTCTTACCCCATGTATCCCCGGTCCTCCAAATGATTTAATGGGAAGTAGTATAGATTGCGATATCTTACACTGCAAAATTCCCGTAGACACAAAATGGCTGCATCCTGGCTTCATGGACGACACTAAAGACTTAATTGGCGGCTTCGGTGGCGTAGTTGGTAGCATGCTGAGCTTCTATGCCCAAGATCGCGGTTTCAAATCCGGCCGAAGTCGTCGGATTTTTTAAGAGCGTTAAAAATCCCTCAGTATGCCTTCCTTCGGAGGGGAAGTAAAGCCGGCGGTCCCATGTCATAGATTTATGGCATGTTAAAGTACCTTCCGCTAGATACACCTGTGTGAAGATAAATTGTATAGGTTAAGAATGTAAACAACGCTCTTAGTTTCCTACGTTCATTGCCAAGAGCCGACTGCGGTGGCGTCTGGTAGCTAAGTTCTGAACTAGTAGTCGTTGACGGTGGAGTTTGGCGGCAAATGTAGGAACTATTTGAAAAATTCAAAAGTCTGCTGTCCTTGAATTAAAAAAACAGAAAACACACACTAATACAGTCATCACATTTAACACCGGTTATCAGACAGATTCTACACACAGACAAAGTACACGGAGCTACATGACCGCGTTGTCGCAGCCTCTAAGCTTAGGAACCAACCAACCATCGATGCATACATGTTAAATTATATGCGTTAATAAGGTTTTAAAAACACATCCTTGCCTAGGGCTTGCGTCCCAGACCCCTTGCTTGTGGTACAAGCAGTAATTTTCATCCAGACAGTGGTCTAATCTAGTAGCGGTCAATGGATTTGTCCAGACAGTCGTCTAACCAGTGCAACTTTTGAATTAGATTGAACAACTAAAAGTAATTTATGAACATTCTTAACTTACCACCAAACTTCGCATTTGAACACATGTGACTGCATAGACATGTAACTACGCTCTGTTGGAAACCACATACAGCTGAGAAATATGGTGGCAATTGAAGCCACAACATCAAACAAACCGACATCAACATTCGAACGTTATCTGTGACGTCATCGACTACACTAAAATATTCCCCTAGACGCATACGTATAGGGTACTACACCTAACATTCAGTATCAAAGTTGTGCTTGAAATCGATTCAAAGAAACCTCTATATTTCACTGAACCATTTCTAACTTTTAAAGTCTGATGTGAGATTCCTCGTTTTTTAAATCTACTGAAGCCTCTGCTACCCTTTCATTCCACCCCTTGTAAAGGGGAGGGTGGGAACCACCCACTAAGAAACTCGTGAGCAAGATGACATCTTGCGCCCCGTGGTTTTCAGTTTCTCCTCCGGTGAAACAAGCGAATAAATCCAAGTCCCGTTTCTATTCTCCAACTCCTTGGATCTTGTTTTCTTTTAATTTCTTTCTTCTGTGTCCTTATAATTACCTTTCTTCTCTCACAGAGGCCCAAGATAAGCGTTCCTTTTATCTAATGTTATTTCATAATTCAGGATGTCTCTGAGGCAAGCACGTTTCAAAGAAAAGAAGGACCTGGGGAAACCAATCTCCTCGCACAGAAAGTTAAGCTAATATTTTCTTGACGTAAGAATAATTGAAGTGCGGTGAGCACAATGCGGATATCTACATCCCGGTAGACATCAAGAAAAGTGAAAGCATATTCCATCCACAGGGATCTCCCCACTCAAGTATAGCAGAAGAGGGGAAGGGTATATTTAAAGGTAAAGTATGAACGTGCTCAACAAATAGTTCCATTGAGATTAATGTTTGTTTTAAAATATAGCTTCGAAGGCATTTGTCAATGTTGACTTTATGACAGTTGATATTGTAACTTTCAATCGGTCAACAAACAATAATTCCAATTACTGGAAAATGTGAAAAAATAACCTGAAATAAATTACATGTGATTAAGAACAAAAAGTTCCGTGACGAACTAAAGAGCCTACTTTTCTCGAAATGTAAGATGCATTCCAATGATTAATCTATATGGACCTAATTAGAACAATGACGAAATTGAGTTGGTAATATCGAAATTTCTAATTAGTACGAAATGTAACTGGCATAATGTAGCCTAAAAGAGCACTACAGTTGGCAGCCCTGGTGACTGTATATATTCCTAGTTCCATCTCTTAAGGTACAGAATACAAAATTTGGTTGACGTCCAATAGATAGCATGGACGTTGCATGTAGTTAGACATTGGACTTATCAGCGCACGTAAAATCATGTTGGCAACAATGACATGCATGTGTTGGTCAGAAATAATCTGAACTATTATGATCTATTGTTGTGCCAATTTTGGATGAAATCCATTTATTTGTATAGAAGTTACATGTATTTTAAAATTGGACCAATCAGCAGGCTTAGAATCATGTTGGAAGCTCTGACCTATATTAGTAACTCCAAATTAAAAAATAGAGACAGTATTTATTAGCCGTTGGCAGCCCTGGTTCCTCTTAAGAATAGGCATAGTCATATCTGTTATAGTACACATAGCACATACGAAATTTGGTTGAAATCCAATTGATAGTATAGAAGTTAGATGTATTTAAAAATTGGTCCTATCAGCAGGCTTAGAATCATGTTGGTAGTACTGAGGTCCATTAGTTACTCCAAATTAATCTAAAATGTCAGGTATTATACGTGTGCATAGTTTAAAGCTGTCGGCTTGCATACTTTCTGATATATGGCTATTTGGATTTTAAAAAACTGAGAGCATTTATTAACAGTTTGCAGCCTTGGTGGCTCTTAAGAATACGCTCAGTCATATCTGTATGTGTACACATAGCACATACGAAATTTGGTTGAAATCCAATTGATAGTGTAGAAGCTTTATGCATTTAAAATTTGTACCTATCAGCAGGCTTATAATCATTTTGGAAACACTGCTATGCATGGCCTCCTGGAAATTAAACAGCAATATTATTATCTATACGTGTGCCAATTTTGAAATAGCTCCCATTCATACCTTCCATGATATCCAACATGGAGCTCAAATTTCAATTGTGATTTTTCAGCAGTTGGTAGCACTGACATCATTTTCAAATATCGTGAGATATTGAGGTATACATCTTTACTCATACTAAATTTGGTTTCGATTGCTGCAGCCGTTTAGGAGTTGATAGGGGGGGAGACACAGCCAGACAGACAGAAGGACAGACAGACAGACAGACACACACACATTTTCCCGGATCGATCTCATAAGTCCACTTTTTCCTCATTTTTGCAAAATGTGAAAAGTAGGCCAAAAATTGCTGAGTTTTAATTCCATGGCCGTGAAAGCCAATATATCATATTTTCGGAAGCCTTTATAGGGAGGTGAAAGGCTGCTTGAACTTATAGCTCTCGCGGTAAAGAAGTGCAGGTGCACTTCATAATAAGGGAGGTAGCGCACATCGCTACTCCTGTGGGAGTCCGGGCACGGACACCAAGAACCCGCTGATGAACCTATCTTTGTGTTCCTAGGCGACACACCGCACAAGACACGGTATAAGCCTAGAAAATTTACTGAGTTTTAATTCCTTGCCCGTGAAAGCCAATATGCCATCTTTTTGAAAGCCTCTATAGGGAGGTAATGGCTGCTTGAGCTTCTAGCGCTCGCAGTAAACAAGTGCATGTGCACTTCATAAGATGGCAGTTCGCTACTCCTGTGGGTGTCCAGGCACGGGCACCAAGAACCCGCTGATGAGCCTGTCTTGGTGTTCCTAGGTGAAACCCCGCACAAGATACGGTATAAACCTAGAACATTCGCTGAGTTTTACATGTATATTGTTTTATGGACTATTGGAGAAGGAGAAAATATGGGATTACAGGACAAGTTTACAGTTTTGTACACACACTATTTTTGATCAAAGAAAGATTTCTGAAGTAGGTGGCTGTAACAATAGCAAGTTTCTTTCATACAATCCAAGTTTTGAGTAAATGTGTAATGAGAAACTAGAATCTGATATATCTCCTGGTGATACAGTGAATTTTAAATTTGCGCCAATCCCCTCATGTACAGTGGAGCGAAGCTTAGCCAATACAAATCACTTTTGCGAGGAAACAGGAGAGGCTTCAAGTTTGAAAATGTAATACATTTTGTGGCAAACTGTAATGGTAGCAAATATAATGAATAAATGGATGATTGAATGAATGAATAATAAATAAAAAAACGTTAAATGAAACAAGAAGTACCGTGACGAACTAAAGAGCCTACTTTTCTTAAAATTTAAGATTCATGCCAATGATTAATCTTTATGGGCCTATATAGAATAA
Source organism: Meconema thalassinum (assembly GCA_946902985.2). NCBI lineage: Eukaryota > Metazoa > Arthropoda > Insecta > Orthoptera > Tettigoniidae > Meconema > Meconema thalassinum. The sequence goes on from OX336390.1 coordinate 840,091,878, forward strand.
TGACGAAATGAATTTGGTAATATCGAAATTTCTAATTAGTTTGAAATATACCTGGCATGATGTAGCCTGATAGAGCACTACAGTTGGCAGCTTTGGTGACTGAATATATTCTTAGTTCCATCTCTTAAGGTACAGAATACAAAATTTGGTTGAAGTCCAATGGATATCATGGACGTTACATGCAGTTAGACATTGGACCTATCAGCGCATGTAAAATCATGTTGGCAACAATGTCATGCATGTGTTGGTCAGAAATAATTTGAAATATTATGATGTATTGGTGTGCCAATTTTGGATGAAATCCTTTTGTTAGTATAGAAGTTACTGGAATTTTAAAATTGGACCTATCAGCAGGCTTAGAATCATGTTGGTAGCACTGACATACATTAGTCGCTCCAAATTAATCTAGAATGTCAGGAACTATATGTGCGCAAAGTTTAGTGCTGTTGGCTTGCATACTTTCTGATATATTGATATTAGGGTGAAATATATAAACACCATTTATTAACAGTTGGCAGCCCTGATTGCTCTAAAGAATATGCACAGTCATATCTGTTATGGTAAACATACCACATAGAAATTTTGGTTGAAATCCAATTGATAGTGTAGAAGATACATGTAATTAAAAAATTGGTACTTTCAGCAGGCTTAGAATCATGTTGGTAGCACTGACATACATTAGTTGCTCCAAATTAATCTAGAATGTTGGGCACTATACGTGTGCAAAGTTTAAAGCGGTGGGCTCGCATACTTTCTGATATATTGGTATTTGGATAAAAAATAGAGAGAGCATTTATTGACAGTTGGCAGCCCTGGTGGCTCTTTAGAATACCCACAGTCGTATCTGTTTATGTACACATAGTACATACGAAATTTGGTTGAAATCCAATTGATAGTGTAGGAGTTACATGCATTTAAAATTTGGACTTATCAGTAGGCTTAGGATCATTTTGGCAACACTGTCATGTATGGCCCCCTGAAAATTAAACTGAAGTATTATTATCTATATGTGTACCAATTTTGGAATAGTTCCCATGTATACATTCCAAGATATCCAACATGGAGCTCAAATATCAATTGCGATTTTTTAGCAGTTGGTAGCACTGACATCATTTTCAAGTATGACATTGAGATGTCCCAGTATAGATCTTTACTCATACCCAATTTGGTTTCGATAGCTGCAGCCGTTTAGGAGTTGATAGGGGGGGCACACACACAGACAGACAGACAGAAGGACAGACAGACAGACATTTTTCCGGATCGATCTCATATGTCTACTTTTTCCTCATTTTTGCAAAATGTGAAAAGTAGGCTAAAAAAGGAATCATTTATTATTATTATTAATCTTGATTGGTCACATTGGACCACTTGAGTCGTTCCACAATCACTTCTTCTTTGAAGGTAGTACTGCTTGGTTCTTGCGCTCTTTCCAGTACTTTTTCATTCTTTCAGATCGGGATTTTCTCAACTCATCTGAAATCTCCATAGGCTTTCTGTGTGTCATTTCTGCAGAAAATTTGTGAGTTTTAAGTATGGTGTTAATTTTATTTTTCTCCTCGGCATCTGTTATCTTGAGTCCAACTGCTTTGAGATCTTGTTGGATTTCTTGGATCCATTTACCTCCAGTTTTCTTTCCTAGATTTCTCATCACCAGTTGGCGTACAATTCTGTTTTCTGGAAGCCGTAAGATGTGAAAAAAATATGAAATTCTTTTCTTCTTCATTGTGCTGGTGATTGGATCAATCTCACGATAGACAGTTTCATTTGGGAGAATCCTCCAGACTCCCTCAACCTGATACTTTTTATTTATGCACGTTCTAATGATTCTTCTTTCCGTTTTGAGGAGCTGATCAGTTCTTTGTTCATTTTTAATTTGGAACAATGTTTCACAAGCATAAGTGGCTTCAGGGAGAGTTACAGTTTTATAATGTTGGATCTTAGTAGCTATTGATAGGCATTTTTTATTATATGTTGACCAGGTTAGAGATTGTGCCTTTTTCATTTTATTTGTTCTATTTATCCAAGTTACTTTTTCGTTTAAGTTATGTGTTATAATTTCTCCAAGATACTTAAATTGAGGAACTAGGTTAATTTTATGATCATTTATATAGACTTCATTTATATCTAAGGGTTTCATAGGCATGATCTCAGTTTTTTCAAAGGATATCTGTAATCCTATCCCTTGAGCAATTTCTTGGAGACTAGTGATCTGAGTACAAACCTCTTCCTTGTCTAGTGCTAAAAGAGCCAAGTCATCTGCAAATCCTAAGCAGTTTATTTTTATTGATGGTTTTGTTCCAATTTTGATCTTAGGAGGGTTTTCCTTTTGCCAAACCTTCATGATATAATCAAGAGCCACATTGAAAAGCAGAGGGGATAATCCATCACCTTGTCTGAGACCAGTTTTTACTGTGAAAGCTGTTGATATTTCTCCCCTAAATTTAACTTTCGAATTTGTGTTTGTTAATGTTAATTGAATGATTTTTATCAATTTAGGATGGAGACCGTATGATCTGAGGATTTTTAGCAGTGTCAGTCTATGAATACTATCATAGGCTTTCTTGAAATCTATAAAAGTGATAAAGAGTTGCTTATTTCTGTTTTTGTAATATTCCATTATTAATTTCAGGCTAAGGATTTGGTCTGGACAACTTCTGTAAGGGCGAAATCCTCCTTGATATTCTCCAAGTTGTGGTTCCAGAATGTTTTTGATCCTGTTGTAAATTATACGAGAGAAAATTTTATATGTGCAGTCCAGAAGGGTAATTCCTCTGTAGTTATCTGGGTTCGTTTTGTCTCCTTTCTTAAATAATGGATGGATTATTCCTGTGGTCCAGTGTGCAGGAATTTCTTCAGTAATCCACATTTTAACTAGATGTTGATGAAGATTTATAATCGCAGGTTTACCAGCATTTTTCCAGATTTCAGCAAAGACTAAGTCTTCGCCACAAGTTTTGTAATTTTTTTGTTCTTTAATTGCGAGTTCTACTTCATTAATGTTTGGAGGATTTATTAAATCAGGTGAAGTTAAAATAGGTGTATCAGTGTTTACTTGCAGGGTTTCCAGTGGATCATCACAATTTAACAGTTTCTCGAATGCTTCTGCAAGGATCTCTGTATTTTCTTGGTTAGAATGTGCTAACTTTCCTGTTTGATTTTTCAACATTAATGTTGGAGCTTCAAATTTTTTTAGATATTTACCAAATGTTTTGTAATAATCTCGAGATTGCTTTTTCTTGAAATCGTCTTCTATCTTTTCCAGTGTATTTTTAAGATGATTACGTTTCGTTTGTCTGATGATTTTATGGGTTAATTTTCTTTGTATAGTTAGTTCTAAATTTGATTCTTCTGACTTTAGAGCTTGATGTTTTATCCATGCTTGGTGTCTTTTCTCTATTGCTTGATCACAATCTACATTCCACCATTCATGTTTTTTCCTTGGATTTATTGGTGCTAACTCCTCTGCTATTGATTTTAATTTAGTGATTAATTCGTCCAATGTTTTAGTGTTGAGAGATTCTTCTCCTGTTCTTTCACAGTACTCTATATTTTTTATTAAGGTAGATGGATCAAATTTCCTCCTATTGTTATTATTAGTTTTTTTCTTGGAATCATTTAATTTATGAATCCAGTATTTTTAATGTATTTTTGTAGGTTCAAAAAGTGAGGAGTGTGATGGTGCAGTGGCTTGGCTGCTCATCTTTCACCCGAATGGCCAGGGTTCGAAACCCGGTGACAGCGGGGTGAAATTTTCACCTGAAAATCACGTGGTGCCAGGAAGGGTATCCGGCCAAAACCAAAATAAGTTTGGTTGACTCTGGCGACCACACTTAATTGAGAAAAGCCGAAGAAAGTTTTTCTTTTTTTTTTTAGGTTCTAAAAGTAACTAAATAATGGCTTCGGTAGCTCGCTGAACTGCTATGCCCAAGATCACGGGTTCAAACCCGGTCGAAGACGTCGGACTTTTAAGAGCATTAAAATCTTTCAGTGTGCCTTCCTTCGGAGGGGAAGTAAAGTCGGCGGGCCCATGTCATAGAAGTAGTGTGTTTTGGCCGGTTCAGATCCCTCCACCTCCACACCCTCCACACAAGATGGCGGCAGCCCGATAACTCCCGAACCCGTGGTCGGATTTTGACAAATGAGGTGTCATTGAACTCGGGCTGACACCCCCTTTCCAATGGACAACATATTTCCACCCCAAAATAAAACCTACCCCTACTAGAGGGTGAAAACTGTAATTTTTTAGAGAATCTCTGTTTCCAATTGCAACATGTGAGAGTTTGAATGCCGATATGGAATGAAATGTTGTTCCACATAAAGTGCATATGTTCGGTGGAAAGCCACTACGAATTAGCATGCCCACTCATGGCTTTTGAAGAGGGTGGGGGAGCGGATCCCTGTGGATGGGTTATTGTTGACGGGTCATTGTTGGCGGGGTCATTGTTGCCGGGTCATTGTGGACGAGTCCTTGTGGACAGGTCCTTGTGGACGAGTCCTTGTGGACAGGTCCTTGTGGACGAGTCCTTGTGGATGAGTCGCTTTGGACTAATCCCTTTAGACCGATCCCTTTGGACTGGCTCATGAATTTATTTAAATTATGTCAAAGGGCCTAACTACATTTCGCGTGTGTTGAATTGACGTTGTTCACCACTACTATAATGGGATAACGATATGAAAGGAAAGTGACGAAATACATGTGAACATACAAGGGATCTAACTTGGGGGATGGATGTGTTCTAACGAGTCATTTGTAGTTGAATGAGAATAATACATGTTCTTAAGATGTTAAAACTGAGGAGATGGCACGTGCAGTAAGACGTCTTGTTACTTCCTGTGTCATATTACAGACATGACAGAGAGCGCGCAGATCTGTTGCTATGACTAACACTGCAGTAATTTGAAACCGCAAGTGTTCATTAAGACAATGGATGATGATCATGCAAAATTAGCAGTTATTGGATATTACACAGGTGTTCCTTCCGGTGTCATGTTGCTGACATACCAGAGAGCGCACACTGCTGTTACTATGACTGACGCTGCAGTAATTTGAAACCCCATATGTTGATTAAGACAATGGGTGATGATCATGCAAAGTCAGCAGTCATTGAATACCACACAGGTGTTCCTAGTGTACTTTGGACTCTCAACTGTATTGGGAAAGGAATTGCAATGATCTGCAAAAAACTGCTGACACGAGCGATGAGAGTTCATATAAGAGGGGTGTCATATATCTCCCTACTGTCAGTCTTTATTACTCGCTTTGAGTGAACAGTGCTCTATTACTGCTCAAGAGTTGTAAAAAAAGCCGTTTTGGTAGAAAATCATTAAATTATTTTGCAAGGTAAGTACTTATTATTAATGGATTGTAGTCTTTTATTAATAATTGATGTTGAAGTTATTGATTGGAATGTATTTATTGATTGATTGATTGATTGATTGATTGATTTGTTTACAGATAATTGGGTACCTGTAGGTTACCAGATTCCTACAATCTGTTCATTCAGTGGCAGCAGTTGATCAATTATAAAAAGGTAAGTGCCCTCTAATAACTTTTAAACAGCTAGAGTATTATTTTCCAATGTTCACCACTACATGTCAGTGAAAATGGTATATTTGGCAGTCAAACGTTGGATCTACTTGACCATGGTGTGTAAAGCTAATTTTGTAGGTTAGATTTTGATTACCGCTCTATTAAGTCTGAATGTTCATTGCTAGGTGTCAGTGACAGAGGGAATATTTAAAGACTTAACCTCAGTTCACCTAACATAACCTAACTTTACCTAACTTAACCTTGACACGTGACATGTTTTACAAGTTTAAACTTGTTTTAAGACTGGCTATGACGTCACACTTAGCTCACTTAACTGGCGATCGCTGGTTTCTATCACGTGACATGTTCTACAAGTTTAGACTTGTTTTAAGACTGGCTATGACGTCACACTTAGCTCACTTAACTGGTGATCGCTGGATTCTATCACGTGACATGTTCTACAAGTATAGACTTGTTTTAAGACTGGCTATGACGTCACACTTAGCTCACTTAACTGGTGAACGCTGGTTTCTATCACGTGATATGTTCTAAACGTTTAGACTTGTTTTAAGACTGGCTATGACGTCATACTTAGCTCACTTAAATGGCCACTGCTGGTTTCTACCATTCTATCAAGTTCCAATGTTCATCGCTAGGTGTCAGTGACAGTGGTATATAATAACCCCAGTTAGAACAACATGAAGTTAGACTTGCTAGGAGTTCAAAGATCGATTTAAATACCCTGCTATAACCATTGACTGGAATATAATTAAACTATCTATATTGTACTTTTGTTTTATTATTTATTAACATTTATGATTTCTTTCTTTTATAGGTAATTTCGAAAGTGATCATCATGTTCAAGTGTGGTGACTGTAAGAAACAGTTCTCAAGACCTGACAACCTTCAACGACACGCAAATGCTAAACATGACATTAAAATGTTTGTGTGCAGTCATTGTGCTACCACATTTAACAGACAAGATAGTCTTGGACGGCATGTAAATTTAATGCATGTCAGTTCAGCACCTTTTTCATGTTCAGTTTGTGAACTTGGTTTTTCTGCTGTAAAGCGATATCAATCCCACATGGTTGAAGTGCATGGGGAACAACAGGAATTAAAAACTGTAAAACCATCAACTAGCACGGAACCTTAAAATGAATGTAATGCTCAAAAGCGTAAACGTTCTCAAGATTGTGAAAATAGTTGTACATCAAAAAGAAAGAAGAATGGTGAACCTTCAATAACCCATTGTGATGTTTGTAATATTGATATACCTTCTTCAATCATTCATGGACATTTACGCAGTATTCAACATAAAAATAACACTTGCCATGAAAGAAATTCTGGAAATGTTCAACAAATTGGTAGTGCATTTAAAAGTCGAATTGCTAGTTATAGACTTCATAGTGAAGAAAAAACTCAAAGTATTGAATCATTTTTAAAAAATGTTCAACCTACTGTGTTTGGCTTGGTAGGTAATGTTTTATTAGAGCATAAAACAATTAAAATGAATTTTGAACTTTTTGGACTCTATGTAAAAACTGGGAGCGAAGGTGAAATTACAGATATCAAATCTTTTAATACAAAAAACATAATTGTTAGCGAATCAACTAATATTAGTGATATATACCAAAATATTTCAAGTGCTATCATTGTGAAGAGTGAAGAGTTCCAGGAAAGGGAGTCAGGCTGGGCGTTAGTTGAAGTACTTTATTTAGAAACCAACATGAATAAATATAATCCCCTTCGAGCATCATCATCATACGTTGATTTGCCAGGATGGATCAGACGTAAGCATGCTTGTGTAAACGTTATGAATAATGATGACGCATGCTTTGCATGGGCTGTAACCTCAGCTCTCCATCCAGCAGTGGGACATGTGGAGAGAACATCATCTTATCCTCACTATTCTTCAGTGTTAGATTTAAAAGAAATAGAATTTCCTATGGCGATAAAAGACATTCAACGTTATGAAGAGCTGAACAATGTAAGTATTAATGTTTATGAAATTGAAAATAAGAGTATAGTTGGTCCTCTATATTATACTCAGGAAAAAAAGGATGCTCATGTAAATTTACTATACATAACCGAAGGTGAAAATGCTCACTATTGTTGGATAAAACATTTAAGTAGTCTTGTTGGTAGTCAGATAACAAAAAGAGAACATAAGAAGTGGTTGTGTGATGGCTGTTTGCTATATTTCAGAAAAGAGGACCAACTAACTCAACATCAAAAATGGGGGTGTAATCATGTTCGTACGGTATTACCAACTCCTAAAAATAACATTCTAAAATTTAAGGTTTATGAGAAACAGCTTCGAGTACCATTTGTTATATATGCTGACTTAGAGGCTTTGCTAAAACCATTTAATACATGTTCATCAAATCCAGCCCAACCTTTCACCAACACAACTCACATTCATGAACCTTTTAGCTTTGCATATTATATTAAATGTAGTTATGATGACTCTTTAAATAAGTTTGAGCTCTATAGAGGACCTGATGCACCTAAAGTTTTTATGGAAAGGCTTGAGAAAGATGCCATTCGTATATCCTCTATTTTAAATACGATCATTCCAATGGAACCACTAACTTTATTAGAGCAAATGAATTTTGAAACTGAAACTAATTGTTTTATATGTGGTGAATGTTTATATACAGACAGGGTTCGCGATCATGACCATTTAACAGGACAATATCGTGGTGCTGCTCACCAAGAATGTAATTTAAATTATAGAGTAAGTAAATTCATTCCGGTCATTCTACATAACGGTAGCAAATACGATAACCACTTTATCGTTAAAGAATTTGGAGCTTCAGATGTGAAAATTGATGTGATTGCAAATAATAAGGAACAATACATATCGTTCACAAAATACATCAAAACTGACGATAAGAAAACCATTAAACTGCGATTTTTAGATTCATTCCGCTTTATGCCGAGTAGTCTTGATAAGCTTGCTAGTAATTTAAAATCAGATCAGTTTCATGAAATTCAACGTGTCTTTCCTAAAGAAGATGATTTTAATTTGATTTGTCAAAAGGGTATATTCCCTTACGAATATATTAACTGTGTGGAACGTCTTGAGGAGTGTTCTTTACCACCGAAAGATGCATTTTACAGTTCCTTAAACACAAGTCATATCAGTGATCAGGAATATTTACATGCACAACGTGTATGGGCACAGTTTAACATTCAAACTTTAGGAGAATTTTCAGACATATATTTGAAGACAGATGTGTTGTTATTAGCAGATGTTTTTGAAAATTTTCGGAATGTTTGTATGAAAACTTATGACCTTGATCCTTGTCAGTATTTCACAGCTCCTGGGTTAAGTTTCAGTTCAATGTTGAAAAAAACGAAAGTAAATTTAGAATTAATGACTGATATAGACATGATCAATTTTATGAAATCATCAATTCGATGTGGATTAAGTCAATGTAGTGGACGGTACTCTAAAGCGAATAATAAATACATGCCTAGCTACAACCCTTGTGAAGAGTCAAAGTATATTGTCTACCTCGATGCAAATAACCAATATGGTTGGGCTATGAGTCAATATCTACCACTGAAAGATTTTCGCTGGCTGACACAACCTGAAATTGATGTCTTACATGTTGACACTCTTAATGATAACGATGATAAAGGATATATTTTAGAGGTAAATCTTGAGTACCCTAAAGAGTTACATGATGATCATAATGATTTACCATTTTGTCCTGAGAATATGCAATCTCCATACATCACAACACGAACAAAAATGTTAATTGCTAATGTAAATATGTAATACATTATCGAAACTTGAAACAGTGTCTACAGCATGGATTGAAATTAACTAAAATTCATCGCGTATTGCAATTTCATCAGTCAGCATGGCTCAAACCGTATATTGATCTAAACAATAATTTAAGAACACAGTCAACAAACGCGTTTGAAAAAGATTTTTATAAACTCATGAATAATAGTGTTTTTGGAAAGACTATGGAGAATGTTGATAAACGAGTTGATGTAAAGCTGATAACAAAGTGGGAGAATGATGGTAAAAGGTATGGTGCGAGCAACTTAATAAGCAAGCCTAACTTTCATAGCTGTTCAATTATTCATGAGGATTTAGTTGTAATACAAATGAATCGTCTTAAAGTAACTTACAACAAACCCATATATGTGGGTTACACCATTCTGGAATTATCAAAAACACTTATGTATGAATTTCACTATGATTATGTAAAGAAAAACTATCTTGATAATGCAAAATTTCTCTACACAGACACAGATTCTTTTATTTATGAGTTTAAAACTGCTTATTTTTATGAGGATATCAAAACTGAGCTAAATAGGTTTGATACAAGTGACTATCCCGAGGATAATATTTACCATTTACCTCTAGTAAACAAAAAGGTTCTTGGGAAATTTAAGGATGAATGTGCTGGTGTTATTATAGACACCTTTGTAGGCACAAAATCTAAATCATACAGCTATATAACAATTGATGATGTAGTAGTAAAAAAAATTAAAAGGAGTGAAAAAGAATGTTGTTAGTAAAGAGTTAGATATAAGTGATTATAAAAACTATATAGTTAGTAACCCACCTGTATTATATAAGAAAATGAGTGTATTTAGAAGTAAAAAACATCAGCTACATACCAATTTGCTGAACAAAGTTGCTTTAAGTAATGAAGACAACAAACAATTCATTATACCCAACACATTTGATACTTTTGCTTGGGGAAACAGTCGCATTGACGACTATTACTTTACTTAAGTCTAATGATCACTATATTGTAATATTTGTAGTGTGTTTTATATTGTAATATTTTTTTGTAAAAAACTGTAAGTAGAATGTATAATGTTAGGCTACTGTAGTTTAGTAAAAATAAGATAAGTAATACATTTTAGTGTAAAATGTTTGCTTTTGTATATTACGAAAAAGATTTTTAAAAAATGTACAGAATGTGTGAACTAAACAAGGGAAATGTAAAAATGTAAAGTGGAAAATTGTAAATATCCATGTGTGAAAAAGTGAAATAGTTATCATCATTTTAAAATTAAAAGACATTGTGATCTGGTAAACCTTGTTTTTATTTCACAACAACAAAAATGTACAGAATGTGTAAACTAAACAAGAAGAATGTAAAAAAATGAAAAGTGGAAATTGTAAATATTCATGTGTGAAAAAATGAAAATAAAGAAATGGCTATCACCATTTTAAAATTAAAAGACATTGTGATCTTGTAAACCTTGTTTTTATTTCACAACATATATGCCTTTACAAAATAGAATACAAAGAAATACCATTTCCTCAATCCTTTTCAATGTTCATGTCCACTCATCATTAACTTCCCTTTTATAGCAGTAATCACAATGAGGGCTGCCAACCTCTCCCCCACTGAGCCATTATAGGATGTCAAACGTTGCTTAGCTTTTCAACGATACTTTATCCACCACACGTATTAAAGCATAATGACTATGACGATAAGAAAGGTCGTGTTCTTTACATGCTTAATCCAAAGAAATAATAGGTATTTACTTAACACAGGGTCTTGAGTCCATGAGTTTGGTACATGTTGCAAGATTTCTTTCACGGCATTGACTGTCACAAAATAAATGAAAACTTGGAGAGCACCAATAATTCATCTTTGGTAAGACTATCCAGGATCTTGAGTCCATGATTTTGGTATAAGTTGCCAGATTTCTTTCACGGCATTGACTGTCACATAATAAATGAACAACTTGGAGAGCACCAATAATTCTTCTTTGGTAAAACTATCTGCATATCGATGACAGATAACCTTTTAGTTCCACCCTTAAAACAACAACACTACCTCTTGCATAATCTGCGATGTTGATGGCTCTTGAGACGTGAAAGATGGATTAAACATAACTTTTACATCAACAGGAGTTAGACTTTGCTCAGTAAACAATGCACTGTCATGAGCCACAGTATTTTTTTTCTTGGACTTGCTTTTTACTTTTCTTTATAAGTGTTTGAAACGGTGTATTAAAAGAGAATGATAAACATCCAAAGGGTAAATAGAGTAACAAATAAAGAGAAATGAAAATGATACTTCCATATCAATTGTCAAGCATGAACTAATCTCTAGCAAAGTTCACTCAATACTATAAATAATAGTTTAAAGTGGATGCAAAAGTGGGTGCAAAAGTGGGTGCATAAGTGGGTGCAAATGTGGGTGTATAAGTGGGTGAAAAAGTGGGTGCATAAGTGGGTGCAAATGTGGGTGCATAAGTGGGTGAAAAAGTGGGTGCATAAGTGAATGCAATAGTGGGTGCAAAGGTAGGTACAAAAGTGGGTGAAAAATGCCCCCCTTTTTGAATCTCGCTAACGCCCCCTTTTTAATCTATTCTTTGAAATTTTGACAAAGGGTCTAATTGGACGGGTCCTTTTTGAAGGGAGTCATTTTTACGGGTCCCGGAGGACGGGTCCCTTTGACATAATTTGGATAAAATGCAAGGGCCAGTCCATAGGGATCATTCCAAAGGACCCGCCACAGGGACCCGTCAACAAGGACCCGTCCTCCGGGACCCGTAAAAAAATGACTCCCTTCAAAAAGGACCCGTCCAATTAGACCCTTTGTCAAAATTTCAAAAAATAGATTAAAAAGGGGGCGTTAGCGAGATTCAAAAAGGGGGGCATTTTTCACCCACTTTTGTACCTACCTTTACACCCACTATTGCATTCACTTATGCACCCACTTTTTCACCCACTTATGCACCCACATTTGCACCCACTTATGCACCCACTTTTTCACCCACTTATGCACCCACATTTGCACCCACTTATGCACCCACTTTTGCACCCATTTTTGCACCCACTTTTGCACCCACTTGAAACTATTATTTATAGTATTGAGCGAACTTTGCTAGAGATTAGTTCATGCTTGACAATTGATATGGAAGTATCATTTTCATTTCTCTTTATTTGTTACTCTATTTACCCTTTGGATGTTTATCATTCTCTTTTAATACACCGTTTCAAACACTTATAAAGAAAAGTAAAAAGCAAGTCCAAGAAAAAAAATACTGTGGCTCATGACAGTGCATTGTTTACTGAGCAAAGTCTAACTCCTGTTGATGTAAAAGTTATGTTTAATCCATCTTTCACGTCTCAAGAGCCATCAATATCGCAGATTATGCAAGAGGTAGTGTTGTTGTTTTAAGGGTGGAACTAAAAGGTTATCTGTCATCGATATGCAGATAGTTTTACCAAAGAAGAATTATTGGTGCTCTCCAAGTTGTTCATTTATTATGTGACAGTCAATGCCGTGAAAGAAATCTGGCAACTTATACCAAAATCATGGACTCAAGATCCTGGATAGTCTTACCAAAGATGAATTATTGGTGCTCTCCAAGTTTTCATTTATTTTGTGACAGTCAATGCCGTGAAAGAAATCTTGCAACATGTACCAAACTCATGGACTCAAGACCCTGTGTTAAGTAAATACCTATTATTTCTTTGGATTAAGCATGTAAAGAACACGACCTTTCTTATCGTCATAGTCATTATGCTTTAATACGTGTGGTGGATAAAGTATCGTTGAAAAGCTAAGCAACGTTTGACATCCTATAATGGCTCAGTGGGGGAGAGGTTGGCAGCCCTCATTGTGATTACTGCTATAAAAGGGAAGTTAATGATGAGTGGACATGAACATTGAAAAGGATTGAGGAAATGGTATTTCTTTGTATTCTATTTTGTAAAGGCATATATGTTGTGAAATAAAAACAAGGTTTACAAGATCACAATGTCTTTTAATTTTAAAATGGTGATAGCCATTTCTTTATTTTCATTTTTTCACACATGAATATTTACAATTTCCACTTTTCATTTTTTTTTACATTCTTCTTGTTTAGTTTACACATTCTGTACATTTTTGTTGTTGTGAAATAAAAACAAGGTTTACCAGATCACAATGTCTTTTAATTTTAAAATGATGATAACTATTTCACTTTTTCACACATGGATATTTACAATTTTCCACTTTACATTTTTACATTTCCCTTGTTTAGTTCACACATTCTGTACATTTTTTAAAAATCTTTTTCGTAATATACAAAAGCAAACATTTTACACTAAAATGTATTACTTATCTTATTTTTACTAAACTACAGTAGCCTAACATTATACATTCTACTTACAGTTTTTTACAAAAAAAATATTACAATATAAAACACACTACAAATATTACAATATAGTGATCATTAGACTTAAGTAAAGTAATAGTCGTCAATGCGACTGTTTCCCCAAGCAAAAGTATCGAATGTGTTGGGTATAATGAATTGTTTGTTGTCTTCATTACTTAAAGCAACTTTGTTCAGCAAATTGGTATGTAGCTGATGTTTTTTACTTCTAAATACACTCATTTTCTTATATAATACAGGTGGGTTACTAACTATACAGTTTTTATAATCACTTATATCTAACTCTTTACTAACAACATTCTTTTTCACTCCTTTTAATTTTTTTACTACTACATCATCAATTGTTATATAGCTGTATGATTTAGATTTTGTGCCTACAAAGGTGTCTATAATAACACCAGCACATTCATCCTTAAATTTCCCAAGAACCTTTTTGTTTACTAGAGGTAAATGGTAAATATTATCCTCGGGATAGTCACTTGTATCAAACCTATTTAGCTCAGTTTTGATATCCTCATAAAAATCAGCAGTTTTAAACTCATAAATAAAAGAATCTGTGTCTGTGTAGAGTAATTTAGCATTATCAAGATAGTTTTTCTTTACATAATCATAGTGAAATTCATACATAAGTATTTTTGATAATTCCAGAATGGTGTAACCCACATATATGGGTTTGTTGTAAGTTACTTTAAGACGATTCATTTGTATTACAACTAAATCCTCATGAATAATTGAACAGCTATGAAAGTTAGGCTTGCTTATTAAGTTGCTCGCACCATACCTTTTACCATCATTCTCCCACTTTGTTATCAGCTTTACATCAACTCGTTTATCAACATTCTCCATAGTCTTTCCAAAAACACTATTATTCATGAGTTTATAAAAATCTTTTTCAAACGCGTTTGTTGACTGTGTTCTTAAATTATTGTTTAGATCAATATACGGTTTGAGCCATGCTGACTGATGAAATTGCAATACGCGATGAATTTTAGTTAATTTCAATCCATGCTGTAGACACTGTTTCAAGTTTCGATAATGTATTACATATTTACATTAGCAATTAACATTTTTGTTCGTGATGTGATGTATGGAGATTTCATATTCTCAGGACAAAATGGTAAATCATTATGATCATCATGTAACTCTTTAGGGTACTCAAGATTTACCTCTAAAATATATCCTTTATCATCGTTATCATTAAGAGTGTCAACATGTAAGACATCAATTTCAGGTTGTGTCAGCCAGCGAAAATCTTTCAGTGGTAGATATTGACTCATAGCCCAACCATATTGGTTATTTGCATCGAGGTAGACAATATACTTTGACTCTTCACAAGGGTTGTAGCTAGGCATGTATTTATTATTCGCTTTAGAGTACCGTCCACTACATTGACTTAATCCACATCGAATTGATGATTTCATAAAATTGATCATGTCTATATCAGTCATTAATTCTAAATTTACTTTCGTTTTTTTCAACATTGAACTGAAACTTAACCCAGGAGCTGTGAAATACTGACAAGGATCAAGGTCATAAGTTTTCATACAAACATTCCGAAAATTTTCAAAAACATCTGCTAATAACAACACATCTGTCTTCAAATATATGTCTGAAAATTCTCCTAAAGTTTGAATGTTAAACTGTGCCCATACACGTTGTGCATGTAAATATTCCTGATCACTGATATGACTTGTGTTTAAGGAACTGTAAAATGCATCTTTCGGTGGTAAAGAACACTCCTCAAGACGTTCCACACAGTTAATATATTCGTAAGGGAATATACCCTTTTGACAAATCAAATTAAAATCATCTTCTTTAGGAAAGACACGTTGAATTTCATGAAACTGATCTGATTTTAAATTACTAGCAAGCTTATCAAGACTACTCGGCATAAAGCGGAATGAATCTAAAAATCGCAGTTTAATGGTTTTCTTATCGTCAGTTTTGATGTATTTTGTGAACGATATGTATTGTTCCTTATTATTTGCAATCACATCAATTTTCACATCTGAAGCTCCAAATTCTTTAACGATAAAGTGGTTATCGTATTTGCTACCGTTATGTAGAATGACCGGAATGAATTTACTTACTCTATAATTTAAATTACATTCTTGGTGAGCAGCACCACGATATTGTCCTGTTAAATGGTCATGATCGCGAACCCTGTCTGTATATAAACATTCACCACATATAAAACAATTAGTTTCAGTTTCAAAATTCATTTGCTCTAATAAAGTTAGTGGTTCCATTGGAATGATCGTATTTAAAATAGAGGATATACGAATGGCATCTTTCTCAAGCCTTTCCATAAAAACTTTAGGTGCATCAGGTCCTCTATAGAGTTCAAACTTATTTAAAGAGTCATCATAACTACATTTAATATAATATGCAAAGCTAAAAGGTTCATGAATGTGAGTTGTGTTGGTGAAAGGTTGGGCTGGATTTGATGAACATGTATTAAATGGTTTTAGCAAAGCCTCTAAGTCAGCATATATAACAAATGGTACTCGAAGCTGTTTCTCATAATCCTTAAATTTTAGAATGTTATTTTTAGGAGTTGGTAATACCGTACGAACATGATTACACCCCCATTTTTGATGTTGAGTTAGTTGGTCCTCTTTTCTGAAATATAGCAAACAGCCATCACACAACCCACTTCTTATGTTCTCTTTTTGTTATCTGACTACCAACAAGTCTACTTAAATGTTTTATCCAACAATAGTGAGCATTTTCACCTTCGGTTATGTATAGTAAATTTACATGAGCATCCTTTTTTTCCTGAGTATAATATAGAGGACCAACTATACTCTTATTTTCAATTTCATAAACATTAATACTTACATGGTTCAGCTGTTCAAAACGTTGAATGTCGTTTATGGCCATAGGAAATTCTATTTCTTTTAAATCTAACACTGAAGAATAGTGAGGATAAGATGATGTTCTCTCCACATGTCCCACTGCTGGATGGAGAGCTGAGGTTACAGCCCATGCAAAGCATGCGTCATCATTATTCATAACGTTTACACCAGCATGCCTACGTCTGATCCATCCTGGCAAATCAACGTATGATGATGATGCTCGAAGGGGATTATATTTATTCATGTTGGTTTCTAAATAAAGTACTTCAACTAACGCCCAGCCTGACTCCCTTTCCTGGAACTCTTCACTCTTCACAATGATAGCACTTGAAATATTTTGGTATATATCACTAATATTAGTTGATTCGCTAACAATTATGTTTTTTGTATTAAAAGATTTGATATCTGTAATTTCACCTTCGCTCCCAGTTTTTACATAGAGTCCAAAAAGATCAAAATTCATTTTAATTGTTTTATGCTCTAATAAAACATTACCTACCAAACCAAACACAGTAGGTTGAACATTTTTTAAAAATGATTCAATACTTTGAGTTTTTTCTTCACTATGAAGTCTATAACTAGCAATTCGACTTTTAAATGCACTACCAATTTGTTGAACATTTCCAGAATTTCTTTCATGGCAAGTGTTATTTTTATGTTGAATACTGCGTAAATGTCCATGAATGATTGAAGAAGGTATATCAATATTACAAACATCACAATGGGTTATTGAAGGTTCACCATTCTTCTTTCTTTTAGATGCACAACTATTTTCACAATCTTGAGAACGTTTACGCTTTTGAGCATTACATTCATTTAAAGGTTCCGTGCTAGTTGATGGTTTTACAGTTTTTAGTTCCTGTTGTTCCCCATGCACTTCAACCATGTGGGATTGATATCGCTTTACAGCAGAAAAACCAAGTTCACAAACTGAACATGAAAAAGGTGCTGAACTGACATGCATTAAATTTACATGCCGTCCAAGACTATCTTGTCTGTTAAATGTGGTAGCACAATGACTGCACACAAACATTTTAATGTCATGTTTAGCATTTGCGTGTCGTTGAAGGTTGTCAGGTCTTGAGAACTGTTTCTTACAGTCACCACACTTGAACATGATGATCACTTTCGAAATTACCTATAAAAGAAAGAAATCATAAATGTTAATAAATAATAAAACAAAAGTACAATATAGATAGTTTAATTATATTCCAGTCAATGGTTATAGCAGGGTATTTAAATCGATCTTTGAACTCCTAGCAAGTCTAACTTCATGTAGTTCTAACTGGGGTTACTATATACCACTGTCACTGACACCTAGCGATGAACATTGGAACTTGATAGAGTGGTAGAAACCAGCAGTGGCCATTTAAGTGAGCTAAGTATGACGTCATAGCCAGTCTTAAAACAAGTCTAAACTTTTAGAACATATCACGTGATAGAAACCAGCGTTCACCAGTTAAGTGAGCTAAGTGTGACGTCATAGCCCGTCTTAAAACAAGTCTAAACTTGTAGAACATGTCACGTGATAGAATCCAGCGATCACCAGTTAAGTGAGCTAAGTGTGACGTCATAGCCAGTCTTAAAACAAGTCTAAACTTGTAGAACATGTCACGTGATAGAAACCAGCGATCGCCAGTTAAGTGAGCTAAGTGTGACGTCATAGCCAGTCTTAAAACAAGTTTAAACTTGTAAAACATGTCACGTGTCAAGGTTAAGTTAGGTAAAGTTAGGTTATGTTAGGTGAACTGAGGTTAAGTCTTTAAATATTCCCTCTGTCACTGACACCTAGCAATGAACATTCAGACTTAATAGAGCGGTTATCAAAATCTAACCTACAAAATTAGCTTTACACACCATGGTCAAGTAGATCCAACTTTTGACTGCCAAATATACCATTTTCACTGACATGTAGTGGTGAACATTGGAAAATAATACTCTAGCTGTTTAAAAGTTATTAGAGGGGCACTTACCTTTTTATAATTGATCAACTGCTGCCACTGAATGAACAGATTGTAGGAATCTGGTAACCTACAGGTACCCAATTATCTGTAAACAAATCAATCAATCAATCAATCAATAAATACATTCCAATCAATAACTTCAACATCAATTATTAATAAAAGACTACAATCCATTAATAATAAGTACTTACCTTGCCAAAAATTTAATGATTTTCTACCAAAACGGCTTTTTTACAACTCTTGAGCAGTAATAGAGCACTGTTCACTCAAAGCGAGTAATAAAGACTGACAGTAGGGAGATATATGACAGCCCTCTTATATAAACTCTCATCGCTCGTGTCAGCAGTTTTTTGCCGATCATTGCAATTCCTTTCCCAATACAGTTGAGAGTCCAAAGTACACTAGGAACACCTGTGTGGTATTCAATGACTGCTGACTTTGCATGATCATCACCCATTGTCTTAATCAACATATGGGGTTTCAAATTACTGCAGCGTCAGTCATAGTAACAGCAGTGTGCGCTCTCTGGTATGTCAGCTACATGACACCGGAAGGAACACCTGTGTAATATCCAATAACTGCTAATTTTGCATGATCATCATCCATTGTCTTAATGAACACTTGCGGTTTCAAATTACTGCAGTGTTAGTCATAGCAACAGATCTGCGCGCTCTCTGTCATGTCTGTAATATGACACAGGAAGTAACAAGACGTCTTACTGCACGTGCCATCTCCTCAGTTTTAACATCTTAAGAACATGTATTATTCTCATTCAACTACAAATGACTCGTTAGAACACATCCATCCACCAAGTTAGATCCCTTGTATGTTCACATGTATTTCGTCACTTTCCTTTCATATCGTTATCCCATTATAGTAGTGGTGAACAACGTCAATTCAACACACGCGAAATGTAGTTAGGCCCTTTGACATAATTTAAATAAATTCATGAGCCAGTCCAAAGGGATCGGTCTAAAGGGATTAGTCCAAAGCGACTCATCCACAAGGACTCGTCCACAAGGACCTGTCCACAAGGACTCGTCCACAAGGACCTGTCCACAAGGACTCGTCCACAATGACCCGGCAACAATGACCCCGCCAACAATGACCCGTCAACAACAACCCATCCACAGGGATCCGCTCCCCCACCCTCTTACAAAAGCCATGAGTGGGCATGCGTAAAAACAGAAAACATGCATGTTAATTCATAGTGGCTATCCACCGCACATATGCACTTTATGTAGAACGACGTTTCATTCCATATCGGCATTCAAACTCTCACATGTTGCAATTGAAAAGAGAGATTCTCTAAAAAAATACAATTTCACCCCCTAGTAGGGGTAGGTTTTATTTTGGGGTTGAAATATGTCGTCCATTGGAAAGCGAGTGTCAGCCCGAGTTCAATGACACCTCATTCGTCAAAATCTGACCATGCGTTCGAGAGATATCGCGCCACCGCCATCTTGTGTGGAGGGTGTGGAGGTGGAGGATTTAGAACCCCTCAAAAACCACTACTCATAGATTTATGGCATGTAAAAGAACCTCCCACTTCAATTTGTAGTGTGTAGCTAAATGTGTAGGTTATTTGGATTGAAACGCTCTATCAAGTTCCAAAGGTCGCCGATTGGTGTCAGTGACCGTGGCATCTCTGATAGCCAAAGTTGAAACTACCTGAAATTGAACTTGAAGGGGAGCCTACGGGCGTTCAATTAAAATACCCGGCTATGCCATTGGCTGCAATTGAAATTGAAAAGTAACAAAATGTAGTGTTTAGTGATTAAATTAATTGTATTGTTCATATTTTACAAAATATATTCACATATATGCAGTATGTACAGAACATATTTTGACACCATTTAGATTTATAGTCCACTAGCTGACCCGGCAGACGTTGTCCTGCCAATAAAACAATTTAATCTTCTCTTCCGTATGATATCTGTAATTTTTCTGCTTGTCCGTCAAGATCTTTGTTTCGCCTCTTCCGCCATGTACCATCATTTCTATTTTCGGGTCCTAAGATCTTCTTTGTTTCTTGAAGTGCTTTCGCATACACTTTCGCAATCATATGAATGACAATTGAACACATACGGAATTTTGTTGAAACGATTCGTGCGCTGTCATTCACTTGTTGAATCTACTCGTGCGCTACCTACTGAGAAATGGATTTACTATGTTAGAGACCTTCACGAAAGTGTACACAACGACTCATCAAAGTTTCATCGCAATGGATGAATGGTATATGAACGCATACGTTTTTTGTTGAAACGCTTCATGCTTCATCACACATCTGTTGCATCTACTCGTGCGTTACCTATGGTAAAATGGATTTACTAAGTCGAAAACCTTCCCTGGCATTTACACAACAACTCATCAAAGATTCTTCCCAATGGGATGGAAGGCATATGAACGCATACGGGGCTTTGTTTAAACGATTCGCGAGCCGTCACTCATTTGTTGAATCTACTCGTACGCTACCTATTATAAAATGGATTTACTAAGCCCGAAACCTTCCCTGGAGTGTACTCAACGATTCACAAAAGTTTCATCGCAATCGAATGAATGGTATATGAATGCATACGGGCTTTCTTGAAACGATTCGCGTGCCGTCGCTCATTTGTTGAATCTACTCGTGCGCTACCTATTGTAAAATGCATGTACTAAGTCAGAAACCTTTCCTCGAGTGTACACAATAATTCACCAACCTTTCATCGCAATCAGATGAATGGTATATGAACGCATACGGGAATTTTTTGAAATGATTCACGCGCCATCACTCATTTGTTGAATCTACTCGTGCGCTACCGATTATAAAATTGATTTACTAAGCCAGAAACCTTTCTTGGAGTGTACACAACAGTTCGCAAAGTTTCATCGCATTCGGGTGAATGGTATATGAACGCCTACGGCACTTTTTGCAACGATTTGCGTGCCGTCGCTCATTTGTTGAATATACTCGTGCGCTACCTATTGTAAAATGCATGTACTAAGCCATAAACCTTCCCTCGAGTGTACACAACATTTCACCCTAGTTTCATCGCTATCGGACGAATGGTATATGAACGCATACGGGACCTTTTTGAAACGCTCCACGCATCGTCGCTCTTTTGCTGAATCTTCTCGTGCACTACCTGTTGTAAAATGGATTTACTAAGCCTGAAACCTTCCCTGAAATGTATTCAACATCTCACCCAAGTTTGATCGCTATTGGACGAATGGTATACGAACGCATACGGGACTTTGATGAAACACTCCGCGCATCGTCGCTCATTTGTTGAATATACCCGTGCCTTACTATTGTAAAATGGATTGTCTAAGCCAGAAGCCTTCCCTGGAGTGTACACAATATCTCACCCAAGTTTGATTGCTATTGGACGAATAGTTTACGATCAAAGACGGGTCTTTGATGAAACACTCCACGCATCGTCGCTCATTTGTTTAATATACCCGTGCCTTACCTATTGTAAAATGGATTGTTTAAGCCAGAAACCTTCCCTGTAGTGCACTTAACATCTCATCCATGTTTCATCGCAATCGGATGAATGGTATATGACGGATACGGGATTTTGTTTAAATGATTCGTGCGCTGTCACTCATCTGTTGAATATACTCGTGCTCTACCAACTGTGAAATGGATTTACTAAGTTAGAAAGCTTCACGAAGTGTACACAACGACTCATCAAAGTTTCATCGCAATTGATGAATACTATATGAACGCATATGGGATTTTGTTGAAACGCATCACGCGTCGCCACTCATTTGTTAGGCTACTGTGCGCTGCCAACATTGTGAAATGGATTTTCCAAGTTGAAGACCTTCCCCGGCGTGTACACAACAACTCATCAATGTTACATCGGAATCGGATGAATGGCATATGAACGCATACGGGATTTCTTTTAACGATTCGCGTGCCGTCACTGATTTGTTGAATCTACTCATGCGCTACTATTGCAAAATGAATTTATTAAGCCATAAACCTTCCCTCGAGTGTACACAACATTTTACCCTAGTTTCGTCGCTATCGGACGAATGGTATATGAACGCATACGGAACTTGGTTGAAACGCTCCACGCGTCGTCGCCCATTTGCTGAATCTTCTCGTGCGCTACGTATTGTAAAATGGATTTATTAAGCCAGAAACCTTCCTTGGGGTGTACGCAAGATCTCACCCTAATTTCATCGTAATCGGACGAATGGTATATGAACGCATACGGGACCTTGTTGAAACGCTTCGCATGTCGTCAGTCATTTGTTGAATCTACTCGTGTGCAACCTCCTGTGAAATGGATTTACTAAGTTAGAAACCTTCATGTAAGTGTACACAACAACTCATCAAAGTTTCATCCCAATCGATGAATGGTATATAAACTTATACGGGGTTTGTTGAAGCACTTCGTGCGTCGTCGCTTATTTGTTGAATCTACTTGTGCGCTATCTATTGTAAAATATGATTTATTAAGCCAGAAACCTTCCCTGGAGTGCACTCGACATCTCATCCAAGTTTCATCGCAATCGGATCAATGGTATATGAACGCATACGGGACTATGTTGAAAAGCTCTAACGTGCAGAGACAAAGAGAAGAATTCGACCTTAGCTCCATCTATGTTACAAAACATTACTTTCCGCCCCGGGCGGAGTGTAAGTTATGGCGGTAGTTGTTAGGCTACTGTGCGCTGCCAACATTGTGAAATGGATTTTCCAAGTTGAAGACCTTCCCCGGCGTGTACACAACAACTCATCTGTCTCGTCTGTAGCTTGAGCTTTGGCAATCTCCTCCGTAGTAAAGCGTAAAGGAATACTGATGGAAGAAATTCGAGAACAAGCGTCAGCAGCAGAGTACGAATCAATTTTTCAAGTCCTCATTTCAGTGTGATGAACCCCATCTTAACAACTGGACATCCAGTCTCAGCTAAGGCACGGCGATTACCACCAAAGAAACTTGCAGCTGCCAAGGCAGAATTTCAGCAGATGATCCATATGGGAATCTGTCGACCTTCGAACAGCTGTTGGGCAAGTCCTCTCCACCTTGTGGAGGCTCTAACGTGCACAGACCAACCGTCCAAAGACATCAGCTTTCACCAAGGCCAAGGCTAGTGGTTTCCATGACGACTGTTTTTGACTGTATATTGTGGTTCTAAAATTGTGTGTAAATTGTGGTTCTAAAATTGTGTTCATTCCTCACACCGGGTCAGATTGTGAATCTAAACCATACAGGGACCCACCCTAATATACATTTTAAAAAATCATCACAATCGGTCCAGTCGTTTAGGAGGAGTTCAGTCACATACACACGTGTCGAATAATTATATATATATAAAGATAAAGATAGTAATAATTTAATGTTATTGGTTTTACGTCCCTTTTAACTACACTGGCTTTTAGAGACGCCGGGGTGCCAGAATTTTGCCCCGAAGGGGATCTTTAACGTGCCAGTAAATGTACTGACACGGCTCCCTCGCATTTGCGCACCCTCAAATGCCAGCTGACTGCGCCAGGTTTCGAACCTGCAACCTTGGGTTCAGCAAGCGAGAACGTTACCCCTGAGCCACGCAGCCAGACAGATAAAGATAGTGTCAAGTCTTTGTTATGCTATACTCGGTTGACAGTGCTGTGTGAGCAGTTGAGTAACTAACGAGATTTCAAGTAAAGATCCTCATTTTCTATACCGGTAGTGCAGAGCGCAACTTGCATCCAGTCGACCGTGTCTCGACTTGAGCTATGTTGCCATGGAAATGATCTGCCTTGCCATTCCTTCATGAGTATATTTTATGACTTTATATTAGCCTTTGCTCGAGTACAAAAGGACCGAAATCAGAAGAATGAGAAAGACTATCAAAAATCCATGTAGCCAGCGGTTCCTTCTGGGTCCTACACTATGTGTATGCAAAATATGGTTGAGATTGATGGAACGGTGTAGATTTGTATACGGAACCAACCCACATACATACATACATACATACATACTGTACATACAGACTTTCACTTTTATATATTAGATATTTTAAAATATATAATACATATATATGTACTGGTACCGGGCAGCAGCGGGCACTAGTATCGACTTGATGCACGGAGCAAATGATGCTTTAGATGGATCAAGATCGAAGACTCATGGGCGAAATCAGTCATAGTCTGATTCTTCGGTCATGATACTTTAGGTACTTGGATTAGGTATATAATATAATAATAAATTATATTTGTTGCTGGCGACTAGGAATACTTTTAATGACAACAGAAAGAATAGCACACAAAATTAAAACAGAGTAAAGAATTAATCAAAGAACTCGAAGTTCTCCAAAGAGCTCTTCGCTCATGGCCTCCACACACTCCCTCCCCAGTGGTAACGCTAAGGAAGCGACGAGGGAATGCCACTCGTCTCCCAGCTCTTGTGGTGACACTGGGACGAGGCTCAGGATGTTTCAGAGGAGTAGCTGGATGCGGAGGTGGAGATGTTGCGGCAGTGTCCGTTGTCAACGTTGATTGGGGTTCCTTAAGAAGGAATGCTGGCTTAAGTCGATCTATGGACACTGTTTGTGAGCCTGATGGAGTCTCGATATTGAAATGTTTGTTATTCCTTGACTGCACACGGTATGGTCCGTTGTACACTGGTTGCAGAGGGCGTCGGTATCCATCCTGCCGAATAAACACACCACACTTCATTAGTTCTGGGTGAACAAATATCTTGTTGCCAGAGTGATGCTTTGATTGCACAGGTTGAAGTGTCCTGGTTTGTTCTTTCAGCTTGTATAAGAAAGTTGGAATATCTTCTGTATTTGAAGGTCCATTGAAGAAGTCTGAAGGTAGTTTAATTGGTGTTCCATAGGTCATCTCTGCTGGAGTTGTATTGTGATTGGGGATGATGTAGGATCTCAGTCCTAGCAGAACTAATGGGAGTTTCGGGACCCAGTCGCTTGTTAGGTGAGCTTTCAGAGATGATTTCAATTGCCGATGCCAGCGTTCAATTATCCCATTTGCTGCCGGGTGGTATGCTGTAGATTTGATGGACGCCAAGTGATTGCGTGAGACATCTGAAGAGTTCACAGTCAAATTGTCGTCCACGATCAGTAGTGATTATATTGGGAACTCCGAAACGGGCAATCCAGTTTAAGAGTATGGTGGATGCAATTGTTTCTGCGGTAATGTCTTTTATTGGAACTGCTTCAGGCCACCGTGAGAACCGGTCGATCATGGTGAGTACATATGAGTAGCCTTGGGATGATGGAAGAGGTCCAACAATGTCAATGTTGACATGGCTGAATCGTTCTGTGACTTGCTCATATAGGCCGATAGCGCTGTGTGTATGACGCCAGACTTTTGCTCGCTGGCAAGGGACGCATGATGATGCCCATAACATGATATCCTTTTTCTTCGACGGCCATACGTATCGTTGTTGGATGAGTTTGATCGATCATTTTACCCCAGGATGTGACAGGTTGTGGATGGACTCAAATATGCGATGACGAAATGCAGTAGGGATGATTGGTCTGAGCTTGCCGATGGAATTGTCACAGATAAGTTCATGGTTATTGGGTAAAGGAAACACCTGGAATTTCAGAGAACATGCGCTTGTTTGCTGCAGATGTTTCAATTCCTCGTCTGTAGCTTGAGCGTAAAGGAATACTGATGGAAGAAATTCGAGAACAAGCGTCAGCAGCAGAGTTATTTGTTCCTTCCACATACCTAATGTCAGTGGTGAACTGCCCTATAAAGCTCAAGTGGCGTAGTTGCCGAGGGGTAGCTTTGTCGGGTCGTTGATTAAACATAAATGTCAAAGGTTTATGATCCGTGTAGATCGGGAATTCTCTACCTTCTAGCATATGTTTGAAATGTTTGACAGCTGAATACACAGCAAGAAGTTCTCTGTCATAAGTCGAGTAGTTCTTCTGTGTGTCGCTGAGTTTCTTTGAAAGGAACGATAAGGGTTGGAGAATATCTCCTCTAACTTGGTGAAGTGAAGCACCCATAGCAAAGTCAGAAGCGTCGACCATCAAAACCAACGGTAATTCATAGGAAGGATGTGCGAGAAGAGCTGCATTAACAAGACTGGTCTTCAAATCTGAGTATATCGTTCGCAGTTCATTTGTCCAAGTAATATTTCCTTTGTCGTTCTTCTTTGCTCCGTGAGTGATGTCAAAGAGTTTAGCCTGCATAATTGGCTGCATGAGGAAGTGCTCGACGATAGAAGTTGATTAGTCCTAAGAAACGACGCAAGTCTTGGATTGTTTCCGGTAGTGGATAGTCTTTGATTGTTTGTACGCGATCTGGCAATGGAAGGATACCATTGGCAGAGATCAGGTAACCAAGAAATGGCACTTCTGTCACTCCAAAGATGCATTTGCTAATATTGATGTTAATATTGAGCTGACTGAGGCGCTCAAATAATAAATACAGGTGCCGTTTATGTTCATCTTCACTGGAGGAAGCTATGAGTATATCATCGATGTAGCAGTAGGTGAAATCAAAATCTCGTAGAATGTTATCCATATATCTCTGAAAGGTCTGTGCTGCATTGCGTAATCCAAACGGTAGGGAAACAAATGCAAACAGTCCGAAGGGGGTTATTACTGCAGTCTTCGGAATATCGTCAGGATGAACTGGTATATGATGGTATGCGCGTAGGAGATCGATCTTGGAAAATACTTTTCTTCCATCCAGCTGACTGTTGAAGTCTTGTATATTGGGTATTGGGTAGCGATTGGGTTGAGTGATGTTGTTCAATGCCCGATAATCACCACAAGGACGCCAAGATCCATCTCTTTTGGGTACAAGGTGGAGAGGACTTGCCCAACAGCTGTTCGAAGGTCGACAGATTCCCATATCGATCATCTGCTGAAATTCTGCCTTGGCAGCTGCAAGTTTCTTTGGTGGTAATCGCCGTGCCTTAGCTGAGACAGGATGTCCAGTTGTTAAGATGGGGTGCATCACACTGGAATGAGGACTTGAAAAATTGATTCGTTCTTTCAGGAGATCAGGGAACTCTTTGATAATTTCGGCGTACTTTTGATCTGGAGGGATGGTATGGAGTGATTCGATCACTTCTGTTTTGATCAAGGTAGCTGGCGAGGAGAGGTTAGTCGTACTGTCTATGACACATCTGTTTTTCTGGTCGATTAGCAGGTTGAAATTGTGGATAAAATCAGCTCCAATTATAGGTGTTTGTACTTCTGCTATCAGAAAATTCCAACAGAAATGTCTGCGTAAACCTAAATCTAGTTTGAGAAGTCGCTCACCATATGTTTTGATTGGACTGCCATTGGCTGCATACAGTTGCCTTTTTGACACTTGCCCTTGTTCCTTGAAAGAAGTAGGGAGTAAGGAGATATCAGCTCCTGAATCTATGAGGAATTTGTAGCCAGTTAATTTATCAATAATAAACAAGCGGAGCGATACCAAGCTCCGATCACATGCCGCGTCCAGTGGGGAGCGAGCTAGTTTTCCGGCACACTGACGTTGCAACGATAGGAGCAAGGGCTAGTGCATTTCTTAGCTCTATCTCCAAACTTAAAATGATACCAGCAAATTGATTTGCTTGGGTTATATCTACTTGTTGGTGTTTTGGAACGTGACCTTGAGTCTCGCGATCTAGATTGAGATCTGGTTCTCAGTTCGTTGACACTTAAGGTTAACTGAGAAATCTGCGCTTCAAGGCGTGAAAGTCTGTCTGTTTCTAAGTTGAGGTTAGGTTGGTCTCTAAAACTTTGCTGCGTGGCTTGGGTACTGTATATGTTGTGTGTGGGAGCTGAAAATTCCATTATTCTGTCGGCCATTATTGCCAAATTGTCCAACATATCACTACTTGACGCTAATATAGAACGCACATCGACGGGTAGCCGCTGGATAAATATCGTGCGTAAGAAATCGTCATTAACTTGTGTTCCAGTCAAATTTCTCATTTCCCTAAGCAATTGGGACGGTTTCTTGTCTCCTAAGTCTAATTCCGTCAGAAGCTTGTTAACTTTACGTCCCTCCGATTCTTTGAACTCTTGAACAGGCCGTTTTTAGGTAGATTTCATTAGAAAGCTAACTATTGCAATGGGTCCCATGTTTCGACTTCCGGAAAATTTCGACATATCTTCGCGTTTCACATCCCCCAGACCCCAAAACCACTGTCAGTTCAAAAGTTTATATATAATTTATGTATGTATATATATATGTATATCAGTTTCTTGTGGACACGATAACTGCCGTAATTTTGCCCCAATCACTTTGATGTTTTTACATAATAAGTATCCCATTAAATTCTCGGTCGAGTTCGTTAATGGGCAAAATTGGTCAAAGGGGGTGAAAATGGGGGGCTTTTTCGAAAAAGTGAAATATCACTATAACTCTCTTAATACATGAAATATCGAATCCATTCAAAGTTCATAATATGTGTCGGATAAGTGCCAAAAATTTATGTCAAATAAGTTTTTTGATAGCACCAACCATTGACCAAAGGGGTGGAAAAAAGTGGGTTTTTCGGGAAACATTAATCATATCTCTCTTAATAGGCACAATATCAAAACCGTACAAAATGGAAAATATTCCCCTAATAATTACCTAAAACTTTTGTCTGAAAGAAATTTTGATATAACCCACCATTACGCCAAGGGATGAGAAAAATGATTTCGGAATTAAAGAAAGCTAACTATTGCAATGGGTCCCATGTTTCGACTTCCGGAAAATTTCGACATATCTTCGCGTTTCACATCCCCCAGACCCCATGACAAAGCTTCTAAATTGATCAGGGATGACCTATCAGAGGTTGCCAAGACAACGCCATTGACGAGATCACATTCATTTTTAGCCTACTTTTCACACTTTGCAAAAATGAGGAAAAAGTAGACTTATGAGATCGATCCGGGAAAATGTGTCTGTCTGTCTGTCCTTCTGTCTGGCTGGCTGTGTGTGTGTGTGTGTGTGTGTCCCCCCTTATCAACTTCTAAACGGCTGCAGCAATCGAAACCAAATTTAGTATGAGTAAAGATGAGTACCGGAATATCACAAGCCCATATTTGATAAAGATGTCAGTGCTACCAACTGCTAAAAAAACGCATTAGAAATTTGAGCTCCATGTTGGATATCTTGGAAGGCATACATGGGAGCAATTCCAAAATTGGCACACATGTAGATAATACTATTTCAGTTTAATTTCCAGGAGCCATACATGACAGTGTTGAGAAAATAATTTTAAGCCTTCTGATAGGTCCAATTTTTAAATGCACATAACTTCTACACTATCAATTGGATTTCAACCAAATTATGTATGTAATATAAGCACATAAGCAGGTATGACTGAGCGTATTATTAAGAGCCACCAGGGCTGCCAACTGTTAATAATTGTTCTCTCTACTTTTTATCCAAATACCAATATATCAGAAAGTATGCAAGCCGACAGCTTTAAAGTATGCACGCGTATAGTACCTGGCATTTTACATTAATTTGGAGTATCTTATATACGTCAGTTCTACCAACATGATTCTAAGCCTGCTGATAGGACCAATTTTTAAATACATGTAACTTCTATACTATCAGTTGGATTTCAACCAAATTTCATATGTGCTATGTGTAATATAACAGATATGACTATAAGTATTCTTATGAGCAATTAGGGCTGCCAACTGTTAATAAATGGTGTCTATATTTTTTACCCTAATATCAATATATCAGAAAGTATGCAAGCCAACAGGTCTATACTTTGCATACGTATATCACCTGACATTCTAGATTAATTTGGAGTAATTAATATAAGTCAGTGATGCCAACATGATTCTATGCCTGATGATAGCTCCAATTTTAAAATACATATAACTTCTATACTAAAAAATGGATTTCATCCAAAATTGGCACAAAAATATATCATAATATTTCCGATTATTTCTGACCAGCATACGCATGACATTGTTGCCAACGTGCTTTTACGTGTGCTGATAGATCCAATGTATAACTCCATGTAACATCCTTTGGACTTCAACCACATTTTGTATTCTGTACCTTAAGAGATGGAATTAAGAATATATTCAGTCACCAGGGCTGCCAACTGTATTGCTGTATTAGGCTACATTATGCCTAGTATACAGTATTTCGAACTAACTAAGACATTCCGATATTACCAACTTAATTTCGTCATTATTCTATATAGGTTCATATACTGTAGATTAATCATTGGCATGAATCTTAATTTTAAGAAAAGTAGGCTCTTTAGTTCCGCACGGAACTTCTTGTTCCATCTGATTATGTGGGAAGCCGCTAACTGGTAGCATGCTGAACTTCTATGCCCAAGGTCGCTGGTTCAAAACCGGCCAAAGTCGTCGGATTTTCTAAGAGCGCTAAAAATCCCTCAGCATGCTTTCCTTCGGAGGGGAAGTTCCAACGTTCATTGCAAGTTGCTGGTTGCGGTGGAATCTAGCAGCCAAGTTCAGAGTAGGTGTCGTTGACGGTAGTATTTGGTACAAAATTAGGTACTACTACTTAAAATTGACCTTCTGCAGACCTTAACTGAATTAGAGACTAATACAGTCATCACAATTAACACCGTTTATCAGACAGACTATACACACACCCAATGTACACGGGGTTACATGACCACGTTGTCGCAGCCCCTAAACTGAGGAACCAACCAACATCTCTGCGGGAGATAAAATTTTGCGCGAAGAAATAACAGACTGTTAGATAGTTACACATCAGTTCCAAACCTTGCATAAGGACATTGTGATCAAAAGTATTAAAATGAACCCCAAATATGACAAGAAAGTAACCATCCCCATAAGACAATAAAATGTTAAAAATATGAATAGAAAGACGAAAAAAATGTTAATTAACCTCCAATTATAAAATACATTCTCGCAATAAATGAGGTCTGATCCACCTACGAAAACCTGCATATTTCGCCTATTTTAGCCTATCCTCTAGTCTGCCCGGTAAAATCTACCTCCGCCTTCCGGCGTGCCGAGAGGACTTTTTTAAGTCGGAGAAGGGCGTATTGGACAGGGGCTTGCACAGAAAATCAGATATTAATTCAGCTACATCGGCATCTAACGCACCTAGCACATGATTGAATTTGGTAAGTTCAGCCGTTATCCCTGCTATAACAAACTGCGCTTCTATTTGCATGGCCCAAACCTTGACGTTTTTGCGCCAGATAGGAGGAATTCTTACTGCGACACGGGCTATCTCCGCGTCGTTTTGAGACACTGGTCGTATCTATAATGACTGACCTGGTATTTCTTCTCCGTTGCACGACATCACGTCAGGGTCACCAATTTAAGTACTTGGATTAGGTATATAATATAATAATAAATTATATTTGTTGCTGGCGACTAGGAAAACTTTTAATGTCAACAGAAAGAATATCACACAAAATTAGCACAGAGTAAAGAATTAATCAAAGAACTCTAAGTTCTCCAAAGAGCTCTTCGCTCATGGCCTCCACAATACTGCGATGTGAAAGGGAAATGGAAAGACTACCACATTATTATACTTCCTGAATGTCGGAGGACGGAGAATAAATGATGGTACTTATGGAGTAAAACGTTCCAGAGGTAAACTACTCCCCCGAAAAAGGAGTTACAGCAGACTGAAGGAAGAAGCTGAAGACCGGGAACATTGGCATCAGAAATTCTCTGTACGAAGACATGGACCTGCCACTAGGCAGAATACTGTATAATAATAATAATAATAATAATAATAATAATAATAATAATAATATGTACATATCTTGACACTTTTTAGTACATATAAATCCTAGTCCTGGTTATAATTATTATTACTAAGTTTCGGATGTTGAAGCCTCCGTGGCTTAGGTGGCAGCACGCCGGCCTCTCACCGCTGGGTCTGTGGTTCAAATCCCGGTCACTACATGTGAGATCTGTGCTGGACAAAACGGAGGCAGACAGGTTTTTCTCCGGATATTCCGGTTTTCCTGTCGATATTTCATTCCAGCAACACTCTCCACTATCATTTCATCGGCCATTCATTTAATCATTGCCTCAGAGGAGTGCGACAGGCTTCGGCAGCCAGCACAGCTCATATCCTCGCCGCTAGATGGGGGCTTCATTCATTCCATCCCTGGCCAGGTCAGTCGACTGGAAGCAGGCTGTGGATTTTCATTACTATTGTCACTGATGTTTGCAACAGTAAGTCTTACCCTACTACCTATCTGTCGTATGTTGTGCTATCTTATACTGTTGTCGGCAGTCAGATAGTATACACGTTGACTTTATCTCTCGCGTGTCACAATGTGTTAGGGACAGTGAGTGGGAGTAAAGTGGTGATATTGCTTTTATCAGCTCCATGGCCACTAATAGATAGGCTATAGTCGTCCGATGTGCGACTCTCCTCAACAGTGCAACAGGATATTGCTTAGCGCCCATCTGAAAGTTAATTTGGGACATCTTTCTTCTTCCACCCACACCTTCCGCTGAAGATCTAAAGGTGCCTGTCACGTCTTGGCACTGTTTCTCCCACGTTCCTCATCCAAACTGTCTGGCACCAGTGTTGCCAATTCAGTTTATTTTTTAATTGCCTAGTAGTAGCCAAACGTCGCTAAATTCCTGTGCTACCAATAGAGAAAATATATATCCTTTGTCGTTAACGGGAGTATAAATAGTAACTAAATCCCATGTAAACAACACTAGATCTAAAATATGTTGACACCAAATTTTCAGAAAAGTCGCTAGATCTATTGACAAAGTCATTAAATTGGCAATACTGCCTGGCAGAGTTCAAGGCTGAGAGTTATGAAGTGCAGGCAGGGAGCGACGAGCTGTCACATTGTGGCACTGTTTCTTCCCCGTACTTCATCCACACTGGCGTCTGGCAGAGCTCAAGGACAGAGATAATAATAAATAATAATAATAATAAGTAGGCCTCCGTGGCTTAGGCGGCAGCACGCCGGCCTCTCACCGCTGGGTCCGTGGTTCAAATCCCGGGCACTCCATGTGAGATCTGTGCTGGACAAAACGGAGGCAGACAGGTTTTTCTCCGGGTACTCCGGTTTTCCCTGTCAAAATTTCATTCCAGCAACACTCTCCACTATCATTTTATTTCATCTGTCATTCATTTAATCATTGCCCCAGAGGAGTGCGTCAGGCCTCGGCAGCCGGCACAGTTCATATCCTCGCCGCTAGTTGGGGGCTTCATTCATTCCATTCCTGACCCGGTCGGAGACTGGAAGCAGGCTGTGGATTTTCATTTTCAATAATAATAATAATAAGTAAAGTCCCTCCACTACACTGAGAAACATCGAATTATGGATTATTATTAGGCAATATTTGATGAAATTCGTAGTAATGGCCATTTTCAGAGGCTTGTTGCCTTAGTAATCATATAGGCCTAGATTACTAGATTACTAGAAATATTAATTTAGTAACTTTTACAGATTTTTTTGTTGACACTCAAATTTTATGTTAGTAGCACTGATTCATAAAAAATATAATGGCACTCGAAAACGCTAGAAGAATTTTTAAAAAATTGAACGATTTTTAGTTACTTTTAGGCACCAATAGTATCGCAGTTTTAGTTCACACAATCTCGCAACTAATAGACTTCCCTCCACCATAAAACTGTGTTAATTCTAGAGATTTGAAGCAGCAAAAGCTGCTGATCTGCAGGATTATACAAGAATTAAATCCAAACAGGTAACGAAAACAAAATAAATATGATGATGATGATAATATTGTTGCTTTAATGGGCCTAACATTTAGGTTATCGGCCCTTAAAAATGGATAACTCGATAATGTAAAGTAGAATCTCAGAGTCAGATTTCTGAAATTCACCACACACCCAAGTAGATGGGGATGATGCTCGAGGAGTTCCAAGTCTCTATATGAAACTAGAGAGGAAATCCAACCAAGCAATGAAAATAAAATAAATAGGCATAGGCCTACTTGACGTAGTATGAAGAAGAATCTCACAGTAAGATTTCTTTATGAACAATGTTTTGGTGTATACTATACAGTGCCACTAATGCTGTCCTCTCTTCGCTGGTTTTTCTGTTCTGCCAGTCGTTGTAATCTCTACATAGTATAAAACAAACTAACCGATTCTTGGATGTAACGGGTAATCTCGAGAATCACTGGATGAATTTTGATGCGGTTGTTCGGCATGAAAAGTTATAAAAACCGTCCGTGAGAGCATTTCTCTATCTTCAATACATCGCCCATTATAAGCATGTTTACGTTTTAATTTCTTCCAACAATCTCAATTCAGTGGAAATTAAATTACTAGTTCGGAGTGAGTTCACGAGCTAACAAGCGAGCCTATCACCCCAGCTTTGGCCAGCATCAAACTGTCGAGTCGTGTCGAGTTAAGACTTCAGAGAAATGTATGTAGCCTAAATGTGTTTGGAGTTTCGCTGTTCACCTCGGCTTTTCTGAATTGCGTCTGGGACCTGCCATCCGTATGCCTTTTAAGATTACGCTGAGTAAACCGTTAAAGATACCGGGCGAAGCCGAGGTGGGTTGCTAGTGCAATATATACAAATGCTTGAAAGTTGTAATAGCAATTCACTTCCCACGAATCTCGCCATACGTTTCGATACACACGCCCTATCTTCGCGCCATATTCGCCCTGGCCATACCAAAGAATATAGCTTAGTAAGACAACAAACTCATTGCCATAAGCCGCATTGCTGCGCACATGCGCGGAGATCCATTCCAAAGAATACACCAAGCTCAGCACCGTAGGACGAATTGCTGAATGGTTTGCCCGAGAATAACTTTCACTGACTGTACTACTCTTCTTTTAATGTGCTCTTGCTATTACATAAACACAGAAAAGGAATATTAAAAGTATTATAGGAATAAACATGTCACAAAACCGGGTGAGTTAGCCGTGGTCGTTACGGCGTGGCTGCTGGCATTCGCTCACATCCAGGAGGCGAGGAGGTTCGAATCACCCCGCCAGCAACCTTGAAGATGGTCTTCTGTGGTTTCCCATCTCCCTTCCAGGCAAATGCCGGGGTTGGTCCCTAACTATAGGCCACAGCCGCTACCTTCCAATTCCTCGTCCTTACAATCACACTTTCCTCCTCAGACAACAATCCACGCGTGACGGTACTTGTAGCTCACCCCTTGGGTGTCCGCATAGAAGCAGCTACAAATCCTGGCTAGCCCTACATGTCCTCGGACACTCCCGGCACTAAAAGCCATACACAAAGAAGAAATAAAAGAATGTCACAAAACTGTCACTGGACGCCATGTACCGCGCATGCGTGGTGATGCAGATAAACTTGGCCAAAAGTAAAATACCAATAGCTGTGCGAATTTCGATTTAGGAAGCCAATTTGGAATTTTTCAGGAATGTATCAATAATTTTGCACACTTCTCGAGTTTATTGCGAACCGAATGGGACATATTGCATAGTTGCAGGTACTATAGTGTAACATTTATTCTATACGACACTAAGACTTGCAAAGAGTAAAGAACTTTTAAGTAGGTATGGAGTGGATGCACTACAGACTTTGTATTCATGACATGCCGATTGGCTGCTGCTGCTAATGGATTAATTGTGTGGTGACGACATTTGGAACTATATTTATATCGAGATCAAAGAATAGAGTAAAGAGTGATATTATTTTATTATTATTCGCTAAATGGAGCAACAGTAAGGAAAATAATTGAAAGTTGGTTGGTGAGAGGGGATTGATGGAAAGCTCTTAAAACAAGATATACGCTATGGATTATTCTGATAAATAAATAATAATATCGTATGGCCTCGGGTGCCTGGTGCAAGCTTAGTTAATTGACACCCAGAGGGTAGCTTGCATGTCGAATTTCGTCGTTCCTTTGAACGCTATAAATGTCAAGGGGGTTAGATATCTAAGCTCCGAGGTTAGATATCTAAGCTCCTTGACACTACAGCGCTTTCTAGTAGAGAATTGAGGAACTTTGTGTTGGCGGAAAATCCCGAGATTAATTTTGCCATTGAACACGGCCTACTGAATTCAAATGGGTGCTTTAACATGCCAATAACGTATGACATCCATGTCGTGATTTTTGTCGCCTTTCAAAAATCACTTACTGCGGCCAGGGGCGAACCTGCAAGCTTGGGGTTGGCAATCCGACACGTTAACCACTCACCCACCGTGGTAAGCATTAATATAATGCATTAAAATGAGAATAATGATACTTATATATAAAGTATCTTATGTTGTTCGAATATGCCCAGAATTATATATATAACAAGTAATTTAATTAACCTATTGTTCAGAGAAATGCTTGGTAAGCATACACTATGCCTTTCAACAAATTTCAAATTATATTAGTAACTATAAATTATTTTCTTGTTATATTGCTTGCGGTACATAGAATACATCACAGTATATGATCACTTCCTTCTTATCTATTGAAACCTGGTTGGTGATATTTCACACTACAACTCGAGTAAGACGAGTATTCCGAGTTCTACCATAGATATATTATTGCTTACAAGCCATCAGTTTGTTAGCTGGCGCCCAATCAAATATTTATTACATATAGAGGTTAAGAATAATTTTTAACCAAATTATTTATAATAGTACATTATGCAACGAGCGTATAATAGCAATAATTAAGACACGAGTATGTTTATGAAACGAGCGTATGCGAGTTTTATAATTTTCATACGAGTGTCTTAATTACCATTATAGGCGATTTGCATACGACTGTTTATGTTCGACGATAATTATTATAACTATTTTATGTTCGAACATAAATATTCATAAATAGCTGTCGAGATTTCGCCAGTTTTATGTACTGAACAGAGCGCATGGGACGCACAGAATGCCTTGTACTTGACCATGGCCTCCCCGATTGCCCCACTATGACACTAAACCAGGCAGTGAAATTTAAATTAGAAGGCCTTGGAACTCAGCGCAGATGCATTGCTATCCTCACCTGATTGGTCAAACAACTGTTTCTTGAGTTCTGATTGGTGGGAGAAACTGTTTCATAATGAAAAATAGTGTTATAATGAGCTTAATTATGATACAGTTTTCTGACATATAATAATCATGGTCGAACATAAAACTGATTACAATTGGCATCCACAGTTGTTGGGCTAGTTGTTGTTGGTTTAGCTTGATCTATATAGTAGTCTATTATTAGAGAAGATATTACATTGCGAACCGAATGAGACATATTGCATAGTTGCAGGTACTGTACAGTAGTGTTCGTATTATGTGTAAACAACGGAATTCTATATAGAGAGTTTATTAGTGCCTCTGGATGTCTAGCCGGGCTCGTGTAACTTAAGCCCACACGGTAATGACGCCCTCTAGTTTAGTGTTTGCAATGGTTGGTTCAGAAGGGCACCCTTCACTAGCTGCGTAGACTACTGAAAGTGCAGTTGAGTAACTACAATCAAAGACTCCGGTAATATGAAACGGTTCATGGTTAATCAGAACTCCCGCGGCCCCTGGACTAAAATGTTTGAAGAGGTCTGCTGGAGATGATCACTGGCGCCACCCCGCAACCAGACCTCGGCGCTCAGCCGCGGTACAAAGAGAGTTAAATTAAAAACACACTGGA
This sequence comes from Meconema thalassinum, assembly GCA_946902985.2. Lineage (NCBI taxonomy): Eukaryota > Metazoa > Arthropoda > Insecta > Orthoptera > Tettigoniidae > Meconema > Meconema thalassinum. Next base: position 840,129,872 of record OX336390.1, read on the forward strand.
TCCGTGTTCAAAGGTAAAATAAATTAGGATTGCCTCTGTAAGAGATGTCGAAACTGTGAAACCCGGCGCAAACATGTGGAAACTGGTATGGCAGGGAACGATCCATACGTTTGTCTGTCTATCCGTGTGTCCTCCTTGCAGTTGCTCATACAGCGTACCCCCTCCGTTTTCCTCAATGTAACACAGTCGCCATGTTTACAATGCCATATTAATTTCACAATGTCTAAGCGGCTTCGGTGGCGTAGTTGGTAGCATGCTGAACTGCTGTGCCCAAGATAGCGGGTTCAATCCCGGCCGCAGTTGTCGGATTTTTAAGAACGTTAAAATCCTTCAGTATGCCTTCTTTCGGAGGGGAAGTAAAGCCGGCGGTCCCTTGTCATAGATTTATGGCATGCAAAAGATCCTTCCCCAGACTTAACTTGTGTGAAGCAAACTTTCTAGGTTAGATTTCGTTGGAATGCTCTATCAGAGTTCCAACGTTCACCACTAGGTATCAGTAACACCTGGTAGCAAAAGTTGGAACTACTTGAAATTGAATGGAACTTGTAGCTCACCCCATGGGTGTCCACTTGAGGCAGCTACAGTCTCTGGCGAGCCGAACATGTCCTCGGGCACTCCTGGCACTAAAAGCCATACGATAAAAAAAATAAAAAATAAAAGCAATTGAAAATAAACAATAAACATGTACACTAAAATTTCGCTCTGGGGATTTGAATTGCATAGATTTGATTGGCTGTTTCCTTTACTACAGAGCTTTAAGTGGTAGCGTCGGCATACACGCGTCACTGTAGTGGCATGGAAAGATTGGTTAATGCAATTATGATGGTGAAAACCATGGACAGCCAGACGTGTAAACACATGCCTCAACTCAAAGTTGGATGTTGCCCACGTCCGGTTTGATTATGTCTCCAGTTCCATAAAATTCTTGAGATAAGTCTTCTCTTTCTTTCTTTCTTTCTTTCTTTCTTTCTTTCTTTCTTTCTTTAATGATGGTAGTAGTTTTTCCGAGGTTGTGGTGTTTGGTAGAGATAAATAGTTTCTAAGGTCTTCAACCAAGAAATGATTCTATTATACAATTGATAAACGAGCCTCCGTGGCTTAGGCGGCAGCACGCCGGCCTCTCACCGCTGGGTCCGTGGTTCAAATTCCGGTCACTCCATGTGAGATCTGTGCTGGACAAAACGGAGGCAGACAGGTTTATCTCCGGGTACTCCGGTTTTCCCTGTCAAAATTTCATTCCAGCAACACTCTCCACTATCATTTCATTTCCTCTGTCATTCATTTAATCATTGCCCCAGAGGTGTGCGTCAGGCCTCGGCAGCCGGCACAGTTCATATCCTCGCCGCTAGATGGGAGCTTCATTCATTCCATTCCTGACCCGGTCGGAGACTGGAAGCAGGCTGTGGATTTTCATTTTTCATACTCTTTGATAAAGACAAACAATACTAGAGCCATCCTTACTCCCGACCACTGCCAGCTGGATCGCATCCCTCCTGGCTGCTTTAGACTGCCTGCCCATCCAACGATTACAGCATTGGTTTATGCATACCACGACCGTGATGCATACAACCTCGTTTCCAAATATAGACTCTAAGAGCAGCACCAACCCACTGTTATCGCAACTTTTTCAAGTTACTGTTGCAGACATTTGTTTTGTATTGATGTTAATGGCTTCAATAATAATAGCCTGTTCTTTATTCGGTGTTAACTGTATTGCAGAAGCATAACTTTTCTGGGAGTACTTGGGCACATTGTTGGTAGAACTGTCGGTAAGGTTAGGTACGGACTGAATTCCTTGGTAAGAAGCCATTGCTTTGAGTGTGAAAGGCTTTGTAGCCTCGCTGAATTACGATGTTCAACCGTGTGTTGTTTGTTTTCCGCGAAGTTGTGTTTTGGATTTTAGAATGCCGTACTTCTGCGTGCTCTTTTGTAAATCAGAAATGATATCTGCAATTAATATATATATTGTACGCTTGTTGAATGGGCAGGCAGTTTAAAGCAGACAGGAGGGACACGATGAAGCTGGCAGTGAAAAAGCCGCGGTGTTCACAGTGGGTTGGTGCTGCAACCTATCTTGTACACCTCTGAGCGTTGAATGGGCAGGCAGTCTAAAGCAGCCAGGAGGGATGCGATCCAGCTGGCAGTGCTTCCGACTTAAGTTTCAGTGCTACGTCACAGCTACACTCTAACCAGCCAATTACAGAGAGCCATTCAAATTGATATATCGAGACAAACGAGTTTCGCTGACGATGCTGGCAGCTAATATCATGCGTTCACACATGATGTTATCAGCGGTTTGCATTGTGCTCGGTTAGTTTCATTGGCGGTCTCTGTGTATTCTCGTATTTCTCGTATATTTTTCTTTTTGATATTATTCTAGTCTGTCGTTATTTAATAGCTTAGTATTTGTTTGTCGTTTGACATAGTGTAGTATAATTAGGTGTAGTTGTAGGTTAGCTTTAGGTCAGTGAGTATTTGTCTTATTTCTGTCGTGCGTGTGTCTGATAGTGTCATGACGGGGTCTAGCACGAGGAAGACAAGCGGCATGAGAGGAAATGGTTTGATGAAATATTGCTGAACAAATTGACTGAGAATAGCACAATTATTATGGACTGGCAACACCGCATCGCCAGCCGGTGAACTCTCAAGTCGGAAGTAACGATGGCGGCACTATATACTTATACATTTAGGAGAAAGTAGGCTATATGTTCTTTACTGAACATCTTGTTTTTTCATATTCCCCATTCGCTCTTGAGTGCTGTGTCGCATATCTGCCATTATTGGGCATTATGTGGTACTGCTTGAGTATGGCATTTTGCTTCGGGAGTAACTAAGGTAGCATTTTGTAGACGTCTGTCCTCTACAACTGGAGTTCATCTGAAATGTAAACAAGCATGACGGAATAACAAGGAAATTCTACTCGCCACGTTGTGATTTCGGACCAATTTTGTACATATTTTTAGCGTGTGGCTTTTAGTGCCGGGACATGTTGGCTCACCAGAGTTTGTAGCTGCTTCTATGCGGACACCCATGGGGTGAGTTACAAGTACCATCTCGTGTGGATTGATGTCTGGGGAGGAAATTGTGCATGTAAGAAAGAGGAATTGGAAGGTAGTGGCTGTGGCCTTTTGTTAGGGACCAACCCCGGCAATTGCCTGGAAGGAAGATGGGAAACCACAGAAGACCATCTTCAAGGTTGCCGACAGGGGAATTCGAATCCCCTCGCCTCCCGGATATGAGCGACTGTCTGAAGCCACGCCGTAACGACCACGGCTAATTCACCCAGTAATATTTGTACAAGTAAGGAGCAACACGATTATTTCCTAAAATCAGTAGCCAAGTAATTATTACTTGTCTACTGATTTTAGGAAATAATATTATCTTTGCCCTTTTACATGGTATGGAAATAAGGCAAGCGTGGGCACAAAATATTTAATTTCGATTCGTTTCAAAATTAATATTAATAATATAAGATAATTACCGGGTCATCATTTTATTTCCCGCATGTACGCGCCGCTAGGCCGGTGAAGGTGGCCTTGGCAGATGCGGCCGCTAGGCCGGTCAAGGTGGCCTTGGCGTTCTCCCCGCAATGAACACGTGCGCTGCGATCGGCAATGTTGCAATAAGCTGTCAGTATCTCCGGCGTATTCAAGCTTGTGAAGTGCTAGTTGATTTGACCTAACATACAGTGCAGTGTCGGGGCAATTTTACAGTTTATGTGTTGCCTTAAAGTGATGTTTTCTATACAACAACGTGTATTCATTGTGCTTTGTTATGCGAAGAGATGTTTTCTATAGAACAACGTGTATTCATTGTTCTTTCTTATGCGAAGTATTCTTCTGTTAGAGAGTGCCGTTTTCGATTCATTCGGAAATATCCTGGTATCCGTCCTCCACATAGGCGCACGATACGCGATATTGTAAAAAAGTTCCGCTTCACCGGGTCCGTTGACAACAAGAAGAGACGTAGGAGACGGACTGTTTTAACAGAGGAAAAGCTTGATGAAATAGGAGTTGTCTTGGAAAGAAGCCCGTCGAAATCTGTATCACGTCTCGCTGCGCAGACTAATGTGTCGTTTTCTTCCGCTCGTAATGCGACGAAGTTGTTGAAAGCCAAACCATACAAACTCACAGCTGCCCACAAATTAAGGGAGCCTGATGGTGGTGCGAGGATTCGGTATTGCAACTGGCTGCTGCAGTCAGTTCACGATGGATATGTAGACCCTGAAATTTTATTTTTTAGTGACGAGGCTTGGTTTCACTTAAGTGGCTATGTGAACAGCCAAAACAATCGCTACTGGAGCGCTGAAAATCCACATCGGTTGCGTGTCCGGCCGCTTCATGATGTGAAAGTTGGAGTGTGGTGTGCGATAACTTCTCGCAGAATTATAGGACCTATATTTTTCCACGAAACAATTAATTCTAACCGTTACATTGACCTAATCATAAGGCCGTTCTTTCATGAACTCACGGACGAAGAAAAGAACAAACTGTTACTTCATGCAAGATAATGCAACGGCGCACACAGCTAATCACTCCTTGGCAGTAATACGGGAAGTTTTCAATGACCGTATAGTTAATTTTCCCGCCAGATCCCCCGATTTAAATCCATGTGATTATTACCTCTGGGGAATGCTGAAAGGAAAGGTATATGCAAACAATCCTCACACAAGTGAGGAGTTAAAAGAAAATATTCGCCAAGTTATAACGAACGTCACCCAGGAAGAAATTCGCCGTGTGTCTAGAAACTTGTTTACGAGGTGCCAGGTACGCTTGCGAGCTGACGGACAACACTTTGAACATTTCTTGTAAAACCAGGTAAGTTTGTAGATAATTATTTTCACTAGAAATTGCTATTAAATGACTGAATGTTGACGCGAAGTAGTGGGGAGAAGTCGCGCACTTCTTACCGGCCAGCGAGCGGGTGTCAGCGCGAGAGCTTGCCGCGCCGTGATCGGTATCGGATGCGAGACTTAAATTGATGACCCTGTATTTTTAATTTACATTTACATTAGTAAAGACCTATAATAATAATAATAATAATAATATAGTATAGCCTCGGGTGCCGGATGCAAGCTTTGTTATTTGACACCCAAAGGGCAGCTTGCATGTTGTAATTCGTCGTTCCTTGGAACGCTATGAAAGACAAGGAGGTTAGATATATAAGCTCCTTGACACAATAGTGCTTTCTAGTAGAGAATGGAGGAACTTTGTGTTGGCGAAAAATCCCGTGATTAATTTTTCCATTATGAACACGGCCTACTGAATTCAAATGGGTTCTTTAACATGCCAACATCGTATGACATGCATATCGTGATTTGTCACCTTTCAAAAATACTTACCACGGCCTGGAGCGAACCTGCAAGCTTGGGATTGGTAGTCTGACACGTTAACCACTAACCTACCGTGGCAAGCTAGTAAAGACCTGAAACCTATAGACATATTAAAACCCTTCTGATAAGTTACAAATTATGTCTTCTACAATTTTCTAAAACGCAAATTACAAAACTCGCCACTCAGATAGCAAATAGCTAACTCAGCACTTAAAAGGTCAATCTTTATAACGGTACATTCATTTTTAATACGTCATTCCTGAGGCTAGTTCATTATATTTTCCCACTATCACACGTACAGTAAAACTTCGTTTAACCGTCACTCTTTAAACCGTCAGTTTCTGTTAACCGTCATTGCTGTAATAACATAATAATACTGTAATAACAAAGTGCTTTAAGGTGCAGTGACGTGTTCGCTTTGTTTACTTACTCTATTTTAGTGGGAAGTGAGTGCATCTGCCCACCATAGTGTTCAAACCATGACGAAAAAAAAACTATTAGCCACTCAGAGGCTGAAACAATGCTGTCCAAGTGTATAGAATGGTTTGAAAGTCAAGAAGAGGCACTACTGCTCCGAAAAATACGAAATATTGCCGCGGTGAAAGCTCGAGCATCAAAGAGGCAGAAGAAAATGACAGAGCATTTTCAAGCTACATGAACTATTGCACCTGTAAGTTTATATTACTGTACATTATTTTGCCACATTTGTAGCTACTGTACGGATGTTTTATCATGTAATAAATAGGTTTATTTGCTATTACAATCGTGTTTCATTTCTTTTCGTTCCGAAATACATTACATTACTGTGAGAGTGATATCTGTATATAATATAATTGATTGAGGTCATGTTTTAGGAGGAATAATACAGTGTTTCTGTTATCCGTCTATTCGCTCAACCGTCACGACTACGGTCCCGACGATGACGGTTAATCGAGTTTTTACTGTACTATTAGGAAACACCCAACATAGTAGGCTACATGTTTTAAAGACTTGGCGGCTTCGGTGGCGTAGTCGGTAGCATGCTGAGCTTCTATGCCCAAGATAGCGGGTTCAAACCCGGCCGAAGCCGTCGGATTTTTTAAGAGCGTTAAAAATCCCTCAGTATGCCTTCCTTCGGAGGGGAAGTAAAGCCGGCGGTCCCATGTCATAGATTTATGGCATGTTAAAGAACCTTCCACTAACTGCACCTGTGTGAAGCTAAATTGGATAGGTTAAGAATGTAAACAATGCTCCTAGGTTTCTACGTTCGTTGCCAAGAGCCGACTGTGGTGGCGTCGTGTAGCTAAGTTCTGACCTTGGCCTAGTAGTCGTTGGCGGTGGCGCTTGGTGGCAAAAGGAGGAACTATTTGAAAAATTCTAAGTTGCAGTACTTAAATTTAAGAAAAAAACAGATAACACACATTAATACAGTCATCACAGTTAACAGCGGTTATCAGACAGATTATACACACACCCAAAGTACACGGGGCTACATGAACGCGTTGTCGCAGCCCCTAAACTTAAGAACCAACCAACCAACTGTTTTAAAGACTGAAGACTCAACCATACACATTATGTCTGTCTGTCTGTCTGTTAGGTTGTCAGCCTGAAGGCTGCTTGGATCCTCAAAGAGTACCGCCGTTAGGTTATGTGGGTAGATACCCACAAAAACCCAAGGCAGCGCTATATTGAGGCGTACTAGGCAAGATGAGGAGTGAGGTAGTTTGCCATTGCTTTCCTCACTACACATAATGTAGCACTACATTAATAATGTATGTTGCGGCACCTATATACCGTGAGTTGAAATTATTTCATTATCTTTGACGTTCTAGGAGATGAGGAGCCAATTCTGGTCTTGAATTGTTTCGGGTGGACAGTGCGTGACTGACATGTTCGGGTGAGGTCCTCTGGGAGCACAACAAATGTGAAGTTGAAACAGTTATCATCCCGAACCTTACCCCCACGAGGCTCTCGCAATGGACATCATTCTGCACTCAAACTTTAACGCCGAAGGCGACACATTTTTTTTGTAAAAAAGTTAAATTGTATGTCTTTATTTCCCACGGCGTCTTTTCTACTCTTCTGTGTTACAGAATTCGATCAAGAACTTCCTACAGTTTTTCGTATTCTCTGTCTATCTCCAGTGCTCTGGTGCCGTGTTGAGAATACAGTAGCAAATGGATGTACGTATTACCCTCAGACGTGGTCATATTGGCTTAAAGACATTCCAGGTGTATCAATTACCCCTAAAGAAATATGCGAATAACATCTTCATACCTGTACACTAGTACAACGATCACAACAGCACAGGCTATCAGTTAGATTCCACACACATCCAAGTACACGGGACCATATGACCACAGTCTCGCAAAGCTCCTAAGTAAATCAAGCCGAGAAAAAAGATGACAATACATTTAAAAAATTAAAAAAGCAAGTAGTTCCGTGACAAACTAAAGATTCTACTTTTCTTAAAATTTAAGATTCATGCCAATGTTTGATCTATATACAGTATGAGTCGTCCAGTTGCAAAACTCGTTTAATCCACTTGTGAATAAGAATCATTTTCACGAGAAACGTTTCTCTGGACTTTGCCTCGCTTATCTTTTGTGTTTGGTGTTTTCTACTTGTTGCGCTTTGCTTTGTGTTTTTGGTTTTTGGTTTTGTGTTTGTTTTGTTCTTTTGCTTTTGAATTTTACTTTTTGCTTTTCTTTCTTGGTTTTGGCTTGGTGTTTGTTTTCTTCTTTTGCTTTTTTTTTAATTTTTCTTTTTGCTTTGCGCCTTTTTTTCTGTTTTGCTTTTGTTTTTGAATTATTTCTTTTGCATCGTGTTTTTTTTTGTTGTTTTATGTTTCTTTTCTTGAAAATCAAAATAAAACAAACAAAATAAAATAAAACAAAATAAAACAAAATCAAAATAAAACAAAATAAAAACAAAATAAAATAAAACAAAAAACAAAACAAAAAATTAAATAAAACAATTTAAAACAAAATAAAACGAAATAAAATAATATAAAAAATTAAATTAAACAAAACAAAATAAAATAAAGTGAAATAAAATAAAATAAAATAATTAAATAAATAATGTTACGACATGATCCTTATTCACAAGTGGATTAAACGAGTTTTGCAACTGGACGACTCATATCAGAAATTAAATGTTACATTGGATCTTTCAGCGCACGTATAATCATGTTCGCAACAATGTCATGTATGTATTGCTCAGAATTAATCTGAAATATTATTATCTAGTATTGTCCAAATTTTGGATGGAATCTATTTGTTAGTACCGGTATAGAAGACAAAACTCCATGTTTGACCGTTTCATACCTGGTATAAATTGAATGTTGTAACATTCAGCGATATGGCAATGTGTCGAGAGTTAATCATGAGTTAATTAGCTCATTTGAGGAGTTTCAGTGCGATAATTGATAAACATTGTTGATCGTGACAATCACACCACCAATATTACCGTTTCCCGCCTTTGGACAACAATAACCACAGATGACTGTCTTAAGGATTTTTGCTGTGAATTCTCGTGCGGCGTATTTTTGTGAACATTAGGTACGTGGTTTTTTTTTTTTTTTTTTTTTTTTTTTTTTTTTTTTTTTTACAACATTTATAATCATACAGAGCAACAAGTCGGAGGGAAGCACGATGGATTCCAGGTTTCGACATTTCCAAATTCGTGTTTGTCCATTGTTATGATTGTCATGGTCAATTATGTTATTCTGCTAATTTGGGTGATTAACTTATGATACATTGCCACATTGTTGAAATGTCACAGTATTTGATTAATGCAATGCTTAGAACGGTCCAATATTGAGTTCAGTCTGAAATTCGTAGTGTTTCGCTTCTTTTGCCGGTGAGTGTAATAATTAAAAATAATTAACAATAATTAACGACACGAACAAAAAGAGAAATCCACTATTATACCGTAGGCCTATATCAACAACCACAACCATGCAGACACGCACTCTAACATCCTATTTCTAGCATTCATCCATACAATCCCTTTGTACATGAAACATAAAAATAGTTATTACAGAAAATTCAAAACTATCTACAGTAAACGGAAAAAGGCAAAAACATAAATGAAACGATGAGAAGTAAAAGTTCAGAAACTTGGAATAAAACAATACAAGAGTGACATTCGAGGATCTAGAACACAGCAAACAAACAAATAAATTACTTCAGTGACTCGTACATTCAATCAAAAAATTATTCAAGCACATATTCAATCAATCTATCAAACACAGATAGAAATGAACACAATGTACATTGCAATAATTTTCAGCCCTCTTTAGTTGTGTCTCATATAACAGTTGACAGAGAGCTGTAGGTTGACTGCAACCGGAACAGACATGTGACTTACGAGCCTCAATACGTGATATTTCACCCACATGCATTAACCAGGAATCAAACCCGCCGCCTTGGTGAGTGCCAAACAGCTTGACCACCGCGCTATCAAGTCCCAGAACTGGCAGATTACAGAGCTGATAGAAGCAAAATACTGTTAAGGCAGAATCTTCATTACTTTTTGCTAACTTATTTGGAATAACCTGTTGAGTGACGTGTGTATAGGGGAAGGCAGACCGTCATGTTATTGAGTGCAGATTGCGGCAGAAATTGACAAACCTTTTTGTCCCTTCCTCTTCGTTCGAGGACGCTTGGTTTGGAAAATGACCCCCCAGTCCGCTGAAAGGAACGTTCGCCGCAGTGACAATGGGAGATGCTCTTGGGGGAAGAGAATATTGGTTTTCTGGTTCATATCGAAATCGTTGCGTTAAAAGTTGTTGGCCAGAATAAAAAGGAAGTAAAAGAACTCCCATGAGACGGACGTCACGGTTCGAGTGGACCTACAGCTGCTCCATCTGTTGGCGAGAGATGTAATCAGCCTTGGTGCATCTCACAGCCACTTCCTTGGATCAAGCTTTAATGAAATGTCAATCCCAAACTGCTCAGCTTTCCAACGTCGATTTTCACTTATTTTAAATCCTCCTATTACTATCATTAAATGAAGAAGTTCTCTCAAACATGGATGTAGCCAGAATTTATTGCAGATCTCGCCGTCATGGCATAAGTTAGCCTACATTCCTACCCGGACGGCCCATGCTCGATTCCTACATTCACCATACAAAATCTTAAACCTGATATGCTATAAGGTTTCTTAATATTATTTAACACTCTCCGTACCAGTCAATTTCAACGATATTCATAATTTTTAACACCGCAACCAAAATACATAATTTGACGAAATTAATTTTATTGTATATCTTTCTACAATAATATACATACTTATTGAATTGTGAAATAAAATACCCTGATATTACATTTATTATAGACATATAAAAATTAAACAAAAAGATACAGTCAGTCTGAGAAACTAGACTTTATATCATTTCAAATGACGCATGCTACAAATGCTACAAATGTTACACATGTTAGAAAGGCTCAGGAGGGCTCTTTCAACAGACTCCATCACCCATTAACTTAGGCTTCCCACGCGGGGAACGGAGAGCGGGAGGTGCACTCTGCTGCATGACGTCACGCACTCGCCGTCTCCGTATCGCATAACGCCAGACCCCAGGAGTAAACTCAGACTCGGTGCATATGCACTGAACAACATGATGACGTCATACACGCCGTAACCGTAACGCATAACGGTAGACCAAAGCATAACGATGAAGTCGACAAGATCATTTGAAGTTATAAAAAGAAAAGCCAAACAAATATTTAATGTTCGCAACACTGTTCAAATTAATTTATATTCACTGTGAAATGTGTTTGTAATGAATTTTTCACCTATTTCATATATCTTGAACACCCATTTACTGTGAATCAAATTGCTTCTTTGTGTGAAAAAATGCTGAATGACATGACGCGACCGCGCTAGCGTTCATAACCTTGAAAAACAATCGCGTAGAGATGGGCAGCAGTCGACTGAAAACAGTCGAATTAGTCGATAGTTAAAACCATCGACTTATTCGACTACTTTTTAAAAACAATCGGATGAATTCAACGACTACTCACCGTATCTGCGCCTATCATAAACAAGTCGTTTGCAAACGACTGATCCCAAAGCAATCGTTGGAATCATTCGAATGAAACAAGTCGTTTGCAAACGACTAATTCCAAGCGAATGGAATCATTCGAATTCAAGTAGTCGTTCTAATCAAACGACTTCTTCAGGATAACTTCATGCTACAATTGTGTTGTATATTTATTGTAGAGCTTTAATTAATAAGTTAAGTATACCTGCAGGTGCCTATAGTTGAATACAGTTCGTAGATTATTTCAATGAAATAGCCTACATCCAGTTGTCCAAATATATAATATGTATGTTATTGGAAAGGTTAAGCATTCAATATTTAGGTTATGTTTGAACTCCTTACCACAGTATATAAACCTTTAATGAGAATTGAGTGCATTCCTGAATTATTACACGGCTTGAACATGGCCTTACCAATTATTAATTAGAGTTCTATTTATTTTATGATTGAATTTCATTCATTTATTCTGCCACGGGATAAATGAATTACAAGAAAACTATTATGAAATTCTTCCCATAGCGTGATGGTAATGATCGATGCAAACATAGAATAGATTTTCCAGCAAAATTAAATCAGAAAATATTTTATTTTGGGATCCAAAATAAATAGCATGGGTATAGCAAGTCGGAGGGCGTGTACGCTCAAATTGATTCTGGTCGTCAATTGTCTTAGTAGAGATGGGCAGCACCGCAGCAGTCGACTGAAAGAAGTTAAATCCATCGACTTGTTTGACTGCTTTTAAAAAACAGTCGAATGAATTCAACGACTACTCACCGTAACATAAACAAGTCGTTTGCAAACAACTTATCCCAATTGTGTTTTAACTTTCAACATGTAGAAAGCGCTCGGATTGTTTTACGTTCTGGTCGTCAATTGTTTCAGCACGAGGATGGCGCGCGCATTAAAGAAACTTCGTATTTACATTCTTGCCAACATCTCCACTGAAAGTTCGCTCTCGTAGCTGTTCTAAAATGTCCTATTTTCGTGTGCATTTACTGTAGGCCGTAGTTTTCTTGTTCAAGTCGTATTTCAGCTCTACGTTCTTAGTAGGCTATTTCAGAGAGGATTCAATTAGTGAACACATAGCCTAACTTGAACATATTTTACATTTATTTTGTGGCATTAAAATATGAAGTGTGATTATTTCAATGTTGGCTATGGAATTGTTCCCGGTACTTAAGAACTCCCTCTCAGTAATAGTGATTTAATTTACTCTTAGGTTAATTAAGTATTGCTCTATTACTTCACTTATCCACAGTACATACAGGTAATGTGCCCTGTATCAATACCGGTATCGGGGAACATTTACTCACACATTTTGCATTAAATGAAATGTGCAACATTGCAAATAATGGCTGCCGAGTGTCGCGTAGTCCAAACTAACGTCTGCAAAAATAGGTGGGTTAAGGAGAAGTTTGATTTTCATCTGTTGGTACGACTCAACTCAGCAGGTAACGGCTTGCAGTGCTTTGTACGCTGCCTAGAAGCGACCAAGGATCATATAAGTATAAGAGATTCGTCTTTTTTGGTTATAGAATTTCCGAGAGAGAAAACCGCCTGAGGCTATGGATTGTACTTGCAAGTCTGGCAACATAAAAAGTAAAAAGCCATATGAATGTAGCCTTTATTGCACGTAATTGAACAGTATGTTCTGCGATGAGTTATTGATTATTGATGAAAATAACACAAACATAACTGCGTCTTTCGCTAGGCGCTGAAATATACGTCCAGATAGGAAAATAAATACATTTTGATATATATCAATTTTGGCAATAGATTTGTCACGAAGGACACAGTTATGCCGTTCTAGAGCTTAATTCACCTTTAGGCTAATTAAAAATGCTCTCCTACTCTACAGAATTGTTGGCATATTCGATGAATATAAAGGAAACTGTCCAAATGCACACACTACATTGCCATAACCTCACTTTTTGCCTAGCATGCCGGCTGACACCCACCCCTTCCCGTGGCCCTAAACCACAAATTGTATTGCGATGCAAATGAGAATGGGTAAGAAAACAAACAAGAGATGAAATGCACATATTTATTCTCTATATATTTTTATTCGAGATTAGTCCATATTGCCCACTAGTTTTACATATGGTCGACACCAGGAAGATGAAAATTGCCGTATTGTTCTTACTATCATTATAATTCTTACATCCCGGTGCTTGGCAATTTTTCCTCCCTTGCAGTGGCATGATTGACTCCCAATTCAATTCAAATAAATAATCAAAATACTGAACAAATCAAAATAACTAACAACACCACGAGGAAAATCAATCAAAACAGACTATTCCCGCTTCTGCCAGTCGGTTTGATTTTAGCGTTCATGAGTGCCAACTACGGAACCTTAGTGCTAAAATTAATGCTTCATTGGTTGGCAGAACATCCAGTACAGGACCTTACCCCGACCCACGCGCTCCCTATGATCTGTCATCACCCTGGAAGCGACTACTTTCAGTCGAATGCATGAAACTTCTAATGAATGGCTAGTCAGTCGATGGTTGAAAGTAGTCGATTGTCCCATCTCTACAATCGCGGTAAAACAGGCATACGATGCCATCTGTGGATGAAAGTTATTACCAACGGTACAAGGACAAGATTCCTCTAACCAGGCCAGTAGAAACGCCGGGGAGGGGATTTGGTTTGTTTGAATGAGCAACCCCGTGAAAACTACGGGCTTGGCGATCTTCGAAAGAATTGAGGCCCGTACTAACTACGTGCTTGGTAGGGAGAGTGTTGAGTACTTGGGCTGTGTATCCTCTCAGGATGGTAGTATAGAGAAAGAAATATAGTCAAGGGACAGCAAAGCCAATGCTGTGAGTTCTCAAGTGCGATGGACAGTCTCTAAGAAAGAAGATAGTGTAGCGACGAAACTGTCCCTACATCGCTGAGTATTCAGACTAACCTTGCTGTGTGGGAGCGAGAGCTGGGCAGATTCAGGAAAGCTGATACATAAGCTAGAGGTAACTGATATGAGAGTATCGATAACGATTGCTGGGACAAATAGATGCGATCAGGGACAGGAAAGTTACTCGTAATGAAGATCAAAGTTAGAAATTAACACGCTAGATGAAGCTGTTCGTATGAGCCGACTCAGATGGTAGAGGCATGTGAAGATAATGGGGTAGGAGAGATTACCTAAGAGTTTAAAGAGTTCGGCTGTAGATGGTAAGAGAAGCAGAGGTAGATTCTGTTTTGAACGATTTCACAGTGAGAGAAGTGAGAGGTGTAGAAGCAGAGGAGGCCAGAGTGCTAACTACTAATAGGGCTACTTGTTCGCAAACAGAGGCTTGTAGACTAGACTGGACGCTGAAAGGCAAAACAATCTAAAATGAAAATGTATGTACAGTACCGGTATGTCTGGCATTCTGATGAGGTAAATGTGAAAGCTTAACCTTTGTCTTCGGATTATACTCGAGATATTTTCGATGTAGGCGTAGATTTATTAGTTCCTCCGAAGTTTTTGAGTACCAACTTTGAAGTTGCATATTCCTTAAATCCAGAAGATTGTTGCATGGAATTTGAATTTAGTCCCAATTTAAATTAAATGAAATGAAGTTTAATTTAGCTTCAGTATTCTAATGTCGTGACGTGCCCTGCCCTTTTCCACTTAATTCTGGCGGCCTTCTGCGCGACGTTCCCTGACATACACAATACACAGGCAAAAGAAGCCGCGGCGGACCGAGAAGAAGATGGGCGGACGACTTCTGACTGCTACTCGGACCACACTGGTCCTGGACAGCAAGACAAAGAACGGATTGGAAGTAGTTAGGAAGACGGTGGTTCAAGTAAACATTATGACTGTCATAGTGGCAAAACTAACCATCTCACGTGACTAGGTCATCACGTGAGATATAATAAACGAGCTCCCCCTTTCAAGGGAGGCCTTTGCCCTTCTAGGGACACTTCAGGCTTTATTCATTCATTCATTCATTCTAATGTCGAACTTTGACATCCGTCTTCTTCTCGAGTGGCCTGATAGTACGGCGGTCAAGCTGCTTGCCTCTCAATAAGGCATGACCAGTTACTATTTCCGGTTAATGCATGGGATATTTTCGAGATGAAAGCCAGGTCCAGTGGAGAGGATTCCGATTAAAAAGGTTTATGATCGCGAGATTAAGAGAGCCACGTGGTTTTCTTCGCCTTCATATCCAGGGTAACATGTGCTGTGGGTTTGTCGCAATGGGAATAGTAGAGAGCATCTTTTCAAATGCCCACAGCTGAGCTGAACACCCATTACCGTGAAATCTCCTATAGTCCATGAATTGTATTTTAGGTAGATTTCATTAGATAGCTACCTATTTCAGTGGGTACCATTTTTCGACTTTCGGAAAATGTCGACATATCTTCGCGTTTTACATCCCGTAGACCCCAATAGCAACTGTTCTGCAGGAATTGGGCTGGAAGCTGTTTGATCATCCTCATCTTGCTCCCAGCGATTTCCACATTTTCTTGCATCTCAAGAAATTCCAATTCTCCGGTCAGCATTTTCACACTGACGAAGAATTGATGACGACCATCACACGCTGCTGGTTGCATTCGCAGGCGGCAAACTTCTATGACTCAGGACTATAAACGTTGATACCACGCTATGACAAGTGTCTCAATTCGTTCAGTGTCTGTGTCGAAAAATAGCGGACACATTGCTGTACCTGTTGCCAATAAAGTATTGCATATAACTATGTTCTCTTTCTTTTATCATTTTAAATGATCTTGGCGACTTCATCGTTATGCTTTGGGGGTTGGTCTACCGTTATGCGTTACGGTTACGGCGTGTATGACGTCATCATGTTGTTCAGTGCATATGCGCCGAGTCTGAGTTTACTCCTGGGGTCTGGCGTTATGCGATACGGAGACGGCGAGTGCGTGACGTCATGCAGCCCCCGCGAGGGAAGCCTAAGTTAAAGGGTAATGGAGTCTGTTGAGTCTGAGTTTACTCCTGGGGTCTGGCGTTATGCGATACGGAGACGGCGAGTGTGTGATGTCATGCAGCTTAGTGCTCCTCCCGCTCTTCGTTCCCCGCGCGGGAAGTCTAAGTTAATGGGTAATGGAGTCTGTTGAAAGAGTCCTGGGGCTACGAGCGAAGCGAGAAGCCCTCCTGAGCCTTTTTTAACATGTGTAGCATTTGTAGCATGCGTCATTTGAAATTATATAAAGTCTAGTCTCTCAGACTGACTGTGTCTTTTTATATAGGGAAACTTACTTTCTGGATGCACCGCGTATATGGGACTGAAATGATCATAATGGCCAACTCAATGCACGTCTCATTTCCTACAATAACAGCAGCTGAGAGCCTATTTTGTCACCATCAAAAGTCGACGGCTAAGGTTGTGGTGTTTATACCAACCACTACCATGACTACAATACAGCATAAAAGGTGTTGATAGTTGAAACTCTCAACCTTATGTTACTAATTTTCTTATTGTATGTTGTGGTCTATTATTATTGTTTTGAGGGACGGAACAACGAAGTTGTCTGCCCCTTAATTTTATTATGGAAATGTTCCAATGTACAGTACATCAAATATATTACCTATATCTGCTTGATCTACCGAAAAAAAAACAGAAAAACAAGTAAAATCAGAAAACAAAACCTAAGATTCGAAATCAAAATCAGAAAAGAAATGAGACACAAAGTCAAAGATAAAAACCAAAGCAAAAGCAGAAACAAAAATCAAAATCAAAACACGTTGGTATAAAAAGGAATAGGAAATCAAAAACAAACACAAAATTAAAGCAAAAGTAAGAAAAATAAACAAAAAACCTAAGCAAAATCATAAAATAAAAAAACAGAAACGAACACCACAAACATAATCAAAAACAGAAACCTAAGCAAAACCAGAAACGAAAATCAAAAGAATAAACAAAAGCAAAAAAACAGGCAATAGAACAAAAAATGCGAAAACAAAAAACACAAAAAATAAAAAAATAAATTAACTATGAAAGAAAAACAAAATAAAACAACAACAAATAAGTAAAAAATGAAAATAAAATATAACGAAAAATCGAAAGGAAAAACAGTATCTAATACAAAATCAAGAAACAAATCATCAAAAGCAAATCATACTCAAAAAAAGTAAAATCAAAATCATAAAACGTAGGCAAAACAGGAAACGGGAAAGCCAAAGCAAAGAACATAACAAAACAAAAGCAAACACAAACACAATACTCAAATGTAAAACCATATGCAAATACTAAAACAAACACAAAATCCAGAAGGGGAAACTTAATTTGCAATCAAAAGCAAAAGTAAAAACCAAAACGAAAACACACACACAAAATCTAACCCCTAATTTTAAAATAAAACAGAACAATATCGTGTTGAAAACCATTTTTCAGCTTTGCCTTAGTAATCGAAATTTATTGTATTCAGTAGGTCAACACGGCTGTACCCAATTATTGTAGGCCTAATGGGTGTTTCCCCAAACCTGAAATAAATGTGTATGAATTTAATAAATTTTTGTACATTTTTTTTTTGTTTGTTTTGTTTAGAGAAACACCCTTTACAATTGGCTACAATCGCGTTGACCGACTGAATAGCATAAAATTTCGAAATCAGGACAAAATAAAAAAAGATACGAACCTTACAGTAGTCGCATATGATGTGTAACATCTGACATGTTATCCTACTCGTATACTACACAGCTTGGACATTCTTAAAATGTTAATTTACACTCCATTTTCATACTGATACTATGATGAATGTTTAGATTGAATTGGAGATATGCTACTGTCGCATTTGTGGCGCAGCGGTCAAGCTGTTAGTCTCTCACCAAGGTAGACCGGGTTTGATTCCCGGTCAATACATGTGAGATTTTTGAATTGAAATGCCATGTCCTGTAGTTCGTATTCCACGTAAAAGGGAGGTACCGTGGATCATGATTGTGCGATTAACGGTCTCGCAAAACTACAAGCTTCCTTCCTTCCTTAATAATTCATAATAACAAAGTGACATACAACGTCGACTGTACTCTCAAATACTGTGAGCACACTCCTCAGTAACTATATAATTCATTATTCTCAAGACTCTCATACAATTCGTCGTAAACAATCAAAACATGCCTTCCTACAATCATGAAATGACCTAGTCTCAGCTTTTATTCCACTCATATAACAACATTCTGTTATGCATTAAATATTTGACTAGCCTACTCAACCACAGCTTGACAATAATGCCGCTTACTTAAATGTCATTTGTCGTCTTTGTCCTACCCCATGTGATATTCAACCTTGAACGTGAAGCTTCATAAACTGCTCAATGACAAATGAAAATCGGTGAAACATTTGCCACTGTGCTCGTCAAACCAGTGCCTGCTAAATGCACTGCCTACTGTATTGCCATAACATTCTCGCGCTACAGAGCACACACTGCCTTGTTTCCACTACACACATTTTCAATTGTACATCCAGCTGGCAGTGCGTCTTCACTTCCGTCCGATCCACTTCCGTTCGATCCACTTCCGCCCGATTCACTTCCGTCCCATTTTTCTGGCAGAGCGTCTTCACTTCCGTCCGATCCACTTCCGTTCGATCCACTTCCGCCCGATTCACTTCCGTCCCCAATTTTCAAAATAACTCCCACAAAACTATCCAGCAACCGAGCGGAAAGATGTTACACATCAAAAATTACTATTTCTGTTCTACGAGTGTAAAGCGTTAAGCCTCGTAAACACAGTCATCAATCAGGGGCGTATATAGAAAAAAAATCGGGGGGGGGGGGGGCTGACTATCCTGGAAAATTGTGAGTTTTCTCAGGGGATTGTCACCGCAAAATACCCAGAAATATCAACCAATACCTTAGAGCATATAACTTTGTGTAATTATTTTAGATAAGATTCAAAGTTTATATAGCCTACAATTACTGTCAATACAAAAAAAAGTTGTAAAATACAACACAACACACAAATAAAATGTTATACTTAATGAACTTTCTATTATGATCTATGGAGTATGAATGGCAAATATCTAAATATTTGTCAATTTACTAAGCAGAAAGGTAAACAGTTTTTTACATGTATATCTCAAAAAACATACTGTGGAATTCACAGCTTTACCTCGCAAGGCTGAGTGCAGCCCTCAGACGAGAATTAAAATTTCTTGGCAGAGCCGGGAATCGAATTCGGATCTCCGGGGC
This sequence comes from Meconema thalassinum, assembly GCA_946902985.2. Taxonomy (NCBI): domain Eukaryota; kingdom Metazoa; phylum Arthropoda; class Insecta; order Orthoptera; family Tettigoniidae; genus Meconema; species Meconema thalassinum. The sequence goes on from OX336390.1 coordinate 840,149,371, forward strand.
GGCAGCGAAGAATGCTAGCCACTACGCCACCAGCTAGTATAATTTCAATTTTATTACTGTTTATAACTTAGCCAATAAGTTAAGATTAGGGTACAACCAAATTTACAATTATTTTATGCTCTTGCCAAAGCAGCACTTTCTTAATTTTTATTGGCTTTTTTCGGGGGGGGGGGCTGGAGCCCCCTCAGCACCCCCCTTATATACGCCCCTGTCATCAATCATGAACATTTGATGTATTATCAAAAGTTAGATCAAAAGTCTTGTTACTTAGACGTCAGTAATTAAAGCAATTTGTATTAGGCTCGTGTGTGACTGTGTGTAATCATTAAGTCCGAACCTGTTGTAGACCAGCGTGCCACCTGTAGCTGTCACACGGCAGCGGAGCACCCCCTCACAGCCTCTAATGGAAAGCATTACAATATCGCAGCACGCTGTGCAGTGTACGACAAGATTAATGGATGGAGCCGGAGAAATTCTTTATTTCCCACCAGCTTTTCTTCTCACTCTCGCTCGCATCGCACCCTACCGACGCGATGGGACGCGACGACGCTGCCACCTGGCAGTCAGGACGCGTAACTTCCTGACGGGGTGACAAATGACGAACGAAACAGCATGGCCTTGGCCTGGCGCTCCACCATTAGCTCAAAACGATGTTCCATTTAAATTTCGAACGCATTAACCTTCCATGCCGAATCTCCGGTGCTTCAGACAACACCGTGATGGATGGTGATGCTGCGTGTGACGTTACACGGGTTCAGATCTAGATTTTGGCAGTCTGCTTGTCATCTTAGGGCACAATGAGAAGGTAAAAAATGGCGAAAAAGGCGAATACGGACATAAATGATCAGAGGTGCCGACCTGAATTTCCAGTAATTATTGGACTACCGATACTTCAGAAAATAAATTTAATTGCTGCAAGAAATATCTCATTTTTAACTGTCTTTGAAATTAATGTACTGTATAGATAATAATAATAAAATTAATAATTATAAATAATAATAATAATAATAATAATAATTAACAGAAATAATAAAATGCAGCCGACATAAATCAGAAACCTTCATTGATGCCAAATTGGCAGGTGAAAAGCTAAAGGAAGTAGTAGATTTCTGTTACTTAGGAAGCAAAATAACCAGTGATGGACAAAGCAAAATGGATATATAAAGTAGGCTGGGTCATGCAAGGAAATCATTTCTTCAGAAAAGGAATCTGTTAGTGTTTGTTCAAGTGATAGTGCATATTGTCTTGCGGATTGGTGCTTTCTTGTTGGAATGGTTAAATCAATTTACAATTTGTGTTCCGATATCCCAAATAGCAGCCATGTTGTTTTTGTTTGACATTGATTGGACATTTTGTAGTTCCGGGCTTCAATGATCATGAAATTCCACAGCCATCTATGATGCCTGAGACTCCTGACGTCTAATACCCGCACGCTTTTATATGTTTGGTTGATCTTTCCAGGAGACAATGAATGGACAATCAATGGACAAATATAAGGTTATGTTCACAATATTCACATAAATCTAGCAGTTCCAGTTATAGCCTTAGCTATTATCATTACTGGATTCGTCGCGTGCATACTCAGCTATTAAATGCGTCCTCCTTGAAGTAGCTGTTGATCCCAAACTTTGATATTACCTACAATTTTTATATGTATGTTGTTGTTTTCTTGTTGTTTTTTTATTTATTTTATGTTTTAATTTTTTTTAATTTTTTGTTCTGGATAGCTTATAATTTTGTATGGCCAGGATTTTCCTGCTACGGAATGGAGTAGACCGTACAGCCAGCGACTCAACGCCGGGTGTTGGGCGGCGCAAAATAACTTGACACCCTGAAGGAGTCAACGGCTGTGGGCGGATAAACTTCTTTAGGAAGGTGATGGAACCTTAGTGGAGGAAATGGTTAGGTGCGGCTGCCGAAGGCGTCTGTTCCTCTTGCTAGAGGCGGTCTTTATTTTATCCTACGGTAGTTTGGCGGCAGGAAGTGCATCCGGTTGTAAAACATTACCATATCAAACAAAAATGCGGAGTATTTTATGAGAAAAGAAGTGATTAGGAGACGACTTAGCGTGGTGCAAGTTTCTGAGAAAGTCAGAGAAGCTGGCCTCAGATGGTATGGCCATGTTAAGAGAAGAGATCAAAATTATGTGGGGAATAGGATGATGGAAATGCTTCCACCAGGGAAACGGAGTCGAGGACGACCCAGAAGGCGATGGATGGACAACATTCAAGAAAGCATGAAACAGCGGGGGCTTGTGGAGGAAATGGTCAGGGATAGAACAACGTGGAGGGGGAATATCCGCATCAGCGACCCCACTTAAGTGGGTTTAATCATGCTGGAGAAGAAGAAGAAGAAGAACCTACAGTAGATGTTATGCCCCTTAAAACAACAATTATCATCATCATCATGTTGTAATCGGCCATAAAAGTGACGGTGAGACATTGCGACGTGTCCGCCGCACGGCTATTGCAAAGCCCCATTCTACAGGGAAGGCCCTCACTTTATCACATCCACCATGAATGTCCTCCATACAGGAAAAATGATTTTAGAGATATGGTGGGGACTTGTGTTTAAGTATAATTATAGTTAAAATTGCTATGGCCAATAATATTCACTTATGCATTCTAAGCCACTGAAGCTGAATGAAATATCGTGCAATAATCCCATCTCTGCGTACATAGCATAATGCATTGTACACAGCTGGAAGACATCTTGATATTCCCTGGAAACAAGACTGTCGTTTGTTTACAAAACCATAGCAACAGCTTAAACTCATTAATAATCCTTATCACACAGTTGTTTTCCTAATATTCTCATGTCACGCACCTCACTGGTTATCCACCCACATTGGTCAGGAGCATTTGAGTATTTTACTCCCACGTGTCAGGTGCTCTCTACTGCTTACAACTACAGAGAAGTCATACGCCAAGCAAAGAGTTGCCAACCCCTAAAGTGTATTAATTGGCATTTGAGGGTGCTTAAATATGACAGATTTGTATCACAATATTAAGTTCAATCAGAACGGTGTAACATAGTAATAATAATAATAATAATAATAATAATAATAATAATAATAATAATAATAATAATAATAATAATAATAATAATAATAATTACAATAATAATAATAATAACCGAAATTGGATGTTCCTCAGTCGGTTAACACGATTGTACCCAATTGTGATGGGTTAACCCACACTGAAAATGGCTTCAAACACCATAATAATAATAAGTATTATTATTATGGCTAGGATTTCGATGACTTTGCATCTTTCTTCTTTTTTTTTTCTTTTTGGTAAGCCAAATTCATTAATAAGTTTTATATAAATGTGTTTCAGAGTAATAGGTGCCAGCTGAACTAAGAATATTTTGTTAGCGCATTATTTAGCCTTTATCTCTAATTTTGTGGGATAGGGCATATTTTAGGGGTTCTTATTGTACGAGTGCTGTTTTTTTTTCAATCTCCGATGGGCTATGAAAATACAGATATTGACATAACAAAATGACTTTATTACTAAAAAAAATATTTTTTTCAACATAATTGCCAAAACGATTGAGACATTTTTCATATCGTGACACAAGGTTCTCGATACCCTCTGCATAGTAGTCCGCACCACTGAGGTACCCTACGTCCGGGCATTGTTGTTGAAGCATTGTCCGCCCAACCACTCATTCAATATGGAAATCGCTGGGAGCAAGATCAGGACTGTACGGTGAATGATCAAACAGCTGCCAGCCAAACTTCTTCAGAATATTTTGAGGTTGGATCCATTTTTCAGTGTTGCCTAAGTAAACAAAAGTTTGGTGCTTTTCAGTCGGTGAACACGACACCTAACATTAGATATACTACATTTAGCATACACTGACAGTTGCATTACCAATACTGCAACTAAATAATTGTACATATTGTAAATATTTTTCACCTGTATTCTCAAACATAGATGTTATAGCCTAAGTGTAATGGATCTGATGATGATCGCTTGACGATCGAAACTGGTCATCCTAGTGTATTTATTAATCTCATGTAATTTATTTCAGGATTAGGATATAACCCAGCTCTTTTTGGGTACATTCGTGTTGACCGACTGAAAAGCACCAAACCTTTGTTCTTCAGAACAGTTGCTGTCCTGATCTTGCTCCCAGCGATTTCCATCTCTCCTTGCACCTCAAGAAATCGCAATTCTCCGATCAGCAATTTCACACTGACGAAGAGCTGTGGATGAATATCACACGCTGGTTCCATTCGCTGGTGGCAGACTTCTGTGACACAGGACTACAAAAGTTGATACAACACTATGACAAGTGCCTGTGTCGAAAAATAGCTGACACATTGCTGTACCTGTTGCCAATAAAGTTATAAATATAACTGTTTTCTTTGTGAGGTTTGAAGCCATTTTTCAGTGTTGCCTAAGTAAACAAAATTTTGGTGCTTTTCAGTCGGTCAACACGAATGTACCCAAAAGGAGCTGGGTTATGTCCTAATCCTGAAATAAATTACATGACATTAATACATTCTCTTAAAAGAAATAGGGAATCTTAATTGCTGGATGCACCTCGTACATCAGGGATGGTACGACCGCCATTCAACTTTACTTACATTCATCTTTGAGCATACTAACTTTTGCATGTCCTGTCAACTAGTGACCAACGCTAACAAACGCAATCTGATAGTGGCATTCCGTACTTATAAAAACATGCGTTCTTATCTACTGCAATTTGAAAACTGGTTGGTTCCTTAGTTTAGGGGCTGCAACAACGCGGTCATGTAGCCCCATGTGTACTTTGGGTGTGTGTAGAATATGTCTGATAACCGGTGTTAATTGTGATGACTGTATTAGTGTGTGTTATCTGTCTTTAATTCAAGTAAGGACTGCAGACGATAATTTCAAGTAGTTCCTACTTTCGCTACCAAATGCTGTCGTCCACGACACCTAGCTGTGAACTTCGCTACTACTAGATGCCATCGCAACAAGCGCCCGGTGACGTTGGAACTTAAGAGCACGGGACCTCCGGCTTTACTTCCCCTCCGAAAGAGGATTTTTAACGCTCTTATAAAATCCGACGACTTCGGCTGGGTTAGAACCCGCAACCTTGGTCAGAGACAGTAGAGTACACAGGATTTCCTTCTGGGGAGGGGGGTCATTAACAAAATAGGGCAATTGTGCATATTATTAAAGGGGCTGATGACCCTACTGTTCCGCCCCTTAATACAACAGTCATCATCATAATTAAAATGACATATTGATTAATATTCATAAAAAACAAGAATTAAATAACCGTTCTCTCTGCATGAAAACTATTTTAGTCCTTATTATTTTTTCGACACAATGAAAAAAATGAAAAAATGAAAAATATGGAAAACAGTAACTAAATATTAAAAGTGAAACAATGCAGTGATATCATCATGACCATAGTTACATGGTTGCTTACAATATTGATATTTGCTCTCCGTGTTGTCACTGCCATTACTATTGACTCTCAAAATCTACATAACTTGATTGTTTTTTTCGTATGGCTTTTAGTGCCGGGAGTGTCCGAGGACATGTTCGGCTCACCAGTTTTGTAGCTGCTTCGAGACGGACACCCAATGGGTGAGCTACAAGTACCGTTGGGGGAGGAAAGTTGGAAGGGAAAGGCGAGGAGTTGGAAGGTAGCGGCTGTGGCCTATAGTTAGGGACCAACCCCGGCATTTGCCTGGAAGGAAGATGGGAAACCACAGAAGACCATCTTCAAAGTTGCCGGTTTTTTTTAAGCGTATGGCTTTTAGTGCCGGGAGTGTCCGAGGACATGTTCGGCTCGCCAGTTTTGTAGCTGCTTCGAGACGGATACCCAATGGGTGAGCTACAAGTACCGTTGGGGGAGGAAAGTTGGAAGGGAAGGGCGAGGAGTTGGAAGGTAGCGGCTGTGGCCTATAGTTAGGGACCAACCCCGGCATTTGCCTGGAAGGAAGATGGGAAACCACAGAAGACCATCTTCAAGGTTTCCGGCGGGGGGATTCGAACCTCCTCTCCTCCCGGATGTGAGCGACTGCCATTAGTCATGCCGTAACGACCACGGCTAATTCACCCGGTTACATAACTTGATGACTTTATCCGTATCATTAATTGGAATAAATTGCAGAAACTCCTTATGTACTGAATTATCTTTAACGCAACGGACACACAATTAAAGCAACCCCAAGCGATGTGAAAAAGATTACCGATCGCACACTTTAACAGTAAAACTGATCCATGGCTAGCTCCAACGCTGAATGAGGAGTCTCGCTGCGAGTAGAGTGCAGGACATTTACCAAGTGAGGATCGTAATCACATTTAAAATATATACAGGAGTAAGAAGCCTCAATAGCGGTGGCGTAAAACAGGTGATATAGATGGGACTACATAAAGATTCAAGTAAAGAAATGTCTCGAGGGGGGGGGGGGGTAAACCCTGAACCCAACCCCCTCCCCCCGTCGGTACTCCATTGGTTAAAGAAGCTCAGCATGAATTTGAAGACTACACGGGTTAAATCTCTATAACAATTACTTTCAGTATAGAAAATTCTAAAAACTTGGAGCGTAATAAGAATCACATTTAACTTTTAGATTAAAGGATCGGTTGGTTGGTTGGTTGGTTGGTTGGTTCTTAAGTTTCTGGGCTGCGACAACGCGGTCATGTAGCCCCGTGTACTTTGGGTGTCTGTAGAATCTGTCTGATAACCGGTGTCAATTGTGATGACTGTATTAGTGTGTTTTTTTAAATTCAAGTAAGGACTGCAGACTTTTGAATTTTTCAAATATTTCCTACTTTTGCCGGCAAACGCCACCGTCAACGACTACTAGTTCAGAACTTAGCAACCAGACGCCACTGCAGTCGGCTCTTGGCAACGAACGTAGGAACCTAAGAGCGTTGTTTACATCATTAACCTATACAATTTAGCTTCACACAGGTGTAATTAGTGGATGGTTCTTTAACATGCCATAAATGTATGACATGGGACCGCCGGCTTTACTTCCCCTCCGAAGGAAGGGATACTGAGGGTTTTTAACGCTCTTAAAAAATCCGACGACTTCGGCCAGGTTTGAACCCGCGATCTTGGGCATAGAAGCTCAGCATGCTACCGACTACGCCACCGAAGCCTCCATATTAAAAGATCTAATCCATATTGAGTTACCGAACAAACTGTTCCTGAGCATGAGTTTTCAATTAACGCCCTTTATTGAGTTAATAACTGAACGACCAAGTCATCAACCGCTCAATCGCTACACTTACAGGGGATAAACAAGCATTGAGACCCACTGTTTCTCGCAAGAAGGATTCGATTTTAATCAGGAAAATGTTATTTACTCCCCCTTAATGGAAGTGAAGCCATCAGAGGGAGCCATAGCCTTCCTCACATTGAGTGTTTCTGTGAAGTGATCAGTAGGGTTACTCTGTTTTTATCGCTGTCCTCAAGAGAGACAGCAGGTCCTAAACGTGCCTCCCGGGTCACCTAATACACTCCCAGCCCGCTATCCCAGGTGTGCCGTACTCACGAACCAGCTTAGTCCAACTCGCAAGATTTCTGGATGGTTTTACAGTAGATAGAATATTGCTCTCTCTGAATCTCCGATGACCAGTGATTGGGGTGAGAGAATTATTTCATATTTATTGCAATGCTTCTTTAGTTTAGGCCTATTAGTTCTTACCTAACATACGCTTGTAATAGCAATGGTTTTATTTCATTAATATTGAGCTCTGCCATCAACAAAATTTGCAGGATAACAAGGAGTTCTAAACTAATGATGGTTGGTTGGTTCCTCAGTTTTGGGGCTGCGACAACATGGTCATGTAGCCCCATGCACTTTGGGTGAGTGTAGAATCTGTCTGATAACCGGTGTTAATTGTGATGGCTGTATTAGTGTGTGTTATCTGTGATTCAGGTTACGACTGCAGATGATCAATCTCAAGTAGTTCCTACTTTTGCTACCAAATGGTACCGCCAACGATACCTAGCTGTGAACATGTCAACTATATTACACCGCAACCCGCACCTGGAGATGAACGTTGGAAGCCTTACAACGTTAATCAAATCTAACCTAGAAATTTAGCATTACACAATTGTAGTTAGTGGAAGGTTCTTTTACATGTCATAAATTTATGACATGGGCCCGCCGGCTTTACTTCCCTTCCGAGGAAGGCATAATGAGGGATTTTAACGCTCTTAAAGAATCCAACGACTTCCTCCGGGTTTGAACACGCGATCTTGGGCATAGAAGCTCAGCATGCTACGAACTACGCCACCGAAGCCGCTGTAATAGATTCGTAGATATTGAGAACGGTCTAAATATTTCGGATGGTCGCCATGTTCCATTTTTATATATGTAAGCCTTAGGGTTATGTACTGTGCCCAACTGGCCACGGCAGTCTGGCATCGAACTCAGGTCTCATCAGAAAAGACCAGGCACATGGTTATGCCTAGAGTCGAACCATTGATCTCTGCGGGGGAGCAATTATTGGGAACCCAAAGAGCAATGAGAGGTACACTGGCATATAACATGGTAGCGTGATTTCACGATCTATAGGTGAATATCATAGCAATTTAAGGGAAGAACTGTAGCCAAATGCAAGGAAATATACATTTTCAGAGCATACGAAAGTGAGAGAAGGCCAGTTTGAAGTTTTACAAATGACCCTTAGCAAGTGGGCGGAGTAGTCTAGGCGCCTACCGAACTACTTACGTCTGGAGCGGAGAGACAGCTCAGAATTAATGACTCGGGTATCCACCGCTTGACAACGGTGCAAGCTATGGCGGGATCGACTGCACATGGAAATAAATTGATTACAGCTAAATGGAGCATTGAAATGCATTGAAATATACACCCAGGTGAATATATTCACGGAGAGGTAATTTAGGAATGGTTTTTCACCTAAATTAAGGCCTTTATCTCAAAATGTAACGGTAACGTTAAATGATAATAATAAATAATATTATGGGTCGGCAAACAGTAAAGTAATAGGCATTTTTGGCCTAAATAGTGTTCAAATAGTGTCATGTCTAATGTAAAGATACTGTATTTGGTAAACAGTGAGAGTATAACGTGAAATATAAAGAAATACGAGAGCTTTTTCAGTGTCAGTGAAATATGAATGAATATTTGATATGGTCAATCCTTAGGATTATTGTTTGAGGACCATTAAAGTAAAGTAAGCCAGTAAATTTTGATACATTTGTGTTAGGAGCTATGTAAAGCTTTGGCTTAAGTGGTATGACAGAGAACGCGAGTGCCTTAATAATGGAGTCATATATGTGAAGTATTGTTTGAGCCGCTTGTAAGCGTGCAGAATTAACGTAGAATCCAGTGATTTACGTAATAAATATAGCGGGGACAACTAGTATAGCTTGCACGTTAGGTGAGAAGTTGGCCAAATCTACGAGTAGTATCGCCCTTGAGCATACTGTATTATTTCGCAGCGAATTGGACAGAGCCTGTCTCTATCCAACGCTTGCTTGAATTATGCCACTATTGACGTCCGTCGAGACGCTGTGAGCATGTGTGTGTTAATGACCCACCCTGTGAGGTGAGGATCATATTCGTCGTTTAGGAACGCAGGTTTCCTTATATTTTATTGACAGCTGCTGGTGAAAGTCGTTGGATTTTCACTATGATGCGCGTCTAAAAGCCACTAGTCGTCACCATAGAACGGCAAGACTATCACTAGAATGCCACCCCAGCCATGAATGTTAATTAAGGAGCCAGTTTGAGCCCAAGACACTATAAGGATAGATGTTAAATATTTAAATTGACTCAATTATTTAGGAGCCACACTCAGTGTTACTCTAGTCTGCACTTTGTAAACAAACCTGATCTTGATCTTGACAGAGTGAGAGAGAGGGGAATGGTAGACCATTTCTGTAGCGGCCATCTTGGAGAGCCGGCTGGAACGAATTTTATTGCCTGCTAAGGGGGAGGAAGGTCGTCCGACCGGTCCCTTGTAAATTAGTCACACTAGGACACTGAGAAATCTCGATATTTAAATATGCAAGTAAGATATGATTATTTTGATGATGCCAAGTGAATTGAACGGTGGGTTGCAACTCACATACGTTGTTGAATCATAGAAATCAGATAATATTTGGCTCAATTATTCTCTGAGGAGAAAAGCTGAACCAAAATAATGTAGGCATCTTCTTTTAGAGTGCATTTTGCCATTCCTGCTAATTTATGCAGACGGGTATGTGTTCTTCCCAGAACATGACACATTTGTAACAATGATAAGCCCGACAAGACCCAGAAAATCGTTATATGGTGAAACTATAAAATTAAGTACCACTTTTCCTAAGGCGTTCATATGCATGGAAGGAAGGAAGACGATTCACGCAACACAAAAAAATATCTGTTAATGATTGCAGAAAGTAATGTATTCATGTTAATCAAGGTAAATGCCATAAGAAATGGGAAAATGTTTTATTAGGGTCATTTTATGTGATATGTGATTTTTGTGTTATGATACTCCCATTAACTAAAGTTGTGTCAGTTGATGAACACTATGGAAACCCATGGAAGTCTGAAAATATCATTGACAGGATGTTAGAATTAGATTTGAGTGCAGTGCAGCACTATTTTACGAAGAAAGCTCACAGAACAACCCTATTTTATTTGTGGGAATCAAATGTGAATTGTCCTTTGTTTTGTATTTGTTGTGTAGCCATTGATTTTAGACCAGTAAATGTGTTACCTTTAGGAAAATGTTGTGTATTTCCTGTAGAGTAGTTACCTGATAGACTCAAATCCTGAGCATGTGGTCGTATGGTGGGCAGGAACGTCCCATACCTCGAAAGACCGTGAGTTAGTTGGGATACGAACACATGGTCCACATGATGACAATCGGGTACAGTACTAATACAAAAATATTATTGTGTAGGTGAATTATTCAAACTTCAATCGCATGATTAGAGCACAAGAAATAAATGAAACGAGATTTTAAAATTTCGCATAGCCGCCATCTTATGGTTATGACAACAATTGAAATAAATTAGATGCAAGTGGATTAAAATTTGGATAAGCATTTACCGTACCAAGTTTCACTGCGCTCGGATGCTTAAATCGCGAGAAACGTCCATTTAAATATTCCAATTTTACGTCGCCGCGATGTTGCATTTGTGCTAGCCAGGTTATTGAAAGTTTCATAAGTGAACTTATGTTTATAGCCTCTATGAACATACAAAATTTCAGTTTGATGGCTGTCATAGATTAATAGATACCAGTGGGCCCGTGCGAGCTTTCGCAACGTTAATGTAGGTTTATGGGGTAGTAGGGAAGAATGAGGGAGAACGAAGTTTTAAAAACAATTCATCGGTTATTGTTTGCTCGGGAGTTTCTTCTGCAGCAATTTTTACATTTGCAAAGGATTGAACCCTAGAAAAAATCTTGGCGAGACCACACCGGAGCCATCTGCTGAGAGACTCCTGAGCTAGCAGTACGCTGCGCTCCCGCCAGATGGCTGCCACCGCCGCGCTGCCATGAGCTCTAGTGGCAGGCTCGCCTAGCAGTACGCCGCGCTGCCCAGCGCTCTAGCGGCAGGCTCGCCAGGTTACGGTGCTCCCATAGTAAATGTACATTTTTAAGGTATTTAATTGTGAGGCATTTAAAGAGGAAGTGAGTGCGTTCCTGGCACACATGGGGTTATGCGGAACCTGTAGGTACCCCATATGTGTAGGTTGGTGTTAACAGGACCTTATTTTCTGTACAAAACCGGAATGGGACCTTAGCAGAATAATATAGGGAGGATTGAGAACCGTCTAATTATTTCGGGTGGTCGTCATGTTGGATTTTAATACCGGTATATGTAGGTCATAAAGTTATGTACTATTACATGAGGATTATTGCGTAGGTTCATTTTTCAAACGTTAACTTCGATCGCATGATTAGGACACTAGATAAAAACTTAATTTTAAGATATCACACAGTCGCCATCTTGAGGTTATGTAAACAATTGAACTAAATTGAATCTGTCGGAGCTGAAAAGTATCTAGTCAAAAATGGTCATTTTTAAAAGAATTATTGTAGTATTCTGAAGTATTGACCCAAGGCCCTTGGAACGACATAGGACAGAATTAAGTCAGCCTTCTGTTTAAGCTACACACAAAACATTTTCATCAGGCGAAAAAGCTCGGAAGCTCACTGGCAAGCCAAAATCCATCACAAAGCAATTTGTTTTGTGGGTTTAAGCCATAAACCACTGCTACATGTAGAGCGATCAGAGGAGAAGAGCATTACCGGTAAGTCAATGACTTGCTGCCGTTTATCGCCATTTTCCGTACTTAATGTTGGCCGCACTGCAAGATTCCCGAATGTTGCAGTGCTATTGTAAATTACATCTGAACAGGGTTTATGAGGTTTTTAAGTTACAAATTCATTTTACAATAAAATAACATGTGAAATATTCAATCTGGATGGCTTTACGCCGCACTAAAGTAACCACGGACCTGCAAAATTGGTTAAAAAATAACATTATGCAACGAGCCTATAATGGCAAAAATTAAGACACGCGTATGTTTATATAACGAGCGTATGCGAGTTTTGTAATTTCCAAACGAGTGTCTTAATTACCATTATAGGTGAGTTGCATACGACTGTTTATGTTTGACGATAATTATAACATTATTACCGCATATGATTTAACATAAATATTCATAAATATCTGTTGAGAGTCAGCCACATGAATTCTTTGTGCTGGGTATGATATCTCTGTCTTTCAAGCTCTCTGACCGACCGACGCATGCGCTATGTGTGCTTTCAATGCCATATGTTTACATCTGCCGTCCAGCTCTTTAGCATTCACTAATATTGTCACCGAAGTAGTTTGAAAGCAATTCGCTGTGTAGAAATTGGAGTTGGTGATATTAAGGTACAGTGCTATTTCTTGTCTCATATTCGCCAGTTTATTTACGCGAACATATGGGCGGTGCGTATTCCATGTCGGTAATTTATATAGAAAGATGTTGTGTTTATGTCCGACATGTTGGATTTTGAGCGCATGCGCGAAGGTATCCTTACCTAATTAGTCAATGAATGAGCTCTGATTGGCTGGTGAAACTGTATCGTAATGAAAAACAGTGTTATAATGACATATAATGTTTACATTTCGACATCGTCGATCATAAATATGTTTATTAAATTGAAATTGATATTCCACTAACACAAATATAATCTGAATAGTTGCTTCACAACATGGATGACTAATATAGTGTGTTTGTTAAGTTCTATTCTATCAATGACGTTTTATCTGTCTCCTGAATAGCAGTGAAAACTGACTTAATGCTTTTCGGCTCCGACCGATTCAATTATATGTCAGTGCATTACAATGTGTAATAACATTAGTTGTACCATGTTTCACTGCGTTCGGATTGTTAAATTGCGAGAAATCTTGTGTGAAGCTAAATATCTAGGTTAGATTTCGTTGAAACGCTCAATCAAAGTTCTAACGTTCACCATAAGGTGTCAGTGACATCTGGTAGCGAAATTTTGAACTACTTGAAATCGAACGGAACTTGTAGCCTACCCCACAGGGTGTCCACTTGAAGCAACTACAACCTCTGACGAACCGAACATGTCCTCGGACATTCTCAACACTAAATAATAATAATAATAACTATTAGACGTCGGTTTCTAAATGACATATACCTTCCTTGCCTCCCTTTCTCAGCGCTCTGAGTTTGAATATTTGAATACTGGAACACCCTCGGGTGTCCTCCTGCGTGCTCACTAGTCACGAGTTCTTGAGGCAGCCGTCTTGAGGAGACACTCCTACACAGTGTTGCCAATTTGGTGTTTTTTGCACCAGATCTGGTGTTTCTGAGGTTCGTCTGGTGCCAGAAATGTTCTAATAGCGCCATAGCAAAATACTGGTGTCATTTCAATAAAACCAGTGCCAAATCCAAATCCATGAAATTGTCTCCTATGACAAAATAAGTATATACATCCTGGAAGCCATGTAATAGTTTCAATAAAGTTAATGAATTAGGATAAGAAATGTTCAGCCTTACACGTGTCAAGGTCAACACCCCAGCCGAGGAAGTCCCTGAAATTCTCATTCTCGTGCATAAGCACAACATGCAGGGCTCAGCTCAGTGCAAGTGCACTTGTACAAAGAATCCACCTATCATCTATTTTCTTCCCAGATCACAGGGGATTTCCCAGTTTCATGCGAAGGCAGTTTATGTACTTTCGCTCCCTCACTCTAATGCTGATGTAGGGAGAGTGTTTAGCCAAGTTTAATTGGTGAAAACAAAGCAAAGAAATCGAATGAAAGTTCAAAAATTGCATTCCATTCTGTGTATGCTATTTGGACTAAAAACAGAGGGAAAATGCTATCATGACTACGAACTTCCGAAGGATATAATTTTGGCCAAAATTGGAAGTATGCAGAGCTACAGCAGTACTACACCCTCCTGCTTTAAAGATGTAATAGCGGTAGCAGGCTCCGCAAGTGAAGAAGACGAAATTTAATGAAAGAAATGTAAGTAAAAAGCCATTTATATACTGTATTTATAAGTTTTGGTGTTTTTCTAGTGTTTTGAATCATAGAGTCCAGCTGGTGCTTTTCTGGTGTTTTAAAGCATAGGGTTTAGTTCTTTCCCATTTCAAGATTTGGCAACACTGCTCCTACAGTGTATTATAGTACTATCTCTACTTGCTTACCTTTACCTAGAGAGTTCAATACCACTTACCGTAGGAAAATGATCGAGCATCGGTGACTAAAGCCAAAGAGAGTTTCCAGGTCATCACAGGTTATTACTGAGGTCGTATAAATACAACCCCTGATAATTTCCTTTATTGATCAAATCTAAGATTTATTGAGTTGATTTTTCAAACTGCTGCAAATTGAAATTCGGATTAGGTTTCGGTGTATGCACTGATAAATTTTATGGTGTACTTTATTACAGGTTATTTATAGCTATGGCTGGTTTATGATAATAGCGGTATCACATCGAACACTGGCCACTTTACTTCCACTAATAAATCCTAGCCTGAGGTTTTACTGCCGTAATGTTCCCAGAACTACAAATCTGGGAACAAAGGGATATTCAAATCACTTAATACATCGTGAAATTAGGACCTGCAAAGTTATATGAAATGAAAATCCACAGCCTGCTTCCAGTCTCCGACCGGGTCAGGAATGGAATGAATGAAGCCCCCATTTAGCGGCGAGGATATGGACTGTGCCGGCTGCCGAGGCCTGACGCACTCCTCTGCAAAGTTATATAAAGTTTAAAATTTCATACAAACACCTTCATAGCAATACACTGCAATACCTCCCTATATTATTCTGCTAAGATCCCATTCCAGTTTTGTACCGAAAATAAGGTCCCATTAACACCAACCTACACATATGGGGTACCTACAGGTTCAGCATAACCCAATGCGTAAGCAAAATGCACTCATTTACTCTTTAAATGCCTTCAATTAAATACCTTAAAACATCTTATATATTAAAATAGTTTTCAAAAAATTTCACCCTTTACTAAAACTTAAATATCTCGGGAAGTATTTGCGCTACGACGACGTTTGTTGTCTTAAAATATAATGCCTGTCAAGCACCGTCGATTGATACCCACCTTACTTGATTATATCATTCGTGTATTGAAATAATTTCGAATATTACTTCCTTCAAGGTCTCACGAAAATAGAATCGAATGACTTGACGGACATATTGTCGCTAGGCGACAACGACTAACACTGTATCATGATATTCAACGCCGCCCCAATAATAAATCTAACTTGATATTAACAGAGAGTTCCCTAATTACTTCATAATATCGTTAATTTCTACCTGCTCCACTCGGGAGCTAATGTCGCATGTATCCATACATGATATCGTTAACTTCTACTTGTTCCACTCGGGCGCTAATGTTGCTTGTATCCATACAATAAACAGAAGTGGATTCTGTGCACATAATTTAATTAAAACTTCTCAAAGAATGGATTACTTTGAGACTGAAATGCTCATGCACAATCAGCAGTCATTTTGCTTAATGACACTGTCATGTCAACATCTCTTTGAATGGCAACAAATACTGTATACGAAAGACAACTAATTTCACGAAGATGCCGCTACAGTCGAATGTTGGAACCGCCATTTCGTATTGAGTATCCGATCTTTCTGTTATATAGTCTTTGGTCTCACCAGCAACAAACTGTCTTCTTTTCGTTTCATCATTCGCCCTTATAGGTTGTGTGCTCAATCAATACAATGAATCAGATTATGATGAATGAGAGGCGACACTCAATTACAAATGTTATAAAGATTTAAGGTGACGGTAATTGTCTGTTCAGGTCATTGGCATATTGTCAGTACAACAATCAGAGTTTATTTACACAGGTTAGAAAGCGAATTGTCAAACATGTTACAGACAAGTGGAATAATTATTCTTTCTTTATGGTTGGCAACACCGATATGTACGAAACTGCTATCAATACGAGCGATGATTACAACATGTATATGTCTATGAATGGTGTTCATGGAGGTCATGTTGAGTTAGTTGTCGCTCCTCAAGTTTGCAAAATGGATATTTATTCGTGGATTACTGCTGTCGTATGGAAGGTGACCGGTTAAAATATATACGTCATCAACAAACGAAATTACGAGTTGATACATATGCCGGTTTAGCAGACGCCTTGCATGTACGAGCAGATAATGAAAATCTCAGAATCGGTCGTATTGTAGTTTTGCCATCTTCTTTTACAGGTAGCCCAAGGAAAATATTGCAAAATTATCAGGATACGATGGCGATAGTGAGGAAGTTTGGAAAGCCAGATTTATTCATTACGTTCACCTATAATGCGGGCTGGCCAGAAATACTTTACAGCACTCATCTCTGTGAAACGGCTAATAATAGGCCTGATATTGAAGTGAGAGTTTTCCATTGCAAAGTAAAGGAATTGCTACGATTGATTAATGTTAAGGAAATTTTCGGTAAAAGCATATCTATATACAGTGGAATTTCAAAAATGAGGTCTCCCGCACATCCATTTACTCTTAACATTAACGGAAGATTGTAAGTTTCGAGAAATTTCTGACATTGACTGTGTGGTGTCAGCCGAAATACCAGACCTCGAGGATGAAGCGCTATACGAGTTGGTATGGTGTCATATGGTACATGGTCCTCGCGGATCTTTGAATCCTGCTTCAGTCTGTATAAAAGATGGCGTATGAAAGAAAGATTTCCCTAAACAGTTTTAGGAAGAGACCAAAAATAATGGCAATGGTTATCCTTCATATAGGAGAAGAAATAACGGATGGATTATTATAAAAACAATTCGAGGCATTGACAATGAAGTCGATAGTCGATTCATTGTTCCCTACAATCCATTTCTTTTACTTTACGTGCAAGCTCATACTAATGTTGAAATATGCTCAAGTGTTCGGAGTGTTAAATACATCCACAAGTATCTTATATATTAAAATTCACAAGTATGTGTATAAAGGTTATGACTGCTGCATTGTTAAAATATGTCCTGAAGGCGAAACGGTGAACTACGAAGAAATTACTTCTTTCCTAAATGCCAATGGTTGGTCCAAGAGAAGCCGCATTCAGGATATTTTCATTTCACATGCATGAACAGTCACATTCTATCGTGCGATTACCAATTCACTTGCCAAACTTGCAAAATATCTATTTTAAAATTGATAACGCTCCTGATATTTTACTTCAAGCACAGTTGCGCAACACGGAATTACAAGCATGGTTCAAGTTAAATCAAGATTCGCAAGCCAAAAGTCCGTATATGTATCCTGAAACACCAGTACTGAACCCATGTACTGTTGGTTCAAGCGCCGAATCCATCATTTATTGGTAAAAGAAGAGAGGAAAAATACAGTCTTTAGTAGAACATAGAAAGATTTTATGTAGAGGACTGGTATAATGTTGTGCAAGAATAAGAGTCCAGGTGGCACCAGGAAATGATATCACGGGTGACGCACCGATTGGGAGCCGATCATAGCTATTAATAGAACGATAAAAACTTTCCGCTGTGTGTAAGCGAGAAGAGGTTTCGGAAATTGATCTTACACAGCAAAAAAAGGGCAACCTCGCAGTTGTGCAAGAATAGGAATAATTAGATTTAAGCCATTTGCGAACATATAATTAACAAAAGAAATACATCATTGTGAATCATTTTGGAATAGAGATTTTTGTGTGAGAAAAGATGTTATAATAATTTCAGAGGAAATAAGTGCAAACGCAGCATGACGTAGTTAAAAGTTCCCCGAGACCAGACGTGGTAGGGATTAAAAATCAACTGCAACTCCCACGTATCTGAAGAGCACATTTTATTTAATATCTCGGAATTGTACGATCGATTTTCATGTGCAAAGAAGTCAGTTTACGTTTAGAAAACAAGCTTTCCAGAGATATAATTTTCAAAAGTGTGCGACTATTGCTTCAAAAGTTAGTTATGAAAAAGACGAGGATTTTATCTTTTTGCAGCCGATTTGTATAAAAGCCCTGGCCGAACCAGGCTAATCATGCAGTTTTAGTCCGTCCAGGGGACGTGACGTTACATCACATCGTTAATGCAGTTTACAGCAGATCTCGTGGGGAGGTGCTGCATCACAGTGTCCAGATCGTCAGTACGAGTAAATATACGTAGTCATTATACCAAAGTGGGCCCGAAAAAGGGCTAAAGAACATTAGCTTCAGTCTACCATAGGTGCCTGAGGGCACGGTGCTGTTTCGCAGATCATCAGATACAGTTATTCCGTGAGCGCCGAGACGCTGCACGATGGAGCATCGAATACAAGACTAGTTACTAGTGAACTCCAACTATAGGAGAAAAGTATAATCATGCAGTACTTACTAGACCTCGAGAGGTCGTGATACGCTGTATCACCAAAGAACACCCGTAGGGGAGTGGCCGAGAAGTATCATCATAGTAACGCCGTGTGAAGACTTAGTAAAATCCTAGTACAGGATTTAGTTCAGCAAACGTCAGTCTTTATAGTGAGAGTTCCGTATTACAGTCAAATTTAGGCTGCGAACTTAAAGAACAGGCGATAGGTCTTCAAATAACAGTTCAGTTAAACGACAGAAAGTATCGTAACGTTTTGGAGTACCAACGATAGTGAAACAAACATTTCTATCAAAGTTAAGGAACCCGATCAGGGTCGGACGAAATAAGTAACGCCTAGTGTACCGAAAAGTTAGGAACTAGAGCGCAGAATAATAAGAAGTGAGAATTTAATCCAAAACGTTGTCTACAGGAGACAAGCGAACAGTAATAAGCAATAAGCTACGAAACTAAGGAATAACAGTAAATGCTAGGGAAATAGGAAGGTCACCGATAAAGTATTCGAGAGGCCGTAAACAGGACAGACTTTCGCTAGACAAACTAAATAGTGTCTAGAAAGAAAGGACTTCGAGCTAGTAAAATAGAAGCCGATAGTCAGAAAACCGGATCTGAAGAATTACCGTTCCAGGGAGGGGTAGATTGATCGAGACTTTCATCATCTTGCCAGATTAGGGAGCCGACGTCTAAGAGTGTCACCCTTGGAAACGGGGAAGAAAGAAATCACGTGTGTAAGGCAAAAATCAAAGCCTCAGTGATTTAAAAGCAGTGTAATGTAAATATAGTAAAAGTTGTTTTAGTGTAATAATTTTTAGTGAATTTATTTGTGTATAATAAAAGAATTCAAAATTGCATTCAATATGTTACCAGTGTTTAAGGTAAATAATGTGTATGTCTATCAAGAAGTGTCATTGTGTGAAATGGGATTAATCAAGATGGCTTAAACACATTGAGTGGGCAAAAATGAAACATCGCTGGAGAATTCGGTCGGTGACCGTAATATCATGTGAGTAACCATTTCATTATGTTATGTGTTGGGGAAGGTTTGCGTACAATCCACCTGAGAACGAAAGAATAGGGATGTTTTTGAATAACAAATAACAGAATAATAGCGCGATCTGAACGATTAAAATTGAGAAAGTATAAATTAATTATGTGAAATAAATAAATCCCTTGGGGGAAATGTCTGAAATAAAATATCAGTGTATTTGATAAATGATTTAAATATGTGAAAGCAAGCGTAATAATAATAATAACAATTATATAAATGAATAAAGATTATGATGAATTATAGAAAAGTAGTAGCTTATGAGCTCCTTTAAATGAATTAATACATGTTGTGAACACATGTTCTTAAGATAAAGCGATCATTGTCACGGGAGAGGATTAATATAAAATTGAGATGTAGATCAAATGGTGATTTTGAATTATCAGTTCATTGAAGGCAACTTGGCAGTAAAGTAATAGCGCCATGCAGCGCATTGAAGTAATTTGTCACGCTAGGAATGGGTTAAAGACTCGGTAACACTAATTATGAGGGGCAGTTGGTCGTGGTAATTGAACTATGGTAAGTCCTCTAAATAGTGATGTGATCACGAGGCCATGTGTGTATTGTATTGTAAAAAGGTGCGAAATATTTATTGTATTATGAGCGCAGGTTCAAGGTTAAAGGCCGCCCTAAGTCGCGAATGTTATGTCCTTTAGTATGGGAATTGGTTCTCGAGGCATTTGAAAGAATCGAATCCAGATTCGTCTATGTTGAAGCCCCTAAATATTTGTTGTTGTATTGAATTATTCTTACCCGCCAATGAGGACACTTCATAATTAATAAATGCCGAGTGTAAGAGGACAGGTTTGTGGAACCTCAATATTGTTGTTATAGTAATTTGTATGAAAGCCTTGCCTGTTCAAAGAACTTCATTTAAGAAACAGCTGTGTAAAAGCTGAGGGTAGCTCGTCTCGTGTGAGTGAGACCATGAAGTTCCTGCTCCCGGCCATAAATCACGCTAAGTGGCCCAGGCCAGACCCTTACTATTGATGCGTTGGGGTAGGTCTGGAGAGCCGTTTGTTTGAAGTTATAATACACAAGAGTGTTTAGAGTTTGTTTTAACGACCCGGTCTTCGAACCGAGGTTCTTTTAGATGAGGATTACCGCTTGCAAGTTCAGATCGTTGCTTTCTTATGAGATAATGGTTCTTTTAAGACAAATAATGAGAAATCCCTAATGTTATAATTATGATGTAGTGATTCACGCGTTTAGTGAAGACAATTAGATTCCGGGAGTGATCTTAATTTTTGACGTGTTCAAGTAGTCTTCTGTAACTCGGGAGTACGCAAATGTTTCCCAATCACGGTAGTGAATTGTTGACTTGAGAGAGAGATGGTTACCGAAGAACATTGTGAAAGCCCAAAAATTTTACGTAAAGGAGTAACAGTACTTTAATAAGAAATATATATATTTTTTTGATTGTAAGATACTCATATAATAGGAAGTGATGTGTTGTAAAAGGATAACACAGTGTATATAAAAAGTTCGAGCCATTTGGAACTCTTGATTTTATGGAATTTTAAAAGGACACTATATGGAAGTGAAAAGAAATATAAGTTTGTTGGTTTATGAGAAACCATTTATTATGATTTAATCTTTGTTTATAATGTACTCCTTGTTCACTTTGAACAAGCAGAATTATTGGTCAGTATTTTATTTGTTTAATTTGTTGTAGCACCATATATTTGAGTAATTAAATGTTTTATGGTAGGAGTTGATTTTGTTTATTATTTTGGAAGTGTATCCTCTATTTAATCCAAAATGTGTAAGTCACAGGGTGGGAGAACATACCATAACCCCGATAATCCCGATTTGAGCATTGCTGGCATACTGTGATTTGCATATTTCATGCTGAATGGGCACATGGGGTCATAGAAGTAATGTGTTTGGATTAATAATTAGAGGAACACTGAAGACGGTCATATCATGTAAAAGTAAAGTAATGATAGAAGTAGCTACTAAACATAAAGTTAACTGACCGCATGGGACCCTGAAAACTCACACCGAGCAGCCCTAAATATAATTAACCCCCTAGCAACTCTTTATTTTGGCGCCCAGTACGTAGGGATGAGTTTTCCTAGGGAAAACCCGAGTTTTTTGACAAATCAAAATTTTCATTAAAAAAAATGGTTTTTCGAAATTTTTGAATTTTTAAATCACTTCCATAAAGGTTTTGAGATTGGATGAGTATATCAAAAGGGTACGTTTTAGTAAACACCCGTAATAAGGTGAAAGTTTGGAAATTGGGACACAAGAGTTCGGAGTACCATCTCTCATGCATGAACTAGCGATGTGGCATGATAGCCCACTGTATTCTATAAGATGGCATTAAGTGAGGAAATGCAGAGGCTTGTGGACGTCTTAAAGGCGACTATGAAAGCAGAGTATAGTGAAGAGAGGCAGGGGCTTTTGGACGCTTTGAAGGCCGATAGCAAGGAAAGGTTGGAGGCCATAGACAATAAATTGGACAGACAACAGTGGGAAAATAAAAAGGAGTTCGAATCCATAAATCATAATTTAGGATCTATCAAAGCCGACTGTACAAAAATTAATAATGAACTGTAGGCTGAGATAGGTTGGTTGGTTGGTTCCTTAGTTAAGGGGCTGCGACAACGCGGTCATGTAGCCCCGTGTACTTTGGGTGTGTGTAGAATCTGTCTGATAACCGGTGTTAATTGTGATGACTGTATTAGTGTGTGTATCTGCTTGTTTTTTTAAATTCAAGTAGGGACTGCAACTTTGAATTTTCAAATAGTTCCTACTTTTGCCGCCAAACGTCACCGTCAACGACTACTAGGCCTAGTTCAGAACTAGCTACTAGACGCCACCGCAGTCGGCTCTTGGCAACGAACGTAGCAACCTAAGAGCGTTGTTTACATTCTTAACCTATCCAATTTAGTTTCACACAGGTGTAATTAGTGGAAAGATCTTTAACATGCCATAAATCTATGACATGGGACCGCCGGCTTTACTCCCCCTCCGAAGGAAGGCATACTGAGGGATTTTTAATGCTCTTAAAAAATCCGACGGCTTCGGCCGGGTTTGAACCCGCTATCTTGGGCATAGAAGCTCAGCATCCTACCAACTACGCCACCGAAGCCGCTAGGCTGAGATAGAAAATATGAAAACGGAAAATGAAAAACCGTTGAAAGTGGCAAAAGATGAGACGTTAGAGTCTATAAAAGCTGACAGTAAAGCAAATAATGAAGCACTGAAGGCTGAAATTGAGGGAATAAAACCGGGGTCAAATGAACTCCGAGAAAGTATAGAAGGAAACATAGAGTCAAAATTTCAAATATTGGATAAAACATTTGGGGACAAGCTAAAGGCATTTCAAAGTGAGAATAACACATTTAATGCAGGATTGAAAATCCAGATAAGTACTATAGAAAAAAATAGTATAGAATCCAAAAAAGAGTGTCAAGATAATTTTAAAATTTTAGAGGATAAAATTGGTTCCATGGAAACTAAGTTAGGTAATATGGAAAAAACTTGTAAAGAGAATGTAGATGCATGTAAAGATGAACTTGTAACCCAGATCCAAGGGGAGCAGGAAAAGTTAGAAGCTCAGATAGAATCTAACAGGAGTATTTGTGAAACATCCCGGGAGGAGATAAAGGACAGTTTTAATAAACTAGGAGAAAGATTCGAAAAGGTTGAGGGAAAAGTTGAAAAACTCGAGGGAAAATTCGATGGAGTTCAGGACGATGTAAATGAGATGAAAAGGCAGAATCAAAAAGATGTGAAGAGTATGAAAGATCTAATTGATCATTTTACCGGGCAGGTAGATGAGAACTTGAGGAAGCACGAGGAGGAAATAAATAAGAGATTAGGTACATACGAAAAGCATATCCAGGGAGAAAGAGAGCAACGAAATGAAGAAAATAAGGAGAATACCCAGAAGATAGATGAAATAAGTATGGGTATCAATGAGGTTCAGGAAACCATAGGAACATTAAAGGGACAAGTAGGAAAAACCAATACCGAAGTAAACCAGGTCCAAGACGAATTGATGAGATTGTATAAGAGTCAAGGGAAAACTGAGGAGAAGCTTGAAGAAATTAAGGGAGATATGGTCAAAGGACAAAAGGAGATGGAGAAAAAGATAAAGGAGATCCGAGAGGACTAGATACCAAAGGTGACGTTAAGCCAGAAATTATAGAAAAACAGGTCATGGTCATCAAGAAAGAGGTAGAAGAACACTTAGCTGAAATGAGGGATAGTTTCAGGGAAGAGAAATTCCAACTCAAACAAGAAGTGGAAGACAGTAAAAAGAATCAAGAAAGAATTCAGAATGAATTGGGATCACGGTTGGATAGGACTGAACACAAGAACAGTCAAATGGAAATTCAACTCATGGCTCATGAATAAAAGTGCCCGAAGAGAAAGGAAATTAGAATTTGAAAGTCAGGATGAATTTCAGAAGACAGGATGGGTAGATTCCCATGAACGAGGCACTAATCAAGATAGGGACTTAGGAGGGGAGAGCCCTTATAAGAACCCAGGATATCCAATGGCGATGTCAACCTCTTATATGAACCAAACAAATGGACAAATAATTAACATCATCAAGTCAAATGAGGACAGACCGGTGAAGTTTACGGGTAATAATATGTCGATTACTCCTAAATACTGGTTGAAGGAGGTAGCAGAGTACTTGAATGAAATGAAAGTTCCTCAGGATCGGAGACTGAGAGCAATTGAGAAGCTATTGGCAGCTGATTGTCTCACCTGGTTCAGGAGTTTCAGATATACATTTGACACGGTGGAAGGTTTTAGAGAAGCTTTTCTGAAACGATATTGGGCAGCAGATGTCCAAGAAAATCTGAGTCTAGATCTGTACTCTAGGAAGTATAGTACGAATGCCCCCACTAAATACTCAGAATTTTTCACCGCTCAGCTGTGTAAATTCCGGGAACTTGATATTGCTCCAGCTGAGAACGACCTGTGTGCCGCCATTGCAAGACAACTTCCATATGAGATACAAAGGTTGTTAATCTCATCTAAAGCCAGAAGTGCTGTGGAAGTGGAGAGTGTATTACGTCAATTAGATATGACGACTTCACACGTTACTCCCAGGCATCAAAGACAGACTGAACAAGTACATATGGCCAGCAGTCAAGAAGATAGAGAAAAACCATCGACCAGAAATCAGTCAACTAGTACTAATACTCAGGGACTGGGTCGAGAATATGGACATCAAGAGCCTAGGGGAATACAGCCATACTATAGAGGAGGATATCGAGGGAGAAATCCTAGAAATACGGGTTATAGGCAACAAGAACACCGACCCTATAAAAATAATAATCAGAGGCAGGATAACAGAAAGAGATGGGAAAATTATCCCAGAAGGAATGTGAGACCGGAGGACAGAAACGATGAATATCGGGCCGAAATAGAAGAGAATTATCAGGAAAGTCTTCGTTATATGAATGAACGAACAGACGAACCTGAGATGCAAAGAGTCCGTTGGAGTGAGGCAATAAAGAACCGAAAATCACCCGACCGACTGGAAGGAGCTCAAAGCTTGGAGTTACAAGCTCAATTGAAGAATGAGGGGAAAGGAAACCCTCAAGATAAAAAAAAACTTCAAATTTAAATCATCAAAAGTGGAAACATACCAGGAGCTGGGAGGAGGTTGAGATTGTAAATTGGATAGCGAGACCAGATGAGTTAATTAAATAGGATGTGGAAGGAATCCCACCTATTAGAAGGGAATTGCCTATCATCATGTTAAGGATAGAACGATTACTGGTCAGGGCATTAATTGATACTGGATCAACTATAAGTTTAATAACACGCAAACCCTCCTAAATGAATTAAAAACAAGAGGCCGCATAATAAAAATTCCCACCTCAAGTGTGAAGATTAAGGGAATTATTCCTGAAAAGTCTTTGACATGTAGATTTCAGGTATACATTGATTTGATCATCGGTAACACTGAAATTTCACAATGCTCTTTGCTGGTAAATCAATTGCCATATAATGTCATATTAGGTATTGATTTTATCCGTGAGAACAAGGTCATAATAGACCTAGCGCAAAATTGCATTAGGATTCAAAGAGAGGATGTGGATGGACAAAACATTAATCTACAGGAACAGGATGCAAAAATAGAAGAACAGGTATGGCATGTGGAAGAAGTGACCGAGGAAGGTTGTAGGGACATAGAGAAAGTATTTGAAGTCCTAAACATAGAACTTGAAGATAATTTGGAAACCGAGTTCGAGACCAACCTGTCAGGAAAAATAGAGGAAGCTAAAGTTGCCCTCGAAAACAAGGAAAACTTAAAGAAATTGCTATTAAATTACAGGGACGTATTTGATTCCAAGCCAGGAAAGATCAAAAATTTTAAATACGCATTTCAAGTAAATGATTGGGCACCGTTCAAACAAAAACCATACCCGGTTGCAGAAAAACATTACACACAAACAAAGAAAACACTGCAGGAGATGAGTGATGCAGGTGTTATAGAAAAGATGGCGACACCAAATGTTAGTCCATTAGTAATTGTGAGTAAACCGGATGGCTCAGTAAGGGTGTGTTTGGATGCCAGGAATTTGAACGCGAAAATTATACCAGAAAATGATTCGGCACCACCCATAAAAGAAATACTTAGGAAATTTAAAGGCAAGAAGATATTCACAAATATTGGCATGACTTCTTCATATCATCATCTCGAACTTGAAGAGAAAACCAGTCTCTTAACTGGATTTCAGTTCGATCAACAAACGTATTGCTTCAAGAGATGTTGGTTTGGCTTGAAGACCGCGGGATCCGCCTTAATAAGAGTGCTTGATCGCAATCTGCCAGAGGAAGTAAAGGATTGCACTATCCGTTATGTGGATGACATATTGCTTACCTCGGAAAACATCGATGAACACTTGGAAAAGTTAAAGAAATTATTGGAAGATTTAAGAAGGGCTAATTTTAAGATTAACTTGAAGAAATCAAATTTTTGTCAGAGACAAGTTACGTTTTTGGGGCATGTGATTGCCAAGGATGGTGTCAAACCAAATCCATGCAAATTAGAATCAATAAGAGTTTTTTCCAGGCCTTTGAAGGTGAAAAACGTTCGCCAGTTTTTGGGATTGACTGGATTTTTCTCAGGACATTGTCCGTCCTACACTAAAACTGTTGCACCACTACAGGACCTTTTGAAGAAGGGGGCAAGTGGAAATGGACGGAGGAAACAGAAAAGGCATTTATAGAGGCCAAGGAAATGCTCTTAAATGATGTGAAGCTAGGATATCCTGATTTTAATCAGAGATTTGTAATACAAACGGATGCATCCCAGATTGGAATAGGGGCAATGCTGTATCAGGAAAACCCGGATAACCCTGAGAAGAAAAATTATCTAGCTTTCACAAGTCGGAGACTGAAACCACACGAGAAAAATTATACAATCAGCGAGATTGAGCTGTTAGCGATATTGCATGCGTTACAATATTGGCGAAAGATTGTATATGGGTTTCCAGTCACATTAAGAACTGATCATAAAGCCTTAACCTTTTTGATGAAGACGGATTTATCCAGTCAAAGGTTGATGCGTTGGGCTTTATATATCCAACAGTTCGACGTAAATATAGAGTATTGCCCGGGAAAAGAAAATGTAGTTCCAGATTATTTAAGTAGACAGCCAGAGTCCATAGAAGAGGAAGTAATGACTATTGATTTGGAAGACAGGGATCAGCGCACTTTGAATGAATTAAGAAGCATTGGTCAGCGACAACGTGAGGATCCATGGATGAACGTGCTCATATCTTTCTTGGAAGGGAGTTTGATAAGGGGAACACCTGCGTATACTGAAGCTAATAAGATAGCTCAGGATTATACTTTCTTTAATGGATTATTGTATAAGTTTGCGGACTCTGACCATACACGATTGAGGATCGTTGTACCTGCTATTTCGCAGAAGAAAATGGTATGGTTGGCCCATAGATCGTTTGGACATATGGGAGTCCACAAAACAGTCTCGATGCTGAAAGAAGCATTTGTATGGCCGAGACTGAGAGAAAGTGTAAGGGATACGCTCAAGACATGTGACATATGTCAAAGGATTAAGCCAAATGCGTTTTTTGATGAGACAAAAGCCAATACCACTGTTGCCCGAGAGGCCAGGTCAAATTATTTCTATTGACAATTTCGGACCTTTGCCAAAGGCTAGGAGAGGAAATAGACATATAATGGTGGCTATGGATGTTTTAACGAAAATGGTTGTCCTTGCTCCCATACAGAAGACTAGTACCAAACAGGTTTTAAAACGACTCAAAGAAAAAGTGGTATCTATTCTGGGAAAACCAGAGAGCTTGTTGTCGGTTCACGGTAGTTGTTTAACAAGTGTAGAATTTAGACAGGAATTAGAGAGACTTGGAATACGTCAGATACTGTCTAGTATTCGCCATCCTGAGGCAAATCCTGTGGAAAGAGTTATGAGGGAAACGGCCAAGTATTGTAGGATATACTGTGCCGAGGAAAATTGGAAATGGATAGATATCCTTGATATTATCGAATGTTGTAGAAATAATACAATCCATTAGTCGACGAGAGAGATACCAATAACGTTACATCGGAATGAGCAACCAGAGAGACCTTGGAGTCTGGTCATTCCTAGGCCAACAGACGCTCAGCCTGGAAGAGATGTACGAATTAGAAGAGCCTTTGAGCATCTAAAAGCTCAAGCTGATAGAAGGCAAAGGAGAAACAGGCACAAGAGGTATCATCGACCACTATTAGCAGGAGAAATCGTGTTAGTGAAAAGACCAGCCATTTCGGATCCAGGGAACCGCGTGTACAAGAAGTTCCAGAAAATGTACCACGGACCGTATCAAATAATTAGAGATTTAAGAAATAATGCCTATAGAATTCGGCACTTTGAAACGAATCACGAAGTTACTATGAACTCAGCTAACCTGAAAGTATATTACCCTCCCGAAGACTTCGATGAAGCAAATGAACAAGCCCTGGTTATGGAACAAGTTAAAGATGATAAATCCACTTTTGATAGAAACAGGAGTAAGTTAGAACGAGAAAATAGAGCTCAACCATTCAATTGTGAATGTGAATTAGAGAAAATATATTGGGAGATAAGAGAAATATTTGATTAAGTTGAAGAAGAAAATTTCAATTTAAAAAGAGAAAATGAGGAAATAAAGAAACGGGGAGGGATAGACCACACCCGTAACGAAGAATTATGTTCTGTAGACTTATAGTCCAGAAAAATAGGAAAGAAAGAACGGGTAGGGACAGAGCGTACTCAACCTACACTATTACCGGATATGACTTTAAAGGTGGAGAACCCGAATTATCGTGGGATTCCATGAGGATAGAAACAAAGGGTACTGAGAAGTGTTATGATGGCTTCGACTTTGAAAAATAAAAAAATTAGATTTTTATGAAAAGTATGGAAATAAACGTCCTCCAAAATTTCGAAAATTTATTTATCTAAGGAGGGGAGATTTGAACCCATGTACTGTTGGTTCAAGCGCCGAATCCATCATTTATTGGTAAAAGAAGGGAGGAAAAATACAGTCTTTAGTAGAACTTAGAAAGATTTTATGTAGAGGAATGGTATAATGTTGTGCAAGAATAAGAGTCCAGGTGGCACCAGGAAATGATATCACGCGTGACGCACCGATAGGGAGCCGATCATAGCTATTAATAGAAAGATAAAAACATTCCGCTGTGTGTAAACGAGAAGAGGTTTCGGAAATTGATCTTACACAGCAATAAAATGGCAACCTCGCAGTTGTGCAAGAAGAGGAATAGTTAGATTTAAGCCATTTGCGAACATATAATTAAAAAAAGAAATACATCATTGTGAATCATTTTGGAATAAAGATTTTTGTGTGGGAAAAGATGTTATAATAATTGCACAGGAAATAAGTGCAAACGCAGCATGACGTAGTTAAAAGTTCCCCGAGACCAGACGTGGTAGGGATTAAAAATCAACTGCAACACCCACGTATCTGAAGAGCAAATTTTATTTAATATCTCGGAATTGTACGATCGATTTTCATGTGCAAAGAGTCAGTTTACGTTTAGAAAACAAGCTTTCCAGAGATATAATTTTCAAAAGTGTGCGACTATTGCTTCAAAAGTTAGTTATGAAAAAGACGAGGATTTTATCTTTTTGTAGCCGATTTGTATAAAAGCCCTGGCCGAACCAGGCTAATCATGCAGTTTTAGTCCGTCCAGGGGACGTGACGTTACATCACATCGTTAATGCAGTTTACAGCAGATCTCGTGGGGAGGTGCTGCATCACAGTGTCCAGATCGTCAGTACGAGTAAATATACGTAGTCATTATACCAAAGTGGGCCCGAAAAAGAGCTAAAGAACATTAGCTTCAGTCTACCATAGGTGCCTGAGGGCACGGTGCTGTTTCGCAGATCATCAGATACAGTTATTCCGTGAGCGCCGTGACGCTGCACGATGGAGCATCGAATACAAGACTAGTTACCAGTGAACTCCGAGTATAGGAGAAAAGTATAATCATGCAGTACTTACTAGACCTCGAGAGGTCGTGATACGCTGTATCACCAAAGAACACCCGTAGGGGAGTGGCCGAGAAGTATCATCATAGTATCGCCGTGTGAAGACTTAGTAAAATCCTAGTACAGGATTAATTCAGCAAACGTCAGTCTTTATAGTGAGAGTTCCGTATTACAGTCAAATTTAGGCTGCGAACTTAAAGAACAGGCGATAGGTCTTCAAATAACAGTTCAGTTAAACGACAGAAAGTATCGTAACGTTTTGAAGTACCAACGATAGTGAAACAAACATTTCTATCAAAGTTAAGGAACCCGATCAGGGTCGGACGAAATAAGTAACGCCTAGTGTACCGAAAAGATAGGAACTAGAGCGCAGAATAATAAGAAGTGAGAATTTAATCCAAAACGTTGTCTACAGGAGACAAGCGAACAGTAATAAGCAATAAGCTACGAAACTAAGGAATAGCAGTAAATGCTAGGGAAATAGGAAGGTCACCGATAAAGTATTCGAGAGGCCGTAAACAGGACAGACTTTCGCTAGACAAACTAAATAGTGTCTAGAAAGAAAGGACTTCGAGCTAGTAAAAATAGAAGCCGATAGTCAGAAAACCGGATCTGAAGAATTACCGTTCCAGGGAGGGGTAGATTGATCGAGACTTTCATCATCTTGCCAGATTAGGGAGCCGACGTCTAAGAGTGTCACCCTTGGAATCGGGGAAGAAAGAAATCACGTGTGTAAGGCAAAAATCAAAGCCTCAGTGATTTAAAAGCAGTGTAATGTAAATATAGTAAAAGTTGTTTTAGTGTAATAATTTTTAGTGAATTTATTTGTGTATAATAAAAGAATACAAAATTGTATTCAATATGTTACCAGTGTTTAAGGTAAATAATGTGTATGTGTATCAAGAAGTGTCATTGTGTGAAATGGGATTAATCAAGATGGCTTAAACACATTGAGTGGGCAAAAATGAAACATCGCTGGAGAATTCGGTCAGTGACCGTAATATCAATTGAGTAACCATTTCATTATGTTATGTGTTGGGGAAGGTTTGCGTACAATCCACCTGAGAACGAAAGAATAGGGATGTTTTTGAATAACAAATAACAGAATAATAGCGCGATCTGAACGATTAAAATTGAGAAAGTATAAAATAATTATGTGAAATAAATAAATCCCTTGGGAGAAATGTCTGAAATAAAATGTCAGTGTATTTGATAAATGATTTACATAAGTGAAAGCAAGCGTAATAATAATAATAATAATAATTATATAAATGAATAAAGATTATGATGAATTATAGAAAAGTAGTAGCTTATGAGCTCCTTTAAATGAATTAATACATGTTGTGAACACATGTTCTTAAGATAAAGCGATCATTGTCACGGGAGAGGATTAATATAAAATTGAGATGTAGATCAAATGGTGATTTTGAATTATCAGTTCATTGAAGGCAACTTGGCAGTAAAGTAATAGCGCCATGTAGCGCATTGAAGTAATTTGTCACGCTAGGAATGGGTTAAAGACTCGGTAACACTAATTATGAGGGGCAGTTGGTCGTGGTAATTGAACTATGGTAAGTCCTCTAAATAGTGATGTGATCACGAGGCCATGTGTGTATTGTATTGTAAAAAGGTGCGAAATATTTATTGTATTATGAGCGCAGGTTCAAGGTTAAAGGCCGGCCTAAGTCGCGAATGTTATAAGTCCTCCAATATGGGATATGGTTCCGGAGGCATTTGAAAGAATCGAACACAGATTCGTCTATGTTGAAGACCCTAAATATTTGTTGTTGTATTGAATTATTCTTACCCGCCAATGAGGACACTTCATAATTAATAAATGCCGAGTTTAAGAGGACAGGTTTGTGGAACCTCAATATTGTTGTTATAGTAATTTGTATGAAAGCCTTGCCTGTTCAAAGAACTGCATTTAAGAAACAGCTGTGTAAAAGCTGAGGATAGCTCGTCTCGTGTGAGTGAGACCATGAAGTTCCTGCTCCCGGCCATAAATCACGCTAAGTGGCCCAGGCCAGACCCTTACTCTTGATGTATTGGGGTAGGTCTGGATGGCCGTTTGTTTGAAGTTATAATACACAAGAGTGTTTAGAGTTTGTTTTAACGACCCGGTCTTCGAACCGAGGTTCTTTTAGATGAGGATTACCGCTTGCAAGTTCAGAACGTTGCTTTCTTATGAGATAATGGTTCTTTTAAGACAAATAATGAGAAATCCCTAATGTTATAATTATGATGTAGTGATTCACGCGTTTAGTGAAGACAATTAGATTCCGGGAGTGATCTTAATTTTTGACGTGTTCAAGTAATCTTCTGTAACTCGGGAGTACGCAAATGTTTCCCAATCACGGTAGTGAATTGTTGACTTGAGAGAGAGATGGTTACCGAAGAACATTGTGAAAGCCCAAAAATTTTAAGTAAAGGAGTAACAGTACTTTAATAAGAATTATATTTTTTTTATTATAAGATACTCATATAATAGGAAGTGATGTGTTGTAAAAGAATAACACAGTGTATATAAAAAGTATCGAGCCATTTGGAGCTCTTGATTTTATGGAATTTTAAAAGGACACTATATGGAAGTGAAAAGAAATATAAGTTTGTTGGTTTATGAGAAACCATTTATTATGTTTAATCTTTGTTTATAATGTATTCCTTGTTCACTTTGAACAAGTAGAATTATGGGTCAGTATTTTATTTGTTTAATTTGTTGTAGCGCCATATATTTGAGTAATTTAATGTTTTATAGTAGGAGTTGATTTTGTTTATTATTTTGGAAGTGTATCCTCGATTTAATCCAAAATGTGTAAGTCACAGGGTGGGAGAACATACCATAACCCCGATAATCCCGATATGAGCATTGCTGGCATACTGTGATTTGCATATTTCATACTGAATGGGCACAGTACATTACGTCTGGAATAAGAGCAACTGCCAGTGGCAAAAAAGAAAAAATTTTTAAAAAACTATAGGCAGAATGTATATTGTTTCTCATACAGAAACAGAAAGGTATTATTTAGTCCTGTTATTGCTTCACGTCATAGGTGCTACCAGCTTCCAGGATCTATGATCATACTAAGCAGTTGTCTAATCTACTTTTAAAGAAACAGCTAAGGAGCGAGGTTTGCTGATTGACGATTCTGAATGGCAGCGTTGTTTGGCAGATGCGTCACAATTTCAGATGCCTTCTCAGTTACGACAACTGTTTTCTTACATTTGTATCTTTCAGACCCCTTCAAATGTTAGATAGTTATGGGACATTTTCAAGAATTCATTATCAGAAGATTATCTGCAGTTTCACGAACCTAACATATCAGTTCACTCTTATACACATTTCTAATTCAATAAAGCTCCATGGTCTTCCCATTACTTCTCTCGAATCGCCAGCTATTATTGATAATTTCCCTCAGACAAATTTACCAATGAATTATCCTAAACTTAATGAGGATCAATTAAGTCGGATGATAAACCAAGCAAATGGAAACCAAACGGCTATAATTACAGAAATTTTGGGGTTAGTACAAAACAGCAATGAAAGGATGACTAATGCATATTTCATTGACGGTCCGGGGGGCACCGGAAAAACATTTCTTTACGAATGCTTGATTCACAGTTGCACAAATTTGGAGTTAAATGTAGTTTCTTTTGCATGGACTGGTATTGCAGCAATGTTACTACCTCAGGGGCGCACTGTACACAGCCAGTTCAAGTTACCTCTACATTTACATGAATGTTGTGTATCAGGAATAAAAGTTAACAGAAGGGAGCTTTTTATATTCGTTCAGCAAAACTTATCATCTGGGATGAGGCCCTATGGCTAATAAGCACGCGTTGATGTGTGTAAATCGGTTGCTCAAGGACATCATGAATAACGACGTGCCTTTCGGAGGAAAAATTATCATCTTAGGTGGGGATTTTAGGCAAGTATTGCCTGTTGTGCCTCACTCATCTAAAGCAGCATCAGTCCAAATGTCAGTAAGGTTCTCTCCTTTGTGGCCATTATTCAAAATTTTTAAACTCAACAAAATATGCGAGCGGATACAGATCAACGTGACTTTGCAAACTTCTTCATACAAATTGGTAACGGTGAATACCCTCACGTCGATGGAGAAAATTCAGAATTAGTCCCACGCTGAAAAATATTTCACGCTTTTCAAAAATAGCGATTTTAGCACCTAAAAATGAACATTGTAAAGAAATCAATGACAAAGTTTTAGACCTAATTCCAGGATCATCGAGAACGTACATCAGTGTGAATAATTTGATTACTGAAGATGAGAGTGAACTTCTACAATTCCCAACAGATTTTTTAGACAGCATAGGAATAAGTGGATTGCCACCTCATATCCTTCGACTAAAAGAAGGCTCAATTGTGATTTTGTTGAGAAATATTAATGTTACCCAAGGTCTGTTGAACGGTACTAGACTGTTGGTTTGGAAGATGCATGAAAATTGCTTACACCTGGAAATTATAACTGGCGTAAATGTTGGAAACAATGTCCTACTCCCTCGCCTTGACCTTACGCCATCAGATACTTCTATGCCACTTTCCTTCAAAAGGAGGCAGTTTACAGTACTTTTGGATTTTTGTATAACTATCAATAAAGCTCAAGTTCAAACACTAGATCAAGTACAGTAGGCATTTATTTTCCTCAACTGGTGTTCAGCCACGGACAACTTTACTGTATGTCGGACTATCGCGAGCAAAATTCTTTCATGACGTCAAACTTCAAATAGAACCAAAAGGCAAGCGAACAGCAAATGTCGATTGGAAGGAAGTACTATTAGAATTTTGAAACGAATGTTGCGGAGGAGCACAGACCTCAGCAAACGGGGCACAGATTAAATAACAATTATACAAGGACGTCCGCATCCCTAATACGATAACTGTCCTGTGGTAATGGTAAAAAAAATACTATTGTCCTACATCGGTGATTAATATCCTACATCCTAAGTTATGTACTTGTCCACTATACAATACAAAATATCTTTTTATTTATACATTTTGATACATGTTTCGGCCCTGTGAGCCTTCTTCAGTCAAAATCAAAAAATTCTCCTAGATCATTCTAAAGGTTGGTCTCTCATAAAAAAAAATTGTAAATCAAATTTTACATCGTCAGGATGCTTAAAATACATGAATATAAAATGCTTAAAGACATTAAAAGATTTAAAAATGCACGAAATTTTGAAACGTGGGCTCCATTCTTGTTAATCTATTTCCAAAACAATGTCCTACTCCCTCGCCTTGAAAAAATGACTAAAGTCATAGATATTCATCCTACATCCTGTTATTTCATTCCCTCAGTTCTATAACAAAAGCTATTCTCAATCAAATTTACAGCGTAATAAATATTAATTCCTTCTGTGTGAGTTATCTTTTCATTTCTCATCAATCGCCTTTACTTACTATTCTATCTGTAGGGGTGGAGGCGATAGCTGTCTTTACAGAGATGTGCAAATTGTTAGATTTGATGTCAGTTTTCCAAAATTTCATTTTTACTTTTCACGGTTTAATGCACTAAGTATGTTTACAAGGCGATGAAATTACTTCAAATGTTTAACCAAGACTCCTAATTATATTTTCATTTAAGAAACTCAAATTAAAATGATTTTTTAGAATTTCCACTAAGAGAGGAGCCTTGCAAATGCAAAATGCCACACGTTTCGTTTTTATTACTTCACTCTACTTTACGTGTGAATTTAGAGCGGAGGGATTTGGAGTCTTTTAACTGATGAACGCTATTGAACTATTCAAAGATTCATGAACTATGCATTGAAATCACCTGACTTGAATTCTAAAGTCAATGAAAAATTGAAAATGGACCCAGTTCAGATATCCCTCGGAACCCAAAATCTGAAAGTTTCCAGACGCAATTCCTCATGGGAAGAGGTGAAATTCCACGGGAGAGGAAACACTACTAAGTAGGACAACAAAATAAGTTGGTCAATAAAATAATTTTGAATAAAAGTAATAGTGACTAATTAACATTATTTATTTAATTCTATTAATTTGCACACCTCTATATGTCAATCAAGAGTTACATCTCTAAATTCAAATATAAGAGACCCATCTTTTATTTTAAATTTATACCATTGTTCATAAGTAGACAAAACACCAAATTGTACCGCTGTAGCCTTAGATTGTGTGGATATCTCTATCTACTTAGTATAAAACTAAGTTCCCAATTCTTGGATGTAACGGGTAATCTCGAGAGCAACTTGATGGATTTTGATGAGGTTTTCACCATTCTGTAAAGGAATTCTCGATGAAGGATTAGGTAGAAAAACATTTATTTATGACCAAAAGAAGACGAGCATTTACGATTTCAGTGAATTGAGTTGAAGAAAAACCTAACGTCCATGTGTCTTTTAAGCTTACACTGGGTAAACCGTTAAAAATATCGATATTCTCTGAGAATTGTTCAGCATGAAAAGTTCTGCAAGAAAGTCCGCGACAGCTCCCACATCGACCACTGTTACGTTTTCATTTCTTCCAGCAATCTCCATCCAGTGGAAATTTAAATTACTAGCTTCAGAGTAAGTTTACGAGCTTGCGAGCGACCTATCACCCTAGCTTCAGCCAGCATCAAACTGCCGAGTCGTGTCGAGTTAATTCTTCAGAGAAGAGTATAGCTTATGTGTTTGGAGTTAGCTCTTCACCTCGGCTTTTCAGAATTGCGTCTGGAACCTGACGTCCGTGCGCCTTTTAAGCTTACGCAGGGTAAATAGTGGGACACACACACAGAGGACAGGCAGACTCCCACACATTTGATCTCATAAGTCTACTTCATCATTTACCCAAAAGCGACGGTACCGTAAATGTCTGTTCAGGTCACTAGCTTGAAGACATGCAAATGTCATATGGACAGAACTGCTGTAGGATTGTTGAAGTGAATGCTGCGGAGCAGCACGGGTCTTCTAGTGTATATTTACAATGAAATAATGAAAGAATGCAACACGGTAACCTTGGTAACAGAATCTCACAGATCCATCTATTTCTGTAAGACGCAATGCAATTCCAATTATTACATTACTGTGAAAGTTTCCAGACGGTTATAAGGTTATCATTGAACCAAATTAAGCTGTAAAATTCATCAATACATACAGTATAATGCGCTTAAGGTGGTCAAGGGGCACTATAGGAATTTTTCACGAAATTTTCACGTGTGAGTGTGGTACGAAAGGTCTTTTTTACCCGACTATAAAGGGTCTCCGAAAACCACACTTAAAGGCCCTTAAATTAACAGTGTCTGTGATATTCCCAGAAAACTAACTTCGCTCTGATATACCTATGAAGGAATGACAAACCCCTAACCACTGCACCAGTAGCTGAATTGATAAAGTCTGATTATTCATACTAAGGATAAATCAGTCATAACATTCATGATTGAGATTTTGCTAAGTGTACTCTTTACAACTAGAATATTCGCGGGCGACGGGTAATGCTAGTAGTGTATATTCTATTAAATTTGTAGCCGCTTTTGTTGGTGCCGCTCCATTTAGGACCTGAGCCTATCGTAGTCATCAGCCTCATGTACCCTTTGTGATACAAAAAATTCAGCAGACTCGAGTGCACCTCGCCAAACATGTTGAAAAAGTTGCCTCCTTTACTGACAATGCTGCATCTTAGTTAGGTTGGTTGGTTCCTCAGT
This sequence comes from Meconema thalassinum, assembly GCA_946902985.2. Classification (NCBI taxonomy): domain Eukaryota; kingdom Metazoa; phylum Arthropoda; class Insecta; order Orthoptera; family Tettigoniidae; genus Meconema; species Meconema thalassinum. The sequence goes on from OX336390.1 coordinate 840,187,386, forward strand.
TTAGGGGCTGCGACAACGCGGTCCTGTAGCCCCGTGTACTTTGGGTGTGTGTAGAATCTGTCTAATAACCGGTGTTAATTGTGATGACTGTATTAGTGTGTGTTATCTGTTTTCAATTCAAGTAAGGACTGCAGACATTGAATTTTTTTAAGTAGTTCCTACTTTTGCCGCCATATGCTACCGTCAACGACTACTAGTGCAGTACTTGGTTACCAGATGCCACCACAGTCGGCTCCTGGCGACGAACGTCGGAACCTAAGAGCGTTTGTCAAATGTTTAACCTATTTAGCTTCACACAGGTGTAATTAGTGGAAGGTTCTTTAACATGCCATAAATCTATGACATGGGACCACCGGCTTTACTTCCCCTCCGTTGGAAGGCATACTGGGGGATTTTTAATGCTCTTAAAAATTCGACGATTTCGGCAGGGTTTGAACCCGCGATCTTGGGCATAGAAGCTGAGCATGCTACCAACAACACCACCGAAGCCGCTTGCATCTTAGTTATTGTTGTTTTAAGGGGCGGACAGCGAGGTCATCAGCCCCAATGCTGCATCTTGCCAGACACATCTGTGTTTTAGTCCTCCTCATTGTCTAGTGGCTAGTACTCCTGATTGTCACCACGGAGGTCCGGGTTCGATTCCCTCCTCTGCCAAGTAATGTAATTCTGTTTTAAGGCCTGGAACGGGGTACATTCAGCCACGTGAGGCGAAAGTGAGAACAGGTGGGTTTGATTCCTACCTCAGCCATCCTGGAAGTGGTTATCAGTGGTTTCCCACTTCTACTCCAGGTGAATGCCGGAGTGGTTTCTAATTCAAAGCCACGACCGCTTCCTTCCCAATTATCATCTGAATTACAAATACAAACACTAATACAGCCATCACAGTAACACAGGTTATCAGACAAAATCAAGACATATCAAAGTACACGGTGCTACGTGCCAGGTTGTCATAAAGCCTCTAAATGAATCAACAAAGACATCACCTGTGTTTAAGGAGCTGCCGATCTGAATGCTTCTTCTAGTTATCTGATGATTTAATTTATGTGCGTGACTTTGCCCTATAACTTGTGTTATTGTTGCTTCATGTCCGTCATTTAACGTGTTATTAATTAACAGTTAGGGTTGTAATCAAGTCGTAATCACTAAGAACCTCGGAATTATTTTAAGCCGAATATCCAATGGAGAAATGAATGGAGCACCAACATCAACCTTAAGCTTGGAGTGATTTAATTGGAAATAGTGCTGCACCCGGTTTTGGCCTGCCAAGAAGAACGTGGATTACCCTCAATAGGATACGGACCAACCACGGAGTCTGTGCTGAATCACTCTTCAAATGGGGTAAAATTCCTTCTCCCCAATGTGACTGCGGTGCTCCTTCACAGTCAGTTCACCAAAGTGTCCATGAATGCCATAGAAGAGCATATCAGGGTAATCGGTCTGACTTCCTGTTGGCAACACGTGCAGCATTGCAGTTGATAAGGAATTTAGACCTGTGCTTAGTATAAAACGAAGTCCCCGATTCTTGGATGTTACGGGTAAATTCGAGAACCACTGGATGGATTTTGATGCGGTTTTCCCCATTCTGTAAAGGATATCTCGAGGATGATTTCTGTAGAAAATAATTTATTTATGATCAAAAGAAGCCGAGCAGTAACAATTTCTGTGGAAAAGTAAAAAAAAAAACTGGCGTCCGAGCGCTTTGTAAGCTTACGCTGGGCAAACCGTTAGAAATATCTAAATACTATGAGTGTAAGAATTGTCCAGCATGAAAAGTATTTTTTTATTTAGTCAATTTACCCTCTAGGTTGGTGGTTCCCACGGACTCAGCGAGGGAACTCACCTCTACCGCCTCTATGGGCAGTGTCCTGGAGCTTGGAACATCTGGTCGGGATGGATACAACTGCGGAGGTGTGATCAGCACTTCGTCCAGGCGGCCACACCTGCAAAGCGAACAGGGGCCTCATGAGGGATGGGAAGGGATGGAAGAATGGGATGGATAGGCTAGGGAGAGGGAAGGTGGCGGCCGTGGCCTGACAGTAGGTACTGTCCCCGAAATCCGGATAGTAGGCTGTCAGATATCCGCCCCCTCAATCGGATTGCCAATAATCAATCGCACCGGCACAGCTACATCAATGAAAATGGCACTGACAGATACTATCGAGATTAGAGCACAATAGTTAACAAGAAATTATTGTGGAACACACTAAAATATACGGGGGTTCATACTTACCTTTTACTTACCTTTTAAATTTATCTCGGGGATTGGGTTGTCAACTGGATCACTTAAAGTATGCCCTCACAATAACCTCCACCATGATATTTAAAATGAACCATAACGAAGACGAGAAACTTTAAACTGCACAATAATTTATTTCACATAAAGAATGTATTTAACAAAAATAAACAACAAAATCCACGTGGCAATCAGAAGCCATCGTCCATATAACCATGTCCTCCTGTAGGACTTATATACTCTACATACAATGTTTCAGCTTTCTCAAGCTCAAAGCAGCGTAAAAAAAACAATGCACTTGGAATGGAAACGGGATTTGGGACTAGACACATATAGCAATTGTTTTGCGTGTTTATATACTTCACATTTTATTTATAGCCACAAGGATATTATGGAGACGTCCTTGGCCTCTATCATACAGTTGTCCAGGCCAGCTGCAAGACACCTGCACCGTCAAAGTGGACTCACCCGTCCGTTCAACCCCAGCATATGCGAGTTACATCAGAGCTTAGCTCTCCTTTCAAAACACGTTAAATGACCACATCTCAACTGAAATATTATCACGCAAATGTTTTAAATGTTCCATTCAAACACCAGTGGATTACTCTAATAATCCCAAATCATGTTTAATTGTTCAAACCACTTGTTTAATTAGCGTTGTTTAGAGTATAATAACAAAACTCTTAAATGTTAATAACAAAAGTTCATTAATTATTTACAACAATTATAAATTGTTTATAACAATGTCAAACGACAATTGAAAATTTTATACACGCCTCTATTAATCCCTTTCATTACAAATTATTATCAAAGATATTTACAAAATTATTTACAATATTTATATTGTTTATATTATTTATATAAGAAATACATTAAACCACACGTTTATCCGGTTGATAATTACTCAAATCGTGATGATATAATCGACCAATGAAGGTTAGTTATATTTAAATGTCAAATTCAGGTTTAATAAGGTTTAATAATTATTATAATTATTTGTGACGGTAGCCTCCGTGGCTTAGGCGGCAGCATGCCGGCCTCTCACCGCTGAGTCCGTGGTTCAAATCCCGGTCACTCCATGTGAGATCTGTGCTGGACAGAACGGAGGCAGACAGGTTTTTCTCCGGGTACTCCGGTTTTCCCTGTCAAAATTTCATTCCAGCAACACTCTCCACTATCATTTCATTTCATCTGTCATTCATTTAATCATTGCCCCAGAGGAGTGCGTCAGGCCTCGGCAGCCGGCACAGTTCATATCCTCGCCGCTAGATAGGGGCTTCATTCATTCCATTCCTGACCCGGTCGGAGACTGGAAGCAGGCTGTGGATTTTCATTCATTTGTGACGGTAACCTCCATTCAAAATCTTCATCTCAAATTATTTAACACTCTTGTTAATTTTAACAGTATCTTCATATCAATAACTTTCAAAGAACCAGAACAATACATTCAGCGGAAAAATACTTCGCTCAAAACGCACAAAATTGCATAAAAATAGGCCCAGAATTCATCATATATCTTCATATATATGGCATCAAAATCTTCCAAATTACATACAAAACCTCCACTTATAAATTCAACAACATCATTTATTACTGTGGGAACCTCCTTCACTATTCAAGGGCATTATTCATCAGCGACTTTTACACGTCCACTGAACTAACGATTATACATCCATTGTTCCTCTTTAAAAATTCTTATATTCATCAATTGTATTAATGACTGTTATTATTTAACCTTCGTGGGTTTCATTCATGAATCGATATGAAGTAAAAATTTGCCAATCACAAATAAATTTAATAGCAAATACGATTAGACACTCCTCCCTGGCCTATCAAAATTGAGATTAATATCTTCAAAGTAACGCAGTATAAAAATACTATCTTCAATCAAAGTTCATCTAAACTGCATAAATAGTCGAATAGAATACAATTAGATTGTGGAATGCAAACATTATTGTTCCAATCTAGAATTGAGAAAAACTCCTATCAAATGTTCATTACTATAGTGTATTCAATAAATCGTAATCAAAGTTCATATTTCATAAAATTGTCTATAATGCAATCATGTTCATAAGACGACTAGTATTTCAAAGATCGTCGATAACGTAATAGATTTTAACGCTCTAAAATCATTTAATCATTCTTCTTTCTTGAGGATGACAGAAAATTGGTCAAAGTAATTTACTGAATAGAATTACTTTAATAAAATGACACGCTGTCTGAATTCAAATCTGCCATAGAAAAGCGTTAACTTTACAGTCAAATCGTGACTACAAAAATATGCAAATTATTGAAAGAATCTAATATCAGTCTCAACTGATCCAAAATTATTTAACTATGCCAATGACATAACAATGTCTCCAAAAAATCGTAGAAAAAGGCATAAATCATCGAAGTGTACTGAGTACAGAAATATCAAGCAAGAAAATGGGGCAAAATATAGGACAAAAAATATGGGGAAAATGGTTGCTCAGATATCGCTACATGACTCAAATAATACAAGAAACGTTCACGACTACCTTATCTGTTGATTGAAGTTCTAGAGGAAAGTTTTCAAAGAAAACTGCTGTTGGTTCCATTTCACCAGCGTGAAGATGTGCTCCGACCTCGAACCTGGAATCAGCGCCCTCGGAGAATCGAACTGCTTCCTCCTCCGGAAATTGCACTGCTCCATGTATACGAAAGACATCCTTCTGGCAAAACTCTTCTTTGTGAGCCGGGTCCACCCTGACCTCTCTAGAAAGTTCCCTGAAGTTCTGGTCGCAATTCGCCATGAAGTTTATTGCAGTTATTTCCGCAGAAATATTCATAATCGTGGAGTATGATGATATTTCCACTGTCATTTGATATAATTCAGCGATGGATTCACCATGCATGAGTGTAGTTGGATGTTCACTACATGCTCGCTTTTGTAGAAAGACGATTAACGAAGTTCCATGCTGTTATTTCACTCCATCGATATATGTCCCAATTGCATTAAAGCCTTAGCCTTCCATCTCAACTTCTGTTATAATCATTGAAAGCACTGCAAGATTATAATGTTCCATAGTAGAATGTATCGTTGTAACACCAAACGTATTCTCCAATATCACGGTTGCCAAACACGTGTCAGCCGTAGTGTATAATGTGGAATTTTAAAAGTGCTTCTCAGGTGGCGAGAAAATCACTTTTGTCTGCAGCCTTAAAATGGCAATATCTTTCAAAGTATACTCGTGAAATTGTTCAAATCTTCTACACACCTCAATGTTGTACAGCCCAATGGAATTATAATAAAGGCAGAAGTTAACTCTTGATATCTTATCTGGTAGAAACGTTAATGTGAGCGTTTCAACTTCGCCTAGTTTCGAACACCGTAAAATGGAACTGTTCCGTGTTCGTTCGATGCGCCGGGCTTTAACCACACGCTAAAGATGACTTGCTTCACTTATTCACTCGACAATGACTATGTGACATCTGAAATATATATGCGGTATCAGAATATCAGATATGAGATATGAGAGCTCCTCTCTCCTGTGCACAACCTTTTATCAACTTCTTAAGGGGCGTATCCATCCCTTCCATAGCCTGTTGCTCCGTCATTGCTAGAAGTTTTAACTTTGGCTATACTTGACGGATTTTCAAATTTCAAAAACTCAAAATTAATTTCTTCAAAATTCCAAATCAATGCCATAACTGAAAATAGATTTCCACAATTCTGCATTCCAAAAGTAATTAAATATCGTAGTATCAGTAATCTCCGTCTTCCTTCCAAACTATCGTTCATTGGTTCGAGCCTTTCGTCCAATAGCGTAACTTCTTCCTTAGCACAATACCTTGTTTCCTGCGACTGCGTCGTAAATCTCAGATCTTTCTCGAACAAAATCATGACGTCACCAAGAATCTCAGCTCCACCAGCCTACTTGCATGAAGTCTGCGTCATCCGTGCCTACGTCATGAATATACACGTCACAACTATGACAGCCATAACTTTATTCATTTATGCTAATACAGCCATCGAGGTCTCAATATAATTCAATTTACGGGGGCAGTACCATCCCGGCATTTGCCCGAAGACGAAGTGGGAAACCACGGAAAACCACTTCGAGGATGGCTGATGTGGGAATCGAACCCCCTCTACTCATTTGGGCCACCCGAGGCTGAGTAGACCCCGTTCCAGTCCTCATACCACTTTTCAAATTTCGTGGCAGAGCCGGGAATCGAACCCAGGACCTCCGGGACGGCAGCTAATTATGCTAACCGCTACGCTACGGAGGCGACCCAGCATGAAAAGTTCTACAAAAAGAAGTCTGCGAGAGCATATGTCTATCTTCAATACATCGCCCACTATAAGTGTTTTGACGTTTAAATTTCTTCCAACCATGTCCATTCAAGTACTGAGGCGACAGTTTACGAGCTAGCTAAGAGCGAGTCTATCATCCCTGTTACAGCCTAGCTAGCGGGCGAACCTATTGCTCCAGATACAGCCAGCAGCAAACCGTCGAGTCGTGTTGAGTTAAGACTTCTGAGAAGGGTGGTTGTGTTTGGAGTTTTGCTGGAAGGGCAACTCGGTTTTTCTTAATTTCTCCTGTGAAACACAGTCAAGTTCAGATTGGACGGAAGGGGGATTTGAGTTTCATTCACCTCGCCATTCCCTGGAAGTGCAACTCTCATTACGCCTGCGAACTTTTCGTTCCGCAAAATTCACAGTTAATTTAAGATTGGACGGAAGAGGGATTATATTATATTAAATTATACTGATTGGCGTATCATCTCTACTTAGTATAAACAAAGTCCCCGATTCTTGGATGTCACGGGTAATCTCGAGAACCACTGAATGGATTTTGATGCGGTTTTCACCATTCTGTAAAGGATACCTCTAGGAAGGTTTCTGTAGAAAATAATTTATTTATGATCAAAGGAAGCCAACCAGTAACGATTCCAGGGAAAAAGTCGAAAAAAAAATCCTGGCGTCCGTGCGCTTTTTAAGCTTACGCTGGGCAAACCGTTAAAAATATCAATATGCGATGAGTGTAAGAATTTCTCAACATGAAAAGTGCTACAAAAACGTACGCGAGAGCACATCTCGTTATTCAATATTTCGTCCACAATAAGTGTTTTTAGATTGGACGGAAGGGGGATTTGTGTTTCATGCACCTCGCCATTCTTAAATTACGTCTGAATAGAATTTATTGCACATGCATCTCCATGATGAAAAATGAAAATCCACAGCCTCCTTCCAGTCTCCGACCGGGTCAGGAATGGAATGAATGAAGCCCCCATCTAGCGGCGAGGATATGAACTGTGCCGGCTGCCGAGGCCTGACGCACTCCTCTGGGGCAATGATTAAATGAATGACAGATGAAATGAAATGATAGTGGAGAGTGTTGCTGGAATGAAATTGTGACAGGGAAAACCGGAGTACCCGGAGAAAAACCTGTCTGCCTCCGTTTTGTCCAGCACAGATCTCACATGGAGTGACCGGGATTTGAACCACGGACCCAGCGGTGAGAGGCCGGCGCGCTGCCGCCTAAGCCACGGAGGCTTCATCTCCATGATAATATAGTTAATAGTCCAGTCAGTGATTTTAACCCATCATGCCGAGACGTTAAACGGATATAGATAGTAGTTAATTAACATCGTAGAGAAGCGCTTATCACGTAATGCATTCACAACTGTTCCCGTGCGAAGCCGGGTCGGGTTGCTAGTCTGCCTTGTCATGTGTACCTGTAAATATGTATATATCAATGTATATGTGTGTATATATTTATCTTGCTTGCTTTTAGTTTGTATGTCATACGATAAATAAATAATTAACCTCGGAATTTTCTTAGAGTAACTATTAAAAAGTCCCTGGATTATAACGGATCTATTTGATGCACGTTTTGAATAATCAGAATATCTTTTACCCGAAAAATCTGGTTTATTCATGCGGTAATTTCCACATTAACAAATCACGTAAACACAAATATTGTATAGGAAGTTGTATAGCCTTTCAAGATACGGTTGCCGGTGGCCGAGGTGGAAACTATTCCTTTTTTACTTGTGTCAAACTGGCAGCTAGATAGTCGACAGGTACAGTTTCGCGCGTAAGATATACCTCACGTCCAGTAGCCTTTCATCGTTTTACTCTCCATGGTTACATGAGCTTAGCTGTGCTGTTGAAACACACCATTCTTAATTCGCCCATTCTTCTTCTTCTTCTTCCTTAGTTACGGCCAACTAAGGACCACGTCATGTCAACTCTTTCTTCTGCATTTTAATGTTGGCCCAGTACTCCCATCATTCGCAATCGATGTTGCACCTTTCTCTCTGTCGTCCACGCTTCCCGGTTTTTAGCTTCGGCTTAAGTTGAAAACTCCGATGTTTTTGAAGTTTTCCCCTAAGTGGGCCACGCTCCTGGATATCTTCACATGTTATCCCAGTCTCCAACGGATCTTTCTCTACTTCACTGATCCAGGCACCCTTTGTCTTTTTCTCATGGAGAAAAGCAAATATTCTGCTGGATAGCCGTGTTGATTTCATTCGGGTTATATGTCCATAAAAAGAAATCCTCCTTTCCCTTATCACGTCAGTTATTTTCTCTACGTGTGTGTACAACTCGTGGTTGTGGCGTCTTCGGAACTCGCCGTGTTCTTTGACTGGACCCAGGATTTTCCTCAATATCTTCCTTTCCTTGGTCTCCAGTTTTTCCATTATGCCTTTTCTATTCATGGAGAGACACTCCGCTGCATACAAAGCTTCTGGTCCATTATTCTTAATTGTTCTGTTCACAATTCACAATGTAACTTCTGCTTAACACAAGTAGCGTGCGCAAAGCCCCTTGACTTATGTGCAGACTGCACTGTGGCATCGCTGTGTCCCCCTGGTCGTCCCGCAAGGCTCAAGCTGCTATTATCAATAAACGCAGTGGAGCCAAAGTTCAGTGGCAGTCGGATCTTGAAATGATAATAGACGATATTTTTCAATGTAGCCTAGGTAGTTCTTAGACAATCCCTCGGTCAGTCGACGCGTTATTGGGTACCCTATTATATTGAGTCGACATCATTAACATGTAATAAACACTTCCATTCATTCATTCATTCATTCATTCATTCATTCGTTCATTCATTCATTCATTCATTCGTTCATTCATTCATCCTCAAAAGGCTACGCCTTGTCATTGCAACCATATTCATTTGGCCATTGCTAACATTCCATTTCAAAATAACTCTTGTTTGTCTACTATGGAATCCAAATACAGTACATCTTTCTTGGTCTTCCTCTGTCTTTCTCCATGGAATGTTTCCCTCAAAAATATTGCTCAACAATACTGTGTCCAATAAATTTAATTTTGTTGTCTTTCCATAAGAAAACATAAACACTGTTTCTTTTCTATGATTCTAATGCTCTTTCATCCTCTCAGATGACAGGATTCTTTCTTCAGTGGATAATAATAATATCATTTAACCAAATATTATTTTAGTGAAATGAATCTACTGACGAGTGCTAATCAACCTTGATGCCTGTGTTGGCCTCGAGCCAGTCAAGATAACAGGACACTCGGGTGAAAGACGATACTACGTTGTTGGAGCAGACCTTGTTCAAACGATGGCTCATGATACCAAGTTGCTTCCAGGAGCCATTGTGAAATGTTACCAGTGCGGCTCCCTCGTCACCCTGAAAAGAAAACGTTTGCCATAGAGTAATCAGATCAGCAGTATTAGAAATTGCACCAGAGTAGGTCTTCTCAATAGTGAAAATAGCATTGTTGTATATAACAGTGGTGTCAAGGAATATGCCCTAGAACCTAACGTTGTGGTAGACTGAAGCTGGCTGACACGAGTAAGCAGCGACGCTACTCATAGTTGAACGAGTGTAGAACTACGTACAACGCAGTACAACGCAGTCTCTTTGTTGGAGTATACTTCCATGACCACGCAATGCCGCTGGCTGGGGCAAACTTGTACAGTATCACCGGCAAACCACCAGTAGCATGAAGCAACCGAGAGCGGACATTGACACACCTGATACATGGGCACCTGCAGGAGGGGTCAAGGAGGGGCCCTCTGTAATCCCAAAAATATTTCGATTGTTCATTGTCACACCAGTTTATTTCATAAATTGATGTTATTGATAGCTAACTGATTAATATGTAGGGATAATTTCTCAGTTGTATTTAACTTAGTAATTTGGGATTATTTAGAAAATCAGGGAACTGGATTAACATTACCATTTTAATTTTCTTTTTTGAATGAACTGCTTGATTATTATTTTTGTCGATACATGGTGATATAACTACTTTTTACCTGTTTTTAAAAAATGAACATTATGACGATTATTTACAAAGAAAAGCGAACTTTTATGGACAAAAAAATCTGAACTAAAAAAGAATTATTCCTTCCATTCATGTCATAAAGATAATGTACCCAACGGTTTTAGAGCTGCCAAATAATGAATATCACGAAGCAAGTAAGAAATGAAACAAAAATCGCGCGGGGGGGACATACGTTTCATCATCTCATCACCACCTAGTGACAGGTAGGTCTGTCTGTCTGTTAGGTAGTCAGCCCAAAGGCTGGTTAGATCCTCAAAAAGTACTGCCGTAGGTTATGTGGGTAGATACCCACAAAAACCCGGCAGCAATAAATTGAGGCGTACTAGGCAAGATGAGGAGTGAGGTAGTTTGCCATTACTTTCCTCACTGAGTCAGAACAGCAGTACTAACCCTATGAGTAGAACCTTTCATAGCATCCACAGGCACTGACTGTGCCCTGAATGCCATTACTAAGCACCACTCATACCTCAATAGCTTTCATATAATCACAGCCATGAGTGAGACTGAGATAACGGTGAAAACCCACATTTTACTCTAGCCTGTGCCAACAGACAAGTGCAAATGTACTGCATTCATTAAGAGATGGCAAACAGGCCAGACAATGAAAAATATTATTCCCCCCCCGGGAAAAACCCTGCGGGAGCCCATGACCTGATATACAGGGTCTGTTAAAAGAGTAATAATAACAATAATAACCAACTGGATTGAATCGTGGTAACCCCGTGTGCATTAGGTGTGTGTAGAATCTGATAAACGGTGTTAATTGTGATGACTGTATTAGTCTGTAATTCAGGTAAGGTCTGCAGACGGTCAATTTTAAGTACTAGTTCCTAATTTTGTACCATATACTAACGTCAACGACACCTAGCTGTGAACTTGGCTACTAGATGCCACCTCAACCAGCCACTTGCAACGAACGTTGGAACTTCTCCTCCAAAGGAAAGCATGCTGAGGGATTTTTAGCGCTCTTAGAAAATCCGACGACTTTGGCCGGCTTTGAACCAGCGACCTTGGGCATATAAGTTCAGCATGCTACCAGTTAGCCGCTTCCCACAGTCAGATGGAAAAATGAATGCGATCTCGTGCAATGGCGTTGTCTTGGCAACCTCTGATAGCTCATCCCTCATCAATTTAGAAGCGTTTTCATGGTTACCTCTGATGGCACTTGGCATGTTCTTTAATTCCGAAATCATTTTTTCTCATCCCTTGGCGTAATGGTAGGTCAGATCAAAAATTGTTTCAGACAAAGTTTTAGGTAATTATTAGGGGAATATTTTCCATTTTGTACGGTTTTTATATTGTGCCTATTAAGAGAGATATGATTAATGTTTCCCGAAAAAACACTTTTTTCCACCCCTTTGGTCAATGTTTGGTGCCATCAAAAACTTTTCAAACATAAATTTTTGGCACTTATCCGTCACATATTATAAACTTTGAATGGATTCGATATTTCACGTATTAAGAGAGTTATAGCGATATTTCACTTTTTCGAAAAACAAAAAGCCCCCCTATTTTCATCCCCTTCAACCGATTTTGCCCATTAACGAACTCGACCGAAATTTTAAGGGGTTACATATTATGTAAAACATTCAAAGTGATAGGTGCAAAATTACGGCAGTTTTCGTGTCCACAAGAAACTGATATATATATGCATATATATACACACACATATATATATATATATATATATATATATATATATATATATATATATATATAAACTTTTGAACTGACGGTGGTTTGGGGGTCTGGGGGATGTGAAACGCGAAGATATGTCGAAATTATCCGGAAGTCGAAACATGGCACCCATTGCAATAGTTAGCTTTCTGATGAAATCTACCTAAAATAGGCTACACAATTAAAAATACTACCATCAACGACACCTAGCTGTGAACTTGGCTACTAGATGCCACCGGAACCATCAACTCGCAACGAACGTTCGAACTTCCCCTCCAAAGGAAAGCATACTCAGGGTTTTTAGCTCTCTTAGTAAATCCGACGACTTCAGCCGGGTTTGAACCTGCGACCTTGGGCATAGAAGTTCAGCATGCTACCAGTTCCGATACCGAAGTCGCTTCCCACAGACAGATGGAAAACTGAATGTGATCTCGTGCAGTGGCGTTGTCATAGCAACTGCTGATGGCTCATCTCTTATCAATTAAAAGTAAAGTTGTCATGGCAACCTCTCTTGGCACTTGGCATTTTCTTATAATTTAAATCATTTTGCTCACCCCGTGGCGTAATGGTGGGTCATATCGAAAATTCTTTCAGACAAAAGTTTTAGGTAATTATTGGAGGAATATTGTCCATTTTGTACGGTTTTGATATTGTGCCTATTAACAGAGATATGATTAATGTTTCCCGAAAAACCCACTTTTTCCCACCCCTTTGGTCAATGGTTGGTGCTATAAAAAAACTTTTCAAACATAAATTTTAGGGCCTTATCCGACACATAATATGAACTTAGAATGGATTCAATATTTCAGATATTAAGAGAGTTATAGCGATATTTCAATTTTTCGAAAAAAAAAGCCTTCCATATTCACCCCCTTTGACCGATTTAGGGGATACAATTTATGTAAAAAATTCAAAGTGATTGGTGCAAAATTACGGCAGTTATCGTGTCCACAAGAAACTGATATCTATACATATATATATACATACATAAATTATATATAAACTTTTGAACTGACGGTGGTTTTGGGGTCTGGGGGATGTGAAACGCGAAGATATGTCGAAATTTTCCGGAAGTCGAAACATGGGACCCATTGCAATAGTTAGCTTTCTAATGAAATCTACCTTAAAGCATATAGAATCATCTGGAACGGTTAGAAAAACCAATATCTCGGACTCAAAATTAAAATACAATTAACACGGTAATTCAACCTGAAGCATTGTACGCATTAGAAATCCTGATCATTGGAAGCAGTTCACTAACTACAATTTTAGAAAAACAAGAAAGGAAAATCCTCTGGAAAATCTTAAGCCCAGTCTGGTTAGGGGGAGTGTCGATGAATAGGAGGTCTCACGAGTTACACCAACATTCTGAAAAAATATCACTCACTATTAGAAAAAGTCGATTGAAATTTTATGGACATATTCAATGAAAGACTTACTAAAAGGATATTTAATCATGCCTCCACACTGAAAGTCAAGAGCACTGTATAATCGGAATTGAAAAATGATCTTCAAGACATCAACGTAATAGACGAAATATTATGGGACGGGCCCATCTTCAGAACGTTGGTGAGCAAACATCATTTTGCTGAAAACCTCCGAGAGTTAGCCACCAATGCACTAACTGGAGAAGAGAAGAAGAATTATAGTGAGAGATAGAATAGATTTGGAGAAAAGAAGGAAACCAATTCTATTTCTTAGATAGGTTCAATCGCGCTCCTTAGTCGGGCATAATGTTGATTTTAAAAAATATTACCACAGTCATATGGCATTAGTTTGAAGTGGTGCCATCGAGGCGATACACGCACCAATGTTGTTTGTTGTATTTTCACTACCATCTAGTAGATAAAATGGAAATGGAACCCTCGAGTGCCGCTGAACTTGGGCGCATTAGCGTATGTTGATCATAGCAGCTGGAGCCTTGCGGGACGCGGAGGGGGGACACAGAGTAGATGGTTACAGTGTCCAGAGACGTTGTTAGCTTAACCGGAGCACATGTCACCACGGAGAAAAGAACGATGTCTGAGGCAACTGGAGCAGTACTTATAAACCTTAGAGCATTATGGTCTAAGTTATAAACAGTGCAAAATGGCATGGCCGCCGGAACTCGTATCTTGAGCGGGTAAAAGATTATCTGTGGCTGAGAATAAATGCTGCCTTTTAATCAACAAAATAGCTTTCCACGGTGGGTGAGTGGATATCGTGTCGGTCTACTAACCCCAAGATTGCAGGTTCGCTCCTGGCCGTGGTAAGTGATATATATTTTTTAAGGCGGCAAAAATACGATACGCATGTCATACGATGTTGGTATGTCAAAGAACCCATTTGAATTCAGTAGGCCGAGTTCATAGTGGCAAAATTAATCTCGGGAGTTTCCACCAACACAAAGTTCCTCATTTCTCTACTAGAAAGCGCTATAGTGTTCAAGGAACTTAGGTATCTAACATCTAACCTTGACTTTCATAGTCAAGAAACAACGAAATTCGACATGTAAGCTACCCTCTGGGTGTCAAATAACAAAGCTTGCACCCGGCACCCGAGGCCATACGATATTAATTAAATCAACAAAATATGTTACACAATTGCACAACTCAGAGTCATTCGTAATAAAATTCCCCATTTCTGTGGTCGAGAATTGAGATACCGGTAAGGAGATGGACACTCTTCTACTGATCCATCATAGTATGGATTCCTAGGACTGATGTTGTTGTTGATTCATTTGCGGGTTTTGAGACATCGTGGTCATAATTCCCTGTGTATTTGTGTGTGTGTGTGTGTGTGTGGAATTTGTATGATGACCTGTGTTATTGTGATTGTATTAGTATGTGAATTTGTAGTTCAGATGAGGCTTGATTAGGAGGTGGCCGTGGCCTATGTTAGGAAACGTCCCGTTCAGGATGGTTGAGGTCAACAGCAATCACCACCTCTTCTAAGTGTTGCCTCTCGAGGCTAAGTGTACCCCGCTCCAGCCCTCAGACCAGAATATCATTTCTTGGCAGAGCTGGGAATAGAACCCAGGTCTCCACGGTGACGGTCAATAGTGTTAGCAACTACGCAACCAGGCGGACACTAGGACTGACAGTTCCTGCACAGATCGCGTTTCCTATCAGTACGTAATCTGGTTACTAGTATTCTACAAGAAGTGAATGTGGATAGGTGTTCGGTAAAATCAGGCGAGAATTCAACTGGGCACTCTACGTCTCGAAACTCGCAATTACTCCCCTCTCTTGTGATGAAATTCCATCACAGATGTTTACTTTGCAGTTTGACCAATACTTATTGAAAGTTTTAGCACAATCTGAATTTCAATAACAATACTTTCTCCTCTACTAAAAAATTCACTAAAAAATTCATTTAACAAGTTAATTAGCACAGAAACTAAGAAATAGCCAACAGCCAATCACAGACCAACAAATCAGCAAATCATCAATCACAATAGTACAATTACATAATTATACCATGGCAAGCGAGCTCAGTTAAAACAAAACTACGTAACAGCATTGGCAGGTTAGTGAAAGGTCTAAAAGACCAAAATGTTTCTTTCTCATCGAACTTAAGCTGAAAACAACTGCTACTCGTATTCGCCCCCTATTTTCTCACATGTAAAAATTGCACTAATTAAATTCAAAGCAAAACACAGAACAAAGCACAACAAATTATATTTTTTGAAAGAAGACGCCTAAATGTCACCTCTAAATAGATTGAAAATACATTATTTAAAAACCTTTTTCCAAAGTATACCCCCCACCAATAGAGTAAAAGGAGCCTAACTCATGGGCACCAGACTCTCTTTCCAACTTGCTACAACTTGTTGGTTGGAAAATAGCACTGCATAAGAGTAGTCATGAATTTCAATGTTGGGGCAGATGACCAAGATGTGTGCTCCTTAAAGAATTCAACAACAACAACAATCACCGTGGTGGTGATCGTAGGCCCCATAACTCATGCACCACGACCGTGAGGGAAGATGCAGCAAGTCCATAGATCGTAGGTTTGTATCCAGGCACTGACAGTGGCAATTCTGAGTGTGGTGTTCCCCAGATTCTTCCATATTTAAGTCCCGGGGCCCTGTACCTAATACAGTTACATGCACACATATAGTCATCACATAAATACAGTTTATCACACAAGTTCAACAAGACCCAAGTGCATGAGGTTGATGACCAAGGTGCCCCAATCCCCTAAATAAATTAACAACAAACAACAACACTATAACATAATCCCTGGTCTACAGCCCATTAAGGGCCTAGGCCCACCAAGCGACCGCTGCCCAGCCATTTGGCCTGCAGATATTGGGGTGACGTGTGATCAGCGCATCGGGTCCCTCGGCCGTTAATCTTGGGTTTCGTGACCGGGGCGCTGCCTCACTGTCAGACAGCTAGTCAATTGTCCTCACTAGGCTGAGTGCACCCCGTTCCAGCCCTCACGTCATTTTCTAAAATTCCTGACGGAGCCGGGAATCGAACCCGGGTCCTCCGTATGAGAGGCAGGGGGCGCTACCCCAAGACCACGGGGCCGGCAAACAACAACACTGTCGGAGTTCAATTTCTAGAGCAAGGGTGGCCACAACAAGGCTCGCGAGCCAAAGGCGGCTCTTGAGTCAATCTCGTGCAGCTCCTTGAAAAAATTAGTTCAGATTTTAAAAAGTTTAAAAAGCATATAAAGTATATAAATGGACTGGCGTTTTGGAAGAAAGTTCTGGAAAAGAAATACTTACTAACAAAAGAGTGTGATTATTTCAAAATTTGGGGCTCCTTACTGTGTGTGAATCACTGTACTCAACGCTCAAGTTCATTATATCGTAGCTTCGTTGGCGTAGTTAGTAGCATGCTGAACTGCTGTGCCCAAGATCGCGGGTTCAAACCCGGCCGAAGTCGTCGGATTGTTTAAGAGCGTTAAAATTCTTCAGTAGGCCTTCCTTCGGAGGGAAAGTAAAGCGGCGGTCCCATGTAATAGATTTATGGCATGTAAAAGATCCTTCCACAGACTAAACTTGTGTGAAGGTTAGATTTCGTTGAAACGCTCTATCAAAGTTCCCACGTTCACCACTAGGTGTCAGTGACATCTGGTAGCGAAAGTTGGAACTACTTGAAATTGAACGGAACTTGTAGCTGACCCCATGGGTGTACGCTTGAAGCAGTTACAGTCTCTGACGAGCCGAACATGTCCTCGGACACTCCCGGCACTAAAAGCCATACGATAAATAAATAATTATATCTAAATATCGAGCTGAATTTAGTGATGAATTTTGAAGTGAACTCGTACGAATTGCGCTTACCAATATCAGTCAGATTTCAAACAACTAAGAGAAAAAATGAACACTTGAAAAAGCACTTCTCAAAAGTAAAATCCTTCATCTTGTTGTGTAATTGAACAGTAATGTTATGTGTCAAGTAAACGATGTAAATGTTTCTCCATTCTTTATGAAATAAAAGCCGTGTCTTTATTTTATTTTTTTAGTCGTTTACCCTCTAGGTTGGTGGAACCCACGGACTCAGCGAGGGAACACACCACTACCGCCTCTACGGGCAGTGTCCTAGAGCTGGGAACATCGAATCGGAAGGGATACAACTGGTGAGGTGGGATTGGCACCTCGCCCAGGCGGCCTCACCTGCAGAGCGAACAGGGGCCTCATGAGGGAAGGTAAGGGATGGTGAGGATGGATAGGCAAGGAAGAGGGAAGGAGGCGGCCGTGGCCTTGAAGAAGGTACCATCCCGGCATTTGCCCGAAGACGAAGTGGGAAACCACGGAAAACCACTTCGAGGATGGCTGAGGGGGAATCGAACCCCCTCTACTCATTTGGGCCGCCCGAGGCTGAGTAGACCCCGTTCCAGTCCTCGTACCACTTTTCAAATTTCGTGGCAGAGCCGGGAATCGAACCCAGGACCTCCGGGGCGGCAGCTAACCATACTGACTGCTACGCTACGGAGGCGACTTTATTTTATAAATCATTGTTTTTTTAACAACCTGGCTCGCTTTGAAGCAGCTTCATAAATCTGCGGCTCCCAAAGTTAATCTTATTGGCCACGCCTGTTCTAGAGGTTCCCTTCTTAGATATTCAGGAATACAATACTTACATCACAAGGGCTGCGATTGTTGTAACCTACGGCACACAGTTCCGACTCGATAACATGGCGGTAGCCATATTTTTGGTAGCAATCGGTGTTTGTGACCACATCAAGAACAGTGTGAAGCAGTAGAGCGCTGGGACTGCCATCTAAAACACAAACGTAACACAGTTTACCAAAATATATATAGGGCCTATATATTCAAAACTAGTCACGATTCCCATCTCGGTCGTCCTGAAAATGTTTTTTCTGGTTTCCTATTTTCACCACCAGGCAAATGGAGGGACGGTTCCTTTCAGCAGATTCCTACCCCAGCTATCCTGGAAGTGGTTTTCCGTGGTTCCCTACTTCTATTCCAGGCAAATGGATTCAATGGCCGTAAAAGCCAATATATCAACGATTTCCTTTATGTTTTAATAAAACCAACATAAACAAACCCACGGTAATGATAATAAAAATTAAGTTATCGTAGGTATTATTTTGCGGCTTCGGTGGCGTAGTTGGTAGCATGCTGAGCGTATATGCCCAAGATCGCGGGTTCAAACCCGGCCGAAGTCGTCGGATATTTAAGAGCGTTAAAAATCCCTCAGTATGCCTTCCTTCGGAGGGGAAGTAAAGCCGGCGGGCCCATGTCATAGATCAATGGCATGTAAAAGAACCTTCCACTAACTAAACGTGTGTGAAACAAAATTTGTAGGTTAGCTTTAATTTGCTCGTAAGTTCCAACGTTAGTCACCAGGCGCTGGTTGCGATGGCATCTAGTAGTAGCCAAATTCACAGCTAGGTGTCGTGGACGGTAGCATTTGGTAGTGAAAGTAGGAACTACTTGTAATTCGTCTGCTGTCCTTACTTGAATTAAAACCCGATAACACACTCTAATACAGTCATCACAATTAACACCGGTTATCTGACAGACAGACAGATTCTACACACACCCAAATTACACGGGGCTAGATGGCCGCGTTGTCTCAGCCCCTAAACTAAGGAACCAACCAACCAACCAACCTAGGTATTATTTATGAATTATATGAAGTGCTTTGCGATCGACCAAATCCACCTGTACGATCGTCCGGTTGATCGCAATCAACGGGTTGCTGCCTATGGCATACACGGGGAGATTGCGGAAAGGATGCCCCATCTGTACTGCAACAAAAACACTTGTTCGCACCGCGACTGTGATCGGCTCCTATCACCTGCTCAGCCCTGGCTCATAACACAATTACATCAGAGAGGCAAGGATAACGTGTACATATTCTCATATATATAGTCGTTATTTCTGAGAAGCATTAGGAGCTTAGTGTGGAATAAAGATGTCCCACAAAAAAGCAAGGAAGTGTTATACAGAAGCTACTAAATGCCGATACTGACCTATGCATCAGAAACGTGGATAATGGAGAAAAGAGACATAAGCAGAATACAGGCAAGTGAAATGAAGTGCCTGCAAAGTAGGATCGAAGTAACAAGAAGAGACAGGGTGAGGAATTAAAAGGTCAGGGAAATACTGAAAGAGGAGCCCTTGCAAGGGAGGATTGAGACATCAAGACTGAGGTGGTATGGACACTTAAAGAGAATGGAAGAGAAGAAGATTCCCAAGAGGATACACGAGATGCAGATGCAGAAGAAACGACCAAGGGGAAGACCAAGAGATAGATGGCTGAAAGGAGTGGAGGAATGTGTCAAGAAGAGAGGCGAGGACTGGACCAGAGTGACAGCGGAGAGGTGGTGGAAAGAAAGGACTAAGTGGCGAGGCTTATGTTCCAAACAGACCCAGCCTGGGGCTGGAAACTGTACAAGATGATGATGAGTCGTTATTAATTCATTTTAAGGGGTTGGGACACTTTGATCGTCAGCCCCATGTACATGGATGTATTGAATTTGTCTTGTTTAGTGACTGATCAAATAAATATCGTCACTTACCGTCTTTGTAGAGACCCCAGCCACTTATGGCAGCCACACCGGACTGGAAGAGCACATCTCTTCGTTTGGGCAGTTCTACTAGTTGAATACGCCCTGTAACAAAAATATCACTTATGCCAACTGGTGCATAGTTCTTCAACAATTGCTGTTTTATTCCACACTTTCATATCGTCTCTAAAAGTGTCCACACTTGTAAGAAATGAGTTGAAGTGAGATCACCCTCGGGATTCGAAGTAAACTTCTCTATAACACAAGAACGATTTCCACGCCCGGGGAAGCTCACTTCCAAAACTTTATGGCGTGCAGATGTTGTTTGCTCGGTGGGCGAATAACAATCAATGTGCCTTTCGGTGCTCGGCATGTAGGGGATGTGTAGAACAACCACGTTCCGTAATCGAACACGGGAAAGGTGCCGTGGGCCGGTGAGGGAGGTGGTGAACTGCAGTATACCCTGTTCAAGTCTCCGGCCGAGGAGGCACCGAGATTTGCCCAGTAGTTATTGTCTGCGTTCATGTTCGTGTACTGTGTGTAAGTGTAGAGACAGAGAATGGATGAATGAATGGAGTCAAATACTATTGTAGACCCAATGAAACGTAGTTTGACTCGCCCAAGAAAATACCAGACGTTCTAGGTTTCCAGTTATTATGCGGATGGGCCGCGACAAAGAACGTGCTGGTTTTAAGTTAATATAATTAATTATTTAATTATTGGCTGCTGGGGGGGGGGGGGGGTGGAGGGATGAGTTAGACTTGGCTATGACTCGAGGATGATAGGATATTCTTGACGTGGATAGTATGGCAGGTGGGAGGGCGGGCAATAATGGCTTGGTGCGGGAAATGGCTTAATAATGGATAGCGGTTATAATGGGATTGTTGGTTTGAATTGGGAATCGGAAGAGGGTTATAGGATAGCTGAAGACTCGGTGACAGCGATGATAGAGCGACGTGGTAGGTGGATCGTCAGTTTGGCATCGGTTTGCGCGGAGCTCGGAGCAGCGACGTCTGGCTTGTTCAGTAGCTGAGCTCGGAATCCCTCAATCCCAATTTTTACTTTGGATGAAGTATCTAACTATAAAGTGATCCATTGGATGATACGGTATTTCATTCTTACATAATCAGAAAACTTCTTAAGAGAGAATTGCTTGTAAAATCTAATCAAATTCAAAGTTACATAGTTACATATCAAAAGTGGTCGCCTTAACAGCCTGTGGATTGCACAATTCAGATAAGTATTCACATAAGATCTATCAACACATAAATAGTAGCCAAACAATATTTCGTATGTTCTAGTTATAGCATTTTATTATCATCACAGTAGAGTACTTGTACAGGGTCTTTCATATAAAGTAAGAACGGCAAGCGGCAGTTTTGTTATTCGGTGCTGCGGTGGCCTTGCCCGAGCTTGTGGCGCTCCATGGCCCCCTGCTGTACTATTGAAAGCGCGCGCATAGTACATACTTTTTTTTAACTTCCGATGGACTGTATAAAAATAACAGATTGACATGCCAAACTGATTTCACTCCTAAATATTTGCTTGTTTTATTCTTATGTCTCAACATAATCTCCAAAACGATTGAAACATTTGTCGTATCGTTACACCAGCTTTCCAATACCCTCGGCAAAATATTCTGCTGCCACTGAGGTGGTTACGTCTGGACAGTCTCCTGAAGTTTTGGCAGGGTGTTGCCGCCCAACGATACCTTCAATTCACGAAAAAGGTGAAAATCATTCACGACCAACGTTACGATAGACTTTTACGAAGAATTCAAGTGTGAAGTTTTGGACCATCTGCCGTTTAGTCCAAACCAGCACTGAATGATTTTCATCTTTTTCGAGAATTGAAGGTTTGGTTGGGCGGCAACGCCTCGTCAAAAAGGAAAAACTTCAGGAGACTGTTCAGACGTACCCACCTCAGTGGCGGCAGAATATTTTGCTGAGGGAATTGGAAAGCTGGTGTAACGATACGACAAATGTTTCAATCGTTTTGGCAATTACGCTGAGACATACGAATAAAACATGCAAACATGTAATAGTAAAATCAGTTTGGTATGTCAATCTGTTATTTTTATACAGTCCATCGGAACTTGAAAAAAAAACAGCCCTCGTATGTACTATGCGCGCGCTTTCAATAGTACAGCAGGGGGCCGTGGCGCGCCACAAGCTCGGACAAGGCCACCGCAGCAGTGAATAACAAAACAGCCGCTTGCCGTTCTTACTTTATATGAAAGACCCTGTAGATATTTTCCGTATATTAGTTTACAATTCTATAGCAGTTTATTGCTTAAGTGAATCACAGAAATAGTAGCTACATCTTAATACACCCTCTGTCTGAAACGTTCGGTGTATGGGTCTATATTACGAACGGATTGTTGGCTTACCTGAAACAGCCGTTATTATGCTTCGAAGTAATCCCCGTGGATGGTTATGCGCTTCTTAGAACGGCTGAAAACGTCCTGGCATAGTCTTCCTGAGGGATAGCCTTCAGTTAGGTCGTCACATTTCGTTGGATGTCCGAAATGTCCGAAATCCTCTGGCCCTTCAGGGCTTTTCGGCGACCCTGGACCGCGATACTCCATACAGTGAAGTTTGCCTTCGAGGTCGTACCTCAGCCACCAGGTATCGTCACCCGTGACGATGGTTTTCAGGACCATTCCATTCCACGGAACATTCACCCTTCTCACTGCCGCCCGTCTATCAGGTGTGCAAGGCAGGTTGCAAAAATTCACGCTTCTCTCCTGCTTTCAATTTAGAGATTTGACGACCCAACTGAAGGCTATCCCTCAGGAAGACTATGCCAGGACTTGTACAGTCGTTCTCAGAAGTGCATAACCATCCACGGGGATTACTTCGAAGGACAGTAACGGCTGTTTCAGGTAAGCCAACAATCCGTTCGTAATATAGCCTATTCACCGAACTTTTCAGATAGAGGGTGTAGATTAGTTGGGGGAGAAATACCGTTTTGTTGAGGAGAACTTCATTTCTAAGTTTTGCAACATTAAAATAAATAGTTCTTTGTTTGGGTGCTTAATGCCTTAATATATATTAGTACTTATTACTACATTTAGGCCTACTAAGTTTCCGACAGGTTTTTTTTTTTTGTTTTTGCAGGGCAGAGACTATCTGTGGGTGAGGCTGTAGGTTTGGTAGTGTTTTGTCGAGCCATTTGTCTTGTAAATTCGGATCTGATGATGCTCGCTTGACGAGCGAAACATGTCATCCCTTAGTTTTCTCCTTTTCAATAGTACATAACAATATATATGAAAGGACATGATTAAAACCATGTCTGCCCAATTCCTTATTGACAAATTTTAATATATTATGAGAATTGAAACCTTTAGTTCACACAGACAGACCTAAAAACTCACCGATTAACAGAGTATTATCCCACTATAATAAAGTTCATCACCTTGACTTAGATATTTTCAGAATGTCAGAAAACCAGTTTGCAGCGCCCTGTGATAAACTGCAAGATGTCTTGTAATATATTGTACTGTATTCAGCCCATTTCCTTCTCATACCTAACCCTTCTTTTCTTCTTATTATTTGTCATGTGTATCTCATCTATATCTTCTTTTTATGTATCTTTTGTATTTCTATTTATATATTGTTGTATATTATCTAATTCCAGTAGTGAGCAATGTAATTGCGGGGGCTTCTTGTAATGTTCACAACACAAATAAAACAAGAAGTTCCGTTAAGAACTATACAGCCTACTTTTCATGCCAATGATTATTCTACAGAATATGAACCTATCTAGAATAATGACGAAATTAAGTTGCTAATATCGAAATTTCCAATTAGTTCGAAATACTGTATACCTGGCATAATGTATCCTAATAGAACACTACAGTTGGCAGCCCTGATGACTGAATATATTCTTAGTTCCATCTCTTGAGGTACAAAATACAAAATTTGGTTGAAGTCCAATGAATCGCATGGACGTTACATGCAGTTAAACATTGGATCTAACAGCGCGCGTAAAATCATGTTGGCAACAATGTCATGCATGTATTGGTCAGAAATAATCTGAAATAATATGATCTATTGTTGTGCCAATTTTGAATGAAATCCATTAGTTAGTATAGAAGTTACATGCATTTTAAAATTGGACCTATCAGCAGGCTTAGAATCATGTTGGCAGCACTGACGTATATTAGTTACTCCAAATTCGTCTAGAATGCCAGGTACTATACGTGTGCAAATTTTAGAGCTATTGGTTTGCATATTTTCTGATATATTGATATTAGGGTAACAAAAATAGGGACAGCACATATTAACAGTTGGCAGCCCTGGTTGCTCCTTAGAATACGTATAGTCATATCTGTTATGGTACACATAACACATACGAAATTTGGTTGAAATCCAAATGATAGTATGGAAGTTGCATGTATTTAAAGTTGGACCTGTCAGCAGGCTTAGAATCATGTTGGTAGCACTGACGTATATAAGTTACTCCAAATTAATATAGAATGTCAGGTACTATACGTGTGCATAGTTTAAAGCTGTCGGCTTGCATACTTTCTGATATATTGGTATTTGGATGAAATAAATTAGGAGCATTTATTAACAGTTGGCAGCCCTGGTAGGTCTTAAGAATACGCTCAGTCATATCTGGTTATGTACATATACAACATACGAAATTTGGTTGAATTCCAATTGATAGTGTAGAAGTTACATGCATTTAAAAATTGGACCTATCAGGAGGCTTATAATCATTTTGGCAACACTGCCATGTTTGGCCTCCTGGAAATTAAACTGAAATATTATGATCTGTACGTGTGCCAATTTTGAAATAGCTCCCATTCATACTTTCCAAGATATCCAACATGGAGCTCAAATTTCAATTGCAATTTTTTAGCAGTTGGTAGCACTGACATCATTTTCAAATATGGCCGTGAGATATTCAGGTGTAGATCTTTACTCCTACCAAATTTTGTTTCGATTGCTGCAGCCGTTTAGGAGTTGATAGGGGGGGGGGACACACACACAGCCAGACAGACAGACAGACAGAAGGACAGACAGACAGACAGACAGACACACATTTGCCCGATCTCATAAGTCTACTTTTTCCTAATTTTTGCAAAATGTAAAAAGTAGGCTAAAAATAAAAAAATGTACTTTTAATTAGAGTAGTAGTGTTTTCGGACACTTTGTGACCCTCCTCAGCAGATCAGATCTCAGATAAATCAAGTTCAGTAGCAAGTCTTACGCTTAAAATTTTCTAAACAAAGGTTGTAATCAAAATTATAGTAGTCTAAAAGCTAAAAAGGCATTAAAATTCTAAAAAAAAAAACTTATACAATTACTGTACCGTATATATTAACGGTGAAAGATAAAACTCTTGAAGAAATCAGCTTGAAGTTGAAGAGTCGTTAAGTTGCAAAAGCAGCTACATCACTTTTTTTTTGTAAAAATGTGTTCTTTCTGGGTTTGTTCCCTGTAAGTGCAGAACTGTTCATAGGCATATACATCACGCTATTACAAGCTGGTGAAATTGGGTTTCAAAACCAGCCAAGTTACTTATTCACTTTCAAAACCAGATACATCAGTGAGAAGGCACTGCGAATATACTACTGCCGCTTCACCTTTTCCCACCCATTGTCAGCTGTTCAGTCTGACTGCCACTTGCGGATGGTTAGTGTTGATTGTTGTGTGGTATAAAGTACTATTTTCGTATGTGAAATGGAGTGAAACTAATACACCAAGGAAGAGGCCACATAATGAAGAAACGTGGATTAGAGCAAGACTGAAAATTCGGTGTCACTATTATAAATCTCTGTATTTATAAGAGTATCATACAAAACCTCCTACCATTTGACTTATGTTTGAGTAGCATTACGATGCTATAGGATTGTCTGCAAAAGGTACAAAATAATCAAAGACGAGCTACCTTATATTCTGATTCCAACAGGTGAGGTGTCTCCGCTGAATGTCCGCGATATTTCAGCATTGATCGAAAACCATTTTGGTCCGATTGGTTGTCACTGGAATCTTTGTCATACTACAAGAACATAGACCAGATAACTGATATGGAAACTGATGAAGATGCTACTCAGCAAGATTGTACAAATGCATGTGAAGTTACTGATTTGGTTGTGTCGGCTAGTGAATGGCCAAGAAATGTGGACATGGACAGCATTTCCATGCTTAAAACTTTCAGCTTGACTGTTCTGCAACTTACATTTTACATTTCTACCTAAATGTTCATGTTTTGTTCACGTTTTGTTAATGGTAATTATTAAGAAGTATTTATATTGTTGCAAAACGGGATACATCCGTGCACCTGGCTTCTAAACCAGATACATCCAAAATAAATTCCCAATTATTTGCAAAACTATAAACTAATGATCGTTTATATCTGAGGTATATATGAACTTATCTCGTGCAAAAACATAGCCAGAGTTTCAAGGTTTACTTCTTTCATGCAGTAGAGTTACAGTGTTTTTTATGTCTCCTGAAATAATTTGTATTTGTGACTTATCTGCTTTTGAAACTAAACGAATCTTATGTGGATATAGTCATGCATAGACATTTTGAGGTTAATATGATCGTCTGTTCGTTCTTCTTGGGTTGTTGTGTTTCGCATTAATTAGAAACAATACACACAAAATAGAACCAAGGAACAATGAATTAAAGCATTACAATATCTTTAAGGGAATCGGGCAGTGAAAATCCGTCAAAATGACGATATTTTTCTACTACCTTACCGTGTACCCCAGTGTTCCCTGAACACTATCTACGGCTTTTGTATATCGTCTGCTACATAATTGGTAGCATTTTCTTAACAGTGACATCTCTACCACGCTCCTTCTGTGACCGTCCTTCATTCTTCTGTGTTGATCCTGCCTGCAGTAGACATAACTTTGCTCTACCGTATTTATTTTCAACATGTGGTAGAACATAACAAGGGCTGGACATAGTAAAACGTGAATGTGATGGCCCTTTCCAAAAGCGTTTGGGTACTAGATTGACGAAACTGTGCAAGTATATGAGGGGAAAAAAACTTTCCGATGGTAAGGTCATGGCAGGCTAACAGATTCTGAAATTGACCTCCTCCACCCATATTATGTACTGGTAAAAATAAGAAATATTAATAAGTTAGAGGAAAGCCTCCGTGGCTTAGGCGGCAGCACGCCGGCCTCTCACCGCTGGATCCGTGGTTCAAATCCCGGTCACTCCGTGTGAGATTTGTGCTGGATAAAACGGAGGCAGACTGGTTTTTCTCCGGGTACTCCAGTTTTCCCTGTCAACAATTTTATTCCAGCAACGCTCTCCACTGTCATTTCATTTTATCTGTCATTCATTTAATCATTGCCCCAGGGGAGTGCGACAGGCTTCGGCAGCCGGCACAGTTCATATCCTCGCCACTAGATGGGGGCTTCATTCATTCCATTCCCTAACCCGGTCGGTCGACTGGAAGCAGGCTGTGGATTTTCATTTCATTTTCAATAAGTTAGAGGAACTGAGGAAAGCTGTTTGGGCCACCTTCTTTCACAGGACTTTTACACTCGAGAACCCTTTCAATTCTTTGTGCCCAATTTCCCCGAATATACATCTTCATAAATGTATTTAATACTTTATCTATTTTAAATTTGGTAGAGTGCAATACTTTTAATATTTGGTCACGCTGTTTGTCTACAAATTCAAAAGATTATTGTCACCTGAAGATTTATTACACAGTGTTTACGAGGTCTGCTACAGACTACGATCAGTGTAGGGGTAAAATAAAACAAACCATCATCGAAAAATGAGAAGGGGCGGCCTCAAAGGTAACTTAGCTAACCTCTTAACGTACGAATAAGTACAGTATATAAGAGGAATTGAGAAGGAGGATAGTATGACGTAAATGCTTCAAAATGGTCAGCCCAAGATGAGCGAGATAAACGGACATGAATTAGGAAGATAAAGGAAACACTTTAGACTTGATGCACCTTAACTAACGTCATAAGTGTTCCGCAATTTTGAAACAGAAGAAACAGTCCACCAAGGTATCAAAAATGAAGGATACTAGGACAGAGCTGCCTAAAATAAGCCCTTTATTAGTGAAACTGATTGTAGTCCATAACGAAAAGGGGTTGTCTCAAGGCCACTTAACTAACCTCTCAACGTACTATTGAGTATATGAGGTGATATATTAGGAGGAATTGAGGAGGACGACAGTATGACGTTATTAGACACAATTCAATAAGTTGGGCTGAATTACGTCATATTTCCGATAACAGCTAGTTCAGTGTTTTCGATCATATGGCAAGCCGGAAATCATACTCCCATGCACTCTATCTAATGGCATTCTTGTTTGTGCGGGGGGGGGGGGGGGGTTGGAGTGCTCAACAGCTAAACCCGCTGCATTCAACTATGAAATAAGTTCACATTGAATTGTATTGCTCTAAGTCAAATAGAGATGTGTATAGAGTTAACTTCAAATGATGTTTCCTTGGTCGCAAAATAATCACTTTTTGTAGCAAGCCAACAGAGCTAATCGATTCAACGCTTCGAAGTAAAGGTCAATCATAATACTCAAAGTAAACGTTATGCACTGAAGGATCCAACAGCTAAACCCGCTACATGAAATAAGTTCACATTGAATTGTATTGCTCTTCATTTTCAAAGTCGAATAGCGATGTGTAGAGAGTTAGCTTGAAAATAAATTATGTTTCCTTAGTCGCAAAATAATCACGTTGTGAAGCAAGCCAACAGAGCTGATCAATTCAACGTTTCGAAGTCAAGTTCACTCATAATACTCAACGTAAGCGTTATTCACTGAAGGATCAAATGGATTTTGCAAATGGTTACTAAAATTCCCAGTCAATGCCACTTGTTTGGATATTGCCTCACCTGATAGACGTACTCTATGTGGTAGTTCTATAACTGCGATGTCGTTGTGTCCGGTCAGCGCATCGTACCCAGAATGCACCACCTTCATGGAGTTGGTTATTCCAATCCGGCTCCTCTCCCTCGACGCCATATTGTGTGCTCCAAGGTATAGTGTGAAGTTCGCATAGCTAAACAAAACCGTAATTTGTCTGATAACTTAAGATCCAAATAAGGTGGGAGCGATATAACGTTGAAATAAAACTAGAATTAAATTTCAATCTTGTTTAATTTGAGGCAGGAAAATATCAAGGTCATCAACCTCTATACTTGAGTGTGAGTGAAATCTTTCTGAGAAGTGTGTCACAATGTGAGAGACTGTGGCATAACTTTGGTTGGATTTTGGTGGAGGTGGTGCAGATACTCAAATGCTGCGTTAGTTCATAGGTATTACAAGGCTTGAACAAGTCAGAAATGAACACGTAAGGAAGCAAATAGGAGTTGCAACAATTAAAGACAAAATGAGGGAAGCGTGTCTTCGTTGGTATGGGCATGTCACTAGAAGTGATGAGAACTCTGTGGTAAAAACGGTCCTCCGATACGATCCAGGAGGGCATCGACCCCGTGGGCACCCAAATAAATAATGGATAGATAGAATCAGGGAAGACCTCCTGGAATGCGGCCTAAAACCTGAAGATGCCATTGACAGGAAGAAGTAACAAACGACAGCCAAGCAAACGGACCCTGCGCCAAACCGGTAAATACGCTAGGAAAAAGGAAGAAAGTGAAGATACTGAAGAAGCCATAATGGAAAATGTAAATACTGGCTCGTAAAGAATTTTGCGAATGAATATGAATCAACGTTCTATATTCAAATGCGTGTGTATATAATGTATAGGCTACTGTACGTACAAGGTTTGTACAATTCATACTGGAATGACCGCCTCAACCATTTTGGCCTCCACCTAAGCATCAAATAAACTGAGCATTTGGTGTCTGTTAACGCCCAATGACCAAAACTTAGAGAAAGCGGACAGTTTTCGGTATCTTGGCTCGCATCTCCAAGTGTGTAGTGTGGGCAAGAATGAAAACGTAGACAGAAATTCACTGGTGTGTTATCCGACAGACTAGCGGTGGCAATGACTGAAGTTCACCTACATGTCATGGAAATGTAGGTGGGTCTCCCATGAGCACATCCCTACCTTCCTTCTCCTCTAAGCTCTCAGGTTTGAGCCATCAGGTAATAATCACTCCGTATTTCCCTCCTCGACCATATCACCAGAGACACCATATGAAATCAATTTGATGTGTCATCAATAACAATGAAGATGAGATGTCAGCAAAGCATTAGGGCGCTACCACCTATAACACGGTGTAGTGTTAGTACCATGATAGACATATTCTGCCAGTAAAGCAAATTGAATGTAAACTGTGTCGGTAACATTACGGCATTGTGGCTAGTGATAGCTAGAGAGAGATACCAGTATATTGAAAGACAGAACTCTGCGGGAGGATGATACCGTGTTGCCCATATCTAGCAGATTATATAGAACTGTGCCTGTTATAGGAAGTGATAGACAATCTATGTGACAGCCATTTTGTTGAGTTAAAGGACTATATCTTAATTAAGTTAGAGAGTGTGTATAATCGCAACAGTAGAGTCTGTGAGTTAAGATTACAATGAACCGCCAGTGCGATCGAACACAGACACCCATTAAGACATTTCGGGAGTGGTATTCGTGTCGAGGAAGTGTGAGTCCACCATCATATTTAATTAGAATTAATATAATATTCTGTTCACCCAAGCAGTAAATAAGAATTCTATAAGTATCAACAGAACGACCATCGGCGTCACCATGGTTAAATCCACCATAGAGGCGACCATGGTCGCCGTCACAAACCAATGATGAGCTGAAATCAGATGAGCAAACATTGACTAATCACATAATGTCAGTTGTTACTTGACCAGGGTGAAATTTTGTGTAGAAAATGTATATTAAATTAGGGCATTATATTTGTTTTTTTTTACGTCAAGTTAGGCTAGATTTGAGTAGGACGTGCCATGTGTGTGTGTAACCCTTCTTGTTTTGTTCTCATGCTTTGCACAAGATGTCTGATATAACATAGCAGTTTCTGGTTAGTCAGGAACAGGGACGTATGTGTCAAGTCTTCGACATTTAAGCTGGACCAGGATCTGATAAAATAACATTTGTGGACCAGTGACAGATCAGCTATTTATTGAGGATGCTAGGGTCATCGGCCCTTAGCACTTTAACATTTTGTTTTTGTGTAGGTGATCAGTTAGGTTTGGTCAGACATTGTTTTATTCAATTAGAAGATGTCAGGAAGTGATACTAGGTAATTTCAGCAGCGATGTGAGCCTTAGTGAGCTGATTGTTGGAGGTTGTAGGATTATGTCATGTGTGTGTATTGTATGAGTGGGCGTGGTGATATGTGTGATTTGATGTTAGTGTATTTTCGTGTGAAGGGTTACACGTTCGAGCCCAGGCTCATGTACAGTAGATAGTCATTGTAGATAGACATTTCGCTGGGGTGGAAGGCTCAGGCTTTCCCTGAGCACAGCAAGAGCGGTTTTCTACGAAAGGGTTCTGGAGTGGTTCAGTGACATCCTAAAATGTGTGTTGGTTCTTCTTTTTTTTTTTTTTTTTCAGAGAGCAAAGTTGCCTCTATTCTATGAATTGTTAATGGGGATTGCCAGCTAGTGAACTTACCCACGCGTTATTGTGACATTTGACACACATGTATTGAATCAAATGAGGCATCGGTGATAAGCTCACAGGCCATTTGTTTTGATCCGCGGACGTACGATCAGCTGTTGGTTTTGGTCCGCGGACGTACGATCAGCTGTTGGTTTTGAAGATTAAATTTAGTTCTATTATTTTGTTATTTTTTATTTCTTTTCGGATTTTAGTCTCCGTTGTTTTGGATTGTTATGATTGAGGTTAGGCACTGGTCTTGTAATATTTTGATTTTGAGACCCTGGAATTCGTTTTGTTTCTCCATCTTTTGTGTGATTTGATATTAATGTATCTTCATTCGGTTTGAATAGATAGGGGAGTACAGACATACACACACAGACAGACAAACAAACGGACATAATCTACTTTCACTTTTTTGCAAAATTTGAAAATAGGCTAATTATAAAATACTGCATACCTTTGGAACATTCACGCATTAAATACTTCAACATTTTTGAATAATTCCTCAGCAGTCTTCTGCTTGATTGCACTGCCTCACGTCTTGGCCGCCATGCTGGTCAGTCACCGCAACATGAGAATATCAGCTAGAAACGTGTCATCTTGTTGTTCTACATAGAGCAGTGCCTTCATGATTGCGCTCAAGCTGCCAATGAGACTGATTCTGAATTCCAGTCCTACGTCAGGTGATGTGTCGTCATCTTCATCGTCACTGTGAATAATTTTTGACTCGAAATTCGAAATTTCCTCGCCAAACGATCACACTATTCGTCGTCGTTCATCAACTCTTGTACGTCTTTCCCCGTGATTGTTTCAGCAATTTAAATTTTATTTTAAAAATGATTTTGTGGCAAACTGTCTTCGCCAACTGAAGTGTCCGTTTTCAGAAGATCCAAAGGCATCAAGTTCTGAGGAGATGTTTTCCCAGCTTTACTGTAACGTAGGCCTAGATTATTTTACCTCATTCCATAACTCACCCAACCAGTGAACATCTTCAACGTTGATATTCTTCTGGGTCTCAATAACTGTTACGTCTAGATCTCGAAGCAAATGTTTCAACTGTCTTTGTCAGTAATGGCGCTTAAGATGTTCAATGACACCTTGGTGAAGGGGTTGAATTAAGAGGTTCAGTAATGTCAGGGGGCAAGAAAATGACTCATATTTCACCATTAACCAATTCACATTCGTCTGAATGAGTGGGTACATTGTCCAGATAATTTTCCTTAGAAAACTTTGCGATTTGGAATCTTCAGCGAATCCTTAGTTTTGTTCTTCCCTTAGTTTAGGCTCGGATAATACGGAAACTCGGTTAGCCGAGACAATGCTGTAGTTACATAAAGCAACACACAACACGGGTTTGAACTTGGAAGTCTGTTACCTTGCGACGCAGCAGGCGGCTGTTAGTACGAACGTGGGTGTAATCAGCGACCCGGCTCATAAGTGTTTGTTGTCGGCCACAACCACCACCGTATATGGGAACTCTCCCTCCTCAGCCTCGAGAGGGAAGTACTCCCATGGATCCAAGGTACCTGTGACAACAACAGAACAATAGTTACAAGGATAGGTGTTAGACAATCACCCCATCCTTGAGAGGGAGGTACTCCCATGGATCCAAGGTACCAGTGACAACAACAGAGCAATAGTTACAAGGGTAGGTGTTAGACAACCACCCCATCCTTGAGAGGGAAGTACTTCCATGGATCCAAGGACACCAGGAGCAGCCAACCTATTACCAGTGCTAGATATTCCCTGCCTGTGTCATTTATCTGTTACAACAGCAGCAACAGGGGAGTGATCAGTCGATCACGGCGCCGATAATGTAAATGAGAGTGGAGTCCCTGAACCTGCAGGAAGGCTTGCTTGCCCCTCTCCGTATCCGGAGACTTGTTACTAGGAA
The DNA here is from genome assembly GCA_946902985.2 of Meconema thalassinum. Taxonomy (NCBI): domain Eukaryota; kingdom Metazoa; phylum Arthropoda; class Insecta; order Orthoptera; family Tettigoniidae; genus Meconema; species Meconema thalassinum. The sequence continues at coordinate 840,220,999 of OX336390.1, forward strand.
GCACGGGTGCAGGGGGATGACAGTAAATAGGGAGCGAATGGGTTGCTGTAAAGCTGCGTCCTATCAGTTCTGACAATGAATAAAGAATTAATTTTTAGTACCGAGGTTCCGAAGTTGGCACTGATCAACGCTCGCACCAAGCCGATCGGCGGGAGTTGTTTGCATTCATTGGATTACGTTACGAAGTGGTGTTCGCGACCTCGTGTTGCTTGTGGTTCCGCCTTCTGATTTGCTTTAACTCAAAAAACATTTCATACGTTACAAGAACAGTCTGCGTCACTGTAACCCGCTATTGCTATATTACTTACTTCTAGTGTGAATAATACGTGCTCTGGTGTGTTTACACATGTTAGTGAGATGTGACAAATCAGTATCATCACCTATTCCGTAATTGATGCATCCTTCCTCCCTTATGTTTGAGTAAAAATAAAGTTTGCAATTCAATGTCTTGTTCCTCTTTCTCCTCTCGATTCTATTTCAATGAAATTGTTGCTTAGCCATGGGTAGCAGTGAGAAGAGCGGGGGTGGGGGTTGACAATCGTGGTCCATAAGTGAGGTTATGGAAGTTTCATAATGAAAGCAGTGGGTATATTGATGATGATATGTGAACTTAGGAGCATGTGTACACATGATCGATCAATATTTAATTGGCATAAGATTAAATTAAATTGCTAGAGCCGAGAGAGAACTAATTTTAGCAAATGTGTTACCAACATTGAAGTAATTGATTGTTATGATTCTTTTTAAAATCACCAAGCATATGCAAAGTATTTCTTTGGAGACGCATAAATATTTCATATTACGCATACATATTACAATAATTTCCGTTTTTTTGCAAGCAATACCGTTGGTTTACGTGCTATATAGTAAACTTTCATATGGCATGTTGTGTTGGCAGAATTGCGAGAACGCAGCATAGCCCGAGGCGGCCTTACCTCTAGGCACTTTTATAACCAAAAGTGACGAATCTCTTATATTCCATGATCCTTGCACTGGTAGTTGGGACCTGCTGCCCTACAGTGTGTCTGCCTAACTTTTCGTGCCACCTCGCTAGCACAGGGGCTGCGACAATGTGGTCATGTAGCCCCGTGTACTGTACCCAATCGTCATCATATGGAACATGTGTTCGTATCCCAGTTAACTCACGGTCTTTCGAGGTATGGGGCGTTCATTCCCACCATACGATCACATGCTCAGGATTTGAGTCTGTCGGGTGACTACTCTACTTGAAAGAAACAACATATTCCTAAGTATAACATTTAATGATTGAAAATCATGGCAATACAACATAAAACACAAAAAAAGATACTTGACATTTACTTCCCACAACAAAAATCAAAGTTATCTGTGAGTCTCTCCTTAAAATTAGTGCTTCATCGCACTCAAGTCTATTCAAAACATCCTATTATTAATACTCTTCGACATTTGCGAGTGTCCATAGTGTTCTTCACGTGGCACAATTTAACACAAACTGGAATATCACAACACAATAAACACAAATTATATTTAAATGACATTAAATCTGCAATTATTAAACATTTATCGGTTTTACACGGGGCATTTACTTTCAGTAACATTAATTCATTATCTTATGCCTTGATTAATAAGTGTTGTGTCGTGCGAATCGTATTCTTTTTCCCATCAATTTGAAACGCTGAAGTGGTACACTTTCCCTTCCAAAATACACATGGATAGAGATGTATTATAGCTTCACCATACAACGACTTTCTGGGTCTGGTCAAAACATTATCGTTACAAACGTGTCATGTCATTAAAATTACGCTACCCGTATGAATAAATTAGTGCGAACTGGGCAAATACACCTTACAAAGATGCCTATATTTATTTGGTGCAGTATTCATCCTCAGAGAATAACTGGGCCAAATATTATCCGTTCACAACGTTCCAACATGGTATGTGTGTGGAAATAATGCATTTAATTCAATTGACATCATCACATCAAGCATATCTTACTTACTTTTCGAAATATCGAGATTCTTCAGTGTCCCACTACACTTTAAAAATAAAAAGATCAGATCTATAGACTTCCTTTCCAAGCGGACAATAAATTAGTCTCGGCTGCCTCAGCAAGATGGCCGCCGGTCTAGTGGCCTCCCTGCCACCCCATCTGGCTTCCCGCAAGGTCAAGTTCATTTACTGGAGCGGTTATGCTGGAGGTACCCTGAGTGGGTCGTGTCCCTAGTAATTGAGTCAATCTAATTATTTAACACCTACATTTAGAGTATAATGGGCTCATCTCGGCTCCTAATTAATATTCATGGCAAGGGATGGATCACGAAATAGCTTTGTCGTTCTGTGGGCGACATTAGTGGCTTTGGCGCGCATCTCAAGTGAGTATCATAGTTCTCTCACTGGTGCAGCTGCCTATAACAAGAGGAAATCGACGTTTCCTATACGAAGAACCATTAGCCTTACCTCTAAGGGCAGATCAATTAATATATGGGCTCACACAGGGTCTCTAATAGTTATCCTTGGTGGCAAAAATTCTGCAAACAGTGAATACAGACAGCCTCTGCCCCAACTTCGTTGCGAATAATACAAGTATGCTCCAAGGCGATACTATCTTGTAGATTTCGAAGATTAGCCGACTAGATTCGCCTAACGCGCAAGCTATTTTCGGATGATCCCCGCAACTTATTGACGTAAATCTCTTGATTCTACATTACATGCTCGCTGAACGCGGCTCAAACAATACTTCTTATAGATGACTCAATTATTAAAGCACTCACGTCCTCTCTGCAATTACTCATAAGCCAAAGCTCTACGTAGCTCCAAAACAAATATAAATTTACTGGCTTACATTAACTACCTTAATGGCTCTCAAATACAATCCTGTAGAATATACCATAATAAACATTCATTCAACAATTCAATGACACTGAAAAACTCTCATTAACTCGATATTTTACGTTTCTTTCTTACTGTTTACAATAACACAGTATTCTTACGCTAGACATGACACACTTTGCACGTACTATAGGCCTGACATGCCCATTTATTTATTCATTATTGTTACCGACCCCAGATTATTATTATTATTTAACGTTACCGTTACTTTCATCAATGTCTTACGCCTAAATGGCCGTAAACAAATCACCCTCCAAGCCATATTTTACCAAAATACGAGGGGTGTGAACTCTTACATAAATGACTGTTAATTCTTAGTCTTAGAGCGATGCTTCGTTGTATGGTGAGCTATTTAATCATATCAACATATTAAATTTGTACTCAATTTCATTTTTGCTGGGTTGGTCCAGCACGCCAGCCACGCGCCTACCTTGATGCTTGTCTTAAGCCATCATGATATCTTTCACACGACACATTGTATACACTTTACACATGGTAATCATATTTTTCATCACTGGCTTTTTTTCACTTTGGCACAATACATATTATTTTACCATATACACATAAACACTTTTAAAAATCACTGTAATATAACTTTATACACAATTCTCGCACTATTTCACACATGGATCCTTGATTGGACTCCCACTATCGCCTGACCTCAGAGATGCGATGCAGCTAACTCCTGACAACCGCTGGTCTCCATGAAAGTCTATCTTGCGTGTGTGTGTTCGACTCCCGTCACCTACAGTTTATATCTCCTCTACTGCAAATCTGTTCAATCCTATGTCACGACTACTTGTGACGCCTTCCAGGCACCCGTAACTGTAGTGATCATTACAATAATGTGTCATTTTACCTATGACAACACCTCCTGGTATGTTCATTGTCTATAAACACCCTAAATTATCTCTACGCTATACTGAATCTATACTCGCGTATATTATTGGTTAAACGTCTGCTGTAGACTAAATCTTATACGATGGATAATTACTGTTGTGAAGCTGCATGATGCGCTTTCCATTGTTCACCACTAATACATTTGAGCGTCGATACTTTATAAATTCGCGCACTTTCTTGCGTGATCTGGCAGCGTGTTAGTTCACGTGTTGAGTCAAGACGAACTGAAGACGAACTGAACTTCCCTGCGAAGCTTCCCCTATATAAGGCTTCCTTGTGAAACATAGTCCACTGGACGTCCAGGACCGACTCCCTTCTTGATATAATACATTTCCAGACAAAGTGAAGTATAATCCTCGTTTGTCTAAGTGTTGAGGTCCCAAAATCACTCGCGTGCAAGCAATCGCTTCGGCCAATTAATTAAAATTAATTGCCTTCTTCCATGGCGTCATGACGCTATTCTGGTAATTCCCCTCGGCTCATCTACAAAACCATCCTCCGAAGCGGATGAGGTCTGTGCAGAGGTTCGTTTATAGATGCAGGCTTTAATTTAGGCGTGAGAACACTCCTAAATTATCTTTCCTAGAATATATTCATCTGGGTGTAAGTTTCATTTCAATTCATTGCTCCAATTGGCTGTAATCAATTAATTTCTGTGGGCGACTGCCCCCACTCCACTTCTATGCCTTGTAAGACTGTGGATCCCAGAGCCATTAATCTTGGGCTGCTCCTGCAGTCCAGACGAAAATTAGTTCCTTGGCGTCACCTAAAAACGCCCCTTCGCTAACCACGATTTGTCAACTGTCAAGCTGGATCGCTTTCTTGCATTCTGGCTTCTAAAACGTACATGGGCTTGTATTTTTCTGCAACGATCCACCTTAAAAGCTATGATATTCCCGTTCTAGCCGTGAAATCCTGCTATTATGATTATATGCAGATATAACTCATTGTTCCTCGGGTTCACTGTAGCTGTTCCCCCTCAGAGATCAAAGATTCGATTCTGGGCAGAATCATGGGCCTGGTCTTCTTTGATAAGACCCGAGTTCGATGCCAGTCCACCGTGTCTAATTGGGCACAGTACTTTGAAGGTGTGTAGAATCTGTCTGATAAACGGTGTTAAGTATGATGGCTGTATTAGTGTGTGTTATCTGTTTGTATTCAAGTAAGGACTGCATACGATAAGTTCAAGTAGTTCCTATTCTTGTACCAAATGCTACCGTCCACGACAACGCCAGGTTTTACCTTGAGACAATCTTTCCTTTCTGCCCATGGGGATTTTCCCTGACCCTTCATCCACTAACATGTTTATTTTTGTTCCTTAACCTAAACGATGATGCGCGGTAGAGTACCTAGTACTGGGACAGACAGAAAGCCTCAAGCGACTCCTCCGACCTCCACCTTTTCCTCCTACTATCGTTAGTACTAAACAGCATGTCGGAGGCAGCGCTAGCTATGTTGGCCGCCACGCGGAGGGAGTAAGGTGAGGGGGCCCTTCGCCCTCTCCAACGAGCTAGAGAATATACATTTCTCTATCTCGTTGGCCCTCTCCAAACCCCACCCCTTTCCACGAAGAAAATGGATCCAAGGTACCTGTGACTACAGCAACATGCTGTTCGTCAGAAGTAAAGAGCTGGGCCTCTCGCAACAACCCCATCCAGTGGCAATTTTTTATTGACCAAGCAGTCAGACTACGTTTAATTTAAATGAAGTTAATGAAGTCATAATTAACTTGAATGAATATATAAGTTTTGACATGTTATTTCACAAAGTCAGAAAACGCATCAACATGACAAAGGACAACCTTCCCTGAATACTCGACGGGAGGAGCAAGAGCAGAAGAACACTGGCGCATGTGCGGAGGTCCAAATCAGAGACAAGCAACAGATTGGCGTGTTTAAGCCCACTGCACGATTCACGAAGTGTTGGGATATCGAAAAGTGCCGGCAAGATGGGTGCCCAGACAGCTTACCCCCAGATCACAAGACTACAAGAATGGAAATAATCCTCAAAAACTTGTGGTGGTACGAGCACGAATCATCACAGTGGATGAGACATGGGTCCACCACTTTATTCAGGAGACCATGGTCACCTCAATAACACGGGAATATCCCAGCTCACCCGTGAAGAACCGGCTGTGCAACTTCCTGAATCCGCTGGACACTGAATTTTACCAGAAGGTTTTTTTAAATAAATTTTACGGTACAACCAAAGTGTCAATGTCGATGGTGACTTTGTGGAAATATAGCCAAAGGTTTGTTTTTTGTTATGACGGTGTGTTTTTTCACTTTGTAATAAAGTTTCCATGTAAGAAGGCAATACTATTTACCATGATATAAGGTGTGTTCAAAAAGTAACGAGCTGGAGGCTGGAATGCGCAAACCGGTGACTACATCGGCTAATAGTGGCGTGTGTAACGAGGTGTGGTTCCGACCAGAGCGTGGAAGGTCACAGCCCGTCGCTAGAGGGCACACGTGACGATACAAAGCGAGTAGCAGCATGCATCAATCGTCCAACGCTGCCAGTCGCATTGCAAACAGTGACATGAAGGCGTCAACCGAAGAGCAAAGAGGTGTTCTTCGGTTTCTGACAACGGAAGGAGTACGGGGAACGGACATTCATCGCCGAATGTCACTAGTGTACGGTGAACACTGCATGTCCCTTGCAAGGGCCAAGGCGTGACACAAGCGCTTCAGGAAAGGACGGGTGTCGCTAGCCGATGTTGCCCGGTCTGGGGCACCCATCCTGCATTTTCGATGACAACGTCCAGCTGGTTGTTGCACTCATTACCCAGGACCGCCGAGTGACAGTGAACGCCAAAGCCGCCGTGGTCGCTTCACGACAATGCACGACCTCATACGGCCAACACAGTCGCGGCACTCCTGCAGAAATTGAAATGGGAGGTTCTCGGCCACCCTCCATACAGTCCAGGCCTCTCTCCCTGTGATTACGCCATGTTTGGTCCCCTGAAAAGGGTTCTGCGTGGCCAACGATTCACCTCGGACGCCGACGTCCAGCTGTACGTGCGGAACTGGTTCACATCGCAGCCCAGGGAATTTTATGAGACAGCCATTCACCGCCTCGTGTCACAGTGGGACAAGTGCCTCAACATCCAGGGCCAATACTTCTAACATACAGGTACTGGTTTCTGTAATTATGCCTCTGGCTCGTTACTTTTTGAACGCACCTTATAGTTAAGGCAAGATTTTTTCCTTATTGACTTACAGATTCCTCTTGAATTAAAGTACATGTTTTGACCCTTCGATTGGGTCTTCCTTAGCTTACAGTATATCTAAGACAAACTCCATTCTATTAAACGTCCAGTAAAAATATTCTAACAGCTAAGAGCAACCTGTAATGTGACAAAAATTAGTGACAAGTTGGATCGCATATGTGGACTTGTATGGCCAAGTCAAAAGATATAATAATGTAATCGGTTTTACGCCCCTTTCAGCTACTGCGGCTTTTAGAGACGTCGGGTGCCAGAATTCTGCCCCAAAGGCATTTGGCACCCTCAAATGCCGACTGACTGCGCCAGGATTCGATCCTGTAACCTTGGGCACAGCAAGCGAGAACGTTATCGCTGAGCCACGCAGCCAGTCCAAGGCAAAAGAGCTGAATCTCCATGTACTCAAGATGGCGGCTGTGTGTATCTGCTGAGAAAACTGTAAATTAATTCATTCTAGTGGCTTGGAACATCTTTGTCATCAGCCACAGTTCAAAACATAAAAGGCAGTTACAAACAGATGAGGATAATATAAAGGCCCATATCGGACACTAACAACAATGAAATAAAAAGTAACCATTTCCGATGTTTAGCTGGATTGTCGAGGACTAATTAGGTTGGGTGCTACCAGTCCCCTTGAATATATACACGCCCACTTTTATTAAGTTAAAACACATTAGTCCATTATTCATTATCGTTTACTCCTAATTACAGTCACTAATTTTAATGTGAAAGCTATAATATGCAGTTGATAATCATTTATTCAGCATTAGTTGGATGTACAAATTGTGCAGTATAAAGCCATTTCATTATTAAAAGGACCCGAAAATGGCATCGACCTTATCAACTCTCCAACATATATTCGAGTCGCGGCCGTCCCAGTGCGGTGGGCATGTTCAGTTAAATTTATTTCAGTTGCTGCTATTATTATCATTCACATGCCTATGTTCCAGGGCTGTGAATCTATCTTTGATAAGCATGGACACAAACTTCAGATATCCGGTGGTTACCAGGCCAACAAGTGTTCTTCATCTAGCCATATGCTTGCCACGGTGGGTGAGTGAGTTATCGTGTCGGTCTACTAAGACCAAGCTTGCAGGCGGCAAAAATTACGACACGCATGTCATACGAGGTTGGCATGTCAAAGAACCCATTTGAATTCAGTAGGCAGTGTTCATAATGGCAAAAATTAATCTCGGGAGTTTTCCGCAAACACAAAGTTCCTCATTTCTCTACTAGAAAGCGCTATAGTGTTCAAGGAGCTTAGATATCTAACCTCCTTGACATTCACAGTGCTTCAAGGAACAATGAAATTCGACATGCAAGCTACCCTCTGGGTGTCAAATAACAAAGCTTGCACACGGAACTCGAGGCCATACGATATTATTATCGAGCGTGATGGTACAGATGGTTGCCACTCATCAAATTACACCATGTTCGATTCCACGTAAAAATGACTTATGAAGGCGTGATTAACGGTCATGCATTACTACAAGTTTCCTTCCTTCCTTCCATCCTACCTTCCTTCCTTCGTTCCTCCCCTTCCTTCCTCCCTTTCTTCCTTCCTCCCTTCCTTCCTTCTTTCCTTCCTTCCTCCCTCCTTCCTTCCTTTCTTCCTTCCTTCCTCCCTTCTTTCCTTCCTTCCTCCCTTCCTTCCTTTCTTCCTTCCTCCCTTCTTTCCTTCCTTCCTCCCTTCCTTCCTTGCTTCCTCCCTTCCTCCCTCCTTCCTTCCTTCTTCCTTCCTTCCTCCCTTCATTTCTTCCTTCCTCTCCCTTCCTTCTTTCCTTCCTTCCCTCCTTCCTCCCTTCCTTCCTCCCTTCCTTCTTTCCTCCCTTTCTTCCTTCCTTCTTTCCTTCCTTCCTCCCTCCTTCCTTCCTTCCTCCCTTTCTTCCTTCCATCCTTCTTTCCTTCCTTCCTCCCTTCCTTCCTTGCTTCCTCCCTCCTTCTTCCTTTCTTCCTTCCTTCCTCCATTCATTTCTTCCTTCCTCCCTTCCTT